>CM032802.1:6928459-12462037 GCA_019155185.1 Beaufortia kweichowensis | reverse complement strand
AACAATTTGTTCCCCTAGGACCAGCGTGATTTGATTGGCTGATTTCACCCACGTAGTTCCTCTAACGGATGCTCCGCTAGGCGCCTGAATACAGCTCCTATAAAATCACGTTATGATTTATGTCGTTTAAGCTGTGCTAAAATGACCGTTAATGTCTTTTTAATGAAATGATTCATACACTAGTATTTAACTTGATGCTATGGGCAGTGAAATCAAACAAATCTCGTTCTTACTGTTTTTACGTTAACTTTGAATTGTGGTAGCATAGCATCACGGATTCGCAGCTCGCTAGCTTTAGATTAACACGCCAGAAGTTACGGCCAGCGCCATACATTCATAACAAATAAATGATTTGTTTCAGTTAATAATAACTACGCTCTGTTCTTCTTTTATTATTATAGTTGTTGTTTGAATTTGTATTTATTTTACAAAATAAAAGAAAGTAGCAAGTTACAACATTCTGATCTTCAATTTTGTTTTCGTCTTTATTATTTAAGAATAGTTTGTTTAGTAATCTTTTATTATGCAATATATAGGCATTTAATAATAGTTAAGACTAACAGTATATTATGTTAAATTGTTTACTATTATTACCAAGAGGTCAATAATCTTTTTTTGTACACTTATTATAAGGATGTAACATAACATAAATATCATCATTAAATAACGATACAATACAGTTGTAAAAGTATGTAAATAGTAAACAGCATTTATTGCATACATACAATAGTGATTACAATTCAATAAAAGTTTATTTCAATTTTTACAGTTAAGAAAAATGGTACAAAATATACAGTTCAAACAAGTAAATAGTTAAAAGGTAAGAAAAAAATCCTGTTTAAAAACAATAGAAAAAATTACAGAATTTGTTATTGTTTTAATGGTTAATGTCTGATTGTTTAATGTTTTTGTAATGTTATGTGGTTTTCATGTTCTGTAATGGTTTCTGTTTTTTTAATCTGGGAGAATTTACATAACCCTAAACTAATCTAATGTCAGCAGTCTCCTAGTGAGCACTCCAACACGGTGACTGTGGCAAGAAACCCAAACTCCATTAATAAATATATATATATGAAAAAAACCTTGGGAGAACCCAGGCTCACTTGGAGGTCATTTCTCCTCTGACACATTACAGCTGCAATCAGTACTTTTGATAGAAGGTGTATTATTTAATAAAAGTTTATTTAAACTTGAAATAAACCTTTATTGAATAATACACTTTAGCATCAGTAAATGTAATGTAAATTTATTATTTACAGTAATGTACTAAATTTACCAAATTCAAGCTGTGTAGATTTTTTATTATTTGTCATATAATTAATTTGTTTGTGTTTACAGTTATTGTGGTCCATATCATACAACAAAGGAATGTTGTGTGGATGACAATAAGGTGTAGTGTAGCTGAGTGCAGCTATAACTTTAAACTGCTGACATAGCCATTTAATAAAAAACTAAGTAGCATAAATAGCATTAATGTAGTAATTAGCAGTCCTTTGTTCTCTTGGGCAGTGATGTTGGGAACAGTTCATCTCTTGATGATAGGTCTCGGGCACAGCTGGTCTCTTTTGGAACTTGTGGCAGGACAGACCTTATGTGTAAAAAAAAAATATTTATGTTTAGGGACTGTAATCATGACTAACTTTCTGATATGTACAGTAACATCACTTACTGCTTGACTGTATTTGTTTTCTATAAGACATTGTCGAGCCTCATGGCGTAAATGGTCAGAAGAATTCATCATATTTCAGCTGATGTCACAGTTGCTCAGCAGTTAGCCCCCAAACACAAAAAGGTATAATTAGCACAACTCATCATGGGTTTTCTTAATAAATATCATTATGCCTGATAAACCTTAAAATTTGTAATATTATTATTAAGTATAACTTAATATCACAACGTTTACACCAAAGAATTTCTGTACCTTGGCTGGAGTGGTTATTCTGGAAGACCTTCATGGTGGAAGTGGCTCACACTCATCATATTTCAGCTCACAGTTGCTCAGCGGAAAAAAGAGAGAAAAGGTTTTATTAGTTCTTAATAAATATCAGTACTCTAAGGCCTAAAGCAATCTTAAACGTTGTAATGTTATAATTAAAGTACCTGTGTAATTAAATTTTAATTAATATCAGCTTTGTGTACCTTGTTCGGATTTGGTATTATGTATAGAATATAAGAATAATTAAGGTCTTATGCAGGTTCTTAATAATAACATTTATGTGGATGTAAATTTGACACATGCTACATTTACCTAAACATTGCATTCCAGGCACAATCCTTCAGGACAGTAACGACTACCGATTTTGATTACGCATTCCGCAGGTATGACAGCTCAGCCCAAAACTTACTGAAACCTTCCGTTCTTCTCAGTATCAGTAAGCTGATCTGTTTATAACAACAAAAATAAATTACTTTTGTCATATTTATAAAATTTTAAATATTTATATATTTATAAAAGTAATACATTTTTTAAATAAATTCACCTCAGGGATCAGTTCATTAAAACCACCTGCATGTTTTCAAGCATGTGTTCCTTCCTGCCCCCAAACAGAACACTGCAAATCTTTTCTACGACCTCCTCCATATGTGATGACAATACAGGATGAAATGTTTTGGGTACTGTCATGGCCTTTCCGGTCTTCGATTGCCACCATTTGTCCCACGTTGATTGTAGCCTTCCTCCTTGGATCCTGTTTACGATGTCCTGAAAAGTTATTAGCATCACAAATTAGGTATTTATATTTTTCATTCTTTATTTATCATATAAACTTACTGATATAAATATACTGATATATATTAACACACCTGTATTTCAGATTCACTGACAAGAGAGGCAATACCTCTCCTTTTCAGCTCCTCCAATGTCCTGTAGTTAGAAAATTATAAATGAATGGCATGTTTCTTGTGTTGGCTTTTCAAGATGCTTATAATAATGACAACACAGATTTGTGACATAGGCCTACCTCTTGTGCGTCCATATGTTTAACTGCATATGCTGACAGAGATGATGCGTGATATTTGCATGAGTGCCACAGATCATCTGCCAGCAATACCTCTGATTTGAGTGAGGTCCATTTCTCCCTCACTTCCATTTCTGCCATCTAATGTAAAATGTTATTTTAATCAATCATATTTAATACACATAATGAAAACTACAAACATACATTTTTGAACTTACTGTACAAATGCAAACTCCACAGTTGGAGGTGTCTGACTGCCCCCACTGTGCTGGGTATTCCACAGTCCACTTCTTGAGGTCCCATGTTTTTCTGAATGCATTGCTAAATAATAAATAATAATTTTAGAAAACCATAGTAAAACAACCTATTATAATTTGGTTGAATGGATGAATACCTTAAGATGGTCATGTCTTCCTCGGGAAATGGACTTGTAATGGCCAAAGAGAGTCATACACTCTAATCTGATTGGCCAAACCATCCAAGACCCAAAGAAATCAAACACAAAATGCTTGTATGTGTCACAAACACATGGAGGTATTAACCAGTTAGGAGCCAATTATGTCTTGTATGTTTCACACATACCCACAAAATAAAAGTGGTTTCCTTTTTCTGGGCTGTCTCCACCAACAATCCTTGGAAGAAGAACCTTGTCATAGTCATCAAGGTCCTGTACATTTGAAGGAAATATTTAGTACTGCGATTCTTTTTCCCTCACTTAGAAAACAAAATGTATAGAATTGTATTTACCTTCAGCCAGGATATTAACCTGTCCTCCACAACTTTCTGCGCCAGCAAAGATCGCCACCACAGGATGAATGTGTTCACCTGTAATGCTGTTCCACCATAGGCTTGCAGAGCTGTGAAATCCTTGTGTCAATAATCTAAAAAGATAAAAGAAAAATACTTATTTTTATTTAATTCACTATCTTGGATACTATCTATAAAATATTTCTATAATGCTCCAGAGCTGTGATCATTATCCTTCCACAGATATTAGGTTATTGGTTGTCTTCATAATAGGCTGTATCTGAACTTGAGAGCTGGCATCTCGAAGTATAAACAGAAGAGCAAATGGAGACTATTTAGCTAGCTGCTGTTCATAATATTTCAGGCTAGGATAATCAATTACCCTTATATACTGAAAATGCAAACACTATCCTAAATTAGTTTTTTAGTTTAGAAGCCACATGCAAGAAGGACTTCCATGTCCTAGGAAGTACTAAAACAAATGAAGTGTGTTTCGTTAAATACACAGAAGACAATATAAACATTACACTATAAGGTGTTGTGATGTCTTTACCAGATAAAATGAGATCAAACAAAATACTAACATCATCATTTAGCCATGGGAAACCTCTCTTGGGTGGACACAGTGACTTGAAATCTTCCAGTGTGGTGGCATCGAGGAAAATTTCAGAATCGAGGGCGCTTCTGGTCAGTCTCCTCGGTTAAAAATTCTTGAATACAATTCCTTGAAAAAATTTTTTTTAGTAAATGTAGCTTTAGTAAATCATTAATGTGATTAATTGGACATTTTACCTCTTCAGCTCCCACGATCTTGAAATGATCCTTTGAAAATGGTATGATTTCTGTAAAAACATAAATGTGGCTCTTTCATAAATGTTCAAAATGTTGTTTATGTGAGAAAAATAACACAAATGATTGATTAGATTTGTTTACTTTACTAAAAGTCAAAATGGACAAAGTGAACATCAAATGACACTTACTTGACACCGTGTCATGCCTTTCCAAAGCTGTGTCTGTCTTTTATTTATAATAAAAGGAAGGATCACTAGTGAAAATACATTAAATCGTGAGTACACAATCTTATTAACATCCGCTAACAAAAAGTGTGCCAACAAAAGCAAAAGCCAACACACACGCCTTGTTGATAGAATGCATAATGAGTGTACACATGTGACAAAGCTGCTCAGATATCTTAGTAAATCTGCTTGACCAAATTTGTTCCCCTGTAGGGCCCCAAGATAGGGGACCCATTGATGCGATGCCCTGAGAGGCTCCCCGAGACCCTTTGTAACGATATAAAAGACAGACAGATAGTATGGCGTTGAATAAATGTGTAAATATATTTGTGTATTTTTAGATGTGTTTGGAAGCAGATACGATGTGCTTTAACCCAAGTGCAGCAAGAGGCGCTGACAATGGTAACCCCTTCAGGTTATAAAAAGAGTGGCGATCAATGAATTGAGCTGATTTCACGTGGTAAATGTCCACATAATACATATATTATAACCAAAACACACACGTCTTGTTGATAGAATGCATAATGAGTGTAAACATGTGACAAAGCTGCCTCAGATATCTTAGTAATCTGCTTGACCAATTTGTTTCCCCCTGTAGGACCCCAAGATAGGGTCCGTAGCGATCTCCCGGGCTTGAACGCTCCTGAGACCCTTGTAACGCATAAAAGAAAGATAGTATGGCGTTGAATAAATGTGTAAATATATTTGTGTATTTTTAGATGTGTTTGGAAGCAGATAATGATGTGCTTTAACCCAGGCGTGCTATGGCGCTGCAATGGTAACCCTTCAGGTTAGAAAAAGAGTGGCGATCAATGAATTGAGCTGATTTACGTGGTAAATGTCCACATAATACATATATTATAACCAAAACACACACGTCTTGTTGATAGAATGCATAATGAGTGTAAACATGTGACAAAGCTGCTCAGATATCTTAGTAAATCTGCTTGACCAATTTGTTCCCCTGTAGGACCCCAAGATAGGGTCCGTAGCGATCTCGCGTACTTGAACGCCTCCGAGACCCTTGTAACGCATAAAAGAAAGATAGTATGGCGTTGAATAAATGTGTAAATATATTTGTGTATTTTTTAGATGTGTTTGGAAGCAGATACGATGTGCTTTAACCCGCGGCGCGCACGCAGGCGCTGCAATGGTAACCCCTTCAGGTTATAAAAAGTATATATGCATGTACAGAACAGATGGGCAATAGTCTCTTTTTCTAACGAACAAAACCATTAATATGTCTATTACAACAACTGTGTTTGAGAATATCAATTTCACCTTTAAACATTTAACATATTTTGTCTCATAATTAGGGTGAGGTGCCATTGCATTAAGTTGGCTAACTAATATAATATTTTTTAATAATAAATACTGAAAGAAATATTTAATTATATATTCTATACCTGTTGACCTATAGCACATTTTAGGCCTACATCATGCTTTGTATGGTTAACCATATGAACATTTTGATATGTAATATTTTTGTTTGTTTGTATGTAATTTTTTTGTACTTTGTACAAACATATCATAACATTGAAGGGGTGCCTCCACCTCACTTTTATTATATAATTTTGTGTAATTATTAGAGGCCTATAACTATTAAAGTATTTATCTGTGTATTTCTTATTAAAAATAAAAAATACAATCTTATAGCTCATTATTAAGAGAGTTTGACTTCTTAACTGTATTTACCATACAACATATACTGTATGTACATATAGAATAATATACACATCTCAGAGCAACTGCTATTGCTCTCACCATCCTGTTGTATATATTGACAGTACATTGAAGTTTAAATTTTTCACAGAACTCTTTGCATAATAACAGGTTTTCTTTATCATCATAATCTTTCCTAATCAGCAATAATTAATCATGTTAATGATTATATCTGTGTGCCCTGCTAAAGATGCTATTGCCTTGTGCTGGTCTAAGCGCTGAAGACCTTTACAAATGCTGATGAAAGAGTTCAATAGTATCCCAATAAAGGATAAGGTTGTTTACCCTGTAACTGCCAAGGATAAGAAAAGTAGATTTTACATAATTTTACACCTATCTTGGAGAATACTCTACAAAGAAAACTCTCTTCTTTGATGGCTGTGGCCTTTCTTGTTTAACTTATGTTCTCACTTCTCTTTATGTTGATACCCAGACCTGGTTTTGCTTCATATCTTATGCCATGTTGCTGGCATTGTTTTGAGTTTGGTCTTTGCCACAGAAAGATGTAATATAAAACAAAATCAAAGAAGTGTGTCATAAAATTGTTCATTGCAGTTACCCCAGAAAAAGATTTGTCTGTGATGCTATAAATGTAAACTGTTCTTTCTCTGATCTTTAAACTGAGGACTTGTTTTATTTTGTTTTGACACTTTAAAATATGTAAACCTTCTCTGGAAAAAGTTATTTTACACCTTCTGTTTCCTGGTTTGTGGCTTAGACTTAAACATGTAATATTTGGTTTTGTACAATATAAAAAAGAAGAGTCTGATATGTTTATTTTATTAACCTTATTTGATTAAAAAAATATTTATTTTTTTATTTATTTGATTATTTATTTGATTAACCAGATTTGATATCCTCCACTTCTATTAGGAAAGCTCTAAAGACTGATAGTCTTTTATCTCACCACTGGCATATAAAAGCTTGTCATTCTGTATCCTCTCTTTGGTATTAATAATAATAATAATATTAATAATAAAAAAGGTATAGCCCAGTTCAAAATCGAAACATAGCTTTTAAGGATTTTTTCAGGAAAGATTGAGAAACAAAATATGCTGCTTAATAAGAATTCTTTATCTTTTATAAAGTCAAAATCTTTTCATACAACATTTATAAACGTTTTGTTGTTGTATAAATAAAATAATAATAACATCATAATTACAAATGTATCTACTGTAAAAAAAACTGTTAAATATATTTTAAAAACATACTAATTCAATTATGTCTGTTTGAATAAAGTTTTACCTTTGAGAGATGAATTTCTTAACAACCAGAAATTAAGTTAGATATTTTAATTGTAAGGTATATAATTATATAATCTTTATTGTAACACATTACTTTTTATTTAGCTTGCTACAACAAGCTAACGGAGGGTACTACAACAGCTAACGCAGCTGGAATTAGCTATGCAACAAGATATCGCGATAACAACTTTTGGATAAGGCAGTTGAACAAGCTACCAGTCGGGGTCCTAGGGGGAACAAATTGTTCGGGGGGAACAAATTGGTCACCACACCGGATCGTGTACTGACAGCATTCACATAATGTATGGTTTGCATAGCAAGCCAAGGGCATGACGTAGAAGAGGTTCAAATCAGGTTATTCATACCAGTTACCTGTAACTTACAACCTGGAAGGAAAGTAAACACTAGTCTGAGACTCATAAGATGTGCAAAAATATTTTATCATAAATGGGAGATTTTGGGGAGTAAAGATATCCAAAAAAATCCCCATCTATTTTAATTGCACAAACTAAATGCTCCCTATTTTAGAGACCATACATAGATAAACAGTCTTATTCTGGACATGTTCCCAGAAAGGGTAAATTTCCTTTTGAAACACAATGCCCTAAATAGTGTAAGATAATCCATAGTCCTGCTGGACAGATGGGGATGTTTGTACTACATTTAAAGCCCTCGATACTTGTTTTTGAATTAGTTTTCTTAACACAATTTCTACCAGCTGTTCCATGGAGCACACTTATGCAAGAATCCACAAGATTTAGTTGTGCTTTCATTTCCACTGCTTACTTGAAATTTACAGCTGTTTATTTATAGTGTGAATAAAGAGGTGGTAAACACTGTGGACTTGACTGTACATGTATACGCTAAATAATGAAGCAAAAGACTTTTTAAGTAGTCTGCTTGTGAATCAATTATTGTAATGTTTCCTTTCAAAAGGACAGTTTCCTGTCATTTAGTGGGAGGTGTTTACACTTCGAAGATTCGCTCAACAACTCCTACCTTGGTTTCTTCCTCAATACTTTGAAGTTGGATGATTTCTAAGCAGTTGCATTTATCCACCATTTTGTGAGATAACTTGCACTTCTTGGTGATATAGATATTGCAAAATCAAAAAAGAAACAATTTACCATGATAAAATAATATTTATTAAAAGAACATTTTAAAGGAACACAAGGAGTGGTTATTTATTGGCTCAATTAATACAGAAGACTGTGTGTCTCTTCAGTAATAACATCTTATGTTCTCTTCCAACTTTTCTTGATTGCAAACTACCATTCATGTGAAGGAAAATTAGATGTTCTTTCATTTAATATCACATTGAACTAAAATGTATTAACTTATTAGTAACATATTTATTTTAAAAAAGGTAACAAAAATATTTGTAAAGAAAACTCACGAACCTAAAGCTAGTATTGCTTATGAGCAGAGGGAGCGCACATATATTACAATTTATAAAAGCAAACACGGTGCATCACACGAGCAAAACTTGCATTGCTGAAATTTCATAATCATCAACCGAGAGAAAAATGTGATTCTTGAACTTGAGGAGCCCTAACACTGAACATAAATAAAAACGTATGGTTTTGGCTTAAAACAGTCCATCCAGTGTCCCATTTCGGCTTTTGAAAATAAAAATAATATTAAACAAATATGTGCCCCCTCCAAAAAAACAACAACCAAACAAACTGAAAAAATAGTTTTGACTGTGTTTGTTCCGCCATGCATGTTCTTTGAAGCCAGTCAACCAGTGGCAAAGAAGCTGCAACCATGTGCAAGAGTTCGCGTATGTGTGTAATTTATTCTTTAATCCTCTTTATTTGTGATGGTTGTTCAGGAAAAGAGGTGAGTGAATACTGGTTGTGTCTTGCAAGCAGGCAATAGGAACCGTTCATCTAGTCATTTAGGGACACATGGGGGAGGAACACCAGGAAATCCCCACAAACCACAGTCTACTTGTCATGTCAACAAACGTGCCACGAACAACGTTTCTAGGTGGCACGTTCCTGCCCATCCACCTCCTGTTTGGTTCTTCTCAGATTGCTTTTCATTTTGACAAACTCTGGGGTGTTTTCCTGCTCCTCGTCATTCTTCTGCTGCTCCAGCTCCAGCTAAATAGAGGGAGAAAAAGATGGTTAATCATTTCTGGATATACTAATAATGTATGAGTTTCTGTGTGGGAGGAGACGTGCCTGTTCAAGTGTCTCTCGTCTCTTCATGAGCTCGATCTCAAGGTCTGATCTTTTTTTGTGAGCATCCTGCTCCTCTTTCTGAGCCTTTTGCACCTGATCTCTCTTTCTTCTTTCCATCACCTTCTGAAGTTCAGGTTTATTCTGTGGAGCAAGACCCCTACAATAAAAAAACAGACAAGAACAACCGTTAACAATGGCAGAATATTGTTTTATTATCATAAGTAACAAACCTAAAACAGTATATTTTACTCAATGCTACAGATCGGCAGAGACCCAACTCAATAAAAGAGCAAAAGATGAGAATCTAGGACAGTTTAGAGATAATAATCCATACGGTTACATAATGAGTGTGTTGACTGTCTGTAAAAATCCTGATTGCCCCACATAGTGTAATCCAGTATGGATGGATGGATAACTGGGTGTTTTAGAGATTGGTCAGTAATGGCCAGAGTACTTTGCTTATTTGTGTAATTCTTGAACTTAAACAAGGAAAACAGTTAATAAAATAACTCCACATTTTAAATATTGGTTGGTGCCAACATTTAGACAGTAGATATATACACAGACAGTTTAATGATTATGCCATTACTGACAACTAACTAAATGGCAAAAGTAAAGAACATTTTTTTTAACGTTTTTAAATACAAAACCAGAAAATAGAAAACCTCGACAGCTACGGTGTTTAGTTGTTTGGGAAGATAAAACTTTGAATTGCTTACAGAGAGAGTGAGAGACAGAGAGAGAGAGCGAGTGAGAGATATCTCAGCACTCATGCATAACAGACATAACTTATATTTTATTTGCTCTCCAAAACTTGTAGTATTGTCTAGACTTGTGCGAAGACAAAATGAGAAACTAATGAGAATATCAGAGCATTGAACACATGAGATATACTGTTTGGAGGTTTGGCCAGGGATTATATAACAATATGTCTCTGAGATGGGAATACCAAAAAATTCTGAACACCACCTCCCCTGCCAGCTGAGTCTATAAACACAGCTGCCCGTCCGTAATTTCTGTGTCATGTCACTAATTTGCTTTTAGAACACTATGTCACTCTCTCTCCAACTATTCAGTTCATTCCAATATATTGAGAATGTCTTGCACTGTGTTTCCACTGTGAAACAAAGGAAAAACAACAGCACATCAGGCATTAATCACACATGGATGTTTGGCTGATGTATCAGCTGGGAAGACGACCATTATTTGAGCTGTGGATTTTATACAGGTGCTTTTAGTACCACAAGCCTGATAAAAGAAATCAATCAGAGCAAAGGAAACTATTTTTGCTGTATTCAGGTCATATCACTTGTTAACCATGTGTTTAAATGGTGATTTTATTTTCAATCACAAGCATGTTTTTAGAAAACAAAATAACATTGCACATGTTACACCATATAACAGTGGATATAAAATGAACCTTAAAATTGACTAATGGTTTAACACTATCACTTCAATAGCTCTAGCTTGGATAAAAAGATCACAAATACTGCAGTTTCGTGAACAGAATAGCCCACGTATGACTAAATAAAGGTAGAAAGATCTACACGAATGGCAATGTATGCAGTCACAGATTACATAACAGTACCGCCTGCAGGAACACACTGGTCTCTCGGAAACCATTAGAAACGGTCATTTTGTTTCTGCTTGTGTTGGTTACTCATCACAGACAGCTGGACAAAATAATTGCAATGTGAGAAAGAAACTGAGATAAAGAAATCCAAGAAAAAGGCTGAAAGAGCTGAAAGGCATAAAAGAGTCCGAGCTCACCCCTGCCCCCCTGACTCGATGCATTATCTAATATATGATGCAACAGACTATATATAGTGTGACCTCCATCCCTCCATCACTTTCTGTTCTTCACCTTCTGGCCTGGCTGTAGATCTGATTTCAGAACATTCTGAGCATCCAGAAACACTTTGAGTGTTTGTGTACAACAGGGTGGGCAGACAGAAGGTGGGCGAGAGAGAAAGAGAGAGAGATAGGGTGGGGTGGATGTCTAGAGGATGCTGTAATCCTACTTATGTAACTCCATATCTTTCAGCATCTCTCCGAGCACCACAGATGGAAATAATCCCATTTAGATCATGCCAATGTTCCCTTTTCCAAAAACAAATCAGGTACTTGCACTCACAATTTCCACTTCTTATCATGTACGTGTCAAATTTTAGCCTCTCCTGAGTGTCTCTATGATCTTCAGACTTGTGCAATGATTAGATTCGTGTTTTTCCCAAAAGCTTTTCATACCCCCACAGCCCCATCAGACGGGCTCAAGTTCTGCTTTCATCACACCATAACGCTTTTTTTACTAAATTTTTAACTTTTAAATGACTTTTAAAGTGGGTGAAAATAGTAGTTTTATATCTCTCTAATAAGACTTTTTTACATGTTTGGATTATTCGTGGAGAATGATATCTAAGAAAGCACCAAGGATGAATGTACTTTTAAAAGAAATCCAGATGGGACATTTAACAAATGTAATGTCATCAAAGTACCAACATTACTAACAATCCAAACAACTTTTTTTATATATACAAGTCATTATTTCTACAGATCTAAAAGGGGTTATATTGCCTCTTATCTGTTTCTACAATATTCCAGGCCAGAACAGCAGAGGACAGACAGAACAAATAACAGCAGAAGTGGGATGTGAGAATAAATGGACAGACGTTTATGTAATTCATCTGCGTGTGCGTTTATTGCAACACGAGTGACTTATTCACATGAAAGCTGCGAGAACAACTTCAACCTCCAAGGAATCTTCCTAATAACTTTCAACTGGTTTACGTAATAAGAAGAATGTCTCCTCTCATGCTGCTACAATTTATCAGCAAGTACACAGAAAGACCTAGAACACAGACCCATGACTCAAACTTATTGTTTCCAGTGCATTTCTTTCCTGGCCGCTGTTAACCTAGAAACAACCACAAACACAGACAGACGGGAGGAAATCATTCATCTTACAGCCTCCTGATTTTCAGACTAACCCTCATTTTCAAGAAACAATTTGTTAAATATGCAACAGCGAAACACATTAAATCTTTTAATTGCACATAGAAATGCACGGTTTACAGAGCTTTCTATAATCTTTATTTCTATAATGGTGATTGGTCAATTGTGGAATTTTTTATGTGTCAAATATTTTGTACTATGACTAATAAACTGCATAATTTGTTGTTCACTCTTTTATCCCCTCATTGTCTTTATTTTCTTAATGTAAATTAATTTATTTATATGGTAGGAAGCTGTGTGATAAGATGGATAATATAATTAGCAGTAACAGGTCATCTGATCAACCGGTCTAGGGTTATTTTAAGATAATGATTATCTGGCTGTACTTTATTTATTAGATATGAAAAGGAACGCGGCTGGTATCGGTTGCTCAATAAACTCTTCAATACAGTAACAGTTTATACTGTATATGGTCACATGGCCACACAGCAGTATCTGAACAAAGTGATTTGCCAATATTTAGTGAGGATGATAAAGATACCTGCATGAGAAAGAAAAACAAATTGCAGTAGGGTGGGAGGGTACAAAGAAAGCTTCAAAGATAAGATTAGGATTTAAGAGGAAAACTTGTATTAAGGAAGCGGTAAAGATTTAATGACAAAATGCAGATATCACCTTTTCTGGTTCATGAGAAGCTCTCTGTGCAAGTCCTGGTGATTTCTTGAGGTTTTCACTGGGTTGATGATTTTCTTGGGCTTGATCAGCTCATCACTGTCCCCGTCCATGTAGTCCGGCTCGGCCATGATGCTCCGCACACGTGACAACCCCTCTGGGATTTCTGTCTGGTCCAGACCTGAGAGAGAAAAACAGAAATGACACCATCAGTTTTCAAGAAAACAATACAAGTACAGAATGTTCTTCATCTTTGAATGTACGTTCCATTATTAACTTATAAACATACAGACTATATCAAGATCATAATATATCATCTGTTTACGAAGATAACAACATTTACAATTAGTAACAAAAATCTATATGATAAATCTGTTACGCGTTACATGCATAAAACATAAGATTTTAGATTATTTGCATCTCACTAAAATAAAGTACATAAATACATAGAATAAAATACTGTAAGCACAAGCCATACAAAATAATTAAATATAATAAGTGCTTATAAAACACATGAGGCAAGACTTCTTTACGGGTGAAATTTATTTATGTAGTTACATTTTGTTTAAATAAAATTATTACAGTAATGATAACATTTTATTATTAAAATTTATAAATACTTTTCTTTTTGCTGAAACTTGAAACTCTTTCAACTGTTTATCTTATCATTTATTATTATAGACAATGTGTCCATGTGACATTTATCTCACATGGTAGTAAAATTTGTCTCGTTTTATTAGATGCTTTAATCTGAAGCTACTGACAGTGGATACTAGTTTTGCACTAACAAACAAACAAACAAGCAAACATGTATCATTCAGTATAAAGCTATGGCCAAATAATATAAGGAATTAACCAGCAACTTTTTAAGCTATATAACACCATAATAAACTACAAAAATAAATATAGTGTAAAAATTAATCAACCCTATATAAACGAGTGTCTCCCAAAACTGCTGCATGCACTTAACAATCCCAAATCTCACCTGGAAAGACTGGAAACACTGGGTATCTAAACATGGTAGTCATCTCTGCGTTTGAATGTTAGTAAAACTCCAAGTAAGCACAATACTGTCCGTAACTGAATGAAAGTCTCAGCAGCTCTGAATGTGTGTATGTGTGAGAGAGAGAGATAGATATGGGCTCTATAAACAGAGCTCTTCTGACTCCGCCTGATGTCTGATTACCTAACAGCCTCCCACCCCATCCCTCAAACATCCCTGTTAATCTTTCATCACCTGTGATCAAAGAGACTATAGCCTTAAATATACACAGATAACACAACAGACACTCCCAATGCAAATATTCACATAGGTTTGCTTCCAGATATGGACATACTTCAGACATATAGGTTACTGTACTGAAACTAGACATTTTTAGAGCAATAAAAAGGAAATGGCTAAGTGGAATAGGTTACATGTATTTAATGTTTCATTAAATACAATGTTCATAGAGTTATTTGTTAGAATTGTTTAATTGTAAATAACTCAATTAAATTCAAATGTATTTGTAAAGTGTTTCACAATTTTCCATTGTTGCAAAGCAGCTTAACAGATTTTTTAAAAATAGATATAAGAAAAAAACAGTACAGCAATAAGGAAAACGTATAAAATACATAGAACATATGGCATTACTGCTTTATGGTATCCTTTATTAATATAATTTTTAAAATATCTTTATAATATATATTTTGAAACACAGACTTTAAATCATTATTATAGTATAGATAACGCAGTGCGTTTATTCTCGAGCATAAAAGAGAAAAGAGTGATATCGTGAAAGGGTACACAAAGTACCCTGACGTCATACGCCGATCGGTCTGCGCAGCTCCGCATGAAATTCACTTGATGACCACTAGAGGTCGTCAACAATCAGCCGTGAGGTCAATGACGCAAAACAAATCAGCTTTTACTGGCATCCCATAATTCAATTTTGTGGAACAACATAACGATACACCAAAACACTCCAAGAGTAAAACAAAACAACCCATGGAGAGGTTAAATTTTAAATGTACAATTTTTCTTACTTGTCATATGACTTATAAATAATGAATTTTAAAGTTTAAAACACAGTAATAAATAAACTTAAGTCTTATCAAAATATTAGACAGTATCAAAAAATATAAAAATTCACGTGGAGTATTTCAAAGAGTACAATTTGTCTTTTTCTCTTTTATAAACCAATAAAAATAGCACTGTGATCACTGCCTAAACATTCTTCTTGGTTTGCAAAACATGTAGTAATGAAGTTTTATAGCAACAACGTGAGTGTTTCCCATCATTTAATGTTCACATGCATATAGTATATTACCTCAGGGGTTATTTATAACAAGTAATTTCATTATGCGTTCAGGAAAAACACCTTGGGGGAAAACACGACTGCAGACTGCTAAAGCTTCAAGCACTGTGTGAAAAGTAGTGTTATAAAGCGTTCATCTGTAGTGACTGTTGTCATAGCAGTATGTTAAACCATCCGGGTTTCACAACTTCAAAAGAAAAATACCTTCCAAAGAATTGCTTATCCCTCAAGATCTTATCTTAGGGAAATGACTGAGCTTACATATTACAGCGTGAAATGCAGGCATGAAAGTTCATATTAATGTTAGTGTGATTGTTAAGCATTGCTTTTTCAGAGTTTTGCAGGACAAGGGTGTTTAATAAAAGACACATCTAGTTTTTTAATTACAGAGCTGCACTTTTCAACCCCGTGCAGGGCACAGACGTCTCTATGGTGACCACCACAATACTACGTACATGGGAGTGTCCAAAGCCAAGCGGTAGCATACCAGCCCTGCACGTCACTCCAAAATACTTCAGATGGACTGTGTACATAACCACCTCCTTCAATGTGCAAATATTATCAGAGAATATATTTGAATGTTTTAGTGGACCTTTGTGTTTGTGCATTCAGGTATAAAAAAACATATGTTAAATGTCTGGTTATTTTTTTAAGTAATAAACGCCCGAGGTTGTTAGGCAGGCATTGCAGGTTCTTAGTTTGTTAATCTGTCCCACAACATAAACTTACAAACAGTGGACATCACACTGTATATGGGCAATCATGCACACCATCCAAATGTGCAAATATATTTAAAAACATTGAAGAAACGGCTTTGTGAGTGCTCTGCTTAAAGGGATAGTTCACCCAAAAATAAACTTTCTTTTATTATTTACTAAAAATAATATAAATAATGACATATTTTTTGGGTTAACAATCCCTCTAAAGTTAAAATTAAAAACTAAAAAAATTCTTTTGTCCAGAGACATCTAACAAGATGTGTGGGTTCATTTTTCCAAAGAGTATAGCATTACCAGGTGTTTTCATTTATATGTAAAATGCAGGATGTTTTCAGTAAGGATTACGTTTGGGATATAGAAAATATCATTAGCTCAGTAAAACAAAAACAAAAGTAAATGGAAAATCATCATCAAGATTCAAAAACACACACATGTATGATACCTGGACTGCATTTCCTGGCATTCTAGCAAGATAGAGAGTTTACTGGAAAGTAGGGGTGGGAATCTTTAGGTACTACGCGATCCGATCCGATCCGATCCTGATTCTGGGACTCACGATCCGATTCCAAAACGATTCTTCATATAATTTTTTTGCAAATTTGATAAATTTGCATTTTAAATAAATAAAGAGTTTTTATGCTTTTTGTTTATAGTTAGAATCTCTTTGACAGTATTCCCATCTTGAAGTTTAATTTTATTGCTTTTATTTTAACAAAGTTATATTCAGGATGAACAAGTTCTGAAATAGAATCGATTCAGAATCGTTAGAGAAAGAATCCTGATGCATCGATTTTTTCTCCCACCCCTACTGGAAAGCTAAAAACCTTATCATAATTAACCTCATCTTACAAACACAGCATGTGTAAACTCACATGCACACACACTTTCAGAATAACAAACTGCTGTGTTTCACAAAAGAGAAAACAAACATCACATTTATACACCCTTCCTTTCAGCACCAGACACAAAAACGGGAGTTGCCAGACCTCCTTAATGACATCATTTAGATAGTTAGTTAAAACACCATTTATATGAGCCACATGGTTACATAACTGTCATAGAAAAAAGACAAGCCTGTGACATGACCCTAATAACATGACATGGTAATGCATAAATTTCAATCGGATTTGCAGTAATATTTTAGCGACTACCCCTATACAGTCTTAAATATATTTTTAAACTTTGCAATATACAATGATATAACAAAGGGTGGGAACACCCTCAATCAATCAGTTTTTTTCCTTTCCAGTCATCTCCTACAGAAACAGACAGAGGCGGCAATAACAGGAAACATGAGACAACCCCCAAAAACACCCATGTTGGTCACATCTCACAGATATGCTATTTCTCCAAGTCAGGTACTAGAATATATTTGCACACAACTACATAGATAAGGATGCTATGTCTTTGTTCCTGAGAAGCCCTCATTAGGGATCTAGACTAGAAAGAATACATCAGGAAGGCAGGGAGCAGCTGGCAGTCTATGGCACCATCTGACCCTTATTGGGCACCGTTTACAGTCAGCAAGGGGTATATTACCCCTCCCTAATCCCTAAATGTCCCATACTGTCACTTTCACCTATTCTTCATAACATTTTCATTTCTAAAGCCTATGAATGCATGCATTTATTAACTAATATCAGATATTACATTCATTTTTAAACAGAAATCTTAATTCAACCCTTGGTCAAACCGTTCTTTATTTCCCGCACGAAGACGTTCTGAACCATCCCCCAGCCCATGTCCTATCCCCCACTTGCCTACCCCCATTCTCAGAGACCACAGGAGTATCAATTCGTATCAACTATCCTCCAGATGATGGCTTCTCCCACTCATTTTCTCAAGAACCTTCTGTTTTTCCTGAACAGGAATGAATTAAAGCACCACTAACGCTACAGAGATCTGACATGGACTGGAATATTCCATGTTAAAAAACAAAGAAGAGGCTTTCAAGGTATAATCCTTACATTTGTTCATTTAGCAGACGCTTATAAGTGAGCCTTTAACATTTTGTTACACTGTATGTGACATGTTGCATACACAAATGTATCATTCCCAAAATTAAAAGACAACTATAAACATGCACACTTCACTTAAATCTCATTTATTTCCTTTAGCTGTGCCAACGGAAAATGTTGTAGGACATAAATTGAAGGGGTTCCCACAGTAGAAAGATAAAAAGATAGAGAGAGACAGTAATGAACACTAATTGGTTCCTTTTGAAAGGTCAGAGGTCAGACTTATAACAGCTTGAAACATTACATCATTCCCACTAAACCAGGCATGCAAACGAAAAAGAAAATAATAGTCAATAACAAAAGGATTGAATACTGAGCGACTGCCTAGCGTCTGTATAATCAAAACAATATACAAAGTAAAGTACAGCGCATTACAACTCACTAGAGTCAAACAACAAAAACAATAAAACTGATTTAACCCATATGGTAATACAGAACGAAATGGCAAAACACTTCAGCCATCTGTGGTAATGTGGGCATCGCTTTGAAGGAGGGGTGTATCTGCTCTATTAAAGATGATCTCTGATATATACCAATAAACACCTAAATCAGGTCAAACACAGAACAGCATCTGGAGTTACAGCAAAACTGATATAACACATTATCTGGATAATTAACTTCACTTTAGTGCTGCCCCCTGCTGGCTGAAGTGCTCTTGATAGTGCACATCACTACAGAAGATAACAACTTTGTTTGTTTCGAAGCTAAAACTGAGTTCTGAGAGGCTTTTACTGTATATGGGTAGTGTTTGATGTAGGGTCTGGAATTACTCTAAATTTCCAGTTCCTGTGAAGTAAAAGACCTCTGACATTTCAAAGGCTGCCCTCAAGTAACCCACAAGAGAATAAGGTCATGTAATGAGATGTAGGGTCACTGCAGCACACTGAGAAAAGGAAATGCATGTTTGTGTGTGCAAGCACGTGGTCCAACATGAGACCTTTGCAATCCTATCTATCAACATATTCTAAGCTTTATAAAATTGTACATTTCACACTGTAAATGGTAGTAAGTTGAACTTATTTCATTAGTCTTTAGAGTTCAACATAACGTTTCTACACCAGCATTAAACAGATATCCATATTTTTCTGTTGTTATGTTGTGATCTTTGATTTCAAGATCACAGTCAAAACATAAGTATGGCTAAATTCTAGTAGATTAACTTGTAAAGCATGGCACAGAAATGACCACTTTCATTAGTTTAAAGGAAATATACATAATGATAAAATGTATAACCTGTTATGTTAAAAGCACCTGCCGAATGCATTTTCTCCTGCATTATGGTCTTCTAAAAAAACTTGTTTGTAAAGCAAAGGCTTTCATCCATGACCAATGCGCTACAATCACTTCCTCCAGTTGATTTGCATGTACTTACCAACTCAGGGTTTGACATGAGAATCAGTGATACAAAAATAATCTACAGTAGTGGCCAAAAGTGATGTTGTGGATGGCATATTTATTCAATATTTGCTTTAAATTAACCCTCAGGTTAGATTGACCCATCAAACTATGAGGTTCATTATACAAAATTATACAATTATACAAAACACTAAACTTAATTTATTGGAGAAAATTATTTAGCAAAACAACAAACTACAGCACTTTCAGGGTCATACATTTTATTGGAATACAAAAGCTTAAATAAAGCATACACTGACTATAATTTAATCTGTTCATAAAGGAATAGTTCACCGAAAAATGACTTGACCCCAATGACTTGACCATAGTAATTTTTATTCCTACTATGGAAAGTCAATAGGGTCAAAATTTTGGGTGAACTATTCCTTTAATTTTTGTAGGTAGGTAACCTTTGTACATGTGTTGTATGTATTTTTTTCCAAGCCTTCCTAAATTCTTCCCAATGATGATCCTTAATTTACAATCCAAACACAACTATGCAACATGAATACAAAGTTCTTCATACATTTTTAATTTATATAATTGAATAAAAAGTTGAACATTATTTTGCCAAAAGTGGCTGGGACTGTATGTGCCTCATTTGAGAAACAGAAAGACATCAGATATGTTATTTGTATGGCAATACCAAAAACCTGCCATCCTTTGTGCACATCTAAGACAATCCTTTTTATCTTATATCTTCATATTCTCACTCTCCTTCTATTGTATTTAGACACCAGATGAGACAAATATCAAACACCGTACCATCTTGATATACACGTGTTAACGTCGCACCAGTATTCAGCTTCTCAGCACAGTCATTTGTGCTTTTACTCATTTCTCTGGTGGTCTGGTGCAAACTGTAAAAGTTAAACCTATTTCCTGTTCTTCGTACCCACCAACCACACCAGTTTTTTTACCCCAGACTTTTTTTTCATTTGCCCCTTTAGACTCTGCACTAATTCACTTCTACTTTCAGCTGTGACCAAAAACAGAAGACTTCGATCTGTCTTAAAAGTTGCATGTCTTCAAATGACCTAATGTTACATACATGTTTTTGCATTTCTAGAATGTGGTGTTGATGATGGTGTTGTATAAAAAGTACAACAGCAAGATTAAAAAGGCAGATGTTCGTTACACAATGTGTATATATAGAGACTAAATTCCAAGCTGTTAAACCACAAAAGCACAAATATAACTGAAAACCTGTCTAGTCTAGTCTAATTGTAGTCTAGGGTAAGGGCAGTGTCTCTTGACAGCAATTTAAAACAAAAATACAAAAAAAAAAGAAATTTCGATGTGCAGTCCTTTTTAGACAGCAGTGTGTGAATGGCAAGAGGTCCTTACAATTCAATAAAATAAATGCTTACAATGTTAAAATGTAGAAAGGTTTATATGAGGGTTAGATTTAGGAGTAGGCCGAGAGATAACATGCAGTTTATACAGAATAAAAGTCTACGGAAAGTACCCACAGTGTATAAAAACAAATGTGCGTGTGGAAGCGGCTGTTAAGCTCTTAAAATGATGAATGGATGAGATGAATGGAGATTATTCAGAGAGTTTACTCCGTATTATTTCGCACCACTGGTATGTGATGAACCTGCAAAAGCTTTTTAACACACAAGCAAACGCGTACACAGTGCATATGACATCACCTTCACCAAAACTCTTTTTGTAATCTTTGAATAGACCTTTACAGGACTTTATAAACCACACATTGAAAGGGTACATGTGTATACAGGCAACTGGAGAGGGGACGAGTGACTCTGTTTGCCTGACATTTGTCTGTATTATAACGTATCTGTCAAACTGAAATCAAGTGCAAGTTAAACCTGCCCCAGCACATACCATTAAACCGCCTATCCATATGGAGATGAGATCAGGGGGTGCAGCAACTGTCCAGAATGGGTCAGGTGTGCCAGTATGTATATGAGGGATCCAGCAACTGTGTTCTATAGAACAAAAGCAGCTGAACAGAGGGTCCATTGATTCTGCTCAGCTGTGGCCAGCACCTGCTGGGTCACACATTATGGTAAAGGGCGTGCGAGAGGTGCTAATGTATGTTTGTGAACATGTGCGTAAAGATTTGAAGTTTTGGATTCTTAAATAATGTTCGATTTCACATTGGCACAACAGAATCGGCACAGATGAAAGCAAAGGCTCATGTGAGTCATGATCACGTCACACACTGTGACACATTGACCTATGGTGCTCATGTGGGCAGTGTAATTTCGAAATCAACTCACAACATTTCTTCTTATTTTCTTTCACCACTTATAAGTAAATATGGGCTTCCAACAATCTACAGCATCTGCAGTAAAAGCATCTATTTAATACACAGGGTGTGTATAGGGGTAATTCTAAAAACTCGCAAACACACACACACATGCGGTCCTGTCACAGAAGTGACCAAAGAAAAGCCAACTGCTGCCACTGATGATGGTAAAAGACACTCAAGAAGACTGCTGACCTAGCGTCGCCTGTTAAAACAGACATCCCATTAGAACTTGAATGAAAACTACAGACATCTACATGACTCACCTAAATAACAGAGAGCAAGTGTAGATTAACAAACATCAAAGCTTTAAGGTTCTGGCCCAAGCAACCACATAGCAACACCTTAGCAACAATATGGAAGACAATAGCAACCCCCTGGCAACAATCCAGAACACCTTAGTAACTGAATCATAATGCTGTGAAAACACACCACTGTACTTCACATAACAATTATATTGAAAATGCATAGCAACACCCTGGCAACCACAAAAAATAACATCACAGTAGCAAGTTTCACAGACCAAGCGGTCCTCACGTTCTTCAGAAAATGTGGTTATAATATCAAAGGCAATAGCATAGCACATTACCTCTGATTCACTTTGGACAGCTAATAGAGAAATATGAAAACAGAATGTTTCATTAGAGTCTGTGACATCCTAATTCAGATCTGCGATTTATCCTGTGGTCATGAATTACACTAAATGTCCATTAGTTGCCTCTCTTCTGCCCCATGAGCTTTCTCTGACCACGTGAGGCGAGATGGAAGAAGGATATCTGATTGTTTTGTTTCTTTGTTTGATTTAAAGGAGAAAAAAAAAATCAATGGCAGCAACAGAATGTCAGTTAGGCGGCTATTGGTCAGATCTGGCTGAAGGATTTACAGACAGCTGTCTGTGTGTGGATTACTCTACAGATCTATGATTCACACAAATACACTATTAACTTATGCACAAAACAACAAATGCTGCAGATTATGCACATAATGTTTTTAGGGACACAAAACACTACTGAAAAACAAAACAAAAAGCATTCATGTTTTTACATGTTCGTTTAACTATGAGAAAATATTGATGTTAATTTGAAGAATATGTTTCAATGCATGTGATCTAGGCTGCTATCTATAACCTAATGCACAAGACCTACGTTCAAGAAACAAACAACCTTTTATATCGCACACCTAACTCTACAAACAGTGAATTATCTCACGTCTCAGATCCAGCTCTCTCCTACATTACGTCAAATCTTGAGACTATAATAACAGGTTTGAGGAAAGCCTCTTTTGTTCATGACTTAACAAAAGCATCCACTTCTGTTTGACAAAATAATAGATGATAAACACAACACTTTTACCAAATGCATCTGTTCTGAGATCTCAAACTATCAACCAAACAGCAAACCCCAACACCTGTCCTCTCATTCTATAAAACACCTTCATAAACACTAGAGTTCAGCGTAACAACTCAAAATCTCTCCCTTGGGTGTAAACGTCACTAAAGAAATCTATGACAACGAGAAACAAAGAACATAAACATTTCAAATCATACATGAATATTTGCATCATTCTTTTTTTTAACAGACTGATGCAATTCCTTTGTATCACGCATATTCCATCATATTAAAATGATGTATTATGATGATTTACGATCATGTATGAGAGTGAGCAGAATGAACGTATTAGTTAAATATGGGCAGACAAAGAGATCTAGCAAAGAACAGCTCAACAACAAAAGGACAAAGCACATTCAGCATCACTCACAACTGGCGTGCACATGCGCACAATACACACACGTGAACGCACAGACCAAAACAAAGATCCATTTCAACGCACATATACAGAAGTGACCACGTGCCATTCCCTAAACAGAACGTTTATAAGGTGAATTAATATTCTGCATATATTATGCAGTGTAGACAAAATTCAGGGTGATGCTGACTCATAGGAGTGTTTAGACAGCCAAGAAAAAAGGTGATTCCAGCATAGGACATTCCGAGGCACTTTCACTCTGCCGGGAAATTAAATAAGCAATTATCAATTTTTAATATTTGAATGCATTTTAAAGCCAGTGATAGTACACTAGAGAATTCCATACACTACAGCATCTCTAAACAGTGTATTTTATTTTTATTGAATAATCATGTCAAAGACTGGCCAACATTTGTTTCCATTGCAAAAGAAAATGTACCAAGCAAGGTCAAATTTAGAAAACAAAACATTAACCTAGGGCGACCCCACGTGTCACATGGACATCAGTCGGAACGGTTTGAACAGGATGTTAAAGGCAACACAACTTGAAGTGTCCAACCCATAGCTAGAAGTCCTAAAACCTTCTCCGCTGTTTTGAAACATTGATGACAAAGTGTGACTACATAGACACCCTTAGATTCGTTCACGTCCTCTACGGTCCTACCCATCCGCAGGGAACAGCATCATCATGTTCGGGAAGTCCATAGTCATGGCTCGATGTCTTTCACTCTGTCCCACACACGGTTATACCGAACGTAAACCACACAGAACGATAGCATGTATGTGACAGAGAGAAAGATAATAGAACCACACACAAAAAGAAGAAGACTTCACCAGCGCTAGAAGGGGGAACTGGTTCAAAGATCAAAAAACAGATGTAAGGCGTTTAACAAAACAGCCTACAAATTACAAACACATGTGGTCGGAACCATCCTCCCTACCCCCAACATCCCCTCCAATATAGTAAACCAATTTTAGGATGATCATACAAAACATTAAGATTACTGTAAGGTCCACAAACTCTCATCTCAATCTCAATAAACTAGACATGCATTCAGATTACGTTTGATTGGACGTTATATTTGTTTCACATGCATAAAAACTACACAACTCTATTTTGATCAAACATTAAGTTCTCTTACAGTTTACGAAGTGAAGAGGAATGTCTAATATATAAGACAAAATCAGCTCAAGAACCAAGACACAAAGCATTGACTGTAAATGGTGAATGAGACATCCTGTTCTAAGACATGACAAGACGTGACATGACTCGTACCATGTGCTTTGAATTCCTGAACAACTGAATTGCTGAACTTTTACTTCACTTTTTATTGCATAACATGCATCATTTTTAAAATTATAAACCTATCTTACAGCAAACGTATACAATTTTGTTCAGAATGTGGTGCAAAACAAAATCAATATAACGCAAATGAGTATTAAAAAACATTAAATATTAAACTGACTACAAATATTGCGTTATTACTCAATGCAAATATTTTAACAGTCATGTGAAACATTTCAAGCATTTGTTTGCCATTGTTCCCAAGCGTGTGATTTTGAGCGCTTTTGTTGCCCTGATGCTCGTTGTTTGACTCATTGTCTGACACATGCATTATACTGTGAGAAGTGCATCATATGATTGTGTATAAAACACTGTATCCATAACGCGCGTCTCCGTTATACTACGATAAACAAACGCGTTTCGATGCAAAGCGTTTCCAAAACACAGACACATTGAAACACACGTACCTCAAAACCAATCCCGAGTGTACTTCTCTATAGCAAGTGACTTCAGATGGACGTCAAAAGAAGTAAAAGCATCAGTTAATCACACGATCACCTCTCCTTATCAAGGTGTGTCTGTTAAATCTGTTTTTTTCTCTTGGAAACAGTTCAGTTGTAGACGGGACCCTTACAAATGTAAATTAACACTTGAAGTGGGGGCGGGCGAACGATATGACCCAACGCCTGAGTCACATGCGATGCTCCTCCCATTTCTCCTCATGATTATTCATGAGCCGGGGAGACCCCGAGAGCTGCCAGGGCGTGGCGCGGTATCGGTGGGCGGGGATTAGGGGTGCAGCTACACAAAGCAAACGCTATTTAACTCTTTCAATAAGGCTGTCTGTGTTTAACGAAACATTTCTGACAAGTAAAAATATTTAAATGCTTAAAAATAATACGCATCTAAAATAAAATGCTATCAGAATTTACTTTGTTCTCCGGTTGCTGCAAGTGGATTTTTTCAAATAATCGGCTTATGTAGAACAGCCAAGACCCCAAAAGCCCCACTACCCCCTTCATTCAACCGGATACCCCTTTTTTTTTCCAGAGCTATCAACATAGCTCAGCCCATGTGCTCGTGTGGGACGTGTATCGTGTGTGTGCGTAAAACGGACTTCCGGTAACGCTTTGACAGTTGAGCACAAATGTGTCATTGACAAAGTTTCCTGTCGATGACAAAAAGCAACGAGGCAGAGATGAAAAGCGTAAGTCACAAACAACAAGTAAAATTATTCATCTTTCCATCTTTATCTGTCTTTCTTAACCAAGTACAAATTAAACCTAAAAATCCCTGTAAAAATCTAAAGAGTTGCATTATAAATATCATTATGGACCATCAGCTGTTTACCATTAAACCATTACAAAATGTCTTCATGTAGTGTGTTTTGGGCTTTATTCCAATAGGATTAATCCCATCTGCCAGATAACACCAAACTAATAGAAGCCAACACATTACCAGTAGATCCACAGAGACCATTATAGTTTCCATAAACACCAGTGAAATTCCCATTATAACCATTACATTTCTGTGATGGTATCTATTGTTTTTGTTTCTAAACGGATGTGCCATGGTGACCCTTAAAATATTATAGTTACTGTTTCTAACAACTATTAATGCTGGTTTAAATTAAATGAACAGTTTTTATGGATAATAGATTTGTTTGATAGATGTTGGGTTGCCATGTTTTATGCAAACTTTCCATAGGCACAATGACTTTTTGCTGTACAAACTGTATATAGTCTCTCTCTCTCTCTCTCTCTCTCTCTCTCTCTCTCTCTCTCTCTCTCTCTCTCTCTCTCTCTCTCTCTCTCTCTCTCTCTCTCTCTCTCTCTCTCTCTCTCTCTCTCTCTCTGGGGTGAATTACTGTTTGTTTATCCCCTTACAAAAATCTGGATCCCGATTCACATGTCATGATTTGTTTAGTGATAAGGACCAGCTGTCTCTATTACCCTCAAAAATTATATTTGTGTTATTTTTTGAATGGCTGTTCCCTCAGATTTGGTGGGGTGCACTGATGTAAAACATTCCACTGTCATAGCTCATGTGCAGAGAGGACCTCCATTACAGTAAGTGAGAATGAGTCATAACTATTCCCGAGGTTACCCAGAATTCAGTCCCACCAGGCTTTTGGGGAACATGTGTTTACTAGAAGTTACGGGAATTTGGGAGGGGTCCTAATGTGTGGATGTTAAGAGAAATGGATACCACGGCTAAGAAATCCCAAGCTGTTCTTTGGCATTTCAGCACTAACGAAAATGAAAATGAACCTAATTTTAGTTTATTCTGGATGTTTCCCGCCCATGCTATGTGGTCATTTATCAGGCAATTACACAGAAAGAGATTTAAACATATTCATGTTTAGTAGAAAACACTATATTACAATCAAACCCACAAGATATCTTGTTCCATGACTGTGGGGTGATGTAGGGGTTAATCATCTGGGCTAGTAACTGAAAGGCTGTAAGTTTAAAATCCTGATGGGTTGATGAAGGAAATATATATTAGTATAAATGACTACTTAATGGCCACTTAATCATAATCAGGTTTCTTCTAATTCTTTTCCTATCTGTACTTTGTTGGTCATAACAGATGCCCACGAGCTGTATGATCTTAGTGGATTGTTGGTTTGTAATTGACAGCTCTAGTTCTGACACATTGACAGCTTCTGAGTGATTTTATTCCAAGTCATGACCATGATGAACATATTTCTCAGAGTACATCATTTTTGTGCTTCAACTCAATTTTGATGTTTCTGCATTATTAATTTGAGATTTTCCAATTCTGTTTGACTTGCTCTGCCCTCTTTAACTTTTGCAACCTGTTTTGTGTTAAACAGGAAATTACAGTTCTCTGAAACCATGGCAATGACTGTGGCTTCCTATTGTGATGGCCTAGGGGAGTCACTTTGAAGAATAATATGTACATCCTTTTTTGCTGGACATACCAGACAGACATCCACACTCTTTATGTCCTTCTTTTTCTGAGGGAGGGAGTTTTCTCTCACAATGAGATAAATACAAAATTGTGGATGGATTTTAAAATCATTTTAGTTATCACATTCAAAAATTGTGTTAAAGGATGTTTCTTTCACAACTCCCACACCCCAAAGTCATAAACCTTTATGTACTTTTGCATGTACCGAAGCCACAGTTTAAACATTAAACCAAATGTCCTTTTTGAACATGCCGATTACCATAATAGCAGAAAACTGTAAATAAAGACGTGACCGTAGGGAATGTCTATAATGACCTACTTTGACTGGACTGGGGACACACTTTAGCAAAAAGATTACATCTTACAGGAAAATACGCCCAGAGTCTAGTCATACTGGGAGTTCATCTTTATAGGTTTTCCACTGGACTGGAGCCATCTGTGATTTGACCGTCTCTCATCTCTCGGTTTCCACTGGATTTTCACTTTTCTTTGACAAGCGTGTTGTTAGTTTAGCCTAAATTTTTGTGTTGTCCACTACAATGTGCAGTAATACAATACAGACATCTCAAATGTCTATACATTGAAATACATTTGAATTTTCTTTGCATGTGCTTTTATAGTCCTGACATTATGTAACTTCGTGATATATGATGAATTATGACTATGACTGTCTATATATAATGTTTTCTCATAAATGAAATGAAGATGAATAATTAATGAATGAATAATTAATGACAGAATTTGGGATAGAATGACGGAAAACTGTTCCTTTTTTATGGAGTATTATTGTTACTATTATTAAAAAGTACACCATATAACATCTGCAAAGATCTAAAGCACCATATGTTTAGGCTTGTGTTTGAAATTAATGCACATATGTTTGAGCGGTTATACACTCTAGGGAAAACTACACTCTAGGGAACATAAAACTGAATTGGGAATACCTGACTTTTTAAATATATCACAATCTATATTACAGAATTCAGCTGTGCCAACCAACTGACATTGCTGTAAAGATTTTTTCTACAATTAAATATTAGCGCCTTATTTGTTACTTAATTCTTTAAAAGTATACATGCACGCCCAAATGCATGGAACCACAAGTCAAGTCAGGACTACATTTTTTATTGGATACATGGAGAGACATTAAAAGAAGCAATAAAACAGGATAACACAAATGCATGTGTTTTTCATTTCCAGCCTCACTGTAATATTTGATCAATTTAGTAAATGACAAGCATGCATGATTTTAATTTAAAATGCACGCTGTAATTTGTTGGCTTGAATTTATAATTTGTAACTCATGGATGAAATGCACACTTAAATAGATGTTTGCATTTTCTGAAGAAACACAGCTGCCACATTGCTGTGTGTTGTTGATAGGATGTTGCTAGATTATTGCAAGTGTGGTTGGTCTCTATGGTACTGTTAAACATTTTTACCTGTTTTATCATTCGCCTGATGAAAATCCAAAATCTGGATTCTTTCTTTCTTTCTTTCTTTCTTTCTTTCATTCTATCTTTCTATCTTTCTTTCTTTCTTCTGTTACCAGGCAGAGGATGGACAACTGATGGAGCCTGTGTCTCTTTTAATCTAATGACCCAACTCTGAGTCACACTGCAGGATGGGCGGCACCCATGTTTCTGGATGACCCTCATGCAACCCGTCTGACATCATCATACTATGACCCTGATGCTGATCATGTCCCAGGTATGTTTCTAGTGTACGATTTACCATATACAGTACAACGTACAGCAGTTCTGTAAATATGTCACTTACTCATAACACTTAAATCTTTATAGGTTGTTCACAGTACAAAAGCAGTGTTTGGGGTTGCATCACAGGATGTTTAGATGTAATTGAAGAGTCTGAGTACACGCCGTCCCACACAATGCATTACTAAACATAAGTCATTCTGCATAGCATCATCCTCCAATATTCCATTACACAGAGATTGTAGAATGTCATATATCTAAAATGTTAGAATAGAATAGAATAGAATAGAATAGAATAGAATAGAATTGTTTTCCAGAGATTAATATTTTCTAAAATCCAATCTCTGAGGGGGAGATCTCATTCTTAAAACACAAAACATAAGAGTATGTTTTGAGTGTTTTTACAGTTGATTGACTCAGTCTTAAATGTGCTGTGTGTCCGGGCAGTATCTGTCACTCACAGAGAGTCTATCCTGAAGCGGTCACACGCACAGACTCGGCACGCGCAGAGCACTTTAGCTAATGGAGCTGATTGGGATGAATGGGGCGCTGGTGCAGTGGAGAGGCGATGCGATGCAGAGGTGAGTGATGTAATAGGGTTTTTTTAATACCCTGCCAGCTTAATCAATGAAAATCAATCAGGATTAAACGCTGAACACACATTAGAGGGTGAAGGCACGGATGCAGCACGCGTCTTAATGCAGAACTGATACGTGCAAGAACACAATCACGTGCAGACACAATGACACTTATGTAAATGGAAACATGCACGTGCATTGCTTAACTGTACATCATGTAAGAAATGGGGAAGGAAACCTGTTGTTTCTGGTAAGAAATGAAAATGAGACAAAAGACAAGATGTTTGTTTTAGGCAGATATGAAAGTAAATGGTGGAAATTGAGACTTTCACTAAAGTTTCCTGTTTCTTTGAGTTTTCTCCTGAGAAAACACAACAGTAATCTCAAATGTGTCTCATCAAGAGATCTCAATGTCACATGCTTTGCTCATATTTACTTGTTTATAAAAAGATATCCTAATTTTTTTTATTTTGTACAATGGCAGATTTTATCATAGTAATGCTTAAAGTTTACTAATTATTATTTTATTTACTGATTCTAACAATAGCTTCTTTGAAGTGAATATATTTGGATGGATTAGCATTTTACTTTAGTATTTGTTTACTATTTTTATTTCTCCCAAAGACTTTTTACAACAGACAACATTTGAGATGAAAACTCCCTTTTTAAATTATGAATGAGAGACTTCTGAGCAATTAAAGTTTCCATTGGTGAGACAGATTGTTCCTAAAATACTAAACTACTTTAGCACCTTTCACAAGATACATAAAACATGCAGTATGTAATGTTGCAATACATTATAATGATTAGTGTTTACAGACGCCGCATCTGTCTTCCATTCAGCTAACATCAGCACATTTTTTCAGGAGTCCCTCACACGTCAAAATCTGACACAGGGTCATGGGCTCATTTTATTTGTTGCACTGTCTCATTCCTCACAGATTTTCCAGTAAGATCAGACTAGAAACATTAAATTAAGGATGTCTGTTATATCAACCCCACACACTGATTTCCTCTCATAAGGTTACACAAATACACATATTATAAACAAAGAGATTTTGTTGGACAGATCTGGTTCTCTGGGGACACCAAACATATGACGCACTGGAGGTGGACACAACTTGAAGAACAATAGAGAACAGCCTGTTTGACTGACTGTAGATATGCTGAATCATCAGGTTGCTCGGACCGGCGGGGGAGAGATTGAGCACACATACAGAAACACACACACATACGGTAGATCTTCAAAAACAAGCTCTGCACACAAAGACTATTGTAAATCTATGTTATTTTATTCAATACCATGGCACAATATAACTTTGGAAAATCCCTTGGTTAGATCATAGTGTTTTGTACATGGTAACATTGATTCTTTGCACCATATACCATATAATGGTAATACCATGTTTTTCAAAAGTACCTCCATGTAAATAATCAGTACGTCTCTTATTTTTTCAATATCTAGCCAATATCTAGGGGAATAAACATATCAGTAAACAACTAACTAATAACTAACCAAAACACTATAACAACCACTTAGCAATACCCAGTAACAACCCAAAAACCAAACGCATAGTCACATGTTACAACTGCATAGCAACACCTACGGCCACACACAACACTTTAGCAACACTTGTGGTTACCAGGCAAGATCACAAACTAAACTGCACCCAAAGGCCATAACATGATATACATTCAGATCATTTTATATGAATAATCCTTTAAAATGTGCAGCAGGAAACACATGCTAGTAAATAAGAGAGGATTAGTAAGCTGGAACAGGCTGGGTACATGTCTAATGATTACGGTCATTAAAGGCCTCTCTAAGCTGCTAGTTTAATGAGGTAGATCTGTCATTATAAACTTAACCCATAAGCCTTTCTGATAGCTTGATCATTAGTTTTTGAGGCTTGTATTATATTAACACATCTGCTATGTAAATGTACGTTTTTGCTTGAAGCACAAACCGTGTAATTTCTGCTAACGCACAGAATCACACAAAATACAACTGGTTTTAAAAAAAGAAATACTCTCTCTTTCTGTGATTGGTTGAGACAATATTGTGGTGTCGGGTTGGTCAAGACGCCTAAACAAACAGAGAAATGTTTTAATAGTGCCAGACAACCACAATTTTTATACATAACATTGATTATGATGACACACTTCAGCTTTAAAAAGTGTGCCACAATAGAAACAGTAATAGTGTTTTTTAAAGTTTGTCCATGTAAGGTCATGTCTTTGCTAAAGTTGTTTCTTTTTTATTCATTTAGCCTCTCTTGCGGTTTATTGTTCAGCTGCTGTTTCGACAGCGCCAGCTGATGAAGCCACTAATGATTTTTCAATATGTTTTCTAAAATAAACACACACACACACATGCATTCTCTCATACACATGCACACAAACACACACACACACACACACATATATATATATATGACATCGCCTGTCGCCTATTTTCTGTCAATCATTATAAATGCTAAGTGCTAGATAAATAAATCTACAGGTAACTTTCTTATAGTCTCCACGTATTAAGAAAGTTCTTATTGCTTTTGGGCTAGACAGCACCCAGACAGACTAAATGCTTGTTACCCTGCCATATGTCCTTAAAACGTTGTGTCTTAAAACGAGACCGGCTATAACAAGACATGAAAGGAAAACTAAAGTTTATTGGAAATGCCTGACCATACTGCAGACTGGGTCAGTACTCAAAGCATCACGCTGCTGATAGCTTTATATTCAAGGCCACAATTCAATGTGATTATATTTTCCATAAAAGCTGCACAATCGTCTTTTTCCACTGTGTGTGTTTAAATCTATTTCCTCTCTTCCACAAGAGGAAAGGAGCAGAGGAAACCTGTGTTGTTTTCTGATAGCTGTCCATGCTCTGCCTCTTTGTAATGATCTGTCCTTGAAGTGTTTCTGTGTTTTTTCTGTACCTGATAACGTTCCATCCTCTGGTTCAATATAATCTGATCTGACTGGCAGGGCTTCCTGGATTCGCTCCTAAATCAAACATTCACAAAGAAAACAAAAGAACGCTGTCAAAAATTTGTTTCAAATACAAACATAAATAATTATAAGTTGTCCTGAAAATCATAGGAGCCATCTAAAATCTTGCACTGAACAGCAAAAAGGCCCCTGGCGAGATATTCTGAATTAATAATGGTTGTAGATGAAACTGGAAGCATGAAAAAACTGATCTTGTCGGTATATTCATGTAAATGTAATGGGTGTTAGGGATTGATTGATTCTTCATTAATGTGAAGTTATCTGACACTTAAAGTTCAACGTTTATATGACAGAAAACTTTATTGCTCAGATGTGCTTTTTACAATTACTTAATGGAGATCTCAGTTATATGTCATAAATGTCTCAGACCTTTCTCTTAAATTTCCTAATTAAAAATGAATGAAAGAGACAAATGTTGACATGCAGAAAGACCGTACATAAAAATGAATGTGGCCAACATATCTTATCTAATTTGAAGGAACATATCATGTCCATTTTGTATTAAGCTCATGTTGCAGACTTTACAGAGTCACAAAATGTTAAATGTTCACATTTTTTTAAATAAAATGAATGTTTCCAAAAAGGGACAACCAACATGCACACACACATTTAAGTTTCCCATTTTTTCAACATGCTTTTTCCTGTAGCCTAGATAAAGAAGGTGTGGTTGGATTGATTTGAAGCTTCCACTGAACATCACAATTCAGGCTGCAATATAAGTTCAAAGGTAATTTCCAAATTCTAGATAACTTCTAGTTTACAGGACTGTAGATTCTAATTCTCTAATTTATTGGTGTTTGCTAAGAAAAGCCTCACTATTTCACTACTGCTAATGAACCCTAATTCCAAGTATTTAACTACGTCACTGGCTCTGTTGACATAAATAATTCTGCTAAAATAACTCTTCTGGGTGGAGTACTTTAACTTGATCCACAAGCAGCTATATGTCGGTTCATAATCTCACTTCATCATTATTATATGCAGTAAAAGTATTTAGTGCTTGATAACTTGATAACTGTAACATCGTTTGATCTCTGAATTCAATTTCACAAGACTGTCGAGACTGTAACTGACCTATCTTTGTGGGTGCCAGGTGTCTTTAACTAACATATTATTTCAACATGAACACTTTCATCAGCTTCTGCTGCCTTCAAAGAAGATTTGTTTGGTCATTTTTTTAAAATGAAAATATCAAAAAACATAAAAGCTATCTTTTTTACCCAACCAAATCTTGTCACCCTTGTCTTTCGTCAGGGGATGGGAAGGACTGGTGGCCATGTACCCAGAGATCATATATGGAGAGGATCAATCTTTCTGAAGGAGAGACAGGATTCTGGATTTATGGCTGTAGTGATGTGCAACAAGATTCATTAGGTGAATCAGCCAATCAAAATTCAGGGTAAAAAATAAATTGCAGGAGACACCATCAGAGCATGTATTCTGATCTATTCATTGTAAATGCTGCTTTGTTAAGACCCCACTGACGCATTATCAAATGGTCTGTGTTTAAAAGCCCTGCACATATGGAGCATTTAAGCTTTTGTCACAGACCAAGACCTCAATTAATCTCAACAGATCAAGCTAGTCTTTACACAGTAACTCTCACAGTCAGGTTAAATTAAGAGGACAAGAGATCACAACAGTTGTGGTAAATTCAGATAATAATCTGATATGTGGATCTCCAAGAATAGTTAAAACTATAAAACAAATGCAATGCAAATCTTTTTAGAATACAGTATTCTCTTACCTTGGCTGGCCTAATGATGGATGGACGAGGAATATGTGGCCGTCTGCTTTCCAGAATAGAGCTTGTATCCTCATCTTCTGAGAGGCCTTCTGAGCATGGATAGGAATCAAGCGAGTGCCGGTTTTCTGTGTCCAGTTCTGTGATCTTATGGTTAGTCCCATTAGTTTTGGCCTGAATGGAGATGCAGCTAAATGAAGGCTGGCTCTCTGTTCTGTTTGGATTTATGGGACCAGGCTGGGTGAGGACGGTCGGGCCCGTCACAAGATCTGACCCATTTTTGGAGAGTTCAGAGTCTGGGTATGGAGCAGGTTCAGGAGATACATCCGGAGGAGCACCAAAACAAAACTGAAGCGCTGAGCACGGGAGCCCGTGCATCACGCTTGAAGACAGAAGCAATACCTTCTCAAGAAATTAAGTACTTTTTACCATCCAATCAGAGCCTGTTGTTTTGTTTATGGATGAGATCCCAATACACACAATCATCTCGGGATATCAACACAACATGATATTTTCCAAGCTTCCCTGTAAAGGATCTAAGAAATATTGACCTCCAGGGTCACGGAACACAAGCAATAAAAAGTGCAGAAGCCCTTGCATCCAAAGCATCCCAGTCAAATGGCAAATTATCATCTAAAAACCTTTTGCACGCACTGGCTTAACTAACCATCTTCTCAGTGGCTTCAGTAGTAGTTCACCATCTCCTTGCTGAGAATGAATGTGATAGCTTTGGAGAGCTACAGGTTCGTGGGGGTGTCCGCAGTGTCCGGTTACCCGCGCAGGTACTCCCCCTGCCAAGGCCATATGGCATTGTCCTTGCTTAGCCCGGTGTGCCACGCAGGCGTGTTGGGTTTCAGACACAGGTAACTGATAGGCACTTCGAGCATCTCAATTGTACTGGGTTATTCAGAGGAGCAAAAGAGTGAGAAAGTACTATCAGAGTCATCAGAACCACAGAATGGACTGAATGGGTAAAAGTACCCAGGGTTAACTAGTCAGGGGTCACTAAATGTGAAATGTTCATATGATAAGAATATGTTTGATCAATGTGGTCTTTGAAGCTGCTTCTGAATTAAAGTATACAAACCTGCTAAAAAGACTGTCTGACAGCATCCAAAACATGACATGATGGTGTAAAACCACATGCACAAGACAAGGCAGACTACATAAGTGGCAATTCAAATCACATGCAACAGCTCTATAATGTAAATATAGCTTGGTCTGAAAATATTCTGTATTTGGTAAAGGAAATATTAGCACTTGCTCATCACATTACACAAGCCTGACAAATTGAACAATGCAGAGTCGATGAAACATTGATGAGGCCTTTTGTTGGAGAATGTAAACAGGTCTGCAGTTTCCACTTCACCACTAGTGTGCTTAAGTACCATATGTGCACCGGAGAAACACAAGCCTAAAGCACTATGTGTGTGTGTGAGAATCGTGATGTCAGGTTTGTATGACATAATGACAGTGCTTAATTTACATGCGTTTACAAGTGTTGACCATAAATAGAGTTTTTAAGAGAATTAACCCTGTATGAATAAATGAATAAATTGAGTATGAATAAATTGTTCAGACCTAAAAATGTTTAGTTTTGTATTAGTAGCCTTCATTGAAGAGATGTTTTAAAGTTGGCAGTTTGATCTTTAATAGGAATTTACAGTTTATTCACGTACGCAATCGGTTCATGAAAGAAGATTTGGCGCCCTCTGTTGCTTTTCGACTGTAAATACAAGTAGAAAGAATCAAATTGGTTTGATCACTTTAGAGCTTGTGCTCATTTGTTGTGCAACTGCGCAATGTAATTTATTAGTACATTATACATTTATAAAGATGGAAAACACATCAGAAATGACATTGAATGTATTATTATTGAATGTTAATAAAACTTACAGAAGAGACTTTGTTTCATGTAATTTCGTTAATATTATATATAGAGTTAATATTATATATAGAGTTGTATTATTTTTTTATTTAATACTATTACCTTTTCTGGAAAGAACTGGTATGCTTATTGGTATGTGATTGGCATAATCGTAACTTCCTTCTCGATGATGTATTTATCTTTTCTTTTTTATATTTCTCTTTTGAATTAAATTGTTATGTGTCGTCTGCCCATCTCTAAATCCATGTCTCTTTCTTTCTCTTACGTTTTCCCTCATATTTGTATTCTTTAAGCAAGTGTTTAAAATAAAAAAAAAAACTCAGAAATCAGAATTTCCTAGTTTCTAGTAGTTTGAGATGGGCAATATCATAAATCCGAGTTTTCCCGAACACAGCGTGCACATACAGTTTTGTCCAGTAGGAGGCGTTGCGGTCAGAGCAACTCCACAAGAGTCTGAAAATATCTGAAATGGTTATAATTAAGTAAATAGTAGGTTTGGTTGCAGCAACTATTAAAGCTTAAGCATGGATACATTTAAAGAAAGTGTTTTAACTTATCACTAGCCCATCAGGTTTTTGACATCAGTACCTTGCAGTAAAGTATGATAAAGCAAATCACATTGAATCATATGGTAATACCTTTTAATTGTCACTTAAATAAAGATTCAGTAGAATTTAACTACAGGTCAAGAAAGTTCCAATCAGACGTAAATCTAACAAAACAAAGCAGAAAACGTATTACAATGTAACAAGGGAAGATCGTGTGACAAAGTAACAGAATTGTCCTTTATCTCAGAGCAGAGATGATGCTCCTGGTTTTATCAGCACAAAGGCAAGAATACATCCGAGAAGGAAATATTGTACAAACAACAGAGGAATCAGTGTTGTAAACTTGAAACTTTCACAGGGTGAATCTAATACTAGTTCCAGTGACTGTATGTTTAATGCTCTTCTACACACCAAACACTGAACGTACTGTAGTGTATTAATAGTTGACCAACAGCAGTTTAACCAGCAATACCGTAGATGCATTGAGAATAGTTATTGCTAGTGAACAATGAGCACTTCATGGCCAGAAAACACAGTCGATGAAAGGAAAGGTAAAAATCAACTAAACTTTAGTATCTATTTTTAAAATGGTACCAGTAAAAACTTCTACCTTCTGTAATTGAGTATTGACTACAAATACGATTTACACAGCAGTAATACTAAAAATATGCAGGACAGTAAACTTTGGGTGTAATGCACCACCTTTTGAACGTTCTGTGTAAAACACAATTGACAGCAATTGAGACATGCTGATGATTATCCGTCAATTTGTATAAAATAAACGTGCAGGTATAATTTTTGTTAAAGGGCATTTTTTTTTACATAAGTGATATTTGAGGTGTCCATGCTATGCTTTCAAAATAAATCCTGTGGGTAGATTTGTGTCTACATCGCATTTCTTTCAGATTGTTGCATCACATTATTTATGTTAATTGCTTCCTCATTTGAAAGTCACTTTGGATAAAAGCATCTGCTAAATGAATAAATGTGCTTTTTAACACGCTTATGTCAGATGTTGAAGTATTGGATGTACCTGCACATACAAAGTTAGTGGGTCATTGTAATACACTGAAAACATACTACTGTACATGCAATTTATGTTTGCTTTTACAAACTGAGGGATGAGAACTCGGAACATTCATTTACTCCAAAGACAGTGTCTTGTTGGTACCGAAAATAATAAATGCATATGCCAAGGATGTCAGTACTTCAAATAATATAACTGGACCTACTATTACTATTACTTGAGACAACAGGATCCAATACTGTGTTGTGAAGGCAATATGTGGTTCATGGCCATTAAATGAGATAAAAAGAACACCAAAACAGGACAGGCAAATGACAGAGAGAAAATAACAAACATAAAAATATCCTTTTGGAGATTATAGAGATTAATTTAAGGTTTCCATTTTACAGTGATGAGAATCTAAAAGAGCCAGTGCAAGGTATAAAATTATTCAAAAGTGAAGGCAGTGTACACGGCAAAGAAACCACACGATGTGAAAATAAAAACTCACACGCACATCTCTAACAGATCAATACTAAAGGAATGTGTGGCGGGTGGAGTTTGTCTGAGACGATATAGCAGTTGCTTCAGAAGTGTAAAGGTTGTAATGTCCCCTTACTGTAAATACTGTAACAAGAAGATTTTTTTTGTTTCACACCAGTAATAAACTTCTACATCGATCCTGTGCTGTATGCATTTACAGCTTTGTGTTGTCACCGTCATTCAGCATCATTTAATGTGGCTGAAGCGCGAATCGATCTTAAAGGCTACAAGTCTACTCTTCCTGTCCTAACGCTCTCCGCCACAGGGTGGCAGCAGCAGCTACAGGACGTACAAATCGTCGTCTCAAAAAAGCCACTTCCATGGGAAGTACAGTGCAGTCTAGTGCAGGTTTGGGGTGGAGAGACCGATGGAGATGATGGGACAGGTTTCAGCTGTGGTAGTTCGGTACCGCTGCCTGTTTTTGAGAGAGACGCATCAGTTCCTCTCTGATGGCTTTGATGAGCGAGGCGGATGAGTGGTTGGGTGGGGATGGCTCTTCAGGAGGGGCCGAGGGAGAGTAGCCCAGGCCGACTGTGTCCAGGTGGGAAGGAGCGGCAGATGGCTCCTTCAGGCCGTTCCTGGAGGTCTGGAATAAAGAGATGGAGGTGTAGTCAAGAGAGCCAAGAACCTAAAGTGAAGTGAAGGATGGAAGATATAACAGAGTAGAAAATGAATAAAGAAAGGTGGGTATGAGAAACATGAGAGAGACATGAGGGAAAGAAAGTAAACAGTTTTAATGCTGAGAAAAGTCAGAAAGAGATTTTTAAGGTTAAGAAAAGTGAAAAGAAAGTTTCTGTCCTCGTAGGAAATGCATTATTTCACATGTCCCTTTTAAATCCAAGTAAGAGAATGTGACAGAGTACTTACAGGGTCTCTGTTGTTTGCAAATTTATTGTCATCTTCATGATACGGGCTCCAGTTCAACCCACCAGGCTGCCGATCATTTACACGACCTGCCAGACCAGCATGGGTTAAATGATGGAGCTGACCACCTAAACACATAATAATTTTGCATTAAAGCTCTGCAGCACTCATTAATTTAACACCTTCAAGACAAGAAAATACTACAAAATGGTTTCCAAAATGTATAGTAATCTAGACATAACACAAAACTAAAAGCTGGGGCTACTACATTTACCAAAAAAGAAAAGAGATCGTCTTTGACTCTCAGAACTCGGACTGCATTACAGTTCTTTAATATTGTTTTTTTCTTAATAAAAGTAAAAATGTCGTTAGACATTCAGAAGAAAGAGTTCATATCAGCCGTTTACTTGCAGTTTTAACACACCTGTAGTGCCACCTACAGGCCGTGGCCTGGCGGAGGAGGGCAGATCATCGGCGTGGCTCACCCGGGCCGAGTACAGCGATTCTGACTGAAACTGATCAACAGGAAGAGCATCAGCTGGTGCGATGTAGCTGGATCCCAAACCTTGCCTGTAGAAATACAAAGACGTCACTACCTAGTACTGCATATGCTGTCTACAATAAAGCAGATCTACGTTGTATTGCATGTCATCCATACGTAAAAAAACTACATCTCTCAGATCATCATAATCTGTTGTCATCACGTGACGTTGGCTATAATAATCAAGCTCTTTCAGGGGACAAAACTGCTGAAAAAAATTGTCTCTAGAAATGAGCTTAACTTGTTCTTAAGGAAAAAGTGGTTCATAAATACAGAAAAGGTAGTAAAATGAATGTGCATGTTTTCAGTTGGTGCAGCAAAGATGCCCAACTTCACCATCAGTCATGAAACATTAAAGTACTGAAATAAACACAGATAGTGCCAGAAAGGCTCCATATCACCGATCAGATTTAATATTACCACTCACCGATGAAGCAAACCCTGTACCGTGGAAGGAGGCAGACCTAATTCAGCGTATCTCTGAAATATAAACACACACAGTCTGAGAATTTCTCTCAAGGATTTAATGCAAAAAGGCTTAATTTAATACACCGCTAAATCTAAAACACACATTAGGAGCTGTTTGTGTGATCGCAACTGGAGCGTTTCTGTGTATCAGGCTAAATAAACCCAGTGACCCAGAAACGAGTGACGCTTTTAAATGGCTGAGCGTGGAATGACATTTTAAGGACAGAGGACTGTTTCCAGCTCCATCACGGTAATAAAAATTGGTCTTGAAATCTTTGCCAGTGGCCTAGAGATTAGGGGTGGGAGAAAAAAAATCGATGCATCGGGATTCAGAATCGATTCTATGTCAGAACTTGTTCATCCTGAATATAACTTTGTTAAAATAAAAGCAATAAAATTAAACTTCAAGATGGGAATACTGTCAAAGAGATTCTAACTATAAACAAAAAGCATAAAAACTCTTTATTTATTTAAAATGCAAATTTATCATATTGAAGAATGAAGAATCGTTTTGGAATCGGATCGTGAGTCCAAGAATCGGAATCGGATCGCGTAGTACCTAAAGATTCCCACCCCTACTAGAGACTGGTTCGATAAATACAATACAAAGGTATTAGTTGTTATACTGACTCAAGTTGATCTTTGCAGTATCCTTTAGCCCTTCTATAAAGAAACAAGACTTAAAACTGACTAAAAGTATTTATTCGGCTTCCACTCTGGTCAGTTTATTCCCTATTTTGAAAGTATATGGCCCTCTGATGTCATTCCAGTATATTTAGTTTAATTACATTCAATATCAAAAATCCAAAAGTGAGTGAATCAAATCCATAAATCAATCATGAATAATTAAAATATAATAATATAATAAAATACTTCTTCAGGACACATATGATCTACACGATCTGTTCTTACCCCTGTGTAAGGGTTGAGGGGTGGGTATCCCGGAGCCCAGGGCCGTGGACCTCTGGATGGTGGGCTTATAGGGGGCGGGGCTGTGGGGTTGAGCCCGACCCCTGGCAGGGTGATGCCGGCTGTGCTTCCCTGAGATGTAGGAGACACAAGGGCAAAGGCATCGTCCAGTAAAGAGTGCATTTGCTGACGGGCCTCTTCTATAGACGGTTGGGGAGGCAGGTAGGGAGGTGGGGGAGGAGGGTGGCCCGGAGGAGGAGAAATCGGGCCGTGGAAAACATCATCCGTTGGGGATGGGCTGTGATGCTCGGGGCCCTGATCTGGGTCAGACTGCAGGAAAATATATTGCTGTCAAAAGTATGCAAGGTATTTGTGGTAATACTATACAAAAAGGTTGTATTAGTTAACATTAGTAAATGCATTAGCTAATATGATGTAACAAAAAACAATATAGTTTTTAGCATTTGTTCATTTTTGTTAATGCCAAATGTTAGTCCATTGTGCATTTACTAACGTTAACAGATACAACTTTTAAAAATGTATTAGTAAAAACGCCAAAATGAACTTGAACTAAGATTAATACTGTACTTGCTGTAGAAGTTTTGTTCACTGTTAGTACAAAAATAACACAAATGCACATATATGTTCACATACTGACCACATATGCTATGTTATTAACTCCTGGGTATTTTCTGTATGTCCCGTCGCTGTCTGTTGTTATGAGTCTGTCCCGGTCAGCATCTGTCCTATCACCATTCAACTGTTTCATCTTCTGTTTAGGAGAACGCTTTTCTCTGCTGCTGCAAAAACAAACACACATGTTCCCAGGTATACAATGTTGATGTTGCAATACGAAAAAATAAATAATTGTGTGTTTATTATTAGACTTTCTTTGTACCTTTTCTTGGGCTCGGTGTAAAGAGAAGGCATGTGAATATCTGGATCCAGAATCTTTTCAATCTGCATTTGGGCCTTCTGATAGATTCGGTCCTGCTCTTTAGAATCGCCAAGCCCATCGATGAGATCATCCATTGCGGGGAAGTCATAATGGCCCTTTCTTTTGGCTCTAAGCCGGATCTTATTGCGATGGTGCTCGATCTCAGACTTGTGCCTCAAAGCCACCTGGATCTAGAGAAGGTAAAAAAAACATTGTCAGACTTGATGTTTGGGAACCCAAGGAAAAGCCTGCTAAAATGAATGCATAATATGGTAAGAACAGGTGCATGATGGGTACCTCCTTGCTCAGCTTGGCGTTTTCTGCGGTTTTATTGTTGGCGGTAGGGCTGTGCAAAGGCAGGGCTGGCATGGGCTGCATGGCAATAAGCTGGATTTTATTGGGTGGACGTTTGGGGCAGTCAGTCGCACGGGACATTCGGTCTACGTGCTCGAAGATGGAGGCTGTAGATAAAGGTTCATCACTGTTGTTGTTCATTGGTGGAGGACCTACAGAAAAACAGCAGTTTTGATTGCTTACACTATTACTCGAAAATATTTGAAAAGTAATAATAAAAATAATTTAGTTCCATTCAAAACGAAACTCAACAAAAGTTAAAAATGATTTGTTCCACTACAGTTACACACCAGAGGGGGGCAGCGTTTGACTAATTCAATAGGCACTTATTTCAAATAAAAGCATAAAGACCCGAAGGCTGGTGGATGATACATTGTTTCTATCGCAACCATGAATCAACTAGGACTAAGAACTAAACTAGCTTTCTAAAACTACCAATACAGTCGCTCTTACCAATTCTATTCTTCCCTGTGAGTCAGTGGTGAAAGAGGTGAATAAAGGGAGAGAGTATAAAGAGAAAGATGTTTGTTTGGAAAAGACATCAAGAAAATTACTCAAATGAAATGTATGAAAACGTCACACACAATCTTTGTCCTACAACAGCTATATGTGAAAAGAATGGAATTCCGGGTAAGACAGGGTAAGTGTATAATCCTGTTAACACTACAGCCAAGATATGGAGATAAATGAATGGCAAAAGTGCTTCTGAAAGAGCTCAGTTTCATGGATAGAAGAGTCATTTCTTGGCTAGTCAGACTGTATCTCATTTAGTATGGGACAGCAGAAAAGAAAGTTGAGAGAGAGCCATCGCCACAGGCGCTGTCTGACAAGAGCACAGAGAGAGAGAGAGAGAGAGAGAGAGAGAGAGAGAGAGAGAGAGAGAGAGAGAGAGAGAGAGAGAGAGAGAGAGAGAGAGAGAGAGAGAGACAGAGAGAGAGAGAGAGAGAGAGAGAGAGAGAGAGAGAGAGAGAGAGAGAGAGAGAGAGAGAGAGAGAGAGAGAGAGAGAGAGAGAGAGATCAAATCAACCAAAAGTAAAGACGAGGGTTAGTCACAAAAGAGACAAGATGAATGATGCCATGCTGACTGGAGGGAAAATCAACAGAGAGAGACGAATCTTCAGCTGGGAAGCGTGGTTTTATCACTCGCTCTCTGTACATCTTTACATTCATCCTCTCACACAGTTCTCTTCAAATTGTGAATGGGTATCTACCTCATGACATCATAAACAGGGCAAAACAAACATTGTGATTTGTTATATTGTAATTTGTGCAAGATATTCTGCGTTATATACTAAATTTTTTGCTTTGCATGATGTGTTTATATGATGTGCAAACGAGTTTTCATACATTTTCTCTCTTATAAACTGTAAAGATATGTTTCACATCTTCATGTCAGGTACAGCATCTTAATATTTTAAGATGATGTCGCTTCATTGTCTCCTAATATTTGCAAGTCGCTTTGGATAAAGGCATCAGCTAAATACCTAAATGTAAATGTTATAATCATTAACCTATTTTAACAGTGTTAGAATTGTGTTGTGTTTGCTTCTCAAATAGATGCAAGTAGTCTTAAGCATGATAAGATATTTTTACTAAAAACCATTTTTTTGCAGTGAACACGAATGAAAAAGCAAACATACAATTTAGTCATCTAATTCTGTAAGTAAAAGAAGTGTAACTATATCAGCAAAAACCGACTCACAAAGCTTGAACTGACTGGAAATCAAACCGATTTACCGTTTAATCCATTAGCAGCCACTTTACGGGTTTGTTTGGGATCACTGGGAAGGCCAGCAGGTCTCGTACCCTCCTCAGGAGATGCTCTCTCACTGCCTGGATCACTGCCCACAGAGTCGCCCTCTGATGGAGAAATTCTGAGAAGACAACAATACCATATATGAAAACACCATGTAATCAATGCCTTTAAAATGTGCTTTTAAATCCCACTTTAAATTTCTAACTTTCACTAAATAATAGAGACAGATACTAGAAGCGCGATGGGAATTAAATGCAAATTCAGATTTCCACCCCCATTATACAAACGATTCCACAGACATTTCCTTAGACCAGTCTATGACATCATCATCATCATCTTCAGAGACGACATTAGAGAGCATCCGGTTTTGAGGAGGTATAAGTGTCCAGGGAAAAATCAAGGAAAGATGATCTAATCCTATCCCATGATGCTTCTGAAAGTGCTCTTTCAATCTAATGTGACCATCTAAGGTTTATCATTTGAGTCCATTATTTATTCAATGATTTTCATTCTGTATTGCTGTAGGTTTAACATTAAAGCTATTCAACTATTTGGACCTATTAATTCACATTTCACTTCTTAAAAACATATTTATTACTGAAATAAGTACAATACAGCTCAGACTGGTTGATATGCTTTACTAACGCATGGATAAAAGAATATCCGTAGTACACATTAGCAACATTTGTCTATATATTAGACCAGTTCATGTACTTGTTTTAAATCATGTTTGCAAGCCTTAAGATCTGTGCCAATATTACCCCTGAGACCTCTTTATTGATCAGTGCCAAATTGTAATCCCTTTAGAAAGCTTTTTATTGATCAGTGGTGGTCTCACTTTCAATTGGATTTGTGCCTATAAACATGCTATTTTAATATGAGATTCAAGCAGCAAAAATCATTCTCATTATTTGTTTATTTGTGACCCTGTCTGTGAAATTCAGACTAAAAATCTAATTATAAGATTAGGAGTACCCAAGCAGTCACAGTCATAAAAATGACAAAAATAGTTAACATGCGTTTACTGCTGTAAATGATGGATTATATGACAGATTCTTAACAGTTGTCAAATTCTCTAATATATTTTATTATTTTGACATGACCTTACTCAGTCATTATATTAAAGATTTCAAGGTTATATCTTCATAAAATGTTCTTAACATTTTGTAGGATGAATTTATAAAAAAAACTGTAAATCACAAAAACTGACCAGCAGGCAGGGTCACATTATAGGAGAGATTTTCTCCTGCTGTTCAAATTGGTTTGCTGTTTAAAAGCTGCTTGTGAACTAAAATGTAGGTAAACGTTTTTATTCCGACTATCAAACACTTTTAGGGTACCATCAACACTTACTGGCCCCTGCGGCGCTGACCGTTGCGTGATGCTTTAGATGAGCTCTTGGACTTTGGTGTGGTCATATCTGTGCTCTCAGGTGGGCTTTGCTCCTTAGCGGGCACAGGAAGTGGCATCGGCTCTTGAATGACCATGAGATCATCTTTACTGTGTTGGCCCATGTGCAGCTTGGCAAAGTCGAAACCTTTCACGCTGGGAGTCTGGATCTAGACCACCACCCCAAAAGAGAAAAAAGTTCATTTGGAGATGTAAAACAAAACGGATTCAAAGCTAAAACACTAAACGTTTGCTTAAAACAAAAACGCCCGTAGACAGAATGAGGTCAGACTTTAAGTTAGACTGTCTAAAGAAACAGCAGTGTGGAAGGAATGTAAACAATGAGATATAAACAATTTGACAATGAATATGAATTTCCATAATTCACAGTTGTGGGAATAAACAGAGAGGAAGAAAAGTATAGATGAGAGAATTATCAAAGACACAATTCAAAAGGGATGCACTTGATTTGAGGTGACAGACGGACTGCAGGTCAGAGCAGCTAGACGCGCTGTAATGATCTGTCTGTCTGCAAAACTGCAAGATTAAACGAACCGAACAAACACAAAACACAGTACAGCAAGATAATGCCCGCAGGCCTGCAGACATTAAAAAATAGTGAAGGGACGTTTGTTGTATAAATTTACAAAAGTACAAAAGTAAAATGACTTCAGTTCTAAACAGATTTGATACAGCTGGTTGTTAAAAATAATACAAATTCAAACATAAATCAAACACTGGGTATTAAAATAATTCATTTACACACAGCAAAATCTCTATTTGTGATCCACAGAAAAGAAAGAACATACACTGTACGTTTAAAGTGATTGGGTGAGTAAATGATGACAGAAGATTTTAATCTTGCCTAATCCATAAATGATGGTTATTTGTTTCCAGACCAAACAAACCGAGGGTCACAGTGGGTCAGATTAAATTCAATGTTTCAGACGTCGCCAGAAAACACAGAGATCCATGAAAAATGCATGAGGCAAGAGTCTTTGTTGTGCAATGAGCACAGTCGACACAACAGAGACTATTTCACCGAAATGTGCTCATCTTCTGGGAGTGGATCTATTTCTTTCATTTCCATCACATTCCCTTTCAAATGCAAATTAGGCTGTTTAGAAAAATTCTGTACATGAGAAAAAGCTCTTATTTCTGACTGCAAATCTGATGTAAACAAATCTAGGCCACAATACACAGTCTAGAGTCTATCCAGGCTTAGACCAAATACCAGTGTACAAACACATTCACATACAAACTATAAAGAATTAGAAATACTAGTGCTAGGATATACACCAACACACTATAAACAGATCAGATATACCTCTGATGTCTTTAAATTATGCAGTAACTGTTTCTTTACAGCTTTCTTGGGTTCTTTCTTGACCTCCTCCTCTTCCTCCTCCTCTTCCTCTTCCTCCTCAATGCTTTCTTTTTTTCTTATGCTTTTGGCAGCAATAACAGGTTTCTGATTTGGATGAAGGTGAGAGGAAGACGTTGCTCATGGTCAACTGAGCTATTCAATGAAACCCACCAGAATCAACAAACATGTAACCAGATTTGGTTCTGATTTGGTTCTAAGATTCGAATCTAGATTTCCAACACCACAGAGATTCATGCCAATGAGGTCTACGCAGAACTACAACAACACAGTTAAACAGGTGCTGAAGGAAAAGAGGAAGTGAAATCTTCTACTTCCTGTTTGGGGACTAACTGGAAAACTATTCTAAGGAATACAGAACACTATGACGACTCCTCTACTACAGTCTACCTTCTCCTCTTCTTCCTCCTCTTCATCATCATCTTCCTCCTCCTCATCTTCTTCTTCCTCCTCCTTGTCTTCTTCCTCTTCTTCTTCTCCTCATCTTCTTCCTCTTCTTCTTCTTCATCACTACTTTCCAGAAGTGTTTTGCTCTTAACAGGAGTCATTGACCTCTGGATTACTGGTGTGGATTTCTCTAACGAGGTCTTAGACTACACATGCACGGGGGGAAGTGTTAGGAATAAATGAATGTTAAACAGAGAGAGAAAGAGAGAGAAAATATTCTACACAGATCTGTCTTCAACAACATGAGCACAAGACAGATGGAAAACAGATGAAAGATTAAAAGACGTGCATGATATGGTCATGGCAATAATACTGATCAACTGCTGTCGTATTTGACTATAGCACAGTAAATAAGTGTTATTTCTTTAGCACTAGTTCTACAAAATGTAATAACAGTAAAACAACTCGCTCTGTATTGTGTTACCGTGCTTACAAACAGAACAATAATGTGAAAGTGCCACGAAGTCACAAGATTTACACATTAAACTGCGATCATACCATCATAAAAACGAAGCAATGTCGGTGTCAAGAGATTTTCTTGACAATGTCAGAGTCAAGAAAGAAGCGCTTTTAATATGTTAATAGGTTAAGTAAGAGAACCACGACGTAGGGCTAAGAAGGGAGATTTTTAAGAGGGCAGAAGTGAGAGAGGGCAGTTCTTGCATAAAGAGTGTGTAATGAGAATGTACTCAGTCAAGTGTTGTAAAATCAAGTGCTTCAGACTGTGAGGACCAGCGAGGGTAAGGACATCCCTGCTGCATGTTAACCAAATAACCAGATGAGCATTGGTGAACACAGAAGCGGGAAGAAATACTTTATCTGAATCTGCTTTTTATAATCGTTTGTATGATCTGTTTGCTTTCAAAATCACGCTGACAAACAATATAAATTCTAAAGGTTTCCATTAGGCATACCACTATGAACCATCAGAAGTTCAATATTCGATATAAAAAAGGATATAAAAAATATAGTTAGATATAAAAATGTACAATTTTTCCTCTTTACATTTGTTTCCTATTCTTTTATTTTTGTAAAGCTGCTTTGCAAGAATAAAAAATAGTGAAAATAAAATAAAATAAAAAACAACAGAAGTATGTTCACTCTTTTAATCATACTGGTTGTTGATTGATTATTATTATAAATAAATCCACACGGCTGGCTAGTGTCCTGTAACAGAGTCATTTATATGACTGTAGTGAGATGAGATAAGCGGCTCAGACACACAGGAGCCCACTGACTGATTAGCAATATCACTGAAACATCAGCAGACACGCAACCAAACGCAAAAACAAAACCAACCACATGACCTGCTGTTGACCCTTTCAGCAGGAAAAGAAAGTTATAGCATCTCAGGGGAACTTTCATAACAAAGACTGAAATATCCCAGAATGCATTTCATCACGTATGAATCGCGGTTTTCTTTTCTCTCCGTCTTACCTTCTGCCTCTGTTGGACTGTGCTCATTGTGTCCGGCTGGAATTCCAGTTTATCGGTGCGACAGAGTTTCCAGTACAGGATAGTTATGATAATGATCACCACCACCACAGGGACCACCACCCCCACAATTATCCACGTGTTGGATTTGTCTGCATCTGACGGAGGTGAGGCCTGTTTTTCCACAGCTGAACATACATGCGAGAGAAGAGGTATGAAAGTCAATGTAACACTCATATGTATAGTATGTATCAATTTACATGAGACAACAAAGACTGTCGCAAAACTTCACATATTGTAGCTAATAATAAAATAATAATAAATCTGATTAATGATTTTTTTATTCAGCAATAGACTATACATAAAGTCATATACATAAAGCATCTATATTAACTTGTCTGGAAGTGGATTTTTTCACTAAGCTTGTTGCAGTGCATTCTGGGATACATACGTGATGCTACCTTAACACTCAACCAGCAAAATCACAGTAATTTAAATGATCACTTCCACCACTGCCTTTATGCATAATGTTACATTATTTTTCTCCAGCTGTACACAGAATGTCTTATACAGAAAAAATGAAAGTCCTGAACGCTCACGCTGTGCTAATATTCCCTGGATGCGATATCCTATGAGGATAGCTGCATGCTGCACGTCCAGACTGTTGAGCATGTTGGCCGTGGCTGCGGCTGGAAGTCTCTGTCCGTTAGCTCCTTCAACAAAATAAATAATCTCCAGTGGGTTTTCAGGGCCTACCAGACGAGTGGTTTGCACAACCTGAAAAGAGAAAAGATTAACATTCAATAGCATTTCTTTAAAATTAATTTATATAGCTTATATAGTGCCTATCAATGTGCAAGTCAAAACAATGCAAAAGAAAAGTGTTTTAAAAAGTTAAATAAATCTTTTAGCATTCAAAAAGTCTTATTCGCACATATGCAAATATAAATTATTGCAATCTTTTTAAATTTAAACCCCACATAAAGTCTGATTGTAGGAAACTTTAGAAAAGAAAAGACAGTGTCTAAGAGCTGGCTAATATGTTTCTAGTCTCCAGGGTTATTGGGGTGGAAAAACAGCATGGTGGTGTGTGGGCTCACCTGATCTTGACCTACATTAAGTGCATTGCATGTGAACCCACAGAAACATTAAAAGATCATTTTAAAAGTGCTTCTACCTCAGGGTATGAGGAAAGAGGATGGCTACCCCATATCCCAACTAGACTTTTACATTTCAAAAAAATTTCTGTGCCAAAAACAGTCGCCACATTCCAGGGTGTTGTAAATGGTTAGTAGAGCATTGCAGTTTGGTTGCTAGTGTGTTGCTGTGTGTTTGCATTTAAAACATTAAAACCAGAATCACACAGTATGGCGCATCATTATGTTTCATCAGCTAATTTGTTTGTTAATGAGAGTGTTATCATGACTGCGTTATGACTTGAAAGGTCAGCTAGTCTGGTGTTGGGGTAGCCCACATATAACAGTAAGATCTTTTTTTGTGTGAACAAAACAGTCAATTAATGGTTTAAAAATCCCCCTCGCTGTCTGCGAGCAGCGTGCATTCAATAATTTATCAGAGATTGGAGCTGGCCTATGACGCGTCAGCCAGTCGACAAGGGTGAAATGGTTGTTTTATAAGTGGCTCGCGGCGCCAGTGATGAACAGGAGGATGTTGCCATGGCTACGCGTGTCCCTGAATGATGATGTGCGGAGGGAGAGCAGGTGTGGGGAAGTGGCACAGACTGAGGCTGATGAAGAAGCCGGAGAGCCATTAGACATGCACACAGGAAGAGCTCTGTTAATGAATTCAATGATCTCATCCACAGAGAGCAAGAATGGAGGACAACGACAGACCTCATGGTCACATTACACGCATTACTTTGATGTAATCGCTGAAGAAGACACGTGAAGGTAATACAAAGTCCACTAAGAAAACGATTTACACAAACCTGCACACTGTTGTTTCCCACACTGGTTGCTCGTTTAAAGCGACGCCCCGTTTCCAGTGCGTCACCCAGCAACAGAGCCAGTTTTCTCTCTATGGTGGCTTGGAAGATCCTGTCATTCACACGCTGATCCAACACACCCAGCAACACTGAAAACACAGACACAGATTATGTTAAACATGACATTATGGCATTGCAAATGCATGGTGACATTTTGGAACACCAGGGTGTTTCAATTTAATTTCACATTTTTTCTATTGTGCTTTTCACAATTTGCAGCTTTACAAATATACAGAAAGTAGTTACATAAACAGACGAGTAAATATAACAAATGAAGAAAAAAAACATATAATACATGGTATTATTGAAATCTTTCTTAAATTTAGACTGTTCAACTGATAGAATAAAATTTCATGTTTTTAATTTGTGTTTCACATAAAAAATAGTTAATAAGGCCAGTACCTGTTCTAACCCATGAGGAGCGTAGCAGTTGGGTTGTATTCAGCACAGGATAGTGGAAAGCTAAAAATAAAAAGCAGGAAGTCAAATTCAAGTTTGACAAGTCAAACTATTTTCATTCAAACATAAAGTATACAGCACACTTTCATTGATCACACTGCAAGAAAAGCATAAACCAGCTTCTGTTCTGAATTATGCCATTCATAATTTCCTTCATAAGTGTCTTTATGCAATCAATTGCAAAATGTACGTGTGCACTCACGCTCAGCGATCTGCTTTACTGGAAAGCCCAAGTAGTAGCTGTACTCGACCACACTGAGGTCACGAAGCAGGTCGCTGACCTCCGACCCCAGCACGTACCCACGGATGTCACGCACCGCAAAGGTGATCTCCACAGGAACCTTCTGCTGTCGTGAAGCCATGGCCATTAGGTTCATTGTGATGTTTAAAATCTGCAAAAAATTCTTTTGCTTAAGTTAAAACATCATAAACAATCTTACAGTAAACTAACATTAGAAGTAAAGAATAATGCAGTGTCAGTGTCAAATTTTGGAGGCATGTTTTTTATTTATATTTTCATTTCTCATTCAGGGTTTTAGATAAAAATCAAGTACAGGAGAAACATACAAATCAAAAATACACGTTAATTATTGGACTGTCCTTCTTTCATATGAAACAAACACGGTTACTGTTCAAGCTCATGTTGTAGATCAGTGGGTGTGAATGTGGGATGGGGGTATGTAAAATACTGTAGCACGTGTACTTTGTGAAGGTTAGTGAATGAAATGAATAAGAGACATTAGTTTTGTTGCCGTGACAACGACTGAATTGAACATCCTGCTCTCTGCTTAAATCCAATCAGAGCAAACAGTTGGAGATGATGTCATCCCGTTTCTCTGAGAGTAATCAGTGGAGCGAGCTCTCAATTCTCATCACACACAGAACTGAATGAATCAATGCCATAGATGACTATTCTGATAGAAAAATGTACAGTATTTGACTTTATATTCCAGTAGTTTATTGACACTAACTTTTGAAGGGACTCACTATCAATTTAATGATGTATGAAACTGAGCAAGATCATCTGATTTACTGCCCTAAACATAGTATCTACTGTAACATCATAGCATGATATATATATATATATAAACAAATGACAATATGAATATATGAGCAGTACTTACATGAACAGTGAAGTTTGTAGATTCCTGCGAGCGTCTGAGGACTTCTGATAATGCGGTGATCAGACCCTTTTCTATATGTTCACTAAAGGTACACATACGGATGTCTGTATGGCTGGGTACAAACTGAAGCACTACAGAAAAACAAAATGCACATGAGGATATTAAAACATGCACGAAATTAAATACAAGATGACTAAACTGCTGAAGTTCCAGTGGTTATTGATCTGTGAACTACTATGTTGTACGTATATTATGCTGCACCTGAATGTACGTGGTATTGTCGGCCGGGTACAGGACTGATGGGTGACACGCTCATAAAAGAGCTGGAGGTCCGAGCAGAGAGTCTCAGGGCGTTAATGACTGATACAGCTGTATAAACCACTGCACCGGACACAGCACGAAACACAAAGTCTGGAGGAGCTTTCACTACCTGTGACAGACAAAAACATTTCATGTGAAAGACATACAGAAAATAATTCAAGAACAGCTTTGAAATAAGTCTGTAAATGTTGTGAATATTGATTTTATACCGTTTAAACACAAAGCACTACAAAGCAGTAACTGGTCTGTTTTTGAGCCAAATTAGATGGTGTTTATTCATGAGGACCTCAGATATAAAACAGGAAAGAATAGGTTTTTGTGAAGCTCTAATGAAACCTGACATAAGATAGTGTGTTTGACTCATTTCATTTAAAACATTTGTGATTAAAAACAATTACAGTAAACAATCACAATTACAGTAAATTCTGCAGCATAAAACAAACGCTGCTCGATTAATTTAAAGCTTTTTTGTTGAATAGCAGAAATAATTTTTCTTGTTCATTTCCGTGAGTATTTCTTGAGTTTGTCTGGTAAACACAAAAAAAATAATCTCATGCTGGTTTACCTTTAAAGAAAAAAATGTTCAAACATGACTCTTATTAAAGTGCAAATACCCTTTTCTATTTGTATATAAATAAAAATGTCTATTTGTATAATGTTGGCAATACATGTAAATGAACAGTGTTCACTCATTTTGCATTTAAAATTTTTTGTGTTTTGCATCATCCAGCGGACTTCTGCTTACAAAGAAAAATGACTTTCTCTGTCCAGGTAACACACAGAAATCGTAAACATTGTTCATTGCCATATAAATGATTGACATTGTAACAATACAAAGTGGGTTGGAAAACAGTAACGTTACATTTTAAAGCATAAAAATAAATAGGTCTACAATGCAAATCACATGTCCAATGTACCTGTAGCTCCACTGATCGATTAAATTCCGCTTTCAAAATCTCTCTGATTTTGGCTTTGGCATATCCTGAAGTCGACCCCGGAGGAAAGCCTACAACAGAGTAAATGTCAGATAAACTGTTATTCCTTTAGCTTTAAATGTTAATGTACATCAATGCTTTAGGCACTTTGTTAATGTGCTACTGTTGAGCAAACGTTACGTCTTACCGACTTTAATCAGATATTTGTCGGACTTAGTGATGTTGCAGAGATACTTCCGTGCAGTAGTTGTTGGAAGAGTTGTGCTTAGGGTTGTAACTGATACGTCTCTTATCGTAGTCACTGTTGTGATTGTAGATTCAGTGTTGTCATTTTGTAATACTGTGGGAGACGTGACTGTAAAGCCGCTGATGATGTCATCACTGTCAGTAACCACGGTGACGGGAGTGTCAGATGGTGTTTCGGAGAGGAACTCTTCGTCTGCCATCTCTGTTACAGGAGTAGTCAAGGTCACGTTGATGGTTGAGTCAGTTGGGTATGCTGATGGACTAACAGAGCTGGTCGGTACAATACCAGGAGAGAGGGTCTCTGTTGAAAATGAGGTGATAATCCATTGGCTTTCGTTTATAGTGGATGACACGCCATCTGGTTCAACACTCAAAGGAGGTTGGTTGGTCACCGGTAAGGAAGTGTTGTAAATTAAAGTAAAAGGTGTGACGTGCTGATCCACCCATGAGGATGAAGAGTCATTCGAGGGCGTCGGTATGAATGGCGGCTCTGAATATGGCACTGTTGTATTCGTAAGGCTCGGTTTAACTTCTGAGGAGTCCAGGACAGATGTGTTAAAAGGTTCAAATCCAGATATATCCGTTGAAGATTCCTCTTCAATCCAGGAGTTGTTATCTGCAGGCTGAAACTTGTCATCAAACATTGCAGTTAGCATGTAACTTGAATCAATGCTGTGTGTACTGGTGGACACAATATGTGAAACGGAGGAATCACTAAAGGTCGTATGCTCTGGCAAGCTACCATTGTCCTTGGTCAGTTGAATAGTGTAATACTCCAAACTGTTCATGTCTGGCAAAAGAACATCTGTGGGTTGGATGGTGACCGTACCAGCCCAGTCAGGTGCCATCTCTGAGCTCTCATTCACAGTTTGATTCTGGTTTAAGATATCTAAAGTTGTTGAAAAAGTGAGTGAAGAATGCACTTTAGTTGGCTGGATGGTTGAAAGAGGTGGAGAAATGGTGTGGGGATGCTCAGATGTCAAAACGTTGGGATTACTGGTAAAAACTGGAGATGAGGACCAAGCAATGGGAACAGTGGTTATCAAACTGAGATGTTGGTTTAAATCAGTGATGAGTACAGCTGAGGTTGATTTGCTATTAAAACTGGAACTTTCAACAAGTTTGCTGGAAAAATGACCAGTTTCACTCGTACGGCTGGGATGCAAATATTTGCTGGAAAATGACATCACCACCCTAGTGGGAAATGTGGTGTCATAAGTCTCCGAGTTTGAGTCCTCAAAATCATACACATCAGATGGTAAACTGCTCACCAGAGAGTAGTCATTATCTTCAGATCCCATAAAAGACATTGTTTCCAGGTAATCTCCAGAACCGTAATCCACATCCATGGTATTGGTTGGGAAAAAGTCTTCAGGTGGGCCCATAGTTGGCTCAATGGACGCTGACGTCGCCATAAAAACATGACTTGGCTCTAACTGCTTATAGCTTAGATCGCGTTTTACATTTGGGTTGTGGCTGGGTTGTAACTGAAGGTCTTGTATTCGTCCGGACGATTCCAGTTCGTCTCCAAAAGGAATCTCAGTGTCATTGACTCCATATTGGATTTCAGGGGAAGGAATGGGAGAATTATCAGGAATTCTCCAAGGAGAATCTCGTCCGTCTGAAGGCAAGAGCACAGATAAACTCTCTGTAGGCTGTGCAAATGAAGGAGCTGGACTGATAACGTACAAGGAGGAGGGCACTCTATGAGAGATAGGCACTGGAGACGGGACTTCTCGAGGCTGACGGGAGAAAACTTTTGGGGGAACTTTTTCAGAATTTAAGGAAAGTAAAGGGGGTGTGGGAAGAGGGTCTGAGTTCAAGGTGTAGGTGAATACTGAACCAAATACAGTGTTAAAATTGTGACTGTCTGTGGCTTTAGATGGAACTGAACTAGGTGAAAATCCAGACAAGGTGGAGGATCCATTATGCGGCACTTTTATTGAAGACTCTCTTGGTGTGTTTGGATTCTTAGAAGGCAGGTCTAAGGGAGACACAAAGAGAGTAAAATTCATTAAATGGTTCAAACAATGCAGATTAAAATAAGAAAAAGAAAGAGATTAAGCATAAACTATAATGCCTACAGATGCAGATGTGACATGACATATTGAACAATATATGCACATTTTGCAGACAGATTTATCCAAAGCGACTTACAGAGCATTATACTGTACATTTTTTATGAATATGTGCAATCCATGGGATCAAACGCATGACCTTGGCATTGCTAACGCCATGCTTTTACCAACAGAGCTACAGGATGAAAAATGTCCGACATTGACACTGTTAATGTACTGTATGTAATGTAATGCACTGTTAATCAAAAATATCTTTGTCAAGGACTTTTGTGACATCATTATACCCAGATGCTCAAGATTTTGCAAAAATGTGTCATTTTAAGTCACAATGCCCAACAAGTGAAGATGGTTTGGACTGTGCCAAGGCCATGAAACAAAACAGTATTTAAATAATGAAATGTGCCAATTTCAAAAGGCAAAATCAGACTGTCTGGTTTATATTCCACTACACGTTTTATTAAGTTTCTGTGCTTTTACAGCGAGTGTGGAGGGTGGGCAATACAGCTGGCAGTGTTTGGCCTGGTATTCACAGGCAGCTGCACAGTAATGAAATGGCCCTTTCTGAAACAGAGGATGGAAGAGAAGGGTGAGAAGCTTCTTAATGAAGCATGAGAGGGCAAAATGGTTACAAAGAGAATTTGCAGGAGCTTAAAGGTGTGGTGGGCCAATAAACTATAGCAAGGGTGTTGAAACCATAGAGAAACCTGGAGATGAATGACCGGTTATTAATTGTGCCTGCCAGATGTCTGGGAAGCTGAGCCTGTTTAAGACATTATATATAACTGGGTGGATGTATTTGCAGTGTGTCATCAAGCAATGTGAAACTGGTTCAATGTGTAGCCAATTAGGATTTGTAAAAGAGCTCAAACACAACGTTAAAAGAATCTTCCCATATCAAATGCAAATAATTAACCTGGATTTAATGGCGCTCCCTAAACAAAGGTCAATAATAATGAGAAGAATCACATGAATCACATTAACATAATAAGTTTTGTAATACAGTGAGGTTGAACTTCACATTTACTTATGCATTTGGCAGATGCTTTTATCCAAAGCGACCTACAAAGCATTCAGAATATACATTTATTATGGGATTGAACCCATAACCTCGGTTCAATTTTATCCTTACATATTAACTGTCTTTTAGGTAAAATATTGAAAACAATTGAGATTTTATTCACATCTTCGGTAGAAAAGGATTTCTCATATCATCCGGTATCAATATCTATTAGTTTTCTATCACTTTGTTTGTCATGAAATGCTATTAAACGTCTTGCTGCACATACTGTCGCTATCAGAAATGAGTTATTTCACACTAAAGTCACAGATTTTAATTATAAGTCAGTGACTCAGCATCGGCTGACATCACCCAACCATCTGAAAACACCCCACATGTGGACTTCATGTGGCCTTTTAACTCGCAAATCTAAAATTAGACTTCTTCCAAAACATGTGGACTTTTCATATAAAACACTGGCTCTGCTATCAAAGAAACAGGGTTTGAGAATGTTCCGTACCATCCGCCAACTTCACTGACCACTTGAAAGGCGATTAAAAAAGCAATAAAAATCGTGAAGACAGTGAATATAAGACAGCTTACCTTTAATCACATGTAATCACACAACAATGATGCACTTAGGAACTGTGCTACATTAATAAGGTCAACACGCTCTATGTTTGGTTTTCCTGAGAGTAAATAGTTTCTCTGTGATACTCACACACATGATCTGGGCCAAGTGTTTTAAGCCTCTGTAAAACAGACGAATGGGTTATACAGACTATCATGACTACATAACACTGAGCCACAGATATTTAGCTAGGAAGCCAAAAGGTATTCCTTATTATTTCTTTACTAATAATTGAAAGTAGGGCCATAAGAAACACAATATTGCCACAATAGAAACGTCAAATTAAAGAAAACGAAAGCTACGGCAGTAAAGTAATTAAAGATGGAGTGACTCAATAATACTGATCGACGGACAAGTTAAATAATTAATTCTTATGGGGGTCACCTTCAGAGTAATGGCAGACGGTCTCTCGCCCGACAGACGAGCAGCGGGGGAATACCACGACCCAACAGACGGGCGTGCCAATGATTCCCTTTGCCACCTGCTACAGAAATACAACCATGTTACGCATGAGCGGTTCGGCATTGTTGGAGCTATCGCTTTCACAGACACAGAGATCCACCTTAGAAATTTGTATCAGATAGACAGGAAAATGTCAATAGTCTGATGCACGTGTTTTTAACTGCAGATGTGAATATATGAACCACAAACACTGTGTGAGCAGCAAAATCATTCATAAACTGCAGTTTAAACATTTATTTTAAGTCTAATTTAAACCAGTGAACAACATAAAATGCAATTCACAATGACGCTGTAAAATGAAAAACACATAAAAAGCATAAATCAAACCCAAATGAAACTATTAAAGTTCGTAAGCTTTACAAATTTCAATCACGAAACAAAAAGCTTTGCAAACAGCAAAGATTCATAACACACCCCTGATTGATGTAAAAGCAGCTCTCTTCACAAGCATAAAGCAAATGTTTGTTGTGTTTTAATCTCATGTGGATTATAAAAAACAGGGACATTCTGTTGTATGTTTATAAATTCCCTTGTGCATTAGATGTTGTGTAATGTTTCCTACATTAACACTTTATGAACATAATTACAAACACATACTTAAATGTCCTTTGGCCCTAAAATGTTGGCAATCTAATATAATAAAGGTTTATTAGACATTAGGCATATGCACAGACCACAATTACATAATTATGTACACTAAAAAAAAAAAAGAAAAAAGTGTCACATCAGAGCCATGAGTCACGTCACTTGAGAGTCATCATGTATCGATGCTACCTTGGCTTTACGTTTCTTTTCTTCTTACATCATACAACTTCAACATCTATTGTTAGACCAATTTAACATCAGTGAGCTACAACTGAACTTTATTAAGTAGAGTTCTGCATGACCACCCTGTTAAGAAATTAATGATTCACTGACAGATTCAATAAATGAAATGCATTAACTGATCAAAATGAAACACAAAGGGATTTCAAATTAAATGAAACTCTGGCAGAAACAAGATTATGGCCATTGTTCGTATGCGTCCTTCTCTCTCTCTTGCTCTCTCTCAGTCTATGTGAACTAGCTGACGTCGCACTGAAACCACAAGAAGGCTGAAGAGGAAATCAAACCCATATAAATGATTCAGTTTGGCACATCCAAATGTAATTTGCTCCTCCCTAAACTCCTGTCCAGTCGAAAGAGGAAGGAATAACCCAATAAACCCATCCTGAACAGAGTCGGTGTGTAGTCAAAACAATCTGATTGTCCATCTGACAGTCACAGACCTCTTTAATATTGTTTTACCAACAAACCATGAATGATGTAATGTGCTGATGTAGTGTTTAGTGAACTTGTTGTGTGATATTTACTACAATGAGAAGCCAAACTCTCTGCACTCCAACATGTTAAAGGTAATTTCACTATATTTAAATTAAATTTTATATAAATGAACATTTAGTATGCAATGCAATTCATACATATTTAATTACAGTATACAATATTTACTCAAAACAGTATCTATATATTTTCATAAATAATACGTCAAAATTTCCAGATATTGTGACTAATTAAAAAATGTATATACCACTCCAAAAATCTTAAAACAAAAACAACAGGTATATTAAACTACAGTAATCCCATGCTGCTTATTGTTAATAAATATAACTTTAGCTTTGCTTAATTTGTCAGATCCATTTAACCGCCCAGAACCAGCTCACAGTGCAATTTATAAGACTCCTTTAATTTTACGGTTGGATTACAGGGCCTAATTTGTAGGTTGCAGATGTGAAACACACAAAGAAAGCAAGCCTATCCAAAACCCAATGCTTTAAACACTAACTACAACCCCCCACACCCCTGCCAATGATGTCATTTCCTTTCATTTGCCAGACTTATTCTAGAGAAAGTCTCATTTGATGGTTGTTGCTACTCCAGCAAGAAAGAAAAAAGCACAAGGAAAGGTCTTTGGTATTAATTCGAACTCCTCTGCCCACACATGGTTCTGTTTTAAGCGAATCCCATTGCGTGACTGCCGCTCCCTAACGCTGGCACAGACTCCCCGTGCGCAGCCTAATCGAACAATCAAAGGAGAATCTGTGCTGACATTCGTTTTATCTCAGAATGCTTTTATGGGAGGGAGACTCTGTTATTTTAGGTGGTTTCTCTTACATTACAGTGCACAGTACACTTTGCTCTACAGTTTTCTCAAGCCAGATGATAGTCTTGTTGGACTGAGTATGAAACACTTGTTTAAAAACCAAACTATATTCTGTTGGACTGAAGGTGTGAGGTTCAGAATTGAAATCATCAGAGACTATAGGCCAAACAATTTAAAATAATTGTTTAAAAAAAAAATTACTTTCATTGTGGTACTTTTTTTACCGTTAAGTGTCACCGTTCCACAGGTGGAACACTATTTTATTTTCACTTATATCACTAATATTTCAGAGTTACTTTTTAAACTAATCATAAAAAACTATATACTGATGGAAATAAATAATATAAGAATAAATAATAAATAAATAAAAACAAGAATAAATATTTCACAAATTTTCATTTTTATGTTAATAATTAACATAAACAAAAAATAAAGAAGTGAAAGTTATTTTTATAAATATCTCAAATAAAATAAAAAATAGATTGAAAACAAAATACGAAAAAAAAAAACCTAAAAAAAAAAAAATGTTAGCTCGGCTTTTTATGCATTTCATGTGCATGCTGAAAATGTGCAGTGACAGGTAACAGGTTAAATATAAAATATGATGGAATCTTAGTCAACTGTCAAAATATGTCAAAAAGCAACAGAAAAACATATACACAGACAAGTTTCTTTCTTTTGTTGTTAAGCTAAAATCATTACACAGGATAAAAATGGCTCCTCTGACACTAAACAGACCACGTTTGTTTGTCTTATCAGTGACTAAGTGCTCAAGACGACTGAAACTTCCCATGTACAGCCACAGATTGTCTGACTACAGCCAGAAAACAAAGAGTTAACAGCAGTATAAACACAGCACACCAGTGGCTTCCCTCGTGTCACGAACACTCTCAATACTGTACGCACAACGCAGAGACCGTTTACCAAAGGGAAAAGTAGAAATAGTCATTCCACCTGAGTTTTACAGGTTAACATCTGGCCTAAATGCGTATTAACCAAACCAGGATGGAAGATGTTAGCTAACATGCACACGAGCAGAACAGAGTCACGTGAGATGTGTTTTCCTGACTGTTTCCATTGATCTGACTGAGGTCATGTCTGCCCCGGTCACATAAACACTCCAGGGGGAATTCAATAAACGGGAATGTTACGTTGATGATGTTATCAAAACACTGTGATCAAACACCTGAGTCGGCTCTTTAAATTGCCAAAAGTACGCCAGACTACACCGCACTTCTGGATATATGCCCGGTTATAAAGATCATTAGATGAAATACCGTTGCCATAATCAATAAAAAGCGTACAAAACGTATCTCCTTTAATGAAATTCCCTTTACAGCAGAACGGTAAAAACACAAATGCTCCTTTGCCAAAGAAACAGTGCGGCATTATATAAAGTTTTAGATAAATAACCCTAATTTACATAAAAAGAAAGCATGTTCATGATGAAGAGAATCCCAATGACCTCATTTACAAGTGTTCACGCAGTGCTTTTATATTGCATTTAGCGTAAGATTAAGTTAGAAAACAAGGTGCAGGTTACCGTACAAGACACTTTTCCAACTGTTTAGTGAAAACCTTCTCCTGTCCTGAATCATAAAATACTTAAAACAAGAGCTGAACAGAGAGAAAGAATGCAAACCGATGAAAATAAGAGCAAGTTATGAAGGGGAGGAAATGTAATGTAAGAAGGTGGAGACAGAGTTTAAGTGTATTTTATCTTCTTATCCTGAATATTGCGTATTTCAGCAGCAGATGCTCAGATTCCCTGTATGCTCTCCGTTATAAGTCTATACATTATACGTCTATACATTATACGTCTATAGCATCACTGCAAAGTGCCTTGCTAGGTAACTGGTCCTATTATAATTGCAATATGCAGTCCCTCCAGAAAAACACAGATTTTTTTTGTGATTGTTGCGGGCAAAAATCCTTGATTTTGCGGCACGTTTTCTTAAAAAATGCGATGGAATATGCGGGATATTTTGCAATTTTATGCGATGAAATTGCGGGAACTTGCAAAAACTGCGGTTTGATGAGAGAAAAAAGGTGATTCCCTCAACACCCTATTAATTCTCACTAGGCTACTACCTTAATGTAAAGAGTCATTTCTTATTACTTCCTATGATAAGCAAGCATACTAAATCACAGAATATTTAAGTTCTCATTCTGTTTTAATATAATTTGTATAATTTATATAATTAATATAAATAATTTGCCCCCACTGTCATGTAACACACCGGGAAACTTGTCTTTTGCGCTTATTTTTGTTGGCAAATGAGAATGATTTGCGTGCTTCATCATGATTTCACCGCGGGGTTTGCAGATGACGTTCACGTTGCGTAATTACGTCACTTCATAAGGTTCCCATGGCAATAGGGTGAAAATAATGGCGCTTTACTTGTGTGAAGTAAACTTAACATTTTTCAACTTTCTGCTAAGATATATGTGACTTTTTTTATGAAATCATGCTAGCCCGCATATTTTGCTTGCTGAAATCAGCAATTTATGCTGCGAAAGTGCGGCGTATTTGAAAAAATGCAACCCCGCATGAATATGCGGACTTTGGCTGATTATGCGTTAAATCAGGCGATCGCATAATCGCGTTTTTCTGGAGGGACTGAATATGGGTTAAATTGAATTTTAAGCCACATTTATCTAGTTCTCCTAGTGGCCTAGTTCAGTAGCTAAAATCAGAATCAATACTAATCAACCTAATGTACAGTACAAAAAACCCCACACAAAACAAATGTGATAAAATTAGATGAATGAAATATTTGTATACAGATCTGAAGTGGGGGACACGGTTGAATAGGTAGTTTAAAATTGGCCATCTGCTATTGTGTGAGATTTCAAACACAGACCCGGCGGTATCACTGCCTGACAGGACCTAAAATAAGGCCTCTTATCATTGAGTGTCACTTCAAGTGAGAGCTCTACAAAACAAATGCAAAGGAAACAAGTGTTAACAGGCCATCAGACCTGATTTTTGAATATAAAACAGCAGCTATATCAGACAAATGCCACATGCAGGTTTGCACAACAAGAACAGAACAATTCACAATTTTTTTTTTACTGAAACAGCTGTATGAGCTGTGGAATCTCATAAAACAACACAGTCATGATCTGCACTTGTTTTATTGAAAATCATAATATAATAAAGCTGTTCACATAAAAACATACTTCGAAAAAACAAGTGAAAAACAAAACACAAGTGTAAACGTTGTTGAGCGCAACATATCAGAGCACCTGCTTCTCTTCACAACAGATAAATGCACATCAGCTTTACCTTTTGACATTTTGCTGCCTGAAGCCGCATGGCCTTTTAAGATTGTGCCATTGAAATCAGACCTTAAAAAAACAGTAGACATTTTGGATTTTGTACAGCAATGTACGCCATAAAATCAGAAGAACTGGTCCTATGAATGTAAAATCTATTAAACTGTGGAAAACTACTTTGTTAAATGGTTTTACCCCTAAAAACTAAAAAGAACAATGGCAAAATTACTTGCAGATGTCCTTAAACAACAGTGTACAAACAGCACTGCATATTACATGCTTTCTCTATGGTGAGAACAAATTGTATTTGTTAAAACAAATTGACGTGAAAGGAAGTTGGATGCGGACGATGTAAATAAAAATCACATTTACAGTTTATCTTAACAAGACAGATAAGGTGACAAACCATCTCTACTACTGTATTTTCATTCAAAGTTTTGTTCAATCCAGCTGTGAGCATTTGCATTCTAAGGCCCCGTGCCAAATGTCACAATCAACCTTCGTTGTCTTCCTCCAAGTGTACACTTTGGTGATGTACTGTAATTCCACCCATCTAATTTATGAAATTATAAATGGGACAAAATCCAGGAAACTACAGTTCTAATTAAAATTTAAATTAATACTTTCCATTTGACTGCATCCTGTGATTTGGTGCCAAGGTTGAAATGCCAACGTCACTAACCTGACCGCGGCCACAAGTGGATGCGTTCTCTATAGTGAAAGCCAAACCAGCATCCTTAAAATGCACACACACACACACACACACACAAATGTGATGGTTCACCATCAAAGAGCTCGGGATCCAATAGTCCCCTTTCCAAAACTTCCTCAATAGGACTTTGTTTGGTTGTCCAGCCGGCGGGGTAGCGGCATTAGAACCCAGCTTCTGTGGCTTTTGATGGGCCCGGCGTATTGATCTGTCCCCAGCTCTAGAGGCCGTGAATAATGAATGCCCTCATTGTCATCCTAAACAGATCAGGTTTCACTTGTAATAGATGCAACACTTGTAATTAACCGGGGGAAATGAAGCTTTGGCATCGTTAATTTACAGGAATATTATGGGGCTACATCTGGGTTATCATCATAAACTCTAAAACTGACTGCTCTTATCTCTGGCCAGCTAGCATCCTTTGACTGCCCGGTTGCCATTGGTGATATAACGACACAAGGTTTCTGGTGTACAACACCATATGCGGGATTATTTAGAATAGACTGCCCTACAGAGAGCCACTAATTTGGACAGCTTGAGCTGTTTATCAAGTACCAATAAATCAGTGCTTGTTTCAAAGTGAATTTTCTGCTTATTTTGCCATAGCGTGAGCTTAATAGATTTGTGCAAACATTTGCTATCTTTATCTAGCATGGGGTATCCAAAGCTACACTGGGGGCAAATGTGCATAACGTAATATACATGTTGCAGTCATTTGCAATAACATTTTGTATGTACTGCAACAGTGAAACATAGCTATTTACATTCAGAAGTAATGATGCTTTCTTTTTCCAAGAAAGAATTTGAAAAGTGTATTCTTATTATATTATTTTAAATATACTGTAATATAATTTAAATTGATTTGCTAATTTTAGGCATTATTGTATATTGCATTATTTACAAAGTTATCCCTATTTTCCCTAATAGAAAGCCCCCAGAATACCCTAGCAACCACATCTAGCAACATCTTGCTAAAAAAAAAATCACTCACAACACCTTAGCAACTGAAGTGACCCACAACATCCTATAGTCTTAATGGTAAGTTATCCACAAGGACTAACATTATTACAGCCTAAATTATTACATTGCCATATCACATATTTGTACAGTGCTGTGTGAGTGTCAGTCTACATATTCAGGACAGAAACAAGATTAAATTCTACACATTCACATAACACAAAGCAGACATGCAGGCTTCAGTGTAGATGCAAGTCTAAACCTTCAGGCTTGTGTGATATCAAAGTATGCCAAGAAAAGCTGTCATTGTGAAACATGCCAAGATGTAGACAGGTCCTGGAGAAAGGGCTGGGATTTGGCTAAGATCATATATAAAACACACATATTCTTCATTTAAAAAAGCTACATGCCTTTTTAACTGAGAAGTAGAGCTGCAGGATATCAATATGCAATAACGTGTATATTTATTATTTAAAACATTTAATTGTTGCGAACCACTGTGATATGCATATTGCACATTTGCAATATTTCAATACATCTTGCAGCCATACTAAAAGGGGTGGGGTTTACTGACTCCGCCCACCACACCTTCTCTTAACGTCCAGCATTCTGAGCACTTGGCTGAGTAAATGTTAAATGTATAGCGCTTTTCCCACAGATCTGTGTAATGCTGTTGCTGATAATTAAGACAAGCCTTTCCCATCATTCAAAAAAAAAAAATGAAACTGTCTGACCTAAATTACAGTGCCAAGATAAAGATTGCAATTACACAGCAATTTCAAAATGCAGTCAGATGCTACCAGATGATAGAACCACTTGTGCCACTAAGCTTTAGTAATAAAGCTAAATGTCTAAATGCATCTAAATGTGCCTGACGCACCATTAACTTAACTTAAACTAGTTAACATAAAAGACTATTATCTCCTCTAAACACTAGTGTGAAAGTCTAGTCTTCAGCCCATTACATACAGGATAAGGATGTTTTCTAGTTCCCTATATTCCCAAACCACCAAGTGCAATGATGTTAAAATTCTTGTCATCCACCTTAATGTTATAAAGGGTTAGATGTAGTCTTACATAACAAGAGGAACGATTCACTTTCAGTTTGGAAAGAGTAGAGAAGCGATAGAACTCACAAAATCCTTCCAGGTTCTGAATCTGACGGCTCACAACAGAATAAATTGACACAACAGACTGGTACTGTTGGAACGCATGTTGGTGTTTTCACAAAACAGATTTGATAAATCTGAATATTAAATGCCTTGGCCACATGGTCAACCAAAGCAAGGAGTTTGGGAACAGTTACATAAATACTGAAGAAAACATATAATTTCTACATTTTGCGCCTGGTTCAAAATATGTTTACTTAAACCTACTCATTACTGTTTGAAGTCTTCATAGAAGCACTCAGGAAGTCACTCAACAAACAACAAACCAAGGACCATGTCTGACATTACAAACCATCTTTCATAATTACCCAAAAACGTACTGTAAAAAAGCATGGTGAAACTCTCGACTAAAGGTCATACAGAAAAAAGCTGTGAGAATATTACAATAATAAACAACATTTCCCAAAATTTCATGTAGGAAACATGTGGCCTGCTGCAAGGGCTATTACTGGGCCATCAACATGATTCAATGATAAGCTACTAATATAATAATTTCCAGCTTGAATAAATGGGTAATGAGATGACACACATAGCAGTCAGGTTTATTCTGGAAACTGATCTATAAAAACGTGTCATCAGACTTCAACAATGTTAAAAAACAAATGAGAAACGTTATGATGGTTCTTAAGCACCTGAGACAACATTGCAATGCACAATCGAGTAATTTCATTTACAGATTTCCTTCAATCACCAAAAAGCATCTAGCAGCAGATGTTTCTTTTTCTGTAGCCTAGTTTCCTGTTTTTTCTGTTTTCCGAAAGTTCTTTGATCCATCAGTCTACAAAGAGTCTTCATGACTTACATGGGCTACAACAGTCAGACTTTCTAACTTGCTTTAATATGTGCTCTACCGAAACTCTTAATGTTATTTAAGATGGTATTCATTCAGTATAGGTGTTTAAAAAAGGTTTGCTTGAGTAATAAAACAATACAATCTCAATGAGTCAATGACATGGACTGATGTCTGTGTCTATGGCCATTTCACAACAAGTTCCAGACAAGAAAGAAATGTGGACTTTTTCAAGACAAAGCAAATAATTTACATGTGACTTAAAGCTGTTGAAAGAATAAAACCATCCAAGAGACATTTAGTACAAAACTCTGTCAAGCTCCACAAAGTGGTTGTTATATTAATACCTCACGATCAATAAATGCATCAATACATTCCATTCATTTTAAGGACAGTTTTGTTTATTTGGTACAATCAACAATTTTCACATATTTGAAAAAGTAAAATCTGGGTCAAGCGACCAGCAGAAAGAATCTGCTTGTAAGCAGCTACCACAATCTAAACAAAACTGTCTTGAATTATATCCTGTGAGGAAAACAGTTCAGTCTCCTAAACTTTGCATTGCATTACAGCAGGTCACTTTCATAAGGTCAATGCAAACTGATCAGCTTTGCCGACTGAAGCGGTCCATGCCGTCACTTACCTGCAGCAGGTGAATCAGCGATCACCATGGAGACGAACATCACCACTATCATCATCAGCCTGGCCGACAGCACGCGCGCGGTGACCTGGCTCCGTTCCTCCATCATTAGACCATCCGTTTAGATAAACGCATGTTTTTTTTGTCCGAGGTTATCCGAGGAGACACGCTTTTAACTGGTCACAAAGAGCTGCAGGTGTTTCGAAAGCACTGCAGCAGATGAAAACAACAAAAAACACTTAAATAGGTCATGTGTTGTGTATATGCACAAACGAAAGCATCCGCAACCTAACGAAAATAACGTGTTGCATATCGCTTAAAACAGAAATATAAGCATAGCTGTTCGTTTTATTACTAAAATATACAGCCATGCTGCCTCGCGCCGATCGAGTGACACTACTGAGTGCTCTACAAATACAGTTTCTTTGTTCCTCATTGTGCATATCATACGATTTATGCTTTTTTAAGTAAGATCTCAACGCAGTTTGACTAATGTGCTGTAATGTAAGCACAAAACTAAATGCATAAGGTCTGTAAACTCCAATGCTCCGCTAATGCTCCGGTTACACTAGTGTATTTGCACGAGGATTAGGCTTCAAATCGGGATTTCCCCTTGCTTGATAATAGATCGATTATCTACCGCGATGGTTATGGAGGGAAATACGTAGCTTTCTTCTGTTTGACGTGCATTTGGGCTAACTTGGCAAAAGAGTTAGGTGATTAGCATATTTAGATGATGACATTATTATTGGTCAAACATAACGGGGTCGTTTTGATAGAAATTAACGCGAAGTCACTCTCCGTTAAACACGATTGATTAATGCATTCAAGACAAAACCTAAACTGGATCGCTTCGAGTGGCAAAGTGCACATCTATTCCTCAACTTTATCTTACCACTGAATCGGATCTGTTTCATCTTATTTCAATGCGAAGAAAGACTTTCAGCGCATGCATAGAACCGAAAAGCAAGTGCTTACCTTAAAACCCGACGGTTAAATCGGTCTAAAGTCGATATCTGATCTCAGATCAGGAGTAAGCCTTCTAGTTTTCATGATTGCATGACACAATGTGTAATTTTTCATGAGAAGTGTCTGGATTCTACCCGATCAGTCTGAACATCACTCACTTTCTGAGCTGCAAACACTCTATCCTCGGGATTTCACTAAACCCGCCCCCCGATAATAAGACGATCAACCATTGGCTGTGGGCGGTGTCATTCAGTGATTTGGGTTTGGTTGACACCTCCACCGGCGTCTGTGGTTCCACGGCAACGGTTGGACAATATTACGTTGATATTTTGTTACTGTGTGCAACACGATAAATGCAGCATGTGTTATATGTTGAAATGTTCTGTCCACATAGCATCATTTTACATTCGTGAAACAAACTTGTTTGAGTTTACCCCGTAATCTCTGATTCGGCAATGAGGGACTGTATGTTTTTCACATAAACCAGATTAAAATAATCTATGACGCTTATTATTGACTGTATTTTCACAACATTTAAAATTCTGTCCTCCATTAAATAATTTGGTTGAGTTTATCACTTTAGTAATATCACTGTGCCCTCTCGTGGCCATTGAGCGCAACATCAACGTCTACCGTATGACGACATACATAATGACGTAATCTTTCTGGCTGACAAGCTGTTAATACCAGGAACAAGGAACAATACAATGAAAAATAGTCATTCAAAGCAAACCAAGAAAATAATATAATAAACCAGTGGCTTTATTTAATAAGAAAGAACATGCAACAATACATGCTTGTAATGTTTTAAGCTGTTATTGCCCTTTACTTGCTCAGTTGTGTAAACAGTACAAGCAAGTGTTGTAAAGTGTGAACAGACAGGTGATGCTGCAGGTTTTAGAGAGACCAAGGGAAGGTGCTTCTTATAAATATTTATCACAATAAAAAATATTCTGTTTAAAATTCAGAATTACAGGATAATATAGCTAATAATAAACATTGACTTAATAACAGGGCCATATTTTATGGGGCATGTTGTCACAATAGGAACATAGTGTTTGACAATGATTTGAAAAGGACACTGATGAGACAACCTGACCAAGCATTTATGATTTATAAAATGCCCTTGCCATTACAAAACAGTTCTTTATTTTTACCTTTCAGTTTAAATCTACCTTTACTATATGGAGTAGGTGAATCTGATCTCAAAGTATATCATTGTGCTTTTATTGTATTACCTTATTTACCCAGCAGCTATTGCACAAATATTGGATATTGATATTAGAATTTATGTAGAAATAAATTGTTTTCCAAATTTACAGCAGTTTTAAATTAGAGATTTGAAACAAATACAAATATTCACTGCTAGAGGAATCAAGTATTTATATAAATTGACTAATAATCCTGATTACGGAGATTACCTGACAATTTCCCTATATGTGTCTTTCGTACTATTCTTTGTAATCAGAGTTTGGCTTTTCTACCAATATCTTTCTTGTTGTTAAAAAAGCCTTCATAATTGTATTTTATAATACAAGGCTGTTTTGTACAAGAAAGATTTTATACTAATGCCATAAGGAAACACTATTCTCTAGGCTAAGGTGATAGAAATGATAAGATGCAAATAACAGCATGAAGAAACACCAGACAGTCCAGACTGATGCCGTGACTTAACAGTTTAATGTAAATCCAAGACAAAGTGTGATTACATTTCTACACATATACAATATGCATATGTGAGCATACAAATTTCCTTTAATAACTCGATTCACCTTGGAGACCGAAAAATGATCAAAAGTAACAGTGAATAACAAGCTATAACATAGTTCACCATGACGCAAGCCCCTTCACATCCTACAGTTAGTAAATAGAACGATTAAAATAACTATATTCTTCTATAACCCCCATGTTTGTTAAAAATCCTCCATTAATTTACACTGCTATCATTAGTTGTTGAAGCCTAATAAAATTCACTCATTTTTTCTACAACGAAAATGATTAAGAGAAGCACACAACATTTGTAATGGTAACACAAGCGCTTAGTAGCAAGTACTCAATTTTTAGGAGTTAAATCATTCTTATTATTGTCATTATTATATTCATTTGAACATTCTAGAAAGCCAGTAAAATATCCATTCTCATAACATACTTAATAATGTAAGCCTAACGTACAGGGTACATATAATGCTACGGTAACAAATTGAAATTATGAGACATCACACTTCTTCAAATCCCCAATAAACAAAGCAAAAAATTATTATAATAATAAAAAAGGACAATAAACAAATAAGTATACCTGGAAATACTGCAACACACAATAGCTTTGACAACAACTAATGTGATACACACTACTAAGGAACCATACAGCAATTGACAAAAATTAGGGTTGGGGTCGGATGCGTTCTTAGGTCTTGAAACATTGTAGAAAAATATTTAGTTTTTTTACATTTTACTGTGAATGTTCGCTGCTGTGCAAGTAGAAAACTGTCCATGTCTTGATGGCTGCACAGACGGCTAAAGTGTATCACGGCTACTTGACAGGATACTGTGGCAACTTTTGTGATAAACTACATCTCTGTCAGATTGGAACCGACAGTTTACAACTTTCATTCACTTGTGTTTGTTTACTGTGCATGAAAAGATGTATTTTACTCTAATAATTAATACAATAATGTCACTCCATAATACATTTTCCTGACTTGGATTATGCTGTAGATGAGTCCAAAAATGAGTTTTCTGTAGGTGTTCTTGGGCACAAAGACTGTTTACCTCTTTTGGTTCTAAAACAACGCGTGGAAAATGGCCATATTGTGATATTTGGCCTCTTAGCACATTTATACACAAGATCAATGTGTCTTTAAACCTGTAATGCTTTTCTTCTGAGCAACACACGTGCATATGAAACATTTAAAAACACAAGAAGAACAAAATGAGCTTTACAATTTTGGACACAAATGAACATTGAACATGATGGAAAACAAATCATCATAATATCCGCTAGCTTTCAGTTCATGATTATGTGCTTTTAAATATTCTTGAGCTGATTGTTGATTTGGGAACCAGATCTTTTGATTGGCAATGCTTTTTTGTAGGAATGTTTTTATTCTTACAGTGCCACTGCTTTCCATAATGCTGGAAGTTAGACATGTTGTATGATTATAGACTGTATATTTTTAAACCCAAATCTGTAACAAAACACCAAGTTTCACTAGAGAAATAACCAATACGCCACATGTTCACGGTTCCTTAAAGCTTCATGTGCAGTTCTTAGGAAAGCGGCAGTATTTTGACATTAAAATCACATCGTGAATAATGAATAAGATGGTTCACATAATATGAACTTACATAAAAAATAAAGGGTAAATAGTATGAATGTGTCTTTTTCAGAGTATTTGGTAATATAAAATGACTGTCTGCTTTGATGTTTACACTTCCGACTCGAAACAAAATAAAATTGCAAGCATGTTACATCACATACTTCTTTCAGAATGACATAAAACACATTTACATTTGTAGGTTCGACTTTCTACGACTAATTTAGAGGAAAATCCAAACTGATTAAAATCAATTTTAGATCAAGTTGTTCTAGTGAGACTTTTTGCATTTCAGTGTTAACTTGCTGAAGTCCAGCAATAACAAGATACACAAAATCAAAAACAGTATTTATAATATATATCAAATCCTAAAGTCTGAAGTTTTACATTCATTTACTAATGGCCACTTGATGATGTACAAAAACAGGATTGTTTTTGCTGTTTTGCTGCCATTTTACCACATTGTAGGATCTAAAATTTTTGTCCACGCCGGCCATTTCTGACCTGTCTTTCATTACAGCCAGGGATAAAGTCTGTGCATCAATGACATGCTAAGTATCTTTGGTGGGAGGAACAAAAAAGTACTTAAATGTCAGCGGAGTCTCGATTTGGTCGTATTGCCAACTCCTGTGACTGAAGACTACAGAAACACAAATGGCTCCTACTGGAATGTAATATGTTTTATGTGACTTCAGTGATGAAGATGCTTTTCCTAACTGTGGGCTAAAATTACCATCCAAGGCTTTCCTAATGAAACTGACAAACTTCTGGTTTAAAATGAAGATGATGGGGTAGAACGTAACTATCTGAACACATTTACAAAGTGTAGGCTTTTCTACCAGATGAGAGTTTACATACGAATCAACAACATTGTTACATGTCAACCACCAGAAACCAACAATATAATGACAAATAGCAAAAGAAATGCAAAATTATTGCAACACTCTATACATAGACACCATATAACTAACAACGTAAAACATTAAAATAGAAACACCTCTAAGTAAAAATAAAACTACTTCAAATGCAGGTTTTATGGCATGACAAATGGGCAAAAGAGAATATATTACATACTCCATAAGCATGTGCCCTTGATCTGAAGACGAAACCAACACACTAACACTGTGTCCTAACCATCACATTGCAAAACCAACACAAATGAATATAATTTGTGAAAATCACAGCCAGTCAGAACACATGTGAAGTTGGATATTTCATTGTAGGTGGAGCTTCCCGGATCAATTCCACAAAAAATACTCCAAGTGCCCGACAAAATGTTCTGTGGCTCGTGATTAGGACACAGCATCAATTAAATGATTGGCTAACATATCAATGTTAAATTAAGCAGCAAAAAAAATCAAACGTAAGCATTGGCCCACAGTTTCCTACACTTTCCTTATCTTACTGCCTGTTACATTTAAGTGATACCTACGGTAAGACAAAAGTTTACAAAACCAATTTTGATAAAGTCCTGGTGCATGTCTTTAGCCATCCAAGCCCCTTTTACGTTAAAATAAAACCACACGGATCTACGGAGTATGGTGCGCTGTCAATGCACTGCCCTTCGCTGCACAGTTTTCTTTCGGCATCTACCAACGTGCTCAAAGCCAACATGCTATTCTCATTAAAAATGTAAAATTTGCATTCTCTTGCTCCTCAACAGTTTCCATCAAAATCCACCAGCGTCCTCACTAATAAAACCCTCCTTCTCCAACTCTTCCAGGTTTACGGTTTCTAAACCACTTCTGCTCCAGACTCAGACAGACTGTCAGCTTCAGCTTCTCTCCTCGGACGACCTCTCCAGGCCTTGAATGTTTTATTTGAACAGACAAATTGTGTGGCCCGATCCGAAATCAAGATCTGAGTCGTACTTCACTTTTCCTTTCCAAAATACATGTAAATACAGCTTAAAATCAAGTGACTGCATTGATTGCAAGGTGACTAAAATATAGCTACGGTATGTACAGTAAATGTGCTATACATAATTATATCCACTATCCAGAACGAAAGTTACTTTATCTTTAAATGATGACTTTGGTTCATTACCCCAGGCAAGTATCTTTAGCTATGTAAAACAACTTCATGCACGCTAATCGAGAATAGGGATGTCTATTTTTGCGAAATCAGATAAATAACATTTAGGGCTAACACTTACAGCTTGAACTAAATAACAAGATGTTCAACCTAGGAGCCAACTCTCAGACTAGCATCAGGTTCTAGAGGGTTTCCAGCCAAGTAAACTGTCGTAATATATATATGTAAGGCACTACGAGGTAACAATGATAAACCTAAGACTGTGGAGGAATACATCGCACAAATGTTGAACATGCTTATGTAACCACTTTGTGCAATCACATTAAAAGAGGAACACAAAGAATCTATTGGTATCAGAAAGGTTCTTCATTAAATAAACGGGTGCAGACTGCTACATTCTACAAGAAGGGGACCAGCTAATGTTCTACGGTATGACAAACAGATTTTGTTGTCTAAATGGAAACACACAAACAAATAAAAGTCTATAAATACACTAGAAAGTTTGTCTTTTTTCGCATTTCCAAAAGTTTCCTCCGGGTGTACTCGGGAGAGAGCGACGGAGTACACGCACACAAGCTCGCCGCATTTGGAAACGTTCAAGACAGTACAAGGCCATCATTAGATTTTTCTTTGAAGAGCAGCAGATATCCGTATTTCACCTTATCCAAAAGTTCTCCTAGGAATCCCAACATCCACGTCGTGACGCCGGCTCAACAGTCAGTGAATGATTTCAAGAAAAGAAAAACCAAACAAAACCTCGGTTTAACAAAACTCTGTCTCTCCCAAACGGCCTGTTGATTAGACCTTGTTGTAAAAGCAATTCTTCTTCAACTTCTGTTTTCAAAGAAACAAATCCCAAATCTCTCCCGATAAAAAAAAGTTAACTGGCCCTTTTGAGAAGGCAAAATAAAACTCATCTGAAAGAAAGCTCCTTAGTACCCTTCTGTTTTCCTCCAAGAGTACACTTGCTCTATCCATCAGCATCTTCATTGTCTTCAAGTTTAAGCGTGAAAGTACGAGGGGGCGGGGTTAAGGGTCGATGGCTGTCTCTGGAGGGGTGGGGGTAGAAATGGCAAGCAGCGATTGGCTGGGCTCCAGTGTTTCAGCTTTAGAGGTAAGGGTACTGGTTCATTTTAGTGGGGCTCAGCGGATATCCAGTGTAGACAGTGGAAGCAGGCGAGGCGCTGATGTACGTCTGGTGCGCAAACTGGGCCTGGTACTGGCCATGATGCAGGGTGGGTGAGGGCAGCACGCGGTGGCCCATGCTAACAGGCACCTGGTGGACGATACCTGGAGGGTAGCTGGCGTGACGAGCCGAACCCTGCGAAGCGACCAGGTGGGCTACCCCAGCCGTTGGAGCAGTGTAGGTGTAGAGATGAGGTTGTCCCGGCAGATGAGGTGGGGCCAGATGGGGATGGACGTTAGCTGTGTGGGTGGGGCTGTTGTGGAAAGAATACTGAGCTTGGGTGGCCATAGTAGGGGTGATGTAAGCCTGTTGCCGTCGGTGACCTCCGTTTCGCTCAACCACCATGTGCTGCTGGGCCTAAATAAAAAATATATTTTAATTTTGTTTATTTTTTTAAATATTATGAACATGTTTTGTTTATGAAAATTTGTCAAATATTTATTCTTGTATCTTATACCTTTCCATTAATATATAGTTTATAAGGATTAGAATAGAATTAATGAAACATTAAAGTGAACAGGTAAATAACATTGGTGTTCCTCCTTAGGAACAGTGAGAGCTAACAAGTTTATATTTATATTACTTTATATATATATATATATATTACAAATATTACTTTTATGAATATTACTGTTCTGCTTACAAAAAACAGAACAGAAACTGATATACCTGACTGAGATTGAGAGGCTGCTGCTGAAAGGGGTGTGGCCCAGAGCGCTGCTGCCGATATGACCCGCCTCCAGCTCCGCCCCCTGATGAGTGGTTGATGCCAGACAAACCATTGGAGTTTTTGAACCTGTAGGTGGATGGGTGGTTCATGGTGTCTGTGAGGAGAGACAAAATGTGTTACAGACCTAATAAATTTAAAGTGGAAACATAATAAACAAAATAGATGTTAATGATAACTGGTCATGGATTAAAAAATACATTAGTATTATTGTTAATTGTTACTGAGAATTTCTGATGCGTATGAATATCTAGCTGATGTAATATTTCATAGCCGAGAAAAACTAGAAACATTTATATTCATAGAATTCTCTGATACTGCCAGGTTTTTCATGACTGTAAGAAATACAAATAATATCTCAATAGGGATTATTTGGTTATCTGTTAAAATTTACAAAGCAATACAGAGCTTCAGACTTGATGCATCATAAAATATTCTTTTGACAAATCCTGAGCTGTTTGAATTATCTCCATAACTTGATTTAATAGCCTTGGCAATAGCACAGACTATTATCTACTATAAAAGTCTAAGCTGTATAGCAGAGGCTGTGAGTGAATACTGCATTGTGCTGTCACATTAAATTGGAGCTAGATTCAGACACTGCCAGACATCTCTCTCTCTCTGTCATCTTATCAACCTGTTCTCCGTCTTACCAGGCAAGAGTCTATCACACTCTCCCAGGCTGTCGCTGGTCTGGTTTTTCAGAGGTGGGATGATGATGGTCCGTGGGTTCCCGTTGCTGTAGTTGTCCAGGACTGCGACTTTCGAGTCATAGCCATTGGCGTTGGGACCGTTGGGCCGGGTCTCCACGGCGTAAGGGCTGGTATTGCTGGAGTAAGAGTCGGGGGAATCATGGACCGTCACACAGCTAATGACATTTTTCCTCTGTTTGGATGACGTGCTGTTGAGAAGATGAAACGGAAGAGTTATTAATAGCGGTGGGTGAGTGATTTTAAAGAACTAAACAGGACTGTATGTTCTGTTTAATGATCCTTTATACTGTAATACTTCTTTTGAAAAGTCCTAAAAATCCCATTAAGGCATTATTTTGTATTTTTTCTGAGCTGAAAATGCTGTTTAAAGTCAACATGACATCAAAATTGACCCCATTTACCTTCTTAATAAATGTCCCTGGTTTTACCCTGGTTAAACAAACTATTGTTTCTACAAGAATGTAATCTACTGAAATGCACTGCAAAAACCCAATCATATTACATTTACATCAAATTACATCAAAGCCCAAGATAAACACAATTTAGACTAATCCTGATGAATAAATTCTCTACTTTCGCTCACCTGGTGTTAGTATGTTGTTTGTGATCGTCATCTTCATCCGTGTCGCTGCTGATGGTGATGATGCTAACGGCCGGGCTGGGGGTGTCGGGGATGACGATGGTTTGACGTGGAGGGTTGTGTTGACCGTGGTGGTCTCGTGTGGTGCTACATGCCTGCTCTCCGGTCCACCCCCCTCCTCCGCCTCCACAGGTCTGTGATGGGGCGCAGGTGGCAGACGGGCCGTTCTGAACCACGGCGCACCGTGGGGGGGTGTTCTCCTTCACACGCTTGGACCGTTGAGGTGATGTGACAGCTTGGGTGGAGGACACGTCGTATGACACGTTCCTGTATGACAGGTAGAGTGAAGGTTATCAGCAATAACTCGAGAATTTTCATTTTTTGCTGGAATATTCTTATAATGTTAAATAATCCATGTTTAGGTACAAAACTAGTTCCAAAGTATTACCATGTTTTGTAATACAATCACTTTTTCCCATCACTTTACAGTATACAGGGCCAGCTCACCTGTTGTTCATCTGGTGTTGCTTGTTCTTTTTGGAGGAGGAGTTATTGTTTGACGGCTGTCTCATGACATGAGCCACGCCCACATTGAGAGGTTGCTGAGAGGGCAGGGTGACGTGACCTGCCAGTAAGGCTGGCTGTTGCATAATGGGATTATAATGGCTGCCATGGGGATGGGAATTCCTAAAACACAACAAGGAAAATAAAATGTAGCATACAGTAATAAAACACAGTTTGAAGATATATTTCCTAATTGATATATTTAGTGTGTTTCAGTGAAAATCAGAGATACATCCTTAAAACAAGATAAAGAAAGGCTGAAATATTAAGATTATACTATGATAAAGACTAATATTACAGGTTTTTGATATGATATGCTTAAAACTTGTGAAAACAGGTTCAATGGAACAAGACCCAAACCAAAAAGAATCAAAATACATTCTCTGTAAAAAGTCTTAGTATTTTATAATATTTTTTGTCTCATCGATTTATATATTTTAGGGATGTTTATATTTTTTATTGGAAAACAAGACAAGGTAGGTTAGTAAGCTTTCTGCAGTGTAAAGTGCTATAATCCGTAATAAACAATTCTACAAAAATACAAAAAAATTATAAAATAAAACTACTTAATGATAGGCCATTTTTACCAACACTAAAATAGTTTATAATAAAATACATCACTACCCTTGCCTCTACTATTTGTTTTACACAAATCTAAACACTGTTAATTTTATTAGGCACAATAATCTCTTCTTTCTTCTACAATGAATAATGACGACTCTTCTCAATGAAGAGTGATTGCAATGCAACATTTGGCCACAGGGGGCAGCAGTGATTGCAATACAACAGAGAGCAAAGACAAAATCCTTTGCGCTGCAGTCAAAGTGCCACAGTTTTTCAACTGGACCGACTCAGGAGAACAAGTAAACCCCCAGGGCTAAGCTTTAGGCACTGATGTGAGGATCTGCAGATATCAGCACACATTCATCTGTAATAGGCTCAACCAATGCAGGTCAGCACGTCCCGACTCTATTAACCCGCTCTGGTGTGACGTGTGAGAGATATTACTGCACTTAGTGTTCTGAGACAAGAAATCATCTAAAGCAAGAATTCAACATGAATCCTAAATGAATTCAGACTATAATATGCTGAACTCGAGTATAAGACTTAAAATATTCCTTTACCTCATTTTAAATGAATAATTCAAAGGCAAGTAGATTTTGCAGGTGCATTTGCAGACTGAGCAACCTAGTTAATTCAATCGCCTTAGTCTATAATCTAGTAGATTATGAAAAACAGAAATATATGGATCACAAGTCTTTTTTTAAATCTTTGGATTTTACATTGCCTAAATGTTATAAATGGGTTATGGATATACTTGCAATATAACTAAAAAGTATTCTAACATCAAATAATTTTTAATGTAGTCACTTCTTAAACCAAGAGAAATGAACACTAGCACTGTTCTTTATCAGTCTCACCTCCAGTTAGCCAGAGGCTGCGAGCCGGTCATGGAGTCGGGGATGACGGTGGCGTGTTGCACGGAGGTGTGTGTGAGCTGTTGCCATGCCGGAGGGAGGAGGATCTGCTGAGTACCAGATGGCCAGGCCTGCTGCAGGGTCAGGATGAAGGGAGAGGGGTGAGAAAGAGAAAGAAACGGTTAGCATCTAACGGGTCAGGTGCCGGTCAGGCAGAGGTTTGGAAATATGCAGATAGTGACAAATGAGTCTAAAGTAACTCTAAGTCAATGAGAGTTATTATTTTAAGGTGACATAAGAGACACGTGACTGTTAGCTGAGATGAATTCAAGTTTATGAAAATGAGTAGTGATTATGTGTTTATCAACACTGTAAAAATAATTTCTTAATTGCTAATCGCTGGTTTTCCAGTGAAATATCTTGGTTTACTACAAACATTTTGATTGAGAAGCAACATTGCAAGATATTGAAGGGATTGTTAAGCCTTTTAATTTTCTTCCTTATTAACAAATGGTTTTGAGTGAAGCATAAATCTAGCAAAATGTATTAGGGTTTATGCCTAAAACTAGAAAAAAAATCAAGAAACTATCCAACAAACATTTTATATGAGAAGCAACATTGCAAGATATTAAAGTGGTCGTTGAACTCTTTAAAAAAAATTTTTTCTCTTATTAGCAAATGGTTTTGTTTTAAGCATAAATCTAACAGAACTGGTTTAAACAAGAAAAACTATTTGGCACTGGGGTAAGAAAAAACTGATTCTTAATTCAATCTTGTGTAAATGTATCATGTTTCATGGATGTTTTGTATGGATATATCTTTATCAGAAAATAAAACTTACAGATTGATTTAGAGACATCGAATTGGATACTGCAGGATGTTTAGAAGTAACCAACAAGCAACTTCAGTGATTTAAATGCCAAAAGTGTGAAAGCCATGTAACCTGGCAAAGCTAAACAGGCCAGGGTACTGCACATATTTAGCAAAAGGAGAAAAAGGATCCAGCTATTTAGAGATATGACCGCTAGTAAGTTCTAAACTGTGCCAAACAACCACCAAAGGGGTCATTGAGTTATTTAAGACATCACCATCAGCATTAAAGGCCTAGAAACACATTTGGTAAAACCATTCAAACAGAAAGACTACACAATAGATACCCACTGTAAAGATGTCTCAATCACACATCTATCCTCAAAACTAGCTATTCTGTTACACTGAATGTGAAGAAATTGTGAAAAGCTTTAAAGATGCAAATTACAGAAGACAAAAAGTTCCCCTAAAACTTCATTATTTCTCTCGGTCGACTCCTCGTCACCTGTATCTAGATGAAGAGGTGAGATGGGGGTCCTACACGCCGCGTACGGTCTTGGCTCCCGCGTGTAAAAAAGATAAGGCCCTGCCTTAATAAAGAGATGTGGCATCTAGCGAGCGCAGCGTTGATGTGTCAGACATTTTCCAAATCAGCTCTGACTTTAATTAAATTCAGGGGCCTCGTTCAGCGGCTTTGTGAGGAGCTGCTTTGTATGACTGCTGAGGAGTGCAGGGAGTGCCAAGCATAATTTGCCCTGAGACGAGAGCTCGAAGACGACTGTCTGCAGCCTTAATAGTTTAATGCAGCGTTATTGATTAACAGTTTAATGTACAACTAATGAATTGTTTCTTTAATACCCTTTGCACATCTATTTACCGGCTCGTTGGTATGGACCACAGCACTGAGGATGAGTGAAAAATACTTTTACGATCTTTGTTTGTGGGTGATTTTCTGTTTGTATTTGCCTTTACGAAATGGATAGTTTTAGACTTTACAATCTAACAGTAAAACGGACCATTTAGCTGTTGTACTAAGCCTAGGTGCATACTTCCTTTAAGGTCATGCATCTACTTCTCTACATACTTTGTCTGCTTCATGACATGAATGTTTCAGGACTATGTCACCACAGCCCTTTGTCTACATTCCTGACACTTTACCTCCTCCTTTCTCACTTTGGCTTGTGTAATGATATCGTCTGACCTGGAATGATAACCCAGATAAGAGTATACAGTTTTCCATGCAAGGCCATCTCTGCAACTACCCCCCAACAGCTTTTCTGCCCTTGCGGGGTGAAAGCCTTTTGTCACCCTGAGGCCTCTGAAAGCTCGCCGCTCCCTTGCCAATTGTTTTCGCATTTTCTACATTCCTGTTTGAGATAAAGGCCGAGGTCTTCTAGAGACCCACTTCACTGGAACCAGGAGTGATGTGGTGTGGCTGATTGGGTTGAGAGGAGGGGTACAGGCCCTGAAGCAGCCATGAGGGAGGAAAGAAGAAAAATCTATTTATTTTGGAAAACCGCCTTCCTCAAAGCAGTGATCCGATAATCACTATTGGAATTTATGCACGAGTCTTCCTTTATGTGGGAGAGACTCCTGTGACCCCCGGAGCCAATGTGTAAAACAGAGCTGTCACCTAATCGGGCCGGTGCTGTATTGATTAACTATTTTTATGCCAGGATTAAACCTTACATTTTCTGTAATACATTGACCGATGTAGTGAATTTTGATAATTATCTACCTGGCTAATAAAAATTTAAAAAAAATCATTTTAATAGAATTAGTTGTGATGAAATATGATAAAATAAATCTTTATAGATTATAAAGAATATATTATTTTAATTGTATTTATTTACATTTTGTTATATTTTTAAAATAAAAATTGTAAAATAATATTTAATCAAATAATACACACTAATTATAAATAATAACAACAATAATAATAATAACTAATAATAATTATTATTGTATAAACTATAAATAATATATCATTTTTATTAATAATAATTTGGTAAATAAATATAATCTTATTGTAAAGTGTTAAAAACAATTTAAACAAACAATAATTAACTAACATTAACAAAGCTTTTCTGTAATTAATTTACTAATGATAATAAATACAACCTTATTGTAAAGTGTTGCAGTAAGAGCCAATCATTTTACTGAAAATACTGAACCTTTTTGTCATGGGTTAGCTAAAATATTGCTGTACAAGTACAAATCTGAACTAAAAACATCCCTGTTATCTCAGTAGAGTCCTAAAAGAGAAAACAGAGCTCAGTATAGCAATTTTGAAATAAATTACACTTTGCTAAACAGCCACACCATTAAAACCAATCTGGGCCCTGCCTTATGGCTCCAGAGGGTAGACAAATCCCTGAGCATCCATACACCTCATTTAAAACCAAACTCCATCATCCTCATCAGACCGTGACTACCTTAAACTCCAGGAAGGCAATAGTGAAGTGTCTGGTCCTATAGTGAAGGCAGGAAAGCAAACTATCAATTACGTAAAACCACCGACAGAGGAAAGGTAGACCAGTCGAGTTGTTCCTGCACAGCACACTTAGATAAATCCAACCCGGCTTTCATTAATCTACTGGGACAAAATGGGATCGTCTTCTCAACTTTGTCGAAGAGAAAGTGAATTATACTTATATCATTAAAACAAAGTAGGTCATGCTAATTGCTCTTCGCTAGAGCCAAATTCGGATGTAATTGTGAATTCGGGAAAGTCTGAAGGGTGTAATTAGTTTAGGAAATCTCTCATTGCTATGGCAATGGGTGCGATGTCTGGCTGTACCTGTGTCAGCAGGCCCGGCTGGATCTGAAGAGGTTGAGCACCAGGGGCTTGTGTTACTATGGGAACTGCGTTCTCCATCCGCACCGAGTAGCCAGTGTGTTTGGAGGGCGATGCTTGCAAACCTGGGAAGACCATTAGATGGCAAGATTAATATAATCTACAGTACAATCTATGTAAGGAATAGCCTATTAAATCTGCAAACAAGTTTCCAGCAGTACTTACCTTGGAAGCCAGGTGGGCAGACGATGAGGGCCTGCTGGAAGGGATCCGGTCGGGCGGCGCAGAGTTGAGGCCCGCCGGGCTGGATGGGCATGGTCCTGGGGGCCACGGCGGCCATCGGGGCCGCAGAAGGCTGGTAGAGTGCAGATTGGTAATTTAGTATGGAGACATCAGGATTTGCTAGGGAAAGGGTGGCACTGGTGGAAGAGGGAGCCAGGTTGGTGGCCTAAAGGAATCGATGAGTTCAACAAACAAACATAAACAAACAAACCAAAGCATGAGGAAGTGGGTGTGGTTTAGGGGACAGGATGAAGCACCAATGTGGTATGATGATAAAAATAAAATGTTTCCTGATATGCAAGATGGTTGTATGAAGATAATGTACAGTATAGGCAATCATTATGTACAACCAGCCAGTTGTATTACAGAATAAACCCAGACAGGGTGATCAGGATCTTGTATCATTCTGAAGGGGTTTATTTTGCAATAACAATTGACTGGCTGTATTCTCCTTAGTATAAGGTTTACCACATACATTTTGATTTAAAATATTCTTAATTAGCTTATTTGTAACAAATACAAACCTTCCATAAAAAAAACTTTCCTATGGCTTTAGACACAACTGTCAGCAAAGAAACGACGCTTAAATAATGAATACGCAACATTTGTAATGTAAATTCATATTTGTTATTAATTCAGCATATTTCTATAGGATTCATCTGTAAGTGAATTGTTTTTAAGGTCAAGTTGACTTGTGGTACCCGGATGTTATTAGTTTTGAGCAGTTATTTTTGGGGAATAATATACCCTTGCTTTGATCGGCCAATCAGAATCAAATATTCCAGAGCGCCGTGTATTAAAGCAATATAAACCTTGACAGGGTGATCAGTCTTGAATCACACTAAAATGGTTTATTTTAAAATAATGACTGTACATTATCCTGCTTTTTATAGGGCTGCTTACTGAATAAATAAATACATGAAATAGTCATTTGAGTTTATAAAGAAACAGGTTTTCTAGATAAGGAGTTTATTTTACACATTTTAACAAATTCAACTGGCCAATCAGAGAGCCGTGTAACCCAAAAATGTTTCAACCACACACCACAAGCACAGGAAATGTGTTTTATTTCAACTTTCAAGCAATTTCTTAAAGCAAATACTGCAAAATTGCTCATTTAGCTGTGTGCATCAGCGTGCAGGCGTGTTCTATACAATGACTTATGGAGTCTGCTGGGAGAGAGAAAGAGGGAGGTGAGGGAGCTTCAATCAATGCTCTTGTGTTACAGTCTCCATCAGTGCTAGGACCCTTCAACTCATTGAATTTGCTCAGTCTCATTAGCAGCAGATAATGATCCCTCTTTGCACTAAGCTATGATTAAATATACACACAGATCTAACTGGTGAAGGGAGAGACAATCTGTTCTTCAAATCTCCTGCACTAGATTTCCCCTCCAGTGCTTTTTAATCCGATCTGACTGCAGCCCAGTCAGTTTATCCGTCTAGCGATGTGAAATTTCTGCGGACTAGGACGTTTGAGGAACGAGGGGACTCCTGCCGCATGATCAAGTTGAATATGTTTCTAAATAGAAATGTACAGCTTCCTACCATTTATGTCACAAAAAATACAAGCAACATATATATATATAGCTAGAAGTAAAATATAACACATACAGTAAAAAAACAGTCAAAAGTTTCTCAAAAATGTTTCTCATTATCTTAAAAATCTTTTAATTTGAAGGTGTATATTAAGAAGCCTGTGATTTTCATTTCAAGACCCAGGTAAAACTAAAGAACGCAATAAGCAAAAGAAAACAGTCACACATCTTTGATGAACTCATTTTTTCAAAACCTGTTCGTTTAATGGAGGACAGCGTTATATACTTTAATCTGGTTCCAAGGCGATACCGTTTCATCTCTTGCCACCTCTAGTAATTATAGACTTTTCATTAGGGTTTGTATGAAGAGAATTCAGTACAGGCCTTTTCATTTTTCATTTTCCCCGTTTAGCAAGGCCGACGAGCACCAGGGGAGAAAGTTAATCAATACGCCGCCGTGGCATTCATCACACAAAATAAACACTTCAGCCTCACAGCTGGCTAATGCTACATGAGATTTCTCTCTGCCATACACGTACACTTATACCAAACAATACACAACACTCATCACATTAGAAAAAGTTTCATAACTATATGACTTTTTGACTTAAGACATTGTTTATTCAAAAGGGGAAGTCACAGTCTGAGCGGATCTGAGAAACTCAAGGCATCATGGGATTCATGCCTGGCTCTATGTCAGCAGTTTAGACAAACGCTCCCCGGTGAAGCTAAACTGCACAGAGGCAAAACAGAAGGAAACAAAAGAAGCGAGAAAAACAAAGTGCTGCAATCCTCAAGGCTGCGTCGTAGTAAAACGCAAGGCAAGCAGGAAGTAGAAGCTGTCGTGTTGTTCATCAGCACATTGTGATGGAGGCCTGAAAGACTCACGAGCACATGGCTTGAATGCCTCTCGGTAAGACTGCTGGAGGAAGTTATCCGATAATGCCGGTGGTTTATGGGGCAACGCTACAATCGTTTCATTGGATTGCCTCATTGCAAACGAGTCTGTGCATGTAATGCAATTTATTATCTGCAGCTTTAAGGGAAATTAAACTTAACTGGGGAAAAGGGAAATGTTTTGTTCTCGCTGATTACGATTATCAATTTCAGATACGGGGGAAAATGTGCAGCTGGTTGGAATGAGCAGGAATGTTTTTGATCTAATGCTACCTTTGAAAAAACAGCCTCTGATTGTTAGTTAAATTTAACAAATGTACTCAAATTGATTCATGAACAGACTAAATAATGTGTTTACATGAAATTAACAATATCGATAATTAGTATTTTTGTCTATTAATAAATAATAAAATAAACTTTCATATATATAAAGAAAGAGAGAAAGAATGATTTCAATTATATCATGTCATTCAAGATATATTCTTTGGAAAAAAATGATTATTAGTTTTATAAATGTTTAAATGTATTTTCACATGAAAAATAAGATAAAAATACTTATTAACAAAATGATATTTTACAGTGTATTCTACATTTATAGGGTTAAGGCTAGAATTGAAACCATGAAAAGTAAAAATAATGAAATAAAATAATTATAAAATGCTTAAGAACATAAGAATTGATAGCACAATCTCTTTTTAGATGTACAGGTGTGTGTGTGGATACTGACCTGACTGTGCACAGTGTTAAGCTGGTTGTTGAAGGTCATGGTGAGATTGGTGGAGGTGCTGGGGGCTACATGTGTAATAAAGGGCGTCTTGCTCTGATTGACGGTGTCGTACATGTTTATCCGACGCTTGCAAATCTCCATGTTCTGGAAGCAGGATTTGACGCTGCAGGAATAAAGGAGGACAAGGTCAATGATGCACATCATAAAACCATTCAACACTCCATATGGAGATGCAGGTATATATAGCTCAACTGACTGTGTGCTGTGCGGGAAGTCCAGCAAATGTGTCATTGTGACGAACGGGTGGTTGAGCGTCTCTATAGGCGTGATTCTTTTGTCGGCGTCGATGGTCAGCATCTTGGTCAGCAGGTCGATGAACTCTCTCCTGTCGGCTTTCTCCGCCAGCATATCGCTGCCCTCCAAATCTGTGGTCATGTTTACCTGCACACAGCATGGAAGAAAACAAAGGTGAGAAAGGAGAGCGATTGATTGAGTTCAACACAGTTTCTTCGTCTTGAGGTTATGCTTTTAGCTACCAGCTCAGGACATTTTATTATACCCGAAAATGTGGAAAAAATTATTGATTCCATCTGTGCGTCCATAAGGTAAAAAGTTTAACATAGTGGTATTATATGTATCTTCCACGAACACCTGACATCATAATACAAAAAAAACCCTCTCTTCTTTCCCCTACAGGTACTTATCTAGCACTGCAAAACATTGTAAACCTAGTAAAGCACTTCTTAGTACTATTGTTGCCGCTTTTGATGTATCGCTTCATTGTCTCCTAATATTTGTAAGTCGCTTTGGATAAAAGCGTCAGCTAAATGCCTAAATGTAAATGTGTAAATGTAAAATATGTGTCAGACTTCTAATGTCAAAATTTAAGAGGCAGAGATAATTAAGACTGATAATTAAGACTGAACGTGTGTTGAATGTATCGTGAGTCTGGGTAAAGTGATGAAATCTGTCAACTGTATTTTTGTGTCAGCTTTGGTAAATAATACATGTAAGCATTTATGTGCGAATATTTCCAGTGTCCCGCAGTGCTTGGCACGCACAGCTCCATTAATACAGGCGGGTCTGTCAGATGTCACAATGTCTCATTTCTTTCCTTGAAGACAGCAATAACCTTCCACATCTCATATATTTGATATACTTAAAATTTACAGCTATGTAATGAGCCTCTGAAGTCTTGAAAGCCAAAGAACGAACCATGAAAATGAAATGGCTAACAAATCTTGATACAAAACGTTTTTTCATCATGAGTTATATTAAGCTTTTAATTAGCCACAGCTCAGAATCAACTGAAGGCATTGTTGGTTTATCATCACATCAAGGTTAAAAACACATACTGCTGAGGCTTTATAAAAACAGCAAATGCCTGAGAGTAAAAATCTGAGGTGTGAAGGCAGTAGTGACAGTGTGTGTTGTTATTGCCTGATGGGGGTGTTTGGTCAGAAGTGTAAAGCAATCCAACAGAGCTGTTCTTTTTTGAATTCCTGCTCAGAAACCACTAACACATTTTTACACCACCCTGTTGTTTATTCACAGTCTATCTGAATGCAACCTATTCTAAAATATTCAACTTTTCTTTTCAAGCAGCAGGTTCATTGAAAGCAGGGGGAAATTATAAAGAAATAATCTTTAAGATTAGGATCTTAGATCTGATCTGTCTGTGGTCAGAATGCAGAATATGAGCTGTTTCAGGAGACACGCTTGAGGAGATTGAATGTGTGGCGGCAGCATGCAAATCTTGTGACAGCTGTGCGTGCACACTTAATAAAGATAATAAAACTGAGAAGAACCATTCTCCTATGTATTCTTCAACGTATAAGTCGGACGATTTTACAAGCAGCATGTCCCTAAACATGTGAAAGCACAGATACCCATCACAGCAAAAGTAATATGCATGGAAACAGCTGTGCAGATGTTTCACAAACCTGTACAAACCAGCAACAGGAGACTTATCTTCAATTCTCAATAACATAGCATTAAATAAAACACAACATAACATTTTCCAACACAACCTATAAGTATTTACTGGAAATACAGCTCCGATCTAATTCTTGTAAAACAAGATGGATTTAAAGCACATGACTGTAGATTAAGTGTATCCAAGCACAAGCATATTTTTATAAACTCTGTTGAATTTGCTGAAAATTAGATCAGCTGTTATAATCTGATATAATGGGATACGGTCAGTTCTTATGGGAAGTCCAAACTGGGCTTTGCATCACTGTTGGCAGCATGACCCAGCCAGTTCAGACATCAACATGACTGCACGGTGATGGAGCGTGTTGATTTAAATAACTTGTAGCAAGTGAAAGGTCTTAAGTCATGTGTCCTATAACTGAATAACACTCAGGGGAATAAAGTTCTCATGCAACATTACTTCACCACTGTGCTTTTGAATCGTGTCCTTAGTTACATAACACCATCGTTTCCGTTGTTTAACGGAGGTATTGCTGGAAACTCTCCACTCTTTAGAATCAGAGACAAAACATTTCAAGAGTAAGGGTCAAAGAGAGGTTATTTTTGTAGCTGGGAGCCAGATTTCTGCTTTTGAAGTTAAAGTTTTGTGGTGTGAACAAAGTTACGAACACCTACCTGTGCCATGTCATCCAAGCAGTTGAAGATATACTTGCGAGCCTCTTTAGATTTAATTCCCGTTTCTGCCTCGTGGTCTTCAGGTGTCTGCGAGGACAAAAAGAAACAAACTGAGAATTACCTTAGTAATACAATTTTCTCTAAAAAGGACTTGACATTAAAAGGAGCATTTCTACGCTTCAAGACACAAGCACTGAGGCCAAAAAACTGCAAGGCTTTATTGATTTTAAGCTTTAGATTTAGACCTTGAGTATAGCGGTTTATGAATACTGAGGTGGACTTACGAGATGTTTAATGTTTGTTTGAGATGTTTGTTTAAGTTTTGAATTTAGGGTTCACGTGAAGCTTTTAAAGTTCAGCAACAGTTCATATATTGCAGAGGAAACGTTTTATTGACTATGACAATCAGCCACCAACTTAGTTAAAATTTGGCAATTTGAAAAGAGATAAAGAACAGGGAGATGAGGAGAAAGATGGAGAAAATATAGAGAGAAAGTGAGAGAGAGCGATGAACATTAAAACAGGATTTATCCCACGTTGCTGTGGTTGCCAAGTCCTCTCACACAAAATCCATTTTGCTCACATTAGCCTACTGGTTTGTTTACAGGCTGATGTGGATGAGTCGATTTAACTTTTAAAGAGATTGAAGCAAAGAAAGTATTGGAAAAAAGCTTTTGCACTGTCACTGTGTATTACATCTGAACCCAGCGAGAGGAAGTTAGAAAGCAGATGAGGGTGAGAGAGTTTTACCTTCAGTCTCCACAGAGGGTAGGTGGAGTCAGGGTCTCTGTTGAAAAACCTTGTGGTTTTCGTCCCTGCACTTAACAGATACTCCGCTGGCAAACCTTGCGTTTGAGAGATGTACCGGATCTGAGGAAAGACACAAATACAGATGGTTTACAATCTACAACTGATATCATACATTCAGTGCTGAACATTGGCTGCTTTGGCACAATTAAAAAGGACATGTCATGAAAATGAAATTTTTTACAATAAGCATTATTTTCATTTTTGATGATGTTACCAAGTAAACAATTAGTAGAAAGTCACAATGTTTTATTTTCCTGTTAATGGAAACAATAGAGCATCTACTGTAAAAGTCACTGATGACCCCCTGACATAATATTCTGTTGCCTATATTTGTTTCGGTATATGAAATAATTTCATAAAAATGTCACAAACGTAAGATTTAACACCAAAATTATTTGTTATTGGTCCATGAAGTCTTGACTAACATTATAAATGGACTTCAGGGAAAACATAGTCATGTTAAAACAAGCTGACAACATATCAGTCACTTGGCTGATAATAAAACTTTAGAAACCCTGTAAACAGCATCTGTGATGAATACTGTTCCTACAAGACTCATTTCCCCTGCCAAAACTTCTTTTACAGGTCTGCCCGGGTGCCGCAATTACACAGAACGCCATTCACACACCTAAAAGACTTAAACACAAGAGCTTGGCAGCCGAAGGAATTCACAATAATAATCTCTTCCACGGCCCCCGCCAATCACCCAATCTCTTACCCTGAGACTGAGCTCATAGCTGCTCAAGAGACCTTGATCACCGTGTTGGCTCGTTTAGCATCTTGTGAAATGAAATCACAGCTTTTTCATTCGCTTGTGGAGGATTCTCGCTCGTGCTTCCAAAGTGGCGTAATTAGAAATGAGCTGAAGGCTGAAAAATAACTTCTCACGATTACTGTGATCATTTACTCTACCTAATGTCTTTTTAAACCTGTATGACTTCCTTTTTCCTGCAGAACACAAAAGAAGATCTTTTGGAAAACGTTGGTAATGAAACAAAATTGAATTTCCATTGTATGGACACCAAACTAGACATTTCTTCCTAAAATATCTTCCTTTTGGTAAGGTTTTGAACGACAGGAATTGATTGAATTATATTGAATTTTTTTATTGAATTATCCCTTTAATGAAACTCGTTTGATAACAACATGAGGACAGATTTTTAACTTTTTTTGGGTGAACTGTTCCTTTAAATATTCTTTTGACTGAAAATCAAAAGTAGCACTCAGTGGTTGGCTTTCACAGAAACGGTTTGGGCAGCGGAGGTGAAATGTCATGAATATTTAATGTCTGATTGCCTCTAACTCCTACACAAACACAAGACCTCATAAATGCACCAAACGTTGGCCAACAAAAAATACATATTACTCGTACTGTAGTAGTATACAGAGATGTTGGAAGACAAACTCTTTGCTGTATTTAAGAGCTTGTTAAAGACAGGTTTAGTTTGCTTAGAGCTAGAACACTGGCCCTGAGCTGTTCCATAAAGCCAGGATGTGTTTTTTCAAGAGAAGGCCCCATTGTAGATCTCAGGATCCGGGCTAATTGGGCAGTCTGTGGCATGTGTCCAGAAATACAGAGAAGCCAGAGAGATGAAAGACTAGGACACGACACACAAACACACACATCACTTCAGGAGAGCTGAGAGCAGGACCAGCCAGCAGTCAGATTTGTTTTTTCTCTTAAGCACAAACAGTAATTGAAGGAGGATTTTGCCGACATTTTCTGAGGAAGGAAACGACTCACTCCGGAGGGCCACACACACGCAATCATGTCCGTCCCTCAACATAAATGTTATAAAGGAAATGTCATTTCATAACTGAGATTTTCAAATATATTTAGCAATCGTTACATTACATTACTTGTTACATTACTGACCCACAGTTACTGTAGAAACAATTTGGAAAGTGCACATTATCAGCTTAAATTGTGAACATTAATAATGAATATTAACATGAATATTAATTAGGCAATGCTTTGAGAGCTAGTGAAATTATTGTTTATGCTTGTGCATATTTGTTCTGCCAGTGCAACAGGCTGGCAAAAGTGTCTAACCAGCTACAATATTCATTGCCAAGCTAAAATTGTAATAATTCCCCTTTTTTTCTCAAATTTTTAAAAGTAAAAGGAGTGGCATTGTTTCCCCTTTTGTTTAAACAATAACCTTTACATCAGTTTAATGGATTTGGTCAGTCAAACATCTTCCAGCTCTATTCTGGTTTCATCATGACGGTTTAAAGAATTAGACACGTCTTACCTGGTCATACTCAGATGCTCCGGGGTAGAGCGGCCAGCCCAGAAACAGCTCTGCGATGACACAACCCAATGACCACATGTCTATAGCCTCACAGAAGGGCAAACCCAGAATGATCTCTGGAGCTCTGCAAACACATGCAAACAAATAGAAGATTACTTTGGGAACTTCTGCATAGCTATACAGTCTTGAAGTACAGGTTTTTTTTCTTGCAGCACCTTAAGTGAACAAAGAAAGCTCTTCTTATGAAGAATGATCATAATAAACATTACTGATGTTACAAGAGAACAGGAAAGTTCTGCAATAGATGATATACATACAGGCAGTTGTCATCACAAAATAAACAGTAATGACTGGCTTTCTGTAAATTATCCTCCTCATTACATGGCTACTTACCAAATAAATAAATACATGAAATCCTGTATATAGAAGGGAAGAGAAGGAGAGACATTTCGAACACAGAGCCCTTCATACATATGAGTTTTTTTATTATTTTATATTTATTATTCTGTTGATAATTTCAGTAGGTGGTTCAAAACCATATAACTTTTGACATATTCAGCACACGTTCACATTGTCCTGCCCGGGACCACTTAATGTGCAACCTGTTTCATTAAACTCAAAGCTGGTGTTTGTTACATCTGAACCGTTGAGACCTCACTGTGCCCATTTAAGATGACTGAGCTGAATAACAATGACAAAAAACTCAATGCATTTGTTTTCACAAACACAAAAGAAGGAGAGAAGAGTGTGTGAGAGATGGCATTTAGGTGGAGGGACTGAAGATAAATAAATGCAGTTTGGAGGAAAATCGAGGAACGAGAAGACAAATAGATGTCGTAAAAGACAGATGTAAAGATTTCAGAAGAAATGTGGTACAAATGTGCGTAGTACAGACAGACACACACATGGCTGTGTTTAGAGGTGCCGGACAGCAGATTCACATTATTTACAATGAGAATGTTGGACAGAGAAACAGGCTGTACCAATGAAAATAACTAATGACACAGTTTGTCAAAGGAAAACCGCAATTTAATAATCTTTTCAGAAAAGACTTTTTCAAGATTTGCCAAAATATCTGCCATCAGATGAACTCAAACATTTTTCATTAGTTTGTGCTCGTCTATGCAAAACTTGTTGTCATGATGCTAGAAGGTGTGTGTTTATAATTCATTTCTACGCAGTGAGGCCAAAAACTTGCCTTTTGTGTAAATCCATAACCGCAGATGATCATTTAGTAATAAGTGAAATCATAAATCATAAATTAAATAATAAAAAATGTTTTTTTTTTTCTTACAGAAGACAAACACCTAAATACACACACGGCCACAGGTACAAAAAAACTTTGAAGGTTAAATATCTCATTGGCTCTCGCAGAAAGAGTGGTTGATGACATCAGCTGTCTAGAGTCGCGTCATGCCACGCAGACGTGTGTCTGCTGGTCTGTCTAATGTCATTTAAAGCCACATCGATGACTACCTCTGCCAATAATCATCCCTCACGCTAACAGCTGTAAGCATCTCTGTGACACTGAGGAAACATTATGGCCGCCACGTATGCAAATTCATATCCCACTTCCATCTTTTCACTCTTTCCTTCCAATGCCATATGCAAAACAGACCAGCAGCTGCTGATGCAGGACTTTCGGCTGGTGTGATAAACACACACACACACAGACACGACACTAAATATCGTCCTCGTTCTCTCGCGTATAGAATCTCTGCTCATAATGCAAAAACCTGTGGTGAGAAATTCATAGTATTGTTTTAGACCCATAAACACACACGCAGACAAAGAAATATACGATCCTATACAGAAAGGATACAGGATAATTTTTTTGTAGAATTGTTTCTTATTCAGTTCATCTCTGAGGAAGTTGAACTGAAATTTGATTTAAAATGACGAAAAGTGGATTTAATAAAACCAGTTTTTGTGCAAAAAATAAATGATTACATCAGTTATTTTAGGTAATTATGCATATTAACTCTCTGTCATAAAATACATATTTACTATGTAGGGCAGGTTATACAAAAAAAAGAAAATGCATATTTTTAACAAAACAGCTTCTCTGAATTTCACTTAAATTCTACTTCCATAAATTCAATAATGTTATTATATATAAAAACATGAGTAAAAATTACACTTCACTATAAATAAAAACACTAATCTGCACACCCTGACTCATTTGTGGTTCATTTTGCATGCTTAAGTGTGAGGTGGTAAGCGAAAGGTGTCAGTTTCACCTGCCGGCTGTGGGGATGAGGCTGTGAACCTGCAGGTGTATTTGTTTGCATGTGTTGTTGTAGGTAATGATACACACGAGTGCAAACATTCTCTCGTGGTGATGATTTTGCATGACTCACATGCCAAAAACATACAAATCTAAAAGTTAAGACACACACACACACAGCTGTGGGAGCCAATTCTTCTACACAGTGACACGTAGCTCCCAACTGTGATTTTCAGCAAATTAACAAAGTAATGTTACAGGAGCGAAAGTGTAGATATTTGCATATTGCGATATATGCATATTTTATCCAAACAACTTAACAATCACCTTCCAATGTGCTTGCGTTCTCTTGCTTTTTTCATAGATGTTAATGCATTAATTGTGCAAAGACAAGAAGTCTTTTAAATCTTTTCCCTAACCCCTCATGTGAACATAGCTGCTATTTGAGGCTCTGACATCATTCTGCATGAGCATGTCAAAATGCATCTATCACAGCTGACCTTCAATACAGACCACTCATACTTACAGACACAGACGACACCCTGCTTTGATTCAGACCATTGGTATTCTGATATGTAGTTTCAACATTACAATGGTTTAAACACGACCAATAAGCATATAGACAAGAATATAAACAGTCACGTATTGTTAAATATTTGTTAAACATTTGGGGAGAACCAGTTGAAATTGTCAATTACAATATATGGAGTGGAACTAACTACTGTACAATATAAATAATAACTGCAATAAATTGATGTGTATGTTGTTTTTTATTTAATAATCACATTAAAGCTCCAAAAGGTTTGAGGTTTTAAATTAGACACCGGAATATAATAATGTAGAGTAAAAAGAATGGATGACTATTTAATGTCATCCATTCTAAAAAAATGAACAGATATCATCCAATTTACAGATTGACTAACCAATACAAACTAAATATCAATGAAATAATAACAAATTTTGTGGCTTATCTTTTTTATGCAATGTACATGATTAAATTTAAACTCCTATGTAAATATATTAACGTATTTACCTTTAAAATCAGAAATCTAGATGACCAACTGGGAAGGATAATAAATGTGATGAACCTCATCTATCTATTTATCCATCTATAGCTATATATCCATTTGTACATACATCTGTCAATAAGGTTTAAAACAATGTATATGCTTAAATTAAAATTCCTAAGCCTTTAAAACCTTAAAGAATTCACAAATTTACATATACAGATGACCAAGAAGGTTAATGGATGTGATAAACCTAAAGCTTATTCGTTATTTAAACAAAGTGGTACCTTTACAGTAATATCACCTGCCCAAAATCCTGGTTTTAACTGTAAATACACGAACCACCTTATTTACCCCTCTCGCTTTCCGTCTTTTAACCGGAACCTTGATCTCTCCAAACTCTCCGCTGATGGCCACACTTCCCTGCGAGTTTTAATATTCACGTCATCACAGAGATAAAGAAACGAAGGCTGAAAGTTCCCGGTCTGCCATATTAATAAACATTGCATGAGGTGGACTCAGCGAGGGGACGTCCACACCTACCCCACATCTGTGACTGAGAGATGGTGTGAGAGGGGGAGAGAAAGACAGAGAGAAATCTGTGTGATGGAAGAAGGAGAGATGGGGTGTCAGAGACAAAACAAACAATCCAGGAGTGTGAGAAGAGGGGAATGAGAGAGGCAGAGGAGCTGTTTAGATTTCCATCTCCACGGAGTGGAAGCATGGGGTCGTCTCTGGAAATAGCCCTTGCTTTTATTGTCCTCGTTTTGTGGGAGTTCTCTTTCATTTCAAGGCCCTGTGAACCTCTGCCTCCCTCTTCTCAAAATGCTGAAGAAATCACTGACGATGCCATCACTCCCTCAAACTCCTTGTTTGCTGTCATTAGTATTCCCGGGACAGAAAGAGGAGACAAGGGGAGGGAAACATTGAGAGCCACAGAAAAAGCAAACTGATCTTCTTTGTAAATTTCTCTGTTATAAACACAGAAAGGGTGGTTTTTGTGAATTTAAAATTTGTAAAGTTAGTTTAAAAGTTATTAAGATTTGATTTTTTTTGTAGCTTTTAGTTCAATGTGCAATGTTGTTGTTGTTTTTTTTACAATATTTTGTGTAAAGCAATCATGCAAATGCACATTAAAAAAATATAACACTTAGAAAAGTGGAATAAGAGACAGACAGAGACATGATTGTGACCCACCCGAGAGACCTTAGTGCCCATCTGAAGCTGCAGGGTTCTGCATCAGTCCTAAGCCCATGTCTCTCTCTCTCTCTCTCTCTCTCTCTCTCTCTCTCTCTCTCTCTCTCTCTCTCTCTCTGTGTGTCACATCTAGAGCTTTCTGCTTGAGGAAAAGGTCCACAGAACGGACACCCTCTCAAATTTGCAGTCAAGCCCCAAATGAAATGCGCTACAAGTGGAACTCTCTTCCCACAACTTTCTCAGACACACACCCTAAATTAAAACGACCTCAGACGTTTTATCAGCAGAATAAATGATTCAGGGACTGTTTCTCCATCCCTTTGTGCGTGCAGTCTGGAAAAATATACATCATGCATTAGAAATGGACATAGATGGGATGGTTATAGTGTGCTTGATATGAATGTTTTTTGCTATATATATATATGTGTGTGTATATATGTAAATATAGGAATATTCATCTTTCTGGCCATCAATATATCTGTATCACTCAATATTTATATATCTCTGTATCTCTATATTTATCTATATTTTCATATCTATCTTTATCTATCTATCCATCTACATTAAATATATCTATCATTATATCTATATCTATATATCCATGAATCCCATCATCTAGCTATCATCTGTCCATCCAAAAGAGAAAGAATGCTGTCTATTTATGAGCTTTATCCATTGTAAAACCTACAGTGATAAACAAAAAAAATATTTAAGAACTGCATTATCAATTGACAAGGCCATCAGACATATGGCGGAGCTGCCACTTCTGTCAATCAGCCAAACAGCATGTTTATTGGCTGATCATCTCATAACGACTAAATATAGGCCAAATAAAACCAGCCTGGCATATATATTGGTCTATCAGGAGTTCATACCCCATCTGCTGTGAAACGGAGTCATATAACAGAGTATAACAGAACACATGGAGTCATCTGAAAGGTGTTTCTGACTGTTGGTGGCTGCAGTTCTGAGCCCACGTGTCACAGTCTCCCCCACAATCTCTATCTCTGGCCATCGCCTCTGGGAAACGAGAGCAGTTATTTCTTTTCTCCCTTTGAGACAAAGAGAGAGAAGCGCTCACCTACACCGAGCAGATAAATCAGTAATGTGCCACCCCCCTCCATCACACCTCCATCTCTGTTTTATCTGTCTACCTCCTTCTCGCCACAGTCCGGCGGTTAAACCTCTACGGCTCTAATCAGATTGTGGGCCACAGAAAGTGTGTGTCCGAGTTGTGTTTCTTGAGAACAGATGTAGCACACTATCCATTTTATATAGTGAAGATTGGGATCAGCGCATCACATATGACAGATTTAAAAAACGCTCACATGCAAGTATACAGTGACACACAAGAGTCTGGAAATATTCACGCTAAAACCTTTTCTGAAATCCTTTCAGTCGTTCTGCTTTCTCCACCGTGTCAGAGAGAAAGTACCGCTCTCCAATCTGCTCCACAAACCCCTACAAAAACACAGACCGGGCGAGACGGGCAGGCAGAGACAGCGAAAGAAAAAGAGAGACAGTCTTGAGAAACACAATAAAGGCAAACAGATCCGTGAGCACTTAATCTGCCTGCAGATACGTTACACCGCAAACGGCCAAACGCAATTAGCCATGCTGCATTCTTCTGCTTTCATACAAACACAATATCTCCCGCTATCTCTCTTCCCCTCACACACACCCGTGTGATAAAAGAGATCGTAATTAATAATACAAATGGAATGTGCCCAAATAACTTGCCGTCACACACTGGGAAACTAAAAATAAGGCACACATACATATATAGAGGTGTTGTTATGAGAACCATGTCCAAAATGCATTTTAGATTTTTTTCTAAATAAAATTCTGGATTGTTAGGTTTAGGTTGGGTAAAATATGGAGAAACCCAACCACTGGATTTAATTAACCTGTGCTGGGTTGTTTCAACTCTTGGTTGAGTCAAATATGGACAATTTCTAGGTTTATTTAAACCAATAGTTAGATTTTTCCATAATTGACCAAACCATGGGTTGAAACATCACATCTTTGTTTAGAGTCTAGACTATATGGTTTCTATCAAATATATACTAATTTCAGCTGCACGATATTCAGAAAAATTAAATACATGAAAACTTGCAAAAAGATGTGATACAATAATGCTTTAAATTTGTACAAATCAGGTTAAAACAGAAAATTATATAACCAACATTAATGTTTCATATTCTTTTTGATTGTTCATCATCTTCACACACTATCTGCATCGATTATTTTACAGCCCAAAACAAAGTTATTCCTTAAGTTAAGTCCTTCACAAACTCAATTTTCAAATAGGTTTGACTTTATTATTAATAAGAACCATCTCATAAGAACAATTTCTTTAAACAAACAGCCAGCAAAAATTCACACGGCTTTTAGTCATTAACGTACCACACACTGCATTTACAATACTATCACTGGGAATACCAGCTTTGACCTTGCGGCGCTCTGACACGCTGATGAAAACAGAATGGGATCTCTTCATTAACAATCTCTCTGACAGGTGATTAACTTTATCCCTTACAACCCACTGTGACCTGCAGCTGAGCGCCATCACCCCTCCATAACAACACCCTATTGTTTCATTCCTCAATACGCAGAAATAAATGACTCCTTCTCGCTTTCATTGTCCTTTTTACAATTAAATGAGGGTATAATTTGCCTATTCATGCTCTGGGTTCAATTGTTCGCCGGAAAACTTTATACATTATATAACATTATAAGAAACTCACCTGTAGGTGGTTGCCAGGGTGTTGCTAAGGTGTTTTTCAAAGGCGTTGCTATGTGGTTGCTTACCCAAGAGACTCCTATTATGTTAGCACAGCTTTCTTTATAAACAATGCAGGTTTTCTAATAGTAATGTTTTATACTTTTTGGGGGGTTTAAAGGGTTTAAAACAATTACTGAATCCAAGTAAGATTAATAGTCATAGTGATGCTTTCCTTTATTCAAAAAAATTAAAATCTGCAACTGATGATTATACTACTATTGCTGTTTTGTCTTGATAGCAAAAATAAACAAGTATTCAGGCTGAATTTAGACATATTGTAGAGAGAGAGTGTTATAATGGACTGCAAAATATAGTAAGAACAGTTCCAGGGTCAGAAACTAAGAGCAACAGACGCATTTTCCTGATTAGCTGCCAAAGGAAGAAATAATGTGCGCACACAACGCATCTGCACATCTGTCTATTTGGGGATAAATCCAAGGATCCATCCGGCCACCTCACCCATACGTGCACGTCTGCACGCTAAAAACCACACAAAATGCATTGTTTACAGCACGGAGGGAGTGCTCAGGTGCTGTGCCGCACGCATAACACGCAGTCCAGATCCAGACATACCCTCTTCTGCCGTGCGTGTGTGTGTTTTAGGCAGATGTAGCGTGACTGGATTCTGCTCTCACACTCGGAGGCTCTAAACACCTGGACAGATTCTGTTCATCAGGCAAACGCTGAAGAAAAATGAGAAAACAAAGCAGCCAATATCACACTAATGGTACTGATAAAAGCATCAAACCGTCCTTGAGCAAGTAATGACAACACAAACAGGCCTTCCAGCAACGGGGATAACAGCTATAAAGGAAGGCATTAAAGCGGTGACAAATCACCCGTCATTTTAAACAAGGGCCCTGCGTAGGCCATGACGCGATACAGGCAGGCATGTGACAGCACCAATTTATAGATGTGTGGTGAGAACAAACCAGGTGTCACTTCTGTATGGATACACCTCCGTGGCCTGGAGAAAATATCTGTCTCGTGAACAAACGTGCAACAGCGAAACGGCCTCGGGTACGGGGGAGCGTCCTGGAAACACAGCCCGAGGTGGACGGCTTTAGTGGAAGTCAGCTGGCGTGTGTGGAAAGCAACTGTTGCACCAGCTGTGTCCACAGAAAACACAACCTCTCTTTGTCAAATACATACAAACAAGCTGTCTGTTTACATGCGGCCGTTCTTAAATTAAAAACAAATACATGGAGGCATTAAGTAGATGATGTGTGTGGATTAACAAATGTTTTGTTAACGCTTTTAAATTTACTTTTCTACTTGTCAGGCGTAACTTTTTATGTGAGTTTTCTATTTAACCGATGTTGCGTTATTATAAAACTCCAACATTAAGGTGGATGACAAAAGGTGTGGACAGAAATGTCGGTTTGAATGCATCGTACAATCTTTAGTACCTTCTGTTCACACTATATAATGATCACAGCCAATCAGAAGACGGGACGAAGAGTATATCAAAAGTCAGATGGTGACATTTCCAGCTGTTCCAGGAATGGGGTGTGACGGCTTATCTATGCACACCAAAGACATCAAGGCAACACCCAAAACCCAAACACACAAGTATGACAAAGCAAGATTGAATTTAAATGTAATGTTAAGTCCCACAAAAAGCATTAACACTGGCGCTATCGAAATGACGGGGATAGCTTTTGAGAAACCTGCTCATAAACAATCATTATTCCTGCAGATCCGCTTAATGATGCTGGAAGCACAAAAATTACACACTTCACCTTTTATAACAGCTGTGCTCTGAATTATCCCTGGAGATTCCCGAGCGCTTTATTGCAACGCTGCACGGCTGCCACGCTGGGAAGCTCTCCGATCAGAAGATCTGAAGACTGAGACAGCAGCGGGTGGAGCAGAAAGAGAGAGTCAAGAGAGGATGATGAGGACGAGGAAGACAGGGCTGTTCTGTAAAGCTGAGCGGATATTAAAGTCCTCTTAAACGACCAGAAGTTTTATTAGAAATTATACAGGATGAGGAAACAGGAGCGAGAAGACCACGAGCTAGGACTGAAATTTGGGATGCCAACCAGAAGTGATTTGAGTGAATTCCAGCAAAACATTTCATTTATAAGGAATATGAACTGTTATAGATGTGACAATTCTGAAAACAGCACTTTACCTGACTATAAAAAAAACATGTTTTAAACAAAAACAAATGCTTCACCTCACATGGGCACCAAATATTGACATCTAAGCTATCAGTAAAAACATTTGCACGGAATTGCACATTTATTTTTAGTGAGTCGGGCAACATACAGTAAGCAACAACAACCATTATGGATGTGTGAAGTTAAGTTTAACTTTATCCAAATGTGAAGTGATGTAATACAACAACTACAGTACCAATAGAAATGCAGAACGCAATCTGATATAGTTTGGTACTGCAGTTGAGTGAAAACACCAACTAGAAATCAAAACTTCAACAATTTAATCTCTGTCAGAGTGACTAGGACTTTACAAGAGGACAATTACATAAGCCACTACAGAAGAAAAACGGAGAGATAGTGGAGCAAGAGAGCTCAACCCATGGCAAAGGTCATGGAAACACGTATAGTGATGAAAAAAATCATCACTTTGGATAAAAACATCTGCCAAATGTATAAATGTAAATGTAAAGGAATGAGTTTACAAAGGCTAAAAATTGAGGGAGGTAAAAGTGCAGGGTGGTGGAAGAGGGTGAATTGGCCCTGGGACAGGAAATGAGCTGGTCTGTCTCATACTCCAGGACAGAGACCAGAGCCAAAAACACAGCTGCAGTTTCTCTCTCTCTCTCTCTCTGATCCTCACCCAGCTGCCAGCTGTAGTTTAGCTTAGTCATTGACAAAGAATACAAACACTAATGGATCCTACGAGTTTTCCATCTCTCTCTATCGCTTTCTATCATGTTGCGATTATTATATTACCCTCATTATTGAAAGTCTCAGTCATAACTCAAAATGTACACATTAATAGCGTTCGCTGGAGGATAAAGCAGGAGACGGAGGCCACCCGTGTTGACCCCTGCCTCTGTCTTTCATAAATCACATGTCGTGTTACTGTATGTGCTGAGAAAATGATATGGCTCGTGTGCTGGTTTTACTGTGGGGCGTGAATGCGTTCACCTAAAAGTGAGCTGTGTAGGTTTTATGTGATTTTTATGTTTATGGCATCAAAGTCAATTTGTTTTGATCAGCTTGTGTTTGTGACAGACGAATATAGGTTACGATAGAAACACAGCTTTCATATCACATTTTGAAGATTTGATTCTGAATAAATGAAATGCTATAAAGCTAAAAAAAAATTTGTTTTCATTCAATTATACAAAAGGAATGATATAAGAGTGGCTTTGGTTAAAGCTCTTCATTTCCAGTTTTTAAACAAAACTGCAGATTAATTTATGTGCTTACACTAATTTTACATGGGTTAAAATCCTGACATGTCCCACGAATTCAGATCCGGCCGCTAAAATTATAAAATTTTATAGATCAAGATACAGATTTCAAACACTCATCTCTTGCTCAATAACTGATTTTTGTTAATTTTAACCAAAAACTTGTGGATTTCAGCTTTAAATCTGTAGGCAAACAAGACAACACCCTTCACAATTCAGTATGAAAAACACAAGTAGACCAAAGACAATTTATTATAAACCCACCAAAGCCAATTTCTACTTTCATTTGCAGCTTGACGACAGTTAATTTTGCACGCTGACTGTACCAATTTAGGGCAGAAGTAAAATTAAACCACAAAATATCTAAAGCGCTGTATCCTCCAGTAGACACGCACATTATTTCCTCTCCTCAACGGCTGGTTTTTAATTGGACAGTCTAGTCATTCTAATCATAGATGCTATTATTTACACGCCTATCAATTTGAGCATGGGTTGGCTCCCTCAGCAGCAAATAATGACTCAGATTGATAGCTCAACGTGACATAAGATGAAATAACATCCACCCCCATTCCCAACACCTCTGTGACCTCCTCAGCACCCCATCTCAAACACATCTATACCACCCGTCTTTTTATAACATCCCCCAATACTGCTAACGTTAAAATACTCCCGTCCACCCACAAACCTCTTTTCAACCTTAAAGTGACAGTTCACCATAAAATAAAAATTCTGTCATAATTTACTCACCATTATGCTCCTTGAAACCTGTATGGCTTTCCTTTTTCTGTGAAACACAAATGGATTTATTTATAGCAGAAGTTCCAAGCTGATTTTCCACACAATGAAAGTGAATGGGGACTACAGCTGTCAAACAAGATTTTCAAGGCAAGATTTAAAGTGAATGGTGATCTACAATCTGTTCATCATACAAAGCTAAAGTATGGCTTCAGAGTTGATATATAGCATACAGTCATACAGACTAATGGTTTTATAGTGCTTTGTTGTGTTTTGGAAATTTACAACCTCCAGTCCCCATCCACTGCAATTGTATGGAAAAGTGAGGGTGGGCATATGACAAAATTATTATTTTTGAAAGAACTTTCAAATTGTCTCATATTTCTACGTTTCTAAATAAACCTTGTTTTTATCTCGTTCTTTTTCTCTGCATTCATTTTTTGCTCTTATGACTCCCGTGGTTAAAGACACAGGTGGTTAAAGTTTCTCAACCCTTTATTGACCGTAAATTTCCATTGCCTGTGGTATGTAGCATGTCTCTTAACGCTGAGCCAGGTAGTAGATTACATACTGCCCGCATAGACCGAGAAGCAAAAAAAACTCCAGATTGCATGTGTGCTTGCTGGGTGGGAGTTTCAGTCTGTTCTCTGGAACATACCCGTAACTCACATAGTGAAATAGCTTTGCCTGTCTGTTTGGTTCTGTTATCTCTACAATGCAAAAACTAACAATAAATATTACTCATTACAATTTTCTAGTAAAAAAAACATCTACACAGCAAGTTTACTTAGTTATATGTACTTTCTAGTAACTACATTTTAAAAATAAAAAGCAAACAATTTGGCAACAGAATAAGAGCATCTTAAGAATACACACAAATTCACTATGGTGTTTAAAATATGTTTATCTACCTAGAAATAATGAAGCATATTACTACATATAAAACAATGATCATGAAATGAGGTCTGAAAGATCTTTCTGATTTTGTCAGTAACCCAAAGGTAGCATTTAATGTTGCAGTGTTTCACGCTGGAGAACAGATTTTTGTCCAAAAAGTATGTCACCAGCACACTCCAAAAATTCACAGAACGCAGCCCCTAAAGAGATCCCCCCAAACACACAGATGCCAGTTTCAATTAGTTTCACAAAGCAGGTCTTCCACAGCTGGGGGGAGATGGGGAACTCATTATAGGATCCCTTGCATCGCATTTTGAAGGTTGGCAGCGTCATTCCATCAAGAAAAAAAAGATGAAGAAGGAAAGACAATGCTAAGCACGGCAGAAAAATGGGAAACTGGTAAAATAAAGGAGACACCTGTGCATATGTATCATCTTACTACTAGCAAGAGGAAGAGATACAGTTTAACTAAAACACTGCTTATCATTTAAAGCAGGACAGAATATGTTTAACACGACTTAAAAATATCTTCAAGTATCTTTGTCAGTATGTCAAAAGCAGAACTGTAGGGATGATTTTTTGGTAAAACATTCTGGTCTAAATCTCTTGACACCTTCCTAACCGAATTGCAAAATGAGTCACGTGACTAGTCACGCTTCTGCACTTCCTCTCTCTAGGGAAGATTTAGCACAAACACACCTGCGAGTAGCCACACACACCTGCTGGACATGTTAAGACTTCCAATGTGCGATTCTCGCTTTTGCTTTGAAATATTGTCAAAACACTATACAAATGATGCACACGCTTAAACATACAACTTGAAATACTGTGTGTTTATGTCACTTTGCATGTTCAGACCTGTGAATCAGACAGACTTAAACAAAACATTTCCAAAGAGAACCTAAATCCATAACTGAGTGACAAACTTTAACAGATGTCCACGACGTCATAAATGCGTGTTGAGGAAAGATATGTGACTAATCACATGTGTGCAAATCCATCTATTTCTGTCATTCATGCCTAACAATCAAGAAGTTCAATTAGCAGCAGTGACTATGGAATACCATCGCCATGGTAACAGCGTGCAATGGGGTGAGGAGGGGGTGGTATGGGCATTCATGAGGGACAGGGCTCCTAAGTGGCTGCTAGTGACACTCTTAATCCTTCCCACAATTCCATTCTAACATGGCGCCCACCGTTGCTAGGCCACTGATGGAGGTGTCATTGAAAACCGTGTTTGTGTGCACGTCTTGCTCTATGCGAATGACATCCATCACAGGAAACGCCTAAGCCTCTGCATAAAGTTAATTGCCGTGGCAATAACAAAGGGCTGCCTTTGAGCAGGAGGCAAATTAAACATTAGTTGAGATTTTTTCCTTGGAACTGGTAGGATGTTCTAATTACAGAGAATGAAAACATCAGCACTTTGCTGCATCGCACATTTTTGTTTAACAGCCGGAGACTAGAAAACAACAATCTGGACACTCCCGGGACGGCGCGGTTATTGTGCGCGAGCGGGTGTGTTGATGTGTGTGAGTGTGAAAACAGCATGAGAATCCAGCGGTCTTATTAGCATGTCGACCTCTGACCCCTAAGATGACTGAGACACCTCCATAAACAGAGAGGTCAGAATAAGGAGGTCTTTTGTTTCCACATTGAGCAAAGCTATGGAAAATGTGTCAAAAAGTATCTAAAATTGGGAAACACTGTAAATGTTTATAGCAAATTGTGCCAAAGTAGCAGCTTAAAGGTGCACCAAATACTTTTTCAACTTAAGTTTTGTAAAGCCATTTTTCCAATTACAAAATAAAAATTTAGCAATGTTAAAAAAACCACCTTTAATAGCATATAAATTCTACTAATAATAACTAATAATTTAATAATAAAAAAGAATCCTCAAATAAATTTAATAATAATAATAAATAAAAATAAATAATAATTTTATAAATAAATAAAAACAAAAAATCATAAAGAATTCAAACTAAACAATGCATCTCTAGCTATACCCCAGAGTGACTAATAATAGGTGGATATAACGATAAGATAAAGTGAGCATGTGATTGGAAATTGGTCTGTACCATGTATAGCAAAACAGCTTTTTCTCTCTGTGTATATAACATTTTTAAACATTTTGCAAACGTACCTCTGACTACTTTCGAGATCATTTTAAACTGGCAAAAACCGCAGTGCACCTTTATTATCAGAAAAAGAAAACTATAAAAGTAACAGTTTGTAACTTCTTGAACACACCCATGATCTCTACCCAGTAGACCATACAATCTTTAATCACTGATGGGTTTATGTCGTTTCTCAAGTCTCCAAACAGAACTGTGTGTTCCCTCATGTCAGTGTCTAGGGACATGATCACGCTTCACAGTATAGCATTTCAATGAAGAAAGTCTCACTAGAGGCAATGCATACAGTATAAACAAATCAACTTAAATAAGGTAATTACTGGCTGCTGATTACAAGACTGATCACGTCTGACCGATGCAATACACATAATTTATGTGACTCTATTATGGTGTTTAGGTCATTATATAAGTTTGCATTCAAGTTTACGACTGGTTAAGAAACAGTGACATAAGCAATTAAGTAAATTGCAGAGCGCTCGTTGCCAAGTAAACTGCCTGTGCGTTTGTGCGTCTCTACGCAGAGCGGTGCAAAGTGAATGTGACATAAATCAAGTCGGGAGAGTTGTGTTACATACTGTAAACTTCCAGAACTGTGAGACGAAATGTTGGAATTCCCAGTGAAAACCCAGAAAAAAGCTAATAACATACAATCATTGCAATGAAGGAGACGTGGCCAATCTTTTGACACTGTGCTTGTGTAGACTCCAGCAGTCCGCTTTTCCTATAAATTATAGTCACAATTAAGCAAAAAGAGTCATTTACAGATCGACACACCTCAATTGCATCATATTACGTGAACAGCAGAGATGTCTCCCGTGATATATCAAGTTCAAAACCACTGCAGGTGAGAAAGTTTAGTTCATATTCAAGAGACAATTCATCTGATTAAACAGTTACTTTGGTTAAAAGAGGAACGAGTCAGTCTTGACACCTATAATTAACAAAAAACAACAGTGTTACTAAGGAACCAATACTGTATATACTGTATAATAAAAACATTCACATGAGTGTGTTGGAGGGTGTAAGGGCTAGATTCTCCATGTGTGTATTTCCTGTTAGCGGCAGTAATAGTAAAAGCAGCGTTTAAAGTAAATGTAGCCTGTTATAGACCAGGCTGTGCTTTACCAGCTAATGTGAAAATAAACATCACTGCTCTCTCACCGGCATGGTCAACACTCTGAGGGTCTCTTGTCAGATCTTATTTTCACACAATTTGTCCTCTGAATAAAAACAGTTTAACCCTTTAAGATGTTTTGATGGTCTCAGGTTTAAAGTCATATTAGCTGATCTAGAACTCATTTAAACTGGAAAAGCTGATGCGTCACTGTTTTAGCCAATAAACTGGTAAGCCTGGTTTCAAGCTGGGTTTAGTTAACCTGAATTCTTTTACTTGAAGTATTTCTTACCAATATATTGAACCATCTTTTTATATATTACCCTGCTTGATAGAGTCCGGATATCAAAATATATCAGTCTATACACAAGTTATATATTTAAGAAAATGGAAATATACATGCATTATGGATATGACAGAGATATAAAAAGAACAGAGGCAACATAATTTGTAGGATTTCGAAGAATTAAAATGCACAAACCAGAAGCAATAATACCCAACAAAAGGAGAAGGAGAGACCTCACATGGGTATTCAAACCACCAAATACTGACATCAGTATGAAAAAAACCTTTTGCAATCTTAAGTTTTGAACTATAACAAGAGCAGCTTTCAGATCTTAAAATACTGTATTGACGTACATCTAACTCATTTTTAGGATGGCCTCTTCTCTCATCAAGCAGAAGTCATCAAGCAGAACGCCACCGGCCCCATTCAAGCTATTATTATTTGCTCTGGTCACTTCGGCTTGTCTCATATCTCCTCTTCACATTCAATTTCCACTCACCTATATGAGTTTTTTTCTTTGAAGAGTTTCACTATTCAACACGGAGGAATGCTTTAGGTCCTTCCCACAATGCATCATTCATCATACACCTGGCTAACACAATTAATGGCCAGAGCCCCTATAAATCACTCACTATAAAAAACACAAGAAGTAAAAACAAAAAGAAAAGGAGTAAGCATACCAGAAGCTCTGCCATTTTGAAACACAGGTATTTTGTTGTCACGTATACAGTAAGAAAAACAAGCAAACTGGTTGTGAGCTATTTGCCTTTCCTGTCAATAACAAGCGGAAAGTGCAGAATTTACGATCGATACCTGTCGGGGCGCAAATGCTTGATTCATATTGGCCCGTGAGCGCACAGGAAGTAACACATTCTTGCAGGCAGGCAAATGCGGGTTAAGGATGCGACCTAAATGGCGGTCGGGCTCTTTGATCATAAATTCCCTACGATGCGACATCTATTACAGTTTTACCAGTTTCAAAAGAAAAGGAAAATGCAAATTTTAAGCACTTTGAAAAGTTGAAATATCAACCACCCCCACAAGGCTGCTCAGTGAGAGCAGCTCATTTAAAAAAACCGAATGTCTAAACTCGCCTAGTAGAAACTAGTAGGGTAAAAACACAAGACACATCCTGCAGTGCACTGGTTAAGCGAGAATTAGGGCCTGCCTGCTATAATAAGCTGAATATTCTTTCTGCTCGCTCTCTATCTGTCTATATATACAAATGCTCTGGGCTGATCCGGGGCATTAAGCAGAACTCTTTCTGACGAGGCCGACCCCACATAATCTACTGCTGGCCTGATGACAATAGCCTCTCTCTCCTCCACAGCACACCCCCACACTGGCTAGTCCTCTCCAGGCCATCCCTTTTGTGTCCGCGTTGCCATGGTGACCCCTGAATGATGCACGACGGTTAGGATGTCGAGGGGGTTTTGTGTCCTCTTCTAACCGCGAGTGGAGAGGTGGGTGGGGCAGGAGCATGCAGCGCTTTCTTTACAAGCTTTGCACGATGAGGTCACACATGGCCATTAAGAGATTAGAAAATGGATCTTTGTGCGTGTTTGTGTACGTTTGGTTTGACAGGTAAAATATAATCAAAAACTCTCATTATTGATCAGATGCAATGCTTCATTTTGCACAGTAGACTTTACTTTATAAAGTTCAATATGACTATTTTAGCTGCCAACAACAAGCCAACTGAGAGATGCGTTTGACCGCGGGTCATTGTCATTAAATCAAAGTCATTAACAATACAGGACCTGGAGGCAATTATTACAACACAAACGTCAATAGTGTACAACTGCAGAATGGCAATACATGTTCACATTTTACAGCACAACTTAGTAAACATTACTAAAAACAAGGGAAAGAGCTCAGGAATACTTTACGTGAAACGTACAACAACAGCTAAAAATCGTCTCCTGCCAGCACAGAGACAAAAGAGTCTTCATCAATATGCCCTCCATGTCTTGACGGCAGAAAATGAGAGAGTAAAAAGGAGAGAGAAACTTACTGATGCATACATTCATTTCATTTAGAAATTCATTTGCACCACGTGTTTTACACATTAATGAATCCAGAGTACTTAAGCTAGCAGCCCGGGGAGGTCGGCGGTGATTTGCGAGGAATGAGCAATGCATGCTGGGAAGGCAGGGTTAGTTAGGCCACTCTTTCAGGAGCAGAAGAATCTATAAAGACATAAACAGTGCAAGGCCAAAGCCGAGACCAGGGAGAAGGGATTCAACAATGACACTATTAACAATTCATTATAGAGTTGAAATCTAACATTTATAGAAATAGAAACAGAGAGTGAGCATACACAGGATTTACGATGAACAGGAGGAATTTGACAATTGATTTAGGAAGTATCTGTCCAATATAAAAGATTGTGGGTTTGCTCGCTGTGGCAAAGTCTGTTTGCTTTTACTAATGGAGATCTCTTAATCACATATAAATCTATTTTATTCAAGAGATGTGCTGAACTTAGTTCAGAAGTTCTTTCAGAAATGTTGTACAAACATTAATAAGAACATCAGATAACATCTGTAAAAACATCTTTGTCATGTGCCTGATGAAATGAAACCAAGCCTGTCAATATGTTTCATAATTTACTGTAAACGATTAGCAATGATACCATTTTTAAAATCATTATATACATTTTTACTTATGTCTGGTGTTTTTATTAAGCCTACAATTTGTCACTTTTGCCTGTATTTTGAAAATTTCAGGTTACTTTACATACTTTTCTTCACATCCGAGAGCTCAACTTATAAATCATTATTATAATCTTACCATTGCAAATAGAAGAAATGTAGGAGGTGATGAAAACCCAGATAAAGGCATTTTTTGCTATTTACTGTTTTCTACATACAATCATTCAACATAATGTAAAGAACAGTAAAAACAGAACTTTGATATGTTTAATATTGACTAAATGACATGTCAAAGATTGAAATCCTACTAATAATTAGAAGTGAAATCAAACATTGATGCTTGTTCTCTCATAATTTGACTTTGACACTTGAGAAGCCTGGTTTTCACATTTTTGTGAAGCCTAGTTTTCACAATTCTGAACACTTATTTTTAGATACTTGCTCAATAATTAATTTTTGCTTATATTTAACCAAAAAAGTTACAGATGGCAGCTTTAATGTTTGTACAAAAATATGATGCTTCATACCTGTTCAGCTTTAATGATAATGTTGATTTGTTGTTTTGCAACAACTGTACTTTTAAGTATCAGTCTACACCAGCATACATCTCAGGTTCAATTATGGACTGTATAGTTAAATAAAACGAAAAATATTTCAGTAATGTGGCCGTTATGCATTCTAACCACAGCGTCGCAGCATAACGACTCAAGTTCCATCTGTCTGTTGATAGACTTACAGAGCAAGAGCTAATTAAAGAGCGTTTGTGTGTGTTTATGTGTAAAGTCCTTCCAATCCCTGTGCCACCCTTCTCTAAGCCTAATGAGGGTAATATTGTGCCGAGAAAAGCTTAGATGATGATATCACAGAGGGCACAATGTTCCTCTGTCACTGATAACCAGCCTTAACATGTCTCGGTTTCCATCACATGCACACAACTTCAGGCTATACATGATATAAAAATCCGATCCTGAAGGCATTCTGTGCATCTCGTTTTTCGTTCATGACAAAGTCTACAGGAGCTTTCCTGACAACACAAATGACCAACGCACAAAACTTTACTTCAAGACTTGATCCCCTCTAAACACAAACGCACCTACTTCTCTAAACTTTCTCTTGCAGTAAAAGGCAATATTCTTTGCAGTAATAAACACAGTTTACACCGCTTGGCCGTGCATTAACCTTTTGTGCAGAGAAAAACGAACAGCGCCTGGGTTTTAAAGCCATCCAAGTGTGAAGACTTAATGCGTTCCCTTAAAGTTAGCAGATAAAAGACCCGTGTGCTCCGTTTAATGAAAGGCACTTTCCCGCTCGGCTCAAGGCTATAACAAGCCCGTCCAAAGATAAGAGACTATTCTAGATCGACCTCACTGCACGCGGCACATTTGGAATGCTAACCCCCTTTAATAATTAACAAGGATTCGATACATGAGTAATTATTTTTCCAAACAAATTACGCCCCGGGCCCAAACCGCTGCAACTTGATACACTGATGCAGCTCAGCACCATAAAGACTTAATCATATTTCATTATTTATTAACCTAGCTGAAATAAGATTTGACAGTTCGGCATTTTATGATTTCAACACCGCACATCTAATTCTGTTTCTTACTGTTGATCTAAAGGTGTGCCACATGCACCTTGATCTTTAAAAACAAAACCATTATATAATACAACAGCGTTGCCAGCAAGTAGTTAAAGCTTGTTATATTTATATACATATTTTTGTCCTGCGTGACACAACTGAATGGAAAGCAATGAAACAAAAGAGAACAGGGCAGAACAGTGAGCTTTAAAAAGCCTCAGCTGGCAGAACAAGCTGGGCCCAGCCTGGCGTAAATTAGCCAAACTATTTACCCACGTACGCATATTAGCAAATTCTTCCAAATGGGAAAACAAATGCATCTGTTTTGTTCTGTGAAGTTCATGGGAAACTGCATGGCTCCCTGAACGCCAGACATTTACTGTGACCAAACTGGAAGAAAAGTTGAGAGGGGCCACTTGTGTTCACAAAACCCATAATGCTCATAAACCGGGTCTGTCTGTCGTAAGCCCTACCACAGCAAAGCTGGACACTGGCTTTCCGAACTTCTGTGAAAAACACTTTTACATTTACAGTATTGTATTGAACTCTCATGAAATCTTACATCCGCTGACCCATTAAACTCTATAATAAGAATAAACTATAAAACGACACAAGTCAGTTTTTGAAATATTGCATTTATGTAAGTGACCAGAAAGTGGAAAGGTTTATAAATCCAGTGAGTGCAAACACCAGCCTTCCAGAAAGGAAGGTTTATTTAGTCTGAAGAGATACAGTCAAGATCTTACCGGCATACTCAACAATGAGCAATAACAGAAGAGAGGAATACAAGGCTGGATGGAAACGCCTTGGCAAAAGGCACGAGATTGGGTAGGGCAATCTTGCAATTTTTATGAAGCACAAAAAGTACCAGCCACAACGACGAGAGATCTAAATTAGGTGGAGAAAAACAACACAAATGTTATTAAAACCGCGCTTGTTAAAGACCGTGAGAGAGCTATTAAAATGGATTAGCGGTGTCAATATCTGTCAAAAGTGCATTTCCAGACATGGTTCTCCTTTCGGCTGATATGGGTGTCTAATGGCATGATATTGTAACGTGGCGTTAAGATGCTCGACTAGCAGGAGTTAATTAGCTACTTGTCTCTTGCTCCGCTGAGGACAAAGTAAGACGCTATGAAGCACAAGTAGCCAACAGGCAAATGAAATAAGGGCCTGGTTATTACATTTCTGTCAGTCATATTCACAAAAGGTGAACATCTCATAAAAATAATTCTTGGGAGTTCTGGAAAAAGGAAAGAAACATTCGTTCATCAGTGCATCTTGATTTCCAATATCACTTTCTTCCTAAAAAAAGTACTTTAATAACAAAGCAAATGTCATGGTTGACATTTATTACGAAACTGTTCTTTTCCTCAGCATTAATATATTAGTTTCTGTCTGTGCCATCTGTGATTGGCCGTTTTTGTTGCATTGTGGGTAAATAGAGTTTTGGTTGGCACACAGCAGCCCAACTCATATTCAAGCTTGACTCTGTAAGCGAATCCCACAGCTCGGCCGCGCTGGAATAAAAAGATGCCTTACGTACGCTTGAAAGAGCAGTAACTAGTGGCAACCTCATTCATTAAAGTGCTTCTTAATGCCTGCCACGAAGCCATCGCAAATGTCCTGGAACGGTAGTTCATTTATAAACACTAGATAGGCAGGTTCTGACTGCTCACACTGAGGCGTATTGTTTGGTGCCAGAAAGAGATCATGTTCCATGTGATGTACTTTAGATGAACAGATTGATAATACGCGTTCGTTTCCTTACTTCTCAGTGCTGTTGTGAAAAAGAAAACAACATCTGAAACGAGTAGAATTTTCTGACAAAACATGCAAGTGTCAAAAAGTTTATAATGCTAACCGTGGTTGCTTACTGACTCAAATGAACTAATTCACTAAAATGTGAACCAGCCTGTGAAAAACCCATCATTTATATATACAAAATCATTCTACATAACGTAAGGAACATTCTAAAAAAATATACCCTAATATATATATATAATATTGACTGAGTAAAGGTCACGTCAAAGATTGAAATCATAGTAAAATTAATGATTGAAATAATCTCATAATTATGAGACTTGCCTGGATTTCACAGACAGGGTGACAAAGATATTAATTATATTAAATGCAAGGTCAAAACTGTATATCAGAATAATTACTATAACAGATAAATTATGTGTAAAGACGTGCATAAAGTTTAATACATGAACACAAAAATGTAACAGTGATATTTGCCTTTAGCAAACACAATAGTTGACATAAGGTTACAAGCAACCCCAAATGCTAATGGTGTGGTCTGACATCAAAATTAAAATCAAGTGAGACTAACTCATTAGCGTTCGAGTCAAAAGGAAAAACTAGGAGGTCTCTTAAGTGCGTTTATAGGAACAATAAAACAAATACAAGCCGATTCCTGCACTGTGGCACGTTCAAGCTGCGGCGCTATGATCAATGTGTGCCAGATTCTTGAAAAATATCACTCAAGTTACAGCTATTATTCTGCTGGACGATGTAAAGAAAGCAAAGTCATGAACTCCAGATCCTGTTTGACTTTTAACTGCTGCAGCGCATCTTTGGGCTGAATTTTAGCCTATGATAGAAAAATGTGCAGCATGCTCTCTTCCCCTCAAGCCTCCCTATATTAAGGCTCTGACGTCTGGACATTATTGACTGACACACTGAGTGGCCATTCTGTCTCTTCATCAGTGACCTCTAACTGTTATGACTCACACTGCTGTACCCAGCAGGGCCTTCACAGTGCAAAGAGAACTGAGAGAGAGAGAGAGAGAGAGAGAGAGAGAGAGAGAGAGAGAGAGAGTGTGTGAGAGAGAGAGAGAGAGAGAGAGAGAGAGAGAGAGAGAGAGAGAGAGAGAGAGAGAGAGAGAGAGAGAGAGAGAGAGAGAGAGAGAGAGAGAGAGAGAGAGAGAGAGAGAGAGAGAGAGAGAGAGAGAGAGAGAGAGAGAGAGAGAGAGAGAGAGAGAGAGAGAGAGAGAGAGAGAGAGAGAGAGAGAGAGAGAGAGAGAAGCTATGGATATGACATCATAAGAGTCTCATCTGCTCTCCTCGTTCTAACCACAGCCATGTCAACGTAACAGAACGCAGCTGACTGTGGCAATTTTATATAAACCTCAAACTTAAATGAGGACATTTCGTTCACAGTCTGGGACAGGCTAAATCCAAGAATGCATAGATGCTGACGGAAATATCTACAGTATAATATAATATATAAATATATCATAAATATAAAATATATCATACATATAAATAAATATTAATACATATCTTGTATATAAACATTTTTTATATTTATTTACATTTATGATATATTTTATATATAACATATATTATCAAAAAACATGGCTTACACAAAATAAAAGCAAAACCTGTATGACCTTTTTTTGCAGAACACAAAAAAAGATGCTTTGAAGAACACTGTATGGACACAAAATCACTGAGACATTTCTCAACATTTTTGTGTTTCAATGAAGAAAAAGTCATATACAGGTTTTGAATGACATGAGGTTGAATAAATAATGACAGAATTTCTATTTATGGGTGATCTATTTAAAAAAATAGACAAATTAAATAGTCAGCTTTACTCTCCAAAAAGTCTGTGGATGAAACAGGGACAATTGTCTAAATGGAACAGGACACTAATCTGCTTTATCTAGTCCTATAGATAAGCCATCCAGATTTACTTGTTACATCGTTAGGTAACAGGTCTATAACACTGCTAGGCAGTTACACGCTGACATAACCTAAATAAACAGTGTTAGAAACAGGTGAAACTGCCAGTTTGACAACCTCAGATCAATGGAATGATGGTCTTGTGTAAATCTAAGATGTTGTTTTAGCAAAGCTCAACTGCAAAAACCATCAACAAACACAAAAGAAAAGCTTTTCCTTGCTAATGACTCACAGAACAGACTCCAAAATCACACGTGAGCCGCATAAGGCTGCTGTTTACTACTTCAAGACGGCTGTAAATGCCTAATTCAACACATGAGTCACATGGCCCGACTGTATATTTCTATGGCACACAGTTTATTGCCTTGCTAATGTTTTCCTTCATTAACGCTGCTTTGTTTGCTCGTATCAAATGAATATCTATAAATCACCTAAAGACTAGCTTCACCTACGTTATACGAGCTCCTAAATCCAACACAGCGCAACTGCTCATGTTCAACAGATCAAATATCAGCAGAACAGACAGTGTGAGCGTTCGCGTTTAGCAGCGGCAGCAAAGATGCAAAGAACAGCTGATACGGCCCGCGCTGCCAATGCCGACATCCGTTTGTGGAAGCTTTCACAGGGCGTTTGCCCCGGAGGAATGACACCAAAGCCATCGGCAAGCTTCCCCTGCCTTCCACAATCACTTTAACAGCTGATAGCACGTCTTAAGAGGAGCTTTTAAGAAACGGAGAGAGCAGAAGGGGCTGATGGGGGCTTTAGTTAAAAATATGCAAAAGGAACATTTGGTGCTTCCTGTCCTATCGAAGGTCACGGGTAATTGTCCCTCAGATTTAAAAACGCTGCCAAAACAAACAACTGCAGGGAACAGATGAAAGAAGCACAGACACATCTTTATGTAACAGTTAAAAGCCTCTGTCTTTGACAGAAACGTTTTGTAACCTTGTTATGTTGGTCAGCCATAATTCTTCAAGTTTTAATGGTGCTTGTTTTAATCTTCTTTGTGTTAGGGTTGTTTTTATCAGCAGTTTAGAGGCAACAAATCATGACAGATTGAGACACAGTAGAAGTGATTACTGTTTTCTGTCGCTTAAAATGATTTTTGATGCTTAGTTATGCATAACAGAAATGTTTCGGATTCGACTGCGTTCAACTCAACTGACAGCTTTTGTTGCATAATGGAAAAGAAAATAATTTTGACTTATCCCATAGTTTTTTCTTTGTACTGCAGTTAGATAAAGATAAAACACAAATTCTACTTTTTTGTGTCTGGATTTTATTGTTGGACATTATATAGACAACAAGACAAAAAAAATATTTTCTTTTTTTTCTGCTTACTCTACTACTTAAGGTAGTAGACTACCTTAAATTTCTATCTTTAAATGTCCATTTTAACAAGGACATTTTTGTATAACATGCATTCCAGGATCAATGAGATCCTCTCCCAGGGATATAAAACTCATTGAGAAGCCTGTACAGGTGGGTCGCTGCCGGCTCCGTTTCTGTGTGTGTGTCCTGTTACTGAAGAATGAAGTGTTAACAGTGGACTGAGGTCTAAATGAAGTATCTTGTTGCCTTCAGTACAGAAATGCAACATTACAGCAATGAAATAAATAGAATAGAACATTATAGAATTATGATGCATCACTGAAATACACAAGAACTAGATCTGAGAACGGTAGTGTAGATGGTTATGCAGATGACTTACAGTACCAGTCAAAAGTTTAGACACAACTGATAAAAATGTTTCTAATGATCTAAAAAAATCTTTAAGTCTGAAGGTTTATATTTCAATGTTTGAAATTACTTTTATAGATAAAAATATAATTGTGCCAACATATAATTCTTTAATTATAAAAATAATTTTTTAATGAATTACTTAGGGCAAATAATGAATAAAAAGCAGTCAGTAAGAGTCCAGCATAGATTAAAAAAAATTCCTTTAGTGCTGTTTAAAAAGCTTCCCACACTGAGACATCAAATAGCTGGATGATAAAATGTCAAGAGTATGATTTAACAAATTCTAGACAAAGGGTGGCTACTTTTAAAGATGCTAAAAAAATAACACAGTGTTCATTTATTTTGGATGCTTTTAGGTTTTAATGAGTTTACTACTATACTAAAATGTGAAAAAACAACAGTGAGTGAGTGTTCCCAAACATATGGCAAATCTTCTTGACCAATCTAGGACACAGCATTCATTAAACACTAATTTACAGCGACCTTGATCTCAACGCATGTTGTCCTGTTATATTTAGCCTGTTTGATCTCGGATCTTTTCCTACATTTAAACCGATTATCCCGGCGCGACATGAAAGGAGAACCAAGCGATCAACACACTTGTTGATAGTTTCCACTCACTACAGCAATTACCAACAAGACCAAACAACCAAAAAAAGCCTGAAAGATATCTTCCCTCGTTCAGCAACGACGCCGGTGGTACCTAAAAGTAGCGTCTATGTAGAGCACATCTGGCAGCACTTGGACTGACTCATTCCTTTGGCTTTGATTTCCCTCAGGGTTGCTGTGTGGTCATACACCTAACCTAGCCCAATCTGAGCCTACGACAAGACAAGCCAAGCTACATAAAATGTCTCGAGCTAGCAAGTGAAACCCAAATGTGGTTCCACAGGTAAATAAAAAAGTTGACTGGGATAAAATAAGCAGCTTTCAAATGAGGCATCTGTTTCTAATGTTGGCACGCTGGTATGGATTACACGGAGGGGAACTTTTGCTGACCCCATCTCTTCATCCCCTGGGAGATGATAAATAGCGATGAGTATGTAGGATTTGGTGGCAAATGCAACTGGCTTTTTGTTTACAATAAACTCCTTGATGCTGCATTTTTTGGGCTGTTTTTCAAAAGAATTGCTTTTTCAGGAAAGTGAGAAAATATCTCCAACACAAATCTCAGAGGTGCCACTACCAACCAGCAGTAGTACGTTGTTAATCTTCAAAGTAAGATTTCCTCTAACTATACATGTTAAGGAACTTCTGGGGATTTTACTGTACATACCACCTGGAATAAAACATGCTTCAAAATGAGCTACAAATCGAAAGATAATCTTTACAGAGAACATCAATTCTGAGAAAGCAAGCTGACATTTTTCTTACCTGTAATATCTCGACTGCAGGTAGGTAGAACACACGGCTTTGGAGACATGACTGGCAGAGCCAAAGTCAATGACCTTGACCCTATAGGGCTGGCGAGCTGGATCCACCAGCATGATGTTCTCCGGCTTCAGGTCAGCGTGGATCAATCCCAGGCTTTTCAGCTTCATAAGTGCAGTGGCCACCTGTTGCAAGATCGGTCGGATGTACTTGAGCGGCAACGGGCTGAACTTGTTCTGCTTGAGAAAGTCGTACAGGTTCTGCTCCAACATCTCAAAGACCAGGCACGTGTGGTTCTTGTGCTGGAAGCACTCGTACGCCCTAACAAAGTTGTAGTCGTCCGCGCTCTCCGTGCTCAGCCGCGCCAGTATGCTCACTTCGATCTGTCCTTGCCGCGCGTAGGAAGGATGGTTCTTTAGGATCTTGATGGCCACGATCTCGCTGGTGCCACGTTTCCAGCATTTCACCACCTGCCCGAACGTACCTCGACCCAGGAACTCCAACACCTCGTATGTGTTGGTCATGGAGCAAAGCACCTCGTGCTGCAAGAGCTGGTAGTCGCCCTCGCTGTTGGCGCCGCTGTTCTTGGAGTTCGCCGTTGTGGAAGCGGTCGCCGTGGCGACGGTGGCCCCGCTCTGCGCGTTGTTTTGAATCATGGGTGCGGGTGGCTGTTGCTCCTCGACCACGTGCACGCTGCTTCCGCTGCCGTTGTTGTTGTCAAGCTCCTCGCTTTTCCGCTTAAGCCCGCATCGCTGGTACGTGTCCAGCAGACTGACTGTGCTGCGGCGGGTCAGGTTGTGCCCTCCGCTGCCGCTCCCGCTACTTCCTGTGCTGCCCAACAGTTGACCTGTCGCCCCTGACGTGCTGCTGGCCGAGGCCACAACGATGTGCCCAGAGCCGGCCGGGAAGAGAAGGGCCTGTTCGTAGGACAGGGAAGAGTTGGAGACCTGGAGACTGGCGCCGTTGATGCCCACTGGGGCGACTGAGACACTCTGTTTGCTGTTCTGACTGTAGACTTTGCTGTGCGTGCCGTACCCCGTCATATCCCAGTTACAACTCTGCTCCACCTTTAGTTTCTTCACGCTAAAGAAAGCACTTGTCTGAAGAGTGTGAGGGGAGAAGACTTGCACTTGCGAGGCCATACCTGAAAAAAAGGGAGGGGAGAGAGAGAGGAGGGAATGTGAGACTAGGACTGAAACTCGAGTATAAGCTTTAAATAAAAATCCTACAGGTCACAGCAGGCCAGTTTAATAGAGTTAGAGTCCAGATGCTAACTTACAAACTAGCTGTTAAACAAATATATTGCATGCTTTCACTCTTACTGCTCAGCAGTGTTCAGACTTGAAACTAATGTTAACAGTCTGCTTCAGGGCAGCACCTGGATGGATTTTCATATACAGATATATGAATATTTCAACATAATATAAATTCATATTTAAAATTAATAAGCATGTATGTATGTGCCTGTACATAATATTTATTGATATATTTAAACACATCTTTTCAATACAAGTGAAGATACATCAATGTATTGCATATTGCGATACAAAAAAAGAGTAGAGATATGTATCGTAGGGCTATGGCAATCGTTGAAAATTGTTAATGCTATAACCAAAATAAAATAGATTCATTTCCATTTTGCTCAAAATACAGTGATAGATTTATAATTGTGAACGCATATTACATCATATTATATCTGTATCATATCATTACACTCCTAATTATTATGCTTATTATATTTAAGATTATTATTGTACATATATATATATATATATATATATATATATATATATATATATATATATATATATATATATATATATATATATATATATATATATATATATATATATATATATTTATATTTATATTTATATTTATATTTATATTTATATTTATATTTATATTTATATAATATAAACTTCAAGAAACTAATCTGACAAAACTTTCTTTTAGGAAAATCCTCAAAGGGAAAAGTGCATTTAAATAACCCAAATTAAATCTAAAATGCATCTTAAAAAGCTTTCTTCATACTGTAATTAAAAAGTTATATGCCAACTTCTTAAAAACACTGATTATAATATCCATCATTTACACAGTAAAAAAATTAAGTGAAACTCATCATGTAATATTAATGAATGCAGAATGTTCCCCCAGGATTTCTGTAAAAACTTTCAGCTACCACTACAATATTATGTAAGGCCCACCAATAAAGACACTGAGTGGACGTCAAATATTGCGTGAGTCTAAAGGAATGATTACAATTTCCTAAAAAACACACACATCACACCATTAACCTCAAATAGATGCACATCACTCTTCCAGAAGCATGTAAAGTGCTTGAACCTGAAACATGTAAACAACATCTTAACTTCAGATACCCGACACAAAACAACATAAAGAGAAGTGAGGAGAGAAGATTGGGGCTTCTGGGAACTCTCTCTGCTTCAGAACAACCAATCCTTCTCCAAGCAAACAACATCCTAGAAATAGCCCTCGCAAGCAGCGCTGTTTGTAGTGTTAAAATAATGATTACAGTACTGAGAGGATTACATGCAGAGGATGTTGTATTACACCATTTACAGAATTTCCGAAGTGGCCTGAATTAGTTTGCTAGGAAATAAAAGGCTCCTTCGGTGTGCATCTCTTGCCGCACATGCACATCGTTTCTCAGTCATGCAGAACCGCTATTGTAATGTACAATTCTTTTATTGCATTCCTGTGCCAGCATGTCACAATTATGATAATCTGCTGTCAGCGTGAAGAAAAGATTTGTATGATCTCTGGGACACAAATATACAGGCAATGCTTTAATGCTTGTAATATCAACTCTTAAAAAGACTGACATAAGGATTTACAGATAGATTAAATGTTGCAAAGAGAGTTGGTTTTATGTACTTATTAAATAAAATTTGCCAATTAAAAACTGCATTCAAGAGAGTTTTAAAACAACAACCTAATCTTTCAGCCTTGATTTCCACTTAACATTTAATGAATAGCTCAGCCAAGAACTTTAAACTCATATGCAGCTCTTTTGCACAAACTAATCAAGGTCTAAAAAGACCTTGACAAAAATGCTACATGAAAGTAGTCAACATCAGTAAAGTAGAAAGAAGCTTAATCTTCCTCTTCACCAAAGCTCACAAATCACACTCATGTTTGCATTAAGATACAAAAACAGCCATCACTGATGTGTGACACGACCTAAGACGATGTGACAGCTCGAAAGCAGGATGGACAATGAGATGCACTGGAGCAAAAGATTAAGTAGAAAAACAACTTTCATTTTGGTCTTTTTCAAAAAATGTCATATGGCTTCAGAAGAACCTCATGTATTATTTTTATGGTATTTCTTATATGGTACCTTTACACAGAGATTTAAGAGTTAGTAAATGACTTTTGGGCGAGGCATTCCTTCCTTACACACCTTAATAACATGACCAGAGCCATCTTGAACATCTCTCTTCCTTCACTGAAGACATTAAATATACAACGGATCTCTTATGATGTTTTCCACACAAAATAAATCACCATAAGAATAATTACTTTGTCCTCTGTGGTCTCATTTTACAAGAAGATAATGAATCTCACTCGGTTTGAGGAATGCCTTGACGCAACAATATTCTCAAGACAGGAAACAGGGGAAGGAAACTTTACATGAACACTTTATCATTATTATGAGTGATGGTTACGGTTTCAAAATTAGCTTCCTCTCCATCCACTTTTCTCTCACATTTGACAAACTTCATTTCTGCAGTCATCTGGTTTTAGCTCTAGTTCACAAGGACCCGTTCCTTAATTTTAAGTCTCTGAAAGTTGATTAATTAAAAACTTTTATATAAAAAACGGTACAAAACACAGTCTACAGTTAACATCGCTTATACCACCCATTCCCTGTAACCCATTCTACATATCTGATATACATAATCTATATCTTAAACTCAAACCACATGTACGTTTGATCCTTTATAATCTTAAAGAAAACCTTTATATCCTACAGGTTGTGAGCTCTCGATTGCAATATGTTGCGTTACAAAGCAAGTAATGAAGAACATTCTGCTATTAAGAACAAGGGCCCTATGGTAATCCCATAAGATACTAGGGCAGATGTCACTCCTTGGATTACGCTTTTCTTTGCCAGGTCTTTATGCTAAAAATAATTTGTGCGTCAGAGGATTGGACGGCCCCTAAAAAGTAATAAATCACCCACGCTGATGGCTGATCAGATGAAACATCCCTGGAATTCTTTACATCAGACATGTTTGGTAATCTAGTCTCGGGGACAGCTGACGTGTTCAGATTACCATCGTGCAACAAAATCGCTACCTGGCTTGATTATGCTTGTTTTTTTGGGCTATTAATCCAGTCTGGTCCCGCCAAGCACCTTTAATTCCACGTCTCAAAAACCGCTGTCGTAAACAAGACCGACTAGACGTCTGACTCAGAGATATGCTGATATCCAAACAAATAGTAAAAACAAACATCAGGAGTTTAAATGGTCAGAATGTTATCTCTAAACAACACGCATATCGCAACCATGCATTCGCTTTCAAACAACTGTTCAATGAGACCAGTCACGCGAAAGTGTTTATGGTCTAGATGACTACCAGCGTTTCTCTGTTGGTGAAGGAATTATATTTATCACATTTAAACTTCATAGAAACTCATATTCATAGAATTTTATAGAAATGGTTGAAGTTTGCTTGAATGTTTGAAGTCTGCAGAGAGAAGAAAAGCAGTCTAGTCCATTGTTTCATATTTACAATGCTGGAATGCTTTTGGTAGCGCCAGCCAGATTTCAGCATACCTCACACAGAGCGAGCTGGTTTAATGCACTGCCACGGAGCATACCAAAGGGCTATTTATCTTCCCCGTATAAGAAGCACGTTGAAATCCTAATGGTTCGTTTATTTCAGGAGATATTACTCTGTTTGGTTAGTTAATCTATCACTCATGTGCAGGTTACAGATGCTAAAGTAAATACTTAAGTTAGAAAATATTCAACAAATGATAATCACATTTTAATTAAATGATACAAAATTCTAACAAAAAACATTTACAAAAAATCATACAGGATTAATATAAAGTATATAAAGTGGGACATTTAAGCTTCTGCCATTATTTATACAGTATATGTGTGAGTCACTTTATAAGTCAATTGTGATTTACTCATTTTATTCTGTAAGAACATTCTACATTCTATACTAAGAGCCTTCTGTGAAAATATAACCTTGATTTCTTTTTATTGACTGAGCAAGGCCATGTCGAAGAGTAAAATCACAGTTTATTGGTATCGTTTTATGCAAAATAATACAACAAAGACAATAAAATTATCAAATTAAGTAATAAAAATCATTAAAGAATTGATTACTGCATCCGGAATCACTTACATCTACTGATAAACACACATTATCTTTTTTAATCATTTTTATAGCTGCTTTGATATTCATAATCTCATAATTAGATTTTGAGATATCATCCTGGATTTCACAGACAGGGTCAAGTTTATCCATTACTAGGGCTATTACTATTTAACTAGTAAGTACAAACACACATTTTGTATTTTAAAAACAATGCCATTGAAAAACTAGTGAGCGTCCCACATTATTTATATTCAATCTAGCTTATATCTTAAAGCTGCGATTTGTAACCCTTTATATCAGCATCTCTGTTTGAAACAAAACGGCAGGTTACTTAAGGTACATATCTTTACATGGGTTGAAGTCAAATAAGGTCAAAGTGATATACCTTCCACAAACTCATAATATAAATCATTTTCAGAAGCTTTCAGAAGTAAATCAGAGTAAGGAGACCATTTTCAACATTGTTGTACTTGCTCAATAACTGATTTTGTTTATTTTTAGACAAAAACAGATTGCAGCTTTAATTTGTATAAAATTGAGGCTTTAGGGGTAAAACCTAGACAAAGGACTATCCTGCAGAGGTTTACTTTGTCTCCAGTATTTGATCCAGGACGAAGGCATTTGGGAAAAATCGTCCAGGGAAGAAATCATTGGTTAATGAATTGACCTCCGCTTGTCTAGACAAAGCATTATCCCCTGTGGCTCAGTGCAATGCCCGCTGTAGCATACCAACGGGGGGATGGAAGCAAAGAAGACCAATGATATTTCTCCTTTCCGCTCTACAAAAACACTCTCACAATGTTATTTTGTTGTTTTATTCCCTTTCAAGTTCTTTACTAGCTCCCATTACCTGCCTTGCTATGAGATGTAGTGATTTATTATCTATCCTGCTCTTCTGTTTCTTTTGCTCTGAACTGATCTTTTCCAGCTTACCCATCCAGTTCTATTTATTGTGCCACTCAATCCCTTCTGCCATCTCTCGAGATTCGTGCAATCAAACAAACTCTCTGCTGACCTTTGCTTTCATGTCCACTTCTCTTTTGTCTTCAAGCAGTTTCAGCTTTATTTTGTTCAGTTTAGATGAGCTGTACTGGCATGACAAATAATTGTATACTTATATTATTACTCGCCAGAACATTGGTAGTTAAGTTGGCCTCAAAAAACAGCTCAAGGCAAAATAGTGCAAATAATAGAAAATAAACATACTGAAATAGACAAACAAAATTGACACAAGGATAACATAGTTTTAGACTGCTAGGGTGTCAAAGGCTGAGCGTTGCTAGGGAGTTGCTAGAGTGTTTATTACTGGCCCAAGTCGAATATGACATAAAATGTCAGAAATAGAGCTGCATAATATCAAAATTATCAAAATTCTGCAAATGTCCATATCATGATATGCATATATGGCAATGGTTTGCACTGTCAAATTTGTTTAAAATTGTACTTTAGTACAGAAAACATGGCTGCAACGTTGTAATGATGCTTTCTTTTCTAAGTATGTTGGTTAGATAATTTTCCGTTTTTAATACATTAAGATAATACTTAAATTATTACTGCATAGCATATGACATTTTTCTTCAACACTGTGCAGCCCTAGTCAGAAATCATAATAACTGTAATGAAAAAAGTCCCAAATAATACTGAATGAAAATAACATTTTAAATAATAATAAAACTATCTCCCTAATCCTTCACTCCCCAACCTCTCCTAGCCTTCATCCACCCCTTTTCTTTCTGTCTGTCTTGCCTAATAAAACCTCCTCTAGTTCCTGGGAGAGTAGAAGCAGGAAACCTCTGGCTATTGTCTCTATTCATAACACAGTGTATCTCTCACCTCCAGAGCAGAGCAGGGCCAGCACACTTCACAGAGCTCTGAGAGGCTGGGAGCCCACATTTCATGCAGTGTGTGAAGATAGGAATAATGCCAGCAGAAAACAAGACACATAGCTCGCAGGAGCATTACTCAGGCTGTGTATTCCACTGTCTGGATGGGTTCTCTGGTTTGCATATTGAGCTCAGTGGTCTTGCTCATCTCCTCCGACCATGAGACCTCCAGTCTGAGAAAGAGAGACAGTGTATACTGCGGGATATTGACCAACCAGTCCTCATTTATAGATCACATCCCAGCCTATTTATTGAACAAAACAAAGCCAGCTATGCAGACACACGGGCACAACATAAAACGTTATCACTAGCACTAATGTTTCATTATTTGAGGACCATTAAAAGCTGCTCGCTTTACTTAGCAGAGACCTGCGCATGGAAAAGAAAAATCACAAGATGTGTTTAATATCTTTAAGGCTCGATTCTCAAAAATGAGAATAAATTTTTTTTAACACTTTACAATAAGGTTCTATTTTTTTTAAATACATTAGCTAACATGAACTAACAATGAACAATATTTTTATATTATTTATTATTTTTATTATTTATTTATATCTTTGTTAATGTTAGTCAATGCCAATATATTATATACTATAATTTTAACAGATACAACTTTTGATTTAAAATATGTATTAGTAAATGAACATGAAGTAAGATTAATAAATGCTGTAGAAGTATTGTTCATTGTTAATTCTAATGTTAACAAATACAACCTTATTGTAAAGTGTTACTAAAATTTCAATATAAAATGAAAAATTTTTACTATACGGTAGATAGTGATTTGCCTATATGCTTTGTCATATTACTATAAGTAAATGTGTCTTTACTTGAAGCCTTAAAGCCTAAAGAAAAGGCTTCAAAATTGTTTTTTGCCAAGAGTGAATTTAAAGCACCAAGCCCCTTTAAGACCTCACAGCAACTTAAGCTTCAGGACCAGCTGACAAACTCGGCTTGCATTCCAAGAGCATTAAGAAAAAAGAAAAGGGCCGTTTAGGGACAAGCAAGTAGCCGATAAGCAGCAGCTTGTACGGCAGTGTTATCAGACAGCTACAGTGAAAGAGAGCATGGCATCAATACACTCCCTTAATACTAAAATAAAAATGGTAGACATGTTGATTAAATGTGTTTGTTAATTTCGACATTTGATTAACAAACCACAAGTTATTTTCTTGTTCCCATGTGTGAGTCTTTGTATCGGTGAGCTTGCAAAAGTATGCTTTGCAAGTTTTTGCTGCGTGTTGGCACTTCAAAGAAAACCTGAGCAACATGCCAAAGTCTAACCACAGAGCCAAGTCAGGCCCAGATGAAACGAGATTCATACACACAGTTACATGACATGAGTAAACAACACACACGCATGCAGAGAACATCCTGCAGTTGTGTCGCTCAAGGCACGGATAAATGTGGCATATATTGTGTCGCCTCAGTCATTCTTTAGCCTCACAAAACAATTCTTTTTAACCACAACAAACATTTTAAAATTAACCCAAGATGCTTACTGTATATTTAATACGAGTAAAAGAGAAATCCAGTATAGGAAAGGGATAGTTCACACAAAAACAAAATAATTTGCAAACATATAAAATTATTTCTTTGGTGAAAACAAATCTATTATCAAGCAAAAGTTTTTTAAGCAGCTGAGTTGGTGAAACATTGTGTCAGCAGCACAAAACTCATGGGTTTTATCCCCAAAGAACACACAAACTGATAAGATGTACTCTAAATACACTGCAAGTCTTTTCGGATACAAGTGTCGGTCAAATTCATAAATGTAAATAAAAGTATACAAGAATGAATAAAAGGCGGCTTGACATTATTCCTTTTGAAGATGCGTCTGAGTAAAGGATGACAGAATTGTTGTTTTTGGGTGAACTATCCCTTTAACACTGTGTGATTTTCTGGAATTCAGAACATCTGTCAGTTGCTGGTTGAGTTTGTGTTTCCCATGAAGTATAATCTTTACACAAATTGCTGTTCTGGAGAATACCATACAGAGATAAACAGACACGGCTAATACGCAAAAGTCCTTACAGATGGGATGTTCGGGAAACATTGAGCGCTTCTTCCTGCACATTTATCACAGGGAGTGTGTGTTTGTGTGGGGTCGACCTCTATAACCCTTTGGGCAAAACATATAGGGGAAAAAAACTCTTAAAAGGGACTATCATGACTTTTCTAACTCTTTTTCTTTTGACATAAAATACCTAAAATACCTTACATGTATGATTATAAAATTGATTTCCTTGTTTACCCAGCAAAAACAGATCATTAAAAATAATCACAATATTGAAAAGCCCATGTCTACATATCAACATCAACTTGCCAACTTGAATTGACCTGATGAATGATAGGATGAAATATTAACAGGATATTTGGTTCTAACAGTTACAATGGATATAACATAAACATCTCTTAACTCTCATATGTCAAGTATATAAGGAATATTCTACAGAAATACAGAGAGAAATAAAGTTTTCTGAAACAGCAGCTTTGAGACTTCTTTAAACAAAGGTTGGCGTCCCAACAGGCACTGACGGTAGTGATAAGTGAACAACATATATAACATTAATACCTCAGCAAAAGCCATAAACTATTAGTAATCAGATTGCAGAAGGAGCTGACATTTTCTGAGGAAGCAAGAAAGAAATTATAGACCTGGACAGAACAAAACAGGAACATGTACACACACAGAGAGAGCGCACAACAATACGTTTGAAAACAATGTAATCGGTGACTCCATCAGAGTCTGTCTAAGCGGATTAATTGGTTTTGGCTTTAAGATGATGAATGAGTTTATACACGGGACATAAATTCTCATTCCCTTTATGAAAGACAAATTAAATGATAAAAGCCAAAGCTTGTGTAATAGCGCTTACTGTTTTTTCCTTAACTACCTTTAAAACAGCTAAACAAATAGGAAACTTTTTAGTCCACAAGGATTTTATAGAAAAAGCAATTATTGTAGTTTTTACCATTACAGTTGTATCTAAATTACCTTTTATGAGTATTGAAAAAGGGAAATCTGGCAGAATTACTTCGTTTTGTTCTTGTCTCCTACTGAGACTATAAAACTGTTCTCTAATACATTTATTAAAATCAGAAAAAAATCTACTTTGTACTTTTTCCAAGAACTACATCCGAGAAATCTGTTTGTTAATTATGATTATAAAATTATGATGTTTAAAGCTAAATGTTGTTTTACTCCAGGCGTCATTATTGTTATCTGGTAAAACTTCTAAACTTTAATCAGTTTGCTAATGCAGATGCAAACAGCAACAACACCCCATACCAAGAAACTCTCCATATATCTTGTGAGTTCTCAGAAGCAAGAACACACCCTCACAAGATTAAAATAAGAAGCTCCTAAATAGCAGGCCAAAGTCTCTACTGTCACCCACGTCACCTGGACCGATCAATGACGTCAGTAGTAATCGTGGGTAAACCCAACCTGATCTCTTTTGAATCTTTAGGTAATTAAAATATACAGTGTACCGCTAATGTACTTACATCTATATGGTGTAGAGTATAAGAGAACACAGCAAGGATTTTCTCTTATGCGTCACTTTGCATTATTTGGGTGGCTTTGTAGCATCTTGGAATACATTACCACTAATATGTATATCTATGATGGGCCGTGTCATTCCTCTCATGCCCGGGCAAACACACAGAGACGTAACCATCTGAGATTCTGAAATAGACAACAGGGCACGTTTACAAACGCATATAAAACAAATCCGGACAGTGGCGTCTCTCTGGATCAGATCACATTAAAGTGCTAAGGAACCAGTCAGACTCCATCACTCTTCCAGGCAGCCAATGGCTATGGCTAAACATGTTTGTTTTTGAGCAGAAAATAACCAATGACACCGGTCTGACACACACATACAGACTGTCCATGTGTCTGATTGTGATAAGCATTCAGCCCAACCATCATCTGCTATGTGTGTGTGTGTGTGTGTCTCAAATGAGTTCAGGCACATGGCCTCACCGGTGTCAACCACACGAGACATTTGATACCACACTGCCAAACTGCCCCTCACATTGACATCATACCCCACAAACACCTTAAAGGAACAGCTCACCCAAAATTAAAATATCATTTAGTCATTTTCACGTTTCTACTTTTATTTGTGCAATAAGAGAATAATATGAGTAGAGATGCTTCTAAGGCAATACAAACAGACAAATATGTATACTAAGTGTTTTATGTGCGGTCTTATAAGGTCCCTCACTAAACTTTGACACAGAATATTTTGTTATAAGAAAAAAAATAGCTATATATAAAATGGCAAAACAAACATGTGACTGACATTCTTACAGTTTCTGCAGGCAAAAAGAGAACACATATACATTATTAACAAGACTTATGTTGTTACAGATTCTTCATCAAGAGAAAGAGCCGATTTAGAGGTTACAACGTCCCCACAGCGCTGTAACCAAACAGATTCATGGATTTAGAAATTCTGGTGTCCAATCCTCAAAGAGAAAAGCCTCTAATCAGTCAGCCTGACCGTGCCACCAAAGGCAACATGCAACAATTTCAGCACGGCACATGAAAGAGGTCTTGGCTCATAAGGATCCAAAACCCACATGGGAAAATACAACACAAACACACACACCATGTATCAACCTCCAAAGACGACAGCACAAACAGAAGCATATTTTAGTCACAGACTGATCCATCGCCTCGAAACCCTTGACCTCTCGCTCGCTCGCTCGCTCTCCCTGGTGCCTGCAATGTCTCTTGTTTGCAGTCATAAAGTTTGCAAGGTAAAAACAACAATCCCTGAAACGGCAAAGGCCATGCTTTCATAGTAAAAGGTCAGCGTTTGGCCTTTCTTGCAGACAGAGATGGAGCCAGAAAGGGAGAGAGAGATTTTCTAGGCTCTGTTTGCGTGTTACGGGATACGCTGAGGGGAGGGCAGGCCTGTATGTGTGATTGATCTTGACTTGGGGCTTCTTACACACACAAAGGTTACAGCCTACGCACAACTACACCCTGCCAACAACCCACCAGCACCCTTTCAATTATTAACCTCCAAGATATGGGCCCTGTACGTTCACCCCAGCAGAGGAGAGGATGGAAGGATGGAAGACACCGCATCTATCAACACCCTCCCTTACCCGGCTGCCTCTCCCGAGTGCGTGTTGAGCGATAGGTCGGTTCAGAACGCGGTCAGAGAGAGCCTATGGAGTCAAATCCATAGCCTACTTCACGCACCAGAGACCTGAAGTTTTCAGTCTCTAACAACCTTCAACATACTTTGGAAATATCTTTATTATTTGTCATAGTTACAGTATTAACGCAAGCAATTAAATGCCAGTTGTTTAATTTGAAACTGAAACAGAAATAGAAATCATTTTGTTTAATGTGATTTCTGAAAACTCTCTCATACACACAAACACACACAAAGTCACTAATAGAGTCCAATTAAATAAAATGTCACCTATTAGCAAAATAATGCATTAACTGTTATAAAATTAATCACAATTAAAGGGATAGTACACCCAAAAATAAAAACAACACCCTCATGTCATTTAAAACCTGTATGACTTTCTTTCTTCTGCAGAAAAGAAAAAAAGATATTTTGAAAGACAATATTAGGCCCAATTAACTTCCACTGTATGGACACAAAACAACATCTTCTGAAAAATATCTTCTTTTGTGTTCCACATAAGAAAGAAAGTCATACAGGTTTGGATTGAAATAATGATGAAAAATCCTAATTTTGGGTGAACTTGTCCTTTAAATATTTTATTGTACAACGCTCAGCCTTGACATCAGGGCTACACGGGGTTGACTAGAACCTTCCTTAACCGATATAGCTTCCTTGACAAAGAGGACCTGTGTGTGTCTGAGCGTGATGGGTTTTCGAGCAGAGCTCATTAAGGGGCAATGGGGCCGCTCATCTCCGGCTCTTAAGAGCGCTCTGGTCTGTCGGGGCGCCAGTGTCCCTTTCTCTCTCTCCTCCAGGCACACATCAAAAGTGGGGCAGACTCTCTCTGCTCCGTTCGGGCTGTCTGGGGCTTTGAAGTCCTTTGGTTATCAGCCAAGCGTGTCACGGTACCTGCAGCCATCTGTGAAGAGACCACAGTCGGGCTGGGCATCTCACAATGACTGTGTGTGTGGAGAAAGAGAGAGATTTACCTGCAACTCCGTTTGGTGCTTTTAAAAACTGTGAATGAGAGGGTGGCCTTAACTTTGTTGCATCACCAAACGGGCTTGCTAAAATCAACTGTTTTAATCAATAACTGAGCAAAAAATGACTAATGATCTATAACTATTGATGGTCTATAACAGCCCAAAGAGACATCGTCATGCTACAGTGTTTTGCTATGTTGTAAATAATATTTCTGGGTAGTGGACAAAGCTAAACCATCACATCAAATTCAGATTGTACAGTACATCCCAACAAACCGGGCCAGTCTGAGCTAGGCATTGCCATGCCAAATGGCCAAAGTCACTGGGGTTTCTAGACAACAATAGGATTATATAGGGCATAAACAACGTGCTTTCAACAGGCTGGCATGAACAGAATGGGGAGGGGTAATGGGAAAGAGCTTACCGAAAGACCAATAAATACACTGTGAGCTAATTTAACCCCCTCCCCACCCCCCAGTTATCTATGTATGCTCATGCACACTAACACAATCTACAGATGGAAAATCTGTGTTCAAAAACATTTAGGATGAAGGGCAGATGAGGCCAGCTTTAATCTTTATCTACTTACAGTTTGAAAGCATAGTTCACAAAAATAAAAATCTGTCATCATTTATTCACTCTCATGTTGTTTAAAACCTGTATGTAACTCTTTCGTTCGTGGAAGACAAAAGAAGATATTTTGAAAAAGGTTTTGTGTTCATTCGATTTTGTTTGGTTACCATCGTTCTTCAAAATATCTTCTTTTGTGTTCTGCAGAAGGTCATAAAGGTTTTGATTGACATAAGGGTGGATATAAGATGACAAAATGGGAATCATACATAATTTAACTTTTCCTGATCATCAAAAATTTAACCTAAAGTGCATCATATACTAAATCTTTGTATATATTAAAAACAAAACAGTAAAGACAAACTACAGTATTATGATAACATGTTTTTCAGGTACAATTAATTACAAAACTGCTAACGTTCCTATTGTGTAACTTTAACTACACTGATAATAATAGCAATTACAGAAGTTAATTCAGTAACTCTACTGATTCAAAAATTCAGCCTGTGACTCATTTGTTAATCGTTTATTAAAAAAACAATTCTGTGACCAATTCTTAAAAAAAGATAATAAAAAATATGTGGATTATTTCTATATACACATGCATATGTCCTGGTTTTTTTGTAAACATAACTGGTGCTAAAGAAAACAGTTCTGGATTCCCAACCCAAGTCACCAACCAATTCATCTCCACAGCAGCAGTGTGTTTTACTAGAATTAATAACTGTAGCCCTGAGATATATGAGTGAGCAGCACGGCACAATAGCAGCTGAATTCCATCAGTCAGTGGCTGGTGATATGAACCCTGGTGCCTGTAACCATAGGTGTGAAGGCGAAATGAATGGTGTCCTTCATGAAGGAGTAATTGCCATGTGATTACAGCCCCGCAAATTCAGCCACTGTGAAAAAAGCCCCCCTTTCATTTCCCTTTGTCGGCAGAAGAATGCAGCCGGGAGAGACCCCAGCGCGAACTGATCCTCTCATATCTGATCAAAGGAAACATGCCAGTTGGACCCCCACCCTGTAAGAAAAAAGCACATCCAGCAGCAGAACGGGTCAAAAAACTGAGCAGTTTGGAAAAAGCGTGCTTTCTTTAGTTTCCTTTTTGCATTTTCATTGCTGCTTATTTACCTGGCTAAGTGACCGTATGTTGACACAGCCTGGCAACTAAATGCAAAACCTTTTGTTTACGGAGCAAATACGCCACGTATCCCAGAATGCCTCAGTGCTGCAGGGTAAGAGTGGGTGTAGTAAGGTATGACACTCAGCATTGTCGAAAAATGCCCTTGGTGCTGCATCACATCTGACGGCCGCACCGTGAAATAAACAAAGCAGCTTGCAGATGGATTCTTCTGTCTTTCTGCAAGGCTGCAAATCAATGCTGAACTCACCTACCCCAATAGAGTGCATGTGGCGAGAGCTCTTGGGCTTTATTATCTCTCCCTGAAACCTTATAGTGGCCTAAAATTTGCAAGGCGTACCGCATCATAGACAAGACAAATAGAGAACAGCAAATTGGTCATTTAAAACCGGGAACTAAAGTTACATAACAAATGATTACGCAAGTCAACGCAGAGTTCCGAGCAAGGCATATGGGCCAATTACAAACGCATTACAAATAATAAAATCCCATAATACAGGTCACATGGAGGAGGTACAGAACAGCAAGTCACAGTCTTTCCTATACACTTTTGCTTTCGATCAAGGACAGACCCCATTAACTAAACCACCCCCATATCCCACAATTCAGCTCCCTTGGGTACCGCAAGCACACCTGTGTGCGATTTTCCTCAATGAAGTTCAGCGAGCTCAAATGTCCCTCAGGCTTCAAAAGAGCATGAGACGTGGACAGCATATTCACATTCATTCATTGACCCACGGTCAAGCAAAAATTCCTTTAAGGGCTTTTGAGAATAATGGACTGGAAAGTGACCAATGACATGGGCCAAGCCACTGTTTTTATCAATTATGGATAGCAAGAGAATCAAGCATTTGCGAGTCTGCCAAACGGAGACTGGTGTGACAATGCCTCAGAGCGCTCGCAAAGAAGCATTTCCTTTCAACCAAGGGGGTAACAATGCAAGTCAGTCAGGGCTAATGACCTCACAATTTATAGATTTTCCTGCAATTCTCTTCAATGCTTGACTGGCATTGACCTTGGACGTTGGGCATGGGTTAAGATCAGTTTGGGACACATCAATCAACTACACCAAAACCAAAGTTGCCTTGTGACACAAATAGTTGCCAAGCGTCTAGTTTTATTTGGAAATACATTCAAATACAGAACCAAAACATTGCTGCACAACAAACACGAATCAAACCACATTATATGAAAGTTCAAGGTATCTGTTCTTCTTACAAAAGTTTCTCAGCTATGCAAAACTTAACATTTCCTTTTTTGCTGTAAAGACAGGTTGTCCTGGTCCTCACATCAGGCATTTATCAACATGTCAGTGTGGGTTACGAGGCCAGGTGCCAAGACTCCTCTGGCCCCGGATGACTCTTCCGTATGGGATCAGGCCAGAGTATTGCCTGCACAACACTCCACAAAGACACATCAGTGTTGAGGAAAAGGCAACAACAAAGAGCTCTCACTATAGACTGGATTTACAAACGTCTCCATGGACGATCTGTACCCTAAACTGGAGCAGTAACAGATATTTATTCACAAACTGAAAGGTCTTTTACTCCTGGCTTTGAAAGGAGCCAAACACGGTGCACATGAGACTTAACTATACAATACACACATCTGTCAGGCATGCGATGAGCGGGGAGTACACAAATGAATGCTAAACAAGCATGACCAGAGGTAATAAAACCTACTCTAAAAGTTTAATCTGGTTTTATTGCATGTTCAAAAAGAACTGGTTGTTCAAACAAATAAAAACTGACAAAACAAAAATGACAAGCCAAGCAATTATTCTGAATTAAGAATTGTAAAGCATTTACAAATACACAAACAATAGGCAAAACCTTTCCAAGCACAACACAAGCAAATAAAAATAGGGAGAACAGAGAGATCGAATGTTATTTCAACGAATGTAAAAATGACACGTGTTCAGCTTCTCTTTACACGTTACAAGTGTCACTATTTGACTGCATAATGAGGTTAAAGTCCTGCAGATTGTTTATTAAACTAACGATGATGATCTTGTTTGTGATCACAGCACTGTAAACCCCCCTTAGGAGATGCTGTTTACACAACAGCAAGAGCAAACCTCCAGGGTGTCATGATGGCTAAACCAAATCTCAAGAGACTTCAGACGTCCCACAAGGTGACCCTCAAGGGTCTTCTGTTGCACAGGGAAGAAAACTACCTATGTATCTTTCTAACTGTACTTGCAACTACATAAAACATGTAACAGCATCTAGTTGAGAAAAAGTTTGCCACCTGCTTTCACCAGAGTTCATAATGCAAATGTACAGATTGTATAATAATTTGTGTAATTATTATAAATAATACTGTTTGCACAACAAACAAGCGGAGGGGGCTTTGCTTTATGACCAGCAGAGGGTGCAAAGATAATCAATCAGAGATATGGATTTTGAATTGACAGGAAAACCTGAACAAAATCATTTAACGCATACATCAGCTGTCCTTTATAAGCTCTCTATAACAGAGCATTTTGGAGCATTCCACACAGTTTGACAGCTTTGTCCAAATTATAAATGAAAGCAACTTTCAACAACCTTTCAACCACAGAAAACCACAGGAGCTTCCTACAAACACAATCATATAAGGTGTCATAGGCACCGACACGCAGCGCACCCATAATATAATGTCTAAAAATACAGTCTAGGTAAGAAGCTTAGGAGGTTGGAGACAGCCTTAAGTGTCTGACCTCTCAAGAGAACAAAAACAGCTATTTAGGCTGTGGATGAATCAATTTCATTACACAGAGAAGAAACATGCCACAAGGCAAATGAAAGTAAAATCCATATAGACGCACAATGTTATTGTCTTCTCTATGGTAAATGTCTGCAATAGTGTTAGTCACCTTGATGCTGCAGTGTATCCACATAAAACACACACCAGTATCAGTTTTGTATCAATTACAACAAACATTACAGCATATAAACTGTATAACGTTATAAGTGTATCTCTATGAGTACATCTATGAACATTACAAGCAAATTCAAAAAGTAACTAACAATTTTACAATCACAACTGTTTCATCTGTGGACCTGTCTGCTTTACATCCACTCTTCTCTTTCTGTTTTCTACTACTGCCTAAATGTGTATTTCAACAATGATACACAGTCATAGAGGATTTTGAATACAAAGCAATACATTATAAAATGATGTTTATAATGACAGCCTATTAGAATAAACATTAGGAGAGAGGGGATTACGCGATCAGACAGGTTCGCTGTTTAAAATACATCACTGTCATTATTCACAACATAACTGCACGAATACAATAACTAACACACAGTATATCAAGGAAAGATTGCATACATATGAATTATTAATCATTTAAAACATGCATTCTTTCTAATAATTATATATGTGCCATGAACCTCTCGAGCCGAGGGTCCCTCTGCGGACAGAGTGAATAATGTGAGTAAATCATGCGCAGGTTTGCCATTAATTTCACACCCGTGAGGACTAAAGGTCTTACCTTCGTATACAGGGGCCATCGGTGCAAGAATTTCTGTTATTCATGGCAAAAAATGAAGCGACAGCACTGTTCAGAAGTCAATAAAAATCTGCCATCTTGAGCCGCGGACAGAATCGCTGCTGTCTCCTGCATTACTAACCCAGTACATCGGGAGAGAAAAGGATGAAAGAATAAACAATCACATCCAGATTTTCAGTTTGATGATCGGTCCAGGGGGGCGTGATGAAAAGATGATGTCTGCAACTTAACTCCACGGGTCTGGATGGGTGTTTTGGCCCCCAGAAGAGCCAAATTGCAGGTCTTGGTTTCAGCTGGTGGTGAGCATGTCTGTGGAGTGAGTGCCTGCAAAAGTTGCAATGGGGAAAAACGAGCGAGAGAGCGGAGAGACTTCACGTTATAATCGAACGATGAGATCATCGATCGCGCTGAACCGGGCCTTACAATCAAACGACGATTTGATCGATCACAGCACCACTCATAAAAACGACAGTTTTCGGCAAGATACTATAAATACAATAAAAATACGGCAAGATATAAAATACAATTCTGTTTCTAAGTACTGAGGTTATACCGTACCTAATGAAAAACAATAGAAACCATCACAAAAGCTCTTTGAATATAATGGTTATAAATTATATTGGTATTAATGGAGACTTTAATGGTCTATAAGTAGACCTAAATGAGAGTAAAGTGGTGTGAAATGTTCTAACATTTAAATTTTAAATGTAAGTTTTAATAAAATCATATTTAATAATATTTTAGTCACCGTGTTACATTTTACATTTTACATCGCCTGTGCATTTTATCCCCTTTTACATTATTCTCCATTACATGCAGCATATACTGGCATTTCAACAATTCATTCCATTTCATTCAAGTAATTATAATTTCACTGTATTTTATATATAAAATATGTGATTTGGTAGCATTATGTGAGCTGTTATTTTTTTTTTGACAGGAAATTAAACGCCAAATAGTGATATTTGATTATTGCTTTTAAATGTATTGGCATAAATATGTGTGACAGGTTGAATCATTGTGCACGCTCGTGTCTCCTCCTATATTGTCCAGTGACGTCATTGTATTTGTACAGAACTAAGTCCATCAGAATCGGATTACAGAGATTTATACAGATGTGAGTAATCTATCATCTAATGTTAATCATAATAAAAAAGCGGTTTTGATGGAGTCATGCTTTTCCCCATAATCAAAATGTGGTTATACACATCTATGGTAAACAAAATTATGGAAAACTGTTAAATGAAACAAATGTAACAAACATAGGGTTAATCGTAGTTATAATACTTTTCTTAAGAAAATTAAGAAAATTTAAAATACTTTAATAATAATTAATAATAATAATAATGATTATTATTATTATTATTATTATTATTATAAATAACAACATGCATAAAACACTGCAAAAGTAACAATATTAAGATTATCATTAATAATAATAATAATAATTATTATTATTATTATTATTATTATTATTATTGTCTTTTACAGTAAGTAAAGCGTCAATTCATCAGTCCAAACTACAAGTACCACAAGCTACTGCGTGGTAAATTGTAGTTCTTCCGCGCAAACAAACTACATGTCCCTGCCATTAAAACAAGAAGAAGAAGAACTACATGTCCCTGTCATTAAAACAAGAAGAAGAAGAACTACATGTCCCAGTAACGTCCAAGTGCCTGTGTCGACGCAAGAGGTTGATGTTTGCGAACAAGAGGTAAGCGCACTCTTTAAATCGTCTGCCATCGTCATCACGTCATATACTGTTTACATTTTTTACACCCTATATTAACATAAACAAACGGATGCGTTATATCTAGAGTGCATAATTACTGCTTAGTCATCTCGATACGCAAGTTACAAAACAATAGAGGGAAAGGTATTTACACAAAACTGACTGTCACCAGCAACTGACTGTCGACGACTGTCCTAGTCTGTAACATAACATAGTATGAAGTATTACATCTGTTTTTTAAAACAAAATGCATATTAAAAAAGTTAAGTAATATGTAACTCTCTTGACAGTGTCATTGTATTTTTATTATGACCCCGATAGTCGTTTCTGTTTGTGTTTATCAAGTAAGCAACTCGCATGCAGAGTGTTTTTTTAAAAGGTTATCTTACATTATTGCGACATCAAGTTAAAATTCAAGCTTGTTTTAAACAGGTCCATGTCCTTAAATATCTATTAAAGACAATAATTGACTATGTCAGCAAAGTCTGATGTTGTTCATATTGGTGACATAAATCACAGAGTAGCTACATGTCTACAGGCGGATTTACAAATGAGCACGACTACCTCTGGCATTGTTATTAATACAAAATACAGATAGTTGAAAATAACACAAAAAGCACATTGCCATTTAGCTATTGTAATTATGACTTATGTTTCATATGCACTCTTTGTGGTTATTGCCCATGTGGACTGTCATGTTGTAGCAGCGTATCTAAATTCATGCATCACAGCTGTTTACATCAATAAAACCCACATCCTTTTAAGAATAAGGTTTTGCTACTGGTAATTTTGCATGTTTAAGGGCACAGATCTTGTGTATTCTTATGGTTATTTTACAAAGGACCCATGTGTGCACTGTATGATTATATATACTGTATGTGTTGTTGTTGTTTTTGCTCCTTATGACTGATAGAAAGAAACAGGGTAGTACTGATAAAGTTAGCTGACATTTATATCCATGTGATGTGTTTAATTGAGGGGACTATTCTGGTTTACCATTTACATTTATGTTATGTTTTTAATCTTAATAAACATCAAGTGTGAGGTGTTTAGATAAAGTGTTCAAGCATTTTACCACTACGAGGGACAATAATCTGTTTAACTAGATTTTGTTGGTTTACATTTTCTTGATAGAAAATTATAGACAAGTAGCTTAACAAGATACAATGATTTTGTGTTTTATAATATTGTGTGAACAAATATAAAGAAACGATTTCAGTCAGATTCTCTACAGTTACATTCATGGTAGAAATCTCATCTTTGTGCAGAAGTGACAGATCTCATCATGGAGCTGTTGGTGGACATTCTGAAATGGTTTGGATTTGAGGCGAGTGGATTCTCTGTGACCGTGTCCCTTTTTCTGCTGTTTCTTAGTCTCCTCTACTGGTGAGCAAAAACATTAAACTACTTTGATCGTGAACTTTGTAAATGTATCACAAATACTTTGTCCACAGATTGTGGTGGAAGATTTTCACATGTGATGTTTTTTAACAGCGTGGTGGGATGTTCTGAGCTCATGCAGTGAGATACAAACAGATCTGATTACATTCCTTTCACACATGCCTCTGTACTTATCTTTTAACCGTCTTCCTGTTTAAATGCAGACAGTGTCCAGATTCAGGGTTTTTTGTCATGTGAGGACGTTGTGCATGAAGGTTCAGAGTTTGTTGGTTAGATGAAGGTTAACTAGAGGTTAATTATGATAAATGTGAGTTATTGTGCTTTATTTTGGTAAGTGAATTGATCCATATACACACTTTTTGGTTCTGGGTATTGCAAAATCTGCAGATGAGTTACTAATGTTAAGCATTAGACAGAACATTCGGTTGTCAGTATTGTAGGACATCAACAAATATGTTATTCTATAAGAAAGACAGGAAGTTTAGTGACCTTTTAGTTTGGTCAGCAGCATTTTTAGTTAGTGTTATTTTTAGCTAGCGTTGTAATGTAAGATTACACCAGTATTAATAATTAAGTGCAGTTACTTTTAGTTAAGAAAATAACCATAACGTGCAGTTGTTACCTGTTTCCTATTTCTGCTTGACCTAACCTCTTGTTTACCTCGATCCAAAGTTTATTAAAGTTTAGAATCTGTGAATTTAATCACATCCACATCTTTGCAGGACTTAATAATTATGCAACTTCTTGTACATTTATATTGTCACCTTTAGTAGAAAAAGAGTTGATAAAAAAAGCTTTCTCTTGTTGTCCATAGCAACGAGAGTCCTCTGAATAACAGGTCTCGCAGGGTAATTAATGTTTATGAACTTATCTTTTTTAGACTTGCTTAAACTGGTATTTAACGTCTTTTCATACAATTAAATGCTGTGATTTCATTCTTTTTATATGCATTGTGGCGCTTACCTAATGTTGGTCATATCACCTGTGCTGTTTTTAGTGGTGCCGTAACCCTGTAGGTTAGTTCATAATGTTCAAACATTTCTCATAATGAGAAAACACAGTCTTAAATCTCGTTTCTTGTTAAGAAAATTGTAGCATTGTAAAGTTGTGGTGTAGTAAAGAAATGATAGGTTATCTTAGGTTATCTACACTATTTTTTTTACAGAGTATTGATATATTAAAGAGAATATTATATAATTAAAAGACATTAAAAAACAGTTTAGATTGCAATCATCTGCTTTGTCCCCCATGGGGTACAAATCCTGTCCCTGTTACTTAACATATTGCAGTCTTACACACAGAACAAGTAAATTCCTGTCTGTTGGCAATGGCACGACTGTCAGTCACTGTGGACTTAAAGGGGGTTAGTTACGTAAGGGCTTTCTCATTCTGTCATAGAGCAAATGGAGATTTATATCAGGGGATGAAACATATCTGCACATGGGTAACCATGACAAAGAAGTTAGAAAAATCAGGCTGTGTCAATAAGATTTTTGGGCAGGTCCCAAAGCAGATATAAGCCATATTAGAGGATTAGTCCCCTGATTTAAAACTTCACTGTACCATAAAGTATAAGCCTTGTGTCCTTGAGATACTGCTTGTCAAACACATATTTCATGACATAAAGTTTTATGGAACAAAACTTACTAATGTAGAGTTGCCAAATTTGTCCTCCGAGGTCATCTTTTGTGTAAAGACTGACTCTGAAGCTCTTTAAAAAGTATTTATTTGCATTGAACATTGCAATTAAATTGGTGAATTTGCGGCAGTGCAATAAAACAAGGGCTTGGCAAAGCAACATCTGAACACAAAGCTGCTATTTTTCTTGGATTGAGAAGTCAATAATTTTACGAATTGATCTTCAATAGGTTATACTTACATAAGCTTTTAGCTTGGACTGGTAAATTTTAGGGTTTTATAAGGAGAGCTCCAATTAAGGGTATGATGACACCAGAATGTGAGCAAAGCTTGATCTGAACTTCTTTTGAACTATGTCCGCTTCTGCTCCATTACACGTAAACGTAATGAGAGGGGACTGTAGACAGACACGTCGTCACCCGCTGGCAACTAAATCTGTTTAGACCACAAAGTTTCAAAGTTACTTGCAGTACATGTCAACCTTGCAGTAAAGGTTATTTGATCCTAATCTTGGAATGATCAAATGAATGTTTGTGTTATTCTGCAAATCTGAGAAAGGCTGGAAACTTGCTAGTATGTAAACACACAGATTTGATAACACATTGCGAATGTATGTAAACAATTTTGTAAAGTCATGCTTGTGTAGCAAGAAGCATTTAAGTTCCTGTACTTGGTTTGAGTTTTAAACCGCATCTGATTGTGTTTGGTTTCACAAATCTCCATATGTATGCAGGTTGATTTAAACCTCTAAAAAGTATTGAATAGTAGCTTTTATTCCAAAACAGCGATATAAGGGTTATAGCACATTATCATATTGATCATTCTATTGTTGCTCTCTCCTTATTACATTCAAAATGTGTCTTCTTCCTCATAAAGACTGTGAATTCCCCCTTTTGTGCAACCAGAGAAGTTTGTTTTTGTCTCTCTTTGAAAACTTGTAATCCCTCTAACTAAACACACTGCGGATAGGGGCCTTGTGACCATGACCGAATCTCTCCACTGGCAAGGCTGAGTGGAGAAGATGACACATTCTTATAGATCTTCCCATAAAATTTAAGAGAGCGTTTCAAACGTGAACCCATCTGTCACCCTGTGGACTGACCGCTTAAGCAGCGGGCACCGCTTCGCAAAGGTCAGGCACTTAGATATGCGACATCTGCTGTGACATCACATGGACTCTAACACTAACACACTCACTCTTCCATAAAATGAACTTTTCTGGATCTGTTGCCGGAGACTATTAAACGTCTTAATCCCAGTGCATGACGTTATTAAGCCTTTCTCAATACATGCAGGCAGCCAGTGATGTTAGGTTAGGATTCATGCAGAATTACAATCACCCCATGTGATCTGTACTTTATTCTTCTTAGATATTGTGATCATAGATGAAGTGTTGTGCAGTTTCCGCTGCTGTTTATGCATTTAGAAATGTGTCATTTTAATACAGTTGCATATTGTTTTGGCTTATGCAGCTGATTGCAATATTAAAACATGTAATTGTTTACTGATAAGGACAATTTTGTTGCTACTGGATGTTGGGTCACCACTTGATTTCTAAGATGAAATCTGGTTTCTAAGGGTTCCACAGTTCTAGTAGTTAAAGATTGGTGTGGTTACTGTGAAATTGCTGATTCAGTCCCCAAAAGAATAAAGCCATGGGCCGTCGACCATTGCCCTTGAGCAAGGCACTTAACCCCAGGTTGCTCTGGGGGGATTTGTCCCTGTAATAATGGCAAGATTTCAATGCTGACATTGTGTGAGGTCAAAGGAACAGATTTCACTAGATCTGGTGTAAAAAGAAATACAGATGATATTCTACAAAACACATTTAATATTTGTCAATAATTGCTTGTTACAACAATAAATGTTGTTTTTAACCTGATAACTGTCACAGCACATATTGAGCGTACACAACTACAATTTTAAAAATTTTAGATATTATATTTTTTTTTATTTTAATACCTTTTAAGGTAGTTTTATAAATAACATTAATATGAACACTTTTTAAATATTTTTGAGTTTATGTTTATTTTTATGAAAATTGGTCAAACACATTCTTGAGTCTTGAACCTTTCCATCAATGTCATTATTAGATTAGAATTAATCTATGAAATATTCAAGTAAATAGCGAAAAGCTCTCAAGTGTTCCTCTTGTGGAACAGTGACTGTTAACAGGTAAACTCACAATATTTTTTTTCTTTCAATCGGTTTCAGTCTGTTGCTCAATTGAATATTTAACAAGAAAATCAGATGTGTTTGGAACGACATAATTTTTGTTGTTGGTGCTCTGTGTATGTTGGGTTGTTCCTCTTTTAACTTTCATTGCAGTGAAATCCCACAGATAGTCTATCTCCTTGTAGCCCCATCTAAGTGACTGCGCTCGAAGATCTCTGCCCTCCAGCACGCAATTCGAGTGCCGACCATTCAATACTGATCGCATCAAGCTGTGGACAGCTGACTTGGCAATCGGGCACTTGCACCCACTCTTTGACTTTCTTTGTCATTGGCCAGGCTGCAGAAAAGTTATTGTTTAATTGAGGAGCGTTGGACACCTCATCCATCACAGATGTTAATCATATCAAACATTCGCACCTCCCCGAGAAGCTTCTACATTCCTCCGTTTCCACAGTGACGAGCACCTAATAAATCTAAATATGGTAATCTACTCTAATTTCACCCAGATCCACCCTCTGTTGTAAATGAGCTCGCCGTGCGAGACTGCCAGGGCAGATAGGCTTGCTAATATGGAAATAGAGTGCCCTAGCACACACCATTACAGGCCATAGGACAAATTGTCGTGACACCTCATGCCGCAGATGTGCGGAAGAAGAGTTGTATGTAAATAAGTCTCAATAACTATTGGATTTTAATGTGACACGAGTCAGATGCCCATTTCGTCATGCGCTTGGTTTGGTTGGCAGTGCCGTCGTAACGCTGCAGGAACGCCAGCAAGCGACTGCAGATCCCTCCTGCAGCTTGCATTAATTCACTCTTATTATGGTATGATTTCATATTAGATCATCTTGCCACAGCTTCTAAAATTTCATTTTTTACCACTTGGGATTCCTAAGGGATTAATGAAGTATAAGTAAAGTCTGAAGAAAATCTAGATAGCTCACATTACTTAAACTAGAAGTCTTACCCTGGTCAATTAAATTAATATAATGTTTAAAAACGAGTAAAGTGCACCTACATACTTCATTTCAAAAGAAAAGTCTACTCTGTACTACACCTGTAGACTGTTATTGCAACATTATGTTTTAGGGAAATTAATTGGAATATAGCACATGAGTCAAATGGACCACTTTTATGGAGTAATTATTGGCATAACAATTCTTAAGAAATCATATTTAAAATAATTATTGCTTTATTTTATGGAAAAAATGACAGCATGTGGGTTTGGAACAACATGTTGGTGAGAAAATAATGACAGCAATTTTTTTATCTGGACAAATTATTCCATTAGCTCACTGTCATTTTACATCAGGCCTGTAAGAGTTTCAGTCTGATACTGATTCTATTTGCTTTATTTAACAAGTTAGCACTGCAAGACGTGGCACAGTCCCTGCTGAGGGCTGGAAATATCACAGTGTTTTGTGTGGAAAGGCTCAGAAGAACAGGATTGGGTCCTGGGGATGTGTTATGGAACCGAAGGGACTCGCATGACTAATGCCGGCGAGAGAGATGTCGCAGCAGGCTCGTTCGCACGTCTATTTTAACACCATTTTTCAGCCTATTTTTGGTTATTGTTGTCTCACAGCTGGCAACACATGTGCACCTGCACACAAACTTCAGGTGACAAGAAAGATATAAACTCCTTTATGGAGCTGCTGCCCACCTCTTGCTTTTCTTATTCTTGATTTTTTTTTGTCTTTACTTTTTAAAGGGGCAATGTCAATTAATGATTGATGATTATGATGAGTTTACCTTATTTCTCTCTCTCTCTCTCTCTCTCTCTCTCTCTCTCTCTCTCTCTCTCTCTCTCTCTCTCTCTCTCTCTCTCTCTCTCTCTCTCTCTTACTCTCTCTCTCTCTCTCTCTCTCTCTCTCTCTCTCTCTCTCTCTCTCTCTCTCTCTCTCTCTCTCTCTCTCACCATAGATTGAAATTACGTTTTTTTTGTCTTCACTTTTGAAAAGTCAATTAATGATTGATGATTATGATGTGAGTTTACCTTATTTATCTCTCTATCTCTCTCTATATCTCTCTCGATCTCTTTCTCTCTCTGTCTCTCTATAGATTGAAATGACATTTTTTTTGTCTTCACTTTTGAATGGGGCAATGTCAATTAATGATTGATGATTATGATGTGAGTTTACCTTATTTATCTCTCTCTAACTATCTATCTCTATCTGTCTCTTTATCTCTCTCTATCTCCCTCTATCTATCTCTCTCTTTATCTCTCTCTGTCTCTTTGAAATGACAGGGTGAATAAATATTGTAAAATCTATCTATCTATCTATCTTTACACATCAAGTTGTGATAGTTTAGAAAAAATACATTTGAATAAAGTTAAATATACTTTTATATTTAATATGACTTTAAATACTTGAAAAAACATAGTTGTGCTCGGCACAACGCTGAATTTTAGTCGCATAAAGATAACAGATTTTAGTCATTAACCAAACTCTTAGAACTCAGTGAGTAATGGCTGCGTAAATGGGTAGGTGCATGTTAAAAACTTCCACTTATCCTGCCATTAGTTTGCATAGCACGACAACATTAGTCTGTAAACAAGAATATCTTACATCATCAGTTGTGTAAGCTGGTTATCTTCTCCACAGGCAGCAGTCAGAAATCTCTTTGGGTATAGAAAGAGCAAAATACTTGTTAATGTAGACATCTAGGTTATATCTCCAGGTGTGCATAAATCAAATGTTAACATGTCAAGCATTAAATCGTTTAATAATAGCTTTTTACTACACTTTTCTGCCTTTGTTCAGTAATAATATTATTAATATTTTGGTCAATAGCAATATGCTCCTTTATGGTAAATATTAAAAAAAATTAACCTACTGATGACCTATAGTTGCCTGTGCGTATTAAACTGGTCTTGAAACGAGCAACTGACTGAATAAGCAAATAACTGCACAGCCCACTGGTCTACATCTCCGAACGTATCTGGATATTGACACAGCGCTGAAGGCATACCATGATATTTAAAGGTCCAAGTAATGCTTGTGTTGAGCAATGTGTTGTTGCGAAAAAGATTTTATAGGAGACCTTGATCAAGTCGATAAGATATCATCACAGCAGCAGATTCTGCATACTCCCCTAATCCAGAAATTCAACCATGTGAACAGTTTGATTAACAGTGTGTTTGCATTTAAATACATTTGTTGTGTGTTTGTGTAGAACTGAATTTGGCCCTCTTTGCATTTGTTGTTAACTGTGTGTTGTTGGCCTTGTTGTCGCAGGTTGTTTGGTATTGCGTCGGGCCGTAGGGCCTGTTCCTCCACGCCTGATCAGTCACATCAGCTCTCTGCTCTTGGAGATAAATGTGCATTCTGTGACTGCCAAGCATCTGATCCGGGTCTGGATACTGCATACGCTCCACAGGGATGCTCGTCCTCTGCCCACTACCAACCACTAAAGCAGTTCCTGGGCATCCTTTTTCTAGTGAACTCACCCACTTTAGACTAAAGGGCTACCAAACTGGCACATCACTGCACATGTGACTGCAGATGCACATTTTTCGTGCATGTGTATGAGATAAAAGTGAGATAAAGAGGAGAGGAAAGTTTGTGGTTTTACAGTCCTGGTACAACGACGTAATCTCGTATGAATTAACGCACTTTTATTGGTGCCCATTTTTAATAGGCTCTTTACAATAGAAAAGAAATCAAATGTGTCATGAATGATCAAAAGAGACACTAGAAGCAGCTCGGAGAAATTACAGCCGGCGCTTTTATGCCCAGCAGGATCAATGTGTTCGTCTGAATGCTACAGGAGCTGAATATACTACATTACAGTCCTTATTTGAAACATAACCATCTGCTATGCAACGTTGAAGATCAATATTGAAATGTAGCTTAGTGGGGATTTTAGTAAACATGGTTTACAAGAGTGTTATTCTGCAGAATAGCTGAATGTTATAGCTTGTGTCTGGTAAGGAGAAAGTCGTTTTGTGTAGCCAGATTTTCGTCTAAATGTATAAAATCATTTTCTATTTACAGGTCTGGCCAAGAATTGCAACAACTGGACAGAAATGGCATTTTGCTTGTACTGTCGTTTAGGGACAAGTGTGTCTGAAATGGTGGATAGACTTGTAAAATAATGCAAGTTGGAAAACATATTTATAAAAAGCTATAGTTCATTCAAAGGTAAAAGGTTTTGGATGCTTCTTGTGTTAATCTTTAGTCTGACACGTACACAAAGGGTCCTGCATTCGATATGAGCTGTATCGAGGTCCACTGTGACTCCACCTGTGTGTGCGTCATCAGTCGTCTCTCTCATCTCTTGTTGTGTCTCAATCTTTCCATTTCTCCAGCTCACTCAAGTGGCCCGTTTTCTGAGATCATTTGAGAGCATCTAGGGTTTAATAGGTATTGCATTGTTCACATGCCAGTTATATTCTTACAGATGTACACATGCACATTTTGTCTCTGTTTCAGCTTTTCTGTCTACTACCTACATAGACAGCTGACTTCTAAGGCAACATAATAAATGAAATAGAACCAAATAAGTGCTAAGTGCTAATAAGTAAGCTTTACTCCGTGTGACATACAAACAGCACTGCTCATCTGTTTTGGATTAACGTGTTGCTAAGGTAACAAGGTGATTTTTTTTGTAGTAAATAGATAGTAGTTTGTTTTTATTTAGACTAGTTCATTTTTGTTAATTATAATAATTCAAAAACAAAATAAAAAATAAATAAAAATAAATTTTTTTAAATAAAATTTTAGTTTGTAATGGAAGAAATAATATCTTGGCACAATAATTATTGTTTGTAAAACTAATTTCAACATTTAATCTTATAACTGTCACTGCACATCTTAAGCATACACATAAAAATGCACTATTTAACCTACCTTTATTTTACATTTGAGATATTTTGAGATACTTTTAGGTATTTGTATAAATAACATTAACATTTGTCTCCTACTATTGTAAGTCGCTTTGGATAAAAGCGTCAGCTAAATGCCTAAATGTAAATGTAAACATTTGTATTAATTTTTTTAATTCATTTTTTGTTTATTGTTACAGAAATTTTTTATATTTTCATTTTTGAGTTTTAGACCTTTCTATATAGTTTGTCATAATTAGATTACAAGCATTCTGAAATGTTGTGAATAATAATTGTGAATAATGTGAATAATAAAACAACAGCTGTGCAATAGAAATTAGTTTTACAGACAAAAATATAATTGTGTGACACCTTCATATCAAAAGATTTGTAGGAACATTTCAGTCAAGTGACCCTAAACTTCAAAACGGTAGTGTAAATATTTAACATGGAGGTTGGGTGTGGATTTTAGTAGTATTTAAAGGGTTGTCTTTTTCACACTGGCCTTTTCCCAAGTGTGTTTGGCCCATTGCACATCATTTCCCTTTAGCCTGGTCTGGGAATGGTCAGGCCTCTATTTACAGATAAGCTATATCAACATCTGTTTATCTAGCCTGGAGAGACACACAAAGGCTTATTTAACTACACTTGATCATCGCTTAGTCATACGTAATCCTATATAAACTAAACTTTTATGGTGTGTGTCTGTATTTAATTCAACGGACTATGAAAAATTAAGGGTTTTATTTACTATGTGGACAAGCTCTTGAGTTTATAATTCAGAGCTTCTTTCCCACTACACTTTGTGGAAACTAATATGGGATAATGACTCGTTACAAAACGATCATAATATTGACATCAGAACCACAAGCTCATTATTATATGACTTTGCGTGTTTACACATCAGCACCTATTTAGTGAGTAACATGACCTGCTCTGATGAACAGTGTACACGACATCAGTATGTGGAGGTCAGCCAATCAAAACAGTCATGTACAAATACAAGCCTGTTTATTCTGAGGGTCAGAACAAGTATGGAAATGGTTATGTAAAACTTCTTCTCTTGTTTTTTCTCTTGTTTTTAATGCACACAACCAATAATACTTTACAATAAGATTGTTTTTGTTAACATTAGTAAATGCATTAGCTAACGTGAACTAACAATAAGCAATCTAGTTCATGTTAAAAAATAATTAAAAAATAATTGATCATGTTAACTAAAACAACCATTTTGTGAAGTGTTTCCAAGAAAACTTATATTACAAGTGGACAAAAATATATATTGTTTATACTGATTTATATCTCTGATCATTATAATTAATAACATTTGTGTGCTATGCTTGGTAAAACCATGTAATAATTGTAAACTTTATTGGAAGTTTTTGTGGGCTTTACATAAGAATTGTTATTTCTGGGCATGGGTGAGTGACCATGATGACCTGTTGCATGCTCTCCAAAAATTCAGGGTTTATTCAACCTATGGTTGGGTCAAATATGGGCAAACACAACCGTTGGGTTAAATTCTAGGTTATTTTAACCGAACAATTGGGTATTTGTTTATATTCGACTAAAATGGGTTCAAACAGTCATTTTTAAGTGTGAGCTTTCTAGTCAGTAACTTCTTAGACGTAATGACTGTTTGCATGAAGGTATTTGTCTAGGTACGCTGTAGAATAGCATCTCCCTACGTTTTAAAACACAGCGACTGTGCAATATAAAAATATGCTACATTCAGCTTCATATGGCCGATGTCACACTTCAGTAACGTCTGCTCTGTTGAGAAACACTTTAATGTTCCCTGAAGAGATTTTTGATTGAACCTCAGCAAAGCTGTAACAGACTGTTGATAATTTTCCAATCTGCTTGTTATGAAAGACAAATCAACTTTAGCCCTGTGTTGCTGGAAGACGTTCGCACCGCTGCTGAGAAAGAATCGCATCTCCTCTCTGACAAGTCCTGTGACTGCATGATGAAAACTCTCACAGCAGTTCTGTGTAAGATTACAAACAATTATGAGTTGAATAATTGGAGGATGATGTCTGCCACTATGGGATGATGGCTGGGGGTGAATATATTTGTACTGGAAGGAGAGATAGTTTTGATTCTGGACACAGACAGATGGGACCTCCGATTCATTCATTCATTGTGGTACAATGAAACGTGCCTGTGTGTAATTAAGTGCATGTCATAAATGAGTTATCATTTCAGGTTTTTTTATGGCACGTGTTAAGACCCACTTTCTAATCTGACAATTAATATGGTAATGAACCCCTGCAGAGCTGCAGATTATGAAAGAGATGGATGTCAGGATCTTTTGGTCACAGTACTTTACTATTTTGGGGGACAAAAAATGTAAGAACTGGACATTTTTGGAAATTAAACTGTATTAAAGTACACTTCTAAAATACCTTAAAGTCAGTAAACATCAAAGGGGTTTGTTTACTTTTACTTTTTAAATGTAATGAATAGAATTTTTATATTAAGTTTTAATTTAAATTAAAATTTTTGTTGCTATTTGCTATCCTAAATGTATAGCATATTTTTGTTTTCAAAATTAAAGCTTAGTTGAATTTTTTTTTTTAAAATATTTTTGTTCCTTCATATTTCATCTTGTCTTTGTCTTTTTGGTGACCAACTAAACTGTTGGAAAAATATTTTTTACACTATAAATATTGTAATGGTTTGTTTGTTGCAATGTATTTTTTATTTATATTTTTAGATAGTAGTAGATTTTTAAATTGTAATAGATTTGACAGTCTGAAACATAGGTAAAACAATAAAATGTTTTATAAAAATGTTAAAAATAAAAAAGGTGATACTAAATTTTAATAAAGTTTAACTCTTGGGATGAAAACAAATGTTTTCAGATGCACCAGTGTTAGTAGTTTTCTTCACAAATTGAAATAGATTCTTCCCCACTGTTTTTCCTCTCGTGAATTAAGATATTTGTTTTTAACTTTTCGAGTTTAGGGGACAAACAATACACTCTCTTTGAAAGAATACCTTCTTGTCATCTCCCATAGCTCACTTCAAAGTCACACGCTAAAAGTGGTTGAATCCAAAGGCTGGTGTGTCAGCGTATGCAATCCTCATGCATAATGCAAGTCCCCTTTCCTATACTCAGAGGAAATGCAGCACTTCCAAGCACTCTCACATACATCTTGTGTCATCATGTATTTGCACAAGCCATCATTTCCTACCTATCTGCAGTAAAAGCAGGGCCATCACTGAGAAGGGCAGAAACATTGTCCTGGCCTCTGTGGTAAAGTCTACTAATGTTAGCACACTTACAGGTAGAAACATTTACTCCAAGAACATTCTTTAAAAATATAACCTTGATATTGTCAATATCGAGCGAAGGTTATGTCAAAGATTAAAATTATAGTCAAATTAATGATTGAAATCAAACGTTAATGCCTGTTCTCTCATAATTAGGAAACTGTGTGTATCGATATGATGCTAGACTGAATGGGTGTAACATGACGTCTAAAATTTATTTTTGAAAAAAAATAAAATTTATTTTTAAAATCTATTTTTGTCAACATTTTGTTGATTGTTTTATCAAATTATGCAGCTTTTATGACCTTCAATGAGACATGAATATTTGTATTTTAAAAAGGAGAAACATATGAAGAAAGGAAGAAATATGGTTACAAGATAGAAATGTTCCATAATAATTCCTCATATATTTTTATGTAAAATATTGATTAATTGTAACGGTTTATTTACATTTTTTCTATTTTTAAAATTTTTTCTTGTATTAAGGTTTTCACTGTACATCTCTGTTCTTCTTTTTGAAAGGTATTCCATCTATCCATATTCTGTCCTGGAACGCTGTGGCATCAAACACCCAAAGCCATTACCGTTCTTTGGGAACCTTATGCTGTTCCGAAACGTAAGACTTTTTTTCCTTCATTTTGCATGATGTTTCTCTCATTGAGCTTCACTTCATTAGATTTGTTCATTAAAGATGATTTACCTCTAATGACATCTAATGCCATGCGATTCCCAAACAGATTAGCCGTCGTGTGGAATAATGTATTTTTACGATGATAATTTCAATGACGGTCGAGGAGTGGGTGTGTTTAATATCGCAGAATTAATACTTTTAATTCTTCCAGGGTTTTTGGTGTAATCCGAGTGCACTAAGTGTAACGTAGCAAATCAAGATCTGCCGTGAGGAGATCTCAGTCTGTCTTTAGTTTAATGATAATTATGTGTCTATTAAGTGTATTAGAAGAGTGCAAATGATGACAGTTTTACATGTGACCTTTATTTGTGAATGTGAGGATGTTTCTGATAAAAAACATATTTGGTTTTACTAGCCAGTACTGTAAATCAAATTAAATTTAAATGCAAAGAATATAATAAAGAAATAATCATCATTATGTAAATTGCAAGTACAGTGGGGTCCAAAAGTCTGACCTCATTAAAAATCTAAAATTGTTTGCATTGTGGCAATGTTTACATGTACATCTTAATGATAGTAAAATAGTGTCTTCAAACTATGATAGATTATACAACCCACGCATGCTTTAATGGTAATAATTGGAAATTCAAGCATCTCATGAGTGTATTTTTAGACCACCTGCACACTTGTACACTGAAGCTCTGATATCAATTCTAATGCTCTTCTGGTCCTCAATAGATTCCCAGATCAATATGTTACTGTCAGACCACCATGGCGGGCTGGACAGCCTGCTGTTCAAAACACTCAATTCATTCAATCTCTCCGTCATCCAGTTATGACAAAGCCGCTTCTTCCTCACGCTCCCTACTGTCTCTTCCCTTTATCTCTTCTTTTCATCTCAATTCACGTCTTCCTGGTTGTGATTAAATGCTATTAGAGGAAGGTGAGAAAGGCATAAATTAATATGTATGCGACTGAGTCTTGCATAATTACCGCATGTCTAGATTAAGCTCCCCAGGTGAGCTAAAAGGTATGAGCTTTTTTTAGTCCGGAGGGTTTTTGTATGTTGCCGTGCAACCTTTGTGTGAGAGTATTAGTGTTTGTGTAGATAGATGCCCACGTCAGCAGACACGCTGTCACAAACAGTGGTCTCCAGAGCATTGCTCTAGCAAAATCCTCTGACCCACTTCTGGAGGCCATCCCCTCAGCTAAATCCTGCGTTTTCGGCTCTGTAAAATCAAGAGACTCACGACTGATTGTAATAAGGTCTGTATGTTGCTATCGTGAACTAATGTTCAAAACTCAAATAAGCATAAAACAGAGAGCAAAATGAAATTAGAAAATATAGAAAATATAATAGATTGTATTATTTATTCTTTCCATTATTGAATGAGAACTGTATTTACAATTGACTTTCTCCACCATCATGATGGCCATTCTGCTTGATCTCATAAAAATTCGTCTGTTTTTACGAGGTGGCTTATTCGCATGAATTTGTACAGTATGAATCGTACAAAAACATACAGTTATTGAAAAAAAAACAATGATAAAGGTCCACCCCAAATAATATGAATTTATGTGAATTAGCCACCTTTAAAAAAATACATATGAATGCCTGTAAAATTGTGTTGGAGAGATACATGCAGTGAGATGCAAGAGCAGAGCCACAGAGGAGGAGGTGAGAGACAGAAAGGAAAAAATCGTGATATATCTGGAATGATTTGAAATAAAAAGAGCAGAGGTGCAGGGGATAATTATGGGTAAAAGGAAGTGATGTACAAAGACGGACAGGGTCGTGGATGGAGCAGCAGATTGAGTCACATTTAGAGACTAAACGAGTCTCTCGCAACCCACAGCGGCACATTATCATGACACACTCCATTACCAAATACAACACTCACAGACATGAGATTCGGCCCATTTAGGATCCTAAACAACATAGCTGCAGTTCTCTCCCTCTCTATTACAAACACACACACACACATCTCTTTTTCTATAGGGGACATAAAAATAGGATTTCCTTTTTAAAATCATTCCACATTAACCCCAACATCACATAAAACAAAACAAACTGTAGTTGGTCTCTTTACATTTCAATCATAATTGTGTTGTTTTGTTTAAGTGTCCCTGACATCACGCTACAGTCAAGAAACCTTATGAGGCTTGGGAAAGTTTGTCATTATAAATGCACCAAAAATAAATCACTGAAGTGGAAAACAGAATATTTTTAATTTACTCCATTTCTCCTCATTGAAAGAAAATTTACCCAGGTTTAACTATTGTTTTGTGGGTTTTCATCATTGTACTTGTAGTATGACTTAAGGGAATGCATATCTCATATTTCTTCATTTAATACTAAAGTTTTAGGTGACATAAGGGATTATTAAAAGCAATTCGGTGTTCAAAAGCACCACGGAGGGCAAGGTCAAACTGGAAAACAACTGGAAGTGGCTAATCTTTTTAAGACAATTCCAATAGGACACACTGGAGATGGCTGACTGTGACTGTCCTCTTCAGTCGGGCCGCAGTTTATTGATCGTATCCGTCTGAGATGAATCCCCAATGAAGCCAGAGACAGAGGAGGTTCATTTGTTTGAATTGAGTCATTGTGTTCTGAGCTCTGGGTCTCTTATTAACTACAGCACATGGATACAAAACAGAAGCACGTCATCAGGAGCATGTGCAGATGCATGCGGTGTAACCATATGACAGGAGAATAATGTACGACTGAAGGAGAGGATGGAAGGACACAATGAGAAACACACACATACACACACGTGTGTGTGTCTCTGCCTAATGGCCACCTGGGAGACTGCAGGACTGGTGGGCAGAGAAAGGGCAGGTTGTTTGGTGCCAGTGCTGTCCAGTTACTACCTTGCTAAGTTTTTTAAAGTTAAATAAAATAAATATGTGATTATTTCAGTTGTTGTGCTGCTGGGGTGCTTTCAGGAGCATTTTCTCAGTGGACCTTTCAAATGCAGCGTCTATAAATCAGAGAGCTGAGCTCAGTTGTGTATTTGCTCTGTACTGTCCCCTACTGGTCCAATAATGCCTTGCACACTATTATAGTATAATAATTGCTTTTAGCTGTCTGTCTGTCTGTCCATCTACATCTGTCTATCCTTCTGTGTATCTATATCTCACTTTTTCTCTCTCTGTCTCTTAATACTTTTAACGTGATGTAAAAAGCTTTTTATAGATAGACATATTTAATTAAACATAAGTGCCTGGACTGCTTCTCTATGTAACTCACCATCTTTGACAAATAACACAGAGTAAATGAACTTGTCTGTAGTTATGATCTGTGCACATTTACAGTTATCCTTTTTCCACAGAAATGTTGCCTACACACAAAAACAAATCTTTGTTTTACAGGGACTTTGTTGAAACGGTTATTAAATTGTCTGTCAGTTGTCACGCTTCCATATAAAACATATCAGTGCTGGGTTAGATTTACAGGTCTGGCTTTTTTTGTGCAGTTGTTTTCATCATTTGGCTTTGCTTTGTTGACTCTGATGATTGTAGATGATGCAAGACCTCAGCGGAAAATAAATTGACTTGCATGTGACATTGAAATGTTTTAACACTTTTGTGTTTGTTTGCAGGGTTTTTTGGGGCCACATACAGATCTTATAAAGAAGTATGGGCGAGTCTGTGGGTAAGTGTTTTTTTAATTTTATAATGGTCAAAACCATCTGGCAAGCAAATAACATTGAAAATTAAAAGCTTTTTTCCTAAAGATTTTTTCTTTGATGAAATTTGAAAGACCTCTCATTATTTCCTGCATAATAAAAATATTTATTTCTCATTATATTTCCCCGAGGAAAACCAAAAACAGATGACATGATTGCATGTCATTTCCACATTTATAGAATTATTTCAACACAAAACAGCCTCAGCACGCTGATGTGATAAGATGTTTTCCTCCACACAGGAGGTTTTTGCAGTCTTGTCATTCATATTCAGACAGCATGAGCTCATGGTGTCTAATTTAGTCCGTCGCTGGCCAGACATTGTGGTTTAATGTGGCTGCACCTGAGAGGACGGCTTTTCTTCAGAGGGGATCAAAGCAGAGAGTGCCATGCTCTTCCTGCCTCTCATAGAAAAACAATAGAATCACAACGGTGGTTTTGTCTGCCTGTGTGCACTCGCAGGGATCCAGGGGTCTGGACTGGGTGTCGGGACCGGAAAAGGGGATCTAATGTGGAGTTGTGTGGATATATGTCAGGAGACATTATGACATCTTTCGGTTAGGGTAATCTAAGAGTCTGAGCTCCTCAAGAAAATCAAAGGGCTTTGAAATACATATCAGTGCTCTGCACTCTCTTAAAAACCCTTGTCTGCTCCCACAGCACAAGACATCAGTCAACCCAGTTCAGAAGTTTTAGCGCATTGCGGGAGCACTCGGCTTAAAATGTGCAGAAAGGCTGGTTTTTCTCCTTTGGTGGAGGTGTGATTTATTTTTCGCTCTACTTAAATATCCGTCAGATGTGATTCGGGAATATCTTCAAGTGGTTTCTAACCCGAACGGATTAGGGATAAACCATTTGGTGTTGTGCCTGACCACTGTAGAGTATGCACACATAAATCAAATCAAAATGAAAATTCTTTCATTATTTATTCACCCTCATGTAATTTTAAACCTGTATTACTTTCTTCTGCAGAACACAAAAAAACGTTTTTTTTAAAGAACGTTGATAACCCCCAACAATGACTTCCATTTCATGGACACAAAACACTCGAGAAATTTCTCAAAATATTTTCTTTTATATTCCACAGAATAGAGAAAGTCTAATACAGTCTTGTACAGTACAGTAAAACCATAAGAGTCTTCTGTCTTTGCTGCGTTTGCCTCTGGCTGCGGACCAGCTGGGCTTAACCATGTTTTACAGCCACTGGACGCAGTAATGAACCTTCTGCCGGAACAGGAAGCCTCCAAAGCTTGTATGAACTAGATTAATGACCTCAGTTATTTGCCTAAAAGCTTTCATATCCAATTATCAGCGCTTAATAAAGGTGTTTAATTATCTACTTGTTCCTGCTATTTCCTGTGAAATTGATTCTCGGAAAAAACTACAGTCAGAACGAAAGGAAGTTACATGTGGGATGAAGACGGACTCTGACGCTGGCACGCACGCACGCTCTTAATCCTTCATTTCACAGCATAGATGGCACAACCTCAGCAGTGAAATCTGCCATGCGTGACTACAACTACCCGGCAGCCTCATCAAACTTCTCACAGATCTGACCTTGACACACACAGACACATGGTGAGCGTGAGACAGATGTGTGTCTGCGCTCCTGTCACACGTGTGACGGGGGGTGTCTGCAGCCACGGACATGCTGCATTTTATCTGTCTCTTGTGTGTTTGTCTTTTGTTCTTTTGTCTCCTGCTACTCCCAAGGAATTAAAGTGGTGCACTGTTATTTATTCATTTCATCTTGTTTGTTTTTCTGTGTGTGTGTGCGTCAGTTATTATTTAGGCCGTCGGCCTGTAGTGATCGTGGCAGACCCTGATATGCTCAGGCAGGTGATGGTGAAGGAATTCAGTAGGTTCCCCAACAGGATGGTGAGTGTGACATTTACACAGCCTGTCTCTCTCTCTCTCTCTCTCTCTCTCTCTCTCTCTCTCTCTCTCTCTCTCTCTCTCTCTCTCTCTCTCTCTCTCTCTCTCTCTCTCTCTCTCTCTCTCTCTCTCTCCCTCTCTCTCTCTCCCTCTCTCTCTCTCTCTCTCTCTCTCTCTCTCTCTCACACACACACACATTCTCACACATGTTAGCTTTCCATGTTTTAGGGGACTTTTTATAGACAATGACTTGTATATTGTACAAACTGTACTGCATGTCCCCACAAGGTAACATGACTGGTAACATGACCCTCACACAAACATGTTGACATAATTTGATTTGATATAAAACATGATTTTATAAATGTAGACGTCCTTTAAACTTTAAGGTCCAGCTTAACCTGATTACTGTCTATGCACATATTGAGCATTCACATAAAAATGCACTATCCGAACTCCACGTTTTTAAAGATATTTAGATTTAATTCTTTTTGCATTTTAGATTAATGCATTTAAAAATAGCTTTATTTTTAGTTTTTAGTTGTATTTTGTTTATTGTTATGAAAAAAAGGCATGTTTATACAAGCCACTTAAATGTCCTAATTAAACTAAGGCTTATTCCTGTCTTAAGCCCTATTCGGACGGGATTAGTTTTACATGGGGAGGTGGTGGTAAATTAATTATTACCAGAGCTTCTCTGTGATTTTAGTCCCGTCCGAATGTGCGATCTCGGTAATCATTACGGACAATGTCAGTAAAGATTACGGCGACTTCTACCTTCTGTAAAAAGGTCCGGAAAAATGACCTCGGGTAATACTAATCCCGTTCGAATAGACCTGCAGTAAAAATGTACGGTAAAATTCCGTCATTTCCTGTTTAAAAGTAGTTTTTCAAGTTTTGCAAGCATGGAGGCGCTTAAAGAAGCATTCGGTTGCGTTGTAGGTGGTGAGACAACTCTGCGGCAAACCTCCAGTGTTTTCCGTATACCATTTAAAGCAAAAGGAAGATCGAAAGCACTTATTAGAGGCACAAAACTTCTTTTAGCTCTAGGTAAGTGTCTATTACCTACACAATCCAATCAGAATTGCTAGACTGGATGTAACTGTTTTATATAACATGTATATATATGTGTAAAAAAAAAAATTGTGTGTTTGCACACGTGATAACAGGACGCAACGTCATACGCACATGACGACAAGGAGGTTACTGTGGTGCATAAAGTGAGTTACCCCTCCCACTTCTGCTAGTTTTACTGAGATGTCTTGTCCCGTGCGAATTGGCCATTAATATTACAGATGTCCTGAGGTAAAATTACTTTACCCCCACCTCCCCATGTAAAACTAATCCCGTCCGAATAGGGCTTTAATCTAAACCCTGTCTGTTAAACCAGGACATGTCTAACTATCTTAAAAAATGTGCTTTCTTGTCATTGCAGAAAACTAATCCTCTACTGTACAGTTTATATTAACTACATCAGGGGTCTCCAACCTTTTTTCAGTTGAGAGCTACTTTTTAAAAAATGAAAGTGGTTGTGAGCTACTCACGTCACACAACGCTTAAAACGCTACAGACGCATAAGCGTGATGACGTTACTGCGTGAAACTTTGACGTGATGCCGTTTTTTAAATGTTGGAAACTTTGTAAAATTCGTGATAAAACTGCAAATAATAAGACAATAAAAGATAAATAATATAAAATAAAGAAATGAAATAAATTAATACGTTTATAGTGGAACAGTCATTTGAAAAGAATCTTGCTAAGCAAGTTGTTTGTGGTTAAACCGTTGACATGTTTATACATTATCTATTGTAGCTACATTGTTTCCACATTAATAGCACGAAGACATACACACCACAAATAAATAAAAGCAATGACAGGAATAGATTTGTTGTGTGTGTGTGTTCTTCTCCCAGCTCATAAATCATACTAAATTATGTTTAATAAGGTTTGTGTGAGGGTTTGGGTTTATGGGTAGGGTGAGGGTTACAGGGTACAATATACCGTTTGTACAGTATAAAAATCGTTGTCTGTGGAAAGACCCCATAAAACATGGAAACCCAACATGTGTAAATATAAAAGAATGGGGAGATCAAACATAATCTGAATGTTAATGTTTTGTCAAGGCTCCAGAGCTTTAACCTCAATCAGATCAGAGAAGCCAAAACTAACGATCACATGACTTATGTATCAAAACAAGTCAAAGGTCATAAGATAGCCTTGGTGCTAGAGTAAAGCATGCTGGGAAATGTGCTCAAGAAATGATTATGGATCAATACAATGAGTCCATGTGCACCACTGGGGCTTATCAGCTATCATTTCAACTGTGTGTGTGTGTGTAAAAGCTTACAATGCATCACACAGGCAAATTTATAATAATCTCACCCTGCCTGTAACCAACAGAAAGCTTATAAAATAGATTGCCATGGCACAAAAAAGCAAACAAATAGTATGTGTTGGCGCCTGTTAGTTAATTAACAGATACGTGCCTTGAAACACACACAAACAAACTCTTAATCATCAAAGTCGACCCAGCAAAAAGCTCTGCCACCTGGCCTCAGTATAACATCTACTGAGTGTACAACAGTAGTTTTACTGAAACTGAAACTAATTCAAGCAACACTGCCAAGATGGATCCTAATGAAACCGCCAAAAGTGTGAGAACACACATGCAGATGCTTGGCCAAGAATGTGTTCTTTGTATTTTAAGTTGTAAATTTAGACTATTAACCATGGTTTTACTACAAATTAAACAAAAAAACATGATTACTGTAATTAAACCATGGTGTTTGTAGTAAAACTTTGGTTAGACAAATGGTAATCAATCCACCAACACTACACTTTTACTATAATAAAACCATGGTTAGGAAATATTCAGCACTGGCCATCGTTTCATTGTACAACGAAATAACAGTTTGCGCTATTGTGATCCTGCTTTCACCCTAAAATTCTAGAGTTTTGTTGTTGTTCCTGCAGCTCAGTTGGTGCACTGTATTGCGAATTGCTTTGGATATAAAAGTGTTTTCAAAATGCATAAACGTAAATGTAAAAATTATGATAAAAAATTATGAATTATGATTTCAGAACATGTAAAACTGAACGTGTATCACTAGAAACATTTTTGGATTGATGTTTGTTTCAGGTCTGACAATCATCACTGCTACCATTTTATTTTTTTGTATAGTAACTGCTGTTAAACGACAAACAAATGGAAGATAAAGGATAATGGTTAGACTTATTTTGTTGTATATATTGTAGACTATCAGGGGTGGGACTAAACCGATGACTGAGAGTTTGATCATGCTGAAAGATGAACGCTGGAAACGGGTTCGCAGCATCCTGACACCATCATTTAGCGCTGCCAAGATTAAAGAGGTGAGATCTGCTTTTCTTTATGAATGTGTGTGTTGCAATTCTGCAGAGAAATGGTTACTGTTATGTGATTACATTTTATGGCCTTGAATTGATAAATTAACTCTAGCACTATTGGAACAGGTTGAAACAAAACTTGGACAAATAGACACTCTCATATTTTCATATCGGTTATTAAAAATTATTTTACAAAGTTTGCCTAAGCTGTGTAGGCCAATCTATCGACGACGCTTCGATGCCGCCGCCATACGTTGATGTCAGTTTGCTATATGTGTAACCTGTTTACATTCACTTAAGACACCTTGTCAAGAGAGACATTTTACGTGCATTTAGTGCATTTAACTGCAATTCATAGCTCGTTGGTTAATGTTCGCTGAAATAGTTTTAGAAATATCATGATTTTTTAAAAAGTATTTTTTGCACGAGTTTTATACATCTCTACAGACCCCTGGCCTAGATTGGTTGATAGGATGTTGATCCAGGAACACATCCTACTTGGCAAAAATCAAAGTAAGCCTATTACACAAAGTGCAGAACACGCTCTTCTTCAAAAAGACACCACTTAGGCATTGAAACCTGACAGTAAAATGTGCTTTTGAATCCTCATCAGAGAGTCTTAGCACAGCATGTGTCTTCTCTTTAGCTCTTTCAGTTGTCTGTGTCACCGGAGAATTGTTGTTGATGGAGGTCATATCAGGCTGCTTCACATTGTGTAATTTTGTTGGAGCCTGTTTGCACAACATTTAGAGGATCAACCCAATGATACGTGAATATGTTTCTTCTCAAAGTGAGAGACAGGAACTGAAAGAGTTTAAGAGAGTTTGACAGCCATCTTTTTTTTATTTTCCTATTGCACATCAAGTGTGTAACAAAAAAAGTCTGTATTTCCTTCACAATACATGCACACTTTAAAAACAGTGAAATAAAGATAAAAGCACACAGGGAAAGGAGGAACAGACAGACACGAGAAAGATGAGGTCGAAATGTCTGTCTGCAGCAAAGCCTGAAAAATGAGTGCAGCAATTCACTCCTACAGGAGAGAGACGGAGTTCACGTGACATCACTGAAAACAAAAGATAGCTTCGCTAAGATAAAGTTGTTCTCTAAAAATGATCGGTTGAGGCATACGCTAGTCGTATTGTGATCGGGTGGTCTTACGTGACAGCAGTTAATTGTTCTTTCGTCCTCTTGGCTAATGTGTTGTGAAGTGCCAGTCATCAGATCTTACATCATAGAAGAGGATCGATTCTCAATCTAAGTTCCCTGTGTCTCCTGTGACTCTTTCATTTTGTTGTGGACTGAATGATTGAATAAGATTGAATGAGTCACTGATTAAACAAGTCCTGCTTTAAATTATGTTGTCAATGTTGATTTTTCCTTTGAAAATATTTTGTTGTCGAGAGTGTAATCTGGAAACTTTACTTGCGAGTTTTGGAAACATCTCTGTAAGTTTGTGTCCTGTTTTCGAATATCAGGCCTCTTCATCTCTTAGGAAAAAGAATCAGGTTAGAAATAATCATGCTACGTGTCTTCCAAAACATTACTCATATTTGTAACTCAAACCAATCATAAACTTTTCGTTTTTTTTTAAAGTAGCCAGGGAAATTTTTCAGCTGTATTGAAGGAGTTACTTATGTGTGTTGTATTAATTTATTGCTTATTTATTTATTTTGTCGTTTAAGAATTTAAGCATAAGTCCATAGTTTAAAAGGATACTTAAATTTAGTTAAGCAAGCTAGTCTTGGATACCGTAAGGCCGTGTGCATAAGAAAAAATATTATAGATTGTTAAAAAAAATTGCAGAAATACTGTGTTATTTGAAAAACAAATGCAAATGTATCTTTATTTTTGGACATGACTGTAATGTATATGTATGTATGCCTATGCACCAGCATACATTATAGATTTCATTTCCCTTGTGATGCTGAAATAGTAAATATGTCCATCATGAATCTCTGGTGAGCTGTGAGAGCAAATACAAAGAAATTGTTTTCCTGAGTTCGACTTCTCACTTGCTCACACACATGGAATACCCATAACACAAGTGTGACATCCACCCGTTCTAATTTCAGCAGGTGTGACATCACGCAGAAGAAATCCACACACAATTTTCTCTATTCCACATTTGTGAACACAACGTGGGAGAGAAACTCGCACAGTGGCAAGTACGCAAACTTCTAATGAGCTCGTAAATGTCTTTACAGTGTACTCGAACCCAACTCGTGTCCATTAACTTAATTACAGTAAACACAACCGTTATGATTGCACTGTAAAATCCGCAGCGTCGTCTGTCTCTTTTCAAACACGCGAGATGTTCCGCTGTTAAATATAAGCCGCTTCTGGCAGAGGGTTTTATGGGAAATAAAACCGGGTTCGAAATTGAGGTTGCCAGTGTTGAAAGCGTAACCGAACCCCACGTTTTGTGTGTACGTGTGAATGTGTAAGCACACGCTCTTGCTGCCTGTATTGATTTTCATTAGCGGTGGTGTAGCGTCAGAAGGACACTGCTCCTGTCGTACTTCATGAGCTTTTCTAGTCATCTTCATCTGCCCGCCTGCACGGAGTCAATATGCATCAAGGAACACACACATGCACGCACACACAACTATTCATCTTATTTTATTTCCAAGTAAAGCCTCACCGAGATGTAATTTGTTCCAGGTAACTCCCAGTAAATATCTCATGACCTATCTGTGGTGAATACAGAATAGTGTCGTACAGCAAAAGTTTTGCTTAGAGTAAGTAGTTGCAGGTTAGCTACATTTGTGTTGTATCTAAAATACACATTTAAAGTTTATTGGAAAATCAAGACATGGAAGAAATTAAAATGTTGAAAAAACTTCATTTTAAGATGGAAATCACTGAAATAAAGTAATACTGGTTTGAACTCGGGGTGAGAAAATAAATTTTTAGGTGACTATAGCTAACCAGATAAAATAACTAGTTCAAGCCAAGCCGGACTGCAATGTATATTAATGCTGGTGTCAGCAGGATGAATAGGTAAGATTAATTGAATAATGAACAATTTCAGCTTATCATTTTGTAGATCTTAATCAAACAGGTACACACTTTCTCAAGGTTTCTTCATATATAATTCTCTCTCTACTCTTAAGCAGATATATCTTTGGATTCAATAGGTCTCATAAGAGCTGCTGGCTTATCATGCGTGTCAGGGAGGAAAGCCTCAGTATTGAAGAAAACGTGGTCAAGCTCTCATCTCAGACAGAGAATCTTGTGTTTAGAGTACATCTGAAGCACCTTGTGTTTCTCTGATCTTCTTACTCTTAAGTTATATGTATGTGTGGTTGTTTTTTGATGCTAAATGATCATGATCTCAACATGGTATCAAACAGCTGTGTAAAGTCTTTATTATGGCTGATTTCATAAATTCCCTTTATATCAACTTTCACAAATTTTTCTTATTATGTTTTGGTGTTTATTTGGTGCGTATTAACATTAGACAACAGTAAATTGGTTAAAATGTAACATTTGTTTAGTGGTGTTAATATCTGTGTGGGATGTTTGTCATTTTCAGATGGTTCCCCTCATCAACACGGCTACAGAAACATTACTAAACAATCTGAAAACCCATGCCGAGTCTGGTGACAGCTTTGACATCCACAGGTACAGACTTTCTCAAGTATTTGTGATGTTTGTGTGGGAGGAAACAAGTGCCTGTAGTTCTTGTTCCATATTATTTGATACATTGCAACTAAAAGTGTTACAATATACCGGTATTGACAATGACCGTGATATTATAAACTATGATACTTGATATTGTGTTAATACGACATATGATAATATCATCGTGTGTAATTCTGCACTCATTCAAACTTGTGCTCTCTGCCTCTCTACATCCAAATTTAAGTGTAATTCATTGGCTGAAAAATTCCTAAATAAATAAAATGAAAGATTAATTTTTTTTACTGTGAATTGTTTTGACCACAATAATCATTTAGTGTAAATCTGAAATCATTACAGCCCTAACTTTGATACGTTTTTTAAGCTGAAGTAATTTTTACACAACTAATCAACAATTAGACATTTTCTGTTGCTGTGTCAAGCTTAACAAACACGGCAATGTTTTAATTGAGAAAAAAGCTTACCACTATGGATATATGTGCATATTATGCTGTAAAGTATTTTACCAGCCAATTACACCCTTCAGTTTGAACACTTTCTCGGTTTCTGCAGGTGTTTCGGCTGTTTCACAATGGATGTAATTGCCAGTGTGGCGTTCGGTACGCAGGTGGACTCTCAGAACAATCCTGATGATCCTTTTGTGCATTACGCCTCCAAGTTCTTCTCCTTCACCTTCTTCCGGCCCCTCATGATATTCTTCAGTACGTCCCACCCGCACATCCACAGCACAACCTGCTCTATATACAAGCATTTATTTCTGCCTCATTATTTAGCAATGGATATCACAGCTTGTAAAGTGCTCCCACCAGATGATAATATGAAATGAATATTCATTATGCTGATATTATGATGATGATTAGCATATTTATAATATGAGAAGGGTGGTAGATTTTACAAGCTTCTCTCTTTCCTTCATTCAGTTGCATTTCCATTTCTTCTCAATCCTCTCGCTGGCCTCCTCCCCAACAAATCGAGGGATGAAATGAACCAATTCTTTATCAGCTGTATCCAGAAGATCATTAAACAGAGAGACGAGATGCCTCCAGAACAGGTACGGCCGTTCACATTTGGTGAATGAACGGATGAGACATCTTTCAAGATATGCATCTCTTGTTGTCTACAGAGACGACAGGATTTCCTGCAGCTCATGCTGGATGTGCGGAGCAGCAGCGAGTGTTTGTCTGTGGAGCATTTTGATGTTGTCAATCATGCTGATGAACAGGCCTGCCCAGAGCAGGAGACGGCCAGCGGGCACGAGAGTCAAAGCTCTGGCCACGAATCCAGCAGGCGCGTCCAGCAGAAGAGAATGATGACGGAGGATGAGATTGTTGGTCAGGCATTCATCTTCCTGTTGGCCGGCTACGAAACGAGCAGCAACACCCTAGCGTTCACGTGCTACCTGTTAGCAATCCACCAAGACTGCCAGGACAGAGTACAACAAGAAGTGGACGAATTCTTCTCTAGACACGTAAGATAAAGAGTAAAATGTGTATATATTTATTTATTGATTGGGTGTGTTTTACTCATGATAAAGCACAGCCGTGACTGCTTCTCCCATCGATTCTGCGTATGAATGCACTTAGCAACGTAAACGTATATCACAGTCCTTCGGGGACTTTTTTTTGTAATTTTACTTCATGAAAGTTGCACCGATACATATTTTTAGGCTTTAATTAATATTTGTATTGTGTGGTAACAGTTTTATAAAAGCAATAAGACAGAAAATCAGCAGCATTGTGAAGCAGCTTGGGTTTGATCGGATACGTACAGCATTGTGAGAGTTATAAGAGAGTTAAGTGGATGGTTTGCAGTATGTCTGCTCGGCTACTTAGATCATTTACTCTTCTGTGTAAAAATAGCACTTGCAGTGATGATGGTGCTTCTGCTGATTTGATGTCTTATGTGTGTGCATAATGTGCTACTCATGAGACACACAGAAAGAATCTTGATTGATTCTTGGATTAAACCTGTAATCTATACTGCAGAGAGCTGAAAGGGTTGAATGATGATGAGGAGGGTCAGCTGTGGAAAGAACAGCTTCAGTAAATAGGGTAGTGGGGTAAATAGAATATTTAGTGCTATCTATCTATCTATCTATCTATCTATCTATCTATCTATCTATCTATCTATCTATCTATCTATCTATCTATCTATCTATCTATCTCTCTATCTCTCTCTCTCTCTCTCTCTCTCCCTCTCTCTCTCAAAAATTAGGTGTGCAATTACATTTTATAGTTTTATAATATGCAAACTGTAAAAATGCCAGAGGATCTATCTATATTCTCTCTCTCTCTCTCTCTCTCTCTCTCTCTCTCTCTCTCTCTCTCTCTCTCTCTCTCTCTCTCTCTCTCTCTCTCTCTCTCTCTCTCTCTCTCTCTCTCTCTCTCTCTCTCTCTCTCTCTCTCTCTCTCTCTCTCTCTCTCTCTCTCTCTCTCTCTCTCTCTCTCTCTCTCTCTCTCTCTCTCTCTCTATCTCTATCTCTCTCTCTCCTTCTTTCCCTCTATCCCCCTCTCTCTCTCTCTCAAAAATAGGTATGCAATTACATTTTATAGTTTTATAAGATGCAAACTGTAAAAATGCCAGAGGAGGAGAGCTCTAAGCCATGTCTAGGGACCAGAATATAATAACAGCAAAAGAAGGCTCTTTTAACTTGCACCAGTAAGCACCTTAGCAACCGCATAGCAATGGATTAAAAACAGTCCTAAGACCTTAGTGAGCACATATTAACATCCTGGTGACCACCAGAACATATTACAACATGGCAAACACCAATTGGACTCCTCAGAAAATCTCGTCAAGCTCCATTTTGCTTTCTGGCATTATACCCATCAACCGCTATGTTGCTTATTAAACATGATGTAGAGCTCTTTGATTTCTCTGTGAGATGCACCCTAATGGCTGGCTGACAATAAACAGAGGCTTTATAAACCCGCACCTGCATCTCTTGAATCCTAATACCTGCAGTTCAGGCCTGGCAGCCGCGCACCGGAGGAGAGGATCAAACGCAGCCCTCAGTCTCCCTATCTGATTTTCCATCTCATTCATCTGTCTCGTCCTCTCTTTTAATTTAAGCACTCCCTTTCCACATCCAATTTCTTCTCTCTGGAAGTCTGAGTCTCTTTCTCATAACAGAGGGAATAAATGTTCAAAGCAGTGTTTAGGAGATCGTTTATCATTGGTAGAATGCAGGGCCGGTGACGATGGGGGCTTACTAAATGAATCTTTATACCACCGAGCACATGAGGGGCCCTTGCGTGTCATTATGTTATGCTAAGTTTTTTAAAAAGCAGAAAAACAAGATGTTTTTTATTGTTTTCTCAGAGCTATTTGTCTGAGAATGTCTGAGGAATCTCTCATTATAATGCATCATTTATCTGATGGTCGTCTTATGTAACACATCTGGCAAAGAGCCTCCAGGACATCACGCTAACCCATCATGCTTTACATTTTGTCCCCTGGTTTTCGAGGTTAGCCGACAGGATCCCGTGATGGAAAACAAACCGAATGGATGCTTATAAACCCGCTTGCAATGACGTTTTCAAATAAAAGAGCTTATGGCAGAAGTTATAAAACCAGTAAGCATTACAAGCACAGCAATAAAACTCAAGCCCAGCTTTGTCTCACAATGTCTTACTGTACGTCCTGAGTCCACTGTATAGCCGGCAATAACTTAATACTCTCTTTATATCGAACAGCTGGGGATCCATACAGAAAGACATTTGGCCCTGGTGCATACTGAAGGTCAGTCTCATCCACCCCGCTGCTCTAATGTCTGTACTCGTGTTTAGCTCAGGGAAAAAGTGTCTTCCACTCTTTCATTTGAGGGGTTTTATTCTCGAAACGCCCCTCACCGTGTGCCGTTTCAGCTCGAAAAACCTTCTCAAATGTCAGACTCTCTTTACACACCCTACATGAGGGCACATTTTTGTGCTGAAATGCAGCGCTGAGGGTGTTTACCTGAGCTAACGGTTTATGGTGGGTGAAACTATTGAACCAATTACAAAATAGGTGCAAACCATTGTTTCTGTAGTTTAACTGGTAAAAGGGAAATCATGGGTTGGATTATAGAAAATGTATGGACTAATGAAATGTACAGTACCAATCAGTAATTTGGAAACACTGTTGTTTAGATTTTTTCCACATTTTAGAATAGTTGTAAACTCATCAAAACAATAAAATAACAATGGGAATTATGTTGTGACTAAAAGCATCCAAAATAAATTAACAGTATGTTATATTTTAGCATCTTTAAAAGTAGTCATCCTTTGTCTAGAATTTGTAAAATCATAATCTTGACATTTTATCATCCAGCTTTTTGAGGTCTCAACCTGAGAAACTTTTAAACAGCTATCTATGTTGGACTCTTATTGACTGCTTTTATTCATAATTTGGTCCAAGTAAACCAGTTTTAAAAATATATTTTTTAATAAAATTTCAGTTTTCTAATTAAAGAAAATAATATGTTGGCACAATTATATTTTGTCTGCGAAAGTAATTCCAAACTTTAAAATATACACCTTCAAAATAAAAGATTTTTAAAATCATGAGAAACATTTTTGTCAATTTTGTCTAAACTTTTGACTGGTGCTGTACTATATAGCTTAAATGTGCTGATGTTTTGGATTAATAGTGTCTACCAAGTGTATAAATGAAAAGCAAAGATTCTTAGAGAGTTGGTTGACACACCAAAAAAATCTCTAAGCTAAAGACAAAATGCACCATAAAAGTTCACTGTAGGATATACTGTATATAGAAGCAGTAGCCTTATGAGGAGCAGACATAGGCTTATTTAAACCATTAATCACACTGATTTATTATATAGCTTCAGAAAACAGGAAATTAGCACTTTTAAAGTCATTTTTATGGTGCGTTTTGTACTTAGCTCAGATGTTTCACAAGAAATAAAGTCATAAAATAAAGTAAAAGTCATATGGGCTCAAAAGGACACAAAAGTTTAGGAAGGAACCGTTCCTTTAACAATCCGTGGAGCTGAGTGTGATAAATGACCTGTTCTCACTTACACACCCGTGACCTTAACAAACTATATGTCAAGGGTGAATTCTGGAATTACTATCATCGATTTGCCTGGGTTTTTTTCACCATTGGGACAGTTTAAGTGGCAAACATGTTAATGCCTCGCTCGACTGACTCGGTGAATGTGTCACAGGGCGCACATTGTGTCTTCTGGTCTAGCCTTTCATTTTCTCTTTCTGGGCTGTGTGGTGCCTCCCAGGGTGCCTGTCATTAATTTGCCTTTTTTATCTGCATAAATAACAGGGATCTGATGCGGAGCGCTACCTAATGACTCATCCAGAGGTGGGAGACGGGGGCAAGAGGGCCAGAAACCGAACAAAATTACATGTTTCTAGCTAAGACCTCTCCCACGGAAAAGGGAAAAGGAAAAGAGAAAAACAGACCAGTTGAGTTAGAAAGACAACAAATAGGTTTTTTGGGGTGTGAATGTTTTTAGCGAATCTTGCAAAAATATTTTAACAGAATAATTTAAATGCAGCAAAATATTCTTATTTTTATTATTTATGTATTTATTTATTTTTACTGTCATTATATTTTGTCATTTTTATCATTATAGTAATTATTGCACTCACATTACGTTAATGTGAATTATAATGAAAATTCAATTTGCAAACAATGCAAAAAAATCCTTAATATTCCGTGAATAAATTAATAACTTCATTTTTAAAACAAAATATAATTTATTTTTCCAAATTTACTCCCAAATTCACTTTGGTCTGTGCAAGCAGCTGATTTTCTCCAAAGACATAAAGGTTTTTACTCCCATACTTTCTGATATTGTCTTTTTGTACTGTACATACAGCTGGGCCAGGGAATGTACAGTACAAAGGAGACAATGTATCATGATAGCTTGCTTGTATTGATTTGATGGGTAGATTGAACATGACAAAAAAAGAATAAATTTACAACCATATCATTTAAACGCTGATGTTCTCCTGTAAGATTTTCTAATCGATAGTCTCCTTGATAGAGTTGTACTAACAATGCGAGCTCAACAAACAAGCGTTTTTTAAACTGCAGTGAGGTTCTAAGATCCATTTCTGACAACTGAACTATCCACTTAAAGATGATAAAAGGGCTCCTGCTGATTGCAGTGGATAGTTCAGTTGTCAGACTTTTTTATATATTTATATCTTTTATTCTCTCATATACATTTAATCCAAGACTTCTATCTTAATTCTATAAATATATAGAAAATAAAAATACGAACAGTGATACAAATTAGCAAATAGTTGAATAAGAAAATTAAAGAGGGAGCAAAATACAAGAAAATAATAAATACAAATAAGTAAATAATACAAAAAATCTTATAAGCAAAATTTCCAGGTAGAATGTTTTCAACCCATGGTTGGGTCAAAAAGAGACAAACCCAACTTGGGTGGGTTGAGTTATAAATTAACCTATGATGGGCTGTTTTAAATGCTGTTTTGTAACCCATGGTTGGCTCAAATATGGACATTTTTTAGATTAATTTAACCCACCAGTTGGGTTTGTCCCTTAATGACCCAACCATGTGTCCAAAGTAATTGTTTTATTTTATTTAGAATTTCAAAGTTTTAAATTTAGAAATTGGATGACTATGACATTTAAATGTCTCACACAATATAACCATTGCTTTGTATCAGAATACAGTTAATACATTATATATTACTTGTTGTCATTATTGTGCAGCTTATATGTAATTCAGCACCATATATTAAGTGAAAGAGGATATCACAAAGAGATGAATGTGAAAACCTGAAGGCAAATAGCAAGGAAAGCATGAAAATATGGTAAAAGATGGAAAAATAGGGAGTGGGAGAGCGAGAGCAGTCAGTGTGATCCGTGAATAATTCATTGGTGACGTGCCTCTGAGACTCGACCTCCAGAGGGCTCTTTTCTTCATTCAGGACTGTGATGGGCTCCTCTCCTCTCACTGATAGCGTTTAAACCTGAATAAAGAGCTCCAGTCTACCCTGATAAATTCAATATCACTGTCTTTGATCCATCTGGAAACACAGAGCTGTATTTGTCAGTTCCCATTGAGCTGTTGGTTCAGCCTCATCTTCAATTTGAAACACACAACTTATGATATGATGAGTGAACACTTGCACGTGTTTCTAGCACAATCCATTTATGTCCATTTTAATTCAAGAGTGAGAGAGAGAGAAAGTATGGGTCTGGAACAGGTTTTAAAGGGACAGTTCACCTAAAATTTTTAGAAAAGTCTTAGCGGTCAAGTCATACAGGTTTGGAAAAATTTCATTTACTTTACGTTTTTAGCTTGCTACCTAGGGTGCATTTTGAGGCTTCTTAATTTGGCAGATGCTTTTATTTGAAGTGGCTTACAGTCGATTTTATTAGTAAATCAAATGCGAGTCGGGTTGCAAGGCAAGCGCTTTTTGTATGATGATTTGCTGTAGATACAAATTGCTCTGGGTTTTGGAACAAAAAGTGTAGAATCAACATATTAAAAAGATCGCAAAATGATGCAGAGTGCTTTAGTCTCTCATATAAGCTGCTACTACAACAAGCAATAAAAACATCCACATGAGCCAATAACTTACAATGCACAATAATTGTGGCTATACAAAAGATTTGGCTATACCAAATTATACAGCAGGAAAATGTTGATGACACAATGTCACACACGCTTGTGCACAAGTGAAAACCTTAAGCTACAGAGGACACTATATGATATTTCTGTCCCACCTACAAGCAGCTTGTTATCTGTACTTTTAAAAAAGCTTTTTACAAGCCCCACATGATTTCTCACGCACACACACAACGATGTACACAAACATGCAAGAGCCACATGCATTCATGCACAAACACAGTCACGGTCCACTGCGTCAACCCCTTCACAATGTTACCTAACCCTGTTTTTCACATCGACCGGCACTGCATCTTGTAAAGTAAAGAATCAATTTTATAAATTTTCCTCTGAACAGATGCTTCCATTGTGTTGTTATGATGTTGATACTGTGGAAGGAGGTATACGACTCCCCTGTTTGTTATTTAGTCTTTGTGCCGGCCGTTTCGATCTCTTTCCCATGTGCAGTTGAACGAGCAGATGGAGTCATCAAACCACCGCTGCCACTGTTGAAGGGCCAGAGAATATGTAAGGACCCTTGGGATAGAGAGGAAGGAGACTTGTAATAGGCCTGATTTAAACAACCATAACAAATTCACCGTCAGTCAGCTGTACCTCAACCTGACGCCTGTGCGTCGAATGTCAACAGCGATCGGATGCCTGCCATTGTTTAAGGACCACCTTCGCTGTGACTCCTAGGGGATGTGCAAATGAGGCAGGCACTGTGACAATGAAAATATGCTTTATTATTTATCTGCCATTGTTAGGCCTCATTCAAACAAGGTGTGTGTGTCTGTGTATAGATACACAGTTTATATCTACATTGCATAGATGTCTATGTACATAGCCAGCCTGATCTTACAGATATTCATAAGTTGGCTCATGAATTCATACAATGTGAATCATAAAGATTGAAAAATGAACAATAGTAAAGCCACTAACCCAAACGTCATATAAAACGTACAAATAAGATTGTATAAATGTATTCAAATTAGCCACCTCGAAAAATAGATATACCTACAAATATATGCTGTATACATTACACACCAATATTTTTACACACCATATTTTTTGCTTTATGGTATTTAAAAAAAAAAAGGTAAAAATGTAGCTAATTTTATAGCTCACCACTTTATAACACCTTTAATTTATTTGTGTAATGTTGCTTAAACCAGCACAGGACAGACAAACAATCATTCGTACACTTTGACCCAAACCTTGTCCCACATTGCAGATGAAGTTCATAAAAAACCATCACTAGTAAGTATTTATTAGTCAAAGCCCATTTTTACTTTCATTTAGCTGTTAGAAATATGTGAAGAATTTTGTATCATGCCTGTATATCATCCATAACTAACACAAAAAGAATCTTTACTTTCTGGAAAACAAGGAATAATTTAATAGACGGCAGCGCTTGTTTAATAAGTGAATGTAAGCCTGTCTGGCAGAGGCAAAGGTGAGCGAAACCGCACGGAACGGCATCCACCGTAATGAGCATTTTAGCTGCACTATCTAGCAGAATCATGATGGCGAAAACCCTCATAATTGCTTTTGCGGCAGGGAGTCTCATGACCTGTCATTTGATTGTCCATTACGGCTGTATTTTCCTGCACATTGAGTCAAATTGAATAAAAGGTGTTGGGGTCTGTGAGGGTGGGGTGGTGTTAAATCCCTAAGGCAGCGATGGGTTGTAATAGCTCTATCACAGTCTACAACACAGCCATGTGAAGAACATAATGAGCGGCGGGCACATGGACGAGACGTGCGGAGCGTAATGGGGCGGCGGGTTAAGGTGCAGTATTGATGGAGGCTCATCATCGTGGGTGAGGGAGGACTTGAAGATGAGATGAAACTGAGATGAGTTTTAATGTACCACTAACTAACACACAAAAGCCTTTTTAGATTGCACATTTTCTGTATCAGATCTCATGTAGTTTCTCTGAATGTTGCAAAGGATTTTGTGGATAGGTGGAAACCATTTAAATTGCTGAATTACTGAAACAGGTTTTTGTTTTGGGTCCAGCTGATGTGACCTTTTCTTATCCGCCTGTCAAGTCACGACATAAAAAATATTGTTTTCTAGGTCCAGGTCTCCACCTAGTTATACACACATTTAAACTCTGTGTACACTAAAGTCTCCCAGCTCATGGAAACTCTTAACAGCAATATTTTAATAATTCACAAAAAATGAATCATTGTCTGGCCTTTTGGAATTTCGTTATGGAGATAAAGGTTAGGATTGTGGTTTTTCTGTGGTTTTACAGCATACCAGCAATGTAAATTAGCATTATTTATTGTTTATCTTTGCCAACTGAATGAGTATTTGGACCCGGAAGCGCTGGTGCGTGACGTCAGATTAAACAAGCGGATTTCCCCATCATTGTATTTTAAAACCTAGTAAATTATGTAGCAAATTGCACATTCTTTTGACATCAAACTGTTTCTAAGATATCTAGAAAATTTACAAAGCACTTTCTGGGATTAACACAATTGTATAGTCAGCTCAAAAGTGGCGAAATAGTCTGTGGTGCAACTACAAGCTTTTTCATGAGATGTTTCATTTGTTTGCTGCAGTAAATTAACTATGTACTTTTTTTTATATATATTCCTGGAGTTACTGAAGTGAAACATAGACAACATTCCGTTATGTTACGTAGAGATCAGTCTTCACATCCTAGTCAAAAAACCTTGAACGCAGGTTCCAGTTGTAGACTTCCATGATCATCTCCAAACTTTCATTCAGGTCTATTCATAGCTCACTTATAATAAACCAATCAATTTCCAGTTGATAAAATAAAGTCCCATCCAAAAATATTTTTCTTTTATAAAATATTCAGTTTCATGTGACAATACAGAGGGCTGTAAATGGTTATCCATGTGTACTTTTTTGCAACATTTCAGACACAATCACACTTCACACAATCACAGGACACAAAAATGTGTCCTGAGCTCAAATGACTCTTCTGTGCCCACAGAGGCCTTGTGACTGAAGATGACACACATTTTCCTCCAACTAATCAGACCATGACAAAGTATTGATTTTCTGCTCAGGTGATTTTAATTAGGCATTTTAATTAGTTTGTCCATTGTATGTCCCAGGTTGTGTGGTTCAGGCGTTGGCCAGGACCGTGTGGTTTATAGAGGCAGGCCACACTCTTCTGACATAGGCTGTCTTCAGTTGATAAGAGCACAATCAATGGCTGTGACACTTCCTGCAATTAGCTTCCCTAATTAACCATTTGGCCGAGGAAATAATCACCGTGGGGGGCTGATTTTAACTCTTGAAAGAAACCAGAGGTGTTGATTTGGGAGTTTTGCAATTCTAAACTGATATAAGAAATTGTATTGAATGACATTTTTTGTGTTGCGGAAATTAACAGTTTTTATTGAAATTACGATTGTAAATCAGTTTTGTTTAAAATAAGTCGTGAAAGGCCTATAGTGAGGACGGAGTGTCTAAAACCCTTTTTCACAAGCCTTGAGTGGCATGTTGTCTATATTTTACAAAAGCTTCGAACACGACCGATCTATTTAAAAATGACAATGGTAAATATCTTTTATACTGCAGTCACAAAATGCCCATTTGCTTTAGTTTCGTAAATGGTTCTTTACAATTCACATGAAATCACACGGAAAAACAGCCAAACATCTGTGGGTCCATTATTATTATAAGAAAAGCAATGAGTCCTGCAGCCTATCTGCCTCTGTTCCATGTTATCAGAGGACAATACAAGATGACACTCATTGTGTTTGTACATTAACAGCACCCTTGAGCATCTCCTGTTTGAACATGAATGCCTCCATCACCATCAATAACAATACATAACTGTCTCTGTGCCAACCCTAAAGGGACGGGTGAGATAAGGTGCAATATTAGACGTTTACAATAATCCAACCTGTGCTTTTCCATAAAACTACATTTACAGAGCGAATGTGATTAAAGTGAGACAAAGGAAGGAAAACAGGAACAAAATGTTTTTAATTGTTAGCAGCCCAACTTTACTTTGTGATGAAAAACAAGATTTGTATTTAAAATGTACTTGAAGGCTTCTTTCCGTTTCACATACAGTACACATTCACACATACACAGTGACGGCCGACAGCCGTAAACAGAAGGTTAAATGTTTAAAATTCAAGAAGAGATTGATTGGCTGTCTCTCGCTTGACGTGAAGGCAGTCTCTGAGCCCTGCGAGCACTTCACACACCCTCACGCAGGAAAAATGAATCTCATTTTCTGAAAAGAGGCTGATATTAATACCAAGGGGCACAGAAATATGCAGGGAAATGAGTTGTTTTAGCAGCGTGCTCCTTTGAACACGCCGAGGCTTTTTTCGTCTCCCTTGAAATGAATTTGAAGGAAACGTTTTGAGTATTTTTAGGTCAAAGCATTTCCGGGGAGAGCGCGTTTCTTGTTTTATTAATTCAAACGGTAGGGGCCTTTGGATTTTAATGATATGTTCTGTTACTTTTTAAGTGAATTTATTTCGACTTAATGAGAATGCATTAGAGTACTTGCACAGCAGAACGTGTTTGTTGTTGCTGTATGAGAACGAGCAAATGTGCAATTAAATTCAGAAGAGAGACGGTCATGAAATTAAAAACACTTACGTTTGAAACTTGATGTTGATCTTTAAAGAGGGCCAATAAACTTGTTTTAGGTTGAGGTGCCTGTAAACATACTTGAGATATATTTAGATATTCATAATATATGTGACGAGCTTGTGATGCTTGAACTTTTTTACTCACTTTTGTACATTTCTACCCCTCTGATCGTGGTACGGCAGCCAGATGTTACTCTGCCTGTCATTTGTTTTGTTGACTGAGTTCTGTGAAGCATGCTATCAGACGAGATACTTTGGGCCAAAATTGCCTGCAGACTCATTAATAATGGCTTCATTCAAGCAAAACCTATCCGTTGTGATACATACAGAAAGGTATCATGCATGCATTACAGCAGCATTATGCAAGATGTGCTATAGACGTTATTGACAATCTTTGCACCAGAGTTTTGTTGGGTTTGTTTGATGAAAGCACCGAAAAGAATAAACAAAGGCCGAGACAAAAATGGGAAAGCTTGTCTGCAGGGCTGTCTGACCTTGCTTTGTGAGTTTAGACACATCAATATGCAATATTCAGTGGAGGTAAATGTAGTCATACTCCAGGCTGTGAGACGGGGATCAACAGAGACAGGGTCTGTCCTTTCGGTAGAGATTTGGCAAATACTTGGCATTTCACTGAAACACATTATTGAAATAGCACAGCGTCGTGCCAACAGAATCAAAAATTCCTGTTTTTAAACTGAATGTCATTGGAAGCAATTCAATTGGATTTTAAATATGCAGTTTACATTACATTTACTCTTTTATAAAATGAACCATGGTAACCATAGTTGAAGAAAAATTAAGTCTGTTTAATCACTACTGAGTCGCACATTACATACTACACATCATTACCATCTGCACCGTTTCATCACATTCATGTCATTCCACACTGGAACCAGACCGACGCCCAACGAAAAGTGACATTACAGCCAGACAATAGCAAGGCGGGGGTCTGGGAAGGATGTATCCAACATGCCAGAATCTAATTCTCGCCCCGCTGCATCCTCTCATTCCCTCAACGGATGCTTTTGCTGGTTGAACAGTGGCTTGTCATTACGGTGGCATTATAAATGTCTGGGGGCCTCATACACACAGGATGTGGGTAAAGCTGCAGGGGTGCATGCTCACCGTCTGACCCCTATTTTCCCAGAGCCATGCAGTAATAAACTGCTCTAAATGTGTTTCAGTTCACACAAACAAATGTCAGGTGTTATATTAAATCATTCAGAAATGGAACGTAGTGCAAATTGGCTTTTGTATATAAATATATAGTCATTGCATTTGTTTAAAATGGCTTTTAGGTTCTGAAGGAGGAAATGAGTAAATAGCATGCTGTAAATGATTGTTACCCTTCATCAGTGTAACTGGAATTATTGCTGCTCTGCTGCCACCTACTGGTCATACATAGTCACTGCGGAAATAGTTTTAGGGCTTAATGCTAAATGTTTCAATTTGTTTTGTAGGAGACCGCTGATTATAATAACATCCAAAAGCTGAAATATTTAGACATGGTCTTATGTGAGGCACTTAGACTCTACCCACCTGGATTCAGGTATGTCTGTCTAAATTACCATACAAGTAATGATACAATATTATTTATCTATTGTATTAGTATTAGTTATTAATATAAATAGTAATAACTATTCTAGTTTTATTTATTTTATAAATTATATATTAGATAATTTAACTTTATATGTATTATATTATTTATTATAATATATATACAATAAATATTAATATTTTAAATAAAGTATTCTTTTTTACTACTTAAATCTTTCTATACTTTTTAATAATTCTCCTGCTTTCTATCATTTTTTTTCTTATTATTTCTTTACTGTTTTTATGTCCCTGCAGTTTGTTCTAAAATGTATTTTGTGTAAATCTAGTGCTATAGAAATTACAATAACATTTTTTTGGTGTTGAACTGCATGGAATTATTCACAGAATGAATATTAATTATTATTGTTGGACATCGATTACTATATTATTGAACATTTATAGTGGCATTGTTTATTTTCTCACAGGTTCGCACGGGATATTGAGCAAGACTGTGTGATAAATGGTCATTTTCTACCTAAAGGAGCATCGCTCGAGATCCCTGCAGGTTTCCTTCACTACGACCCTGAGCACTGGCCTGAACCTGAGAAATTCATACCGGAGAGGTAAACAACTTCTCTTTTCAGAGCATTAACTACAATATTACAGTAGTGACGGGTGTAGAGTAACTCACCCACATTGATAATGTTCTGAAAACAGATCACAGATAAACATTACTAAAGCTGCTGAGTGCTGTTAGATTTTGTTTGTGTTCCAGCCGCGTGATTTTGCTCACACTGAAGTCTATCTTCTTTGTTTCAGATTTACTCCAGAAGCCAAGGCCAGCCGGCACCCATTTGTATATCTGCCGTTTGGAGCCGGGCCACGCAGCTGTGTGGGCATGAGACTGGCTCAGCTGGAGATTAAAGTGGCTCTGGTTCACATATTTAGGAGATTCAACGTGGTGGCTTGTGAGGACACCAAGGTTTGTTGGTTTTCATACATTTCCGCATATATGGAGTACACAAGGACAATAAATTTACTGTATATTTTCCTCTCTTTAATGTCCCACAGGTTCCTCTGGAGCTTAAGTCAAGCGTAACCCTTGGACCTAAAAATGGAATATCTGTCAAAATTACCAAAAGAGAGAGTTTTGAGGATGAGTTATAAAAGAGTTTAAATTGTAATATTTGATTATAAATGAATATCTAAAGTGTTTCTTTGGGGAGTTAGTGTTAGTTTCAGCTGAAAATCACTAAACCTTCCTGTCATATTACATACTGTGAATATTTCTTCAATATTTCAACACTACAGTATCTGTCACTTTCTTTAGTACTCAATCATAACTTTTATATTGTCAAGAGTCATAATAACTATAAAAAAAACTGAGAAATTACCAGATTGTACAGCATAATTTTCCTGCAGTCTGACCATCAGAAACACACATATTTTGTTACTGAATGATCTTTATTCTGATGGAAATCCAAACCAAACAAGTAACATATACTAAATAAAACAAATTTTTAATAATAATGATGAAATAATAGGTAATTACATTTAAAATGACATTTTGTGATAAAATGAGATTTAAAGGCGAGCAAGGGTTTTAATTTTGGATGATGCTGTTACAACATGTATGTTTTAATTGCAGTGCAGTTCAAGGACGATGTGATTATAAAGGTTTAGGGTGTACTGAGTGTTGCATTATCGAGTGTAAATATGATTATGATGTATCATATTTGGCATTATAAAGGGAAGATCATTTTAAGATGATTTGCTCCAATAAAAATGTGAATGCAAATGACTAAATAGTTTATCAGTGTATGAATCTTTATCTTTAAATTGCATTAAATCATTTAATATTAGACATCTAAAATGAAAATAGGGAATCTTTGTTTAGTTGTTACAGTATTTCTGCCACGTCTTTCTGCTGGTTCTATAAAAATCTGCATTTAGGTTTGACAACCCTGCTTTAAAACTCTTTTGCCACCAGATGTCTCAATGAACACTAAAGAGTGAATTTTGCACATATAATAAAGTTGACAGAGGTTCAAACTTATGAAGGGTGGAACCAGGAAGCATTTTTATTCTTTAGAGTTCAACTACTGCTTTGCACAGATCAGTGACAGAAATAGTTACGTTCTACCGATTTGTATGATTACCTTTTTATATGATAACAAATACCTGGTGAACATTTCACACCATATATCATAAACTATATATAATATATCATTTGCTTGTAAGCTTTGTGTAATCTTCACGAGAAATAGTATCAGCAGTTGAATCTCATCCACCTCCATTAAAACATTAAGTTTAATTAAGTAAATTTAAAGAGTACATGCCATATCAAAGCTAAAACAGCTGGCAATAGTAATGCTCACATATGCTCGTACAGTAAAATGTTTTTTGCATTAAATGACCAAATCATGTCATTTTAATGATATGCGCAAAAACTAATGTAGTGGAAAAAATGTTAATTATTACTGAATTGATTTATAATCTAATGGTTAATTATTGGCTTTATAGTTAACTAGGTATCAGTTAATTAAATACACTGAGTAGTGCTTTAGATTATCAGTAGAAGTGAAAGAAAAAGTAGGCCCAGATCTAAGCGGTGCTGTGAGTTAGTGAGTTAGTTGAGTTAGTGGTACTTATGGTTCAGAAACTGAACCCGAGTAACGAGCGTTGTGATATTGCTTGCTTTGAGTATTCAATGATATACTCGGGGTAGACCTGAAATTTCTCAAAAACTACAAAAATGGCTGGATTGGTCTCACTGTCAACGCAGCTGTCGTAAAAACTGTGAACACTTTTCTTCGCTGGAGGACGAACTAAACTACTGCAACCTTTCGTGAAGTCTCCGACCAGCACCTTTGCCATGAACATCTTCTTTCTGCTGCCGCTGGAGTGGGCATATCTGTCGGAGTATGAAGCATCTCTGGCAAAATAGCTGCCTGTTAAACGATGACATAGATGTTGAAGTACGTCATTAAGTAACTTTATCACACGTGAAAAAGCATAATTTGTTATACTCTGTAAAGACTAAGCAAATGTTTTAATACCTTTGCCATAAAGGGTCCCGTGACTGCCACAGACCCTCCAGTCAAAGTTCTGCTCACAGATGGCCTCTATCAGAGACTCGTCTGTACCGTGAAAGAGGTAACGCTGGTCCACTTCCTTTCCTCCATTCCTCCCAATCATTTGTTCATTTTGCCTAGAAACAAAAACACAAATCATTTAAATCATTTAATTAAAGAGAACGTATGGGAATTCTATATTTAACAATTTCCACATAGAATGAAATTTTAATTTTAATACATAACTGAAGTATATAAAGAGGCTGGGTATATTAAACTATAAAAAACCACAAACAGGGTATATTTTTATTTTTATGTGTATAATTATTTGTTTGATAAAGCACAAACACTTTTCATTTACTTAATACAGTAGTTCACCTAGAAATTAAAGACACAAGGTTGAATATTTCTTAAGTATTGATATATTTAACAAGAAAAAAAGTATATAATTATAATTATATATAAAGTTTTTGTTTTGTTAAGCTTTTGTGTGTTTATCTGTATTTTCTATATTGTGTGTATTATAGCTCAAGATTTTTTCATTTTCTAGTAGCTCTGGTAAAGTTTGGTAAATTAAATAATTAATTAAAAATTAAATTAAAAATAATTGTTTGTTTAATATAGCTTAATAATTTTTTATTTACATTTTCGATTAAAAAACATAATAATAAATATTTCTAAAGTTTTGGAATCTATACTTTACAAAATGACATTTAAAAAATGTTTCTATTGCTTTAAAATGACATACACTTTTTACATGGGACTTACTAGAGACTTCTCTTGGACATTTCAGGTAAAATGAAGAAACATACCACTGAAAGACCTTCCACAGGGACAGATTCTGCACTCTTTCAATCCTGTGAATGGTGTATGTGGGCATTGTTCTACTAAACAATGCACTCACATTTTGGTATTCCTTAGATGAGCTCTGCAGAGGAACAAGCTGAGGAGAAACAAATGCCTGGTTTAGTTTTCACAGCTCAGTAATAATCAGTATTAATCAGCATATACAACCAAATGTCACACTATACATTATGCGTTTTGCATGTGCTTTTTATGTTATTGATGATAGTGAGCGAACTTTGTACCATGTAGGTCAAACTAGGAAGAGATCCTTTGTCCCAGTTAGAAGGAACTTCCACTGAAGATGTGGTGCTATCCGAAGACTCGCTTCTTATCAAAACACAGTACAGTATTAATATTGTACATTAGAATTCATATTTCATATCTGTGCATGTAATGAATGACATATCTTACCCCTTTTTTTTGCTATTGATGTCTTGGGCAGTAACAAAACGTGGTCTCCTTCGAATCTGTCTTATAGTCCCGTACTTCAGGTTTTTCTGATACATGCCTGCAAATGATTTGCCTTGTGTTGTTTTTGTGTCGCCTTATCATATTAGTTAGTTCAAGTTAATAAGAAAAATGAAGTACCTTTGAATGTGAGCATGTACTTATGGCTGTCGGTGTTAAAGGAAACTTCCATGTCGTTGTCGGAGTGGTACGATTTCTCAAGCATTTCAGAAGTGACTGAGGTGACAAGCTTTGCATTATCCTGCAAATCAAACAGTGAAAATGTATCCTAAAAGCCAACTGATTTTTTATATATTTGATATATTCATATTTCATATTTAACCTGTATAATATAATTCATACCTATCACACAAATAATATCTAAATATTTTTATCAGAGGATAAATGTATCATTGATTGAAATTAAGATTAAGGTCACTGACCCCTTTGCCATATTCCGTCCAGGCCCCGTTTTCATCATTCCAGTACCAGAGCCATTGGGTGGTCAGGATAAAGTGAGGGGGTTTGGCAACAGATGATGCTGTGGATAATCGACGTAACGAAGACCCTTCACAAGTCATTAAGATAAAGTTCACCACCTGATGCCCTGAGCTGGTCTTAATAATGCTGCAATATTCAAAACAGGTGAAATGATTTTAAAAAACATCCAAATGAAATCTACATTACCACAGTCTACAAACAATATGATAATACCTCAAATCATTAGCCGGATTACAGAACGCCTTTTCAATCTTCTCTTCATTTGGCAAGTCGCTCCATGTGACTCCATCTGCTTGTAAAATCTGCCATTTATAGGGTAGATGGTGATGGACGCGGACGCACTTGTCTAGCACAGAGAATAGATGTGAGAACGTTTCTTGTGTAGCCAGAAGGTTTAAGGCTGGGGTGAGCTACACCTGTTATTACCTTTAAAACTGCATCCGGAGCGCAAGAAATAAAGACAGATTTCGTTTTGATCAGCTTCACTGACAGAGCCGCTGGATTTGTGTCTGATGCGCTCTTTCACTGCTGGAAGAGCTGCATTAGAAATTAACAGAAGATTAAAAACTAATGTGGCATACCAGAGAAATACAGTCACCCAATACACTACCAAACCTGTTTATCTTACAAAACTTCCATATATGGCTCTTGCTTTATTTTAATTCACCTGCTGGTTCTCTCTTTTTGACAGGTCTCTGTAGAGCAGATGTGATCAGTAACCTGTTCCTGTATATCTTGTGCAGGTTGCGTCTGTTTTGTGGACTGATTCCACGGGCATCCAGGATTTTTTCAGCAGTTGCATCAAAGGTGTGAGCTCTTTTGCAAGACGCCCCAAACTTACAGTCGTCCTGCAGGAAGTGCTGACAGAGGTGCAGGCTTGTGCAAGATGTCTTAAACTTACAGCTGCCGTGTTCTCCAATGCCCTTGTTGTAATGGGGGCAAATCTGTAAACATTAAAGACGGACAAGAGACATGTACTGTATTGCTACCTATATTGGTCTGCTCTTATTTTATAATAATAATTTTACTAAATACTCAGAATACTTTTACTAAATAATAAAATGATAAAATATAATTAACAGACCTCTGGAAGTAATGAGGGGTCATTTTGAAGCAGAAGTTGAAAGAGCTCTCCGTTCGTAAGCCCTTGAAGATCTTGTTTTTTAAGAAGAACAGAATTAAGGGCTGAGGCCAAATCATGGGATTTTTTGCATTTTGCCCTGAGTTTGAAACAAAGTGATATATTGAAAATACATATACATAATACACTGCAATACCTGCATATTTAAATGGGCTTTGAAACTAACTATACAGTAATACAGTATAATATCAAAAAGCAAGATCTTTGTTTACTTATAGATTGATTCAGTATTGCATTGGTCAGCACTGACACACAACACTTTTTCTATAAAGCTATATATTATATAATGTGTTACGTCCCAGAGTGTTTTAATGTCACTTTATTGTCAAATCCCTGTGTCCTGTGTTGTGCTCTGTTTCTCTCCCTCACTCTCTTACTCAGGTTAATTACCACCATGTGAGCATGCCTGAGTCTGAGCAGAGAAGTGTATATATGGTGCATTTAGCAGATCCTGTGCTGAGGAACACTTCTCCCCAGCCTTAGAGTGGAAATTGAATTGTTTGTGCCTGTGTATGCTGTGTGAGAACAAGTGCTTACAGTTTTGAGTTGTTGTGGGCCTATACTTTTGCTGTGTGTTAGCAACATTCTTGCTTGCTAATGGGTCTATCCATGTGTGGGTAACTAAAAGGTATTGTATCATTTAACTCTTCATTAGTATCTGTTTACCTGGGAATTGTAGGGGGGAGTGCCTTTTAATTTTTGTGGACAATTGTTTTCTCCTGTTTATTGATCAGAGAGGGAGCTCAGGGAAGTTTGTGTTGTTGTTTTTCATTGTTTTTGTGCAGGGTAAGTAGATTCTTTAAACCTCAGTTAGCTCCTGTTTTGTTTATTATTTTAGGCCATACTCTCTCCTGAAGATGCATTCCCCATGTTCTCTTGTTAAGCTCATTTTTGGAAATAAACATTTTTACTTTCCTTTAAAGTGGTGTGATGTTTTCCTCTGAGGCTGAAGGTTTTTTTTTTGTTTACATCGTTGCGTTGTTTTTAATAGCTTATCTTATATTCTTTTGTTACCTTCCCTCCTCACCCCTAGACTGGGCAGGGAACGTAACAAATGTTTATCAGTACTTTAAATGATCAGAACCTAGATGTTGTTGTTATTATTGTAAAGTCACAACAGTTAAAGACCATACAGCACCTGACATAAAAGACTAAACAAAATAAAAATAATCATAGAAATAATAATGAAAATAAATATGAAATTTTTAAATATACATGCATATACGGAAAAGACAATAAAATACAACAGTTATAAGTCTGTACTCTCAAGTCACAATTTATTATTACACTAGAACTATTTCTGGTGTAAAAGTATTTATAGTTTCAGTTCTCCGCTCTGTACTCAAGGTTTCAGTTTTTAATTTCATTTCAGTGCCTCACTATATCTATTGGTCATCAAAACCATGAAATAGCACAATTGTAACTGGGAGAATTATCTTGTGTCTAAAAGCATCCAAAATAAATGAACACTATGTTACTTAAGGAATTTATATCTATGCTGGACTTATTGGCTGCCTTTTATTTATTATTTTTAAAATACAATTTTAATTAATAAAAATAAATATTTTTTCATCTTTTAGAGAAACCTTTTTGTCAGTTGTCTAAACTTTTGACTGGTGCATGCATTGTCAATTTAATCCCTTTTATTTCACTAATGTTAATATTAAAAATGAATTCAACAAATCTCAAGCAAGGACAAACTCTTGTTTCCAGTGTATTCGGTATAAGCAGGCCTATGGTGAAACTCGAACCCTCAAAAGTCACTTACCCAAATCTGCAGTTTCCACACACAAAGTATCTGCACAGGTGCAGCTCTTCACATCCGACACATTTGTCATTTTTGCACAGTCGCAGGGATGTTTTGGCTACGATGAGGCTATTGGCACTAAATATGGACTGGTTGCTGTTGGAGTCCTCATCCTCTTTAATAGCAAACTTCTGCTGATCATCGAGCACCAGAGACAAAACCTGATCCGCCACTGTAAAACTCTGTCGGAGATTTTTCTCCACTTTACCATAATCCGAGCAGCCCTCATTTTTACACAGAAAGTTAAATATGTGTCTCGATACGGCAGACGACATTTTCCGAGATGGTGTTCCGTTTCGGTTGCCTTCGCTTTTGACACAGGTTTGGGCATTTAAACGGAAACGAAAGCGAAACACATGGCGGTGTTGTTGTTATTTGGCGCCGCCTGGCGTTTGCTGTTGATACTGTACAGGCGATGTAAGGTTTCAAACCTTTTTAATTAATACAGGAAAAAACACAATTACTATAAAACAGTGGAAAACCATATGAAATTCTTAAAGGGAGAGTGCACAACTATATAAAAGCAAACAGATATTAAAGAAATAAAATTAAAAATGCGGTTCAGGCAGCTAATGAAGAATCAGAATGGCTACATTTGCAAAAAGAATCTGTAATTTGCATATAAGTCAAATGAATGTCACCTAGTTAGCCAAACAGATGGAAGGTCATAACAAGCTTTCTTAATAGTTAACGTGGTTTTGTAGGGCTTTATTTCATTAGGATTTTGTGGTCTTCTATTGGGAACAACACTGCACCTGATCTTGTTTTTCACAATGCTACTGTATTTTTAATTGCCGCTCTTATTGATATATATGTTTTTTATTGTTTGTCGAATTCAACAAAAGCAGCTCATTAGCAGTGCTGACTTTTGTTGTTAAACCCAAGCAAAAAATAACACACTGTGCACATATCACCATGTATAATGTACATTTGATCATCATCAAAAACAATCCACACAACTGTGAACTCATCAAACTATGTTCTTTATTAGAAAGGAGCCGCCCTCCAAAACTCTACAACTTGTTAAGATGTTACATGCCAAATATACAGTCTTACATAAAAGTGCAATGTCACAATGGATAAGCAGTATCTTTATTATTTAATCATTCATACAACTTATCTAACAGAACCAAGTTAGTAATAATTTATTTACTGCAATCCCTACATGGTACACTGCTGACTTTTTGTTGTTCTGAAATATGAATGTGCACATCACCATGTATAATGGATGTCATCATCAAAACAATCCACACAACTGTGAACCATCAAATGTGTTCTTTACGAATTTTAAAACTTGCACTGTTCACAAATACATGGTTTGCAATGTCACAATGGATAAGCAGTATCTTTATTATTTAATCATTCATACAACTTATCTAACAGAACCACGTTAGTAATAGTACATGGACACAATATAACGGCACACATAGAGATCCTGCTACTTCTCAAAGGTTAACTATCAACTTAAATATTAAATGTTAAAAACACTTAATGAAATAGATTGTAATATTGTTCATTAAAATTGGTACTCAAAGGCTTTAGTTTGTTTAGCAACCTTATAACTAAATGATAAAAACAGGCATTGCTTATATTGTCCTTAAATGTTTCCCCTTACAGTTTTCCCCCAGAATTTTGTAACATTATCCGAACACATTTCATAACGTACAGTATTCTACCTAAACACGATTACATTTTTGTATAATTAAATTTGTGAACACAGGCACACAATGTGCCTGTATGTATTCAGTAACATCAGAACGAAATGCATTATTGTCCGATTGATCTACTTTATATGAAATACCAACATATTTATGACAATTTTTACATTTGGCTTCTCCTCATCTTAAAGTACTGGCATTTTGTGAGTGCAAATACAGAACATTTTTTTGGGAATAGGGTGCGACACATACGTTTTCTTCTTTGGGTGATTAATTTCGGTGCAGTATGTGACATTATTAGATGATAAATGTGACTAAGCACACAACAAGAAACAGCACTATCAAGTGAAAGTACTGTGATAACAGTCTCCAAGTCCATGGCTATTGGCATCATTCCTTTGTTTGGTAAAACAAGAAATATTGCCTTAAATCATTTGAAAGGTTTCTAGAAAAGTACTTGCATAACTAAACGGATTATCATTCATGCTTGTTTAAGATGCAGCCAAGCGTTTAGACAGCTAAGCAGACTGGAAAAGCTTTTTGTAGTCATCATTCTATAAGCAGCACTTGTAAAATAACTTTTTGGCAGCTAGTATTACATCTAACCAAGCAGACGGGTACAAAAAATTAGAAATATTGTTTCTAGCAAGCAACTGTTTCAAATTGACCTGGGATAAAGTTACAAGAAAATAAAATGGGTTAGTTGATGTACATATATATATATATATATATATATATATATACACTTTATCCTAAATAAGAAAATGAGTAAAGTACTTAAAAAAACTATTTAACTAGAAATATGGTTGTTCAACATGTGTGGATGTGATGTACGTAAACTCCCTGGGTATATATTCAAATATTATTATCAAAAATATAATATTCAAACTAAAGCCTTGCAACAGGTGTCAACTAAATTCAACCGCCTCAAACAGCCAATCAGGATGCTCATCAAACGTGACATGTCCAGCGTCAAACGTCAGCTATGCCTGTTCAGCTAGACAAATCATCTGAGATGTAATGACTCTTTCATCTCATTTCCCACAATCCTTAATGGTGTAAACACATAGAGAAACCAAAGACCCCGCTTAGTTTCTGTATTCACATTTAGCAAGTGGATGTAAACTACTAATAAAGTCAGCTTAACAACACAGAAAGCATAGTGATTTGTCGCTTTCTTCCGTATTGTTATTAGTTTTTTCTATTCACACAGAGTATTACAGAACAACGTGTTAGACATACATGCAAACATGAATTAGTTGCAGGCGTCTCTTCAGACTAAGAATGTCAGGTGATGAAGAATCTCAGGTGTCTTGCTCTATCTAAAAATATCCCTTTGTTTGCTTTTCCAATGAAACAAAACCCAAGAGGGAAAATACAATCCTTTACAATAATAAACTGTAAGTTTAATCTCCTGAATCATGCCTTGCATCCGCTGTTATTGAAGTTTATTAATAAACCTTATAATATTATAAGCATTCAATACACACAGATCTTGTTCAAAAAACTTGTTAATGCTGACCACAGTATCAGGAGTCCCATTTCTAGATCTGTTATAAAGTTTCTGTATTTAACCTATTTCAATCCATTCTTCAAAGTCACAGAAAATATTGTAAAACCACACACGGAGGCCAAACGTCCCCTCTCTGTCTCCCTGAACGTCTCGCCCAGAATAAGCTCACATGGTGCAGGATTTATCCAGTGGGTCCTGTGAGGGAGGCGCTGGATGCTGCGCTGCTCCCGCCTTGGGTACCGTCATCATGGGCTTGGGCCGCAGGGCGGGGGGCTTGAGTTGCACCCCCATGCGTGGAGCCACGGCAGGCTTGAAGGTGCTCATGGTGTCGCTTGAAGCGCTGGTGCTCCTCCGCATGGCCATCTCGGCGCCGGCGGGCCGCAGCACGAGGCCGTGCAGTTGGCTGAGAGACTCGGTGGAACTGGCCGGCGTGGGAGAGTTCTTCATCTGCTCCAGGGTGTCCAGCACCACGTCAGGGGCGTGTTTGGCAGAACTCTGGCGTTCTAGTTCCTTCAGCTCATTTAGAGCGGTGTTCATCGTCTCCTCAATGTCCTACAGGAGAGAGAGAGAGAGATTGAGAGAATTAGCAAGTGAAGAGCAACAGGAAATGGAAAAATTAAATGAGAGAATTATGAAGTGTATGTTTGAAATTGTAGCACTTTTTTATTAATAAAGTCAGTAGAAAGATGACAGGAGATTATGGAGAGATGAATGTGATCAGAAAATTATGCTAAACCCGCTTTAGCCATGACTTTTTCATGATAAAGCACTAGTCTCGAGTACCTCATTGCTTTTATAAAAGGGTTTTCACACAATATATATATATATTAAAATCTAAAAATGTGAATCAAAGCAATTATCCCAATAAAAAAACGCTAAAAGCCTTTGTTCTTCTGCAAAAATAGCCCCTGAATAATAATTCCTCGGTGCCTGCAATACAAATTTAGCTCAACTTATTTACTTGTTTGCGGCATTAACAAAGAAAATACTCTTAAAATATTTCTATTTACTGAGGTGGATGCAATGTACTTACAGTATGCATTTATTTGGTCAGATTGTTAATACAGAACCCACAAAGTTGTATAATAGATGAGATGCAAAGTAACAAACTAGTGAAGTAACAAAAAAAGCTTCTCCTCCTAAATTTTCATTCGTCTACAGATATCTATCCCATTGCATCCAAAAGTTAAAATGTATCTTTCGGCCCTTGTTTGATTCTCTATTGAAGCCTAACCTCTAGCTAGCATGTACGCACCCTAGTACATAATGAGTAGACAGTATGTCACACTATTTCTCACATGAAACGTATTTACTTGATATCCCCCCTTTGTTCTTGAACTAAACCTTCTCAAGTATGTGATTGTGTGCGTGATCATGTGTGTTGTGTGCAGATTCGCATTAGTCATTAGTAACAGGAGGCAGCAACTAACTATGTTACAGGTCTGGGCCTGCAGCGCATGGTGTGAGGGGCGTCGTCGCTCGCCTCCCGCTGACCTGTGCGATGCTCTCTGGATCCAGGCCCTTGCCGTGAGGCTCGGAGAAGCTCGTGTACTGGCCTGAAGAGGTGGACCTGCGGATGGGCGGGCTTTCCATCTTCTTTATGGACTCGTGGCGGCTGATGTTGGTCAGACTGCCGTGGCCGGTCCGTCTGCGTCTCTCTGGGCTGTCCATGGGCATGTGCCCTCTTCCTCTCAGCAGGTCCCGTGGGCTGTAGTGGCCCATCACCGGGGACCCTAAATCTGGGTTGCCATGACTACCGTGGCTGCTGTGGTTAGTGTGGTGGCCGTGGGGGGGATGGACCAAACAGTGCGCATCAGTGGGGCGGGCCGGAGGCCGGCGAGTCGGGGGGTCACTTCTCTTCCTGTGCCTACAAAAGAAGAGGAAGGAGTAGGGTCAAATGTGCATTTATAATGTAAATAGATTTGGATTTCCTAAAGGAAACACCTGTGTTTGTAAGGAAGCAACGCTGGTTCGAAAACACTGTTAGCCATGACACGCTGAATCTGACAACATTTCAAATGTGTTTGTTTGTACTGCTAACCTCATGTATTATAAACATCAGTGTCAACGCATCTTCAGTCTGTGGTAGGACCTACTTCGCATATTCATGACATGATGCCTGGAAATGATCAGCCCTAATGACGTATTATGACTGTGAATATTACAGTATTAGATTAACCAAATAAACTTTGTGGAAAAATGGAAACCAAAACAGTCATGTAAAGCTAAACTATTCGATGTTAATAGACGACTTCAGCAATTTTATAAGTTTTAATTATTATGACTGATTGAATTTTTAACGCAATAAGGCTATTGATGTGTTGAAGAAGAAAAATTATATTAATTAGATAAGACATTTAAGCTTCATACATTGCCAGAAAAATATGTCTCTGAATAGATTCATTGCCTAATACTATAAAAACAGTGCAGTCTTATAAATTGAGTTTTAAAAATGCATTTTGAGAAAGTTTAATTTCTAAAAGTCTGCAAAGCCAAAAATTCTATAACTTAAGAAACACCCATAAACTACATCAATTAGCATGATGGAGTATTTCTATTACAGCCGTCTAACCCCCAGTTACTTTTTAATTTGTACTTAATGAGCTCTTGTAATGCTCTCATGATCATTCTGACAGTCTGTAATGGATGGGCCATCAGTAATGAGATGCTAATGTATGTCTTCATAAGTTACTATAGCGTATGATAAAGGTGCTAAATGAAATAGCTAATTGCTGGTGAGCTCAGATTTGATATGATGTGTTGCATTTTATAATTTAAGATAAAGTAACAAATACCATCTTGAAATTGTGTGCAGTTTGAAAGTGTCAGTAAATGAGATGTCCAGCAGGGGGCGTAAGTGCTTTGATAAAATAATTCTGTGATGCAACAACACCAGAGACATTGTTTATATTTAGATATGCTACTGCAAACACACACACACACACACAAACACTCAAAGAAAACCAAGTCTTATGAAGACATCTGGGACTGTGTATTTCACAGAAAACTGTCTCCAAAGTGCCTCATTACAACTACGACTATTTAACTTCACAGTGTTGTCTAACACCCCCCACACATTTACTGTTTGTGTCATTTCATGTAGACGTCAGCTGAATGTATTCTTATCTGATATTGCATTGTTGATTTTACTCTTTATCTGATTCCTGACAAACTGAATGTAAACACGTAGCAGGTTCATTTATTGGGAGTGCCCCGCCTCCTGTGTTAAGAATAGTGCTGACAAATCATTATAGTGCTGACGAATCAAAAGGGCTTATTTTTCTTTAGAGATGTCAATTTTACTATGTCACTGTCATAATTTCGTTCGGCTTACAGGATGCTCTTCTCTTCCCTGAGTAAGCATGTTTGAAAGTGCAGAACACCTACAAACCCGATTCCAAAAAAGTTGGGACACTGTACAAATTGTGCAATGATGTGGAAGTTTCAAATTTCAATATTTTATTCAGAATACAACACAGATGACATATCAAATGTTTAAACCGAGAAAATGTATCAAGGCCATGTTTACCACTGTGTGGCATCCCCTCTTCTTTTTATAACAGTCTGCAAACATCTGGGGACTAAGGAGACAAGTTGCTCAAGTTTAGGAATAGGAATGTTGTCCCATTCTTGTCTAATACAGGCTTCTAATTGCTCAACTGTCTTAGGTCTTCTTTGTCGCATCTTCCTCTTTATGATGCGCCAAATGTTTTCTATGGGTGAAAGATCTGGACTGCAGGCTGGCCATTTCAGAAACCGGATCCTTCTTCTACGCAGCCATGATGTTGTAATTGATGCAGTATGTGGACTGGCATTGTCATGTTGGAAAATGCAAGGTCTTCCCTGGATGGGAGCATATGTTGTTCTAGAACTTGGATATACCTTTCAGCATTGATGGTGCCTTTCCAGATGTGTAAGCTGGCCATGCCAGACGCACTCAAGCAACCCCATACCATCAGAGATGCAGGATTCTGAACCGAGCGCTGATAACAACTTGGGTTGTCATTGTCCTCTTTAGTCCGGATGACATGGTGTCTCAGTTTTCCAAAAAGAACTTCAAATTTTGATTTGAATTTTGAACAGTTTTCCACTTTGCCACAGTCCATTTTAAATGAGCCTTGGTCCACATAAAACGCCTGCGCCTTTGGATCATGTTTAGATATGGCTTCTTTTTTGACCTATACAGTTTTAGCCGGCAACGACGAATGGCACGGTGGATTGTGTTCATCGACTGTGTTCAATGTTTTCTGGAAGTATTCCTGAGCCCATGTTGTGATTTCCATTACAGTAGCATTCCTGTATGTGATGCAGTGCCGTCTAAGGGCCCGAAGATCACGGGCATCCAGTATGGTTTTCCGGCCTTGACCCTTACGCACAGAGATTGTTCCAGATTCTCTGAATCTTTGGATGATATTATGCACTGTAGATGATGATAATTTTAAACTCTTTGCAATTTGTCTCTGAGAAACTCCTTTCTGATATTGCTCCACGATTGTTCGCCGCAGCATTGGGGGAATTGGTGACCCTCTGCCCATCTTGACTTCTGAGAGACACTGCCACTCTGAGAGGCTCTTTTATACCCAATCATGTTGCCAATTGACCTAATAAGTTGCAAATTGGTCCTCCAGCTGTTCCTTATATGTACATTTAACTTTCCCGGCCTCTTATTGCTACCTGTCCCAACTTTTTTGGAATGTGTAGCTCTCATGACATCCAAAATGAGCCAATATTTGGCATGACATTTCAAAATGTCTCACTTTCAACATTTGATATGTTATCTATATTCTATTGTGAATAAAATATAAGTTTATGAGATTTGTAAATTATTGCGTTCCTTTTTTATTCACAATTTGTACAGTGTCCCAACTTTTTTGGAATCGGGTTTGTAAATAAAATTGAATGGATATTCATTTTGGATAGTCACATTATGGATATTTATCTAATTCAAAAGATTTTTGACAATATATGTTTTAAAAGGTGACTATGGTGGTAAGATGCTAGACACAGCAAGATGCACAGGAAGAACCGGATAGAATGGGCCTCCTAAATTCAATATGATCTAATCCTGCTTTTAGTTACAGAATTGTCAGAGAATCACTTAGTGTACTAGGACATGAAGTCCCTGGGAACTTGAAGCAAATCTGGGATATGTCATCAGTCACTCACCTGCTGACATAAGCATCGTGTATTCTGCTATCCGTGGGAGATCCCATATCCCTACTGGGGCATTTTTCTTCTCCTCCGTGTCCACTGCTGGCCTCGCTATCCGCTTTCTGACTCAGTGTGTCGGAAAATGTGTCGTCCCTGTCACAAACACACACGATAACAAAAAAGATTTAGTTCAACAGAACATACTTTATGGAACTGACACCAATAAAACACCAATAATGGCTTATTGGACAGTACATGAGGATATCCTGTCTATCTGTGACATTTTCTCTCTCTTGCTTTAAACCAAACACTTTTGCCAGTCTGACACTGCTGATCTGGGGGCTCTTAAACTCTTTCTCTATACACGGGCTGTAAATTCTCTCTCAGCCCCCAGTGCCACAAACCAGGAACGCACATCAACATGATGTGAATTATTGATGCGCACACACACAAAGTAGCGAGTCGGCTGGTATGACTCTGCTGTTGGCATCACTCAGCACTCTGTCTCATCTATTAGATTTGCCCTCTTTATGAGCTATAATCTGTTCAACCAGGCGCCAACAGTTGCCCAGCCGGAACAAGTTGTCATGACGATAAAGGGCTTTACTACAGGAAGATGGTAGCAAAACCGAACTGATGCTGCCCATTTGTTGCAGATAGATTACTCACATGTCTTGCACGACGATGTACTGATGAGGAACCAGGCCGTCTATACCATTGTGTCTGCCCTCCCACCAGTCATCGGACGCTCTCTGGTACAGCAGTAGGGACGCACCCTTTTTAAAGGACAGCTCTCGAGCAGACCGGCCCACGTAATCAAATTTCGCGATGGCTTCGATGGGCTCGCCCTCTGTACAGAAAAGACACAGCATTAAGAATTGAGAGTTTATTTGTTAGGTTATAAGAGATAAAATGAACTTTGGCTTCACGTGTGACATATGCTATATGTAACCGATCCTGCATTGGTGGTTAAATGAATCCATGTTAAATCTATATCTGACTCCACACAATCACAGGTGCCTATTGACCAGATCAACAGGAAGTAATTCACATCTGAATAAATCAATGTTATGGTGCTCTCTGATTGGCCACTGCATTTTTGCTACTCTTAACCACTTTATGAGAAAATTCATGGGAGAGACAGCAGACGTCAACGCATGCAAAGTAGCAGCAGTCTTGACAGAACAGACTGTTCCCGTCCTCAGCACAGTCAGCCAATGTGACTGCCTGAAAACCTGGTTACACAATAGTACCTTGTCCATAAAACATCACGGTGTGGTTTTTGTTGTAACGGTACAAAAGTATCTTAGGTTTAAGATGACTTGTGATGTCTTCCAGACACCTTGGATTTAGGATATTTCCTACCTCAACCTGGAAATAATGTCTTAAAATGTGTTATATTTCTGGGTTTTTGGTGGGACATATCCTAAATCCTAGTTTTCTGGAAGGCAGCATTGGTTTGTATACAATCAAATGCATACTGTGAACATATATTCAATTTAATTTGTTTATATAACACACCAGATACAGTGAAATGTATATGTGAAACATAGTATGTGAATTCATCTCATTCCAACTTTTCTGCATTTTGCATTGCAAGTCACATATAACCAATCAGTATAAAGGACAAAAATGACTTGAGTATAAATAAATAAATAAATAAATAAAATGAAATAAATAAATTAATATGGAAAGGTACAAATAAGATTAGATATCAAAATGTATGAATAAATTCAACACATTCATTTAATTATGCCTTTTCTATGAGCAATATGTATTTATTTAAGTATCTATTTGTACATTTCTCTGTTTATTAAATAATTTATGCATTTAAATAAGGAATAAACTGCAGAACAAACAAAAACGCAAAAATAATCCTGGTTATCCTGGAAGGAGGCAGGATTTCCTTGAACACTGCTGTTGTAAAGCACGTAAATAAACAAATAAAAAATTTGAATGTTCCATTTTTTTGCACCAAAACAACCATCCAAACCAAAGAACGGCAGAAACTATCAGAGGAAATGATTTTTCAATCTCTACAATTTGGAAATGACATTGAGTCAATGAGACGTGACAGGCGTGAACTCGCTGTCTGAATTAATAGGGTTTTTTGAGAGACAGACACCTTGTTAATAAAGTAGAGGAGGGGTAGAGATCAATACAGCCATCAGCTGTATACCCGTCTCTGCTCGGTCTCCGTCCGACAGACGCTGTCATTCACTGAGTGTGTCCTTGCACTTGTGAATAAAAGCGTTTTGTCCAAAACGCTGCTAAATAAACAAAAAAGCACTTCACTTTTAATTAATTCTGGAAGACTCTTTTTTCATGATTCTGTTGTTGCTCACAGACATTAATGTGCTATTCCTGCACACACTAGTTTATTGTACATCGTGCCATATGGAGTTGTTGTTTACTCAGAGGAGAGCTAACAACCCGTGCTGAAGTTACACAGCTAACTGTGGCTTATCCAACAGGACCCACTACTGCAAACAGACCCGAGAGAGAGAGTATATTAGATAGATATTTAATGCTTCTTTGGCAATGTACAGACTTTTCCATGCCAATAAGGCTATCTGATTCTGATTCTACAGTAAAAACTGTTTGTAAGCCGAGCTTCCTGTTTTAATGCGAGTAGACAGCAGGGTACTGCCATTTAGACAAGAAAATTAGCTCTTTGCAACATTGTCAGGAGGGGGTTTTAAAATGTGTTATCTTGTAAGTAAGACCACATGCTAAAGAGCTTCCTTAAAGGCTTGCTGTTAAACACAAAGTTTCTTGAAGTTTTCATTTACATTTATGCATTTTGGCAGACGATGCATTAGAAATATATTTTATCAGACCATAAAGACCAAAAGCTTTTTTTGGGGATCAAACCTGTTGTTGCTAGTGCCATGCTGTATTAATTGAGCTACTGGACAAACAAACAAGATAAAACAGGTTTGGTTATAGTATTTACAATAATTATGTATTGTATTTCAAGGAATGTTTCTGTAGCTCATTTGGTAGAACATTACGCTAGCAACGCCCACAAAAGGAAGTGGGTTCGATTTAAGGGAACACACAGACATGTATTGATTGAATATACTGTAAGTTGCTTTGGATAACTGTAATACAAAATCAAACAAGCACAACAAATATTCATTCTAAAGCTTCTGCAAACCACTACACATCATTATAATTCAACACTGTCATGACTTTGGCACTAAACATGTTTTATGTCATGAAATTAAGATTGTAAATCAGTTTCTCCCAGATTCGCCTTTTTACTTCTCAGGGTTCATCTGAATGAGTAAATGGCTCTGACTGCATAGCAAGTGGATTTCCAGATGTCCTCAGAACACATGATCTGCTCTTTCAGACGTTTCGATTAAGGACAGACTATGCAATCGTCTGGTCATATGGTTACACAGTTCAATGTATATGCGCTGGACTGTGATAAGAAGATAAATGCACATGACAACTTTGAACGAAGCTCTTTTAAGTGAGGATTTAAGAAGGTGATCAGATCCAAATCCTGATTATAAGTAAAATAAAACACACTGGTAGAAAGTTAGCCATGTTGAGATTGGACACAAGAGATTAGTAAAAGAAAAAAGTCATTAAGATTTCCTTTTAAATGCTCTACAGGGAACATCCTCCCATCCATGAGGAAAATATCTGGAAGTTTACAATTATTTTACAATCCTGCAGGTCAGTTGTGAATCAGCCTTCTGTTGATATCTATCTATCTATCTATCTATCTATCTATCTATCATCCATCCTATCTATCCATCCATCTATCTATCCATCCATCCATCCATCCATCCATCCATCTATCTATCCCTAAACCTATATTTAATAATAAACGTCAACCTCAAAGAACCCAACTTCAGTAACATTTGCTAAGCATTGTACCACAGTCCTACAATTTCTGTAAAATCTGACAAAGAACACGTTCTTTGTGTAGCTGTGCGGTAGTAAACAAAAAGTTAAATTTGGTTTTGTCTGTCAAAGAACAGAGACGTAACAGACTTCCAACTCCTTACAATAAATCAGGCAGAAGAAAACAGACATTGTTCAGGTACAGATGGAGAGAGACAGGAAATATGTCTATTTTCAGTAAGGTACTGTGCAGGTCATTCCAGCGACAATATTTTCCTCTCGGTTCTCTTGAAAAAAAGATGAAAAATGAAACACTACAGATAGAGTTTTCACAGACTGTAACATGCAGTTTATTTCTCTGTTTACGCTGGGGAATTGGTTCATATGTCATAGATGAGCCAAGCATCTGGTTTTTGTTTGTTGGTGACAGTAAGCTTCAGGAACTTTGAGAAGTTTTCAGAGAACTGCTTAAACTCAGGCAAAACATGGTGCAACTTAAACAGGAACTTAACTTAAAGTCTGATGTGGAAACATAGCAGTAAAGAAGTAAATGTTTTATTATTGATGGCAACTGCCCATAGCTATGACAGAACCTGCCTATGTTGCCCTGTAGCACTGGTGAGTTATTAGGGCTACTAAAAACATGCTTGACAACCCCCTTCCTGTGTTTCTGTAATCTTCTCTCTTTTCAAGCGGAGACCGTTTCATTGAAGATTTAAAAGGTGGAATAAGCCTAAGGTCAGTGCACGCAGGGATTAACCCTTGACATGTCAGAAACTGTCAAATTTGCTCAAATCTTACAGGAAGGGGGAAAAAATCTCATGCCACCAACAGGAAAAGATAGTCTACCCTCAGCCTGATGACCTCATCACTGCATTTGACAGGGACCTTATATAAAAATATACTGCCATAACATGTCATACATTTTCCATCAGGATGTGCTGTAGGTTAAGACAATAAACATACCATCCTCGCTGGTGTGAGTCTCCGTTCCTCCATCATGATCAACTTCTTCCAAAACTCCATGTTCACTGAAAGGACTCTCACTGCAAAAGTTTCATAAACTTTATTAATAAAAAGTCTTGTCTTAAAGTGTTTATACAGTTTATACAGCATACTTTTAATATTTTTAAAACATTAAATTAAAGACACAGTCCATAACTTTTGCCTTTATATGGCCACCTAATAAAATAGCAGGTTACTAAAGTAGTAACCTGCCAAGGTCAAATGATGTCAGACTGACATTTCACATAAAATCGGACTTGATATCTTGATTATTTTTATAAGGTACCAACTCATTATTGTAAGGTACAGTTGTGAATTAGGCTAAGGAGACAATTTGAACACTGTTTTTTATGTACTTGCCTAATAATTGACTTAATTGAAAATACTGAAAATACTTTTAACCAAAAAAATTACTTATTGCATCTTTAATTAAAATGTGTATGTATTATGTGAAAATAATAAAATAAAAAACATTGCTTTGAGGAAAAGTACAGGTTCTGTCATTAGTATTCAGGAGGAGCTGTGAAGGGTGATTGGAATTCTGACAGTGGCACAGCGTGGTTACCGAGACTGGCACTAATGCCCTTCACATCCTTGCAGATTACCTCAGACACACAGTAAAGCTGTTTTAAATGGAGTACCGCCACCCCTTCATGCCTCACTACCAGAGGGGAAAATATGAGTTTTCACTTTGCTGGCTTAAAGAAGCGTTTATGCTTGTCTGTGAGTAATATGTAAAATGTTCAAGTACAACTATTTGCAATGGCAGGTGTTTGGCTTAAATTTGGGGGATGAAGACTTGTACAAGTTGGGCAGCTCTCTTTGAGACAACAAAATCAATAGCCAACACACACACACACAGCTGTAAAGCTGGTGGAAAATGTCTCTTTCCTTTTCTCCTTAAAAAATGAGCGTTGTGTTGGCCGGAGATTGCTGGTTACCTTAATGATACAGATTATTAAGATGGTTTCAGTCTGTGTCACCTAGTTGAAGCAGATCTTGGACCTTTGGGCTTTACAAAATCATTTAAAGAGCTTACAGATGACATCTCTATCATTCTACATAATTAACCACACAAGGAGTCCAAATGCATCTCAGGCGCAGCTGGGCCCGCTGGACAGATCTTGATACACATGTGTGTGATGTCTAAAAAACAACAGTTGATTGATAGTAACATTCAGCACCTGTAAACGTGTAAGAGCAGTTTACCTAAAAAGTGCAAATTTGTTTATTTATTATAACTTACTAACTAGACTTTCAGTCCAACTTTTTTGATAAAATAAGGGCAAGCAAATTTATTACACAATGCTTATTTTTGGGTAAGCGCTTCCTCTGGAAAGCCATTCCGGATGATAGTTTGGAAGTAAAGAAACTTGTGTGAAAGTTCACCCTTGCTCTTTTACTGTCTTTCAAATGTTTTGTAATGATGTAACCTCCTGTTTTCACTGCCAAACAACTACACTTAATCTACAAAATAAAGTGGTCACACCTCAAAACCATGCAAACAAAAAGGATGACTCACTAATATCTTTTATAAAAGTAATAATATCACTTGAGTCATTCCACGGATATCGGATGTCAATGCATGCCATTACTAATATCTGCCTCAAAGACATAATAACAGTCTGCATTCTCGTCTCTCAGGTTGGGCAACCCCTAATCTTTTCTCACTTCTTAGTCATTTATCCGACGCTTTCGTTTTGTTTTTGAGACTGAGTAACCCATGAGGGATCGAACCTGCAATAGATCTATAACCAATATGCCAGAGACAAAGCAGTTCAGACAATAGCAAATAAATAATAAAAAACAAGTTTGTTAACAGGACTCACCAATAGTCTCCACCCGCCATACACTTCTCATACAGCGGGCCGTCAAGCTCCTTTGCGTCAGGAAAGATGGTCTCGTGGTGGATGATGATGGTTTTGATGACCTCATTGACATGGGCCTGGCAGGAGACCTGGTCCTGGGTGTCTGGGGTGGGCATGAGGGTGGGGCCAAAGCAGATGGCCAAATTATACGGGTCCATCATATTCTCATCGCTGTACTGGGACAGGCTGTAAAAAATTAATTTACCTTTTTTACAATTTTAATTCATGTATGGATGTATGTGCATTTATCCTAGGTGAGTAAAAACATTATGCCCAAATATTTTTATTTCCTACATTTTATATCATATATGTCAACTTGGATTAACATTCTAGAGTGAACGAGAGAGACGCTCGATTACCTCGACTAAAAAGATGCAGCTGAACACAAACCACAAGGTAAATAATTAGTCTTGTTTGTCTCGATTAGTTTCGTTCATGTGCAATAGACAGGAACGACTCTGTTCTGTCTGGTGTCAACAGGTTTAAATCCTCAGTTTATCAAATCTGCTATTATCTCACTTTTCATATTACAGAAGCATCTGTAAGTAAAACAGTATTAGTATGTTGTATTAGTACATTCAGACTTACTGGTTGAGAAAGGCGAACAGGTATCGCATGACGACGAGAACTGATCTGGGTGCAGTCAGGAGGATCTTACGAATATACAGAGCTCTCTCATACAGGTTATCTATTCCTAAAGAGAAAGAGAGGAAGAAAGACAAAGCAACATGTAAATATAACATAACATAATAATACTGCTGTCAAAATGAACCTATTTGTTGCAGATTGGTCAATGCTTGTTCCTACAAGCATGTTTTCATGTCTCATTAGGTTTAATGTGTTCATGCACATGAAATGTTACACATCAGTGACATTTATGTTCCCGCATGTAGAATGATGGGGTCACAATTAACCTAGCTTGTCTACTGTGACATTCAGAAACAATTATACAGGACTGCCGCTGTCATTCGCGCCACTTAGCAGCCCTGAGTGTCTAATGTCATGCCTCCATCTGAACATGTTATTCTCTGATAAACTCACCACTGCACTATTCATAGATTCACAAGGCTGAAATAATTATGTGTGTGAACATGAACATTACAATATAGAAACGAAGGTCTGTTGACTGTATGTGACATACAACTGCATCCAACAGCAAAAGCATCACTCAGTAACTGTTGGTTGCTAGTGGGCGTGTCCTACATCAGCATCCAACTGTATCAGGATGCCATTTACACATTCTCATTGGCCACAGCACACCACATTTGCATCAAGTTACTATTCAACCTTGTTGCATTGCTAACAATCACTCACATCACCTCATATCACCAACTCTCATCTTCAAATACTTACACTATAAATAAATACACTATACCAAAGCCCATAAAAAAGTACACAGCATTTACAGAAAAGTATATTTGTCACTCATTTTTAGCATCAGGCATACTAGATCATATTTAACAAGGGCTCTGTCAAAGCAAAGTGATTACGAAATGGCTTGTGTTGATGTAAATGAAGTCAGCAGGTGTGTCCACCCTCATCCTGGTCTTTAATGAAGCTGGTTAACAGAGCATTAAATAAGAGTAAAGTCAAAACGAATCAACTGCTTTTTAAAGAAGCTTAAAGCTTAATCCAGAGAACTGGCATCCCACACGTGTGTGAAAATAGTCCTGCAGTCTTTCTCCTGCAAAACGACACAATTGGAATCATGTTCCCTTTTGAATTACGTCATACATTTGAGTTATCGGAATATTTTCATAATAGTATACTACCAAATTAAAAATAGATTATAATAAACAACTGGATTAAAAATGTCAGATACATGCCACATGCTGATTAAACATGCAATGTGAAGTCGTCATGTGACCATACTGTGGCAAACCAAGATATAGCGTATCCCATTCCAAACATAGCTTGAGATTAACAACTACATCTTGACCTCATCTGATCCGGTATTCTGGCTGGGTGACACAAACAGCATAGACAGAAGTACAAACAAATGCAAGATGCCCTCATGCATAGCTGCTTTAGCATAACCAGATCCCTAATTTCATCTTCTGATCTTCCGATTTAAAATAGCAGAAAAAGCGATCTGGGATTATGCTATGCTGGATATTCGTCCTACATAAGCACAGAATGACATGGATTCTGAAAAAAAAGCAAATGAATAACAAACTGTAATAGAGATCCATGTCTCCAGCTATCAAACATCTCTGCTTTTATCAGGATGGTTTAGACACAAACCACTTTCAGTCCATTCCCACTTTGGATCTAATGCATTTTAATACCAGATGTAAATGAGTCTCTTACACAGTAATGCACAAACAACTCTGGCCTATTTAAAGAGGACAAGTGACATGAAGAGACAGGGAAGAGAGAGAGAGAGCATTTGTGTGGTATGCTGGAAGAGGGTGAGCCGTTTGTAAATGTAAACAGCAGGCAAATCTATTAGTCACACACTACGAAGTGTCAGTTATCCGGCACACAGGGACGCACGTTGGTGGGATATGCATGCACACACGCCTTGACATTCCTATCCACGTATAGTCACACGAACCCCACCAAAGCTGCACATGTCTGCACATGTGATTTCTGAGGCACTGCGGTTAGCAGGGGATGTCATGTATCATAAAAACGTATCTGTAGAATGGAACATTACAAGTCATGTTAAATGAGTTTGCTGAAAATGCATATCAAGCATGTTGGCCAATTTTACATGTATAAATGATTGTAAATGATTCTATTTTTTTCAAATCATTCACATATTATAAAATTATATATATTAAAAATGCGAAAATAGAAGCTACAACCACTGTGTTGTTTGAGTCATGCTTTATAGTTACTTACTCATTTCAGTTAACAGCGGTAATAATGAAAAGCAATTAGTCATATCCTTTAAATTTCTTTTTCCTTGACTAAAGACAACTTAAGGAACAAAATGACAATACTACTTCTCCTGCTTGATCGCAGCTGCACATCTGAACCATCCCCCAAATCCAGTATAAAAGATTAAGCTTCATGTTCTCATACTGTATTCATTCAGCACAGCATAGTCTCACTGTGATAGTAATAATGCACACTTTCTGAACTCAAACAACGTTGTATTCATGACTGTTAAAGGGCCAACTGAAGCTCAGATGTGTCATGCCGTCGTGGGACACACACTGTGCTGTAACAGAGCGTGAGTAAGGCTATCACTGTAAGCCTGAGGCGATGGATGTCTTGTCCCACACTGAAGAAAGCCACTGTGCCAATGACTGAGATCTTTTATCCGAGAGCATTCGATCATAGTTCAAAGCACTGTGAATTCACACTGAGAATCAATGATAGATTAACAGCTGCAGGAAAGTAGGCATGCATGAACTCACGGACACTCGCGGGCATACAAACAGACATTTATGCACAGGCAGACACAAATTTTTATTAAAATAAAATAATGGAGGCACTTACTGATACAGGAAATGAGATCACTGAATCTCTCCTTAGGAAATAGAGAGTTCTCCAAACCTCGAAAGTAGAGTTTTAGAACCCCTGCCACGGAGTTTATATCATGATTATTCTCCTCGTCCGTCAAGGGGTCGTTACCTAGTAGACAAGTCATTTGGCTTTAAGTGTCACTGTTAATTCTGCTGATCGTCACTTGTTTGGACAAACAGGCAATTTACCAAGTTGGCATATACAATAACATGACAATGAACAGAGCAATGTTTTGAAAGTCTTAAAATGTATACTTTTCAGAAAATTAACCTATGATCGGATATTTTAAGTCTAAAAAAATTACTTTAATTACACTTCACATTTAGTTAAGAATGAGTTTTAGTACACACGAATGAAGCAAATACCAAACTTGCTTATAATTTAACACACAACTTAAAAAATGTGGAACTAGGTATTTGCCACATCTATGCACAATATGCTCGTTTTAGTGGATTTTGCCAAAATCATGTAATTAAATCATGTCAGTGTAGGTCCATGGCTAATATGACTCCATTTCAGAAACTCCACATTACTGTTTTTATACACACACCTCTTTCAAATGAGTTTTTGATGTCATTGACTTCAAGTTGAGATCCAGACACTCTGAATATGCCTTGATGCTGGAGGCCTGTGAGAGAGAGAGAGAGAGAGAGAGAGAGAGAGAGAGAGAGAGAGAGAGAGAGAGAGAGAGAGAGAGAGAGAGAGAGAGAGAGAGAGAGAGAGAGAGAGAGAGCGAGAGAGAGATTGTAAAGTAAGTTGTATCCCAGCATCCATTAAAAATCTGCTAGAAAGAAAAGCTAGTCAATAGCAACTACAGTCTCAAAAGCTGAGCACTGCGCTTTACAAAACTTTCCTTTTTCTAATTAAAGCTAATGAATGACGGAAAGTGACTGCAATCAGCTTCTACAAAACCATCCGTCACTCTGGATTAGCTTTTTAATAGAAAGCTTGGCTGAGGGTCAGAACAAATTTATTAAAAACTTCTCCACTATACTGTTCCAGTGAGACGACCACACACAGAGAACTTTGCATACTTACTTAATAGACACAAAAGATCTACAATAGTTTTGGCACTGTTTACACGGCCATTGAATATGACAACGGCTTCTTTGGACCTAAAATCCTTTGACACTGGCTGGAAACACATAATCTAAAAGCAGTGAACTCAAAATAGTACTGAAGCATGTCTCTGCATGGCTTAAACCAAACAAAACATCACCTGCTCAGAGTCTAAAGCTCAATGGGACAACTTGTTGGACCAATCCCAAACTGTGGATAACTGAGAGAGGTCAACAGCAGGACAAATATGGGTTTATATAGCTTGGATCAGTTTATTAGAAGACCATAACAACAAAAACATACTTGTCTCTTTGGGCTATTCTGGTTCTATAATCACAAAAGAAACGGAGGAAATTACAATATAACTTACCATATAGGTTGATGTATCGAATACAGCTTTCAACAACCCTTGGTATTGCTTGTCCAGAATCCTTAATACAGGGTAAAAATAGGCAGAAAATCAGGACACGGGCTAAGGAAATGGTCTACATTTTTACAAATATTGAAAGTGTACCAAAACCCACATGTCAGAGATGAGAGTAGTTCTTTATGCCAAACTCTCACAAAGGCCTTTTTTATTTGATGTGAAGTTCAACAGTGCACAAGTTTATGCCTAATCCTGCCTCAAAGTTTTTGACGGACATAAAACGACAACTTAATTCTGTTTAGAAATGGTTCTTAAGCATGAATAGACCACATGCTACAGATGGAAAAACAAATGTTGCCTACTGTTGAACGCCGATTCTGTACATGACTGAAATGCTTTTGTTAATCCTGTGTTCAGGCTGCATGTCGGCTGAAGCTATAAGTTTGGGGTTTGGCAGCTCTATCTTACAAGCTTTTAAAAGCACAGTTATCTGCTTTTAACCCAGGGAATGTGCCAAGCTTGAACTCTGTGCCAATGCCAAGAACAGAGGTGTTTTTCTCGCTAGAGCTACAGTTCTCTGTGCAATATGGTGCATATGAGATGTGCTGATCTGAACATGTTTAATTATTGATACATATGCAGCAAAATGTAAAAAAAAACCTACAAGACAAAAAATTTATTTATTTTTAATCCATTTTCGAATGAATCATTTTATTTTATTTTTCAACTAATTAATTCAGTCCTTTATAATATTATGATCTAATAAAATAATTTTGATTTACATGTACAATCTAATAAACAAAACGAGTCTCTATGAATTGGATCTGACTACAGGGAGCCAAGAATGTTCTCTCATCTCTGACATGCTCAGGCCCAAAGGTCATTGGAGGTCAGACTACAGGAAGCTTAGACATGCAGAAATCAGCCAATCAGAACAAGCCCGAATGTTTCTGTACCTGATGTCTCGTGTGAGAGTTCCGTCGTCCACGGCTATAAGGAGAGGACAGCAGAACGGGAGAGAGAACAGAGAGCCAGATGGTGAGAGAGCAGAATAGAGAGAAAAAGCCGATTCCCAGGTTATTTGGTCCAGGCACTAAAAGCCACCAACAACAGCCTATAACATCAAGATTAGTCTTCCAATAACATCATTAGCTCCAGACAGAGAGAAAAGAAGGGGAGTGTTGATACAATATTATAACTGTCACATATACTACACTATAGCAGTTTTTTGTCATTATAGGAGCTCAACAATATTAATTTAATTTGTTTTTTGAGTTCCACAGAAATCATATAGCTCAGAGCGACAAGTGAGTTAACCATAATGAATTTTAATTTTTGGGTGAACCGTCCCTTTAAGAGGCTTTTCCAGCTGCCCAAATGTACATTAACAGAATATTGATAGGTCTCTTAATCTCATTTTTTGCACATACACTCCCTCCGTTTCAGCTCTGTTTAAGGATGTTTCCCAGCAATAATGATCAGTCGAGTAGAAGCAAGTAGCTGTGGATCATTACGGCGGTTTTCAACGCAGGTAGCACATCACCCAGAGCTAAGTACCTTAACAAATGACTCCAAATTGCCATTAAATAGCTTAACGTTAAACACAGAACGTGGTCTGGGCCTCAGAGTGCCAAATGGTTTAGGAGGAAGGCTGGGAGGCCTATAAAAAGATATTTACACTTTTAATCTTGAACATCTGATGGGTTGTACTGTAACTCACTAAAAAAACTGAGAATCTTCACAGGCACCTAAAGATTCTTTACAAACATCACTATGAGTTTATTTCACACGGTCTACAGGACACTTCTTGAAAGACAAAATGTGGTGGACGTGATTTAAGGTTATCTGGGGTAAGCCGTAAGCTCTTCGTGCTTGGCTTGGTGATCAGCATCATTGTCCTGTTCATAAACCTCACTTCCACCGCACATCAAAGGCCATGGAAATGCCAGGTCTGCTGAGAACAGCAGGTGGTAGGTGTGTGAGATATATTTAGGCATGAAATCCTTTAGTTTGGAAAGGGGAGTTATATAAGAACACATGGGATTCTAGTTCATTTTGTATCATAATGCGGTCACTGCATGTAAATGACTAGAGAATGATGGCTGGATGCAAAACATATTGGGAAAGCTGAAAAACTTAAATGAGTAACATTCATGTAAATTTATTTACTTGTCAGTGTAAAGGATATACAAGAATATAGCCTGTACGTTCCTCAGTAGGAAAGATATTTTAATTTGCTTACAAATTATGCTCAAAAGAAATCTAAAGAATGCGACTGGTGCAAAGGATTGTGGGGAAAAGCCCTGGGGAACATTCAGTGCTGGATGGACATATGGTGAATTATGGCAAAAGTCACAAGCATCTGTTGTACTGTTTGCATCTCTCATGCGTTTCTTTTATATCTTTGACTTTCAGTTCTACTTTCTTGCTGCTTGTTGTATTAATCGAAATAAATTTCAGTAAAAGCTGAGACATACGTCATCAACAGAAGAGATGTTGTTTTGAAGGGGGCACACGAATGAAAAAAAGTACAATATGTGCAATATGCAAATGTGCAGATTAAACATTTAAAATAAACACTGCAGCATTTATTAAAAATCTGAGGTTGAATTAATGGTGGTTTTATAAAGTGAAATGAGCCATTGTCTTATATGTATAAACTCTTTCAGGGGCGGCAACTCAAAATGCATGTTACTTGACTTTTGCAAACATTTTGATTAAAATTAAAATCCACTGTGATAAGAATAAGAATGAAATAGAAATGATGTACCTTGTGGTGGCATACTCAGGCCGGTACCCTGTGAGAGAGAAAGAGAGAGAGAATGGGGGGTGAATGGGAAGTTCCAGGCGAAATTGTTTGTTTACGCTTGGTAAAGCACATGCCGTCTGCCATCTGTCGAGAACTGGACATTCACACATACACACCATAAAGACACTGTTAGGTTCTGTAAAGAAATTCACTATTTCTAACTCGCTACAACAGCAGCTGAAGAGTCTTAGTTACAAGTACCTGTCCAGCAAAACAAATATTTCATCAAGTTAAATCCAGCATGAAAACTACTGCCTACAATCTTTAAAAAACAGACAGTCTGAGCTTGATTTCAAAGCAGGGAACATGGCTCTTGACAGCTTTGTCAGGCCCACCCACACAGCTCAGCGGCCCCTGACAGTCTGCTGCGTTCACACTGTAAGTCAGAAACGCTCCAGGCTCCAAAACATGAAGAGGCACAATCTTAGCACCTCCGAGTCTAGTAAAGGATGCTGAGATAGTGATGCATTCCTGGGATAATGCTCACTGACATGATAAAAAAATACACATTTAATAAAAATAACAGAAAAAACAAATCTTTATTTTCTTTAAATATTTTTTCCTTCTGGTTTAAACTGGAAATGAGCAACATAGTGCCAAAAAGTAATTCATACACAAATGGCACCTGCAAACACACACTGTTTATAATCAGCTGGTCCCAATGTCAGAATGTATAAACTTGATTCCCTTAGATTAACACAATTGTCTTAATTTTCCAAAATAAAATCCGTCTTCTGTTTTATAATTGAAAACTTTTTGATAAACTACTTTTAGTGGCACTTCTTGTTGTGAAAAGTGCTACATTCCTTAAAATAAGTTTGGTTTAAAATTTTGTTTGGTTTGAATATAATGCAAGAAAATTCAGGCATGTTTGCATGTGGCTTAAGTGTCCAAATACTTTCTTTGGGCACGGTCATTTATTCTGTGCATGGAATTTAATTTATTGACCTAACATTTACAGAACCACAAAAAAGCAAACAGTACCGTCCCCAAGTGCTCTCTTCAGTAGATCATGTTTGGCCTGGAGCTTGGTGATGAGATTGCTGCCATCCAGATACTCGCGAAATTTCTGTGAAAAGGGTAGAACGAGACCACCGTGAAACCAAACGAATTTGAATGCTGATTGGTTCATCTCTGTGTTAGCACATAAGACACTGGCCCAAGGATAAGCACTCTTTAGCAAATTCTTTTTATTACTACTTTAGCATGACTTGAAAATTATAATTTTATTAAAATACAAAGTTTGACTGATTTAATTAACGAATTCACCATAAAATAGAACTGTTCTGTCTCCTGCTGGTTGGCGCGTCTCTTGGCGATGCTCGGCTTGCTGAGGTAGGTCTCCGACACGGTGGACTTGACCGATTCGGTGGAGCGGCTGTGATGGAAACATTCAGACACGTCATAGTCCTCGATGGTCACCATGTCCTGGATGGTAGTGAGAGTGGCTTCTGAGGTCTTCTTGATCTAAAATTGGAAACGTACATATTTAGTAAGTTTGTTAGCGATGCAAAGGTCATAGGTTTAAATCCCCAAAGGACATACATACTAAAGGCAAAAAATGTGTAGATTAAATGCACTTTAAGTTGCTTTAAATAAGGAAATAAACGTAATTGTAAATACTGTAAGTTCTGGTATAACACAAACTGATAAAATACACATTCAATGCACTTTAAGTCAGTTTAAAAAAGTGTCTGCAAATGCATTAAAACAGATAAATGAACATATCAAATTTGACATTTGTAAGGATAAGGACTTCATAATTCACAAATGCATAATTTAGCAATTTCACTTGAATAGGAAATTTCACAGAATATTTCAGGAACATTGGAGATGTGTATCAGTTTGAATATGACTGTCGAAGGACATAAACGCTAGAAAGCACATGAATCACCTTATGGGAAATATTCTGAGAAACCTCCCCTTTGACCTTCACTACCTGACATGTACTGTGACTAATAGCAGACCTTGAGCAAGACACCAGACCAAAGAAATCAATTTACAGAGAAGGGAATGGAGAATGACTGCAGGGAATGCTATTTATTTAAAGTCCTGCAGATTAATTTCTGTCACTTTTCAGTGTCAGACATGCACGATCGATGCGCATGAGTCATATAGGTGTGCATTAAAATTAGATGTGTGTGTATACGTGACCCTGTCTGTGAAAACAAGGCTAAAGTCTCATATTTAAATTATTAGATTAGGAGCATCAAAGTTTGATTTTAATCAATGATTTCAATCTCTGATATGGCATTGCTCAGTCAATATTAAAGATATCCAGGTTATATTTTTACAGTATGTTCTTTACATTATACAGCAAATCACAAAGAAATTACTTTAGTAGGATTTTCACTGCTCACAGTCAAAGAACATGGCAATAATAAAAAAAATGTGAGAGGAAATGATGCTGAAATCTTGTGCAATATCTCAATGGCAGTGCGTGTTCACCTGCTGAGAGAAAAAACGAGGCAGTAAATGTCTCTCAAACTCTCACGTCTCTGTCTTTTCAAAAGACAAAGAGCTTATTCTGTTTGTACAAACACTGCAATCTTGCCCTCAAGGCAAAACAAACACACACAAACATAACCTTACACAACTACAGGCACAATAATTCATTTCATACATAAACGTTTCTAATTACAAATACTGAGATCATCAGTCATTGTCCACTGGGTCGGGCTGAATCATCCCTCAAATCAATGGAAGATGACATTCCAGTCAATGGAAACCATAGAAACCATACGCCACACCTCACAGTACTGTATGACAGTCTGGGTGCAGGTCACCGTTCCATCTGTGACTCATCAGACCATCTTGGACACTGATATACAGAGCGAATTACAGGTTCAAGCTTGTCTCATGTCTTTAACCTCTCTGTGGTTTGGTTTTGGTCTTTTATAGATGAGGCACCGCACCTGTCTGTCGGATGTGGTTTGCTGGGAAAGAGAACCTTGGTTGTGCAGTTACAAAAGTGGACAGGTTATGAAAATGCAGTTTTAAATGGAGTCAAAATGGAAAATAATATGCATTGTTTTTCAATAAATGCAATACTTTTAATACTTCACGTTAGGCTGGTTCTTAAAGCTTTTAAGACTTTAGATCCAAGATAAAAAATACATCTTCTGTGGACTGTAAAAACCTTTTTTATAGAAAAACAAGTTTAGAGATAACAAATTTGTGTAGCATGGAAAAATGAAAGGCATTTTTGGGCAAACTATTTCTTTATTGAAACTTTACTTATTAAAATGTATTTCTTTAATTTATTATTTTTTTGTTTTGCTTTGCTTTTAATTTATATTTTTTATAATTAATGGATGTTGTTATAATTCTTGTTGTATTAAAGTCTAAGGAAAAAATACATATATACATATATATATATATATATATACATACATATGTAAAATTTCTTTTAAGCCATAAAAATGCTTTTAAAAAAGGAAAAATAAAAAATGTATACGTTAAATGCACTGCAATTAGCTTTAGATCTGAAGAAGAATCTGCCAGATGCATAACATGTAAATTAATGAAATTATTAAAAATAAATTTTTTATAATTTCACCACATTAACTTCTTATTTCATTTTATTAAACTTCTGCTTTTTGGTCATGTGATCCATATGCTTGAGTACAGAAGCTAAAGCGACTTCTCAGGGTAATAAGGTGACACTAGAGAAGATGTTTTGGCACATCTGTAACACACTGGCAATCAAAATTTACACCAACAGAGAAGCACAAAGACATCAGAAAAGATCTCTCCCAGACAATCAGTGATTCACCCCGCAGTTGAAGCATGACAGAAGTTTTTGATGTGCCTCCCTGGGATTTATCTCCAGCAAAACAAGCAGACGATTCCTCCAGAAAACTGTGCTGTTCCTTAGTGGGGTTTTAGTTTGTGATGGGAACAGAAAGAAAAGAGATAACGCTTTGTCAGTTCTCCTCTGCAAGCTCCAATCACATTCTAATCTCTACAGCAAACACTATTTACATTACTTAATTATGAGTTCTGGAAATGGAAGGGCTGACAGCTGCATAATTACTTAAGAAAAATGAAAGGATGAGACAGGACGTTTGAAATGACAGACTTATTCTTCCTTTGTGCACAGCAAAGGTGTGTTTGGCAGGATGAGTGCTTGATGGGGGTTATTAGTATAATGCATAAAGTATTCAGCACTTCATTTCTTTCCTTGTTTCATATAATACAGTGAAGGAAACGACTTCTAGGAAACGACTGCAAAAAACATTAATGTTGGATTTTTGTGCTAACACTATGTTCAAGGACAATGAGGCTGATGTCACATGCTGGTTTAAGCCATCTGGAGAAACCAGGAAGTACCATGACCTCATTTCCTCTGGCCATGTGCTTTCCACTTCCTTTTATCCTAGTCAGCGTTCCGGTTAATATAAGCAACTATCTGCAATGCAAGTGACAAACCAGGTTTATCACAACATGATTATCATGTGAACCGCAGAACACAATATTCATGCCATATTCAGATTTTGTCTTAACATATCAGCCTTCTCTCACTGTCCTCTATAAAAAAAACAAATCACAGACTGCAGTAAGATAACAAGAAGGAGATAAAAGACAGAAGCAGATGTCAGACACTCGTTTGTCTACGATGGACACACGCGATAATGCCAAAGAACAAGGCCGATTTCTCCATCTTCCTGACCGAGCGTTTCTTACCCGGCAGCCGCCCGGGCATTCAGCTTACAGACTGATTAAAATGTTGCAGCTTTGGAGGAGGGACAGATAATAAAATGTGGAAAAGACAGATACAGTCAGAAAGGAGAAGGTGTTTTGGAGAGAAGCCTCTCTGTGCGTCACTGGGGTTATCTGGAGGACAGCGAAATTCTGCAGGGAAGAAAAACTATTTCTTGTAAGTCCTCCGAAAGCCTCTTTTACCATCAGCTCCTGCCAACTCAATTAAGCAAACATAGTGCAAAGCCGCCTCGTGCTAATGCGATGGGAAGATATGGGATGTGTATTCCTGGATTTGTCTAACTTATTAAAGAAGGTTTTCAAATTTAATTACGCAGCTCAATGTTCTGAAATCAGCTGAAGGTATTTGGTCTGAGGCTCACTGTATAAAGCTATTGTTATTTAGAGATTTTTTGTCTTAAATTAGGTGTACGCTTATTTCTGGAGAAATCAAAACTTTAATTTTAGGTCTTTAAAAGGAACAATATTAAAGGTGAGAGTTCTGGGAAACCTTTTAAAGCCACTTTATATGTCAGTCAAATTGCTCCTTCTATATAAGTCGGCAGTCCGTGGACAATTTAAGCCACAAAAACTGGCCGTACCTCTTCGTTCTCGATCTTTAAGGTGGCCAGACGGGACTGTAGCTGCTGGAACCTCAGCAGGAGCTCAGCTTGCATTGGAGGCTGGGCCGTGATCTGACACACCTGAAAAACAAAGCAAAACTTCTGATTACAACAATTCTCCAATACAATTCTCCTTTTCTATTATTCCATCGAGCCTAAAAACATCCAATCGAGTAGATGACAGTCACTATTAAACAATCTGCAGGATTATAAACATTATAACTGGCCCGTTATAAAGCAAAGCCCCAGTTGTTTTTACTGACCGAGCGTGCAGGCACGACCACAAAACAACAGGTTGTAAACCATGCACAGACGTGATATCAGTAGCAAAATGGCCAATTAGGGAATGTAAATCCAATAAAGGTTGTAAAATGGAGCTTGAGGGTGAGAAATGCAATATGATTTGCTCCCAGAGCTCTGCACAAACACCAGCTGAGATACAATAAAATAAGGATATGAAGCAATCTTCACCACATCTAATTCAGAATTTCATTAAAACGCTTTTACACTCGTATGACCTCATACGGTTCATGGTGAGACAAGATTACTGTTAAGGTTAATGGATGGGCCAGTTGCTAAACCATGAGAGAGATATGTGCTCATCATACCCCATACATATACAATATCTTGAAATATTAGAAATATTCATATTTTATAATAATATTCATATAATAATATTCATATTCAAAGTAAGTTAGTTAGTTTTCTTTTCTTATGGGAAAACAACGGCACAAAACAATATCTATAAATATACAAGATTTGCTTTTTATCTATGTTATCAACGTTTTATGCCATTGGTTAGTTTGCCTCAGCCAAAAATAGTTCTTTTCATTTCAAAAATGAAAATGACTAAAACAGTTAAATAAAAAAAAAGTAAATGTCTGATCAGAGAATATTTATCAAAATTTAGAATAACTTTTTAATAGAAATAACCATGTATAAAAATTGCACATTAATTGAGTTTAAAACGTACTCTGTGTGTTTGTGTGTGTATACATATAGACGTGGGTCTGGCTTTGTTAAAATCTGACCTCATCTCCCATATGTGGTTGAAACTCAAATTTGACGGGTGGACAGAAGGCAGTAGGGTACATTTCCATAAAGCGCTGGCGGTCACTACGGGGATCCAGACTGTCCACAGCGTTCTCAATGATGTCCAGGCCCTCGTGACGAGATGTCTCCAGGTTATATTCAGCCGAGAGGTATGTCCGCAAAGCCCGATTCAGAGAGGCATGATATCCCAGATCACAGCACTACACAGACAAAAAGAGAGGCACCTGTTAAATACTTTAATGCAAAAACATAATATATAAAAATAAAAATTACAGTGAATAATGACTTACAAAGATAAAGATTATACAGTATGACTTTATACAACTCTATATTTAAAGTTTTCTGGAGTACTTTTATCAACCTTTTAGGTCTGCTTTAAATTTCCTTTGCTACATTTTTATTTCTGGGTAAACTATTTAAAGTGCTTTTCTCAAAGGAAATAATGAAGACAAGTCTGGTAAATGCCCAGTTGCTTACATCTTTAACCGCTGGGCCACACCACCCCAGGTCAAAAAAATATCAAATCTTACTCACAGCTAATATCTGACATTTCAAACACATGACTACAGGCAGCACAGCATGACACGTCACTGTATTAGCAACTATGACTTTCAGAATGTTTGTGTCTAAGATGACCTAATACATACTGACTGTGCGCCGTGGTCTATAAGCTGTCTTTATATGGCCTTGGTCTCCCACGACCTTTGCCAAACAGCCCGGCAACCCTATACAGTCTAATCGTGAGCAGACAGGCAGAAATGTTCATATCCTGATTCTGACTGAGAGCAACGAATCATGGGGAGCTAAAATGAGAAATGGTGTCCTGGATAATAAAATATGTGAGAGAAATAGGTCGTCCTTGGAGAGGTTATTTAAGAGGAAAAGCTGCCAGGCTCCCAAAGCGTCTGCCACCTTTAAAGTCCATCTTATTTAGTAATCATATTAAATTCCGGTCTGTCTGCTTTCTGATGATTTTAAGAATTTTTGATGCCGAGGCCGATAGAGGAATGAAATAGATCCAGCTTTCTGTTCACGTTGCCAGATAAATGTAATACTTTTTTCCTGTCTCGTCCTCTCTGTTGCTTTCTCTCTCTCTCTCTCTCTCTCTCTCTCGTGAGAAAGCATAAAACACAGGAAAAGGTGAAGTAAACAACTGTTCCGCTCATGTCTGCCTCACTACCTGTCTCTCTCTGGTCTGGTGAGACAGCACATTGGAGATGAGAAGTCCTGCTCATCCCAGGATGTGCCAGGATGTGTAAGAATAAATAACATTTTCTAAAAAAGTTTAAATTGAAAGATGTTCAAAAATCATCAGCACAGTACCAAAAACTTTTTTCACACAGTTTGGTTTAGTACAGTACTTTCCATTAGTTTGGCAACGAGAGGCAGAAGAAAAATGAAACAGCAAGGTCAAGTTATTTCTCCTCCAGTGAAATAGCTGAATAACAGAGCTTTTGGCCCATGTGTGAGCACACAGTCAGTGTCCCGTCAGTCCCCTGCAGAGAGGTTTTAGTTTCCTGGATGAAAATAATATTTCGCTGGATGTTCGGTATATAAATAAATGATGCTGACAGGATTTGACAATGATGGGGCTGCAAGAACAAGGAGGAGTGCTCAGCAGGGTGAAATGATAAAGTATATAACATAGCCTTCCTTGTTCTTTTAAAAGAGACTCTCGGGTGGCCTGATTCACAGAAAAGTACGTTTTAGGGCAAAATCTTTACTAAAATTATTTTTACTTTATTTTTATAAAACCAAGTAGAACAGAAATCTGAGAACATATAAAAAATCTGGGTTGTGAGAAAGAACTATACAAAAGGTCAGAAATTCATTTTAATTATCTTTTTACTTAAATTGTTATACTAATATATAATTTAGTAATACATTTTATATACAAATTTTAAAAATAAACAAAATTTCTGACATTAGATAGCACTTACATTTGGCTTACACTGCTGAAGGTGTATAAAGGTTAAAAACAGGCCTGGTTTGAAATAGTAAGATGCACAGCAGTAAAGTAGTGGACTGGAAAGACTAGACATGGGGTTAAAGGTTTCGGGATTCTCCACCTAAATGTCTAAACCACATATTTCCTCTGCAACTTCTCTACAAAGCAATTTTATACCACACACTTCCCTTCCAGACAAACATATCCAACAATCAAGGCTTTATAAAATGTCTCGAAATGACAGGTTTGCATGAAGACACCAGGTCAAGAAAAACCCTGTATGTGATTTAAATGTATTTTAAAAATCACCTCATTCCTGCTGCATACACCTGCAAGTCTAAAGAGCTTAAACTTAAAAGCAACGTTGTCAGACCTCTTTTTAGCAAACTAAAGCAGGTGTGCAGACAAAGACACACATTCAAAGTGAAATTGGCAGTGAGTTTATCATATTTAGACCTGAGGTCAGTCTGAAGCTCTATTTATAACCGTCCTACTTGTCATACAAAGTATTTTCATCTGCAGAAGAATGACTGCATCTACTGTTCTCTCCTCGGTTACTTACATCTATTAAATCAGACAAGTCGTGAATGTAATACTTGAAGATCGAAGCATTAGAGGCTTCCAGCGTCAGCAGGTATTCGTTCCGAGCTTTGATCGACTTTAGCTTGTTCTCGGAGTACTTGGCTTGTCTCTGATATGAAATAGGGAGAGAAAGAGAGAGAGAAAGAAAGTGCAGAAACAAAACAGAATAAAAGGACAAGTTGAAAATAACAAGCAAAACACTTTGAACATTCAAACATGTTACATCTCTGCTCGCAATCTGTTTCTTAAAGATTTTATGTGAAATGACTGGAAAACAAATGCTTCTAAAATTAAACTTTGCAAAAAATGTAAAATAGCACAGCACGGCACATCTCTGTGGTTTAAAAAAGGCTTACAGTATAAGTTTGGTTAATTTACTCCATCAGTTCCTTATTACTAACATACAGACCATTGACGTCTGACTCGACTGACTGACCTACAGACAGTGACTCACAACAACTTCCATATTTTAACCATCCCACAATGCCTCATTCCAGGAAGCATCAATGGAAAACAATCCCACAGCTGTTAAATCATTTGTCACGGGCTTTAACAGAAAACAGATCAAGTAAGAGCATAAAACGTGGCTGTTTCTGTGTCGACCGAGCTCAGGGATGGCTTCCATTAACAAGACATCTAAAACGTTAACACACAGGTACAGGTCAACAGTAATTCTGAATGAATGGAATAAAATAAAGCAATATGGGCAAATTAACCTATTTAAATGGATGGTTTTACATCTCTTTAGCACACCATAGATTAAAAAGCACTTCACACAATATATATAATATTTATTTAGCATTACGGCTTCTGACAATTTGAGAGTTAAACATGCAAAAACATATATATATATATATGGAGAAAATAAGAACTTGATGCTTTGTCTCCTTTAAAAGCATTTATCTGAATCCCAGAGACTTCAGCTTAATTTCTCTAACCCATTAAAGACATTTTAATTTTTACCTTCTCTTTCATCTTCTCGATCTTCTTCACCGAACTTCTCCTCTGGTGTTTGTCCTCCAGCCTGATATGAAACACGGGGTCCGTTCGTCCGATCTGCTTCTCCTCCTGCTTCTCTGCTTCTTTCAGTTTACTTTCAGCGCTGATGCTCTCCGTGTGGTACATGTGGTAGGTTTTCATCACCTGCGGAACCCAGAGGTCAGAGGTCATTAGTTCAAAAACAGGCAGCTGAGCTTAGCCTGCCTGTGCCAAATCACAGTTATCTTAAACAAATTGACTGGATTCTTAATCGTTGTAACTATTTTCATCAATTTTTCTTCATATGAAATTGACTGAGATTGTGAAAGTGTGGCATAACGATAAATACCACAGAGAGTCTGAGTCATTGTTTTGGTTAGGTGGCCATTAGTCATATTTCGATAGATTTAATAACAAGCATTAGGATATGACTCAATGTATGAGCATGTATTAACAAGCTTATTATCTCCAACTCCTCACATAGAGCGAGTACTTAATCGGCACTAAAAGCTCTGACACACTGTAATTGATATAAAAGAGGTAGAGCATGAATGAACATCGTATACATGTCAGTTTGACTCTGTATGATCATGTTGGTATAATATGTGTATATACATTTTTCGTTGGGTCAAATATAGACATTAAAAAGTAACTATATATTCATATTTATACATATAAACCTGACGGTGAGACCTTCCTCATCAGCTTGAACTCTCATGGAAAAATTCTTCTACCTTTTCCTCCATCCAGCAAGCTAATTACAAGGACCCATTCACAATCAGAATCTGAACACTGGGTCAGTCCAGGCCACAATCACTCAGAATTATATTTCATGGTACAGTAAAACCACAAAAGGGAGACGGACTAAAAAACGTCAACCAAGCTAAATATTGTTCATAAATATGTACAGTGGAAGCAGCACAGTGCTCTGTTGTCCAGGCCTGTATAATTACACACGTGGCCAGGATGGCAGAGCAAACCATAGGACCGGCTCTCCTATTACTGGTCTGGAACTCTGTTTACATTTCTGCTTGTTTTAGAAGGACCAATTTTAGAGTCGCACCAGGCCTGTTATTTTACTGGCTGTGGTTGCGTGGAGGGTTTCTGAAGCAATGGACCCAGAGGAGTGTTTTTTAGATGGATAATTTGGGTCAAATGTGAAGATGCATTTGTAAACTGATCAATGCGACTAAAATGTTTAAGCTCAAATGTTATGTCAGTAACTTTAGATTTCATTGGTCCTTGCATCTCTGGAGATACACAAGAGCCAATGAGATTTGAAGTCACTGGTTTTTGGTATTTGATTTGGATTTTAATTTTACAAAACAAGCAAAAAAATCTTGTTAATTGTTTTCTCTCACAGACATATCACTTTAAAATACATTTATTAAGCCACTGGAGATTACTTAAATAATGTGTGATTTTTGGAGATTAAACATATATAACATGATTTATGATAATATATATATATAAATTTAAATCAATAATATAAATAAAATAAAATAAATAAATAAATAATGTGTATTTAAATATATATGAAAAAAGAGGTCATATATATATTGGAATGGCGTGACTGTAAATAAAGGAAAGTCCATCCGAAAATAAAAAACACAAACATAACTAGTGCTAGGCTTCACAAACAAACCTAAAAGAACAAGTGTGCAGGTGTTTGGGGAATACATTAGCATTTTATTAAGGCCACTGAGTTACATGAATCTTCAAAAGCTATTGCAGTCGACCCGACAGCTCCAGTTAAAGTGTGGGAATTAACTATTGATTACCAGTGTGAACGCCGTAATCCAACAAGGTCAGAGATGTAGAATGTATTGCGTGAAGTGTATGTAGTTTCACACGTCTTTTAACATAGCAGACTTCTGGATGTCAAAAGCATTATGTTACCAAGAAAGTGTGGGCATGAAATCCAAATATTTGTCTGTTTTAAAGAGCTCACGAGAGAGCTACTGTCAAAGCTCATGGTTAAAGCAGACTTTACATAGTTCATTGATGTCAAAAAGAGCCATGCTATCATTCCTGCACTTACCGTGTAGAGCTCGTTGAGAACTTTCATTAAATCCTCCTGCAGCTGAAAGGTGATATCTTTACTCTGAAGAGAGAGAGGGAGAGAGAGAGAGAGAGAGAGAGAGAGAGAGAGAGAGAGAGAGAGAAAGAGAGAAAGAGAGAGAGAGAGAGAGAGAGAGAGAGAGAGAGAGAGAGAGAGAGAGAGAGAGAGAGAGAGAGAGAGAGAGAGAGAGAGAGAGAGAGAGAGAGAGAGAGAGAGAGAGAGAGAGAGAGAGAGAGAGAGAGAGAGAGAAATACAAGCCATCAGTTAATAAGAAACATAACTTCTGCAAAACACATATTTAATGCAAATTAAAGATTTTTAAAGCTTATAGTTTTAAACAGTTTAAAAGAAGACAGCAACATACACATGCAAAGACAATCAAATAACTAAAACCAACTGTAGTTTTGTTATACATTTACATCTTTGTGCTACATTCACACGTTTGTACCTACTGTAATTCCTCACAACTGTTTGCTCCAACCTTTAACAGCTAGCGTGGATTACCTGATCTCTCTCTCTCGCAGGCCACTCCAGACTCTCATTATCCCAATTATATCTCTACTAATCTGATTCACAGAGCCATTCCCAATAATCCAGTGCTCAGGGGATCTATGAGGAAATCCTTCTGCTACAGATTGTGCATAACCTCCAGTCTATCAACCAGATAGAGGACAAAAGGTTTTTCAAATAAAACTATACTCTGCATTACAACACAAAATCCAAAGAAAACTAATTATATTTCACATTAAAAAGATATATGTCAGAGCCTGTGGACAGTGCTCCAGACACATATACAAGCAACTAACGCATGGCGTATAAGCGTAAGTTGAATCCGGCTCTGGTGTCCTTTCCAAGCCCGCTACCCTCTCTCTCCTCCCAATTCACTTCCTGTCTTTCTACACTTTCCTGTCCAAAAAAATGATAATAATAATAATAAAAAAAGATATATTTTTTCTCCTGGGCATGTTTTTAAAGATTCTCACTTTTACCTTTTTATCCAACTCATTTAGATTAGTTGGACTTGGAATACAAGACTAACAGGGCACGCATGTCATGATGAGGTCAAAAGTCAAACTAATTCAAACACAACTGACACCTTCAAACACACACATTTTGACTGCACTTTAACACTCAAGAGCAAACAGCTGTGTGCACTTCAACACACCCGCAGAATCTTAAAGACACAAGTCCCCCGCTCAACACCCTAAAGTAAACTGTACGTGACTCATCGTACAGTACAGGCAGTGTTGTGGCATGTCAAAACTCCTTTATGTTTTTAATCACACTTTTCCTCCCAGACTAACACCAGTCAGTGATGTCTTTTACATAACTTATTTTTCAGCAAACTGACTTCCCAACTGACTGGGAGCAATCAAGCAGACGGCCAACTGAGAAAGGGATTGTGGGAAGGGAGGGGTTTGCTGTATACAGGTACAAGCAAAACCAGACTAGATTAAATATGATTGATAAATGCTTTAGAAATGACCCAGAAGTAACAAGAGTGAATAAGATGCACGATGTGATTTGTTTCTTGCACTCATGTTTCCAATATACCAGTTACATAGGTGCAAAGCATGAGCAGAGCATTTAAATTATGATGGCCCAGATTTGATATGATTTAATATGACATGCCAGGCTTGTGCGAGTTAACTTTTAAAAGTTCCATAAATAACCAAACCAAGCCTTTGGGTATACAGAGTAACATTATCCCATTAAAATTAATCTAGCTATAAAAAATTGACAACCTTCAAAGACAAGAACATGAAAGGGTTGACATGTTCAGAGCCCATAATAAAGTCAGTCAAAAACAGTGATGAAAACATAAATGTCATTTGTGATTACTGGATTAAATATCATTGTTTATTTCTATTAATTTAAAAATAATAGAAAAATATTATAGAGACTTACAAAACAGTTTCAGACATGTAATGTAATATTTAATAGTTCCACGACTTTTAAAAAGCCATGAGACAAAAACATCCCTCTTGCATTCCACAAATAACCTGTGTGTGTATAAAAAACAAAGCTGCATAAATAATAGAAACAAATGGTCATGCGCTCTCCAGCGACATCAAGTTTCCTCTGCTGAGGAATAAATAATAGCATCATGTGTAAAGTGTATCAGACTCTATCAACCATTTCTATTTAAACCAGAGCTGCAAGATATATCAAAATGATGGAAATATCACAAATGTGCATATCGCAATGCTTTGCAATAATTAAATGATTTTAATAACTGAAAGAGTCATGTATAGTCAAAGTTTTAGATCAATGCAGATAGCAGAGGGACTGGCAAAAGGCTATATAGTGGCTATATAATTATTTATATTTTTACGTTTTTTTTATGTAAGTTTTTATAAACTTTAAAGCATTATCGTATTGCATAGTGCATTATTTAGCAAGTTATTGCATTTTTCTTCAATATTGTGTAGCTGTTGCTCATTCTCAGCTTAGATCTTACCTGATATAATAATCAAAAGAACAAATTGCAAACAGAACAAATTGCTTCCGCCTGAGCATTGGTTCTGGCAAAAGAACCAGCACCAGAAACAGGGTAGAGAGCATCTCAGTGTGACAGCTGAGCCTTAAATGCTTGAGGTGACAGCAGGGGTTTATCTCCTGTGTGTGGCGCTCATTACCAAAATCATGTTGTGATCAAAGTAAGCAGGGTGCAATGATTACAGGGAAGAGTCGTTTTACCGCCCTGGGTGCATGACTCTCCTCCACTGTACAAACAAAATCCAGCGTCTCGAGCCGAACAAACAAATTCAACAAACTTTTTTTAATGGACAAAACTAAAGTGAACAAACCTTGTGTTTGAACTACATATTGCATAATAAATACATTCACATTTAAACCATGCAACTATTAGGGGTGGGAGAAAAAAATCGATGCATCGATGCATCGAGATTCTTTCTCTAACGATTCTGAATCGATTCTCAAAGATTCAGAATCGATTCTATGTCAGAACTTGTTCATCATGAATATAACTTTGTTAAAATAAAAGCAATAAAATTAAACTTCAAGATGGGAATACTGTCAAAGAGATTCTAACTATAAACAAAAAGCATAAAAACTCTTTATTTATTTAAAATGCAAATTTATCATATTTGCAAAAAAATTATATGAAGAATCGTTTTGGAATCGGATCGTGAGTCCCAGAATCGGATCGGATCGCGTAGTACCTAAAGATTCCCACCCCTAACAACTATACGTAAACTTATTCAAAACCTTTGTTTCCTTCAACACAAGCTTATGGCATGACTCATGCAGTTAGCCTTTGTTGTAACGTAGATGTATTGATTTGCTCTGTACGTAATGTAAGATATTCATCCTACTAAAAACAGCTGCGAGGAGCACCTGGCTTTTTTGTAATTATAGAGCTTCCTCACTGTAATAAGTACCTTCACCTTGTGTTAGCATGCAACAATAAGAGAAGAATACAACAATCAGACCAGGATGAAACCACCTTATTCACATCTGTCTCTTATTTTATAAATAATACAGCTGGTCTGATCTAGTCTCACGCAAGTGGTTTGCATTAACAACTGTACACAAAATGCATGTAAAACTAACAAAGTCTTTAAATAAAGAAAATTCAAATCAATCAGTTGATCAAGTTAGCAAACTGAACATACTGTACTGTCATGGGCATCTGAAGCTGGGACTAGGTCAAGCCCTTTGAATAACCCATGTGTGAAACCAAACTTTTACCTCCTACATTCCAGCCTAGTAATTTGTTGCTGTGGTCGACTCGTATGACTCGCGTGCACGGCAGCACATAATCTGTTTGGGAGTTTCCTCCCTTCTGTGGCCTGTGCTGGAGGGGCCGCCACGTCGCTCTGGTCACGGGACCACGGACATCAAACGACAAGCAGGAGGCCACGATTAAAGCTCAGGCTTTAGAAACTTTACAGGACAGAACCACAGCAAGAAGCAAAGGTCCTGTATGGCTGGACCCATAACATAAATCTGACATGCGAACGAAGGCACACAAACAACCCCGGAGCATGCAAAACATCACGTGTGCCACATCAGCAAGAAGGAACTGCTTTCATATCTCGTACCTGTTTTCCATTAGTAAATGATATAAGCAACTAGGATTAATAAATGCTGTAGGAATTTGATTGTTAGTATATGTTAACTAATACAGTTAACTAATGTTAACAAATCAAATCTTATTGTAAAGGAATAAGACATAAGACATTAGAATGAGATCTTAGTACAGTTACTATGAATTAGAATGAGATGTCTTAGTAATGATTTCATGTGAAAATAAACGAAAACTGACCTTTTTCACAAGGCGTGTGGAGTCTTCACTGATCTGCATAAAGCGCATGATGACGTTGTTCAGATAAATGTCGCTCAGTGTGGCGTGGTCTTTGCTCTCCCGTCTAACCTGGTTTAACAGCAGGTACCAGCAGTTCACCGGGGACAAGAGATTCTGATCTTTCCTGCATATGAAGGAGAGAGAGAAATAGTTATCAGGACAATGCAAAACTCCTCTTTCTGACACAAACAGATGCATCTTTTTGACAGTCCTCCACCATCAGGAGGCTTTGACATCTACAAATGTTACCACCCATTACATCTTTTTTTGGATGACCCATTTAGAAACTCATGATTCATTGATACCTAATAGTAGATTATTTTGCGCATGCAGTGCAGTAACAGACCAAAAGCTGGGCCGTAGGTCCCTATAAGCATGGCATAAATACGTCATTTTGGACACACAATGAGAAAGAATACAAGAAAAAAGGAAATTTCCCTCGTAGGCATGCATGTCAACACTACAGGTGAAGGTCTTCGGCTTCCCAAGTTTATGACTCAAACCACAATGACACACACATCCAATGGAAGTGCAGAAAAACACAGATTGAGAGAGAACCGCATCCGCTTCAACTGAGCTGAAATATTTACCTTTTACAAAAACAGGAAATAACCATTCACATAAGTACACTTTTCACATTTACATTCATGCATCTGTTAGACGCAAAGCTACTTTCAAGGTACATTTTAACAGTATGTGTAATTTTCATCACAATTCTCTACCAGTTACACTAAAAGTAAAAACAAGACACATGGCCTTGCTTGGAGTAACTGACATGTTTAGAAAGCCGGGGTTGAAAGATCAAGTCAGCTCTGCCAGACAGGATCAAATGGATAATCTAATTGAGCTAAAAGCCCAGAGATGCGCAATGTGAACGGAGGGGGATTCAGATTGCAGGAAGAATTATGGGAGGCTGTGCGTTTTCAGTCTGTAATTACTGTAAAACCCTTTCATGAGACTGCCTCGGTCTCTTGAGAATCCACTCTGTGCTTTCTGCGTGAAGTGTGTTTAGTGTAGTATGTTAAGAACGTGACAGAGTCAAGCTGGGCGTCAGGAAACTTAAGTGTACATGTGATTTGGATTTATGAAGCAGCAAAACATTGTGTGGAAATGCATGAATAAAAAGTGTCTACATAGAGAAAGATGTGATATGACATCATCTGGACCATGCTGGACCTGTAATGAGAAGGTAGCGATGTTAATGCCATCTTGTGTTAAGGGATCCAAGACTAAAAGCACAAAAGTGATGACGTACTTTGCAAACCAAAAAAAGGACATAAATGCACAGTAACATTTTTAAAATGTACATAACTTCATATTACAAATAATTTGAGCCTGATGTGAAGAGATGCTGGATACAGTGCTGAAATAGTGAAACACTTCAGGGACGTCCTCACCAAACTGAAGGTGACAGGAAAGAGAAAGGGCAGAGTTGATAGACCAGGAAGTGACGGAAAAGGAAATGGGCCATGATGTCCTTGTGCAGGTCAATGCAGGAAGTCCATTGACAGCTCGAGAAGTGACATATCAGGTTCGGCCAATCTAAGGGGATGTAATGCTAATTTACATTGGTAGTTTAGTTGTAGACTCTGTAATCTGTGCCACAGCGGACAGAAAAAAAAGGACAACCACCTTGGGTAATCAAAAACAGGTTCACTGATGATAGTCACACTACTGGGACACAATACTAGACACATTTATGATACAGTTAAACAGAATTACCACAAATCAACAAAACTCCAGTAACATCAGATCACTCCAGGGTCTAAATTAAGTGGATAGAAACCAAATAAGATTTTTCAAAAACATCTTTAAGTGTAAAATTAAATATGCATACAAACAAAATGAAGAAACAGACCCATTAAGCAACTTAATCGTAGCATTTAAACAAAGTAAGATTATAAAGGATTGCTTTAAGCTTTAATATTTGCTTTAATATGCCTCTTCCATGGTGCAACATCTTTAAAACTACAATAGGATCAATTACACAAATGAATTACTCTTGTAAACAAATGAAAAGCATTGCACACACAATCTGATGAGATCAGGATCACCAGACGAGCAGGTCAGTGGTGATATTAATATGCAACAAGTACAAGCAATCCAACTACAATAACACTGGAAACTTAATTCAGTGTTGGTGTAAACATTCAGCAGATTGCAAACATTATATTGACAGGTAATTGATTTTTAAGTGCCAGTGCTGACTACACTGAAGAGATCGAAAACCTACAACTTCCTATTCCACAGAGGAAAGTGTGGGGTCATGGTTAAAGATCTGGCAACCCCAGAAAGGTTTCAACTATGATATGTAGAACGCATGATGTATGTAATCTATACCAGAACTCTCACTCTTGTGATCTCGCTTTAATAATTCCCATCCTGACCCCAGCATCCCTCCCTGGGCAAATAGTGTACAATGCTTGTTAGCTCAATAAACACATGCACTATACTAAGCACCAGCCACCGTGTCGCCACGACGACAGTGTCCTCTGGGGGAAAGGCTAACCACACAACTCCCAAAAATACTGCCGGTTCAGTTGCCTTTTAGGGTGTGTGTGTCTGTGGAAAGAATCTATATTGGAGAAATGCATTCAGATGTTGCTTTGTTGATGGTATTGGGTTCAACCATTAAAAAAATAGGTTGACCACTGCTTTTAATAGCCATACAAGTCACAAACATAACTGCTGTTTTGATTTTTTGGTAACAAATGTGTAGGATTAACCAGTGACACTTTACAATAAGGTTGCATTTGTTAATATTAGTAAATGCATTAGTTAACATAAACTTATAATGAACAATACAGGTTTTTAACATTTATTTATTTTTATTAATGTTAGTTGTGATAATTCAATTGTTCATGTTTAGTTTACTGTGCATTTACAAATCTTATACATTTTGATTTAAAAAATATATTAGTAAATGCTAAATATAACATAAACTAAAATTAATAAAAGCTGAAGTATTGTTCATTGTTAGTTCATGTAAGCAACTGCATTAACTAATGTTATCAATAACAACCTTATTGTAAAGTGTTACCGATCAGCCAAATGCTATAAATTATCTAAATATTTAATATATATATGTACAATATAATAAAATATATTTACACTTTTATATAAAAAAAATATATTAAGAGATGTTAATGACAGATATTAATGGTTAAAACTGTTTAAAACCAAAGTCCCGCATACAGTAGCTTTATGCCAGAGAACACCGACCCTAAAGTAGTGATACAATCACATCTCTCCAGTCTCAATCCATCACACTTTACTCCAGGAGTCACCAGCTGTTGAGAAGACTGATTCTGCTTTCTGCTATAAACTGAAACTATGATCCCACAGGTAGAGCAAACACTGCGTTTCTTGTCAAACAGTCGCTTAACCGTCCCTCTCGCTGGTTTTGCGGATTTCTGCTGACCACGCACATCCAGCCAACTTCAACACTGGGGTACTGCGCACGCTCAGCTACGGCTCGACTGGCTTTGTCTTGACGCCATCGGTCGGAAACCAGGCCAGACCACCGGACCAAACCCGGGAAACAATGCAAAGACCACGGTCTCTCCGCCGAAACCCTGCGGTTTGTTACAAAAGATCATTTCCAAGTTTAACCAATAGGCTAAAATTTCTCCACATTCGCCTCTCTGTCAAATAGCTCCGGGGATGTGGATGTCCCAGCTAATTACACAGCGATCTGAAAGCTCATTTTGATGTTAATTCATCCAACACACAGTTGAGCTAAGCTGGCTTTAGAAATGGGTGCCCATCCTTAAAGCGCCATGGAATTTTCTCCTAAAGACCTAGCAGACAAAAATGATAAACTTGTATCATCAAGATAATCTATAAAGGTGTACATACTGTATTCGTGTATATGTACATGCACAAATATTACGAATTACCAAATTTGGCATCTTGATTTTCAAAACTGTGTTGCTGAATTTGTAGAGCATTGCATTAGCAGAACAAATGGCATGGGTTCGATCCCCGGTGAACAGGCATACTGATAAAAATATTTTGTAATGCACTTTTGGGATAAAAGCATCTGCCAAATGCATAAACAAATGAAAGTGTTAGAGAGTAAAACAGTTCAGGCTTGTGAGCAGACAAATGACATCATCCACAAGTGCTGCAAGAGATTCTCCATTGCCATTATCACAGCTGCTGGACTCATTTGGGGCTCTTAAACAGCATTTGGTCTATTTACAGAAGTGAAAGGCAAACACTATATTTCACATTGCACCAGCAGTTTCTGCACAACTGTTATGTAAATGCAACTTTACTGGAATAATGAGAGCACATTTACTTGTCAACAGTTCATTGTCTCAGCAGCGATGCAACACAATGGAAATAAATCAGTAAAAATACCAAACAGACTAATTATTCAAATAAAACAGAAATTAAAGGTTATGCATTACAGTAACTGAATGTAAGAAATAAGGGATGTGCATTAATAAATAAGTGCATTAAATTATGTGTCATTTATGTGGGAACATAGCTGAGATCGTTTATGTGGCATAGCCTTACAAAGAAAAACAAAAAACAGTGAAAATATTTCTTAAGACAAAATAAAACACAAAAAAAATCAATGTATACAATAAAACATAGCTTCAAATGTCAATTCCAAAGTGTTATTTATTCATTTGGAATAAAAGTCAAACATTGTTTTCTTTATCCTTTCCCTCCTCGTTTTCCCCAAATATGCACTTTGCACACATCTGGATATGAAGATGGTTCATAACACAGTCTAAATAACAAAGACTTTATAAAGTTCAATCTTACAATAATAATTTTTTTGTGGTGCTGTGGGTTACTGGTTAAGGACCCACCAACAGGTTCTAGATTTAAACCCAACAGATGTCAAATTATGAACCATCGGCACAATCTGTGAAAAACGTGCAAGCACACAAGACTTCCATATAACACACTTACTTATATTGCTGGTGGTCTTTGGTGCTCCTGGTCTTGGCCATGAAGCGCTCGGCCAGCTTCTCCAGGTTGCGTGAATACTCCATCTCGATCTCTGACTTCTTGCGGAAGAAGTCCTGGAGGTCCTGAAGGAGCTGCACCCTCATGTCCGTCTGCTGCTCCAGACATTTCTGCTGCTCCACCAGCTGCGCTCGGATCTCTAAACAATCAGACACATTAAGCGATTGTTAGAAACAAAAACTGCATACAAATCATTACAACTTCATTCTCTGCATAAATGTGTTTTACAAATCTACAACTAGTAGCCTTGACTACCTTTATAACGCACAATGTATCCCATATAAGCACAGTATTCAGATTTGCCTCGAGTTAGTTCCATTTTGCTGTATCAGCAACGTGACGGTAATCCAAAAGCATCAGGTGGAGCATGTTCGGCCTTTTCCGTGCGTTTCATTACAGTCAGAATGAGAAATGGTCCCAGAACAAACCTAATGATTCTCTAAATCTAGTTTGTGTACAGCCTGAACAGCCACGGAGGCACTCCACTTCATTTAACAAGCATTTTTGGGCCAAATTACCTCCGGTTTCCTTGTGCGATTGCCCCCTTGTCATAGGGAATGGAGCTCATTAAATTTGCATCACATTGCAGAAGCTCTCCAGCTCCATACCATAATATACATTCAGACTTCCTCTCGTGGCCCCGAAGGACCCAACATGTTTAATGTATTTCTCATAATGTGGGTTATCTGAACCACAAGTCCACCTTGACAGGCTATACAATGGCAGGGTGATTTAAAAACAGAAATATTTCAACAGAGGAAAGGGTGGAAATGATTCATATGGGGAGAAGTTTAATAGGATATATCAGTGGTGCAACCTTATTAAAAGAATAGAAAAGCAAGAATAAGCAATAGAACATAAATAACAAGCATAAATAGTTGTTAATGTTTCGATGGGATAACAAAAGGTGCAGTGAAGCTAAAAATAAAAGGAAAGAAATCTGGATTATTTTAAAATTGCAGGAATGCAATGCACCCTGTATTTCATTTTCATTAATAAATAATTAAATAAAAAAATTAAATATGAAATAAATAAAAGAAATATAATAAATTATAATTATTACCCATGCTTTTAGCAGATTGAATTCATTTGTACTGTGATTACTGTAGTGACACCATGGTAAATGTGTGGTTACTATAGTTTTACTCCAAAAAATCTCTTTCTGGAATACTTAATTCTGATTAGTTAATCCTTGCATTTTAATGTCAACAGTTCTTCTATAATGACCGTTTCAGCACCAGTATTTTTATACCAGGACCCTGATGTGGTTAATTTTCTGCTAATGACCGTCTGACTGTACGTTATCTTTCACATAATCTACATCATTACCTCAAAGACATTCAAAGAGATTCCAGGAGTAACTCTAAACGTTCTGCGCTCAGCTTCCCTCATCGCCAGTATCAAGTGTCCCTCCGTGATTACAAAGAACATTCCTCGCCCCGTGAGGTCATGTGTATGGTAAACATCTGCATGGAGCCGGTGCGCTGAAGCATGTGTGAGACCATGTGTCTGATCAAAGCCCCTGTGATCCACTTCAAACAGAGAGATGGATGCGAGCACCTGTGTGCCGTCTGATACTACACAAACAAGACCTAAAGGTGGAATTCAAGCTAATCAGCTGTCCGCTGTTTGTCTCTACAGTTAGCATATGCAGATGGGTTCCTGAGAATGCTAATGGCAATGATGAGCATGTATCTGAGATGGCAGGCAAGTCTTCTTTAAAGTGCTGGAAAGTATGTGAGAAAATAACAGAGCCAAGCTCCAGTTAGAGATGAATGGGAACATTTTATGACCTCTATTAAACGTCCAGGAAAAGAAAATGATTTATGTGACAGACCCAGACAAACAGATTTCAGTCAAGAGCAAAAGATATTTCAACATAGCGTCAACAAAAATGACGCTATGAAAATAGAAATTTGTGTAAAGACATATTTCAGTTTTAACAATGACAAAATATGGCTTCATACTTTCTAAATGGATTATTGAAATCAGTTTCTAAGCCATCAAACTTGCATATAAACAAACTCGCTGCAAACAGCATGTGCCAAAAGCTATGTAGGACATACTGTACCAGAATCCTGTATGCAGAGAGGCTTATCAGCCGTACCTGAAATAGCAGCATTTGTCAGGAGACCCGTGTTCACGTACAGAATTATTCAACACAGCCATGCCTTTAACTCCTCGGCACAGGGAATAGTGCAGATTCTGGTCCTAGACATTAACTTGCATTTGGGTAGAAAACTAAAAGCAGTGTCCGACAGTGTGCTGTGCTATAGTGAAAATAGAAGTATTAACTATTAAAACTATCAATGGAGAAATTAGTGGCCATGAGAATATCCACACACACCTTGGAGATGTCAGTCGGATTTACGTGCAATGTAGAGCAGTTTTAGAGAACCTACAACTAATAACACAGGAAATGTACTACAACCCAAACTTAGCCCCATCTCTCACATGAGGCAAAAAACATTTTCCTTTAGTGACTCCCAATGACACCATTACTAACCGAGGTATTGGGCTAGTTAAGAAACATGCCAAGCAAACACAAAATGACTGTAAATTTAATCATTACGCATACAGTATGTGTAGCAGTACTGGGAAAACCACACGAAAAAAAAGGTCATCTTCAGCCAAGATGCAAGTGTCCTGCATAATCCGAATCATATACAACACGTCAGCCTGAATGATTTCTGTCTTTTCATGTGCAATACTAACATTCATCATCCGTCTGACATTATATAGATTCAGGCAGAATGTCATAGCACAATGTTATAGTGAGACAACTTTATTGATCCTCGGGGGGAAAATTAGATATCCCGTATCTCCTGTAATTTTGCCTGGTGGCAAAAAATCCCCTTGACGTAATATAACAACGATGTACGGTATAAAAAGAGGGCTGAGAGCAATTTGGGCATTATTACCAATTTAACCAACAGTGTTTCCTGCAATTGTATTCAGAAGGGGCTGCAAACTGCATTTTGTGTAAAACACTCAAAAAAAATCCTAAAATTATATCAATAAAAAAAACTCTATTTGTTGACTGATGAAGAAAAATGTGAAATTTATGCATCACAGACTCTATAAAGCTATTTCATGTGGTGACAACTCAAACATGGGTCACACATGTTGTTTTATCTGAGCGTCTTAAGCTCAAGCAGGAAGTCTAAACCCTCAGAGGTCTGTGTCCAGCTATTAGCTCATTACTACTTCCTGAAACGGTCTGTAGGCCGGCACACAGACACACACACAGGAAAGGCTGACCCTAAGGCTGTCTTTGGTCTATATGCATCAGTCTTTAGAGTCTGGTGGACTGTAGGGTCAGTAGACTGTGGTCTACTGACCTACAGAGAAGCAGTCCCTTCCTGTTCAGGGCTTCAACAAGACCAAATTACACCTTTACTGCCTGAACTCCTCTGAACTTAAACCATTTCTTCCGCTTACTGCTGCCCTGCTCAAAATTTACACATGTATCAATAGCAGACTCATGAAAACCAATCCAATGTTTGGAGACTCCTTTTCAAAGAGAGTTCAAATACAGCTGCTAGTTAAATGGCTAAGCTGTAATTCTTTAACCTAAAACTAAGAAAATAAAAAATATTTTTTTTAAAAATGTATTTAATTAATCAGAAAAATTTATTTTTAAAATAAATTAAATTAATGAATAAACAAATACAATATAAATCAAATATAATTTTAATATAATATAAAACAACTAGTAACTAATATTAGGTTGCATGATTTGTTTGAATGTGATTCTGAAAATTATGGAAGGTCAAAAATGTTTAGAAAAAAACAAATAAGCTCCATTATTTTTTTTGGTGGGGGGAATTTTTTTAAAATAAAAAAGACAAATTAAACTATTTTTTAATCAAAGCAAGCTTGAGATATTGGACAGATGCACATCCAGCAAAACCTGTAAAATGAAGTTTTGCTAAAAACTGATCCATGAAAATTGAACCATTAGTAGCACCAAAACAGAAATGCAAAAACGCTTCTGAGGTACCGTTTATGCCTATTTTGAAAAAACCCTAACCCTGTGTGTGAGTAATAGCAATAGAAAAACCACTAATTATACGTACACAGGACTAAAAATAAGATCCAAACCAAATATAGTCAAAATCAAAGGACACTTCTATATAAGACAGAGGTTTAAATATATAAACAGAGAAAGGCAGACAATGAAGAAATGGAAAAATTGCTCCTATATTATGTGTCCAGCTATAGTAAAGACTATCCGTGCATTTATTAAGTCATATCCAGACCAACTCCAGCTGCCCTCGAGGGAGTCTCTGTGTGTGTATATGTGTATCACAAGAAACTAAATCCAAGCACTCAGACTTCAGTTTCATACTGCAAAAGGAGTCACATTTTTTCAGAATAAACTATTATGTTGCAAGATGACACTGTATGCTCTTTGGACTTGCTTTGTTCTTTTGTTTGGAAAATGCCAGCGAGAAGAGCCTGAAAACGAAGGCCGAGATAACGTTTCACCCCCTCACCTCGTAAAACTACGTATGGTAGCCAAACTGTTTGGGGGAGCTGCCAGGACTTGTCTTCAGAAGAGCCACATTTGGAGTAAAATACTTGGAAACCTTTAAAAAACTGACTGATCCTCTCCTGTAATTAGATGGGGGTTTTCCTGAGAGATCTAAGAGGTCAGTAAGCATTACACACACAACTGGGTCGGTTCACACAAGCTTAGGCCTTATCGCAACCAGAGATCAAAGAAATCTCACACGTCAAGAATGAAAAATTCATCTTCTGTATATACCACTTCAACAGTGGCTGCAAAAATGCACCGGAGGGTCCAAACGCCCTACAGGGTGGTGTTTGAAGTGACGAGTCTATTCAAGAAACTGTCCAGTTAGTGCATTCATTCCTTCATTGGAACGGCCCGACGGGGCCTCACGGACCACACGTGAGGCGGATAAATCCCATACAGGAACACCTGCACTGGTTCAATCTAATATTCTAACTGTAAGGGTCTATTCAGAGACACCTGCACAGCTCAATCCCTCTACACCTAAAATATACTATTTATCCCACCCAATAACATACACCACCCTAAACAGTGTTGTCCCTTATATGTCGTCTTTCACCAATAAAGACTTTAAAGAGCTACGTCTATGTTCAGCCAATAGGAGAATGATGGTTATCCAACAGCTGGTATGATCTGTAATTTAGTAAGGAAAGGCCAGATGAAGAGGTCCGCTTACAGGGTTTAGACTGTCACACTGAACAGTGGACATGAGACCGTTCCATCACATAACATTAGTATTTCCCTGTGGGCATCCAGTCTCATGTCTGACTGCTCTGACTGTGAGGGGTCCAGAAAATCACTCAGACCAAAGCGGCTCGACTCGACAGCATCGACACCGACACTGAAAGATGACTGGAATAAGACATGGTTGTGTTACAGCTGGGATGTTATTTAAAGTACCTTGGAGTGGTATTTCAGTATGATAATGATTCTGCATGTTTGTACATAAGTAACATCATCTGATGCATTGGCTGTACACCTTTATATGTTTTTAAAGCATTTGACTTCTTGGCTAAGTATCAGTTATAATCTTGCAAGTCTATGAAAACCTTTTGTTTTCAAAGTTGAGGTTAATGCATTTTGCAAGAGAGTTTATTGGGATTGTTTATTTTCCACATTCAGTGCACAGGGAAACTATAAATTAAAAAATAAAGACATGCACTGTTTTGGACATAACCAATGATAATCCAATGTGAGGTGTAAAGATATGCTGAGCTCACAATACAATACGATGTGCAATACTCATGAGATTATGACCATAAAATTTAAACAGCAGATTTATTTTCACAATCTTAACTATTTTTAATAAAATGTGTTATTTTGTAAACAACTGATAGCATTTAAGGTTTAACTGAACCTTCCCTATGTAAATTAATAAAGATAAAATAGATTTGATAATAAAAAACGTGCAACAATCGCCATAGCTATACATATCTTAATTTTTTTGTATCATGATACATCTTTACACACCTATAATTTCTGAATCCAACCAGATAAAGCTGATAACACCTGACTATTTCACTTAACCAGATTGAGCAACTCCATAGCGGTGATATATGACATCAACAATTACTAAACCCCATCCGTCTATGTGCTGTTTACTACTAGAAGACAAACTGCTAATAAAGTTAAAGGTAGGAGGACAGGTCACATGGTCAATGCTGGCAACATACTGAGCGTTTTGTCAGCGAGTTTTATTACAGAGAAGCGAATCTTCTCTGTAATAAATCTAACTTATTAGCTGATTTTATGACCTGGTCCATCTCCATAACCCAACCATGACATTTGCATTTAATAAACAGGCTTTATATTTGACAAGAGACACTTAAAGATTCACCTAATCTGTGCTTAAGTACTTTACAAGTGTATTAAGTAAGAACAATAATGGGCTTTCTCTGTATGACAGATATTATCTTTGTTATTTGACTATTGTATAGTATAGTTAGGACTTTAATACCTTCTAGAAGTTTAATTCACACTGCTCGTCCAAATCTATATCCTAAATCTTCCAAACAGAGTTTAAAGACATGTGATTTCCTCATCTCCCCACCACCTCCCTGCCGTGAGAAAAACACAGCTTGAAATGTGCGGGTCTTTTCTACACAAGTCCAAGGAGGGAAACCCTAGAAGGACAGCGTTCGCATTCATGTCCAAGCCTGTTGTGCTAGAATATCTGTCATGGTATGTTAGCTTTGGGGGAGATGGATTCACGGTAACAAAGACGTAATTAGAGGTAAAATGAGAGAGTCTCTATCCCTCAGGGCAAGAGATTGTAGCCGCTGTGAAGCCATGGTCTCTAATTGTAGAGGTGCCACCGAGATGCTTGTGGGATGGAAATCTGTCAACGATTTGTACAAGTTATAACTTTTTCACCCTCTATGACAGACCGGCCAAAAGATTCACATTTGATACCCAAATCAACCTTTTGTTGGAATAAACAAAGTAGCTGAGCTTTCCAAAAACTACCATTCAATTAAACAGGAAATTGGTCACACCTGTCTACTTAAACAAATCCTACCGGACCTGAAACATTCAAGAAGTACCATTGACTAACTGATCTTTTATCACCCTTGAGAGCAGGCAGATGTACTATTGACATGACATGCATTATGTTTAGCATTACGTCACATCGGTTCCTATTGTTATTGCTTTTATGTCAACGATGGGATCTTCTCTGGGCTATAGACAACGGCCACACCGTACACAGCAGTTTATTCAAATTAAATAGAAGGTCTTACAAAGACTGAATGTATATTAGTTTTGTACTCCACCAACAAAAGATGTTGAAATATGGACATGGATGGTTAACAGAATGTTCTGGGAACAGAATGTCTTATGGGGTATTGTTGCTTTGTTAAAGCCTACATTGGGTTCAACGTTTTAAACGTATGTTTTGGCAATATTATACAGTCTCTAACAATATCAATATTTGGCTACAATCAATACCTCTATTATGCAGTAGAGTAATGACTAACATTTGATATTGGTACATTATTGTACGTTTTAGACAAAAAGGCAATTATTTTGGATGTCAATGAAGGACAGGAGGTCAAGAGATGAGGTTGACCTGGATTAGCAACAAGGACACTAGTTATCTTAATTAGGCCACAGATTGACATGAAACAGAATCTATAGTGTCACAACATGGCACATTATTAAAAAAAAAATCAGGGTGGAAAATGTAATATTAGATCATTTGGGATTATAACTAAAAGTCAAACATCTATATATACACCAACAAGAATGAGTTTTAAATAAAAATGTCTAAGGAAAAGGAAAGTTTGTGTGAGTCTGGGTTTATGGGACAGGGCTTTGAATGAGGTCTGGGTAATCGTAAATGAAGCTTCTTAAATTTAAAGAACAGCTGGGACCACATACACATCTCAGCTGGACAATGAGACATCAGATGTCTCAGATAAACACACTAATTACAAATGTCTTTTGTCTTTCTTTTTCTTGTCCTTGTGCTGGTTTCCACTGGAAATAAATTCAAGAATCAAAACACACTAACTATAAGCATAAATTAATTATGGTAGAAACATTACTGATTCTTCAGCAGAATCAAAAGATATTTCAAGAGCCAATGCTGTTAGAAATGAAGGTTACAGTCAAGACTAAGACCATAATCTCTCCAACCCTCACATCTCTTAAAACCATCTCCACTGGCCTTTTCCCAGCCCAAAGTTTCTGTTTAGCTCTGTCCTTCTTTACATGGACGCTACTTGCATGCCAAAGAATTGAGACAGATCTGCTTGTCATATTCCCTGATGATCACATGTCTCAAATCTTAGGCAAGACCCTACGAGAGTCATTTATCAGCGGTACTGCTGTCCCCCCAGTGTGCCAAAACCTGTCCTCGACGGTCATGTGTGCGCATCTGGGCCAGATGATCGTTCATCACCCCAACGACACCCCATTAAAGACAACAAATCACCTTTCCTCCAGGGAAACGTCAACGCTTCCACAGGTCACGCTGATTAAAATGGTTGTGGTGTGCTGGCCCTGTAAACCATCCCTTTCTGTAGGGAGAAGCACAATATACGGTAAAAGCAAACACCAGGTGTAGTATGTGTAGAAACATTCCTTTTGTAAGTTACAGGTAAATCACTGCTGTTGGATTTTTCTCCTTTAATGCTATAGGAACACAACACAAGCCTGTGCCCCGTGAGAAGGATGTGTGTTTAGATATCATTTCGATGTTTTTTAACACCTACACTGTAACAAATGCTGGTTATTTTGACACAAAAACAGGACAGGAATGTTAGTTTACTGTCTACACTAAAAAAAAAATGAACTTTTGCCTCTATATCGCCATCTCTGCTTGAAACATAAAACAACATCAAACTGATTCGTCCTGCAAAATTGTACCAATTAGCTCAAATTCGAAATCATTACTATAAACTTACAATCGTGAATCGGGGTAAAATAAGACAAAAAAAAAGATTTTTCAAACTTGTGTTTATTTAATTAAATGTTACGGACTGCAACATTGTCACCTTAAAATTTGCTTAAAAACTAGTAAAATGTTTCCAGATTTTTTTACTTTTTACATTTTATGACACCTTATTTATTAATGTTACTTTTTTATCAGTACATTATTGTGTCGACAGCAAGGCAAAAATCAGCCTCCAGAGTTTTTAACACAAACATAAACATGATTTTCTCTAACAACAATAAGCATTTCTAACTCTTCCTAAGGCAATTAAATCTCTCATCTAAGCTTTATGACCCGCCTAGTGGTAATTTGTTTCAGGCGGCATATTATGCAATTAGACCCGTAAAGATTTATCACGAAATGCATTCCCAAAACGAACCACTTCTCTCTTGGCAACGTCGCAACGACTCGTGCAAACACACTAGCTTTCGCTCAAGAGCTTTACTTCCGGATAAAAGAAGCAGCACTCCAACATGCAGAAACGCTTTAGTGTCAAGCACGGTCTATTTTCAGCGCTGGCTGTTCTGTGTCCTTGAGTTACTGTTCTCTTAAGCAGAGCAGCGCTCCACGAGGCTGTCAGCCCTATTACTTTAAGCCATTATAAAACTGAACCAGCTCTTCTGGGACACACGTCAAAGCGGGCGTGCTCCTTTTACACCCAACTTTAAAAACAAAGACCTATATAGAAGCCCAAATGTGCAAAACAGGATATTTTTCAGTCATTAATCCCCAGTGTTCAGGGTAGGTTTACAAGAAAATCAGCAGAATGCAGATGGCAAAACCTGTCTGACGCAGCCTCTGCGGCCTCAGAAAACTCCACATTTACTGCAGCATCACGTTACATCTGATAAGACATTTTTGTATAATACGGACATAAAAGATAAATGAACAAATAACTCGGATGAGCACAGGATGTCCACAGTCACAGCTGTCAATGCCGGAGGCTAAACTACACCAAAAAGAAAACACAGATGAGGGACAAATCCAACAGAGGACTGTACAAAATTATTTAAATCATTACGCTCCTGTATCTCAAATAGTGGAGGACTGTGTTGGTAGCACAAAGGTCATGGGTTCCATCCCCAGGGAACATACATGATGATAAATGTATACCTTGTAATCGGTTTAGACTGTTTTCATGTCATTTAAATACATAACTACTTAAAAATTACCTAAACCTGGTATAAATAAATAAGAAGTGTTTACCAAATGTATAAAAGTTTGAGAAGAAGTCTGATATTGGAGGTTCTCATCAGATTTCAAGTCAACTTCAAGTCAAAACGAGTAAAAATGGAAATGTATAGACCATCTGTAGCTTGCAACAGGGGGTGGATGAGATGACTCTCAATGGGAGAGATTAACTGCTCTAGTGAGAAACGTCTGCTTATAATGGATCTATACAAGAAGACAAGTAGCTCCATTATCGTTCTCCATATGCTAAAGGAAGTCTGCATAAGAGAATACTCACACGACACATCGCTGCTCGGCGGGACAGTCAAAAACTCACTGAAATATACACTGACAGTAACATCTTTGAAGACTATTGTGGTAATTTTTCATTATTATAAAAATGATTATAGACAAAATCTTTGCAACCATTATCTCACTGCACGTCCTTAGCCATATGACTGAAAGAAATGAGTGCATTATTAGCTCTGTAATGACAAAACACACTGAGAAAGATCATTTAAAACATGTGAAAGGTATAAGTTTTTGTATAAATGTATAAACTTTTTAATTCCTTTTATTATATAAAAAACTCACTTGTCGGCCTAATAGTTATGCATGAGGGCTTAGAAAGGTCACCGAAATGTAACACAGGGCTGATAAAAAAAAGGATTTCTTAAATCTCAAAAAGGGCCTGAATAAAAGGATTTCTGTGGTGGGAGACTCAGAAAAGTACTACAGCGCTCAGATTTGTATCAATAAATAGGCTTTTCTTTAGCAGTCGGCGGCTGGAACCACAGCCCTGTCTATAGTTTCTCCCTCTGGGTAGGAGACGTATAGTCCAGAGCATCCTGAATCTTTCTGACTGCAACTCACACCCTGACCACAAAGAGACTTTATCATATGAGAGAAATTGGCAGAAGCCACAGCAAACGATTCCCAACATCAGCACTAAGTACAGAGTCATCCGGGCCAAAGGCAGCCACATTAAAACAGGGAGGGAGGACGTTCTGGTGGCTTCAACTGCACTGAATGACTTGCATAAATAAAGGACAGGGATGTGCCTTTGCCACAAGTGATAATCAATCAGGCTTAAAGCAGACAAAGACTGGGGAAAGCCTTTCCGTGACATTTCATGCCTGACCAATGCCTCCCAAAAGATCTCTACCCCCAACGATTCAATGCCAGTGGCCCCAGACATCTTTTTAAGGAGGGGTTGTTGAAAGCAGGGCCTTTGGTTATTGATTAGACTAGGCTCGAATCTTCCATCTACCCCCACAACCTTTAAAGTTCAAAAGGTGAAGGCAGGAGATATGAGGAGGGGGTTGTTGGGTGGAGACTAACTGCGGCAGTAGATAAATTTCCTTTCAATCAATGAATTGGCAAACAGGAAAACCCAAAGGCTACGAGTAGGGGTATAATGATACACTGATACGAGATACTGCGTTCACGACTATGATCGTGTCACAACAACAAAATGTAAAAAATGAAATTGAAATTCAAACAACGGATTTATTTTCAAAACATTTTTAATAACATTTGCTATTTTGTTCAGAAATTGACAACATTTAAGGTTAAATTAAAACTTCTGTATGCAAAACAAAAAATTAACAAAAAATGTAATAGGTCTGTAATAATACAGAATTTTAACATAAAAATGTGCAACTAATCGCCATAGCTCTATGCCTCTAGCTAAAAGTTTGTTTGACTAAAAGTTTGTTTGCAATTAAAACAAAAAAACATATTATAGTGCAAAATGCATTAAATCCACAATTTTTTTCCAATCTGAAAAACAGTTCTCTATTAACTAAACATTACCTATCACTCAGTCTACTAAAGCTTAAATACTACTGTGACACCACCAATCCTTGAAAATGAATAATGTACGATCAACTTGCCAGTTCAGAATTTGCCAACTTAGGATGTCCTGCCACTTTAATATCCAAACAATCTCCTTCCATGCCTCCACTAACCTTTCCTCAACTTTCCCTTTCGTTAAACTTAACTGTTATACCTTGACCACGTTTTTGATGAAGATGGTCAGCATGACAAAAGATGGCTGTATGTGCTAAATTGTTTGGGATTGCATTAATTTAAGTAGGACAAAAACACATGCTGGGCTCAGGGCCAGTAGCAGTTGTACTTAATGAACATCCAAATCAGTAGACGCAATCCAATCATACACGCGAGCAGCATTATATGGGCCATGCAAAGAACCGCACCAGGGCTATACAACAAACAAACTTTAGAGGGAAACATGACAACGCTATAGCCTATAATCTGTAAAGTGATAACAGGCATGTGTGCGTGTACAAGATGGCATGATCGACAGCAACCCAAGGGACGACAAGAGCTTTAGTGGGAGGCCTTGGGGAGGGAATGCAGGTGCTGCGAGGAGGATCATGGGTTGCTTTGAGCAACAGACGATAAACAATGACAGCATGATCCGCACGGTTGCTACGGGAACACATACACAAGCATCAGTGCCTGCTTGTTTGATCTGTTGGGAAACTGGGAGAGAGATGCATTATACAGTATGTTCATCTATAACTAAAGTTAAGAAAACATTATATATAGGTATCAAAGATAAACTGCATTAATCTACAAACAGAAACCATTTCTATACATGCCAAACACAAGCACTCACGTGATTCTCTCTAGTCATTTACTCTAATGGCCAATAATTGGCTTGTTGAAGCAAATAAAAGCTGATTTCAGATCAGCCCTCATAAAGTGTGCATCATGTTCATGCAATCTAATTAGAAAAATCAAATCAACACCGTTAACATTTGGCCTACCTAATATGATGCCGTTTACAAGCCCGACATTTACAGGAGCCATGAAATAAATAGCGGTCAATGGATGGTCTTTCGGTCAAACTGCTCTGATCATTCAAGCACAACAGAAAGACAGGACGTTCATAGTTGCCTTTTTAAAGAGCCACTTTACTAGAAAACAAATAAACCTTTTGGGCTTCAGAGTGCAAGTTAGGTGCAAGAAGATTAAAAGAGATTAAAACCCAGTAGCTGGGAAACTCTCACCTACTGCTTTATTCCATGTCACATCTACTAAAGGATGTAACATTTTCATTTAAAACTTAATGTAAATGATCAGAGAATGTATTTATTATCAATATATTGAACCCCCTGGTTATGTTTTCAGAAATAAAAATCTTTTAAAAAAATGGGAATGTACCTACATCACGGATGTGACACAAAAGGATGTATGCTTTTTAAGGGCAAAATGCTCTAAATTGAAGGATTTCTGTAAATTAAAATGCATAAACCAGAAACAATAATACTCAACAATTAAAGGAATGACTTTAACATTTTTTAATGGTAAGACTGATAAATAAATTTAACACCACTGACTTAATGACCAATTGATAAAAAACGAAAAACGATCTGACAGCCCATACTACTTGTTAAAGCTGTTTTTTGTAAACAAACACCCCACAATACCCCTTGACTTGCACAAGTTGTGCAGGTATTGTTCATGTTCAGGACGGTGGACAGGAGGGCGTGACGTGTGGGTGGAGAAAAGCAGATTTTATTGGGTGGGGTGAATAGCCCAGCATGCATGGAGAGACTAAGCAGGAGATAGGCTTAGTCTATCAAACAAGACAGAGGGAGAGTGGACACAGATGGTCCCATCAATAACCCCCACTCTCCCTTCCACCACCAACGGTGAACATCTACTGTTGGGCCACCAGACTCGAGCACAAAGGCCGATGGCCCGGCCGGAGCAGATGGTGGGTATTTGTGAAGCTGTGGGGAATGGTGGTACAGGATGACTATAGCAGGAAGTGTGGGAATTCTGCTGATAAAAGACACTTCGTTAACAATAAAAGACTTTTTGTGATGACATGGCTGTCAGGTGGATGCACTGTTTTAATTTTCATTTTAAACTGATGATATTTGTTGTAATATACAATGCTAATCAACAATATAAAACATTAAAATCAACATCTCATGAACAAATAAATTCTTCTTTTCAACTGATGCATAATTCATCAGTGCATAAAAAGGCATCCATGACTTTTTGGGAAGCTCCATTAAAGGCAATAAAATTTATAGGGGGACAGGTTGTGGACAGCGCCCCTGCCAGCAGACAACAGGAGCAGGCCAGTGAGTCATGACCTGGTGCCATGAGCAGAATGCCAACTGTGCAATATCAAACGAACGGTCTGGCCAAAGAAAACAATGGTATTGTGTTTTGCCAGCAGGCCAAGAGACCAGATTATAAGTTTACTCATCACTGCACTTAAGTCATATAACCGTGCTGACCACCTTACGAATAGTCACTCTAGGTGAAGCATAGGGCCACACAATATTAATAAAAAATCTGATATGTGAAGACTTGCTAAATAATTAGTTGGAAAAAAACATTCTGTTATTGCAAACCATACTGATATATGTGTGTGGAATTTTGATATATTGTGCAGCCCTAATGGAGTAAGAAGAAACGAAACACCAGTGGGATTCTCGTGTCTTTCATTTCAAGCCGGCTGATAACAAGCTTCATGTGACTAATAATTTCTGCTGTGAAACCAAACAATGAGTCTGTGACAAAAGCTGTGCACCGAACAAAAGCACTGCATGGCAGTTTTAACAGAAGATGATCAAAGATTGCAAAGTTCATAGATCCAAAATACTCCAACAGCACGTGGGAACAAGGCAAGAGGACAAGACTTACTATGTGATGAGTAACCTTGATAGTAACCAAACTTAGAAAGGTCAAAATGAAGGGTCTGGTGACTAATGGGAAGTATCTTCTAAACAAAGTCAACATCCGAACAAACGTTACCCTATTTAGTATTTTAAAACAAATTCGGGGTGTGCATGATTTGTTTCATTGCACTAAAAAAGTTTGTCATGGTCTTCAAACTTGCTCCACCTTTCAGATGTCCGTCTTCAAAAGTCCCATTGTGAATTTTTCAATCTCTCTAGTTAACCCACATTTGATTGGGATGAAAATAAATAATATCAAGTCATGATATTTCATGACTTTCATGTTGACTTGGCTGGAAAACGTTTGACTCTGAAATGTTGAACCTTAGCACAACTAAGAGGATCCATAATCTCAAGGTATTGAAACCGAAGAGTATTAAAGTATTAGAAGTCTAAGAGTTTGTGCAAACACTAAAAGCCTGCAATACAAACAACACACAGCTAAAGTCCTCAGCGTTAGTCGATATAGAGTGAATCCTGGAACAGTTATGGGCTTTCTTCTTTCTTACATTATTATTGTTCATTTACATTTATGCATTTGGTATACACATTTACCTATAGTGACTTACAGCACATTCATGCTTTATATTTTATACGTTTGGGCATTCCCTGAGCTGTAAACCTGAGAGCTTTTTGTTGCTACCGCTATGCTCTACCACAACCACTAATATTTTTACAACAACCGCAATATTGCAGAAGAAGTTAGTCCATGTCAGGTTAGAGAAAAAACAATATAGCCGTCTGATGGAGAGCCAGACTGACTGCAACAATGTGACAGCGCATTTCATTCAAAAGGCAATGATGATGTCATAGCGGTGCAGTATGCAAAATCTTAGGAAATGTATACTGCATGCAAACAATACAGTTTAATAAAAATGAAGTTTCATTATTCTGCATCTGATATAAAGACCAACCTCTGGAATACTGTTAACACAACACTACAAACTTAACCCACATGACAAGATAAGTTTAGGGTTAGTGTTTGAAGCAGCCAGTTGTAGAAGGGTGTCTTCATGTTATGACAAACCTTTTAGCGTAAAGCTAATGAGTCGCTGTGCATGGATTCGGTGTATCATGATGCTATTAACAGTCTTAGTCATCTTATGAACAAGAGGCTGAACATTCCTACCAAATGAGCACTGCTGCTTCAACAAACACTGTGTCATGATACCAATGTACCTCTCTCTCTCTCTCTCTCTCCATAAATAACAGGCATTTCTGTCTGCTAACAGCCCTGGAGGACTCAGTCCTTGGCATTAAGCCACATCCCCATGGTTACTACAATGCAGCAACTGCTTCTTTCCTGCGATGATGATGATGATGATGATGCTGATGCTGAAGTAAACAGACTATTCGGCTACATTTGGTGAAAAGTAAGAAGCAAGCTATTAAAAAGTTATCCGCTGACCTACAACAAGACAATGTTGTAGACACATTATGGCTAAAAAAATTACAGAGACTGCATTTTGAAAGCTGTGCGTAACTTCATATTCATAAAATCATATTCACTTTAGATTTTATTTATTGTTTTTTTCTAAGCCTAAAAATCACAAATATCCTGATGTTTATAGATTTCCCATAACTGAGAAACCTTGATAACATTCACTGCAATTGCCACTTCCCTTATGAAAATGAACCATGATTTTATTACAGTAATAGTATATTAACCATGTTTCTGGCAGGTTAATAATCATTTGTATTACTATAGTTTTACCACAAATATCATAGTTCTTGCAGTGAGACTAAATACCATAGTTGAACTACGGTTACAGTAGTAAAACCATGGTTTGTTTTCATATGGGTTCCATAAATAAAAAGACAACGTCAACAACAAAACATAACAAGACCATTTTAACATCATTACGGCTGTGGTAGCGGGTTATGTTTACTCTATAAACTGGAAAGAGAGGTCCAGATCAAATACATAACTGGACTACGTGAAGTAAGCAAACCTGTTGTTTGCGAAAACAAGCCATCTGATGTACATTCCTCCCATTATTCACTTACAATGTTCAATCTGTGCATCACACTATCTGCACGATACACAATTGCCCTAACTGAGATGTCTTGCTATGATTAAATACTTTCACTGCATCACTGCCAGTCATTCACTACACACACACTCGTACCTTTGACTTGACTCTCGTAGTCCGCGATGATTTCTTTATCCTTTTTGAACTTCGCAGGATTCGACATGTTTTAATCGTCCCGCCAGCCGATCAATAGTTGACTTTATCAGTATGTTTGTAAACCGATTCGTCTGTTGGCGTTTTTGCTTCTTATAACGCCCAGCGCATCCCGGAGAATTTTCCAAGTTGCTCAGGCTGAAAATCCAAAACAAACGCCAGAAATGCTCGTTTCGCGAACTGTCCCGAATGATCCCGAATGAAACTCCGCCGTTAGTGCAATCAACGAGAAGAGTTTCCTGTAGTCCTTCCCAAGTAACCCTTTCCTCGGGCAAAAGTCCACGGATTTATCCAGCAATATATCCAAACCTGTTATCTTAAATCACCCTCCGACTGATCTGGAAAGTAGGGTAGCATAATGACACTTTATAGAGGACTAGCGTGACTTTCGGAAGCGTTTCGCGCGTCCCAGCGTCTGATCCCCGGACAGTTTTCGGATTTTGACTGACCTCAAGGCAGCTGGATAAGCAAGTGGTTGGAAATGGGAGGGATTTGAGGTGTGTGTGTGTGGGGGTTGTGCAAGGAGCGGAAATGTGGACGGGACTGACAACTTTTCTAACCCCAGCTGTCCCGTAAAGTAATTTTGTAACATATGCGATGCTTAATGTTGTAGTTCTATGTAGTAAATAAAACAAAAATAACTTTTATCAACCCACCAAAAATATTTATTTGATAATATATATAGGCAAAAGCTTTTAAGTGATACTCTGAATCATAAAACCTTCATTTCATTTCTGACACTGACTTTGACAGTTTTAATAGTAAGCATTATGTCTATTTTTTATCGTTTTCAACTAGTCAACTTACTACTAACAACAATACATTCTAACGTATTTTGTGTGACCCCTGGTGGTTAGTTTGTGGTATTACACGTTTTGTGTCGCTTACTGTAGGTGACAAGTTGCTTTCATTATGTAATGTTTGTAAAACCATGTTTTTTATCATTCACAGATATGTATGTCAAATATACTTCAGCACTGTATATTTTAGCACGCTACTTTTTTATTGCATTTCATTTTATACAAAGCCTTTCTGCATTTGTACATTTCCCAATGAATATTATTTAGTATGAATAATAAACATTTTGATTGTAAATGCTACAAAAATAAGGACAAGCAGTTTTCAAACGAAATCATGTTTTTATTGTATTGCACCAGGCTTAAACTTCTATGTGTAACACATCATAAAAATGAGATGTTCATGAGATTTCTGTCTAAATAACTACAGAAAGCCCAATTAGATAACACTATTTAAACTATAGACTATACCCTAGATAGGTATTTTGTATTTTTTGTAAAATGAAATGACATGACTTAAAATAAATTAATACTTGACAGTAAACATGGAGGGCATGAATGCACAGCAGCTTTTGATTAACACCAACTTATAAACAAACACAATTACAAGTAAAACATCACTGTATAAAAACTAAACAAATGCGATATGAATGCATAGCATCCCTATAAATCACTTTTCTTTTTACTTCCTTAATTCTGATTTTTCCTTTGCTCACCCTAACTAACATTGAAAAAGGCATCTTCCAGGACCTCTGTAAATTTGTCCTTCATCTGCTGACGGAACCCATTGTACCACTCCAACAGTCTCATTCTCCTGTCTGTTTTCTCTTTCTGGCTCATGCCTCTCTCCTTCTCTAGAATAGCAGACAGCTCCCTCCAGTCCTTGAGGAAGATGAAGGGTGCTCCTGCATCTTTAAGTAGTCGGAGAGGGGACCGGGTGCCAGCTGAACAGCTCCCGGGAGTCAGAACGTCCTCCACCACAGGCACAGAGCCATAGGCACATGCTTCATAGATGCGATAGCACTCTGTGTTTACTCCCACTGGACAAAGAGTGAGGTCACTTTGTGCTAGTGCCATCTGGTACTTTCTGGAAGTGTCCGTCGTCTCCTGAGGAAGCCACCTGATGACACAGCAAGAAATGTTATAAAACAAAACAATACTTGTGCAATCCTGCAACTATACAGTTTTGCTCTTTTTGAATATTTTTTTATGAAATGCATTATGAAACGCACAACAATCGAAGCATTACGAAAATGTTTTGCCTAAACAATGTACATGTAATTCATTGTTATAAGATACACATTTGCAATTATAGTGAATTGAACACATAATCTTGGCATTGTTGGAGTCATGTTCACTAGTTCAGCTAATTCATAATTAATTATCTAGTGTTACTTAAGTAACATAAGGTAATGTATGTATATAAAAGTATATAACTGAAAAACAGATTTGTTTACGGAAGAAACACATACTTTTCTCTAACATGCATGAGACACTCTTTCTCCATTCCTTTTTGCTTAATGATGCTCATCAGAGTTTCCCTTGACGAATTTTTGTACACAGTCCCGAGGAAGTTGCAGAGGTACGGCCTAGCAGAGTTCATCATCTTACTGCTAAGTGTGACTACAGGGAAATTTCTGTATCTGCACACAAAAAAACATTACAAGGATAGAATAACAATTAATATTACTCTATACTCTCTACAATGCTACGTTTCTAAAAAAATTGAAGTTTTTTTTCAAGTATTTTTTAAATTGTAATAAAAAAAATTAAAACAGAATCTTACGTGGCAACACCAAGGGGCCATTGGAAGATGTCTTTATCATTGACCCAAGGACTGTCATACACAAGGAAGAGCAGATCCACAAATCCTCCATTCCTCTTCAGGTAAGGGCTGATCCAGTCATTATTGCACTGCTCATTGCCCAGGAGGACCACAGCCACTCGGGACAGAGTGTGGGCCTGTACCAGGCCCTGGACATACTGAAGCCACTGGATGGAGTAGGAGATTTTTTGCTGCACACGGCCATTTAACACCAACACCACACTGTCTGTGTCGAGAGAAATGTGTCCTTGAACTACTGCTGGCCCTGTGTAGAAACTGGACAAAGATTGTTTTAACAAAGATTAAAAGCTGTGTTTTGTGAAAATAAAATATAACAGCAGGATCTGGATCATAAACCGAGTTGACAAAATGTAAAAAAAATTAAACTGAGGCAGTGGATGAAACCACAGTAGGATTTGCTGATATATCATCCTGTAAAAATAGTAATACAATATTGAGAATGTATTGTTCTACTAAAACATCGAGTGTATTGTGTTTATTTTGTGTTCTTTACACTTACTATACCTTCTATTGATAAAAGCTTACTTAAAATTGATCTTCCCGGACTGAATCTCTCCTTCTCTCCATTGGCTAGATTTGTCAGGTGGGTTGAGAGGTCCCTCTAAAATATGCTCCCAGAGATACAATCCTGTGAACATGTTTACATGGATGATGCCTGGTTTAATGTATGTTCTTATCATATTTGGTAATCAAAACATTATTTGGAAGAGGCAATGCAATGATTTCTAGCAAACAAATTTCAAAGCAAACTTGCCTACAGCAGCTTTTCCCCATATCTGAACTTTATATCTTTTTGGCCTGCTCCTAGCAATATGATCTTGGTAAGATCTATATGCATCCCGATTTTTCTGAACTGCGATGGAGTGCGCACGCTCGTCTTCCTCCCAAGGGTTCCACTCTTCCTCGCCTGCTTTCCCATTATCTGTAAACATGTACAATAATTAAACAAATCTGTTGGTGGGTAATGCTCCAAATGTATGTGTACATACATAGCCATGCTTATTAATGAAAATGCGCCTGGATCAATGCACTGTACGGCATCGTAAAAACAACTAGTGAGATGATAGTTATCATTCATTCTCTTACCTAGGGTCGCAGAGCCCTTTTTGACTACTCGGTGGACACGAGAAATAACCCTCTTATTGAAGAACACGTTATATGCGGCATAGAGTGAAAAAATCGCATAAGCCAGAAAAACTATGATCGCTATTTTACGCTTTAAAAATCTCATGTTTAATTTTCAGGTGACCATCCTGCGCAGCCTGACAACTGTTTACATGATCAGAGAATGCGCTTTAGAGTGCCTGTTCAGAATATGAAAATAAATACTTGATATAAAAAGCATTTCGAAATAAAATGTGAGTAATTATTTAAATGAATTTATTTACCGTTCTAATTGTCTACTGAGCGAAATTTCCTCGTCATTTATTTTTTGTTGTTGTCAACTTTCCGGTCAGGCAGTGTCTGGTTACCTATGAGGCGCAGTGGGAGGAGCTTTTAAGGCTCTCTCTTCAAAGGTCGGCGTGACCGAGCGGTCTGTAAGGATTTTGAAGTGCATTAAAATGATCTCTCTAGCCGCTCGTTCGGGGGCTTTGTCCCCTTACCTGCAGGCTCCAATGAAAGCTTTACTCCCCGCGGCAGTAAACACTGGAGACGTGCTGATGAAGTCCGGTTGTCCGGCTTCTCTGAACGGTAAGGAGATCATGACGTGCTCATGTTAGTTGACAGGCTGCTCAGGCTCTTGAGATCTCACACTGATCTCTACATTGTAACTTGTTAGGTTGATCAATGATATTAAAACCTTGACAGGACATGCTAGTTTCTTTTCTGTAAAGGTATTGTCTTATGGAAATGAATCATGGTTTTACTACAATAACCTTTGCTGTGTAGTAATGTTACAGCAACCAAAATTGTTTCCATTGTTTAACTATGATGTTTGTAGTAGAATTATGGTAAAAAAAAAAACATGGTTACTACACTTTTACTATTATAAACCATGATTAATTTTCCTGAGTGATGCTCGTTGTAGATCTGTCAAGAGACTTTTGTCATTTATTGTTTACCAGTGTACTCCTTCTGAAGTAATGCAAAAATTTATCAATTTCCTGTATTGGCAATAACACTGTGTGAATTTAGTAAAACAAGTAAAATTAGTCAATTTTGGTTTTGAATGTGCAATGACATTTGTGATGTATATTTTCTCATTAGGCCATTTTGGATCACGGCCCGCTCACACTGATATCAGAATTCCTGACTTCTCTGATTATCGTCGTTCGAGGTGGTGGATCCTAAAAAGTCTTCCCAGGAGAGCAGTGATGGTAGGAAGGCCTTTTCTTACCTGGTGACCGGATCCACTGCTGTGGTGGGCGTCTATGCGGCCAAAACCGTTGTGTCCCAGTTCATTTCTTCAATGAGTGCATCAGCTGACGTCCTGGCCTTGTCCAAAATTGAAATCAAGTTGTCCGATATTCCAGAGGGAAAAAACATGACGTTCAAGTGGAGAGGTAAGCCTCTGTTTGTCCGCCACAGAACAGAGAAGGAGATCGCAGCTGAGCAGACCGTACCCCTTTCGGAGCTTCGGGATCCCCAGCATGACAAAGATCGTGTCGCCAACCCCTCCTGGGTTATCGTCATTGGTGTCTGCACTCATCTGGGTTGTGTCCCAATAGCAAATGCTGGTGACTACGGTGGGTACTACTGCCCATGCCACGGGTCTCATTATGATGCCTCAGGAAGGATCAGAAAAGGACCCGCACCCCTTAACCTGGAGGTGCCTTATTATGAATTTCCTGATGAGAATACTGTGATTGTTGGATAAATGGACACTTCCTCTGAATGATTTTATGTGTTATGCCATATCTTATAATAAATACATATTTTAAAGCAAGCTACAATGTATGTTTTTAAGGCTTTTTACTGGGCATGCATATGTTGGTTAAAAATGAACAAAGAGATGAGTTCTTTCAGAGCACAAAAATATATTTACTCGTCAGATAAAAGTCAGCATTCAACAATGGCATAAATAATCATTAAATATGTTGTATTACAAATATTAAACCTAAACTATTAAACTGGATAATTGATCAATTTATACATCACAGATGTCCAGGAAATTTAAAAAAATCAGTGCTTGTCAGATTCAAGTGTAAAGTGTAAAACCATTTTTCCAAATTCTAACTACAGTTCTAACTACAGTACTTGAGCATCCAACCACCAGCCTGTATGACACATAATTATGATATTGAAATGCTAGTGAGAAAATAATAAGTGTCAGTCTACATAGCGCACCTCAGCTTGAAGCTCCTTATGAATATAACTCAAGAGGGCAGCTGTCACCTGCTGCTGAAGTGTGGCATTACCCATTACAAGGGCCGTTAGCTGTGCAACATCAGTCCATGTTATTGAGCCTAAGATGGTTACAATATCCTCATAAAGTCTCTGCTGCTGAGCTGGTGTCAGTTCCATGATAACCTGGGGGAGAGGTTTAAACTGTCCACTTGTCATCCAACATCCAAGTAGTCCACCAACAGCACCACCTTAAAAACAGTATAGCACATAAGGACTCATCAAACTATAATGGTGTGGTATGTTAGCTTGAAATTTCTCTGTAGTGTGAATATAAAGCAATTGGTACGTACCCACTGCAATGCCTAGAGGACCCCCGATTAACCCTCCCGCAAACGCAAGACCACCAGCTGCCACTGCACCCTTCCCAGACTGCTTCACTGTTGCCTTTACTTCTTGATTTGTGGACAGTTCGCAACAGAGTTTCATTACGTCATCAACGCGTGGCGGCATCTTTGATATATTACAATGTACCCTGGAAAATGTTAACAGTTCACATGTCATATAATATAAACTAAAAACACTGTCACTCATTGCAAAATATGAATGCATTCATTTATAATATATAAGAAACATTTGTATTTTATGTACATGTGTGTATAATAATAAAATCGCATTTACAAGACATTATCTAAAAGCACAAATAAATCCAATAGTCTTAATCGTACCTTAAAATGAAAGTGAGATTACCTAATAATACAAGATAATCCTATAATCCTACTATTAAATCAGAACAACACGCCAACAAGCGCTGTGTCACGCTTCTGTGGGTAAAATGGGAAAAAACATTTCAAAATAAAAGACCCCAGGCAAAACGTAAATGGTTTTTAACAAGTCAGCATAACTTTGAACCATTTCTATTTTTAAGTATGTTTACCTGTTTTAACAATTAATAATAAACATAAGAACTACGAATGAGAAATACACACTGATACATGACACGTTTAAAACGCTGACTGAAACACTGAAATGTTTTTGTCTTCATTTTAAACTTCAAATTCGGTATACTTTAAAAATATGCAAAATGCAAAAGGTTTAGATTTACCCCATGTGTTCGAAAGTATTTTACTTTCGCGGGTAAATGTGCCATTATTTAGAAAGTATTTTACTTTCTAACCTTTATTTTTTAACCTGTATTTTTTTTTTCATTTTATATCAACTTTCTACTTTTATTTTGCGAAGTTCCGCCAGCTGAGCGTTTTTTAAAACCGTCAACTATCTTTAGTTCATCGAAACTCTGGTCTCGGCATCTGTTAGCTATCGCTTTATTATTATTATTATTATTATTATTATTGTAATCAGCTTTAGTATCTAAAGAACTCAAGAGATTCGGATTCAAGAGAAATTAAATTTTAATAGTTCCGCCACTTACCCGCTCCGCTTGCCCGGACATGTCTGACAGATGTGACTTTTAAATGGATCTTTATATCTCAGCAGTGCCATTCATTGGATGTTTCCTGCATGCATCCAGCTCACATCAGACATTATTTACACTGGAAACATCCGATGCTTGCACAACATGACACTGCTGAAGACAGAATCTCCTGCTCTAGCTGGAATGAATGAAAAATTGTGGTTGGAGAAAGCCTGCTCTCACTTTATTTCCGATTTACCTTTATGGATTATTGAATATGCATGGAGTAAACGAATGATGGAGGTCTTGGAAGGTGCTTATTCATTTTTTGTAATAACCAGAAAGTGTTTCTTGATTTTATGTGTTAACTATAACCTTTGCATTCCTTTTCATTAAAAACATAAGCCATTGATTCCATTCATTTACTTGTAATTATGCAGTTATATGAGTTATTCTATTTTTAGCATCTTTAAGGGTACTGTGGATGGGTTTCAACTGACATTTTTATGGCTGTTTTTTTGTATTGATAAACCCAAGCTTCCACCTTTCACTTTACCAGTTCTAGGTCCTCCATTGTGGCTGGAAGGTGACTGGTGTCTCCTGACTCTTGAAGAGCCTTGCAGGATCCGTGTGGTGGCTGCAGAGGTCTGGAGGATCGTGCAAGCCAGAGACATCAAGCACTTTGAGAGAGTCACCAAGTTTTTGGATGTTACTTACCAGCTTATGCCACGACTTGTGACCCCCATTAAACATATGAAGATCATGTTTGGTCTGCAGACACTGGTGAGACACTGTTTTGACTGATGACAGTTTGATGAAAGACATCAGACTTACCCACCAGAGTTTACATTTTGGTTATGACTGTAAGATTCACGATGTTCACATATTTCTTTGTATGTGTCCTGGTTTAGGTTATTATGTGGATGCTGTGGAATAACCAGAGTGCTGCTAAAATCAGTGAAATGTTAGAGAGGCTGTTCCCCAACCACCTTTCTCAGTATTACAAATGTGTAGGTATATGCTTATTCCACCAGGGAGCACTAAAATACAGTGTATATAAATATATTTGCTGTATGTGATGCATGGGTGCTTGGTGAAACTTAAGTAACGAGTCATGATGAGCTATAAGAATGTTTTCATTTACATGAAGCATGTTTTTATTTGTATAAAAATAATGCTCCTCTACAGAACCGCAGACATATGGAGCTAATGCAGAAAAACATTGAAGATTTCAAGTCTTTTACTCTTGTGCTGGCGAGAAACAGGAGCATGCGTGAGACGTACGTACGAGTAAGTGAAACCCTTTCTTAGAAACACTTTTTATTTGTATGAAATATTATTCCTTTAAATAAGCCCTTAAAACAATCAATATTCATTTGATTTTGCAGGATTTAATAGAGGAGCAATATGGTGAATGCTATGCACAGAAACTGGACGAGAGACTATCACACTATTTGAAAGAACTAGATAAAGTCTTGCCACAGCCGACAAATATTGAACAGGTGTGTAAGTGTGCACACTTTGTACATAATTTATATTAATTCCTACTTATCTAATATCTATGTACTTGCATGTAAAAATGTCCAGGTAATGCAGCAGTCAATGCCACAGGGGACAGGAGAGAAGATTTTGAAGACATTACTTTCACGGGATAATGCTTCTCTAGCCAGCGTCCTGCGGAGACTCTTAAACTGTGGTAAGTAAAACAATTTTGGCTCAGAATGTGTCATGTCAGATTTTGTTTTATTCATCAGCTTTTTTTCTTTATTTCAGCCATGGCATCGAATCTTATTTCTGATGACAATGTTTCACCATCACTCACATTCGAGGAACCGAGGGAAGCTCATGCTGATAAACCATCTCGTGGAACCCTGCATGTTGTTTCAAGGCCATCTCAAGACAGCACAAAAGAAGACAAACTCTCACAAACCAAGCTCAAAGCAGATAGGAAATTCCCAGGGCTTGTGGTCAAAAAATAAGACTGTTCCTCAGGAAAGTTCAGTGGAGAAGTGTGGCGATGGACAGATGGCTATATTCACGCAGATGTCAGGTGAGCCTGAGGTGTGTCAGATTGGCTTTAGTCCATCTCTACTGGAGGAGGAGGAGATAGAAGGAAGGAGGTGCCAGCAGAAACAGATGGAGACTGGATCAGAAACAGAGAGAAACAAAGATGAGCCTGAACGTACAGAGCAGATGTGCTCCAGACATGGCAAAAAAATGAAGAGCATCCTTCAGGAATGTTCAGAAGAGCTTGACGTAGAGACTGTACAGGCAGTATGCTCTCCTACTTCTTCACTTTTTTGCTTGCACATGTCACAATTTCCTCACCAACACTCCTTGTCCACTAACACATCTGTGTCGTCACATCATGACTCCTCCTCTACGAACATTTCATTGTCATATATCCAAAAAGTGCCATCAAATCAGCAACCTGATTTAGAGTCATTGGAGAAACACCTTACTCCTTCTACAACTCCTTCAGACCTCCAAATCACTTCTTCACCACCTTCCTCACTCCTTCAATCCTCCTCATCATTAAAATCACAAAATAATGCACCGAGAATCAATGCAGAAGAAATGAGAGACGCCACAGAGAAGGTTCTGGCTACTGTTGTCCTCACACAACACAATCTAAAATTGTCTTCAGAGAGTCAGAGCTTTCTCATGAGGTCCAGGTGGCTTCAACCTCAAGTGTGTCTTTACAGACTAAGCATGAAAGAATGTGTCAGTGCCACAGATTCATGCATTGACGTTTTAGACGATGAACAAGAATCTGATGGAGAAAAGTATATATTTTTCGATGCTAATACTTTGTACTCGGACACATACTCAGAATCAGACTCAGATGACTCAGATGACCCTGATTATAACCCTAAAGGAGGGTAAATGCAGAGTACACCAAGGTGTATTTGTATAAATGTTTGATATCAGATTCAGACTGTTTATTATTGTGAGCTTTATCACGTTCGCAGGTGCTTTGGTATCTTTCTTTTATCTGTTTTGGCTGTTACATTGAATGTTTAAATAAACCTGTTGTGCAACCTTTTGCCCTTATTTTTTTATCTCATCAGTCTATGGAGGTTAACCTAAATAAACTTAAACAAACTTGGTGGTATCTCGGTGGAATCTGAAATATTTGTGTATTTCATGTCTTTAAGAAGTGTGAATGTAACTACAAACAAATGATTTCCAACATGGAACATTGTGTCCATCTCTGGATTGTTGTTTGACTGATACACAGGTTGACATTCTCCATTTGATTGACCTGTTGGATTATATAAGGACAGGTTTTTTTTAGACTTTGCAACCAGGTAAAGTGTACAGGTGGTGTTGACCCTTTAGTGTAGACATCATTTCTGGTTTAGTGTTTTAACATTAGCAAAGGCTTTGCTAATTTAGGATTTTGTGTGGACGTGATGGGCTCAGACATAGCATGTTATGCCAGAATTTAAGTCATGACTCATGAGAGAGTTTAAAGTTCAATGGCAATGCTGTCCAAAACTGTCCATTCTGACGTGTGTTTACCTGAGTAGTGTGTAAACTTTTATCTAATGTTATTGCAAACTGCTTTGGCATTATTGCATCAGATAGTGTGCTTCTGCTGCGGTAACATCAATAACTAATATATCTGAGCCTTGTGCAGATTTTTTAATTTGTCAAAATTCTAGCTACTGCAATTTTAACCTATTTGAAATACAGATAGCAAAGGCTTTGCCCAGACTAAATTACTTACTTACATAACATTGTGAGGTGGGCCAATAGCTTTGGCACCAATACAATGATGAAACGATTACAGCTTCCCAACGTGCGTGTAACTTATGCAAGACAGATGTGGTGGTGACCAGCCCCCCTTATTTTATCTAACGGACATGGATACAAAACCACTTACTTATTGAAAAATGCTTGATGATAACTGGTGGAAACACCATCAACACATCATGGCTTGATGATACTGGTGGAAACAGTATCAAAACCTGAAATTCACAAAGTTAACACAAGAATTTACACTGATGATCATATATAGAGCTTTGGCACATCCTCCCTGCTAAAAAACCCCATCACAGATATTCTAATGAATTTAATGGTTGTAATGGAAATTGTATTGGTTTTAATGAGAAACTGGGTCTCTATTGCTAATGTGATTCGTTTTCCTTTGGTGAGATGTTTCTAGCGGATGGGAACCAATAGAGAACTAATCAATCCTACTGGAATAAGCCCAAAACACACTACACAAAGCAATTCTGTAATGGTTTTAATGGTAAACAGCTGATGGTTTATTTGGAAACCCATAGAATTTGTTTTTCTCATCAGTGCTATGCATCACAAGATCACAGCAGTTTCTAGGAAGAGATTTATGAGGTTCAACCCCCAAAACTATAGAATTTTACACTTGTGATGTAAGAGGGGAGTTTTGGACTGCCCTCAGTTTGCACCAATGAAATTTTGGGCAGGGTTCAACTCCCATTTGGGGCTATTCTGTATAAAACCGTGTGACTGACCAAAAAATTTTAATGCAACTCTATATACTTTATTGGTCGTTCCCAGCTATTGGTAGGTATGTTATCATATATTTAGTTTAGAAATTATTTAAAACTTATTTTGGCAATTATATTTTGCATATTTCTTAATACAGTATTAAAAGAAAATACATTTTAATATATTATTGTTTTGTTCATTCTTATATTGCATTATGCTGGTTGTTTTAATAATTTTTACTTAACATACGATTTATAGGCTATACTATGACGACTGAAAATATAATAAAATAATATAATATTGAGACAATACATCTTTCATAAGTATTTGTCAGTGAACATATTAACCGAATGCTTTCTTGTTCTCTGCACAGTTAAGACGCAGTTAAGAAAATGTCTTTCGTGGTGAAAATGAATGAATCTCAGACTGGCGGCATTCACAGCAATGGGATGAATGGGAAATTAATTAATGGAAACGATGTGCATCATGTCAGTGTGAAGACTCGTGTCAATCCAGCTAAACTGAAGAGCAACAAGCCCAGATGGACCGTAAGAGCCTCAGACATGTCCAAAAACACACTCAATCCCATCCGAGCTATAGTCGACGGGATGAAACTCACTCCTAACCCTGAGAAACCCATGATCGCCCTGTCAATTGGTAAGTTTCCAGTCTAACAGTCTATATACAAGTTATGAATTAGGCTAATCTGTATATGGAATATATTTCAGATTGTACATATATTTTAATATATTAATAAATAAAATAATAAATACGAAACAATGAAATATTATTAATAATTAAATAATTAATTATATCTCACTATAACATGCAGTCCAACAGGTGTTTATCAGTCATTCGTACAGCAATACTATAGTAATTGAGACAATGTAAATATTAGTTGTTTTACAGTGTTTGGTTTGCCTACCTTTGTTAACGTAACGCTTGTAATGTAATGCTTTAAAAGTTTTTTAAAGATAAATGTCCGTTTCTGATTTGTCACCAGGTGATCCTACTGTGTTTGGTAACTTACCAACAGACGACACTGTTCTGCAAGCTATGAAGGATGCTATAGACTCACACAAATACAATGGTTATGCTCCCTCAGTAGGTAGGATGTGCATTTCCACCCTAAATCTTTTTCTTGCATTGTGAGATTTTTCGCAAAATGCACTATTTATTTCAAAGTAATGCAGAATTGTAATGATTTTGTGTTTAGATAAAATGTGTAATTAGCATAATTTTCACTTTAAAAAAATGATCAAATATCAACTTAACTAATTTCAGATTTCATTTAACAGGTTACCAAAAAAGTAGAGAAGCTGTTGCAAATTTTTACAGTCGACCAGAAGCTCCACTGGAATGCAAAGTGCGTCACATATGTCATGTTTTGTTACTTTTTTGTTTGTTGGTAAATTTTGCTGAACTGTACAAATATTCCAAAGCTATATATTTATATAGTCATATAAGTTACTCAGATGACGAGTAAATATAAATAAAATTTCTTCCATCCCTTTGATCTGTAGGATGTGATCTTGGCCAGTGGCTGCAGTCAGGCTATAGAATTGGCTATCAGTGTGTTGTGTAATCCAGGGGACAATATCTTAGTTCCATGTCCTGGATTCTCTCTTTATAAGACACTGGCAGTATCCATGGGCATCCAGGTCAAGCTCTACAATTTGCTGGTAAGTAAGAGATTACTGAAACACATACATCTGTAAATCAAATAGACAACTATAATGTGAAAGCAGCATGTGTTGGGTTTAATTTTTGGGGTGTCTAAGGATGAAAGACCAGCCAAAATAGGAGTGAACAGAGAAAAGAGCTGTGTCATTCTATAATGCTGCACATCTGGGACCAATAAATCACACTTAACCCCGCCCTGCACCACATATACATTGTAAATAACATAGCAAAAAACACACAGTTGTTTACAAATAAAAGCTTTGATCATTTAACCTGATGACATCAATCATGATGAATATATTGTATAATTATATTTAATAAATTGAACAGATAACAAACACATTACAGTCTAACACAATTAAAATGTTTTGAGAGGTGATAATTCTGCTTGTGCTTCTTAATTGTTTAACAATTCAATTCTTTAATCTTCGGACACATGCTTGTCAGCTGAGAGTTTTTTTAATCTCTTAGCCAGAGAAATCCTGGGAGATTGATCTTCAACATATGGAGAGTCTCATCGATGAGAAAACTGCCTGTGTGATTGTCAACAACCCATCCAATCCATGCGGCTCTGTGTTTACCAAGGAGCACCTGCAGAAGATACTTTCCGGTATATCTGCTTAATATTTACTCTCTCTTATGATCTCCAAACCATTAATCATTTTTCAAAATAAAAAAATATACTCACTAATATTATGTTTGCTCTAGTTGCTTCAAGAAACTGTATCCCTATTCTTGCTGATGAGATCTATGGAGATATGGTGAGCTCGCATCCATTAAACACATTTTACTCTCTCACAACTCTTTACTTTTAACCCTTTCCACTTTTCCATGTTTAATTTACCCTAATTATGAGATAACAAGTCCGTATAAAAAATGTACATCTTTGTTGAACTTTGGAAAGCTGTAGTCTCTGCCACTTGGTGGTTGCCATATCAGTTAAAAACAAGCAAAATAACAGAGGCTTTCATGACTTAAGACAGTTAACAAACATTTTCTGTTTGATACACCTTTTTATTAGCCAGTGCACTTTCTTTCTTGTTAAAAATTTTGCTAAAGAATGTAGATGTCAATGTATCTTGTCATTAAGTAGTTTGCACATAACATGGCTATTTGTATTTTGGCATTGCAACAGAAATGGAAAATGCCCAAAAACACAAACAACTTAAGAGTAGAAAACACAGTATAATAATTATAGGGCCTGTGGTTAGGGTCTCTCTTTAAAGTGCAGATCGCCTTGTCTTTGTGTTAACCATTTGTTTCCCACCAGACTTCTTGAACAAACTTGACAATTAGTTCTTCTGCATGCACTTTACTTCTGTAGGGGTTTAAGTTAAATATTTTCCTAGTGCCATGATTTAAAATCTTTGAGGTTTTGGGGGTCTCATCATCTGTCAGTGAAGCGCATTCTTTGTGATAATCAAAAGTAATTTGTTATTTTCTTGCTTACTCAGCATGGAGGGTTTATAGCTGTGTACGTTGAATGAAAGCCAAAACACATTCTAGGATTTAGGTCATGAAGAACAAGTGGAGCTAATGGTCAATAGGTTTATGACTCTGGACAGCAGTGGATAAGAGAGAACTATTGCTATGTGGAGATGGTGTCTGCTCAGGTTCTGTGAGACTGTCTGAGGTGTTTGTACCCCAATAAATCAGTAGGGTTCATATGCCTGATGTTTACCCGTGAGCAGCTTGTGTTTACCTCAGTGACTATGCATTTTCCAATGCATATGTTTGTGATTAGCGTGTGGCTGATGCATTAGAGGCAAGAAAGAGGGGCTAAAAGATAGAGAGTCCCTTGATTTCAATGCAGGTGATGTTGAGATGCTAGTCTTCTGCTCCATGTGGTTCAGTATCTGACTCTTCCTGTTGCCCAGCTGTCTGGACCCTCTTAAACACAACAACAACCAAAAAACAACTCAGATTTTTTCATGAGGAAAAGAAGCAGGCCAACATAACAAACTGCAGAATTTCAGCCAATGGGAAGTGGGGTGGATCCGTCCACCAAACGTCAAGCCATAAGCATAATTAGACCCAGACCGATACCCGCAGAAAGCTATATGGAAGAAACTCTCTCTCTCTCTCTCTCACATTCTCTTGTTACCTCCTAAATGTCCATAATGTTTTACTGGCTCCTCCCTCCAGAACTGGTAACAGCATGTAGAACATTCTAGAAAACAAACAGTTGTTTACTTCCTAAAGAACCTGTACATTTTTTATATGTATAATTTAAGAGCAGATGCATTCTTATACAGTATTGTGTCAGATGAGAATAAACCCAGACACAGTGATCACACTAAAAGAGTTATTTTGCGCTAACGAACGACTGTCTCTACATTATTCTACTGATTAAAAGGCCTGCCACATGAGTAAAATACTGTACATGAAATATTAATTTGAAATGTGAAATATTAGTTTATTTATTAGTTCAAACAATATAAATTTTCTTCTGTAATAAATAAATCTAGTTCATATATATATATATAATATATATATATATATATATATATATATATATATATATATATATATATATATACATATATATTAATTAGGTATCATTTATGTCTAATTTATTAGATATAAACTATCTTAGGCATTCAGAATCCAATCAGAATAAAGTAGACTAGAGGATAATAAGATAAAATAAAATATTACTTTATTAATATACTGTATATACGATTTTAAGTGGGCTGAGACATGACATTTGCATCAAATTGATAAGATATACATTAGATTAATTCTGGCCGATCAGAATGAAGTATTCCAGAGCACCTATTAATTCTAATATACTATACTATACATGTCTCAGGCCAAATAAAATCGTATGTATATTAATAAAATATATTAATATACATACGATTTTATTTGGCTTGAGACATATCGTTTGCATCATTCTGCAGGTATTCCCCGGATGTGACTTTCATGCCATGGCGCCTCTGAGCAGTGATGTGCCCATTCTGTCCTGTGGTGGTCTGGCCAAGCGCTGGTTAGTACCAGGCTGGAGGATGGGCTGGATCCTCATCCATGACCGTAACAACATCTTTGGGAATGAAGTAAGTATTAACCCAAAACATTAATAAATACATTTCTGTAAGTAAAAAACATAATATTCTGTACCATGGAATCATTCAGTAAGTATCTCAATCAAAGTGACACCACTTCAGTTTTTTTTAAAGGTTAATAATATGCACTTGACTCGATTAAATATTTCTCTTGTAACCCTAATGTTCTTTTTAGATCCGAGAGGGTCTTGTGAAACTGAGCCAGCGCATTTTGGGACCTTGTACTGTGGTCCAGGGAGCATTAGAGAGCATTTTAAACAGCACACCGACAGAGTTCTACCAAAGCACCATCAGTTTTATCAAGGTGAGAAGAGTTTGACAGTGAAAACATTACTGGATTCAGGATTTGTTTCCAAAACTGACAATGACATACTTATGCCTTATGTTGCCTTTAAGTCAAACTCAGAGATATGTTTCTCTGAGTTATCAACTGTTTCCGGTCTGAACCCAGTGATGCCATCTGGAGCCATGTACATTATGGTGAGAACCATTTCCTGCATTATAAGTGTTTTTTTCAGTAAAATAATATTAAATTAATAAGTTAAAATAATAAATTAGACAGCCTAGAAGGTATTTCTGCGTGGATTTAGTGTTGTATGTTTGCGAAAGGAACAAGGTAAATAAGGTAAATGTATTTTGCGTGGGTTGATCCTCAGGTGGGCATTGAGATGGATTATTTCCCAGATTTCCAGAATGATGTCGAGTTCACTGAACGTCTGGTCACTGAACAATCTGTGTTCTGTTTACCTGCTACGGTAAATTATTTATCTCTCTAGATTACACTTAACATTTTACTTTATTGGCTGATTTACTGCGTGTTACCTCAAGTTTAACATCCATGTTGTTTCTTTCTGAAGGCATTTGAGTATCCAAACTTCTTCCGAATAGTAGTAACTGTTCCAGAAGAGATGATGATGGAGGCGTGCGTTCGGATTAGGGAATTCTGTTCACGTCATTACCGACCTCGCAGTCAAGACAGCAACGAACTGGACCAGTAAAAAAGACATATAACATAAGGTGGAAAGGTCAGACTTGATGAACATGAGCTGTGAAATAAATGTGCATTACATGTGACAAAACCCAGAAAAACAGTTCAATGCAGACTATATTTATATTTTTGTATGAGTCAGTTTATATCGGGAAAGGGGGGCATTGTACAAATATGTCTTTTTAGTATATGTATTGTAGTCTTTTGTTTTTTCTCTTACACTGTAACAGACATGGTGCCAAGTTTAGCAACCGTCATGACTAAACAAAACTATTTTATCTCTAACCTGCATGATATACTTAACCTATACATATTATATATTAAGAATAGAATAATATGTAGCGCATCTGGTAATTTTTTTGCATGCTTAACCCACTCTTACAGAGTAAAAAGGACATAACTTGTAATGTTTTATTAATTTTGTTAATTTTGTTTTGTTAATTTTGTTTTTTGTTTTCAGTTGTTGCATTTAAGCTAGTTAAATAAAGTTGAATCTCAACAAGAAGGTTTTTTCTTTCCATGAGATGCAAAGATTAAATGTCCAAAATGTTTTATTTCAGCTGCAAGACATTTACTTTGAACTTTAGGTAAATATTAAGTAATACATTTCAAAGAAAAGGCACTTTTGTACTTTAAAACGCCAGTTTTAAAAAAAGTCATTTCAAGTCAAAAAGTCAAAAAGTCATTTCCACATCACAATTAAGGGGGTTAAAAACATTTAAAAACAAATACAAAATATACTGGCCAGCCTCAGCACCTAAAATATACACATTACCTTATGCAGTGCATTAATATACATTCATTCCAATACATGTATCATATATATATATATATACCTCATATAAATACTTCACATACTCTATAGACAAATTAAAGATTTATTAATTAAAGAATTAAAGAGGAAGGTACATATAACCTCACAGAAAAAACTAGAATACATAAAGATGTATTCTATGTATATATATAGAGAGAGACTATATATTTGTGAAAGGTACTTCCTGATTTTCATGCAGATCTCAGGGAAGTTGGATCACATGAGCTCAGTTCTAAAGGTTACCTTCACACTCATGCCAACAGGAAACATACACACACAGCACAATACAAGCAAATGATCTGCACACACATACACACACAAACTCCTTGTCAAGTTCAATGATTAACTGCAAAGATAATAAAACTACAGACATGTAGAGACATAAGAATAAGACGAAAAGGACAGTCAGTTTGCTCAGGCCACAGTCTAAAGATCTCTTTCACATGGAGGACAGCTATATACAACCCAAGAAGATTGAACTGAATGATGGCAGTTACATGCCACTGCTTGGACTTGGAACATGGAAGGGAGAGGTAGCGTTATATTTACACAACAGCTTGTACACGTTCACGTGAAATTCAGATAAATTGGGCTCCAATTTAAAACCTGACATTCAAGTTCAATTAAGCTGAATTTAATATTTCTGCAGTGACTTATATTAACTAATACTAATGGTTGAATGACTTAAATTGGTAAAATAATTGCTAAAATAATGGCTAAAAATACATGAATCATACTCTAATGGCATGTTCCCTTTGTGACAACATGCCCCTCTATAAATTAAAAGAGTGAAAAAACATCTCCGATCTCGCAATTTTCTGTTCATTTATCTTCTGTTCCTGCTTTTTATTTTTAAATGAAACTCTTACACTTTATGATTTAAAAACTGAAAAATATATTCAGTTATTTTTGTGTCATAGTCATAAAATGGTGATAACTGTGTAACCTCATGTAATAAAAAATAGCAGCGATTTAATGTTTTACTACATGTTGGACAGGGCATTACTGGCGATATGTGTCAGCGGGCAGCCGAGGCAGCGATCGCTGCTGGATATCGCCATATAGATACAGCCCACAGCTATGGGAATGAAGTGGAACTGGGCAAAGCCATCCAATCCAAAATCCAGCAGGGCATCATCAGACGCCAGGACATGTTCATAGTCAGTAAAGTGAGTCTGTGTAATGCTGTCAAAAGGTTCATTTACAGACTAAATGTTACTAAATTTAATACAATAATGTTGCTTCTCTTCTGCAGTTGTGGTGTACCCATCATGCACCTGAAGACATCCCTCTCTGCCTAAACAGATCTCTAAATGACCTTCAGCTAGAATACTTGGACCTTTACCTAGTGCACTTTCCAGTTGCATTAAAGGTAATATGAGAATATGGAATGGCCCATGTCTTTGGCTTAAATATCAAAATACTTTGTGAGGCCATTTTATCAACACTGTATAAGAAACTTCAGTGTTTGTGTCTGAGCATGAATTACACTTTATAATATTATCTTTATTACATATATGACAGTTAAAGTATACTAACTGTTTGCTGTTTTACAATAATCTGCAGAAAGTGGGAGTTGAGCTTTTTCCACAAGAGAATGGAAAGATACTCACAACTGACATTGACTATGTAGATGTGTGGAAGGTAATACAAATGTAAAAACACACAAAATATAATGTGCTAATGAAGTATCAGCCACTATTCTGATGTTCCTCAGTATCTTTACGGCGTATTGTTACCTGTTATAGGGAATGGAAGCCCTGAAAGCCACAGGAAAGGTGAAAAGTATTGGCGTGTCTAACTTTTCAATCGAGCAGCTGGAGAGATTACTGTCCGTGGCCAAAATCCCACCTGCTGTTAATCAGGTATAAAGTATAAACTCCTGTGTAGGAAACATAATCCTTAGTTAATCCTGTTGAACCAGATGTGTCGCTTAAAGGAAACAAAATGACATCTGGATGAGATGTAAACAAAAAGAAAAATATTACAGTTATAATGTGCCTGACTTTATATCAAAAGTTATTTCTCCACAGGTGGAGCTTCATCCTTACATGGTTCAATCTGATCTGATCGATTTCTGCAAGTCCAAGAACATCACTCTCACCGCATACAGTCCATTTGGTTCACCCGGAAGACCTCCACAGTAGTATGTTCATACCAGTCTGTCTTATTAAAGATGCCACATATATAATTTACTGCTACTGTTCGATTATAAAAGCAAATTCTTGCTCTTTTATTTCCTTACCCACGTAGCCAAAGAGGAGACACAGATCCAGAGAAGTTACTGGAGGATCCTGTGGTCGAGGCTGTTGCTAAGAAACACAGACGAACTCCAGCACAGGTCATACATCCAGTAATACATGTTAAACATTCAGTCTGTTTACAGGGTTTAATGTTAAGTTTGATTGTGCTGCAGGTTCTGTTGAGGTATCACATTGAGCAGCACATTGCAGTCATCCCAAAGAGTACCAAATCCCATCACATTTTGGAGAACACAAAGGTAAACTATATGTTACATGTGAAAACCAAGATAAAGTCAATCATTGTGATTCACTAAATATCTGTAATAATAGTCATAGTTCTGTTAAGAAAAGAGTTCGTTTCAGATCGTACACCACTATTTTTCGTCTGGTTGCAGATCTTTGATTTTACTCTGGATGAAGAGGACATGAAAGCTCTCAGGTCTCTGAATCGTGGCTGGAAGGCCTGCATCATACCAGAGTAAGAGTACTGTACATCTCAGCTGTCATTCTAGAGCTGCTAGAGATCTACTATTACTGCAGTATTTAGTTCCAGTGAAACCATAGACCTTGATAAACTGGTTCAGATGTGTTTCATTAGCTGAAACTCAACTCTATAGGCCCTTTCAAACGATTCTCGTCAACGTTTTTAAATGCACTGACAGTTTTGAAAAACTGACATGTCAGGATGGAGCGATCATTTGCACACAGGTAAAGCAAAACTCAACAGTACAAACTATTTAAATGTACATCCCATTTGTGACCATCTAATAGACACATTTGCATGCATACTATTAGATGGTTAGTATCACCACGAAAATCCAAACAAGGTGGAAGAAAGTCTGATACATTCTATGACACAATGTTGCAGGAATATCACAACAGCAGGATAGTCAATATCTACACAACACTTTCTTGAATAGAGTCATGTGAAAATGATTCTTAATGCTTAGTAATTTCCTCATTTAACATTCACATTTATCCAGAGTAACCTACGGTGAATTCATATGTTCCTTCCAGTAGCTTGACTGGTAGAACAAGTTGCTAGCAATGCCAAGATTGTGGCTTCGACCCCCAGGACATGCACATACATTACCCATACAAAAATGTTTACATAAATACATGCAAATCTTTAGGAACAGGTTTACAGGTACACAAATGCATTGAACCAAGTCAGATAACCGAGTTTTGTTGTTGTTCCTCAGACTGGAACCACATCCCTTCTACCCCTTCAAGTAAATAACCAAGAATGGTTGCAAACTAGAAAAACCACCAAGCACATCTGGAAGTATGAAGAAAGAAGAGACTGTTTTAATTGCCACCTCTTCCAATGTAAATTGCAGAACTGTGATATTTTTAGGCACTGATTTTTTTCAATGAATAAAATATATTATAAATAAAAACAGACATTGTTATTTCAATAAGCTATTAAGACACATAGGACACAGTCATGTACAGTAAAATGTTCACCTCAGAATGTTTTATTTTAGCACACGAGGAGGACCAAGTAGGTCTCAGGACATCTTTAAAAACACCAGAAAGGTAATAAACGGCAACTAAAATACAAGTCTGTGCATTTCTTTTGACCTAATCGATGTATCACAATATGTCTAGTTGACCAATCACAACCATAGCTGTCTTCCACTTATAGAAATAGAAGAAGCCAATAGCATCAGGGTTATGACAACCAACACATTCAATAACTGCTTAGAAAAACTCACAGCCCATAAAACAGTTTGAAAACACTGATCAAGTGTTTTTTGTTGAATACAAGATTGCACAAAAATCACCTTTCCTGCACTTGGCTGGAATTCTGTTTGTCTCTCTCTTTGTGTCCTGATGTCTTTTCCTCCATACTGTTGGGTTTCTGAGGTCTGACAAGGCACACACATGCCGAGGCTCCAGCAATGTGCTTCGGTAGGTTCGGACCCAACACCCACTGACCCTTGTCTGGAACATACACTTGAGTTCCTTCAGAAAAGTCCATGGCCTCCCAGGTGTACCCTCCTAACACATAGATCTTTCCATCCAAGACTGCTACCCCCGCCTCACTGTTAGGGTACAAGAGAGGGGCAATTTTGGTCCACTGATCATTCTGTGGGTCGAAAGCTTCCACCCCCAACACGTCAAAACGCTCCATGCTGTCCTCATGGTCATCACTGCCACCAATGACATAGATCTTGTCCTCCAAGGATGCCATGCAGTGCCAACCTCGTGCCAAGACCATCGCCTGTCTTTCCGTCCACGCGTCCACGGTATTCGGGTCGTAACTTAGCATGTCGCGTCTGTATGGGCCGATCTGGTAATCGTGGCCTCCTGAGATGTAGACTATGCCTTTGTGAATGGTGCCGGCGTGACCATATGTGAATCTGTGGGAGGAGATAAGAAAAACATTTTCATTTCGTCTTTATTTATTATATACAAGAATACAGCCTAAAGATTAGATGACACAGAGGGTGAAATAAATGACCTGGGCAATCCTGCTACATAGGCCCAGTAGTCCTCCGAAGGATGATACACTTCTACAGATGACAAAGCACCGTTTTCATTGCGTCCACCAACAGCTATAAGACAATCCCCCATGGTTCCCAGAAAGAAATCCACACGCCGCTGGTTCATAGGGGCTCCCTACAAATAAAAGGTCACTTGGATTAACTGCACTAATTTTCTACCAGAATTATGCTATGACGTAAAATAAAAACCCATTTGACATCGTCTATAAATAAATTAGTAGTTATTTTGTTAAGCCACAGTAGTCTGCATTAACACCTGTTCATGCCTTCAGATATTAATGATATAAAATTTGCTGCACAAGTGATGTCAGTTTATTTACAAAACTGCAAAACCACCTTTAAAAAAATTATTTAAAAACAGAAGTCAATAATAACAGTTGGTATTATAAGGTATTTCTTGGGAAAAAATACTAAACATTAATACTACTGCCACATTTTAAAATTTCAGAAATAAATTACATTTTAAAATATCACAATTACTACTACTTTATCTTTGTGGACAGCAAATTGTTTATTTTTGTTCTTTGTAAATGCTGTTTCAGGGCAGTTTAATATGACTTTCTAAATTTAGCATCTACAGTAGCCATCTGGGGTTTCCATAATGCCTTGAACACAAACATTTGTGTTTCGATACTCCATTTAGCTCTGTTCAAACACACACAAATTTGACTTGTTAAATCAGTAGTGAAGCAATTTACCTTAACCCACAGGTTGCTTCGGGGATCATATCGATAAAGCAAGTTGCTTGCAGAATCTCCCCCATTGTCTCGTGAGGAACTCCCCCCTGCGGTGAAGATAAATCCCCCCAGAACTGTAACGCAGTGGTGACTCCTCTGAGCCGGTAACTCCGTCTCTACAACCCACTTTCCTGCTTCTTCGTCCAACCAGCACACTTCCGAACTCAACTCCTCTCCACGTTCGGACACCTCCCCTCCCACTAACAGAAGACGTTCGACGCCTCCTCTGAGGCCTGTGCGTTCCGTCTGCAGTACAGGTTGGGCGCTGAGTCGCGCGTGGTAGCCCAGCGCCTCCTCTACTAAAGCCTCGCAGCGTCTGTCCGAATGCAGCAATGAACTTATGGCTGGCAATACGCTCCCTATGAGTTCATCAGGTGGGATGAGGGAAAAACGGATGTTGGAGAGGAGCTGCTGGGTTAACCCGAGACGTTCAGGACTTTGGCTGAGCCACTGCAAGGCGACATTTAGCAGAGCCTGCTCACTTTCATGCTGGACCTGCTCATCTGCCAGGTATGCACAAAGCTTGGGCAGTCGTATGTCTTGTAGGAACTCGGGTGTGATGGAGAGCATGGCAAAATGCTCCAAAATGAAACGGTCTATGAAGGCGTTCAGCCTATCCAGGCTATAAAGGACAGCGAGCTCCTGCAGATACAGGTAGTTGTCCTCACGTACTTCCTTTTCCATGTACTGGCAACAGAAGTCCACAGCTTGCCACACCTGCAGCATGTGCGCAGTCTCCAGGACATAGTCAATGTTTGCACCATCAAGAGGTAACTCGCCGCTGTACAGAAAATCCACTACCGCTTTAACACCAACGTACGAGGCTCCCACCAGCTCCACCTCGGCTTCGTGTTTCTCTCGCATTCCCAGGGTGAACATAGCCTGGAAATAAGGGCTGGACACTGCAAGCAATGCCCGATGTGCATGGAGCCGTTGGTTGTCAGCCACCAGAACGACGTCACACAGCTGGCCATGTTGTCTTTGCTCATTTAGACCCTGAAGGAGGTAATTAGCCTGGTCAGCCCATCGATACACCTGCAGTACAAGAGATAGTTAGTGCACAGTTTTAAGACAATTAATAGACTTTTAATGGATTATTTTGTTCTTTAAAGTTTTCTGTCCATTGTACATGCTATGAGCTCAACAAATATTTTATTAATTTTGAGCTCAACATTAATTTTTTAAAATAAATTATTTTACAAAATTATGCTATTGTTTTTTTTATCTCCCACAAACCGTAAAGACATTATGTAGCCTTGACTTATTCATTTAATGAAGAAAATGCAAGATTTATTTATACTAGAAAATAGTAAATGTAGAAACACATCTAGTAGATTAAAAAAAAAACATTTTTTAATTTTGTATACACAATCAGTCTGGTTTATCAATAAAACTATAATTATTATTATTATATTATTATTATTATTATTATATATTATCATTAAAACTATAATTAATCATTTTAAAACTGTGATAGTACTGATAGTTTATATAATAATTTAGTATTATCTAACACGTAACTACACAATATACAGTAATATGCAATTATTAATTATTATTTTTAATTACCATTATTGCTATTTTAATCATAACGTGTGTATGTGTATGTCAATGTCCATGCATACCTTTGAAGATTCACTTATTCTGTGTTGACGTAAAGGTCGACTTTGTTTCCCACTGTCCATTATGTCATCTGTAATATCGTGATCATAATGAATTATCATACGACATACATGTGTTTTAAAGAGATGCTCGCATTATAGTTAGAACGTGATTAATAAATAACAGAAGAACAACAAACTCTCAAAAACAACCATTTAAGACGTACACTTTAACAGTAATGTACAAAAGAGGAACACATCTCATTACAAAGAGAGAGGAACATTTAAACAAATTATTCGAGACTACGTTTCCCTGCTATTAAATTGAATTATTTTATTGGTGCAACTGTAATAAACTGATCTCTAAAATGAAAATGTTGTTTTACCATTTTCCCATTCTTTGTCCGTGTTCACTTTTTATCACTATAAACTAGTTATTTGGCTCGTGTCAGAGTGAAGCTGAAGTTGTCACCTTCCGGGCTGCATGTATGCATCGTGTCAAAATAAAAGTCATAAACGTATATTTACCCTGAAGGTATTAAAATAATACTAATACTAACTAATACTACTACAACAACTAACTACTACTACTAATAATAATAATAATGTTTTTTTACAACTACTACTACTAATAATAATAGTTGTTGTGGTTGTTAACACATCCCTCTCGAAGTCCTATTATGTGCCTTTCTCAATCCCAGCTTGTGTCATTGGTTACCAATAATCTTACCCCAATAAATATGCAGTAATATCACATTTAATGTTGTAATAAAGTGATAAGTTAATAAGCAATGCAGAGAACAAATCTTGGGTTCAAAGTAAAAGGCACATTTTGTGCTCATATTTGCATATGAAAATAAAGCCTATGTTTGCTTAATGGGTAATGAGATAGATGCTGTTTTCTGCAAGTTCGCCCTAACGTGTGGTTCACCTTTCATTTTGGTTTCTAAATTATTCTGACATAAGCACTGTTCCCTATGTTATAGTATAATTTGAGGCAGAAATATAATATGTGACATTTGTTTGCTTCGTGAGATATACTTCTTGATTGATGATTTATTATTAATATGTTTTACTGCCTGTGATCACAATGTTATAGGTTAAAGAAATGCGAATCAAGATCCACAAGATGGCAGGTTAAAACTGCGAAAAGACAACAGATTTGGGTGGATTTAATTTAGCACAATACCCAGGTTGGCCATTAGGAGGACCGGCGAGAGCTGCCTTGTTCGCTAAACCAGCAACCTGACAGACAAATATCACTAACGCCCATTAAGTGGTAATAGGAAATGAATCGAGTCGTAAAATTAGTTGCCACTCTATAACCGCTGAGAGAAGAGACTCTCCTGTCACACCAGCAGCTTCTCCGCCTCTATCTGCATCTCCAGTGTTACACTTTGGGATTTAAACTCACTGCGTTTTCTCTCAATACCACTGGCTTTGTTTGCTTTTTGATTCATCATCATCTATCCTTTTAAATCGTCGTAATGGCAACGCGAATTGACAAAGACGCTTGCAGGGAAGCGTACAATCTCGTCCGAGACGACAACTCAGATATATGCTGGTGAGTGAAGCCTGCAGTGGAATGACATGAAATGACTGCGCTGTTTTGGCGCGTATTTGATGAACTCGTTACATTGTTTCAACAAACAGAATCTCATCTCTGATACACTGTAACAAACAAGCCTTCAGAAATCTGTTTAATTTCATTGTCACACTGTAGCTTCGTAGCAACATGTAGGGATGGAGCTTAAAAAACGGGTTGTGTTTGCAAACCTAGCGAGCTGCCTAACTAGACAGCGTTTTAGACAATAAAGGCTCGTCTGCGATGCCCAGACCTGCTGTGTGGGTAGGCTGCTCATTAGGTTTTAAAACACATCCCTAGTAGCATTTTGGCAACAGTTAACTGGCTTTTGTGTCGTTTAAAGGGCTTCTTTCAAGTATGACGGATCTACCATTGTTCCAGCTGGTCACGGGTCCGACTACGGAGAATTTAAGAGTCAGTGCACAGGTAAGGCTGTTGTTTGCTTTTCACGTGCATTGATTATTTTTAAGGATGATTTAAATAAGGCTGATAAAGAGACTTCTTAAGGCCTCTCCCAGAAGTATTAAACGCAATGTTACACATGACAGCTGACCACACGGAAGTATTTCATATTCCTTGGTACACACTACCATATATGGTTTCATATTTGTCTTAGGTGAGATGACAGGTCTACAGAGTGATGATCCAGTGACAAGATATATTAAAGAAGTAAATGCATCTGTTAAACATGAAACAAATCATTAGATTCAACCTTAAATCTATTCAAATATTTTAGTGATTATGGTGATCACTACAGTGTATTATTAATATATGCAGTATAGCTGTTCTAAAACCGAAAAGATTTGACGGAAAGAAGTTCTGCTCAGAGATTCAATATGGTTTTATTGGAAGGCTCACTTCTCATTTTGTCATCCTGAAAGAAGGGTGTGGTGCTCAGTCTCCAAAGAGTAGGTTGTGCCGATGTAAACTTGCAGAAGTGTTGTAATACCTTGGCTTTTGTTACTGTGCTTTGACAGATGACCAGTCATGTATTCTTCATGGAGCAGTGTATAACAATAAGCTCTGGTGTTTTTGGACAAACCTTTGTAGCACTCTTTAGTTGTAGAGTTTACTTACAAAGGCATGTGCTTCTGTTTATTTTAAATACAAGTTGGGATGGGATATGTGGCGTGGCCGTAAGACTGTTCAGTCAAGCTCTAAATAATATAATTTGCTTGTTTCTATGGTTTTGAGCAGCTGAGAGAGGATGTAGGCATAACAGTTGCAAACCACAGTGTGAATCTACATCTAAAATCTGTTAAGATTTCTGCTTGTAAAAATAGAAACTAAGAAATTTTGAGCTCCAATTTCCTCTTGAGTTTGAAGTGATGGGAGGTGCAGTTGTATGATTTTACTATGTTGCCATTTATATAGTAGATGTGGTTCACATAACATAACCTATAAGAGATATCTAACAGGTTTAACATTTTATATGTTGACTTTTGCTGTATCATCACAGTCTGCCATCCAGAAAGTAGAAAATGTAAGTAGTCAGCACAAATACACAGAGGGACTGGAAACGAGTCCTTCAGAAATGTGACGCATACACACAAGAGGAAGTGGAAGTTTGTGCTCCCCACATTGAGGAAACGGCAATGTTTTCACAGAATTGTAAAATTAAAGCACTGTATTTCTCTTTTTACTAGTGTGTGTGTGTGTTTGTTTTCTCAGAGTTCATTAGATTGTGGTTGATGCAGCATGACCTTCCCAAATTTGTCTTTAAAAGGTTTCATTTTCCTTCAGAGACAGCACAGATTTGTAGATCTTACAGTTTGTACTTTGGTCTTGATATTTTCAGAGCATTTAAATGAAGTGATAAATAGATTTGATACTATTTTCCATGGTTCCCTGACTTACCTTCTTAAACCTTAAACCCAGTTAATCAACAACAGAAAACCAGATAATTTCAGTGTCAGGTAGTGCCAGGGGATTTTACATGGTCATTTACAGGAAAGTCTTGCTAGGACACTGTTTAAACACAATGCAAAGTTAAGATTAAGTGTAGTGTGTGTGTGTGTGTGTAGTTATGAGATCAAAGTGCAAAGGAATATACAGCTAATTGTCACCACTAATTGAACTTGTAAATAATAGACACTAAATAATACTGTCAGGGTCTGAGCAGCTAATGGAGATATATGGCATGAAGTGGAATTGATGTTATCTTTGAACCACGTCCCAGTGCCTCTGCAATGCAGCTGTAGCACATTTGGGAAGCAGGTCAACATTTGTTGAACCGGGTGTGTATGTGAGATGGAGAGGAAACAGGGAGTGTAAGAGATAAAATATTGCATTTTACATTATTCTTATCAATAAACTGTGTTAAGTAGAACAACTCTTGTCCTCACCCATTTTCTCTCCGGCTGTTTTTTACATGTATTATGATGTCATACAGTCTCAGTTTCTCTGCCTTGTCCACTGCTCGCACGTGTACTCGGATTGCATTTCATATTGTGACGTCTTTCTTGGGGAATGAAAACAAAACAATAGTGTGGATTCAAAACAAGAGGACAAAAGGGACAGTGTTCCTTCAAATCCATGCTATGATTTAACAGCCAACATTCAGCTAAGCTGTAGAGACAAATATTGTGTATTCATGTGATGTTGACGATAAAGTCATAACATTTAAACAAAATTAACCCTATTGCAACAATGCACTGTCTTTGTCTTCATAATCTCACCAAACGTAATCATTTGCTCGGCCTCTGAAAAAACTTCTTCACGAGTCCCTTTTGCACTTTCAGCAACGTGCAGAAAACTTTTCACACACTTCTTTTTTTCATATAATTTGCACTAACCAAAGATCTTGCCAAGACAGTGGTTCTAAAGTCAGTCCTGTCTGTAAGTCTAGTGTTCTGTCTGATTCTCAGATGACGCTCGTCTCTTTGGTTACGTGAGGATCACAACAGGTGATGCCATGAGTAAGCGGGCCAAGTTCACCCTCATCACCTGGATCGGTGAGAACATCAGTGGACTACAGCGAGCCAAAATTAGCACTGACAAGACACTGGTCAAAGATGTGATTCAGGTAGGTTTGTTTTGCATTTTCTAATTTGGACTTGCTGCATGCAAAGTCTTTAACTTAGAAAATAAAGACACACCCAGACCCAAACATGATCGGGATATTCATTGTCTCTGTAAACAAATTGGTGCGCACATGCAAAAAGTCCCTTTGAGTACCTTGTCATGCACTTTCCATCTTTTTAACACACAGAACTTCGCCAAGGAGTTTATGATCAGTGATCCGCGGGAGTTGGAGGAAGACTACCTTCGTACTGAGCTGAAGAAGGCTGGTGGGGCCAACTACGACGCCCAAGCCGAATAGAACTTGGGGGCGGGGTTTCCCTGGGGTTGGGGCATCCAAACTGGATGAGAAGGAAGAGGAAAACTTCATCTCATACACACATACACACCCAAACATATACACGCACAAACACAGATTTACATACCTCATCTATCTCACCAGTCTGGTCATGGTTGATTTATCTACTGTACTGTGCATCATCTCACTTTTGTCTCAGCTAGTGCTTTTTCTTCAGGGGCATTTTTGTAACTGTAATGAGAGGTTTTGAGGACGCTCCTTAGGCTCAGTTTTCATCACTGTGACACGCTTCCATTTAATAACATTCTCAGTGGAAGCAATGGAGAGCATACGAGTCCAGCAATGTCATTTTAGGGGTTTATTATGAATCTTCATCTCCCTGCTGACTCCACAGACCACTGTGTTTACTGTCTTAATCTCCCATGGAGAGGAAGACATCATGGAATGTGTGCATTTGTGTGTGTGTATGCGTGTGTACACTAAACTGTGACTGGTTAACTTGCATGCAGGGGGCGGAGACTTAAATGACCTTATAGCCCTCTTTGATTAGCTGTTTCTCTGTCTGTCCACCCATCCGAGGAGCAGCCATTTCTCTAGTGTAGCCTTCTTTTGAGTTTCATTTGAATCCCCAAGAATGTCGAAGTAGATTTTATTTAGCTTAAGAATGTAACCTGTGGATCTTCTTTTGGATTTAAAATGCCTCCAGGAGCCAAGAAAAGAATTAAGATGGTCACAAAAGCAATCATTTCAAAATAAAGTTGATGTTTTTTCCAAGATGGTTGTCCTTGTGTATTATACTACTTGTGGTGTGTGTGACTGTTTGATTGGACCGTGCTTTGGTGATGCAAGCTGATTGGCCGAACGCTGCTCTTTGCACAAATGCTAACAATCCCTAGGGACTTATAGGGGAGTCATGGGGGTTGTCATGGTCACCACTGTGGCCAAGCTGCTCTGCTCAAAAGCCTGTCAATAATGGCCTCTCCTCTACCCGTTTGTCCCCAAAAACCCTCATTTTCCACTCTTTTCCCCTCTTTCATCTGAGTCTCCCTGTCGGCTGTTAAGTGTGACAGATGTGAACCCAACTGCACAATTGCTTAATCCATATTCTATAAGCTTTTTCAAAACTGCACATATGATGCTGAAGTTTGCTATTACAAAGACTTGAGAGAACAATGTAAATATAAGGGAGCGCTCTGAAATTGGAAAGATCTGCCTTGTTATGTGCTTGTGTTTTCTCTGCAAAAAAGCAATGCTAGACGTTTGTTTTTCACTAGGCTTGAGTAGCATGTGTGGGTAAGACAGGTGACTATGGGGACTGCTTTAATGAGATAAATGACATGTGAATGTTAATTAGTCTCACAGAGGAAGACAGGCTTTGTATCGACTCTTGTCAACAAGAATGCTTGGTTTAAGCCACGCAAGCACACAGCCAGACAGGCTACTCCTTATCTTTATCTCCGCGCTTGTTTATGGGTCTTTTAAAAGCTGTGCGTGTTCGGACAACTCCGCATCTTCCGCTAAGAGCACTGAACGCTTGCTGTTCTATAACTCGCTGTCATACAGAAGTATGTGTGCGTGTGTGTGGACATGTTTCAAGACTCCTTGGCATCTTCTTCTGAAGAAATTCACAAGGAAGTCACTGCCAGCTATTCTGTTCGGATCCTTCCTGCATTCCAGAGGCCTCCCAGTTCAAGCGTATTCCATACCCCACACACATTACTGAAGTCATGTGACAAGTGTGTGTGTATTATTATTAACGAATGTATCAGTTGTACACATCTTCTGTTGTGAAATAAGAGATCACATGAGAAATTACTAGTTGCTTAATGTTTTACACACAATCCCAATTACACAGTGTGGTAGAAAAACAAACAGTGTTATGTTAATGTTTCATCTAAATTGAGGGCAGGGTTCACACAATATTTTGCTGTTTGTGACTTGCCAAGGAAAATTCTTGAAATTTGTTTACATACAAACACCCGCATTTACATCTACAGTGCCAAAGGATAGAGGAAGTCCAGAGACAATGATATGCATTGATTGAGAGTATGCTTTTCAATTTCAATGTTACCTTTTTCTGACACGCATGGTTCACCAGGTGATGATCTGAATCTGCTGTGATGATTAAGAGAGACACGCAAAATGAACAAGGCTATGTGTCACAAGAACAACTGGTTCAGAGGGACTGCTGATGCAGTTTTGGGTGTGCATTGGTTTGGGACACGGGGAACATTGGATTTAACTGGGGCGAGTTGCAGGGGCCCTTTGAGAGCGAGTGAATGGGTCATTTTTTGTGTTCCTGTGTACCATTCCGGCTTTGGCACAGTACTGCCATTGTCATGAGCAAACAAAGATGCTCTCCAAGTAGGCAAATGTGGCTCGGTGGTCTCTTAGTCACTAACCTGCTGGCCAAGCTTAGGGTCCCCATCATCAATAGATTTACAAACAATCCACTCAGTATCTTTTTCAAAACTTCAGATGAGATTCATCTGGTGAGTCTTAAGTAGCTAAATGAATTCCTTTAAGGGTCTGAAGCTAATCTGCAAAAGTTCATTTAAAAAAAAAATCAACTGATGTGACCCCAGAGGAAAACAGTAACACATTGGCTATACGAGATAATACAGTCTGTTTGGACAAGAGCCCATTCATTCCAAACATTCACTGTCTGTGAAGTTGTGGGTTGAAATCATCCCCACTCTTGAATATTCTAGAGCTACACAAAGGCTTAGTTTATAGAAATGCTAACTGGTGGTCTCCCAAAGGCTCAATTAGGCCACTAGGTCAGGATATATTCGCCTTTTCAATATTTTCACTCGCCCCGCCAACTTCATCAATATCTGTCAGCTAGATAGTGTTCCCATGGGGACATATTTAAATCAGAAGATTTGCAACAGCAATGTTTACTGCATCACAGAAAACCAAATGTTTTCAAGACATAAACACGTGCGTTTGTCAAGGAGCACAAAATATGGTGACAATTTAGCATTCATCCAAGAAAGGCAATATTTCCAAAACACTGGTCTGGTCCTTATGCTAGAGATCTGTACTAACTAAATATGATGAATCTTGACAAACAGAGTAATCCAGGTACCAGCTTCTGTACGGACAACAGACCTTCACTTGCCAGAAAAACAGTTTTCTGATTCAAAAGGTGATCTATCTAACAGAATGTACCAAACCCATTTACCTTTCTGAACTGTTTTTATTATACACCACTAGAATTATATAGTGTAATTGGGCTATAACTCTTTTGTGTATGAGTCAATGAGCTAAATAACAAAATTATTTATTTACTGATCAAGCCCAGTGTAGTAGTGCCCTAATAAGAATCATGCAATCTGCAAAGACACATGCAATGCAATAAAAGGTCAAACACACACACACAGACGAAAATGAATGTAAAGGTCAGCTTTTATAGTCCTAAACAAATTTAGCTGTTTAATTAAACACGTCTCAAGGATAACGCTGTAATAAAATATGTTATTTCATTTGACCTCATATTTCAGAATAACTTTTTTTTCATTTTAAAGTGGTGCCATCATACAAAATGTAATGGAAAATAGAAACCATGTTACATATCAGACTTTATAGTTCTACTACAATGAGAACTGGAGTGAATGTGTAAGAGCAAATCTGCTCAGCTGAAATATATCACTGTCTAAAGTTACAACCACAGACTCTGGCGTATAACTCAATTAATAATAGTTGATCAAGTTCTTTTTCTGGATTTAGATCAGCTGTTCTGTGACTCGAGCAGCCAATGATCTTACACTCCACCCTTTGTAACTCTTTGCCATGTTTATTTCATATCAATTACTCAAAAAGGTTTCGATCCTACTGTGTTACACCAAATGAGCAAATCCCAATCATTTGAAACAATCCTGTTAGATAAATGATTTAAAATGACCGTAACTGGGGATAAAAACACTGTAGTTGTATAAAGCACAAAGCCCCTGAGATTCAAAGCCACATACAGTTGTTACGCATCACACACGCTGTGCCTGTCTGTGTGATATGCAAATGATAAAATCCAAGATATGAAAGAGTAATAAAGATAGACAGACAATCTAATGATGTTTAAGACTGATACAAATTGGGAGATTTGTCAAGTTTGTTGTTGGACAGTGTGATGACTGTATTACGGTTATGTACGTATAAACACAAATAAGCAACAAAGATCAAAATGTGTTTGCATGTGCGTGGGTGCTGAACTTTTCATCATTTCCTGTACAATGACTGTGCTAAAGACTTTTACCATATAGGGCTGTGGAGAGAAAGTGGCACTCGAGCGAAGAAGATGTGCAGAAAGAAAGCTCAAGTCTCAACTTGCATATTGGAGCTGCCACAGAAAGTGACTTCCCACTTTTTACCTGATTAGAACTGTAACACATTTCTCTTGAGCTTTGTCTGTGCCTGTTAGAAACATGTTTCATTGTGATAGATAGCTGATGTACAAAATACTACCGCTTAATACAAATGGCTGTGTATTCAGTATAAAATAGTTAATATTCACGAAAGCTAATATTTGTTTTGTTGTTATAGCAAACATTATACAATGGCTACAAGACTGGTGTGGGTAAAAAGCCACAGCTTATTCAATTATTACTGTTCATAAATAACTTCCAGTACGTCAATAGGACATTGGTTGTGCTCTGCATAGGTTTACTTCTCTCTATAAGCTTTTATTGATTCCACAGTGGGCACAATACTTCCACAGGAACAACAAAAGTGAATAAAGATTCATGTTTGTTCATATTATGAGCAGGTTGGTTTGCAGCAACCAACACAATAGCTGCATTGTTGCGGGTTAACACCTGCAGTGTAGGCTACAAAGTTATAATGTAACCTACAATTCGTGAAAACCGTACAGTATAATTATCTTTTATGTATATGCAAAATATATAAAACCAAAATATTTCCATATTTCTAATAAAGGTCAAATATTTATCACTTGTTCTAGATTTCATAGCAGTAGGTAAGATAGGAGTGGGGGATAGAAAATATTATTAACGTTATGAATTGCCATGTATGTCTTCACTTATATAGTGAAATATAAGGAGAAAGTTAAGTTATAATCTGACTGGACTGACATTAGGAGATGTAAGAAATACACAATCTCAGTTTCACAAACATTAGCACAAAATCCAACGTGATGATTACTGCGCATGCGCCGCTGTGTCATCTCCGCTACCTTGAGGTTCATTCATACGCACACAGTTTTACCTTTTCTGTATCGTCGCATCCCTATGAATGCCATCCCTCCCTGCTGATCATCTGATTTGCCTATTTTTATTTCCCTTCGTTTAAATAACACCTTAAATCAGCGAAATGTCCTTAAACGGCTTCATTTAAAACGTGTGGAAAGGACAGCTGAACGTCAGCGCTCTTCACGCCCCGCTCTCACATGAATCTCATGCCCTTAAAAGGCGTTTTTTATCGCCCGCTGAGGAAGATCAGTAAAACCTCAGGGTAATAAAAGCGTCTGGCTGTGTGTGTCTGCCCTCTACTGGCCACACGAAAGCACTGCATTATTATTATTCGTTTACTGAATCCACCTGTTAAAAACAGGCAATTAACAGATAGATATAATTCAAGAAACTAAGCAAACGTAAATTACATTTCTATTGTATATTGTTAGTAAGCAAAAGAAGTGCCCTAATGGATTATCAATTACTCAACGTGATTATACCTTGCATTTTGTCAAAATATCCCTCTATTCTATTCTATTTTTTCTTTGTTTTGTATTTATTTTGTATTTACCACTTCTTTACAGTATACTTTGCTTTAGGTAGTTTTTTTCAAATGCTTACAAAGCTCATTTAAGTCTATATCCTCTTTTATCAAAGTAAATTAGTTCTAGATTAATATTGTCACATGGTTATTTATAAATATGTATAGTTACGTATTAATTCCTTGATAAAAACGATCTTTGTCAATGGTACGTGTATGTAATTTACTACGAAGCTCAATCTGCGGCTAAAGGACGCGACGCTGATCTGAGCCAGCCAATCACGATGCAGTTTAATGTTTCTCTGCAACCATTGGTTCTTTGCCTGTGACGTGAGCTTAGAACGAGGAAGTTGTTTTGTGTCTGTTTACATCGTGGATTTTAGTCATAACCGCTGCACGGGTGTGAAACATTTCACTTCAGTTTCTCATAATAGAAGTGTGCATTGTGAGATTTTCATATAAATCTTTTTTCACATAAGTCTGTTTTAAACGGCAGTTGATATTAAACACATACAGTCTCCAACCCACTGACTTCAGTCTCTTCATAGTCTTTGTATTATTTATGTGTAATCATTTGTATGCAGGGCAATGGGAAACACCGACAGCGTTGTAGTGCAGAAGCGTCTGGCTCATTTTCGTCCTGATGAGAGGCCTGTTATTGAAGGGGTGTTTGATCGATTACACGAAGCTGCTGCTGCATTATCTGGTAAAACAGGGAAGACTTTAACCCTGGACATGCTGAAGGTAAGCAGTCATATAAACATTCTGCAACAGATCTGAGTCCGTGTAACGCTTCACAATTCAGTTTTCAGACCATATAGTGCAAATGCAAAAATAAAATATTGAAACCAAACGTCCATTTTTCCTTTTTTTCGGTTACTTCATCAGTGGATATTTGCCATTTCTCTCCTTTTTTCAAATTTCCTTTTGCCAAATTATGACTTAAGAAATTATCTTTTGAATAAATTGAAATCTAACGATTTTATTTTCCTTCTATTTTTTTCCAATTTACGTGGACTGTGCTATATAGCGGGGGGAGGTCGCGGACTGTTCATGTAGTGTAGGCTATAGCCTGCGTGCACGTTGAGAAGTAACTTATATAGTTTAAAAGGCTAATACAGAGGACGCCATAGTTTTTATTGTTAATAACTGTGCTAAATGTAGAATTCAGGTCTGGCCATCGGGAGCAGCGGGCAAAACCACCCACTGGGTACTTATTTCGCCCGCTGGTTTGTATTTATCTAGGCTACTTATTTGTTATTACTTTATTAGGCTATATTGATGCATGCCTCGATGTACCCGATATCCATATTTATCATGCTTCGATTTGCTTAAGAACACTAATGATACCTACACCACCCACCATCCTGCCCCTCCCTCAATGATAGACTCGACCATCTACCTTGCAATAAATTGAAAAATGCACCATGACCAGAACGAATCTTAGTTTTTTTTATTTATTTAAAAAACTAATTTAAATTTACACTTTAAAGCAAGGAAAACTGGAACGAATGTAATTATCCATTGATATAAGTATCCGGAAAAAAAGGAAAATGGACGTTTGGTTTCAATATTTTATTTTTGCATTTGCACTATATGGTCTGAAAATTGAATTGCGAAGCGTTACACGGACCGATCTGTAATGATTTTAATTATCTAAATAAATTCAGATTTGTTCAGTGTGTGTAGTATAGTCAGTGAGGTTTTCATGTACAGTACCAGTCAAAGGTTTAAACAAAACTGACAAAAATGTTTCTCATAATTAAAAAAATCTTTTAATCTGATGTATGAGTATGTATGAGTAATTCAATGTTCTCTTTCTCTATTGTTTCACAGAAGCTTTACAGAATATAGTCTCTTAATAGTTATAAAAGACACAGAGTGTGCACTGAATAAAGCCCTTGTTAGGGACCATGTGAACTATTGACAGTGGATATGTGTGCCAACACATATTTCTATTATTCTATTATTTCTATACATTTCTATTATTCTCTTTGTTGTAGATGACAATGAAAGATATTGCATCGGAATCAATGATACAGCGAGTATTTCAGTGCATTCACAGTATTGATCCTGGAGTGCCACTGCCCCCTGGTGGTGGGGTTAGTCGAGAGCAGTTGGTGATATTCCTGGCAGATATTCTTCGGGGAACTGCAGAGGAACGTGCACCTTTGGTCTTAGCAATGGCCGCAGGTGAAAAAGCTGCCACTGCCACAACTGAACAGATCAGTGATGTAGGTATTAAATAATTCACCTTTGATCGAGTTCCTGCAGATGTGTTGATAGCTATTATGATGGTGATTTTAATGTTTTTGAGTAGTGTTGTGGAAGACCTGGTGTCATCTGCAGTGCAGACTCTAGCACACAGGGGTCATCTACGAGCTTGGCAACCACATCGCATGGGTGATGGACCTCAGGGTGTTAAGTGTCTGGCAGAACAGTTGACCTCTGAAATAAAATCTTCAGGTTAGTATTCAAGTCAAATTCAAATGACAAAAAAATAATTGTATTGTTTGTTTGGCATCACATCCCTTAATGCAGATATCAGTCAATGTCTTTGAGTATGTCTTTAACTAGTCTCTACTGCATCTATAGATCATAATGCGTGGGACGTTTCTTGTCTGGAAGACTGGTTGTTCCGGATTCCTACAGTGGCTTTGTTCTTGGAGCTTTTAATTGGTGAGGGGCTAAATGTTGGGCTTCCCTCTCGCCCTCCTCCGACTCTATTGCCCCAGTGTCAGTATGTGCCCTGGAATGACCTCCACTGTCTCTTGAATCTACCTCTTCTGATGTTCCTGTCACCTCAGCTTCCTGCCGGTCACAGCGCCCCTTGGAGGTTGTTATTCTCCACAAACATACATGGGGAAAGCTTCACCCGACTGATGGGTAACTGCAAAGGTCGGGGTCCTACTGTCTTGTTAATGAAGGACACTAAAGGCCATATCTTTGGAGGCTTTGCTTCTCAAAGCTGGGAGGTCAAACCTCAGTTCCAGGGTGAGAGAGAAACGTAAAACGTATCCTTTAGCCTTGGTTGTGACACGCTGTTTACAATCCTATTTTCTTTTATTTTGCACTAGGTGATTCCAGGTGTTTCCTCTTCTCTGTGTTTCCTTTTATGCGAGTGTTCACCTGCACAGGCTATAACAATCATTACATGTACTTGAACCAGGGCCAGCAGACTATGCCTAATGGCTTGGTGAGGTCAATGTTGTGTTGCTTTATTCAAAGCTTTATTAACAGCATACAAATAGCTTTGGCACAAATATTAGAGTGTTTCCTACATAATTCACTGTCTGGTGTAGGGTATGGGTGGTCAGCATGGATATTTTGGATTGTGGCTGGACAGCGATTTTGGCCATGGCCACAGTAGGGCTCGACCACGCTGTACCACATACGGCAGCCCTCAGCTTTCAGGAGAAGAGGACTTTAGACTGGACACCCTGGAGGTGTGGGGAGTTGGTCAGCCACCTGAACAACAGGAGGAGGTCAGTGTTGCTGTAAAAAAGCAGTACCAGTCAAAAGTTTGGAAACACTTACTAACTGTTGTTTAGGTTTTTCCCCCCACATTTTGGAATATTAGTTATCTCATCAAACCATTAAATAACACCATTGTAATTGTGGGAGTTGTGATTAAAAGCATCCAAAACAAATGAACACTTATATTTTCGCATCTTTAAAAGTAGTCACTCTTTGTCTAGAATTTGTAAAGTCATACTCTTGCCATTTTATCATCCAGCTTCTTTTAAACGGCACTGAAGGAATTTCCATCTATGCTGAACTCTTATTGGCTGCTTTTTATTCATTATTTGCTCCAATTAATCGCTTTCAAAAATATTTTTTAGTAACATTTTTGTTTTCTAATTAAAGAAATTAATATGTTGGCACAATTATATTTTTGTCTACAAAAGTAAATTTAAACATTAAGATATACACCTTCAGATTGAAAGATTTTTAGGATCATTTTAGTAAATTGTGTCTAAACATTTCACTTGATAGTACAGTATATTACAATATATGCAGAAAACCTATTCGTGATTCTGCTCTGATGACCTAGTAACATTTTTATGTTTATTTCTTGGATTGGCTTTCAGGGTGAGAATAAGAAAAGCATACTAGATGCTGATCTTGAAGTTCAGGCCATGATGGAAATGACGGGGAAGACCCTGCACAGCCAAGGCTTGAGAGAACCAGAGGAGGATGAGGAACAGTAAAGAAAAAAGAGAAGGAAGGATGCAGCGAAGTTGTCCATTTTACTGTGTAGTTTTAATGTTAATATGCAAAAGCTAGGAGCTGGTTTCCTGCTCTCTGTGAAATATTAAAATGTGCACACAAAGACATGCTGTGGAGTGAGTGATTGGTGACTACAACTTTACATACAGTATTTTGTTTTTGACTGATTACAGTTTCTTGTCTGTGTTTATTTAAATCAATTATGTAAATTAAATTCTTATTAAATGGAACATGAAAAAACGTATTTGAACACTTCACTTGTTTAGTATCTATTCTCAATTGTTTAATCTACAAAACTGTGCAAGAGAGGAAGAATATTTTCCTTTTATCCTCAAATCATCTCTTACAAAATCGTAGCACAATAACAATGGTTTGGTTTCTGTAGGAGTTACCCGACAGCCCCTTCTTGTCGGTGAACTTTTTTTTCACGCAGTCTGAATGCAAATGAACTGGAAAGTGACGTTAGATATGAAAAGCAAGAGTATCCTGAGGTTATCGCGAAACCTAAATGTCATATATGAAATGCGGGTCCGCACGGAATCTTCTTTTCATATTTTTTGAGGAAATGCCAACAATTCGTTATTTCGACTAATTTCATTCTCACATTGACAACCAGCGAGCAGCTGCCAGCTACAGGTGCTTTCATTTTCCTATAACCTGAAACTTCGGTTGTAAACATCGCTTGTATTTTATAATTCCTTAAAAGCTGCTTTATATCGAACAATCTCGTTTGACACGGTCATGAACTTACTATTGTAATGTTCTGTAACAATATAAGAAAAGAATGATGTCACAATGACATCAACAATGACAGCGTGCGCCTTTATTTGGTGCGTAAACCATCATGTAAAAACGTAAAGAAAAGCTTTCTCGTGCATTAAAATGTTTCGCTTTTTATATATTTTACATCAGATGAAGTGCAGCATATATCGCCCTCTCTTCCCGGGGGATTTTGCATAGATAATTTTGCTTCCGGATTTTTATTCTCATAATGTTCTCTTCACTTCCTTGTGTTTAGCGAATAGAGGAACTGACCACATTGTGACTAGACTGATCATATATATTTTCTCAATGTTTAGTTACTTTTTAATGTCTTAAAATGAAAGTTAGTTTGGGCACAGCAGTTGGTTTTCGAAGTGTTCATTGATCTAATTCTTTAAATTTGGGTAAGTTATTTTTTTATTAAAATGCTTATCGGTACTACAATAGCTATTTATGTCCAAATATATACGTTTCATCAACTAGATGACTAATACGTATATTTACTGTTTTAAAAAAGTTTATTTTGTTATTGTCCTCAATCTACTAAAACCGTTACTTGAAACCTGACTTTGCTACGTTTGCTAAAGTACAAAACGAGATCCAGACAAGTAGTTGCGTTGTGGTTTGTAAAAATGTAAATCATGTAAGAGCAGGTGTGTTTCCCGCTGTTAAAGATAACAGTTACTTTAATAAAAAAGACCGTTTTGACATACACTGTACAATACCAAACATTCATTGTTCATTTTATCCTTATCCAGTTTTTTTCTACATTAAACTACATTGATTTTTCGTTAAACAGTGCTGTTGGTGTTATCTTGGGGCTTGTGTATAAATGTCAGGCCAATGTCAGGGAGGATAGTTTTCTCTTTCTATTACACAGAAAGCTAAAAATGGAAGGGGTAGGTGTGGGGTGGTGTACAAAGGTTTCTGGATGGAAACCGCATTTTTCTGGGTTAATGTATTACTTTTAATGAAGGACTTGCTTTAGTTATGTGGGCCAGCTTCATCATACCCGACTACTCATCCATTTGCAATGCAAATATTGCCTTCTGTAGGAAACAAGACATGAAACATTGTATTTTGCTTGCCATGGTTCAACAGTTTGGAAAACTGATATCTCTAGTATCGTGTAAGGTGCACTGTTTCTACCACAGATAACTGCTGGTGGTATTTCTCTGTACGTGTTAATCATTCTGTCGTCAGAGCTGTCGTACGTGATATGGATCCTACAGTATCACTATTGTCACTGTCTTATCCACAAGCTACCACATAGTTTATAAAATAGTCTACAGTATTTTGACAGTCAAAGTACATGTACGTCTGACTACATCATTCACTTCTAGGGAAGGCCAAACAAGTATTAAAGTGACTCTGTATTTGTCAGTGTTTGGCCAAAGGCAACGATGGCGGGCCGCTGTCAGCATGGAGACCTGACTGAGTACAAGAAGAGTCTGATAAAGCGGGATTTGGAGATGGGGATTGTGATGACCGTGTACAGACAGAAGATGGAGAGGCTTACGGTTCAAGTCATCATGGAAACCAGACAGGTGGCTTGGACGCGGACAGCTGAGAAAACAGAGGGAGTGTGTAAGTTTTGAGTCTTAACTTAATTGTAATTGACTTTGGAAGAGACTTATACATACAAAGTAACAGCTTTTCGTTTAACTTGTATCTGCATTCCTTGGGAATCAAACCCCATGACCCTTACACAACCAGGTAAAGAAACGTAATAGAATTGTATGAAAAAGTATTTCTGTAGTGTGACCAGTAAAGTGAGTTGTTAGTAGTCTGCATTATCATCACACCTATATCAATATCTTTCTCACAATCTAACTGCCAGTTTTTATCTTTTAGCTTTCCACATACTTCCTTAGTGCCCCTTTTCTACATATAAACCACGTTTTACTTTTTACCACGTACACTTGTGTTAATGAATCCACATCATTTAAATACATGGTTTGATCTTGTTTTTGCAGTGGACATTTTTGAAATCCGTGAAGTGAGACCAGGAAAAAACTCCAAGGACTTCGATAGATTCAAGGACAACAAGGATAGAAATACAGACCCAAACATGTGCTTTACCATATTCTACGGCTCTCAGTTTGTTTTAAACACACTCAGTCTTGGAGGTATGTACGGTATCTCATATTTGTTGTGAAAACACTCGGTTTGAATCGAAACATTATGAATATATCTGCTATATTGACTGAAGAGACTTTTTGTATCCAGATACAAAGGCTACTAAATACTTTTTTGAATAATTCTCAGTTTGTATGAACATGCCTATGAAAAAAATCTTTGATAAAAAAGTTACAAAGCCTTTGAAAATAATGATTCAAAGCTTTTCTTCAATGACTGCGGTCATGTTTTGATGGTATTTGTTGCTCCAAAGCTGATTCAGTGGATGATGCAGAAAAATGGGTGATAGGACTGGAGTTACTCAGACAGGAGACACTGACAGCTAACACACCACAGATTATAGAGAAGTATGCTCACTCACAACTAATGTACCTGTAGTGTATCTGTAAACCATGACACAAATTATACAGGTTATTTACTGTTTTCCTTTTGCCGTAGTTGGCTGCGGAAGCAGATGTACTCTGTCGATCAGACAAAGAAAAACAGGTTCTCCTCTTTTATTTACACTTTTCTTTCAATTACAGTCACATATCACTGACTCTGGCTCTTTTATTCTGATTTCTTTATTCTGTCTCCCACAGTATCTCGCTGAAAGAGCTCAAGTCTCTTTTGCCACAAATGAACTTTAAAGGACCAGGTGGACGTTTTCTAAAGGACAAAATTGCGGTATGAACAATACATTATGTGTGCACTTAATGCCATACAGAATTTGTTTTGACACGTTCTGAAGAAGAAGCGTGTTTATATCATCGATCCACGTGATGTTTAAAGTCGGAACATAATCATTTCAGGTGGTGGGAGCAAAGAAAGACGTTCTGGATTTTGCACAGTTTCACAAGTTCTACAATCTATTGATATTTGAAAATCAAAAGATGGTGAGTGTTGTTTTAGAAAATATGTTTTAATTGTTTATCAGCACTATTTTGTTATCCAAAGTTTATTATATATAAGGGTTCTTTTTGCTAATGTCATTCTTTCCGTTTTGTTGTTTGTCAGATACTAGAGGAGTTTAAAAAGGAGTCATGTGCTTTCATCATGGGGTGAGAAATTGGTCTTTATTTTAGTAATGAGTGTTTTGAACTTGCATTTGAATTGTGATATTGAAAACTATATTGAAATGATAATAAAATGAAACAGCAACAGACACAAAACTAGATCAGAATCATTGGTGTGTGTTTATGGTAATTAATTATTTATGCTTGCTTTCTTATTGTGTTCTTTTAGTGATTTGACAGTGTTTCTTATGCGTTTCTCCACAGTAACACTGATCAGCCTATTCTACTCTGTGATTTTCAAAGATTCCTTTTATATCAACAGAGAGTAAGATTGACTTCTTTTATACTTTCACTATTTTCACTTTCACTTACCCCACCATCAACTCAACAATATTTTAATCAATCAATTTAAAACTCTTCTGTACATTTATTTTGCAGGAGACTTGGGCTAACAATCTGAATCAGGTACGGGAGCTGATGACCATCTTCATTGATGATACCATGAGGAAGACCAATGATCCATCATTCACTGTTGAGGAGGTACATCTTAAAACTGTTCAGTTTATGTACATTTATATTTACAAGTGACAAGTTCACATTTTTCTTTCTTTTTTTGCAGTTCCTCTGTTTTCTCTTTTCTAAAGAGAACTCTATTTGGGATGAGAAATTCTCAGAGATATGTCCATTGGATATGAACAACCCTCTGTCTCACTACTGGATCAACTCTTCTCACAACACGTTAGTACTGTTGTTACCGTATTCATGCTTTCTCATGACACTTCCTGCACTCTAAAAAAGGATGTGTTATATTTTTAACACATTTTTTGTGTTATGCTGTTTAACACATAATGTGTCATTTTGTGTTAAATACATAAAAGGGACAACACATGTTGAGTTGAAAGTAACACAAGTTGAGTTAAAAGTAACACAAAATGTGTTGTTTTTAAATGAACACAAAGATGTGTCTAGTTAGGGACAACACATCTGTGTATTGTCCCTAACTAGACACATCTTGTGTTATTTTTAACACATCTGTTTTTAGAGTGTGTGTTATTTCATGTGTTTTTTTTTTTTTACAGATATTTGACTGGAGATCAACTGCGCAGTGAGTCGTCAACAGAAGCTTATGTACGCTGTCTGAGGCTGGGTTGCCGCTGCATTGAGTGTTAGTAAACCATATCTGCATCTCTCCATCTATGCAATTAATGTTGTTTCAACTAATACATGTGAATAAAACATGTTCTGAAATCGAACTAACAGAGTATAATGGGGATTGTTTTTTATTTGTGGCAATGCAGTGGACTGCTGGCCTGGTCCAGATGAACCTGTCATATATCATGGCCGGACTATGACCTCCAAGATAAAGTTTAAAGATGTGGTAAAAGCCATCAATGATCACGCATTTGCAACATCTGAGTAAGTTCTCAATAACACACGTTTACACATTTATAGTGAATGGGCAAATCTTATAAAACCTGTCAAGAACAGATATGGATTATTTTGCATCCCAAAATCAAAGGAAATATGAAGTTTTATTTAACTTCTTTATTCTATGTTAAGATGATCACATTACTGTAATGTGAATAAATTATATAGTATATTGAATGGTTAAAAAATGTCTTTTTCTTAATGACAAAATATAACTTGTTTATTGTGTGACTTTTTGTTTTTGTAGGACATTTTTGGGAAATGTTACTGTCTATTTCTAAACTTATTTACTGTATAATTGCATATATGCACTTTTTATAACAAGTACATATAATTTGATGTAATTTTTAAGTGTTTGTAGATGCACAGGGTTGTGTTTATCAACATGATCTCTTGGCAGGTACCCTGTTGTGCTGTCCATCGAGGAACACTGTGATGTCAAGCAACAGAAAATGATGGCCCAGGTGTTCAAAGATGTTTTCCAAGACAAGCTCTTGACCGAGCCTTTGGAACCAGAGGCGGAACAGTTGCCCTCACCAACCCAATTAAAAGGCAAGATCATCATCAAGGTACGAAAGCCCAATCAGAAAAGAGATGTTTAATGTGATACAATATAGTTTAATCTGGTTTGCAATTCACCTTTCCATACAGCACAAGAAACTGAACTTTGATGAGACTTTTGCCAAAAAAGACCTAAGCAAAGGTGATAAAGTAGGAGAACTTTTCATCTGGGACCCGATAGATGAGGTGCCAAAGTCCCCTAAACATCTCTACCATGCACTTGTGTGATTGTGTTTTATTTTTATTGCCCCACATGATAATGATGATTTGATTTAACTTCTGTGTAAATGTGTTCGTGTTCAGAGATGGTATACGCATTACTGTGTGATCAAGAATAAGATGTTGTATTATGCTGAGGAGAATGACTTAGAGGAGGACACGGGAAAGGTGAATCACTGACACTTTGTTTCAGAGCAATACAGTAAAATATGTAGATAATTCATGTAATACAAATGTGTTTTCAGTCATTCCAGGGTGGCAGTGAGCGTCATCAGTCAGAGCCTTGGTTTCACGGGAGGATGTCAGAGGGCAGACAGACAGCCGAGAGACTTCTGCAGGAATATTGTGCTGAATCAGGGGGAGTGGATGGAACATTTCTGGTGCGAGAGAGCGACACATTCGTCAATGATTGCACCCTCTCATTCTGGTAATCCTAAATCATTCTCCATTTTTAAGAAAATTGTTTACATTTATGCTTTTTTCCGAAGTGACTTACAGTTCAAGCAATACATTTTTTTTATCAGTATGTGCGTTGCCTTTTCATCATTTCATGTGTTTGCTTCATTTTGCATTTTTGTATTTTAGTATTATTTATTTAATCCATTGTGTGATTTCGTTTTTTCAAAGCCTTTACAACTAAATGTGCAGTGGATTTTTTATATCCCCAATTAAAATGTCTGATTGTATGACTTTTTTCTTTACAACAAAAAAACAAAAAAAGATATTTTCAGTAATGTCTTAGCTGTTTTATGTCAATACGATGGAAGTCAATGGAGGCCAATGTTTGTTGTGACCAACGTTCTTCCAAATAATTTTGTAAATCTGTGTTTTCTACAGAGGAAAAAAGTCATACAGGTTTAAAATGACATAAGGATGAATAAATGATAAAGAATTTATATTTTTGGAAGGACTAACCCCTTTAAGTAAATATGCTTGTGACCCAAACACTATAACTAAAAAACTGTTATATAGCTCTTAAAATAGCTCTTTATTTTTATTCTGTTGAATTTCTTCTAATTTTTGTGTCTGAGCTTGACCAAATCAATTTCAGAAGGTCTGGTAAACCATATTTATAGTAATATTTACTTAAATTTCAACGTAAGTAATATATATATATATATATATATATATATATATATATATATATATATATATATATATATATATATATATATATATATATATATGTATTTTTAAATTCAGTAAAATTAAAATTTAAAGTTAAAATTTTACCTTCTTGACCTACCTATCTTTGGGTCAAGAAAATATTTATAAATATTATATTTAATATTATATAAATACACACTTTTGTAGGCGCAATGGACGTGTTCAGCATTGCCGAATCCGCTCATGTGTAGAAGGAGGTCACACGGTTTATTTCCTGACCGATAACCTGCACTTCCCCAGTGTGTTTGAGCTCATCCAGCATTACAGAGAAAACCTTCTCCGCTGTCAGGATTTTAACCTTCGTCTCACTGAATTTGTGCCTCGACCAGACCTGCACCTGCACGAAGGGTTTGTTGATGCTCTCTACTAGATACAAACACCAACACAAGGTTCACCACATCCCGGCCAGCAAGGCTGTAGGAGACCACGTGGTCAAACTTTAAGCCTCTGCTAGCACTCGCAAACAACTTCAGTAGACATGAAATTGTGGTTTTCTTGTCTCCAGGTGGTTTTACAGCAACTTGAGTCGAGGTGAGGCGGAGGACTATCTGATAAGAATCCCTCGAGATGGAGCCTTCCTCATCAGACGAAGAGAAGAGCCAGACTCATACGCTATTACCTTCAGGTTCTGCTCTCCATCTTCCTCCTCCTCATTCATTTTTCTGGCTAAACTTCATATGGTTTTTTAATGGTCTAACAGCTATGTAGCTTGACCACCTAAAACTAATAGTCTTGATATAAACAAATAAAAGTCTTTTTGTGGTTTTTGTGTACTGAAACGCAGAGGTGAAGGGATGGTGAAGCACTGCCGGATTCACAAAGATGGCTCTATGTACGTGCTAGGCACCTCCAGTGATTTCGAGAGCCTGGTGGAATTGGTCGAGTATTATCGCAAGAAGCCGCTTTATCGCAAAACCAAGCTGCGATACCCTGTGACACCCAAACTGGTGGACCGCTTTAGTTCGGTAAGAAAAGGTGATAGTTTGTAAAAAAATACTGATGAGCAATTTTAATCATTCATAAACTGTCCAGCCTTGATGCACTAAAAATGCAAAAACCTTTCCAGCATTGGGGTTTTGACCATCAGAGGAATTAAGCTGAAATACTTTTCACATGGCTTGTAAAATTTTCTCAACTGTGGGTAATACTAAGAAACAGGGCAGTGATTGTAAAACATTTTGTGTTGTGCACACAAAAGTTGTGCACCACTTCCTTTGTTAGGGCCGCAGTTTGCACATTACACTTGCGTGTTGTTCTAAGCAATCTTGAGTTCTTTATCAATCAAAAGTTTAGGTAAAACAATAATAGTACACTTTTGAAAGTAAGAGTGCTTAATAATGCCATAGAAAAAAACTTTTTGGTATATGGTTCCATAAAGAACTTTTAACAACCAGAAGAAAAAGGAAAAACGATTCTTTAGACTGTTAACGGGTAAGAAAGAACCATTTATTGCATCTGTTGCATTACTGTGAAGAACCTTTTTGTAGCACCTTTATTTCTTAGAGTGTATAATATGGATCATTGTTTCATGTAAATGTTGAGTAAAATAGTAAAAAACAATTCTTACAAATCACATTTAGAGTAGGTCTTGATGTAAGATTGCACAAAAAAATACAAATTGTGCAATTAAAAATGATATATCATTATAAAAATTATACATCAAATGACATTTAGCAGATTACTCAAGTACCAGTGATTAAACACAGTGATTTGACACATAAGAATCATGTGACAATATTACATTTTAAGATTAAGAATTTATTCTGATTTGAGTTTGACTAATCATGCTATATAAAAACCTTTTGGGTTCCCCAAGAACTATTAAGTCCAATAAGATTTTTTAAAGAGCCATTTCTTTCTTACTTTTTTTATAGTCTAAAGAACCTTTTACCACTACAAAGAACCTTTTGTGAAACAGAAAACCTTAACAGATCTGGTTCAGATCACATTTTAAGAGGCACAGAAAGTAATATTTCACTTTTGTCTTTTCAGATACAAAAGTCAGCTTCACTTTATGAGTCCAAACAGTATGTGGAAGCCAACGAGATAGAACCAGCTCTGGTAAGCAGCGTTTCTGTATGTTAGTGTGCATGAGAGGTCATCTCCTGTGGGCTGGAGAGGAAGTGCTGGCTATCTCTTTCTCTCACAGAGGAAACCCATCGTCTGTAAAGAGGAAATGAACACTGACTGAAACATCTATGTCATGTTTATACCACATGCTTCTAGACGCCTGTGTGAAATATAATACAAAAAAAGTCCAATTCTTCAGAACGCTGAGATGTGCTAATGTTGATGTGTTGTTGTCGTTTAGTCTCAGAGCACAGTGAAGGCTCTCTATGAATACAAGGCCATGCGGGCGGATGAACTCAGTTTTTACAAGGGTGCATTGATTTGTAATGTTACCAAGGCGGCCGATGGATGGTGAGATTCTTTGAATGATTTATAGTGTTTTTAGCATTTACGGTACACAATCTTCATAGTGGTAGTTTGAATCTATTTAATGGTGTAATTCCATGGTACAGGGAAAGTATGTTCAACATCATGAATCACAAATTCTTCCCGCTGTCTGTGTGTTTATTTCTACAGGTGGAAAGGAGACTTTGGTGGAAAATTGCAGCATTTTTTCCCTTCAAATTATGTAGAGGAAGTGGCTAATTCTTTATCTGTGACCAACTTCCAGGTTAATCTCAACTTGTTTAGCCAAAATTTGGATGTAATCCTAGCGTGCACTGCGATGATGTTAATTATAACAAAGCTGTTTTGTTATTTAAAGCTGCAATCCTTAAGTTGTTTTGGTTAAAATGAAACAAAATCTGTTAATGAGTAAGTATATAAAAAAGAGTAATAGTGTTACTCTTACTGCGATTCTCAACATTAAGCTTTCAATAAAGTCAAGCTGTCCGATTTCACAGGAAATGTCAGTATGACATCATTTGACACCATTAATTCTCCTGCCAGGCTGTTATTGAAAATAAGAACATGTTTTTAATTAACTTGCCTGGTTAAATAAAGGTTGAATTGAATTGAATATAATTAACCTATTTTATTTCAAACAGAGATGGTGATATAGGCAAAGGTTACTGCAGCTTTAAGATAAAAAAAATGATAGTTGCAAGATAGCTCACAATGTTTTCCTTGATTTTTGGTAGAATTTTACTCGGTTGTCATTTACAGTCCTATACAGTAAATAAACATATAGCATATCTTTGTTGGAAACATCATGTTTTTAACAATAAATCTTCTCCTTCAGGCTGATGAGGAAAACCCATTAGGTCACTTATGTAAAGGGGTAGTGGACATCTCTAAGTGTACTGTAGGTAAGATGACTTTAGATGTCTTAAATGCATGTACATGTTTTGTTTAGAATTAGTCATGTATTCATAATCATCATTTTATCTCATTGTTTCCAGTTCGCTCAGCCAAACACGGCAGGCCTGTGGTGGTGACGCTGCAGTATAAGGAAAATAAAGAAGATGCTTTGCCATTTGATTTAGCTACGGAGACCACTGAGGAGCTGTACGAATGGTATCAGGTGGCCTGGGACATCACGCAGAGAGAGGAAAACCGAGTGTTTGAGGTCTGGAGCTGTCTTCCTAGTACTTATTGCTATCAACCTACCATTGTTTTTATACGGTTAGACTTGAGAAAGTCAAATTCCCTTTCAGAATATTATTTTTAGCAACAAAAAATTTTTTTTTTGTTAATATAGAATGACATATTTTTACAGTATTTGAACTATAATATAGTATAGTATAATGTCTACTAACATTAGAGTTTAATTATGTTTACAATGAATTCCAATTGCAGAAAAAGAAACAGAAGGAGGTCGAGACCAAAGAAGAAGTGGCCAGTGAGATGTCTGATGTCGTCGTCTATTGCCAGCCTCTCAGCAAAGATAAGGACCGCTTTGGTACAGACATTTAGTTAAATAGTTTACACGCATACACAAGTAAGATAATAATTTCCATAGACTGCTGTGATCACTGACTGATTCTCTCTCCATATCAGAAAATTATACCTATAAAGAGGTCCGGTCCTTCGTAGAGAATAAGACACCTGCCCGAAGCAAGACAAAGCATTTTATGGTATATAACCGCAAGGCACTGAGTCGCATCTATCCTAAGGGTCAGCGGGTGGATTCCTCGAACTATGATCCATATCCGCTGTGGCTCTGCGGCTGCCACATGGTGGCACTCAACTTTCAAACTGCTGGTAAGGAGAAACCTTTTCTGATCTGTAAGTTAGGAAAGAGGTTAGTAAGTATAAGAACAGATTTTGAATAAATAGGATAGTTCATGTTACGTGAAATTATTTGAATGAAGTCTATGGTTTTACATTTCCTCAGATAAGTACACTCAGCTGAACAGCGCCCTCTTCAGTCTGAACGGAAGCACAGGATATGTGCTGCAGCCTGAGATCATGCGCTCCGATTATTATGACCCTTATCAAGAGAAGAAGAATGTCAAATACACCATCACTATTAGGGTAAAACACAGTTTGAGAACTGAAATGCAATTCTGATATACCTTAACTGTGATTAAAAAGTCATTTTATAATTTACAGGTTTTAACATAATTTTTTTACATAATGTAAAGAACGTTCTGTGAAAATATAACCGTGATATCTTTAATATTGACAGAGTAAGACAATGTCAAACAATAAAATCAATAATTAGAATGCCAACTTTTGGTATTTTTTTGTGCAAAATTATTAAATGTAGTGTCAATTTTAGTATTTTACTTAATTAATTTTAGTATTCAGTAATTAAAAATGAATTACTGTATTTGGAAATCTATCATATAATCTATAATAATCAATAAACACACATGACCTATTTTCATCATTTTTATGGATAAGACCGCTTTAATGCTTCTAATCTCATTATTAGATTTTGAGACTTTGGCCTGGATTTCACAGACAGGGTCACAACTGCCTGGCTTGACAATCTACTTTAATTTTTCATAGCATTGTGACATGCTTACATTTTTAAAAAACTAACACATTTGTATTTGCTAATACTAAAAGTGATGATAGGAACAGTACCTCAGCGTCTTAAACAGTTTGAATGCACTAGATTCTTAATGTTTTTCTTTTGCTCAGGTGATAGCAGCTCGACATCTACCCAAACCTGGTCGCAGCATCGCCAGCCCCTTTGTGGAGATTGAGCTGTGTGGCCAGACAGACGACAGCAAATTCAAGACTATTGTTTGCCGTAAGAATAAGGAAAACATAAATAAGATTTATAGACTGATTTTACTTTAAGATGTTTTAGAAATTAGGAATCAGATTTTTTCCAAAAACAATGGCCGGAACTTTTTTTAGAAATAAATTAAACTCCTTATAATATTGCTCAATATTAACATGAGCAAATGTTATCATTATACACAGTTTTATTTATAAAATGATGTTTTATTATTCAACTTAATAATAACTTAACAATAAATGCGTCTATACCGACAGATGATAACGGTCTTAATCCTGTATGGCTCGGGCCACACCATCAGCCTTCAGAGGCAGTTACTTTCAATGTGTATGAACCAGACCTCACCTTTCTACGCTTTGTGGTCTTTGAGGAGGACATGTTCTCTGACCCCAATTTCCTGGCCCAGGCTACTTTCCCGGTGAAAGGCGTTCGCTGTGGTATGTCAAGTTCATCGCTGAAGTGCGCACTACAACATAAATGATTTTTAAATACGAGTGCAAAAAACCAAACTTGTCTATTTGGCAGGGTATCGGTCTGTCCCTTTAAAGAACGGCTTTAATGAAAACCTGGAGCTTGCATCTCTCCTGGTGTATGTTGATATACAACAGGTGGAGGTAGGAAACATGTTTAATCTCATTTAACTAATAAAACGGGTACAATATGTGATATATTTTTTCCTGGAAAAAACGTCAGTCATTGTTACTGTGAATTCTCCATCTATGTATTGACTGTTTGCATTGGAACTGAATTGTTTTCACAGAAAGCACAAGAGGAACTCTACTCTTCCTCGAAGCAGTTGCAAAAGAAGCAGGCAGGCAATGAATGCTGCCTGTACGACACTCACTCGAACCTACAGCGTGCGCCTCACCGTCGTGATGATCCACCACAGGAGTACACTGACAAAAAGTAAGAAGTTGAATTTATTCTTCCATCACTCTCTCAGTGAAGATATTCATTTTTGTCTTTCTCCTTCTCTACAGGTTAAATAAACAACAGCAGAAAATAAGCAACAGCAAGTTCTACTCATGAGGAAAATAAGAGTACTGAAAATCTAGTTCACTTCTTCCTGGTTCTATTGTTTTATAAGAGTCTGTTTCTCTCGGTTCTGCTGCTCCATAAGTGCCGGTTCTCTAACAGGCCTAAAAGACGGGAAGTTGTAGCCATTTCACTTGTGTGCTCACAAAGAAATCAGTCAGACAGAGAATTTAAGAAATACTCTGAAGTGAATTCTCTGTGGAAGGTGTAAAACAACAAGACCTCAAGAAGCTGTATGTTGTTTTAAGAGATTACCAATTACAATTCTGTCAGTGATTACTCATGATTGGGAGTTAATGACAGAAATTAAGTTTAAATTGAGTGAAAACCAGATGAAGGAGTTTTGTGATAACCGTGAAACCTTCTGTGTTGTTTTTATTCATTTATTTGCCACTGTAATAAACTTCTTTATTGTCCAAAACTTAAGCAAGACATTATATATTCATTTTACTTCATTATTGGTATAGGATCAAATTTTAACTAATCCAACTGTTGCTTTAAAACAGATGATGCATTATTTAAGATACATTACTGCGGTTCCTTGTGATTGAAAGTTACTTATCAAGTAAATCTTTATTTGCCTTATTAAGTTAAACATTTATTATTTATCAAGTTGATTCTTACTTTCTCAGAATTTAAGAAACAAACACACAGTGCAAACACTTCTTTGTGGGATGTCACACCCAATATGGAGGAGGATTGTGTCATCAGTCCTCATTTAACACATACTTCTGTGAAGTGACTACAGCACACTTATTACAGGAACTGTAATGATGCTGTACTGTGTAATTTTTGTGACACTATCTGCACAAAGTGAATTCGCAACGCCACAGAAACCAATGACATGATACTGCTACAAACAATAGAAGAAAGGAGTGCCAAACTGTCTGTTTGAAAATAAGTATATTGGTAATTCATTTTGTTGTTCAAGATAAAAGACGCTTCAATTTTATTGTTATCGTTTTGTTCTTCAGCCTCAGCTGATTTTAATTTGACCATCAGTTTACACACTTTTTTAAGGCAGCGAGTGTAGAATGACACAGTTCTTTGGAAATGCCCGCTGTGGCTTATCGAAAACCAGGAAGTTACCTTACATACGTGACCTTGTCTATAAAAACCCGCCTCAAGTCAAAATATAATTAAGAGATATTTAGCATTAGTCAGCCATAAAAAATTGTTAAGTTAATACGTGTTTATGGCTGTAAATGATAAACTGTATGATAGATTTGGAGAAACAGTACTTAAATTTTCATTATTAACAAAAAGTACAGAAAGTAAACACGGATTTCAATCCTTACTCGGTCACAAAAGATTTAAAGCTGAATTTTACAGAATGTTCTTTACATTATGTAAAATGGCTTTTTTGTAGAAAACAGTAAATCACAAAAATTACTTTGGCTGGGTTTTCACAGGAAAGGTCACAAATAGTCAATTTGTATTCCATAAACGCAAAGAGATCCTTCAGTGGTATAGGACTATTATTTGTTGTTCCACAGTCGATTCAGTTTTTATATTTTACATTTTCAATGCCAGGACATTATTATTAAGACTAATGCATAGAAAAATATCAATAAAAAAAAAGCAATGAAAGCTTTTTATTTGAAACATATTCACAGACAGTTTATTTTGATTGAAACTGGTTCACATATTAGGCTTATTTTCCTGTCGAAGGTGTGTGTTCTCATTACAACAGCCACAGAGCAGCAGCAGCAACCCAGCTGTAGATAAAAGCGGATACACAGAAGAAATAAGGGCAGCAGTTCTAACTGCAAAAACTCCAGGAGTCACGGGAAATTTGTATGTACACGACTGTGCCACGGGGGGCCCAACATCATATTAAGACTCGGTCTCAATTCAACATTGCAAAAGTTTTTTTTTTCAAAAATAAAAGAAAGATAAAGGAGACATTATAATATGTTGGTAGAGACATACACATACAGCACAGTGAGCTCCACAGGATATAACAAACAAATCTGAGGTGTGGAGGAAACAGTTCCCAAGTTATTATTTATATGTCAAAACTTCATTCACACTTTTTTCGATTAGCCATCGTCTCTGTGTTTTCTGAATGAGAAAAAGAGATGGTGTTTTCATTTTTTTTTTAACTAAATAAGGGTTGGGAGGGGGGAACCCAGCCCCCGAAATTCCTTCCCCAGAAACAAACGCAATATTGTCTGCTGTTAGAGACCGCAGATCATTACAAGCCAGTGTCATCGTCACATTACCACCGCTTGAGCTTCAGAATTTCCAGTACACTTAAAAATGCACGGCTTACTGCACACGGACGTATGCACTCGGTCCGTCTCTCACTTTCAGAAACACATATTGATTAAATAGTAAGAAGCCGAAGGGGGAAAGTCTTCAAACTAGTGATTTTACCCTTTAAATCTTCATGATAACATTACAAAACGCAACATTTGCAGATGCAACATGCAAAAAGAAACAAACAAACATGGATGAGTCAAAAAAAGAAAATAATTATTATTAAAAGCAATGTTCATCAAACACATACAGTGCATTTGGTCAGTGGGAGGCAGGTAAAGAAAAACAGATGACCGTATGCACTCAATCTTAGAAATGAAGGCAACAACAATCTCCCAAACGTGAGGGGAGAAACAAACATCTGATAGAGAGGGGAAATTATATACACTCATATGTACATTATACAGTATGCAACTACGCAAGATGGCAAAACACAAGTTGGTGCCCAAGGTTGTTTGTGGCACCCGGTGCTGAACTCCCCCGGACGGCGTCTAGATGGGTGTGAAACTGAAAGCACACACAAGCAGGACCTATCAAAAACCGCTACGGTCAAGACTGGCCACATAGACTGTGCGGCAACTCAGAGCACAGTCTATCTATCTATAGATTGTAAGTGGGAGTAAAAACAAGACACTCCTTTGTAAACACGGATCAGAAGAAGAATTTCTAAAGAAAACCTCTCGACTGACTATTACTTCTGACCACTTTATGAGATATTTCATTCTATAAGTAATAAGATCTATCTCCTTCATAACAAGTCTCTCTACTATAACTTATTACAGTGGTGATGAACTATACGTTCACAAAAGCAATAAAACAAACCGTTTAACTGCATAACAAGTCGTAATGGATGTAGCACAAATCTTGGCTCGATATTTTATTGTTATATAAATATGAGTAACATTTTGTTAACCGATATGGCAGGACACTCGCGGTGGACTTCTAATGACCGCTAGAGGCAACCACAGCAAGTTTACAGATAATAATAATAATAATAAAGCCTAATAATCTGTTTAAAAGTCAATAACGTTATCTATGTACAAACTCATCTGAGTTTCCTCAGAGTTGCCAGGTGTTGCAATCTATACAGGAAATGTTTTTAGGCACCATCTTGGTTCAGTATGCTTGACAGAAGTACTTCAGGAAAACAGGACCAGATAAATGGGGCTCATAAATACAGAGTAGTCCCAGACTACTTCCGCGCTCTTAAATATGGGTGTAAAATTAAAATGACACTGTACACAATGTGGCTAAAAAAGAAAGAGAAACGATGAAGAAAATGTCTCAGAGCGAAGCCCTGTGAATATGTCAAAAAGGGAAACATTGTTTTTTCTTTACAAACACACATATACGAAAGCAGTGTATGGAAAAATATGCTTATTCAAGTTAATAAAAAATGATTTCTAGAGCGACAGAGATGAATGTGTGAGAAGAAGTGGATGGTTACAGACACATTTTACAACAGAGATTTCAGTTAGGATGTCAATTGACTCGCAAACATAATTAAAACGAAACAAAAATAATGTTTTGTGGAAATGTTGGCTTTCCACACACACACTAGGTGATATCAAAACAGTCCTGGAATGTGGCTCTGAATATTCAGGCCTTCGCCAGACGCTGGTAGCACAGGGGAAATGGCTCCAGGTGGTTCAAGGAGAGAGGGACAAATCAACCGTGTCTTCTGGGAACAAGGACAAGGAATAAAATCCATAGCTAAAAGAGTAGCTGACGTACACGCAGGAGGACAAGGACACGGTTCCTCTGAGGGGTGAGATAAAGGCAAGAAAACGAACGTCAACCTTTACTGTACGATGTCATTAGAAACAAGGTTCCTGTGCTGTGTGATGATGTCACAAGACGTAGTCTTGCATTTGGGTGGCGCTGCAAAGAGCGTCCTTGTATTTGGATGAGATACTAGACAAATCTCGAGCGTTTATGATATTATCAGAATGTCCTCGGTGTTTGTATGATGTTCCTATAAATATAGTCTTGGTGATGTGTCAGCGATTTCCTCCGTTTACACTCATCTTCTGGAGTCTTGATGATGCTGAACATGTTTACCATGCCTCGGTGTAGCGAACATCTACTTCCTTCAGGTTGGGTAATTTGGCCTGCGGGTGAGGCGAAAAAAGACATTTAGATACCAGGCTGCTTAATGCAATTTGCGACAGAACATGTTCCTGGATCAACATTGTTTATTCAATAATTCTTGTCAGCCGATCAAAAGCCATCTCTGATATTAGGGTCAGGCCTGTCATTTCTAGGAATGTTGAAAGAAATGTTTGTTCAGGAACATTGTGTGTCATAACTGCACCACTAGCATTAACAAACAAATTAACAAAAATTGATTGGACAAACAGATAGTCCCCGCCCACGACTCACGCCATTGGTAAAGACAATGTTGCCTAGCAGGGCTGGTTGGAAAAGTCGAATCATTTTACTGTTACGTTTCAGATTCAATATATACACATGATCATCTCTCTCTCTCTCACCTTCAGGTCCTCATAAGTGTCCGCAGTGAGTTTAGTACTATTCATATTCAGACTGCACAGGCTTTTCATAGCTGCAAGAACAAACAACAAGTTAATTGTCAATTGTGTCATCTAAAATATAATGTAAATGTTTTAGCTCAAACAATTATCTAATGTCAAGACTAACCAATCAGAATCAATAATATATATAACATTTTTCATTTTAAATAATAGCAGCAGGTGTTTATTTAACAGTTCAGACTGTCCATGCGGAAAAACATGATGGTGTATGTTCTTACAGCTGAGGGATAGCAAGCCGGCGTCTGTGACCGGAGTCTCACATAAGTTTAGAACCTGCAGACAGGCCAGATGCTCAGACAGCAAACGGAGTCCGGCGTCTCCGAACTGAGAGAGAAACAAAACAAACAAAGTCAATAAAAATGAAAGTAATAGAGGGATTACGAGATTGTGGAATTGGTAGCGGCAAGACCTGGGTGGACCACAAGTTGAGCTGTTTGAGGGACGGCAGCTTGATGAGCTGTTCAGCGCAGGCACTGGTGACGTTGGTGAACGCCAGGCTGAGGTTCTCCAGGTTCCCGAAGGAACCAGAGCTGAGGAGACGAGCCAAGTCAGCATCCTGAAGAGGCAAAAATATGTTGTGTTAGGGGAAATCTATCATGTTTTATAGACACATGACAATTCTTAATTCATAAACACGGACTTACTGTAGACTTCGAGGGCAGAGTGAGTCGAGTAGGTCCTCCTTTTCTTTGCTAGAGAGAAGAAAAAACAGCAAGATTTTATTTAGTAGCTGCTCTGCAGTTTTGTTTTTATTCCAAACACCAGGTGGCACTTGTGGGTGCATTTGGTGCCCGATTCATTGAAAGCCTGTAAATGGGACAGTTGTGTCTTTCTGTGGAAACTGGAGCACCGTTTTGACCTCTGACAACACAGCGATGACTGTGCAATGGTGATTATCAAACGTCTTACCAGTTCTTTAAGCTCTCTCTGTCTGTCGCACAGCTGCTCGTACATACGCAGGCCGACCTGTGTGCTCTCCAGGGTGGAGATGATCTGTAGCTGAGTGTCCTTGTTCTCGATAATGTTATACTCCAGCATAAGACACAAGATCTGCTCGAAACACACATTATGACTGCCACATTCTGCATCCAAAACCCAATTTTAACCACCCTAAAAGTCAGTCATATGTACCTCCACCATAGTCTGGTTCCCCCGCAGGGCCAATAGCATACACGGTCCCAACTTATTCTCAGCCAGCGACAAGAGAAATTTCTTCGTCTTGTAGCAGGAGCCCATGAGAATGTGGACCTGTGCGGATGAATTGTGTCAGGACAAACTCGAGACTGAACCAAAAAACACGTGTCATATTTCACATGAACGCCATCATACCATGCTGGCAAACAACTCTCCATCATCGTCGCAAGCCACGCCCCCTGGACTGTACAACTGGAACCACCCGTCCTTTCCAGAACGCACACTGAGCAAACAGGAGTGGACCTGTGAGAGACACACAAACACACGAGAGCTTAACAAATCATTGTTTACCAAGTCTACAGTCACAATATTAGACAAGCATTCCATTTAAAATGCAAATGAAACAACACCCCTTCTGTAAACTACAGTTTCCTCATCTCACCTCTTGTCGGGGATCCTTCGCGAACCTCTGAATGACATATTTTAACTCTCTGGTAAAAAAACAAACAAAAAAAAGTTAGATGACAGAAAACATTTGACCTTAAAATACCAGCCAAAACTTAAGTAGGGCAAGACTGACTGTTGCATCTAAAATCTTATTTAAAGGTGCAGTTCACCCAAACACATATGACGTTTTTCTGCCGTGTAACACAAAATGGTTTCGAAGAATCGGATGGGTTGTTTTTCGTCATTGCATTCAAGACAAATGGGGCTAAATTGAGGCTTTTAATGCAAAAGCAACATAAAAGTATCATATATTTGTGCACTATAAGGGATGTCACTTACTTTGTAAATTTGGCATGTGCGAGGGCCCTGGAGAGAAGACAGCAAACAGAAAAAAACATTGTGTTAAATCACAAGATACACAAAACCAAGTGGTGCCATTTTAACACAATTACACACGTTGCTTTCTTAGACTGTATGTTGACATGTTTTCCTCAGCATGCATGATGTTACAATTGCAAATCAAATGAAATCATCATGTTCACGTCTGTGAGGACTTCATAAAGTGTTTTGCATGTGTGTCATAAGTGCTCTGGGATGCATCTGGCTGTTGTTAAAGTTATCTTTTAATGAAGGCTGGAAGCGCCGCGTGGCGTTGGCGCGCAGGTGAGCCCCCCGCCTGTGGCAACCGCAGGGCTCTGCAGGAGACCTGTAATGATGCGCTTCGTCCTGCAGGGCCAATTACAGGAGCCACAGAGGACCCGAATCACCTCTCACAATACCCACAATCCCACTGCAAAAACCTGCTGCGGCTCGCCCACGTCAGACACCACCCCTCCAGAGACCAACCCACCACACGCACCCCCCCCCCTGCATTATGTCAGGGAAGGACGGATGACAGATGAAGTAGACCAAAAAGCCACAGTCACAATAATACGATGGCCAATTATGCAAAAACGGTTTCATATCTAATATCTAAATAAATTATTACACTGCACTTATTATTAACAACTTGTTGATATTGTATCTGAATCATTCCCAAATGAACCAATGTGGAATCGAAACTAAATAAATCAGGAATGCAAATGTCCTGAATGCAAATCAAAAATGGATCGAAACTGGAATTACATCAGTCATAATCCCAACCCTAAAGAAATATGCTCTTACTCTTTTGGGAAGGGGATAGGCTGAAGGAGGCTGGCCAGTGCTGGTCTCCAGTCATCGTAGTCCGATCTGTGGAGAGAAATGACACACAGGAGATATTAGAGAATCAGATACAGTGAAATATATAACAAGAGCGTTAGGTTAAAATAGTAAAGGTTGAAAACTGGTAAAAGAGGTTTAAAGAAGTGACAAAGTGGTTGAAAATAACATGCAGGGTGATGTGAGCTAATTTAAAGTCAGCACATGTTTGCGTCTATCTGGGATTTTTTTCACACCCTCATTTGTATTGTGGGCCATCTAAGCATCTGTATTTATTTTTTGTTCTCTGATGGCAGCGTTTACTTCAACCATTCTTCTCAACCATGTGGGAAGATCTGGCAACCCGCTGCTGCCTTGTTCTGTATATGCCCAGTAGTATTTAAAAATGACAGAATGCAGTTTGGTTAAGGATTATATTTATAACCTCTGCTAGTTATAAATGGAAGCTAAACAAAAAATAGTTAAAATCCCTAACACGCCATTGGTCGGCCAAACAGATAGCCTGGATTGACCAAAGTCAATCATGACTCACATAGTCCATATTAAGCTGAAATAGACATATGTTTTTAACATTTGATATTAAAAGTACATCATTTAATAAAAGTACTTCATCAAATAAGAAACTCTTCATGGTATTGTTTTTTTATTTAACCATCTTAAATTGCGTGTTAATTTAAAATGTTGCCACTAGTATTGATCACTGAAAGTTTGGTTACTCGAGAAGAGAATCATATAATTTGATCAATGACGGCACACTCACAGCATCTTGAGGATAAGAGCGAAACAGCCCAGGACTCTGTCGGCATGTGCAGGCAGCTGAATGGACAGGGCGTTAAGCGCGGGGCTGACCAGCAGACAGTCGATCAGGTTGGGTTCGTTGTCGCCCTCCGCGGGGGCCTTGTGCAACGTGTTTGCGTTATTGTTGTTAGCTCCAACTCCACAAGGATCTCGCTGGAGTTGACGATGGAAGGTGGGGGTGACAGGGGCAGGGTGGGGGTTGGAGATAGAGTGGTGCTCGAGGGTGGCGTGGGCGGCTCGGGCCGCAGCAGACGCAGCGGCATGGGCGGTTCTCTCGCTCTGCTGCTGGCAACCGTTCCGGATCTCCTTTAGACTGGGAGAATTGTCTCGACTGAAAGAGAAAGAGAGAAGGATATGCATGCTGTCACACAAAAAACAACTGTTTATTTTGTGGCAAACTAAAGGAAGACAAAAGAGACAAATATGCTGCACATGTGTGCCAGACGTTTGCTGAACTTTGGCAATGATGGAAATTGACACTACTGGCAAACAGCTTTGTGTTAAACCTTCAACAAATATCTGCCACTACGGATAAATAGGTAGTAAAGGAAGTAACAGAAAAGATTATGAAAAGAAACATACTGTACAAACACAAAACTTCAACTCTCACACAAAACTGTTCAGATGGAGACTTTGTTTGCTTAACAAGTTACTATAAATGAACTGTAGTTACATAGGAGAATGAATGAGGGAACGGACTGAAACAAAAACAAGGACGAAAGAGAGCTCATGAAGGCTTGGGGAGGGAGATCTGACTCTCTTGGGTCACTGAGGATCATGGAAACTTTTGAAAATAGTTCCCCATTTCTCCCAGGTAGGATCACGGCGGCCCAGAAGCTCGAGCGATGACACAAACAGGACACGCGAGACCAAAAATGTCACTGCGGACACGTCACTGTTGTTTGTTATAAAACAAATACGGTTGGAAATAAAGACCAGAGTGTATTTTAAGAATAATTAAGAGCAAGCACGTAGGCTGCGGTGTCATTAAGTCCGGCAAATCTGATTCAGAAAAATATTTATTGGTTGTCAGGTGTGAATACGGTCTCGTGGGATGGGGGGAAAACTGTACATCAGGCGTACCTGTTGATGAACTCTTCATAGCAAGAGTAGATGGCGGCCAGACACACCGCCACAAGATTGGGGAGAACCCGAGGATGAGGGCATTGTCCGGTGGGACCGTGCATGCTGAAATGATAGCAGAAATTGGTTAGTAGCCGTTTTGTCCAAGCATGCACAAATGACAGATCAAAAAAAAAAAGATGTAACAGGAAGTAACTGTAGGGTCAGGACCTAAACAGACTATTAAAATGACAGTCTGATAGATAAAAGAGATATTACACTTTGTGTAAATATGAAGGCCTGTTCTTTGTACATAAGTGACCGTAACTTTACACCGTGTCATAACATAACTGATATGAAATTTAATGGATGTTTAATCAATCCAGTTAATTGGACACACGACTTTGCAAAACATACAGAAATACAAACCAAGCAACCGTCCAAAACAAATAGTTCTTGCAGCTGGTTTGGACAGAAACTCTGATTTATCTGGAAGAGAAAATTCTTGTACACGCCTGTGTGAAAAACATCCCTCACCTGTGAATGAACTTCTTGACTACTTCCATGCCAGCGTTTAGTTCATTCAGAGCCAAAATATACTCCTGAGTAAAGAGACGGAGTCTGGGACATTTCCCAAAGTCCTGAACGAAAACAAAAGGCAGAACGGGTGTCAATAAAGCACCCATGTACAGCGTAGATTATGTCGTGTGTAGTGTGCACACCCACCATGTTGTGTTTGAGGATTCTCTGAACCACAGGAGTGAACACTTCAATCACCACCATTGAGCGAGGACGTTCCCTACAGTGCTGCATACAGGAAAACAACAGAAAGATATCGATTAATGCATGTATTAATCATCATAATCATAACAGCTGATCTTCTTAAAGTGACAGTAGTACAATAAATTGATGATGTCAGATGATAACGTAATGAAACGAAAGGTTGGGCACTGGGCAATTCCAATGTTATGGATGTGATATTTTTCGTTAAAACATAAAATATTAATTCTTACAGAATGTACTTATTATTAAACCCTGTTGATAATTTATGAAGATTTTGGACTGTTATGGATGTGACAATTCTGAAAACAGCACCTGACTATGAAAAAAATCAGCTTTAAACATAAAACATGTCTTTACATTTTTGCGAAAGACCTCACATGGGTCCACCAAAACATCAAACATTGACATCTGAACTATCTGTATGATAAAAACCTTTGGGAAAAAACTTTTTTTTTTTTAATGGTAAGGTTGGCATATCACATTTTTTTCATACTAAATAAGGAAATACCACATGCTTATTTTGGATTTCCTTTCTTCATAAAACATATTTTATTATTCAAGGCACTTTCTCTTCTCAGCACTGAATAAATATATTTCTTCTTCCCAGAAATACAACCAGATTTACCTTGCAGAAGAATTCACATAGGTCAGGAGGAGGATGGTTATTCTCCAGCAGGGGTGCGATGGCCTACAGACAGATTCAAACCATTAGTCACCTTCCAAACAAACATGTCAAATCTTCTTGCCTTTCATCCACATTGTAATTGCATAACCATCAGATGCTGGTCCAGCACAGCTGTACATGCATATCCTGTTTCTAAGCTGTTCTGCTACATTTTCAAGTCAATTCTATTCTACAGCATCTTTCAATGAGCCCTAAGACACATTATGTAACCCTGCCTTTGTCAGCAATAGGGTTTCATGCACTCCAACATCCATCTTCATCTAAAAGCTACTAAGAAAAAAAAGTAAAACTCACCACAATGATGTTCTCATGGTCCTGAGCGCTGAGGTTAGTGTTCTGGGAAGGAAGTGACACAAATGCAAATGTTGACAGTTAATTGGCCAGCGACGTGACAACAAAGTGACTCAACAACCAGAAAGTCCTGCTTTTAAAATGTTAATGCTTTTCTTGGGAAAGACTGTGTGACTCAGGGATAAAACCTCTGGACGAAAGGCCTTCGAGAGAAGTTTTCTGTGAGGCGAAACGCTCAGTAATTGTGGGATTGAAAGTATGAACATAATCTTTATTTACAATTCATGGGCAGATGAAATAAATCTTTCCCTATTTGCAAGAATATTTCGGAAAAGGAGATCTTTTTTTGTAGGCACTATAAAATTCAGGCAACAACAGGTGACATTAAGTCTGCCAAATGTAATTTTTCATTTTTTTTTACAATAATCATTTTAAATCAACTTGTTGAAATTCTTTAGAAGCCATAAGTAAACAATGCCAAATTACAAGTAGCAGCTCATGAATGAATATGTTTTCTTTTAGGTTTAGTGTGTAGATTTATAATCGTCTGTAGATAAATGTAAACGTCATGTAATAATGCCAACCATACTGGAGTCGACCTGACAACCTTCCCAGTATTTACAAAGTCATTACTTATTATTATACTTATACTTATTTCTAGAGATTTGCTATGTGGTTCCTTCTCTATGTTGTCCATGTTTACTCTGCATTTAGCTCTTTTACCTCATAATCCACCTCTCTGCATAATTATAAGTATGATTTAGAGTCACAGCACAAAGGCTGTAGGATGAGTTACGCAGAGTTTCGGGCGGAAAACTATTTTATAATGATATAATTTTATAATGATAGACTTTAATTGTGTAGGAAAGCATTAATAATTAGCTTTACAACTATAATACTGCTACTAAGTCTAATTAAATAGCTTAATTCATCAGGTTCCTCATTAAATAGTGATGAATGTGCATGACGTACCTCAGCGAGCAGGGTGGAGATGATGTGCAGCGGTGCCTGATGGATGGAGTCATCCTGCAGAGGTGAGGTCAGGGCCATGTCCACCAGAGATCTGATCTCCTTCAGCACCACCTCCCAGCGGCTTGGGTTGTTCAGCACCTTGCGGTACTTGTAGATCTTTTTCTACAAATGAGTCAAAGGCACACAAATAACCCAGATTACACACACTTGCCTTTTTACCCAATGTGACATTTTAGTGCCATAATGCAGCAGTAACAACCGTTATGGTACGGTGTATCTGTAAACATTTAAACAGAAATGATTCGTGGTTATGTGGGTTTAGGATTTCAGGTGAATTTATTTACCTGATGTATACAGAAGTAAGGGTTGTTTTGTTAGGGAAACTTTTTAACCTTGAAGTTCTTATATATGAATTACTAACATACATTTATATTCAATTATAACATTACACATTTAGTTAATAATTATTTATTTAAATAAATACAAATATTTGTAATTTAATATTATTCAAACTGATAACTGTCACTGAACATATTGAGTATACACATGGAATTGCACTATCCAAACTGCAATTCTGTACATTTTAGATATTAAAATATTTTTTCAAATCTTTTTTATTTTTAAAAATATGTAAATAAAGTTTTGAAATGTACATTTATTGTTATGAGTCTTAGTTATTATAATAATTTTGAAATGTTATACATTAAGACATTTTCTTTCTAATTCTGAGAAAATGTCTATCATTTTGTTGTAGATGCCACTTGGTGTCAAATTTTGTTAAAGGGACAGTGCACCCAAAAATAAATTCTGTCATAATTTACGTCATTCCAAACATGTTTGATCTTTTTGTCTGTGCAACATAGAAAAAGTTAAATTCTGAAAAAGTTTGCATCATAATAAAAGCTAATTCTGCGAATCAGTTTGAAGGAATTCAAGTCTAAATAAATGACTTGACATTTATTTTGGTGTCAACTGTTGCTTTAACAAATGCTATGACAATCCCTTTTTCTCTGTAAAGTGCTACTCAGCTTCTGCGAAATGTCTTTAGATTGATGTTCATTGCAATTCTCTGTTTTCAGTACACTTCTGACCTTACCTTCCACTGTATAGAGTGAAACCACTGGTCCCGCAGATAGCTGTTAGCAGCCTACGAGTGCACACAAACATTACAAGAATGAGTCAAAGAGGAAAGGTAATCGAACATGAGCGTCACGAAACAAAGGTTGGCGTTACCTGCAGGAGGACTGTCCCGCCAGGGAAGCTTAGCTGGACGCAGTATTTGGGGGCGTTGTCCCATGACAACAGCTGCAGATCCTCTATAGTGCTGTAAGACAGAGGGGCCTCCATATATCCTGTGGGCTGCAGAAACAGGAAGAGACACGTTTGTATTTGCAGTAAACGCTCAGAAACCGCAGCTGTTAAGGACCTTTCACAAGACTTGGGGCCTCAACGCACATCTTTTGATACAAGATATGTTGTTTGGACCTTCACATAAAAAATGTCAGTGTTTAGACAAACACATAATAAATCTTTGTGTTTAATGGGGTTCGAACCCACAACCTGGCCAATGGGATTGTAGGTAACTGCTTTCTCAAACAGGTCATGCATTTACTAGGAATTTAAGCTTCCTCTTCACTCCGGTAGCTTCTTTATTTGCATTGTATGTCATGCAGACCGTTGTAGCTCATTTCTCAGTCTCACTCCTGACTGAAGTGCTGGTGGTCACGTGACCTCAAATGTCAACAGGCTGTTCCCTGTCTCCTTCCCTCTACAATAGCACACAGCGGCTGTTACTTTATTAGCCGCCCTCCCTCTTCAGCAGCCCGGCAACGGCTCTTCCATTATTAGCGCCACCCTCCCTCTGCGTTTGCACAAACAGGCTATTGCTATTTGTGCTGCTCTCCCTCTAGACTAAAAACCTAACCACAGTTCCTGTATTTGTGTCAGCCACCCAGCTCGCTACAGCAAACAAGCCGTTCCTTTCTTTGACTCATTCGCCCTGGCTCCGCGTCTCTCGCTTCTCAAACAAACAGTCAGCTCGTCCTCCTATAGCAAAATAAAACAGGCCTGTCTTTTATTTACATCCCCCACTAATAGGTGGTAGACCGACTGGCTGTTATCCGCTGGCAGTCCCCCCCGCCGGTAAGGAATTGAGATGCACAGCTTGCAGAGGGGGACTCGTGTGATAAGCTTCTATGATATCTCATTTATAAAGTGATCAATCACACGTGAGGTGTCTGCGCTCGGCTGAGCACGTGCTGTTCCTGGAAGGGCCCGAGGTGGCAAAAACACAGATAAAGCGATGAGGTCTGCTTGTCTATCATAAAGTCATGGTAAATATGTCACCAGCGTGGTTTATATATACAGCAAGGTGAAAACCTCTTTAAAAGGTTGTCATAGCTACAATATCCTGTGTGACGATATGAGAACCTGCGCTGAGCTTGACATTCTCTGCGCTTATCTTTGTGTAACTCGCCGTCCTCTCTCTCTCTCTCTTTATCTGTTTCTTTCCACTTTTCCGTTCCAAGAAGTCCTCCGTTTCTTCCTTCATCTCATTGAGGCTGTTTTTCATGGTGCAATTCTTCCTTAAGGAGGAGTTGAATAGCTCTCCTCAGCATTGCTATGTTGCCATGGAAACAAAGAGATGAAATACAGACATATGTTTTTTTTTGTTACCAAGGAGATCCAGATGGAAAATGATGTGGAGAAAAACATCAGTGTGTTCAGGTGGTATCTCTTTAACTGACGAACTGATGTAGATCTCAACAGTGGTCGACTTGTCAAACCATGAGGTACTCCAAGCATACCAAGAGTAAGCGTCAAGCAATAAAGAAATACTGACTTGATTAGCGGTTGATGCATGTTCGTTATCAATAGCTAAATATTATTATACTGAAACTGGCTTTTTAACGTTTCAATCAAAGGAACCATTAAATGAACCACCATATGACCAAACTGCCACTGTAGCCTAACGACTCAAAATGTTTACGTCAAAGAAGTAAAATACATTAAAATTCTTTAACATGTGCTAATATTACAACACACTGCAACATATGACTACATATATTTTTGTTCAAGGACATTTTAATACCACAAAAATTCATGTACTGTATGGATATATTTATATGATGATGAAACAATAATAATTATAGCTTTGAATTATTTTATTGAAACACAGTATAAATCAGGGATGATAATAAAAAAACTAATATAGTAGCAAGACAAAGATGAACTGTGAATTAAAATGGTCAATTATTCAGCCTGGCTATACTTAATGTTAGCACTTACTTTCACATTGACTAAAACTTGAACCTGCATATGTGAAAAACCACACTGGCCAGTATTGTCCATGTCAGCAAAACAAAACCCTCATAAAAGCATAACATTTCATGTTTTTGCATAACTGTTCAAGCACATACAAATTAAGTGTAGACAGTGCAAAAACTGACCGCACAGGTATGCAAAATGTTCAACAGTACGTTCTCTCCCAAAGTAAACACGGCTTCGTCCAGCTAAATGCTTTTACCCATAATATATCAACAGCAAACCAGGACAAGCTAAAAAACTGAAGTCTCTCTAATCAGTAAAGCCACACAAGAATTAAGAATGAATACACTGAACAATAGTTTACTTGTTCATTTACCAAAAACTAAAACACAATAAGCTACAGAAGAACTTTCAATTACACCCTATACAACAGATGATACAAAAACAAGTTTTGTGCAGCAGATACATGGTCTGCATATGGACTTCCAGATAAAACCAAAAATGCATCACTTGTAAAATCAATTATAAAGAAATGCTCACACAAATAACTGTGACAGCTCAATGCAGCCGAAATAAAGCGAGATATCTATTTTAAAACTAGTGTGTTAAAACTGTTCTTTAAAAATCAGTGCATAAATAGACAGCAGCGACAGATATATTCACTGAGCAAAACAGGTTGAATTTCAGGCTGCCGTCCTCTATTCATGTGTTAACTTTACCACAAATTTGATGACCTTAGGCTGCAATAGGAAATAGGGTGGCAGGTGTCTATGTTACGGATGTGGCTACGTCAATTCCGTTTCTAAACCTAAACAGCCTGCAGCCTAGAGGATAAAAAGTTCACATACAATAAGCGCACTGATATCATATGATACACCTGTCATTTTAATAATACAGCTACATGAATTACAGCTCAACCTGGTGTTTACCTGGAGGGTGTCTGAACCTCCACCAATGAACGCAAGGCAGTTACAATCTTTAGTAAAAAGGTTTTTAAGTGCATCAGAGATGCTTAGTAATAGTCAATGTTTTTTTTAATAACAATTTGTATAATCTGTGTGTGTTGATGAACAACATTCACCCTGACTCGGTCACATGTTTATTATAATTTAATATTGCTTTAGCAAAAGTGTTCATCAAGAACTATTTCCAACATTGTTTGCCAGAATCAGAGGTAAAAATGTTAAGAATTCCATTCCAAGATGCCCCCAAAGCTGATCATGTGGATGACCACAGACAAAGCCCCATACATCCATTCTGGCCCTTTATCAAAACATCTCCACAATCTTTCCTCAAAGTGCGGTTCACTCCAGTATAAACAATGAATATGCATCCTAAACATGTAACATTTAGCTTTACGTAAGCCATCTCTGGGAAATACAATAGCACTCTGTCTATACATCCTCACAAAAACAACGAACAATACGTCAAACACAAACCACAGAGTATATGCGAAACAGTTCTGAAACTCTGCCAGCGTTCAAAAATGCTCTCCTAATGGCTTTTCTGTGCTACAGAAATGAAGCCAGCTCTTACATCTCAATTACAGCGCATATTTGGAGGGTAGCCGAGGATCTCGGGGAGTCACAATAGTTTATGTGGCCAATCTTCATTGTAAACCCAACAGTACCATTAAAGAAGCATTTGTTACAGGGGTTATCTGACCCGGTCGTACGTTTCTGAACTCATGACGAACAGATTTGGGCAACTGTTTAACTTTTAGTCATCAGCACTGCTCAAAATTCAATGACTTTCAGACTGTGTGCCCTTGAGCGAAACTAAGACAGGCAGGTGAATGGCCTTTCCTGTGGATCAGAATATCTCAAACACAATGGACCCAGGTGTTGTTCAGTATCTGACTCTGGTATCACAAAATATCTAAACCCAATCATGCTGCACTCACCTCGCCGTGTAACGTTTACACAAGAGACGTGTTATGATCTATATGTACTGTTTTCTCATCTGGTACTCATTAACAGGACCTGCCATGAAAGACAACAATAGACAGCCAGAAGAGGCCAGACTTTGGTGTCTTTTTCTTGAAAGAGTTGTAGGAAGTATTACCGCTGTTACGCAAATATGATTCTGTCTCTGAGAATTCAGAAACGAGGTGAGTCACATTTTTCATATGTTCTAGTGAGATCACTTTCCACAAAGCTGACTACACTTATCGAAAACACACTATCAAAACGCCAACTGTTTTGTCTTCACCAGAACAAATGTTCGTAAGACAAAAACCTGGAAAGTAGCTGGCAGCTTAGGGAAAATAATGCATTATTATCATCGGACAGTAATCGCCATCACGTGCTACGTCTACTTTAAGAACATTACAGAGAGATGAATGACAATCAAGAAGGGGAAAGTCAGATACAACAGCTTTTGTTATGTTTTTACAACATTCAGAGCAGAATAGTGAAACTTAATGAAATGTAATAAAAATGTAATATTATACAGAAAAATTAATTGACTAACCATACAATAAACAAAGAATCACATTATAATTATATCATGGATATTGGATATTGATTCAAAATCACATTGTCAGGTCCCTGGTGATTGTCACTTTTAAAAGGGAAACAAAACCAATCATTATTTTATTTATTTATTTGTTTGTTTTATTTTATATCATGGCTGGATTACTAGAAATAAAACTAAAGTTGCTAGTAAAGTTTGTAAAGTTATTTAAGATCCACAAAACAGCATTCAATACAGTATCAACAGAAGAAAAACAGTTCCTTCCAGGGGTTAAAGCAATACAGTCCAGTAAAACATGTTTTATGGTTATGTCTGAAAAAACACTTTGGAGACTTTTCTCTTGATAATAACCAAATCAAGTTCAGATTTTTAATATCTACAGTAAAGACTTTCTATTAAACAGAGTTCCTCCTAAAGCACAATGGTACAACACTCAATAGAATCACAAACAGGTCAGTCGTTGCAAAAAGAGAACATTAGCCACAGACAACTACCTCCATTAGCTATGGTCAACTGAACACGGGTCACTAGCTAAACATCTATTACAGACCTTTCGACTACAAGACGGCCGATAGTGAATGACAGGACAGCCACAGCAAAATAATTAATTACGTCTTATAACTTTGTATCCTGTAAACACTTCTAATGATTTAATTCATAAACCTTTCCAAAATGACAACATCTAGGAGCAAACATAAACGTACGGTGTCTGTGTTTGGCTTGGACTAATCTCAGCTAACCTCACAAATCCCACGAGCTCCTTAGACTCAAAGGCTGGACTTCATCCGACATTCAGACCATTGTTAAACAAGCAATCTAATTCATTTTAAAACATTAATTTCAGGAAGAAGTAAATGACTAATTCGACCATGCTGTAAAATTTAAACCTTTAATTTCATCAGCCATTTGACGGTTCCAGTTATGGCTCCACAAGCTGTCTGTCAGGATGTCCTACACTGAAGTAAGAGACTCAATATCAACAAGACCCCAGTGGTACATTTGAGATATGATTTACAAATTTGAATGACAGCCCCAAGAGTAACAATTATGAATGATCTTGATTAACTGCCTGTACTATTTCATATATGTTAAAATAACAACCATTAAGATGCCCGAGGCCTCCGGAAAACTCCCAGGTGGGTAAATCCATTGTGAGGGTGACACTATTTTTCCAGAGACAGTCCTCCTGAGCAACAATTAAAACATATGTCCTAATGTTTGTGAATATCTAAGCATCAGATGAGGCTTAAAATCTTCAGAGAGCTAAGTGATCAAACATGTCAAGCGTTCTTAATGGATGTGTTTTTTTCTTCATGTAAAGCTGCTCAGAAACAATGTAACATTGTATAAAGTGCTGTATGACAAGATAAAAACAAGAACAACAGGACGTGTTACAAATCCTCCAAACTCACACTGATGCATAACATTAATTTCCAGTTCATCATCTCACTGTATAACTGGTTATTCTGACACACCGTTTGAATAGATTATGTGTTTTCAATATGGATCGTGCACCTGAAAAAGGATCACACATTATTTTAGTAACTTGGCTGGCCTAAAAATAGCCCCTCATTATGGCATACAGAAAGAAGTTCAATATGGTAACATGGACACAAAAGTTCTAGTGAACATCTTTGCAATGAAAAAAATGCATGTTTTTCTTTGTTAATGTTTCATACTCCATCACAGTGTCTGGACCCTGATATTTGGCATTAATTATAATGTAACAGTATATGGCTTTGAAACATCTTGTTATGATGAACAGAGCAATACAATAAGGCTGAACAACCAGAAGTATCAACAATTTCATCATCACCAACTGGCAACTTTGCTAAACAAAAACAATACAATTGCTGAAGGTTCCCATTACAAACACTATCTGGACCATCAGTTGTTTATCATTAAACCCATTACAATATTTGCAATGGTATTGAATGGTGTTTTATTAAGATCAGGGTCTTACCGTGGCAGACATCAGGCTCCCGTCCGTCAAGGTGAGATGGTGCGGCTCCCACCTCCGTAAAAACTTGGAGGTAAGGATCTTACTGAGGAAGGTCCTCGGGTGTTTGACCACGCACACCTGGATGTCTCCTTCCTGGAGCAGTTTGTATCTCATTCCGCTGCTGCTGTGAAGAAGGGTCCTCTTGCTACAGGGCCCCGCTTTCTGGTTATTATTCCCCTCCGGCGGCGGCTGTTGCGCGGACATTTCCCCCAGCAGCGGCTTGCTCTCCTCGGACGGATAAAACTGATTGTTGTGCAGTTCGTTTCCCCCGCCGCTTCCGTTAAAATCCATATTTAACCCAAGCGAAAATGGACGATCAGGTGGATGTCTTTTGATTTTTGAGGCCGTATAATGGTCGTCCCAGTGGTTTTCATATATAGGCGACTCGCCGTGATTCGACCTCGATGCTTTTAATAACAGTGCTGTAGAAAAAAACGATCGGTGACGGTAGAAATGGACGCCATTAAATAAGCCCGTCGTGGTGGAGGTATGTCAAGGTTTAAAAGAGTCCTGTGTTTCCTTGTTATATATCCTCAAATAATGTCTTTCGTTGTCGCGTTGAGAGCTCCCCCCTCTCTTCCAGCGAGCTATTCAATATGTTCGGGCCATTGCCGTATCCATTGCGCCCGTCTCCACTGCATATTAATCCAGTCTACCGGCACCGAATATTAAACACTAACCAAATACAGAATCCACACAGTATTTTATTTGTTCTTCAGATGCTCGGTTCCCTTTTCTGTCTTTTTTCTCGGTGGAGGAACCGAGCGCTTCGGTAGGGCTGCGTGGATTGGTCCCGGCTCGTTCATGTGATACCGGAGTGACGTCAATGGGGAGGCGAACGGATGCGCGCCGTGCGTCTCTGGTCGCTACTGTCTTTTGGTTGATAGGGAGCGCGCACTTCCCCTCTCACGCGCAAAATGGTGAAGAGGGCGCAGGGTTTATGCCGTATGTTATGAACACGTTCTTGTTCTGTAGGGCTCCTTTGTTGCCTAATATGAGCCAGCTGTCCTGTGGTTCATGAGCTTTCGTAATATATAACTGGTTTTATGTAAAAAATGTGTTTGAAGGGGTGAACAACCCTTTGAATGTAACTGAAATGTTTTTTAGATGCACAATAAATTAAAGAGATAAGGGACACTTGGGTTAGTTAGAAAATATTTTTCTGTACTAAATGCCTGCTTATGTTTTGTTTTTTTATGTCTATAATTTTTTTTAATGTAATCTTACTCTAATGTATATTTCAATGTACTGATATTTTATTTTATTGGTAGCCTACATATCTTTAGTCTAAGCTACAAAAAAGATTTTGAACATTTTTCAGGAGAGAAGATATCATTTATTAAACACCTGCTTATCACTTGTGGCAGAATTTATCAAACCATTGTTTTGGCAACACAGATATGATAAATTATTAATTATCATACAAAATTACATATACAACTTGCCTCAGCCTGGCATTTGTGAACAAACTCAGGAAACAGTTTTACAACTTTGAGGTCAAAACCTAGCTTTAAAGTATTATTGAATCTGGTCTTAATGTATGCCACTGTGGTTTATTATGTAACCCACCAGGTAATATATAATGACATTTAAATTAATTTCCCTTATATCATGTAGGCCTAAATCCTTTAAACCATAGCTGCCGAAATGTTTTACTATTGTGAACAAAAAGACCGGAACAAATATTCATAAAATTAAGAAGTTTGAAATTCCACGCATTGTAAAAGTTCTCGGTCCAACTTTTGTTTGGCTTAAACAGCAATGTCTGAAAAAAATAGGCCCACATTTGGTCATTTGAAGTATATATTTATTTAACCAGGATATTTCTCTTGACCGCTCAGTCACATTAACTGCACAAGATTTCTTAGGAGGCTGAAGCAATCGGGCCACCCACACTTTAAACAAAGACTCTGTCACAAAAATGGACACTCCCCGCCTTTGACAACATTGTTATTGTGCTTGTAATCTTTTTCTTACGCATTAGTGACAACACATTTTATCAGGAGAAGCCATGACAGTGGGTAGCAGATGACCAAAACTAACAGATAGCGTTTGTTCGTGCACCCTTTCGACCACTAAATTCAGGCAGTAAAATCTTTCATTGACACACACAAGAGCTCAAAGATTGAAATGAGCTACAGTATGAAATGACATTTCATATCAGCATGCTAAAGGGAAGTGAGATTCTTATCTTCCCTCTTGTTTTGTCTGACTATTGTGCATACACCAGTGAGACAAAATGGTTTTACTTAACAAGTTTGACCCATGGTTTATCTGACTCCTCTGTCATGGGTTTAGTTTCCTAGAAAAGTGATTCCTAACTAAAGTCATATGTACCCCAGGGGGTGCTTAAACTTTTCTCATACAAGTTCAGAATGGTGTGACTGATTCCCCAGGCATAAAGTCTTATATTTATATCTTATCTAAAAAAGTGCAGTATTAAGCAGGTTCAGTACTTTGTTAATCATATAAAACAGAAATTACAACTTATAAATAATTATAAATAATTGTGATTAATCTCTGGACTATAGCAGTTCAGTTTTAAAGATGACAGAATATATGTGTTTCTTGATGAGTGTTTTTTTACGCTCAGTATCAATTGTTTTTTGTTTAAAAAGACTGTCATAATAATGATACTAAATGATATTCAGTGTAATATCTAAGTTACAAGAAACTTATCTGGTTTGGTGTTTCATGAAGGGGTCCTTGACTGTAGGCTACATAAAACACAAAGGTTGAGATCTTTGATGTACTGCATAATGGCAATACATTGTATTGTAGTAAATAAATGCATGAACACCCTCCTGTTCAAATGACATAGTTGGAGAGGGTTGGACAGCTTAATCTTGCCATGTATGCGAATGATACATTAATTGCGTATAATGTGAAGTCAGTACAGACAATGAGATCATCACTTCAAGGACTAATACAAGCCTGATTCATCTCAAGAGAATCATTTTAAGATTCATGAACGTTGCCCTGCCTCTTGCTGACAACTTTTTCCATGTTTGGTTTCTGGGATAAAAGCATCATATCCCTGCTGGGAATGGTGTGGTAATGTTGTGCTGTGTAAGCAACCAAATTGGTAAGAAAACCAACCTACATCATTTGACTTTGCATTTCAATGATCAGCCCACCCAACCAGTTTCTCAATAAGAACATGAATCAGACCTGTGAGATCACATGAAGTCATAATGCCGTTTACAACGACTTAAAGTAGTCATGTGACTGTGGTACACATTAAACAGGAAGTGTTTTGTTTTTGGTTGATTGAGGTGAGGGCTAAATTAGAGATGAACTGTATAGACTTTTTGTACATTGTTTGACTTGCATGCAGTCCAACTGAGACAAAGAGTATTTATTGCTGTAGTTCTGTCATTCTTAATCTAACCACTAAATTTCAAAAAGTTGGAAAAAGTTGGACCATATGTTGCACAAATTGGAAATAAGAGTCACATGCTGTAAACTTGAGTTGAAAGTAAAACAGCTGTCTGTGGTTGTTTGGTTCTCTAATTGTAGAGCCTTTACAAGAAATATTTTGTATGCATGTAAACTTTCTTTTTCACTATATACTGGGTTGATAAAAGCAGTCTATAAAAAGCTTTTATTGTAGGCTAATTTTGTTCATTTGTATTGCAAATTCAAATACAGGTGAAAAAGCTGTAAAGAAAATCCTTCATATTAACACAGTGTATTGTGTCCTATTTTTAAGATGTTTTTTAAAAGATATTGCACCAACAAAAATAGTTGATGCAATACATGTGCTACGTAATAACAAACAAAAATCAGTTTTTATGTACCTCAAGGAAAAACGAAGAAATAAACATTTCTTTGTTAACTGTGAGCACTAAAATTGAATGCATTTGCTTCAGCATGACAGTGTTTATGGAATCTGCTTTCGAAGAACTTGACCCGTCTGCACAAATCTCAGACCTGAACCCAGAAAAGATCCAGTACGTCTGTTTGAGCGTCTGTGTCACAAGACCTCTGGTTAAAATAAGTCCTGTCATGTGAGCAGCCCAGTTTGACTGAATTTACTTCATCCTGTTTATCTACAGTAATCCTGTTAATCCCAAATCTGTCCTTCATATGCACACAACCTTGATAAGATATACCTCACACCACAAAAAAAAATTTTTTTTGGTATTGTACAAAGTTATGCAACAATCAAAACTTTTCATGAGGAACTCATTAAGACTGAGGTTTATAAAGGATTTACTGAAAAACTGGGAACTATACTGAGAAATCATCACGTACATCGGATACCACATTCACCTTTTACTTGTTGGAATGTCTTCTGCTAATGTTTAATTCCTGTAACAGAGGAAAATCAATAAGAACTACTGGTGAAAAGTTTTAATCAGGTGAAAGATTTCAACAATTCCCAGAGATGGAAAGAACGTGTTATTTATCATTTACATATTCTTGTATACAATATGTAATTCTTTAACATTGAGTGCAAATATAGTATTTGATTGAATTGCTTTTTTATTAAGATTTTTTAGATAAAGTTTGAATTCACATCTGTCTCCCCTGCACACAAGTATGTCACTTCCTGCAAGTCACAAGTGTAATACATTTAATGCTGTAATACAGATAGAGATATTTCAACATTACCTTAACAAAACCGTTTTTTTAACCAGAACACCACCTTGCATAACAAACATTGTGTTACATTTTATTAAGCACAACGTTCTGGCAGACATTAGGTGTTTTAGTGTTTTGTGCAAATAGAGTCATGACAGTGTTTATAGTAAAGTGAATGTGTTGACAATTTTCATGAGCATGTATTGTGTGTGAGGTTTGGCAAAGAACACACATTACATATCATGCAGTGTTGACAATAGTTGTTACATCCTGCATTCAGACTGTACTTCAGATCAACATTACATTAATCAACTGCATTTTTATGATATAAAGAAAACAATTTACACAAAGTTTGCTGCATAATGCATACTTTCTAGTGAACAGTGCATTGATGCAGACCAGTGTTGGTGGTAAAGATTACAAATTACTCACTGTACCAGAAAAACTCTCAGGGGTGAGTTTTGCTTGCGTGTGTTAGTGGATAAACACAGACATTATTTTTAATTTGATGAGCAGAGATTGTTCACCCTCATGTCAATAAAAAACCTGTATATGACTATTGTCTGTGGAACACAATGGAAGATATTTATAATCTTTTATTTTTAACTTTATTTTTATAAATTGGTCATTTATAATATAATCTGATAAAAAGAAATTTTCTCAACAGCCAACTCTGGTGCAGACACCAAACATAATAACTGGTCCAGTACTATGTTTTGCCTACATTCCCCCAAAAATAAAATCACAGTAAATGACAAATGTTGTAAAAATGTACCATGTTATTTATTTCTGCTTTTGCTATGAATTTCCATGGTGGTGAATATGCAATGTTCATTCCTTCAGTTACAACAGACAGCAGCAGCTGAATCATGCACAGAACAAATGGGGTCACCAGATGCCAAAACCGTCCACACTGACAGGAAAGCCAGTTCAGAGGTCATTCACGAAATACTCTCGCCACATAAGGGTGAGACCAGCAACTTGCATCTATTTCTGACATGTTGTGGTGCTTCGAGTCCTTGGATACGAGACCAACAGCAAAATTTGGTCATTTAAGACAGACAGGCCTCCACATAGCCAGCCGGACTTATATACAGTAATATGCTAATTTCCACCACGCTTACGATATGACACGTATGGATTTCAGCATATTATTGACCATACTCTAAAATGTAAACTTTTATTAAAAGATTCTTGCACATCCAAGAAATACTAACCACCTCATGAGGCTATAAAAAGTAATGAATTAAATTAAATTCAGTTAAATTAGGTCGTGTCATAAAATGTCCCAATTTACCCTACGTTTAACTGCACTAACCACAACTAGCAATTTATTTCTACATGATATCTGGATGGGACAAAAACCACTTCCCCTAATTATCATAAAGCTCCAACAAGACTAAATATGACCTACAAATAAAATAGCATTCATGTGAAGGCCTCCAATGGATTAAAAGCATTAAACTCAATGCACTATATTCTGTGAGATTACTATTATCAATGGGAATTAATAACTCATCCTTTATATCGACACCTTTCAAACCATTTCACTCTATCTCTCTCTCTCTCTCTCTCTCTCTCTCTAGTACAGTAGCTAGACATTAGCAACAATATTGTGCTTGATACTAATGTACCCTTCACCATTAGCCCTAATACACTTTAGATTGTTCCCTTACTTATGGCACCCTAAATACAAAAGTCAACCACTATGAATGAAAAAAAAATGCTATTTTAACTTCCCTCTCCAAAGTGCTAGCGTCAAATGACAAAACGTAAACACGGCAGTAAAACAAAGAAAAGGTCCCATCTTAACATGATGTAATATAACACTTCCTGTGAATGTGCTAAATCCCTCACACTAGAGAAAGAACCATAAAAGGCATTTAATTTATTCCCTTACAAAAGGCATCAAAAATGAAACTTAAATGAAAATAAAAAGGCCAATTCTTTCAAGCTTTTTCCACTTACAGCGAAACTTCAGCTGCAATCCTCTGCATCCTCCTTCAAACAGGCAGACGAGGCAGGAGTGACATGACAAGGAACTCAGTGGTGAGGATGAGAGTTCTGTTTAATTGGATTGAACCCGGATCCGGAACTGGCCCTGATGGAGCTGCAGACGGAACAATTTACAGTTGGCGATACGAAGGGCCGCGCAGCATGTCTTACTCAAATCATTTGGCATTAGAGGTCTGGTTGGGTGCCACGTCCCTGTGCTTCTGCGGAACTCACGGACATAGTCAAAACTGGTGCCTGCAAAACACAAATCTTTATACAAATAAATATATCTAAATGTATAGCCTATACACCACAATTCAAAAGATATTTATTATATTTAAAATATATTTAAACGTTTTTGATCTGAAGGTGTATGCTTAAATGACTAAAATTAGTTTAGACAAATAAAATTGATGACAAGGAGGAAGGTGGGTAGTGACACTATTACCTTATGGGATATACTGTATAATCTAGATCTTGTTAATTATTCTTAACTTGTTTTGAACCCAGAACATCACATAAAAAAAAGAGTCATGTGATTATCAGCTCACCAGTGTCAAGTTCTCCTACTACATATATACTAGCACCAATGGGAACAGCCCCATACACAAAGGATGAGGTGGCCTGAATACAGAGAGTTTGGTCATCTAACAGCATCCACCTGGAGACAACAGATAAAAAGTGAGATACGCGTATCATCTCAGTCTTTATATGTGTAAATGTTGTTTTAAAGACTAGTATGTATGAACCTTTTCAGCTCATCATGGAAGAACTCAGATTTGGCGATGGTCATCTGAGTGGACTCTGGATTGTCCACCTCTCTGTTTCTCACGCCACCAAACACGTAGAGCTCTTGACTGATGCCACACGCCACCGCTCCAAACCTGAGGAGAAATAAATGAGATGTTCATCTTATCTTTTGCTTTTAAAATCATATCTAACAAACATAGTAAAGATAGCAAGTACCTCGCATTTCACTCAGCAAATTAAAACGTTTCGGCAAGATATTCTCAAGTGAAATACTTCTCCAATTTTTATGTCCTTCTCTGACAATAAACACTGACTCAATCTCTAAACGCTGCTTTGATCATAACAGAACTTCCCGTCTCTTCATAGCATACTAAATTTAAAAAGTACACACATGGACATCATTATAATGCAAATATGACAAAAACACCAAGAAAAGAGATTATTTATGTTTTCCAGATGGTGATCAAATGTTTTTCGGTTGGGTTAGACTGATAGGTCCCTTGCCCACAATTGTTCTAAAAATACATCTGTAAGACATCACAAAGTGCGTCAAACCCTTGATGTTCATTAAGCCCTCATGAAAATTTTGGTCATTTGAACATTTATTGAAGTCATACACAGGACAGAAAAAAACAGTCTTCAAATTCACATTTTAGTAGAAAATGGATGGAGCCGAGTTGCTTTGATCCTATTTCAGTCTTTTTTTTTTTAAATATCACATATTTCATCTAATAATAATGCAACATTTTTCAATAAAACCCTAGTTACCTAATAATGAAATTACATCACGCTCTCTTTTAATGTTAAAAATGATGTTTTGCAACAAATCACTGGGAGACTGTTTTGTAAGATGGCACATATTTTGCTTTGTTAAATCAAAAATATACCTTTACAAAAATGGTGTCTATACAGATTTGCTAACATGTTTTAAAATGTGTGTTTTGTAACTATAAGGTTGCTTATGCCAAAGCAAGCACCACAAATAAATGTAACATTTTACCTCCGTTCCTTAAGAGGGCAGACGGTTGTCCACTGCTGAGTTTTAGGGTCATAGTACTCCACAGAGTCGTAAACCTTGCCGTACGATCCTCCTCCCATTACATACAGCTTCTTTTTCATAGTGGCGCAACTACCAAACTGGACAATGGAGATACAGGTGGAGGTATGATACGCATGAGATTTTTTCATATGCATATTTCTACAGCAAGAGAGCTACAGCTCACCTTGCGTACTGTACTCATGTTCGGCTGGGTCCTCCAGACGTTGCAGTGGGGGTCAAACACCTCCATTGTGAGAAGAACCTCGGTTTCTTTGTTCTCTCCGCCCAAGACATAGATCATTCCATCCAGCTCAGCAATACCAAAATGTTGTCGGGCCTTCACAGACACCGTGAAAATACAGTAGCACAGTCTGACACCTAGTGGTACCTTTACAAAACTGCATCACATGCCATTTGATTTCCTGGTTTGTATAAAAGGAGCAGCTAAACAATGAATTGTGCATAGCCAACACACACCAAAGCAAAAATAACACAGTGTACAGTATACCATGCAAATGCACTGCAAGGTGCTTTGAAACATAAATGAAAACCAGTGCTATAAGAAGCTGGCCTATACTGCCCCATGTGGAGACTCACGGTATTGTCCAGTGAGACAATAACTGTGTCATCCACATCTGAATAGTTTTTTTGTGTTTGTACCTGTGTGACAGACATACCTGCATCATTTCTGGGATTGATGTCCAGGTGTTAGTCTCTGGGTCATATTTCTCTCCACTGCTCAACACTGTTTTATTCTCATCCATTCCACCGATGGCAAACAGGAAGCCCTCTGATTGGACAGTCAGGACATCGGTTATTTTATACAAGAAATGCATACATAAGCATGTAAGAAACGAAAATGCATTTGGCCTTAGTTGATGAATATTATTTCACATAACTTCTATATACTTCTATAAATATATTACTTTTGTGATCTCCTAGGTCAAAAGAAAGGTGTGCTTTAACCACAGCTCATCAACAACACAAATAAATCAGATTGGCCAATAAGGTTCATTTAAGCACTATTTAAAGCAAAGTGAGAGAGTTTAACTCCTGTTAACCTATGGACAGGACAAACTGTTATAATTTGTTATAATTATGCTTCATTACAAGCCCAAAAATTAAAATAATATGTATACAGGACCAACTAAATCACATACTAACAGATGCATGTGATTTGTAATTTTTACCATATTTCTTGCAATATAATAGGAACCGAGCTAGTACCGACCTGCTGACACGACCCCATGCCCAATGCGCCTCTCCTTCATCGGCTGCAACTCGATCCACAGCTGCCTGTTTCGGTCATAAAGAGGACACATGCAGCGTGCTGCTGCCGTGGGTCTCCGAGAGCTACAAATACAAAACAAAAGCATGCAAATAATGTATAAAAAAACTCTGCCAGATCAAAGTTTACTTTATATTCATGCATGCTTATACTCACTTCCTCTCCTCACCCCCACTGTAACAATACACTCGGAGTAGCCGCGGGGTTTAAACGCAGCGAGCAGCGCCTCTCCCTGCTGTTCTGCTCCTCTCAGTGTCTCCATACAGTAATTCCCTATCACCTCCCTCATCAGAGAGTCACCGAGCATCTGCTCCTGGAGGTACGCCCTGTCCAGGCCTTGAACCCACACTGCAGACATCACCTCCTTCATATGGACCTGAAGTGAAGGTACAGGAGATGAAGCAACTGTAATTCACTCTCTCGACGCCACACGTACCGAACATCCATCCAACTCACTCGCCGAGCTTCAATGTCATGGCCGAGCCAGCGGACCACCGCCTCCAGCGAATACTTTTCATTTCCTATGTTGAGCTTCTCCATCGACAGCAGCTCGCACAGACGGTCGGGCGGCTGCTCCAAAAACTCCTCAGTGTTGGCCACGTCTCGGAAATGCGTCTGCAGGAACTCCGTAGCCACATGGAAGACGTGGTGCAGGCAGTAATGCAAAGAGAAGACCCGGATACCGATGCAGTTCTCTGTGGTGATGCAGCTCTCCAGGAACTCACAGCACAGAGATTTAAGGTCAGTGAGGAGCAGAAGATCGGCAGCTTGGACCACATCCTGGATGGTGTCTTCGCTGAGCGTGATCTAAAAAACAAAGCACCGATTTTTTCAGAGCCTTTAGAAAAGTCTTTTGTGGATAAAGGGGGTGTAAGGAAATGCCAACATTACAGGTTTGATTCACAGAGAATAAATGCAATGGATACAAGCATCTGCCAGATGTGGATAGGAAGACAACAACACGGTATATACCAATATGAATGTATTATCATCATTTATTTACAGTAGTAGCATATGCAAGTAGTATTTGTAAATGATTAATTCACCTCCCCACTAAAAATGTAGTCCAATATCTGCCTCATGGTGGAGACTGAGATCCCTTGTAACTCGATTTTGTAAACAGATCCATCCTCCTTTGGTGGGTTGTAATTGAATTTGGTCCTAGGAACATGTTGTAGATCAGTTTTAATCAGTCTGGGTTTAATAGAAGGATTGTTTACATTTCTGTCATATAAAAACAGAGTAAACAGTTCCATAATGCTCTCAACAGCAGAGATTTGCAAAGACCTTTTTGGTAGACAGGTTTTGTTACGTTAGTATATTCTTTTAAAAAATAAATCTTATTTCTTCCATTTAATTTCAAACAGATTTTCGTCTACAAGCAGTCAAGTTGGTTTATGTTTCACAAATGAAAGAAAGTCATACAACTTTGAAATAACACAAGGGACTAAACGGCATCATTTATAATCTGAACAGATTATCTTCGATCTGAAACCTTTGTAAACGGTTGAAAGTTAGTCGGGGGAGTTGCAAAGTAGGTCACACTGTGAAACAAGTTAACTAACCCAAAGCACCAGATGAGGCGGGGCAGTTGGCACACCCACATGACACATTGCTCAAGGGTCTGTTACATGTCTGAGCAACCACACCAGCTCCACATGATCACAATCTGATATCTCCAACTCATCACTCCTTAAAATCATGCAAATTTTACCGTTCTCTCACATACCTTATGTATGGACTAGCAGCAGCCAAAATGTTTTTCTGAACTGGTATCTCTTCACCATCCAAAACCAGTACTGCATCTTGAAAACAATTATCCTGTCTAAAAGACTGAAGGGACCTTAGAAGCTTTTGGGAATGTTGAGGGTCCGAGACCACTGATCCAGCATTAGCTGCAGCTCCAGCAGGATTTGACATGCTGTTAAAACACACAAACAGAGAGTTAAATGTGGACTGTGAACGGGCGTTTCGTTTATCAACAGAAGTACAACTTTCAATCAAAGCAACTCACTCGTGCTGTGGATGCAGAAAAAGTACTGGAATAAAACTTGTTCTCGATGCGTTCTGTAACTTCAGCTCGGCATAATAAAGTGTTTTTCTAACCAGCCTGTCACGCCGTTCACTGCAACTCAACAACTTCAGTGACGCTGGGTGACGTCACCTGTAACAGCGTTTTAATTTTTCACAATAAGCGTTTGCTTTTCAAAATAAAAGCTTTTCTATGTCTGTACGTTATGGTAATGTCTGAATGTCTTAAGTACTAAGTATATATATATATATATGCAGTAAATATATATTTATTATTGAATTATTCATTTATTATTCATTCATCATTAAACCTTTTTTTTTATATAAATACACAGTTGTATATGTCTGTTTAAAAAACATACAAGAATGTGTTAAATTAGTTTAGTCCATGATGTCTGAAATAAATTCGTTTGAACTAATTACATTATACTTTTAGGAAATGCTGAAGACACCCATTCTTTAATTTCTGGCTATAAAATTTTGTGTTGTCTCTTCCATGTAACTTAAACATAATTATGTAAATAATTAAGTAAAATTATTAAGCTATAATCAGAAAAGAAATAAAGAATCTATAACAGTAAAAGAAATAACTAATTACAAAATATTAATAAATCTTTATAACAGCATTAACATACAAATGAGAAATATTAGACAGGAGTTGAGTGTGCTGCAAATTAAAGTATTCACAAGGGATTTCTCATAGAAAAATGTCACAAGTTGATTCATTTCTGTTTCTGTTTTAATAGCCAATATTGATTTCTTTAAAACACATCCTTGCACAGGTTTAATACATTTTAATGAAACATTTATAGGACAATAAATCCCTCACGTAATGGGAGAAGAGTTTTGTCAGAAAGAAGGAGAGTCTACTTTGGATAAATCTGTTTTTATTCATGAAATAAGAGTGAAATTAAGCTGATGCCCTGACAGAGAAACTGACGACTAGTTTTGATTTATGAGAACTGGTGACCTCAGAGATGTGAATGAGTGAGATGAGTAGGAGGACTGAATTAATATTTCATTAAGAGATAGCTTTATAGTGATTTAATACCAGTTTGAGCCACTGATCAGTTGTGCCAATTATTCTAGAAAGACCAGAGCAATTTTCGTTAATTCTAGTGATTCATGCGTATTTCAATGGATTATAAAAAGGCGATTTTAATTAGAGTCTGTAGGATATACCCTTTACCAAGTATAACCTTTCATAGTGTATTAAATTTGCGCAGACCTTTCATGACTTGGCAGGTCTTGTGGGTTGGTACTGGAGTTACAGAACCTCACTCTCACCACAAGATGGAGCTCAAAGAACATACATTTAAAATGTAAAAAAAACAAAACAAAACGAACAAACAAGTTCAATAATTAACATGTGTTATCTTTCAAAATGTGTGTGCGTGTGTTTTGATTGATTAGATAACCATAAAACTGTATCTTTGTAAGTTATATTTTAAAATATGTACTGTATTTAATACCTCATTCTGCGTTACTGTACATTTTTTTAATTATGGAATTTTAACAACACATGTTTGCTCACGTAATTTGCTGTAAATTTAGCAAAAAACAATAATAGATTTGATCCAAATCGACTTACAAAAGAGCAAAAAAGTTCAAGTGCAGCGAAACTGGTCTAAATTAACATAACATATACGTAAGCAGGGTTTTTTTATAACAGAAGGAACAGGAAATAGGAAGAATAGGGAAAGAATCAGAAGTAATTAGTATTATGAATATATGAATGAAGCAGATTTGTTGTCTTCAGCCGATTCTTGAAGATGGCTAAAGATTCTGTTCGGGCTATAGGCAGAACATTCCACCAGAGGGTAGCAGTCCACAAAAATGTACGTGAGTGTGATCTTATTTTCCTAATGTAGCCTAAATCAGGATAATATCATATATAAATGTTTTTTCGTCAGAAAAAGCCACTATTGCTGATCATTACACATTATAAATAGACACTTTCTGACTGGAAAAGTCCCAGACATCGGGATGAGTTCCCCCTTAAATGACGGACAAATTTAGAGATCACAGGGGAACCTTACATTAATATTTTCAGTTATTTAAAAATGTTTCAGAACCTTCTTAATCTATAATGTATGAAAGCTATTTATGAACTTATCAGGCTGACAAAAGGTCAGAACCCTTCTTAATGTGGTGTAAAATGTTTGATCCCAAGCAGATTTCTCTTTTACTTAAATTTTAGACATTGTATGAACTAGCTGTCATACAGAACCTTCTTAATGTGGTGTAAAAAAAAAAGAATTTGAATTTCAGGATGTATGAACCAGCTCATATAGACTGGCACCAGAGGTCAGGATCAGGATCGTTCCCCTTACATGCTGGATAATTTAGACATAGAAGGATGGGAAGAGAAAAATCTATAACAAAAGAAATTCAGTGGTCAAGTGGTTAGCACAGTTAGCTCATGTTCTAAAGGATCTAGATTTGATCCCAACCTAGGTTTCTTTTTGACTGAACACAGGGAAACGTTACCTGACATTAATATTTTCAGTTATTTGAAAATGTTTCTCCCTTCTCTAATGGAAAATTTAGAATTAGCAGGCTGAAAACATTCTGATCATGGCATAGAAAATAAGCAGTGTAAATTTGAGATATGTATATGAACTATCTTTCATAGAAAACAGTATCTGGCAGTCCCAGAGGTCAAGATGCGTTCCCCTCTCAAATATTATATAAGCACATTTAGCTCATGTTCAGTAGCAATTTAGCAATTTATAGGACATTTTAAAAACAAAAATAGTAAGAAAAACAGAAATATGAAACACATCATGTGACTAAATACCACAACAAGCTTCTAAACACTTGTTCAACCTGTTAACCATGCAGTCTGCAGTCATACTGTAGACAAACCTTATTACTAAACACAATTTTATTAAAATATAATTTTATTTTTTAAAGAGTGTGACGTTCACTTAACAGGTCTAATTTACAATAGTTTAATTTTAATGTGCATAAAATTAATTTGATTTTACTACAGTGTTATTAGTGGAAATTTTTTCAAACTTCAGAAAATAAATAAAAACTAACTGAAAAACAAAAACAAAATGATGATTGTGGGGTCCTCTAGTGTTTATTTAGGTCCATATGTCTTTGATGCTCTGCCCCTCCAACGGCGCCACGTCATTACGTGCTTTCTAACGGACGTTGCGTCAGTCCAGAGGAGGGTAAGTGTTCGTTTGATTTTTTTATAGCGTGATTTTTTTTACCATTGCCTCTTATTTTGTTGCTTTTTCGAGTTGTTTTGTATGTAAGAATTAGGGGTGGGAATCTTTAGGTACTACGCTATCCGATCCGATTCCGATTCTGGGACTCACGATCCGATTCCAAAACGATTCTTCATATAATTTTTATGCTTTAGTTTTTATGCTTTTTGTTTATAGTTAGAATCTCTTTGACAGTATTCCCATCTTGAAGTTTAATTTTATTGCTTTTATTTTAACAAAGTTATATTCAGGATTAAGTTCTGACATAGAATCGATTCTGAATCTTTGAGAATCGATTCAGAATCGTTAGAGAAAGAATCTCAATGCATCGATGCATCGATTTTTTTCTCCCACCCCTAGTAAGAATGCATCTTGCTTTTTTGTGCTTTGGTAGATTTTTGTGTTTTGGTTAAACAGTATCCTATAGTTGAAAACCAGCACATAATCTTCACTTTAATGTGACACTTGGATGAATAATCATAATGATATGTAAACAGGAATGACGTTTCCTGAAATGTCTTTTCGTTTCTTAAACATACTGTAGCAACAATTGTAGAATGCAGTAACAGTAAAGTAAAGCCTAAAAGACAAAGCACATAAAAGCATTAGAGAAGTTCAGAAAGTGTTTGCTAGAAGTTTAAGAGCTTTAGAGGACTTCGTATTGACCTGATATGCAGCACATCACAACTGCCTTTAGCTGCAATTTTCTTTCATTGGGCTATTCATGAAATATTGCTGTAAGCTCAGTTATTAGAGGCACTTCATGGGGAACCTGAATAGCATCTTAAAAAGTGCCTAATTATTTCTCAAGTGTTGTTGTCTGTGTGCATCCCATCGCTTTTAAAACAAACGAACTAATGGAAAGCAAAATGAAGTCAAGGTCATCGTTCCTTTTGGTGTGTGCTGTGCGGACCAATTTTCTCTTTGTTCAGCCTGAAAGACAGAATAAATGTTTGATAATTAGGTGAGGCTGAGATGTCCAGAGTTTTCTAAGTAGTGGACAGACTGACAGAATGAGAGCAATCTTAATACAGAGGCCCGCTGAATTCTCAACGCTTTAGTCCATCAACGTCTCTTTCTCGTCTCTAACAATCATTCGTGATGAATGAATGAACAAGATTTCAAGTTCCAGATCTGTCATAACAGAAGGAGTAAATTTAGATTCACACATTTGTACCCTTTTTTATATCTCAGTGTAGTTTTCCACTTCCCCTCTCTTATTAGGCATTAATGGGTTTTCAATGGAGTTCAATATCCTCAACCCCTTCTCCAACTTGTCAGGCTCCACTGCCCATCACCAGCAGAATTAATTACAATTGATTAAACTCATTTTTGTGGGAACCCATTCCACATCTAAAAATAATTCACTATTTCCTTTTGTTCTTTAATCAGACAGGGAAGTTTTCAACATCCCAAATGAAATTGCCTGACAAAAGAGGAATGTCTTTTTTTGACTGGCTGGTCAGAGGAGACCAGGTGGGTGGTGGTCTTTTAATGTCTTTCCACAATAATGTGGAGCAGAAACTTTTATGTAAACCTAAGAGAATCAAAGTGAATAAGTTTTGTGTATGAGATTGTGTTGTTGTAGATGTAAGCAACGTGTATAGTGTCTCTCTCCCCACAATGCTTAAAATGCAATAAACCTTCAAGCACTTCTATTGAAAGCAATGTCTTTTGATTTGTAATAAATGCATTAACCAAACATGGTTTACTCTCACTAAGTTGCTTTCGCCAGGTCAATAACTGTAGTCATCTTCCTCATATGTCTTTTTTGTGTGCATCATAGAAGCAGTCTCTAGGGGTAAAAACATTTGTCATGAATGCAGCAAACAATCACAGTTTTTCTTCTTACTGACATCTGCACTTTTCCCAAGAGAGTCTGATGAAATTTAGAGCAGCAACACAATACAATCACACAATATTATATCTTGTCAAAATCTTGGGCGTACATCAAGAGAAAATGTTTTCTCCCACAGAAATGTTCCCAAATTCAAATCCAACCCCCCCATTTAGCCATCAAGAATTCATGCTGACATGATATTATGATACAGCTGCCCGTGACTCTGCAGACCACATGCAGTGTAATTCATTGGCAATCCAGTATATTGATAGCATTGAAAATGACATGCTGTTTCTATCATGTTTTATTCCACAGATGTCTTTTTTCCTGTGCATCAGTGTCCGGATTTGTTACATAGTTTGCAACTGGTCCACCTGGGGTGAATGTTGAATGTTTTATTGCTCTGAGGTCGTTCTTTCATAGCTCAAAGAAGCTCTCATTTTTTGTTTAAGCATCAACTATGTATCTGTTGTTACGTCTAAAGTGCTTTAGGAGAAGTGATAAATGACACAAATGAACAAGTAAAAACATAAAAGGCAGACAGAGCTATTATAAAATTTATTTCGAAATCTTTGACTTTAAGTTTAGGCTTTTGAGCAAATCCGAGCACAGTTTTAGACGTTGTTAAGGCAACATTAAAACATTAAAAGAACGAGACTTGAACAACAATCTCCATTTGCTTTCTATCTAACATCATTGCCATCTAGAGGAAGCAACTGAGATATTAAAGAGATCTTATTTGTTATGTTTCTTCCTATGGGCATGCTACACAGCACACTTAATATAGTTCAGACGGCACGTACATCGAAAGACTCACTGGAGAACCGAACTTATTTAGATTTACACTACAGGGGCTGGTTAATATACAAGCGTACAGTTCCTGTTACAGCAAGGTTCAGGTTAGATTTTTAATGTTTCCTGATGACAAGCTTCATTAACTCTCTGTACTGCTCTTGCTTTGGGTCAAGCAAATGCATATGAGGCTGGGAGGGAAAAACATTGCAGCGCTTTTGAAACACCTTGGGGGTTTTATGTCTCATAAGTGCATGCAAAACATGTGCTTTTCATAATTCCCTCAGTTCATTCGCTGGTTCACATTTTGATGGAATATGTGCATAAAGTTATTCGCTGATCTATTCATGTATGCACAGTAGAGGAACGTGCCAACATTTTTCTACACTTATCAAAACAGTTCTCGTACTGTTGTAGCCAAGGAAATACAAGTGTCACCAAGACGTATGATCCCATGTGGAATTAAGATTCTGGAAATGAGCTTAGACTGATGTGAACGCTGTGCTCTCAGTGGATTTGTGTTCATTTTGGTTGTGATGGTGACGTCAGTGCAGACTGAGCATATACAAAGAAAAAGATTGGTTCCTTTTTTGATGTGCTTATTTTTTCTGTGGATCAGTCATGCATTTTTTAAATATTTATATAATTATTGACTAATTTATCTTTCTATAGCTTATATAACCCTGCCTGTGAAAACCCAGCTAAAGTCATTTTTGATCATTTACAGTTTTCTACGTAAAATCATTTTACATAATGTAGAGAGCATTCTGTGAAAATAAAACCTTGATATATATTTATATAGTAATGACATAATAGTAATGACATGTCAAAGATTGAAATCATAGTGATATTTATAGGTGAAATCAAACTTTGATGCTTGTTATCTCATAATTTGATTTTTTTTAATGAGGGTCACATTTTTAAATGTTTTTAATTTGTTATTCACATGCAAAATACTTTTACCAAAAATGCTAAAAATGCTCTTCTCTAGTTGCCATCCATACAATGGTGGCATAGTTTGAAGACCACAGGAGGCATACGAGGTTGATCGTGACCCACAAGAACCTACAGAGGGCAGCAGCGCTCCACAACCCAAACCCTGCAGTGGAACAATTTTAAAGGCATTGTAATATTCGCTTCTTCCTGTCTTTCTCCTCTCAGCGGTACTCTTGTGGGCAGACATAATTAATGGATCAGTATTTACATCCTGACTTTTTGCCCCCATTTTCCTTCATCTCCCCCTGCCTCCACCTGACAGAGGCAAGTGTGGAGATTGACAGATTGGCTATTTCTGGATATCAGCTGTAATTAAAGCTCATTTAGGCTGCTGATGGCATTTTCCGCCCCTTCCATTCGCTCCAATTAGAGACAGTATTAGGTTTCCAACATCGTGGATAAGATCAGGCTTATTAAAAGGGGAACGCAAAAGGTCTGAAGCAACAATGCACCCCGTGTGTTGGGCTTCAGGGGGTAGTCGAGGAGTTATGGATGTTCTATAATGCATGATGGGTAAGCGCTCTGTATTGATCAGATAAACACTCAGACCTTAGGATGCTATAGATCACACAGAACATAAATCTTACAGCTAGTGTTTGTGTCTCTCTCTGTCATTAGGACCAGAAATTACTTTTCTTTATATCAAGAAAGATAACATGAAGTAGGTTGTGTGTGAACTCAAATGGTCGGCTCATTAATAATGTATTTATTTATATTATAATGTTTTCTAGTGGGCACATTTAACTTAAACAGTGTATTTTCCTATACAACAGCAAGGTTGTCAAACTTATAAAAACCCAAACATTTTGTACAGTATTTTCACTTTTCTTGTAAAAGGGAAATATGAAAATACTGAAGCAGCAAGTATGGAGATACTCTTGGGCATGTTACAGCAGGGCAGCCTTGTGTCCAGTAAATAATTTAATCAAAACATCTTTCCCTTGCAGATATTATATATCAATATTTTCTCTAAAGTATTTACACTAATATAATGCATTATTCATTGCTTACATTTACTCCAAGATCAAACCCATTTCCAGTATGTGTACTCCCCCTGTCTCAAACTCAGCAATGGATAATGGCAGTAAAGCCTTTTTGGTAGATTCCACATGGACTCTAATGTCTTTTGAAAGATTTATGAATTTCAGAAAGCATTCAAGTCAAACACACTTTCCCTCAGGCATTTTTTCACCTCTTTCACTTAAAAACACTTTGTCGTGTAAACACTTCTTTGAACATGCGATCAGATGTCTTGTGTGTTAATAGACAGCCAAACATGTTCATTGCTCCAGTACGCAACATGGAACCTGTAAAGAGATACATGAACTATTCATATTGCTCCTCATCAGCTGCATGTCTTGACAGGATTAAGGAGAAAACTGAGTTTTTTTGTGTGGTGTATATTTTTTTTGCTTTCAGTTTTTTCTCTAAATGCACTATTGCTCTTGCTCTTCTAAATGTGTGTTCCTGCAAGGGTGCATAATAAATGGTTGCTTTTTTCTTTTTCTGCAGATATTTTGCCAATTTTCTGTCTGTTTTTGCCACCTTGTCTGGCCTCTTTTTGCATGACAGAGGTGCAACTTCCAAAAGAGTTTCTTTCTCTTCAAGCCTTGCCGAGGGAGACTTTCATATAAATGCTAATTTATTTTCAGCCATTCAGGCTTTTAGTAATTCACTGGCACTTTCTAATGTGATAGATGAATGGTGAAAATGAAAAAGAAACAAAAGTTGTTTTGTCACAGTGTGGTGATCGACAAACACTGCCTGTGTTAATGGTAATATCACAGCTTAGAAAGCACCAAAAATAATTTTCTGCATGTAGGAAAGTTATTTTTTGCTTAATCCGGGTGCATCGGCTTATTATACTATATAATTATTTGTTTGTTTACTTATGTTCCGTGAAAATCTCATACCTCCGTAACATGATGCTAAAGAAGTGTAAATAGACAATCAGTCACACTATTGCAACAACTAAAGCACCTGAAAATAATGACTCTCAAATAGACTCACAATATCAAAATGCATCGCTGCATCCCACACCTCATCTCAATCAAAGCCCTAGGTGACTGGTCGTGCCCCGTCATCAGCGCTGATCTCATGCATTGATCACAGGGAAGCAAGCATTTACTAGTGATGACAGTTCAAAGCAGGGTAGTGGACAGCCAGTAAGATCTTCTGCCATGTCAAAAAAGAGGATTTAGGAGAAGGTACATATACGGACATATAAAATGACTCTGAAAGATAGCAAAAGTGTCTGTTGGATGTTTGTGTACGCCGCTGTATGTGTGAGTTTAGCGTCTGGGTGGGCTATCGGATCAATAAAAACAGTGTTAATTGTAGGGATTGTTCTGTGATGTGGTATTCTGTGCACTTGAGTCAAATGGCTGGAGATTCGGTAGGGTGTGATAACAAGCCTGCTGGTGGAAAGCGAGTGATGTTGATTTCTCTTTGACGCCACACCGATCCGCATCTGTCAGAGGCGAGTGGGCATATCTGCTGTATTCAAAGAGCATCCGGGTGTGATCGGACATGTTTTTATCCAAAGGGACATCTGACTATAACACACTGGACTGTCTGTTCTCCAGTGTGTCTTTCTTTCCAAGTGTGATTCACACACGCTAAAACCAATTACATAGGTGTGTAATCGTTAATATGGAACTCACTTTTTATCTAAACAGGTGTTTAGGTGAGATCAGTCCTGTGTCCAACCAGGAAATGCTGTTTTTAAGAAGTATACATAGATGTCCAAAACTGTTTGCCCAGAATGTATAGATTGGGTCATTGGTGTGAACTTGCACAACATACACAAAAAACTTTTTTTTCAACTTTACCTTGGGGTTTTATAATATCTCAGTTTTTTTCCAGAAGAATACTTTGCACAGGTATTTATGTTGAACTGCGTGTTTGCTTTCAGACTAATGCATTAGCTTTGTATTCTACCCTGTAAACAGAGTAAATCTTTTTTTGACCATAGTGATTAATCCATCAACGCAGAGAGTTTATGATTAAATTATTGCCTTCCCTGGTCCCAGAAAAGGGCTGTTTTACCATGCATGTAATCTTACAAAGGCAAGGTCCTGCAGATAAACACAGCCATTGGGTCTGGGAAGGTCTGGTATGATAAAACCTATTGGTTGCAGGTACATGCACATTTCATATGTGAGCTGGGTGTTTTGAACAGCAAGCGTGGAATAAAAATACAGCATTTGTTACAGAGATAATGATTGGTTTCCTCTTGTTGAATTAAACATGCAGCATAATGAGGTCATGTGATGATATAGCATACTATAATGTGAAACTGTAATGTGTAATGTTTCACATATTGTTTCAGACAGTGTGTGTGCTATACAGTGAGCAGTAGGCCAGTATTTTTTTAGAAAGCATAGTCTCATTCTCAAGTTTGTTGTGTATCATTTTTTGCCATTGGTAAATTCTTCATTTTTACCTGTTGGTAAAGTATCTCAGCTTTTACCAAGATGCTTGACTAAATGTAGCAAGAACTTTTAAGCATCGATTGACTTTGCACTGTGATGCATGTTGCCAGTGTTGCCCAGTGTCTCAATTGATTGAGACAACCTTCCCTACATCATTTCCTCTTCAGCAAAGTTTGAAATTTATAATCACATATAAGTGCAGATGGCTGCTGTTCACATTTCATTCGTGGTTTTCCCAATTTTCATGACAACCCATAATCCTCGGCTTTGCATCAAAAGAAGGACAAAACTCCATGATGTTTCCATGATGTCCTTGGTAATGCATTACCACCATGCAGATAAAAAGCAAACATGATGCGTGTATGAGAGATGAATAAAATCCTTGTCTTTCATGTGCATTACTTATGTCAATAGGGATGGAGGAAGTCAGCCGCTAAATTACCCATTACACTATCCATGCATGAAATCTTAATTTGCATATTTAATCATGATACGCGTGATGATGCCCTGGGTTTTTGGTTCTCCCATTGGACCCTCTGTACTTGTTCAGAATATGGTATAGAATATGACGCTAAACTTTCAGAGCTGCCTGAAAGGACACGGTGAAAAGAAGCAAAAGCTGGACTGCTTTTATTGATTTCTTTTTTCAAAGGCCCATTGTGTCCGAATCAATTTGCACAAATTGCTCAGAGTGAAAGTGGCACATTCAATTGAAATGTATTCACATATTTTGAGATGATGAAAGGATGACTAAAGATGTCAAATAGGCAGAGAATTGAGATTTGAACAAACAGCGCTTTTAACTAAACTTAATTGTGTTTCAGATGATGCCTGTAGTACAGCCGATATCTTGAAGGGCATCTTTGTGGAAAGATACATATCACTCGTTAGAAGATTCGTAAGTTTTCTCTACAGACATACAGAAATGTATGTGTACAAAAATGTCATTTTTTATATTCTTCATGCTCTTTAGTAACCATGTGAACATTAGTCTTTGAACATTAGATTGGATTTTGCATTTTATCATTGGGACACTCCTGTTTAAGACAGCTTTCACTCTCTTACTGTTCTCGAATTATTTGTATGAATTCTTTTATCATTAATATGTTGACACTACTCGGCAACAGATCTCATTCCTTTACACAGAAATGATTAAAATTTGATAATTGTAAACGATGTGTACTTTGTGTGTGATTATATTGTGAAGCAGCCTGTGATTACACATTCCTATTGTTATTAATTATCTAGCGTACAGTGTTATTGCAATAACATGCACATTAAATTAAAGTGTCACATTTAGACTTTAGAAACAAGCCATGAATCATAAATGCATGTGGTGATTTATGAGTCTGGAGGTCTGGATAATCGAAAGAGAGTTTAAAGATGTACAAAAAAGTGACAGATAATGAACCGCTCTTCAGTTACAGTGCTGGTGAGTCACATATAGTACACAAGTACATAGATACAAATGCTGGATGATGAGAATTGATGAGTTTCTTTGGAAGTGGTATCGATTGGTTTGAAGTAGACAAGTGGGTGAGTCTTTATGTCTTCTTACAGAACTCTGGTCCTCATCTATTAATCATGAATACATGGTGGAACATCAAGCTTAACTTGTCTCATCACATATGTCTCACGAGGGGCTACGCATTGGGTTAAATCATATCTTTCTTCTTCACAGATTTTGCTTCATAAGCAGAGTTGCTAATGAATCGAGGGATTTGCCATGATGTAAATGATGAGATTTGAGAATGTGCACATACTCAGTCACAGCGACACAACAGATATTTCCATCCTTTGAAGGTAACCGATGAAATACTTTATTGCTCTATGGAGAGCACTCCAGTCTTTAATGGAAAAAGGATCTATGATAGTTATGATCGTATGATACTATTTTATGTCCCTACTATTTAAAATCAAAGTTATATTATTTGTGTGCTTTAGAAAAGCAAGATGTAATGTAAAAGGTAAGCGAAGGATATAATCCAAAACAGTTTTTTTCCAACTGCAGCTTCCACTGCTGATACGACGTCGGTCGTCAATCATTGTATAGTTGTGTAGTGTACGGTTTGTGTGTTACGGCTCTGCAGTTAATGGAAGATCAAAAGACAGCCCAAGAGTATAGCTCCCATAATTATTGCATTTCTTGCATTCAGAATCAATCGCAGCATCTTATTACTGGATCTTATTCAAGTTCTGATTCCAAAACATATGCATTCGTTACCAATTCTACCAATTCAATACTATTTACAGTTTTAATTTTCCTAAATATAAAATTGCATTGGAGTTCTAATTTGATTTCTTTGATTGCGTTATGTAATTGGATTTCAACTCCAGTTTAATTAAAAATCATATTCAGATGTATGTCTTTGGCATGACACTGTATAATTTAATTTGGGGCTAACTGAACTTTAATCCAGTCCAACTGGAGGTTATACTTAAGGTCATTCCATTCTGTCCTTTTCCAATCACATTTCTTCATTTTGTTATCAAAGCTAAGATGCACAATTACCGCTGATAATGAAGATGCAGCAGAGGTTTTATTTGATTTACAGCTGCTTAACGTATTTATAAAATAACTAAATCTGATCATTTGATTTACTGTAATTGGGAATGTGAATTCACCACACCTCTCTGCCTATTTATGTTTATTTTGATGCATTTCTTTCATGTCCATAAAGCTATAAATGCATAAACATTTTACCATTGGCAACCGGTAGACAGTAATCGAATCATGCTGAAACAATCTAATTGTGTGGAACAAACACACTTTGCTTCATAAACAAAAGCAATGATATAAAACTAAACAGAAATAACAGGAAAAAATGAAGCCAGCCAAATCTAATTTCCACTCCCACTTCTGCACTGGCAAGAAAAGACATTTCTTCTGACAGCTACACCTAAGGTTGCCCATCACAATTATCTCTAGATAGTCAATGAAGTTTTGGCGCCAAGGCATGTCTGCTGCCAAATGCTTCGCCATTTTCTGACACTTTGTCACCATTTAAAAAATCACGAATTCAAAGTAGATGAGGCCAAGATCTGTGGCATACCCACACACATGACTGTCAGTCTCAATGAAGTTTAACAGCTTATTTAACATTCCTGAGGGCAGAGGAGCTTGTGTGCCAAGAATGTTCCATCCTCATTGTTGTTCGCTTTAGCCGTGCTGCAGTCGTACTAATCCAGAGCTATTCTTATTGAATAGATGGTTAAATCTCTTGCTTTGTCGCACACAGATACAGCTAGTTCTTTCCGTATCAGTGGCTGTGGTAGGAATATCTTATTCAAGGGCAACCGCAGCTTAGCCATACTTTTATTTCTCACACTAAGGCTGAGGGCAAGATATGCTCATGTGGGAGAATAATTCAGTGTGTGTCAATGTTAAAGAGTTTTGAGTAAGTCACTTGTAAAGGATTATACCAATGAAAACAGCCTCCTAATAATTTGAAAGAATAAGGAGGGCGTCACAGATGTCGGAGTAGATATGTACCTGTACCATCCCAGTTTGATTTGTTCACTGATTGTTTTTCTTTGCTTCTTTTTAGGTTACATGATTGTTTCAATAGGCGAAGAAGGTAAGGTCTTTGTCTATTTTGAGAAAGCCATTTTTCAGTCAGTTTTGAAATCTGCAGAGATGTGAGAATGTGTTTTAGCACCATACACATTTCTTCCGTAAGTGACAATGAAGTGGCACCACATTTGCAGTTGCTGTTTGTAACATTGGTGCTTTAGAAATCTTCTGTTTGGATGTATCACAAAGAGATTTATTAAACAATGCGTGTATGATTGGCAAACATATGACCACACTGAGATGTCTTTTTGATATTTACAGATCATCGAGCTGTCACAGAGACGAGTGTTATTTCTCAAGACTCCTATTTCAGTGATGTATCGGGTAAGAGGGACATTTTATGGGAGGTAGTACATTAAGTTTACTGTAAATGCTTTATGACAACATCTTTAGCGAAAACATAAACAGTTTTTATCGATGGCAGGTCTGCTTTACTCCGATGCCAACACAGCACAATGAACCAGCATTAGCAATACCAAAACATTATTATGGGCAGGCAGTCGGCAGGCGTAGCGCCGGGCCCGTGTCACACAGGCCTCAATCAGAACTCATCTGGGAGCCGAATGAGAGACATTAACCTCGCCGTGTTGTTTTGTGCCGCGCTCCTAATGGAGGGTAATGAAGCGAGGCCATTAGACTCTGTGTATACCATCCAGAGTGCCGAAACAGATAAATAGATAATTAAATCACGTCCTTAATTGCGTAATGGTGCTGAGAGTGTGGTCAGCACGACTGACGCCTGGGATTCGATCTGGGTGTAACAGAATTCGCTCGCAGACCCTCGTGTCCTACAGAGGCTCCACAAGTCTTTGAGGAGAAAGTGACTGATGGGTGTATAGGGCTTTCGGGAAAACCTTTCCTCCGCTATCAGAGCTTGGATTAAAGCCCACTGCCTTCCTTCTTTATCTTGTCAAACTCCTTTATGGTTACAAAGCAATTGTAATTGAAAATTTTCTAGTGGAATGGCCTTTTATACTTCAAAATCGAGATTCATCTGTCTCCGGATCAGTCTGGCTTTTGTAACTTGTTGCTCTTGTGAGGCTTTCAGTGGCTTGTAGTCGTTTTTTCTCATGGTCTGTTTTGTCTTAAAAAAGCGGCGTTCAATCTCTACTTATGAATCTGGTATACAATCATTTTTGATGAGGAATTTGATGGTAACCGAAGCTGCACTGACATTAACAAAAAAACATTTGACAAAGTATCACATAGGTTTGAAATAGGGCTGCACACTATTGAAGAAAAATGTGATGTGCAGAAACTTGCTAAATAATGCGATGCATGAAATCCAAGGCTTAAATTTGTAAAAAACTGTTTAAATTATATTAAGTAATTTCACATGGGAAAAGAAAGCATCATTCTTTCTTTCTCACCAGTCTTACTGCTGTTAGCATATACCTCAACCTTTAACTATACCGAATTTGCTTATTTATTTAATTAATTAAATTATTGCTATACACATATTGCAATATGCACATTTATAATATTTCGATAATTAATCCTATAAACCTTTCTTTTAATATGCATTACTGTACATTTTAGACACAATATGGCAAGTCAATTTGTCTCTTTTTGCTCTGCCTTTAAAAATAGCTTCACGTGAGGAACTGCTGAGTGTCATTGAGCAACACATAGACTGACAGTCTGTCTAAAACGTTGTGAACACGGATAAGCAGAATGATACAAACAGTAAGTGTCCCAGTTATACTAGACATCTCTGCTGGGACGCTGCTTGTCAGATTAGATTATAGTACCAAAATCACTTGTTGTGTTATAATAAATAAGCCACTTAACTTTTAGACTGTGTGTTTTGTGTCACCTTCTTAGAGCATGGCATTCCCAGATGCCACAACACATGTGAAACACGCCTGGCACCATGGCAGACTATCCTTTCATCCGGTCTCGTGTGTTTCCTGCGACGCCCTGACTCCGCTATTTCTGCACATTGCTTGGCAAACGACAGCCCGTCTCCTAATTTGACAGGAGCATATAATGGGGTTTATAATTAGCCCCGAGGTCAGGGAAGTTGTCCTCGGCACTTCCTGTGCTGTCAGGTTAATAGATATGCCTGTGGGTGATGAGGACGAGAGGAAGAAGAGAGAGAGTAAAGAAGGGCTACGGTACATGACCTGCAATGTCAGGTGCGGTCTGACAACTCACACGTACAGTTTGAGACCTAGCAAATAACTAGCCAGCTTGATAAAGTGCCTCTGTACTAATGTAGTAGTACTGATATAAAGCAATTAGTGTAAATTGGAAATAATGTGCACTGGAGTACTTTTAATTAATGAGTTTATGAAATGAGAAGTGGAGAGAGGATTGCAGTGAGGGAAATGCATAATATGATGAAGTAAAATGCAAAAAATGTTTCTTCAGTTTACCCTGCGAACTGTGACCGCACAAATTGAGTATGCACATAAAAATGCACTATACGAACACAATTTTTAGATATTAATCATTTTTAAATGATTTTTTTATTTGTTTTTTAACATTTTTTATTTTTTTATTTTAGTTATTTTATAAATAACATCAATGTTAACATATTTATATTTATTGTTATGAAAAATGGTCAAATATTTATTCTTGAGTCTTAGACCTTTTTATTAATATATAGTTTGTCATGATTAAATTTATAATTCATAGAATTCATGATTAGATTTAGAATTCAACTATGAGATATTAAAGAAAGTAGCAAAATAACATACAGTTGGTGTTCTCCCGAAGGAACGGTGACAGTGATGTGTGTCATCTTTTCAATTCGAAAGAAATCAAAAGATAATTTTGTCATATTTAGAAATTTGTAATTGACTGCTAATGTCTAAGAGAAGCTGGTCAAATCTACTTTAAACAATATTTGTCTGAGGAATAAATAGTAAGCGCCCTAACCCTGATTTTTCATTTTAGAGTTATTGCGATATCATTTCTGTTTATTGTGGTCTTAAATGCCACTGATCGATCAGCTGCCATTTTCCCTACACCGGCCAATACGTCCTCACCAGGTTCACAAAAACTCATTCTCTCAGTGCAGCTAAAATGTCTTTCCACAAGGAGCTCGCTAAAACAAAGCGGTGTGTCTAAACAGAGAGCAAATCACAAATATATGATCTCAAGTTGAAGTGCACCGTATGACAGTGCATTATGCTTCATTTCTTTCCATTTCCATGAATTGTAGTTGTATGATATTCAGAGGTAATTCTGGCTGATGTTGTTTATCATTGAAAGATCTATGTTCTTAGGAAATGAAGCATGGACAGTCTATAATGCACCACAGGCCATTACTGTATAATTTACAATCAACTTACCAAAGGAAGAATGAAAGCACTGCCATTAATCCAGATATATGAACATTTCGCAGCTGAGATCAAACAATGGCTTTTAATGAAGTCGATGAGTTACTTGCTCACACACAAAGTCAAGCCAAGTGCCTCTGTAACAATGGCAGCTTCCACATCCATCTAAATTGAGCCCCAAACACTGAGAACAAAAGGCTATAACAGTCTCAGACCAATGGGCATTTTATTAATCTTTCAAGGAGCGTTTAAAATATTCCAGTTTTTCATTTTTACTGTCTTGCCCATCACCCTCAGATTGGACTTTATTGGCTATTAACCTTGTGACTGCTGCGACATAGCGTAGTAGGATCATACTGGTATTTTTTACTTTCTCCGGGTATTCCAGGTCGCTATTTACACCATGTCATCTTTAATATGATTTCTAACCTATTAAATCAAGGTCTGATGATATTAAGATGCAGATAATAGGACATGTGGATGTGGAGGCCGGATTACTTTTGTTAGATCAAATCAGGTCTAGGGCGGGTGATAATAACGGCCCCTCTGTCTGGATGGATTGTTTTCTGTGCTCGGGGGCCACCGTTGTTTGCTTTCTCTCAAGCCTTACCTGGCTTTTGATTGGTTTTAGTTGACTACTCTCTCTTTGAACATAATTACAGTCTGTCTCGTCATATAGCGTTCTGCTAGTACACATATGTCATTGATCTATTTCCCTCTCAGCCTCAAAGATCCGTTGCATAGCAGACAGCTCTTGCTTTTATATTATGAAATGATGGTACGGCGGGGGCTCAGAGATGGAAAAGATGAGAGAGATAAAGAAAACATATTTTGAGGAGAGTCATTAAAAGAATTCATGAGAGCCGAAGCACACTTTCATTTTTAGAGTCCACAGTTTCCATAAAGTTTATGCGTCATAGTATGCACTAGGTACATTATAACTAGTGGTTACCCTATACAGGATAGCTCGGTTTTTAGTTGTTTTTAAAAAAGATTGATCGCTTAAATTTAGCTTACTTTTTGTGTTTTCTCTTATTGGATTGAGAGAAAGGGGTAACTATTGTAGCTCTTAAACCAAAATGTTGGACTATCAGATAGTGGCACTGAATTATTGCAATATTATCTGTAGCATTGATACAATACTGATAAAATCATAGTTATTGATTTCTTTGTTTTTTATTTCTTTATTAATTTATTGTCAAATTTGGTATACTGTGACACCCTTCTATACTGTATATTTAAGGTTTTTTTTAATATTGCATTGGATTATAACTTCATTTTTGACTTTTTGTATGATTTACTTTTCTTGCCCATGTCAGGTATGCCACAGCCTAGTGGAGGGATATTATGGAAGTGTTATGATTTGTTAAGCTTGTTTACTGTGTATCTATCACTAAATAGAAGCTGAATGTTGTAATGAACAAGAAAATTGACGTTTTTGTGAGAATCTAAACCCCTGATAATGACTAAACCAAGGTTAGGGTAAAGGTCTACTGTTTTTGATCCAGATCTAAGAACCGTTATCTGCGGAGTAAATGCACCATTTGAGAACAAGAGCGATGTCTGATAAAGTGAATGAGAAGGTCAAAAGATTTCAGCTTAGATTAGTGTGTGTACATCAGTCACAGACCTGATAAGGATGAAAGATGGAGTAGCTGTATATAGTAAAGTATATTTTTTGAGAGTAATAAAAGTAAGTGAGTGTGTGGAAGAGAGAGAGAGAGACTGTGAGACAAAAAAAAGACACTCTGCAGTGTCTTGAGATGTGTTTACCGATCTCAGCCGTGATAGAAGGTTTTTGAATGGGAAGAGGTTGTGAAAGGGTCGCCGGCTAAAAGCCTTGATTTTGGATCCATTGGGAATGAGTGTGCGGTAGTTGGTGCGGTGGGTTTTTTAGATTGCTGTGTTTTTGCAGATTGGAGATGCTGTTCTCAATCTAACTTCCAGCTCTCAGATTGAGGGGTTGGGTTTTCTAACCCTTCCCAGTTTTGAAATGGCATTTCCTTGCTGAGGTCACTGTCTACCTGACCTGTTCCATCGTTTACTTTACCTGTGCATCTCTCTCGTCCTCTTTCTCCATCTCGGATAGGATGTGGGCAATATTGGCAGCTGTAAATGTCAAGGTGGACTCATCCAGTGTATATCAGCGAATGCCATTTAGCTAAGTGCACATTTCCCTCCCCCTGTAAATTAGTCTATTCTAAACGTTTAAAGTGTGTGTTTGCCTGGCCAGTGCAGGTTTATCATTACACAAATAATACAAACTGTTCTCATACAATAGTATATTCATTCAGGCACTTGGTGTTTACATAATAATGTAAACCATTGTTTATTATTGTGCTTGAAAATGAAAAGAATATATTGTTAGAAACGTCTCAGTGGTTTTGTGTCTATACAAGTCAATGCAATATTGTTTGGCTAACAAGGCTTTTTAAAATACAATCTTTTGTGTTCTGCAGAAGAGAAAAGATTTGAAATGACATGATGGTGAGTTAACATTGAAAGACTTCTTGTTTATTGTCTTTTTAAATAATATGACTTAAGTTACTTTTCCTCTGCAGAATGTCAACAGATTGCATCTGGGCCTACCAATAAGACAGGTAAACGATGTTGTTGTACTGTAGCATGAAGTGTTGGGAGATTTTAAGAGGCCGGAAAGGCCAGGGAGATATAGATGCATGGCTGTTTAGTACTCTTGTGAAGTACTGGTTGTAATTAGAGCGAGGTTATGCATGCTTTCCATGCTTGCTTTGCAGCAGAAGCGAGAAAAGAAAGAAAAGAGCTTGTTTCATCTCGCAGAGTTTAAAACCACTCGTCTCCATGGAGTGCATATCTAGACAAGCTTGTGCTCATCGTATATATGGACATCAAACAAATCAAACTGAGAGAGAGAGAGAGAGAGAGAGAGAGAGAGAGAGAGAGAGAGAGAGAGAGAAGAGAGAGAGAGAGAGAGAGAGAGAGGAGAGAGAGAGAGAGAGAGAAGGAGAGAATGACAAAAAAACATCAGAGTTTCTCTCTACACCTATCATATGATTTAGTTATGGGCCATACATAATGCAGGTCACTCTCACCTGGTTGCACAAACACATCCATATGTGTTTTGCGGGGCAAATGCATTAATCCTTTATAGCATTGCTCTGAAATAGTTGCTAAAGCTTGGGGTATATGTGAACATTTTTGCAACTTGGAATATGCTACACGACAGACTTAACATTAGTGTTTGCTGGCAAAGTATTTACCACACCAAACACAACTTGACAACCTTCTCAGTCTAGTTACAAATTTTGCAAACTGATTTAATTTTAGTTTATTTTAATACACATATATTTATCGTTTTCATCGCCCACATACACTTCTAATGTAGTTCTAGAATTGTCTAAACAGATTTTGTTACTTAGGGAAACAAGAATATTTATGCAGTATGAGATTTGGTGCTTGTCAGTGTCTCTTTGATTAAGCTGCCCAAGCCCTGCCGCTATATCCGAGACCTTATGTGAGAATTTAATTGCTTAATAACTGCTAATTTGACTCTAATTGGCACCAAATAAGCTGTGCTTAAATCTGAACTTGATCTAAAATTACTTAATGTGATTCAAGTTGTCACAACTGTCAAGCTCTATAACACCAGGTCGCCTTTACAAAGCGAGCGCTCTCGTTTTAGGTCCAGTTCGTTAACCGTTCCTTTAACATGTCATCATCGCACATCTCTCTCTGCGGTGTCATAGGTCGTGTCTGGATGTCTGTTTATAGCTTTGTGCTTCCAGAGCAGAATAATTCTGAAGATCAGTTACTTAAAAATAAATGTCCAAATATAAGGCCACCTAATCACAAAGTAAATGAAATGAAGTGCACTTAAACGAAGCTCACGGGATGACAGGGTGCCACATTTGCCACGCATTAGTGCTGTGTGCTCTTGATGCAAGTATTTATAAGCAGTTTTTGCTTGTTGGTGTATGGTTAAAGGGATAGTTCACCTAAAAATCCATAATTGTTCTGCATTTCGCAACATTCCCCAAACATGTTCGTCATTTTTACTCTCATCTGAATAAAATACCAACCGTTCAAATAAGCATATATCATATAACTGTCACTGCAAATATTGAGCATACACATGAAGATGCACTATCCAAACTAGTTTATTTTATTTTTTACATTTTAATTTTTTAAATAAAAAAAAAATCTTTCCATCAATATATAGTTTGTCATGATTAGATTAGAATTCAACTATGAAATATATTACTGTATAGGGAAATAACATAGACGATCCTCCTGAATTGTATGTGGAATCGTATTGTGTAATATCTCTCTTTTAAGTGGTGAAATGTAATGGAAAAATGACTCCAGTGCCTCTTTTCTGTTCATCTCAGTTTAATTATCCTCATTGTTTTATGATGTCTGTGCTTAAGGGGCTGTTAGCATGAAGGGCATACAGACACAACTGTGTTATCATGAGACAGGTTTAAGTTGATTATATCAGCTGCAAGCAATCAAACTCCTCTGTGATCTAAACTAAATGAGACAAATTCTGATTCTTCTGCATGAAAAAACCCCCATCAAACATTTGTTCAATCTTACTCAGACTAAGCATCTATAGGAGGTGCTAGACTTACAAATCTGATCCACAGATTTATAGTTTTTTTTAAAGATAACAAAAACGATGAAAATGTCATTACCATTGTATACGCTTAACTAAAACATTAAAAAAAGATTCAAAATTCCACACAGAGACTAAATGCAGCAGAAATAAAGCATCAGACTTATTAATTGGTTCAGTGAAATGGACAGCTCGAACTGGTTTACAGAAATCCCCCAAAGAGCGATGACAAAATTAGTCTAATGACAGAGCCATTAGGAAACTTAATGACCAAATAAAAGTGCTGTAAAATCATTACGAGATTTACAGTAATGATTCATTTTAGATCAGTGAAATAGTTTGTGAGTTTATTGTGCATATTTAATATATTGCCCAACCTGTGGTCTGGACATTAATGTTAATAAATAAAGACAGTAAAAAGGAAAAAGATACTTGGTTGTGTGACAGCTGCACTCAATACGATAGGTATAACAGGTGTGTCTTCAAGTTAATGACAAACTTTAAACTTTGGAATTTAATACTACTCTTTTTATTAGTGTTGAAAAAGTTAGTATATTGAATTGAGGTGAACTCATTACAGTTAATTAACAGTAAGATGAACAAAACACTAACAAGAAACATATTGTGACATATTGTGCGCTAAAGGTACTTGCCTCTTTTGTTTAGGTGAAAGACAAGATTCTGCTGTGACAATAATCACCAGCTATCAATGTTTCGTTTTTCTTCCTGCCAAAACTTGCAACCGTCTTGACACCACGAGCCTGACTGTCACTTGAGCACAGTTAATGCTGGAGTTCTTGTGCAGCAAACAGGAACTGTTTTTCAGGGAAGTATAATTAAAATCTGGAAAATAAATGGATCTTTCTGTGTCTCAGTGGTCTGTTAAAACAACAAGAAATAAGGAGTGTGAAGTTAATTAAAATCAATGGTGTGAGATTTTATGTTGGGGCAGAGGAAAAAAAGCTGGTTGGCTTAGGTAGTTTATGCGATTATCTCAAATTAAAAGAAATTGAGAAATATGTGTGATCCCACAGCCCAAAGGTGAAGAAGTTCCCATTTATTTTCACAGTCTTTAGGGACGATGGGACTGTTTTCGATGATATTTGTTGAAGTGGAGGGGCATGTGAGAGCGTTTGAGTGTTGAAGATGCCAAATTATTGCAAATTCTACTCAATTACTTGTCCTGTTTCACAGCAAAGCCTTAAATTGTTAAAAACTAAAAGGCAAAAAAAACTGTGTCTGTGGAATTCCGGCTGAAGTCTCAAAATCTAATTATGAGATAACAAGCATCAAAGTAGCCAAAAGCAGGTAATGTGTTTTTATTGCTGTAAATTTATACATAATATGATAAAATTTTTTGTTGTAGTACTCAAATTTTCCTTTATTATACTATATGCTTTTAAATACTGAAATGTATGATTTTATTGTCTTTTGTAGCACAAAACAATGCTAGAAATTTAGCTTCCTACACATTGATTTCAATATTTGACTTTAATATTAAGGTGTTTTCACAGAATATTCTTTACATTATGCATGATGGGTCACAAAGATAATAAATATTACAAAAAATACTACAAACTACTAAAGAACTAGAAACTAGCACACTGGATGGTAAGATACACCAGCAGGCAGAACTATCAGAAAACATCCAGCTGTTCAGCATAACGGATGAACACGTGTATTTTTTATTCATTTGTTAACAGAGCTGTTACAACTCTCATGGGAATTGGAAGGGCACTAGCTGCAGCAGCTGATGTTGGATAGAAATACGCAGCTATTTTCTCACCTCTGTCGCTACTTTTTGGCACCAGCATGCAAAATACTTCATTATGCATCATCAGACTCTCCTAATGGAAGGCTGGATGACTGCTCCGATGTTTTGCATAAATTAACACTGCCTTTTCACCATTAAAGGCCTGGAAGCACGCCGGCCCCTAAATGTAATATCTCAACTGCAATCAGGATTTACAGTATATGAACTTAAGCCAGCATTTGGGCTGAATTGCAACCCTTTTAAAATGATGTGTTTAATTTCAATATGGCAACTGTCAAATGGTGCTTGATTAAACCAAACATTTTCATCCGTTAAGATGCAGACTAATTAGCCTATGTGGTAGTTATTTAATGATTCACAAATGGATGCCAATTGTTAAGCAACTGCATCCTCTTTAAGAAATATTTTTCATTCTTTAACTACTTTTTCAACTTTTTCAGGTCAATGATCTATTGGAGAGCAAAGACCCCTCAGCCTCAATCACCATTCACTTTTGAAAATACCAGCAATGAATTTTCTACAAATTATCCTCTTGGAAAATAACATACGGATTTGGAACGACTTATGTAAATGACGACATAATTTTCACTTTCAGGTAAACTTTCCCTTTACTGAGGTAGATACCATTTACCCAAACTTTAGGTAAATTTTAATAATTGAATTTTATATTTAATTGTTAATTTAATATTATCATTTAATTAATATTCTTATTATATCATATAATATCATATTATTTATTGTTGGACTCCGCCAATACCACAATGGACTGTCGTTGAAGGTGAATAATTTTTTATACATTTCTAATATTTTTACTTATCTCACTTAAAAACAAGCCAGCTGAATCCAATGATGTCATGCATTGATCTAGTCTGTGAAGGTCATTCATGTTTGATTGATGGACAAAAGAGAAATCGGTAACACACAAAGGCAAGATCTCCTTATTTGTTATCAGCTACAATAAAGTTTGTTTCATCCTCCGGTCATTTCCATTGGCTGCTTTCCTTCCTACTCTGATTGTTTTCTTTCTAACAGCCTTCCCTCCACAATGAATTGCCTCATCACAACTCGGTTTGCTTTTGTCGTCTTTAGGTAAATTACTCAGGCAGAATCAATGCTGCACGTCCAGCCGCTCACTTACTGTCACCTCGGCTCTGTAAGCAGGATATTGTGAACCTGGATGTTGTGCACACTGTGAGAGATTTTTCACAGGCCTTTTACTCGTTTAATACACCTTGAGTTATACTAGTAAAACCCGCTATGTATAACAGGATCATCTATCTTTTTTTGGATTTTCCCTGAAGAAATTTTCATTTCGATTCTAGGCTAAAAGCAGGTTCAGCCTGGCTCGCCGGCAGCTCCTGACGCCAATACCTTCTTTTCTTGTGTAATCTTGGCTTTCTCTTTTGATAGCTTAAAGAACTGCTGATAAAATCTTAACAAAAGGACTCTGGCAGTATTGTAGCTTGTGCACTTTTTCCTGGCAGTCACGCTGTAAAGGAAAAATTTTATGTCATAAAATATAGGAGTAGAAGCTAAATCAGCCATTAAGAGTTGTTATTCACGACTTAAAAATGTCAGATTTGTAAATTTACTTGAATCTGAATTCTTAGAAATGTGTCGTCTTAATGTCGTCTTAATTCGTGAAAATGTTAAAACTGCAGAATTTTGACTCTGTTCTGCTTTGGTTGATTCTGATGGTTCATTTTCAGTTTTTCGCCCTCATCATTTTGTTAGTGCCATGAATGCTGCAAACTCCCATCATCACGCCTAGTCTTCTCTGTAATTGGCACATACATTTGGCATTGGTTTTGTTCAAATGTGCTAGACCTTCATATAAAGTCTGTTAGTTTGAAGGCTTCTCTGTGTGAATAGAGAAGTGAGTCTATGTGCCTGTAGCTCCGCCCCTTCCCAAACCCCGCCTCTCTTCTCTCCTCTGCCAGATTAGATTCAGATACACTGTAAACGGCATACTCATGTTTAATAGTATGTGAAACAGATTGGATCATACAACAAAAACTTTCAGCTCGATTCTTCTTTGTTTCCTGGTAAAACACCCCAAATGCACTGAAGTTGAATGTAAATGTAAAAATGTAAATGTACTACACATTTTAACCATATGGTTAACTGATATCTGCAACATCAAGTAAGTATGCAACATCCATTTGGAGTTGGGGAGAGAGAGAGAGAGAGAGAGAGAGAGAGAGAGAGAGAGAGAGAGAGAGAGAGAGAGAGAGAGAGAGGAGCCTGACAGATGCACAACAGGATCCTTTTTATATTCATTATGCCTGACTGCCTGTTACGTTACCATTCCATAGACAAGCTGGATAATAGGAGATGCTTTATCATGATTACAGAAGAGTGTCATACATCCATTTCCACACACTGTGCTGTTGCTGAAAAAGGCAGTGACTCATAATTATCACAACTGTTGTGCTGGATCAATGTGTGTTGTTATATGCAGTTGTTTCTTTTGTCCGTACAGGTCAGGCACAGGCCCTGCCCACCTGTGTGCCACTTTCCCTATTTTATGTATCCTTCTCAAAGAATCCAGTTTCAGAATGCGTTGCGACTCTTTGTGAATCATTCCTTATACCTTTGTGGCTCAGATCATATACACAGTCTAAAATTAATGATTCATTGTTGCTATGTATGTGTATTTGTTTGTTTTGTAGGGTAGACGAGTGAAATCACAGTTGTAGACCTTTAAAGCATTTATTTGTGGGGGGGTTTTAATAGTAAATGACAGCTTTATGCGAATCAGCAGGTTTGTAAATAGTTTCTAAAATAGGTGCACTCAGTTTTATCTCTCAAAGAGAACAGATATGTTGTTTTTCTTTTATATTTTAAACATGGATACTTAGAACTTTGCCTCTTTATTTTGCTAAATGAATATAAATGGTCCTCTGTGTTCCCGCAGTTCTTAATTGATCAGACAAATTAGAGCTCATTTAATAAACAGACTGTGCAAATAAGGCAGGAGAAAGATAAGGATTGTAAAAAGACAAATTGAGCGAGGATCTTTTAAGAATCACACCAGAACCATTAAACGGGCCACTCGGATTCATAGCGAGCTGTCGTAGAGTTTACAGAGAAGAAAGAAGCAGACGTTGTTTTTAGACAGTAAAGCTCCATCTGTTCCAAGCAACTGTTACAACAGGACTGAAAGAGCAAACATTACAGAGAGCTTGTCTTCTTGTTCACTTTCCTCCTCCTGTGGCTCCAGCGTGTCTGTGATTTTGTGGATTGTTTTGTCCTTCCATTAGTCTAATATAACTGACAGACAAAAATAAAACCGTCTATATACTTTTTAGGACTCCTCACAGAGCCGTTGTCACAGAAAGAAAATATTAGCCTTAATGACTGTGGCCTCGTCTTCCGTCTGGTACAAAATGGGAAGAACTTGTGAGCACTCGATAGGAATCCAACTGTCTCGCTGTGCCTTTGTATTTGACAGCTCACATGGTCGGTTTGGGTATTATCAGTATTGTGGACATAATTACACAATGCTTTCTTATAGCATCTGGTAAAAGATTGCCATATCAATGACAAGGTCATGGGTTAAGTATGTAATCAAGTATAAGTGGGTTCCTTTAAGCTAAAGGGTATAGAAAATATGACCCAGTCTGCAGTAGATACAAGTTTACTTGCGATGATGGTGAACAACAGTGTGTTTATTCCAGGCTGTTAGGAGCAAGAAGCATTGAAATGTAATTTTATACAATAGAGAATTGTGTTTCTGTGTTGTTGGGCCGTTACTAACCATTTTGGCGGCCTAATTGAGATCCCTATTGGCGCCATAACACACACACACACACACACATTTATTCATGAAGGTACACCATCCAAATCTCAAAACATTGGTTGTAAATTGATTAGTGCACTGTTTACTTTAGACTCTTTTTTGTTTCATTGGAATAGATATGTATTATTGATCTTAGATTTTACTTTCAAATGTAAACAAATGTTTTTTGTAAATATTACAGCATTGTATTTATTACCCAACACTTGCATTTGCGCATGTAGTTTTAATAACTAAATAATAAAAAAAATTAATAATAAAAATTAATATTTAAAAAATGACATTATGCTATGAAGAACTTTAGTAGGTTTAGATCGGATTTACATCTATGTGGCCCGAGATATCGAAAGGTGACACCGGACACAGGATGAAAGAGGGAACTTTTATTCCAGACTGCACTTGAAACAGCGCAGCGTTAATTATGCAATTTGGGGAATTGAATGGAAAAAGTCAAACTTAAATGCAGCCAGGTAAGGCAATATAGATTGATCTCAGCAACAAATTGTCTGTGCCTTCTTTTTCACATTTACAGTCAGCGTAGATATGGACGACCAATAAACATGAACATAAACATAAACATAAACAACGGTAGTACTCTGAAAACAAAAGCCATATTCTTACTCTGTCAAAATCAAAAGTTCAACCCAATATTCATACAAAGCTGTCAATCATCAAAATTGTTCAACCCAATAACCTCACTCAAAATATACAAAGGAATTTAGGAAATACAATTTTACACACTAAAACACATTTTAACCACCATTGCACAATTCAACACCCAGTTAAATGCATTACATTATATTATAACATTACATCATATAACAACATTACATTAGCAACTGAGTTCACAGAGAGCTTCAAAAAAATGAATTTGCTGCTTTAAACTTACAGCTTTAGCACAGGTTCACACTTTAACATGGCCTATGCCAACTCAATTTCCCTCTGCATACAATACAGGGAAAAAATTACAAAACTTCCTTAACATTTTGAAACACATAACAGTGAAACAATCATACCATCACACTCGTTGGAAAAAAACATGCATGTGTATAACAAATATTTGTACAACCAATAAAAGTGAACACTCACGTGAATGTTTTACACCTGCACCGCAACACAAAGCATCTAAGGAGCACTTTCTCTCCCCTCTAAACAAAATAATCACATGTTAATATTACTGGTTTATCTCAGATTATGCTTAAATAAATGTTACAATACAGATAACATCATCAACACTTACGCTTGGATGAAAACAGTTTATTACGTCACACCGACATGTTCACCAGCAACTGATGTTGATTCGCCAATCACACTAGCACCGAAAACGAGTTATAATTTACTAAGTGTACACATTCCCCTCTATTTTGGGATTTAACAGCTTTTAACCAGCGTTATTCAACTACTGAGAAACTTCTAGCACACGCAGCTAACTCGTGCTGCTCATCTGTGTCTCTTTCGGCACTTTTTTCCCGACACTCACACAACCGTGCTTCTTAAAGGGCCAGCACAACATTACAGCAACACCCTAGACAGACACCAAACACACACTCTATGTACAGTACATTCAACCCAGGGTCTAAAAAACCAGTCTTGAGTTTTACTACACCTTTTCACCTGGTTACATCTAAACATCTTATTTTGTGTTCCACAGGAGTAAGAAATGTGCACAGTTTTGGAAGAACATAAAGGTGAGTAAATTACTTTTTGGAAGTTATTCTTTTAATAATTTAAACACCAACTAAAGTGCCTTAAAATGTGCAGCTTTGTTTGATGCAAGTCCAAAATTCTATCTGGTTTCATATTGACTTTTGAACAGAACATTAATGTTCAGCCTCAGGCCAGATTTAGAAACATTACATTTACCTGTTTGCAAAGACGAGACACTTTGTCCAGCAGCTCAGTGTTCAGTCTGACTGAACCTCAGAGCAAAAGCTGCTTAAGGTTTTTATGGTTTCAGTATTAAGGTCTTTCCCTTCTCTGTATTGACAGATTGCATCTTCAAGAAGAATTTTGTTCTCTCTTTCCACCGTTTATATGATGTATAGTAGTCCCAAAGATGTTATTTGTGCAGGTTGAAAACTATTGGCATCATCCAGGCATGGAAACATCACAATTAATATAAAATATATAGAGCACTCGAGGCAACAGGAAAATGCCCTGTTTTTGGGCGGCCAGCTGTGGTTCCTTATCAATAATATATAACCGTGGCATTATTACCTTGCCAGCAGTTCTTTTTTCTTTTTGTTTTATGTTTTGTGAAGGTATGGAGAGTCTGCCTTTTGTTTTTCACACATCTACACATTTAATAGTGATGAATTGCTTTTTAATACACTTTCATAATATTCCCTGATGGCTTAGAACAAGTTGATGCCTACAGACATTTGACTTTTTTATTATTTGTATTAAATCTGAACTGTAAGAACGGTAATGAGATTACAGCTTTGCAAAAATGAGCTTATTGTCTTAGCCTTTTGAGCTTATTGCTCTTTTCTTCTTGTGAAAGCTTCAAACCGTCTTTGATTTTGTTTTGTTCAGAATTGACACTGATGGTGGGGAGATTTTTGTTCCCTGTATTTTCCGCTTAACATCTGAATCTTCCACTAGGCTGTTTAAATTGTGTTCACCCCGGGCTGTAGCGTTCTTATCTTACCTGTCTGAGTCATTCAACAGCCTGCGTAATTTGATTTGACTTAAATGTCTGACAACGATAAACTGGCTTCTGAACTATAAGAATGTTTAAATTAACATAGCCATTGTTTACACAGCTAATGCATTCTGTACGCTCGTGGCAACGGCTGATGAAAATCAGATACTGATGCCGGAGTTTTGTAAATATCTGAGAAAAAGATGTAGAAAAGAAGTTTGTAAGTTTAAAAAATCAACTTTTCCTCTTTGGTGAGAAAAGAAGCAAGAGAAGAAATAATGTGAATTGTGCCATTATTAGTGTCATTTGGCTTCAGATGTGGAATACAGTGTAAGATATGGACTTGTTTATCTCATTTGGAGCTTGACAGCAGTGGTCACAATGAATTGACCTTTTGTGGAAAACAGCTGCTTAAAGATGATGTAATAATGATATGTGTGAACACATAATGTCAGAATGTTTATTTTTAGGTGAACATCATCTTCATTTACCACTTTAAGAGTATCATCACCAGTATCACCATCATCATCATCATCATCACTCCTATCCCATCTTCATTACCACCATAATAGTTAGTATCATCACCATCACTGTAACATCTTCATTATCACCATCATCATTACATCACCATTACTGTCACACTATCATCCTCATCACCAATTTTCATCACCATCACCAGCGTCTGTATTTATTGAGGTTTCCTGTGGAACGTTGCGGGCGGTTCCGGTTTGTTTTTCTTTCGTTCTGACCTTTTCTTTAGCTGCTTGTTATGCTCTCATTCTTATTAACCTTTTATCATTTTCAGTGATAGACAGATACTTGGCTGTAGTTTGTTCACACTGAGTTGTTTGAAATGTTGTGCCTTAATACATTGTAAAGATCAGAGGCCACAGGGATTTTTCTTTTCCATAAAAATCTCTTTTGAATGAAGGCCCACGCCGGTCCGTAACATCACCTAGCAACAGTTTGTCTGTCAGTAGAGCAATTAACTTGTGGATGAAGGAAGCTTCAAAAGACACATAATGTCTTTATAAGAGACAGTCGAATCCCGTGGAGCTACACTGCAGATTTTATTAGAGATGCTCTGAACTTGGTTGTAAGTCAAAGCTTTTGTATTGGTGTTTACTATGCAATTGAAAATCACTTTTATACCTCAAAAATCTTTATTGCAAAATAAAATGATCACACAAAACATCTGACCGTGCTTGGTATGTGAAGTCAGTTTAGCGTGTTTGTAATTGAAGAAAGCTGATATGTTAAATGTTCCTGTTACAACATTTGTTTAAATAATCTGTTGTTTTTCTTCTTTTGAGTATATTAGAAGCACTGCATGAGCTGATTTCACACTTTTCTTGCTTGTGAAACATGGACTGTGCCTCGTGTTAATTACATCTGTGCTAATCAGTGACTTTAATGAAAATATACTGACGTTGGCACCGTATCCCTCGATGTACAATTCTACCTATTATGTTTGTAACAATAGCCAATCAATTAAATACTGGAAAATTACGTGAAAGCAGTAATTGCAGGGCTCGTTCTAGGTGCCGCTTTCTAACACAAGCTGGGCTGTAATGGGAGGACTAATTGAAAAAATATGAACTTTGCATGCCGGGTCCTGTGGGGCGACACATGACGGTGTGGCTATTATTGTTTGACGCTGTTGCTGTGGTTATTTCCTTTTGTTTTTGCGCGTGTATGTGTGTGTCGCGTGTATCTCTCAGGACCAGAAGCACTTGGGCGGTCAGATGTTTTGTGGTATTGACAGAAGCTTTCCTAGGACTCTTCATTTAACTCGTGTACGGGTGGGATGTGGAGGGTTTTGAGTTGGACCTCTGACGGTTAGTCCTCTGACTCCACTTCGCGTGACACTGCCGGGAGCAGAGATGTCCAATTAATTCCCTCTCTCCACACGTACATTGAATCGGACTCAACAAACGAGTTGAGGCGGACCTCATGTGTATGTGGCCCGGCATTAGCACAACCCATTTGGTGGCTGCCGAGCTCTTGAAACAGTACTAACTCGGTGGGAATTTAGAAACACTGGCTGCCTCGCCTATTAAAATCTCTCCGATAAATGCACCTGTGGAGGCCTCCTGCTACGCCGTCTGCCAGACATGCACCATATGCGGCTACTCTTCTCACTATCTCACTATCTCTGTTCAACATTTTGTCTTTATTTTGCTTCTGTATTGTATTATCTATTTTTTCCATTGTACGTGTATGCATTAAGTATAGTCTTATTTTTATCCAAAGTTTGAACTCGATTTATATATTTTACTAGTATGTGTTCGCAGGGAACTAAACGTGACACTGGCGTTGGTGTGACACTCTACATATGAGCTACAGAAATCCTGGAGGTTTGGCACAAAATAAAGATGAGTAAATTACAACCAAATTGTAATTATTGTATTTTTAGTATTTTTTAAGGATATTATACATTGTTTTCAGAAATGTGACCCTGTCTGTAAAAACCAGGCTGAAGTCTTAATACTATGATGTCATTACTCAGTCAATATTAAAGATATAAAGGTAATATTTTTACAGAATGTTCTTTACATGATTTTATGCAGAAAACAGTAAAACACACAAAAATTGACTTCACAAGCAGTGTCACATATTTAGTGGCTAAAAACTGCAAGAGCATATTCAGTTTTCATTTAACTTTCTTGTTTCAAAGTTGCCGTTATGTCACTACAATTGTTATACAATAAATGTATATGCTTTTTCTGTAAACATTTTTAACATAAAATGTATTTTGTATTTAATTTGTTACAGTACAGTGCAACTCTCTTATCATCATTTTAAATATCTGTGTCTCTATCATCAGTTTGAAGATCACCTGGATGCTGGACTGATCTGGTGCCCTTCAGTCAGATCAATAGATAGAATTGAATAATGGAAATGATTGCACTGGCTGTTTTATTCTTGCCTTTATTTAAAATCTAGTTTTCATTCCTTTGTTTTAAAATAATTTTTGAGCTTAACAAAGCATGACATGTGTACAGTATGTGTTACAAAGAAAGAGAATGCATATTAAGAGAATCTGGATTTCACAACTTATTCTATTATATATTTACATTTAAATTTAAAATATGAATTGTTGATATCAGATATACAGTAACAAAACAGTAAGAAGTCATACTGTACCAAAAACAAGTCTAAGAGAAGCAGACACATATGCAGAAAATAAAGTACACTTGTGTTGAGGAAAGAACTGCGGATAGTCCGGTGCAAAATGTACAACCAGTGTCCATGTGCTCCATGACAACCTCCTACTGCCTGCCAACAGTTACAAACGGCTCCAGTATATCCCTGAGGAGCAAGTAGCACGGATAGGCAAACAGAGGGCGTTTTAGAGAAGTGACATCAGATGAATTTAAAATCAGCTCTATTTCGCTTGCATTTTAAACAGACTACCTGCTGAGCTCACTTCTTTGTCGCTTTATGCTCAGACCCAGAAAGAAAGCTGTGAAAAAGATAAAAGAACATTTTTAGATTCTCTGAATGAAATGGATGCATTCATGCAGTGGCTAGTTAAGTGCAGACAATGTTCAGATAATGAAACCTGTGAGGCTTAAAAACTCATCTTGCTATAATAGTTTAGGTCTGCTTTGCTTAAGCGACTGTGGCAGAATTAATTAACGCTTGAACAAGAAAAGTCACTGAAAACGGCACCTTGTCATTAGCCTTTCAAAATTGTCTTTTGCACATGGGTAAAACTGGAAAAAAATGTGACTGAGTGAGTCAAAACTTGAATGTTGTATGTTGAATGACAGGTTTAACAGCCCTTGTGATTATTATCGGATGTCTGTGAAAGAGAATAGCTTGCAGGGACTTAACAGGTTGTGAAATTGACGTGGCAGAAAGGACAATGTGGTTGGAAGACCGGTAACTTAGTTGGGGAAAAAAATTATGATTCATAGTATTGAAATTCAAATCATATCTGTAGTTAAATTTTCACAAATATTTTTGGAAAAACAGAACAGGTTAAGAATGTCCAGTAACAATTTGATCACATTTGAATAAATGCAAACTAATCAACTAAAATGAATAAAATAATTAACTATAAAGAACTGTATTATTGTATGGTGACCCAGTTATCGATATAAAATTGTATTGTGCAAATACCCATCGCTAACAAACAGTCTCCCGCAAAGCATGCTGATACTGTAAATTAATCTTCAGAATGCACTGACCTTGCTCACACAGAATCCAACAAACATGTTTCCATATAGAAATGACATAAGCAATATTTGCCCAGCTGTGTTTGCTAAGCTTGCTGAGGCTGATCCAAGCATACCGCTGGATTTTTAAGCAGAATGATAATACATTTCTTCGAAAATTGATGTAGGTTATGTGCCTATACAGAGCACCTGGCAACATTCCCAGTACGGTGGGGAGAGATTGATAGAAAGGAAGTGGGAATGTATTCATATGGTGTTCCTAATGGCCCTGTGATTAAACACACTCTTAGATATTTCTGGCAAGCAATGGGGGAAAATGAAGAGCTCCTCTTTCCTGTCTTACTCACTGTGACTCAAATACAGATGCATATTCGCACAGGCAAACCAATTATATTGTCATCGCCACATGTGGCAGTGCTCCTCCAGGGAACTGGACAGTTTTTTGGTTGGAAAAACTCTAAAGCTATCCAAATTGTCAGACTGTACTTTTGTCCTTGATAAAAATTAAATATAGATAAGATCAGTATGGCAATTTCTAGACTGATAAATAGTCAAAGTATTGCATAATTGTATGTAATTAGTTAGTAGTTTTTGGGAGATTGCAGCTACAGGCATTTTATGTTGGCGTGATCTGCGCTAAGCTTGGTTCAACAGCTCGTCAACCGCCACAAACTCTAAAACAACAGAAACGACAGGCTAAGAATTCGGCTGCCTGATATGTTATCCTCTGGCAGTGTGAGCTCCAGGAGTCCTCTCTCTCCCCAACTTATCTCTAATCCAAACCTCCAACCAGCATCAGCCTGCGTGTATGTGTGCACATATGTAGAAATAGAAATGAATAATATAAATAGAAAATACATCCTCTTTGTTTGTTTTCCTTCTTTCATAAGTGCATGTATTTGTTTAACATACCCTTTATAGACAGCATAACTGTGTTTTTCAAATAACAATTATCTTTGACATTGTCATGTCAAATCACTTCTGTTATTCTATAAAGATTGTATTGTGGAGTCAGATTTAAAAGATTTTTACTATTATGTATATGAATTTTAGATCCCAGATGTAAAATGTATTTTTTGTAAGTCTTTTATGTCTAAGGTGTATCTAAGGTTTTTGTTAGTGCTGAAATCATAGCACTCCATTTTATGTATGCAGTTTTCAGTACATATAAAGTGCATGATAAACTTCACTTCAAAATGTATTAGCATAATAATGTTGTATTGTAAACAGGAATGTTAAAACCATGCACATGTTCTGCCAATGATAGTATGCTGCTTGTTGTATAGAAATACATCAGTCTGACTGTACATATGAAAAAGAGGTAAACTCGTGTGTGGAACACTATAATCAAAAGCAATTTTTTAAAGAACCTGAAGTGGGGCTGGTTATTTTCATTCTAGCTCCTTAGTATTTATTTGCATGTCTGCAAAATATTACTGTGAATATGCCAAAGAGAATAATTATAGTTTCAGGGGTGTTGAAAGTGTCTATTTATATGCCACTTTAAAACCTGTCATTACGGCAGATGTCCAGAGGTTCTCCAGAAACACTTTATTTACACTGTAAGTTGAAACATTCAGGACTGTGGACAGCGTCAGCTGTTTCAGAACCCTGGACAGCGGCTTTTAGGGCAAATGTTTTTTTTACTGAGCTGCCGGGGATATTTTCCTGTGAACTGTCACGGTTTTCCCTTTTCTAGTGAATCCACCATGCAGGAGCAGTTCTTGCTCCACTTTAAAATCAAAGCTTTCTTACAGAGAGATGCAATTCTTTTGCATACAGTACCCTTTAATCAACAAAAAGAAACAGAAGAGCTCCTGCAGTGTTTTAATATTTACTCTGGGACATTTTTAATGGCCCAAATTGCACTGTGCTAGACCAAACAACATGGTATTGATTAAAAATGCATATCATCATATTTTTCTGTAATTATATTGCAATTTTCTCTGTAGCAGATAGCCTGATAAATAATTATTTACAACAAGGAACACAGTAGTCGACGTATTTAAATTTGACAAGCTTAAAAAAGACTTCACAAATTCAAAAGCAGTCCACTATGGTCTTTTATTTCACAGAAAAAGGAAAAGTGTTTGGACAGAAGCCAAATAAAACTTGTGGTGCCTCTTACTCCAAAATTGTACTTGACCTAGCAGTTTGGTTTTAGTTTGTCTCCCTCTTCGGCAATTCTATGTTGCTCATGCGTGAAGAAAATTGCACAAGCTCAGAGCTTTTAAACAGACTACCTGCTGGCTGATTCCAACAATATAATCATAAGCTTGAGATAAGAGGCAGAGATCATTTAATTGACTTAATCAAGGTCAAGAAAGAATACATTCATGGCATCTTTCAAATACTTGGTGATTAACATATATCAAAAAGGCAAGATTTAATGGAGCAGGTTTCCAAAAACATATCTAGGTCATACTTAATATGACAAAAAGTGTCAGAAAAAATGTTTTCCATGTTGTTTATTTATAGATGAAGCCTATTTTCAGGACCAGCGGGGTGTGTTGATTTATTTTATTTTTACTGATAATGTCTTCTGTAGGTGTTAGTGACAGTACACAGAATGACTCCATTGGATAATCACCACTTTGGGAGTTCTATAGTCCTGTAGAGTAATGAAGTCATCATCAACTTAAAGCTTTCTGTAATGTGTGCAGCTCTAGGACATAAAGATCAGTGCATGAAGCCTTAAGAATACTATACTTGGTTACTTGGTCTTTAGCAGACAATCCCTGTGGAGCAATTTAAACAATAGCCGTGGGCAAAATAGTAATAGAGTAGAAGTGTTAACTCAGTAGCTTTTCCAGTAATAGATTGTCCTACAGAGGATTTGAACCTGAAACATTTGCATTAACAGCCAAGATCCTTAACCATTAGACTTGCACAACCACAGAATATTGTATAAATGTAACTGTTTATATGCATATATGTTATTTTATGTATGTATAATGCTTATTTATTTCAGCTCTCCAGTACCTGCAATACACATCTCTTGTGCTGCATGTATGTGTTTGACTTCTGACTGCAGAGTCTATACGGTTCAAACAAATTCAAAGATTTCACATGTGTTTGTGTCGCATAGTCTGCAGGCGTTTCCTGTTATCTGTATAATGACTGCATGGATGTAATTGCCCTCGCTGGAGAAGAACTCGCAGAGGTTCACGGAAGCTCTCATCTCACTTGCTGAAGGAAACCATTGTGTTTGTTTGTCTTGCGTATAATTATCCCAAGGCTTAATTGATTTGCTTATTGAACATGACTTGGGGTTCTTTTATTTATCCAGTACTCCACACTTTTAAAGATAAGCACACCTTATCATTCTTACTCGTGGGGGTTAACACAGTATCATTAGAAATGTTGTAACACTGTGCAAGCGGGTTAATTGCACAATTAAAACAAAGTATACTGTTCAGAGAACCGTGTGCGAGTTTGTTTTTATTATTTCCTGTTGTACACCTGAGGCTGGTAGTGATTGTAAAGAAAGTAATCCTTACAGTGCTTTGATTCTAAGTTTGATGTATTATGAAAATTGTTAAACTGAAAACTTCCAAGCCGAAAAGAGTCTACTGAAATGTCTGTGGGTCAAATGCCTATTAAATACCAGAAACCTACACACATTAACACACGCCCACCCACACACACAATCTGTTTGTTGTTTAGTTGAACACATGTTCACAACTCCCTGAGGTGAACTGCAAGTCAAATCTCAAATATTTCTTTGTTTGCTTCTAGTTTCAAAAACGTTGTCAGAGTAATTCCATTTTTATTTATATTAAAACGTAAAAGAAAACTTAATTTAGTCAAACCTATCTAATGTACAATGTTTTATACACAATATTTTCTATATTTCCCTTATTAGTGTACATATTTATCAATATAAGAACGTCTGAATATCTAAAAATATATAAAAAATAATAATATTTATTTCTAATAATTTCATAGCATAAATTATAAATGAATTATGCATTTTACATGTAAAAATTTTTTATATTTTGGTATTTAAAACTGAATGTCATTTAGACGATGTCATTTTGTTGAAGCGTTGATTCAATAAAATATTTGTATGTCGGTATTATTGTATTTGGTTATTCATTCGCAAATCAATTAAACGATTCTCCAGTGAACCACAAAACACTACATGGAGAACGTGAGAAAGAACCGATGCCCGGAAATGACTCAGACTTGCATTTGAAAGAGCAAGATAAGTGCGATGCTTTTTCCAAGTTAAGTTTCAAGTCATCCACGAGTCCAAACACGGTTTCAAACAAAAATGACCTTCAACTCCCTATTGTCACAGGCTTTTAAAATATTGCTTGTGTTTTAGTTTAGTGGTATTGCGCCACCTGTGGACACAATGCTGAAAGTATTTATAGCCTACCGACAGGAAGTTGTGTGTGCAAAACACACGTGTGTTACGGAATACATCTGCTCTCAATTGTTTATGGAGTTTCACAAAGCTATAAGTAGATTTTTTTATTGTTTACGCTTGGTGTGTGTGTTGTATTAATTAATCTGACAGTTCTGTCAGGTTTATATTGGATCAGTATAATTATGCCAAGCGCAATGTTGTTGTTAACAAACGCTGTATTTTTCCCATACCAGGTGACTGATGTGTCACGGGATTTTTAATAGACAAGTGAAGTACAGTTTGCTGTTTTGTTCTGTTTTGTTCTACCACATGAATTGCCAAATTATCTCAAACATAAATTTTGAAAGTGTCGTTTATGTTGAACATGCAGGTAAACTCGCAACCTTGTTCTACCCACATAAATAAATATGGCAATGATTATTCCGTACAAATGTGACATTAAAATGCTAATTTGTATTTTACAGTATTTTTTTAAAATAAAGATCCCACATAAATAAATCACTACTATTTTTTTATTTAATGTCTTTTATTTACTACTGCCCGCTTTATGCGTGCAGAACATGAATGCGAGTTTACTGAAACAAGTGACGTCATTGATGTACGAACCAGAGCTGGTGATTTGAGATTACATTAACAACAGTGGCTTAAACAGTGATGTTCATTTTGCTTTATGTAACTGAGCAGTGATGTGATGACTACCATTGGAAATTTTTGCCAACAGGGAAAGCTTATTGGACGTAATAAGCCTTCTGTTAGTAATTCCTAATGAGGTATAATTTATGGTAGAAATAATGAGGTGATACATGTAGTACTTCATGTTGTTCAAATGCAACCTAACTGCAACTTTTATAAAATGTAGACATCTACAGTATTAAGTGTTGTGTAGAGAAACATGGCAAATTATAGCATGACTAGAGCATTTGTACCATGTTTTTAGGTTGCAAAATCATAACTCATTGTGCATGCTCAGTAAGACTGTGGTTTGTAGTTTTGCAGGCAAAAGGAAGAGAAATGTTGAGTAAGTGTAATTCATGACCCTTCCTAGCTTTCCTAACGATAAAATAGTTACAATTTTCTCATCTTCATGTTGTTCCAAACCATTTTGATTTTCTTTCTTCTGTAAAATACAAAGAAATGTCAGAATGTCACTATTTTTCTTCCATTGCATGAGAAAAACAGCACACAATTGACGTTCTTTTACAGTAGATTTCTTTTTACAGTATATTTATAGTATATTTCTGCACCAGAGTTTAATGGAAGAGAGAACGTCATTAGGTTTGCGACAAGATGAAGTAACGTACTGTAACTGAATACAGAATCTTAATTTAGTGTGAGCTATTAGTTCAAGTCTGAGCAAAACTGAATGAATACATATGTACCTTAGATTTACAGATTACTGGGGAACTAATCCATTTTAATAAAAATTGCCTTGGCTGATAAATCTGTCAAGGAATTGTATTAGACGTAAGCATTAAAGTCCGCACGTTCTTTATTGATTTTAGCATTTGACTCGCACTTAATATTTTTTAATAAAGTTGGCATTCTTCAGCTTTGGCTGAAGAGCAAATAGTGGAAGTCGTGAGCTGTTCACATGTGATTATTAGATCATCATCTGCAGCCTGTACCTACAGTAGATCCCCTGAATACACTTTACATGTACAGTTTTTACATTTCATAGAATAAGACTTTGTAAAATACATCAAGTGCTTGTTTTTTCTACCTTAAATTCTTATCTTAAAAAGTACCTTGTTTCTGGTCTTGTTGTGTATATTCATTGTTATTCCAAGCAAGTCCTAATAATCAAGATGTAATATCTTGCCTTTCAAATGACATCACCAGTCCTCCGTGTTTTTGAGTCTCTTCCCTATCAACCATCTGCTGTATCAACTATTTTTGATTAGATCATTTCCTAGTGGATAAAATTTACTCTCGCCCTTTTTTTTCTTGGATTTTTTTTTCACCCAGAAATGTGTTGCATAAAAATGGATTGCAAATGTGCTTTTATAGACTTGTCTACTGAGGCACCTGTATTTTTACTGACACAAAGCATAATAATCTTCCTATATTGAGCTTTTTAAGCTAGCAAAAACGACAGCTCTTTGATAACATTTTAAAAGCATTTTAAAAGTCTTGTGTGATGGCTTATATGCTTCTAGAGAAAATCAGAAGTTTTAGAGGGTTATTATTAGTCAATTTATGAAAAAAATGATTCACACATAAGAAAATGATTCACAATATTCTTGGAAATTTATTGTGTATACGAAAGATGGACATGCTCAAAGTACATACTGTATACCTGTAATGGAAGGCTTTTTTATAAGAAAAAAGCCTTTCCTCTGTAATACCGATCAGATGCAAATAGCGTAACATTTGTTGGCACCATCAAATCCCCAAACCGTTATGATTTATAGCCCAATCTCAGCACTAGCTGGTGAATGAGATTGACATTTGGGTTAATTTATTCGTTTCTATGGTTTTCTCTGTTCTTCTCTCAGACCAGACCCTCGTCTTTGTTAAGCGTCTGCAAGTTCAGTCAATAGTAATTGATCGCCATCGCGGTATTACACTACTGCAACTTCACGATACATTCAGCAAAGTCATTTATATCGTTCCTGCAGCACATTCATCATAATTTAACTGTTAACAAGCAATCTCAAACACTCATAGAGAGAGAGCAGATGCACAACAGCATATGCGATCACTCAATTTTATTATAAAACAAACAAGGGAGATTAGCTGCAATGGATTCATGTCCCTCATTAATGTCATCTTCTAAAAATAACCTTGCCATCAAGGCTGGGCTGATAACTTTGATTTATTGAAAGTCTTTAGGAGCTTCTGTGTATATGAAAGGATTTTTCCTTTTAAAAGTGAAACTGCATTTTTCTTAATTAGTAGATTTTAACTAGATTTTTCGGAAGAAAGTGTCATTGATCAGTGGCTGTGCAAAACGTGCTGCAAGGATGCTGGGACATTCCAGGAGGTTGTCAGGGTGTTGCTATGCGGTTTTTACTGTAGATGGTGCTTGGTTGCCCATCCCCAAATTGTTTTCTTGTTCTGTAAGGATATGACATTTTCCTTTGCCAGTTTATTATCCCCCAGCAAGCCTCATGATTTGAGGTATGATTCATGTTTGCTGCCCAAATGATGCGAGATGATATTAGTTTTAGTGTAAAAAGTGTAATGCATATTTTACAACAAGGAATATATCAACCCTTGATGCAAAGCAACTTGGAGGATTATCCTGCCAATATTATAGCGCTGATATGCATCCCCTATCATTCTCGAACGATATCTAACTTTGCCTTTGCATATAATGCATTGGGAGTCAAAGGTAATCTCATTAATACCCAGAAGATAAATTGCCCTTATCTCATCTTCCATGACACAAAGGGTTAGGGTTTTATTAATTGAGAATCATTAGATTGCTGTTAATGGCAAGTGTTTTTCTATTTCAGCTCCTAATGAATTGACTTTATGATGCTGGGCGGTTGTGCGGTTTCTGTTAATGCAGTGTAATTCTAAACCTTAATGGACCATTATGCCACTATTAGAATCATTTGCTGCTTTTTTCTGATCTCTCTCTTTTCTTACTCCGCAGAAGAGTACAGGTGCGCTCTCATCCATATCCTATTTTACTGTAGATGTGTTTGAGCAAAGAACAAAGGTTAAAAAAGCTACAACTTTTTAATTTGGTTTACGTGATGCAATCACAGCCAATCTGCACATTTATGATGTTAATGTATAGGTTTTGATTTTGGATCATTGGGCATTGAACTGTAAATCTTAATAAAGTACAATTTAATGTCATTTTTGTTGATTGGTTAAACTGGGAAAACCCATTTAAGAGCCTCTTAACACTTTGTTTAAAGGGTAGTTCTACGAGGTTGTTAAATCGTTTAGAACTACCTAAAGTAATGAAGCCTGTAAAGTTCCTGAAAGAACTTTAAAGACTCGCCTTTGTTTTGTCTTTGGTTCCTAAAGTAACCATTTTAAAAATATTTTAGTTGAGGTATTTTTGAAATGCCTTAAGATATTTGTCATTGTTAGGCTTTATAATTCACACAGCTGTTTTTATGGTGCAACAACAAGCTCACATTAAGCATCTGTGATTTAAACCATGATTAAATAATTGGAAATAAGCAAACTTTAACTTTTTGATTTTGATTTTTTCCTGTTTGTTTAAAGCATGCAAAAGTGTCTGTGGAACCTCTTCTTACACTCTGAAGGGAAAACTTGGATTATGAGTTTATGCATTAAAGCAAAGGGGGCCATAGCAAATATTACATTTATGGTAATTTTCCTGTTTACTTTTCACTGACAATATTATTTGAAACAAATATTAACCACTACCACACTGTATTTATGTTTTTAGTTTGTCAAACATCTCAAAGGTTTATTCGGCTGCTGATGAATCATAGACCTGCAAAGACACAAAAGTAGCATGATTTCTAATCTCACCAGTTGATTATCAAAAGATTAGATTATGATAAAATGTTGTTTCTTGTAATTTAAATAATAATTTAATCCATCATTGTGACGTGAGACAAACGCAGCAAATTGAATCTAACCAAATTTTTACCCTTTGCTTACTGCTTCCCCACATCGAGCGCTTGACTCTAAAGGGAAATTAGTCTATTGAGATGAAAACAAGTGCAATCGCTTGCAAATGATAAATCTTAAAGTTAACATTTCCTTAAATGTATTTTTTCTCTTTACAAACTGCATGTGTCATCTTAAACACTATAACAGAAACTTTATTTCTAAATGCTTCAGGCTTGAGGACCTCTCAAGATGCTTTACACACATCTCAGTTCCTCTCAATTTATAAAACCGACTAAACACTTCTTCATATTCCTCCCCAAACGCACATTTCAGACCTAACAGAGCAACTTCAGTAACACCCCATGTGCCGCATATACAGTAAATTATTGACAGTAAAGTTAGTCAGGATGTGAAAAGCGAAAACGTTAACGTAGGTAGATCTCGCCAGCATGTGTGATGAGAACTTGCAGAAGGAGTCGGATTTTTTTGAAACTGTCAAAGGTATTTGACCGTACGTCGCTGCTCTTTTTAAACATGCTGTGAAAAGCGCTGCATTTGGATGTGTTGACTACTGTCGTCGCTTACAAGAATCACGCTGACTGACTCCGGTCCCCCGCACATGTGACGGCAGGTGAAGCAGTGCTCGCTGTCTATTTGTGTCGCCGCGTTCCGACTCGCCGTTTTAATTCACTTCACAGTTGCGTCTTGTCTCTGAAACTTGTCTCTCACTGTCTGTCTGCACATGTGCTCGTCTTTCTGTCTCTTCTGTGATGTATATTTGTGTGTGTTCAGTGGCGTTCCTTTCTATGCCACAGCAGAAGCTCTCACAGCAGTGACTCTGGAGTTTGGTTCCACAACATGTGTTCTGCATCGCCTTGTATCTAAGAACCTTCCACTTTATTCCATCTTTCGGCATCCTTGTGTCTGAGGCCTTGCATTTCTACTTTTTCATGTTTTTTTTGTATACACTCTTAAAAATAAAACTGCTTCATGATGCTGTAGGAGAACCATTTATGGCTGAATGGTTCCATGAAAAACGTTTAACATCCAACCTTTGTAGTGGAAAAGGGTTCTTTAGACTTGTTAAACCTTTGAGGTTTTTTATGGCATCGCTTTAAAGTACTTTTCATTGCATCTTTATTTTTTAAGAGTGTAGTTTAGCTTTGTTCCATATCAGACAAAATACAGTTGTCTATGAAAGATCTTCATAAATATTGACTTCATAAAGATGTTTAATACACATTATTAGAATGAAAAGAAGTGACCTTTTAGTAATGAGTTCCAGAGCTCTTTTGATTTCAAATTGAGATCAGAAAGTGTCAAATGTTTGCCCTTTGCTATATGAAAAGTGATATTGATACACAGTATTTGGACTCTTATGCTACATTTTTGCTGACTTTATTGCTTTAGATATGTCATTTGCTTTGATACTTTGATAAAATACTAATAATATCATTGTTTCTCAACCTGATTTTACTGTGAATTCGCTTAAATATTAGGATGGGTTTTTTTTAGCGAAACGTATTTGAGTACATGTAAAATAGTCGGCGAGATGCGCATGCACATTAATGCTGGCATTCTTGCATTAAAGTAATTTAAAATGTACTGTCATTTTATTAAATTCACCCAACTGGATATTTATTAACTTTTCTCTATTTGTGCCAAGCTGAACAAAGTTTCAAACATGAGGGTGAGGTGCCAGAATTTTTATTTTGAGGAAAATGATCCTTCAAGCGCTTTACAAAGACATTTATTAGGTTCTAAATTGTGTAATACATGAGAAGATGGATTGCTCAAAATTAAGAAATTAAATATCTGGATGCTTTCTGACTGAAAGCCTTGCTGGATCATGTTCATAGTTATTGTGATGAAATACACAACTGATAGAAAATTACATGAATGCACAAAGAAATGTCTTCTGTCCTAGTTGCATCCTTTAGTTACAGAAACCACAAAGTTTGATTGCTATTTCTAAAATTTTAGTGCTTTTGATGTTGAGATGCTTAACGCAGATTACAGGTCTAGTGTAAAGCTATTTGCTTCAGCACAGCTTGTTGCTTTGTTTATTGGATGATAAAATCTGGAATAGTCAGACAGAGGTGATAAATTAGCACAGATGCAGATGAATCATGTGTTGTTTTAATGGGTAAATTGATTTAGAAAAAAGAATTCATATCAACCCCGCTAAAGACGCTTGTGCTGAGGTTTGTACAGATAAACATCTTTGTTCTCGCATAGACATTTGCTTCTGTGATCTGTTCTTTTGTTTCTTACCTGTGTCGTGTTTGAGCCCAATGTCACCCTCATTGTTATAAGTGTGAAGCTGCGTGGTTCCTGTAGCCCAGCTGTTCGTTCACGTTGCATGCTGAACTACTCTGACTTAATTGTACTGAGGTAGTGAATGAGAAAAGAGAGAGAGGCAGGGGGTTATAATCATTAGAAAGACCCACTTCTCCATGTGGTATCATTTCTGCTGTGCTCAGAGGAACATTGATTACATTATTCCTGGTACATTATGTTTCTTACTTACTATTCCCCTGTGTACATCCATAATGTTAATTGCAGTGATATGGAATTGACCATACACTATAAATAGGGTCATACATACGTACAAAGGATCATAATGTTATTGATTAAACCATTTACACTGTTCACATTGATTCCCTTTGTATTTTGTTTACTAGTTTGACATGCTTATCCACAATGTATATTGTGTACTTTGTGTATAATATGTATAAATGTATAGTATTGTTTAAATGTAGGATAGGATCTCTCGCTTGAAATGTTTCTCACAATCTAAATTTCATTAGAAAACTGCATTTTTTGTTTTGAAATGGATGATTTGAATTACAAAAGGATAAAAATTAACGAATAAGAGCCCAGAATAATTGTAAACTCCTTGAATGTTGTTTAAAACGCATCTTGGAAAACACTTTAGAAAGCTGGTTGAACATTTTACAAATTTTAGGCTAAGGGTGACTATACTGATGGTGCTAAAATATAACATTTAATTTGTTTGTAATTTTCTGTATTCACAACGTTTTCCATGAGTTATGTTTGAGTTATTTCATCGTTTTTTATTGTTTATTATTCTAAAACTGTAGAAAAATATTAATAGAGAATAAGTAAGTGACCCTAAACTTCTAAACTGTCGAGTCTAAATAAATATAGATTATTACATGCAAAAAAAAAAACACTACAAAGTGGTTTCTTAATCCCAAAATTAGTTTTTGATAAATGCTAAAATCTCTAAAAGCATAGAAATTGTTCAGTCACTTCTGTAATAATTCCCCAAAACGTTCCATTTTATTGTTGTACAGGTATACCACAGATTTCAAAACCCTTCGGTCTTGTGCTTCACGTAGGGTGCGGTATGAATGAAACGGGAAAGGGCTGCACAATGAAATCTGAGACCATGTGAATGGCTGTTAAAAGGCCCACGTAATGAGTACAGAGTCTCGTAATGTCTGCCGATGACAAGTCCCTTCATTTGCGAAACAGCGGGAACTAAAATCTACTCTGCAAATGGTATTTAGGAATGCTGGGAGTGAAGTGTGAGGAGGAGATACAGTTGTACCACAAGCATTTCTTCTACAGTTACATTTACGTTGACACTTTTATAAGCAACTTGTGTTTTCAGTCCATACATATCTTTTATCGGTATGATACAGTGCTATTGTTTATTGTGGTTGAAACTACTGGAACTGTATTTAATTTTAGTCATTATTCCTATAACCCTATTCCAAGGTTATGCTTTAAGCTTATAAGGTTTGTACTTATCTGAAAACCCAGAAAATATAACAGCTTTAATCTTCATGACCTTTGTGAAAACCACAGAAACCGTTCTCAACCTTCTCATGTGTGATATGTTCAGATTTGGTTTCACCCTCCATCACCGGCAGTCTCTTAAAGCGTTGTGAGCACACTTCCGCAAGTAAAACCTAGGTGTCAAACTGTGTAGGGATCAATATAACATTAAGCATTTGCATTAGCTTCATATGAATAGTTTTCATAGAATTGGTGACCATTTATAATAATGTAGTTTAACTTGGAAAAGTATCAGGCATTCAGGAACAATCACACACAAATTGTCCAACCCAGTCATTTTAAAAAGTGAATAAATTACAGCCGCTTAAGAACGTTTGTGGCTATAAAAGCTTAAAAGCCGACGAACAATTTACAGTATGCCACTTTTAAATGGCACCTGTAGTGTTCACTTATTCATCGTTTAGCATTTGCATAAAGTGGGTTGGATAAAATATGCACACGGTTTTTGTGTTCTTGTACAGATTTAGCCTCAGGCAAATCATTGTATCGCACTATGATATAAAGTGAAATAACTTAATAACTAAAAAGGTACGAGTCGTTTTGTCTTGTCTTGTGTGGCTTCAACCATACAGTGGTGTCCAAAAGACTGAGGCCATATTGAAAATTCATTTAGTTAAATGCTTATGCAACAAAGTTTTATTTTATTTATTCAATTTGCCATAAAAAATGAACAAATGACAACACAATCTCAGACTTTTCACCCCAACTCTATGTGTGATGTAGTACAACACTGTGCTGTGCCATGTTCTCGTTTAATTATTTCAGCCAATGGCAATCAAGCAACGTCAGTCTCTCCGTGAGTAACATAGGCAGACACTTTTCAGCAAGTCCTTCAAAATATATCAATTTTTAATTGCAGAGATGTTTTTCCCTCATGCCACAAATCAATTTGTGCAATCAAGCGCTTAAGTTAAAGTCCCTGTAAACCACATAGATGTTACAGCGAGTTTACCAATACTTTACCAATACAAAAGGATAGTTCATACAAGGCAGATGTGTTTTGCATTCCTGCCTCCACCATAGTCCTCAATCTGTGTGCTTCAGTGCAGTTAGAAATTGTTTCTCTTTTATTTTCAACGATCCCGCCCTCCTCCGGTAGATGCTCACAAGTCCATAATACTTGGAATTGAAGGAACACATCATCCAATACATATGACGGTAGAAGGAGGGAGATTAGCAGTAAATTATGTTTTTATGCGTGGCCGTAATTCAGATGACATTTGAATAAACACCATAAATTCAGGTGGCAGGTCGTCTTTTCTGGCAGTAATAAAAATAAAGCGAATTGCAGGAAGATTTTAATGTGTGGCACGTCTGATATGGAGTGATAGGCGTCTGTTGGAGCATAAAGGACGTGGCCAATCGGATTCGGGGAAGGGGGTCGAATCGGAATGGAACTGGAACTCCATTTCACTTGTAGATTTTTCCTTTTTCATCTCGCCATTGCTCACCGCCCTGCCTGACACGGGCAGCAATAACAAAAGGTTGACAGGTGAGAGTATATACAGTCCTTCATGGCAGAGAGAGAGGGAGAGAAAGAGAGACACTGTGACGGGCCACAGACCTAAGCAACCTTCAGTACGAAATCTAACCTTAGGGTGACTGAATGCGAGAAGAACAAAGATGCATTGACAGAGAGACGGAGAGTTTGACTGTCACTCGCTGATGTGCATGTTTATGCATGTGCTTCATATGTTGTGGATGACTGTCTTTAGATGGGACACAATCTTTGATTTTTGCTGTATGAAACACATTTTTGGAATTGTAAAAGATTACATTGTAAAGTAAAATCTGTCTTGGGTGGCTCTGTGTGCTTCTGTGACGGCTGTGTAATGAATAATGTAATACGGGTAGATGTTCAATTGAAATTATTGCTATACTGTATATTATTTCGTGTTCTCTTCACATCATAATCAAACTATAAAAATGACTGAGTGGTTTTAGTGTTAAGGCACAACATTGTCAGCATTAGCACAAGATATTGCTTGGATTTGTGTGCTATCTTTTTAATTGAATGTATGAATGTTGCCAGATCTTGCTAAAATAAGCCTTGTGCGTATATTTTATGTTATAATTTATACAAAGGTTAAAATGTCTGAATGAATACAAACTGTCTAATCAACACTGTAAATCATGTCCATAGTCTTAGATATTTCACATCATTTGTCGTAAAGGACAGTCTTTTTAGGCTTTTACCCAAGATCTCAATACAGTTGAATTATACTATCTGATAAGCAAGAATCATAAAGGACAGAGCAAAAAGAAATGTGTGAGGCTCCGATTTGGTTCACAAAGTTTTAGTATCTTTCTAGTCTGCACTTTTCACATCTCCCTTGTTCATATTTACCTTTGTGTATTTGCTTTGTATATTTGCTCATGCAATAGTCTGTGTCTGTAGGAGGGCATTCACCGCCGGCGTCTGGCACCAGCGCTTTGCTTTGTCAACAACGAGAAATAGATGATCTTATTAAATCATTGATTTAAAACATTGATCTGACGTTCTACCCTGGGTGGCAGGTTCACCGATAGATTACAATTATTTTCTCAGAAATGTCCCTTGGTGCGTTTTTAGTTCTCTGATGGTTGAACGCTGAATGTCATCTGAGGTCATTTTAAAGTCCTGATGTATTTATTTGTTTTATCTCATTTTTTTGATGGCCGTGCCGAAGAAAGGGAGGGACAGAGCAGAGATATAGCATCTCTTAGTCTAGGTGTTTAAAGGCCTATTTTGGCCCCGGCTGTGGACTTGATTTGTTCTATTCGGCGGGTGTGAGGTGTCGGGCACCTTCATTCCTCTTTGATTTTATTTTGACTTACCTGTAAATGAAAAAGCCGTTGTGCACCATCTGCAGAGGTGAAAGGCGACAGGGTACCTGGATGATTTACACTGTACATCAATACCGCTGTACCTTTTCCTCAGCCTGCATTGTTTAAAGCGTACAATTCACTTGTGGTAGATTTTACAGATGGTGCCTGTTGCTGCATATTTGTGTGGTTTTGAATTGCTGCTTTTGAACTTCTTGAGTGATATATTTTGATCTTTAATATATTTTGTGTAATTATTTGCAGTCCTTGTTGTTGTGAAGGTCAGTAGTGTGCCGTCAAAAAAGGTTTCTGAGGCCTAGTATCCTGAACAAAGTTTGTTTGGATGAATTTTGGGAGACAGGCATGTGAGAACTTCTGACCTGCTCATTTAAACATTGAATGCATACTGTTGCATGGAAAGTTTATATATCATCCTGTTTAAATTTGCATACTGCGTGCAGTTTTGCATGCTATTTAAATAAAAATATTAGACATTATACAATGATGTGTGTACCGTACAGTATGCATTAAGCAGTATGTTATTATTCAGTTCCAAACATAATCTCCGTTTCCCTAGGTTTCATACCTATTAATTTTATACATGTCACATGTACACCCACTAATTCACAGGTTGCTTAATCAGTTGCCATAAATATTCAAGCACCTGTTTGTTGTTGGGCACTGAATTTTTTTAGGTCTTCCATAAATTACCCTGCTTCTCGGTGTCATCTTCCCTGTGTGTTTGTCAAACAGCACACCAGCGAAAATACGAATCCATCTGTTTACCAATAAATAGTAGAGTAAATATTCGCTGTGGAAAAATATTCAGTGAACAGCTGGGCTAGCTGCTGAGCTCCATAATTCTTAAATTAGCTCTGGAATTGGTCATAAACTAGAAGCTGGACCTTGTGTTGGTCATAAACCCATGACCCTCTGATTTGCTGATCGGAGACCACAGATGTAAGAGATTATTGTGGGCTGCTGAATAAGGGAGATCTTGAATGTGCCATTTACATCTAAAATACTGGACGGGCAAAGCATTTTGGGGGTTTGCTAAAATATTTTATCTAGCTAACTCTATACTAAAAACAATAACTGTAGTACAGTGACTATTTGGGATGCCAAGCAAACTGTTGCACTTTTTAAGTGAGAACCAGATGTACATATCATAATTTATCCCCAATTAGCAAGTTCCCTTGTCTACACTTCAAATAAAGTTGCATTATTTACAGAATTTGATTTATTTTGCTCTCTTTCATGCTCATTAGCACAAATAGGAATTAACATGATGAAACCAGATTCAGAGTTGATAATTCGCAGCTGACAGTCTTTTTCACACAGTTGTGAACCACTTATTCTGTGTGAATCATTCATTGAATAAGGGCCGGGAGCTGAATCGGTAAGTGCTGAAGCCATAAATGCATTCGGCAGTCTTCTGTACTTAGAAATGGATTAGTCACAGTTTGATTGACTAATATGGCTGCTTGATCTCATCTGCCCAGCGGTTCAGCCATGTAGAGGCTGTTGTTTGTGACCTTAGCTTTCATCTGTCACTGAATCGCTTTTCAATTCCAAATTGCTAAATAGTTGAATTGGAGTTTGGGGGAATGAATGGAGACAGGGAATGCCTTAATGCAAAAGAAATCAAGATCTAACAAAAGACTCTTGGCGGTGCATTCAATTTCACATTGAAATGCAATGGCTTATGAAGTGATGCGGTGCTTGTGGCTGTATTTAGCATCGGTTTAAGCTTTTGTTTTCATTCTCGTGCTATATACTGTGAACCGTGTCCTGTTTAATGGCTGTGGTGTGATATGCATTATGTGAAGGATGCTTATCAGTAAGTAAGTCTCTTTGACTGGCAGCTCAAACGGATGATGTTAAGAGTCAATCAACAGATAATAAATATACATGAGGTTATTTGTCATTTGGGACCTTGATTGTGTAGCGTTGTGTGATCTGTTGATAGTATGTTTCAATTAAGAATAATGTTGAAGGTCATTCAGATCTGTGAGACATCAGACGCCCTTCACAGTTCAGTTGTGTCCTTCAGCATCTGCAACTGACCGTTTTTAAGAAAACACTCGTTTTGAAAATGCATGAGCTTCAGCGGGTGAATTGTTGAGTTTAATTTGGAGCTTCATATCTTGCTCTAATTTAAACTTAAAAGAAGTTTGTCACGGTTTCTCCTGGATTTGTGACACTCAACCTTGTTTCACATCGCAACTATATACAGCACTGCCCTATAATTGCAACAGCAGACAGGCATTATGCTTTCACATTGACATTGACATGTTCCTGCTGAGCAACTGTACTGCGACTCCAAACAGGTAATAAAGAGGCTTTAAGGGTTGCTACGTCGACTGCACGCTTTAATAACAAGCAATTGTACAGATTTAAAAACGACAAAAATATTAGGTTAATGAAATCTAATTTAAACACAGAGACTTGTGAAACTGTTGCGTAATTGTAGTGCGCAATTAAATTGGCTCTTGTATGACTTCATTTGGTAGGAGAGACTGCATTAGTTAAACAACCGCATGAAACGTAAGTTGCAATGGTGTTTTATCCTCTATTTCGGTGTAAATCCGAGTGAAGCAGCTTAAAAAATGTTGGGTGTGAGGCTTGTTTTTGTTTTTTCTCTATAATTCGTTGAATCATTGGAAGCTGGCCATTGGACAGTAAATATAGGCACCCTTGACTCAAGATGTACGTCATGCAGAGAATTATGCATGTTAGCTGCAAAGTTAACATTTGCGATTAAAGATTACGAGGACACATGACTTAAAAGATGCATGCACAGATTAATCATTTAATAATAGCAATGTTAGCAATCTAATAACAATATTCCATAAAAAATAGGAATTCAGTTTAAAAAAAATTTAATCCTTGATATTTTATTTTTTTAATTATTTTATTTTTTACATTTGAGGTATTTTTAAGAATATTGTTAACACCAACATTTATTTTTTCTGTTTGTTTATTTGTATAAAAATTTGTCAAATATTTATTCTCAAGTCTTATACCTTTCTTAGTTTTTCCATATAATAATAGGGGTGGGAGAAAAAAATCGATGCATCGGGATTCTTTCTCTAACGATTCTGAATCGATTCTCAAAGATTCAGAATCGATTCTATGTCAGAACTTGTTCATCCTGAATATAACTTTGTTAAAATAAAAGCAATAAAATTAAACTTCAAGATGGGAATACTGTCAAAGAGATTCTAACTATAAACAAAAAGCATAAAAACTCTTTATTTATTTAAAATGCAAATTTATCATATTTGCAAAAATTATATGAAGAATCGTTTTGGAATCGGATCGTGAGTCCCAGAATCGGAATCGGATCGCGTAGTACCTAAAGATTCCCACCCCTATATAATAACGATGATTAGATTGGAATTCAACTATGAAATATTAAAGTGAATAGTGAAATAACCAAAGTGTTTGTCCTGTGGAACGGTGGCAGTTAACAGGTTAATGAGTTCACTTCAGTGCATGAAAGCATTCACTTCCAGTATTACAAAATGTAGCTTTATGGTTAATTGCGACTAGATTGTGGTATACCCCGCCTTATGTTTCTATTAGTTAAATATGACCCCTGTCTGTATGACCCTGTATAGCCTAAAACCAGGCTAAAGTTTATATTCAGTCTAATTTGGAGATAACGGGCATTAAAGTTTGATTTCATTTATTAATTTCACTATGATTTCAATATTTGACATGGCCTGACTCTATAAATTTTAAAGATGTCAATGTTATATTTTCAAGGAATGTTCTTTACATTATGTAGAATGATTTTATATAGAAAACAGTGAATCACAAAATATGACTTTGGCTGGATTTTCAAAGACCATGATGTAGGCCTGCTTCAGATAAGAGTGTAATAAAATGTAATAAAAATTACATTTCCATTTTGTTTTACATATTTATGGCTGTTTACATTTGCAACATGTGACACTAATATGTTAATAGGGCTTACGCATGTTCCTGTGTCTAAAAACATGATCTTTTCGCTGTGGGCCCAGAGGGGAAATCAGTTGAGTCGACATTTAATAGACACAGGGCGGAGACATTTATCGTGACTAATAAGAATGTTTTATAGTTATCAGGCTAGTTTATTCTGGGCTATAACAATAGTTTATGGAAATAAAGCATGTTCTGGAGCTCACTGACCAAAAGGCCACCTGCTCCGACTGATGAATCAGTGACTGTAAATTACGCCAGGAAAGAGCTTGTGCTGAGCTCTTACATCTAAAGACTTGGAACCTGCTGTGATTTGATAGAAAGAGATCCTTGGAAAACTTTAGAGAGCTCAATATCATGCTACACGAGCTTGTTGGTTTAAAGAGCTTTAGACATTTTTTCTTAAATGAGATTTTAGAAGGTCACTTCTGGAGGTTGACGATTGCAAATGGTTTTCAAAAGACAGTTTCTTACACATGTTTGTGGAGATTCTGCTGCTACTTTAATTTACATCCTTCATTCTTTGAAGTCTTTCTGTTAGTAGAGTATGAAATTAAATGTAGTTTTACCACATGCACTCCATTGCTTTACCTTTTCCTACTGTCACGCAAAAGAAAAGTCATCCTATTTAAAAGTTGCAGATTTAAACAGCTGCAGAAGTAAAACACTAGCTTCTGTGTGTATATTTATACTGTGAGTATTTTGGCTCTTGTAATATAAATATCTTTTGATGTTCCTCATTGAACAGTGAACAGTAATGGTATGTAAAAGGTAATGACTTTTTGTAGGATGGCATTGGTATTTTGTTTTATACTTTATATATTTTAATACAAAATTAATGAAAATCTAACATTCTTTTTCCTGTAGAATCTGCAAAAGGCATTGCTTGTACGAGCCACAAACTAAAGGGTATTATGCAAGGGCCCACATAAATAATTTTTTATTACTCAGTCCCTTCAGAAAAACACAGATTTTTTTGTGATTGTTGCGGGCAAAAATTCTTGATTTTGCAGCACGTTTTCTTAAAAAATGCGATGGAATATGCGGGATATTTTTGCAATTTTATGCGATGAAATTGCGGGAACTTGCAAAACATTTGATGAGAGAAAAAAGGTGATTCCCTCAACACCCTATTAATTCTCACTAGGCTACTACCTTAATGTAAAGAGTCATTTCTTATTACTTCCTATGATAAGCAAGCATACTAAATCACAGAATATTTAAGTTCTCATTCTGTTTTAATATAATTTATATAATTAATATAAATAATTTGCCCCCACTGTCATGTAACACACCGGGAAACTGCTTCGCGCGGTCTTTTGCGCTTATTTTTGTTGGCAAATGAGAATGATTTGCGTGCTTCATCATGATTTCACCGCGGGGTTTGCAGATGACGTTCACGATGCGTAATTACGTCACTTCATAAGGTTCCCATGGCAATAGGGGAAAATAATGACGCTTTACTTGTGCGAAGTAAACGTAACATTTTTCAACTTTCTGCTAAGATATATGTGACTTTTTTGCAACGAAAATACAGGGATTATGAAATCATGCTAGCCCGCATATTTTGCTTACTGAAATCGGCAATTTATGCGGCGAAAGTGCGGCGTATTTGAAAAAATGCGACCCCCGCATGAATATGTGGACTTTGGCTGATTATGCGTTAAATCAGGCGATCGCATAATCGCGTTTTTCTGGAGGGACTGAATACTTTGAGATTTTATTCCACTTTCATAAGAACATTCTAGTGTCGACATGCTAAAGAACTACAGTATGAACATATGGCGACATGCAGAGTGTCAAGCAGAAATAGTATCAGGCTGTATAGTTGGAATAGACATGATAAATGTTATTATCATTTGCTACCAGCAGCAGTTGCATTTGTTTTTCTAAAGTAAAACAAACATCTTATACTTTTACACTTTTTAATGGCTAACTGCAAGTAGGCTCATTTCTGTAACATCATGGTGCATCTGTGATGATAATTGTCAATACAAGTCCAAATTTCCTGGACTTGTGTCTCAAGGTGCACAGCAGTAATAGTTTTTTCTAAAGACACTTTATAAAAGCTACAATATGTCCTAATTAAAAGGCCTGACTTAATCTAAGCACCGTCTGTGAAACCAGGCCACCGTCTCCTGTAATCAAAACTTCTTCTTTACACATTTTACAATTATTTTTAATGTTTTAATTGTGTTTTTGGACGCCTTTGTTTCTGATAGGACAATAGAGAGAGACCGAAAGTGATGGGGGAGGAGACACGACCACAAGCTCCAACTTCACAATACTTATCATAAGGGAATCCAAAAATAAATAAATATATACAGCATGGAGTTAAATTAGTAAGAACCACTTAGTAAGAAGCTGTTTTGTGCTGAAAATGTAGAGGTGTAATAAAAGGCTAAAGGCTGTGATAAAGCATCAGATGCGGGGAGCATCAATCTGCTCCAGCCGTGCTGGCACGCTGGAGATTTCTCTGGCCCGCCTCCACATTTGGCACCGCATCACCTGCTCTCTCCCAAGGACAAAAGCTTCTTGCCTGTCCAGAGAAGCAGGATCACTCCACTGGACACCATCCTGCACTTTAGCATCACCTAGTGTCTGTTAAGTATAACTGTAATTTTTTTTCTTGAGAAACGTGTGCATATGACTGTATGGAGTGCATCCAGCTGGCATGTGGTCATTTTGTTTGGCCGTCCTGCGAACAGTCAGAGGTAAAATGTTCAAACATGACTAGCCTTGCTGCCTTGTTTATTTGTGTCTGCTTTGTGCCCTTGTTGTTGTTACGCCAGATTTATTTAATCAGTCTGAATAATTGTTCAACGAGCTGATAGACGTGTTCATTTAGTTGTTTGGTTAAGGTTCAGCTCTCCCGGGAGATTGCTGTGGGGTTCCTCCACGTGGACATTGATTTCATTATCTATATCTCTGTGACCCCAGCTCACTAAATCACTGATCCACACGACGAGCAGAAAGGATGGAAAGCCATTATGAAAGTAAATCAAATTGATTCACCTGTTATTATCAATTAATATAAAGGAGGAGCTCATAAACTGTTTAATTGATTGTTGGAGGGTGTTGTAAAATGATGCATACTTGGCTTTGTGTTGACAGTATAAACTGCATTGGCTTTCCACTTCCCCAGACGATGAGAAAATGAGACACGTTTGAGCGCAGGTGGTTCGAATACATTCTGTTTTATGTATCGTTTGTATTCTTTCTCAACGGGGGAATTGGTAATACAGAAATTATTGTTTTAAAGGAAGCCATACAAATGCAAATGTGCTGTTTGTGTCTATAAAGTTCAGACTGCGGCTCTCAAAAGGCATCATGCACACTAAGTGCTATGATGCAGTGTCCGTTGAGGTTAATACTTTCCCTCTTCTCCTCTTGTGGACATCACATTTCAGACTTTTCTTTACTCAATATAGTTTTATTGTTTTTCTTCTTTACGGTATTATATTCAGTCATATTAGCCTTAATTCATTTAGCCTCTGTATCAAGCAGTTCCCCTTTAAACTCATGCCTCTTTAAAAAGGGATGGAATGGATCGTTTCCTGTGATGAATATCTTCTGCTGCTCTTATTCTCATTAATAGCTGAAGTTTTCAGCACTCCATTTTCAAGGCAAGATGAACGGATGTCAAGATAAGGCCAAAAGTGAATGAAAAGACATTCTCTGCTTCATTTGTGAAATTTGCTCGGTATTCACTCATGTGAATTCACTTTTGCCAGTGGTTTCATACATTTTGTGTTTGTGTCTTGATTTTAATTTGGAATGAACAGGAAGTGTGCTGGGTACATGGTTATTTATTGGTGTCGTTAGTTTCAGAGTGATGTGACGTTTGGAGTTAAATTATGAACACTTAGATACTGATGCCATGAAAATGTCTTTTTTTAATGCGTTGTTGTCCCCATCAAGTTGTTGATTTGTTAAAGAGCGAGAGAAACAAAAACTTGAAACCCCAAGGTTCTCTCTTTGCACGTTTTAATTTGGAAACTGTTATATGTGTGAGTAAGTGATACAAGTAGTATGTTTAGCTGAGAAATACTGAATCAGCAGAATTATTCCCAAGTATTCACACACTCCTTCACGACGTGGCGATGTGTTATCTTTAAGCGCTTGACTCTCATCTTGACACTTTAATCGCTCTCATATGGGTTTATTTTTCGGTTCTTCATTTTTCACTTAAAATTGCAAGTCCCTCATCCGCTCTTCATTTCCTCCCTGAGGATCTGACATTTTGGAATGTTTTGTTTTTTCACATACCTCGTGCCATTTCCTGCCGGACCCTTTGATAAAGAGATGTAAGAAACAACTCTGCAAGACTGTCTTGAGAAAGCAATTCCTCAGAACGTCACAACAATTCCTCGCCTCATTTTTCACGACCGGACAGAGGAAGAGGAGAGAGAGGGAATCTGACTGTTCCCCTGAGGGGGTGAGAGACGATGACTTCTGAGGTGGCGGTACGCATCATAACCCCTCCCCTTTATCTACTCCAAAAAGATATTTGCTAAAATCTATCAGTTTGTGTGCGGGTACAGAGGATTGTGGGTAGAATATGAATGAATTAAAAGAGAGTCTTTCATTATCTTTTAGTCTAACTTCATCATCTTCCTTTAAACTAGAATTCTTTTTGCAATTATTGAGCGTAAAATGAAAGAGGTTTTTCTCTTATCCTTATCTCTCTCCTAATCTCTTGTAGGAGTTTTAGTCTGAAGATTATTTAAACTGTCTGTGTTGTTTTTCCATCAAGGAATGTGTCTGGATAGAAAGTCTGATCTCAGGTGTATGGATGTTGTCCTAGATGTCATAGATTCAGTCTTTTATCTATGGTTTAATGTTTGTCTGTGAGCATCAGGCCTCGCTGGTCTTTCATATCAGGAATTGTCACATTCCCTTGACGTGCGTCTTGGACATGCTGATATAATGGGGACAATAGAGTTTTCCCAGAACGCTGTCATATTCTCCCACAAAAAATAAATACTCGCCCCTGCAGTTTTTTTTCTACTTTAACTCCCATGATTATTGGTCAAAGGGTATCTGTTTGTGCTTACTGTCAGATGGATGATTATGATAGATAACTATGTACATGATAACTGTACACAGAAACTATGTGTTCTATGTGAGTATAGAAGGGGGAAATAACAAAAATAGGTCTGGGTTAAAGCCAACACACACCCTTGTAGGATGTATAACTACACTGTCCACTGCTATTCAGATAAACTCTGTTCTCCTGATTACCCAAAATGATTTCTTAACAGCACTTACTGTGACTTTAATAGACATTCTCTGAACTTTTTAATACCTAATGTCTAGACATAAAAAAACAGCAATTTTATCTCAGACATAAACCATGTAAAAAAACCTTTTAAATGTCTAGTAAAAAAAGTTTCTGGTAGGTCAAGAGGATAAAAAGAGGGTTTTGCTGAGTATAACAGGATCTGTGAGAGAGAGGGTGGTCAGCCATCACTATTGTAGAGCTGTCAGTCAAGTTAATAATTCAGGGCTGTGTATTTCTATGAAATACACTGAAAGGCACATGTCAGGCTGACAATAACAAACCTGAACTTGTGATGCTTTATGCAGTTCTGAAACAGATTTTTAGTGACACAGAATTTTGGTCTAATATCTCTTGTGAAAAAAAATGCCTTGGGAATATTTAAATTGTAGAATGGCTATATAGTTGAATTGTACTTTTGGGTAATATTTTAAGGTCATCCTCTACAGAGGTTAAGCTTAACGTAGATGTGTGAAATGACAGAAAATGACACTGACAAAAAATTCAATAGCTGTCACTGGGAAGGCTCATGTTACATTTATCTACAGATATGTATACATTTGGTACCTGGGAGATGCTAATATGCGCTTTTTGGGTGCAATGGTGTACTTTGTGAATGGGTACTGCCCTGGCGACCGCTTTTGTTTTTTTTCTTAGAACAATCTGTACCTACATTTAACACATCGCTACACTCTATCTCGATCATAATTTATGAAGATTGATGAAATATCAGAAAGCCTAAGCATAAAATGTACACATGAGAGTTTATTTCAACTCGTGTAATCAAATTAAACATGACGCCCTAAAATCCTCTTGAGCTTTTCTTGCATGTTCAATTACAGCACTGTGTTACTGTAGAGCAAAGGTCATGGGTTTGATTCCCAGGGAATTATGATTCCTGATAAAACGTATACCATGCACTGTAATTCACTTATAGGATAGTAGCTTCTGCCAAATGCATATAAAATGCAAGCGTTAAATATACTAAGAGCCTATAAAACGTATTACTTTTCAGTCTTTGGTCATAATGCAAACTCGGTAAAAGTGAAATCAGTCAAAGCCAAATGAATGTCTAGAAGCCGAATCTATCTCTGACTTCAGCATCAATGCAAGCAATGCAAGCCCCCCCTATAAATCTATTGGCGGTGGACTCGGCGCTTCCATCCAATGCTCTGCTCACGAGGCTGCAGTTCTATTTGGGAAGTTGGCAGCTCGAGGCAGAGGGGCTTTACTCTCGCGACTCTGGAATTATGAACACAGCTTGTCCCACCAGCACCTCGTTTTGAACCTTTATTTCCAGAGATCTGACACCATGGAGTTCGGAGCACGCATTTTCATCGCATTCCTCGTTTCCCAGGTAGGAGCGACAGGGTTTCATTCCGTTACGTTTGCGAATATCGCGTGAACGTTGCGTTTCAGTGGGGATGAGTTTCATTTTGCATTTAATTTATAGTCGGAAAATTAATATTTTTTAAAACTCCTTCGTGTCTGTACTGTTTGTTTAAAAATGTGTTTTTGCAAAGGTGCTTTGCAATAACGCAAAAAGCGTAGGAATACATGTGAATTGAATTGAGAAAGCGGAAAGAGTTGCAATGAAAGATACTTCACGCGGGCGCTTCATTACGTTGACCTCGCATTTCTCTTGGTTTGTTTTAATTCGTTTTTATTACAAATAGCGATCTAATGCATTAGATATACTTATGCACAGAATACAGAAGTAATGTTATACGTTTCCTCCAGCCCGTTCGTGTGAAGTGGTGTAATGCACTGGGCTCAGATCGCATCTATATTCCGCTCAGCTGTGAAGTTAAGCGCTCCTCTGGCTTCCTTCATCAGGAGACATTCACACCCGTCTCCATTCACTCAACACGGCATAACGTACAAATAAACGATTACTCAAACTGAACGACTTATTTTATTTAATAAACGATCTGCAACTGAATAAATAAACAAAGTATGCGATTAACAATTAGAGATTGTCTATTCATTATCTCGACATCTAAAAACCACTAATCAAGACAAACGAGCAAATCAACGTTTTACTATTAAATATACTCACTTTTATTTAAATTCGGACGATTATCTGTCCTGAATCAAAGCACATTAATGTGTTGCTCATTTAAAGGAGCAGCAGCTGTCTCTATCAGTCACCCGAGGGATGTCCATACTGAAGCGCTATTAATATTGTCTTGTGCCTTTTATGCACTGTTATACCTTACAGTTGTTGAGGGCAGAACTACATAGTCAACAGAGGCTGAAGGAGACCCATTTTGCATTTAAAATGTTTATATGGCTAATTTGTAAGGTGTGGTTGAGTTATTATTTCCCGTGCATGATAATGCCAACAGGTGCATGATGCATATCTTCATAATAGGTTTTATGATGGTAAAACCTTATGGCTTTATGGTGCTCAGATACGTTTTCTTTAAAGATAACATGCAGATGTTGGTATTGACTGATGCATTGGGTGATGGATCATTCCTAATAATAAGCCATGGTGGCATAAGTTTGAGTCGCATGACTGGTGATTTCTTTTTCATGAGCATTAGGTTTCTATGCATTATGCATCATTTAATTTAAAGACGGGGTGCTTTAAAGATGCTGTACTTGAGATCTGTGTTTTGTGCAATTATTACTTATTAAGCCCCAGTCATATTTCAAAGCTTCTTAGATGACTCCTTAGGCTTTTTCATTCATAACCATGAATCCTCACAGTGCTCTGTATCTCCAGGAAGATTGCAGAGATTACAGGACGCCTTTAAACAATTCCTTGTAAGCAGGATATTGTCTTTGCAGTTGGCTTTTCTGTGTAATAACCGGATTTTGTAGCTCTAAATAGATTATAGTGATGATTGCGCATCCTTACCTGGACACCAGTGCAAAATCCCTATTTTCCTCTCCGACTCCGTGTGTGATCAAGTGAGAAGTATCTTATTTATAGTCGTGCAGGTAGGGCGCCAAGTTTCCCTTGCGTATCCGCGGCTGTGCGTTCCCCTCCCACCTGCCCCCACCCCATAAATCCCCGTTTCCAAAATGAAACGTTAAGCAGTCGCGAGTCGCTGCGATGATTCAGAATAAGCACGGCATACCCGTGAGGTGCAGGCATTTATCTTCTCTCTCGCTCTCTCCCCCTCGCTTTTGTGTTTTATTTTATTTGCTTATCTATTTACCCGGTTTCCCCCAGCACAGTTTCGCAGGATGTTAAGGAATGAAAAAGATCCCTAAGTGAAGTATATCTGTGAAAGGAACAAGCAGACCAATATCTCAGGTTATAGATAGAGGAGCGTGGCCACTTAAAGTTTTAAGAGGCATTTTTCCCCGTGACACACATATATTGGCTGTAAATCTTGTATACTTACTGTTGGCTACACTTAATGTCTTTTTTGAATTGCCATCTGCATCACTTTGCCGCTCGCTGACCTTGTTGCGTGGCACGTATAGCGTACTCTTTGATGACATTGCTGCCGCTTATATTTCACTCCTGTGATTCATCAGTCTTAACAACAGAGAGGCGTAGCTTTAGGCTTGTGTCATCTCTATTTATTGCAGGGGTAACAGGTGCAACACAATCACACTTTCCCTCTTAGCCTAAAGGCAGCCATGCAGAAGCGACTGACTTCAGCGGTGTCCGCTCTCTGTCCTAGGAGCGCTCATCACCAGCAACAGATATATATATATATAGATATATATATAGATATATAGATGTATAGATAGATAGATATAGTATCTTTGTGAATGGTGAGGTGGGTTAGAAACTCTTGCTTCAGAATATTCTTCTGCAAACCAATGACAGATAAGTGTGCAGTACCTTTAGTATTTTTTAAAGGCCCTGTATACAAACAGCAACGAAAATACTTTTTGCTTCTCTTCACAGAATTTGTTTGTTTATATGTTTTTACTTGAACTGAACAACTAGTTGTTAATGCAGAGATGCAGCGTTAGATAAAATGCCAATGTCCAAAAGAACGTCTCTGCGGTGCTGTGCTAGAAAATCACAGAGACGGCTCTGTGTCTTTCTTTATTCATTCATTGATACTGTTTCTCTCCATTCTAGCTTCTCCCACCAGCCCTGTGCTATAGAAGTAAGACGTTTTCTTAACGTGTCTGCCACACGTTAAAAAAACTACTCCGTTTGTGCTTTAATGCTTTTGCATCCCCAATGCTATTATTGTCTCAGGTGCGATCGTCTACCGAAACAAAACTCGAAACGGATTATATTTCAGCATTCAGCATCACAGTGACCTTGTAATAAAACACAGATTGAATTGAGAAGATCTTGTTTTTTCCATTTGCTTTTGTCTTTGAAGTCCAGCATTAAGAGAAATCTCGTCCTACCAGGACGAGAAAGTCTTGATTAATGCATGCGCTAGCTGTCGAGTGCAATACGCTAAATGAAGGCCTGGTAATGATGGAGATAATGAGAGCGGCCGGTCATTAGCGCCGCAGTGGTTCTGAATGGATCGCTCCTCGCACCGACCCTCCTTTGTGCTCGCCACCCATCCTCTGCCAAGGTCACCGCTTTGCTTGCACGGGTTAGGTTTGATTTTGCCGTAATTGCACATCTCCTTCCTGAGAGTTACTTTGTGTGTGGGTGTGCGTGTACAGCCGATGGTGAAGAATGGACAATTACAGAACGCGCCTGGTGGTTATTTTACGTTTGTCTGGAGTTTCGAAGGTCGGTCCCGCTGACCCTTGGCATCCCTCTCGACTCCTGGAATAAGACATGAGCGCAGTGGCGTAGAAGGAGATTTATTGCGTTGTTTGATGCGAAGGAATTAAAACGCATATTTGTGTGTTTGTACTTATAAGTCAAAGTCTAAAGCTTATGCTAATAGTAAAAGATATCAAAGCAGAGAGATTTTCCTTAGCTTTTTGGGCTTTACACTGCAAGAAAAAGACATGGCAAGAATATGTTTCATCTGTTTGTAATGGTAGAGAGTTTTTACACTGTAAGTGCACTTACTTTTCTGACTGTTAATGCTTTGAAGATGCTCAAAATCTGGATGGGCAAAATTTTCCATTTCAAAAATGGCTAGTTGGAGGGCTGGCTAATCAGTCTAACGTTTCAGTAGGAAGCTTGATAAACTAGTCCATAAGGTAGCCCATTTGAGCCTGTTTTTCTTCAGTGGTAATTGTGGTTCAGTGGATTACAGTAAATTGACTGCGGAGGGTTAATGGAGACCATGTTCAATCTACTGATGTATTTGTATATCCCTAAGAGGCTCATCAAAGTTCCTGACAGGCCCAGATCAACTGTGTTGTCATGAAGACATATATCAGAGCCTTTCTTGTTTGCTTTGCTGTTTTCTTGTTTATCTTTCTCTATAGTTTTTTATATTGTCATTCACCGAGAGAACCACACTGTTAATGAAATGTTCTAATCTTGTCTAACGTGGTTTAATATATCTCTGTTTAATAAGGCCACCACTAAACGGTACATGTATGGCTTTTTTCTCTGTTGATCGGTTTAAGCTGTAAAAAGTCAAACTTTGCAGTCAAAGGTCTGGCAACCTGAGCATTAGCTGAAAGTGGATGAACAGTATTGGGCTCCTGCAGTGTTGGTTTAGCAGAAGGAGATCTCATGCTGTCAGCCCTCTTATTTCACGAGGTTCAGCCTCTGGTGCTCGTCTTTTCCTCTTCCCTTGACGATTTCCTCTCTGTTTGCAGAGATCATCCCTCCGTCAGGCAGATAATTGTGAGGAGAGCCACCAAAGCCTGGATCTTCTAATCCACTTCTCAAACACGCTGTATGGCAGGCAAGGCCTGCGCAATCCCCGGCCGCTGCCTCATCCCTTGCCGCTTTCTAGAACAGAAACATGACAGTATAGATTATTTCTTTATTTGCATAATGATTTAAGGGCAATTACTGCCGGATTCCTTTCCTTTGCAATACCTACAGTAAAGCGATCCAGGCAGTCCAAGTATAATGACTCATACTGTGAACGTTGATGGCTGTATATATATATATATATAAAACGCTGGACTACCTACTTACTAGCTGCAATAATGAATTGTGTGGTATATGTGTGTACGGTGTTTCTCTGCTTATGAGCTTGTCTGCTGTGACCCAGCGACAGGAACAATATGGCGATGGGTATCAGAGACATGCACACGTACACAGATTTTGCAGTGAGAACAACAGAATGTCGCGGTAAACATGATCCGTGTTTATCTTCAGATGCTTATGCTGCACAATTCTTTATGTATTAAAAGAGGAACGGGGAATACTGATGACAGCGCAACAAAGATGTGATCTTCACTTCAAGCTTGAGGTGTTTTAAATGAGAGAAATGCATGTGGTTGGGTGTCATTGAAGACTGATAAATGATAGGCATGTTTGAGTTGATATGATTTGAGATGGCAAATTGTTTTCTGGGCATTGAAAAGTCAAATGTGGTCGCTTTTTTATCGCTCAGGTTTATTTGAGGTTTCAGTTGTGTTTCATTTAGGGATTATCTTTGTCTCTTATGTTTTTTTTTCTTAAATTGTTTTGATTAAAGAGATATAAATACGAGCATATGGAGCTTTTAAATTAATGTCAGACTTGTCAAATTTGAACCCAATTTTTGACATGGCAGCCTGATCGGAAATTTTTATATTTTCTATCGCATATTATTATCTTTCAGAAAAAATATTTGATACACAAGAAACTTTTTCATTTGCTTTCAACTTAATCTCTCTGTCTAGGAGAAATTATTGTGATAATAAGCAGATATAATTTATTACTTTTCTTCAGCTTTACAACCTAAGCATGCTTTTATTTTCCACTTTTGCATTGATTTCCTCCCTATATTGCCCTTATGCATTTTTCAGCATCTGTGATATACTAAAAGTTCTCTCTCCTCCAGTCCTGTGTCTCAGACAGGCTCCAGTGAAGAGACATCAGGCTCCACAGTTTTCTCCCTCTTTGCTCTGCCGTTGCCCCTCGCTCCCAGCTCTCTCTGTTTTCTTTAATTTGCAGTGATTCACAGCAGATCGTCTCAGCTAAGTGCCACATCTGAGAGAGGGCAAATCAATCTCTGCCTTGCAATCTAACCCCCCCATCCCCATTCACCCCCACTCTCCCCACCCGCATTACTCGCTCCCTCCACCTAGATGGCGCTATAGTGCCAGCAATTTTGAAAGGACAATACCAGACAATAGTTCATCAAACAACGACGGGTGAACATCACCACCGCTGCGTGATTTTATTTGATTTTTTGCCAGGGTTTTCGGAGAATGGACGTGCATGCTTAGAAGCTTGTAAATATAGCTGCCTAGATGGTGTTTTTAAGCAGTTACAGTAAGATACTGTAGACCTTTGGATTTATTGGGCTTGATGGATCTGTTGAGTGAAAATAAGAGCTTTTTTCAAGACTTGGCTCTTGTTCTGAGGGCTAAAGTTCAACAGACTCGCTGTAAATGCAATCGATGTCTCATTCACTCGAATATTTGTTTTCACAGAAGCAGAACAGAGAACGTGTTACACAAGATGCAGGAGAAAATATAGTCTCCTGTTTTTGGTTGGAATCATTTAAAAAGGACCATCGGTTAAGGTTTGTTACTGTTCACTCACAATGCACGTAGTACGTTTGACAAAACTCAATTCAGATACCTTAAGTTTCACGATGTCTGTAAAGTGCCGCACAGACTGTATAACAGCAGCGAGGAGACATGAAGAGAATCTCAGGGACATAATTTGAGACAATGAAATACTCCACGGTTTGCTCTAAGCTCCTCGCTCATAAAGACACAACCCTCCTTTGAAGCAGTGTGTGCGTTTCTAAGAAAAGACGACAAATCCTCTCTCCTGAGCAACCTTTTTTCCGCTCGCCGACGGAAACTGGCAGGATGCTGATGCAACAGGGAGCGTTTGTTGATTAGCGTATCAAAAATCTCAGCGTGTTAGCGTTTAAGCGGCTTTGCCGGGCTATTTTTGCGTTTGGGGGCTGTTGTTGTGGATGCTTGAGAGAAAAAGTATGGACACAATTGTGAACCCTGTTTGAATGTGCGACTGTGAAGTTGGGTGTCAGGCAAATTGGCCCTCATCTTCTTAAACTGTCACACGAATGCACACAGCATGCTTCTGTCTCCCTCTCTTTCTTTCCTTCTCTCTGTCTCCTTAGAGTCACAGAAAATCTCTAGAGGCATAGATTAGTTTTTGTGAAGGCTTCATAACCAGAACCTTTGAAAGGGCTGTCGGCAACGTGAAGACGTTATTAGACCTTGAAATAAAGCAGGATAGATGTTCGTTATGTTCGCCATGTACTTGAGAAACATTGTCGGGTAAACAAGTGATGGGAACAAAGAATTCTTTGTCTAAAGGAATGACTGTGAATCAAGCATCACTATTACTATTGTCTGAACTTCAGATATCTTATGTGCAAAGCAAATGTTTCCCATAAAGTAAAACAGAGTTGTACGGTGAAATGAAATATTTAGTTTGTATATTTTATTTTCCAGCTAAGCGGATAATTGCAAATCCTGCTGGAAATATTAGCAAAGATGATGAATATGTGCCATTACTATGAATGGGGCGTGAATTGACCGGTCGACCTGTACTGTGTCTTGAAGCTTGAAGCTGGTACGACCAGCTGGTAGGTTTGTTGACCATCTGGTAGATGCTGGTTGACCGTCATGGACTAGCTTGAAACCAGGGAGGTAAAATATTTGACATTGGTTTCATGATTTTCCTTCTTCCTTTTCCAGTCACATGTCATTATCTGATGTGAGCGAAGCCCATTTGCAAAGGTTGCAGTGTGTAGGTGGGTCTCCTAAAAATATGCATTGCGTTACATTTGGTTTGCATTAGAATTTCATGTCTTGCCTGTCATACCCTCTGCTCACCCTGCATGCTTTGCTGGACACAATTTTACGCTCCTTTGGACCCACATGCACTGCCTGATCCTCTCTTCTCTTTCACCAGCCATCACACTGTCCAAGTTAGATGGTTAGCAGCATCTCTCCATCTCACTCTGGATGACGCATGTCATGGCCTCTGTCAACCCGCACACCATCAGTCTGCGCAAGCATCCTAGATTGTTTATCCCGCTGTACTTTGACAGAATAAACAAGATATAATTTAGCACGCCGCAGCATTAATAGAACACAATACGGATAGCACAATATCAGTCTCATTCATTGGCACTTCACCGCCTCATTGAAATGCCACAGGGCACTTAGTTGATTAATAAGGCAAACATGGACGGATTGTCCAAGTCAGTGTTAACCTTCATAGCACGTCTTCAAACAATGAACTGATTTAGTTTTAGGCAGACGGATGTGCGAATTGTTGTTGCTTTCAGGTTCACTGACGCAACCGAAAACGGTCAGTTTCTATTTTTCCCCATTTGATCGATAGCATGTCATATCGAATATGTTGCATTTCACTTTTGCATTCATTTCTTCCAATTAAACACTGTTTCCTGTGTCTCTCCGAGACGGCACCAATCAACAGATCTCTGCGTTAGTGTCAGACGTTCCCCTCTTGAGCCGTCATAGCTCACCGACAACCGTTCACCGCGAGGGAACAATAACGGATGCCATCTAATTCTGCTCCGTGGACATTTAGTCTTCTTCTAAAAACAGTATCAGGGTGTAGCGCAGCTGTTCTCCCACCCGACGGATGGCTCTAGTGGGGTTTGCCGGCCATGGGGAGCGGTTGATGGCACGTGGTAATGGTGTCCTGAAGCGCACGAATGATAACGGAAAAAACGCAGCTGTCGCCACACACCTTTTTAAAAATTGAGATTGTGCCAGTGGCATTTCCAACCACCAGAGTACGTCCTGTTTTAGTGGCCTTTACTTACAAACCCTCAACCTTTCTCTCGAGCTTCACGGGAAGGAGATTGTGTGTGTGGGTGAGTTCAGGCATGTGCACACGGCACATTTGCTGCCTGTGTAATTTTAGCATCTCTTAATGAATTTGGAGTTGGCCAAGTGCAGGAGCTTTCCAATAAATATTTATAGAGCACTGAAAATGAGTAACACATCCTAGGCCTATATCATGTTTATTTTGTTATGCACGTTTTATTTAATTAGTTTTCGAGTTAAGTTGTACTTTTTTTTTAAATTTGCTAAATTTTTAATTATCACCATTTAAGTTTCTCAGAAATCCTACTTCCTGTCTGAATATTTGTGTGATTTGGTCTAGGAATACCATTTTACTAATAACATACTTAAACTTAGAAAGGATAGATTACCCAAAAATCATTTTCTCATGCTTATGTCATTCCAAACCTCTATGACTTTTTTTGGAACACTGACAATATTTGGAAGAGCGTTGGTAACCAAATAACATTGACACCCCATTTGACTTGCATTGTATGGAGATGCACAAATTCTTAAAATATCTTTTTTGTATTCTGCAGAAGAGAGAAAGTCAGAAGTTTGTCAATGTTGGACGAACTATCCATTTAATCATTATTCTAGGTAAAATATAAAAATCTTCTTTTCATTTGGGATGCATCACCCAATAAAATTCCACATTCAAGTAAACATTTCACCCAGTTGCATTGAATTTGGTTGGGACCAAGTTGTTGCTCATGACATGCATAGCCTCCTAATTGCCAAAGAAACATTTCGGAGCCACTTAAGCCTATGTGGCTTAATGCAGCAGAAACAATAGCCATTAAACATGTCCAGGGTGAGAGATTCTCTAGATGTCTGTGGCTGTTATTTTTAGGCTTGTGTGAACACGGTGTCTGAGACTGCGCCTGTTCCACGGCCATTAATCCCCCTCTTCTGCGTCTGACAGAATGAAGAAAGTTGCTTTATTTTCTTAATGACCTGTTTACTCAACCATGTTTATGTGTAGCTGAGAGGTCACATTCCTGTGTGTTTTCATTAAATGCCACTGGAATCCACTGCATAGTCGCCAGAAACATGACTGCTGACTCTAAAAAAGTGAGATTTCTTGCAGTTTATCACATTTTGTCATTCGTGTCATTTTTCACATGCTTTTTATTTGCGCTATCGCCATCTTCTCTGTCCTCTTGTTAACATTTAGAACTGATGCTGAGAAAACGCATTTAAAACAATGTGAAAGTGATTTTAATATAGTACTGTAGTATTGTGTATGGATGCTCACAGAGGTCGAGTTTTCATGATATATTGGCATTTTTATCAGAGATACTTTAAATAGTCGGCTTGAAAACACCTTGTTAACTTAAATTTCGTTCCCTTTCAAACACATCCAGATAAACATCTGCACGTCTATAAACCATAGCGATTCCATGGTAGTTTTGTAAATGGAAATCTACAGAAGGAAATTGAATGGCGGTGAGATGGAGGTTATGCAGAGGAGAGAGTATTTCTCCTGTTGAACTGCCTGCAGGTGATGGGCGGATGGTTTGATTGGAGAAAGTGAATTGTGACCGTGCAATAGGCCCTGACAGGCACATCTCTCAAACACAGATTTACCTCCATCTTCCCTATGCGGGTCGAAAGACAATCCACCAAAGCCAATGAATATTTATACCGCAAACGATGGGAATGGTTGATTAAGGGGTTTGCTGGACTTTTTCTAACTGTGTTTAGAAGTTAAAGTCAGAGATAGAGGAGAGAGGAATAAGATGACCGCTACTTGCCTTGTGTCCTTTCTTTCGTTGAATTTAGAGAAAGGTCATTTACACAGAATGCCTGGAGGTAGGCATACAAGCCACAGCATTGATATAAATCCATGTGCAGCTTTTTAGCCGTTTACAAAATCCCACATTTTACCAAAATCCTTCTCTGTTTGATGAGGACGTGTTCACTTTTGACTGGAAGCTTTCCAGAGGAATCGTTTTTTGCTCATAGCTCAGGTAATGTCATGGAGTTCTCAATTATTTTTCACATGATAATTATTTTTCAATAAATTTTTACATTACCTTTATCTGAAGTTTTGTCACCCTAAGAAGTTATTTACACTGCACTATTTTGTATTATATAGTTTTTGGTTTTATTGGATTACTGAAGAAGACATTCTTCAATTATATAACATAATTTCATGTCTCCTCCCCTAATTTTTACAACCAGCTATATCTATCAATCAGTTAACATTAATGTTTTTAATATTCTAAATATTCCAATCTTTTTTTTTTTTTTTAAATCACAGAACTTTGCGTGCCATAAACCTATAGAGATTTAAAATTACAAATCTTAGTGAGATTTTTGAAAATAGAAATAACAACACAGTAAGGTAGAATACGACAATATAGCTATAAAATGAATGTGGATAACAGATAAATTGGTGAAAAATGTTTGAGTTTATGTTAAAATCACTGACTTTTGGTATGTTGGGGAATTCAAGCAAAGTCTGGGAACTCCAGAGGACATGTGAGTTTACTGGGATGAGATAAATCGAATAAACAAGAGACTTAACCAGTAGTTTCCATTTGCTCAACATTGGTGTCTAGAATAAACAATTAAGATCTCAAAAAGATTTCATTTGTGGTTCTTTAAACAGGATGTGTCTAGATGAGAAAATAGAATGAAAGTGCCAGAAAAAAGCTTGTGACACTACTTCATCTGATATTCATTCTTACCTCTTGCATCAATTTAAATTTCCTCCGTAAGTAATTTTCCTCACTATCTACTTCATCAAACATTGTGAGCGAGAGAAGAGATTAGATCTTTCCTACACACCGCTTCAGACAGCTCCAAGATTTGCTATATTCATTTCATATAACACAGGTGCTTCTGGGATTGCATCCAAAGCCCATGAAATATAGCTTTCCCATTGATTATTATTATTCACATTTGCTCATTGCTTTCCATTGTTGACCCATCACTTACAACATTCATTAGACATTCAGAGCGCTTCGACCGCACATTAGTCGTGAGGAAATGATTTGATGCGGTTTCAGATTTGAGAGCAAATTCGCCCATTACATCTGTTTCTAAAGAGAGAGCTGCGTTTTGTCAATAACCCTCTTTCCTCAGGCATGCTGTCGGCTTTGTGGTTTTACGGCTCGCCAACAAGACAAAAATAAACACTGATAGATGCAGTCTTTCAGACGGTGTACTGCGAGTTTATTACTGACTGGTCTTTGATTCCTCAGCGAACATTTTCAATAAAATGTCATATATGAACATCGGCGGTAGCAGCATTCTGATATTTTCAGCTTCATTATACAGCTTACTCAATTGATCTCGCTGAATCTGTCTCTTACATTTCAATTCCAAGAAAATGTCAAGACGTCTGATGTGAAGACGGACAGACATGTAATTTAAATAATAGACTTTATATCTCGTTCCGTTACCAATCATGAAGGTGACAGCGTACCATTAGTAGTGGCTGTATCTGAAGTATTATTAGAAATTCGGTACATTGAATAAAAGTGCATAAGTGGCGGCATTACGTTCGCATAACTGTAATGGATTAGGCGCTAAACGAATGATGTCTTCGGCTTCAGAGTAATGGAATGTAAATGCACTGATTGAGACGGCACCTCTCGCTCTGACGCCTTCCTCAAACGTTCTTGAGAAGAGAGAGTAAGAGAGAGTGCTCTCGTTATTGTTTTCTGCTGTAGTTTTTATCTCAACAACAGGAGCAGAGGGCTAATAGTGAGCCCTGCCACAGGGAATAACAAATCGCGCTTGTGTTTGGGTTCGAGTGCACGCCTGCATAAAGAGTCAGGATTTTTTTAAGGTGCGTGTGCTGGTAGAGGGACCTTCATGCTTTGAAAATGTAGAAGTTGAGAGAGACGTGCATTGGTTGTGATATTGTGACAGGGGAATGTCTGCAATGTAAATGGAATTGCTGCACATGTTGAAATTTAATTTGGCTTGCAGAAACTGTTCGTCTAGAAGCAATTACTGTGATTGGCAATTTCATAAATTCATTAATAGGTATGTTGGAAACATCTGAGATGTTGATATACTGTATGTTTGATTATTTTGGTACACCCATAGAGCAATCTGTATGCGTTTAGATTGCATATAACATACAAACTTACAGTATCAACTATTTTAGATGTTAACTAACTACCCTTTTATATATTTGTTGATTTATTGATTTGAATGTATTGTAGCAACATGTCATTAATCAAAGTAAAGACAGAACTGAGAACTTTGCAGATCTTTATCTGCAATTATTTGGACTATTTCTATTGAACTTCATTAAGTTTATTTTGGGCTGTTTGGACTGGGAAGACAACAGTCTACAGGTCCATATGATGTAAGAGTGAATAAATAATAGAATTTATTCCTTCATTGGTTGTATTAGACAGACCTCAACGGGATCAAGGTCACTTCCCTGCGGTGTGTCCTAAAATGTTAAGGTCTCCGAGGTTTGATACGACTTCTGCAGGATGAAATGGGAAAAGAGCAGGAATTCTAGAGGGAGACGGTTGCCCTCCAATCCTAGAGAAAAAGGTCAGATAAGGCGAGACTTGTGTCTCTACGTGTTGCGGAAACCAGAGAGAGAGTGAGCTTCAGTGTTAGGTCAGTGTAAAAGGACAGTCCAAGGGGATTGTTGATTAGTCTAAAGCGTGTCTAAGTTTTTACTCCTTTATGCAATCAAGTGTGAGCTTCTGTCCCACAAGTCCAGTATTAGCAGAGAGAGGAACCTAAATTAACAATACTTAACCTTGTCATGTGTGCAAACACAAAGTCTGGAGACTTGTGTAACAGGAAGAGGTGTGGTCAGAAATGATTAGACAGAAAATTTAAGCTGGTGGCTGTTGCAGATGCAAAACAAAAGGGACTTTTTTGGAGGTGTTAAGCTTGCTGTTTTTAAGAAGGCTGGAGGAAAAGCATATAAAAGTGCAATAAAAACATATCTATGTGGATATAAAGGTGTTTTATGAAAATGAGACTGCAGGCAGTAACCAAGGTGATGTGTACGTCTTTGGCATATAAATCACGATTGAAGATATTCCCTTGAGCTTTTTATAACCTTTTGTGGATTCAGAACTCTGAAGAAAGATGTGCAGTCACACGGTAGCATCTGTTATTCAAATCAAGATGACATAAAATCTCGAGAATAGTTGATTATATAAGGGCTGTACTCCAACGTATACAATTTGTATGATGCAAGTAGAGATTTCATTATGCTGCTTTTATTTGTTTGCAAGAGGTCTGTTTGCATTTGTGGGATGAGAGTTACTCTTGGATCCGTCTATCATCTCTCAGACTATTGTGTCGTTTAGAGATTGGGGCTAGTTGTCACAAGGAGCTGTATCCTATTAACTGTAGGTTAGGAGCTATGCGTTAGTCAAATTAGCCTAATGTTTTTTTCTCTTATAGTGTTTATAATCAATCTTTATTCTTATCATTTTTTCTTTTCCATTTTTCCTGTTTGATGAACTGTTTTGTGTTTCAACTTGCCATAAAGAATCTTTAACACCCACAAAACCTTTCTGTTTCTCAAATAGTTCTTTGCTGTGTAAAAAGGTTTTTAGACTATAAAAAAGTAAGAAAGAACTTTTGAGTGAATGGTTATATGGAGAACAAAAAGTAGTTGTTCTGTGGCATCACTGTGAAAAACATTTTGTGGCACAACTATTTTTAAGAGCTTTTTGTAGGAAATGTGTAAACTTTTGTTGCCAAGCCATTGCTTGGTTTGTGCCTATAGGAAAGTTGCCTTTTAGGAAGTGAAATACACAACTTACGTCTCAGTTCCCCAGCATGTTTTAAAAACATTTTCTTTCAAAACCACCCACTCGAGTAAATGTCACTTGCACCTCGCTCTTCATTTTCCCAACCATTTTGTAAGGCTCCAATTCTGTCCGTCTTCCCCCTCGCTGTCCATGACCTCTGTAATCATCACATTGTGGTGCCCACCTGTCCAGTTCAAGCATCACTTTCATGGACAAGACACTGTTTGTTACTATTGTGAAATAATGGTTTGGTTTGTTACTCTGCTTAGCCTGAGACCAAAAACATACTCCTAAAAACATACTATGATTTGTATTTCATTAGATTGTGGTGAACACTATGAGAATCTGTACTTTTATTTAGATCTGAAAACGGGGTAGAACAGTGCATTCAACCAAGAAATTAGGTATGCTTTAAGAGTGGAAATAATCTGTGTAAAATCATGCTTTTAAAGTAAATAAAATGCTTTAAAAGAAAGACAACCAAATAATGACATCTGAGCTATCAGTTTGGTATAAACCTTTGGTAAAAATTATTTTTTTATGGTAAAGTTCAACTTTGTATGTAATTGCTAATAACCACTACACATCTAGTCTATAAAACTCAAGCAGCTAAATAGATTTTGAAAGAAAACTTGTGATTGCATTGCATAGCTCAGTTATTTATAATGTTATGTGATTACTATAACTATATGTATTATTACTGAAAGTAATTGGTAAAAATAGTCTCATCTTATTATAAATGGTTTTACCGAATATTTATGTGTGCTACTGTATTTATAAGCTTATTAGAGTATCAGGTTTGGTGGATGCTTCAAATAAGAAGTGCAATTTGTTTGGCATATGTAAGAGAGAAATCAGTCTGTAATGAGGTTCCTGTTTAGTTGTTTTGATGCCTGTGGACAGAAGACCAGTCAGATTATAGCCATAGTCTCTGGTTTTTAAAGGTGATATTACAGTACTATAGTGTATCAATTTCCCCGTCTTTATTATCCTGTTGGACGGGTAATAGAGCTGAGCATCATCTGTATCCTGCCTGCTTTCATTACTCTCGCTTCCACCCAGCGCAGCAGTGACTCCAGTCTTGACTATGATTTAGGGGTATTCAGTGTAATTATTCCCTTTGCTTTTTGGCTGCATATTTATCTTTGTCTTGGCATACCTCAAAGCCTTCCAGATACACCAGCTGAGGATAAAGCAACTGCAAAGTACTGTCAGATCCCCCCTGCCCAACCCTTTTAAATGGATCTTAGCACTGATGGGGTGAATAGAAGCCCTGTGAGTGATGAAATTAGCCATCGCTGGATTTACGGAAGGTTTGTTGGTGTGATAGATGGACTTATGGAGTTATTGCGGTGAGGCGCAAGAGTAAATGAAGGCTTACAGCTATAAAAGGAATCGAGGCTAATGTTGAAAAATAAAAAGGTTGAGAAGAAAGATTGGACAGGAAGAGCTCGTACGCACGGTGTGAGCGATTGAATAATGCTGGGATGCTTGAGAAGATGAAGGTGGCCTTCATGCTGGAGAAAACGCTGATATGGATGCAGGAGGTAATTTATTCTTGCCATCTTGAGAAAAGCTTGCTTCATATCTGTTGCCATTTCCAGCTGAAAACAGATAAGGAGGGTGACGGGTTTTCAGATTGACTGAAGTAGCCGTCTATATGTGCGTCTGCTCGAAGACACACACACACACAGTTTTTCACTGTTGGTGGTCAGATTCATTGACAGAAGAGATCTGACATCTTCTGAAGGAGGGTTAAGACGGTCTTAAGTCTATATAACAGTGATCTATGTTGATGTCAGATTCTGTGCCAGAACATCATTCATTTCTCTGAGGACTCCCCACAGAAATATAGCTCATTATCTCAAATTACTCATTCATAGATAACTTTTCTTTCAGGTTAATATTTTTTTAGCATTTTATCATAAATGTCATATAAATTGTTTGCTAATTCTTAATGTAAAGAGAGTGTAACTGAATTGAGTAAAGCGAATTGAATAGATTCAGTCATTTGTGGTTTGCCATTGAAACGCCACACGGAAAATTCAAGGCTGGAGTTAGTTACAGCACTTATGTTCCTGATTTAGTTGGTCTCTTATCAAAGCAACATTCAAGATCATTTTTAACAAAAGAAAGAGAAAAGCTCGACTCTTCAGCACAATGGTCATGACCTAACATGACAGAATTTTCTAAATGTCAACAAAACAGAACATTGATTATAATAAGCATCTATCTTTTCTAAAACAACACTTCATTTCTACATCAACTATGCAATCTCATCAAAAATCATTTATGTGTTATGTAAGAATTAAGTTTTATTAATTAGTTTTAATTGAATTTATCAAGGAGCAGTCCAAGTACGTCTCAGTGCTTTTGTACAATAATAAGTTAGTTTTGCTGGTTACGCTTTGCGTTAATGTTGGGTTTTCTCAGCACCATTTATAATGTATAAGGATGAAGTTTTTTTCTCATCCCGTTTTTAAAATTCAGTAGGCGAATAGCGCCTGACACAACATTCACCCATCCTTAAACACCTTGCTTTCCTCAACCTAAGGGTTCATCTCCTCAATTTCACGCTTACAGTGCAGATGAATGTCCTAATTCAATTTTTTCCTGTTTAAGACGGCAGGGGCTTGCCTTTCTGGGCCAAGTTTATCTCGGCAGGGGGCCGGCCGTGTCAGGTTTGAACAACGACACACGACTATTTCCCATTAGTAACTAGAATGTAGTATGTAAATCACGCTTGGGGGCAGTAAACCCATTAGGGCCATCTAGCAGTCCTACACTCCCACCCATCTTTAGCTCTTAGTTATACTGCAAGGTCAGCTGTTTGTGAGCATTTGGATGTACTGTCTTTCAACATTACGTCTCATGGTAATGAGAGCTTTACCTTTGCAAACTGATGACCAGCGTGAGGTTTTGGGAGATGTGGCTAATACAGAGCATACATCTCTGAATTCTGTTTGAAAGATGAAACTGTGTTTCAACTATTCAAATCTTTATCAATGGTATTATCAACTAGCTCAGCATGTGACATTTAAAAACAAGGCCTACTCTGGTTAACACTCGAAACAGACAAAATCCGTGCAGCGTGCTTTCTGTGACATTTAGATATTCATCTGATACTGCCCCCAAGATTTTCAATGGGTTTAATTGGACAGTTGGTGTGTTTCTGTTTCCACAGAAGTCATGCCAGGGGAGGAAGTCAAGCTTAGACCAGTTTCAGTTCTCAAGTTTTTTCATAATGGTCTACGTTGGTTTTGTTGCTTGTTAATTCAGCAAAGGTATATTGTTTAGAAGCATGAAATATTGGATGTGGAGATACCAGCGTGCTAGTTTCCAAAACCCAGCAAATGGGCCATTCCATGCAAATGTCAGCCTTACCATGGAAAATAAAGTTTTACTATACTAATACATCAGATGTCAACATTTAGTGGTTTAAATACCAAATGTGAGGTTTCTTTCAAAGTTTTTAAAGCATTTTTGTGTTTAAAATTTTAGCATGGTTTTTCATAGTCAGGTACATGGACAGTAAAATACAATAACTATTTTATGTTTTCTGAAGAGTCGTCCCTTCTCCTTTTATTGCTTCTGGTTTGTGCATTTTAATGCACAGAAATTCTTCAGAGTATGTTGCCTCCGTATTTCATTTTTCATATATTTTCATTTTTTAAAATATATAACTTGTGCATATAGTGATATTGTCTGGACTCTATCAACAGCTTTAGTAAAATATATAACGATTGTTCAGGATATTGGTAATAAATATCTTCAAGTTATGCTTTAAACCTGTTTCATTAGCTTGTAACTCGCTTGTGTTTCATTTTCCACATTGTCAGCAGTCTATCTGGTTGTCTGACTACAAATAATTTGTTATTGCTGAGCTACATTCCTAAATCAATGTCTGTTAGGATCAGATGTTTTTTATTTGGTGATGGAGATCGTGTGATGGGATGATCAATACTTCTAAGTGCTTGAACAGCAGTAACGGTAAATGTACACTTGCATACTTGTACTATATACTTACAGAGTTGTATGCTGTAGAGTCCTATAAAATATTTAAAGTCGGCCGTATGTTAGGGATTATTTAACGTGCTATATAATGAGTGGTTGTGGCTTTATGTTGCCTAAATGTGTTTTGAATTGAATTCAGAATTTCTAAAGGAGAGTAAAAAAGGAGATTTGATCCCTGAACTCCTCCACACTGCACTGGCTTGACTCACTGTACACATGAAAAAAATAACAAACCTTTAATTGCTAAATTTAAATAGGATGTATTTTATCAAGCTTCAGCCCGCTTTATGGCACAGCTTGGCTCGCTGTGCTCCGTGTAGTCCTCTGACACGGTGAAGGTCAAAGCTTTGACGCTTTTCTTTCCTCCGTGCATTTCGTTGGCACCTTCAATGCCTGACCTTTGGCTTCCATCTCATTCGCAGTAGAGGTCAGCTTTTGAAATCCTTCGGTGGGCAGCTACATACAGACCCACTCGCGTGCATGTGACATGCCATTGTAAGGGTTAACCACCAACCTTGTATGGAGGCCCAAAGCCTGCAATGACATTTCCTCACGGAAGCGGTGCCAGCCCGCGTGTCATTTCCTCTTGATACCTCCTCTTTCTCTATTGTGTGGGTGTCTGCGCAGAAGAGACAGCTTGGCAGGAAGACGGAGACGCGAGCATAAAAGCCAGGTCCACGGGCGGTTCGCGCACCTCTGTTGCCTCGCTGCCTGGAAAGGTATTCCGGTCTCGGCAGACGTTAGGTTTGTTTGCGCCTGTTTATCAGCGAGACGCAGTCGGTGTGTGCTTCATCAGAGCTTTGCAGATGGCTCTGCGCCTGTGTTTGTGTGGGTGAGAGCCCGCCACTGTCAGTTTGAAGCCCCCGGGGGCCCGGCAAAGCCCTCCCCCTATCCGTTCTCCATCACAGGCCTGCATTGTACCGTTGCTTTATCTGGAACTGCGAGTGTAGGGTTTTAGAAAAACTAAAGGTGGCAAACTGGTATCACTATGGTCAGGTGAGCAGCACATCGGGTCAGCTATAGAGGTTTTAACCCTAACCCTAAACCCTAGACTGTGTGTGCAACTTTTTCTGGATGTGTTTTTGTGTGTTATTTTGAGTGAAACTCAAATGCCTGTGGGAAAGTTGTCCCTCCCATCCATAAATATTTACAACACTCGGGGATGCAGGTGAGGAGGAAAAGATCCTTATCATTGAAGTCAAGGTTAGAATGTTCACCCAGGAAGCACCAGGGCTGTCTTTGTTCCAGCTTCTGCTTAAACTCAATTACCCACGTAAATTTACTTTTGCATGAATTAGCTTTTCACACCTAGCGACGGCTCATCGCACCTTTCCTACAATATGAGACGTGGGACACTATGAAGGTGGCGAATCGTGTGTGCATGAGGGATTCTTTATTTTTCACAAGTGTTTGTCCTGTGAATATCTGGGAAACGGCACTGCGTTAACCAGAGGTTTAAGTGAAGGTTGTTTTCGAAGATCAGTCTCGCATTTGTATGCATGAAAGCAGAGAAGGGCATCATAGATGGGACGTCAGGGGTGATGTGACAACCTGAATCTCAAATCGCAGCAAATCTGGCTATAAAAATCAGCCTTGTGAGTCCCACATGCATTCTCTCAAATATAGTCACATATTCACAAATAATATCCGTAGGGTGAAGGTTCACCAAGGCGTCGGCGGGATCTGAAATGCTCCTGTGCAGACTCGTTCCTCGCCATCAATGAACAGCAGCAGGCTGTGAAATTGAGAGGACGGTCTGTTAAAGGTGTGGGGATAGCACGGGCCGCGTTCGGCTGCTGCGGGTTGTGATTAAATGTGATTAAATCCCCCGGCTACCGGTCTGTGGTCTTTATCTCTGCGTTACCTTAGGCACACAGACTGCATACTGAGTGACACATTGATTACTGCTGCTAAATCACATTTATAGGGCCTTGTGAAGTTGGAAATATGTGTTGGTGTAAGATACTTCTGAAAAGGTTTGGGACCATTGCTGAGCGAAATGGTTGAGAATGACCAAGGGTTGGGTAGTTTGACAAATTATACAGTATTGTAATGTCGAAGAAGAAAAGAAAGCTAGTTTTGACACAGAGAGATGATATATAAGCTATACAGCAAAATACCCATAATGCACTGCAGCGTTGGCAGCCAGTCAGATGAAGTTGAATTGTAATGCAGAAGTATATAAAAGCCAGTCCTTGTGCGATCTATATAATTGCAAAAATAAAGATTGAGGACCCAGATGCAGTGGCAAAAGCAAAATGTTTGTTTTGATGTTTGGTTGAGGGGTAAATAAAGAGAAGTGGTCAAGATGACATACATACTAGAATATAGTTTTGGGCTCGCATGCCATTTCTATAATGGATGCTGTGATTCAAAGTCTGGAAAGTCATGCATATTTGTTATGTTGTAAATGGATCTCTCTGTCAGCCACTTTGCCAAGGAATCAGTGAATGGCTAGTGTTGTTTTCCTGTGATGCTGGAGGGCAGTCATTTGAATGGTGGTGATGTCAGACTGTTTTCAATCAGAAAAGAAGTTCTTTGAAAACCCAATTTGTATGACACATCGCTCAGACAACCATACACTTTTATTTATTTTGCTAGATAATAATGTTACATTAAGTTTACACTTTTTTTTTTGCTACAGATAATGTTTACATATTAAGTTTAATGCTTTTGGGTAGGAGAGACCAATGACAGAATTACTTTTCAATGATAGGTTTTACTGGGGATTTTTCACAGAGACTGGAACCATAATGACCCACGCATCCACTTTAACCAAAACCATATTTTGTAGTGACAGAACTAAAAACTTTAAATAATACAGGCAATTAACACTAAATGATATTAACAGGTGCAGATGATAACAACCAAACTAGTGCAAACGGGATAACAAATACAAAACAGGTGTGCTGGTGCAAAGAATTATTGAAAAACAAAGTCCAAACAGGCAGAAGTGACAATGGGATGAAGCCCTGAAACATAATGACTCACTTTAACCTTCTGTTTTGTAGGACAGAAAACTGTACAGTTTAACCTGTTAACTTAATATTTATTGAGCATGAACATGAAAAACATTCTGTAATTAATATTTATAAATAATATAAAAATTAACATTAACATTTAAAAAAATATGTATTTGACTTGAGTTTATAATTAAACTATGAAAAAATGAATTGTGAAATAACATGTGTTCCACTGTGAAATTGTGACGGTTAACAGGTTAATGTTTCTGCAAAGTATTTATATTTAATTTACTTTAACTTTAACTTCATTAACCGGTTATAATGGAAATTGGTATATTTACGGCTGTAGAATAATGTTTACGGACCTCTATTTACTCTCTCTTTCTCTTTACTCTTTTAGTTAGTTTTTTTATATATATTTCTATAACATAACACATTAACTAATTTCGTATTGTGGTTGGCAACTTGGCACAGGCATGTTCTCAGTCCATCTAAAGTGCAAAAACGCCCCTGTTGGCCCACTATTTAATGCCGTTCCAAGCCGAGATTTTCAGACTATGTGGAATAATGGCAGCCTTATTTAGCATCTCTGCAGCTTTCTGGCTGTCAGCTGGGAATTGCAGTTTTTTTTAATTTGTGGACACTTCACATCTCCCGCAGATACAACACTTTGATTGTCTGTATGTGTTCGTGTTGGAAATGTGCTGTAATGTTTGTTTAGACGTAATGGCAGCTGTTTCACCCATCACAGTTTTTGGCGTTTTGCTTCTAAAGTGTGCTAATAATGTCAGTGCATGATGGGAGAACAGGTGGAGGAGGAAGTGACTAGTCAGATTCTTGTTTGTTGTTGTTGTTCAGGAGAGGTTCTGAAAGGCTGAAACTTCAGCTAGAGATGTTACATCATAATCGTGCAAATGCTACCAGAGCTTGTTCTGCTGTTATTTTTGACGTTTTTACATGAGGTTACAGGAGTTGTTTAGATGGTTGTTATTGTGACACCAAGGCTCTGGATTTATTTTTGCATTCATGCAGATGCTTTTATCCAAAGCCGCATTCAATTCAACACACAGCAATTTATGCTGTGTGTTCTCTGGGAATCAAAACCAAAACCTTTGTGTCTTTGTGTGCTGATTGATGTACAGCTTTAGTGCAAAACATTTAGATATATTTAAACTTTGGATAAATGTATCTGCAAATGCATTCATGTAAAACTTAAAGCTTAAGCTGATCAGACTAATACATCTTTTACGACCTATCACATCACTTAAGGTGTTGGATGATGCATGCGACTGATCTCATACACCGAAAATGATTGTTTAGATTTGTTTACAAGCCTCAGGACTCTTTATTCTCTCTCTGTGAATATTGTCTTGAAATGACTTTGCCTCCGAACCCAAAATTCTGAGTTAAGATCGTTTTGCATTGCTGTTTTTCTGAACATGGAAGAAGCAGGAAAGGAGCCAGAGAGAAAATATAAGCAATTCACAAGCCTACAGTTTAGATTGCCGCCCCGAGACAAACACTTACCTCCTCCATTCTTGCATGTTATCAAATATTCTCATTCACACATACAGCGTGCATACTAACAGATTTGAAAAAAAAAACTTAGTGTGCTATTCCTGTGTTTGTGTCAAGCTTACGTTCAGTTATCTTTAAACCTACATCTCTCTGGCCTGGTACTTGACTGGTACTTTCCAATAATTACTTTAAATGAATTGAAAGAATAATTTAATGTGCCATTTTACTGTTTTCTGACAAAATTATCCCACGTGTGAGCGACTGAGCTTGAGCGCTTTGAGAAGGCTGTCATTGTGATTATCGTCTCATGGCCGCTTCTGTTTAAGTCTTCGAGCCTGACAGTGTCAAACATGCCAGCGCTTTACCCAGAGACGTGTCTCTCCTCCATAAGCTCCTTTAAGTAGACGATTCAGCTGGAATTTAATGGGCCTTTTTGTTGTTAAGTGAAGGTTCTTTGAGTGTTTAATTACTGGCCTTTGATCACTTGTTTAAGCAGAGAAATGATGGAAATATTGGCTTTTAAAGCCGCTGCTCCTGTGATTTAGACTCTGGAATGGGAAGTGGAATGACCTCCATTTAGAATATCCAGATGAAGTATTTTCAAGTAAAGCAGTTGCTACGAGAGCATTAGTGATGGAGTGATGTTGGTAATGTGAGACATGTGTTTGAGCACAAGTACCCTAGCATTCCAGTATTTAAGTACTTGGACATAAGGACAGTAAGGTGTGAAATTTTAAGTAATCAGAAGAAAAGTGTCATTTGATCTGAAACATAAAATTGAAGGTTGCTTTACATGCTTATCTTTACATGCTTTGTAAGTCCAAGGATGTCACACCGACATTACCTGTGAATTTGTCCCAAGAAGCTTAGATTATAAATTAGCTATTATATAAGCTTGCCATTGCAAACCGGGATATGGTAAGGGGACAGTTTTAAACAACATTTTTTGCGTACTTGCTAAATAACAAATTTTAGTTTTTTTGAAGAAGTTACAAATTGCAGCTTTAACCTGATACCTTTAAGTCACAGTATACACATGAAAATGCATCTGAACTACATTTGAAAAACAATATGTAAAAATTAATAAAGTCTTTTAAAAAACTTCATGTTAGGTATTTTTATAAATTACAGTAACTTACAGTAATTTTTTTGTTTGTTTATTTTAAAAAATTTTGTCAAATATTTTATTGTGAGGTTGTATATTTTTCCATCAATTTATGGTTTGTCGTGCCTCCTGAGAAACGGTGACAGATAACAGGTTAAAGTTAAAGCAAATATTAATAGTTACTTGAGCTTTTTTAACCTACAGTAATCATGTGACTTTGTTATCAAATATACAAATATTATTTGAGAGGTAAAAATAAACAAGGCTCAGATATCTGAGTGCACATGCCCTAGCTCCCCGATTTAAGTAGCAAGACGGACGACCGAAATGGCATCATTTGATATGTTGCCTGTTTTTCTCCTGTTTACAGGAGTCCACACAAGGTTAACAGATCACTCCAGTTGGTTTATTCCTAAAACATGCGTTTTGCATTTGTGTTCAGAAAGGAAGTTTGTTAAGCGCAGAGAAAAATGTAAACGGCCGCATATCCGTCACTTCGAGACATGCCGTCCGTGCTCCCACCTGTTTCTCTTTGCCCTGAATTCCTCTGCATGGACACCCTCAGGTAGGGTTCCACCTGCCAGTGTGAAGGGCACGGGCGGTCACACCTGGCATCAATCACGCGGCAGAACACTGTGCCAGTGTAAAGCTTTGATAAAGAGTGTCGTTTGAGCCGAAACCCAGTCAAGGACTTATTAAAGGGCTGCCTCGCCATGATTAACGACCCGGTGAGGTCTGCCAAGACCGGTCTCTACGGGATTAGAGAAGGTGAGGATCTGAGGGAAGGAGCGCAGGTGCAATCTTATGCTTTGAGGAAGAATATCAGCGCACTAATAAACACTACAAATGACTTAATTCTGCTACACGTGCACACGGCCCACAAAGATGTGCTCATGGGAGTTTTGTTTTATTGTTTTTTCTTTTAGTTCATCAGAATTTTTTAAATACACAAACATGGGTGTGTCAAACTGTGGGCCCTTTTTGCCCTGTGGATGTTTAGACTTTTTAGATTTACACTACATGTTAATTTATTGTCTTAGTTGCTAAATCTAGCATTTTACACACAATACACACAATTAGAAAGTTTTTCTGGTTTTTTTGTGACATTGTCTTCTTATACTTATTTATGTTTTTCAGTGACACACTTTTTTTCTCTCTTTTGGTAAACATTTGACAACATTTTATTATTTGCAATATTGTTGGTTGTGAAAAGACACTTTAACTTAAGTAAAAAACAATATACGTCTTTTTACATTTTGATTATTTATAGCTTTGTTTGGATTATCGGTTTCCAAAATTCATATTTTTATGAGAGATTGTTGAAAAGTCTTGATCTGGGGCAAAACATTAAAATATGAACAGCAATAGCAAAAAAAACGAATGAAAATGAAAAAATGAAAAAAAACAGTATAAACACTATAAAAAACTTTTTAATGAAAGATCAAGTTAATCTGTTCAACCCCTGGGAGATAAAAGTTTGTTTTTGAACAAAAAAACAGAAACAGAAATCTCTTGAAAATTTCTTGGTATTGTGGCTCAGACAGATTCACACAATGTGTGTGCAATGCCACACGTCACTGCTTTTTCAAATATCACAGCAGCTTTTGATGGTTTCTCTTTTATGAAGTGAATTATTAAATGTGCCTCTTCTGCTCAGCCATTTCAGTACAATAGTTGCATGGGGTGAAAGGAGACGGCTCAGAAGTGCCACACGTGTGCTTTCCATGAATGCAGAGAGTCTCTTTGTCAGGTATGGCATGCTCTTCACACGCGTTCCCATATTGTGTGCAGCTGTGAGCACTATGCTATGTAAATGTCTTGAGCAGGACCAGTCTGTGGCATTCATAAAATCCCTTTAGATACCTCTGGATTTACCCATTTTTCCTCTGTGTATGTGATTGACAGATGACAGCAAGGCACAGTATATAGTCATGTATAGAAAACCACAGAACCTCGGAATAAAATGCTGTGAAGAAACATTGCTTGATTGGAGTGCTGAAGCAGGGGCCTGAGACTTTTGACTTCATGACACTGCAGTTTTGATTTCTTCATCATTAGTTTTCCACTCAGCATGCGTTGCATTTTTAACAAGAGTTCCGAGGGCGATTTTGCCTGTTTACTGAGATTTAGTGAGCTTGTTTTTTATTCATTGATGAGGCTGGTCCCTTCGCTCAAAACGCATTTTCAGCACGGGAGTGGCCGGTATATAGGCCAATAATGATGATGATGCAGTTAATGAGCACTTAAAGTTCTGTTAATGAGCACTTGTTGAGCTCTTTTTGGAGATCAACTTCATTCGTGGTGCTGAAGGAGTTTGTGACAGAACGCTGAGCTTTGAACTTGTGTGCCACATTGTAGTTATTTTTTGATTTTTGTGTTTAAAAAATCACATTTGGAGATTTCTTGAATATCACTGACATTAGGGACTTCATGGGGGTTGTCCCTACTGGCTAAACCCTATTAAACAAATTGTTGGTCTATATATAGTCTAGGTGTCCTAGATTGGAAACACAAGAACCTGCATGTGGTTTCTCTCCTGGAGCCGTGAGCTCTGTTTGGTCTGACAAAGGCTGTGTTTGTAAAAGTCATCTGATGGATTATTGTAATGAAGTCTGTGTTGTTTACCAGCATCTTCCTGCTGTCTTTTGAATGCCTTTTTTTCTTCCATTCGCTCCCCGTCACTCTTTCATTGTTGGTGCTTATAGGCCCAGATTAATCCCAGCATGCCTGCACAAAACATCATCAAAATCTCATCACATAATGAAATGCAGAAGATGCAGAAATGTTTTTAGATTATGCTGCGTGAGGATTCACCCAAAGAGATGACAAACACACTACTCTGATGGAACTGCCATAGAGCTGAAGGGCATGTACGGGTGTATTTTGGGATATTTGGTCATATGGACTTAAATAAGGAATAATAAGGAAAATAAGAATAAACTTCTGTTTCACAATCTGGTTAATTTGAACTACTTTGACTGAAACTAATAACTATATTTTCACATTTTTGTATAATTTCTTACATGCCATAAAGCAATAAAATAAATATTTATACGTTCCATACATACAACGTGCAATAAAATCTCTATATAACACATGGAAAAAATGTCCAAAACAGTTATCATGACCTAAAATGAAAATAAAAAACAAATCAGTTAGTGTTAATAGATGTAAATATCAGGCTGTATTATACCCACTTCATTGAAAAAACACCCGAACGTAACCGTTTTCTTACCATTTAGCTGCTCCGTCTCACATTAGTGTCGCTGTCTTGAAACAGCCTACATGAATTATTCAATCAACCAGTTGATTGTCTCAATTAGATATTGCATTGCCTCTTAATCAGTGTTTTGTTAACCAACGCACAATTTGCCCACTCATACCGTATGTCTAATTCGCTGAAGGAATGCTTTCCCTTCTCATAGAAGTGGATGGTTAAAAATGTGCAATCTGTGTAGACAAATATCATGATTTTGTGTGGTTATATTCAATTAGGTGGTTGTGCAAAGCAGAGAGAGAACATAAGGACACCCATGAATTAAATTCAATTGAGAGCACTGTAGGTAATTGAGAAGAATACTCAATTCATCATCAGATGACAGTACATGCAGATACTGTTATAAATGGAGTTAAGGAGACAGATAGACATCATATTTTAGTAAAACCTGGGAGACCTGGTGTGCAGAAGGAGGCAATTTCTCTGTACATTTTTATCTTTTAAGATTTACCATTTAATTTGATTAAAATTTTACTATATATATCACCAGAATGACCAATATAAAAGACCTCTTAATTCATGTCAAAGATTGAAATCAGTGTTTAGTTTTTTTTGTGTAAATTATTTGAACGTTGTTGATGAAAAATGATTTATGACAATTGTTAATGACAATTTGAGTACTGCATCTCAAAATCTATCATATGATGTGTTATTTACTGCAATAAACACACTGGCAATTTTTATCATTTAAATGGCTTCTACTACTTTAATGCTTACAATCTCCTAATCAGATTTTGAGACTTTAGCCTGGATTTCACAGACAGGGTTAAATATATATCGCAGTTTTTTAGGGTGAACTGTCCCTTTAAAGCAAAAGATCCATGTTTCCACAAGTTACATAGTTCTGTGTATGTGTTAAATATTCAGTGTGATTACTGTACATCATTCCATATTAAGTTTAGAAGGCATGATGATTCTTGATCAGTACTGTACTGTATTATTATCTTCAAGACTGGAACTGTGTGTTCTCCAGTACACTGACTTCGAATCAAATTACAGAGAGCTGCATTCATTCAGCCAGTCTAAATCCAATCATGTTGGGTACAAGCGTTTATTCTTTGTGTGGGATGTGAATATATTCACAGCTACAGGTGATCTGGTTAAACCTGGAGTGTAATATGACTGTACGATTGTGGTCTGTTTAATACTGGAGTTTTTGATATGCATAAAACATGCCGTGTAAAGTTATTCTTGAGTGCTAAAGCGTACTTTAATACAGCAACTGTAAGGCTCAGAATTGTATGATCTTCAGTTGGAAGAAAAGAAGCTGAATAAATGGAATAATCTGTTGGGTATTAAATCGGTTGGCTGTATATTCCACTGCACATGCCATCCCTGTCATGTGAATGCCGTACTTGCAAATTGAAACCCTCACAGGACATTATTCCCCAGACGTAAAAAGATGACCGCACATTTGTTATCAGACTACAAGCAGTGGGCAATATTTTCCGACATCCCAGCACAATTGGGAGCTCTCACATCTCTGAGAAATTAATGAGTCTTCAGCTTCGTTTCTTTAAAGCTGCGGGGGGTTTCTTTATTTTTTCCCCCTGGAAAAAGTCTTTGTATTTCAAGTTACATTGCTGATAGTCAACATGTTATTGTATGCATACGGCACATGTCATGTAGAACTCTTTATCTGAGTCAAAGTGCCTTTAGAAGCATTAAAGCAGTCAAAGCCATAAAAATGCTGGTGTGTCTTTATTGCCGTAAAAGATGGATTATATGATTTTCATCAATAAAAATGAAATGAATTTGATTTTAAATACTCAATGATTTTATTGATACTACGTTTAATTATTTTACACAAAAATACTGCAAAAGTAAACACTGATTTCAGTGTTTGACATGGCCTTACTCCAGGGGCGGACTGGCCATCGGGAGCACCGGGACCTGATCGGGACCTGATGGTCATTCTGGCCTGTTGGCTGCCGCTGTGCAGTCGATCAAGCTGACGTGCAATAGGCTGGTATGCAACTGCGAATTAACTTATTGACTTATGAATCTACGAATCAGGCCATCGCGGAGTGAAAATGACACCACCACATGACCCAACATCAGCGACGCACTGCCTAATTGGCTATATCCAGAGGCAGACTTTATCATAGAAAACCAGAGGAGGAGCAGAGAGGGAACGTATGAAAAGGAGAAAAGCCCTGGCCACAGACGCAGCAAGTTGCTGCAAAATCCCAGCCATGTTTGCCAGTAAGGGAGCAGGTCGGTCAGAATTACATTTACATTATATTTACATAATCATTTGGCAGACGGACGCTTTCATCCAAAGCGACTTACAATAGATTAAATCTATTCTAAAAAATGATTACAAATTTATATAATGATAGAAGTTTTAAAAGAGCATCTTAATGACAAACTAGCACACTGTTTTACATATGGGAATACAATATTTTTTTAGTGCCAAATTTGCAACAGAGGTGTCCTGGGGTGGAGTCAAATTCCCGGCCTGATTTACTGTCCCAGTCCGCCACTGCCTTACTCGGACATCAACGCCAAGACATCAGCTATTTCAGTCATACAAGGACAACAATCCTATCTGCTTGAATGGGGGAAGAGTGATATCTCTAAAGTCACAATTGATTAACATATTTCTGACCAATAGTACAATTAAACCTGACATCAACTGTGCCGTAATGATTATTTTTATTATCTGAGCTTCCTTCCCATCATGCGCTTTTTTGGCCCCATTGTTGTTTTCTCACACTTGATTTATATTGATATGTTTAGCAATCACCATCCATCGTGAAGTTTGTCCATCTGTGGCAAATCTATTCATTTGTCTCTAACAGGGCTGTATTAAAAATCTGATGTTTTCTAGTAAATTACCTTACAAAAGTGTTGCCTCTACCCCTCCTATTTCTCCAAAATGACAATTTCTTGTCAAGACGAAGCGCTTTGATTCTCATAGGTGAACTCAATTAACATGGGTTAAATTTCATTATTTGGATATTGAAAACAAATAGCACTTTTCTCAGCGCTTGACTCCGTTCCAGAAACCTACCTTTCAAATGAAGAAAATTGGCTTGTTGGCAGATAGTAAAGCAGACTCTAATAATGAATGTGACATCTCTCCTCCTGCTTGTCTATCTGTTTGTCTACTTCCTTTAGAAGTTTTTAATTTTGGAGTTATCCCATCTGGGTCTCTTGACTGCTGTTGCTTTAATTAGCTGTTGAAATGAAGGAAAGGTTAATGAGTTCACAGAGCGGGCGGAGGTTACGTGCCATGCCTGTGACAATGCCTGACGTGTGTGTTTTTGTTTACTGTGCACTAGTTTTGGCATACCTACAAGACTATTTGTTCCAAACATCTTGTCCTGCAAGTGTCTAGGTACGTGAGGACATCTTTCCTGTGGTAGATGGCCATATTTTGAAGCGGTTATTGCATGCACTCCAAAACGGATTGAGGTCTATTTATAATTTACAATTCATTTTGCTCTCTCCTTTCCAATCCAGCATTTCATTTAAACAGCTTTCTGTTTGCTTAGGCCAGACCCAGGTGAGCGACCTTGAATCAAGGGCACTGAGCGTTTACAAAAACATGTACATTCATGTCCTCTCAGAGAAATTGTACAAATCTTTTCAGTAACCAAAAGTGCAGCGAAAGCATGTCTTGTGCATTGAAAAAAGCTGAAATGGGTTTTAAAAATTATGATTTCTAAACAGTAGAGACAGTCTCACGCACTTCATGACTATTGCACTTGGTGGTTAATATGGATTTGTACAATGTTTTTTGTATGTTCTGCTTTTTCACCACTGATGTTTGGGCAGTGCTTTATTCTTGCTTTTTTCTAATAATTTTATGTTTTTGTATGATTCACATTGTATGAATAAATTCAACGCATCCTAAATTTTTTTTAGGATGGCAGTTCCAGATTGGCAGTAGATAGATTAGTTTTGTGGCTACTACTTGTGATGTTTTTGAATGTTATTGTACCATGTTGAAGAAATAGTTTGCCCAATAGTTTTTTAATATGCTTAACACCTTATTGTACTAAACCTGTATGAGGAAAATATTAGAGTTGCTGTCTTTTATACAAGTATATGGACATTCTCCAAAAAGAACAGAAAAAGCACCATTAATGCATAAAAGTACTCCTTACTTCCACATCTTCTGAAACTAAACAAAAGTTTTGTCTGAGTCACCATTTACTTTTATTTTTTAGAACAAAGCAGACAATATGTTGTACTATAAATATCACCTTTTGTGAAATGGAAAGGTATTACAAGTTTATGAAGATGTGAGAGGCTGACTATGAAAGACTTTTTTTAAAGATTTACAAAAACTTCAGTGGCTGCTTTGGTTTTGGTTTTGAACTCCCGGCTTCCTGTTCTGTACTGCTTTGGATGTGAGTATGTGGGGATATTATGAGGACAGATCGGACACTGCCGCTCTGATGGTCCCTTCATTCCAGTCTGATGCCCATAGTGTTTGGTTTGACACCATTGCAGCATTATCATGCTGTGACGTGCTGGTATTGGGTGCGAGTCGTCGATATACAGTCAGCTGTGAGGAAGTTATCTGTGCCATCTGTTCAGTATGGCTTCTGCCCCCATCTCACATTCTCTGTGCTGTGTCCCTTATCCACCCCATTGTCCAAGCTCTGTCTTTTTTGGTTTATTCTTTGATGCAGTTCAAGGCTCCTCCACATGTCCAGACAGACTTTGTGAACAACTTTAGAGTTTGACTTTGTATAGAAATAAAGTTTTTTGCTGAGGCCAGATATGGATTGTTGTTGTTCAAAGTCAGTTTGTCTCTCGCATATTATTCCTAAAATACAGTTATAAATAATACATTTAGAGTTACAGTATGTGACCCTGCCTGTGAAAACCCAGCTAAATAATTTGTTTTGTAATTTACTGTTTTCTACACAAAATCAATCATACATAATGTAAAGAACATTCTCTGAAAATATAACCTTGATATCTTTATTATTGACTGAATAATGACATGTCAAATCATAGTGATATTTATAGGTGAAATTAAACTTTGATGCTCGTTATCTAATAATTGGATTTTAAGAGTTTAGCCTGGTTTTCACAGACTGGTTCACAAATTCTCATTAATTTTGCAGCATTTGCACACAGTAGTCTTGACTGCTTAGTGGTTACAACGATATTTAAGGGAATGCCTGTTTGCAGAATGTTAAATAAAAATTTTACAAAATATAGTAATATGAATTATTTATAAAAAGTGTAGTAATATTGTGCTGATTTATTTCTTTTTACAGATGTAGCAGTTGAGAATTTTATAGCATTATTAAAATATCAATATGCTAATTCTTTTTTTTGTCAGAGGATCTTAAAAATATGTGCATTTTAAAATAAAATAAAACTGACATGAAAGCTAGTGAATCTGACTTGTCAAAACACTTTGACAACATGCCTTAATATCTTCCATGATTCTGATTCTAAGGCTCATCTTGTCTTGATGATGTTTATATATTTTAACAAGACAAAGTTGCTCATCTTTAAAATGTATTTTCAAAATGTAATCAACTGACTGAACCTTGTTAAAACATGGAATTTGCCAAATATATAAAAATACTTCAGCAGCTACAGAGGAAAAAACTTGGAGTGCGTTACTGCTCAGATCTAGTCGCCAGCTGAGCTGCACAGTTTAGGTTAAGGCATTCATTTGGGACATCTTTGATAGATGCTGGTAATGAAGTTTGGATGTTCAAACATCTTTGCAAAATGAAACGACAAATTAAAAGTATACAGCATGTGTACTTCATCTGCATATGATTAAATGCACGTCTGTCAGAGGAGATAATCGCACGCTGGGTCCTGCAGACATGTCACAGCGCCTGCGTTCCATTTCCTCCATCTTCCAACATTTTTAATGAGTTTGCCCACCTAGATCTCCCACCGCGCCACCCCGCACGGCTCGTTGTGGATTTTTCTTCCTCTCTCGTCCGTCCTGCTGCAGGTGGGATGCAACCGAGGTTTCTTGGCTGCCGTTCGGTAAACAAAGCATTCAGCAGTGGAGAGCGATTCAATTAAGGTTAATTGAAAAGCTCGATCCGTCTGGGACTTGAATGCTCCTCGTTCCCTTCTGTCTGCCAGCCTGGTGTAGAACACTGCTAGTTCTCCTCCTACACTACATCTCTTCCACCTTCTCTTCTCTTTCACAGAGGATTCTGTTCGCCCATCGTTCCCTGGATCTTATCTCGGCGGCCAAGCTAGTCTCCAGGGCTGTCCGTCTGACGGCGGCCTTGTTGAAGAGATGTGCCTTGTTTTCCTCAGAATTCCTCATGATGTCTTTTCCATCCAAAAATAAAAAAGCTGAAACATTTTTATGCAGGTTTATGTTGGTTCAGCTAGTCTTTTTGGCTTATTTATCTACTTTTGGTGAAGAGCAAAACTGAGTAGAAGTAAAATATTAATAAATAAAATGATTGACACGTTATTATACAGTACATATGTCAGTACTTAGACTGTGTGGTGAAAAGTCTGAAAACATTGTCATTAGATCTGACATTTAGGAGAGAGCACGCAAGAGCATTTGGAGATCATTATGTTGCATTACGTTGCTGTGGGTTTATTTTGTCTGATGGTAAAGCTTGGAGAGCGCATACTCATTACGTTAACAAGCATTATGCTTGACTCTAAAAGAGAGCCTCTCACCTGCTCAGCAATTCAAAGCAGCAATATTTCTGATGAAGCGTTCTGGTAAACAAACATCAGTTGACCCATGCGCAATGTCACAGTCACGGCCACTTCCACACCAGCTTATAAACATCTAAGTGCATTTACAAAGCCGAATGTGTCTGCGTTCTATCGTTCGGGTTGAAATAAACAATCCCGAACATTAGAATTACTTCAGAAACGGCTCTTTAACTTTTGTTTGCCACTATTTGTCTGACTAATGACAGACCACCCACGCCATAAATTACTTTGTTTTGTTGCGTTCAGGGGCATCAAGTGAAGCATGAAATAGCCTAGTGGTGTCGTTTTTGTTTATTTTAGGGTGATCTGGGTTTAAAATTGCTGAATTTAAGTGCCTACCGTATTTTTCATTGTTTGAAATACTGCAGCTTTGACTAATTGTTTCACATTATGCAAGTTTAAAGCAACCTAATGTTGAGAATATGATCAGACGGAGATTTAACACATTTTGGCATGTAAATGGATAATTTATGCCTCATAATTTCAATTTCTTTTAGGATGTTTATCAGACGTTTGTTCCGCTTGACATCTTTATGGCGTACAAAAAGCTTTCTTGCACCACCAATATGTTTTCTATTGTTTCTTACATCAGCCACATTTAAAGGTGGACACTAGATGATTCCCTGAACTCTATCTTAAGCCAAAAGCACGGTGGTGCATATGGAGGAAGATTCACCTTGTCTTCCAGCAGCTGTAGCTTCATTAAGACCTTGGCGGTGAAGCAGGAAGTCCCATCTGCCACGGCTGATGGTGTTGGCGCAAGGATCCCGTGAGCGTTCGAGCCCGGCATGTCTGATTCACATGCTACACGAGCGGCCCGATGGCAAACAATAGTTGAGCGTTACCCAGTTCGGACCCGTCAGAGGAGGGTGAGCTGACCCAACTTCTATGATCTGCATTGGTAAGAAGCTTTGGGATCAGGTGGTACATGAGACAGAGAAACCTGATATGATATTTTAGGATAGCAGATGAGATCATTGCACTGTTTTCACTGAACGTTACATCATTATGTTTTAGCACTATGAATCTTCCATTGAGATCTAAATGTGCAGATGCTGTTAAAATTTCATTGTTGTCCTGCAGTGAAATGTTCAAGAGATTTGTTTTAGGTGAATCTCTTTGCTGTCAGCAACAGATTTGATTTTGGTTTTAAGATCTTTTTTCACTTTTGCCAACAGCTAATGCTTTCTAACCAACTATGCATCACAGCATTAAACTCGTGAGTATTAAATAAAGTTTCAAATGCTGTTAGAAGCTGTGGGAACACTAGCCTATGGGCTGTATGCTCAATTTTTGTATGAAATGTTGTCAGCATATTCGAGCAGTAAAAGTGTTTTCTTCTGCAGCGTAGGCAGAAACTAGATTTGTCCATGGTCAGTATTGGTTCCTTTTCCTTTAGTAGAATTCAAAAAGTCAGTCTGGGGCATATTTATCAGACAAAGTAACATTGTGATTGATTGCTTTGGAGATTGCATGTGAAAAAATGTGTTTGCATATTTACGTCTTAAAGTACATGATAACAAATGGTAAAAAGTGGCACTTAGTTATGATATTTAAAGTAGCGAAAATAAAAAAAAGTATATAAATGATAATAAACTCTTTCCTTTGTGTGTAATTCTACATCTGTTGTTCTGTTTGACAAGCTCAATATCAGCTAAGCTATATGAATGGAAATAAGCTTACACGGCCTAAATATCCTGCTAAAAAGTCAATGACCCATTCACCGAATGATCGCTTATTATGTCCGTATAGCTGAAGAGATGGCACATTTCCAATAAACTATTATGTAGACACTTATTTTAACAAGAGTATTGACTTGGAAGTTTATTTCGGACACTGTTTAAAGCGGGCGTCGTTTTGATAGCTGTAGCGCGTCACCCCTGTCGCCATAAATATAATGGTCATGGTTTTAGCGAAGATCGTAGTTGTGAAGTTCGTTGTTTTTTCAGCTGATGCAGTGTTTGTAATGAATGTGATGGGGTTAATAGTGTTCATTCAAGATTTACAGATGTACAGTAGTGAGAATCAGTGGGTGTATGTTTAAGTGTGTGAAAAATAGCATTAAAAGCATAGATTGGCTTGTTTGTGTAATTTTACTGAATATGGTAAAAAGCAAAATAATAAAAAGAATAACGTGCATTAATATTATTTTATCGGAGGTTTGACAGTATTTGGATACTTCACAGTAAAATGAAAATCCTGTCATTATTTTTCACCATCATGTCATTCCAAACCTGTCGGAGACGATTCATAGTTGTCTGTATGACTTGTGTGCTATATTCCAAGTCTTAACGGCTCACTGGAGGGGAAGATTGCCAGTGAAGAACAGCTAAAATTTTGGTGCGTGTCTCTCACATAAAGTTATCGTGTGTGGAGGGATTCCTAGGTAGTGATTTTCAAAAAAAAAATTGGGTGTACTATTCCTGCAATGTTCTGTCTTTGCAGTCTCAGATGTGGAGGCAAACACACTTTTTAGTACACATTTAGTAACACTTAAAGTCTGATTTTGGAATTGTCTGATTTGTTACTGCCCCTAATAATAATAACGTGCCAAAAATGCCACAAAATTGAAAATGAAACCGTATTGTTTGTTCATATTACGGTCTCTCTGAACACTATGGTTAACTTTTCAGCCCAAACTTTGTAAGTTGCATTGTAAGCACATCTTAAAATAAAATAAAAACTCATCAAAATTAATCTCCCTCTCGCCGTCTCTTTATATCTTTAATATGTCTATATACACACACACGAGAAGTATGCAATATTAAATAGATGGCATAAATTATGTAACCATATGCACATTTAAAAACTTCCAAACCTGCTCTTTCTATTTCTTTGAGGTGTAGCGATGAAATAATATAAATGTTTTCTGTTGGTTGGTGAGAGGCAGGGAAATTCCCCGTCCAAATCGTAGTTGTGGAGGGATCAAAAGAATCGCTACAGCGTGGGGGAGATATTTTCTCCCCTATTGTTACCTTAAGAATTTCCAGGCCGACTGTAGCTGGATGTGGAATGAATTGCAGGTTCTATAGCGTGACTGACAATGCGGCACTATCATCTGACAAAAAGCGGCACCAAAACCATCTTCCAAGTAAGTGCATTTCCAATAAATGGGCCCATTTTAAAGCCAGGGAAGCGACTGAGAGATGAAGGGATGAAAAATGACAGAATGACACAAACCACCTAAAATGTTCATCTCACAGCGTTTGTCCTGCAGTATTAGTGTGTGTGTTGTGTACATTGGAGCATATTCCTCACCCCTGAGGAGAAAAATGAGGCAGATGTTTTATTGATCAGGTTTTCATTCATGCTGTCCTTTGTTTCCAATGTGCTCTTTCATTTGCTTGACTGACATTGATTCTTTTCACACGTCTATGCCTGCGATCCCGCTGTTCTGTTATGTCTTTATGGTAATACTTGGTGGTGATACAGTTCAAACCTGCCATAAAATCCTGCATTCAGAGGTGTTTGTACTGTACCGTGAGCTGTTCAGCCTTTGATGTTGGTTAAAGGAGTTGATCCATTTCCGTTCAGGTTATTCTTTGATTTGGCAAACGTAGCATTATGATGTGAAGGTGACAGCACATGTCTCTCTAAAACATGACAGCTGGGTTATTTTATTTGTGCTTTCATTGTGTCCTGGCCATTTGTCACATGCATTGTGTAGAATTTGTGAGAATTGAGCCACCATGTGACGGTCATCCCAAAAGTGGTGCAGTTTATCTCAGCCCAACCTTTAGTTTACAGTATCCCACTACAAGGTGCTCATAATTATAATCTAGATATTTCCCTGGCTCACAAACAATGAATTTTTAGCTAATGTCTAAATACAGCTATTTAAAACTAGAAAATAACTTGTTATTTGCTATAGACTCTATGAATTAAATTAAATTGAAATAGTCTTAAATGAAATAGAAATGTTTCATTTACATGAGCTGTCCAAATGCAGGAATTTAGCATGTTCATAAACATAAATGCCACATAAATGTTACAAGAACTGTCCGAGTGAAGCCATGTGTTACTTTTTAAATATTTATATTATAATAATATACAACATTTATTGCAATTATGAAAACAAAACAACTTTGTATTTATGAAAACATGTAGTGTCACTTATTTTTTGTTAGTTTCCTACTGGTGGAAATGAACAAAAATCACTTGTGGTACCCTAGTTGGGGAAATCTTTTATATATTTTTTTAAATCACAGATACATTTCCAGCACTGGTTTACTTCCCATAGTGCTTGGCATAATAGAATATAACATTAAAGCTTTTAAAACGGCTTTGAAAATGTTTCTGAATGTTTGCAGATCAGAATATTCTCAGTGTATTTTGTACCAGCGTGTGCACTCTACATTTACTCTGAATTTTCAATAATATCAAAGTACACAATAATGGTTTGACAAGAGAAAAATGATAGTTTTGAGTCAACACTCATGAAATGACTTGCAGAATGTCATCATTTGTCAGCCGAAGAATGTCATCATTGTGATTCATTGCAGTTTATAATTTTGACAGTAGCGTCTCTCTCCCTCCTCTCTATTTTTATCCTTGTCTTTTTACACCTCAAACTGAAAAGATCAAATGCACGAAATGTAAAATATATTTTGTAAGACAATGATTTACATCATCAGCATAATGTCTCTGTCTCTGTCATTCGTGTTTTATTATCTTATGCATGAGGTGGAGTTGATTCAAACGAAGGTAAAGAGCAATGCATGCGTAGTTTGACATCAATCTGAATGGGCACGTATGAGGATGTGTCACCTGATATATGAGTTTCTTCTCTCAGAATGAATCTGCCCCCCTGCATGTCCATTATTGAAAGATATGTTTTTAGATGTCTTCTTGTGTTAGTCGGAGAAGGAAATAAGGACATTTTCATTTTAAAGAATATCTGGATGAAAGATGATTAGCTATGCCTTTTCATGTCAGGATGAACATCCTTTTGAAGTGGAATATTGATAGAAATAGGATAACACAAGATTGGAATAGAAAGACATTGTAGTCGGTCATGTTACTAGTACCAAATTGAAGTGGTAAGTCATTTCTGAAAGATAATTGAAGCTCTTTGGAGCTGATGGAGCTGTTTGGGGTGTATGTGAGTTGTAGTTTGTGCCGCACACCACAGTTTAACAGGAGGTAAATGAACTTTCTCATGTGATGTTACAGGTGTGTGAAGTTGTTTCACAACATATCTGGCATATTCAGATGTCAATGTTTGTTCAGATTTCCTCCAAAACTGATTTTATGATGTGCTGATGTGTAAACACACACACACAGTGGAGCACATTTACTAAACATCCTTTTTCGCATGCAAAGTTACGTAATTTTTTAAATAAATGTATTATTATTTACAATACAATACAATATTTACAAAAAATATTATAAGCTTACTTTTGTAAATTAGGCAAAGAGACCAATGTGCTGTTTTTAAAGCGTGTGCACGCATGTGTATCGCGTCGGTGGAGATGGTTCGAGTGTGTCGATACGTCTCTGAGCTGACGGTCTCTGGCCTTGCTGTAGTGCATGTGTATATTTATCACAGTCTTAAGTGCCCTCATGAACCGTCCCCTCCACTATAACTCTGTCTAATGGAAAACAAAAGCACAGCCAAGTGAGGCGAGACAGTGCGTCTCTTCTCTGGCACTAATGCGCCATCAAAGGGTGCTGTACGCACACCTCTGCTGGTCATAGCTCACACGTCTGCCACCGGCTGCCCGTCCTGCTTCCGAATATATGTTGACAAAACACTTGCAGTGGATGTAATGACCTGCCTTTCAACATCATAATGCACACATGGATGAGAGAGAGCAGATTCAGTACTTGGTGTTGGTAAAGTTTGCCTTGGATATTGTTTATTCATTTTATTCATTTAATTGATTTGGCTTAAGTGTATCCTAAAAGCAAAGTGTCGGCTTGGCCGGTGTGATTTGTTTTTCTTGCTTTGTTTTTTTTTCTTCACAAGTGGCCCATTGAGACTTCTGACTGACATGATCACATTACAAACCCTATAGAAGTGAATGTGTTTTTTTTTCTGGTCTTCTCATCTGCCTATACAAGCTGAGCTGTCAGAATGATGTATAGTTGAGATGCTATTCCTCCTTTATACAGAAACTTTTTGCTTTGATGCTTCAAACAGATGCTGTTTTGCTTTGCTGCACTCACCGTCTATGGCCAAATGGCCGGTAAAGCATCAATGTACAAGCTGTCAGGTTTTTGCTTCACTGGCTATTCATTTCTCCTTTTGCTCTCTTTTATCCTTTCAGTGTCAGCCACTTTTCTGTGTGTTATCATGGACGGGAACATTTAAAGCTCTTTCAGACACGCAGGAGTGCATTTGTGTCGAGCAGCACGCTTTGGCAGAACATGAATGCTAGTTACTAGGGATGTCCCGATCCGATCACGTGATCAGAAATCGGGCCCGATCATGTGGTTTCAGACTCGATCGGAACCGGACGTTACCTCCCGATCAAGACTCGGATATATATGTATATATATTCTCATTGTTTTTATAGGAAAGGAGATTGAAGCGGCTTGCGCTGTATATGTTTGGGCGCTGTCCACTCATGAATGCTATATTAGCATTATTTTAAACACATCTATAGTTATGTGGTGGCACAGAGTTAGACCTCTTGACTCCACACAGCGCAATAAGAGTTAGGAGTGCAGTTCCTAAAAGCACATTACTGGCTTTGCAAACACCGTTGCACTTCTATTTTTTTATTTGTTTAAATGCCTGTCGGGTATTTTAAGTTGAGGTGCTATTTGAGGTATATTAGACTTTTTTATATTTACTGTTGCACTAAAGTCCAAAAGTGAAGAATTTATGTTATTTATTACTTGATTGTTCAAGCTACCTCACAGAAGTGCTCTGTTTGTTAACAGAGTTGTTGAATGTTAAAATAAGGTGAATTAAATAAAAAATAAGGAACATCCTGGATCTCCTTCGCTCTTCTTTATTCTTTTTATGTATTATTTCGGATCGGGACTCGGTTCGGCGGCAGATACTCAAAATCAAATGACTCGGACTTGGACTCGAGGGCAAAAAAACCTGATCGGGACATCCCCAACTTATGCCCCTGTAATTCTCACCCCTAGATATAATAAATGCATTTATAATAACATGCTTAAGTCACATCAAAGTGGCTTCAAGTTTATAATGTATTTATTTAACTTTTTAACATTGTAATTTAGTGAAAAACATATTTCTATGTGTCTTTTTAGTTTCGTTTGCCTGTTATTGGGCTCATTTGAATAATATTCACATTTTTAAACTTGATATAATTTAATTTAACAAAGCTTTCAGCTTACTGAAAACTGCCATCACAGATCATAATGTAAGTTTTTAATGTTAATTCAATGGTTAAGATGTAATCTCTGGAATTTCCATCAGTTTGATCCATTTTTGTATCATGTTTTTGTATCTATTTCTTTTACAAAACACTTCTTTGAGGAGGTTTTTCCACCTTGACCCTTAATAGAAGATGCCCTTGCATTACATTCTGTATAATGTGTGTGTGCTCATACAGTAGATTGTCAAGGTCCCTTTCTTCTTTAGTTCTTGTTATCTGTTTTTAATTATGTCCGTCTTGTATGATGCTCGTTCAAGGTCAGGCCAGCAGAAGTCTAGTTGTTTAAAGATGGCGTACTGCATGTGTTTTATTCTCAGTTATTGGGCATGAGTGATAACGTCTTGTGTGCAGCCATAGCTTTAGCATGTATCCAACTATGCCATCTTTAAGAACTAAAGCTGTTTTTCTCCCCGTTTAGACCAGCTTAAAGCACGTACCGTGTTCCAACACGCAGCTGCCAGTTTAAGCTGGATTTTGTAGCAGACTGTACCCAGAGAGTCCCTGTTCATCACAATTAACTTCACCTGTATGGCTTTCTTCTCCTGAGGGCACTAACAAGAGGAAATAAAATCTCACACTGCTTCTTTTGCACCAGTAGGGATTTAGACGATAAGGCTATTAGAGTAGAAAGAGAGCCCAGAATAGTCATTACTCATAGTGTCCCTTTTTTAAAGTCCTGTTGTATTCGTTTGGCAACTCATTTACCTTCAAAGCCGTTTGCAAACAGTTCATCACACGCATTTACATTGTAAACCTGTTGTGCAGAAGCGCTCGGATCACTCATATACATGATTAATTATTGCACGCCATTGTGACCTCTTAGCTTAGTATGTATGACAACACCTGCCATGTCAGTCTCCCAGCACAACAGCTGATAAATAAATAGGAACAAACTGCATGATGTAGAGTCCTGAAGGGCTTTAGATCAACAGAACTGCCGCCAACCTTCTCCTCCCCTCTGGGCTATTTGGGTTTCGTCAAACGAATACGGAAACCGCGAGGACGTGAGATGCGATTAGAATCTTTATCAATAGCAGCGTGATAGTCCTCTGGAGTGGGATGCGTCTGCTGTGATGGAGAATTCGCAGCGTTCGGCATCGCAGCGGGGGTTCGCAAGGTTACATAGGGAGGACAGGCCACGTTTTCAAGGGGATCGATATTTTGTCCACGCTACTCCGTTTCCCGCCAGCGCCTCCTTCACAACCCCCTGGGGTGGTGACACAGGTTTTCAGAGCAGCCGGAAAGGTAGGAGAAATGGATTCTTCAAATCCCCACGGGTAGCTTTTGTGCCGCCGCTGTGAGGGGGTAGCGTATGTGTAAAACACCATTGATTGGTGGATTGACTCATTCGTTCATTTATGAATCTAAAAACTAAAGAAAGGTAGTGTTGCACGAGACTCTCTGTATTTCTTTCAATCGAGTTTCAGTACGAAATCTGTGATTATTGAACTTAGTCTTTCTATACACTACATGATGCCTTAGAAAAAACATTTTTGGATTCTTAGAAAACCTTCAAAGGGATAGTTCACCCCAAAAATGAAATTCTTGCCTTACCTGTATGACTTTCTCTCTTCTGCAGAACACAAAAGAAGATATTTTGAAGAATGTTGGTAATCACACAACATTGCACCATTTTTTAATTAAACACTTTTTTAATTAAATCTTTGAGTCTCTGAATGGCTATAATGTGGAATGGCTACAGTATTGACATTCTCATGTTTTTAAAGGTGTAAAGGTCACTCATCTTTAGACCTGGCAGAAGTCCGTGTTGCTCCTGTAGTCAGCCTTTCCTCATGTACTGTATGCTCGTTCTAATAACTGCACTCCTTCAGCGGGCCGTCTCGCTCTAATTACGTTCTCCTTCAAACACATGCTGGGAAGCACTGTAATTACAGACACCCCTCCCATTGGTCCATAAAATGGGTGTTAGTTATACATCTCATTTTTTTTAAACCAAGCTTGCTGTATTGTATAGAGGTATTCTCACGGGGCTGCCTGAAACATTAGCTTTTTTTTAACAAATTCAGCATTCATTTTTGGCAAAAGGTAGCTTGTTAAAATCTTTCTGATAGTTCTGTCCAAACCTTTAATGTGTCAGAGAATAGCTTCAGTAGCAATAGTTTTTGACTGAGTTTGCACTAATCTGATCATTCAACTCCGTGCAATATTTGAAAAAAGGGAATAGAATTTATAGCACAGCTCAGGAATGACTAAGGTATTCTCTGTATCCACTTGTTAAGGCTGATGTCATGCAACGCCGTGTCTGGGTCCAAACGCTTTATCAGATGCCAAAGGCAAACAACAAGTCATATTTATTTATATTCAATCACACTCATGGTGTGCTGTAAAGCTACAGAAATATCATTTTTAGTAATTCATTTTTTATGAATTATTAAATTATTGCTGTCAAAGATTTCTTAAACTTGGATACTAGAGTGTGTACTGTGAGTTGATTAAAAGTTTTGCTTGACCTGATAACTGTCATGAAAATGCATGATTTGAACTACAGTTTTTATAATTTCAGTGACAAGAGCTTTCTCTGGATTTTCAATCGATATCAATCAGATACAAAGTGTTCACATTTCACCGTCATAAATCTAAGTCACACGTTTTCTCACATTCACTTTCGATTACGCCTGACTACATTTATAAATTTAGATTTTTTATTTTAGGTATACATTTTTCCAAATCAACAATAATTTTAGATATTTAAAAAAAATATTTTTTAATTTTAGGTATTTTATAAATAACCAAGAGGCCAGACTGTCATATCACTGTACTCGCTCTAAATCTTTTCGGTTATCTTTCTGTGGCCGTGTTTGCTCTTGGGTTTGACAAGTGTGGTGCCCTTACGCAAAGCATGCCAGGGCCGGCTGACCTCTGCCAGAGATTGTTACCCAGTTCATTAATCTCCCTAGGGCCATGTTCTCTCAGCGGGGTAAAAAAACACACACACATGATACATAATAACATCATCACGGACGCTTTGACGGTAAAAGGTCTTTCTCCCTCTCTGTTTTGCTACAGAAATGAATTGGATGTTAATTATTTAATCCTCAGCGGGCCTGATAAAGTGTCACAGGGTGGAGAGCAGGTCTAGTTGAGTTGTTTATGAAGGATTTTTAGTGATTATTTTTGTTGTGGATTTATGAAAATGGAGTGTAGGAGAAGTCAGATGTGATGACTGTAGCAAGGTTTAGCAGTGACTTTGAGATTTCATTTTTCATGAACGTACTTATTTTATTCATATTGCAAAAAACCTCTTAAATAGATCAGAGGAATCTCTTAAACCTTTGATATCACTCTTAAGGGTACAGTTAATAAACGACAGGCTTTTGTATTAGATGAATCGCGATATAAGATGTGACTGTAGATCACAGTGTATCTGCTTCAGCCGTCTTGGTTATTATCCCTGGTGTAGTTTGTGATTGTTGCACACATGGGTCTGTTAATATACAGTAGATGAATGCAAAACATATTATAAAGCATATTTCTCTATCAGTGGCACAGTGGGAACCCACATAGTTCATCTAATGTTTAAGCACATCACACACGTTTTCCTGTTCTCATGCAGACCGCAAAGCTAAGTGCTCTCTAAAAAAGACAAATAGCCCGGAAAGAACGAGAGGACATTATCTAATAAGCCAATCTCAATACACACCTGTGATAATAGAGAGAAGCTAGTAGAGACTTCAGCTGCTGAAAACATGCCTTGTCGATTAAGCATGCTGGGAAGCATATCTGGAGCTCTCAGCTTGATTGAAAAGGCATGTTGAGAAGAACAGTAATTACATGAACTCCACAGGTGGTGCGGTGAATTCCCTCGATATAGAGAGAAATGGCCAATCTTAACTCAACGTCAGCATATAAAGAGATGTAGATTACATTAACATGCTTTAGCGGATTGTGTAAATGGCCTTTATGGGGATTATGGGACCTGTGGACTTAGACAAAGTTGTTATTGTCATATTTCTGAACATTTCTATGTACGCATGTGGACAATTCCATGCAAATTACCAAAGGTTTTCAGCATACCGGTAGCTCAGATGTCAAAAGTAAAGTCTCTCTCAGTGTTTTTTTAATGCATTTCTTTGTTTAAAACATGATTTTTTTATAATCGAGTAAAGTGCTGTTTTCACAAGTGACTCATCCAGTCCATATTCCTTATAAAATGAAAATGAAAATCAATATTTTATGTTCTTTAAAGAGTCATCTCTTATATGTTGGTTATTATTGCTTCTGCTTTTGGTCACATTCATAATGCATATATATTTCCATTTGTCTAAATAGATCATTTTGCAAAGGCTGATATATTTTGATGACTTCTATCAGCAGACGTTTAGTAAAATATAAACAGATGGTTCAATATATGGCGTGAGAATTGTTGTATGTAAATGTCATGTCAGTAACTCTGGAATTTCTCATGTCATATCTAGTGAGCTTGTGCTTTAACCAGCTGTTGTAGTATAGATTTCTATCTGTAAAATGATCAGTGCTTTCATTATGGAGTGAAGATGAGGTCTCCCTCGTATGATCTTTATTCGACTCTTGATAAGGTCACAAAAGCCGGGGTCCAATTACCCCTTCTAACTCCATGTAAATAGCAGCCAAGACTATTTTAACCTCGTCTCTGATTCCTGCATGTTCGCCGCTTAACACATGACTCACCACACAGGTCCAGGGTCCGTTGTTACAAGCCCATCATTAAACACAGAAGTTGCCGTTCATTCCGGTTTGATTAAGACCGCCTGTCGCAGCTGTGTCCCCGCGCCTCCGCCGACCTCGTCTCTGGAGTGTTTCCGGGCCGGACGTCTCTATTAAACCCTGTTTGTGCATGCGTGGTTTTATTATTCTGATTTAATACAACAGTGCCACCAAATATCCATTCTGCTTCCTTCACTTTTTATTTATGCCAGTTTCTGCCTGCCTCCTTCGCTCTGCCGAGGTTGTGGCGGGACAATGGATATTAAATCAGATTTATTGCGAGGGTATAGAATAGTGTGTGACCCGCTGCTCCGTCATCTCCTCTCGCCCGGCGCACGCCACGGGCGACAATGTGCCCCTCTCACAATTGATGGCTCTTCAATTTGCTCCTGGGAATTGGTTACATTTCGTCCTGGAATGACAGCGGGTTAGAAATGGAATTGGGGAGAGGCAGCTAAACGTCATTTTGAAGAGGAAGTTGAGCAGCACAGACATTTTTTCACCTTGGAAACTTCTGCTTACTGTGCAGTTATGTGTAGGTAATTTTAGGATCGAGATATGTGGGGGGGGGTTTAAGGAAGGATGGGGGTCCAGTGGTGGTTGTGGTGAATTTTGGAGAGGGAATTATTCAATCTTTCAATCATTCAGACACATTGTGTTTCTTAAGGGTAACATGGTTGCGAGATACAGAGGATATTAACAGTTCACTGCGTGAGATTTGAAACACTCGTCCGGTGGAGCTCAGGTCTTAATTGCAAACACTAATGAGCTTTCTTGTTCGGTCATATCATCACATTTTTATTCACACAAAGAGAAATCACTGTCGCTCATGCTAGAAAGTTTACGGAAAAGCTGTATGAATCACCTACAGCCCATTCTGATGTTTTTTTCCACATACTGTTTTTTCTGCCATTAACTATAATGTTCCTGCAGCAATAAATATATATGAAAATGTAAAAATCAATCTGCATGAAATTTCATAGCTGTGAATGTGCATTTCTAATCATCAGTCAAGCATTATGTACTGTATGAAAAATGCACGTTATTGTAAAGTCTTGCAGATTACTGTGGCACAGACCGTACATTGGTTTGCTCTGCTGAATGAGCTGACAGTCTGAAAAACAGCCAGGCGTTTCTCTCCTCCTGTTTAACATTCTAGAAGCGTGCGGGGAGAGTAAAGGTTGTCCCGGAGCGGTGCTGCGTGGAGTTTCCCTCTGTGATGTCTCTCAGACTCCATCCACATGGTGTTTAGGGGTGGAAAAATGAGATTTCAAAAGTGTTATTTGTATCCCTCAGTCTTTGCTTGCAATTGTGTTACTCGTGGGACGAGTGCAAACAGGGCCTTACGGATCTTGTATCAAGGCTTGTTTTGCTGCGGGTCAGGCTTAATCGAAAGTGAATGTGAGAAAACGTGTGACTTAGATTTATGACGGTGAAATGTGAACACTTTGTATCTGATTGATATCGATCCAGAGAAAGCTCTTGTCACTGAAGTAATGGCTGATCTTTGTCCTTGAACCGTGTATGTGTGTTTTTGTGCAAGTTTCTCTACATTGTGGAGATCAAATGTGTGTTTATCCTCTATATAAAAACAATAATCGTATGTATTAATTAACAATAATGTATTTCTTTAGATCTACAATTTGACCAGCCAATAATCCCTCCAAATGACACAACATAGTACATAATGATCATAATAAAACGTCACGATAGAAAAACATATGTTTGCCCTTGATCATCACATTAATTGTACAGCTATTTAAACATTTCTTCTCTTTATCCCATGTTAATTATCTGATTCATTAATCTCAACTGTCTTATTAAATTAGAACTAATTATTTTATAGTTGACATTCAGCATGTTCTCTTTTTTTCCACTGCAAAGTGCAGACATTGCATTTTGCCTCTTTGTCTATAACATACCAGCCATGGTTCATCATGTTCCATTAAAGATAAAATTGTTCTGCTTAATGCACTCGGCTACGTATAGTGTGTGGCGTCGAGTAAATGGAGGAAGATTAGAGGCATTACCAAGTAAAACTTTCAGAGACGAGTTCAGCATATTTCAGGGGATATTACCAGAAATTGGGAACAGGAGGGTCGGAGTTTTGTACTTGTTGTTAGACAGCATGGCAAAGCTTTAGAGTTTGCTGGAGAGACCGCTGAAAGAGGAAGATATAGTGGATAGTGGACGGGAGCCTTTTGATATGTCCCACCCAAACTTTAGAAAAGTTTAGAAAGGAGATTTTATTCTTGTCAAGAGAAGAAAGATAACTGCACTACTAGTAGGGCTGGGCGATATGGCAAAAATGTAAACTCGATAATTTTTTCCCATATTGATCGATAACGATATATATTTCGATATATAAACTGTTAATGCTGCCAGCTTTAAAAGAGTATCCCAACTATGACTGAAGCCATAAAAATTTGAGGGTTCATTAATTACATTTTTAAAGTACAGTTTTTGTCGACAATTTCATCATTTTTGGATAATAACTTCGAGGTTAGTTTCACTTTGGTGGCTGCTTCCACTTATTTTTGTCATCCTTGTGCCGAGTTTGCAAAGTGCTGTAGGAAATGGACTTTGTTCTTTGACGTGAACGTTAAAAGCTGCAGCTGATTGGCTGTTGTCGCATATTTCTGCTGTGTGATTGGCTCTTATTAAAAATCTTGGGGAATAAAAACTCTATTTCTAGTCCGGTTTACATGAAGGCTACAGTTTGTCCGGTCAGAACAATGATGACTCAATGATATCTTCCAAATGGTCTTTATTGATTGTGCATAAAGGTGTGGTTCTGAAATATAAAATACAAACATAAGTATAAATATAATAAATACAAATCACAATACAACGTTAATAAACTTGTTTGAACTAACTGTTCAATAGGAATAAATATAACAGGTAATGTTACAATATACAAACATAGGAAATAGAAATATGTAATCGGTACCCATACATATAATCTATGTGTGTGCGTTAACTCTGCACGAGCTGTTCACGTGCGCACCCCCTGCTGCGCTCGTGCTCTCACTGAAGCGGTAAACAACTCTAGAGCGCCTGCGCGCTATCTGAGATGCGACAGCGCATCCTTATTTATCAATATTAAATGTATATAAACTAAAAGTAGATCTCCTGAATAATGATGAGTAACAAAGTACAATCACGTAAACAATACTAAATGTAAACACTTGTACAGGCGGAATACCGTTTCTCCATACAATTACAGTGAATACTCAGTAAGTATACAATAACTTACATTGTAATGCACGCACACGCACAAACGGTAAAACTCCTCCGATTTGGATTATCAATTACTTCAACTGAACTATCTACAATATTTCGACCGATCCTCTTTGACTATTATCATCCACACACTCACTCTCTTCTCCGTTACTTTCCAGAACTCCGATGGAAAAGTTTAGAACTAGCCCATTTGACACTGGAAGGCAGGGGTGACTGGAATAGTCCATGTGTTAAAGGGGACCACATTTTACACTTATATTAATCCATATCGAGTAAAAATGCCTAGAGCTTATCATCGTTATCGACATATATTTTATCGCGATTCGATATGATATCGTTTATCGGCACAGCCCTAACTACTAGTGTAGCTTGGACAGGCCGCAGCCATTGGAACTACATTTAAAGACATCTTCAGTCTTCTGGTGAGAGGAGATATGGTGTTTCATCAGGATTTCTAGTAAAGGCTGAGGAGAGATTACGCTCAGACACTCTGTCCAATCCATCTTCATGATACAGCACCTTTAACATCTGCAAAAGTTCAAAATATTTGTGGTCCTTAAATGTGACCAACCCATACTAACTGTGTTTTTCTCAGTGACACAATAATCATGATGATACGTCATATTTTTGGGTCTCAAACCAACAACTTGCTGATTCTTGAACTTTTAGTCAACGTGCCACATTGAGGGATGGATGTCCATTTTGGCCAAACAGATTCTGTCCAGTTAAATTAGATGAGTCGTGTCTGCTGAAGAAGATTTTATTGGAGATTTGCATTGAATAAAAGGCTTAATTAACTAAATGAATGGAATAACACGCCATTAAGTGCAATAATTAACTAATGACCCATTCTATAGCCATAATCATACATCCATTATGTCACATTTACATTTCTGCCAAGACGTTTTGGATGGCATTTTGCTGATTAACTTTGAAACATGTACATCTATAAAATACTTTTAAAGAATAGCTCTACTGAATTGTCTTTGCAACGCCAAGGTGATGGGTTAAATTCTTTGTTTAAAGTGTGTAGTTTCAATGCACTTCAAGTCACTCTGAATAAAAGCATCTGCCAAATACATAAATGTAAAAGTCACATGTGTGCATTCTGCAATGCTTTGTTATCTGTACTCCTGAAAGTTGTGTAATTGGGAAACTGTTTAACAAGTTCACAGTTTCACAAATTATCGTTGTTGTGTTTGAAAGGAGCTAAAAAGCAGAAGTGATAAAATGTCGATAAAGTGTCAGCTGCTGCAATGGTAAAACCCCGCATTAAGAGAAAGTTGATTCTGGTATTGCTTTGTGTTCCTGTAGTGTAATGCTTTCAACAAAAAGCACAAAAAGGTTTTTGCTGTTCCGAGTGTGCTGAAAATTGATTTGTTTGTCAGAATTCTGAGACCGAATTGTAACACGCTTATGACAGACAGGTAATCAAGCCCTGCATGATATTGGAGAGACCACACAATAGCCGAGATATGAGCCCAACACTGTTGAAACAACTTATTCCTGGCCGACATTGTATTGAATTTTTATGCCTTGGCATCAATATCACTTCTTTTTTTGTTGTGTTTAAATATAACCCACACCATCACCCTCCTTAACCTCTTGTCCATGCTATCTTAGATCCTCCTTGCATCCTATCTCTCTCCTCCGCATGGCACGTAATTGTCAGTCTCCTCTCGTTGAGTCTCTTTTGACAAGTGAAAGTGACAATATTGTAAAATTATCCTCTGTACGCTTCAGATAGTTGTCAGCATCTTCCTCTTTTGCATAACAAACTGATGTTTTTCTTTTCACTAAAGGAAAGCCTCTTAAGTTAGCAATGAATGTCTGTGTTTTAAACAACTTTGAAAAGTAACTGATTTGAACTAAACTTCCTCAGTTTTGCTGATAGAATATTATATAAGTGGAGTAAAAATGGGATTTATAGGAGTTTAGATCATGGTTGCTTTAAATAGCTTTCAACTATGGAAAAAATAGATGTGAGAGTGAGTCAGACGTGAGGATGTTTTAACGGCTAGATTTGCTTCAAATGCAAATAATATATCTATAGAATTTCAATGATTAATCACTTTTCTTAGTTTCTTTTAACATTAAATGATGATTTACAGGCAAATTTAGGTATTATGAATTTTTGCAATCATATTCTTAATCAGTATTTTGTTCTTGTTGTGCTGCTTGTTTGCATATACATCTCCACATTTTGTTTATTCGTGCCTGAGACAGGGAAATTTAAACTATTTGCTGATGAGGAAAGAACATGAATTCATTAAGCCATATCTCTGAAAATATATCTTAAAATATAAAATTTTAATATTTTAAATTATTAAAATATAAAAATATAAATATTAAAATATAAAATTTTAATATTTTAAACACTGATTTTTTTTGTTATGGAGATGTTTTCCATTTTATTATTTATTAGGATGCATTCATATTGCATTATGTGATGTATATTAATATATTCAGAAGGCACTGGGGCAGAAAAGCAGTTAAATGGTTGGTACTAATGAAAAGAGTGTCTGGTTGTTAAATGGTGTATTATTCTAAAGAATTGGCTGAACGAGTCTGACTTCCCAGCTGTCAGCATTACACATGATTTGACCCAAGTTTTTACCAAAAGGGGCTTTCACTGAAGTGATTGTAATGAAAGTTTTATGTATTAGTAAGTTCAAACATGTACAGGTAGGGGACTTTGTAGAAAAGGATCCTTTGAATGTTTAATTTTGTGAAAAAGGTTGTTATTGATTTGAAAAGTAATTCCTGTTAGTAGACGTGCTTTTACAGCAGGGAAATGGTTGGGTTATTTGGGTCAGACTGTATAAGTAACAGGATAACTGGAAGAGGGTAAGAGAAATAAGACCGCTACTGTATAATGAATGGAAATCGAATGTCAAAAAACAGACAAATTATACGCTTTGCTTTCATTATTCGATGGTACGTTTGACTCCAGACAGCCTTTGGAGGTGTGGGAATGTCTATTATTATAACATTTCTAAGGCAATTTTGAATAACATGCGTATTGTGCCGAGAGTCATTTTTGGATAGTAAAAAATGAATGACAGGCTTTTAAGATAATGTCTTGCCATATACAAATGCACAGCGGCTTTTTAAGTTAACACTCTCGTAGAAATGAACAGCAATGCTCTAGGGATGTCGCAAAAGGTAAATTATTATCATTACCCACATTTGCTCCATGCCGAATCCTTTCCCTGAGCTTTTAAAACTACTTTAGTGCGGTAACCTTTAAGTTCCTTTTTACTTTCTTTAGGGGCTGAACAAAAGACCAGCTGTCGATTATGTTGGGAGAAGACAACATCAGGAGTAAATATTGATTCAGACAAAATGGATTTTTCTACTTTACCCTCTGGAGATGATAAAAAAGGAAAAGCGACTAAAGCCTTCACAGCTCGTTCAGTGGTCTTTTAGCATGCTTATAAAATGGTATTAAAGGGTTTCAGAATTGGAAGAAACAAACACACACACACGTGAGCACACGGCCTCTGTTGTCATTAATCACATCAACAGTGGGGATTTAACAGGAGATGTGAAGAACTGAGGAGGAACAGGATTAGACATGTAGATGTATCAGAATCATCTGAAAGGACATATCATTTGTGTTCCGCACAATCCTGTTTATGCCGCTGCATGTGTTTTATTGAGTTTGACTTAACCATCTTATTATCGCGCTTGACTGTGTACACGTAATCGTAACGCTTTAGAACACAATAAAAATGCAAGATACGTGGGATACGATTTCAAAACTTTGTCCCACAGATGCAAAAGTCCAGATAGCGGTTCCTGCAGATGGACACGGAAGCAGCACTAGAACTCAACAGCAGACTCCCGGGAAGAGGGATGAAGGCGACGTCATGTCAGTAGCAATGGGGTTGTTGGAACAAGAAGAAAAAGTAGACATTATGTTCAATATCTTTGGAGCTCCCCCATGAATATCGGCCAATAGTTTACTCACTCGAAATGTCTAAAGGAATCTTTCTTTTCCTTTCTCAATCTGCTATTGAATGGTGGTGAAAGGCAGAAGGAGGGCTGCTCCAGGGGCTGGTACGGTTATTGGCAACTTTGCCCTTTAAGCTGATGGATGGTGTGACCGTGGCTGAATCCGGCGGCAGAGCAGATAATGGTAAAAAGAACACAATCACTCACACCAACCGTATCTCACATTCAGAGCTCAGAGGAAAAGCTCGGCACCAGGAGAAGGTGTTTTGGGGTATGTGAGCACTCCTGGCTAATCTCGTGTGTCTTTCTCTCCTCTATGGCCACCGTGAAGGGTATGAAAACAGAATCTTGATTTGGGCTCTTTTGTAATCGCTTATCCCTAGATAGGATGGCACGCTGTGACCGCTAAGGCGGTCAGTGTTGCCACACTGAGGGTGTTGCTGACTTCTTATTTGATGATGGAGAAGCAGAAGACTTTTTTATGTACATTTCTTTCTTAAGGCAGATTATTCATTTAGACGACCTAAAACTTGTTAATCTTTTAAATGTATAGTTTTTCATTCTCCCCAACAGGGAGCTCAAACTGAACAACCATCACAGAAAGTTCAGCTGCTGTGCTCACCGCCTCTGGACTTACTTAAATGTCATGGCACATTGTCATTCAGGCATGCAGAAATAATATTCTACAATTTTCTCATTTTGATATACTTAGATTATATTTTTGCCATTTTAGATCGTTTTTGTGGACTTTAATAGTGGCACTACATTTTCAGGTTTAATGTGCTGTAACTTGCATAGAGCAAAACAGCCTGTAGGTTTGGTCCATTTTAACTTATTCTGCCCAAGAACTGAAAGAAATTGTTTAACTGTCTGACATTGAAAATAATCAGTAAAACTATGATCAAGCTTTCTGTAAACATTTTAGAGACATAATTATATATATAGTTGTGCTTGTCGATGTCTACAGATGATTTTCATTTTCAGTCAAAACATTTTCAGAGAATGTATTTATTGCCAGAATATTGAATTCATTTATATTTTTATTAAAATCCTGTTGAACAAAATCTGTTTATGCATAATCAGACCAACAGCAATAATACCTAACAAAGGGAGGGCTCTTCAACGAACAAAACTTTCAGAGAGACCTCACATAGACCACCATATATTGACATCTGAGCTATTAATGAGGTGAAAACCTTTGGTAAAAACTTGGTATGGTTGACATTTGTATGGATTTGCCCCGAAGTATGGTTTCACGCTGCAAAAACTTGATTTGATGGCGCTTACCTGGCAACCCTTGAGATGTGCTATACTTATTTGATCCTCATTGAATCAAGCACATTTTGTAAACATGATTTTGTTTCAGGGCTTTGGTGGACAGTATGAATCAGAGAATAGGCTGTGGGCGATCAGTGGGTATGCCGTATACGGCTGAGACTCTATATTCGTCTATTTCGTCTACGTTCAGCATGCAGACTGTCCGTGACCCCGATGATCTGCCTAGTCATCCAAAGTCTGCTCTCTGCCCTTTCAGCAGAGTGGCCAAGTGCCAGATGAATTTTGCCCAGATGAATAGTAATGTCTTAAGGTAAACGCTGGGCTATTTTTTCCACTCTGTCCTGACGTGCCCTTCATTCACACTATAGCGGCTCACTTATTAGTCTTTACGTTGGATCTCTTGTGTTTGCTAATGTCCCAATAGTTTAAAGCTCAGGAGAGCCTGTGTTCCCAATGCTGTGAGAATGAAAAGTAGTGTTAGTGTTTTGTGTCCAAGGCTAGAAAAGCTATTAGCCAGGCCAGACAGATTTGCTGTTATAGACGGCTTGTATACATGTGTACAGTGGCTTTTAGTTTTTAAATGCACATTTTGAATTGAATAATTCTGTAAGAAATATGTGACCCGTTTGTGAAAACCAGGCTTTGACATGTCATTACTCAATCAATATTAAAGATGTCAAGGTTATATTTTTACAAAATGTTATTTACAATATGTAGGAAACAGTAAATCACAAAAATGTGTTTTCAGCGTCGCATATTTGAGTTCATAAAATCATTTTTGAAGTTCTTGTTTGAGTTCATACAATCCTTAAAATTTGCTTAAACTGGCACTTAATTCCCAAACCAGATTAAGACATTTTTAAAATCTCATAAACTCCAGAGATTAATAGTATCTTCTCTGAAGAAAATTCAGAGGACTTTAGCAAGTCTTTATTTGCTTTCCATTTAATCTTATTGCTTTCTAAGAGAATCTATAAACACCTCTAAAGAGATCTCATTTGTGATTGTCTTTTGGCTGTCAGATGTGCCTCCTAAATCACATTAACGATGCAGATCTGTTCTCAGATTGAGTGCCTGTTTGCTGTGCTCAGTGCGGAAGTTTATGGAGCTTACACATTAACTCTTATTCACTGGCCCAGCAGGTGTGGGGTGTCCAGCTTCCAGATGGTTGTGCAGTCTGCTGGTCCCACTGGCCAGCGCGATGCAGCTGTTTGGACCACAGTCTGATTGATTTTTCTGCAGACTCTCGCTGTGACCAGGCCTGGGTCACTCCTGCTTCACCCTCTGCGTGCGCTGACATTTACCACTGAACAGAGGACCCAACCGGGCAGCTGGCGGAGGGAAAGGTGGAGAAACGTTTTTTTGCAGAGCATAGGGGCTTTCCGTGGGACAGCGTGGTCTTTCGGTTGGCTGTGATGTGAAATTAATTGGAAGGGAACATTTTTGGCCATGTATACCTGGCCATGTATACCTGCAAACTAGATGCTGGACGGATTGTATGCATTATTCACTTTCAATCCCTATTCGCATTCCTTACCTTGGCGACAAACCAAACACATTATTCTTTATGTCGGAAGGAAAGAAAGCATTTCAAATAATCCGTCAAAATTCAAGAAACGATCGAACATTTTGGCAAACGCTACAAGCAACGCAGCCGTTCTCAATCAGGTTGTCTCTCTGAACTCATCTGGCCATATTGATTTTTTTTCACAGCTGACATTTACACCAGACTCTGCCTGGTGGCTCTGACTTCGTCGGCTTTCATCAATGAAGTCTCGGCCTTAATCACACTTGAGATCTGTCACGGCACCTGCTCGGATGCCATCACCACATCTCTTTTAAGAATCAACGCCTCCCTCTATTGCTACGTGACTAACGTAGAGACTAGCTCTACACGCATTCTCTCCAGGGCCTGATGGCGATAACAGAGCGGTCACGTACGGTACAGTAGTTCTCAAAATCCCCTGCGCCCAAAATAGACCCCTTCAGACATTTATCTGCTCCTTTGAGTATCATTACATGCCTTTCGTAGTATCTGCTAGTACTGTACATGTTATACGCATGACATTCTAACACCACATCCATATGTTGGTTAAGTATTTATATCAGTCGTTGGCATTAATCCATTCCTTTGCTGATATATCAGCGTTGACTCTTCTGAGAGAGCTTTCCACATGATCTTGGAACTTGGCTGTGCATGTTGCTTCCCATTTAAGACACAAGCGCAGTGACGTCAGGATCTTGGTAAACTTTTTATTTATGGACCTAATATTGTGCATAGGGGAATTGTCATACTGAAGCAGAAAAGGATATTTCTCAAACGTTGAGTTGTCTGGAATGTCTTAGTATGCTGTAGCTTTAAGATCTGGCATCCCTGAAATAGCTGGAATGAGCAAACTTGTTAACTCAAAGGGACGCCCACATCCATTTGGTCATGCAGTGTAGCTTCGCTTCTTAATTATTGCTCTGTGATGGTGAGATATTAGTCATATGAGCCTGTTTTAATGTGCAAGACTTTCCTAGTCTGTGTTGACTTCCAGAACTGTCATTGAAGTTATCTGTGGCTTTAATGAACTGATACATTAAAAATGTGAGCTTTAGGGAAGATGATCTGTAAAGAATAAAGAGCCCAGTGTACCATCTTTATTGCTGTGTGATGATGCTGATACCAGTTTATTTTAATTTTGTAGTTGAAAGACGGTAGCAGGTTTTACGTGGATTGTAAAGCAAAGGGAAATGTAATTAAAGCTGTTAGTTTTGTCTGAGAATTATAGTGAAACTAGCTTGATGAATATGGTTGTTACTGCTTGTGGTTGTTGCTGGTTTTTATTTACTTGCACATTATTTACTTGGTATTGTTTACTTTGTTGTGGATTTGACATTTTTATTAGAGAAATATATATGCGAGTGTCATAAAGAATTGGTGAGTATAGTACAATTGTGTGGAATGATGTTGTTACTTGCATAAAGAAAGTGGATTTACTCATCTGCAGTCTTTGTGTATTATTCAGAATTAAATTAAATAAAATCTCATGGGACATAAAGAGCTCTCTTTTATGTTTTATTTAAGCTATTTAATTATGTTAGATGTTTCTCCCAATAGTCTTAATGAGAGAGAAAAATTGTTGATATACAGAAATAATATAGTTAATGCGCATAGCAAATTTCATTTTGTAATCTTTTTTAAACTTTTTTTTTTCTCAATGTCTGTTTGTTCTAATCTTGAGAAAAGGCTGTTATATTAAAGAGATGTAGTTTGTTAATCATAAAGTGTGTCTAACTTTTTCTCCCCAACTCTTCAATGAAAAACCAGTCCCCCATTTTACCACAGATGGTGTACGGCTGAATTTGCTAATGATGCATTACAAACTAGATTTAGACAAGCTGTAACATGCTTTTCGGAGAGGGTAAATTGCTTTGGGTTTTCATTGCATCTAAAGGAAGATGACTCACAGTCTATGTTGTGGCTTCATTCTGATATCCTGCTATTATCCTCCACCAGCACTTTTGAGGTTGTAAGGTCTAATGAGTAGATTATATGACATGCAGTGGGATTACAACGCTTTAGTCGTGATAGCTCTTTCTTGTACAATACGGTGGTTGCAGGAGAATTTGTTGGTTCTGGACATTCAATGCATCCGTGGGGAGAATTAATTTAGGCATTATGGGTAAAATGAGTTGCCGTGTCCGAGATGTTGTCCAGCTATCAAACAGTGCAGAAATTCTTATGGCTTCAGCTTTGGAATGGTGCTAAAACAAACAAGCTCGGGAGTTTTGGGAGAAAGCGGTTTTGTCCAGGCATAATGTTAATGTAGTCACAAACTAAAGCCATGTTTAGATCTTTAGTATCACTCAGGGCTAGTTTATGAATGGGATTGAAATGTTTTTCATCAGTAAAGGAAAACAGAAAGCTAGTTTTTCTGAGCTGGGTAAATCTATAACCTTTGGATTTTAGCTATAGGCCTCATAAAGCACATCATGAAGAAATGAGACTTATCAGTACCAAACTTTTCCCAGCTATTCTGTCTTTTCTGTTGTCATGGTTGTCTGTTTTTCTGTATTCCTCTCTCTCAGTGTGAAGAATCGTCTTTATGTTCTGAGCAGTTTGTACAGTAGAACAGAAAACTACAGTATCAAACAACAAGAATCTTGAATTTATGAACGTACTGTATACAGTTACCGGTAATGGAAAGCTTAATTTACCCCAGGTTGATTCTTAGCAGTCAAACATGCTGTAGAGTGACACTGTCAGTGAAATTCAGGCTAAAGTTGCATAATCTAATGAGATTATATTATATGAGATTATGATATATAAAGTTACATAGTCTAATTATGAGATATAAATAATGAAAGTAGATATTGTTTATTATTGTAAATGATAGATTATATGATAGATGAAATACAGTACTCAAATGATCATTTCTAATATAATACAGAAATTAATTATTTTTTAAACAGTACATTTTATTATTTTTTAGTTATTGGATTTTAATCATTTGAATACTTGTCATGGCCTTACTCAGGTAATAATAAAGATATCAAGGGTATATTTCTTACACAATGTTCTTTACATTTTGTAGGATAATTTTATGAAGAAAACAATAAATCACAAAAAAGACTTTATATGCAATTTCACAGTCTGGGACATAATTAATGAAAAAATGGCACTGATAAAACTAGTTTATACAATGACTTGAAAACATAGTGATGAACTGCAGTATTTATTATACTATTACATTTGTAAAAGGACTTAAATTATTTTTAAACCACTTTACTTTAGCGTGAACCTCATAAAACTGAAGCACTGAAATATTCTGCTGTGATGATAGTGTGGCTTTAAACATATCACAACAGAATATTTCAGTACTTCAGATTGTGTCACGAGGTTCATGCTAAAGTAAATTGGCCCAGGGTACGTTTTGTTTTCCATCTGTTGGTACGTCAGTGCTGAAATGCTTTTAGCTTTAGTTAATTTTTCCCCATTACTGCATAGAAATGGTCTATTGTCATATATATTTTTCTTTATAACCCACACTGCTGCTCATTTTACAATATGGCATTTTTCCCCAACATTAATTTTTCCATTGTGCCGTTCACAGGCGGCAAGACCTTCTCAAAGATGTTAAAAACATATTTAAATGTTTTTCTCCAGACCAGCAGGGAACATTGTCATTTTCTCGCCCCTCATCTGTTCGATCACAGCCCACCAGTGTCATCTTCTCTAGTTGTGTTTAATAAGAAAGTCATGCAGAGTCAAATTATTACAAACTAATGAAGTCTGCGCACAGCTGTATCTCCGAAAAGGACTGATAAGGTGACCAACATGCCAGGCAATCAATTACGCTTTTCAGTTCAGAGAGAGTAGAGAAGCTAGGGTTATTGAAGGAGAGGGATGGGGATGAGTCGAGACAAGGCAGCAGGTGGTTTGTTCGCTTTGGACGCCCGTATCCCTGCAGTCAGCCACGCAGCAGAGATGAAGGCTGGCCGGCACAATACCCTCCTGCTCGGATGGCTTTTGTCACATCAAACAAGGGCACACGATTCGTTTTGTGTGGGCGCACATGCATTTGCTCATATTTTCTTTCTCTTTTATTCTCTGTTCTCCTATTTGCAGTTGTCTCCTCACAGCAAACTGAACTCGCTCTCTATCTAAACAGAGTTTTAACAGAACTGAGCCAAAGGTGTTAATATATTCTTATGTTTTTGATGAGATTTATCCCTGAACTGTAACTTTCTACAGCATCAAATGAAGAATTTATGGGGAGAGATGTGATTTAGGTGGCATGTGTTTTGCATCTCGCATGTGTTTGAATGGACTAAGAATTAAACAGGTGAAAGTCGTAATTGTGTCTTGTGTGAACAGACCCAAATGCCCTTTTAATCTCTTTTGCAATCTACTTGTTTTAAAGCCTTTTTACTGATTTTACTTTACTGATACTTTGCAGATTTGTTCTTTAGTTTGAAGGGCACTTCATACACGCTAAAAATGCTGGGTTGTTTTAAGACAGCGTTGGGTCAAATATACATTTTTTTGCGGTAATTTAACCCAACAGTTGGGTTTGTCCAGTTTTGACCCATTATTGGGTCAGCGCTATGGAATACATGAGTCTGATTGGCCAGTCACAACAATCCAATGTATATTATTCCCCCAAAAACAACCACTCAAAACCCATCCGGTTCATCCTTGAAACCAATAAGGCCACCTATGTGTAAATTTAATAGAAATATGTATAATTTGTGCATAATTTCTTTCATATATGAGATTATATTACAAATCATTGAATGGTGTCTTTATCTTGTTTGAATGTTGTGTCTTGGCTGAGAGGCGTGTGTTCCTCACTGAAGATTTTATTGGTTACAAATAAGCTAATAAAACATTTCAAATCAATATTTCATATCCAATAATTTACTTATGTCATTTTCACAGATGTCTGGTGATGGTATCTTCTGTGACATTTTTCTGTTTTGGTGGATGTTCATATAATGTTCCTTCATGTCGATTAAAAAGCGATTTCTGTCAGGCTTCCATGTTATCTCGGTCCCGCTGTGACAGATCCAAGAATATTTGCTTCATATGCAGCCGAAAAAGTCATTTCAAGTCCACAGGCAACTAAATTAGCTGACGGCAAGTTGTGGGGGATTCCAGTAAATGAACTCCTGAAGGTCTTTAGGATCGGTGCGAGGAATGGAAAGAGCCATTACGACTGGAGATCTTGTACGAAAGCAGGACCCCCAACCCCCAGATGTGTTTGTCATTAAATGAGAGATAAAGCAGACGAGGTCTTTGTGAATTTAACAAGACACACAACGTTTTCCGAGCATCACCTAGAGCCGTGCAAACGAACCTGTAGGACAAGAATGTATAGTATTTTTTTTCTGTTTCAGGAAGCACAGTAGTTTTGTCAGATTTGGATCATTAAGTCTAAAAAATAAGCTCAAATTATTTTCTTGCTCCTTTTCGTTTCCTTAGGTACCCGTCAAACAGAAGTGAGTAAGGTATCGCTGACTGTGCTTTTGTAAATGGCTTTTTTATTCAGCTGCGGTTTCCCTCAAAACTCTAAATAGTTGTAGTAATAACATGGTTGAATGCTGAAACTCCCGGACATGAGTTTCTCTTTCAAGGGAGAGACTGAAGATGAGCTACATCATGTAATCCAGCGTTCTGTAAGCTCATCTGAATAGACAGTGAGGTGCAGCAGCTGTTTGAGAGCAGCTCTGGTAATGTGCATCCCGCGTCCCAGCTGGCTCCTTACACGGCCTTTCTCACCCCACGCTCACCCACTCAGCTCTCACCACAGCAAATCAAAGCAACACTTTGACATTTTCTACTGATCTCCTAATTGACTTGGATATTAGCTTCAATAACAGCTAAAGGGACCACAACACGACGCAGCTGAACGGGCAGCGCTTTGGGAAAAGACGGGCATCTGATTTGTTTATTGATCTTTTGACACACTGGTGTTTCTGTAATAGAAATATGGATGAAAGTATGTGCATATTTTATGGTTTAGCTTTTTGTCCTGTTGCTTTTATTAATAGGAATTTCAGGTTCGCCACTATTAGGAATACACACATGTTGGGTTTCCGTGTTTTATGGAGACTTACTATTGACATAATGACTTTTATTCTGTACAAACTGTATATTGTATTACCTAACCCTCACACAAACCTGATTTAGTTAGATTTAAAAGCGGTTTTCAACACATTTACATATATATGTATTCGAAGCTTCTTATTAAAAAAAACATGTGTAAAATGTTTATTTATCATCGCTCCAACAGCTTTTGTCTTTCAACTAGTCCTGCATAAGTAAAATGTACACAAAGCTGGTGTAGGATTAAGCATATCCTTGTCATAAATAATGATTCTAATGAAATGATTTTATCGAATGATAAAAAGAGAAAAGCCAGCCGAGTCCTGCATTATTCATGAATGGAAATATTTTTTATGTCTGAGACAGCACGACTGATGATTTATGCCCTGTGTTTCTGATGTATTGAATTTGTGTTGAATGTATTCACTAGAAAACGGCTCTTGAATGGATTTCTGAAATTCCGTCTGAACTGGGAGGAGAAACAGAGTCGTGGTTGCGTTTGGGGTGGGCCACTGTCAAAAATAATCCCGCTTCCCTTCGGCCGAAAGAGTGATTGATAGAGGGCAAAAACAGGTGTGAAAGAGTAATAATGCTGGTAGGAGTAAAAGAGGAAATGACAGTAAGAAGGACTGAAAGTTTGCTCCTGCCTGCCTGACTGGCCTTTATGAAAGGCCAGAGAGTTTCATTCTTTCTCTTTACCATCCACCCAAAGCCACAGTACATGGATGATTACCTTTAATTCCTAATGAAGACCAGCTTTGGTTTGCTAAGTGGAGGGAAACCTAAAATCAGAATAATTGAGCAGAAAAGCCGAAGCAGAATCATTGTGCTTTCACTTGCTCTAAAAGCAGCATTTAGGAACGGCAGAAAATAGACCTGTTGATCTGTTTCAGTGACGGTCATGTAGTTTTAGTGCGGCTTTCAGCTCATCCAAAACAAAGAGAAAGACCTTCCAGGAATGAATACGTAGAGAGGTTTGTTTATACTGTCTGAAAAGCTATACAGAAAACTAACCATGACGTTCAGTTCTGTCAATAAGTGACATGGAAAAAAAGTATAAATATAGTAAAGACAGAGAAGAGATGAAGAGAGAGAGATTAAAGTGAAGAATTTGAGTGATCATTTAAATAACATTAAATTAAATGTATTTTTTGAATTTGCAAAAATATTGTGATTTTTGTGGGTGCCTGAACACATTGTCGTCTAGATACGAATTGTCAAAATCTTGATGTTGTACTGTGTGTATTGTGTGTTCTTAGGTTGTGTGCATTGGAGCACAGGAGGAGGAGGAGAAGACTGAATGTGTACCAGGATTTCAGGAGAAGGAATACCATGTGGAGTACAGCGGAGGGTTTCTCAGAGATGTTCCTCTGCTGCAAGGTACAGCAATGATGTCATCACCAATTTATTCTCTCTCTCTCTCTCTCTCTCTCTCTCTCTCTCTCTCTCTCTCTCTCTCTCTCTCTCTCTCTCTCTCTCTCTCTCTCTCTCTCTCTCTCTCTCTCTCTCTCTCTCGCCCACATGTGTATGCCAGCTGGAGAAAGCAGAGTTCTCCCGGGCTTTGGGGAATTTTGATTGTTCATAATTCTCATTATCATGCACGGTGCTTTTTCGTTTATTAAAAAAAGAGAGGAAATAAAAGCCACAGTGTCCAAACAAAACATCAAAATGCTCTGGTGCTTATAAATTATTCTGCTTGATTATGGATGTTTGCAAAGCCTTCGTGATTCCCCTCTCTTCCACTGTCTGAGTACGAGTAACACAAGTTAAGCGGCGCATAACTTTCTGCATAGCGATTAGCATTGAGAGTCTGGCAGACGTAACATGACTAAGACGCCAACAGCCAGACAATTTCTTCAACATAGTTTTTCAGAGACAGTGAAGACAGATGTTATCAAAACACAAGAAGGTAGAGCAACTAAACCTGTACAGAGCTGATGAATTCTGAAGGAGTTTTGTCTTGTGTGTGCTTTGGAACCATCTGTATTCTAGTGAACTCATTGATGAAACATTGAGGAAATTTGCTTTTAATTTATATTTAAAGAGTACAATTGTGTCTGCTTCAGGAATAAAGACCAAAAACACTGATTTTGGTCCAATTATATGCTCTTTAGAGAAGGTGCTGTGGCTGTGATGTCATTAGTTTTTTGGTATCAGTCATATGGACTACTTTGTTTCCTGTGATTTTTGTTGTATTTTAGAGCTTGACAAGGGTGGTCTCAATGTATTCTTATAGTATATGGAAAAGATCATTTTTATGATCCAGTTATTATTTAACTTTGAAGTAACATTAGTTGTGTTTTTATTATACTGTACCTTTAGCTAGGTTGTGGGTTCGAGACCCTGGCAACTTTGCTGACATTCACACTAAATGCACTGTAGGTCACTTTGGATAAAAGCATCTTCCAAATATGTAGATGTAAATAAAGAATGCAGTACTTTCACACAAGAAAGAAACCGCTCTAGTTAAGTGAAATCCCTTTCCTCACAGGTCTCGGCATTCACACAATAAAAGAATCCCAAGAATCCAAGACCCAAGAATCGTAGTGATTAATTAAATTATAATCTAATTACACAGGAAGCATGTACTTGCCCACAGGATACCCTTGCGCCACCTCACACCAATAAGCAACACCATTGAGTGTTTTGAGACCAATAACATATTCATCAGTTCTTTGAATGGATGATAAACACAGTGTTATGCCTGCTGGAATTGTAACCCACCCACCCCTTAGGCCAAATGTAAGAAATTAATACAATAAATGAAAACCGCACAATTGTCTATGGTGTTGTTCACATGTGAGATGTCCTGAGGTCCAGTGCAGCTTGTGAATACTAATGGGGCCGGAGAGCGGACGTTCAGCAGAGGTCAGAGCCGTGATGAGAGCCGGTCAGACAGCTCAGATAGGTTGGAATACACGTGTGAGGGGTTTGTACTACAATGATCTCTGTTAGTAAATCCATAGAGCTGGATAGACTGGAGGTTTGGGTGCAGTAATATGACAGCATTTTGGTTTTATTGTTGGGCTCTGGCCAATTTAGAAAAGAAAAGAGTGAAAATCTTATTGACTTTTTTGGAGTGAACTATTTGTTTATTTACTTGCCTTGGTTGTTTCATGTTGTTTAACAAATTAAAAACATAGTGTAAGTTGTCTTTTTGGATAGTGTAGTATTTTAGTTATTGTAAACTCGTAGCTTGTGTGAGTGATTCACAAGTAGAGCTGAAAAATATAATGAGATTATTGAAACATTATATATTGCAATTATTGCATATTGCAATATATATTGTATTCATTTTCTGTTGGGACAATGCTTTTTTTTCAAGAAAGATATGAAACATGTATGTTGATTATGTCATTTTTATTTTTTAAATACATTTTAATTTAAAGCGTCATGATATCGCACATTGTATATCACATTATTCATATCAAATATTTATATCATATATATTGCATTTTCTTTCTAATTTAAAACACATAAAGTACTTTATAATTATTGTTGTATTTTGAAGCTTGACAGGGATGATCGATATGAATTCTGTCAGTTTATGGAAAAGATGTACGTAAGGATTTTGTCTGGTGGTTTTAAGATCAATCTTTTAACTTTTATTTTTTGGCTTTTTCTCTTTGTGGTACAGGACAGGAAGCGAAGTGGAACAGAGAAGGGAAATTGCCAGAAGCCGAGACTTGAACTAATGTCTAACGTTATGATTTACCTTAATAGTAACATTGATTATGGTTGTTTAAGACTCTACTATCCAAACTGTTTTAATAGAACAGTGGGTGAGTAATTTGATTGTTTAATCGGGCTTTGTGTGCTCTCATGGAGTCCTGCCATATTTGTCAGCAATAATTAAAAAAAAATCTTCCTCATGATTGTCACAATTCACTGGTCCGTGTCTCCTCTGAGATTCCCAGTAAAGTCTTCAAGCTTGTCTTTGACTCCTCTGGGATAGGCAGTAATGTCTTGCTGGCACAGCTTCGGGCCCCAGTGGGAATCCAGCATCTCTGCCAAAGTGTCTTTCTTTTCCTCTCCACTTCTCAAATTGACAGTCGTGTCAACAGGTTGCTCAGCTAAAGGAAGAAGAATGGGCGCTGTAGTCTGCCAAGATGGGACTGCGGCTGCTGCAGTTTGCATGATGGGTTTTTTCTGCGTGTTCGTGTTCACATGACTTGAGTTTGTGCGGAGTCACCGATTTGGAGCCGGTTTGACCGCTGTGTTCCAGTTTTCCATGTTTGGGGGGGATCATTGATCCATGTAATTAGAACAGTGAGAATAGAGGAGGTCCTTACAAAAGATTGTTCCCTTTGAATTTCAATTTATTTAAGCTGCAGAACATGATTACGCTGACAGGAAACACCATTCAGGACTATTACGCCGACAGCAGGAGCAATGTGGTGAAAGCAGAGTCATCAGGTCCGAAATGCAATGGGAAGCAGCACTTTCTCCAATAGAAAAATATATATTTTATCACCAATCTGGCCTAAAGTTTGTTTCTTCAATCTTTTTATTCTGTTCGATCGGGAAGGGCGCTGAGGCATTTTGTCATCTCTGGACCCAGCGATCCATGCACACGGGGACAGAGCTCAGTTCCGCTTAACTGAGTCTCCCTGTATCCGACGGGACTTCTATTACTTTGAATATGCTCCTGGCAGCAAAGCGCAAAAAAAACTACAATCTCTGAACGACATGTGTGCGAATAAATTCAGTAGTAAACCTAAATTTAAATGCAGAGATGGTATTATCATGCAGCATTGTTTGTGAAAGCGCAATCTCTCAGTCGTGGAAATACTTGCATACAGAGTCTTCAGAAAGCTTAGCTGTGATAAGGACTTTATCTGCAGAAGTTTTTAGGATCACCATTTTGTGTGCGTAGAAACTTGGAGAAAGTTCGTCTGCTACAATATGTAATTTGGTTTAATTCATATCACTAAACAAATGGTATTGCTATAGGATAAAGAGACATAAGCTGTTATTCCTCAGCATGTCAAACCTTAAAATGAAGCGTAATCACACCGATGCATGTTTTTGTTGTAACCACAGCATACAGTAATAGGAATGAGGTTTTTACAAGCGTTTTCTTGCTGTGTGTGTGTTTGTGTGTGCGTGTCGTAAGCGTTTCCAGTGTGTGTTTGCAGGTGTGTGGTTGGTGACTCATCGCTGGTGTCAGAGGCAGTCAGCTGTGCAGGTGACATATGCAGATTTATGGAAATGCTTTGCTCTTCTTTCCTCCTGTTTGGCCAGTCCTGTGCAGTAATTATGCATATGGCGTCCATCTCGAGGTGGTCAGCGCTAACCACTTGAGAGTCACGGGTCAACAAAGTAATTAATTTCTCTGAAAAAGTCTCTGAAAGACCGCAAACATGCATAATGGTCTGAATGTGTATTATTAAGGTTTATTAGGCAGAATTCTGTATTTTTGAAAAGACACGTTTTTGTTGGGTTTTTTTGGAAAATATGATGTATGCAAATACACATGTATGCATACATTTTTTTAAACCTTGAGAACTTCTTATAGAGAACATCTTATGTCTTATATCTTATATATCAATATGGATGATTACTTATAATAAAAGTTTTTCTTTTAGTGAATATAGAGAAAATTATGTGCCACTTTAATACAATGTCCCATCAGAGGACATACAGATAAAGGAAAAGTTGCTTTGAATAAAAGCATCAGCTAAATGTAAAATGTAAATGTAAAGCTTTCAAGATTATTTTATTGTCATTATTATGACATATCCAGATTGAGCTGTAAGAGGTTTTCAAGGGCAGAGGAATGTTTGCATGCATGTGCGAGGCATCAGTTGAGGAAAGTTTTAGGTAACAAGTTAGAAAGTATATAAAGAGAGATTTGAGGAGCGTCAATACAGTTATGTGTAGCAGTGTAATAAAACTATTTCCGAATTTGTCAATCGATGCTGCGCACCAGATTGAAGACTCATTGCATTAATTTGAAAAACAGCATGTAAACGGAGAAGTTCATTTGGACTTATAAATCAAAATGTGATTACATTCTTCCGTACAATCAAATTCTGCAACCTAAAGTTATTTTCAGACACTGTTAACCTTGAACAGGCCCTAACAGAAACGCAGTCTTCTCTCGACTAGGATATCGTTTCTGAATTACTTAAATGAAAATCAAATAAAGTGCAGCGCTCTCATTTCTCTGGATACTCAGAGTATAGGTATCTCCATCCTCCCTGTCCTACACGATAATGAAGAAGAAAAAATGCAATACAATTTTATGAAAGCCAATGAGATTGATCTTTTCTTTTCCCAGAGCCCCTTCACTGTTAATTCAACACCAACTCCAATTTCACACACTTATTATCCCGCCGCTGGTCGCACCAAAAATACGAACCCCGCTCTGCTCTAAACTCCTCCACCGCTGGGAAATTAGAATATCACCCGACGCAGATCAGAGAGATCACAAATCAAAGTACAAGGTGACACCTGTGAGTATTGAGTCACAGCCTGAAAACTGGACAATTAATTTTTTTCTAGTTTATCCTGATTTGGTTTTCTTGTCCAACTTTTGCTCTTTGAAATTTTGCCCGCTAATCTTCTAACAAGTTTGTCGTACCTTATCCGAACCCATTAGTAAAGTAAATTTAAGTTTGTGAAAATTATGCATGTTATAGGACTTGTGGTGCTTGAAGCGACTTGAGGTTTAAATCCAAGTTTCTTAATGGAAATTAAATGAAAGTTTCTTAATGGAAATGTGTCTTTATGAATTGGCATTTTAAGCATCGTCTCACATTATTGCTCACTCTTACATCATATGGAACCAGACCAGCATTTCTGTACCATCTTCTGCCTGAATACACACTGTCGTATCATATCCATAATATAAAGCGTGTGATTTACTGTTGACCTTATAGCTCCAACTCTGTTGTGATGATGGCCAATAAATACGCTGTAAGTCAGTGTCAGCTCTCGGTTCATACGCTACACTGTTTCTACAGGCTGCTTGTTAAGTCTCTTCCTGGAGAGAAATCTTACTTACTTGTGCTTGACTTTATGATTGTAACGTCTTGAGTGCTCGAGTGTTTTGCATTGCTTGCTGGTTTGAATACATTGAGTAATGCTTAATTGCTGTTCTTTGAATTCACAGGGATAAGTGTTTCTATGTGGTAAAGGTACACACAAAAACACTCATTTTCGTAAAGACTTGCTTTGCTGGATGTAAACTGACAGTTTATTCAAAGCACTACAGTACATAACATCAATTTATTCTGGGTGATTGCTGTGGTAAGAGATGATGAAGGCTTATGGGTACTTTTTCTAAAGATGCTTCCAGCCTGACTGGATCACATGCAGCCAGAGTTTTATGTGTCTAATAACAAACGTTTTGTTGATTCTGAGCTAGCCTTTAGGAATGGTTATATAAAATAATATTACAGTAAATGTGTAGAACCACAAAAATGGTCCAGATAACTAAAGTAATGCTATGATAATATTTTGTAAATTTAAGGAATTGTGAATCTTATGCCATCACTCATAATGCCATCCTGAATGTATACAAATTTCTTTCTTCATTTAAACACAAACATTTTAAAAAAACATTTAATAAAATATAACTTTATGTATATTCAGAAAGCACGTACAGTACATCCATTATTAAAGTAATCCGAATGACCCCAGTGAGATGATAAATATGTTGTTTTGTTTTGTTTTACTTAATAAGCTTTTAATATTTACAAAATACAATCATTTTCTCGCACAAATGTATTGCTACAGAAGACATAAAAGTGCAAAAGTCTTGTGCTGAAATTTCACATGAAAACTTGTCACAACACACACCAGACCCAATTAGATTTTTTTTATTATTGAAATATTGGCATATTTTCATTAATTAATGTTATGAGTTATAATTTTGCATATATTCAAAAATATGAATCGTTGTCTCTAATAGACATATTGTTTTGCTTTATTATTCCACTGGAGTCATTTGGATTATTTTAATGACTGATGAATGTGCTTTTAGGAGTTTTAGCAAGTTGGGACCTATACATGCACATAAAGTGATGGACATTATTATAAAAGTGTTTGTTTGCGTTTCGCTTAACGGTGTTAATTTAAGGTAATTGTGAGGGATTTTTATTTAAGGTGAACTATTCTTCAAATTGCAGTGTTTATTTAAAATTGAAATGCTATTTTTGCTACAATCATGTAATGTTTTATTTCTCTTTGTAGCACAAGCCCCGTGTCTCTCAACACGCTTCCTCCAGATCACACCCCTCTCACAGCTGTAATTTTAAAACATTAATCACGCGGCCCACATACAACACGGCCCGCTGCCACTTTTTGGGGTATTTTTAATTGACTATAAATCAGGCACATGCTTGACAAATGATGGTAATTACAGTACAGCCGTTACAGTGCTAGAGAGAGTGTTTCCCTTCACTAAAGACAGAGGTCAGCGGGGTGAGACGAACACTTATGTGTGTGTGTGTGAGGATCTCAATCTCACACAGTGAGTGTTTGTCTGTCTTACACTTGAGGACCCTTCAATGTAAGCTGACCTGACTTTGGACTCCAGTATAGGGCACTAGTGAGGGCACATCATGCTTTAGGGAATGAACTGATGATGTGGCAGAGTTAACATATTGTCATTGGAAAGTACATAGAAGAACTAAGTCAAGAACATACACAAAGTTCTCAACCTTTCCTGCTGCTTGGGGTGTCTGTAAGTCCCACTAGATGATGCTAAAACATGTTCTTCCCAGTTGCTTAAATCTAGTTCCTGCAGGGATGCCTTGACCTTCTCCCGCTGGTCCGCTCTCCTTCTTGAGCGCTGACCCAAAAATTCCAGGGCTAGTTAAGGAGGGCGGTAACAGGATTGAGTTCTAGGACAGTATGGAGAAGATGCTGGCCTGAGGGGTGGACCAAACTGGCAGCTGTTCCCTGTCCGCCCTGGGCACACTGACTGCCATTTGATCTCCTCCGCAGCAGCAAACGGCACTATGCAAAATGGCCCCACTCCTCTCGCTAACCTACTTAGCGGAGGAATTTACATTTCTGATGCAAATCGAGGGTGCATCTGCCCGCTCTAACAAACACTCATTCACAACACTGAAAAGCAAAATAACCAAACATGTTTAATTCAGAACCAGCTGTTCGGCGAGGCGCATTCATCAATTAGTAACATGATCTTTTTAATTGCAGCTTTGAAGGCGAATTTAAAGAGTGTAACATGTTTCACGCTGATACAAACTGTTGGAATTAATGTTCGACAGTCGCCTATTCAAATTACCTCGGAATACCGAACCATTAGAGTCGGATCTGCGACATCTCCGCTGCCTGAAAGGTCAACCGCAAACTTATACATTTTAATGAGCACTTGGGATTCAAAGCTTATTTGCCATAAATTTGAATAAGTGTTGAAGAATTGAACAATTGGCTTTCTATTTCCAAACCTTATCAGTCTGTCGCGATCTGATTGTTAAAATCGAACGTGAGAATTTCGCATCAACACCTTTCATAACGTTATACTGTATCGTGTGATATTTTACCTGAGCTAGTGCATGTAATTTAATATGTTAGACGGTGTTATTTTTATTTTCTGTGAACAACAGCTTGACTTGATCATTAGAGCAGATGCAGGCCTGAGGGTGAAAAGTTACATGTTGTTTAATAAAAAAGGCCTTGAGGTGAGAGATGTTATGAAAGAATGCTTGTTTTAATTCCAGATTGTGTACGAGAAATCGTGTGTTATGCTGGTTTGTCCGAGTGCATCTCTGTGTCAATCAATGTTTTGGTTACAGGCGAACACACGGGATAAATGCATGAAATACAGTTGGATTGTGTTTGCGTATGGGTTTGTTTATGTCTTTGCAAGGAGAGGTCAGGCTTACATACCAAAAGAAAGTCTAAAAAATACAAAGGAACCCGCAAGAGACTCGGCATGTTTTTGTGGTATAAAAAAGCATTCTATTTCCTCTTTCATCTCTGCTGGAAAAGCATCAAAAGATTCTGTAAATGAAAGCTTTTTATCATCTCATTATTTCTGTTCAACTGTGATTTTCAGCTACTTAAAATCGCACCTGATGATTGTCAAAAATTGGCATTTATATGGACAGCCATAATAACCTGCTTCTTAGAACCTCCGTAACCAGCGGCGAGCATCTACACAGAACAATGACTCCATCAGAGTATGTGCAGTTCATGATTTTTCAGAAAGCAGTCGGTCTGTAAGTGATTACCTTATTTCATCTATTGTGATAAAACGTTCTGCTTTACAACTTGGGCAGATGATAGATCAAAAAATATGACTGGAAAATTGCGGGAGCTCAATCCCGTGCAAAGAGGCAGAGGCAGTTGCACTGCATGTACTGTACGTGTGTGTGTGTGTATTTGTATTTTTCGTTCACCGTGTATGTTGCTTGTATCCGGTACTGATGGCTGAAGGGGCCCAGGGCTGTGGAGAGGCGAGTTTGATCCCCGGTGTCTGCAGCTTCCTGTGTACAGATCGATTCACCGGTGAGCAAAAAATGTGCCATTCAGAGATGAGCTGGAGAATGACAGGCCCATTCCAGCAGAAGTTGTACTTTAGGGTATGTGTGTGTTATCAGACATGATGAATATGTAAGAGGGTTATTCAAATGTGTCATGTCTGTAAAAGACAGAAATTTATTTCTCTCAAATTTTAGTGGCACATTCACAAGTAGTTGTCTTGACATGTCATAGGGAAAGTTTTTTTAAAGAATAAGAACTTAAGTTTCAGTTTTATTCACATAAATCTATCACACGGCTTTAGAAAACTTGTGTATTTCCATTCACTGTCAATTCGTTGAAACAAATAGCTTGGATCTTTTGCCTAGTGTAACTTGTCCTTTCGTGCTCCATTGAAGAAAGTCACATAGCTTGAAATAACATCCTCGTGTACATTTCTCAGTTATTCTGATTGACGCGTCACTTACACAGTGGCCGCTCGCCTCACCTGAGTCAGCTCTTCTGCAGTTTTTCACAGAAAGTTTTTCTTTGTATAAAAGAACAGTCTCACCTTTTCAAAGCATTGTTTTCTTCTCACTCTTTTTTTTCCCTGTCAGAGAGTCAAAAAGCTGCCGACAGTCATTCACCTGGAGCGCGCTGATGTGAGCCCAACTCTTCTGTCAGCTGTCAAAAGCGACTGACAGCCGTTAAGCTAAGAGGTCTTTTAAAGGTTTCTTGTGCCGTCCGATGACAGCAGATGACCGTTGGAGACGAAAAGCTCAGAAAGATGCTTTTAATAAACCCGTTTTAAAGTTTGTTGTTCTGGAAAATTAAGATGCCAATCCTCTTTTAGTCCTTGAGCGATTCTTTAAATCAAACACAGATGTTTTATTCCAATCCCTCAGACTAAGAGACTTGAAATATGTGAATATAAATACACAGTAAATATGTGTTTACTTGTACTCTTTTCTGTCATTCATTTAGTTGTGCCTGATATTTTTTTTTAAATTACAAGTCAGTGTTTGTCGGGCAGCAAATATTTATTTACTTTTTGTAAATGTTTTTATTCGTAACCACAAAACAGCACATAGCCTAGTCAGTTTTGTTTATCCCAGTTGCTTTCATGGTTCATTTAGCTCAAACAAAATAATAAGAAGGCTCAGGTAATATATGAAGCACAGTGATTTTAAATGATGAATTAAATATTCATAACGATAAATAATGCAGGTATTACTTTACTATATTGTTTGTTCTCTCTAACTGCATATCCATCAGAATGAAGGTCTGTTGTGCCATGTCTTTGTGCCAGAGGAGGCATGTGTTTGGCATTGTGTCGACTTTGATTGTGTGTATACAGAACAGGATGTAGAAAATGCCAAACAGACATCCAGTGAAATGCAAAACGGACAGTACTGTCCAATGGGTGGGCAGGTTTATAGTTTGGGTGACATCGCTTGTGCCAAGGTGGTGACATGAACACCAGTTGTGTAGAGGTTGGCATACTGCAACTATGGGGTCTTCAAAAAGTGCAAACATGTGCAACTTGGCAAAAGACGTCAGAAGGTCTGTTGATGTGTTTTTTTTAACATTAAATATTTAAGAATGATATGTAAGAATTTTTAAGCTAAAGAAGCACAATTTTTAAAACCACTATTATCAGATTTACTTCAGATTTTAAATATATTACTAGAATGAAATCCTGACCCAACAGTTTTAGAGATTTTGGTCCTTCCTCATTTAAGTAGGCAGAAGATATACTTGCATGACTAGAAATAGCTTATTTAGTGTGTTGCAAACTGCCGAATGAAATGGCTTTCCATACAGGGACTTTTGTTACAGATTTTTAGATGCATATACAAAGTTCTTGCAAAATAGATGAGCATATGGCGTTTCCTTGCGAATGCACTTAACTTCTCTGATGATGGGCACTAATGCCGAAACTTGAGAAGGATTGTGTTTGTGTAGTGAATGTAAATATTCTTATATTGTCTCAAACTTTTCAGCACAAACTGTTATGACACCCATAATTTGCTTGTCAGGAAAAAGTAAACTTTCAGTTGTTTTGTTAGATTTGGTAGAGCTCTCGTTTCCTTACTGGTTTTGTGATAGGAAATCACCTGCCCTGTTGTCCAATTCATTATAGTCAGGTGATTTTATGCAAATCAGACATTAATGAATCATTAATGGAATATACCCAGTTGAAGCGATAGCTTCACTGCTGACCAGCCATCTGTGTGCGTAAGACACGCATGTGACATTATGACGTAGGATGGTGTGACATCTGCCATGAGACAAATACCTTGACAATGTTATTTCTCATGTGGTCCACCTACCGGCTCGACATGATGCAACGTTTGTGAAGTGTGATGGGAAATGTCCTCACAACTCTTGAGGATGTCTAACTCTTGCAGTATTACAAACCGTTGTGGTTTTGCTGGGTTTTTATAATATTGATTGTGACATCTGCCAGTGTAGCTTTAGATACAAATGAATACTGTCTAATAATGCACAACTGTAATAATGATGGGAATGTGCAGCATTGTGAGCAAAATATATATATTTTTTCCAGAAAATTCAAAAGGAATATAGATTTTAAATATGGTATCAGCTTAGGTGTTCAGTGCATCTTCACTGTTAATTAACGTTCAATTTAATGTTTATTTTAAAACTAAGAATGGAAGAATAGGTGAGAGAGCCCATTGGCTGTGATTTCGACGGGTTTGTGTCGATAACAAACAAGAAGCAGGGTCCCCATAGGGGAAATACACAAAGCAATTACAGCGAGAGAAAGTTGCCTGGAGAACCTTATTAAAATTTAATAAGCCCAAGGTTCTTTCTAGCTGTTGTTCTGTGATGGCACAACATTATGTTCCCAATTCTCAAATTAAATCACAGAGCAAAGTGAGAAAAAAAAGCTGAAAATCAAAACAAAAATAGTGTGAATGTGGATTGTTTTTCTCATGTTTGTGACACATTTGCAGCATTCTACAGGAAAGCCACTGTGGTGACATACTATGACTTATTTGTAACACATACTGAAGCTTGTCTAAGAAGTGATACAGATACAGTATTGAAGGTAGGTTAAGTATTAAACAGATCAGTATTAAAGAACTTAAAAAGAAACAAAGATTGGATTTTTTTTAAATGAATATTTAAGATTCTACTCTATTTCTAGATCAATAATCAAATGTATACCAGCACTGACCATGTTGACTCATTTGTACAACAGGTGAGATTTCCTTGCATCTGTTGAAGCTCACAAGATGCTGTTTGGCACATTCGCAAATAACTATTTTTTAGGACTAATTCACACCAGTTGACTTACCCTCATGCCACTCCTGATGTATATGACTATCCTTATCTGAAGTTAATTTCATAAAAATATCTGTGATATGGATAAATGTTTTATATATTTTAAAGCACATACATCCATGACAAACATTATACAAGCGTGTGTAATTGAATAGTTGAAGTAGCTTTAGTAAAAGCTAAATTTGTAAAGGCACCTGCTGAATCAAAAAATGCTGTATGATATTTACTCACGAGACACACTCGAATCAATGAGAATTAAAGTTATAGACATGCCACCTTTTTTTTATTTGGTTCTCAAAAATCGGTAGATATGCTTGGCTTTAATTATTTTAATGGTGCCGTTTCTGATATATTGTGACCTATAAAGTGATTGATATTTTAATAGAAATGAAGTCGTATAAATCTGGAATGGTATTATAAGACAGTTTTAATGTTTGGTGGAACTATTCCATTAACTGCATTCTCAAGCTGGCACATGCCGTGTATGCCAAATAATAAGAAATTCTAAAATGTATGTTGTCATTTTAAAATTCAACGTTTTACTCATTGTTATGCTGATAATGTACTTTCTGATGTGTATAAACAGTTTCATTAAAGATGATAAGAGTCAGAAAAGCACTAGCACAATATTGTCCTTCACATTTGAATCTTTCTTATTGTATGTGCGTGGTTGTTTTGTTCATGTGTGGGTGTATAGTGGTTGAAACCTGTTGCTCTGGACCACTGACTACGAGAGATAACAAGCAACAGCAGAATAGGAGAACATGAGAGCATGCACTCATTATTCCACCATCATTACCATACAGCGCACACACACTTCCATTGCTAATCTGCTATAATACATTGCAAAAGAAAGCAAGTCTTGCCTTACTGTAGCTAAAGCAGAGTTTAGCCGATCTCAGGGTGTGAATTTTTGTAACATCACAACTGAGAGGCTTAAACACAACAGTTATTCTGACAGTTAATGCAGTGATGTGATTTGTTGGATGCGGATGGAAAAACGTTTGAACTTCTGCCCCGGAGCGGCCTTAGGGTATTGAGCTAAAATTGCTTCTAATGCCCGACATACCATCTAGAATAGAGACGTGAGGTTTTTACAGGTCGCTCTTGGTGGTTGTGACAGTTTATAATATCTGATTTAGGCTTATAGCATCCGCTGATCACCGGTACCCATGCAGTTGCAAAATTAAACTCGCTTTCTATCGATCGGGTAGATCGGTTTTAAAAGCGTCTGCGGTGAGATGCATTGCATTATGATTGAACTCGCTAGTTTGATCTTTATTGATATCGTGCATTGCACAGAGGGGAAATTACTCAGGCAAACTCATTTAAGCTTTTAGAAGGTGTAAGAAATACCCGATAAAAGTGATACACAATCTCTGGCCTTCTTCTGCAGTGATGGTGTTTGTGAAAGTTGCAGCGAGCTATTTATCTGTTAGCGCACATTTCACAAGCGATTGTCTTAGTAATTAGGTTATTAGTTTACCGTCACCTGATGTAAATTTATTAAGGTTACATTGTCTCAGTGCTGTGTTATGATACTACCTGAAAGAATGCCATGAATTTCATTGCGTCTTTTGAAAACCACATACTGTAATTCCTTCTTGCAGGCTGACCATAAATCAGCTCTTTACAATGCAAACAATAGATTTTTTTTCTGCATCATGCATAAGGATATATCTGCACTCTTTTCTGCGAAATAAAGATGCTTCACAATGTCTTTTGGCCTGAATGGTTCCGTAAAGACATCCAAAAACTTTTCTGTTTCACAAAAGGTTGTAATGGAAAAAGGTTCTTTAGGCTATTAGAAAGGTAAGAAAGAAATTGTGATTTTAAAAACCTTTGACACAAACGTTCTTTGGGGAACCAATAATTGTTGGTTGTAGAAAATATATACAAGCATGTTTTAATTGCACCAGGATGATTTCTGAATATACCTGTATAAAAAGCCTCATTTGCATTGAAATGCATGTTCTTTCTTTGCAAACGCGTTGACAATAATACAAACACGCAACACCTTTTTTTTCATCGCTTTTAGTGCCTGGTTTAACTGGATTGTGGATGAATAAGATATAGGCTTTTTGAGCTGAAGTACCGTGTGCAAAAGTGCCCTTAAACAAAAGAAGCTTAATGAAAACGTTGCTTTTGAATATTCTCCACTACATGAAATGAAAAGAAATTTCTTTAGGATCTGAACGTTCATTCTCTTTGTATTAGAATAAGAGCGTCCTACTGATGAAACGAACCAATTAGGTTCACCGCCTACTACACTTTACTTCAGAGTATCACGTTAGAGAGACTTCTCAGAAGCACTACATTATGATTATGATCTTAAATAAATGCAGATGGTTATTTCTCGTTCACTTTAGTTGCATGCATGCTTGTGTATATGCGTGTTTGCGTGTGGGCAGGTGTGTGTTTGGGTGTGTGGCTGGGGTTAGGCTCTTGTATAGTCCTGCTTTTAACATAATAACAGAAGCACTATGTAACCGTACTTCTGAAGAAACTTTTCAGCGTGCACTTTTGGCTTTCGGCAGTGATGAGTTTGGCAGAAGGAAGTAATGCACCGACTTGTGATTAAATGTTTACTTTATCACACTGAGCAGCACAGATTAAGGTTCCCATTAGAGATATTGGTAATAGTGTCCACCAGGGTAATGAGCCAGCTGCAACAAAAAATGTTTTTCATTAATGTTTGTATGAGTTGGCTGGATTCTTTTCCATCTCCAGAGCAGATGTTTGTAGTAAAAAATCCCCCACAAAAAGATATTAGTAAAATGTCAGACTAAATGAGTTTGTGCTGTCATCACTAGTCATCAGTGATGAGTAAGTTAGATGTGGTTCTGCTGAGCTACAAGCACATTTTTTTACTTTATAGAGCTGAAATAAATATATATATAATATATTTATATATATCACATATATATAATAAAGCTAATGCACAAGGGGAGAATTTGGTATATAGATAGACTGTCAAATATTACAAAATTATTATTTCTGCATATTGCACAAACTCAATTCAAGTGTAAATGTTAATAGCATCACTATTTTTAGCAGTTTGCTAGTAAATTTCTATATTAAGTTTTTTAAATATTTGTTAAAAGTTTTGTCTTTAAGTTTGCACGAAGAACTTATTTGTAACACTTTACAATAAGGTTCAATTTGTTAACATTTTTAACACAACTACTTTACATTAGCTAAGATGAACAAACACTGAACAATTGTATTTGTATTAACTAACATTAAAGCCCTCTATACTGTATCACCATCTCTGTTTGAAACAAAATGCCATTTACTTAACATACTTATCTTCATGTGACTTGAAGATCAAACAGCTTAAACAAAGATTATCAGGTGTTTAAAAGTTCTTGTTATCTAATGTATAAACCTATTTTAATGAATAAAACCTCATCATGAACTGCTCCCAATTTATTTATTTGCTTATGTGCCAAATCATTTTTAGTTAAGTGCCACGATGGGTAATAGCGACTGTGTGTTTAACAACTGAAGGACTCACCAGGGGGTGCTTCAGCTCCGAATGAAATTATGAAATCTGTGTCCATGGTTACTCCTGGCACTTGCTTTTATCCATATGCAATCATTCATGTGTCTTCCACAAATACGTATAGTCAGCATGTCATCATAAAGTACGGATCCTGCGGAAGTCGTTGAGGTGTTTTAATGATTGAGTAGGCGTTAAATTCATTGAAGCACTCCAAAAACACTGCTGTGCGTTAGTCAACCCCATTTACCCAGATCATCCAAACCCTTATGTTTATTAGTGGAGAGTGCAGACTCCCCACAAATGGTGTTTAACACTCTTGTTTACTCATACAAAATGATTCAGGCAGAGAAACTATTATTATTAATGTATGTTGTTTTTTTACCGACTGAATCTGAATACAGTTGGTCTGTTGTTTTATTAAGGGCCAGTTGGTTTGATAATTTATTATTTAATAACTGTCACCATTCCCTTAGGAGGAACATCTTTTTTCACTTTAATAGTTTTTTCACTTTTTTCATAGTTGAATTCTAATCTAATCATGACAAATTATATATATTGATGGAAAGGGTCAAGAATAAATATTTGATAAATTTTCATTACAATAAACATAAACAAAACATTAATAACATTTTTTAATCTTATTTATATACCTTAAAAATTCCCATTAATAAAAAATTAAAAGACTCCATTTTAAAAAAATGTATAAATATCTCGAAATATCCAAAAAATGTATTTTGAATAACACATTTTCATGTAAACTCAATATGTGCGGTGACAGTTATTAGGTTAATACAATTATATTTATACATTTTTATCTAATTCTTAAGTTTAACTACTTTTGAGGGTCACCTTATATACATGTTAATCTCAATGTTTTAATACTGTACTAACAGATGCTCTTATTGTATCAGCATATGGGTAGTTGACAAATAAATATGTGACTGTGTCCTATGGTGTGACAAAAAATGTAGAAACAATTCTTTAAAGATATTTGAATAGCATGAGAGATTTATCTTCATTGCTGGAGTTACAAATAGGATGAGAAAGATATCTTAATTGATAGGTTTTTTTTCTCTACATTGTTTGTATGTCACATCATAGGACATCAACCACCCATTTTAAATCCTATTACGACCTCTGAAATTGTACTGTTGTGTTAGTTATGCAATTTATTGTTTTAAATCTGTGCACTACACTGCTGATATACACAAAAAACAATTAGTGATAGCTGTTAACATCAGAAGACCATCCGAGGGTCACACAGATGAACTGGCTGAATAGCCCCAAACAGAGATGGGGAACAGTAGGATATAAAGTGCTTGTCTTAGGCCGAGGTTGGATCCAGAGGTGGATCTGCTTGGTTCTCGCTCAGTGATTACCCACCAGCTTGAAGAGCTCAATTTCACTGAACTCTCCTTCATCCCAGCAGCTGTGAATGTCAGAAAAAGTCTAGGTGTAAACCTAAAGGAATTCCAATGGGTTTGTTCTTCGTGGTCCAGGTGTATTTAATACTCTTCTCTGACACTAAGATCTGGCCGACTAGCTGCTTGTGAGGTGTTTGGAGAGGAAAAAAAGATGCCGGGATGATGAGAACGGTCAGTTCAGCAGCATCTGATCGCTCTTGTTAAAAGGGCCCTTGAGAACGGCGGCGCACGAAGAGGTGAGTAGGTGGAGGTGAATGTGAAATGTGTGGGATTACTGAGCTAGACCCTCAATTACTTTTGACATTTTGTAGTCAGCTGACCTGTCCGAAAGACTCGAAGGCAGAGAAAGACCGGAGATGCTGGTGTTTCCATGCAGCGGAAGGAAATGTGGTTGGTTGGACGTGAACTGTTATCTCAGCTGACAGTTCAGGAACAACTCAAGGCTTGATGTCTTTATATATTCGAGGTGTGTGAGTTGATGGTTTTTGAGTTGGGACGAGTCAGGATTATGGATGAACGCTTTAACACAGTACTATAATTGCAAAAGTTCAAAACATGAGGGCGTAAACTCTCACTTTTTGTAACTCTCCAAATTAGTCCTATTTAGAGAAAGTCACTACTATCTTTTTTGAAGAGGATATAAGTATCTCAAGAGGGCTGGGTTGAAAAAAATGAATTTCCTTGTTAACAACAAAAATAATAGAGAGAGAGAGATAGCAAGAGAGAAGTGTGAAAGATATTGCTGTGAAACAACTATTTTAACAATCTATTTTTTAAATTCAGCATCTATTTTCTCGCTCAACATTTAACTTTTACCATGATGTAATTTTACAAACATAAAGAATTACAAAAAATTGTCTTTCACATTCTTCTCTCTTTCTTTGAATTACTATGAATATTCAGAGCTGAGAAACTGACCACGATTAACTAACAATGCTTTGTACCAACATCTTGTACAGTGTATTTCATGTGGGATGTTTTGATTGACATAAATCAATGAATTTGCATTCTAAAAACTAGTCAATAATCCTGTGGCTGGCACATTTCAGATTAAAGTATTTGCAAGTGACAGAAAGTCAGTTCCAAATTCAACAGTATTAAAGTGTTTTTAGTTTGTCAGAGAAAGACAGCGACGCATGAGAAGGCAAAACTTTAGGAATTGACAGACTTTGCAGACCAAAAAATTATATTTGATCTGGCTTTTCTCATAACAATTTTTTGAAATACTTGCTGTGCAGAAATCTAAGCTTTGCTTGTATCATTACAGTAGGTGTCACACGTTAGTAAAAGTCCACCCTTCTGCCCGCCCGTGAAAGAAGCTGTGTTTCTGCAATCTGAAATCAATGTTACATCAGCCCTTTAATGGTGTTGATCTGAGAATTTGGACATGAAAGGCTGAGGTTACACAGAGGCTTTCGTTCTATTATAGCTGGCTGGAGGACAACACAGCTGGAGAAGAACCAGCCAAAGGGAGATGAAGCATGATTGGTCTGCGCTTTGAGATCAGATGCGAAATCAAAATTTACCTCTGATCAGGAATACAGGCAACTGAAATGCCATTTCACCACATGCTGAGCTGAATCTTTTGTAGACTGTGTTTATTTGACTGCAGATAAAAATCCTCTTACTATTGCAATCTGGTTAATAATAAACCTTTACCATCAGAATTTGAAGCACTTTATTGCAGGTTGCAGTTGATAGCATTGCTTTAAAGACTAAATAAACACGAAATACTTAGTGGTAATGTAAAGCAGCGTTTTATTCATGGATCAGTGCAGATGCAGATATGAGCAGGTGCATGCGTCATAATATAACCCTGCTTGACATTTATTCAGCAGGCAAAAACTGTACTCAAAACATGACGTACTGCAGGAAAGCCGCACAAAAAGAGGAAATTAATGAGATGTGCAGTAGAGCACAGACTTGATTATGACTCGAAATGTTACACTGGAAAATATTTTGGCTTTTCGAAGAGGATCTGAAAAGGTCACATATACTGGAATGACATTCCTGTCAACTAGTTAGTTTGTACTGTAGATTTAGAGCTGGTTTTGGGGTATTGGCTGGAGTATTAGCCGTTGGTTTTTGATTTTAAGGTGAAGTAAATGATGTTTTATTAACAAAGTTCGGGAGGAGCGCGTCGGATACTTAACCTAATTAAACACAAGAGGAACGCAATCAAGTTAACCAACACCAAGAGGATAAATACAGCCGTTTTGACGGTTACCAGCATCCCTCCACCACCCCATCTCCTCACTTCGAGTTCTTACTACACCTATACGGGGGGTACTCTGGGTTCGGGCTGTTCCCGAGCTTGGAGCCCTTCCCAGACAGCACGCCAAATACGCATTACTATACCCCAGTTAATTATATGTAAGTGTGAACTCGTGAAATGATAGAGAGTTATGTTGATTCAAGATCATTTTGGCAAAATGATCAAAGTTACTGTGATGTAGATATTAGATGACTAAATGAATTGCTTTTGTTCACTGTTGTTAAGGGGAAAATAAGGTGTTGACTATAGATATGTATGCCTAGATGCCACATTTACGCTAAACTTACAAGTTTTGAGTCCGCAATATTTCTGAATATATAAAATGGCAAAATTTAAATGACAGAAGAAATGGAATAACCTTTCACATCTTAGTATGGGTTGTATATGTAGTAACTCAATGTTACAGGCTAGTGACTTTGTTAGCCGATGCCTTTGTCTTGTTGTATTGTGTTTGTTGCAGGTGCACGACTGCTTGGTGAACTTGCATTCGGGTGTACATGGGCAGACCTTGACTGTTTCAATATGGCAGACAATATTTGTATAGAGGTGCTTAGAAACAGATGCTGATGAGGCATCTATGTGTATATATCTATGGTGCTGTCAACTACATAGAATTTGAAATCATTTGAGTTTTTGGCTGCATTTAAGTCATGGGTTACTCACAAAAGTTGTTTTTAACCAAGACACAACAACAACTGGCTTCATTGGAAACTTTACTACCAGTTAACCTGTCAATGAAATGCTCCCCCCAATTATCACATCTGGCCTTTATTGTAATGTGATACACATGTCGCTGATAAAACTCTCACTCGTGCATCAGTAGATTTATGTGAGCGCATTTGAATTCCGATGAGGTTCCCGTACGGCTCCCGTCGAATAATCCTCATAGCGTGATGCTATTTCAGCTGAAAAACACTCTTTTAAAGGGTCTGCCATTGACAGCTAACATCAAAGCGACCCATAGCCATACGCTCTCCAAAACACTCCTGTCCTCGGCACAACAAACACACAATACCATCAAACACTCAAGAGCTCTGCCTTTGAAACGCCTGACACTGTTTGCCTTGCTGCTAGCACACTATAAACAGCTTCCTCTTCTCTTTGAAAGCAATCTAAAGCGGTGTAATGGAAAGGGAAATGAACAGATATATGGCGCTTCAGAGATTTACCGTTTCTTTGCTTGATTCGGTTTTGTAAGAGTAATCCTTTGATTTTGCTATTTGTTAAACACAAATGGTTGTTTTCCTGCCTGTCCTCAATTACGTTGGCGAGCAGAGGTGTTTGACAATGCCGCTCGTGTGTACGTGTGCATGCGTTTGTGTTAGAAATGGCCCTAAAAGCTTTTGTGCTGAGGAAGATAAAGGGACTAACGGCGGAGTGGAAAAGGTTAAGCGCTCGGAGAGAAAACTTCAATGGATTTGATTTGTATTGATTTTGCAGGGCTAACCGGTTACCCTTCCCGCATCTAACAAACAGAACTGTCTTGAAATCTAAACTGCAGAGGAATTGAGAGAGGGTCAACTCATGGGTCTCTCATGTCTTACCGGTTCTGAAAATAGATATACATATAAATATATACATAGCAGTATATATGTATATGTATATGTATGAGAGAGAGAGAGAGAGAGAGAGAGAGAGAGAGAGAGAGAGAGAGAGAGAGAGAGAGAGAGAGAGAGAGAGATAGAGAGAGAGAGAGAGAGAGAGAGAGAGAGAGAGAGAGAGAGAGAGAGAGAGAGAGAGAGAGAAAGAGAGACAGAGAGAGAGAGAGAGAGAGAGAGAGAGAGAGAGAGAGAGAGAGAGAGAGAGAGAGAGAGAGAGAGAGAGAGAGAGAGAGAGAGAGAGAGAGAGATAATTTAATCAGCAGTCACAGTTCAACAGAGCTCAATAGGAGACGTTCAGAGATGCAGAGGGTGGAAGAGACAGATTAAAACATCAAGAGAAGAAATTGTGGAAAGCCATCCTTGTAAATAGCATCAACAAAAACACACTTAGACGGGAACAAAACATGAAAAGAAATCTAGCTCCGTGAGAAACAATGTGGGAGAGGATAATTAGAGCACACATCTGTTCCTCTGAGCTCAGAAGTGCTGCTGTTGACGCTAACGTTATCCGTGATCGCCCGGTAGTTTGACAGACAGACTGAACTCATTACAGCAGAGGTGTAAGTGCAGATCTCAGCACACAACAGTGGCCTGGACCGCCGCTGTCCCCGGGGTCTGGAGAGAGACATGAACACAGGAGCTCATTAAGACCCAACCTGCATTATGTTTAGTGTGTGTGAGATGAAGTCAGACTGTCTCAGACATCAGAACAGAAGAGTGCGCGCGTGCGTGTCATGGTCCTCCGTATGCCTCTTAAACATAATTTACACACGTTGCATTGGTTTACATTCTTGAAACCTTCGAACTGGACACCCCTCATGACCTAACCCTATTGTTTTTATCCCTGTTATGCTTTTCCTACAGTACCATAGTTTAACTATTTTGCATTTAAAGTTATATTTGAAGTTGAACCACTAATTTACAATAGTCTCAATAAAGAAAACATAGTTTAAACCCTGATAATTCATTTAGTAAATCTATACTAATAACTATCTTGTTGAGTCTTTTCTTATGTCTTTATTCTCGTCTCTGTGGGTGTCTAAAGTCCTTATGGCTCAAAAAATCTCACACAAAAAACCAACTCACTCCAGAGCATCAACATGTCTCTCTCTTCTCCAATAAGCAATTCTGTGTGATGGAAACAGGTGCTTCTCCAGGCAATAAAGTCGCTGTTGATTTGATTACTTGCAGTTTCATCACCTGTGATTGTGGGGGTTATCGATAGGGTGTCACATTGCTCATTCCACTTTAATTCAGTTAGCTGAACAGATATGTGAGGCCATCTCTAGTCACACTGTGACAAACTTTTTTTTTTAGCCCCACAAGAGTCCTTGCTTGACCTGTCGTGTACCGCGTGGCCATGAATGTTCAATTGAAAGGTAAAGACATGACCTGCGTCTGAAATCACATAATGGGCGGTACATACGGAGCAAAAATGATTTACTCAGGTGTTGTCAAACAAATACAATTTAACTACAAGAAATGATTTTAATTATACTTGCTTGGCATCTCCTTAGCCCCAATGGTATTAAAAATTATTAATTGCTGCCTTAAAATTTATAATTTAGGTCTAATTAACTTAGCTTTTCAAGTCATCTCAACATTATTTCAACTTATTTCAACTCATCACTTATTTTTATGAGTTGAAATTACTTGAAAAGAGTTGAAATAAAGTAAAAGCCCTTCACATTATTAGAAAACTGGGTATTATTACAGTAAAAGTATAGTATATATGTTTTTTGGTAGACAGATTATAATTGACTTTATAAGTCAATACTATTTTTACTTTTAGTTAAAATTGCTTAACTTATTTATGAGTTGATAATAAACATATGTTTACATCATATACCAAAGTTGAAATAATGTGTAAATCCAATTTGAATGTACTTACTGTAAAAGTTTAAGGCAGCAGTTTTTTAAAGTGATGCTGAAATATCTCAGCAGAAGCAGTAGACCATCTGGATATTTCTTGCAAACTATTTTTTGCATTCTGAAGTTTCAGACATACTACTCATTCTGCATACTAATTTTTGCATACTGTTTAGTTAGCAGTAGGTGATTTCAAATGCACTTGATACTCTCTCTTGGATGATCAAACCCCTGTAAAGTTTACAGTAAAGTTAAATTGTGTTTGATCAGCTGCAGTGAACTCGCAGTGTATTTTTATACTGTAGTTCATACTGTGTTGTGTAATATCTTGGGTGCTAAGCAATTAAACTAATTGATTACAGAAGCATTCATTAGTGGCGTGTCATGCTCAGCACCTCTTTTCCTGAATCTATCATTGCCGCATTAGTCTTTTGTAACAGAAATGTGATTTCTGAAGGAACGCGAAAGGATGTTATTAAGAAAGCTATTGGCACCGTTCCGACTCACATGCTCGAATTAAATCATCATCAAATGCATTTAAATGGTTCATTTAAAGAGGGTCGTAGTCACTTGCACTTCTCACTTTAGCTTTTAGGGGTGTTAAAAAATTACAAAGTTCAAGAGCTGAATCTGTCAAGGATTTTACGGCTGAATTCTGTCTTTCCACTTCTGTGTATGTCCAGTACAGAGTCATTCAGAGTCGGTCTACATTCTTTGAGGTCACCTTGTATTTCACGAATGTAACTTAAAACATCGAAAAGTGCAGTAAAGAAAGTAAATAGGAAGGGAAAGAGGAGTTGAAAATGTGAGCAGGAATATGTTACAGAGGACGAAAGAGCAACATGGAGGTGTGGGGCATTAAGATAAGTCTGAGATGGACATTATCGGAGGGGATAAACTGAGCCGGTGTGGCGGTATCTTTATCTTTCAGACCTGATGTGTGGGGAGGGGGAGTCGATATTTTGAGGGTTAAGGTTCTGTATGTAATATTAATAAAATCTGATTTATTCCTTAGATATTGTCTATTTCCATTTACCTCATTGATGATTGAGCACCAGGCCAGATTTGACAGATGCAGTCACCTTCTCAGGGACATCAACTTTTACTAAGACAAGAAGTAAATATTTTATATATTTTCCCCAAACGAAATTCTTGCTCTGAGATACAGCCAGGGAAAAATGACATTTTGTACTGTTCAAGTGCCATAGAAAAACAACAGAAACATGTACATGATTTTGGTGACATCATCCTGCACTCGGGTGAGGTAAACTAAATGCTATTGGAGAATTTTAACTTCCCTTTTCAGTGTAAATCAGTTACAAGTTTTAGATTTTCTTTTTCATAATCTAATGATTTCTCCATGTTTGTCTTCACAGTGGTATTCGATGACTGTGTGGGAAACGAGAGCGTGGAGTTTGAAGTGTCAAACCCAGACTTTCTAATAGATGAGAACCTAAGTCTGGTTCCTAGAAGAGACGTGATTGACAGCGGAGATGTCATGTTCATCCATGCTGTCAACAAACACGCTGATGATATGGCGCAGGTGACCATTATGGGAGCACCACCCAGATCTCCACAGACGCTCAGGGTAAGTGTTTCTTTGTGTTGGCTTTTTTTCATCAGTGGTTTTGTTAAGAGACATGAAGCCTTCAATCTCGTCATCTCTTACAGTGTGATTTCAAATGGTATTTTGGTGTGCGTCTGCACACCCATAATTCTTAAAATTGGACTGTGTCAGTCAGAATGTCTCATCACTGCTGTCATATTGAAAACTCCTATTCATGCTCAAAATTACCCCCCAAAACAAAAAAGATTACCTGTCCTGACCTGTCATGGTGTCTGTGTGGGAACAGGCTCATATTTCATTGGGAGGAAATTAATTTTTTTATTAAAGGGCAATGTTTGGACACACCTGTGAGACAGAGAATTCAGATACTGACACATGTCTGCAGAGGTACTAAAACCATCACTAGATAAATTGAAGAAAATAGAAAAAAAATATGAAAAATATTGAATGCTAGAACAGAAACAGGGACTGGCTATAAGGGCACATTTTGGCTTCAGTTGACCAGTTTTCTTACTAATTTATTTTTATACCAGTGTGAAGTGTTAAATTTACATTTTACATTTGCATTTGGCAGGTGCTTTAGATAGATTGATAGATTGATAGATAGATAGATAGATAGATAGATAGATAGATAGATAGATAGATAGATAGATGATAGATAGATAGATAGATAGATAGATAGATAGATAGATAGATAGATAGATAGATAGATAGATAGATAGATAGATAGATAGATAGATACATAGATACATAGATAGATACATAGATACATAGATAGATAGATAGATAGATTGCAAATGATGGCAAGATGATAAAATTGTGTCATTGTTCTCTTACTGAATTCAAGAAGTCAGCAATTATTTTGCGATTCCAGAGTCATCTACATAGATTTTTCCTGTCTTTTATTTTTCATTTAAAGCCTCTTTTTCATTTGTACATCATTACATGCTTCACTTGCTTTCTAATCAGTCAGTCACCCCTGATCAAGCAGGTTGTATGTTAAAGCTCTGTCTGTGTATAAATGAACTGACAGATCAAAGAGTTGTATCAGGTACTCAGTAACTCTTATACGGAAGGTTCTTCCACAACCATATTATTCAGTACACACTCAATGCTCTATAACTGATGCTTTCATATCAATGTCATTCTTACCTACATGCATGCAGCGTGCGCAGAATTCTCACAGGATCACTCAGACGGCAGCCATAACGGTTTATAGTGTTATTCACAGTACTGTGAATGAAAAGCAGCTAGCTCCCACCTCTCGGAGATAAACTGTGAATTATACTCTCAGATGAAATGTATAGTCTGAGTGAAGTGATTGTACGTGAGAGAGAACAGTGGCGAGTGAAGAGGCTGGAAGCGAGGTCATTATAGATCATATATCCTGTAATCAGAGGCGGCCTAAGCATTCAAAAATAAACCCGGATGGTTTGTTCCCAGCAGAAAACTGCATCGCACGAACGCCAAAGAGAAGCGGCTGCTTATTGATGCAATATTTGACTTAATGCTCATTTTATTGGATTTTGATTATTGATAAGTGTGAGTGGAAATGAAAAAGGCTTTTATCTATCCCAGAGGCTGATGCGCTGTAATTCTAGTTGCCATAGAAGCACAGCGAGGGTGAAATGGAAGGCATTACGAGAAAACTGAGAATTTAAGATATTATTCAGTATTTTACAGAGAATCAATATACGAATTAATTTCATGATTTGTTTTTCTGCCCCGGTATTTCATTGTGTGGATTGATCAGTTTTTACACTAAATGGAATTTAAAAAAGTGATGTGATTTATGAGGCTTTCATATTTTTCAGCCTGTCATTATACAGTAAAAGTGGCTGATTGAAGGGTTGGTGATATATTGTTTCTCAGCCTCCAAATCATTTTACATATATTTGTTTCTTAAAAAAACAGGATGTTAGTGTGACCTGGTAACAAGGTTACAATCTTGTCTTGATTTTTGCTGTTGTTTGCTGGTTTTTGTGGTGTCTTGTTGGCGCAAAGTACTGTGATGTAGTGTTTTGCATAAGTGTAAGGTTTGTAGTGCAGTGTGATTATAAAACTCTAAAGTGTGCTAAAAAGTTATTATTTTTACTACTATTATTATTATTATTATTGTTATTATTATTATTATTATTATTATTATTGTTATTATTATTATTATTATTATTATTATTATTATTATTATTATTATTATTATTATTAATGTTATTATTAATGTTATTATTAATGTTATTATTAATGTTATTATTAATGTTATTATTATTATTATTATTATTATTATTATTAAATGTATTAATTAAGAACAACATTCTTGAACACATTTATGTCCATCTGTTTATTTTGATACAATAATCTGTGTCATTTTTAAACAAGTTTAAACTTGTTTTTCTTTATTAGTAATGAAATTCAAAGTGGTCAAAAAGTTCAATAATTGTATCACCGCAGGTTTGAACTTTTCCTAAACATTTAAAGCAGCTATTAAACTGAGGTGTCTGGGAGGGTCCAGCATCTAAAGTATAACATACTGTAGTAAATACCGGTAATGATGCTTATCTATCCAACTGGTAGCTTTGTTGCTTCCCAGCTAGTTCCTCAGAGAGTTACACACAAAAACTGTTGTGACGAATCACTACAGGCAGAGAATCTGCATTGCAAAACCATAGGTTTCTGTCTGGCACTCAGACTCGTCTCTCTGTCTGGATAAATGAACGTCGGACATGAGTAATGATACAGCTCGATATAGCAGTCAGCAGCAGAATGGCAGAACTCACAGAGACGTGGTCTCTCTGCCCACTCGCAGTCTTATTTAATGAGTTTTGATGACTAAGAGGAAGCTAACCGAGGTTTATGTCGCCGTTTTTCTTCCAGGAGTCGCAGTGTGGTCTGATAACAACACTTAAAGGGGTTTTGGTGTCAGAAATAAGTTGTGACTGGAACACATAAGAGGCTTTTTTTATAAAAATATTTTTAGTGTTGTACAAATGATTATGCCATTAGTTTTCTAAAAGTCAAACAGACACATTTTAAAGTGTTTTGATTTTAAATAAGCTTGGCAACTTACTAAAACACAGTACTTGTTTGCTAAATGGCCAAGATGTGTAATCCTCACGCAGCTCAGCAGTGCATTAATGCGTTCCATGACAGGGATTCTTTAAGCCACCCTGTATCAGTTATTAATGAGAGCTGAAACTCTCTTGTGGAGAGGAGAAAGCTGAAGGCAGGGATGATTGTACCTCTGTAATTTATGAACAGGAAACATTAAAGATTCATGACTATCTTCTTTGCAGTACGTCAGCACGCTCAAGCCAGCAGCGTTCATCATCGCGAGGGAAGGCGTAGCGAGCGGAGACGAGGGCCTTTTGCTCTGATCTCAGAACAGTTCACGACGCCCTTGTGTCCTTGAGAATACGGCTGCGAAGAGTAGCAAAGGAGTTCATCAATAACCCCGGCACAGACCTTGATTTTTCAAGCAGAGAGGGTTCTTAGAGTTCCATCGCTCTCTCTTACTTTTTCTCCATCGCTCAGACAATGCGGTGACGGAGGCGTTTTATCTTCACTGTAATGCCTGTCAATTTGTCACTCATGCCCCTTATGTAGTGGATGAGAAAAACATGAACTCTCATGATGGGAGGATATATATCTCATACTTTCTCACGGATGTAGAGATTCACTAACGGCCAAGGTGAACTGATGGAGTGATGTGATGCTGTTCTGGCATGCGGTTTCCACCGATGAGCTGAAGGACACGGAGATGCTTAACAATCTCTGCAGGTCACTGTGGTGTGGAAGTTTAATAGTTATGTCAATAACAACCTTGCATCTGAAATGCAGAAAAGCAGTATTTAATGCTATAAACAACATTTGAAGCATTTAAGAATAAAATCTTATACTCGCTTCAGTCATTGATTTTATAGTACAGTATATTGGCATAATGATCAAACTTTCACATAAACTTTTGACTTTCACATCAAACTTTTGAACATCTAAAAGCTATGCTTTAATGTAGTGTTGTATGTTTAAAAAAGTGTTTAAAATTAATTGTTTAGACATTTGCGCAATAAACCATTGTATGAAAAAAACAATACATCAGTGAAATTGGAGAGATTAATTAATTTTATTTATTAATATTAATTTTATATGCATTCATATTTTATATTTATTTACTTTTACGTTTACTTATTAATTTGATCAATTAATTTATTTATTTTAACCTGATAACTGTCATCGCAGAAATTTAGTATACACATTAAATTTGAAAATTTCAGATATTTTTCAAACATTTTTTATGTTTTTTATTTGAGGTATTTTTATAATATAATAGTAACATTAACATTGTTTTTAATTAATGTTTTTGTTTATTGTTATGAAAATGTGTCAAATATTTTATCTTGAGTCTTATACAGTAGCTTTCCATCAATGTATAGTTAATTAGATTAAAATTCAACTGTCAAATTTTAAAGCGTATTGGAAAATAACACAGGTGTTCCTCCTGAGGAACAGTGACAGTTAGCAGGTTATGTCATCCCCTGCTTGAGAAACACTGCAAAGTTGTTTAACGAAAACTTCAAGACCTTCAAACTTCAAGAAGAATGATAAACTGCGGACCGGCGTGCCGTTGTCGTAACACGCTGCGTCCTCATCTTTGTGTCAGCTGGTTATGTTTAAAAAATCATTTAAAAACCTTTCTGTATAAACATGGACATCAGTACAATTTCCTCCTTTTGTCTATGTTTACAATAAGCCGTATCAAGACTAATAATACCACAGTTGCTATGATAATGGAATTCATCTTTGTGTTTAATAACATTTCTGTTGCTCATGACAGCAGGATGGTGAAAGTAATTTCCTTAATAAAGCGCCTTTTGGAGAGGAACAACACTGTATATGTGCTAATGACAAAAAACAACAGGAGCTTGATTGAAAAAAATAATGAAATACCGTCAAGACCTTCTGGGTTAATGATAAACTTTTAATATTGGTTAAAAAAAACAAGACATGAGCGTGCAAACTTTACTCATCAATCTTAATATGAGTTTAAATGATGTTCAAGATGCATCTTCATCACATTAATATCCAAGACTGTCTCTGGGGACGCTGGTGTGATGGTTTTATTTCACAAATGGATTATTCTGCGAGCAAATAAGGACGGGCCTTACTAATGTACTTTTTGTTTTATCTCTGCACTTTTATTTGTCATATACTGCAATCGTGCTGTTATATTTTGTGATACCCAAAACTGTAGCTTTGAAATGAAATGTAGCTATGCTTTTATGAAAATATGACTGATCATCATATGTATTTCACAGCGGGTTGAGCGTGGCACTAACGAAGGTCAGAGGTTTAGTACCAAAGGGAAGGCAGGGACTGATCAAATGTGTAATTTGAATGCACTGTAAGTCACTTTGAATAAAAGTGTCTGCCAAATGCATGAATGTAATGTAATGTAAGGTCACCTAAAGGCATTTCAGGAACAGTTGCTCATGCCACATGGCTTTTTGGCGCAGTGGGTTGCCTTCACTGTGCTAATATATTCTGCTGTCAATACTGAGTGACAAATATAATTTGTGCTGCCATCTAATTGCCCTTAGGGGCTCCGAATTCAGTGTTGACAAAATAGAAAGAAAAAGAACAGAATAGCAAGAAAAAATGGATCAGAGCGAAGAACATGAGAGAGGCTGATTAGCTGGCTTATTGAATTGAGATGCTAATAAACTTCTGCAGCCACAAGCGTGCACCTGCAGAAAAAAATGCTGGTTTATTAACGTTTGCTAGTTAGATCTGGTTAGATGTTTTTTGTAGAACTTTATATAAAGAAATAATTAGCAGTCGTTCAGTCATTGTTGCCAAACATTGAATTAAACCTGAAAGGGTTTATTCTGTAAATAAATAAATAAACAAACAAACACAAAATATTGATTTGATTTTTCTAATTTCTCTCCTTGTGTTTTTGTCTTGCCTGTTTGTGTTGTAGGAGATTCTGGGCCTATCAGACATGATGCCATACAGGTCCAAGAGATCCCTGTTGGTTCCACCCATGTTTGTGCCGGAGAACCAGCGAGCTCCATTTCCCAGATCTATTGGAAAGGTACATTAAGACTTTTCTTTTAACTGCTTGTATGTGTCTTGCTCGTGTTTTAAATAACCCATTTGTTGTCATTTTTACACTTAGCCAGCACAGATTTACAGTACACTGAATAGAGTTTTGTGATCCTTGCTGTCCTTGCTATACAGTCAGCAAATAAACATTTCCTTTAATGCTTTTGAGAAACAATATGTCTGATTTGCATGGCTGTATTAGTGAGGATTGTTGTTGTTCTGCAGGGACAGTAATAAGAGGATGATACAACACTACTGCAGATCGCTACTGAAAGAAATAAAGCTGTTTCCTTTTATTCGACTGCAGGCAGTTTAGGCCAGAATCATAGCTGTGAAATAAATCAGATGAAGATGTGTGAAAAGTAATTCTACTGTACTCTCAAGAGCATCTTAACAGATATTAGATATTCTTCTTAATGCTTTAAAGAACATTGAATATTGTTTTTCAAAAGTTTATTTGGGGTTAGTGTGCATCTGTATAATTGTTTTTTTTGTCTGTGTTGCTTTTTTGGAGGTGTCTGTTTGTGTGGTTATGTTTCAGTTTGGCGTTGTGCAAGTCGGTTACCTCGCATGAAATCTTTTCAGGTCTTTTGGTTTTCTAGGAGCCTTGGAGACCGAAAGATAGGGCAGAATAGAAAGAGAGCAAAGAGAAAAAGAACACAAATACAAACCAAGAAAATCCAAACCAAGCATTGCACATCACGCCTAATTGCGAGTTAGAGGTACAGCAATTTTGCCCCAGTTGTAACCAGACATTTTTTATCACCGCACCAACCTGTGATGTGGCTGTCTCGAGGGAGATAGTGTGGCATCTTTCTTGCTACACCTACAGCTACTAAAGTGTCTCTTTTAGGTCTGGAGGTGATGTCATTAGTTCAGCCCTGGTTTTAAGATTGTACTGTTGATGAATGAGTAAAAAATAAAATTAGACTTCTGAGGGAAGAAAAATGTTTTGTAGATATGTGTATATTGCAGGAAACCATATAGTTTCACTACAGTAAAACCACACAAGACGACAGGCTACTATGACCTATTTCATTTAATAGTGCAAACAGGATTTTCCACATGGATACATTTCATTTCCCTGCATTGCTTACCTGCCATAAGGCCCACATTCATTTTTCATAATTTGCTTTCTTTTTGAAGGGGATGGACTGGGGAGAATGGAAATTGATCACTAGGATGATAGACGCTTGAAGACAAACAGTGGGGTTTCCCAGATGTTTTCTCTCTTGGAAATGCAGTAAAGATGTTCAGATGTTTGGGAAACCCTCCTGTTTCTCATCCAGTTTCCATTATTTTATGGTTTACTGCCTGAAGCAGGTGTATCATGCTGACACTCATTAATGGCTTATGGTTTTAGGATAGCCACTAACTATCAAAGACGCTGCGGTATGTTTATGAGATTAACAAATAAACAGATTGGCAACAGTGGTAAACTTTTGGCAACTTTGGAGACTTTTTTTTAAGGAGTTTAAAGGATCCTGCTTTTTTGATCTTTTCAAAGGCTAAGACAAAGAGACTAATGTCTAAGTACGTAATCTGTGGTGATCTCATGCACATCTCTATGGTTTCAGAAGCGATCTAAACACTTTTATCTATTTGCTCAAAGTTGCCAGATTGAGTTTTTTCGCAGCACCAGATTTATGTTCATCTTTTTTTTAGTATAAGTAATGACATTAATGATTTCAGAAATCAACCCCACAGTGTTTTGTCTGCATTTGTTCTAAAGATGAATTTCGTTGGATGGTGCTGACCTGAGATCCACGGAGTAACGGAGGCTTGAAGTATTGGAAAAGTAATAAAGATCAGAAGTGCCTTGATTCTTTGGTTGTGAGTGACATTGGTTTTCTGTGGGATTATGGGGGATTTATTATGGTGGAGTTTTCACAGGTTGTGCAGCAATCTCACAAATGGTGAAAAGTCTTGAGCTTCCCTCTCAGATCTGCTGGTAATTGTCTTTGGACTAGTTTTCATTGTGCGATGTTGGTTTCTTCTTCGCGTCTTGGACAAACCTTACCTGCAGGGATTGATCTGCTCAGTTTGGTTTAGTTTATTTATTGGCACCTGGAGCTCACCGTGCAATGCTTTACACATTTTGATCATCACTATTGGTGATCCTAGATTCTTAAGTCGCAGTTTTTCTATTAAAACCTTTGAACGTGCTTCTCTTTTTATTTTTGGGTCAACTGTCCTATTTTTTTTTTAAAAAAGTAGTCAAACAGTTGACTGAGACTCACTTTCACTTAGTCCTAGAACCGCCTCTGGGTATTTCAATCTTGATTGATTCTGCACGTCCCCACAGCACAACAGATTTCTAAAGCTGATGAAACACAATTCAGAGTGACTAATTGCACAACAACGTCTCACACTTAAACATTGCGTGTTGTTTTCTTTTTTGTTTCTTTCCCAAGACTAGAATTACTTTGAGTACAACACAAAAGGCAGCAGCTGTTTTGTGCCGGTCTCTGAAACTTCGGTATACTGTCGTCTGTGTAATATTTACATATGCGGCATACCAATCAAAGGCATTTACATTTTAAGCCACTGTGTAAAAAGTTTTTTTTTGTATGTGTTCTGCACTGATAATAAAGCAAGAACAGTGAGTCTCAGGTTGAAACATAATCGATTGTATGACTTAACTTTAACAATCATTGATGGGTCCCACAGACCTGAACACCACATAAGGGTGAACATTTGAGGATTGATGGAGGATATATGGGACAGACATTGATAGTGTTGTGTAATGTTTGTCATTCATTATTCTTTGACCTTGCACTAACAAACACGAGTGTCCTGTGAAGTGAGATGGAGAATGAGAGCTCCAGTGCTCTAGAATTAGTTAAGTGCTCGTTGTCTGCTTGTGCACTTTAGATAGTGTGGCTCTGGTTTTCTCTTTTTCTTCAGTTTTTTTTCTCTCATAACAGTGAAAGTCCCTCGTCAACATTAGAAAAAAAGATTTGTACATGCTCTGAAGATGTAGTGAGTGGTACTTGCTGTGTGAGGTTGCAGTTGTGATGCCTGGGTGGTTGCTAGGGTGTTGTTTGGTGGTTGCTAAGGCGTTCTGTATGGTTGCTTAAAGTACTGACCCACAAATCCATATTATATTTATATAGATATGCTGTATACACCGATTGATATAAAAATGGATTTATAGATATATAGAGGTATAGATATAGACTTAGATTACGTTTAATAATTTAAGTTTAATCATTTAAGTTTAATAAAAAAATAGTTTTAGATATTAAATAGATAGTTATAGATATTAAATAAAATGAAATAAATACATAGATATAGATTAGGTTGAAGTTTAATAATTTAAGATAGTTCGATAATTTAGTTAATTAAATGAATAGTTGATGTCAATGTTAACTTGGCAAATGTTATTTTTGTTATTGATTGTTATAAATGTTATTGATTGCATCAAGCATAATTATTTAGTTTCTTTTGTTATGATGTTGAGTGTTTTGTATGTCCTCGGTCCTGTGTTTTCAAAAAGTTAGCTTTTTTTTATTGTTTCTAAGGGGACATTAAGTGCTGTGTGTCTAATATATAGTCCCTTTGACATCAATTCCATTCAAAGTCAAGCATTCATAAATCAGAGAAGATTATACACCACTGCAGTACTTATACAGCAGAGAGCAATCACAGCAGAATGATAAAGAGAGAAAGAGAGAAAGAATGGGAAGACATTTCTTCTCCTCCCCTTATGTGCTTTATTGTCAGTGAAGTTGGAGTCGGGGGTCCCTCCTACCTGTCACATACAGACAGTGGCAAGAAACGTTGCTCTTTCATGTCCTCTCTGCTCCTAATGAGAGCTGATAGAAATAGGTGAGCGGCTCCCTCAGGCCTGTTCTCTGACATCCTCTAATGACTGAGAAGAAAGCGAGAGGAGGCTGTGTGTAGGTTTGTTTGTGTGTACTCCCGTTTGTTTGTTTGTTAAAATAAGGCACAGTGTGTGTGAGTGTGTGTGTGTGTGTGCCCCTCAAACATGGAGGTGGCACCTGTGATCTGTTTCCATGGTGACGCAGTCTCTGTTGCTCCGCCCACCAGTACAATATTAAAAAATCTGAAACTTTGATAAATGAAGGCAATAGTTTGCATGGCTTTTTTAGTTAAATCTCTTGTATTTTGAGTAAATGTATTCACTGAGCTGTGTATACACTGAAAATATTGCTGCACTGTATGTTTCCTTGCAAGTTCTTTTTATTATTTCCTACCCCTTATGTTTTCTATATGAAAAATGCCACGCAGAGCAAAGTGCACTCATCACATGAGCACTCATCACACAAACACTTATGCCGTGAACACTCACATGAACACTTATTACATGAGCATTCATCACATGAATACTCTTGAACACTTAACACATGAACACTTCACGCGAGACTGCACACAGATCGGCATATGACATCATAAAATAGCGAGAGTGATTTGAAAGCATCACTACATTTAATTACGATTTTTTAATCCACATTTCACTTGATTATTATTTTTTTGCATAATTCACCATCTATTTTCGCTCCTGTCATCCATCTGGTCTCATGCATCAGCTCTCCTTGTGTTCAGTGTTCACCTTTTGTCTGTGCCGTTTCTGTTCCCTCTCCCACTGCAGGACACATCACACCTTTAATAAAGAACCTTGAGCGCAGTGAGAAGAGTTGGTGTTTTATTGTTTTAGCAGATCAATAGTGTAGATGTGTGCATCGTACAACTGAAGGAAAACAAGCTCCATAGCAACCACTTACGATACAAACTCCGAGTTCTTCACAAGGAGTGTGGGAGGAAAATCTAGACATAGACTGACCTAGCCTGATAGACTTGGCGTGGGACTGCTGTGAAGCTCAGTTAGTTCATTAAAAAGAAACTGCTGTGGAAGTCCATCATGACCCTCTTACAGATGTTCCTATGAACCATAATGAAGTGATTTCTTGGACCTTCTGCTAGAGATTTGATCAAATAGGCTGTCCGTCTGGCTAGCCTGTAAACAAATGTACTGTAAATCATTTTTATTTCACGATTCTTTTTTATATTTCTTTACAATAAGGTCATATGTTAACATCAGTTAATGTATTTGCTAACATGAAGTAACTAAATAGGCACTTTTTCAGTTTTATTTTATTTTTTTTGTTTATTTTATTTAATGCCAATTAGTTTATTAAGCATTAGCTAAAGTTACAATGTTTGATTTTAAAATCTATTAGTAAATGCTGACATTTGCATGCTAATTAAGATGAATAAATGCTGTAGAATTGTTGTTCATTGTTAGTTTATGTTATTAATCTAATGTTAATTTTATAACTCTAATGTTTATGTTAATTATCTAATGCATTAACTAATGTTAAAAAATACAACCTTTTTGTGAAGTGTTACTAAACAAGCAGCAGAGGAAAAAATGTGTATACATATAAACAATAAATGTAGATAAATATAGTCTAATATATAAATGATGTAATAAATAAATAAATGTGAATAACGAGAAGTTAAATATATGTTGTTTAAAACCTACCAAAAAACAAAATATTTAGCATTTGTATATATGTATATATTTAATTCTACACATACTTAAAAAAACCTGTAAGTCGCTTTGCATAAAAGCATCTGCCAATGCATAAATGCATATGTATGCGTAAGTATATACACATTCACGTTTAGTCTTCTGGCAGATGCATGGCTGGCTTTTATCCAAGGTTTGATGCCATGATATTTATCATATATAAATATATATTTGTGTGTTCGTGCTTGTTTTTCTGTCTGTGAGCTGCTTAATGTGTTTTCATGATCCTGTTTGGCCAGGTACATTAATAGCCCAACAGGACAGCCCCTTTTGTGCTATACAATTCTGCAATTTCACAGCTGTTTGCCGGCCACCAAGATTTGAAGGTTTCCTCCAGAAGCTTCCATTTGTGTTCCTTAGAGTCTTAGCAAAAGCGCTCTGTGCATTTGTCAGAATAATATCGTTCCCCGAGTTAACAGAGCCTGTAATTATAAAGGAGAAAAAAACAGTATTAGCGTATGATCTGGCAGAAAGGATCTGTTCGGGAAAGATAAATAAAGCTAACAGGGGCTTTTCGTGTAGACAATTACTTTGCTTGGATTCATTTTCTAAATGGGATATTTCGTCTTAAGCTTAATTACAAGATATGGGGGAGTTCAAGGTGGGCAGTCTCTGTGATACAATGCATGCTTTTGAGTTTATTGCTTTTGATAAAAATAACTTTAAAGAGAGACACAAAAGGGCCGTTATAGAGTCATTAGATAACAGCTAAGCTGTCATTAGCTGTTAAGTTACTGCAATATAATTTGCACAAAAGTATAGTTTACTTAAAGCCAAATTAACCGCAGGTGGTAGTTCTGTTCATGCTAATAAACATCAATCTACTCAAACAGATCTTATTTACAAGCTTTAGTTACTTTACTAATATACTGTTTTAACATAATTAAAAGCATTTCAAGTGTGTTGTGATACCAGGATTTCTCACAGTATTGCCAGCAGGGACATCAAGGATCACGGAGTAAATCATTTAGAACGTACATTTACTTAAAATGTGAGAATTAAAGAAAATGAAAGTGCATGTCATATTTACATTTAACTACAGATGCTTGTGCTCGTCAGTATGTGTGTGTGAATAATAACGATTACTTTTTTATGATTCTAACTTGCTACTCGGATTGGACTCACTGGACACTGGCCGTGTTTATCCAGTCGCATGTGAGTACTGCTGATAAACCTGAATGAAACATCTGAATGAAACATCTGCACATTTAACATACAACTACCCTTTTTGATGATGTCATAGTTTAATGATGGACTAATTATCTAATTGATATTGTTTTGAGCATATAATCTTTCTTCCGTGTAGGTGATCTCATCCGACATGAAGGCAGACCACATCTTTCGTTTGACCGGAAAGGGGGCGGATCAGGACCCAAAGGGCGTGTTCAGCATCAATCGACTGACCGGAGAGGTTGCGGTTAGCCGAGCCCTGGACCGAGAGGCCATCGCGTACTACCATGTGAGTGTCATTGTGGAAAGAAGTGTATTAATATTTAATGCTGCATGCTGTTAGCTCTTTTTTCCAGGATTTTTTTTGTGGTTTTGTGTTTCAGTGAGTCAGGAAGTTTATTTAAAGGGGCAGTTCACCCAAAAATTCTGTTATTATTAACTTACTCTTTATCCTCATGTGTTTTTTTTTGGTGGAATACAAAAAAGATCGTTTTAGTTTTGCCCAAAATAAATAGAATTAGTCAAGCAATCATACAATAGCTTTGTGTAAAGAGACCGATTGTTTTCTGACTGATAATCTGTGTCTTTCAAATCAAATATGACGACTGTGGCACAGGCTGGACTTGGCTGACATTAAGCATTAGTGGTTCTTGTGTGTCTCGTATCCTAACTTCACGAAAAAACACTATGTAAATACTCTTTAAAAATGTCTTTTTGTGTTCCACAGAAAAAAATAGTGCAGGAGAGGCTTTTAATTTTTTGGTGAACTATTGCATTAAAGACCTCAAGCTGACATCTGCAGGTTTATTTAAGTCATATTAGACAGCCGCAATGTCCCTAATCGAAATAAAAATATGTTTTTGCTTCACTCCATGCATCAGGATGATTAATAGCTGTAATGACTCGCGTCTCATTGGCAGTTAGCGAGAGTCTCTGTGAAGAGAAGCCGACTGGCGTTCAGGATGTCGGACTGCAGTTAGTGGAGGCAGTTATTCTACACCCCTCGTGTCTGATCAATGATGCAGCTGTCAGCTGGCCTGTCAGACTTAGTCAGCGTGCAGATAATGTGCGTTGAGTTTGTGTGCGAACATTACTGTTTCTACACTTTCTGCATTTTAAAGATTTTTTTAAGGCTGACAGTGACTTTACTGCTGAAAATCAAGTTTAAGATGGAAAGCTGTGTTTTGTAAATTGGAGGCTAGTTATTAGCTGGAATCAAAGGGTAGTCATCCCACTTGACGGTCATATTTGCAATGTGTCCTGGCAGCTGTTTCAATCATATTAGATGGATAAAATTGCATTTTTTTACTATGATTTAAATCGGACACCAACTGTACTATACTTTTTTTTTCTACATTTTCTCATGAATTGTGGTAAACTTTTAAAAAATAAAGGTGCTTTTTGATGCCATACAAGAACCGTTTTGCCTGAATGGTTCAGTAAAGAATGTTTGGCATCTGAAGAACCTTTCTGTTACAAAATCTTTTATTTGTAGTAGAAAAAGGTTCTTGAGACTACAGTATAAAAAGCTAAAAAATTGTGCTTTTAAGAATCTTTGACAGAAAGGTTTTTTGGGAAACACTAAATGGTCACTCCCAAAATAGTTTTTCTGTAGCCATTTGATCATGACGCTAGCAATGCCAAAATCACAAGTTTGATCCCAGGGAATGCACATACTGATAAAAATGCATAGTATAATGTACTGTAATTCACGGCAAATGCATAAATGTAAATGTTCTTTTATGACTATATGTACCTGTATTTTTAAGAGTAAAAACACTTTTTTCTAGCTTGCACAAAGGACTTTCTTGTACTTCACAACACTCATTACGGAGCTATTCCTCCAGAGAAGTTTATGATTGATGATTGGCTTTTCTTACTGGAAGGCGGGACTTCCATCTCTAGCGCAGCATGTTGCACTTCTCCTCTTTCAATGCAAAAAAACCGCAGCATCTTGTTCATATCTACAATCTTATCTAGTAATCTTTTTTTGCTGGCCCAGAAGGTAGATGCTACTGTAGTAACCATGTTCTAAAGCTGAATTTTCCAGCAGGGTTACTTTGCTTTATCTATCAGATTGGCTGTGTGATATCTTTGTAGAAGTAAAATAAAATCTGAAAAAGACTTTCAATATGCAGAACCTTGCCAAAAGAAAAGACCACCCCATGGCAACTCCAGATAACGAGATAGACAATGCGAGTTCTTTGATTTGTTTGCTCAGTTGAGCGAGCTGGTGCTTTGATTCAAGAATTCAGGAGATCTTGTTCCTATTCACTTTGTGTCTTCTGTCATTTGACAGATAAAGCGGGGTTTACCAGGTTTTTCCATCCCCCTGTAGAGAAGAACTAAAGCAACGTTGCTTAGTTTGATATCCACCTGTCTGGCTAGGAGAAGCTTCAATAAAAAGTTGCTCCGGCTCCGTTTTGTTCCACCCCACTGGTGTGCTCAGATAAAATGTGCTTAGGAGGGTTTTGAACAATCTTTGTCAGCCTGTCGCCTTTGGCTTGTCTTTTCAATAAAAAAACTTTTGTAATAAGAGATCATTTTTAATATTATTGCGTTTTCTGGAACATATGCTATCATTGCTCAGGGCTGCACACATTTGCTAAGTCAGGCTAGGACGTGAGCGCTTGGGTCAGGTGGTTGCGGTAAAGCAGACGTGTACTTTGGAGAAGAGGGTAATCGCTGGTAGACAGACCCCGGACGGGATGAACGACCTCACTCGGCAGAGCACTTGACATTTACATCTCTTTATCTCCAATTCTCTCATATCCACACCGCCCGCAATCTCAAAAGCGACCGGGCAAGCACACATCAAAGTCTGGCATTTTATAGCGCCGCTAACACTCCTGTGTTGATGAAGGAATGATGCTAACCACAGCTGTTTTTACATCTGGTGGATGTGTCTTTGAGAATTACAACTCTTACTCTCTCTCTTTTGGTCATGTTTTGACTTTCTGTTTTGTTCTTTTGCTATATTATTATCATAAAATATTAAAATACATAAAATATTATCATATTTTGTTTGCATATTTATGTAATTATGTAATTTGTATTTTTGTAATTCCAGGTTAAGTTAGATGCAAGTTAGGGAAGAAACGTTTTCAACGCAATGTGGCAAGATTTTTTAAATTAACATTTTACAAATATTAGTTAACATGACCCTAAAGAACTTATTTTTACAACGTTGATGATCTTGGTTAATGTTAATACCAGTACAGTTGTTTTTTGTTCGTTCAAGTTCATTGTACATTAAATTATGTTAACATGTATAACTTTCAATTTTAACAATGTATTGGTAAATGTTAAAAATAATTTTAAGAATAATACTTTTAAGATTAATAAATGTGACCCAGTCTGTGAAAACCCAGCTAAAGTCATTTTTTTGTGATTTTTCTGTTTTCTACATAAAATCATTCTACATAATGTTAAGAATATTCTGTGAGAATTTAACCTTGATATCTTTAATATTGTCTGAGTAAGGTCATTTTAAAGATTGAAATCATAGTGAAATTAATAGGTGAAATCAAACTTTGATGCTCGTTATCTCAGAATTTGATTTTTAGACTTTAGCCTGAGACAGAGTCACAAATATTACAGTATTGTTAATTTTAGTTCATGTTAACTAATGTTGTTAACAAATGGAACCTTATTGTAAAGTGTTAGCCAGCATATATTTTGAAATTCATTACCCTTCTGCGGTCTTGTTAGGGATATGAATGAGAATGAAAGAGCTGATTAAATTACTCTCCAAAATTCCTAAAAAGCAGCGTTATATTAAGTAATGTGCATGTTAATACGGTCTCTGTGTATCTCTCACTTTCTCCAGCCGTGCTGGGAGCAGGTTTTGGGAACGAGTCGCAGACGGCTAGCAGGCATGTCAGTATTGTAATAACCCACTAGCACTCCTGCTATGGCTGCGAGCCTTAGAGTCCTCTAATGGCATGTTGTTCTCAGCCCCCCTCTCTCTAATCACACAGATGGGCTAGTTCCCTGCTCTCATCTCAGCCAACTCACTCTCACACACACACACACACACACACACTTTGTCATAAGCAGTAACACCACCGTACCGCCACACTTCACCTAATTCCGTGCCACACTGGTGGGAATAACCGCATTTTCCGGCTGATCCCTCTGCAGCACATCAGGAGTAATTACACCACAGCTAATTCCAACCAATCTCACACTAGGAGTAATCACAGGCGTACGGCTGCCAGTGCGGTCCTGTACAGCACATACGAAGAGAGGAGGGGGGAACCGGGCCAGGGACTGTTTTCGCAGGCGATGCCACACCGCTGCTGTGTATCTTAGTCACCAGCTCTGCAGGAGTCAAGCCCCAGCTCGCAACGGTTCCTGGCAGCAGATTTATACACTTTGCTGTGTGGGTTTGTTTTTCTATCATATCAAAAACTTGTTTTTGAAGAAAATGTGAGTGGCGCTTGCCCATGCAAGAGGTGCCAGGGTGGTTGCAAGAGTGTTGCAGTATGGTTGCTAAGTGCTGTAGCCTGTTGCTATGGGATTGCTAGGGTTTTCTGAGCGGATATCAGGGTATTGCGAAGTAGTTTGGTGCATTGCTAGAGAGCAAGGAAGTGTGCAGGGTGGTTGCCAGATTTCTAGATTGCAGTGGTTGTAAAGATGGTAAAAATGGTTTTAGTAAGATTTCAGTGAGTATAGAGATGTTTATGGGGGTTTCCAGGGCATTGCTATGTGGTTTTTAAGGTGTTCAAAGTGGTATAAGTAAGTTGATAGTGATTAAAGAGATGTGCAAGGTGGTTGCCAGGGTGTTACTTTGTAGTTCTTAAGATGTTCAGAGTGGTTTTAATGAGTTGCTAGTGGGTAAGCAGATGTGTAGGTGCTTGCATTAGACCAGGTGGTTGCCAGAGTGTTGCTATGTGGTTGTTAAGATATTGAAGGTGGTTTTAGTGAGACGGCATTGAGAAGGCAGATCTTCTGTATTGGTAGTATTCGTTTTATCATCCTCCAGGTAAAATAAAACATAATTTTGGTTGCTTACAGTAGTGTGCAGCAAGTTAATAGTCAAAGTTAGAAGTTTATTCAAATCCTTTACAGCTATGAGCAACAGAAACAGTGCATGGTGTAGCAAACATCACCAAACGGATCTGTCAAGAGGAAAGAGATGCAGGTGCCTGTGGACACATGTAGACAAATCAAAGGGGCTTTGGCAAATAGAGACCACTGCTGCATCCAAGATGTGGATATTTATTTTCATATTGCAACAACTGACTGAAACTGTTTAATTCCCACTGTTTAAATTTACAACCCGCAGATCCTACTTGTACAGCAGCAGGGGAGGAGTATTCATACACACCCACACACACAGAGACACACTCAGTGACTCTCATGAACACACACACATTATTGCATGTCCGCACATACACGCAAATCCCCAAAGCGATTTTTCGTATTTAGGAAGCGAAGCATATCCCCAGACCGGCTAACTAACCGTGCAATTGACATCTTAGAAGCTCCTTCTCTCTGCCGGAGCCACAAAGTGACTCCTTAATTATGATCTTCTCTGTGTGCCGTTCACGGCCAGACTGTAGCAAAACACAAGGAGAGAATAAAAGCTCTATTATTTGACTGATCTGGAATCAGGCCTCCATGTCATGCCTTGTTAATTTTCTCAGAGGCTTGTTACTGCAGGGAAATCGTACTGTAAGATGTTGAGCATGAAGGACCTGTGTTCTGATCGCCACATGGGTGGCTGATCCCTGATCAGCTTATACAAATATTATATTTATATATATTGTAATAAATATTTATATGAATATAAAAAATTTTAATACAAAAAGAAAATACTAAAAGATAAAAACTGTCATGAAAGATAATCAACTATAGTGGCATTTTGAGACTTTAGTAGCTGGCTTTAAAAAAATTGGTTTATGTAGTTTTTGTTGGTATTAAGGACTGTCTTTATCATATTTTTTTTACCTTTTTTGAGCCTGACAGCTTCAGTTACTATCCACATTTGTTGTACAGAAAAGCAGCTTGGCAACGTCACACACAGAAAACCAAAAATCATGCTTTGGAGTGACATGAGGAAGAATGAATGATTTGTAGGTGGACTACCCCTTTAAACAACATTTTGTTCATTTCTGTTCATAGCCACATTTTTGAAAACATTTCTCTCTGTCTCCAGCATGATAAAAACTAGTTGTGAAGAGAAATAAAATGCCAAAACCCATCCATCCGTTAACACAGAACATATGGATGATGTTTTCCCGTGTTGCTGCAGCCATATGACAGCATCGCTCCGCTGCTTGCAGAATAGTCCGTTGATGACAAAGTCAAGGTGTTTTGGTGCTTTGTCTTAGGGGAGAGAGACTCTCTTCTCACCCACAGCAGGTTGGCACAGAGAGATCGTGATGGAATGGGGCTTGTCTATGTCTGTACTAGCACTTATGCTCACCGGAAGGGTGCTCACGCTTGCTTACCGCCGGCTCAGAGACGTGCTCCGGTCCACCATAGTGCTGTTATGGAACTGGCTTGGCCAACAGCTGTTTGTTTGCCATCGGCCTGCCACACTTCTTGATCCTCAGGGCGCTGGCATGCTGCGTTTAATGGCAGAGAAACTTCAGCATCTGTGTGTGCGCGTGAACATTTTCTTTTTTTTGCACATTTATTTGTACGTGGGTGCAGGCCATCTGTCCTCGGAGTAATTGGTGATATTTATACAATCCTAATTGTATACGGAGCACTCTGTGCCCTCAAAGCTGGTGCGTATAAAGAAACAGTTTACCCATTAATGAAAATTGTGTAATTATTTATAACGCTCAAAAAGCTGTATGACATTCTTTGTTTTGCTTCATTTTTTGGAACGCAAAGGTGGAATATTTTAAAGAATACACATCTTTTTTTTATATGAAATATATGAAATAACTTTTATTGGTATGGTTATTAAACAAAGCATATTGGATATATTATCCTAAATGCATGATAATGCTTTAAGATGATTTAAGGTTTAATACATTTGTGCCACCTGATTTTCTATACATTGTTTTTGTACAATCTTCATTTATATTTGTGCATTTAAAATTAGCCTGAAAAAAACTTATTATTTGTGTTAATATAGTCATTTTTCTATCAAGTTATTTTATTTTTATTTTATTTTATTTTTGCAGCCCAGGATGCCCATTTTTGAATACCCGGAGTTATTTCTAAAAAATGTCAAATAATGTAAAAAAATCAAAACAGATTGTTCATTTTCAGGTGATCTGTTCCTTTAAAAGACCTTACACGTTGATCATGAGAGATCTGGGCATGTGAACCAATGAGCTAACCATCTGTGTCAGCTTCCAGCCCTTCATGTGTGCCAGTTTGAGTATCTGAACCATTTGTCTCCTACATCTGTCACACCTCACAGAAACACTTCCTTTTGAGCGCAAAACCAGGAATGACTATTAGGTCAGTTGGAATTGGCCTAAGGTAATATTCCATTGTAACATCAATTAGTGTTCTCATTATGTGTGGCCTAACACTAATTACTGCCATTATTTCCCTGCTAACAGTTATGAGCCCTGTAGTGACGTATGCTGAGACTGCCTCTCAATTCTAATCACGCTGGGAAGGACACTTCTGGTCCTGTTTCCCCGCTGCCGTTTCTCCATCCCATCACAATAATGACCTTCACACGGTTTCCAAAACTGTGAGACCGGCGGCGACTGTGTATCAGATCAGATTGTGTCCCGATACTTAAACCAGGCCAGTAGTCGTGTTTAATAGCACCCACTGGTATTTCTGTCTAATCAACCCCCTACTTACAGCACCAATCATGACCGCTGAGATGAAACATTAAACATTTAATGGAAGATTAAAATCTCCATTAGTCTGAAGAGTGCTTAAATGCTGGAGTAAGTGGTCAAGTATCCAGGTCTTACTATGTCGTAGTTTATCATGAAGGTCAGAGCCGGTCAATATAAATATCAACACGCAATGCTAGTCACAGTGCTTGAAATACAGCAATGTTTAATAATGACATAACTGTACTATTTGCATACCAATTCTCAATTTGATTATAGGCATGCTGAATTGTAATGTTTCCTAAGCTAATTTAAATTTTCAACACCACTTGTTTTACTCTTTGATATATGTCAAATCTTGTTGAATACAACAGCCTTGTATTCATTTGTCAGATTTGTTTTTTGAAAGCAGTTCTGAAGCTGTATTTTCCCATCCAGATGCCACACAACTGAGTTTTTGTTCAAAGTGAGGAGTTAGCAAGTGATCTCAACAGGTCTGGCCAGTGGTTGAGGGCTTTATTTTTGTGGCTTAATGAAGATGAATCCCTGCAAGGTCACTCTGTAAATTAGCATATTAAGCAATGTGTTTGTGAGGATAAAATCAATATTGAAGCGCTGTGCAAACGCAGCAGGTGTTGAAGAAGTTCTGACTGATGAGAGAAGTTGTTGATGTGCATTGGCTGTCTGACAGCTGATGAATTTGTCTGTAGATTATGATCAGTTGTGAATGGATATTTTAGTAATATTTGTATATATTTTAAAAAAGCATTATTTATTAATAATTAAAATTATTATATGAATTATTATATTATTATATTTAGATAAATAATTATTTATGCATATTTTGTCAATTTATTGACCTTTATAAAACTGTAAGTTCCAGCCATTGATGACGATTTTGAAAAACGATTCTCTCTGATTGGTCAATAGCTTTGTTTTATTCACGATCAAGCACAGCTATGACAGCTTTACCCAGCAATTCTGTGTTCCTTAGCAACCACCCTTAGCAACATATCACAGTCGGTCAGGGACTATTTTTCCCAATGGATAGAAGGCTTAAACTGATTTTACTTCATGAAAATTGCATTTTCATTTCATATTTTTCAGCTTTAATATTTGTGTTGTTTGATAAGTGTTTTAGAAACAATAAGATACCCGTGGCTAGTGCTTTATCGTGATTAGTTGACTTATTAACAGTAAAGCACTAGTCTCGAGTACCATATTGCTTACTCTTGCCATTCCAGGTTTTTTTTGTAAGAGAATCGTTTTTTATTTTCAAGAAAACAAGGAATACATTCCACTCTTCATTTAGTATTTAGGTCTGCATCTAATTCACAAAAACAGGTAAACTCTTACATTTACATTCAAAGAGGAACATTCCTAGAGATCACCCAAATGCCCTTAATGCAAATCTAATGAATTGCACAATACGTTCAACAGATTGCAGCCTCCCAGCTATTGAAGTAGAAGTAATTAATGCACACAAAAGATTTGTTTGTCTGCCATGTTTAGATGTAAAAATAAACTCCACTTGGAAACGGACTGTATTCGTTTTTAGAGCTAGTCTGAGGATTGTACAAGCACTAATAAACTGAATAATGCAGTTAAAATTGTGTGAATTCAGAAAGAAAATGTATGAAATAATAAGAACCTCATTAAGCTTTCCTACATTTAGATTCATGATACGTTTGAGTTCTCAGATCTGTATGATGGAACCTCTCTTAAAATTAGCAGATCATCATCTCACTTACAGGGTTCTTAGAGAAGTAATGATTGGTGAGAAAGAGAGTTGAGAAGCAGAGGAGAGCGAGCGATGAGTGTCTCTAGATGGCTCTTCTGTAGATGGTTGTCTCTCCACGAAGTGTCTCTCTGGAGATTTAAGTCTCTGCACATAGACACACTTACACCTGCTGAAGAGGGTCTCATGAGAGCCCATCTGGGCTGACAACAGGACACACACACACACAACCCCACATAGACATTGAAGATTTTTATACATTTATCATCAGAAATGTCTAAAATGTGCAGCCTCCACAAATTTTTGATTAGGTGACTTATTGCTGTGTATCGCAATAGATTTTTATATGCTGTAAAGACCTCTTTTTTGTACATTCCTATTTCTATTTATTTATCTTTTATAGAATAAAAAATGCCTGGAGTATAGAGAATATAGCAAACCGTACAAGTACAAGTGTGTGCGATTATTAAAATGTGTTGTTGAGTTATGTTTTACACTGTCTTCTTATCTGTGGGCGTTTTTCAGCAACCGTCTTGTTTGGCTTGTGGATAAAGGGTGTTACTCTCGAGGGATTTCCGATTAATCCGAGCAGCAGGTGGAGGGCGCAGCAAAAAAAAGTTTGATTACGGCTCAAAGGCAGCCTTGCGTTCCTCCGATGAAGTGTGTCCGTGCGAGAAGAATAACCAGACTGTTGTCCACTTCATTTACGACTGGCTTTAGAGATATGTCCAGAGACAGGTGATGTTCCTCTCCGATTCTCACTCCTCTTTTCTGCTTGGCTGGACAGTAATTTACTGGGCATTGGTGAGCAAGACACGCTGTCCTGCACACAGGAAAACTGTCAGTTTTATTTTTGCCCTTTTCACTCCTTTACACCTTTTTTTTGGTCCTGCAAGTAAAATTTGATATGGATCGGCACATGCTCATAAATATCACATGATGCAAATGGTGTTTTGAAGATCTTTATTGAGGGTTGGTAAGCAGCAAAACTATAAAGCAAACTATAGTGTAAGTAAACTTAATTCCCATTTAGCTTTTTCTGGCCTGTGTGTAATGTCTGACCCTCAGATTGTGTTGTTTTTTTCTTGAGATATTTATAGAAATATTTTTTATATACAATATTTAAAAAAAAATGCTTTCCAAATCCTCTGTCTGTTTCTGCTTTGCTTGCATCTTTTACAGTATGTGAGTCCCTACCAAGGGAGTAATTCTATAAATGAAGATGTATTAATGCACATTTGCAGAGTGAATTGTTTTGTTGTGCCCCTCTTTAAGAACAGGGAGGAAAAATGTCACTCCTCCCTCCCGCTTGCCCTCCGGGTCTCCAAATGAGTTGTTTTATTGGGGAAGGAAACTGCTGTTCGCATGTCGAGGGATTGCGTGTTAAGATCTAAAGGAGTCTTTAAGGGTTTTTCGGGCGACGGCAGACACTACACAAATATGAATGAATAATGTCTTTAGAGAGGTGAGGGCCATTCCTCCAGCATGAAGCACCTGCTAAAGCCCTCGTGACTTTTCACTGCACTTTTCAGCAAGCAATTATTTTTATCTAGCTGTGGCTATAAAGGAAGTCCACTACTGTCATTATCTCACTTTCATTCTTTTCTTCCCTCACCTATTTATTCCTTCTTTCTTTTCTGTTTAAAAATTAATACACACTAAGAAAGTGTTAGATTTGTTTGCATTTTTTTTCTTTACTTAATTTTCTTGTAACCTTAAAGATGTGTCAATAACTTCAAGGGTGGTGTTTGTGGTGAAAGCTAATGTTTTGCTCAGGCTCAGCAATGATGTGCTCTTCATAAATATTCATGATGATTAATGAGCCTTTTAAAATACAGTAATTTCATCAATAAGTGTTCAATCATGATGCTTTTGGCATTTTAAAGATCTCTACAGAGACAAGTGCTTAGAAGAAAAGTGAGGTGATGTCCCACTCGATCAGGTCAAAGAAAGATAGATAGTTTACAGCTTTTGGCACTGTATTTGTTGCAAAAGCAGGCACATTGTCACTTCATAATGCTCTGTGCAAAGTGGTAGTGTAACGGCTGTTTTTGTTTTGTAGTTGCTCTCAGTACACCTTTTGCTTCCTATTTTCCATCGTTCCATTATCCTCTCTGCTGTTCACTGTGAAATAGTGAGGATAGTACAGCTGCTCCCGGACGACTATTTGAAATATTTAAAGTGCATGTTGACACGCAGCAGATGTGAACAGGAATTGTGGATTAGTGATTGTCCCACTGGAGTTCGCTGAAAACATGTCCCAAGTCCATTTCACTTTTAACACTTTGTGTAAAAAAACAGTATGTGCTGAGTAGGAAGAAATGACAAGATTATTTATTTAACAGCAGGAGGTATGAAGGCCGACTTCTTTAGCTGGCTGTATCTGTTCTCCCAAGAGTCTTATCACTTTTCTTTTGCTTTATTATTTACAGTAACTATTTGATTCTGAAATCCATGATATACAGTATAGATGCAGGATAGATGCAGGATAGATGCAGGATAGATGCAGTCTCTCTCTCTCTCTCTCTCTCTCTCTCTCTCTCTCTCTCTCTCTCTCTCTCTCTCTCTCTCTCTCTCTCTCTCTCTCTCTCTCTCTCTCTCTCTCTCTCTCTCTCTCTCTCTCTCTCTCTCTCTCTCTCTCTCTCTCTCTCTCTCTCTGAGGACTTTCTTCTGTCACCTCTCTCTCTTTTAATGCAATGATTCTGTTTTTCTGTCCCTCGCAGATTCGATCCAGGGAGGACATTGTCTCCTGGCTGATAATGAATCCTTTTCCTTGCTATTGATACAGCTGAGGTTTAAATACACACATGATGCTTTTGTAAGAAATGCTATTATTCAGAGGGAAATAGAGGAATGTATTGATTTGAGAGCAATGAATACATTAGAAGAGTGCAAGAATATGGGTGAATATTATTTGGCAATAATGTGATCTCATGGTTTTCCTTGAGAATGATGTCTCATGGTCACACAGAGGAAGGGATAAATTATTACATTGCCATATTAAATGCATCCAGGGTTGGGCAAAATTCAGAATTGGAAAACTGGCCCCTTTTCAATTTACAAGTTGGCGTTTGAATCAATTCCGCACCCTTTTTGCTATCTTAATTCAAATTCAGTCCAAGTTCAAGGAATGAATTGCAATTTAAGAGGCATTCTCATCTCAGTTCTGCACAGCATACCTGGAAGTGATAAAACAAAGAAAATAGAAAAGGGCTATTTCTGCTTTACAAGAAAATAAGCAGGTAATAAACATTTAAACATAAAAATGTCCCCCATTCTATCTTTTTGCTTCCAAGTCGTTTTCATCCAAATGAAACCGCTGTCTGCTCATACATTCAGTGGGTTGATATAAGCAGGAATATTTTTACAGGCACACCAGGATGTACCGACTGTCTCTCGCTTGTAACCCTGTCGGGTAAATTTAGCCCTACCGAGAGGCTTTAACGTGAACGTAAAGCTTTATAATCTGCTGAGCCATATCAATGGCAAAATGTCACAACGATGTTCAAACTGACACAAGGCACAATGCACAGCAGAAGGACAAAATAGAAACCCTGAAAAATGAGAATAATTCACAGAGATGGCACTTGTGTCAATGTCTTTCATGTTTCTAATCTTTGAAACTAAAGTTTCCTGAATATCCTAAATGACTTCAGATAGAGAATCTGTGCCGTGCACATGATGATATTTTGGTGTTAATTTTAATATTAAGAGTTTGATTTACATAGACTGCTATAAGAATAATAATAATAATAATAATAATAATAATAATAATAATAATAATAATAATAATAATAATAATAATATTATTATTATTATTAGTAGTAGTAGTAGTAGTAGTAGTAGTAGTAGTAGTATTATTATTATATTTATTATATGTATTTATTATATTTATTATTATTATTATTATTATCATCATCATTATTATTAATATTATTAGTAGTAGTATTTTTGCATTAATTACAAACCCACACTCAGTGCATAAAACAAATTTGTGTCCATGGCCCTGCAGGTTTTTAAAATAACTTTAGAAATAAGAAACAACTTTTTTGTAGGGTTTGGGGCATGCCCCCTGGAAAGTTTTCTCTGATCCACATCTGTGCATTTTAAGACTTTTAAAGGACAAAAACAGTAGATGTAAAGCCACAGTCTGTCTTTTAATTTTTTTAACAAATGGTCATTTGAATTTTATATGCAGTGAAAAACAATCTTTTATGTTTCATGAAAATAGCATTAAGGAAACTATGTCAAACTATTAATTCTCCCCGCTGTGATATGTAATTATTCATGTCAAGGTATTTAAAAATCACTGTTTACATGGTGGCAACCTGTTATTCATATAATTGTCTTAGCAGAGTCAATAGTCGGATTACTGCTGCTTTTGTAAACACAACTAATGAGGTTTACTGAGATGAATACAATAATTTCAAGTGTTTGTTTGTATTGTACACATAACCAAATTTCGTAGTTACCTCATTGTGTCACAAGTCGGTGATTGTTTGGTATATTTAATGCCCCATGTGGCAGTATAATGGACTCATCTTTTGGGTTAGAGACCTGATGATCATTTTTTATTTTGTTTGCACTTTATTTATATAGCAGGTGTTAGGCAGACAGTCTACTGATAAATTCATTCATTACCTGGTGCTGGTATATCCAAACTGTGTAGTGAAAGAGAAAATAAGTGAATATTCTTTGCATAGTATTTATGTTTGTGTATTTCACCTGGCAGAATTCTCCTATCTTAACTGTTAAATGCATAAATGTTAAACATTATGCAGCATCACAGCTGTAATCATTTTTTGCATCCATCAGGAAATGAGTGACAGAACAGGAGAAAAAATGAGACTGGGAGAAAGATAAAGTCGCACACAACAAATATGGGCAGATGTAGTCTAAGCAAAAGAGACAGAATGACATTAGCTTCATCGTAGCGTAACAGGCTGAACGTCGAGCACCAGATGCCCGAATCATACCAGTGTGGTCTGTAAACATGTTACGGTAAACTGATGTGAAAACACAGGCACTGCCCTTGTCAGTTCACAATTGTGATTTCAGTTTTGTAGTGGATCACCTGAAGACATGTTGACTGCCCCGGGAAAAGAAAGAGCTCTTGTCCGTCTCCCGTGTCTCTGTGTTCACAGGGGCTGAATGAACACCAGCAGGGTATAAGTGCACTTGACAGGGCTGTAAACACCCCTTAGGTATGAGGCAAAAATAGCAGGGTACAAAGGGAAACAAGGAAGGCAATTGGTCTAACGGCAGGAATGTTAAACAGTGTCATTTAAAGCAAATGTCTTTGTAGGGATAGATACCAGAATATCAAAGGTTTTGGAGAAGCTCCTGTTTATGCAAAGGAGCTTCGCTGTTAAAGTCAGCTTATATAAGCTTCGTTCTGGCCCGGCTCCTGTACAAATGATTGTATAGTTAATACAATATGTGCATGTCTCTGAACACGCTGAAGTACACTTTAGCAAATCTGAGCTGCTGTTATGTTGAAATGTCTGTTTTACTGAAAATGAGCCGCAACAGGCAGTCTGACTGGTTATAATGATGTTTGATATCTGCTGTAGTGTGTGGCGTAATTCACAATGAGTTTTGTTTAGATTTTTTGAGTGTTTTTTGTGACAGATTTTTCATACAGCTGTATGGTTTCGCTATAGATGTGAAGCACAGAAACATGACATTTCTGTTTTAATGGAATATTTTATCTGAGAATGAGGATTCTGTCATCGTTCATTGATTCTCACGTTGTTGAAAACGCAAATGACTTTCTTTGATGGAAGACAAAAGATAAAAAGTTCAATGTGCTTTTTCTATCCAGTGTGTTGATATCTAAGTTTGACTTTAAAAGGAGCTCCAAGTTTGGATTTTAAAAGCATCTAGAAAGAATCTGTAAGAATTGGGGAATTAGTGATTTACTGATAAGATATAGCAGTTTTTGATAGGAACAGTGATGGTGAAACAGTACATGATTGGGAGATCATAAGCATCACATTTAGCATCGGCTCAGGGTATTTATTGTTTGCTTTCAAGTCGGATTCTAGAATTAACACATTGTGTAATAAAGATTGGGAAAATGATTGTGTGATTGTAAATATCTTTTCTCTGCCTCTGAATACCATTATAGAGAGCAGCAGTGTTATAAAATCTGATGGTGGGGAGTCTGAATCATTAACGGCATTAGATATGTTACAGACTTATGACCGCGCTGGTCCGGGCCAGACAAAGAGAGCGACCCGTGCATCAGCGGCAGACAGAGGAAGCGAGTGAGAGTGATGTCATGCATTACTAGCAACGATCACAGAACTCTGGTAATGTGCCGGCAGAGCGAAAAACTCCCCGTTTTGGCCACTCTGTGTAATGGATCATTCCTGATGGGCTCTTTGGGTAATGCAAAATGGCAAGTGCCATCATTGGTCATTTCCACTGGGGTGAGAAGGGAGGGGAGACTCGTCATCCGTTACCAAGGTTGGGACTGATGGGCTGCTAATTTGAGCTCTTAATGTTCCACTTTTGAGCCAGAGAAGTCGAATAGTCAAGAGAACAAAGGGGTGATTCGGTCCAAGTTCTTATCGGCATAATTTTTCCATACTTCGCACGAAAATCTGGCTGAGAACCAGGGTGATTAAGATTTTGGGTGGCATGTTTCTAGCTGAACATGAGCTCAAGTGTTTCTCGTCTTTGAATCTTGCTCAGCTGACTAATAAAATACATAAAAACAATTAAATAAAACTTATTGCACTGCATTTACTGAAATAAACACAACCCAATACATTACACTACATTACTAAAATATTTTTCTTCACTAGAGTAAAAACTGTATGTGTGGGGCAAAATACTGTACCCAGCAACCTTAGGAGAAATCACATAATCAGAGATTTTTAAGGGTGTTGACATCCCAGTTGATCATGTTTTTTTTTACGACAGCCTAAGATGAAAGACAGGGATGCTAAAGCTAATACATGATAGCAATGCCTGTCCACAAAAGAAGCAAAGTGATGCTTCAGCGTTGTTTGCAGGTGCGCAAATAAAAATAACTGTGCTTCAGGGAACGTTAGGACGCCCAGTAAGGGACTTCTGAGCTCTTTGATGAGACAGTGATTTGCTGCGGGTTAACGCTCTTCACGGGCCAATTGCTCAGGCACGTCGAGTAAGCAGTAACATATCTGGCCTGGGGTATTGCACTCGCCACGTCTGTGTTTACTTGAGACCGAGAGATGGGACGTGCTGCGCGTTTCGCCTTTTTGCTTTTCCGTGCGTGGCTCCCAGGAGCGCTCGCAACGCACGCGGTTAAGGCTGCGCTACGAGATGGGTGGAATGAATAAGTGATGTGGGCTTCGGGGAGCCTCGACTCAGAGGCGGCGGGGCTGAGAGATCGAGGCGGAGAAGCGAGGCAGATGTTAGTGTCTTAGCCATCACCACACTCTCAGGTGGGCTCTTGTGAAACCTCACACTGTGAAAAGCAGATAAATCTTCCTTCTCTCCGTTTTCTTCACGTGCAACACTTCCAAACGCATGCCCACGCTGTCGTTCCTTTCTCATATTCACTCTTATTTTCCCTACGTGACCCTCTTCTGTTTTCGCTCCTCTGGTTTTTTTTTCTGTCACCTTGAGCTCTGCAGTTCGGCTCTTCTTCTGAGGGGGGTTTCTGTTCCAGCGAGGATAACAAGAGCCGTGAATATGGGTAGTGAGGAGGAGCCGTGGAGAAACAAAACTTAACAGTCCAGGCACACTATAAGAGAGCATTCTGTATTCATGTAGAACACTGCAGTCACACAGAGAGTTCAGCTGAGGGTACACGGGGTGGACTTGTATCCAAACCAAAGCTAAGCAATATGCCTTCAATTAAAAAAACTGAAATCTCAAGGTTTTAACTATTTATTGTGAGTTAAAAGATTTGTACTGATATGCTTTTTATACTATTTTTCACTAAATCAAGGAAAATATTATGTCATTTTTTGAACAGTTTATACTGTATGTATAAATTAGATTTACATTTATGCATTTGGCAGATGGGCAGTTCCAACATTATGGATTTAACGTTTTCAGTCCGATCTGTTTATATTTTACTGAAGCCCTCTTGATAGTGACCAGACATTAAAAATTAGTTTTGCATTTTAAATAATGGATATGACAAAAAAACTAAATTAAAATGCACAAGCCAGAAGTAATAAAACCCAGCAAATGGAGAAGAGATGACTCTTCAAAGAACATAAAATAGTTGTTTTATTTTAATTTATGTGCTCATTTATGAGAAATATAGACCGCTATGGATGTTATAATTCTAAAAACAGCTGCAAAAATGCTTTAAAAAAGTATTTAAACCACCAAATATTGATGTCTAAGTTATCAGTATGATGAAAACCTTTGATAAAAGTAAGGTTGACATTTGCATTGAATTGCCTAGATACTTACGGTGCATTTTGTATCATGTATTTGTGTTTATGAAGGTACGAGTGATTCCTTAGTGAGATCTTTGTGCTGATAATGCATTTCCATTAAATTACATTTATTTGTTTAGCAGATGCTTTTATTCAAAGCAGTTAACATGGGAGAGTTGTCATCTCTCTAATGCAATGCTTTAAAAGTTGAGTCACATGACCTATGAGTCCCGCCCCAGATGTATGATTGGCTGTGCCAGTGTTGCTGTATGGCAACATTGTGAAGCAGTCGTGGTACCAACACCTTGATCAAATAGTATAGTGCCTTCAAAATATGTGTGTGTGTGTGTTTCAGAGAACTATAATCAGTTTTTCCATTGTGTCTCTTCACCTCAGCACCATTAGAGTAGACGGGCTCAATCACAGACAAACACTCATCTCCACTCAGATCCACCAATAATTACTGACCACAGACAGCAAAGGTAGCCATTACCCATGAGGCCTAAAGACCCAGTACTTTTCAGTTCTACCACTCCCTGACTGTCATTTTTATCTATTTTCTTTCCATCAAGAAACCGTGGTGTTGAAGAATAGTCATATTTTATGGATAATTCCACATCGTGATGGGGTTTTGGAAATAATTGCAGTTATTAGATTGTCAGTCTGTCAATCTAGGGGTGTTTCTACGCTACAGGCACTTTTTTAGTCCATTTTTTTTTAATTAGCAGATTTCTTTTTTGTGAGAGAAATGTTCAGCTTTTTACCATTAGTACCTTTTACTACAGTTATGTGTATGTGTTATTGAACATATAAGCCAGACTCAGATGGTTACACATAGTTTTAAAAATTATTTACCTGGTTACCAAGTGTTAGCTGAGAAAATTAGATGATGTATGTGATGTGTGACTAAAACTAAAGAAGATAAACATTATGTGTGAATAAAATATTTTAATTACAAATCAAGTTGTAACTTAGTCAAATTATATGTTTTATTAAAAATGTTGTATTTCGTTTTAAGTTTGCACTCCTTTAAAATGCCAAAGTTTCGCACGTGTTACCTTAGGTAAAGTGAAATCACACTTAGCTGGCACTGAACAGAACCACAGAGACACTCTGTAAATAACATTTCTATAAATAACTTTTAGATATAGTGAAAATGTTGACTACCTGAATCGTATTTAGGTAAACTACACACTATTTCTTTCTCTTTCTTTCCTACAGCTTCAAGTATCCACAACTGACCTCAGTGGAAGGTTGGTAGAAGGACCAGTGGACCTGGACGTGTCTGTTATTGACCAGAATGACAACAGACCGATCTTCAAGGAGCCACGTTACTCTGGGGAGGTTCTGGAGGGCTCCCCCACAGGCATGTTTTCCTGACCTATAGCTCTTTCTCTAACAGTGGTCATGTTTTTGTGCTGGAATGAATGTGTCGAGGGAACTGATTACTGAAGGAAGAAAGTGAAGGAAAGAGTTTGCTAAGGGCCTTAAGGTCATTGATAAAAGCAGTGGCTGGAGAGATCATTTTGCTCGAGTCTGATGAAACACAGTCTGTGCCTGATAAGAAATGCCAGTTTTGTTTTTTTCCTCATTGACGGTGCTTGATTCACTATTGCTTATGGTTAGGAATATGAACAAAGGCATGTCCGGTTGTAACGGTTATACAACTGCAATACATTCTGAACATTTTATATGTTTTGTAGTTATCTTGACAAGACATCAGCAAATGTTTGCTCTCTTCCACCAACATGAAAAATATGGTAGTATACTTTAGTATTTACTTGGGTAAACTACTATAAATTATAGTATGCTTTAGAGTATTGTAGTAAATTTCTACTTTTTGTTTGTATAGTATAGCACTCTGTAATATTTACTATAGCATTAATTGATAAAACAAGTAAATACTGTAGAATAAAATATTTTAATAGTGTAGTACTGTAGTATACAATACTTTACTTACTTTAGTAAACTATAGTAAATTATAGTGTACTATAGTATCTTATAGTAATAACCACAATTTGTTCATGTATACTGTAGTATTTTGTAGTGCTTACTATAGTAAATTAATAAACTGAAGTAAATACTCTAGTATATACCATACTTTACTTACTTTAGTAAACATGGTACACTATGGTAAATTGTAGTATACTAGAGTATATTTTAGTAATTACCTTACTTTGGCAATGTATACTATACTATTAACTACAGTAAATTGATAAACTGTAGTAAACACTGTACATATATATATATATATATCAATATTTACTATAGTAAGGTAAATAACATACTGTAAATAACATTAAAAGTAAAAGTAGTGTAGTAAAAGTATCTAGGAATTTTACTACAGTTTACTGAAGTGTACTACTGTATTTTTTTTATGTGGGCACAGAGCAAACAAAAGAAAAGTAAAATTTTTTCTGAAATAGCGCTCACTTTAAGAGTCATCCCTAATGTGTGAACACTTCATCTTTAGTCTGTATCTTCGACAGCGCGGGACACACATATAGTTGTGTCAGGCTAATCGCAGGCATTTCTCAGAAGTGGCAGTCTGCGTTTGTCTTGCCACCAGAGAATGCTACATTGTTTTCATGATGTGTCTGATAAATCAAAAAAGAATTGGACCATTTACAAACTGGATGACACTCGCTTCGGTTTTCAGCCCCCTGCCCTCCAGAAATGAGAAATTCATTCAGACACAACTCGTCCTCAGAGGCCCTGTAGTACACTTCCATTTCACAATCCTTCCATCATTTTTCCCACTACTCCTCAGCTATTCCGTCATTACACTTCTGCCTCTTTCTCTTCTACCCGCTCTGTTTTTGATGCTTGTCACCATGGAAACCGCAAAACTCGAGAAATACGGTTTCGGTGAGTTAAAAGAGGGATTTTGCACACCTCCATCACCCACACGCTCAACAAAAATATACAGAAAGTTAAACATGTTTTCACTAGGATGGCGCATAGGTCTGCCTCAATAAGCGTGGCCGTATGATGAGACGGGTGATATGGTATCACGTCTCTTCTTGGAAACAAACAGACATCATCCACATACATAGGATTACAGACGGATAAACTGAGCCAGGAGCAGGCTGCACAGACATTAGCCCGCGCTCGGTCGCTCGCAGGTAGGGTAGGCGGAAATGATGCGCCTGTTTGCGGATGCATTAAGCCTGTTGAAATGTTAATGCGTGCGCAGTCAGGAGTGAGTTAAGGTGGAAGGAGATGAGAAGCCCTAACAGCGGGAAACTCCTCCGCCCGCCTCCAGAGTTGCTGTAACTTAGTTAAACGAAGTGGGTTTATCTAATCGCCAAAGGAAGAAATTAAATTACACTCAAAAGACTTAATGAAATCAAAGTTAGACCTTCATGCATCAAGGGAGAGAATAAACACCCACATGCCACCGTTTTGTGGGCCGAAGTCAAATAGCGCACAACATTTAAAGATACGTGTGTCTATATTTGTTAACCAATGAGGTATGAGTGGATGTGGTGTATTGTGTATATAATCTCAGTTGAAGGGCATCGTTAGCGACTGTGGTTGACTGTTTACTGATTTTAACCATGTATTTTTACCACATAAAATATTAAGAACATAAATTTATATTAAAACATTCATTTAGATGTGTGCTTCAAAGTTCTTGAGAAGATACAGCAAAATTACGTTGAAAGTGATTTTGTGAACTTATGTTATAAGTGAATTTGGCTTTATGAGTTTAACTTTGATTTAAGAGTGTGTTTTGTTAAAAATACTATGTCATTGCCTTAAAAATGCAATATATCTCCATTTATATATAATCACATTAATTTCATTTTTGGCACATCATATTATTGCTTTTCATATCTTTTGCAACAATCTTGTTGGAGTGTATATTACCTTTTAAGATACCTTAATGGGCAGACACATGAATTATGGAAAGAAGATCCATTTTAATGTCTATTGCCTCTCTATTATAACCTTTTTCCAAGAAATAAATTGAAGTTTTACATTTAAGCCTTACAGCATTCGCCCATAAAAGAGGCGCTTTCAGTGACTCCATTATCCCAAATATTAATCAACCAAGACGCTTTTATTTTCATAATGTCACGTCCTGGCCGGTCTGTCAGAGGTGCAGAATATCTCTTTAGATTGGCATTATCACCGTTCTAGTCAAAGAGCACGTGTGCGGTGCATTGTGGGCGCAGGTGCGCGCAGCAGGGGCCCGGGGGGTTCTTGCGTCTTGCGTGACTTCCTCTTTTCTCTTTGAGCCTGCGTACGTGCGGGTGCAGATGTGCACAGCGTGCCTCCTCTGGAGAACGGTGAGAACGGAGGATGAATTTGTTTAGCTTTTTTACCGGCTCTTTTTAAAGGCCCCATTAAACACAAATCTGTGCTTTTGTGTGTTTCCAGAGAAATGAGAATTGAAAATTTTTAAAGAAGCCTACATAACATTAATCAGTGGTGAAACCCACCACCACGTGCCTCCCACCCAGGTCTCGGTCGGAGATTTTCTTTCCCTACCCCCTGCTTGTTTTAATCAGCATGACCGCTGGCACAGGTTTGAAATGAAAGGTCTCAGTGTGATGTCTGATTAGAAAAGGTGTCTGCAGGCTGCTTTTCAACAAGTTGCAGGGTTGCACGTGAAAGCATGCGTGCTTTTATGTACACGTGTTAATTGTGGCAGTGGTATAGCAATGAACGTCTTAATGTCTGAAACTATTTTATTTCACTTTAATTATGTTACACGTTACACATAAATGAAACATCATTTATTTATACAGTGTTTGTGTGTGCGTACATGCGTGCGTGCCCATTATTACACCTATAGAATGCATGCATAATAGAAGACATTTCATTTATAAAACTTTTATTTATAAAATTCACTTTTATTTTAAAATCTTTAAACGCAAGAGGGGTCGGTGAACACTTTTCAACAAAACTGCACTTTAATAAATTATTATTTTACATTTGGCAGCCAAATGATGTCCATGCAGGGTACACATTGTTTATTTGTGTATTCCCAGGTAACCAAATCTTATTAATACTGTAGAACTATTAGAGCTAATAAATGCTAACAAATTGTACAGTTTTAACTGGGTCAGTGTTGACTATAAATATGTTCTTTAGGTCTCAAGGTGTAAAATGAAAGGTGGATCAATGAACGTTTGGTACAGTATGAATGTGTCCTTCTTTCTTTCCCTCTTCTTCCTTATCTCCTCTCCCACCTCACTCTTTAGCGTGTGTCATGTGATATGTTTATTTTGCTCTGGGAGGACAGTTGCCTATAGGGGGAAACGCTGCAGCTCTCTGACATTTCTGTGTGTGGTGATAACTGAGGACACAGCAACAGCTCTGGCAGGCCTTTATTCACTCTCTCTCTTTCTCTCTCTCCATTACCACAAGCTATTTTTGTTGGGGAAAATATCTTCATTTTTCAGTTGCCTTTCTCTCTTGTCTGCTCTTTTTCCGTTTTTTTTTTTCTGTTCGGTGTTTCTGTTTGTGAACTTTGTGAAAGGCTTTCTGGGTTCTTCGTTGCACCTGTGGAGGTTTTCAGCGGCTTAAAGGAACGTTCGGAGTTCAGTACAAGTTAAGCTGTTTCCTCGGCATTTGTGCCAAAAAAGTAAGGATTGTGGTTCCAGTAATGCTAATGGTTAAATACACACTATTTATAAAAGTGGAGCTATAAGAAAAGGTGTTCACCTCAAGAAAATAGTTCACATTTTGTATTTATGGGTAAACTCTACAATTTTCTTTCAAGGATGAGTCCAAATTATAGTGTATATCACACATGCTGTCGATGGAGCTTAGCTTAATTTTAATAAATGAACCTTGAATAGATTACTTTAAGTACTATAATAAGTGCCATGATTTTTAAAACTAAAGGCAAACAAAATGAAGAGCTCAGGTGGTGCGTCAACACCTTTGACCCCTTTCAACACGCTCTAATCAGTTATATTCACCTCTGTGGCCCAGGTTTGTGACTACCCGCTGCCCTGCCTGTATTTTCTCACCTCCTGACAGGATCGCTCACCATCTCAGCTCCGTCGCACCCTCCAGCCTGATGTGGCAGCTTTGAGAAAGTGGCACAGGGCTGCCGGAGCGTCGGCCTCTGAAAATAAAAGGCTAAAAAAAATCGATAGCTAATTGCCAGGACAGGCCCCCGAGGAGGGCCGCCTAGACCCCAGCTAGGATTGATCTCGGCTGGAAAATGATTGGGCCGAGGGTGACACTAATGCCGGTAGGTAATTTGTAGCATAATGGCATGATGTCTGTACCATTAGGATTTCCCAGCGCCGATGTCTCTCTCACAGGATGACCTCTGCTCCCTGCTGCAGAGAGGCATTTCAATCCCACAATGCCTCATTATCTGTCGTTCAATCCCATGCTGGCTGCCATATTTATAAACCAATACTAAACTCTGCTCTCAGCTGGACAGCTAAGATTTGTCCTAATGTTCAGGGTTGGTTATTTTGGGGTAAAGCTCCGAAAGCTGTTGACGTTTTTTGTGGATTTGTCATCTCTTAGTCTTGGGATGCAGCTCAGTTCGTCGTAATAATTTAGTGATGCTTTCGAATGATGTAACAAGACAAAAATTGTTACATTTGTGGTTCTTATGGCACATGCACCTTCACAGCCTTATGTTTCTTGGTCAGAATAGAACTGAAAAGTCTGATGCATTTAAACTCAATAATTTAAACAGATATACTGATTTGAATTTTTATGCATAATTTTTATGACAGAATATTTAGTTACAATAATAGGATAATTATGTTGGCTTGCGGAAATTATGACTTGAATAAGTGCAAATTCATTTCGCTGTAAAAAATATGAAACCTCTCCAACTCAACATTTTCTAGTGACTTGTCACAGTCACTGTCAATTATTACTTTTGGCAACAGTCTGTTCCTCAATTGAGCCAGTTGAAATATTTAGATGCAACAGGTCACTAGACAAATTGTTGGAGAGGTTTAATTCTTTTACAGCGCAGGTTTGATGATGTCAGCATAATTGTGCTTTATTTATTGAAAAAGTATTTTTGAGCCAGAAAAATATGTATTTTTCAAAAGGAGTATTTTGAGTCGGACTACTTGAAATTTGTAGTTTGTACATCGACTTCAAAGCGACTGTCTCACTTCTTTTCGAAAACATTTGGCATTGCATTCCCTCAGACCTAACTTTAGATCAGTCTATCTTTAGATCTTGAGTCACTTGTAATAAAATGTAGCACCTTTAAAAAAATAGCTATACCAAATATACTTGCTCTCTCTCTCTCTCTCTCTCTCTCTCTCTCTCTCTCTCTCTCTCTCTCTCTCTCTCTCTCTCTCTCTCTCTCTCTCTCTCTCTCTCTCTCTCTCTCTCTCTCTCTCTCTCTCTCTCTCTCTCTCTCTCTCTCTCTCTCTCTCTCTCTCTCTCTCTCTCTCTCTCTCTCTCTCTCTCTCTCTCTCTCTCTCTTTAAGTGTATGATTTGATACCCTCCAAACATTTGAATATATTTCACGAATCACATCAGTGCACTAGCCTGCATCATTTCAAAGCTAAATTGCATCATTATGCATCATTCAAATTGAGTTTTTTCCTTCATTCTTTTATTCTCTCACTCCTCTTTGCTTGTTTATGGTCCTGGGGGTTGACATGCAAATGGTTCTTAGAGTTTCAGGGTCGTGCGAAGTGGCAGAAGGGAGCTGCCCGAAACATGAGTGTCGGGCTGGCTGTCTGCTCCCCGTGGGGGTTCCGCTACACGATCGCTTCTAATCTATTAAAGAGCTTCTGCTCTTTCCACTACCCACAATGCACCAGCCCACTGCACGCCTGCACTTGATTATCTGTCTCTCATTCTTCCTGCGACTTCTCCCAGTGAGGAATGGAAGCAGACGGAGCATGCAAGACACAAGAAAACCAATCTCGTTCCATCTCCCTGTCTCGTTGTGCCTCGTCTTTGATGGCCCATGCTATTTTAAAGCCTCGAGTATCCCAGAGCTCCAGGCCTGGTTATCTTCTTTACACTCGTCCGCTGCTACATTTCCAGGCAAGATAATTGTTTTAGAAGCATTGGCTTTTAAGACGCTTTAAAGCAAACTGAAGACGAACAGCAGGTTTCCGAGGATATAGCCTTGTAAATATTGCTGCTAATTTTTCCTTTTCCAGAATGTTTTTGCTGTAAAGAAGGATGTTATACATTTAGCACAGCAGGGTGTTCAGGCAAATATAACATTTAAATGTAGGAACCTGAAGTACGTTGTTCTTTCTGTGTGAGAGGATTTTTGTCCCGCTGCCTAGTGCTAACATTTTTGCATAAAGTTACCTGCTAGGTAAACTCATTTCAGACCAGCTTACATGGCACCATTAGTGTATTATTATGTGTATTATTATTATTATTATTATTATTATTATTATTATTTTAATTATACTGCTATGTCTTTAAAATCACTATAAAACCAAAAAATTTTATGAATTATTTATCCATGCAGGTCATTCATTTTTTTTTTCATAATTGTTCATAAAACATTTTTTTTTTAGAAAAATTTGTAAAATGTTTTGTCAGGTGCAAAATAGTTTGTATTACTTTATTCTTCTTTTCAAATCTTAACGTTACATTGGGATAAGATAATATCTTTAGAATAATGTTAGACTGAAATCTTCAGGAACCTTCTTGAAACTAAACTAGTTAAACACAGCCAGGGAGTTTGAGGATTTCAAGGATTTCAGGTTGAGTTGTTTTATCAACAGATGGGCTTTTTTTGGACTGATGAGAAAGTTTCCAGATCTACAAGTTGTAGTTTGTTTTCATAAGATGATTAAGAATGCCGCTTCATTTAAAAAGGTCAAGTAAAATTTGATTTCCCATAATATGATGGGAATGTTTTTTTTTAAAGTGCATCATAAGGAGATGAATAAAACAGATTTTTCAGCTTCATCAGATTCCTATTTCTTTCAGTCAGCTGTTATTATAGACAGTGAGAAATGTCAAGAGTTGAGGTGGGAAAGTTGATGTAATTAGAAATGTTTTTTCAGTTTCAGTTGAATGTTGTGGTGGAGTGAGAACTTTTGACTCATCTGATCATGCGGTCTATGATCTCCACATCTTAACAAACCACCCACCGAGCGACTCTCCTTCAAAACCTTACCTCTCTCTTTTATCTAACTAGTGTGTTTTTTAAAGTACGCCAGGCTTGTCTGAACAAAAAGTTGGACATTAATATCCCAAACAAGCCCTCGGTCTGTCTTTAGCCTTCAGGCGTCTTGCTGTCTAGCGTTCATTTTTTGCTTTCCTCTTTTATTTGTGTTCCACAGCTTTAAGGACTCGGCCTCTGAGATGAGCCGCTTTAGTGCACATTTGCTTTAGGGCCTGAGTGGTTTGATTAGATATTGATCTTGTAACCGTGCATGTTTGGGAGCGCTGTGCCACCCGGCCTTGTGGGACATTCACGTTTTTCCGCTCCGCTTAGTCATCTGTCTCATGTTTGTAAAAATATGTGACACTAAAACTGGGCGAGAAGTTGAAATCTGTTTCTGTTCACAGACGCCAGCTGTTTTCCATGGTGCTATAAACTTTCTGTCTGTGGAAGTTGTCGTGTTTTTCAAAGTCAGAAATATAATGTATGAGGGACTCGATCCTCTCTGTATTCAAGCACAGTAACATCGCAGGAAACCTGTTAATAGAGGTTGTGTGTCCGTATAACCCGAAAAGGAAAGTCCATAAGCCGTCTGGTAAAAATCTCGCAGCACTCCCGCTCAGTAAAACAGTTTTTATGGAGTTATACGTGCTTGGCAAGAGATAAGGAAGGAATAAGGTCATAACAGCATCTTTCGAGAGAGACGTGAAGGAACGAAATCAATAGCGGAATGTCTAAGAGGCGAATGAAGTGGGTTTGACATTTATGAGCTTGCAGGGTTTGTGTGAAACAGCAAGAACAAAGTGGGCACATACGTACCACCACGCGGCGTAATCAATAGCCCTCTTAATCCCACCCGGGTGGCCTCAATTCTTAAGATTTGGATATCATAGGAAAGCTGAGCTTAAATGTATTTTTGATTAAATGTGCTTCATTGTTTTACATTAATCTCATCCTCCCCACCGCTTTGACAGACATTAAAATTGGTTTTCAAAAAGCTTTACAAAACTAATAAAGCAGGCAAAATAAAGTGAAGTTTTTCATCAAATGACTTTGAATTGCTTTCTCTGCTTTTGTTTGTCAAGATGCATTCCAGTTTTTAGTCCCCTGGGGTAGACACGAGCGTGGCATTTTAGTTCCACGAGCGAAAGTGGCTCTTAATTACTTCGTAGGCCTTTTATAGTTTCACACATCAAAAGTGTTTTGCAAGCGGCACTCAGGAGGTGTGTATGATGCAGCTTGTGTCACATCTGCTTGACTGTCAGTTTTGGGAGGACTACTGTAGCAGTCTTTGTTAGGTCTGTATGATTGTAAGTGCTCTAAATATTTTGTGTTACTTAAAGGAAAAAAAAAGTTTTAAAAAGTCTTGAAATTATTTTGTCTCCTCTGATATTGCGTATAATAGATTTTAAAGAAAATGAATATTTGTGTATTTATACTCTTGCATATTGTTGAACCTACAGTAGTGGTCAAAAGTGATGCCCGAAGGATGTATTTGTACAATATTTGCTTTCATCTCAGGTTTGATTAAACCTTTAAAATATAAGGTGTATGGTACAAAATGGAAATTTGTATTTGACAAATTAATTGCAAAAAAGACACACTACAGTGTATTAGGGAATATTGGTTATGTTCTAATATACAAAAATACCTAGAAAAACAAAAAGCTCATAGGAAATTAAGTTTATTGACTACATTTTATGAGATATTAATATTTTGTTGATTCTCTCTTGTTTTTATTTTAAAAGCCATTCTCCTGGGTCTTGACTCAATAAGATTTGTGCATGTGTTTTGTGTAATATGTTTGCCAAGCGTCTATAAATTCTTCTCAAAGCTAAGCCTTAGTTTACAAATACAACAAATAATAAAATCTTTAGTACTATGAGTGAATAAAGGGCAAAGATTTCAGTTTTCAGAAGTTGTATATCACTTTTGGCCACTACTGTACGTAATTCTACTACTGTATGTAATATAGGAAAGATTTCAGTGTTTATTATTTTGTTTGTCTTTGTACAAAACCAGTTGAGAAGTGCTGTCTACAAAACAGAAAAGTGCTGTGATGGGTCTCTAGAGCTCAAGTCTGCTTAAAGGCCTTTGTGAGCTCTTGCGCTTTTGAAATCTCAACCGGGACTATTTTTTTCTGGATTTGATAAAAGAGATAGTGTCAGCAATCGGAGAGGGCTTGATAGCTGTAGTGCTGATTCAGCCATAACTTCTGTGAACTTGCAGCTTCTGAGAAATCTATCTATCTATCTATCTATCTATCTATCTATCTATCTATCTATCTATCTATCTATCTATCTATCTATCTATCTATCTATCTATCTATCTATCTATCTATCTATCTATCTATCACTGAAGAGTAATCATGTGCTCCTCAGATATTAGTCAAATGAGTCATCTTTCAGCAGCATCTCTGGGCATCTGTCTGTCTTCTCTACTCAGACGTGTGAGATCACAGCTTCTCCCAAGTCTCCCAAGGTAAAAAAGTCATCACAAGCTGTTCAATCCACAGGGTTTCATGTCCTTAAAGCTCAGACCCTGCCTTTCAGATTTTTGAGTAGTGCAGACACAACAAAAAGCATTTTTACCAAGCGTCTAAATGCCATGTTAGCAGGAATACAAAGAACTGGCCCACTTTTCAGTGCATCCGAGTCTTTCTGCTGATTGCATCAGTAGGGGATAGATTATTGCATGCTGGAGATAGAAAGAAACAGAATAGGAAATGTGTAGCTAAAGTTTACTGTCCTTTTCTAAATGGGAGAATGACCAGTTCTGTTTTGAAAGAGATTGAAGACATTGTTTGAATGAATGTGTTTTCTGCTTTGATCCTGTATTGCAAAACAAAATTGTATTTTCGTTTTAGATGGTACCAAATTCCTAATAAGGTGTTTTTCGTCGAATTGGGATAGCACGTGATTTATACAGGCGTTCCTTTTCAAAAGAGGATTCATTTAGATGAAACAAAGCAATGTCCAAGATCAAAGAGCGTTCAAGTGCTTGTGTTAGAGGGTGAAGAAAGAAAAATTCGTAGAATACTATACTGTTGCACTAATATGACAATATGTCACATTAGGCCTTGTTTCCATGGCATCTGTAGTCAGGAGATCTGGCAAGCTCTTGCATTCATGGGTTTATCAATGTACACATTTGTGGCACAAACTTGTAAAAGCTGAGATGTGTGGGTGAGTGGGGGGTCTGGGGTGGAAAGATCTAACATGTGTTCAGGAGCTATAAAAGAGAACTCAAACCTGAGGCCATTCTGTGCCATTGATCTATATACATATATTTAAACATAGTGAAAAGGGACACAGTGTTTTCCTCTTAAGCACATCCATCCATTCAGTATTCTTTGGAAGTTGTTTTTTTGAATGCGTGACTTGAACTAAATAATGAAGAAAAACCAGCCAATAACCGCCCAGCATAGATGGGAACTCCTTCAATACTGTTTATGAAGCATCTTAGAGTGAGACCTCAAGTAGCTAAAAGCAAGATAAAGTGTCTGTGAAAGCCAAGCTAAAGTCATAGTTCAGGGTTTTACGGTTTTCTAGATGAAATCATTCTATTGTACATGATGTAAAGAACATTTTGTAAACCTTGATATCTTTAATATTGACTAAAATGTCTATGTCAAAGATTGAAATCAACATTTAGGAAGCTAACATCTTCTATTTTTTATGCAATAATAAAGAATAAAATTCATAATAAAATGTAGTCTCATTAAACCGGTTAACTGTCAAGAGGAACACCTGAGGTGTTTATGTTAATTCCCTATCCACTTTAATATTTTATAGCTGAATTTTAGTCTAATCATGACAAACTATAAATTGATGGAAATGTAAAAGATGCAAGATGAGATATTTGGCCGATTTTCATAAAAATAAAAATTTTTATTGAAAATTTAAATAATTAATAAAAAAATTAATTCTTTAAAAAAATTACATTAAAATTTTTTACAAATGTTTAATATTACTGTAATTTAGTTTACTGTAATTTTTTAGAAGACTTAAAAATGTTTGAAAAAAATATATCTGAAATATATAATATATCTGAAAATATAAAAAATGTAGTTCAGATGTGCATTTTTATGTGTTTACTCAATTTCTGCTGGGATGGGAAAGAGAGAGAAAGTGCAAGCTCTTAATTTCCTACTTCTGTTTCACTTATGTCAACCCCCCAATCTATTTTGCATTCACCATGCGCTCCCCTGTATCTGTAATGTATGTTGGATTCAATGCTTTCCTTGTCTGTTTTGTGACAGAAAATATGTAAAATGTAGTAGCACGACAGATCAGAAGCCATCTAGGGAAACGTTTCATTTATATTCAGCATATGTTTTGCCATCAGAGGAAGCGGTCTGCATCATATATTGTATTTGAGGGACCAAGCTGAGACCTTGTGACAGTGAAAGAGGGAAGAAATAGGATTTAGAGCTAAGCCTCATAGGCAATAACTGCAAGACTTCATCTGTCCATAACTCACCAACCTTACTGTGAAAATACTCTAATCATACAAGAACAGTAGTTTACAAAAACAGCTTAACTAAATCTTAAACATTTTTACTCATATGCCTCCATTTTTTTCTCTGTTAGACAAAATGTTCTTACTTTATAGATGGTCTTACTCATACAAGAAACACACATAGTGACCAGCACTTCTTGTTTTAAAACCACTGGTGAGTTTTTATTGTATGTTCACTATTGTATATAATTGTTTGCCTGTTAATGATTTTTATAATTTGCGATGTCACGGTGGGTTATTGCAGGTTGCCCATATTTACATTTGGTTTTGATTTGTGGTCAGACAGAAGTTGAGACATGTACTCATTTGCATAAAAAATTGAAGACAATATAAACATAGCAAGAATAATCTCACTTGAAACTCTATTATATTTGAATAATAAATCATGTTGATGCAGATTTTAACTTATAAAACCGTAAAGCGGAAGTTTCGTGTTTGTTTGAAAAAATTAAACATGCATTTCACATCTTCCCACAGCTTGTGTTAATGAGTTTTTTGTCCTTTCATACCAGCATCTTTCTCATAAAAGTGTCTCATGATTTCTGGCTCGCAGGTGGAACACAATCTTAAATGCATATTTGGCTGTCCTTGTTGTGAGATATGAGACGGTGATATGGGTTCTCGGTTACTGACCTGAGGCCTGTTTAACGCTTGGAGGATGTGATTGAGATAAGCAGAATATAATATCTCCTGCCTTTTGCGAGTCTTAATCAAATTTTCCTCATTTTTTTCTTCCTTTCTTCGTGTATCTTACCTATCACCACCTTTCTTAAATTCAGTTCATTAACACCTTTCTTTTTAAATCCGTTTCCTTTTCACCCCAGGAGCTTTCTTCCGCAGCACATTTCCTGTCTTTCTGGTTATATAACAAATATTGGTGCGATTCATCCTCTAAATTTTTATTGCTGTTTTGTACAAATGGAGTTTGTTTATTTAATGGAATGCAACAGCATTCACTTCAGAAGCATCCTAGTTATGACAGCCAAATGTTCATTATATATGTGAAGTGTGTACAGAACAGATTTTTTCTCTAATTACATTAGAGATGTATGTCTTCTCCTGCAAGCAAGTCACAGGGAATGAGGTTTGTGTCTCGCTCAACAAATTTTGATACAAATCATTCTCTCTCCGCTGTAGTTTCAGGGTAAATATAAAGTGTAAAAGCAGATACTTAACATGCAAACTAGAAACATGGCGGATAATGTTAAAATTGCAGGTCAAAAACAGATAACACCAAACAGTTTAAACCACTGGCGTGGTATTTGTGTGCAGCTGTGCTATAGTTATTATTTTTGTCATAAATAATTTTTTTTGGCAGTGACTCTTGTATTCACACACAGGATGATAATTTTGGGGATTCACTCCAGAATTAAAAATGCAGTTGTCAATCCCAAAGCTTTGCATGAGGTCCCTGTTTTCATTTATTTCCTCATATTTCTGTGCTATTGATCATTTCACTCTCTTTGAGTGTCTTTTAATAAACACAAGCTAATAGATTGTGAAATAGTTGGACCCGTCGTGATAATTGATAGACGTTTTTGTTTAAAAGAACCCACTTCTTCTGCCTTTTAATCCAGGCAAGATATTGTGTAACTCTCTTATTGATGAAAACATATTGCATACAGTCAATATCTAGTTAAATAATATGTAATTTGCCTGAAATGTTTAAATGCCAAAAGGCTATATAACTTTGAACTCTAAAAACCTGTTTGTTTGACTCTCTTGGTTTTTAGTTGCATATTTTCCTGAATGTAAATGTTTGGGACTTAAATGTCACAGTCAGAGAGTTTATTGTTTTTGACCGTCGTTTTGGGTGGCTGTCGCACATCAGAGCAGAGAGACGCTACAGAGATGTCAGATCTGTACAAGCTGGCCTAATGATGTTGAGCTCAGTAACAGATGTTGCTTTGAAAGGCCCGTCAGTTTTGCACCATCAGCCGCTGTCTTCATGTAGTCTGAACTGAGCAGAGGTGCAGAACGTTCATATATGCATTAGACACACGTCTCACTGATGCTGTTAGAGAGAGAGAGAGAGAGAGAGAGAGAGAGAGAGAGAGAGAGAGAGAGAGAGAGGGGAGAGAGAGGGAGAGAGAGAGAGGGAGAGAGAGGGATAGAAATATATATGAGAGAGAGAGAGAGAGATAGAGAGGGAGAGAGGGAGAGAGGGAGAGAGGGGGAGAGAGGGAGAGAGAGGAATAGAAATATATATGAGAGAGAGAGAGAGAGAGAGAGAGAGAGAGAGAGAGAGGGAGAGAGAGGAGAGAGAGGGAGAGAGAGGGATAGAAATATATATGAGAGAGAGAGAGAGAGAGAGAGAGAGAGAGAGAGAGAGAGAGAGAGAGAGAGAGAGAGAGAGAGAGAGAGAGAGAGAGGAGAGAGAGAGAGAGAGGAGAGAGAGGGAGAGAGAGGAGAGAAAGAAATATGAGAGAGAGAGAGAGAGAGAGAGAGAGAGAGAGAGAGAGAGAGAGAGAGAGAGAGAGAGAGAGAGAGAGAGAGAGGATAGAAATATATATGAGAGAGAGAGCTACATGGATGGATAGTTGTAAAGATTGAATGGAAATGGAGAAAGAAAGAAAGAAAGAAAGAATTGAATTTGTATACTTTTGGTTTGAATAGGTTGCATACGCACCATTAGTCAATGAAACCCATGTGTCAGATGCACACAAGTGAAGTATGCAGTGTGTTTTTGTCTAGCTGGTTTGTCTGATCCATTCTAAACCCTCACATCCCACTTCGGAGGGCAATTTGTGTCCACTCATGCGCTTCTGCCTGTTGTGTACTGCTGCTGTTGTATGAAATGTTCATGCTCAGCCTGTTATCAGGTAAAGTATAGCTCATCACAGACCTTCACTGATAGAACTATGTCAAATCCCAGCATGCCTTGCCCTCGATGGGGACCGGCAAGAGAAAAGCGCCGCTAGACACGCCACTTCAAAGCAGCTTGTTTCCTTAGATCTCCAATTCCTGCTCCTAAATCATGGACTAGCTGGTGCTTGTGTATGCATTGACCATCACAGGTCTGGAGAGCGTGTTCTTCGCACACTGAATCGTAATGAATGTGATGGTGGCATGTCGGTAATGGAGTGCATTTTATGTTGTAAAGGTGATGTGAACGTGAATGTTAAACGCAGTGGTGATAGACAGGTAGAGATGTGTGATGAATGTTGGCAACTGTGGATTTTATCGCTGTTGGAAGTCTTTTGCTCTTGTAGATTGATAAAAAATCACATTGTAGACAAAGGCACAAGATTTTTGAAGGATTAAAGAAAACTTCAAAGTGATTTTTTTGTTGTTTGTTATTTTTTATATTAACTGATTGAAATCACTTTGCAGACAGACTTTTAACCACATCTGAATAAGGATAAGCGGAGGGTTGTGATTTAATCTGGCCTGCTGATAAAGACTAGAATAAAGACTAGAATTTCCATTTATCCCTCAATAGATTAATAGAGTTGTTTTAAAGCACCAAGTCTCTCAAGTTCTTTATTTTTGCATTAAACACATTATAAAATGTGATTTAATTGATAAAGAAGTAAGACTTTATTTATCATACTATCTCAGTCACATTGAATGATTCATTGCTGTAGGAATTTCCTGATAGCACTCTTCAGTATTTAATTTAGGTCAACGCAGATCTCATCATTTGATGAATGGCCCTTCATAATAGTAAGATGAAGTCAGTAATTTTAGTTTCTTTTTAATTTACCATCTCTGCCAACTGCATTTTAGTAAATAACTAAATTTAGAGGTGCTTCAAAAGGTGCTTTTTACAGTGGTGCCATAAAGGAAACACTTTTTCTTCCCAAAAAATAATTATGTAAAACGCTCTTAAAAGAGTATTTATTTTAAAGCTTTTTGTAGTCTAAAGAATCATTTTTCACAACAAAGAGCCTTTTGTAAAACAGAATTGCTCTGCGGATGGTAAAGGTCCTTTTATTGAACCATCCAGGCAAAAATCGTTCTCTTATGGCATCATAAAGCACCTTTATTTTTAAGAGTAGATATTTCTTTTTTCTAGATATTTTTCAAAACCCTTTTTTATTTATTTAAAGCTAGATTTTTATCTGAAATTTAAAGCTACCTCTGTATTCTCAAGATGATCTGTTTTTCATTGTTTAGCATATTTGTGACAACCCGCGCAGGTCATGTACAGCATCGTATACTTGATGAAACAACACCTGTCACTAAAACAAGAAGAAACAAGACAAGGCAAGATCCTCATGTTTTGTTTTTTTTTGCTCGTGAAGTATCCAAGGAATATTCCACATGCAGAAAAAGGTTATTTGTACAGTTTTGAACAACAGTTTGTTGCCGTTCATAATTTACTGGTAATTTTGGAGTCTTGTGTTTTTCTGAGGTTGAAAGGTCTATCTTGTGGTTGTCCAGCTTTCATTTGTGAAGCAGAGCTGAAATTAGAGGTCAGCTTTTTCTGTGACTTTCTAGTTAAATGGTGAAATGTTTCAGTAAAGGCGAACACCTTTTCAAGCCAGTATTTCCAGCAATCAGCTGTGTGCCCAGACATCAAATAAACCTCACCGGGATGTGAGTTTCGAGAGCCCTGGGATCTGATCGCGGCCAGTAATTTGCAGAACCTGCTGGAGACAAAACACAGAAAGTATAAGGTGGCCGAGTTTTAACCCTGAGCTGTCGAGGTTTCTGTAAACAGTTTTAGAGATCTGGGCATTTAGTATCTTTGCTTTTGCTGTACATGCCTGTAATGCAGAAATTCAGTGTTGACAGGTCTCCTCAGTAATTCTCCTCTTTCTCCTTCTGAAGCTCAACGGTTTAAAAGCCTCTGATGTATAAATGACCACGGCCTTATGAATCTGTGAAGAACTGTCTGTGGTGCGCAGGGCTGTTTTTTGCCAAAGCTTTCTTTATCGCTCAAAGACTCTGTCTTTGGTGTTTCGACAGCCGTGATGTTGACAGAGATTATTATTTATTTTCACTTTGAGCTCTGTTTGAGGCTGTGGGGAAAGACTTTGACTTTAAAGTGCACAAAGGGTAACGGAGAGCAATTTTTGCTCTCCTAAAAAAGCAGAAATAATATCCACAGGAGCTTTTTGGCCGGTGGGACAATGGAAGCTGACTTTTACTGAAGGATTTAAGTCGCTTCTGTATGTGCTGTGGCTGCACAGTTAGTATGCTGTAGACATTGGTCTGTGTCGTATGCAATCCTCAGATGTGTGTGTGTGTGATAGCATGCTGCTGTCACTGCTAAGTGTTACCTGTGGGTTGTGTGAGCGTTTGTCAGGAAGTTGTCACAGGGCAGCAGCATGAGCATCAAGGTGTAAGACTTTGTGTTTCAGCCATCATTGTGTATTGTGTATATGCACAATAGAAAAGCAAAAGAAAATAGCTGAAATGGTGTCGCTGAATTGGTGGAGCATTGTGTTAGCACTGCAGAAGTCATGGGTTTGATTTTCTCTGAACACACGTACCAATATGTTACATCACATTACATTACTTTTATGCATTTAGCAGATGCTTCTATTTAAAGCCACTTTTTGCTAAACATTTTGTTTAGTGTATGCAATCCCTGTGATCGAACCTATAAACCTTGCCAAAAAAAGTGTTTCCTTTGGTGAATTTTGCTGAATGGCACATATTGTTGATATTGCAAATACAGCTGTCAATTAATTCAAACATTTCATGAAATTATTACACAGTATCTTGATTGATCAAATTACAACTACCAACATATATAAACATTTGCTAGAGAAATCAAATACATCATTGTGACAGGTAAATGCATTAGAAATTAGTGGATTTATGGTTTATTTCCAAATGTATATTTCATACCATAGTGCACAGCACTTAATGTAATCCAAATGTAATTCATTCACAGTTATGTTTTTTTATTTTTGATATTTTGCTATTTTTAAGTTAAAATACTCCAACTGTAAGAACTTTGCTAATTGAGTTAACATGTTAAATTGACAGCTCTAATTTGCTTGCCTCCTGCTTTTCTGGTTATGTAAACAGATGCCAGATACCTAAATAAATACAGATTATATTTGTATTTTTAATGTGGAAGTCAAGCATTCGAACATAAAATACTGTGAGCCCTTGAAACTCACCCGATGTCCTTAAACATTGATTTACTCCCTGGATAGCACTGTTCTGCGTATTGGTTTATAGGCGCACCCATATCATAAATACACATTATGTTTATGCTCCAGCGATGAGCGCATTAAGCCGTGCATATGCTGCACAGTGATCCACACAGATCCCTGCCGCTTCACGCGTTCACTGAGAAACAGTCAGCTAATGCTGAAAGCCCCCACAGAGGTGTTAATTAGATTTTTTCATCTGAATATGCAAACATACCGTACCCTTGCACTCCCACTAACACACACACACAGACACACATACACAAACAAATTTGTTGTATAATTGAACACAATTTCATTTGACAACATTCATTCCAATTCATTTCCACACACTTGTCCGGCACATTGGCCTTGTTTGCATTAGCACGGCATGTCGGGGTACAATTGATAAGCACTTAATAGTAAATTAATACACGATGTTATGTACCCTAATAAGGTGCTGTCATTGTTTCTGTATCTGTTTGCTTTTCCTGAGCTGTCAAAGTCAGTGAGTGAGAGTAAACGTGCCTTTTGTGGTAATAAAGGAACAAAAGCATCTATTGATGGTAAAAAAAGACCCAGAAAGAAACCTGCTGTTGCCCTTATTTGTTCCTAGATCTTAAAAGGAGATTATAGCGACAGCTTTATTTGCTTGTAGTTTTGATTAAATGAGAGTTTGCATCTGGAAACTTGGAGAATGAGAGAGCATCATTTTATTCTGTCTTTCAAGCCATCTGGATGCTTTTTGTAAAGAACAGATAAAAAATCTTTCTCTTCATTGAACTGACATTTCCCTTGAAATCGAACCTGATATCTCAATTTATAAGTCACTCTTTTAAGCTTACTGTTGTTATTTGGGCAAAGATAAAGAGATCGTTTAAACACTGACTTTTATGTACTTGCTTATTAACAGATTTTTATTAGATTATATTTAACTAAAACAAAGTTACATATTGCAGCTATTAGTAGACATGGAATGATATGTATATTCTACTTTAATGGTGCTTTTGTTTTGGGGTGAACTGTTTCTTTAAATGATGGGAACAATGGAACTGCAGGTTGCTGAGGTGAGGCAGAAAAACAGCGTGTTACTGTCGTTCTGCCACAGGACTCTCAAACACCTCCACACAACCACAGGACATCAAATAACATGACTATATTTCACCCACCTAAATATACATACATACTTATATCAAACCTGCAGGAACCTGTTTTACTGTCAGCTGTGTGTAAATCCACACTGACTTTTGGTCGTACTATAGTAGTGACTTGTGTATTCTGTATGCACACACATAAGGCCTCCTTCATAAAAGACAAGCAGAGTGAATTTCGGTGTAAATTCTTCATAAAACTATTCTTGTGTAAATTGTCACATTCAGTTTGAAGCAATGCAGTTTGCCTGACAATGGTTTTTATAAATGATTTACCTGCTTTTGTGTTTTAGGCATGAAAAATTATCTTTAAGTAATGCCAACCTTTTCCTACTTTAAATTGCTGAAGCAAAAAAATAATAATTTTTTAATAATTTCATATTTTCTGTTTCGTTATAGTTTTAATGTTAATTTAATTATCTTATACTTTCTTTTACAGAATACATGTGTATTTGATTCCGTGTTGCCAACGATTGCAAAATCCTGTCTTTTGGGGATTCACTCCTGCAAATAAGTTTCACTCCTAAAACTTTGCCGTATTTACAGTACGTGCTGAGATTGTGATTCCCATATAGATACATTTATGCGACCTCTGTGCCACATTAAAAAGTCAAATGCATTATTTTGTTTAATACATGACACTTCAGATGTGGCTTCTATGCCACATGCAGTGTCAAGACACCTTCTGTCTGCCTTATTTTCTTCTTTTCCAGAGTGTTTCTTCTCTATCATTTGCTTTCTCATACTCTCCCGCTCTGTCTCGCACACACGCACAGTGTTAATAAGTGCTACCTCTTGCTCACCTCTCTCTTACTAGTAATGGAGAGGCAGGAGATGAGGAAAGATGAGAGAATGATGTGTGCCTTTATGCACTGGCACTCTTCACTGGTATCATGACTGGACCCAGAGATTACATTTTTGTATTTACTTGCCTGCCGTGCATCATGGGACTTTTGTGGCATGGTGATGTACAGAAGCTTGGAGGTTTAATGAAGCTGGAGAAAAAGTGCAAGTGCAGGTTTAAGAAAAGACTAAAGTAACAGTACAATCTCAATGGCTGGTGCAGGAGCCCTTGAAAGTACACTGTTTTAGCTTAGTTAAATGGGTATTCCAGGTATGTGTTGAAAAATCATGCGCTGGTAAAACATTTTCTTTATATTATAACATTTAATTTAATTTTTTATTTGAAATTTCAATAGAAATACTTTAGAATATTATGCTAACCAGTCAAAGTGCTGCATGCCTGTCAATCATAATTCTCATTCTAATGTCATTACAACCTCCACAAAATAAGGAAATTGATTTGCAGAAATGATTGTGGCTTGGCAGGCAACTGCATTGTAAATTGTATAATTTATATATAATACAATAAAAGCGGCAACAGTTTGACACTTAATTGTTATTTAAATTATCCTATTATGTTCTTCAACAGCTCTGGGTTTACGTAGGCTTGTTTGGAGTTGTTTGGAGCTTACCACATATTGAATACTTTTGAGTATATATTACCCATTATTGAAATGAAATATGATATGATTTGAAGTGTAGTATTATGTATTATGTCATCTGGACATAGAGATATACTTTGCACAGTTCACATACTACAATACCTTCAATGAAAATTACCCATAATTTTACTACAGTAACCATAGTTTAATCATAATGACCACAAATTTGCCATTGCCTCTTTATAGGAACCAAAGTTTAACCATGATATTCATAGTATAGCAAATGGTAATCCATCTGCCAAAAACATTGGTTACTGTACTTTTATAAGTACAGTGTGCTGTACTTTTCAAACACTGTTATGGTTTGGTTTGTCAAATGAATGAATTAACTACTAATAAATAGCAACACATTCACTACATAATCCTGTTTTGGAAGAAAATCATGTCTTGCATCTCCTCGGTTATGGATTGACTGAAGGCCGTTAATTGGAAGGAAATTTTTAATCCTGTCAAATATGAATCACCTTCAACATGGAGTTGATGTGAATTGTAGTTTAATAGAATCTGTTGCCATTTCCCCTCTATCAGGTTCATCATTTTTAAATTAAGCACCGTATACAATACAAACACATCAACACCTGAACGCAGAGCAATGAGTTTTACGCTTCTCTTTCTTTTTATGAAGCCGTTTGTACCTATTGTACGGTCGGGAAGAGCGAGTAAATTGCACAACGCCCCCAGTGCAGGTGTTTCTATGAAAACCGTGCTTACTCGCCTTGGTGTAATGAAACAACAGGAGCTGTGAATAGGCGGACGGCGCCTGCAGTCTTCTCTTAGACAGGCTGCTGAATTTCACTTGAGTGCCTTTAACCGAGGGAGAATAGGCAGACTGGGTTTTCAGGGCAAGGAGGCAGCAAATTTCACCACAGTGTTCCATTCCACATTGTAGTCCATTTATCTTCCTCCAAAATTGCTGGATGTATTGAATTACCTCCCAAAATGAAGGATAATAACGCGCTCTGTGCTTTTCTGTTGCTATGGAGCAGAGAATAACAAAGCCCGTGTAGAGATTTGTTTCTGACCCGAAGCGATGCAATCACCAAAATGCAACATCCTTGGACATTTAAATCACACTTAAGAATGTAAAAATGTCCTTGTAGTATGTAGGAAAAGTAAAGGCATTTATCCTGACCTGATAACTGTTACTGCACATCTTGAGCATACACATGAACTTTTAAATACAATTAGTTCAGATAAGTAAATTTTAAATATTTTTTTATTTAATATTATTATTATTTTTTACTTACTGTATTTTATTAAAAAACATTAACTTTTTAAATATTTTTTTATTTTGTTTATTTTGTTATGAAAATTTGTCAAATATTTTTTTCTAAATATTTTGAGTCTTTAATTTGAATTTAACTTGAAAATATTAAAGTGAATAGTGAAATAACCAAAGTGTGGGATGATGACGGTTAACAGGTTAAATACATGAACCACAATTTTCAAGCGTTTAATTTGACAAAAAATAGTTTTAAGTTTTGTAAAACAATAGATGTGGTGTAATGCAACATTCAGTGTTTTTAAAGTTACTTTTGGGACCACTGTGTTTTGAGAAACATTTGAATATATCTTTATTACACACTTCTGTCTAGAAAAGCACGCCATCCCTTAATGGAAAATGCCATCCAATGTATCCCGGATAAAAGCCTCATTATTTGTACTCTTTAAACTTCACCCAAAGATAACTCCTTGATTCCTAGTGCTGTAGTTTCATTGTCTGTCGTCCCCACGGGCCTCTCTCTCTCGCTCTTATCCCGGTATCAAGTCCTATCGCTCGCTCGCACACACCTTCTCCATCATTATTTCATCCTGGCTCAATCTCTTTCTCCGTTCTTTCCTATTATAAAGCCCATCACACAGTGCGCTGGCTTTCCCGGTGTGAATGAGATCCTGAAGTCATATTGATTTCCCTGGATGTCTATAATAGAGGATGTGACACGGTCTTCTGTTAGCACACTGTAGCTCATACTGTAGCACATTTTTCAACTGTATATTTTAAAGAGAACCGAATGAGTGAGTGTGACACGGAGAGAAACACTGAAAGTAGGGAAGCTAGTCTGTATGACTCTGTATTTTGGTCATTGACGATGCATAAATGTGGCCTTTTAATGCTGTGACACACTTTGATTTATGTAAAAATCTCTCCTCCGCAAAAAGCTGAAGAGCGCAGCGTTTTAGCTGGTGCTTGATTTCAAGCAGCTGGGGCCGCGGGGAAGTAAAAAGCACCCTGCGGAGAAGCCCACGGGCTCTGGATGGTACACCACTGCCCTCACATCTAAAGAGGCAATCTGTGATTGGCACCTACTGGGTTTTTCAGCAGTTGTCAGAGATGACCTCTATGTAGGCCTGGATCTTACAAACAACACGTTTGTTTGATATGTCAAAGGGTGAGAGACTGAGATAATAAGAAGAGTGCATGCAAAAGGTAAGACAAGCACTGTAGGGTTCAGGAGAATATCCTCTTTTTATTTATTCATACAACTTTTGACTTCAGCAAAGTTAGTTAATGCAGCGTTAGACACAATGCCTGATCAAATTAGCTGCTGTAGTCAGGCATTTTATGGGACATTATTCATTTCAATGTCCTGCCTCTCATTGAGGAGCAAGATGGTAGAATTGAGAGAGAGAGAGAGAGACAAAAACGAAAAGAAAGTCTTCTCCGGCTGATCCCAAAGCCCCAATTAGATGAACAGGGCTGATAATATCGTAATGGAGACCCACAGATTCACATCTAGCCATTTCAGGTCCCCCTATTAAACCTTCCAATGTAGTTAACATTGATTCCGCCTTGGCGCTGCGGAGAGAATGGACTTCATAAAGCAAGACAATAGCTTCTGAATTGGGCTCAGCTTTGACATAATTGCTTCATAATTGCGTAGCAGTCATTTGCATTCACTTTGTGGCCCTTCCCATCAGCCAATTAGATCTGCTTGTTGATTTATGTGTGTGATGATGGAAGCTGATGGCTTTTGTCATGGTTCATATTGAAGAGCGCTAAATACCTCAAGGCTTTTGTGATCTTTATGGGGTTCCAGAGGAGAACAGGTTAATGGAAGCACAGGAGACAGATTGATCGGTGTCTTGAAGTCTTGTGTTGATTAAGCCATTCTGTGGGAAATATTCAGCTTGATGTCTTTGTTGTTTGTTAGGAGTTTATCTGCAGTTTATTGGGCTTATTGGGGTTTAAATTAACAGTGTAGTGTGTTTTTTCATGACTTTTGTTGAATTTATGGTTGATTACCTGAACACTTATGAGAATCATTGTTTGTCAAAAAACCTTTAAACAAGAAATGCAAGTACTGTAATTCGGTCTTCTGTATCTGAAATGTCAAGTTAAAAAAGAATAAATGTTTAGAAAAGTGTTGTTTTCAGCTGTGCAAATTATAAACAAGTGCTCATAGAGGATATGAATACCTAAATTAAGTACTAATCAAAAGTTTAGACAAATGACAAAAATGTTTCTAGTGTTTTTAAAAGTCTTTTAATCTGAAGGTGTATATCTCAATGTTTGCAATTACTTTTGTAGACGAAAAAATAATTTAATATTAATTTTCCAGCATATCAAGCTCAAATTTTATTTAAAAAAATAATAAAAATGGATTACCTGGAGCAAATAATGAATAACAGCAAGCAGCCAATAAGAGTCCAGCGTGTCCAAGTGTTTTCAAACGTTTGACTGGTACTGAAAATATGGCTAAACTTATTCTTTCGGATAATGCTTTGCATGTTTTAATAGTACCACACTGTTTACACTTTCCATGGATAAAAGCCTATTTATAGCTGTCTCAGCATGTTAGGCTTAGGTAGGAGAAAGTAATTTAGATCAAAAAATGACTTCACCTTTAAGTGCAGGGTTTGCTTTTAATAAAGCGTGTAATGTGTAATGCTCTTACCTTGCCGTACATCTTTATGTGTGCGTGTGTGTCTGAGGGAATGATGCATGCGTGTGTGTGCGTCTCTGACAGCGAACACGGAGGTCATGTAACTCGGCGTAACCGAACAGTGAAGTGTGACCAAGGATGTCACTAGAGAGTCCTGCTATGCGGTTCAGCCTCTGTAATAAATCATTAAAGTTGTACTGCTTAATGCCATCTCTCGCCCTGTGAGGATTCTCGCTACTCCCTAATTACTTTTAATTGCATTTTACTAATTTATTATAAAATGCAGATATTCATATTCGAGGGCATTCGCACCCTAAGCATAATCGTCTTTTTTGTGCCTGCTGGATTTATGCCTGTGTGATGCAGGAACTATCATAAAGTCTAATAGTAGAGGTTACTATCAATGATAGAGACCATTAACTTCAGGAGATGGATGCGACTTACCTCGTGTAACTGTTGGTCTGCCGTGACTTTGAGGGACTCCATTTGCGGCCCTCTTCAGTTGCGAGCGCATTCATATGAGATGGAGAGAAAATGAGTCGAACTGTGCCTCCTGAACTGAGATATCAGCCTCTCTCCGGATACCGCAGAGCCGCTTCATTCCGGAGGCCACGTCTAAGAGAAGAGGCGAGCAGATATGTCAAGGATTGACTAGGATTACGGTTCGTCTGCCAAAAACAGCGTCCTTATTTTAGATGCAGTGCAATATAAAGCTCGACTGTGCTGGGAGAATGGAAACAGGGATGCTTAGAAGTGGAGTTAGGATGGACTTTTGGTCTTCTGTATTTTCCGTCTAGCCTGAAGCTTTAGTTCTTTTGCTTCTAGAAATCAGTCTGCTGTGTGCAGTCGAGTACAGTTCAGTTTGGCTGTACTGTTAAAAGAAAAATGGCAACAATCACTTTTGATGGTCATGACTGTTTTCATTTTAAGTTTTTTTATTAACAGTTAACATTTAACAGTTTTTTTGAGTGAATAAATGAATGAAGTACATAATATTGGTTTAGCACACTATTAAAATGCTTTTAGGCAATTCTATGCAAATAACAACCATACCATTTTCATAATACTGATAGCTCAGTGTCATTATTTTGCAGGTTTAAATACCAAATGTGAGGTTTCTCGCAAACTTTGAAACATGATTTTTCATATTCCAGTTAAGTGCTGTTTTCAGAATTGTCACATTCATAAATGTTCATGTTCCTCATAAATGAGCCCATGAAAATTAAAATAAAATAACTATTTTATGTTCTCTGAGAGGTATTAGGTATTATTTTTTGTCAGGTTTGTGCATTTTAATTCACAGAAATGTTGTTTTTTGTCACATCCATAATGCAGGTATATTTTCAAACTTTAAAATAGATATCTTGTGCATAGAATTATATTTTTCATGTCTGGACTCTATTAACAGGGGATTATGAAAACATAAACAGATGGTTCAATAAATTGGTAAAAAAATATTGTATATTATAAAATATGTATATTATATATATTTATATTTTATGTTTTCACTAAAAATGTCACGCCCATAATGCTGGAATTGCCCATTTATGATCTCTCTGTGCCACTTTAAAAAAAACCCTGTTTAAACAATTTAAAAAGTGTTTCTTTTCTTATTTAATTCCTTTTGATTTTCATCTCATACAGATGCAAAATAAAGAATATTCAGTTGATGACATCAAAACAAAAAGCACATTTTGGTCTTTTCTATTATAACACAGTGCTCTTTTCTTACTGTTTTCTGCAGGCACTACAGTGATGACTATGACGGCTTACGACGCTGATGATCCCAACACCGACAACGCTGTGCTGCGCTACATCATCTTGAGACAGTTACCCAACAAACCCTCACCCAATATGTTCTACATTGACCCGGAAAGGGGCGACATCGTCACTGTGATCTCACCCAACCTGCTCGATAGAGAGGTACATGCTTTATTTACCTGCCTGTTTCTGCAGATAAAATAGCACATGTGTCATTAATCATCTGTTTGGCTGCGTTAGAACAATAATGACACTTTTCTTAACACGACTATGTAGCTTTTATGACTTAAAGACCATCAGATTTTAACTAGCTGTTTTCTAAAAGCTTTGTGAGACCTTTAACAGAAGCGCACAGAGAACGGCTTTATTTTCCAGCCAAGCTGTGCAAACAAACAGCTGCCTGAAAGCTAGCACGGTCAAATCTGCGGGGACAAACAATAACAGCAGTGTGTTTTACTGTTTAACAATCCTCAAGACGCCTTTAGAGCGAGTAGATTAGAGTAGATTCTTCCGCATATTAATGCAGGGTTTTTAATGTTGTTAGGAGACGGGAGGCAGGGTGAATGCAGGAACGGCTCCACGGTGTCTTGAGGACAGGGCATGTTAGAGGCGAATGCTAATGAGCAACTCGAGGCGGCGGCGCGTCCGCTGCTTCTAACCAGTGCGAGACAACAGCATGATTGCTTTTTCTGCGGTGTGACGAATACAGGAACATCAATTCGGTCCGGTACTGGAAGAGGAATATTAGCTGTTGTCAGACACTTAGAGCACGGTTTAATTGAGGTTATACACACTTATCCACCGGCATCGGCTGTGTCCGACAAGGCCGGTAGAAAAGCCCTCAGCTGGAACAGAACGAAACTGCCATTAACTGAATGTTAGTGTGTGCTTGATGGATGATTTGTCATTATAATCGAGATGTCATGTTCAGATGTCTACATGTAAAAGACGGATTTCTTTGTACTCTGACGTATGATGTTGACAAAGTTTGTGTAAATAAGCAGTGTCCCTGTCATCGTAATATCTTACTGTACACAAGATCCGTCTGCGTGACTCCCATGAGTCTGTGCTTTATGTGGTTGGAATCTCATACGCATGACGGATGTTTTACACAAGAAGCTCCAGGGGATTTCAGGTGTGTGAGATGGAGACAGGTGTGCGGCGCGTCTGCTACAGCACGTTGTGCTTGAGATTTTGTGGTAGGATTGCAAATATAGCTTGGCTGCTAGGAGATTCGTCTGCCAGCAGTTTTTCTTTTGGTTCCTGAACTTTTAAACGTGACAATGTACACTTGGGGAATCAGCCGAATGTGTATTTTGTACTAAATTACTCCTCGCCCACCAGGGTGCTTTTAAATTCAGGGAGAATTGAAGAGTTTATTTGTCGCGTTGAAATCAAGTCGATTCACCTCTCCGTGAGTCCCCGAACTCTCTCAGGCGTTAAATCTAGTCAAGATATGCACATTTACATGTACTATGTGATTTTTTTCTCTCCCGTTTTGTCCCTGACACTGCAGATCAATGATGGGAGGTAATATTTTGCAGCTAATAGGTAAAGATGAGAGTCGTTTTAGTCATTGTATGACTGGATTTTCAGAGAGAGAGAGAGAGAGAGAGAGAGAGAGAGAGAGAGAGAGAGAGAGAGAGAGAGAGAGAGAGAGAGAGAGAATGTATATAAATATGGACTTGTACATTTTAGCAAACATGTGGCACATATACCTTTTTTTATTGTTTATTATGTATATTATATGTTTTAGTATCAATTACATTTTTTGTGCATCTCCATTTAGATAAAATAGTGATTTGCATCATCATCCGGACGCGTTCTATAGCACGTTGGCAAGTTAAATGTAATTATTCATTTTACACTTTACACTGCATTCATCAATTATACCATTAAATACTGTTAAATATATTTCCCAACACGCCCATTTTATTCGGACTTAATCACGTCTTTCCATCAGATCTTGTTTACATGTAGCTCTGATCTTCTCTCTTGGGTTGAATGCTTGACGAATGTCTGTAAGCCCCAAAGAATCAGAAAGATCACTCGAATAAAAAAAATAGATTTCTACAACAATGTCAGTTAGGCTGGTTCAGCTAATGAATTTCACCAAAACGTCACAAAAAAAGTTTTCTCAGCACGCAGGCATCTCTCTTGACAGGTCGAGTGTGCCTGTTCATCTCTTCAGATCAGCATGCGTGACTAATAACGTTTGCAGCCCGTCGTTGAAACTTCTAGTACAGTACCTGATGTTCCAAAGCCGACATTAATCGGGCAGAACTGTGTTGTCAAAAAGAGGAACATCACAAACTTTGGGTAAATTAAATTCTTTAATCTGTCAACGACGCTTGAGGAATATTAGTTTTTACAAAGCTCACATATGCCAAGCAAAGGAACTCCAGTTTTTACACGCCATGTAATATAAATGATCACATGCTGCATTTACTTTACCCTTAAAATTAAGTACTGATTCTGGAAAATAATGCTGGAACTAATGTCTTTAGCTTTGCCTTTAGTTGAATGTACTGTATACTGCCAAGTCTGCTAAAAATATCCAGGTTTGATGTTGTTCTAAAGGAGCCGTCAAAGCCAATAGCAGAATCAATGCATGATATTTTATAAGGACGTTGAGCAAAGGATGCCCATTTGTCAAATCAATGCATTCCTCACAAAAGTTGGCTATTGAGTTTCAAAGCACGGACTGAGATTCTGTTTGAAGTTTAGTTTTCTGTTCGCTTCAGACTGGCTTGACAGATGGGATTTGGCATGTGCTTGTTGGAGAACCTTCTGAAAGTAGCTTCTGTGGTCAGTCTGCTATCTTGGGCTGCCCACAGCGCATCTGCTCCGGGTCTTGGCAATCAGACGCCTGCCTCTAGATCTGACGCACGATTGACAACCTCCTTTGTTTCCAGCTCTAAATGACATGGTGGCAAAGTAGATGGTTTCAAATCGATACGCAGTCACAGGGCTCTGCCGGAGCTCTTGGAGTATGTCTAATAATTATAGTCCGTTTCTGATGAACAGTCTGTGGTCAGATAAGAGCTCTGATTCAAAACCTAGTGCCTGCATAGACAGTCGTCTTTTAAGCCAGAGAACAAACTGAATTGAAGTGATTGATTTGGAAATCTCGATGGAAACAGTAAAACAAGCTTACATTTTATTTCAGTGGCTGATACAAACAAATATTTAATGTGATCTCGTAGGGAAATGTCACTTTTTACGAGGTGGCGATTTTGAATTCATAGAGTGTGAAGCGTACAAAAAATATGATTATTAGAAATAAAACAAGAATAAAGCTCCACCCTTAACTGCATCTAAAACGTATTAAATTGTGCAAATTAACCACCTTGTAAAATAGTTAAGAATTATCATGAGATTATGTTGAAATATTAGGTGAAGTGTTAAGATGCACTGTATGGTTTTGTCACATTCTGTCTCAATTAAACATTAGTTATTGTGTTTTGATTGTGTTAACTGTCTTAAGATCATACATTTACATTACATTTTACATTTAGGCATTTAGCTGACGCTTTTATCCAAAGCAACTTAAAAATATTAGGAGACAATGAAGCGACACATCAAAAGCGGCAACAATAGTACTAAGAACTGCTTTACTAAGTTTACAATGTTTTTCATAATTTCTTTGTTTCTTGGCATTTTAATATTTTTAGAAGTTTACCAAAATTATTCATAATTTATTCACCCTCATGTTATTTCAAACCTGTTTGACTTTCTTTCTTTGCAGAATACAAAAGAAGATATTTTGAAGAATGTTGGTAACCAAACAACACCACTAAGGCATTTCTTGAAATATCTTCCTATGTGTTCCACTAATGAAATAAAGTCATATGCAGGTTTTAAATCACATGAGGGTGAATAAATGATGTCCCTTTAATGGTTACTGGTTTTGTGATTAAAAAACATCCTCAGTACAATAATCACAAAATTTGTATTCTATGACCCATTATACAAACTTTCTCCAATCATAATAAAGTGCAGTTCAGACACGCATAAACACCTCCATGTGCATCCTTTGCGCACACACGGTGAGACACACAATGGACATCCAATTACAGAGAGGTCGTAGCATAGTGATTTCCCTCAGTGCTGCCACATTCACCCAGGACCCAAACGGTCGTTCAAATTACAGCTCCAGCCTTTCCTTAGCGCCCGTCTGCAAAATAGGCTTTTCAGACATGCTTTTGGACCTCTCTCTAATCTGATCTCTACCGTATAATTGAATGTCAGTCGCCATATGAAGATTCTTTCCCGCTCTCAATTAATGAATCATTGTGTTTGGCAGGACGACTAGACAAAACAGACAGCCAAATATTTACTCCTGCAGGTGGTTCTCGGGTTATTATGTTGTGTCATCTAAATGCAAATATTACAGTGAAAGTGCGGGCGTCAATTGAAAACACTGCATTACGGCATGATTTGATGTGCACTTCGGTGCATAAAAGATATAAACTGTCATTCATTCAGTCATTATTAGGTGTAGATTGAGTTTAGTTGAGTTGGAAATAGACTTGTGAGTGAGTTTTTGCAGAAGTCATTGTTGCACTGGGTTTATGGGATGGCCCTGGGATTGCTGTAAATGTGCTTTCTGTTTTAATATCTTTATTTTTCATTTTTACCAGAGGCTTTATTCATGATTTCCAAAATAATTTCTCAATATGCTCATATTAAAAATGATTACTTAGTAGTTATTAGTTTAACTATGAATTAGAGATAGGTCGAGATGGTTGACTAGTTGTCAACAGCTCATTTACATGTAATATTTTAGCATTGCTTTTCCAATTTTAAACTACCATTCAAAGTTTACAGCAATTCAAATTTTTTCCTAATGCTGGAAGGCTCTGTCAGAGATGTGCATCATTTTTATTGTGGCACATTGTCATTAGACACATGATACCAGTCTTCAGCACCGGGTGGCTGTTTTGACACAGAGAACTTCACCTTATCCATCAAGCACACGAGTGAACTAAAGACAAATGTAAAGGTTGAAGAGAGAAACTCCATCCCACAACATGACTCAAAACTTGTCAGTTGCAATAAATACACCAGAGGAAAGTGTCGTTTCTGATTTCCAGGTTCTCTTTCCACACCTGTCATTCTCATCTGCTGCTGCTCATCTGCTCTGGCTGTATTTTTCCACTGCAGTTAAATAATTTAAAGGCAGAAATCCATATTTATAAGATGGTAGGTGTTTGTCATGTACAATAGTGGCCAAAATTGATGTATGGAGGGCGTTTTGGTACAGTATTTGAATATGGTGCAAAATGGATAGAATTAAACTGTCACTGCACATACAGAGGATGCACATGGAAATACACTCTCTGAACTATTTTTTATTTTGTATTATTACATTTTTAAACATAACATTAACATTAATATTTTTATTATTTAGTTTAGTTTATTATTTAGTTTAGTAGTTTATGTTTATTGTTATGAAAACTTGTCAAATATTTATTTTTATGTCTTAGACCTTTCCATCAATACTTTGTCATAATTGCATTTGAATTCAAGTATGAAATATTAAAGTGAATATTTCACATGTGGAACGGTGACGGTTAACACCTTAACATATTAATTTGGGGAACAAAAAATCAGGCAAAAAGACACATGCATCCTTTATTAATATATTTTATTAAAGACGAAGTTGGACTGTAGACATCCCTTTTGGCCACTACTGTAATTATATTATGGAGACACAAAAAATTTTTTTGCATTCTATACTTTAGTCTGTATATGTTGTGCATTTATTTTTTTCCACTTTTTTTGATAGTAGCATGGCTACAGAAAGTAGTGAGTTGAAGAGGGGGAATGAGTTTTTCATTATAATTAGTCACATTGAAACCTTCTAGTAAGGGGTTAACATTACCTGGTTTATTCAGAGAGCTACTTGAAAGTCCGCCAAAAGTTCAGTTGCGGTCTTTATGAAGTGCATAAAGCAGGTGTAGTCCATCTTCAGTGATTAAAAATGGCACCCTCTCTGTCTCTCTTCACCCTTTCTCTCTCCTCCTCTATCACGCCTCTGTCTACTTGCATTAGTGCGGAAATGAGATTCCACTAATTAATTAGATCTCAGAGTGCTAAAGATGAAGATTACATCCCAATGAAGGTTAGGAGTGTCAATCACTTTTTTTCTCTTGCTGTGGATTCCTGGAGATAAATTGAGCCCCATGGGAATTGTGGGTAGAAAAAAAAGGTCAAGCTGTTAATCCTTCTCTGTTATTAATTGAGCCTCGCTGATCCACTCAGTCAATAAAGGTGTAAAACATCAGAAAGGGAAGGAAATAGAAATATGAGTACTGTGTAAATTCATGCAGAATGATCTGAAGAAGGTGTAAGAAACGTTGTAGTCTGAGTCCTAGTGATTTGAAAGTATGACCTTTCTGAGACGCACTGATGGTAATTCATCTTAAATGAATTGTCCTAAACTTCAACTTAAATGTAAGTTTAGCACATTCTAAATGAAATGGCTGAAATGTCAGTGCTATACTTTTTGAAGAAATGGAAAGGAAAATATAAAGAATAGTTGTGCCTGCTATAGCACGTCAATTCCCGCAAGATTTATAGTTGCCTAAGTACAGCTAAAGTACTCTTTAGCTCTGATGTTTAGCTCTTGAATCTGCTTTGAACTTCTTTTTTTCAGTCATAAAGGTGAAAAAGAATTTCATTGGCCCACTCTGAGTTTCACCAAATCCTTCACGTTCTCACAGACAGGTCGTCCCATATAAATGCACTGACTTTGCACTATTGAACTCGCCAGGACTTGGCAGCAACCTTCCGAGTTTAAAATATGCATCTTTTATTTTACTGGCAAAGAGCTGGGAGCAATCTAAGCACAATCTGTCCTCCGAATGGCACAATATAATGGGCAGTTGTCGCCATTTATAAGGAACGAGCAGGTAGTAGCTCGCCTCTCTGTATCTCGAGAAGCTTCCAAATGTCTCCAATTACCGCACACCCTTAAGATCTGCGAGGAAATGGAAGAGGGTATTATAAATATCGCTGTCTGGCTAGTAAAAGTGTATTGGTGTTTTATTGGGGCCGTAAAGTCGGGCCATGCCTGAACAGATGAGGATAAAACAAAAAGACCGGAAATAGGCCATATTGAGTACAGAAGCAGAAAAGTCAAGTCTGGGTTGAGGTTCCCAGATGCATTACGTTTCCACAATGCACTTTCCACAAATACTGTACAAAATAGGCCATGAGATATTTTTTCTCTTTTTTTCAACAGTAGCTCAGTGAATAAAGGTGTTTAACCTACAGAAAATTATATTATATGACCTTTTTATTTTCTGTTTTTATTTTAATTGTAATTTTTGCAGTCTTGTTACTAGCAATAAAACATACTGTATATATTCTTGACAAACTGAAATGGTCAGTCTAGAAATAAGGTAGCACACAGCAAGGTCAAACTTAATGCCTTAACAAGCCTATTTGCTTGACTGCTCTTCCTGCTAATCCCACACAAATAAACCCCTTACCCCGCAGCCCACGCCCTGGTTCCCAAGGTGAGATATAGGCATTCAGATTCATGCCGCCCCGGACGGTTGTGTGGGTTGAGATAAGAACAGAACAGGTTCTCTCTGCAGACAGGAGGATGGAAGGGTAATGAAGTGAGTGATGAGTTTCTCTTGTCTTTGAATGAGCCTGAGGTCAGAGATCGCCCGGTGTCCGCGGAGAGGAAGAGAGTGAGATACAGCGGGAGAAAAAGAGGGATCATTCTTTTTTCATTTATCACTCTGACGTGTTGACTCATGAGGAGACGGAAAGAAGAATGCGGTCAGATGTGATGGTGGTGAACGGGTCACCGGTCGTGCTTTACACCAGTAATAGGGTCCAGAAGGAATGTGTTTCTAACACCGAACACAGCGATTGGAGTTTTGTTCAGGTTGTGCTTTGATTTTTGTCTGTATCACTTGATTAAAATTATGCCATATGATGTGGCCAGAGCGGTAAAGTAGTTACGAAATAATTCTTCATTATTATATTCAAGTGGTATTTTGGAGAATCTTCTTATTTCAAAACCGAAAGCTTTTATTCTTATACTCTTAATTATATTTCTGAGGCAAAATGATCCTTTTTACTCCTTTTTAGTACAAAGTGCATTTTTGCAGACTATTATAACTATAATTTACAAGCTCATTAAATAGTTTTTCTAGTTTAACCTTTATAGCCAATGTTGTATCCAAATACAGTTCAGACTGAAATTAATGAAGGTGTAAACTGTATTTGGATACAACTTTGGTCGTACTAAATTGTTAAATTTAAAGATGAGAAACATTTATTTCACATTGCTTTAATCAATGTTGCTCTACGTCTTTATTTTAGTGAGCCACCACAGGGGTAGTTAAAGCATAATGCTGATTTCATCAGTGGTGTAATAATGATGATGGTGATGTAATCATTATTGTGCAATGTGTTTTTTTTGTGTAAATGCAATGCAGTTCCCATGCCCACACTGAAGTAGTCAGAGGAGAATGCTGAAGATGTTTAACACCATCACAAACTCTGCACCCTCCTACTTTAACTCTCTTCTACATACCTACAACCCATCCAGAACCGACTGGTGGTACCCTCACAGAAGGGCACTAAATCTCTCTCTCGTTCTTTCTCCTTCTCTGTCCCCGGCTTGTGGAATAATCTCCCCAACGCAATCCGTTCTGCCACATCCCTCACCTCCTTTAAAACTACTAAAAACACACCTCTTCCACGAACACCTGACATCATAATACAAAAACCTCTCTTCTTTCCTCTACAGGTACTGATCTAGCACTGCAAAACATTGTAAACTTAAGAAAGCACCTCTTAGTACTATTGTTGCCGCTTTTGATGTGTCGCTTCATTGTCTCCTAATATTTGTAAGTCGCTTTGGATAAAAGCATCAGCTAAATGCCCAAATGTAAATGTCATTAGTGATATTATGATGATGAAGTCGTAAATCAGATCAATGCATATTGCAACATACTTTTTGTATGGGAGCTTTGTGTAGTACCTTGTTTTGGTATACAACAAAAAGTGCAAAAAAAAGTTTAAAAAAGTGCATTTTTCCTGCTGATGATAGCGGTGACAGCTGGAGGCTGTTTTTAACATTAACAAGGCTATTTAGTAAATATTATTTTAATAGTTAAGTTTTAACCATGAAGTCACTGTGAAATCTCTTTGTTGAGCATTTGGTAAATAATTTAACAAACGAAAATATAATAATTCACCTTTGTGAACTCCTTTCAGACAACATGTTTATTTCTGCATACTGGGGTCAAAGACTTTAATAATTATGATTGCATTCTACAAACAGATTACTGTAAAATGCATTTCATTAAATTCAGATCTGCTATAAGAAAGTTTGGGGCTTCAGTATAGATTTTGTTTCACGGCTAAAGTTGCAAAGTTATTGATTTGTTTTTTCTGTCGTTGATCATAGTCACAAATCAGGACAAATAGAGCCACATTAAGACGGCAGAGCATAAAAATAAAGAAGTTAAATGGGTCCATATGGAATATGAAGCTCTTGAACCATGAATGCTTGTGGATGACTGATGGCATGACACTTGCAAAAATACCATGGAGACCTTTTCAAAATTCAAAATTCCCAAAACAATCTATTGGCGCGTGCAGATAGACTTTATCAGTTTGTCCAAAGGAGCCAGTGAAAGGGCAGAGGAGAAGGAAAGGCAAAAAAGACAGAAACAGTAGATGTTTGTTCATTTGGAGCCTGCTGGGGCTCAGGGCTGCACATAGACAAACTCTCTTGCAGTCATTGTCATTACCCTTCATTGTTGTTGTTTGTGTCTGAATTGACCCTTATCTACATTGCGTGGCTGTGTGTGTACCGTGTGTGTACCGCTTCTCCATCATCTGGTTTGATGAATAACCGCTGCTGTGCCTGCTAAAAATATCGCAACATTAATTTTGACTGAGCCGTGTCTGTAATGAGCCTGAATTTGCATAGAAAGGAGACTTGTTTAAAAATGACAATTTCAATATTTATGTTTGCTGTGTTGTTTCAGCAACACATAATTAAACCAGAATATGCGTTATAGCAAATAAGGCACTAAATTACCACACCTCACCCTTTTGTAACCTCTCAGTACTTTCATTATTTATTTGATAATAGGCACATATATTTTTTGTGCATGATGAAAATTGTGTAGTTTATGATGAGCATTAATATTTATTGCATTTAAATTCTGATAAAGGCCCTTACTCACCGTAAAGCAATATTAAGATCTCTCATAAGTCCCACGCTGTGTAAGTCCATTGATAACTACGGACCTGTCAGCGCGTAATTGGCAAAAATGACTGCAAAAATGAGCTGATTTGGCAGAATAACTCGACTGTGCCATTGCCTCTGATTCGAATAGAAGTAGCGCAGCTTCTACCCATTACTGTCACGGCGGGGATCTAAGAGGCACATTACAGGGCTGTCCAAAATATTCACTGAGCAATAAGTGCTCTTTATAATTTTGATGGTTCAAAGGGCAAGCACAGGGCAGGCATGAGCTGATGGCGTCGAGGAAGGTGAAATTTCACACTTTCTTTGCCTTTAAAGGCATTAGTTATCCTCTTAACGCAGGAGCCAGTGCCTGCGGCCTCTCCGCAGGGGCTGCAAAGGTGATGTTAAAGGAGGGCAACCCTTGTTATGACTTTAACTGCCAGTATATCTCTATATAGTAGAAAGATGCTGAGGTTTTGTGTCTACTGTCTCAGTCAGTTTCAGCTCTGTGGTGTAGTTAAAGCTGAGCTTCTGTCGGTTCAAATGAGAAATTTATCCGGGTGCGATTCGTGCTTGCGAGAACGTGTGACCAAGTCGACCTTAGAGTTAATGAGAAATGAAAAATTGACCTTATTCACTTTCTTAACAGCTGGTTTGACTGGTATCCCCTGCTGGTAGATGATGTCACTACATGACTTCGTGGGCAAAAACATGTTTCTCCATTGACTGTTGTTGAATATCCTGATTTACTCATAAATACAGTACAATGAAAGCACAGTGGGTTGTGAATGACGATTTTAAAATGGCTTACAGAAGAGTGCAGTTTTATTTCCAAATGAAGATAAAGGTGACAAATGCGGTTTGGGGCAGTTCTGCTGTAGTGTTTATTTTGCTTGTTTCTTAGAGAGGAAGATTAATGTTTAAGACAAGCTTGAGTTGTGCGAGTGAGTACAACGGCTGTGATCTTTCAGCGCAGTACACGAGCACTTTATTGACTGCCCTGACCTCTGGTGATCCCTTCCGCTTCTCGTTTTGCTTTAAAAAAATGTCTACAGAGTAATATGAATAGTTGCTTGGAAAGTTCAGGAAAGGTCACATGGAGGTATTACACAGTTGCAATATAGAGCTCATATTAGAAATTTCATCTTCTGTTTCTTTAGATTTCAAAATGTGTGGTCAGTCGGCAGGCTTTTATTTCACTGAAGAAAAATCTCACATGCGGGGTGAACTAATCACTTGACCTCACTAAAACCCACAGAGAGATTTCATGAATCACTACATGATATCAAAAGAGACTGCAGAATATATTTCTGTCTATCTGTCTTCCTTTCTGCTTGTCTGTCTAAATCAAATTTGAGACAGAGAGTTAATGAGTCAATAAAAAGACAATGAGAGGTTTGGAGACAAAGAGAAGAATTGAATAAACAAAAGGTAAAACTATGTTTTTGGCAGCATTGCATGTGAAACTTGTATAATTGGATGCTACAGGCTCGTCTGTCGTTTGCAGCGATTAGGTCGATACACGTTTACTAGCAAAATATATAAAAGACTCAGCATTTATCAAATCCAAAACTCAAATGGAGCATAAAGCTATAAAGCTAGTACAGCATAGATCACAAGTGTCATTTTGTGCTTTTGATCTTCAGGTGATGTTCATCTGTGGAGGTTTAAAGGAATCTTCAGAGTTCGATACAAGTTAAGCTGTATTGACAGCATTGGTGGCATGCTGTCGATCACCACAGAAAAAATGTTTCTTCCCTCAGCTTGTAAAACAAATAAAAATGTGTGATGGCAGTAATGGGGCAGGGCATTTAAGAGGTTTTAAACATATATTAGCCTTGTATTTTTGACCCTAACTAATATAACTTGTATATTTTTGTGAAAGTTTTTTTGTTATATTGTATTAATTCCATATTTTTATACAAATTGTGTGTTATTTGAGCAGGTAAAGCAGTTATATTTTAGCAGTAGCACTATTGTACTGGAAGTTCACCCAAAAATATTTAACCTTTTATGTTGTTTTAACCTGATAACTGTCATGGCACATACTCATGAAATGCAACTACAGTTTTTTCAATTTTAGATATTTTATAACATAACATTTTTTTATATATAGGTATTTTAATAAATTACATTAACTTTAATTTTTATTATTATTTTTTAAGTTTATGTTTATTGTTATGCATTTATTTTAAATATGTATATATATAGTTTGTCATGATTAGATCGGAATTCAACTACAAAATATTAAATTGAATAGTGAAAGTGTTTCACCTAAAACCGTATGACTGACCCCTTAGTCACCATTTACTTTAATGGTATGGAATCACAAGAAAGTCATATAGATTTAGATTACAAAATTCACATTTTTGTGACCCCTTTACTATAATGTTTTCAATTACAAAACCTTTCTCTTAGCCAAACGGAAGCCAAACGATCCGGAGAAGCTGAGATTGTATTAACAATGTGTGAAGCATTAGCGTTTACAATGAACAGCAGCTGTGTGAATATCAGAATATTGTTGTGAAGAGGGTCCATTACCCTCCTTCCCCATTTATTGTCATCAGCTGTGCCAAAAAACACCAGGAGCCCCAGTTTTCTCATCCCGATTGCTTGTTATTTTTAGCATAATAAGTCACACAAGCACCGTAATGCGCTTACAACAGCCCTTGTTTACCTAAAACCAAGCATGCCAAATGTGCATGTTTGATTGCCTTAATACCTCTTAATAAAAATTATATTAATTTATTATTTTCCTTTTTAATTACAGACTTGTTAAGCTCTATTGAGAATTACCGGTTTATACATTTGGAAGAGGAAAGCAAACCTAATGAGATTGTATTGGCAAAATTTTGTAGGCATTTTAGTTATAGGTTGTAGCAGTGCAAGTTTCTATTGGTCAGCACAGACTACAGTTAAATCAATCCCGTTAATGCTTGAAAATATCTTACATTACAGAAGTACAATGGGTTATTTATGTGGTGTTATGCTTATCATGGCCTTCTGACCGCCACAGTATGATATAATTGCCCATTATTAGATGCTACAATTGGGTGTTTCGAGTAGATATGTTAATAATTATGTACAGTTTTTCTCAATGATTTAATAAAAAGCACTTATCAAGACTTGCACCAAACTCTAGTGCTGCAGTAAGTGCTTGAGAAAGTGCTTTAAAGAGACGACAAGAAATAAATTGACTGTGCCCTTTCCAACACAGAAAAGTAGAAAACATAACGGAGAATGCAGATAGTAAGAGACTAATGTACAGTGTAAGCCAAGTGCAATTATTTAAAGATGCCTCGATTCGTTCTTCTCCTTTCTTTTCATCAATGGGAAAAAGGGCCAAGCAGATGATCTGAAATAGAAAATTTGCCTAATTGGTTATTTTCTGGCTTTAGTTCTGGATTAATTGCTTTATTTTTGGCATTTAAACACAGAAGATAGCACATTTATCATTGGATGCTTACATGCTGGATGATGTGCTGTGTCTAAAAAACCGCCTGCATTGCCTCTATTTAAGATTGCAAACGACAATTTTTTTTATTATTGCATGTTTTAAAAACATGTTACATCATATGATGTGTCACATTACAAGCATTAAAGATAGATTTACTCCTTAACATGACAGAAATGACAGTTCTTTGAGAGCTAAGATGTGACGGCTGTTATTTATGTGCTACCGTCAAATGTGATGTTTGTGACTTTGGCTGCGGTTCTTACTTTTTCTTCCTTCATTTGTTTGTATTGTATGTGTCTGACTCACTGTGTAAACACACTGGTTTTGTGTGTGTGTGTGTGGTACGGAGACCCTGTGTTATGTCCAAAGGCGCCTCAATGCAGTACCATTGACTTTCATTAAAATCACAGAGGGAACTTTTGTCCTTTATTTCACATCCAGCTGAGCCAAATCAACTCCAGCTTTACATAAGCATAAGACGGACATATTATAGACACGACTGTCAGTTTGGTTAATATATTCCCTTCCAGCCCATCTTTAGGTCTTTTTCAATCAGTTTTATTGATGCAGTGTTTGGTATTTACCTAAATGGCAATCAAGGGCGAGTCAAAATGATTCTTATTAATGATTTCTTAAAATTGTTTATTGTGCGCACCCCTGCTGAAAATTTGCATGTGTTTGCATGAGGAAATTCAGCCAAGTGTGGGGCATTAGCATGAGACGCTTCATTAAATATTCTCTCATCAAGGGGAGCTGTTTTTCCCCATCGTTTTCTTTTCGCCAAGGTACAAATAGCTCGTAATCAGCCATGATGACATTTCGCGGCAATTACGGCCTTGCTGTTGACACTTTCCTGAGGAGTTTCGCAGACGAATCGTGCCATTTTAACACTTCGCCTCCCTTGAGGAAAGCGCAGTGGTGACGAACTGTTTCGAATCAAAGGTTTCGCTATTAATCAGGGCTGTATTCTCTTCGCTTAGACATGTTCGTCTCTCACCTGCACAAATTACACATTATTAAGGTGCGCGTTTGCATTTTAATCTGCGTCTGGGCATAATTATTTGTGTATACAGGTAACAGGTGTGTGCAGATTCGCTTGCCCTTTAAATACAACTCTATTAGGAAAAGTGTTATTAAAGGGAGGAACTAGGATTTAGAGATAATAACTAAACCCTTTATGAGTGTTTTTGACAGCTTGTGTTGAATTGTGGGGAATACTGCAGACTAACATCATTTTACATTGTTAGAAATGTACAGCATTGCTGTGATCCAGACAAGAGTGCACTTGTCCTATCAATATTAAATTACTGTTTGATCAATTATTTGGGCCGTAATCGATAAAAATAATAATGAAAGTGTTTCATTGTGCAAAGTAGTGAATATAGGTTTTGCAATGCAAAGGTTTTGCAAATGGGCAATTCCAGCATTATGGTTGGGACATTTGCAGTCAAAATCTGAAATATAAATTCTCACAGAATGTATTTATTACCAGTATATTGAATCAGATTCAAAATCAAGGAAAAATATAAATTCTCACAGAATGTATTTATTACCAGTATATTGAATCATTTTTTTATGTTTTCATAAACCTGTTGATAGAGTCCAAACATCAGAAAAATATCAGTCTATGCACATATTTTCTCTATTTAAAAAAAGACAGAAATGTGTGTGGTATGGATGTAATGAATAAGGACACAGTTTTAAGAGGCAACATACTTTGTAGGATTTCTGTGAATTAAAAGACACAAACCAGAAGCAAAAATACCCAACAAAAGGAGAACAGATGACTCTTTAAAGAACATAAAATACTTCTTAAAATACTTACTAATTTCAAATAACTTTATAATTATTTTTCATTTTTGAGGAATATGGACTGTTTTAGATGTGACAATTCTGAAAACAGCACTTTACCTGACTATGAAAAATCATACTTTAAAAAAAAAAATGCTTTAAAAACTTTGAGAAAACCCTCACAATGGGTATTTAAACCACCAAATATTTACATCTGAGCCATCAGTTTGATGAAAAAAGTTTTAGTTTTTAATGGTAAAGTTGACATTTGCATAAAATTGCTCAAATGAAAGCCTTCTCTCTTTAAATATGGATTCATTGAAGATGAATTTATCGCAGATGATGGGCTGAATTTCTCATCCTTCTCTCTGCACTACAGTCTGTCTTTCTCTCTCTTCACTTGGACTTGGACTCTTTCTCACTTTTCACTATCTGTTGTCCTGAGCATTTGTTTATTTTGTCCCTTAAGCCGATTGAACACCGCCGGCATGTGTGCTGTTCTCTGGAGGGAGAGGGCTTACACCTAGAGACACGGACTGGAATAGACTTCAGACGGCAGACCCACTTTAGCACTCAGTGTGGGGTCTTGGCTCCTCTCGGTAGCTCCTATCTTCTGCTGGAGGGCTGTCAGAAAAGAGGAGGCTTCTTTTGGAGTCTTTTATCTGCTCTTTTTTCTGCGCATATACTCCTCAAGCTTTTTACTGATGGTTACTTCTCTTCCGAGCCTCCTACAGGGATCTATGCTGTTTAATTCGGGTTGTAACTTGGATTATTTAAGCATTTAAAAGCCTGTTCTGCATATTTATGGGGGTAATTATGAAGCTAATTATTAGTTTTGCACATGGTATGGTTATGTCTACCATCATTTCAGGTCCCACTTAAATGGGAGGCACAGTAGTAATGTAACCTCATGCAATTTAATAGAGTTATGGAGGTAAATTATGCACACTCAAGTTCAGCACTCTGCTGTGCCTGCTTTTAAATGACAGACTTTCCTTCGTGGCACTTAAACATCACATCTTGGTGACTTTTTCGGAGATGCACAAGCACAGGCACTTTTCGATGTAGACAGTGGGGTCAAATGGGGGATCTAATTTACGTAATTAAATATTTTTAAATATGCTATGGATGCCAAACAAAAGTAAATTCACAAACATCCTAAATTACAAATTTTTACTTTACATAACAATTGTATGGAATGTAATTCAAAAATGTTTTCAATTGCAAAAATGCAAGACAGAAGCAGTGATCTCAGACCTTTGAACCCCACTGTATAAGATACTTGGCAGAAATATAAATCTTTGTCGTGGGCTGTGAGACAAAAGCGAGGGTCTTTAGTGGTGCATGGTCACGCACAGCCAGTCAGGTGAGCAGACACAGATACAACAGGAAAGCCAAAGCACCACATCGACACTAAGCTCCATATATCTCCATCTATCAATGCAACACTCCCCTCGTAGAACAAAACTGCAACCTTCTGACATGTTGCCATGGAAATGATCTTAAGAGTCCAGGAAAATGAAACAAAAATACAAAATACTGTACAAGATAACGTGCATGAGGTTTTTCAAGCATGGGGATTCTCTCTCAGCTTCATCCTGCATGTGGATACCAAAGAGACAGTGTCTTTGGATTCTTATTGCTGCAGGTACTTATGTCATAGAGAAGAAATGTAGTCATATGCGATCAATAGTGTAGCTACAGGGAAACAATTTCAACATTCATATTTAAAGAGTAAATCTGTCATGTTATAGATGTTGCTAGCATGCCTGATACCTGCTCTGAATCACAGATGAAATACATGATCTGGATTAGATGTGGATATGTGGTACGTGGCATAGCAATGATGCCAGTAAGTGATTATTTTAAGTTTATTTTATTTGTTGATGCTAATGTTGTTTCAGGAGCAGAAAGAAAGTTGATCTAGCCTATATTTCAGTGTTGTAAACCGGTCTGAAGAGCATTTTTTCTTTTTTAAAATGCACCAGTAACTTAAATTTCTACTTTGACATTCAAAAATGTTAACATAGTTAATATAAATACCTGCAAAATTCAGGATATGATAACTATATTAACATTTTTGAATGTCAAATTAGACGTTTTGCAATTGAGCAGAATTGCACAAAAAGTCTTACTGTAATTAGATGGTAAAACATTAAAAATATTGTTGAATAAAGTTCATTTCAGTTCATTTGTTTGAAAAAATTTTTTATTATGACGTTTTAGGTTTGGGGTTATGTGAGTCTTTCGGATGAATTAGAGAAGTGCTGGTCTAGTCTTGACACAAGTTGTGGTCGTCTTTTGGTCTCAGTTTAGGTGGTCTTGACAAAAACACTACTATGTGTAAGTTAAAGGCATTAGGAAACATCTAAGTTGACTTAACCTTCTCATACGAGGGAACACAAGGCATCCTAGCTTTCCCAGTCTCGGTGGAAACCAGCGAAACCAGCTTTGATAAGCAGATTAATCCGTCTCAATCAGTAGCATAGAAATAATTTTTGCCCTCGTGGTCCCTTAGAGACCTCCTCCGCCCTTCCCGGCGATGTAACAGTTCCCTGGTGGTGGCAGTCTGCCTTTGATCTGTGCTAATCTAATTAACGGTTAAACAGCAACACCTGTGCTCTTCAACATAAGTGCTGCTGTCACTTCCCAGATGGGCTTTGATGGCCATGATGAAACACCCACCACATTCCCCCTCCTCATTCTCCCTGTTTCCTTTCCACTTTCTCATCTTTACTTTAACCTCCTTTATCAGTTTTCTGGGCTAGGGTATAATGGCGACTGTTTCCTCCCCATTACTTGACGGTAATTGACAGCGATTAGTCTGTGGCTGGCTGATGCACTTGATTAGATTAGCCAGACTCTTTTTCTGCTCAGTTTCTTCAGACCCTGAAACCCCAACCTTGACCCCAATTAGCCCGGCACGCGTCAGGAGAAGCAGCATCTCTCCAGCTTATCATCAACTTGTTAATTTGGCTGATCTGATTAGACTCGAGTAAATATAGCTCGTGTGCGGAGCGGTTGCGGATGTGTGCTATGAATCTGAACGCAAAGCGTCATAAAAACACAAGGTGTGACTACAGTCAAGGCCACGTGCACGGACAGGTTCAGTTTAGATCTGGTTTGCATGATTTCCCAGTACTACTTTCCATCTGTTTCCTAATATCTCTATTCCTAATGTCCTACTATTTCCTCTCTCTGTTAAAGTGGAAAAGTGGTGGAGACCACACCATGTCTGGTGTCATGAATAATTTTACAAGCGTTAAATTCACAGGGGTGTTGAAACTTTTTTTTTTTTAGTTTGTGCATGTGATATGGAAATGCAGGTTCTCAGTAATTTCTTGATCCCACTTTTCTCTCTCGCTCTCTCTCTGCTCTCTTCCTACCTCTCTCTCGCTCTCTCTATCCTCTCTCTCTCTCTCCATTTAATTTTTTTTTAAATACTATAAAAAATATATTATAAACATTTCTTTGTACTTAAATTTCTTTATTTATTCTGATATTTTATATTTTTTCTTTACTTAAATCCAGCTAAAGTCATTTTATATATATATATATAATTATAGTATTTTATATAATAATATCATATTATTAATTATAATAATATCATATTATTAATTATAATAATATCATATTATTAATTATAATAATATCATATTATTAATTATAATAATATCATATTATTAATTATAATAATATCATATGTGTTATTAATGAATTATATAAAATATATACAAAAATCTGTTATATTATCTGTTAAAATAAATAAATACTGTGAACCTTCAAAATGCCACAGTCCCAATTTACCTCATGCTGTTTACCACAACTTTGATTAAAAGGCCTGTCCTAGTTCAGAGCAGCAGCGGTATCTGTGATATGCGGTGATTGCAGCCAGCCTCTTTAGTTGACATCATCTCCTCTGTGTGTCTCTGGATGCCAGGATGTTGACTCACGAGAGCCACGGGGCAGAACTGCTGTTTGAAATGTCACAGGCAGGAAAGCGCCAGAGATCAATCCCCGCCCTGTGTCACACAGAAACACACATGAGACAAAAGAACAACAGAAAGGGAACAAATTAAATGAGGTTCCCCACTGACTCTTTCATACCAGAACTGGATTTTTGGATGGACACACATTTGGACCCCGTGCACCAGCAGGGAAAGGCTTTGATCCAGACTTCATAATCATTCAGCCACAGTTTTACACACACACACCTTTTCATCAGTATTATCAACGGGCGGCACGAAACATCTTTGCAGTGGTGACAAGTGCTTCCGTATTCAAGGCCGTTCAATAACTTCTCTATTAATATTCAAACACAGCGGCAGACTATAATAAATTGGGTTATGTCATTAGTGGCGAACGATATCTGGGCGCATATTTGCCAAAGGGGGGAAAGTTTTAGGAGCGAGCGGCATCTTTCCACAAGCCCGTGTGCGGCGGAATCTGAATGGCTTCTCAAATTGACACGGAACGCTAGGATGATCGTTAATCATAATTGGACACATATTTGCATATTGCAGTGTCAGTGGCATCGTCATTGGGATTGTTCATGCATTAGTGTTCATTTTTTAATGGCAATTAGTCTTCATCTCATGATTCATTTATAAAATACGGCTGGCTTTTTGAGCTCCATTAGCGGACGTCCAATGAATCAGGCGACCGTGCGCGGAGAGATCCATCAGATGTGATGGCTGTTTGCTGCTTTTAAGCCATCAGTGATTAGAGGGATGAGAAACGTGCTGGAGGAAGCGACACAGAGACGGTTTTACATCAGTTAATACTCTTTACTGCTGAACACGTGATCTGGAGAGAAAGCGATAGGAGGGGGAGCAGTAATAAGGATAGATATTTAGGTATGGATGGGAAATACATTGAGCAATAGCAGTCACGTATGGATTTATTTTTGTATGGTGCTTTTTACAATATAAACTGATCTGAAGTTGCTTTGCTAGTTTGTAGATCCTGATACTTTCTTACTGTCATATCTTTCTACAACAAAGGTTTTCTTTTTGAGCTATATATAAGATTTACAAGATTAATATGTCTGTCTTCCAAATGATAGCTACATGGCAGAAGAGATCTCTTTAATATCACAGTTGTTTCTTCTAGATAGCAATGCAATTTTAATATTTGCCATAATACTTAAGTCTGCTATCAAACCATGATTGTTGAATTTCAGAAATAATGAAATGGGCATGTAAACATTTCAATCTAAACTCAAATATTTCCCAAAAGGTATAAAGTATTTGCAGTGTTGGGAAATATGGATTGTAATAATGACTTGATGTGTTTATAAATTTTGTATTATGTGATATTTATTTCTGGAAATATGACTTTTATAAGAATTCATAGGTGACCAAAATGAGGAAAAAAGCTCTTATGATATGTTTGAGAAATTGTCTCACAATTTGTTCATTTCTATTTCTTTGCTAACCACTTGAACTTGAAACTTTTAAAAGAGTTTCTTCTTTCCCTCATCGTCTCTTCATCATTTCCTGCCCAATCCCTACAATCCTATCAATAAAAGTGTCAGAAGGCCAGCATGCCTCTATATATCTCATATAGTCGAAAGTAGGTTCAATAGTCCTGGTTGCTGTATTAGATTGTGCCACAATCATTTATCAAAGTCTGGTATGACCCACAACCCCGATCCAAAACTTTGTTGCTTCTTGAATCCAAGTACACTAATATATTCTGTTTGTGTCTGTACGTTGTGTGTGTATGTGTGTGTGTTTGCAGTTCAGAACAGACTTTGTTTTCGAAGGTTCAAAGGCTCATCATCACGGCACGGTCAGAAGACTCTCTCGAGTAACTTCAATGGTGTTTGGCTCGTTTTCCATCTCACCACCTGACTGTCAGACAGCCAACACATCCGAAGCCACGTTCTGTGCAAAACAGCCTAATTTTATTTGCATCAGCACCCAGCTTCCATCACATTTAGACAACCGTTAGTGAGTGCCACGCACCGAGCGTTAGCTAGGGATTCCATGGGAGTGAATTTGTGATGCGTTCCTGTGTGTACGACGTTCAGGCTGTCTGGCATTGTGACTTCCTCGGAGCTCCGCAGGGTACTGAGCCAGAGGCAACGTGCCATGATCCAGCAAGCTGCTGTGCCAGTCGGCTACTAATGTCTGTCCCATTTGGCCCCGGTTGTTACACCAGTGAAAACATTTTATCGAGATGAACGTGGAAATGATGTGCTAATGGATGATGCTGTGAATTATTTGGTTATTAGGCATCATCAGACATGACAACTGATATTATTATTGACACTCGTTCATTGAATCGCTAAAGGCTTGTTTTGTCCATTAGTGTTGTTGAAAGTGAAGTCCAAGATAGGTGAGACAGATGATCCAGATCAAAATCAGTCACAGTTATGATGCTGACTTAAGAGCCAACAGCCTATAGTATGTAAGAAAAAGATTAAGACTAACTTTTGGAAAAGAGTTATCCAGCAATATTCGGAGGAAAGATGGCTGTGCTGCTTTGTTTTTTGTATAAAATCTAACAAATGATTCGTGGCTACCCTTAATAATTGTCTGGTAGTTTCAATAAAAGACAATATAAAACTGCATAAAAAAGTTAAAATTACTTTTTCAGCAATATCGCTAAATGTGACCTGAAAATTTCTTGCAAATGTCTTGAAAATGTACTTGCTTGTAATAAGTTTGAATAAAGAACCGAGGTGTTAACGTGGACTTGAGTTCAATTAAAATGATATCATACGACTACGCTGAGAGCATTATGTGCAAAAAATACAGCCCAGAATGACACAACACAGAAAGGTCACGTAATATAAGAGAAGCTGAAATGGCAGAGAAAATGGCTTTATTCAAGGTGTGGATGGCAATGATAAAAAAGTAATAAGAAAAGATGAAAGGCAAATGAAGATAACGCTCTTCTAACATCCCACAGATTGAACAGAAACGCCAAATGATAAAACCATCCAGATTGCAATCGTTCCTGCCGCACTGTTCTGAAGTATTACAAAAAATGAAACCACCAGTGAAAGTACAGAAGACATTAGCATATCTACAACTTAGTCAAACTTGGTTAGGGCTGAACTATGCGAAGCAGCGCTTCGGGTAAAAAGGTGCGATGAAAATGGTAAAAATGAAAGTAAGAGATTACAAGCGAGAAGACGAAGTGGTCGACAGAAACTTGTAATAGCATGATAGAGAGATTCCCTACATGAGACAGCCCGTTATAGCTTTATTCAACGTTTCAGCAAGGTTGTTCTATGGCTTTTGTATGGATCATTATGTTCTTGAGAAATGAAAGGTAGGAGGGTGAATAGGCTGAAGGGCTGGAAAAGGCAGACGCTCTTTTTCGAAGCGCTTGAGAGAACAAAGACAGGCTACTGAAGCATAATTATGACATCACACCTATTGAAGTGGACAAGGCAGTATCTCAACCGGCAGGTCAGAGCCAGTTCTGTCTCACCGCCGTGAATATATTTCCACATCCTGAAGCCTGTGTTACTAAAGTCTTTAGACACGCTTCTCATAGGAGAAGCCTTGATCTATTCAGCAAAGTATTGTGCTTGATTGTATTGAGACCGATTTTGTACGCCGACATGTAATTTTAGTCATCTGTCATAGATTGAAGGTCAGAGAAGCCGAATTGGATACAGCCTCTTAAAATGATTGACAGATTTGTTCTTAAATGCACTGTATTTCGCTTTGGATATAAAAGTTTGCCAAATGCATAAATGTAAACAGTTTTGAATTCACTAATAGACGCAAAGCATTTTGCCAATTTTCCAGGTAGTATTGTGACCTTCAAAGGCACACGAGGAGGTCACAGGTGCATTGCGGTGTTAGATTTGAGCGGGAGATGGACGACTCATTAAGATGTCGTCACGCTACGCACGAGGCTCGTGTGAGCCTTTGACGCCACCAAGATTTAATCTACTCTCACCTGCCTCTTTTCCAGATGTGTTTCTTTTTTCTTTTTTCAAGTCACAGATCTGTGAAGCACCATCTGTTTATCAGGAGTAAATAAGTTTTGAGCTGTTTGTCAGACAGCGAGGTGCTGCACTTTATGGTGGCTTAGGAAAAGTTATCACTTGGTGCAACACACGCTTGTAAAACACAAATAAATCAATCACCTTGTTTGTACTGACTTGTTTTTATGTTTATTTACATTTCTTTTTTGTTCATGTCTTACTTTAGGTCACCACCAGACCTGTCACTCATGCCCTATAAAAAAGTTTCACCCCTAACTTTGTTGTGGGCTTTTGATGAGATCATCACAATTATATTCTTCTTTTTAATTCAAATGTATTTTTACTAGACACTTTGGTTTCTGTGCATGTCACGCCAGGCTCTTTTTTGTTAATTTTACTCCCCAAAGTGCTTATTTTTAAAACCTGCTCTTTTTTTCTGTCACACTTTTCTGCGATATTAATTGCAACTTTGTCAGAATCACATTCTTCCGAGTCTGAGATAGCAGGAGTAATTTATAGAGTGGCAGTGCATCATGGGTAAATGACTGCAGTGAGAGCCTCATGGGCATTGTGTGAAACAGATGGATGAGTTTTATTAAGCATGTGGTACTTAACATTTCGCTGAATGGGATTTCAATAAAGGAAATAAATGTTAGCATTAACAGCACCTCCCTACTGTATGTAATATGTCATCATGGTTTCCAAGTAGGGGTGACTTATTTTAACAAATGCTTGTTGTCTTGAAGTTATGAATATTGAGCTTTTTGTCTGGGGTAGATTTTGTGGTGTATGTGTTGTCTGACATGGTTTTTACCATTTAAAAGGTTTGTTTTGATAAATTTAAAGCTTTGTGTTGGATGAAATAGATGTCTATATAAAGCTCATTTCTGTAGGTTATGGAGCCATGTATTATGCATAGAGTATATTTCTCCTGAAATGCTTTCTTCTAAGACTGGATTATAGGAATTTATTTATTTTCCTTATATGATCTTTATGAAAAACTATGAGTAAAAAGGCTGTATGAGCTCACATTTTTAAATAAACATGCTGTGTTTATTCTCTGGGGATTTCTGATTTTTCTTTTCCTTTTACTTATTGATTTCTTTAACAAAGACTTATTTTTCGTATCTTGACATGCCAACTAAGGACGTGGCCTTGGAAAAAAGGTGGTGTGCGTTAATTGACATTTTTGTGTTTTTCCTTCAGCATTAACATTGAGAAATGACTGAAACTTGACATTTATTTTGACCTGTCAGGGAACGGAGATGCTCTTGCGTGAAGCGTTTATCATTGTTTCAGTGTTGTCCCTGAGAAGGCCTTGACATACGATTAAATGTAAATAAGAAAATGGATATTTTGGTCTCATAAATCACTAGTCAATCATGTACTATAATGAACCTTTGGCATACGGATTGACTGGAACATTTTAGTAAAAGTAAAAAGTGTTAAAGTAAAAAGTGAAACTACATTGTGGTTAGTTTTAGGTACAGTCAAGCCAATAAAATGATTGGTTTATTAGAGCTTAATTGCTCCATCTGATCAGTTAATTTACAACGTAAGCACTCACTGCATATTGACAGCATCTAACAAGCACTAAAGCGGTCGTTAAACAATTACTTGTTTGTACAATTAGGCTACTTAAGCTTGGTTAACTCTTATCATGACTGCATTCACTTCTACTGCCTCAGGTAAGTTGTGCAAGTTGCTTTGCTAAAACTCTTTATAACACTTTTGTTTTCTGTGTCTGCAGACTCTCCCCACCACACAGTATGAACTGGAGATCGTGGCAAAAGATATGGCAGGAAGTGAGGTGGGACTGACAGGAACTGCAACAGCTACAATCACCATCACAGACAGGAACGATCACGCGCCAGAGTTCACTCACTCACTGGTATGACTGGGGTATTTTACATGTTGTCCCTTTTCCTTTCTTAATCATCATTGGTCATGATAATCTTAGCATTTATTGAAAGTTCAAAAGTCCACAATGAAAATGTTTAAAAGATTTTAATTATTTTTATTTATTTATATTTATGTTATGTATTTTAAATAGTATCAATATTATTAACATTGAATATTTTAATGAAAAGATTTAAATTATTTTCAAATTATTTTATATTTTTTATGTTTTTTATTTATATTATATATTTTAAATTGTATCAATATTATAAATATTAAAGATTTTAATTATTAATTGATTTTAAATCTAATTTAACCTTACAAATAAACAAATGATTATACAAATTTAAACAATTACAAACTAAGAAAATTGAGATAAAATGGATAAGAAATATTTAGGATTTTGTATTTCTTCAGAATTTTTAAATGATAAAAAACATGAAATGTTTTCATGTTGGGATAACATGGGTCTAAAGTCAAATATAAAGTAAAACATTTTCCTAAATGGACTTAACCTTTTGAACCCTACTATATACTAGTGTTGTAGCGCTTAAGACCCATCTTGGTTTTGGTCTTGACTCGGTCAGCATCTAATACCAAAACTCTCACTGTCGTCTTTGAATATTTTACCTTTTATTGCAAGGCTAATACAGTAGTGTTTTTCTCTGAGGCTCTTGGAAATGATTCATAGCAGTTCGATCCAGCTTGCCACCCGCAGTCATCTGGCATTAGATACAAACACTTGAACTTCACAGTCCAAAAGGCCCTCACCAGTCGTCTTCAGTTGTCAATCACTCAGATCACACAAACACAAACAGAATGCCTCCCTGCTGAGGCGAAGCCCGGCCCTTCTCTCAGATGCGCTGACCTTGCGGAGAGAAAGCCACGCGTGCATCAATCACTTTAATCTGAGGCGTGCAGGAGTGACAGCTCTGATTCACAAATACACACACGAAGGTGATAGACGAGGTCCATCACACTAATGTATCTTCTGCGACCTCCTGTTTGCAGTCTGAAGTGATTGTGTCGTAGTATTCAGGGTCTGCCCCAGCGGTGGAGGGTACATATGGTTGCGTATGTGCGTAAAAGACTTTTTTGTAATGCACAAGCATTGCTGGACTTTTTCATAGCTATAGGGTATATAACATACATTAGTTTTCTGCTAAACAATCAAAACTACAGGCGACCTCTGCCATTCAGCGATATGAAACCCAGAGGGCAGAAAAACTGCACCGGCGCTATGTGCAAACTTAAGCTCTGTGTCCGTTTTAACCCACCTGTGATGAATATGTCAGAAAATGCCACACTTGCACTTTCTTGGGCAGCGGAGGGAAACAACATCGACAGACACTTATTTTTGAGCGGTGTGTTTTTCCGAGGAGGTGCCCTAAGCTGTTGTCAGGTTCTTTCCGACATTGGCCCGTTCCCAGAAAGCATTGCTGTGCCGGGCTTTTCTGATTTGTCGAGGTGGACGAATATCGTGGCGGATGTTTGGAGCATGTGACAAATGCTGCTGTTTTGCTTCAGGGTGTAAGACACCCTAAGGAACGTTCTGCAAAACATAGACGCTTCCCAAATACATTGTCAGTGAAAAGTTTGGACACTGTCATTATTTTTGTCATATGTCATTTCAAACCTGTACAACATTATTTCTGGAGGACACGAAAGTAGAACTAAACTTTGGAAAATTGAAGATTTTTGTAATGCTTCACAATAAGTTTGTTAACATTATTAAATATAATGTTTTTCCTTTGACATCAATTTATTTCATGTATTGAGCATCCAGCCCACCACTTAACATTTTTTCTTTCACAATGAATGTGTGCTGAATTTGACAAAATAATTATTGTCTGTCTAGAGATTATTCTAGGTCATGGTAAATGTATGATATCTTGTAACAGGGTCCCTCAGCAGGGGTATTATTAGAATAATAGCAGACCTATTCCTCCACCCTCCATTATATCTATCTCTGTTTCCTTCTCCATGATGTTGGGTTTAGAGTCACAGAGGGAAAGACCGGAGGCTGCGGTAGTTGCCGCAGGTGGTACGTACATGCCCGCCCACCCCCTGGCACTTTCTGATAACTGGCATCTATTTCCAGTGAACCTTTCTTTAAAAGCTGAGACATGCAGTGATCCGGCTTATCATGTCCGTCAGTCAGTGAGACTGACAGCTTATCTGAGCTGTCTCTAACCCCCGCAGTGACAGCCTGGCTCAAAATGCTAATGATATCAACAATGATGGCTACAACTACAACGTGATAACAATAAAACCAGTCGACCTTGCATTAACAAGCTGTAGCTCACAGAAAGGGTTGGTGTGGTCTTGAATGCAAAAATGAAGTATTCAATGTCATTTGCTGTGTTCCACAAAGTAGTGAGGTGCCTACAGAGGCTGTGTTTTAAGGCATCATGGGTGCACACTATGAAGTCGACAATGCAGTACACACGAGGCATCCCACTAGGTTTTGGAACAGAGCCATGGGTTATAAAGGACTAAATATGGGCTATTAGAAGATACTGTAATTGTTTTTTTATCTTTCTTCACTGTGGTGGTTCTTGACCTTGAAATCAGGAATGTCTAAAAATTAAAAAAATGATGTAGTTTAGGTGGTGCATATTCATGTGTATGCTCAATATGTGCAGTGACAGTTATCAGGTTAACAACATTAAACAACATATAAACAACAAAAACGTTAATAAACTGAGTAATGTTGATTTTTCTTAGATGAATGAATGACCTATTGGTTGTGCAAGCCCCTTTTTTGCACATTCAGGCCCATTCTTGGTTCTTGCTCTGAGCTATGAACACTAGATGGTTAATATTGAACATACAGTAGAAGAAAAGTCATGATATGTGAAATCACGGCTTATTCTCCACCGCCCCGCGCCCTATTTGACAAACCTTTCATGCTCGGTTCCCACAGCTAGATCTTGATAGTTCAACGAATCTGATGAACCCTCTAGATCTTAAATTATTTCTGCCTCACCTCTCCCCTTTTATCCTGCTAAGTTTCTGCACCGAATATTGGGGCTCAGAGTAATCTCCGAAAATGACATTCTGAAACATATACCCATTTTAGACCGCCAATGATTTTTGTTCAGCCTCTTTTCCATTTACAACATTCACTTTATTAAAAAAGATGTTTTAAGACTGTGTTCTTCCTGCAGGGGAGATAATATATCTGTACAATAACTTGATTTCTTTCTGTCTGTCTTTACAGCAAAGTCACAGCTATTGAAAAGTCAGATAAAAAGAATTCTCCTCTCCGCCTGAAGCTTTATGAAGTAATCACAAAGGGCACTTTGATAGCCACAATGCACTCAGTTGTTGGCAAATAATGACAATGCATTCAAACACTTATTTTCAAAGCAACCTTCTGCCCATTTGCTGGCTAATGAGTGTCTATGAGGACGTACTTTAGAGAGATGCTGGAGTGTTCATCAGGGCTGGAGAATGCATACAGATGCGGAATAATCAACTTAAGTGCTTGACGGTTTGCAGACGTCATGATGAAAGCATGGAGGATGTTTTTGAGAGAGCTGGCAAGGTTTAAAGAATATGGGTAACACTTTATAATAACCTTCATTAATGCCTATAGCAACCATTATGTAATGTTTAACAGATCATTAGTGTAAGTACATTCATAAAGTTAGTCATAAATGTATGTTTCATTTGATATACAGACACTTAGTTTGTTACTAAATGTACAGTATGTAGAAATAACCTTATACAACTACTTTTGATCAAAAGTTAAACTATTAAAGCATGATGTCAGCAGCGTCAGGGCCAGATAGGAAACAGTAAGGGATCTGTTTGGGTAAAGCTAAATACATGTGCAGTAAATATAATGCAATTTATTGTCATCTATCTATTTTTTATCCTGAGAACTGTCACAGCAGAAATTGAGTATACACATAAAATTGCACATCTGAGCTACATTTTTTAGATATATTATATTTTTTGAAACAATAAATATATTATATTTAAATTATACTTTAAATAAGTCTTCCATTTTTATAAATTACAGTAACATTAAAAAACAATTATGACTTTTTTTGTTTATGTTTATTGTAATTAAAATTAGCCAATTATTTCATCTTGAGTCTTTTACCTTTCCATCAATTTCGAGTTTGTCATGATTAGACTAAAATTCATCTATGAACTATTAAAGTAGATATGGAAATAACATAGGTGTTAAATAATGCCAAGCATTGTGCAAAATAACATAATTTTATCAAACAGGCTATTTCACAAAATAGCAGAATCAAAGACTCACTTATAAAGAAAAACAAATTTCTCTTTATCGTTTTAAGAGTCTTTTATATGGTGCACCCTTGCTGCAGTAAAAAAATAATGACCTAAAGTGTTTTACTGTTTTCTTATTTATTTACTTAACTGCTGATTTTTACAGCGTTATATATTATTTGCATATACTCTTTCACCCATCGATTATTTAAACATCAATGTTAGTATGAAAGCACATTTTGTCTGCAAAGCATATTAATAGCATTTCCATTCAATTAGAGCAAAAATTAATTTTCCCAGAATATATTAACATATTCTTACACTTATGCTAGCGTAAGTGGCAAGTCAAGAGAGAGAAAGCAGCTCATAACGTTGTGTATTCCTTTATTGAATCTACAAAGAAAATCATTTCAGCATATTTAGCGTGTGTGTTATTGTGAATTATTGTTTCTCATCTGCTCCTGTGACAGGATTGAACAGTCTTTCTTTCTGTGTAATGGAAATACCAAACCACATTATAGCTGTTTAGCATATTTCATATCATGCAAATCTTTTCTTTGGAATCTTCTCATTTGCATTTCAGCAATGGAAATTGTTTACAAACCAGCATATTCTTCTGGACTGCTTTGCCTGTACATTCGTTTGCCATGTTTATGATGACTTTACTTATCCCGAACTACAATTATACCACTTCTGTTGTTTTTGAATCCAGGATAGATGTGACAAATGACTTTGTTGTGTCTTTATTTGTCAGACTCGTTTGTGAGCTTCAGTTTAGTCCTACAATATAGAGTTGCATCAACACAATCCCTTTTTAGTGTGATTCATTTAATCCTCCCTAACTGAAGAGGCTGAGAAATCTATTAATTCTGTTAAATTTTCAATTAACAGATATTAATATGTTTAATGATTTTTGAAGGAAAAATCGAAGTGATGTGTGGTTGTTATATTCATCTCATGGCTTTTGTAGTGCTTTATTCAAGGCTGTAAATATTGGTGTTTTATTTGAAAACACTGTATTTTATTTTTTGAATCAATATAGTTGTGTTTAGTTTATTCTTTTGAGATTGTATGGTAGCACACATCTAAATTTAATAACTTTATGGATTATAACTTGAAGTTCTAAGAAAGCCTTTATAAAGCCTCAGTAAGTAATCAGTAAAATTAAATGGAGAACAAATGGAAAGTTTTGATTAAATCTTCTGCATTTCAGATTTCTCCTGGTGAGAAAAATCTCAGAAATGTTTCAGAAGAGATCTCAATGTCACTTAAATAGTGTGAAGCTAGTTGTTGTAGGAGAAAGCCTCCTGGCATCGCCTTGACGCTTACACCATTATTATAGCTAATGATGTAGATAGACCGAACCAAATTGAATTTGTGTCCAGCACGAACAAAGCCAAAAGCACATTTTAACTTCCAGATACTTTTTATGAGCCCCATCTGTCCTATTAAGTCCAGGTGGTAATTAATGAACTACAGAGACATACAGTGCAACTATTTCAGCTTCATATGAGTGCGAGTCAATTTGTGAACAGTTGAAGATCTCAAGAGAAGCACTGGTAGATTTTGTTTTGACATCTTTGAGCGGAAAGTGTTCTTAGCGATGAAATAACACGTTAAAGCCAGATAGCAGGATGTCAGACAAATCTGTTATGAAAAAAGCCACTTGCAAATACAGAATATGATGCACTTAGGTAAGTTAGTGCAACAGCATTAAAATGATAATAGGATGAATGTATGATTTTCAGTATGCTGAAGCAGTTGTTAAAATATATGTGATTTTAATTCATTTGAATGGATTTTAATGGTCAGCTAGATGCTAGACAACAGTACGCAACATGGTGGTCTGTGAATAGAAATATGCAAATTATGACAAAACACCTCATTTGTTGTGTTGCCATTTTGTTTAGTTTTTACTTCCATCACTGCCCACAAACACCTGTCTTTAATTTTCAGGTGAGTTGAAAGACATTGATTTAGTGGTTCAGGTGTTTTTAGTTAGAGATCATTTTAAACTCTGAAGAACTAAAGATCTCAGTGCAGTATGTTATAATTTAAGATTATTTCCCACATACCTTTTGTGTTTATGGCACAAAATTGGATGGTTTGTAATGCAGGGCTTTAAAGTGCAACAGGTACAGTATTAGGCCCATGATCTTTAATCTTTTGGGATATTGGCCATTTAACTGGATGTATTAATGAACTTTGCAGCCCTGTTGCTGTATTAACATTGTACTTTCATTTATAATATTAACAATTATGATTACTCTATGCGATGTTTTGTAGACAATTAATTTGAAAATATTTTTTTGGAATCTATTTTAAAATATTTTTGTGTTTTTTAGTTTAATCAAATGCTATGCTTTTTGTTAATATAGTCATGACTAAGAGATTCACAATATGACACAACCTTGAGTACATTATTGCTTTTGTAAAACTCACAAATGTTAAGTGCAAAAATTAATTTCATTAAAACTTTTTTTATTAGGCAGACTAATTAAATTTTTTAATTAAAGTGTCATCCTTCAGCTAGAATATAATTCCTACCATAACAGAACATTACTATGCAATAAAAATAACTACTAAAATAGCATGATAGCTGTTACTGTGTTGTGGATTTTAACACAATCTGCAAGCGATTTAATCAAGTGACATCAGGACAAAAGCTGTTCATTAAAAACAAAAATCTGTTATTTGTCCTTCGCAAGTTTGTTTATGAAATATTTTGACTAAATTAATAATGTGTACAGCTACCTATGAGACTAGCACTCCGTTTAACACTTTTGAATTAGTTCTGTCACATTTCACAAATTTCTCTCTTCAATGCAGGTGCAGAAAATGTGAAGAATTGTCTGTGTGGTACTGATAATGAATAAAAGTTATTATAACGTAAGTTCTGATGAAATGCCATAGACACTGTCAGGGCCTCGGCACCTGATGAAGGACTGCCAGACTGTGTCTCGGTCTCGCACTTCTCATTTCTCAGAGAGACTATTACTGTAAGTGAATGTGTGTGATTTTAGGTTTCCCGTGGCATAAAAGTCATTTGTTTTGTCTTCCACGGTCACATCTTGAGAGGTCCTTCATGTGACTCTCTGAAGGGCCTTTCACCTCGTATGCGTTCCCAGCTTGACTGCAGGTGGAAAGGAACGTGTTATTTTTCAGAATCTTGTTAAGCTGTGAAAACAACATGCAGCTTTTTTCTTCAGACATGCGATCTGAGAAGTGTAAGTCTAGCAGAGGTTTCTCTAAAGGTCATGAATGTTGATTTGATTTCGCAAACAGATGTCAAGGCAAACTGGGAGTTAAAGAATCAGGTGTGAATTATCCGAGCTGTTTGTTACTAAACCAGTAGCTCGGTTCGGATTTAATCTCTAATGGTGTCTGTACACTGGGCTTACATTACTTATAATGAGTTGCATGCCAAATAATATGCCATTTTGTTTTTTCAGGTATTGCTATACTAGCGATCTGGAGGAAATTATGTCCAGCTCAAATTTGGCCGTGGGAGTCATATAGTGGAACGAATCATTTCTATTGAATCGAATCATTTGAATTAAAAAGAAATGCAGTGATTCACATTAATAAATCACAATTTTTTTTAAAACTGAGAAGCATCTTTTGCAGTCATGTCCACCTCATGTTAACTCATTGAACTGTGAACTGACTATTTGATTCGTAATGAGCAGGTCAATGGCTTGTCAGTTCTTCACTGTTAGCAGAATCTGTCTGTGGGCCATTAACCCAGTGGGAAGTTGAGTCGCTGTGACCATTAACACCCACCTGCTGAGAGATGCGACCGCTATGTAAATGAAGCTTACTGCTAAAAATCAGCTAAAAAGTGACCACACTGCTTCTGCAACCCAGCAGGAAGAACATGATGTTAACAAGGTCACGGGTCTGATCCTCACAGAACTCGTGGATAGAGCCCAAATGCACCGCCAATCATTTTGGGTAAAGGTATCTGCCATATGCATGACTGTTAGCATTGCTGGGGGTCTTTTGAGCTACCTTACAAACTTGCCCTCAGTGCTGATAACTTTGCACAGTTTCTCACACCGCTGGTTGCTTTGTGAATTTATAGGGATTGGGGTCTTATCAGTGGTGTGGCAGGGCCCGAAAATCAGCAGCCCACAAAGATTGAATACATCCATCTGACCGCTTCACTGCCCCAGATGATTAAATGAAACGCGACTGGTCAGTGGTGTGGAGATGTCCCTGTGTGTGTGTGTGTGGGCAGGTGTATTTGGGTCCTTAGGTGACCATTGGTAAACACCTGTTCGGTTATTCATTCCACACATGTTAAAGTGGATTCCGGTTGCTGTGATTTAGTTAGTGATACACCTGCAGTGCTCACAGTAGACACAAGGCTCTCATTGGAGCTGAAGTCATATGTTAGTGATGTAATCGCTCCGGGGCTCGCGGTACATTCTCGTCTCCTTTGAGACACATACGGCTTTTGACACTAAGAGCTGGTATCAGAAATGCATGAACAAAATAAAGATCTCTTTTTTTTTAGGAAGAAAGAAAGTTGAGCTTATGTAACCCTGCTTGAGAAACTTCAGGTTGGTCATTTTTATTTTAATCTTTTCGTGCAATCTTTCTTTGCACTATTGAAAAGATAAGATGTAAGGAGTGGTGTAATAGTCATACAGTAGCCATCGGTTAGTGAATGGTTCTTCAGGAACAACCTTGGCTCAGTACAGAGTATTCTTTAAAACTCTAAAAATAAATACTGCATGTTAATTGTAAATCTGGCCTAGCAGTAAGTGCGTGTGGACGAGAACTTTGATGCTCGTGCAGTTGGTACATACTCATATCATTTGTATTATAATAACTATGATTACTACATTTGAATGTAAATATTGTAAATATTATGCACATTATAATATTGTAAATAATATACTTCAATTAACAATTGACAGTTCTGACAATCCAGTATAGTATTTATTTCAGTTTAGTTTTATTTATGTACATTGCATTGAGAATAGAATAGAATAGAATAGAATAGAATAGAATAGAATAGAATAGAATAGAATAGAATAGAATAGAATAGAATAGAATAGAATAGAATAGAACATTTTGTAATCACTTTTTTTTTATTATTATAATGTGTATAATATTGTGTGTGTACAGTGTTGGGAGACAGTTGGCATGTGAAAAACTAAGCATGAATGTTGGAGAGCTTAGCACCATGTATCCAAACTCAATAATCATTAAGCTAGCAAGTGGGCTTAGTGGCAGAACTCGGGTCCCACGGGCATCCAAAGCTGTCCTCTCCAGACATTCCCAACCCACCCAGCTGGCCAAATCCAGCAGTGCCCTCTTCAGGTCACATGTGCACATTCTGCCCCCGCCCCCCTACACCCTTCCAGCCGGACAGCTAATATAAAAGCAGCACATCCCAAAGGGATGGAGAGGGTGCTCACTTCACAAAGCGCTAAACAGAAATGATAGCAGAGCTGATGGGGACCAGAGCTCATCTGGCCCAGCTAGGAGCACTTCATCTCCCAAACAGGTCTGTGACATTGGGCTGGATTGAACAAGGGCTATGGAGATTTAAGGTCTCTGAATGGAAGGGCTTTTTCCTCCAGTGGAAAAAAAAAAACAGAACAAGGGCTAAGCCTAAGCCTTATCTGTGACAGAGAGACAGAAAGAAGGGTTGCAGGGAGGAAATAAGACACAGGTTGTGCGTGTACAAACAAGGAAGGAGGGGCTGAAAAGGGCTTGAAGCGTTACAGCCGTAGGAAGTTCAGCATTAGTTTCATTACAGAAGGTGGTGCGTCTTTAGTCGTAAACAATGGCGATCCGTCCCACTGGCTGTGATAATCTCTGTAAACATAAAGAGGGACAATTGCAGGCAAAGCATTCATTTCCTGCATTATCTACACAACCCACAACTCCTCCACGGCTCATTCGGTCTTATTGTTACCTTTCTTGTTATCATCTGAAATTTTAAATCTGTGCCTTTGAAGGGATTATTATTGGATGGTAAATATACTGGATCATTTATGGACTGTAGGTGATGACTTGCAATCACATGTTAATGCATCAGCTGGGCAATTCCATGCGAATGTCAACTTTACCATTGAAAAATAAAGTTTTTACCTAAGATTTTCATCACACTGATGAACAGCTCAGATGTCAATATTTGATCAAAGCATTTTTCATAGTCTGGTAAAAGTGCTGTTTTTAGAATTGTTAGATCCATAACAGTTCATATTCCTCATAAATGGGCACATGAAAACAATTGTACGTACTTTCTAATTTGTTGGGTATTATTGCTTCTGATGTGTGCATTTTAATTCACGGAAATGTTGCATCTCAAAAATGTGTGTGCTTTTTTGTCACATCCATAACAAATGTATATTTCTTTTTTTTTTTATCTTTTGCATATGATATTTTTTGATGTCTGGACTCTATCAACAGGAGTTTAGTAAAATACAAACACAAATATGATTGGTGTTGAATACATTGTGTGAGTTTTGACTGAAAGTCATGTCCATTATACTGGAATTGCATGGTATATTATTATAAACTGCTTTAATCTTGTTGGAATACACTTATGAGAATAAATGACAACTAACAATCTGTACTGCAGTTTCAGGCCACAGTGAACGAGGGATCCACTGGGGTGGTGGTGAACCTGACAGTGGATGACAGAGACGACCCGGCCACAGGAGCCTGGAGAGCCATCTACTCCATCATCAATGGAGATCCCAACCAGAACTTTGAGATCCAGACGAACCTGGACAACAACGAGGGCATGTTATCTGTAGTAAAAGTATGTTTATTCCTAACATATTTTTTTATTAATAATGTTGCTATAGTAACACTTGTTCCTTGAGTGAAAATGTTACTTTTGTGTTAATTAAAAATCAAACACTTATTGTGTTAGTACAGTACATATTTTGTTGTCTTTTTTAGCCCCTGGACTATGAGAGTTCAATGTTTCACACACTGTTGATAAAAGTGGAAAATGAAGACCCACTGGTTCCAGATGTGGTGTATGGGTCCAGCTCTACGGCAACAGTCTACATCACAGTTCTGGATGTGAACGAAGGACCCGTGTTCTTTCCAGACCCCCTGGTGGTCATCAGGAGAGAAAATATTCCCGTGAACAGCTTCGTGGCCATGTTGAATGCCACTGACCCTGACTACCTCCAAGCGCAGAGCATAAGGTAACCAACCATGTCGTCATTAGATGAAACTCTCGGTATCGCTACAATAAATGCAAATAATTGCTTTGTCCTGAATGTCGTTCTCAGCCTGACTGTCGTCCTCAGTGGTTGAGATAGGTCCAATATTTCTTCAAGTTTGTTTTCTGTTGTTGTGATTTTATAGTGGACACTGAAAAACTCCTAGTTTGAAGCATGCTTAAAACTTTGAAAGAGCTTCAGGTAAACTTTTCTGTCTGGTTACATTCTCGGAAGAGTCTGACGAGATGACAGCACAAACGAATCAAAGCTTCAGCAAGCGTGATCGCATGGCCTCTGTCTCACAGACGTCTCCCCGTGTGGTTATTCTCATCCTGTAGATTCACTGCACTCTCTGAGAAATGTTTGACATGTGAACACACTTCTCCGCCGTAGAGGTTTTGACCATCTGTGCAGTCATTCATCGTACTGCCCAACTGCATGATTGACCGTGTACTTGGAACTGCTACAATATCTGGAAACTGATTCTCAGAGGCCGGTGACAGATCATTACTTTAATATAATAATTTTACCTGCCGTGAAGCCTCATTACCTTTACTACATCCTAACCCTAGAATGTAGGCAGGACAGTATTTAAACAGTTTGATAGTAAAATCATTCTCAGTGATTCTGGTTGGTTAATTGCTTTAAATGTATATAATCAATCAAATTATTCTCTCACAGGGTCTGTCTGATAACACGTTAGCAGGATGAGAGTATTAAATTAACTACTTTAGAGCCTTTTACAAGTTTCTACCCAGTGTGAGGAACAGTTTTTGCCAAAAGCAATTATACTGTAGTGCTAAACTTAAAAATCCCTATGGTTTTACTACAGTAATCATAGTTTAACTATGGTGTTTGTACTGTAGTAAAACCACACATTTACTACAGTATAGTCTCAGTACAGTAACTTGAGATATATGATAAATAGGAGAAATCCAAGCAGAAATGTTGCTATATACTTTTTTGTAGTTTTTATATACCTGCAATGTCTGTTAATTAAAATACTACAAAGTTGCCAGACTGTTGTCCCCAAACAATTATATATGTAGCTGAAGTTGTTCATTCTGCATTCACTGCATTCATCTCTCTCTCTCTCTCTCTCTCTCTCTCTCTCTCTCTCTCTCTCTCTCTCTCTCTCTCTCTCTCTCTCTCTCTCTCTCTCTCTCTCTCTCTCCCTCTCTCTCTCTCTCTCTCTCTCCCTCTCTCCTCTCCCTCTCCCTCTCCTCTCCCTCTCCCTCTCCCTCTCCTCTCTCTCTCCCTCTCCCTCTCCCTCTCCCTCTCCCTCTCTCAATTTCAATTTAAGTGTGCTTTATTGGCATGACAAAAATTGTACATTGCCAAAGCAATTGCAGCTGGGCTGCATACAAATATCTATAGAATTAAATAGAATAAAAAATTACAAGAATAAAAGCAAAATATACATTCAAGTAAAGGAATACAGTAAAAGTAATATAAGAGCACTGTGATATAAAATGAGCATCAGTTTATCTACACATGTGTGAAACATCAGATCAGGACAGATGAAGTATTTTCTCTTTTGTTATGACAGGCAGACACGTATTGTGCAGTCCTTGTGTTCTCCTAACAGATACGGCAGCTTCTCATCGTTTGATAGAGTTTCAAACATGTGCTGGATGCACTTAATTTTGTCTGTATAGTTTGTGCATTCTGTTAGGAAGTGCATTTCTATCTCGATCTGGTTCAGATCACAGTGTTGACATAACCTCTCGGCCTGTGGCAGCCATGTTTTTCTGTGTCTGCCCGTCTCTATAGTCAGCTTGTGTCCACTGAGTCTGTATCTGATCAACGTGTCTCTCATTTTTTATCTGACACTGTGTACAGATAGTCTGCCGTACAGTATTCTCTATTTAGGGCCAAATAATATTTCATTTTACTTTGTTGTTGTGTTTGATGTTTCCAATGACTAATGTAATTTTCTTTCATTTGTGCTGTAATTAGGATTAATTTGATTTTGATTTTTTTCAATCGGGTGTTTTTCCCATTTGGTTAAATCTTGATTGGGTTTGTCAGCGGACCCCACATCTCACTTCCATAGAGAGCAATCGGCTCTATTACTGATTGTAATATTGTCAGCCAAATTCTAGTTGCGATCTCTATAGGACATTGACGTTTAATGGCATAGAAGGCTCTGCGGGCTTTATCTCTCAGTTCATTCACAGCAGGGTTAAAGTTTCCTGTGGATGTGATTTTTAAACCCAGGTAGTTGTAGTGTGATGTGTGTGTTATCTGGTTAGTGCCTAATGTAAATGTGTGTTGTGTTCTCTGTGATCTGGGTCTTTTTTGAAAGATCATAATCTCTCTCTCTCTCTCTCTCTCTCTCTCTCTCTCTCTCTCTCTCTCTCTCTCTCTCTCTCTCTCTCTCTCTCTCTCTCTCTCTCTCTCTCTCTCTCTCTCTCTCTCTCTCACTCTCTCTCTCTCTCTCACTCTCTCTCTCTCTCTCTCTCTCTCTCACTCACTTGTGTAAACACTTGCATGTGTTCAGTAATCTTCCTGTAAGCCGTGCTATGCTTGTTGAGATCAGGACAGTTTAAACCAGCTCCTGAGATTTGCTGCATCCGCTGAGTTTGTGGATCATCACAGTGTGAAGCTCAGTGCGCTGCTGTGGTCATGTGACCTTCCATTAGCACTGCTAGTTTAGGAGACCCCGTTTATCACAGACCGTATGAGCACTCTCTCTCTCTATTACATTCTCTCATTCTATTCATTCTTCATTTCTTCAGTATCTGTCCTCTCACTGCCCATCTCACCTCTTTTGATCTCCTTTTGCCAGTAAAAAGCCCTTTGAAGTACCTTTCACCTGGGGCTATAAGTGGCAGCACTGAGAAAGAAAACAAAGGACTGCAGGAATATGAAGGGCATGGGCAGACAGATAGCTTTAGAGGATGTGCTAGGAGGACGGGGAGAGAGAGAGAGAGAGAGGTTAAATAACAAATATACATGGACTTAATGTAACATGGTGGTTAGATGTTTTATACCAAAAAAGCATGTTGAGGGCATTAATTGCTATCTAGTAATCCGATTAAACATTATATATCTTCTCAATCATGCTTGAAGGAGGAGTAAAACAGGTAACCCTGTATTTGATGAGTTACAGATGGTGTGATAATGAACTTTTAACAAATAAAGCGACATGTGGAATGTTAATTACAAATCGGACATCTGTGCATAAGATTTCTGTCTGCTTGTCTGTCTGTATTACATCATTTTCAGCAACATGGTCCTGATGTTGCAGGATGGCCCATTAAGGTTTATATTCACAGAACCCGTCCCGTAGCTTTTAACAAGCAATGGGAAACCATATAAATAAAATAAAACCATTGATTTATCTGTCTACCTCTGTTCCATAGTGAGGACTGTACTGTAAAAGACATTATACACAAGCTCTTGATAAAAGACGAGCATTAAAATTCAGGCATGTTATAAATGAATAGATTCCAGTATAAACAGTGGGATTGTTTTATGTGAGCACAGGGATTATTGTAGTAATCGTGTCTATTATTTGGTTTGAAGTGTAGAGGTTATGTTAAAACAAGCACACTGCTATCAAAACAGTTGAGATAGTATTAGTTTTTATACTTTTAAAATATAAAACAGAAAATAGAAATGATTCTGCTTCAAAGAGAAAAACAGCAACCACTCCTACATCACGTCTGATGTTTGATTACTTAATCTCTTTGAATATGATACTGACAGAATTGGCATTGACTTTTCCATATTGTTCTCTACATTTATCATAAAAAGCACATGCAGGAATCATAATGCAAAAGAGCACTTTTGTCAATTGTATCGCCCCAAACAATGCAAGATAAAAGGTAATTGACCTAGAGTCATTTAGTGGAGTTATTTTTTTGGTTATAACCTAATATGTTGTTTTGTCTATTCACATTTTTTTCACAAATTTGCCCCTGATCTAAAAATTGTCTGATTGTTTAGCAGTTAACGCGATCCATATGCATTTAGAGTCGTTCTTTTATTTAATAATTGTTTATCCTTTTAAAACTTCACCTTGTTTTCATGTTTTGAAGTTCTTGTTTGTACTAAAATCAGTCTTCATTAAATGCGCCTTGCAGCGCTCCTCTGAATGAATAATTCTGTGGAGCGAGCTGAAGATTTTAAGCTCTCTGATGTGTTTGCTGAAAGGTTTTTCAGTGTTTCCTTTTTATTCAACCTTTATTCAGCGCTGTCAAGCTTGTCTTGGATAAGGTGAGCTGTGTATCAGTGCTAGCCTGAGGGAAATCACAAACATAGACACTATCAGAATTATAGGATGGCTCATTGGGTGCAGACTCTCTCACAGCCTCGGGTCGTTGGGGTGATGCCGAGAAGCGATCTTGGGTACGTCGGGAAGGATTTGTGTAAAATTGTTTATCTAATTCTGCAAACTTTATGCATTAACCCTTTCCCTGCTGGTATGTATATGTGTTTCTAATTTTAAGAAAATGTTTTGTTTTGATTTTCTTTCCATGTGGTTTATTAATGTTATGGCGTTATTTAAAGGGTCTGAACATCCCCATAAAAAACAACGAAGACCTCAATGTGTTACAGTACAAAACAGTATTTTTGTTGGAGCTTTTTTTAAAAAATTGTGTTGGCTTATTGTTATTTTTTCTTTAGGTATAGGTACATTTTGTATTTTGTATCTGCCAGCAGGTGTTTTTTTGGGATAAATGTTTCAGCTGGCTGGTTTTCCTGATTTGATTGAATCATTCACTATTGGCAGCATGTCAGCAAGACGTCATGGCTCAGTGTTATTGAAATGATCAATATTTGATGGTACCCGACAATTTATTTAGCCTTTATTTTCTTAAGCATCATGTCACATTCTCCCATCTGTTCCATAACAGTCAACACACATTAATTTATTGTAATTTGGTAGTTGCTTTGTTAAAACTTTGGAAAACTTCATTATACCTAAACAAGACAAACTGTTTCTTTAATAAGCGTAGTCATATCTCATTTTTAATATGAATACTTGTAAGAAGCGGTTTTGAGAGTGTCTTCACCAAAGTTCCTCCACTAAAGTCTCAATATTCAGCATCATCTCTCATCATCTGTGCATGTTTAAGTGTTTCTGAACTGTGTCATATTGTCCAGGCACACAGACCAGAGCCCGCTGTACAAGTTGAAGCCCGTGGAGAGCCATCCACATCCAAAATGTAGCTCTTACCCTGGATCAGTGCATAAATCCTAGTGCAACTCTTCTTCAAAGCTGTCTTTGAATTGATCTCACTCCAGAAAGTTTCAGACAGGCCCTGTATACATAATTCTGAGTTTGTTCTCCCCTTTGGCTGTGCCGCAGTTTAGTTCAGAGAAAAGAAGTATGTAGAGGATGAGAATAGGGCTCATTACGGCAGACCACATACTGTAGACGCTAATTTCCGAGGAAACTTTTTATTGCACATTTTAGAGCTACCAGGAATTTAAAACTTGCTACGTTGTGCAGGATGTTAGATCTTAATCTAGACATTAATGTGACATCTACCTGCTTTCTAAAACAGTGCAACATAAGTTTCTTCAGCTGACAGTAATAATAAAAGTGTTCGTATTATAAAACAGATGAGCTGTAGTCGTGTGCATTCGTTCGTCCATATGTGCATTTGAGCGTTCATAAGGTTAAAAGCATGTTAATAGATGTATTGGTGTCAGTGTTGGAGGCTGTTAAGTGATCCCATTGCATTGGACACAGGTGCATTCTGTAGCGCCGGCGTATCATCTGCACCATTCTAATTGCTCTGTTAGAACAGCAAGTGAAATCGTCTGTTCTGGCTCTCTCGCACCTGCACCATCATGCTTGATATTTCAAATATGCTGTTTTGTCTGTCTCTGCTAATTTAGTGGAAGCTGTTTCAAACGACTGAAAGAAGATTATCACTTTTTTGTGCTTGGTGATGCCAGAGAGTTCTTGATGTTGTTGGCTTCTGTGTTGGTACAGGCCACAAAAGTTAGATGGGCACAGTTATTAGAGAAATGAGATGTCGGAATATCTTTTGATTGGGGTCTCATGACATACATCTTTGCTGCCTTAAATTAAGGTTTGTTTTAAGGCGTTTCAATTTCAACCTGTTTTTTAAATGAGTTTAAATAATATAAAACAGTTCAAATTAATTGTAAAGCCAAGTTGACAGGATTTTAAGGCAGCAAAAACTATTTTACAGTGAGCAAATTCCTCTTTCATGGATTCTTATTTAGTTGCTGAAGTACCTCATGGTTTTATTGTACCAAATGATTGCCTTCTAATAATGTAAATGGATTTGGGACGGTTCTGCAATGACACGTAATCTATTTATAATGCAAAAGGTTTTTAATTGCATTTGACTTTGCCTTGTGCTGTTCAGCATTATGTGGGTCTTGTGGGTTTGCATGTATTCACGTCTCATATACTGTATGTATATGTGGGTGGACCGTGAATTAATCACCAGAGTTAAATGAACTCTTGCGGAGTTAAGTTTTACTTTGCTTTAATTAAAGAGTTGATTAATTACTTGTAATGATATGTGTGCATTGTGTGTGTGAGTATATATATTCATCTGGAGGTCTCTTTGTTCAATAATGTAATAGTATAACTGTCTTTTCTAATTAACAACAACTCTGCAGCTGTTGAATCTTGGGAATATACTCTCCAGTAAAGTTCCTGGAACCTATCGAGATCGTCTTCAAGAAGTAAAAAACACTTCTGGTGTCTACATGCAGGTGGTGTTCTGAATATTCTCTCTTGTGCCGTTCTGCATTGAGGTGACATGGAGGAGAGAAAAGATTGAACCGACTGTCTTCAGGTCTCTTTTACTCTGAAGTGGTATCTTAAGGAATACAGTATGTATGCTCAGAATATTGAATGTATTCTGATGAACATGAAAACAGCTGGACTGTATGACTCACCTTTCTATACACAGCTGACTGTGTCTCTGTGCAGAATCTGGGTACGGTTGGATTTCCTCATTATTTCACAGTGCCAGGTTCAATTCTATGCCAGTTATTAGCTTATTTATTTGCACAGGGTCACTTATGTGCTCACGGTCGTGTGTTGTTTACTTTTTACTGCATTCTTATTTCAGCAAATTTATATTCTCTTTAGTACAAAGTACAGCTCTGAAAGCTTGAGACGCCTAGTTAAAACCAGTTTTTTTTCTTTACAGAAAAGCCATCTAAATTTAATGTAAAACATGTGGTTTTGGAACCTTTTTGTGAGTATCCCATTTAAACATAAAATACTAATTCTATTTTCAGAATAAAAATTTTGCAATTGAATTTTTTTTATGTTTAATGCATTTTTAGAATCACATTGTAAAGTTTTGCATTTCTTTGTTGTAATTTTTGTTCTAATTAAATTTTCTTTGTTCTTATTGTTAAATTCTTGTTCATTTTTAGGTAAGATTTAAAATTCTACATTCCCAATATGGTTTCAAACTCTTGAACCCTTTAAATCATTTGGTTAGTCTATGACTAAAGTTTGTAATATTATGTATTAGGAGGGGTGCAATTTTAGGCTTATTTTGGCTCAATTTGCCCAAATTTATAAAAAGACTAAATAAGAGACTTATCGTACAGAAATGGCTATTTCCTCCTGATAAAAATAAGGTAACATTAGGCTGTTAAACGGGTGATATCGGGCTACGAAACACATGCGATAGTTAGTCGTTATGCAGTTAAATAATTAAAAGTATTCAGATGACAACAGAGTGAAAGTTGCGAGACCTCTCTAAAGTGTGGATAAATTGCTTTTCTCCGAGTTAATTACAGGGTTGTGATTTTCAACCGATGCAAAGAGCTGCTTTTTTGTGCCTTATTATGATAATAAATTAGATTTTATGTGTTGCATTGCTGAGGCATGATAATTTATGGAAATGAAGCCGAGGTAGTGTTTCCTGTTGCCTGCAATTTAGTTCTCAGGCGATGAGCTCTTGCGTAAAGCGAAAAAAAAGGGGTGAAAAGCAAAAGAGACAGAGGACAAGTGTCTTTGTGTGTGCATTTTTGACTGACGAGTCTGATTCTCAAGCTCTTTGCTCAAGCTTACAGTGATGGAGTAAACGTTCATCTGAACACATGCTTCGCTATCCTCTGTGACTGAATAAACTTTGCACAGCTTGCTACATCTTTGCTTTCGGGAGTCTGGTTTGGGAGCATCATTGTTCGGAAAGCTCCCCGAGAATTGCCTCCCTGGCTGAATGTGTTTTATGACAATAAACATAAATCTAATGTTTACCTACCCAAAATTTGAAATAGCTGATGCTGTATTTAGTTTTTGCGTGTAACATAAAGTTTTTATCTCTACAACTATATGGAGGTGCAGCTTGCATGTGTGTGTGTACAGTAGGTGTGATGTGTGATGGCTGTCAGAGCTTTAGAAACCGAGTGAGATGAATGAACGCTGAGCGACAGGCTGAACTTTAACAAGAATTTAATGGACATGCGGGCAGAACTCACTGAGCCCACAGAAAGGGGTCTGATTCCCTGTGAGTCTGACCATGGCTGATTGATGACCCGACTTTCCCTGTTTATATTTCCTGCCTCCCTGTCACATTTGTTTCCTTTGTACAGCTCTTTCTGCCAATACGAACGGAAATATCTGCAGGGGTGACAATGGCAATTTGCTCTAGACGTGAGAACGGAGGGGGAGTCGGGAATCGACAGGATTTTACGGCACAGCTGCGTTTCATCAGTCTGTGCATCTCTGCGCACTGATCTGGTGGCCGGCAGATGCACACATGGGAGATTTGTTGACTTAAGCCAGTGTGAATGAGAGTAGAAAGTGATTGGGAAGGGCCGTTTTGCCCCTTACTACATCTCTCCTTCTTTGTTCTGTATGTGTAGTTATGCAGGAATTTTATAGGGAGTTGCTGCTTTTGTGACCATGAACTGGAATACTGTACTTCTGATCAGTATTGTGATAAACACATTTGATCATGTCCTGACACAGAGCAATACAGTACAAATTTGTGTAAATTACTACATAAACATAAAGGAAACATGCCATGTTTGATTTTTGACACAAATACAATACTGGTCTTTAAACTCTATAAACTCTCAAACAAAGTTAGAAATATTGCACAACAAGTATAACATTTTTAAAGTTTAAAAAAAGTCTGGAAAACGTCATTAATTTTAATTTATTGTAGTGCTTAGTACTTTACTATTTGTATTAACCAATAACCATAATATTAACTGCTAACCATATATTCATATAAAGGCAAGGTTTAATGCATGAGAAGGATTTGCTTTCTCCTCACATAGATCATGCCATGGGCACAGGCTAGGAATAAAGGGATTAGAAGTTAGAGACGAGATGGCCAGAATGACCCTCCTGCAGCAGAGATGATGTTTGCAGCTCTTGCTGGCTTTCTGTTAGAAGATAATGTGGAGAAAAGACCTTCTGGCCTCCAGGCCCTTCACATTGACACAGGAGCATAAATATGCACCGCACCTCGGGCCCTCTCAAGGCCACATCATGAAAGGTTGCAAAGAGTACAAAGTATATAAAAAACTGTCTTAAGGTGGGAAGGAGGATGGGTTAACGTTGTGCGGTGTCCGTTTTATTTTTTTAATGTAGTTTTTCTATAATGTCTCAACTTGTCTTTGAGTGTGTGTTTGTGTGGCACTACTGTTTGTGATTGAGTTTGGGTGTGTGTATAACTGCATAGTTTCAAAATTAAAAATTATTTATTTATTTATTTATTTCGCTTTTATAATACTACTACTACTACTACTACTAATAATAATAATAATAATAACAATAATAATACTAATACTACTAATAATAATAATAACAACAATAACAATAACAACAATAATAACAACAACAACAATAATAATAATAATAATAATAATAATAATAATAATAATAATAATAATAGTAATAATAATAATAATTACTGTTTTTATTATTATTATTATTATTATTATTATTATTATTATTTACTACTATGTGACCCTATCTGTGAAAATCATGCTAAAGTCTACAAATCAAATGCTGAGATAACGAGCATCAAAGTTTGATTTCACTTATTAATTTCACAATGATTTAAATCATTGACATAATTATAATATCAATTTTAAAGATCAAGGTTATATTTTCACAAGTGTTCTTAACATTATTTAGGATGATTTTATGTAGAAAACGGCAAATCACAAAAAAATTACTTTCACAGACAGGGTCACATATACTCTATATGCTTTATATATTTATATTTTTAGATGCAGTGCTCATTATTATTAGTGCTTTAGGACATATGTGTGGCAGGCGCAGCTGTACAGCTTTAAAATATTGAAATTAAAGATTTCCAACAGAGTTGTACAGTTATAAACTAACAGCTGAGGCACAGCATGCTAATGAAATCAGTAATCAATGACGGTCACCACTAGTCTATTGTTAGATGACTTGTCTACCACCATGAACCCTCATTGAGTTGTGGTGCATGTGTACACATTTCACTGTAAATGTGTGTGGGGGGTTAAAGTAAAGGTGACTTGTGTTTGTGTGTGTGTGTGTTTGTGCTTTGGTCCAGCTGTCAGGGATATAAACAGCACAGTGTTGGGCACAGAGATATTAATGAGCTCAGCTGCCTTGCAGCAACCGCACAGATGTTAAACACACATGCACAAACATGCAAATTACAATAGGCGTGTAGTATGTAATTCAACGCTATGGGTGGTCGCAAGCCTGCATGGTTTTCTGAAGTGTTTTAAACAGTTGTTGTCAGAGATTAGTCTTGCTACAGTAGCGAAAACATATCACACTACATAAAGAAGTAGACCCGTGATGCGCCGCGAGAACATTAATGACAAAGTTACGTTCATGGTTGGATTTACTTTACTTACTTTACTTTTTACAGAATAAATTGAATGATGGTGAGTGTAGGTCCATCTCAAAGAGAAATGCTGGAAAATCACAAGATTTAAGACTCAGGAATAACTATTTGATCAATTCTAACAACAATAAACATAAGCAAAAAAAAAAGTATGATATTTTTGAATTGAATAAAAAATGTAGTTCGGCTAGTGCATTTTCATGTGTATTTTTCTTACCTTTTTATAGTGTATAGAGCCTTTTTCCACTACAGACAAAATGTTTTTTCAGATGTTGTGTTCTGTCACATGAAATCGAGCTTTGATTGCCGGTGAAAAGTCTTTGACAGCTTATTCAATGTAATTAGCACGTATCGTTATAGATAACATATTAATTTGCATAATGTGTTTTTAATGACACACTAATGACATTGAGAGGGAGCTAATAGAGTGCGCAGACCAAAGGAGAAGTATTGTTATAGAAAGAGTTATCGTACAGTACGTATGATTCAGTATCTAAGCCACGCCCCTTTCCCGATATGACTTCAGAGTTTTACAAACTCTCAGGCTTTCTGATTAATGGTGTCATAAAATGTCTGATAAACATATTCAAGAGATGAAATATCCATTTGTTTTAGTGTCAGAATCAATTGCCAGTTCATCTAAATCTTATAGAGCGCACTGTCAAATTGAAATGAAGTGTTGCCAGAGCCGTGGCGCCGCTGCTCAGTGGACCTACTGCAAACACACCCAAAGAGTCGATGGCTTTGACTTGTATGTGTGTGCGTGTGGTTATTTGTACATGTCAATAGATCACCAGAAAATTCACTGGGATAAAAACGTGAGAACTTTGTGTAAATGCCTATGTATTGACTTGTGTATGTGTTTGTGTATGTTTTTTTTACTATTAAATTTTACTATTAAATACTATTAAATGTACTTAAATTAGAGAAAATGTCACACACAACACGTTTGTGTTTTGTTCTTCTAGTGCTGGTATGTGTCCCTGTATGCCTGTGAATTGTTTTTTCCGACCGAATAAAAGAAACTCGAGCAGCTATCGACTGCATTTTATAGCCTTTGTGACACACTCCGGGCCTAAAAAGATTTCTCTAACAAATGCCAGCTGATTTTACAGCAGATTTACAAACTGTTCACTTGTGCATCTGAGGCGGGATGTGGGGTATTTGTACCCAGCGCACCGTGATGTAATCTCATGCTAGCTCGTTTCCGAGATGCGAGATTGTCCTCGTGAATCAGAGAACATTTCCCTAGGATGTACTGTGATAGAATGTTGATAAGCAAGAATGGGTGTGGAAAATGTGCTTTTTGCTGTCGGAAAATAAAAAAATATCAAGTCTAATAGCTTTTGAGAGCGCTGCAGTTGTAATATCATTTTTCATTTGGGATTTGAGACGGCACACAATTGTGTTTTGAGTGTGTGGTCAGGTTTTGTGGGAACCGAATGTCCCCACAAGGGTAGTAAACCTTGAATTCGGTTACATTGTGAGGACCTATGTTTTCTCACAATAGACAAAATGTTTTGTGTAAAAAGTTTCATTTCTTTACAGACAACCAATAGAAACTTTTATTGAAAGAGTTTAAGCTTCATGGTATTAAAATGTTCGTGTTCTGACCCAGTTTATGGCATCTTGTATATGTGTATACTGTATAAATATTTTATAGTTAACACTTTACAATAAGGTTGTATTTGTTACAAAATTGTTAATAAATGCATTACCTAACATGAACTAAAAATGACAAATATAGTTTATCTTAAATTAATGTTAGTTAATAGCAATACAATTGTTTATGTTAGTTCATTGTGCATTAACAGATTTAACTTTTGACTTTAAAATTGCTTTAGTAAATGCTGAAATTAACATGAACCAAGATGCTTATGCCAGCCAATGCATTAACTAATGTTACATGAGTTAATGCATGCTAATAAACTTTGAAACTTGAAACTTGTTAACAAACACAACCTTATTATATTATTTTTACCAATAACTCTTTCTAAAGCATATTATTATGGCAATGCAAGATAGATTGAATGCAGTGTATTGTACTATGGCTCACAAAATCAGCTTTGTGTATTCGTTCACTAGTTCTGTTTTTGCTTTAGTGAGCAACTCCAATGTTTTTAACCCCTACGGATAGAAAAAAAATCGTTCTTGGTTGTGTGAATGTTTGTGTTCTTTTGGGAAAGGTATCTTTGAGTCAGCAAGACTTTGAGTGGAAAAATAAAATCTCCTTCCTCTGTTTCGAAAGTGTCTCCCTGGATTTCCTGAAAGCAGTTGAGTTGGAGAGCCTGGCATTTTATTTTGGTGTTTGTACCCTATTAAGTCTGTAAATCGGAAACTGGTGACACAATTTAAGACGAGACCTCAACGCAACCATGACAGCTTCAGAAGACAGACATAGTCATACATACACATGTGTATGTCTTCTGGAGGTCCTGTCTAAAATATCATCAAAGGCTTAACCGATTACAAAACGGCTCATTACTCTTTGAGATGTTGCTGCAGGTCATTTATCACGGCTGTACTCCCACGAAGAAGCTCCACGTTCCAATGGCTCTTCCTGGCCCATTTCTTTTTATTTTACTTTCAAGTGACCTCCCCGATAACCCAAACCCAGACTGTAGTGCTAATGCTTGGGGTGATGTTGCTTAACGGTTGCTTAACTTGAAAGGTTGAAGGTTCGAATGCCACGAGGAGTAATCCATAAGCTGCCAGCGCTTTGCCCTTGAGCAAGGCACTTAACCACAGTTTGCTCCATGGAGCTGTACAAGTATTGGAAGATATGCAAGGTGGCTGTTTTGTGCCAGACCGACTGATCAGCCTTACAGGCTTAATTTGATGGGAAGAAGGATTAGGTTTAGTGTTTCGTCCCCCTGTCAGACACCTTCCATCAATGGGGCTAATGTGTCTAATCAATAAGATGTACTATAAACTGTTGCTATGTAGTACATTTTGTAGTTTAAAAGACTGTCACGATGTTGTTTCTTTCAGGTTTGCGGTGTTGAGAGATCCGGCAGACTGGCTGAGCGTGAATCCATTCAAAGGCAACGTCACCACCAAGGCCATTCTGGACCGCGAGTCTCCACATGTTCACAACAACCAGTACACTGCGCTCTTCATTGCCACAGATAACGGTAAGAGACATGGAAGATCAGATTTTGTGACACATTAACATGTGATTGAACATGCCACGGTAACGGGAAGAAAATGTAATCGGTGAATCTCAAGACTGCCATATGCCTGGGTCGTATTTTACACCAAAATTAAAACAAACACAGAAATAAATGTATTTTTTTAATTAAAGAAATGAACCGTTTGGGTTTACAGCGGTTTAAACTTTTTATACATCCTAATATTGGTTTTACTGCCTTAATATTGCGGATGCTGATCTTAATAAAAAACCTCATTGTGTCTGACAGGATGATTTTCATTACAGTATTACAGTAATGAGAATATAATGAGAATCATCACAGAGAATTATGAGAATAACAAACAAACTCAAAAGTAATGAAAGGGCATTACAGTAATGAGAATAAGGGGTTCTTGGGGGAGAATGTGCTCAATTTTCATAAAAACAATGTCGCAATTTAATGGTCCTAAACAAGTTTCATTTTATATACTGTAATTTAATAATTTTTCTTTTTGTATTGGGATAAAATACACCCATTGCGTATCTATTTGAGAATCTCCCTTTTACTGAAGTAGCAGTATCAACATCAAGATCTCAGCACATTGTAATGCTTTTAAGAGTTTAGGTGAAACTCTATGATAATACAGTAACATGCATCACTAAATCATTATTTCACTGTAGATGATGATGTGTCTAAAACAGGGCCGGTCACTGGACTGTGCTCGTAATTGGCCCTGAACATTTATAAATGGTGTAGAAAGACTGTGAATACTGAGCGATTTATTCTTTTGTCTCCTCAAATGCCGGCAAAACTAAGCCAAGTCTGCTCTTTTATGCAAGACATCATCCGAGCTTAAAGTGGCTTAGGTGAATTATTCTCTCGCCACACAAAATTACAGGTCAGAGAACACAGACTTCACGTTAGTGCTCTCTGGGTAGTGTAGTAATTTCTGTCACTTGGCATAAACAACATTTAATTAACCTCTGAATGACTCATTTCTCAATGTCAAATCTTTAGACATGGACACTTGGAGGTATCAGAGAAAAATCTCTCTCTCTCTCTCTCTCTCTCTCTCTCTCTCTCTCTCTCCCTCTCTGGATCGATAACTGTTAGCGTTTAATACTTACAATGCATTATTAATCATAGTTTGCTGTGGTTTTGAAAAGGTGAAGGGGACCGCAACCATAAGTCAAATTTCACAGTTATTTTGCATTGAAATATAGACAAATGTAGACCGGAGGCTTATTTTAATAAATGTCAAAAAGTAAGTTATGTCAACGCCCAAAATAACTTACTTGCATTTTAACTTGCTTTTACTTGCATTAACTTTTTCTATTTGCCTGGTTCACTGGTGTCAGATGACAAACATTATCCTACTTTTAGTTAATATCTTTATCTTTTTTCTTACAGAAGTTGTTTTTCATGGTGTTTTATCATTCACGAGTGTGTGTGTGGATGTGTTTGTACAGTGCTGGATTTCTGCTGCCCCTGTCTCTCTGGTATCCCAGGCAGATCTAGTCTATCACAGACTCTATTCTGTGACAGTCTGTCTGATGATTGCATGACATGAGAGTCACACTGGTCACTAAGAGGCTATCGATCTGTTCTGGAGTCTTATGTCTTTATTTCGAGGGCTCAGATGAGTGCTGCCTCTCTCTCTCTCTCTCTCTCTCTCTCTCTCTCTCTCCCTCCCAAGAATGATGGAAGAATGGAAAAATGAGAAGATGGTGAACTGATAGAGAACAGTGCAGATAACATTAGCTAGGGAGTTGGATGTAGCTTAGCCTGAGTGATATCTTTGCTTTGTACAACAAATGACATTTACACACCTGACCACCTGTTGTATGTAATGTAAAATACATATTCTCTAATTCTTTATATAGTGATCTGAAAGAGTCGAATACAAAGTAATTTTTTCAGTGTTAAAATACTGTACATTCTCCTATCCCACTTCAATTTGGGGAGATCATTTTGGCTATTTGTAGGTTAATATTATCATTGTGGCACTATCACAATATTGCTCAAAACATTGTTTTTATGAAAGCACAATTATGTCAGCCCAACCACAAGAAAATTGGCTCAGCTAACAGTGGACATGCTCAGAAAATCTGTTTAAAAACATTTTTGCAGTTTTGTTGGTTCACAGAAGTAATTGAAAAACAACATGTAGCATTCGTGGCCAGATTTTGGAGCAGATGGTCAGTGTTGAAGTCTTTGTCAGTGAGAAACATATTGCTATTTAAACAGTTTAAATTTTGTGTTAAACATTTATCATTTAAGTTTTTGTGTTCGTTTGAGACATCCAATCACAGAAATGAATTTGGCCGTTAATGTAGCCTGTGGTTTATAGTTTTCATGTATGCACTAAAAAGTAGCTATTAAGAGTCCAGCATAAATAGAAATTCCTTTAGTGATTTTTATAAAGCTTTTTATGTTGAGACCTCAAGAAGCTGGATGACAAAATGTCAAGAGTATGATTTTACAAATTTACAAAGGGTGACTACTTTTGAAGATGCTCAAATGTAACATAGTGTGACATGGGTAAAAACTAGATGACGGTGAGTAAGTGTTTCCAAACGTTTGACTGGTACTGTATGTCATTATTCAGAAAAATAATTATCAAACGCTGAATTGCAGAAATGGACAAACCCATTGTAATACTGTATAAAAGTCAGGAACAGTTGAAGACAGTTTGAAAACAGTCTGCAGGAAAGTAATGAAAAAATGGATGCATTTTGCAGCTCCCAGTGTGTGAAGCAGCAGATTCACTGGAGTGTCTGTGAACTGTTGAAGTGAAAACTGTTTCGAGCCCGGTGTGCTCGGTCTAGTCTGTGAGCTTGAGGTTAATGACTCGAGTCCTGCAACACCTGCTGGAGCTGCACTACGCTCACAGTCATGGAGATGGAGGTGCTTCTGGAGGATTTGACGTTTAGAGAGTCTAATCAGTTGTTTCTGTATGTGACACAGGCAGATCTGTTCTGTTTTTTAATTCCCCGTTGTTCCGACAGATGTTCAACCGTTCTATGACTCTGCAGGGAACGTGTCTGTACTTGCGTGTGTGTCTGTGGAAGATCTGCCTAACATATGTATGTTCTGTTCCCTATGGAAGGTTAGCTACATATAGTTTACGTCATCCTGTTATAAAGACCAATTATTGTATTCTGTTCAGCTAGCTGCTTATTTAATAATATCTTTCTCTCCACATTTTCTCTCCACATCCTCCTTTTTCTAGACATACAGTATAGTAGCATCATTAATATCATTTCAAGCAGCATCTGGTTGCCACATACTGTGCTTTTATGCAATGTCATAGACGCTCACAATGTTGACTGCTACCCGTCTTTGCATTTTATTTAAATACTCAGCCCACCCACGGTAAGATGCACATGTCGTTTAGGGCGAGCGGCGTATTAGATGTTAATGCTGAAAGGCTTCTTATGTATGTGTGAGAGCTTTGTTTGGAGACCTTTAAAAATATGCATCTAGCTCTTGGGTACTTGTTTGGATTACATTTTGTGCCAAGATTGTTGCGTACCCATGGGAAAAAGAATATCATAAATGAGATCTTCTGTGATATTGCGTTTGTTTCTCCTAGACAGCAGTGAGATTAAATGGAAAGCAAATAAAGACTTTTGTTATGTAGACGCATATGCTAGTAATCTTACATTTCCATTTTATAGAGTTTTAGATAAGAGCTCAGCAAAGTGTGCTTACATTTGGACACATGAAAATGTTTTGAGATTTGAAAAAAATGTAAGAGGTTTTTTCCAAATACTGACACTGTATGTCAAGACTAAAAGTCTTTAATGAATGTTCGCTCTGAGAAATATTCAAGACAAATTGAAACAAATTCTAACTGATATTTCTAATTGACATCAAATTTAGAACTTGACAAGTTTTTAATCTTAAGTATCATGTGACCATGAGTGCCATTTAAGTAAAAATGATATTTGTTGTGCTTAGTTTAGAAGTGAGACTAAAGTTCTTTTTATTGTGTTATTTAGAGCTCTAGTTTCACCTCTCGTTAGATATATCTTTACTTTTCCAGTTGTTTCACAGAATAATAGTGGAGAGCTGAAACAGCCCTATGACAGCGCGTGTATCTTATCCGTAATTGGCACTCTTCAGTTTGGATGCTTTCTTTTCTGAGAAAAGCTGAGTGAAGGAGATGTGTCAGCAGAGATGATTTCCTCCCAGCAGATTCACTCTTGCGCTGTGCTTTGAAGTGGAATGACGATATTATGGTTAAGGAAAGGGTCCGCTGGAGTTACAACCAGGAATGGGTGTCATAATGAGATCTTTCCAGAGAGCCAAGGACATCACAATATCCATCTACAGTTCTCCAATCCATCCCTTGTTAAGCTTTATCTCAACAACCAAAACAAGTCTCAGGTTTTTAAGGGGAAGAAAAGTGCCTGCTCCTGTATAGGAGGGCATGAAGCATGCACTTTGAGATGGAGAAGCAACAAGAGGTGTTTTTTAGTGGCCTACAGACAGACATGTCGAAAAGTTGCATACTCTTGGGGCTTGTAGAGGATGAGATGAAAATATAAAAGAAAGTACCAGAAACTTTTTGTAGTTTTAAATTATGGACTAAATTGATACTGATTTGTTACTCCGGACACCACAGCATATGATTTTATTAGAAGAAGCCATTAGAAGAAGATCGTACAACACAATCTGTGTCACGTCCCCTTGTACAGCTTTGAAAGAGGTCATAGAACTTAATCACGTAGCCCAAAGGAGACTTCTCTGTAAAAAATGATGATATTATGGACTGATAAAAAGATGGTCCTAGCTTATGTCAAAGCAAATTTAGAAAAATAGAAAGAGCCAGAGAGTTCCCTTCTAGTTTCTCATTCTCATCAAAGAAACCCATGAGGCTAATCAAAGGGTTTTTGTTCTACAGAGACTCGCAGGTTTAATCGGCTCCTCATTGTCAGGTTCCGGCTAAGCCTCCTGTGAAGCTGGAGGGTCTGACTTTAATTGCAGATCAATTTTCTTCCTTGTTAAGTTGACTGAGTGTCGACTGCTCGACGCGGTCGTCTCCTGAATTGTTTCTCTACAGTTCCTTTAGTACTGATTGTGAAAATGTAGTACTTTTCTTGTTTTAATTGTTTTCAGAAGGCTTTTCTTAGCGAACCTTTGTGAAATTCATAATAGGACTTTGGAATGTAACCTCCCTTGTGAGATCATTAGTTTTATTGTGCGAACTGTCCTCATATCCCTTTTTAATTGCTTTGTTATTGGTGCATAGTGCTACTTTGAAAATCTGGATTTTTGCACGAGGAATACAATTTTTATTGCAGAACTAAAGGTGTATGACCTGTTTTACCCAAGATCACAGATAGAACATGTCTTCATACAAAGATATTTTTTCTTTGATTGCATTGATCAGACAGTCAAGGGTGGAAGACTTAAAACGAGACTGTAACGGACAGTGATATGGATGGGGCGGCACATGGTATCAACCTAAGCTGCTGTAGTCAATAGGCCCTTCTTGCATGAAATCAACATATGGAATAAAATGGCATGGGCCAGTGGGTCTGAACCAGAATAACCACTGAACCGAGGGTCTGGTGGGGTGAGATAGAGTCCTGTGCTGTCACAAAATCATTACTAAAACCAATGACATCAGCGCCTCTCAAAACCTTAAAAGCTTAACAAGGAGGGTACAATGCAGTATAGATTTCTTTATAACTTTACAGCTTATAAAATTGAGAATTTCTAGGTGTTTTGGACACTTTTGTGCCAACTTTCCTAAATAATTAAATTAAATTTGTACAATTTCCAACATAGTTTATTTTTTATTTATTTTCTGGTGTAAAACAAAACCTTAAAGAAAAACATTTGAAAAGTATTGTAAATAAATAATAAAGTCTTATTAAGTTTAAGTAATGTGACCTTGATATAACAAAAAGAAAAAAAAATGTGATAGTAAATCTGTTAGTTTAAATGAAAATTTAACCCCTGGGACACAAACATGCCTTTAGCTTAGTGAAGTAACACTCATTTACTTCACTGAGATGCACTAAATGCACTCGCAATGCTCATGCTCTGTTTTCACTGCCCATAAAATCAAATCAGATTTCACAGCCACAGTAAAAATGTATTTTGAATGCAGTTTTACATCACTAACCTGCTCACAGCTGTGGGGCTTAAAACCCTCTATCCCTTGGATATCAACAATGTTCAGCGATGCATTAGGAAGAAAGACAGAAAAGCAGGAATTGAGTCTTTGGAAAAAAAGGAAATCACAGTCATTGTGTAAAGAAGCTGCATATGTTATGAACATTTATGCAAACATCATGCAAAATGTATGTACCATGAATATCCTTTCTGTCAATGCTGCGTGTTAAGCAAAGCTGTGTGCATCCTGTATTATCTATGCAGTCTGCTATACATTACCGTCTCCTAAATCAATAATGATGTCACAGGCTGGCAGGTGTCTTAGAAAAGTGATATTAAATGATAAACTGTGTCATGAAGTGCTGGCTCTGATCTGCAGCACATTTGGTGGCGCATCTAAATGTGTGTAATAGACCTTCAATGTGAGTTAGAGGATGTGGAAGCTTATAGCGCCACTGCAGATAATTACGGTGATGATGATGATGATGATGCAGATGAAGCTGTAAATACGCAGGAGAGAATGTGTCCTTTGAAGGCTCAGGAAAGACAAACAACTTTAATGTTTCCAACCACGTTCAGCAACCAGATGCTTGTGGAAATGGGACATATTTGCATTTCTCCATGCATGTATGTCTTTTGTGAGAACGACACCCACAGGAGAGGAGCTCATTAAGCCTTCTCGCACGGCTTAAGTTTCTCCATAGTCTTCAGGAGGGGAAGTCACATTTCAGAAAAGATATTGTGAGGTCAGTGGCAATATATGGACAGCCAGCAATGTTTGTTTTCACCAGACAGAAACCTAATCGTAATGAAGCGGTTTTATATTGCTCATTTTAGAAAGGTTGGGGGCGTTTTCATCTTCTATTTAGATTTAGAAGTGCATGTTTGTTTTCTTTGACATCAATCAAAATGTTGACTCTGTATCTCAGTCTTTCAAAATAAATATATTGCATCTTTATGTAAGCTCAGTATAGTTGTCTTAATATGAACTATATTGTTTTCATATATAAACTACCGCATGTTCATGAAGGCTGCTGTATTAATGTGAATGTTTTCCCCCAAGGCCTTATCTTGTGTTTTAGACATTGCTTGTTTGGGTCAGAACACAGTCAATAGCTGTCGGTCGTGGTGTCTTCTTGACTCTATGTTACTTCTGAGTAATTCATACCCTAAACAGCTAGTTATATTCACAGTAAAAGTGCCTTGCCTTGACTTTTGACATCTTTTAGTCATTAGTTTACTGACTTGCATTGTAAGTCAAGCAAAAGATATTTACCAATGCACACTTAAACAAAACTTAAAAGGTCATTATTTATATGCACAATACAGTATACTGCAGAATATGCTTAAACCTGTGAAATATTATTATTAACATTGTTCTCAAAACTAGTAAGCTACCTTGTTTACTGTCTATAGCATTAAATACAGTATCACTTAAGTATATTTATACAGTAATCAACTTTATTTCTTTTATCCACCATCTTGGAATGTGTCGTAGTGAGCTTGTTCAAGTGATTGATGCAATTAAAATGCAAAATATTTAGGTTGATTTATATGAAACATCCTTTGCATCAAGATACATTAAAATTCAGCTGCTGAATTTTTGGAACGGAGCGAGTCTTTTATCATCCTGAGATGCAATTACAGTGTTGGGTGAGACATTTGTGTATTTTGCCATTGTTTTTCCATGTATGTTCTTGTCATGTAAGCAGTTTTACATATCTGATTACATCATGATACAATATTTATGAGTAGAAGATCAATAAAACATGACAAAAGCGAATTTGTTATGCCTCTGCAAACAGGATTGATGCTTTTGGAACTTTTGGATCCATTTTTCTCTCAATCGAGACGTTAGTTGGACTGTAGTTTTGACACTGAGCCTTTTCTCCCTTTCTTTAAGGCCTGAGCGTTCCTGGCAACATGAGGACGAAATCATTCTGTAATTACTGATCCTGTCATCTGATGTTAATTGCGAATGACCTCCAGGGCTGTTTATAATTACGCAGTCTCGCAATAACTGCTAATCTCCTAGAAACAGAATATTTCAAAAGCCTTGAATAATGTATTCTCTTTCCTCTGCAATATTCAATAAAGAGCAATTTGATACAAATTGAAGCATCTTTCCTTTTAAAGCAAGATGAATTTTGTTTGCTCCAAGTCAGGAATAATAACTGAAAGTCTGAAATTTCTGAAGCTTTCTTTTGTTCTTCAAATTGCTATAATTTAGGAAAAATAAATAGTGAATTTATTTACAGACAACATCTTATTTTTTATGCTTTTTGCTCTACAGTAAGACAGTCAGTTAGCATGACTGAACCCAGCCATAAGTGTTAAGCACAATTCTCTTGTCTATTTAAAAGAAAATTGATTTGGCACATAAAGCCAGAAAGCTTTAGTCAGACTTTGAAATCAGAATGACCCTGTCTACTTCCTAAATACACATTCCTGGTCTTATTGTGAGCGCTTAATAAATAAAAAAGGTCTGAAGGCTGAAGCCAGTCATTTTTTGATGTTTTAAGTAGGTGATGACTTATTTCCTTGAACCATTTTAAGCTCATTGAATAACTCTATGAAATGAACTGTGCTACTTTTTCTCCTGTCTGCATGCAGCGTTGTGCGATGACAACTGTTAATAAACCTTTTTCCGGTTGACTACCAGTCGTGTATTTACAGTGGCAGTTTTAAAACATTGCTCAGCCGCTGTTGTTTAATGCTTTTTTATTTGATATTACAGATAATACTTCATATACACTCTTATCTTTTGCCCCACTAGGCAGTCCACCCGCCACGGGTACAGGTACTCTGATTATAACACTGGAGGACGAGAATGACAACGCACCCTACATCTTCCCTTCTGTGGTCCGTGTGTGCGAGGATGCTAAAGACATGAACGTGGTGGTGATCGGGGGACGAGACAAGGACATTCATCCTAATACGGATCCTTTCAAGATCGAGCTTGGAAAACAGCCAGGGCTGGAGAAAACATGGAAGATATCCAGGATCAATGGTAAATGAATTCTCAGATGGCATTAAAACAGGCACTGGCACATGGTAGACTTATGCCACCTTCATAAAATCTGTTTAGGTACCAAGTTGATGAATTAAACAATTGGATTATAGTTAGGATAAAAACATAAGTGGCACGGGTAATCTATCACTCTCTTCAAGTAAATATAAAAGGTGTTTTATGAGTGTTATAGGAAAACCTGTTAAAAAAAGCAGAACTAGAATTTGTCTTTGAGATGCTGATAGACTTTCTGGCTACTTAAAGAAACAGTTCCCCATTATTTGTGTTAGTGTTTGTGCGGGTGTCAGTCATTAGATATCAGTCAGACCAAATCGCTCTGTGTATTTTGGGTTTATCTTAGCAGACTCTTTATTACCCATCTCTCCTGAGATAAGGCATTCAAATATAGAAAGCCTTTAAATCTTAAGTCTTCTGTCAGCTGTTTAAAAAGAGAATCAGTGGCAGATGCTGTGATGCAGAACAGAAGGAGACTGATGAGCTGATTTTAAAGTAATAGTTCACTCTAAAATGAAAATGTTGTAGTTTACTTTTATGACTTTCTTACCTACGTGGAGAAGAAACACATTTGAAAAGATATAATTTTCCTTATAGTTAAAGTAAATGGGGACTGGTGTTGACTTCATCCGATTTCATTCTTTTCCTTATGCAAAGCTGTTTTTTGGCTTTGGAGGACTCAAAATATAGCATGTGAGACATATTTTGATATTTGTGATACTTTTATGATGCACTTATTGGGTATTTTAGTCATTTTGAAGCTTTACGTCTCCAGTCCCTATTCACTGGCATTAATTGGAAAATAAAGGCTAAGACACCTTTTATTATCACTTTTTTGTGTTTCATGAAAGGCATACAGGTACAGAAAAATGTTTCATTTTGTTCGAACTGTTTCTTAAGGTCAGGGTGAGACAGTATAACATTTTCAGACAGACTTAAAATGAACCTTTTCTGGTGTTCTCCACAGGCACCCATTCCCAGATCATGTTGCTGCACAGTCTTAAAAGGGCCAACTACAACCTGCCTCTGGTTCTGACCGACTCTGGCATCCCTCCCATATCCAACAACACAGATCTCAAAGTTCAGGTGTGCACCTGTAAGAAGAACAGAATGGACTGCAGCGGTGCCGGCTCGGTCCAAACAAACCTTTTGCTGCTGCTCGGCCTGGTTCTGCTCTCCGTCCTCTGTGAGTATCTTCCCTTTCCGACCACTGACAACATTCATTCAGTTTTTACGGAAATGCTGGAAAATTCCAGGTGATTTGCTTAAATGGCGAGTGTTAAAATTTGATAGATGCTGCATATTTCATGGCTTCTAATAAAGTGCAAATAAATTTTGCAAGTGTTCCACAGGCACGATTTTGCCTGACAGCAAAAATATATGAAATCTCTGAAAGTTTTCTACAAAAGCCATTAAGTTTCTTAATCCTTAAACTTGGTACCTCGCCCATTCTGTTCGGCACATCTGAAGAGACTTTGCAGGGCTTCTCCGGGCATCCTTTAAAGTATTTTAAACCTGTTTAGATTCAGGTTGTTGTAGAGTCCAGTTCCCAAGCTGCTTGCAGAGTCACTTATTCAACATGTTTATTGAGGCCTAAAGGCCAAATAAGCAGCTCTGCGCGGTGGAACCTTGATGTAAATCTGAATAGATTTCCATGAAGGTATATAGAAAAAAATTTCTGTGGAATAAATAAAGCAACTCAGAAAATAGCTTTAGTTTTTTAAGCAGTCTTAAAATATTGAGGGAGAGTGTGCGCCTGTAGTTACATGAAATATCTATGTGCCATCCTGAGTTTTAAGTTGGAGACGTGGTCTAATTTGTCTGTTAACTGTGGCAGGATCTTTTCATGACTAATTACCTCATTAGTGTTTTAACAGTTGCTTTATCCAAAGGCTATGCTCCAGTCAACTTGGAAAGCTGAAATTATCTCATTCCAATTAAAAAAAACTGCAATAGAATTATGACTCAACTCTTGCAAGGACACACATACAGCCTTTTGGGTACCAGTTGAATTCCGCAAAATAGCTCCTCTTCTCTGTGCTCATATACAGCCGAATGACAGAAAAGCGACTCTTTGTTACTTCGTTAGTTTATGTTTCTGTTGTTGGTCAGTGTTTTTTTTTTTAAGTTGCTAAATATAATTAACAAATGTCACTAAGTTGGTAACACTAATTGACGATTTCTGGAGATACAGGAAGAAATAACGTAACAAATGTAATGAGCTCTTAAATTCAAAAAAAGGCTTTAGGTAAATTTATCTGTTTGGATATTTTTTACTGCTAGCAGAGAACGAGACACTGATTAAGATTTTTTGCAATGTCTTTTAAACATAATGCTTGCTAATACGCATTTATCCATGTTGTTCCTTTAGCTCAGTGTTAATGCTAATGATGAAGACTCCTGTACTCCTTATTGTCAGGAATTTGGCCTTTCTCCCAGAAATCCTTAGTGGGTCTGTATCTGTTTACTATGGTAAATCCTCCAATTGCATTAGTTGATCCATATCTGGCTGGATTTACAACACAGAAAGAACCACCGTTATAGCCACAAGAGAGACATAAGCATTTGAAATAATATGCGCAGATTAAAGGCCAGTTTACAGCAAATTTTAAATTTCCCTCGTACTGTGTGTGTTTGTCAGTGTGTTATGTGTTTGTCCCACAGTTAATCTCCCGTCCAAACCTGCACACGGTCCCTTGGCGACTGTTTCCCCCAGCAATAACATTAATAATTCACTCCTTCAGTGAGGGTGGAACATAATGGAGCTTTTTACAGCCATTCTAAAATGGAAAAAGGAGGAAAAATAAATCAGAGATTTCAGCTTCCCCCTCTCCATTCAGAAAGGGTGTTTTGCTCAGATATGCATGTGTGCGTTTGTGTGTGTGTTTTCTATGGCTGGGTTTCCTGCCCAAGGCCCAGTTTGGATAGTGGATAGATCCATCTGTAATGCACGGCACAGTGGAGCATATAAGAGGTCTGTGTGAACCGTATGTATGTCATCTCCGGAGTTTCTCACTCGTTCTCCCCTCATTACTCTGTTGTCTGCATATATTATTATGCATTCACAATTTTGGCTTTATAATCACTGTTTTAAGGAGTTTTTTCAATGGAGTGCAAGTTTGGTTTTATCAACAGCATCTGTGGCAAAAACAAACAAAAACTGTCTTTACAGAAATGCTGTGTTTGGTAATGCATCATGCTGTTTAGAAAGTATAGTCACAGACCTTTACAGAACAGTGTTACACTTATTAACACAGTCATTGTGTTTAAGTGTGAATGTTGTACCTGTGAATGTTAATAGGCAGAAATGATGACATTGATTGAGCCTGGAAGGCATCTGCATAGTATGTCATGCTGGTTTTTCCAGAGTGGAATTGAAGGTAAAAAAAAGTGAATTTGAAAATTTTAAATAGAAAATATGATGTACACCAAATTTCTCATAGAATTTTCTCTTGAGTAAATGTGTGCATGTTTGTCCTTGTGCACAAGGTAAAGGTTTGTACATCTGTAATAGTGTTACACATACAGTTAATTGGGCTCTAAAATTATTCAAACAAACCTGGAGAACCGTAAAAAGCATGATGTAAAATGAGCAAAAAATACTTACATTTGAATATTTTATTAGTGACCTAGAAATCTTCATGTCATGGCCATGTTAATGCATTTCTACCAAATACCATATTTTCTTTCTTTTATTTGAAAATTCTCCTATCGTGTTAATTTACATTTACATTTATTCATTTAGCCGACGCTTTTATCCAAAGCGACTTACAACTTTACCAGTGGCACACTGGGAGCGATTAGGGGTAAGGTGTCTTGCTCAAGGGCACCTCAGTTGTTTTCTGCTGGTACTGGGATTCGAACCAACAACTTTCTGGTTGCAAGTCCAACTCTCTAACCACTAGGCTACAACTGCCCCCCATATAACGTGTTTTTGTAAAAAAAAAAAATATTATTTTGTATTATTATTTTTTTCTAATATTTTAGTTTTTTAAATAACGTAAAAAAATAGATATTTTTTAAGTGAAAATTTGTCAGATATTAATTCGTGAGTCTTAGACCTTTCCATCAATATAAAGTTTGTTAAATTATGAAATTTTAAAGTGAATAGTGAAATAAGTGTTCCATCTGAGGAACAGTAACAGTTAACAGATTAAGGAGTCCATGCAATCTTGCATGATGTCATAGAATCTAGCATTATATTTTTATTCATTGAAACTATTTTAAATGTTGTATTCCTATAAATAAAACTGTAAAATATAAGCATCTTCACTAGTTGATTTTAAACTCCACTCTGTATGTCTGACTTTTCTCTAGCTATGTGTGTATGTATGCTGTGTTTGCGACATCCACTCAGTGATATATTGAAACGAGCAGATTGAAACATGTGCTCACGTGTTCATAGCCCATGTGACACGACAGCTGGAACGTGAGGGTCCCTGCAGCATCAGGACCGGTACAGCACTACACGCACACTAATGACTCCTGCAAGAGCGCGTTTCACAGTCGTCACACGAGACGACACAGCCAGGAGGAACCGTGCCACTGTGTCACTCACTGATTGAGTGGGAGGTAGAGAGTCTCTGACTTCAATTTCCTTATCACCTTAATGAACCCTGACCCCTGCCGAGAGAGAACCGGTGAACACAGACAGATAAGAGCAGGAGCTCGGTAGAACACTGGCTGAAAGATGAGACAGCTGTCGCTTCATCTATTACATATGTTGTTCTGTGCCAAGATGAACGTTTTTTTATGGGTAGTTGATATGTGGTGTGGCTCGCTGCACATCATCTGAAACCATTTTAAACAGGTCACAATCGTTGGGTTATAAATTAACCCATGCTGTGTTTTTTAAACCCATGCTTGGCTTAAATATGGACATTTTCTAGGTTAATTCAACCCAATGGATGGGTTTGTCCCTTTTCGACCCAACTATGGGTTAAAATAACCCTGCATTTTTAAACTGTCTCATGATATTTCATACTCACATGACTTTTACTGAGTCAGTGATCCAGTCGCAGCAGTTCTTAGGTTTCCAGCTCACTGGAGGAGAAAATTATAAGTAAATAATCGCTTAGATTTTAGTCTTTTCTTCATACTATGACATAAGATAACTTGAAATATAGAAGAAGATTCAGAATTTTGTCTTTTGTGTTACAGTTAATTAACATAGTGGGTTTGAAATGACACGAGGATGCAGCATTAATTTAATTTTTAGGTGAAGTAATCCTTTAAGATCATTGCTGAGCTAATTGTGAAAATTGTGGGGGGGAAAGATAAAAGTGATTGTTTGTGTTTGTGCAGCTTTACAAGTGTTTGTGTGTATTTTTAGCTTGCGTGTCTCTAACCTTCTGGACCTTAGACAGAAAAATCCATACTGTCTGTTCTTCCTCTATTCACAGGGATAAAGGACTGTGGCAGACTTGCTTTAGTGGCCCCTTAAATAATGTATGAACGCCTTTGGGAAACGCACAGATCCTCTGTGAATCTACACAAGTTCAGCTTTCTTTAGACCCCCATTAAAGTTGTTAAATTCTGCACCAAATCCCACACCTTACCTGCGTGTGCCACTCATGTCTATGGCTGGCACCTTCTCAGACACATTCATTAATCTCAACACCTTCAGTCCCACAGGAGCCATCGTTACAGTTCTTAATGACAGTTTGCCAAACGTGCTGATTTGACCTTTGAGTTAATTGATTTTGTTTGTTTTTGAAAATGTGGTGCCATCAAATTTGTGTATCTGATTACATTGGCTGAGATTAGGGTTAGGGTAACCCTAACCTGTGAAAAACATCATTTTCAAAAAGGCAAGGCAGGGTTCTGAAATGTTGAGAGGAAACTAAATGAACTCTTACGGTGACAAAAAGGCTTTGTTGTTAAAATTTAGCCCTAAACTAGTGTGTTAGAAGACAATGTTAGAAAGAGACGTTCAAGGAAGGAAAGGAAGTTATCTGTAATATCTCAGTTGTTTTTCAGGGTACATGGAGACTTTTGCTTAAGTACCGTATATTAAAGTATGTTTTTCCACTGAGAAACAGATGCTAGTAAACTAACATTAGTCTTCTCTAGACTTTAGGAAGAGATTTAATATCTCAAGTGTGAGCAATGCCATCCACATCAGTTTTATAGCGCTGTACTCCTACTACACATCATCAATTGCCTCAATGTCTTTGTTTTTCTAAGATAACCGTACTTGAAACATAAGATACATAATTGAGTCCTCGGTTATGAAAATTTTAAATCATCTAAGCAATAAAATGACAACCTCAATCAGATTTTTTTCTGGGTTCTCGCTTTATAGCGCAGTTTGCAGAAACGATTTCAACCAAAATAAGCAATAAAGATGCCCAAGCTTCTGGTGTCAAACCTTATGCATAAAGTCTGTGCATTAGTAGGATAAGAATAATGAATATAAAATGAGAAAACATATTACATTTGCTGGTTAGAGATTACAGATTCTCTTTCAGCATTTCTGAAGTAGATGAGCAGCTTCTTGTTGCTTTTAAAGTATAGCAGCGTCACTGCGCTATAGTGACAAAAACACAACTGATACTCATGTATTGAAAACTTCAAATGACTTTTTTCCCCTGCTGATAACACGGGCAGTTCAGGTGGATTCGAAATGTCAATCACGGTTGTAGTTAATAATTACAGTAATTGAAAATGACATGAGACAGCCGAGTCGAGTGTGTTTCTAGCATGATATTCTCAGCAGACCTCTGAAATACCTGTGAAATAATCTGATGAAAGATTCCCTAAAGGGCTGAAATATAATTAATCCACAAACAGGGAAATAAGGCTGAGCTGTGTCCACCATGCAGTTAACAGCCCAACCTACTGAAGTTTAAATCCTCTTTTCTGCCAAGACGGGCGCCTTTTCTGTTTAATCCACTCTGGTTCCTGATGTGGCCTGTCTCGAGGGAAAGATAAATTTCCACAGCATCGACCTGTTATTTTCTAGCTTTTCTACCCACTTGTTTTTTGACATGCTGTCCATGGTGCACCTAGAAGATAAAGCATCAATTTTTCCTGTTAATTAATTTTAGCGCCTGAAACATTACGCTTCGAGCCATTTAAACTAGCATTACGTAATGCATTGTGTATTAAATTTCTAATGCAACGCATTGTCGTTGTTGCACTATGCACTATTTTTGATGTTTTTGCATATGTGGTAAATACAGCGCATTATATTTGAAATTGTGTTCCCTTGTGGTGCCATGTTCACAGCTACAGTAGCAATCTTATGGGTTTAACCTGTCACCGTTCCTCAGGAATACTTTCATTATTTCTGTATTCACTTTAATATTTCATAGTTGAATTCTAATCTAATCATGATAAACTATATATTGATGGAAAGGTATCTCGAGAATAAATATTTGACAATTTTTTACAATAAACCAATAAAAAGTAATTTGTGTCAATAAAATGTACTTTTAAAAATACCTAAAATTTCAAAAATGACAAGAATTTAAAATGGCATTTTCTTGTTTAGGCTCAATATGTTCACTGACAGTTATCCGGTTATTTTCCCATTATTTTGTGTTTGTGTGACTTAATTGTAGATTCTTAAGTAATAATTTTGCATTTGTACGCTGCACGTTTTAGTTGTTATCTACCAAAAACAGCTTTGATTATTTGTGCAGTGAAGCTCTGGCACAGCAGTAAACTGGACTAACGTTATGTTTCGAGAAAGAATGAGTGTACTTAAGCTTTTAATTATGTCTCGGGGTCCATTAAATCTGTGTAGCTTGAAGTTATTAGGGTTCCATCGAGTCAATCTCATGACTCTAAACTTGAAACCAGTAACTTTTACTTCTTGACTGATGGAGAGACAAATTAAGGTGGGGAATGAGGAGGGTTGTGGCGGTGATGGATACAGCTTGGGAGCGCAGGGGTCAGACGTGTTATAGTGCTCGTCTCAACTCCAGCTGACTGCTGCCACAACTACTCTCCTCCAATCATGTTGATGATAATTAGAACAAACAATCCTTCTTCTTGCTTAGGAAGGACACACTTTAATGCATTTTTGACTCTATTGCATTTGAAAGTGGTGAGGTGAATTAATTTAGTTGTGTATTGTGATGTTTTACACTCACATTCAGTTTGCCTGGGGGAGAGAAGTACCTGCCGGGTTTTGAGGTCTCCACGCATGAACGAGAACATGCCGCCTCATTATAATTCACAAACAGCGTTTATGTAACTTACCAACGTCATCTGTGATCTTAAGTGCTGCTTGTATCTTATTCTCTCTTCCACTGCCATTTATGACCAAGCAATACAAATGTGTCCAGTAGAAAGAAACAACAAGCACCAAAACATACAAAATCAATAGTCCCTCCATTTAATATTAATCTGGCGCTCTTCGATCGACTCTCTGAGTTACGCAGGCCAATTAATTTCTCTGAAGTCTTGCAAAATTACACTGTGCATTATTCAAAATTATATTTTAATTGTATCCTGTGATGTTTGTGGCAGAATTTTTCTGGTGCTTCATCAAAAACATTGTGTTTCTGATTGTTTTCACTTTCAATCTTGTGCTTTCCTTGTTCGTGTAAATATGAAAGCAAATATATCATGATGCCCTAAACATTTCAAACCATCTGCTAAAATTGTTGTTTGTTTGTGAGTTTATTACTGCAAAAGTTTGATTGTAGCAATATAAAGCTTTGTTTAGACAGGCAGGTAAAAAACTGATTTTATTTGATAGATCTAACTTCGCTTCAGCCTGGAAAAGCATTGTTTTTAGGAACCCAATACAAACCACTTACTCATGTGGTTTAAAATACAATTTTGAAAACTATTTTTATTGCCAGATCATATTTAAAATAGTGTGTGTGTGTCATTATGGATGCGACACTGACCAAAATATCTCATTTTCAAACATTGGCTATGTAGGCTATCGAATTGTGAATAAGTAAACACGAGCATTGGCAACTGTCTATATCTCTAGGCGTTGTGTCTTAAGTTTAAGTCGTTACTACAGCAATCAATGTTCATATAAGAGATATCGACTATCTAAACAAATGGATTCAATATCATTGGTTGCACACTGACAGTGTGGACACTTTATCCCAAATATTGTTCTTTACACTGTGACCTCAGAATGTTTAATAGCTGAAAATATTGCATTTTTCACATCTGTTCTTTTCTCTTTTCTTTCTCAGGCTTGTAAATTCTGCCGATTCTTACCGTAGTCCTTTTGCAACACTGAAGAACCCCTTCTTCTCTTCTCCACACACAAACCAGGCTAAGGAGAGAGAAGACCTCTCCCAAAAGACACCTTGCACCCTTGACTCCTCATGTCATCTCACCCCTGGGGTTTTGTTTTTTCTTTTCCCACCCTTTCACCAAGAACACTTTCTCTTCCTCCCTGCACTTCCTGTTCTCTCATACCTCTGAAAAACATCATGGACGAGACCACCCGATGAACACTATCACTGGAACAAGGATATATTGGAATGGGACAAAGCGATTGGACATTTTGATGTACTTTAGTTTCCTCTGGTTAAAGACTACTGTATTTGATCTTGTTTACTAATGTAAGGGAAGGACACGAGGCCTCTATAGTCTGCAGTGGTTGTGTTTTTAGGGCAAGGTGGTGGTAGCCAGAAGCCTTCAAAGTCAAAAAAGTCTCTTGAGTCCTTATTTTTGTTTTCGGTTTGATTGCATTAGTTGTTATGGAGTGGAACACAATATATCTTTATAGTAATGTGTGAAATAGTGGGAGGGAAATGTACACTATATATATTTTATTTTTTACCAATGTACAAATCTATTAATTAACTTATGTACTTTGACCGCATTTTCTTTAATGACCCCTCACGAAAAAAAGAGAACTGTATGTTTTTTGCAAATTTTAGGGACTATTTCTAATGCCATTGATGTTGTTTCCTCTTCATTTATGAGCTCCAGTTTTGGAATCTGGAGAGTTGCAGACAGTTTCGTGATCCTTGTTTCTGATGGTACAACATATGTTTTTCTCCTTCCCCTCAGTCAAAGAGGCCAAGGACAGCTGTTGATTTGGTGGTTTGTTTATTTTTTTCCATTTTTTTGCGCTTGTGAGAAGACAACAAAAAGAGAATAAAAAATATAGATACAAACGAAAACAAAAGAAAATGTGAGAGTGGGTTTGCGTGAAAGACCCCATATGTTCAGAAAATGCAAAGAAAAAGATGCCGTGGTGAATGAGTTATGTCTGTCTTTTGCACTAATTTAATAAAGCTGTTACTGTACTTCCCACTACTTTAACCTTTGTTTTTGTTTAAGGTCCTGTATTCCTAATATGAAATGTGATTGTACTCGTACACAAGAAGAGACCTAACCTATCTATCTATCTATCTATCTATCTATCTATCTATCTATCTATCTATCTATCTATAGATATAGATATAGATATAGATATAGATATAGATATAGACATAGATATATAGAGGGATATAGCTATGGATACAGTATAGATAGATGCATAGATAAATAGCATAGATTATTCAATTATAAACAATTTAATTCAATTATTCAAAATAAAAAAAAATATTTTCAGTTCAATTTCCAGACTTTCAATGCAGACAGATTTTTATAACCCACTATACAAATATAGAGAAAAAAAATGACATTAAAAGTGTCCATAATATTTTCATGCTCTCCATATTTTATTATAATTAAAAAACACTGTCTATAGAGGGTCTAAAAATAAAGTCTTGTTCTGCTTGTCCAGTGTAATTGCTTAAAAAGTGTCTTGGTTTAAAGGTCAGGGTACACTGCATATTAATTAGGGTTTAATGAACTGGCTCAGCTCAACTAGCTTTTGCACTAATCTTGGACTAGAAAAAACTACTTGGGCTGTATTAAGTCATCGTGGTAAATAACCCCAGATACGTTTTAGCTCATTTGATTAGCTGAAATAATAAGCTCATAAAGCACCATTTAACATTTGCCAGGAAATGCCAATTTTGAGTGTTACAAAGTGATTTGTGTGGCATCCACAACCAAAACCCATGAAGCTTTGCTTAAACATAGACTAAGAACAGGAAACTTGTTTATGAAACTTTTGCGACTATGTTTTTATGTGAATTGCCATATTTGAGGTCTGAACAACAAGCAGACTTGATTGTACTTTATTAAGTCTTTTATTGCTGTTACAATAAAAAAAGAGTAATAGAGAGGCAGCTTTGTAATCAGCGCCCGAATGCTTTGCAATCTCATTGTGATTTCATATTCCATTTTTTGGCCCACATCAATTCTTAATCACGCTATATAAATACTAGACCCATCGTCATAGCAGAAGTTTTGTTATATAAAGTCACAGGCTTGTTGAAGAAATTGCTTTTTGTGAAAGTACAAATGTGTGAGACGCAGGTGACGGAGTTGGAATCAATAAATGATCATGCTTGCCCATTCGGATCAAGGTAATGAAATATAATTTGAACATGGATTTGGTTTGATGAGGGAGTGTGGGTTATGAAATCTTCATGTGCTTTGTTGAGTAAAGCCACTGCCGCTGTGATGAAGATTTCTTAGATTTGACCTTGCCTTCTGAGTCAAAAGTTAGCTTTTTTAATTTTATTTGCTGGTGTACCAGTAGAAATTGACAATGCCTTCATGTTCTCTTGTTTATTCTACACACACTCCATATATTTGTAGGATAGATGCAGCTTTCGTTTGCTAACCCTTTCTCACAGGTGACATGGAGGGATTTGTCTCCATAAAATCCAATGACTTCTAAATGACTTCTCTTTGAAACAGCAGCCAGACTGAAGAAAGGAAAGCCTCATCCATGTAAGCTGTATACTTCCATGACACAACCAAGGATATAACAAATATGAAAGTTCAACCACTAAACGACTCATATTGATTAATTAATACTCTGAATATTTGTCCAACCCTAATGACAGTAGTGATTACAGTCCTGCTAGCAACTTTTCATTTAAACTAAATTAGACTTGCATGAAACCTGTAACTGCACGTTTACATGTATGTTTTTGCTATATTTGCATGCTAGAAGTACAGTTGGCCACTAGTACACATTTGTCAACATGTATTTCCATAATCTGCTAAAATGAGGAAAAAGTAACTTCTTTGCAACATTTTGATTGGCTGAAACTCATTGACATAATGCATGTGTGGACATCTTATTTGGTTCTGTACATTTTTGAATCATTAAGGTTATGAGTACTCACATACAGTATATAGCATCAATAAAACTTCTTAAGTCAGCAATTTTCCAGGGCTGATTCGTGGGCAGTCTGACAGAAAATAACTGTGCAAAAGAGCCCAGTCAAGAAAATTCATTATGTAACGCATTGCTTTTTTCAGGTTATCATGCAGGTAATGTACTGTATGATGTAATAGACATATATAAAAACCTATTGGGTTGCATTTTTATAGGTATAAAATGGTTTCCTGTTTGTTGTCCTAAATACTGTACTAGTGTAGTTACATAATAATCTTGGCGGCATATTTCGACTGACTTAAAAGAACATTATGTAAAGGAAGGGAAAACAAACTTGACTAACGATCATGTAAACGTCCACTAACAGGAGACTAATATAAAAGTGAACTAAATGAATTCTGTTTGTTTTTCAGCTCACTCTGTGGAAATGTGCTGCGTGTGGAACAGTGGTCCTTATGAGGAAAACAGCTTAATAAACATACTAAATAAAGAATTGATGAAAATATAATAAGGTTTAGAGCTAAAGTTAAGGAATAGAAAATACAGTTAGGTCAGTATACAAACAACTGAAGTAGGTAAAAGTTTATTTTTGCATCTGGATGACAGCGTGACGGAGTGTCCAGACGCAGGACACACACTGTGTCCACATCTGTCCTACTCGACTGAATAACATTTAGTCACAAAAATGTATTGTGCATTTTGTTTTTCAGATTGTCTAACGCTGCCTCCCCTGCACATCATTCATATCCTTTAAATCTGTTATATGTCAAACTGTCTCATCTGCCTGCATGTGATGTATTTTTAGTGATGCCACTTGTATTTGTCACAATCCTATAGGATGGAGGATGTCTGTACTGGCATGCGTACACAAAACGTGTGCGTGTTGTGCTCAGAATACTTGCTTATAGGTGTGTGTGATGGATGTGGCAGGTAAGAGCCCTGGGGGCAGATTCCACCTCACGCCAGAAGAGAAACCGAGCTGTCAGAGACCTAATTGTCCCTCAGAGCCCCTGATTGGATAAAACAGAAGACACAGACAAAGCCTGCAGTCTGCCTAGTGGGAAAAAAAAGCATAATATACCAACAGACTGAAAGCGTTCAAGGGTGTGTTTGTGTGGATACGTGCGTGACAGTTATTTCTCGAGTTTGTGCCGGGGAGCACTGAGGTCTGGCAGTCTTGGCCCGTGTTTGTTGTGTAGACATCACCTTCTGTCTGAGCGCAGTTGTGTATTAATCCTGTTTGTTGCCCTCAGGACTGTTTTGTCTCTGAGTTGAGCTTTGTATGCAGGTGCATCTGACATACTGACGTAATACACCAGTCTGTCTGCAGCTCTGGAAGTTTCATGACCTCTCGGTTTTATTTTTAGACATTTTTCTTTTGTTTGAAGCTGGAGTAGACGGCAGCAGAAAACTGGATTTTAACATTTTGTGAAGCTGATGTATAGTGTTGGTGAGCGTTGCGTACTGTGTTACACAAAAATTCTGCCATCATTTATTTACCCCCTTGTCGATCAAAACCTCTATATCACTCTTTTTTCTGTGGATCACATGAGAAGATATATAATATATATATATATATGTTCATAGAATGGAAGTCAATGGGCTCTATTTTTATATTTTTTTGTGTTCTGCAGAAGAAATAAAGTCATGCAGGTTTGGAGTAAAATAAGAGTAAATGAATCATTTTTGGTGAACTATCCCTTTAACATTGCTATTATGATGCTAGGGTGCTGTGAACAGATACCAGGGTGTTGCTGTGAGGTTGCTAAGGTGTTGCTAGGTGATCTCTATGGTGCCCTGGGTTGTTGTTTACTGGCCAAAGTCAGCAAATCACCTCAAGCCTCTGTGATATTCATGTCCCTAAACACATCTCAGGTCCCTCCTGCAATATATGTCTATGAAGTCTATAAATTGTATGATGTCTGGATCGCATGCATTAACCATTGCTTTACAGCTCAGGAATACTGCCATCATTCATCGGTACCTTCAGGAAGATAGTCATAAAAATCTTTGTGGAAATGTGAAAATATGAAATGGATTGAGGCAGAGCATCACACCTCTTGTTAGCATATTGTAATAGCCTACAGGGATTCCATTCTCACTATTGGGGGTGTGAAAGCTCAGCACTGGGTTTGATTCACAGACATAAAAATGGATGCGGACGTCACAGCGGCCACTCCAGATTACCGTGATCCGCCTTCCAGCCCGTGTGAAAGCTGAAATGAGAGCAGACATCCAGCAACATCTACATGCGTTGCTCTTTACCCACACAAGAGGAAGCAGGTATGTGTTTCTTTGCCCGTTTTGTCTCGCAGTGTTTTGCAGAACGGTACTGTGCAGCAATGTTGACTCATGAATTATTGACAGCAGCCGCATCACCTGAGCCATCTCATTATCGACTCCCCAGCAGAGAAGCCAGCCAATCACGCCAGCAACAGTACTGCGGCTAACACATCTCCACCGCCATTACCTGCGATTCAAAACAGGCTCACACACAAGCGCAGTAGGTGTTTACTATCACACATGTGAGAAGCGACATACAGTGATACAGAGACAAAATAAGTGTGCGATCAATAATGACATAAGCATTCACACACACACGCAATCATCACCTTGCCAAGGACGCCCTAGTGTTTAATCAATACCTGCCTGTAATGAGTATATCAGGATGGGTAGTCTCTCACACACACAGACGTCAGCACACACCTCCATCAACTAAGCTTATACTATCAGCTCATCAATACTCATCAGCACTTGAATAAAACGCTTCACACTGATGGTGGGGGGGATGATTGGTGCTTCATCACGTGTCCAGCCCTTAGAGAAATGAACCCAAAAGTTTAACCAAAAATAAAAATTACGTCAAATCCTGTGTAAGAAGATATTTGGCAAAACGCTGGTTACTGGCACTCACAGATGAACCCAAATTTTGGTTTTGTTACAGTAACTATAGTTTAACCATGGTATTTGTAGTAAAACTGGTTATACAAAGGGCAATCAATATGCAGTTATGTATGATTGTAGCTGTTTTGCAAATCAGAAAGTTTACAGAAAGTACTGTAAAGAAGGAATACAAAAAGAATAGAAAAAGAACCAAAAGTAAGTGTTATTATTAAGGTGTTGGAAAAGGACATATGTCTGTAGCTGATTCTTGAATATGGCAAAATATTTAGCTGTTAAAATATAGAATCAACATTTTAATAATATTTTGTTGGTGTGGTATCAAAAAGATTGTTGTCATCACAGTTTTTATTATTAAGCTTCCATCATCCATCTTTGATGCTTTTGAGCCACATCTTACAATCTATTTTTATACTTTGGCACTCGAAGATGATTTAGGTGGGGAAGGTGGAAGTGGACGGTTGTTTTTTTGCCATATGTTTGATGACTGCAGTTATAGTTTACTGCTGCAATTATCATTGTACACCCCTTTGGCATACAGTAGTTGTATTTTAAATGTGCTCTATAAATATAGCTGACCTTAATCTTAAACTACGTCATCTAACTCATTCCACAATGTTTTTTTTTGCTTTAGGCTAGTGTGGAAACAATAAGCGCAATCTTGTTGTGGAGAGATGGGCTTTTACTTTTCTAAAAAGTCGATTGTACCATTGTTTTAGGCTGAAGAATCTGATTTATATTTAGGGACCACAAATCATCAAGTTGATGAGTATTTAGCATTAATGCATGATTGATGTTGTACACAGATCAGCAAAAGTATCTTGATCCTGGAGCATGTCCTTGTTGTGCAGATACAGCAGTAAATTCACATATTAAATGTTATACTGTACATAAGAGTGAGAAAGTAATGATAATGTCTATGTTTCTGATGTCTAAAGGTCAGCCATCAAATTTTATTGTTTCTGATTCACTTGCTTTAAATGTTGCTTTGAGTCTATGTATGTAGTATAAATGTCGAAGTTATATTAATCTTTAGACTTTGAAAACAGCATTGTATTTCACTCGAGCGGCATATTAATATAATAGATTTGGTTAGTCTTAGGAGGACACTATTTGTGCTAGTACCGTCGGGTACATTGTGTGATAGTTCATTACAAACTATTTAAAACCCACAGAGGTTAAATACTGCACCTCACGCACTCAATGACTGTCAAATGATACCCATAGGTCATAAAAAGGTGATAAACTTTACTCCAGATTAAACTCACTTATTAGAGAAATCCACAGTCGCTTGCTAAAAAGACTGACACCAATTTTCTCATCGAATGAGTCGTTAGTTGTAAATGGTGTGATTTAAAATGACGTGCAAAATACAGGTCCTGCAGCTCTGAAGCTGAAGTGAAATCTATCCTCTTTTGCATTTGTACTTGCATTTACGTAAAAATGTATGATATACTAAATTGTTATTTTTCGAGCAAGGTTTTTACATTAGAAATATCTGAAAAAATGTGGGCACCCACACAAAGTTGTAACCCTCATGTCCTTTTTTGAATTATTTATTATTAAGGTATTGTACCCTTCACTGGGACCCAGGGTGCCCTTTTTAAAACCTAAATACTTATACCTACTTATACTTATACCTATACCTACTTATACCTAATACTTATACCTATACCTACTTATACCTAATACTTATACCTATACCTACTTATACCTAATACTTATACCTATACCTACTTATACCTAATACCTAAGTATTTAATGATAAAAAATGCAATAGATTTATGACATGGTCAAATGAACATATGAAGGTTTGCATACATGTACCAATAACATATTTAATAATGTTACATTTGGATTCCTCAGTATCGATGACCTTGAACGGAATATACTGTATATTGTACTGTATGGCTGACATGGTTTTAACCAAGGGGCATGTTTTAAGGTAAAAACACGAAGCAAAACTAGTTTCAAATGACAGCATTGAGTGTTTTTATACTATTTATGAGCTGATTTAGTAGCTGTGACTGCCTCTGTTTCACAAAATCCACAGCTTGGTATTTGCAGAAGTGAAAACCAATCAGATGAAACTCCAGAGATGGGAACCATTAGCTGCCTAATAATGACATTGACACAATTTGCATAAAAACGGAGGCTCTCGTTTCTAATCTCTTTAGAGGTAAATGCGACATTTTCATTGCATGGTATCTAACAAGTGACCACGTTTAATGCTCGACTGATAATGGTGTTGAGGAACATTTAAATGGTCTTTCACATTGGCAGCTGGTGAACGTTCAGTGTGGTGGAGCACAAGGCAACCTGAGACCTCTTAAAGTGATGCTCAGTTAAGCAAAGTGCACATCAAATCCTGCTTCTCGTTCTAATACGCCGCTCCAATCACCCTTTTGTAAACATGATCATGCTGGCAAATCGCAGTTTGGAGTTTTTCATTGTTAAATTACTTGTTGAATATGCAGTGGATTGGGAGAAGTAAAGCATTCAGAGCCGTGGGAATAAGAAATGAGTTGCTCTGTTTACCTTGATCATTTTTAGTTTACCATTATTGTTTGCTTCCACCTCATACATATATAAGAATGAGTTTGGATTCTTTTAGCTTCCTGAAAATTGTAGTTATAATCAAGCTTCAGTCCTCAGAGCATTCATGGTGAATAACTTTGTTTGGCAAACTTAGAGAAAATTTTTGGCTTTACTATATTAAATGAATATGAATGCAATCTGATAATGCTTTAGAAGAGTTTGCATAATCACCATAATGTTTGTAATGAATGTATTTTTTTTCTTTCCACCTGAACAGACAGAAAAATTGTACTTAACATAATTATTTTTATGCATATTGATTTAAACTAATCGGCATAAAACGCCACATTAATTATTATAATTATGTTGAAAAGTCATTTGAAATATAAGGATATCACATACAGCAGTAGTTTCATGTTATATATAATTTAGTGTGCTGCTGATATTGCAGCATGATCTCATTAGTCTTTGTTGGCTTTTAATGATAATAAAGCCTCACTTTTTTCATCATTTACTAATAGTGAAGTCAGTTATAGGTTCCACAATATGGGATTGTGTGAATTACATTATTGTGATGAATACTGTGATTTTTATTTTGGATGTTGATATTATCAATTCAATTGTCTATCCAAACATAAAAAACATGCTTGAACACTTATGAATACAAAATAAAATTCTGTGCTAGTTTTTCCATTTGCTCTAGTTGTTTATCTCATTCTGGTTTTATTACTGTAGAGTACATTTGCTATATGTAACCATGCCAAATTGGACTCTCATACCGTGCTCTCATAATGTGGTTGCTTCAAGCAAATGCAAGATGTGAGAACTTTGATATTTATGTCTCCCAAATTACAGGTGCTTCCTCGAAGAACATCAATATATTCCTGTAACCTCCAGTGCTTAACATGGGCAGAACGCTTCTAAGCAAAGGACAACGAGAGGTTATTAAATAAATTTTCCTACTGCCATTGTTGTCTTTCATGCCCGTCATTGTGCAAGCTCTCGGTGATATAGATTGTTTTCAACTAACGGGCGGTGAAAATAGTTGCCTCATTATTTTTAATGGGGATTTGAAATCGCTCCATTTTAGCGGTGCGCTGTCATTTAGTTGGCCAGGCATACCGTGGGATTAAAGCGGAAATGTTTGAGTTGCCGGGGGAAATGGGTCTAATTTAACATTATGCTGTGCCCCTACACTTCTAATATTGGGCCAGAGCCTAATGCGGTCGTCCTGAGAATGTTTTAATTTGTTTACGTTGATCGCTAGCCCTTCATTCGAGGGAGAGAGGAAAAACTTTGCTTGAACCTAATGGTGTTTGTGTTTGGTTCTGACCCAAGTGGCCATCACAGACTAATTGTTATCATTTTTCAATCTACATTAGGCAGTTGTTTAGTGAATCCCCAAGTCGTCCCACCGTCCCTAGATTGCGTGTCTCCCAACTGCACCGCGGCCCCTAACAAATGACATTTTCCCCTGCATTTTCAATCAAGATGAGATTTTAATTAGGCCGTCTCTTCTTCTCGCTTCTGGGATTTCTAATCAAATCAAGGGAATCAAATGCTGTTTTTCGAAAAATCACCCAGCATCTGTTTCATTTCGTGGCATATTTTCACAGTACAAGAAGGTGTTTGGATAGACGTGACACTGTTGAAAAAGTACCAGCCATCATATATGTGCTGAATTTCAACAAATGGTTTTGCCCTGCTGTTTTGCTCTAGATGTGTTTACCTGTCACACATAATGTGACAAAATCATCTGTGTCTATTTTTCCTCTCACATTCTTGTTTATCTCACTTCTCTAGTTAATAAAACCAGGACTGACCTGTGAGTGTTTTGATGCCAGACATTTTTGATGCCATGTTCTCTCTTTAATAGGAAAAGTAGTCGCTAAAGGAAGTTTGGTTTCATAAACACATTGGGCCGTCACATTTGTTTATCAAAAGGAAGAGTGAGATTCAACTGAGACGGTTCAGATTTTCACTGTCACACACTGTGTGCAGTTGCTGTTTTCAATTAAAACCTTTTAATTGCCTTTATACGTTATGTTGAGTATGTACATGCATAATGATTATGATACTGAATAATAAGTTATGGTCACAATAAGGAAACTCGGATATGTATATAGATTTTGATAAATGTTTTATAGGATTTACAAATTATTTACTCTCTTGACAAATTTCACTTAAACCTGATAACTGTCACTGCACATATTAAGCATACACGTGTGCTACATAGAAACTACAGTTTTTAAATTTTAAATATTAGATATTTTTAAAATGTTTTAATCTTTTGTTTTATTTAATTGTAGATATTTTTATAAATAACATTAACATTTTGTATACATTTTTTTTACGTTTATTAATTCTTAACTCTTAGACCTTTCCATCCATATATAGGTTGTCATGATTAGATAATAATTCAACTATGAAATATTAAAGTAAATAGTGAAAATTGTTCCTCCTGTGGAACGGTGATAGATAAGTAATTCCCCTCCAGATTGTCTTATACAAGCTTTTTATACCCTTACTCTAGAAAGTTGCATATTTTTTAAGGAGATCTGATAGGAGATTGTAGTTTTCACAATTTTGTGTGAATGGACTGTTGGAATTCAATCTTGGCTGAAACCTGCTTTCATTGTAATGTTTAGAATAATGTAAAGAATAAAATAATGTTTTGAAGGGCAGTTTTTCAGAGAATACGGCATCAATCTGCTTGTTAAGTTTACGGTTGTTTTGATGAGTCAGACTAGATTTCCAGTGGAGAATTCAGTAAATGATAATGACAGCTCCTAATACTTCAGTAAATGATAATGATCAGTGTTTTAAGCTGTAATTTTCATAATGAAGTATTTGCGTATGATGCTTCTCATCACCATCAACTAAACCGTCTCATAAACAGCCCTGTTAATTTTCAAAAATTATATTTGTACTGTGTGTTGAGTCACATTTTATATAGATGATATAGAAGGTTACATGCAGTATTTGAGTTTGCCACGTGAAGGCCTTGCTAAAGCAGTCTAAAATGAAATGAGAAACAAAAGCTTTAAAATAAATCCATGCTGTATATATTAAGCTCTGGATGTGGCTCAATACGTCATATGGTATTTTACAAGATTACATGCATCGTGGTGAAGCAGAACAGCAGCCACATGTAGAAAGCAGGTATCTGTTGGCATACACGCTTTGTCCAAAGACACTTCACGCTGACTGGATTATACTGCGTGTTAGAAAACAGAGAAGTCGCTGCGTCTTAAGATACTAATCGTCTTAGCGGGCGAATGAATCAAACAGTAGCCCTGAAAGAATATTCCTGACAAAAAGGCTCAGAGGAGGAAGACCATTCAGCTTCACTGTCTTCTGTATTGCGGCATCAATATACTGAGGTGTCAGATGGGAAAAGCAACATTTGGAATTCAGCGTTTTTCATAATCTAACATGACTCACTCAATACGCTTTGAATCAGTTGAAAGCCCACCGCAGGAAAACAATATATCAGTTTATTTATAATGGATGTTGTGTATAGATGTGGAAATCTCAGATCTTTGTGATCTGGTGCCGTTGTTTCTTACCGTTTTCTGTCAGTTTTTATTCATTTCTTATGTGCTTTTCTGAGGATTGCCAGTGTCAAAAGATATCTTGTGAAGTTTGTTGAAGTGCAACTTTAGATGCAAAAGATTTTCAAACAACCCTGCCCAAATATTATTTGAGCTTTATATATAAATATATATACTTTGGTACGGAATACAAACTGTATATTAAGATATTTCCATATCTGTGCATTTCTCATTCCCCATAATTTGTGACACAGATATATTTGATGTCAAATTGTTTGGCTTGTGTTTGCAGGTGTGGTATTAAATAAGCGACTAGACTGTTTTTTTTTAATTCTAGAAAACATACCATATTATTCAGAAAGTGCATTGCAATAATCCATTAACATTACCATCTGAAATTCACCATTGCTTAAGTACCCAGAGGATAAAATGGGACCTGTTTAAATGTGTCCATGTATACTTGAATCTCTGTATTTTGTTAGACAGCTTAAAAGGTCAGTGGTTTAACAATAGGACAATGTTAATTTGATTTTCTTGTGCCCAAAGGCATTGACTTTCACAGAGCAATTTAGGTATTTGTGCCTAATAAATCAGAGAAGATACAAAGAAATTAAAGTGTAGAGAGCACACATATACTAGATATATTCACTGAAACGTTTCAACATAGTACTGAGGAGGGATTTAGGGACTGTACTACTCAAAGGAAGTGTCTTTCCAATCCCCCGATTTTTGAATGAAAAACTTGTAAACTCATAAATATACCACAGAAGCGTTTCCTTGTCTGTTCTTGGGAAAAGAACATCATGGGAAATATTTCAAAGGCACGCTGAACTTCTTAAATGCTCTTCTTAAATCAAAAATGCTCTTTGATACATGTTTCCTTTAGTGGTAAGCTGCTGAGGTGTTCTTGCTTAGAGACCTCCCCTGACTCTTAACAGGCTGTTGCAATATCTCATTGCTGGCAGTGATAGATTTGCTTTGTAACCCAGGCAGGGTGCATGGACAATATCTGATGTCAGTGTATTGCCCCCGGTGACACCATGACTGCAGGTCGCTAGAATAAACCTTGATATGTTTCAGTAAGGATTTGTCTGCTTGACAAGATAGACGGTCAGAAACGGGATATCAGAATGCCTTGGGCCGGCGAAGTTGCTTTGTGTTTTGATGGTTGAGACACAATTGCACGTGCTTTGCAGTGTAATAATACATGCATGTTTATGCCTAATGATCCAAGTTGTGTTTTTGTAAATGTTTATTTTTTTAAATAACATGTCATGTGAGAGCAGGTGCTTTAGCTAATTTTGTATGTTCTTATAAATGATTTAGTTAAATACAAAACTTTTTAAGTGAGAAATAAACATTGGTGCTATTTACTTGCCCTTTATTTTGTTATTTACTCTCCGAATATACAACCATTCCCAAACACTCAGACAAACAAAGCTGACCTTAAATACTCCCAAATTTGCTGGACTAATTATGTTCAGATAGTAGTCATTCATTTGTTTGTTTGTTTGGTTTTGTGTGTATTTTCTATGTGCCGGTCACTATAGTTCTGTAATTTGCCATCTGAGAATTCAAAAGCCAAATTTGGGCGTTAGATAATCTCAAACTTCACCAAATTCACAATGGTCTTTGTAGAACAGAATAAAAAACTATGAAGTGAGAATAAAAGAAGCAGAGTATTTGTTGTGCGCACGCAGTCTTGGAGCCTGTTACCGCTGTAATTTTGATGTAATTGCGGGCGTGTCGTCTCTCTTAACGTCAAGTGATTGCTGTGAAAGTGGTTGATAACTGCAGCGCTACGCCTTGCTACCCAGGACATTACACGCCCCTGCCTGTAAAGTAATGGAAATGTGTGATTGTGTCAAACGCGTCAGATGTGCAACAACCTCTCCTTCACAGCGGTGTCATTTCCGTGTTCGCCTTTAGCCCGCACACTGCTAAATTGATCTGGGTATGGATCATGTCGTGCCATTGTGGATCAAGGAACAACATCTCACCTGTGTGTCTAGTCTTGCACAATGTTTCATGAATAGATTGATGTTGAATGGTCCATCAACCTCAAAGAATGGATTAATGCAAATTTGTGCAAATGTGTGTGTGTATGTACCATAAGCAGTATGTTTGTATGTTTATGCAGAAGTGAAACAATTGAGACAGGATCTATGGGTAAAGTTCATCTGGATCTGTAAAAGACAACCCCTTTAAATCCTGCCAGCACCCCTGAAACACATTGAAATTCCACCAGGACATACAATCTATCAAGCCATTTCCATACAAGACCAAGACACACACTAGGAGGAGGAATAAGTGAGAGAAAGTGTGTGCGTATGTCTGTTTTTTGGGTACCTGATTAGAATTATAGTGTGACAACAGTGTAGATCCCTGATCTGTGGCTCTGCCCTGTCACAGCAGAAGATAAATTGCTCCGCCGTAATACCAGCTTTAATGCAAATCCATACTTTGCACGTCTCGAGACTTAAAGGAAAAGTTCACACAAATATGAAAACTACACACCTTTATTTACACACCTTATTGGTGTGAAATTAAACCTGTATTGTGTTATTTTTCTAGAAAACAAAAGCAGATTTTTTTTTTTTTATGAAAAATTTTATTTGGTCAAACAATGCATTAGGTCATGGGTTCAGGAAACATATACACATACTAATAAAAAATTGTGTGAATGCATGCTTAAGTCACAAAGCATGTGCCAAATACAAACTACAAACAAATACAAAAAATTAAATAAAGATGATTTAATATTGACAGAAATTTCATTGTGTGTTGAACTATTCCTTTAAGGTCTCCCATCAGAACAAACACACATCAACATTTACAAGCATTTGAACCGATCATGTAAGAAGTTACAACACAATGTTTGCTGCTGGTGGATTTGGCTGGTTGATGTAAAGCTGACATACACAGCTCGATACTGTAATGACGGCCGTCCAGCCGAGAGCTACCGCAGAAATGACTTAATGGTAAAATCACCCAGTGTGACGATTAGAGCAGTCATTGGGACGGCCGTATGACGCCTGAGAGCGGCCGGCGTGTTAGACGAGAACATGACAGTCAGGAGATGAGGAACACAGCACTGTGGAGTTTTTCCTTTATTTTAACCCGGTGGGATAAAAGAGAAAATGCACAATTTTGTCAACTGTCAAGACTAAATCCATGCTAAATCCAACTGCTTTTTGAAGTCAGCATGAAATCTAAATTGTCCCTATTAACCTTTTTTAAAAGGTTTTCTGTGACAAATTCCATGTTATTCAAAAGAAATGTTTTTCTTCATAATCTTCGATCATAATGTAATAACTTGCTCTACTTCTAAATTGATTTTCTTTTCAGCTAATAAAAAAGATTTTTTATTTATTAACCCCTTCCCTCCGATCGCCTGGATCTATTCTGGTATGTAACTTCTACTTCTTTTTTGTATTTACATTTATCTGTGGTGCAGTTAATTAGATCAATTCAGAATCCAGTTAGTTTTCAGTGGATAAAATCTATTTTAACCTTTTCCTAACAAAAATCAGTGTTTAAAGTTGTCTCCTCACTCACGATTTATAACAGTAAGCTTATAGTAATAACATGATAAATAAATTGAGCTTAAATAAATAAAGTTTCGTGTCACTTGACTTAAACCCACACTGTAAATATTTAAGACTTTTTACATTGTCAGTTATTAATTTTGTCAACAGTCTGCAATCTCTTTGTATGATCGTGCGTATTTGTGTAATGTGTAATTATTTGTTGACACAATTAACAACGTTTTATGGTTAAACTGTCTATTCATGTTTACAACTAATTATGAATTCCATTTTTTTCACACCCCAGAGATTTTTCCAAAGCTGTTTTTTATTTAAGAACTAAGGGACTTATTGCCTTATTCTATCGTATGCCCAACTTTTAATATCCTTTTAGTTTTCATACAGGTTGTGGAGGGTGCTTCCTCTTTCTGCCGGAGAGGCGGTGGATTGTGGGTCTGTATGTGCCGTGCAAGATTATGCAGAAAAGAAAAACTCATTTTGAGGTCTGCTCAAGGGTTAGCTGCTTCACTGTTTATGCTATAATAACTATGTTGGACCTCTCTCCTCGAGTGTTTATACGTGTATGTGCGCGTCAGGTTCGGCTGGTTCTGAGAAGGCTCGCGTCGAGGCTGTCGGTCGGCGCAGCGATAAACACGCGTTCCAGTGAGGGCTCTTGCTATCTTTAAAGCCCAGACGTTGAGAAAGACAGACAACACGGTGGAAAACATTTATTCTTATTATCTTCTCTGTTAAATTATTCACACCATGCATGCCCACTATCTCCCAACAGCACCATACTAGTCTGAGCTGCCCTTTAACCATAATAAAGAAGCTAAAGGCCTGCTTTCTTTCTCCCCTTGCGTTCTCTCAGTAGACGTCCATCTTTTCTTCCCCTTTTGTTTTTCTGACATTGAGCTTTACAATAGAAGTGTACCTCTTCATAGCCTTTTTTTAGGGTTCCCGAGAGTCTGCTCATTAGAGAAGAACAGGTTTGGGAATTTGGGAGCAGCTGACGGGATTCTGACCGAGGACAACCTGAAGTTAACCAGATGTCGCTACATAGCAATCACACGGACCCCAGGTCCGCACGTGTGTTTATGTTATGCCAATCTCTTTTTTTCTACTGCCGTTCATTTCTGATACCCACTAATACTAATGCACGAATGATTAAATAAGATAAAGAACATTTCATCAGGCCCTATTTGTGTAATAAATCAGATAGTAAGTCTAATTGTGTAATTAGATTACCAGCAACTGTTTGTTTAAAGATCATAAAAAAACAGCCGTGGCACAGATTGTAGTGAAACGATAAACGAAAGTCTATGAAAGAAACCATTATGAGCATTTTATTGTGTGTAATGGCCTGTGAACAAAAGATGTGCGAAATGTTAACGTCACTGATGTAGCTCTTGCCTTTTGTTTATTTCGTTTCAATGCGGACAGGTAAACAAATGAACTTCCTTTGAGGAAATGATCCACTGTGAAACGATGCGCCCTTATTGTGGGTCTGCCTTACTGGTGTGGAGAGATGCGTGTGTGTGTCATTGCATCTTGGAGATGGAGCAGGTCACAGCTTAAGTCTCACAGGCATTGCCTAATTGCTCTCTTTTCGACTCTGGATGTAAGCCACGGGAAGCTGTGCCTAATCCACAGTTAATGAAGTTTAAATGGAGCTCTCTTTACAGAAAAAGAGGAGCTATTCAGACACATTCATATCTGCGGCGCAACATCCCTAACACTGTTGTGTTTCTTGCAAAACTCAGTGGGTTGCAGTTGTGTTGTATTGTGTTATATGGGTTGGCTTGACATTTTCAGTTATCTTTCTTTGACTGCCAAATAATACTGATCACATGACTCTTCTTGTATGTATTGCTCATTAATATATAGGATGGCTTTGTTACCATGGTAACCAGGCAGACCATGCCAAAAAGCATCTTTCTTTGTGGAAAGATATTTTAAACGATCAGTGGATATACTTTACAATGAAAGATTACTATAAAAAAGATTTGCCAGTGCATTTTAACAATTTGATTTTTGGCATAGTTCATAATTATGGATATATTTTGGGTTTTGATTTATGCCATAAATAACAAAAGAAGAATAATTATACAGCTGTTTTTTATATTCAGGACATATTCATCTGCATGTGAAAATGAATTCTTGCAAGATCGGACAGAAAAGATGAAACTTCATACATAAAGATCTCACCAGCCTTTTCTGGTGTGACACTCCTGCATCTTCAGAGAACAGCTGTTGCTTGGAGTGACATGTAGCTGTTTATTAAAAAAAGGAATCTTTTTCGTTATGTTACTCTACAGTGGGCATGGCTGGACATTGGTTTGGTGAGATAAAGATCCAGTATTGGGGGTTGCGAGGAGCATGAGGAGATTACACCAGCCCCTGCAGTCAGCCTCCGTCCAAAGTTCCTGCTTCTCCGGTGCTCTGTATCTTTTCTTCATCTCTCTGCTGAGTTTCTGCAGAGTTCCCAGCCAAGGACACAGCTGATGGATTCTCACAGATTAGGTAAAAGGTTATCTGAACATTTTGCTCAAGTGGGCCTGAGAGGGTAATCGGGTAGGTGACTGTACTGCACAGCTTTACTGCTGACGAGCTTATGCTGATGACTCCCTGTTAGGGCTTTTAGTTTGGAGTGTCATGTTAAAAGGGCCTGTTCAGTTTACTGCTTTAAAGGGTCTTATGTATGTGAAAGATTTGATAGTGTTGTAGAAAAGTATTTGTTTAGCAGCAGGTTTAAATCTTAACCCAACAACAGGTTTTTTTTACCCGTTAATGGTCACAGGTTAAGTACTTTTTTTACTATTTACTTGAATATTTCATAATACAATTCTAGTCTAATCATGACAAACCATATATTGATGGAAAGGTCTAAAACTCGAGAATAAATATTTGACAAATTTTTATAACAATAAACGTAAGCAAAAACAATTCGGAAAAAATGTTTAGTTCAATTATAGTTCAAATAGTTCAATGTATTTGTTCAATATGTGCAGTGGCAGTTATCAGGTTAATAACCCTCCCTGTTCTAAAGAATAATTGCTTTTTGTCATTCTGCCATCACTAGTGGCACATAAATTACACACTTCACATTTTTATTACCTGCTTTATGCATTATGTGGTGTGAGGGACACATCATAATAGAAAGAGTTCATTTTCCTCCATTCAGTGCCTGAAGTATATTATTTCATATTAGTTCAATGCCTGTTTCCAGCTATGACCCTTTTTTCTTACAGTTTTAACAGCTCAGGTCTCAAAAGAACCCGCATTTACTCACTCAATTTGTGTCTGAGAGAGTGAATGAGATCAGAGAGAAAGAGAGACGTAATAACAGGTATAAAAGAACAGAGCTTCACAGTTTTAATTGACTTTGCCAGTGTGTTAATCAGGTAGACGTTCTGTAGGCAGAGCTCCTGGACATAATAGGACTCTGAAGATCACTTCCTCTTGGAGAGAACACCCAGACCTCCCCTTACCATCTGCCCTTCAGTCCGTGCGCATGCTGAGTAAATTAGGCCTCGTATAATGGGCTGGAGTGAAAAATAGGCCGCTCTTACGGGCTGAGTGCTGGGTTTAATGCTGGGGTTACACCACCAATCTGAAGATACTTGGCTGCAAATTGCAGAAATATTCTCATGTCACCACTCATGAATGAATCCCATCTGCGATGTGCCCTAATGGCATGTAAAGTGAGTAAATATTATTGAGAACGGGCACCCTTCTTTTTCTACATCCAAGTGGCCTCATTTTAATCTGGATTTGTTTAATCCTATGGCAAATTGGTCTTTTTCATATAGGAAATAATACAAAATTGTCAGTAAATGACTCTAATTCTATGATAAATTATGCCTCCTACGTTGGGATAATTTGGGATTTTTAGCAAAATGGAGACAGGATGAAAGAAGAGCATGTTCATCAGGAGGTTTGTTAAAATACAGATATAAGGGGGGAATTGTAAAAATCTTTGGTTTTGGTAATTGAATTAGAAAACTTTTCACTTAAAAGGTTGAAATTTGGCCTTAACATCTTTTGAAAAGTCATTCTTAACCGTGTTAATTTTACAACTTTATTGAATCAGATAACAATATTAGTTAATTATGACTTGTGTTGATTTTATTTATATTTATTTTACATTAAAAGGAATAATTGTACGAATGTTCCACCAGTTACCAAAAAGACACATGCAGTTTTGAGTTAAACCTACTCTCATCTGAACCCTAAACATGTTTCATCATAATATATAATATATTATCATAATATATTTTTCATTCTGAATTTTCAGTTTTAGAATTTTTAACATGTGAAGGATATCTTTTAGATAAAAAGAAATATTTGACTTTTAGGAGTCGAAAATCATTAGTAAACCAATAGGTGGCGCTGTCACCAAATTGATCTAGTGCAATCATTATGTTGTGATTATGACAACATCGATTATGATCGATTATGATCAAGTTCAGTTTTCAATATCTCAAAGTATAAATGTGGAAAATTTCATACTGTCCTCAGCATGACCCAATATATCTGAAGAGTGCAGTCTTAGTGCAGAGAAAATGTTCAAAAACTTTTTGCACCGCAAGTAATAATAATATTAAAATCTCATTTAAATTCCAGTACTTTGTGCTTGGCCCCCTAACCAGTCAATAAAGGCATGCGGTTAGAGGCATAGTGATGTGAAATAAAGCATGTTCATCTCATATCAAAGCAAGCACAAAGTTAATATGAAGGACAAACTCTCTCCCTGGTGCTCATCTCTGTTCAGCATGTTGGAGGTGGTTCATTTTTGGTGGTTTCTGTGGAACATGAGAAGAACAACTGGTTTTGTGAGTTTTGTGGTGTGAAATACAAATCAAATCTGTGCTGTTTTCAAGGAGTGTCACACACACACACGCTAACGCACTCCGGTTTGATCTAAGTGAGCTTATTTATGCAAATGTGAAAACTCACTCACACATGCTCATTGTACACAGTCGCGTGGGAAGTGGATTATGCCACAAAAAAACCATCTTGAGGATTTTTCAGAGCTCCTCTGCTTTCATTTTTTATGTGTGTGATTTGCTGTTGTTGTTTGCGGGAGTGTGTTTGTGTTTTGAGTGGCAGAGTAAGCGAGAGAGAGTGTTTTATTGCATCTTTGTCAAAGGAGAAGGAAAAACATGGTAAAGCTTGAGGAGAAGACAGGGAGATGAACTGTGTACCACACATGCTGGGGGTTCCAGAAACCATGAGACCACGGTTGATGACAGGCACAAATACATTTCTGTGCCACAATATTTTTGTATTACAAATGTCTGTTAGTTGTAAGATTTAATCTGGTGGTTTACAGCTGGTTAATGCTGGAGTTGTTGTGTAAAGGACTCAGCGGGCAGGTGTCATTATGGAATATGAAAAGCAGAAAGGGCTTCACTGTGATGAACGGTGATTCTCGTGGCACCATGCATTCAGCTGATCACCCAAAGAACATGTGCAACAATAGTATCTTAAGTAGAGAGCTTCACGGCCATTATGCATGAATGACATTTTCTGCTCCCTGTCTTAACCTTTTGTATAAGGACTCATGATTTGATGTCTCGCAGTTTGCGTTGCAATTATTTATTCAGGTTGAATTTTAAAGGGGAAGTAATTTTGTTCCTTTGCACTAGAAACTCTAAAGTCATAGGAACATACTGATAAATATACACCTTAAATGCCTTTGTTGCTTTGGATAAAATGCATTTACCAAATGCATCAATATAGATGTAATTTGGCTGATGTAAAAATATGTTTGATGGCTTGTTGGGAATTAATAGAACGTTCCAACTCATTAATGTTCCTGTGCTTAATTGTTAGAATTATTGTATTGTCTAGAATATAATATAATATAATATAATATAATAGAATAGAATAGAATAGAATAGAATAGAATAGAATAGAATAGAATAGAATAGAATAGAAAGAATATTTTGCGGACTTGGGGATACAGCAGACTTGAGCTAGTTAGCCACCAGCCACAAAGAACATCCTAGCAACACTGTAGCAATGTCCTGGCAACCATCTTCACAACCTTAGTATATAAGTAGAGAGTTTTGTTATCATTTTCAGTGATGCAAATAACATCCTCTGCCAGACAGATGATGTCAACAATCCACTGTTGGATTTAATAGCATTCATATCTTGCAACAAAAATAAGTTTTCTTCAAGGATGATCGGTGCAGACACGAATAGGTTGTGATTGGTGTCACAGGAAGGCGAACGAATGCCGCTGGCAGGATTCGTGAAGCTTAATTAACACTGCTAATTCTCCATCAAATGTGCATTTTGTGTTGGAGGCATTACAGTACTTACCCTTCACGAGATCAGAAGGTGTGATATTCAAAGATGTAGCTTTTTCGCTCTTTATGGATGGGTTTCGACTGCTAATTGAGATCAAAAGTTCATTTATATGGGTTGTTATTGCTGGTATGGATGAGTTGGAAAGCATTAGCGTAATCAAAGGTGTTCAGATAAGAAGGAATGTGAGTGCGGCAATTAAGATGATGTGTTAAATGAGCAGCTTTATACTGTCTGTCATTCAGTGTCATTTATCTGAATGTCACTTATTAAATTGTGCCAGTGAAAAGCAGATCCACGTGCCCTGAACATCTGAGGAAACAAATCACATAAAAAAAGGATATATATTTTCATCTATATTGTACTTTGGTACAATTGAATTCTTATTTTGTCCATTCCCCTTAAAAAAATGCAGGGTAGAAAAACATAAAATAATAAAAAATTAATTATTCATTGGTTTAGATAAACTGAACTCAAGCCCGAACTCGAAGTGTTTTAAAAGCACTGCATTATTGACAGTTTTCATGGAAATCTACCAACAAAATGGCTTACTTATAGCTGTCTCTGCAAACTAAGCTTAAACAGGAGAAAGTGTTTTAACATTGAAAAAATTACAGCTTCACATTTAATAGACAGCTTTCCCTACACATGAAAGAAGCCTTTCATAGCCCTGCCTAAAAGAGACAACTTTTCCAGCATCCGATGATCAGAGAATCTAGTTTTCATGTCCTTGACATGAAGCGAAGCGACAAAGAATATATTCGTCTGTGCAACCGTGTACATGTGTGTGTTTATGACCCTGCCCGGCTGTGTATGCACTTAGCAGAAAATTAAATTAAAGGGTAATCAAAAAACACCAAACCCCCTGTTTGCTTCAGGCTAAAAGCACACAGTTTTGTAGACTCATAAATCATTATGTAAGTCTCTAAGCACGACAAAGCATTACAGATACAACAGGGACGTTTGATGAAAAACAACTTTGACTACTAGACCACTCCGCAAGATGATGACTGAAAATGAATTTAATCGGAGTCCTGCGGAGAGGTTTCTCATCTCTATTCCTGCACGCGTAACACCGCTGTCCTTTAGCCCCTGGAGGAACTGAATAGGTGTGGAGGAGTCTTTGTTTCTATGGTTACGTATGGCAGATGAAGAGAGGTAACTGGTGGGAAATGGTGGTCAGGATGCAGGACACAACTTCCTTCCTCTCTGCTCCTCCTGTAGAACCTTCACCTCAATTTCTACAGACCAGAGGGAGGAACAAGCAAAGGTCACTTCATTGAATGCCTACTGTTTCTCTACAGCATCGTCTCAGCATTCAGTTTGCTGTTTTAACTGGGTCCCTGCCAAGCCTGAAAATGTTTCACACCTGATTTCCAACATAGTATTTCACACTGTCTGGTGTACTGGGTGTCTACACAGGATGTGTGCCTGCAAAACAGTCAAATGGAATAGAGAACAAGAACCTAAATGTGTTTAAAACATTTTTTTTAGCATGTTTTTCTAAAAAGAGGTTATAATAAAATAGTACTTTTTATAGGTTAACAGTTGGTTGTAAGAAGGTTATTAGTGGAGTATGTAAATATAAATGTCACTTAAATGCATTAGCATTAAGAAATTATTTTCAGTTTTGTGTGAAACATATAGTAGCAGACTAAATTTTAGACACAAATGACAAGATGTTTCTCATGATGTTAATTTTTTTAATCTTAAGGTGTATATTTCAATGTATACAATTACATTTGTAGACAAAAATGTCTTTCATTAGAAAATTTTGGAAATGAATTACTAGGACCAAATAATAAATAAAAAGCAGCCAATAAGAGTCCAGCATAGATAGAAATTCCTTCAGTGCTGTTTAAAAAGCTTCTCCTGTTGAGACCTCAAGAAGCTGGATGATAAAATGTCAAGAGTATAATTTTACAAATTCTAGACTTTGATTACTTTAAAAGATGCTAGAATATAACATAGTGTTCATTTATTTTGGATATTTTTGAACAGTGAGTGTTTCCAAATGTTTGACTGGTACTGTATATCACATGTTTACCAAATAGACTATGTTGATGGGTTTTGGGTGGGATGTCTGAAAATGAGATGATGTTCCTTCTAAATATTTTTACACATTGCAAGTTTGAACTTTTTATGACCGTACTTAAAGTTCACAATATAAATATGCAAACTGGGATGCTTGATGCCGCTGTCTGACATCAAATGTCAATCTGAATGAAGTCCATCTCTCTTCTCTTCCTCTCTGAGGTTAATTATTTCAATCTATAGAGCTGTTCTTCAAGCACACTAACCTTGAGCACTCAGGAAATGCCTAATTAAATCCTCTAATTCTGCCTACCATGTGTGAGGAGATGATATGTAATTTAAAAAGAGCAGCAGATGGTCACGCCTTTAAGGGCGCCCCCTTTTTCTCCAGGTGGATGGAGGAGGACCCAGACAAGCACATTAGACATCTTTAAATGTCTTTAATTTATCCGACAGGCCAGTGCGATGTGGAAGTTAAAAGTAGGAGAGCGTGAAACAACCGGTAATAGAAATCCAGAGGATTTTTATCTCGGAGAGGAAAGAAGTGTGCTATGAAACAGGATTGCGTAGACCTCATTCCTGTCTCAGGTGTCAGCTGTGTGTATTCACTAGTGTATGTTTATCTGCTTTAGTTTAAATCTTAACCTTCATGAAAATGAATGAGGAAGGGGGTTAAGTCTTTGTAAATATGGTTAATTGGTTGTAATTATGCATCCTCCTGGGTTTTGTTTCATCTTGAAAAGGGTTGTGCTCTTATAGCACAGTGTATTGGTTTATGGTGGGTGAACATGTCAACATGTCAGTAATGAGAAAATCTCTGAATCAAACATTTATTGATTTTTAAGCAGTGTTGCTGTTGTCACATTTTTGAGTTTTGCATGTTTAAAGAAGAACAGAAGAATATTTTCCCCTATGCAGGTTTTTAAAAATTCAGCCTCTTTATTTATTGATGCTTTATTGGTTTTGTATTTGGTGCAGAATAGATTTAGTCAGAATAATATCCAAAGATTACAAAGGAACACACAACAAATGTGTGCAATATCTTAAATTACATTTGCTTCTGAATATATGATGGGAATAAAAAACTGTATTTTACATTTTTTGAGACAGCTTGCATGGTGCTTAATAATGCAAAACCGAAGATGGCGGCAATGCTATGCTGTTTCTTAGGTGTTCTGCATAGTTGCTAGGGTGATCTAAGTGATTGCTTACTAGGCCAAAGTTAAGACGTCCACTTTCAAGTCTCTATAAAATACAAAACAGTTTTTAAAAAATAGATATGTTGTTAGGCAAAATGGAATGTATTGACAACTTCAGTCACCATTCACTGTATGAAAAGGAAGAATGCAAGTGAATGGTGACTAAGACTGTCAATCATTCTGCCTTTTGTCTTCCACAGAAAATTGAAAAGATTGGAACAGCATGAGGGTGAGTAAATGATGACAGCTTTTTCATCTTAAGTGAACTATTTCTTTAATACTAGACTGATACTCGTGAATCTCTGTTTGCTTTTGCTCGTCTCGGATCAAATTCAGCTCTGACACGGAGGGCTGCGCTCTCTGACACTCTGGCCTGTAATTTGCGCAGATCAGCCCTTTGTGTGACAAAACCCAGCAATCACCAGATCCAATTAGACGAGCAGGAAGGCCAGAGTCCACATAGTAGCTCTGAGAGCATTACAGCGTGAAGAGAGACGCACGCTGAATGCTAAACCAAATACTTTGTGCAAACGGCATACTATATAGATGAATAGATTCGTCTGTTTATCATCTCACTCGTCTTTATTTCAAAGCAATGAAATGCATAGTGGTAATTGCGTGCAAGTTTATCAGTTCCCTTTTATACAAACTGAACATAGTTTTATGGTCCCAGAGGCCTGCAGCACAATTATGTGAATAATTGTCCTGAATGAAACGGTTTTGTGACATTTCCTTGTGTTTATTGTTCTGTCATGATAATAAGGCTCACAGATGTTCTAATTGAAATGACTGAGTTATTGTAAAATGCCATGTTGGATAATTACAGCGCGTCCAGTTGGGTTTAATAATAGCGTAGTTGACCTGGTGGGATTGGGAGCAAGCAGCGGCTTTTAACAGAATTTCAAATAGCGGGGGAAAGTAAAGGGTGAGGTTGTTAACAATATTATAACAGGAATAATTTAGTGCAGGTGTTTTCTTAGCCTGCGTTTTGTCAACTGACCAAGAAATGTTTACTTGAATGTTTACAGCAAGCAACCACAGTTTGTGTTGTACGGGATGTGTTTTTCTGAATTCTGCATCTTTTATTTTGGCATGCCTAAAAAGGTACAGTTGTCCTTTGTCGCAGGTAGCGTTGTGTTGGTGTAAATCTTACCGTTTTCTTTTCTGCCCTTCAGCATCACAGTTGGAGCTCTTTTGGCTGTCTCTCTGAAGAGTCGAGTGCGCACTTATCCTGCCCTTTTAAAAAAGCAGCTGCTGTTTTTCCAGAGCGAAGGTAAAGACAGACATTAGTTAATTCATTTTTCTTTCTCAGACACTGTTTGCTTTCTGTTTGGATGTGGCTGGGCGGAGAGCAGTGGGCGTTGGGGACCGGGTGAGTTAATTGGCCCCGAGCATAGTGCTTAATCCCCATCTAACTCATTAGGCAGGGAAACAAACAGGGCACTATAATTAAGAGAGATCTGTGACATCAAATCCTGTGTGGCATGCATCTGATCCAAACACGTCTGTCAAAACGATCCCCCATTCCCTTTCTTTCCCACCCCAAGTTCTCTCTCCATTCCACAGCAGAAGAGTGACATATTGACTAATGAATCCCCAAAGCACTTTGCTAATGCCATCTCGAATGTGTAATTTAATGATCTCACATGCTCTGTCACTCCTTTCCTCCGCCATTATAATCCCCTTTTCTTTCACCAATTCTCTTTCTATTCTCAATTTGAATCGTGCGTGATAAGACCCGACATTAATCCTGACTGTCGGCGAGCCACGGGCACCTCCCGGTCTACGCTCAGTGATGCGATGTACAATGTTTACACATGGCAATCAGCGTGCACAGCCTCTGTTTTCTGCAGGGCTACAGATTGTATCATTACAGTGCAACATCACACATCTATCAGTTTATGATGCCAAATTACTGTTTGGAAACATCAGCCATGCCCTCTGGTCAAATTTGTACTCCGACGGTTAGTGCTTGGGAAGAGATTAGATTTGCACACACCGATAACAAACACGGACACACGCATATGTACATATACAACTGATCAGTCACTCAGTCACCGATTAGATTTAAAAATATATATATACAGTATGAATCTAAAGTGTAAGACCACTAGTAAAAAAAGCTTTTGGGTTTTTTATAATTTAATACACAATACGTAATTACAAATTATATGATCATGTTTATTTATTTCAAAATCCAAAAACTTATATTATTATATTTAGGTTTAAATGACAAAAGAATTGCAATTTGCTTTCAAGTGAAAGCAAAAACAAGCTGTTCTGTATTGAAGGGGAGATGTGAAAAAAGACAGACGTACCATTGTTTAGTTGCACAAAGGATTTCTGTTTCTTTTATTTATTTATATCATTTTGAAATGTGTGCACAGCAAGCATATCTTGTTCAGAGACGGTGCTGGCCTAAAGGGATGGTCAGATGCTATGAATTAATGGTGCATCTTTGGACAGAGGTTGTGCTGCTGCCACAGGGCTGCAGCTCACTATTCTCTGCATCTGCTCTTGTATTATCCAGCGGTGCACGGGCGGATGACACAGAGATCAAGGCTGGAGCACAATTATTAATTCAATAGTACTGTAATCGCCCTGAGAAATACATTCAACTGTCTACTAGTAATGATCTGACAGATAGCCTACAACACAATGTGTGTAAGTGAAATATATTTGATATATATATTATATATATATATATATATATATATATATATATATATATACTGTATTTAAATATATATAATATATATAATTTTTTTTAAATACTGAAAAATTGCTGTGTGACTCTTTGACATAAAATATATAATATAATATATTCTTGAATTTATACTATACCCACACATATGGACTGTATTGATTGAGTACGGTCTATAAACAAATATTCGATTTGGCTGGGGATAAAGGTGTAAGTAAAGTATTTAATTCCATTTTACTTGATGATTACACCACTTGACATTTTATGTCCTCTAATAATTCGTTTTTGTCCGAAATGTGCGGAATTACAAAGATTACATTTCTAAGACCTTGATATATGCTTTTTGACATCCTTTTTTTATCATTGACCCCTTTACGTAATGTAATTTAAATGATGTAAAGCGCTAAATCACATCTAAAAATGTCACCCATACCAATATCTTAATCCCAGAACAATTCCCACAATCTGAAGTATTGCATTACATTGACAGTTTCCACCAGGTATTTGGCATGATATAACCTTAATCAGCCTTAGGAATGAATAAATTACCAAAGCATTTGCCTCCATTAGCCTATGCAGATGAGCCTGAGAGAGAAATAACACCTGACCTGCTCTAGGGAAGCAGCTGCCATTGATGGAGGACAATCCAGCCTCATTTAGCTTCAAATTACCCCGAGAACTATAACATCCACGACCATCTTCAACATGCTTGATAACCCATCCGCATTCAGCCAATCACAAAAGACCTTATATTTCTGATATCATTTCTCGCTGGTTATTCTCAATAACTGCAATTTTATGGTCAGTTGACTGGTAGTAATGGTATCTTATAAGACTGATTAAGTTCATTAGTTTCTGTGCTCAGGACACAGTGCAGCATGGGAAATTTCCTTCCCACCCTCTCAATCCTTTCTTTGGTACATTGCTCTTGTCCTCTCTGCCGGGCCAACATCTGCCAGTAATCACTGTGATACTGATAAAAATGAGACTTGCACTTTCAAAAAGGCTTTTTAAATGGATTGTCAATGAAGCCTGTAAAGTGAATCTTTTGTAGCAGTTTGTCTTACGGTTACAGAGTGGGCAAATGAATGAGAATTTTTTCCCCTGATAGTGGAAAATAGTTCACATTTTGAAAGTCAAGTTGTTCGGTGTGTTTTTCCCTGTAAGTTTTGAAAAACAAAAAGTAAAAATGTTTAATTTTATTTTATTCATGTTATATACACTATATTGGCAAAAGTATTGGGACACCCTCTTCTAATGACCTGGTTTGACTACTTTAGTCATTTTGTGAGCACAAATGTTAATGCTACAGCATATGATGAGTGTGAAGAACTTGACCGATCTGCATAAAACCCAGCCTTTGGTGACTTGCAGGCTTTGAGTCACAAACTTATCACCCAAACCCATCACTGACTTGTAAAGGTTACAGTCATTTCAGAACAGAAACTTCCAAAATTCTTAAAATTGAATTTAATTGTATAACATTATTATTTCTTTTGCTTGGAATTAAATAAAAATTAAAGGGGGCGTCCCAATCTAGGTCAGCTCTTTAAATATACCTGAAGTATTTCAATAAAACCTTTAAAACTGAATTACAAGGCTCTTTTCACATGCCACATTTCACTATAAAAGTAATTTTTTTTGTGGATGTTTAAATGAACGAAAAGACGCTTTTTTCATTCCTTTCATTTTCTTTATACGCATGAGCAATTCTATAGTCTTATCAAAAGACAGTAAAATCACTTTTTCTTACTCTCCAACACCCTCCCCCCTTTGGACTAAGCTGTCTTTCAAGGTAACCTTTTCAGTAAAAATCCTTTGCCTCAAAGACGTATTGTATGAATTCACAGAGGTATAAAACCACATATTTGCTCATTTTGGTCCGCTCTCATATCCATCGTTTTACATGCATTTTCATGAGCAGTCCGCTTCCAGAAATGGAATGTAAGGTACTATATCTCAATTAAAAATGGTTTTCAAGACCTCAGGAAGCACAATATCAATATGGGGAAATGACAGTTCCCATATTTAGTGGGTGTGGAACCCATAAGGACGACAATCAAGCAGCAAATTTATTAATGTGCTGTTGGAAAATTTGCGAGGAGGCAATGGGACATTGTTCTGCATGCGCTTTATTTAACTGTAATGGCAAGATCACAGTCATTAGAAAGAGTGTAAAGTGCCTCCTAATCCATCCAGCCCGTAATTGCGTATTAACAAATTGGCCCTAAAATGTTAATGTGCGGTTGGCTAGCAGCTGCGAGTGTGTTGATTAACATGTTGTGCTTAATCTTCCAGGTCGATGTGTTATGCTGTTTGAGGTCTTGTTTACATACAGTATGTCCTTTCTGGTCATATATATATATATACTGATAAATACATTAACTCTGTTTCATTTCTTTTCCAGGTCTTCGTTCTTACGACTCCCCAGTGAGATGCATCAAGAACTTTAGCCTCCACATCCTGATTCAAACACCTCCTCAAGCGGGTGTCAGCTGTGATCCATGAGAATCAAATCTTTAATCCAGGTCCGACTCTATTCTACAATGCCCACTTTTATTGTTCTAATCAATAAAAAAATTGCAATAGTCCTGTGCAATATTTAAACGATTTCTGGTTGTGAATTAGGGCCCCTTATGTACTACAATTCTTATTACAGGCACATCGATCTGTCTGAGTTTTTGATTTTTATAGAAACCTGTGCTGATGGTCAAGTGTTTTCAGTAATGACAGTTTATATTAATAAAAAAACTCCATTGCAACTGCCATTCATTTTCTCAGCCACGTGATCTGAACGGCAAGTAGCTGAAACCGCTCAAGTACAAATGTATCTGTGATGAGCGACACCTTTAGTAATCCCAGAGTCGCCTTGTAAATTCTCAAATCACACAATCTTTATCAAGTATTCCTACCAGCACAGTAAACAAATTTATTAGGCTGTAATCTCCAAATGAATTCATGTGTGCTACAATTTGTGCCAAATAACATGGTGGGCATTCATTTTACTTGTACAGCAAAGTCTAGTCCTGAATGGGTAAAAATATCAGGACTCTTTACACTTCATTTACTGCTCCATTACAGTGGTGTGAGACCGTAAAAACGAGAGGCCATCCAATTGAACTGAGCATCGCTTCACATATCCCAAAATCACTGAATAATGTAGAACTGGTTCAGAAGATTTTTCCTACTAAATAATCCTCAGATTCAGGCAAAACTAATCCGACGAGGACAAACGAACTCTATTTGAACTGTGGTTTGGATGCTAATTCGAGTTGCTATGGCAACGGCATTGTATATTCCTTCATAGCAAAGTACAGCAATCCAACCTTGGGCCTGCAACTTAATGTGTCTTTTTTCTCACTGTGGGAGACGTTTTTCAAGGGCATCCTTAAGCATTGTCCGCTTTGTTCTGTTTCCACTCCACGGTCCGTCTAAGTGAACGTCATAAATTTATCATCAATTTATTCTAACTTTATTTCTCACTTCATTAGTTTCTAGGGCATGATATAGAAGGGAGGGAGGATGGAAGATGTGTCTCCTATGAGAGTAAAAATGCAATTTCACAGTCAACTTACATCAAGATACTTTACACAACAATAGAGTGACAAAAATACAGGAGGCTTACTTGAACATGGCAGTGCGTTATCAGACGCTAGAGGGGAAGTAGTAATGGAATAAAGTGCTGTTGGAGAGCGCTAAATCTTTTTTAACACTGCCAGTAAAACCGCCATGGAACGGATCTGGCCAAATGTGATAGTGTGTTTAACTCTGTGTGATTTTTTTTTTAAAGTTGTTTGAACATTCTCCATCGCCCAAAATTAATCAAACCGCACTGTCTGGAGATTGTGGCATGCTGTGCGGAGATATCACATCATGTTTACAACAGAAACAAAAAGAAGGATCACTTTTGGAAGGTAAGCAGAATTTTTATTCTAAACTTCATCCCAATAAATAAATAAAATATCTGCTACAAATTTGTGCACATTTGCGCAGGAACGTGTGAACATACAGACAACGGTTATACAAAGAATCAAATCGCACTAATGAAGGAATCAAAACATTATTTATTACAGCAGCTTGGGCTCACAAAGACATGACAGGGTCTGATAGATTCTTCCCGCTTCATTAACTCCAGTCTTTCAAAGTGTAACGTACGTCCCCATCAAAATCAACTAGCAGCTAATCAAACTGAGACGTATTCAAGCGCTGCTTGTGCTTTACAGAAGAAAATAGACTCATTTGGACAATTATCCTTTCATTAATAATGAGTGGATATTTGGCACACCTCAAAAACATGAAAAGCTCTTTATGACATTACATGCTAGGTGACAGAAATGAATCACACAAACGTTGGTGAGTTTTGTCTTTCAGAAAGGCAGAACAGTACTGTCCATCTCTGAACCAACCTGCCAGCGATCTGCTGGTGTCAGGTTTTGTGTCTTTAGCTTTTTTACGAGACTAGTTCTGTGCTAGCCCGCTTTAACACGTTTTGTATTTGTCCGCAAAACACTGCAGATCTGTCCCACTTAACAGTCTCACAGTTTGCTGTTCTTCTGGAATTGCGACACCAGACCCAACACCTGCTCCGAAGCCTTGATGACTTTATTCTGCAGGTAGGCGGCGCTGTTTGTGCTGGTCTCTTGCAGGAAGTAGCGATAGTTAACCATTATGCCGCAGGAGTTGGCGATTCCCCGTGGACTGGTGTCCGCTTGCCAATTCAGCCTCCACATGGTGGCACCGTTCTGAAGGTGAAAGTTAGCTACAGGGTTTAAAGCATAGCCTCGTCGTTTCTCTCCGTACAGGTACCAGGCGCAAAGCCGCATAAGTGCGGGTTCGAGGGCACGGACTAGACGTTCGGAACGAATCCACTCGCTGGTGCCGATGAGCCTGCGTAGGGCCTCCAAAGCCGGCACACCGGGGACGGCACCCGTCACGTCCTCCACCTGCTTCCACTCCTGCTCGGAGAGGAGATCTATGGCACGTCCTTCTTTCTTGTGCTGGGCCAGTACTCCATGAAGCCACAAAGCGAAGCCGGGTATGGGGGATAAACTGGAGAACTGGGCCATGTGGGGAAACTCAGCCTGCACAGGAAGATAAACACAGATAGTTAGATTTTTCATATACATTACCTGTCAAAAGTTTGGAAACACTTAGTCACTGTTGTTTAGTTTTTTCCCACATTTTAGAATAGTAGTAAACACATCAAAACCATTAAGTAACACAATTGTAACTGTGGGAATTATTTTGGGACATAAAACAACCAAAACAAATGAACACTATGTTATATTATAGCATCTTTAAAAGTAGTTATCCAGTTTCTTGAGGTGAAGCTTTTTAAACAGCATTGAAGGAATTTCTTTCTTTATGCTGGACTCTAATTGGCTGTTTTTTATTTATTATTTGGTCCTAGTAATCCATTCCAAAATATCCAAAATAAGATTGAAATGATTTAAATAATCATTTAAATTATTTTTTTTCTAATTAAATAAATTACGTTGACACAATTATATTTTTGTCTACAAAAGTAATTTCAAACATTAAAATATATACCATCAGATTAAAAGATTTTTTAAATCATGAAAAATATTTTTGTGAATTGTGTTGAAACTTTTGACTGGTTATGTACATTTTTTGTAAAATATACTCTCTAATACTCTCTTACTCCTCATTCTTCTTTTTCTTCCCCTTTATTTCCTCTCCCACACACTCCATTTGTACCAATTTAAAAGCCTTGTTGAACAAGTCCACTGTGTCTCTTTCTCTTCCCCCACAAGGGCAAGGACACACTCATTTTCTCTCTCTTCTGTCCACATTCAACGAGAAGGAAGCACTGAGCAAACCAAACGTGTCAGACTGGCCCCAGAGGACAAGAGATTTTAAGTCTTCCAAGTCCATCACGTATTCCTCTCTCTCTCCCTCGCTCTCATTCTTGGCAATGCATCATTCCTTCAGACAGGCAGAAGTGAAGGAAGATAAGCATGTCTAAGGGTCACTTTTCATTCATCAACTCAATTTACTGTAAAACATCGGTCAGCAACTTTAAAGCTACGGAGAGTGAGAGAATAGAAGGTAAGGATGAGGACAGAGTGAATGTAAGATAAAAAGTGAGTGCGGAAAAGGCCCCTGGAGTATTCTGCTGAAAGACAACCTCTCCTCCTCTTCTCCTAAATCACACTGTGACCTTTCTCCACCTCTTTTTTCTCATCTATCATTCATCCTTCACGCCGATCGTCCCCCTGTGGCACGGCGAGTCACCTTCCTTCTGTCTTTGGAGGCTGGATAAGCTCTACTCTCACAGGTACTTAATACTTTCTCAACTCTGATACAAACCTATCCGTGTTCGCCACAAGATAATCTGAACCCCTCACAAAAAGATGGGAGAGATATGGTCGGTTTTTGTAAGGGACAGACTGCATGCTTTCTATACCTTGCACAAACACAACCCACAGCATTACCATACACAATTTGCATGAAATAATATCTATCAGCCCTTCATTTTCCCAACATACTCATTTCCACTCAACGATGCCTTCATTCTCTCATCTGAATAAATCAGCCCTCGACTGAGAGCTCTTTGCCAGGTTTAACCTCTATTACACAAGCAGCCACCCAGCACTTTGTTTCAGCAACATTTCCACTGAAGCAAAACTCATCTGAATCTATAAACCTGAGAGCCTCTTGGGTTTTTCCTCTATTTAATTCAGGCTTCATCTAGTAAAGAGACGAGAGCGCTGTGACATGCCATGTGTCTCTCTCTCTTCATCTTATTGAGGGTGACAGCTGAAATTGTATTAGTTTGTCTGCTTTTTTCACCTTTCCACCTTCAAGCTAGAAAGATTCATATTTGGCTGTAGGTGGCACTGTGTGCCAAAGAGATTATAAGGTATTAGAAGGAATAGTTCACCCAAAAATGAAAATTCTGTTATTATTTACTCGCCCTTATGTTGTTCCGTATGATTGTCTTGCTGAAAAGCACCAAATGTTAGGCAGAATGTTACGGACCATTTTCATTCCTTGTATGCTTAAAGATGCATTTAAAGTAAATGAATATTGTGGCTGATAGTATTTAACATTCTGCCTTTTGTCTTCCAGAGAAAAACATTGTATGGCATGAACGACATGAGGATGAGTAAATGGGGATGAGTGAGTCTGTTATAATATATTCCATTTTTTTTACCTCTTACAATGTATTTCAATTCAATGGCTTTAAAAAATGTTATATTCTAAGTTTTGTTGGTTCTACACAAAATTTCTTAATAATAAAATATGCAATACGCTGTAGGTGAGCATAAAAATAGCTGTCACAATCAACAATAATTTTAATCTTTGTGTTTGTGCCTACCTGCAGCTCTCGGACCACTCTCTTGATGAGGTAATTTCCAAGCTCCACCCCCTGCAGCCCCGCCTGAGTGGAGGAGATGGAATAGAAGATGGCCGCATTGATCTTGTTCACATCCTCATCGGCATCTAGAGTGGTAAACTCTCTCACAATGCTCTGGGAAAACAAGAGGTACACAGTAAATTAACGGACTGTCCCTGGATGTACTGAAGGAAGTGCAGAAGCCGAATTGATGGAAAATTCTGTACTTTCTGGGTACTTTGTACTTTTCTGGAGCACATATATTCTCCCTTTTTATGTGATCTTTATTTCTATTCTCTCTTCTGTTACCAATTCTGGTTCTGATTCTGTTTTCCCCTAATGACCATTATTTCTTAAGAATTCGTTTAAAGATTACTTTAGTGTCCTTCAAAACTTAGCACTGAATAGTGGTGGAGGAAACAGAACACAAATGCTATAAAAAACATTCAGCTCCAATGATTTTTACAATAATGTAATGAAAGGTCACTTTTTCCCATCCACCCAGCCAATAATGCATTTACTTTGCATATTTTACTGCTACACTACGATCTGTTCTGCAGTATGTCTGATTGAACCAGGTTTATGTACCGTGGTGTTTATTTTACACTTGACTTGAATTTTTGCATGTGAATTTCACCTAAGGGATAAACAGTCTGTTTTTGAACACAGTTTAAAAAATAAGACGATCAAGTCATCATCCATTGTTCTTGACGGATAACATATTGCAGTTTCTATTAGCATTTACCTGGATGTTATTTGCTATCTCTTCAGTCAGGGCGACATGCAGCACCACCAGCGGTTCTCCAGGCATGGACGCGTGAGTAAAGGCGTAGCATCTCCTGTACGGCCCAACTCTCCGTTTGATATCCGTCCAGTTCCGCACAGGATGAACTGCTTCATACCTGTAAGAACAAGTTGTGAAAGGCTGCCCGACACGAATGGAGACAACACAGCGTGTATATGCATGAAAAACTCTTACTGGCTGATCTTCTGAAGAATCTCACATGGGGACTGCCACGTGATCCTTTCCAGACGGAGCAACCCAACCGAGAACCATTCCGACAGAAGACTCTTCAGAGTGCTGTTTAGGTCCTAAAAAACAAACGTACACGAACACAAAAAGATGAACATAAAAATCACATCCACAGTTCCCTAAAGAATCGAAAGTGGCTTTCAGAATGTAAAATATATTGACAGTACTGCATAAAGGCCAGTCCTAAAGGTACAGCAGCAATAAGAGCTGTAATTCTAAAGGTCAGGCGAAGGATTAAAAATGGTCATAAAACTAAATTATTATGTTTTAGGCACAAGAAATGTGACTAATGCAATAAGTGGCCTTCAGAGAAAGAACGAAAGTGCTACAAGGGTGTGAAACATTACCACTTTGATATCATTTTTGTGCAAAACAATGATTTTCAAGAGTACAGCTGTGAGCATAATGGTGCCCAGTTACAAACTTGTACGACTTCCATCAGAGTCATTTATATTTTACAGGCACTTTCACAGAAGCTGTGAACAACGCCACAAACTCCCAGTTCCTGCTATATTGCATGCAACATTTAGACACTCATATATTCCACTGCAGTTCTTAGGGCTCTCATTAGAGTTTAGTGATGAGTATTAGCATCCATAAGAGGATGCTGAAAGATTTCTGTGGTAAACATAGTTCCATCATCAAAGAGCTGTTCCTCCCACATGCGATATGGTACTGTCTCCAGTAGGGTCAGATTTATTTCATAATGGTGATGAGCAACACAGCGTGCATACAAATAGATGTAGTCGCCAATGCATTTACACAGTAGATGCTTTCAAAATTCTACCCGTGTCCATGGTAGCCTGTCCTACAGATGCACGCGCTTAAAATAATTGGCCATTTGTCAATCAAGTAAAACCTCATCTATAGGAAACGCGCATGAAGATCTTATTGTAGCGTGTCAGCTGCTTCACCCTATAAATGCCATTCATATTAGCGCACATAAATGCTTAAATATTGTCTGCTAAGTGATGTATTTATATGTAGATAATTATCCAGTTATGGTAAAAGAGTCAGAGGACTCGGCAGTCCAGGTGCAACAAAGAAACGAACAAAGTTGGAGCATTTATTGTGAACAGGATTGTTGTTGAGGAAAGCGTGCCAGCAGGGACTAAACTACAGATGTAGTCTATAGCATTTTGTTTTTCTGTCTATCTCAGCTATACCGAGTGCAAACCACAGCCCACGGCCGCTCCAGCAGTCACAGTTGCACTTAACTTTAAACTCATCAAATCCTCTCTGGTCTGGGAAATTACTTTTAAGCGTTTATTCGATGTTCTACCTTCAAATTCAGTGCAGCCAAAAGCATTTATAAGTCTTCGCTCAGTAGAGTTTTGTATTTGCGTACACTGCTGAATTTACTTTGAGGCCAAGCAATGTAAGTGGAATTCCACTTTGATATGTGCATTAGGCGCTTCAGGCTGCAACTTATCTGTGTTTCTTTAATATTTTCTTGTATGTATAAGAAAAGTAAGATATCGAACTCATGCCAAGCTAAGCATCAAGGCAGATACAGAGATCACAAATGATTCATTTCACCAAAGTGTTCAGGAAAACCTTTGCCATGCTGAAACTTCAAAGAGCAGTGAATGGGCTCTGTGTGGCAGTGCAAAGTGCAAAATTTCATCACACAGACGGAGCAAAAAATGTCAAGGATGTGTCAATGAATTCACCTGAACAAAGCCCAAATTGGGCATTTGACATTCTCCAATTTTACTAACGTGACTGGAAAGAAAAGGCAGGTAGGTGCAAATGGACAAAATCTGGCAACAAAGTAATAGTTACCTGATAAAATTCAGGCTAAAACCTGAATTTATATTTGGAGCATTTGAGAAAAATTACTTTTAAAAGTTATTAAAATAGTCTCTAGTAAAACAGTAAAATGCTTTACCTACAAAAGCCCTTCAAGTATCTCAGGAGACCTCTTTGCTACGTAGTAAAAAATAAACTGACTAAAAATAAACTAAACATTTCCAGGCTATATTTCACCCCCCCCCCACAAAAACAAACAAACAAACAAAAACTTTTGCATAAAATTAGGCACATTTTCAGGTCCATTAATGTCCATTATATTATTTTCTTTATTCACCCTATTCTAATTACTGTAATGCATCCAGATGTTTTACTTAAAAAATGTTTGTAATTTATTTTATTAATGATTCTCATTAGATTTTCATTTTCGAAATTCCTCATGTCCAGACAATTATTTTTCACATTAAAATATAAACACTGTACCATTATATTTTCTCATTACAGTAATGAGAATTGGATTTCCATGCAAAAAATATAAATGATCCTTAAATATCTTTTCCTTTCATTTTGGTGTAAAATATGACCAAGATATGTTCATGACTGGTTTTATTAGATTAATCGATATGGCTAAAAAATTACAATATAAGCCATTAGTCCATTAAGGCACTGAATAGTATCTTTTTATCTCTTTAATATTGCAGAGGATATATCAGAGCGTTTGTACTAAATCACTTTGTTGAAACGACTGAAGAGGCTTGCTGACTGTCCAATACAATGCAGACTTTCAGAAGTTCTGCAGACCACCTGTTTAAGGCCAGACAGGCTATGTCTGTTTATCGATTATATATCTAGAGATACACCTGGCCAGGGATTTGAACTGACGGTTCTTCAGGACCCTGATAATTCTTCTCAGGAGAGCTCAGGACATGTGATTTAATTTTGCTGCAATGCTCAGCGCCTTAGCTGTTCTCTGTCTTGATCCATTATTGTCACTTTAATACATTTTGCTCTTCAGCATTCTGGCTAAAAGGTGAGCTAAATCAGAGCTAAAATTGGTAATTTCAAGTGTTTATGCATAAGTCAATAAGCAATAATTTCTTACAGCATTTATTTATCTTGGTTTATGTAATAGACATACATGCACTTAGTCCACATATAAGGTCTGCAATTTTCTATAATGGTGAAAGATAACATGTTAACACTCCCTAACAAATAAAAGCAATTTTAAACAGCATTTTTATCTTAAATTAATTAATTTTAATTTATAAACACACTGTTGTTCTCTGTTAATTCATGACAGCCCACTTCATGTTTACTGGAAATACATTAAATTATGTAAATCTGCTCCAACTTGAAATGCAAAAATGTACTGATATATGTAGAAATTACCATTAACCAAGATTAATAAATGCTGTACTGCAATCCATTTAGAATCCATTCTGTTCACTGTCATTTTATTGCATTCACCAATGTTAACAAATTAAACCTCATTGTAAAGGTAGACAAAAGTGGTGCATGATGTCAGTAAAGAGTCTTAACATTAATGTTAAGTGATGCTGAAATATGCCACGCAAGGTTCACAAAAACCATCAATAATAGTATCTTTAATAAGGTACACACAAGCAATTCTTCACTCATTTAAAGAGACATTACTTGGACTGTAATGTGATGAATTGTCATTTTCTCAGAATCTGCAGTTTTATATCACATCGTGTCCTTTGAGAAAAACTTTGCTGAGTGAGCACTTACTAACTGATGACCAGTTAGAATTTGGGAAACAGTAAAACTTCCTCACCATAATTCTGGCTATTCAACCCACTGTCAATAACTCAACTCAGACATATAAAGGACAAAACGTCTCTGTTATGGCCTACTGTGCTGGAGATGGGCCAGGTGATCTCTTTGAAGCATTCCTTTAGGACATGCTATAATATAATATTATGGAGCATAAGAAGCACGGAAAGACACACAGGGAGCAGTGCTAACAATCACTAACAGGTATAAAAAAGCCTAAAAGAGTATACAGTGATGATAATACCAAATATTTTGCTTGGCATGCCATTTATTGACTCACAAAAGGGTTGGGAATAGCATACTACTACTATACTATTTCTGCAATTTTAGATGACATAGCCAGTGCATATAACAGAGAATAATGTATCCCATAATACAACATACCCAATGAAACAATCCTTGATATAAGTAATATTAGCTTGTATTTTTAACTGCCCATTTCTGACTTGTTTGCCGTTAAGACATTTTTACACAAAATTAAAATAAAAATGCAAATTATTATGTATCAATTAAATATCAAGGTTATGGTGAATATAATGTTTAAATTCAATTCACCGGTTTAATTGCTTCATTGTATAAAAATATCAGTGACTTTGTAAAGTCTTATGACTAAAACAGTTTATGCTCCATGAAGACTAAGCTGCCTGTGGAACTTTGAGATAATGTTAAAAGGCTATGAAAGGATTGGCAAAACTTCAAACTTTCCAAGGAGGACTTGGAAGTCCTTTCTAACAAAATAAAAAAAACATGGCACAAGCCAGGCATTAAGATTGGAGTGCCTACAAAATGAGCATCAGGACAAGAGGTGGTGTGCGAGTGACCCAGAGGTTAGCGACAACACTAACACAGTTGCACATTTCTTTGGCTGAAATGGAAAACAGTCCAGACTTCAACAATCGCTTTGCACTTCACAGATTTAACTTTTTGAAAAGTAGAGCCACTAAGGAAGCTCACATTTGAGAAAGGCCATTGGTGTCACACCTGGAGTTTGCTAGACACCACGTGACAAATCTAAAAACTGGGCTAAACTAGAACAAGTGTTGCCATTAAGGGCAACACAGATAAGGCCAAACACAGACAAATACTTACAAAAAAAAAACTGTGTCAGACTGTCAAAGCTTGGTTCTTGGTATAATGAGTTGATAAAACATTTAAGAGGTCTGTGTTCTGCAAGAGACTTAAATTAAGTCTATATAAAAATGATATAGGACCTGAAAACTGGCAGGGGTCACTTTTTTAAGAACAGCCATCTAAAAACATAATGTTTAGATAAAACTTAACGTTTAGATAAATAAAACAAAATCAAGTAAAATTATGAAATTGTTAGTTTCTAAATATTTAATTTGTTCTATTGACAGATTAGGAAATGGTTATGCTCTTTTAGTCTCTTAATCTGTAATATACAAATAAACCAAAATATGAGGCATGTGTACATGATGTCTGATTTGAGTTGAAACGACATGTCATATATTAAAACATGTTTATATTTGGAGCCAGATACAATTTGCGTCACAAGTTAAATATCAAATATGGGACAAGGGTCATCTGGCTCCATACACTACAGCCCTCTGAAACCAGATATATCCAAGATCTAAAGTAGGGGAAAGGGCACATCACAAGATCTCATGCCATCTCACAACCCAAAGCCATGTTGAGAATGTAGTATTCACACTAACACCGTCCGAAAAGCCAAAACCTATTACATTTGACATTTACAGACCATGATATAATAAATTGATAATTAATTACCCTCATGTGCGGGCTGTCACTTATTTTTGAGGATGCAAATTCGATGAGATCGGCCCGGAGGTCCACTAGAAACTTCACCCCGCCGTGAACTTTACTGATGTGCGTGAGCAGATGTCGGTACCGGGGTGTTAAACTGTATCGTAGCCTGTCCTCCACCTGCAGGATGGTGGCGAGATCTCGCACTTGTGTGTCCAGCAACTTTCCAGCCAGATCTGAGACCCCTTTGTGATCCACCCCGAAATCACGAGAGAGCTTCTCTAAAAACTCTAGTCTCTGTTCTTTTTCCAGACTCTTGTAAAAGTGCATAAACTCCAGACTGTTGGATTCAGGTGGAGGTGGAGATTTTTCTCTCATCTCATAGGTGGGCAACGGGACAATCTTTCTTAAGATCTCTTCCATACTACTGTGCCTTGCGATGGAGGTGTATGGAGAAATGCTTCTTAACTCCCACACCCTGAGACCCAGAACTGTTTTTAAAACAGCTCCGTGTCGATAAGACTTTAGGAAAGCACGGACGGGTATATATAAGTGTAATAGTGTCATTGCGCGCCGAAAGCACGGGACAAACTCGTACCAAAATAAACCATGTATACAATGTTACAATGCACGTCCACTTCCGGTATCTCTTAAAGGAGCCGCGCAACTGTCATCTAGACTCGTATATTTACAACAACGATGTTGCTTGCTTTGTTTTTCTCACAACTAATTCTTCAATGCAGTATATTAATATTAAATATTTATATTATCAGTTTTTAATTCAAGTGTATTTCTATAGCGCTTTTTACAATTGTTGCAAATCAACTTTACAAAATCACATTTTAGCAGTAGACATAAAACATATAGAAATAATACAGGAAATGTAAAAAATACATTGTATAGAAATGCATGGTATTTAAAAGTATTTTAAAAACGTTTAAAAGATTAACATCAGCACAACCAACTGTAAAAATAATTGTCTAGGATCAGACTGTTATATTCATGCAATTATTATGTGTCTTAATATATGGTCACAGAACAGATGCGAAGAAAACGGCATATTAATACATACTAAGTGTCAAAAATGATCCAGGTACCTGCTGACTTTAATTTATACCCGTGTCATGAACTGATGATAACTACATTAATTTTAAACCATTTAAGAAATGGACGTGCGTGAGAAATACCTGTCTTTTTATTATGATGTATTCAATAAATCATACAGTTTAACCCTGCAGTAAGCATTAGGCGAGAGGGTCATTACGTGATGACGTTTGGCAGAGTAGTTTTTTAGATCGTAACCTGTGGATGTTAACCAACCATGGAAGTCAGAGTAGAATTTAAACCAATGGGGTGAGTTTGGGGGTGGGATTATTTCTTTCTTCGACCAATGGTAGACGGAGAGAGAGTGTCGGGGATGCCTGTCTGGAAACAGTACGGTTTAGTGTCGTTCGTGGATCAGAAAGTGTTTGTTGCATTTTATCATAGCGTTCCAAAAATCACACCCAATTTTAAATACTTTTAAATTATTCTTTAGTAAACCTTGTGCAGATAGATCATTAAAGAATAGTCGAGATACAAAAACATTAGTTAAGTGACGGTGGAATGCAATTTGAACTTCATTTGGCAGGTAATTGCTCATAAGACACGCTTTCAATAAAGTGAGTAATATACACACACAAGCTTGCAACTTAGTTTTATGTTGTTTTGTGTGCACTGAAATTCTAAAAGACATGCATTTCCAACATGTTCACAGGTTCATAAGCTGTTAATCGCATGATTAATAACCGAGCGGTAAGGCTGCGTTCCATAAACATCAGTTTAGGAAATTTCCCACATCAACTCGGAAATAATGTCTGGAACGGCGCTCTTTCAATATCACTAAAGCATTTTAACGTTTTGATGTTACCAAAACATGAATGATATTTTTAATGTTGCTGGATTATTTTAATGATGCTAAATCTAGAGGTGGGAAAAATCTTTAATCGAGTTGTCTGGAACCTAGAAATGTCAGCTGATCTTTCTTAAACTATTTTTAGTAGTGAACGATTTTAAGATTGAAATAAAGGCAGGTCAGGACAAATAATAAGGTGTTATTTGATTGTTATTTGATATAATAAGCATATTTGATCCATCATAGTGCTTTTGTTTGCTGTGTACCTTATCTAGTTTTATTACCTAACTACCATTGTGAAACTGCATTTTTCAGATACCGTTACATTGCTTGGCATAAGAGATGGCAGAAGACTCCAGCTCCCCAAAAGCAATGGAAAAAGAGCTGATAGATGATTTCTGCTCGAGTGGAGATGCACTTGTGTGAGTACAGCTGTTAGTGAAATTGCAATACACCCCTGAGCTCTTAGAGAGAAGCATTATACATCATACACAAATGTTGCATTTCATCTCCAATCCGATCACATCTTCAAACACTTGTCCAAATAGGTACGAGAAGCTCGATCTTGACTTACAGCAACCCTGTAATCGTGCTCTTGCTGGCACACGCTGCATTCAAATAAATTCTCCATGTGAGCGTACAAGTGAACTAAATATTTGTTATTCATCTGAGAACAAGCACCATTTAATAGCAACACAAACAACAGCTGCACATTATTATACACCGCGCTGCTCTTTGCAGCAGGAAACGCCTTTCGTGTTGCTGCGAAAGATGGAGACAAATTGAGCCAACAAATGATGTGCACCAGAAATCGTAAATCTAACGAAGTGTGAAGTGAGCGCGAGGGAGCAAGCATTCATTATTCAGAGAGTCCTACTCCATCTTCTTTATGAATAAATTATTTTACTTTGATATCTAATGCATTATATCGACGCTGTAATGCCGAGGACATCCATCCGTTCCTGGCATTTGTAATTAATCTAATGAAAGACACCTGTAACTGATGCTGACAGCAGCCTGTTGTGAAGAGGCCTGCTGGCACGCTGTCACACAGTCCAGTGAAGGGAGACGTTAGTTTGGGAAAAGATAATGTGGATTTGGAACTTTGGAGAACTAATGGTCTTTTTCTTGATGATCTCTTCTCTCATCTATTCTCATATTCTTCCATTCGTTTCTATTGCGCGTTCTGCTTATGTCTCCTTCACCTTCTCCATGTTTCTCTGCAGCATAAAGCCCAAGAAAAAGAAAGCAAAGGCCAAAACGAAGAAGTCCCTGCAGAATGGGAAGGAGAAAACACACGGAAAGGTAGTTTTTCAATGTCACTATTAATTTTCCTTTCGTCATGCCCCTGGGATTCTCACTTCAAGTCTGGCTTAATTAAGAGGCGCTGTTAGCTTTGGTGCAAAGGGATATTTATGCAGACATATCATTCAGAGCTTTCAGCTTGTTGAAATAGGGTACGGAGACCCGGATATTGCAAGAAAAGACTGTTAAATAGAGAGTAAGCTCAAAACATTTACTCAGCACACGATTAGCTTGCAAAGTTTTGTCACTGCCAAGCAACATCAAATTTTGCAAACTTCTCACTAACCTCAATACCACTAAAACCCTCTAAAGTGTCTAAACAATTATTCAGTAGCAGCGCATTACACAACCACTGGGGTGTTGATGCTTCTCGAAGATGTTTTAACAAAGCCTAAAAGCATCACCTGCTTTTGTCTTCGCCATTATCCTTGTGCTGATCAAAAGAAAGTCCTTGATCAGGATGTCAAACCTTCTGTTTTTATGACAGGCATAAGTGTCCTCAGAAGTGCTCATTATGTTTGAACTATAGTCGTATTTTGCCATTACGTAAGCCTGTTCTTTAATGCAACACACTTTCCGCCGTACAGATATTTTTGCAGTGGAACATGATTCTGCTTGACACCTCCAGGCTCTGGCTTGGCCTCATGTGATCTAGTTTAGTGTTTCCTTACCCAAAACGCTTGAAATCCTTTGCAGCAAATCCTTATTTTTTATCTTTTATTTTATTTGTATATTTTATTTATCTTTCAGACAAAAGGGGGTAAAAAGAAGAGCATGGACTTTGAAGAAAGCGGTGACAGAAGGTACACTGAGACTGTGAACGTCCCATGTGATGGTATTTTTAGTAGCGACGTCTGCCCATGCAATATCCAGATCCAGGCTTTGATTTAGAGAAATGACCTCAGCAGCCTGCAGCTGCACTTGGAAATGAGTTTTAATCCATTTACGATTCAAATATGCAATCACACGTTTTTTTCTTGCCTTTGGAGTTGATGAAAATTAATTCTGATGATTTGGACGTGCACGATTCTGGACAATATCCATTCCGATTTCTCGCTGCGTTGGCTGTCTTTCAGGAAATTAATTTATTTATTGGAAAGAAAGCTGTGGCGTGTCAGTAAAGTAATAAGTGAAAAGCTCTCGTTACGGTCGTGATGCGTGAGGGGTGGGGGGGTAGATCGGAGCCTGAGGCTTTAGCCATTAATCTGCTAAAGCAAACATTAAACATGAAAAATCCCGCTCTTTCTATATTCCATCTGTCTCCCCCAAGCTGCTTTGCAAAAGTTGGACCATCTAAAACCTCTGGTTGACTTAAGATCTGCATCTGTCTGACGGTAGGAACGGCACGTCACTAATCAGAGGCTGTGACAATCAAACGCTTTGTAAATCAATTCCTGCTGCTGATTTCTAGAAGGAGGCTGATTTACGTGACAGAGGTCACGCTTAAAACTATTAAAGGTGCCCGAGTGCTGTTCTTAACACTTAATCTCTCCCAGAAAGTTCGCTGCTGGATTGATTCGTTTGTTATGTAATTGTAATTAATTGATTTGGTCCGCTCACCTTCCGTCATATCTGAATCATGCTTTATGAAAATGGAAGCTCGCGTCTCCGCAATTATCCTTCTGTGTAATTACTGTAATTATATAATTATCATCAGTGGCCATTAAGCAATATTGTGTAATCACAGTAATTTAGTCATTGTCATTGGTCAATGAATGTTTGTCCTTTTAGTTTTTTAGGCTTTAAAATGTGTTTTTTGGCTCTTTGTCTTGGTAAGGCTCCAGCTGGATGTTAAGAAAGAAGTGAAGGAAGATCCAGATTTTGTAACGGAGGGGAAAGGGAAAAAAAGGAAAAGAAAGACCGATCATGCGGATGGACCTTCTTCCACTTCAGAAGCTCCTCTGTAAGTGTTTAGGAGTTCTGGGTATGGAATGACTGATGACTTCTGCATATTTTTACAAGCCAGTTTTTCCTTCTCATTGATCTTTTATATATTTAAATATATAATACTGTGTTTTGTTACAGTCTTCTAACACTAGAGTTAGAGAACTAAACCTCAGTTTGTCATTTATGTGCATTTATTATTGGTGAAAAGTGGACACCTATTTTCATTGTCTGCTTTTGCTTCTGAAAGGCCAAAAAGAAAGAAGAAAGTTGTAAAAGAGGAAGGGCAGGTAAACGCAGAGAAAAAGAAAAAGAAGGCAGCAAAAGACAAGGTAAGCTTTTTTCCCAGCTTTACCAGTATTTTTTAAGTCGTTTAGAATTTTAGGAGAATTAATATTTAGTAGGATTGTTTGTTAAAAACATAAAAAGCGAAATGTCTGAAATACATCAGGGAATTCAACATTCAAGGTGTGTACCACACAGATAGGCTTTTATACTAATGACTCAAGTAGGGTATTACATTTTGTAAGTCTTAGTTAAAACTTTTAATGTGACTTTGAGGCAATAAATAGGTCAGTACTTACAGTATTTTCTGTATAAATCATACAAATGTCATACAAATGTCATTCATCTTTTCCTATTAAACTAAACTGGCATCTGCAGGTCAACATCAACTTTGCTTTCACAATTGTCCTTCAATCTGATGGATTTAAATGACCATGAAAGTGATTGCCTATGCTAAAAAGCCATCATTTTGTTCAACAATTGTTGCTCTCCTCTTGATGGTCATTTTAGAGCTGCAAAGAGCAGTTTTTGGAAACAGTTTGCCAGGTTCCTGGACTTGGGATTTGCAATTCAAACACTCACTAACCCAGTTGATCAAGTTTAAAGTTGTGGTCTCTTTTCAAAGGTGAAAAAAGAGGAAAAAGACAATCCTGTCTCCTCAAAAAAGAAGAAAACCAAGGAGGAGATCGAGGCAGCCAGGGCCCTGAAGATAAAGAAGAAAGAAGAGGAGGAGAAACAGAGATGGAGATGGTGGGTTCTCGGCATGCCTCATCCTGTGAGTCTGGAAGTAAAACACCTTTTTTATTTATCTATCTTCTCTACTTATTTGACACTCTCAAAGGTGGGAAGAGGAGAAGTATGAAGATGGAATTAAATGGAAGTTCCTAGAACACAAAGGGCCATATTTTCCACCCGACTATCAACCTCTGCCTGATGATGTCAAGTTTTATTATAATGGTAAGTATTCAGAGCAAACTAACAAGAAAATACCATGGTATTACCTTTGGAGATGGGTTGCATTGGTTGACTATTAGTTTATTAGTGGCTGATCTACTTTTTTTTATTTTAAATGTTGTTTTGAATATGTTTCCTTATTTTAATATTTTTGCATGCAGTGCTTTAGCTTTGTTAAATTGTGTATGTAAATGGATTGCTGCAAGAGCTATTCATATTAACATGAAAATCTTTCTTGAGAAAGACCAAGAATGTCATATTTTAAGATGAGTTCATACAGTCAAACTTTTAAAAGCATAAAACATATTTTTTTCCTTTTGCACAACATATCATGGAAAATTTGAATCATAGATGTACTATGATAATCTTTCAAGTACAATGTATACATGCATATGGTGCACATTCAGTACCATATCAATTAAAAAAAACTGACCAGTACCATTGTTATCATCATTGTACCATCATACCGTCCACCACAATACTTTTTAATAAGCACCAGCAGTATCATTTTTTAATAAATGTGATTTATTATCGTGACTAAACGTTTAAGATTTTGGTCAGAGATAAGGGTCACTCGCTAAGTGAAGGGGTTAACACCGTTCCCCTTAATTTGCCAGTCGTGGCACACAGCCAGGCTCAAGGTTGAGCGGTTTCTCTGTTTGTGTCAGCTCTGGTATAGAAAGCGCTTTAAACGCTTAACTTGAACTTTAAGGTCAGCTTCTTCCATTAATATACATTCAGTCAGGTCTAGTTGAGAGGCGCTTCCTAAATTCGAATCATGTTTTTGAAGGCCCAGGCCATTAATCTTTTTACAATAACCTAGAGGGGAAAATATTTGGTTTTGAGACCTTTTAAACGGTGAGGTATAAATGCAGTTTTTATTATATCTGTTTGGGGTCATGATTCTCTGTGGTGCATTGAAAATCTTGCAATGACTCACCCTAACATGGTTACAAAACCGTTTTGTGGTAGGTCTGTAGAAACGGGATGCCTTTTAGCTCTGCACTTTTGACTTTTATCTCACGGTCTAAAATGATCTTACCAAAAATTATACACATTGGTTTATTTATTTCTTACGTTACAGTAATATTTGCAGAAAACTACAAACACTAGGTTAGCATTACCATTTCTGTTGTTCATATTTAGGGTTGAAGATTTATAAACTAAGCTTGTATTCTAACCTGCACGGTTAAAAAGACGTTAAACAAAGATTTTTGTCTTACGAACAAAGAAATGAACAAACAACGCTTGTGCCAGTTAACTTTAAACCAACAAAATTGCTAAATTGGTATGATAGATATAATTCACCTTTGTGTTAAGATGTGACTGTAGTTGGTGAAAATGAATGTTGTTGCAGGAAAAGCCGTGAAGCTCAACCCGCCGGCTGAAGAAGTGGCTCTTTTCTTCGCTCAGATGCTGGATCACGAGTACACCACGAAAGATGTCTTCCGCAATAACTTCTTGAGGGACTGGAGGAAGGTAAACTGCCCGTACACTTGTAAGCCCAGCTCAGCTTATAGTCTATATGAAGAAAAACGTGACCTACTTCAATTCTGAGCTTGTGTTTACTACCTTTGTGGAAGTCATGGCGGTTTATTAAATCTTGATCTTTTTTCTACAAGTATATCACGAACAAGCGGTAAAAAAACATTTCCTTTTCCGTGACCAGCAAAGTACCAAGCAACAGTAACTGTATGATGTGATTTGTGTGTCATGTCACAGTTTTTTGACTTATTGCAGATTAGTGTCACGTGTTACATATTTATACAACACAATTTTAATTATCCTTGATGCTTCAACCAATACAAAAGTGTCATGTTAAATCTCGACTTTGATGCATTTGTATTGGTTGAAGTATTAATAGTAATTAAAAGAATTACTATTTAATTTCTCTCCGTTCCTCCAATGTAAGCTTATTAAATATGCATTATGTTGTACTACAGACTAACGGTTAGACAAAAGTTTTTCCGGTCACACATTTGTGATCCTTCTAGGAGGGACGGGTGTCAGGTTATAAGTATGAGACAGTTATGAAGGGGGGCTCCGCTTGCAGCGTCCCAGCAGGCCTCGGGGCGTATCATGCAGAATTAATTTCGTGCTGCTTAGTGCTCAATGCTCTTGAAAATACGATTTGTGTAAAGGCATTGATATGCTAATCCAGACAACTCGCTTCCCGCATATGAACAAATCCAATTTAACTGTTTTATTATAACACGGAAGCCCCTGCTCGCTTCACTGAGCACAGTCTCCGCCCCATGCCCAACTGTCAATCAGAAGCGAGAGAGGAATCCAGTGATGAGACACATCAGCTCTATAATTATAGGGCTTACAGGAAGTGTTTATGTTTCTGTGTGTTTGCTTCTGGGTCATCTAAAGTGCAACGTTTGTGGCAAACGACTAATTTAATACTTATCAATGGCGACTAATCTTCTGAATGCCACCGAGGTTTCAACTGCTAATGAATTCCGTGCGTTTCAATATATGGCCGCTCGTGCTTGCGGCCACATTTGTTGATTGTGTAGTGCTGCAATTAGGAAAAGAGGTCAAGGAAAGTTTTCACAGTGGTTTGCCATGATGTGTGTTTATGAACTACTTAGTGTCTGGTAATTACGCACATTAGACGCCAGCCGGAATTGAGCTTTGCTTAACTTACCGTTTTTAGGAAAAGTGTATTTAAAGTGTAATTATCTCGAATCACTTTCAAGTGTTAGAAACATCATTAGCGGTGCTTTGTATGGCCAAGTTCTCTAACTTCATGCTTTAAACATAAATGTATAACTCGTACCATACCATTTGTGCTACAGAATTGCACCTCATGCGGCCTGTTGAGAAGTGTGCTATTACTTTTCTAAGTGGTCATGCTTTTGATTTCCACCTGACAGAGGATGTTTTGAATCAGACCAATAGATAACTGTATAGCAACCATTCCTACCACCCTAAACCACATAGCAACACTGTGGAAACCACCAAAAATACCCTGATATCCAGCTGGTGGTTTGTACACGGTCAATGACCCCTTCAGTGCGCTGCAGGAAATGTAAAACAATGAAAGGTTTCATAAAAGTTATTTTATGTTTTGTGCCACTAGTTTTTTGTGGTTTGCTTCAGTAAATTTATTTTATTTAGCAGTACAGACTGGGATTGATTTATTAGTTATTTATGAAGTAAAAATACATACATATTCACACTTTATATAGACAGTCTTTTCTTGGTTCTTCTGTCATTTTGCTCTCTCTCTTCTCTGCGCTGGGCTCTGCTCCCCGACTAATGACCCTGGGGTGCCATTTGTGTTGAAGTGTGTGTGGCGGCATAGGAAAATGAAGGAGGGCAGGTCTATTGAAATGGTTTGTGTGAGGTCCCGTGATGCCGGCCCTCTTCACCAGCCCCAGGAGGAGAGATTAGAGTGAATCAGTGTTAGTGTGACATTTAGCACAGCAAATTATAAGTCATGCACTGACAGAGGAGAAATGCTGTGACCTCTCCATCCGAAACTTACTTTACTCTTGGTCTTATCTTTCTGCTGTACCCTGGGGAAGCCGGTTATCATTACAGGTGAAAAGGTCTCTATGTCTAGGGTCATTTGTATCATCTTGAGTGTTTTTTGAAGTAAGCCGCAGTTATATATTTCTCTGTGTCAATGGCAGTGCAAAGGGTCATTATATTTTGTAGGGATTTATGTGTAAGGGGAAGAAAAAAGAAATGGCACTTGAGAGTTTGATGAGAGAGAAACTTTGATGAATGCATATAGTTGAATCTTGTTGAAGCATTTTCAAAGCAGTGCAAGGCGTACAACCCAATTCTGAATACGGTCAACAATGCTTTATGAAAAAACTGGCGTTGTGTTAAAACCAATTTGTAAAAGTTGCATAAGTATTGTATATGTTTAAGAGAATTCTCAAAAATAAAGACTGATATGTCAAATAAGTTAATACTTGTATATAATAAATGTGCTGATCCTGCTTGAGAACGTAATTTTCTGTGGCATTTAGCAATAATTAGCAAAAAAATTTGCAATAAAGACTAACTGGTGTATTTTTTACAAACTGGGGAACTTTGAGCCATTTTGTGAAGATTTATGCTTGAAGAAATTTTTGTCCGGTGACTAAATGTGGTGTGGAATCGATAATGGTATAAGATACAAACCTTTAGTTTACATCTTTTGTGTTCTTTGTCTGCAGGAGATGACACTGGAGGAGAAACAACTGATCACAGATCTGAACAAGTGTAATTTTGGTGAACTTCATGCCATGCACAAACAAAAGGTGGAAGCCAGGAAGAACATAAGCAAAGAGGAGAAGCTGGTAGGCGTCTTTCATAATATCCTAATGATAAAGGCACACATCGATTACACTAATTGACCAACATTTCTTTGAATTGTTGAATGTTCTTCAGGTAATTAAAGAGATAAATCAAAAGATTGTTGAGGAATATGGGTTCTGTGTGTTGGACCACCATCGTGAGCGCATTGGGAACTTTAAGATTGAACCTCCAGCTCTGTTTCGAGGCAGAGGAGATCACCCTAAACAGGGAATGCTGAAGAAGAGGATTCAGCCTGAAGATGTTATCATCAACTGCAGCAAGTGAGACTTCATACCAGTCCTATGGCAAGCTTTTACATACGCTAGTGTTTTTTAAATAGCATAAATCCAAGGGCCTTCAAAAGCACATCGCAGATATATTCTTTAGAATGTTATAGCTACATTAGTGGATAAAAGATATTTTCACTTAAGACCTCTTGTAGAAAAACCATATAGATGCAATGTCAAGTAATCTAGACAGATTACAAAACACTGATTGTAGCAATTTTCAAAGGTTTCAGAGGAAGTGTAAGGTATGAATTTTCCCCACAGGGAATCTCGTATCCCAGAACCCCCAGCTGGTCACCGTTGGAAGGAAGTTCGTCATGACAACACCGTTACATGGCTGGCAAGCTGGACAGAAAATGTACAAGGCTCCTGTAAATATGTGATGCTCAACGCCAACTCCAAACTTAAGGTAGATATTTTGCCACAAGCACAGAAGATTTGCTTACCACTGGATGCATATTACACACAAAAATAAATCGCTAGTTTTAATCTAATTGGCTGGCTTTGTACAGCTTATGGAAAGCCACAACTGTGGTCACCTTACATGTGTACTTTTCTTGTGTGATTGGATGGTTATTGACCAGAATAACAAAAAACTAGACAAAATTTTAAACAAAAAGTCTGGCTATGTGAGATGATATTTAAGTGACTGCATTAACCTTTCTCTCTCTTTATTTCTTTCTTTTTAAAATCATTTTCACTCCTCATCACCCCACAACCGTTCATGTCACCTTGGTAATAATACATGTAATTTGAGGTTTCGTTTTAGCACTATAGGTCCAGGCCAGTCAAACTGAGCCGAAGCATGTTCTCTCGTAGTTAGTTTCAGCTCAGCACCTCATCTTCCCCTCGTTCCACTCACTTCCTCTCGCTAATTAAATTAGGAAGCAAAGCAATCCCCTCCATCATTACCGAGTGATGGACACATCTCAAGAAACCCAAATCATACAAGGTGAGCGGATTCAGAAAACCGTCTCCCAGGTGCCTCCAGCCAGGCTTTTCTTTATAACGGTCACACTTCAGTCCATTCATCCGTCTGCGTCCTGTCAGTCCACCTCCTGCTTTTATGTGCTGTTTTAGTGAAGGTTAAGTTATTCCGCACTATGTTTGTTGCTGTGGAAACTCAAGGTGCAGAGGGCAACTTTTGTGTTTTTTGACCAATTAAAGTGCCAGTGGCTCGAATCAGACAAATCTGACCTGCGGGGGCGTAACATGAGCAAATGGGTTTTTTGAAGATGTTTTTTTTGCAAAGGTCACATTGATACTGGTTTTCTTTGTGTTTAATGCATTTATGATATTAGGTTTTTTCTCATGCATTTACTGTATGAAATGGCCATGTCTGTAGGCTGCTTTGAGGTCATCTACATTGTAGTGAAAAACGTGCAATCTTTTCAACTGTTGGTGACTCATGTAGTATGTTGGGATGTGTGCTACTTAATGGTCAATGAGATAAGCTATTGCAACAGTGAATTATTAAAAATACAGGTAAGCTTCAAGATAATCCTAATGTTACTTGCTAAGTATAAATATACAATACAATCCTTTCCTTAAGAATAAGGTAATACTTCAACTTGGAAATGCTTACAGCACGTTAGGTTAAACTGATTTCGATGATGTTATGTTGTTTGTCTCATTTAGGGAGAGAAGGATTGGGAAAAGTATGAAGTAGCCCGGAGACTAAAGTCATGCGTGGATGCCATCCGAGCCCAGTACCTTAAAGACCTGAAGTCTAAAACGATGGGTACACGCCAGAGAGCCGTAGCCCTTTACTTTATTGACAAGGTCAGGCCATACAAGCACAGACATCATTTGTGTACCTGCACTACATTAAAGGGTTTTCAGCCGTCATGTTGTCTTTATTTTGGGAAAGACTAAAGAGCTGGAGCGGGCCACCAATCAATTCATGTCAATTAAACTGCCTGTTTATAATAGATACAGCAAAATGATTTCAAAGGCACTGCATGGTGCATTTCTCAGAGGTCTTTGTGTAGAGTGGGACTGAATCAATGGTTAAATCAGTATCAAAGGTTTTGTGGCTCATGTGAAGCTTATGACCCTTGAAGTTCACGGTTATGTCAAAACATGTTCGCAAATGGACGATAGCCAAGCCGTCTCTGTGTATGACACGGGTGTGTGTGTGTTTGTGAAACCCTACAGCTGGCTCTGAGAGCAGGTAATGAAAAGGAAGAGGGCGAGACGGCAGACACCGTGGGTTGTTGTTCTCTGCGTGTGGAACACATCACCTTACACGACACACTGGATGGCCAGAACTGTGTGGTGGAGTTCGACTTCCTGGGTAAAGATTGCATCCGATACTACAACAAGGTCCCTGTGATCAAGAAGGTAAAAGAAGAGATTGTGCTGTGTTGAGATGCCTGTAAGGGGAAGTGTGTAATATCCGCCATTACTCGGACAAATAGATGGTCTTGTCCCAAACTGGGGCGCTTAAACAAACCAGTTACAATTCCATTAGGAGGTCTGGAAATTACAAATTACACATTTCACCTGTAATCACAGTGCTCGTGTTTCTTTTTTTACTTTTCTATGAACTTGATCATTTCTGCTTCAACTGTTAATAGTTGGTTAATACGTTTGACATTTAAAATATAACCAACACTGACAACGACGCTGTAATATTTGTGCTTTGAGTTGTGATTTGTCTTTTTATTTGGTGTCGGTGTCGTGCTGTGTTGTTTCACATGCACATCTTGAAAGAAGGCAAAGGTGATTTAAGCCTAAAACTTAAATCTGTTTTTCATATTAATGCATAAATATGTATCAGTATGTATCAAACAAAGTAATTAATATAAAGAAAATAATATATTAACATTAATATAAAGCAATGAACTGGAATATGCTGTCCAGAATTGAGAATATTTATTAGTTATGTATAAACAAATGGTCAAACTTTAGGGAGTCCAGACCACAACTAAAACGACAATAACTATAGGAACGATATTGTTTTTCAGGTGTAACACACATTTTATTGGTATGAATTTGCCTTAACAGGCAAGTTGTTGTATTACAGCATATAGCTGTAGAAAGTTTTCATTAAATTTAACTCTTAAATTTGAGGGCAGATTGAGCACATCAAACAGTAAAAAGGCTGTGTGAAATGTCTTGTTTGTCTGCCTGGGTTTCATGTAAATGAGAACATTTGAAAGAAGCCCATCAAGTGAAAATTAATTAGTTTCTGAATATCTAGCAAGTTTATTTGGCGTCAGGCAGCCTTTGCGGAAATGTCAATTATAATTGCAGGTATCGTCAAAAGCCCCCTTCTTCAAACACACAGACACACATCTCCTCCTCACACTGTTTTAGCCATAATGAATAACAATAAAAGCCTTTGGAGCTTCAGGTCATGTGATCTGGAGCCATGTTTCATTCTTTTGTAATAAAATAACTATTTTTGTTGCAGATGTGTAACATTGAGTATGTTATCTACCTTGTACAAGTACGAAGTTTATTACTTAGATTACTTCGCATCTATTGAAATACTCGAGCTGCTTTTGTGGTGCATTCTTAAATCGTACTGGGATAACATGTACTTCATATGTGGGAAACATGAAGATCCAAGTCATTAAAGAAAATAATGTTAATAACAAATGCTAAGAACTTGTCACTTGAATATGTATGACGTCATTTGTAATGTGTTAGACATTTAAAGCTTGTATCTGGACAATTTTGAATATGTGATCGTGTTAATTATGTTGAGAGAAATTTTACCCTCTGTGGAAAAATACAAAGCATGGTCAGTGTTTAAATCGATCATTACTTTCATATGACCACAGTCAATGGGGGAAATCTAAAATATGAAGTCTGTCATTGTTTGGCGAGCGGTCTGTTTACTTTCTGTTCATGCATTTGGCTCAAGGATAAATTGTTATTCAAATGAGTCTGATTTAAAAGCATCACATCTGCTACCATTAATTAGTTCTGTGCATATTTTAGCTGGGTTACTTAGTAGGACTGAAGCAAAACAGGACTTCTGCAAAATGTCAAATGTAATTGATAGTGTCTGTCTCTTTCTCTCAGCCTTTGCTCTATGCATATGATAAACAAGCTAACATGTGTTTTCTGTTTTAGGTTTTCAAAAACCTCAAGCTTTTCATGGAAAATAAGCAAGAAGGAGACGACCTCTTTGATCGGCTGAATGTGAGTGTAATGTTCTGAAACTCAAGCAGACAGTCAGATTTTTCATTGCGAGCGATACGGTCCTCAGGAGACTTGCATCATAAAAGCTTGCGGTAAAGGATGCAGCTTTTTCTTTTAGCTTGTTTTTCATATTAGTCTTATGGAGGGATTTTGGCTCAGAATTTTGGAGAGAGAGAGTAAAACTGAGAAATTTGTGTGTGTGTGTGTGGGAGGGAGGTGTGCCCCCTCTCTATGAGGTCAGGTTGGTAATGGTGGGCCGTTGTGGAGGGGGAATGCTAATCTGCACTCTGGGCTTTTCCGATTGACACAGCAAAAGGCCAAGTGAAGGGGTGAGTAAGGGAGGATGCAGAAGACTCATACTGGCACTGTTCCACAAAATACTGCAAATCCTATTATATGGCACTGTGCTTTAAAGCTTGTGTTTGTTTGGAAAAATAAATGTCTTGATCTTGGCTGAACCCTCACCGTGACAGAATTTGTTTAGTGTTTGGACAGAGATGCCTCATGATGCAACTGATGATGTCATTTCTTTTATGTCATTTCTTTCGATACCAAGACCAACAAATTAAAATTGACTTCATTTACGTTTATAAACGTTGTATCTTTCTTTTAGGAATGTTCCCAAAGTATTTTTGTATAGCCGTGAGTCCCTGGGTGTTCCAACCCAAATGTCATCATGTTCCCCAGTGACCTGCTGCGTAGTAAACAGACCAACATGTTCAGCATGTGCCATCAGACAACACAACACGTGCCAAACATTGACCCGCTAGTACACATCTGCTGTCATTAATTTATTATGACATTTGGCATTTAGCATCCTCCTTAAAAATATCACATGTGCTATTATATAATATATATATATATATATATATATATTCTGAATTTTCTTTTCTGTTTTATTAGGAGAAAAGTTAGAAAGGATTTTGAAAGTTTTTGTTTTTTTTAAAGTCTGATGTGGGTGTACATGTTTCCATAGCTTGTCTGAAAGCTCTTTTAAGACAGTCACTTTCTGTTGTAGCCGAAGCATTAGAGGCTGATTTAATGGAAATGTTTTCTTTATGCCAGGAATATACAACCCACACTCCGCCACTCACAAATCCATTAAAGTTGGAACGAATGTCTGATGTCTTGGGGAGAACCTGTCCTTTTAAAACTGCTCAGATGTCTTTTTCTCTCTTTGTGTCTTTAGTCAACAGCTCCATCTAGTGGCTTGCAGTGAATCTATATGATAAAAGGAGAATTTCTTAGTGTTTTTGTTGAAAATTGTTTTAATGTTTTGTTTTGTTTGTCTTCACAGACCCAATTGCTGAACAAACATCTGAGCTCTCTAATGCCGGGCCTGACTGCAAAGGTTTTTAGGACATACAACGCCTCCATAACCCTGCAGCAGCAACTTAAAGAACTGAGCAACAGTGAGCATCTATCTACCTGTCTTTATGTCTGATCCTTCCGTCTCATCCCCTCTAGCACTCGATCAGTCAAGCTTCAGGTAAAAATTGAACATCGTGACGGCTAGCGCAGCTTCCAGATGTTCAGTCACACCGTCATTCTGGATATGCATTGCAACACTTGGTTAAAACCTGTGAATTTGATGCCGGTATTGATTGCTGTCACTGATTTCTACATTTTCTGGTGCATTTTGACAACTGCAATATGGATATTGTTAGCATGACGGTGTGTCTACACTGTCAGCCAGCGACGTTATAGTCAGCAAATCTGTCAACGGCGGAAAGCTCAACGCCGCCTGCTGCAGTTTCACGCCAGTGGTTCAGTTCCAGTTATATGCGTGCAGAGCTTTTGGATGCTTCAGTCAACTTAGGTGGCTGTTGTGCAAACAAGGAAAAACATTTGAAACACAGACAAGCTCAGAACATTTTCTGTCGTGACACCAGCAAAGTTGATGGCCTGTTAAACATCAGTCACAAATTGTGTGCTCGCGCTAATGAGCCTGCTGTATGTGTGTGTCTGTGTGATGAGTGTTGTGAACACTGAGATCTGTAGCCTCTCTGTGTGAAATGCGTGTAATGGTTTGGTAGAGGTGTCAGATCGCCACTGAGGAACATTTGTTACAAGTCCTAATTAAATGAGCTCTGCGTGTGGCATGGGCTCGCTCCTAAAGGCTCGTGTGCTGTGTGTAAGTGGTGGCAATTTCTGATTTACAAAGTTACACAAGAAAGCCTGTTTATGGTCATGAGACTGTGAATTTTTCCTGACAATAGACAAAAGCATGTGTCCATTAGAAGGTCTGCATCATATTTAATATCAATTAAATATTAAACAATTTTGTGTCATGATAATTAAGCTTTTTCTCATTGCTGTAATGAATGTTTCATTGTAGTATTTCCCAGTGTTTATGTTCAAAAAGGATGCTTACTGTATAACAGAAATAAGATCTTAATAACAAATGTTTGTCTGATTTTTCCATACAGTGACTGAAAATGTGGCGGAAAAGTTGCTCTCCTACAACAGAGCAAATCGTGCGGTTGCAATTCTATGTAACCATCAGCGGGCGCCGCCAAAGACCTTCGAACAGTCCATGGCAAACCTGCAGGCAAAGGTGTGATGATCAGACTGATCGGATGGTGTGAGAAAAACTGGGTTGAATATTATCACTTTAATTTTGTCCATTCATTCCATTAGATTGACAGCAGGAAGGAGCAGCTGGTCCTGGCTAAGAAAGAGCTAAAACAGGCCAAGAAAGAAGCCAAAGGGAACTCGGACAACAAGCTGCTGACGTCAGTATCTCATTCCAGGCTCGTTCAGAGCCATTTATTTGTTCTCACAGCCTTTAGATATCTTCTATACTGTGTGCTCAGTTTGGTCGAGAAGAAGAAGAGAGCTGTGCAAAGGTGTGAGGAACAGCTACTGAGGATGGAGGTTCAGGCTACAGACAGAGAAGAGAACAAACAGATCGCCCTGAGCACCTCCAAGCTTAACTACTTGGATCCACGCATCAGCGTGGCCTGGTGACTGTCACATTTAAACACTAGCTTGCTATATGTTTGATTGTATTGCTGTCAGTGTCAGATTTGTATTTTTTTACATTGTTCAACTTTGTGTGCTTGTAGGTGTAAGAACATGGAGGTGCCACTGGATAAAATTTACAACAAAACCCTACGAGATAAGTTTGCTTGGGCAATCGACATGGCTGAAGCTGACTTTGTGTTCTAATGGTGGTTTGCTTCTCTTTTTGTCTGCATTTTAATTGAAATGGTTGATGAGGTTTTGTTGTGTGTTATATGTTATTTTTTCTATGTTTAATCAAATTCAGATACTGAATTGTTTTAGAAGAGTTCAATAAATTTTTATGGGTTATTGCCAGGGTATCGTCTTTTCATGAAACATACAAGATAAAATGACTAATGAACAAATGACAGGATTGTTTTTCACCCCAATATTAATTAAACAAATTGTATATAGGAAAACAGTAATTTATTATTGCCTTAATTTAAAGTTTAACACTGAACATATTTTACAGTACATCTCTACCTGTCTGTACCCAATGTTTATATGTGACATTAAGTGTCAGTTTAACAATGGCACAAACATAAATTCAGTAAATGCTACTAAGTACTAGAGCTGCACGATTAATCGTTAAAGGATCGCGATCTCGATTCAAACACTCATACGATCTCATTCATAAATGTCAACGATTTTTCGTTGGCGTTGGTGATTCTGCCAAATCAGAGAAAGCAGTGGCCTATAAAACTTGTTTTCAATTGTACTGCTCTACTTTTTCATTATTCTTTTGTATAAGGGTTATTTCGGAGCATTAACGCCCAAAACGCGAGTGCAACGGACAAACACGTGTGTTTACTGTATGTGTGTTTACAAAAACCTATGATAAATAATGCAGTGCCTTTGAAAAACACATTCTGTATGAACAGTCCTAATTGAGGTCTTATCATAATCTTGGTTAGAAATACTTCAAATGATCAGAAGTACTGGGATAAAAGTTCGCATATAAACACTAATGTATACGTGATCAAATCAGAGCACATCACATTTTGAATGTAATTTGGCGGTTCAAATAACGCATTTATGGATTACATTGTTTCGCCACTAGATGGGGACAATGAGTCTAAAATGTATTTTTAATGAATCATTCATTCAATGCTGATTCATCCAGTAATTGATCAAGTGAAATGTTTATTAGTGAGTAATACAAAAATTCATTAAAACGGACAAATTAAACATTTTAAATATACTGCAACAATTAATATTTAGTAAATTTACTTATAGTTGCTGTTCAGAATCGTGGGAGAATCGTGATCTCTATTTGAAACAAAAAATCGTGATTCTCAATTTAGCCAGAATCGTGCAGCTCTACTAAGTACCAAAAGTTTTTAATAATTTAACCTATTAGACTATGTGCAAAAATTGCCACAAAAGACACTAAAAAAATTACAAAAAAAAGTGTTCTTGACAGACAGAGGTGTCAAGTAACGAAGTACAAATACTTCGTTACCTTACTTAAGTAGAAATTTTGGGTATCTATACTTTACTGGAGTAATTATTTTTCAGCCGACTTTTACTTCTACTCCTTACATTTTAAAAATAGCCTCGTTACTCCCATTTCATTTCGGCTTGTTTTCATTCCGGCTTGTCGTCGTTCAAAAAGAAACCTATCCAGATAAATCCGGATAGAGTGAATTTGATTGTGGTTGTATGAGAAGTATAAACATATACCATTCTGGTATACCACCCTATTGGTTTGTACGGGATCCATCGCACCTGCACATGACACAAACGGGTGCTTTCTCTTCGTCCTCCGCGAATTAAGCTACAGCAGGTAGTTCGGTAGAGAGATGTTTGAATAAATTAGCATTGACAATGTTGTGATTAAGTAGGCTATACTAACTGTGTAACTCGTTACCCCCAACACTGGACATAGCAGACTTGTGTAGTACGAAGTACCAAGTACGAAGATGTCCGTGGCAGATTCAATTAGAGAACGAGCTAATTGCCTCCCAAATTTTTCAACATTAATATTTTAATATAACATTGTAGTCATTATGGCATTTAGAAAAATGTTTTTTTGAGGAGGTGGCGTAGCCTAAGCTTTTGTCCTTAATGGCATTTTTTTCCTTATATTACTTTTACTTTTATACTTTAAGTAGTTTTGAAACCAGTACTTTTACACTTACTTGAGTTGATACTTCAACTTCTACAGAAGTCTTTTAAAACCCTAGTATCTATACTTCTACCTGAGTAATGAATGTAAATACTTTTGACAGCAGTGTTGACAGACTTCAATGTTTGATTTTCAGTAAAGAGAACTGAGGAGACAGGTTTTATGAAACAACTTTAATTCAACAACAAATTCAATTGTATCGGAATGGTGTTAGGTTGGCACTTGGGGTAGTGCTGTTTTTACAGTAACGCAAAGTTCAGTTCTACAGTTGGTTGTTATTGTAGGCTTAAAAAGTTTTCAGCAATCTATTACAGAAAAAGATCAAATACAGTCACATTATTAGGACTGACTTTAATTACTTCTAGTTTTTAAAAAAGCATCACATCAAATAAAACATGTTAGTCACCATAGAGAAAATCTTGCTGCTCATGAAGAGTGTCTATAGTTTCAGCATAGTTTCTTCCTGTAAAAGACAACATTAAATCAGGACGCTACAAATTACAGCACAACAGTATTCCAGATTGTAATGCGTGGGCTTTAAACAAAGTCATTTTAAACTACAGAAACCAAGTTATGGTACCTCTACTAGGAAGCTTCTCCTTCTTTGACCTTGTTCTCTCCTTCAATCTCTTCCACTCCTGCCTGAGTCATCAGGTCTGCTATATTCTTTTCCAGATCATCGATGCGTGTGCTCATTTCATCAAGTGAGTCTCTGTTAAGGAGCACAAGCAATACAGTACCAGTAACAGCCCACAATACAAATTCACATTTTATACTACCTGTGAAGGCTGTGATAGAATTGAATGCAATATAGCATGTGGATCCAGTGGTTAAAGATCTATGCCAGACAAAAATGTTGGCATTTTCTAAACTAATTTGAATGAAATAAAATTCTCCATAATTCTGTTGTGTTCGGTAAGATGCCCTCCTGTTCATCTTAGTGGGATTTAAAATGTGAGGCATCACCTCAAACCGCCCTTAACAATAATAAGATGAAAGGATATTTCTCCCGATGATCTGGTCTGACATGGTCTGAAACTTGTCTTGCATCTGCTGCAGCAATGTCTGCACCTGTAAGAGATAACATGCAGTACTGAATGTGTATGCAGATGATCATATGCATGCAGTAATGTATAACGATCTCACATTTATACACCACCAAGAAAAACACTAAACTCGATTATAACTTTCAAATTTTGATCTAGTATTAATCCTGTTTATTGAGAGCAATATAGATTTGCCTCGTACAACATTTCTAAACGTGATGTTATTTCTTCGCGTAGCGCCACTTGTGTATTTTAGAAATAAATCGGATCATATAACTCAATGAATTGCATTATGTTCGTGTGCAGATTTTTATACAGTGTGAAAACGAAGCTATTACACGCATCAAAACAATCCCGATTTTCAACAGGCCTAGCATTAGCCTAGCTTAGCAAAACACATCTATCGTTTGTTTCCAACCTACCACTGCTGTGAGATCCTGCACCGATTTAGGGTCTGTCTCTGCCATAGTTGCTTTCAATAAATATATATGTACAATTACAAATTAGGTTTATTCTTCTAAAATGCTGTATCTTCCCAGCTCTCTTCTTTCCAAAAAATCAGCTGTTGGCGAAATCACGAACAACTATCGCGAGACTACGAGACCTCTCGTAGTTGAGGTTTCGTCTGCTGCAGGTAAGCAGATCTGCCTTTCACGTGAGCCGATGCGTTCATTGCGCTGCAGCATTGTGCTCGTCCAAACATGCACAGTCACTCCCTCGTTACATTAGTTGCGTGTTGGTGCATATTTTTTTTAACTTGTTCCCGTTTGTTTATGTATGTGTATTTTATGTGCCATAAAAACCATTAATAAAATACTTTGAAAATATGACAGTGAGTAAGAGCCACTCCTCATGTTCCAGATCGTTTGTCATCCAGTTACATATAGTTTGGAAAAGTTAATCTTTGCTAGGTAGTAGTCAACAGTCTCTCTCTCGCTTCATAATTTGCTTTGATACGATCTTGTGGCATGATTTTCCTTTCCTTCTTCACTGTGTAACATTAGCCCGGCTGGTGAAAGCTGCGTGCAGTCAAGCCCATATCTCCAAACTGCATCAGCCTGATTTAGACTCGATGAGAAGTGCATGAGACAGCATATGATCACGAGAGCCTGTGCTTCTGCTATTATAGTTGTCAAACGAGTCTTCGCCCAAAACAAGGTATGCTTAAGGTTCCTACCTTCTTTATAACTTCTTATTCTGTTATGCAAAGTTGTCTATTAATATAGTAAAACGAATTACGTGCCGCGGAACCTAAATAAATAGAGCTTAATGTGCATGTAAGCGTTGTTTAGTTTAGTGCTTCAAGCGAAAATTACGTGGCGTACTGGTGGTGTTATTCCCACGGTGCGTTATTTATCATTTCTGAGTTCTTGGACGTGATACTCCATTAATCTCACTCTGATTTATCGGGTTCACTTGATATTGAACAAGACAAGCAGCTAATAAAACATGCACATAACTTGTTTATACACCAGCTTCATGTATCCCCAAGTGTTTCTATCCTTATAATGATGGACAGTATATAGGGTCCGTGCACATATAGGACGCGATCTTGCATTAGACAGCTGCAGTAGATGTAGTGCAGCGGAACATGTATAAAATAAACTATAATAACCATAGTTTAACCATGCATATGTATTTCAATAGTAACTTTAAGTTGGTCTCACTGTAAATTACAATGGTGTTTGTAGTAAAACTATTGTAAAAACAAATGGTAAAAATTGTAACTTTCACAATAATAAACACATTTTCCTAAGGGAATGTAACTAAGTCTTTGTGTGCATTCACGGGATTTTCCTGCTGTGGGATTATCCACGTGTGCTAGATGTAGTTTCTAAAGTTCATAACGACGTGCACAAGGTAGTATAAAGTAAAGCGCACTAAGTAGCCTATGCTTTTTTGTGGTCGCGTTTGTATGTGGAGATAGTGATTGTCTTTTTGTCCAGGAAAGCAAAATCTATTGACTGTGGGTGTGGATGTACAGTAAACGTGTTATGGTCGGATACAAAGAGTATATTTGAGGCGTGTACGTCGGAAAAGCCCAACCCCCTTACGGAATGCAGAAGTTACGCAATACCTCCAGTGTACAGTAGCATTACTCAGAAAGTATACCTTCACTTTATGGCATTGATTCAAGAGTCTGGCTATATTTGACCTCAACATATAGGTCTAACCACTAAAACACACAGAATTCACTTGTGTAGTGTTTAAATACTAAGAATCTGTTTTGATGTTTTTGTGTGTGTTATAATCTTTGTAGTCTTTTTTATTTATTTTTTTACCACAACATTCATCAAGAATAATTTCAGTGAATGGCATGTGTTGTTACTTAGTTAGTTTAGTAATTTATTTTTAGTAAATTACAGCTCTTACTCAAACTCCAGATTTTATTGCAATCATCATGAGACTAAAAATCACTTCCCGTTTTGTATTTTTTCCATAAAACTTCTGTTTTTGCATTGTAGGATTCAAGTACTCAGTTAAATTTGTCATGGTAGCACTAGTATTATCTGTCCCTTTTGGATGACTTTCAATAATCTCTTTCGTAAACGGTCTTATGGATAAGAGTTTCTGCTTAATGAATACAATTAAATGTGATCTAATAAACATAAGATGGAGTTATTGATACGTGTGTCTTGCTCAAGATCACAATTATTTCTGTAACTCTGCTTTAGGAATTGGATTATCATTATAGGTCACAGATTCCTGCTATGTGTACCTATTCCTGCTTTCTTCATTTAAACTCACCCTCTCTGGTAATATGCTGAACGCTCACTGAATTGAGGAAAGGATGGTTTTATTGGAGCTCATAATTATTTTACCGAATTTATTACTTAGCCCACAGCCATTTAGTCAGAGACAAAGAAGCAAAAAGTCTTATCTTCTAACACAGGCCCGTTGAGCACAAACATCCTGTTTAGTTTAGATAATGTTGAGTGGGAACCTTTGAGATGACTGTTACTAATGGCTTTTGTGATATTTTTCCTTCATTGTTTTCATGCGGGTTTACATGAATCATGTAGAATGTGTTTATGTTGTCGGTTATAAAACGATGGTACTGTTGACTTAATTGGCAGTATGAGAGCATTGCAATAAGATGCTTTTTATGTATGCACTTTTAGGGAGATATTTTAAGATTATTGGCCATTTTATAGATCTGTTACTGACTATAAAAGTGTGCTGGGCTGGGTCTTCTTTGCAGAGGATGGGAGTATAGAGCCAGCGTGTCTGTGAGAACTGAATGATGGAGCAGGCGTCAGAGGAGGACATGGAGAGCTCGTGGACTTTGCTCTCCTGGCTGGCCTCTTGCATAATGGTGTTCGGTGGTGCTGTACCCTACGTCCCCCAGTACCAGGAGATCCAGAAGAGCAATAACGCAGAGGGATTCTCCACAAGAGTCTGTCTGGTGCTGCTTATTGCCAACATACTGCGCATTTTCTTCTGGTGAGTGGAGGTGGTTTAGTGCTGCAGCAGCGGTCAGAGTTGATTGAGTGCTTATGAAGGCCTGTGTGAAAATTTAATTTATAAAGACTGAATTGTTTAGTTTGTGTGTTGGTTTATATGTTAGCATTATTTTTGCTGACTGTGTAATTTAGTGTATTTTTAATTATTTATTATGTATTGCTTTGTTTGGCCTGCAGGATAGGAAAACAGTTTGAGATGCCTTTGCTCCTGCAAAGCGTGGTGATGATTCTTACCATGTTGGCGATGCTGCATTTGTGCTGTTCCATTCAGGCCAGTAACCGTGTCAGTACCAAACAACATCATATCACAGGTAAACACATTCAACCCTTCAGTTGTAAATGATATTATAATACATTTATTTGCAGTGTTATACAAAAAAATAAAGGGGTTTTTGTAGTGATAGAAGAACTTTTTTTTTGTTCCCGAATTATCATTTCAGGTTCTAAAATGGGTTTCTAAACAGGTTAGTTGCAGTTCTTGATGTGTATTTTATTCACGATAAAGCACAGATACAGTATGAGCGCTTCACCCAACGATCCTGTATATCACTGCGCAGCAGCCTTAGCAACATGTCACTCCGGGACTATTTTTCCAGCGGAAGGTAGACTTTTAGTAATTGTACTTAATGAAAGTTGCATTGATACATATTTTTAGGCTTTTGTATTTGTATTGTGTCTGAACCATTTAATGAAAACAATAAGGTACTTGAGATTAATGCTTTATCGTTGAGTATGTCACGACTGAAGGGAGTTGTCAGGCACGATGTGATGCGGACTTATTCACGATAATGTACAGCCTCTTGTATCTTACTATTTACATAAAAAAAAAACATTTCTTTCCTAAGCTTTAATAGTCTGTCAGATATTCCAGGAAAATAACGTTTGCGCAATAGAAAGTGTTAGTGGATTTTACAGCTTTACTGGACTTGAATCTTTATGGATTACAAAACATTTTTGCTCTTTTTCCACTGAAATTATGTGGTTGGCTGGCTTGCACTCCAGTCGGACAGTTTCTTCCTGTCCAAGCAGAATCATTTGTAGGTGTAACAGACTTTTTGCCGATATTAAAGTCTCAAATTTGATCTACCCGCACTGAATTTGTAGCATTCTGATTTGGCCAAAAGGGGGAGCCAATGGAAAAGCTATTCTTCGAAATGAGCTACTTTGTATCATATTTTTGAAGAGAGGAGCATGTAAAGGAATTGTTGAAAAGCAAAGACAATCTCTGGGATGAATGTAGAGATTTCTTAAAGTGACACTTACAATGATTGCTACTACAGCACTCAAAAGCTGTGTTAATGCCTGGGGTGATGTAAACGTTATATAAACTTAAGCTTGCAAGAACAGTTGTAACAGATATCACCTCTGTCCCTGCTGTCATGTAGATGGAATTAAAACAGCATGAATGTTACTCGTGGCCTGGGGAGGAATTCATTTATAATCACAATGTTAAGTGTCAAGTGTCTGACACTATCGGCATCACGTGGACCAGGGTGCAAACTGTGTGCAATTTCTTTTTTCTCATCTTCAGCATTGATTTATGATACATTTAGGCACCAGTTGATTGGCTTTTTCTGGGTGTGCAGAAGGAAACTCAATCTAAGTCATGGCTTTTATGAGATCACTTGCCTGGAAGGGGGTTTGAATGATAAAAATTTGCTGTGTTGTAATAATTTAAAAATGAATATGAAATCAGACATTAGCCCTAATATACCTGTCATGTTGATTGATTGAACTGGAGGCTGTAGCTCTTTCACTTACTTTATACATCTATAAGCATTATAAATTGTCTGCCTGTAGGAATGCATTATACATAATATTAGTGTAGACTCCTTGTTAAACACTTATTATATATTTACTGTTCTAACTTGGACAGTGAGTTGGATTAATTGGAGTTTTTCATGTGCATATGAGAGTCAATTTTTATTTCTCTGACAGTATGGAGTTACATCAAATCTTTTCTTCTCAGCAGTCTATCAGATTAAAAAAGAAGAAATATAAAGAAACTATACAAGACAGACCAAAACAACCTTTTGTTATGGAACTATTTCACCCTGTTACGTGTGTTTGTGATGTCATTACTTGTGGGCGGGGCCATATCTCATGTTTCGCAGAGGGCCTGAAAGACCCTGTAAATTATAAACAGTGATAAACATTTTTAAATTATTTATTTACTATTTTATAAATTAGTATTTTCATGAGCCAACCAAAAATGTACATAACTTGTCCTATTAAATCTGGTATTCGGCACTAGTTCTAAGCAGAGTTCCTCCACACGCTATGATAATAAATGTCATCTCCAAAACAGCAGGTCTGCAGAGAACAGGGAGTTTGCCTTAATGACAGTAAAGGTGTCTGGTTTCTTCTGGGACAGAAGGGTGGGTGTGCTAGACTCAAAATAGCCTGGACATCGGGTCCTCCCTCTAAAAGTTAGATGCCATCCGAGAGCCCTTTAACCACTGACTAACCCATTGGCAATAAACGACCTACAGTCCACCTGTCCTGCATAACTTTACACCTATTCACACACGCACAAGCTGTCGTGCTCACATACCGTCCCTTCCTAACAAATTACGCAAGCACATAAATATACTTTTAGTAAAATCTTACGTGTCCCAGGCACCCACATGCAAACAAGTGTTCACTTTTGAGGATATGCTTAAAGTGGCTTTATTTATGACATTTCCTTGTAATGCTCAGGTCTCTTTATCGCCCTGAGCTATTAATGACTTCGCTTTTGCACACACTGTTCACCTTCAGGCTGTTTAATAGACTTCTGCTCTTGTTTTGTTTGTTTGGTGCACAGAAATGTTGAGAAACATGTTAGGACCTTTAGAAGACCATCAAATTAAGAGAAAGAAGACATAATATAGTTTTATATCTGTTCTTTTGAATTATTCTTTTAATGCCACTTTGATTCACCCCTGAAGTTTGTGTCAGTTCTGTTCTATTCATACAATACGCTGTTCAGCCCAGTGGCCTTTTCACAGTATATCTGTGCATATTAAAGCAAAACTGTGCCACTTCTATTCTTTTTTAAATAATTCACAGTTTATTAAAGTCATTTTGACCTAGCCACATTTATGTATGTAGGCGTAAAATTATTTAGGCATGCACTTCAGGGTATGTTTTATTTAAATGCTATTTGTTGTTAAGTAATTTAGTTTTTCAAGGTTAAAGCTGAATCCCTGAGGTTCAGATATTTTAAAGGAAAGTTACAGCAGACATTGAAAATAGTACAACAGAGCCCTCTTGTGGACAAATGTGGTGTATAACTTGATTTTGGGCCGTTATTTGGACATTGGTCACACTTACATTTTTTAATACTTTTTAGTGTAATTGTATTAGATGACGCAGTATTAAACAGAGTGTTGTACACTTTCAAGAAAGGCACCCATGTCAACTGTGCCGAAGTTGGTGTAAAAATGGCTCAAATTTTGTTATTTGACGGCCTTCATACAAATCAAACATGGCTTAAGTGTTTCATTGTTCTGTGCAGCATTTTGTTCAGAGCATTTCCTATTGAATATAGTGTAATCAATGTTTTAGCATGGCCAGTAGTCATGTTGTGATTTGGTAAGTGGGATGGCAGGTGGCGTTATCTAACCCTCACAGAAGTGCGTTGTGTCCATTGAAGTGTGACTGTTTCTGGCCGCCAGGAGCTCGGATACTCTCTTCAATTACCATTTTGCTGTGTGCCCAATTAAATCACATTGTAATTTAATTAGTACATACAACCAAGTGACACCATCTGTTATAAACAAAACTGTTTGGCCGACAAATAATTAAGGCAGAAATTTAGAATTTAGGGTGTATCAAAGGGTGTGTTTAGTTATTTTTCTTTGTGTGTGTGTTTGTATGTTTGTTATTTCTGTGATAGCCACATTTGTTTTAAAAAGTTTTTAGGGCTATAGTTAAATACATTAAAAACATACATTATAAAAGGGTCAAATCATGTTGGGTCTCACCTTTAGAGAGGTTTAGAGATAAATATTATTATTGTAGAATGAAAATGTGTCTTTAAAAGGCCCTTACCAATATGTATTATTAATCACTAATATATCAAAACTCCTGTGTGTGTGCGCATGTGTGTTTTTGTATCATGTACACACATTGATTGGTACATCAGGAAAAGCACTTTGTTGTTGATGAAAACCAGACACTTCTGCTGTAAAGTGGCTAGATGAATTATTAAAACAACATGAAATATATCATAAATGCATGAAAGAACCTCTGTGTAAATGTTCAGTAAATGTCAGAATACTTGACATTTTGTATTTTATTAGTCAGTTGAATTAAAACCTCTTTTATTTTTAGCAATTTTAACAAACCCTGTTGTTTGCTGGACATGAAGGACATGTAGTTTCTCAAACTCTCTGTTTTCTTGCAGTCTTTTTATGAGATCTATACCATCTAGTGTAACATTAACATTTCTATCCTTAATGGTTTGGTTTGTGTGTGCATATCAGTCATACTTTTAAGAATCAGCAGTGGACTCATAATCCATTAGCTTGTGAAAGCTCTTTAGTATCGGACTGTGGATGGGCTTTTATAAAATCACGAGTTCATCTTTGACCCTCAGTTCTCAAGTCTGGTCTCAGGAGGAGTTTCTCTCTCTAAATCAGCGGTGGATTGTGACAGGCCGGACCCTCCTCTTCTCTCCATCTCTCTATCCTTCCAGGGCTCTGACAGATCAGTCAATGCCATATAACAAGGTGAAAACTCAGTGATGTGACGATGCCGTAGGGTCATAGTCTCTTTAACTCATCTAATGGTCCCTCCCCCAAAGTCTCTTTGCCGTTCTACGGTCCTTCACTTCTCCGATATGTTTTTGCCACATTTTTAACTTGATCTTCCTGATCTCTTGGGCTCCTTCTCTATCCATGACTTTTATTATTATTACTCATTTTTAAAAGTGTAGTTTGTAAAAACTCTTTTTTGTGTACTTTATTATTGGATTATTTTATCCATTTAAATTCTAGCCACTGCCCCAGAGATCATGCAAGATTATTTGCAATAACCCACATCCAACCTAATAAACGGTGAATAATATAACAAAAATACATTCAACATGTACAATACGTAGTGCTTTTTCTCTCTCTTTCACACCGTTGATGTAAAAGCTTGATGACAGAGTCCAGATGGATGATAGATGAGTGTGCTGGTTAGCCACCGCCGGCCCTCAGGGGCTTCAATTCCTCATGTTGCCTGCCTCATTTCTATTATTAATGAGAGTTCACTTAGACTCCAGTCATCAGAATCATCATCTTAACTTTGTGCCATGTAGTTATGGAGTTTAGATCCTTTATAACTCCGGTGGATGTTTGATCTGACTGTCCGTATCACATTCTCCTTCCTGGACCTCCGCTCCCTGGCCGCCTCATTAAAAATGACATCACCATCAGATACAGTAAGAGCTTCTGGATGCCCTGACGGACCGTGAAGTCTGCTATATCCAATACTGGATCGCTGCTGCTTCCTTCACTTTTTCATTTTGCTTTCTCAAGTGACCTTAGATTCATTCCTTCGATTGCACTCTCTCATTCTCTCGTCTGTTATCTGTATCTCTCTCTTGGCTTGTCTAGTTCTCTCTCTCCATTTCTCATTTTCTCAGTCTCTCGCTTTCCGTCTCTCTCATTCTCATTGCTTTTCTCTTTCTCTCAAGGCCCATTAAAAGCAGATGTGTATCATCCATCACACTCCGTGTTGACAGATTCCACCTATTTCATTAAGTGGAAAATAATAGGCACCCACTGCTATTTTTTATACTAAAGTACATGACGTTTGTTTGTGTACTAGCAAAGTTTTGGGTATATATCTGTACGTTTTTTTAAAGAAAGTTTCTTTCCACTGAGCTTTAGTGAGATTTTGGGTTTTAAATGTCTCCAGTCCAAAGCAGCGTCCATCCCCATCCGAGTTCCAATGAGAAAAATGGCATTTTTCTAAAGAAGGGTTTCAGCCTTTTCAAAAGAGAGTGAAATTGGCTGAACTGGTAAATGTAAGTGTGTATATGTGACTGTGTGTGTCCTGCACCGATCTGTGGTTCTGCCCACTGATTAGTCTCTGTTTAATAGGGAAACTATCGGTGTGTGGTGGTCTCTCTCTCTCTCTCTCTCTCTCTCTCTCTCTCTCTCTCTCTCTCTCTCTCTCTCCCTCTCCACCAGCTGCTGTCTCTTCACACTTTTATTGTGCTCTCTCTCTCTCTCTCTCTCTCTCTCTCTTCCTTCAGCTCCAACTCTCTCTCCATCTGTACACTGTCTGTTTTATCTCCATTCCATATGTTTTTCTCTTTCCCATTAAAATTGAGCTTCACACCTTCAATCACTGAGTTTGTAGATTCTGCAATATTCTGCAAGTTAAATTTCGCATCATCTCAGCCTCATTGTTGGGGAATCCCTCCTGTGGTGTCTGTGTGTGTGTGCATGCATTTGCTGTGCTGTGTCCTTGACTCATCCAACAGAGATTTTTCGTAGTCTTATGTAACCCATATCTGAGTTTCTTTCTCTCTCGCTCGCTCACTCACTCACTCACATACCCAATAGTGCCTCGTAACTCCAGAATCCCTGATGAAACACGGGTCGCCACTGACAGGCTGTCTGCTATGTTTTTTTGCCTTGGTAAAAACAGAGTACAGTTTTTCATCATAAACGAAAGCGTGTGTTTGCTTAGACACCAGCGAAGTTCATGTTTTATCTCTTGACAGTGATGTAGCATGCCTGAGTTATAGTTTTGTCCTTCTAGTTTGTGAACTTTGGACAGGGCTGGCATAATTATTATTTAAATGAAATTAATGAGTTGTTAAAGTACATAACCTCTACACGTTGGCTTGCTTTTAAAGACCCACTGACATGCCTTGAAATGTGCAGTTTTGTGCAATGAGATGATACAAAGATAATAGACATTAGAAACAGGAAGTTAGGGTGAGATGTATTGAGTAGCCCCTCCCCCTTTTAAATCCTTAATGTCTTGAATCTGATGAGATGTGTAGAATGATGTCATAAAAATGTTGAAAGAAGGAACTGAAAGAAATGTTTTAAATGCTTTAACCTTTATTCTTTCTTCAGTATAACTCTGTCTTTATCTTTTGTGATTACATTATGTAGAAAAAGTTGAGTTGGGTTTAAGTCCCAAAGGTTAAAATTGGTTAATTTCTTTGCTCTGTATACAGATTTATAGCATTTGTTACAGACAGGGCTTACGGGTACAGGGGCACAACTGTAGTTAAACTTCTTTAAAAGTGATAAAGCTTTCTCCAAAAGCCCTTCCTCCACAGCACCTGCTTTTTTTAGCTGGAGGAGAACTGACTGCGCAGGTGGGCGTGAAGGATTGCCTTGGCGCGGCATTCATGATGTCATTGCCAGAGGTTCAAGAATGTTCTGTTGGACTCAGAGTAGAAATGCATTTTCAAACACCCGCTCTATCTCTTTCCCCTTCCATTTAGATTTATCACAGTAAATGATTAAGATTTTTGTAGGATAATCCAAACACACAAACGGTGTAAAGGTGATCTGAATGTCCATCAGAAGCCAAGCAGCTGGACAGAGGAGAACCCGTGATAAGCAGAGATGGACAAAAGAAAATTAGGCCTCTGTTCAATAATGGCTTTGAATATCGACCAGTACACACCGTCAGCGGGGGAGCTTAAGTGGAGATAAGATGCTTTAAATGACTGATAATCCCTGAGGTACGTGCTGTCTGATGTATGCAGGTGAGGTCACTCTTCCATACGTTTGGTTCAGGATAAACGGAGGTCACTTTGGATGTAGCTGTCGTCTGAAAAGCTGTGTAGGTCACTTTGGAAAGGAGGAGACACCTGGAAGAGTTCACTAAGAATTAATTGTCCCCCTGATAACGTAGATTGTTTGCAAGTGCTGTCTGTTTTATTTGTTTTATCACCCAATTCACTAAAGGAATTATGCTAGTTTGCAGTGGACGCAGCAGATTATCGCTATCCAAACACCTGAAATTGCTCTGTAAAATGCCAAAATTGTGCTTGTCTACTATTTATAATGCTCTTTTTTATCACTGAACTCACAAAATACATTTTATACATTTTATTTATTATTAACAAACTTCTAAGGGGGCTTCAAGATAACTTGAAAGTAAGACAAACTAAGCATTCAAATATACTAAAACATCTCAAATTTAAGATATTTCTTAGTGTTTGGTTATTTTTATAGCAAATATACATCTGTCTAGTTATGCCAAGCTCTTATTTTATTGGGAAGACATTTTGATTGAGGAGGTCTTCAAATATTGTTGCGGACAATATTTGTATTCAAGTGGCCTTGAAGTCCCACTAAATATGTAAACGTATATACTTGTGAACTATCGTTTTCATAAATCAGAGAAACGTTAGATTAATTTGTAATCCTCTATACAATAATGTTCAATTATTAAATGACATTAGATGAATTTAAAATACATTTCTCTTGTCTTGTTGAAATTATTCTGCATGAAAGATTTGCAGTTAATCACTTCATTCAGATCTTGAAGGCTGGATTTAAGTAGTTTTCATTTAATGTAGTTTCATTTATTGTTGACTTTATGCACAGCATATCATTTATCATTCTTTACTGTTGACCTCATTCTGATTTAAGATTTCTTACTGCCACACAAATAGAAGTTATGTTCATTCAAATGCAGTGAACGGAGATAAATGGAGACATTCATAATAGTACAGCACCATAAATTGCTGCATACAGGCAAAATTTATGGAAAGCAGAGGTCTGTAAAGAACATAAGCAACACAGCAAACTAAAGTTGTGGGATATTAATATTGTGAATTATAGGATGGCCAATGTGCAGTCGTCTGGTGCTGTGACTGCAAGCTGTGTTTCCTTTAGATTTTTCTAAAAGTTTATAAGATGTTTGTTTAAGGGTTGAAGGTTGTCCGAGTTTATTTGCACAGGTTGTTACCCTCTACAAACCTGTAAGAAAACTGAATTGACCTTTTGTTCACACTGCAGTGCCACGAAATTTCATTTGGCATGACTAAGGTTACATTAATCATTGCGTTTGTCAGGAGTTTAAAACCCTAGTGGCATCTCGCGGGCATCCTCACGTACATTTCTGACATCCAGATGCTGCAGCTGAAGTCTATTTAATCTATACTACTTAATTAGTCCTCCTAGTCCCCTAGCTAATTATCTGTTCTCATCTAATTTAAAGTTACTTCTCTATCGATTACCTATTTTTCTACTCAAAATGTTATTCAGCCAAGAGCAAACCTTGAGGCGACCCATCACAACATCACACAGATTTTTCACAATCATTCTCTAACTACCCGCAATGATGTATTGCTGTAAAGTTGCGTCAGGGCTGGGCTGTCAGAGCTCACCAAGGTTAACTGGAAGGTTGTGGAGATGTTTGGGTTGGAAACCTATGTTCCAGATGTTTCCTCCTATTCCCAGTATTCACCAAAACACTTAATGAATATGACACATGCATTTAAAAAAGCTTTTCACCTTGATAAACAGCTTCAGTAATTAACCCACTGGTTGGCAATTAAAATTCAGTTCTAAATGGATTTTAATGTGGATAGACTGGTCACACTTGGCAGGAAATACGTGCATGCAATGGGGATGCATGCATGTTTTAAATCCAATGCAAAAATGTGTGTGTGTTACTGTATTGGATATATATTTATGTTTACAGTTGTTTTCATTTCATTAATCAAAAAGACAGTGAATGAGAAGATTCATTTGGCTGCATTTTAACACGGTATGAGCTGAACTAAACATGGCTATATCTGAACACATCATGAATTATTTAGCTGTTTTATGGAGTGCTGCTATTCTAAAATGTGGGGGAAAATCTAAAAAAAAAAAAAAACAGTGAGTAATTAACTATTGATTGGTACTGTATGTCTGGATTATTTATCGAATAAATAGTTCATATAATTGGCAACCATATAATTTAGGTTTATCATCTATCCAGGGTGTTCCCTGCCTGTGACCTAAAAGCTGGGATTCAGGTTCAGAGAACAGATGGATGGATAATATAGGTTAATAATATACAGATCAGCTTTGAATGTGCATGTGCACATGCATTTACATTATAACATTATTTTTTTTATGGCAGGCATAAAAATCACTGAGCATTTGTACCAAACCAGAGATGTGCATCCACACATGTATGATCATGCATGCAGGTCAGTGATTTTGATCACATTAAGGTTTTTTGCATAAGCCGTAATGAATCTGTGTATTAATAAACACTCATGAGGTTTTGCAGGCTGTACTATTTCCTCAATGTAGCTTTGATTGGCTTTGAGTTTTAGGGCACAGCTGATGGGTAGGTCACAGTTGGAGCTCATAGCACCCAGAAGAGTTAGCGATCCTGGACAAGCATCTGCCATAGAGCCCCTGGCCTCTATCCAGGCACGAACATGACGTGAGAAAGGACCCATAAGGCCAGAATTATGGACTCCTCCATGAGGCAAACTTGGGCATAGGGCCATCATGAGTGTAGCGGAGGATGTTTTTTCTTCCAGTTTCCACCCTTGCTAAAGGTTTTTCCGGCCTGGTGTTATTGGCTGAGATTGACGTGCCCCACGAAGCAAAGGGGATCTGAGACTTTTCCTGGCAGATGTTGTGGCCTGACAACTTCTCCGATATTGGTTGAGATCATAAATGTTGTTGTTGTTTTTTTTGTGGAGATTAGAGCCACAACACACAGAGGTTAAGACATACTCCCCACTTTGAGGTGGGAGATGTGCCGGTAATTGAAATGTTTGATCTGTGAACAGCTAAGCAGAAAAGTCTCTCCTCCGTGTTTTATCTCACACTCTTATCTGCAGCTTTGAAGCGTTACATATCAGTAGTGTTCTGTGCTCTGATTGGCCGGTTTGAAGAGAATGCCACCGGTGGTGGAACGAAGGTGGTCCAGGGCATCAGGGGTCAGAGCTCTCACACCAGTCGTTGCAAAATAAAATTGGAGACTGATGTGAAATCATTCCCGCGAAAGACTTTCAGCTGAAAGTAAGAGAGAGAGAGAGATACATAACTACATAATACATAAATAATGCAGTGCAAGATTGAGAATATATGCTAAGTATGCTGACTCCGCTGAAAGATCTTAAGAATGTATGAAGTAATAAAAGACAAAGAGAGAGAGAATGAGTCAGGGTTTCTGCCCCTGGCCTTTTTTGAGGTTCATGTATAAAACAAAGCATAGTTGTGTGCAGAGGTGACAGGATAAGAGGTCATGGGGATGAGGGGTGAAATCCACTTTCCTGCAAGATTCTTATTTGTATAATAGTTCTTATGTAAATTCACTGTCAGTGTTTGTTATTGTGCATTATATGAATGTGCTCAAACCAGCATACTTTATTGATTCTTTACATTATTTATTTTATTGTGTCTTTTCTTCAATATCAAAGATGCATTTCTTCCGCCATTCTTTTTTTTTCTTAGATTTCCAAAGCCTCCCAGTTCCTAATCTTATCATTTCTAGCTTCTGCCATAAAATAAAATGCATTAATCAAACAAACACAGACATATTCGCTGTTACGTTCGAAAACCGTTGCAGACTCCTGTCCAAAACGTAATCAGAACGTTAAACCTACGAAATGACACGGCATGGATCACAGACCCTCCACCGCAGAACGTGATGCACCGGTCGGAGCTGTAACAAATGGGCTATTATTTAGCTATCAATCCTGCCGAGCTGATGTCAGCTCATTTCAGAACCCTTTGCCATCAGTTTAGGTGAGGGCAGGTGCTCATTGATCATGTCAGAATGCGTTATACGGCACGTGATCTCTTACGTAGAGATGACCGATGTGACAGAAGCCCGGCTTCACTTTCTACTGATTTGCTTGCTGTTTTTCACTTTCTTTGTTGCTGACGTTGACTGTACAGTTTTTGTATTTTTATGAGTGCTTATTCCTCACCGCTTAATGTTTGCTTGTGTTTCCCCGGAGGCTGTGGCTATTTATTTCATAGCACTCAGGAAAATGGTAGATGAAATGTAGAGTTGTCGGAAATGGCTTTCTGTATATAATGGAGATTTGCAGAGGCAAAGGTTTGAAAGCTCATTTAAGTTTTCATGCAGCGCAGAGAGAAATTGTGTTCAGTGTTACTACAGGCGTACTTGGTTATATACCAAGATGCTTGAAAATATCTTATTGTTTATAAATTTAATCCTTAAAGTATACATTTTGATGCAATCTTAAAATCCTCTCTCTCTGTTTTTCTTTTAGATTTAGACTTTAGGTATTTCTGGAGCTGGAGTTCATTTGAAGACTACCTGATATTCTGCTTCGGCTTCACGCTGCTTTGTGCTTTTATAACGTTTCTCTTTCTGGACTGGATCCTTTTCGTGGAGGCTCTGGGCTCTTTGGCTGTGATGTTTGAAGCCATGCTGGGCCTTCCTCAGCTGTTACAGAACTACAACAACAGATCCACCCGAGGCATGAGGTGAGATGCCAGTAAATGTTCATTTTTTTTGTTTCATTCATTGTGTGCAACCTTGTTTCTCACGTTGATCGTTGTGATATATATTAGATACCAACATCTTCCACTCGATGTTAAAGGACAGCTTAAAAAACACACCGTGAGACACGTCTCAATAGGATTCCCAGAAAATGAATTCACAAAAAACACAGGTGGCAGTGATTGGTCGAGGAGACACTGTGAAATCACATCAAGGGCGAGAGCGTTACACACTACACACAGCACAGCGACACATTCATTGTGTTCATAAAAAGATGGATTTTGGGTGGAAAGCCATTTACATTAGCTTCCATTTTGCCTCTGTCAGCCTAAACTGTGCTCACAATGTTTAATTTGGCTCATAAAGAGAAGCCTGGAGCTCTGTGCAGATTTTTTGGAGGGTAAAGAAAGGAAAAAAGAGCTAACTTCAGCTAAAGTGCTGGTGATATTGAGCTGTGATTATTATGCAGACTGAAGCCCGGGGCTAAAGATATTAGCGTTACTTCAATTCTATCTGGATATTATTTTGAGGTTTTTTAAAAAAGTACCATTAAGGTCAACTTTGTTTTCCAGCAAGGAGACCTTGGATCTGAGCAGAGGGGGCTGTAACATCAATTAACAAGTTCATTACGCTGTCTAATATTAATTGTCATCATTATATGACTTAATGAATGATGTCTCTGGTGAAGCATATCCTGCAAACAATTACTGCGTGTGAATTTAACCTCATCACCTTCTTGGCAGTCGTGGTGCAGATGACATTAACACACATTATGCCAACCAATGAGAAAAGACAGGAGATTGTGTTAAATGACATTGTAGGTTGTACCAGGTTATGATCGTACAGTGGAGGGTAGCGGAAAGTACAGTAGTGGCCGAATTGCATGATATTTGCTGGTAATGTTCATTTAAACCATTAAAATATTATGTATAATATTATATTAAACACTTAACTTAGTATTGTCTTGACAAAATATTAATGGGTTAATAGTAATGGGTTTTACTCGTGGATACACAAAATGCACAGAAAGACAAAAAGCTGACAGGAAATACATCATGCATTGACAACAGTTGTATCAGTTATTAATATTTTGGAAAAAAGCTGTTCTCATGGGCTCACTAGGTGTGTTTTGTGAGGTTATGTGATGGTCTTTAACAAAGCCAACCATCCATAGCCCCCCACAGTCATTAATATGGGCCACTGAAAATGGGCGGCTCCAACACTGTGTGATCATTTATTGAACCTGAAGGATTTAAATGGTCCACATCTCTCTTTGACCTTCTTTTCTCCTCATTTGAACTTTTCGTTGAGGCTTTGTTCACTTGAGCTACTGTTGTAATACGTGTTTCTTTGGTAGACACACACGTGTAAGAATGGGGTGTAGTGAGAAACAGAAAGACTGCGTGTTTATCTGTGTGAGTTTCAGACTGTGACTGACAGTAATGGACCGAGCATTCAGCGACATGCTGTGTCCCCTGTCCCATGAGGCCTTGCTCCATTTTTCAAGCTCTGAAAGGCCCTCAGAATTTTTGACAGGGTCGTTTTTTGAGTTAACATTTGTATTTTTACAGAAATTGATGTTTTTGACAACATGCATTTGAGCAAAGGGAGCTGGATCTTTCATTTTATATTCAGTTTTCTCTCACATTCTTGTGTGTGTGTGTAGTGTGAATTACAAATTAGATGTCATGTTTTTCTTTGGTGTGGATATGTGGGTATGTTCTTTAATGATTAATTATGAAGAAACAATGACCCAGAGTAAATGTAGTTTTACGCCAACACATAGACACACTCATTATCCTTGTTTTAGGATGTCTTTAATAATCTGATTCATGCACAGACCTCTATAGATGAACAGCTATACATGATTTAACCTGATAACTTTGATTGCACATATTGAGCGTACACATGAAAATGCACTAAACTACATTTTTTTTTTAATTTTAGACGTTTTAATAAAAAAAATATTTTTCTATTTTAAGTATTTTTATTTTTAGGTGTTTTTTTATTATTTTTTTATTTATGTGTACTGTTATGTGAAACATATTCTTGAGTCCTAAACATTTCCATCAATATATAGTTTGTCATGATTGGATTATAATGATGCCTTGCAAATACTGTAATTAATAAGTTCACTTATAAAGTATTAGTAAACCAAACCAATCATCACACGCTGCTGCTGTCTGTCACTTCAGTTTCAAGTTTATACACCTCCTCAAAAGTTTCCAAACACAAGTTTAGTGGAAAAGTTGCACTAGCGAGGGTAAAAGCCAGTTTCTGTGTTCGGGCTTCATGCTAAGTGAAGGATGTAGTTAGCATCAGGACCCTGCTGTGTTGATGAAGCCGAGAGTGCTGTAATCTGTCTCCTTAACAAGCAGTGACACGCAGCCAGATGCTCCCATGAGACCGAGCTTCGCCATGGGCCTCGCCGCTCACACTGAGCCCTGATCGGCCCTGATTACCCCTGGGAGTTTCACGCTCGTAGGAAACATTTCTCGTATTTATAAAAAATAAGGAAGCAGTGGATGTAACTTACCTTCCAGGGTATCTGGGGAATTGAAATTGTATGTGCTTTAAGCATAGATGCTGTTGATCTTTTCTGAATGGTCTGGTGGGATCTTTTTGTTGTTTGTTTGTGATTTAACTCATTTTCTTTATCAAACAGTGCTGAATATTACACACAGGTGACCATTTTACCATTTTATTTCTGTTACACATATCCTGACGTGCTTATAATTGGTTTAAAGAAAGAAAATGTCAACTGAGTGACCGGTTCAAATCTTGCTTGACTTTTTTTTTCTTTTAAGCCAATTACAACCCACAGCATTTCATACTGGTCTGGAAGCTCTGAGACTAAACTGCCCCGAGGCTCAAATCAGCCCTGCAATGAATATCACTGTAATAGACATTTCATTTCAAAACCATATAACATACTGACTGCTAAAAGAGTGTAACTTATGATGGTTCAGTCCATTCCCAGAGCTAAAATGTAGAGACCGTACCTTATGTAACTTTAATTGAATACCTCCCACCCAGAGGCAAGCAAACAAGCAGAACTTGGTGAGCACAGTCACTGCCCCGCAGTTGTTTGCTGTCGTGTTTGGGTTAATTAGAAAAGAAAAAGCCATTTGGAGTGCATCCCCAGATGACCCAAAGTGAGCGAAGGTACGCCGGCTTCCTGCATGGCCCTCATTGATCAGAGCGAGCTGTGCGATTGAATTAAAGAACCCGCCGGCTACCATGGCTTGCCAGGACAGGTACCGCAACAGATTTATTTACATTCCCTCACGGGCATGGCACAGAGGAGGAGAAGAACGAGAAAAATAAGACAATGCAGAACGGAACCATCTGTTTTTTAGGTTGATTTGGGTATTTGTATGGCTTAGTGTACTTCTTAATGGGTTACACCACCTGTATGCAAACCTAATGTATCACTTATCATGTACCGCTGGGGCTGTTATAGTGTCCAACCCTGCTGATTTATTGGGCTCTCCAACACTCCAAAGCACATTACCGATTCACTCGGTGTATTTCCCAACTGATCTGTACTTTTTGATCGTAAGCCAATCATCTGTATGAGGTTGTTTGGTAGAGAAACATATGACGAGTTTTGAAAGCTTGCCTCTTTTTATTACATGTTTGGTTTTCTCTCTCAATTGCTCTTTAAGATTTTCTTTACTTTCTTTAAAAGAATTTTGGTTCTTTTTCTTGTTTGATGCAGACAGGTTTCTTCCAGGAAGTGTTCAAACTCCCTTGTGTTTTGTCTGACTGGATCGATCTACATGCATATTTCATATTTTTTGTTGAGGATTGGACTCTCTTTTCCCTTCTATTGTAGCTTTGTAGAATCCAGACCGTCTCTGACAGATTCTCAAGGTTTTTGTTTGCATTTACTTTTCCTGCTGTCGGTGAAGAATGACTGGAAGCATGTCTGGTTTATTTAACTAGCCATTTGTATGGTTGGTGGTGGTTGTTTGAGAAGTTCTTTTGTGAGGTGCTCTCTGAAGTCTATCAGAGCTTCTCTCTGGTCGTGGTTTATCCCTTCATCAATATGAAATCCAGCAGAAAGCAGAGAGACTGGTGTGAAAGCAGAGACTGATGTATCGATGTATCTGTCTAGAGCAGATCTTCAGAATGTTGGCCTTTGTTAGGTGTCTTTGCCAAAACCATCACAAGCCCAACTCATCTTTCTGGTGTCTTACATATCAGAATTCTGAGAAATAACAAGGTTTGGTCTACTTTTGAAAATCTCTGTACAAGGACATTTTTGGTTCAGGTTGTTTAACCAACAAAATCCACCTTTTCTTTTTTTAAAGTTTGATGTGTCTGTCTGTCTGCCAATGTTCTTTTTTTCTTTCTTTCTCTTTTTTTGTTACCTTTTGAAATCCATTCATTCCAGACTATATTTGTCTGTCTCTGTCTGTCTCTCTCTATCTGTCTGTCTTTCTGCATCTGTCTTTCTGTATCTGTCTGTCTTTCTGCATCTGTCTTTCTGCATCTGTCTGTCTTTCTGTATCTGTCTGTCTTTCTGTATCTGTCTTTCTGCATCTGTCTGTCTCTGTCTTTCTGCATCTGTCTGTCTTTCTGCATCTGTCTTTCTGTCTTTCTGTATCTGTCTTTCTGCATCTGTCTTTCTGTCATCTGTCTGTCTTTCTGTATCTGTATCTGTCTGTCTGTATCTGTCTGTCTTTCTGTATCTGTCTGTCTGTATCTGTCTTTCTGCTTTCTGTCTTTCTGCATCTGTCTGTCTTTCTGCATCTGTCTGTCTCTTTCTGTCTGTCTGTCTTTCTATCTGTCTGTCTTTCTGCATCTGTCTGTCTTTCTGCATCTGTCTTTCTGTCTGTCTTTCTGTATCTGTCTGTCTTTCTGCATCTGTCTGTCTTTCTGTATCTGTCTTTCTGCATCTGTCTTTCTGCATCTGTCTTTCTGTATCTGTCTGTCTTTCTGCATCTGTCTTTTTCTGTATCTGCATCTGTCTTTCTGCATCTGTCTTTCTGCATCTGTCTTTCTGTATCTGTCTGTCTTTCTGTATCTGTCTGTTTCTGCATCTGTCTTTCTGTCTGTCTTTCTGCATCTGTTCTGTATGTCTGTCTTTCTGTATCTGTCTGTCTTTCTGCATCTGTCTTTCTGCATCTGTCTGTCTTTCTGTATCTGTCTGTCTTTCTGTATCTGTCTTTCTGCATCTGTCTTTCTGCATCTGTCTGTCTTTCTATCTGTCTTTCTGCATCTGTCTGTCTTTCTGCATCTGTCTTTCTGTATCTGTCTGTCTTTCTGCATCTGTCTGTCTTTCTGCATCTGTCTTTCTGCATCTGTCTGTCTTTCTGCATCTGTGCATCTGTCTGTCTTTCTGTATCTGTCTTTCTGCATCTGTCTTTCTGTATCTGTCTTTCTGCATCTGTCTTTCTGCATCTGTCTTTCTGCATCTGTCTTTCTGCATCTGGTCTTTCTTGCATCTGGATCAGTCTGAAGGCAGGTTGTCAGGTTGAGTGCAGAGCTGTTCAGTATGGACTGGGAGTGCTGTAACTGTGCCCTTACTTCTCCTAATCAATGCAATAATCACTTCTACCTCTCTCACAGGCCCTGCGGCTCCGCTCGCTGTTTGCTGAGCGATTCTTTCATCTGCTGTCAATCCGCAAAGGGCTGGCAAAGAGAAGGAGAGATGGGAGATTTCGCGAGCAAGAAAGGTTGTGTTTGTGTTCAAATGAGTGTTTGCGAACGATCTGAAGACTTTCTGTTCTCTGGGCAAAAGATGGAGACGCATTAAGAGGTTTTCTGTCTCTGTTGTGTGGCACTGCTGTTTTCAGTGCTCTTGTATAACGCCCCACCCTTCTTTATTACCTCATTAATGTTTCATCATCATAATGTGTGGAGAGGAGTGCATTTGAGGTAAGATGGAAAAGACACTTTTTTTAAACACATCACACGTTTCTTCTTTTTTCTCTTACACCACAACAATGCAAAGAGTGACATGTAAGAGTATCAGTCTGAACAGGCATGTCGAGTCGGTTGGGTTTACATCATTAAAGAGACATGCTAGAAAGTGCTATTTCATTACTGTACTGTAAATGTCTGCCTCGCTGGCCTGGTGTTGTGTGAAAGACTCATTTCTCTTGTCATACAACCCGCCAGGAGGGTGGGAAGTTCAATACCCATCTCTCTCTGTCTGTGACAGCTGATGTATCGTCTCTAGCACTCATCCTCAGACCATCTTTCTTTCTCTTTCCACTCGGATGAAATGAATGAACTCATTCAGCATAAATACTGCTGGAATAAAGGGATGTGCTGTATGGTGGATGGGGGTGTCAGAGAACGAGGTGTCTCTCCCTGTCCAAGAACATTTCGGCTTCTTCCTGTAAGTTTTCAAAGCTTTAACTTTTTCAGAGACTTGTTCAGAGACTTGCAAGGTGAAAGAACGATTTGCATATTCAAAACACTGTGTTTTGAAAAGTCGCTCCCTGCCAGGTTTCTTACAGGTTGTTTGGTCCTCATGACAAACATGGAGACGGTTAGATATTGGGCATGATGATGTATTAAATATTTGTAAAATATTCAGTATATGATTTTGCTGGTCATATTAAGTTAATCAACACTGTGAATATCTTAAGCTTTTATGTGGCCTAAAGGATTCTGATGATCATTATACTGGAGATGTTGTTATTTACTTGAATTTATTTGAAAATTATTTATTTGAATTCATGTGAGCTGTCGCTTCCTGTGATTCAGAAAAAATGTAATTAATTTGTTTGTGTTATCACTTAAAATTATTGACTGAACTCTATGTGTGCTATTTTGTACATTTTAGTAAATTTGCATTTTTCAGTAGATTTGCATTGATACATAAAAATATTTAAAAAATCATAAAATAGTTTTTTTTTGTGTGAGATTTTGTGAGAAACTATATATTTTTGCTATATTTTACTTGAATTTTGTAGTTGGTTGTACTTTGTTACTATGGCAGTTCAGTTGAAATTTTGTTTTTGACTAAAAATATTATCTTTGCAAGCCATTTCAGAGCAAATACTAAACTAAATTCAGCTAAAATCTAGTGGACCTGTTTGAAGCAAAAGGAGTTTCCTAATTCATTATATAGTATGAGTGTTATATAGCAAATACTTTTATGCATTGCATAGAATCTCCATCATATCTCTCAATTTTTTATATAAATTAAATAATTGCATCTTCTATATTAAGTGTAACTGAAATTGCACTCAATTGTACATGAGTGAAATATACAGATGTGTGGCTATACCACGAAAGTAAATAGGATATTGTATGATATATTAGTCTGATGTATTGGTGCTGCTTTGGAAAGATTGGAAAGATCTTTATAGCTGTACAGTCTTTCCAACTTACTAAAGGAGGCTCATATATTGTGCCATTTCAGGAATGCATCAGTAAATTTTATCTCTCTTTCTCTTTTTCAGTGTAAAGATGGTGCTTCTTTGGACTGCTGGCGACATCTTTAAGACCACATACTTTGTGATCAATGAAAGTCCCACACAGTTTCTGGTCTGTGGTGCAGTGCAGATCATAATTGACATTGTCATTCTGCTTCAGGTGGGATACTATGGCCAAGACTCCAGAATCAAACTGGGCTGACGTCACATTTGAACAAAATGTTCATCACTCCTAAACAAAGACATACTATGTTACATGCCTACTACAGAACCATGTGCTGTTACTTTTTAATGCCTTTTTTGGGAAGAATACATACATTACTATTCAGTAAGTCTGCTACTTAATTTTGAAGCTTTTAGAATTTATATTTTTAACATTTTTCTTTAGAAATTAGCAGTGGGATAAATTATAACATTTGTGGAGTTTTTAATGACGGCATGCATAGATTTCACAAGTGCAAAGCCTCATAATCCATGTTATCCCAACATGATTTGAGAATTTTCCAAACAACATCATTTATGGAAACAAATAAGATCTGACCTTTTGTACAAAAGTAATATGGTCATGCAGAATGTTACATGTATCTCTTTTTATCTTACATCATATTTATTTTCTTTTAATTCCATGTGTTCATCATTTAAAGGTTTTAAGATGTTTTTTGGATTAATGTAGTTTTAATGTAGACTTTTGGCCCCTATTTTACAGTCTGCCATGAACTAGATTCAAACCGCTAGCTCATTTATCGTCTATATGTGGTCCTATTTTTAATTAAGAGCCCTTGCACTCTATATGTGGTCCTATTTTAAACAGCGTATTGACATTAGACTTTTCAATTAAGAGCCCTTGCACTCTGTTATTTTTTGCATAGTTGCATGAAAAACGCCATAAATTTTAAACGGATGGATCAAATTTGATTGCATTGACATTAGACTTTTCAAAGTCCCTGTTCAGAAAGCCTAAAAGTTTGAGTCAAGACACCTAAAAAATAAAACATTGGTTCAACTGATGTCATGGGGGAGAATTACAATTCAAGTTGATCCAACAGATTTTATTAGCTAATTTTAATGACCTAAATGTATTAGTGGAAAGGCATAAAAACACATTTCTAAGGGTCAACATGAATGCAACTATTTAAGTTGATCCAACATAATGTTTTAAAACGTGATGGATCAGTAATTCAAATGATTGAACCATTGCGTAAAGGCATAAAAACAATGATATTCTTTCAATCAATTAGTTGCTCACACCATGTTTTTGATTATATTAGACCAACTGTTATTAGCTGCTATTAGATCAATAAGATCCCTGTTCAGAAAGCAATGTTCGGTCACCATAAAAGTTTGTTTAACACCTTTCACACAAATGTCAGTATTTTTACAGTATAGTATTGGTGTAATTCCAGCAAAATTTCATTCACCACATGCATGAGTTCGTTGGCCTTGAACATGCCGCACATGCAAAGTGGTTAGAGAGGCAGAAAAGATAAATACATTTGAGATGAACTGAAAATAAGCTATGACAGTCATGTTAAACTGCATTGTAACAATTATGTAACAGCATCAGAACAATGTTTATGTCACAACAATATATATATTTAAGTAATGACTAAAGGTCCCTGAATATCTATAGAGTGTAGTAGCCAGCATTTCACAAATGCATAGTTATTTGATGGATAAAATGTGTTTATGTTACACTTCACCATATCTATAGAAAGCCAATGATGGACAAATGTTGAGTAATCTTGGGCTGATAGGCTCTTTTGTCCTTTAAAGATGACAATGATTACCTCACCGGACAGCCGAGAGGTGTTGTCCATATGTTTTCCCATGCACATCATGCCAAGATAAAAGGCAATCTGTTGACAAAAATTGACATTTGGACTGTTTTTATATAAAAGTTAATGAAGCTGATGATAAACGTACGTCATCTTAGATCATGATGTAGTTGATCAGTTCATCATGAAAGTAGTTCCACTCCATTAAGTTACCATTTACACAGTAACAGTATGTATTTTGTCATGGCAAAAAAATGTCACTGTAGCTTTAAATCCCACTATAGCACCAAGCTACTCAGAGGAGACTATAAATGTGGCCTTTAAAAAGCAGTTTTAGATTCCATCTTGGTTTTTGTTTTGGCTCTTTTTATCTTCTTGCTTATATATCACACTAGCGTGGAGCGATTAAGCTCAGTGGCTCCTTTAGCATTACTCATGGTTATTATGGATGAATCCATAGCTGCGGTCGCTCAGCTGTTTCCTATCTGCATGGATAGGTTTTATTGGCTTTAGTTGTTATTGTGATGGGGATGTGTTTCTACTGTATGTGTGAGGTAAATCTTTACTGTGTTTTGCTGTTAATCTCCTCAGTATTATCAGCAGCTATATCTGGCCCCAGCAAAACTCAAAACTCCAGCACATTTATTCACAGGAAAGCTGTGTGTGAGACCACCCATCTTTAAAAAATACATAAAACATTTCTGTCCAGTAAAGTTGTTGGCTGTTGGTCTCGTATTCAGCCGAATATATGAATCAGTAATGTTGCAGTTGTTAAAAATCTGAATGTTTGTATTTTGGCAAATGTTTAGGCAATTTGAGATATTGTTTAAATATTTTATAAAATTTATAAATTTAGAGTTATTTCTAGAAATAAACAGGAGACTAGCCATAAGTCAAATTTTTTCTCTCTGTATTATCTCATGTTGTCTATGAGAAACAGTTGAGGTATTAAATGGATCCCATATCTGATTTTGTTTTTTTCAATTGAATTTACTGTCCTTGGATTTCCTAAAACCTCGGTGTAATTTTGTAGGTCTACAGAATACGTAACATTTGCTGTTATATACAAGCATTCTTGTTTTGTCTATCTTTCTGTTGTATTGTATATCAGTTTCAGTTTTGTTAGTTGCACATGACCGGTAAATAGCTTTGCCACGCTCAGTAATTCTCTCGTCTTTGATAAGAAAATCGCTCTGATGAGCAAGATAACGGTCTATTATGTGTTTAATGTTGTGCGATAATGACAGTTTAATGTTGCCTTAATGGTCTGAATGTTTTTGTCATTTAATTCATGTCAGACAGGCAAAATTTGACACCAAAAACAAGCCTAACAATATTAGCCGTCATGCAACCTTCAGTTTGGCATTGTGTACATGTATTTGCTATAAATGTCATATATACAAAGAATGTGGATGTAATGTTACCATATGTAAGAATTTGTGTTTTATTTTAAAAATAGGTAAAGGATTTTCTGTACTCTTATTTATTGTTATTATAAAACTGGATAAACTTACATTGTCAACCTGTTTTCAGACAAGATCTATATTGCTTGTTAAAATTCTTAGGACTTTACATTTACTGAATTGTTTGGTTTTTCAAAGCACCAGAACCGTACTGTATTTATATAACATCTACAGCATGATTGCACATTTCAAATTAAATGTAAATTGCTTGTGTGACCAGTGTAGTGGGGTGTAAAATTGAAAACCTACTTTCCATCCATTCCTGATTCTGTACTTTGGATGTGAGGCAAATGTCAGTTCTGCATAATAGAGTTTTACTGATCACAAGTGTTAAGATCTACCATGTTCTGACCCACAGACTGTCCTGAACCTTACTGTACTGAAGCTGTGGCTTTACATACATTAGGTTCCAGCAGTGGATGGCTTCGATATGAAATATTTAGGGCTGAAAAGATGACTAGATTATGGATGAGAGACTAATCCTGCTTGGATACCTGTATCCCTCCATTAATCGAAGTCGCATACATTAATGATATGGTACAGCATGTCAAATGAAAGACTGTTTGACCCTGGAAATGAGGACATTTGGGTGGGCGGTACAGTAGCCCGATGCAGGAACAGTGAAAGACGGATTATCATTTGCTTATTTTTATCTCCTGTTGATGACACGGTCCATTACAGTGATGAAAACTGTTGAGTTGGTTTTCACATGCTCCAGCAGCACAAAGAAACTCAAGGATTTTACTTCATATTTGATATGCCTTGAATTGAACTCTTAGGGTGAATCTTATAGTGTTCAGATCATATGTGACCTTGTCTATGAAATCCAGACTTAAATCTCAAAATGCAAGTTTGGGATTAAGCATCAAAGTAGTCGTGTGTTTGTTGCTTTATTGATAGATTACATGATAGATACAGCACTTTCAAATTTTAATTATAATACTGAAATTATTTATTTTAAATACTACCATAATGATTTGGTTGATACTACATGTATGTTTTATTATTTTGCACAAAAAATACTAAAAGTTAACTTTTTGTTGTATAAGGTTATATTTTCACAGAATATTCTGTAAATTATGTAATTTTGAAATGCCTTCAGCTTGGTTATCACAGACAGGGTCACATATTTGTTGAATGTTATATCAGTGAAGCAAAAGAAAATATTTTGTTTAAATAAAAATACTGTGTTAGTAAAATATAATTGTCAAAACATAATTATTTTAGTGTTATTTATTTTCCAGATGAATATGTAATGGAAAATGTAGAGGTAAGGACTGTCACATGAAATATGATTTGGACTGAAACCACTTTCCTGTATGTTGAGATTATGGATAACGGTACTGATCATTTCTCTGATATGTTATGTGCTTTGAAGCTGTGCTTGAGATGTCCAGATAAAAGCTTATGTAGCTGTAAGGTGGCCTGATTTATGAGTTATAGTACGTTTGTCCTTTCCCTTCAGAGCGTTTTTTCCATTTGTGTGCAGCTATAGGACAGAAAAGACATTTTTGCGTTATCTGTGACACGATTAATGTTTGCATCAACTTCCTTTTATAGGCGGGAAGCACGTGAAATGTGGCGAAGAAGGGAACATGGTCCTTCATCGTGATGTGTGCGTTACCTAACTGTAGTGCAGGTGTCATATTTCACAGAACATTAGCTGTTTTGATAAGGTCAGCGTGTCACAAAGTATGTACTGTAAATGCAATGCTTTCTAAGGTTCTTGATGTGTCCTGCATGCTGGTCTAGATTCATACAGTTGGCGGAGGTGATGGGTTTTAAATGTTTTAGAAAGAATGTGGGTAGAGGATGTTTTTCTCTAATTACAAAGTATTTGCTAATGCTGTCAAAGGTCATGCTGTGCTTTAGCTCGTCACATGGGATAATATTACAGATACCATTACATGTGTGAGCACGTGACAGACATTAGTAACTGTATGGGATGTTCTGCAAGATAGCAGATCGGCTGATCTATAATCAGTCGTCAGTAAATTTAGCCAGTGTGTTTGGATGAAATTAACAAATGTGGGACACACGACCATAATCTTGCATTAAATTAATCATTTTGCATATGCTTTTTTATCCAAAGTGGCTTTAAAATAATAATTAAAAAATATTTTTTGATTGGATGAGCCGCATTCAAAGCCTAGATATCATACAAATGCGTATGTAATTTGTATATATACAATATGTAGGATAAATATACAGTATGTCCATGGTATTAATAGTTAAATTTAGTAAATGTAACCATCATGAACAATAATTTGAACATGCTCCACCAATATTGGGTTCATTATAATATAAAGAGACCCTGGGGTTCTATTTGTCTTAAACTCTCATAAACGTCCCTTTCAGTCTGCCCAGGTTAAATTATTCAATCTGTTAACATAATGAGAATGTCTTACACAACAGAAGAGACTGAAATATCCTCCTTGTCGCTGCGCTACACCTGGCTGACTTCTGCAAAGTTCAGCCCAGCCGAAGGGAAAAGCTTTTTCATACAACGTCACACCTTCACTCACAGGTGCCTTTTTCATTACTTTTGCTTCCCTTGCATTTTTTTCTTTCATTTATTCCTTCTTTTCTGTTTAAGGTCACAATGTCTGCAGACACAGCAGATGTTTCTTAAGCGCTAACAGTAGTCGACAAAAGAACCCGCTCACTGTTGGATGTGATTTTCAGAGTAGCTGCAGATTTGCCTGAATGACTTCCTTCCTAACAGTCGATAACCCCGAGCTCCTTCACCCGAGCAATTAGCCCCCAATCTGATCGAGGGCAATATCCATCTGAGCCTGAATCAGTTTCCTACATTACATTAAAATCAATATCAGCTTCCCTCTTACCAATTACAACTTTTTTCTCATTACTGGCAATTCAAATGAAACAATCACTAATCGGCCCATTTGGCAGTGAAGCTATTTTCTGCTCGCAGGTAATTACGGGCCATGGTAAATTACCACTGTACTTTATGACTTACATAGACCTTTCTATTATATTTTGCTGTTCAATGAGGAAACACAGATTTAGGTTTTACACCTTATAATGAGGCATATATTTCTTAGGACTGATTTCTAATCATGGGAAATGGGCCGTAAACTTTTTAACTTTTCAAACTCTATTGAAAGAACAAGGTCTCTCGACCTGCCTGAGAAGTCTTCAACGAGCGCAAGAAAGGTTCACCCAGAGTCACTGACATGGTGTTACCCGGCTCAGAAATGGCTCTTGTGTGTCTGTGTTTGCCCTAACTTTCAATCTACATCACAAAAAAGGAGAATTCAAAGGGCTCCATCTCTGCACTGTTCCCAGGATATACAAGAACTAGTGCAGAAGGGATTTAATAAAACCAAATGATATTCGGCTAGTAATCAGAGCTGCGCTATTGCAATAAATGTAAAACAAAAGTGAAATGAAACTGTTAACTGTCATCATCACTTTTTATTTACTTGTAATCATGACAAACTATATATTGATGGAAAGGTCTAAGAATAAATATTTGACACATTTTCATAAGAATAAACATAAACAAAAAATAATAATACCAAATATTAATATTAATGCTGTTTTTTAAAGATACCTAAAACTAAAAAATATATAATATAATATAGTATATAAATAATAATTAAATAATGTTAAATATTGCATTTTCAATATGCAGTTACAGTTTTCAGGGTAATGTTCGGTTATTCAATCAAGTATCATGTATAGAGTCAATCATGTATAGAATAGCAATAATAAATGTGCAATCTTCCATGCATACACTGTCCTAGAAAAAAAAGAACGATTTACCTTGTGTTTATTGAATTTGACGATGTGCAAATCCTTTCAATGTGACTAGTAAGATTAATCTGATGTCCTTGAAACCCTCTCTATTCATGCTATAGACACTGCCTCTGGGAAATGCAAATATCTGCAGCACTTAAAGCCAATCATTACTTCTATCCAGTTGTTGAACTGAATCTCTATCTATCAATTACAGCTCCCGTTTTTGTCATCTCAACAATGTTTGTTCTGTATGCCCCTTATGTGAGATTCATCTCTCTGGAGCTCAACCATCTGCAATGTGTCCTACCTGTACATTGTTCCCATAGACTCCCTCAGGGTTGGTCTCATTTGTTAGGCATGACTCTTATTCTGTAGGCCAGGATGTCAAGGGCACCCTGTTTCATCTCACGGCCTTCTTCATTCATCTCCCCCCGGTGATTATTATTGCCCGTCCCATGGGCAGTAATCCCAAACAGACTAATTAAAGGTCAAAATCATTACCACGCGTGGTATGGGACCCTCCTTGTAACGGCTGAAGGTGACATGAGTACCGTATGGTGTAGTTACTGTAGCTTTAAAGCTTAGTCCCCATCTGTGAGCAAAGATGAATGGAAATTCTCATAAAGAGCTCTCTACAGGTATTATAAAACTCATTTGACCAGAATAGTGAGATAAGCAATAAAGTATTTCAGACAATGTGGAAATCTTGCAAGGTTTAAATGAAACTTTAACCTTTTATGTCACAGACATTGGAGCAGATCCAAGTGCTTTTCAGGGAACTTACATCTGCCCTTTTGCAGGACACCTCATAAAAAATTCCCAGGCAGTTGAAGGTACATCCAGTTTCCTTGCCAAAGTGTTCTTTGGGTACAGACCTCGGCTTCAGACAGGTAAAATGATTAATGGTTTGTTCCCGCTTTCCTATTTTTCTCTTTCTTTCAACCTCCTTCTGATTATTTAAATAATGAATGTCCTGGTAAGAGAATCTGAGCTTGGGAAAGACTGAGATCACTGACAGCGATCCTAAGCATTGTGGGTAAAGTTTCCGAGCAGCTTGAAGCACTTGCCAGCGAGGAAGAGGAAAAGTAACTACTGACGCAGTAATGAGCAAATCGGAACAGAATCTCCTGTTCTGCACAGACTTTGGAGAGAGAAAGCACCAAACTTTACCGACACCTGCCTTGCCACCCCCCATGCAGTGTCTGGAAATCATCTGACAGTAATGTATGAAATGGTCTGATAGATGAGCAGCATCTTTGGTTGTTTTTGTTGTGCTTTTTTCTTTGGAGATGTGATAGGAAGCATTTGGAGCATAATTGAAAATCCATACCTTAAAAGCAAGATCATTTTAAAAGCGGAAAACCTTTTGAAACCTTGTTTTTATGACCGTAATCACTTCAGACAGTGAGTTATGAAAGAAATTCCAGAAACAAAAGTGCAAGACCAAAAGAGCAAAACAAACTTCTTACCTTGTATTTATATTTAGTTGTATTTGTACTCAGAACAATAAAAAACAATGATATTAATTTAAAAGTGTGTTATTTACATTAAGTGAAAGGTTATGGTAATATTATGGTGTTATGTTAATCAGACATTTTATAAAGGAGTAAAATCGTTAAGTCACACTATTTCTTTTTCTTCATTAGTAAGCTGGAAATAGTGCAGAATCTTACTATATTATACTGTATGTTTTATTTTGAAGCTTCTTGAAATCATGTGATTGTAGGTTAAGTCTCTCAGCTCCACTCCTTCTCACCTGTCCCTGAACCTCTTCTCAGGGCAGAACGAACACTAAAAACGCATTAAACAAACCCAGTGATTTATCACATGCTGACCTACAGTGATGCTCAGAGCCTCCCTCACACCTACCAGGAGATTGATGTGACCACCAATATAAAACCTTTAAAGTTCTGACCTTTCGATGTCCTTACACAGATTTTCTCTCTTTTTCACAGTTTTTTTAGCAGTGGAATGTGGAATAACAGCAGGAGAAAAAAGTTCAACCTCCAATCAACACGTGAACACAGTCCTGTCTATCATTTCTGTAGTCGGTGTCACCAAATCTAATATTCTGTCCAAGGTAAAGGTATGTTATTTTAGATCCTACTGTATTTGTGTGTTTTATTCCACTTGGCATTGGAAATAATTATTTCACTGTGTAAAAATCCAGAGTATGTTTGTTGGTTATGTTTGTTTTGTGAATATAAATGAAGGGATTAATATAAAGCCAGAAGGAAGAAAAGTGGGAAAAAAGCATTTTAAATGAGAGATCTCATTAAAAGGCATTCATATCACTTTTCTCGCCCTCTTTTCTTTAAAACCTCTAAGTCGTCCCTGTTTGGATCCCACTGTAACAACAGCTGGCCTTCCTGTGGTGTTTCCTGACCAATCATACACAGTATGTATCTGTGCGTACATCCTTCAACGTCTGTAGGTAAATATTCACTTCTCTGCATGTGTCTTTCCGTTTCTGTCCACTATGCATTAGGTGCTCTTCTCTTCTTGCTCTTCTTGCCACAGTTTTAAAATGGGAAAGCTTTACATTTGATAGTGGTAATTGTGTTGAAAGTGGAGGTGAATGCACCGTAACCATATCAGCAGTGGATTAGAAAAAGCTTTCCAGTTCTGCCCTTTGAGACCCGATGCAGTAGATTCAAGTTATTTTCCATTTACAGAGTTTATTCCACTACCAAAGCAATTTCTCTCCAAGACCGCAGTTGAAGGACAAATCACAACAAGAAGGGCTCGTCCATCAGTCTCATTACAATTTCTTCATTAGCTATTGGGTAAGAATAATGACATCACTCTTGATGGGATTAACATTTATATAACTGAAACACAATCTCTGCGTTGACATTTATTTGTGAATGCATCTAACCGCATCTTTCTGTATGTAATTTAGTTCTTTACAGTGTAATAGTATGCAACAGAAAATGGGCTTTCAAGTTTGATTGCACTTAGTAGAGATCAAATGTTACCTTATCTTGTCTTGTAGTGTGCCAAAAATCCATTACTCCGAAACCATTTTCCATCCATCATCTATGATTAACCACTTTCAGGCCAATTCACTGGCTTTTCATAATGTATCCCAGAAATATGGCTTTGTTATGAGCTGTGAGAGAATGACAGTGGCATCTATGTGTTTATTGTTGAGTTCTGTATTTACAAGTCTGCCTGTGTGTTTAAAGGTAAAGAAAGAAAAAACAGCTGGATTATGACCTGTATTTGATGAACGGGAATGCCCTAAACTTATTCTCAGTTTTGTATCAGCATTTTAATCTAGTTGCTTTGCTCCAGAGAGTTCACTTTCTCCTAACTACGTTTCACAACAGCAATGTTGTTTTACATCAGCCAATTATTGCTGTGATGTTTTATGTATTTACACACACTATATTAAAATACTCAAAGGGATATCTTTCTGAATTTCCCGCTACGGTAGCAGCATTTTAATCAAAAAGAAGTCAATGTTGCTTCACCAGAAAAGAAATCGACTTTTTCTGTGTTTAATGAGAGAATCAGTTAGCCATTCTGTAATCACTACCAATTACTAAATCTTTAATAATGAGAAGCAGATATGACAGCTACATTTGAGTAAATCCTGTAAAAGAGCTTGGCTTGCATTTTCCTATGGTGGTTGCGTAATAACTCACTGCGATGTCATAAGTGTAGTTTTGAAGTATGTAACACAGGGGATTCATTTTATCAAAGGCCATTACGTTTGTAGTTGGAGGCAGCTGCTCCATATTCAGCAGGCGTCTCGCAGCAGGCAGGACTGAGGACGCTCATACTTTCTCTTTGTGATTAGACTAGTCATTCCTCTTTCCTCCTCTCTGATCACTTAGGGCTGTACTGTACACGGCTTTCACAGGAGAGCGCGACACCGGCCAAACCAATGGCATGTGTTCTTTAAATAAGGTCTGTTGCTCTATTTGTCTTGAACCTTTCTCCGGAGGCTATTGCAATGCTTTGGCATTCAGACGCGTATATAATGCTTGATGCATTTTCATCATTTGTGTTAATGAAGAATAGTACATTCAAATAGTTAATTTGCATGATTTGCAAAGTCTTATAAAGACCTATGATGGCTTTACAAATTAAAGTTTTTGCTGAAAATCCTTCTCAAATCTCAAAAATCTCTTATTTATTTAAATGCATAAAAATATGATTGTAGATCTGATCGATCTTAATTTTTATCTTTTTTAATTTTAGATATTTTCAAAAATGTCATTGACATTTTTATGTTTATTGTTATGAATTTGTCAAATATTTATTCTTATGTCTTATATCTTTCCATCAATATATAGGGTAGTTTGTTATAATTATTGTTGAATTAAACTATGAAAATATTAAACTGAATAATGAAATAACATGAGAGTTAACAGGTTTAATCATCAGGTTAAATCAGGTTATATACAGGTTGGGAATAATGTAAGGGTTGCTACAGTAGATGATGACAGAATTTTAATAGTTAGATAAATTTACATTTCAAACGTTTCTTTGTTACTTACGTGAATTTAGTTATTTTTCAATCAGACAAGCTACCACATTAATCAGTCCTGCTCAACTTGCTGAGAAAATATTTGACTTACTCAGGGAGAACCAAGCTTTGTTCTCATGTTTGATGCTCTGGTGTGCTAACATACTGTCAATATTCCTGCTGTACGCAGTGCGTCGGAGGGAGGAATGAGAAAGAGCTCTATTAACTCAGTCTGGCTACCAAATGCTTCCTGACAAGAATATTGAATTCTCTCGTAGTTTAATGATTAATTGGACCAGGCAATGTAACAGCCCAGCATGTGTTTGCTTATCAGAATTACTTCTCCCCTAAAATTAAAATAGATCATTCCTTTTGACTTTTAATTATTGAAAAGTTTTTTTCCTCTTTACTTGCCAGTGGGCATGGAGAGGTGTGGAGGAGACAGGCTGACTGATTCAGACTGTTGGGGTTTTGCTATGATGAGTGTTGATGGCAACTTGGTGTGTAGGAGCAACTCATTTGAAAGCTGGGATTCATTCTAATGTGTTAATGACTCCTTGCAGGGATGTTGACTCAATTTGCATGACTTTCTGTGTGGTGTGCGAGTGAGATAGATATAGCTGACTTATCTCTCCTAGAAGAAAATAGACCTTCAGTCCACTGACTGTCACGTAGCCGGTGGGCGAGTAAGTTGGAATGAAAAATGTGATGTGTTGTTGCAGTGACTTCATTGTGTCCTCGGTTTGTTTCTCACTGTCTTTGATGGGTCAGCGTGTTTTGGAAAAAAGAAGCTGCTAAAATCAACATGAAACAAAATTAACTGTATTTTCTATTATAATATACAGTAGTTTCTACAATTTATAAGTGTACATTATTTCACAAGTTTTTTCTGCTATGCTGTACCTCTGACGTATTCTTTTCTTTTTGGCTGTCGCATCCGTTGTGTGGGCTAATGGTTGAAAAAGAGGAATGACAATATTGAATGACAATAATATGATTTAGGACACATTATTTAAAGACTAAGTCTCCGGACACATCTAAAAATTAATAAAGAAAGAAAGACAGAGAATAAAAAAGTCTATTCCCTGTTCTGATTTGATCCAGTGTGAGTCAGAAAACGGAGCCGCAGTGTCTGTAAACTGATCAGAGATCAGGGAAGTGAGATGATCGGGTTCAGTTCTTATTCAGGTGTGTCATTACAGGTAACCTGAGCACCAGGGTAAGAACTGTATGGCTGCTGATGTAAATAGACTCAATTATTGTGGAAATAAAACACTGCACGCACAGCAGAGACCACAGCAAATCCCTGACTGCGAGACGGAAGCTCCCCTGTTAGTTTCACTGATGACTGCAGTTACGCCAATGTCATGTGTCCTTGTTGACCGTCATTGCGGTTCTTCGCAGAAGTGGACTGGACACATCTAGAGTTGCATGTGGTAGTTAATTGATAAGCAGATGGAGTCATACTATAGAACATGAGATTTGTTGAAACTGCTGACAGTGCACTTTTTTTACAGGAAAGGCTCAAATGTGCAGATGATCATGTTGTTGCTATATTTGGCAATCCTGTATGGGGATATCCGGTCGGTAATTTGCCCTCTCCCGCGATCACACACGTATGCACACTAGACACACATGCGAAGAATAAGAGAGGAGTGTGCGACTGCAAGGGAGTTCTGCGTTTCTGGCTCTTCTCAAATTCCAATTCTGGCTCAAAGGGAGGTTTGATGTCTGCATAAAGGGAGAGGTCCATGCATCCCATCCTCCAGCATTAATGTTTAATACAGAACACCGTGGAAGACTTCAGACTCAATATATCTCTCTTCAAAATCTTCAGCATTGCTACAGGCCCAAATTCCACATGACTGACATACAGTCCCTTGAGAGACACCTTTTAACCCACTTCCTTTAGATGGATTCAGGATTTGAGTAGAAATTTAAATGTTATGTAAATCATCCTGGGATTGGGATCACTGCCCAGATGACAAAACAGGTTATGTGTAAACCAACATTTCCTCCCCACACATGCCTCATCTCTCCAAGACAATGAAAGTCATGGCTTTGATTATATCAATGAATTAACTAAAACCCTTATAACTGAGATTGAGTTATGAAACTGTTGTCTTACAGAACTTTCTCTATCCTTTGCATACACTTTTTTCCCTGGCAGCCCACCGGTTGGCAGTAATTTAACAATTCTCAAATCTGTTTAAAGGGCAATTAGGTTGATCGAAACATACAGTGGATCAAACAAATGTCAGTTTGTCATCTGCCAGAGCTGCACCTCGTACCCAAGTCCAATACACTCATCTGTTTGATCCCGTCTCTCTCTCTGGGGATTACAGTTTAATCCTCAGACTGATTTCTGTCCTTTTCCCCTCTGTCTCTAGAACATTCCCTTTCTTTCCTAAATGTAGCAGAATCATCATTAAAATGAGAGAGAGAGAGAGAGAGAGAGAGAGAGAGAGAGAGATGTATCTGTACATGTGTGTGTGTGCATAAATTAAATAGAGCTGTTGTTGGGGGTGGGGCACAACCATGAACATTGTCAAAGGTCCTGTGACACTACACCTTTTAAAAATAAAGGTGCTTCATGTTGCCATAGAAGAAACATTTTGGCTATATTGCTTCATAAAGAACCTTTAACATCCAAAGTCTACATGTTTTTTGTTCTTTAGACTATAAAAAAGTTTAAAAAATGGTTCTTTTTAAGAACCTTTGACTGAATGGTTCTTTGGAAACAGAACAATAGTTGGCATCGATGTAAAGAACCTTTTGTAGCACCTTTATATTTAAGAGTGTAAGGTCATCTGATAGTAAGGGGTAAAATTTGTTTTTATGCATGCCCACTCTTGGCAAACAATAATGGAATATGTGCAAATAAATAATGCTGTCTATTTGCTGTCTAACATAAGGACCTGTGCAAACTATTCAGTGTATTAGCATTTACCTAAACACAACTAACCTAATGAACACAGTGTGCACACTTAGCATGTGTCTGTTTGTGAGCTTACTTCACAATAGTGCTGCCAGGTGAACAGTATGTAAACAGTGTAATTGGAATTCAACTAATTGGACGGTCCGCGAGTTGTTTGCCCTGTGTGCAAAGTGCATATCAGTGTCAGATAAAAAAAGATGAGCATGTCTAATGTAGGCTATATACAAATTTCAAATACATCTGTGGAATATTTGCGCGTTTGACACCAAACAAAAAAAATAATAACAACTAACAACTAAAAATAATAACGATTCTGCTGCTCACATTCATTAATTACATTTAGAAATGGGTTTAAAACAGCACAAATAGTTGAAACTGACGCGTCTTGTACTGTACCCGTTTTTAGCACACCGAGTGTTGAAATTTATAAGCACCTCAGTCACTTTGACGCACAATGACGCGCGCGGGAATAGTGTAAAGGCACCGTGCGGGTACGTGAACGTTACGTGACCGTGGGTTTTCAGCGGTGCGCCACTACGTTCCGTTCAGTTCATTCTCGCTTTTAAACTTATCTCTCTCACAGAGCGAGAGGGGCGCGCAACCGACCGGCGTGCGCGCACACACACACACACACACACACACAAACACTCGCAGAATGCAGTGCAACTGAATGTGAGCGCGCGGGACAGTGATGATCTGTCTGCGCTGAATACTCGAAGTCTCATCATTTCTCCGCGTTTGACTGAAACGTTTCGTCCATGATCGTTAAATAACGACTTTATGAGTGAGTTTTAGCGGATAAGCAGTATTATTGGAGTGAATGTGAAGAAAGTGAGCAGCGGTCACAATGGAGTCGCGTTGATGAGTCGGGGTGAGTTGGGACGTTATACTTTCATGCTGTTTAAGACTATATAAACACGAATTATTGCATATTCTTGCGTGGTAACTTTTGCGTTTTTACTTAACTTTTGTTAAGGCTTTGTGCTTTCGATGGACTGTATACCGTAATAAATGTCTTTATTCTAAAGGCATTTGGACCATTTTTAGAGTAAATAAAGTGAAACTGAACTATACCGTAAAATATTTTGACCTTACCATTGTGTTTTGCAAAAGTCATTTTAAGGCTTAAATAAATAAAATAGATCCGTAAGGAAACAATGTTAACCATGTTAACATGTTTACTGTAACTTATTGATGAAATTTACAACATGTAAAGACCTCTCAAAGTTACATGCAATTGTTAACCTTACCATGAAGTTTTTTACCAAAGGTTTTCACATTCAAATACATCAAAATACCCATGTGAGGTTTCTATCAAAGGTTTCAAACCATTTCTTATGTTTAAAGCATGATTTTTTTATTGTCTGGTAAAGTGCTGTTTTCAGAATTTTCACATTTTTTTTAGTTATATTGCTCCTGGTTTGTGCAATTTAATTCACAGAAACCCTACAAAGTATGTTGCCTCTCAAAAACTTGTCATTTTTTGTCACATCCATAACGCATGTTTCCATTTATATTTCAAGTTTTGACTGAAAATGTCGCGTCCATAATGCTGTAAATGCCCACCCTTCACAGTTAAGCTTTTCCATATTATGTTATTAAAAATTTTACAATTTGGATAATTGCCTTTCATATAACCTCTTTAAAACATTTCAAGACATATGCATTCGACCTGATATGCATTTTGCTTGTTGTTGTAAAAGTGTGCATGTTTCTTTGACATTGTGTTCACACACACATACAGTTATAATGTACTGTATTGTCTACTTTATTAACATCCCTTTCCTAATTTCCTTTCTGTTTTAACACTTGCTTATGTGTTATCGTAGTGGATCTCGCTCCCCTCACTTTCTGCTTATCAGTCTGTACTAGAGAGAATGTTCCTGATAGAACCACTGGGCTCCTCAACACACTTCCCTCAATTAACTTTCCACACAGTAAAGCAAGCCTATCTCCCAATGGGAATATGCTTCTATTAATAAATAGTTTATCACTCTCTCTCCCACCCTTTCCTAACATAATGAAACACCTTGACAACAGCAAATTATTCAATCTGTGTAAAGAGTCGTAGGATGTCTGGAGGTTTGTGTTAATATGCCCATCCTCCAGAGACTGCTCGAGGTTAACTCTGTCTGTGTCTAAAGACATAATCCCTTTTCATTAAAACTAAAGGGGTGTTATTGTAAATATGTCTATTGCCTGTGAAGGATAACATTGTCATGTCATTTCAACAAAAAGTGATCATTAATGTTTATAGTACGAATGCAAGACATATATTCATAAGAACAAATGTTTGACCTTGTTGTGTTTTGTTGTCTCCCTGTTGTCTCCAACAGTGTGTAAATGATGTTGACTATTTGGCTCTTCGCTGAACTGTGCATGAGATCCTATGGGATCCACCTTGGTGTTCTACGGATAAACACCTCAAAGCCCAGCACCCAGGTATCAAGCTAACGCACTGAAACGACCTGAGTCTAAGCCTTCCATTGAGCAACTTTTTCTTCAGTGCCATCATGCCAATCATCAGCAACGCCAACCATGACTTCAGCAACCTCTCGGTCAGTGATGACAGCAGCTTGGACCACATCTTTACTGAGATCCCAGAAACAGAGACTGTAAAAGGAGTGTACTATCAGCGCGCACAGTTTATTCGCCGACCGGAAGATCTTCTTTCGGTGGACCACGGCCTGCAGGCCCTCATAAACGTGGGGGGCAACCGTTACACCTTTCCCTGGAGCACACTTGAGCAATTCCCCTTGACTCGCTTAGGACGTCTGAGACCCTGCAGCAGTCCTGAAGAGATTGCCCGTGTTTGTGATGATTACGATGAGGCACGCCGTGAATTTTTCTTTGACCGTAGCCCCAGTGCATTCAGAGTTATCCTCAACTTTCTAGCAGCTGGAAAACTACGTATGTTACGGGAGATGTGCGTGCTTTCGCTGCACGATGAGCTGAACTATTGGGGCGTGGAGATGGCGTACATGGAACGTTGCTGCAAGCGTAAGATGTACACGCGCATCGAGGAGGTCGCGGAGCTTGAGCGGCGGGAGGAGGAGCGGCGTCAGCGCAACATGCAGCAGCGGCCTCCAGACGAGGAGACGCAATACCGCATGTTTATGAATCGTTTGAGGGACATGGTGGAGAACCCTCAGTCGGGCTTGCCAGGAAAGATGTTTGCCTGTTTGTCTGTGTTGATGGTGGCAGTGACGGTGATCAGCCTGTGCATCAGCACAATGCCAGACCTCAGGGAGGAGGAGAATAGGGTGAGTATGTTCTCAAACATTAGTCTCTTTTATCATCAACACACTAAAACATTTGCAGTATATGTAAATTGATATGTAACACATTTTCTAAACAATTGCTCAGCTCTTTGGTTCAGTCACATACATTTTTCTTCTGTCTGCCTTTTTCTGTCACTTCATGTAGGAAGTAAGCACTTACTTACACTTGTTTACTTCACTTGCCCCAGGTAGAATGTGAGTACTGTACGTCACTGGAGATGTGTTTCCAGTCGTCATACGTGTGCTATTCCTAGTGCAAAATAATGAATGCACCTCAGCAGGGCTCCCCAATGCCAGTAAATACCCAGAGAGTAATGAACTGGACCAGCAATGCCTCCACAATGTCAGCAAACACACACAGAAAATAATAAACCAGCTCCAGAGAGACCTCAAGAATGTCAGCGGGCACACAGGGGGTCCGCTTGAAAAGACTAGACCTTTTTGCTTTTGAATGACTATGCATTTTAATCACGCTTAGGTAGACACCTCACACCGTACCAAGTATGAGTGTTAGACTCCTGGATGTACTGGATGTAGCTCCCGCTTGCCTGTAGTTGCGCTTCTCCCGTGAGTGTTAGTGTCGAAAAAAATAAATGCTGTGTGTGTGATTGGATGCTGTGTGCATGTCAACCATAAGACTCTGGTCAAGACAAGCAGTGTCTAGTCTGTTACACTAGTATGTATTGTCCAACAGGAAGTCCTGCTGAAGGCAGCAGGACTGTCATAATTAATTCACACTGCCAGGCGGTTTGTCAATGTCAATGGTCCGGTAGAACAAGAATGGCCTGAGCATGGAGTCATTCATCTCTGCTTGTAAATGTGTGTGTGTGTGCAAGGATATGTGTGTGCAGGTGTGCATTGAGTGATAACAAGATAGCCTTCTAGATCACTAACGGCACTTTCAATTCTTTGAGTGTATTCAAATGTGCAGCTTGACGTTCCATAGTTCTGTGTTTACAAGCCTAAAACCATATTCCATGAAGTTTTATACCACTGTAAATGTATGTATTCTCAGTATCAGATCAGACAAGGCAAGGCAGCAAATCTCTAGTAAATAGGAAGTGTAAGCAGGTAACACTAAAGACAGTGAGACTACAACAGTGACGAACGCTGTGGGCAAACTCACAAGCTGAAAGATACTGTAAATATAGTGAAAAAAAACTTTATCTGTCAAGTCACATGAGTGAGACCTCAATATTCCTCTTTAACATTTCAGCTCTAAATGAATCTGAACAATGTATGCGTACATTTCTGTCTTCTGGTACAATTTATGCTCTGGTTTGTAATTTAGATTCATACGAATATATAAAAGATAATCAACTTCAGGCTATTTTAGGGTATCATTGTGAATGCAGTCAGATGTGGTCAGTCTGTGTTGGATGGAAGTTTATATCCTCAGAATTTCATGCAGCATTTTAATCTATTCGTTTAGATAAAAACTATTATAATGTGATGAGTTTTTATCCCTTATACCCTTTATTTGATCTGTCTGAGCAATGGAACTGGAAAGGAGTTATGGCTACCCAATGATGTACCTTCTGCAGTTTGGTTATATTATATGTAAATAATTGTATTCTACTATTAGTTACTAATTAAAAATTGGTTATACATGGGTAGTTGACAAATAAATATGTGACTGTGTCCTATGGTGTGACAGCAAAAATAAAGAAAAAAATATATATATACAAATAGCATGAGAGATTTATCTTCTTTTATGGGGTTTTTTCAAAATTTTTTTTTGTAGGTCACACCATATGACATAGACTTTTGTCAACCACCATATTCAAGTCATGTGGATAAAAGGATGGGCTCATCAGGTAGTCAGGAGAATCAATAGCACTTTTAAGTTATGCCCTATAGATTCTGAACTTTACTTCTTCCTGTTTTTTGTCTTGCTCTAGTTCCATGTCATCTCTGCTTTCTATAGGGTTCCTGCTGTTTTCTTAAATATTCATACGCTGCTTCTTTTTTGGTGCTTTTCACTGTGTCCTCTCATCTTCTCTCTGCCTTTTCTTACCTTCGCTCATGTTTTCCCACTCTCTGCCCCTTTCCTCTCCTCTGCCTTTCTCATTCTATCTCTCTGTTTCCACTCCTGAGGCTGCAGGTGTAAATTTTGCTTTGTTTGAAGTACAGCAGTGAGGACTGAGAACAGAAGGTGTTTGGTATGCCACGAGCGTCCTGCAAACTCTCACTCACCCGGTACTGGTGACATGCACACACACGCACACGCACACACACACACGTTCACCCGGTGATGGTGACCACTCACATACACTCTTACTCACCCAGTGCTGTTGACACACACATCCTCATTCATCCAGGACAGACTAAATGCTTGAACACAGGAATTGCTTTTAAATAGAGTAGGATAGAGAGGAACAGTTTAGTGTGATGTTTTTTATTTTGACTAAACGTCTCCAGCTAGTACATCAAATGTTTGTGCAAAGACTGAATTTGGCATTGCAACAAAAAAAATCATTTTGACTTGAAAGAGACTTACTAGGAGAGCTTACTTGACCTTGAAGTTGAGCTTACTTCAACAGCAGTCAAAATCTGTTTCGTTTTTAATGCAGGTGTTTTCATTCAATTGCATGTACTAAGAGATAACATGCTACCGCTGTACATATTAACTGGAACAAACATATTAACTGTTCTCCTGTTTGTTGATTCATCTGAACGTTTATCCTGTCCAATCCGAAGTAAGTTTCCCTCCTGCCTAAGTATTTTTTCCACACACTCTTCAGTGACGGTCTAGCAAGCATTTTACATATCCAGCTCATTCTAAACTATGTCAGACAGGATATTGCAGAGAGCCAGATGGTGCCGGTACAGGTGCAAGGCACGAGTGGTTTAGGCAGGCTTGTGTTACAGAGTTTTGCATTTTGGCTGTATGGCTTGCCAGAAAGGGAAAACCTGGAACAGGTGGTGTTGCAGGGTTTGCAGTGCTATTTGGCATGGTTGGGTGCTTAATCTAAGGCAGGAGTCGATGAACAGTCCACAGCACAATCTGGACAAGACTTTGCAGGTTTTCCTGTGAGTGGGCAGATAGATACAGTCCTAAGCCAGAATGATGAGGGTATGGTGACTCATTTAGAGACCAAATGGGTTGGACTAGTAAACATATGTTCTTGTAGTCATTTTTTTCATTTTATATGAAATAACAGTTTACTGTTATTTGTAAAAAATATTTGACAAAAAAAAGCTGTGCTTTTGCTTGCCCGCCTGTTGTTTGCTATTCTGAGCACTAACATTCTTACGGTTTCAAGGTCAAAGGGTCAAATAAAACATACTCCTGACTGGCTTGCAGTGATATATACAGACGTGGCTGAACCTCTGCGCTTTCGCTTTTCTTTTCTGTGTGGCTCGTTATCCAGAATACTGGTCCTGGTTCAGCCCCGTAGGCAGCGAGACATCACCATTGTGCCCTTGAGCAAGCCCTTTAGCCCGAGGTTGTTTTTTTATCTATGATGTCACCGCGTGAAGGTTGTGGAGTTTACAGGTTTCATCAACTCTGGTTGTGTGGTGATAAAGGTTTTATTCTGGCAGCAGCTGTTAAGAAAACATAGTGTGATGCTGTATGTATGTGACACGGCTGATTGTTTTTTCTCTTGTACTGTGCACTCATTTTTGATTCAGCGGATATTGTAACTGAATAGTGATTGTAAAGTAAATAGTGTCATCTATCAGACCACTCATTTCACAAGTAGCTTCACTTCAGAATTAAAGATGTATTTTTTGTATTATCTTGTTATCGTCCCCCTATAATGTTTAATATTCATTTTACATTGTTTTGATGAATCGACAACATTTTTTGACAACAATTTCCACTTAAAATGCTATATAACGCTAAAGACAAAATTAAGATATTCTTTAAAATACATAATAAAAATATAATAATGAATGCATTAGTGTTTGCTACCTAGTAAGGCAACTTTGGCCCCAATTATTAGTCTCTCAGTCACATTAGACTCTATGGGACATTACAGAACATCTCTGTTTTTGGTTTTAAGCATGTCTTTTGCTGTTAGCTTCAAATAAGATGAATCACCCTTGAAGTTCTGCCACTTTGGACCTTACCCCTGGGACTTTTCTGTACTTAGCTAAATCTATTATTCTTTATGTCTCTCAGAATTTTTTCAGATCCTTTGATAGGGGTGGAATCTCTGTAGCATAACTGTAAACATGGTAAACTGTAATGTGCTGTGTTAGATGAGCACTACACATTCAGTGTATATATATACTTACATTTCCTGTTTTGCATTAGCAAGAAAAAATATTATATTATAGGAAATTAAAATTAATAATTACATCATGTACTGGAACAGTATAGACTAAGATTTCTTATAGAGCACATTTCTTCCACACCAGTCATGTTTCCATATAATTATAAGATTAGGCTGCTTCAATGTGAACTTTTGTCTCTGGATTTGGAAGTTCTTGAGTTTCATTAATTAGTTTTAAGCAGTTGGTAGTGAGTTAGTTTATTATTTTGGTAGCATTGGTTTCTGATTTACCTGTCCTTAAATATCACATTGAAAACGTAAATCCCACTGTGGTGGGAAATTTACATGTTGGTCAAACTTCCTGTCTAATTTAGCCAGAATATACCACAGAATGCAGTGCACCAGGCATCAGTCCAATCAAAATATAATCAAAAGTCTGGCTTGTGAAAATATCACAAGGTAAGACAGATAAGGTATATCAGATTCAGGCCATATACGTGGTGAATAAAGGCTACTTGAATGTTCAGCTGATTCAGATCTTTATTTTGAATTTGTTCATAAAAAGTCTTGACATTTATAATTTGTTCACTAATTCATACTAATTCTGTGTTAAATACACTCTTGAGTTTGTGTAAATCAGTAAAATGAGAATAACTCTAAAGGGCTATGATCACTTTTTATTTTATCCGTGACTCTCAAAAGTGTATTAAACTAATCAACAATGGCAAGTCCATAACACTGTAAAGCCTTATCGCAGTTGACTTTGAAGACCTTTTTTATAGTGTAGAGCGCATCAGCATCTGAGATTTGCACCAGAAAAGATCCAGCTGAAGACAGTCAGTGACTGTATCTGAAACCACCAGATGACACATAGATCATATATCTGTCACTGTGAGTTACCATAACCCCGCGAGAAAACATGCAACACTCACACAAGATAAACTTATGTGCAGTTTCCAATACAGTTTCCATTTACACAGCACAGGTTTATCAAAATTGAGTCCTGGCAATTTGAGGGAATCAGTTTGATTGTAAAATGCAATTGGTAATCTTGTTAATAACCAAATTGCCTGACCGTAGTCCTATTTCGCGGTCAACACAGGACCAACGACCATACAGTATTCTGCTGCTGTGCAAATTTTACACATTGTATATCTCCACCCAGCCCTTGTTTCTCTTGCCTCCTTTCTCTTGACAGACCCACAGGCTCCATGAAGCCATCCCTTGACCTCTCTGTTCTTTTTCCATTGAGGTGTTTATGGGCTGGCTCTGAGGTATCCATGTCTGTTCAGTGTCTCCAGGGTCCTGACTAAAAGCTAGATATGCTCATCTGAAAGGCGAGGAAAGGATGTTACAGTGCCATTTACAACGAGGCAAGAAATATACAGACGCAAATGGGAATGCTCGGTTCTTGCAGGAGCATGCATGTTACTGTGTAGTCTTACATTACTGTAACAAACCTCTGTAACTAAGTTAAATCGTTAAATTTCAATTTGAACTGTTGAGAATATAATAGTAGCTGATCTGATATTGAAAGCTGACTATTATAGCAAGATGACGCTTTATGATAATAAAGTAGCTTCTGAATTAACATACTTGCATTAAGTATTTTTCAGACTTACGAATTGTTGATGTTTACAAATATTTGTCAGCTTTGTTCTTGGATATTAGTTCCGTGACTTGACATTTGCATAGTGATTTTTATTAATATGCCAAGGCACAAGCACAGATGTTGATAAGTAAAAGTTAAGAGTTGACAGCCGCCTTCATGGTTTTTATATTAGTCAACTAAAGTTTTCTTTCAGCTAAAGCCAAGCAAAAAAACTTTAAATATAATAGCATGTAAATATAAGTGTGGGAAGTGAGAGAAACAATCTTATTCATTTCTTAAAGTTCTAGGCTAAAACCTGCTGTGCCCCTAATTTCTATAGGGAGTCTGAAGCAGAGGTGCCCTGGCACAGAGCTGCTGGTGCAGGACCACGGCAGTAAACCTCGCTTGAAAGGATTTGCAGTAACCTGCCATAAAGGACAGATCAAATGGAGCGAGCACAGCGTCAGTCTCTAGAGACGGGGGAGGAGGACGCAGAAGAAAAAGGACAGAATGAGAGTGATGCAGTTGGATGAAAGATGTGGGTGGGTGGGTCCAGTGCTTCCAAAGGTCATGTGGTTGCAGTCACAGGTAGTTGCCTGATGATCCAGTGGTTAAAGGTGCATTTTGGTAAGCTGGTTTCTTCGGCCCCGTTTCTCACACATACTCACTAGAGCTTATCACGATCAAGTTCAGCAGGCACTTTGACAGATACAGAGACACACTGAGTGGGAAAGGCTGTGCATGCTCATAATGCCAACTCACACTCTCTCTCTTTCCTCCTCCATCCATCGCTCCATCCCTTCATTACTCTCCATTTTAGCAGCGTGAGGTGGGGAGAAGAGGACGAGCGCGTGTCTTGCTAAAAAAAATCAGTGCTTAGCAAGCTGAAGACGGAGAGGCAGGTGTTTAAGATTCAGAGGACGTCTCTCTGTGTACTTTTGCTAGTGCAGAGCTGTACCATCCCATCCTGCGCTTATACTTTGGTCTTCTAGGCTGAGATCGAAATTAACAGAGAAAGAGGGAGAACTGTCTTCATGTTTTGCAAAATAGTATTCAGGGTGAAAAACTGAGTGTAATGCATTTTGTAGGATTACTCAGATTAAAGGATCGGGATGAGAATATGCGTGTGTATTTTGTTGGTTTGGATGGCTTGATGAGGTGAAGAGAGATAGGAAAGAAAACTCACAAATGAGATCTCTCAAGTCAAGGTAAACAAGGTTTGCAACCCATTTTACCACAGTAATGTGATGTGAAACAGGATATTAAAATGTTTTATCCATCAGGATTTGATTGGATCGTGATAAATGGTCTCTTTGTGACTTGTTGGAGGGGTTGGGAGGTGAAGCAAGTTACTGTAGTACATGATACAATTTTGCAGTAATATTACCAACACAATTACACACACTGAATCACAAATAAGTAAGCAAGCAGAGAAATGTATCTGTTTGATAGTGTCACAGTTTGCTCAGAATTAAGATGCAAATCACACTTTGCCTGCAATCAGTTAGAGATTTTATTTTAAGCTCTAAAAAACTTCCAGGATAAATTATCAGAGCTATGCTATGTACATTAATTATTTGTATATTATAAACTATAATTCCTTTGTAAAAAAGGAATTGGGCGTCACAATTGATACAAAAAGGAAACAAACAAGAGCTACATCTTTTCTGAGCTGTGATAGATTAACCTTTGTGCAATAAAGTTTGTATTTTCCAGGGAGGAGTATCTGAATATCACAAGTTAGTCTGGTCATCTGTCATATCCGTGTCTGTCTTTGTTCTGTGACTCTGCACCACACGGGTTATGGGTTCTGGCTTACTGCAATGTAGTACACAGAGTTCTTACAATGTCCCAGTCACTCCATCTCAACGTCTCTGCCTCTCAATCCCTAGCGATGACCTCAAGGTCATTTTAACATACGGCCTCATCAGCACACACAACCTGGTAAACACAGCATGACAGATTGAGCATGCTTTTCCAGTGTTTTGCGTACTTAATCCTTCATGTCTTTCAATCAGAATATGGAATAGGGAGCAGCTGGGGCGAATGCACTGAGATTTACATAAATGCAATATGCTGACCTCCACAATTTCTTGCTGGTGGTCTTTTTTAGGAACGCTCAGAATTATGTAGCACTGTTGACTCTGAGCCAGAAAGTTTGATGACGTATATTTTGGCAAGAGAAAGTGGGAACGGGGCAGAGAATTAATAACAGCCTTAGATTATGGAAGAGAGATGTGTCTGGAAGGCATGGTGAGCATCTCTGTGGCAGTGGAGAAGTCTTACTTTAATCACATTATATCACTGTACAGCTAATGTCCATGCAGGACACAGTACTGTATTTTTATGCGATTTCTGAGCATTACTCACAGCTAAAGAACTGTATAAAAATCATTCTTAGAGAGTCCTCAGCCTCATATTTGAACACTTCTGTGACAAAGTCACAGACTTGAAAACATCAGAGACAAAACATCAGAGGCTTAGTGTGTCTGTGAGGATTGTGAGATGTTTCTCTCTCTCTCTCCATCTTCTTTTTCTTTTTAGTTCAGAGTAGAATGCAAGCTTTTCCATTACGGGCAAAAAACAAACTTGCATCCCTTTTAAATGTTACATGAACTTATACTTTTTACTGAAAAGCTATTTATTATTCAGCCATGCAGGTGTTCATAGTAATAGAGGCCTTTCCCAAAGGTCCTACAAAGCTGGCGTGTGAAATAGATTTTCGCAATACTTGAAAGTATGCAAACCAAGTTGCAAGTGTTTTCCATAACTTAATTTGAGTCTTGAATATTAAATGTTCAAGATTTCCCAGAATGCTTATGTTTAGGGCTAGATGCCTGTTGCATTTTTGTTCTTTATAAATGATGTTTTAGGTGAATTTATCTTGTGTTTCCAAAAATATAAAACCTACAAAATTCTGATGAGACTTTTGAGAAATATTTTTTTTGCCATTGTTTATCACAGATATACTGTGTGTGTGACCAAACAATCCTGTGAGCGTCAGCACATCCTTAGTTATTCAGCTCAGCATCCAAACCTTCATCTCTTCCTGCCATTCCACCTCCAGGGTCCCCATATCTCATTCACCTACCCGCTCATAGATTGGATTATCCCGACCACATTTCGCATTCAATATATCCATTTATGCCATTTCAGACCCTTCCTCTTGATTCAAACTGCCAGGAAGCCCACCTAACATTCAATCAGAGACGTTTAACAGAAAAATGACTGTCAGTTCATGTACTCGGTTTAGTGCAAACAATATCTGTTATGCATAATGGCATATAGGGTCGTACACTGCTTAGCTGTTAGCTGTCTCATTTTTTTGTTTGAGTCAAATTCCCATTGATTTAATTCGTTTTCATAGTATGCCATTATAAAGTGCAACAGTTGGATTCCAGAAAAATGTTGTTTTTTTACCCAGAATGCATCGGAGTACCACACGTAAGGTCCTATTATCCTGCCTGTGCTTTATGATGAAATAAAAAGCATTCCCTACTAGATACGTGGTGATCTGCTCATCAGCTTTGTAGGAGATTTCGAAACATACACAGGCAGCGTAGATGCTTAGGGCTGCGGTTGATTGCTTTTGGGCTCAAAGGGGGGATGTCATTGACATTTCTAGTGGCAGCGCTCAGATAAGGTCACCCTAAGTGCATTAGCACTGAGAAATTGACAATCAACCCGACGAGTTGCAAAGTGTTAGCCTTCTTTAACTTGCATAATGTCTGCAGCTGCAGTCAACCCCACCGCAGAGAGGTGAGGAGCAGCGAGAGAAATGAAATGAGATGAAGGTGTGGAGATGAAGATGAGAATGATGGGGAAGTAGTGAGCAGGGAGAGTGACAGAATGAAGAAGAGGGAGAGGGTGAAAGTCGTACCGGATGACAAATCGTCTGCGCTGTGTGATAAACGTTTCAGGTTGCTGAGTTTACACTAATGAATCAACACGTACAGCAGCTGCTGCTGTATAACATTATACCGGCTATAACTGCGGGTCCATGACAGTGATTTAGTTCCAAGCTAAAATAAACAAATGTTAAAAGAACGTTTAAAGAATGTTAAAATGTCTTGCAGTTTCAGCTACGTTGTGAATGCATCATAACAGTTGCTGTAAATGAACAAACTAAAGTTTGGTTTCGTTTAGGGTTAGAGGATGGAAAATAGCATGTGTGTGTGAGTATGCTTGGTGAGAAAGCATGAATGAGTTTTGAAGGTGTTTTGAAAGATAAGAGTGTGTTAAGAGGGACTGATGTAAACACAGGGTGTTTTATTTTTCAGTTTATACCGCCGTGTTAAATACATCATTCTGATTGGTTCACAGATCAAGTCTGTCAACGTGTTGATTATTTATATTCAACTGTATGGTTATTATGTTGTTCCCTGAGGCTATATTAACATTATTGATTTTACTTCACCGTTATGAAATTTTTTAGATTGAACATTTTTTTACTTGAACATAAATTTTACAAAACTTCATTGCCGTAAACAGATGCCACCCTTAAATAACCCATGTGTGTGTGACATGGATTACTATCATATGCACGTAGCAAAAACCATTTATATTTGCAAGAGTCGTCCAGTAACTGCACATCACAGAGCTAATTTTCTAACATGACACAACTGCAGTATGTTCCCTTGAGTTCTGCTTGAACTGATGCATCACACCAAATATTAATTAAATCTGCTATCGCAGAATCTCTCCGGTGGCTCTTCTGCTTCTTCCACAGTTTTTCTGATTTTTTTTTGCTTCGGAAGGCGTTTGCTGGCACTGAATGATAACATGATAAAACGTGATATGTGCTAACATCTCATCATATTCTCTGTGATAACATCACATGCAGTGTTAATAAAATGTGTTCAGCTCAGATCTAATCTGACTGGGTGTACAGTACAATTTTCTGGGACAACATTAGAAATCATATCTGTGTGAAAAAAGGATTTGGGTCAAGTTCAGCTGAGGGAACACAGATATGTTTTTAGAGTATTTAGTATTGCAAAGGGGCATTTCAAGGTCACAGTGGTCCGGTTTGTCTTTTCTGTTAACCCATCACCCTCAACGCAGACCTTTGACTCTGGCTAATTAACTGATACAGCTTGACACAAGTCAGCGTGACTGTAATATTAAAAGTAAATACTTTTTTCTGAGGTTGTGGTTGCTATCTGCCCTTTCCTTATCTTATCCATTAGCCTTTCCTTCTTTTTTGTGTTAGTGACCAACCTTTTGCTCCCTGATGTATTTTAGTTTATAAAACTAAAAACACAGCAATAAAATTTCTGTTACTATTTATATGTCAGGAGCTATTATGGATTAATATGATTATAGATAACATATAAAAATGACCATTTTATCTTTGTAAACTTTTGCTTAATTTGTATGAAACCCTGAACATTTCTCCAAACTTATTTCTCACTCTCTTCTCTTTCCTAACTCCACACAGGGCGTGTGTTCTCAGAAGTGCCAGCACATGTTCATCGTAGAGACGGTGTGCGTAGCCTGGTTCTCTCTCGAGTTTCTGCTGCGCTTCGTGCAGGCACGTAGCAAGCTGGAGTTCCTCCGCGGGCCTCTGAACATCATTGACGCCATGGCCATCCTGCCCTACTACGTGTCTCTAATCGTGGTGGAGGAGAACCCCAACGATGAGCACGAGAGACCTTCGGGAGGAAAGGGCTACCTTGACAAACTAGGGCTTGTACTGAGAATCCTCCGTGCTCTCCGGATTCTGTACGTGATGCGGCTGGCCCGCCACTCCCTGGGATTGCAAACGCTGGGGCTGACGGTGCGGCGAAGCACGAGGGAGTTCGGCCTGCTGCTGCTCTTCCTGTGCGTGGCCGTAACGCTTTTCTCTCCTCTTGTGCACCTTGCGGAGAGCGAACTGACCGGAGTGCAGGATTTCAGCAGCATCCCCGCCTCCTACTGGTGGGCGATCATCTCCATGACGACGGTGGGATACGGGGACATGGTGCCCAGGAGCATCCCAGGTCAGGTGGTGGCGCTCAGTAGTATCTTGAGCGGGATCCTCATCATGGCCTTTCCAGCCACCTCCATCTTCCACATGTTCTCCCGTTCATACCAGGAGCTGAAACAGGAGCACGACAGGATCTTTAAGGAGGAGTGTGCCGCAGCCGCTGCGGCCTCTTCCTCAGGACAAGAGGAGGAGCAGGACAAAGGATGGGTGGCCTATCCAGCTCCTAGACTTATTCTTACCCCAGACACAGAGACACCAGGATCCATTGAAGACCTTTCTTTACTGGGCAATGGACGAGAGACACCTGGGAACAACAACCACCCTTTACCAGCCGGAGCCTTTTAAATGACGAAGACATTGTGCTCTTCTCTAGACTGGACTGTATTAAATCTGTTCTTCCAGACTTTGAGACTGAATCCTCCTGCCGAGGACAGAATTGTCAGAGATATCTCTGTCTAAACAGTTAAAACTTTCACGGACCTTTACGAGCCAAGTGAAGCCATTTTGTCTTCCATCAGCCACAAGCTGACTGCATCTCATCTCACTTACTGTGGACTTAACTGCCATGTCAAATTTATCACTCAAGCAAAAATTCATGAAATCATGGTAAAAAAACTAATGTTACATACAGTAGTTAAACTTTTACTTTTCGGAGATTGTTCCACACTGTTGGGTATGCAGCAGTGAAATACTGTTACCTTAATTCATTTTTAACAAATCCAAAGATGTTCTGTTAGGTATTAATTTTTGTCAGGTTAAAGAATTTGCTCTTCCAGTAAATGGGCATACATCATTTCCTGCATTAGTCGGGATAGACGTGCAATGTCCCATGTACAGCTCTAAATCTCCAAATAAACAGCAGTAATCTCAAAGTTCTGTCCTGTTTTTTAGGATTCATAGAAGGATTTTCTAATCCTCTTCTTTGAAACGCTCAATCATTAGACACAGTCACCCTGTGCTCTTGTTTTTTAACGAAACAGCACATACTGTACGTGCCCTCACCATCTGCCAGTATTGGCAAGCCGCGGTGGTGTAGTTGCTATGGATGAGATTTAACATCTTTGTGACTTTAATGAGGTCAATCTCCTATTCTAGAAAAGCTTTTTCTTCTCTCATCTTATCTTTTGTTTTTGCATCGTGAAGATTTATCCTTTGAAGATCTGCTGTCTGTATAAGGTCACAGAACTGTCGCACTGCTCACAGGGACAGCCGGACACAGCTGTAGGGAAAATCTTGATGAGACGAGGGATTAAACGTGCAATAAATTCTCAGAGATACAAGCCTTGATGAATTTTGCTTTGTCAACAAATTTGGATCTGTAATCTAGTTATTGAGTCATGTTGCGTCAGACATCCCACAAGCGCCCTTTAAAATCCCTAAAGGCTAAATTATAGATTGAAAAAGTGCAAAGCAAGTGGGCTTGGTGGACCAATCAAATTACAGTACATGTGTAGCTCTTCTGAGGATTAACTAGATGGTTGAATTATTAAATGGACATCAGCTTGTTCTTAACATAATGGTTAATTTGTTTAACTTTTTTTTTTAGTAACGGTAAGATGCCTGATGAACAAAATACATTTTACAAGAGCAGTATTGGTAATGTTAAGTTGTGTAACACACAACTTCTCTTAGGAGAATGGACTCTTAGGAGAATGCATTTGCCATATCCATAAAATACTTATTGTAAACTCTTATGTAACATGACCTAAAAGATATTCTTTTACTTTTAATGGTTCATATTCTATGCAATGGTGACAGTTCACATGAACTTAATAACCATCTGTACCATTTAACAGCATTATATGCAGAAGCTTGATGATATATGGAATCACTTTAGCTGTACAGAAGCTTTTAGCAGCGACGCATATTGAGGCATCCCGTTAAAGGATTGTTTGAATGATGTATTATATGCCATTATATATAAAGGACGGCCATATCTAGATGGCACCGGTGATTGATGTAGAAGATAAGGTTAAAGGTTTTAAAGGCCATCCATCATCTGATTTGATAGTTAGATTGATTGCTATTGATACACCTTGCTATTTAGGTTTCAATGTGTTTTCAAGATTCAGTTCTCTTATGAAGTCCCAAACCGTTTAGTGAGTGCAGTTGACATTGAGCTCGGGGCAATCAGGTCACTGATGTGTGTGTTAGGATGTTTTGCAGCATTCACACACAGGTGGGGGGCTGGTAGACCGTTGTGGTTGTGTGTCTGTGACAGGTAGAAATGAAGCCTGCTGATGGATGAATAAATGGATGACTGTTCCAGTCTCTCTCAATCTCGCAGGGATTTTGATGTTGATCGTGGTATTCAGTCATCACGTACTGCACTTCAGTGTGCAAAAACCCATGCTTTATTTAAAATGACAGGTTTTAAAGGAGTCACATTGTACATTTTTAGCAGGTTATTTTTTATTTTTTTACTTTTTTATGACCTCTGTCTGTCCTTAGAAATAAACAGGTTATTTTTGCTACTGTGCCTTTAAGATGGCTAAATTAAAGGGGTAGTACACCCAAAAGTAAAAATTAATCATATATTCACCTTTATTTATTTTCTTCTTCTGCAGAACACAAACATTTTTAATTATATAAAAAATATTAATTATTTAATATTTTTAATTAAATAATAATTAATTATAATAAAAATATTTTATTATATTATAAATGTTATTATATTATAAAATACATTTTAAAGAACACTGGTAATCAAACAACACTGGTCCCCATTGACTTCTATTGTATGGAAACCACTGAGATATTTCTTAAAATATCTTCTTTTGTGTTCCACAGAAGAAAAACATCATACAGGTTTTGAACAGTTAGAGGGTAAACAAATGACAGATTTGTACTATCCCTTGAAATCAGTATTAGGTCTTTGCTAAGTATGAAGGAATAATAGTATCTATCCTACTTCCTCAAATTGTATCCTTGTGTGCAAAAACACAGTGTCATTCTTGCTCTCCTCTGACTGTTGTGCTTTTAAGAGCCTCAATGGGGCAATGTGCTTCCCATTAATCTTAGCTGACAGCTTGACCAGAGATCTACTGTAGTGTGGCGATTAAGTTTTGGAAAGGGTCTCGCTTGGGAAGTTAAAGCATTTCATTTCTCCTCCTTTCTGTATCACACCAGCTTCATCGTTGCAGTGGTTTTAGTCTAGATAGAGGTTTTATTGAACATCTTTGGCTTTTGACAGACAGACGTGATTAGAGCCATTCCTCAGATTTCTGAGGTGTGAAGTTTTAAAAATGAATCAAAGACTCTTTTGAGCTTTTTAAGGTGCACTTCACAGTGTCTGTCAATGTATCGATTACAAACCACACAAACCTGAGCAGGACAGAGCATTAAAGTGCTCATTCACATGCAGAGTAAGTTGTTTTCATTTAAAGAGTGCCAAATAATGTGCTGTCTCCTAATAAACTGACTCGCGCTGGATTTCATAATGTGATGTTATTAGACATTTCATCTGTTTATGCCAGCATCTGGCTCATATAAAACCCCATTTCCTAGTTTTTAGTAAGCCTTGTTCTCTACTTAAAAATAGACTGCTGTAAACTGCTGTAGCTTTGTCAGAACAATAAACATTAATGGAATGATCCATTAATGAATTTTGAATTGAAACCTTTTTTGCTAATTGTTACAAAAGCAAAACATTGCACCTGCATTTTAAATGAAAATACACATTCAAATTTAAAAAGCAGGTTCTCTGTAAAGGCTTTTTGCTCCATAGATCTCTATTCTTAGCACATTATTGTAACACAATTTTGTTGACACAGCAAGTTCTTCTGAACCTGGAACACAATACAAAGTTTTACAAAGAGCTTATAAACTGTAAAATAAATGAAAGGTACAAAACTGAAGAATGTCTGGGGTTCGAAGTTTAGTTACTCGGGCTCTGAAGAAAATGTTTAGACCATAAATGTGTCTTCAGTATCATCAGATACTGTGTAGGGGGTGTTCTGCTGATGTCTGCTCAATGTTCAGCTCAGGTACAACGTGTCCTTTTGTCTCCCTAAGAGATCAACCAAACTGCTTATTTTGTCGATGTGTAGCAAGGCCATACATCTTACAAACGAACTAATACAGTTGACTTTCTTAGTATTTTATGCTGAAAACGCTGACTTGAAAATGATGCTCTTTCACTTTGTCACTCTTTCACTTAGGCTGTAATGAAAATTTCTGTTTGCACAGATGGTGTGTCTGCATTTAGGAACACTCAGCCAATCAACAACTGTTCTAGCACATTACTCTTTCAGAGGGAAAATGTAGTAATTTGACATTAGAGATGAAAATAGATTAAAGAGAGACAATGAATTATGCCAGTAAATACTAGAACGATGAAAGGAAATAAAGGAAACAAAGAATAACTGACTGTTCAGTATAATTACTGCAAAGTCAGTTCACTGCATTGCGACATTGTTGGAAAGCTTTGCATCTCATCACTTGTGCCCTGTGAAATGCCAGACCAGGATGGAATACTAACATACTGCTTACTGCACGTTGTTAAACAGACATCTCCAGTCCTGTATGCCGGTATACAGGCCATACTTAAATCTATGATGTGCAAATAGACGTTTGGATTTATAATCAGAAAAAGCACTCAATGCTGTATTATATTATAAATATAGTCATGGCTAATGCAGTACACTGTGGATTATTTAACTCATACCCTATAAAATCACCCTTATTAATTATTATTATATTCTCCATTTAACATGAGCTCATATGTCGGAGACTGTGGCTGAGTGGACAGCACTCCAGACACATATAGTGCGCATGGCGACGTGAGTTCGAATCCCGGCTCTGGCGTCATTTCCAAGCCCGCTATCCTCTGTCTCCTCCCAATTCACTTCCTGTCTGTCTACACTTTCCTATCTGAAAAATGATAAAAGGCACAAAAAAGAAACCTTAAGCTCATATACCTTATTGCATATTGCTCATAAGTATGCACTTAATAAATTTTTATAATGTTAAATGTTTTTTAAGCAGCAGTATTTTGTTGCATATTTTCAGCACATTACATTTAATACAGTTATTTGGTTTTTTAATCTATGTTTGAGCTTATTTTTGTGTAAAATGTTTTTGTACAACTTTTGCCTGTACAACAAAATAACTAGTCCACATAAGAAATAAATATTAAAATGTGTGGCTTATATTACTTGATTTCATTCACCAAATGTAAGGTTTAGCACATTGTAATACTGGATAATGCAATAGTGTTTTTTACTGTATATTGCAAAAGTCGTGAACCATTTCTGTTGTTCTACGAATGCAGAAAGTATAATGTATACATCTACGTACGATTAGTATGCTAGTATGTATGCTACTGTATTCATGCCATTTGCCAGCTATTCTGTTCTTATTGGCAGCGCTTTGACATTTTTTAATAGTTGTAATGGTACAGGCTTGTTCTGATGTGTTCTACAGATGATGCCAGAATCACACATGAGCAGGAGATCAGAGACAGACAGTTAGGGAGAGATGGAAAGAGAGTAATGTATGAAGTAGAGACTTAGATGAATGTATCTAGAGATAAAAAGACAGATACACGACACTAATGATTGCTCCCTTTAAGGCTAGATTAAAGGATTGTGTTAATCATCTCATCATTGTGCATAATTAGTTCCAACTTCTAACGTCCTAGAACCGATCCATCAAAGGCCACCCTAAATAGCCGCAAGACAGGGATGAGCTGTTCCAGTGGTCATGGTGACCAGAGCGATGTCATGTCAGGAGCGTAAAAATTTCCCTGTATCAGTCATGTGGCTGTGACTGTAAATGTATTAATGAGCTTCATCAAACCTCACGAAGGATGGTGATGAATCCATAACATGTCCATAGAGAAACGGTTTGATGATTTCATTTATGATTTATATCACCTTGCCCAAGGTCTCGGTTCTCACACTCTTTCTTCACAATTTCTCCAACACTTCTTTTTCAGCAGGGGCGAGAGATCTTAAAAGGAAGCGGGGCTTTTTCATGAATCTTAATTATGTGACGTTCATAGTCCTACCAGATTGTGGGCAGAAAAAAGTATAATTTTTAATAATAAGTATAAAAGTATAATTTTTTTCTTTGAAACTGCAGTTGAAGGAAAATATAACCATTGAGAAACGAATGTTTTGCTCTCAAAAAGTGTAAGGTTTAATGTTTGAAATGGCATCACCTCATCCAGTTATAATTATTGCAACGCCCAAATTATCAGACATTTAAGTGGTGAATTACTGTATTTTTCATAATTTCTAAAAACTGTGTGTACTCACACAAATTGCAACAACACAGAAGCAATGTTGTACAGTCTTATCCAGTCGTTTCATTTTCGTCACACTAGTCTGATATGATATTTGTAGAGCTGGCTTTCATTTCCTTCCTCTCATCTCTTCTGCTCACCACCAGCAGATATCATCACTCTCACTCTGGATCACTGCCAGATGTTAGCTTGCCTAAAATCAAGAAATCGAACGGCACAAAACAAGAAAACTTGTCCGCAGGGATCTCCACGTGCCACAGGAATCAATCAAGCCACCGATTTGACTGCCCCATTTGTCTTCAACATAACAGTAGTCAGGAAAAAGCAAATGGTATTGAAATTGGGCCCCCTCCTTTCTTCATGCCCTCGCCTATATTAGATATACAGTGTAATTTATGATCACTGCTGAGATAGAGCAACGGGAGGAAAAGTCTTTGTGTCTTCTCAACTGTGGCAGGGCTGGATTGAGTCTTAATCAGCCAAACTATGAGCACAGACTTTGAATAAGCCCCTGATGGGCCCTTCATTTTGCTCGGCTAGAAATGCAGAGAAAACCATCATCTCGCGTTAGTCCCACAGCGCATGCATATATGCATGTGTGTGTGTGTGTGTCGCGCACACGCTCTCTGACACTTTGATTGGCTATACGGTACATTTCGTGGTGACTAAATCACTCTGTCCTGTAAATTAGAATGCCTTGGGCTTTGAATGCTAACAGTGATGCTAAGCAGATGGTGAGGTTAAACTCCAGGGGGACAAATCAAGAACAAAAACTTAGATCAGCGACATATTGCGGATATTGAGCCATAGTTGAAAAAAAGAGATGATAATATCCTTTAAATAATTTGTACTGCGTAATATATTATTCCAGATTTGCTATTTGGTGCAGATTTGATAGCAAGTAAAAGTAAATTGTCCAATGGTGTACACATCTTTCAATCCATAATATTATTTTTATTAAATTTCCTATTAAATTATTCATTTGAGAAATGCATATTTTTATTTTCAACTTTCAGTTGTTTCTGTTGTTCTTCATTGCAGACTAGTCTTTTTTATATTATATATATAATAAAATGTGTTCTTTGTTATGTAGCAAAACGTGCTAATTATGCAATCATAACACATATGAAAAAACTCCTAAATCACTTAGTATTATACAACCACACTAAACCTCAGCAGTCTGAAGACACTTCCTTCCGTCTTATTTGCATAAGCTCCGCCCTTTCTATATGCCTTTGTTGTTTAACCTGTGGAGAGCACATCATCAAAGCAGACCTGAGGCTTGGTACTACACACACCTGGAGGATGCTCGCTGACCCCTTTAGGTAAGACTTCATCTTAACTTTTCCTTTAGCTTCTTGAAGTCTACTGCATATAGTAATGTTCCATCAGTGTGTAATGTTAAGCTACAGTATATAAAGGGGGAAGGGATGTTTTTGGTGCTGACACCAAATCCTCTTGAGGACCCAAGATGGTCACCATGGACACCAAAACAAAACCATGACGATATCGGGGGGGCACATGTGGAGTCACACCTCATTGAGGAAAACAACTGGAACCAGTGCTAATCGCATAAACATGTATGCAATACAAACTAAGTGTTGGCATTACCTTACTGAAGTATAAAGATCTCTACAGTTCTCAACAGGGGAATTTAATTATTCCAACAGTCCTGCAACATGCTGCTACTGAAAATGTTTTAATTAAGATGCTAATGTGCATTGAACTAGGAAAGCTCTTTTACATTATAAAAATGTGTTCATTATTATCTGAACCAGTTTTCTAAGTCAGTAAAGTGTCCCATAGATCTTTGTATTCTACATTCATCTCACAAGCAGCTAACATCTCTTTTGAGAAATAGCTCAGCCAACTTCAAAGAAATGCAGAACTTGAAAAACACAGCATTTTCATTTACATTACATTGGCTTGTCTCTGAAATTACTTGACCACCATGTGTCACAGATCGTGAACAATGGTGAACTGAATCTGTTTCTTTATTCTGGATGAATACACCTTGTAAGACAGTATACAATCTCATGAGATAATAACCCGACAACAATTTCAGTGGAATTTTGATTTATATGCTTTGTGTTCCAAACAGATCCGGGGCGGCTGCATGGCTTCGCATCTTTTTCTCTGATATCCGGGTTTTGTAATCAACAGCAAAGCCATCTGGGTAAGCGCAGAGACACCTGTGTTTTTTGGGTGCCGGCCACTGAAGTGGAAGGACTGCCAGAGGAGATGCCCCTCTAGCAACGACAATGTAAAAAATACAGTTCAATGTCACAACATGTTATTCCGCTATGCACTTTGTTAGAGTCACAGGACTGCACATCTCAGAGCCTTATTTAGGTTAGAGGTTAAAGAAACAGTTCACCCAAAAAGGAAAATTCATCATTTACTCATCCTCGTATCAGTCTTGAGCTGTATGACCAGTATGACAAAATCGTTTTTTAAGCATATTCTGGCCTTTTAGTGTATCTGGATGAGAAATGGCAGTGTCCATTTTTGGGGGGGGTGTCCTGACAAAATAATTGTCAGTGTGTTTTTTTTATTTCGATTGATAGATTTTATTTTTAGCTGACTTTAACTTCAACCAGAAGTAAATAGTGGGAGAGTTTTCAGTTTGACATTGTCACATTGAATTTAATTATGGGCCTCATTCTAAACATACTGTCTAGAAATGTGTTGTGAAATTCCCATTGTTGAAATCAGGTTTAGCACTGTAAGATAAACGCATTATTAAAAGATCAAGAGACCAATATGTAGTTTAATATATGTCAGTACCCAATGATATGTTATTAAGTTGACATGCTTTGATCTTATTATTCATTTCAGAAATATCTTGTAAATCCATTTCAAACCATTAGTAAAAATCAATAATTGGAGTGGTGACTAATTGCATTGATAAAGGCATTATTATTGTCCTATCGATCTTGTTAAAAGTGTGAGCCGCAGCTGCGCCTACAGTAATCCAGAGCCATAATATGTGCTTAATATATTCATATGGAGAAATTCATACACTCAAAAAATGTGTATTTATGTATTTTACAGGCATGTCATTTTACAGGCATGCATTTCAAGCTATAAATGACCATCATATGATCCATTGACACCTAACATCATCATTTTTGTGCTCTTTTGCAATATTCTTTATATTGTCTCTTGGATCTTCTATACGGAACCACTGATGGACTTCAAGCAATTGAAGACACATCTGCTCTATTTTCATTGTCCATACTGTGTTTTATGAATGTCAGATTTTATAGTGTTTCTGTAATATAGCCCGCTGTGTCTTTTTCTATAATGAACAGTGTTTAAGTGCCTGTCCAGGAGGCAAAAATGACAACTATATGAATATGAAGTTGCAGATATTTATGCACATTTGACAGTTTAACCTTCCTTTAAGGAAACACATTGCACTTTATATGCATAATGGAGGGAGAGAGAAAACATCAGTGAAACAAGTTCTTTTTATTGGCCCCAGAGGTCGTATAATATTTCTTTCCTTTTAATTTGTTTTTCAAAATAGTTTTTGGTTTTTACCTCAAGCGGTGAAGATCAAACATCAAAGCAACTCAAATGACCTCCACTAATCAATGAACTCAGAGCTGCGGCTGAAGCATTAGATTCAGGCTACTGTTGAACTGATTTGGATTCTGAGGACAGTGTCTCTACCTCGATGTTTATTTGAAATCCACAGTCAATAGTTTCAAATTCAAGTCAAAGATCGTAAGTTTGTATTTTGGTCCAGTGACTTTTTGAATGTTTTTCCGAACAAAATTTGACCTCACTCTTTTTATTCTGTGCTGTGTAGTTTTGGCAGGATAACATGCATGTATTTGTTAGTGAATGCTGCCTGAAGGAGTGAAAATATCTTTAAAAGCAGATTATCAGATTGTTTTGGGAGGTCAGAGAGGTTTACTCAAAATCCCATCCTCCCCCCAACCTTGTCCTTAAAATCCTGATATTAAAACAATGCAACAATTGATCATGTGGAGGCACTTGCAGGCTACCAGAGTTTAATTAGAAGGTATTACACAGCAAATTATATAATTTTCACTTGATACAGACAAACAGCATGTTTCTCCTTGTTGTTTCCATGGTGAAATTAAATGATTTATGTAACATTAGAATCATTAAGGTATTTAAATCCTATCTAAAGTTGCAGGCTTGTATATCAAGGTGCTCTAAACAATGAATTATTCATTTCCACACCCGCTGTTATTGTGCTACATGTATTACTGTTCAGAGTACAAATGCATTTACAAAACAGGAGTAAACACATTTTTGCCCAGGTCCAAAGATCAGCTGCATGAGGCGTGATCAAATTTTAGGTTAAGGAGGCAAAAGCAAGTGTATTTTTTGCAGCTTTAAATGCACTTTAGCTTTTCAGCTTCTTCGAAAATAACTCCTTTTTAAGTATGTCTCCTTCAATCCAGTCAACAGACTGGTAGCTGCTGAGTTACCTCCCACCTCCTGGTTCCCTGTGTTGACCTTTGTATCTGTGTGTAGGATGGATATGCAGTGTCATAGTGGATGGGCTGTGAATCAAAATGTGTTTCACATCAGAATACCATGTTGTCTCATCATTTCACTGGATGCTATACATTAATAAGAAGTCTCTTGAACCTCCAGACATCATAGGAGGTAAGTTTACATTTAAGAAATGTTAATTGTTAATATAAATAAATCTGTAAATTCTGCTGGGGACCATCAAGTCACTATTGCAGCAGCTCTTTGATACAGATCATGTAGAATATAATGTCTTGCCTGCCATCTAAAATGCAGAAACTATAAGCATTTACATTTACATTTAGGCATTTAGCTGACGCTTTTATCCAAAGCGACTTACAAAGCAGCAGCTTTTTTCTTCACATTTATTGTACATTATTTGATTATGCAAGGATGTAGTAGTTAATAATTCTCCAGCTGTTTTGACACTCAGAGATAATGAATAATAAACCTCATCGCTGTCGTGGGCTACGACGGCATCAGTACTGAGCAACCTTTTTTGTATGCTTGTTCACCCCTGACAAATAAGAAAGACATTTAGAAAGACAGGCTGTATAAAACATTAGATGTAGTCGGAATAATCTGGCATATGCTGTATGTGCTTATTTTAGATTGCAGATGATCATTTGAATGCTGACTCACCTTCTGATGTTCACATGGAGCCCCAAAGAAAAAGAGGAATTGTGCGTCCAGCAGATCCCCCTGATGGTGGCTATGGCTGGTTCATTGTGTTCTCCACCTTCCTTGTCTTTGGGCTGACCTTTGGTGTAATCAAGTCCTTTGGTGTGTTCTTCGTAGAGATCCACCACTACTTTGCTACCACAGCAACGGCAAGCTCATGGATCACATCCATCACTGTGGCAACTGTACATTTTGGGGGTATGTGTCTATTTGTTATTAGCCAATAGTTTCCAGCTATAAGTTCTAACAAATAACATAGTTTAGATTATCAAATAAAACAATAACTGCTAATCATTACATCGTTGATAATAACAGTGATTGACAACTTTTTCAGCACTTTTGAGGTGTTTTTCCTCATTTTAAGGTTCTAAAACATGAACCAAACGAATTCACTCCAAGAATCACATTGCAAATGTACATTTTTATACAAATTATTTGAATAATTTTATATTTTAAGTGCAAAATAATAGAATTTGTTCCTCTCCAAAATAGTGCACATTTGATTTAGCTTTATAACAATTTATTTTAGTATTCTTTTTTGGAATTACCTGAGTATTTTGGTTACTTTACACCAAAAAAACACAAGAACCACAAGGGGGCTCCCTAAACACAAATGCTTCGTTCCAGACGCCTCGTAAATATCCTATTTAGGATATTTACCACGTCAACACGGAAATAATGACTGAAACGGCGTTCATTTAACGTTTCTAAATACTTTGATGCTTTACTGTTCCTAGATCATTAGGAACATTAATGTTGTAATGTTCGTAAATAGGTAACTTCAGTTTTAGTAAATCCAGGCGTTTTTCCTGGGTTTGAGGTGGGAAAGAACCTAAATCCGAGTTGTCTGGAACGCATAGGCTACTTTTGGCCTTTAACACAGTATGAGAGTGAGGCTTTTGTCTGTTTTATGTGTTTATTGTTTTAAATTGAGTAAGCTTGTAAAGCACTTTGGTAAACACTTGTTGTTTTTAAAGGTGCTTTATAAATAAAGTTTGACTTTGACTATACTAATATATTATACAATACTATTAGAACGCAATACTAATAGTAACCTTTAAATGTGTATCTGTATTTTGTGTTGTTTTCGAGCAAAATAATGAAAATAATAAAAATTATTGAAAAATTATTGAAATCACTTTATTGAAACTTTCCAGAGCTTCAGCTCACTTTCCACAGTAAAATATATCTAAGAGAAACTCCCTACACGATCTGACAGAGCACTTGTCGTTGTTTTTTGTGTGTGTGACGCAGCTCCAGTAGGCTCTGTGCTGAGCGCGTGCTTCAGTGAGCGGCTCGTGGTGATGCTGGGAGGTCTGCTGAGCAGCATTGGGATGGTGGCAGGGTCACACGCCCAGGATCTGCTACAGCTGTACATCACTGTGGGGTTTCTTACAGGTGAGCCCGCTGCCAGAAATGCAGCATATGGCAGTCTTCACCTGCTTTTTGCGCAGTACAGTCACGCTTCATCTGTTACATCGCTGATTCACAACTAAAAGGTCATTAGCCATTTATAGCAGGTGTTTGAGACCTTTTAGACATAAACCTCTCCGACTTCACCGACACTGCAGGAAAAACGCATGAAAAGAGGGGAAATGATTGGGAAATAAAAAGAAAGAAAGTAGAATCAGTTTACCATCCTGGTGGTGACAGTAATTGTATTTTACTTAAAGAAAAAAATATTTTTTATGAATTTTATTGTTTTAATTTGGCATATTTTTGTAATATTGCACAATATAATTATCAGATTTAGTCTTAATTACTTTAATTATCTTTCGTATAGTGTCTGTAATTGTATTTTACTTAAATGAATTTCTATTTTTTATATATAATTATTTTATTGTGCACATTTTTTAAATTAATATTGCACAATATTTAATATTATGATAATTGTAATTATCACATTTACTCTCAATTATTCATCTTTGGTTTACCATCCTAGTGACTAAGGCAAAAATCAAACTTTTATATATCAGTTTTTTTATTTTACACTATTAATATTAATAATATTTTAATAATATTTGCAGTAATGTATGCTAACTTTTTAAACGATTTCTCACTATACAAATACATTGTTTTCTTCATACTGATAAAGCACACTTGAAACAAAGAAAGGTTGAGCAGAAGGAAGATATAAAATATAAAGAAGAAGAGTTTAAAGAATATGAAACACTTGAAGTAGGGCAGTAGGCCATTGTCATTGATAATAGTTTAATACATTCTCTGCAGTTCCATAGCTCGTAATCCCAGGTCAACTTTATAGATAGCGATGTTGCATGGCTGCTATCAACAAGATGTTTCGCAATAAAGGTGTATTAGGTCAGTCATAGCTATTCATAACCTATACTGTATAACCTTGTAAGAACTGCTGTCCATTTAGCCAGCAGCGTTAATACAACGTTTTACCCTTGGAAAATGAATGACTAGTCAGGGAAATAAATGCTTGCTCAGTGTAAATCCACCTGCACTGTTCTCTGAATGTCCTTTTGAATTCTCTGCAGGATTTGGCTATGCCCTGACCTGGACCCCTACTGTCACCATGCTGGGCTGGTACTTTGAAAAGCGTCGGCCAGTGGCCAACGCTCTGGCCAGCGCAGGTGAATGCATTCTGACCTTCATCCTTACTCCATCCTTTCAATTCCTGGTTGGCCAGTATTCCTGGAGAGGAGCGATGCTGATACTGGGAGCCCTCCAGCTCAATCTTTGTTTGTGTGGAGCGTTACTGAGACCGCTCAATAGGCACGTTCCTCCTAAAGAACTCACAGGAGAGGAGAAAGATCTAGAAGTGCCTCAGACTCACACAAGCTCTAGAACATTTGTAGATTCAGAACAACGCTCAGAGCTACTAAAGACCAGAATCATTCGTTACGTGGACTACACGCTTATTGCTAATGGTCGCTTCATGGTCTATTCAATGTTTGGTGTCTTCGCCGCTCTTGGTTTCTTTGCTCCAGCGCTGTTTCTGGTACCCTACGCCCGTAGCCAGGGAGTGGAGGAATACCAGGCGGCCGCTCTCATGTCCATCTCCGCAGCCTTGGACCTGTTGGGCCGGTTGATTTTCGGGTGGGTGGCTAATATGCGTTTGGTGGAGACCATCCATCAGTTGTTGGTTACTGTGTTTCTGCTTGGTGTCGTCCTGCTGCTCTGTCCGCTAGCAGCCACCTTTACCCACCTGGCGTTGTTCAGTGCTGGTTATGGATTGGTGTTTGGTGCGACCGTGGCCATTCACATCACCGTACTTGCAGAAGTAGTCGGGGTGGAGAAGCTGGGAAGTGCTCTGGGTTTCTTCATGCTTATCCGCAGCAGTGGCGGCCTACTTGGACCACCATTAGCAGGTGAGATCTTTAAACCAGTTCTGCTGGTTTGATGGATACAGGCATGTTATTTTACAGTGTGTGTGAGATGTATTGATTTCCAGTTGACGTGTATGTAAATAACATTACCAAAAAATTTCAGATGCTGAAAAGAAATTTTCAAAATTAGATATTAGATTTTTTCAAACTTTTTAATTTTTATTTATTTATTTTTAATTTGAGGTATTTTTATGAATAACATAACACAAAATTAGTTTATGTTTATTGTTATGAAAATTTGTCAAATATTTATTCTTGAGTCTTAGACCTTGTCATTAATATATAGTTTTTAATAATTAGATTAAAATTCAACTATAAAATAAAAAAGTGTTCCTCATGTGAAATGGTGAGAGTATAAATGGTAAAAAGAAGTGATGATAATCTAGAAATTTGCCTGAAAAACCATAACACTTTATATTGGAGCTGTGAGATAATTAAAAAAAAATACCTTTTCAAATTCTAAAATTAAGTTTCATTATAGTTATTGTACTGTCACAGGCTATGTCCAGATATAAAACAGTTCTTGACTGTACATTCACCCCATCATATTCCTTTGGCCTTGAAAAGGTTTCTCATTACTGTTAATAAGACTCAGTTCACAAAATTACCATGTTATCTTCCATAAAGGATTGGCCATCAAAGAAATGCATCATTGTTCACATTCGGCTATTGTGTTAATTTCATGGATTATTGGTCACTGCATAAATGGTTTGGCTCATCTTTTTGAATAGCAGGCCACGCTTCGGCTGCCCTTGCCAAATTCAAACCAATGTTTCATTGCCTGCTGCCCTCTACTAATGCAAAGAACACATCACAAACGCTACCGTAACAATACATCAAAGGAACTCCACAAAAGTGCCCCAATGAATCAACAAACTAACAGCGAATGAAAGGTCGAGCACAACAATCCATATAAAAGCTGTAATTGATTGCCACCCAATAAGCTCTGATAGGGCAACTTCAAATAGATGGTTTGGTAATGTGGAGGTGGTGAGTTTAACCCCTGGGCTAAGAAATGTATGTCAAGAACATCTGCTAAAATAAGGTGAAAGTTGGAAGGAAAGTTGGGCATACTTCAGGCAGCCAGAAATCTTTTCCCATGCCAGAAGCAGTTCAACACTAAATCAGCCAGAAAATCCTCATCTGTCCACTTAAAGCACATCAGCTGCCAAAATCACATCACTTCATGTTTTCTGAGGGACTAATGTAGCTAATCTAAATCTCTCAGGTTTTTATTTCATTAAGCAGCTTGTATTGGCAGAGGAAAGCCCATATTTGGTCAGTGCAGGTGAAGAGTGTAGTCAGCAGGGCTGCATAACCCTCCCTGTAATTACACTATAAATTAGTCCAGATATCTCGGCGCCACAGCAGCTTCTCTGAGTTTTAATCAGGCTGGAAAATCCGAAACTCTATAACTGTGACATTATAAAAGATGACTCAAATAACCGACTTCATTGAAACTTTATATTGCTGCTTTTATTGATTGTTTAAAATATATGTGTAGGGAAAAGTGCATTATAAGCAAGTGGCCAAAAAAGTGAGATGGGGCTCAAAAAACTGCAAGTAAGACTAGTTGTGCTTGTTAAGACTACATGTCAGTGTGTGATGACCTAGCAACTGCATAGCAACACATTAAACAACCATTTAGAACTTTATAGCAACCTAAAAACATCCATAGCAACCACCTACAGCATCCAGTAGGGAAAGGACCACTCAATAGATGTGAATATATATTACTTATAATTACAAATTCTGTTTTTGTTTCTGCAGGAATCTTCATAGATGAAATGAATGACTATAGCGCTGGTTTCCTGATGGCAGGAGTGGCTCTTATCGTCTCTGCTGTCTTTCTGCTTGTGCTGCATCAAATGAACAAGAAAGGAACAAATAAACGAAAGGAAATTTCTTCAGAGAACAAGAGTGAGGATCTGTTCTGAGTTGTTGAGGCAGGGGGTGTAATGATTTCTCTTGCAGCGCTTTGGATTTTGAGTTGACAACTTTTATCTGACCCACTTTTCAAATTAACTTTCATGCAGTATGATCATATCATGCATTTTCCACCACATGTGTTGTCATGGTTATGGTATCATTAGAAAGTAAATTGTCAATCTGTCTTACTCATCACGTTGAGTAAATAGTTCTCTCTTGAATGAAAGCTTTAGATGGATTATGGGAGGTCATCTCAGTGTGATCGTATAATGATGCCATTGCAAAGCAATCATATTTGATCAGATCTATTGCTGCAGTACATCAAAAAAATGAGCACTGCCCTAATGGATTAATGGAAGCTGACTCAGGTTTTAACCGCTGCCAAAGATGATGCTTTCAATCATACTAGCCGCTGAAATTGCTAATCTATAACATCAGTATGAAACTGCAGGCATTTTAGTGTGACTTTTGGTTTGTCTGCCTATTACGCAAAATCAAATCTAAAATCAAATCTGTTTTGTGTAAACGTCCTGGCCATGGGTCTTGAGGTCACAGATGACCTGCTCTTTTAAGAATTGTTCTCAATGATCTCCCTCTACTGGTCATAAGAGGGAAGTGCAGGTTGGAGGACCAAAACTAAAAATGTAGTAACAATACAGTGATTTTAAAGAGAAGGAAAATAACAACAAGTTAGAATGAACTGGATGTGTTGTAAAAAATCATTACTAAACTGACAAATTTGCTTTAAAGGTACAGAGACTGAAATAAAACACTGATATACCGAGATAACACATTGGCTTTGAAACGTTCACATGACAATCTTTCCTTTTTATACCGTGTGATGTGGATTTTCAAAGTTAAATCCATGTAGGATTTCAAAGCATAGTCTTCTCTGGAAGCAATATCTCCTCCCATCATCTGTACTTTGATGTTGTTTTATGCATGCTGGTCTGTGTGTGTGTCCTCCTGAAGACGCAACTTTCCAAAATTGAAAATAACTAAAATAAATATACATGTTACTTCCCATCAATCTTAAAAAACAAATATTTCACAAGACAAAGAGAGCTTCTTTGTAAACATAAACCTTGTCTTACATTAAAGTCTCTCTCTCCCTTATCTTATTCAGTCTTGCTATATACATTTGACAACAAAAACACAGACACAGATACATGCATACATTATCATCAAAAGAGAAGATTGCTTTCCGTGTGAGGAGGCCACCTACCACCATATGAGGGATGTAAAATCAAAGCCTTAAACTGTCCGCCCCCTATTTCCGTCCTTCAGAGTCACAACATCCATTAGGAATAAATGTGGATCATCTTATGTCTTGTGAATACCATTCATTCCTGTTCACAGCCCCTGTATTTAGTTAAACACATATTACAGCTCAGACATGACAGATTATGTTTTAAATTGCACAGTTTGACTTTTATGTTAGTTTTATTATGGTTATTAAAATAAATAAAAGTGTCAATACATGTTTTTAGGTATGTAAAGAAAATTATACAGGTATGTTTTCACACCTTTAACTGTGGTTATTAAAAGACTAAAGATATGTGAGTACAATTTTTATATAAACTAAATGTTGTCATGGGTATCTTTTGACATATGCTTAATCTGTAAAATATGCTTGTACAGTCCAATAATTCCATACAGACGTTAAATGCAAGTTACAATGTATTTTCTGTTACTAGACCCGTTCAGAAATCTAAAAAAAACAGAAATCACACTGAAAATGAAGGAAAATGGGAAGCATGCTGTTTTGCTCTGACCTGAGCAGACAGCTCCTTTGAAGTCTGTAATTGGAAACAGTTGATTGAGTAAAGTGGAATGAGTCTAAAGGGTCCCTGATCTATTTCCCTGCCCGTATCTCCCTCCACCCATTCCCCCAGGCCTCCTAACATTGACCTCGATGGTGTAGTTCAGGTTAGGCAATAACTTCAGAAACAGCCAATGAAAATACTTTCTGAACAGTTCAATTCCATTCAGTCGTACATGCATGCAAACTTAAACATGAAAGCAATTAACTAATTATACATCAAAACACAGCAAATTGGAAATGTGTCAGATGTAACTGAAAATGAAAAGCTTTGGCAATGCCTGGTTATTGTGGCTATACGAAATAAATTGTGCAAATACAGAAAGATTTAAAGAATACTAGAAGGGCACAGAAAAAATTAATCATCCAAACGGCCAAAGTTACTGCAGTTTTTTCCCTTTTTCCACCATAAAGCCCTAGATAAAATCTAATCTAATAGCACTTTTATCTGCGCTGGATGTGTAATATAATTTAATAAATGAAACTCTATTCACTGAGGCCAGTAAAAGGAGAGTAAAATCAAAAATTAGAAAAGAAAAATCTAGAAATCTTAGGGATTATACTGGTTAATACTGCAAAGACAGCAGTTCTGTTCTCCCTCCTTTTACTTCTCCTCTCTCTTTCTCTCTTTTTCTGCCCTTCTTGGTTCTTAGGTGAAATGAATGAGTCCAAATAAGAGGAAATCTAAACAGAAGTGATGAGAACAGCTGTGAAGCGGGTGGTTTGATAAACTCTGTTCAGACTGATTCAGATCTGTGAGGTTTCATGCAATACATCTCTCACTTGATGTCTACATACCCCAAGCACTTGACTGTTAGGGTGTATTTAAGGACACTTTTAAGAGTATGATTACCTCTAAAAGAATGAATGTAACAGCTAAAACTGGCCAAAAAGTTCAGATAGTTGTAAAACACAGGGTGGTGGTAGATATCTAACACACACAAGCCCAGATCACTTACATGCACCTACATGCAAGAATCAAAGGTAAGAGAGAGAGGAGAGAGAGAGAGAGAGAGAGAGAGAGAGAGAGAGAGAGAGAGAGAGAGAGAGAGAGAGAGAGAGGCTGATTTTTTCCTGTGATGGCCTTTTTCTTCCAGATTTATTTTCTTTCCAGAGCATATTGAGGTCAGGAACCTAATTTCTTTTATCAACACGTGAACCATTTCCACAAATCATGTTATACCGATAATGAGACAACAACACCACAAACAGACTTGTAATTGTTTATAACACCAGCAGACACAAACCCAATAGCAGTGACAGCAGTTTATCATTTAAACATTAGCTGAAGTGTGTTGTAAAGATGGTGGGCTGTATGAGTTTATGTCTGTTAGAAATGACGCTGTTAGATTGCAGATATGCCCCACTGTACAACCATCTTTTACAAAATAAAACAGTAAGACATATTCGTCTGCCGGATTGTAGGCACTAAGTTATGATATGTTTTATGTTAAGTTAAATGTAATGTATTATGTTATGTGTTGAGTTAATTTCACAGGGATGCCAGATTGAGCAGGTTGGAAACATATGACTCTGTCAGAGCTCCACCAAAATCAAATACTTTCAGAGCAAGATGAGTTTCTCTTTGCCTTTTAAACAGCTGTGCATTAGTAGAGACATGTGCGTTTACTTAATTCACTGTAGTCCTGCCATACAGGTGCTGTTTATGCGAATGTTATTTCAATAGCCATTCTTTCTTTCATTTGTTCCATCTGTCTTCCAAGTTTTATTCATCTAAATTATGGACAGAAAAACTGTAAAAGAAACAAACAAAATATGCTCTAACAACATCATGTGTAACAAGCTGTTCTTTACCATAGAAAAACAAGTGTAACTTTACACTTTATACTCATTTACTACTATAAGACTTTACACATATGTAAATATGACAAAAAAAGTGTAACATTAATAATCTGCACTGAATAGTTAAATGATTTAGCAAAATTTGTGCATGTCACCCATAGACTTCTATTGTAAATAATTGGTCCTGAAAACAGGATTTCTATTAATTCTGTGCTATCCATTATATTATTCATCAGAAGGGTGTTATATCTGTTACAGGAAGGAAGAAATATCTCAAATAATTCCTTCACTTTGGAACATCTGGTAAGCATGCATTTCCCCTCACTTTAGTAAAAAGATCACAGGTGTCTTTATCCAGTAAAAACTAGAGGTGATTGAGGAAGAGGTTGAAACGGGCTTGGCATTCCTTCAGTTTTTTTCGTCTCCATAACAGGGGCACAGAAGGGTCCAGAAAGTCTGTGGTTGGAGGCGGGATGTCCTACTTTAGCAGGGAACATGAATTTTCAAAGACAAGTGGCCCCTTCCCCAGAATTCACCACATGCTTTCATTCCTTGTGCCTGATCACCCATTCTGTTTTATCCCATGTAATACACACACACACACACACACACACACACACACACACTGGTCACAGAGAAACTTCAGAGAAAAAGTGCCAGTAAAATCTTTCACATTGTAAGGTTAAGATAAACTCAACACACTTTAGAGGAAAGTCAGAGGAGCCGTTTTGCTGAACACACTGCTGATTTTGCAAATAGAGATAAACAGAAATGTGTCTTTCAGGCGCTGAAACAAAACGATAAAAAAAAGAAAAGTGTAAAAAGTTCTTGCCCCCACCCTCCCTCTCTCTTGCTCGCCCGCTCCCTCCCTCTCTCGCAGTAACCATGTGCTTTTCTTGTCAGTAGACACATTTCACCCTCTTCTCAGAATAACCAATGCACAGACAGCTGTCTCTCTCTTTCTCCCTTTTTATCTTTCTTTTTCATTGACCTGTCTCACTTCTGGTTCTAACTTTACTTCCTCTGCGGCTTATTAACTATCTGTGGCATTAGAAGCTCTGCTGTTGTGGAATTTACTGTGTTTAACCACAGGACGACAGAGACATCCAGCAGTGCCAGCTAGAAGACAAGACATCTCAGGAAGCCACAACACCAACACATCCAACAAAAAAGAAGGAAGAGTTTTAAACAGCGTGACTAACTTTAGAAGTCTGAGGATTACTGAGAGAGAGAGAGAGAGAGAGACAGGCATAAAACTGCAGGATAGAAAGAGTTGGATCATGCCGGGCTGTCAGATCTGGACGCTGAAGGTGGTCTGTTTCTTGCTGCTGTTGGCATCTGGTTCAGGGAATGCACGCTTGATCGTGAAGAGGGGACTTAACCACAAGGTGAGGATTTCAAAAACGTTAGTAATGCATATATGTGTGTGTTTTAGACTGTGGAGGCCTTTTAATCTTTCTCTTATCTATCTATCCATCTAGATTTTTACATTTGAATATGGCATATTTAGCATATTTAATGTAACGCAATGTAAATGTACCAAATGTCTTTCTAGGAAAAACATTTTACCAGAATAGTATACTATAGCATGGCTTCAGTGAATCTATAAGAAGGTCCAGTATATAGTAGGAGGAAAAGGAATGAATACACTATATCTCCAGGGCTCGATTTACATTACTCTGGTTACGGTTGAATACACAATTAGTGTAGAATTGTGTGTGTGCCAGTGTGCGTGTGGGGTCATGAAAAAGTGAAATTTCCGATTGACAGACACATTTCAGATTAACAGATCAATGATTAGATTTTGGCACCTTGTCTACTGTCATTTATAAAAGTCCTTTTCTTACCATTTGACAATGTGTACAACTAACATCTGTTGCCTTCCCTGATTCCCTAACGTTCTCTCTTTTCTGGTGTATGCAGATGAATCACGAATAGACACAGTACAGTGCTGTTAGTAATGAATCATAATTAGGCTGATGTTGAGGGTAATCGAGATCATTCCTGTATAAGAAAAGGGTCAGATAACTAAATGAGCCTTGACACAGTTCCAGCATTGTATGAGTTTTGAACAAGCGTTTTACCGAGTTGCTTTTTCAGGGTGGGCCTGAAGCGGTCCAAAAGTCATCCTGGTCCAACTGGCTCCCAACTCACTCATGACTGAAAACATTGCCAATCTCTGCTTTTTAGTGCATTTATATTTAATATAAATTCTTGTGGTTTAACGTTTTACATTTATACACTTGGCTGATGCTTTTATCTACGGTAAAATCGTGCATTTAAGCTTAATTTTCAGCGTGTGTCCTGGGATTTGAGCTCATGACCTTTGAAAATGCTATTAAAGTGAAGAAAATACACAGGTGATGAAATAGATCAGCTGTAGGATCATCTTGGCAACTTTCTCATTGCTAGAACAAAAACATGCTTTTAAAATTAGGGAAGGTTTAATTGCTAACTATTTAATCTTTTCATGAAATCAAAGAGAGTTCATATGGAATTAGATCATTGGTGTGTCATATAAAAGCACAGCGTGGGTCTCTCTGAACGTGTGATGGCATGTGAGTGGTCGTTTCTGCTCTGCTTTACTCACACAGCCCATCAATCACAGAGATCCACTGTGATGATTAACAGGCCAAGGAAAGAAGGCTTGAAAGCAAACCAAGATGACAGATGTTTCAGGGCTACCTGTCAACAACCTCTTGAGGCCATATAAGGTGTCTGTCTTCTTTTGGCAGGTTCTTTCCATTTTTGCATTCTCTTTGTTCTAATTATGAGCAAGATCTTCTTGCACTGCAAGTCGTTTTAATCCAGCTGTATAGATGAAGTTTTGCATCGTAGACAGAATTTGCACATTTTAATTTATACCAATATTTTTTTACAACACTATACATAGGTTTGTAAAGCTGTATTTGGCTCTTGAGGTGTCCCAACTTTAGAATCCATTTTTTGAGTTAATGCCAAAAGCAGTTTTACAACAGTCATGTGTTCAGTGTCGCATTGGGAGTTAAACAGTTGCTAATCCCAGTCAACTGAGAAGACCAGGTTTAAATACTAATATAAAGAGTAGTTTCACAAAATCCACATATATTATATTTAATAATTAATATTACTGATTAATCATTGAGTAGCTAGTAATAATTATTTTCAATCAATAATTATTAGCAGAATAAAAGGATTATCATAATGTCAAATCACAAAAAGTTCAGGGAGTTTATCAAGTGAACCCTGAAAACAAGTAACTTTTGCTTTTCCCCTCTCTTCAAGACATCTCTCTTCATCTTCAGATCTGCAAATTATCTACAGACCCGTTTGTACTCATTCAACTCTGCACAGAGCCAAATCTCTAAAGTACCCAAGCAGCTGTAAAACCCCAGAACTCAGCAGGAAATGAATTTATCCTGTAACATGCCGGCGTCTAGACCCGAAACACAGCATGTTGATGGAACTGAAGAGTGAAAGACAAGGGGGCTATTTAGTTTTTCTTTCATAATTATCCTAATGATTGCTTAAATGACCATAATACAGAGTGTTAAGTACGTCAACATGCATTTGGCTCAAATCTTAATGTTCATTCCAACAGCGGCTTCATCTAAGTGAATACAAACCTGACAGGTCTAGAACAGGGTGGAGTTACCATCTGAATGGAAACTGATGTTTTAATTCTGTAATTTAGTTGCTGTAATTTTGCCTTGTGTATGCCAGCAGTAGTGATGTCAAAACAGTTGTCTGCTCATTGCTCAATGTAAGTCTGGAAATCTGACAAGAAATTTGGTCACATCAAGTATACTACATGTTCAACTATTTAGTTTGGGCCTGGATACACACACTGGACATCACAGACACACATGCCATTAGGGCAACTGATGCAACCACTTTGAAAGGCATTCAGAATGATGATAGTACTGATATCTCCTAAGCAGGAAAAGAGAATCTGGAATAGATAACCACTTTTTTCGAAGGACTTATTTCAGACAGGAAGGACACACTATCACTTCCTCTCTACCTAATCCAGAGGCTCTTGGGAAAGTGTAATCTGTGAAATGTAAAACATATTGGCAAAGGCAGACAATCTTAACAGTTCATCTATCTATTTCTATTTTAAACACTAGTAAAACAGTGTGTAGAATTACTGTTGTGCCAATGATAAGTTGTGTGCTACAAACCTACCTCTGGTCTGGTGTGATAGGCCATTGCTGTAATGACACTGATGTCATCACTAATGTCTTGAGGAAGGAAGCATTTTTCAGCTGAGAATGTCTAAAAATGGGTCCAAATTAGTTGTGGGCTATTTACATGAACTCAATAGTCCACCCAGTTCTAGAGAAAAGCTCTTTTTCTTAGCAATTACCCAGATAGATAGTTCAATGCATGCAATCTGTTTTCTGATACTGGATACAAATGAACATTGGGGCAATTGTTCGCCCACCATTTGCTCTGTAGTGCCATCCCAAAACTACAAAAAAAAATTTAATACAACAGCTGCCACAAGAACCCATGCCAGACACTTGCTTTTATTTTACCAGTTTGTTAGAAAGCACAATACGTGCCAAATAAACATGCTGAGTTTTTAAGATAGTATAAAAAAGCCATAATCTAATTAGTTACCAAAATTAAAGCCAGATTTTGACTTAGACTCTAATAAAAGGCTCTGTGAGGAGGAATGTAAAACAATGAATACCAGCCCAACTAGCACCCACGAAATGAGAGAGAGAGAGAGAGAGAGAGAGAGAGAGAGAGAGAGAGAGAGAGAGAGAGAGAGAGAGAGAGAGAGAGAGAGAGAGAGAGAGAGAGAGAGAGAGAGAGAGAGAGAGAGAGAGAGGAGAGAGAGAGAGAGGTGCGTGTCTGCATTCTAAACAGCTCTCGTCTGGAGTTTTAGCATCAAAATATAGTTTAGTAGTTTAGTTTATTCTTGGCCCAGGTCAGAAAACAATCTGTGTGGTTGTTGAGCAGCACTGAAGTGCAGAAAGAAAGCCAGAGGAAGAGAAAGAAAGAGAGGAGGTATATTCTGAAAATAGAGTTCACCCCTCAACAGTACCCCAGCTGCAAATCAAAACCTGTCTCAGGCTGATCCATTAAGACCGTGGAAAGAATGAAAAGTAAAGTAGAAAACTCAGACTCTGGAATGAAAAGTCTTCGTGTACAGCATCTGTAGCAGAGGGATTACGCTCCTGAACAATATATCCATTTTATTATTAGTGTTACATGTGATGTACAGTGTTAACGTGATTTTCTCCCTCACCTCCTGACCTGCAAGAAATGGTTCTTTAAGGAACCTTTGAGTGAATGGTTCTTCTATGGCACCTTTATTTTTAAAAGCATATTAAAACCTGTATTCTCTGTTCTCCACACTAAAACATGTTATTGCTAAACAACATAACCTTCTAAAACTCACTAAAGTCTCTTCTGAATTATGTTCACAGACAGTGATAGGATCTAAAAATCTGCTGTATGTTTACATGTTTTTCCTCCTCCATCAGGACTACGAGTACCCCAACCATCCTCAGACCACTCAGCATCAGAAAAACGACCGCTGTCCTCCGCCACCGCAGATGCTGCCTGAACGGGCCTGTGAGGTTCCAGGCTGTCGCTCGGATTCTGAATGTGAGAGACACAAACGGTGCTGTTACAACGGCTGCATTTACGCCTGCCTAGAGTCAGTGCAGCCCCCACCTGGTGAGAAAATACATCACAGAAATTCTAATGGATTTAATGGTTATAATGGAAACTGCACTGGCTTCAATGGAAAAACTATAATGGTCTCTGTGAGTCTCTATTGGTAATGTCTTGGGTTCTATAATTGGGATGTTATCTGGCGAATGGGAACCAACCGAACACAATTAATCCCAATGGAATAAGGTCCAAAACACACTAGAGGAATTTTGTATTGGTTTAATGGTAAACAGTTGATGGTTCATAAATGTTTGAAATAAAAACCATTAGAATTTCTTCTTGTTTTTCTTCTGATTTTTTCAGCAGGGTTTGGCATTACTGCAAAGTAGCATTATTAAACTGATGATCTCATTATATGTTAGCAGAACATATATCAGGTGAATCATGAGTAAATTTGGTGACGTCTGATATTTTGTTGACCAGTGCTGGACTGGTTGGTGCAGCCCAAGCCACGGTGGTTGGGAGGGAACGGCTGGCTTTTAGACGGACCAGAAGAAGTTTTGCAAGGTAGGTATTCATTTGTCAACATGAATGAACGTTCTGGTGCTACATCATTAATTGCTCTCTTAGATGAAATTAAGACATTCATTCGCGCACAAACATCTATCAAAAATAATGAAATTCGCATTTTAGCGCATTTATATTTAATCTCCATTACGTTTACTACCATCACCAGCAGCACACCAACTGTATTTAGTACAAAAGAACTAGAGATAACTGCCCAATAAAAAATAATTATAGTGCGCTTCTGGGACTCAAACTAGTAATTTACAAATTACCCGTTGTGCAGCATATACTGGCAACGTGCTCATGCACACAGATGGTGACGATGGTGCACACTAGTAATCAAATGCTGATGTTAAATTTTGTTTCATTGTGTAGCTGAGGCTTGCAGCACGACCGAGGATGGAGATGAACCTTTACTTTGTCCTACTGGTTATGAGTGTCACATCATCAGCCCAGGAAAGCCGTCTGCTGGGATCCCAAACCGAGGCCAGTGCATCAAACAGCGAGGAAACTCAGGTCTGCAAGAGCTCTTTTATCACATCATTTATTCATACACTTTTTTCCTCAATTCTCAATCCACTCATACATCTGTTATGTGATGTACTACTGTATGTGTAGGCTATACTAGCATGGTGGTTATATTACATATTACATTAGTTATATACAGCAAGTTATTTAAATTGATATAAAACCCATAGTCACACAAATAACACGTTTATTGTAACTGTTCTTCCTCTAGATGGACGTAGCCTGAGACACAAGTACTTCAAAGATTACAAGGATTATTTAGGTTAGTATGACCACCAGTTTGTATTGTTTCTTTCAGCTGTAGGGAGGAGAAATATATATAGTAGTAGTCACTAATGACAAGACTAATGAATGAGTTTGGGTGTTAATCTGTTACTTTATTTAACAGGAAGTAACTCCAACAATGCAGTGAGCTATGAGAAACAACACAAGCATTTGGGCTGAACCTGAAGTAAGATCATGTTCACCCAAATAATATATTTTTATAATATTTTTTTAGTTTCTACTTGTTTAAAACAGTCATTCCCACTTTTTGTCTTTCAGGAGTGAATGTGGACTCTACTAATCAATAACCACTGACTTTTATACCTGGACATTACCACAGTGAAACTGGACAAGCCTTTCTGCTCATCTTAAATCTGGTGCTCAGTGTTTCTTCGGTGCTTAATATGAACGACAGAATTGCAAAGCTAAAACTACCTCTTGCAAAAGCCAAAACATATGACAGAAAAGTAACAAAGGATTAAAACAGTATCTATCTCAACTGTGCCAAAAAAGGTCGAAACCCTCAAAAGTTCATGTTCTCAGGGTCTGTGAAAAGGCTTTTTAACATTGATAATTTGCAGTGGCCCCAGAATATCATATAACATTCCAAAAACTAAAAAAGCATCAAAATTAAGCATCATTCATTTGCAGACTTTTCCTCTAAGAACTTTTAAGATCTGCAAAATTCAGATTTTTTTAAATCTCAAAACCAAAAATAACTTAATTTTGCTACTTGTACAATATTCACTGTTATCTCATCAGTTTGAAATAAGAATTTAATTTGGAAATAAAAGGTTTTCTCTAAACTAGTGCCCTGGAAATAAGCAATAGTTTTACTACTGTTCTGTCCATTACTGTGAAGCGTTTCATATGGTGCTCCAATCAATAACCTCGATACTAAGCCAGTCTTACTCCATTACTCTCTGATAAGCTATAAGAGTGAGAGAAACCCCAATACAGCCTTAAATAAATCAAAACCATTGAACCAAATACACTGTCCAAACTGGTGCTGAAATATTACTGCCTTGTGTTTTTAAATAAAACAGTTGACAAATACATTTGTATGAAGTTATTAGGAAATAGAGTTTAATTTTGGGTTTCGAGTCACAACAATGTCACAACAATGATTTACAAAATAATAAGAGTATTTGATTTAAGTTTCAGCTTGCAATGCTTTTTGTTTATATAAACACATATTAATTATTTTTTAATACTATTATTTTAAGTATCATGGTGAAAATATAAGAAAAAATGCAGAGACGTAGTTGGAAGTGTAAATATTTTTTAATACCGTCTACTGTGTCAGCAGTTTTTACAAATGATGGGCAAACAGGGGTCACCATAATTCACAATCTCTTTTAATAAAACAAACATCCTAATATATGACGCACACAAACAGTTGCAGGGGATTGTCTTTATGTGGCAAATTTTTTCTGTCTGATGGGCGCTGGCAACTGTACGGTGATGTCCGTTAGAGGCCGTTCAACCACCACCAGTGACTGATCTGACATCTGCTCTACACACAGGATATCCTGAAACATACAAAAACAGTAAAGGCTTAAACAATGCACTTAACATTCAAGGTTTCATGTAAGAATACATATAGTTTCTTTAATTAACACTCACCCTGAAGGTTTTGCAGACTTTGAAAGCGTGGCTGTAAAACGTTCTCTTTTCTTCTGGAAGGCTCTTCAGGGTCATTTGGTTGTAAAACTGGGCGTTCTTGTCAGGGAGTGGCTAGAAAAAGCACAGATGTTTTGTTTTTGTAAATTTTGTAAGAAATTAATACATTTACATTTTTTAGTGCATTTTTAGGATTGAAAAAGGCTGTCTCACCAGGCTTTGGTCAATGACGCAGAGCATATACATATCGTGCAGGATGACGTGGGATGGATTTGTGGGGTTAAACATCACATTGGTGATCGGTGTGTCTCTTTCCAGCCATATACGATGGAGCCCGTGCCTCTGTACCATTCTGCTCCAGTCCGTGTACTGTTTTTTCTCTATAGAAAACTCAAAAATCTGTGATGAGCAAGAAAAAAGAAAACGATGGTTAGGATGCTACCTTACAAGACAGCTAACTGTTTAGGCAGTAGGCCGCTCACTAGGTTTTGGAGAGTGAGTAACCCCACCAGTGTATTTGTTAAGGATGAAATAAATTAATGGATGGAGAGAAACACACCTGTTGATCTGCATGAACCATAAACAGACAGTTTGTGGTTGGGTGGATCGCCATGGCGCTGACAGAAGAACTGTATATAGGCACTGTACAATGAGCCTAAAATAAAAGTATGAAATATAAGTAAGTTTAGTGATTTGTGTAAACCACCATTCCATGTCAACAATAAACAGTATAACAGTAAAGAGTGTAAAATCACCTTCCGTGTCTGCAGGTTGTATACTTGAATTTCATTGTCAGTGTTTGCAGATGCCAACCATCTGCCATCTTCACTAGCTGCTAACAAGTGAATAACTTCCTGGGAACCTGGAAGTAAAGGACAAATTTACTGCAGTCATCTTTATAGATATAGATAATACTATAAATCTATAGATAATACATTTTTTACCAACTATTCTACAGACAAACCTATTGATTTTTATAGCTTTCTCACCTGACTTAGGTGTAAGGGTGGCAACAAATCTGCACCCTGATTCGTTGAGAGACACCATGTGGACTGATGACTGTGTGGATGCTGAAAACAAATGGGAGGAGTCTGATGAGAAGCAAAGCTGAGTGGCTGAGCTGAGAACCTTTGGGAGCTTGGAGATCTAAAAGAAAAAATAAAATGCTGGATTGAATAAATTGTCATGGGGCTTATATTGTTTCAATGTAAACCCATATAATGGGTTTTCATGCAGCTGTGGAAATCTACCTTGGTGATGCTGATGTTGTTATTGTCACAGTGTAGTTTGTACAGTCGTAAACTGTGGGCTGTGGAGTAAACAATCCATTCCCCACATGGAGACACGGCACTGCAGCGGATGTGCTCCTCACCCTACAGGTAAACATCATTATTTCATCCATTTGATCACAAGGAATGTAACACAACAGTATAATCTGCACCAATGTTAAAAATGAACAAAAACGCAATACCTTTACTTTCAAATGAAGCAACTTCTCTGGTTTTCTTCTAATAGGTAAACTCATTCCAGGTATGGCTGAAAACCAAACACATAACACTAAATAAACATACAAAAAAAAACACATTTCACCCCAAATAACTTCTAGAAACTGCATTATACACTAAGGATTCATGAACTTCACATTTACCTTTTCCTTCACTCTCTCCAAGTTTCCAGAGCTCCAGATAACCAGGGTACTGGAACAGCATCAGACCGGCCTTCCTCGCACAGGACACCAGTCTTCTCTGCAATGGCATCAGAGCAGGGTAAGCCAATCATAACAAGATCCATTACAAAGCTACAATCTTACATGAACTCACATGTGGAAAGATAATCTTCCGCAGGGCCGATGCTGATGACTTCACTTCAATCTTGTCTAATAAAGGTCTCACGACCAGCTGGGTGTCCATACCTAAGACCAAATAAATGCAAGACATCATTAACAAAAATGCTTTAGTATTGTGATGGACTGGCTGGAGTAAGTTGCTCTGTTATTTTGCAAATCCTTTAACTAGTATTCTAGGTCTTTCTGGGTAAAGATGTTTATGACAAAACAATACATCAGATTCAAGACTTTTTGTATATGATAAAGTAACTAAAATGTTTTTGTTAATAACCCTCAAGCCCAAATACTATTACCACTTTCTCCATTTGTTAAAGTTAAATGACAAGCCTTGTTTCTAAAGAATAAACCCACCTCCTGACACAACGGCAGTCGTGATCTCCGCCACAGCTCTGACATCATGTGTATGGTTCTTAAATGTCCTGGTTTTGACCCATTCTTTTTCATCTTTGTTTAAAACCACAGAGATGAACTGGAACTGTACCACACATCCCTCTGATGTCCCGGCAACAAGACTGTCCTCGTTCTGTCAATCAAGAGAGTACATTTAAATCTACTTGGAGAAAATCCGCTGTCTCTATTCCTCTGATATGTCATCAAATATAATAACGTCTAGTCATAGTTTGGAATTAAAGACAACATTTTCAATAACATTATCATGCCTGTTAACTAACTTCTCAATCTTACCTGTGAGAATGACAATGCCAACACATCACCTTTAGAGATGTTCTGGCATTTAGTCATTGTACCAGTGCTATCATCCCACATTTTGACCATTCCAGTAGAGTCTCCGCTGACGATGGTGCCATCTGTGAGGTAGACCACACTCCACACCACACACTCCTTACTGCGGGATGTCCCGACACCTCTGTCCACCAGCATCCTGTGCATTGAGTTGCCTACAAAAATATAATTAAGGATTTCAGAACCTTGCAGTTCACAGATCAATTGTACCTACTGTGCTATTAAAATGTACTTTGCAAATGCTTTTAATAAAGACTGACTGCCTGTGGTAATACATTCTGGATAAAAGGTTTACCTGTTCCTACATCAAAAACCTGGATCATGTCTATCATCCCAGCTGCTATTTTGGAGCCTGATGGGTGCCAGGACAGAGAAATAATGCGGCCTGTCAAATAGTAAAAAAACGTCAGACCCAGTTAAAAAAAAAAAATAATAATAATAATTATTATTATTATTATTATTATTATTATTATTTACTACAAGCTTCTGAAATACTCAAAACATAATCTCACCCTTTTGCCTGCTCAGGTTTCTCTCAAACTGTATTTTGTCTTCATTTATCTCAAATAGTTTCACATTTCCATCCTCACAACCAACCTATAACAAAATAAAAAATATGCACTATAATGTAATTGAAACTTTTTTAGTGGCTGACACAAACGTTGTTTTAGAAAAATCAATCTTACCGCCAAGTGTGTTCCTTGTTGGTTGCCAGTAATGGTCCATATAGGCCCTCCATAAGCATCTATGGTGTATTTAGCTTTCTGGTTTATTAGATCATATTCTGTTATTTCTCCATTTAGTCCTGCACTAAACAGACGGTCTCCAACCCAGGACAGAGCCTCAATCCCGCACTGCTCTCTTCCAGGAATGACCTGTAAACATGATTAAAAAATGATTAAACATCCTCTAAAACTCTATAAATATGATCTTTGACCGTATGATAAGGCAGCTATATGCACCTTCTCTTGAAAAAATCTGTCTGAACAATGGCAAATCTCCACAGATCCGTCCATCCTCGCTACTGCCATCCTTTCATTTTGCGGGTGAAAAGCTAAAGCTCGGATTCCCGATGGCATATATTCAAATAATCGAACCTGGTGAACTTTAAATTCCCCCATTGTTGATCTGGGATCTGTGGACATATTAAGAAGAACATTTTATTAGTAAGGACACTTTTCGTGACTACAGTGAGACAGAAATACACTGTGATTACTGCAATTTTATGAATAACATAGTTGAACTATAATTTATCTTCATAGCTGTTCTTTAAAACATAATCTACATATAATTACAAACGTAATTTAATAAACATAAAAATCAAATAACGTATTTATTTAAAAAATCCAGACGATCTGATTTGTCTCTAAAGTTGATTTACTGAAGTAGACTACTTGTTTAGCTGGCACGCATCATCTAATGCTATACGACAACCAAAGAAATAATAAAGATATATAAATAAGATCGTGTCTGTCTCTTCTTACCCTGGTTTCCTATGTATTTCACTCTCTTTCAGATGTTTCCACCACTAAAAGTGGTGCACACGTTGAGCTACTTGATGCACCACGTTGGTTACCCTCGACCCGGAACTGAAACTTTAGTTGTCAACAAATTTAAGGGTTCGACGTTTTTAATGTAAAAAAATAATAAATTTAAAACAAGGGTCACAGTATAGTAGCAAATAAATATTATACATTTTTCTTGATTTTTGTTATTCAAACATATAGCGGTTAAAGCTCCAAGTACAATAATAAATTGGTCATGGGATAAAACGATGACATTTATTTTAAAATGATGACCATCTAAAATGACTAAATTCACTAGAACCGAATACATTATATTATGTGTGTTTTCTTTGCTCTTTGTTGTTTTATAATATATCTGTTAAAGTATAATAACGATTCGATCACGCGTTAAAAGCAAGACCTTTATTTTGAAATGATTCTAATCTACCACACCAGACGGTGTTGCGGCCGGGCTCACTCATTGTTTTGGAAGGATGGCCCATCCGAGTGACAGTTTTCAGAGACCACTGCAAAATGCCATGAGACTCGTCAAAGTGGCCATTCAGCTGGATACCAGCAACAAACACAAGGTACAAACGTTTGAATCTTTAAAACGTGATATGGTCAAATCTAGCGGATTTGACGGACGTCACTTATCAGTATAGATATTGATTGAAGCTGATGGTTCATGAGAACCCCAATGATTTTTCCTAAGACTGTGGGATCCAGTCAATCGAGTCTAGCGGGGACTAGAAGTGTAGAGTCCAATAAAATCTTTCTACTTCACACTATGATTATTTGTCATCTTGTAGGAGGCGTACTGTGAATACCTGAGAAGTATCAATTACATCTCACATGCTCTGCTTGAAGATGCAGAAATCAAACGTAAGTTATACCTGACATCTCTTCATCGCTTATTTTCATCCAGTGCATTCATTTTTTCCAAAACTGGTTATTTCACAATAAATTTCACTTCCTTAAAATAAAAAAAGTTAAAAGGAAGTGTTTTGATGTGCACTTTGCCTTTTTGCTTTGTGGCTAAATTACATTTATCTTTTAGTCTCTATATCCACCCTTATTCATTTGCTTTAATGACCCATCAGGACGCCACAGTAAATTTGATTAAGCAGAAGATGCAATTATAAACTAAACACATGATCATGTATGATCAAACATGTATCTTAACTCTTAAAGAAAAGATTATGTGATGATTCTTAAAGTTCTATTAGGATACATATGTCTTATCAGAATAGCATGTGATTCAATATACATAATAGGTCTTGTCTCAAATTCTGCAGTTGTTGAAGTTGTTATTCTGTACTAATAGGTTGAATAGGTAATACAGTTACAAGTCACGTGATTCTTATGTAATTCTACTGCCAGAAGAGGGTGAAATGGAGTCAGTGGAAGCGGATAAGATGGTTAAACTGGCGGAGCAATGTTTAGAGAGGGTCAAATCGTGCTTGGATAGAAGGCATGAATTCCTAGCTCCAGTTTCCAACTCCACACCTATTCCTCAAGACAAACAGACCACTATTCCAGCCATTAATGTTACAAATGATCTAAAAATAACAGGTGAGCCATTACGCATATTTCAGGTTCATCCAGTGTTATTGATTGTTTTATATTTTGGGTCCCCTTCTGGGTTGGTTGATAGATTGTTTTACAAAACTACTTGTAGGAAGAATCAAAGCATCAGTGTTGTACATAACAATTTTTCACTCATCTTTTTGTAGAAAGACTTAATGAGGCAGCAATGGTTTCTGAGACCCAGAATAAACAGCAGGCCAGCTTTCAGCCCACCAGACATCGCAGGGTCCTTTCAGAGGGAGGGGAGGCAGGCTCCCCCTTTCTGCCCCCTGAAGTCTTCCAGAAACTTCAGGCGATGGAGTCACAAGACAACAGAAAGTGAGTCAATGAACTACTGGGTGTTTCATAACAGTTGTATACATAATAGCAGCATGCAACAGAACCAAAATAATACTGGGTACAGAGTCCCAATAACCAATTGATTGTTGGGTTCACAGATAGCCTCTCATTGAACCCCTAAAGATATTGTGTACACAGGGAACTACCAGATAACAAACCAAAACAAGATATATATAAAACATTAAAAATGTGTAGTTTTAATATTATTTAACATACTTTCTAATTGGTAATGACAAATGCTGTTTCAGAATTTATTTGTTTTTGAATTTGAATGTGTTTAATTATGTATTTTGTAAACACTTCTATTTCTGTTGTAGATCAGAAAAGAAAGAAAGAGAGACATTTTTAATCTTTGAAATAAATGGTATTGGCACATGCTTGTTAATCACTGTCTTTTGTTTTGTTTGACGATTCACATGACACAATGTTTTACAAAGTTTGTTACATGCACTTCCACTGGCCATTGACCCCCAGTAATTGATCTTTCAAGGCTATCAGTTGTGTGATAGAGAGGGACTCTATTACGCATTCGTGTGAATGACGTTAATAGAACATTGTGTCCTTCTGTGTTGTTGTCATTACGAGCTGGTCCTTGACAATAAGATTGTATGGTTCAGCTTTATACTTTATAATGTGTGTGTAACAGGGAATTGACACCTATTGAGGAGGCATCACGTCTAAACCAGAAACTTAAGGCTAATTATGAAGCACGGCTGGCAAGACTTACTCCTGGTCAGGCCACTCAAAAGACCTCATTGGTAAGTAATAAAATATACAAATATAAAAACATTTATATATAGATTTAACAAACTTAGATGCGGGTACAGTGAGTCCCCTCTTCCAGCCTTAATACAATTAACCTTGCTTTAAGTGTTTAAGTCTATGCGTGATAGCGTACCTGATTGTGCGCATGCGCAACACATGGGGCAGCCACGCCTCGCGGTTTAAATGGCTTTGCGCGATTCACTCAACTCACATGTTGCTCTGATGGTGTTCATGTGGGATTCAGTCAAGAGATCATAGCGATAGATTGTCCGTAAGCGATTCGATTCACGCAGTTTATATTTAGTTTCCAGTCGCGTGCTATCGCTGTTTCATGAGAAACGTCGCATTTATTTACATGGTAAGTGCTTGAGATTTGGTGGAGGGTCGGTTTGATACAACTTTATTTAAACTATTGGGCGGGACACGAAAATTGTCTCTTGTCCAGTTTTCAAGAATGATCCGGAGACGCAGAAAAACGACAATGGACCTCCGTTTATATTGGAAAAAACTGAAGACGTTTTGGAAGGTATCCGAATGTGAAATTTTCCCTCGTGGTGAAAAACTGGATGGTGACGGGTGGTGGCCAAAATAACCTAGTTAGATTAAACTCTTTTTAGTTAAAACCTGAGTTTGAGTGTTCAGCGGGGAGATTGCAGGTTGACACTATTTTATTATCGTTTTTAACAATTTATACTTAAATCATACAGTCATAGTTGAACGTTTTTACTTTTTGTTGGTTATTATTTTGGATTATTTTGTGAAAGTTTGCTAACAGAAGAACAACGAAACGTGTGGAAAATGATATACTAAATAGAAGTTAAGCTAAAACTAAAATGATTACTTGTTTAAACAATATTTTCTGTCATCATTTCTTTTCAACAGACTCTCTCACTCCAGAGACAGATGATGGAGAATCTGATAATTGCCAAAGCCAGACAAGATGCAGTATCCTTTACATAACCTTTATGATGTGTTTTACAATGCCACACTTCAAAATGCATTAAAGTGTCAAACGGTTTTGCTGTTCTTTATTAAAATGTTTTTAGACTTGGACAGGTTTGTAAATATATTGGTTTGTAGCTATTGCTACTGGATTGCTTTTGGATTGCTTTCCATCGATAATGTCTGTCAATATGTCATGTAGCTGTCAAAGCTGTAAATTCATCAAAGGGTTTTTGATGATGTTTTTAAAATACTGCTGTCTTTAAAGTTTGACCTTTGAGACACATATTAGGTCAGGACTGTCTGAGTGTTTGGAATGAAAATCCTAAATCTGTTAGCGTTTGGAAGGTCCAAGGTGACCAGGTGACCATTTGTACTTTCTATACAAAGCAGATAACCAATTACTCATGCTTTTATAATTCATTTTTATATATATATATTGGTATATAATGGTGTGTATTTATGTATTGCATTATGTGCACATGTGTGTGTATATATATATATATATATATATATATATATATATATATATATATATATATATATATATATATATATATATATATATATATATATATATATATATATATATATATATATATATATATATATATATATATATATATATATATATATATATATATATATAATGGCTGCCTATATATATTGCCATTATATACTGCCTATATGTATTTCAGATGTGCTTGCCTGTGATTTTTCTTTTGAGTGTGATGTTTTCAAACAGTTTTCCTGAACATTAGTAGCTACAAAGAAAAATGGAGGAGAGAAGACTTCGACTGCAGGAAGAAGCAAACCGGTGAGTTTTTGTATGTTCTCCAGACTGTTAGCTGGTGTTTCATAGCCTTTATTATGAGTATTCACTATTTGTCATTTGCAGTGTTGTGGGTTTACATAACTGCTTAAACATATCGAGTCTGTCCTTATCATGCCTATGCAATGCTCTTATGAGTTTTGTTTTTTTTTGCATCCAGGCGGTTTGCAACCTGTAACACAATGACACCTGAGGAACAAGAGCAGCGAGTTTTGTATGCAAGAGTGCTTGAATATGAGCAAGATCATGTAAGTTTGTTAAAACTCATTTGTATTTGTGTGTTTGATTGACATGCATCATTATTTTTATTACTTTAATCATTTAGGAATGGCCCAAAGTTTGGAAAGCTAGACTGAAAAAGAGCCCAAATGATTCAGCATTGGTTTCAGGTCTTATCACTTGTCTTCTCAGGTAAGCTTTTGATGTCACCAGAACATTCATAATTGGATGTTTAAAATTTGTATCACATTGCCTGTTTCATCCCTGTCCCCAGCTGCTCAGATCACCCAGTCATGCAACTGCTGAAGAGACTTCAATATAGAGTGTATAACAGACTGTATCCCATAGTGAGCCAGCGGGTTCCTCTAAGCCCGATGCCTGGGCGTTCTCTTTTAAAGCCTTCCCGAAGTGCCCAGAGCCTGCTTCTCTCAGACAGTCCAATGTCCCAGCAGAAGCTACAAAACCCCCTAAAATCTGCTCTGACACACAGCCTGTCGGACGCCTCCATCTCCCTTTCCCCATCCCATGACCTCAACGCCAATGACACAAAGTCGGAGACAGACCCGGACGAGCCCCGCTCTCTGGTTTCCACAGATAGGGAGAACTCTTTTGAGGATCTTGAGAAGTTTCTCACTCAACTGGACTGGGTTCCTTCTCAAAGTGCTGATGACACAGACTCTGATGTGACCTTTGATTCGACACACGTGGACGAAGAGTGTGACATTCAGGACCTTGAGGAGCGTGCTCTAAAGGAACATCTCAAATTGCTAGTCAAGGATATCCACAATGCTATTGGTAAATGCGTCAATGAGACAGTTTCATTGCATTGCTGTAGACACACTGACTGCAGTCCCTGTATACACACAATGTCTTGTTTGTTTTTGGGTGCTGTGATTTGCTTCTTTTAAGAACTTTTGAGGTGGGACGCTAGCTATATATGTAATGTGAGTTCAGTCTTCTTAAAACAAACTCTTAGTATAGCTAGTGGAATTTGTATGGTTGAATCATGTGTGAATCTTGCACCACTATGAGCATCTGTATTTCTTAATCCAATGTGAAGTTTGTCAAAAGGTCCTTTTATGAAGTGTAGTAATTTGCAGATTTTCTTGGATTTGTCTTTGTGTGCAACAGATCGCCTGCTGTCTCTGTGTCTCCTGTCATTTGAATGTCTCAACACTGCAAATTCTAAGGATCAATGTGTGGCGAGTATAGAGGAGGTCTTCTTCGCCCCCATATGGCGCCCTCTGTTGGCACTTTTCAGGTACTGTCACAGTTTATAATTCTCTCTGACAAATCTGGACTCTTGAATTTACATTTAGCACACACTTTTATCCAGAGCAACATACAAATGAGGGAACATCTAACATCTACTACTTTGGTTCACATGTTCAGCAAGGAAGTATATAAGGACGTATATAAAAATATATATTCATGATCAGCAGATAATGGTTTTTATGGTTTTATTTACTTTGGTTTGTGTAAATTGTTGAAGTATTTTCTGAATCAGTTCTATCATCATTTCTTGTGTTTATGATTGACGAACACATATCTAAACCTATTGCTTGTAACTGCTGCATGACTTATAATAATGAAATAATGAATGCTGTTGTCATCATTTAATGCATACATCTTTGCATAATTACACAGTCTGGTTTTACATTTTTTCAAGTGAAATTGTCAGCTTTGTAGGCAAACATTCAATGGTAAAGAATGCTAAATCTTGTTTATGGACATAGATTTTCTCAGTCACTGAGCAGTAGATGGCACTCTTAAGCTAATAGCAGCAGTCCAGTATGTGAATATAAATGTTTTCTTTAGTTATGGCATGCTTATATAAAGCTGTCTCTTCTCTTACAACTAGTATTTTGTCTAAGAAATTAACTGCAGCACATTCATAGCTGGTTAATATATATCATTTAATACATAGAAATTCATGCAATAAATGCAATTGTTTTCTTGTTTTTTGTTCTAATGCATTAGACGAGTACATCGAGAACGGGAGATGGCTGTTGAGAGTAACATGCGTCTTTACAGTAACATTTCACCTAGTGATGTTGGTGTAGCATCCAAATTGTTCCCTAAAGACCCAGCGTTGTTGCACGGTTCCTACCCATATGAGACGGCGGTACAGGAGCTGAAACTTGTGTGTAGAGACTACTGTCCTCAGAAGAAACTGGAGTGTATAGGTAAAACGGCTTACGCTTTGTTTGTTGTTGTAGTGTTTAGTATGCGAACATGCTTTAATCACAAGGGAAAATGTGCAGATGTTTTGTTGGTACTTAACATGTAACCGTTAGTTGTTTTACAAAATATCTTTGCAGTTCGCACCCTACGAATCATCTGCGCCTGTGCAGAAGAGTACCGTCTACTTCAAGAAAGTGACCCCGCACCTAAATCTGCAGCAATGTGAGTATATGCGTCACATTTCGCTCTGTTTCCCTAAAAAGTTGAAATGGACACGATAGAACTTTGTTAAAGTTCAGGCGTTTAAGAATGACCTCCTGCATGTCTGCTGGCCCTGTGTCAGACTTCATCAGACGCCACAGGGGCCAAAGCTCAGCAGGGGTTGCGTCTCGACCCTCTGGCCCCTGCGGAGTGATCAGAGCTGACTTCCTCTGTAAGTGGGTCGGCCTGTCTGGAACACATTTTGGCCTTGATGCACTTTAGAGGGTCAGCGAAGAACTGCTGCAGTTATTCTAACCAAAAGCAAGTCTCAAGTTTGACCAACCTAGACACATTTTTTCTTTCTGAGAGTATAGCTCTGCATATGCTGATTTGCTGGCTATCAGAGTAGCTACTGGCCAATAAATTGACACATCAGTCTATCAGCATTTGAGCTTTTATTCCTGTCTTGCAAATGTTTTTGGCCTCTTGCTGTTTTTCAATGGCTCTCTTTTGCCGTATCAAGTAAAAAATGATATTTAAAAATGCATTTCATGAACTCATTGCACTTTGCCAGAGAGCGCGACCTCTGTGTACGCCCTGTAATGCTCTCCAGAGTGTTGCGTGCCGTTGCTTTCCTCTTACTGAAAAACACTATTTACAACGTTTACAAAAAGCTCCCCGATGAATCACACCGGAGAATTTTGTTTTAGCCAATTGCACAGCTAAAGATTGTTTCTGACACATTTGTAAACATTACTAAATATCCTTGAAAGATAATGTCATGTGAAAGTCGTCGATGCTTCGATCCTTTCTGATCCTGAACACTCCAGCACATGCTTTTCTTAAATGTGTGGATCTGTTCAGGTATATCAAAATGACTGTACTTGGCTCGGAGACAGAGAAAATCTGTTCATCGCGTGTTGCTGGTCCTGTCTGGCAGCTCGCGTAATCTCCCACAGACCTCAGTGTCAGCTTCACTAAGTTTGTGTTGGAAATTTAAGATGTTTTCCTCCCCAAGTGTAATCTTCACAGTAAAATTGTGAGCGCATGCCAGCATCTCGTAAATGGAGAACTGTGGCCCATTGTGATGTCTGTAACCTCTTGCCCTCGCCACACCCCACCCATCAAAACAAGTTGCATGTTAATTGTTTTCCCTTGTTGTCCCAAAATCTGCTTTTACATTGGTTCTCAGTTTCATATACACTTTATTCCCTAGTCCTTATATAGGATATATAAAGATATATGGCAGTGAAGATATATAAATGTGTGAACTGGCGGAAATTCTCCATTTATATAAACCGATGCCAGGCAGAAAACATGTCTTCTGTCAACACCATGTGCCTGCTATACAGTTCACTTTCTTGATTTATAGGGAACAATTTGGTTTTTCACGTCACGACCTGCCAGTCTCATCTAGGGTAGACTATGTAGTTTGTTTATGGTTGGCAAGCAATTTTACAAATTGGCATATTAAAATAAAAGTCAACGTGCTTTCACAATCCGTTATTTTACGATGCCTTTTCAATGTGTCACATGCAACTATATTTATAAAGTGTTACTGTTGTTTTGTGTTCGAGTTATTTCAATCAAAATGGAATTTACCACATTTAGTTTTATTATTTGAAAGGTTTTTTTATTGAAATTTCTTTTTTTGCAAGATATAAATGACGTGTACTGTAACCTTAATGTAAAGTTACTACATGTTGATTCTCATCAGAGCAACATGCTGCTGATTGGCCAATCCTATCCGATTGCTTGGGTTCATTAACATATTTGGGTGATCCTCGTTCTGTGCTTGAACTGTGTTTCAAAAAAAGTGAACCCAGTGGAAATGTTGCTTTGTGTGACTTGTCCTGATTTTGCCCCGGTAGTACAACCGAGGCGTATTCTGCCTTTGTTTTACTTTTTAGTTTGTGTTTGGTTGTTAAGGAAAATGAATCTCCTCATGCATGCATGAACACGAACAATTTAGCCATTCTCACCCTTTCTTTCGGCTGTTCTGTTCCATTGTCTCTCCTCTTTCTCACTAGCTCTCTCTACACAGAGAATTCATATCGCTCTTCCTCTCTGCACAGCGGTAGTTTCATTTGTCCATTTCTTTGTTTGCTTTTGTCTTTTGGATGAAGGGGCATATTTTTCTCTATTGTATGCTTTCTCTTTGCTCCTCTCTTGCACCAGAATTTTAATTAAGTTTTTCGCACAGAGAAAATTCGCTCCCACTGCTTCAAGGAAAACATTTTGGCGGGTTCGCATATGCTCAGATTGTGCCATCATTTAACAAACAGGCTTGAACAAGCTGAGCACCGTGTCATCCCAGCTTGCCGTGCGTGAACGTTGTATTTGATAAAGCTGTGTTAGCAGAGAGGACTGTGATGGAATGCAAAACTATTCTCACCTGTATAAAACGTATCGGGTGTCCGGCAGGAAAGGGGACACCCAGCTACTTTCTCACGCAAGACGTCCCTGCCACTCGGTGGGCTGTTATGTGATCTATTAATGTAATCTTCTATGGCCTTTAGTCGGGGTAAATGCCATATTTACTTTAAAGCAAAGAAGAGGCTTTGAGGGATGGATGAACCGTGTTCAAGACTGGAACGATCTACATCAGTTATACAACAGCGTAACCCATTGATACCTTGCAGTGTCATTTTTTTATATTACATAAGAATATGGTGTCTGCCCTTATCAAGTTTCATATTTTTGTTTAGAGGAGTTCTAATGTCTGTCTTTCTCTTTCTCAGAGGTGCTGATGACCTGCTGCCCATCCTGGCATTCGTGGCTTTACGGAGCGAGATGCCTCAGCTGGTGTCTGAATGTGCTGCGTTGGAAGAGTTCATCCACGAGGGGTGCGTCCTCAACATTTTTTTATCAAAAATTCTTTATGTACTGAAAATGCTGGCTTTAATTCCCACTCAGTGCAGGTGCAAACATTTTGCCACTGAATGCAACAAACATTTCTGTCAATTATGGGTTAAAAAGATTTACCTTTACGGATGCCATTTGCAGTTGCATCATATCAAACAGTCTGAGAATCTGTCAAACGTTTGGCTTCAATTGCTAATAGCTGGTTTAAATGACACTGTTTGAAATTTTGGCTTGTCATATCTCATCTTTCCTGGTAATTTGGCTAATTCTCTCTGTCACTGCGGCATCCATCAAGCATCGACAGAACAAAACCGCACCCTGTGCCAATAATCAAAACGTGTCATCTATCGCACCCTTTCTGATTCTGTGCACAAATATTTCATTTGGCTGCAGAGAGGAAAAATGCCCTCCAGTCTGTGCTTGTTTCAATAAACCCTTAAACAAACAGAAAGTCCGACTTTGCTCTCAGCATCAATGTTGATGGCATCAAAGGATATCACAGCAGATCTCAGCTTGTGGGGGTGACGGTCAGACCCGTTTCCTGAGCGGCGTTGTGGGTATTCATGTCACCCCTCCTGCGCTGTACCCTTGCGTGTCTGTTCAGACCACAGCCCTGAGCTCTGTTTATCAGCGTAAAACTGGACATTTTTACAAGCTGGTTAGATTGGCACTTAACAAGGAATGTGGGGATATTCTGGTTTGGGTTTCACTCTCTATAAAAATACAAATAAAATCTCGTTAGATGTTTATTTTGCTTGGTGGCTTGGAAGCCAGTGAGGAACTCTCTACAGAGCCTGTGAGGAAAGTTTTAAATAAGAACTGTGTTTCAGGTATCTAAAACTGAATTGTATCCGTCACTGAATCCTTCTCTTTGTGAATCTTAGATTCGGCTTGATGTCGTGTCTTGGTCTCATTAGCTGATGGGTTCACTTGAAGTCGACCCTTTGTGGGGGAGTTGTTGTTTTCCCTTGTGAGAAGAATCACCAGTGTGTTTATTTATGTCTACAGGTATCTGATCGGAGAAGAGGGTTACTGCTTGACGTCAATGCAGAGTGCACTAACCTTTGTGGAGTCATTGATGTTGGGTGGAGCCCTGCCTCCAGCTACCAAACCCACCTGACGCAGGTGAGACGGTGACATAATTACAAGTTAAACCTTTATGCTCACGTTCATGGACTTTGTTTTTAATGTAGACAGCTACAGTCTTAAGCAACATCCATCACTTAAGATATCATTCTGTCATCATAATTCCTGAAACAATCATCCAAACACTTCCCTTATGCTGTCACATATGCTACCTATTTAGTGTTGTTGTTCGCACATTTGCTGCCATCAGCCCAAGGCCTGCCATCCATTCATCACACAGCAGCTTAAATGAAACATTATTGAAGAGAGTTACTGGGCGGTTCTGAATAACAGAATTGCTGCTCTCTTACGTTGATGGATAGATTACATTGACCTTTCTGAACTTTGAACTAATCTGTGAGAGAAAATGCTGCTGTTTGTTGGCCACAGGCAACATTTTTGTTTGAGGTCGAGTTACTGAAATAATGATTGCCTACGGTGGCTTAAGTCCTAATTAGATTACCCAATGGAGACAGTTATACATGCCAAAATGTTAAACAAAACTTTCAAAGCCTGCCAGACTGATGCAGCTTTTCATTCACACTTCAAGTCTGTTACAGAGAAACTAAAGTTGCTGGCTGGATCACGTCGTTCTCATTTATCCCATTTAATTAGAACCACTTGTTCTTTGGTTCTAGGTGCCGTAGCCAGCGGAAAGGTCTCATCTTATTTTGACGACGCTCAGGAGATGCTGTGACTACAGAGATCTTCTCTGCTCGGCCTGTTTAGTCCAAACACACTTCAGTTCTGTTTCAATCTTCCTCGCACACTGTTCCTGGCGCATTGCATCTGGAGGAAACTGAAGAAGGTCGTTCATGTTGCGTTATGGGGACCACAGGGCAGAATGTGGTCCGAACTGAGATCTGTGTTGTAGCAAAGGCAAAAAAAGATATTTAGACTGAATAGAATAAAATAAGCCAGATGTTAAAAAGGGACTGAAAAGGTAATGCTGTGTTATTCTAAATGTAATGAATTTCAATTAAATGCTTTTTATATACTAGTCATGTTATGGTTTTATATTTGTCAAGAATTTTACAATGGAAACACTGAAGCACTATTAGCATTTGACATTCTGTATCCTATTTATAAAAAAAGCATCACTAAGTGGCAGTTCATGTTGTTTTAGATCAGAATTTTAGCTTTTGTTTGAGCTAGTTAGGCTTAGTAAAATTATAAAACTAATTCTTTTTGTAATCTGAGCTTGAAATTTCTCTTGCAGGTCAATATACCACTATGCATACAAACATTACGTAAGTGTGTGGTTCTTGTTAAGCGGCAATAGATTTTATGTTTTGTTTTTTTAATGTATTAACTTATATAAAAAACTTTCTGCTAGTCAAAAAAGTGTGAAATTAGTGTGAAAAAAATGTGCAAATAACATTAATGCTGCTACCATCTTTCAGTCTCGTGCTGTGAGAGGATTTAGTATAAAATCTAAATTTGAGGGGATTTAGTTTAAAGTCTGTAATGTTTGTGTACATATGCATAGATTTATATATTTATATGTTTTGTGTAAGCAGACTAAGTTTTTTGTGCAGGTCATTATAGAGTCTGCAGTTGTTGTGTGTTTTGTTGCTGTAATATGAATAACATGAATGTAAAATCGTCTCAGTGCTTGAGCGACCATGTATTTTGACTAAACCCTCCCAGGGTTCTTTGTCTCTGATCAGATCAGTCCTCCGGAGATGAAGAATTCACATGGGCATGGTTTGAGAGTGCATGGCATGGGAATTTTCTAACAATAAAGACTCTTTAACCTTTTTCCAGCTTCCTTTGTTCTGTAGTTTCATATTGTTCAACGGCTCTTAAACTGTCTTAATCGATTTGTTAAAATTAAATGGACAGATTATTCCCTGTGTACACAAGAAAGTTTTGGCTATGAAGGCTTCCAGTTTTTTTTTTTTAACAGTGAGGAGTCATCCTTATGTGAAGTACCATTGACTGACTCCCATATTTTATTTGTTTGACCTACTTTTTTGTCATTTGGTTTGGCTTTTATCGTTGTGTTATAGAAACCTTTTACTTTTAATCTTATCTTTAAAGTTATTATGGCAATAAAAAATAAATGTAGAAGTCTCAGTCATACAGACCAGTCTGAATGGCTAGGTTAGACCAGGATGTTCTTAAGGTGGTAAAGATATCGATGGGATAAGAAGCCAAGCCATTGCACAGAGGGTGGCAGAGCTGCCTGATGGGCAGATGGCTGGATTACTCTGAACGTTTCCGGGCTAAAGGAGAAAACATGCCACTCTGAATCAGCCGGCTTAACCCCTGTCCTAGAATACCCTCGATGTGTGTGAAGATTGCTCTAATGGCTTCACTGTGTGACTCTTTGTCTATGGGCGGCCTTTTAAATCCCTTCCAGTCGACTTGTCTTGTCCCTCTACATAAACACCCCAATTCCTGTCTGGGTTTTCAAATTGGCACCCATGGGGTCTGTAATATTCTGCGACAAGCCTTTCAGTCAAAGGGACAGTTCAACTAAAAAGATTCCAAGCCTGTATGATATACTTTCTGCTTTGGAACGTGAATAGAGATGTTAGACAGAATGACAGTCTTAGTCACCATTCACTTTCATTGTATCATATTTCCACATAATGAAAATGATTGGTGACTGAGGCTGTTGTTTACATTCTGTGTAACACAATCAGACAGGTTTGTCAACAACATGATGATGAGTAAATACCTCCAAATTCTGCATTTTTGAGTAAATGATTGGTTTGATCATTAAACACACACCAACCCTGTAAAATGAACTCTTTCTGTGTCTACTTGATAATAGATGACGTTATAACCTTATGTATAAAATTTGGATAACATTAATGAAAGTAAATCTGTATCTTGTTATGTTATTGGTTGAAAATTTGAATTATTTATAATTATGCAGCTGACTTTTTTTGAAGTACATTGAAAAGCCAGAAGGTCTCCGTTCCCTCAGCATGACTTATTCAACCTCATGTTTATGACTTTTTCACCCTCACCACATGCACATGTTGTGGTTTCTAATTGTATCAGCATTGGTCTGGCACTGAGATTTGCATTCCTGATGTATTTTGCTTTTAACTTTGTTCACACACTATAGTTTATTTCGAGTATGAGTTTTAAAATATTGATGAGAAACAGTTCAGTTTTGGCCCTCATACAGCACCATCTCACGAAACGGGAAGGCGTTCATACTTTGTTTTCAATTTTCAGTTTTTAATGAAATCCAGGGGACTAAAATCATGTCACACCCTCGGTTTTGTTGCTGATGTCACTATAGTTACTACTTCGAGCACACAGGTGGTCAGCCTCCACAAAACAAACTAGGACTCTTCTTTTCAAACCAATGCGCCCTGTTATGAATGCCATTTTCACTCAGACGCAAAACAGAGTAATGAAGAAAACTACGTTTAGGTTGTGTAAAGAGAGTGACGCACATTTTTGTCTGTACATAATTCAGATTTAATAAGCTGTTGCAAAGCAAAACAATAGGCAGACAAACTTAAAAAGGTTTCGCACCTGTTTCCCCTCCATAATCAAACAGACAAGCACGTATGTGCTTTTTTAGACTGCAAATTTACATTCATGTTGTTAAAGCATTTACGCAAATACTATAACAAGATAACAAAGAAAACAATTCTTTCAGTTCTTCTCTGTTCGAGGGCCGGTCAGCCCTCACATACTCTTTATTATGGACCACACAGCCGAGAATAATTGGAGCTGTTAAAGTTGCAGTCAGATAGATTTTGGGTGAACAAGGACAAGAAGTCACGCTAAGGGGACCAAGTGTGCTGACAACCTGCCAATTTTTTTTCCTTTCTCTCTCTTTTTCACTGAGGAAAAGTATGTGTTTGTTTTTACTTATTCTCACACATTTTATCTTCAAGCTCTCACAGCTGAGGTTGCATTACGACTTTCCAAAGCATCTGTATCGTTCTATTAAACATGAAGCTGATTTGTTTTAAACACACTGAATATTCATAGGCTACGACTGTACTGATACAAAGCTTAGATTTCAGAATACAGAAATGCTTTGTTGACATGCAATAAAACAATACACACGTACTGACAACAGGACAAAGTGAATACAGAATACAGAGTCAAATATGATGATGTCGCTTTCAGTCTGGGTTTGTCATTGTGTTTACAGATTTCCTTCCAAGATAACAGTTTTTAGATCAGCAGGACAGCTCACGGGATAGATGGTGTGAGACTTGTTGCGACGCTCCACCAGCATAGCCACAGCCTCACCTAAATCCAAATGGTTCAGGTACCCGGGGGCCATTCGGTCTGGGGCAGCCACACCTGTATTGATTTTAACCTGTTGGAAGGTTACAGAGATAAGCATCTCAGATGACATATTTAAGGAAATACTTTAATGACGTTCAATTAAGCACACCTACAGATTCTACATGTCATGGCCAAAATATTTGATCTCATGGTTTTTAGGGGAGGTTAATGAGAGTTTTAGAGAGTACATCGCAGACACACCTGGTTGAGTTTACATTTCACCTCCGGGTACTCTTCTCGTAGAACCTGACAGAAAGCTAGAGCGCCAGCTGCCCCTACGGTCAGGAACCCTGTGCCAGGCATTAACAATTTCTCTCCAGCACCTCCTGTAGAAAAGAAAATATGTCTATGAAAGTATTTTTCTGTCTCACACTTATAAACAATACCGATAGTATGCAGAGTCAATGACTCACCTGTAATAAAAGTGTAGGTGCTGTTTGGATCATCTCTCACCAGAGGAAAGAAAGCTTTCCAAGACACAAAGGTGCTGTACAGGAGAGTCTCAATAACCTGACGATTAGGTAAAAAATATTTTGTAGACACAAATTGACAATGCAGCAATAGGTGAAAGGTATTGTGATGTATCAGCAAGTACAAAAGTGGTCATATTTTATATTCTGATGTGGCAGCAGGGATCTATAAATGTGAATAAATGCTGTAATGTATGATTTTTTTATTTGAAGCCTTAGACATTCTCACCCACTGCAGTTCTTTAAGAGGTTGGGTGTGTGGTGGACCTCCCTGCCACCAGCTGAAGCCCAGAGAAGATACCACATCTGTGATCTTCCCCACTGATCTGAGTAAGGCCTGTTTTACCTCCTCCACTGATTCCTCTGAGCCTTATAGTCATCAATAACAAAACACTCAATTGTCTACATGCCCAAAAATGCAAAAATCTGAAACAAATTAGGTAGAAAATACTTGCCAACGTTGCCAACGATAGTGGTCAGGTTACTTTTCGTGTTTGGTGAAACAAACCCCTTGAGCTTTTCCAACTTGCTGTTGTCTCTGGAGATCACAGCGACCTTAAAACCTATATGTATATTTTGCAGAGTTACCAAACATGCAATGATAAACTTAAGAAAATCATATACGATTTAAAGGAAAAAGAAATAAAAAGTGGTGCAGAGTCAGAATTAGAAACTGATTTAACTGTGAAAGGGTACATCGGAATATTTAATTATTATGTCACGTATAATTTTTATTTTAATTGTGCAACTGATCAACAGATAAATCAGAAATCGTGCATTTAAAATGACAATTAGTAAAATGTCAAGTACTTCTATCCTGAAAGGAAATAATAATAACAATAATAATAATATACATTTATTTACATTTTACATCTATATGCACAGAGAGATGTGATATGATGAGATGTTGATCTTACCTTTATCCAGAAGAGCTTTCACTATTCCTGAACCCACAGTTCCTGCTCCACCAAGCGCTAAAACCAGCCTGTCCCCGTTTGACATTGCTCACACAGATGCACAAGTGCAGACGTCTGAGATTGATTATGCTTTATGGGATTCATATCGCCTGCTGCTCAAGAACTTTAAATCAAACCGCAGAGAGAAAGCCACGCCCAAAGCCACGCCTCTTTCCAGATTTCACTCCCACTTAATTATGCATTTTTATCATTGATAACAATTATCTGCACGCAGCTTTCCTTTACATTCTTATTTCTTTTTTTAAATCATAAATGAGACAACTGCAAACGTGTTTTTTTTATAATATATTGATTATTTATATCATTACAATCATATCTGTAGACATTAAGGTTTATCAATTAACTTGTATATTGTGATAACAGAAGGTACGAAACATGAGCGGATATTAACCTGAATAGATGATAGCGCCCTCTTGTGGACTATCATTGCTATGCGGACAAAATAAATGATTGCAAACGTTTGAAGGCTACTGAACTTTAGTAAAACTTTTGTGTAAAGCTACTTAAACATTTATTATGAAATCATTATGGTGTAGATGCAGATGAGATGGCTAAAATACTGCATGCCACATTAAATAATCCACTGTCATCAAATCGTATATTTTTTAAGTCTAACGTTTCTAATAAAACGTTCGTGATCTTTTTCATATTGTTTATGTTCTTGTTCTTTCCTATATTTAAATATTTCGTGTGTTGACATGACGGTGATAGCAGTGACATAGAGCTGAACACGGAAGTGATGTCAAAAAGTTGTCTCCGACAGTCAGTGTGTGCTGCTGAAACCTGAAGATCGTCGATCAGGTAATAAATCAGTTTTATTTTAGGGGAATTTGTCAGTGTTAAAGGGGTTAAAAATATGTAATTAGCGTGTCTATGCGAATGTGAATTTAACGATTGAGTTGAAAATATACCACGTGTATGTCTTGTTTGGGTGGACAGCAAATACAAAGTTTAGTTCAAACTCTTAGAAGTTGGTTAATGTGTTGTTAATCAATGAACTACGAATAAAAATATAAAATTAGGGTAAAAAAGTATTTAACTATGGTATTAACCGTCTTTTCGTCTTATCGTAATTACCTTGACGCAGTTGTTTTCACTTTCGTTTCAGTCTGTGTGACATAAATCTTTTTATAGTCTCCATATGGGAAGAAATAGAGTGATTTGTTTGACTATATCGCATCTGAATCTATAATTTTTTAGATAATGATTTTAGTATGGGCTAGTTTTAAAAGTTTTAATTATTTCGCAGTGTTTGATGATGTCATTCTTTTAAACGCCAAAGAGAAACATGTCTAAATATTGAATATGTTTTTTATATTGTTTTTATTAGAATGAGTTCTCTAAGTCATAAAAACAAAGGGAATGATCTCGTCAAAAAGTACCAGACCCATTTGGAAGAGCAAATTGGGAAGGGAGATCGGAGTTTGGTATGCAGAGATGAGAAGCTTTATAAGGAAGTGAAGGAGCTTCTTACCAAAGGAAATGCCCAGAAGATCCTTAACCAGTGTGGGCTAGAATCACTGACAGTAATGGAAAACTCACTTCAAGCATTTCCCTTTAAAACGGGCCATTTGGGGCTTACAAAAATATCCAATGCCTTTGAAGTGCTGGAACTTACTGCATTAAACCTCTATCTATATCCCTGGAGAAAGGAATACAAATCTGTGAAGGTATGTAACATTTTGCTGTTACACCTCTATGCAGCTGGATCTAAATGCAGCCTTCTCCTCAAGCCAACATTGTGTTTATTTCATAATCATAAAATAGTCTTTTCTCTTTCCTATAGATGTTTTCAGGCGTGTTCACCCATTTTATCAAACCTGCACTAACCCTACAGCAGGCAAAAGAGCTGTTTGGGTTACTTGGATATCAGCCTGCTCGCCATAATGAAGAGGAAGAGTTGACACTGGACTCCAAACTACTTCCTGCGGATTTCATAGTCTGCCTGGCATGTGCCTTCTTCACTGCTCGTATAGAGTGCCAGCTTCTCATATCTACCTTGGGCTCTTTGGACACGAGCGTAAAGTCGGCTCTTCAGCTTGTTAAAGAGAGGCAGAAAGGCCACAACCTTTTCTTGGCATTGGACAACACTAAGAGAAGGTTAGAAGCTAGTCATGCTTCAGATACCAAACTGACAGGTGCCACAGAGCCAGAGCTAGATCTGTACACAGATGAGAATTTTCCTAAGGCATGTGTTAGTCACATGACATCCACCTCTTCTTCACCGCCTTGTTCTTCTTACATGCAACTTTCAAACAAGTCTCCAAACAGAGATCTCTCCCAACCAGACAGGTTGAATAATGAAGACACTAGTCCAGAACGAGCGCTTTGTGCCTCAATGCTTCAGTGTCATTTAAGCAACCCAAAAAAACATGATTTACTTTCACAGAATCTAGAGCCAATGGAAAGCAATGGCGAAGAACAAATGGCGGCTGATAACCAGAGACAAACAGCAGATGGAGGAGGATTGTGCAGCTGTATCACACAATCTCTTTTTTCTATATTCCACTGTGAGCAATGCAATAACATTCACAGTAAATCTTGTACATATTATAATAATTGCATAACCAAAGGACATACACTGTGTGAAGTTCAACAGCAACAGAAAACAAACGTCCCACTTCCTATCATAGAAGACCAGCTTAAAGAGGGACTTAAGAAACATCATTGTATGATCAATTCAACTTCTGACACCTTTCTGGTCTGTTACAACTGCCAGTTCATCCATGACTGGAGCTGTGAAAAGGTTAAGGCATGTGAATCACATCAACACAACTTGCAGCCTACAGGAGTATTACAGCCTCCTCAAGAAGTTAATGCTCCTAAGAGGCACGTCTGTCTTGTTTCAGAGGCTCCATTTTACATTATCTGCCGCACCTGTAACAGTGCTCATGATTTCTTTTGTTCATATGTGCAAACATGCACTGCTCAACAACATGACATGCTGCACCACCAGGAATTGGATGAAACACAGAACACACCAATGCAATTTCACCATTGCTGCGTTTTTCAACAGCGATGGCCTGAAACTGCGTGCCTCACTTGTAAAATGTTTCATCTTACTGAGTGTACTGATGGATGGCAATGCCTTCGAATGCACAAAACATACAACCTCAAAACTATATGCGTGACTTGCTCTAGTCTTGATATTTATACAGTATGTGTTTATTGTTGCCTTATGTATTGCAGAGACTGTTTGTACAAAAATGGTATGTCATGTAAGTGTGGAAAGCTTTTTCACTTATTTAGTTCTTCAGTTTAAAAACATCCACACTTCAGTGATGACCTGCCTTTCCTTCCTGTTAAAGACAAGCAAGTCTTAATCTGCATTTATTATTTTAAAATTATGTCAAATTAAGCCGATTCTTACTAAATAATTTGTTAACTGCACATGCCAGATGCTCTAGTCTCTTACTCTTTTATTCTGTGGTCTTGGTGGCCTTAAAGGGATAGTTCACCCAAAAATTAATCACCCAATAAACTATCCCTTTAACTTCTTAAATATTGTATTCATGTTTGGTGTACGGATTAATTTTAAAACTGTGTCTGAGCACAATCTAACATATATGCTATAAATGTAATTCATAGATTCTGTTGTTGTGACAGTTTAATGCAATTTATATCACAATACAGGGAGTGGTAGGAAATTCTGCTTGTACTTTTACCTAAAATGTTGGATATTATTTACAACAAATGAACACAGACAAAACATTTTACCATTGTTATAGGTTTGTTTCCTTTGTTGTCTGTATCACATATAATAAAGCATTATTTATAAAATATTTCTGTGAGATAAGCATGCGGATGTTTACTGTACTCATATAAAACAGAGAAAAATTAGCCTGATTGTGGATTGATATAAATGATTAACATGAGAATGGGTTTTTATGCTTTCGGTGAACAGGCAATCCAGGACTGATGTCATTGTTGTACTCCAAGGCTTTTATTCATGTATTGTCAAATCCACAAGTAAGGTATCAATAAAGTTAATATTTATTCATTAAACTCTTCCCAGTTAACATTAATAAATGTTTTACTGTCCATGCGATCAATATATAGCACTCCGTTAAGGTGATCCATTTCATGTTGAAGTATTCTGGCTGGCCATCCATTTGCTTGCCATGTGATGGGCTCTGCTTTCTCATTGAGACCTTTGGAAAAAGCACAAATGTGATGAGTTTTAATTTCATCTGTAGGCTTGCCTTCTCTTAAACAACAATTTAAACATCAAAACGTGATTTTTTTTTATACTGATAGTGCTAAATGACAATAAAATAAACCTTGAACCTACAGATATTAGGTTAATATTGTCATTCCCTTTACCTGAGACTTCCACAGAGACATAGCGTGGAACGGATGCCGAGTACCCACAGATGCTCTCGCAAGCCTCTTGAAAGATAACAGTGCGTCCATCCAACACACGCAATTGTGGGTTAACGAAAATCATTAGTGGGAATGCCACCAGACCCCGAGCTTCAACAGAGGCCGGTGAGCTGTCCTCCAGCATTTTCTTTGGATATTCCAAAGCTAATATTTGCAGAGGAACTCCAATCTGTGGTGCACTTAGACCAACACACTCAAGTTTTCTCATGACTTTGACCAAGGTCTTTATGACTTTCTGCACTTGAGGTCCCTGAATTTCTCTAGGTTCCACTGCTGCAGCCTGGGAACGCAACACAGGATCCCCAACCTGGCACACATGATTGTAAGGAGGGGCTGGTGTACCTTTGATTTTCCTTTTCATGAATTGTAGGTAAGAGCGCATCTTAATGTTGCTAGAATTAGTACGCGAGGGTGCAGTGCATGTTAACGGTAACCATGGCAAAAAACTCATTGCTGGTGATGAGAGTAAATGTGTTTGACTTTTAAAGATACAGTATGAAAATGTCCTCCAGTGCCTGTTCATGGCTGGGTCAAAAAAAATGCAGTCGACTGGAAAAGAAAAATACAAGAACTTTTATTTTTAGTTAACAATTATGTAAACAAATATCATATCTCATTAAAACAAACTCTGACACTGAGCTTAAATTAATCTTTAAAGATGTAAAACGTAATAAACTGAAATAAGTTACATCTGATACAATAAATAGTAAAATAAACTAAGCGCTGTATGTTTAACTGAAATGCCAAGACATATAAATTGAAAAGTTTAGAAAATAATTATTATTTATTTAGGAGCATAACTTACCTAGACTGTAATAATTGCTTATAAACAACTAACTAAAATTCAACATGCACATTTCGCACATTTCATTTTTTCTTTCACCGATTTGAGGACAGCCAGAGACAGTTCCGGAACACGACAAGAGGACGACACATTCTCTTCAAAATAAAAGCCTCGTGTTAACGCACAAATTAATAAATGTTTTGTTGTGGGAAAGAAGGGCATATCGTATTACACTTCTTGACTAACACTTTAAATAAAGTAACAGCACATTTAATACGAAATTTATCTTTGTATTTATCTAACGTGAAGTCACAACAATAAATCGCTTCAAAAGCTTTTATTTTGGCGTAACTTCATATGTTTTTTTTTCGAGTTGTGAAAATTGTTTATCCGTACGTGACACGCCCCCTCAATATCAATACATAAATAAACGATCCTAGTTTTAATAAAATAAAAGTTGTCAAATGTATTAATTATCAGTAGGAAATTTATCTTATTTATTCAAAAAGACATATTAAAAGAATTAATTCTTCTTAGTTCTGCTACATCAAACCCATTTTGTTGTCAGGATAATACTAATAATCTCATTTCGATGATTACATTCATAGAACAATTTTTAATAAGAAAATGTATTTTAATGAATTCTTAAAATTACTTAAATGAAAGTGAAATTGAATACCTTACTAAAATGTTGCGTCACGTGTTTGCACCGTTTTGGGAGTGGGGAGAGGATTTACCCAGAGTACATCCGTGTGATCAGAACAGATGAACATGGCGCAGGGGAAACGGGCCATCCTTGGATTGTAAACAAGAGGAAATTTGGGGATAAAATCGACATCGTGTCATGCACGTGTGAAATGCTCTCAATCTCGATATACTGGATTACTTCTGCTTCATTGATGACTACGAAGCGAAACATTGAGTGCAGCACATCCAATTGCATTCATAAACATTTCTATAGGACTTCAAACCCCTGAGCATTCATTGTATTGGATATTTAAACAAAAAGGCTTGTTTTTTTTATCGTGGATGACATCTTTGCACGACTCAATGGCTGCAACTGGAAACGTAAAAAGGAGTAATGAGTTGCCTCGAGGCGTTGAGAGGTTAAAAGAGGAGCACAGAAAGGTCAGGAGTAATGTTTATTTCAGATACCACTATTAATGCGACTTGCTCGTGCATTGTCCATGCGCGTGTCCCTAATCGTCATTGTTTGACGTCGAGTCGTTTATTGTCGATTCATGTCGGCTTTCAGTTTAAACGCAGTAATAAACGTTTTATTTTCTGGAAAGTTCCTTGTGAATCACGTGTTGCTTCTGGTGGCTAGCTGGCTACAAATGTTGGTGCTTTGGTTTATGTTTGTATTCCTTTGCAATTGCAATGCATGTTCATATTTACCTGCAATATATCTCAATTATGTTAAAATAACGTATACTTCGGTCATGCATACATTACAGCGAATATGTAGGTCAAATTCCAACATAATACAACTGATCCAGGTACATGCATGGCCAGGAATACACTTAACAATACAATACAGCTAGGCATCCGCTTTGTATGTATCTATGTATGTGTTCGATCTCTCCATTTTAGGTCATAACGCACCTGTTTCTGTTTCTATTTCTGAGGCATTTTGAGTGAAATGAAAATGAAATGATTTTTGTGAAATGATTTTTACATTTAAAGGTAAACCTCAAGTTTATGCTGCATTTGTTCTGCGGAAGTTACAGTCAGTAAGATTTTAGGATTTTCATTCATTCAAAAAAATAAAGAAAAAATAAAGAATCATACCTTTACTGCTACCAACTCCATCTCTGTGAGGACTACAGTTGCTTTTTAATTGTTTGTGTTAATTTCTCGTGATTATGGTGGATGTGAAATGACATTGTTTGTTTCAACTACAGGTGGTGAAAGATTGCAGAAATAAAATTGAGCACTGGTGAGTGTCCTAAGACTATTTCATATTCTTGATTTTTTTATTTCTGAAGTCTGATCATGGTTTGTTTGGTTTAGAAAAGAAATACCATGTATAGTAAGAATCAGTATGTAGATTCCAGCATTCAATACTTGAAATGTACATTTTTAGAAAATGTATTTATACTGACCCTCTGTTTACATTTTCATAAACCCCTGTTGACTTGAATCCAAACAAAGAGTTTTTTATAGACATGGTTAGACATAAGGCAAAGATATTCTAAGTTAGAAGCCGTATTTACGTCAAATCTTTGTTGTGGTGTTTCGAGTAACAATACAGAATGGTGGTAACAATGCATAATTGGATTAGAAATGGTAAACAGTATGAACAACAGGCAGAAAATAAAGTGGAGAAAAACAAAACAACTGTACAGATAAATTAAGGGATTTTTTCTGTTATTGACAGGAAAAAAGTGGAAAAAGACTATGAATCTCTTCAGGATCGTCTCAGGACACTGCCTGACAAGTTGTCTTATGATATTATGGTATAGTGTCACCTTTCAATTACTAAATTTCCTTGCCTCCACTTCTAGATACATCAACATCATGTTTTCCTGAGAGTTTTCCTGTGTGTGTCATGATTTAGGGCTGGGTGGTGATAACATTTATCAATAATTATCTTATCATTATTAATAATAATTATTTGGTGACCCTGCTGTATGACTGAAATGCTTACATTTGTTTATAAATGCTTGTAGGACCGCCTTGCCTATGAGATGTGTGTATCACTTTAACTTGAAAACTAATTTCTATTATTCTGATTTGTATTTTCCCAATATGACAGGTACCATTTGGTTCCTTGGCTTTCATGCCAGGAAAGCTAGTACACACTAATGAGTTAACAGTGCTCCTTGGTGATAACTGGTTTGCAAAGTGTTCTGCCAAGCAAGCTGATGCTCTTGTGGAACACAGGAAGAAACGTGAGTCCATGTTCGATAAAATGCTCAACTAACAGTTCCATCAAAGCTATTACGTCCCAGTTTTAAGGTATGTACCTAACATGACCTTACGTATGCGTTTTCAGATGTAAACAAGACTCTCGATGACTTGCAGAAAGTAATGAAGAACTTTCAGAACAAAGCTAGCTTTACTGATGATCTTGAAAAATTGGCCAGCGTAAGTCTTTTACCTGATGCTTTCTGTGTGATGTCAAATGAAACCATACAATGTTGTCTTGTCTATAAGGTGACACCGTACAGAAAATCATTTCCATTCCTTTGTGACAGGGGGCTGATGGTACTGGAGATTTTGTAGACATTAGAGAAGATGTGGTTAACGAAGAAGAAGTTACCAAAGGTAAGTTTATTGGAATCTCATTTTTAGCTCTTTCTCTCTCTTGACCGTATCATCTCTTTTGTGCTTTGTTACATGTGCCTGTTGTTGTGCTTCCTTAGGAAAGTATCGATTGGCTCACAAACCCAACTCAAAACCCAAGCCGGAGTATCTGCTGGAGCTGGAGGAGGAGAAGGACGATGGAAAAGAGGATGAAGTGCTAAAGAAAGGGCTGTTGCCTGAGGAAGAGCTCTGGTCTCTACTTGATGAATTGGAGCTTCAAGAGGAAATGCAGGATGAAAGATACCGGTAAAAAAAACGTTTTTCCATTGTGTTCATTTGTCAAGAAGTTATCAGGATATATTGCCTGACTAAAAATGAATTGACTTACTCTCTTGAGAAATAAAATGCACACAATAACAGTAGCTTAATTTTTCGTTCCTAGTTAAATCCTTGGTTTGTTTTACTATTTTGTCGCAGATTGGACAGCACAGACACTAATGGAGAAGACACCACTTCCTCTTCCTCAGAAGAAGAGAAAGAAGCAGATGGTGCCAGCAATGTCCAGCTCAATGGTCATCAGGAAGAAAATGGCTGGGTACCCACATCTCAGATGAACGGTACTAGCGTCTCACAACCTGATGTAGAGGAAGAGAATGACTGTAAGGAGGAAACAGGAAATGGTCTTCCAACCATCTACTTTTCTCACACTGTAGAACCCAAAAAGGTAAATGGCTAGTTGTTGGTTGCATAAACCTCTTTAAGATAAACAGAGCTCATATGTTTTATGTACTTTGAACAGTTAGTTGAATTACAGCTCTGTCTGTTTTGTGTATAAAGCTTTTGTTTTTAATGAGTCCTTCTATCTTCTGTTTCAAGGTCAGAATAAACACAGGAAAGAACACAACTCTGAAGTTCAGCGAAAGAAAAGAACAAAAGGAACAAGCCAAACGGAAAAAGAAAAATGGGAAAAGTAATGGTCATTCTCTTCATGAAAATTACAAGATCACAACCCCGGCAGACATTTACAGGTAAACACTTTGCATTTAAATCAATTTGGTGTACATAAAAGTATTGCTGGATTATTTGGCTGTGTGTAACTGTAGCTGGTGTGTGTTTGTAGGGTGTTTGTGGACTTGGTGAATGGAGAGCTAATGCCACGAAAGTCCATATTGAAGTCCCGCAGCCGTGAGAACAGTGTGTGCAGTGACACCAGCGAGAGCAGCGCAGCTGACTTTGAAGAGCGGCGTGTCGCGTTTGGCCGCTCAGTGAGCCACGACGAAACCACGCACAGTGACACCAGCGATGGCATTACAGAGGAGGAGAGCCCTACTGGCATCAGTCCCCACCTTAATGGACGATTTGAGGTACTGAACGTTTGTTTCTTCACTATTTTTATCATTGGTACAAACTCACATTTTTTTTATTTGTGTTTTAGGCTTTTACAGGCACGGTGATCGAAAAGGATCCCCTGCCTTCCTCAATTCCACACCTGACAATCACCCCTCCTGCTTTACCCACAATTCCAGAGAGAAAGCTGGAGGAGCTGGGCCCAGAAGTGCCTCAGGAACCACCCAAGAGGGTGTCCAAGTTTAAAGCTATACGACTGCAGCAGAAATGATCTTATCTTGCCAGGTCCCAGCTTTTGTAGTCCTTCTTTTTATTACACTTACGGACTTCATATTTATCTTTCTCACTAACTGTCCTCCAAGCTGCTCAAAGCTTCATTGTTCTCATCTGCATAATGTGTTTTTCATTCTGTTATGCATCCCTAATACTTAATTCGGTCTGTAAGTGCAATAGCAATATAATATGATTTGACCTACAGTTTGCTTCCTCTGTTTTTAGGCCAGTAGGGACAAGCGTGCATATGATGATGTCTTTTGGGTTTATTCGTTTAGATAAATATATAAGAAATTGGTGACTTAAGCAAAATTATTACAAACATAATATAGTAACCTTAGTGAAATTGTGGCTTCATGCTTCTTTTTGTCTTTGTTGTGATCTATGTGAAATATTTGAAAAAAAAGTTTATTGTTGTTGCACTAATTCATAAAATTGACTTATTTTGACCCACTTTGGCAATGATACAGCTGCCAGTGTCCGTAACATTTAAGAAGTATTTTTATCCCGTAGGGGCTTTTTCTTTGACTCTCCTTTATCATCTTTTCTAAGAGGGTTTTTATATTGTTTACTGTCCAGTGGTTTGGCTTTATGATCTTATAGAGTCTTTTTGTGACTGGCAAAATGTTGATGTAACTAAAAGGAATACAAAAAATAAACGGTGTTTACAGTTTCAATGTCTCTCAGGGGTTTGTTTGGAGTTATGATGCATCAGAATAATTATAGTTTTATTACTGAATCAGTTTCTTTCTGTTGTTGTGATGTTTAGTCTCAGCCACGAGATGGCGCTAAAGCACTGTTTATGTTTAGCATTCACATGCTGCAAAGTGTAGCAGACTTTTAACAACAGTATGTACGAATATATTGTTTCTTTGCAAGCTGAAAAAATTAGTTTGTCAATTTATCGAGATGCACTATTTATTATCGATTCCACTATTTATTTACACAAACATAAAAAAGAACCATATTCACAATTTCTGTTTTTATACCTTTAGGTTTTAACAAGAAAACAATTACACCTACTTTTTAACAAAAAAGTTTGTAAAGTAGGAATAATAAGGGTAGAAGAAATAAGTATTATTTTATAGCCGTAATAGTAGATTTCCCCCAAATATATTTATTGACATTTTGTGCAGATACAAGATCTTATATATATACAAAATGTGTAATCCACAGTTCTGCTTTTCATCCCACTCCCAATCCCCCTAACATCCCAATTACACAACATAAACAAGTAACAATAATACTGTAAGTGTAGTTATTAAATGATACAATAAATGTACAAAGAGAGAACAAAAAATAAATAAAAATAATAAATAAATAATAAAAAGAAAAGGTTAACCCTCTTCTGCACCTTCAAGTGACAGATCAATAGTATCAATATAATTGTACAAAGGTTTCCATTTAAAGACCCTTTTAATGAAAATTTAATGTGCCAACTTAACAGACAAAATAATTTATTTTATCCATCTATCATAAGAAGGAGGTGATGTATGTTTCCACTTAAGGAGAATAAGCCTCGTAGCCAATTACGTGATGAAAGCAATAATGTCTTGTGTTGTTAAAGGCAAATTTGGCTTAAAAGGAATTCCAAATAGAGCTGTAAAAGGGTTTGGAGTGGCTGATATGTTAAAGGTTTTTTCAAAGGCATCAAATATTTTAGACCAAAACTCTGTCAATCTTGGACAAGATCAAAACATGTGAGTGTGATTTGCTGGAGATTGTCGGCACCTGTTGCAGGTATTCATATTAGTAGATTTAACAGAGTTACAGAATGGTAAATGGAGGCCGGCGCTTAAATCTAATAGCAAATCTTAAACCTAAATCGTAAATATTAATTTATATCGCATCTATAAATTTAAATCGTGAACAGGACGTTTAGAGAACCTCTTGGTGGCTTTAATAAGGTAATGTTTTTGTAGCGTTAAATAAATAAAATACAACAATAAATATTGAGTTGACATTATGGTATTAATTGCTATTTTCTGAAGATTTATTTAAGTGCTGTTTTTCGGCAGACCACGCCCCTTATTTCAGAGACCCGCCGACACGCCCACATGACGGAGCAGAGCAGCACATCGTTTCAACTCGCAGGTAAGAAAAGTAAAATTAAGAATAAACACAAACAACGAATTTAGCATCACAATGATGACAAACACTGACGCTTTCAGCTCCATGCTTCACAAAGTAATTGACAGGCAGAAACGCCAAAAATCTGACCGTGATAGCGCTGTTATGACAGACGTGTTTACTGGTTAAGTGATGTTTTTCAGGTAATAAGGACATACCTGCCTATCTCATATACAAGTTTCAGCAATGTGTCATTCATTGAAAGTAGTTGTGACTATTTTACAATTTTTATTTTACTTGCCGTGAAGGCAAAGTACAAGGTGACTCAAAATGGCTCATTATTACTTTTGGCAATGGTAGGCAAGAATTGAGAACTTTTGCACTGCCTTCATCAATGCCTTTGTTCCTGGATAAGTCACTTGAGTTTGACTGCAGACTTATCCATCAGCACATTGACATTTGGATTCGGACAGGTTCTGAGTCAGCAGCTGGACTGATCGCAGCGTAGTCCATTCAATTAATTGCTGTCTAGGAAGATGGAATGTTAAACTCCGACATTTTTAAAGCATGATGTTTATGAGAAAATTTATCAGTTAGCATTTTCATTCATTTGAATAGCAGTTGCTTGGACCTCTTGGAGGTACACAGCTCAAAATCTGCCAATCTCTCTGTTTTTGCGCAATTTGAGCTGAAGAAACAAAAGTTATGGCAAGTTACGCTTGATGTCAGGTTAAATTGTTGGTCGAGATTATGTTACTTAATTGTGATTATAGCCAGCAATTTTAGAGATAGCAGTCTTTTCACCTTTACGCGGATAGGACTGTGATCTTGCTATGGTTGAAGGAGGTGTTGTCTCAAGGGACTAGAGACTATACTGAGTTATGATGTCATGGTCAACTGATAGACAGGGAAAGACATTTTGGGAAAAGCTGTTTTGTTAGCAGTTAGAGCTGCACGATTAATCGTTAAAGGATCGTGATCTCGATTCAAACACTCATACGATCTCATTCATAAATGTCAACGATTTTTCGTTGGCGTTGGTGATTCTGCCAAAGCAAAGAAAGCAGTAGCATATAAAACTTGTTTTCCATTTTACTGCGCTACTTTTTCATTATTCTTTTTGTATAAGGGTTATTTCGGAGTATTAACGCCCAAAACGCGAGTGCAACGGACAAACACGTGTGTTTACTGTATGTGTGTTTACAAACACCTATGATAAATAATGCAGTGCCTTTGAAAAACACATTCTGTGTGAACAGTCCTAATTGAGGTATTATCATAATCTTGGATAGAAATATTCAAATGATCAGAAGTACTGGGATAAAAGTTCACATATAAACACTAATATAATGTATAAATGATCAAAACATTCACATCACATTTTGAATGTAATTTGGCGGTTCAAATAACGCATTTATGGATTACATTGTTTCGCCACTAGATGGGGACAATGAGTCTAAAAATGTATTTTTAATGAATCATTCATTCAATGCTGATTCATCCAGTAATTGATCAAGTGAAATGTTTATTAGTGAGTAATACAAAAATTCATTAAAACGGACAAATGAAACATTTTAAATATACTGCAACAATTAATATTTAGTAAATTTACTTATAGTTGCTGTTCAGAATCGTGGGAGAATCGTGATCTCTATTTGAAACAAAAAATCGTGATTCTCAATTTAGCCAGAATCGTGCAGCTCTATTAGCAGTGCAAAGTCATGGATTTGATCCCCAGCCAACACACACTATTGATAGATTGTACACTTTGTAATGGCCTGTAAGGTGCTTTGGATGAAAGCAACTGCCAAATGTGTAAAATGTCATTTAGAACAGTGAAATGCTTGGAAAAGATAATTTTGCAGCTTGAATGGCTGTCAAAAGGTGAAGATGTCTTTTGGGTCCAGATGATGCAGATACAGCATCAAACAGGAGGGTTTTACTTGCTCGTGCTAACCAGTCAAACTTTAACTTCTTGGCTTGAAACAATTTGCTGTTGATTTTTTTTTTTTGATCAAATTGATTAGGACAGCCTTAGTGTGATATAAAAGATACTTTGAAAAAAGCTGGTTTAGCTAGATGTTAATTTCTTCTTGTGTTTATTATCTATAGCTATATAACTGAACAGCAAAAGGGAAATATTCAGAAGTATTAAGCACAGTGGAGCTGTTGAGCTGTATGTTATTCTACAGTCACATAAACTGTCACTGATAAAGATCGCAGTAATAATCGCTTCTGCGCCTCTGAGCACCATAAAGTCCAGTTGGTGTCTAATGCTGATCCACTGTTTTACGGGTATGGATGTCATCATTAAACCCAACGTATCGACTGTACCGCTCCATGGTGCCTCACTTTGGCTATTTCACCCATAATTGAAACATCTGATACTCATTTCAAAGCAACAGTTATTAAAGGCAATTACACAGCAATTAGTTGTGTAGTTAACACATCTAATAGAGCCAGATGGGGAGTATCAATTTATGCCTAAATGACAAACCTGCCCTGGATTTTGCTTTGGGTGCAATTAGCTGTATGAATGATACTGAAAAGGACAGAGAGAACCGAGTTGTTCTTTACATGCTTGTAACTGGTTTTTGATATTATCATGCGTGATTACATTTTCTAGACCATTTTAAATTCTAGACCCAAAACCATGCAGGATACCAGGAAAAGGATAGTAATGTTATTCGTTATGTAGTTTCTTTAGTGAAAGTGTTCTGCCATGCGTGTTTGACTGGTAAAACAATAGATCACCACAGGCAGCTGTGTTACCTCCTCTGTTTCCATGGCGATGCGGCTGATTGACAGTTGCCCTGACAACTCCATTCAGCCACCACCTGCTAGCTGTCAATCAGACCTGCCATCCTGGGGCTATTGACAGAGCTGTCAGCCGACGTGATATGTGCCTGTCAAAGCATCCAAACACTTGTGGTGGCAGGGAAACATCTTCTTCCCCTATTCACAATGTCATGTCTTTGCATCTCCTCAAATTTGAGCAGAGCCTTTTGCTTGCATTTACATTCAGATTTATATGCTCGGCACACAATTTTATTAACAAAGTGAGAAAAGTTAAATACATTGTTATACAAGATCTAGTCTAGACTTTCTTGAATATTCTGTTTTGGGGAAGTAGTAATTTTACTTTATGAACGTTGCATTGATACATAGTTTAGGCTTATTGGGTTTTGTGGTAACCGTTTAGTAAAAGCAATAAGGTGATCGAGACTAGTGCTTTTTTGTCATGCATCGTTTTATTGTGCTTTGCTGTTATCGTTCGTGTCGTGCAAAACGGCGCTCTTCAACCGTTACTTATTCACTATACAGTCATTTTTGTTTTATACATATTAACGGGCATTGAAAGGTATCAGTTAAGTATAAATCATTGTTCTGATTAGTTTTGGTTGATTTTTGTCATCGCCACCAAAATCACCGTAGAAATGTTTTAATGACATATTGAAATGTTCTCTCTTTTTTATCCTTCCTATTTCTGCCGTCCATGTTTGTAAGTGTCATCAGCCCAGCAGAGCTTTGCTCACACCTGACAGATGACAAGCCACAGCTCAGAGGCTGACGCTGCAATCAAAGTTCTGTCACACCTGTCAATATCCCACTGTCATAGCAACACTTCTTGTGAATGATGATGTGAGAGACAGTGGTGGTGGGATGGGGGCTAACTTTGCATAGACAGACGCCTCAGCTTCCAACAGGAACATGGTTTAAGTAATGAAAACTCTATAGCAGTCAATTAAGAAATTTATTTTTGCTTTTTTTAATTTTCTCCTTATTTCCTTGGAATAAAATACTGTGTTCAGAATTTTAGGCTTAACTCAAAGGCCATGTTCTTTTCTACATTTTGTTATACATAGTGCATGCAAATTTACAGCAAAAGTAAAATTCAATCAAAAATTCACACAAACTTTTCTATGTGGATTTACTGACGTGCACTTTATGTATATAGTTTTTTGCACTGAATGTGTATTGTGTCTGCGTTACTGTCTTGTGCTGTCTGTTTGCACTTTGTGCACTTTATGTATATTGGGTTTTTTGTACTGTAGCACCTTGGTCCTGGAGAAATGTTGTTTCGTTTCACTATGTACTTGTATATGGCTGAAATGACAATAAACTCCACTTTGACTTTGATTAAGTAATTATTTGTGCAAACTAGTCATTTTGAATCTCATGATTGGGTCAGTAATGGGGAGGAAGCTTTTATAACTCTGAAATCATTTTAAAGAGTTTACAATATCTTCGCCATATTTCAAAGCCTATCATCAGCTTCAGATTAAAGCTGACGCTGATGTCTGCCAACTCACATTAATCTAACAGTGTCACAATGGGGTTTGCAATAGTTCAAGTCAATGTTAATGATGTCTGCATTTCATGGTTCCTCCGCAGTAGATTCTAAATCATTATTTGTTGGATAATACCACAACCATCCAAAAAGTTTTCATTTTCACTGTCACTTTTTTTTACTTTTTTATTTCTGCCAAGAAATTCCAGTGAAAGGAAAATCTTGTCTCTTGTGCATTTACATGAAGTGCAATCGGAAGAGACAGGCTCGTCCTTGACAAGTACACCTGTCACAGGGTCAAGTCAGATCACATTGGCAGAGTCAAGCATGTTGCGTTCGGTGCCTGTGTTTGTGTGTTTATATTTTAAAATAAATTCGCTTGAATCATAACATGTTGGCCAGTAAAGTACCAAAGAGAAAATTATGTAAAACGTATTTACAGATTTACATGTAATTCTTTTAATATACAGAAATATTATCGAGAAAATATTTATATCATTATACTAGTATTAAGTAATTGTTCGTTTTTAAGAATGTGTCTTTGAAACAGGTAATCCAATGCATTACATTACATTATACAAAATGTTAAAAGCGTTATAAATCATATTGTTCTTTCAAAACATGCTATATTGAAAATCACCCTTCTCAGCCAGGTACATTTCATACATATTTCACATATATATTATACACCTACATTTTATCCTGAATGCTCTTAAGTATTTAATTATTCTACAAACAAATACTGTCAAATCAGAAGTATTTGCATTGTATGTATAATGTTAAATAACCAGCATTGCAATTTCTAAATGTATATGAAGTCTTTTTTAGGTGCAACACAACATATCTTGAAAGGAAGCTGATGGACAGGGTTGACACCACAGTCTCACAGCTCGTGTTATTATTGGGCCATTTTAACATGAAGGAAGGACTCGCCCTGCCAAACGCACAGGATGATGTTCACAGCTTTGACAAGATTCTGCACCTCTTTGATGTCTGTATGTGAAGATGTACGTGTGTATGTTCACCAACATGTTATCACATCCCCAGCTGTCATTCGTCTGTGCTGAGAAGACATGTTGAAGGTATGTAACATCAGTGTTTGTGTGCTGTCTAAACAAAATAAAAAGTAAAATTATATGGCTATATGTTAATGGAGTTAATGTCCCATAGAAAATTTATGTCATACAGAATTGGAACATCAAAAAGTAAGTAATTAACTGTCACCTACGTTATTTCCCTATTCACTTTAATATTTCATAGTTGAATTTTAATCTAACCATGACAAACTATATATTGATGGAAGACAATTTTCATAACAGTAAACCAACAAAAAAAATGTTAGTTACTGTAAAAACATAAAAATACCTAAAATGCATTTATTTAATTGTATGCATTTTCAATTTCTGCTGTGACAGTTATTAGGTTAATGACAGACATTTAATTTTCATGTGAAATATTTCTTTTTGAACCCTTGAAACTAATCCTGTCTTAATAATAACCTAAAAAAATTAAAAGTATTTTTTTTTAATATATACATTTAATATATTCTTCTGTACTGCAGATCAGAGCTGGCACTGACGTTGAATGAGAGGTGGTCCAACACGATCATGACAGTCAAAGGGAAAGGCCAGACAAGCAGACAGATGTCTGATCTGTGATTTTCAAAACACTGTTTTTCAACTCCCTTGATGTGTGAATAAGGAGGACAGGAAGTGGCAGTTTGGCAGCTCCAACCAGGAGTGTCACACCGAATCGCGTCCCATGCTATCTCCGGATGGCTAGAACGGCCCAGGAGGTTGCATGAATAGCTCAGTTTATGCGTTTCTAGGATGTCACGTCTAAACGGCACCTATAGATATGTGCAGAGAGGTACGACAGACAGAGAAGAGACTGTTACCACATTTCCAATGTGCTTTGACAGAACATGAGCGAATGCCTTGTCAAATCATTCTGAATGCACAGTGTCGGAAGTCACGCCACCATGTCAGACAACTGTGGCGTAGAGAGAGACGGCATGCTACAATGTTCAGTTTCCGTTCTGAAATTTTGACACGTCTGGGATGTCGACTCAAAATGAGGTCATCTGAAGTAAAATTAGATATACAGACAAAAAATTTGTTGTTTTGACAGGTAAATAAAAATACAGTCCAAAAGTCTCAGGCCATTTGAGAAAATGCTTATATTTTGGGGATATAACTTTATGAGTGAACATTTAATTCAAAAAGTGGGTTGTATATAGTATATACAAATGTATGTCCTATAGCATGACAAAAACTAACAATTAGGCAACATCTTTCTCATCCTATTTATAACTCCAGCAATAAATCTCTTATGCTATTTGTACATTTTTTAGGTATTTTTCTACATTTTGCATAGGACAATCACATATTTATTAACTCAACTACCCATATATTACAGTTTAATGTTGTAAATTAACTGTTGTAAACTGTTGTGAAATCTGATCCTATGTAAAATTTTCTTCTCTTTTTCCTCTTTACATTTTTTTTTCCCTTAAACATTTTTTTCTCTTCAAATAAGATATTTTTTCTCATCTTTAAAAAAACCACTCTTCAAAACAAAATTCATTTTCAAAACTTTAAAAAAAAAAAAATTATCAATTTTGTTTTTCTTCCCCTTGTCAATTTTTTTTTCTTTTTCAAAGTAATATTTCAAAGAAATGTTTTTTTCTTGCTAGCTAACAGGCTAACAATTAACATGTAGTGCCAATCTTGACCACCAGTTGTCACTAGCAGTATAAATGAAATCTTGTTTCCTCTTTATATCGTTTAATAAATCATAATTTTGTTGAAATTACTTAATGTTTATATGGAATTTGTGATCATGTTTTACACTTATTTTTTAGTTTTTACTTGTAGGTCTTGTTAACATGCATTTTTAATATGGTGTATGCCTATTTGCTCTTAATTTTTACAGTGTTTTCCATGTTAAGCGTTCTTTGTTTTTCTGTAGGAAAATGTTGATCATGCATAATAAAAATACATATAAACAAATTTGAATTCGTGTATATGTGAATATGTGTCTGCAGCAGTTTAGTTTTCCCGAACATAATGAGTTTTTTGCTGTTGTTGTTGTTATTACTTTTAAAAATATGAAATATGCAAATGAGTTGTGGAATTCATGTTTCCTGTTCACAACTGTGAGAAGGTTATGAATACTCCTGCAATTCTGATCATTCAGAATTGTAAGTCCTGTTCTGTACACAGCTGAAATGTAAAGAATACACTTTTGAACTATTTCAAACTCATTTCAAACAAATTCAAATAAATAAGCAGAGAAATTCTATGAATAGAGAAGGCATAGGCACAAGATTTTATTCGTACTGATAGTGACACCTAGTGGTCAAGGTTGGCACTCCATGCTAATTGTTAGCTAGCAAGCAAAAAAGTCCACACAAAGATATTTTTTGTTTGCTAGCTAACAGACTAACAATTAACATGTGGTGCCAATCTTGATCACTATATCAGTACGAATTTTTCTCTTATAAAGAAAAAAAAATTATGATTTTTTTTAAAGATGAAACAAATATTATTTTTGAAGATGAAAAAATATTTTTCAAGAGGTAACATTTTACATAAACATAACCTAAACATAAATGAAATGAAATACACAAACAGATCAACAGTTTTAAAATTAAAATATAGCGGTGTCAGCCAAAGTGTTCCTCTCAAGGTTTTGACTTGGTCAGCATTTCTCTCCCAGTCTAAAACATTGCTTTAAGGTATCACTTAAGGTGTTGGAAAACGAGATCAAACGGATTGATACACAGTTTTTGACATGCTATTTGAGCATGTAGCTCACTATAATTGGTCGTGTCATCATGCATTAAATTAACAATGTATGGTGTAATGCCCTGAAACGAGAGTCTTTTGCAAATCTGTCAGATATCATGCCAAAATGTTTTTGACAGCTGTCTGGGGAAATGCTAGTGAATAGCAATTCAGCTGCACAGAATATTCCCTGTCCAGCTGTTAAATGTTTTGGACTTGAAACAACTGTAAGTAGCTTTTTATAATGCTTCATGCTGCTTATTTTAGCAACTCATAGTCTTCCATCACACCTTAGTAATACCTTTAATATTCCAAATCACATTTGAAGATTTTTTTTATCAGAGAATATTTGATCATTTTTTAGAGTTTATTGACCTCAACCAGGCCCTGGTGCTGAGCAAAATTCAGTCCGTGTGGACTCTGTGGGCAGCTGCCTTGTTTCTGTCCCACGAGAACTCTGAAGCTGTCGTAAACTGTCACGTCAACTCAAGTCTGCTCACAATATGAACTGACACTCAAGTAGTGAGTGAACATGACTTTCAAGAGGCTATGATGGGAAAAAGATTGTACTATCTTTGTAATCAATTTTAATTACTTCATCTATAAAATGTTTTACAGGAACAATATTAAGTTGCATGCTTTTACTTGGTCACATTTTATTTTTTAACAATAAACGTATCAGACACGTCAATAAATTATAATGATGTTATAGCATTTCATGTCAAATTCAATCAACTGTTTTCACATCGACTATTTTTCGATTGGCATACATGTCAGAATTCCTGTTCAAACTTGTCTGATCAGGTTGAAGCTTATTGCACTGTCAAACGTGGCTTTCTTCTCATTAGTCTGGGCCTCTTCTCATCAGTGCATGCGCTCAAATTAGATTGACATCCAAACTGTTCAGATATACAAAGCAATTTAGACAATATTCATTAGAGCGATGACATAGGCTGATGGGACTCTGACAGGAAGCACTTCTCTCATTTTATAACCACTGAGGCGTGACTTTACTAAAGGAACAAAGAAGAGGCGCAACAATGTACATTTCATTCTTCAAATCACATTTTTGACCAAGACTAGATGTTTGGGCTTGTTTGGCATGGTAAGAGTCTGCTTCAGTATAACTGCATCACAATAATGAGATTTACAATTTAAAACATTGATCCACCTCTCACTGGTCAGACAAAAACGGACTTTAGGGAAAAGCTGGGTATTTTTTCGACTATTTATTTGAAGACTAATTGTTATAAGGGCACAACTGATGTTACGTGAACTACAATAATGTAAATGTGCAAGCCAACACTAAAGACAGAAAATACAACCTCACCCGATGTACGGACTTGAGACGCTGTCTTTATTCTTAGTTATTTTCTATAAAAAAGATTACTATTAGAACATATTTACTTTTTTCTACATTATAGATGACATGCTTCCTCATTCAATATATTAACATTCCACAAAAAAATGTGTAAAGCTGTCAAACATGTCTAATTGAACAGTTTGAAGAACAAATCTTACAAGAATGAAAATGAACAACAATGATACAAACCACTTAAAAAAGTCTTTGTTTAAAAAAAACAAACCTGTAACTTTTAAGCCTTTTATATAACACTTACTATACAGTTTGTGTGTATAAATAAATCCAATTTCATAAGCACAAACTGAGTATTAAGGCAAAAAAACAAAAAATTATTACATTACATTTTATCTATGTACAAATGTACATTTTTTTAGAATCACAATAGAAATGTCCCCAAACACCAGCTCATCATGAACATTCAAGAATGTTATCCTTTTAAGACATATGCTTACATATTACATACAGAGATTTTTATACTGAGGATCTATGTAGTAAACCTTAACTTTAAAAAGACTGGTAAAGTTAAATTACCATGAAAACATCACAAAGCTTAGCCTATATACATGGTCAAAGATCTACATTAAAGTAATTATGTATGAATCCTTGGATTATGATTATATTTTTGGTTGACATATCCTGACATACAGTGCCAAGTATACTCTTTTGTATGTTTATCTGAAGTATGATTTAAAGTGTCGCACTTTACACTGGCTGTGGCTTATTTCCTCTAGCAGGTGAAACAACGGAAGGGCTTTTTGAATACTTTGTAATCTTCCTGCTGAGGTCCTTAGAAGTAAGTTTGGCCAAGTCTTTCATTTTAAACCCAAGGTGTGACTCAAGGTGACAGGTGTACGTGGAGCGAGCTTGAAACTGTGTGGCACATTCACTGCAGAAGAAAACCGGGTGGCCAGAGTCAATGTTCTTTATAAACTTTGTTCTTCCTGATCGTCTCAGCTGATATTTCACATTGGCTAGCCAGTGGCTGATGGTTGTCATAGAAAGACCTGTTATATGAGATATGACCATCCTTTCCTGGGAACTCAAGTCTGATATCACATACTTTCCATCAGCTGTCTGCCTGAGGCATGAAGTGAAATGAGCCTGCAAAATCAGCAAATGCTGGGGCTTCCAGTGTGACTGTCTACCTTTACGTTTGTGCACCATGGTCATATCCTCAGCCTCATCTGAAGTATGTGAACCCTCGATTTCTGACTGCTCTGTCCTACATAAAAGTGCTGGGGGCTTCGAAACACAAGAGTCTGACAGATTACGCAGCATGTCTGATATGTCAGAGAGGGCGTTTTCATGTAAAGGACTGGTTTCGCTCGCAGATGGACCAGGCATGGAGGAACTCAATCCTTTGCCTGGTAAAGAAGCAGCTCTGAGACATTGTTCACTTTTGCCTTTGGACAGGTCTATTGGTTGGTCTTTGTGAATATCATGGCAGTACGAATGTAACTGGCTTTGTTTTGTTGAGTGTCCAGATGGACCAGCAAGCGAAGCCCTTTCTGCCATGCTGTTGCTCATCCTGAGAAGCAAACTCATAGGGTCCTGGACAGGCCTCACTGGTTTGGCAGCTTTACCCAGATGAAGGTTCATAACAGATTGAAGGGCACTTAGAGGACTAACAGAAGGTTGTTTTGGCTCAGAGTGGACAGATACCAGAGCAGAATCATCATAATGATCTGAGGCAGAGGTGGGAGAATTTCTGAAGTCTTCCATGTGCTTCTGAATAGCTTTCCCATCTGTGTTACCCTCAGTGACACATGCAACTATTTTCTCAATACTTGGACACCTTGATGCTTGTTTTTTCCCTTTAACATTAGAAGCAGGGATTGTGAGAAGCTGCCAATGTGGGGATTCCTGACCATTCATGTCTTTAAATTGTTCCTCCACTTCAGCAACTTTTTCTGTTATTCTCTTTTCCAGTGCATGAAGTGTGGTTGAGAGAGCACTTGGTGGGGTACTTGGAGGAATCAGTGGACTTTTGTCTAAGGATTGGATGTCCTGACCACTGGCTGATTGTTGTAAAGATGACATAGAGCCCGAGTTGTGAGTAGCAGATTTTAAGTGGTTTTGTAACTGATAAGCTGCGTGAATGCTTTGGTAGCCCCCCCAACTAGGAGCACCCCTTTGTGCTTTGTTAATAGCTGATGTTACTGTATTCTCCAGTGATTTGAGAATATCAAACTCCATTTTGGGACTCCCTTTAAGATCTTCCTCAGTAAGGTAATCACATTTTGAAGATATGCCAAATCTCTCCTTAGAATCATTTACATTTGAAGATACCTTGCAATCACTGTCTTTTTGAGATTTTATTTCCTGTGTCTTAGTCTTGCTGACCCTGTCTGTTGGAGATGGCAAAGACTCTATAATTCCTGTAGCTGAGCAACTATGTGTACCTGAATGAGTCTTCTCACACTTACTTTTGGGATTAGGAGGCAAGGCTGTTTGTTTTGGTAGGGGCTTGTCTGTCTTTGCTGATGATGGAGAGTCTCTTACAATGTGACCGGTCAACATCATGTGATCACTCAACTGCTGCAAAGAGTCATGTGAAAATCCACTTTTCACACATTTTATGTTCTGAGACTTGGATTGTACACCATGGCTAGTGCTCTTCTGATCTTTTGAGTCATCTTTGTTGATGAACGAATGTTCATAATACATCTGAAAAGGGCTATCACCAGCCTGACCTCTCCTGGGACTGCATTGCTCTGTGGTGTGCAAAGACTTTCCAATATCCAAGTCCACCGGGACCCTTTTTCTTAAGGAAGATACAACTTTAGCAGCGATTGCTGTTCTTGGCTCTTTCAAAGGTACTTTCTGATAGTGCTTGGTCTTTATCATGTGAACGCTAAGATCCTGCAACGATTCAAAAGAATGCCCACAGTACATACAACGTAGAACTTTCTGGGCATCTTCCTTTCCCTCCAACTCCAAAAGAGAGCGCTTGCGTGGCTTGGACCAGGACTTGGCACCTTTGCTGGAACGTTCATTGTTGTCATCACGGTAGTGGTCCGTTTCGTTCATATGAACTGTCAGTTCGAGCAGTGTGTCATATGCTGCACTACAGCTTTTGCAGTGGAATTTGCTAGCACCAGTAAAGATGGATCCATAGAGTTTGGTGCTTTGGCGGTAGAGCTGGACAGTGGAAAAAAGACTTTGTTCAAGTGCAATAGGTTGTTTCTGAGACACCTGTTGGAGTGTCTTTGCAACAGCAGACTGATGCCAGTCGAAGCTATTGCGCCCAGGACTGCTACTGCTGCTGCTACTACCACTGCTGTTTGCAGGCTGTTCATCTGAATACAGCTGAGAGGAATTCAAGCTCATATAGGACCAGTAAGGATTATTAAGGAAGCTTTTGTAAATAGCCTTCATCTGTTCTAGACTGTCTGAACTACATACAGAGTCTTCAGAACTGTCTTTTAGAAAGTCTCTTGTGGCCTCCTCCTTATTTTTAATTGAGGAGCCCTCAGCATCTGATGCAGGTTCACTAGACTCACTTATGTGAGAATCACTGTCAACATCATGTCCTGAAAGCTCTGCTGTAGAGGACTCTTGTTCAGCCACTGGGTTTTTTAATTCTTTTCCCAAGTCAGTTGGTTTCTTTTTAGTTGCTGAGCAATCTTCTCTGATGTCATCAATCTGTAGGGAGGTCTCCATAACATTTTCTGAATCATAAGCTGAAGAGAGAAAAGAGAAAGATAAAAATAAATCTCACATAAGCAGCAAGATGTACAAAATATAGGCAAAACAATCGAACTTAGCCTTGTGTATAATATTTTGATACATCCCTGACCAAATAACAAGGCATCAGAAACCATCAATTATTTGAGCTTAGATGGTTTCTAAAATAAACAAGTTTAGTCAGGTAAAAATCCAAGGGTTTTTGTTTGATAGTTTGATGCAATCAGGCTATTTACAAGGTTGCACCTGCAACCATTTGGCACAACTCTCCACATTTCAACACACCTGTGCACATACGAAGAGACAAACTAGAAGGAAAATAGAAGGAAAAAGTAGACAGATAGATTGAGAGGTTAAGTGGAATGACATAAGAAGGCGGCGCATAAGCCACCTGTCACTTTGAATCCCACCTGACGACTGTTCACCTTGGACAGGTGACGTGTTGTGAGAAAGGTGTCTGGTTGAGCACCTTCATATGACAGATCCAAGGGGACACGGTCGCCCTTCTCCCTGCCAGCTGCCCTCACACCCTTAAAAGAGCCCATCCACCACCATCCTCTGGGACTGACGATCCCGTCTCCTGACAGCATGTCCCCTGCTAGTTTGACACTGTCACTCTGACTGCGTAAGTGGAACAAATGTCCTCTTGAAAGCCAAACCAACCCCCCCCTCCTTTTGTGTTCTACTTTATTCTCTGTTGTTTGTGTGTAGAGTTGTGATTATGTTGTTCATGTCAAAAGGAAAATGTCTGACATTGGATTTGAAAAAAATAAATCTGAACATGGCTGATGTATGTGTGATTCAAGTGCATCTTTGCCCACTAACGTTCTCCCTTCCTTTCTCTCTCTTTCTTGTACAAGATCTACCACAGTCTTGACAAGGAGTGTTAAAGCACAAATAGCTCTCATTTCAAATGATAATACACAATCTCACAAGCCTGCGCTTCTCTCATTTAGCCTCTCACTGGCTGTCAGCCAGGCGGCCTGCAGGATGGGGGCTGTAAAGGATAACTGGCAGGTGGAGGCCAGTCTTATCCCCTCTGTAGATTTGGATTGTCACTAGGTATCCATTACTTGCCAATCTCCTCTGATCGTGCCCGACAGCCTTGATCAAAAGATGTCATTTGAATGGCCTGATTTGGCATGAACTCCAAAGCAGCCCGAAAAGAGGGTGAACCAGGTGTAACTACAATGACATGATCATTTTCCTGCCCTCTCATATCCCAGAGACAATTATGGTGACACACTGAGGGTCCACAATTGCAAATTGCTTTTTTCAGAAAGGAAAAACTTTTTGGATTTTTAAGCCAGGCAATATAAAATACAGATAACACAGACTCCAAACCCTAAAGGTAAATGAGAGTATGCCAACCGATTCATCTATACTCTACTCTAGTTTACAACATCAGCAAATGATGTATTCATGTCTGCCCTTATAAAAAGCAAGGGGGTGGAAAGGTTCCAAAGAAGAACAATAAACGCTGTTTCAAAAAAACTGTATATAAAGTCCCACCAAATTTGAACACAATCTTTAACCTTGAAAGATTTATAATCCATCTCAGGAGGCAACTACCATAACCAATTATTCTCCAAGGCTTGATTGACAGCCAAGGTGATTTATTAAACTAATAAAATGTGATGTGTGCAATGAGCTTTAGCAGAACAAAAAGCCAGGAGACAAGGTAGTGACACCCACCTTGTTTGATTTATGTAACTATTTTATCCGTCTCCATATGACCAGTCATTAACCCCTTCGTCTTACAGACAGGATCCGCACAGATCACATTTAAATCTGTGCATCATGTGCAGTCGTACATAACAAGCTTCTTTATTGTGCATGTATAATTAATTAACACAAGACAGGAGAGAGGTTAGACATATGACTCCAGTTAAGAGAAGACATATATTTGTGAATCTGGCTCTATAAACTGCCTTGTATGTTATTCCATTGACTGCCTTATAAAGGTCTTGTTACGGCTATACCCCATATGACAAGAATTTAAACAAAGAATTTCTTTCTGTAAATATTGTAGTTATCATCTTCAAAGCTCACATGATTCACTAAGAACCTCATAGTGAGATACAGATTGAGGATAACTGTGAGATTTGTTCTTGCTTGAGGCCATGCTAACATGTAACACATAAGGCTTTGATCAAAATAAAGCACAACTCCAGCGTTCAAACGGCATGTCGAGATAGTGGGGGCACTATCTTGTGCCAAAAATAGCTTATTCTTTGCTGCAAATGAAGCGTACAAAATGCAAAGCTTTGAAATCTAAATGGCCAGTCTTAAAAAAACATTTACCATAAGCTTAAAATGTTGTCCTGGGTGTTCTATCCTCTTTACAATGTTTGTCTTTCTCTGGTGGAGAAACATAAAACTGACCGTTTACAGTAAATGCAGGAGGGCAAACAGTCTCTCGCTGACTGGAATTCCACCGACCAAAGACAAGCTTTCAGGGTAGATATCTCTCTAATTATCACTCTCAGTGCCTTTGATTCCCCCACCACCCTTGACAACAGTGTGTCTGATGTGCCTCAGCTGCCAAGAGTGATTGGCAACAATTCTATGTGTATCTAAGCCAGCAGCTGCCGAGATGATGGCCCGGCATCAAAGAACTCAGTTAGATGGATGGCACTCATAATTTTACTCTGCAGGGAAAAGGTGGGGGAAGTTGGGGGCAAAAACCAACATCAAAAAAATCCCCAGACTGTCACCCCCACCTCCATGCAAGCAAGGCTTTGTCCCCGAGTTACCCCCTCTAATAAGCTTCCGATAACTAGGAATTGAGTTTACAGAGGATGCTAGAAGGGTTCATATCGGGTGCAATACCGAACTCCCAATCGTATCCGGCAATGGTCACCCGATGGACAGCTGGTGTATTGTAACAAACAGAGAAAGAAACCAAAGCTATCCATCATAGAGAGGACATCTAAGACCATGTGCTCTGTCTATGCCTCTCTAACTCTCAGGTTACAGGCTTACACAGCCGTCCAAATAATATTCACTGTGATAAATGGTCCACTAAGCCGCCTACCTCTCATTAATCTCTTTCTTTAAAGGAGCATCCATCACGGAGCACGGCCAGTGCTGTGGGAGAGAAAGCTAGAGTTCATTTACAGGCCAGCTGAGCTTGAGTGATTCGTGTCATTTTAAGTTCGGACAGGAATGTGCAAACGTTAACGTGTACAAATGCGCACATACCCACACACGAAGACAGACAAACAAAGTTGATGACTGACTGATTGATTTAAAAGTGTGGTTTAGAAATGTAAAAAAAGTGTTGATCAAATTTGCACATTTCACAGCAAAAATATGCCACCCGCTACCACATCTCACTATGGCAGAAATTAGCGTGCACTAACTTAAATTAGAACGTGTTTCACCTGCTCAACATGTAATATATCTCAGTCTGTCATCAGCTGTGGTCTCTACTAAAACAGAGCTTTCAGTGACTTAATGACTTAACAGCTTAACTCAGCAGTGCAACAAATTATTCAATTCTATCACCTCTGTCATTTTCCTTTAGTTTAATAGCAATCCCTTTGCAGAACCACCCCCTTTTCTTTTTTAAACATCTAACCTGCATCTCAATCTGCTTTTTCCTAACTTTCTCTCCAGCTTTTTCAGTCTAATTCTGAACGATATTTCTCCTCTTTCTTTCCTCCCTCTGCGTCTCGGAAAGCCTGCGTGATAGATGACATGTGTCAGGATGCCAGAAGTAAAGGGTGGCAGTGTGATTAACGGCTCTGTTGAAAGGGTAATTGACGGTTTGGCATTGTGCTGATCTTCTCCACCAGGGTTCGGTTTCTAGACCCCTGAGAACTAGACTGACTCATTTTTCTAAAATGGACCGCAAGCTAAAAGCCACCTCCCATGAGAAAAGAGATGGATTCTCCTCTTCTTAACAGAAGATTGATGTCTTCATTGTTAACCCACCAAAGAAACATTCATATAAGTTTACAACCGCAGTGGAGTTGGAGTTCAAATAAAAGTTTGGATAGTAAGACGTATTCTACAAATTATGTCTGTTATCATTTTCAATGTTTGGCTCGATGGAGATACAATTTTGTTAAAAAAATTATGACTTTTTTAGCTACTAACTAAATATCTACAAAGACATTAACTACAAAAGATCAATCACAAGAAGAACACAGTGCTTTAGGGTAGGAACGCATTAAAATCATAGTACCATTTAATTCACACTGCCTTTGTGCATGTGTGAAATGTGGACACAGACATGTGTAAGATTAGTTTAATTTTTCTACTCAAAGACAGATCTGCCGCTGTGTAAATCAATGGGGTGCAGCAGTTTCAAAGCTGTTGGCAGTGATTACAGGCATGCCTGGCTGGAGAGGTATGTTGACACTGGTTGGGATTAGGGAACAGCGGGCCTCTACGGTTTCCTGCCCTTTCATCACTGCCACCATCAAACCCGTCTGCTGCGTCACATGCACGCATGACTGATGGCTGCTTGTCTGGATGACCTGCCTTACACCTCAGATCTGACAGCGACTGATTTTACCCTCAGAAAAAGACAATAGAGGACCTGGAAATGTGCCCAAAAGTGGCGTGGGAGCTGCCTCTGAGAAGCTTTTGGCCAGGATGGCCCATGAGACTTGCGGAGACATGTCCAATTAACTCACATTATCAACCCACACGCAGAGACACTGATCTAACAGAATACAACTCTCAAAATAGATTTGATGTCTATAATCTGTCATTCTAAATATGGCTCAAAGCCTTACAGACAGATGAAAATGTCCATTTCTCCAGAAAAACTGTAGGTGCTTCCACGTGTTCTAGATTACAGACAGGCACCAAAACCTCATTTGTCACATAAAGGTGCTAAATTAGGTTAAGGCAATAGTAAAGGCCAGCAGGAGTGGCTAATATCAACTTGATTACATCAAGGAAGCAGAAATCTAATATGACTTGGTGACAGACGCATAGCTTGTCATCTCCCATCATGACACCTGTCAGGAATCCATCAAGATTAGCTAATTAGGTGAGCTCAAATTAAACGAAGCAAAATGTTTCTTTTTAAGGAGCACTGCGAACCTTCAGGACAAAAGTAGAGAGGGAGAATTGAATGCTTCTGAAATCTTCATTACGAAGCCAGCTTAATGATTAGTGATTAAGGAGTGTATGTTTAAAATTCATCCATTATCAAGCTAGTTTTTTGTAAGTAAATGATTAAACTAGAAAGTGCGTTTGACTGACACACAGCTCATCTTGAAACCACATCACAAAATGCATTCATACCTACGCACTATAAACTCCTACTTGTAAACCACACAGTCACCACTTTGCAGAACATCTATGGGTGTAGTTTGGTGAAGCATACTGATGAAATAAAAGCCCAGACAAGCTTATGGGAAAACGAAGGAGAGCACTCACATGGCCTTGCTCTGATTGACCATTAAAGCCTTTGATGGATGAGGCTGTCACAAGGATAACAATTAAATCTAACATGAGACAAAGCTGTTCTGACAGGCTAGTCTAACAGAGCAAGCCATACCCCTCCATTAAACTCCACATCATCTCTGCCTCAAACGCACACATACACAAACAGTGAAGGCTATATAATAATGGCTTTGTATCTCTGTTACAAAGAGCTCTGCTATAAATATAAAATGCCCTAGAACTCCACCTCTTTGTAAATAATAGGCTAGGATCTATTCTATTAAGCAGACAGATAGAATGTTATACTTAACATAAAGCCAGTTTCAGAGGGTTTACACTTCTACAGAAGTTACAAGAGTCTGTATAGTCTCAGTACGCGAAGCATAAAAAGTGCTTAAAAATAATAGTAGAAGCAATTAAAGCCAAATAAACAATGTCTTTAATCATGCAAACAATGTAATGTAGCCAACCAAAACAACATGTTATTTTGTTGATTAAAATCTCAGATTGACAAGTAGCAGCACAAATCATAGAGCACAAATGTGACCCTGCTTGTGAAAACCCAGCTGAAGTCAATTTTTGTGATTTACAGTTTTCCACATAAAATCATCCTAATGCAAAGAACGTTCCGTGAAAATATAACCTTGGTATCTTAAGTAATGACATATCAAAGATTAAAACCATAACGCTTATTATAGGTGAAATCATCATCAAAACTTTGATGCTTATCTTGTATTATTATTTCATTCTGAGACTTTAGCCTAGTTTTCACAGACACGGTCACACATACGTAGATAAAAACAGGTGAGCTGTTGTGAAATATAAACTTACCTGCCGCGCGCTTCGGCGCCTGCTGTTTTCTTCTCGGCATACTTGCTCGCGGATGTGCGTCTCTATACGCGAACCCGATAGACGATATTTACTGTATAAGGTCCCAGTCAGCAGTGTCACCTTTTAAGAACAGTACAGCGCATTCAGTAAATCTACACTACTTCGCATTTGGCACATGAGAAAGCCCAGGTGCTCCGTGTTCAGCGGTATTCTTTGTTTAAAGCCCATGAGCTGGAGTGATGATGGGAACTGCGCGGCAGGACAGTAAACGCCTAGTCGCGCGCGCGCTACGACTTTGTCACGTCACTCAAAAGTGCGAAGCAACTGATTCTGCCCAAAAGCCTCAAGTAAGGTGGCGTCAAACAGCGGGACGCGTTCTTGCGTGTAAAAACATAATGGATCATTACGCACGGGGCATTTTGAAAAGTTTTAACTTGATAGACGTTTAACAAACGCACACATCAAAGCGACTGGGAGCAAAACAGAAACGCCACGGGATGGATAAACGCTTGCTGACGAAAGCGTAGAGACGTATTAAAAATAGCGCAGAGTATAAATGCAAACAGCCACGCCCACGAGTCTAACACGCTGTTGTCTAGGTAGGAAGATAACTAGGTTTTGAGACACCGCCAATATCGCTTATGAAAGACGCAAACAAAAAAGCCTACGCTGAAAGCAAGTTAACTAACCTTTTTTATAGTGAAAAAAAAATACGCAGTGTGATAGGGAACTGTTGTGCCTTGTCAAATTGTCCTATCGGAGCGCAAAACGACATCGATCAATACAACAGTGTGCGTTTTCTCTTTCCAAATACATCAGACACAAACTTCTGTAGTTAGCAAGCTTAATCAACCACGGCCATTTATCTTAAGGCAATCAAACGTCTTTTCTTCTACCCGTGCACCTAAAAGAACAATTTATTTTATTTTGAAGTTGTAAAAATCAGGTCTACCAGAAGTAAACAACCGTTCCGTTAAGACCTACATCGTTACCTGTTCACCTGCTAATGCTATTGCTAAAAACCTTAATAAAAGAGGAGAAAATAATTCTTATCAACATAATAATTGTAATCATGCTAAAAGTTGTAAATATCTATAGTTATTTAATAAAATTCAGATACGTAAAGTTTCATCCACTGCACGTTTGGCGTTTGTCATCTGAGCATGCGCATACTAGAAGAATTTGTTTGGTTAGTGGAAATGTAAAAACTAGTCGTAATAACGTATAAATAATCGTTTTTAAGGACAATATTTATTTTATTAGGTTGTGCAATACTAAAGGACTTAACAGACCGTTGGTGTGCATTAGAAATATCTTGAAATGTTGTAGTATAATAGCGTATGCTATTAAAATAGGTAAACTATGTTTATGTCTTATTGTAATTCAGTTGTGTTGCATGGATTGTTGAAAGTTTGCCACTATAAAAATAAATGACCGTTTTTGCATACTCATTTTATTCTTAAGGTTTTGTTGTTGGTGCTGTTTTATTTCAGTCAAGTTAAAATTCTTCAAAGTTCTGCAGCAGCTCTGTGTATTCTTTTGCATCCTGCTGTCCAATTCAGAAGAACCCAATAAAAGAACAATTTGTGTTGCAGTTGAATTTCCTGCATACCATCTCTCAAGTAATCAGGACTGTGTGGCCAACACAAGATTGCCCTAAAGCTTTTCTTTTACAAATCAGCACTGTCTGTGGATGTCTTTTTAAGTACTGTAAAGTCATTCAGATGTGGGGTCAGACTTCTGACCATGCCATTAAAACTCAGGCAAAGACATAGTGCTCTCATTTAACTGCCCGGCTGCATCATATATCATCCCCACTGCCACAGAGCTGCATTAGAGAGGATCTTTGATTTTTACTTTTAGAGCAACATAAATCAAATGGAAGCCAAGGTCTGCTCGTGACATCCTTGCATTGGTCCTCACTGAATGGGAAGTAGAGGGTTTGTTGACTGAGGTCAAAACTAAACGCATATGTTGTGCTACAAACAAAAAACAAACATTAAAACAAATATTTATCTAAATATGCACACACATGCACATCTGAACAGCAATACGCTGTTAATGTTAATTTAAACCTAAAGTATGGAGAATGAAATAAGCAAAATTTTATTAAACAGCTTTTGTGAAATGTGTTTACTTTTTGTTTGATTTTGTTCAATTAAATTTTTGGAAATTAGCTTTTTTTGCTTTTTGGAAATTTATTTTTTTAGCAATATATATTATTACGCTCCAGCAAGCGTAAATCCAAGCTATTCAGGTATGTCTGTTTTCTCAATTGTGTGGTTGCAAAACAACGTCTAGGCAACACATTAAAGGACTGTCTTGTTACCCAGACCTCCTTGGTCCTCCCCACCTCAGAGCAAGCTTGTCAACTAGCATCTAAAACTAGAAGGGACATCTGCCAGCAGGACACCCACCCTCCCTACAGCTCACAGGAGGGATGTATATGAGCCACATGTCCATCAGTCCCGTTGTGAAGGTTTCATTTTATCTCCTCCTGCCTCTCTCTCTCTGCCACTGTTTTGAGAGGTGCTGTCCTCCGCTTTGATCTATGATGAACAGATGACCTTTTTCCCAAGTCAGGTGTCTGGCTTTGTAACATCATGTTCTAACAGTGTGTCAAAACAGCGTGGCTCACCTCCAACTCTCGTTATTTGTCTCCGATAGACTCACAAATCTGTTTTGAAGAGATCTATGGTGAGGTATATGTTTTGGGAATGTTATTGGGAGTATTGCAAAAAAGGAGATTAAGAGAGTATGATGCTGATTAAAACAAACTAGAGAAAGTATTTTCAGCAATTAATTCTGACCCAGTATTGATCAGGCTGAGAGATTACAAGTCTTACCCTGTAGAAAGTGTTGAGTGCTACTAAATCAATGACACAATCAGGATGTTTGTTCTTAACTTGGCAATAATTCAGTAAAACTGCAGTGAGCGGTGAAGTGAAACCTGTATTGCCTCCTTTACATCAGTATGATACTTTTGCATTTTTTAGAACATATTAAGAAAACCTGGGACAATAGTTGTTTCAAGGGCTTCATCTCAGTGGTGTACTAAGAAAGTCTAATTTCAGAAATAATGAAAGCTCTAGAAACAGTTTTGGTCGTTGGTTTCAAAGACATAATTCAAAAGGAATTTTTTAAAGGTTTCAGTTTAACATTTATCTGAAAAGGCATTAAATAACCTATATTTGATTACAGGTTACCCTGCATTGAAATATAGGTTACCATAGACTGTGACAACCTGCCCCACTACATCCTGAGCAATACTGCAATAATGTTAAAGACGTTTTAAGCATTTTAACAAATTTGTGTTTTTGTCTAATTTTGCAGTTTTTAGGGTTTCCGTTGACATTTTTCTGAAGATGCATTAAATAACATATAATGAGATATTTTACAGGCAATATTACAATAATGTTAAAGAGCTTTTCTGTACATGTGCACTTACAGAGGCTGACTTAAAATAAACCTACCCTGATAAATATTAATTGGAATAAAAAGTGTGAAAACTAGCCCAGGTGTGTCTACCGCAAGACATTTTATGTGTGCAGTTATCCTTACCTAAGAAATATATTATTAAAATGACCACAGCGCATTTCTATTTCTACTAATCCACATTCATAAGTTCCACTATCAGCTTCCTCTCTGTGACAGGAAAGACATGGTCATGGGCAGTTCTGAATAGATAATTAAGCCTTGATCTTAAAATATAGATGTACAGATGGGGCTTATGGCAAAAATGGAAATTTTTCACCTTTAACCACTATTAGTTTGACAGTGACGCAAGTCTCCCCTCAGTGAGAGAGTACAGTGGGCCGAGTTCAGTCAGGTGAGGGGTGACAGGGCCGTATGGTGGATCTCCTGTCAGTGACAGGCTGTCATTTAGAGATGTGTGCCATGTGGCTGTCTCTTAGCCTGTCTATGAGCTGAAGGATGACCCCTCCTGCTCACTGGGGCTTCACCGGCCATGCCATTCCTGTCTCTCAGCTTACACGTCTGACAGAAGACATGACATCTGGGACACATCGACTCCATCTTCAGGTAGGCCTGTCCTGCGTTTCTTCCGATAGTTCAGAAAGGGTGAGAAAATAAGAGAGAGAAAGTGTACATGTGTAAGTATAAAAGAGGTGTGGCATACAGTCGAAACTGAACTTGAGAAATGTATATTATAAATGGTGTATTGGCTTTCTAGTACAGGGCTCAAGGTTGTGTGTGCCGTTGAGGTGAAAGGTGTACTTAATGAGATTTGGAGGATATTTTCTGAAAAAAATCCATCATGGCTGACATAAATGCATTTTTGCAATTAATTGTCCTTACTGATGGAGTAATCTAACTTGATTTGTGGCTGCTTGGAGGAGGACAAAGTGTCTATCAATTCTCCAATAACAAACATATACATCATAAACATTGTTTTACCAAACTGTGTGAAGAAAAGCAAAGAAATTAAAAGTGCACCCAAGGGCATGTGAGGACTCATTAATTTTTTCCAATTATGGTCAAAGCATGCAAGCATAAATCAGATGACCAAGAACTTTGAACGTCAAACACTTATATGTTTATTGGGTCTGTCAATAAACTATAATAAAAACATATCTATTATAACAAAACATATCAAACACATCTACTCACCCAGTTCCTGTACTTCCTGACCTGCTGTATCTCAGGCTGATATGACAGCTGTAGCTACATCCTCACACCAGAAAGCCCTTCAGTGGGTAGTCTGCATTACCCAGCACCTCATTGGACTTGACTACCGGTCATCATAGACAACCACTGATGCCTGTAAAGAGCTCTCCAGATCATCAAGGATGCCATACTACAATATTTATTGTTCATAAACAGTCTTAAAGCATACCTGTATGTTGCGTTGATACGATAGCATTCTTCCATGCCTTAGATCCTTGCATCTGTTTTGAATACCTTTTAAAAATTGTGTTTAAATATTATATTAAAATGTTCATTAAAACCTTCAAAGCAAAGACATTCACTGTCAAGCCACAAGCTGGAGCATAACAAAAATATATTCAGCACTATTTAAATATATGTATCAGCCTACATCAAAATATATATATAAATCACATATATGTGGTAGATTAAACATTAATCAGGTGAATTATTAATCATCATAAAAGAAATTAATGCAGAGTGAGATAGTCAAACAGGATGTCTTTTTTTTTAGATGTAAGCACATTGTCCTCCCCTGCTGCAATATCAGAGCGTTGCTGGACATATTTGCATGCTCAGCGCTGTGTGTCTGCAGTAATTCATCATTGGTCTCTGAGGTATTGAAAGCATCAGCATCCGTCAGCAAGCTTATGTCAATGGCTCTGTTTTTAAGAGAACAAAAGAATTATTTCTCATCAGTAGAGCGCTTGTTTTTAAATAGCCTGTGTTATGTGTCTCCAAAAATATCCCCAACTGCAGTGTAGAAAGACACATCTAATGGCCTATAAAATTACACTATTGACAAGGTAATTAGAAAAATAATCAATGATGAAACTGTGAAATCGATCTATGAGATTGTAGCCTAAGCATCAGCAACTCAATACAGATAAATAAGATTTTGTTCTGTTCTGCACTTAAACATCAAAGAGATGTATATAGGCTACTATAAACACAATGGTGTTACATTACAGCATATTATATATATTAAAACTCTAAATATCAAAGGGTTAAAGATTACACATATATCAATGCTCTTTTATACCATGGGAAACTAATATGTAATACTATTGTACATCAACGTCATATGTCAGTGTGCTACTTTTACTTATGTTACTGTTCCATGTACTGCACACATACTGTTTAGTAGCTGTACTGTATATAAAACATGACATCACCTCTAAAATCTTGGAATTGCGTATAGTTCTACATAAAATCGTCTCCCAAAGATTTACATCGTCGCACATAAGGGACAAAACAAAGCTGTTACCCAAACGTCCCCCTGCGTAAAGCGCTCTCTGTCCCTCTCTAAACAACCCCCATCATCCAGATCAGATCGCATTGCTCAAGATGTGTTTATTTCTGCTGCGCTGTCTTGTTTGCGACGTGGCTCCATCAGTACACAGTCATGTCTCGCATTTGCAACGGAGGAACGTGGATAGGCAGACGAGCGCGTCTGTCAGTGAGAATGACACGCGTGCCACTTTGCTGCGCGACTGACGGCGGGATGCGCACCAGTGTCACATCCCTGTATGTGTAGCCTGGAGCGCAGTGTGGGGGTTCCGTCCGTCAGTAAGGGGGGATGACGGCGACGGGGATGTGATATGAGTGACTGAGAGAGTGAAAGACTGAAGCCTTGGCTTTTGTCGCAACTCATTCTCACAATCTCCAGCTGCCACATCAAACGCCTCCTTCTGCACGTCTCCGCGCATCCATTAGATTTAAGCGCCCGGATGGGTCACATCAGAGCCATAACCTAACACTAGATTATATATAATTTTTTAAAGTTTTCAAGAATTTGTATCTGATCATTATAACAGGTCTTACTTGTTACATTAATGATGTCTGTGTTGATGTAGTTTTTTTAAATTTATGGAAAAAAACATAAACGCTCGTTATTATTATTTTATTGATTATTATTGTATTGTATTATTATTGTAAATGAAAGTGTTAGTTAGCACTTTTTAAGTTTATTATTTATTGAGTGTTTGCAACAGGTACTGTTTGTATTTTTTATTGCTTTTAATTTGTATGTCATTTATTATACATTTACATGCAGTGCATCCAGGAATACAAGAATATCACACCTCAGGTGATTCTTTCCTCTTTATACATTATTTTGTAGACTCTCAAAACATTTATACTTTTACACTTTTATACTTTTTTGCAACAGGATCCACTTTTCATTTTAACTTAAATACATCTGCATATTTTATAACTCATAAGTGATATGGCTTATCATCTCAGGGAGAAGAAATTGAGTTGCAGTCCTTTAGTCTCAACCTGTTTGTGAGATTTTTGTCTGTTTACAGTCTTTCATGTCTCTTTTGAGTAGCACTTACACACAACTCTGGCTGCTTGTGAGATTTCTAATAGACCTTTCCATCACTGGTCGTCCTCTGTTTCAGTGTCTGATCTGTATTGAGCGTTACCTGGCAGAGGTTTATCCTGTAACGTTTCTGAAGTTCCAAACCCCCTATAAAGTGATCTGCTCTGTTGTTGCCTGGACCACAAGGTTTAGCTCCTATATACTGAATTGTATGACTTTGTTCTTTTCACTTTGTTGGTTGTACTTAATTTCCTGGGTGGAACAGTTCTTCTTCTTCCTCTTTATCCAGGTGTTTTGTTGTTTGGCTGTTTTTGAGAATTTCATCTCATTCTAATAACTACTGTGACCACAGTTATCATATATGCACCCTACAATTCTTGGAAAGACTTCTAAACAATTTAGGGCTTACTTTTTGTTGGATTGGTGCGGCCTTTATTTATTTTTATTGGGTGGGGAAACTAAAACTTCTTTCATTGCTAGTTTTACGTTAGTTATCAGAACAAACAGGAAAATGATAGTTCTTACTCTAAAATGTTATTGGATAATCCACAACAAACCATTGACATGGTTTAGAAATAGATAAAGAAAAATAATTTGTTAAAAAGCAAGATGCATTAAATAGTTGATGTACATTTTCAAATATAAATGAGAAAGTCTAGCATGGGGTTAATTGGTACCATGGCACCATTTAAGGCCAAATTTGTTCCAAATAAGCCCACCTCATGATTTATTCACAAAAATGTAAAAAATTATTGGTTTGAAAGAAGTAAAACATCATATTAAGTAACAGGAACACATTTTTAAAATCCTCTTAAAATAACACTCACTCTCTTCTTTGCTTGTAATCATAAAGGAAGTTTTAATCAATGGGTTAATTAAAATAATGAGCATCATAAAATATGATTTTCTCTTTTTAATTTGACTCAAGTTTAAAGTGGGCTTAAAAGGTACACTACGCTACATCTTTCATTAACTCACATGTCATCACAGAGCCTGATGTGTCATCTAATAATGCACATCATCTGAGCAATTACAAACTGAGGGGAGAATTAGGTTTGGCTAAACAGGAAAGTTTAAACCATGTGTCCAAGGCACAAACACATTTTTCATTATAAACCTGAAGTGCAATGCCAAAGTAACAATAGTTTAAAAAAGTCTCATTTAAAGATCAAGCAAAGTTGGAGAAGTTAAAGTCCATCCACAAACCAACATATGCATGTACTGTAATTTAAATAAATTCCAAGACTGGTTCAGATGTGTTTTTAACAGCTAGAACTGAGGTAGATATAACAGATATAAACAAACCACACTACCAGTGCATAACAAAACACTGTGATACTACAAAATTACAACTACTAACACTTCAAATGACAAAACAAGCAATGAGAAACAAGGTACTGCAAATTAAGTGTAAAGTCAGAAACATTTTTAGTTGCTTTGGATTAAAACATCAACCCAAAGCACAAACCCAAGCATAGTCAAGTTGTGCATTTGTAATTATGCATCTCCAAAAGCACAACTGACAAGACTTACCGCAAGATGTTAACAGCAGAGGAAAAAGTAATTCTGCTCTGAAGTCAGAAAGTTCAAGTGAAAGATGACCTACAATGAACAAATGTACAAGAACAGTGCCAGTTTTTGTAAAGGTTTTATTTATACGTTTTAAAATGCATTAAAAGTAAAAAACACAAAAGCAAAAATCAAAGCAACAGCAAACGTACATAACTGTGAACAAATATACCAATGTTTAAAAAAAAAAAAAAAAGTACAAAACTTTAGTGCAACCTGACAAGTTCTGTGGAATGCTGAGCAAACTGTACACAATTAATACACAAATAGCCTGGGAAATGAGGGTGGGGGCTGAGGCGATCAAGCACAAAAAGCAAAGTCAAGCTGGAGAGTCTGGACAGGTTTACAAAGGCAAGACCAAGCTTAACAGAGTGCTGGGTCAGTAAAGAGTAATTAAAGAAAATAAAGAACATCTCTTATGCAACAGGTATGAGAGGGAGGGTGTGGGTTCTTAAAGTTCAATGGAATTAACTGCCATAAGAGAAAGGCTACAAAATCTGAACACTACACCACAAAAGTCAATAAACAAGCTACATTACCCAAGTGAAAGTTTTTATATACAAGTTTAAAACAGGGAAGTTGCAAAACCACAAGAAGTGCTGAAAGCAGTGAGAAACAAAGTGCAGAAATCCATCCAAGGAGTCTTTCCTTGAAGTAGACAGACTTGGTACAGACAGTGATGAATGAAGTGTCTGTCTAGCCAATACTGGCAGAAGGTCTTCATCAATACATCAAGCTGGACACACCACTGTTGGTCTGATGGTCTCTGGAGACCTCATTTGGGTTGGATTTGTGGTCCATGAAGAGTTTCAGTTGTGGCAAATCCTATTTGTACACTATAAAGTCAAAATCATGCAGTTAAAAAGCATTTAAGTATTTTGTCTCTAGTGTAATTCAGTCTGCAGGAACAGACATGATACTCACAGACAGTCATCTATGCTGTAGTGACACGTGAACATGCGAAGATCAAACATTAAGATGGTCTCCAGTAACCTAAAGAATTCAGACACAGAAATTAAAAACAGCAGTTCATTGTAGAAATTCAACATGCTCTTTACTTTAAATATAGTCTTAAAAAAACTTTTATTGTGCAGTTCACATTAAAGTTTCACCCAAACACAAACAAGGGAAAAGGGAGTCCAAGGAAAGAACCATGTGGAGAATAAAATTGAGATTTGTTTTACATTTAGTACTTGCCCATTATAAAAATCAGCAAAGATCTAGATTGAAGCAGAAGAACTCCAATTACTGGAACAGCTGATACTGAATGTATGACCTGAAGAAACAGCAACAGCACATACACATCTTTAGATGATTAGTGTCAGAAACAGAACCGTAACATGCCTCAATACTTTGAGGGTGCAGACCGTCAGGAGAGATTCAATTAGCCATGCAATCTTCAGAAACAAATCAAAACCTACTCACCATGCTTGTGGAAATTAAATTGGAGCAGAAGAAAACTCCAAATCACTGGAACAGCCGATACTGAATGCATGACCAAAAAAATAAACAGAAAAAGAATCTCAATACAGATCTTCAGATGATTAGTGTCAGAAACAGAAAATTAACATACTTCAATACTTTGAGACTGCAGACAGTCAGGAGAGATTAAATTAACCATGCCAGTCACTCATCAGGCCTGTGGAAATGAAACCTGAGAAAAAATTAACCAGACCTGTGGAAAAAGACTTGTAGAACTCACCAGGCGTGTAAACTTCATGTTTTTGACACTACTCATTTGAAGATCTGTATTGAGGCCTGTGGAAATGAAACTAGACCAAAACTCACCGGGCCTTTAGAAATCAGGCTGAAGCGCAACTCACCAGGCCTGTTAAAAAAGAAAGCTAAACTCACCAGGCCTTTGGAAATCAGGCTCAAGCAAAACCCACCAGGCCATTGGAAATCAGGCTGAAGCAAAACCCACCGGGCCATTGGAAATCAGGCTCAAGCAAAACTCACCGGGCCTGTGAATATCAGGCTGAAGTACAACTCACCAGGCCATTGGAAATCAGGTTGAGGCAAAACCCACCGGGCCATTGGAAATCAGGCTGGGGCAAAACCCACCGGGCCATTGGAAATCAGGCTGAGGCAAAACCCACCGGGCCTTTGGAAATCAGGCTGAGGCAAAACCCACCGGGCCATTGGAAATCAGGCTGAGGCAAAACCCACCGGGCCATTGGAAATCAGGCTCAAGCAAAACTCACCGGGCCTGTGGAAATCAGGCTGAAGCAAAACCCACCAGGCCATTGGAAATCAGGTTGAGGCAAAACCCACCGGGCCATTAGAAATCAGGCTGAAGCAAAACTCCTCTGGCCTTTGGAAATCAGGCTCAAGCTAAACTCACCGGGCCTGTGGAAAAAGCAAAACTCACCCGGTCTTTGGAAATAAGGCTGAAGCAAAACCCACCAGGCCATTGGAAATCAGGCTGAAGCAAAACCCACCAGGCCATTGGAAATCAGGCTGAAGCAAAACTCATCTGGCCTTTGGAAATCAGCCTGAAGCAAAACCCACCAGGCCTTTGGAAATCAGGCTGAAGCACAACTCACCGGGCCTGTGAATATCAGGCTGAAGTACAACTCACCAGGCCTGTGAAAAAAGAAAGCACAACTCACCAGGCCATTGGAAATCAGGCTGAAGCAAAACTCATCTGGCCTCTGGACATCAGGCTGAAGCAAAACCCACCAGGCCTTTGGAAATCAGGCTGAAGCACAACTCACCAGGCCATTGGAAATCAGGCTAAAACAAAACTCACAGGGCCTGTGGAAATTAAATTGGAAAAACACACCAGGTATGCGCATGACGCATGACGCATGACACATCAAACACAGACACTCAGACCCACATACCATGTAAAAGTGTTGCTCTCCTGTAATTCGCGGTAAACGATCTCTCTAATCAAACAAACAAGCAAATGGACGTGCAGCTGATGCAGAGCCTTTTTAAACCCAATCATTATCACTTTTAGCCAATGATCTTACCACTTTAAGACTGTTGTTAGAGAAATGCATGTCTTCTGATCCTGTATGCGGCATTTTAAACAGACCCAGAGCAAGATGGCTGTGTATAATGAATAAATGTGATAAATGCGTGTTAACATATATCTGCGCGAATAGTTGAAGGAGATGTGTTGACAGTCTGTCCATTACAGCGTCTCTATCACATGCTTATGTGAACTAGTGTTGGGGTCGTCTATATTATACTAGGCCTACTTGTCTTTGTGATCTTGTATACTAAAACATAATCATGATTTATCAAGACTGTTTTAAGAAATGCATGTCTTCTGACCTGTATGCGGCATTTTAAACAGACCCAGAGCAACATGGCTGTGTCGTGTTTATACACGCTTTTCTTTGAATCAGATCGCGTCTCTATCACATTGACTCGTACAACTTCTTAGTTTCTACAGGCGAACATGTGTTGCAGAGTAAAAACTAAGAAGTTCGAAAGAAACTCCTGCGATGTTTCGCGAGTTGCATGAAAACTTACACCAAACCTCCTTCATTAACGCCTCTGGGTTAAAGCTGTTGGAAGATATGCGAGTCAATGTCATGTTAATGTCGCTCTGGGTCTGTTTAAAATGCCGCATAAAAGTCTGAATGAATGATTCTCTTTGTGCTTTCTTTCAAAACGTGGGAAGAGGATTTTAATGTCTTCAACGCTCCAGTCAATTGTAACGTTCGCTATTTCGCCGCAAGATGTCGAAATAAGATACTTAAAATGAACGTACTCGCCTACTGATGTACTTTAATGATTATACTGGTATTGGTGATTAGTGTATTTTTGTAATAATTACCATCGAAAATGAACGTAGTTAATAATGGCCTTTTGACCAGGAAAGCGCGTGCTGGAGAACAGAGTGCACTCATCAGACGCGCGCTTAAGAAAAACGGACACACGCTTGTCTTGCTTTACCCAGAGCCATCGAGAAACAGAGTTGCGACACACTTTGATCTCGCCGCCGCGCAGTCACGTGGTTCATGGAGCGCTCAATAGCTCAAAAGAAACCCAGGCTGTCAATCTATTTGAATAGGTTTAAACGAGATAGACATTAACGACTATTTGCAGCTATTTTGGTAAATATTAATTCGAAATGTGAACTATATTTATAGTAATTTTTGTTTTACCGGAGAGTGACGGAGATACAGTAAATCAGTTAATATGTTTAACAATTTATGGTAACCCTAAATTAACCGTGGTTACCCATAGTATTTGAAGTGAAATGTGGCTATACAATGTCAATATGTCAAAAACATAATTACTACACTTTTACTATAAAATGTCAGCTAATTCTTTAAAATGTAAAAACCGCAGTAATTTCATTACTGGAACTATTGGTCGCTTCATGACACGATTTACTTCCGCATTCCATTCTTCCAACGGACGCCTATGAGAGTGTTGGAACTCTATTTCTCTGTGACTCTGGGTCACAAATTTCGTTTTTTTATTTTCAATTAATTTACTTTGACAAGAAGAAATGGCATGTAAATCACAACAGTGAGCGTAAATTATGTATTTACGGTTTGTGTGTGGCATATTTACATTTTTGGTATTTGGGCTGGTTTTTATTGGCTATTGGGCTGTTTGTACGCAGATCTGGCAACCCTGCCATGGTATTGCGATGAGTGTTTGCAGATACAAAATAACTGCGAAGACATTTTATGTAATTATTTAGCGTATTTGTTAACAAATAAACTTTGTTAATATTGTAATGTAATGTATTTGCTAATAAAAATAAAAGATATTCATTGCTGCGTAAAGGAAGACCTCGGTTACATTTATTAGGCACCTACCGCCATCTGCTGGACAACTTTAAAATGTATCAATTGAAAAAAGGCCCATTCAATAGATATCCCCCCAAAGAAGATATCTCTATACTTTAAAATAGTGGTCTAGTACAACTGATGTGCTTTATTTGGCAGTTTACAGCATGTGCAGTGGTTTGATTGTGTGGTCCATCTGAGCCTGAGCTGCGGTATAAGCCGCCCTGTGCTTTTCCAAACAGAGTGTAAATTAATAGTAAGACTTTGGCTTTTTACAACACTTACATGTGGAAGGAAAAATTTCTCAGAACATTTAAACATAGCAGTTACATAGAAGTACATACATTACAAATTCCAATAAGGAACAACTGGATTAACTAGTATATTAATACACATTTTAAACATTACATTCTCATCATTAAGGTCAAAGAATGTCCATCATAATATGCTTGTGAAACCAATATTAGTCTGTTGAATATACCTACAACAATAATAGTCAAGATGAGTACTTAAGTCCATATACACTTAAACATGTAACATTGATTCTGGCCTTTCAGTTGTTAAGACGTCAGATTTTAACACTGAATGTTCCCTCTTCATCGGCCGAGTTTGCAGGAACAGAAAGTCGTGAACTATCGCATGATCCTCGGTGCTGATCTGTCATTGGTGACAGCTTTCCTGAGACGCACCCCTCTGCGGATGGTCTTCAATAGGTCTTCTCCATCCTTCTCATTTCCTTGATCCTGTTGGTGGCCCTGGCTGGGCCCAGGGTCTGTGGGAAATGTAAAGTGGCCCTCACCAAGTGCATGAGCACTGGCGACTAGCTCTCCGATCTTCTCCACCAGACTGTGGCGATTGGCGGCGAGTATCTGGTCCTCTTCGGAGCTGAACCCTGTGGCTCCAGGTTGTTGCTGGGGGTAGACACTTCTTTCCACCCCACTTCCTGTGCCCCATGCAGGGTTAGGCAAACTCATTCGTTTAGGTGAGGCTTTGTAGTCCAAAATTTCCAACGAGCCGTCATTGTAAAGGCTTTCCTCGCTGCCGTTGTGCTCAGGGGGAGGGCTGGGAAATCCAGGTGAGTCGGGGACAGTAGGGGTTTTTACAGGGACGATAGGTGGCTGGATCGGGATCGGACCCACGCTGGAGGGTGTGCGTCTTACGTTTGTCTTAGAAGAAGGGGTTCTGCGAATGGTGGCCGTTCCTGAGGATATGACGCTACTTCTTTCTCCTTTCCCATTGGCTGTGGAAACTCCCTTAGCACCCAAACCTCCGTGCAGCCCAGCGGTGCTGGCAGGCCTCTTCGTCTGCATCATACGTCTGTAGTTCTGAGCGAGGTTGCTATGGCGAGGGACGGTTGAAGACTTGTCAAAGTCTGTCTGTGCATCGCTCTCAGCATCACCGTTCATAGAATAACAATCATATTCAGATCCTGCAAAAATAGGATGAAAAGATGTCATGAAGCCTCTAGGTCTTACAAACACTAAACAGATCTTACTTAATTAAAAAACTATCACCTTGTTCCAGATATATGCCTATATACAGTAGGCATCATATTAATGCATCATAAGTGTGCAGGAGCAGGTCACATGATTATTTTACATTTATAAAATGAATCAGTCCTTGATTCTTATTGGTCAATATCTGTTTCATTTACAATAAAGCACAGCTATGAGCACTTCATCCAACGATTTTGTGTATCACTGCGCAGCACCCTTAGCAATGTCAACATATATCACAGTCGGTCAGGGACTATTTTCTCTATTTTAGGGACTTTATTGTTTGTATTGTGTGGAAACACAATGTGTTTTGTTAAGCAATAAGGGACTCAAGGCTAGTGTTTTATCGTGAATAAGTCAAGACTGAAGAAGCGTTGTTAGGCACGATGTGAAGCACAGCCTCTCATACCTTACTGCTCACATAAGACAGCAACCCATTCATAGAGAAGGTAATCCCAAAATGTATTGCAGTGCGTTTAGAATCAAAACTATCCATGATGGTCTTTATGTGTAGATTACCCTGTGAAGGTATAGTGTCCTCTGAACATGATGGTGTAGTGTTCTGTGTGCTGTATCCACTGGAGTACTGCAGAGAGTCACAGCTGCTCTTCTGCTGCTGTTCCACACTGAGTCCACGAGTCAAAACCATAGCCAGCTCACTAGCGGCAGATGACGCTGGTTTACCATGCTAAGAGACACAGGGAGAAAGATGCAAAGGGTTAATGGAAGGCATATTAAAAAACAAAATGTTTTCTTAATTTGTGTTTTAATCTTTTAAAATGGGGTTTTTAAATGAGGTACCTTTATTGCAATGTCTTTAGAGGTCATTCTGGCCCTGTAAAGACCTTCAGAGTGAATGACACCACCAGGGGGCTCTGCAGCCTCGATCCTGCGCTGACGGGTTGCAGCCGTCTGCTCATACTGACCTGCCTTTGACCAGTCCTGCTGCAAGTGAAAAATGTCTTTAAAGTCATAGAAAATATCAGCAGAACATGTAAGGAGTTGTGCACGGACCAGCATGTCAGTTTAGTAGTGGTTTATTTGAACAAATGAACCTAAATAACCAACAAACCTGGGTTGGATGTTAATCAATGATGGAAAGCCGATATAAATTAAATGGGATGAGATAAACAAAATAAAACTAATAATGTTTTTTAAGGTACAAAAGAGCATAACAAAATAAGCAAAGGGTGACCGAATGGTCAAAATGAAAAACAAACCTTCCAGTAAGAAACCTTTGATGTGGGTGAAGGGGAGTTTGATCCTGGGGATTGGTTATAGGAGGGGGACGCAGGAAGAATGTAAGAGTGAGCCCTGATGGAGTCATTAAAACAGTGAGCAGGGCGAAAGGTAGCAAAGGATGAGCCGAACTGTGGAAACGGAATGACAGGATGGCTCAATCAAATATAGTGGAGAAGAAATCAAAACCCACACAATAAATAATATAAAATCATTAAACAAAGTCAATGTGAAGGAAGACCAGAAACATGTAAGTAAAAAAATGATTTCATGTTTGATGACAACATGCAAAAATGTGAAAATACTAACTTCTAACACATACAAATTATAGATTAAAAGAAAAATATTGCCAGTAGAATTATTTCAAAATAAATAAATAAATGCATCAAACTTAATGCTAACAGGGAGTTTAAACAAAAAAATGTAGAAAATATAATATAATTAACTACTTACTATTGTGGGAGAGCCGCATTCACTGACTGACTGACAGGTTTCTGAAGCCTCTGAGGACGCAGAACTGGATGACTTCTGTTTAACAGAGACAGATAAAGAGAGGTCAGAAAAAAACAAAACAGACAAAAAAAGACAAAGGGAAACTAGATCAACTTGTTAATGACCTGGCTCGTGATGTCAGATGGCATAGGAGAGGGAGGTTTGGAGTGCGCATTGGCATCTTGTGAGACAAATCCAGAATCGTGAGAGGAGACGCTGCTCAGGCGATGAGCGCCACCGGGTGGCAGATGCACCAAACTGAGAAGAAAACAAAAAAGTCAGTGTTAGTTTCCATACAAACATGAAAAGAACGTGTACACGTGTATGATAATTAGTATTAAAAACAAGTACATACACTTGTGGAGTAGTATACATAGTGGATGACAAATGACTTCATGAAAGTTAGCACTGATAAAGTGAATAAGTAAATAAATATACATGGAAGTAAATGAATAAATGAAAGTAAGTACCTGCAAAGGCTGCTCTTCCTTGAGCCGATACTACTTGGAGAAGAAGGAGGGGTTTGGTATGACCAGTTGTAATCAGATCCCTTAAGATCCACAATCACCTAAAGAAAAAATGTATATAATTTATATATATATATATATATATCTTGTGGAGGCTAGTAAAACCTGGATATTAAAGGATAGTAGGAACAACACAGGAAACGTAAACCTGAGCTCGACACATACAGCTTGGTGGTCTCTACGAGAGAAACTGTTGTGTTTGTGTAGGTTTTTCTATTCTTGTGAGGGACAAATTTTTGATAATAGTAAACCATGTCAAAATGACCTGTGAGAACATTTACATATGTGTAGTATGTAAGCACCTGTTCACTGGCCTCTGGTAGTTTATGTGGGTCAGTGGTTAACACGGTAAGGTCATCAATAATGGCCTGAAGGTGAGTGGCTTCTCCCAGCATGGAAATCTCCCAGTTCTGGGAAAGAAGAAATGTAAACTTATATTAAAATTAATTTTAGATTTCACTAAATTTACAACAAATCCAAAAAACACATGATGATGCACATAACCAAAAACCTTTCTCACCACTACAGGTTGCAGGAAGTTGATGAAGGTACAGTAACGCCCCCTTTCCTCAAGGAGGGCTCGACGCACGGCCTGTTTTTCAGTCTCCTCCATTAGCAGGTACATGTCACTCACATCTTGCATAGCACTGTCCAGCTGAGGCTGTAAACCTCCTCGACCTGAGAGTAAATAAAAGAGATATAAAGTGAGTCAGAGAAAGAGAGAGATAACTAAAGCAATATAGATTTGTTACAGACAATTACATCATGATGCACTAAATGGATTATGAACTGAAAATGCTACAATATGACGCATAAAATGTTTGATGTAGATGTCAACACAGATGTTCCACATTTCAGCATCCAGAGAAAGGGTGGATAATGGCACAGCAAGTAGCAACTGTTGGCTTTCGTGCGAGAAAACCTTCATGACATATAATGGAAATAAAGAACTTTGACATGTTTGAACAATGTGATGATCCTTTAAAACACACATTCTTGTTATGTCTTATGGAGAGGATGACAATGGATACAACAGACACCAAAAGATTCTCATGAAACATGCAAAACATTTCTGATGAAATGAAATGAATCCTGGTCTGCTAGTCATGCAACACATGCGTATGGCTATAAAAGAACAGCCTGAATACATACCTGGTAGTTCTACAGTTTATAAGCAGAAGCCAAGCGATTTACAGTATGAAAGAGAAAAGAGAGAAAGGCAGAGGGACATAAGCATTTGCCATGAAGAGATTGCAAAACTCTGGGAAGGGAATGCAGGAAAATGCAATTGCAAGCACATCTGTTGACGGCAAAACTAGACTGAAAGACAACATTTATGACATGGTACATTTACTAATTACTACACTGAAGATTCAGTTTACCCGAAAATAAAACTTTAGGCATCAATTAGTCATCAGTTGTCATCATGTCATCCCAAACCCTTTTTAATATGATTTGCTTAGCTGTGTGAAAAATAAAGGCATTGATACAGTATTTCTTTTCCATATGAGAAACAACATAACGATCAAGGGTTGTCAAGCTCTAAAATGGACAACAAAATGTTTGGAATGACATGAAGGTGACTAAATAATAACAAAATCTTCATTTTGGCTGTACTGTTACTTTAAATTGGAAGTGCGCCTTCACTAGATATTGGAATGGTTTACTGATTTAACAATACTACCATGACCTTTTGACCTCCCTGTTAAACCTCATAAGCTTTCTTTGACCTAATTAATCTAGACATCAGAAGTCACCATGCAAGAGAGAATGGTTAGTGGAAAGACCCCAGCACTGACATATATATATATATATATATATATATATGAAAACAAGAGGAAAATAGAGACCGACCTTTTCTGGCTTTCTTCTGCAGCTTCAGTGTGTCGGATGACTTCTTCTTGATCTCTTGCCTAGAGCGTTTGTACTCTGGTAACAGAAAGAAGACTTGAGTTGTGGTGTTTGAACTATACAGGTTTTCTTATTGACAATTGTAATAAATTAGGCCCACCTTTAGCGTGGTCTTTATCAAGCAGGGCGGCAGTTTTCTTCCACTCTTCTATCTTGTCTTGGAGGGGGGCAATCATTTTTTCCATAAGAGCGCTAGATGTAAGTCAAACAAGAAGAATGAAATGACAGGAAAGAATACAGGGGTCAAAAAATGTTCAGCCAGCATCATTTTATTATTTAAAGGAACAGGTTACCAAAAAAATTATAAAATGTTAACAGTTTAAATTTTGGAAAAAGACTCGCACATAGACTTATACATGTATTACAGTTGTGCTGACTTTGTTTATAGCACTTTATAGTGTTCATTTGTTGTTTTTGCAGCTCGACAGTCCCAGTCCCCATTCACTTTAACTGTTTTTAAAACAATGTAAACCTCCTGTCCAACACATCCTTTTGTATTCCATGAAAGAAAGTTATACAGCTTTGCTTTGAAACAAAATAAAGGTGAGCAGAAATTTCATTTTTAAGTGAACTTACTTTAAATTTAGCACTGAAGCTCTGTAGCCATTTATATAGTTGTGCTTTAATCTGCAAGCTAATTTGGTCTCTCGGAAGACAACACATTAAAGCCTTAGAGGAGTCTGATTGATCTATGGATGCTTGCTCATCTCTGTAGTAGAAAAATCAATGCTCGGTACAGACATAAAATCTTATCACTGCCGTCTAACTGGCGGGGAGTAAGGCATGAAAGTAGTCACGCCATAGTTGGGTCGATCACTCACTTGGTGAAGTGCCGCAGTTTGGCCTCGATACTGCGGTGTCGCATGCACATCCGGGTCAAAGCTGAGCCGATGTCCCTGGTGGCACCTGACAACGAGAGACACAAATGTTTAATGTTAGGTAATGTTTAATAAAAAAAGTTTCATTCTTGGAAACATACAAAATTACTGTAAGGTAGATTAAAGGCAGATACAATGACCACAAGGGGGCAAAATAATCAGTAGCACAAAGGCAAGTCCAATAAAAAAACATTACACACTTGGTGAAAATGCGAGATAATTGCACCGTATTCACAAGAGACAGAGCTTCAAAGACCACAAATAGAGCACTTCTCAAACCCCATGGCTCAGATCCATCAAGCAACGCTCACACTGATGACCTTGAACATAATTACTTAGCGGTGTTAACTTTCCTCTCCAGCCAAGTGTAATTAAAATGAAGTCTTAAGTAAAGTCCACTCTGTTTGGGTCCTAACACAGCCAGCTCAGCCAAGATTTCCAATCACGCTGCTGTATCAGATGAGATTTAACCCTGCCGGTATCAGGGCCAGTAGGTCACCGTTTAACATGACCTGTGTCCTCACAGCACACACAGTATTCCAAGGGCGTTTGTTAAGATATAAGATTGTCAATGTCTCTGAAAGAATATGTGTATATGTACGTGAAGCACTGCATGAGCGTGAACGATCGAACATGACGATAAGTTTGGACGCGAAGGTCTCAATGAGGCATTTTGTACACCAAATCTAAAACATAATCAATGTGTGTGTGTGTGTTCTGGTTTTGTATGGAGTAGAAATGGGAGCAGCACAGAACAACATTACTGCACCTTCTCCATCCCTCCATCGAGCCTGGTCCAAAGGGAAAAGGAGGTAGCCCGGTAAAGGGATATCCCTCCATTCTTCCACTCTGTATCTGCCTTTCCTGTCTGCTCATGTTTCCCAAACACTATTATTACAGGAGAGAATAAGAGAGTCCAGCAATAACCTGTCCTGCTATAACACACACAAACAAGCTACTAAAGAACTGAAACCTGCAAAACAAACTGCCTTCCAACTGTACAAGTGAGCTCATTCTAAAAAATCATATCAGCTAAGTACAAAACATTTGATATAAATTAAAATCTCTTATTTACAATAAAAGATGTATTGTTCAAATTTTAAAATATGTGACCCTGACCAGGCTAAAGTCTTAAAATCAAATAACAAGCATCAAAGTTTGATTTCACTTATGAATTTTACTATCTTTGACTTGTTATTACTCAGTCAACATTAAAGATATCAATGTTATATTTTCATAGAATGTTCAAAGACATTGTGTAGGATGATTTAGTAAATCACTTTAGCTGGGTTTATTTTACAGACAGGGTCACATATATGAAAAAAATATGATTAAAAATATAGATTTTAGACTAGTGTTCCTGTAGATGTAACTGAAAACTGGTAGACCATGAAGAACACTGGTAGTGCTTAAAAGGCCAAGGTCATGGGTTCAATTCCCAGGGAACACAGGAATTGATCGAATTTACAGTATATGACTTTGAATCCAGTGTAAGATATGGATAAAAGCCAAATGCATTATTGTCTATGACATTTAATGTTTATGTATTTAAACTGGAGCTTATTAAAACATATTTTTAAATATTTGAATATTTAACACGTTTCACAAATGCACATTTTACAGTTTGGCACACTGGGTGGGGTGCAGCTTAAAAAGCAACCAAACCAGGTGACGTTAAAAGGAAAGAAAGGTTAAAGATCAATCAGCTGAATGTACTCAGGAAATTATTTTCTCTGTATCTCCCATTTGGCCCAGACCGACAAGTTCATCTATATTGTCTGTCTGCTGAGCAAAGACCACTGTCAGCACACTGTGTACTTGTCCAAAAGCAGCTTGCAGCTCACATCCTTTTCTCAGTGTTCTTCAGCAAACCAAATCAAGTTCACCGCTGCTTGTGTTGAGACGTAACAGACCTGTTCCTGAGTTACACACACAGAAATCTGCACACACACACACACACACATAGCTCACCGCTAAATTCACAGCTGCACTTTAGCTCAGAAAATGAGAGCTTTTTATCTCAAAAACAGACCTTCCCAACGTCACAGCTGAAGTCAAGATGATACGCTACATACATGCACACACACCTGCCAGCATCCTCTTCCCTTCCCTTGAGAGATCAGCTGACAGCTCCATCCTGAAAGCTCTCAGAGATTTCCTGTATCCAGGAGTCCCCTGGCCTCCCACCCTGACCGGACACACGCTACTCCCACAGCCTTCCCTTCACATGACCCAGAGCTTCAGACGCTCCTTTCAGACAGCCTCCAACACCTGCCCGCGGCTGGGAAACTATCTGTAGATCTGTGGCAGTGGAGGCATTGAATCCTTGAGGAATTAGTCATGTGATTGTTGGCTTAATTACATTACAGAAGATTTAAGATACAGAACAATGTTGAGTGTTTTTGGTTCAGTACAGGTTAAGCTTTATCAACAACATTTGTGAAATTTCAAAAGCATGTAAAGATGATAAACCTTTTCACAAAATGTGCAAAAAAGGTCTGTTTGAATGGATTGATTACATGGATCACATGGAATTTTTGTACAAAAAAAGTCTAAAATAATTTAAAATAATTTTGGTTTGTTACAAGCGGAAGATTTAATAGATTTAATATCAATAGATATTCTGAAATTTCCACCAAAATCTGACTAATCTATGAATATGCTTAAAACCAAAATTTAACTATTATTTAACTGATCTGTGATTAAATTGTGGGAAAGGAGAAAAACACTTCATAATCAACCCAGAATTATATTTTTACGTAAAAACAAGAAGGCAATAGCTTATCATTATTACAGCCATAACATATGATAAAAAGTTGAATAATGGCCTTCATAATATATCAGAGGTAAGAAGAGATGTCCACGGGTGTCTCTCTCTCTCTCTCTCTCTCTCTCTCTCTCTCTCTCTCTCTCTCTCTCTCTCTCTCTCTCTCTCTCTCTCTCTCTCTCTCTCTCTCTCTCTCTCTCAGGTGCAGGTGCAAAAGTGGTTGGCTGAGACTTATAACAGAGTCTGTAAATGGCTGGCACTTCAACAGACATCGTGACAAGAGTCGCACAGAATTATTCATGGCTTTGCCTCTCTTCAGTCACCTCACAGCTTACCACGAAGAGTTTGCTTTATGCAAACTGTTTTTAAGCCTCTGAGATTACTGTCAATTAAAGGAAAAGTTCACACATAAATTGAAAGCTTGTCATCATTTAGTGATGTAATCACTATGATTTTGTTCCAAAACCATGTCTTTCTTTCTTTTTTATTTTATATTTCTTGTTCAAGGTCCAACATTAATGTCAAGCATTAATATACACAAGTAAAAAAGATTTTCCCTCTTCTCACATTTTTTGCTGCCTGAAGATGTCTGTGAATGTTTCTGAGGGTTACGTAACAATCTATTAAACCAACAGGCTCATAAACAGAAAGACTAAATGTCAAAGTCAGCAAGGGGTGGATGTGCCCCCTTCAAGCGTTCTCGCACGTTCAGTCTAACACGGGTACAAACAGAGAGACAGGAAGACCAACAACAACAAAGCTGAGCTTAGCCCCCTGCCTTCACTGTATCTGTTCTCAATTACTCCAGACTGTTCCGGACTCTCTCCTGGCACAGGGAGGGGACATGAAGGGTACTCATGTGTGTATGCATTTGTGCGTGTGTGTTTACAGCCACTAAGACTTCCTGTCTGGAGGATAGAGCGCTGCAGCTAAAAATACCCCAAAGTCTCCAGATGTGTTTCACATTAGAGTTTCAACATCGCACACTCACACATTTTACTGTGGACCGCCTAAACACACATACAGTAATACGGGCCCTTTCTCTCTGTGTGTGTGTCTCTCTGTGTGTGTCTCTCTGTCGCCCTTTCTCTCTGTCCATCTGTCTTTCTATAAGAGATGACAGAAGTTAAGTCAGTGGAAGAGATATAGACATCAAAATGCCCAAACAGTTACATAAATAACTACAAATATCTGCAGAATATTTATTTGGTGACACGTTGTGGCTTATGATAATCTTCTTATTCAAATTAAAATGTATTTTATTACAATACAATTCAACAGTGTGTATCTTTAAGACACGTTTTTTTGCCATTATGTTGTGATAAACAAGCTTACAATTTGTAAGCTTTGGCACTGTAGAAGTACAGTAAACACACATTAATTACATTTACACTCTTTGCTATTTCTCAGTTTTATTAAGTCATGACTTTCTAACACATCTGTTTATTCTTCATCTGGTTTTATTCTATTTTTTCACTTTTAAATTTTTAACAGGATGTTGCTGAACATAGCGTTCCGTTTTTTATTGTTTTAATGCGTCTCTTTGTTTACATAAATGTAACAGCTGGACATCATTCCAAACTGAACGTGTTGATTCTGGAAGTTTTTAAATCCACTCCATGTTTCCTCTCCATTGGGGACAACAGTTGTGGTAAAGGCTGTCATAAGAGTCATTCAAGGATATAAAACAGAGTGTTTGTTTTTCTGATGCCAAATGATGTGGGACATTAGTCAGCTTTCATCTGTTCTTTCTTTCAACATTTCATCTCCATTACACTTTCAACAACACATACAAAAAGTATGTTGAAGGACCATGAAACAGAGATTGCACCCCAAAAGATACTTTTTGTATAAATCATGATAAAGATATACATCCAGTCAGTTGTTATCATAGAATAAACCCGAACAGACCCATCAGGGGGTTATTTTAATTATTAACTAACTGGCTGTACATTATCCTATTTATCCAGTTTGTTTTAATCATTTTTTATATAATCTCATACATTATTTTTTTTAATAATTTATTTATAAGTAAATTATTTTTAAGGTCAAGTTGACTCGTAGTACCCGAATGACCCTGTGTTTCTAATTTTGAGCGGTTGTCATCAGAGAATAATGTACACAAAAATGAGGTCCCAAAGACATTGGTAGTACCATGAAACAAAAACAAATACTTGTATTAAAGTTCATTTTAAAAAAACATACATTATGTTCATGTGATGATCGGAATCCAACTTTATCTCCACTTTTCATATAGACCATTTATATACACAGATTATACAAGTTTACCAACGAAACACACTTCATTAATAAAATCCTTACTTTAGCAAGGATAATAGTCATATATACAGTACATGTGTTAAGTGGAGGGAGTCAGTCTGGTGCCCTACAGACCTAATAAAAAGATATGACTTAATAGAAACCGGTAAATTGTAGCAAGTGTGAATCTGACAGTGCCAAGTAAGGCAAATTCTTGCCCATGCCCCACACTCCAGATGGCTGGCACGGATACATGCCATCTGCCCGTCCAGAGCTGAAGGAAAGATTAACAGCCCACTGCGTCCCACTGACACACACTCGCACTAACATGTACAAACTCAGTCTGTGTGTCAGAACAAGGTAAAGAGGATTACACATCTCTGCCTCGCCAACGCAAGCCCGTGAAATCGCCTCTGAGCTCTTACCATGTATAGACATACACGTGCACATACACACACTGAGAGTAAAGACTGTCACAGGCGTAAACGGAAAACAAACACAGACCCAAGAGCCGTCATTAAAACACGGCTGGGCTGTCACTCTGATCCCATGATAGAGAGTTTTGTGATCGTCTCCTGGTGGTGTGTTATCTCTCATAACAAAAGAAATTACCCATAAGACCAACTATACACTTACGCACCAAACTAAATCACTGTGGGCTGGCAAATTGCAGAGTATAAATGCTGACATCATATAAACACCAGGACTGAAAAGACTTAGACAAACAAAGCATGTGTCATTCTAGCTCATTTGTGTTCCAGTTAACATCCCTCTTCTAACATTCATCACTAGAAGTGAATATAAACAAATGCGGCTATTCTTGGAGACCAGACTTCCAAGCGCTAGTCAAACACACATCAAACACTCCAATGCCTGTCTAACACGTGCTCCAATAGAAGGCTTTTAAATCCCACATCTGTTCTATAAAAATGCTGACCGTGACGCTATAACTATAAAGATCACAAGCCAGACAGCTTGACTCCTTTTCTATCAATGGCACCGAGTCAAAATACTGTACATCGGAAAGGTATGAGAAGAGAAAAGGAGTGACATATAATCTCTCCTTCCATATTAGTGTTCCCTGGATTGACATTTACAAGCCTGTTAAACTCAAACTAACCTTTTTTGGACAAATACTTTCTAAATGCAAATATAGAAAAGTCTGGTGTTTCTGAACTCTGAAGGGCAGCTGAAATCTCAGCATTGGTCTAGACTGAGATTAACAACTGAGATCAAATTCAGATGTTCATGGATATAACTTTGAAAGTCATTTAAAGGTATCGTTCACACAATAGTACAAGTTCTGTCATCATTTATTCACCCTTGTGTCTTTAAAATCTGCAGAACACAAAAGAAGATGTTGTCAATGTTGTTTAGTTACCAACATTCTTCAAAATATCTTTTTTGTGCTTTGCAGAAGAACAAAATCCCACAGGTTTGGAATGGCATGAGGGTGATTTTGGGGTGATCTATCCCTTTTAAAGTTGTGTATGTGATTGTGGTGCAGCTAACTGGGGTAATGGGGGAAGAATGTGTGTCACTGGAAGCCAGGGAGATGAGAATCCGTCTGATGTCGGTGTTTTAGCGAGATCTCCAGCTGTGCCAGTGCCCCCGGCCCGTCCCTAATTCAAAAAGAACGCATGCCTACTGTTGCTGACACTTAATACCAGGGATTATATACCGCAAGCTCATTGGTGGAGAGAAAATATCACTTTAATGTGGCGCTACAGATAACAAAAAACAAGGCCATCGTGCACACACAAAATAAAACAAGTCAGGAGCTGGCAATAAAATCTTTCTCTAAAAACAGGCCAAAGGTCATTTCTCAAGGTCCTCTGATAAACTACAGTGTATAGTGTAACTACTTGTAAATTTTGCATCACGAAAAGTCATAAACAACGGGCTGCTCTTAGACAGACGAGGTCAGAGGTGAAAATGCTCCAATGACAGGCATCCACTAAAAGTATTGACAGTTCACCAAACTAATTTATGGCAGCGCTGTGAGTTTGGAGTCGGGTGCAGAACAAAGCTCTCCCCCAGGACAAAAGGAATCAATCTGGTTCACTGACATCTGCTAATGATTCTGAACTGGGCAGTAGGGTAAAGGTGGATAGGTGAATTTCAGTTTAAGACACTGAGTCTTTAATACACTGAAACAAAATTAAATGTGATGAATAGTGTCTCTAATAATGTGTTTGGATTTTCTCACTCTTTAACAATTGTCTCAATTTAAATAGCTACTATAGCTGAGCTATATTATGCTAAACTTGAAGTTAGATGTGTAAAGAGTATGATAGTGTATGTTACGAAAGTCAAAACAAGGTGAATCAGGATTGCTCCCCTAAAAACAATTTATGGGTATAATTATTTGTCTTTCATCTACCACATGATCTCAACACTGAATGGGGATGTCTTACCAGCACAAAACCATTATTTCCGACCACAAACATGTATGAATTATATCACACAATCTGTAAACAGCACTACTGTAAGTGTGCAATAATTACACTAGAATAGAATAAAAACACTAGATCTGTTTGGCCTTGTCTAGTCCCTGCAGGCAGTAATGAAAGGATTTTAATGGCACAGGAAAGATTCGGTTTCAGAGATCCAATTGCAGTAAGCAATAAGCACATCTGAACTATGTAGAAATATGACTCTTGAATCATTTCAGTCCAAAATAGAAATGAAAATGCTAGACATTGAGCGATAGACAACACACTGAACCCAAAGTGAACTTGCTGCATAATGAACAACTTTTCACTTTCTTTTGAAAGACTCGAAGATGAATGTGGCACAGTTAACCCATAAAAACCATGTCAACAAGCTTGGTGACCTCAGATTTTGCTGGCATTCTATAGCTCATTCCAAGCATTTACCTCTTGTGTTGGTTGCCATATCTGCAATTTTCTGAAAGGCGTCCAGGAAGGCTGCCGCTGCCAACACTGTGGTTCTGTTAAGGGAGCAAACGGCAAAAAACATTGTGATCATCAGCACCAATTCTGATTAAGAACAGCCAGCAACAATGAAAAAGATCCAAAGCTGATGGGTGTTGCATTTGTTATATTGTGATATAAAATGTCACCACCTTAGTTGGGAGTGTAGTTTTGTGGCCTTTGCAATGTAGTCTTCCCACACCGGGTATGAGTTCTACAAAAAGGGAAAAAAAGAGAGACAGGGATGAGGGTTAGTACTGACATAAGCTTTAACCTATTGCATACACGCAAGCGACACAGACACATTCAGATCTCCATGTACCACAGAGATCAAGCACAACACATCAGATGAGGACCAGATGTTTCTTTAAGCACAAACAGTTGTGACACTGTTCCATCTGTTGAGAGAGAACATTCATTACAGAGCCTCAGCACAATATTGCCCACTTATAGAGACCCTATCTATCACCATGTCTTTATAACATTTGGGAATGATCAGCTGGTCACTAGCATATGTTGTATTTTGAATGCTGCATGGGATGCTGGGCCCCTAACAGGCTTTTTAACTAGCTTAACCAACTTCTTTGGGCAATTAACTTCACAAGACTATTGGGTGATCAGCACCAAACCAGCATGGACCAACTTGTAAATTCACACTGATCTACTAATTCATCTGTTTTTTATATTGTGTTAATAACAGTTAAATATTAATAAAAATGACTGAGATTAAATCATTTTAAATATGACAAAAGTTTTATACAACAAAAGTAAAAAAAAACTTGATTGTTATAGATCTAGAGTTTAACATATGGATCAATTCAAAACAAAGCCTGTCTTTAATAACCTACTATTTCTAGGGACTATACAAAAGGTTTGTTGTTTAAATGGTGCTGACAGCTCTCCTTAAGACACCTAAAAAGCTTTACATATCACTCTCTCATGTCCATGTTTTGAATGATCTTTTGATTTGTAACTTTTTTGTTTTCGCAAGATACCTTTAGGCTAACCTGCTGAATACAGCAAATACTACCATCTGTGTCCTGCACTTGCATGTTTTGTTTTAAGTTTGACAATCAGTCTCAAAGCATACATTACCTGTGTGCATTTCCAAATGATCAGAGTCGATATCAGAGTCCAAAAGAAAATCAATCTTAATCTTCATGTATTTGTGCATATTTGTCAAAAACTGTTCAGGTAACAAAAAGATCCTCAGGTAAAAAGACTTTAGGCAAATGGTGGTATAAGTCAAATGGTGTGTAGTAAACAGTTCTTTCTTATTATTTTATGAAAAAAGTGTGAATTTGAAAGAGACCCTGGTTTTTTGTTTGTTGACATTGGAAATCAAGGTTTCTTGTGTTTTGCTAGAAAATTCTGCTTCACTGTGCAGATAAAATGACAGAGGTTTACACCCTTTTTCCAGCGGCATAATTGAAAACAATCTTCAATCTTAGTGTATCTGACAAAACTTTTAGGTAAAAATACTGTAAAGGAAAATACTCCTTGTTTTTTAGCATCGGACAGCTATTAACCATTTACACTACTTCATCAGCTTTTATCAAATAATGATAATTGTACAGTATAGTATTATTATGCATTTTTTTATTTTTAACAGCAAAAGTATAAAAGTATACTAAAACTTAATATTGCATAATATTACCTGACTATTTCAAGACTATTATGAGCATATTTTATATAAAATGTTATGTCCACTAATTATGAATTAGTTTGGGATTAGTTTATGATTAGTTCGTCCATCTCTGACTCACATTATTTCTGACATTACAACACTCTCTGGCTGAACCCTCTTTACAAGTGTTGATATACTGCATGTCAAACAAGTTGAGCACTGCCAGGATTGGCCCTGAGCCACGTCTGTAGCCTTTCACAATGTATGAACTTCAAATCTGGCGTCTGGCCACCGAATTTCACTTAAACAGCCACTTCAGCAATAACATTCACTACTGGAACCGCATGAGAACATGGAAACCATTTTTGGAACAGTACATGCAACCACAGGGTTCTTCTAGAGCAACACAAAAAACTTGCAAATAGCTGTTTGAGATCATATGAGATCATATCTGAGAGATGATCAGAAGGGGCTGCTACCGTAGAAAAAATAAAACATTTACATGCAATTTATTATTGCATCTCTTACAGATTTTAAGTGTACGCTTCGGCTGGGCCATAATCACAAAAGGGTTCTGAGAAAGTGAAAGCTGAGACTAAAACGTAAGGGGACCCTGATGCGTATCTCTTTATGATCCACGCTTAATGTCTCTACATCAACATCGCTTTTAAATCATCAATATTCCAGCGAGTCAACCTAAGTGATGTTTTAGCTCAAGTCCAAAATAGTGGTAAAACTCTTGTGCTCATTGTTCAACCAACAGCTAGGCAGACTATTATTAAAGCACTAAACAATACAGACCATATCAAGTACAGCTGAAGTGTAAAAGGGATACTGTAAACATATCAGTATTAACAGCAGCAGTTAAGGCAATATGAAAGTCTGGAGAAGAGGGTGGTGGCCATGCTTCATATAAAAAGTATAAAGATATTTTAAACAATTATGAAAAATCTAAGGCACCTTAAAGCCACTAAATGGGCCTATATTCTTAAAAAAATATCGTCCTTCCTTTACACATTTTTTATTTATCTGAAATGTACCAAAATAGACAATTAATTATAGATTTGGATATGGTTTAACATATGTTCTAACATCTACAAGACGGTCCAATTTTCATTTCACAACAAAGCCTCCATGCTGAGAGCCACATATCATTAATCACAGCATCAGTGGTGCAGGCAGCTGGAGCCCTAATGAAAACAAAGGCAGTAAAACACAGGCATCTCTTTGCAACATATTGGTTACTTTGCATCAATGAAACAGCACCGGTACCTTCATATCATTGACGATCGCCTGAAATAATCCACCCAGAGCTCCGCACTCCTTCTCCACACTCTCCATCGTGTCACCGAGTCCTTGTTTGTTATTACTCTCTGAATCGACGAAGTGAAATATCCTATATAAAATATTACGATCAGAATAAAATGATTTCTTCTTCAACGAATAGGATGAAAGTGGTCCATCACATCCCAATAAAGACGGATTGATGCTTTGGATGCGAACGTAAGCAACATGCAGCAGATGTCGGCAAAAAGGAAATAACAATTGAGGTTGTCGGGTGGCTCCGTGCCCGTTATCCAGGGAATGATGATGGTTGGGGTCAAAAGACCTGGTTCTCCCCTCCCAACCCCCAGTCTAGGCTACGCCAAATGAGACGGAGTACGAGTGGTGTATCATAATAACCACCTGCAAGTGTCAAATCCAAAACAAGCTGTAACAAGAGGTTTCTGATTTTAGACTAACACACAAACAGCGATTTTAGGATGAAATAAGGAGTGGGGTGATGATGCAGCGAAAGACGGACGTGATATTCGATCCTCCAGGTTGGTGGGCGGTCTCTTAGGGACAAGGGGCGTGGCTTACGGGGTAGACATATGGCGAGTTGGTGTGTGTGTATAGGGAGAGGACAATTGAACGGTGGTCCCTTTAAAGTAGCTTTAAAGTCTCTTTGTCTGCCAGGACAAAGTTAACAGCACAGCTGCCGCTGCATACCGTTAAATGGACAGTGCACTTTTTAAAAGGCAAAACATTACGCTAGTAAGGTAACGTTTTGAAACGATCAAAATCGACAGACATTTTATGAAGATCACAAAAAACATTGACATTAACTTAAGATCAAAGGTTAAAAGTTAAAGTAAATATAAATGTTTGGTGTATATTTTCGATGTAGACACTAAACACCATTTAATATATCATTTATGGACTTATGGACTGGATTACTACAGTAATCACCGTTTAACAATGATATTTGTAGAAAAACCATAGTGCCACTACAATAACCATGGTATCTGTAATAAAACTATGATATATTGTATTATTATATACTATGGTAATACAAATAGTAATTAATCTGCCACAATTTATTCTTGCTACACTTTTAATATAATAAAACCATGGTTACTTTGGTTCAAAAGGAGTGACAAATGAAATGTTTAAATATGTAAACGTATTATAAATTTGTATTATTTATATTTTTTTATTTATTAATATTTATTAATATTAACAGTATGTGATCATTTTCTATACAAAAAGATGTTTTACAACATGTTCACAATATGTTACACTGCAGCACACTGCTGTTACTACTTGTCATGTAAACTATCATAAACAAAAATCTAAAAATTAAATTAAATGCACTTGTGGACACAACAATAAAAAGAGAAGGTAAAAATGATTAACTAAATCCTCACATATCATATCATATACAGTTTGTTCTGTTTCAAATTCTGATTTACCTTCGTTTCCCAAATTCTGAAAAGGAAATTATGTAAGTGTACAGTTACGCAACCATGTGGTCGAGTAACAGAAGAATCTCATATCACATAAACACATTCGGATTTTGAACCACAGTTTTCCATCATAGATTTTAGTAAAGCACTTCATGCAGGATAAATAAACCACATTGTTTACAGATTACAGATTGGTTGATGGTTATAATATTTCCAAAATACTTCCCAAAATCTATATGTCATTTAACAGCGGATATTTTTACTAACTTTCTTTATCTTTATAGTTTCTATTTGTTAAATATGGTTCATAATCATTTACTTGGTTTCTTGCATGTTCTATATTGCACATCACTGTTTTAGTATATTATTATGCAGCTCATATTAATTTTCATGATGCTGTGCCACTGATATTGTGCTAGAAGTGTGCACAAAAACAAATAACAACAATGAACAAAAATTTTAATATTTCAAAAACTTGTCATAGTTTAATCTAAAAGTGTAATTTATCATTAAATTTCAGCAAACACTTAAATATTCCAATGGCAACTCAGCAAATGTCTGGTGAAACCAAAAGATGTTTGATACACACTTATGATATACTATATTAGCCAAGTGCAAACATCTGACCACAGTGAAACAGCGACCACAGTTTCCTGGAGTAGTGCTAAAGAAATCTAAAAGCCCCACAAAACATTTCCAAAGGAGGAGAATGTTGTTTTGTTCTTTTAACATCAATAACATCCGAGAACATTCTGTTCTTTAAAACAGATAAATTCTTCTAAAAGATAAAGATAAAGGCAGTGACCTCTGACCTGTAATGTTTGTGGCGGCTGTGAACCTCATAATTTTGACACATTTGGTCAGGGACCTCTATATGACTGTCATATGTGAAACGAGTTAAACAATATTGATTTGAATTTGTAAGTTGTAAAGCAAAAACTAATTTTCAAATGCATTTACAAATAAAAACAATAAACGATGCATGTTGTGTTCTCCTATTTTTTTAAGATCATGCACATATGCTTTGTGTAACTGATACTTCTATGACCATAACAATACTTTAAATACCATTCTATCCATAGTCCGCCAGCTGATTGGGGAGAACTGTCGGTAATATTAACAAGTTCATTGCTCTTCGGCCTCTCGCTGTCTCCGCAGAGGAGCTGGTGGGTTGCAGGGATTCCAGGTCCTTGATCCACACTGGGACCTTTACTAAGAACATTTGAGCCTGTGGAATTTCCTCCTGCAGAGTCTGCTAAGCCAAAGGATTCCTCAAGAACTGCTAAACAGCGAGGAGGCACGTGCATCTCCCTGTGCTTGTGAAAGAGACAGAGAAAGAAAACACAGAGCAAAATACACAGAGAAAGGACAAGGCAGGTTATATTTAAATGTGCACTGTAAATATGATGGACAGTGTTTCAATGCAAGAAATAGAAACACATAAGGATGTTATATTATGATCTTACATTTAAGGGACAATTCATCACAATAATAATATTGTTATCATTTACTCACTCTCATGTTGTTTAAGACCTGTATAAGTGACTTTCTCCTGTGGTACGCAAAAAAAGATCAAATGAAAGTGAATGGTGATGCATAAACATCCCATATAATACCTCCTTTTTATTCTTTATAAACTATATCTTTAAGAGAAAAATATTTTAAATACTTATTCAAAATATCAAGCTGGAGCAACTTATGAAACAAAATATAAACCAAAACTGGTGAGACAATCACAAGATTAATCATGACTAGGTTTCTTAAAGCAATAGTTTTTAATCTAAAAAACACATGCGAACCCTAGTTGGGATTAATTGCTCTAACCATTCTCTGAAAGAAATTTATGACAAAAAAATCAGAGACGTTTCTTTAAATAAACCAGTAAAAGGCAAGAACCTCTGCAAGCTTTGTCTGCAACCTGTCCTTCTTCCCCTTTTATTCTGTGACATTACGTCTAGCTGCCAAGAGTTAAGCTAGAGGATAAATATATTTTTCTCTCCGTTTTCCTTTGGGCAGTGCACTATACAAGAACTGTTAGTAAAGGCCAAAAAGAAAGCTAAATGTCAAATACAGCTGTGCAAGAAAACAAAAAACTAATGGAGAGAGAACTGTATGCTTAAACTAGCCATAGAGATCAACCTGGCCAATCAAACACTAAACACTATGTAGCAGCAACATTTGACACTATACCACACCTTATCACATAAAAAAATAAGGCTAAGAGATAATTGGACTAGGGCAGAGAGCCTAATAATGCAGCTGTGTGACGATGCATTACTGTGAAATGTTATTAACGGAAAAAATGTAATGCTGCCCTCTGCTGGACATCATGAAAAATTAAATCTACTTCCAATTTTTCCAAAAGTTTGTTATTGGCACACACAGAAGGATAACCTGTAAATACATTTGTATGTGTAAAAATCAAACAATTTCAAATAAAAAAAAACATCAAATGCAAAGAGATTCACATAGTCTTTTAATCATTCTGTTTTTGTTCACCTAATTTGTCCATTAAAAAATATACAGCTTAATTGTAATGTGATTAAAAATATACTTATTGTAATTGTACTTGTGCATAAAAGCATGTTTTTGCACACTGTTGCCAGGCTGGCAAAGGTAATTCAAGGTACATTGAAGGTAAATTAATACTGTTGCAATTACTGTTATTTTAGCTTTGACATCTGGCAGATTCGGAAAGAGATTTGGTTAAATTGTGCTCATGGAGGCATGAACACCATTTGTAAACCATTTCAAGACAAGAAAACATACAGTATATTCACATTGCAGTACTCCAGTGTACAGTAATTGAATTATTCTGGGTAATAACCTATGCTTTGCCTGATGGTATTATTTACATTAAAAGTAAAATTACAAAATATAGGTACTAAAATGACCAGGATTTATGCTAAAATCTTCTCAAATTACAAGACAGTGCAGATGTAATTCATAAATGTGGTAAAAACTGGGGCACAACAAACTGAAATGCTAAAACGAATCAGTAACAACTCACTTACAGTACCAAGAAGTACATATTTTTTTGTCATTTGTAAGTGTTGTAAGTGTAAAACAAATTGTAACGCTTTGCTGATTTTGGAGTGCACAGTAAAAGCTGTTTTAGAGAGATGTCTCTTTAGATTCTGCCACTGTTGGTGCTGGCCTGAAGGTCAAAATTTCAGTGAATGTGAGTCCTGCGAACAAAGAAAGTAAAGAATGAAATTAATATATCAATACCTACTTATATTATCTAATTTGCACTTACTATAGGCTGACCAATTAACGTATTTGCATGTTTTAGCTAGGTGTCTAACAAATTTCACTCATATCGTTTTGTGTGAAACACCCCATTCCCCACTCCTACGTTTCCATTGGTCCAATGACTGGTCAGCCTCATCCAATGAATGGTCATACGGTGGGGCTTCGGTCTCTTCCTCTGGTTCACGAAACTCAGAGAAGTAAGGAAGAGCCAATCCTTCTGCTGCTGTTACTCTACTTTCAGGGTCCAAGAGCAACATACTGTCTAACACATGAATCGCTATGTAGAAAGCAAAACAGAATCAACAACAAAAATTGTATTTCATGCAAACTTACTTTCAGCGAAGACATTTATGGCACTTGTTTTTATCATGGGTTTCTGTATGATAACACTAATTATGCATTCGTAAGCATTTTGCATTTCAGCAAAGTAATACAGGAACAAAATAATCTTACCTTGTGGATTAACACCTGGTAACAATATCCGAAGATCTCTCTTTTTAAGTTTTGGTAACTTTGCAATGTAGTTTCTAGCCTAAAACAAAGAATTCATATGATTTTTATATTTTTTAAGTATGCATTATATATATGTTAAGAGTTCTGCAGGCTAGCCCGTGTGAGGAAATTCAAGTGAAACACACATCTTCTGACTGTAATTTGGCAGTGAACTCTTTTGTGGGGGTGCCTGTAATCTTCATGATTTCCATCAGTTGATCCAGGTCTGAAGTAAAAGTGTCAAGGACTAAAATAATCTAGAGTTGACCATGAAATATAAGGAAACATTTATTACATCAAACTGCATTGGCAAAACAACTGAGTTGGAAATGACGAATTTTTCTTTGAGGAAGGATACGATCAGTTCCTTTAAACAGTGGCCTACCCAGCAGCATCTCTGCCATGATGCAACCGACTGACCAGATGTCCACTGAAATTTAATTTAAAAAAATAAATCATTTTCATTTCATTAATCAATTCAATACATTAGAAGAGGGACCTTAGCATAGCAGAAAAACATTTAATTGATGTGGTAACAGACCTGTCCGTGTGTAATGCATCCAGTTAAGAATGACTTCAGGTGCTCTGTACCAGCGTGTCACGACGTAACCCGTCATTTCACTGTCAGCTTGCCGTGCTAGACCAAAATCCAAGATCTATTGCATAAAAAAATCTCATTAATAAGGCTTTATCTACTCACAGCTGACTAAAGACATACCGCACAAAACAATGCATATTACACTTTTATACATACACAGGGTGAAATACCTTAAGCTCACATTCCTCATTTATTGCCAGGTTTCCTGGTTTGAGATCCTGCAAGTTTAAAAAGAAAAGGTCAGTCGTTCTGCAGACAGATGTGTCTTTCTACAATGCTGTACATAAATAAAATATTAAACCTGCAGTACATAAAAGACTTGAAAAACACAGGAGTAAATAGCCGTTTAAATAGACAGCCTTACTAATAAAACACCTTACTCACCCTGTGAATGATTCCGGCAGCATGAATATACTGTAAACATAAATAGATTTATGAAGATATGTTTAGGTGAGCGTGAGTATGCTTTACTAAAGACTTAAAATACTCACCTTTAGTCCTTTCAGCATCTGATAGACCAGATACTGGACCCTGTCCTCTGACATCCTCTCCATTTTCATCAGTTTTCCTAGATCAGTACCCATGAAGGGCATGACCAAGTAACTGTGCAAAGGATAAGAGAGAAAGCAAAAATCAAATAAGAGCGAGGGTAAATTACATGCAGTGACATATTTTTGCTAATGATATGTTGTCACAAAACCCTCCCCTTAAAATTCTTTCACAAGTGGACACAGGGCACAAAAATCATGTTACTACCAGATCATACAGGGTCTAAGACAGTCACCAGAACACTAAGGTTGTCTTTAAACCCAAAGGACAAAACGGTAAAAGTAAATGTTTTTTTGAAAATTGCTTACAAGTCATGGAATTTGTCGAGAGAAAGGTCTGCGGTGAAAACATCCAGGAGCCCAATAACCTGTACCAACAGAAACAGGGCTTGATAAACTGAACAAAAGAGAAACCTGCAAATGTGTTAACATTGTTTGGTTTCCTACATTGTCATGTTTCATGTGTTTGAGCAGTCTGAGCTCCCGGTAAGCTCTTTTGGCAAACAGGTCTGACTGAAATGGACGATGGAGCTTTTTGATGGCCACCTTTGCCCCTGTCCTCCGGTCAAATGCATAGCTGAGTATTACAGCATCAGTTAAAAATGCTTGTACACATTTGGAGTCGCTTTAAAATGATAGTGTTCAACAGCAAAATAACAATCAACAATCCACAAATAAATACAAAAAACAAATACACAACTACTCAAATGTTGCAAAACAATAATAATCCATGATTCTTTTGTGAAAAAAAAACAAAATATCAAAACTATATATTATATTTAGCATCTTTAGTACAGTAACCCTTTGTTAGCCAATTTTATCAACCTCTACAAGGTTTCATACTGAGATTCTTTTTAAACAAGTTCCCATCTATTTCAAGTTCTTATTGGCTGTTTTTTCTTTATTATTTGGTGATTCAAATGATCTGTACAACAATTTTAGCTTAAATGTAATGGCAACAAAGAGATGGAGACACCAATAGGATCAAAAAGAAAGTGTGAGTGAGTGAGAGAGAGAGAGAGAGAGAGAGAGAGAGAGAGAGAGACTCACAGTAAAAATTGTGTCGTACCTATCGCTGTAAGGATCTACAAACGTAAAGACGATGATAAAACGTTAAGTACGGGCCATGCAATAAACCACCATCACCTGACCACAGCCTGCATTCGTCTAGCTGCCATCTTATAATGATTAACCACGTTTAAAGTAATGCTAACTGAGGTGTGAACAGTGTTGCAGGCACATGGATTTCCTTAACGCAATCGTATGTTTTTACAAACATTACACACTTACACAAAATATATAATACAACCAGGATCGCATCCAAACAATGGACATCTTGATCAAGTAATGTTAAAGTACTTTCACTTGTGGTCAGGTGCATCCATCATATCATTTGTTTGGCATGCGCATTCGTGTTTTTAGAAAGATATACACCGTGTAATGTTCGGTCGAGTTCAGGAAGTTGAAAAAAGAGACGCACTCACCATACTGTACCATATGCCCCCGTCCCCACCTGTTTCAGGTCTCTGTATCTCTCCGGGACCTCCCAAATGGTTTTATTCACCTCCTGGCGATAATAGCCAGGTCTCGAGCGAGCTAACATATCGATGAATACACCTTTTAACCTGTTACTTCGAGTGCCGGGATTTCCACGTTCACCTGAACACCGATAACAGCAGATACCTGTGCACGACCACAGATTGTGCGTGTGCGCGTAACCCCTCCCTTTCCAGCGTGGCTGTGTGCTACGTCACTAAGCCAAAACATAAAAAAAAAACCATGAAGTGAATGTAAAAACTTGCCCATTTATTATTCCATAGCCTTGAACATTAGGTTTCTAAGGTTTTGGGGAGTCTCATGGTCAAGTTGGTCTACAAGAATATGAACAAAAAACTTTGTTCTTCCTTGCATATTGTTTAAATGCATGACACTTAAAGATTTGCAGTTTCTTATGTGCAAACCTTAACCTGTTTAAACATGTTCCCCAAGTATTAGTCCTCAGGGGCCAACATTCTTCCCCACGCTTCTTCCCCACACACCCTCACTCTTTAAATGTTTTATCTAACTGTTACAAGAATGACACCATTAACAATCCTGGTTGATAAATCTAGCACATGGATGTTATATTAATGTTTATTTATTATTCTTAGAAATATTGCATATTAATCAGGGCAGATCATAAAAACTTACAAAACCTAAAAATTACAGATGTTCATGTCTTGAAAAAAACTGAAAGGGTACTAGAACAGAATATGAAAATACTTCCTTCCTCAAACCAAAATGAAAAGAAAAATATATATATTATGAATTTTGCAATTACACTTTCAAAAGAATTTTACTACATTCTAAATACATCATTTAAAGTTAGAGAGATTAAATGAAAGCTTGTGTCTAGCTGTGCGTTAAAGCTTTAGAGCACCATTGCTTAATGGCTTGTGCGTTTGATTGCAAACGTCAATCTACATTCAAAGTCATTATAATATATATAATAATATTGAGGCATAACTTCTGTTGTTCAGACTCAGACCTGTCAATGTTAGACTGTTGGCCTAAGTCATCATTTAAAACCATTCAAACATACAGATATTTTAAGGATAACAAAGAGACTATACTTTATCCTCGAAACATTATTTTCGTGCAATGTTTGAACTGGTGGACAGGAGTTTAATACCTCTCCTTTAATACCTTCACAAACACCTAACCAGCTCTCGCAGGATTACTCTGTTGTATTGAGCAGGTTAGTTGTCATGAAGGTTTTATGATGATCAGGTGACACAGATCTCATTGGCCCAGGCGGGGGGCTTGCTGTCATAGGGCACTTGTACTCGAGGCTCAGCTTCAGCTGATCCAGAAGGGTTCCCCTCCTCTTCGGTTTCATCTCTCTCTCCTGGATCCTTCACTCCTCCTCTTTCCACCCAGTTCGGCTGTTCAAGGCCTTCCTGCACAGAGAACGGCTTTTCCAACACTTTCAGAACTCGCTGCACCTATTGGATTTGAGAGAAGACAGTCTTACAATTACATATTTATACATTTGGCAGTATGTACGTTTCCTTGACCTGAATATGTTGCATGCACTGCCAGGGGTTACACGCACATTTCAAAAATTGATCTTATGCAACTATTCAATGCAGCAATTACAGCTTGAAGAGAACAAACCATGATCACTAGGAATGCCAATAACAAACAAAAATGAGAAATTATATTAGATAATAGTGAAATAATTATTAATAGGCAAAGGAATGCCAATAGGTAGCCTAAATCAAATATATAAAATGTATAAACAAAACTGAAGTGAAAACCCCACCTCTGAGAAGTCACCATTTTCAGCTGCCTCTATTGCATTCTGGGCAATGTAGTTTCTGAGTACCACACGTGGATTGGTGCTGTTCATTACATGAACTCTCTCCTCCTGTACAGCTTTCACATCATCCCCTGGTTCACACTCACGAGCAAGTCTCTGTCTTAAGAATTGAACAGTAAGGATCCTGTAAGTTATTCTGAGAACTACAAGCACAGAGCTTAATGAGCCAAAATGACTAATACTGTAAGAGTTTAAATTCATCTAAATAACTATCTCTAAATCTAAATTCTAAATCTATAACTGATATAACTAAATCATCTAAATGCCCATCTGTACCTGTATTTTTTGATCCAGCATGTCCAGTCTTCAGTCTGCTTGGCCTTCAGCTGTTCCTCATTAGTGTCCATCAGCTCCTTCAGCCTTGAAAGTTTTTCTAGCTGCCGGACCAATGTGCTCCTGTTCGACACCATCTCGAACAGGGCAGGGTTACTCTGAGCCATGGACAGCAGCATTGCAAGCTCACTATAGGGATTCAAACAAAACATTGACAATATTTAAAACTGAAATTTGAACATCCTACAGACTTGCGTTATTCAATTGTTTACAAGTCCTTTTTAAGTATGATTCGAGTTTACTTCTCTGGTTACCGTGGATCCATTGTTGGTCTGTTAGCGGACTTCAGCTCCTCTAGAGAGGCACACTGCTGCAGGAACAGATCTGAGGCCTCACAGTCATCCTCCTCTTCTTCCTCCTGCACTGGGCAGGTGATCTGACTTAAACTGCGGAATGTGTTGGTGAAGTCCGCACCTGAGATCAGAGATTCAGTCATTTAACATACATATGCCATCATTTTAAAAAGTCCCAAGTAAAATTCTTAAAAAATTATCTTCATACCAGTGTTATGCATGGTCTGCATGAGTTCTGTGATGAGCATCTCATCCTCTGGTTCCTCCTTCCTTAACAGGCCCAGTTTCTTCCTCATGTTGCTTAGATAAAAGGCATTATAGAGAGGCTGGTACTCATCCAACACCTGCTTTGCCCGGTCTGGAGGTAAATCAGGGTCCAAGGCTTCTGCTAGCCGAGCTAAATTCCAGTGGCAGATGGCTGGCTGGGCTTGGTAAGAGTATCGACCAGAGTTATCGGAAGCATTACAAATGAAATCTGGATCAAACCTAGAGAAAGAGGAAGAAATTAAATCATAGATGCCTTAAAAACTGAACAGAAACACCACAGTGGTAAAATAAGGATTAACCTGAATGTGACATTCAATTAAATAATGTTTTGATCACACCATGTAAATCTAAGATGTGAGATAATAAACAAAATAAACAAAACACAAAGAGTTATGGTGTGTTTTACCGATCCATGAAACCAAAAGGTCCATAGTCCAAAGTAAGACCCAGTATGCTCATGTTATCAGTGTTCAGGACTCCATGACAGAAACCGACACACTGCCACTGAGCCACCAGTCGTGCTGTACGTACAGTAATCTGGTAATTAAAATGAATACATTTAAGTATATATAAATACAATGAAGTTACAACCACATGATGTTATAACTTTTACATGATATCACAATAACAGGTTGATGTTAGTCTACCTCTCTGAAGAAAGCAGTGTTTCTTTCCACGCTGTCTGAGTGACTTTGCTGGATCTCTGGGTAGAAGGTCTCAATGACATAATCCAGCATTTGGGTTCTGATCTCATCATGACCATAGCTGGGACCTTGACGTCCAGTGAACTCATCAGCTCTTTTGAAGATCTCAAACGATCCAAACCTGCAAGAGAATCAGGAAAAGACCAACTACTGCTAGACCTCTTTGAAAAACCATATAAACACAAATGTAAATATCATTATGCTCAGAATGAATATGTCCACCATGGTTACCTAATAAAGCTGGGAGCAATGCGCGAGACTACAGAGCATCTTTCCATACGTGGATTGCCACTGTAGAGGATATCCCTCACGACACGTGAATCTGAAGTCACAACTGATCCAGCTCTCGTAGTGGGCACTCCCAAAGCAAAAACCGCCTCACTGCACAGGAATTCACGAATGCTGGAGCGCAAAACCTTCCGTCCATCTGCTTGCCTGAAAAAAGTCAAAAATCAGAATAAGACAAATCTGATACTCTTCTTCTGCGCAACTCTAGCTTAACCTCTTTTAGAGCGATACTGCAGACATTGTTAGCTCTTGCATGACAACTTGTATGTAATGTTGTTTTAGATAAAAGCATCTGATAAATAAATAGTTCTTCTCTTGCAAAACATGGGGAAATTTGGTAGAAGCTGTCTATATATTCCTTTGACATACAAGATGTATAAAGTAGGGGTGGGAGAAAAAATCGATGCATCGATACATCGGGATTCTGAACGATTCTGAATCGATTCTCAAAGATTCTGAATCGATTCTATGTCAGAACTTGTTCATCCTGAATATAACTTTGTTAAAATAAAAGCAATAAAATTAAACTTCAAGATGGGAATACTGTCAAAGAGATTCTAACTATAAACAAAAAGCATAAAAACTCTTTATTTATTTAAAACGCAAATTTATCATATTTGCAAAAATTATATGAAGAATCGTTTTGGAATCGGATCGTGAGTCCCAGAATCGGAATCGGATCGCGTAGTACCTAAAGATTTCCACCCCTAGTATAAAGCAAGAGTTTAATAGAAAACAAGTAGTATTAAAAAAAGCATCTCATCACAGGAGCCCTACCTAGAGTATGGTGTCAGCCCAGCACCCTTTACTTGGATCTCCCAGCGTCCAGTAGGATTCTCATGTAGTAATTCGGGGCTCTGATCTACTGGAGCTTTCACTTCTCCCAGATAACACGCAGCTCCATCACCAAGCTGTCCTGCAAACTGCCCAAACTGGTGCCCGCAGTAGCAATGGGCGGCCGGCTCCGACCCTGGCAGGACTTTAGACCCACTCAGATACTCTGGGCCCAGTGGATCCTTTAAGACATCATCAGCATCAAGACCCACTAGTGCCAGAGCTGGACCTGAGACTGCCACAAACCTCGGGTTCTTGAGTGGTGTGGGTTGTACTCTGGAGAAGCAGGCTCCCCGCACCTGTCGGACCCCCGGTTCGGTGGACGGGTCCAGTGGAAGTTTTCTAAGAGCAACATTATCAAACTTTAGCCTCTCAAGGGAAGAACGGCTCATGCTTATTCCCATGTCGTCCATTCCTACATGTGAAAGAAATCTACGGAAAATACCACCGGAATATACAACGTAAAGCTGTGGTAAACGGGATAACGTCGAAGCCATTCACATCGCAATAACGTCTTGCAAACTGACTGTTATGCTTACGCAATTTACAGCACCATGTTGTTTTTATATGGCCATGGAAATCCTATCCGTCCTTGTTTTTGTTCCGTCTAGAAACAAGAACTCCGGAACGAATATTTGTACGTCCAACTGTCATTGAACAATTTCACGTTTCAAATATCGTTTATATTTGTTTTGTATAAAAGCTTATAATATACATGGATAAGTATACGGGTACAGGAGTTTATGATAAATAGATGGAAATGTTAGATGAAATAGATTAAAGTTATATTATTAAGATGAATGTGAACATAAGCTGTTCGGCTTGTCTACAAAGACCAAAATAACACTAACATATGAAGTTCAGCCATTTATTCCTTTTTCCAAAAAAGTACATAATGCTTGTAGTGGTTAGAAAAAAGTAAATTATAAAAGGAATGTTTCAGGAAATGTGTGAGTTATGCCTTATGTAACCTTGTCTTTTTTTCAACAAAGCATTACATTTTGTTTACGTTCAGGAAGACATTTGTTCAAGACACCTTAACCAGTGTTTTACTTTACAGGAAGACAGCAGCATTTGTGAAAAACCTTAAAATTTGTGGAACTGGACTATAGCGTAATTGATTCATTTTTACTCATATATTTGACATAATATGAAAAAAAATCGTTGCAAAACGTCTTTTAACTGCTCTATAGATGGCTGTACTCTAACATTATTATTCATCAGGGTGCTGAATGCTTGTACTTTTAAATCATACATATAAAATCATGCCGACACAGGTCTTTTCATTCTCACTGCTGGCCTTAACATGAAACACACACAGAGAACCCTAATCTGAGCCCCCCCATTGCCCAAAATAAAGAGAAATTCCCATTCAGAATCTAAAATCTTAAATGAACAGATAAAGGCAACATTTTGGCATTATATTATACACATAAACGTGGCTGTTGATTTTACAATGTTGGGAAACATAATTCTTATTAATAGCAAGGTTTACACTAGTTTAACAAAATGGCATATGTATGGGCACTGTGAATTAGCATCACGCAAGCATTAATATTGTGCTTAGAAAGTTACATGTAACCTAGTGGTCATCTCTAAAACCGATTTAGTCACCGTAAAACTATATAGAAACAAAATCAAGTACAACTAGGAGCAGCAGTAACAGCAATATAAGGCATATTAAGCACACAAACCAGCAGTAATACATCTTCTGCATATCTATATGATTGCTGAATTGTGTTCACATGGCTCACGCTAGTGTTGGCCCAGCTAGAGGAACTGTCAAAGTTTCAAGTCATTTTGATGGTTGTCTTCATTATTTACTAACTGTTTGAAAGTGATCAGTATTCAAAAAATAAATAAGGTTACAATTAATTGTTAAATGACTTTTTAAGTATTATTAAGTTTTGCAAAGTTTTTAGCATGTTGATCAGGTTTCTGTATAAATCATGCATTGTTTTACCTACATGTGTCAACTTGTTCAAATGTGCATATATTTCATTGGTTCATAAAAATGAAAAACATGCTATTAGCAAGTATTATTTCACCAATTAAGATATATAGAAGCGTATGAAACAGTGGACTCCAGATTTAATAATACCAATTTATTATGACCATAGGGAGAGCGAGCAAATCGGTTGAAAAAACAGTTTTTGTTACTTTTAGCCCTTTTCAGGTCATGTGGTAAGAGGCACTTGACAACTAATATGGGCAGATGTTATATTGGGCTTATCAGGAAGCTAGAAAACAACACTTTCCTACAGATACAAAGATTGTACCTGGTTGTAACTGGGTATGACTTTGAAATACTGTTTGTTACAGTTCCATTTTAAGCAGTTTTCTGGAAACAGTCAAACACGTTGAAAGAGTGAAACCAAAATAACTTTGGCAATAATCATTTTGCAAATACAAGTATTAATCAAGAGATACTTGATTTCTATAATTCTTCCTAAAAGGTCTCATGGCACTTCCAGCACAGTGCAGGTTTTACAAACTGGTTCTAACTGGGATACTGCAGCATTCCTTAGAATAAAAGGGGTGGCTTGTTCTATTTATGCTCAATAAACTACAGGTTATGGAAAGAGTATATTACAAATTCAAATGTGGAAGGGGAAAAGTAATACTGGATTGCTAAACTGCATCTGGTGCAAAAAAACATAACCAATTCAACTAGAGTAATTACAGCATAGTAAAACTTAATTTCAAGTTAGATGGGATGGGAATCCAGCTTCCTAGAAAATCATACTTTTAAGACTGAGGAAAAGTGAAATGGGAAAGAAAGGTATGGTCCGATTTCTTTGGCAGTACAACTCTGCATCCACAGGATCACAGTGCAGATAGGTACAGGGTTGACAGAAAGCCAATCAAAGGCCTCCACCCATGGAATGGAGACCATGTCTGCCCCTCTTTACCCTGTAGTTAAGGCTACTGGTGTTCAGTGTGACATCCTGATCTCACTGTTGAAAGTCTTTGGCGATAAAGCAACGGTCAAACAGCAGACGTTCGTAGATTTTCAAGCAATGATTGTACTGTGGGTAAGGAGAGTAATGCCCTGCCCATGCCCTTGCTGACACGGAAGCATGCATAACCCAGAAGGCCCCACATGGTTCCCTTCAACACATTACGTAACACCCAGCCAAAACGAGAGGGTGGAGCCACGCTAAGAGAAAAGAGACAAAGATTTTTGTCATGACAAATCTGGTATAACAGCACAGCACGGTACATACAATTAGGACTGTAAATACACACCTCATAATCTCTTGAATATTGAGTTCTTTGTCCCAGTTCCTTTCAATGCCTGGAACATGACCCATCCCAACCACTCCAACCACTACAGCAGGCACTTCTAAGGAAAAGCGCACAATGGACAACAGGTTTCACGTAACATCAACATCAAAGAACATGACGCAGTACTCTCTTGCATGCACAAGCTACGTGGAAATATACATCCAGAGGGTTCTTTTGGTAATACATGTCCTTTTCACTTTTTTCATTTAAACTATGGAAAGAACTGCATTATGGTAAGATGTGCCTGCATTACTCACTCTCAGCATTAGGAGGCGCCTCCACGCAGCGTGCGGCCTGTCTAAGTGTGTGTGTGAGGTAGATGTCTCGTTCTGCTACAATAGTGCGGTGGAGGGCTGGAAACTCGCCGATCATCTCCGACATGGTCTGCTCTAGAAGATCTTTCTGTTTGCACTTCTCTACATCCTCTTTACTGAGAATACAGAAACAGATTCTTACAACAAGTCTTACAAAACATGCCAAGTAGTCAATATGTCTGTGTTATATTTCACCTGCAATCAAAAGCAAGCAAGAAATTATGTTGGGTTTAAAAAACATGAAGCCTATACTTAGTGTATAACATTAATGATCTAATAAAAGGTGGCATGAGTAATTGTTATAAAAGTAAATGTCTATGCATTTTCTTCTTTTTGGATATTCATCCTTACGGGCTGTTTACACAAAACGATTCCTTAAGATGCAGTGGTGAAACAATTCGAAAAACGCAGGGTCTTACACGTCCCTTGCATGTCATTTCACATTTAGTTATCACATACTGTTGTTAACACAATGCTGTTTTTGAATACAAAAGACCTTAAAAACAATGTTAACTGTGTGCATATACAGACAAGGTGTTTCTGGATGATATTGAGCAGGTACCTGATGGGGTCAGAGAGGAAGCACAGACCCCAAGCCAGACGAGCCTTCTGCCACAGACTCAGAGCAGCTATTGCACGTTTAAATGTTACAGGAATGGGCCGATCCCCAAGGTGAAACTTACAGAAGGGCACTTTTCCTGCCTAAATAATGTCAAAAAGCCATATTAACTTTATTTAAAGCACTATGAGATGTGACATACAGTATATTGCAGTGTCCACAAGTTTTAAGTTTCATGATTGTGTGCATTCAATATAATTGGTGACAGAAACCAATGAAATGCGTGCATGAATTACACTGTGTGTCGGGACCAAGAGGACCAGAAACGCTTGTGTGAGTGAGAGAGAGAACATGTTTCTAACCTCCTTAAAGGCTTCTCTAAATTCTCCTCCAGGGGCCATACCCAGCTGCTCTGTAATGTGAGCAGAGACTTTGAGCAGCAGTATCTGCATGAGGCCAGACATCACTCCGTTCTGACAGAAGGAATTAAAGAGGAGAAAATAAATACAAGACAGGCAACAGTAGGCCTAAAATAAATAATACAAACAAGATTAAGAGGCCTGTGCTTGACAATATAATAACCAAGTCTACACAGTCTTTGGTTTTATGGCTGACCTGTTTAATGGCCTGCTGGACCTTTTCCAGGTTAATGTCTTTAGCTTCCTTTAGCAGCGTTTTCTCATCCATTTTTAGCATGGACACTCTGTACTGACATAGCTCTACCACCACCACATCAGGCTGGACCGCTTGGATCGTCTGAGGCATAAGGTAAACATCCAATTCAGTGTTCAAAGCAACTATTTGCTCATTATATAACGTGTCGGACACAAATATGCTAGTTTAAGAGAAATACAATTCTTACAGTGGCGACATCATTCTTGCTACTGTCACTAAAGTGTGCAGTGCCAACCAGGTACACAGTACTGCCCTCAGGTGTGATGAGACGTGTCACAGTTTCTGGCAGATCAGGCTCGGCCTGGCGGCGCTGAGCACGAACCTGCCATAGCACTTCCACTGCTTCAGAATCCGCTAAAATGACAATTAATATTTACAAAAGCAGAAAAAGATTTTTTTTCTGCTTTCTAGTCAGAATCAATAGTAGATACCAGAAAACATATGTACTGAACTACTTGTAGTTTTTTCATTTAGAAACAGTAAAAATTGGTAGTAAACAAAACTATGTAAACTGTCACTGTAAGTAGCTTTGGATTAAAGCATTTCCCAAAAGCCTAAATGTAACTAAACATTACTCACAGAGTCCAAGAGGAAATGCTGGTTGTGTGTCATCTTCTGCTGGGCCAACTGAGTCAACCTACAAAAAAATATAATACATAAACATAATGTTTATACATAATAATGTAGCCAAAACAGCCTTAGCATTTATTTCTAGGAGGCAGTAAACCCAAACTTTGCCTCTTAATTTTTGACACTGAGTGAATAGTAACTTAAGCAGATGTGAATCTTCACGAAAACAAAGACACTGCAAATGCTGTGAATATTTCTTCACCGTGGGAACTGCCCACCTAAATAAACACAAGATCTCCATTATCCCAGTAGCCACAAGAAATCGGGGTATGCAATATGAAATAAAGGAAATGCAAGTAAACCATGAGTATTTGGCATTTTTCCTTTAAAACCTTTACAAACCAAATAGACAGTTTAGGCATCATCTGACTAGGACTTGATTAAATTCTTTAATATGTATACAACAACTTGCACAATTCCAGGGAACAAAATACAACACCATCAATAATATACCATGTTATGATTACAATAAGTACTATAAGCCAAAGCTAAACAATTGTGCCCAAAATCACACATCTCAGGCTATCTTCTGTCAAAGTCTTACGCTGTTGTCCTGTTCCATTGTGCGCTGTTTTATGAACTCAACTCTCTACCTAGAAAGAAGAAAATACGAGTCAATAGATGCACAAGCAACCAACATATGACTATTATAATATTATACAAACAATGTAAACCATTCTAAAAGTTGAATCGCCCCTTTAAAGCCGTTCAAAATAACTGGCATGTGTAACCATTAATGTAGACAGACAGTTTGTAATTAAAGGATTTAAAAGTTTAGGTATGACTGAGTAAAGTGAGTCATCATAAGAACAGTCTCCATGATCCGTCTGCCATCTTGACTACTTTTCATATTCCAGGACTTGAAGATAATACCAGGTTTGATAAGGTCCGTGATCTTTGAAGTCGCACTAGAAAGCGTTTTATGTTGACCATCCAATCCTACAGAAGTCAGACATTAAAGGTGGAAACCTGCTGTCATCAAACCACCTGGTTAGCACATCAAACTCAATTCAAACACCGTATCTACCATTTACAACCGCCTAAAACTATTTAAATAAAGCTGTTGAACAAAACAGTAGCGCATTTTCCTTTTAAATCATAGCGGGCGCAGATTTATTAAGTGACACGAGTCACAGACTAGCTGCAATCTCAGTCACCACAATACTGTCGATATAAAACTACTTACATTTGACTTGACAGACGGCTTGTCAACTCTGTCCTCCAGTATAATGCACCGGACCGAACCGGACTGTCAGCAGCAGAGGGATGATCCTCGTTAGGTAGTTTGCCTACACGCTAACTGCGCACACTCACAGCTGTTAGCTGACGCTATGCTAACATAACCCACTGGAAAAACTTGCAAGACTAAGTTGTGGGTTGCTTCTCCGTTCACTACTTGTCACGATTGCAACGTTGCATGTTTCAAGCTACATATGTTTAATAAATATGAAAACAACCGGCGGGACTGTTGTTTTGTTGCTAGCCTCGACAAAAAAAGAAATAATTAAAGTTACTGTCTGGTACAGTCAGCTGCTTACATGTAGTGAATCTGTAGTTCCGCCTATAGAAGCAATGCTCTCTGGGTAATGTAGTACAATAAGGAGGAGAACGTGCCTTTTGTCTACGTAAAGCACGTATCTCCAGTGCTGCGTTGATTATTGCGTCATGTTGCAAAGTGTAAGTTTCACGTTTTATTTAATAAATATTAAATGATTGAAACACATTTTGTTTTAAAATGTTTATTACTCCGTAAATACAATTCATTACTTTTCCAAACATAATTTGAAGGTCTTGCCTAAAACGTGTCGTAAACGTTTCAGCAGGTTTGATCATTTCCACCACACATAAAATAATGCTGCGTTTCAGACGACTCGGATTTGGGGATTTTTCTCACCTCAAACACGGAAGTAAGCTTGATTTAGTTACAATAAAAGTGTTTGGTAACATTAAAACAATTGTGTAACTTATTATTTCTAAGTATTAAAACATTCATTTTACTATGATTAAGTAACAATAAAAGAGCGACGTTCCAGACATTAATTCCGGGTTGAGGTGATAGCCTAAATCCGAGGTACGCAGGAACGCAGCATATAAGGCCACGCCTTTAACCCTCTTTTTCCAAAAACACGCCCACAAGAGAAATGTCAGTAAACCCAAACACGAAAAAATGATAGAACTAAGAGGATCAGTTCACTATTTTCCATTAGCATAAAGAAATATCTGACAGATATAAGAGACATTTGATGCATGATAATAAAAATGCGTAAAACATACTGAACATCACCTATATTAGATATCCCTAATTAAACAAACGTTTTACTTATATTTACTACTGCTTTTAGATTAAACAGATCAAATAATAAAGGGCATTTGTTTGTGCTTCCAATTTCAAAAAAAAAAACTGGAGTAAATGCAGTATATGCAGTCCATGTGATGATCTAACATTGTTCAGTTTCAAAGCAACTGAATTATTTTTCTTCTGCAGAATTTCCATTAATTTATAATTTAACAGTCCCAGTTTAGTTTGTGACACAAAATTACTCTGTAAAAATGGAAAATAAAACATCTTTTTTATAGATAACTTGGATATGTTGGCTCAAGTATACAATCCTCACATTAACAATATTATATTTTCAATTAGGTATAAGCACCTATCATACCATTGAATAATTTCTTATCTAAAAATCCAACCCTGAAAAATCCTTTTAAATAGCACCCATCATACCCTTTCATTATTTTCAGATCTGGAAAATACTTTCTAGCTGTGTTTTTTTTTTATGAATATGTTACCTGTATCATAATCAATATCAAAATATTGCACTTGGACAATGAAGTGTGCTAGAAAAACTACAGTAAACTGCAGCAGCTATCAACTCAATATCAATCTGTTGCCTTGTGATAAGAGGTGCTCTTGATTTCCACTTGTTCTTGTGCACTTTTTATATCTACTTACAGTCAGTGTGTTTTAAGAGTGTGTTTTGGCAGGCAATTTGTTGTACATCACCAGAAGATGCATTAGTGAATATAAAAGGTTTTAAGCTGGATTTACAAAGGTGGAATGACAGTAATACACAAGCTGTGGTTCGTGTGATGGCAATCCAGGTATCAAAACCATGTTTTATGAGTTCTCTTTGCCAGAAATCTTTCTGTCACAACTCTGTCCATTCAAAAAAGCTGGTATAAGGATCAATTGTTCTTCTGACAATATGAAGACCCAGGTTGACCCAGTTTTGCTGAATAAGTGCACCAAAGGTGTGTTGATGAGAAAGCTATCGATTTTGTAAAATCTTTTTTTATGCCTACATGTTTACATGTTCTCACATTAGAACTATTAAAATGTAACTATCTAGAGCTATTATTCGTCTATACAGCTATACAGTATGTACATTCCAAATATGCTTGTTATTGCATCAATAACAAAGTGAGGTTGCATATATTAAGAATAAATATATTGCATTAGATATCTCCTGACATCTAAGAAAAGGATGAACATGAAACCATTGATGTTAAAAAAAACAAAATGTGCATTATGCAAAAATCTGATGTGCGTCTTTCCTCTTTTGGAATGTCATAGGGGACTCATTATCCCATAGGGTGAGCCCCAAGGTTTTGGGTGTTTTTACTTCCTTTGAAAGTGTGTGTTTAACTGAACACATTTCTAAGTATGTGGATGTAAGGCTCGGGATGAAGTTTAAAGGTGCAGCCAGTATTTTTTTCTCATTCAAAGGTTGAACACATAAAGAAATAAATATTTTTAATTCAACTTGGATTGGGTCACTGATGATACATTAATGTTATATCACCAGCTGAATCCCTCTGTATCCACTTTTGAATAAATTATTCGCGGCTGGAAAATAAGAAAACTGAAAACTCTTGCATGATGCTGCATCCATGCTGATAGGTTTTAGTATAATGCTTTTATATATTGTGTAGCGTAATATAAATATGACTGAGTGCACCTTTAATAGTATTCTTGTTTGTCATTCGTGTGTATAAAACGTGATACTTCTATAAAATAACCATGTTGTCCCATAATCACTCTAAACACATTATATTACCAAGTGCTTATGCTTTTGTGCACATGTGTGTATCTGCATTTGCCTTTAGCAATCTCCAGCAGCAATCAGCTCAGGTCTGGCTAGTCTGTCTCTTCTGCTTTGCTCTTCCTCCTCATACAAGTTGTGATGGATGTTCAGCAGTGAGTGCGAGGGGTTTGGGATAAATGGCCCAGACTGACCCTCAGGCTCGGACCCTGGATTGAGTGGACCATTGGTCTTTGGGGAGTCTGGAGGATGAACGCTAGGTGTGCTGCCATTCATATAGGATGCAGTGGAGAGCGTATCTGTGGAGTAGGCAGCGGTGGTGGACTGTGGAGGAGATTCTTTCTTCTCTAAGAGAAATTAAAAAGTGATACACAAAGAATAATCAACAATACTGATGGAAATTAATTTGATACTTATTTAGAAAAAAGACATGCAGAAAACAAAAGCATCTGGTTGTCTCGGTAATGCATCTTTATAAGACATACCGGTAAGAGAGGAGGAGACGTGGACAACAGTATGAGGACCTTCTATATACACGTTATTGAGAGTCGGGGGTGGCTCAGGATTGGCTATTTCTGCTTTTGCTTTTTGGATGGTTAGCATGTATGGATGAACATCCAGCGAGAGGTTAAGAGTCTGTTTCTTCTCTATATTATTTGTTTCTGCAGCTGAAAATCAAATAACAAGCAGGGCCAGAGGATATTAAAGGAGTTTGACCACAGAAAAATAACACATGCTCACTTTGGGATTACCTTTATTAGAAGGAGGGTGTTGTGTGCTCTTGCTGTCCAAAAGTGGAGCAATAATGCTATCTGGTACATTTTTCCTCCGCACTGGTTTAGGTTTGTCTGCCTTCATACTATTCTCAAGCCTGGTTAGAGTCAGCGGTTCCTGTACAAACAACGGAAACATTATATAATTACTTTCCACAATTCGATATCATAAAAGGCTGTTTATCACTATTTTAATATTTTCAATACTGCAGGGGTTTATGACCATTATGCAGTGACTAAAAGTTTTTTATATATTAGCTTGCCATTCTTCTTAACATGAGTGCCTACTTTAAAAGACTGTGGCAGAGGGTTAGATGTTGGTATCCACTTTATCTTCTTTCGTGGTCTTTTGATTACCGAGGGCTCTCCTCCAAGCTCTCCCACACCAAGCACAGAGGGGTCCATGCTGGGGTCAACCGTCTGGATACCAGAGTCTCTCACGGTCGGAGTGGCATCGTGATTGGACTGAGCCAACGCTGCCAACAACTGCCGCACCACATTATCATACATGAGGTCACTCTCATTAGTGATAAAATCCAGTCTGTTGAGAGACTTAATGTGGTCTCTGTTCTCATTACAGAACATTGCCAGAATATTAATGTCACAAAACTGTGACTTCTGCCAGCGCCGGCGTGTTTTAATACCCACTTTATGCAGCTTATCAAAGACAAAGTTGGATTTACGCACTACAAACAAATGCAGCAGGTTCACGAGGATGATGAGGTTCATGGTGCAAAGCAATGCTATGTCTACCGCCGCCATAATGCGCTGGAGTTGCACGGCTGGTAGCTTGCAGTTAACGTTCAGACGCAGTTCGGGAATGCTGCTGGTGTCAGGAGGCTCGCCCAATGCGCACGTAAACTCATTCTGCCTTTGACGTGCGTAGTATGTGCTCAGGTAAGTTATTGGGAGTGAGCTGAGGCAGATGATGGCTAAATGTCTCCCCAGGTACAGCTTAGCCAAAAAGTTACTCTGCCCCCTGCGCTCTAGATACTTTTCAAAAAGATTCTGCTCGGGGCTCTTTTCCTTCTCCGCGTTCTCGATGATCTCACGTCTCTCGCGTTCGGTGATGCCTGGCCCCTTGGACTGAATCTGCTTCTCGATTTTAGGCGCTCTGCCTTCGGCTGCCCTGTGGTAACAGTTGTCGATCTCTTGAAGGAGAAAGTTGAGTTCAGAGGTGAGGCGGGTGGAGGCCAAGAACTCCCATCCCAGGGCGGGGATGTACATTATGCCTGCGAAGGCCAGCAGGGCATAAGGCAGAAACTTGTGCTCAAACAGGGAGGGTCGAAGTTCAAGGTCAACACCGGACACCGCATCCCGTAGCTCCGTCCAGCAGTAACCTCTGGCATACAAGGCCTGATCTCGTGTGAAGTTGTGTGGTGTGTAGCAATATATAGATTCCTCTGAAAGGCAAAGAGATTAATTAATTTTAAGCAACCAAAATAATTAGGATTATGGCATAAATTTAACAATCAGACACCACAACAGCACCACAAATCTGCCAATCAGTGTAGCTAAGAGGACATGCTCCTAGTAATGAGTTGTGGTCCAGTTTCTATTGAATGAAATAGGTTTGCTGGAGAATATATAGCAGCCCAGGCCAATCTAGTGATGAAACAGTGATACAACAAATGCTATACGTTTGTATTTGCCAGCTGGACAAAGCTTAAGGTAATTCTTTCACAGCTAATGTAGCTCTTACGGTGTCTCAATTAATTTTACGCCGAATCAATACTGTAAGTTAAGCAAGACATTTTGCTCTGTGCAGAATCAATACTGTACGTTAGGCAGGACAATTTTGTCTACATACTTTATACTGTGTTTGGTGTGTACAAGCATAATTTTATGCATACAGATTTTTCTGTCTCACAATACTTGGAATACAGTCTGAGATTGGATTCAAACTATTGTCCCTGAATTTGATTTAATTATTAGGCTGAACCAAGAGGACGGTAAGGGTTTGACCTTCACTTGTCCTCTTTACTGATCTACAGGCCCATTCAACAGAAAATCTTTGCAGAAAATACTGCAGATTTCTGCAGAGTTGTACTTATAATTTTGATGCTACTGAAAAATCTAACAAGCTTATGCAATTTTGGCTGCAGTCTCGCATGAGTTACAAGACATCCCGCAGCATAAATATAATATATTTTTCACAGTTGTGCATATCTAAACTATTTTGCATGCTTGCCCTCGACAGGGTTCACAATGTTCTGTCACAGCCGTTAGTGCTGCTATGCAGTAAGACTGACTCAGCATTTAGAGTAAACCCCCTCCAGCACAACCTCTCTTTATCTTTATTTCTAACTCTCTTACTCTCTTCCTGCCTAATCACCCCATGATCTCTCTCTAGCAAAAGTCATTTACCCCTTCCTCTGCTGGACAGCAGTAAACGGCATGAAGCTGTCGGTAAAGGGACGTTGTGAGTGTTGTCAACACTATCATCAATGGCAATCAAGTTATGTTACTCCTAAAATATTTCTGGTATTAAATGTAATGCTATACATTCTAGTTGATCATAGTTGATGTATAAGAAATAAAATGTGTATTATAATGTGCTTCACGTAACCCTAGTTGTAATTCTAGTTTGCATTCAATCCAAGGCTTTGATATTATTGTCAAAATTTGTCCAAACAGTATTGCATAATACATTGTCACTGAGGCACATCACTAACCTGCAAAATTCCGTGTGAAAACTAATGTGACCAACAATATAGGGATGATGACGGTTCCTATGGTGACGACCCGGTCAAAGGGCAGCTCTAGTTTGAGCTGCACCATGAGACCTGCGAGCACCCCTCCCTTCTCATCCTGTGTGGAACCTGGCAGGATCAATTCCTTGAGTTTCTCACCCGCAAGCAGAGCCGTGGCCATGTCCAAGTTCTGCTCAAAGATGTTCTGCATTCGGCACCAGCAGCCTGCTCACTACTAACCTCACAACACTCCTGATGACTCCTCCTCCAACCCCGTCAGCCACTGGAAAGGAGTTATGTTATATCTAGGAGGTGTTGAAAGTGGATGTTCTTGAAGTCACAAAGAGAACATTGTTTTAAGCTTGAGCAGGCTGATCTGTTGATAGATCCTGTCCTTTCTAATGAGGAGCTTGATCTTGTCTGAGGTAGACTGAGGAGGAAATTGAGTGTAGATTTATTTGTTGGTACAGCTTGTTTGGATAGCAGAGGTGAATCTGTCAGCTACTTCACTTTGGCAAAAATCTGTAAATAAACAGAAGATGTACATATATTAAGAAGCACTTTATTGTTATGGTGATAACCTATTAAAGCTTTTTTTCTGCTTATTAAGACTCTTTAAAAGTGCATGTTTCTTTAATTCAGTGACCAATGGAGTGTAATGTACTTGCATTTAGAAGTCAAACCAAGGACAAATGGACATTCTCAGGGCTAAATCAATTAAATCTATGTTAGTGTGCGAAGATGGTCCACTGTGGACATAAAATCATAGAAAGGGTTTATTGGATGTTTGTCAGCTACCAATTGAAGTATGATACATCACAAAATATCCTTGCGCAGAGCAACACAGATGACAAATAGCTGTTTTACATTATAAAATCAATATATCTTGCTTTGAGCAAGAAAAATCAATGTACAGCTTTCTAAGAAAAAGACACTTTGAAACTCTTGAAGAGGAAACATAGTGCAAAGAGGAAACTCTTCTTTTTTTTTTTTTTTTACAAAAATTGTGTTTGGAAGTTGATTCGCATGAATCTTTGTACTAAATCTGTTTGCATAAATGCACTTACGTTTCTGTTAGCCTAAGAATATAAACACCTATAAATAACTGTGGATGTGTGATATTATTGTGTTTGTGTGTTAAATGCAAGAGTAAAACGAACATTAACAAAATATTGAAATTTCTTTATTTTTTTCATTAGAAAAAAAGTGTTGACTTTATTAAATGAATACTTGGGAAATTCTCTATAAGGCGGTCAAATGTAAAAGTATTTTAAAGGGGTTTTGATGAAACTCACGCAAGTTGATAGCGATTATAAATTTGTCGCACAAACTTACAGTAACAGTGCAGCTTGTACTATATAACACTTGTATGAACCTCATATATCTTTTAATCTTGCGTGTCTTGTAACGACACAGACGGACATATTGACATCATGACAGGTAAATATCCAGAATCATTAAAGGTCATGCAGTGCACATTACTTACGCTTAAACGAGGAGCTGTCCAACCACTGGTGCTGAAGTCATCCTCTCATTCTGCATCATTACCGGCCAGAGGAGCCAACAAAAATATCATTAAAAGAAATGATCCTTCATACAGCCTGAATGCATGAGAGAGAAGACTGAGTTGCACATCAGAGTCTCATCTTCATCATGTGTCACCTACCTGTGTCGGTCTGCTCGATGATAATCGGTAACAGCCTGAAGCCGACAATCAAATCATCAATATCATGAGAGGTCTACGCGCAACGACAGGTTCCTAAAAAAAAACAAAGGACGCAGATGCAGCGGCTTGTTTTACCCAATGCTGAGCATCTCTGGCGGCTCAAGAGTTAATCTGCAGTGCGGGCGAGCCGCTACAGCGTGTATCCGGGCACACACACCGGTTTGTTCCGCCTTTTGCCATCTTTTTCACCCTCCCTTGACAAACCTCTCAGACGTCTTCTACAGTTTACACCATCATCCACAGACAGACCTTCAAAAAGATTCATTGTCAGCGATTTTACACGAGAGAATATCGTTTATGGCAGATGACAGGACATGCATGTGTATTGACGAAAGCGAAAAACGACACGGCGACTTACACATACTTCCAGTCTTTTCTTACAGTATATTTAGTTTGCTGTATTCTTAGTTAGAAATATTATGTAAACATCTAATCACTACAGTAATATTCACACTCAACTCTTATATTTTTATTGATCTACTGTACAACAGCTTCAAAATGTAGAAACTTACATTCTTGCATTTATACAAAAATAAATCTAAAGAAGTGAATGCATAAAGGCACTAAATTGTTGTAAAGTATTTTACAGTTTGTTAGCAATTAAGACATCATTAAGTTAGCTGTTCTGGACCCTTAACCTTGTATATATACAGTAAATACAGTTTCTAAATAGGCTACAGCAAAGCATAACAAGTATTGTGGATTGTACATGCATGACTTGTTCACAATGTATTTGCATAGGCTATAATTTGTTGCATAACCATGTACTCATCACATCCGTTTCAAACTGATACGGTGGACTATGTTTAAGATTGTGAGATATAATTTAAAGATATTTACAAAAACCTTCTCAAAAACAACAAACACTGTGACTTGTTTCTATTCCAACTAAATTGTCATTTAAGCCAAAAGTGGCAGAATTTTTGTTTATACATATGACAGGCCACCTCATGATTTCGGATACATTCCTAAAATCACAATATTTCATCAGTAACATTTAATATCTCATGTTCCATCTGAAGTTCCTTCAGTCACTATCTTCATCTCCTGTTGATATTGTTATCCTAAATCTTTGTACAACACACAAACGTGTCTTTCAGTTTTTTTTGCCTCCTCTGATTCATGTATCTTTGTTCACTGGGCCATTTGGACCACCACAGCTTTCCAGGCCTTGTCTTTGTCAAACTCCCGGAGTGTGCCATTTGACGTCTGTTGCTTTAGGAAAAGAATGAGAGGGGAATTATGCTGACACAAGCATTCTCCAGTGACCACTTTGGGATTTTGCTTTGTCATATAAATCAACTCTATGTGTTATCACGGCAAAAACGACATGTTTTTATCACATGCACAGTGGGTACAGTACACGGTTTTGTTAATTAGTCCCTCTTTGCTAACATAATGTGCACAGTGCCAAACTATACTCAATGTACATACTTTCTGTATTTTTAAATTGAAGTGTCATATGTATACGTTTTATATGTTTGTTTACCTCACAATTTCTCTGTGATGTTAGTGTGTCCCATTCAGGTGCTCCCATGCGGAGCTGGCTCTTATATGAAGCGCATTGTACTATGGTGGTTAATGTCAGCACCGCCTGTACCAGCAGTAACCCCATGAGGACGAGCAGCAATATGTCATACGACAGCTACATGCACAACATAATTTCACAAATAAAAATTTGCACTAAAAAAGCAACATAAATGTTGTACATATGACTTCAGTTGTTCATCTTTCACACCATAGTTCTCAGACATGGACACTTTTTTTATAATTGTGTGTCTTTTTGGAGACTGACAAATGTGGAGACTGTGATCTGTCACTTTATAAGGAAGAACTGCATGGTTCCGTATGGAAAGGAAGATCTGTTACATACTGAATAATTATTTTTTGGGTAACTGTTCCTTTAAGAGATCAAAACCCAACATATTGCAACTGATTTAATTTGGTACAGAAGAATGATTTAACTCACCTTTGCTAAAGGCACTTCATGCAGAAAGATCTCAATGAAATTAATCACACTGCTGGATAAGAACCCAGATGCTGAGAAAAGTAGTGGTGATGTAATACTACTTATAGCTATCAACATTTCCACCTACAACAGAAAAATTGAGAAGGCATGAGAAAAAAAGAGGAAAGACAGTTCTTAGGTACAGTTACCCTGTAGAGAAGCCAGACAGACAAGCTAAATTAATGAGAATGCTGAATGTCCTCGAGGGACATTTGTCTGGACTGCTTTAGTGCTGGAGAGACCCTGATGGTTACTCACCAAGCTCTTGCTGGGGTATTCTGCCACCACATGGCTGGCAATGGCACTGGGAAAACACTGCAGGCGTATCAGGCATATAAACAGTTTAGCTGGTAACACATTTCATCAAAATTATAAACATTTAAAAAACTACTTAAAAACAAAACTTACAGCTACTAAAATCCAGAAGAAAGTGACAGAGAGGTACGGTTCTGGCAGAAAAGCACCAAATTTAGAGCGATGATTCCTCCAAATACAGTAGAGATGCCCACTATAACCTCAATTACCTGCATCAGATATAACAGATGATAAATAGTGTTTTGTGCTTATATGCAATCAGACACACATATAATCTTGTTTGCAGGCAACTCACGGCATAAGCCTTGAGAAGACGGGTGGGGAACGATGCCGGGGTCATGACCAAAGGGCCATTATACACCGCCTAGAGGAAAGAGATGGATGATGGCATCAAGAAGAAGAAAAATAACACAGTGATGGGGACGAAGGCACATATATTAAATGCAAATCATATATGCTGCCGACAAATAAATTAAGTCATGGACATATCACATGGTAATAATATTTTTCAGAAGATTTCCTAGATCAGTGCAATTGTCAAATATATGTGATCCTGTCTGTGAAATCCAGGCTAGTCTTTAAATCTAATTATAAGACTATTGGAGCATCTAAGTAGTGATAGAAATAAAAATGACAAATGTTTGTCTATTGCTGTTTAGATTTTGAGATACAGTAGAGTTAATGTTCATGCATAATAATGAAACTGTTTTTTTTTTTACTGAAATTAATTATTTTATTGTCACTGCTTTGTTGTTTTATAAATACTGGCTTTTTATTTCAATCTTTGACACGATCTTACTCGTCAATATTCAAGATATCAAGGTTATAATTTCACAAAATGTTATTGATATTATGTAGGATGATTTTATGTAGCAAACAGTAAATGACAAAAATGACTTTAGCTGGGATTTCACACTATATAAATTTTTTAAGATACATCAATTTAAAAAATATACTTTATAAAAGACAAAAATGTAAGATTCCTTAGAAAATAATACACACCTTGCCGTGACTGCAGCAGTCCTCAGCCGAGCGTGCTGATAGGATAACAGTACTGGCCGTCAGTACCTCCAGCACAATAAGCAGGAGCAGATTAAAGTTAATCTATAAAATGAAATTATTGTATAACTGTAATTATAAATGCACATTTGAGGGTGTAATACATTGCGAGTTGAAATGAAGAAAAGATTCAAATTTATAATGTTCTTACATTGATGGCTGAGGGACTAATAGCCAGCTTACATCCAAACCACACTAGACATGTTGTTGTCACAGCAAAAGAAGTCACATAGACCATTTGAAAATCTGAGACCTATAAACAAAAAGCATGTGACCCTGCAGTTACTGTAAATTATTGTATCCATTATTCAATACACCAATCTGGCTCAAAATGTATTTTTTGAACCTACAATTTGAAAGAATTAATATCTTTACTTACTGAAACTTGTCTGTTCTTTGCAATGGCAAAGCTCACTACTGCAGCTGGAATACTCTGCAAACCAGAAATGAAAGTATAATCGTAATTGACACATTCACGAGCATACAGGAGTTTTCAGAACAATCCTAAGCAGAAGTACTCACAGATCCCGCAGCACACCGCAGGTAATCCATTGCAGTTGGAAACACGTTACCCATGTAAAGAGAGAAAACCGCCGCTATCAGCAAGCTACTCTGAAGGACAGATGGAGATAAAGAGATGGACAAACCAAAACTTTATTACATCATTACATGACATGCAGACAGTGCAAAAGAGTGTTTTAAGCATTTCGTGACAATCTGCTGAGCAACCAGAATGTTCTTACCCCTATAACAACACTGTACAGCCAGACTCTGTAGCTAAAGCAGGGATGCAACGGCCCAGGCTTATTCAACTGTAGGTCACTGGCCCTGACATCCACCGTGTAACTGTCTCTCTCCAGTCTCTCTCTCTCCACATGCCGACTCAGCGTCCCTAACCCGCTGTTTCGCTCCAGGGTGGACATCTGGGCATAGCTGAACACCTCCTGGGATGATGCCTCGTCTCGTTGCATCCTAATATCAATGACTCCTAAAAATGCATTCCACAAACCCTATTGACTAAGGATGAAAATAACTTACTAAATGCAAACATTTACACACAGGGTAAAGCATATGGCTTACATACAGTATTATCGACAGATAGACATTTGATCCTTACAGGTCTGATTTCCCAAAGGATGTTGAATGGCTTTTACATAATATGTGTTACATTAAGGTCAACCAATCATAAAATGGCTACAATGGCTAAAAATTTGTATTTGGCAATGTATAAAAATAACTGAATTAGATACAAATTGTTTTTTTCTATTTGAGTTTTTCATTTGGTTACTTTTAGTCAATTTGACTTAAGGTCTTAAGGGTCAAAGAAAAGTTTTTGGAAATACAACACTAAAAGACTTAAAGAATGCCCAAAAGGTTGCTCAGATAAAGTTTGAAACCTCATTGCCAAACAGAAAGAGAATTATGTCTACATTAGCTGATGTAATTTCAGTCCAGATCCACAAAATTGTGCTTTTTAAAGGAAATCAGATACTGTGTCAACATTACATCACTCACAGACAACTCTAATTCATCCTGCTTAATCTTGCATAACTTAGCAAATCTCAATGAGGAAAAGAAAAGAACAGCTGTGAAACATAATGATTTTAACATCTTTAACATCTTGCTTCATTCAATAAATTTAAATGAGCATTTGCTTAATTAACCACAACAGAAAAGCATATGGTCTATAAAAACTGGGTTTACTGTAACATAACTGTGACACGCCGAGAGCTTTTACACCACGTGAAGCGTTTGAAAATGCATTCTTTACAATTTAGACACAGCAGGGCTTGAAGGTGCTTCAAGAACACAAATGTGTCTGTTTTGTACTACAAGCATCTACTTCTTATGTTTGCAATAATAAATTATCTCATGAGACCAACAGTGCTACATTTATCCAAAGAAAAAACTAAAATATTTGTGTTCAATGATAAAGTATAAAATGGTAATCAAGCGGCTCCCTCTTCAAAACCCACACGTACCCACAAACAAAAAGCACATTCACAGTATTACGTAACCAGTCACAAGAATGCAGAGCAATATAGACGACAGAGTGCAGGAAACATGCATGAAGGCAATGTGATTCATCAAAAGTTTGCACACATCCTCTGCTCCTCATCTTCAATTTCTCCCCAGCATTCATTCATTTCATCTCTCTGGTCCTCTTTATCTTAATCACCTTCCCACTCACCTGCCTCCAGCTTCAAGAAACCGTTTATGCCGGCTAAGCCCACCTGTTCCCTTTCAGCTGTGGCGATGCACGTCTATAGGCTAAGATTAAGTTTTACTCTATCTTACTCTTTTTGTTTTCACCCAGTCCCCTTCACTCCAAGCCAATAGAAAACTTTTGAAACGGTTCAGAGGGTGGAACAAAGTTGAGCATGTTGCCCTGCCAGCCAGTTTTAGCTTGTGAATGCAAATGGAAGGAAGAGATGGGGCTCAGAACAGGGGGCTCATAAGCCTAGCGCCTCTAACAATTCTGTTCAGTTCATTGAGGGGTCTCACACGTAAATCAACACTCCTTCGCTGCAATACACACAAAAACACACAGCCTAAAAAATGTACTAGTTTTTTCCCATGTAGACAGAGATGCACACAAATGCCCTTTTTATCCACATGAGTACATGAAAACAAACAAGGTCATGTAAACGCACAGACAAACACACACAAATTTGTTAGGATTATGTAACAAATAACAAGTTCAAAGCCTTGCAGTCGTCTCTCGGCTCCTCCCACCTGACCACCCTCTGTTACAGACCCCGCCGGGGTGGACAAAACAGGCCAGTGAAACTTCACAAAAGTCTGTAACCAGTGGGCTGTAAGCTCAATCACAGTCTCTTCAATGTCACATCAAACGATTTGGGACATTTCAAAAGATGCAAGCCCTTTAAAACACACATCTTTAAAGTGATTGGATCTAATCCATCTTCTTTAAAACCATAAACTCAATCGTGTGTTTCCCTGCTGCACATCCAGAGGGATTTAGAAGAGAAGAGTGCATGTCTCTTTGTTCTTTACACAGCAATGCTTCTGTTCAAAAGTGTCCTTGAACAGCCGTATCCATGGAGACCTTTAAACAGCCCCCCTCCTCGAGTTGTCCACCACACTCCACTGCCCTGCAAATATCCTCTACACAAAGATCACATGCTCACGTGGACACACACATAACACACAAACACTGAAATCCCTGCAGAAGAATTATTGATTTACTGTAACTGTGTTTTCAATAGTCATTCTAAGAGTTTATGAGGCAAAGAAAGTTTGTGAGCTGTAGAAAAAAAGAAACTTGTTTCATTTAGTTGTGTTCCATTGGGAAAGGTTCACACACAATAAAAACCCAATGAACCATTAATACGCAAATAGAGGGTGTCGAATAGCTGTAATAGTTTTTCTGCCTATCCTTAAACATACAAAGTTTGTTTTCTTAGGGTACATATTTCACGGTGCTATAGATGGCAATGTTGTAATGTTGCTTTACACAATGGAAAGTACTAGTCCTGAATGGGACTAGATTGGTCATTACAGCATTTTAGCAATGCTAAAATAACATTTTTTCAACATCATTGGCTCTTCAAATGGTTAAAGACGACTGCAGGAATATCCATTTTATGTCCCTGAAATTACACACTTTACGCACAGTGTTGTGCAAGTTATTTAAAAAAAGTAACTCATTACAGTACATATTAAACTTTGTAAAAAAAACAATTGCTGAAATGTCTAAAAAAATTGCACTACTATTTAATAGCTGCATCAACCTTGAACACATGGAAAATAGAAATTAAACTTATTTTGAATCTTTACATTTTAAATCTGTACACTTTTCAATAACCCTAACCCTAATCATTGAAATTTTAACAAAATGAACCAATTTCTAACGCAAACTAATTTACTTACTTAAGTAAATAATAAAATTAATTATGGTTTCTATTATACCCAACACTTTATGCACTAGAGATTTTATTTTTATATTTTTATTTTAAATTGCTCTAGGATTCAGGATATGCTAAATCACAATGGGGCAGAATGGAGAAAAATCTCAAGTCATCTCACAGGTTCTTAGACTTAAAACTGTTCAAAATCTGGGCAAGTACCTCCCACATATGTTAGCAATGTCTCTACTGTTTGCTTTTGTTAAATCCACTGTTCTGCACACTTTTCTGACTCTCTGCCTTTTATAAAGCATCACTTCATGCTCCTCTCATCCTCCATCTCTCTTGCCCATAAACACTGTCTGGTTTGCCGAGATTAAACCTTCCTAAGCACACAACAAACAACATGAGGGTTAGATTGCACTTTAAACATACACAAAAGAGCAACAGGACACAGTTCTGCTAAATCTGCAAAGAGTCTTTAAATTTAACACACATCATTACAATGCTTGTGCAACACTATCAATGTGAATAAAGTGAATAAAAACAGATGGAAAATGAGTATTTTTGTATTAACCTTTATAAACAACACTGATTTAGTCACAGAGTGACTGTACACAAATGTCATTCGAGACGCATCAGAACACATTGCAGGCACATTCTGATTCAGTCGTTTGTCTGGGGGTTTCACAGCTACAGTTCTGCATCTCCATGCTGAGAATTGTTCACTTTCTCAAACAAAAAGACCCCCTACACACACACACGTAAGAGTGTAAAGTCAATGCAAGACAAGACGGAAACAAAACCCAAGCTGGAAAATACTTACATGCTCTTCTACATTTACAACAGTGACTAAGACTTCAAGAACACGTCTATTGTACATTATTGTGAGTTCTCGATGGAAGTCTTAAGATGACGTCGTTTTCTATATACATCTACTTACAGTCAATGACTTTGTGTGAGAGATTTGGAGTGGATATTTACATTGGCAGCCACATTCTCTGCCTCTCTTTTTAAAACATATAGTTAGTTATGATAAGAGCAATATCTGTACAACTGTGAGGCAAAACGAATGTGAATGCTCGAAAGTACAAATCTAGGAACATTTATTATCAGTGCTAACAATGAAAATTCAGTTTCTTGTATTAACACCTGCGTATCCTTCTGTACCAGTAAGATTACTATATTACTTCTGCTGTCATTTGAACTACAACATTTCACAAAGATTAGTACTGCATCCAACAAAATCATATTCTGTCAGAGGTATTATGTAATTTTGAGAAAAAAATGTAAAATGGCATTGTTTCCTATATGGCTGTACCCTAAAGCACAGGTCAAGTTAACTGGTGACACCAGAGTCTTAGACGAAGTGCATTGCTACTGCCACTGAATGCATGAATCTCTGCATGCTTTGATGTGGACTGGAGACAGTTTTAGACAATCGATCCCTTGGATGAAGAGAGATGAATGGAGCGGATGCGTGTGGCCAGGGTCTTCTCCAGGTCATGCAGAACGTCAGGACAGCAGTTCTCCACCGGCGCGTTATACAGCAGCTGCTTAAACGGCTCCAGCTCTATGAGAACCGCCATGTTCTTCAGAAAATAGCCTTCGATATAGGCCGAAAGCTCGGGTGCCTCCAGGAACTACATGTGAGGAGGACAATATTTAAGTGTTTTGTTTGGCACACGCATGACATCGAAAACTATTTTGGTGACGTGATGTGGATAGGTCTTACTTTAGCATGGTTGTAGATCTCCACACATGTTTCTGTATTGATGTTCTTGGCACAGATGATCTCGCAGTGTCTCTGTAACGCTTCCAGTTGGAAGAACTTGGATGCAGAGAGGAGCTGGCAAAAATTAACGAGAATCAGAAGAAAATAAACCTCAATATCAAAAAAATATTTGCATATATAAGTGTGTGCCCACAAAAACAGTAATACCAGTTTTTTAACCTTGTGGGGAAATTTTTGGTCTCCATGATAAAAACAGCTTTTAAATCATGCTAAATGATGTTTATTTGAAAATGCAAAAAAGGTTTGTGTGAGGTTTAGGATGAGGGTTACAGGATATACAGTTTGTATGAAAATCATTGTGTCTATGAAAATCCCTATAAAACATGTTTATTAAAATTAAAGACTAAAATAAACAAATAGTACATACATCCATAACCTCTGTGTTTCTGATGTGTAAGGAATCTGTTCCACCACAGTACAGATACTGCATCACCAGCTAAAGAAGAAAGCAAAATACCATCCATTTTATTTTCTGTTATTTTTACACCCAATAGCTATTAAATAAAAATAACCATGTTGCATCTCCATGCTGGAAACTATACCTGAAATACATTGTATTTGACGTGGCTGATTTCGATACAGGTGTTCTCTGCTGCTGGTCTGTTTGCTAAAAGCAATTTAAACCTTTGGGGAAAATGAAGACATAAACCTGAAATGTTCAATATGGTCTACAACATTTAGGTTTTCTAATGCAAATGAAAGAACAACCTCGTATCTGTATCATTAATAAGGGCTTGTAATTGCAGCAAAAATTGAATATTGTGCAGTACACACACTGACCTGTTGGAGGCGGTGAAGAGCAAAACTTTATGCGCATAGAATGGCTTTCCCTCCACCAGGAAGGTCACATCTGACATCTCCTTATTGTTTAGAAAATGAGGGTCTGGTTAACAAAACACAAAAGCACAATGTTACATTTAAAGGAATATTGTACTTGTGCAAAACAAACACAGTTTTGTGGTGTTCTTTTAATTTTTACACGGAAAAAAAATCAATAAGCATTGTGTGTACAAGAAGGTGAAGTGAAATTACACCTGTCCTTCTGATAAACATATTGGTCAATAAATGCCTACATCACAGTACACTGCAGCAAAGCTTCAAAAGCTCTCGGTTTTTGGTCGAATGTCAAAGTGTTACAAACCCTTGAGTTTTTGCATTGCCCTTTGCAATGCAATAACCCCATTGGGATCACAGCACACTGATGCAGTGCACCCTAACTTCTGGAAAGTTTCTTTAACGTCAGAATCATCAACATGAAACACGTTTCACTTGACACTTTATAAAAAAAGAGAGCTTTGAAGCGGTTGATTTAAAGCAAAATGTTCCACTATACCCTATATAACACCCTTGTAATGGCAAGAAATACATACCTAGCCTTGATATCTGTTTCCTCTTGATCTCAGTCAGTTTGGGGATGGGATACGGCCCGTAACACTGAGTGAATATTACAGCCAGCTGCTGACTAATGACTTCATTCTGCAATCCATGAGAAACAGTAATGGGTAAAACATCACTTATGATGCATTATTACAAAACAACATGACTACCTCGAGGGTGTTACGATGCCTGTTTTACAAATCTGTGAATGTGAGCATAAACATCGTTTATTGTCTGCACTGCAATAAAATCATATTCATCTTGAAGTATGAATGCTCTTTTGTTGGAAAAGTACAGTGTTGCAAAGATGAGAAGTGTACGCAGAGTTCAGGACGATACTTGAATGTCAGATCTCTCTCTCGCTGCAGTCAGAACGATCCGTTACTCTGAAAGATTGTTGGAGTTTCCTCATCAACTTAACATTTCTGTCACCCTGTCTGCCTCAGCCTCTACAAATCACCTGCTGTCAACACTGTACTGCTTTTACCTCTCTTTTTTCCTTTCTTTCTATCTCTCTCTCTCTCTCTTTGTTCTAACAAGCAGACTCACACGATCTGTGAAGGTTGTTCGAGAGCGGAAACTGTCAGTCATTTTTACAGGGCTCAGAGTAAAGTTCTCAGAGTCTACCATAGATCACTCTTGACAAATATACACACATATATATATATATACACCAAAGCCTCCTGAGCCCTAGTTATAAAAAGACTGCATTTATTTTTTATTTTTTTGCAATGATCTGCTGTAGAGGAAATAGACATGGACATATGGGGCAGGTCTAATACTATTGTAAACACAGCTCAGGATACTTTCCAGTGCCTTGAGCTTAACATTACATAATACTGTGGGAGGGTGTCCACATACTGCCCAATGTAAAATACATAAGCTTCTGCCATCACCTACCAGCATACATCCAAGGGCATCGTTCTTACTGACCAAATCAAGTGCTTGAATAAAATTGTGACATATTTAGGCGTATGAGTATAAACCTACAATGGCAAGTGGGGTTCAATTAAATTCTCAAAAATTTGTCATTGTGTATGCATGTCATCACCTTGCTAGCACGTAGGATCTGGAACATGAGTGGGAGACCGTGTGTTATGAGTTCCTCTGTATATTCCTCCTCTTCAATAGTACTAAACTCCTTTAGTAGCCCTTGAATCAACGGTCGCCGATGTTGCAGAAAACAAGTTCGCAGGGACTCCAGCCAGGTGTGCAGTGTCCAGGGCACCCCTGGTACAACAAAGACAATCAATATGAACAAGACGTGGCAGTGCTATTACTATAAAAGGGGTAAAATGCAAAGCTTAACCCGGCCGCTCTAGTGCCAAAATTTTGGCTTTCAGTAAAATGAGCCAATCATCAATCGATAAAGACTGATGATGCTCGAAAAGGTTGTTGTTGCGCAATTTGAGCTTAAGAAACAAGAGTTACGGCACAGTTGATTGGTGGTTAAAAATATGTTATTTAAGTGTGATTTTAGCCAGCGATTTTAGAGATATCAGTCTTCCCCCAATTCAAGCGGATAGGACTGTGGTCTTGCTATGAATGAAATAGCTGCTCGAAAGCATTGCAAACATGGTCGCCGAGTGCCCTGACTTCCCTAATGAGACTTATAAACACCACCAACCAAGAATTTGCTTGATTGCACTTTATAAAAACTAGACTACATCTCATGAAGAAAAAGTCTTTGAGGTCTGTCCATGAGAAATTGACCAACACCAAGGTGATGCTATATGGTTGACCCCAAAGACCTCAATATATACTGGTGTTTAGATTCTCCTGTAATAGAGATCTACAGTATGCGTTTCACTGGTTCTTTTGTCTGCCAGGTAAAAACCACAAATCAGATCTAATTAAATGCACAGTTAAATGCTTAAGGTTGTGTTTAATTCCCTAAGCAGTATTATGAGAAATAGTAGCAGCGATGCTGTAACAAGCACCGCTATTAAACTGCTGGGCTGATGTAATTAATTTTAGTCATGTGCATCTAGTGCATAAATGCATTGTGAAAGTCACTTTTACTTACTGTAAGCTATATAAATCCATTTGTTTATAAATGTAGATACTGTTATCACTGACCTAAGCTTCTGATGTCCAGTGTGATGTCAACATAGCCATGTTCAGAGCTATGATACATTGCTTCTCTTAACGCTTTGAGTTTGGCTTTTCCTGTGCGGCTTGCTTCAATCTTTAGGGAATTCCCTTCTTCCATATCCGAACCTTCAGCTAAGATCTCTTGCAGAGATAGAACATCCGCCTTTCCTTTTTCCGACTGCGACAGCAGCTTGCAGAACACATTCCTGCAGGACGAGAAAGAGAAGATGACACGATTTTGCAGGTTTAATTAATAAATTAAAAGACTGAGCATCAGCATTTCACTACAGTACCTGTGTCCGTGTGCTGCGGCCAGGCTGAAGGAGTTCATGTCCCCGTGTGGTGCAGTGGAGATGCCGTTGCGGTACATGGTCCCAACCATGGGGTCCGCTCCTCTCTCCAAAAGCAGACTGACCAGCTCAAAGTTTCCTACAGCAAATAAACCGCTGATTTTTCTCTTGGCGGATAATTAAGTAACTCGAGAAGGAAATGACACTGATGTATGCAGCGTGAGCTTTCTTACCTGCAGCGGAAGCCAACTGCAAAGGCGTCTCCGTGTAGTTCTCCATCCCGTCCTGCAGAGAGCCCTCAACGTTCGCTCCAGCATCCAGCAGTAGCTGAGAGGAAAGAGAGAAAAGAGAGTTTCAAGGTTACTAAAGTTTTAGTGGATATTATAGAAAGTTTGTTACCCAGGTTCATTGACTTGATTTAGATTGTCATTACTTTGTTTATTTAAATGTAACTTTTAACCATCATACCGTTAACCCTGTATCGTGTATTAGACCGAATCATGAGCTGAGTGTATTGTTACACCCATAATATTCAGACTTTTAATTATATTAATAATTCATACTAAGAGATTCGCTTGTATTGTGTACATGCATTATGTAGTGTTATTCCGGTCATCATCGCCTTATTATTTTGTGATTGGTTGACATAATAAAAACAATAATATAGACAATTTAACAGTTAAATTAAGTGAAGACAACTAAAGCATAAGATTACATGTACTTTAACCGGTGTAATGAAAAGCTTCTGCTCAGATTAATAAGACCCAAGGCATTAGCAGAGTAGAGACAGTGACAACGAAAAACATTTAATAACCAAACACATAATGAATTAAAATGGCACATAATGACAAAATGAGGACACCAAGCACACTAATAGAGTACATGCGGACAAGGCTTTCAGGAGAAAACAGATGCATACACTACAGAGCTTTTTATTTATTTATTTAAATGATCATAAAACAACTCTACAAAGTTGTTTAACTCTGTGCTGAAAGGTCAGGGAGGGTGAGAGAGGTCACTACCTGCACCACAGGGATGTGCTGATGAAGCACGGCGAAGGTGAGAGGCGTTGCCTGCCGGGTCTCTGGGAAGACTGAGGGGAACTTGTGCACTGTGTTTGGCACCTAAGGGAGGTACAGGGGGTAGAGCAGGACAAAAAAAAGAGAGATGGAGACCTTTAAAGTCCTGTCCTGGGAAAAGCACAGATGCTGCGCTTAGCTGAAAAAATGGAAATAGGAGAGAAGACTGTTGGCCTTTTTGCCTTTTTATTGTAGCTGTATTGTAGAATAATGCCTGACGCAATGTAGCTTTGAGTGTTAAAATATCCAGCAATATCATAATATACTGTATTTATATACAGTGTTGCGTTTAATGGATTAATTAAGTAATTAAATTACTAAAAAACTGTGATTAAATAACAAATTACTGTGATTATTTCCTGAAAAGGAAAAGTAAGGAAATACTTTTTATTTTTTAATAATTTAATTGTTACTCATGATGTACTTGCATCACTTACTGTATATACCTGTACTTCCATGTCATTCTGTATAAAACAATATTGAATTTAAAATTTAAATGCAGCCAAGTTGTGTTAAAATGAGTTATGAGTTAAAATGACTACTTAGGTATGCGTTTCTGTGCAAATGTATATATTAGTGTTATATTTTCAGGTGAGGTTTAATTTTAGTTCATCTTCACAGACTACAGATTTAAAAATGTAAAGATCGAAAAGAGCTTTATTTTCTGTTTCATTTCATGTGGCAAAGGTTGGTACAGCTTTCAAGAAGAAATTAGTAATGAGTAATGCAATTACTTTTTTAACAATGTAATTGGTAAATAATTTAAAAACAATGTTGACAATGCAATTAGTAATTAGAAATTAATTACTTTTTTGAAGTAACATAACCCAACACTGTATTTACGCTGATAACACCAGGCTATCATAAGATTTAAAAAAACATTTCATATTTAAAAACACTTTTTAAATATTTTAAAATTTCTTTTTCTAATCGACACTAGCACCAAATGAAATCCTTTTGTGAACAATGCTTAAAAGCTCTAAAGTTCTGTCCTGCAAATTAAAGGCTTACTTTATAACACCAATACGCTGTCCTGAACTATCATTTTAAATAGGCTTTGTCTGTAAAAGGCAAATCAAATGACCTGTAATATAGTAAAGTAGAATAAAGTAACCTTGGTCTCATAATTTGCATAAAGGAAGGTCTTTGCTGGTAGAAGGAAAGAGTTTGATTCATACCAGATGTCTATGAAATTTTCACAACATGATTTCCTCCAAAACTGTGATTCATTCCAGTAACACATCTGAAGCATATTCCATGAACCAGGAAACAGTGACAAATGCGAATGTGTATAATAAAGAAGAATCTGTCTATGTTTGCGTCTAGGGCAGAGTCTGGGAACACTTGGTGATTCACAACTTTTTTACAAATGTGGATCTCTCCAGAAATATGTATCAGAGGCAAAGCAGTTTGAGTTTTCTCCTGTCATACCATAACACAAAAGACACAAACACTACATGTGAAAATACATGAGACACTATGGTAACAGTCAGGATGGATGTGAGACAGAAACACAGTAAAGATGTAGTCCCAGACCTCACTGTTGATGTCAGCTCCAGCGTCTAGCAGCATCTGAACCATGGCCTCATCACCGCGGACACATGCGTACATCAGAGGGGTCATGCCCTGGAGACGACAAACAGACGACCAATCAAATCACAGATCAGGAATACGATGGAGGGTATTTTCATATCTTCTGAGTATAGGGTAATAACAGTAACCAACTTTATAGGCGACAATATGCTACATTTAATTAAAACATATTGTTTTATTTTACATGAACAAAACCATAAAATCCAAGTAATAAAAGAGCTCTCCTGGAAAGCTTTAGCAATACTCAAATCAAGAGATGGAAAATCAGATGACAAGAGTGATCAGCTACAAACAATGGAAATGGCAAATGTTTCCACTCCCTGATCTAATATGAAGCCAAGCAATCAGTAAAAGAAAAAGGCACAAGTGTATTTCCTACGAGCTGCTTCTGATTAACACAGTCAACCGTTAAACATTGTGAATATCAGAGAGGAACGTGCTGAGCAAACATATGAGAGTCCTGTTGAAAATCTGCATAAGGGAACAACAACAGTGAACATAAGCTGTTTGTATGTGTGCGAATTAAGTTATTTTTTATTTAGCAATTCTTTATTTCTGATTAGAGGTGTCACAATGTACAGGCATTAACAATAACAGTGATATTAAAAACTATAATAATCCATATTGTGTTCAATTTACATCTATGATAATTTTAGAAACAATCCAGCACCAGTTTTAAATTTTGTCTTAAGAACTGCAATGACACTAAACTCTCTCTCTCTGCCTCTCAACACATGTATTTTGAGTAAATCATTGGCCAAAAAAAGAGAAAACAAAAAATAAACGAAGCTGAAGATAGATTTGACTGATGGCATTGCTGAAAAAAAGGAAACAGATATTGCGAAAATATTGTATTTCCTCATAAAAGATTGTGACAGACCCATGTTAAATGTCTCAATGTGTGTTTTCAATGCAAACCTGTTCACTCATGCTGTTTATTCCACCCGGCCCCAATAAGTTTGTGGCTTGGTTAACAAGATCAGTCCGGCCGCAGTTGAGCATGCGAAACCCCAAATCCTGCAGAAACTTGGCCTCTGTGGAGGCGGCATCCAGCTTACGTGACATGCAGAAACAGTCATCCATCCTGAGGCACAAACACAATAACATCTTTCTGACGTCTTAATCCTCTGCAACACAGCTGAGTCACATATTCCAAGCAAATTAAACATTTTCCCTATAGGTTAGTTTTTCATTAAAACAGACTTAACTATTTGATCTCTAATGACTAACGCTAATGGAATAGCAGTTGTGATGTAATGAACTGGTAATGTTGGGTAAACTGGGCATGGATTTCTTGCACATTGTTTGCATTGATATCTGGTAGCTGGATGTTAATGTAATGGCAGCGTGCTTACTTCAGCTGGCGAGGTTCACAGTCGACCCCGGACAGCAGGAGTCTGGCTGCCTGCCGAACATCATCGCTATCCACTGAAAAGCTCCGGCGGTGTTCAGCATGTGCCAAAGCCACTCGTATCCACTCCATCAGAGGAGGCAGTACAATAAATGGCCTGCAGGAGGAGACAAAACGTCTCATTACTTGTTACCAATCTTAAATCAATAATTGTGGTCACTACATAATAAAACATTGAATTAACTAGCATTGTACAATGCTTTAAGACCATTTATTAATCTTTGGTATGGTCATTTCTACACAGACTAATACACTGTTAATATCTTCTAATGGTAAAAATTGTATCAGATGTGAGTGCTTTATATGCAATGCATTTATTCATTTATTCATTTTTTTTATTGCACATTCACACTCTTTTGCATTTCATCACATTACTGTGTCAAGTTGAATAAAAAACAACTTGCTTATTTACAGCTTAAGGTAAGCACCCCGAGCCATTCTGCATTAATCTGAAAACACCCAGACAAAAATACCCAGACATGCTGTACAGTAGATACAGTCGAAGGTTCCTCACCTCTCCGTCTGTATGGTTACTTTGGAGGGCTCCACGTTAGGATTCTCCCACTCTATTTGAGGGCAGTGCATGAAGTAGCAGAGAGTATATAAAGCCTCGGGCTCCCAGTGGATCAAACTGCTCTTCTGGGGGAGTGGAGTGCCATTGCTGTGGTTCTTAATGCTCAGTGGCTGGAGATGATGCATGCCTCTGGACACCAAATCACCTGCCAGGGGACAACAGACCTTTGGTTCGCTGGAAATGATGTGAATGATGAAGGACACTGCTGTTGTTGTGCTGACGTTACAACATAAGAAATTAGCCAATGTGTCAATCTTTATCTGCATGTCAGCTGTTTGTAGTTTGTTTGTGGTGTTTAGTAAGTAATGAGATTCTCGTCTAGTCCATCAAGTTAAGACCTGTTATGTAACTGTGTCATGTTACACACACACGCTAAATCTATATGAGAACATACAGAAGTTGCCAAAAGTGATGTCCAGGTTACACTAAACCATTAAAATATGAGCTGCATGGTACAAAAAGAACCAAAGACTAAATTTCTAAGCCAATTATTGCAGAAAATAATTTTACAAAATAACACAAACCATAGAATATCATGGAAATATGGGTCTTAAAAACATAAATAATAAAAAATAAATCATACATAGACAAAAATTTGATCTGTTATTAATATTTGTTAAATCTCTCTCTAGGAGAGAGCACATAGTGTAATTTTAACACCTCTTAAATTCTTCTCAAACTGAGCTTCAGTTTACAGTCCAAACACACCAATGATACTGCTTACAAAATTTTTAATGCATCTAAAGAGCGAACAAAAGTTGGACATCACTTTTAACTACTAGTGTAATGTATGGCAGACCAGTGGATTACAACTGGATGAAAAAGTTTTGAAAAGTAAATAAGTACTAAGTAAACCCACATACACACATATTATGTGTGCATATATAAATGAGACAAAAAGTTTTGAAAAGCTTAGACTACTTAATGATCCATGCTGAACACCATAAACATGAAAAATAAAAAAGCTCTTTTCAACAAGACACATTAAACATTCCCACTATTGCGCTAATGACAATTTCTTTTCATATGAGAAGCATTCAGGTCATTTACAATGTAAGATCTAAATTTACTGAATGCATTCAGCCGAACACCACTGTACTACCATCACAATTCAGTGTCTCTTTGCAAGGCATTCTGGGAAACGGCCTCATCCACTGCAGTAGTCACACTTGTTCTCTCAAGAACATTTCACATCACTGCAACTCCAAATGAATTAACAGAGCAACCGCCTGAGCGAGACGCGCCTTTCATTTAGAGAAATAAATGTTTTGTTTTACAATTGTAATACTGATTTACTCTGCCAAGACTGGGTGGACTTAATGTACACAGCGAGAATAGAGCCATTGTAATGAGAGAACACTGATCGGATTGAACGGAAGCTATGTGGACTGCTCTGGAGAAAGATACGCACCCAAATTATACAGTAATTATAGGATTATGGAGAACACGCAGAAGAAGCCGATGCATTTTTATGCACAAAACAATTAAACGTAAGAATACACCTGTCAGCACGCAGCCTGGCGGCGTTTGCAAGTCATAGGTGGTGGCAGGAGGTTCTCGAGAGGGGCTGGAAGCCACCTGGGGCTCTTCCGTGACCGACACTCATATCTTATTCATGATAGCGTGTGACATTTCCTCAAGTCAGAGGCGCACAGGAACTGACTGAGAGATATGCTGAAGATTAACCTTCTAAATAAACGCGAAAGGTCTTCGTTTATTAGACACGTCTGTATACCTCATTACCAAAAGGACCAATCATGTGGAGTTCCTGCAGGCTATTTGCATAAACAAACATGACAACGCAACAGAAGAAGAACATTGACTGTGTTTCTTGTGATAAATGTGATCCTGCTATCTGTTATAGCCCGCAAGGTGCCCTTCATCTCTAGCCTGAGAACGAGATGTTGTGTTTTACTGTGAAAAGCGGGCAGAATCGATTGGCTGTCCTCTCTTCAGTCACGACATAAATTACAAAGAAAAGGCCATGACAGAGGCAGGAGCTTTGTTTAGTAATACGTGAACTAAATGAATTTCTTTGGCTCTTTTCAAACTCGGTGATAAGACAGGTCAGTCAAAAAACTAAATGCAGCTGTTTTATCTGAAATGTTTGGAAAATTGCATGTCATGGGTTTAACGTGGAGATTTGCTGGAGATTTAAAAGCCTCATGAAGCTGATATGATAAAATGGTTATACTTATACATGCCAAAACCATATTACGATGTCTGTGAAAACCAGGCTAAAGTCCTAAAATCTAATTATGAGATGACAAGCATCAAAGTTTGATTTCACCTATAAATATCACTATGATTTCAATCTTTGACATGTCATTACCAAGTCAATAATAAAGATATCAAGGTTATATTTTCACACAATGTTCTGTACATTATGTAGGATGATTTTATGTAGAAAACAGTAAATCACAAAAAATAATAAAGTGACTACAGTGTCACATTTTAGTCGAAAGAAAAAAATGAATGACACTTTTCTGTTATTTTTTTAAAAACAATAAAATTTATGTCATTGTGACACTAATTTTATGACATTTTTATGCCAATTATCAATACTATAACCCAAAAAAGCTATAATACATTTTACATTTTGAAGTATTTATATATTTGGTGTATTAAAGTAGTTAGAATCTAATTAGATTTTTCAAAATAAATACACAAAAAATTACTAAATTGTCACAACGCAAAATTTTAAATGACTCAAAACAGGCTTAAATATCTTGCTTTAATGCAAAATATAACTTTTTTTTATTTTTAAATTATGGGATAAATGTGACATAGACATTATAGCCAGATTCAGACTCTTTTTCCCTTACTGTTGAAAAAATGTAGCAGTAAAGGACTTACTTGGTCAGGCTCTCATCACACCAATATAATTTAGTTGGCTTTCTAGAAATGTCAAAGAAATATATATCCCAGCAGTGTTCACAGCTAAAGGAAGTCTTTATAAAATCTTGTGCAGTAGATAAACAAATAAGAACCAACCATTAGGCACCAGAAGTGCTGCCGAGCAATGAAGCCATAAGGTCTAATGAGCGTTTTATGGAGCAGGAGGAAACAGATGCATTAGGAGCTATGAGAAGAAACGGGAACGTTTACGTAAACAGAAGAAAAATGTTAAAGGCAGCACTGATGACGATTCAGCCATGAATGAGGGTTCAAATACATAAAAACTCCTGACTGTGGTAGAGGTCTTGTCCAGCCGAGCTAAATAGACAAGACTTAAAGACTTGCATGAGAAGCAAATTTTCTTTCAGGGCTGCTTTTAAAATCGCTGGAGCCTAATGCGAAAACAATTATCAACAAATGTACAATGCACAATAAGCTGTTAGCTGTTAATGGGTGAGTAAGTGCTATATAGCCCCAGGTAAAATTCTTAAACGTGAACAAAATTAAGGCAGAGAATTTCAATCAAACAAGCCGTTATATGAGCAAATCTTGTGGGAATTGTAAGTGAGAGAATAATTAAATACCTACTATTTAAATTTTATAGCTATAAAAATTTAGTTTACCCAAAAATTTTATTCTGTCATTTACCAAACCACTTGTGGTTTTATACATCTCTGACTTCTCCACAAAATGCAGACTGACAGCCTCCGTCACCATTCACTTTCTTTGTTTTTCCATACAATGACAGTGAATAAGGGCTTGCAATGCACCTCCATTTGTGTTCCACAGAATAAAAAAAAGGTTTTAATAGCGCCTACATTAAAATTTGTATGGTGACATTTATCAAAAAACAGGAAAGACACTTCCAGACAAGTCCTGAAAAGGAACAATTAAGCAACAAGATGAGCTTAAGCAAGAACAAGAACAACACGAACATGTTAAAACATGTTGATTATGCATTGACGCTTAACATCAGCAGGGAGAAACATCTTCTTTATCATGTTAACAGAATCATCTTTTGGATTTAATGATGGATTTAACTAAGGAAGATTTAATCTACTGTCGTGATCTGATGCTATGGGATTACTGTATTACTATGTCTGGATACTGTATATGGCTGTAACAGAGAAATCTCATACATTTTATTACTAGCTGAGATTATGATAGATTTTTTCTATCAAGTTTCTAATAAAAAGATAAAGAAATGATGAGGCATTTCAAATACTGCAATTTACTGCAAGACTGATTGTTATTAAAACTATTACAGCTTGCTTTAAATACAGACCTGTGAGCTTTGGTCAGAGTAGATTTTTTTTTACTAAAAACCTGTTAAATATTATATCATGCACACTGGCAAAGGATTTATTTTTAAAATGTATAACACTTAATGCCATTATTACAAAGACAGTCATAACTAGATCCACATTTTGCAAATCCAGCCTCTTCTTAAAATAAACCCTGGCCTTTAAGAGGGCTCAGTTGTGACTCTAAACATTCAGAAAGAGTCTCTTTGTGACAGTTGCTGTTCCTGCCCTTGCCAGAGGCTGCAGACTGAATGTGTGAAACAGGGGACGACCGCCGTCCCTACACAGAGTGCAGACTGCCCTTAACCTCGCCCGCAGGGACATTAAGGACATGAGAAACAGTGAGAAAGAGAGAGAGAGAGAGAGACAGAGAAAGAGAGAGAGACAGACAGACAGAGAGAGACAGCAAACAAGTGCTAGAAATAGAAGAAACATTTTATTAAAATCTCCATGGATACTGTGTCTAAAAAAACGTTTTGAAAATTAAGTTTTATAAAGCAGAGATATTCTTGAAGTAACGGACCGTAACATTTTGTGCATATTTGCTTCTGCCGATTAACCATTGAAACTTTACAATTTCTTTTGCAAATATGCACGTCTATACTTGTTTGCACAGTTTTTTGCTACACAGTTCATTTCTGAAGATTTCTACTTATATTTCTACACTGTGGCTGTCTTGCACATATAGTATTGCTTTAAAATCAATGTTCTCATAAATAGAACAAGCTGCTGTATAATATATTGAATTACATTACAGGACCAATCTCCTGAGTAAGTTTTACATTTAATGAGATTTGCATTTCCTGCAGGAAATAGCAGCGCTTGCATGCCAGCAAAAGGTTAGTGTTGACGTTTTAGGTAAGTTTCAGGCTTTGGTTGTGCATAACTAAAATGCTGCACAAGAGACATTTTGCCATTGTCATGACACTGTCTTATTTTCTGTCGGATGCATGCAAAAAAAAACAAAGTCACTGTGCAGTACGTTAGCAATACATGGCTAAAAATATAAACATTTAAAAATCAGTAAATATACAAGTGCAACTGAAAAGATCAATTGTTGTCATTGCTTGTTACATTCTGAATACATTCTATTAACGTATTTGACAAGGATTTTCCTCTTAAATGTCTTTAAAAAATAACAATATAAGAATAGAACTTAAAATTAAAATTATCTGCAAAAAAGTTTAATGGAATTTATTTAGGCAGTTCAGGCTGAATTTATGGAGAAGTTCAATACTCAGGGTTAAGGGTTAAAAAAAAACTCATTATCAACACCAAACTGTCTTGCAAGAACTGTAGTTATAGATTAATAATTTACAGTAAACTGCACTGTGGCATGTTGTTTTCTTTGTTTTTTTTTAATATACAGTAAATCAATAAAATAGGGATTAGATGCATTAACAAAAAGTTAATATTAACTTCTCTATTAAACGACTACTAGATGAACACAGTTCTGCAGCTGTGTGTTAAACATGAGAAAAATCAAAAACATACTTAATGGTACTTTTAGGAAATCACCTAAAAGTCTTTAAAGTGGATTGTGTTACATGGGATGTTGAGAGGTAAGGGCATCTTTGAGGTGAAAGAGGGGGAGACCAGAATCCTGACCAGATGCGTTTCCATAAATAAACACATTTCACTGTGAAATGACTGAAACCTGAGGCTAGTACTTTCTTCAAACGAAAAGCGAATCGCATTAAATTTATATCTTCAACAGTCAAACCACAGCTTGACTGTTCCTCAGTACTATAAAGATGTGCCGTACATAAAAATCAGACCTCTATATCACCGGACATAAACCTAAAACACATATAGGTTTATACACTGCATATACACAAATATTTTTGGGCTGTTTTAAACAAAGTATGATTGATGGGATGGATACAGGAGAGGTACAATTTATCAAACATAGATTGTCATGTGGACAGTGCTCCAGACACACTGCGGGTCACCCCAGTTCAAGTCCCGGCTTGTGGTACTTTTCCGATCCTGCTGCCCTTTCTCTTCTCCATTACTTCCTATCTCTCTCTACTGTCCTATCATAAATTAAACCTAAAAACAAACAAACAGATTACTCACTGAGTTCGGCGATGCTCCCCACACGTGTGGCCAGCAGGGATTGCTCAATAGTACGCTGCTCGGATTGACTGTAGGCATCTCCAGCTTTACCCGAACGCTGCTGATTCCTGTGCAGACTCAAACTGTCCGGCAAACTAAGGATTCCTGGACAAAACAAGCAAATCAAGAGTGAAATTTAGCTGGGAGATGCTGAGGAAAACAAACATGATGGAGAATGCAACTTACATCACTTTCAACACAGGGGTCAAACCTGACGAAAGTTTAATGACTACAATTTTAAAAATTCAATTACTGTTTTTAGTTTGTTTTAATTTAGTCGATTAAAAATATTTTTAAATCAACAGTGTACAATAATAACCTTGAAATGCAGGTTATGAACAGTATTATGTTTACAGAGGGCGTCACATTTCTGGCTTGGTTGGAGGTTGTCACATCTGCACCCTATAATCCTTTGATCCAGCCCCAAGGCTGACTTTAAAAACAATAGATCCTCAGGTCTCTCAGGACTATGGAGTACACTAGGTGGTAACAGGTGAGAAACTTGGCATGCTGCTTTCCTTGAAGAAAAGTATCACCTTTCTGGACAACCAGTAATTACTGTAAAGAACTGCCATCCTTTCATTGTTTGAAGGTTAGCGAGCAGACACATATATAAAAGCTAAAGTTTCATTCACGGCACGTCTATAGGTTCTACACTGTACTGATAACACACTCCACATCACACAGTGTTAGAAACCAGAAACCGTTAGATTGAAGGCTCAATCGCACCACGTTCAGCTCTGCCGCACCTTCGCAAAGCCGTTCATCCGGTGAGACTCCGTTAGCTTCTGAATCACAGTGGTTATTGTTTTTAACAGGACGGGTGGTCTCCATAAAAATTGGATTCTCTCTCATCTTAGCGTTTTCATCACTTGCATTGTTACAGAGCACTTCTGGACCCGGCAGCGTGTTAAATTATGATGTGGCGGAAACAAATGACTTTATTTTGCTGTCCACTGACAGCGGGGCTTTTGTCTGAACCGTCTAATTTACTTGTGCGGCAAATGTAATTTTCTAGTCTGCCTGCGAGTGGGGATGATGTAAATCCTAAATCAGGGTCCCTGGGGAGATATGATGGCAGTATACATTACTTACTGTAATGTAAATATATACATCTCCTGACAAACTCATTATAGCTCTTCTAACTGATGTGATTAAAAAAAGCACCCTTACATAATTGCTGTGATGAAGATGATGTGATTTATCTTACAGTAAGTGTTTTGCTTCAAAAAAAAACATACTGATGCATTTTGCACTAGGTTGCCATGGAGACAAGGCAGGGTGGAGTGATGGTTACTTGCCTGCGGCAAGGGAGGAAGTACAGGTGTTTAGCAATTCAAGACCACACCTCAGGTTTCTGTGTTTTAGGCCTAGTATCCTACTCTCCTGTATAGATATAAAGTGAATAAAACGCACAAGAACAATGTATTAATTAATCACTTTAACCCACAATCTGATCGGCAAACCCTGTCCATCCATTTCCAACCTCTTAGCTAAATGAGAAATGAGTGACAGGTGAAGAAAATCCTAGAGCGAAGCAGAATTTCCCCTCATCTAGAGTCCACAGCCCTTATTAAAACTCTCAGCGGGTTTTCGTAACAGATAAATGTGGCAGGCTCATGCACAGCCAGCGTGAAACACTTAAAGCAACGGGTGGTAAGTCTGGCATCTTGCATTCAGCCCCTCTTCCTCAAACATTGGTCAGATTACAGTCGACTATAAAGACTTCACACACAGAAAAGCACGCTCAAACTTAAACGCTTTGCCTCCCTCAAATACACGTCTGATTCCGTATTCTGAAAAGAAATTATGCCGAAGGATTTATTATGGCAGGTCTTTAGGGTGAACTTGAAGTGTCTGGATGCCTAAATCACACTTGGATAATAAAATATCAATGTCATTTCTTTTAAAGATACCTCAAGAATACTTGTAAAGAAAAGCATTTTACAAAAAGCTGTCAAATTAGGTTTTCATGTATAAAATGTACTGTAAATAATAAATGTACTGCTTCCGTTTAACTATAGATAAAGTAGTTCATATACTGTACTATAAATAAGCAAAGACAGACAAATTTGTTCAAATCCCTGCAAGTGACAGTTCAAAAACAAACACTTTTTATCAGGTTGATTATTAATTACCATCTTATTTTATGTTGAAAAACTAACCTACCGGAACAACCTAAGCATCAGGACTCAGAAAAATATAAAAGACAAACTATCTCCATTTCAAACATGAGTGCAGAGAGTTATCACCATCAGTGTGTAATTTGCATAATGCTGCATAGGAATAAATAAATGATCATGACGCAGGGTCATGAAGTGAAATGTTTCGCCCTCAAGCTCCTTATTCGTGTTTCTCAAGTGTGCAGCGTTTGCCAGTGATGTCATTGTAGATAAAGACCTTTCCTTCTCCAACTCGCCTGTGGGTTTAAAAACCATTAAAAGCATGTTCAAAGTGATACCAATACTGCAAAGTCTCTGTTCTCCAGAAGTTTTGTATGCGGCGATACAGACAGCCCAGGTGAAAAAAGCTAAAGACATAAACTGAAGGAGAAACTTACTTAACTTATGACTCCATCAAAGATCCCAGACCTCTATGGTCAGGGCTGTGGTTTATAACCCACATTACAACTGCAGGCTGGTATTATAAGGAGTGATAAGTCATAACATTGTGATGTAGTTTGTTTTTAATAAATCTTTTTGGTTTACCTCAAATTACCCGGCTATTGTCGAGGGTTTGTGCGAATGGACTACGGGACCAATCAAAACAACACAGCACGGATTTCAATAGATCAATGTTCAGTACCTTGAACAAGCTTTGAACACAATGTTATAAAGCAGAGGATTGTGGGTACGCAGGCATCAACACCTGCAACAATGTCAAACGCAATGAATGTACATTGGCAATATCCCACACACCATCCCGGCCAAGATCACAGTCTTTGGTTCGGAAAAACTCAACATCCATAATAGAGTCGGGTTGGCTCTGATAAGAGGCTCAAAACAAAGTGATTTGCATTTTACCTCTGGGGTGCCAAAATTGCATTACACTACTTATCGCATACTTCACAGCAGACCAGCTGCCCAAAATCTTTTGACAGGCTGACAAGAGAACATTAGCACAGGTCTGTATGCTTGGGGAGAAACCACTGGGACAGATCTGACTTTTCCCAGCGTTCCCAGGCACGCGTGTTGAGTGTGGATACACCACTGACCTCACTGGGGCTCTGACTCTGTATTTAAATCTATTTTAAAGGCCAGTAAAGCCCGGCCTGCTCTTTTAGCCTGCGTACACACACACACACACACACATCTCTCTTTCTCCCAACAGAAATGTGGAAAAAAGTCATCCGTAGATTTCTCACAAAGCAACGGCAGCATATGAGAAGGAGATTCAAGCCACACCGTGTAAAGCTACACCCACAACAACTCAAGTTATGTGTTTGGTCAACTGCTTTACTAAACCCACACACACACACACGAGTAAAACAATATCCAATTTTTCTTGCACAGGATTGCTTTGCAAGCAACACATCGGAGACTTGTGCAATAACTACGCAATGCTGGTCTTTCTTACGCTCCGTATAAACACCTTACAATCTGAACCCTGGTGCCAAAATCCGTTTAACCATATACTGTAGCGGATGATCGAAACAAAAGTGTTTTTAAATAGGTTAAATCACACATGCACATTAGGGCAGCCGTCTCCAGGTCCCGGTATCTTACTGGCAACCCCAAGCAGATGGAGGCCATATGTACAGCAATAAGAAGCAGGAAAGCTGCATTTCTGAGCAACAGGACAGGGGGGTTAAGGAGAGGGACGCGAGCCGCGTCTACACGCACCGTGTGACTCCACAGTATGTCTCCAGCGCTGGCTGACCGCAGCTCTTTAATGGTTTTTAAAAGCAGACCCAGAGATTTGCTAGGAGTTGTTCGGTGATCAGAAAGTTGGACCGGTTTGTGGATTTGTTGCTGACGGCACACGTCTGTTTGAATTTAACACATATGCGACTGTCAGGAAAACGGCCCCCTAAACGTTCCCTCAAAGCAAATATACACACACACACAAATTCATGGCACTTACAACACATTAAAGACAAACAAACACAATACTTGTAACAAAAATCGACAAGTACATCAACAGCATTCCCCATAAAAGGCCTATAAACATGTGTTGGAGAAACAGATTGTGTGCTGACTTCTAAGTAACCTAAACTGTTCTCTTGAATTGCAGGTCACAAACACAGGAGCTCACCAAAGCTTTTTTCTTTTCTTCTTTCTTTCCCACTGACCGTTGTTTTAATACAAAGTGTGTATTTTCCAAGGCACTGGCAACAATAAAAGGGAACTGGTAAAATAAAATAACAAATGGGCAATTCCATGTACATGTAAATGTCAAAATTACCATGAAAAGTTTTTCATCGTACTGATAGATCAGATGTCAATATTTGGTGGTTTAAATACCCATGTCTCTCTCAAAGTTTTTAAAGCATCTTGTCACGGTTTCACTCAGTACCTCCCTCTGGACTCAAATTCCCACATTTCATTGCACCCAGCTCACCTGTGCCCTATCACCTGCACTCAGCCCCGCAACCAGCATCACCTGTTACCCCTCATTACTGGACTCTATTTAATGTGTTTGTTTTCTGTTCTCCATTGTTCTGGTATTGTTGTTAATTTGACCGTGTTCAGTCTTGCTGTGTTATCTGTTCCTGAATCTGTAAACCTGTTCCATGGAAGTGTAAGACTGTCTTGTTCCCCTCTGAAGTGAGGATTTACCTTGAATCAGTAAAGTAAGCATGATTTCAGAATCGTCACATTCATAACAGTCCATAATTCTCATAAATGAGCACATGAAAAATAAAATAAATAATTTTATGTTCTTTAAAGAGTCATCTCCTTTGCATTTGTTGTGTATTACTGCTCCTGGTTTGTGTATTTTAATTCAAAGAAGTGCTACAAAGTATGTTGCCTCTTAAAAACGTGTGTTCTTTTTGTCACATCCCTAACGCATGTATATTTCTATTTTTTTAAATGGATAACTCGTGCATAGACTGATTTTTTTTAATGCCTGGACTCTTTTAACAAGGCTTTAGAAAAATATAAACGGACCATTCTATACAGTGTTAATAAATTCATTAAGAATTGTAAGAATTTATTTGTAGTTTTGACTAAAAATGTCCACTTCATGATGCTGGAATTGCCCAAATGTTTATAGAATAATGTCTTTGCACATTCATTTTGCAATTGAAAGGATTTCTTAGAAACTATTGGTTATGCTTAGAAAACACAATGGACCTCCGGCAAGCTTTATTGTTAGCTTTGTTATTGATAAAACATTCAAATCAATCAAGCACAATTCAGAATAGGACAACAGTTTCAACAAAAGAATACCAGTATTGCAGATTTATGAATGAAATCCACAAAATTATATGATGCACACAGGCAGATTAATTTGCAGCCAGCGCCTTTGCAAAATTAGACAATTACTGTTATCAGAAGAGATCAAAGGTTGTAAAACACAAACAGTCATGTTGACATGTGCTATCAAGCTCAGCCAATGGATGCTAGGTAATGACCACGCTGCGTACGTCTGTCGCGTGTGCCAAAGTGATACTGAACTAAGTGCCTGTGTCATAGCCAGCCTAGAGGCCCTGCGGTACTTCACTCCGGAAACTCCAAAACAACTCGTGATGGAAAGCACTACCTCCTGCAATGACCCTGATTACATCACCAAAACAACACACGTGTGTTGTCCTCTCTCCCCTGCTGATGTCAGCCTCCCTGTCACTTACAATAAAAAACACACAGCGTCCTCTTATCAGCAATCTGGGACTGTGAAATATCCACCGACCCCCTCCAAGACCAATCTCGGGGCGTTCAGAAAGAGGGACATGTTGACGGAAGATTTCAGAGAGCTTGCAGGAGAGAAAGAGAAATGTTCTCGATACAGATGGCAATACCGTTCTGAGGAGTTAAAAGATTCTGGTTTGCGTTTCCTCCTAGGCATTCATATTTGAAAACGTTATTTTCCTTTGAGTCTATGCTCATTACTCTTTGCATTCTTCCTAGCGTGAAGTGGTAATTTGCAAGCAACTGCGCCCCAAATTGTGCAGTAATTGTTTGACTGGATCTGTGCGATTCATCATTTTGACGTCAGTGAGAGGCGCTCGGTGTTACTGGGCTTTAAACGTGGGCAGAACGTGACGTCAGAGTGATTTGATACAGGTCTTATGGGGCACTTCTGAAACCAAGCGCCCGTTACTGAAGAATAACACAGACCTCTTTTGTCAATCGAAGTTAAAATGTTAATTTGACCTATTTTAATAAGCTTTGCATTGGAAAATTGTAATCTTTTACTGTAAGTTGATTTAAGAGGGAAATGTGTACAATTTTCAAATCAATCAAGCACAATTCAGATAAGTTAAATTCAGATAAGTTTAGTAAGTTAAAAATGTGTTAAAAAAGCTGAGCAAAGCAGAAATAAACTATATTACTTACATATAGATGTATATGTAAATAGATGCATACATTAGATATGGATGGATGGACGGACAGACAGACAGACAGACAGACATCTACATCTACATCTACATCTACAACTATATTTATATCTATGTCTATATCTATATATACACATCTATTTACATCTATCCATATCTATATCTGTTTTCAGCTATTAATAAGTACACAGTATTCTTGTTTTTTTTTTTTTTTTAAATGTAAAATGAATAAAACTACTTTTTTGCTTTATAAATCCAAACACATTTTGCATTTTCTCCAAGCTTCCAACACCTATAATACTGTGGCTCTATTCCACTCCAATAAACATACATTTACATATACAAACACAATCACACCAAGAATAGCAATGTAAAGAGAGACCAGACAAGTTTCTTCTCTGGAACAAAATAACATGTCGCTACAGTAGACAGCAGCTTACTTTTACATTGCAAAAACATTGTCAACCAACCATCCCACATACACAAATACAATACAGATGTCTAAAAGAAATAATTGTTTAATATTCTCTGCCTCAATTACCATGTAAAACTCCTTATGTGTGGTAGGATGTGTTAGAGGGGCTCAGCTGGTAAAATCTGATTGTTTAATGAATTTGACTGATGATGTGAATAAGCTCTGGTGTGCTCAGAGACACCAGACATTTTATGACCCTTTGTAAACAAACTATATAAAGTTAGCCAAGCGTGCATGACAACATCTGCTGCTCTATGACAAGCAAGAAGGCTTTAAAGTTTCCATTAAGACAACAAAGTCTGTGTTTGTGGAGTAAAAGTGTAAGTATTATTCTGCTGGACATCTCAGCCATGTTTCATGCTGGAATCAGATCTTCAGCATCATCATAAATCTTGAGCTTGGCTGCAGATCGTAATCTAACAGAAATCAGATCCAAACATAAGACTCAAGTAGATGAAGCTTTAACTTGTTTTCCAAATGTTCAACTTGCCTCATTTCTCCCCTTTAAGCGAACTCCACAAACTAAGAGCCAAAATTGGGTGAGGTTTATGCAACACAACCATGAGAAACAGTCTATAAACTACAAACTGAAAGTCAGCATAGTTGCACCTCACCAAACCATTTATTCAAGGTAAGAAAGTCTCTGCTTTTCACCATTGTGGGAATTAAATGTTTGTTATTCATAACGGCAAAGAACTTTAAAGCTAAAACAGTTTCAATGGGCATATTCACATGCATTACATAATACTGAACTGACTGCCAGAGAGGTCACAGCTAATGTTGTTTGAAAAGAGGGTGGAAACCCCTCAAGAAAAATCACACTAGTCTCCAAGAAGAGTTTTTCCAAATTTGAAATCTGCCTCTCATCTTGGGTGGATCACATTTTGTGGATTGCTCATTAGATTTGTGGGCTCATGTGGGCATCATATCAACAGACCTCTGACTATGAAAGCTAGCTATAGTGTCATCTATAAAACCGGTGACTTTTCCCTCTTTTTAAAAGTATGCTTATGTAAGATTTTAAATATTTTATCTAAAAGCAAACAACGTGTTACATTACAGATGACACTATGGCATCTCAAATCAAATTAATGAAACATTATATGTTTGGATATTCAGGATTTGTAACCAAACTTCTGCACTTATATAAGGATAGTTAATTCACCCAAAAATAAAAATTATGTCATAATTTTTTTACCCTTATGTCATTCAAACCCAAATTATAATATGATTCTTTTTTTTGTGGAATACAGAAGAAGATATTTTGCCAAACGCTGCTTACCGGCACCCATTGACTTCCATTGTACCTTGTGTCCATACTATGAAAGTGAATGGGTGCCGGTAACCAGCGTTTTGCAAAATATCTTCTTCTGTGTTCTGCTGAAGCAAGAAAGGTGAGTAAATAATAAAATAATTTTGAACTATCCCTTTAATGACTGCTCCTCTCTCTGCTCTCAAAAATATGACTTCAACAATAAACAGCAGAAACACATTAAGTTCAGTTAGTTTAAGAGAAAAATATTTTTAACTAAGTGAATTCATAATTCATTTTTGAATATAGAAAAATATACACAAGAACATTTAAGAACTTAAAAAAGACTCCTTTAATGAAATGACTCATACATATGCTTTGAGCATAAAATGCAAACGCAATAACAAAGGAGACACAGCAAACCCTCTCTATATTTTTTATAATCTGTAAAATCAAACATAAAAGAATCATATTGGAGTGGTAAGCACTTTCTATGACTTAAAAGTGCTTTTAGTTGTCGTTTGATGCATTGACCTTTAGCTTGCTTGTCTGGGTGATGAACATTCAAACCTAAAACCCAAAGTATTAATCTTTCTAAAAGCTCAACCAATTACGTCACGTAATACATTATATGTCAAGTAACAAGATCAAAAAGTTTTTACTGAAGTGGTTTTAAACTTCTCAAGCCCTGGACTCCAGCTCTAAACCTCACTGTCTGTAAACCTTAACCATGCAGCAAGTATTACATCATTTTCATGTATGTTTTTCCTTGTTCTCAGTTGCATGACATGTTTGGCAGCGGTGCAAGTTCATAGAAGAGCTTCACGATGTGTGGTGACAATATCATTTAACACTTTTTCTAGTTGCAACTTGCTAGCATTTACATTTTTTTACATCTAAAAAACACAGCATAAAAATTACATAACGCTTCCTGAACAAGTTAAGCAACCAAAAGATTTCCAAAGGTCTCTTAAAAAAAACTCAGAGAGATTAAGAAACAACAAGACCACACAAATGAGCAAGCGCACGTTTCATCCAAATTGTGGAAGTGAACATTAAGGTCAAGCGTACAGTAAAACATAGCCGACTTCACAAGCACCTGGAGTGACAGCCTGCTCGAACCCTCGCGCACAATATCACCCTGTCTTTATTACATGTGGGTGCCACGCTGCTTTGGTATTGTTTACACCCACGAGCAACAGCTTTGCGGCTTAGTGTAAGTGACAGCATGTGAAGAAAGAAAAGCTTCTGCTTCGTTGACAGCTAATACAACCCCTCCCACTCCATCCTTCACATCTGATGCCTACACCCCCCCACACACACGCCCAAATAACGCACACACACTATTAAGCTTAGACAAAATGGTCCAAACCACACTTTTCATAAAACGTGATTGCTGCAATTATGAGGCATAAAAGGCAATGAATAAGGCTGGGAAAAGTTCATGCTGTAATTACAAGGTATGGGATTTGCAGAAAATGCTTGAAGAATAAAGGACTTTTGGAGGTGCTGAGACTGGTTTAATGTTGAGCCATTACAACTGAAGTTGATGTTGGAAGGATTTGATGATTTTCCAGAGGTGTGGAGAACTAGAAAGAAAGAACAAAGAGCAGACCTGTGCGTCTAATGCCAATTACTCAAACACATCTATTATAGTTCTCGGTAAACTTGAATGTTGACTTAACATAAATTAGGCATTTAGATGGTTAGCCATGGCTTGGTACACATCATGCAATATCTGAATAATCGTCTCGAATTATAGCTACAGTCAGTAAACAATGTAATGTTGTAATCAGGTCTGTCATTCAACTGTTTTTAGGGGTACCAGAGCTGATCATTTTGTGGTCCCGACAAGATAAGACAAGTCTACAGGAAACAAAAGTTCGGTGTTACTCCAGCAGTTTTGTACTTGTTTAGCACAAAAGGATACCTGGGTTGAAATTCAAGCGTAAAAAACTTTAACAAACATCATGCACAAAAAGGGTCTTTCAAGCAACAGGAAGGTTTTAAAGTCTGCTTGGCTCAAAAGCATGTGTATCCTCAATTTGAATGGGCTTGATATCCTAAAAAAAGAAAAACTAAACTAAAACACGGGTAAAGGAAGAAAGGTCTGCTATTTAAATGTGATAAGGTTGTGACTGTCAGACTAGACATGACATCTGTACTCAATACTATGCCGTGTAACAGACCTGTGGACTGACCGTCCATCTCAAGAGTCTCACTCACTGACTGAACCTGATAGAATTACAGACTTCCTGAATTCGCAGTGAAGAGAGTTGAGAGACGGCCGGGTTACCAAACACAGATTAAAATCTATGGCAACAAATCCACCATTTTTAACAGAGGGGCTATAAATGGGAAATACAGTGTTTGCGGACAAGTTTACATTCTTTGCTTCCAGCTCTGGTCTTAATTCAATCAACTTACCACATTGGCTGAAACGAAATACGTCATTTGGGCACAGACACAAATAAATCCTGTTTTAATTAAAAGTAATGTTGTTTTTATACAGTATAAATGTGATTGATCTATAATAAATGGGAAAACCTAACCACATTTTATCCCAGCAAGGATAATCCAATTTTGTTCGATATGACATATGGGCACAATGCATATGCTGATTTATAAAATGTATAAAAATACACAATCACATAGTAATATATTATGACAGACAGACAGACCAAACTGAACAGAGATTAAAATAGCAAATGATTTTAATATCTAACAGAGGTTGTAAATAGGAAACACTGTGTTTTTGGTTAAAGCACTTAATGTTCTCTGCTTTCCTCAATAGTCCTAAATTAATCAACGTACCACACTTACTGAAACAAAATACAGCACTTGGCAATGCCACAAGTGTGAATAGTAATTGTATTAGTGTTATTTTTCTCAAAGCACCAGCCATCAGCCTTGGGTTAAATTATGACTAATGCTCTCATTTCTGCTTTTAACTCTTGAAAAAAAAAACAGGAAATGTAAAATGTAAATCTCGCAGAGAAGCTTACGGTTCATCTTCAGGTTAACATGAAGTCTATATTCCAATCAACGCCACATGTTCGGAGCACAGACAGTTTTATTAAGTAAAGGACTGTAGTTTTGCTGTGCTGCTCTCTTATACAAGCCAAACGAATAAAAAGGTGAGGAGGATATGATTAACACCTCTAAAACAGTAAATCTTCTCTGTTTATTCTGTAGTGCATGGTAATGAAAAAATATGTTACGCAAGGTGATGATACCAAACACCCCCAGGGAAAGGTGAATCATTCGCAAACGTGCTAGAAATAGTGTAACATAGTAATACTTCAAAACATTGGCTGGATTTATATTCTCAGCAGGTGCTTTTTCATCATTAATTTGTGCGAGGCCTATATCTGTACTACATCTGAGAATATGGCGCATGCTTGTTGATGTCTTAATTAAAGATAACATATTCCTTGTGTCATGTGCAATAAAAATTCAGATGATAAAAAGTACAAAAATGTACTTTTATTAGCTTCCATCATTTTTGGATCAAGACAAGCAAACAAACATCATCTGTATACATTCCTCATCTCTATACAAGTTTATTAGACACAAAATCAACAACAGATTAGCTCTGTCGTGCTCCAACTATTATAAACGTTTCTGATGCTATCTGACCTTACGGTCGCTTGAAATATGTTACGAGGAGGTGGGTAGTCCTTAATTATAGTCGAGATGCAAGGTAGCTAAACGTTACCCTTTAAACCCAATAGAAAGGTCTGCACAGGAAAGCATGAGATTTTCCTGCACAGAAAAGCATATGAAATACAATCAGGCCTTTGTCAGCTGCAGTGCTCAGTGCATCAGCAGTTTTATAAAACCACAAAACTCCACGACCTTCACAACATCTCATTTGACCACCAAATCCTCACTGCTATGTTGATTACCAGTCCATTGTTTCATTTTATCTTCAGCAAGGAAAGAGTTTACATTCACAATCAAAAAAGCTTGAGATTTCAAACTCTTTGTATGTGTCATGGCACGTCTGAAATTTATCCTTTATTCAAGTACATTTTTTTTATTGGGTTGTAAAAAAGTCTGTCTGGTCATCCTACTGTAGTTGAATTAATTGAGTTTGCTGACATCCCCATAAGGTCATTTACTGAAAGTGCATAATGGAGTTTGGCCAAGTAATAATAAAGCCACAAGTATGACAGTCACAGCGTTGGCTGTTATTGAACGTTCAAGGTCTAATACACTTACTAACAGATCTGAACACAGATGTGAACCTCAGGATATATCTATCAGTATGATTTAAAAGAAAAATATATTCCTGTCCATGAGCTGTAGATACACATACAATCCTCATCATTATGTACTGATGGCTGACAGGTGCACCGTGTTAAACCTTAATCTCGCTCTGGTTTGTTTCATAAAGGCACAAATGTCCAGTTAGATTACTGGGAATATTTTTGGCTCTGTTTTGGCTCTGTGTGGTGCCAGGTGAATTCATGAAATAATTTCCATATGGCACTGACAGCAGTGTGGGAAAACCAGTCTGGTGCAAGCATATCTACTGAAAACAGGAATAAATACAGTCTCTAGAGATCAAATCAAGTTTTTTTCAGTAACAGAAAAAGTCAGTGTGCCTGTGTGAACTGGTTCCATCTAATAGAAGGGCAGAATTTGTTCTCAGTGCTTTTTTATAATTTTATTACATCAACAGAGCCAAGTAAAAAACAATTAACATTTTGTGACTCTAGCTGTGAAAACCAAGCTAAAGTCATTTTTTTGTAATTTACAGTTTTCTACATAACATCATCCTACTGTACATAATGTTAAGTACATTCTGTGAATATATATGCCAACATTGATATCTTTAATTATGACTCAGTAAAGCCATGTCAAAGATTAAAATTATAGTGAAATAATCTCATAATTAGATTACGAGACTTTAGCCTGGTTTTACAAGACAGTGAAAATGTATGTACCACACAAAAATAATGGACCACTTTTGCACTTTTGCCATGGACCGCAGTAACACTACTGTAGATTATTTGTATGTCCCCAGAATCTTGGGCTTGGTCCATAATGACATCACCACCATCACCCTAGACCTCAGAAACCCCAAAGTCAAGAACAAACTTACTTTTACAACTGTTTAATGATGTGAGGTTTATACATCCACTTCTGAATCAACAACCCATAATGAAGCTGTAAATTCCACCCAAGACATAAGCTACTCTTGAAACCATGATGTACTACAGAATTTTGTTTACTTGGGATATTTAAGGGATGATGTCAGTTTGCTGGGTGTTAGCACAAGATTCTTTCAATGGTTCTCAGTCATGTAGCATTGGCGACCACAGAAATGTTCCATGCCATTCCCAAGGAGGAAATTACTGGTGACTTGAAGCGAATGACGCTTCAGAGAGCCTAGCAGAATTAATGCATTACCCATATATAACATTAATCAAAAAAGCAGAACCATGAATGACTGAACCGAAGTGTATCACTGTTAGCCAAACCCGAAAGGAACGTTTTGCCAAATGTTTAAATGTAAAGTCTGTGTTGCTAGCATCTGACCACAACTAAATCATCTCTTTTCATTCAACTGTAAATGAAGCAATTACAACCAAATGAGGATTATCTTAATAGCGCTTCATGCTGTCCAAATGGAGTTTAAATGTTACTGAAGTTCCGCCACCGGCGATGAATGACTAACATTAGACTACCAAAGAAATGAAGTAAATAATCCGTGACGTCATTGTGTCTTATCAAATAATGAAGATTAGCTTTTCTGTCTCCTTCTATAATCTCTTGCCATGCAGCAGACAAAAGCCACATACACACTTCTTTTTAAGTTAAATATTCTATTTATTGATTATTAATCAAAAGAGCACACCTGATGAGATCACAGCAAAATCCAATATCACAAATATTACATCACATATTGAGCTGAGCGAGGAAGGAGCTGCCCGCCGGTGGTTTATTTTTAGAGCCAGCAGTATGTGGTCAAACAAACAGGGATCAATCTAAAGCATGGCAGATGCTAACCCAGGTCAGGAAAAACAACCCTGGCTACTCTCAGCCACTACATGAGAGAGAGATGAGAGGGAGAGAGAGAGAGATGAGAGGGAGAGAGAGAGAGAGAGAGAGAGAGAGAGAGAGAGAGAGAGAGAGAGAGAGAGAGAGAGAGAGAGAGAGAGAGAGAGAGAGAGAGAGCAGCAGAGAGAGAGAGAGAGAGAGAGAGAGAGAGAGAGAGAGCGAGAGAGAGAGAGAGAGAGAGAGAGAGAGAGAGAGAGAGAGCGAGAGAGAGAGAGAGAGAGAGAGTGAGAGAGAGAGAGAGAGAGAGAGAGAGAGAGAGAGAGCCGAGAGAGCGAGAGAGAGAGTTAATTTTAATTTTAAAGAGAGAGAGTTTAAAGAAAAATGTTGATACTAGTTTGTCTATGTCTAATTTTTTTACATTTTCATACTACAATCAATGAAATAATCAATGAATCTTTTGCTCAGCCACAACAAACTTCACCACACTTCAGACAAAATAAGACAAGTGCAAAAGCTTTCCTTGGGTTTGTGCAGTACTATTTCAATTTCGTGTGTCAAGAAAGGCCAGACAGCCCCGTCGATGCTGTCAATCACGACTAAAGCTTAGCTTAGTTAAGATGTATATCGCACAGTCTGATGTACAAGACAGCTAATGTCACAGAGTCTGCTTTGGCTTTTACACAAGATCCCACTGGGGACATATCAAACAATCTGACAAGCAACAATTGTAAAAACAGAATGAAAAACACAGTGTACATCTGGCTTAAAATATATGAGTATATGACTGCTAAGAATCTTGTGGAGTATCTCCCTTAACTGTATTCAAGAAACTGTGTTCTGTTACAGAATAATGCACAAACATGTCAAAGAGCTGCAGTGACATAATGGCTCATGCACAACATACTGTAATAAAAACGTGATCTTCTGCATAGCTTGTCAGAAGGCGACAGGCCATCATGTCAAAGGCAGAGTGTGAAAAAATGATGTTAAACAACAAAATTGAAGCAAGATCGCTAGTTGACGGGCACCGCTGCCTCTCGCACAAATCGGAGAGAATTCAGTCAATGCTGCTTTGCATGAGCCTCACATTCTCATGCTGAAACTATTATAATCAAATCCTCTTTCCATACACTATCCAAAATCAAGTACCTGCCAGGTAGTTTGAAATTAAACAGGCCAATTTCATCTGCTGAAAAGAATTGGCATAAAAGTAACTTAAAAGCACAGAGATGGAGATGAAATCTCACAAAGGCCTTTTGCGTGGTTCATCATTAGCATACACACAACACATTTTTCCAATCGACGGTGCAACTCTACCGTAGGGAAATGCTGTGCTTGGCAGGAAGATTAATATAAAAGGGAGCCAGGCAGGAGTGTTTCAGGGGGAGCATCTCAGGACAGATGGGATGGTTGCATGAGTCCTGAACAAAAGCCAGAGGGATTGGCAGGGGCCGTGCTTTATTGTTCACTGATGTCTTTTGACATGAGCTCCCTTTAGCACGTTGAGCTATTTTTTGTGTGTAAACATCTATCGATGTTCTCAAAGGAGGGAATAAAAACAAACAAAAAAACAAAATTGTAACATTAGATAAACTGACCTCTTTCAAATCGTACCAAGACAGAAACTTTCTATGTGCATGCAATTTAAAATCTGCAACAGATTTGAGTCTGTTCTTCTGCTACTTTGTGTTGCAATACTCGATCCATCAGAAATGACCTTGGTAAAGTTCACACTCGAACACATCCAATGCTAATTGACCAATTATAAAACGAATGGCATTACTGTAGAAAAAGTTCAGATATTAATGTTAAATGATTATACTGTTCTGCTTCAACTGGGAGAGGTCAAGTCTGAATGTTCAATTACTGGAATAGATTTTTTCTAATTATCATTCATTTGGCCCGAATCTAAAAGTGACAATGATCAAGATTTCTCACCAACATATTAAAAACCCAGTTCACTATTTTTGTCATAAGCTCTTAAACAACAACACTTATCTCTGACTTTTCAAAAATAGTACTGTTGCAATACCGTATCAGATCATAATACTATTTTACATTTACGTATTTGGCAGATTCTTTTATCCAAAACAGCTACCAGTCAAGCTACAAGAACATCAGGAACACCTTGGTATTTAAACTGCACTCTAAAGTAAAGTTACAATCATGGTATCATGCTGATCTGTGAAATGATTCATCACACAAACAATACAGTATGGCATCACAGACACAAACTGACATCTAACTGCCGTAAGCCCATAAAATCCCTACAGTATTCAAGAAACCCTGCTGCTTCCTTTTATCCTCTGTAAAGGAAGTTTTTTAGTCAAGCATCTGATCAGCACAAGGTGATTTCTAAATGAGTCAAACAACATTTCTCTCACTTTCATTTTGAAACAAAACAGTGATATACAAGCCAAATGACATTAACAACTTCTTCATTTTGTGATCTTCAGATCTTGTGCAACCACAGCATTTTGCTTTTGTCATCGATTATAACAATGGCAAACTTCCCCGGAGAAATACGAAAACAGAAATCACACGTTTGTCACCTCTCAAGAACGCCAGTTAGTGTGGGAGGAGAGTGTATCTGTCTGAGTCATTGGTTTTAACCGTCTACAATTAACCAAAGCTGCTCTCTTTAATTTACTTTATTTTTCTTGCTGGTAACTTTAGTTCTTTTTAGTAACTTTTATGTGTGTGTGTGCAACAAAACAAAAGTATTTGATAAGTCCCTTTTTTAACTTTTAATACGGTCATTAAATCAGAACGGGTTATTTCATACATTTTTTAAACTTTAATTGTTATCCTTGAGGCCCTGTTATAACTTTAGAAAAGCGTTTGCACGAAAAACAACAATTTAGTAATAGTTTAATTCTTCTTGATCATTTCCCACCATCTCTCTGGTGCTTAAAATTAAATGAGCCGTTTTATGTTGCTATATGTCGTTGCTGGTCTTTTAAGACTACTATATTTTTAATTCTGTAATTCTGCACTTTGCTGCATTTGCACATAAATGTTATAGTATGCATAATATATCACACCCCTGTATCTCACAAAAAATGAAATATATATTTTGATTCCCCTTGATATGACCTCTTTAAAGTCAAACACAGCTTACTCTTAAACCGATGTAAATACTGTAAAAGAAAGTTCATACTATGTCCAATACGTTTTCCAGATGGTCACTTTCTTTTTGACAGCCCTATTACAGAATGTGGTCTGGTGCATGTGAAGGCACGGTGAGTGGATTTTCTGTATATCTTTCATTTAACTACGTAACCATTCAGTCCAGGTCGAAGCGACTGCCAGCTCCGACTCCATCATTCCATTTGTAAAAGCATACCCAGCAGCTCAGCGTTCCATTGGCTGGCCTACTTTCGGCCTGGGCTATGACAGTGAATGGGCTAAATTGGATGGAAACGTTTTTACTCATTTGTGCAGGCGAGGAACTCTGACAGTTCACCACAAGGCTTTTGGTTGGTCAGGCAGACATACACAGAAAGATTACTTCTTTCTTATTTGATGGTAGACTATAATAACCTACTTCCTAAGGGAAAGACAGAAAAACACAGTTGGGAGCATGCCGTCAGGATGACAAATGCAAAATGGCAGGCCAGTTTTCTGTATACGTTTGGGCAGAAAACCTGCTTATAGTTTTATAGCTTTGGATGGATGGAGAGAGTAACTTAAGTAGCTTTCTGAAGGAGTGCAGCTACTATAACCACATCGGAGACATAAAAGATCATCTCAAAGTCAACACAATCCATAGTTCATTTTTTGTTTAAAAAAATATGAATTAATAAAATAGTTTACCTGAAAATGTAAATTACCTCATGATTTACATATTACATTTTTATTTTCAGGCGATCATTTTAATGGTGATCTGGTAGGCCACAAGATACTAAAAACGTATAAAACTGCAGCAGGTGGGTTTGTTCACATCAACACTGACTTTACAAGTTCATACATCTCTGAAAATGCATAATAAACAGCATGCTAAGAAGCACAGCATTAGCTAGCATGTCTGGGCATGCATGAATTCATTTGCATGCTCCCTTGTTAGAGTCATCCTTCAAGGCAGCATCGTAAAGCACATTCAGAGTGAGGCAACTGGAGACTATAGGCGGTGTTACACAAGTGAGGAAATGAAAACCATCAGTCATAGGATTTATTTTCAAACAGCCGGTTACCAGTAAAACAGCATTAGTCTTTAGGAATGATGGTCATGCACATGATTAATGATCTTATGATGATTTAGAACCATATGCCTTGTGGATCACTTATTACATCAAAGACAAGTCACCTAAGCAGTAAAATTATGCAAACTTCTCAGAAACATCTGTAAGAGCGAATACCTTAAGTTCAGCACACGATACAGAACTCTCAAGAGGGAGAATCACCAAAAATAGGTACAGTAATAGAATGGATTATGACATTTTCAGGAGTAACATTTTAAAAATTAATGGAAATATGATGTCCTGAAATCATGATGATTTCTGAGTTTCCACAATAACTGATCTAATAGTCCTCAGTAAGATTACTTTGTTTGAGAGTTTCTTAATACTACATTTCCCAATAACTTTTTGTCAAAACAAATAAAGCTTCCTTGTTCAACAAATTCTCTCACAATACAACTGTCAATTTAACAAACTTGTATTCTTACATATAAAATAATATGATCTTTAACAATTAAAGTTGTCACACAAACGTCAAAACTTCAACAATGGCGACACTCAACACCATTAGGCAAAAAATGAGCTTCCAACATCTCCACATATCCAACAATTAACAGTGATGAAAGAAACAACAACATCATTAATAAAAGCAAACAACATCTATTTATATTGCAGACTCACAAACCCTTAACTTTTCAGCAAGATTGTTTAATATAAAAAATAACTATATCAACTCTGCTTAGGCTTTCTGGGACACAATTTGAGAAAATATTATTTGTTATATGTAGATTAAAGATAATTCACATGCTAGTATCTGTGATTTAAAAAGCCCTTGGATACTATGTACATTTTTACAGTGAACACAACACACAAGAAAAACCAAACCTAAAATTGTTCGTCATTTTTGTAAAGGTCACAATAGCTCTGACAAACTCTTTCCAGTCACATTCAAACATCTAACAATTAAACAACTCTGTGATCCAGATGTGTTTGACATTACAGACACTGTGCTGCTGTATTTTAGTCATTAATGGATTCTCTATTTGCATAAATCACATCCTCTGTCATCCATCAGTTTAATCACAGACACCATGCCAGCCAGGAGACCATGACTGGGGCACAAAATATGAATATTGTAATGACTTGCAAAACTCACCCCATGGCTGAGCTTCAACACTCAAAGCAGGTAACAACAAAACTGAAGACATGCAAGAACAGAACCGCCAATATACACACACATACACACTCATAGACACAAACATAACACTGCTCAGATAACCTCAGGGCAAGATATACGTTACTAATGACACTTACCAAGTTTCCCAAAAACAGGCTAAAGAATTGGCAAGACAGCAGTTTGTGATCAAATCCAAAATGGCCAACAGATAGTGTGGCTGACCTTTGACATTAAATGAATTCATGTGACCCGAATTTTTTAGAGTTGAGAAAAAATGTAGGAGACAAAAACAGTTTTGTCTTCTAAAAAATTCAAATTGACAAAACATGTTTTTAGGGAAAAATATTATGCTATTGAATTTAAGCAAAAATATATAAATAATAAAAGCAAAAATTATAAAAAAGCAAACAAATAAATAATAAAAAATATAACATAAAATATGTTATAAAATATAAAATATATACAAAATATAATATAATTAAAAAATATATATACATTTAGTGACTAATGCCAAACTATGTAACTTTTTACCATGTGGTTCTAGGAGATCTCACAACACAGGACAACACAAAAACAATAAAAAGATAGTATAAGTAGCATAAAACATCTGGTGTTTGGACCCTAAAATCTTCCAAAATCTTTTCAATAGAGTCTTTACCTATCTGCTTGATGCTTTTAGAGTAACCAAGTTTTACCATAGTAAATACCCACATTAATGAAAAACAGAATCAAGAAAAGTACGGGCCAATTTCAATGATTGCACACTGATTTTTTGTGTCACAAGGGAGAAAAGAAGTAGGGCTCTTTTTAAACTTAATTTCCTGCAGTATAACTTGTGGTAAATCTTTCCATTTATTGAAGGCATCTGTGTCAGTTCTCTTTAGAAAGTGACCTATGATGCTACAGGCCTTATCATGTTCACTAAAGCCACTTTCTTTAAAGCTGGCCCACTTTCTACATGAAATAAGACTTATTCAGGATAGAGCATGTGTTTGCAATAAAAATGTCATTAAACAAGAAAAAAATACATGCACACACACCTTGAAATAATATAAACCATATGCCAGCTGCACGGGATGAAGCTGTGGCCATCGGTCAAACAAGATGACTGACTTTTGCTTTTCCAAGTCGGGAGTAAAAGAACTTTACATCTCTATATGGTATATGGTTTCTGTTGTTTTGATTCGGTATGCACATTTATACAATATATCATGTGCATTTGGCAGGTTCCCACGCATAAATCGTTCACACAAATTTCATGAACACACACACACTTTGGAACTCTGACATTTTTTCCTTTCACCCAAAAAACGGACGTCCATCAAGCGCTTTCTGTGCAGGCAATCTGCAGTACCTGGCTTCTGTAAAAAAAACTTCTGTCTCTGTTGTATTTGTGTCTCTCCCTTTCACAAAATCACCACTCTATTCACTCACAGAGAAGAGATCTCCACAGGATTTGAACAGTGACTCCATCTTCTAGATACAGTAAGTAGAGAACAATCAGTGATGAATCAAACTGGTATGTACAGCTATTTTACCAACTGCAATAGCATCTGCCTGAATTTAAAACATGCAAAATTTCAATGCAGACCCCTGTGTATATGGGACTGTGAGATATTGCTATTGTAAGTGTTATTAGTGTTTTTTTAATCTTGAATTTTCTCATTTTCTATTGGTCACACATCATCATAAGATACACATTTGCAGGTCAGACTTGGAAGACAGTGTAATGCAAAACATTTATTTGCTTTTCCACTCTGCTGCATTCACATGCATATAAATGAAAGTCAGTGAAATAAAATCTAGTGTGACTGTGACAAAACTCTTAATTTAACATAGAAAGTAAAAATTAGACTTATCAAGTTATTCAATTGCTGTTTTTGTTTTTTGACACTTAATTAAATGAACGTTTTAGCTTCTTTGACTCACCACTCACATTTTTGTGTGAAAGAATAAGCACAAGAGCTTTCACGAGCTGCTCAGTACAAGCTGCTCATTTCTGCTTTCAAATGCTCAAGAACATCTTGTTTATTTTAACATACTTAAGGACGCAATTTGTGATGCTTTCAAAAGGCCTTGTGTAGAACCCAGAACATTCCTTTAATACACAATGTGAAAATACCTAATGGACTATATCCTAAGAACCTTGTTGAATCTATTGAACATAGCAACATACTAGTAAGCTGAAACCATGTGTGTTATTGATTCCTACTAAAGAAGAATGTCTGACCTTGAATTGTGAAAAAATGTTGTGTGTTAAGAGGCTGATCTTTGTCATTAGAGTGTTCTCATTGTTTACTGGACTTCTGTAATGGTGAATTGTTATAGATACTGTCTGAGCATTTCATTAATAAAGATCTGCAATTCTGAAATCTTTCTTTTTAACTGATGTGTGTGTTGAGTTTGTGAGAGTGAACATTTCTGGTAACCTTTACATGGTCACTGGGGATGGGGAGGCTTTTAGTGCCTGTAGATATTCTAACACAGTGTCTAAGCATATCTGCTATAGATTGTTTTACAATTATTATTAGAAGACTGACTGACCTTGACCTTTCTATAGCTTCCTGTGTTATGATTTTCTCGTCACATGACAACAAAAAGGCTTCCTGCATGCTGGTAACTTTATAATGAATTTTAATTTGGCAATGTTTAAAACTAAAACTATAATTTGAGCTGTTAGGTCAGATTTTTTTAACACGCATAAGGATGATTAGTAAATTGCAATTTTATGTTTTAAACAAAGGTGGCGATAAAGATGCAAATGTTACAGACTGCAGATTTATAACATTTAAAAAACGGCTTCATTACTTATTCTTTGGAATATACTGTATGCTAATAGATTATGCCAAGTTTACTGTTTTAAATTTTAGCATTTTATTACAATGCTTATATGAAATTTTGATTTTATACCTTATACATTTTTAAAAAATACATTTTTCAACAGATATTAAAGAGTGTCATGACTGACCCATCACCTACAGTAATACGTATTCCTAAAAGTATGTTGTTTTGGAGTGTGTGTTTGTGTAAATGTGGGTGCCCTCACTCCTGCCATGCATCCATATGTGTGTCTGTTTATTTACAAGTGTTGGAATGTGTGCGCACACATATGTGTGTGGGTGAATCCACACATAGCCGTGCTTGAGTGAGAAACAGTGTGTGTAATGCTTAGCTCATTACGTTTTATAATTCAGTACATTTTGATGAATAGAAGAGTGCTCCTCTTCGTCACATCGGCCATGCTGAGAGCCATCTGTGTGACTGGGCTTCGATCTCATGTGCACTACATCACACAATACTCTACTGTAGTAATTTTTACAGACATACATGAAAAACCTATTGTTTTTAAGGACAGGATGAGTTTCACTAACATGTCATACTGTACATTTTTGTTTATTATTTATTTCCTTAACGTGTTTTTTTTACTTATAAAATTTGAATATACTTTACGAACATATGCCATCTTTTCTCTGACCCTTAGAAGTAAAGATGATTTTTTTTTGGCTCTACCTATAAATCGTACACGTAAACAGCCTCTTTGCATTAATATAAGTTCACACACAAAATGTTAGGTCTAGTAGTGTTATGTACAGTTTGAGAAGTTTTGCATTCTGAAAGTTACAGTATGCAGTACAGTATGATGGACTTTTTCATCTAAGAGGATCAGTGATTCCTGATCTAGCGCCAACTTTAAAAACACTAAAACTATTGTCTTTGCCTTCGTAACATCTCCTTTACTGCAAATCACTCTCAATAGACCAACCTGCTAAAATCACTGCCAGATTGCAATATGTTCACAAATTCTGCAATAAGAGTTTGTCACCCACACCAAACAATCTGCCCACATCATCCCATCCTCTGTAAACGGCATTGGCTGACTGTCTCCTCTCATATTCACCATGAGATGCTTCTCTTAACCTTTTAAAGCCTCCATGGCCTTGAACTCAATTAATCTCAATTACAAACACCTCTACTGTACATTTGAGTGGAAATGTTTTATATGATGTGTTGTCTCAAATGTCTATCAGTCGCATTTCTGCCTATTTTTTGTTTTATATACAAAGGATTTTTGAGCTGTGTGAAATGTAAGTGCATTACTATATTGTGACGTATACTGTACGTTCTAAAATGACTCATGCTGTTGTGTAAGATTTTGGTCATACCCCCACCGCATTATGACCTCTCTAGAAAACATCATTGTGTAATATTGAAACATACAGGATGACAAAAATATGATATCATTGTGATTCTGTGTGGCAGGTTCGCACAAGTCGATCACATGAGACTTCCTCTTGCTCTGAGCTAAACTGTTCCCTATAGAGTCAGGTTAGGCAGGTATCTCTGTGTTGCCATTGTTTTAATCTATATTGTCTTTTCTGCTGGATTCCTGCATTGCAGAATGCGAGTTTCATAATGATTTTATCTTCTGCACTTTCAGCAGAGTCTGTGGGCAGAGAACCTGACGGACAAAAGCCTACTAAAGAACCTGAAAAAATGTATTCTAACACAGCGCTGCATGCATTCTTAGATGGCAAGAGCTAATTTGTCAAAAAGATAAATTCTTGTACAAGACTACCATAGACGTACACTATTTGAAACTTCACTGAATGTTTTTGTAATAAAATATTTAAGTTTAGAATCACTTGTAATTTCGAAGTGAGTCGGGTTTGATAAACATCTTCATCAATTTCAACTGTAAATGAACAACAATCAGTGAAAGTAAGTGTTAGACTCCACTTCAGTTACCCAGTGTGATTCTAACATTACCCTTAATTGTGTTAATTCCTCCAGCAAACCCGGCCCAGAAGAAATCCCTTACACCCAAAGCCCCGGACACTAATGAATTGCTCTGTGCTGGAGCAGCCTGGTACGTCTAGAGCTGTGTCATGCTTCTGCACCCTAACACATGCGTCTCTCAACACACATATACAAACACACCCCTCAGTGCCTGGCACACAACAGACCCGGTAACTCACAGCAGACCACCTCTGCAGCTGAACCGAGTCAACCAACAGCCTCCACATCTACAGTGGGGCTCGCTGAAGGAAGCTTAGAAATTCCATTACAAAACGGGTTTAATGCAGTTATGCATATTTAAGGAAATCGAGAGGTTGTGTAACAGTTGCATGTCTAAAATGTACACTTGCATGCATGCAAACTCAAGCACTAACGTAATTTAAAACAGATGTATGCTGTGTGTTTCTAGAAATATACACCAAAATCAGCTCTCTTGAGAAGAACAAAGGGTGGTCTGGCAACCCATCTCGAGGAACCCTCAAGGAGGAAATGTGCCGTACTATGGAGATGTAATCTCCTAATAATTGTTTTGATGTAACACCTCTTAATCTATGCAAAATAAAGCATTCCTACAGAGGGAAAAGACTGCAGTAACCAAAGGACATCATCATCGCTGTCTGATTTCAGATGCATGTATATGCCTGACACATTCTATACATTTTGCTTTGAATATAAACAGAATATATGCTATAAAAATTGTATATAGTTAGATAGATATCTCTCCAAGTGGTGCTGGTCTATATATACTCGTAAAACGGACACCAATTGAATACAGTGATGTAGAGCAGCACGTCTGCCAAGCAGCTGTATTAAATCAATGATATCATCACTCTACTGAGTGCTGCAATACTGTCAAGTCTACATCGTTGCACAAACATTATTGGAAGGTTATACATTAAACAGCTTTAGGGTCCATCAATGCACATGAACTATAACACTACTGCCTGGGAAAAGTCTGGATGATGCATTAATATGTACTTTAACTGTACATCTAATACAGTAAAAGAGAGTAAAATGGGACTGTGAAACAACTACATATGAAAATGCAGTCGAGCCAGACAGAAGGATTGAACAAACTATCAAACACAATCACATTGCACACACGCACAAATCTATATTCAAAGCACATCCCTGAAAAATTAGGTTATCTCACATCTTTGAGCTCTTAGAGCCAAACATTCTTAATGAGACTGGGTAATATATACACACAGATGATGTCAGGATCTGGGCAATGGGCCTAAAAGTTCATTTCATTGTATAAACACAAGAGCTGGTTACTGATTTTTTTCATCATTTTAAAACAACACATTAATATAACTCAAACCTGCACACATGAGGTAGAAAAACATAAAAAAGAAAACACCTTTAGTGTTTATTTTATCCCAAACAAGGTAAACAGCCAATAATTGGGAACATCTTATTAGACTGTTAAAAACTGCTTTTCAGGTGGACAACTTACCATTTGCATTTTTTCCACATATTAGATGCTGATATGGCAAAAAGAGGCCGTACAACTCTGAATCATTGCTCAGAGCCTGCTCAAAGGATTCCAGTGTAAATTTAGGGACTCCGTTATCTTTCTCCACCAATGAACTATTCAGCATCCGAGTGAAGACCTCTCGGAACAGGCTCTCCATACAGGCGGTCAGGTATATGGCCGCGTGCTCGTGGATGCGCACCGCGACCCTGCTGTCCACCATCCACCTGAAGAACTTCCCCACGGAAAACACCAAACCGCATCTTTCCGATTTTCCCCGGCTGAATTTATCCTCGGTGCTCATGTTGTACATGGAGAGCGCGCTGAGCGCCGCGGCGATGCAGTTGACCGAGATGGTCCACGACAGTATCATCTTGATGGCACTTTGAATCTCATATTTGGTGCATTTGCCGTAGCGCAAACTGAGCCTCTGCGCTTCTCTGGCGATCCTTACCAGTGCACGGCTCACGAGCGCAGAGAGCCGTGCCAACAGATCCGCGGAAACCGTCCCGAACCTCAACTCTTCCTCCTTGTTGAGCGCGTTCTCCACCTCCCCGAGGCTCCAGGGCACATCCTCAAGCTCGGGAAGTTTCGCACAGTGTCCGGAACACTCCAGGGTCTCGCCGTCTTCGGCCAGGACGGTGTTGACTGTGTCTAGGCTGTTGTGTCGACTGTGCATGGAGTCGGTCAAATGCCAGCAGTGCCCTCCATGCGCAAAAGAGACGTGCGCCTCGGAGCAGCACAGAGACAAGCTCGATGACCTGAAGGAGTCCGCGGCTCCTCCGTAACCCGAATCCAGCGTCAAATCCTCCAGGGTCCTCACCACGGATTTACCCCTTTTTGCCATGACTGCACTTCATATTGTCCACAAGCCTTAAACCAAGGGGAAATCGGGTTTGTTTGCAAAGAAATGCTACTGCTTGACTGTGTCTACAATCCGCGATGTTATTAGGCTGATACTAAAGAGTTCAGAGAAGATACAGGCGACTTCCTAAATTGTTGCGTTCAGTGAAAATACGCCCCCAACTTTGAGAAGCAGTGAGGTTGTTACGGCACTGAACAGAGAGTGTTTGAAGCATCAGATGGAGGAGGAGCCACAGACAGTACCGCATCCAATACGCTAACGGGCTTATTAGTGCTTACAGTTTACAGTTAGTTTTAAATTTACATGGTCCTGCGTTTGTGCATGGTGCCGTTACTTCTGTTTATCTGGAGATCCCCCAAAAAGCCCATCCAAAAATCTGATATATGGCCATTTGTTTATGGCCATATATATATAAGATATGTATAGGAGGTTATACCTTCTAGACATGTTTTTGTATGTTCACAAGAGAGACTAAACATTTCCTTTTGACACTCTCAAATTTTTTGAAAGATTTTGTTAATAGTTCTTCCTCAGATTGTGCAAAAGTTTATTCATTCATTTTTAGATTTCTACAATCCACACTGAGACTCATCTAAACCCTGCTGAAAAGAACAATACAAATTCGGATGGTTTCCATTACACACAGAACCCAACACACTACCAGTAGAGACCCAAATAGATCATAATAGATCATTTAAAATCAATACAGTTCCCATTATAACCAATAAATCCATTCAAATTTCTGTGATGGTTCATTTGTTTTTGTCATCAAGGCAATGTTAAATAAAATAACCTTCTTTCAATGAGCGACAATCTCGTTTGTCAAACAACTTAGTGGATCTCCTCAGTAAGACACAGTGGTCTTAAGTGGCCAAAACACATAGATAGACTTTATACAACTAGTAGTCAGCACGCATGAAACTATTCGATCCATTTGACCACGCAGGGCAGCATGTCTGAGGACAAAAAGAAAGGGATCAAGTGAACACCTGCCCTCTCCCCATTCTCCCTTTCAGAAGGAGCTCAAAGTAACGAGATTCCAGTTCATTAATAATGAAGAGTATGCATAATATATCAGTCATCTTGAATGGAGGGTTTTTGTGAACTTCACTCACAGTCTGTAAAGGTCACACGTTCTTCAATGCAAGAATAAAAATGAAGCCAACAGCTCTTATTTTCTTACTAGATTAACACAGTAGGTATTTGGTAGATTGCAAATAATAACAATAAAAGAGCTAACTAAAAATAAAAGCACAACCTAGGTTGGTGGTATGTTTGAAGATTGAAGACTACAAATGCATAAATAAACGACTGCATTAAACAAAATAACACTACAGCTAGAAGTACACTTCTCTGTTCAAGTGTTTTTATCCTTGTTCCCTAAAGAGGGAACGATATTTTACTCAACAGTGACCTCTTGGGACATGCTTTTTGAAACTACAGCCATATTAATAAGGACAACTGTTTGTAAAATGTTTTGCCAGTAGTGACTTATTCATTTCTTTAATGCTACTGAACATCACACCTTAATACATTTAACGTGTTTAAATAAATCCATATCTGACGATTAATTCATTCATTTCACAAATCAGTATTTAGAGGTTGAACTCCAGAATAACATATTGTCGTACTACACTGCCATCTAGTGTTCATCTAAACTCAAAAGCACAACGTCACTTTTTATTTTCTCTGTTTTATTTAGTTCATAGAGTACGTTACTTAGTAAATATACATATAATTATATGACATTATTGCCATTATAAATCGAAATGTTTTTCTAAACCTGTTAATAACATGTATCCGGTCTTATTATATATGTGATTATCCTATAATATAATAGTAAAATGTACATTATGATTATTATTATATTATACATACAGATTTAAGCCCTCAAGAGATCTTAGCGCTCCAGCACGCGGACAGTCCGGCAGTGACGTCATTTTCATCATGGGCAGAATCAACCAAGCGACAACAACCAGCGCATGCGCATAGATAGGCAGCCGCTAAAACGTTTTGCTAAAAAGTGCTTTAAAACTCTGTAAATTACTGGACAGATACATGGATTACCCCCTGTAATGCAATTTAATATTTTTATATATATTAATGTATTCCTTTTATATAATTTTTTTACATTTAGGCATTTAGCTGACGCTTTTAGTACTAAGAGGTGCTTTCCTAAGTTTACAATGTTTTGCAGCGCTAGGCAGGTACCTGTAGAGGAAAGAAAAGAGTTTTAGATTATATTTTGTTTATTATGCTGCTCTCATATATTTTCTAGTTTGTTGAATTGTTGCGATGTTAATGTCTGTTTGTTTTAAAAAGTTGTTAATAATAAAACCCGCTCAAAAAGGCTTTAATGTGTACTTTACACACCATACCACAGAAACGTGACGGCGTACTACGTATGCGGGCAGATCTGACCAATCATTTGCGTAGACGCCAGTTTACGTCAGCGCGTGGGCGGAGTTGACTGACTAATGGCTGTTGGTTCACAGGGTGAATTAAAATTGACATTCAGCTAAACGACAACAATCGCAGATATTTTTGCCATCAAATGACGCTCGCAGTGCCACTCGTGCGATGTACGGTTTGTTATCGACGGCTGTCATTTAAAAACGCATGATTATTGAATGGATTAGGGGTAAAGTTACACGGCTGTTTTGTTCTCTCCCTCTCTGCGCTTCCATGTTGACGTTTGCGCGCTCGCTTTGTTGAGGGTTCTCCGTGCGCGTGTCTTACACGAATCTGTCAGTTTCACCGCAGCGCTCCAAACAAAGCTTAAATTCGTTGTTTATGTAAACTCGTCTCGCCGATCACAGGGTCAAAAGCAACGATCAGAGAAACTATATGAATTTTTGTTTCTCGATTCAGCAGTCACGGGCACAGCGATCCTGCTTCAACATGGGGAAAGTTTTCCTTGAGCAGGGCTGAAAAATAGGTCACCCGGATCTTGCCGTTGTTTCCATACTGGTATCTAACTTCTAAAAGTTCTGGATTTGCCAAGTTTGGGGGTCGTTGAGACATTCGTTATCTTGAAGTGTTTACAGTACATTTGGAGTAATGGTGGTCAACACGATCCATTGGTTTAGAAAGGGTTTACGCTTTCATGATAACCCATCATTGCGGGAATCTATAATCGGAGCGGATACCTTGAGATGCGTTTACATCCTCGACCCCTGGTTTGCAGGATCGTCCAACGTGGGAATCAGCAGGTGGAGGTGAGTTGCTATTGAAACATACTGAAACACGTGTTTGCTGTGATCTGCAGTGAGTGATGGTGGTGGTATGTAAACTGTATTACAGTCAACACCCCCACAAAACATTACTTTAATCTGAGTAATTCAAGTGATGATGCCAGTTGCTTGTTTTGAATATGAAATACATTTTTAGGGATAAAGAGCTTTATAAGAAATGGTATGTGGTAATTTATTAAAATAATAGAAAGCTTCACATAAATTCTTTACATAAACAGGCCCTCCTTTATTTAAACTTTACTTGTCAAATTATTTTACTGTTTAAATATGTAATCCAAATTTAAGAAGCTCTCATACTTCCCTAAAATTGATCATATTCCTCTTTTTGTGATCTTTACTGTCTTAGAGGAGTAAGCCAACTTACTTTTGCAAAGAACAAAAGTAAACATGTTGATCATGTGTGGGTATTATTGTTTGGGTATTGCTGTTAAAATGTACATATCCTTTACTACAGACCAGTTGGTTTGTCATTTATTGTGTTGTAGTTAACCAGAATATAAATAGGTCTATAGCAATGTGAAAGTGCCATTTTTATGGACTGTTGTCAAGGTGATTAAAAGGGGGAGTATGTGTACTTCAGAGTGTGTCTGTGGTAGGATATCCTTGTGGGATGCTTTAAATGCCCTCCAATAGCTGACTAATGATGTAACATCAAGCTCAGCCACTTCTCCTCTCCCTGGTGCAGGCCTTGCATAAGTAGGTCACTGTGTCGGTAGATGTTATTACCTCATTCGCCTTCTGCAGCAGTGACCTACTTTTCTTTACTTCAGACGTCCCTTTTGCCTACGCCACTCCTCTTTATGCCGTTTGTAGATATTAAACATTCATAGCAAAAATTACAACCTACACAGAGGCTTCTTTCAGGAGGTCACGTGGTGTTTAGGTTGTCCTCAAATGCCCTGTCTGAAAGAAATCTGGATATGTAGTTACAAAGATACCCTAGCTGATGCCTTATGTCTTTAGACTTAAAAATATGTGATTTATCATGTGCAGATTGTTTTAAAAAGAGTTAAAAATGATGACTTTATGTAAGGGGTGTTTTATGTTCACCTTGACCCAGGCTGTGATGTAGGGGATCAGACGTTTTGAAGAAGGTGTGCAGACAGGCTAAACCCTGTGCTGTTCTGCAGAGACGGTCCCTTGAGAAAGACCTCTAACTGTAGCTCAGACAGGATTATTATTATACCCCAATGTTCGGTACAGCCAACTAAAAAAGCATTGCAAAAACACAGAAACACTGCATGGAATACTGCACACCATTTTGTAAAATGCAATTTACTAAATAAGTAAATTTTGAGATTTTGAGAAGCAGTACTAATTTTAATTCATAATACTTAAAGTGAAATTAATGCTTCCCTTGCACTTACACAGTCAGTATAATAGATGTCAAGGTTATATTTTCACAGAATCTTCTTTACATTATGTAGGATTTTATGTAGAAAACATTAAGTCACGAAAAATGACTTTCTGGGTTTTCACAGGCAGGGTCACGTACGACAACAGCCTAGCTGAGACACGGATGTATTGCTTGCTGTTTTACTTTTTTTACTGCGTTAAAAGAAAGAATAACAACAAAAGTGTGCCTACCTTATATATCCACCTACCTGTTATTGCTCCTGGGTTGTCACTGACTGTAGTGATTCTATGTTTTGTGCAGGTTTTTGCTGCAGTGTTTGGAGGATCTAGACGCCAGTCTTCGTAAACTCAATTCTCGTCTGTTCGTTATCAGGGGACAGCCCACAGATGTCTTTCCAAGGCTATTCAAGGTCAGTGAACTGCATAAAAATGAGTAAACAAGGAATAGTTTTGTTCTCCAATAGTGTTGTTTTTATGTGGGAAAGCCCAAGACGGTTGTTCCTATTTTGACTTTCCCTTTGTGACTTCTTTCTTTTCTTTTTTTTGTCAGGAATGGAAAATCACCCGACTGTCATATGAGTATGATTCTGAACCCTTTGGGAAGGATCGTGATGCAGCTATTAAGAAGCTGGCCACAGAGGCAGGGGTGGAAGTCTTTGTCAGGATTTCCCACACGCTTTATGATCTGGACAAGTGAGTTTGTTTTTGTAGACCTTATTTCTCCTATTGAAATTGGCATTAATTAAAATTAGTATCATGACATCATCTGTCCACTGTTCATATGTCATTGATCACCTTTCTCTCTGTAGGATCATAGAGTTGAATGGAGGACAGTCACCTCTCACCTATAAACGATTTCAGACGCTCATCAGCAAAATGGACCCCGTGGAAACACCAGCAGAGACGATCACAGCTGACATCATGGGAAAATGTGCCACACCCATCAGCGACGACCACGACGACAAGTTTGGCGTGCCTTCGCTGGAGGAGCTCGGTGAGACACCTGCGTTCTTCACTTTATCTGTGCATGCGTATGTTTTTTGGAAATGTGAATTTTACAAATGTATGTCGTCCAGGGTTCGAGACAGAAGGTCTGTCCACAGCTGTGTGGCCTGGTGGAGAGACCGAAGCTCTTACTCGACTAGAAAGGCACTTGGAGAGAAAGGTAAACATGTAGTCTAGAAGCCTACCAACTATATCTATATGTCAGGTATTGTAGTCATGTCATGCAATGGTTAAATGTTTTCTTACAGGCGTGGGTGGCAAATTTCGAACGTCCTAGAATGAATTCGAATTCCTTGCTGGCCAGTCCCACAGGCCTGAGCCCTTACCTCCGCTTTGGCTGCCTGTCATGCAGACTTTTTTACTTCAAACTTACAGACCTCTACAGAAAGGTACAAAAGCAGTGACTTAAGGTCATGATGTGACTTAAAATCTGACACATTCCATTTTCACCAATCGCAGGTTAAGAAGAACAGTGTCCCACCGCTATCCCTCTACGGTCAGCTGCTCTGGCGTGAGTTCTTCTACACGGCCGCTACTAACAACCCACACTTTGACAAAATGGAGGGCAATTCCATCTGCGTGCAGATCCCGTGGGACAGGAACCCTGAAGCTTTGGCAAAGTGGGCTGAGGGTCGGACTGGTTTCCCGTGGATTGATGCAATCATGACTCAGCTGAGGCAGGAGGGATGGATCCATCATTTGGCTAGGCACGCTGTCGCTTGCTTCCTCACACGAGGAGACCTGTGGATCAGCTGGGAGGAGGGCATGAAGGTATCTGCTGCTCCTTTATCTGTATGAATTTTAAAATCTCCTGCTGTGATGAACTTTAGATATGTTTGTTTGAAGGTATTTGAGGAGTTGTTGCTGGATGCAGACTGGAGTGTGAATGCAGGCAGCTGGATGTGGCTTTCCTGCAGCTCGTTCTTCCAGCAGTTCTTTCACTGTTACTGTCCAGTGGGATTCGGTCGACGTACAGATCCTAATGGAGACTATATAAGGTGGCACCCTTGCATATATATGTTATGCAAGTTTTACAAGTGTGGTTAAATATCGAGGTGATGCTCATTAAACAATATATTTCATTCATTTTTTGTGTCAGACGCTATTTGCCCATATTAAGGGGATTCCCTGCCAAATTTATCTATGACCCTTGGAATGCCCCAGAAAGTGTTCAGAAAATCGCCAAATGCATAATTGGAGTGCATTACCCCAAACCCATGATCAATCATGCCGAGGCCAGCAGAGTCAATATAGAGCGAATGAAACAGATCTACCAGCAGCTGTCCTGTTACCGGGGTCTTGGTAAGACAATTCGGTAGCATTAAAGAGGAATAATTATTGAGCTTATACTTTTTCCAAAACCATGCAGACATGAACAATACCTCTTATTGATTTTCAGCAGTTATTGGTTTTCAATACCTCTTAATGGATCTCTTGTTGTTTTTCAGGACTTCTTGCAACTGTTCCATCCAACACAAGCAACAACGGTGATGGTAATGGATCAGCTTCAGGAGTAGGTCTTTCCTCTGGAGATAACACACAGGAGAGAACTCTTACAACAGGTACACACTCAAGAACCTTCTTTACTGTTTTTATTTTACATTTTATGTGATCTGTATAAATATGCTAGTGATATTGCCTTAGAGCGATTTATCTATTAAAATTATGTAATATCATTGCATTGCATTTAGACTGATTTATTACTGATTTAACAATTGATGAAAATGTGGTTCGTTTTATCTAGCGCATATTGTGTTGTATATCCATTTTAGGTTACACAAGTGGTGGACAACCTCATAAACTGTCACAAAGAGGTGAGTTCTTTATCGTATCTTGGAGGTTCATAAAGGACTTAATGTTCAGGGTGGCTTTAACTCCACAATGCTATCTATAAACTTTCATTTCAGGGATTTATTTAACATAATGGTAGATTTTGTCATATTCCTATTTGCTGTGTCTGTTTTATAACAGTCTTATGTATGACCTCATATCCTGTTTTTGTCTTCAGGAAGAGGGAGTGTTTTAAAGCGACACAATGAAGACCAAACATCAGGCAGTGCATCAAAGATTCAGAGGCAAGACAGTAACTGATCATCTCAGGGCTTTTAACCAGCATATCCACCTTTCTCCTGAGACTAGTGACAAAACCTGTTTCAACATGCCTATCTTCAACTCCTTACTTAGCTTTACCCTTTGTGATTTGCCATGATGTTTTTCTTTGAGCTCGAGTTAGCAATGAGGTGTAACTTGGAAGGCGGGAAAAGTGTACAGTAGGCTTAGCTCACGAACTGTGCAACGTGACACACCATGTGTAGTTACAGCATTTTAATGTTTACATAAATTGCAAACTGTATAGTTATGAAATGTGCAAAAAATGTTTATGTTCTCTTGATGTTTGATTATGCATTGTAGTAATTATACACATCCGTTTCTTAATCTAAGTGTATGTGTTTAGCATACCATATGCCATTCATGTTGTCAAAAATTAGACCATAATATTGATCACCAGGACCAAGCCTAAAATTTAGAATATTCAAACAGGTCCCATATTAAGATGAGAAATTGGACATCATTAATGAGATTTATTCTGATGTTTATTTCTAATTCATAAATTGAGACCATAAATAAATATAAAAACAGACAAAAATCTGTACATTTTCTAATTGTATTGCTCTTTTAATGGAGTAATTTTATTATTGTGGCATGTGACTTGTAAGCACAACTGGATTTGTTTGAAGACAAGGAATACAAGGCCTACTATGTATATAAACGTATACTTTAAGTAATGTAGTCTGCAGACCATTGTACATAACTTTTTCTTGCTTATTTACAGACTTGCTGTTATATTTTTTATATGAGAAACAATGCATTTGTGTTTTAAATACTGTAATGTGTTCTTTATAAATCGCTATTAAAACATGATAGATACAAAATTGCTGTGATTATGAAATTATTTGCAGCAGGTTCATGAATACATGTATACTCGGTATGTAAAATCCTACATTTAATGGCAAAATCACAATTTCACAATCAGTACACATACAGTACTGTGCAAAAAATTTGGGTGCATTAGATGCTACATCAAAAGTGTTTATATATTTATCAGTTTATCAAAAAAAATTGTTTTGTAGTAAGGATTTTAGTCCATTTTTAAGGAATTTATGGTTGGATGATTTTAAAAACTTTTTACAGTTTAACTGGCGTTTATATTTACTGTGTGTTTGAAATGTAATCTAATATTGACTGTAAAAATATTACTTTTACATAATTGTAAGGAAAAGTTATGACGAAAATTGGAAATCCCACAGCCCACTGAAACGTATGTGATTAAACGGACACGCCCACTGTACGTCACGTGGTCAGCCCGCTAGAAGTCAGAAACCCCTTGATCTTACTGGGGAGGAGATCGAGGAGCTTATACAACCAATGAAGGCGGTTTGTTTGTACCAAAAGTCATATAAAATGACATTAGTAATCTCGTAAAATCCATATGAAGGACATCGGAGAGGAGATGCGGAAACCGATTCGGCTCATCGCGGCTGCCTGCAGAAATATGGGCATAGGAAAGAACGGGCAGCTTCCGTGGAGCCTCCCGTAAGAGATGACCTACTACATCATGATTATAATGTATTTTTATGAAATCGTTGTATTTTAAGAATTATGTTAGTCAGACATGAATCAATCGTTTTCCTCCGTCAGCAGTTGAGTGACGCAATAGTCAGCGTTTTAAAACCTGTAAAACGTGGCAATTTATCGAATGGCGCCAACGTAAACAAAACGCAATGTAAACTTAGTTCTTATGTTGAACTGACCTCTAAGTCTAAAGTCAGCGGGTTTTATTGAAAGGGGTAGATCGAGCCCCCAGATACCGCCACTTTGAGAGAAAAAATAACACCGATTATATGCGATATAAGCTTTTTTTTAGTAAAGCACTAATTCCCAAGCCGTGGAATCAAGTGAATTTAACACAGCTAACGGAGATGTTCTTGTGCAGAACACATCAAAAATATGTATCACGCATTTTAAATTGCATTCTGCCCACCATGAAGTTTTATTAGGATATCTTAATGTTATGAGACAAACAATATTTGTTGTGTGTTGCTGTTGTTCACAGGAAAGAGTTTCAGTTCTGTCTAGATACAGTTACAGCTGTGTCAACATCTGGTAAGTGGCTGAAGATTAAAAAAATTCATATTTAAGTTAACAATAGTATTATAGTTTACAGTAAGATGGATAATATAAATAAGAAATAACTTTTTCTGGTGGATCACAGAAAAGAAGAATCTGGTTGTGTGGGGACGAGGCTCCTGGTTCTCATGTCCTGGGACGGTCTTTCCTTTGGCCAATTGTCTTAATGTGGTATTGAGCAGAAAGCTAACGTAAGCATATTTATTTACATCAAGCTCCTAAAAATTTTTTTGAGGGTTGTGGAAGTTTAGCTCGGGTATAGATGCTTTTCAAGTCTTATGCATTGTTTGTTTTTCACAGTGCAGTACCTACACATGCCCACTATCTGTGTAAAGATTTTGCATCAGTAATTCGCCTGGTCTCTGAACCTCCTCTGTGTCAGACTGTGGAGACCATCTGGATTTTAGGAGGTCCAGCAGTATATAAGGCGAGGACAAAAAGCACTTATGATTAAATTATAGGGAATTTCTTTAAATTTATTGATGCTACTGTAGTATTGTACTGTAGTGTACAAGGTTCAACAGATGCATAACTGCTATTTATTTTATCAGGAAAGTCTTGAGCATCCATGGTGTGATCTCATTTACCTGACCGACATCATGGCTGACTTTGACTGTGACGTCTTTTTCCCGAAATTCGACCTCAATGTTTTTAGAAAACAAAAGGGGTGAGATTATGCTAAATAATAAGTTATCTCAGATAATTTTTCTTAATACAGCATTTGCATTGTGTTGTCTTATTAATTATTGTTTTCTTCAACAAGTTTTCCTGGAGTACCAGATGCACTTCAAGAAGAAAATGGTATAAAATTCCAATTTCAAGTTTTCAAGAAGGACGCCTAAGACTAAAGAAGTGACGACGTGGTTCGAACGTGTGTCAAAGAAGACTGATGAAGTAGATGTTTACAAAATCTAACAGCTTTTTTTATAAGTTTAAATGCAGTAGACATAAGCTTTCCTGAACCGAGCAATATTGCAAAGTGAACATTTTTAGCACAAAACCTACTAACTGTGGTATTTTACCACCATCCAAATCATAGTGATTTAAAATAAGCTATTTATTTGTACACACTATCAAACGAGAGATCCATTTTCTGGTGTATCATCATTGCTAAAATATTACACATAAATCACATCATACATGATACGAAACAGCAGATGGACAGTTCTGCTGCTGATGAACACTACTTCACTCTCAATGACACATGAAATGGTTTCTGACCACTCAACACATTTACTATTACTCATATCACCATGGTGACACAAGTGTAATGACTCAAACCAAATCGAGATGATGACACACAGTAGGGGTCACGTATGGAAGGTGTATTCATACCATCTGCTATGTGAACCCTTACTGAGCAATTTACTACATTCAGTATTAGTAAGATGTACTTACTTCCTCAGATTTCATTTGTCATTCTAATATTCCACAAGTTGTACACTACTGTTTTTCTGTAAAATATGGTACTATAATAAAGTTTATTTTTAATCCAGTTTACAATTATTAGTGTGAGACTTATTTACCACATAAAAATGGTAATTTTATCACGGGGTACAAATGATAACAGGACAATGTGAGTGTGAACGTCATCCACTAGATGGCGCACAATCACAGACACAATCCTACTGCTATATTGACACTGGACAAGAGGTTTTTGATACTACATAACTACAGCAATAAAAAGGAAACACATTATTATGTGTATTAATGTTATTTTTTATTATTACATTTATATTTAGTAATGTGACAGACATTTATACAACAAGTGAGAAAACTTACAAGTGCTGCAAACAATAGAAAAATGTGTAAGTGCAGCGAAAATGGTGTCAGTGTCCATCCAAATTGTATTTTAGTACCAAAAAATAGAGAACAAAGCAAGTGTTATCATCATTTGGTCAGGTGTTGTCAAATCTTATCAGGTTATTTTTGAAGATGGCTAAAGATTCAGCTCTTCTCTGTAGAGATGGGCAGATTATTTCACCAGTGGGAAGCAGTCCAGAAGGTACATGAATTACATTTTGTGGACAAATTTAAAATATTATTATACCATTTATCACATAATTACTTGCAAGAACACTACACATATTCCTGGGTAGTTCAAACCCATTTTTGGGTGATATACATGTATGGATGAATCCAAACCCAACTGTTGGGTCTTACCCCATCTTACATCAGACGTAGAAACATAAAGTTGTGTGGAATATTAATTTCGTAACACCAATGCTTTTATGATGTAGTTTTCATTGTACATTGAAAAGTTGGGCATGACTTGTATGACATTAATTTTGGAAAACTAATGCATTTATCGTCGGATGGTTTTTTGTCATACGTTGGACCACACAGGGCTCGAAATTGCGACCATTTTATTCTTGCCGCGCCTCGTGCCTGAGCGCTGTGTGTTTCATACAGCACGTGTTACAGCCGGGAGCGCGCACCTCGCGACTGCACCGCAACTGACTGTATAGTAATGGAGGTTTGTATTTTAAATACATTCACGAGCAAACCCCTTCGAAAAGCATTCGTGCTCCCCTCACAGCCATGCAGCAGTCGCAGGTGCTCAGCCGTGCGGTAAGAAACACAGCGCTTAGGCACGAGACACTGCAGAAGACGCAATATAAGCATAACATGATGTGATGTAGTTTCAGCGGTTTCTCTAAAGGTTATGATGAGAACATTTGAGGGTTTAGTCAGTGCAGAAGAGATGATTGACAGTGTGATATGAGAACTTTCGCCTCATACAATTTAAAGGGAAAGTTTACACTTTTTTTATCATTATTTACTCACACTTCAACTGTTTTAAACCTGTATAAATTTAGTACAAAGAAGATGTTTTAATAAAAGTTAGTAACTAAACCTTATACAGGTTTGGAATAACTGGAAGGAGACCAATTTACCTTTAAGCACATAACATGTGGGGTGTTTTAGGTTTTATAAATGGAAAATGTGTTATAGTAAACATAACATGCATGTTTTAATGGTTAAATTGGTACTATTTTGTACTATTTGGTACTATTGTCAATCCATTAGCATTTTGGCCATAAGCAATACATGGTTGCTTTAGTTGAGCAGCGGCCTGTTATTATTCTTCAATGTCGGTGGGTGCTCCTAAATTTTTGCAGTGCTTCCGAGTTAAAAAGTTAATTTCGAGCCCTGGACGCTGTATGTGGTTTTAGACTTGTATGTAGATTTTTGCGAAGGAACCATGACTGTGTTCTAGACTCCTCGGTTTGATTAACTTTTTATTGTTGTCAATGCGGATATGTAATCCTGAGGTTATTTACTGAAGCCACTTCATGTTTCTTTACAGTTACACATCGACAGGCAAAGGTGGGACAACCATGTAAGAAAACACTGCCTTAGATCCACTTGATTTGCACATTGTTAAATGAACATGTTAAATTATTAATATAATTAAACGTTTAGCTGTTTAAAGCATAAAGCAAGCTCTTTTTAATTGTATTTGCACATGCTTAAAAGAATTGCATTTTAATATTTCAATCTTTGTTTGCCAGTTTTCAATTTGCCTTTCATTTGTTGTGTAGTTTGTGACCCCCTTTGGTGTAACGCCAATATTGTGTATTTTGTTGTTTTAATTCTGTTTGTTGCCGTTTATAGCAAAAAGAATCACTTTTTGTAACTTATGCATTTAACTTAGTTAAATGCATTCTCACTCAATTGTTATATGAAATGTAAGTGTTTTAGACTGTTTAATAGCAAGCAAAATGTATTGAAAACACTTGTGAATATGTTTAAATGAGAGAAATAAACATTATTTTGTGTATATTGTTATCCATATTGATATATGGTGAAAAGGTACAGAGGATATACTGTAAATATACTGAAATATCTGTTTCAGGAATAACAGAAGTGTCTGTGAATGGTACAGAGGATATACAGCCAATCTACAGAATCTTTTGTTTTACGGTTGAAGGAAATGTCCGTAAACTTAACGGAAAAAGTACAGGTAATTTTCTGCCAGTACATTATTAGTTTTTTTTACAGAATTTACACATTTAAAATCTTAATTTTAATGAATTAACATGTTCATCAATTTGAATCTAAGAAACATCAGATTGTCACAACTCAGAATTTAATACTGAATCAAAGCTCTGAGAGCAGCTGGCAAACAGTACATTGTCATAGTCCTGCACACATAATTGCATGCGTCATCTATTTTCATATTTGTTACTTAAGTTTAGGTTCTTTGAGAATAGGATTCTACCATAAGTTTATTATATATAATATACATAATATATCTTAGTCAAATGATGTGTCTGTCTTTAGAAAAGATTCATTTACTGTTTGCCCAGAGTCACCCCAATACAATCTGTATCTTCCCAGTACAATCTCATACAATCTGAGGATTTGTGCGAAATTAATCTGCAGATAATATCAGACACTATATATGGGTGTGGCATATAAACAGCTCTTTTAAACTACTGGACAACAGATGGAACATTCTACATTATGACATCATAGAACCTTAGAACTCATCAAGTACATAAATGAGGGTTCACGACACACATTTAAGTAGTGATCGCGCTCGAAGTAGATGAGGTTAAACAGCATTGTCTAAAACCACTTGAGAAGATGAACCACAATCCAGAAACATCTCATTTTAGGCCATTACCTAAACATGGTATGGAATTAATTCCGTGATGTATTGTGACCCAAATGTTTAACAAATTTTAACAGATTTTCAAAGCTACACTCTGATTCTTAACAGAACTTTGCCAAAGGCATTAATACAAACATGTGTATCTATTTTAAGTGACAACAAAATCATATCATATCATATCTAGTCTGCTTGTAGCTGATTTGCATTTCCATAAAACTACCATCTTTAAGACCACCTTTTAAAATTATTATTCAGTATTTATACCATCTGTTTAGACAAAGCCAAAGATGTTTCAGACATAAAAAAATCACATTCTTATATTAACATGTTTCTTTCTGTTTGCTTTTTAGTATCCTTAAAATATAAGTGGGAAAGGGATTTAGCACGTGTATCCACTCGATGCAGTGTTGTAATGGCAACTAGGAAAGCTGATGGCAAAAAGGTAAGCCACATTCTAAACAGTAAACTTTTTCATCATTTTTCTCTAGTTAATTTTGTGAGTGTAGACCAGTGCTCACTATTATTTAAAACAAATTAGAGAAAATATTTTACAGAGTAGTGATTGTCAGAGATTTTATATTACATGTTTTAAGATGTTGCATGGATTATTTTGCTCACCTAAGCTTTTCATTTAACCCCCTAGGTTGTCATCAAACGTATTCCTAAATGGCCTGACACTTCATATGATTCTATTGTAAGTATGCAAAGTATAAATATTTTATATTTATAATTAAATTATAAACATAATTATATTACAGAATTTAATAGGATTTTGTTGTATAAGAGCTAACCTGTTGCTGTATACTTTTCTTCAGCCAGGGATTACTAACCGTGTGGTTAGGGAGTTGGCTCTAATGTACGTGATGAGTAAAGAACCCAGAAGACCACACATCGTACACCTGTATGAATGGTTTGACGAACCAACTGAAACCATTGTGGTAATGGAATATCCACACCCCTGTGAGACCTTATCCAATTTCATCAGGAAGAAGAAAGGTCACCTGGATGAAAAACTTGCACAGCGTTTAATGGTCCAACTTGTGCAAGCTGCTAAGGAGTGTATTGACCGTTCTGTGTATCATGGTGATATTCATAGTGGCAACATCCTTGTAAATATCGAGACCCTGCAACTAAAGCTGATGGACTTCGGATTAAGTGTGAGAATTGATCGGAATCCAGTCAGTAAGTCGTTTTTAGAATCATTTTAAAATCAAAACGGTGGCCACAGAATATAGAGATACTACATGTACTAAAAATCTCTTCTTTACAGAAGCGAATGTTGCAAAAGTTCAAACGTGGAAGAACCAACCTGTCATGAAGCCCTTACCTGATGCCATCAACAACACAGTGCAAACACTTGGTTCGGTTCTGAAAAATATGTTACTTTCATTCCCCTCAAGTCCATCCAAAGGTAAGACCAATCAACACTAAATATATTAATATCTTCTAAACTGTAAATGACTTTGACATATTTGACTAACCAGCTTTTTCTTTGTGTATAGAATGCAGGAATCTGATTGAACTCATTGACTCCGAGAATCTTACTTTAGAACAGGTTCTTAAGCATGCTTGGCTTAAAGAAGAAGTAGAGCTACAAATGAGACAGGTGCAGGCGGATGATGAGCCAATGCCGGGGTGCAGTCACCACTGATCATCAGACTGGATGAAAAAGCGATTTTTGCAGCCAGTCAGAATTATGGTAGACCAGGATATTTATTAATTTACAGTGCCTAATAACCAACAACAACAGTCAAGCAACCAGGTAGAACACACCTCAGTAGTGATGGGGCAACAAGAACAATCTTCTGTTAGAGCAATTTAAAAAGTGACGATGCAACAAGAACAATCTTCTGTTAGAGCAATTTAAAAAGTGACGATGCAACAAGAACAATCTTCTGTTAGAGCAATTTAAAAAGTGACGATGCAACAAGAACAATCTTCTGTTAGAGCAATTTAAAAAGTGACGATGCAACAAGAACAATCTTCTGTTAGAGCAATTTAAAAAGTGACGATGCAACAAGAACAATCTTCTGTTAGAGCAATTTAGAAATGTTCAAAATAAAAAAATAAAAGCAATTAAAAAATATAAAAATAAATAAATAAAAGCAATTTAAAGAGGACTCAGACACACTCGAGCAGTTTAAAACTAAACTAAAGACTTATAAGACTTACTCTTTAGCCATGCATTCACCTAATGACAAATCATAACTCTCTAAGGCCGCAATAGTTAGCTTAACCGGAACCGGGCACACATACATATTACACTATACGATATCATATTGCATACATTACATATGAACGTCCGCTACGCTAATGTTGGTCTGTTTTGTCCCCTTCTCTCTCTCCTCCTCTCTCCTTTTCTCTCTCCCTATCCCCCTTTCCCGAGGGTTCCCGAGGAATGAGTTCCTGCTGGCACAACACTGCTCATAACAGTCCTGCCCCACATGATGCCCATCCTGGTGATGCTAAATGGACGCCTGCCCAAGACAACTTCCTTGCACCCATGGCCCTTGAATTTAATTCAAATTAATTCTACCACCTTATATATAATCATTTTCATATTCATATTCATAATCATTTTTATTCACTCACTTAAGCAAGTAAATGTTTATGTCTTGTAACTGCATAGTGAGTTCTAGATGCGATCAATGGCAATTTGTGTCTTTATTACGGATTTCACATGCTACGGATTGCAACTATAACACGTCATGTCAGGGGTTTTTTTCTCTTAAAAAGTTTTTTTGAATCCCTGACCACTCACTTTCCATTCCATTTTTTTTTCTCTTTCCATACATGTAAAGCTGCTATGGTACAATGTCCTTTGTGAGAAAGCGCTATACAAATAAAATTGAATTGAATTGAACATTAAAGATTAACATTTTTCAATTAGTTGACAGTAAGAATGATAATAATTGAGATGAGAAAGTATAAACCCCTTTACTTTTAAAAAGTAAAAAAATCTCCTATTGTAATCAAATAAATTTCTTTTAATTGGTTATTTTTCTTTCATAATTAATTAAATATAAAGGCAAACTATACTCCATTTAAGGTTCGTCCATTAACTCATTGAACCTGTTATTTCTTTAAAGCACATGCGCTCCATCGCCATTGAGAGACAACTCTGTTTACTCCAATGGAACAGTTTTTCTATAGCGATGTTCAATACTATTACTATATCACACAGGAATTTTAGACATGACATGCATTAGCAACTTTTGACATTGCATCAAGCAAAAAAAAATTCACTTAGACAATGTATGAAAATGTGCGCAATTTACTGAATGAGATATTTAAAAACTGCTTGCGCTTTAAAAAGAGGGAGGAGACCGAAAGAAACACTGAGTTTATAGAATAAAACCTGCTGTGATTACACGATCCGGGTAGTAGAAAACGCGCATGCGCAAATGATAATTCTGTTTTGTGAGGATTTGCGACACTGCACGATCTGTTCCACGCTTGCGCACCATTTTTTCTACTTTTTTCTCTTAAATAAAGTAAAGATACTCAAAAAGTGTACTTAAGTACAATACTCGAGTAAATGCACTTCACTACTGTCCACCTCTGGTCTCATGTCACTTCTGTGTGCACACAATGCGTTCTTTTAAGTAATTTCCATTGTTAGACTTGTTTGTAGTTCTTTCTTCATGTAAGTGCAAATAGTGTAGGCAGAAATGCATATTATGTTCTTCTGTAAACACCACTGAAGGGATTATTTTCTTCATTTAGATTATATATATATATACATTAGCCTATATAGAGTATGGGGGCGTGACGTAACGGCTTTAGCGACGTGATGGCTGATGGGAAAAATCGCCATATTGTGAGGCCACTTGTTCTGACGCGCCAACGAGTGTAGTCATGGGAAGAACCTGCTGCTGTGTTGTTGGATGCAATGTCCGTTCACACGATCGACGTGGGAGAAAAATAGACAACGGTCTTTCTTTTTATTGTTTTCCGGCCTGGAAACAAAACGAAGGGAGTCATGTGTCTGATGTTACAAAGCGGAGACAGATGGCCTGGATATCCGCCATAAGACGCACGGACATATGTTTCGCAGACATCCCAAGATCACTTAAAGTGTGTTCCAGGCATTTTCATTCAAGATGATTCTCAACAATGTTATGAACAATATTTAAATAAAAAAAAAAACATTTTTCTTAATGCAAAATGTGTGTTAAATGGCCATAAACAAGTTTTTCCATTATATACAATGTATTTATGACTGTATCTAATTTGCTTATTAATGTGTTTTTGGGGCAACGTAGAATGAACAAATAAGTGCAATAACGAGAGTAATAATTAGAAAGATTTTCATAATAATAAGAATTTTGATATATAATGTTTTCTCTATTCATTTGTTGTGTCTCCCAAAATGTGTAATGAACAAGAGGTTCATATTTTGATTTGAAACCCCACAACATTTTCCCGAATGCTGATTTAAGTACAAAATATTATCATTAGGCATAAGGGTTATCATTATTTTCATAAGGGTGTTACACTTGATCACTAAATTAATGTCATCTGTTTTTAAAGACCAAGGAGTGGTCATGGTGAAACATCCAATCATTTGTCATTTCTGAAAAGCCCTGAACATGCTCTGTACAGGACATCCAGACTTAAAACTGTAATGTCTCATAAAAACATAATGTCCATAAAATACCATAGCTGGTAGTCGGGAGGATATTATATAAATCTGATGAAATATTGTGTAAAGATGCGTATTTCACAGGTAGGCAAGTAACCTTTGTACGAACGACGGTGTTTTCACAACTCGGTGGTTTGTAGGCTTCCAAGTCATGGACCCAGCCATTTGTAAATTGAACGTGGGCTTCCATAGATTTAAAATTACGAAATTGAGCCTCGGTATAAGCACTCACACCTCGGACTAAATGTACAAAAATATCTGGAAATGTCAGAGGAAGTAAATCGTCGGGGTCTCGACTACATTCTCTTGCAGGCACCTCATACGGATCCAGATTTACGATCAATGCCATCTTTTCCACGTACCGTTTTCTTGCGTCCGGTAGAAGTTTGTCTCTGTATAGTACATTTCATGTTTTAAGTCTCGTCCGATGTGGCCTCACAATATGGCGGCACGCTATTGTTTACGTCCCAGAATGCACTGCGCAGTGACGTCGGTTGCCAAGCCCTATAGCCTGATACTAATACGCAGTGACAGAAAGACTTGAGACTTAATTCCACATGTAACCAAAATCGTGTAAAAATCGTGTTTACACGTGTAATGAACACGTGTAAACACCTCCTTTATTATTTTGGATAGGCAACCACGTAAACACATCGTAACCTACATTTAAAAACATCAAAATAGACCCGCCGTGAACTGTTAAATGAAAAACACAATGAAGCCTACAAAAATATGCTGTCAGCTTGTGACGCCTGGCCTTCAAGTGTTTCATCGCATGCGTGATACCAATAGTGTAGGGAAACCGTGACGTTTACCCATTTTAGGGTTAACATACACAGAGTTTTCACTAAACTTTCACTTTCTGAAACTGGCCCAAGAAGTGCAAAGTTTCGTCTTGTTGTGTTGTTTGGTGCTAGAATCGACGGTGTGCAGACTCCAATTTGAAATGTTATCGCATTTATCGCTGACATTGGCAGACAAAAAACAACGACAGTTGTGGTTAAACGCAATAAAACGAGCGGACTGGACAGAAAAGATCATCAAAAATGCTCGCGTTTGCAAGTATTGTCCTTTGTCGATATGCTTTGTTGATTACCAATGCATACCCACTTATAAACTCGATGTCAGGCCACTCAATCGGAGGTAATCCTGTCAGATCATCCATCTTTTGAGTAAAGCTGTGGGTGTGCCAGTCTGGTTTCATCTGTTATTAAAGTTAACTTTCTCAATTAACATTCACAGTGCCTGTGTCAGAACACCCCAGACAGTAATTGACCGTACATAGTCAGATAAAATCAGGTTTTGTTTAGTCATTGTTAAAAAACGAACTAACAAAGTTTGACAGCTAGCATTAACGAATCTTTCTGCCTCCACCTAAGCTCCGCCCACAAAAAACGTCACAATGTTTACTAACTGTAAAGGGAATGTCTAATTTTCCTATAATATGTTTAGTTAAAAATACAGAGGTATCACATATGTGCGCTCTCCTTCTACCGCAAAAGTACCCCAAATAAGTTTACAAAAACTATTTGATTCAATTAAATTTTATTTGTATAGCGCATTTTCACAATGTTCATTGTACCACAGTAGCTTTACAAGGTATTGAAAAACAACAGTCAGTGTTAAGGGATAAAAAAAACTCTAAGGGAGAAAAAACCCCATAACATGAAAAAGTAAATAATTAACTATATACAGTAGTTTGATTTCATTTTAAAATAATGAATCAAGCTGTAGGTGTACAAAGGAAGCGTCCGGTGGTGGTTGGGCAGGCAGTCATCTATTGAGCAGCACCAGGATGGGCATCAGACGGGCCGGGACTGTTATGAGCAGTGTCATGCCAAACTGGAACTTGATCTGTATGGCTCAGAGTCCCTCAGAGAAGAGAGAAAGAGAGAGAGAGAGAGAGAGAGAGAGAGAGAGAGAGAGAGAGAGAGAGAGAGAGAGAGAGAGAGAGAGAGAGAGAGAGAGAGAGAGAGAGAGAGAGAGAGAGAGAGAGAGAGGTGGACACAGGGAGACAACACAGACTTATATTAGCCAGAGGCCGCTCACATGTAATGTTAAAGCCATACACTAAAATAGGTGTATGTGTGCTTTCGGTCTCAAGTTAAGCTAACTATTACGGCCTGTGTGTGTTATGAGCAGAATTAAGTGAATGCGTGGCTAAAGAGATGTGTCTTTAGTTTAGACTGCTCGAGTGTGTCTGAGTATGTCTGTGGTATATCTCCAGCGTTTTTTTTTACCCGTCTCCAGAAATCTCTTAACTCCAGAGATCTCCTCCAACCTCCACTCCAATTACCATACCAGCATCCTCTCCACTGCTCTTTGTTTCAGGAAGTGTGCTCGTCACCTAAAAGACAGTAAAAGGCTCTGGTTTACTCATATTTTTGAATATGTTATTGATCTGCTTCATTTTCATTTTGCTGCAGTAAGCATCTCTGTTGTTATACTCACCCATTTTTCTGTTTTCAAGTTATTTCTGACAGGTATGAAGGGGTCACAGCTTGAACCACTTGTGTTCTAAGACCTCCTCTAAACTGGGCCACTCGCAGCATTCAAAGATCAGCATGTATCTTATAAGATCCCGACATTCTGAAAAAAAAAAAAGACATTGCTGGTTAATGCATGTTGGTACCAGTCATGTGGAACAGTTATGGCAGACTCATGTATATATTATAATTGTGATTGTGTTCTAGTTAATGCTTGTTACCTGCGGACAAAGACGGGTACACTCCAGGTCTTTTACGCAAGGAATAGGTGGGCACTTCTCCTGTTACCATCTTCACAAACACACGGGCCACCTGACCAAGTGCAATTCTCATGCAATTGTATATCTGACGATCTGCTTCATCCAAATTCCTTGGACAGAATCGTTTTGCTCCTATACGAAAAACATATCAGTGGTGAGTGAACAGACCTTTCGTTTCATTTGTAATAGTTATTAGCCATGTTTGGATAAATGCATAAATAAGATACTTCAGTTCACAGAAAATCTACCCTCGACTGCTCTAATTCTAAACTGATAAAAAACAATACTAGTACTAGATCGTATTGGTATTAGCAGATACTCAGAACCATATCAGGGGAGGAAAAGGTTGTATTGGTGCACCCCTTGATAATAATAAATAATTCTTAATCGTGATTAATCTATTCTGGTACACACGTCGGTACACACGTCAGTACACACACATTTCACCATATTGCCCCTGAAAAGGCAAATTTTTTAAATAACGGAAAAGCTACTCACCACGTTTGGTTCGTCTTCTGTGGTCAAAAATGAAAGTACAAAATCCAAAATCAATCAGCTTTAGCTGGAGGGTCTCAGTATTGATCAGGATGTTTTGTGGCTTGATAGAGAAATGCAGAATCTTCTTTTCAGCAAAGCAATGCATGACTGCATTCACAAGCTGGACCATAAGGTTCCGTGCCATCTTTTCACTTAGTCGATGACCCCTTTTTCTCTTCAAGAATGCCGCCAAGGTCACACAGGGGTATGGGTATTCTAACACCAAGATGACTTCATCTGGCTCCTCGAACCACTCGTACATTTGGATGACGTTGCAGCATGTGGGAGGCTTTCTTAATAATATCATGTGAACAGGTTCCAATGGGACGAAGTTAGGTCATATCCTTCCTAGAAATAAATATTTGACAAAAGTTTAGTGGCCAGGATAATTTTGTGTTAAACTCTATATTTGTTTAATTACTGTCCATTACATTAACGACATTACTATAATGCTTCTAATATACTAATCACAACAAACATGTACTTACCACATACATCCGAGAACTATACTTTGGAGCAATTTTGATGGCAACCTGCAAAGAATACGAATACATAAGGGCTTTAGACACTTCTTCATCAACAGTATAATAATTTACTGTACATAACACATTTGTGTACTAGTTAGGATAGCATTTTATAAATCCTTTGATGAATTGCAGGCATTATAGCAAAAATAAAAAGCAATCAGTACAATATAGTACTAGTGCACTGATCTATAAGTAGGCACATAGGCACTTTACTTTTCACAAAATGTTAGACAAACAAATAACACAGATTAATAATAATACAGAGAGTGACTCACCCTCAATCCATCAGATTTACGTGTTGCCTCATAGACATCGCCACTCCATCCAGATCCCAGCATGCCTACCACATCGTATTTATCAAGATAAGATCCTAAAAAGATATAAATTGCACATGTTAATTATAAGGGATTGGTCATTTGTTGGCAAATGATAAGTGTTAAAATGGGTAAGTGGTTCACGTTAATTGTTTATAAGACTGACCTGGAATGGGAGCATTCTGAGGAACATCAGTAGTTTTCCTTTTTCTTCTCTCTAGGTCCTGAAATGGATGCAAAACAATGTTTAATTAATTACTTTTAACAAACAAGTCACTTTAGTTTATAAATAATGATCAAAGAGAAGCTCTCGACTATAGTAATTTTATGGTATATAATAAGTTATAACTTCCTTTGCATTATAATAGCTTGGAATGCTGCTACATTATTTCTATTTGTTTCATAATATTTTACAAGTAATCATTTTTGATAATGATGTATGTTATTTTGTAATAGAAGACTGACCTGTGTTAGTGTTTTCCTCCCCAGATGTGGAAGGCTTTCCATCAGCGCTGTTGCTTCCATTCCTGGTCTCGCTTGTTTTCACACGTTTTGGAGGCTGATGCTCAGAAGATTCACTTTCATCATTCTGAGGAGCATCAGTAGCTTTCCTCTTTCTTCCTCTGCCTCCTTTAATTGATTACAGAACAATGTTCAATTAATTAATAAAAAAAAATTATAGTTACTTTAGTTTATATATAATTATTAAAGAGAAACTCATAAACTGTCATTTTAAGTTATGTAAGCTAAGACAATTTTGCATTACAGTAGTTTGGGATGCGGCTACATTATTTTCATTTGTTTCCTAATATTTTATAAGTAATCATTTTTGATAATGATGTATGTTATTTTGTAATAGGAGACTGACCTGTGTTAGTGTTTTCCTCCCCAGATGTGGAAGGCTTTTCATCAGCGCTGTTGCTTCCATTCCTGGTCTCGGGCTTCTTTCTCACATCATTTTGGAGGCTGATGCTCAGAAGATTCACTTTCATCATTCTGAGGAGCATCAGTAGCTTTCCTCTTTCTTCCTCTGCCTCCTTAAATTGATTATAGAACAATGTTCAATCAATTACTATTAACATTTATAGTTACCTTAGTTCATAAATAATTATTAAAGAGAAATTCATAAACGGTCATTTTAAGGTATGCATGTTATGACTTTTTTTCATTATAGTAGTTGGATTCTGATACATTATTTTTTTTTGTTTCATAATATTTGATAAGTAATCATTATTTTTAATGGTGTATGTTATTTTGTAATAGAAGACTGACCTGTGTTAGTGTTTTCCTCCCCAGATGTGGAAGGCTTTCCATCAGCGCTGTTGCTTCCATTCCTGGTCTCACTTCTTCTCACACGTTTTGGAGGCTGATGCTCAGAAGATTCACTTTCATCATTCTGAAAAGCATCAGTACCTTTCCTCTTTCTTCCTCTGCCTCCTTAAATGAATTACAGAACAATGTTCAAATAATTACTATTAACAATAAGTAACTTTAGTTACCCAACAGAAACTGATAAACAGAAGCCCATAGTTTCCAATAACACACTGTAAATAATAACGGATTTACCTGAGCTAGTGTTTTCCCTTGTTAGTCTTTTTGTCTGGACTACTGCTTCTGCTAGTCCCCTGGTCCTTCCGTGTATTTTTCTTCGTTTATTTGTCGCTTGTTCGGAAAATTTCTTTCCTCGTCGACGTTATAAAAATCGTCCTCCGCCTTTCTTTTTTCTTCCTTGGTTCTTAGCAGGCGAGGGCTCCATCTGAGGCTTTTTAGTCTCTTAATACTCGATACAATCCCGAAAAAAAACTTGGAAAAAAGCTCGTTGTCACGATTATAAATAAAGAGACTTTCCTCACAGTTTTGATTCGACCTACTGTTTGTTTTCACCTACTTTCAGCGCGATCAGAACTCCAATGAGTTTTCTCAAGTGGTGTGCGCGACTGTGACGCAATAGAATAGAATTATTTTGCTGTTGCGTAGAAACAAACAGCTGTAGAAAAATGCTTTGACAAATTGTGCAATTGCACATTTGGCGACTCAGGTTTGATTCCCAGCTCGAGGTCCTGTACTGCTTTTATTTCCTTTCAATCTGTCGAAATATCCAGTCAAAAAAGCATAAAACACACCTAAAAGAAATAAATTGTTATCATCTAGACCGAGTTGTCTCTAGTTCTTTTCTGACTGCTCAGTTCGGTTTTGCACCAATCTTTTGTAGATCCGGTTCCGGACAGAAGGTGGGGACAAACGACAACTGAACAAATGTTGTCAACAAACGACCATTGTACAAATTTGGTAGATTATCAGATAATAGTTTGAGATAAAAAAAAAGAATAGTGATTTATTTATATTTAATATAATTTAATATATTAATAATAATAAATGTTTGCTTCCTTATCTGGGCACACTTACATATTGTAGGACAAATGGATGTCTTGACATGTTTTCCTATTACCTGTACCATCTTAACTGTTTTGGGATTTACCCTCTTGGTTGTTTAATGAAACCTGAAATGCATAACTTAGTGCATATTAAATCATATAACATGCAATATTGCTTATTTACTCAATGTGCAATATTATGTATTTACTTTCACTGCTTATTATAAGTAGAAAGACTATCTGTATATATTATTTCATGTAAATTCTGTGTAAACTTTTTGTGACTAAAGCTGACTCAAAGTCAAAGTCAAAGTGGAGTGGTGCCAGAATCGACGGTGTGCAGGCTCCAATTTGAAATGTTATCGCATTTATCGCTGACATTGGCAGACAAAAAACAACGACAGTTGTGGTTAAAAGCAATAAAACGAGCGGACTGGACAGAAAAGATCATCAAAAATGCTCGCGTTTGCATGCAGTACACACTTCATATCAGGCAAGGTTAAATAAAGTATTGTCCTTTGTCGATTACCAATGCATACCCACTTATAAACTCGATGTCAGGCCACTCAATCGGAGGTAATCCTGTCAGATCATCCATCTTTTGAGTAAAGCTGTGGGTGTGCCAGTCTGGTTTCATCTGTTATTAAAGTTAACTTTCTCAATTAACATTCACAGTGCCTGTGTCAGAACACCCCAGACAGTAATTGACCGTACATAGTCAGATAAAATCAGGTTTTGTTTAGTCATTGTTAAAAAACGAACTAACAAAGTTTGACAGCTAGCATTAACGAATCTTTCTGCCTCCACCTAAGCTCCGCCCACAAAAAACGTCACAATGTTTACTAACTGTAAAGGGAATGTCTAATTTTCCTATAATATGTTTAGTTAAAAAATACAGAGGTATCACATATGTGCGCCTCCTTCTATCTAAAAAAGTACCCCAAATAAGTTTACAAAAACTATTTGATTCAATTAAATTTTATTTGTATAGCGCATTTTCACAATGTTCATTGTACCACAGTAGCTTTACAAGGTATTGAAAAACAACAGTCAGTGTTAAGGGATAAAAAAAACTCTAAGGGAGAAAAAACCCCATAACATGAAAAAGTAAATAATTAACTATATACAGTAGTTTGATTTCATTTTAAAATAATGAATCAAGCTGTAGGTGTACATAGGAAGCGTCCGGTGGTGGTTGGGCAGGCAGTCATCTATTGAGCAGCACCAGGATGGGCATCAGACGGGCCGGGACTGTTATGAGCAGTGTCATGCCAAACTGGAACTTGATCTGTATGGCTCAGAGTCCCTCAGAGAAGAGAGAAAGAGAGAGAGAGAGAGAGAGAGAGAGAGAGAGAGAGAGAGAGAGAGAGAGAGAGAGAGAGAGAGAGAGAGAGAGAGAGAGAGAGGTGGACACAGGGAGACAATACAGACTTATATTAGCGTAGAGGCCGTTCACATGTAATGTTAAAGCCATACACTAAAATAGGTGTATGTGTGCTCGGTTTCGGTTAAGCTAACTATTACGGCCTGTGTGTGTTATGAGCAGAATTAGGTGAATGTGGCTAAAGAGATGTGTCTTTAGTTTAGACTGCTCGAGTGTGTCTGAGTATGTCTGTGGTATATCTCCAGCGTTTTTTTTTTACCCGTCTCCAGAAATCTCTTAACTCCAGATCTCCTCCAACCTCCACTCCACTACCATACCAGCATCCTCCACTGCTCTTTGTTTCAGGAAGTGTGCTCATCACCTAAAAGACAGTAAAAGGCTCTGGTTTACTCATATTTTGAATATGTTATTGATCTGCTTCATTTTCATTTTGCTGCAGTAAGCATCTCTGTTGTTATACTCACCCATTTTTCTGTTTTCAAGTTATTTCTGACAGGTATGAAGGGGTCACAGCTTTGAACCACTTGTGTTCTAAGACCTCCTCTAAACTGGGCCACTCGCAGCATTCAAAGATCAGCATGTATCTTATAAGATCCCGACATTCTGAAAAAAAAAAAAAAAGACATTGCTGGTTAATGCATGTTGGTACCAGTCATGTGGAACAGTTATGGCAGACTCATGTATATATTATAATTGTGATTGTGTTCTAGTTAATGCTTGTTACCTGCGGACAAAGACGGGTACACTCCAGGTCTTTTTTACGCAAGGAATAGGTGGGCACTTCTCCGGGTTACCATCTTCACAAACACACGGGCCACCTGACCAAGTGCAATTCTCATGCAATTGTATATCTGACGACCTGCTTCATCAAAATTCCTTGGACAGAATCGTTTTGCTCCTATCACGAAAAACATATCAGTGGTGAGTGAACAGACCTTTCGTTTCATTTGTAATAGTTATTAGCCATGTTTGGATAAATGCATAAATAAGATACTTCAGTTCACAGAAAATCTACCCTCGACTGCTCTAATTCTAAACTGATAAAAACAATACTAGTACTAGATCGTATTGGTATTAGCAGATACTCAGAACCATATCAGGGAGGAAAAGGTTGTATTGGTGCACCCCTTGATAATAATAAATAATTCTTAATCGTGATTAATCTATTCTGGTACACACGTCGGTACACACGTCAGTACACACACATTTCACATACAATTTTTTAAATAACGGAAAAGCTACTCACCACGTTTGGTTCGTCTTCTGTGGTCAACAATGAAAGTACAAAATCCAAAATCAATCAGCTTTAGCTGGAGGGTCTCAGTATTGATCAGGATGTTTTGTGGCTTGATAGAGAAATGCAGAATCTTCTTTTCAGCAAAGCAATGCATGACTGCATTCACAAGCTGGACCATAAGGTTCCGTGCCATCTTTTCACTTAGTCGATGACCCCTTTTTCTCTTCAAGAATGCCGCCAAGGTCACACAGGGGTATGGGTATTCTAACACCAAGATGACTTCATCTGGCTCCTCGAACCACTCGTACATTTGGATGACGTTGCAGCATGTGGGAGGCTTTCTTAATAATATCATGTGAACAGGTTCCAATGGGACGAGTTCGTCATATCCTTCCTAGAAATAAATATTTGACAAAAGTTTAGTGGCCAGGGATAATTTTGTGTTAAACTCTATATTTGTTTAATTACTGTCCATTACATTAACGCACATTACTATACGCTTCTAATATACTAATCACAACAAACATGTACTTACCACATACATCCGAGAACTATACTTTGGAGCAATTTTGATGGCTGACCTGCAAAGAAGAATCTGAATACATAAGGGCTTTAGACACTTCTTCATCAACAGTATAATAATTTACTGTACATAACACATTTGTGTACTAGTTAGGATAGCATTTTATAAATCCTTTGATGAATTGCAGGCATTATAGCAAAAATAAAAAGCAATCAGTACAATATAGTACTAGTGCACTGATCTATAAGTAGGCACATAGGCACTTTACTTTTCACAAAATGTTAGACAAACAAATAACACAGATTAATAATAATACAGAGAGTGACTCACCCTCAATCCATCAGATTTACGTGTTGCCTCATAGACATCGCCACTCCATCCAGATCCCAGCATGCCTACCACATCGTATTTATCAAGATAAGATCCTAAAAGATATAAATTGCACATGTTAATTATAAGGGATTGGTCATTTGTTGGCAAATGATAAGTGTTAAAATGGGTAAGTGGTTCACGTTAATTCATTTATAAGACTGACCTGGAATGGGAGCATTCTGAGGAACATCAGTAGTTTTCCTTTTTCTTCCTCTGCGTCCTGAAATGGATGCAAAACAATGTTTAATTAATTACTTTTAACAAACAAGTCACTTTAGTTTATAAATAATGATCAAAGAGAAGCTCGACTATAGTAATTTTATGGTATATAATAAGTTATAACTTCCTTTGCATTATAATAGCTTGGAATGCTGCTACATTATTTCTATTTGTTTCATAATATTTTACAAGTAATCATTTTTGATAATGATGTATGTTATTTTGTAATAGAAGACTGACCTGTGTTAGTGTTTTCCTCCCCAGATGTGGAAGGCTTTCCATCAGCGCTGTTGCTTCCATTCCTGGTCTCGCTTGTTTTCACACGTTTTGGAGGCTGATGCTCAGAAGATTCACTTTCATCATTCTGAGGAGCATCAGTAGCTTTCCTCTTTCTTCCTCTGCCTCCTTTAATTGATTACAGAACAATGTTCAATTAATTAATAAAAAAAAATTATAGTTACTTTAGTTTATATATAATTATTAAAGAGAAACTCATAAACTGTCATTTTAAGTTATGTAAGCTAAGACAATTTTGCATTACAGTAGTTTGGGATGCGGCTACATTATTTTCATTTGTTTCCTAATATTTGATAAGTAATCATTATTTTTAATGATGTATGTTATTTTGTAATAGAAGACTGACCTGTGTTAGTGTTTTCCTCCCAGATGTGGAAGGCTTTTCATCAGCTTGTTGCTTCCATTCCTGGTCTCACTTCTTCTCACACGCTTTGGAGGCTGATGCTCAGAAGATTCACTTTCATCATTCTGAGGAGCATCAGTAGCTTTCCTCTTTCTTCCTCTGCCTCCTTAAATTGATTATAGAACAATGTTCAATCAATTACTATTAACATTTATAGTTACCTTAGTTCATAAATAATTATTAAAGAGAAATTCATAAACGGTCATTTTAAGGTATGCAAGTTATGACTTTTTTTCATTATAGTAGTTGGATTCTGATACATTATTTTTTTGTTTCATAATATTTGATAAGTAATCATTATTTTTAATGGTGTATGTTATTTTGTAATAGGAGACTGACCTGTGTTAGTGTTTTCCTCCCCAGATGTGGAAGGCTTTCCATCAGCGCTGTTGCTTCCATTCCTGGTCTCACTTCTTCTCACACGTTTTGGAGGCTGATGCTCAGAAGACTCACTTTCATTATTCTGAAAAGCATCAGTAGCTTTCCTCTTTCTTCCTCTGCCTCCTTAAATGAATTACAGAACAATGTTCAAATAATTACTATTAACAATAAGTAACTTTAGTTACCCAACAGAAACTGATAAACAGAAGCCCATAGTTTCCAATAACACACTGTAAATAATAACGGATTTACCTGAGCTAGTGTTTTCCTTGTTAGTCTTTTTGTCTGGACTACTGCTTCTGCTAGTCCCTGGTCCTTCCGTGTATTTTTCTTCGTTTATTTGTCGCTTGTTCGGAAAATTCTCTTTCCTCGTCGACGTTATAAAAATCGTCCTCCGCCTTTCTTTTTCTTCCTTGGTTCTTAGCAGGCGAGGGCTCCATCTGAGGCTTTAGTCTCTTAATACTCGATACAATCCCGAAAAAACTTGGAAAAAGCTCGTTGTCACGATTATAAATAAAGAGACTTTCCTCACAGTTTTGATTCGACCTACTGTTTGTTTTCACCTACTTTCAGCGCGATCAGAACTCCAATGAGTTTTCTCAAGTGGTGTGCGCGACTGTGACGCAATAGAATAGAATTATTTTGCTGTTGCGTAGAAAACAAACAGCTGTAGAAAAATGCTTTGACAAATTGTGCAATTGCACATTTGGCGACTCAGGTTTGATTCCCAGCTCGAGGTCCTGTACTGCTTTTATTTCCTTTCAATCTGTCGAAATATCCAGTCAAAAAGCATAAAACACACCTAAAAGAAATAAATTGTTATCATCTAGACCGAGTTGTCTCTAGTTCTTTCTGACTGCTCAGTTCGGTTTTGCACCAATCTTTTGTAGATCCGGTTCCGGACAGAAGGTGGGGACAAACGACAACTGAACAAATGTTGTCAACAAACGACCATTGTACAAATTTGGTAGATTATCAGATAATAGTTTGAGATAAAAAGAATAGTGATTTATTTATATTTAATATAATTTAATATATTAATAATAATAAATGTTTGCTTCCTTATCTGGGCACACTTACATATTGTAGGACAAATGGATGTCTTGACATGTTTTCCTATTACCTGTACCATCTTAACTGTTTTGGGATTTACCCTCTTGGTTGTTTAATGAAACCTGAAATGCATAACTTAGTGCATATTAAATCATATAACATGCAATATTGCTTATTTACTCAATGTGCAATATTATGTATTTACTTTCACTGCTTATTATAAGTAGAAAGACTATCTGTATATATTATTTCATGTAAATTCTGTGTAAACTTTTTGTGACTAAAGCTGACTCAAAGTCAAAGTCAAAGTGGAGTGGTGCCAGAATCGACGGTGTGCAGGCTCCAATTTGAAATGTTATCGCATTTATCGCTGACATTGGCAGACAAAAACAACGACAGTTGTGGTTAAAAGCAAATAAAACGAGCGGACTGGACAGAAAAGATCATCAAAAATGCTCGCGTTTGCATGCAGTACACACTTCATATCAGGCAAGTCGAAAGTATTGTCCTTTGTCGATTACCAATGCATACCCACTTATAAACTCGATGTCAGGCCACTCAATCGGAGGTAATCCTGTCAGATCATCCATCTTTTGAGTAAAGCTGTGGTGTGCCAGTCTGGTTTCATCTGTTATTAAAGTTAACTTTCTCAATTAACATTCACAGTGCCTGTGTCAGAACACCCCAGACAGTAATTGACCGTACATAGTCAGATAAAATCAGGTTTTGTTTAGTCATTGTTAAAAACGAACTAACAAAGTTTGACAGCTAGCATTAACGAATCTTTCTGCCTCCACCTAAGCTCCGCCCACAAAAACGTCACAATGTTTACTAACTGTAAAGGGAATGTCTAATTTTCCTATAATATGTTTAGTTAAAAATACAGAGGTATCACATATGTGCGCTCTCCTTCTACCAAGAAAAGTACCCCAAATAAGTTTACAAAACTATTTGATTCAATTAAATTTTATTTGTATAGCGCATTTTCACAATGTTCATTGTACCACAGTAGCTTTACAAGGTATTGAAAAACAACAGTCAGTGTTAAGGGATAAAAAAACTCTAAGGAGAAAAAACCCCATAACATGAAAAAGTAAATAATTAACTATATACAGTAGTTTGATTTCATTTTAAAATAATGAATCAAGCTGTAGGTGTACATAGGAAGTGTCCGGTGGTGGTTGGGCAGGCAGTCATCTATTGAGCAGCACCAGGATGGGCATCAGACGGGCCGGGACTGTTATGAACAGTGTCATGCCAAACTGGAACTTGATCTGTATGGCTCAGAGTCCCCTAGAGAAGAGAGAGAGAGAGAGAGAGAGAGAGAGAGAGAGAGAGAGAGAGAGAGAGAGAGAGAGGACACAGGGAGACAATACAGACTTAGAGAGAGAGAGAGAGAGGTGGACACAGGGAGACAATACAGAGGCCGTTCACATGTAATGTTAAAGCCATACACTAAAATAGGTGTATGTGTGCTCGGTTTCGGTTAAGCTAACTATTACGGCCTGTGTGTGTTATGAGCAGAATTAGGTGAATGCGTGGCTAAAGAGATGTGTCTTTAGTTTAGACTGCTCGAGTGTGTCTGAGTATGTCTGTGGTATATCTCCAGCGTTTTTTTTTACCCGTCTCCAGAAATCTCTTAACTCCAGATCTCCTCCAACCTCCACTCCAATTACCATACCAGCATCCTCTCCACTGCTCTTTGTTTCAGGAAGTGTGCTCATCACCTAAAAGACAGTAAAAGGCTCTGGTTTACTCATATTTTTGAATATGTTATTGATCTGCTTCATTTTCATTTTGCTGCAGTAAGCATCTCTGTTGTTATACTCACCCATTTTTCTGTTTTCAAGTTATTTCTGACAGGTATGAAGGGGTCACAGCTTGAACCACTTGTGTTCTAAGACCTCCTCTAAACTGGGCCACTCGCAGCATTCAAAGATCAGCATGTATCTTATAAGATCCCGACATTCTGAAAAAAAAAAAGACATTGCTGGTTAATGCATGTTGGTACCAGTCATGTGGAACAGTTATGGCAGACTCATGTATATATTATAATTGTGATTGTGTTCTAGTTAATGCTTGTTACCTGCGGACAAAGACGGGTACACTCCAGGTCTTTTACGCAAGGAATAGGTGGGCACTTCTCCTGTTACCATCTTCACAAACACACGGGCCACCTGACCAAGTGCAATTCTCATGCAATTGTATATCTGACGACCTGCTTCATCAAAATTCCTTGGACAGAATCGTTTTGCTCCTATACGAAAAACATATCAGTGGTGAGTGAACAGACCTTTCGTTTCATTTGTAATAGTTATTAGCCATGTTTGGATAAATGCATAAATAAGATACTTCAGTTCACAGAAAATCTACCCTCGACTGCTCTAATTCTAAACTGATAAAAAACAATACTAGTACTAGATCGTATTGGTATTAGCAGATACTCAGAACCATATCAGGGGAGGAAAAGGTTGTATTGGTGCACCCCTTGATAATAATAAATAATTCTTAATCGTGATTAATCTATTCTGGTACACACGTCGGTACACACGTCAGTACACACACATTTCACATACAATTTTTTAAATAACGGAAAAGCTACTCACCACGTTTGGTTCGTCTTCTGTGGTCAACAATGAAAGTACAAAATCCAAAATCAATCAGCTTTAGCTGGAGGGTCTCAGTATTGATCAGGATGTTTTGTGGCTTGATAGAGAAATGCAGAATCTTCTTTTCAGCAAAGCAATGCATGACTGCATTCACAAGCTGGACCATAAGGTTCCGTGCCATCTTTTCACTTAGTCGATGACCCTTTTCTCTTCAAGAATGCCGCCAAGGTCACACAGGGTATGGGTATTCTAACACCAAGATGACTTCATCTGGCTCCTCGAACCACTCGTACATTTGGATGACGTTGCAGCATGTGGGAGGCTTTCTTAATAATATCATGTGAACAGGTTCCAATGGGACGAGTTCGTCATATCCTTCCTAGAAATAAATATTTGACAAAAGTTTAGTGGCCAGGGATAATTTTGTGTTAAACTCTATATTTGTTTAATTACTGTCCATTACATTAACGCACATTACTATACGCTTCTAATATACTAATCACAACAAACATGTACTTACCACATACATCCGAGAACTATACTTTGGAGCAATTTTGATGGCGACCTGCAAAGAATACGAATACATAAGGGCTTTAGACACTTCTTCATCAACAGTATAATAATTTACTGTACATAACTTTTATCATTTGTGTACTAGTTAGGATAGCATTTTATAAATCCTTTGATGAATTGCAGGCATTATAGCAAAAATAAAAAGCAATCAGTACAATATAGTACTAGTGCACTGATCTATAAGTAGGCACATAGGCACTTTACTTTTCACAAAATGTTAGACAAACAAATAACACAGATTAATAATAATACAGAGAGTGACTCACCCTCAATCCATCAGATTTACGTGTTGCCTCATAGACATCGCCACTCCATCCAGATCCCAGCATGCCTACCACATCGTATTTATCAAGATAAGATCCTAAAAAGATATAAATTGCACATGTTAATTATAAGGGATTGGTCATTTGTTGGCAAATGATAAGTGTTAAAATGGGTAAGTGGTTCACGTTAATTCATTTATAAGACTGACCTGGAATGGGAGCATTCTGAGGAACATCAGTAGTTTTCCTTTTTTCTTCTCTCTCGTCCTGAAATGGATGCAAAACAATGTTTAATTAATTACTTTTAACAAACAAGTCACTTTAGTTTATAAATAATGATCAAAGAGAAGCTCGACTATAGTAATTTTATGGTATATAATAAGTTATAACTTCCTTTGCATTATAATAGCTTGGAATGCTGCTACATTATTTCTATTTGTTTCATAATATTTTACAAGTAATCATTTTTGATAATGATGTATGTTATTTTGTAATAGAAGACTGACCTGTGTTAGTGTTTTCCTCCCCAGATGTGGAAGGCTTTCCATCAGCTGTTGCTTCCATTCCTGGTCTCGCTTGTTTTCACACGCTTTGGAGGCTGATGCTCAGAAGATTCACTTTCATCATTCTGAGGAGCATCAGTAGCTTTCCTCTTTCTTCCTCTGCCTCCTTTAATTGATTACAGAACAATGTTCAATTAATTAATAAAAAAAAATTATAGTTACTTTAGTTTATATATAATTATTAAAGAGAAACTCATAAACTGTCATTTTAAGTTATGTAAGCTAAGACAATTTTGCATTACAGTAGTTTGGGATGCGGCTACATTATTTTCATTTGTTTCCTAATATTTGATAAGTAATCATTATTTTTAATGATGTATGTTATTTTGTAATAGAAGACTGACCTGTGTTAGTGTTTTCCTCCCCAGATGTGGAAGGCTTTTCATCAGCGCTGTTGCTTCCATTCCTGGTCTCACTTCTTCTCACACGTTTTGGAGGCTGATGCTCAGAAGATTCACTTTCATCATTCTGAGGAGCATCAGTAGCTTTCCTCTTTCTTCCTCTGCCTCCTTAAATTGATTATAGAACAATGTTCAATCAATTACTATTAACATTTATAGTTACCTTAGTTCATAAATAATTATTAAAGAGAAATTCATAAACGGTCATTTTAAGGTATGCAAGTTATGACTTTTTTTCATTATAGTAGTTGGATTCTGATACATTATTTTTTTTGTTTCATAATATTTGATAAGTAATCATTATTTTTAATGGTGTATGTTATTTTGTAATAGGAGACTGACCTGTGTTAGTGTTTTCCTCCCCAGATGTGGAAGGCTTTCCATCAGCGCTGTTGCTTCCATTCCTGGTCTCACTTCTTCTCACACGTTTTGGAGGCTGATGCTCAGAAGACTCACTTTCATTATTCTGAAAAGCATCAGTAGCTTTCCTCTTTCTTCCTCTGCCTCCTTAAATGAATTACAGAACAATGTTCAAATAATTACTATTAACAATAAGTAACTTTAGTTACCCAACAGAAACTGATAAACAGAAGCCCATAGTTTCCAATAACACACTGTAAATAATAACGGATTTACCTGAGCTAGTGTTTTCCTTGTTAGTCTTTTTGTCTGGACTACTGCTTCTGCTAGTCCCTGGTCCTTCCGTGTATTTTCTTCGTTTATTTGTCGCTTGTTCGGAAAATTCTCTTTCCTCGTCGACGTTATAAAAATCGTCCTCCGCCTTTCTTTTTCTTCCTTGGTTCTTAGCAGGCGAGGGCTCCATCTGAGGCTTTTTAGTCTCTTAATACTCGATACAATCCCGAAAAAAACTTGGAAAAAAGCTCGTTGTCACGATTATAAATAAAGAGACTTTCCTCACAGTTTTGATTCGACCTACTGTTTGTTTTCACCTACTTTCAGCGCGATCAGAACTCCAATGAGTTTTCTCAAGTGGTGTGCGCGACTGTGACGCAATAGAATAGAATTATTTTGCTGTTGCGTAGAAACAAACAGCTGTAGAAAAATGCTTTGACAAATTGTGCAATTGCACATTTGGCGACTCAGGTTTGATTCCCAGCTCGAGGTCCTGTACTGCTTTTATTTCCTTTCAATCTGTCGAAATATCCAGTCAAAAAAGCATAAAACACACCTAAAAGAAATAAATTGTTATCATCTAGACCGAGTTGTCTCCAGTTTTTTTCTGACTACTCAGTTCGGTTTTGCACCAACCTTTTGTAGATCCTGTTCCGGACAGAAGGTGGGGACAAACGACAACTGAACAAATGTTGTCAACAAACGACCATTGTACAAATTTGGTAGATTATCAGATAATAGTTTGAGATAAAAAAAAGAATAGTGATTTATTTATATTTAATATAATTTAATATATTAATAATAATAAATGTTTGCTTCCTTATCTGGTCACACTTACATATTGTAGGACAAATGGATGTCTTGACATGTTTTCCTATTACCTGTACCATCTTAACTGTTTTGGGATTTACCCTGTTGGTTGTTTAATGAAACCTGAAATGCATAACTTAGTGCATATTAAATCATATAACATGCAATATTGCTTATTTACTCAATGTGCAATATTATGTATTTACTTTCACTGCTTATTATAAGTAGAAAGACTATCTGTATATATTATTTCATGTAAATTCTGTGTAAACTTTTTGTGACTAAAGCTGATTCAAAGTCAAAGTCAAAGTGGAGTTTGTCATTTCAGCCATATACAAGTACATAGTGAAACGAAACAACATTTCTCCAGGACCAAGGTGCTACAGTACAAAAAACCCTATATACATAAAGTGCACAAAGTGCAAACAGACAGCACAAGACAGTAACGCAGACCAATACACAGTTCAATACACAGTTAAATATGAAAGTGACTGTAGTGATTGTGTAAAGTGACAGTGCAAATATTAAAAAATTTTTTTTATAAAAACGGTCCAATGGGAGTAGTGTAATTTGTAATGAGTTATCTTGAGTTTAGCAGCCTGATGGCATGAGGGAAAAAAACTGTTGCAAAGTCTGGTCGTGAGGGACCGAATGCTTCGGTACCGTTTACCAGACGGCAGGAGGGTGAAAAGTGTGTGTGAGGGGTGTGTGGGGTCATCCACAATGCTTTGCGGATGCAGCATGAGGTGTAAATGTCTGTGATAGAGGGGAGAGAGACCCCGATGATCTTTTCAGCTGTTCTCACTATCCGCTGCAGGGTCTTGCAGTCCTAGACCAGGCAGTGATGCTCAGAAGACTCACTTTCATCATTCTGAAAAGCATTAGTAGCTTTCCTCTTTCTTTCTCTGCCACCTTAAATTTCACAAGAAAAGGTAATTTTATTATGGTGTACATATCATAACAGGACAATGTGAGAGTAAACGTTTTTCCTCCACTAGATGGTGCAGCAGCAAAGCTACAATTCCACTGGTATGCCAAAATCAGACTAGAGGTTTGTTGAGATACTGTATATTACTAGAGCAATGAAGACACATAATAGAAACAAAATTAATGGCAAGTTAACTGTAATTTAGTATTATTATCATTATTGATAATACTACTAATAAACACAAAAGTAAAATAAAAACAAATCCAACCACTGGTTTAAATTAACCCGTCTATAACTCACCCAATTGAAATAGTTCAGCATTTTGTTGTGCACAACCAATTAATGATGTATGATGTATAAAAAATTGAATTGACATGTTTGTGTATTTGAATCCAAGCAACATCACATTGTAACATGCAGTACTCTTTCTCTGGTGTGTGATTTAGAATTCAATACTGAACCAAAGCTCTGAGAGCTAATGGCAAACAGGACAGCGTAACGTTGCTCAGGGCCGTTATCAGCTTGGCCTGATCTGCACGACCTCAGACATGGAATATTTACCACCTTAATATTCCACCATGCATAGAGCAGGACAGGAAATGATAGATTTTAATTGCATGTGTCATCTATTTTCATTTTTTCCTTGAGTTATGCCTCATAAAATCAGTGTGTAACATTTGCTAATAATACCCACCGTCACATTTCAAATGAAAAAGAGCTATTTATACCCCCTCTTATTAACCTTCTATGCGTTTGGGTATAACTCACACTGTCATTTGCAGAATAAAGCTGCAGCTCCAGTTGGTACCTTATACTAAAACCGATTAAAAATAGACGTACAGGCAGAAATTGTAAATTGAGCACTAATCAAGGTCTGATAAAGTAAAAAGAAATCTGTTTTTAAGAGCACGAAACAAACATCCGTATTTTGAATTGAACCGTGAAGTCTGTGAAATGTAATATTTTGTTATTAATGAAATCATAAATTCTACTGCATAAACAGCAGATGCCACAAGGCAATATGTAATGAAACTTCATTATAGATACCAGCGAAGTCTTTAGTCTAATCATTTAAAAGAACTGAATGATCTCAGAACATTGCCCAGAGGCCAAAATACTGAGAAATGCTTGCAAATGAGATTCTGCCAGCATGACGTTTAGCAACATACTGGTAAACATTCATTGATCTGAATATTAATCTACATAAATGCATCACTGCTCAAAAAGGTATTGCATATTGTTCATTATTAGAGACTTTTGATAAGAATACCACAGAACTATAAAACTATATAAATCACCTGTTAATGAATCTCACAAAATCTATGAACAAGAATAAAATAATATATGCAGATTATACATGACCCCAAATAAAACAGAAATTTAAAAAGCTTATTAAAAAGCTTATTTTAGAACCATTTACGATTGTTTTGGCCATTTTGACTATCCTCATAGCAATTACAGTATTTTAAAATGTACAATTTTTATTAAAACCAACATTTTAATGGTAGTAATACAGGTTTTCTTTCATTTCCTTTTATTAAAAACATGTTTTTGTGATTATACAAACAATAGCTCATTCCACAACCGTAAAATATGTCTTACACACTGTTAACAAAGCAGCATTTAATCTTGTATTCTTTCCAGTGCATTAAATAAACAATAAATAACCATGATAGTTAATATTCTGTCAGTGTAGCACCTCTTCACCTTGAAGCAAATGTAACAACACAATCCTTAATCCTCTGTACTAAGTGGTGCTACTGGATTAAAAAGCGGTCTCTCTCGCCTAAGATGCAGGAGGCCATAGCTCTTCTCAAAGTCCTTCTTGGTGCCATTGAGGACTTGCAGGCTGCCCGTTCGTACATCGTAGCCATAAGAACGCAGTTTCTGAATGCGATATTGAACTATCTGGGTTGTCAGTTCCAACACAGTGGGTGTGTCTATGATCTGCTCTATACTAATTCCAGCAGCGAGGAGGCCTTTAAACCGACCGACTAGTATAGGTACAGAATAATATAGTAAGGCTGGACACTCGAGTACTACATGCCTGAGCTCTGCTTCTGTGCATCCCAGAATTTCCTGAGAAAAGCTTAAGGTGAGTCTCATACTTTCAGGGTTCAGTTCAGTGACAAACCCTTTTAATTTGAAAAGTAGCTGTAAGAGCTCATTGCTGGTGAAGCCCCTGTCACGCAGGAACACCAAGTTATTATGCAAGGCCTCCGGTACCTTCAGAAGCACATAAGGATTCTGAGTGATCAGCTTCTGAAGCCAGATCTTCAGATTGTCCTCCCTCCCACCCAAGTCCAAATAGGTCTTCTTCAGCATCTGGATCATCTCCTCATTTTGTTTCACGGGTCGGCTGAAGGTCTGAGGGGCGGTGGCCATCAGTTTCCTAATAATGGGTTTGTTAAGATGCAGTGTTTGGAAATACTGAATATTTGCTTTCTGGTTATCATAATCAGAAGATGAAGTGAAAAATGAGGCTGGGAATTTTTCTATGATTCCTACCAAATCCTTCTGGTTGGTGCACACAGTCATCCAGAGCTTTTTCTGCACCTCCATTTGCTCAGGATTACAGAGGATGGCCTCTGGGTAGAGCTCCAAGACACGGGCGATGACGTTCCCACTAGCCCCCATATCCCTCAGCAGGGCAGCGGTCTCACACACGTACACAGGGCTCTGTCGCAACACCCAACCCTTCAGCTTCCGAACTTTACTGATGTCTACAGACAGGTTGTACAGGGCATCCACGGCAGCTGTATTCTCTTGTTGAATGATTGAGGAGCAGGGCCTAACCAGAAGTGAATGCATGACTTGAGCTCGCTGGCTGTGCAGGCACAATGATGCTGTTACTAATCTCAACATGTTTGGACAATTCTCAAAGGTCTACATGTGGAGCTGTTGGATAATTGTATATATGTATCCAGCCTCTTGGCTCCCAGGCAGCATGTCTGAAACACCAAATTATACAAAAAAGAATTAAAATTTCTCTCGTTCCAGTAAAAGCATTTTTAATAAAGTGGTTTAACCTCTATGGTAGCACGTCTTATGAACATTGCTGTATTGCCCAGGCCTTCTATCAGAATATAAAATCCAACATGCTTTTCATAATCATTTATTCACGCATAAATCATGGAAATCTGCTTCAAGCATATTTAAGCAGAAAAATTAGGCATTCAAATGTATTAAAAGTACAGTACCAGTCAATTGTTTGGACACACCTGACAAAAATGTTTCTTGTGATCCTAAAAATATTTTAATTTGAAGGTGTATGTTTCAATGTTTGTAATTACTTCTGCAGGCAAAAATATAATTGTGCCAGCATATTATTTCTTTCATTACAATACTAAAACTTCATTAAAAAATATTTTTGAAATGGATTAGTTAAACCAAATAATGAATAAAAAGCAGACAATACGAGTCCAGCATAGACAGAAATTCATCCAGCCGTTTAAAAAACTTCTCATGTTGAAGTAGCTGGATGATAAAATGTCAAGAATATGATTTTGCAACTTCTAAGACATTAATAAACAATGAGTAAGTGTGTCTAAACGTTTGACTGCTACTGTACAGTTATCTATTAAATTTATAGTAAAACTATGGTGAAATTCGCCCAAAACATGGTCTATTTTTTTAAGGGCACTCCCTCGAGAAAAAGAAGAAGCTGTGCTTCACGAGCATAACAGTCAACCATTATAATACATATAAAATGTATATTATAGAAGTATAGAAGTGAATCAATACCTGTGCAATGACAGCGGTCAAGCTCGCGTTCCATTCAAAGAGATCATGTATACTTCCTATTCCCTTCGAAGGCATCCGCAGGAACAGTTTATAGTGAGGTTTATTGCGTTTCCCCTTAAAGTGCCCTTCGAAGGCATCACCTAAAGCCACCCACAAACCGCGTCCTCTTGTTCTGGTTGCGACGGGCGTGAAGAGAGAGCACAACAGCGCCACTTTCAGCACGGGAAGAAAACTTGCTGCACCTGCGCCCAAATTCGTCTACATATACTATGCACTAAAAGTATGTACTGTTTTGTAATGGGGAAAGTAAGTAAGTAAAGGGATATACAAATAAGTAAAGAATTGAAAGTTGCTGCCTAGTCACATTATGCTTGATAATCACACACATCAAAATATAACTTCTCCACATATTTCAGCCTTTTCATTATTTCTTTATTATTATGTAATGTACTTAATTTATTACCTTTTAGAGAAGTTGTTTCGCGGACAGGGTTTAGATTAGTCCAGGACTATGTCTTAGTTAAATTAAGACATTTAAATCATTTTAACAAACATGCCTTACAAAAAACAATGCTAGTACAAGGCAATGGCACTGATATATTTAAAGAAATGTCAGTGCAAGTTGTTTCCAGTTAAGACAGCTCAAACATGTATTTTAGTCTGGGACTAAGCTTAAGTCTGGGAAACTGCCCCTTAAATTTAAACTATTAACCCTTTTAGATACATTCACAATTTTAGCAACAACTAACATATTCAAGGCATTCCTTTATTTTTTCCAAAGTAAAAAATGCTTAAAAATGGCATCAGAGACTGTAAGATCTATAATCAGCACAGAGAGCAATTAGTTTGAATGGCAGTAGGGAGTGAGTCACAGTTGGAGCTTAATCACAATGCTGGATCATGCCTGCCTACTCAAGCTGTTCACAGAGCCCACCCTTGAAGTCTTTACAATCTGGATACTTACAAAAAGCTTTCCTTATACTTTAGACAGCCCCCACAGACTATTAGATACGTAAGGTACCAAACAGTGTTAGACAATGAATGTTGTGTCTAGATCTCTCTAGATCTAGATCACACAGTTGAGATTGTAATACATCAAATAAAATAAAACAATTTTAAGTACTTTCATACGTATGTCTCAAAATGGCAACACCCTAGTCCCTCATCTATCACTCAGTGGTTTATAGCACCTTTAATGGGAAAGTTGGACACTGACTAACACAGATATTAGGCCATTCTCAAATCAAAGTAAACACAAAAGTATGAGCAAGTATGTACAGTGGAACAACTTATGTTCAGAGGTAATCTTGGAAGTCCTGCAACACATAATAACAAAACTAGGTCGTGCACTTCCTAACAATGCACTTATTGCCATAACTACATGTATACTTCACTAAGGATAATTCAGTACAGTATGTTGGCGTGGTACTAGAGTCAAAGTCTTAAGTAAATGCTTTCACCAGTATGCAAACTGTCAAGTGTAGCGAAACGTAGGAAACGAGACAGAGAGAGAGAGAGAGAGAGAGAGAGAGAGAGAGAGAGAGAGAGGAGAGAGAGAGGAGGGAGGAGAGAGGAGGGAGAGGAGAGGGAGAGAGAGAGAGAGAGAGAGAGAGAGAGAGAGAGAGAGAGAGAGAGAGAGAGAGAGAGAGAGAGAGAGAGAGAGCAAATAAACCAGTTTGACAACGCAACGCTTTAGGAATTTGTCTCGTTTTGATTCCTGAGATAAAATTCATTACAAGTTAAAAGATTGCAACCTTAAATAGAAAGATAAATGATAACGATGGTTTATAAGAATTAGGAGAGAAAACTAAATATGCAAGGAGGAAGGAAGGGAAAACCCTGTACTCAAGACAGACAACATCCTTAGGTGGGTGGATCTAAATGCCAAACTTCAGAAACAGGTTACTCAAATTTCTGAGTATGTGGAAGGCAAGAGGCAGAAAACTCACACGAATGGCTAGAGCAGAACATGATGAGCCAAACCGGGAAACTTGTAATCCTGCTCGCTCTGCTGCTGATGGGCATGCTCGCTGAAGAAGACCCAGACCCTATTTTCAGAGCACTTGGTGGGGAACTAGAAATGGGTTTTTGCTTTGGAGACCACATTGCTGTGTACAGAGTAACACCTGTTGGAAGGCAGCTATTGGGCGAGTCTTCAAATCCAGTACCACCGCCTGAAGCCTTCAAGGGTCGGATCAATATTACCGACCACATTGAGGGGCTGCTTGGTCTAAAGATCATGAATCTTCAGTTCTCTGACTCTGGCATCTACATCAGAGAGTGTAAGAGCAACGGCATTATGGAAAACTATCGTAAACATTACTTGTACGTGTGTGGTGAGGAGCTCATCCCACAGGAAATTTCTTTGACACCAGGCACAGGTGCAGACTTGGAATGTAATGTTGGTGCAAGCAAAGCGTCTGAAACTACAGTGAAATGGTACAGAGAGTTGCACAATACATCTTTGTTTTTAGACACTGAGATTTCATTGGAGCCATTGCAGGAAGACTTCAAAGGACTCATCCAGGCTCGTGACAAAGGCTATATATTACATGTATCAGATGATTTAATCAAGGACAGACCCCGTTTCTTCTGTCAGGTCATGGAGGGACAGCAATGCTTGAGCTTCCAAACCATAGGGCTTCCAGAAGAACCTGATATGAAGTCTATTTATCGTTCTGTAGGTGAGAACGTGGTCCTACCGTGTTCAGTAGACCACCTCAGACAAAACTACTGGGAAACACCTTTGGGACCAGTTAACTCATCCAAACCATTGAGTTTTAAGGAGACTGGGAATCAAATGTTTGTGTCAAATTACACGGATATACATGACTATTCTCTGGTCATTCGCTCTCTCACTTCCGATCACTCTGGGAACTACAAATGCATCTCCACCTTCCTCGTGGAAGAGTACATGGTGAACGTTTGCCCTGTGCGCGAATCAACCGACCTCTCATTTTTCAAAGAAGACATGGAGGTATCCCTCACGTGTAGTTTCATCACCAAGCTACAAGTTGAATTTGTCAGCATTTTGTGGTTTCGAAAGAACGCTGGGGAGGACGTCCTAATAGTGGACTCAGGAGATTCATCTTTACCCATGCCTGATGATCTAAAGGGCAGAGCTACTTTCTCCAAAAAAGATTCATCTCTGGTCATTACTAATCCCAAAGAGGAGGACAGTGGGACGTACTGGTGCGTGGTGCTGCTGGATAATGAAGAGGAGGTTGATAATTTTGATTATGATAATAATGATGATGCCAGCTCAAGTGATGATGCCAGCTCAAGTGATGATAATCTGGAGGAAGATGAGGAGAAACCTGATGAGTGGCTCACAGAGGAAGAGTACATGGACATGTGTCTCTATCGACAGGTTACCAACTTAAGGTTTCAATCTACCAGACGCTACAGTCCCAAGTTTATTACTATAAAACCAACTCAAGTAGATCAAACACCCGAGCCTAAAACCGAGCCTGAGACTAGCATGACAATGTACGCTGTGTGTGGAGGGGTCATAGCTTTAGTAGTATTGTGTTTGATTGGTATTGTGGTGGGTTTGAAAATGAGGGCTAAGAAAATTGCTGCATCTAATCAAAGAAGAGGTCTTGAACTATCTGCAGAACAAAAGCCACTTAGATCCAATTCTACTAGATGACCAAAGTGTGTCTGATTCTTTTGTAAATATAGGGAAATTTCTTTAAGATGGATTATTAAACCTTTCAAAAAAAAAAAAAAAACAAATTCGACTAGAATTAGTAAAATTCAAACATAATAAAATTTTAAAAAATGACATACACTTTTACTTACATGTTTGTATAAAGTTTTTTTTTTTTTTTTTAACTTCACAACCATACATGTGATACTGTACTACTAGTTGCTTGTTAGTGTTAAAACAGATGAAAGGAGTAACTTCGGGGCAATCGTAAAGCAAGACTCAAGCATGACGATCATGTAAAACAGCTTTGGGCGCAAGTGACATTTCCTTGTGAGGACAAGACCAGTTTGTTTGCTTTCTTGTCAAGTAAAAACACACCAAGCAAATGTTACTTTAAAAGCCTGCATCAAGGTTGATCCCGTATAAAGACAATCATTTCAGTCTTATCTTCATGTTACATGCTTCATAAAGCATAGCATAAATATTCATACATATTTTAGCGGTTTAAAAAAATTGATTTAAAAAAAAAATCAATTAAAAATTGAAAAACAATTGAAAAAAATTTCTTGTTCACGATTGCACAATGTCTTCAAAAGCATATAGTGTCCCTATCCGCAACTGTAATGTTATTTCCCCATGTACGTAAGCCATCAGCAAATCAGATCTGCTACCACTGGCACATTACATCTCCCATGACAGTGATCTTGGGAATGATAAGCAACAGATGTGCAAACAAATCCTCATTTTTTCCCTCTTGTGATCGGAGACATGTAGTACAGATCCTGATGTAATTTCTGTCTGGTCCCAATTAGTGTGTCAATAGCAGAGTTTGTGTCTATAGATGATTCTGACAGCTGGCTGGGTGATAATTAGAAGTTGTTTATACAGATCAAAAGAAACTAGAGAGTGAAGTATAGTTTTTAATGGATAAATGAACTGCATGGGGGTCTTGGGTGAGAGATGCTTGTTGAATTCGCATTACGGCAACATTACTGTTAATATACATACCAGCTACGTCCAATGCATTTTTCTTCGGCTGGGTTGCCAGCCAAGACTGTGCTCTTTGTTAAATAGATATTTAAAGCATCCGAGTTACAATGAGATAGTTGGGATTGTTTGAACGCTTTAATCCACGTTTCTGTGTTTTATTGCGACAGGTGTTCTCGAAGCATTAACTGGATTTAAATGATTTAGTCCTTTGTTAATGGACTACGGTTTTAAAATAGGACTGATTTTGTGTTATCGTGCAAACAAAAGCGATTTTCAACAACAAATAACCATCTTTGCAATTAACTAAACAAGTCCTGGCAACAGTACCATCATAACCTGACATGCTGAATAACACAGAGAAAACATTTTGAGAGGTGTTGACAGCAACACTGTTTATTTTACGAAAACAAAAAAGATTATAAAGATTTACAAGCAGACTCCCTTGCGTGATTGAAGCCATTGTGACTCCTCTAATCTCTATTTCACCCAGCCACAAACTGTTTTCTTTTCTTTTTATATGTGACAATGAATCATAACAAAGTCCCCATTCGTGAGTCACCTAGCAATGCAGACCAGTTAGACTGGCAGGTTTTTAGAAGGGCCATCGTTCTGCGTTCACTTGTCAAAATATTACCTCCCTAACTGTCATTATGGATTTTGCCAAGAGGCAAGAGTCATATTTTATGGGTGTCACTTGTGTTCCAGAGTCACGGTAACCCAAAAACACTTAGTACTAAACATGTGCAACTTTAAAACTTCCTTTAATTTCCAAAATCTGTAAACCTCTGCCATTATTACTTCAGTTTTGATTAAAAAGATTTACTTTTTGTGTGTTAATACCTCCCTACTTCTATGGTTACGATTTTACTGGACAAGCTTTGTGACATGACTAGGCTGATGACAGATAACAGCAGTCACGCATTCACTTGCAAGACTTAAATTACACCTGTAATGAAGTGCACATCCACTGGGGGGCGTCTATTTTGAAAAGAAACTTAATACAGTAGTATTTTAAAGACTGACCTGGTGATCACACACCCTTGTAGGACAATGACCACCTGTCCAGAGTGTTCCCTGCCTTCGGCTCATTACGTTGGGATAGGCTCCATTATGGCTTTCGTTACCTTGCAAAGGATAAGCAACACAGAATAAATTAAAACACTTACAGGAATCATTTTGATTTAAAAAAAAAATGCAGCCATAAAAATGTGTCATGAATAGTATTAGTACATCTGGCATCACAGAAAGGGTAATGGAAACAACAAAGTGCATCTACGGTTTCAGATTGAATACACTACATGTTAAACATGACACATAATCTGCCCGTTTCCAAAAATATCAGTTCCTAGAGACGAGTCGTGTTTATAACTCAAATGTGTGTCATGAGGCAATGTGACTTTGCCGTACAGCAACAGTAAATAAAAAAAAAAGTGTTTCACATTAATAAACTCAACCAACCAAGAGTATCTGCACAGACAGGATATGGCCCCTGAAATAGCCCTGGAAGACCTTTACAGACAAACATGAACACTGTGAGCCACAAGTCCCTTCTAGGACAAAAAAGCCACAAGCAGCATAAGTCCTTTTGCATTCTGTTCAGACTTAAAAAACAAGAATGTGTTGACTGGTGAGCTTCTATTTCAAATGATGATTGACATTCAATGAATGCTGACAATATTGGAAAGTCTTTGTTAAGAGAGAAATTTTGTTATTTGATTTAGAGCCACAGCCAGTGGCACCTATATAGAAGCCTGTATTTATTTTTGTCTTATTGATTTTGTTGTGTTTACAGTTCTTTTCTGGGTGTATTTTTTATTTATTCATTTCCTCTTTCGGGTCAACAGCCTAGTGTAAATAATCTCTGTATCCTTTAATCTCTTATACTGTCCCTGCTGAAGGTGTTGGTGCACCTGCAGTTTCAGGTTCCTTCAGCGCAGGGCTGAATTTCTTTTCTTGGCATGCTGTCTGTGGTCATGTTTATTGCACCTCGCTTGTTCGACAAGTTTTTATCAGATGCTTTTATCAGAAAGAGATATTTTGTAATATGGCCCTTTATTTGCCAAATTTATATTTAACTGCATGCTTTTGTTTTTTTTCCTGTTAATATATGTGAACTACTTCATTCATTTATTTGTTATATCTATATACCCGTTTGCTATATGAGGAAAAGTTTGACTGTTGAAACCCTGCTGAAAAAACATTATAAATCTAATAGGTTTCATTACTAATGCTAAAAATCAAAGCTATAACTAATTAAAAATTAAAACTATTACGAAATCAGTCAGTGTTACAGTAATGGTGTTTTATTGGTTTCCATCTGCAAGACATTATTACCAGTAGAGACCTACAGAGACCATTATAGCTTCCAGTGGAATCCAATTTTAACCATTAAAATTTCAGTGACAGTTTCTATTGCTTTTATCCAGCACTGTCATTTTGCTGGATCTTATGTTATAAAAGAAAAAATATTAGATATTACATTTAGCATGCGCTTTTAAACGATTTAACCTTGCACTATAGTCTATCAGTCAGATTTGAACCAATAACACTGCAACTTGTATACCAATCCCATGACCAAACAAGATGCAACTAGTTTATACTGTACTTCAGCATCCAGGATAAAACTCAAGCAAACCAACGACACGGGAACAGAATGAGCCACTGGTTATCCACGCATGATGCCCACCCCCCTGCTTCCACAGATACCCAACATTATTCATCCGTCATTTAATACAGACCGCTCAGCACGCGTTCCCCTCAGACGAAATACGCAGGTTGACTCGATGACCGCGTTACTTCCCCAAAAATCAACTTTACCGGATGGATGCCATGCGTTTTAATGGGGAATATTTCATCGGATCGTGAATGGTAAGAGATGCGCGTTTCATCTTCCGCGCCCGCGCTCATCTAACTGCTTTCATCAGGTTTCGTCGATGTCACTGGCGTTGTGTTTTACTTTAGTTTAGTTTCATACCAACTTCTTGGCTGCACGATATGATACAGAACTCTCTGGGGAGCTCGAGCAAGAAGTTGATAGAGGACTAGCTGGATTTTAAAACAAGCTGTAGTTATTAAAGGCACGTAAACTGCGAATAAATCAGTCCTGATTCGTCTCACAGTCTGTAATCGAGTCTATAAGTATAGCTATACGAAATGATCATGTAGAGAAGTTATTTATCTTAAAAGAGAGTTATGCATATTTTCTGTCAGTGTTATAAGATGAACTTTACAATAAGGTTGTATTTGGCAACATTAGAAAATGCATTAGCTAACATAAACCAACAATGAACAATATAGTTTTTCAGCATGTACTTATCTTTGTTAATGTTAGATAATGCTAATGATGTTCATGTGTGTGCATTACCGTACTATGCATTGTGCATTTATGTATTAATAAATATTGAAATTAACATGAACGAAGATTAATAAATGCTGTAGAAGTAGCGAATGCATTAACTAATGTGAACAAATACAACCCTCATTGTAAATGGTTACCGATTAACTAGTTAATATTGACGGATTATACAGATTTACAGTACACATACGAGTCAAATATTAGTCACTTCTACAGATAGTATACGTTATTCGGCTGTAAATGAATATGGCACTGGATATCTTTTTTACGGTTTTGTATTGAGCGCGTATATTTATGCTTTTTTGGATCTTACGGATCGATCTCTCTTCACACATCAATGTCTTGCCTATAGCTATATTGGCCACGCACACATTAACCTCGAACAGTACTGTGCTTTAGGCAGACGACACCCATGGAGTTAAGATTCATGTAAATAACGAGTTAATGTAGTTTTAGGTACCTTAAAGCATTTTTCTTTCTGTGCATCAGTCTTATCTTAGCTGTACATTTACAAAAGGAAAAAAATCTATTTACACATAAAAAATGTTTTATACATATTAACATGTAGTTTTGTTTTATGAAAACGTTAAAGAGATTAAGATGGTTAGTGAATGATCAAATAAATATTCAACCCCAAATACATTTCTTTCCGTTTTCCGATTCTGGTTTATAATAGAAAGTGAGAAATTTTAGCCTATAAATACAATAGCCTAGCTGAAGGAGCCTACATCTTCAGACATATAGAAGGCATTTGTAATTTCATGTTTCAGCAGCATGGATGTTTTCATCTCATTTTACTATGTAATGTGAAAGATGAACTATTTTTATTTACTTTTCTCAGCTCTGGAGACCTGGAGAAAACTGAGTTTTTAAAAAACAAATTAATGGGCTATATACATGTTTACAATAAGGTCAATAGATGCAAACACATTTACGAGAGAGAACAGAGACAGAGAAAAATATGCATCAATTTTCTTTCACTAGCACTCTCACGGCTGAAAGTATGGGTGCTTGATTGTTTTGGTCGATGTGGCTGAAGCGATTTTGTCAAATGGCAGTGAAAGGTAATCATAGCTCCCAGTCTGCACATTGATGGAAATGAAGTGCATTTTCCCCCATACATTCCATAATTCTCAATGTGGCAAACATTTTAAAATAGCGGAACGACGGCAAAGTTTATTATAAGAGACAGCCCTGAAAATCCTGTAAATAGTATGAAATGAGCTACAACTAATGAGGCTTTCAGGACTAAAGTGATTGAAGAGAAATACTAGACTGTGTACTGAAGTCTATCCTCTAAAGTGGGGTAGGATAGCACATGTCAAAATATGATGTTTTTTCAAGTGCGAGTTTAGGACATGCAGCCCTTACGTAGCCCACTAAATGATTTCAAAATATTGATCGTCACAGCGATAAAACTATCGGATCAATCTCTCAATGGTGCATGACTGTTTTAGTACAACATTGCTCTCTCGTGCCATTAGCGATTGTGTATATAACTGTCGTTATATATGCAACTGCAGCTGTGACTGTGCTTCACAATCAGCTTGAGCCACATAAACCATTAAAGTTGCATGCCTGGCCACCTCTCAGGTGCTAATGAAAGGCATAGGGAAATCACCTCATTGAATACTAAATAATCAGGCCAGCAAGAGGTTCTTCATGCAAAGTTCAAGGAACCTGAGGCAAGCGTACATGGCTGTTCGCTGATAAGAGGATTGTCCTAGTGTTAGATTGTCATATCTGTTAATTTTTTGCCCAAACAATAATTTGTATTCAAAATTCAGAGTGCATCGAAAATTGCCAGACATTAATCTATTATGGATGTTCATTGCGGTTAGTCGAAGAAGAAAATATGTAATATCGAAGAAGAAAATACGTAATATTGCATTTTCTACAACAGCTGCACAGTCACAGATACCCTAGACACTGCACACGTTATAATATTCATCCATGAAATCAGAGAGGAAAATGTACATGGAGGCCATCACTGTCAGTCATGATTGATGAAATGATTTGAGGGCTGACGCAAGAGTGGCAATATACAGCACAGATTGGAACAGAGTCATTTGAACAGAAAAAAGCCAGCGGAGAATGTTGCAGATCGTGTATTTTCAACACACAAAAAACTCGCCCGAACTGAAAAAGTTTAAAAAATAATTTCTGTCATGTCCATGTCATAACTAAACTCAAAAAAGACCAACAACTGATATGGAGTTGGCTTAAGACCTTCGTTACCAGAAATTCACTACTTACTGTAAACAAGGACACCAAGCATGCAAACACCTGAGATGCCACTCTTTTGAATTCATATGAGGTAGTGCAATTCACCGTACTGAAATATATGCAAGCAGATGTTTTCAAGGCTGAACCAGCCCTGTGAGTGAAACAGATGCCCATCTCCCTAGGACAGCCAGTACCTCATATGAACCTCAAAACTTTGGCTGTTAGCAGCTCATCTCACCCTGGACTAAATGACAGAAACAGCCAACATGTGACCTTGTATATAAGTGATGATTCTGTTGGTATTTAATGGAAAAGGAAAATGACATTCTTTAACCTGATAACTGTCACAGCAGAAATTGAGTATAGACATAAAAATTCACATCTGAGCTACATTTTTTATATTTTTAGATATATTTCTTACACATTTTTAAGACTTAAAAAAAATTATTTTAGGCATTTTATAAATTACAGTTACATTAACAGTTTTTATTTTTTTGTTTATGTTTATTGTTATGAAAATTGGCTAATTATTTTATCTCGAGTCTTTTACCTTTCTATCAATTTATAGTTTGTCATGATTAGACTAAAAGTTAGGGGTGTTGAAATTAATCGTTGCATGCGGACGTGGACGATTCTGCATTGATGCAGTAATAGACCTTAATCGATTATAGCCTATGACGTCATTCACATATACGCGTGTCAGTCATGCAAGTTTAAAATGGCGGAAGGAGGCGAAACACAGACGCGAATATTAAAAAAATGCACCTACAATTTTACCATGATTTTTACCAATGAGAAATGAGTTGATCTCATGTAAATTTTACCAATGCATCGTGATGCATCGTGAAATCGGATTGAATTGAATCGTTGACATGATAATTGTAATCGAATTGAATCTTGAAACCAGTTCCAATTCACACCCCTACTAAAAGTCAACTATGAAATATTAAAGTGGATAGGGAAATAACATAGGTGTTCCTCCTGAGAAACTGTGACAGTAAACAGGTTTATTTAAGGTCCTAAATAAGGGATTATTAAAAAAATCCTGGTAGAAAATTAGTTAAGAGTAGGCACTCCACTACCCCAACCAACTCCTTGTACAGGCTTTATCTCCCTCTGCGATATTGCATCTCACTTCCCACATGCCTGCTTGCATTTGTCATAAAAGCCTATAAGCACTTCGGTGTAATGATCTCCCAAGTGCAGTTAAGGCAGTACACATACCTGCGTTGTTCCATAACCTAGTAAGCTGCCTACAGAGGCAGCATTTTAATCATAAGCATGCCCCTGATGCAAACTGTCCACAAGGCAACCTAATTATGCTTCTTACTAAGATACCTTCTTTCAGCCTAATTCTATGGCACAAATGCACATTTAGCATCCTTTACAGAGAAAGCAATCTCATAATGCATCCCACTGTACAAATTTAGAAAAATAATTACTCAAAGATGATAGATGAGCCAATAACCATATAGTTAATACTGGAAAATATACAAAAATATAGACTAGTGTAATAATTTTGCATGTGCTTTGTTTTCTATAGTCATATTATAGTATCATTAGAGCGAGCTGGCCACACATAAACAGAAAAGAAACTGCAAGTCCAGCATAATTTGTGTTGCTGAATATGTAAAATGTTCCCAATTGGACACTTACAGTAGAAGACCGGTTACTATGTGAATGGCACGGATAGTTATATTTGGGTAAAGTATTAACAAACCAGTCTGATCTCACAGGAATTCCAAGTATTGCACAAGGTGGCTAATTCATATGAATTCATACAAAAATGTATGATTATTAGAAAAAAAACTAAAAAAACCCCTAAGCCCAATGTCAATGGGGTGAAGAAAGATTGTAAATAGTTACAAATTGCCGCAAGGTTAAATGAACCTAGAAAATGTGTTACCCAACCTTGCTTTCGACAAATTCACCTTTTCTTAAAATTTACCATTTACGATTTGGTGCAGAAACCAGCAAAGCAGAAAATAGAAAACAACAAGCAAGCACACCTAAACTGTTACCAGTTCAACAAGTCAAGTATAAAACTTTTCTAATTCTAAAGACACACCAGAAAGAAAGTCACAGTCATTCATAATAAAAGTAAATGTGATGTATGCCTTCCTCAGAGTGAAGTATGTGATGGTGAAGGAGCAGTATGGAGTGTTCGTGGAAGACTCTGTTGCTGTTGGTCTGCACATCTTTGGGGGTGCAGTACACTGCCATCCGCTCCCTCCGTGACTCTTTCAGCGGCCCGTGCCAAGACTCCACCCACTGCCAAGGACGCCAAAGTAAAGGTGGGCAACTTTCCTGTAAGACAAACATTAGACAGTTAACACTGATATTTTAGCATTACACGAGCTTCCAGCAAACATCACCTGCATTATGATTTTCATTTGGAACTTAATTCAATTGTAAGTTACGTTATATACTGTATCAAAGGATCCACTTAACATCATCTCTATATAGGCTTTTACATCTTTTACAATGTTGCCATGGTGTGTACGGAGAAAAATTAGCTGCCATCATCTTGCAGAGTTAGAGATACAACCTGGAAACTACCTTCTCATCCGTCGTAAGAGAGCGTGAGATGAAATATCAATAATTAATTCTACAATTATCTCATCATTAATCTGCAGTAATATGTCCTTGCGGAGCAGCTGTTTGCACTTTTAACAAGCGTCTACTCGCACAACCTAATGTGCTACGCGCAATCAGTCTCTCATCAGTCGTAATTACTAACGTTATCACTCTACACCCCCCCCCCGCTATATATAGTAATTGTTCATTTTGAGTAAAAGTCAAATCATTTTTTGTATTCTATGAGTGACGGAATGTGCATATTTCATTGTGCATGCTTTTTACGTACTGCTGTAAAACCATGAAATGATTACAGCCACAGAAGGCAATTCAAGTCTTCTAAACAACATGATTATTGCTGTACCTCTCGCCAAAATATATTTTTGAATTGCACTGGATTTTATACAATGCATATTTATTTTCTAAAATAATGCTCCAGATTTAATATCCTAAGCCAGATAACTGATTGATTAAAGACAGAGATGCTAAACTAATTGGGTCTTTTGTGGCACTGCAAGTCCTCTGAGGTTTACGGAGCAGAGAATTATCTCACTCTCTCTTCCTTTTCTCCCCAGAGCAGAGATGGAAATCTCTTTGCAATGACAGCCACATCCCTGCTGAGTCTAGTACCGTCACTGGCCGGAAACACATCCTTCTATTTGCACAAACCCGCAGTGGCTCCTCCTTTACCGGACAGCTTTTCAATCAACATCCAGGCATCTTTTATATTTTTGAGCCTCTCTATCACGTCCAGCAGGTCTTTACCAATTCTAGCAGTCGCCTGCAGAGAGCTCTGGATGGTAGAGCGCTTCTGGGGGCCTACAGAGATCTTCTGCTAAACCTCTACAACTGTGACTTTAGCTTCCTGGAGAGTTACATTCGGCCCGAACCACAGGATCACATGACTGGGGCTTTATTTCGACGCAGCTCAAGCCACGCCCTCTGCACTGCGCCCGTCTGCCCGGAGGGGAGCGAGGAGACTCTGGGGGGCCTGCCGGACGAAACCTGGTGTCCTAAGAAGTGCCAAGCCCTAAATCTTTCTTTAGCCTCACAGGCCTGCCAAGCACGAAGCCACGTGGCCATAAAGACCGTTCGTATCCCCGAGGTAGGAGATCTGCGCGCGCTGTCAGAGGACCTCCGTTTAGATTTAAGAATCGTTCACTTGGTGAGAGACCCTAGAGCAATCCTTGCCTCACGCATGACTGCATTCGGAGGTAAATTTAGGGCCTATAAGATCTGGAACGCTACCGGCCGCCAGCCACGGCACGTGGACCTGACACAGATTACTAGAACGTGCCGAGATATTCAGTATTCGGTGGAGACTGGCCTGCAGAAACCTACGTGGCTAAGGGGGAAATATCTATTGGTGCGCTATGAAGACTTAGCCTTAAACCCTGAAGAAAAAGCCAGGGAGATATATAGGTTCCTGGGGGTGGACTTGCACCATCAAGTTCTCACATGGATTGCTAATAACACTAATGGCACCACCTCATCCTCTTTAGAATGGAACTACAAGTACTCCACCACAAGAGACTCGAAAGCCACCGCTCAGAGCTGGAGAGTGCATTTAAACTTTGACATTGTTAAGACAGTTCAATCTTTATGTAACAGAACTCTTTCCATGCTGGGCTATAAGCTTGTCCAGTCTGTAGAAGAACTGAGGGATATTACAAAGAGTTTAACATAATAGGTAAATTTCACATTATATTTGTTTTGCTAACATTAATAATAATAATTGACTGGGACCATTATCTTCCCGAGGCCCGGGGCTAAAGCACCTGTCCCGCTGCGTGACATTACAGATCCTGTTTAGCTTATGAATAGTGCTTTGGTCATGCATTACTGGGTAACCTTTTCTCAATACCTCTTCATGTGAAGTAATTATTATTCATGAGCCAGTACATTAGCATAGAAGGATTCTTAAATTCTCACTATGCCCATCATTTTCATGTGACCAAAAAACAACTACCAACAAAAGCACAGCATACCTGCCAGTGGGAAACACAACAAAAGCTGGTCCAATGAAGAGTCCTTGTAATTCTAATTGTAATTTATACAAAACCCACGACCCTGGCTACAACAAGCACATACGTATTAACAAACTGGAAAAGTGAGTTAGGCAAAACCTCACAGTACTACCACATAAACAGTCAATGAGAGATCTAAAATGAATTTGGTTATACATCACTCACTGCTATCAGTAAGCTCTCTACCTGATCTTCTTAAAACCAAGGTCCCCGAATAAATATTTAAAGTCAAGCTGGCGCAGGAGGTCGTGTTCTGTTTAAATCGTTGTCAAACATTTCAATCTTTTTTTACTCACTAAAGTCCTTAATTCTGTTTATTAGAGCTCAAACTTTGAAAATAATCACTCTCTGGTGGCATTTGAGACATTAATATATTATATTGCAATGTCAACACTGACAAAAACACTTTGAAGCTATAGAGTGACTTTGCAGATGTGCAAGTAAAGAAATGCATAATTTGATATGCAAATCAAATTAATTATTATTATCTCTTGTTCCCCGGGACCCTAGAGGTCGGGCTCTTAGCACAATCCCACGTGGTCCATTGGGTTATTTAATGTTTTGGTTTATATTATGGAGTGAATTGCTACATTGCAACATCACTTTATTTTTTTACAAGAAACTAAGTACCTAAATGTGTTGTTTTAGGAATACAAATGCTTGGGAATATGAACTTGTGTCTTGTACCGGCACCCATTGACTTCCATTGTAACTCATGTCCACACTATGAAAATGAATGGGTGCCGGTAACCAGCGTTTTGCAAAATATCTTCTTCTGTGTTCTGCTGAAGCAAGAAAGTCATACAGGTTTGACATGACCTGAGGGTGAGTAAATAATAAAATAGTTTTTATTTCTGGGCGAACTATCCCTTTAAAGGAACAACTCATCCAAAAATAAAAGCTCTGCCATCATTTAGTCACAGTCATGTTGTTCCAAACCCATATAATGTGCTTCTGTAAAGAAGATTGTTTTGAAGATTATTATTAGATTATATATACTGAATGGTGACTGAGGTTGTCATTTCACAGAAAAAAAATAAAGAGATTAGGTTGGAAATAACATAAGGGTGATTAAATTTTTTTTTTCCAGGAGCTGTACCTTTCAATACACAATGATATCTTAGCAGAGAACTGTTGTTGTTGCTCATGCCTTCCTGTTTGTTCTGTTAAGCATTTAATTACTGATTATCTGAATGACACTCTTAAACTCCAACACTTTCTTATATAAACAGAAACGTAAACAACTCAGGTATATACTGATTAAATGCAAATCTTCAGCTGCACTGCCAATTAATAAATATGCATAGTAAAACAGAAAGCTATGGCGAAATAAAGTATTCCTTACAGGTTTTTGGTCCTTGTGGAATCAGTGGTTCACAAATATGCATAAATAATATACATAATATTTACATAAATATTTGTTTCTTTTATATTATGTAGGCATTTAAAAAAAAGCTATTATTGTATTTTAGAATGATAGTTTTATAGGATTATTTGTCTTTTTGTAAGATATGTTTATTTAGTTTAAACACAAACATATTTAGCTTGATAGATATGGTGAAATATGGAAATGACTAAATCTTAACCTTTTCCTTCTCATAACACACTGTGTTGTTCTGCTGAAACCTCAACATTTGATGAAGTGCTGATCATTATCAGAAGATGAACAGACAGATGAAGTCTACTTTCATCTTTAAAAAAAATTATTAGGAGACAATGGCCATGGCTCAAGACCTCTTATTGTAGAATAATTTCACTTCAAATGTAATGCGAGCAAGGCAGCCTGCCATCACATTTAGTGGATGATAAACACTGTAGCCAGCATTAAATGGATAAATATCAAATGTTTGCAACTTTCCCGCTCACATACATGTATTGTTATAAAACACATTATACAACAGTTAGTTCAAACCTCAAATGTAATGTGTCTATTTAGCATTCTTCTAGTCTATAATTTATTAAAATTTTTAACTTTACAAACCATTTTACTAGGGGTGGGAGAAAAAAAAAATCGATGCATCGGGATTCTTTCTCTAACGATTCTGAATCGATTCTCAAATATTCAGAATCGATTCTATGTCAGAACCTGTTCATCCTGAATATAACTTTGTTAAAATAAAAGCAATAAAATTAAACTTCAAGATGGGAATACTGTCAAAGAGATTCTAACTATAAACAAAAAGCATCTTTATTTATTTAAAATGCAAATTTATCATATTTGCAAAAATTATATGAAGAATCGTTTTGGAATCAGATCGTGAGTCCCAGAATTGGAATCGGATCGCGTAGTACCTAAAGATTCCCACCCCTACATTTTACCATTTTTGCATAACAACTTGACTAAAGAGAAGTATAAAATCTTACTTGGCATGTCCTTCTTTAATAACAAAATAAACTGCAGAGACATCATATACGAGTCTATAAAAACACCTTCCCACACAGAAACAAAGCAAGATTACTCATCTTCCACAGAAAGCCAAACGAATCCACTGGGTGCTACACTAGAAAAACTTTATCCCAGAGTCTGAGTGGTTAAAACAGCCCTGCAGGAGTAATCCTCACTCATTAACAAGCAGTTTCTGCCCTGCAGCTGCTGACTACAGGGTTATTTCTCAAAGGCCCCAAAAATATATCCATAGAAGAAACTCAATAGAAACGGGATTTAAGATGGCAAGAGAAGCGATCTCTCTCTGAACTTAATCTGCAAAGGCAACACAAACCAGCAATAAAGCAGAGTTTATGACACCCTCTGAGAACTGTTTCATTGGCTTTTCCATCGTGCCCTGACATACAAAGACACTGACCGCCTGAGTCAGCCACAGAGCTAATCGCCCATCTCTGCACAACCAATAACAGACTCGCTGTCCGTCTTAAGCCTACTGACAAATTTAGACCTCAGAGGATGGCAGTAACCACCGTTCAGAGCAAAACTAGCACAATTTATAACAAGGCGTGGGTGTGCAGTGTGCTTTTGTTCTTGCGAGTAATGTTTTAGTATGAAGAGATGGAGGTGAAATGGTCACAGGTCAAGAATCCACCATATGCTCTGTTGCCAAGAGAGAAACCAATCAAAAAATATCTACTTGCTCTGCGCAACTGACCCCTTTTACTTCTAAAACATTGATCACATAAAGGTCAAGCACAGACTTATGGGAAAAGAAAGCCTATTGACATCACTGCTAATATCATGGCCATGAGAAAGTAAGATTGTATATTTGGAAGAGAGCATAAAATGTGACAGGTTGGTCACGCTACATAAAAGTATAAGCTTATATTACTTACACATGCAGTATTACCACTAAAGCATTAGATTATTTCACCTTATACAGCATATATACAGGGTATAAAGCACTGCTTGTACTAACGCTTCAGTATTTCAGTATAATGGCACTTTGGCCAACATAAGTCAATGCCATCTGTCAAAATCTCTCCAATACTGTCAATCTGTCACTTCCCTGTGAGGTCAAAGAGTCTAAGACCACAATTGAAAATGCATCTATTTAAATGCTTCTAATATAAAACTTTGTTTTCAAAACAAATAATAATACTTGGAGTGGACAACTTCCATAAGGGTTGCACATTGAAATGATTAAAATATGGCATATGTGCATATCATGACTTGCAATTACATTGTCAGATTTGTTTTTATGTACTGCTGCAACACGGAAACGTGGTTGTTCATTTTCAGAAGTTAGACTATGCTAAATATGTTGATTATGTGACTTTCATTTAATGAACTTTATTATTATTGTATCATATCATTTACCAAATGATCAAATATTGCATTCCTTAATATTGTGCAACCTTAATCCCAATGCATTTTATAAGTTCATACTGTAGTCACTGGTACTGTATGTCACTTTCTGTTTCAGTGACAACATGCACTCAACGCATGTTATCTCAGTATGATTTGGGAATGTTTCAAGAGGCATCTTGGGTACTTCTGAAGCAATGAAATCTAACACTATAGGAAGCAGTCGGTGTACATTTGCTATATGTGACCTAAGAGTGTAGACATTTCTTGTTAAATATTTCTTCTTCAATTCACACTATAACTTGTTTTGTTTTAAATGATGCTAAAACTGCCCATTTATTTCCTGCTTGATTCTTTTTAATGAAAAGGAATTTCAATGTGGTCTCAGATCTTTAGTTTCTACTGTACATATCTATAGTCCTCCTTTAGGTAAAGACAAGACCACCAGAATAAGACATGAAGAACAAACTGGTTCTAAGTATTGTGAAATACGTGCAATCTATCCTGATCCTTTCTTAACTAGTCCACATCCATCTCACTCTCAGAGTTACAGATTTTCAATATCCACAGTAAGATTAGTAATGTGACTCACAGAGGGTAATTTAACAAGTCCTGCGCAATCATGCAATGAGCTACTCTATACAACTGTTGCGCAAATAAATATACGTGTAATTTCTGAATGGCCAGAACATAATGTGGACTATTCAACTAATCAAACTGGCCCCAGAAAAAAATAATTTGTGTTATCTATCTAGCCTTTCTTCTCTCGGAAATAAGCCGGTACACATTTGGTAAGCTGTACAAAATAGATTGGCAACCCATGAGAAAAGCAATGCCTGATGAAGGACCTTTAAATTGCCTTGCTCTTTCCTACTGTGAAGGTAAATCATAAGTTCACATAATTAAAATAATGAAATGCCCAATTGACGCCCCTCAGGTGCAGACTTTTCGTCTGATGGGGCAGTAGACAATTGCTAAAGCAATTCTACACGGCAAAAAGTAATTAGCCGTATTACAATTTGCAGTAATAGGCACCGTAAAATTGAATCCCGAACACTCTCTATATTTCATGAGCCTGTATCTTTTTATAGTCTCTAGTGGGCTCAGGGCCATGGGAGAAAGGCATGATGTTTCAGTGCTAAAAAAGGGAGAATACAGTACGAGTACAGGAATGGCAGAAATGCAGCATGAGAACAGGACTGAGGGGTGTGTAGGTGTATGAGTGTGCGCGTGCATGTGTGAGTTTGCATGTACACTACACACACAGCAATGCAAACTTAGCATCTGTTGTGGCGGTGTTTTTCTGCACTTACTGCAACCTCGGTTTCACTCCACCTACACTAGTTTTTTTCTCTCCAAAAACCACATTCCAGTCATTTCAAGAGATTCTCTCCATGAAGAAATGGTTACCTACAAGTCATCTTTACAAATCATAATATCCCCTAAGTGCAGATAAAGCAGTACTCAAATGTGTGGAATAGGTTTAAAAGCAGTAATGTGAGTGTGTTAAATGGCACAGTTAAGCATTCACTTTTTTGAACATACGCCCATTTTGACCATTACATCCCGAATTTGGTCAAAAATAGCTCCTGCAGCGTCATACGGTTGTGACCAGCCTGCGTGAGACGCCTCATTCGGTCCACAGAAAGTTTTAAGGCCCAACAAATATTTCCAGCACATTTCAAATTTAAAACTCTCTAAAATATCTCGTTTCCTTTGTCTGGTTGCGGATGACAACTTCTCTAACATAAACTTCATAAATTAATCAAACAAGGCTTATTTCTAATTTGCGACATGACGTCAACGCGCCTTCCAGTCACGTTTGAACGGTCTTGGGGGTTGCCAGGTATTCAGATGTTTTCGATATATTAAAAACTAATAAAAAATATATATTATTATTTTTATTGTTATGCATTGTCAACAAACAAACTTTTTGCGTTACAATAATAAAGTATATAAAAAGCTCCGTAATTTTCCCCGCAACTGCATTTTTTTAATGGCCAAATCGAGTGTGAGGGAATTGATACTGGCAACACTGATACTATCTGTTCTCATTAGTTGTCACAATATTTGTTGCTTAGACCCTGTTTGTTAGTTGGTACATCATAGGGAACAGTTACTATTGTATGATGAATGAGAGAGGAACTGGAGATTACTTTTCCCATACATTGCTCTCTCTCTCTCTCTCTCTCTCTCTCTCTCTCTCTCTCTCTCTCTCTCTCTCCCCCTTTGGATCAAGGTGCACCAGAACTGTCAGCAATTCCACAATGAATTCCATACAGCACTCGTCTTCTGAGTGAACTCATCCATAATTCAGCCTCAACGTCAGCACACAACTTCACTCAGAGAAGCTCTTTGACAACATTTATCCTGTGTTTGTTACCCCAGACGATACACACATGTTCTGTAAGGAAAACTTTTAGACTGAAATGTGTCCCTAGGGGAGTCATATGGGTGATTGTGAAACAGTGGACTGCATAGGACATTAACCTTCAGCAAAATTAAAATAAATTGGGTTTCTCTTTCTCCCCCTGGAAGTGGAGAAAAATATTAATGATGATTCATCTTGCACTTAAGGGCTTATACATATTTGTGACCAATAAAATTCTCTTTACAATAAAAACGTCCTCTGTCCACCTGTCCCTGACTAGCTATAGCAACTGGCATGGTTCATGACTGACATAAACTAAAGCTTACTGGCTATTTTATTAAAGAAATGAACACTTAACATCCCCCACAGACTGGTGGTTTTAATAGTACTTGTTTTAGAGAAAAACTTTGGAACGTAATAACAAATAATAAAACAAACTCAGAAAACACAAAGACTGGTTCACTGCAGTATCTGCAATAATGGTGATGGAACTGTCAAATTCACAAGACCAGCATTTTTCTTAAGACTTTATGAGAACAATAAATTTCACTAATAATTTATAATCAACCCCAATGGGATTTTTATATATGAGAACGTATTGCTTGGTGTCCTCAAGCACCTAGCTGCATCTATTACACCATGTTGACCTCCATTGAGAGAGAATGCCAGCCATTTCTAAACTTAGGCCTACTAGTTAAAAAGTTAAGAAGAACTATTAATCAGCATTGGTTTAAATAATACTCTTCAGTCCTTCTATTGATGAAGTTATCTGAAAAAGTGATTCTCAGCTGCCTTTGTTTATGGTTTTCCATAAAAGGATGGAAAAACTATTTGCCTTTGACGTCACCAACAAAAAGAAGAAAATAATTTTCTCCTTTCAGAAAAGGAATCTTGGTTTTCCATACTTTTCATTGAATTGTTCTGTTCGTCATGCTGTTATGGCTGTATATTGACATGCTGTGATTATTTACAGGCATGCTGACATATGACCATGTTTCTGTGATATTGCTTTTATACAGTTAAGCATCATATGGTGTGGCAGATTCATGAGTATTTTTTATGTAAGACTTTAGGTAATACTGTGTATAAATAACACAATGCATCATTTAATTTCTTTTTCTTTTGTTTCTATTTAGACAACTTTAGATCCAGCAGCCCTTTAGCCTGACACAACCATTGACACTAACAAATGACGGCTTTGCCCAACAAGGCCTCCATTTGTTTGTGTCAGTATAATTGAATTCTGTAAATATAATCAGAGATCTGTGTAATGATCTATATGGTCTGTGGTCTGTTTAATGGAGGGTGTGACGTATTTTGCAGACAGATACAAAGATATAGTTTAGCCATGTAACCATAATGAGTCTCAGTGAAGTTAGGATTCACAGTTTTTTTTCATATGTTGCCATATTTCCTATTAAAACAGGAACCTGGGGCAAGACATTGAAACTCAAGACAATAAAAGTAAGCCATTCACAGGTTTTAATTCCCAAAAAGTGTAAACATTGTTCATCTGTTACTTAAGCTTTTACTTATAATACGTTTTAAAAAAGCAAGTTCAAGGGTCTAACAGAAGGTTAGACGAAACTATGATGTTTTGATCTGTGGTAATTAGATCATTTGAATATGTGTTCATTTTTACATTTCACAGGTTATGAATATTTATACCCCACCTGCTTTAGACTTAATTTCATAGGCCATAGCTTCCAGCACCACATACAGCACCTTTCTTATTAGTTTTTAATCTCAAATAATAAAAAACTTAATTACTATTCATGTAATTTTGTTTACAGCGTGATCAAATACCCTTTTAGTTGTAATAGAGCTTCTTAAAATAGAGACCTCTTAAATAAAGTAAATTTCAGTGTGCAGTTGCTATAATGCCCTTCTGATTTGATCATCCTTCAAAGTTTACAAGTTTAAAAAGCTCACATTAAAAGAGTTTACTTCAGGATGACTCCAAGCAAACACTAAAAGAGTAATCTTAGCTGATTTGTATTTGAACTGTTGTCAAACACATTGATTGAAAAGCCCAGCTTTTGTACATGGGAACGTGAGAATCGATCAAACTATCAGAGCTTCAGTGGATCACAACAAAGGCACAATTGATGTTCTGTAGAGCTTCAGAGATACTGGTGTTTAATTAGCCTACAGTGAAAGATAAGTAAGAATATCCCTTACTTAGAGGGATTTTTCACAAAGATCTCAATGGATCTAGTTTTCTTTTCATGTGGTACATCACAGTAGCTTAGAATGTATGATGCATCAAAATGAATTTGTTGAATTTTAGTTAGTTCTTTCCTATCCTATTTCTTTCAGCATGTGATGAACATCATTTAAAACAGATATTGGTTTAAAGCCCAAACCCAGCCAAAACAACATCCACCAGTACACCAGTAGTGTGGTGTCTCATCAGCGTGCACAGTTAAGTGTCACATTCTCACAAACAAGTGTTTCCCAGAGCATATGCCATTGTAGGAGCATGGCAGCATATGGTTTATTTAATTAGTGTAAATTAATTTAATTTACCAACACCCAGGTCTGTGGGATCCATCCTGACGTGCACCTTACCTGTAGTCCCAATAACTGAGGGCTTAAGTGGGGTTTCCAGGCTAGTGAACCTGTTTTATCCCTGCTGTGTTGCATTAATGACTGGGCTTCTGAGACACCTGAGCTAGTCTCACAGAGGAATTTTAATCCACACAAGCTTGGATCTCTCCAGAAACACCAGCTGTTGGTTTTTGATTTGGAGACAATAGTTATTGCTGATCTTGAGAAGTGACTGTTGATTCAGCTGTTATCCAAAGCGTGAAGCCAATATGGAAGTAACTGAAACATGAGTGTTACTTATTTTAATCACTGATTTTAATCACTATGTTTTCCATAATACTTCTTTGTTTTTTAATATTTGCTAAAGAAAACATTGATTCATAGCATTAACGTGGTAGTGATTGTGTGTTTATTGCTGTGAATTAAAGATTATATGATAGATTTGAATATACAACATTGAAATTGAAATAATGAATGATTTTAAATATTAAATTAATAATTTTATTAGCACAAATATACAAAAAAATAGATTTTTTTAATGTCATTACTCAGTCAATATTGCATACATCAAGATTATATTTTCACATAATGTTCTTTGCATTATGTAGAATGATTTTATAGAAAACAGTAAATCACAAAAAAGCTTTAGCTGCATGGGCTAAATATATACACTCTTAGGAACGTATAGTGAAAATGTCACTCTTTTGTATAGTAAAAAGTCCCTTTACTAAATTTAAAAATCACTTTCATACTTTCATTTGCAACTATTAATCATAGAGATGTATCTGTTATCCTACATTACTTATTAGTGCCCCTAGATGAACATTCTGTCTGCTTTCTTTATAGGTCACCTTTTTCCTTGCTAGCTAATGGATCTGAGCCCTAAATAGATCAAGAGAGGTTTATTGGCTTATCTGAGCTTATACAAGGCCGAATACATGTGTATATGAAAGGGCTCTTAAAAACAGAGCTAGTTATCTGTAATGGGATGGATTAAATGCCCCTACCCCATTCTGACAATGTGATTTAGGCAAAATCAATGGAAAGATACAGTATGTTATACAAAGCAAAACGCAAACTGCAGACTTCCTTTCAAAGCTTTTATGAAATCAATTTGTGCATGATTCAGTTTTGTCACTGTTAAAAGCCCTTTGAACCCCTTTTGTCTCTTTATTTAGGACATGTTTTGCAGTTCTTTGTTGTTGCTCTGTTCCACAATATGTTTGGCACCTATCTCAGTTTTGTAATCTGATGTGTCTTTAACTTGACCTGGGTTTATTGTATACACTAAAAAAAGAAATTAATAAAACTTTAGTGGTCATTATATGACCTTAATAATGTATATATACTGTAAGTAAAATAAAATACACATATGTCTTCATACAAATGAAATGCAAAGGCGTGGTCCTTGTGAGAAAAGACAGTCCTAATTTTTTGATTTTGATTAAAATCAATGGAAAAAAGAGTATAACTTGAATTACTCGACATAACAAAGAATAGCTATAGTTCTGGTAACATCGTCTTCACACATAAATCTTGAAGGCAGATAATCAATACAATCTGGCAGAGGTAGAATTGGTAAAAATTGAGGGTTGTCTATTGATTTAAAAAAGATTATGAATAGTCATGATTGAAAATATCAATATTTGCTCAGAAAAGCTCATTTTAAAAAGATAATTAAAAGAAATTACATAACTGTGGCAGACGATTAAAGCATTGAATAGACATTACACAAACGCCTTTACTTTATCAATGTAATATTTGTCTTATGTCTATATCATGGAGCATGATCCCATCACTCATTTACAGTCAACGGCCAATTTTAATGCCATGTTGAAAACAGCTTAAACATTTTTAATTATTAAAATTGTTATGTTTTTTGAGACTCCCAAATTCTATTCCATTCTGTGGTTTGTAAAAGTTGAAAATTTCTACACTGAATCAATACTCTTAAATATTTGATATTTCAGCAACTCAAGTTATCCCAAAAACCTGACCTTCATCCCAGAAAAACTGTGTGGAAGGGTGTGAAATCCCTCCTCTAAGGTTTTTGAAAAGGTCCTAGTATGATGTGATTGTAAATGTAAAATCTCATTCGGAATTTTCTCTGGCTTGAAAGGAATCAGTGATGTTGTTGTGAAGTGGGTGACGGGCCACTATAAATATCTGAAAACCTTGTTTGGTCAATACACAGATTATTAAAACAAACTGACAGAATAATCTAAAGCCCATTGAAAACAGTGTGTTCAGATCAAGGACTGTCCTTCATTGCCGTAAACGCCTTTTGATTCTCCAGGGAATAGTGTGTACCGTGACAACCAATGCACTGTAACTGTCAAACTAGCTTTCTAGCCTCATTTGATTCTCCACATCTAAACACATCTACATGACAAGAATGTGGGTCAGACCAGTGAACTAGAGATCCAAACCTCCATCATTCTAGCCAGAGCATTTTTGATTCTTATGAGTTATCTTTATTTTTATCATCTTGTGACTAAACGTACAGAAAAAACCTTCTTAATAATAAAAATACATACTGATAAACTGTATGTCCCACCAACCTTGCTTTGGATAAAATCATCTTCCAAATGCATTAATATAACAGTAATGTAATGTAATGCAACGTGATTATTAGAAGTTGGCAAAATGGCACATCTACTGAGCCACGTCCTTCTCAACAAGCCTAGGTAGGTTTAATGAACGGATCTCTGCACTCACAAGTGTCATTCATGTGTCAGTCACTAACTCTCACGCTTGTCTTCTCCCCCAGCAGATCCTGCTGCTTTAAGAAAGCCCCGCTGCTTCTTCCAATTAAGATGGTGGAGTTGCATGCTCACCCAACACTGTCGGGCTTATCCTGTTTTTTACTTGATGGAGAAGGCAAAATGGAATAACAGATTTGGCACTGGCATTTATTTAAAGCAAATCACCCCTCCGTAAGCCAGTGTAGCAAATAGAAAAGACCTCTCGAAATGCTGGCAATGAATAAACATGCCAGATGCAAAGCCTCACTGCAAATAGCTGCCATTTATGTTTTTGTAGGCCAGGATGCTCAGGAACAAGTGTCATTCAATTTTAATCTGGTGGTCTGGTGTCAATAAATGGGGGACTTGGTTTTTTACTAAAAACACTGATGGGTTAAAATCACTTATACTATATACACAACACATTGAGTCGTGCGTTTACATATCCCTTAAAGAATCCTTAAGATTTTTTCTTTTAAAAAATTTGAAGTAAGCAATAAGGTAAGAGAGGCTGTTCTTTATCTTGAATAAGTTACAGACATGAATCATCAAAATAAACAATTTTATAAAAAATATATTTTAATATATATTTTTTATAAATAATTATATCTGTTACTCGTAAAAAACATTGTGTGGGTCTCTACTTAGTTCTCAATAGAGAAGTTGTGCACTACTAGTAAACTGTCCTAGTGTACATGATGTTTGCAAAAGAGCATTATTCTTTTTTCATAGTGATGACCCCAACAAAATCATATTATGCTTCAGACCTTTGTGTGTTATAGAAGTAAATCCATTAGCGCTAAGAGAATTTCCTTTGGAGAGCTACACAGATAAATAGGGGCTCATGAGCAGGCCCAGCAATTCTCAAGGATGTGATGCTTTTCAAAGCACCTTTCATCTCTTTTCGAGTTAATGTAAAATGACAAAAAACATATAAGATCACTAAAAGCCACACAGGAGCTGGTAGATGCTCTCAAGAGCATTTAGATGACACGAGTTTAAATGCAGCATATGCTGGAAATGATGTGTGTTGGGTTTTCATAGCATGCCAAAACCACAATTTAACAAACATGCATCAATAAAGTATTTTTTTGACCGGGTTAACCATTTTCTTGAAATATTTTCTTGAGTACCACATGACTCTTTGCAGCCTTAAGCAGAGTTTGAACTCTCTGAGTCATCGATGACTGATCAGATGTGCAAACCTCAGGATATCCAACCTGACCTTGCCTCCATCACTCAGCACAAACATATGTAGGACATATTTAATGATAGAAACAGAGATGGTTGAGTAAGAGAAGCCAGAGGACCGAAATGACAACACTATGACAGCCTAAATCAGATACAAGGTTGTCTGCAGTGTTATGACTTTGGTTTGCATTTCGTGGGTAGGCGTAGAAACAGATTAAAGTATGTGAACTGAACCACAGGTGTCACGCCAAATTACATTAGATCACATTACTCACAACAACAACAAAAACGAAAATACGAAGAAGGCACCTTGCAATACAGAAGATTGGCTGCTTTATACCAGTAATTCAGTTATTATGCAGATGCCAAAAATCTCATATGCATAAATAAAATTAGGCAAATCAGTGTGTACAGGTTGTACTGTACATACAGATTTCTGTTGTATATTTTAGCATCGCTCATAATTTATTGCTAGTGGAAGGAAGAGACTCTTAATACTGTATTTATCTGTTGGCAATGTGCATAAATTAAAGGCAAAAATATATACAATAATAGATTTATTTATAATAAAATAAATAGTAATAATAATAATAATAATGTGCTTTAATATTGATATAACAGACACATTTCTTGGAAAGACCAAAAAATCATTTTACATTCACATGCTATGGTGATATTATCACAAATTTGTGTCTTCATTAACAGTTATTTTGCAGTATGTTAATAGGCTCCATTACCGTTCTCTAAATTGTTTACTGTGTTTTCTCAATTTAGCCTATCAAGTATCTTGATAATGAATTCAGCATGCATTAATAGAAACATTGATAGAATGCATTAAAGCACAGCTTTATTAAGTGCAGAATGTAAACCCATCTATGCCATTAGAAATTGTCAATAATTTTAGGTTTTCTATTAAAGTCTTATGTTTTATTAAAACATATTCAGTTCTAATTGCACCAATCAGTAATGAAATGACCAGAAAAGCATTTATTAAAATAATAATTTGTTGCACATCAACAAACTATGCCTATCTTTACCCAGTCACCTGTATTTTACACAAAACAGAAAATCTATTTGGAACCTGCACACATCCATTGGAAATGATGAATTAAAACAACAGACATGAAAATATATTTTGTCTGACATCCTCAGGGTCAGTGTCCATCACATTATATTCCGCTGAGGACACAATGTGAATTGTGCAGAGAGAATAAGTACGACTGCATGATTCACTCTTTCTTTTTATTGTTGGCGGATGATGTTCAGTCTTCAGCCAACTGCATGAGAAAAATACTTCTGCCGTTTTTCAGATTAACATTGTATTGGGTTTATTTGCATAGACGCATAAAAAGTAAAGCTACCATCTCATTATAACACTATTCTAAATTGTTAGAAGTCGAGAAGAAAATGGGAATCTACTTAAAAAGTATAATCTGTTTTCTTTGGGGCAATTAAACGTATCACTCTACAACAGGCATTCTCTGATAAGAAACATGATATGAACTTTTTTAGATCAAAGCCAAACAAACGCTTTGATTGTTTCTTGCACTGTGAGTCGGAAAGAACGATGATTAAAAAACAAAAAATCAATTCCCTGCTGCCTGTTGTTTTAGGCTACTTTAATCAAAGAGCGGGCATGTAAATAAATGATGCTTTCCTCAATTTCCTGCGTAGTGTTTCGCTCTCCGGCTGCAATTTATCTTTCAGAACTTCTTGTGCTGAGCCTGTGGACTATGATGTATGTTGGTGGAATAGGTGACTGAGTAAGTAGACATAGCTCACTTATGTCATGAGGATTTGATACTAAACATGACAGTCAGCTGATTAAAAATATGTAATTAAATATTTATCTTATCTCTAAAAGCAGTATTGTGCTGTGGAGATATAAACACAAATGCATTTGTGAGTATTGTCTGCAATAGCTGTAATTTCTAATCTGTCCATCCCATGTATTTAGATCTGTATCATGAAGTATAGTAATGTTAAAAATCACTTGAATTGTTGCAAACATCTATTTCTTCTATTTTCAGAAACTATAGCTAGTGTTGTGATGTATTGTTAATAAAATTATGTTTCTTTTCAAAGCATCTATGTTTTGGATATATGGATTGTTTTGTCTGCATTTTAAACACGCTCATACAATACAACCTCATGGCAAAATATATTACAGGGTAGCCAATTCATGATTGTGTATGATTTAACTCCCACATTTTGTTTGTCAAGTTTTTGTACAGTTCATCTTGTATGAATTCATATGAATTAGCCACCTTGTAAAATAGTTATGAACTCAAGCTATAATGCATCAAAAGATTTGTCTAAAACATATTAGATTGAATACCTTTCAAAAGCAAATGTATGAAAACTTCCCATTCATCTGCCAAAGTTTGACAAAGGGAGAAAAGAAAGAGCTATTATTCATCAAGACATGAATTTTACAACTAACGAACAGAAGTGAAATAGCAAAGATGAATACTGTTTTAATAAGCAGTAGGCCTATAAAAAAGGTCCTCTAAAGATTTATTTCCTTTCATATAGTATTTTGTCTTATGGGGAATGTCTTCAAAATGTTCAACTTCAAGCCTTGACAAATCATCTAAGCCTATCTTCAGGTTCTTTGTGACACATTTTAACATTATTTCCTGATTTTACATTCAAGTCCATTCTAGTTTCCATGAGGACACTATCCTGAGTGTTAAAATATGTTCTGCATAAAAACCCTTCTGTGTAAGTCAAATCCCATTTTGTGAAAGGAAACTAAAAGAAGCACCATTTTCCCCTGTGCTAATTTATTTTTCACAACATCTCACCTACACAGATGGTGTCACCAATTCACAGGCATAAGAAACAACTGTCGCTCACGCACGGAAGGATTACAGTGTGCTTTTGTATAACAAGAATGATACACAAACACAAAGACTTTAGGCTCATCTCACATCAGTTTTGAAATACATAGAAAGGTGACCACACTACAAAATTATTTAACGTTTTATTAATTTTTTACATATACCAGGAAAGCACTTAAATCATCTCCTACAACAATTTAGCCACTTATATTTGGTCTTTGAAGTGTAAAGCCCCCTAAAGCTCACGGTGAGTTACATACAACCCTCATTATTGATTCGCTGAAAAGCTGCATGAATCATGGAGTTTGTGAGTCGATGGGGGGCAAGAGAAAAATAAATAGGGAGGTGAATGTAAATTCCCTCTCCATGCACACTGTCACCACTGATTCATGCTTGGAGGCTCAAGCTCACAGCCCATGTTTGGACGCGGCCCATCATTTTATTTAAGAGCGGGCAACAAATAGCCGCGAGGTCTTTTTGTAATCGAAGGTCTGATCCAGTCGAAAGGTTGCACATTTCCATAAACAGATATCAATACCGGACTTACTTTTAACCTTCACCGCCCCAGTTAGATAAACACTGAAATCTTTCATCAATACTCATGAGGCTGTGCAGACGGCGTTTTCATAACTCAATCGTGCACCCACTATCTTTCCAATATAGAGGGCTGAAGTCAATGATTGTTGCCCCTCCAGTGTAAGTCTCACTGCCTACTTTTGATTTAAAGTGTTTACTGAAAGACAGGCTCCAGGAGTGTGAGGAATGAATTTGTTCCAGGAGGTAACCGAGTGGGGAAGACCCCTGTCGCCTCATTCCCTGAGCATTAGACAGTGACATCTGGCGTGACCTTGCAACTGGAACTTGATTGCAAGTGTTTGTTCACTGTTGACAGGCTTTAGCGCTTCCTCTCGCTGTAAGAGATAGACTTCCTTAAAAGGACTAAAATACTTTTCAAACAGAAGAAATACCTGTTGTGCTTTCCCAATATTCCTTAAGTGACTTGGGCAATTACATGCAAATGCCAACTTTACCATTAAAAAACATTTTTACCAAAGGTGTTCACCATAGTGATAGCTGAGATGTCAATAATTTTGGTGATTTAAAAAAATTGGTGGTTTACAAAAGCATTTTTTTGTTTTATAGCATGATTTTCAAGTCAAGCAATTGCAGAATTTCACAAATTTCAGAACTGTCATGTCCATGACGGTCTATATATATATAAAAACAGGAAATTTATCTTAAACAGAAAATACGTACATAAGCTGATATTTTTTTTGCGCCTGGACTATTCCTGGACGGAATAGGGGTTTATGAAAATTTAAACAAATGGTTCAATATATTGCTAATAAAACTTTCTCGGAGTAATTATATTTTAAGTTTTGATTGCAAATGTCACATCCATAACCCTGGAATTTGACCATTATTTATTTTTTGATGCATTGAAGTTTGTCTGTGGCAAAAGTGTCCAGTGAAATCAAATCCTTTGAAAGAAGGGCAGGGATACATGTATTGTCCACTGTGATATTACTTTATTTAAATCCTTTGAATTCACATTATACAATGAAATATGGATTGCTTCAAATCAAACTGGAAACAAACAAATATATAATGATACATCTAAAAAGAGAGAATACATGGAATACCATACTAAATACCATAAAGTATATTAACGTTCACAAAAACAAATCCTCAAATACACATTTTTTCCATCCTACTTTTTTGGTAAGGAAAAGAAGACAACAAACACTTGACATATGAAAATACTGCATTGTATTTTGCAACTTTATGTGGTTCTATGTTGGCCCTTAAAAACAGATTCACATTAAAGAGTTAAAAAAGAAAAACAAAGAAAGTAAACAAGAGTGATCAAACATGATAGGAAAGAAAAAATAAAGAAACACAACAGAATATCTAACAGAGTAATGGAAAACAGATGTAGCCAATGTATTAATCAAAACAAATACTTCTGTTTTGATGCTGATTGTCAATCTCGCACACAAACGCACACTTTCCCACAACCCTAAAGACTATCAGCATTCAGATTTATGGTCATCAATTTCAAAGCCCTTTTTCTACAGCACAGTAGACACAGCGTAAATGTGTGCTTGTGGTTTCTCTGTTTTGCAAAGGACACACAGTGATCGCTGGAGTTTGAGAGGGCAGCATGGATCAGCGTGGGCCTCAGAGGCACAAAGTAAGTAATCTCACAAATAATCAATCAGATAGATGGAGTGTCAGCACTATCAGCACCCCACAGCCTGTGATTTTCTCCCACAGAACCTTGAGGGACACTTGACTGATCTTCATCTTAATCCAACAACTGGCTTGCAGCAGTTGGACCGTAAGGTGCGTATGAAATGTATGACATCCTTTGTCTCTACGGTCACAGAAACAAAGCCTGGTGTGCCTTTGTAAAACAGTAACGGAACACTTACAAGTCCACATGTACACTCATCTCTGGTCAGAAATATAATACTTCAGACATAAGCAATTTTGGCATAATTCTGAATACAACAGACCCTTATTGTCATATTCCTATTGTAACACAAAAACAGAGGTTCTTGTGTCGAGGCCCCCAGTCTGCGAATGTCATCATGATGGTCCGGTCAAATAGACTAAATATGGTCCAAATGTGCTCGCAACACAGAGCATGGACCCCACTATTAACCCGTGCAGGAGTCAAACGAGAAGACACAACGCACAAGCCTCTGCCAAAAGTACCTTTGAGCCAAATCCTTCAATCAGACTTGTCCTTTTTCTTCCCTCCACCAATGGGAACTTTACTGGCAACGGCAGAGCCAACGGCAGAGACGCCACCGGCCACGGCGGACACGCCTCCCTTCACGAGCCCCACCCCCATCGCTGGCACAGACGCAACAGAGGTTACTGCGGTTTTGGTGATGTCAAGACTCTTTCCACCAACCCAGGCGACTCCACCCACTGTGGCCCCGACAGCCCCCTTTGTGACACTGAACAGACCACCGGCCACCCTGGAGAACATGCCAGGCTGGGGTTGGGGATGGTCTTTACTGGTATCTACATGACGCAGAATGGGAGATATTAGCATCAGATGAACGAGCAAGAATGTTAGACATTAGAGTTATTGTTGAAAATGTGAGGTACTGTTAAAAGTACCTGTCATATTTCACTTTTTCAACAATTTTTTTAATTTGAAAAGTAAAAAAAAATTAATTAAATAAATAACATTAAAATAAAAATATTCAAAATTAAATAAATTTATATTTATTTGATATTTATGGATGTGCATAATTTGTGTTGGACACTTAATTACATGCCACATTTGTATTACATAAAAAATATCAAATCACGTGGAATCTTTAACTTCATTTTACTTTTGTTGGCGATTTGTGCATTTATTTTTATTAGGTGATTCCATTTTATTGGATGGAAGTGAGATAACCTTAACACAGGTGCCCTAGCAGAGTAACCATAAGTGTATTTATTATTAACATGTGAAACAATGTTTGACAACTAAAAAGCATTCAAATGCTTTTTGGGACCACTGTCCATGACGAAACAAATAAAAGCTTTACAAATGAGACCAAAACCAGCAGGGATCAGTGTTACATTATGCAATAGCACCACTATGTGGCTGTTGTCATTCACAAGACAGCTTTTTTGCATTACTGTCCTCAAAAAAATAACAGGCTCCTATTAGAAGTACTATATATATATATATATATATATATATATAAATAAAGTTAAGACAAAAATTAAGACAAATCATCCTATTTATAACTTCAGCAATAAAGATAAATCTCTCTATCTTTTATGTATGTATATGCATGCATATATAATAGAAACATAGCTTGTGATACCTGATGGGGGCTCATCCTTTAAGTATGCAGGCAGTTCGTTCTGCTGCTGGTCCGTTTCACTCATTTTCACCCTAAATGAATAAAAATACAAACAACAGGATAAGGCAGTTAGAAAACACTCCTTTATTTTTACAGAAGACATTTTTTATTGTGTATCAAGAATCAAAAGATTGGGTGGTACCAGCTGCAGAACACAAGGTGAGAAGTTGCTGTAAGTGTGTCTATAACCCAAGAAGCAACTACACTAAACAAGGCAGACCAGTTTACTCTATAAACAGAATGTAACCTGAAACACCCTGTCAACACTGTCAAAAGACAAATACAATTATAATCTAAATTATTATAATAGAAATAATATATGGAAATAACATTATAATGATTAAATATAAGTTAATGCAATAGATGGTACATAAACCCTGATGAAAAACAATACAAGTGTTACTGGTTTTCATAACAAATCAAACCAATACAAAATTACTTTGTGTAGTGTGTTTTGGGACTTTTCCAACAGGATTTAAAGGCCATGCACCATGGCACCAACAGAACCCATTACCAGATCCACAGATACCAATATAGTTTACATTAATACCTGTACTATTCCCATTATAACCATAACCATGCACTAGAATTTCTGTGATTGTTTCTATTGTTTTATCAGCAGGTAAGGGACATTAACTGAGGACATTACAGATAAAACACAGCTGATCAGGCAGCATATGAATACGTGTACAGTTACACGTAAGCAATGCATGATGATTACAACATTCAGGCAGTGATACACTATCACTTTTATAAGTTTGGCCTGTTTGCTTTTTTTTAAAGAGCTCTGACGTGGCGCTTGAGCCCTGGAGTGAATAATAATTATAATCTGTGCAACAACCGAACTTTATTTTCATTCACAGCAGGCTTTAGGTATAACAAACAAGACAAATATAGATGCAAGGCATATAAATAAAGTTTTCTCTTCCATACGGAGAAAATAAGTTAAGCAGGCGAAGCACATCAGGACTAAAACATATAACTGACAAAATGCCAAAACTCTGACATCGATGAAAAAACGGAATTTAATGACGATAAAAGGGCGGCAGCGCTTCTCAAACGACAGTTATAGGAAAGAGATGCACAAAGAGAGGACGACAAAGCTGTAATGTATTACACAATATGAATACAATAATATGCAGAATATACCGATTGATACTATATTTATTTAAAATGTATAAAAAGTTAGAAAAACCAGTAAATTATGAAGCGAGACAACTTTGTCAGCTCTCTGTAATGAATTTACTTACTGTTTGAAGTTTTACTCTCCTCTCAACTTCTGACCAAGTTGGAAACTTCTGTCTCCACCCCTTGTTTGTTTCAAAGCAAAAATATGCTGCTCCCTTAGGCGATTTTATAAGAGACAATCTAGAACGACAATGAATTTGCTACCTGGCAAGACTTTACTTTTTAAAAGACCTATCTTTGCATAATGTGTACGTGGCGTCTCAGTTTGCTGTTTTTAACCACGTACCAATGTGGACACTTTGGAGAGGAAGTGACGTTTGTGAGTCTTACCCCTCTGCGTGTGAAATGATTTCACATATGACTTGCACACACATATGCGAAGAAAATAGTGAAAAACAAGGAACTATTGAGTGGTCTGTCTTTCCACCTGCTTTGGTTTTGGTTTTTCATTGACCGACTTGTTGAACTGATAATACACGTGGATCAATGCACTTTTGAAACGTAAATTGCGGGTGATAAGCAAAGCCAGCAGTGAAAGTTTAAGCTTTTTAAGTTTACTTAATTTATGCAAACACATACTGGAGTGTACATACAGGAGTCCCATCACGCATATGCTTATTAAGCCAGGGGCTCTTTATAGTGTTTACATAATAGAAAAACAAATAGAGATCTTGCTCTGTATACTTTATATATATATAATAATATGTTTGTAATAAACAATTATTTAATCACAATGAGTCATCATAAAAAAACTGTAGACATGTTGACAAGCAGGCGCTGTTATTAGTTGAGTTCGACTCCACACGAAGCTGCGCATACAAATCAGAACATGACATCAAAGTACCGCGAGAACAGGCTGCTTTAGCGTTGCTCTCGCGATACCAGATATAAAACATTGATCAATCTGCGCAGGATGGTGTCAAGTCAAACACACCTACTGTTATTGTTATTATTAAACAGACTGTTCTTATTGGCTGCCTGGTTGGCAGCTGCTGCTCGAGCGTTTCCCGCACTTATTCTTAAAATGACGTATTTCCTCCCTTGTCATGTCGCTTGTGATGCTTTGCGGGAACTGTGAACATCCAAACATGAAATCAACTGTGCAGTAGAGATTAAATAGATGCGTAAAGGGCGACAAATCACGATCTGTCAACTCATCGAGAAGAACATTATCGATTTTACTGTTATATCTTATTGTGTTATTTTTTCCCCGGACGCAGTCCGTTTAAACAGGTAATTGCAATTTCATAACTGATGACTCTTATATATATGTATTTATATTTTCTAAGCTTATTATTATGTTATCAGCTTATTTTATTAATCTTACTATTAGGTTATCAGCATCTAGATTGAATCCTGTTATATCCGCTTAACATTGTAGAGTTTGATACTCTACAATGTTAAGTGGATATAACATGATGTGAAAATCTTCTATTATTACATAAATGTAAGTAAATGCGCAACAATATTGCGTAACAAAGTAACGTGTAATTGTTATGACATAATGAACGCGTATGTTATATATGATACTTAATTGATATGATATTTAAAGCACTCTTGATCTGATAATAAAATTTATTATCTAATTTAATGTCAAGTTATTTAACGTGACATTCATCATAGGCTACAACATAAACATTTGTACATTTTTTATTAGTTTTCACTGAATTAATTATTTCTTCTTGTTATAATTTGTTTAAAATTGAAATGTATTTTACACACTTTAAACTTGAGCAGCTCTACGTTGTCCACTAAGTGGCAGCATTTAACAACGTTAATGTATTAGATGAAAGTGTAGTTTGGACTCATCTTATTTATTAATATATATGTTTATGACGAACACCTAAATCAGCAGCTATCATATACTCTTTGTTTTAGTTATTTCAAATGTTATTTTAAGTGGCTCACCTCACCTTGTTATTTATCTTGAATTTGCTGCATTGTCAATCAATAGGGGGAATCAAGTGACATGTTATTATCTATGAGAGCAACAGATGCCAGTAAGCTTTCGCTTCTTCTGCAGAGTTATATGGTCCTCGTCGAGACTGTAACTCCAAAACTTGCATAGACATTCAAAATAAACTAGACATGGCCATTGCAATGCATAGATTATGTATTCAACCTTACTTAATAGAAGCTTTAATATACAATGCATTGTATGACACTTTGGAAAAAGCATCTGCCAAGTGCATAAATATAGTCATCATCCCTGTGCAGAGAAATATCTGACAAATACTGACATTAGAAACAAGCCAACATCTACTACAAGCATATCTACTACTTAATTTATATGCACGTCTTTTCTTTTTGAATAGTATAAATATACAATCCACTATCAGTTATTTGTGGGTACATAATGTGTGATACTAAATAATTTTTCAGATTTGCTTCACTATACAGTAGCTGTGATTTAACTAATCATGCTCAATTTATCAGTGAGAGGCCAAAGATGTGTGCTAATATCACATTGACTGTACTGTCTTACTAGTTAAGTTCTTCCCTGATTTCTCATTGCTAGCCGCTTCTCCATGGTTTCATTCACACTACTAGCCATGTTGATTTTTGCCTCTTCTTTGGAGAGAAACGACTTTGTCTGTGATTGGAGAAGTCTCTGTTAGGCAGCAGACAGCTTTTTGCCTGCTGCTTGGCTTTGGCTGTTTATCCCATTGGACATAATGACTTAAGTGGTTTAATTTAGCATTGTCTATCAAATTAAAAAAATAAAAATCAACAGAATTTTTTCTTCTTCTGAATCACACTATAGAAAAGAAAGTGCTTGAGTAATTTACAGTATATCTTTTAATCAGATGTACTTACTGTTTATTTGTGTCTAACTGGATTTGTTTGTGGAACAGTGTTTTTTTTTTTTTTTTAAACATTACACTTTACACTTGAGTCTGTGGTTGCGGGTAAACAGAGAATGCATTGTAGATTTCTCCATTGCATCTGTGTGGAGTCTTATTAAGCTCAGCTGTGAAATATTGGAGTGCAGTGTCTCTGCAGTTAGCAGGGAGACGAAGGCCGTGACCTCTCACCCCCTGCGGTTTTTAATAGGTCCACAGGAATAGCCATTAAACCCTCTGGAGGTGGGAAAAGGAGAATCTTGTAACGACCAGTCTCAATGTTCATTACTTCACCTGCAGCTTATTTTGTCTTTTCGATGGGTTGAACTGCGTCATAGCCAGTTATGCAAACGTCTTAGTTTGTCGTCAGCGTAAAAGATAATATCTTATTGCAGCTTGCCTGAATTTGTTCACGTTTGCATCTCACGACCATGGTAGATATGTTTAGACCAGAACCCTTTGTTATTGTGAATAGGATAATGGTGCTCCTTTTGGCAAGTGATAAGGTGCATCGTTTGAAAAGCCTGTCTTATCGCATTTGTATGCCGTGACGCAGGCCTTGTTTTATTGGATGTATCCACTCGTCTTTCCTCCATTCTGCCCCTTCCTTTGTCTTTTTCTCCAATCCACTGTCCGTCATTCATCCAGAGATGTCACAGGCTGGAGAAATATCTCCTTACGGCTCCAGGCATCTCCCTTCTTCTCCCAACTCTCTTTATTGGATTCTACCTCTGGATCATCTGTCTCTGTTCACGCTCCATTTTTTTTAGTCTAAATGGCCTCCTCCTTTCTCCTCCAGCTGGGTTTGTTGACACACAGTCAATCCTGGACACTTTCACCCCCTTTAACTGCCCCTCTTGTACCCGTTCCCCTTCCCTGAGCCGTAAAGCTGCCACAGCTGTGGGCTGTTGAACGAAAGTGAAAGGGGGGGACATTAAATATATTACAACCATTAGCTTTGTTGGGGCCTGACGGTTTTAATACATTGAAGCTTTTTACGTCAACCAAAGGGAAGACACAAAAGAGCTCTGCTGTGATTTTAATTACATTTTAAATATAGCAATGAAAGCTGCGACTGGGCCTTTTCATGTAGAATCCAAAAGATATAAGAATAAAATAATTATGTTATTATGTTTAACTGTCCTTCCAAATCTGTGTGTTGAACCACAAAATGACTAAAGCAGAATATCATCACTGCTCTTTCTCATATACATTAGTGTCAAAAAGTGATGTTTGACTTTGAACAATTGACATCTTCACCGTTAAATTTTTTTATGACTGATGAAATTGTCAGCTTTTAGTTTTTCATGCATTTTTGTATATTTGAAAAAACTCATATTCTCTGATATGGCGTTGTTTGACTTTAAAGGCTTAAGCTCCATAAACTAGACTTTAAGGTTATAAATGAAATTTCCCTTTGCAGGTATCAACATGAGCAAGGCGAGGTCAAGCAGGGAGAGAAGGGTCGTACAGCCTAGCATCACCAGGGTGACTCGCAGTTCAGTCGCCAACCCTCAGGACCCTCCACGTACTAAATCTTCTGATTCAGGCCTGGTCAATGATCTCAGCCTCATGAGAGTGAGTGAACAGCAGGCCTCCTCAGCACGGTGAGATTACGCATGCTAAGACACTTCTGAGTATGAAGTCATTTTAATTACAGGACAAACATTGCTGCCGTAATATCTTGAAGTCTTCAGTAAGTATGCCAAAGATGACTGTGCCAAGAAATAACATGTTGCTTTTTTCTCTTCAGAAAAGCAAAGTCCCCAAAGGTCTGTAATGCACCCCAAAATCTATCACCCAGCACTAAGCCTGCTCTTTCCTCACCCTGTGGAGCCTTGGGAACGATAGGCAGGTTGATAAAACTTGGCCGTGTACGAAACATTGTGGTGGTTGCCGGAGCGGGTATCAGCACAGCCAGTGGTATACCAGACTTCAGGTGGATGGAGCATTTCTGACATTTATTCAGTACCATTTCTGCATTTAAATCATTACATTATTTAGATAATTCTCTTCCTGTGTCAGAACACCAGGAACAGGTCTTTATGCGAACCTCGCAAAGTATAACACCCCCTACCCAGAGGCCATCTTCAACATAGACTACTTCTCCGACAACCCTCATCCTTTCTTCTCATTGGCCAAGGAGCTGTACCCTGGTCAGCATCGTCCCAACTACGTCCACTATTTCATCCGTATGCTGCATCAGAAGGGCCTGCTGCTCCGCATGTACACTCAGAACATCGATGGACTTGAAAAAGGTAAGATTCGTGGCAAAGTCATACAATCACCAAGTTGCCTAAACATAATAAACTTACTAATTGTGTTAAACATGGTAATTATTCAAGGTGTATGATTTTAACGCGGTTTCTTACCATGTTCCTGCAGTGTGTGGTATTCCAGATGACAAGCTCGTAGAGGCTCATGGGAGTTTCGCAACCGCTGCCTGCCATCTTTGCTATACTCCATATCCTGCAGATGAGGCCAAGGTAAATAGCAAAAAAATACAATAATTCAATTATATTTACATATAATATCATAAAAATCTAGAATAATATAATAATAATTTTAATATAATAATAAAATAATTTTATGTTCATATCAATCATACCCATAATGTATTTTTCTTCATCATAGTTTCATCATTGTGTACTATGCTTAATTTTTAAATTTTATTTAACTTTAATTGTTATTTAAATTATTATACAGTTTATTTGTCATTTTTTTTATTGTAACCATTTAATAATTATATTTTTCTTTTCAGCAAGCAATAATGAATGACGAAATTCCCATCTGTACATTTTGTGCCGGGGCTGTAAAACCTAACATTGTCTTCTTTGGGGAAGATCTGCCAGAAAAGTACTTTCAGCATGCTGAAGATTTTCCAAAAGCAGACCTTCTCATGATCATGGGCACCTCTTTAAAGGTGGGTTTGAATTGTTAACAATTACAGAGTATCAGCACAAGCAAACTATACACATAATGCTGTTTTATAAACTTTCAGTAAATTTGTAAACAATAAATTTGTATTTTGTTCAGTAAATGTTGGACTGTAAAGATTGTTGTCAAAAAGTTAAATAAAAGTTAATCCTGTGTTTTGTCAGATTGAGCCATTTGCCAGCCTTATAAACACAGTGAAGTCCACTGTGCCTCGTCTGCTGCTGAACCGTGATCCAGTCGGGCCCTTTGAACGGCGGCCCTTGAGGAGAGGAGACTACATGGAACTGGGAGATCTTGCAGATTCTGTCCGAAAACTTGCTGAGATCCTGGGCTGGCATTCTGAGATCCAACACCTGATGAACTGCCATGAAAACGGGCTGTGTTGTAATACTGACCCCAACAGCAGTGAAAACAGTGACTCCTCAGAGACAGACTGCAAGAGCTCAGATTCTTCTGGACCAAGTAACTAATATAAACCATTCTGACACAAAGACCTTCACAAAAACTCATTGCATGTGAACGTTTTCTCATAGTGGTCTATTGTGCGTGTTTATTCTTATCTAGATTGACTGTATTTGATTCAAGTGACAGAGATTGGGTCTAAACTCTTTATTATTGCAAACCCATCTAGAAATGGTTAAGGAAATTATGCTGCTGCTCTTTTTGATATAAAACCCACATGTCTAGACGTAAACAACGTTTTAAAGAAAGTCCTGTTTGGTCTTCAGAATAACCTTTTTTGTGTGTATACATGAGCAGATAATTCTGAAGGATTCGCTTCTGCACATCCCAACATTAATGTTAGTTTTAGCAACTTATTTAGAACTTTCAGCTATAAATTACAGATTTTCTTAAGGCCCTGTAAGTGAGATGTACAAACATAGAGCACTTAATAAAGCAATATAATAACCCTTAATTATTAGCAATTAAGGGTTCTTTAACGTTCTATAAACTAGATTTAAGATGTTAAAGTTCAGAGAGAATGTGGAAGTGTCATAGATTGGTTTGGTGTAAATATATATAGTGTTTGTTTGCTAGTTGCGGGTCATTGGGGAGCTGGCGAGTCTTGGCTTGGCCTCAGTGTAAAGACAGTGCTAAATTAGCATGGGAGGCGTGACCTCCCAAGTGTGCAGTGCCCCCACTGTGTGTTTTCACAGGCACTGCAGCCTCCAGGCGGGAGCTCCCACCCCCCCAAAACTCTAATAAATGTGTTTGCTCGGCAACAAAGAACCCCAATATCCTGCTGCTGTGTTTGGACGAATGTGTAAGGTTCTGCGTATGGGAACGGTTGTGAATGCAATTTTCATTTTGCACAGGATCAGTGAAGTAGGTGGTAATTATCACGCTGTGATCAAATCTCCTCACGTCTTTCAGGGAGTTTTATGGGCTGTTTTAGGAAATATGAATAAAAGCCAAAATGCATGTGTAAACACTCATCTGTTTCATTCATATATGCAGTTTGTCATGTTTGCATTGGTAATAGTTTGGTTGAGGAGTGTTCACCAGCTGCCTTTTACATGTTTTTGTGATACATGAACTATTAAAACTGCATTTTTTTTTTGGCTTGTCAGTAGAATATAATCCTATAATGTTTAGAATAATCTTAAATGTTTTGTCATTTGTATTTTGTTTATTAATAAAATGCTGCTTTTTATGTTCATTACATGTTATTAGAGAATGTGACAGTATTTAATAAAGGATGTTCAAATCAGTTATTTTACATCTTTTCTTTGTCTTCTATATGTTGGACTTCTTGTTAAACAAATTTAGACATTTTGCACCAATTTTATATCTGTTACACAAATTTGGGCCTCTTCTTATTACCATATGAATTCAACATCTTACATTATTCTGTGTGCCACATTAAATCTTTAACAAATTTATTAGTGAAATCAAAGTTTATAATACAGGAACATCAAATGTGTCTTTGCCCAGTAGTGAGTCTTTAATTTTATTGCAAACGATTGTCAAAAGAAAATAATAGGAGAGCTTTAGCATAAAAAAAACAAATACTATATAAACAAAGTTTTACAAAGCTCTTGCATTCTGCTGACTTTACAATAGTGGTAATAGAAGACGTGACCAGAGTATTTAGGCTCTCAGAGGTATTTACAACCTTTGTTTGCAAAGCCGTTAAATCAGATCATTCAAAAATATTTAGAAAACCTGAACTTCACTTATTATTACATGCTTTATGTAGAAAACCGAATTCTACAGACTAGTGCAGACAAGAAAGGGAAAAATTACAAAATAAGCAAATAGAAAATTATGCTAAAAATATATTATAAAACAAGCCAGAGATTAGTGTCAAACTTGAGGCATACAGTATCACAAGTACAAGCCTATTGAGAGTAAAATGCAACATGTCTCAATGTAAGTTATTTCATGGCTTGTCTTGGCATATAACATTTCAAAAGACATGTATAATAGGTTTCTACAGGAGCTCTGTGAAGCTTGCCTAATGAAACCTTCATAACTTGTTACTAAAGTCAAGTTAAACTACTTGAGAGTTGGGTTCATAAACAAGTGAATAAATTTATGTGTATAAATTACTACCTACCAGTAATACCACAGATCCCTCTGCTGTGATCTTATCTGATATCTCATTAACATCAAAATCTCATGCTTTCTTTAATATTGACCCCCATATATCTATTACATATTTCTGTTTCCTCTCTCTGTAAAAGACATGCTTCCCTTAAAAAGGCATATACTTCTGCAGCAAAAGCATTATCTCAATAGGAAATAACTGAAGTATCCCTGAGGATGGGACAGTGTGTAAGATTGTGATGTTTATGCAGGCTTTGCCTGGAAGGTTTCTGTGAGCAGAGCTTCAGCTAGTCTGAGTCCGAGTCGCTGCTTGGTGGTGGACTGCAACCGTGGATGGTTTCTCCTAGAGGCGCTAGAGTGCCATCCTTCCTCACTCCCATCGGCCTGATCAGTTCCTGCCTGCAGACCAAAAAACACAATGCATAGAGGTTAGCTACCAATCCAAACTAGTTTCAGTGGAGGTCACTTTCTCCTTGTGACCAATTATGTTGCATGCTACTGCAGTATGTTGCATGGTGTGTACTACGAGTATTTTGCATGTCCATTGTATGACATGCAAAGAAGCAGAAAGGAAGATATAGGGTTGTATTTAGACTTAAATACTAGTTAAAGTCCTGAATTTGATTTGAATTAACCTGATAACTCGCTGCATATATTGAGCATACACATGAAATTGCACCATCAAAATACAATTTTATTTTATATTATAATAAATATATAGCAATTTTAAATACATTTTTGTTTTATTATTTTTTTTTTTTAGTTTATGTTTAGGGTTAGGGGTCAAATATTTATTCTCTTTCTTTCAATATATAGTTTATCATGATTAGATTAGATTAGAAGTGAACCACCTGTGGAATGGTGACGGTTATTATGGTAAAATAATTAAAAAATAAAAAATGTCTATTTTCCCTAGATTTCGGATAGGATGAGTCATGTTCAAACCTGATGTGAAATGACAACTAAAGCACACCTTGCATAGCACATTCTGTATTAATGCATCAAGTTCCTGTGTTACCCAGCTTCTTATACAAGCATTCCTGTATGTTTCTTAGACAAGTTATTCAGATTAATTTTTATTAATTATTAATGAGCTCTGATAAACTTTAATGCCTAAAAACATCCCTTATGTGGCTTTGTTGCATTAATCATAAAATTACTATAAAAGAACCAAAACACAAAATCACTGAAAACAGAAACAAGCTCTATTTACCCCACAGGTTCATTGTGTTCACGTCTTGTCGACTAATTTGTCACCACAATCCACCTGCTCTTTGAAAGAAACCCTTTGTACTGACCATTGTAGCTGGCCTCTAAAGAGGCCTGTTGATGTGTAGAACATCTTTCTTTGCCTTTACATCTGGACGCATAAGAGCTCTTGGAATCACAACCCAAAAGACACCCCTCCAAACATGCACCCCAATCCCAGAGCGTCCCTTCCCCCCGGCCCTGTGGTTTAATTACAGGATCAGTGCTCATTCTAATCTCTTCAAAGCCTCGGCAGCTTCTCCACGCTAATCCAATTATATCTGCACTGTGTGTCACCAGCACACCCCGAGATGATTCATCAGAGTATTATCCAATCAAAGCGCGGCCAAAGACGATTTATAAGAGCATTAGCCAATCAAAGCTAGCAGAAATGGTTTTTTGTAGTCATTATTGTAATTCAAACACAGATAGACTGGTAATTCAAGGTTATTCAAAACAAACTAGTAGGGGACGTAGTGGTAAATAATAAAGTTTTTTGCTTATCATAACAAATTACATAATAAATCACAAATTCTCTACATAATGTAAAGAAAATTGCTTTAAAGAATAACCTTGATGTCTTTAGTATTTACTGAGTAAGGCCATTGAAAGATTGAAATCATAGTGAAATTAATAGGCGAAATCAAACTTTGCTGCTTGCTATCTCACAACCTGTTTTTAAGACTTTAGCCTGGATTTCACAGACAGGGTTAGAAAACCAAAAAAAATGAAAAAACATGAAACGGGAGAAGAAGACTCTTCCTGAACCTTGACGTCAAACACGTGTCAAGATGAGTAATAACAGAGTAAACACAGAATCAACTTACATCGAAAACAGTAACATTAAATTCCAGAGACGCCGCCTTATTTGGTCAACGACAGCAATTGCACTGACAAACAGCAGAAACTCACGAAACACAAATGATTGTGTTTACGTATGTGTGTGTGTGTACAAGGGGTCCCAGAGTCAGTGCTAATTGGACAGCAAGTCAAGCAGCAGACATGGGGTGGGACATTCTTGCATGGACATGTTGTGTCTCCCCAGCAGCCATATTGAAAAGTACCAGTGTCTGGTGTCTCTCTGCCCTCCCCACAACACCTCCTTCACCCTGATAAAGCGAGAGGAAACAAGGATCCATTCTAAAGACAGGAATCTGTCTCTCTCTGGCACACGCTGCTCATTATGGCTCAAACAACCTATGGATGGACAATGGCAAGTCCTCTCGTGTCCGCAAACGTATTTAACATCACCCACCGCACATACACAGACGCACACAACAGCTAATTGAGCCTGTGTCTCAAACCACTTCATGCCCAAGGACAATGTCTGGCACCTTAGCTGAATACAACGAGCGGCATTTTAAAGAAAAACACGTATATGTATTACAAAACCTCAATGCACCGTACAAAAGAGTCCGAGCCCACAACCCCACTGTGTGTGCCAATTAGCTGGTAATTAATGCAGTGGGGTTGCGGTGGCCGGTCGGTGTGCATTGACTCCTGTTGAATGCGGAAGCGCAGAGGAAGGTGGGCTGTAAATGAGGTAGAGGACTGCGGTGAAGATTCTTGTCTTAATGAAGCGGTTGGTAAGGAGCGTGACGAGAGCAACGGCGCTGCACCTCTCGCCGGTGAATCGCTGGCCGTTGTTTAGGAAAAGGTCAACGTGAATACAATCATGTACAGGACGACAAGAAAACAAACACAATCGTCATCTACTGTGGGATGTCATTGTGAGCTAGATCATACAAGATGATGAAAAATAGAAAAAGAAATTGCCCGTGATATTAATGAGAAATGCAACGAGAAAAAAAATCAATGAGACAAATGCAAATGACAAAATTTTGTCAACATGATAGAACTCTTGTAAAAATAAAGGGAATAAAGTAGGACGTTAGACAAATCTTGATCTTGGTTTTTTATATTCACATAATTTTTTCAAAATTAATTTGCAATTACTCAATTAACAAATGAAGAAATAAAAGTCTCACCTTGACAATTCATCAATCATATGCACAAGTTTCTGAGCTTCATACTCCTTCTGCTCCTCCGTCATCTCATCCATGGGGTTTGGCTTTGGGAGCTCTATGTGACCTGTGATGGGATTAATGCTGGAAAACACAAGAGCAAAACATTTACTATTACTTATTTTACTAGACTTATTAAGAAGATAACTACAGCTACTTACAATGGTTTGACTGACTTGTATTCTTCAGTGTCCGAGTCTTCATCAGACGAGTACTGAGTCTCACCTCTGCCTCCAGCCAGCAACCCTCGTGCCATCAGCAGCCCAGCGGCGTTGCCATAACCGGTGTACTTTAGCAGATTATCCACTGCAGCGATGGAAAATAGGACAAAAGTTTTAAAGATTAAAGAATATTACAAACTGAAGAATAATTCATGCAATTTCTTAACACACTCACCGCTCTCTTTGCAAAGAACAAACAGGAACTCAGCAGCACCCTGTTTCACAGCCATGTCTATATGAGTCATGAGACGCACCAGTTTGTTCCTAACAGTGCAGCCGATTTCTGGCCTTTCATTCACGTCTTTCAGAGGTGGCAACACCTGTGTATTAGCAAATTAAGATTCAATCAACAACAAAAGAAGCTAAACCTCAAGAGCAGATCTTGGGTAAGAGAGCAGTGAATTACACTGAGCTTAACTTAACCCCGCACCTGAGCTTTGAGGTATCTGCGGATTTCCCTGTGGTATCTGGAGCTCTCCGTCATCAGGCTCAGCACAGGTGTCAGGCCTTCTTTGTAGTTGGACCCCTGCGTGAACAAACACACATAGGATTAATGCAAAAAGGCAACAGCTGAAGAGGACTGTAGATGTTTCTCTCAGCTGCACTACCTTGTCTATCCTCTTCTCCATAAAATCTAGAAGCAGCTGCACCACGTCCATGTTTTTCCCACCGTACTCTTCCAGACCACCTTGGACCGGGACGTCTATCAGGGCATTCAAACACTGTACTGGAAGGTTACTCAGGAGATTTATGGCATGACTAAGAGAAAGAACAAATAAAGGTTTTAGGCAACAGAATCATGACATTGCATGCATGGATTTTTAAGTTTCTCATATGCCTTTCACATATGACAATTTTATGTCCGGCTGTGTTACAAAAACAAACATCACGTGGAGGTACCACATGCAAACAGCTTGTAAATATTTGCATGCCGCTGTCATGGTCTTCTCGGTCGTAAAACAGCATTAAACTTCTAGTCACAATCTAGGAATGCGATTTTGAAATTTACGGAGAGTAGGAATAACAATCTTCATTTGAATGACAATGGCACATCTACTGCCCGAGACTGGTTCCGCACATTCAGTGCACTTTGTTAATAGGGGAGCGTAGAGTTAGTCATTTCTGAGTGCTGTAGAATGCATTGAGAGAAGGTAGAATTCCACAAGTGTGAAAGGGCTGATGACTGCGCCACCACCAACACAATGAGTCAAGCCCAAATAAACGGGGGGGAGTTTCAGAATGTGTTGAGCTGTCTCGACAGGGCAAAGGGGTGTGTCATTAATCACTCAGACATCTCGCCATTTGCATTCAACTCACTTGCATTTCTTCTGCTTTCTGGAACCTTTATCTAATACACTTTACTTAAAACAATGTGCATGCTAGGTTTGGAGCAAATTTTATTAGACACAGGCCTAATATGTGGAGTAAATACAGCACCCGTGCATGACTGTGTGACAGTGTACCTGTGAGCCTCCTCTGTTTTATCTTCTGTATGTGCCTTCAGCATCAGGAGATGGCGCATGATACCCACCACGAGCCGAAGCTGATGCTCATTATCCTATCAAAAACAAAAGCAATTGGTAATTGCCTAAATGCTACATATAAAGCATTAGGCGTACAACAAGAGAATAAAACACTTTTTAAGCAGCCTAACAGTTCTGGACGTATTGTAAATCAGATTAAAAAGAAAAATATTTGTGCTTCTTTTACTGTACAAACAAATACTACTAGCACGAGAAAACTGTGTTAAATGTATATCAAGGTAATGCTGACCATACAGAAACCGTCAGACAACCGAGAACACTTCATTGATCATTCAGTGAACATAGAGCAATGGAATGCACACTTAAACGGTTTCATCTGGTTGGTTTGTGTGGGGGTGAGTGCTTTTGACATTTTTGACATTCCAGCATTATAGATGTGACATTTGTTAGTCAAAACTAGAAATATATTTATCTATCTGTTTATATTTAACGAAACCCCTGTTGATAGAGTCCAGACATCCAAAAAATATCAGTCTACATGTATGCACGGGTTATCTAACTTTAAAAACTGAATCCTCACATGGGAATTTAAACATCTGAGCTATGACTATGGTAAAACCCTTTGGTTCCTTCACAGTAAGTTTAAGATTTGCAAGGAATTGCCTGTTTGCATAAGCCTTTGGCAGCTACTCCACTAGGTTGTTGCAGATGGTTACATGCAAAGCATACACAGCATACATCATGCACAGTACCCTTAGCAATCACCCTTAGCAAACATATATCACAGTCAATCAGGGACTACTTTTTTCCAGAGGAAGGAAGTGATTTAATGATTTTACTAAAAGTTACAGGCTTTAATATTTGTATTGTGGGGTAACCGTGTGTTTTGTGTCGTACACATGAGAATCAATGATACATTTAAATGACTGTTAATAACATTATAACACCTTACAACATTGCTTGCACTTCCATAAATACTGTGGCTTACTCTCACCTCATCATTGGAGTCAGACATGGTGATGTTGAACAGAGCTTTAAGGGCTTCCATAGTGCGTTCATTGTTTTCTGGAGAAATAGTCTGGGCGTGTGGGTCAAGGGGCGCAACCTCATACGACCCCACCCACTGCACGTCAAGGGTGCGTTCCAGCACATCAGTAAGCAGCCTCACCGCACCCGCATCCTTTCTCAGCCTGCCACGCACATCCGTCCGCAGTGCAGAGAGTAAAAACAGTAGCCGAAGGGAGAACAGGCCCACCTCATGATGAGATGAGCTAACCGAATGCAAGCGGGCACACACGCCCTCTGCCAGCTGTACTTCAGCTGATACCTGCTGTGCTGCCACGCTGTTGAACACCACGTTACACAGGCACTTAAGAGCCTCCACAACAACTCTTTCCTCCTCTCCTGACTGAGCTTCTTCCAGCGGCTTTCCATCATCCCCCAACACACAGATCCGGGCCAGACCAGCTAGTGTGAGGATGCCCTCTCGGGTGGCTACAGGCCCCAATACACGCTTGTCTCTGGAAAGGATGCGCAGGGTCTCCAAGCAGGTACTTTGGCAAAGTGGTCGAACTGAACGACGGAGCACTGTAGACAGGCCCTGGCACAACTTCTGCAGATCCAAAAGCACATCATTACATTTATTAATTATGAAAATAATTAAAAAGACAGAGGAACAGATTGCATTGCATTTATGCACTTGGCAGATATTTTTATCCAAAGTGACTTATATTGCATTCTAGCTATACATTTGATCAGTATGTGTGTTATTGGGAATCAGATCCATAACATTTTGCGCTGTTAACGCAATTCACACTGAAAGTAGCACTTCAATGTTCAATAAATCCCTAATATGTAATAATTTAGGTTACCCTTAGCTAACTAATTATTACAAAAACTACCATACAACATAAATGAAGTAATTTGTAGTGACAGAAAAGAAAAACATTTAACATATGTTACTTACAATTCGTATATCCTCCTCTTTCTGGTCAAAGGCAAACGTGCGGCTGTTCTAAAATAAAATGTAAACATGACATCTTTTCAGAAACAAGATAAATATGAGATACCATGTAACAGTGAAACCACTTGATATGTTAACTACATGCAGTATATGTTTGATTAGATCTGATTTATTACTAACTCATAATAAGATGCATTTAAAGTACAAGTTAACCAAAAGCTGTTTTCCAGAAACAGATGAAGGAAACCTATTTTTTCAGAAAATATTAAAATATTGATGTGCCTAAACTGCAAAAGTAGAATATCAATATGCAGGTATTCCTGAAGGAAATTGAAACCATGTTTTTTTTAAATAAATGTACAGTAAACGTGTTTTCTGGTGGACTGATTACCATTCCTTTAGCCACAGTTCACTACAAATATAGAAATGCAAACATATGATTAAACTATGTTTACTGTAGTAAAACCACGTTTGTAGTTACTATGGTTATGCTAAAATATAATAGTTAAACTTTACTTTAACAAATATTTATTTAAGCAATGTATGGTTTTAAATTTATATTAAAATTAAATTGTTTTCATAGCTAAACTGGTGACAAACAATAATATAAAACCATTTTAGCAATGGTTTCTTATGTTATCTGTGTGACAGTGCTTTTGACACCTGTCACAAGTTATGCTACGTCACCTTCTTGCAGCTTTTATAAGTTAACGTAAACATTTAAACCAACCAACTATTTACTTTTACTCAGTTCAGCTGCAATAACCAATGTTTACACACACTGTTTATTCAGAAGAGAAAATATGGCATATTTAGTTGAAAACAGAACAGAAGTTATGCTTGTATTAATCGGTTGTATTATGGCTAACAGCTGGAAGATGCTAGTATACACTCCCAGGATAACTGGACGAATGCCTCCACTAAATATGTATGAAATACATGTTTAAATAGCTCACAAACAAAACATTTTACCTCAACACAATCAACACTATTTTATTAAGTTCACACAGCGGCTATGTTTCGTTTATCGTGTGGCTAACACGCTAACATCTACAATGCTAACGCGCACATCACTAACAGCAGGAAATCCACTTTACCTCTGTGTTAAACCTCTGCAAAAGCTTTTCAACTCCGTCATCATCTCCACCGTCGATTTCCGACAGAATAACGCTTAAATTCATCTCTGAATGTGGTTAATATGACAGCGCTTCTTATAACAACACCAGTCAAGACAGGAATCTCACACCTCCTTCTGTTTGTCTCTCTCATCTGTTCAACTTTCACCCGTCAAACGTCACATTTACGACAACACGAGTTTTACAAAAGTCCCTAAACTACATATTAGCCCACAATCCTGCTCATAATGATCCGGCATAAAATAAAAGTTGTTATACAACTTGAAAATATTTTAATCGTTTCCTGCTTCAAACAAATATGTACGTAATGTACGTATTTATGACATCACTTGCTCAGAATAACTTTCGCTTTTATTTACAGGTGAACCTTCACCAACATTTTCAATAATATAATATAATAATATATAATAACGTTTTTTATAGTTCCAAGGTGACATGGTTCACTTCACAAAATGCAGTAATATGTTTGGAGTTCAAGTCTCAAAGTGTGATGATGACCATATCTCAATCTCAATATATTACCTGAAGCGATAGGGGATCCATGTTGTTCCTGTAAGCTTTTGATTGCCATGCACAATTAAATCTGATAAAGTGTTGTGTTGAATGCAAAGTTATCAAAAGTTATACACAGAGTCTCTAACACATAAAAAAGGCAAAATGCAAATTGCATTTTAAAAAATCTTTATGTGGCAACAAATAATTCCACATATATCATTTACATGGTAACAGCTGTCACCACAGAAGTTACTGAGTGCTTTTATTTACAAGAGAAAGTGACTAAAGATAATAAATGTTACATTTTCATATTCTTTCCTTTTTATGTCTACCCATAGGGTAATAGGTCCACAGTACCTTTGAGTGCATTTAAAAACACACAAACCTAGGTTAAAATATTGTCGGCTTCTAAATTATACAAAACAGGATATACAGTTCAAACACATATAAACAATGCAAACGGACACACTGTTACAAAGCTACAGAAAAGATCACCATGAATTAAGCCTGTAACAATGAGCACTTATTGAGTTGTACAGCGCTGCGGTAAGTACGGGAAATGTTATCTTCATGTACGCAGGCAACACATTAGTGGCCATAATTTGTTTGACGTCTACATTCTGGCTGCTGGCCAAAGGGTGTTCTGCGATCAAACATTAAGGCATTTCTTCCTGGTTTCTGTTGCTGTTGAGGATTGATTATGTTTGCATAATCCTTGCTTTTTATCATCTTTACCTTGAATTGACGTTAACAAGGGCTGCAAAAGGAAATGTTGTTGGCATCTGACGTCAACCACCCATCTGTGTTAACCCCAACCTACATTTCACCACAAGTTGTATCACATGCATAACTGTGTATGTGACAAATAAACAATGCATACATTTTTACACTGAAACAAGGTCCATGATCAAAGTGTGTGTACAGTAACTGACAGAGTAGTAGTTCTTAATAAGAAATAGAGAGATGAAGGCACAATTGGGACACTGCCTTACAATGATTGCGCTTCAAAGAGTTTTATCAGCAGCTTACACTGTAAACACTGATCACATCAATAAACAGACAATCTCATACAAACAGTGACACATTCTCTGTAATCTCATGTTAAATATGGGTCGTCACTGGTTTGTCCATCCAAGCTTTCTACATTCCTGTAGTCCTTGAAGGAAATTTGGGAAGAGCAAAAATCACTTTGCCCAACCTGTCGTGGCCTCTCCGTTTATATATGCGAACCCTGGAAAATGTTGCGCGTGTTCATATTCAGAGTTCCTGCGTGGGGCCAGAGGGGAGTACATGTCTCCGGTGGAGCCGTAGCGGGACGTGTGGACAGCAGGGTTGGAGTAGCAGCTGTTGGCTGAGGGCACATCTGGCCAGCGAGGGGTCACCGGGGTTGCGTGTAAGAGGGGAGAGCCGCTCATTAAACAAGACTCCATTCGTGACATCTGACCGTTGAGTGGGTACTGCAAAATCAGAGAAACACACATGAGAAGTGATGTTTAACAAATCACATCTAACACTCTTTAAGACAAGTGTTAAAATAAAGAATGCAGTTAAAATAAACATTACACTTTTCGCTCTTTTTGACACCAAAGCATATTTGTTGTTATGTGTTACAGACCAAAGACAAAATAGCACGTGTCAGCATGTCAACTCAATATATGTGCCTATATAAAATGTCCTGTTCTCTCTGGGAAGTCAACATAATCTTCATTTGTCTTCTCTCCTTTGGCTTCTTCACAGTGTTTCTCTCTCACAAAGCACAGACATTGTATCCGTTTTAAGTTGACGGAAAATAAGTGGAAGTAAAAATCTATAACTGCTCTCTAAATATAAACCATTCACAGTCAGAGCCTTTATGAAGGGTTGTGGCACGGAAAAGAAAGTCAGGCGGGGTCAGAGACCGAGATGTGTTGCTTGGTGACCTCTTGATCATGCAGAGAAAAGAGACCATTGAATAACAATATTTTAATACACGCTTTCCGTCTGGATCTCGGGTCACTGGTTGTTCTGTTTGAGGCGGTCATTGACTGGAGAGAGTCGGGGGGAGGAGGTCTGGGTTTTAGCCAGTCCACCTTTCAGTGTTTGCATCCGCTGTGTGGAGGGGAATTCTGCAAAACTGCTTCAGAAACTCTGAGGTCCAGCTGATCTTCTGTTACAAAGGCAGGCTAGGCCAGAGAGCTCTTGACAGGAAATTACCATCACACCCACTTTGACTTTCAATACATGTGACACGGGCCCCCACCCCTCCATCCACAACTACATCAGAACGGTTTAATTCAACCATTCATCCGTTTTTTGTCACCAGCAGTTTTAAGACTACTCAACATTCAACTCCTCTCTCGGTTTCTCAAGTTGCTGCATAGAAATGTTCAAAAAACACAGACTTTTCATTGACATATTTGATCTGTAAATTACTCAAATTCCTATTAAGAAGTGAATATACTTTAAATACATATGCTAAATGCCCATTATTTTTTATTAGGGGTTGCTGAACTTATTATGCCAGTGTGTCTAAAGGGTAAAGAATCATTCTCCATCCATTGACCTCTGTGGATAACAGTTACCACACATTTCAAATGCTAATGACTATAATGCATCAACCACCATTCACATTCATATAAGCATTCTTCCCTCAGTTACAAACCCTGTAAATGACACAAGGACAGAATACACTTTCACTTTAAATACTGCAGAATACACACCTAATTACTTCTATTATTGGGTCAGTGTAGCTGATTATACAATGTGTATTGTGAAACTTTCAGTTTGAAAGTCATATTTCCATTGTTCTGATGCAAATATTATAAACTCATTTTATTTTCAGATTCAGTGGTTTGATATTTAAGAGTACATTTTGTATTGTAAAATGTACTGTTTTTATTAAAAAAACAATGAACAACACCAAGGTCTTGGGTTCGATACCAAGTGAACAGATAAAACTGTAACAAGCTTTGGGAAATGCAAATGTAATATATTTAATATGTGGTTTCTGACCTGTGCAGAGGTACGGTATGAAGAATAGTGCAAAGAGCTGGGCAGCCCTGGCTCGTGGGTCAGACTTGAGTATTGACTCTGGATGGCATGATGATGTTGGTTTGCGTAGCTGCTGTAGTTATAGCTGCCAGTATACCTGGAGACAAGAAGACAAGGTAAATCTTTCCAAATGTTTGATAACAAAAGATCACTAGTAACCCTATAGTTATTTTTAATAGACAATTGAATAAATTTTTTGCTTACCCATGCTCATCTCGATGTGGGTAAACCGGCATCCGGTGGGCAGGGGAGGGGGTGTGTACCGGGGGTCCGCCTCGCATACAGGAAAGCTGGGATCCGGTCTCAGGTGGGCTGCCACCTGAAGTTGTCACTGTGTATGTAAGGGACCAGGTATATGACTGAACAGCTCCTGGCACATACACAGACATACATATACAGAAAAACGTGTTTGGTATGTTAGTTTTTTGTTAGTCCTTTCTATGAGATTCAGGTTAAAGTGAACCGTGAGGAAGTGTTGATTTCAGTGAGCTTTCTGACTACATTTCTGTGATGTATACCCATTTACCTGTAGTAGAAGGAATGCCGGGATACTCCGGAGACTGGGCTGAATTGGGGGAACCCGCTGCTGGTACTCCGACTGAATGAACGGATTTAGCGGGAGAGTATGGTTCGGGTGATGTAGATGTCGGGGTGGAGCCCATCAGCATCACCTCCTCCCCAGTATCTGCTGTAGCAATCCAAAACAAATGCCAAATTTCATAAATCAAGGTTTTGCATGTGATGACATTATTTGAAATCTTTCCTGAGATCAGCATGGTCATAGAATCACATCTTGTATATTTAAATGCAGGTGGGTTGGTCAGAAATTGGAAAATTAATCTTACCTGGTGTGCCCTCTCCTTTCATAGCTCTCATGAGTTCATTGGCTCTTTCTTGGCAATGCAGAGACTCAAGCAGGTAAAGTACGTAATCATCAAACATGAGATGGATCAAATGAAATGAGCCTGTAAATGCAAGAAATCCTATTTACCATAAAGTGTAATGCTGATATAAAAGTCCCCCTGTCAGTTTAAGAGTCTTTCTACCAATTTAAAAGCACAAGAATTTGTGGAGTCTTAACAACTGTCGTCAGATGTGATTTGACGCCTTGACTTGATGTTGTTGATCATCACAACACTGACACATTTATGTGGTAACATTATGTTTAGTCATGAAGCAGAAACTGTTATACCAGTTAGTCAAAACGGTAAGAACTTACTAGAAGCATCAACAAACAAGCAGTCCACTCTCCCTAAACTCTACAGAGTTACTGAAGCATATGATGCTTTGAGCACATGCTCTGAATGAGAGTGGGGAAGAATTCATAAGGAACATGGCACAATCCTCGCATTGTGTTAGCAACTCCAGCCGCTGTGTGCATAATAAACATTGCGGCTATTCAGCGGACTGGGTGCAATACTGCCTGGTCATAAAATGGGAAGAAGGGGGAAAGACTTGGTGGGGGTTACCCTTTGTTAATTAGCTGTTTTGTACAGAGAGCTGCATTATCAAAACACTGCAACCAGCTGTGCCTTTGATATTCACAGACAGAGCTGATAGGGAGGGGGCCTTTACCGCTTTTATAGCCCTTCTTTCAGTTACTTTGCTATAGACAGCTAGGTAGTGTAAGCCAGAAGTTAGCAAAAGCCGCTATCCTAGATAAAGGTTAACAATTCATGTTGTGGACAGACAAACTTTTACTCAAGTGTGCCTGTATTTGAACAACTCTGTTTGAATAACTCACATAGGCTGACTCACCAAAGCTAGGTGCACTATGCAACGTCATGTCGCGGATAACCCTGGTCCCGAAACACGACCACATGAGCAGGAACTGCTGAGCTACCCTCTTCAGACATCCGGGTCTTTTCCCGCCACCTAAAGGAAACATTATCATGAGAAAAGCCTGGGGGAAGGCACAGGGGCCTTAACCTTTGGGTTCATAGTGGGGCCTAACCCCCAAGAACGAAAAACATGTCAACAAGTCAACTATTTGATTTGCCCCTAGGGAAACACCCTCCCATTGAACTATTGTGTGGAAGGTAGTGAAAGTTTCTATGGCAACCAGATTTACAAGCCTATATCTGGACTATAATGGGTGCAAATGATGAAGACATCATTAAGTTGGGGAATTGCATCACAACCAGTCTTAAGTACGTTGTGACAGCATTTACAGTAGAAGGGCAGGACACCTGCAGACTTGGTTTGGAAGGGCACATAAGCTCAAAAAATGCAGTCTTTTAGTCTAGACAGAGAATTTAAAATAATTTTACATAATCAGTTTTTTATCTATCATTTATTTTCATGTTAAAGTCAAACTTACAATTTCTCTACAATGAAATTTACAGTTAAACAACATTCTGGAGCAACATGTAATGATCACGATAGGTATCAAATTCCTTTTAATGTAAGAAATGTGTATAAACAACTGGACCATTTTGTGTTTTACTGACCCTCATGACACATCTGTCCACCATAGAGTCCAGCCATTCAATGTAAGCCTCGATAGGAGACTGATCCTCTAGAAGTCTGTCAAATTCTTGATATACTTTAAAGAAAAGAAGAAACAAAAACAGAAAAAAACAGACAGACAAAGAGATTACCAAAATGTTCTGAGGAACGGGAATTAAACAAGCAGTCAAAATAATAGCAGTCTATAGAGAGCTGTAATATAGATTTCTATAATAATCTTCTTTTTTTTTTAAGTTTTAAGTTTTAAACTAAACAAAAAACAAAAGTTGACTTTTATTGACTATAAAAAATGCTACACAGATTTGAAACCCTTGCAAGAAATGCATAAAAAAGTCAGAATCCTCTTTTGAGGATGACATGACAGAATCTTTGAACTTTGACCTGATCAGTCATGTGAGGGGTTGATGCTGAAATGAATTTGAAATGCTCCTCAGGGTGTCAAACTGTGAGGGTTAACCTCTCAGTGTCTGTGGTTAAAGCTCGACTCTCATGGTCGTGGGAATGATTCAGCGCTGGCTGACAGCTACTGTGTGAGATCTGATTGGTGCAAAACACCAAGCAGCGGGTCTTTCACCACATCGCCGCATGAGAGGCCACAGTAATAACAAAACACAAGTACACTACTCTGATTCTTGCTACAAGCACTGAAACTCCAAAAAAATTACTATCAGTCCATGCATACATATTTAAATTTGTGTCTCTATCTTGCAATTGCATGACTGGAACTAGTACCAAGTGTGTTAATGACAGTATATTGGATATAAGACATATCCTTACATTGGATGATAAGTCTTCTCTGGTCCTCTCTGGAGTCTTCCATTGTATAAAGTGTCTGTTTGGTGATGCTGTTCAGATCTACATTTCTCCAGTCCTCCAGCATTTGAAAAGTGATGTCTGCACTGTGGATCACCGTTCGAGAGGCCTGCAAGAGCAAACAAGTTACATTTGACTAGATACGTAATGTAAATAGTAATGTAAATTTATTAAAACTTAACGACAAATGGTATGTACCTGGCAGAGATGGTTTAATGATGTTTGTCGTTTAAGTATCTGTGAAAATCTTCTTGACACTGAAGACACACAGATAAGATGTTTGTTGTAAACAGCTATGTAACAGCAGCAACAGTAGTTGTAACGTTTCCAAGAGCATTTAATACTTACATTCAAACTTTATGTTTCGTAAGTTCTCCGGCAGATCGTGTAGAGCCACCTTTAGCCACTCGTCCAGCTGTTTGGCAAACTTTCTGATCACCTGAGTGAGGCTTTAATCATAATAAAAATATGGTATTAAGCATCTCATAAACACAGCATTGTTTCAACTGACACTGCAAATGCCTGTAAGACATGTTATGGTTGACCTCAAGTCTGGTGCAAAATGTAAAATATGCATTATTGACAGACAAGCTATTTACTCTGACGCAAAAGGTGTGATATCGTCATTACATTCTTTACTCTCACATGGTAAATGAACTTTTCTTTCATCTCAATAACAGGAATTTATTCACTTAAAAGACAGGTGTTTTTGACAGAGACAATAGCTGGTTCAGCACTGAGGTAACCTGCTTCTTATGATGTTGGATGTGAAACAAAAAGAAAAAAGAAACAACATCACTAATGTATGACACAAATGATAATTTACTCTTTAGAATTCAAACACCTTTCAGACATTTCAGTTTTCAGTAAATATATTATTAATTCAGAAATATGGTAAAATTTTTATTTGAAAATATGGGCAGCGATTTCAGTCATAGCAAGACTACAGTTGTATTACAGTCAATGCAAAGATCATAGGTTTGATTCTCAGGGAACACGCAAACCGATCAAATGAATAACTTAAATGCAAAGTCTCTTTGGATTAAAGCTTCCTGACTTTAATATGGCTTTAATGTTCAAGAGAAACATAGAGACAGAAATAATAATTTATTACTTTTAAAAAGTAAACTTTATGTCAAATACATTTTAGCATTACGTAAGTAAAAAATAACTTTTCATGACTGATTGGTGGGAATGCTCTCACCTGTCAGGCAGCGCCTGTAAGACGGTGGGCATGAGGACACCTGAGATGGCTTTGTACAATATAGAGTCACAAACACCCACAATGTTCACCACTGTAGAAGAGCCCAGGACGGGCAGCATATGGGGCGGCATGCCCTGCCAAAAGTGAAGCAGGAAGCTCTGGACCTGTGCAAACACACAAGCACAAACGAGTGTTATGGTAACACATAACATCATTTCCCGCCTCTGAACTAAACAATTAATGCCATCAACAACAGAAGAAATACATGCAAACATGTTTTTACCATTCAAAGCATTAAAAAAATTCTTACCTCGTCAAAGTTGGCACGTATGACTGTATCTAATATCCTCTGGCAGTGAGTTCTGTACATCATTATGAACGTTGAAACCTGAAAGAGAAATGAGCTCATTGAAATTACATTTTATAACACTTATCCACAGAGAATTATTCACAAAAACTTGATTTAATGATGTCATACCAAATTCAATCCTGACTCATGGTCATGAATTTAAATGAAGCTAAGAGACTTTACCACTATGAAAGAAGACACAAATACCAAACAACAAAAAAAGCCTTTACAAACAATAAGTCCCAGTCAAACCAGTGTATAAAAAGAGGCTTTAAAGATCAGAACTCACAAACCATTTAAAATTACAGGCGCCTTTTAAAAGCCAGACAGCTAGTGCCCATTCTTTGTCCAGGGCGAGATCTTATTATCTACTCGAAAGATTAAGAGTTCGCTAGGAACCAACACATAAATCCTTCAGGTTCTCATCTAAATCCAGACCCAGGGAAGGTCCGGCAGACACATGAAAGCAGGATCCTGAAGGGTGGGGGTGGACGGAGGTTAGTGGTTAGCGGTTTTAGTGATCTGTTTACCTTCTCTTCTGGCAGACTGGCAGGCAGATTTAGGTCTTTGACATTTGGAAAGTCTGGCAGGAGAGTGCCCAGTTTGGAGCGTGGTGAATACGCCACTGTCTGCTTGGTGACCTCTTTCTTGCCCGTCTCGTTCACCCATGCAGCGCCTTTTTTGGAGTACATCACATCGTAGTACTGTGAGCTCTCCTTTACAGCGATGCCATAATAATGATACCTAAGACGGAAGAATGAGTGGCAGGATTAATTGTGTTTGTTCATCCCCAATAATGAATTTATACAGGCAGGTTTTTTAAACTAAAATTGTATGATATCTTAAATATCCTCATGATGTCTCTTATTTTTCATCTTTTAAACTTTTTATCTAATTGCTTGTTTTTTAAATCTTGACCTTAAAGTTGAAGACACATAAATAGAAAATGAATACGTTAGGCTGGAAATACATCCAATTAAGTGTCCTTAAATACTGTTGTAAAAGCAGTTCAGATTGAATCCCAGAAGACTAAAGTAAATAAGATAAAATAATAAAATACAATGGACAATAGTAATTTGAAGATTTACTATGAAGAAAGTGTAGGTTTTTCAAACTGTGGACTAGTAGTCTGTGTTGAATACAACAGCATGAAATATTTTGAAAATAACTTACTTTGATTGGCCTCTGGTTCCAAGCCTTCGTGTGGTTAACTGAGGGAACTGTTGTCTTATTATCTATTTGGATAAAAAAACGTCAGAATTTCGGTCAGAACTCTTTGACCACATCTTTTATCACCAAATCACATCACAAATGTGCTGTTGACTGTGACAAAGCTATCTTCTCAATCATCTTGTCAGATTCATAACATGTCCAACGACATTTCTTTTCTAGCCAATCTTTTCCCCGCTCTCTCTTTTTCTCTCTGCTTTTTGTCCACGAGCTCCTTGGTCCAGCTCCCGGTACAGAAAACTTTGCAAACAGTGAAGCTCTCTATTGTGCAGGATGAAAAAAGAGGCCAAGCTGTGAAGTTTCTGTCAGGCTTGGCTTGATAAATGAGCAGACAGGGAGGCAGGTCCAGCTCTCTCTCTTTTTTTGTCCTGAATCAATGAAGCCTTCCTAAAGGACACCCCACGCTGCTCCTGCCACTGATCTTACATTCCGCAACATCTCACCCTTCCAAATTTCCTTTAATTACACATTAATCCAGACCCCCTCTCTTTTTCAATATCCTCCGACAGGAGCCGGGGGAGAAGGATAAGGGTGTCGGGGGGTGGTTATATGAGTAGGTGGCTTGAGGGGTTGTGGGAACAAGGGTGAACATGTTCATTGTTTATATTGTCCAGCTATGAGTTTGCAGAAGAGGTGTAAGTAAAGACCTCTGGCTGTGGTTCTTCATAATACCTGGAATTATGTCATGCTTTTTCAACGGGTGCTTTTCTTCATCATTCACATGTATATGATATTTGATAGGACACTCAAATCATTACTTTAAAACATCATTATGGATAAAGTCTTCCTTAAAAAAGTGATTCAAATATACAAGGCGTTATATAGAATACCTTTCCAAAGCTAGCAGCGTTGACAGGCTGAGAATCATGCTTTTCACAGAAGTCCAAGTAGTGCATGTACAGTGCACTGCGAGGAATACAAACACCCTCTGCAATCTCATAATTCTCCTCCAACCTGGTAAAAAACACAGTCTTGTCACTGAAAATAGATCTGTGTCTGGAAGTCAATATTAGACATAAACTCTTCAGTGTAAAACATAAAGTATACTGCTGTTATAAAATTAAATCACAGCCAAATTTCTCATAACGGACAGTTATTTTGTATGCCGTGGAATGATTTTTAACAGTTGATGAATCCGGGCGTATTTCCAAATGCCAAGTAAAAAGTTGTTTTACTCATGGTTTAGTTTTTGTATGTGCGGAATATATCTTCTTCAATTGACTCAAATGCTGACTTTATTTAGCTAATTTTAATCAATTTTAGGACCAATAAAAATGTAAATATTAAGAGTGCAAAGCAGAAAAAAACATGACACTTGTTTCTGTAATGTACTATAGCCTATGGTGGATGGTTCTGGTAAAACTGGACTACAAGCAGACAAATTCATGATAGTTTTGTTTGAATTGCACAAGAATCACAAGATTACTACGATTACCACTAACAGAAACTTTAAACCTTATTTGACATTTTACAGATTTACTATCCCAGTAGTTATTAGATAGGGATCTCAGTTACAGCATTTGTATGCAACATGTACAGTGTATTAATTATTCCTTACATTTTTTTAAAGAAGCACTGAACACTAAAACTAGAGACAACATTTCTCAAAGGTATTTTTACAGACTAAAACATTTGACTAATTTGATCTTTCAAACTGCCACTCAAATTATAACAGAGTATCATATAAGAGAGTATATCAGTATCAAGCTTTTTATTTGCTATTCATTTATCACATTATAAAAAATACCTTTTTAGATCATGTAAATAAGTCATGTGTGAAATTGATTTAATTTGACTCACCATTGTAATGTGGCAGGCGTTGAATGCGGTTTAGATGCTCGATTGTTTTCTTTCTCCTCGTCTTTTATAGAGAGAAAAACACAAAAATTAGGAATAGTTGTCACATAAAAATAATTCTATATCATATAAAATGAAATTGATATAAACGTTTATCTGTCTGTTGTTGATAATCGATTTTATTTAGACCCACTTTATTTAATAATACACGTTAGACTTACTTTCATCGTTGGACATATTTCCAATAGACGCATGGCTGGAAAATCTTTTGCTCTCGCTTTCGTTCAGACATCTTTCAATCCAGCTCTCTGTATAAAGACAAAATGCATTTGTTATATTGCAGTTTTTCTCTTTACTGTATATTAGTGTGTTTATTCTGGGAGCAGAATAAACAGCTGTAGCAGCAGTAAAGGGATGAACAGATTACATCCCTTCAGCAAAAGCAACAGGTGCAAGCATGCGCTGTGGCGTCTAAGAATAATCACTCCACTCTTCTTTTTAATTTTTCATATTAAGTGCTGAAAACAATTTCGTTATAAAAACATCCCGCGCAAAATATCTGCAAAAGTTCAGTTTGTGTCTGGGTGCAATAAACATCAGACAACGTGCCTCGTTGCAACTTGCCTATAGAGTTGTGGGGCATAATAATGACGGGGGCAATTCAATTACAATCGATTGTGAGGATCTTTGGGCAGCTGGGAATCTATTTGAAATGTTTTCAGCAGAACTGCAGGAATCCCGCATTGTTCCCGAAACGAATTACAGGCGCGCGCACGCTCAATTGATTCAGCGCGCTCCTCGGTACCGGTGTCGTCATAAAAGAGCCTTTTGAGCGCCATTCTTATTTCTGCTGTGTAAGTAAGCCAACTGGTGTCCTTACATCACAAGACAGAAACACTTATAATATGATTTGATTCGAAGTCATGTCAATCCTGTTTCCCCACACGGGCCATGACAACCATTTCCATAGCAGCGGTTGCCAAGGCTGAGAGGCGACCGGAAAACCAATACTGATGCATCAGATAGCGGCAGAAGTTTTAGTGAAAGTTATGAGAAGTTTTTATTTAACGAAAATTCAGACAGCTACTTCTTTTTAAATAGGAGAGATAAAATGGATAGGAATTTAATAAAATGTAGGGATGCAAAATTAAATTATTATTGGCTCAGATCAATATGAAACTTTTAAAAAATTGTCAAAAACATGTAAAAAATACTAAAATAATTAATTTGATTAACATCAAGTTTAGAAAAGTAAACTATACTTTCATTACAAGAAAAAAATACAACCATCAGTTTTAACAACAAATGACGTCTAAAATGTCATTTTTTTCAGTGAATTTTATATACTGGTGTTAATAAACATTTAAATCCCATTAAATGACAATTCTAAATGTTTAATAATTTAATAATTTATTTTTAATAGCTGTATAATTATTAGGATAATTATGACGACGATAACAGTGATGTTGTTTTTTCGATGATCGACGATTTCTTTTTCCTGAAATGTATACTTTGTCAGTGTTCACTTCATTTTAGTTTTAAAGTTCTCAGTCTGTAGTTGAATCATTTGCTCCATGAACACTAAGTAGTGCTCTAAATAATTGGATTAAAACCAATCGAATGGCGAGACAGATTTGAGATCATTTATCGTCTAGCATTAAATATGACCGTGACAAAACGTGACCCATATTTCAAATATTTAATAACAAACTCAAAACTATTGAGAGATAAGTTAAAACGCGCATTTTAAAGCCATGCATAACGTTTGGTTTTAGAAACGAAAGATGATGTAACACTGATCAATTTAATGAACAAAATACTTTTTGCTGTTTTTTACCCTCAGAACGAATTATACGAATTATACTTTTTGCAGTTTTTTACCCTCTGTACGAATTATTCAATTGTTTTCAAAGTTAAGATGCATCTGCTTTTCAGTGGTACTAAGATTTCAGCAGGTGCATCACTGGAAGCGCGAAAACGGCCTGACCGACGCAACTTTTAATAAAAAAAAATAAAACCATCAAACTAGATGACAAACTTATAAACTGTGACCTAACTTAATCTTAGATTAATCTGGGGCCATGGTGCCACTCCATAAGAACGAAGTCCACTTTACACAGTTCCAAAATTGAACAACACTCATCCTGCGCAATAGAAATGAGGCCAAAAAGCATGCCAACTTATCTGGTGGTGTACAAGACTCAAGGCACAGAATTTTCCTGACGCAAAAAAGAGTACTCTATAGGTTAAATAAGTTTTTTTGGTGCCAATCTCAGGTCCTAGTATCCCAAGGCCCCGTTTTGCATTCCAGCTCCCAAGCATCCCAATGTCATGGCGGTGCAGCAGAAACCAACCTGTGGAATCCATGTCAGGTTCTTCCAGCAGCCCACAATGCATCCTCTTCCCATGCACAATCCAGGGGCTCCTCTGAGAAAATGGCTCCGTGCTGGACTCCCCCTCCTCAGCTCCCTCTGTCTCTCCGAGAGAACTGCCTGTCGCAGAGATGCATAAGATGTGAGGTCCGTGGAGAGGGTGGTGGTGATGGAGGTGGGGGTGCGGGTTCTAGGAGTGGGTGGGTGGATGGGGTGGGGGGGTCAGAGACTCCAGCGATCCAGCGGGGGAAAAGCCAGAGCCGTCAAAATGTTTGCTGATGTTTCATGGGAAAGGGGCTGATTTTATAGGAGCCCTGATGGGGGATATGTCATTGATAGGCTCGGCAGGCTGATGAATGGCTTCGAGTCAGATGGGGATGTGGCAAGGCTCACTGGAAGTCTTTTGTGAGGCTGTTTTGAATAAGAAAAGCTCCCTTCCCAGAAAAAAAGAGGCTTAGATCTACGCAATCCCAGCACTGTGGCCTCCCCGTCTCCCATTATAGCATTTAATACGTTTTCGTACCCCCTCCTCACATACGCACTCGGCCCCCACTGCTTCAGTTTTAAAGTTCTCCGTCCAAGGGCCACTTTTTGGCCCATTGCGGAACTTTTTTGATGTCTGTGTCGTCCCTAATAAGTCTGGAGATGAGAGTGTGAAAGTTTCGTTAATTAACATCTAAGCAAATCACTAAAAAAAGAACTTGTGCACACATTCAGAGTCATCTTGGACACGGTCTAACCTCATCTTACTTCTGTGTCACCAAATGTCAAAAAACATCATCACCAGTACTGCAATGAAAAGAGAAAGTTTCAAGTCAGAGTGAACCCACCCTTGCCCTCGCTCTTCTTGAAGCAACCTTATTTTAGTGTGCTGGGAGGAGAACGCTGCTACAAAAGGGGGAAGTAAAAGTGTAGAGCCTGAGGCAGGGAGGGCTCTGATGGAGTGCCTACAAACTGCAGAAGGGAAAGCTGTGATTAGAATATGAATGGAACCACGGGGGAAAGAGGGAGAGATCGAGCAGGAGAAAGGCGGATTATGGTGGAACTGCTCCCCACTTGTTGGATGGCAGAGGAAGACTCTCTCTCCTCCACTTGTAGACTGCACAGGCTTGAGGACGCACTGCATGACAGACAAACCTTATTTATGAAGCGATTTGTTTAAGCAGAGTACGTAAACTACTGACAGTGATGCCAAAAAGTATTTAGACACTGAAATGACACACTAAAATGTGTCCTTACATTAGATAAAATATTAAAAGATGACAACACAAGCACATTGAAGTGCCATATTTTACAAAAGGAAGTTTAAAGTTATAGGAATTAAATGATAAAAGAAAGGAAGAATTTGAAATACTATTTAAAAAAAAAAAGAACAAATGTTTTACAAATTTACAACATAGTTTCTGTAATGATGATCTACACCTGTGGTTAACCTGTGTGACCTCGAGAAGAACTGGATTCACAGGAAACTAAAATGACTTTGAAATCAGCTGGTTTCAAGTTATTGCAAAACGGCTGCAAAGTGAAATTATTAAGGAAAAAAATAACATCTAGCTTCAGAAGTGTTGCTTAATCAATTTTTGGTGCCAATGGGTATGTCATAAGAAAAAAGATTAAATGGAGAGGAGCAGGTCACAACATGCAAGTACTGTATACTGCTTATACTGTCATTACTTTTGACAAGTGTACATTAATTTCATACCTGGTAAATAACATTAACATGATTTATGTCAGTAACAGCTGTTTCATGGTCCACAGCAGCTCTGGATGCTATAGATGAGTATTCCAGCTCAGTCTAATCTTGAAAATAATCACACAAACAAAAATTAAACAGAACTAACACTAACATCTATTAAAGGAGCAGATGAAGAACAACTTATTATATGCTTCATCAAAAGCCAATATCCCTACAGTCACTATGTGGATTAACTTTAAAGAAGCTTGTAAGTGAATAGTCAGAAAGAGCAAAACATCAACAAATATTTATGTAATTACAGTTTGAAAAATAGAATAAAAGAGGGGGAGGAAGGAAATCTTTGCATCTTCTCTTCAGAAGACTTCCTTTTTCTGCTTGCCTACTCTCAGTCTCATTAGCCCCTCATTAGCTTGGACAGGTGCAGCCGGCCAAAAGAGACACCCTTTAGACCCTTATACCCCCCCAAACAGCGAGAGTCGCACTGTCAGTGTCCATTCTACCGATGTGAGATGCTTTCTTCCAATCAAAGCCTTCCACGGCTGCTTAGTGGGTGGGAACGATCTTTGAATAGTGGATGTTTTATTAGTATAAAAAAAGCAGAGCGGGAAGGTGGTCGATGTAACAACAAGCTCCTTTCTGCTGTCGCTGTTGTCACATTAACACTTAATTATGATTGCTCAATACATCGACCCCCTCTCGCTTGTGATCACTCTTAACAAATGGTTTTTCACTTATTATAGAAACAACATAGAGATTTTCCATTGATTTTATATTTGGAATTTATTATTTTTGTAAAGAAAACTTTTATTATTTTTATGGTAAACCGAACCATATTTTCAAAGCAAACTTAAGCAAATGCATCCACTCATTTCCAAAATCAAATGGGAAAACACATTGTGAAGTAGACACTTCTACATAAGATTTTACATCTTTTGGTCAAGATGATTAACGTAAAGTAGAACCACATATATGTGGTTGCATGATTATCAAAATCTATAAACTCAGGTTCAAACGTCAGGTTTACATTGTCCGTTAGGTAATAATACTGTATCGTGAATCTGCTGTAATCACTCGTTGTAAGGAGCCAGTTTGAGGCGAGGTATGATGTTCATGGATTGCAGCTCCTGGAAAAGCAGTTTACAGGCGTATGGAATTCGTAGCGATGACACATGGCACGAAGACTTGCAGTAATGACACCTGTGATGCACAGATGGAGAAAGACTCACTCTGGTGCATATACATTCCTAAATTATTTACTATAGAGATTGGCTATTACAGTTTATAAATGTAAATTTATATTACTGACCAGCCTGAATATCCCAGCAAGCCACACTGTCCACACACATCCACCTCAAAAGCGTCACTGGAGATCATCAGTCGCTCAAGCAGAAGCATGCTGGCTCCATAACCGATGAGACAGTCTCTCTCCATCTCCCCCAAACGCAGACCACCATCCCTGGAACGACCCTCAGTAGGCTGCCTGTGATATTTATGCAACAGATGATTTTGAGCTTTTATCTGGTTTAATTTAGCCGATCCGTTTATCACATGGTAAAATATGGCAGCATCTAAATGTAAATTGCCTACACACAAGACAGTTTATCTTCACTTTAGATGTGAAAGAACAAACTGACTACAGATATAGTAAACAAGGTAAAAACATAAACAAATATCCATCTTACCTAGTAAGCACAGCTCTTGGACCTCGTGCCCTAGCGTGCATTTTATCTAGCACCATGTGCTTCAGTTTCTGATAATAAATTGGACCGTAATAGATGTAGGCTTCCACTGGCTCCCTGAAGCAAAACCACAAATATAAAATGAAAAACAAGCAAAATCTTAACGTATTAGGTATAATGTTGGGAAGATGCACTCAAGCAACTATGTAATACTAATATGTGAACTGAAATGCACTTTGTAAAGTACCGCAAACTGCAAGAGAGATCCTTTCGAATAATACTAAACAATATTAAAACTAGGGATGTACAATATTAAGAAAATGAGAAATGCAATATGCAATAACACGATAATGCTTAAAATCAATTTAAGCTATGTGAAAATGTACTTAAAAAATGAAAATTATATAACCAGAATGTATCATGTTTTACATTTCTTCTTTACTTATATTTTAATTTATATATGTATTAATTTATGTATGCATTTTATTATTTAAATCATTACATTATTGCAAATCACTGCAAAACACATACTGTGATATGCACATTTGCTGCTAAATGAATAAATTTGCGTTATGATGATCATTTTGATATATCATGCAGCCCTAATGAAAACTAAACAACTCTAATAGTGGTTGTGTATTAATACAAAATCAACAGCTTGTTACCCTGTGATGCCAGAGGTGACGTAATCCTTGCCCTGGTAATTATATCCATAGCGGATAAGATCCTCACACACGTCCTTCACTTTACTGCCCCCGAATGCAGTGCCATAGTGAAAACGGCCATCCAGCACCCCTGCTTTACCAGCCAACAGCTCGATCAGCTTTCCAACCTAACACACAACAAATAGTGTATTTATTTTATTCATTATTTCGCTTTTTTCAAACATTCCAAGCACAATCTAAACAGTCATTTACGTGATAAAAACTTGTCCATTAGATGTCCTTTAGGAGATCTAGCAGGAAACAAACATGCTTATCTTTGTAAACATAAAATGGCAATAGAGATTTTCTGATGAACAGTGAAGTCGTCCCAGTTTTCCCTTTCTGACACTGCAGCTGGTGATTCAGAGTGTGACATCACGTTGAGGTCACGCACCACTGCACGATAGTGGCCTTTACAGAGGTCACCCACAGAAAGGGCCGGAAGATCTTTGACCCCGCTCTGTCATTGAGAGCAATCTTTTCCTGGCTTTAACTATTTCCTATATGACGGCCTGCTGTGTGCACCCAAATATAGAGTTCAAAATTAGCAACAGTGGTTTTCTGATGCTGCTATATCAGATATTTGCTGCGCAGCTCTAGTTTATTTTGCACATTCAAACAAATAAAAAATAATAGTAAGGTTATGCAATGTTTTTTTCTTTGTTCCAGGTAAAAAGAAAAGTATTTTTAAAACATTTGATCCTGAGGGCATGCATACCAGAAAAACCATACATAGATAAGAAATTAAGATGTGTACAGACTAATTTTGGTGCATTTGCAGATCAAGTAGATGAAACTTGGATATTCAAGTGGATTATTAAAACATCCTAATTAAACTCCTAAAAATCCTAAATGTTCAGTTCAAAGGTACTAATATTTTAGGATCAACAAACAGATGAGCAACCCCCTCAGAAAAAAACATATTTCCATTCTGTGTAAAATATAAAATATTGTTCAAAAGCCCTACCAAGACCATTATGCAATCCCTTATCTTGCATGTGGAAAAACATAATAATTATATGTTAATTATATGTTATGATAAAGGTGATTATCTGATGAGAGGAGGGGCTTACAGTCATTCTGGAGGGATAACCATGAGGATTCATGATGACATCAGGACAGATGCCGGAGTCACAGAACGGCATGTCCTCTTGAGGAACAATCAGACCGCACACACCTGTTACACAGAAAACATCTCATATTACAGATACAACAGCGACATAATAGTTTTGAACATATTACAATGTTTCAACCCAAGCCCATATTTTAATGAAATAAGAAAAAAAAGAAACGCATAAGAAACTGCTACAAGAAATGCAAACTCCAGCCTGATAACAGAACGTCCCACTTAATAGTGTTTTAGGTGATTTCACAGGTTCACCACCACAAACGACTGCTGGATGAGAAAGTGTGAGGTCTATGGAACTTGCATCTAGTGCAAAGGTCTACAAAGCAGATGTATTCATGTCTGGTGGTGTGGAACCATTGGAAATTCAGACAGCAAGAGAGAAAGAAGTGGTCCAAAGCAGCGAGTGAGAGTGTAAATGTTTGCCCAGGAGCTCGTCACTCTTCTCGCGGCCAGAGCAAACACATTATTGGGCCATTTGAAAGTGATAAAAGAGAGAAAAACAGGGGCAGGAAGTGAGGAGAGGTGCTTAGCTGGACAGCGAGAAGGGGATTATACACCCATAGTTTCCCATTTACCATCGAGAGCTTAAAGATTCAGCACAGGAGAGAAATACAACTATATTCGAAAAGAATCGGGTATATTTATTTATTAGATGATTAATCAAACAAAAAAAATACTTTTGTATAATAACCACTAAACTAAAACAATTGAACCTATTAAAAATATTTTATCAACATAAACAAACTAAAATATATTACATACATACTGTATATAGGTCTCAAAATGTATAGTCGTGTGTGTAATTTCTATTCTACACTATAAAACATTTCAAGCAAGAAACAGCAAATTGGAATATAAAGTTATCACATAAATACCACAAAGTTAAAGCTCTTAAAATTAAATTGATAAAGCATTGGGTTGAACTTGGGTTGAATAAACTAACCAAAACTTTACAAGTTGAACTTCTGCAAAAAAAAAAAAAAAAAATGGGAATGAGGAAGAGCAAGATCTGGACCTTCCCAGACAGTAGTGAAATGTTTCAAGACAAATCTGTCTGTTACAATCCAAAATAAGTGTCATTAGAAAGATTTCAGAGGACTATATAAAAGAAGTGGAGTAAGCAAGAATTAGAGAGGTGAGAGAAAAACAGAGGTTCCCATAGCACACATCCTCTGTGTTGTTTGTTTTGTGTGAGAGTGAATGATAAAAGAGGCATGAAATCAGTAAAGAAAAGCAAGACAGCAGTAAGAGTCCATAGCCCTCCATCACCGGCTGCACAGCCCCAGTGTGGCGGCTTGCACAATAGACCCTGCCGAGACAGCTGTGCGTGTATGTGTGTGCGCGCTTTGGTGTGTGTTTGGGTCACCGGTAAATAATTAACCTATCGTTCTCTGATGACCAGATCTTATGAGGCTAGTACAGGCTGGTCGCGGTGGGGTGCAAGACGGGGAGTTTAAAATGATTAAGACAAAACTCCCGTGAAACTTGCAGAAGGCCAATGGCTCCAAACCACCATGGGATGTCTTTAATGGGCTTTCTTTCAACTAAAAAGGTAGGCAAATTTTTCTTTTGAAGTACTTTAAAAACCTCCAAACAAAACCAAAGGAGGTTTAGTTGACGCGCATAAATTAAAATGCCACAAATATTGCAACGCAACAAGTAACCTTCAAAAAAGCGACGCACCTCTGGAAAACACAGCGTTCAATAAAAGCCACCTCCAAACGCACAAAAGACATTCAAGAGAACGGCACTATACTTCACAACAACAATTAGCTGTCTTGTGTGATGCCGGTCCAACGACACTTGCCTGCTCCTTTAAATACCAAAAGCTCCTTTAAAAAGAGCAGTAAATAGCATCTCTGACGGTTTGCGGCTAACCCCTCCCTGACCTCTCCTCACTGTCACGTCCCGTGATGAGCGCCAGTGGACGACCTCCACTAATGAAATGAGTGAATTATGCATGGCGCCAGTTAACACTCTGATTAAAACATCATACTGACCAGCTCACTCAGCGGAGGTGCTCAAAAACAATGGGGGCTGTAAACACTTTTTTCCCAGGACTGCGCTGCTGTAATAAATTTGCATAGTCTGGCATGGGACAAAAAGCTAATTAATTGAAAAACAGGCTGTGGAAACGTTGAAGGGGGTGGGCGGGCCAACTTAGATGGTATAGCATGGGCGCAGGGAAGAAAACGGCATGCCTATACTACCGAAAACTTACCACAACTTGGTCGCACATGTGTTTTTCACTTGTATTATAATTAATCAAGAGAGATTCGTAGTCTGAATGGATTTTCATTTGATTGGATCATGTTTACAAAACTCACTGTGTACACTATGGTCTCCAGGCTTACAAAAATGAAGTGCTGGCCATTTTGTTATGGAGATAAAAGATAGGATTGTGCTTTTTAGTAGTTTTACAGCATGCTGTAAGTGTATTTTAGCATTATTTGGTGATTCCCCTCTTTGGTTGTAAATGACAACAGACTGTCCTGTATGGAAAAGGAATGCTCATCCGTTACCTTTCTGCCCGTGCCGACTGCTAAACTTGTCTCCTATCTCTGGTCTGCGAGTCTGCCTAAGCAAGATCTTGACCAGAAAGGCGTCTTCAGCATTGGAGGAGATCATAACTTTCTCAATGTAGGAGTCAACCGCTCCTTTGTACCTATGAAAGCAAGAAAGAGCTATTTGAGTATTTGTTAAACAAACAAAAAACAGTATATTTTAGATTACAGTAACCTAAAGTAAGTTATCATCGGTCTACACCAATACAGTAGAAATATCGTTTAATGAGATTCTAAATTGTTTCATTTGATTAATTAGTTGACAAATGGTCCTTACGTGATTGGCACGTCTCTGTACTGGGGTTGGCCTGACTGGGCAGTGCCCTCCAGTGGTGTTTGTGTGACAGTGGGCATGTACTTATTTATTAACACCTGCTTGTTCTCCACCCGTTCACCTGCAGAACACCCAACAATTTTACACATCTACATACCCAACATATTCAGTATCCAGCTGAAACCGTGTTGCCAACTTTACCAGGGGAGCAGATGCCATCGGCGTCCAGGATGCTGTGCCTCCAGATGGGCTTGCGTGTTTCTGCGTCTAGCATGGGACCCATCACCTTGTCAAAGGTTTGGTTAGTGTAGCGTCTTAATGTGCACTTAGCGTTCTTGTACACCAGACATCTACCAAAGCCTAATAGAACAACAGAAGATAAAGAATTGTGACAATCAAACCACAAAAAAAATGTGCGGAGAACTCATTTGTTCTTGAAGTGTCACATAAGAGTCTGAATTTCTGTTTGGGTTTGGCTCTCACACGGCTCTTACCTCGGTCGAGAGAGGCTTTATTGAGCACCAGGGCATCTTCTATGTCATACCCGCTGTAGCTCATAACAGCCACTGTGGCGTTCTGGCCTGCGGGCAGCTTTTCAAAGTCAATCAGCTCGATCGTCTTGGTCTTCACCATAGGCCTCTGTGGATACGCCAGCAGGTACATCAGAGTGTCTATACGGTTCTTTTGGTTATAGCCAATAGTACCTGATCAGAACATGATGAAAAGGTCACAAATGAGTAAAAATATGAATGGTAAAATATTTAAGATACATGATATACAGGTGATATTGAAATACTATGTATTATTAAATAACAACTATAATAAAAACAGATGTAACAACATATTGTGGCACAATATTTTATGATAAAAAATTTTTCAATGTGATATCCATTTAATCCTATTGGTTGAGTTGCTAACATGTGACCTGCATCAACATAAATAATTTTGTACCTTTATTGAATAGTTCTAAGGGTTTAGCTTTTGTAATTCCTTTCTCAATACTAATTTTATGTTAAAATTTACTTTTATTTTTCCGTCCAATTTTGATTTATTTACATACAAAAAGCATAATTAAAACGTTGAATGCTCTTAGTTCTCCAGCAAGTTGTATGTACAACAAAATTTTTTATTGCAAATTGTTTTGGAAATCTCATTTCAGTTCACTTCTTTTCAGTTTGATTCCTTTTCAAAATGTTGTGCCACTATTGTACTGTGAACCCACTGTCATGTATTATACCAAATATTATATTGTGAGCTGTGTGTATTACAACCCTAAAAAACAAGCCATATAGATGCTTTGTGACACACTTTCAACATTGTTTGTGTGGCTGTACATTGCAACAAATAGTAAGATTTCATGGCAGAAACATTTGGGAAACCGAATTATTTGGGGAATTTGTTTGCTGATGCTAGTAGCATAAAAATGACATAGTGCAGCTGTAAACATAACAATGATTTAACACTCAACAAAAGTTTTAGAAAAAAGTTCCTCAATTCAGATATGACATAATCACAAAAGAGTGTAAAAGAGGAGTGCTGGCGTCAGCCGTGTCAGAATCTCGGATGTGGATGTTTAGAGTGATGGAGATAGGGAGGGTGAGGTTATAGTATAATAGCCGCTGTCCCTCGAGACCTTGACATTTGTCAAATGCTATTACTCCACAATCAGGGTACAAGCACACAGTGTGTTATAATAGGTCTGGGGCCACACAACCAGATTTGCACATGTATGGGGCTGTCCGTCCAGAAAAAAGAAGACAAGGCAGAGGATATTGGGCCAAATATAGTTGCAGTCTCAGTGGTTTTGTAATGGGGGTGGTGGTGAGGAGAGGTTTAAGTAGTTTTGGTAACCAGGGCAGCAGAGTGTGTTCTCTCTCTCTCTCTTACGCAGCTGAGCACACTAACCCTGATACACATACTGAGATCAGGACACAATGAATGCCTAATGACACTCAGAGACAGTGGCAGGGAAAGGCCTCCACACACATACACAAAAGGACGACCACGCAAGCGGGCGATGTTTGATGTCCACATACGTACACAGAATGCAGTGTGTGTGTGTGTGTGTGTCGAAGGTTTTGAATACCAGCGTGAAAGCGAGCGTGTTTGTGAGTGAATAGAAGTGTGTGTGCATTTGTAAACGCAACTGGCCCTCCAGGATATTTGGAGATGGAGCTTGTGCTTTTGGAGATGAGAGTCTTACCCATAGCCTGCTTGCCCATAGCACACTGGTAGGTGTTTCTGGGGGACTGGTTATGATGGGGGTAAGGAATCAAACCAGCACAAACCCCCAGCAGCGTAAAGGGTTCTATCTCCAAATGGGTAGTGTCCCTAAAAACACAAAAATAACATACAGTACTGCTTTTAAAGATTCTGTGGAACCTGAAATCATCTTATTTATTTAAAAACATTAATTGATTATCTGAAATAATACAGTGTCCCCAATTATTTGGTCACTTTAGACACAATTACATATTAATGCCAGTGCATTAAATATCAAAAACACATTTCAAGAAACCATGTGACATTTGTTTTAAATAATGGACATTTGGACATGGACATTTGTTTGTTTTTAATGATAAAATAATATTCTCATCAAAATGAAAACTTTGTTTTTTATATTTAATGAAACTACAGGTACTGGGATAAACTATAAATGTGGATAGGAAAACACTGTCACTTGAGTGTACATTTACTTCATACAGCCACATTAAGGTTAAAATTATATTATAGTAAAATATTATGAAACATAAAAAGTCATTTTTTTAGATCTTGCGTCAGTTGTTTGCAAATGCACTTTTGGGTACCGTTTTCAATAAAATGTCAACAAAATTCATTTATAAGTAAGTGACTTAGGTGTTTAAACTTTTTCAAAACTTCTTTTTTTATTTTTTAGGCAAAGACGTACTCACTTCTTGATCATATGCTCATACAGAGCAATATCACAGTCATTCTCCTCATTCACATCCAGATACTCCACCAGACTCTCATGAAGGAAGTCCTCAAAACTTCTACAGGCACAAATAGGTCCAGAAAAACGGATTAGGTCACAAGGAAAAACTCAACCAACACAACAAAAAGGCTCAAATCTACATACTCGACTCTCCTTTCAAATGCATGCAACTTTCAAATATTGATCAGCTTCAAACGCACCTGTAACCCTGAGACAGCTCCTCGATGTGTTTGTTCTTCACAGCCAGCTGTCCATTCTTCACAATGATGTAGGGTCTGTCAGGAGAATACACAGAATACAAATGCCAAAAGGTTATTCAGGAAAGTTTGGTATAGTTGCAAAAGTTACTAAAACAAAAAAGGTGGAAATGAATCTGAACACAAAAACGGTTATCACACCTGCACAAACGGCCCCCGTCTGAGGAGATGTAGACACAGCGGTCGGTCAGATTGGTGGAGATGGACACAAACTCGTTAATGAAACCAGCTCGTCTCATGAGCCTGAAGGTGTAGACCAGCTTTTGATGGTCCCTGATGACCCCAAGGATGTTTCCTAAAAAGAACAAATACCAAAACAAGTGCGTCAAATTTTATTCATATAGTACACAAGAGCCAAAATAAAGCTTATTAATTTTGTAATTATGTGACTGCATTATAATACAAGAAAGGTATTGGCTTGTTTGAGCAATATAAGAAACCCTGTATGGTGCCACCCAGACGCATAAACAGGCATGATGCTGTACGAGTTATATTATGGGCAAGTATGTGTTTGTGGATTAACTTGTATTTATTTCTGCACTGACACCTGCTGTGTTTGTTAATTAATAAGCCACAGCCGCAGCCTGGGTTATTTGTAACTTATCTGTGCGCAGGAAAAATGAATATACATGAATAAATTAGTGCGGTGAGTTTTGTGTGACATGACATTAAAAGGTAATCAATGGCACACCATTTTGTAGCTGCAGAACGGCAAAAGTTCATTCGAATTTCATTTTAAAAGTAAAAGAACAGCATGTTGCTTCTCAGGAATGATAGTGAGTCTGCATGAGCAGATACCGTTGAGGAAGACGATGAAGACGCTGGGGTAGGACAGCTCCTCTCCACACAGAAGATTGACGTCCTCCACTCCCAGGTTAAAGGCCAGTTTGATGATGGGACCGTCCTCCATGTCAGTGGTGATGTGGGTCATCAAAGCCAGATTTTTCACCAGACCACAAGCCTAGACAACCATCATACAGCCACATGAATCTAATGGTTTATATTTGGTTTTCCTAAAGAGTTGGGTGGCCCATGGTCAATATTATGTAATTTTGTATCAACGTAGCATTAAATTTTGTATATAGATTTGATAATTTTTTAAAACACATTTTTATCTAAAGCGACTTACAAATAAGGAAGCATTCAACATTTTATCATAATAATTGATATATTATAATAAATGTAATATGGCCTAACATAAAGTAATATAACACAATTTAATGATAGCAAATGATATTTAAACTTGTGAGACTGACTAATTTGAAACATTTCAGAATTCATTTTAATTTAAATATTCATTATATGAATATTAAATGTTTATATGTGATTTAAATGTAATTAATTTATAAACATTTAAACACTATAAATTAATTAATTATTAAATATTAGAAATTAAAAATAATAATATGAATTGACACAACAAATCAAGTGTCCACTGTATAACCCTAATATAAACAGAAGAACTATTTATTAGCCAAATTGGATATTTCAAATATCAGTTAGTTGAGTCAATCACACTTAACGTAGTAACTACTGGTGATTTCAGGAACACTGATGGTGTCATGATGGTCTGTAACACTGACCTCTCCCTCAGGTGTGTCTGAAGGGCACAGCATGCCCCACTGAGAGGGCTGGAGCGATCGGGGACCACTGACTTTCCTGGTTTTTTCAAACTGGGAGGAGATCCTGGTCATCATGCCCAGGGCTGAGATGTAGGAAAGGCGAGAGAGAACCTGCGTCACGCCCTGTCTGTCCATCTTAAATCTCTTCAGCGACCAATTCCCCTGTTTGGAAAGAGACATGAGATAAGACGTGATTAAAACGTGATTAATTTAACATTGCATATTTTCATTAACTAGTTTTCTTAAATGTATGAAATATTAATAGTGTATAACACAAACAAGTAGATGTCTATATTTATGTCTGGTACTGTAAAGTATGTTTTTTGACTTTCTTAATGATTCTTTTTTAATTAACAGTATTTGGTAATATTGGATTGAGTCGACTGGTGTGAAAGCTACAGTTGCAGATGTGCAGGACTCACAGTAGAGATGGCATTGACCATGCCGTTGGTGATCTGGTCCTGTCTCATGTGTTTGACCACATCAAACTGAGCAGCTCTTTGCTTGGGGATGATCTGATCTGCGATCTTTTTCAGCTCGGAGTTAAACTTCTTGAACAGATCCTCAAACAGCAGGGACAGGAGCTTAAGAGATGCAGAAACATCAACATGAGCCATGAGCCAAACAACAAGAGCTCAGCTACAAACCTCACAAGTGTGTGACAAAAAACCAAAATGAAATCCATGAACTAAATGGTCTTGGTAGCACAACATCATAGATTTCTATTTCATTAATTAGCACATCAACAGAGCTAAAAAAAGCACAGTGGATGACTTCATCTTCAGCTTTTTGAATCCAAAGTGCCGCCCGTTTCCAGACAACTTGTTTTATTAACTTCATCTGGCTCTGCAACTCCCTCCCTTTGCCTTCTTATCCCAGATTTAATAAACGGGCGTTTCCACGCTCGGATAAATTTGACCCGGCCTCTTATTCACAGATTTCGTTTAATATAAGCCCCTCCCCTTCTGCGGCAAATTTGCATATATAAAAAATAAAGATCCTCGCTAAAATTAATAAAGAAATTAAGCTTCCGCAGCCCAGCCAGTCAATTAGCTGAATGTCAGAATCGCATTTGAGGAGAAAGAAGATTGGAGGGTTGTATGTGCATGTAAACCGCACTGAAAAGAGTTCCTGTCAGTCACACGTACACACATAAACACAGCCCACATCAGTGCTGGCGGGGGGAAATTAAAGGACTTAAGACAGCAGTAATTACATTATCACAGTCGGGCTGGTGGATTAGCTCAATCGCTCCAGTCAAGGCAGCTATTCCTTTGTCATAGCCGGCTAAATTATAATAAAGAGGAGAAATCCCCGTGTTTGGCTGGGCTGCACTCGGGCGTCGTTGCGGCAAATCTCACCCGCACAAAAGCGGGTCGGTTGGGAACGGAGGGGGGAAGCAGAAGCACGGGGGAGCGGACGAAACAAAGCGTTGAGAAAATAATGAAGGTATTATAATGACAAGCGGGGTAGAAACAAAGGGTAGGTGAAGGATTGGGTGCTAGCCAAGCTTGTATCTGCTGGTGTTGGCTCCTGATCAGTTTCATAGGAGACCAACAGTGTGTCTAATGAGAGGAGAAGCGGAGAAAGGGCAATCAGTTATGCTAGACAAGAGCCCATGAAAAAAACACACGCATACAAGACGGCGGAACGTCATACAAAACCGTCCGTCCAGTCCTGACAATCTCTAGAGATACTGAACACGTATAATGCGTTCTAATCTTTATTTCTGAATCCTGTCTGTTTTGCTAAGGATAAAACGATAAATAAACACAGAAGCATTATCATAATTAACGTCCTGAGCTTTAAGGGCCTGTCAGTCATTCTTAATAGAATTAGAGGTGTGTGAATAGAAAAAAGGCAGACTGAGATGGATGAAGGAGGCTGATGGATGGATTGGAAAGCGGCGATGCACTGGGCAAGTTTCTCTGAAGTGAATATTTAATGATCCTTACTTTCATCTATACTAGACGGTGGGTTGTGGGATGTGCTGTAATCTTAAAACGGCTTGTCATAGCTATATTTGGATATATAGTTAATATTTGTGAAAGCTTGCAATTTATTTAATTACTTATTTTTCAGAATAAGCACATATAGAAATTGTGAAAACTGTAAGAACATGTACTTGAAAGTTAGTGACAACCAGATACCTGGCCGGCCAACTCCAGACGCTTGTTTCCATAGTAATCGCGATCATCCACCTTGTTGTCTCCTTGAGCAAGAATGACTCTGCGTACCATCACAGCGAGGTAAATACACTTAGCTCGAAAGTTAAACTCCTTTACCTGGAAAACAAAAAAACAAAACATCACTCTATTAGAACAGTATGAAGAAAAAATAAAGGGAATTAAGGGAATATAAGATATGAGAAGACCGGACAAATCTGTTACAGTTAATTCAAGATTGACATACAGGTACGTGGGTGAGGACAGTGGAGGCGAGAAGCTCTCTGGCTTCCTCCATCTTTGTTTTCTTAGGGCCGCCCCACATGCGTTGACGCCTTACTTTATTCCCAATGTACCTCAGCGCCTGAAAGGAGAGAAAACATATATATGTATACATAGATAATTCAACTTGTTCTGTATTTATTTATACAGACATAAAGAAGGAAAAACATGTTTTTTATGGCCTCCATTAATACAATTAACCATATCAAATGGAATCATTTAATCTGGAGTGACTGAGCTGATACAGGGTTCACTGGTTCTCTAAAGGGGTATCAGAGAATTGGACCCCTCATTCTCCTCAGATACATGCAAACACACACACACATACACCTGAGTCAGCTACTTGTTCTACTAAAGAGGTCAAAGGTTACAAGGAAAGGGCTTTTCCTTTAGACCACCCACTTGGAGGCATAAGATGATATGCAATTGGCTACTGCCTAAAGGATAATGCTACAACTACTACAAACATTTTTTTAACTTATTTTATGATAAATGCTTTAGCAGCTTTGAAACCTTACGTCAAAGGAAGTCTTGACTTGCTGTGATAAGACCAATTTATAAGTAACATTGTAAGATTAATTAAAAGTAATAACAATTAAAAATCAATGAAGTTTCAATATGTTCTCTAGAAAACACAATAACATTGTAATTAGTACTGCAATCTGTAATTATCTCCTGTAGCTACTACTTTTATTACCAACTTTAATGTGTTTATTTAGTGTTCTTTTAAAATAACAAAAAAATAAAATATTTGGATTTTTTATTAATAATATTTTAAGTATAAGGGAAAGTGCATGTTTAGGTGCAGTAATCAGGCAGTAAGCTTTTTACTTTTGTTTATGTAAGTTCAACAAAAACTTGTTCAATGACACAAATTTTATATTGTTTCTCAATGAAAATTAGGCCATCAAACATACACCACCAATTTGTTTTTTAGATCATACAAAAAACTAAACTACGCTTTTAATGATCTGTAGTCTAAAAATGTCTGGTTCACTACAATTTGTTTAACTGTAACTAGCACGACTACTCCTAGTGGTCATAGCAAGTCATACCTCCCCTAGCAAAATATCTTGACTGTTTTTTCATCTCTAATAACATTTTCTCTAATTGAGGTCTGCTGTGGTCAACTGGTGCACACATGTGGTCTCATTAGCAGACCTTTGATGAGGCTCAAATAATGTCACAACCATGTAAACAGACATTCAAGTCTTTTCAGACAGGTTGCTAGGATGCATCCACTGGGTCTTGCCATGAATACATCTTAGATACAGCAAACTGCACCTTAGTATTTAATAATGAAGTTAAAAATGGACTTTGCAAATGATTGTAAGGTTTTAAACAGCAGCTCAATCTTAACCAAATAAATCTGATAATACTCATAGTAACATTTACAGGTTAACATTATTTTTTTACCTGAGTTTGGGTGAATATTTGAGCCTTCTGACATTCCTCTAAACTGGGGGCAAAAGCAGCCATGACATGTTCTTCTGTGCCAATCATCTGAACGATCTCCTGATCACTTTCCACTCCCATCGCCTGATTCAAGACAAAGAGTTTAGTACAGAATACAGTACTTCGTGAAGAAATGTGGACATGTAAATTAGGTAAAGAAATGTAAATTCTATTTAACTTCATATTACAATATATAATACAATCTACAAACACAAGTAACCATAACATTTTAAATGATGGAAGATTTAATTAAACACAAAGTTTCAGTGTATAACGCCCTGATTTATTACAGAGGTAAGTATGGTGCCACAGCCTTCTATGACATTTATTTATGCTAATAGGGGACTGTGGGAACAGAACTGGGTGGATCATGATGCTTAAAGGTCTCCAACATTTGGCACCGCTGCTGTGTTGCAAGAAAATCCTGGTGGAATGTTCTGTGGACGCACAAGTGCAAAACAAACAACCTCAGACGGCTAATTTACTCTGTGTCATGTCCCTAACCAGTCAGAGCCATATGTTTAGAGAGAGCCTGTCCTGTGCTGAGGGAATCAGAACTAATTAAATATCTCTTTCAGCTGATCATTTAGAAACACTTTAAAAGTCAAGAATCAAGCTAGCACATGTAAAATCCTCACACAATGCTTTGGAACGACCTTGCAAAAATTATAGCAATTAATATTTAAAGCAATTGTATATTTCCATGGTTTGGATTTACTTATGAATCACAGTGCAATGCGTGTCCAAACTGGCCAATCAGCATTCAGGACTGGAACTGTTAACATTTTAATACACTAAATACATAAAAAAAAACATAGTAACAATTATGATGCAAACATTTGTTTTCCAGCTGTGTAAATTATTATTATGTACTGAATTTGTGTTTTTGGTGTAAGCTAAAGTGCCACTAAATTTCATTTTATTGTCACTGTGTGCCATCTGCTGGTTGAACAGTGGCCTCAGTGCTACTAGATACTGTAGTGTAAAAAACGTTAAAGGTTTATAAGATTAAGGCAAGCAAAGCTAACTAGTCAACGGTATTATCTAAAATCTCACCTTAAAGATTATGGCAATAGGGGCATCCTCAGAAAGAGTGTTATGCTTCAGATAAAAACGGCCTTGTTTTACAATTATGTTAGTTCTGCTCTTCTTTTCATGAGTAGAGCTGCAAACCACAGACAAAAGTAAAAGACATAAGCAAGACTGAAGAAGTTTGTTCCTTTTATTTAGCTGTAAAGCACTAAAAGCTACTGACGTACTAAAAGGGGCTTTAAGAATGTACAATAATAAGAGCAAATCCCAGCACCTGGTAACCGAGGCTCCTACGGCACCCTTACGATCTTGTTCCACGATGATGCGATTCTTAGACAACTGTTCCTGGATGAGAATGACCTTTTCTTGACCTTTCACAATGAAATATCCACCTGCCAACAGAGAAACCCAAGAACATGTCAGCATATGGAAAGTATTTATTGTCGTCTCCCCACATGAACTTCAGATGAGATTATCTGTTTGGTCTATTACAGATAAACAGTCAAATGTCAATTAGATGGACAAAGATGTTCTCTAATCATCTACCTGGATCCAGGGGGCATTCATTTAGCTTAGAGAACTCTATCTGGGTCTTTCCTGTCAAGACGCAGTTGGAACTTCGCAGCATGATTGGCATCCTAAAAAGGAGGATATGTGTTTTAAATTAAGGAATAAAAGGATGCACATGCTTGGCAAATGTTTGGCAAAGTTTTAAACTCGGGTGTAGTTACCTTCCAATAGGGAGCGCATTGCGAATGATTCTTTGGCTGCCTCTGGTGTACTCGATGTCCACCGTGATGGGAGCTGAATACGTCATATCTCTCAGACGACACTAGTGACCAAAATAAGGCAGTCATTACCAAACACTACTATACAGACACAATTTACCTTCTACTTTCATTTAGATAACAGAAGTTAGTTTTATTAATTAAACAGCATTACAGCAGCAATGAGGCCAGAGATAAAGACGTCAGGTTACCTCATGTGGAGACACCGGACGGGTTACATTAAAGCTTTCTTCAACATCAGGCATGCCAACGTAGATATTGAGGTATCTGGATAATATGGTATATTTTTATGATATATACATATGATTATATGAAATATTTTATATGCTCATGGTATATTTGTATTACACAAATAGAATTATATCTTAAAAAAACACTAAAGCACAAGAGCACATATATGGCATGAAAAGAGCACACACACATAGAGTAAAGAACTCAGTGGTACTAGGTAGGTACCAGGCACGAACATAGAAGGCACTTGCTGCACGTACTGCACATTATATTAACATGTTGATATATGCAGATATATGTATATGATATAACACTGAAACACCAATCCAGGATTGCTTTGCCACCATTATACTATAAGAACAGAGAAATAAGAAACCAGATGAGTAGGCCTAAAAAGGAATAATCCAATTAGAAAAGATAATAGTAGCAGACCAAGGAAAGGGGATGGCTAAAGAAAAAAGGTAAATCATTTGTCACAAAGAAATGGAATAAAGTGAAAAGTCAGAGACTGTAAGATCAGATGCTTTTGGATGTTCTTTGGATGTTTATTGGTATCTCAGCTTTGTTGACTCGAGCAATAAAGTTTGACTTTTGGCACCTGGAACCTTCTTTCCATAGTGATTATCTTCCACAACAATAACAGGTTAAGGAGTGTTATATTTCCAATAATTATATTTGAAAAGTGTCCTTACTTTAGATACCACATCGGGTCTGCATCACTTGTAATCTTCTCATTCGCCTTCATAATCTTTTTAATCTGGTAAGATAAACAGACATTTAAAACAATATACTGCACATACAACATTTTTAAAAAATATTAACATTTTTCAAACAAGCCTACAAACCTCCACATTGATGAAGTAATTGAAGGAATCAATGTGTTGCTTCACTAATCCTTTCACCTATAAATACATTTAATGAATATAAATGACATCACAGTCTGTAGATTAACTAGAGTTAACATGAATCTTAGATAACACAATATATGCAACAGATAACATATATAAAAACAGGGCAAAGAGAAGCATGCACATGCCCTTATTAACCAAAGATTTTACCCATGTGTAATTTATTATGTTATAAATATTTGCCGAATATTTGCCTTTACCTTCAAAAACGCTGGAAGCAGCTTCCACTTCTCCTGCAATACAAAATGGGACCGACATTGTAAGTTGTAACTCTAGTTGTAACTATTTTTATACAAATACCTTTACGCCAACAAATGCCATTTAAATGAACTCTATCAGAGAGGGATTGACAGATAATGCTGACAGCCGCATGCTCTGAAACTGTACTGTTTGACTATCTGATTCATTTACCTCGACAGTGTCGACAGGAGCAGCGAGCTGCTGGGGAGTCATCTCCCCAAACTCCTCCTGCAGCATTATTATACTCTGCTCAAATAGCAACGAACCGTGGACATTAATAATCTCATTCAAGTTAAGAAACCATCCTTCACACGCACCTCAACGAAAAACATTCAGAACGGAAGTTTGTACTACACGTGAAAGCGTGAGGTGTAACATTAAAAGCAGACCGCGGGGTAGAACGCATGCTGTCTATGGTTCCTACCAAATTTCAAATGTGTCAGATCCAAGACTTGTGGTTAGTCAGCTTTGCAAATAGATTACTAGTTTCTTTTTCAATTTCCTGTTAATAGCATTCTTGAATGTAGTGTTTGTAGTTATTTAAATGAAATCATTTTCAATACCATATCCTGTAGATGGCTGATAATCTCGACACCCCCAGATATAGATGATAAATGATGTTATTGATATTCATATAAAAATAAAATCATGATGTTAAGTAAACAATTATATTGTCCATGGCGAAATAATAAACCACACACAAGTGAATAAAAACCAAAATCCCTTTAATGCAAAAGTTTTATGTTCTGTAGTCAACTAGATATAAACCTTACTCAAAAATAAAAAAGATTAAAGATTAAAAAAGATTAAAATGACAATACATAAAATGCAATTAAAACCTTATGCTTTGTTAAATGAGTATAGCTTGTTAACACAAGTCAGCATTAAGCAAATGTCTAAGACTCTCCTAGTGTAGCTACTAATATAAGACTACAGTATACCTATAAAACCAAAAAATAAATGATGTCAAAAGTTTAAAAGCAACAGATAGCTCAGTACAGTATGTGTAGCACTGCAGAATTTACAGGTGTCTGTTGTTGCTGCTCAGCAGTTTGGGATAAGCGGTCCCGATAGAGCGGCCATGTCTATGTACCACCATCTCCACCTGGTACTCATCCAGATTAACCACAGCTGTGGTGGTCTTCTCAGTGGATGTGAGGAATAGGATGGTAAAGACGGCCATCTCAAACTCAGGGCTCACACCAATAAAGGCACTAGCCACTGGCTTGATCAAACCATGCCAGCTGAACTGCACATTTAAGACGTGATCATCCTCATCAGGCTGCAGGAGATAAAAAAATATTTAGTACATACAACATTTAAATTACAAGTCACAAATGTTAGATTGGGTAATATAATACCAGATCAGTGTCTCTGGCTTTGTAGCCCTTGTAATCAAGAAGATCTTGCTTTTCCTGCAGGTAAAACTGAACCCAGTTGTGGAGACCCATGATTTCTCTGCCAAACTTGGTTTCTCCAACAAACACATGCTCAAATCCACTGGAGTCCTCCCTTAGGAGACATGTGCATGTTATTATTAGAGCAGATAACACTCTTTTAAGTTCATTCATAATTTATTGCAGTCCCAAGGGTGTGTATAATATGTGTGTATATTTCTCACCCTCCATTCCTGTCTCTATGGTAGAGACGGAACCACATGTAGTACAACTGACTCTTAAATTGCCTCAGATCTGAGCGGGATTTGTCCTTATTAACCAGGTACCGGTGGGCTCGCTGAGTAAAAAGTTATAATAATTTCTGTCAATCCACAATCATTATAAGCCAAAGCATCTTATTTTTCCATTTTCTTATCTCTGACATAATATAAAGCTTCCAAGAACAGGGTGTGTCAGAAAACAACCACAATATTTGCCAGCAACATAAATAAAAGAACTTGTCTTTCATGGCATGGCAAATGTGCAAATGTTGCATAATACCCAGTTCTGATTAAGCTTACAACTTTTTCTATGAACTTTATCTAAATGAAAATAAAATGTATTCTTTTAGCTTTCATGTTAAGATTCATCTGGAGGTTTGCTATGATGAGGACCTGATTGAGAACCACAGATTTTAGAGGGTGATGAATTCCCACCTTCATGACTGTTGTCTCTAAGATAGCATCCAGAAAAGAGTTATTTTCAGTCACTTCATCGGCGGTCACCTTCTCTGCCACACCAGTGGACCTCTCATAGTTATCCAAAAGCTTCATGAAGCCTTTTAACAAACAGGATCATAGTTGAAAAAATAGAGGATAAATCAGAAAAAGACACAACATTATGTTCATTTTGACAGGATTCTTCTATTATTCATATCTATATATCTATAGTACGTAATGTGATTAACGTTGATGTTCTTAATGGTTTCAAATAAACATTTGAAACGGCATTTGGAATTCCACCAATCAGCAGTAAGACTTACTACCTGCCTCTTTCATTACATAAAGCATCCTGGCATGTCCCTGACAAGGCATGTTTCAACAAAGCACCAAGAATAAATAGGCTAAGCTTTTGTGCAAACTGTACAGAACATGATCAGACAGGGTTACAAAATTTTTCCTTTTGTTTCTGGATAAACAGATTTTACACATGCACAAACACACACAAACATACGTGCATAAGTTGTGATGGAGCTCAGTTTAGTCTCATCAACCTGAGAAAACAATGGGGATGAAGCATGATCCACTGCACTTGTGCTTCCCTGAGGTATATATCCAGCTTTACCCTAAAAGAAATTCAAGGTTACATGTGCTGAAATCCAAATTGTAACCTGGGCTTAATGTTAAGGGACAAAAGAAAATACCTGTAGTGAGATTTTGTAGTCAGTCCCTGCTTTCATTCGATTCACATCCAGTTTCCAAAGCTCATTAAAAATATCAGAAAGCTCCTGGTTGATAGTTTGGCTAAAAATAGAGAAAATTGTTCATTTTACTATGTTTGAAAAAGTGCAGTAAAAGAATTTGTATGTATATCTGGATTATAATTTACCTTGCTGCATCACTGAGAGTGATCAGTGCCAATAGCAAAATGACACATCTAGAATCAAAACATACAAAACACTTAATACTATATTAACATAATGTTAAACAGTTTATTATTTAGCAATATAATGAATAACTACTTGTTAAGCATTTTGTAAAAAATCATATTTTATAATAAATTAAAACACATTTTTATAACTCTAAACTCTGATGACACATGGAAAAAGATGCTACATAATTAAAATTAATGCACTGTTTTTATGCAGCAAAGATAACTTGTTACAAAATACATCTACATGTGAAGAAGCATGACTTTAAACTCAAGTGTTTTAATTAAGAATAAGCCAAGTGCTCTCTAAACACGTAAATGTTTTTCTGCAAAAACCCAAAACAAAACATAGAAAACACGTTTTCTGCATACCCCATGTCCATGGTTTCTCGATGCACAGAGAGACAGAGCAACACGAGTAATTTGTGCACTTTCTCCTCTTTTGTTGAAGGTGTTATACTTGAGTTCGCCCCAGTGAAGTGGCCCCTGGCGATGCTCTCATGCCTGAATACACCCAAATACTTTCATTCACTTGATTCTCTTTAAACACAAAAACAGAAGATATATAACTTGGAAATTTATGTTTAGTAAGCGGGTACTGTAATGGGCGGAGATCAGTGGCCCGGAAGTTGACTTCAATTAGCAAAAACTTCGTGTTGATTTTCACGTTTTAATTTTTACAGTATAATTTCAGTTCAAGAAGTATTAAGATATCACGCAGGTGTAAAATAAGGATCAATATATATTGCGTTTCTGAGTAAACACATAAAACAAACAACACAAAGAGGCAAGTTGCCACGAGGTACCCGTTTTTTTTCTCTGCGCTGTTGATGATGAACCAATCACAATCTTCTGTGATCACTCGCCATGCATTATCTACATAAGTTACTGAATTCCATTCGTACATCATAAAACATTTATTTTAACATGCTTTAATGATTATACCACTGTGTGCAAATGCTTCATTAAGGACAAAAAAAGCCTTTTGACTTGATGTCGTTTGGTTTAATGCGGCTTTGTGAGCCCTCACGCGCCCTCTGGAGGACAACAACAGACTGCAGTCACCAACACGAGCACTGATTCATTTCTACGTTCACACTATTTCTAGAAGCGAATGATCATTTTAAAGTCTGAAATACTTAATAATGGAGTTAACACCAACCTTAACTGCAATAAAAGTGTAGTCAGATAAGGTATGATCATATTTTTTACAAGAAGCTGCATGAGTATTTCAAGCGTCTTTACACAGACTGCTCCGCAGATGGCGCTGTTTAGCTGATTATCAGGATTCAGACTGTGACCTAAAGTCCCGTCATCCAACGTTAATGGTTATTATTTACACGACAAACTTACACTTACATACATTAATAAAAATAGAGCCTGCATGTTTTATTTCAGTATTTATTCACCTTTAAAAAAATAAGTAAAAGTCAATAACATATAAACATGTAACTCTGAAATGGTTATGAGCGGCAAAATGAAACATATTTTTTAAGATGCATACCTGCCAGTATTGCAATAGACTTATGCTACATAATAGCATTTCAATAAAAAACATTATTGCCATCCTTTAAGTAATTCTCAGTGAACTTTAAAATAATGCACAATATCTTGCTAATATTTTTTCAAATGATATATAAATAACATGCAAATGCAAACCTTTACAAACTGGATTTAAAACAAATGTAAAATACATTGTACAGAGTGTTACATGTAAATGCATAATCAAGGAGGGTACTGGCTTGATGAACCGAGATGAACACTGCCATAATAAATCTGGGACTGAACCTTGATCTTTTGTTTGACAACACGGGTTTTAAAATGCTGGCTTCATTATTGGCAGTGTCCAACTTTATTCAATAAAAAATATCTTTGATTTTGACAGAAAGTGTCATTGTGCTGTTGCCATTAAAACTACTGGGACAAACAACCGTTAGATTTAGGCTGGCTGATGTTGAAGAATGCACACGTCTCCAATGACCGGCAAACTACAGTAGGACTGCTATTCATTTTCAATATAGATCATATCATCTGTCCACAAAACACAACTATATCCAATAACAATCCAATAATTTCAGGACAACTTTTATATGCACTATTTAGAATGTAAAGAAATGTACTGAAATGGCAAATGAAATGTGACATGAGCAGCTCTGATTGATGTATTTGGCATTGGTAGAGAAAGAGGTGCGGTGGAGGTGTTGGCAGAGAAACTGGCACAGTCACTTCCGATTAAAGCAGCAGCACTCAGGGGCGAAGGGGTCGAGGTTAGCCCTGCCGTGCCCTCACACATTGGAGTCATCATCCTTCATGCCGGCATTGGGAAACGACGTGGATATTTCCTTAAAGAACTCGTCCTCCTTCAGCATACTCTGAGCGCCAAACACAAGATGCATATTTAGGTATCAAGAAAACTATAAATACAGCATCCTAGTCAGATTAGTCATGCATCAGTGTGTTACCGTTAAATTGTTGATGCCTTCAGAGAAAGCTCCGATCTGCCTTACTGTTCCTTCTGAGTCCTCCATCTATGCCAAAGCAAACCAAAAAAAGTGTTCTTACTGTAAACCTAACAGCATCTTGTGCATCTTCAAGGCATCATGCTAAAAAAAGCCTTCATAGCTCTACCTGATCAAGTCGATCTAGATCATCATCGTAAATCTGGAGCTCCATGCCTCTGTAGCCCTTTTGAAAGCTGCGTCCTTTGGGCATCTCCACATCCATGGGACACACATACTCTTCATTGTCCTCTTGCTTCTTCTTCCTCCCAAATCCCCCAAAGACAAGCTTATGTGGCTAAATTCAACAGAAAGATGATGGTGTTTACCATAAGACATTTCAATAATACATGCTAATCTTCAGTAGATGTTTCACATCATACCTTCACTTTAGCTGTAGCAGTAAGTAAGGTATAATCTGGGTTCTCTAAACACTCTTGTTTAAGCTGCTGGGCTTCTGAACCCACGAGCAGGTTAAAATGAGTGGCCAGATGCCTTCGCAATAGAGTTTTATTAGGTGGGATATTCAGCAGAATAGCCATCGTCTCCACATTAAAACGAGGTTCCAGCACCTGAATTGAAGAACAAAACAGCATCATCATCACCATCACAACAAAGATCAGACCACTACCCTTCACCACTTCAACAATCGACCAAACTAATACAAATCAGTCTGTTTGTACCATCAGACCACCATGCACACCACTGCCCCTCAGGTTGGGTGCATACTCGGCCAGGTCCACGGAGCGCAGCCACTCCATCACGCGGTGATTGGTCCACTGAGAGATCTCAGCAGGAGTGATGTTGTTCTGAAACGACAGCGAGTGTAAGTATTCACTGTATACATCAATAAAACAGTACAAAACACACACTTGTTTTTTCTGAATCTATTCTCTTACCTCATCTGAAGGTCGTCGTCGCAGACAGTTAGGATCGTAGTTGTTAAGTCGTAGTACCTGGATGGCTCGCTTAATACTGAGGTGATGTAAAACACTGCCTACTTTCATAGATAACAGGTCATCCTATTCAGCACGGGCAAGAGAAGGAAAAGATGCTTAAAATAGTGAAAATCAACATATAATCGCTATATAAGTGTACTTTTAATTCAATTATAAAGAATTGTCTGGACACAATTGAAGTCTACTGTGCATTTGCTTATTGACTTCCGTTGTACTTCTTTATTATTGACAAAATGTGCCATGAAAAGAAAACCTCACCACTGTCATGTAATGAAGCATTCGTCCATCCACACGTCCCTCGTCAAACTGAGTCTTGTACTGCGGGAGGCCGATATCATCAAGCCACCCTACAAAATAGAAAAAGGATTAATCCCTAAAATGAAAAGATATTTATTAAATCTGATGTGTTGGGCCTGGACACGATCAAACCACAATCAAAATCAAGTCTAATACTCCATCCGTGACACAGCAAGCAAATAAACATTCATTGCTCACTTGTCACCCAGTGGTAGTCTAGTTTGCCTTTGTTGTCATCCTCCTCTGAGCCCAACGCTTGCAATGCCAGCTGGAGTTTCTTTTTGTGAAGTGGATGTTTGATTCCCAGCTCCTGTACACAGAGATCACAGCCCTTAATAGCTCTAATATAGATAATACTTACACAAAAATCTAATCTTATCATCCGAAGAGCTATAAAGGATTTAGCACCTTAATCCCCAAATCAATGGTGAGCAAGCATCATCATGAAAGCTAGTATAGTAAAGCATGGTTTGTAACAAGAACATACCTTCTCCAGATCTTGCTGGGAAGCTTGTAGGAGCGTCTGGCCGGAGGAGATCCACTGCCTGGCAAAACCCACGTACAGTCCCAAACCCTGTTCTTGCATCCAATCACACACCTGCTCCCGAGACCAGCGGGCAAACGGAGCATCCAGCTCACTGGAAAACACGACCAGAATCATTTCTTCCTCTTGAGAGAATAAACTAAAACTCTTTACAGTTAATAATCAAATATCCAGTTACTATAAGCCCATATTAGACAGATCTCTGGTTCCATGATGATTTGTGATACATATTGCATGATGCATATTGTACTAAAACATAATTTCTTATATATGTATATGCTTTTACTGTGGACTGAAGTCAAGCACATGCAGGCCTGTCACCAGTGTGTTTATCAACAGCAGCTCTTTCCATATCAAGAACAGCCGCTGGCAAGAGCTACATCTGGTGTTTCCGTCATTACTGACCTGTTGGTGTTCTGCAGGTCACGTGACCAGCCGAGTCTGGGACCAGCTGTGGCTCTGACTCCGCCCCGTTTAAACTCGCTCTCTGATAGGTTATCATCCAGGTTGAACGTGGTTGATTGACTTCTTCTGAGCCTTCAAAAGCACAAAGGAAAATTATCAGCCGAAGTTGAACATTTCACCACATGCACAGCAACAAATCAAAGCATCACATACTTTCTTTAGTTACTTTAAATTAATAAATAGTGATAAAGTAAATGTTTTTTGTAATGAAATGTAACTTTTTTCACATAAATTAATATTATTCACAATATAATAAGGTGTGAAGTCAATAAATCTATCCAAGTTTAAATCAGTAACATACAGAATATGCAAGTCAGAAAAGAAAACATGTTATAAATGCAAAACAGTGCCGCTTTGTTGCTTCATACTCACTTTCCAAAGAGCGCTTTGATCCCTTTAGACTTTTTCTTTCCCTCGGGGGAAATGGGGAGTGTGTGCGTGCTGTCGCTGTCAGCTGACCTCTGCGGCATGCCTGCCAGATCCAGATGCTCTGTGCCGTCTCGTTCAGTCTCAGCTGTGCAAACAAACACATAAAACACAAGAAAAGAAAGTCACCTCAGCAAACTACATTACCCACAATACCATGCAGTCCCAGGTCAGCCCGCAAGGGTCACCGAGCATTAAATAAACTGAGGATTATGGGAAAGAAGAAAAAACATGGCAGGGATTCAGATGGAGACCACAGCACTAAAAAACAAGAACAGGAAGTTGAAAATAAATACAACCCTAGAGCTCCTGGAATTAGCATCACGGATCAAAATTGCAGATGACTTCTCGTCTGGACTAAAGAACAACTGGATAGAGTTTATTTTAAGTGTGGAATTGTGGGAGATGGAATAAAGTCACATGCAGACATGCAAAAGAAGTAATAACATGAATGGCACAATACTTGAGTGTGGTCAGAAAGTGCAATAAAGGTGATATAATTATAGCAGAATGCTTGAACGTTATTATTTTAAGAAATTGAATTCAAATACTCTCAATGACCATTACAGCATTTCCTTTATTGCCTGCTGTGCAGTAGAGAAATGACAACAAACCAGCTTTGATTTAGTTTCTTTACCCAAACCCAAATGCTTGCCTTTGGTGAAAAAAAAAAGACTAAATCAAAGAAGATAAAAGATGCCTTTATATCAAGCTTAGAAGCGAGAGAGAGAGAGAGAGAGAGAGAGAGAGAGAGAGAGAGAGAGAGAGAGAGAGAGAGAGAGAGAGAGAGAGAGAGAGAGAGAGAGAGAGAGAGAGAGAGAGAGAGAGAGAGAGAGAGAGAGAGAGAGAGAGAGAGAGAGAGAGAGAGAGAGAGAGAGAGAGAGAGAGAGAGAGAGAGAGAGAGAGAGAGAGAGAGAGAGAGAGAGAGAGAGAGAGAGAGATCCAGTTGTTGCTTTATCTTTCTCCAGAGAGGCCATACAGCAGGTCTATCCTGTAAATATGTCTGTACTGTACCTAGCATTGGAGCGCTCGCACTCCGGCCTCGATCTTCACACAAAATAATGAACATGTGCCATCACCACAGTATGGAAACGGAAACAAAGTGCAAGGGTTAACATCACACACACCTACAGTAACCAGTCAAAGGTTTGAACACACTTATGTAACATTTGTAATGATGATCTAGACTGAAACAGCAGCCAGCATACCCCATATGTGTTACTTTGTCATTTTTAGGTACAATTCAAATTTCCTATTAAATTGCTTAAAAACAGCAAAAATAAATCAAGAATGAGCAGGTGTCCTAACTTTTGTCTGGTACTGTATAGATATAGCAGACAGTTTCTCAAGAGCTCCAACAGCTGAGCAAGAGCTCATAGATCATCATCCACGCAAGACAGTCTTACCCAAATTAGGGGCACTTGCGGTCCTCTTCCCTCCTTTGATCTTGAAGAATCCTCGCCCAAATGAAGATCTGGCTTTCCTGGTGCCAAAGCTGTCATCCTCAACCGTGCAAGATGAAGGAGGGGATTTGGGTGGTAGAGTTGTGATCTTGTTAAACTCATCAAATGCTTTGCTCTAAAAAGAAAACATGTCAGAATCTCTGTTTCACCTCCAATAGTAATATCCTCCAATAATAATTGAAGAAAATAATATAAAGAGGTATTCTGATATTTTTTACAAGCTAAAACAACATTAGCACTTATTGCATGAAGAAAAGCAATTAAGAACATCACAAGAAAGTAATTATAGTTTAGATCATCTAAATGCAATTGATCAGAAGGTATGATTTGTTTCTGTGAGAAATAAAAATAATCAGAAATACCTCTGCTGGTTTCTGCTCCACTGCCAATGGTTTCTAGAATAAAAAAATTATAAACAGAAATTATGTTGCATTCACATTTTACATTACTCAACATTTTACATCACAACGGGTTCCCACAATTTTTGAATATCTGACTTATCCAGATGTTTTACAGATGAGCAAAACTAAAAACATGAAATTGTATCACTATACAATTTCCTTAATTTTTATGACAAAATTATGAACAACACATTAAATTCACCTTTTCACTTGTTCTTCCATCCAGACTGTTCAGACTCCCTGATTTTGTGACCTCTGAAGTTCTAAAACATAAGAAAACAAATTACCATCATGGCATCTACATGTCCATGTGTTACTTCTAGATACCAAACCAATATCTTGCCGTCTGACGCACACTTTAACTTACAACAGAGGCATCCTGGTTACCCCAAAAATGGCATTTTAAAATGTGCCATTTTTGTAACCGTGTGCCATCAGACACACATACTCACTCTGGACTCTCATGTAACGGGGTCTCTTGTGATTCATTTGGCTCCTGACACTCTTTATCACTACAAAGGACAAACACACAGTTGGGATGCAGAGGTGGTGGCAAAGCATGATGGGTAAGCAGTGGGATGCACATTGACATGCAGTGACGTGCTAACACAGATAAAGGTGACAAGACACCGTAAGTAGTAGAATAAGACAGCATGGGGAGGGTGACATAGTAATAAATGGATGAAGAAGAAATGGATGCATTACTGATAATGATTCATATACAAGCAAATGCAGAAAAATATTATAAACTATGTGATGATGGTCACTGGGGAAAACATATACAGTATCAGGCATTTAGATAACTAGGTAGGATGAAAGAATGCTAACATAAAACAAGGAAGGAAGAGACTTTGGATGTGCTGACATAAATGATGGGTGCTCAGCAAGAAATGTATGTAAGACAAGTGTGACAAGAACAAGCTTTGTTTGTTGTACTGGACTTGTATATCAGTCTGCCCCAATATTTTAAGCATAAAAAAATTAACAGACACAATTTGAGTGGTGGTACTGATGTGAAACTGTACCTTGATGACTGGAAGTGTTCCAGGATTGGACCACTGTTTGAAGATGATACAGTGAGTGATGGCACTTGTAGTGTACTGACAAATGTAGACGTCTGTGTAGAGAAGAAAGTATATCAGGTTTATATAAAGCAGCGTTTAACCGCAAAGATTTACTAACCTTCTGTAAACTACTAATTCCTGCATTGAGAACATGCAGTGATGTCATACAAAATCATTGACTGTAAGTGTAAAATTACAAAATCTAATCATTTTAAAATATTCAAATATATACAAAAAAGTTGTGACAAGTAGTCACATAGTAGACTTCTTAAGTTTAATTAATTATGGATTCTACTGAAGCGTACATTATTTTTTAATTTTATTTATAAGTTTGTTATTTCAAGGTAATGTTTGGGTGATGTCTGGAGGCATTCTGTTACTTCATGACATTTATATTTTTTTATTTGTGACATCACAGCTTGAACCACAGATTTACACTCGATTTAACAAAATGAAACACTAAAAAAAATCTTTCGAAGATTATATGAACATTGCGGGTCCGAAAAGAGCCCCACCTCGTCCTGTACTCGCCCAGACACTTCCTCTAAGTGAGCGAGCACTGACTTCTCTGTGTCCATGGAAACGGAGAGGGCGGTGGACATGGACAGGGAGCTGTCACTATTGCTCTCATCACTGTCTCCTTCTCTGACCTTATCTGATGATGAGAAAGACAAGAGGGGAGATTCCATCATTAGCTCAGACAAATGAGTTGCACGCTGGCAGGAGAACAAACACAACCCGGCACTTATCAACAGCACATTGTGTGATTTAACTAAGTGGGTAAATCTTACTAAAGAATGTTCAGATGACATTCCATCCCAAAATCGAATGACAGAAGTAAGAAACTCAAAGGAGGGTCCGGATAAATTACTTAATTGTAATGAAAATTAGCTTAGTACTAAAATAAAATACAACGGTTTCTTTTTAACGTTTGGGTAAATTTAGACCAGGATGTGTCCTTCAATAATCTCATGAGATCTCAAGTCATGATGTTTAAAATGCTTCAACAAAGTATAAATAAAAAAATATTACCTTTTCTTCCCTGCGCAGATATCACCATTTCTTGCACTTTCTTGTAACGCATAACCGACTGCCGTAGTTCCTCAATTTTGCGATCCTAGAAAAAGCCCGAAACATCACATGCCATTCTCCTTTACAAATGTCAAAAGCTGAAAAAGAAACTCATGGCCTAAAACTACCTTCTCCTCATTTGCCGCCATCAAGGACTCCATCGCTTTCTTCATCTTCTGTACCTCCATATCTGCAAGGCACAGGCATATTAAACCAAAGACCATTTCATAAACCCTAAAGGGCAAAGTCTTGACATTTAACATCACGTAAACCTTATACACGGTCGACTGAAATATAACAGCAACCTTCTGTGACAAACGAGAGAAATGTACACAACAGCAGCGAAGAAGAGATTATTCGGGTTTAAAACACGAGTGTATGCAGCCACAGATAAGGGTGGATGTCCAGCCTGTATGGGAAAATGGGAAGAATAGTTTGGGGCAATGCACTGTTGATGATGATGGAGGAAGGGAAGGAGGAGAAGTGAAAGAACTTCGGGGAACGGGATGTGTTACAGTAAGAAGGGACAAGCAAAGAACACACAGTCAATAGTGTGAATGTGACATGCCGGTCGGCTTCCACAATCTGACACGTAAAGATTGATGTTCTCCATTCAGTAAATGTATTTCTCGTTTCCCTAAACTAGACCTAATGTCTTACATTCTTAAATCCATTCATTTCATTGAAAACTAAATGATGATGTTGTGTTGTGTACATAAGCAAGCTTGATGAGTACCATGCCCAAACATGCAGGCATATGAAGCAAGACAAAAATAGTACACAGATTAAAAAAGGATGTAAGGGTAGAAGGTAGACGTGAGGTCCCCTTACGTTTCTCTTTGAGCCTCTTTTTAAACGTTTCCTCAGTATGGAAAACTGTTTAAGACAGAGTAACGATATTGAACGGCTTGTGTTATTGAACGTTTTGGACCAATAAATCAGTATACAGAAATTCTTGCATAGCAAAAAACAAAAATTAAACAACAAAACCACTACAAAATAAACAAATAAAACAACCTGATTAAGGTTTAAATACCCCAGTTTACAGATTAATTAGCCAAAACATCATCACAAGACCTTGTAATGATGTTTGACCACAGGACCCACAATGACAAGACAAAACTAAGCCTGTAAAGGGCATGCTGGGACAGGCAACACTGTGATGAAGTGTAAATAACAGTGACTTCATGACCCACCTCTCTCTGTGCTGTCTAGGCCTGCAGGCGTTGGGGATCTGGACCCCGTCTCATCCTGCAGCCTTCTCAGATCACCATCTCTGCCATCCAGCTGCCTCCTCAACGTAACCAGTTCCTCCTAAACATCATTCAGAATTTGAGATCAGTGTCATTTTATACTGTATATCCATATCTATAACCAAACATGACAGGTGAAACACCTCTTAATATCATGCCAAGCAATTACTGTCAGAGAACTCGTGCTTAATGTAATCGTGTTCTTTTGACACATAAATCATCAAAACAATAGGAAAGAAGTGTTTCACAAAGCAGAGAAAAGGAAATAACGCAGTCATGCCAACATCACACGAAGCTTCTTGATGTGTGTGGTCTAACAGTCTGCTACAGTAGGAAGTCACAACAGAAATAGCTTCTTCTGTATTATATAGCAGTCTGAAATGTACCCCTCTCAGCTTAAACACAACGTACAGCATCACACTAAAGCATAGCTGTGGCTAATTAAACATGCTGAGATCTTACACTGGTGCCACTAAGTTACTGCTTACAGAGAAGAGTAGATTTAATAAGCAGCTTCCAAAATAAGACGAGAACTCTGTCTGTCCTTTAAAGCGAGAAAAACTGAGAGTTTTAGTGTTTTGAAAAATGAGATAAAATTAGAGAATTAGGTGTTTATGTATTCATGTAAAGTGGATACCAAAAGGCCCAGGAGAATATCACTCTTACAATTATGATTTTTTTTGCATAGTTAACAATTTTTTTTGTTTGAACTGCTTTAGACTTGATTTTCCATAGTGCAAACAAGCTTTTACCCGCAGCTGATATGAACTCTTTTTGAATTAGAGAAATTAGTCTAAAAATGCAATCCACACCATTCATGTAAAGTATAGTTTGAACCTAAAGAATATGTAAAATGGTCAAAAAGATTGTTTATATTGTAGGGATGAATAATACAATATAAGTAAGTGAGGAAAAAAGCTAAAATTCTAAAAAAAATTTCCTGACAATATGTGAGTCTCTGTGTATATGTCTGTTGATGGGTTTTGAACAATTGTGGAAATCGCTTCATACATTTTAATATGCAAATTCAATGCGAGACCAAACTTTACCCAACCTGAAAGAGGGATCCGTGTAAAAAGTGCCAACAAGTAAAACAAACGTGCAAAAATAAATAACCAAAGAAGGGTTTAGGATCACAGCCATAAGCAGGTACCCTGCAGTATGCCGACCTTGAGTTCTTGGATTTTTTGTTCCTTCCTCTGTTTTTCATACTGCATCTGGCCCATTTTGAGTTTCAGGCTAGAGAGTTTAGCCATTAGCGACTAGCGGAAGAGAGGTTAGCCAAGGAGGAAATGAAAAATAGAAGACATAACAAGAACGTTGGCAGAGATATGCAAGAGTTTAGCAATGGTAAAGAGAAACAAGAGCTGAAGAGAAAACACATATTACTGATGTTACACTGGCATGAAAGGCGATTCAAACTTACCTTTGTGCATTTCAATTTCTTTTCGTATTGTAATCGTTCATTCTCCATATCAGACACGCGGTATCTCAGTTCATTGATCTCCAAAACTAAACCCTAAAAGACAATTATATATTCTTTAATCAACATTAACTACACAGCCTTGTTAATAATTTATTAATAACACTGCTTTATTTGTGTCATATTTACAACCAAGGAAAAGTAGTCTTGTGTTGTAATATTTTATTTTAGGTGATGTTGAGTTGCAGTTCAATTTGCAATGAACACTGAACATTAATTTATTATTGTTATGCGACGATTAAACACCTCAATACTTGGCTTCATAAAACTACAAAGGGAAGCTTTCACCCATGTGTGATATCCTTAAATTCTTACGAGTAAAGAACATATATTCTAGTGAGAGCAGTTTCATTCAGAGATGTGCTCTTTCAAGATGTCAAGCATTCAGACATAGATTTATGATTCAATAAATAGCGGAAAACCTTCCAGTCGTAAACACCCAGTAAATGCTCAAAAAAGCGAGATGACCAAAGTTGAGGACACCATGCCATGTTCATTCAGTATTTCAGAATTCAGTAGTTTTCATGATTCTAAAATTATATATCACTATCCCTGTCTTCACAGGGTTAAAACAGGGCATTGTGGGAAGTCTTGCTGACCCAGTAAATTATGTGGCAGCAAAATAACACAGGAAACAGTCCAAACCATTTTTATCTTTGAAATACGTGTCGGCCAATTTAGACCAAACATACCTTTAAAACAATAAATTAATGTTATCTTTGGTTTGGAAAACTGAATGGGAAATAACAATACAAGGGCATACGCACAAAACAGAACTGGCATGAAAGGGAAGGTACACTATACTTTCTCACTGTGATGTACACACAGGTGCAGAATTGAGAGAGACACAACACCTGATGGAGCACAAGACGTCCACCCAACATTGTAGCGCTATCTATAAAGTTGCCAGATGCGTGTTTTTCACAACACTGGCGAACCACTCCCATGAACCTCTGAAATCCCAAAACCCTTTGGTTCCTCCTTACGCCTGCACATCCACAGTGGGATCCAGTCCTCAGTGGTAATGACCACTTTCAGAGAGAAGAGAGGCCACTCGCAACAATTTTAGAGAGGAAACCCAAACCCTAACATTACAATGCACTAGAACAGACATCTGTACCACAACATGACGTGATTGGTGGAAACGCAAGAGCTAACAGAACGTATTGTTGAACAAACGGCTTTCTGCTTCAGGCTTTCATGGGAACAAAAGATTGGCTATGTTGCAAATCACTACTGAAAACAAACATTAAACCAGTCAACAAAAGCGCTCTGTACACCGACGATGGAGCTGGAGTTTAACAATGACTGGACAAGCACAAGTTATTTCTCTTTTTCAATCTGCATGCACTGCATTGCATGATCCTTACCTCACTATCTCCGAACCTTTCGTCAAAAACAAGTCTCTCTTTCTCGATTGCAGTCAGCTTGAGTTTCAGGCTGGAGACCTCTGCCATCAGCTCTAGCTTTTGAGTTTCTAAGGATGATCTGCACAAGAGCTCCTGAGGGTTGCACATAAGGTCATATGTAAGAGTAAACAAAGAATATCATTTTTATTTTGGCTTTAATTGGACAGTATAGACCACTGGGACAAAAGCCATTTAACCCACCTGTTGCAACATTTCTTCAGTGGCATTTAGTTTTTCTCTGTGTTCATCAAGGCACAAGTCTAAATCTCTTATCTTTTCCCCCTGTGCATCCACTTGATCTGTCAAAACACTCACCTGCAAACAGTCATCACATTTAACTACATGGCACACATCTATATCAAAAGTGACTTCCAATGCATTCAAGCTGTATCGGTACATGCTTTCCATGAGATTCAAACCCATGACGGTGTTACTAGTTTGCTTTCCAAAACTGTAAATGTATATGAAAAATGATATTTACTTATTTGCTAAATCTGGCTTTTCCATGATATGCATGCAGAAAGTTACCTGAAGCACGAGAGATTCCTTGTCACTTTCAAGACGATTAAGTCTGTCCTGGTAAACATCTCCCGTAATTGAAATGTGTCCATTTGACTGCCGGAAAAACAGAAACATTTATTTACGATTATTGATCATTTTAAAGAGTAAGAATAAAAAGAATAACATTGCAGCTTACATCTGGTGATACTGAGAAATATAAGGTTACTTTCCATGCTATTGTAATCCAAATGGTTTGCATACAGTATGCATTGTGCCAACAAAACCCTAGCTGTGAGTGAAATAACATAATACTCTGCAGACACAGACTAAATACGGTATTATGTGCTGAATTTCTCTTAGGAGTAACAATGTTTACTCTTACTTAAGACAATTATAACCAAGACTCTTCAGTCTACTTCCGTAAATATAACTAGTATAAATAACCATGGACCTCTGTATAATATGGCAACACATAAAACATTAGCTCATAGGCTCATGAGACTGTAAATTCTAGATTTAGAACATAGTGCATACCAGGTGACCCTGCAGCCACTCAGCCAGACTGTCTGCAGTAGAGTCGGGGATCTGGCAACGCAGACTCTCTCTCTCTTCAGTATCCATGAGCTCCAAGACGCTCCTCAGGTCCTCCAGTAGGTTCAGCGCTCGCAAGCTGCCCATGAAGGGCGATGTTGGGGACTGACAATCAAAGATGCCATTGGAGTAATCCAGAGACTTGGAACCTGAAGGCCAAAATTAAAATAAATAAAGGCAGTTCATGGGGATTTTTATTTGGTTGTCTTAATGTTGGTGTGAACTTGTAGGGTGGTTAAATCACTGTGTGTTTTTAATGCTTTAATACTACAGGTTACAAGAGGAAAATTTATACATCCATCCAAGTATAAAGTATGCAAATTAGGTCATGTGCAGGCAAGGATCTGGCAACCAGCACAAGAATCTGAGATTTATAGTGTTCTATGCAGGAATATTTTAGTAACAAAAGACACAGTTATCAAGTACTGTTGAATAGACGATCGTATGACTGTTCTGAGGGCAGTACAATAACAACTCGAGTCAGAACTGGGTCGGAGTAAATGCTTAATTGCTATGACCTCAGGAAATCATGTGATCGCACAGGCCACTCCAATTTGAAATGTCAGCCTTATATTACACTAGTCCAATCTTAGAAAGCCTTGTAAAAGTTCCATAAAAGCAGGGTTTCTTAATATAGAAATGATTTTCTGCAGAAATCTCCAGTCACAATATCCAGTCTGAACAAAAATCTCCAGTCTGGACAAAATAAATGACCTTCTAATAACTACTGAACGAGGAAATAATGCATTAGACACAATTAACACCCATTTTTACCTGCTATAATACCATCCATTTGCTCCAAGGCAGCGGCCAGCATGTCACTAGCATCAGACATCATCTTGTTCTGTTATGTTCTGTTAATCCTGCAAAACAAATAGACACATTACAGGCAACAGCAACAACGCAGTGAATTACATGCAAAATACATGAACAAAAATTCTTGTTGCTCAATTGCACATTTAATAACAATAACCAATGCTAATAATGTTACATATTTCACAAGTACTACTGTACAACTTTAGTAGTACAATGCCATCATCAAATTCTAAGTAAAGTTTTTATCTAGTAGTCTTTAGCTAAATTGGCACTTAGTTACGCTATTGCACAAAGAGGCCATTGTGCAGCTTGTTTGATGCACCAGTAATGTATCACATGGATACACAAACAATTTTAGACAGAGCTGGAGCTACAAACTGAAAAAGCAAAAGGTAGATTTAACAATACATATTTGACTGTTGGTTTAAAGTAAAGCAGGATGCTGTGAACCAAAATTACAACTACAATACAATACAATTACACATGATTTTCACATTAAACTTCATACAACAGGACATCCCCGCTTATCGAATTAAAGGACAGCAGAGAACATCCTTTGGGTGAAAGGTTGGCATTTTTTCGGCTATCTGCTGTTTCCTGGGTTACACAGTCAAGAGCCAACCATTAGCCACTGATTTTAAAGAATAACTGAGCCATTTATTTCAATTATTGGCACAGTGTTAGCGCTGCTGCTGGGGACACTGGGTACTTTGTGTGGGGGACTAGTGGGGACACATTGTTAGACCCTTTGGCTCCGGGCCCGAGAACACAGCAGCAGCGGAATTTCTTCATATTAATCCTCAAAACAAGGAGCTGGAGAAACACCCTGTCATGGTATGATATATAGATAATGTTCTGTGCCATGCTTCGTACAAATCGAACAGGCCAAAGGCTAAATACAGATCCAAAAGGGGGCTTATGCTAATGTGTGAATTAAAAAAAGTGTGAAATAAAAGTTGAGACTGATTTATATTATGGCTTTAAAACTTTACAGCAATTTATTTATGAATATGTAAAGCTTTTACAATGCATGTTGTGTTCAGTAAATTGGTTAGTTAATATTTAAGGGCAAGCATTAACCTTAATTTTGCTAATATGTTGTGAATGGTATTATCAGATTTACACGGAAATGCAAATTGCAAAGTCAACTGCAAATTCTGCGGGATGAGAAGTGGATTTAATGTTTTCCATTATTACACAATGACAGTTTATCTAAAGTACTCTTGTTATTAAACTATAAACATAACACAGTTACACCTCATTTTAACATTCACAACCCAATTTTGTATTGAACATGCAACAAAGATGTTTACAATCACCAGTCATATGTTAAAACATGCCTGTAAGGAAATGTAAAGGTAACACACTGATGGATGTTGCGTCAGAAAATTAATGCAGTATACATCACTATTGTGCATTAAAAACTTCTCTTCAAGCACTTGCACAGACACAGGCTGTGTTTTCTAAACATGACATCTGCTGTCTGGTCACACAGTTAAACACTAAACCAGAGATTTGTTGGATTTTGCAGACATAACATAACACGCATTTCTGAACCATTCTTTTGATCTACAATTATAAAACTGTTTAGCGTTCGCTACGACACAACCAAGAACTCAGTGTAGTTTCTCTGCCTCTGTAGACCTTTGTTATGAGTTTACACTCCGAGTAAGTGCAGGTTGCTTTGCATTGCAGATTTTTGCATGGCTGGAATTTCCTCTCATGGCTGGAACACTGCGGCTTCCAGCCTGTGAGAAGCGATAACACATGCTTTGTGAAGTTCATTTTTTTCTCCCTGAATCATATGAAGTCAAACAGAGTTTCAGAGTCAGTTCAGAGCCACAACATGAGGAAAATGGAGAGGGTTTATGCACATGAGCAAACAGCACGCATGTCAACCATAAAATCGTTTGAACATAAACCACAGACAAAGAAAAATCTCTCCCTGTTTAGATACAAGCCTCTTTTTAGGCAAGTTTAAATAAAGCTTTAATAATACTTAAAACAAATACTAAATGAAATCATGCCATTAATTGAATTAAGTGGAATAAAAACATGCTAGTGATATATGTAGTCCTTTTCTTTAAGTGGAAACATTTTCCTAAAACTTTACATCGTTGCTGCTGGTCACAACAGATTCAATGCCCTTCATGTCAAAAGAGACAATTGTCTGCCTGTTTCTTTAAATGTAAATATTACTCCCATTTCGCTGTCCCTATAACCATACCCAAACAGGCTCACAATAACATGAAAGCCTATCCTAACACAAAAACATCCTAATGGCCCTGAAATCCATCAGTGTGGGCACCTAAGGGCAGATTGTGTGTGAACTTCATGCACTCCACACGTCTGAACTGTATTATCTACTGTGCCTTTCTGAAGCGCTCTGACTGACTGACAGAAAAACCTCTGCTGGCACATACTGGAGAAAAATAGCAGCCTTCGGGTCAGTCACTTCAACAGAAATAAAAGCATTTATGGCAGGCGAGCCGTGTAAGTCGGCAAACTTGCCTCGAGTTAATGCAGCCGTAGAAGCATGTTAGAGATTCATAAGATAACAGTCCATGGAAAGATTTGAAACAAATTGTAATAAATGAAAGCAGGTTCATTTGACAAATAAATATATACTTTCGGTTTTAATAAAAAAAAAACCAGATTCATTACATAAGAAGTTAAATACATAAGAACCAGAAAAAAAGAGAAAAATGATTACAATAGTAGAAAACTGTTCATAATCTAAAACAACATTAAAACCATTATTATGGGCCATCATTGTACAAGGCTACAGAAAGTGTTTACACACAAGATCAAAATCATGAAAGCTAAGCTACCCGTACACACCTACTATGACAGTATGATGGTATACTGATTGTATCACACGGTAAGATGGTACATAAAATGTTGCCTGTATTAATGTACAGCACGTACACAATTCAAAAATATTAAGGTGACCAAAAAACAAGATACACACCCAAACATCATAGTGATGTACTTTTTCCATTTTAAGAGATTTGCTGTTTATGTTGCCAGTTTCATTGTTTCGGTGAGCCCTTTATATAACGTCTGTTGATACTGTATAAGTGTTTTATGTTTGGCTTCACATGGAGGAAAAAAATACAGTTTTTTAGCCAAAAAGAGACTTACAAGATATATTTATGTGCCGCACAAGCACTAAAAAACACAGATGTGCACAAGCCTTCAGTTAAGTCTTTACACGTGGGAGAACAAACCCTGGATTCTTTACACATCAGAAATAGATCAACGATGGAAGAGCAAAATCATTTTTTCTTGTTTTGTACACTGGAACAGTGTCAATAATTCCACTCTGACATATTTGTGGCTATATTAGGCATCACTAAGCAGAGTTTTATGCTCATACATCAGCAACCAACCAAATACTGAGCCAGACTATTCTCACACTCGTTTCATGCTCTATCTATAGATATCAGCAAAAATAATACAATTCCACACTGCTTAGGTAAAAGCACAGAAAAGGGTTCACATGCTCACATCCATCAGCTCTTTGGGTAGATTAAACATGTAATTTTACCTATAAAATGTGCTTTTGGTAAATAACTTTATGCATCAGAAAAATAACCTAACCTAGCAAGTATGTTTCAGAAGTAATATAACAGTTTTCATTTATTTTAGATGCTTGTATTCACAATTCCCACAGTTACAATTGTGTTATTTCTTGGTATAGATGAGTTTACTACTATTCTAAAATGTGGAAAATAATCTAAACAACAGTGAGTAAGTGTTTCCAAACTTTTGACTGGTTGTGTAAATCAGAGTAAAATCACAGGTGAAGTGTTCAACAGTAACAGAGAGCAGCTCGTGTTCTTGCGTGGCTACGTGGAATGTGTGAATCACTTCACCGCAAACACAGCTGTGCTTCAACTCTCTCAAAAGCTCTTTAACTCACACTTTGTTTTGCTTTTTTCATTCAGGTATAGCAGATAACTTGTAAATATCACACTGGTGACCGAGCATTCAGGGTATTACTTTAAAATCTTCGCATATAAATGTTGTTGTTGTAATATATCCTCACCCTTAGGCTATGCAAATATGAACGGATTAGTACTTGTTATAACCTCAACAGCTCACAATTTACAACTCACTTTTCTACATTTGCGACATGCATCTTGTTACAAAAATTGTCACTGCAAACATAAAGTAACACGCATGTTGTTTCCCACTCAACCAAGTTTAGGAAACCCCTTGAAAAAGTCGATTATAACCGTTTATTTTGCCAACATGACTGTTGCAATGGCTTACCAAATGTGGATCGGCGTCTAAAGTATGAAAGAAGAAATACGTGGGCTCTTTTCCTTGTTTTTTAGTTTCTTTCCGAGGTTTGCTCTTTCCGTAGTTTGTGCTCCCACCTCGCCTGCGCCATGTCGACAATGAAAGTGGGAATGTAAGACGTCACGGACAGGGAATATTTTACTATGGGTTAGGATTTCTGATTATTATTCATGAGCCGTTCTTTCGCTATTGGATGGTTACGGCGCAACGTAATTAATATGTAAAATAGTCTAGGAAACGTCACGACGGCCTAATTAATATTAATATAGTAACAGTCGGACGCAGTGAATGTAGTAAATTCTCGAATTTGTTGGGATTCCCTGAGTGTGGTGGTGGCAGATTATGTAATTAAAAGTTTCTCCTCTAAGCTCTTAATTAACCTCTTACTTTTTTGCCTTTATATCTTTATTTAAATCCTATGAAAAACATTTTAAAAATATCATACCATACCAAATTTTTATTTATTTATTTATTTTAATTATTTTTATTGTACCTTTAACCTAGAATACAAGAACTCGTAGAGGTAACAGCATAGTATACACACAAATACAATAATAGTAAGGGGATCCATAATAAAATTAAGGAAAAAATATTAAAGCACAAGAAACTTGGACATGGCCGATGATATTTTCAGAGCACGGCAGTTCTCAGTGAGGAGTAAAATAGTTTGAATTACCATACCAAAATTTTAATGAGACTTGCATTGGTTTTAGTAGAAACTATAAAAGTTTCTTTGTAATCTTTTTAATAGTAATCTGATCATTCATAATGCTGTTTGTTATGAAATCCATTTAAATTTGTATTGGTTTTGCGCAGGTGTCAGTCTCCAGCAATTTGAGCAAAATGCAATTTGGCCAAACAGAAACATTTAGGCTCTTTGTCTATTGTGAGACATGACAAACACCATTGTTTATTGTAAATAAACTGAGCATGCTACATTATGACTTAAAACATTAGTTACTCTACATAATATGTAGCCTAACATAAAAGTACCTTGATTTCCTGTTCAGAACTTTTACTCTATTCTTAAAAAATAACTAACCCAAATACATCGCACGCCCTAAAGATGCAAGTCTGATAAATAGCATTTGTTACCCAGTAAAAAAAATATTATTGGCACCAATAAATCTAAACTACACTAATAGCCTCCTTTTAATATAATTTTATGCTTTATCTAAAAGAAACCCATAGCTTTAGAGTACAGCGTGCCCTTTCAGAGTCCTCTCCATCTTCACTGTGTTTGGATCACACTCCAGCATCTCTCTGATCCATTCATCATTCAATGCCCCTTCAATGAATTCCTTTTGACTGATTACAGCTATAGATGGAAAGGAAAAAGTGAATCACAAGGTGATGGAGGTGTTTTATATAACTGGTCTTTATGTGTCTCCACTAATGTAATGTGTTGATTCTGTTGGTGAATGTTATGTGGAACCAACAGAGCACCTTTCAGCAACTTGTTGATCGCTTAAATGGAAAGCATTAGAACTTGAAGTCGCTTTGGATAAAAGCGTGAGCTAAATGCCTAAATGTAAATGTAAACTTCATTTATAATTCATGTATAATTTGTGCAATTGAAAGTGCAGTGTGATACCACCTTACCATTGTTATCTTTGTCCAGCCTCTGAAATATCCTATTAGTGCACTCTTCAGCAGTCAATGGATCAGGTTTGGTCAGTGAGGCTGCCACACTCATTTTGTACACAGCCTTAGAACAAGCACGAATTTGTGATTATATACTGCCCTCTACTGGAACAATAAGATGAAGGTAAGAATGATATAGCATGTAATACAGTCACAATCACCTACCTGCATGATTTCAAGCATCTCTGATCGTGTTATAGTTCCATCTTTGTCTTTGTCATAAAGTTTGAAGGACCAGCGAAGCTTTTCCACTGTTGAGCCTTCAATCAGCATACTGATGGCTGTCACATACTCTCTGAAGTCCACAACTCCATCCTGATAGATGACACAAACATAGTATTCCCCATATGAGACCACAAAAAATAATAGTTGTGGCAGACAGATTTTTTCTTTTCTGTATTTTTTAACAAGGCTCACTTTTAAAGTCATCATATTTGCGTACAATTAGGCAAAACCATTATGAAAACATCAGGCTTAAAACATCACATGTCAGCTAACAAAGCTTATCTAGTTTTTAAGCTATGTAATACCCCATTGTTATCTAGCGTGCGGAATATCTGCTCTGCGTACTCCGCAGACTCTTTTCCCACGGTGCCGTTACAGAAGTGACGTCTGAACTCATGAAGGGTGATCAGTCCACTGGGACACTCATTTAGAAATTTCCTGGCACACATGAAGGACAAAGGAATAGTGGATTTTATTATTAATATCAGTGATTTAATTGCCATATTTACACCTTAAGTAACAGATCAATATTTGCCACAGTGTTTATAAGGGTCAAGCATGTCATTACATGGATGGACAAAAAATTAGACAATATTTTTGTTTTATTCGAAATGAACCAACCCTTTCTGAAATGTGTTGCTTGGAATGTATACTTGTACTATCATTAAAAATACTGCTCGGTTAGATGTAATGCAATGATATTTACTGCCAGATTTTGTGGATGACAAAATAAAATATTTAAATGAAGATATTATGCTGTATAAACATTTACTGCTTAGTAAAATAATTATATTAACACAACATGAAATGTTCCAGGCTAAAGTAAAAGGTCAAGACAAAAAAAAGTAAACAGATAACCTACTTATGGTGAGATAGAGTTGATATGGTTTTATATGGTTACGTAAAGGCCTTTAATAATAATAAAAAAACACCATTCTAACACTGTACATGACATGACCTATTTTGACACATTTTACAGTGTTTATTTTGCAAATAAAGTTTCTATTGGATAACAATAAACCATGTATATATGCCATTTTTATGACCAAAAGACCAAGCTCGCAATCTAATTAAGATTTTGCAAACTTACCTGAACCATTCATAAAGCTCGGTGACGTATGTACCACCTTTTCTGCAGGGTAAGGTTGCAGCCTGTCCCATCTTCATCAGAGCTACAAAATCCACAGCAACACATATATATACTTGAGCCCAGCTTACTTCTCTGTCACTTAATCATTCTTACTCTTACTCAGGCCTTCATCTGTGAAATTAAACAGCACTAATCTCCAAGCAGAAGGGCAACAGGCAGGTGAGTGATACGAATCGAATTAGCACCTGCATTTAACGTAAGTATACATCATGAAATATTTGCTTGTTTAACTGATCCTAGGAGTTGTAAACATTGTGTAATCACACGACTAAATTGTATATTTTTCAATGAACTGTAAACACGTGTGTCCATTACTGGTTTGTTCCGGTGACCTAGTTAGACGCTTGCCGTGTGCAGGCGAGACACCATCACATGCACGAAGACCTGCTAAAGATTGTGGTTTATCTATTCATCAACCTTTTAGTCAGTACTTATCTCACAACTGATTTACCGACAATGAGAAAAAAACGCACTATGCCAGTAAACACACAAAAGACCACAAAGATTTACAGGAAACTAATGTTGTTTATTTAAGAATCTTTTTTACATGTCAGCCTGGAGAAACAGATTTTCTTCTACAATCCAGACCTGTACACAGCAGCAGCGATGGCATCATACAAATGCTTGATAACCAACGGGAGGAGAGGAGACAAGCAGAAAACACAGGGCTCTGTTTGGACAAGACCCCCGTTCCAGGCTCGCATGCAGATCTGTGGCTTGACCCAATGGCTGCTCCTCAAACCAGATATATATGGAAATGAACCAGTAAGACCCAGTAGATGAACAGTCTTCAGAGCATCGATTCATCACACACTCAAGACAGACAGAAACAAAATTCAAACAAACGCACGTCTTTGTCCATCCTATAAGGCAAACACCTTTATCAGATACCTTTGGGTAACTAACAGAATGACAAAGAAAAGAGCAAAGGGTACACAAAAAGGCATGCATGGATATTACCAGAACAATATAAAAATCAAGTTTAGGCTACACAAATCAAGAAATGTCTGCAATGAGGACAAAAGCGGTAAAAGACAAGATCTGTGGTTCTAACCTACAGTACAGTACTTGATGTCTGTCAAGTGCAAATGAAGAATGACACTCCAGAACAGTCACATTGAAAACTAATGACACTATGCAGGGAAGATGATGCCTGAAATGCAGATTCAAAAAAATCACAATTTACTTTTAATCTCTTATGGGTCCTGCCTGAAGCTGGTACAGCTTTTCCTGTGCTTAAGGCTAGAACCGTCCAACCAAAACCTTCCCTGGATATCTTTCAAGAATTCTGATTGGCTAGTACATGTGTGACGAGCCCTTACAGGTGATCCCATGAAATTTCAGTCAGGTTTTAAGAAAATACAGTATATATGTGGAAAGGGTGAGAGAAGGATGATGGCAAGGCTTGATGTGCAGTTGAGTGGGGTGGGTTGGTTTTCTTCCTTCAAGTATGCTCGTGGAAGCATGTGACGACAGATGAGATGATATGAAGACCTTTAAAAAGCAGCTCACATCATTGCCACATAATTACGCAACGACAGCACCGGGCAGCTGAGCGTTAAGAGTTCTTGAAATATCACTGTGGTCAAATTACTTTGGTATACTGTTAAGAATCACACCTTTCATTGCGCAAGACAATTGCACTCCTATGGCACATGTGCACCGTCACAGTAAATCACTTCAGTAATGCTAATAGTTTGAACCAAACATCAACGGAAAAAAAAGAAGCTAAATGTTGAAAAAAAAACATAAAACATCTGATAAAGCCATACATGCTGAAATGTAAATTCACTGAGTTTCCTGGGCAATTAAGAATGAAGAAATAAACAAAATAGAGAGAATCTTATTCATCTTTAAATGCAAGAAAATAACTAATTTGCAACTAAAAACTGGGAATTATTATTATTACAAAAAGGGATGTTAAGAGTATAATTGCATTAAAGAGAATACCAACATAATCATGTTGCTCAAAATTTAAGTGCCACCCATTTACTTTTTGAAAACAGTAAAAAAACGTTTTTTGATTTAACCAATTAGGGAAAGAAAAATATCACATTTTGAATATTTCAAAATCCTAAAAACATGTTTTAGGACTCCACAAATGCAAAGCATTATGTTAACTTTCCATGCAACATTCACATCAATGAACTACAACTTTCCTACTAAAACATGAAAGCTACAATAAAAGGATTTGGACCAAGATCTTAAATAAAGCGCATGTCATACAGAATACTTTTCTGGGGCTTTTTTCTGAATCTTGATGGCTCCTTTTCAACATGCTTTTTTTATATGGTAATGAACAATGTTTTCTCAAGGAACACACAAGATGTTTTAAAGAAAATATGTTGTCTGAGTTTGAAACGACACAAGTGTGAGCAAATGACTGATCTCATTTTAGCTGCTATAAGCTATTCCTTTAAGTGGGATGCCTTCATGACTCCTGGATTTTCTTTTACTGCATAATGATAATATATAATATTCAAATATATTACATGTCACTATACACTGTAAAGAGTGCTTACATTAGCATTCTGAAGTTCAGCTTGACAATTTCCAAAATTAGTTATTCCCATATATAAAATGGGATTATGAGATAATTCCTCGATATGGAGTTCAGACAACACTTACTAAAAAGGAACTGATGAAAGAATGAACCCCTGAACAAGTCATTTACACCATCTTAACACTATCAAAAGCTCTTTGTATGAGACATCTGGTTCTTGGTTTATCATTCATAAACTATTTTATAAAGAAGGGGTTTTTCCATGCAATATACTATAGTTCCCTGAGAGACCCTGCTCTTATCTCTAAACAATTTGTAGAAACTTTTGCTTAGTGCTTTTAAAACCCTGTCTTCTTTCATCCAGAAATTCTTTCACAACAGCAGATCGACACAAATCTATCACACCACTATTTCAAGAGCAACAGGGCAGTCTAAGGGAAAAGCACATATTCACACACAGGTTTGTAGACCGGGAAGGAAAGTAAGCGTCAGGCCTAACGGTGATCCTCAATTTTATAATGTATCCAGTCTTTCAAGTACTGTTTGACCACAAGCGCTTAATATTGCCCGCCCACCCAAACCCCACCCTACATTGTTCCATTGTTCATATTTAAACATTGAATTCAAGATGCGTTTTGCTTTAAAACGTTCAAATACCTACCAGGCTTCCCCTTCCAAAGGAATCCTATAAAGTTTTTTTTTTTTAATAAAAAATTCAGTCCAGCTTTGCCTCCGAGCATCAGTACACAGTTCAAGTGTTGATTGACTAAGGAAATCCTTACGCCACCGGATCTCTAAAAGGTTTTTGTTTTAGGCATGTGTTTTTTTAACATTGCAAACAAGCCAAGAATGTCTCTCCGTTTGATCCGTGACAGGGCGGCAGAAGTGACCTCAAAGCCGAGATTAAGAAATCGCACACCAGACCAAATAAAACCTGGCCCTGTTGCTTTAAGGTATTCAGCTTAAAAGACCCAAAGAGAGTCTCTCTCTCACAATCATTCCAAGGGTAAGCCATCAGATGATCTGCCATGCAGCTTGTCCAGACATATTAAAAAAACCTAATAAATTAAAAACATAAAAGCCAGAGAGTTGCCAAAGTCCTGCTGCCCGATGAAAGTGAATGGATGGTTCATTTTTAAAATCTCTAGATGAGATGGATCTGGAAAAAAGGAGTTGGAGCTGTGTGTTCACAGAGACCAGTGCATCTCATCAAAGTCCACAGCATCACCCAGGTTGGCATCAGTCTCCAGCAAGCTCATAATGACGGCCATGGCTGCCTCATCAGTGCTGAGAGCGCTTAACCCCGGTACCCCCTCCAGATCCAACTGAGAGCTTGCTTCTGGAGGACAGGGACACAAACAGACAATGGAAAACAATGAACATCTCATAAAAACCAAGAAACATGTATAGCAACTTCAGTATCACGTAGCTGAAGAAGTCAGGAGTCTTTGAGAAAACTACTTTAAATGATTATTTTTCAGTTTCACCTGGTTATGCTTGTGAAACAGAAGTTATACAATTAACAATTATGACAATACAACTACATACAGTATAAAAACTGTATTGAATAATAATTATTTCAAACTTGCTGTATCCATAAACAATAATTCTCATAACTGTATTATATTTATAACTGGTTTTTAAGAATGCAATAAGAATGAAAAGAAGATGGTGATAATTAGGTACATAAGTACATAATGCAATTATGAAAGAAAAAAAACCAACTAAGATCAACTAAAACTACAAATGGCACAATGTCATAACGACTACCCATGGGATTTTCGCCCGCTGTAAAGGCCCCACTCCGCGCTTCCTCCTCCGAGCTCGACTTTCCGGGCATCTCCATGTCTGTTGCTTCCCCGTTTGGCACCTTAAAGCACGAGGAGCACTGTGGTGTTAGAACAGGGCAACAAAGCTTGACACTGCCAAAGCTCATTTCTGTTTTTGTGTGGACTCACGTTGCTGCTGGTCTGCGCCAGTGGAGACTTGTCCTGCGGTAAACTGAACGGACTTGTGTTGCCGCTGGATGGTGAGGAGTTCATCCTTAAGAAAACAGATTGACATCAGTGCTCGTGTAGGGATGGGACAAATTACATATCAGTCTCTGGTTTGAACCATCCCTCCAAATACAATAATGGGAGGGAAGTCACATAATTGGTTTACCTGTTGTAGTCCATTATCTCATTAGCGATTTGGGTCCCTATGGAGCCAGCGTAAATCATGGTGCCTGATGCGCTCGAGATGCCCGGGATGATTGGAACTTGCTGGGATTTCTTGGCATCATCTTAGAAGCAAAACACACAATCAAATCAGATTATAAGAGAACGCATAACTTCTGCAATGCAAATTTCATAACATACTGTAACTAATTTCATTAAAAAATATACATTTCTGGCTTTTACAAAATGTCAAACATTGACTTGGTAGTAATGCTTCTGTCTCACTGGCAAGATTAACAAATGCAAAGTACACACCTAGCAACAAAACATATTTACAACTCTTACCTTCTAAGGCCTTAGAACTGCTAGGCTGCTCGGCTTTATCCCCTGATCCACCTGGATTACTTTTACCGCTGAGTCAGATGATAAAACAGTCAGGAATAATCTGTTATTCTTAACTGTCTTACAAATTGCGAGCAACAGATTTATTAAAATTGAGTAATAGCAAACAAGAGATGCCGGTACTTACGATATAACCGTATTCGTTGACACTATGTATTCTACTTCTTTGGTCCAGGGATTTATAAAACTAAACCACTGACTTTGTAAGGTGACAAAAGAGCCATATTTCGTTTTGAACTTATAGCAGTTTGTCTCAATCTTCTCTTTACTCCTCAGCACTGTAAAAAGACCAAGATGCAAGTTAAACAAACAGCATTTGGTGTATGGAAAAGCATACATACTGTATGTGAAACGTCATTTTTTACTCACCCTTGTCTTGTTCCAAACCCATATGACTTTCTTTCTTCCGTGAAACACAAAAGGAGATATAAGGCAAAGTGTTACTGACTGAAAGTCTCAGTCACCATTCACTTTCACTGTATCAAAACAAGCATTAATGTTCTTCGAAATTTCTCCTCTTGTTTTTCTCCGAACATGAAAGTCATATGGGTTTAATGCAATATACAACCACAGAATTTAAGGTTCTTTTCAGATAAGCTATTAAATCTCACATCTCTACTTCTATTTGTGCTTGCAATGTGAATTTAATGTGAATATAAATGAATGAAGAGCTCTCTAAGAAACTGGCCGCATGTCAGACAATGAAAGATCGAAAGCTTGCTTTTGATGTCCTTTAGCTATATACTAATGATTAATGATGGCTCAAGATTTGGCTGCTCATGTTCTCTATACAAATCTCTTTGGAAATCTGCCCAGTACACTCTCGTTTTCAGCATTCACACAGCGATAGTTCACCAAAAAAACTTAAATTCTGTCATCATTACTCATGTTGTACTAAAATTGACAGTTTTCTTGTGCGGAACACAAAAGGAGTCATCCAGCAAATAGCAACTTGGACGACAAAAGTGAATGGTGAGCACAGTTGTCTCTAGACCCCATCCACTTTTATTAAAAAGCAAATATCGATTTTTGTGTTTAACACAAGAAAGTCATATGGCGTGAGGGTAAGGAAGTAACAGAATTGTAATTTTTTTTGGAAACCATCATTCCAATGGCAATATTCAAAGTGTACCTTTTCTGTGTCTATCTGCCAAATGTAGCAGGTCGTCCTGATGGAAGTATTCATAGCAGGATGTGCCTAGCAGCTCCTGGGGCAAGTAACCCAGAATGGTGGTGGCTCTGTGTGGAACGAGTGGACAATTATTTTCATCATCATATTTTGCAATGTCTATAAAGCTTAAAGATGATGTGTGACATTTTGTGTGAAACATTAACCTGTTAACTTCCAAGTTTACACTTTAATATTTCATAGTTGAATTGTAATCAAATCATGAAACTATATATTGATGTATTATATTACTTAAAAATAAGTAATACAATACATAATATTACATAAGTAATATAATACACATTTTCATAACAATACACTTAAACAAAAAAGTTAATATAGTTAACTAAAATAAACATTTAATTAAATAAACATTTTTTTTTTTTTAAAATTGTATTTTAAATTGTGCATTTTCATGTGCATGATCAATATGTTCAGTAACAGTTATCAGGTTAAAATAATTTCTTATCAAAGCCTGTGTTACAGTTTTTGGCCAGTTAATTACCATTTGTATAACCACAGTTTTATGTTTTTTAATTGTGGTAAAACAATGATAAATTTTCTTAAGTGCTATAAAACATCAAACTGTTAAAGGTTTTAACACATAGCCTGAATAGTATAAGCTTTTACTTTATATTTGCATTTATAAGTGTCATGCAAAACAAAAGTTATCCCATAACAGTAGAAAAACAAAACATACCACTGTCTAATAAGATCATCAAGTGTTAACATACCGTTGATCCACAAAAGTAAATTTGCCATCCATGGCGTAACGGGTGACAAATTCAGTTGGCTTGACCTTGATCTCTCCATTGGCCTGTGGGAGGATATGGGGGTGCACGCGTCCCACTGCTACCAAGCAGCTAAAGTGGGAGCTGTCTTTGTCCGTCTCTGCCTCTCCTTCTGTGCCCAGCTGGCGTGTTGGCCAGGTGCGCATGTAGCCTGTGCAGTGCACAGTGCAGTACCGCTGCGACTCTGTCAATCACATGCAATCAATTTACTGTGGCAAAGTCCTATCATATGTTGATAATGACAAATACTAAAGTTGCATGTGTCTTTCCCCTTATAGATTTGCAAGATTAAATCATGAGTTTATGGATGAAGACACATAACTTTACAAATGTTGAGTGTGTTGACATGTTTGATAAGCTTAAATGTAAGACACTTGATTGCCACAAGACACTTTGAGTTTCAATATTTCCAATAAGAAAAACTTGTTACGTGTGTAACTGTGGTTGAACAGACTTTGTTACACACATAATGTCTTTCTCTGACATCTTTACGCTTAGAGACTAGTCATAAAACCACAGGTACATAAACACACTTCCTCCAGACCAGCAGAGGGCGCCACTGAGATTACAAAGCTGCCACATGTGCCCATAGGGTCTCGGTAAGAAAGGCATAAAAATGTTTTCCACTCATTGATGCCCTCTGGCAGTCTGAAGCCAAAGAAATAAAACCATTATTTAATTTATCCCTCCACACATTTCTTCTAAGAATCAAAGTGGAGCAACAGATTGAATTAATGGGTTTCAGTACATTCGATTTGATTCCATGAGGACACATAAGGCTTGTTTGATTCACTTAATATCGCCATTGGTGAACAGAAACACAGGTTATATTTACAAGATAATACAATCTACAATAGTGCCACCGACCTTTCTTTTTTGAGCCAGCAGCCTGAAAGACCTTCTCCTCTTTGACGGTAACTTTGTTGTACTTCATTCGACAGAAGAAGGAGCGGCGTGCCCCAGAGCAGAGGCGAGCCACTCCGACAGGAAGCTCCGCCTGCACCTGCAACCCCGCTACACACACATACCCGCACAGTTGTTATAAAACAGAAGATGGGGTGGTTATTAGGCAGATTAAGATTTTGCATACACAAACACAAAACAGTAGAAGCATTCAACAAAGCATACAGATACAAAACCACAACCGTTTATGACAGCGCACTTACTTTTGGCATCTATGAGACGCTCCCGCGGGTAGAGCTCAGATGCAGACAGCTGTTCCTTTACTTTACCAATATCCTTAGGGTGAACGTAATCGAACAGGCTTTGTCCAATCAACTCCGTCTGTCGTAAAAAACCATCAGATGAGCCACTGATGACTAATATATTTTGCACACTGTTACACTGTCATCAGCTGAATCATTTATTATCAGTTAAACAAGTCATTTTCTAAAACTGTCGTTAAAAATAAAAACAGTTGGTTAGATCAAAAAGCTTGTGCGTAAAAGCTTGAAATTACTTTTGAATACTTTTGATGTGTGTTCATGTAGCTCGTTAGGAGGGCATTGTTTAACATTATTGTCACTTAACAATTATGAAAAATCTTGGAAATCTGTGTAGTCAAGCTCTCCTACCCGACTGTAGTTGAGGATTTTAGAAACCGACTCTGACACGAAGACTATTTTTCCACGGTCACAGCCAACCACAAAGAGAAATCCATCTGCAGCCTGGACAGACACAAAAGTCATTTAAAGCTCATCTTGTAAATTGTCATATTTACAAGATAAAACCTATTATTTATATCCATATACAGTTACTAATTTGCTATTATTTTTTCCAAAACAGCACATAATTTACCCTTAGAACAAGGTGTTTAAGCTCATCATCAGGAAGGAACGCAGGTTTGTAATTGGCTTCTGCGAAGGAGCTGGTTGCCCCTGAAAAACAGAGGCTTTCCATTACATACGCATTCATTTTAATAACATCCATTATTATTTATCATTGAATAGGTATGCTTTTCTGAAGACTTTTCCAGTCTTTCATTTACCTTTGAGGGATTTAAGGTGCTGGACAGCCATTCGTAACACAGTGAGTTTGTCGAGCTTGCGGGACATTGGGTTACACGTAGGAATCATCGCCGCCAACTCATCAATCAGATTATTCATCTTATCTCGTCGTCGTTTCTCAATTTGGCTGTGAGGTTCCCTATAAATTCACAATGGGACCTGATTACAAGCAACTGCATAAAAGTTGCATATTTATGTATGCAAAAGGTTTTCAAGCTAACTATCTGCTGACTTCAATAATATGGTCAATAAAAACAACAATTCAGTACAAAATTATTCATGAATAGTTTTACAAAGAAGCTCAAGCTTATACTGTTTAATATATTACATTTCATATATATAATTTTGTTTTAATATTTGTATAGATGGTAGTAAAAAAGATTTTAAATCCCGTTAAGCTGGTAAACTCTACAAAATAATGTTCACGACTTTGGAAATAACTCATTTAGGCACCAAATTGAATAAAAAAGTAACATTAAATAAAGTGAGGATTGTCTAAATTAAACTGATATATAAATATTTACAGTACCTACCTGATGCATTTAATTTTTAGGTGCTGGTCATCTCCTTCTGATCTAAAACAGAATAATAACAGTGTTAAATTTGATGAATGGTAATAAACCAGATGAGGCTATTGAAGTTGTTGATAATGGGCACAGTACCTGCCCTGATCGTCCTCCATATCCTCATCTAAATTCAATGCAGATTTTGTCTCCCTGGAAACAAAGTGTTGAGATAATTAAAGTGACTCATTAAATGCTGCAGTGATTTTAAGGGGCAGTATACACAGACCACGCACTTCCCTATCCAGCGTATCTGAACTCATTTAGAAAACAGGGAGAATATTATTCATAAAAACAACATACAAATCTCTCATTTGAACATTTCATACATAATCTTACATTCGCATGCAAGTATACTTACGAATTGTCCATGCTGCCTTTCCTCTTTCTGGGCAGCTCCATGCCTGAGGCCATGCCAGCGGCTGAGGTGGGGGTCATCAAACCAGACAGAGAGACAGAGAGACCCTGGGGTTCATCCTTTAATTCATCTCCTGCCATACATAGAGAGAAGAAATCATTTTAAAACAAGGAACATACCAAAACACCAAGAGACCGCGCTCCAGTGACGTACTACATATTGGAACCAGGACACTGTGGAATAGATTTCATAACAGACATCTAAAGAATCAGACCATCTGCAATTGGTGCACAAACAATCTAAGGATTGTTTCGTCAATTCCGAGTGATACTTTTTGTCTGTGTGGTGGTTAAATAATAAACAGGACATTTTGGTGGAAGTCATTACAAGAAAAAAAGTGTAATCTTAAAACCCAGAAACCCAGGTTACTCTGGGTTTTAAGAAGTGCAGCATTACAGAAAAGTTCACATAAAGATGTCGCATTGAGGTTGGATGACTCTGCAGTGTTTAAGACAAGTAGGTTGCCTGTTTTGAGCTGAAAGACACGCACAGCACACATAACTTCCTTTTCTCCAAATGCTCATCTATTGGTTGTAGTATGATGTCTCTTTCTGTTTTATCTGAATATGTCAGCAAGGTACTATCTAGCTATGTTATATATAGCTGCATTATAGTTATAAAACACGCTATAATAGTAAATTAAAACAGTAGTAAAATATAACCAGACAAATATAATTTTTAATGCAGAATACAATGCTAGGAAATGAATAAAAAAACTATAATCTTTAGTAAGAAAAGTTATTTTAGGTTATTTTACACAGCAGAACAACTATCCCTTTAAAGTACATTTACACAATGAGAGCTTATGGGAAAAAAATACAAAACCTCATTATAATATTAATACGTCGAGAAAACAGTGTTTATAGTAAATTGTCAAGTTTGTTAAAACAGAATGCCGGAAAGATATTTACACACATGATAATGGGCAAAGATCTAGGTGTGTCCATCAGATTTTGCTCAAACCGTTTATGACCGTTCTTTAATAAAATCACTGTTTAAAGTGTTTACCTGACCTTACAAACTGTGGGTTATTGAGCAAACATCAGTTAAAAATCATGCATGTAAACATTTCATTTCATTAAATTAAAACCAAAATATAACAAGACTTACTGTTCAAACTGAACATGGGCTTAGACGGATCAGCAATTTCATTCTTGGTTCCTAAAGGTTCTGCTGCCAGCAGGAACAACAATTAGACCATATTTGCCATCTGTTATTGTCATTAAGCGCTATATCCCATAATCCATTCATAAACTCTCCACGAGCAGGGCATCTTATTCATAATCAGGCTTTTACGGCACAGTCTGCTTTCCTGCCAGCTTCACCTGCCGCTTTAAGCCAAGATCAACACGCTCCATCTCACCTGGCCCTGAACTGCATCTACATGTCCTCGTATTGGCCAACGTGTACACGTGCCGTGTGTGTTGCTACACTGCCATCAGGTTTAAGTGACAATGGAATAGGCCAGGCCAAACACAGCTTGTGCCCCTGGCTCCTATATTTAACACCGTTCCACAGGCCCAGTGACCTAAATAGTCGTTAACAGATCGGCAACAACCTGATTTTTAATCCCGTGTGCTGGAGTGAAGATCTGCGGCGGGATTATTTGGTTTTATGAGGACTATAGGAAAACCACGCCCAACATCGAAGTTCTGGGTTTCACTGGCTCACGATACTACCTGACCTCCGACCTGCATTTAAATGGTAGCACCCATGACGACTGTGTGACATCATGTGTGAGATCATTCAGACAAGAGAAAGGCAAACTCACTGTTTGGATTGACATCACTAGCCAAAAGAACGTTTAAACCCGCATGCACGAATACAAGTTTAAACAAAAGCAAAATATATAAACCAAATTAAATAAAAAAATTGAAAAAACAACACACACCCACACAAAACAGACCCACAATAATCTCTTTATGACAAAACACAAACTAAATAAAGTAAACAACTCGAAGAACAGTGGATGCTTGCACTGCTTTCCATGGAAAAAAAATGCTCATGTCATAAGGTGACCTATTTAATCATCATACGTTTGTCCGTTACCATAGAGCCGCACGAGAAACATGCCCAAACTCTATTTAATTTACGTCAAACACTCTGCAAGAAACGTGACTATAGTACATAAAAGTAGGTCAGTGATTTCATTGACTGAAATATATCTCTGGCACGGTTTTGGCACCACACCTTGGTAGTATTTTAAAAGACCTGCATTCCAGTAACCTGTTTCAGAGTGTTAAATGAATTATACATTTATTCAGTTGAAGGCTGAACTAACAAGTAACCAAAAGGGCTAAATAACAGGGATGATCCAATTGCTCATGGCCAGCATGAGGCTGCATTGAGTAAAATGTGACTGTGATTTGTGGTGGTCTTGGAAGCTGGGTTGCAAATCATCAATCATCATATGCCATAGTTTCCAGCAAATGTTGGTTTATGAATTTATAGTATTAAAATGTTTTAGCTGTTATAGCATATTTAATCTAATAAATGACTTTTACACAGGAAAACAATGCTGGCCCAGTTAGACCAGTAGTTTGTGTGTTTTGCATATTCTATCCTTATGTTTCATTAAAAAAAACAAGTATGGCAGCTAACAAAGTGAACAATTTAAATACGGTACACTATCTCATTAAACAAAATGACTGATGACTCAAAAGTCATGTTAATCAACGAATCAAATCTCACCAGCATGCTTTTCCACTTTCCACTAAAATATGAATTAGTGGAGGTTTAAAAAACAAACTAAACCTTTTAAAACATCTTGGATATAGCCTATAGACTTTCTGCATAACAAAACAGACAAAATTCCCAGCTTGAGGTTTCTGTTACTGAGATAATCTGTGAAGTGGATACAGTACATTTAAAAAAAAACATACAAAAACAATCCAAAGAATTACCCAGTTATGCAGACATGACCTCATTTTTCAAACACACTATAAGACTGCCTTGCGTTTACAGTTGTCATGTTTCAATTAACAGACAGATTATTAAAAACAGTTATGATTATTTTAATAATTGAGTCATTTTAATTCTGATGACTAACTTGATTAACCTGAACAAAATAAACGATAGTAAGTATATATATATATATATATAATAACTATAATTATAATATAAAGAGAAATGATATTTGTCTATTTTTCCTCTTGATTTCTCTATAAATATTATAGAGCTGGAAACAATCGTCGAGAGAAGAGAGTTATCCTAATGATTTAAAATATTAGGGTTTCAAATTCTTCTGTCTTTCCGTCACACAACAAACGGTTTTGTTGATTTAGTTTTTAACCTCCTAACGTATAATCTAACCCTGCTGCCACATTGAACTTAGGCATTTTCACTGATGTAAGCAAAATAACAACAACAAAATTGGCATGATTTGTAGATGTCTAGACGTGGAGATAACAGGAAACCATCTTCTCGACAAGGGAGGAAGTCAAGACGTATGAATGACATACAGAGACATTAGTTCATCATTTTCAGTATTTAAAAGAGGGGCCAAAACCTTGAACAAGATTCTCTCATTCTCATTTAACAAAAAACATAGAATTGTTTTACAATCCAAATGCATAAATACCACAAAACGTCTATACATTTAATGAAACACAATAAGATGACTAATTATAATTGTAAGTGATCAGCTCAACAATACTTTAAACCTTAACCTTAAAATAGTTGCCTAACAAGGTGATTAGTTGCACTAACAGGGCGTTTAGAGTTGCACTTCAACTTACAGGAGCTAAATTTTAACTTTACCTTTCTTAAACATCTCAAATCTGTAATATAATTTATAATAAAATACAAAAATAAATCACAAGAATTTGTCAAAAGCACTGTGAAAGCTTTATTCTCTTAAAAATAAGACTTTCAAGCACAATGTTTATAATAATTTTAGACTCTTTAAGAGCTTGTGTTGTATTATTTGTCAATATATATTCAGTACTTTTCAATATTATGCTGTGTTGTATTTTTATTATCACTACTATCTCTATTTGCAAACAGCAATATAATTAAAGTAAAATTTACAATTTTATAATTCATAAAGAAAAACTAAGTATACAGTGCTTTTTTCCAAACAGAATTTGCCAGGATGTGTATTTTATTTTTTGGACATGCTAAGCAGAATATGTCAAATAGGCTCATGCCTAAATTGTTCATAATAAATAAGAAACAGTGAAATAAAAGGAATCTGTAACTCGCATTAGAGACATACTTTCCAGATGAGACCCTAAATTCCAGTCACGTTTTCAGTGTTAGGAAAGAGGAGGAGGTCTGCCATGAGAGGAACCAAGCTGACAGACGATTTAAATGACATATTTCAATATAAGAACAAATAGCAATCTCGTTAAGGTATAATGAGCAGCTTTAGTTGTACAGATTGTGTGCAGTCTAGTTGTGTAAATGTTCAGTAAATGAGAGAAAGCAACGCATGAGGAAGAGGAGGGCATCGCAGCAGTGGCCTACAAGTGTGCCGAGTATGACCTACATATTACACAACAGTCACGTTACAAGGTTGCTAACACGCACTGAAAACAGAGCAGATCAAGCGTCGCTGTATGACCTCAACAATAATGAATCAGATTTACGTCACAACACACTGGCGCTCATTAAAGATGGAACAAATAAAAAGGCATATGTGCCAGAAAGTGAGCTAAACTTAGTTTTACATAACCTATTTTTAGTTTTAATAAGATGTTAAACAGCTTTAAATAAAGCTAACTTTTAGACTCATATTCATATATCTATGCACCCATATTAAATACACAAAAAATTAACTTTCAACTCACTTTGCGATGTCAACTTTTGAGACTTTCTAAGTGTTTGAAAGTCAATTTAAGCATTTACATACATGTACTTTCTCTTGATCTACTGTCAGTGTTATTAACCCTCCCAAAAATCTGATATAATGAAATATTTAAAACAAACAAGTTCATACAGGTATATTGAAATATATCCGTTTTCTGTAGATGATGAGTCAAGCTATTAACAAATATAGCCTACGTTGATTAAGATTGAGAAATAACCACAAAATTACCGAAAGCCAGACTTTTTAATTCTATATGGCATTTAATGGGTACCTAGCCTACTTGTAGCCTAATATACATATAAACAATATTTCGTCGATTTAACACATTTTTACTATTTTCCGGATTAGACACTCGTGAACTTCGGGTGTCTATTTTAATTTGACACTGGGCAGACAAAAACCTCACTAAATATTTGTCAATATAAAAGCGACACATTTTCCTCAAATGCCAACAAAGGCTGTCAAAAAAGACAACTAGCAAGTAAAGTATACATCGCGTACGCCTACATTTAACACATAAAAGCGAGTTAGCATAGCCGAGACTGAGCGAATGTGACGTCAGGCAACCTGCCAAGGCCTCGCAAAATAACTACACAACAGACTAGATTCAATAAAGAGGCTTGTCCGTCACATAACAACAGCATATTAAAAGTCTCAATACAGCTTTATAGCCCAAATTTTGAAACAACGTGTAGTTTTGAGCACACTCGTCCACCGCGCTTCTGCTCGCTCTTGCTCGAGTTCGCTCTACTGAACTACTGACCTAGTTTCGCTGCGAACGCAAGTGCGCAAACCAATCAGCGGGGAACACCGAGAGCTCCCCTCTCCTCCGCCCGGCGAACAGCACGCCGATTTCTCTACGTTTAACGCACGTAACATAACATACGAGCAGTCACGTCTTCTGATTTTAAAAGGCGAATTACCCGTCTTTTCCCCCGTCGCTCCGTCACCGCCGCCAGCCGCTGTATTCCTCGCCGACATGGCTGGAGCCGGTACGCCGGGGCCCTGGACTCCGATGCTGCATGTGGAGAAGGAAGGCGGTAGTAGATATTTGCAAAGGGGGAAGAGAAAGAGGTGAAGGCGGAGGGGGGGGCGGCGTTGCCTGTATAATTGCTTTATTTTTTTTTCTTTACAACTAAGTCAACTGTGAGGGTGGGCTGAGCGTAGAAACGTGCGGGAGAGGAGACGATGTAATCAGGACAGTGGTTGAAATCCGGGAAAACGCGGAAGACGACGGCGCAGAATCTCCTCCTACCGTCATCAACACCGCCTTCTCTGTTGCCCGGTCCCTCACGTTACTAACCTAGTCACGCGATACGTTATGCAAGCCGAGAAAAATGCGGTCACGGATGCGATGGGGGTATGCGGGGCTGAACCAAACGAGGCATGGCAACCCTGGATCATCTTTTCGACTGCTACAATGTAACTCGGTCATATCGTATTAGAACAAGAAACTGTACTTTTTAATGTTTACAGACCATGCATATTATTTATATTTAGACTATGTTTATTTTTTGTAGTTTTGTTTGTTGCTAATACGGACGTAATATTAGCTGAGTGTGCGTAACATTCAGCGATGATTTGTTGAGGTAAGACTAAATATATACAAACAAACAATAGCATACGTGTAAAATATATATGTGTAAAACACTTTATAATGCATATTATTAAATGAACACAAAAGGTTTTCAGGAACAGGAAATACATTTTATTCTACATCTTATCAAGATTTATTTTCTTCTTTTAATTTCAAGTTTTTGTGGTTAAATTATGTTTTAATCATTTATTAATTTTCGAACTAGTTGTAAGCAACAATCAACGCATACAAAACGTATAAAAAATAATATTAAGCATTATGAATTGTCATAAATATAGTTAAATAACTATATAAATGCAGAAAGTACAACCTTTATAAAAGTAAACAGCAGTGAGAAGTATTTGTAAGAATTGGCTTAATCACCACTATGAAATAAAATGATTTTATGACATTTAATGCATTTTAAAGCTAGTAACCTTGGCCAAAAACCTTTTTATTCAGTGCAGGCATTAAACAGGTTTTTGTGCTATTTATGATTATTTTGAAAATGTGACAGCTATAAGGCAATCAATATTTCATACAGACTAAACTAAATAAAGTATTAACACAACAGCATAACTTTACAATGTCATAATGAGTACTAGTGCATGCTGTGTTATATGGTATTGTACATCTACAAACAGCACGTAATGCTTAATGTTTCTTTCATATTTTTATTTTGTTTTGTTTGTCGAATAGGAAAAACTACTGTATATCTGACTGTCTATCATGGAAAAATAAAAATGCTTCAAAAGTTGCATCGGTTTTCTTTTTTGTATTATTTATCACTGTGAATAGAAGTTGCTGAATTAAAAGTGTAAGACCAGCGCCGACTAGTGGACAAAAGCTGCGCATTTTTAAATTTCACGTACATTTTAAAATAATTTCAGCTAAATTTGACTTTGAACTTTTGTCATGACCATAAATACATAGAAAGTTGTTGGAACTAGTCACCGAAGGTTAGATCTTTGGTAAAGGCATATTTCACAACACATTTATTGATTTATGTCTTTAATAGGGAGCGGTGTAAGGATAACTAATCAGAAGTTTATGAACAAGTAGCATTTGCAAGATGTTTAAATGTTTAAAATCTGTGCAGTCAAGTTTGTTTGAGAAAAGTTTATATGAAAGTCATTTTCATGGTTTAAATAGCTTCTGTGGACCAGTAGATGTCCCTCTAGTCCCTATAAACAGAAAGTGTCTAAATTGTAAAGACTGTGTAACAGTATTTGCATGCCATAAAAATAATTATAAGAAATAAATGTTAGTAAAAAATAAATGTTAGTAATAAATTCTGTAATATTATTTATATAAAAAAAAACTTTTATAAAATAAATGCATTATTAGCAAATGCATTACTGCAGCACTATTGTGGTGCAAAATTTCCATATGGAAAAAAGCTGAACAAAACTACTCTGTGAAGAGTTAGTATCTGGATGAGTAAAAAGTATGAAACCTATATGTTCATAATCATTTGCATATATTTTTCAACACCAATATGGTATGATAAAATAATAATTCACTATCAAAGTCAAGGCATTTTTAGACATTTTCTTAATGGCAAACAGACTACAGAATCATCTACTGTACATCAGGTATCATTGAAACAGAGCTTGAGAGTCTAGTGCAACACCATAGTAATGCACTAATGCATTTTTTAGACCTAAATATCTGAATTTTTAAAGCACACTGCATTTTTGATGATTATTGCATACAAAAGAGTTAGAGGAAAACTCCTTTACTTACAAAAGAATAAATTCTGTCTCTCATTAAAGCAACAGAATTATTGTGATTGAGGAGTATTGAATATAGGCTTCAGTGCCATGAGAGTTTAAACCCTGATGTTAGTGTTTGGTTGTTGACTTTGATACGTTTAACTCATGAACTCCTGGAATTGTTACTCAGGATAGAGGTCAGTCTGGGACTAGAAGTACAGCATCTTGTTACACCTTCCCATATCAATCAACCTCAAGCCTGCCAGCCTTGACTTTGCCATCAATCTTTAATGATGAACTTAGTCAGTCATTGTTCCTCTGATATGTATATGAACAAATCGGGAGGGGTTAAGGAAGAAGCAGTGTGGGAACCGGTCAGAAGGCTGGCGTCTGTTACTACTTGTCACAATGCTGGTACACTAAATTGGAGACCTCTCCTCTCTGGATGTTCCATGCCTGGGTTACTTGTAGGATCACATCCAGATACCATTAGAATCCTTCTTACCACCTTCATTAGGTCCCTCCTCTGCTTCCTCTGCCTCTCTCCCATTCTCCGGCTCAGCATCTCTCCGCCTCCCCTCCGGCACACCTGACCCAGCCCCGGCAAACCATCTTAGATCTGTGAAGGAGAGGATGTGCATCAGCACCTAGTGGATATCCTGCAAGAGCAGAGTGAGATTGACCAGTGTTTGAGCAACGGAAAATCTGGACAAGGAGAGATGCCACTGGGGGGGTTTGCGGGTCTGAAGGAGAAGGTGTTCAAACCAGGGAAGGAGGAGTTGAAGAACAATGTTGGTGACTCTCTGGGGAACCTACAGAAGTGAGTATAAACACCTTACAAATGAAAGAAAAATGAGAGAGGGCATATATACTGTATCAGTGTATACTGTGCAATAATGTTTTATAAAAAAATATGTAATATGTAAAAATTTCTTGTAATTCCTTGTAGCATGATTTAATGTAAAACTTGAACTACTGGAAATGAACTACTGTTACCCCCGCTGTATTATCTGGCATAGTTTGCTCTGATGTATTTATCACATACATCTTAAGATAATAAAAACCTGAAAATACACATCAGAACAAGCTATACGTGTCTTATATATTACTCACATTACACAGATTAATATGTGAGATACTATAAATAATTTCCTGTGTCTGTGCACATTTGCTAGAAATTCTGTTAAAGTTACCACAAATAATATGAGTGACAACATAATTACATTATAAAACAGAGAGAGAGAGATTGAGAGAGAAACAGAATATCTGGGCACACACTTAATAATTTAACAACTCATTCAATATTTATTTTCTTTCCTTCTCAAAATTTGTTTAATTTTTCAGAGAGTGTAAACTGTACATAACTTCGTTTAGATTTGTATGCACTAAGCAGGCATATTAAATGCACCATTTTAATTAATAAACAATAAAAAACAGTATTGCAATATTAAGTAATACAACAAAGTTCACATTATCACATTTACATTATTCGTATTATATTATAAATTTTTATATATATATTAGGTTCCACATGAAATTAGGTTCCACATGACTGTAAGGTGTTTTGTCACAGGATTTTTTATAAATTTTGACAGGTTTGTACAATTTGATTTAGAAAAATATGTTGTTCTCAATAGCCTTTAGTAATTTTTGTGGCTTTATGTTGCTGTCAGATGTTTACAATTCAATTCACATGCTCTCAAGAAAGTAGATTTTTTTCAGTTGTAAGAATTCTTATGTTTTTGCTGCTAACTGAAAATTGAAAAAAAAATTCTTCTCTGGACATTTTTTCATTAATCATCTTCAAATGTAACATTATTTAAGTATGCTTTTTTTGTAACACCAAAACCTTTATGAACATACCTGTATGAACCTTGTTAAGGTCTTTATAAATTTCTTTCAAATCATTAAAAATAGTTTAGACCAAGATTATAACAAATCTTTTCAAAAATTTAATAAATGTATATTTCAGACAAAGATAAAGCTTTTCTTAAATTGTTAACAATGGAACAAAATCATGTGAGATCATCTTGACAGTTCACCAGACCAGTACTTCAACATATGTCGAATAGCAAAGCTTGCATTTCATCTGTCTCACATACATCAGGGACAGGCTCTGCTGTGTCTCTTGATCCTCTATTCAGAATACTCCAGTATGCAGCTTTTAGTGAGAACCCTCCTCTGTCTGTGGAAGAACTCAGGTGTACATTTCAAAATAGACAGATGAAAGTAATTCCTGTGAGGTGGAGGATGAGAGGAAAGATGGAGGTTTGGTAATGGAACAGGTGCATGTGGGCAAGAGGAAAGGAAAGGACTAGAGTATCAAACGCAATGTGACCTTTTCAACGCAACACTCTGGCAACCAATTTGTCAGTCAGTAAAAAGAGCTTAACTCTGTCATCCTAGTACATAATATATTAGACAGATAGATGGATAGATTCACCAAATCATATATTCATAATATAAATGAATGTATTTAAATTGGATACATTTTAAGGTCTTGTATTTTGTGCAGGAAAATTGATGGCAGTAATGTAGCTGAGGAGGATAACATTGAGCTGACAGAAGATGGTCGGCCAGTTGCAGCCCCTCCACGCAGTCCACCCCTGTTGGATTGTGGATGCTTCGGCCTTCCCAAACGTTACATCATCGCCATTCTTAGTGGGCTTGGTTTCTGCATCTCATTCGGCATCCGATGCAATCTGGGCGTGGCCATTGTAGAAATGGTCAACAACAACACTGTCTACATCAACGGCACTGCCGTAATGCAGGTAAAACCAGGAACAATAATAAATAAAACATTCCTATATGTTTGTGGAACATCACATATCTTTAAAAAATTTACTTCTCAACCTTGTGTTTGTCCCCTTTTTTTAATAAAATTTACTCATCTTACTTGACTCATCATGATAAAAACAACCCTTTTGGCAATATCAAGTTAGCTTTCTTTTTCTGGCTTAAAATCTAAACAGTGATATTTTGTTAGTTAGCTGCCACAACGTCCTGTAATTTACTTCTCAAAAGATATATTAAAAAGAAGGGACACACACACGTTGGGTTTCCATGTTTTAAGGGGACTTTCCATAGACAAAATGATTTTTATACTATACAAAGTGTATAATGTAACCTGTAACTCTAACCCTACCTCTTAACCTCACATAAACCTTTCTGCAATTTTTTCTGCAAATGCTTGGCCATTTTAAAAAGTAACTTCTTATAATCTTTTTTAACTCAGCAAGTGTGTTTGCTTGCTTGCATAGTAATGAGAAAGTGGTTTTGTTTTGAAGTAAAAATGATTTCTTCTGATATTTCAGCCAGCTCAGTTTAATTGGGATCCAGAGACAGTGGGTTTGATACACGGCTCTTTCTTCTGGGGCTACATTGTCACTCAAATTCCTGGAGGTTTCATCTCCAATAAACTAGCAGCTAACAGGTGAGGCTCATTTTTATGCATAGAGGTCAATTTAGAGAAAACATGTATGTTTTACCATAAAACTCTCAGTTCTCCACACACCATTGAAAGGTGAGATGTTTCTAGACCCAAGGGACAACACGAGTGCCGTGGTCGAGTCTGCAAGGGTTAAATTTGTGTGTTGATTAGAGGGGCGATATCAGTCTTGTAATAAAAGCCTCACAGGAAAAGAGGACACGTGGCTGACAGAGTTAATAATGAAAGATCCAGCAGCAGATCTTGAGCTGAAACACCAGCCACTGGAATATTACAAGTGTCACTTACACACTGTTTTGGAAAAAATGAGGCAGATGGATGGATTAAATAGAGATAAAAGACAACCGAATGAACTAAAATGACTTTCTGTTGTGTGATTAGTAATAGTGTTTCCTAGGGGTTTGTGGGACCTTTATCCCTAAAGGGGAAAATGATTGCAGTGGCTTCAAACATTATTTTATTGCAATTTTTGAAAACTTTGAAATTGTCATGTGGTATTGAATGCTCTGCCACATGCTTAATGAGAAATGACAGAGTTACTCTCTAGGTGTCACTAACTCACCATGTTACTGTTTGTGATTTATAAGGAGCAATGCTCAGACCCATAAAATACATATTTTAATTTTCAAAATCCAAAAACAATGTTAACAAGTATTGAGATAACATTGTAACTAGATTTAAGGCCACATTTTGGTAATAATTCACGTGATATGATGTTTTTACCCTAACTAAATTACCTGTTATATAGTCTAACATAACATAGCATGAAATAACATAATTAAATTTCTCTAAATTGTTTAACAGGGTCTTTGGGGCAGCCATTTTCTTGACATCAGTGCTAAACATGTTTATCCCATCAGCTGCCAGGGTCCATTATGGCTGTGTAATGTTTGTGCGCATCTTACAAGGACTAGTGGAGGTGAGACACCATCAGTTGTTAATTTACGTTACATAACATGATTTGTTATTATTTGCATCACGTAAGTTTTTGTCACATTTTAACACTGAGCATTTGTGGAACAGTATACATAAGTGGCTTAAGTATTCTTTCGTTGGGCTCTTCGATCTCTTTATCTTAGATATAGACTCCCCTTTAGCGCTTTCTCATATCTGCGACATTTCAACCATTCGGCCATGTTGGGAAGGGCAAAGGTGCCCTCTAAACACGCACAAGTGAACGGGGAGCTACGTTTATCTGCAATAAAAGCATTTTTACGTTTCTTCGCAGAATTTAATACTTTCTGATCTACATGGAGTACAAAAACCGTTGTCAGACGATTATTTATCCCTACCCTAATTTGGCGTTTCTATGCTCTTGTGTAGCGCTGGTATAAAACGCTGGTCCGTCTCAACCAATGGCGTGAGTTACGTAAGCCGGAAGGGGCGTGGACAGGAAACTAGTTTAAAAACAGTCAGGTACAAATCCGTTCTGAATTACACGTGATGTAATGAACTTAGCGTCCACTGCGAAACGGTGTCAGCAAGTATTGTGTTGTCTACTCCACGATAAGCAGCAAAAAAGAAGTGCTAAAATAGTCAAAAATTGAAATCATTTTTCGGCATCTTAACCGGAATAATAATACTAAACTCCAGTAAGCCCTTTTCAGTCTATATCATATGCATGCGATTTCCTTAGCGCAGATTCACTTCAAATTAGTCGAATCAAACCTATCAAAACATGTGTGCTGTTGTAACAGGGTGTCACATATCCAGCTTGTCATGGGATGTGGAGTAAATGGGCTCCTCCGCTGGAGAGAAGCCGTCTGGCTACTACCTCTTTCTGTGGTGAGTATATTTGAGATGATTTAAGTCTCTATGGTATAGCCTACTCATTGGGTCCTGCTGAAAAACAATAGAAACCATCACAGAAATTCTAATGGATTTAATGGGAATTGTACTGGAAACTATAATGGTCTCTGTGTTGGGATCTATTGGTGGGATGTTATCTGTTTTTTCAGCATTCAACATACAAAACTGACCAGTGCTACACAGCCTTAGGAGGGTTGGTGGGGTGGAAGTATGCTTATCACTACTCGGATACATTAAAACAGCCCTGTTTCACAATACACTGGTGCCATGACAACATCTGCTTCAAGCAGCTCTTGACATGGCCGCTAAATGAAGATGGTCTGCACACAGCTTCACCTTCGTTTGTCAAAGAGCTTTTTCCTGTTGATACAAATGAAGTAGTGTCCTCTTCTCTATTCAGAAGCTCACTCAAGGATACTTTCCTACACCAAACAGGAAGGTTTACAAGTGCATCCAGTAATAACATATACATTAAGACACCTTTTTCATTAAAATCCAATTTCCTGCAGCTGGCAGCCTGTCTCAGGCGGTGGCATGTGGTGCCAGGTTTGAGATGTGAAGAGGTTGCACATGTAACTGAGCAGAAAGCTCAGCTCTGTGTGTGGATTTGCATGCATTCCTGCTTTTATTAGTCTTTAAAGAATAGTTCATCCTGAAATGAAGTCTTGGTGTTTCAAACCCATTGCTTTGTTTTTCTGTGGAACAATTAAATAAAGTAAAATATTCATAGATGTACTTAGTGGTGCGGCTTTCAAATCTGCTCTAAATAATAACACAGTTTTAGTTTAAACTTGTCCTGCATTGCAGAATAAAATAATAACACTCCCAAAAATTAGTGTCAGTCTGTGTTCTCAAAGCCAAACCTACATGTAACAAATCATGTCAGTTTTTTATGAATCAATCCTCACAGTAGCTAAATTAGCATAGATAAGGAGACTATATTGCAGGTTGATTAATGTCCCTTTTTTAATTTAACTTTCTTAATTACTCCTGTGTGTGTGTTCTGGATGACAGGATCTTATGCAGGGGCTGTGATAGCCATGCCGCTGGCTGGAATATTAGTGCAGTATGTGGGCTGGCCCTCTGTCTTCTATATATACGGTGAGTTTGAATCTTTAAAATGTGTTGATTTGGGGTTACACACCCACAATGTCAATTCTTTCAGACTCTCCAAATTGAAAATAAATTACATTCACATTCAACCACATCATGTTCAATCACAATGTATTAAAACAGATGTCAAATTCTGTAAATGAATGGCAAAAATGTTTGGCAGTGTTTGTTATACAATCAAACTGACATGTGATTTTGTGCTCATATCCAGGTGTATTTGGCATTATATGGTATACCTTCTGGCTTCTGCTCGCGTATGACAGCCCAGCTATACATCCCACCATCAGCGATGAAGAAAGAAAGTACATAGAGACCTCTATTGGAGAGGGAGCCAATCTAATGAGTTCTACTGAGGTAATATTTAATCTCAACATATGTGTTTTTTGTACAACCGTTCACGGATATTGCTATTCATTCATCAAATCATTCAAACCAGACCTATTATTGTCTGTTATGATTTTTTACACACACATTCATCCATTTTCTATTTCTCAACAGAAATTCAAAACTCCATGGCGTGAATTCTTTACATCTATGCCTGTCTATGCCATTATTGTGGCAAACTTCTGCCGAAGCTGGACCTTTTACCTTCTGCTCATTAGTCAGCCGGCTTATTTTGAAGAAGTCTTTGGGTTTCCCATCAGCAAGGTGGGTTTCAAAATGATAAAGTTTTGTGTAATACAATGGGATTTATATAAATTGCTTTCATGTGCTGTACAGTTCACTCTAAGTAAGCATGAATGAATAATGTTGGGTTGTTTCAGGTGGGCATTCTGTCGGCTGTGCCCCACATGGTGATGACGATCATTGTGCCGATAGGAGGCCAGCTGGCCGATTTCCTGAGGAGTCGGAAAATCCTCTCTACCACAACTGTGCGCAAAATCATGAACTGTGGAGGTAATGCTAAGTGTGTAAATAAAGTGTGCAATGTTTGCATCACTAAATGGAATTGCAGAAATTAGGACTTCCTAAACACTACCCATCCTTCATTGGTTGGACAGCAGATAATTACATCATTAGTTGTGCCATTGACGCCGTTTCATCTGGTTGGGATTCTCAGAATTTGCAGAATCCTAGCATATTAAACTAGCATAGAAGAAAGGATTTTATTATAAAAATGCATTGCTATATGATGAATAGTTAACATGATTAAAACATAAGATGGTCAGTGTGCTTATGATCTGATGACTGATGGCATCATTCACAGGTTTTGGCATGGAGGCCACGCTGTTGTTGGTGGTGGGGTTCTCGCACACACGTGCAGTGGCCATCTCATTTCTCATCCTGGCTGTGGGCTTCAGTGGATTTGCGATATCAGGTGACACATGAGACAGGTGTCAGTCATCAAAGGCATCCATTGTGAACATCATCCTTTCAGCATCATTTCTGCTGTCAAGGCTTTTTATTCAAACCCTTTGTATAGAATATAGGAAAATAAGCTTTCAACTCTATTTGCTGTAATATATTGTGGACAAATTGTTGGATTACGCACAATATGGGACATATCTCCAAACGCAATATTGTAGTTGCACAGTTATGTTAGATTAAAGTAGACTGTATTCTTTAATGCATACAACCTGTTTTCTGTTGTGCAACACAGGTTTTAATGTAAACCACCTGGACATCGCACCACGTTACGCCAGTATTCTCATGGGTATCTCTAATGGAGTGGGCACACTGTCTGGTATGGTATGCCCTCTCATCGTTGGAGCGCTCACCAAACACAAGGTATTTAACTTAACATCTTACCTTTGTGCATAAACTACAAGACACTTCTACTTTAGATCAAGACATTTTTACATGCAGTATGTACTGTATGAATAAAAAATAAGCTTATTATATGTGCATGTTTTTTGACATATTCTTATTGCCTTCAACAGACTCGCCTGGAGTGGCAGAATGTATTTCTGATCGCATCCATGGTGCATTACACTGGTGTGATCTTCTACGCCATCTTTGCCTCTGGTGAGAAACAAGACTGGGCTGATCCTGAGACCACCAGCGACGAGAAATGTGGCATCATTGGAGAAGACGAGCTGGCTGATGAGACGGAGCCCGACAGTGATAGTGCGCTCGCAACCAGGAAGAAGTCCTACGGAACCACAGACAATTCCACAGGCCGTAGGCAAGGCTGGAAGAAGAAGAGAGGGGTTACCATGCAAGATGACGAAGATCACGGATCAAATCATTATGAAAACGGGGAGTATCAAAACCAGTATCAATGACATTTTGTTAGTCAAAGCCCAGGACTGCCCTTTCATCCAAAGAGTGATGTGTTTATTTAACTGCAGAGGTCAGCTCATCTTCGGACTACATCATTCCATATGGCATTTGACCCGACAGTATATTTCAGTTGTGGAGAAATATTTCGGATGACGTCTTTTGATTTCACCGCAGAAGGAATGACAATGTTTTGAGAGTTGATCATTTGAAGTGGAGTTTTTAGGGAATTTATTGTGGATTATTAGCAGAATGAAGGAACATACAGTGGCCCCAAAAATGATTGAAGCCAATTGTACTAGACCTTTACTTCACTTTACTTCCTTAGTAAATTTAGCTATATAACTATTATAGAAATATAATATTTATAGAAAGTTTTAGTAGGTTAGTGAGAACCAGTAAATATTGAAATACTTTGCCTGTATTTTAAACGCAATGGCCTATTCTGTTGTTTCATTTAATTGAAATCTGATGTCATTTTGTAAATTATTTTGCCTAAAAATGTGCTTGTAAATTTTATATTTAGTGCAATACATTTGTGTCTTAAATATCTTAAATACTTTTTGGGGCCACTGTAATTGTCTAAAAGGACATGCTAGGATTAATTTATTTTTAAATCATAATTTTGCTCCAAAGTCGTGTTATATCTACACTAAAGCTGACAGCAAAATATGCATTAGTTCATTTTTATTTTCATTTTTGTTTCCATTGTTGTCAGCTATGCAAAAAAGCTGTATAGTGCTTTAGTAGTTTAGTCTGAATCTTTTTTGGAGAAACACACTCCAGGCGTCTGTGGCTTTTCATGCATGCAGTTGAGGAACATCCACAGACATGGCTTTAACTACCACGCCAAAATCAGATTGGAATGTGGAAAATTGTTTTTTATTTTTATTTAATGGAATCTCTCTAAAAATACAATATGACCACCTTTAATATCTTATAGTTTAATATATCTTTTACAAAATCTTATTGTGGGAGGGACGGACTGGCATTCATTTAAATTTATTTATAAAAAGTTTATTTAAATGCATAGAAATCAAGCATTTTAGTACAGAAGTATGTTTCAAATTTGGATCATATAATATTATACTAAAAAAACAATCCGCAACGTGCCTCATTTTTTTTGCACAGTACCTGTTATGACAAAGACATTTCATTGCTTACGTGGACGTCGAGATGATTGTTTGAAACGTGCACTTTACCATTGCATCACTGTAACTAATAATGTCTATTTAAATGTTTATTTGGAGGATAATAAAACATGCTTTCAATTGATCTTTAATACACTTATCCGTGCTTAAATAACCATAGTAACAAATTCCTGTGACTCTAAAGGAAGCCACTAAAATAAAAGCATGGATAATTTATTGTCTTTGGCACATACATAAGACAATAGCAGTTGCGTCTTACACTATTAATGAGTTCAGTGGAACAAACGAAATCGAAGTAGACGTAATTGAAACTTCAGACTCGGAGCTTGTTCTTTTTCTCGTGTGCTTTGCGAGAGAATAGTATTTTTATGGTGGTTAAATTGGCTTTGTCTGGAACTAACAGAACTTTCCTGGTTTCTGTCATGTGGGAGTAAACATCCTTCATGTTATCAGTATTCTTAAACACATCGTCAGAGCAAACTTTTACAGGGTGCCAAACAAATTAGTCTGACCACCCAAAGCGGGTGAAAAATTGGCAACAGAACTGCACAGATTGTATTATAGAAAGATTACAGTGAGCCCTAATTTAGTTTACGGTTTCTTAATCCTTCTACTGTCACCATAAACTGGCAGTAAATTAAACTTGAGCAGACTATGTTTGAATTTAGTCAATCTATCCTTTGATTTCTTCTGACTCCACTGTTCTTTGGGAAAGTTCAAGGTTGCGGACCTTGTTATGGTTTGTAATGGCATTTTGTGTGCCATAGTCCTTGACAGCTCGTGTTTAACATGCTGATACGCAGTCTGTCAATGGTTTGTAGTATTTGATGGTCTTATCTCCACATTAATCTTTTATGATTCAGAGTGTGGTTTAAAACTTTTAATTTTGAGATCAATAACCAGATATCAAACAGCAACAGAACTGTGAGGAGTTTCTTAAAACATCTCTAAATACACAGAATGTTTTAGAGATAGCACAGGTCTGTGTGTCAGTTCTTTTGGTTTGCTTTGGCTTGGGTTTATCAAATCACATAAGATAGGAGTGACCAGTAACTAAAGACACAATTACTAATATATGGACTTAGATATGATAGATATGTTTAATAGCTTTAAACAGCTTTGCATTGACCGTTGTATATTTTAATACATTAAATATGTCATATAAAATTTCATAAATTTAAACTATTTAAAACTCTTAAAGGTCATATTGTGCAGGGCAGAAACGGTTTGATGTGTTTGATGAGCGAGATTTTAATGCAGCCATGAGAGTGTCCTTCTCACAAGGCCATCCATACCTCCCCCACCCGTCATGCTGAGAATCACTACTCCACAAACAGCCGTCAGCCTATGGCAAAGGTTTTGTTTATTTCGGATTTCTGTCTGTTGACTCAAAAGGGCCCTTTTTGAATGGAGCAATAGCCAGTAAATGATTAAAAGCTTGTTTTTGGATATATTCACAATTATTGCGAGACACTGGTCTTCATCACATTTTGGGACAATTACATCTCAAGTGGGGTGTGACTTTAATAAACAGGCTCATCACCAACTTAATGTGACTCAAATATGGACAAATCTAACTGCTGGGTTAAAGTGACATGTTGGTGTTTGTCTATGTTAAACCCAACCATGGGTTGAAAGAATCAAATATTTTTAGAGCCTAGTTTTACTACAGATACCATGGTTAAACTATGGTTATTGTGGTGAGATCGTGGATGGTTTTACTCCAAATAAAACCAAAAATCTAAGGTTAACTAAACTTTGGTTCATTTCTGTAAAGGAATGAAATATTTTATGTTTAACTCCTTGTCACTTAGTTTGCTTATTGGGTGATATTGTTTTTGCACAGTTTTACAAAATAATTTTTTGTAAAGCTGATTTGCAACAATGCACTTTTAAAAAAGTGACATAGAAATACAATTAAATTGAAAAGAAACAGAGAAGTTTAATCTCATTTGTTTAAAAATCAGGATGCAGTTTGTTGCTTAATATGTAATTTTGCCTGTTTATATCATATCATTTCAGACAGTCCCAATAATCGAATATTAGACACTTTTTTCTTTAATTTTGCACCAAGCACATTTAATTATAAAAAATGACCCAACATTTTGTTGTTTTAAATCTATAAGGCTCATTAGACAATTGACCAAATTAGGGTTGATATATTTGTCCAAATTGCATTAGAGGTTAACACATAATACTCATGCAGAAATAATTGTGTTTACATAATAATAACAGTATATCTGTGTCTAATGGTGCTTTGTTATCTCTCTCTATTAAGGAGGTAAAGCTGCATTTGCAGGCCTGTCAGAAAGTTTGGAGCTGATGGGAGAGGGAGGGATGAACTGCTAGTGCTTTGAAGAGATACAGATAGTTTAATTAATAACCACTGTCCCTTTTCCCCATGACCCCATGTGCTCAGAGAACTGTGTGATCGCTACACAGAAACAGCCAGATGCCCATTCACAAATACTGATGCTGTCAAAAATTGCAACAAGGCCTGGGACAGCACAGCGTCTCTCGTAAAGTAAGGTAAGAAAATTACATTTATATGTTTTAGTAAAATCAATATAATAGCTTACTGTTACTTCTGGTGGTTGTGGTGGCGTGTAGGTGATTTATTGATTTTAAATGGCACTATATGTTATGGGAACCTTACACGTGTGATTGCATTTTAGCCCATGGGAAATTATAGACTGAATTATATGTTATATTTTTATATTAATTATATATGAAACATCTTGTGGGGCTGTTTTCGGGTTTTTCTACTGATGTATCAATCTGTATTGTTTATGGATGTCTGGTGCCAATGTAACAACATAAGAAGTAATTTATGGGACTACATTTGCCCTTGTCCACATATCTTAAATCACAGCGCTGTGACCTGTTTTCCCTCTTATATAATTTATACGTAATGGGGATTTCATAGAACTGCACTGTTGAACTAAAAAAGCCAGTGTTGCTGAACGTACTGAGCTTGCTTAAGTTCGATTTTTAACAGGTATTGCTGGTGTTTTCGATTTCCATATTCTATAATTATTGCAAATTGTATGCACTTTTAAAGTGTAAACAGTTATTCTGATATTGTTCTATTAAGCCGTGAAAATATAATTAATGATCTTATTGTTAAATTGAACAAAATTTATATGATGCTTGCATGAATATCTTGATGAGGAAAATGCTCTGTATTGTTTTTACATTCTGAAGCTTTTTTGTATCTATAGTTTCCTTAAATGAGGAAATTAAAAACAAATTTCTAAAATTTATGAGCACTATGTTATATATAGATTTCAGTTTAGCCATTAATTGTACTCCACATTTAAACACAAACTGATGTTTACATGTATGTTGCCTGTTAGATAATCTTGATTAACATTATAAGGGGTTTTAACTACTCAATGCCAGACCTAAACACCATCGATTCAGAGCGTAAATATCTGAGTTGTCCGATAAATAGACAGTTGTTTGTATGTAATGGAAGAAAAAAGGGTGATTGCTGAATTAAAAACTAAACTGTTCTTACTAAATTGATCTTAAAAATGAAATTCAGTGGCTGTTTGTCTGTGTGGAAAAAGGGTTAAAGGCCACTGTAACATTTGTCTAATTCTGCTGAAAGACTCTCCAGTCAGTTGAAGAATCACAATGATTTATAGACAGCAGATAGTAGTAAGTAACATTAATAGTAGTGTATCTAAAATAATGAATTCTGTAATTAAACAGTTTTTCTCTAGTATAAAACTTCATAAAATAAATTCAGACTTTTATTATTATACCTAAATCAGAATTGATATTGAAGTGTTTTATTTGTAAATAGCATTAAAAGGCAACTTTTTTGAACCTGCAATTTTTGAAATAATTTCCTTATAATGTTTTATAATTGTTTTGAAGAAACCGGATTAACCCCATCACATCCATTCTGGACTGAGAAATCAAGTCATATTCTTTCCTGTTACTGAGATTAACGCCGGCTTCTGAATGAATGAGTGGGTGAGCCATGACGTCAATGTGGTGGGACCCTTACAGATCCCACCCAGTGATGGGTTTCCCCTATCAGAGACCTCCCACTTTTTTGGTGAGTATATTTCTGCACATTGAAACAGGCTACTTTGCCGTCATATATATCAAATAGCTCGCATAAATAAACATAGAAAGTTAATACTCTATCTATGAAGCAAAAAATATTTTATCTTATGTTATTTTGAAAAAGTTGCTTGTAACTATACAATCACACGCCAGCATGTTATGATCTGGAGGACAGTTATAAGATAAGTCAGGAAGCTGCTAGTGTCAGGTTAATGAGCAACTATAAGCGACCTTTGCTCCCACTATTACATTTGAGGTATGTGAAAGTGTTCTGGTACAGTAATATTTTATGATAAAACATTAGAGACATTAGACACAAATGTAATGCTGAAGTGCTGAAGAAACACAGCTGGATGGTTAGGAATCAACACAGCCAGAGAGCATCAGAACCCTTATCGGGTCACTCTGACATGGCCATATTGCGGGAGAAGACTTCAGGTTAGTACCGTCTTATGTGTCATTGAATAATCAATGCTGTTAAACAATTAAGTCTTATTTCCACTTGTGAGCGGTATAGATACAAGACATGATTTTCAGATGTCTGCTTGATTAAAAGAAGTAGTTCACCCAAAAATAAAAGTTCTGTCATGATTATTTAACCGAATGTCATTCGAAAGCCGTACATGACTTTCTTTCTTCTGTGGAACACAAAAAAAGATATTTTGAGAAATGTCTCGATGGCTTTGTGTCCATACAATGAAAGTCAATGAGAGCCAGTGTTGTTTGGTTGTTTGTTTTTCAAAATATCTTCTTTTGTGTTCTGCAGAAGAAAAAAGTCATACAGGTTTGGAATGACATAAGGGTGAGTAAATGATGAAAGCATTCATTTTTTGGTGAACAAGTCCTTTAACATAAAAAAAATATCTAGAGAGCTTAAGAATAAACTATTCAATCATTAAAGCTTAAACCAGTCTGGAAGCTTACATCCAGTAAAGCCTAATTAAACAAAGTGCGTCCATCTGTTAAACTATAAAAAAAATATCTGCAGTAAAAAATTAAACAATTCCACAGATGCTTCAATTGTATTAAAAGTTGGTTAATGATTTCTTATGTTTTATTATCCGGGTGTGTTGGACTTCTGTGCTAGAGAGGGCAGACGTATATATATATGTGATTAAAATCAGATAAGTGACACCTGCTACTACTGTAGTTGGATTTATAACGGTCACGTGTCGCGATGTTGTATTATATGAGGATCACTGAGAACTCAATAACACTACGGGTGTCCACCGAGTAACAGTATCTCTGTGTTGTAGTTTCCCTAATTGTCATTTTGGCATAAAAGCGATTAGTAGTTTATGCTTGACTTAAACACTATGGTGAACTTGAGCTTTTTATCTCCATGGCACGTGTAAACTGACAACCACAGCTCACTCCTGCCGTCTTCTCCTCAGATATTCTGGCAGAACAGAACAGTCATTTGCTGCAGGACCAGGAGGTCATGCCCTTCGCCAGCTATTCCAGCATGCAGTTCACTTCGGCGGTGGAACCCTGTATATCATCCCCGTCGTATTACTCCAGTCAGCACTGTTACCCACAGTTCAGTGGGGAGGAGTGGTACTCCCCGTCTGCTGTGTTTGAGATGAGGAAAGGACCTTTGGATGGTGGCTTTGACAGTGAGATGAAGGAGTCTTGTCCTGTTGTCCCCACTGTGTGTAAGAGATCCAGACATACTGCTCAGTCAGGAAAGAGTAAAGGCCAGGAACTGTGTGTGGTCTGTGGAGATAAAGCATCAGGGTATCACTACAATGCACTAACATGTGAGGGATGTAAAGGTGAATTCCTTATTTTGTTTTGTTGGCTTTTTTCAGTTTAAAGGGACAGTTACCATTTAAACAATCAGTAACTTCCTAGAAAATTCATTGTTTTGTACTGTTATTTATTATATAGTACCAGTCAAAGGTTTAGACACGATTGACAAAAATGTTTTTATTAGAAAACATGGGCTTTATTAGAATTTTTATATATATATATATATATATATATATATATATATATAAATAAATAAAATAATAAAATATATATATATATATATATATATATATATATATTTTATATATATATATATATATATATTTTTTTTTTATTTATAAATAAATAAATAAAAATAAAAATTTTATATAAATAAAACTGTGTTATTTAATGGTTTTGATGAGTTTACTACTATTCTAAAATGTGGAAAAAAAAGTAAACAATGTATGTGACTGGTCCTGTATGTATAAATTAACAGTAGGACCTTGATATACATGGGTTGAATGAAAAAAAAAAAAGACATGACCTCTTGTTAACGTTTGAACTTATATCTCACTACGCCTGGTCTCACAATAAAACCATGACTACGCAGCTAATGAAGGACGTAATAAATGACACAGAACCCCAGGGACTAATTTTAGCTCTTTGGAAAATCATTGGGTGAATGACTGCAAGTGTAATTCCACCTGTGCATGGACAATGCCCAAAGGGCAGATGCTGGGCTGTGTGTCCCGCGTCCCACAGGCTTGGCTGGGTTTGGTGCTCCTTCACGCTCAGTCTGGATTGGGTTCCCTCTCAGCTTTCTGCTGAATAATGATGCAGGCAACCAGAGCCACATGCTGCCATGCAAAGTTAATGTATGTCATTGTGCTCATGGGCTCATGCTGGAATAATTACCTGTTCCTAAAACAACTGCACGTGTTTGTCTGCTGCCTGCAGATGAAAATGGGGATACAGGAGTATCTTTATTACAGTACTGAATGTAACGTCTTAAACATTACACCATACGTTACACACACCAGTTTGCAATGAACCTATTCCTTGAACTGTGTTTACAAAGTGGCCCTCTTGTTTCTCCAAACAGTTTGGCACCCAGAGTTGCCGATGCTCAGTGATGCTGGTATTTTGTTGCGATTTTCAGACTCTTGTAACTAAAGAAGACAAGATTATTTTTCAGCATAGAGATTAAGCTCATCCTGCACAGGACAGACTTTTGTCGCATAACTTTTCTGTAATTCTCCTGTTGTCTCCAGGAAGAGTTTTGTACGGCTGTTATTCCAATCTGACCCATCTTTAGTTTGTCCCTTTTACACATTTTATTACTGTTTTTCTTGAGGTCGCTGCGCTTTTCTTGGTTGCTTAGGTCTATCTTATTCAGTCCAAGTCTTGCATTTTGAAATCATTTAGAATATTTTATTTCTTACTGACTGAATGTGTAATTCCTTCCAGGGTTCTTCAGAAGGAGCATCACAAAGAATGCTGTATATAAATGTAAGAGTGGAGGAAACTGTGAGATGGACATGTACATGCGCAGAAAATGTCAAGAGTGTCGACTCAGAAAGTGTAAAGAGATGGGCATGCTTGCAGAATGTGAGTGAAAGCATTTGCAATAGTTACAAATAGCCTGTACGGCATCTACTGAACGGGGATTTGGCAACCTTGACTCACCTGTTTACTCTTAGACTAAGAATGTGAAAGAAAAACACATAAATATTGCATCTTTAGGACATTGATTATAGGGCATGTTGTCTTTATACCAAACTTCTTAAACTTTGATAAACAGTACCTTTATGCTGACCATTATGTATCCAATTTATCCATGTTGTATTTGTATCCACAGGCTTGTTAACTGAAATCCAGTGCAAATCTAAAAGGTTGAGGAAAAACACAAAGGTGTCATTAGATGAAAGGGTAGGAGATGATGTTGGTGATAGCAGAGATGCTAAACAGGTTGTATCTACCACTAAACCCTCCCAGGTAATTCTGATCAACAGTTAGATTGTTTATAAAACTATAAACACTATTCTATATATTTTTATTTCATGGTGCCATAGCTGTTACAGTGTAACTTTCCAGGTATAATTCCAATATAAAGTTAACAATGTTCTGTAACAAGTTTTATTGAAGTGCTGTCAAAAGGTTCAAGGGCAACATGGTCTTAATCAAGTCACTTATGCTCATATATACCATTACCTCTTAAAGATTATATCTTAAAGGGTTGTAAAATTGACATGTTGTCAACTTCATGGAGTCATACTTGGCTAGATTAATGTATTTTGAATCTTCTTATGTTTCTCCTATAATCGCAAAGCAGAAAGTGACATTTTTTGCTGCATTCAGAGAAGTTTTGTTATTTCAGGAAAATTTAGAATTGAGTCAAGACCAGCAGGCTTTAGTAAGCTACATTGTTGATGCTTACAATAAACACCGCATCCCTCAGGACATGGCAAAGAAACTGGTATGTATTTTGTTGTTTATAAAATTTAACAAGAATAGTTTAAAATGTCTACAAACATTTCTAAACTTTCTACTTTGTATCTTAGTATTGACCATTTTATTGGTTCTTTAATGCACAAAGTCAAACACTACTATTAAAATCAATATGTGACTTTGCTTCCTCTTTCCACTGGTAAATTATTGCTGTGTAACCTAGGTTGTCACTGCCCAATGTCATTAAAGTGGTTTATTTGTGTAATAATATTTGAACTTTTTTGGTAATTCAGTTACAAGAACAGTTCAGTCCTGAAGAAAACTTCCTCTTGTTGACAGAGATGGCAACTAGTCATGTCCAAGTGCTGGTTGAGTTCACAAAAAACATACCAGGTTAGAACACAGCTCCAATTTACATATACAAAATAGTTATATTTTTATAGCGGTTTTGGTTCCAAATCATTGTGTAAAACTATGAAGATATTTTATATGTACAGTTCCAGTCCAAAGTTTGGAAACATTTGCTGTTGTTAAGATTTCTTATTAAATGTTTTATTTAAAAATAACAAATTCTAATTAAGGAATTTAATACATTGGAACAATTATATTTTTTTTATACAAAAGTAATTTCAGACATTGAAATATACACCTTCAGATTAAAAGATTTTTTTGTCAATTGTGTCTAAACTTTTGGTATAGACTCTAAAAACAGATGTGTTAAAAATAACACAAGATGTGTCTAGTTAGGGACAACACACATCTTTGTGTTACTTTTAACTAAACTTCTGTTACTTTCAACTCAACATGTGTTGTCCCTTTTATGTATTTAACACAAAATGACACATAATTATGTGTTAAACAGCATAACACAAAAAATGTGCTAAAAAATAACACATCCTTTTTTAGAGTGTATGAAGATATAATTCCAGTCATTCCAAGCAAATGTATTTTGTTTTTGTTTTCTGAGCAGGTTTTCAATCTTTAGATCATGAAGATCAGATTGCATTATTGAAAGGTTCCGCCGTGGAAGCGATGTTCCTGCGTTCAGCCCAGGTCTTCACCAGAAAACTTCCTCACGGGCACACAGAGGTGCTGGAGGACAGGATTAGAAAGAGTGGTGAGTTCATTCATTTGTCCTCAGCTTAACATAGTTAACATAGTTTTATGGTATGGTTCATGGCCTTTAAATGCTGCTTTAGAAATGTTAGAAAGAATTATGACTCAGAAACCAGAAATATTAGATTTTTCCTGTGTTTTGATTTATAACTGGTATTCCACATGCTTGTTGAGTCTTTTAAAGTCCAAAGATCTCATCAGGCCCCGCACTGGAAGGCCCGCTATTAATAATACATCTGTCTGCCCTAAATAACGACAGGAAATTTGCCATCTTGATTATACTGTGGTGTATGTTACATGTGTAAAAGGAGACACCAGCGGGTTTCAGTTACGCAAAAAGTACTGGCAGATTGTAAAAGCAATATGTATATATATAAGTCTATATGGAGTTTTTCAAGCTATGATGGATACTTGTCCAGTTGCTTATAAATATTTTGAAACACACAGATGAATGCAATGTGTCATAGATTGTTAATGTCCGTCACTATCCACTAGCCCCAACCTCAGGAATATTAACTCAAAAGGCCACTGTCTAAAGCCGCCATTGTTCTCTATCTAAACATCGAGAGGTCTATTGTCCTACTATGAGGCTCTTAGCGCCTTTGACATTTCTCTGGCGTAAGGCTTCTGTGATGCGTCAGGCTTTCTTTTTTTGGAAAGTTATGACAAAGGTTATCCTTTCATCTGAAGGGATATGAATAAAAATGTGAAAGGAGTCTGTGTGCTGCAACAACAGTTTTCTATGATTTGTACAAATTTTTGTACAAACATATATTTGGTTTCTTTGCATTTGTTCATTTTTTTTATTCAGTTTTAATATTCTACCCCATTTGCATCGATGTGTCATTTACAATGTGTCTGACCGCTGTCACAATGTGAAGGCTACCCTGATTGGATGATCTGTAAACCAAACCCTCGTGGCTCTTCACACTGAATGGTTTACATCAGAAAAGAGCTCAGCTCTCATACCCAACGAAGTATGATAATTATATCAATCATAATGATAAAGACAAAGACCTCACACAAAACAGGAAAGCCCTTCAAAGACAGGCTTCAAATGAACTGTTGTTGCTGAAAATCCCACTGAATGTAGAAACACACAGCTGTGGAGCTCGGATGCCAGATTCAGATCAGCTCAGACCTCAATGAAAAGGGAAAATACAGTCGTGGCCCGGCCAGAGGGGGGTGTACAAACTGTCCAAAGCATACGGTCAATAGGGTTAGCTGCATGACATTTAACATTACACTTTACAGTACATTATTGCTTATACACAGAAGATAAGTATTTGAAATTGTCTGTGTCAAACATTACAATGAGGCTAAAACATTCAGTGTTTGCTGAGGTGTTGATATTTGGTTGCTAAAATGTTCCGAGCTGTAAATACGTTGCTGTGTGGTTGCTAGGATGTTTTGGTTTGTTGGTAAATTGTCCAGTCAGAAGACTCACTTCCCTAGTATGCTGGCCTATTCTATATATGGGCAACACTGCCCCCTGAGGCCACAGAGAGTATTGCAATTTACTCCACAAGAAAGTAAACATTTTTGTTGAATATTCTTAAGGAATGTTATCTGATCTTTTGCCCAGTATAGCAGGAAATTCACTTGAACTGTAAATATGTTTTGATTAGCGTGGTTTTAACTGGCTGAGAAACATACTTTTGTTTTCAAATGGTCAGTATCAGACTTTCAGAAATGCACAGTATCTATGAGAAAATCTTGAGAAGGCACATTAGATACAAAAAAAATGTAAGCAATTTCCTTGTTTGTCTGGTTACTTCGAGTAAAGTTATTTTTTCTTAATGTAGCAGCATTGGTTTATATGTGACTTTTGTACAGTACTGCATATTATATATATATATATATAATAAAAGCTCATATCTTTATCTATCTTTATAGGAATATCTGAAGAGTTTATTATCCCCATGTTTAACTTTTATAAAAGCATTGGGGAACTACAGATGACGCAGGAGGAACATGCTCTGCTCACGGCTATCACAATCCTTTCACCAGGTGAGCTGATCAATGTCACAGAATTATGTCTGTTTGGTTTGATTCATCGTTATTAAATAAAATGAGCAAATAAATGTAGGCCTAAAAGGTCCAAGATTAAAACAAATTATATGCAATAACCACTAACTCCTTCAGAACAATATTTTGGTTTTTGTGTAATGAATTTGTGCCGTCTCAGCAAATGATTAATATTAAAACGGGCAGTAATAAGGAAAGGTTGTGATTTTTATGCTTCAGGACACCCTAGTGGAATAAGTTTTAACTACATTTGGCCATGTACTGTCGTTTGTTCCGCATGACTGAAATTGTGCCGTATCCACCTGCAGATAGGCCGTATGTAAAGGACCAGCAGGCTGTGGAACGGCTACAGGAGCCGATGCTGGAGGTGTTGAGGAAGGTCTGTAAGTTACAGCACCCTCAGGATCCTCAGCATTTTGCACGGCTGCTGGGCCGTCTGACTGAATTACGCACCCTTAATCACCATCACGCAGAGATGCTGGAGTCCTGGCGCATGAGCGACCACAAGTTCACACCACTTCTCTGTGAGATTTGGGATGTTCAGTGACTCACTGACAATGAATAATGGATAAATGCCAAAGACTTTTATGAAGCTGCCAAAGAGATGAGTTTACACACTTTTGAGTATATGTGGTCAGTAAAACAATTTTAAGACATCAGCAGCTCTTCAAGAGGAGAAATTCAATAAATATCGATATTGTAATGCCTTTGTAAATGTTTACCTGGACTTTCCAATTTGGCACCTTGGTTTGTTTTAAAAATTGCCTTTCATACGGTCTATTTGTGTCTGTTTGTGTGTTATATAAATAAAATTTTTAGGTTTTAATGTTCTCAAACAATGTTTGCATGACTTGTGGCTGTGCTTTCATATAAGTTTATAAGTTTTATATAAGTTAAATATAGGTTTGTGAAGGTGCTGAGGTTTACCTGTAGGCTATTTTTTCTTTTTTATAGATGTTTTTTATTTTCTTCACACACTTTTAGAAAACGTACAACAGGCAAATACAAACAAACCACTTGGTGACAAATGACTGCTGTTTATTGTCACTGGGAATTTACAGTATACTTTAACCGTTGTTAATGATAAATGTGACTTTTTTGAAATCTAATTGTGAGATAATGAGCTTCAAAGTTTGAATTTCACTACGATTTCAATCTTTGGCATGACCTTACTCGGACAATATTAAAGATATCAATGTTGCACTTCTACAGAATGTTCTTTACATTATGAAGAATGATTATATGTAGAAAACAAAAACATCACAAAAAAATGACTTTTGACTCTGAGCTGGGTCACTTATAAAATGTGCAGGAATGGATGAGAGCTCTATCTATTTATAACAAGCACTCAATTATTATATCAGGAAACTGAGATTGTTGTTTAAATACAGTAAACATTAAGTACATTAAGTTTGTGTTACTTTTCCTGTGGATTTATGGATCTAGCCAAACCAGTTTAACAAGCTCTTGTTCTCAGCAGCTGTTCTTAAGTTATCAAGCTTTCAAGCTGCAACAAATATTTTTTTTTTAAATCAGATAAAAAATTGTGATGTTTTAAGTGATTAAACATTGGCTTATAGTGAATTAATGAAAACCCTTGGGTTTTGAAGAGGTTTCTTTTTACATTTCCTTCTTCCTTGTTAATATTCTTAGGAATAACAAGAAAGGGGTTGACCACATACCTTTGGTCACATAATAAAAGGAGAGGGAAATGTCTTACTTTGGAAAAGCATATGATGATTATTAAAGTAAACAGAAAATATCAAGTGACTAACAAATTACACTGTAAATAGAAACGTTAACGCATAGAAATGCATAGTAGCTGAATGTTCCCACCCCGTGTGGTTTAAAAGCTCTGGTCTTTTCTATTGGCGATTAATTAAACGTTTTTGCAGATCTGCAGATCATCACTATGGAAAAGCAAGAGAAGACTGAATTCAGGTAATTAACCAACACTACATTTTACCAGTATACTTCAATTTAAAGAATAAATCTTAAATCATAAATGTATTTATTCATGGTTAAATTATTAATAAAAAGGAAAAAATAAACTGTTAAATTATTAATTAAGCACTGTTTAACTAATCAGTTGAATTGTTTTACTTTTGTACTTTTGTACATTAATTTACTTTTGTGTTCAACCTGTTAACTATTCCACAGGTGGAACACTTTATTTCACTATTAACTTTAATATTTCATAGTTAAATTCTAATCTAATCATGACAAACCATATTGATGGAAAGGTTTAAGACTCATTACTGTTAATGTTAATATTACTTTTTAAAATATAAAAAGGATTAAAAAAAGAATAAAAAAATATATCTAAAATGTAAAAAATTGTGTTACCTTATTGACTGTACAAGTAATTTCAACTTGCTATTTTAAATCATGACTAAGGATGATTTACTGTAACTTATAGTAAAAAAGTTAAAATTGTTCAACTTATTTTGACCAGCTAAAGTAAAAATACAGTTGAAATACATTTAAAAATTGGTATTGGCAGGCATACTTTGCCTTGTTTTCTCCCTCCTTTTAAAATATTTTATATCCATTAAATATTTAGTTAATTTATTTATTGAACATTGTAGTTAATTCATCACTTTTTTTCCCAACAGGCAATCGTGGGATGCCTGCAGAGAAGTGCCAATCATTCAAAACGAACAGATGCCAAAGAAACGAGTGCAATGTCTGAAATGGTTCTCGTGTGCTGTTGTTGGGATGCTCGTCTTCATTCTTGCATTGCTCAGTAAAGTACGCCACTTTATTAATCATTAGCTAATCATTTTCTGGATGAAGAGAAAACATTTAACCAGTCTAACAGTTACAAAAAAAACAAGCTCAGTTAAATTTTAATTGTTTTTATGTTTTTACAGACATCATTTCTGCTTTTGATAACATTTGGAAACAACCAAACTAAAAGTGTACTTTCAGAGCGAAAACCGACCGCCCTGCTTGGCATTGGTTTTGTTCTTGCTGGGCCGAATGTTCTCCTCTTGCTTAAGAGCATATGGAAGTTCATTTTCAAAAGTGCAGTTATGCCTTCTAAAAAAACAGTTTTTTGGGTAAGCAAACATATATATAGTATATATATATAGTGTATATATTACAATAAATTAAACTATTGAACAAGGAACATCATTGTAGCCATAACTATTCTTATTTTTCCTCTAGGTTCTGTTTATAGAGTTTCTGGTAGCATTAGGAGCTGCTGTCCTTACAATCGTAGCCATGCCACACTTTGACATTGTCACTAATGTGATGATTCTGAACAGTGTGAGCATCCTATCTGCCGTCTTCCAAGTGGTCGCTGAGTGTCTTGCCAAAGAAAGAAAACGCTTCATAATGATACCCGTGTCCTCTATTCTCCTCATCATCCTGGGTTATATCCTCTTCGCAATAAGTTATTTGGTATCAGAAGAAAGCTCTCTTCAGATGAAAATATCAGTGGGTCTTGCCATCGTGGGAAGCATCTTTGTTTCTCTGAACTGGTGGGAGAATTACAGCACACTCTTTGATGTCTCATTTTTAGTGGACATATCTAAAGACATAGCCAAGTCCCGCAACGTTATCAGCATCATCTCCAGTTTGATGAGAATTCTGGTTACTGCGGCTGTGCTTGGAGCCTATGTTCCTTTGTCTGGTCAGGACTGGAAATCAGTAACTTCCTTTGTGCCACATGTTGTTGTTTCATTGGTGGCAATTCAGATTGCATCTTCTGCCCTGTGTCGATGGTTTGTGGTTGTGGCTTGCAAAATGCATGCCCTGCACCGCAGTTTTGTCATGCCCATGTATCTGGCATCAATCACAATTTTGGCCGTGATTTTGATTCCAGTTGCAGTTATGCCTTTGGGATCTAAACATAATTCTGCCTATTGTGAGAACGTTCAGGAGACGGATAATGGCGTATGGGTGGACCTGATGATGTCGGATGTTAAAAGAACTCTCTGTGCCAGGAACATCGTGAGAAACGTAACGAGTGAAGGACTGGGCTTTATGGGCAGCTCTGCTCTGAGCTGGTGGCTGGGACTCATTCTCAGCACAATTTATGTCTGGTACCTGAAGATTCATCGAATAGAAAGAACACAAGATTTGTTTGTGGGACGCATGTATGAAGGGGCTTTTCTGGAGCAGTCCATGTTGCTGAACACCCGGTTTGAGATCAGAAAGAGAATCAAGGAAAAACGGTAAGCGTTCTTACATAAACCAAAGACTTTTACTTAATCTGTTTCGTAATTTATAATGTGTCATAGACATGTATTGTTCTCCTTAGAGCAAAAGAAACCGTAAGAGTGTTTCTCTGTGGAACAATGTGGCATGAGACCTATGATGAAATGATGAAGATAATCATCTCTATGTTCAGGTACCTGATGATAAATATATAATCTGCATTTAAATTGCTCAGCTTTGCCTCATAGTCAGCTGAATCATAACAACAAAACTGTTTATTTCATTACCAGGCTTGATAAATACAGACCAAAGACCAGCACACCCAGCGATGTGGAGTTTGAATTTCATATTTATTTTGATGATGCATTTACGGATGTTGATGATGGAAGACAGCGACATGCAAATGATTATGCAGAAATCCTTGTGGAAGTCATAAAAGAAGTTTATACGTAAGATTTATTCTTAATGTAATCCATCTACTTGGAAGTGATGAGCAAAAAAACTGATCTTAAAACTTTTTTCATATTCATTAGCATTTTCAGTGTAGAGAATCCGAGTATATTTGAAAGAACGGAACCCCTCCCCTGTCAGAAGATCATAAACACCCCATATGGAGGTCGTCTAGAATACACCCTCCCTAAAGGAAACATGCTGATGGTTCATCTCAAAGACAAGCAGCTTATCCGTCACAAGAAAAGATGGTCTCAGGTAAGATTCTGTTCAAATAATCAGTCCCAGGCTAATCATCCATTTCCACTGACAAGCGTTTACATTTAATTTCTAAATCAATCCCACAATCCACCTCAAGCATAGTGATCATGTTGACTTTGCAAAGTACTGGGTACATAGAATGAGAATAAAACGATCAGTTGTTTGCCATCTTTAGTATTAGTAGTCATTATCAAACAAAGATTGTTTTACTTCGATTCATGTGAAATAGTACTTAGGTCTATTGCTTTTAGAGTTGCAGAATTTTTTACTGCACAGTCACATCAAACACCATCACAAAGTCATATTTACACAAATTGTTTTTGGCACAGATTAAAACATTTTAAAACATAAATAATGCCATTATTTCAGTTTTAAAACTTTAGATTACAGAAACTTTTTTCAATTTTTTTATTAAAATGATATTGTTTTATTATATTATTTACATTATAATATACATTATTGAAGCTTTGTTTTTTGTAAATGTCATATTTACTTAGCCAGAGCAATGCAGTCTAAACCCAATTATATATATTTTTTCTGATATAAAATCGGTGTTTATCTCAATTAAGCATATGTCAAAACAACTAAATGCCAAAGCATAAAAATAATAACTTTCTAAATGTCATAATGAAAATAATGTATCGCTTAATACTCTGCTTTTGTAGTTTACTTACTTTGTATCTGCTGTTTGTTCCCTCTGTTGTTGTCTTTTATAGATGTTTATGTATTAAAATAAAAAAGACTTTTGCCGTCACAAATCTAACAACATAGACGTGTCCGACTTCACGCAGTGCTGCGCATACCGATCGACGTATGACATCAAACTATCGCGAGAGCGGAAATGAGCATGACAGCTCCGCGTGCTTTCTCGTGCTTTCTCTTATCAAATTTCTCACCAACTTCACTAATAATCAATGTTTTGCAGATAATGTATTTGTACTACATTCTTGGCTGGAGACTAAACACACAGTACTTCAAAACGTTTGAGGAAGGAGGATTTGATGATTTGGATTTCCTTAAAGAGAGATTAAAGGTCTGATTAAAGGTTCCTACAGACCTCATTGTTGATAACACTACAAAGAAATAAAATGTTTCCCAGGCATTAACATGCCTTTCAATGCTCTTTAGAGAGAAAAGGACAACACATACATCTTGGCTCTGGATGGTGATACTGATTTCCAGCCATCTGCAGTGATGCTGTTGATTGATAGACTTAAACTCTATCCAGAGGTTGGTGCCGCCTGCGGCAGGATACACCCGACGGGCACAGGTGGGGAAAAATTAATATAACACTTTTTACATGAATATCTACTTTGTCAAACAATTAAAAAATGATCTTTATCCTTAACTATAATGTGCGTGAAGGGCCCATGGTGTGGTATCAGAAGTTTGAATACGCTGTTGGTCACTGGCTGCAAAAGTCTGCAGAGCACGTGCTCGGCTGTGTCCTGTGCAGTCCTGGATGCTTCAGTCTTTTCAGAGGATCTGCACTCATGGATAACAACGTCATGAAACGATACACAACTAAAGCCTCTGAAGCCAGTCACCATGTTCAATATGATCAAGGTAACGTCTTGTTGCAAAGCATTGATAAAAATATCAATATATCAAAGTGAACAAATGTATCCTCACTGTTGTGTAATGTCAGGTGAAGACCGCTGGCTGTGTACTTTACTGCTGCAGCAGGGATGGAGGGTGGAGTACAGCGCAGCTTCTGATGCCTACACAAACGCTCCACAAGAGTTTAAAGAATTTTACAACCAGCGCAGACGCTGGGGACCTTCAACCATGGCCAACACCATTGACCTGTTGGGAACAGGAGGACAGACTTCAGAAAGGAACAGCTCCATCTCAAAACCTTACATCTTGTATCAGGTTATCAGCATGGCAGCTTCAATCTTGGGTCCGGCAACTATCTGTCTGATGATAGCAGGTAAAGATAAGGATAAAACATTTTTTATCAGTTTTTAATTTTCTTTTAGAATTATTAATACATTTCTTTGAAAATTATTTACACACAGGAAGCTTTGTGTTCATCTTCCAAATGGGTACAAACACAGCTCTTGCTTTGGCTATAGCGCCCCCTGCTGTCTATCTGATTCTGTGCTTCAAACTAAAATCTGACACACAGATTACAATTGCAGCAGTCATGAGCGTGTTTTATGCATTTCTGATGGCCGGAAGCGTTCTATCAATCATAGGTAACTCGTACTTACAACCATTAAGCTGAAAAACCACAAAACTCATTCTGATTTGCCAAGACATTAAAGATGCAAAAGATTGTAACTTTTGCCTGCACAATTATAATCCTTTCTTTTCGTGTCTCCACCCACACAAGGTGATTTGGTCAGGGAGAACACTTTTTTGACTCCAAGTGGCCTGTTTCTTATTGGCATGGTGGTGTTGTATCTCATCACCGCTGCTCTACACCCTCAGGAGTTCTCACTGGTCTTCTACGGATTTTTATATTTCCTCTGCATTCCTAGTGGTTATCTACTCTTAGCCATTTACTCCATAGTCAACATGAATAATGTGTCGTGGGGTACACGGGAAAGTGGTGGCCAGGCTAAGACTGCGGCCGTCAGTGCCATCAAGAGACAAATCATGCAGGCCACATGTTGTAAATGTCCATGCTTGAGATCTAAAGAAGATGTGAGCGAGGAGTCACCAGCAGCAGAAATCATAACAGTGACTGAAAAGCCACACGTTTCCTTGGAAACAGAAAGGTAAAAACCTGTCTGTACTGTAGTATTTCATTAATGGCACTTTTATATATACTCACAAAATATAGTCAAACAATATACTAAGTTTAGAAAATCAAATTAACCACTTTATCTGTAAATTCTACAGCTAATAGTAATACTGTATTCCTCCACTGTAGGTCACACAAGTGCTCTCTTGGTTCTTATCAAAGTGAGTATGCCTTAAATTCTGTTAAAATATTGACTGGTGAATTATTGAATTAGTCTACAGTTAATCATTGTTTAATTCCTCTAGCATGGATTGAACATCTGCAGATGAAATCTCACGACTTTCCATTATACGAGTCAACACTCCCTAATGTAAGATTAGATCCATGGCCTAGCTGTTATCAAGTAATCTTCAGATACTTTGAGCTGTAAACCATCAATATGGCTTTTCTTACATTTTACAGGATGAAATTGTTTTCTGGAGAGACCTGCAGAAAAAGTATCTAGAGCCTCTTAAAGAAAGCAAAGAACAACAAGACAAACTTGCTAATGATCTAAGAGAACTGAGAAATAAGGTAAGCTTATGCAAAAATAACTTTGAATCAGAGTGGTTTCTTAAAAATCACCAAGTAAAACAAACATTTATTTGGCTATAAGCTCTATAAGATCTTATTTTTGTCTTATTTTTTTCAAACAGGTGGCATTTGTTTTTTTCTTCTGCAATGCTCTATGGTTAGTGGCAACATTCTTCCTTCAAGCTATTGGTGACTTAGTCTCCATAAAGATCCCAAAGGTCTATCCCAATGGAACTCATTCCACGAAAGAAATGTTTTCTCTTGATCCAGTTGCGCTGATGTTTCTACTGAGCTTTGCATTATTGCTGATAATGCAATTTTTTGCAATGCTGTACCACAGGTAACTGAATGTGCATTACATATTTATTGTTTTATAAGCAAAGAAATCTTAATATAAGCAAAGAAATCTTTATTAAAATTGTTTGTCAATATGTGTTTTGTAATTAAGTTATTTGTTCGCTTGTTGCAGAATTTATACATTAATTCATTTTGTGGCGTATGCTGATACAGAAATCAAGGATTATAGAAAACAATCAACTCCGGTAAGTTAATGGATCAAACACAAAAGTGGGTAAATATTAAATAACAGAGTCGTGCAGCTTTGCAATGAATTACGTTTACATTTCGACAGGCTATACAGATGCTGGAATCAGATCATCAACATGAGAAAAAAGAGCCAGATGGAAGCTTGTGTTTTCAGAACCCATCTACTCTGAGAGGATGTGTTACTTTGGTCTAATTTCTTATGTCAGAAACTGTTCTTAATTTTCAGTTAGGGTTGACTATTGTGTAGCTAACAATATACTTTTAATATTATATTTGTAGCATTTATTTAATTGATTAACCTTAATGTTTTTGTGGAAAAAAGCTATTTAAAATGACTTTTTGTGTATATTTCTATTTGTGAATTATTCCTATATCCTTATGGAGTGCGTGTTTGTCTAAACCTAAAATGTGAAAAAAAAGATTTAAAAAAGATTTGATGTGATGGGTTTGTAACTTCAAATGGATTGCGAAAGGAACAACAAAGTAATCAATAGCTTTACTTTGCACACTGTCTCAATCTGTTTGAACCTACATAGATTTTTCCTGTTAATTTACACATAAAACAAAAGGAGGCAGCCTTGTTTCAAACAAGCTTAACCATGTTAAGATGCATGCGTGTAAGCATTTATATATGTGAGAGAGTCAAAGACAAGGAGCGAAAACAATTAGATATATCTTCTATTTATGTTTAGTTTGTCAGATAATACCCTCTGGTAAAACAATTACCTGTGTTTCGTATGGAATGATGAGCTACTAGTAACTAAATGTTGCTGAAACCGGTTTGTCTGAAGCTTTATTAAGGGTAATTTACATATAAAGAAGATTTGCATTTCTTAAAAACAAAACAAAAGTTAACTATTGAACAAAAGGTCACACTAGGCTTATATGATCTACAAAGGTACAAAAGGTCAGGTCATTCAGGTTGAATTCAAGTACATTAAAATTACTGTCAAAAAATGTCTTAATTTACCTGAATTTACTCTCCTTTTGTTTTTTGTTGTAGTAAGACAATAAATAACCACATAATTTGGTTATTTAGGTAGCTCATAGCTAAGTCTTCAGTGTTGCACTTTATTTTGTGTACAAACACAAAACAATACCTAAAGTGGGATAGGTTCAGGTGTGGTTGTAATTACCCTCGTACGCAATATGTAAAACACAGCAGGACTGTAGAATAAAGTGCTACCACCTACCCATATAAATACAAATATATTATACCTACACTCTAAAAACAGATGTGTTGTCCCTAACTAGACACATCTTTGTGTTAATTTAAAAACAACACATTTTGTGTTACTTTTAACTCAACTTGTGTTACTTTTAACTCAACTTGTGTTACTTTTAACTCAACTTGTGTTACTTTTAACTCAACTTGTGTTACTTTCAACTCAACATGTGTTGTCCCTTTTATGTATTTAACACAAAATGACACATTATGTGTTGAACAGCATAACACAAAAAATGTGTTAAAAAATAACACATTTTTAGAGTGTAATTATCTATAATTGATTAAACAGTTATGTGTGTTTAATTGAAGTAGTCCTCTTTAACTTCCAGTTATCTCACTGATTTAACAAGCCAATCAATTTTGAATATAATAACAGTTGAACTAGACTTAAATGGACACGATTAGTCTTCAGAATCTAGGTTTTAGTCTAAAATTTGAGTAAAGACATTTTGATAATGAAAAGCTGAAAAAAACATGTATCAAAGTTGCTAGAATTTTTTTTCTGTCTTGATTTTATCAGTTCATTTCTGAACTAAAAAAAGTTTCACTTATTAAATGTGGATCATTTTTTGGTTATTTGAATTTTATTTTGAATTCAGAACATTTTATACATTTTATACCATGACACCTTGAGCATAATTATACCATTATATCAAGTAGTTCTTGAAATGTTTTACACCCTTAAATTCTACAAAATGTTTTGGTTAATGCATAGCTGTTTTCTTCACCCTGCACTTTGCCTACAGCTGAAATTCCTCTACATCAAAAAGCCTAATTGACAGTCTTGTCTATCTATCCATCTTGTCCATCAGTCCTCTTTTTTCACATTTTTTCTGGTTTGTGAAAAACAAGTGAAAAAGGTTTTTTGATGTTCTAACCTTAGACACCTGAACGGCACAAAGCTCTCCTGATCTTCATTTTACTTCTTGCTTGTTTCTGTGACAAGTGTGTGTTATCACAATTCCTGTAAACTGATTGGCTCTAGAAAGCTTTTTCAGAAAATTTGACACTTGTTGTCAAATTGATCAACAATTTGACAATGCATTTGTTGTGGATTGTCTTGCACAAATAAATTGTTCACCACAAAACTAGTAGCAAGTGCTAAAAAATAACTATGTGTGTTTTAATTACAAATATGATTAAAGTTGTATTATATTTACAAAACCATGCATGTTAACCAGTGCAGACCAAACACACAGTTTCCTAGTGGAGGAGAAATTATGAAATGTTTCCTATAAGATCTAAGTTTTGTACAGTATAGGCACTATAATAATTGACTTTAGGATTACTGGTGTTAAGAATGTGTAGAATAATAGGAAATATTGTTTAAATGTATTTACAGTATAAAAGAGAAAGGGATGAAAAAACCTTTTATAAGTTCAATCAGCTTTTTCACAATCAGTTTTTACATTATTTCAACTCATCAAATTAAGTCAAACAGTTTAAACTTATTTTTAAGTTATAACAACTGGCCACTTACCAAAAAGAATATTTAGAATATTTATTATAATAAGTTAAAATTAATAAAATAAATAAAAATTGATTGTACTTAAAAATGTAAGGCATTTACTTTGTAAATTATATAAGGGTGCCTGTTTTTGTATGTAACACATGCTAGATAATTTTACAGTTATGTGATAAGATGTCTAGCTTGTCTGACAGGTGATTCTAATTGAAAGAAATGTGGAAGAACACGCTGCTGATTAGCATATGATTTCAATAGTACTGCTGCTCCCTTGTTCTGAGTTAGTGGTTGTGGTTTCTTCTGTTGATGACTAACGAAGATTGGCATCACTATGGAAAAGCAACAAGAAAGCGAATTCAGGTAATTAAATAAACATAGTGGAATTCTGAAAGATTTTACTAGTTAAACTTTTTGGTATTTTTTTGTTGTTAAGACATTAATACCATGTGGATCTCCAGAGACATCCACTCATGTAAATATTGATTGAATCAAAACTCAGTGTATTCTCTTCAGTTTATTTTTTTATACATATTGTAATTATAAATAGTACATGTTTGTTTTTACGAAGACTCACTAAGTGGAGGAAATAGAGAGAGAGAGAGAGAGAGAGAGAGATGGTTTGGGATTGCCTTACAAATTAAAATCATTATATAGAATAACTCAAAAAAAAAAGAAACACTCAGAAATAAAATAGTTTTATATATAACTTGTTTAATATTCGCTTAACTCAGTATCATTTCAAAGCTTAATAATTTGCAATGCACATATTGTATATGACGGACTTTTAACACGTTCTTTTAATCTGCAAAACGTGTTAGTACATTAACAAAACACGAAACATTGATGTACACCAATTTTACTTCAGTCATACACATATACAGAATAGTCGTGATGTGTGAAGGTCTTAACGAGTTAAATACAACGAGCATATTTGTTTAACTTTAACGGAACAAACTTTTCACATGAATGTGAAAACACATTGATATTAACAGCAGATAAACTGCAAAATCTGCTCATCCCAAATACAACTTAATATTAACAAATAATACCTGTATTTTAAATCATTCAGTTAGCAGGTTTACAAGACAAGAAATACAATGATCTCCCAGTTGACTTTCGCTTACAAACTTACATTAAAAACAGTATAGACATTTTTTCCCCGAACCTTATTTAATATTTTAATTATTTGGTCATGATTTGTTATTATTTTATTTTATTGTTATATGTGTTCACTTTAGGTTTTAAGTGTTGTTTTCTAAATTAAAAAAATGAAGTTTTGAACGAAAAAGTAAAATTGCTATAGGGAAATCGGCTTTCTCTGGGTCCTAATGCTACCTTTTTATTTACAGTTCACTCATATACTGCACGCAACATTTTGCACAGTCCACTGTAAAACATTGTGTGATCAATAAGTCACGTCAACATATGTGTTTACATTACGTCAAAAATAATATTTAAAGCAATTAATTTAAACTTTAGTTTACTCATTACTAGGCAATAATAAGTCGAAAATAGTATGTTGAAAGCCTGTTTGATTAAACATTAATTTAAAGATTTTAATGCAAAAAAATGTGTATCTCCACTTCTAGGCCATGGAACGCCTTCAGAAAAGTTCCAATCATTCAAGATGAGAAGAAGCCAAAAGCATCCATCCGGTGTCTGCAATGGTTCTCGTGTATCATTGTTACCATCCTCATCTTTGGTCTTGCACTTCTTAGTAAAGTGAGCTCCTTAATTATTGTCAATAATTTTTGGCAAAAAAATTGTTTTTGATAACAGCATTACATTTAACTCTTCTTTCTTTTTGTTTTTACAGACAACATTTCTGTTTCTGGTAACTTTCGGGCACAAAAAAGCTACATTTGTGGAACACAAAGTGACGGCTCTTTTAGGCATTGGCTTTGTTTTGGTGGCCCCAAATGTTCTTCTTCTGATTAAGAGCATATGGAAAGTTTTTTTCAGGAGAACAGCTATGCCGAGTAAAAAGACAGTTTTGTGGGTAAGCAAACATGTTTGTGATGCTTGATACTGTTGTTCTTGAAAATATGTCTATAAATGAATAGAAGACATATTTAATCAATGCCATCTATGCAATTTATATTAATACATAATGAGAGGGTTTTTAACGCCTTGTTGATTATTGTTCAACCTGTTCTCTTCCAGGTACTTGGTATAGAGTTCCTGGTAGCATTAGGAGCTGCTGTCCTTACAATGGAAGCCATGCCACACTTTGACATTGTCACTAATGTGATGATTTTAAACAGTGTGAGTATCCTGTCTGCTATCTTCCAAGTGGTCGCTCAGTGCTTTGCTGGAGATTTGAAGCGCTTTATAATAATACCCATATGCTCCATTGTCCTCATCATCCTGGGGTACGTCCTCTTTGTAATCAGTTATCTGGCATCAGACGAAAGCTCTATTGAGATAAAAGTATCAATCGGTCTTGCAATCGTAGGAAGCATCTTTGTTTCTCTGAACTGGTGGGAAAACTACAGCACACTCTTTCGGGTCAAGTTTCTAAAGGACATTTCTAGAGAAATAGCAAAGTCACGTAACGTGGTCTCCATGTTCTCCAGTCTGATAAGAATTCTGGTTACTGCAGCTGTGCTTGGAGCCTATGTTCCTTTGTCAGGTCAAGACTGGAAATCTGCAAAGTTTTTCTTCAGTAAACCCACGGTTGGTTTGCTGGTGGCTACCCAGATTGCATCTTCTGCCTTGTGCCACTGGTTTGTGGTCGTGGCCTGCAAGATGCATTTCCTGCGCCGCAGCTTTGTCATGCCCATGTACTTGGTATCATTTGTAGTATTGGCTGTGTTTTTGGTACCAGCTGCAAACATTCCCTCAGAGTATCGAGAGAATTCCACCTATTGTGAGAATGTTCAGAAGAACTATAGTGACAAATGGGTGGACCTGATGATAAATGATGTAGTAAAAACTGTATGTGACAGGAGCATTGTGAAAAACGTAATGAGGGAAGGACTGGGCTTTATGGGCAGCTCTGCTCTGAGCTGGTGGCTGGGACTCGTCCTCTGTACAATTTATGTCTGGTACCTGAAAATACATCGAATCGAAAGAACACAAGATTTGTTTGTGCGACGCATGTATGAAGGGGCTTTTCTGGAGCAGTCCATGTTGCTGAACACCCGGTTTGAGGTCAGAAAGAAAATCAAGGAGAAACGGTAAGTGTTTTTACTTTCTAAACCAAAGACTTTCACTTAGTTTTTTTAAATTAATAAACATTTATTATCCTCCACAGACTAGAGGAAACCATTAAAGTGTTCCTATGTGCAACAATGTGGCATGAGACCTATGATGAAATGATAAAGATAATCATCTCTATGTTTAGGTACCTGTAAATATAATCTTCACGTACATCCTGCCTCATGGTGAATTGAATTATAATAGCAAAATTGTTTGTTTATTTGATTACCAGGCTTGATAAATACAGACCAAAGACCAGCACACCCAGTGATGTGGAGTTTGAATTTCATATTTATTTTGATGATGCATTCAAGGATGTGGAAAATGGAAGACATGCAAATAAATATGCAGAAACCCTCGTAGAAGTCATTAAAGAAGTTTACACGTAAAAATGATTCTTAATCTAATCCATCTGTCTGTATTGAGAAATGTTGAGCAAAAACTGATCGAAACCTCTTTCACATTCATTAGCATTTTCAGTGTAGAGAATCCGAGTATATTTAAGCAGACGCCGCCCCTCCCCTCTCAAAAGGTCATAAACACTCCTTATGGAGGTCGTCTAGAATACACCCTCCCTAAAGGAAACATTCTGATGGTTCACTTTAAAGACAAGCAGCTTATCCGTCACAAGAAAAGATGGTCTCAGGTAAGATTCAATAAAGGTCCAGTATATGGTTTATATAATGCTGCTTAAAAAGAGATTTTACACAAAGTATATGAACAACTTGGGATCTGTGTTTGTAGATAATGTACTTGTACTACATTCTTGGCTGGAGACTTAACAGAAGGTACTTCAAAATGTTTGAGGAAGGTGCTGAATTAAATGCCCTTAAAGACAATCTAACGGTTAGATTCTTAACTACAGACCTCAAACTACTCTCACAAAGTATAGTAATACAATATGAGTCCTGGCCTAAAAATGTTTGACTGTTTTAATGCTCCTTAGAAAGAAGCTCACAACACATACATCTTGGCTCTGGATGGTGATACTGATTTCCAGCCATCTGCAGTGATGCTGTTGATTGATAGACTTAAACTCTATCCAGAGGTTGGTGCCGCCTGCGGCAGGATACACCCGACGGGCACAGGTGGGGAAAAATTAATATAACACTTTCTACATGAATATCTACTTTGTCAAACAATAAAAAAATGATCTTTATCCTTAACTATAATGTGCGTGAAGGGCCCATGGTGTGGTATCAGAAGTTTGAATACGCTGTTGGTCACTGGCTGCAAAAGTCTGCAGAGCACGTGCTCGGCTGTGTCCTGTGCAGTCCTGGATGCTTCAGTCTTTTCAGAGGGTCGGCGCTCTTGGATAACAACGTCATGAAACGATACACAACTAAAGCCTCTGAAGCCAGTCACTACGTTCAATATGATCAAGGTAACGTCTTGTTGCAAAGCATTAATAAAAATATCAATATATCAAAGTGAACAAATGTATCCTCACTGTTGTGTAATGTCAGGTGAAGACCGCTGGCTGTGTACTTTGCTGCTGCAGCAGGGATGGAGGGTGGAGTACAACGCAGCTTCTGATGCCTACACAAACGCTCCACAAGAGTTTAAAGAATTTTACAACCAGCGCAGACGCTGGGGACCTTCAACCATGGCCAACACCATTGACCTGTTGGGAACAGGAAGACAGACTTCAGAAAGGAACAGCTCCATCTCAAAACTTTACATCTTGTATCAGGTTCTCAGCATGGCAGCTACAATCTTGGGTCCGGCAACTGTCTGTCTGATGATAGCAGGTAAAGATATTCATTTATGCACACATTGTCTTGTTTTCCAGCAGTATGTTTTACTAGTCGTTTTTATTTCACAAATAACATTAGAGTGCTTTGTTTGTCTTCCAGGCAGTATTATGTTTACCTTCAAAATGAATCCAAATGTAGCCCTCTTTTTGGCTATAATTCCCCCTGTTGTCTACCTGATTCTGTGCTTAAAACTGAAATCTGACACACAAATTACAATTGCAGCAGTCATGAGCGTATGTTATGCATTTCTGATGACAGGAACCGTTCTATCAATCATAGGCAAGTTTATTTCTTTCTGATGTCTAAACTTAGAACAGTCCTCATTGAATAGATGTGTGACACTATCTACAATATTTTATTTTTACCCTCACAGGTGATTTAGTAATACAGAACACTTTCATGACACCCAGTGGTCTGATCCTCATTGGCTTGGTGCTGTTGCATCTTATCACGGCAGCTCTACACCCTCAGGAGTTCTCACTGGTCCTCTATGGACTTTTATACTTCATATGCATTCCTAGCGCATATCTACTCTTAGCCATTTACTCTATAGTCAACATGAATAATGTGTCGTGGGGTACACGTGAAAGTGGTGGCAAGGCTAAGACTGCAGCTGCCAGTGCCTTCAAAAAGCACATCTTGCAAGCTCTATGTTGTAAGTGTCTAAGGTTGAAATCTTATGAAGTTATGAAGGAGGACTCGGCAGCAAAAACCATAAAGGAGACTGAAAAGCCACATGCTCCCCTGGAAATAGAAAGGTAAAATATGTAAAATAATAGCACAACCTCATAGACATAGTTTCATACATAGGTCTATATTTATAAAGTGTTGTCTATTTTATGAGTTTTAGACTTTATCAGACTTACTTTACATTTACAGTGATTTTTTTTATTGCTGCCACATTGATTAATAATACTGTATTCTTGCAGCTCACAGGAGTGCTCACTTTCTTATCAATGTAAGTATGCCTTCCATACCTGTAACATTTCTTTAACAAGTGTTTTTTTTTTATTAGACTACAGTTCATTCATAACTATTTTTTTATCTTTTTTATTTCAAAAGCTTGGGTGGAACATCTACAGATGAAATCTTATGAATTTCCTCTGAATGAATCTACACTTTGTATGGTAAGATTAATCCTCGAAGGTTCATTGTCTAGTGGAGTGGACAGCAGACTTTCTGACATTAAGTCAAGCCTTTTGATAATGAATCGAAGCCAGAAACATTCCTTAGAAACATTCATTCTTCATGTCGATGTACAGTCGCAGCATCATGTAGTTCATGTAAATAGTTTATGTGAATGAAACAGCTCCACACCTCATTCTCTGACGCACATTGTTGCGTCTTCGTTCGATTGTATCGTCCACACCTTTCTTATGTAGGTTAACTATAGACCTATTCGCACGGGATTAGTATTGTCTAGGGACCTCTAGTCATTTGTAATAATTGCGGAGGTTGTCTGTGATCTTAATCCCGTGCGAATCGGCCATGTCTGTAATTTGTAAAGTAAAAATTCCCCCGCAAATGACCCATATTTCGCCGAACACTGAGGTTCTGTGATAATATTAGTGTGATTTGGTCAGCATTTGGCGGTCGTATATCATATTTTCAAGGTTTTTTCAAAGTTTTAAGTGTATTTTGGGTGCTGGATATCGCTGTACAACGATACAATCTGCAGAAAGAAAAAACTGAACGCCACAAGACGAGCGGGAAATGAATAGATGGATGACATGTATAGCGGCATTCTTTTTATGATATGACATACATATCTTTACATATATGCCTATAATATGCCTATAATGACAGGACAATAGTCTATTCAAAATAGTGCACAATCAAGCGAGGAGGTTTATATCATAATTCGAGGTTACGGTTCCATCTAGTCGCCCAGTGAAACCATATTTCATATGTTACGTACTGCTTCGCCATCATATCCGGGAGATAAAATCACAGGCTTCGCTTATCCTGTGCGAATGCGCCACACGAAAATCAGACGCGGGGTAATTTCTAAATCACACAAGGTCCCCAGATAATACTAATCCCGTGCGAATAGGGCTTATGATTCACTATAAAGATAATATAAATATCAAATTCACTATAGAATAATACAAACACTATTATTTTGAAAGCAGGGCACAATTATAAGGATAATATAGCATTACGAGTCATAATATTGTAAAAAAAAAAATAAACAGGCAATTTCGGAACTTCTGCTGATACTTTAACTAAATATGGTGGCCTAAAAGTTCAAAACAAAACAAATCGCAAAACTAAAAACAAATCAAAAACAAAATAACAAAATCTAAATGACAAATCTAAAAACACAACCCTAAATTAAAAAAACAAACAAACCATAAAACAACAACAATTTCAGAAACAAAATAACACAGAAAACACTACAACAAATGAGAAAACAAAAGAGCATGTTGGAAAAGAGAACGACAAAGAGTTTTTTTATTGGAAAAACAATAAAACAACTTTTCTTAAGAACGGCAGGTACACAATTGAAAATTACAACGTGTAACTAGCGAAATCCTGAACAGTCGGTACAGCCGCTACCAGTTGTACGGTATGTCCTGGATTTCTGATTGACACGAGTTTCGTCCAATCAGCAGTAACCATTCCATTCCAGCAAAGTACCTATCTTTCCGGTTTGTGCGATTTGTCGTTGTGTTTACTAACTTGCTATTTTGTTTTCTGATTTGTCGTAGCGTTTTCGTAGTGTTATTTTGTTTCTGGAATTGTTGTTGTGTTTTATGGTTTGTTATTTTCTACACATCGTCACCGCCGTCAGTGCACACAAGATGGCGCTCCAGAACAAATATGCATTTGTTCAGTACTGATGCCGGATTGCTCATGACACCGGGCGGCTGCGGTACGGGATATAAGACAGCACGCTCACGTAAATTAGACACAATAACGAATGTATTTTTATTCTGCTTGCCTAAAATGCCAATAATTGGATGTCAAAATGCTAATGGTTTTAAAAGTGTCTAATAGTAATTTTAAACAATCCATAAATTCAGCACCTTTTTTTCTTTAGGCATCTGAATCTTGCCTGAATATAATGAGTATAATATGTATATAAATAATGTTATAAAATTAGTTAAAAGAGGACTTATTTGACTTATATTAAGTCTACCACAAAGTCAGCCACAAACATTTATTGAACTCTTAAAACAACATTACAAAGGTATTCAATTCGGATCAAATTTACTTTCATACAGGAATGACCTTCAGGCAATAAGACATCTTAAAAGCCACAATTCAGTCACCTTTTATAAATGAAATGTTTGACATTTTTTTAGACTGTTACAACATTTAGAAATATCATATGACACCCTATCCATTACACAGCTACTGTATGAAATGTGTCTATTGTTCACTGAATACAAACATTTCTGACTTGTATGTCTCTTTACAACATTTAGAAATATCATATTTCACACTGCATAACGATTGCAGCTGTGGCCTATTGTTCACTGCATGTTTACTGACATATTTGTATTCTCGCTGCTATTATCCGTTTTTCCATGTTTTCCATGTATTCAATTTTAAGTCTCAGCTTACATCTGTGACAGTTACAATGTTTTTTGTAAAGCTTGCAGAATGTACTAATTTCTACTAATTTCACAATAAGATTGCACACTGGTACATGCGATTTTGTTAAGATGAACTTTTATTTTAACTTTTAAATATTAACACTTTTAAGCTGCTATAAGTTTGACTGAATAGATGAATTGTTGCATAAACAAGCCAATCCTTATATCACAATCACTCTTTCAGGATGAAATTAATTTCTGGAGGGAGCTGCAGAAGAAGTATCTAGAGCCTCTAAAAGAAAATAAAGAAGAAGAAGACAAAATTGCTAACGATCTGAGAGAACTAAGAAATAAGGTAAGCATATGCTAAATGACTAACAGAGTCCATTTTAAAATTGGTTAACAAAAAACTGTTGTTTTTTGTGTGTGTTTTCTCACACAGGTGACATTTGCATTTTTCTTCTGCAATGCACTTTGGTTAGTGGCAACATTCATCCTTCAAACTATTGGCAACACGGTCTCCATAAAGATCCCAAAGGTCTATGCAAATGGGACTCATTCCACGACAGAAGTGTTTTATATCGATCCAATTGGACTGATGTTTTTACTGGGTTTCACATTATTGCTGTCGATACAATTTTTCGCGATGCTATACCACAGGTAACTGAATTTAATGATGAACAGTTTTTAATAAGCATTTAACTGTCTTATATGCAAACGCCTTACTACGGTACAAGCTACACATAGTCAATTAACCCTGTCTGTATGATGTTAAAGCATGACTCCGTTTAAATGTTCTGTTTTTTTACAATTGTTTAACAAGCTGATTATCATGGATGTGCAATGTCATCCGTAAAGTTTTGTGTTCGCTTGTTGCAGAGTCTATACTTTAATCCATTTCGTGGCATATGCCGATACAGAAACCAGAGCTTTTAAAAAGAAGTCATCTCAGGTCAGTCAATGCACAAATTTAAGTTTAAATTTAAGTCTGCTGTGTATTTAATCATGCCTATATTTTATTAGATTACACCAATTCTGGGCTCAAACCACCAGGATGAAAACAATGAGGCTGACACAGATTTGTACTCACAGAACCCATCTGCTCTGGACGGGACAGAGGATGGGGTATAAGATCCTTTGACAGAAACTGTCATAATTCATAATTAAGGATTGTCAATAGAAAATCCTTATTCAAAACTTATATAATCATTGTCTTGTATTTATTAAATGTTCCTTAAGATGTATTCATATCTATTCATCTAGTAAACTGAAATCCTGTTTGTATTTGTTTCTAAATGGTTTCTCTTTGAAAAAGGAAGACATAAAAATCTTAAATGTTATATTTGCAAACTGTATGTAATGTAAAGGCTAAAAAAATGATATGTATTTAAAGCCTGTTGCAAAATTGTATTTGCTGATGTTCAAGATGACAGAGGACCAACAAGGCACGTGTTTAGTTAATTATGAGAAAAACCCCCGAAACTGTCAGCAGTGTTGATCACCTTTACCTCAGCCCCAGTGGTTTCTCTACCTGTATTTACTGCAGTAAATACAGATTCAAATTGATCTTTCACTTGAATTCACCCACAAAGGAAAATTCTTTTATCATTCACTCACCCTCATGTTATTCTAGTATGACTTTATCTTCTGTGAAAATGCAAAAGAAAATATTGTGAAGAGCGTTGCTAAAAACAAAAACAACAGGATATTTCTAAAAATATCTTGTGTTCCTCGGAATCAAGTCATTCACATGAAGGTGAATAAATGATAACAGAATTTCTATTTTTGGGTGAACTTTCACTTTAAGAGCCAGTCAAATCATGTTAAATGCCAGTTTGGATTTACAGTAGTCATACCTTTATTCTTTGAAATGCACGTCATGCCCTCACAAACAATAAACTTAGACATGTTAGAAATCTCTAGATAATTTTCTGTATTTGATTTTATGTTTTAAACAGCACATTTTCAAATGTATTTCACCTTGATATAAAGGCTGTGTGATGGCTGAAGTTTAGCTTTATATACAGATTATATGCATGATACAGTTACAACACCAGAAACCTTAACATTATTCCTAAGATTAAAGATAAGATTATTCACAGAAAATCCTTTTTACACTCATTGAAGAGACCAAGCTCAGTTCAAATTAATTTATTGTAAGATAGGTCTATCACTTCATTTGAAAAAGAGGAACGAGTTTTAAAAAATAAGTTAGATTTATGGGGATGGTTATTCCCAAACTTTAGCATAGACTCTGACTGGAATCTGTGGAATGTTTACAAGAAAAACATTTTTACAAGAAGTCAACCTTTTACTGTCATGATGGATTCCTTAATTACTGCCTCATACTTCAGATAAATGTGTGCATACAGATGTGATGCATCCTTGTTAAAATACCTGTTTTCATTGATTAGCATGACTTGTATTATTAAATAGGTTATAGCTATTATTACAAGATATCAATTAAGTACAAATAAGTGAATAAAGCAAAGAAGAAAACATAACATTTAGACATTCTTTGTCTTCAGACTAAAAATGTACTTTTTAAGCTTTCCTACTAAATTATTCACTCCATTGAATATTTTACTTAACTGTACCGTAACGGGCTACTGGTGGTTGATTTAAAGTTTTAGTGATACTGGAGAAACTGAAAAAAGTTTAAAACTCCAGTAAAGCATATTTAGGTTACATCAGTGGTTATTAATTTCAGTGGTGGTCTGAATATTCTTTCATTGCCTGAATACTGAATGGATTTTTATTAACAGATTATCTTAATCAATTCAATAGCAGGGGTGTTTAATCCTGCTCCTGAATGACAAATGGCAAATACATTAAACTAAAAGAATTGTCAAAGAAATGTGGGATTTACTGACACATTTCTGCAGTATATTTGTCGACATAATAACAACAACAACATTACGACTGTGATGTTTGCAGACATTAATGTTACAAATATTTTTATCATGTAGTAGCTGTTATATATCTTTAAGTCTTTCTTTTTTTAACTGCTATAGAGAATTGTTATTATTAAAGCTGACTTACCTGTTAGATGTATAACCCATGTTTAATGACCCTAAAATAAATTTTGTGTCACAGATCAGTGATGTGTGATCTATAGAAGAATTGTGAAGTAAAGAATACTGTAATGCTTTCTCATTTTATTCCTAATGGTTTACACAACCTAATGGCACACCCAACTAATCAAAGCCTAATCTAACCCTAATAAAACAGACATGCCACTATAATTTACAAACAACTCTGAAGACCTTGATTGGCAGGTTCAGGTGTTTGATTAGTAATCAAAGAAATAAATTTCCTTGCACAGTTTAGTCGCTTAACCTGCTTTCTTTTTTCCCTCTCTTGGATGTGTTGTGATTACTTAGTTCATTCTTTTGCTGTATCCTGACTGTTTATAAATGTTTCTTGTTCACTCATTAATACTTATATCAATAATTCTCTGTTTTTATTCCAGACCATGTAGGAAGTGAGAATAGTTCATTTTAAATTCCCCACTTCCGACCTTAAAGTGCTGCTTTCAATCACATGTCATGCCAAATGTAAAAGAACCCTGAACCCTTAATGTTTGAATGTAAAGCCACCAAATTATATAACACTAATATATATACATTCATAAAAGTTAGCTGCCGCAGTATTAAAAATAATGTCAAAAGATGCTTCTCACTAGTTGGGGTTGTCTGTTTGAAGTCTGGGGAAGAATTCTGTATTGAACCTTGGATGCAGTGTAAATTACGTTGGGTTAAAGTGTTAAATTTTTTTCCCTAGGACATCAGTTGACTATACCTTACATGTCTTTGACATAAAGCATCGTTGTAATCATTGCAAGTGAAGCCATTTGCACCATGTTTTCATCCTTTTCTTGTTTTTGTTGTTGTCTTGTTTCCTTCCTCTCACATTCTTATTCATAGGTTTTGAGCATGAGGCATGTTGATGTGCATACTTTTTCTGGCTTCAACAAGATGACAGTTGCTTTGTTTGAGCCTTTGACATTAGCAACAAAAGATATTAAAAACATTTCTTTTACCAGATAACCTCTCTTTTACAAGATAATGAGGTTGTTTATTTTGCAATCCTTTTACACATTTGTATGTACAGCTGTATGACTCAATTCATAGAATCATTTTCTAATCATCAAAATTTCACAAGTTACTAGGGTGTAACAAGAGTATTTTGGTGGTAGTCAACAAAGGGTTTTATAAAAGCTGGTATGCTTAGAATGGAAAACTGTTGTTTCTACCTTTGTTGATAAAATCTAGGTCAGTCAATTACTTCTAGTATATCACAGAGTAAGTTAAACAAACTTTGCTTTCATAGTAGCTTTTAAGTTAAAAACTAAACAAATCTAACCTAGTTTCTTAAGTTCAATAGTATCAGTTATTTCTTTCTCAATCTTAATTTTAAAAATCTCTTTTACCTTTGGTTTTATCTTGAGGATAAATCTGATATGTGAACACATGAAAGTGTGTCAGACAGCTTCATAAGAATGTGATCATAACTTCCTTGAGAAAAAAAGAACACATTAAGAGATTGAGGAGGACCCATTGTGGATGGGATGGAGATCCAGAAAGGTGCATGTTCTGCCCATTGTGCTGATTCCAAGCAGAGGTCAATATCCAACAACATTATGGTAAACTCTGTCCAGGAGGTTCACTTTGCTGCATTTACTGTAGCTCTAACTCTGATCAGATACACCTGCCTTTAAATTGTTGGTAATTCCGAAGACCTTGATTATCTTGTTCATGTTAAAACGCTTTAATAGTTTTTATTATAGACCCTGTTTAAGTGACCAGGAAACAATATGTCTTAAGTGTGAAAACATTCTTACGAGCAGCTTTGAGAAATTTGTGTGCTCTTAAAATTCTTAGGCCTATATAAAAGAATAAATTTCCTGAATAAAAACAGGAAATCTCTTGATTTCTTAAATCATTCAGATGTAAATTATACTTTAGTTTACAGTTTACAAAACAAAGGTAATATCTTGTGTTTGATGATTTATTAAACATACTGTAACAAGCAGCCCATGTTACCACAACGGTTGAACCTGCCCATCTTTCTAATACCAAAATAACAGGTGTGGTTGTTCATAATCGATAACAATAGCCATAATTTATCCAGGTGGGGTTCAATAGATGGAATCTTAAATGTAAAATATGTAATTAATGTCATCATCTTTTGTGTTTTATAAACTGATTTTTAACAGACTTGTCTTTTCAGCTTGTGGCATGATCGGTGGATAACTAAAGATCAGTTGTAACGGGAATGCACAGTCGACTCAACTCGTTTATATGATTAAAAATCTAATTTGCTTCGATTTTGTGTTGCTGTGCGCTCTGGACGAGGTAAGATATCAGTCACTATATTTGTCGCTGGTTTTAATATGTTTTAGTGCGTGTAATGTGAAACAATACCAGTTTTACCACTTTCACTTGTTCATTTAGCGAATCCTCCAGTCATTTATCGTCAGTAGTGTTTATTCAGGTTGTATATCAGTAGATACACGTCATTAAATGTCTGTGTTGGGCATTAAAGTGTTTATTTCAGTGTCTTGTCACTTGCGCGTTCATAAATGCAGCACATGCTTATATGTAAACAATCACCCGCTTCCAGCAGCGACTTGTAGCTGTTGTGAGTAGTGACTCTTTTTTTTAACAAGTTTTCTGAGATATGATTTTAGTTTTTCACATTATAATGCTATTGTATGGGTAATTAAGCGTTTCTTTTTCTTTTCTTTATAGAAAGCTGGTACACACATGCAACATGTAAGTATACAATTGTAGTGAGGATTTAACATTTCTATGAATCCGTCAAAGGAATGTTGTTTGGAGTGAATAGTTTGCTGCAGCCTGTTACTGTAAATTGCTGCTGCTGATGATAGAAAGTGACTATAGAAAGTGCAGAGTTTCAGTCAAAAGTTTGAAAACACTTACTAACTGTTGTTTAGATTTTTGTCCACATTTTAAAATAGTAGTAAACTAAGTAGTAGTAAAACCATGAAATAAAACAATTGATTAATATTGAGTAAACCATGTGAACTGAATAAACCTTGTCATGTTGTGACTAAAAGCAGACAAAATAAATGAACACTGTTATATTTTAGCATTAGTGATTCTTTGTCTCGAATTTGTTAAATCATACTCTTTAAACTTTAAACAAACTTTTTTAAAACAGCACGGAAGGAATTTCTATCTATGCTGAACTGTTATTGGCTGCTTTTTTATTAATTATTTGGTCAAATAGTCAATTTCAAAGATATTTTTAAATGCATTTTTTTCTAATTAAAGAAATTAAAAAGTAATTTCAAACAATCTTCAGATTAAAAGATTTTTGCGATCATGAGAACCGTTTTTGTCAATTGTGTCTAAACATTGGACAGGTACTGTATGTTTTAAAATATACATTTAAGTTTAGATGCAGTGGCCAATCAGATCGCACAGTTGTTCAATGTGGGACTATTGTAACTCTTGATTATAGTAAAGAAAATAAAGCTTTAAGTATACCATATCAACAAGTGGAAATGAATACGTGTATCAGACTTGGCTAATCTGAGCTAGATTTCTAACACTGTTGAGATCTTTTCTGAAACTTTGTGAGATTCCTGGGTCTTTTTCTCATGAGAAATCAGGGACACTGGGTACGTAAGTTACATTTTCTTTCTATTTACAAACATGCATTTGCAAATGCACGTGCACATGTACCAAACTTATAGATAGCATGCATCTCAATCCAAGCTGGGCACAGGTGTAAGACACACTGTAATTACTGTAGAAACTATGAAAATGTGAGGATGCAACACCAATGGAATTTGAAGTTTTTGTAATTTATGAATTTATGAATTTATGACATGAAAAGAAATTATTCCCACATAGTCTGCCACAATATAATTAAACATAAAAATAAACTTGATTAGTTTAATTGCACCTTGCTTACGTTGAAAAGACAAGAAGGTTAATTGCTAGTAGGAATGACAAACGCAAGTGCATTTACGTGCACATTAACTCTGAACTTGATTGGCTACTGTTACACTTCAAAGGTCTGGAGTGGAACTTTACAATGCAAAAAGCCTTTCAGGCATGCATACTCAATGTGAAACAGCATCTTTTGGAAGGTCACACGTGAATGTGGTTGACTTCAAAATGGGTGTGACAGTGTCCTCACCAACATTTTCGTAGAAGGCAAGGAGAACCCCGAGGAACAAAAGGCGGTACATGGCGAGCCTCACATTCTAGGGACTGTTTGACATCGCACATGTTAACAGAGAACATTATTTCCCGGCAGCTATATTAACTGGTTATCAGTAGCAGAAGCAGAAGCATAGCAGTTGCTTTGACACTAAGCCTATTGTCAGTCTTACAATGCACTGTTGATGGATGTAATAATTATTAGCTGACATGCAAAACTAAAAGAATGAAGTTAAAAGGTTTTTTCATACTTCATATAGTTCATATAACACCATTTCCAGGATATGCAAAATGACATGAAAACAAGTTTTCAAACTTTTTAAACCAGATAATAATAAAATATATATGTTTGAGCTTTCCTTCTAAGCATATTAAAGAACATCATATTAAAGAATCGGCAAAAACAATTATTGTGCAGATACATCAAAAGTTAGATTTGTAACAGTAAGCTCATAATCATATATAATTTAAGCTGTTGGACATTTAACAAGTAATGTCAGTTTGACGTCATTTGCATGTAACCCTTCACCCAAGATAAGTACGAAGGTGGTTGAAACAGAAATAACAATTTTGGGGCAAAAGTTACAGATTGCAGCCTTAACAACGCTGCACGCATATGAATTGTTTTACTGTGAAAGCACATTTTGTGCCTGGGGTCTTAATTGTTTTGTTACTATTTGCATACAAACCTTTTCTATTTATTGTTACAACACACTTCACTACTTGAACTTTAGTACTTTAAGTAATATAGCTTTATTTTTATTAGGAGGGTGGTGGTCATACAGTGACATTTTCCTCATACCTAATATTTAAATGGATAAACTGGTTTTGTGACAGTTTTAAACTTGTGACAATTGCGTGTGAATGATGTTTGCAAAAAATAATTATTGATAATGCTATATATATATATAAAAAAGACAAACAACAAAGTAAGATGCAAGAAAATATTTTACCATTGAGACAAACTCAAATAAGCTACACTCAGTAAATGACTCACTACTAATTAAATATCTGATGAAAAAGGGGTGTAACAAAAGCATTTGGAGAGAATCAAAGAACAGGTGTGCCTAATAACGTCACTGTATCATAACCGTCAAACCCCAAAGAATCACTTTCACAGGCAGTAACAATGTAACGCATAGTACAGGTTAAGCCCAATACCATGACTTCATGAAAATCAAAATAAGCCCCACCACTGCAACTGAAAGAATTCACAGAACATCTGCAAAACCATGTTTGATGTTATCATACATTCAGTTAACAGAGACAATTTCTGATTAACACCTAACTTTTCAGAATAAAAGAGTTAGACACAGCTTTGCACATTAACAATCAGAAGCCAGAATCTCTCGGGGAGGGACCATGACAATAGTGAAATCAGATATAGTGCAAACAAACAAAAAACATTACTCAAACTGTACATGTTAATATCATCCTTCTGTCACTCTGTCATTGCATATAGTTAAACAGTTACTGATCAAAGGAGAGTCAGTCAATAGAACCAAGTTCAAAATAAAATCACATCTAAAACGTCGATTCTTTATAGAAGTGAAACTTAAAAGTAAAAGTTTAACAATAAACAACTTATACAACAGCAAAATGTTATACATTTGTAAAGTGGACAACAGCATGTATTTTTGTGTCTTGGACAAAAAAGCAAAAAAGTTTCTGCTCCATGTTTAGATGTTATATCAAGTGATAATCTCTTCTGTTTCATCTTATCTCAGGTTTTCTGTTGAATCAACATCTGGAAACTGTAAAGGCAAGCAGATAACACATTATGTTTGTTAAACCAGTTTGAGATGAACGTTTTGGAATGAAGCCCTTAAAATGAAAAAAATTTATCACATTACCACTATGCTATACCACCAGTCTAAACCATTGAATCGTGTAGTTTACGAGAGATGAATCATTTAACCAATCTTTAGTATGATTGGGTAAATCATCCGTTAGATTGTTAAAAAAATAATATTTTATTATGTTTACAAACATAAAACAAACATTAAAAAAAATGTTAAAGATCATGGATGTGTGGTGTAATGAAGTTTCCTTGTTTCAGAATCATTAATCCATTTTGTGATGTATGACAGTACAAAAACAAAGATTCATTGGGATTTAACAGTTTTAGGTCAGCTACATAAGCAAAAGTATATTTAACCTATCACATTATACAATCTAAATTAACATGAATAACTTTTAACAAATCACTTTTAATTGGTTGTTCAGAATGAGAAATATGAACCAGACACACCTTGCCCATTAAAAGTCAGATGCCAGAATCTTTTCAGGAGGGACTGTAACTGTTATACAGGTTATTATATTAACATAATAAAAGTAAAATATTTCAAAACTGGTCTTGCTATACAGTTTGAGAATTAAGTACAAATTATATAAACTGTCTCCAATGTGTAGAATAAAGAATAGCATGGAAAAGAATATTGTTAGTATTGAAATAAGATCATCATCACACAAATAATAATACAGAGACATACGAGTCAGATACTTACAATTTTATCTTTTTATAAAGAAAGACCACATGTTAAATAAGTATTTTGAGTCCTCCTACCTTTTTATACAACCTGCACGGGTTACTCTGTAAAACATTTTTGCTCCCCACCCTTTACCTTACAATAAGCACAGAATGAAACATGAAACAATTGATGTTAATGTTCCATGATTATGTTATGACAAGTTCTCCTTTGCAATAACATTTCAGGCTGGAATTTAGCTGGAACTTTTGCTTTTCTTCAATGCTCATGTGGGTCATGTGGGGAGTATGTAATCTTATCAGTGCATGACATATTTTTACTTTATAGTGGCATCACGCCTATCATATTCATGTTAGCTAGAACTGAAAATTTAGGTCACATCACAAATTGTAAACACTGCTGAGAGTGAAACTTCTTTTTGAACTTGGTCAAAACGTTCTGGTCACAAGTCACAAGAGCCGAAGGTCAAACCCTGTCACCTAAATTTCATTTGATAATGGGTGACAAACACTAAATACGGCTTCTCCTTTGATTAAGTCCAATGGAAAAAAATTCATGTGCAACAATTTAACCAAAAGTTAACAAAAAATAAACCAAAAATCAGATTTAAATTCTGACCCCAAATTCTTGTCAATCATACAGAATATAAAAATGTAAATAAAACATAGCAGCTGCAAACACAAAATGTTTGTGTTTGCTATAAAAAACAAGTTTTAATAATCAAAAAATGTATTGTCCCCTTTCGTGTGTCCAGCCTCAGATGCTGTTCTAGTGAATGCTTTTAAATAGATGGAAATGTTGGAAATTGTTGGAAAGAGAAGACATGTGTCTAAATAGTGTTACAAAAAAAACCCAGTTCCCAACTACATACAATCTGCAAAGCACAGAATGAGAAAACACAAAAGAATTATGACCCAAAATGTGATTTATGACTCAGTCTGTAATTAAATAACACATTTACACAATTAGAACCAGGATATAGATAATAGAACACAATTTGTTAAAACATTTTATAATTATTCACATTTCAGTTTAGGCATTTAAGTAGACAAAGATCATGCGCATTAACTTACATAAATGGGTAGAGCTTGTTAAAGCAGTTTTATCAAGGCCAATTACTTCCTTGTACCTTTATAGCAGGAAAAAGCAAAAGCAACTCTTTTGATGTCATTCAAAAAGTGAAATAAAAATTCAGAGATCCTATCATTTACTGTGATTCTTAGATTGACTAAAATCTGCAGACTCGTACAGACTTTCTAAAACTATTGTCAATTCATCCTGTTAATCTGAGCAAAAATGTTAGCAAATTGTGTAGTGTATTCCAGCCTTTATTAGATCTGGTCACAGCAGCACGACTGAAGGCCGGTAAGGCTGTCCCAGTTCGAAGTCTGCTTTGAATGAAGCCTCAGAATGCACCCTTCTTTCCATTGGCTTCAGGCACAGCCTTTGAATTAGGTCACAGTTGTTCAAAAGCAATTTTTTTAATGTTTGATCCTAATAATAACAAAATAGGGGAATTAAGGTAGTTATTTTAGCTAGTTTTTGACATTCATATTCAAGTACTTTTATCCCCAGTGATATTTTGGTGCAGCTATTGCAACTGTATCATCAGATATCTTTGATGACTGACATTTGGCACATACCTGAGTAGGTAACGCCACAGCCCTACTGACCATACCAGTTCTGGAGCCTTTATAAATCCGCACTAAGACGCATAGAAGGAAGATGATAAGAGTTATTTGAATAACAAATTATACAAAATATAAACTTATTATCCAAAATCTTATTCAAGGAAACAATTAAATAATTAATTTATTATGGTGCATATTAAATGCATTTTTGTTTTATAGCCAATAATAGCACATGGATGCATCAACCAAAGCCAAGATGACCCACAAAAGCACACGTGACTGTTTTACTTCATCAAAACGTTGCTTGGCTTGTGTAAATCATTTACCAGTAATAACCCTCAATAAGCAATTCGGTAATTCAGTGTTTTTACATGCAGTTATGATATTTGTTAAGATAAAATGTAAACAATAAATAAATTTGTATCCACTTCATTATGTTTCACTTTATATTAATTTATCAGACACCTAACAAGTACTTGTTTCATAAGTTTTCAGTTTTATTGTTATTCCACCACTACAGATATACAGAACAAAATGACAATTTACCAAGTGCTTGTTGTTTGTGTATGTACTGTTTACAGAATATAACAAATACAAGCTGTACTGTATGTATACTCTGTACACTGAACAATAATAGGTTCAAAGAACATTTGTGGGATGATAAGTACAAAGAAAAATTATGACATTTTTCATTCATCAATATACAGTATGCATTGCGTTATGCAAATTGGGATGCCAATATAGCAAAGAATAAATAGTCAAACAAAAGTTGTTTTAAACAGTCTTCATAAACAAAAGATTTGCATAATGCATGTGTGGTTGACAAAATTTCAGATCACACTAGACAATAGGTATGAAGAAGATTTTGTCGGGTAGTAGTAGGAATAATGATGATAAGGATTTAATTAGTAAACAGTATGAAATACAATGGCATGTGGTGTTACTATGGCCTGGAACTTATACTGTGATGTATGATCCCCAAAAGTTTGACAGGAGAATCTGGTAATTTACTGTGTCAAACTGACAGATCAAGGAGAGTAAGAATGAATGATTTAAAGACATTTTTGAGCAGTCAGGGGACTTTTGTAATGGCTGCAGGTTGTTCTGTTTAAACTAATTCATACTTATCCAACAAACACCAGCAAACACCAAGATTCTAAAAGCTAATTTACACGGATTCACATAATTTACACAACGCGTTTGTTGGATCACTGTGAATTAGCTTTTGGAATGTTGGTGTTTGTTGGATCATTAGCACAGAAAGTTTATAGCATATAATTAGATTTTATTTATTTCAGTGATATTGTAATTATTTATGGCTGGAGTATGGCTGATAGGATCTGGAAACACATAACACAGTGTCATTAAAAGAAGCCTGTCACAAATTTGTCACCTGAAAAAAATCTGAAAACCCATTCTGCTTTTGCTCCTCATATTTTAACGTGAGCAATATTATTCATATGTAAATGTAGTTTCACATGAAGTTCTTGAAAACATGAGCAGATGCTTGAGTTATGCATGTCTTGGCAAGGATCAAATTATCCTTCTTACCATTTCACTGACCACTTTCAGGGTTGGAGTCTGATTGTTGGCAGGAGAATAGGAGAGATGGCCTAAAGAAGAGGATATCAGTCTACAAGTCAAGACACTGTGTTACAGCAGTCTGCAAAAAGTCTGGGACATTAGCAGAAATTCAATTGTAGAAATTCATGTGTTTAGTATATAGTAAATTATCAGTGTTCCACCTTACCTGTATTTGACACTGTGAAGGGAATAAGATAGAAATAGTTAACAAAGTGAACAAGACATACTAACATACTAATTCATTGAAGGACCAAATATCCATGCAAACCTTCAGTATAAATATTCAATATGAAAAAATTCAGTAGGCATTATGTATGTGTATTTTAATTGTGCAAACTAGATTATGCATTTATATTATAAACAATTACTATTTATTGTTATATTACGGTTCTTTTTCTCAAGAGTAAAGAATGAAACAATGTGTAAAGCTTTATTATTTGAAATATGCAAATTAAAGAAACAAAATATTTAAAAAATACTAGGAAAAGAAAAATTAAAAGGTTAAAATGTACATTTATTTTCGGCTGGAAAATCAACAAATATAACAAAGAAAGGTTACATTAGAATAGATTACTACTACTTGTTTTTAAACAGAAAAGAGCTAACGTATATGCTAAAGATCAGACTTTCCTCAAAGCAACCTGTGTGTTTACACATCATCTAAGAAGTTACTGAAAATCTGACTCAAGAGGAAAGACGTGTACAGTGTTTTAATTCATATTTTTGTATGCCTGTAAGTGTTTAGTAGTTGTATAATCTTCTTTTCATTTTACAAATTATTTCCTATTCAGCTTCAAGAAATGACTTAAATCTCCGCTCAGTCACGTGCTTTATTAAACTGACTGAATGGATTATTATGCCAGGTATTATAATAGGTGTAAATTAATTGCTAATAAATTAAGAAACGAGTTATTTCTTCCAGATATGCTTGTAACTTACTGTAGTAGGCTATTGTGTAAAAAACAGTGGAAGCCCGCATTTTCATACTACCACTTCAAAAGGATTTTACGTCATTTGTATGTAAAAAAGGTGGGTTGATCATGCGGAAGGCATGAGGAAAATTAACCTTAAGGAAACACAAGGCGGAACTTGCCAATCATTGAGCTAATGTGTGTGCGTGTGTGTGTTCCCCTTCGTTTAATTTTTTTTATATATTTTTCATAGGTCAAGAATGAGGAATAAAACCTAAAATATTTTACCAGCTTCGTTTGGAATTCACCGCCAACCTTTTAATTGGAAATTGATAGGTGTGCTGCATCAGTAAGAATTGCTTGCGTTGTTTATATGGCACAGTTACGGCACACATTCTGATTGCTGCATGATGCCTTGCCTTGCAGATGATGGCGATAGTGAACAGAGAATTCCTCCTGCAGTTTTACAAAAATTAACCACGGTTTTTGAAATTAAAGTTAAAGTGTAGTACCCATGGTTTGTGGTGGATACTTCCCATTTTTTACTACTAATAGCACAGTAAAAATAGTAACTGTAGTAAAACCATGGTTAATTTGGGGTTACAATTTGGTCTACGTATGTTTTTTAGTTTAGCCTATTTGTAGTAAAACCATTGTGAATTTGAATGATTATTATATACTGTACAGGGAAGACAATACAGTGTGTGTGGGAAACTTTATTTGCTATTGTTTCTAGTGTGTTACGTGTTGAAAAGTCACTCCCCACTTAATTTTGGCCATGTTTCTAAACAGGGTTAGCCTACATCTGGTGGTAATAATGTTTATGCGTCGTGCTGGATTTAAAGCGTAATGCGGATAAAAATAAATCACGCTTTATATTTTAATGATGACAAGTGTGACTTGTTGTGTTCAGTCAACTAAAAACAACAACAAGAATATGTAATAGGGTGTGATGTACACAGACAGTTTAGTGACACTATAGGGGTTAAATAAAACATTTGCGTATGAAACATAGGGATTCAGATGGCATAAAATCTTTTAAAGTAAGCAAAAATGGTTACTGTATAAAGGGCCACGCAACTATTTATAAGGTTTACACACATGCGGAAAAACACATTTTAGTAAATCTTTGACTAATCTAACAAGTCAAATGACTAAATGATTCAAATTCAAACACGCTCGAGCCGAAAATGAGTCAAGCACACAAAATAAAGCTCACCGTGTGTATAACAGTTAATTCAGTTTAATGGAATTATTGTAGCCTGCAATTAGTAGAATTAAAAAATGTGTTTCCTCATTTGTAAGGTTCGCTGGCTAAAAACTTACTTCATTTTCCAGGGAAATATTTAAAAGATCATTCTACGTTTTAAAAAGGGGAGGGCCTAAGTACAGCCTCAGGTGTATCTTCTGCCTCCTGTCAAACTTGAGAGGATCAGTCTTCTCCGTTGATGATTAAGAAAAGGTTGGCATCACCATGGAGAAGGAACTAAATATCGAATTCAGGTAATTAACCAAAACGAGCTCTTTTTACATTTTATAAAGAATAATTTTGCGTAAATATTTTTTACGTAAACGATAAACATAAGAAGCAATGCATGAAAAATGTGTAAACCTTTCAAATATAGTTTTATTTAGAAATCTATATTGCGGTATTCTCTTTTATTATTATTATTATTATTATTATTTTACATTTTGCGTCCTGTTACTTATCAATACTTTCAATAGTTGTCCTGATATTTGTGGCTTTGGATAAAAGCGTCAGCTAAACGCCTAAATGTAAATGTCCTTTCAATGCTGGACGGAGGCTTCTGGAGGTCTTACCTCCAACGTGTTTATTGCAGTGATAATTCATCCAAGCAGTTTATTTAAATAATTAACAATAATATATAATAATAACAACAATAACAAACAATTGTAGCAGATCACGTTTGCTTTATGTTTACAACAATTAATTATGTAACGTAATATTGGGATAGGTGTTCTGTCAAAATCATAAAAAGAGTAAACGCCCCTTATTACTAGTTCTGCACAGATAATGACGTTACAGAAACATGTACGTCATGTGAAATTATTTGTAATAAAAGGTTTTACAGCTAAAAAGTTTTAAGGGATTGCGGTCACTTACTGGTGAACCTAATGGACCGCTTTAAGTACTTTTTTTACTGAGGTGCGTCAGTGCGCCGCGGGTAACTCAAGTTGACGATTTTTTCGCTTTACAACAGAGATAAGTGTAATCATGTAATCGTAAAATGAAATTTAGAAAGTTTTTTCTAATGTTGTGGTTTTACTGTCTTGTACTGCATATATATCTGAGTTTTAATGTGAACATACAGAACATGTTCACATTATTTAAAGTCAAGTTTATGTATTGGAAACGACACACAATCAATCAATCCATGTCTGTTCACTCAGATTTTGTTTTTGTTTGCCTGTTTATGTAAATAGCCCCCAGCAGCCATGGGACACATGCAGAAAAGTTCCAATCATTCAAGTTGAGCAGAAGCCAAAACCAGTTGCCCGATTTCTAAAATGGTTCTCGTGCATCATTGTCACCATACTTGTCTTCGGTCTTGCACTACTAAGTAAAGTGAGGTCCTTTTTGTTGAAAGTGTTAGACTTTATCTTTTCAGTTAGACCAGCTGTAATACTTATTTTGCTGTTCTTGTTTTCACAGACAACATTTCTCCTTCTGGTAACTTTCGGGCACAAAACAGCTACATTTGTGGAACACAAAGTGACGGCACTTTTGGGCATTGGCTTTGTTTTAGTTGCACCAAATGTTCTTCTACTGATTAAGAGCATCTGGAAAATTATGTTCAAAAATGCAGCTATACCTCCTAAAAAAGTGTTGTTGGTGAGCAAACATGTGTATACGTTTTGATCCTGTTGTTCTCAATAAGAGGGTCTTCTTCCTTTATTCACTATTTTTTCTGTTTTCTTTCAGGTATTTGGGATAGATTTCCTGGTAGCATTAGGAGCTGCTGTCCTTACAATCATAGCCATGCCACACTTTGACATTGTCACTAATGTGATGATTTTAAACAGTGTGAGTATCCTGTCTGCTGTCTTCCAAGTGGTCGCTCAGTGCTTTGCTGGAGATTTGAAGCGCTTTATAATAATACCCATATGCTCCATTGTCCTCATCATCCTGGGGTACGTCCTCTTTGCAATCAGTTATCTGGCATCAGGCGAAAGCTCTATTGAGATAAAAGTATCAATCGGTCTTGCAATCGTAGGAAGCCTCTTTGTTTCTCTGAACTGGTGGGAAAACTACAATTCACTCCTCAGGATCAAGTTTTTAAAGGATATTTCTAAAGACATAGCCAAGTCACGTAACGTGGTCTCCATGTTCTCCAGTCTGATAAGAATTCTGGTTACTGCAGCTGTGCTTGGAGCGTATGTTCCTTTGTCAGGTCAAGACTGGAAATCTGCAAAGTTTTTCTTCAGTAAACCCACGGTTGGTTTGCTGGTGGCTACCCAGATTGCATCTTCTGCCTTGTGCCACTGGTTTGCAGTTGTGGCCTGCAAGATGCATTTCTTGCGCCGCAGCTTTGTCATGCCCATGTACTTGGTATCATTTGTAGTATTGGCTGTGTTTTTGGTACCAGTTGCAAACATTCCCTCAGAGTATCGAGAGAATTCCACCTATTGTGAGAATGTTCAGAAGAACTATAGTGACAAATGGGTGGACCTGATGATAAATGATGTAGTAAAAACTGTATGTGACAGGAGCATTGTGAAAAACGTAATGAGGGAAGGACTGGGCTTTATGGGCAGCTCTGCTCTGAGCTGGTGGCTGGGACTCATTCTCTGTACAATTTATATCTGGTACCTGAAAATACATAGAATCGAAAGGACCAAAGATTTGTTTGTGCGACGCATGTATGAAGGGGCTTTTCTGGAGCAGTCCATGTTGCTGAACACCCGGTTTGAGATCAGAAAGAAAATCAAGGAAAAACGGTAAGTGTTCTTATTACGCAAGATTTATTCTTCATTTTGCAATTTAAAACGGGGTAACTTTATAAACATTTATTGTCCTCTTCAGTTCACAGCAAACCATCAGAGTGTTTCTATGTGGAACGATGTGGCATGAGACCTATGATGAAATGATGAAGATAATCATCTCTATATTCAGGTAAACACTATGTTTGAGTTCAATCAACTTTTTACAGTTGCATTTAATTGCAACTGCATTAACATTTTTATTTGCTTTGCTTCCAGGCTAGACGAATACAAACCTAAGACTGACCAGAAAAGTGATGTGGAGTTTGAGTTCCACATCCATTTTGATGACGCTTTCAAGACCGTTAGTAATGGAAGACATGTGAATGAATATGCCGAAACCCTGGTGGATGTGGTCAAAGAGGTTTACACGTAAGAACTGTATTTGCTCATATTTTGTTTTACTTACTGGTACTAGGAACAGAACCTAACCTCAAACTGCTATTGTTGTGTATTCATTAGTATTTTCAGGGAGGAGGACCCATGTGTGTTTAAGCAGAAGCCGCCCCTACCTGAACAGAAGATCATAAGCACTCCATATGGGGGTCGGCTGGAATACACTCTCCCTAAAGAAAACGTGTTGATGGTGCACCTTAAAGACAAGCAGAAAATCCGCCACAAGAAAAGATGGTCTCAGGTACCTACTGTAGTAACTGTAGAACCAGCTTTAGACAATTTAGACAAGTTATTTTCTATTATAAATACATATAGTACATTCCACCAATCTTTTTTCTTTTGGCAGATAATGTACTTATACTACCTTCTTGGATTCAGGCTTAATGGAAAATACCACAAAATGTTCGAGGAAGGTGGCGAACTGGGTGTTCTTGAGGAGAGCTTTAAGGTAAAGAACCTTAGCTGACCGTTACTGTCACTATAATGCACGCTTTATTGTTGGCAAATTGTTGACCATGTTTGACTATGTTTTTTAGAAAGAGAAAAACAACACATACATCCTGGCAGTGGATGGTGATACTGATTTCCAGCCATCTGCAGTGATGCTGTTGATTGATAGACTTAAACTCTATCCAGAGGTTGGCGCTGCCTGTGGCAGGATACACCCGACGGGCACAGGTAGGAAAAAATAAATAAAACATTGCTTATAATTAAAGTGTTGCTCTTTGTTTCTCAAAATGTTCTTACTATTCATATATTGTGAATAAAGGGCCCATGGTGTGGTATCAGAAGTTTGAATACGCTGTTGGTCACTGGCTGCAAAAGTCTGCAGAGCACGTGCTCGGCTGTGTCCTGTGCAGTCCTGGATGCTTCAGTCTTTTCAGAGGATCTGCACTCATGGATGACAACGTCATGAAGACATACTCAACAAAAGCCTCTGAAGCCAGTCACTACGTCCAGTACGATCAAGGTAACCTACCTGTTTTTAAACACTCACAGAGGAGTTTGTAGTTTTGTAGATGTTCCCCAAACTAATTTGTGGTGTTATATTAGGTGAAGACCGCTGGTTGTGTACTTTGCTGCTGCAGCAGGGATGGAGGGTGGAATATTGCGCAGCTTCTGATGCCTACACAAACGCTCCACAAGATTTTAAAGAATTCTACAACCAGCGCAGACGCTGGGGACCTTCAACCATGGCCAACACCATTGACCTGTTGGGAACAGGAAATGTGACATCGGAGAGGAACAGCTCCATCTCAAAACTGTTCATTTTGTACCAGATTATCAGCATGGGGGCTTCAATTTTGGGTCCGGCAACTATCTGTCTGATGGTGGCAGGTGAGTTGAGGATGTTGAGGAAACATTGCATTAATGTATGCACAAGTGCTGTTGCTATTACCTAATGGTTGTTTGAAATATTCCATAAAAAACATGAATATATAATTGTTTTTATTGTGTATTGATATTATGTACCATTTATAATAAGCTTTATTTTATCTTGCAGGAAGTTTTATGTTCATCTTCAAAATGGATGCAAACACAGCTCTTGCTTTGGCTATACTGCCCCCTGTTGTCTATCTGATATTGTGCTTCAAACTGAAATCTGACACACAGATTACAGTTGCAGCAGTCATGAGTGTGTGTTACGCATTTCTGATGGCAGGAACAATTCTCTCGATCATAGGTAACAGGTTTTATTTAATTAATAATAAAATAATAATAAAGTTTAAAAAAAAGTACTCCCAGCCAAAAGAATTCATCTCCATCTAACATAATATTTTTTATTTTAACTCACACAGGTGATTTAATTGTGAACAACACTTTCATGACTCCAAGTGGCCTGTTTCTCATTGGCATGGTGCTGTTGTATCTCATCACCGCTGCTCTACACCCTCAGGAGTTCTCACAGGTCATCTATGGAGTTTTATATTTCCTCTGCATTCCTAGTGGTTATCTTCTGTTAGCCATTTACTCTATAGTCAACATGAATAATGTGTCGTGGGGTACACGGGAAAGTGGTGGCCAGGCTAAGACTGCGGCCGTCAAAGCCTTTAAGAATCAAATCTTGCAGGCCACATGTTGTGAATGTCCATGCTTGAGATCTTATAAAGTTATGAATGAGGACTCAGCAGCAGAAACCATAACGATGACCGAAAAGCCACAAGTTCAGGTTCCTATAGAAACAGAGAGGTAAAATGCTGTTTTTATTACTTCTGACATTATTTTTTACATTTTTCTGACATAGGTTCAATCGTTAATCTGGTTATTTCCTTTCTTTTTTTCCCCTACACAGTCCTTCAGTGGAGTACCCACAACATTTATATCAAAGTAAGTACTGTGTGCCTTCCGTACTTCTGTATACATTTCTTACTCAAATAAAATAAATAAAAGAAAAAATAAAAGAAATGAAAAACTGTAAGTAAAATCTCATGTTTAATTTCATTAGCTTGGATTGAATGTCTGCAGGAGAAGCCTTATAATTTCCCAATGTGTGAAACTCCACTTGCAGAGGTAACATACCTACTATTAAAAACTACCATGATAACAATGTTCTCACTGTTTATACATTTAATGGCTGTGATTTCTTCTTGTCACAGGATGAAAGTCAATTCTGGGAAGAGTTGCTGGGCAAGTATCTAGAGCCACTTAAAGAAAATAAAGAAGAACAGGAAAAAATCGCCAGTGATCTAATAGATCTTAGAAATAAGGTATGCCTTTACAAAGATTACTTTGTGTCAGAGCTGTTTCATCTGTTGTCTTTGGAAGAAAAAAAATCGGATATTGCTTTTGCTCAAAACATTCCTTCTTTTCCACACAGGTGGCATTTGTTTTTTTCTTCTGCAATGCACTTTGGTTAGTTGCAACCTTCGCCTTTCAAACAATTGGTGACACAATTTCCATTAAGATCCCAAAGCTTTATCCCAATGGGACCCTGTCTGCTACAGAAAAGTTTTCCCTTGATCCTATTGCGCTGATGTTTCTACTGGGCTTTGCAGCCTTGCTAATACTTCAGTTCTTTGCAATGATATACCACAGGTAATAAAACATGCACACAGATCAGATCTCACTCACTGTATACTTACCATATTTACACTTAAGTGTTTTATACAAAACAAAGAATATTTATTAAAATGTGGTTTGAGATTAAGACCAGTTATTTTTGGAAACCATCCTATAATTTGTTTAATTCAAAGATGCTATGATGTTGTTTTACATGAATTACTTGTGTGACATGGTATTGTGATTTCTTATCCCAGAGTCTATACATTAATCCATTTTGTGGCATATGTGGATACAGACACCAAAGCTTACAACAAACGCCGTAAAGCTAAGAAAAAATCTCAGGTCAGTGAATGGATCATATTGCTAAGGCATGTATGGAATTTTAGGTTATACGTATTGTTGGAAAATAACTGTCTAAATGTTGATTTTTAAAGGACTCGAACAATCCAACAGACCAACATGAGCAGCTTGACCAATCTGATGAAACAGACCAATCAGAACAATATGGCCATGACCAATATGATGAACAATATGAAGCCGAAGACATTGAGTGATCAATAATTAATGCAATCTTACATTAGATTTTTGTTTATTGCCTAATGTGAGTACTCCAAAAGTAAAGTTTGTGTTTCAAAAAGTACCTGTACTTGCGAATAATTATTTTAGATATCTATGCAACTTGACAAAACCCTGCACTGTGAATTTAACTGATATAGCCAGAAATATAAAGTACATTATCATGTTTTATTTATTTTGCCATTTAATGTGTTATTGTATACTTGTAAATATGGTGGAGGAAAGATTTATTTTAATTTATAGTATTACATTTTTGCTCCTTTAATGTGATCTCTAACTGATTTATATTTTCCTATATTTTTATTTATACTTATTTATTGTCTATGTTGTATATAACTGTACCTGTTGTAAATGTGAACAATCATGAATAAATGAATATTCTTCATCAGGCCTTTATATCAGGATGTGTCGGATGATCTGTCTTTCAATACAATCAATTTAAATTTGTAACCCTACATTTTAATAAAATAAAATGAATAAAACATATACTTTATATATATTTATTTATTTATTATAGAATGAGTACAATTAATGTTAAACAAGTAAAAGCTAACTAAATAAAATAAGGCATGTCTGTATATTAGGGTGGTAGTCAGAGGATCTGTTCTTAACAACTGAAGTTTCTATTGCTGATATAAGATAGAAGATATAAGATAATGAATGTTAAATGACATATTTAACTGATATATAAAAGGACGCATGCAAGAGGTACAAAAACAGATTTATGAATTATTAAGCACTTAAGTTGCCTCTGAGTCAAGAGAAAGTTCTGTACATAAATTCAAGGTCAGGGTAGACGAGGAAACCAGAGAACGTTGTGTAGCGTCCCTGGTTGCTGTAAACAGCAAATCCTTCGTCCTGTTGACTGTACAGCCAGACGCTTTCTCCTCTCCTCAGTGACAATAGCAGACTTTGACTCTGCATCTCTCTCTTCCGAGACATGTCCTCATCAAACACCATAGCTCTCACCTCTCCTCTGCCTGTCATAAGCTTCACCGACACTGCCCGGCGAGGATGCTTTCCCACGGTGAACGCAAAGTAGTACGCACCGGGAAAATAGCAGGTGAACCGTCCAGATGTTTTGTTAAAATGGCCACCTATGTTCACGTACTCCACGTCAAACGTGAGAGCTTCTCTCTGGTGATGCTCTTTGCTTTTGCCCAGTGCGGACGATGTCCTCGCGACTGAAAAGGCAGATCGCGGTTCCTCATGGGTCTCTCTTCTCCAGTCATAATAAGGGGGAGGACAACCTGAAAGATGCCCTGGAGGAGACAGGTGGTTATTGAGGTACCCAACAGAGGATGTGGGGTCTGGGTAGACGAGATAACCGCTAAATGTGATGTATGGTCCGACGTTGCTGTAGATGGCATAGTCAGGGCTCTCCTGAAGCAGCAAGTGAACCGTGTCCATGGGTTTCAGACTGATCATCACACTTTGACTGTGCACTTTGCGGCCCTGGTTTCGATATCCGTCGTACGCCATGGCCTGCACATCCAAACCGTTTTTCACCAACATGACCGACAACATTTTCTGTGGGAACTTTCCCACCGTGAATGAGAAGTAGTATGCACCTGGTAAGCGGCATCGGAAACGACCTGTATCTGGGTTGAAGTCATTACCGATGTTGACTAGGAGACGGTCAAAGGTCACAGTTCGCTGGGTCCCACCTAATATACTGCTGCTGTGCGTGGCGGAAAAGGCTGAACGTGGGCCTGTAGTCATTGGAGCAATGTGGAGAGGAGTCACACAGCCCAGATAAATGAGAAGACAGGACAAACATCTGCGTGGACTCCATAATATCACACCGGCTGTAAGAGAGATTTTGTGGTTATTTTCTGTCTAATGCAAATAAAAAAATTTATTTGATTAAACACGTCAAAGTCTCACAATCCTTCAGTTCTGGCATGTAATGTGTAATGAACTGGTTAAGTTAGGTTTAGCCCTGTCAGAATGGATTCTGCCTCTCATATCAGGTCCTTAGTGGAAGCATGAGTCTCTCTAATTCTGCTGGCATTGTCTGTTCACAGTGTTCACTGGCAAAAGGCAATAGATTAGGCACTGGTTCATCTGCTCCTATGTGCTGGAACAAAGGCGGGAGGGATGACTGAAACATGTCAAAGGTGCAGATCCATGGGAGAGTTTATAAACATAAAAAAACCCTTCGATTACTCACAGATGAAAAGCCCACTGAGGAGCATAATAAACATTAGGGACAATAATAAAAGTGTCAAAAGGGGTCACTGGAAATATGTCTTTTTACTTCCTATTGACAAACAGAAAATATTTTCAATTTACAACAATAGATGGTTACAACAAATTTGTTATTGTGCTGTTTCCCTTGTAGCTAATTTGTTGTTTTTGCATGATATTATGAATTATGAATAAATAACTTTTACATCACTGTATTTCTAAATGATTTATTTAGTTAAACTTAAGATCTTAAGATCTATTTTTCCATCTTAAATGTACTCCAGCACTAAGGTGTATAACTAAAAGTAGATCAATTCATTAAGAAAAAATTATTATAGTATAATAGACACATAAAATAGACAGTTCGTAACATCACACTATCAAAATCAGCTGTTTTAATGACTCAGTGTAAACTGAATCTACAGGATATTTATCCAAGCAATACATGTACAAATTAGTCTAGAGTTTTCTACAGATATTCTACAGATATACTCTTTTAGACAGTTTTAAAATAGGTAATGTCTAGCATAAACACAATTTCCATACCTGGTCTAAATGTCTGAAAAATGTTCATGTCTGTGATGCTGAGCTCTTTCTCTCCAGTAAAGTGTTTAACACTCTCTGTACACCTCTGTGAATATATCTCAATATAATGTCTGTGTGGCATCTACTCTCACCAGGGATGACAGTGCCACCAGAGAGAGAGAGAGAGAGAGAGAGAGAGAGAGAGAGAGAGAGAGAGAGAGAGAGAGAGAGAGAGAGAGAGAGAGATTTAGTACAAGAAATTGAGAACTATTCTCATTGCAATAAAAATAGCAAAATTGCAATAAAAATTTATTTAATAAAGGACATAAATCTCATTATGAATGTATGAATTTTGTGATAGGTTTTAACGCATCAAAAGAAAATCTTACTACAAAACTACATTTTCCAGATTATCGCGGTAGCACGTTTCCGCGTGCGTCTCGAGGTCATGCCGCACTGACGCAAGGCGCCGGAAGGCGTGCGTGCATTGCGTCTCCGCCGTCAATGCAAACGAAGTAAGAGGCACCGAGAGTCAAAGCTAAAAACCGCATTCAAGACAAGATGGCAGGGTTGCCCCGCAGGATCATTAAGGTAAACGTAAAGTGAGACACATTGCACATTTTTAGTCTCTCATTTTTAGTTAAAATATCATGCTGTCCTTAAATATCATTGAAATGAGCAATGAAAGGCGACAGCTTGCGCCTGGGCACTGTTTGTTAGCCACTTCCGTTTCGGTACATTCGCTCGTATCCCGAATATGGGTGGGTTAAAAATACATCCACTGCTGCGCGAAAGATGGCGGAGGGCCTGTCTCTTATTCATTACTATTTAAGATCCTAAAATGGAAATGACAAACGCGCATCGTCCCGAAACATCAAGTACAGTTTAAAAGGGTGAGAGTGGCACGGGCGAGCTGATTCATTGAGCGCGAGGTGTTTTGTATAAGCTCGCAAGCTAGCCGTTCTAGATACGGCTAGCTAACTCCCCACCAGCCGTAAAAACATGCCACATAAATAAAATATTTGGCTAACACAATTGTTTTTCCACAAAGTTCACATAAAGACTAGCATACATGCGTTTTTCAACGTGGTGATCTGGCGATTTAGACGATTATGAGCAAAAATGAATCGTGTCACTCGCTTCCTGTAGGCTAGGGAAGATGTTGGCTTTTCGGCAGCTAAATGAGCTAATGACTGCAGGCCCCAAACAGCAGAAATGTCAAATACAATTCAATGTGAGATTAATAAGAAGAACAGCATTTAAAGATCACAATCGCCTCAGTAAGGTGATTAATAATTATTTCTCGATTGAACTTTTGCAACGTTAATGACATTTGGTCACCATTCTTGATAAATCACTGACGTGAGCGCATATGTTTTTGCACATTTAAAATACGTAAATTGCATGCAACGTTGTGTATTATATTTTAACTACATATACAAACAAAGATGCTGATGACATAATTGCAGCTTTTGTGTATGTTGTTCATTTTTCCTGTACAATTATCAAATGCCTAACAAAACATTCCCAGACAGCCCGTCTAAAGCATCAATCCACTTCTGTTGTGGTCCAATCGCTGTTTTTGAATGCCGTCAGAATTGTACATTAAGTCACATGGAAGTAAACTACTACATTATTTGCAAATGCAAGCACATACTCTTTAAATGTGGTAGGGTTGTGGTGCAGTGTGTTCGAGTGTGAATCAGGTGGTTGAACGTGTTTTTGACGGCTGGTCCCCCAAGCATAAGACCATGACAGGGAGTTGGTCTCTTTGCCTGTGTTTTTCTGCATGTTTTTGTCTGTGGGTTATCTGAAACATGTGAGGAATTTATTTCTGGGTGCAAAATAGGCTATTCTGAGAGATCTGTAGATGACAAACACTTCAATACAAATGTCAAATTTTGCATAAGCAAATCAGGTTTGTATTAAAGGTTTTCATCATAATGATAGCTCAGACGTAAATATTGGGTTGTTTAAATATGATGTGAGGTCGCAAAGTTTCTAAAGCATTTTCTGAAGATTTTCTCATAATCAGGTAAAGTACTGTGGTTAGAATTGTCACATCCATAACAGCCCTTGTTCCTCATAAATGAGCACATGAAAATTAAAATAACTATTTTATGTTCTTTGAAGAGCCATCACTTCTCCATTTGTTGGGTATTATTGCTCCTTGTTTGTACATTTAAATGCAGATAATAGACTGCATTTATTTGTAGACTGATATTTCTGACGTCTGAGAGCTTTAGTAAAATGTGAATAGATTGTTCAATGTAATGGTTATAAATACATTCAGTAAGAATATTTCAAGTTTTGACTGAAAATGTCACATATGTAATGCTGGACTTACATGTGTGTGATGTATTGTGGTGATTCCTTGTATTTTTTTCCCCTAACATTTATAAACATTTATTGGAGGCTAATTAAAGCATTTTTTGTTTTAATTGTTTGTAACAGCCAAAATCAGATCTTAAAAAACTAAATTTGGCTAGTAGAAAAGTGTTTGTAGAAAAAAAACTTTCGGTCATTATTGTGTTCAGACTTACAGTAAATGAATGCTTATCCTTTGGACTAAGTGGTTTCATAACAAAAAAATTTTTTATTACACTTTTGTATGATGTAAGTATTATGTCCAGTATAAAGGTACTGTCATGTTTTGCTAAGTAGTTTTGGTTTTATTTGGCATGTAGACCGTCTTTATGGGCTAGAGTATTATTATATTACACATTTTTCACAGATGAATAGACCTGGGCATTCCACAGGTGATATCAGATTCTCTGTTTGGTTAGTCATATGGGTGTGTATTTCCAAAGAGCTTAAGGTTCAGCATTGTGCTTTACTTAACTGTCAGGTTAACAGTCCTTTATTAAATCTTCAGTTCTATTTTTGAGTAATACAAACTATTGTAATGTCGGGCTAAATGTCAGTCTGCTATAGAAGCCGTACAAAGTGCCCTCTAGTGGAATTGCAAGGTTTTCACATATCTAAATAACAATCCGGAAGCAGAAATATGGTTTTCCCTGAATGCATTACATGTTTGATCTTTGGTTTTGTTTATAATCTATACACACAGTTAACCTTCTCTTTATTTAATATGTATCAGTACATAATTGGTAAGAGCTTCTTCAAGTTCCTGCCTGATTGATCTTATTTCCATGTGTGTGTATAGGAAACACAGCGTTTGTTGGCAGAACCAGTGCCCGGTATAAAAGCAGAACCGGATGAAGGGAACGCTCGCTACTTCCATGTGGTCATTGCCGGACCTCAAGACTCTCCCTTTGAGGGAGGAACTTTTAAACTTGAACTATTTCTTCCTGAAGAATACCCCATGGCAGCTCCGAAAGTACGATTCATGACCAAAATATATCACCCCAATGTAGACAAGCTGGGAAGAATATGTCTAGATATTTTGAAAGGTGAGAGATCTTATTTTATCTGTAAATCTATAATCTGGGGGGTCTGTGTTTATTGATGAGAAATTGGACTGATAATTTCCAGAAACTTTACCTGCCATGAGTTTCAAATTGACCAGAGATAATCATTAAGTTACCATGTGTCACCATTACTATTTTAGGTGATTATAGATGTTTTTGTCACTTTGTAGTTTGCTCATATTTTAAGATTCAGCGAACAATAAAATTATTCTTTGAGTTAGCCTTTTTTCAGCTCTTGGGTAAAGTAGGCTTTAAAATGTGGGAAAATTATATGCACAATATTTTTTCCCTCTAGTAGTTTATGAAGAGGAAGGAAATGCATCAGTGTTGATTTCTAGAAAAGCTTTTTTACATCAGAAGAATAATAATGCTCTAAATATCCTAGCTCTGTATTATACAATATTTTTCTTGCCTTCTGTGCACATACTATAAGCAATTTTGCTTTTAAAATAAAAAATCAAATCGATCTGCTCTTCTGTACTTTTTAATTGTACGGTGCTTTTCTTTTAATGCTCTTTTTGTCATTCTTCTTTTCCGATGACATGATGTCCCACAGATAAGTGGTCTCCAGCCCTGCAGATCCGCACAGTGCTGCTATCAATCCAGGCATTACTAAGTGCTCCCAACCCTGATGATCCTCTAGCAAACGATGTCGCAGAGCAGTGGAAGACTAATGAAGCTCAAGCCATAGAGACAGGTGGGTGCTGGATTCATACATTAAAAGGATCATTTAACCTCATATCATTCCGAAGCCATTAGAATATTTGTTCTGTGAAAAGCTGTTGGGACGTAACACCTGATGTTTGAATTGAATATCAAGAGCCATGGTAGTATAAATAAGTTTTAGGATGTAGTTCATGATTCATATGGATTACTTTTATACTGGATTATTCTATATTATTGTGTTTAAGCTAATGAGCCCTGTAACAATTATAAAAAGGACTGTGGAGTTCTGCAGAACATCATTAGTGTTTCATGGAAGAATGTCATAAAGGTTTGAAATAACAAAAGCATGAATAAAAATCATTAAATGTATTGGTAAACTAAATCTTAAAACAGCACCTTTAATAATTAACCAGTTTAAGTAGGTTAGGTTTGTTCTATTTTCATCTGTGGTTTGCCGGGTGCTTTAAAAGCCTTAATGGTGGTAGTGCCTTTTCAAGACCTTAATCCAGCTAGTTCTTATCTCATGTAGCTGACTTCAATGTGACTTAAATATGGTGATATTGCAAATTGCTTGTAGCAGTTAGTCATAACGGTTTTGCAAGAAGAAATATTCCCACCCACATAGCTGGCTTTAGATAAGTTACTTTTGCGCCAGAGGTGCACTGAATAATTGATTTTCTCTGGGATGTAAGTGACACACATTGAAATACACCTTTGCATGAGCTGCCCAGGACTCCAGTGATTGTCATTTGGTTAACATATGTTATTTGTTTGTCTTTTGCAGCCCGAACATGGACCAGGCTTTATGCCGGAAACAACATTGAAGTCTAGAAATGTATGTGGGGGTGGGAAAGAAAAATGGAAGTTAAGAGCGAACTCCATATTCTGCCAAGACCAATTCATTTCTCATGTAAAGGACACAGTCTTAGAAATCGAAAAAATATGATAAACTAAAGCATATATTAACAAAAGCAAGCAAGAGAACTGCAGGCAATTTGTGATTTAAATGCACATTAGTACAATGTCTTTGTCCTGATTCACTGCTGTTCAGATGCATGGGCAGATGACCTACTCATACAGCTTTCTTTTCCAGTGAATGGGGAGGTAGCCACAGACTTCTGCTATGAAGTGTGCATTAAAACTGACTCATTTGTATGTCCCATTGTTTTTTTTTTTTTTTTTTGTTTTTGGAGGGGGTAACTTTTATATTTCTTTTAACCTTATTATTCCTATGTTGCTGTTTGATAATGAAGAGCAGCTGACTAGCCCTTTTTGGTTTTCCACCTAGCAAACATATAGGTTCACAAAATAGAAAAGAGATGCAAGATCCACACAAGCAGCAATTTGACCCGGGAAATGATTCAACTGGAAAGATCTTCTACCGTCACTGAAGCTGTTACATATGTAAACCCTAATGTAGATTTATGTTTTGGACTATGGGCAAGGTAGAGTTATAGAGAAGGAAGATTTGCATATTTCTTTTAGTATAACATCTATGTTATGGTATCTGGTTTTAGTGTTTTGTTTTATCTATCTTGCCATCGTACTAATTGCACTCTCAAAAGTCCAACATTGTGTGCTCTTTATTCTTCACAGCCCATTGCATCGATTCATTTGTCTGTTTTTCCCTAATGCATTTATTTCCAAGCACCAAGGTTGCAGTGGGGCTGGAGACGATTGATGAATGAAATGATTTTAGTGTAGGGGGACGGGTGGGAATGTTTGCAAAAACATCGCAAAAGATCAATAAAGGCTTTGTCTCAATTTTCATGATTGGTCTTTGGTTAAAAAAGTCAAATTATTTGTAAACTCCTGCTTTCTATAGAAAGGGGACAAAAAGATCCTGCTTTTTAAAATGTGATGACAACAGTCCACACACATACTTCTGTTATTTCTGTAAATAAAATCTGTTGATTAATAAGAAGCATTTATGTGGTGCTTTTGTTTTTTAATGAGTTTTTGAGATTGACTCATTTGTTTTCAGTTGCCTGCTGTTTGTCAGCCAGTAAGTTAAAAAAAATAAAAGCTTTCACAGGTTTGAGAAATGTTAGCGTAATGTTTTTCTTAAAAAAACAACAACTATTAAATAGTTTTCTCACAAACACACAATCCTTCATGTGTATACTCATACAAACACAAATTATGTCATTGAAATATTATCGTTATTCTAAAATGAAGAAATAACTTAGTTGAGCACTTTCTTTAAGCATTATTTAAATGCTTCAATTGGTTATTGTCACATGTACAATGCCAGTCAAAAGTTTGAAAACACTGTAACTGTTGGAATTATGTTGCGACTAAAAGCATCCAAAATAAATGAACACTAAGGGGTGGTTTCCTGGACAGGCCTTAAGCCTAGACCCAGACTAAAGTGATTCAGACTAAAGATGTTTGAGCTGTTTAACTAAAAACAGCCTGCATTGACATATCTAAAAAAATATCAGTGCCATCGTTTTGCCTTATGATGCACATCAGTCATGCTTTTTGTAAGGCGTGTTTTAAAAACTACTTAAATGTCCTAATTTAACTAAGGACTAATCTAAACCCTGTCCAGGAAACCACCTCTGTTATATTTGATCATCTTCAAAAGTAGTCACCCTTTTTCCCAATTTTTATCATCCAGGTTCTTGACGTCCCAACCTGGGAAGCTTTTAAACAGAACTGAAGAAATGTCTATGCTTGACTCTTATTGGCTGCTTTTTATTCGTCATTTTTTCAAAGTAATCCATTTCAAAAACATTTTTAAATGAAAGAAATTAATATGTTTTACAAAAGTAACGTAGACCTTAAGATTAAAAGATTTTTATCAATTGTGTCTAACCTTTTGACTGGTGCTGTTGGTACTCCGGTACTTTATTTATCGATATAGTTAAAGTGCATTTATGTCTATATGCCAGCAGATGGCGCCAACACACCGTGTAACGACCATCGCGATTCAAACGCTGCATGTGTAGCATTCGCCTCAGATGATACTTTATATCAGCGACTGTTTAATTGTATCAGTAAAACATGCAACAATGTATCAATTCTGCTCACTATACGCGTTTAACGATCCATTTCCGCCTCAATACATTTGTGTCTTTGGAGCTCGCATGATGTCTCATTCATATCTTCAGAAGGGAAACGCCTATCTGTTGATGGTATCTTCGGTTTGTAACGCTGATCCTATTGCAGCTGATTTAAGGCGACTGCGCAGAGCTACACAGCCGCAGCAGAGGAGTGTTCGCGCAGCACCGTCCAGCCACAATGGTCAAGACAAGAAAACCCCAACTTACAATCTCTACTGTCAACAGAGGAATTATGTCTTCGACGTGAGCCAGTTTTTATAAATACAAACTGCATGATCAGCCCGGACAATCGGGGACGACTTTCAGCTTTTGGCCTGAAAGGCAGTTGTGTTGCGCGCGAGAGCCAAAAACTAGGCAACCGAGAACACTTGTATTCTTGCTTCGTTCGGAGAAAAAAAAGCCCATGATGAAATTCAAGCCCAATCAGACAAGGACTTACGACGGAGAGGGATTTAAAAAGCGAGCGGCGTGTCTGTGTTTTAAGAACGATCGCGAGGACGAGGTAAGACTGTCCAGTGGATCGTCAATACTTCTGTCCCTCACTAATATAGACAGACGTCTGTGATCAATGTGCTTTTTAACCATTATAACTCTTTATATAATTGAACATTAGATCCATAATACTGCTTAAGATAAAATCACTGTAGATGTTTCGTTAGACTACTACACTTAAGTTTATTCTGTTTGGTGAGATCTCTCTCACAGATCAGAAGCATGGCTCAGAAGTCAACCTCTTGATATTATTTCTGAAAAATGAATTCATGATGCACAGCTAGAAATATCAGACACTTCATAGGCGACTGATGCGAGGAGATATAAATGTAGTCAATGAGATCAGATCACGCAGTGTCAGAAGTGAGCTATACTCATGACTGATCACAGCTGTCCACAACTGGTACATCTATCTGTCTCATTCAACACTTTTAGTGATATCCTTGTCTTGTGTCTTTGAAGGGTGTGTACAGTTTTGTAGTCTGTGTGATAGGCTACAAGGGCAACATTTTAATGAGTAGTAAGCAGTAATGCAATATATCCACATCTAAGAACAGAGTTTAACCAGATCGTCAAGAGTATAAACTCTTTAATCCAAGTCTGAAAAGCAGTGTATTGATTCAACATTACATAACTGCGGATTATTATTTACATTCCAAGCAGTACAAGACTTGTACACACATGATGGCCCACACCCCTGCAATTATTGGTCTAGGATAAATTGGCCTTGTATACACATAAAATTGGCAGGGAATTGTCAACACCATCCCAGAAATAAGAGCAGATAGTGTGTGGTTGTGCTCCACCATGATGTTTCACCTGCTTTGTGTCAGGAAGTATTTTTTCTGTGTACCTGTAAACAACATTACAGCCATCTAACTTGCGAAATAATGGGTCTCATTTAGATTTTCTTTCCTAATACAAGTAGTTTGTCATTAAAACTTTTAAAAACATATATTTATTGAACATTTTGAGTGAATACAAAATAAGTAAATAAATAAGATAAATAAGTAAAGGAAAACGAGAGCAATGCCAAGTACCAATAAGTCATTAAAACTTTAAGGACACATTGACCACATGTAGCATTTTGTGACCTCCTCAAAAGTACTAAACATACTGTCGATTATGAAACGTGTCACGTACAGTTAAGGTGTTGTTGAGTTGAGACAGACGCTCGATGTGGTGTAGTATGCTTGGAAATGATAGGAAAGTGCCGTTGAATATACTAATACTTCCAAACGACTCTCTCTTTCTCCCTCATAGATATGTTTTCCTTAAATAAAAGTATTTCTAATTAACCTTTTCTTTTGACGACTGAGTACTGTATAAATACAGTTGTCCAGTTTTGATTAGCAATGTCTTGGACATGGCAGCCTTGGACGCTGAATATTCCGCATAGCAACAGGACTCTTTCTCCCAGGTCTCCTCCATGTGATTAGTACAGGGGCGGGAGGGGGGGCGAGGGGTAAGTTACACTATGTGCTAAGTCTCCAAGTGACCTATCAGCAGCAATTTATAGAAGCAGAACGACAGCACTCGCTGTTCCGTAACAGATTCCTTTTGCTGTTTTTTATTTTTCAACTTTCTTTCTCATTTATTTGATGTGTTGCTCTCATTTATCCTCTTTGTCAGGGATATCATTTCTTTTCTCGTGTTTATTTTCGTTGCTGATAGCGTGACGTTGATTCGGCAGAAAGGACATCAGTACATTCCTGTCGTGGTGACGGTGAACTAAGTACAAACAGCAACATGCAGAGACTGTGTGCTAGAGAAAGATAGTACTACAATTTATCTACTGTTAATGCTGTTGTCCAAAACAACTCTGACTACATTATTGTCATCATTATCATTCATTGATTTTTACATTTTCTAAAGAATATTTTAGTGATGCTTGAATTGTTCTAAACTTAGGGTCTTGTGGGTGGTTGTTAGGGTGTTGCTAAGCAGCTGCTAAAAGGTTTCTGCAATCTACGGTTATCTAATTTTTATTGTCCATTTTATCATACGACAGGGTGTTTGAGTTTCATTACCGTCACTGATATCCTACTTCAATTATTGCTATAACCTTTGATTATTCCTTCCATAAACATGCTTGTTGACTGTCCAAACATTGTGGGCATGCTTCTCTCAATTGTGCAGCAAAGCTGTGTTCACATTCAGAAGGAATACTGCTGATACAATGCTTCTGAAAAATGTTTGTGGCCGCGTGTTTGGGTTGGGCCACCATCATTCTGTCGCAGACTGACGGCTCTTGCATTTTAAAATGCCTGAGCTGTAATTTTGTCTCAGAAAGGGACACTTTAGTTTACAATCATTTATGTTAGAGATAAGCAGTTAAGTCTAGCAAGTGAATAACATTTTCCTTAAAGACTTTATTGGAGTTGGTTTGTCAGGGCGAGCATACCGTTTCAGTAACAACAGTCACAGTTGACCTAATCTGAACAATGACCATTTAAACAACTCAGAACAAAATGCAGTATGTGACCACAGGCACTTCCTCCTGTAGCTTGTGAGACAATTTGCAAATGAAGCAATAAATAGAATTGCATTGAAAGTCTGTGTGAAATGTTGGTTGAATGTGTGAATGGTCATGTTGACCTGCTGTTTTTTTGTGAGATTATTGCTACAAAGTTCCCAATAAAACTCTTGTGGTAATGTTTCACATTCAAGCAGTTGCACAGCGTTTGTGTATCTTATAAAGCCTTTAATAATCCGACCCCTGATAGTTTTATAGACTCTTCTGTAACTTTATATCAAAGCATTGAATCTAATGCCTATCGTGACTGGATGACAGCCACAGTTTGGCTCGGTTATGCTGGTGTTTTGGTTCTCTTCTGCTGTGTCGGTGGAGACGGGGTCACACGTGCCCCTCAAGCTCATTTAAGATACTGTTTATCATGGGTGTCAGATGGACTCTGAACTGGGTCAGTATGTCAGATGATTGCTCAGGACTGTGAGTATATATGATAAACCTCTCTTTAATTATGAAAACGGAACACATTCATGAATTTAATGATTTAATGATGTCAGGTGAAAGAAACAACACCCTTTTAATCAGTTGTTTGAGTAATTAGACAATTGCGTCATTAATAAGGTTTACATTCCTGTGCTGGAATTACATGTATGTCAAAGCTTTTAATACTCAAATACTGTTTTATATACTTTATGTAGGAAGGTTTTATTTATTCAGTTTGACTTGAGCTTAAAAGAAGGTGAAAATGATTTCAAAGATTATTTTGAGTTTATTATCTAAAGATATTTTGTAATCTATTCATTTTAGTGACTTCAACCCCTCATGCCAGCATTACCAGTTGTTTTTGTTGGAAGACCCTCTGTGATCCTGTTTCATTTAGTTTAATTCAACTAATTGCCTCTTGTCAGTTGTTGTGATCTGTTTTTTAGGCGTAAAACAATTATCACAAACACATTATCTGCATTAGTAAGCATATTGGCACGAACAAATGCGGCGGACCCTTTGCTCTTTCAGAATCAACGTGAAGGCTAAACATGTGAGATTTCTCCATCAGCCGATGCCACCTGGTCCGATCACACCTGTTACAGCTCCCACACCTCATATCTGAAAGAAGAGCTTGACTCTCAGCATACAGAATCCACCGCTGTGGCCCGGGCAGCTGTTGCTGGGAGTTTATTTATAAGAAATGATACCACAGATATATGATCGCTTTCTAGAAGAGTGATGCAGCATGATGCAAAAATGATAGATGAGCAGATTACATGTACATAGATTTTCAGGGGCGTATTTGTTAATACACTGAGCATGTCGTTAATTTTTTGTATGATACATTTAATAAAATTAGTAACACTTTACAAGATTGTATTTGTTAACATTAGTAAATGCGTTAGCTAACATGAACTAAAAAATAAACGATATACTTTTCAGCATTTATTCATCTGTGTTAATGTTGCTAATGCCAATACAATTGTTTATGTGAATTGACAGTGCAGTAAAGTTGTAAAAAAAAGTAAATTGTTAAAATGAACAAGATCTAAGATAATACGTCTCATTGTTATCTTCGCTGATGCATTAACTAGTGTTCATAAATACAACCTTACTGTAAAATGTTACCAAAAACCCTTAATCTGAACTATCATGTCAATCACTATAAACAGTTTTGTATTAAATCCTGTTTAATTCGATGAGGTCACACTTTTGATGTTATAGTTTTAATAGTAATAAAACCCAAACAAATTAGCGATTCGCAACATTTTCTTCAGCAAATGTAAAAATCTCATTTTCTTTATTATATTTATGAAAGTATTATTTCATGAAAGTGACTACACTACCACTTTTAGCTAACCAGACTGAATAATTGAATTACCTCAGTGAATGTTGAAACAAACAGATTGGCAGGAGGTTCAGCGGGTGAAAGGGTTTTCTGCAGATCAATGTACTGTTAGTATCAGGTTGGGCTCAGTTACGCAATGAAGATGTTCTTGCAAAGTGTTGATGAGTGTTGGGATTTGGACTTATCTATGTTCTATTTATGTATGTCATTGCGGCAGGTCTTGCTTGTTAGCAGCAGTCGGCATCCAGATCAGTGGATCGTTCCGGGAGGAGGGATGGAGCCAGAAGAGGAGCCGGGAGGAGCTGCGGTTCGAGAGGTCTATGAGGAGGTGAGGTCTGTCCCAATGAAGACTCTAGTTGCTCCTTGATTTATTAGTTATACATATGTGTTTACAGATGGGTTTAATGCGATACAGATTGAGCGCCACTTTGAGACCATGTTGGGTTTGAAATCTGGGCTCTCTTACATAAGCTTCCAGACATAATATTTATGTTAATTAAATGTTAACAAATGAAATTTACAGTGGACTCCAGGTAAATTATGAAAATTGTTTTGTGGACAGGTTTTTGTAGAGGTTATCCGTACAGTTTAAGTAGGATTGCATCATCAGTCCTATAGGTGCTCTGTCGGGTAATATGGATCTTGGCAGTTGTTAGGTCCAGTTTCCTAAATGAGACCTGAACCATATGTTTACCAGCATAGATGGCTCATGTTTGGATCAAGAGTTATGGCTTGCAGCTGTCCCTCATATCTTGTCACCAGAATTTTTTGCTTCGGATAGCCACCATTTACTGCATACTAAGCAATATGTACTGTATACCAACTCCTATTTTAAGAAAGTAAAATGGTACACAATAAGCAGAGATGAATATTGCACACTGCAATATGCTACACTGTCATCATGTGATCTTGCTACGGTGAATGTTACGTTCAGAGTTAAATCCCATTTCTAATCCAATTTATGTAAAACATTTTGTTTAGTCTAAGAATAAAATTTCTATAAAGAATAACTTTAACTCAATCAGCATGTCTTTTCTGTTAGCATCAAATGGGGATCCTTCACTAATTGCATTGCTTCCTGTCTTGGCTAAGTTGAGCTAATGGTTATATGGTTCATTTCAAGGAGGAACTGTGTCATGACATTGAAAGGCCATTGTAGAAGTTGCAACAGGGTAATTTGTTGACAGCCGTGAAGCATGGCAGCAACATTTAGAAACCGTGTCCCGTTACCGTTGGCCTCTTCCATCTGAAACCGACATTCTGTGTATCCGAGGTTCACGAGTTATGGTGTTTGGAAGCTTCCTTGGATAACATACCCTCTGATTTCAAATAGTTAAAATTATTAATAAGTTTTACATTTCATTTGAGCATAATCGCATTACCGTGAATAAAAACCTGCAGACAGCTAAGCCATATTGAGCCTGTTCCTTTGGTCCTTTATGCACAAGACTTCTTACTTCGAGGAATTTGTTTGTTACACAATATTACATAATGATTTAAAAGGGTGTAACCCACACCATCATAGTGCTGGGAGACCCTGAAGAAGACCATAAACCTGTCTGTGAATTATAGCACTCGTGGGACCCGAGCTAATGTCCCGCAGGGGATTGCCAGGGGTGGGATGTCCCAAAGGTCTCATGAAGCTGGTCGTTTATTAAAACAGGCCTCTTGATTTTATTTGATGATGCTCTAATAAATCTGTTTCCTCTGTTGACAAGAATCAATGTGGCTTGGCCCACACAACAAAATAATCTGAAGAATGATACTTGACCACATGAAAGCAATTTTAGCGGTTACAGATGTTTTAATGGTCAAATAAAGTTGATTGTAGGGATGGTGAAAGTACAATTACTTAAGTATTACTTTTCTGCTGCATATATGTAATAATTTAAATTAATTTCTGTAGTCTGACTGACCAATGGCTGCTTTCAATAGACTACTGACATTAAATTTGACACGTTTATCTGGGTTGTTCAAATGACTGTTATGTGACCATGTCAAAAAAGGATACACAGAGATGACACAAACCCACTCAGGGCAGTTCAAATAGACAGATTCTCCCATAGTCCCCTAAATTGCCCCCTGTTGTTTGTCAGATCCAATTCTGAATGCCCTTGTCAACCCAAAGTGCATGTGGTTTCAGGGTGGTACATTTCTACACAAACCAGGTGAACTAGTTGGGGTATTTTGCAATGCCTGGATAAAGACATGCTGTTCCCTTGAGCGTTATGTTGTCGGGGAATCTCCTGTGTTATGGAAACATGCGGCTCAGGTCTCTCGGATCAGTGAGTCGGGCCTGATGTGTTGGCCTGATGTATCAGCACCAGCTGGAGCCGTGCCAGAAATCCTCCCGTTAAGCTCCTGTTAACACTGTAAGAATCATCCCGCAGATCATGTCATGATGCCAGAGTCTTCTCCTTTAAGTGTCATAAGCTGCAGAATAATGCGTCTTAACCCCTCTTTAGTGTGTGTATGTGACCTGTTGGATGATCATGTGACCTACTGCTGTATGTGTCATTACTGTTTTGTTTATCTTAAATAATTAGAATATATATTAATTTAATAATTAAAACTGTAATGTATAATTAGTGTTTTATAAATGTGTAAAGGAAAGATGTTCTTAGTGGTACTTCTTTAGTAATATTTACATTATTTACAATGTGGGCGACATCCTGAAAATAACTGTCAATAAAAGTAGCTTGTGGGTACAGAAAAATGCAAATGTTGAGTCTCACAAATGTTTTCTCCATATCTATTCCTGCTTGAACAGGCTGGTGTGAGGGGCAACCTTGGCAGACTGCTGGGAGTGTTTGAGGTAAGACTGCCAAACTGCCTTATATAAAGTTAGATGTTACTTTGGGCCCCTCTTGCACGTGGCACAAACTTGAGACATTAATAAACAAGACTTTATTTCATAGACTCTCATAAATATCTCATCCTGACACCTTCTCAATGCACATTTTACACATTGAGTTTGTGCAACCTCGTGATGAATTGATATTTGTCATTCTGTACAGCAGAATCAGGACAGCAAGCATCGAACGTATGTGTATGTGCTTACAGTAACAGAGACATTGGAAGACTGGGAGGACTCGGTTAATATTGGTGAGTTGCTGATGAGTGTCAGATTTGTGTGTTTGTGTAAACAGTGGCAATTTATGTCATTCTCGTAGTTCATTTAGTAGATGATTGTGTAGGAAATGCAAAGGTCATGTGTTCAAACCCCAGGGAACACGTATACTACAAAATTCAGTGTCGCTTTGGATAAAATCAGCTATTAAAGGCATAGGTGTAAATTGTAAATATAAAAATTGTAAAATTATAAAAATACAATCAAAATGGTAATATACAATTACATGTTTTTTTGATATATTGATATATGGTTGACCAAATATGTATGTATTTTATACTTAGATTTTTATAAGGTTAGCTCGCCCTAAAATAAACACTTATTTGCCAAAGCTGTTGCAAACATTGTAAAATATCACTTTAAAGCACTTAAATATGATAAATGCGCATTTCCCAGAAATACTGAATGGATCACCTGTAAATTTAACAAGAATTTTTGAAGTAAAAAAAGTAAATCAATAGTAGGAATTTTATTGGTGTACCAAAGGTTTAGTCCGCTACAGGACCTTGGTTTCATTTGTTTTTGATGTGTAGTATTCACAAGCTTATCCCTATACTAACAAATTCATTTCTTTTCATAAGACACAACTGCTGATCTGTAAGCGGGGCAAATATGGGGATTTATGTGGCTATTTTTACAAAAGCTATTACAGATGTTGGGCAGGCGTGTGGATCAGCCACAGAAATCTTCTACTCACTGGATTTTTGTTGATAGGATGGAGCATGAAAATAACATTTAGCCGCAGACAGCGCAATCCAAAACTTGCACTATTTGTAGATGGTGTGGAAAGAAAAAACCTAGTAACCCTTCACTCCCAGCAGACGTATAAATAGATGTAGGTTTGTTCACGGGAAGGCGTGTCTGTTAGCAGGGGCACAGTTGTTTTCCAGTTAGCGTCACTACACTCCCCTATGTCTGGCCTCTCTCTCTTTCTCTACCATAGTTTCAGTTGCCAAATAGGGCATCATAACCTCAATACATAGAGAGCAAGAAAGCTGTATACCTGGCACAGCTGAGCAGAATAAACAACACTCAACAGTCTGATTGTCATCATGATGACCTTTCACCCTTTTGCAGATTTAACACCCACAAGCCTTTCTTTAAAATGCTTAAGGTGAATATTTAAGTGCCTGCATTTCATGAGGGACTGTTTTGAGGACTATTAATAAAGTGGAACGTTTGACAGCCAGATGGCTGGGCAGCCGAACATCTGACAAGTTCACTGCGAAGTTGACCTTTTGTATGCTACTTAAATAAATGTGGTGCATTTAAAACCGAGCAGCATCTATTTATTTATTGGCAGTGCGTCAGAGGTAAATGAAGCGTCTACATAATGAAAATTATGTTTTAATTACCTGTAAAATATGTATACAATGTAAGATATGATGTCATTAATGAAATGTATGCTTTTAAATATTTAGCACTTTACAGAACATTTTAGTGTGCTGGTAATGTTTTGTATTAAAGCTGCAAACCGTTATTTTTTTGGTTAAAATAAATCTTTATTAAGAAAGTAGATAAAGAATCTTTACGTCTCCTTATCTAAATAAACAACGATAAGCTCATGATAATGATTCATTAAAATTATAAAGTTTTCGGGTCAGATTTTGCAGGAAATGTCTTAACACCTGTAAAGATGTAAAGTATGTAAAGTAATCTGTTATTTCATACCTGTCAAACAGAGATGGCAATAGGGAGGCAGAAGTTACAGACTGCAACTTTAAATATGTTATTCAAATGAATATTAGCAAGTAGATAGCTGGCCTTGACTGAGTAATGGAAAATAAAACGGCTTATATAATTTTTAATTCCACCTCCCTAATGAGAATGATCAACAGAAATGAAAACATCTCTCTTCACTGACCATTCAAATATTTTTAAATTGTTAAGTTGGCTGTTTAAAAGCCTAAAGTGCTATATTCTCTGAAAACGGCAATAAAGTCTCATTATGGTTTAAACCTTTAATTCTGCTATTGTTGCAGGTCGGAAGAGAAAATGGTTCAAGATTGATGAGGCGATCCGGGTGCTACAGTGCCATAAACCTGTCCACGCAGAGTACCTCCGCAAACTTACTCCTCGCTGCGGCCCCACGAACGGCAACTCGCTAGAGCCAGCAAACACAGACGACAACGCCCCCCTCCACCAAACAACCTCACAAGACTGTGGACTGAACCGTTTACACAGATAGAACTGCCAACAGAGGGCATCAATGCAGAACGGACTTTACAAGGGAAACTATCCTCGGACTGGAAGAGACTATTTTTGCATGTATAATTTCAATGTTTACTCTTTGAAACTTTTTTTAAAGTGTAGAAACCAAAGGATAGTTGTGAACGCCTTTCAGGTCATTGAAATCAAGTAGAGCAATTACACTAATTTTTCATTCATAAACAACTACTTCAAGCCAAACTAGGTGTAGATAGAGTATCTAAAGGAGCGTGATGTCAAGTATTAAGAGCAGAGTAAAAGTTATGAAATGGTGAATGTTTTGGAAATGTTATTTGATAGAGAGCTCAGGAAGTGGTGGATATTTAAAGTTATGTTGCCAAAGTTTGAGTAAATATGTTGCTTAAAAGAGATAATTGTGATGGATCTTTCAGAATTCTGTTAATTTATATCTAATCAAAAACCAGGCCTGTTTGTTAGTTGTTTGTTAAATGAAACTTCAGCACATAACAATACAAAACCAGATACGACAAAAAAAATGTCATTTACTCAAAAAATAGCCATGATTTATATAGTATGTAAATAGTTCTAAAATAACATATTTGGGCTGATTTTGATTATATTAGATGCCTTCATCACAGATATCTACCTGTAATATAGGTTTAACATGCTGTGATGTTTAAAAGTCTTTTCACAGTTTGGTCTTAAATGTGAATTACCACATTAAGTGCAATCTGGCTACTCCTCTTTCTCTTTGCACATTGATGAGTAATTTTCAGTCCTGTCAAGGCATGTGGCCATGGGTGTTTATTCTTATACCATGATGACATTTGGTCAAATGTGAACAATAAAAAACTGCTTATGGCGTCTTTGGTGCATGAAAGACTTTGGAATATCATTTTGTTTATATTGTCTAAAGATATATTCTGAATATTTCAGAAAAAGGCAAAATCCCATCATGGCAAACAAACCAATGTAACCAAGTAGACATGTCTACTTTTTCATCTTTCACAAAGTGTCAACAGAAAGGCAATAAACGTGTTGTAATTATACTATCAATTTACATTGAGGAGGAATTTCACAGTTGTATGTATTTTGTCAGTGAGCAGTATGTGGAATTCACTTAATTGCAGTGGGATATGTGGCCAAACTGTTTTAACTGAGACTGTGTATGGTAAATAGCGTACTTATCTTTCCTCAGAGGGAAGATTGCATGTCAGGTTGTAAATATGTTTTAATATTCAATTTCAGCTTCTGCAAGGTAGTTTATTTAGTATTATGATCACAGTTTGTTTAATTAAAGGATTGCACTGCTAAAAACCCAAGCACCTCAACTCTTAACTTATTTGTCAACAAGGATCAATGATTTTATTGAATTTAATGTGTAAAAGACTAAGATGTTAATATGTTCCCAATGTGATTTCACAGAAGTAACAAAATGTTGATTTCTGTTAACTTTATTGATTGTCTTTGAGAAAATAAGCAAAGCCCTGAACAAATTGAAACAAAATAAAAAAAACTTGTTCTAACAATGTGAGAATGATTTCATCATATGGGACTGATTGTGGTTAGAGGTGGAGATCCAGAAGAGTCAACGTAGTTGTTGGTGAACAACATATTTTGTTTGTTCTGGAACAACATTCCTGAATCAGATTTTTGGGTTAGGTTTAGTGCTAGGGGCTCCTACATCTTTCATATCTAATTATTTAATTAGGTTATGGTTATGGTAGGTTAATTTGCTTGACAGGATTGTTATTCTAGAACTAACAAAAGGTGTTAATGCAAGATCATGGCCTACTTGGGAAAATCAACATAAATGTTGAATGTTCAAGCTGGCCTGTAATTGAATCATCATACATTATTTGAGGGGTTAAATAACAGAGAACAAGTAATGATGTATTTGAAAAATGTCATGTGTCCAGTCCTCGCCTGGAGGCATAAAATACGTATTATACCTTACCAACATTATACCAACAAAAAAAAACTATTGATAGGTTAAAACCACCTGCTGATCTAGTTTTTAATACTTTCCAACACTAAAACAATTCTGTACAAAAATATGTTATTCTTCTGTAAATGCCAAACCAGTCGCGTCCTCCATGTCAGTAGGTGGCAGTAATACATCCGCCTTCGTATAGAAAGAGGTGACGTTAATTCATCAAAGATGTGTCATATATTTTTTTGATTTTTATAATTAACCCATCATATTGGACTGTGATCTTAAATTGAGTATTGGTTTAAATAGCTTCTCACAGCAAAGCAAACCAGCCCGTGCAGGCATGACACCCCCTTACCAACCCAGCGCTGCTGCTCCCGTAGTGGATTCTCTATCCTTATTCCATACGTCACGCCTTTGACCTAAACTCTATTACCGATGATTGGTAGAAGATCCTCACAAGCAGTCTACGATTGGAGGATTTAGAAGTCGTTCATATACTTGGTCCAACCACACCAAAGAGTGATGATCTGAAGGGCGGGACATGGCGGAATACGGGTGGCTTCTATAGAATCGATAGCGTGTGTCTGCAGGTGTCAACAACAAAATAATAAAACGTACACTTTTATCAGGACACAACCTGTAAGATTTGATTCCTCGCGATTTTAGACAGAAAAAAGGACTGCAGTATGTTAAGACGAATATTACAGATGGTGAGTGAAAAACTGTTGGAAAAGACAGATACTCTCATTCAGCTGAATGTGATTTTAGCTTGACAGGCCTGACACTACATAATGGCCTTGTGAAAGAGGGAGGACTCCTTAAAATGTTCATTAGCTTGTAATGTTTTAAGGACAGTTACAAATTGCGAGTTTCGATAACATGTGATTATTTTAGGCGCAGTAAATATCCTGACAATATAGCGCTTACATGAGTGTTGGCATGGAGACTGAGCTGTTAGCGGCTAGCGGAACATAGCTTGACAAAATAACTTGTTTTAAAGATAACTACAATCAATGACAATCTGTAATAAACTTTATTCATTTTAATTTGCGTTGTTTAAAGTGGGTGCCCATTTGAAATAGCTAATGCAATAGCATTTTCCACCCAGTGTTGACTTGCTGTGGTCTGAAACAACACGTGACTCACAAGATGATTTCCTCAAATGTCTGTGCTGGAGTTCGTTTGAAGTTAGTGTAGTAATAAACAGATATACAGCTTTTGCTTTTCAATAGCAGCTGATAATTTTTGGCTAATCTTGAATTTCTAATGTTCAATTTTCTGTTAGATCTGATCTGATCAAAGTTATGTATTTAGGTTTTTAATCAGATCGTTACTATAGGTGTGATGGGGAAAATTTGCATTTACAGTCATCATGCACAATTTATGAGAAAAGGCGAAGATTCAGCGTTGAAAAACATTTCGATTTCATTGAATTAGCACTGTTTACCTTGTGTTTTACCCTTTAAAATGAGAACATGTCCACTTATGTGATGTCAAGTAAACTTACAGTGTAACATTACCAGTAAAGACCATTATAGTTTCCATTAAAACCAGTACACTTTCCTTTATAAACATGAAATGTGTTTAAATCTCTGTGATGGTTTTCAACAGGGATATTCCATTAAAACTAAAAGCTACTGTTTTGAAGTATTATGATGTTTTTAAAAAGTAGGAAAACCTATTTTTAGGCATAAATAAATGACTGCTCAATTAAAACAATGTCAGAGCCATTCATTTCTATTAGAAATTAGATGTGCAATAAAATTGTTTTTACAATGTTTTTGCATACATTGAAAACAGAGTTTATTTGGGGGACAAAATCGAGCTCGTAATCGAGCAGCTTTAATTTATATATTTTTTTATAAATGGGACAAACCTTGCTGAACGATTTTACATACAGTACACTTTGCATTCTAACACCTTCACACCTGGAAAAATATACTGTATACCAGGCCAGACATTGATGTTATGTCATGATGCAGAGCATGAGATTTGTGCGGGTCTAATGGCTTTCAATTTGTAACCTTGTGATTGCTTGTGATCTGACAGGCTTGTGTCTGCATTGTAGGCATAATCTTACGTGAAATGTCAAGGGTGTGTCAATGTTACAAAGTATGATATTGTTTGACATCATACTGATTTTGTTTGCCACCATCAGCATTTGCGCAGGGAAACTTTAATCTGCCTTGCTGCTGAGTATATAGTGTTTCAGCATCACGCTTGTCCTCAGATAAATGAGCCATGCCAAGAAGCAAACAAAGCCATTCCTTGCCTTCACAGCTTGTAAATGAAATGCAGTGAGCCAGCCAAACCAGCACTCCGACTGTCCAGATGCCTGGCCAACTGTGCCAGACCTAAATAGTGTGATCAGATGAGATCGAATGAGTTTCATCACGTCTGACATGTGACTCAAAGTGTTTTTGACTGTTTTGTTCATTTTTGGTAACAGACTCCTGGGAAAGGAGGTTCCCAGAGCTCAGAGTCGGAGCAGCCGTCTGCCGATATGAATAATGAATCCTCAGAGGTAACCTAAATTAAATTAAACGTTCATCTTATAATATTACTTAATAATGTTTTGAATAACTCTGCATTGCTCTTTCAATCTTTTCCTGATCTCATTGTGGTGTTAATTCATTTATCCACAGGGTTTCATTTGTCCTCAGTGTATGAAATCCCACAACTCTGCAGAAGAGCTCTTTAAACATTATGAAGTTTTCCATGAGCCCGGAGACCAGCCGTCTCACTTCAGTACTGGCAGGTGGGCCAGTTTTATTAATCTGGGCTGTATACAATCATAACATGACTTTTGGCTGATGTCTGTGAGCATTCAAGCACCATCCAATTAGGGCTGTGCCGATAAACGATATCATATCGAATCGCGATAAAATATATGTCGATAACAATGATAAGCTCTAGGCATTTTTACTCGATATGGATTAATATAAGAGCCAATCACACAGCAGAAATATGCAACAACAGCCAATCAGCGTGCAGCTTTTAACATTCACATCAAAGAACAAAGTCAATTTCCTACGGCACTTTGCAAAGCAAACTCGACACGAGGATGACAAAAATAAGTGGAAGCAGCGACCAAAGTGAAACTAACCTCGAGTTATTATTCAAAAATGATGAAATTGTCCACAAAAAACTAGACTTTAAAATGTAATTAATGAACCCTCAAATTTTTATGGCTTCAGTCTCAGTTGGGATACTCTTTTAAAGCTGGCAGCATTAACAGTTTATATATCGAAATATATGTCGTTATCAATCAATATGGGAAAAAATGATCGAGTTTACATTTTTGCCATATCGCCCAGCCCTACATCCAATCATTTCCTATAGAAAGCATTCTAGCCCCGCCCCTTCTTGATGAACCAAAAAGTAAAATCAGAACTCGTAAATGCTGTTTGATGTTGACTTCGTGGATGGTTTCATTGGAAGAAAGTTTCAGTTGCTTTTTGTGATGGTAAAATGCTCTGTAAGTATCTCCATCAGAGCATACTGTATATTAATACAGGCTGTTTATCATCTTCAGGGAGGATCCATCCCTTCTTCGACAGGAAGTTCAGGATTTACAAGCTTCATTGAAGGTATCCTGCCTTTAACTCCCACACTTCTTATCAGCTGTAGAATGCATGAAATGTTTGGTGTTATTCCTAACACCATTACTCAATGCTGTTATTTCCACTGAATCAGACTGTATCATCAAAATTGTTGACACTTTTGTGTGTGTGTGTGTGTTTTCAGGAAGAACGCTGGTTTTCTGAGGAATTAAAAAAAGAATTAGACAAAGTACAAGGACAACTAGCATCTAATAAAGTAAATTCTTTAAAATGGTTCAGATAGAGTTAATAATTAATAGTTTAATAATTACTGAAGTCTGGTTTGCCTTATTTAACAAAAAGCATGTGTTTTGCTTTTAGGGCTCACAGAGTGATGGTACGAGTGTAGAAGAATCAGGTTGGTTGAAAGTAATTCTAATGGTTTCTTAAAGATAGTATCTGTTTACTTGGTACATATTGATCTGAGATGTGAAGTTGCAGTCTGTAATTTGTCTTTTCAGAGCTTGAAATGAGGCTCAATAAGGCAGAAACTGAGATGTTCAACATCAAACAGATGAAAGATCTTTTTGAACAGAAAGCTGCCCAGCTCGCCACTGAGATAGTTGGTAAGATTTGCAGAAAACGTTCATGCCTTTTACTAATTCATGCAGTCTTCAGAACATAAAGTTTGATCTTAAATGTATCAGACAAGATGTATTGGAAAGGATCTAAGTAAACAATATTTCATAATTAGGTAATGTTTACACCGCCCCAACATATGTTCAAAAAAACGTTTTTAACATACCAGTTTACACAGATCGGCGAAAATGAAAAAATAATATGCATATCAAGTTAGTGGTTGGCACTTTGTAAAGAAATCTATTATGTCACTGTTTTCCTCACTTTTCATGAAATAATCCTGTAATTTGGTACTTATAGTTATCTTATGTGTCTTATGTATAGTTGCATATGAAGCAGAGAAAAATCTTGTACAAAACATAAAAAATGACACACTTCAGCTTTAAAGAAGAAACGGTCGCAACTGTAAATGATGTTTAATAATCAAGTACGATTTTCCCCAGACATTAAATCACGTTATGATGAGGAAAAGAGCACAAGAGAAGCGTTGGAGCAGAGGCTGACCAGTCTAAACCAAGACCTGCAGAGAGAAAGACAGGAGAAAGAGAGACTGTCAGCAGAGCTGGTAACCTCACACATGGTTTTATGATAATTAATGAGTTAATATTCTCTCAGCTGCTGCTGCCGGTGTATCATCAACCTCATACATCATCTGTCTCTCCCGGTCTAATCCCGTCTGTCATTGGCTCTCCTCCAGCTCCAGAGGCCTGGAGTGGAAGACGTGGAAGTGTTGAAGAAAGAGCTGGTACAGGTGCAGACGCTGATGGACAACATGACACGAGAGAGAGAAGAAGAGTCGGAGCGAATCAAGAGCCAATACGAACAGCTGCAGGCCAACTTCACTACCTCAGAGGTGAGACACCGCCTCAGATGAGCCGACTCAAACCTGCCGTCACTTTATCAACATTGTACAGCTGGCATAAAGGTTACAGTACCGTGGTCATTTGCTTTATAGTTTGTCAATCCCTAAACTGTTTATTTGGAAAATGTGAGTATCGTCACGACTAGGCACGTACTCAGACTCGTGCCAGAATCAATAGCTTGTGAAAGTAATGGGAGATAATTTCGAGACATTTGAGATATGTATTTAACCTTTTACCCCCAGTGACGTCACTTTGACGGAACGTTGTGAGATGAGATGACTTTAACTTTGTATATGATTGATTCTTGGGTAAAAGTTAACATCTATAGCGTTTGAGGGTCACACTGACTGTCCTTTCAGATTCCTGAGGTTAACCATTAACCCTCTGGCCTCCCTCCCGCCTCCCAGTATTTCCTGTAAACACACCTGTAATGGCTTGTACTCCTGACCCAAAACTGTTTGTCATTATGTAAGTCATACCAAGGCAGTGCAGCTTTGGATTGTAGATCATTACAAACAGGTCAATCGAGTGTAGTATGACCTTTTTTAGATATTCTAGTTTGGCAACTTTTGTTGGTCTACGTAATTCGCAGACTGCCATCTAGTGACTATAGAAAGGAAGTTTTAAATAGCCAGGGGATTCTTGGAAACCACTGCAACTTTTTTGTAAATCCAAAGAGCATAAAATCACTGAATGGATTATTGCTTTTATGAAACAGCGGCAACAGCAATACGATGAAAGACAGTCAATGTTTAATTAATATTAATCATTTATGTGTTTGAATAAGATTGAGTTATCACGTCTGTCTTTGTGTGTCCCGTCTCACTTCACTGGTCTGTGTGTTTTTGTGTCTCTCTCTCATCTTTCGCTGACCTCTTACCCTTCATGTAACACTACACCTGCTTTTCTTTCTCTTGGAGATTCGTAAACTGGAGGTAAAACTTTTCAGTCTTGAATGCCATAATGTCAGTATTTCAGTCTAATAGATATTTTTTATTTTCTATCTTTTCAATCATTTTTAAAAACCTTTGAACCATTTAATAGGTAAACATTTTAGACGGAGTTGTCCATCCTTCGTGTCTGTTGTTTTACAGTAATATCCAGAAGTGATGTCCTAAAGCGCCATTTGTACATTATTTGCTTTTAATGCCTACTAAAGTAAGATTAAACTGATTAAACAAATTGAAAATATGTAAAGGTTATTTCACAGGAAATAAATGATACATTAAGTACAGTTTCATCTGTTATATTATTTGTTGATTCTCTCTTGTGGTAATATTGTATATTTATTCTTCTGGACTATGTCTTCAGAAATGTTTTTTGCAAAGCCTTTACAAAGCTTCAGTTTAGACTTCAAACACAATAATGCAACATGCATACAAAATCTTTAGTGCAACTTTTAAAAAAATTTAATAGAGAGTATTAAAGATGTGAATTGTTCAAAGTTGGACATTTTTGGTTTATATTGGTCTTTTATTTGTTGTTTTTGCCTGTTTTGTCTTTCGTTTTTGAGTAGATGCCACGTTTAATTGGTGAAAACAATGCTATAAATAGACATTTCTTTATTATGTTATCTCTAATAATCTCTAAAGGTCCCATGTTTACAAAATTTGTGGAAAGATTTATTTTAATGTTCTGGCTGCTAACCTTTCAGTGCTAAAAACATATTGCTAGTGCATCTGTTCCTCACTACCTCAATTTCATTTGCGTCAAATTGAACATTGTGGATATTCTCACAAAGTTTATCACCTTCTCTGCAATGCTCGTCTCACGCTTGTGTGTTTGGTTGCAGAAAACGATAGCTCAGCTGAAAGCAGAGCTTGAAAAAGGACCTCAAGAAGCAGCAGTGTACACCCAACAGATCCACCAATTACAGAGCAACCTGAACAACCTCCAGCAGCAGACACAGGTAACCCACACAGATTAAGCCTTCAGTAAGGAGGCACGTGCCTTACGCTCGCAGCAAATACAGCTGTATATTTTAACGGCATACTTAACTGGTTTGTGGAACGCACGTCAGCGCCTGCTATCTTAAGACCCGCCTGTCTCCGGACCCACCAAGTATTTCAAACAACTTCTAAATTTAAGTTTAGCGTAGCAGCGTTTGCAAGCGCTACCAGCTGCCCTTTCAGAAAAGCAGGCGACACATTTTACGAGAAGGCTCTCTGCCGGGGCCCCCCACGTGCCCGGTCCACAGCGGACCCGTCGACCTGTCACCACACCATGCATTGTGATTGGCCATTAAAGAGTGTTGACATACATGTCACAGATGCAGCGTAATTAAAGCAGCGGGGGGCGGTTGGTCTCGTGCCAGTTGCGATATTTACGGTGACAGGCTGCCGCAGGTAATGACCCACAACACTTTGGTCCACTGTTGCAGTTGTCAGGATGGGATTAGGAGATCAGAGGCCAGAGGTGCACTGACTTCTGAAAAATGTAGACCACAGCAGATGATGGGAAGTGAAATACATACGATTAAGGGTCGTTAATAGAAACTTTCCTATGGGTATAAGTATTAATATATAAATATATAGTTTGAAAGAGGATATATGTTTCAAGACAGTTATGAGGAAGAGACAGATTTATAATCATAGGGTGATTACAGTACATTGCGTAATTCAATAATGCCAGAAATGTCCCAGTTACGTGATCTGCTACAGTGTGACAGTCAAGTCTAAACAATAGTTAAACTACAGTGACTCTGAAGTATAAATTTGAGGCCAAGATATTGTCTGCAAGATCACAGAAAGACTGTCTATGAATATCAGTTAGTATTATTTATAGTCAACATTCTTTTCAGGAATCTCGACGAATGGAAAATAAGGCAATGTAAGAAGACACTGTCAAGGCAACACATTACCAAATGACACTATAGAGTGACTGTAGTCCACACAGACGATGAAAGGGGCTTTGTTGGAATGGGTTCACAGCTGTGCCCTGGACATTATGTTAAAAGGCACAGCTCACTGTGTGATGTAGATGCCTTCTTCATGTCTCCATTGTGTACTAGTCCCTGTTTCCTTATCAACCATGCCCTTTTTATAGCTGTCGCAGGGCAAAAGTCACAACACTCGCTGGCATTCTAGAGCCCAACCCTACCCTTATAAAACTGTCATAAATTGTACTACATACCTTTACACAAAGAGGTCCCCGAGCTATCCCAGAAGTCTCAGACACTTTTTCAGCGTGCTATTTGGATACTTTGCAGTTACAATGCTGTAATTAGATATTCTGTACAGTAAGCAATAGGCTTGTCTGTAATACTAAAACTGTCTGTAATTGCATTTTTTGTTGGTTGTCATAATAAGACAATACGTGCATGAATAAGGCAATAATTAGTGTCATTTAGTCAGTCATAATTAGCCATAAACTGTAATCATTCTGCCACTCCTTAGCTTTTGTCTGAGAAGTTATCTCGTAAGGAGAAGGAGAATCAGGAGCTCGAGGAGCGTCTGGGTCAGGAGCAGACCTCCAAGAAGAATCTTCAGGCCAGCCTGCACCAGAAAGACCTGGAGCTCCAGGAGAGCCAAGCCCGAGTTTCAGCGGGGGAAGCGGCACTGAGTCGGGCCAATGCAGGACTGAATGAACGCGGGGAGGATGCAGCTAGACTCAGACGGGAGCTCGGTGAACTGGAGAAGAAACATCAGGAACTGAAAGCAGAGAAGAAACAACTCCAGCAGCAGAGGGAGGATAAGGAGAATCAGGGATTACAGCAGCAGAGTGAGATCAGCCAGGTCAGATACTATAAAATACAATCTAATACAGATGAATGTCTCTGTTTGACATCAATCCAACCATTCTGTTTATATACCTTTCTCACTAATCTCTTATGTGTACCCACCAACGTACAATCTACCCATCATCCATCTGTATACCCGTCTTTCCAGCCATTTATCCATCTCTTATTCTATGTACCCACCTATGTAACATTCACCTATCATCCATCTTTTCATTCATCCATCCATTAATTTCCATACCCATCTTAACAACCAACCATCCATCCATCCATTTATCCATCTCTTAATCTTTGTACCCAACAACGAACCATCTACCCATCATCCATTCATCATCATCATCTATGTACACATCTATCTATTCATATACCCGTCATATTCATTCATTCATAAGTCTATGTACTCATCAATCTGTCTTTAAAACACCCATCTGCCAATCCAAATTAGAGCAACTGTCATAATGGCATCATTACAAAAATAAACAATATTGTTAAATTACAAAATGAAGTTAAATTTCACATTTTATGTAAAACAGCATTGATGTCATTATGATCTCATGTTTGCGTCCTTCAGCTGCATGCCAAGCTGCTGGAAGCGGAGCGTCAGCTGGGGGAGCTGCAGGGCCGGCTGAAGGAACAGAGGCAGCTGTCAGGAGAAAAACTTAAGGATCGAGAACAGCAGGTGGCAGACCTGCAGCTCAAACTGTCCCGTGTGGAGGAACAGGTAGGAATGGCTTTATGTGAATATAAAATGATACAAGCAAACCAAGATCGGATGCATTTGTGCACACTAGAAATAATTATTAAGTTAGTTAACATGTTAATTGGTGGTAAGTATTGTTACCCTGAAGGAATAATTATTGCTGGGAGTGTCTTATTTTCACACCCAGCCTATATGTCATGTGTGTGTAGTTAAAGGAGAGCTGTGCCAAGTCTACTGACCTGCAGCATCAGCTGGACAAATCCAAACAACAGCACCAAGAACTTCAGACACTTCAACAGAGCACTAATGGAAAGCTTAGAGAAGCACAGGTGAACATCCCTGAAACATCTCACAGCTGGATTGAGATTTAGTCGCAACTTACCTTGGGTTGTTTCTAAGCTCCTTTGACCTTCCCGTGCAGAACGATCTGGAGCAGGTATTGCGTCAGATTGGGGACAAAGACCAGAAGATCCAGAATCTTGAAGCTCTGCTGCAGAAGAGCAAAGACAGTGTGAGCCAACTAGAGGCTGAGAGAGAGGATCTGTGTGCCAAGATCCAAGCTGGAGAGGGAGAGGCAGCTGTTCTCAACCAACTCCAGGAGAAAAATCACTCACTGCAGGAACAGGTAATGAGAAAAACACACACCAACACTCTCAGACTGTGCTGCCATCTGTTGGACAAAATGTCGAGACTTCCACTAAATTAAAAGAAATTGAAGTTTTTTGTGTGTCAATTTAGATCTCACAGTTGACTGATAAGCTCAAGAACCAGTCGGAGAGCCACAAGCAAGCTCAGGAGAACCTTCATGAGCAGGTGCAAGAGCAGAAGACCCACCTGCGTTCAGCACAAGACCGCTGTCAGAGTCTGGAGACCAGCGTCTCTGAACTTAACACTCAGCTCACAGAGAGCAAAGAGAAGATCGCCCAACTGGACACACAGGTAGAGCAATCATTTACATGTACTTTATCCTGGTTATAGGCTAGATAAATTCATGGACATATTTATGATTTACTGGTCTTTGTGTCTTTCAGCTAAAAGCCAAGACAGAGATGCTGCTGTCTGCAGAAGCAGCAAAAAATGCCCAACGTGCTGATCTGGAAAACCACCTGGAGACGGCCCAGAATGCACTGCAGGACAAGCAACAAGTATGTTTTATTTGATCCCAAATTGTAGTTTAATTTGTTTAATGAATTCCATTTTTGTCCTATTTTCTATTTCCTATAGTAAACTGTAGTAAATTCCTAGATACTATAGTGGTTTTAAAGTATAGTATAATAAATTTTAAGGTATACTACAGTTTTACTATGACTTTTGAATTTACTATAGTTATTACTACAAAACACTCTAATATACTACAGTAATTATACCATACTATAGTATAATTACAGTAATAGTACTACAATTAAACTTAAATTAGCAAGGATTTTTCAAGCAGGCGTGTCATAATTTGTTTAAGTTATCTGGACTTTTGTTTTGACAGGTCGTCACAAACACCCTTGAGTTGCAGTGTGTATTTGATTATGTCTTTTCTCAGATGAAATGCTCGTGAAATAAACCTTTAGAGATAAAGTTCATGTGTTTATGTACTCGCAAACACTGCATCGCAGAAATCATAGGGCTCTACACATGGTATAAACATTAGACTGTATCTGTTGGAGAAGGTTTCTCCTGTCATTTCATTAGGTACATCCGTGTGTTTTCTGCATATGTGATTATGCAGGAGTTGAGTAAAGTGCAGGCTCAGCTGGAGGAGCAGGGCCACAGGCTGCATGAAAAGCAGGAGCAGTGTTCTCAGATGGAGACCGGCCTGAAAGACAGCAGAGAGAAACTGCTGACTGCAGAGCAGAGGATTGAGACGCTGGAGACCCAAGCCAAGGTCAGAAAGAGCTTTATCCTCTAAATCACTGCAGTACTTTTTTGCATTGTCATCACAACAACACAAGTCTGCATTTTAAGACTGTGTTGTTGTGTGTGATTTTAAACTAAGTGAACGTGTGGATGTGTTTCTGACTGCAACAGAAAGCAGAAGCCGAGTTAACAGATTTTCGCTCTGGGAAGGAACAGTCTCAGAAAGAGCATCAAACGCTGAAGAAACAGATCAGTGAGCTGGAGTTAAAGATGAAGGAACTGAATCATCTGTTGGAGTCGGAGAAACAAGGGTAGATACTTGGGAAAATGTTAAATATTTATGACATGACTCAATTAGTACATTTACTGTCGAAACAGGAAGTGAGGCGGAACAACATTTTTTGGAAAAATTTTACAAAAATGAGTTCTCAACACTATAAATGCATAAATCTGGTAAAAAAAGTTCATTTATATGAAACGTTGAATATATATGGTCTTGGCATGGATTAGAAGCCACAAATTTGAACTTTACGGTGCTTATATTTGATATTTACATGACATTAGACGATTCAACACAAAGAGAGATTTACCATTTGAGCTGATAGAGACTAATGATGTAACATGCCTGTCTTCATTTTACCTCAGAGCTGCCAGCCAGCATGAGGAGTTAAAGAAGAAAACTTCAGCTCTCTCTGAAGCAAGACAACAGCTGGAGAAGGCCGAAGAGAAGTGTGGAGCCCTGCAGGCCAGCCTGGATAAGGTGTCCCAGGAAAGCCAGACACGGCAGGGAGAACTGGACAGGAAGTTCCAAGGTCTAAGCACAGAGCTCCAGAAAGCTCGGGAGGAGAAGGAGACTCTGGCTAAAGAGATGGCCACGGTGAAGGAGGCTCTGAGCAAAGCTTCAAAAGCCCTGAAAGAAAGCCAGACTCAACTGGAGAAAGAGAAGAAGAACAGCAAAGCTGTTCTGGAGGAGAAGGTGGGTGCCACAAACTATGTATATGTTAAATAAATACATGTTAGTGTGTTTATTAGAATAAATGGACGTTTTTCTATTTATTCCCCTTTCTTTAATATTTAGGAGAAGTCTTATCAGAAAGCACAGCAAGAACTTCAGAAAAACGCTCAGACCATTTCTAAAGAGCTCGCTGAGGTCAAAGGTCAGCTAGAGAAATCTAAAGAGGTAAGAATGTAAAATGCAGCACAGGAAGTAGTGTGCATGACCTTTCTGTAACCCCCATATGTTACTGTCACAGCTCTGTGTGTTAAGTGAATCGTGATGCAGTCATAAAGTTTTTGTTGTAATCTTATAGACAGAGAAGAGCCTGCAGTCTCAGCTGAACACCCTGAACAACCAACTGAAACAGTCTGAAGAAACACTGAAAGAGAAAGAGAAGAGCACACAACAACTACAGGCACAGCTGAAGACCACCCAGGGGTCCTTTAACCAGGAAGTGAAGAAGCTTGAGGCACAAGTGTCTGAGATGCAGGCCAACCACACTAAAAAGGTAATCACTGTTATATTACACGTCAGATAGGGAGTTGTCACTTCTATGATGAATCCCATTGCACACACAGAAGAAAAACAGTCTATTAAACTGTATTCAGTCAATTTTTCATGAAAGCCGTAATCCGAAAAAAATCTGTAACTTTTTCGGGTGAACCAGCCCTGCGGTCTAATAACTGTAATCATATAGTACATCATACATCAGTCACACGTCTTCGGCCGCCAATGTTTATTTACTCAAAATAACGTAAAACAGGTTAAACTGTTGACCTTCATGATGAGGTTGTGAGTTGGTATTGTAGTCGTTATCATTGTCAACCATTGATTGTTTGGGAATGACACGTGTGTTCCATACACATACAGAATGATTAAGGGATGTCATTACCAAAACACTTCATTGTTTACATGGCCATAGTAAATACACATGTTTTGAACACACCCAAGCCTCACCATAATATAACATTATTATAATAATTATTGGCATTGTTACAAGCTGGTACATAATTCCTCAGAGGTTTGTGATAACTGTCATGTAGTTTACAGTAAGTGACATATGTACATATGTCAGGCATTCCACTTGTATTAAAACAATAACTTCCCGTTTTTAAACCTAATTCATTGTTATTATGACTAAACTTCTCTAAAGAAAGGAACTGAATTTAAATTGAGCTACATAGCTACAAATGTCCAATGAGCATTCAGCATGCTGCCCGTCTAATTATTTTATTACTGTGCATGTATTCCAGGCCGAGGATGAGGCCAAGCTGAAGGAGCAGGTGACGGCGTTGTCTAAAGATCTTCATTCAGAAAAGAATCGCTCTGCAGAGTTAAAGAAAACTAGCGAAAGCACCACCGAGAGACTCACTGCGCTTCAATCTGATTACTACGGCAAAGAGTCTGAGCTGTCTGCTGTACGCCAGGACCTCAAGGTGTGTGTTTGTGAAGCTTTCACGGATGTACACCTCTTATGACACAATCATAATGCATTGTTATAATAATATTTTTATATGATTCATAAATCATAGGTTGTGTCTTGTTTTTAATGTAGGTGTGCGAGGAGAAGCTGGTTCTAGCTCAGGAGGAGCTGGTGGCCAACAGGAACCAGCTAAGTTCTCTCGAAGCCCAGATCCAGGAACTGAAGACGGGCCATGTGACGCTAGAGAAAGACCTCAGCAAGAAAGATGAAAAAATCAAGAAACAGATGGAGGCTCTCCAGAAGCTCCAGAAACAGCAGGTGAGAAAATGGGTTGCAGGCTTGAATCTCACACGGGTTGATCATTGCTTCCAAAGGAACCATCCATGTTAAATATACACTAAATATACACATGTTAAAATGTACACTAAACTAAAACTGAGGTAGTTTCAGCTACATTGAGCACATTTATAAGAATGTCTGTGTGTGTCTTTCGCAGGAGGTGACTGAAGAACAATTAAAGAAGGAGAAGGTTCAATGTGAGGAACTCAGAGAGTGTCAGAGCGCTCTGGAAAAGGACAAAAACAAGCTGAGCGCTGATCTCAAAGCACTGGATGAGAAGAAAGAGAAGGTCAGGATGATGACCTTTGACTCCTGACTACTCACTAACTTCTAAGAAATTGAAAGACTTGAGTGAGAAATGTATGTATGTGTGTGTGTACAGGAGGTGAAGGATCTCCAGGCGGCCAAGCAGCTGTTGATCCAGCAGAAGGTGGAGCTTCAGGGGAAGGTGGAGGCGGCTCAGGCGTCTCTGGAGCAGGAGCAGAGAGATCACCAGAAGACCAGAGACTCCATCAAACACGCGCAACAGCAGCTCAAAGCTCAGGCCGATAAACTACAACAGCAACTGGTACTGATGATGTCAACAGCTCAGCATAAATCACAAATATTCATTTATAAATAAATACGTTGGTCTACTGTAATGTGTTTTGCAAAGGCAAGGATGAACATCATTAGGTATTTAATACATATTCCACCTCCTACCAGGCATCAGAAGTGAAGGCTAAGGAGGAGATAGAGAAGCAGAGGGAGGATGCAGAGGCGAAGATGTCCGTGCAGGTGACGGCACTGAACGAGAACGTGGCCACGCTGAAGCGAGAATGGCAGAGCAGCCAGAGGCGGGTGGGTGAGCTGGAGAAACAGACGGATGAGCTGAGGGGAGAGATCGCCGTACTGGAGGCGACTGTCCAGAACAATCAGGATGAGAGACGTGCGCTGCTGGAGAGGTTTGATTGAAACATTTTGGCTGGAAATGTTGAAGTTAGAGTCATCACCAATAGGGTTTTTAATGTTTACTCATTTATGTTTTACCAGGTGTGTCAAGGGAGAGGGTGAGATCGAGAAGCTTCAAGCTAAGATGTTGGAGATGCGCAGGAAGCTGGACGACACCACGGCCGCCATGCAGGAGCTTGGCCGTGAGAATCAGTCTTTACAGGTCAGACTGACTCCTGTACCAATCACAGCTCATTCTCAGACATTCAGTTGAACATTTTATTATTATTAATATTATTATTAATTCAGTCCTGATCTTGTTTTGGATCTCGAGCAATGAACTTAAAAGTAAACCCTTGTTTGCTGTCATTTATTTTTTCTTACAGATAAAACAGTCACAGTCGCTAACACGGAAATGGACAGAAGATCATGAAGTACAGAACTGTATGGCCTGTGGGAAAGGCTTCAGTGTCACCGTCAGAAAGGTGTGCAACACACACACACACACCCTTATTTGATGAAGCAGCCGGTGAGATGGATCAAAGTATGAGATCAATACAATGTTAATGATCTGTCCCATTGATCTATGCTTCCCGTTCAAAGGGCTGGTCTGACATCAAAGTGGGTATCACCAACAATAGCTTTTGTTTGATGTTTTTAGGAAGTCACAAGCAATAGACTGATCTAACAAACACACTATAGCGTGTATCGTGTTTAGCGCCTAAATTTTATTCCTGTAAAGTACAACAAATTATTTACACAGTTTATGTGTGAAGGCTGGGTATAAAAATAGATTTTCAAATTTTTTATTGTGAACTGCTCATGAAAAGTAAAATTGAATCAAATCCGAAAACACATGAAATGACAAACTCATTCTCTCTTTCTCCCAGCATCACTGTCGTCACTGCGGCAACATCTTCTGCGCAGAATGCTCCGCACGCAACGCCCTGACGCCCTCTTCCAAGAAGCCTGTCCGAGTGTGTGATACGTGCTTTGATGAATTGCAATGCTGAAGCCCCTCCCCTGCAGTCCTCTCTGCCCTTCCCATCATGACCTCTCTCCAGGACGGATGGGCACGTGATGGGAGAGGTCAGATGAGGTCGAGGTGAGGGCCGGACACACAGACCGCAGGGCCACTGCAGAACAGCATGTTCCTGCTGCATCAGTGGCCACTTTATCCTGCCAATCAGATGGAGGGAACTAAACTAGACAGTCCAGAGAGCTTGTCTTTATTTGTACAGTGCCTTTGCCGCTTATAAGCCCCTTTCACAACCAGAGGAATGGAAAGGGAAGGAGAGGCAATTTTGATGTTGTGTATAATTTGTAATGTAAGAATGACGGGTTCTATCAGGTCTATAGCAGGTGGCTGGCACTTAAAATGAAAGTTGTAGACTAATGTAAAGCAGAAGTGTTGAATGAGGGATGGATGAAATGACATGGGCGTGTTAGGCATGTATTGTAGGATCTCATTGTATTTTTGGCTGAGGGAATCTGAATAGAACCAAAGCTGTCTTTGACCAGATCCTTTGATATATCATTATTTGTAAAATAATTGTACAGGCAAAGGCATAAAATATGTGCATAATTCACCGTAATATTTACGTTTGGGAGCTGTAACATTTGTCTTTCCATGTGGGCATGTTTCACATACAGTATGTGGCTCTAATGCTTGCTGTAATGCTGCAATGTAGATTTAAAACAAACCACTCAGTGTTTGTTTTGCATTCATCATCACCAATGGAAGTTGGTGGGTTTTTTGTTTTATTGTAATGGTTTATGCACACCTAAGTGGAAAACTTTAGATTTTTGTTTATCTTATGCATTCATTTGTACATGTCGGATGTACGTGCCCTGCTTTAAGCAATAATTGTGCTTTGGATGTGCATGTGTATCAGCGTATCGAGAATGAATGACCGTTGATTGTGTTTAAGATGTCGGCTGCTACAAAAATTTGGTTCAGTTTTAGTTTGGTGAGAATGCCAGTCTAACTGCTGTAAAGTGCGCTTCGCTGTTCGTGGTTCACCCAGTAACCACGTTCTAATGTTTTTGCTGCGCGGAAAATGCTTAATACAAGATGGTGGCACTGTTCAATGTGATTTTGAGGTATTGATTACTTCTTGTTTGTTTGTCTGTGGATAGATTCAGGAGCATAATGGTTTTGTTTCTAGTAAAATCTGAACGGTGCGTGACGTGTCTCAGGATGTTATGAGCTCTTAGGATGCTTCATCACCAGCACCGGTGACTTTAGCAAATGTAACATGTACATGTGATAGTGAAGAAGCCCTTTAACTTATTTTTAAATGAATATGTGCTGCAGTCAACATTATCATTATGTGTATCATGGATGCCACTCAGTGCCATATAACTGGTGCCCTCACTACAGAACCCGCTACTTGATGACATCACTTCCTCTTTCTCTGTTACACATTTAAGCATGTTCAGACGAAAACAGATTGTGCAGGCAAAATGTATTTGTGATCATATATGCAAAATGTATCACTCTTAAAGTAGGTTTTTGGAGAAACACTACATACTAACAGTATCTGTTATATGGTTTGTCATGTGTTATCTATTGTGAGTGAGTGACTCACCGTTTCATTGGCTAAACAGCAGGATGATCACATTCATATTGTAGTGCTAATGTAGGTGTGCCTTATGTCAAGCTTTGTTTCTGTCATGTTTGCAATTCCTTTTTCAAAGGCTTCCCACCAGGCAAAACCTGATCAGATACATGTTGATTCACTTTCATTGTTTTCTACATATTTGTGATGTGTAAACCGTGTCAAAAATTGATGAATAGTTTTGCACCTAAATGTAACAAAATACATTATAAACATGTAAAATATTTTCAAAATATCACATAACTGAGGTTATTTAAGATCAGGATTCATGCACACATCTATACTACCGCTCGCTCACTACAGGAACAAGTGGACTACTTTACCCAAACTGTTGTTATGGAAAATGAAAAATGTTATGAGGTATTATGTGTTTTCTAATTTTTCATCAAGTTCAAGAGTAAATAATAAACTAGTTGTTTCTATTTTCATTTAGTGTCCCGATTGTATTTTTAGATTCGAAAAGATTCATGATCAACACTTGCACTTGCAACACCCACAATATATAAAAACAACAATCTTTTATTATTTTCATTGTCAAACTTGACAAATCCTTTTTTTCCAAGGCAATGTAGTGCACATTATTGTTTCAAACATTTTAATTTATAAAAAAGTTAACGCTCACTAAATTACAGTACAACCACATATTGCTTGATAATCTAGATCATTACATTACTGTATAGAAAGCATTTCTGATCTGGTTTATCTGAGCATTCTATACAATGAGAAATGTTACAGTCACGATACTGTACAGCATACAGGTATAATTAACATCTTTATACTGTACGCAACAGGTGCAGGGCTTAATTCGTTCTCCAAAAATGAAAAAGAGAACTGACATGCCGTTCCTCTCGTGGAACTTCATACGGCTAAGGGTCACAACTCTTACTGTGGTGTTACAGTATATACTGAACTAAAATTCAACGTTGAACAAATCACTAGAGATGTTTCTGCATTTCTTTCAGTGATCTGCAAAGTATTGCGATGGTATTTTGAGAAAAGTACATAAAGGTTTTGTATGAATTAGATTTGTGAAGACTCCAGATATGAAGTTGAGTTCTTGACTCGAGGCTGTTGGGAATCTTGCTTTAGCAAAGAATTGACAGCATTCTCGATCTCCAACATCCATGTTTTCTGAAACATATATCATGCTCAATCAGGATGGGTTACATAAGAAGAACTGGTGTTGTGTTTCCATCCATCATACACTAGCATTGGTTCAGACAGCAACCAATATCAGGTAGAATAAGTTTAACAAAATCAAAACTTTGGAAAGTTGGTATTGGTCTACTATTTGTACTAGATTTGGTAAAAACCATGTATAAAAACAGAACTGCATATTTACCTTTACAGATTCAGTCTGGGCTTGTAAAATGAAGACTCCGATGCATTGCTGATAACGATTCTGATGCATTATTATGAAAGAATTAGGCAGACCAGATGCTGAAAGATTAAAGAACAAACAGTGTGTTAATATTAGTCACGTGAGTCTATCATCAATGAAAATATTCCTGTAATAAATAAACCAAAGCTAAATGTGTGTGTTGTAAACACCTGTGGCATTGAGCTGGTCTATGTTCTTTAACTGCAGACGGTCCAGTGAGATTGGCTGATCCAGGACAGTGAAACTACAGCCATCCTGTAATAAGATTTCAACCTCCTGGCCCACAACTGGACGCAAAGGGTTTGGCTCCACCACGTTAGACTTCTACATATTAAAATATAAATACAACATTCAGACTTTATCAAATTTGAGCATACCACTGAAATAACTTTGGGTCATTCTGGTGTTATAAGTTTATGCAATAGTAACAGTACTTTTACGTAACAATTTAGTTTTTTGGACTGTTATCCATCTTGCCCTGATACCTTAAATCAAATAGCCAATTTTTGCGTTTTAAATCCTTCTGTCCTCTTCATGTTCAGTATAGTTTGCACATAACAATAAACCCCTTTCACACATAGTCTTCACTGAAAAATTGCCAGTAACAGATCATGTGTAAACTGAACATTTCTGGTAAATCAGTACTGGCAATTTACCAGTAAAATTGCTGTATTTACTGTAAATTACAGTAAATTACTGGTATGATGTTCTGTGTGAACAATTTTGGTATTTACTGGTAAAGTCATTCTGGTAAAGTTAAGGTAGTTTGCAGGGATTACTGTGTGAAAAGGGCTAATATCTTATATTCATCATTGTCAAAGCACTGATCTCTATTTAACCTTAGCGTGCTAAAGGGAGTAATGGCTTGAATCAATAATCACTCTCAAACAGAATCAACAAATCCATTTCTACATCACGGTCACATGATCAGACGAATCGCCCACACTCTGATTTCAGTCAACACAGACGGTGAACATTATCCAGGGCAGCTAAACCTTTCACTGTCATAACACCAAACAAAAGTCCCATTATATATTTAAAACAATATCCAACTGCACCTTTTTGCTTCGCTTGATCTTAGTGATTAGAAGGAATTCGTCAAAGAGAAACAGGTAAACATCATGCAGCTTTGTGTTTTCTGTGTACAAAAGAAAGAATAACTTAAGTTCCTGTAATCAAACGTAAGTCGATCAATTTAAAGAGTTGCTTTATTTTTATCTGACCTATTAGAACGAGCCTGCCGTCGTATAGAAGATTTCGGTGAGACACCAGGTTCTCCAAGGTCACGGCTTTTAACAAGTGCTTTAGATTCTGTAAAGGATCAAACACACGTCTTCGTGAATACAGATCAAATAAAGCTGTCGTATATTTGCAGTTATGTATGTTGTATGCAGTTGAAAGCAACTTTTGACATAGACCTCGGGGACATGTGCTTTCTTTTCTTTCTCCCACACAGGAAGCCACACCAGAACTTCCTTTAGTCGCTTGACCTTCTGATAGTTGTCCAACCACTTCACTTTGCCCTCAAGGTCGTCTGGAGAGAGAGAGAGAGAGAGAGAGGAGAGAGAGAGGAGAGAGAGAGAAGGGAGAGAGAGAGAGAGAGAGAGAGAAAGAGAGAGAAAGAGAGAGAGAGAGAGAGAGAGAGAGAGAGAGAGAGAGAGAGAGAGAGAGAGAGAGAGGGTGGGTGGGTAGGTTTAAATCATTGTATCATCAACCTACACAACAAGATTTTCTATAATGGGTTAAAGGGTTCATCCACACCTCCCAAACAAACATTAGTGCTTTTGTAAAAACAATCACATATCACAAACTGGTTGACAATTCATTCTGTTAATTCTAGATTCTTCCCATTGGGTTGCACAATTAAAGCTTTTCAACAATGACACACATACATAAGATTGGATCACACACCCATCGGACAACTCTTCATACACTCGTAGACTCATAAAAATGCCAAAACGTCACACAATGCACAAGGAAGTGCACACACACCCTCAAAGTTTATTGAAATGGATGCGGCCATCCTGGAATGTTTTGAATTTTGTGTTGACTATTGGCCTTTTCCTTACATTGAGGTAATAAATCAATCTGCGTTTGTCAGATGCTTTTATTTAAAGTGACAGTAACATTCTAGATAAATTATATTTAGCAGTATTTTCAAATACTCAAATTTGCCCTTTAATGAAGAATCAATTGTGTAACATTCAATGCTAATGTTAATCTCACTGCCTTATCAAAACAGTCTAATTATCCAAATTATTAATATTTATGACAAGGTGTGTGTAATGTTCCACAGTGAAAACTGGCCGTTCACATGACAGTCATGATACTGTAAGTACATCCACAAATAGTGTCATGTTTTGCTTACTAATACACACACTGACATCTAAAAATAGCAAAAATAGCTCTATGTCTTCTCACACTTTTCTTTTCAACTCTCACTTTGTGTGTTTGTTTCTCAGTGTGTCTGTCCTTACACGCCTCTGTACAGTCTCTTATGAGTAGTCAGAGAACTGGAAAAGTAACCTGTCACTGGATTCCTGGTTTGACATGCGCAACATTAACAAGATCAAGGTAATTTTGCCATGTGAGTATTAAAAAAACATTACAGGCAGATTCACAAGTCTAACCTTACAAATCTTTCATTTAGGAATGTGAAGTTCTGAAAGAATGAGAAAAATTTGGTACCTTGCTCACATGATTTTTGGGTGACAATTTGTTGGCCAGTATTATACACTAGCAGTTAGACATGTGGACATACTCGTGACATTGAATTTAGGGTAAACAGAAAATAGAAATAAAGATGACGATTAAGATTTAGCTTGGACCTAGTCGTGTCTTAAGAATTGAAGTTAGGTAGACTTACAGATGGCTCTGTCGATGGCATCCACGATGCTCTGAAGCGTGTTCTCCTCTGTCTCCGAGCATCCTTTCTTCGCTATGTTCTTCAAAAGCAGCGGGTACCGAGTAAACCTTTGCAAAGGAGCCACCAGCAGATCTTTCAGCTGAAGTCTGCGGCAGTGCTCGTTGCGTTCACACCACTAACCGTAAGAAAGAAACGATATTGAAATAAAAAAGTATATTTATTTAAGACTGTATTAAGTCAAATAATGTAATCCAGATCTAATGTGCTACTAAGTGAAAACTATGTGATCATAATTGATGTGGAGACAGCTTAGAAACACAATAGAAAGAAATCTTCACTGGCATCAGATGATGTCATGAGGGGTTGGGGGGTAGCTATGACAACAATATCAATGACCGAAGATGCGGTCACCGTGCTCCTGCACAAGGAGCAACGGCCCTGACAACCGCCCGAACCTCGTGTTGAAACACTTGCCCTGTTCCCTAGATCTTGTCAGAGCGTTCAGACCAAGCCCTGATTTATCACGTCAAATCACGCTCGCCACGGTTACCTTCACGAAGGTGCCAAAGTCCTCTCTAAACTTCAGGCTGTCCAGATAAAGGATGGCTGTGCTGTAATTTAAACAGTATTTCTGGAGACAATGGCAAATGCTTTCATCAAACGCCTGCAAAGTCAACAGTCAATACGGGAGAGATCAGAATAGGACAAAAGAGAAAATGTTTGTTATATTTGATATTACACAGCAAATAAGGAACAAAAGTTCAGTTGTTCAGTTTTTCAATATTCTGGAACAATCGTTTGATAAATGATTAATACAGATGAGCGTACAGTACTGTACTGTAATGTACACCCACATAGATAGTTGTTGAACAGGCAGTTATTTTTATATATTGTGTTGTGTTTAAAGGTCACGGCATATGACTTGTATTCAAATTTAAAAGCCGTTTTAGAAAGCAGAAAAAACAAATAAATTCCTTGCTTTTCAAAATCTGTATGCAAAAAAACGTTTTGTCCATTAATGTATATAATACTTCAGTTCATTTAAGAGTATTTTATTTTACTAGTTCATTTTGGACTATTTTAGCTTTTGCATAATCATCACTGTAAAAGAAATCCATGAAAATAGGATGTGTATGTAAAATGTTCTACTAATATTCTGCCAGGACATTGTCCGTTAATTTGACATTTATGTTAATGCTAAATGCAATGCAACATTTAAAATGCAGGTGATATAGCTGTAAAAATAAATATAGAAATTCCTTATATTAATAAGGTTTATTTTTTACATATTTTTTGTGTATTAATATGAACAGTTTAACCTGTTTTTTGAATTTGAATGGTTTTATGGTTAATGTTAATATCTGTAAAATCAATAGACAATGTCCTGGCAAAAATGTCCATTACAGTTTAGTAGTTTTTTCTTACATTTTTTCAACAGTGTTGAGCTCTTACCTTTCTAAGGAGTTCCAGTAGAGTCCGACTACTGTAAGTGTCTGGATTTATCCACAATTCCTTAATGACACGCAAAAGACTAGTAAGAAAGCCGAAGCTAACCTGCAATAAAGTAAACAGCATTGAATGTTTTCAGATGAAGTCTAGCACAAATACAGCTTTCTTTTACTAAAATAGCCAGCACTTAAAATGTTCTTTGTGAAGCCTTACCAAGCAAAGCTCATTGAGATTTGCAAAAATCCTCCAGAAATCAATATCCTGTAGGCACTCTCTCATCTGCAGGTCTGACAGTGTGGTCAAAAACACCTTCAACCAAAACAAGCGCATATTTTAGTTGTATTTATAAAATGTTTTGTTTGTTGACATCTAAACACTTTTGCAGTTATCATTTCAGTATCATTTATCTGTTAACAACTGCTAATAATGTTCATTTTTATTTCCCTGCTCTGTACAGGAGACCAGGAAATCCCACAATTCTGTTCTAACCAAACATGAAGGTGTTCAAACCTCTTTCAAAACCATGAGCTGATCGAGGAAGTAGACACATTCACTGGTGAAAAGTTCCCAGATGGCCTCCTGCTTTCTGTAAGCTTCAGGATCCTCTGCTGCTCCCAGCTCAGAGCGACCGCTCAGAAACTTCTCTAAAGACATATCCTAAAACAGGGAAAAGGAGAAATAACTTCTCTCTACAGAGCATTATGTATTGCCATGTTATTGAATTGAATTCTTGAACTGAAATAAAGCTGATTGATTGTGATCTGATCAGTGATGATAATCATTTTTTGTGGCCTTTAGTTGTAAACTCATACCTTAAACGTCTGAAAGTCCGTATCCCTCCATTCCTGCACCTGAATTCCAGCCAAACACTTGTCAATGTCTGCGGCGCTGCGAATCTTCCCTTTTGTCTGATGGAAAACAGCACTCACATTTATTCAACATCACGCCGCCTTCCACTCTTTTGTATTTGATCATGAACTGTGGAACGGATTGCACAGTGATTTGCTAACAACATGTTTGAGCTCTGCTGGACGTGCTCGTGTTGTTTACTGTTAATGGAATTGGTGTGCTGGGGTGAAGGGGAGGTGGAAGGGGTTTGCATGCAAATCTGATTGAGCACAAAGTGGGTCAATGAACACTATGTACACGACATCAACCGAATGACACAAAGCAGCTAAAACATTATGACAAGATATTTGCAGGTGGCAACAACACAACACTGGCACCAGATCAGAAAGTCATGGCGGAGATATCTTAATGATGGCATTGAAGCGTTTAAATACAAGAATGTTTGTTACTTACTGTTCCACGCCTTGAGAAGGGCCACTTCGATTTCTTAGTGTCTGAAAAATGTATGAAATGCATGAAAATTTGTCAAGCATTTTTTAAACATGAGGAATGTTGTGTCAACAAGTTTTTAGAACTGTGTCAATAAAATTTATCAACATCAATACAAACTCTAATTTATAACATTAACTGCGACATGCCTAACCTGAATAATCAGATTTATTTAAAATATCAGCAACGCCATTGGAAACGAATAAATCTCCAGGGGAAACATCCAATCCTGGAAGACTCACGACCACGGAGCTCCGCCTCCTTTCCTGCAGCCTGAGAAAAAAAGCGAACAGGTGAGTTCAGAGTACGTTCTGATCCCTGAGGCACACAGACTTTAACAGTATTCGTGATGAACTTACTACTTGGTCACTGAAACCGCATTCTTAAAGTTCAACACCAGCTGTTCATTTACATGTTACATGGCCTGAAAACAACCTTTACTCCTTAATGCCACAATATCACAATAACACCTTGCAAAACAATTATTCTGCTAAATTAATTTAATAAACCCTGTGCTATTTCCTAATCGTATTACATAGACCCAAGCTATAAAAAACTTCACATTTTCAAGCAGATTTGGTTTAGCAGGAAATCAAAGAATTGCTGTTCACATTTCTGAGCCTTGGTAGTATTAGGTGTGTGGAAATGTGTTACGGTGATTAACAAAGCCATAACATATTGTATTTGAGCATGAGCTGTATTCTAACAACAATACATTTCAGGTTTTATGCTGTTTGTGTGGGTAGGATTTTACACGACCACAAGATTGAATACAGATGTGCACGTGTTAGATGTGTGTATTGAATGTATTACATGTAGCACATAGATAACAGCTAAAATAATATCTTGCTTTTCCTTCAGAGATGTGACATTGGACAGACAATTATGACAGGTATATTGAAAGATGGATTTTAAAATAATGCTATTTTAAAGCATTATTGGATTTTAAAATAATGCTATGTTTTGTTTTAATGTGTGTTCCCTAGGAATCAAGCTCATGATATTGGTATTGATAGTAAGTTTTCTATTATGTTTTTGTTGGTGGTGTAAATCCAGAGCAACATTTGCATACAGTATAATGTATAGAAATGATATGATTTTGTGTATGAGTTTGGTCTATCTGATCTCAGTTCCTTTTCATTTTGTTTTCGGCTCTGCAATGCTCCAGTTCCCCTGTTACATTTTGACAAAACAAATCCTGAGGGCTTTAAGGCAGTGGTTTGACAATCACAACTTGACAGGCTGGTTTTAACAGTCCCTCCCAGATTTGTGCCAATCCATCTGTACAGAGAGTGATGGTAACCATGTGTGCCACTGCGTGACGTCTGTCAGTTCACAACAAATACCTTCAGATTGTAAATATGAGGCAATTCTTCCATCCATCAATACAACGAAAGCAAATCCAGGTCAATGAATGCATCAAGCACATCATTTACTGTAAATTTCCAACATAACCCTAGCTAAAGGTCCAAACAACAACTGTAGTCGCTATTATCAGCAGTAAATATGAGACCATATACCCATAAACACCTCAGTCATATACACAGTTGCCAACAGATAAGAAGTATTCAACATTATAAAGGAAACATCCCTTCTCACGAACCTGGCACAACCACTCAAATACTTCCTTATTAGCCTTGTACTATCTCTTCTACATCCCTTTGGGGTTTTATGGAGATACAAATGTGTGTTTACTAGGTTTTGTCCAACTTCTGTTTCGCATTTGCAAACAGAAGCCAGCACACGATGTTTAGTACCTAAAAAATACAAAGTCATTCAGTGCATCTCCTTTTTAAAAACAATAAAAACAGGTCACCACTAACTGCTGTTTATCTAGTTGCGCATCCACAATGCAATCTTGATGCAATGTAGCCGGCTAGAAAGAAGGGAGCTTTGTCCCGCACCTCCACGGAATAATGACACCCCCATAACCTAACTGTCTCATCCAATCGTCGTCCAGGGATGAGCACTGCAATCAGACGGTGAAATACTGTAATTAAGGCCACAATAGCTGCCTAATTATCCACTGCTGAAAAGAAGCTTGTGGCAAGCAGAGTGGGTCCAATGGGGCAGTAGCACTAATGAGACTGTCTGGGCCGTACACGGTCGAACCATGAGACTCTAATAACGCTCCCCTTAAAAGTTCATGTAGAGTGAACAATGCACAATACAATGGACAATGAACTTCCCTACAGTAATTCCCAGCATGCTTTGCTCTAGAATGGTGGCCATCTACTAAAAATGTGTCCTGTTTTGGCCTCTTAATGAAACTTCAAATTATTAACAAGTGTTATATGGATGAATATTGTTGGCTATGAGATACTTTTCATGATCTCATGAAGGATATTGCCAGCTCTCATGCAAATATGATTCGGTTGGGGATAGTTTATGCAAAATGACAGTAGATACAGACCTACCTTTTATTACATGGATCGATCACCTGTAAACAAAAGCAGATACATACTGTTAGTATTTGGTATGGAAATAAAACACTATACAATATCAATTTCAAACACGCTCTATACAATTCTAAAGGTCTCACATCTACAGAAACGACCTCATACTATTGTGAAAACGCTGGGATGAATGTGTGGATGGAGTGAATGGGCTTTTTTTCTTTCTTTTATTCACTTGATCATTCATTGACCCTTTTCATTATTTGGTGATTGCTGACTGCAGTGAATAGGGCGGCATCAGAGGAGCCCTCCCAAGGGGATTGAGGGCTTGTTCAAAAGCTGTCAGTGCATGTAACTACTGATTCATTTGCTGTCAAAAGCTCTTATTGTAATCTGCTTGCTCGGGAGTCATTCACTGACCAAAAGAGGAAAGATTCTTGCAACTTAATTTAGAGTTCATTTGAAAAAAAAAAAGTAGTTTAAACTATTTAATTATATAGATTGTTGAAAGTTATTAATTTATTTGCTCCAGTAAAGTTGATCATCATAATTCCTGTAATTGTTTAAAATGTTAAATGCTGTCTCATTTGTATGCCGCTTTGGTTAAAAGCATCTGGTAAATAAATATGTATAAGTGTAATTGTAATTTTTACTTATTACTGTATATGTATCTTTTGCTTTTATTGTGATTTTAAATTGTTATTTATTTATTTTACTTAAATTATGTTATTAATTTTATTTAACTGTTTTATTTGATGTGTAGCTCTTTGTCCTGTAAATATATGTAAAGTATGCACACAGAAATATAAAAACACATTTGAAAACAGACGTGTCACCACATGATTCACGTGATCCCACGGGTTTCACATGGAAAAAAAACCATGGGATTCACCTGGGAAAATGTTCCAAAGCCATGTTTCATGTGTGAAAATAACATGTAAATAACAAGTGTTTTGCACATCTCTTGTTTATTTATCACTTTTGTTTTTGTTATGTGGAATTCATGTGGCTTTTCTGGAAGAGCAATAACCTTTGTGTTTGATGTGCTATATAGACTAACCTGTCTTGCTTCCTCTAACACAAAAATATATGAAGCTGTGAACCCTAATCTATTATTTGAAATGTGTTCAATTCTTTTTGAATAACTCATGTATACCTGATCACTGTCATCTGTTGTGCTTTCAGTATTGTCATCCATATCAGCCTCTTTTGATCTTTGAGATCTGTAGCTCCCGGCCTCTCCATCAGACTTGACCGCAAGAGGAGACGGCGACAGTGGACTCCTAGGAGAAGATGACTCTTCTCGCAAAGGTCCATCAATCCTGCCCGGCTCTCTGGAGGGGAGTCTAGTGCTCCTCATTCTTCTCAGAGTGGGGGACGTGGAGATCCGGGCCGGGGCTTGTCTATCAAACTGAAAAAATTTTGTGGACACCCTGTCAGCCTCTGTGACCGAACCGTACCTCATTCTGGCAGGCATCTTTCCTAAATCTATTCTCATTATGAAAGGATTACTCGTCTGCGTCTCTTTGTCTTCTGTTTGTCCAAATTGAGTTTGGGTTTGCGCATCCATCCATTTGACCTTCTCCTTCTCGTTCCATTCTATATAACTCCAGTCCAAAGTTTTATCCACTTCCTTTCCGTTTTCGCTTATGAAGGCATAATTCAGCTCAGTCATTTTGAGCAATCTGACATTATATCCAACAATAGAAGACAGATTAGGAATCAGACGCAGATTGGCTGGAGTCGTTCCCAGAAAAACGTGTCCAATTCCAATCCATGTCTCTGGAAGTTCAGAGAGTTTCTGAAAAACAGTATAAAGGATTAGAAAGCCCACCCATACAGTATGCTTGAATTCTTATAGAAATGGCTTTTGCCTATTAAAAACAGTTAATCTGCATTACTTAAGAAGATCAAGACTCAGACATCGAAAGCCCATATGAACGTTACGCAATTAAAATATTACAGCAGATTATTTTTTATTATTGTTAGGATTATTTTACCTTGTTGAAGCCCTCTGTAATATATTTTCAGGTGTATTCCTGGCGATAATTTAATGGAGTTTATAGTTTATCAACAGACAACCCAACAGCAACAATGTATATGATTAAACCGTGACGTGCTGCGTGGGAAACAAAGGCACCTGATCCTAGACATTAGGATCTAAAGTAGGTTTACGTAAAAGATAAAAGAAACATTCACTTTATTAACCTACAAAACTATGCTGATGTACAAAACTGTTGGTAGTTTAATGTAAATGAGTTTGTTTAGGCTGTACTGCAAGCGCGGGCTTAGAGTCATCAAACAAATAAATCTCGCGAATACACCATACATCGATGCTGACAAACTGCATTTTCCCTTTTTTAGACACGCAGGGTGTATCTGACAAACGCAAATGTGGATTATTTAAGTACGTGATACTTACGGGTTTTGCGGGAGGCTACGCGGGCTGTTATCGGCTGCTGCGGTCCGGGTGAGCTGAGAACCGGGAGAAGCAGTACTGAGCTCAACCAAAGGCACGAAACATTTACATTGATAGAAAATGAATGAATTACAGAGTCCTACTTTGTTTAAAGTGAAAAAAGCGCGTGATTAAAGAGAATATTTTCCTCTGCGTCTTAGCAGGTATTGTGTATGAGGGAGGTCTAGATGTTGCCCGAGGTCAGAGGAGGTGGAGCATATGTATTGTGTTGATATGTGCGTGTGTGCAAGAAGTGTAATTCCAACTGACAAATGTGTGCTGTGAAGAACTCATATTTCCTTTGCAAGACAACTGAGAAAGTGGCTGACAGGTAACCGGAGAGGTGTTGTAGTCTCACGTGAGCTGCAACCTCATGGAAATTCTGACCAAATGTCAAGCATCTTGCCTTTCTCTCTAAAGTCTATTTGATCAGGTGATGTTGGGATACATCACACTGTTGAGGTTTATTTATTTATTATTCAAGTGTAATTAAGTAAATACTGACCTGAAAGTCTCGATTGCGGAGAATATGGAAGAGAGAGATTCAGTGATTATTATTGACTGTATTGACTGTAAAGTGTGTACAATAACATGTATTGTAAATACTGGAAAACAAAACAATAATCTTTCTTATAAAAGAAAGCCGAGTTATTAAAAAACAAGCAATATATAAAAAAATCTCAATGAAACCGGAAACCATTGACAATACAGAAATGACATCATTATTTATGTGACTTTTTTGTGATTATTTCGCCCATTCCGACACTAGATGGCAGTGCAGGTAAGTTTATCATTCGGTCAGCAAAAACGTCCTGCAAAACTTAATGGGTAAAGTGTATATGTAAGAATTTACAAAGCATAAAATGATAAACAGGGACGATTTACATAAACAATTTCTACAGCTTGTTAGCTAGTGTTTTAAAATTAGAAATTGTCATTCTGATGATAAATTATATCAATAAATGATGAAAAATGACCCAATTTAAGTGAAATTATATGATACTTGATACTTTATTTGGGTTTTAGAGGAGCCCAAAGCATCCTATTAAAAAGTTCGAAACGGCACTTCGCTTTATATTACCTTTTGTTTTGGACAAAGAAATAAAAAGTTGAACCTGAACGCAAACTAAATAAATAAACATCAGAATAAATATAATTGTATTCATAAATTAATGAGAATCGAAAATACACAACACTCATTTCTTACTTGAAGAAACCTTCAATGAAGCACAAATATAGGCCATTTTGCTATTTTTATTGATCTGTAAAACACAAATTCATTTTATAATGGCAAAATATTGCATCCGTGTATTTAACACTTCTAAAAAGTAAACAAAAGTATGCATATAATATTGCTTTGATAGACGAATTTGAAGAAATGTGATATGATATGTTGCACCTTCATGTGCATGAATGCGCAAACGCACAAAGTTGCCGATCTCATTTTTTGAGTCGCATACCTCAGCACTAAATACAGACAAGCATCACTTCCTTGATTTCACGGGATAGGAGAGTCAAACTCCGCCCACCCGAGTGGCATATTGGTGAGAAAAAGCCTCGTTTGTCTCACAGGAAGAAGTTGAAAACATGAAGAAACGCGACAGTTAGAGAATTAACCAAACTCACAACATAAAACCTACGGACTCAGCATACATCTCCTCACGGTTGTCGGATTATAATGTGTTACTGTCAAAGCGCAGGAAAGGTGCGCGCATTGCAAGTGAATTAAGTCATCTGGACACATTGCGCTGGATCAGGGGGTTAAAGTATCACAACCCAAACTTCAACGTTTGCAGACATGTCGGAACACAGGTCCAGTTTCCTTCACATTGGGGATATCGTGTCTCTTTATGCGGAGGGGACTGTCAATGGATTTATCAGCACTTTAGGGTACGTTGTCTCCCAGTACACTTACTCTTAAAACTTAAGTAAACATACCATGTGTACATTTCATCCACACATGCTGATGTGATTTCAATATCACAATACTAAATATGCAATACAGTGGTAACGATTTTGCATTCACCTCATGTCAGAAGTTTGTAAAGTGGAAGAAGGAAGTGGTTCGAGTCATGCAGGCCAGAGATACAGTGTGACAGTATTGTAACATGCAAATCCTTAAACAGGAATGCAAAGTTTGTTGTTAGTTTCGTAAATACAGTTACTCCAACTATGTAGCCCTGAATAAAGGTCGAGTAAAACGCTACAGCTATCTCACATAAGCATCTTAAGCGTCTGTTGTAATTATGTAACAGTGTTAAAAACTTCTCTGTGAGGTTTGCTGACTTGTCTTGAAACCTGATGAGAAGTACTAGAAGACGTTTGTAGGCCTAAATATGCGTACTTAATCTGCTTGTGTACACCAATGTAATGATTTTCAATCGTAATTAGAAAGCTTTAAGATTATTGTCTACAAGAATGTTTTCAATTGATTTTAAGATGTATGTTAGAGAAACGTTTTAGTAGTTTTGTGTCCATTCAATGGAAGTGAATGGGTGGACCAATGTTGTTGGTCTACCACAAGCCTTTAAAATATCTAAAGAATTTCATATATTTTTCAAAATGAAGAATTTTCATTTTTGGTGAACTATCTGTAATGAATACAACTTCATGCTGTCGACACCCAAATTCACGAGACTCTGGTCAACCATTTTCGCATTTTGTTTCAATCGATATTTGATATTTGACACTTCAAATGTTAGAGTCGGTGTAAAGTCAGAGTATGTAATACCAATTGCTCATTGCATTTTAAATGTTATATAAATAATCGAGTTATTTGGTTGTTTTTGGAGTTTCTAGCCCCATCTATACTGTGCATGCTATGAATCACTAAATGTTCAGGATGAAAGCAGCATTCTAAAATGTAGGCCAGTTCACACACACGTGTGAGAGTGTGCACTTTATTGTAAGTGTGCAAGTGCAGTGTTTAATGAAGCTGTCAGATAGTTGAGCTTCAGGTTTCTTGTCTGCAATTGTTGTGTCTTGAAGTTCGTCCAATCATGTTGGTCCATGTTTGATTGCATTTAAAAGTCATTCTTCTACTTAACAAGGCAGTCTTGGATTTGTTCCCAGCCTTTTAGACATGGCTTAAAGTTGCTATTTGGGTGGAAAAACCTTATTTTGTTCTATCTGTTTGTTGTTTCAATCCAGCATCATTGCTGATGGCTTTAATAGATTGTTGTGGACTTGGACAAGGTCTAACTCCTTCACCTAATGTCATCAAGTAATGGAGCTATAATTAGCTTGGTTAAACACTGCAAACCAGGCTTACATTTAGTTCATGTTTAACCGAGTGTACTTCGTCACGCCTTTAAAGATTACTGGCCTTCAAAGAGTTTGACACCCATTTATGAAAAATCAGATTTTCATGTTGTTTTTATCCTTAAAAGACACATGCTATTGTTGTGTTTTATTAAATACAGATATGAAGGAAGTGGAAGTGAATTCACAATTATAGCAATAAAACTATTTATTACTATGAAAATATCCATTTGCCGGCTTAGTAATCATGTGGTGTGGCTTTATTTGTAGTGGGGTGGTAGCTTGCTATTTTGTTGAAGGTTTTGACATTTTCAAGGCAAATGTTTAACTGAGAAGTTATTCAGTGTTTGGAGTTAGAGTAGAGTTATGAAATATAGACGTACCTGAGATTAAATATGCAGAAAATTTTTAATATTGCCCACACACGCAGAAGCATTTCATGTTAAAGTTTTGTGAATTTGTGTCCTAATAGTAGTAGATTTACATTTAGGAGATTAGCAGATGCGTTTATCCAAACTTAGTTACAACAGTGAGAAAAAAGCTATTCTTCTTTGGTTACCAAAGAAAAACATTTGTGGTTGTTGTGTTCTAGGTGTAGCACAAACTTGTTCATCGGTAAGCAACTAGCTGTTACTTGATCATCTAGACCAGAAAATCGGGTCTTTGAGAATTGAGTTCTAGTTAGGATACACTCTGTGGACTTTTAAGAGATAAATGATCAATCTTCAGAATACTGTACCTTTTACACATGATATCCAAGTGTCCTGTTACAAGCTGTGTTAAGCAAATTTTTAGGTTCCTTTTGTCATGACACACAATTACATTAGGTTAGATTAGTTGGTTTGAGTTTGACTGCAGGTGAAACACAATGTAGGGATTCCCGTCAAGCATGGGAAAATGGAATGGAAGCTGTGTCATTTTTGCCAGCAACAATTAAGAGACCTCTGAGTCTGTGAACAGTACGCCCACATTCCTTTAGTCAGAACTTCTATTATATTAAAATATTTATTTTGAGACAACTGTGTTCACAAGATAGCCAAATTGGGACAAGTGCTATCATTAAGAAAACCATAGGCTGCCCTTGATAAGCTAAAAGCCTATTATTAGTTTTAACAATAACAGTGAGGAAAGCAAGGGTGTTAGTAAGTTTATCAGGCCTCCATAGTGAGCTGCTGTTTCCGTCATTATCTGAAGGTTGTTCTAAAGCATCTTTGTGTTTATTGAGGGTGACTTTGCCATCCAATCTCTGATTGTTTGTTATTATCTTGAGTTAAAGTTATGCAAACTTCATGAAAAGGCCAGAGAATGTGCTTTTCTAATGTTTGAACTGTCACCATTGGCATGTAGTGCAATAACGATTGCTCAAGTCGACTAGTTTTTACCAAGTAGGGCTGCACAATATATTGAAATATCGCAATATGCATATTGCAGTGGCTTGCAATAATGAGTGATTTAATTTTAATACTTCAAAAAGTAATGCATGGTCAAAGTTTTAGGCTGTAGCGGATAATATTTTATCTGGCACATGGGTTATTTGGGATATGCGTGCATGTGCATAATAGTGTGCCATGTGCGTGCTCTGATGCAAGACAGTCAACAAGCCGCAAAGCTTTCATAACCAGCTGATGCTTTATTTTCTATGAAATATGAAACATATGTTGGTTATATAATTTTGAAAAATATATTTTTATAAAATTTAAATGGATTTAAGAAAAAGAAATGTCGTATTACGAATATCGCATTATTTAGCATGCTATCGCATATCGCATTTTGTTTCAAAATCGTACAGCCCTACTACCAAGATTTGTGTAATTTAAAAATATAATATTTTCTTTACATTATAATTTTAAAGTCATTTCATCAATGTAATTTGGCTCCAGATTTTACTAAAAAGTTGACCTTGTAGTCAGTATATATATTTTTTGATATTACATTTTTTGGTCTTTCTTAATCATTTAAATACTTCTTTCTCCAGATTAAAAGGTTAAAATCAAATTGTGTGATCACGACCTCTTGTTGACATGGAATGACCTTATTATAGTTTTATCATATGTTTTCCTTTAACATTCTTCCATAGTGACCATTTAAGTTCTACCCAACTGTGATGTTTGTGTTGTGGTTAAGCTTTGTAAATTTACTGACTTTATTCTTACAACCTTCCACCTTTTAACATGATGGTTTATAATGGCAAACCACAGTTGGTGTGATTTTAGTTTTTTTTTGTTCACAGGTTGGTGGATGACAGATGCGTGGTGCATCCTGAGGCCGGAGATCTTATGAACCCGCCGAAGAAATTCAGAGGTGAGTCATTTAAGTTTCAGAACACCAAAGGCTAATGCACCAGCGCAGACTTGTTAGCGCTATTATTAGCGACTAAACTGTTGTTATGGTGATATTATTATGTAGCATTAGCTTCCTGTGTGCGTGTGTCTTCACACCAGCCTGGATGCAGATTAATTACTGGGCCTGTAAGCAGAAACAGCCTCCTACACACTGACTCTTCTGCTCCGCTCAGGAAAAAGCGGCATGTCTTCAGTTTTATAGTGAGATCTCAGCAGGGTTTCTGGCTCTTGTCTAATGACTACAATTGTAAACTGAGGCTTAATAAACAGCGTCTTTCCTCGAGAGCAATTTACAGGTTGCTACAAGAATAAGCACAGACAGTAAACTCTAACTTCATTTTTTTAGCCAACAGCTAGTTTGCACTAGGGACTCTGTGAAAGCACTAGCTTTAAAGAGATTTTTGCAGTTAAATAGAGACAATGGAATTATCCTGTGCTTTTAATGGTCGTGGTGATGAATTTGCATTTGACTTTTTTATAATGACCTCACAATGTGGGTTGCATGAAGTAGCATGACCCATCCTTAACCTTTGGCTTGCTTATGAATTTTGCGGAAACAAACAAAAAGAGTGATGCACTTACAATGGGTGTGGTGTCTGTGGTGTGAGTCATTCATGAGGGTTAAAGGGGTTGGGGTGTAATGATTTAACGATTTATCACATAAAGTGAAACAAAAAATAAAGTGAAACAAAAAAGTTAAGATATGTGTATTGTAGAGCTTTGCCAATTTTTATGTAAACAATTATTTTTTATTAATGTACATATAGATATTTAATTCTTTTCAGTTCTTTTTCAATTCAATTCTTTAACAAAATAACAAATTAATTACTGAACATTTTTAATGATTTGGAAATAAATTTAAATTTATTTAAATTTATTTTTTATATTTTGTTCCATATACAATCATAATTGTGAACCCGGTATTGAGTATTACATCATATTGTGAGCTAAGCACATTGTTGCACCCCTAGCAGATTGTATTTTTGTTCAAACCTATAAATTATTTAACTTAATTATTTAATTAATAGTCCTAAACTATTAATTTGGTCTTAAAATATATGTGTTTTACATGAAATGTCCTCTTAGCAGTGTTGTTGTGTATTTTTCTGTATGTAAACAGACATGTAGATTTGTTTCTGATATCATAGCACACATCATTACCAGGTTTTCTTTCCTTACTTGTTTATGGTAGAATAGTTGAAATAGTGAATATGAATTTTTACAGATGATTAATCAATTTTGTCATTCTATTCCCATTTCCACATGTATAATCTCTGTTGGCCGAACTAAACACAATTTGAATGGTTTTCCAGATGTGGTGCATTAAACTTCCATTATAAGTGCATTAATGTACACATGATTTTGTTTCTTTTTGCAAATGTTTTATTTAAATTATGTTATAATATTTTGTTCAACAATACAGATACATCATTCTTTATTTCTTTGTAAGCAAAGGTGTATTATTTACACAATAAGAGCATAGTATAATTTCTTTATACTGTGATTTGTGTAATCACAAGTTCATTAAACCATGGTTTACTTTACAATTATAAGTGATCTTATGCTTGAGCCCAAGGAATGTTTGAGGAAGTGTGTTGTTTGTATATTTTTCTCTCAAGGGAAATACATACAACTATTGGATTTGCTGAAATACAATGACAGACTTGTATTTGTCATCGCTGTGATTTTATTTGACTCAATAGAAAATCGATTTTAATTAAATAGTCTAAGATTTATAAGCTGCGCTGAGACCAATTTACAGTGTCGCTTGTACTATTTGTAAAAGCAAAATTGTTGTCGAACCCATTATATGTATCCAGAGACCTTTGGAGCTAATACATTTTTTTTGTGTGTTCGCTAGATTGTCTCTTCAAGGTTTGTCCTATGAACAGATATTCTGCACAGAGACAGTTCTGGAAAGCAAAACAGGGAAAACACGGAAACAACTCGCAGGGAGATCTCTTTAAAAAACTACAGGTAACTTTACAATGCCAGCCTGTGGGTGGTAGATATACATCTTACTTTTTTATTTTGGCCAATCGTAAATCACTGTCCTCTGTACAACATTTTTCAGCATGCAGCAGAACTGGAGCAGAAACAAAATGACACAGAGAACAAGAAATTGCTGGGGGAAGTCGTGAAGTACAGTAGAGTCATACAGGTGCAGCAAACTTCCCTCTTCTTATCAACAAGTGTTTGTTTTTAACATATTTTTTTTATGCTTGACGTCTGGAATGTTCTGTTTATTTTTACACTGTTGCCAAGGCTGCGAGTGTGTCGTTCAAGGGCTGGAAATGCCCCTGACGGCTTGTCTGATGTATGACTCCAGAACTAACATAAAGAACACACTGTTGGACTGGTCACTTCCACATGAATTTGAACAAAAACATGATTTCAGTCTTTATTCTATATAAATTGTCTGACAAAGCAATGCTTTTCATCAGACCAAAGTTGCTGTTTGGCATCTGCAAAGTTTACTAGATCTTCTCTTTTGGATTTTGTTATACATGGTTATACAATTACATACACGGTTTCCACAGAATAGGACTGCCTTATCTTACCTATACTTAAAAATCACTTTTTTATTATTTACATGAGTTATGACTTTGTTGGCAAATATGAAGAGCAAAGTGAAATATACAGCTGCCATAAACCCAGCAAACCTTGGCAAACAGCCTTGACAAATAATCCTGGAAACATTCATTTTAGCAGCATATAAAAGCGTTGCTGTCCTAAACAGATTAGATCTAAATATCCATTTCAATTCATGCATTAATGTATCTTTTCTTTTTCAAATTTCAGCTTCTCCATATAAAGAGTAATAAGTACCTGACGGTGAATAAGCGTCTGCCGGCTCTCCTCGAGAAGAACGCCATGCGTGTGTCTCTGGACCCCTCAGGAAACGAGGGCTCATGGTTTTACATCCAGCCTTTCTGGAAGCTACGTAGTGAAGGAGACAATGTAGGTGTCACTCCACTAATGCACGTGTTTTAAACATATAGTGAACAAATGTGCACTAACAATTTTGGGGAAAGTGACTTTTGTAAACGCCAGTCTCCTTTCATCATTATAATAACATAATTTTGTTGTGCTAATGCATTTGGTCTTTTCTCTCGTTTTCATCTCAGCAACCAAAGCGTGAAGGTATATAACCTTTTTGGAGCATGTAGTGTGTGTATGTGTGTGTGTGTTTACAGAGATATGTATGCAGCATGTGAACATGCATGTATCATGCAACTCTAACAGCCTGCTACACAACTGTGTTATCACAAAAATATTGCGAAAGAACAATATCCAGAGGTCATTTAAGATCAAGGCCTGTTACAATGGATGGCCCGAGGTCTGATTTTTATGGGGTTTTTTACTGTATAGAGAGAAGAGCTAGTGTTATATAATAAACACACTTCACTCATATGCTTTTTTCTTCACTGTGTCATTATTTCACCATGATTTTGCAGTTCCTTGTGAAATTAATTCATGTCTGCTGTGTGTAAAACAAGAACTGCATTTTGCTTTTATCTCTAGTGTGTACAGTAGTATAGATCTCTCATATAGTGTAAGTGTCACTAAATGAACAGTTTATAAACTATGCATGTCACAGGATGTGATGTCATTCTGTTTCTTTTTTTGTGCAACAAATACATATCATAAGATGCAAGCATAGGAGTGCAGTTTTTTATTTATTTTTGTTTGTCTTTGTCTCTTGGTAGGTGGTGGTTGGAGATAAAGTAGTCCTAATGCCTGTCAATGCAGGACAGCCTCTTCATGCCAGCAATATTGAACTTCTGGATAACCGTGGCTGCAAAGAGGTCAGATACTAGTCTCATTCTTAATACTACTTTTAAAGAAATCAAACAGACCAGGAGTCACAATTTACAGAGCTTGGCGTCAATAACAAAAGCGTTATTTGTTATGCACTCCGAACTCTTTACCAATAAGAAACAATAAAGATTGTCATGTGTATTTTATCTTCGTGGTCTGCCAGGTTAACGCTTTGAACTGCAACACCAGTTGGAAAGTCACTCTCTTCATGAAATTCAGTGAATACAGAGATGATGTCTTAAAAGGGGTAAGTTGATTTGTTTCGGCATGACTGCGTTAGTTATGTGCGGATGATCAGTAATGCATTGAACGGTGTGTTTGATAAAATGAATTTAATTAATTTAACTCCCTCAGGGGGATGTAGTGAGGCTGTTTCATGCCGAGCAGGAAAAGTTTCTTACTTGTGATGCATACAAGAAGCAGCAGTACGTCTTTTTACGCACTACTCTACGCCAATCAGCAACCTCCGCTACCAGCTCAAAGGCACTCTGGGAAGTTGAGGTAAAGTAAACCTAAACCATAACATTTTTTAAATGTTTTTTTAAGGTGAAAGCTTTATGTCACAATTAAAATGTTCGTCTCTCACCCGGTGTCATGTGCTTCAGGTGGTGCACTATGACCCCTGCAGAGGAGGAGCGGGTCAATGGAACAGTCTATTCCGCTTTAAACACCTCGCCACGGGACACTATCTTGCGGCAGAGGTATTTATTTTATTTACAGGTTCTCCTCTAACTGTCTTCCTGTTTCCCTCTTCCTCAATAGTTGTGTAACTGGGTCATGGTTTAGATCTGTTTTGGATACAGTTTGACACTGTGTGGCTCGTGTGAATGCCTGTGGTTTACGTTCATTTGCATGCAGCACAGGAGTTCACCCAGCAGTATTTCCTAAGGGAAAACTCCAGCCGGTCATCGGTTTAGGAATGAAGAGTGCAGAAAACTCAGATATTTCAGTCACAATAATTTTATAGCTCTGTGCTATAACAAAAAGCTTTTCATTTGTTTCTGGTTTTTAGAAATATGTAAGTTTGCTGCTTACATATACATTGTAAACGATATAACTAAGGAATCCATCAAATCCAGAGTTATAAAAAAGCAACCCCTAAGATATACAGTTTTGCTTTGGGGTGGATTAGGTCCGGATTTATAGACAAGCTTAGTCCCAGACTAAAATGAATGTTTAAGCTGTCTAACTGAAAACAACTTGCACTGATTATTGTTTTGTCTCAAGATGCACATCAGTGATGTTTTTTCTTCAAAGGAAATTATATTAAAGTTAACTAAGACCTACTTCTGGCTTGGTCTGTGAAGCAAACAGGTTTTGAGGTATGTTTTGAAAAGGTAGAGAATGGGCTGCAGGGGGCAGCATCCTCTATGTTATTGTCTCAGTGGTCCATTTTGCACTGCACAGACAGAGGGGTTATTGTCTGTGAAACAACACTTCCGTTTGTGTGTGTGTGTTTGTGTGAGTTTCATAAAGACTCTTGGCTCTATTTTAGGTTAATCCAGATTTTAAGGATGACAGCATCGACTCCAAACATGAGGTAAGTCAGACTTCACTTGGATGCCAGACTATGCAGTGTTCACTGAGGTTGAAATGTCAGAGTCATAAATAAGGCCTACACAAAAAAACCGCCCTTGCAGAATTCCAACAGAACAACCATTGCAGATTTCCCTAGAGGTTAAAAGCCATTCACATCAATCATTTCATCTTTGTTGTGTTCGGCACACTTAGACATGAAAGTTAGTCTTGATCTGGGTATGATATTGTAATAAACATCAATAGTGATAAACAGCAGGAAACATCTAAGTCCATTAAAGAAATCTTGGATGAATCTGGAAATCAAATCAAAGTTGTTGAATTTGGACATTTGTGTCCATTATAGTTAAATAATATAGATACTGCACAATTTTATGGCTACATTAAGTATGTTAATCTCTTTGTGTATACAGGTAAGTTTAATTAATTAAAATGGTTCTGCTGATAATTTGAAACATGTGATTTAAAAAATAAAGTTTAAATTAAATGTAAAAAGTCATCTGCTGTCAAGGATGTCTAGAACCCACTTTGTTTTGATGACACATACATCATAAGGTATTACTGACATCCAGCCTTGATAAATACTGTAGATTGTATCTTCAGCGATTACATTACAGTAGATTTGTATCTGACTCCCTCTACTGAAGTAAACAGAGCTCGCTATGTCTCAGCTACACAGCACTGCGTCTCAGCAACTCTCCTGCACAACTTCATTATTACGTAATGCTCTCCCATCCCTCTCTACTTCTCTCGCTGCAACAGACAGACTCGCACATCTCTCGTCCTCCACCTCTCGGGGGATTTTTTTCTCGAGCCGGTATATCTCACCCGCATCTTTCCGCCGTATTAGTATTCAGCTTGGACAGCCTGGCAGACGCACACGCCTGTGCATGCACACGCACAGAGGGGGCTCCTTACATAATGTCTGAATCTGGGGGTGCCCCGTGAGAGTAAGGCAGACGTGCTGTCTGCTGCGCTGGAAGAGTGAGTCAGAGGAGCTGCAGAGGAGAATATATAATGCCGCTCTCCAAATAGCCCTCCATCAAAAAGCTCTGCTGAAAACAGTCTGTGTTACTCATGTAGCCCTGCATAAGATCCTCACTGTAGATGACCTCTGGGTTTTTCTGTGAACATTTTCAGGGTCTGTTCGGGATGTTTCGGGTTCAATTCAAGTTAAACTTTTTCAGCAGCATCCTTGATTGCCATGGACTGTAACTGTGGGGTGGGTAAATCACTGTGGGCAAGGATTAATTAATCTAGGAGACTAGAAAATGTAGAATATTAGAAGCATTAATTTAGCCATAAAAATGATTAAAATATTTAATGTGTGTTTACTGCTGTAAATGATAGATTATATGATAGATTTGGACTACCTTAATGTTTTATTATTTTGCACAAAAAATACCAGATGTTGGATTCCTAAAAATTGATTTCAGTATTTGACATGACCTTACTTAGTCAGTAATAACAATATTAAGGTTATATTTTCATAGTGTTCTGTACATCATGTAAAATAATTTTATGTGGAAAGCTGTAAATTGGCTTTAGCTGGTTTTCACAGACAGGATCACAAATGTTAAAATTCACACAAGATATAGCAACACCATATCTATAACTGCTGAACACTGTCATTTTCATACAGTATCAGAAAAAGACTGTTTGCATACTGTACAACAAAAACAGATCTGATAATGTGCCTGAAAAGTCAGTCCCAATATATGTTCTCTGCAGTTGGATCAGTTTAAGGTCTTTCACCTTCATCGCACATGGGCCTTTTTCGTTATAAACATAAAAAGTGAATGAGAAATAATACAAACTAATGACATAAATCATGCTTGCACATGGGACTTACTAATGTGACCTTCCCCTTCCCTCTGTGCTAACCTTAGACCGAGACGGACACTTTGTACTCTAAGAAGAAGTGGCAGGCTGAGAAGATCCCCTACATCCTTGTTGCAGTGCCTCATGGTAATGACATCGCCTCGCTCTTCGAACTGGATGCCACTACCCTACAGAGAGCAGACTGCCTGGTGCCCAGGTTAGTGCCTGTGCAAAACTAACCTTACATAAGTGGATACAACATGGCTTTGCATTTGTATATTTAACAGAAGCTGGTGATTCACCAAAAGTGATTCACGCCATGGAGACAATACGAAATGCTTGTACAGGGATGTTGGGATTAAGCAGTAGAAACTAGATTCTGTTAATGGTTGTAGAACAAGTACTCAGAATGGGTTCAAGTGCTCACAGAGCTTTTTAAAATGAGCCATTTTGAATTTAAAATGTACTTATGAGACCTTCAGTCATGGCTGCTCTTTATTTAAGTCTCCTTGAAGTGCAATCGATACGATAGGAATCATTAAGCCTTTTACCAAATGGCACCTTCAGCCCTTGATGTGCTACTTCAAGTCCACACTTTGGTGACATAATACGTCAAAGACTGTCGAGGCTATAGAGAAGGCTGTAATGGAATGGTTGATGGATAAGAAGCTGCACAGGGGGCGCTAGTGAGTGCCCTTCTGAATCATAAAATGACAAATGGGACACCTTGTGGACTCCATAGATGTGTGCAAATTGTCAAGGGCATGAAACCATTCGGTCACATCAAGTGTGTCGTTTGAGATTAGACCTCAGAGTCCAACTGATAAAGTGATTGTTATACTTTTCAGAAACTCGTATGTGAGACTCAGAAACTTGTGCACAAACACCTGGGTAACAAGCACCAACATTCCCATCGATGTCGAGGAGGAACGACCCGTTATGCTCAAGGTCACATTTTGACAACATTTTGTCGTGTCTTACATTTCTGTTTGAGAAGCTCATCATTTCTCTGTCTGTTCTAACAGATCGGCACCTGTCAAATGAAGGAGGATAAGGAGGCATTCTCCATCAATTCTGTCCCCTTGTCAGAAGTCAGAGACTTGGACTTTGCCAACGATGCCAACAAGGTCCTCGAGTCCTTTGTGCATATATTAAAGATCAGCAATTTCCCAGCAACAAATGAACGCAGGTATGAGTCATGTTGAGAACTGATGTACTAGTTGAAGTTTGTTTCTAGATTCATTTAGTATCACTATTGTTCATGCTTAGGATAGGGATTTGAACAAAGCAGAGTTATGATTTTGTTTTCTTTTGTATACAGAAGAATAGCACCTCACTAATCTCTTCTCTTGTGTTATTAGGTTTACCACTAAGCTGTTGGAGGATCTAGTTTTCTTTTTGTGCGAGGTACCAAACAACGGTCAGGATGTGCTTTCTGTGGTCATCTCCAACCCAAACAGAGAAAGACAGAAACTCATGAGAGAGCAGAATATCCTTGCACAGGTTTGATCAAACTTGCAGTGCTTTATTGTGTCTAATGCAGTGACCATCTTCTTTCTTGAGGAACACAGACATCATTTTTATGTTTGTAGATCTTTGGCATCTTGAAAGCTCCATGTGCTGACAACAAGGACTCACCCATGCCCAAGCTTGAGGATCTGGGGGACCAGCGCAATGGTCCGTTTAAGTACATGCTACAGCTGTGTTACAGAATACTGAGACATTCACAACAAGACTACCGCAAAAATCAGGTAAGAAACACATTTATAACTCTTTTTTTATATCTAAACATCCATGCATTTATCCATATGTCTAACTATAGTAACACACGTGTTATTCTTCTTTCTTGCAGGAGTACATAGCCAAGAATTTCTCCATCATGCAAGATCAAATCGGTTATGAGATCCTGGCCGAAGACACGATCACTGCTTTGCTGCACAACAATCGAAAACTGTTGGAGAAGCACATCACCGCACATGAGATTGAGACTTTTGTAAAACTTCTACGCAGAAACCGAGAGCCCAGGTCTGACCCAACAGTCTTTGCATTCACATACTGTTCTTGTGTTCAATTAAAAACTGTATATTTCTTGTGTTTCCCCCCAGGTTTCTAGATTATTTGTCCGACTTATGTGTCTCCAATAAAACAGCTATTCCCGTCACGCAGGAACTGATCTGCAAATTCATGCTAAACTCCTCCAACGCAGACATCCTCATCCAGACTAAGTAAGAGCTGTTCTTACGTCTCGTGAGTTATAGACCTGCTGAGATTCATTGTACGAGAATGATCTAAGTTACGTGCAGTTATTTCTGTGATGTGCCTTGTCTGTGGAAAATTACATTTATCATAATGTCAAGATGTATGAAGGCTGCTGTATGTGTTTCTCTAGGTTAATCCCACACACAGAGAGCTCTCTGGAGTCATCTTTGGCCCACGAGGATTGTGATGATGAAGATGTATGGCTGTATTGGATCGATAGCAACAAAGAGCCACATGGGAAGAGCATTCGCCACCTAGCCCAGGATTCTAAGGATGGACAAAAGCTGGACGTTGACATCATCACCTACTACAGGTGAGAGATTAACGACATAATTACATCATCATGTGCTATAATGTAAGTAAAATATGAATGACATCTTTTCTATTGTCCCAAGACTCCTTTTAAATGTATCTGTCCTATTGCAGGTGTCAACTTAATCTCTTTGCTAAAATGTGCCTGGACCGGCAATATCTAGCCATCAATCAGATATCAACGCAACTGCCAGTGGATCTTATCTTGCGCTGCATGTTTGACGATTGCCTGCCTTACAACCTGCGTGCCTCTTTCTGCCGTCTAATGTTGCACATGCATGTGGACCGGGACCCACAGGAGGCCGTGGTGCCCGTTCGCTACGCTCGTCTCTGGACCGAAATACCTTCCAAGATCTCAGTTAATGAGTAAGAAGGAGTGTGAGATATCACAGACCCACCATAATATCCGCTTGTTACTACATCGAATAGATTCACTTTATCTGTTTTGATTGAGTGCCTGTAACTTATTGTTAAGAATGAAATAGTTTTGGTTTTCTGGCTTGTCTGAATATGAATCTTGTACACAGGTATGAATACGAGTTCAGAGACACTTCCAGAGAAGAGATGAAGAGAAAGTTTGCTCCTACAATGAGGTTTGTGGATGAGTACCTCAAAGATGTGGTCAGTCAGCCGTATCCGTTCGGGGACCATGAGAAGAACGAGTTGACCCTTGAGGTAAATGAGACTTAGTAGTGATGCTTTCTAAATAGTGGGACTTACTGTATGGTTGGGAAGGAACCAACCAGCAACGCTTTAGCAACCATCCACCCCTCATGTTTTTAATATGTAACTAATATGCATGTAATATGTCTGGAGGACAAGGCAGATTGGCTGTATCAGCTCTCTCTATCTTTTCTCTCCTTCTCTCTCTTAGGTGGTCCACCTGGCACGTGATCTGGTCTACTTTGGTTTCTACAGCTTTGGTGAGCTGTTGTGTCTCACACGCACCCTGCTGGCCATCCTGGACATTGTCCAGCCCTCATACTCATTTATGTCCAGACTTAGCAGGAGTCCTGAAGGAGGTGAGACCCCGGGGCACAGAATATGTCGATATTATCTATATTCACATTAACACTGTTGCAAAATAGTGAGCTGTCCACAAAAGCAGCTGCTTTGTAAGACAGAATTCTAACTGTTATTGAACTGTAATGGAATGACCAATTTGGAAAGCTTTACATAGGCAGCAACTTCACACATAACACTAATAGCACTTTAATGTTTGTCACATTACAGTAAAATGTAAGTATTTCTAGTCATAATTGAGTTGAATAGTCGTAATTCTCTCGCTCCATCCACCATCTTGGATTTTTGAAGTTTGTCACAAGCTATTATGGGATTACCTTTTGCACAAAGGATACATTAGTTGCTGCTTAAGAATATGAATAAAATTATTCTAGATAGATTATTCTTCATAGATTTTATTATGAATAAAATTTCTTTACATCTAAAAATGGTGTCTAAAATTGTTATCTTCAGTAGTTTTTGGAGAGCAAATGTATAACTGCATTTAAAAGATGCAGAAAAAAGTGGTTTGCTATTTGTTTTTATGTTTAGACACTAGATATGGCCTCACTTTGAACTGTGTGTGTGTGTAGGTAATAATGTCATGCGTACCATTCACGGTGTGGGTGAGATGATGACTCAGATGGTTCTGAGCAGAGGCTCAATGTTGCCCCACAGTCTCCCTGATGCTCAGCCAATCCACGGAAAGCAGATCTGTCTCCCTGACAACGAGGACGTCATGGTGATGGACACCAAGCTCAGGATTATTGAGATTCTGCAGGTGATGCTCTCATGGATGCACTTGTAAATCACAAACTATTGTATGATGATTAATAAAGACAGATGAACTGAAGTTTTTACAGTAAGTTACACCGCACAAAAAAGTTTACATTTTATGGTTTCCTTTTATAGTTTATTTTGAACGTGCGTCTGGATTACCGCATCACCTACCTGCTGTCCATCTATAAAAAAGAGTTTGGCGATCAGAATTTGGAAAGTTCTACCTCATTGTCAGAATTTCCCATCATGTGTGGTAAAAGCAGTTTTGTGAATCTTTTCTGCAGTGTCTTAAATCACATTTAAAAAGAAAAGTTGACCCAGAAGCTTGTTTGGTATCTGTTTGTAAATGCAATTGTCCTTTCCAAATTTCAGAGCCAAACATTGAGGAGATTGCAGAGAAAGCAGAGAATATGTTTTCTGGAAGGTGAGGAAATCATCATTAGTCTTGTTTGTTAATTATATTTTTATGTTTTTTTTCTTTGTGAGAGTACTTGAGTTTAACATCATTTTTCTGAAACAAACCTCTCTCAAACAATTCTTTTGCTTGTTGCTCTCTATTAGCACTTAAATACTCAACGAGTTTGTGTGCCTGTGGGTCTCTGTGTGTTTACAGTGCTAAACAAAGGAGTTCGGTGGACCTTGATAATGAAGGTGGTCAGACGTTTCTGCGTGTGCTCATTCATCTCATCATGCAAGACTACCCTCCACTGGTCTCGGGCTCTCTGCAGCTCCTCTTCAAACACTTCAGCCAGAGAGCCGAAGTTCTCCAGGCCTTCAAACAGGTCTGCTTTTAATTATGCTAATGTTTGAAGACCATCACAAATCTTTAAATGGACCTTCGAAGACCATCTTAGATTGTAACAGGAACCAGTTACACAAGGTTTGTAATAAGGGGTGTCTGTGTGCAGGTCCAGTTGCTGGTTTCTGAACAGGATGTTGAGAACTATAAGCAGATAAAAGCAAACCTTGACCAGCTGCGTCTGACGGTGGAGAAATCCGAGTTGTGGGTGGAGAAGAAGGGTGGAGGTTACGGGAATGAAGACATCACAGAGAACCAGAACAAAGAGCAGAATTTGGAGGTGTGGCACTTTTGGCAGGAGGAAGACACTGCAAAGTTCTGTCTAGATTATAGTACAACATAGTTGCTTCTTCGTTATAACGCGTTTTAAATGTAGAATAATACTGATGCGGATTTGATGTTGATTAATTTTGTTATCCTGATAATAAAGAGCTCATGGCCACATCTTTGTGTCATTTCTGGTTTGCAGGAAGTGGTTATTTTGGGTCCAGTGCAGGATGGCAATCATAAACCTCAGATAGACAGCAACAAAGGCAATAACTACAAAATCGTAAAAGAGGTGAGCACAATTTAATGGCCAAAAATTTTCCCCAAGAGTATTTTACATGTGATCTTTATCACCAGATATGAATAGTAGTGTTAGTAATTTCAGTTACGGCAACAGTACAGTAACTGTAAACTGTATTCTGGTCCTGTGGTTTTTGGTGTGATGTGCTGTTTCGGTTACACAGATCCTGCTGAGTCTCAGTAAACTCTGTTACCCTGCTAAGAAGAGTCGCGTGCAACAGCAGAGGCTGCTGAAAAACATGGGAGCTCACACAGTGGTGCTAGACCTGCTCCAGATCCCATATGAGAAAGTGAGTGAACGTGATCAGTTCTGAATCGGCACAGATGATGTCTGATGGTATTCACAACCAAACACTAAAAGCTGATTTGGAGTAGACAATTTTGTGGCCAGATTCTCACACTGCCAAACTCTTCCTGCTCCATCATTAGGGCGATGAAAAGATGGATGAGATCATGACTTTAGCCCACACTTTTCTCCAGAACTTCTGCAGGGATAATCCTCAGAACCAGACGCTGCTACACAAACATCTCAACCTCTTCCTCACACCCGGGGTGAGTTTAACTAGTTACTGTACATAGTATATGTACAAGAGCTTAATAAATAAATTTACATTTAATTATTATATTGTAATGGATGTACTTTGATTTCAGCTTCTCGAAGCCAAGACCATGCGCTTCATCTTCAGGAACAACTACATCCTGTGCAATGAGATTAGTGACCGTGTAGTGCACCATTTTGTGCACTGCATGGAGACCCACGGGCGTCACGTGCAGTACCTGCAGTTCCTGCAGACCATCGTCAAGGCGGATGGAAAATATGTGAAGGAGTGTCAGTGCAAAGTCATGAATGAGGTGAGAAGCATTTTGGAATTACGCTGTATTACACGGTGTGGATTATTATATATTGTATACAGACAATTGTCACACTCCTGAAGTCATATAGACTTCCAGAAGAGTATACACAATGCTTTATCCATCCGTCGTGTTTTGATCTGCAGCTGGTGAACGGAGGTGAAGATGTGCTGGTGTTTTACAATGATCGCGCCTCCTTCCACGTGCTGCTTAACATGATGCGTTCCGAGTGGGAACGCAATGATGAAAATGGGGCTTTGGCGTATCACATCACTCTGGTGGAGCTGCTGGCGGCGTGCACCGAGGGCAAGAACGTCGACACCGAGCTCAAATGCAACTCACTCTTGCCGCTCGATGACATCATCAAGGTTGTCACGCATGAGGACTGCATTCCTGAGGTGATGGAGCATTACAATCCTACTGTACCTAAAACGTGTATCTTGTAAAACGTGTATTGTGTATCTTGTTGTTGTTGTTACTACTTTTATTAGGCTAGCTGCTATTTTATATGAACTATTTTACAAATAATATTTACTGTATCTAATAATGAAAAAAGGTAGCTTAATTGGTGGAGCATTGCATTAGAAACACAAACATTTGTTTCTGCAACTTCTACAGGTAAAAATATCCTATGTAAATTTTGTGAATCACTGCTACGTGGACACTGAAGTGGAGATGAAAGAGATCTACACCAGCAGTCACATTTGGACGCTGTTTAAAAATTTCCTTGCAGATATGGCCACGGTGAGTCCAATCACTCTCTCCTTCACTCCCTCGCAAATGGCTATATATGAGACATCTAATACAAACGGTTGAACGGCTCTCGATCACCCATGACTGATTTGTGATGATGTGTGGGTGTTAAGCATTCTGATCTGTGTGAACTGTGATGTTGTTGTAGGTGTGTAACAGCACCACAGACAGGAAGCACGCTGACGCATCCCTCGAAAAGTACGTCACGGACACCATCATGGCCATCGTCAAGGGCTTCTTCGGCTCTCAGTTTTCTGTCAGCAACTCCAACCTGCAGGTAGAACGAGAAACGCACTGCCGTGAATCCTGACCCTTCTCTCTACGTCTTCCTCGTCTTCGTCAGATGTGTTTTTTCTTTGTGATTTAGTCATTATGTTAATGTGGTTTTTCTCTTGATGTATGACTATGTGGTATTTATATCTTCTTGTCAGGCCAATCAACCAATATTCATTCAGCTTCTGCAGTCGGCCTGCAGACTTTACAACTGCACCTGGCTCAACCCCCTGCAGAAAACCAACATTGAATGTTGCATTAAAACCCTCGCTGATGTGGGTAGGTTTGGATTTGGCAGAAATGTATCTTAGGAGGTTTGAATAAACATAATTTGTAATAAATAGTCTCATCATCACTGATTTTAGGCACTTAGACTTGTGATTAAGCAAACTTTGCATACTGTCTTGATGTGTTTAGGTTTTAGACATTGTCCTACAAATTGTAATTAACACTTAGTGAAATCAAAATGAAAAAAATATTGATTTAATTTAATAATTATATAATAATGTAAACATAAATAATAGTACAAATATTAATATAATAATAAAGAATAATATAAAAACCTCTAGAATTCTGTAAAGAAAGATCTTTTCAAAGATTAGACCTTTTCTAAACCTTTCCAATAATAAATTGTTAACCAAGTGTAGTTCTAAGTTGTGGATTAATGCTGTCTTGAGTTATCTTGTTCCATATTTATTTTCTGTACTGCAGTTTAGTAATTATTAAATTTGCACATTTTATATTTGTTAATCCTGGATTTATATTCAACAAGATTGATTCAACAAGACCTGCTTACAGCATTGTTAAATAAATTCTTGTCTATCTCTGGAAAAAGGGCTTGCTGTCATTTCATCTCAGATGCTGAATTATACATATTTTGTTATGTTGTGTGTTTCTAAACAACCTGCTTTGTCTAACATTGTTTACATTTCGCACCATAATCTGTAACGTTCTTTATCAGAGTTAAAAGTAGCCTTAACACATGGTTGAAAATGACTCATAAAAAAAGCTCAAAGCTACAAAATGCTTTACATGAGCACTCGCAGTACACAGCCTAAACCCTGATCTTCCTCTGACTCTTTCCAGCTAAAAACCGGGCCATCCCCATTCCGGTGGACCTGGACGGTCAGGTCAATGCTTTGTCTCTAAAGACACACACCAACATGGTGCAGCGTGCGGCTAAAGACTGGAGACTGTCAGCCCGTGCCCGACCCCGCAAAGAGCCTTTTGGTGCTCCTGATTACAAGAACATCATTGAGAAACTACAGGTAATGTGACGCTTTCAAGACCAAAACTGTCATTTTAATAGAGCAGCAAAAGTTATTGTTAAAAGTGTATTTATTGTATAAGAGTGGTTGTACAAGTTAAAAACCAATCAGTGGTTAAAAATCTCACAAAGATGATATGGCAATAATTCTAAATAATAATAATTTTTAATAGTTCAAGGATTTGATTATTACTGTATGCTTACCAACTACTTAGACAATAATAATGTTAACTGGTTAACATGATAAATACCTTTTGAATTGATGTATTGAATTGATTACCGGTTTAACTTTTTTCTTCTGCTTTTATGCCCATATGTGTCTGCAGGGAGTTGTGTCATGTCTAGAAGAGCAGTTCAGCCCTCGGGTGCAGGCAGAGTTCTCTGTGTTGGTAGACGTGCTTCACAGCCCAGAGATGTTGTTTCCCGAGTCGGCACAGCTACGCTGCGAGACTGGAGCCTTCATGTCCAAGTGAGACGCACACCCACATCAATCGAATTAAAATCGTGCGTCATACATGATGAATACATTAAAAAGGTCCAGTGGCAGTGTTATAAATAGTTGTAGGTATAGGTCCACATTCTAAATTTTATTACAGGCGCAGAACATTGCAATACACTGACGTCAAGAACATCCTTTACTGATTATATGTGTACATTAAAAAAATTTAAGTGTCAATTGAAATGTGAACAAAATATGTATATATGCAACAGAGGCAGTTCTGCTTTGATTAGTTACCAGCAGCATCATGCATGTTCTGTAAGAGAGTATTTACTGTGAATGTGCCTGTGCGACTGAGTGTCTTATATAAGCAATTTCCTGCATCTGAATCTTCAGGCTGGAGCTCGAAATTGCAGATACACTGTACATTAGATGTTAACTTGTGATTATAAATGACTAGGACATAACATGACTGACATCACAGATTTAAGGTCATTTTAAAATTTCATGCCATATTGTAATGTGCAAAATTATTCAGGTGCTTTATTTGATTACGTGCTTAAGTGTGAAATGTGATGTCATGTGTCTGTCAGGCTCATCAAACACACCAAGAAACTCATGGAGAATGAGGAGAAGTTATGCATTAAGATCCTGCAGACCCTGCGAGAGATGCTGGATAAAAAGGAAACGTTTGAGGAGCAAGTAAGTGTGATGGAAACTTTCCATAACAGCATTCTGGCCATTTACTTCCCATCTTTTTATAAGTGTTAAAAATAAATTAATTCAGGTTATTTCATTATAAAAGCAGTTATGAAGAAATGTTAAGTATAAGTGAAATGCAATGTTGCGTCTGCCTCCAATACATTCCTGTACTGTACTTGGTAGAGCATTGCGTTAACTGTGCAAAGTTCATGGGATATTATTTAAAGCACTGGAAATTGCCTTTGATAAAAGCATCTGCCAAATATGTAAATAAATCCATATATATTCTGCGGGAGTCATTCACACTATTGACCAAACCTACATCTTGCATTTTTTGCTTTCTTTAGGACCTTATTGTGTTACCGAATTACTATCAAAAATCACAAGATTATTTTAGAGATAATTAGATAATTTTATAACTTGTAATATGAATATAGTGCAATTACTTAATCTAGTGCTTTTATTTTGTAAATGTCGACATGTGAAATGGCTGGCTGTGAAATCCCAGCTAAGGTAATTTTTTGTGGTTTACAGTTTTCTAAAATAAAATAAAATCATTCTCCATAATGTAAAGAATATCAGTGAAAATATAACCTTCATAATATTGGACTTGACAATATTGATAATATTGACTGAGCAAGGTCATGTCAAATATTGAAAGTTTATGAAGCAAACTTCAAATATCATTTATTTCATATATTTATTTATTTCATTATTAATATTATTAAAATGATAAAATTTAGTATTTAAAATCATTAATTTCTTTTTTATGAATTAAAAATTTGAGTACTTTATCTCAAAATCAGATCAGTCTATCATTTACAGCAACAAACATACATTAACTATTTTTGTCATTATAATGCTTATTGTCACATGATTGGATTTCGAGATATTCGCTTAGATTTTACACACAGGGTCACAAATATTTAACAAAATTTGTTTGTATTCACTGGTACCTCCTGAGGTATGAGTATATTTTATTGGGAATATTTGGCATACCTCAACTTTTATAATGTACACATAGAAAGGACATGGTTTTGGTAAATGACATGCCTCAAGGGATGTATTGTTGCCATGTCAACAATTACCGGAAGAGGGCGCTAGTGACAAAAGCAGAGCCTTTGAACCGAATGACCCCGCCCCTCTGCCGTAGAGGAGAGAGAGCGCGTATGCGGGTGTGCTAGGTGAAGCGTAGCTCTCGGGCCTCTGCAGTGTGCTTGGTGTCTGTGGCAGGGTGGATGCTGGGAGTCCTGAGCTCCAGACAGTTAATCAGCATTCAGCAGAGAAACAGTCCTGCGCCGTTACATAAGCGAAGGCACATGAGGACACGCTCGTAGTGTTAGAGCAAGTAGCCAAAGCATCCAGCACAAAGAATCAATACTGCAGAGAGCTGACTACAACCTTGCACATAGACGGAGAGATAGAGGGGACATGGCCTTAATAATTTTCTGTAGTACTGTACTGTGGTAAAGCTTAATTTTTAATAAAGAGTGAAATATATACGGAGGGAAGGAATAGTCTGTAAGAAAAAGATGAAATTGGAGGAATGAAAACTCTTACTGTATATGTTTTTATATTTTGTGTTTTGTGAAAATGTTATTTTTGTGCATAAAATAAGTGCAAAATAATGATAATACAAGTTTCAATAAGATTCCCACATCTGTCATTTGTTGGACAAAGAGATAAGCCCAACCTCAAACTTGAACCAGTGTTGCTGTGTCAGGCTTGTATACTTTGTTAAATGTTTTTTTTAATAGTTGTCTCTGTGTATTAAACTCACATAATAGAAAATACTTCACCAGACTGTAAAAGCACCACACACACGCGATCAGTTTGCGTAATTCACGTCCATATTTGTGTGTTTATACTGGAGCTCACCTTCTCTGTTGGGTTTGGCTCTTTTGCTGTGTTATTCCTGCCCTGTGAGTGGTGCTGCAGTTTCACGCAGACCTGATCTGCACAGACCAGCTGCTCCCCGGGGAGAGAGAGAGTAGGAGGGCGGGCGAGTGAGTAAGGGAGGGGAAGAGCATGTGAGAAGCCATGTGAGGGAGGAGAAAAAGCGTGGCGCAGCAGCAGGCGGAGGGATTGGAGAGCAGCCGTGTCTGCTGAGTCCATGAGGAGTCTGAGCGGGGGGTGTTTACGTAACCGGCCTGCAGTGTCTGAGCCAACCTCACGTGGCTCATCACGTTCTCGCTCGCGCCTCGGTTTTGTCTGTCTCTCTCATCGTTTAGTGCTTATTTATCTCGGTGGGGTTTTTTTTCTGTAAGGCTTTGTGTCTCGTGTCTTCTCTCTAGTTGATTTTAGGTTTCATGACGATATAAGCACTTGTATTGGCAAAGCAGTGAAAATAAATAATATAACATTGTAGTATATAAATATAAAATCAGTAGTCCATAAAAAATTATATTATTATTGCAATTTAATGTATTTTGTGTAAAATATATGAAAAATTGTGAAAAAAACAAACTATATTAAGAATTAAAAGTAACATTAAATGCCCAAATTATTAAAAGTGATCAAATCTGTCTTATTCTCTCTCTCTTCTATGACTTGGTTGCTGAGCAGCAGGTCATGACTCATGAGCAGATATAATGGGTCTCTCTCTCTCTCTCTCTCTCTCTCTCTCTCTCTCTCTCTCTCTCTCTCTCTCTCTCTCTCTCTCTCTCTCTCTCTCTTCTCTCTCTCTCTCTTTCTCTTTCTCTTTGTTTTTGGCTATCTTTCTGTAGCTCTCTCTTTTTTAAATGATCTTTTGCGTAACGTTCTAAACAAGGTGAATATGTGTGTGTTCCCGTCTGCACACCTTGTACAAAATGGTAAAATGTTAAGCAGGTGCTGTTGTTCAGCTGTAATTTTAAATACGTGGTAATGCCCAAATAGTCACAACAGGACACTGACCACAAAGCCTGAGAAACGGTGTCTTTATCTGTCTGTTTTCTCCTGTGATTATGCAGTATATAGATCTATTCCAGGTGTGTGTGGTTGAGTTTAGGGTTCACAGGGTGACTTAAGGTAACAGGGGTGTGTGGTTCCTACGACAGATTCATTAAACTGTTGAAATCTGTATGCGTTTAGATTTTTCTGGGTTTGATTTTTGCTGAACTAATTAGTTGGGACAAAGGAAAAATAAGTCAATGCCCATATATTTCTATGGATTAAAAAGATCTATTTTTAATGCATATAAAGTACAGTTACTGACACTCTTAAATATATTAAAAACTTTTTTATCACAACCCTGAGCTGTTTAAAACCTTTTTGTTTTAAGTCATCTGATAGTAAAGACTTCTTAAAACAACTGAATGGAAACTTTACCATTTTTATGGAGCACCTTATATGGCATTTCTAACCAGTGTAGCACTACTATATCTTATGCAATATGTGTTTTTGTTTTATACAGAATTATCTTCTGACTGTTGCATTTTGAAATACAGTTAATTGCTTTGGATGTTGAAATTCAACATTCAAAAAAATAAACATTGCAACGTCCTGTGGGAAAGTTATGTCCCAGCACAGTAGTAGGTTTCGTCATCGGTTGGCTTAATTCAGTAGAAATGCTGGCCGGTTCTGGAGACGTTCTCGGCACTGAGCTCAGGGTTCATTTTTTTCAGAAGGCTTTAAGCGACCATGTAAGCATAACTGGGTGTATGTGTAAAACCGTTTGGAAGGCAGCCAGGCCACTTGTGTTCCTTGGCGAGGACTTTTTCTCTTTTCCACGATCTTTCTGTTCAGTGCGTCCAGCTCTTATTACAAAACGTTCACCTCAGGACACAAAACCGCTGTGTTATGTACTGACATCAGGTTCTGGAATGTGTTTGTATGCATGTGTAAGAGAGCAGTACCTCACGTCTCACGAGCCAGCCGTGCCCTTGAAGTAAGCTCTCTCATGCGACCGTGGTGTTTGCGGTGACTAACGTTGTGCGTGTGTGATGACTTAGTGTGTGTAGAAACAGGCCTCTCCTGTTTGTTGACAAAGGACAGAAAAGCCCTGTTACATAACACCCCACACTTCCCTCTCTCTCTTTCTCTCATCCTGTCTCTATCTCCCTTCAGCCAAGTTTCACGCTTACGCCCAAAGGCAAAGCAGCTTTTCAGATTAACAACCTCACACGGTTAAGCCCCTCACACACATGCAGATGCGCACATGCACCGCTGGCGGTGGGCGAGATGTGTACATGCTCTGAAACGCATCCGCACGTATGCGCACTTTGTGTTAGCAGGTGTCCCTGATGGATGCTGTGGAATATGACTCTTTCAGCCCACACACATCCACCAGAGTGTTGAGATCTCCCAGACGAAAACCTACACACACATTTAACCCCAGACTATTCATGGTGTTCAGATGGGGGCTGAACCTTAAGGTTCTGTTTTGGGGTTTATGTTGTCTTTACCAGCTGTCACTATTGGTTTTTGTATCTCTGCTGTGCTTTTAAACCTGAAAGTCTGTCTGTGCCTGAGAAAGATTGTGTTCTCTTGTGTTGTCTTAACCCCCCACCACCACTACCTTAAATAAGTCATCAAGTGTGTGGTCGCCATGGAAATAAACGGGTACATGCTGTACATCTCAGTTTGCTTTTGTCAGAAAAACACACCTGTAGATGATACCACAGGAGGTCCACGGTGCTCAGTAAGAGTGAGGTTTACCGAGAAGACTGTCTTAGGGAGCAGGATGTGCTTAGCAGCTTATATCATGTTCCTTATTGATGTCCTTCCTGGTCTGTTTGTGCCGTCTACTCAACGCTATAACACCACTGAAAGACCCTATAGTCACTTTGTCCATATTTTTTCACATTTTTATTTTTCAGTCCTCAAGACCGAATTTGCCATTCACAAATTTAAAACAAAACATTGCATGTTGAATTTCTTTCCATTGAATAGCAGTCTGTTAAGTTGAGTTGAATTGTCCTAATTTGAGTTTATATGTCTTTGAGTTGAGTTGAGTTGTATTGAGTTGAGTTGACTTATACTAATTTGAGTTAATGTGTCTTCAAATAAGAATGTCTCAACTTAAGTTGTCTTGACTTGAGTTGACATACTAATTTGAGTTTATTTGTCTTTGAGTTGAGATGTCTTGACTTGAGTTGAGATGTCTTGACTTGAGATGTCTTGACTTGAGATGTCTTGACTTGACTTGAGATGTCTTGACTTGAGTTGAGATGTCTTGACTTGAGTTGAGATGTCTTGACTTGAGTTGAGATGTCTTGACTTGAGTTGAGATGTCTTGACTTGAGTTGAGATGTCTTGACTTGAGTTGAGATGTCTTGACTTGAGTTGAGATGTCTTGACTTGAGTTGAGATGTCTTGACTTGAGTTGAGATGTCTTGACTTGAGTTGAGATGTCTTGACTTGAGTTGAGATGTCTTGACCTGAGTTGAGTTGTCTTAAGTTAGTTGTCTCAAGTAGAGTTGTCTTAAATTGACTTAATTTGCATTGTTGTATTGTGCTATGTTAAGTTCTGCTGTGTTAGGTGTACATTAAAGGGATATATCATGCCTACAAAAAGGGCACTCATGAGCACCTTTTCAACAAACAGTTGGACACCCTGCAAATCGTGCGAATCTTATGGACTTCAGGAATACACTTAAGCAGAAATTTAAGTGTGAAACACCTGAAAATGTCCATAGTAACCATGTGGATTTAGTCATAGAACTGATACTTTATATAACTGCCTGCTGAACAGATGGAATGTTAAACCGTAGCTGCTATTTGCTTATATAATGAATTTTTTACAGACATTAATTGTACATGAGCATAGCAGCGGTAAATGAGTGCTAAGTACTGTATGTTATTTGTGTGTAAATGCCTACATCGCTGGGCGAGTGTTCGGGTGTGTTCGCAAACAAGATCATGCTGTTTTTTTCCCTAGTTTACTGATACATACAGTTCATCTTACAAACACGTTCTGTGCCCTTAACAACATTAGCCGATCACATGCCCTACTTCCGAGGTGCACCGGGGTCAGCCATCTTCAGGAATGGTTGTTTACCCGCCTGCTGATGTTTTTCTTTGCCGTGCCTGAAAATCAACAATCTCTCCAATTGCTCTCACATGCAAGACTAATTTGTTTTGCTGCTGGTGGCACTGTTTATGAGGGGAACCACACTGAACAGTGCTACCACTGAGAGCGGGTCACAAGGGACCGCTGGACCAATCGCAGAACGGTCAGGCCACCGGACTGGGTGGATGCTTACAGGAAATTTGAGTTTGGGACGCCCCTTGTCCTCCTCTTTGCTATTTAATATGTGAAGAATTGCATTGTAGTCAGGAAATGCTGGGGATTTGAGAGGAAAGAAAAATTATGTAATTGGTGTTATGGTATTATTGAAAATGACAGTCATTTTTTACTTACCTTTATACGTTTTCTTGTGTCAGATCTTTTCATGATGTGGTCATATGAACTAGGATTTTTTTTAACTATGACTTTAAAAAAAGCTGAATGACTTAATGTTGAGTACATAATAACTTAATTTATCATTCTTACGTGAACTATTACTTCATGGCAAAATCAGGCACATGTGATCACCTCATAGCATATGATGCAACAGAAACTTGTTGTGAAAAATCATCAACATGGGAACTTAAAAAATATACTTTCTATATTCTGTGGACCTTCAATACACTGTTCCTTACACTAGCTAGCATCTTACTCACTCTTTCTTTCTTCCCCAGTTTCTGTTATGCTGGTTTTTCCAACTCTGGAGAAGATATGGCCTTGGTGTTCGTGTCTAGACTGTCCAATGAGGTTTTAGGCGTATTGATTTTTCTCCTCAATAAATCTATTCCACCCAAAGCCGTAGTCCTTTTCCACCCTTAAAAAATGGCAGTGCATGGTAGCAAAGTTTCATTCTGTTACCTTTACCGTGTCAATTAATTGTTGGAGGTCTTTAGGGTTGGGTGAGAAATTGACATTGACAGCTGCAGTGGTTAACACCTGAAGTAGCTACCTTGACTTATTTCAGCAGGGAATGTTTGGGGGTTGTGGTGCACCTTAGCGGCCAATTTATTATACATGTAGTACATCTCAAACTTTTTTAACTTTAGCATTATAACTTTAGCACTCTTGCTGCCTGTTTTCAGACATCACGATTTGTATTACTGTTAAGTATTAAACTGCGGCAGGAAACTTTTCATGCTGTTTGTTGTATGAATGATAAATGATACCTATTGTGATGCTTATAGATTGAAATCATACTTTTTTAAATGCAGTGTTGCTACAGGGCCGGCTTTAATGTTCTGCTACTTCTCTTTCGCTGTCTCCCTCCTCTCCTTTTTTACTAAATTTTTTAACACATTGAAAAGTTGGAAAACCCTAGAGTGGAGCCCCATTGTGCTGAATCCGCAGTCAATAAGACCCGATGGATGTGCAGTAAGGCTTTAAACTGAGCCTGAATCAGACCAATGGCACAGAGCAACCCTTCATGTCTCTCTCTCTCTCTCTCTCTCTCTCTCTCTCTCTCTCTCTCTCTCTCTCTCTCTCTCTCTCTCTCTCTCTCTCTCTCTCTCTCTCTCTCTCTCTCTCTCTCTCTCTCTCTCTCTCTCTCTCTCTCTCTCTCTCTCTCTCTCTCTCTCTCTCTCTCTCTCTGGATTCCTCTATCCTGATCGCTCGGGCACCTGCAGACAGCAGAGCAGAGCTAAAGCTCGCTGAAGCATCCCAGGCTTAGCCGGGCCAGCCGCAGTGTGGCGTGCCCGTGCACATTTTAAAGAAGGCAGTTTGTCCGTTACCTCCTCTCTCCCCTGCACCTGTCTCTCTTTCTATCTCTCTTTATCTCGCTCTCTCTCTTTCCCTGATCGTCCTCGCTTCACCTGCATGAGTATTTTTTTCCTCTCCCGTGCAGCAGCAGACGGATGAGTCAGACCAGTCCCGCTACCTTTATCTCTCACTTTTCCTTCTTTTCTTGCCATCTGAAGTCCTCAGCAGAAGTGCAAGAAAAACTGCAGCATCTGGAGAGATGCTGAACTCCAAAACATGTTTTCACAGTAAATGGGGCAGGCAGAATAAAAAATCTGTATGGTCCAAGTAGTTTTCTAGAGGTTTTTAGTGCATTGCTATGCAGATGTTTAGGTGTCATAGGTGGTTGCTAACATGTTCCTGATGGGATAGTTTTATTTGTTTGTCTGCCAGCGCGTTGCTTCGCACAATGTTCAGGTTACTGGTTGCTACAGTACAATATGTACAGTACAATATGTCTTTGTTTATGGCCTACATCAGGGTTGGTGTAAGTCTATTGGATTTTCTATAGGAAGTCAGAGTTTAAACAAACGTAAGTGTTAAATATGAGCTTATCTTCAAGTATGATTAGCAATCGTGATGCTTGCCTTTGCAGTTGTTCCGAGTTTTTATCAGATCGTAATGTTCACCTGCCGTGAGTGTGTGTAAGAGTGTGTGACGGTTCATCCAGACAGTGGGAGCAGACACAGTCTGCACTGACTGCTGATGAGACCGACTGTTTACTGAGAGCAGGAACATCAACAACACGTGCTTGTCGAAGTGAGAGAGGAAAGTGTCTTCTCTCTGTAGCAGTTTGTCATTCTCCTCACACGGACCCTTTGTATCATTATCCTTTTAGGCGCAACAGACGGTTGTGATAATTGTAAAAATAGTGCCGCAATTTACTAAACTTTAAACATTTTGACTGAGTTCAGAATGCATTCTGTCATTTTAATCGGGTGTTTTGATGTTTTTCTTCCTTTTTCACAGTAAAGAATGTTAGAAGTAATGAATAAGAAGATAAAAGGTGTTTGTCATTACTGTGTAACTTGCCACATTTGCTCAACTCACACTTGTCAGTTGCTCATTGCTTTTTAATCTCTGTTGCCTTCCATTTTAGTAATTTATTTTTCTTATATTAGTAAATTCTAGACCGAAACAAATAATTTTTAGCAGATTTACAGACAAGTAAACAGTAAATATATGGTTAACTAGTATTTGTAGGACAACGTGTGCTGTGTGACATACTGTAGAAGTCTGAAATCATTAGGATATCAGGACCTGTTTGACAATATGCTGGTTTCCATAGGAACAAAGATAACCTTGGTGGCATCCAAATGATCCAAATGAACACAACAGGAGAGACATGACATGATTCACTTTCAGATCCCATAATGCAACTGCATGCAGGGGACTGTGTTGTCCACCCTCTTTCAGTTCTCTCTCTCATATTCTGTCTTTAAATCTCAAGAAACCCAAAAAGAGCTGAAACTATCCTTTATCAGACGTGTAAGAGAAAGAACAGGGCAGACATAAAGGATACAAAGAAATGAGAGAACATAGGCAATTCAGTACCATCCTGCTCCCTCTGTCGTGCCTTCCGCGTGATCTCTCAGCAAGCCGCCACCAGGTGTTACGTAACTCTCTCTCTCTCTCTCTCTCTCTCTCTCTCTCTCTCTCTCTCTCTCTCTCTCTCTCTCTCTCTCTCTCTCTCTCTCTCTCTCTCTCTCTCTCTCTCTCTCTCTCTCTCTCTCTCTCTCTCTCTCTCTCTCTCTCTCTCTCTCTCTCTCTCTCTCTCTCTCTCTCTCTCTCTCTCTCTCTGTGCCAGCCCCCCACTCTCTCACTTTTTCACACATTCAGTTTTCTCTCCCACTGGGAAACAGATTTTCAAGGCGGCCGTACCTTCAGCTCTCGCCCTCTGCCTCCCCAAGGTTTCGCTACACTTCTGGCATAATTACAGCAATTACGACAGTTTAAACCGGTTATGTAAAAAGTTATTCCATGTGAGCGTGTTTTTATCCAACACTGTTAGAAGGGAAACACGCAAAAGCGTGAGAATAGTCAGAACAGACAGGAAGTCACTCATGTGCTTAAAAACAGAGCTGGCTTTAAATGTTTGTGCAAGGTTATCTCAAATGTTTTTTTATTTGAAGCTGAAATCTGTAACATTTTGGTTTAAAAAAAGTTATTGAAAAAAAGTTATCACAATGTTTTGGGTTTAAGGGAATTTAAAGCCGAAGTTTGTGAACTCTAGCACCACTGGTGTCTCCAAATTGCAAAAAAAGGGAGTTTTGAAGATGTTTACAGAATCTCTGCCATCATTCAGTCAATAAGAGAGTCGCTCCTTAAACTCAGGCCTACTTTGTATTGTAATTTTATTACTGTAGACACCATTTTTCTTTGTTTACCACTTGGGAAAATATCAGTATTATCAGTAATCACTATCAGTGTCAAACTAACATCTTTCTTACTTCTTAGGGTAACGTGCTGAGAAAGACTCTCCTCACCCATTACTTTGGCAACCAGCGGCCCCACGCCAAACCCCTGGACTATGGAAGTGGAAACAGCTCTTCCTCTGGAGGTACAGCACACGGTCGGCTTACAGTAAACACTCTCTCGCCCAACTTCACCTCCTCTCATACCTGACTCTAATGAATACTGACTTATTCTCCGTCTCAGCACAGCTGGTGCTGTCACTTTAAATATAAGACATAACATCAGTTTAGTACACACAAACCTTCAACTTAGTGATTAATAAATAGTCTTTAAGAATAACCTAATGGTTTTTAAGCATCAAGGTCAGTTTTAAATTGTTGGGGAACATTGTCAGACCTCTGAAACATTAATTTGTCTGATAATACAAGCATAAACTCTGTTTCAAGAGCTAGTGAGATGCCGTGTTGTCTGCTGTCTACAGTATGGATGAAGGTTTTGGATAAATATTTCATGGATTGAGCTTGGCGCACTGTGTTTTGGGATTGGCTGATCCATGGATAGAATAAAGTTTGGACCTTAAGAAACAACTTTTGCATCGTGAGCACACCTATAATACCTTGAAATCCTAATCCAGATTTATTGTGACATGTGGTAGTACAGTAGATGTTGTGGTGGACATGAAAATGACAATTTCAACGTATATTTAGATGAAAAACACTTAATATGAGTTGTGAGTTATGACAGTCCTCCAAATGGCCATCGTATGGTTGCTATCAGGTTGTAACAAAGTAATGCATGTGCATGTGTGTTTAGGTGGTTCTCCAGGGCAAGACTCTGATAAGCCAGGCACCAGCGTTGCAGATATCCAGTGTATGCTGGACAGTGTGGGAGCGTCTGAGCTGGTCATCGACCTCATCGTCAGCACTAAGAATGATCGTATCTTTGAGGAGAGCATTATGCTGGGCATCGCACTGCTTAGAGGGGGGAATACACAGACCCAGGTAAACGCCGGTGCCGTCCAATCAACACTCTTTAACTGGTTTTTGCAGGTGCTTGGGTTTTGATGGCATTTCCTGCCTTTTACCCCTGCAGAACTCGTTCTATCATCAGTTGCACAAGCAGAAGAAGTGTGAGAAGTTCTTTAAGGTCTTCTACGATCGTATGGAGCAGGCTCAGAAAGAGATCCGCTCCAGCGTGTCAGTCAACATGTTTGAGCTGAGCTGCAGGAAGAGAGAGGAGGAGGGAGAGGGTTCGGGAATGAGACATAGAAAAGGTAAACTTTCTGTCTTACTGTTACTTTCGGCTAAAACATGAAATGAAAACTGTTCGGGAACTTGGGACTGTCAAGATACATCTGGCTCATTTTTCACAGAAGAATAAGAAGTAAAATCTTTGCATAAGGATTACACTGATGAGAACGAGATTTATTTCCACATTACAGTAGTGGGAATTAGGGGTTTGCTTAATTGAAAGAATTGTCAAATAAAATTAAATAAAAATGCTAAATCCCATTGGCCTTACTGAAGGCTTCATTTTCTTTATACAAAATGTAATTATGTTATGTTTCTGTTGTGAAATATGACATAGACTTCTCTGTGGGATTTACCTGAAAGTGTTTTTTTTTTTAAATCCTCTGCTTTCTATAAATGATGAAAGTCAGTGTAGCTAAAAATAAGTGCCAGAGAGTTAGCAAACTGAATGAAAATATGTTGAAAACTCTGTTAGTTGGGGTAAGCCATTCCTGCCTTCATTTAGCAAAATCACATTTGAAACATAATGAAGTAATTAGATAATATAAGGTCATGTCGTAAAGTAAAATAATTAGATGTTTTGACTTAAAGATGAAAGTCTTAAAATAAACCTTTTCCAGTCACTCTCAGTTTCTTCCGTGAAATAGAAATATGTCTAAATTGCATCGTTCCACATGCTTAACTTGACCCATGACATGGTGAATTTGCACTATGACTGTGTCATTGGCTGTATGAATATGTGTCTCTGACAAACAAGTGTTACTTAATGCACAGCTAATCATACAAGTGCAGTTCAGATGTATGAATAGCATCTGTCCCCGTTTCAACTACTGTGGTCCATGTCACATGAGGTCATATGAGGGGGTCATATGAAAGACCTGCTTTTCAAAAACAGTTTCATCAAGAGTAGGAATCCTCAGTAGGAATTAGGGAGATTTGGATTTGGTTTTTAATAAGCTGTTTTATCAATACTGAAATACCAATCTTATTGTAAAGTGTTACCGAAATAAAGCTCACAGTTTTATTTTTGATTGACTGAGACACAGTGTACAATAAAACACAACATTGTAAATAACAGTATCTGTAAATAACAATTTACTAACCAAATGTTTTTTCTTCTGCTCCGTGAAGTCCGAGATTCCTTGCTCCTTAGAGAGGAGATGCGAGGTCAGCTAAAAGACGCCTCCTCCTTCACCTTCAAGGCATACAGCGCCTATCGCCGTGAGCTGGACCCCGATTTGGAGCTGATGGGGTCTGGATTAGAAGGGATAGAAGAGGTGGTGGAGGAAACCCAGATGAGCCAGGCCATCACCATCATGAAGCCCATCTTACGCTTCCTCCAGCTGCTCTGCGAGAATCACAACAGGGATTTGCAGGTGCCGTGCAGCTCATCCTCTCTCGGTGGTCATTGAATGTCTATAAGTACTGTAAACCATTAAAAAATGTACTGTAAGATGAGATGGGATGTATTGTATTTGAAAATGATGATTCAGTAAAAAGCTATTCTTGTCGCCCAAGTGGTAGAGCATGACAGCAGCAACAGGAAGGTCATTAGTTTTTTTTATGATTCCCAAGAAATGCAAATGTATCGGTGCAGAAAAAAGTGTAAATATAGATGTTTTTTCACAAAGATGGAAAATAACTGAGTCTGAAAAGATAAAAATTGCTATGAGATTTAACATCTCAAGGTGCCCTAAGCCAAATTTGGAACTCTATCACTATTAAGACCTAAACTCTGAACAGAGAGACCAATTACTGCCACTCAGGACTTTAGATTTAGGTTTGTGTTGCTTTTTGTGCTCTTTACACAGAACTTTCTGCGAGATCAGAACAACAAGACCAATTATAACTTGGTGTGTGAGACACTGCAGTTTCTTGACTGTATCTGTGGAAGCACCACAGGAGGTTTGGGGCTGCTGGGTCTCTACATTAATGAGAGGAATGTGGACCTGGTCAAACAGACACTGGAGACCATCACAGAGTACTGTCAGGGTCCTTGCCACGAGAACCAGGTATTGTCATCACCTCTTCAGGACAAATATGTTTCCACACAGACAAATGGGTCTTGGTGTTAGATTTGGTGCTTATTTCTGGTCTGATCGTTGGTTATGAAGCAGACATTTGTACATGCCAGAGGCTTAATGAATAAACAAATCTTGCAATGAGCATCCGTTTTAGATAACAAATGTAGTTTCAGTTTAGGTCTTTTATGGATGATAGATTATGTATTTTTTTCACAGTCATGCATAGCCAAGCATGAGTCAAATGGTATTGACATCATCATCGCACTCATCGTGAACCCGATCGATCCGCTGGGAAAGAACCGGCTTGACCTCGTGCTGGAGCTGAAGGTACATGTTTGTGTGCAGTTGCTCATGTGGCACCCAGAAGGAGGCAATTGATACAGTCATAATAACGTTTCACGGATGACAAAGTAATTTGTTTTGAAGCATTACTGATATTTTGGTTTGGGTATGTGAAGTAAAGGTCTAGTTTTTGCCTTTACTTTGCCATTTTTTGTGAAAAAATTCATGAAATTTAAAAAATGAAATCTTAAAGTAGTATTAATAATAATAATTATTAATTAATTATTAATTAAATTAATTACAAATTTAATAGTTAAATATTGCATATAGTAAGTCACGCTGCAGGTCATACAGTATACATTAATGTCAAAAAATTAAAATGATTTAATGTTTGTCCAAAAACATCTTTACATTTAACTTCAGGACAATTATTTATAATGCATGTCACAGTAAAATAAAGTAAAAAAATGTCTTTTATACAATTAAAATCAGAACAATGCATCCAAACTTCTTTTGGCCATTATGGAGAGCCGCCATGACAGTGAAAATGCTGAGAAGATCCTGTACAAGATGAGACCTAATGAACTGGTGAGCTAATAAATTGAATTCATCATCTACCCAAATGTATTTTTTAGGTTTCATCAGCCAAAAAAATATGAATTTTGACATAAATTTCATGATAGAATGATAGAATCAGTTCTGATTCAGTTGTTGAATTCATACAGGTTGATGTGATTAAAGAAGCCTACGCTCAAGGAGAAGAAAATAACATTGATCACGAGACACCAGATCAGATCAGACCTAAAGATGTTGGCCACAACATCTACATCCTGGCCCATCAGGTGAGGTTTAGATTCATTACATAACACCATGTGGAAACTTGTGGCATCATTCTTGCTCAGACAAAAGTGCAAATCTTCATGAAGAACGTGGCCATCCACGTGCACATTTGCATTGTTTGTTTTTATAGAAAAGCCCTCTGCAGTGAGGGAAGGGTTCAGGCCTCTGTTGAGGAAATCCTCCAGCCAGATGTGTGTTTCTCGGTCTCAATATTTCACTTCCTGCTGTATTCATGTCGGGTTCAGCCATCTGCCAGACGGTTTATTTCTGGTGCTAATAGGCTGCTTTCATTATAACTCCAGTATAATTTCAAGTGTTCTTCCATCTCTGTTTTTCCAGACATGCTCTTTACCTAACACGAGAGAACAAATGTGGAAGTATGAAAAGCTCTTAAAGAGTTCGATTTAAGTGCCGTCTATGGCCGTATGATCTGTATTGTTCATCTTCTGCTCCGCCTGTGTGAGATTATTTGTTGTGTACTAATTCACCCAGAAAGTCGAATTAAATATTGATATCTAAAGCTGTTTCACAATGACTGACGAATGTTCCCATCGTCCTGTTTTCCTTTGTGTGGTTTAAAAAGTCTTTTTGTTTGCTAAGCTTTGTTTGTCTGGTGTGGTTTTCAGACCGTGGTGGCTAAAGTGCTGAAAAAACAACTGACAAATAGAAGATCCTACTGTGTTTATATAGTACAAAGAGAATGACAACATAAATGACATTTATTTGGTGTCAGTGGTGCTTTCTGTTGCATGCCATGCTCTCCTTCAGTTCTTTTAAACAGATTCCTGATGTTAGCTTTGATGTACAATGAAAATCTCTGGGAACATTGTTTGGAGCATGCCTCAGTCCTCAAGGAGAAACTATTGCCTTCTTGAGCTTGTGTTTAAAATCTCTCACAGCCTGTTATTCATGACATAGCTGTGTTATGTCATGAATACATGCTCCCTTTTTTGAGGTTAAAGGGTGACGGCCCTCCTTTCTGACAGATTGCCCTTGTTTTTAGGATGGGCCAAATAGTGTATATACTGTCCCAGGACCGGTATGGCCTACTCATTGGAGCTAGGAAGGGTTCAACCCAAAACACTGGGTTATAAAACTGTGAAAATGAAGACTAGATGCTTCTTAAAGGAATAGTTCACTAAAAGATGAAAAATGACCCATAATTTACTCACCCTCATGCCATAATAGTTGTATGACAGCTAGTCACAAGACACGTGAAAACCAAAGAGATTCAACATTATTAATGTGTCGCCATATTTAAACTGTCTTTCTGGACTGTCTCTGTATTGTTTGTTACACAACGTAACTATTGTTAAATAAGCAAAAAAAAATATTGTTTTCTGTCACAAATGTATTATTTTATCTTCAGAAAACATTTATTAACCCACTTACGCATTACTTCCATAATGGATGGATATGCTTTTTGGAACTCGGGCACCATTTAATGGCATTACAAAGCTAGGAAGAGCCAGGATATTATTTTTTTAAGTTACATTTTATTGGCATATTTGTGCCTTTATTGGACAAAACAGAATTTAAGAAAAAGAGAGAAACCGAAATGAGAGAATTTTAATGTGTGTGTGAATGTTCTTGGTTTTTGTTGAGCATTATTGATTCTTTGTTTTCTTCTGATTCTGTAATCTGTTGGAACTGATCAACAATTGTTTTCAGGACACTGTTTTTAATTTGGTGCTTAGATGTCATCATCTAACTAATGCTTTCCGGCCCACAGCACCGTGGGTATCCAGGCATTAAGATGAACACCAGAGCTCCTCTGCGTGGGCTGCTCTTAAAATGTTTTGATTTTGAGATAATCACTTTGATTAATCCGGCCTTGTATGTATTGACTCATCCATGATATTATGAAACTGGTAAAATGTGTTGGCTCAGTCAGTAATATGTCAGTAATATTGAGCTGTTGTCGCTGGCGTCTTTTGAATTAGCTGTATTGATGCCTGTGTTTCTGATGTTCAGTTGGCACGCCATAAAAAAGACCTCCAACAGAGTTTGAAATCTGGTCCTGACCCCAGCCTCGAAGGAGACGACGCGCTCACACACTACGCCAACCACACTGCTCAGATTGAGGTACGGCATGGGAACAGGCTGAGTTTTATTCCTTTGGTCATAATAGGAGACAAGATGTCTTTTGCTTCACATTTCAGATTGTGCGTCATGACCGCACCATGGAGCAGATTGTGTTTCCCGTGCCCAGCATCTGCGAGTACCTTACAGAAGAATCAAAGGTGCGCGTGTTTACCACCACAGAACGTGACGATCAGGGAAGCAAGGTCAATGACTTCTTCCAGCAGTTTGATGACCTCTACAATGAGATGAAGTGGCAGAAGAAAATAAGAAGTGAGTTGTTTTCTTTGCACAAAAACACAAATGTAATCATTACAATTGTGGGTCTGGTTCATATTGACTTGATATTGATTAATTGTTGTATTGATGTGTTTTCGCAGATAATGCACCACTCTTCTGGGTGTCGAAACATATATCATTATGGGGTAGCATCTCCTTTAACTTGGCTGTGCTGGTCAATTTGGCTGTTGCTCTTTTCTACCCATTTGGAGATGATGGAGATGAAGGTATGACATCTCAATAATTGTTTGAACTCTTTTTTTTTTCTTATTTAATCACATAATTACATTACATTATTTAAAAAAATATATAAAAAGTTAAATTTAATAATTAAAGTATGTAAGAATAATCTTTATTTACTTTCACTGGTTCTCCCCTTAAAATACAATATAAAATATTTTTGGGGAAATTGCTTTTTGTTGATTGTATATTATTTGGAACACCATGTGGGTGAGCAAATAATGACAGAATTTGCGCAAGATTTGTATTTAATGCAAACGTATTTATAAAAGTATAGACATGTTACCCTCTTTTTCTAAAGGATTTAAAATCCACATGAGTCTAGAATACTGAGCAGTGATGGCATAGAGTATTGCACATTGATACACCAATTCATCTTTTTTAATTTTGTCTGTCAGGTACGCTGCCGCCACTCATCTCCCTTTTGCTTTGGGTGGCCGTGTTGGTGAGCACCTTTATGTTGTTTGTCCTGCCACGGCCGGGCGGCATCCTGGCATTCCTGCTCACCGCCATCTTTCGCTCTATATACACGTTGGGTTTAGGACCTACGCTGCTGCTACTGGGGGCTACCAATGTAAGACAAATGTATTATTACCTGAACACGCTTTTTTAGCTTGTCCGCTGTCTGTGAACATTAAATGATTGAATGTCAAAGTGTTTCTTCAATGTAACCAAAGTCCTTTTAGAAATGACCATAAACTAATCCATAAACTAATTTTGAATGACCATAAACTAATCGCTAAAAGCTGCTTAGTATTACACTTAATATGAAAGACAGTGCTGTGAGAATAAGTGATTTTTATGGCTCTGGAGCTTTAGTGAAACTGTGGACACTTCCCTCTGTTGTGTCTATCTGTGCGTCTGTTCCTGCTGGCATCTCCACAACCATTATGGCATGAAGAACCAGCACAGGCATGTGCTGAAACAGATTCTGAGAGTCTGGGATTTATTTTATAGACACTACTTCAAGACCCAGATTTCATGTTGGGCATCAAGTGGTGACCCAGAGTTGTACAAAAAATGGCAAAACATTTATCAATATTGACATGAATTGCATATGCATAACAGTTTGGGTTTTTGATCCTTTTTGGAAATGTGGTTGTTTTGTAATAATTTCACACAAAACAAATTATGCACATTTTACATTATTTAAGAGAGTTATTTGACATTGCATTGTGCTTTTGAATGCTAACTGTTTCCGATTGTATGGTTAGTAGCATTTTTGTTTCAGGCTAATACTAAACACTAATACAGGCACTGAAAAGAGCTAGACATAAAGGATGTTGAGACAGATTTGATCAAATTGCATTTTCTCTTCACAGCTGCTGAATAAAATTGTTTTCCTGGTAAGTTTTGTGGGTAACCAGGGAACATTCACACGAGGGTACAAGGCGGTCATCATGGACATTTTCTTCCTTCTCCATGTCGGTTACGTCATTGTGTGCATGCTGGGGCTGTTTGTACACGAGTTCTTCTACAGCATTCTGGTAAGGGTTTTGGAATATACAGTATGTATATATAATTTGATTAATATAGCTTTAGATTTCATTTCATTTAGATTTTCTTTCTTTTTCAATCTCTGTAGTTGTTTGATCTCGTGCGCAGAGAAGAAACACTCTTAAACGTTATGAGGAGCGTGACGAAGAACGGACGCTCCATCTTCCTCACAGCTGTGCTGGCCATCATCCTGGTTTACCTCTTTTCCATCGTGGGATTTCTATTCTTTAAAGATGACTTTCTGATGGAGGTGGACCACCACCCTGCTTTAAGTAAGCCCGGAGTGTCATGGTCTACATGAACAAGAATGTGTTGTTTTAGTCTCAAATTTTCCGTTCATAGGTCATTATTATGTTCCAGTGTGGAGTCTGACACACCCAAAGGATTATTCGTGTAAATGTTTTAGTGAGATAATTGAACTGCACTTTGTAATGTACTGTATACATCCCATACTACTGTATGTGTTCAAACATGTGCATCCATTACTGCTGCAGTGTACATGTATTCACGTCCGTGTGTTTGTGTTGAAATGAACACATGGCCGTGTGACTGTGTTGAGATGGTAGAGGACCTGCTAGCACATGGCACCTGTTGCATAACCCAGCAGTGGCCACACTCCCTTATGTAATCGCTTCCTCTGCGTACTGTAGCCCTATACAAACACTAGGGACTAAAGGGCACATTCATAAAACACATGGAACATCTTTTTTTAAACATTTGATTCCTACTGTTCTTAATGTTTTTGGTTTTTCCATAACTAAATTCATTCATTCTTTTGAATTGTTAAAGTAAGTCACCAAGAATTAAACATTATTTTATTTACTGTCCCTTCCTTTGTTCCAAACCTGTATGACTTTCCATCTTCCATGGAACACAAAAGATGATGTTTGGCAAGATATTAACATCTGACATATACAGTCACCATTTACTTTTACTGTATGGAAGGAAATGCAAGTGAATGGTGACTAAGTTTGTCAGCCCCGCATAACATTTGGCTTTTTTGTTACGTGGAAGAAAGTCAGTCATGTGGGCTTGGAATAACTTGGTTTATATAGTGAATGCAAGCTTTAAGATGAATTAACAGTTCATGTTTTTGTCTGATTCATCTTTTAGAAAGACCAAACATGCGGGACTCCACGAGCTGTTCAAGCGGGTCATGTTCTAAATCCCCCTTTAACCCTCACCACGGTAAGTCAGTACACACAAAGGTTTGTGCAACACTTCCAATATATGAATTTCACTGCATTAAATGACAAACGAAATGGCAATAACACCCATTTCAAATAAAATGATTTGCTACAAGGAATTTAAGTTACTAATATTCATGTTAAGTTAATGATTAAACAAACAAAGTGTTATCAATAAACAAAAGTTATCCTTTTTGTTGAGTTGTTGAACTCAGTACAACCTATTTAATATGATGCAATACACTTGTGTAAACTTAAGGGGAACTGACTTCAAACATCTATTAAATATAACCTTGGGATCAATTAAAAAAATAATTTCACTTTGTTCTAAGAAAAGACCTATTGGTGTATAATTTCATGTAATTCATTGCAAGCTATAAATTAAGATTCCTTGAAATCGAAGAAAGTTTACAGTATTTACATTGAAAGCATTCAAATCCTTATTGGAGACTGTGATGTCTGTGAAATGACTGTAAGACTATAAAATCATGGGCCTTTACTGTTTTATTGTGTTAAGTAACTCATTCACAACATTAAAAATCATTTAATATTTTCTGCTTTATATTTACTTCTGTCACACCCTTCTGAATAATGTGGTGGCATGTTGTTGCATTTGTGTGTGCATATGGATTTTGTGTTTGTTTTTCAAGGGCTTGTCCTCTGTATCGTCTGTAGAAGTGAAGGTGTTGAAATCCTGTGTGTGTTAAGGGCATGACTCATGTGCTGCTTTGTTCTGCTTTTTCCCTGCAAGTCTTTATAAATCACCTGTGCTGCTGGAGATCAACACGTGTTCTCTCTCTCTGTATTATCCTTTGACCTCGCTATCATTTTTACATTTCATCGCTCAATCCTTCATTCTTTCTGCCTTTTTTACTATTTTGTTGTGTCTTTTATAGTGTCTCCTCATGCAGCATTTCTTTTTAAAAGCCTCTTGGCAGTATATATAATAATATTGAACTTGGAAGACAAAATGCAGTTCTTATCTTACAGCCTTCACATCTCTGTATATGTATGTGTGCTTGTGTCCGTCCCAGGGGAGGAAGAAGATGATGGTACAGAACGTGTGTGTGACACGCTGCTGATGTGTATCATTACGGTTCTGAACCACGGCCTGAGGAACGGAGGAGGAATCGCAGATGTTCTCCGTAAGCTCTCCAAAGAAGTGAGCAAAATATCATCAACACGACACACTCAGACATGAGCTACACCAATAAATCCTTTCCAGCGTCACTAATACTGTCAGCAAAATCCATGTTTATAGCGCTGGAATCTGTAGGCATCTGTACTTCATACGAGGATTCTGCAATCGTTTTACTGTCTGTGTGCATCTGTCTATAGGCTTTGAAGCTAGCGTGACTGATTCTGCAACGCTTCAAAGCCGTCTGTCGGTTTGATATTTCGGGGATGATTGAAAACTGCAGAACAATAATTTGACGATAAACTGTAATAGAGGAGACTTCAAAGCTGTTGTTTAGGACTTGTTTTTCATAAACACTCATACATACTTAAACCTCCTACTGTTGCTCCTCAGGAGCCTATGTTTCCAGCACGTGTCGTGTACGACCTCTTGTTCTTCTTCATCGTCATCATCATTGTGTTGAACCTCATTTTTGGTGTGATCATCGACACTTTCGCTGACTTGAGGAGTGAGAAACAAAGGAAGGAGGAGATTCTGAAGACCACCTGTTTCATTTGTGGTATGTCATGTCATCACAAGCATGTGCACGGCCCATGTTCGTATATTAATATGATTTAGTTTTCAGCAGCCCGGCATGATGGATGAATGTCATATGTAGAGGACAGCCAATCATAACAAAGTATAGGCTCCTAAAACAAAACACTGTGTCTATTTCAACGCAAAACATAAAATAGATACTATAAAATGTTCTTCTGAACATCTGCACAGCAGAGAAACATCTTAGAAAGCTTTGGAAGCTGCCAGTAGGGTTGCTTTAAGCAGATGTCATGATGTGTTTAACTGACAGCCTTTTAATTTGTCTAGAAGAAGTATTTGACAGCACTTTTATTTGATAGATTGAACTATGATCATAATGACATTTTCACTACTAAAGACAAAATAACATTTATCTAAGAGAATCATCTGGGAATAAAGTTTTACAGTAACTATAACATATCAGTGAAACGCTATGAATGAAACAAGTGATTCTGTTTGACAAAATGAACACTTTGTTCAATTTTTTATCTGCTGCTTTTCAGGCCTTGAAAGAGACAAGTTTGATAACAAGACCGTGTCTTTTGAAGAGCACATCAAGTTTGAGCACAACATGTGGCACTACTTGTACTTTCTGGTCTTGGTGAAAGTGAAAGATCCCACAGAGTACACAGGGCCTGAGAGCTACGTGGCTCAGATGATTAAGGTTAGTCCAGTGACACATTTGGTATTATTGTGTGTCTGTACAATGACACAGCCAGTCATGTTTTTGCTCAACAACCTGTGATTTATTTCCAAAATTGTGGATAAAATATTAATTTAAACCTTAATTAAAGCATAATTGATGTTTTGATTAAATAACTTTGCTGATAAATGGATTCGTGTTTGCTTTGTCATTGTTGACATTGTTAACAACACAATTCAAGGGCTATCTATCTATCTATCTATCTATCTATCTATCTATCTATCTATCTATCTATCTATCTATCTATCTATCTATCTATCTATCTATCTATCTATCTATCTATCTATCTATCTGTCTATCTATCTATCTCTATCCATCCATCCATCCATCCATCCATCCATCCATCATCTTATCTATCCATCCATCATCTTATCCATCCATCCATCCATCCATCCATCCATCCATCCATCCATCCATCTACAAGGCATAACTAATGATTGTGTAGTTTTGTTCTGTCTCATAAAAGGATCTTCAGCTTTTGTATAGCAGCAGACATGAAACCGTAACAGAATATAAAGTACTTCAGTCTGGTTCTGTTGTGTGTTTGTATAGACTAAGGTCACCTGAAAAACACACGCAAATGGACCCCAGCCCAACATTACTGCCCACATTGAAAGCAAAAAACACTTATAGAAGATACGCTTTTCTAGTGAGCACATCATAGGGATTAATACACAGGCTTATGTTCAAGCAGGTACACCGCAGTATACTGTTATGTATGTGTGATTATGAGAGAGAGAGAGAGAGAGAGAGAGAGAGAGAGAGAGAGAGAGAGAGAGAGAGAGAGAGAGAGAGAGAGAGAGAGAGAGAGAGAGAGAGAGAGAGAGAGAGAGAGAGAGAGAGAGAGAGAGAGAGAGAGAGAGAGAGAGAGAGAGAGAGCAGGTACTGCAGCAGTCACACTGTTATGTAACCTATCTCAAGTGGCCCGCGATTAGCTCAGCCTATTCTCACACGTGCTCTCCTGTCCCACACACACACACACACCTGCTACACCGCTCATTATCACACAGTGAGTCAGACATCTCCTTGGCAACACCGTCGTCAGTCACCGTCGGCAGTAACAAGAAAAAAACTTCTCGGCCTCTAGACTCGCGATCAATGCAGGTTCAAAGGTCACAGATTCACAGTGGGATCCGTCTCACTTCTGCTTTTCCCCCAGCTGGGCATCTCAAACCGCATGTGTGAGAGAACAGATCACTGCAGGAATGTGTGCGACGGCCAGCCGTGTTAATCAAACTGATTATTGCAATCATGCTTCTATTTTCAGTGCCGATTTGATGGCAGAGCTCTAAAATCGCTTTTCCGCTACAAAACAGCGGCTTTATGCCGATGAGAGGCGAGCACACGTGACGCTGTGATTATGCTGTCTGTCAGATGGGAAAAGAAGTTTAATAGCACTTTAATGACAACTCAGACACTTCCCCGCGCAAACGCTCGCTGCGGCGTGAATCTGATAGAGCGCGAGTGTTGTGAGATGTTAGGTAAAGCCAGTAATAGGAGCTGCCGCGGTGAAACGTGTTTTATTTTTAAGGTTGAAATACCTTCTGTTCAAGTTTCAATAATTTAGAAGGCGATTTTGAGTGATAAATGTGGTGATTTTGAGATAATAAATATTAACAAGTTGATGTGAGGTTAAATTGTTGGTCCAAAATATGCTATTTTAGATTCCTCAAGTTTTCCCTATTAAGGCAATTAGGACTGTGATTTTGCATTCTAGTTATATAATGCTCTTAAATATTTTATTGGCTAGAAGTTGCCTATTGTTAATATTGAGAATGGGAGGACCTTAAAGTCAAAAAGTTAAGATCTATTGGCCTAGTCCCAAGAAGAAAGACGCATTGTCCCCAGTCAGTCTTTCAGTTTTTTCTAACCAGCCATGGAAAAAGTGGCCAGAGGACAGTGTTGTTTTTATGTTTGTTTCTTGTATCCTTAGGTTGCATCTTTTAGTGCAATATCTTGAAAAATGGAGCAGTTCATAAGACCCGATCAACACAGTCTGGCCTCTGTTCCTCTGTCCTTGAATCACCTATGCTTTACCACACCTCCTGCAAAAAGCCTTTAATGTTCTTCACAGATGTCACAACCTATTTAATAGCAGTTTGTGCCTAATGCTAATTGCCTGTTACTCTTTAATGTTCCATCAAATCTCTTAATACAACAGAGAAAGTAAAGATTCAGAAGGCGGCGGTGCATGGGTGTCTCCTCATGAATGTGTGCGCGTTGTGTGTCGCTGTGTGTTTCTTCATGGTTGTGTAAGAACGGAAGGCAGCGTTTTCCCACCTCTATACATATCCTGGAACTCTCTGAGCACCTTGCATTGCTCCTGTCAGGCTGACTGTGAAAAGCACCTTACATAACTGCCTGTGATGAGCTGCTGCACCGTTACCCTCTCCTTATATCACACATACACACAACACCCTCCAGATGAAATAAACTCATATGCACACTGATCACATACACTCTCGCACACAACAAATTGCAGAGCACAAACAACGGTCTTTTACGTGAGCTATCGTGAAGGCCCACACACTTCACAATGCATCATGACTCACTGTTATTATCTAAATACAGAAAAAGCATTTGTATTTTGGCCTGTTGTGTCTTTTGCATGACTATCTCTTCCTTTTTTTGGTATTATCTTTGCATTAAATTACATCTTTGACTTGAATGCTGTAGTTATTGAGGGACGCTTTTGAAATGGACTTTAAGTATATTTTTATTGTAGGAAATATGATAGTGTTGTTGTGCAATACAAGGTTGTATCTTTTTAGTTTATTCATTAGTTTAATGTGTATTTTTTACATTCAGTATCATCCATTCATCATTAAGACCATGTTTAATCTGTGTCTGGTGAACATGACCTTAACCTGACCTGTCATTGCATATATCAAGCATACACATGAAAATGCACAATCCAAACTATAATTTTTTAGATATTTTATATCTAAAAATTTCATATTTCATATTTTTCATAACATAATAATTGTATAAAATAATAAAAAAATTAAAATAAAAAAGAATAAAAATTAAAAAAAAATATTTTATATATTTTTAAAAATAACGTTACATTTTTTTCATATTTTTATAGTTTATGTTTATTGTTATGAAACTTTGTAAAATATTTATTCTCTTAGTCTTAGACCTTTTGGTTTGTCATGATTAGATTAGAATTGGAATATTTCAACTATAAAATATATTAAAATGTTAAAGTGTTCCACCTGTAGAACGGTGACATTTAACAGGTTAAACCAACCAGGTTTTATAAAAATAAAGGTGCTTTATGATGCCATAAAAGAACCATTTTTGGCGGTTTGTAGTACTTGACATAATGTTGATAAATCACGGATATTGTCAATGCTGGTATATTGTTTTCTCCTTAATAAAGATGCATTACTCTTTCTTTCCTTCAGGAGAAGAACCTCGACTGGTTTCCAAGGATGCGGGCCATGTCTCTGGTGAGCTTTGAGGGAGAGAGCGAACAGAACGAGATCCGATCGCTGCATGAGAGGTTGGACACCACCGTCACGCTGGTGGCTCAGCTGTCTAGCCAGCTCGCTGAGCTTAAAGAACAGGTAACGCATAACACAACATAACACACACATGCTGTTTAGATGGGTCGCCCCGGATTCACAGCCCTCACTAAGCAAAACAGTCTTGATTCGTGCTTAGAGAAACAAAGGTCTTTCTTCCTCTGGAGTGTTGACTGTTCGGCCCCGCTGGGAAGTGCGTCAGCACAGGGGTGGGGCGGCGCCCTGCGGCATCATGGATGTTCCGGCTCTGCTCCGCTGTGTCAGATCACTGATATCACCTGCCTGGCCCGCATGTGATTCCACACAAACAGTTTAACTAATTCACATGACACAGAGGGAGACCGAAAGAGAAGAGAGCTTTGGGTTTTAATTGGATGACGTTGGAAAAGAAATTGCTGCCCCATGGCTCTGTCTCATAAAAGCATCTTCCTGACTTATAAGGTCTGCAGGTTTCATAGCGTGATCTTGGATTTAAGCGTTTCACTGTGTTCTGTGCTGTACTCGAGCATAAACAGGCAGGAATCTCGCACAGTCATCAGGATTCGGCGGTGAGCCAGAAACAGCCGAACCAGAAACTTTAAAGTGGTCACAAGGAATCTAGTTTTCCTTAATCTTTACAGATAAAAGAGCTTGATGTACTTGGAAAACACTGTATGTTTTAAAACACTAGAAACATTAGACAGCTTTCCAGGTTGAGACCTCAAGAAGTTGGATGATAAAATCTCAAGAGTATGATTTTACAAATTCTAGACAAAGCACGACTACTTTTGAAGATGCTCAAATATAACATTGTGTTCATTTATTTTGAATGTTTTTTAGTCACAACATAATTTACAATTGTGTTATTTTAATGGTTTTGATGAGTTTACCACTGTTCTAAAATGTGGCCAAAATAAGACATCCTGTGAGGCAATTTAATTATGCCTCCTACCTCTCAGAAAAGCCTTCACGTCAGAAGTGTGAAGTCATGTTTAAGAAGTACATACAGTAGGATTAAAACAGAGAGTGTGTCAGAGTGAGTAGGCTTTTGAGAAGTGACTAAAGTGTCTTCTCTGTTGTTTGTTTTCATGCACATGTACAGATGACAGAGCAAAGGAAAAATAAACAGAGATTGGGCTTCCTGGGACCATCACAGATTAACCATCACATTCCCCCTGCACACTGAGATGGACTTCATCATCAGACAGATGCTCACATTCACACCATGAACAACACTGTACTCATGGTGATATCACACTTTACATCATGACATGACAGTTGTTTGGTTACATGAACAGAAATGACTAAAGACTTCTGTGTCGTCGCATAAAAGTGGTTTCTGATTTAAATGTGTGATAGATATTTACACTTTGCTAGGGAGTTTTATTTAGGGGAAATCATAAACATTGTGTTTGTTACCAGTATTCAGGGCAGTATTGCACAGCCCATTTGGATGATGTTTGACTCGGACAGCCTTTGGAACGGCTGTCTGATTTTTAAACTTAAAGTATTAACATTAACATTTTAATTGTGGTGTAAATAACTGGATTATTGCTGTAACTTAAAGTGCTGGGATAAATGGAGACATAAAGTGCCTAAAGCCTTGTACTGTACGATTCCATTAGGGAAAAATATAAAACTGGAATCACTGTCATCTCATAATAAGTTTATCATGTGAATTTATGTGTTTCACCTTCTACTAAGATCTAAACGCTATTGATCCTAGTCTTAACTCTCGAATGATGATAAATGATTTTTACTTTATTTTTTAAGTAAAAATGTGTGCCTTACAGAGTTGTACAGAGAATAATAAAGAATTTATATTTGTTTAGTAGAATGTAAGTTTGACTTTGTGAATGTGTAAAATGTTATGCAGAATGACTACGGTGTGCATCACCCAAGTTTGCATTTACACACGTGTCAAATATTTCAGTTCTAGAGCGTAACCTGATCTAAAACCACGTGACACGTGAGTATTTTTAGACTAAGTTCCTTCTTTTATTGATAGAATGAGCAGTGAATAATCAGCTTTACTAACAAATGAAAGGTTTTTATCAAGTTAATCATTTGTAACTTATAAATACACATTCATAGCACTTTAGATGTATAATCAAAGGTTGTAAAATGACATCAACATGCATATAATAGATCTGTAGATCAAAGACACTCATCAGCCTTAAAAAGTTTACTGAAATCAAAGTCTAATGACGTGTATCTGTTACTCATACTGTTAGCGTAATCTCCATCAATACAACACCTTCCACAGAGCCCTACCCAGTTACTAGAGAATGCAAAGTCCCACGTCTACTATACTTTTCTCTGGCGCAGGTTAATATTAGCCTCTGACTGCTCCGTTATAGCTCACAGCTGTCACTAACCAAAGGGAAAGTCCAGAACTTCTGGAATGCTCCATCAGGGAGAAGAGGACAGTTTGTTGGATATCTGCCACTTTCACTAACTGTATCCAATAACGTACAGACGGAATACAGAACAGGAACAATCAAATTGAAACAATAGCCATGGATATAGCAGTTCAATAAATAGGTTTAGAGTTTGTTAAGCACTGTGGTGAACATTGATCATTGTTTTATTTCTGCATTATGATATGAGAGTATGTGTTGTAAATCACCATATTATTAAAAGGATAATACAGCCGTGACTCATGGTTTACTGCTAGTCTGTAGCAGGTGGTGGAACGCTTTATTTTGTGGTGTCCTTGTTAGTATAATTATACATTTAAGTGCTGAGTAATTTTAATAAATAATATTTATTGACTTACTTTAGGGTTTGGTTTACAGTTATTTAATTATTCAAAAATTACCGTAGTAAGTTCATGTAATGTGTGTAACAAATAAAGTGTTACTGGACATTCTCATATAGTTTTCGGACAAAACATTTAATATTGCAATGCAAAACAGTATTTTGAATGCACTCTTAGTATATCCCAAAATATTTCCAGTCTTTAATAGTTTTACAGGTACTGCACAGATTTATTTTGATTGACAGATTAACATCCAGAAACTAAATAATCTAGACTTTCTTTTGCTTTGCATATCAAATCAGTTTCCCACAGCTAATATTTGAATTCTTTCGATGATGTTACAGTTTGATGGTCTCCAAGATACGCAGATCTTCAAACACAGTCATTTGTCTCACGCAGGATTGCATTGTGACACTCAGTCAAGCAGGTGTGCGCAGTTATGCAGACAGAGAGACGGATTCAGAGAACAACATCCAACACAAACACTCATTAATCTAAATATACCTCCTCCCTTCCTCCTTTCTGCATGTGATAGGTCTTCATGTGATTGTGCGTGTTGTTGTCATGCTGGCAGGATGGAGAGCAGATGAGATCTGTCACATGAGCGCGTCTCTGAGCGGGAACAGAATCACCCCTGCTGCACTCCTTCCCAAAAGCACCAAATGTGAGGGGATTTTTCATTTGACTCAGCGTTCCTGCTTAATCTAATAGTGTGTGGAGTGACTCACTGAAGCTGCTTTAGAGAGAAACTAAATCTATGAGGTGGTCTCTGTACTCTTTGGAAGACATAGCAAAGCAGCGTATTTAGCTTTAATTATTATTATTTATTTAGAATATATATTTTTTTATTTTTATTCTCATCATTCATTACTCTCATGTTATTTTCAACTTATCATTTATTTATTTATTGCATTGTGCACACCCATGATTGTCAGTGATAATTCCCATTAATGAAAAACAATATCTTTAAATAAGGGTGGAAATTTTTAGAACAGTGACAAATTATAATAAAAATATATTTTTATAAAAATAGTTGACATAAGTAATAAAACAGTATATACATTTATATATAAATATATAATGATATACATAAAAAAAATCATTATACTATTACTTAATAAGTTGTGCTAGGAAAAGCATAAATACATTTCTGCATGTGTAAGATTTCACATGTTTGCTCGGCGTATGAGAAATGAAATTCAATTAGTCAGTTTTTAAGACAAGGCTTCGGATAATGAGGAAGAGTTATGTAAATGTCTTTTATTAGAAAGCAGCTCAAAGGACAGATGAGTCATACAAAGCTTACGTTTAAGGGTGTTTTTCCAGTGCCAAAGCATCATGTTGCATCTCTTTCAAACACCAAACTAAAGATCTCTTTAAAGAGACAGGACTTACTTTCAGATTGGTTGCAAGTTTGACATTTTAATGAATACAGAGTTTAGTGCAATTTGTGTTTGATTGTCATGTTTTACGTGTTTCCATTAATTTAAAAATAAGCAATTAACTCACATAAAATGGAAAAAGGAGGCAGTGACCAGCTGTTTGTCAAAGTACCCCTTCAAATCCCCCCAAACCTTCACTGTGTGCTGTTCTCTGGCTGTGTGAACTGTGACTTCAGGCCAGCCGTGTCACTGGACACACCTTTCATTTCTGACTGCTGTGTAAACTGGCTTTTTTGTCTCTAGGGTTCTAGGCTGTTCTTTTCTTAAAGGAACACTGCATCCAATATTTTAGATTTCAAAAACATTAGGTTTTATCTTCATCTTCTCTCAATATAGTTGAGTATACAGTATATGACTTAATTTACAGATCTTTCTATATATAAATTCTCATATTAGAACATGCCACTAGTGCTTACATTGTAATCCATATAATGTCTCAGTATAAGCAAAATCTTCAGTCATCTGAATTTCAAGGCGTCATTATACTGTGATATTATTAAGCTAAATTATTTATTATTCATATAGTAAAACTGAGAAAATGCATTAATTCTTCAACTTTCTTTTGCACCAACAGGAGAAGAATCAGGAGGATTGTCCCAGGCTCATGGACCAATGGATGTGATTGAAGTAAGTGATTGAATAAAAGGGGCAGGTCAAAGATGAAGGTTTGATTCCATGATTCATTCACATCCCTGACCTGAAGTTTCAATTTGATCTTAAATCTTGATGTTCACATACTGATGGATATATTACTTAAAACACGTAAAACTCCAAAGAAAATGAAATTTTATGCACGTCATTACCAGATCAGTAGCAAGAAGGGATTGTGTAACTTGCAACAGGTTTTGTTTTGCAATAGATTGTGCTTCTGTCAATAAAATACTCTCTGTGGCAGTGGCAAATTAAAGACGGTTAACCTTAATAAATGAAAATTAAAGCCAATATATAAAAGTTTAATACCTCTAAAAACAGCATAAAACTTTATACAAACATTATTCAATTGCTTAGATTAAAAACTTCTGCTTCAATTGCAAACAGTTTCTTCCCTAAAGGCACGAATGCTCCTACTCTCCACTTCTCAAAAATACAAAATCTCAGCCCTAAACTTTCTGCCACTGCTGGGAAGAGGGAGATCCCGCCTGCAGGCCGGCAAAAAACACCTGGTACCGATGTTTCCATATCATGAAGGCCCCTACCAGGCAGACAATGGCCTGAGCCAGATTCAGCGCGATCTGCAGGAGGTTGTACATTGGCAGTGTGCTTACGACGGCACTGCAGTCTGTCACACCACTGTAGGTAAAGGTTCGAGCGATGGCATCCTCAGGGTCCAGGGTGCACACGCAGTCCTCGCCCATTTCTTTGCATATGAGACTGTTAGTCAGGGCGTAGTGGTGGCTTTGGAAAGCAATGACCACAACAGAGATGACAAGCCCTATTGTGCAGAAGAGGAAGTACAGGAGCTGGGATGAAGGAAGAGAGAAGCTACAGTTAATGATGATGGTTATGATACTTTGCATGCTGGCACGACCTGAAATGTTGAAATTAAAAAGGGTTTAATAGACTAAAATGTCTATATATGTTCATATAAGAGATGAAAGTTCTCTCTTTATGATTTTATTGTAGATTTCAATGGCCCATTAAATACTGAAGGCATGCCAAATTAAAGTATAATGATGGGACTTTCCCTATGATTCTTTTCTCCTTTTTCTTTGTATACTTTTAATTTCTAATCTTCTAATTATATTTATGATTTTATTCCAGTATGTAAACAGTTATGTTGATACATAAGCCTATTTCTTCTGTAAAGCACTAAAAACCTATAAATGCATGTTACTTATTTACAGTGTGTTATGTAACAAACCCGTGCACAAAGTCCATTTCAAATGTATGTATCCCGGCAATGATGTATAACCTGCATTTTTCACCTTTGTGATAAACTGTATTGTTGCTCTCTCATCAGGCACTCTGGTAATGCAGAAGAGGATGAACCCCAGCAGAGACACCAAGCACATCTGCAAAACACAACACAAAGAATTTTTGTCATCATGACCACAGATGTAGCACAGTATTTAAATAAATCATACGCGCGACCCAGTTTTATGGGGTAGATGGAAGTTGGCGAGCAAACACGTCCATCACGTGCATCTCACGTGCGTCTCTCTGTTGTTGCTATTGTTGCCAGGTTATGAACACATACCAGTCTTCTCGATTGCTCTAATCTTATTTGCCGTACAGCAGGCCTGTCATGAGCCGACCGTGACCCTTATTGTAATCAGTGTTGTGCAACTCAGCATTGAGCTGTCATCTGATAATATATTGACTGCTGTTGCAAATTGAACAGTTCGACCCCTCCAAGTTATCTTTATCTCTTATGCTCTTTATCTCCCTCTTTCATTCTCTCTCTCTCTCTCTCTCTCTTTTCCTCGCTCTATTTCTCAGCGTGATTGGAGTCTTGTGACTAACGTGTGGTATCTAATTTGATTGTTTTTCCCAGGTTCTGAGGAGAGCAAGTCTTGGTGACCTCAGCGTTTTCTGCAGGAATGGCAGATATTGTCTCAAGAGCTCTAAACTTGAGATGGTGGACAGATACGCTCTCTGATCTACCTTTACATACCAGTGCTGTATGTTTGTGTGTCTGTGTGTCCCCCAAAGCCCTCTCATAAACACATTGCTTCATATTATTGCTACATTAGCCTGATAAATCAAAACATGATTTTGATGGTATGAAGATAAAAAACAGCTGTGTAAACATTGTATATAAACACAACACAGTGTTGGTTGAGTAGCAACATGATACAAACATTTTGTTACAAACGTTTTATCTATTAGAGAAAGTTTACTGAAAGTTTCTCAAAACGTTTTGAAACTATTTAAATTTAAGTAAATAATCAGCTTTAACAGCCTGTCATCCCAAAGCAAATGCATGCAAAAGGACATTGTCCTGAATGTTGTAGCTCTCTGTTATCTTGTCGTCTACGTGACTGGACATGCAAGTCAGTATCAGACGCTTGCTTTGAGCTGGCCTTAAGCCTTGAAGACTTTTGAATCTGTTTGTAAGGCAAAACAAATTAATTAATTAATTTTAACAAATTAAACAAATTGTTGAAAATTAATAAAAATCACATATTTTTACTATGTTGCATAACTTATTTTACGGTATTTTCCTTGCCAATATGTGTTTGACAGACATGCTGAAAGTAGATTACTTCCTTGATAATACTTGCTTAACTTGCTTGATTATTTGTCTACTTTAAACCCACTTAAACACATGACGTTAGTCTCTGTAACGTAATGCTTATGAACATGCTTGCTATTTATGTAAACAGTATGCTTATGAACTTCATGGCTATGTGGCCGATGCCTTTCTAAGGTGAGACGGCCTCATGCATGGCCCCTGAAAAAGTAAACAATGCATGCTGGGAGTTGAGTTTATGGATGATGAAGATCAAGAGGAAGAGGAGGATTGCTTACAATGATTCCAGCCCAGTGGGGTGTCTCCCTGGTTAGCAAAGAGTGGCTAATGGCAAGCATGAGGAAGGCCACGCCTGCTACAGAGATACCCAGCAGAAGCTGTAACAGTGCCACCAGCAAAGGAAAACGACAGCCACAACAAATCTGGGCTTCCTCCATCACTGGGCCTCCAGTTTCAGCTTTTCCCTTCTTCTCATTGCCAGATGGTGTGTTGCCTCCAGACCTCAGCGGACTTTTCCCCGACCCCATAATTCCTTTTTTTGTCACAACAAGATTCCTAATCTTCCTCTCAGGCCGAGTGTTTGTTCCTCTGTTTGTTTGTTTGTCCGTCCTTGCCTTTCTTGCCTTGTGTTTCTTTAGCTTTCTTCAGCCTGAATGTTCCTTCCCACACTGTCTGCCCCTCTCTGCCCTGCCCTTCCCCTCCCTCCTCACTGGAGGCTTCTCTCTACGCGAACCCTGCTCGAGTGCTGCTATTCGGAATCAGAGAGAGCTCTGAACTAATATGGAAAACATTTGGAGCAGATTCCAGAGGCGGCGTGAGAGCCACATATAGAGCAGAACAGAGGAGAGAAGACAGAGAGGAGGGTGGGTGGGAAAGGGGAATGAAAGCAGAAAGGGGGGACTCTAACACACGACAGTGACTAGGCTCCCTGAAACAAAGTGGGAACAGTGGATCTTACAGGGAGAAAGGGGTTCTTGTCATTGGCAAACATGTAGGCAAGTGCTTGAGACCTGCCAACCTCCTGCAAGACATTGTATAATCTACTCATAGCCTGAAGTCAGTCACATGATTTTGATTAGGTTATGTGACCTGCAGGCATGTGAGACTGTTACAGTTAATCGTTTATTGAAATTCTAAGAGTGCAGGTATCAGTGTGTTTACTTTTTGTGTTAATTATGCAGAATCATTTAATGAATGCAACATGTATTGCAGATATAAAGTAATGAAATAATTCAAATCCTTTAGTAAAAAGATTTGATTAGAATTTGATTAGAAGCTTATCAACTTTAAACTAAAACACACACAAAAAATGTTATTTTTGATAACAATATCAAGTTTCTAACATTTTAGATGAATTATTTATTTATTCACTATTGGCTTGTTGCCCATCCAATAATATGTTGTTTTGAAAACTAAATCTGATAAAAAAAAATCTCCCTCTTTGTGATCTCAAAATATGGGCAATTGTGTAAAAAAGCCAAAGTGTCATATGTATTTATGTATAGAAATATGATTCTAAAAACTCAAATCACATTTTTGCTGTGGTTTACTGTGTTATTCAACAGTGTCTATTCAGCAATGATGTGACAACTTTCAGGCACCGTTTAATTCCCAGACAGTGGAGCTGGTGCAGTTTACACGTGAGTCGACTCGCGGTTCCTAGCAGAAGCGCGCGTGCGCTGTAGCTGCCACGCGCAGAGTGAGTGCGCGAGGGAAAGTGGCAGCTCAGGCGAGCGCGCACACACATCATCATTCAGAGGCGCTGCGCGATACCGGACACAACGCACCGCTGCTCCTCTGATACAGGATTAACAAAACCCGACTGTAAAGAAGGACACTAAAAAGCGGAAGAAAGTTATGGACGAAAGAATACCCAGAATGCAGGGCAGACAGTTCCTGGATCACGCAGATTTCTTGGGGTAATTTTATATTGTTTTGTTCTTAACGTATTTACAGTGTTTGCGGTTGATGTCTAAATAAATGAATTTGCTTGTTCACAATTAGACCTTTGTTTTCATAGGGTTGAATATTCGTCTTTATACATGTGCAAATCAAAAAGAGGAATGAAGAGAGAGGAGGGAAAGGTAAGCAAACTGATGCCAGACAAAGTTAGATAACGCGTTTTATTATTGGAGTGTAAAATGTCACTTTTATAACTTTTTTCACTTACAATTGCTACTCTGATTCCGCAGGACGCTTATAAATTACCGCACAGACTGATCGAGAAAAAGAGGAGGGACAGAATAAATGAATGTATTGGACAGCTGAAAGATTTATTACCGGAACATCTTAAACTTACGGTAAACGTTGTTTGATCTCGTCAAACTGTGTTTTGTGATTTGAATCCTATACATTTTTAGATCGGATTAATGTTTGTTGTTTACAGACCCTGGGTCACTTGGAGAAAGCAGTTGTTCTTGAATTAACGCTGAAGCATTTAAACGCGTTGACAGCTGTCACAGAGCAACAGCACCAAAAGATCATCGCTTTGCAGAATGGTAAATTACATAATCTACGGCCCACACACGTGCATTCAGGAAAACACATAAAAAAACTAAATGTAGTTTTGAAGCATGATTTCATTATTAAAATAAATATACGAGCATCTATCTTATGTATCTATCTGTCAGTCTGTCAGTGTAATGGATACATGTTTCTCTTTTCAATGACAGGGGAGCGATCGTTGAAGTCCTCTCTCCATGCGGATTTAGACGCTTTCCATTCAGGCTTTCAAGCGTGTGCCAAAGAGGTCCTGCAGTATCTGAACAAGGTGGAGAACTGGACCGCTCGCGAGCAGAGGTGCACGCGCCTCATCAACCACTTGCACAAAGTTTCCGCGCAGTTCCAGCCCGGAGCTCGCCTGCTGCCCGGCGACGACGCGCAAGAGCGGGACGCGCAGAGAGATGCGCAAGCCAACTGCGTCCCCGTCATCCAAAGGACTCAAAACCTCGAGCTTAACGAGAACGACACGGACACCGACAGTGGATACGGGGGAGAGGCGGAGAAAGGCGAGAGTAAATCCGAGAAAGGATGCGAGGCGATGAAAGGAGTTAAAATCAAGCAGGAGTTTGGAGACGAGCGCGTCACCAAGAAGCCCAAAATGAACTGGTCTGCGAGCGGCGCGTCTTGCGCAGATTCTGCCGGTACCCGGCCGGACGTGGCGTTTGTGAACTCGTTAATGGGAATGGCAGGTGTCGGTGGACAACAAACTCCGTTTTGCATGCCGTTTTATTTCATTAACCCGTCCGCTGCAGCATCGTACATGCCTTTATTTGACAAAAGTCATCTGGAGAAGTTGGTGTATCCGGCGGCTGCGCTAACCACCCCGTTCCCCTGGCTTTACCCCGCGCATGCGTCTGCCGCGGCCGCCGCTGCCATCGCTTTCCCCGGGGTGCCAACCGATAAGAGCCCTGGATTTGACGCAGCATCCTCAAAAGACAACGACCCGCCTTCTCCTGACGGTGACCTGTCAAACGAGGCCGAGCTGGCCTCTCCCGGGTCTGGGGAACATGGATCAGATAATAATGCTGGTCATCAGCCCCAAAGAAATGAAAATGATGGTACATAAGCTGATCTTTGGGTCTTTGACTAATTTGCTTGTAAAATCGCTTATATTTATCCGTTTCCTAATTTAATTGTCATTATTGAGTATTTACTATAGTGTTTCTATGGATTTCCAAACAAAGGCTGTTCATTATTTGGTATTATTTTTGTATTTTTCATTATTATTATTATTATTATTATTATTATAAGCAGTTGAAACAAAGTTTCACAACAAAATTGGATTGTGGTTTCTAAGGGGAGAGTGGGGGACTTTGTAACAGCCGGTGCATTTAGCACTGAGATATTTGAAAGAAAATCCAAACCGAGTAACCAATATGACCTTGTCTTGCCATTCAATGGCATATTGATATTGACTGAAAAGGTTTAAAATCTCAGACTTTTATTTGGTATTCTTATGATTTAATTTAGCTGTTGTTGTGTTTTTATGAAGAAACTAAGTTTAGTGCAATGCATATGATATTAATCCTCTTTAAGCTACAGAACACCGCTTATCCAGCTGAGAGTTCTTTTCAAAGATTTGAAATTCACATACTGGACTCTTGGATGTAATGTTTAATACTGACCTCAAGCAGGCTGGTGTGACTGCTACAGTATTTGTCAGATAACTTTCTATTTACTATAGTAAGACTGGACTCTGTCCTTGACAAGATCAGTCCTATTTTTTCTTTTAATGTGCAGTGCTTGAAACAGTTGAACACTTAAATACCTCAACATTACCATAGTGTTTGGGCCAGCACTCATGCTCCTCTGGTAGGGGTGGTAACAAAACCTTTTGAATATTTCTAATTGGACAAATCTTGTGAGCAACAATCCTCTGATGTAACGTTACAGCAACCCCGTCTCTCTCTCGTCTCCCTCTCCTGAACAATACATACAAACACTTATTACATGAAGGAAATTGGAAAAGCAATTACTTCTTAATCATCAGCGAGATTACTTGTAATATCAGGATGTTTTACCAACACAAAGAGCTTGACATTTGTCCCCGTCATGTGACACAAAGTGTCACATTGCTTGCACCTCTATCTAAAATGTACAAGGTATATTAGCACCTTATGGAACTTTGATATTGAATGTAATCTGTGTTCTTTTGGTAGATATAAAAGTTTGTACTGTATATATTCTGATAAAAGTAGTTATTTAATCCAGAGGTAAAGTGCACTTTTTCTTGCCTTCTCAATTTCCTATAACACAATCCTCAATCTTCATAAATAAGCCAATGCCCTTTGAACTCAAACTATGATGTATGTTTTCTTAAAGAAACTTCTTAACTAAAAGGCAAGTGTTGGACTATGTGTATCTGTGTATGTATAACATCATGATACTCTTAAACTATCAATTTCAAACATTTTTAAGCTCATCTTAACCTCTATGGGCTGCCTCCTTTTTTTTGTCCAATGACAGTTCTTTGTAGTAGGGGAATGTGTAAGGTTAAATGTTTAAAGTGATATATGATTATATCAGTCATGGTTTGCCTTTCTAAAACATTGTCACTGTTCATGACCTGTGAGAAGCTGAACAGTATGGGTCATGCTGTGTATTGTACAAATGTTGTGGAGCACTGTAACATGACAAATAAATAAAAAGATGAACAGACCTTTGGACTGTATCTTTAAGATGAGGAGGTGCCTACAGTCTGTGTATACATTGGAGATCAATCTTCAACTCAAGTTTTACTGAATGTGTTGATTTTTATGCCAGAGTTCATGAATGCAGGAACAGTAATGTAACAGCTGATTGATTTATATTCATATTGTAACATTTCATTGGCCCTTTAGTGTCTTTGCCTCAATTGTCATTTGCCTAAACAGTGGCATGTGGATGTATATAGTTTGTGAATATGCTGTATGTTTAATGTTCATGTTGTAGAAGAAATTGGATGGATTTTTTTAAGGAGAAACTGAGCAACTGCTTCACATTTCCTTGCTTTTCACATTTGCTGTTCGAAATTACGCAGCTCAGTTCTAAAATAAACATAAGCTCATGTGGACAAAATGTTATTACCCCGTGTTCATTTACTTACGGTACTGTACGTGATATTTATACAGTATGCTATCATTGTGTTCATAGCACACAAAAGAACTTTTGTACTGATGGTTGACAGAATAATCCCTCTGATCTTACCTGACTTTATTATGGGTCAAAGTACGCATGTGACACTTTGTCTTTCAGGACATCCATAACAGTTACTTTGGTTGTCAAACACCCAGAAACTCTTAGACTTAACATTAAAACAGAGAAAACTACACGTAAACAGAGAGCATGCATAATCTGGTATGTAATTAACACCAGTAAGTAACTTTAAACATGTAACACACGGCTGTACTACTAATGGTGCTGTAATGTGGCCATTTATTGGTTTAATTTATTTAAAAAAACATTGAAATCAACAACCACCAAACAAAATGCAACACTCATACATTAATAATAGAGATAGAGATGTTTGTTTTTGTAGTTTTACAAAGCATTACACTATGAGTCAGCTTTCAAATCAGCTGACATGAGAATCATAATGTTGGAATGTAAAAGCAAACAAGGTTATGCAATTCACGTGATTTGAGCTCCCAGGGTGGATGGCAGGTGATATCATTTCACTGTTTTTGTGTAAAATAAGAAACCTAACCATGCAATATGAGCTACTCGAATATACTTTAAATTATCATTAATATAAATCATTATAAAATCCAAAAGAGGAAGAGAATATAGAAACTATAGATAAAAGTAAAGCAAGAACTACAAAATCTGTAAAAGTAAAAAAATCTGTAATGTAAAATTATTGTATAGTAATATAGTTAGTATCATTAACTGAAAAGACTTAAATCCAAAGTTATATTAAGATGAAGAATTCATGTATTTGAAATCAATATTTCACATATCCTTTCTTAGAACAACCAGCAGATCTGTGGTCATTTGTTTTGTTTAACTTTGGTCCAGTTTATGTCTAAAATACTTAAAGTTGTGGAGTTAGGAGCAGGCATTTGGAATGCAAATACAGATGGAAAAAGCACAAAATATGCTGCCCCACCTGTTCGCCAGCGCCTTGTAGTAAAAACGAGAACGTTGTATTAACGAGATCACACTTCCCTCTAGTGGTAAAGATGTGAAGACACATGCAATTTTGCATCGCACCTCTTTAACACTTTGGGTGTAGCTGCATAACTAATAATACTTAATCCTGCGTTCAGACACCTTGGAAATAATGTCTTGAACGTTGCTCAAGACATTAGAAATATGTTTAATGTTTCTAAATAAATGTTTTATAATGTTACTAAATCATTATAACAATAATGTTTTAATGTCACTAAATACAACGTTACTAAATCCAGACGTTATTTCCGGGTTTGAGATGGGAATGACCCTAAACCCGAGGAAAATCGCAGTATAAATTATTTTAATGACATCAGCGAGACATTACGTTAGGTTATGATATCTAGACGTTTTTTTTAAATGCCATTTTTTCCGTTTATAAAATTATTATATTCCACATGTATATCCATTTAAGAATCCAATTACAATGAATTTTACTCAGTGCTCCACAATATTTACGCAATTCTCAAACAGATGACAGACATAAACGTTTTAGTATCCATTAGTTAGTTTACTGCATCTTAAACTATGTTGCTTCAACTCATATAATTTGTATGCATCTAAAAATGGATTATTTACCTTAATTATTTGATAATTTAGGCAGAGCCCAAGCCAACAGCATTTTTTCAACCTGTAACTGCGCAGACTACAGCGCAGTCTTGACGCTCATGAATATCCCTATCACATGATTATGAGCGAAAGTTGCTCGGCAGCACCATCGTATCAGCTGACTGCAGTTGTTTGCCCTAAATATCAGACCACACAACACTCGAAACACATCAGTACTACCCTTCAGATGTTTTAACAGCCCCTGAGGTTTCGCCAACATGAGACTCGCCTGCCTGCTACTAGCTGCTGCCTTTGTGTGGACATCCGACGCGATTGTTCGGTAAGGTCAAGCAAAGTTAACAACAAAGCAATCCGATTAACTGATAGCCTGTAAACCTCGTGACCAGGCGCTGGTTGTTATTTCGTGTGGGTTGTGATACTTTATAGTTTGTTTTGACATTATTTTAACCAGTTGATTTAAACGTTCTTAACCTATTGAGCTCTCTTAACGCGACATTTTTTAACACGTTTGAACGCCCATATGATGATTGGAATATTGTAGGTAGCTCACTAGGTTTTGAGACAAAGCCAACTTATGTAAAAGATCATAAAGCACACTGAGGTCGTTGTGGATCTCCGGCTAAACCAAAACACTCTTGAGACGTTTATGACTCAGCAAAAGCTAAGAGTTGTTTATAGGAAGTTCAGTTCAAGCTCATACTCCGAATCACAAATACCTGGATGGTGTGTATCACCCACACGTGGTTATCAGTACGTGTATTCGAGGCTATTATTGTCTGTGTTTGTTTTGTGGTCTATGAATTCAGTGTTTCAAATTGACCTAATTTGCCTGTGTGTTGACGCACATACTGAAAATGATCTTATCAAAGTCCAAAAACACATCATCAAAGATCGAAAGAGAAATATATATTTGATGTGATTGCAACTATTGATGATAAGATCACAGTTTATATTTGATTTACTTCTTAAAAAGAGATGTTTTGAAACGTTTGTTTAAGTTCTATGTAGTTTTAGGCATTTATATAAAGCCTATTTGACATTTTTGAGCTCTTGCCAGCCCATTAAGAATAGCCTTTTGTAAAGCAGGTGATCTGAGGTCTGCCAGCTACTTACTGGGCAACAGAAACATAATAGCATTGTAATGGAAATTAAATTATATTGCATTATCTTAATATTATAAAGGGAGCCTAGACTGATGATATCAAAGGCTTATTTTTAGCGTGGTTTGTTTCAGATGATGTTTTGACATTTCTGTGAGATAACATCTTACACTTTAGAAAGTGATGGAGGCTAAACCTCATAGCATGTCTTGATCTCGTTTTTCACAGGATTCCCTTAAAAAAGTTTCGTTCCATAAGACGAACACTGAGTGATTCTGGCAGAGCTATAGAGGAACTAGTGGCTGGTTCTGTGCCTCTAAAATATAACCTGGGCTTCCCGGCTAGTAATGGTCCAACCCCAGAAACTCTCAAAAACTACCTTGATGTAAGTATTGCTTCCTGCCCTTTAACTAGTTTCCTGTGTGAAGTAACTGTGGTTTATTGTCTGTCACACTGCACGCATCAGTGCTTTAGCTGTACTTACTGCCAAATGCTTAATAGTCGTTTTCCAAATCTCCATTTCTGTAAAAGAATTAGGCATAATAGTGTTGTAAGTCAATTATTTAAGGAACCTCAGTTCGGAAGTATCGTGACTTTAACCACAGAGGTTGCACAAGGTTGTAACCCCAGGAAGTAAGAGTATGCGAACAAGCATTTTCTATAGTTTAACACACAGAATCATGTCATATGATTATTTAATTTGACTATGTCATTAGGATAAAACGTGACTGACAGTGGCAAAAAGATGAACTCGAAACTTGTCTTGTCATCTTTATTCAGCAAAAATGTTCTTGTATGTTTCCTGTCATAAGCTCTTATGAAACGCATTATAAAGCAATAGCCTGTGTTTTAGACTTCGGTCACAAGACTGTTTGTCAAGCTTTGATTCTGCTTCGGTTGAGCTGACCACGACAATCCGCTTTAGCAATAGGGTACTGATATTATGCTACATAGTTGCATACAGAATTTGTTAAGAATTAAATCTCTACTGAAGAATAAGCATTATGTCTGATCTCCAAGAGCTTTCATGATGTAAGACAATTTACAAATAATAGTTTTTTATATTTAATAAAATCTTCTTCATGATCATTATCAGATATTGAATTCTGTTCATTCTACAATATTAATTTATAATTGATAACCTGTAGGGACTTGTTAAGTTGGGGTGTTTAGAACTAATAATCATGTCATAATGAATTAGGTTTATAGGATAAGTCCTATTCATAAAGGTTTCTTTTAAAAGTTATGTTGTTGTTGCAACATTGATTAAATGTTGTTTTAAAATTCTACTTTTGAATTTCTAAATTCAAAAAATCTCATTCTATAATTTATTTTTATTTTATTATTACAGTCTGCTGTTATAAATAATAAATGTGTTTTTGTTTACAGGCTCAGTACTATGGAGAGATCGGTCTTGGCACTCCTGTCCAGTCCTTTACTGTTGTTTTTGACACGGGATCCTCCAACCTGTGGGTTCCTTCAGTCCACTGTTCCCTGACTGACATCGCCTGCTGTAAGTCAACAGACCGTGAAGATTTTTCTGACAGGAGAGAACTATATGTATGACTTATTTTTTTTTATCTTGTAGTGCTTCATCATAAGTACAACAGTGGTAAATCAAGCAGCTATGTGAAGAACGGGACTGCATTTGCCATACAGTATGGATCAGGAAGCTTGTCTGGGTATCTCAGCCAGGATACTTGCACGGTAGGAACCAGCAAGTTGAATATGTCTAAACATTTCTGTCACTTGACAAAAATGATTAAAGAGACTGATCTGTTGAACTTCTTTTTAAGATTGGGGACATTAAGGTTGAGAACCAGATTTTTGGAGAAGCTATCAAGCAGCCAGGAGTTGCCTTCATCGCAGCCAAGTTTGATGGTATTCTTGGCATGGCCTATCCTCGCATTGCTGTGGATGGGGTTCCACCTGTCTTTGATATGATGATGAGCCAAAAGAAAGTGGAGAAAAATATTTTCTCTTTCTATCTGAACAGGTATGTTAGTTTTTAATCCGGAGGGACTAAATATCTAGGTTATCCAAGTTCATATTTATGCATCCAGGTCATATTTATTATGCATTAAGAAATATCGCAAGTTTGGTACTCTAACATGGTCATCTTTGGTCTTAAGAATTTACAGGGAGAGAATCACAGATCTCACAACTTGATTTTCCCATTTTGATCACTTTTATTTTATCCTTTAGCTCAGTTAGTTTTTTATTGACTCTTGTTTATCCCTCAGAAACCCTGATACTCAACCTGGTGGTGAGCTGCTCCTTGGAGGCACAGACCCAAAATATTATACTGGAGACTTTAACTACGTTGACATCAGCAGACAGGCCTACTGGCAGATTCACATGGATGGGTGAGAATTTTTGCATCTTAGCTTTATTGCATAACAGACACAAAAACTATATATTATGTATGGAATTAAGGTTTAAAAAAAAGTATAAAATTCTGGCATAATTTAATTATTGTCATATTGTTCCAATCTTTTATGACCTGCTTTCTTCTGTGGAAGAAAGATGTTAGGCAGTATGTTAGGGACTGTCCCTATTTACTTTCATTGCCCATTCCATCTCACTTAAAATCGTCTTTGACTGGTTAAACATTCACACGATACATTGCCTTTGGTGGGTATCAAATATTTTCTCTTAAGTGCACAATGAAGTGTCCATGTTAAGTGCTTCATGTTTCTAGGAGCTTAAAGTAAAAGCTATCATCCTTGGCAGGTGCTTCATTTGTTCTTCCTGCCTCAGTTGGCTATAAATTTAGAATCTATAAAGGCACTACTGTTGGATGACATTTGCATAATGCAGTAATTTTATAAATGCCAGGAAGAGTATTTGATCTTTTTGGATACATTAACTTATTTTTACTTTAATATTTCATAGTTGAATTGTAATCTAATAATAAAATATTTGATGCATTTTCATAATAATATACATGAACAAAAAATATTAATAATGTTAATGTTAATGATATTTTTAAAAACGGTAAAAAAAGATTTGTAAGAATTATTAAAAAATCTAAAATTAAACAAAAAAATTATTTTTGATAGTGCATTTTTATGTGCATGTTCAATTACAATTATCAGGTTAACATTAAGTTTTTTTTAGGACTGTATGTGATTGGCAAACCTATTCATTTGTTACATATGAAACGGTTATTATTGATGTTGTAAATACATTTGTTGTGGGTAGCATGAACATCGGCAGTGAGCTGACTCTGTGTAAAAATGGATGTGAAGCCATCGTGGACACTGGAACTTCTCTGATCACCGGCCCATCCGCTGAAGTCAAAGCCCTGCAGAAGGCTATTGGAGCGATCCCTCTCATCCAAGGAGAAGTATGTTCAAATGAAAGCGTGACATTTTACATTACATATATATGTATTGTAGAATGTATGTATGTGACAATAGAGTTATCTAACTAGACATGTTTTATCTACAGTACATGATTGATTGTAACAAAGTGGCTTCACTCCCCACCATCTCATTTGTACTGGGTGGAAAGACTTACTCACTGACTGGAGAGCAGTACATTCTTAAGGTCAGCAATTTATTTTCTCACCTTTTAATGGTGTTGCGGTTAGTTTGACGTGTTTGCAAAAAGGTCACGTTATGAGTCACATATAGAATCTTGTATCTGGCGTTGTGTGGAATGAATAAAACATAGCGATTCTTGCATTTCACAAAGATAATCTCTCTGTGTTGATGCCTGCAGGAAAGCCAGGGCGGAAAGGACATCTGTCTGAGCGGGTTCATGGGCCTGGACATCCCACCCCCGGCCGGACCCTTGTGGATTCTGGGTGATGTGTTCATTGGGCAGTACTACACTGTGTTTGATAGGGAGAATAATCGAGTGGGCTTTGCTAAGTCTGTGTAAGCCCACTGGTAGATTTAACACTGATGTTATGAAAGTAATGAGACGTTCGTCAAAATCATCTCTGCTAAATGACAGAGTAGCGGTATGATTGTTGTTTGCACTGCTTTTAGCTTTCAGATGTTTGTTTTTGTTTTTAAAGAGGCTTGCGGAGAAGAAATGATTCAGGGAAATGTCAAAAAGATGACAGTTACACTCATTTGCTTTGTAGCAAAAGCTTATCTGTATATCTGTGATCGTAACGCCACAGTTTTAACATTTTATTTTGTGATTTTAGTTTGACATGTTTCATTTTAAACACTACCAGTTTTTACTGTTAAAAATTACCTTTCAATGATCAAACAAATCTAGTTGGACAATAAAGTTGTTTAAAACCCATCTGTGTTTTTCTCTTCAATTCCTGCGGTTTTGATTTATGTTCCCGTTTAATATATGAAACCGTATTCAGTCGAAGAAAGTAGCAAAGTCAAACACTGTCTCATCTTTTAATCTCAATACTGAGAAAGGAAATACTGTGTTGTTGAGCAAATTCATGAAAAAAAATATTTACAGAAATATAGAGGAGAATACAAACTCCTTCCGATGATCATACAATGACAGCACATCAGCAGACATACAAACATAAAGTCAGCCATCTGAACTTTTAAGCACTTCTTACCAAAAAACAACATGATCCGTTATCCAAACTATATTCCTTTAAATTCATTATTTACACAATACCCTAAATGTATAACATTCACCTTGTGTTCTAACATCTCTGAATGAATTAGGCACACAAGTTGTTTTTTATATGCTGATGCATAATGATTTCATTACATCCAAAAGAAAAGTACTGCATGTTGTCCACGTTTAACGCATATGTTACATTCTAGACTTTTCCTAAGCTGCTTCTAATCTCGTTTTTGGTGGGCAGCAACTACCCTGATTTGCAAAATAAACGTTATGTACAAATAGCCATTCTACAGCAGAGCATAAACCAGGGGTCTATGGCCCCTACGGACATACACGGGCGGATAAGTGCAAGCAAACAGTCGGGCAAATGGGATGGGGTGCGTAAGTGCTGTAGTTACAGATATAATACAATTTGAAACTTTCAGGACCAGTGTGTGTCAAAGAAGGCTTAGGTTAAAAACCAGGCAGGGAGTGAAGCTATTGGACGAACAGGAGGGGAGAGGAAGCTTGTGAGTGGTTAATGAGCAATTAGACACTTTCAGCTTAAGTGATGAAATTGTAAGAAATTACACAGAGTTTATGTTCAGCCTCACAGATCAGATTCAGGCAAGTCTTTAATGTCTGTGATATTGGGCATTACATATCCAGTACCACAGTTGCCATTAAGCATGATGTCTGTGCTGGATGGAGGGATGCTCGGTTTGCGGTAGTTGCCTGGCATGGGTGAGGGAGCTTCACTTGGTGTCTTTGCATGGAGTAGACTAGCATCATCTCCTTCCTCTTCTCTGGTTCTACATGTGGTCTCTTTGATAATACGACCTTTCTTATAGGAGACGGTGGACAGGCCTCCTGCATTCTCATCAATGATGTTCAGACAGCGCAGAATGAAAACCACAGGCACGGGGAGCATGGCAAAGACTACCAGTGAGATGCAGACAGCCAAACCCCAGGGTGGGTAGTTGAGGGATTCTTCTTGAGCCTGAGAACAGTTAAACACAATTAAATTTAATCCTGTGATAAAACATTGTAAGACATTAAAGGTGACCTGGAGGTAAAGACCACAGAAATGACTTTCTGAGATTATATTATTGCATGGACATAACTAATAATTTAAATTACTTATCAATTAAGCCGCATGTTGTATTAACATCTAATTTCCCTGCAACGTCAAATTTTGATAGGCTTGCTATTATAATGTGTTTTAGGAATGCAGTTTCTAATCTGATAATGGTCACTTTACATATTGTCATAAAAATTATATTAATAAATATTTATTCTTGAGTCTTAGACCTTTCCATTAATATATAGTTTGTCATGATTAGATTAAAGATAAAATGAGATTTAAGATAACTAGCAAGTACTCACCATTTGTTGGTTCCATGCACTATAGCTGGGTGGAGACAGACCCAGCTGGATGATACTTGCCACCAGAAGCCCAAGCAGCAGAACTGGTGTGACAAACTTCCACATGTAGTAATAAAAGCGATATGGAGCGAATCCAAGCATGTCCTTTAAATCCTCAAAGAACCTGAATGAGTACAGAGAAAATCAGATTAGTTTTTCGGTATAGTAAGTTCTTATAGTAATGTACCCACTGCATTTTGCAGTTAGTTTGTAAATAATGCATATTGGTAATGTAAACTAGAATATCAGATTAAACATACTGATGAAGAAATCTCCACACAAACTAAATTCTCCTCAGTTAATAATGTGTTGTGATGAAAGATGTTCCTTAACAAAATGTGATATCAAACTCTGGTCACCAGAGGGCGCTGTAAGCTTTCTAACAGTCTGCTTAAACATACTTCTCTGTGCCATAAACCCAAGCCACAGCAACGTTCTCCAGAAGAACCACGATGAGCAGAGGTAAAGTGGCGGAATAGTCATCAAACATGGCTACAAAGTAGTTCCCAGATCGCTGGACAAAGATTAAACCAATGCAGAAGGCAAGTACACAGCAACCAACTGTGAAGAAAGAAACTGGTGAAAACTTGTTTAATAATAAAGTAAACAGAGTCTTGTTACTGTTACTCCAAAAACACTATTGACCACTTTTATGATTGTTTTAAACTCGCTAAAGATTTGAAATATCATGGGTTTGGCATTGGCTGACCTGTGAGGTATTCTTTGCGCACTTTGAAGGTGTCCACAATGGGTGTAAGGATACCCTGGATAGTGCCGAACATGCTGCCCAGCCCAAGATTGACCAACATAAGGAAGAACATGACGGACCAAAAAGGTGAAGCTGGGAAATGGGTCATGGCTTCAGTGAAGGCGATGAAGGCCAAGCCTGTACCCTGAACTGCCTGTAAGTGATCAGTTATATACATACATTTTTATTACTCAAATAATGAAAACAACATTACATTTGTAATTCACAGATTGATGCAGATTATTAAGAGGAGATGTGCCGATTATGTTGTGCAGTTCTGTATTTGGTTTCATCTGTCTGGGAAGGAGATTTCCGCATTTATTTCCGTTTGTTTCATCATGCGGTGCTGTGGATCTCACACACATCTCTTTCCATAAAAAACATTGATGCTTTCATTACAGGCCAATAAGATGGTTCTGTAACATTAAGTCTGATCTTAAATTTTTTTACTACATTTTTTCTAGGTAATATATATTTCACATATGTTTTAAATATATATTATTATGTTATATAACCATACATATACTGACAAATCCAGCATTATGCATGTGACATTAGCAGTCAAAACTTCAAATGTAAAATCAAAGAACAGAAAAAAGTTTAATTTTACACTATTTGTTCCTGTATTATTTTCAAATAAGTTATTATAAAAAATAAGAAATATGGGATGTTTTGGCACTTTCCTGACTGTATATATGTGTGTGTATATATGTGTATATGCGAATGTTCTCCAGGGTTAAATTCAATGGAAAGTTTGTACATATCAGCTATCTCTAACGTTTCCTCTCGGTGTATCAATTCACTTGATACTCCTCCTTACCTTGTTCAGCTCCTCTTTGATGTCGCAGTTGTCTAAGCCTAGTCGTGGGTAATCTTTTTCCATCACACCCTGTATAATTGTGGTCATTTGCTGGTAGTCCTCGGGGCTAACGTGACTGAAGTTAATATGGTGTGGGATCAAGCTAGGATTGATCTCTTTGCCAAGAAGATCAATGATCTTTTTTGTGTTCCTAAAATGCACCAAAACAGAAAATTCACAGTAATCTAAAAGCTATTATATACACACATGGTTTAAAACCATAATAGACCAACTTAGAAATGTTTCTAAATCTTATTCCCCTATTCTAGCATCTTTATCTTGACATTTAAGCCAAAGCGTCATAATGACTCTAGGATTATTGACTATTAAATAGTTAACATCGTTAAAAACGAAATTTTGTATGCATAACATGCTCAAAGAAATGAGTCAAACATCTTCACTCTTAATCCTTTTGAGCTTAACTTTTCAACTCACATTTCCACACACTTGGCGTTCATGATGTTGGCTTTGAAGCCCAGCACGGCGAACACGACCAGCGTGGCCAACACTGATGTGAAAAAGTTAATAAAGGAGACCAGGACAGCGTCAAAGTGGCAGTTGTTGTCTCGCTTGTTGTAGCTGGAGAAAGCGATCACGCCGCCAAAACCGAGACCCAAGGCAAAAAAGACCTGCGTGGCAGCTTCACGCCACACTTTGGGCTCCAGCATGATTTCCAGCTGTGAGACGATGAAAGTTTAAGTTTATTATGCATCACATACTTAAAGGAATGTGTCAGACACCTTCAGTCACAAGAAGCCTTCATGTAGACATATATAGTAGATGGGTAAATAGCACTACAAAGTTTAGTCTAGTCGAGTCTTAAACCAACAGTGAAACATTTCATTAACAAAATTAAGGTCCTTTTTATTCAGCCAAGAAGCTATAGTGTACTATCGTGTAATTGTCTGTTACACAAACCACCCACTGATAAGGCTCTGAAGCGACACACAGACTGAAAACCGCAGAAGACATGTGACTGTCTGTTGAGTGCGTCTTTATGTAAAATAGCTGCTGTGTTTTGGCGTCTGCTGATGGAAGAGTTAATGCACTTCTGTCAAGTCATAAGCACAAATGCATGCTGGGAAATCTGGCAGGGGTATTGTTTCCATAGATACATCTACTGGTCTCCAACGAGCCGAGTCGCGGGATACACGTGGGAATTAGTAATGGATGATTAACATAATTTTGAATAAATTGCATTCATTGCTGATGTATAAAGCAGAGCATGAAGAATAAATTGGTCTAATCGTTGTAATGTGTCTTTGGGTTGACTGTGTCAGGGTAAAAGCCAAAAGGCCGAAATCAGCATCTGCTCACATATTCACACATCCTTTTTGTGTTTTAGGGTCTTACCTTTGGGGTGAACATGTGGACGATCCCATCCACAGAGCCTTTTAGAAGGAAAGCACGAACCAGGAAGCAAATAAGCACCACGTAAGGGAACAGAGAGCTGAAGTACATGACCTGCAATCAGTCATATGTGAATAAATTGTTAGATAAGGTAAATACAACAGCAAACGTTTCACAGGAAGGCATTGACCAGCTGTTATGTACTGTTTTATGAAACACCAGTACTACTCTTTTTAAGCTGTAATACTCCTTTCAATTTCAAGTGCCTTCCTTTTTTTTGCTTGCTGACAACACAAGGATTTTGCGTTGTTTAGACTAGGATCAACTAAGTGCATTTGATGCTACCTGTCTGAGCAAATTTTCTTATCTTGACAATACAACAAATCTCTTTAGGAAATCTTCTTAAGAAGTTAGATAAAAATGCTATAAGCGGTTTTGTCTAGGACTGTAACTAAAAGCTTTTTGTCTAAGCACGTACATTAAAAGTGATGGATTTTCAGTATTATATCTTGTACTGATGTTGCCGTTTGCAGCACGTGTGACTCAGATCCCCAGGGCGCTGGGAAGGGTTGCTTTTCTTTATGAGTTTAATACAACTATTCATTGATGAAGTCACACCTCAAACATAATTTCCTAATTTCTACTTTACAAAGATAATTCGGGCATTTAATGATTGATGGTCAACTTAATCCCTGTACTCAATTCCAATAATATGTGTTTATGTAAGACAGTAATTTGATTTATTATATCCTAATTTACCAAGCTGCTCAAACTGAAACCACTATTAAAATAAAAACCTTTAGGAAAAAAGCATGCCACATGCTTTTACTGTACGAGCATAATGCAAAGACGTATTGCTGTAGCTGAAGTGGAAGCCTGCTTTGAATAAAAGCATCTGGGAAATGCATAAATGTAAATGTAGGTTTAAAAGGTTACAGGCTCTTCTCTTATTCATTAAGGGATAATTCAAGACCCACCTTGAACTTTAACTATCCCACAACTTACATGATTAAAAGACACCATTTCTCTGTGGCTCCCTAAATATAATGCAGAAGAAGTTTTACAATTCATTTAATCAATCTACATCTCTTCCTGTGGAGATCTCTATACACAACTTTAATTCTACACTTCAGTCTTCTCAAACACCAGTAATTGTAGTTGGGTACAGCAGGAACGGTGCACACTAAACCACGGCAACTAGTGTTACTCTGTTTTTCTTTTCAGATGTGCACAAAACTGCAGTTAAAGCATTAAAGGTAATTTCTGTTTTTTCTCATAAAAGCTGCAAATCATAACTTTTGATTTGAAAAATCCTTGTTCTTGTCTCCTTACCATTCCCCAATTTATAACGCTACGCATATAAAAAAATGTATAATCTCTGATCTGTCGGATGCAATTTCACTGCAAGTGTGACTTTGATGTAACATTAAAAAGCTGGTGATATACAGGCAAAAGTTACATATTGCAGCTTTTAATACACATTTGTGGAAATGGTAAATAAGAGATTTTGTGGGGTGAAGCTCTGATTAATAACCAATATTTTATTTAAACCTATTTACCTGTATATGAGCCGTTCTATGAAACTATACAAAGAACAAATGTGTATTTACAGTAATACACATAGACAAACATTTCTTACTTTTCCGGAAGATTGGATACCCTTGATCATAGCGAGACACACCAGAGTCCATGCAAACAGTAGACATAAAGTCATTTTCCAGTTCAGTTCTCCACCTTCCGAGATGGAGTCGGAGATGTCCAGGGCCACGCGATACCAGTAGAACGTAGTGGCTGAGCTTTTCTCACACTCTGGCTCGACATCTACACGACAACAGGAAAGTTAAGTATGACACGCATTAGTTTTACAGCACCATAGGATTCATTTGTAAAGTTATTCTGTATGATAATCTGAATTGCTTTTGTCTAAAGACACTATACATTTTCTGCCCATGGGTACTGTTGTCTTACATGTGTTGGTTTTGTTTTTGACCAGAGGACACTCGTGCCAGGGAAGAGGCTGTTGGAAGGACTGTGAGAAGTAGAACAGACTCCAGCCGATGATGACGTTATAATAGAGAGCCACAAAAAAGCACACCTGCAAAATGAAGACATGGTCAAATCCAGTATATGCAGGGGCAGGTCTTTTAATGGCCTAATTTGTTGCCTCTCCCCAGAGCAATGACAGGGCCTGTCTTTGGCTAGTTTTAAAAATGCGCTTGAAACAACATGTCTACATGAAAGCACAGTGTGATATTCACCAAGCAGCTGGCGAAGCCAATTCCGCCCAGGCGTGGACTGATGTAGTTCCACACCCCGATGCTGCCCCGACGGATGCGCTGCCCAACAGCTAGTTCCAGAAAGAAGAGGGGGATCCCTATCACCACCAGCAGAATGAGATAAGGAACCAGGTATGCTCCTGAAAAGAAAGATGGGTATTAACCTGGTAACTATCATATTTCATAGTTGAATTCTAATCATGACAAACTATATATTAATGAGAAAGACTCAGGAATAAATATTTGACAAATTTACATAACAATAAACAAAAAATCATAACAAATTATTAGTATATTTATTTTAATAATAATAATAATAATAATATAATATGTGCAGTGACAGTTATCAGGTTAAATGAAAAATCAATAGATCTTATTAGTTTGTTTAAAATACATTTCTATGGTTTAAACATATTTTAGTGTTAAAATGTGTTGTTTTGTCAAGATTATAATGTACAATTATTGTGTCAAATTATCTTGTCGATAATAAAATGTGGATGAACATCTTAAAAGTCAAGTCAAGTTTATTTCTAAAGCACGTTTTACTGATTGCATTCGCACAAAATATCAAATATCATCTTTTATTTACACTCTAATTAAAGAGTGCCACAAAAGAGAGAGATATTTAACTATTCAAGCATTGCTAGTGGCTAAACATTCATTCTTTATAGTGCCTTACGGGAAATAATTTTAATACAATGGCATTGCTTTAAGACTGCCGCAGGGTTGTTGCTCATGTGCAGTGATTCTGCCATGTAGTAGTCATGTGCTATCACGCACAGAAACCTAGCTTCATAAACAATTGTGTTATATTTAGTCAATATGCAGAAACAGTGAATGTGCATGAGATGACATCTGGCACGCTGGAGCAGAAATGCTGGAGTGGGTTTTTCTTTAAGGACAAAATGTGCTGTCATTTAGATGGCACACACATGGTGCAGTGGTGTGGCTGTGTTGCCGTGGCTGAATCGACGGACATGACACACACAGTGGCCTATTTAATCTAATTACAGATCTGCACAGCAGGGAGGCCACACTTACTTATAACAACCTGGAAAACAATACACAGCAGGGTTGTGGTGTTTTGGTCAAACTCTCATTTACACAAATTGACATGCTGTCTCTGTCTCACGCACAGTGACTTTGCATATCTAAATGGTGACACAGCATTGACCTTTACTGTTTTTCTAATTACATTTATCTTTATGTCTGATACAGAAAATGTTAACATACTATTAGAATATCTTTTGCACATGCAGTAAGGTAAATAAGACAGAGACATGAGTAGTCATACCTACTGCATGTCATTGTTCTTGGGAGGTCAGGGTAAGGAGCTGTAATCTGCTTTTGACATTAAAGAGATTTGTATAATCACAGATGGGTAATATAACATGTGATTATCCTGCAAAACGTTTCAATGCCATGCCGTGTTAATGTGACACTACACATCAGGAAAAACTGCACATCTGCCACTCAACACAACTAAGATTCTTTAGGATTAGATTAGTTTATTTTCGTTTGGATACTGTTTTTATTGCAATGATCTTTGCAATTTATTTGTCATGCTCTTTATAAAAAATCTGACTAAGTGCTTTGTTTATGAAACAGTTATCTTTTAAAAGTATGGAGTACTTATAATATATATAACTCATTATAATATAAAATATGATGTGCCAATTCTGTTATTATTCTTTCTTCTTTCTTGTTTTTTTTATCAAGAAAGACCTCTGGCACATCAAACACACACTAGAGAAGTGCTTCCTGTTTACAGTTCCTGTTGAAAATGTGTCAGACATATGTCTGACTTTAAAAGTACTAAAAATAACATCTGTTTAAGCATGGTTATTGGTATTTTTTAGCCATTTATTTGAAAAAAATCTGATTTGGCTAGAAACATTAAATGGGTTATTCACAATATCATTTTAAAATCAATATGCTGCTATAGAGGTTGGTTTTGTTAAAGAAATAGCATTGAAACATCAACTTAGTTTCAGTTTTAATTCTTAATCCACACATTCTTAATCAGTTTTCATTCATAGTCTCAATGTATTTATATTTTTATGTATTTTAGTTAATGTACATTTTAGGACTACAATAATTTATTTGCAGTGTATGCAAGGCTTTCCATGTGTAAACGATTTTAACTGTGATCATTTCTCATTATATATTACTGCTATATTAATTATAAAGAATAATGATCCACCCTTTTGAAGTTTGTACTTATTTTGAATTGACTATGCCTAAATAGATAACCTACCTCCACCATTTTTCTGGCACAAATAAGGGAACCTCCAGACGTTACCCAGGCCCACTGAAAAGCCAACTTGAGCAAGGATGTACTGGAGCTTGCTGCTCCATGCAGGTCTCTCCTCATCTTCGTCCTCCTCTTCCTCTGAACCCTCCTCAACATCTCTCTCCATTTTCTCAGAAACATCTGCCACTGTCAGAGAGCTCTTCTTGAAAGAGTCCTCACAGGTGTCTTCATTGGAGAGCAAATCTTTGACAGATTCCTTAACTTCCTCATCGTCAATCTCTCTCTTGACGGCTTTACTGTTTTTGGGCATTTGAAAATGTCTTTTTTGCCAATGGGGAGTGAGAGATACAAGGAAACCCTTTTCAGCAGGGGTAGATTTGGGTCAAATGGAGGTCAGAAAGAGGATTTGGTAAATAGATGTAAGTGTTTGTGGGTTAAAATATTTATCTTCTCATATTTGTGGTACAGGGTTCCTATTAGATACAAAAATAAGGAACAGAAACAAGACAGGTGTAAATCCCCTGAAATGATGTAATGCATCATTGTGCTTGCAGTTGCTTTACCAATTGTTAATGGACATGAAAAAATAAATTAGTTCTCCCATTTGATGCTGATCTTTTTTTATTATTGTATAGGTGTTTATATAATTTATTAATTTAATAAACCGTGTTGACATTTTATCCTATTTGCCAACTATTTCAGAATTACCACCCGTCTCTCTCCAAAATCCCGCCCTCTAGAGATACATCAGCCAATCGCAGTTCAGCAGAAACGAATGATTGACAGACAGACAGTGTTTCTAAATGGCTAAAAAGCGCGGGCCGCTCCCCCATGTTTACAGACTACAATTGTGCCAGAGACAGGTGCAGCATCTGCTATTTTGGAAGAAACAATATATACGAAGTTTCAAATCTTACAGCCTATTTGGTTTCATTGACCATGTACCAGTCACACAAACCCGCGTCACATCACCGTGTGTTCAATAGCGAAAAGATGCGAGTTGGCATTACGCGCATCACAGCTTAATTGTGTGTGACAGCAAATGCCATTTTAAACCGATCAAGAACGTTGTGAATGCGATCATATTTCACGTTTAAATAATTCAGCCCCTATCTGGAGCACGAGGCAAGTTCATTTGCATACGAACCCAAACAGACAAGAGCGCAGCTTCAATAGTCACGTGGCCGCAGCGCCCCAGAAACAGAAAGACGACAGGATGCGCAAAGGTAAAGATAGTAGGATAGAGATTAGGGGTCTTTACAGAATAGTACAAAATAATGTTTGTGGCACGAATGTCGCTGTTTTGTACGTCGTGCCCTTTAGCATGGGTCCATGCGTGTCACAGTGGCGTGATGCTTCATGATGCGCGCAGCTCATGTGATAAATTGATTTCTTTCAGGGATGCTTTTTTAAAGCAGTCTACTGTAAAACACGTCTCCCCACTGAATCAAAAACCTTTGTGTTACTATTACAATTAGCTAATTCGACAACAGGAATGATAATTCATCAACTTAAAAGAGCAATGTTAAAATAAAGCCATAAAATCTTATTATAAACGCATAGAGTGTCGTGTATAAAGAAAAACGATTTGCAGGACGTTAGATGTGTGCCTGATTTACATTCACAGTAACCCGGGTAAATATAAAGTGTTTAACTAATAAAATAATAACAGAAGATTATATGAATTACTATGTAGGCTAACGAATCAAATACATTACGTACATTTGTAAAGAACTTAAATTCTCCCCCCGCCCAAATTTACTCTTGTCACCCATGTGCGAGGTTTCATCATACACTGAATCTGATTGCGCAGCCGTTCTCTCATCATGATAAATCAGCATATAGAAAAAAATGATCTTACCTTATAACGAACAAAGGGAAAAGAATGATCTTAGGTTTTGATAATAGCACCTTTGATTTCTCTGATTTGATGGTCTGAACACAGGTATGGCACATGGAGTCTGATCTAAATGTGATGTAGCCGGTGGTGTGCACTATGCAGGAGGCGCAGATGCTCTACTGTCTATGAGAGCACTAAGACCAAGACAAGACTCGTTTGTAGGGGAAACTGACTTTTCTGAACACTTAAACAAAGCGTGTCTCCTGTTTGCTGTTATTATAATACATTTAAAAAGCTTTAGTACAATGACAAAGTTTCATTATATCCGTCTTTAAAACGCGTTTTTATGTTTAAAACTAAATTTGAAATTAAATCCCCCCATTAAATGAAACGGAGTGGTACAATCCACTGTAGCGCCCACAACCCCAAGCTGGTTTTTGGGGTGTGCGGTGGTAACCTCGTGTCTGAAATCTTACATCAGCTTTACAATAAAATGGCTGAAAATATACATATTGAAATCGGCTTCTTAATGTAGCTTAACCCCTGCATTCATTAAACGATCACCTTTGCTAAATAAACCACCTTGAACAGAACATGTTGTACACTGTGCGTGAATGACTAAAATAACGATGAAAAAATAATAAAATCATGTACCCTTTTGAGCTTTTATAAACAATAGTACGCGTTTTCGTATTGGCAATACAGAGCGTCCATTTCATTCAACGCTACGTCGTGTGCACCTGTTTCCAAGTCTATTATGAATGTTGTGGATTTGCACTATGAAATAATATTTCACTATAATAATATTAATATTGCACTATAAAATATATCACAGCATGCACTAGCATCTTTATATTCCAACATATATTCCAATGGTTGAATGAATCTCAAAGCTAAGCAGATTAATTGTGCTCACAAGAACATTACGGCATTTCTGGGGATGTTGGTGTATTAATTAAACTGTGTAAAATAATGTTTTAAATAAATAAACTATGGAAACAACAGAGGACAGATACTAGTCTACTGAAATAAATGTACTTTATTTTTACACTTGATGCTTATATTTATAAACAAATGGCTGGATGGCAATGTTACATTTCAATTACAGTTTCATTCAAGTCACTAGCTAAAGTGCATTCACACGATTTACATTTATTTAATTTATGCATTTAACATGTGATAAATGGGATACATGCTAGTGCGTATTTAACCCTATTATGATATGGCAGGTAAAAATGTTGAAACAAAGCATGTAATCAATGTTTTTAACATAAAAATCACAGGAACATTGTAAGATAACAAGATAAGTTAAAATCATATATATTATTTATTTTATATTATTTAAATTTTTATACTTGTCAATCAAGTAATATCAGCTTGTACATTTTATATATAGTTATCAAAGCAAAATTATTGCATATTCACATACCATTAAGGGTTATTTATATAAAAAAGAAAACAAGATGGTAAGTTCTTTTGTTCAGAGTAATGGATGTTTGTGTCATGTGATTGTGCTGGAGGTGATCATGCCAAATATGGCTCACTTCATGGAACTTTAGTGTGACAATGCATTCACTCATTTCATTGTGATGTCATCCAGGAGCAGTTTCCATTCAGGTTTTATCCTTAACATCACATGATGAAACTTTAGTATTTATGATCAGTAAAACCCCCACAGCATTTCAGTTACACTTCATTTAAATCATGTAGACTGAAAATGCAATTAATTGATAAAATATTAATGTCATTATTTGGCAGGATGTTTTCAGCATGTGACGATAACAAATACGATAATGAAGTCACAGATGGCAGGTTGTTCTGTCTACATGTTAAATAGTTAATGTTCTAACTACGCCATGAGTAACACGATGCTTATCTGCTGTCACAAGTTTTACTCTATTCACTTTTTACACCAATAACAGATGGCCATTTTAAATTTGTGATGTAAATCTGGTGGCCTGTGGAACAACCAAAGTAAATTCAAATTTTACAAAATGAGAATATTTAATACAAAAACTGTTAGTTTCTTGGGATAATGATAAAAGTATTGTGTCATACATAATCAATATTTTTCTGTGTTTTCCACAGATTGTTTTTTGTTTTCTACAAAACAACTGCAAATGTCCTCTCAGCTAGAATTTTTCAATATAAACAGTATACTGTCAAAATCATGTGATTTAAATTTAAGTAAACAAATGCCTCTGAGAATCAAACATCATAGCCTTTCGAATGAGTGTGCAACAATCACAGTGTTAGCAGAGAGCTTTTCACAAGACTCTTGAGTGAATCAGCATTTAATGTACCCTGACACTTCAGTCTTTCACATTTCATTCCTAAAAACCACCCATGCTGTAGTTACCTTTATCCTGAAAAATCTCCTCTGCTCTCTTGAATTCCCTCTGTCCGGTCCTTTTTTGTCATATCTTTACTGTCCATGTTCCAACATAATGGAATTAATGTGGGAATAGAGGTGCCTTCGTTAACAATGAAAGGATTAATTTCAATGAGTCCTCTTTCTCAGGAAAAATCTTCTGTGTCATTGGGTTCAACTTAGTCATGGGATAATCAGAGGGTTGAAAATTTTTATAGAATAAAACTTAAATTAAAGCATAACCCGTTTTCAGATTTTATTTCAATAGGTACACTTTAAGACACATACAGGCATTGTGCTACTAAATCACAAATAATGTGCACATAAAAAAACTAAAGATTTAAACTACATAAATCTTGAATTTTAAACTTAAAAAAGCTTAGAAAAAGGCTACAAAACAGGGACTTTTAAATTAAATGATGAGTGCATCCCACATTCTGCATATAATGCTGTTATTGTCAGTTTTACCTTAAAGTGCATTGACTCCATTGATTGTAATATTTATAACGTTTATAAAGTTATAGCCTCCATTTATTTAACAAGTTATTTATTCTCTCATTAAAGAAATAATAAATGGAAATGATCTGAAGAGAACACTGAGCAGATAATGGCAACAGAAAACCCTTTACAGTGTAAACACAGGGACACTATCCAAACTTGAGCTCTGTTCAGAGCTGAGCAGGCTTTGACTGTCCTAATCGCCAGTGCAAATCTGCAGCCACTGTCTATGTGGTCACTGTCTGGGTTTCATGCTCTCAGACAAAAGCTTTAGACACCTTCCCTGCTAACAAAGGGGCCGATGCCACTCTCCACTAATTGAAGCAGACAAGGCTTACTGATGGGGGCTTTTTGAGCAATTGAACTTGGTGAATGCTTCTTCGGGATCTAATGAAACACGGACAGTTAATTTGACTCCTATAACAGACTATGCATAAGTGAAATTTTGCAGCTACTGAGAGAGACCTACAGTTTGACAAAAATATCTGACATACACATTTGGCAGATTCATTTATAGTAATCATTTTTATTTAATTATTTTCTGAACACTTGTTTCGATAGATGTGCAATAAGTTGATCTATGGAGAATGACTGAACCAGTACTGCTGAATCAACAGAATAATAATCATTTTCCTGTCTAATGCAGGGTGAGAATAAAATCTAATCTGAATATTGTTTTAAGATTTAATTAGTCTTATTACCTTTATTAACTTCTCATTTACTTTAACTAGTCTCATTTCATTCCTTTTGTAGGCCTACACACCTAATGTAACAATTAGGTCACTGTGGACAAGTACCTGCTGTTAAAGTGCTAATATTACCACCAGATGGCGACAAATATAGGCTTACCGGAATGTGTGGCGCTACTTCCCGAACACTGTTGAAATGTATTCTTAGTATATTATATATTATAAATAATGTAGTATGTATTGTAATATAATATAATATACGCAATAGTGGCTGCTAGTCTACTCCATTCGCAAAAAGAAATACGAGAGCGTTTTGTGAAATTTGTCCCTCACGCCACCCTGTTCAACCGTTTCCATAGCAACTGCGATGCACGCGAATGTTACCTCGCGAGAGAAACAGAAACAGGTTCTGGATTTAAAATAAAGACACACTTACAGAAAAGTTTTTTTGGTAAATGTTCTGTGACTCTTTTAAATTATTTCTGGTATTTTTTGTGCTCATGATTTCATTATGTTGGAACAAGAGCCGGAAATTCGCAAATGTTTGTGTGTTGTAAAATGCGTTACTTTAATTAACAGAGGCCTACAGTGCCCTTCATTTCTTCAGTGAGTTTTAAACAGGTGATCAATTTGTACCGGGATTTAGATTATGGATGACATCGAACATGCCATTGATGAGGAGTTGAAGAAATTAATCCTCGATCCCTCTGAACATTTTTCAGAAGAATCAGATGATAACTTTTCTGCGTTGGACGAAACTGTAAGTGGTTATTTCAGGTTCTGCATTTCAACTTAATTTACTTTCGACCATTTGTATGATATATATGATATATGTATGATATTGGCTGAAACTAGTGGTTATTTCAGTTTCTGCATCTTAACTTTACATTAGTAAATATACATATATCATATATATATATATATATATATATATATATATATATATATATATATATATATATATAGTCGATTTACTATATATTTACTATATTACTATGCTTATTAATGTTTAAATATTTCAGAAAAAAGAGCAAAAATTCTCAGTATTCAAAGCTAAAAATTGTTTTAGCCAAAGATAAAGGATGAATTTATTTTTGACATTGAAATAAATGGCCTAAAATGTCCCAATCAAGCAGAATTTGGCCGTGTGTTTGTAACTGTACTTCATTATTACACCTCTGACAATTACCCCAATGTTTTTACAAAAGCTTCATGCAGAAGAACTGTCTGAGTCAGTGCTTGCACACATTGAAGCTTCAAGAAATCAAATGAATGCCTTTGAACAAATAATCCTTGAAGATGTTGAGGAGGAAGGTAAAGCAATTTAAATTCATAATAAAAGTTAAATCCTTTATCAAATTTTAAGGTATATATTAATAAACTATTTTACTTTAGTATAAAAATTACTTGGTGTTTTTCTCATTCGCCTATAGAGACCTTTAGCCAGGATCTTTACAACAATCACAGTGATAATCTAATAAATGCAGGAGCTTCTGATATCATAGAAGACCCCAAAAAGTGGAAAGAAAGAGTGAGTCATGGTTTGTTAGTTCATTAACTCATCTGAGTCATCATCACTGAGCAAAGCACACGCTGTTTTGGTTGCTTGTGTTTTGTCCTTAACTTAACCTTTAATTAAGTTGGGCCATCATTGTAGCAGATCTGTTTTATATTGATGTATTGTCTGCATGTGTTCAGACAGTATGACTGTAGGCTGTACAGTAAATACTCAAAGACAAATCAGGATGTCAGCAGAATTAAAATAGTGCATGTGCTTTGTTTTATTTTTAGGTAATCTGTGAAATTGAGGAACAGGTTGAGTCAGAGAATGATCAGACGGAGATCCCAAAGATGCTGTGTATGGATGGTAAATTTGCTGTAATGATGAGGTTAGATAGGCATGTATTTTTTAAGTTAATAATACACGGAATCCTAGGTTATTTTAATCTGTAGTTAAAATGTCATTATGAAATATTTAAAGAAATGGCCATTATGTCACATATGTCATTGTTATGTAGGTGGCATGAACCTTAAAACTAAAGGTGGAAATCAACAACAGTTTCAAAAACTAAACTTTACATTTGTGTTGATTGCAACCTTAATTGCAGAGGTATACATTCATTCATCTACCATTAGATGGCACCCTTTGAATCATTTTTTGTGTGAGACAAGCTTTGGAAAGACTGCTGTGGTTTAGCATAGATTACATATTAACCATAATAATTTAATTAGATTCTAACAGTCCCTTAATAATATTCAGTTAAACACAACTGTACCTCTAACTCTGTTTTGTTTAGTTGTAATTGACCATGACGTCTCCACTGGGAGTGAATTGCAACTCAGTCTGAAATGGAAAGAATTGGATAATAGACTAAAAGAGAAAGAAGAGCAGAAGTTAGCAGCACAGAAGGAAGAAAGAGAGCTGCATCTGAAGATGGAGAGGGAGGATGAAGAAAGAAGGAAAAGATCAATGATGAAATTTGAGGAGCAGCTGAGGAGGGTAAAGGCCACTCTCATAGTTTTGTCTTTATATTTTCAGATATTATGTCTTATGCACAAAAAATTAAATGAAATCAAAAGGAAGTTTTTTTAATTTCGAATATTGATAATTGTTTCAGAATGTTGGAGCAAAAAAAGAAGTTCTATACATGGTGGATCAAGATGAACTGGATAAACAGCAGGTGCGTTGTAGTTAAAATTGTTTCTTGTTTAAAAATATGGTTTACAAAGAATAAATTAATCTATAGGGTTTTATTTGGAAAAAGCAATTAATAAAAAAGGCATTTTTAAATGAGTTGATGATGAGTTCATATAAGTTCATATTATACCCTTTTTAAAAATGTTTAATAATAATTTGACAAAGTAAAAATTAGTTGTGCCAACATTAAATAATACATGTTCTCATTTTAGTGTTATGAGTAATTATTACATTTAACATATCAATAGATTATTTTTTGGGAAAACATATCAATCTTAAAACAGTTTAGATTATGAATAGATGTAGCAGTCATGTTTTATGGTTAATTTCAGGAGTGTATAAAGAAGCTGGAGATTGAGCTAGAAGAGGAGAAAAAGGCTTTTGAGAAGGCTCAGGAGGAGGAGGAGAGAAGAACCCAGGAGCTTCACTGCAGAGCAGCCAAAAAGATCCAAGCTGCTGTCAGAGGAATATTAGTGCGCCGCTGGAGCGCGATGGAGCTCAAGAGAAAGAGGGAAGAGGAGAAAAGGCTTGAGGAAGAGAAGAAGGAGTGGGAGAAGATAAAGAAGAAAAGGGAGGAGGAGAGGAGAAGGATTGAGGATGAAACACGCTGTCACCGAGAGGAGATGGAGAGACGTAGAGCAGAGTATGAGGCATCAAAAGAAAATGAGCGCCATCGCCTGGAGAAACAGAAAAGACTTGAGCAGCAGAGGAAGAAAGAGGAGGAATATGAAGAGAGGAGAAGGGGGATGAAGAGGCAGGACGAGAAGAACAACATTGTAAGTGTTGAAGAGAGGAGTGTGAGAGAAGAGAGGCAATGCCTGGAAGAAAAGGAAAAAGTTTTCTTTGAGAAACAAATCGAGAAAAAAGCAAAGCAGAACAACATTAAAAGTGTGGAGGGGAGGACTGTGAAAGAGAAGGGCCAACTGGTGGAGAAAGAAAACAGATTTGAGCAGCAGAGGCAAAAAGAGGAGAAAGATGATGAGAGGAGGAAGGAGACGAAGAGGAAGGAGGTGCAGAACAACATTACAAATGTTGAAGAAAGGAGTGTGAAAGAGGGAAGACAATGTCTGAAGACAGAGACAAGACTTGAACAGCAGAGGAAAAAAGATGAGGACAATGAGGAGAGGAAGGAGATGAACAGGAAGGAGGAGAAGAACAGCATTATAAGAGCTGAGGAAAGGAGTGCGAAGACAGAGAAAAGACTTGATCAGCAAAGAAAAGAGGAGAAAGATGAGGAGAGGAGGAAGGGGATGAAGATGATGGAGGTACAAAACAACATTACAAGTGTTAAAGAGGGGAGTGTGAAAGAGGAGAGCCAGTGCCTTCAGAAGGAGAACAGACTTGAGCTGCACAAGAAGAAAGTGGAGAAAGATGAAGAGAGCAGGGGTGAGATGAAAAGGAAGGAGGAGCAAAACAACATTATGAATGGTGAAGAGAGTATTGTGAAAAAGGAGAACCAATGCCTGGGGAATGAGAAAAAACATGGGCAGCAGAGAAAAGATGAAGAGATGAGGAAGGAGATGAAGAGGAAGGAGGAGCAGAACATTATAAGAAGTGTGAAGGAAATAGGAAGAATGCAGGAAGATGTGAAGAAGGGAAATGAAGAAAAGGAGAAAATGGAACTCGTGAGAAGTAGCAGAGCAGATGAGGAATGTAAAAGAAAGGAAAATAAGGAGAGAGAAGAAATGTTGATCGAAGGCAATGAGAAGGTGAGAGAAAGAAAACATAACAAGGATTCCCCACAGTCCAGAAACAATCAAAATGTTACTACAGCCGCTCCAGAGTCCTGCATAAATGCACACAAAGAACTCTCTAATGATCATTGCATTAGTCTGTTTGGTTCACCAAATGTTACAGGTCACCCAAGGTCTCATCTGATTAAAGACACAGATAAGTGTCTGAAAGGTGTAAAACCTGAGATGGACACCAGGGGGCATCAAAATCCCACAAACATCGATCTTGAGAATATTGGATCAGAGATCCAAGAATCAAGTTTTGAATGTCTGCCTGACAGGACAGAGCAGAAGCGTCTGGCCTGGATAAAGAACTGCACACCCTGGTCCCAACTATCTTTGCAGAATAGAAAAAAGAGGGTATCTACCCAACAACAATCCCTTAAGAGAGGTGCAAGAAGAGGAAAATTACCCAGCCTGCCCCCCTTGTCCACAGATATTATTCTCAAGACAGGAGCTTGGAGCGCTCTCAAACAGGTAGCAATAATAAAAAACATTTTTTACATATCTTGTAAGATCCTGGTGACTTTACTATAATTGTGTTGTAAAAATCAGGTTACAACAGTGACTCTGGAAGACCTGCCGGGCTGTAGCCTCTCCACACTGTCTCAGTGTGACACACTACAGACATTAACCCTTAAACGCTGTGGACTCAGATCCTTGGATGGACTTAACAGGTGTTCTCAGATCAGATACATTGATGTACAGGTAATTATGATCTTTATTAACCTTTCTCACTTTTGATTATTTCTACCTTGTAAGTATCTCTGTATGCAAGCTGTTTACCCTATTTTTTTTACAATAAGGAAAACTCAATCACAAATGTGGATTGTGGAGGTCTGGCAAACCTTCAGGTCCTCTTACTTGGGAAAAACCATCTGACGAAAATCCACGGCCTTGATGATGCTGTGAATCTCCATGTGCTGCAGCTGTCACACAACGTCATCTCGCATATCAGTGAGTTTTTGTTGCTATTTTCTACACTATGTTTATGTATCATTATGATTTCACAATCAAAACACAAAAGAAAGAGATGCAGTTGACTGATCTGGACATTGGCATCTAACCTTTAGCATTGTCACTGGCCAGCAGATGGCAGCATTGTTTCATCTTGGTGTCTTAAAATCCTTCTGTCTAATACCATTCTTAAAATATATCCTGATGTGTCTCACTCCTGAGAAAATATTTTCGTATTGAATAAATATGAATAAATATACCGTAAGAGGAAAAGCTAAATGCAGTTAAAAGGTATTTGCTGTCACTGTTCGATAACGTCATGCCACTTCTGCCTTTTCAGATTAGATTATTCTTTGGCTGTTATTAGATTTTTCACCATGCCCTAGAATGGTACCATACACCCTAACCAGGTTTCTACGCATTGGCTTGATGAAATATATTTCCTCTCCTAGGTGGTTTGGGATCCCTGAAAATGCTTTTGAGATTATTAGTGGACCATAACCAACTTCTCAGCACAAGAGGTTTAAATGAAATTTATACCCTTCTGCATCTGGACTGTTCATACAACCATCTAAGCAACGTTGAGGGTTTGGAGAACTGCGCTCTCCTCAACACGCTGGACCTCAGAGGAAACAGTCTTACTGAGGTTGAATTTTACACTACAGAACAACATAATGAGATCATAACATAGTATGTCTTCAGCGCTGATTGTATTGAATTAACTTGATTTTTCTTAGTTTTCCATTACTTTGTTGTTTTGCATTCTTATTCAATAGCATTATCTTCTAGTAAAACATGCTCACCCATTTATCTGCATTTTTAAGCTGTGGTCACTTTAATTTAATTATTGTTATCTGTTGTGCTTGATGTGTAACTGTTAGACAATGAGATCTCATATTCAGAGTAAGGATTGAGTTTCCACCCATCTCTTCTCATGGGACAGTGTTTATGCTTGAAGTAGACAGGTTGACATTTACTGTGTGATCATTTTGTCAAGCGGGAATTGTTTTGTTTTGTTTTGTCTCTGGTCTGTGGCGTAGCTCCCTGTCCTGCATAACCACGTTCTTCTGAGGGACCTTTATCTGGATGACAATCTGATATCTTCTATTCACAATCTGGAATCGTATTGGTTACCTCTGCTCCAAAACCTCTCTGTAGTCCATAACAGGTACGGCACAATACACAAAACCTAAGGAGCTGCCTCACTAGACTGCATTTTTCTTTGCGTCATAGGTGACCAATGATGCTCAAAAATAATGTCCAAGTACAGTAGGTGGTTGGTTTTGATACACAGCCAATAAGTTTAAAACCATCACTTTTAGTAAAATTCTAATTAAATATGAAGTGTGTAATTTTTTGTGACGTGTAAATACTTTTCTTGTATCACAGTTTAATGTGCAGCGTCAACCTTACATTTCAGAGTCAACTTCCCCTGAAAGTGTAAACACTGTGGCTCAGTGGTGCTATTAAAGCATTGCTCTGTTTATTTGAGCAATCTTGATTATTTTTGATTATATAGTTATTTTTAATGTAGTGATATAATTGTTTTATATTTAGTTCTGTTTGACTAAAATGACACATTATTTAAGGCAATGGTCATACATCATGTTTTACAGTGTTAAACATGTTTTATTGTTTTTATAATGGTTTTATGTTTTCCTCAGTATAACTGACTTAATTCCACTCTTGGATTTGGTCTCTCTAAAGATGCTGGACATCAGTCAAAACTGTCTTTCAGGTAAGGTTTAGACATGAAATGGGTTGACTTCATTGTCTGTTGTTGTGTACTTGAAAGTCTTTATTCTTGTGTGAATAAATGATGGACATTTTTTTTTATTAACTGTCCCTCTAAAAATCCACCCTGTAGAATTATGCCTATAATCAAGAGTAAATAGCAGAGTGTGTCTATCTCAAGAAAAGATCTAATCTGACTCTCTTTTAGACCTGCAGAACGTTTGTCTGAACCTTCAGGGATGCACCAGTCTTCAAGAATTTAACCTGACTGACAACCCGCTACAGCAGGAGAAGAACTGGAGGTACTCCATTTCTTTTACAGTTTTCTTTAGTCATCATGTTGGCCCTTTAGCACACAGTCAAAACGAGATCACTCCATTACTGATACTTTAATGCTTTTGATGAGCTGGACGTTGTATCTGTTGTTGAGATTAGATATTAGTATACAGAGACAGCTGAAGTTGTTTCTTCATTAAAGCAAAGGTTTATCTTGGATTGGGCAGAAGCTGTCATGTGAACATTCCAGCAAAAGTCACTAAGCATTTCATAATTGTTTGAGAATGTGAAACTAATGTGAACAGGGACATTGGCTGAAAGTGCACCGGGCGTTTAAAGTAGAATAAACATTCCTCCGTACCGCTGAGCTTCCGGCCCGTATCACCACACCAGCAATTGTATCTGTGTCCGCTATTGGATTACACAGTGACATCTGTACGCACGTGGACTTAAGTGCTCGTAATTCTGAAAATATTTGCTCAGTTGAGGAATATTTTTTAAGCAAATGGGCTTCTGCTGTCTCAAATGGGTTGATTTAAAATGAGCGAATTATATGTTTTATGTGGTATGAAATAAATAGTAAGAGACAGAAGAAGGCGATCAAGAAAGTACTGAAGCATGTTTCAATTAGTCTCACACTCAAGTGCCGATCAGTCTGTCTTGAGTTTGTTAAAATGGAAAAAGATGACATCATACTTTGTAGTTCAAATGGCCTAAATAGTTTAAAGTTGGCAACACATTTTTCCAGAAAGAATCTTTCTTGCTAACTTTCAAGAACTTTAATACAGTGTGACAATTTCTTCTCAGCCGGCTCTGGCAAAATATTCAAGTATTTTATTTATTTATTTATGTTTTGAAACGGAATTTTCCACATTTTGCATGCGACTCCCAATGAGAAGTCTAAGGTGAAGTGTATGTTCTTTGCATCTGCTGTATTCAGCAGTGACGGATAGAAAGTTCACTAACGTCTGTCTCAGTATTCTGCTGAACTTTGTCTAACCCTCAATGCCAACAACGGAATTAGAGTCAGTGTTTTCCTCTCTCTCTGCCGGTTCTTTCATCCCCGTCCAGTGATAACAGAAGCTAAATTAAAAGTACCGAAGGATATTTCAAAGAAGTACACGTCGCATGAGTGTTCTGAGTCTGGCAGAACAGAGGGATTTTAGCTAGATTAATCGAACCTCTGCAAGTCTCTCTGTTTACAGGGAAGTTTTTACTAATTGATGAATAGATTCAGTTTTAAGGTAGCAATCAGAGCCAAAAGGACCATTGGTGTATCATATGACCGTGCCCACAATTGTGAAAGTGCCTGGAAAATTTACGTAATAATATTAATATGATGATGATTTCTATTTTCTTCTGCCAACATGCTTCAGCAAAGACTAGGCTACACCTGTTTTTTCTCATACGCTGTAATTTAAACAGACCAAAAAAGCAGTAAGGGTTCACTTAAAATGGCTCTCATATCTCTACACTGAGGCCAGCGAACCCTTTTTCACGCAGGTTCTCACTGAGAAGAGTAGACTCTGACTAAACCTTTTACTCGGCGTGCAGACGCTCTGTTGATTCTCTTGGGTCCAGAATGTCAAACTCATTAAACGTTTTATCCCCATTTCCTAACTGATTTCATCTGCTCAATGTAAATATTCCCCAATAGAAAACCCATGGAGACAGAAAGGGGGGGGCTGAAACCAATATTTCCCAGTTACTTTTTATGATTGCAGTGGACAGTCAATGGGGTAACATTATGCTACAACATTATAAATTATGTTACACTGAACTGCTAACTGTGTCTGTAAGAAGAATAAAATGTGAAAGAAGCTATTTAAATCATAATCGTTTACATTTGCATTTATGCATTTGGCAATGTTTAGCCACATTGTTGAATTTAATGTGTCATAATTTAAAGCAAAGTATTCAACGCTTCCCCATTTGCTAAATGAATATACTGTAGGTAAAGCGACAACAACAGTAATAATTAATAAATAAAAAATACATATAATAAACCAAGTCAATGTTTTAGCACATTGTGTGGTCTTTTCACTTTATATTTTTATCATGCCAATCTCTTTAATGCCTGTTTTCTTTCAGGTCCTTCCTTTTGGAGAAGGTGCCTGGCTTGATTAAGTTGAATAATGAGCAGACTTGTGCAACAGCAGCTCCCCAAAAGGTCCAAAACAGCAGTGGAGTTTCCAAGCCCTCTGTCAGGCACACCAAGAGCTGCGTGATTCACTCCTCAAGCAGCATCAGATGGAAATCAGGTAAAGAGCCAATTTTAACCTTCACAAAAATACTAATAGAGGCTCATTAGTTCAAAATTAAAGTGCTGGATTAAAAGGTGTATTACAGAAAGAAAGTGGTCCTTCTAAATTTGTTAACATGTCAAAATCTGTTCTGCAGAATTATCAAGGGTTTCCTCTTAAAATCAACACAGAGAAGCTTAATGTCTTTTACAATATCTAGAAGGCTTTTGCGGTGCATGTTTAACCCTGGGATTTTTAACCCTGGGTTAAGACCTGATGGTTTTGAAGTCATGTTCAAGCATGGCAAAATTTAAATATTGGTTCTATACAGTCTGAATTACTAACTGAAGGTAAAGTATGTAATATACTGTAATATAATATTATAAGTTACATATATTATATAAAAGTATAAATATTATAGATAATATAGGCCGATATACGGCAACTTGATAAATAGTGTGATATACAACATGCAGTACGATAATGCTTTGAGTTAGCAAAGTGAATTTAATTATATTTATTATATTCAAAGAAAAAGCTTGTTTTATGAACTAAAAACAATTTTACGTTGTTTATATTTTTTAATTGATTTGAATTATGTATTCCATCTCAAGTTTTAACATGCATATCAGCAAGCTATGAAATTTTCAATATAAAAGCCTCCTTATATGGTGCCGCAGACCACCAGCAAATAAGTCAGAACACTCGCCATGTTTCATAAAGAATGATTGGCAGACGTCTGTGTGTCCTGCGGTTCAAGCTGAGGTCTCTCATGGCTTGGAGGACTTTAGTGATACCCCCCTCCAATCTTTCCGCCGCACACTCTGCACAAAGAGTCTTTTGGACTCCCGTGGGGACTGCTGCAGCCATTTAACATCTGACCTGACCCAGTGTCAGTCCCCAGATTTGGCAAGGTGAAGACTTTGCTGTCTGACCGCAATACAATGTTAAACCAGAGCCTGTGTTGATCTGTAGGCATAGAGTTAAACTGAACGGATTCATTTAATTTCATCAAACTCCAGCAATAAAATGGAATTTTCTATGGCTTGCAGTTGAATTGTAAATAGATGTATTTATGATGCCCGGAGAGGCACATTAGTTCTGCACAAGAGAAGGTTAAATAAGGGTTCGAAATCAAAATATGAAAACCTTTCTCGATTTTTCTCGGAAGGAGATTCAGGGACTGAATTCAAGTCTAGGATTGTGTTTATTTGCCTTGGCTGCTTGTAACAAGGTTTGGCTTTCAAGATGTTCATTGTGGACTGTGTATTCAATCTGACATTGATTTGTTTTAATGAGGTAATGAAATTAACCATTACAACCATACATCTTTGTGTTTGCACTTGGTGTCAACAGGTTTCAACAGTAGTTTTGTTCCTAGTACAAATGAACAAATGAACTTTAGCGTTTGATGGTAATTTTTTAAAACTATGTTCCTGGTTTGAGGTGTAACTGCAGTGTGTGGGTATATGCGTGATGGGGGTGGCGCTTAACCGTGTCAGAGGATTAGAATAGCAGGGACAGAGATTGTTTCTGATGTTGACAGCAGGGACGGGTTTAGGGGCCAGAGGCATGAGGGATTGAAGCCACCATAGCTAATAGAGCAATTAGAGTACCATTGAGGCACTTTTGTAGAGAATTACTGAAAAAGTTCTTTATGCCAGTTTGAAAACACAAGAAAGCTTATAAATATTATAGTGATAGTTCACCAAAACTGTGCCCATAGGTCTGTAGATGAGTAAATCATGACAGTCTATTTTTAGTAATGTTGTTGCTGATCCGCATGGCAGATATTGTTTAAAAAAAATCATTTTAATTGCATTCCTGACAGGAATTTTGTTTTTATGATTGTATATAATTTATATAGTTTTTCTTCTGTGTTATTCAAACAGTTCTGCAACCTCTCAACATGATGGCCAGCTTCTTGCCAGTGGTCACCATGCCGAGCTTTTCAGATTGGCAGTGGACCAGCGTTACGCCCATGAATACGGAGACAGCTGTGTCTCGGAGAATCTTACATCTTCGACAACTGCTGACAGCAGAGAGGATGATTTTTCTGACGCATCTCCATCACAAAGAAAAAGCCCAAAGCAGCAACCTCGGCATACCGTAGATTCCCAGAAGACTCACAGTGAGCTTCAAACAAATAATCCTCAAGATGACTTTCCAGACAGCTGTACTAAGACAAGAACCAAGAAGAAACCTGTTCAGAACCCTAAGATGTACGTCTGTCACACGCACCACGTTATCTTTAACTCATTTATGTTATATTTGTGTTCACAGCTTCTCATTTGTAGTAGATTTTTGTTTTAAAGAAAACATTTAAAGTTCGATTTTTATTGTAGCTAAAGGTAACCAAAATTAAACTCATCTCTAAATCAGTCAGATGACATTGGATCCCGGGTAGGTCTCTCTCCAGATGTTTTAACGCAGATGAATCATCCCAAGCTTGAGTTCAGTGACATTCATTTAGTCATTCATGACCTTGGTGAGTCATCAGATAAAATTGTCTTTCACTCAGAGCGGCTGTGGTCATCCAGCGATGCTGGCGGAGATACGTATTACAGAGACGTGGGGCCCCCTCAGGCTTAATTGCAAAAACCAACGAGAGATTGAATATTCGTAAAATTGAGGATTCCTGCGTTGAGAGGCCAGAACTTCCCAAGAGCAACTGTGCTGCTGTTGTTATTCAGGTGAGGGTTTTTTTTTTTTCATTTAAAAGATTTTTAGAGACATGGACAGTGGACATTATGTTTGTCTCCGATTGTTTGATCTACTGCTCTGAGGTTTCTGTCATACCTCTGAATAGGTGTTTTTTATTCCTTCTTTTAAGAATGTGGTAAATAACACAGATAAAGTTAAATCATTTTCATTGCGCTATTACTATCAAGCGCTTGTTTTGGATCGGTAGGTAGTGCTTTTGCAAACAGGCTATTTCTTTCACATGTAACTTCTAAGGGATATTTTCTCTTTCTGCCTGTGTTTAATGAGTCTCCGGGGACTCAAACCGAGAGAAAAAATGATTAATCAGATTCCAACGTGTCGCAGGAGTGGGAGAGCCGGTGTTCTGATCCGCTAAGTCTTTTTTCCCCGCGGGGAATACGCAGATTTAAAGCCAGCCCGGTGTTACATTTGTCTTACAAAGCCAAAGTCACAGAAAGTTCAAACTGCAGACCGCGGGGCAATTAAATAGAGGTTAACATGTTTTATCTTCCTAATGGGATAACACACAATATTTATGCTTGTATATGATTCATGGTCGTGTGTATTGCCCCTGCAGGCTGCGTGGAGGGGCTACGATCTGCGGAGAAGGCTGGCCTGCGCTCTAGCCGGCGTGCGAATCACGGAGAGCGATGAGGACTTTGAAGAGGTGGACACGGACGAATTCATTTTTGATGAGGTATGAGCAGATGCGTGGTGCTCCTGCCATTAGGGTGATGTGGGCAGATCGGTGCGTCGACAGTCTTTTAACTAGCACTCGTGGCCGCGAGGCAGGAAGCTGTCAGCAATGATTAGGTGCAGAAAAAGTGCAGTCAATGAGCGGGAAGGAAAATGTTGTTTCTTTTTCCTATGTCACCTGCTATTTCTGTCCATTTGCATCAGGTTTGCTCAACTTAACTTTGGCTTAACCTATGCATTACACTAAGTGAGCTCATCTGCGTAGCTTGTTAGGTGATTCATTAAGATGTCATGTTACGTTGGTTTGTGTTATTGGTCCACATCTGAAATGTCTGAGGTCTCTGCTTACTTTCAGTAGTCCTACCAACATTAATTTACCCACAGGAGCAAATATATCTGTCACGACTTGAGCAAAAAATAAAAATGTTTCCACTGTTTTGAAGTGGATATGTGCTCAAGTGTTTGTATGTACGCAGGAGACATCAATGCTAGTGCTTTTACTTTAATGCGATGTGCCACTTGCTTTGAAGGAATAACAAAAACATAGAGATGCATTTCATCAGCTGTAAAAATGCCATTTTAAAACGATGCAATTCATGTTCAGCTCTTTGCTTTCGTGTCTGTTCTGGGTTGTGAATAGGCGATGGAGAAAGACTGGATAACCCTGCATTCCTATGCCTCACCGGCCACGGCGATGCCATATTCAGCTCACTCGCCGTTGCCAAAGGTAACAGCTCCACTAACCCTCCTTCTGTCTGTGAACGGCACAATCAGAGTCTCTCGAGGTGATTAAGTGCCGATTTTATTGCCTCCAAAAACACAATTACTTTCTGGGCCGCCTCAAACTTCCTTCTCGTCAGCAGATGTCATTTTTCACCGTGGTGCTTTTTCTCCCGCGGTTTCTTTTCTTTACAGAGAGCTGGCCTTTTCTATCACGGTAGCGGTGCTGTGATGGGACGCAGCTGCTGTGGAGATGTGGAGATTGTAGAATGCACTTCAGTGCTTTAGAACCGAGATGAAAACGGAGCGAGATTTAATATAAAACATTTTTCATGCTCAACATATTCCTGAAAGTGCACATGAAGAATAGGTCTTTGTGTAACTTTACTGAGAGCTGTCTAGCTGTGTACAGATATTTGAATTGATGATTATTTTATTTCAGATGTTCAGGGAGAGGACTGGTGACTTAACCAAATGACCTAAAGTAGTTTTATTTTTTGATGAAGTAAAAATCTGCTGTAGATTTTTTTGATTTTAGGATTACAAGGATGTTTTTTATGTATGTTGAGGGATCGTCTGCTATGATATCTAGATAAAACTCTCTAAAACAAATTGGAATAATGTTAACAATTGGTTAAGCAGTAAATATTTTCTTATGATATACAGTACGGAAATAGTGTTTTGTAATAAGCAGTTGTGTTCTGTAATGTGCAGTTATGAGAAGGCCTCAAGCCTAATGATAACGTGTGGTAGCGTTTTCTATCTTTATGGCATTTACGGTGTCCATTGTCTCTTTAAAGCCTCCTGAGAGTCCACCTGTTTTTCCACGTCAACCCAAACATGCCTGGTCAGATAGTGACGGTGCAGTCCACTCGGAGCAAAGTGTCTCACCTCATGTTAGTAGCAGGTAAAAAGCATACACTCCATAATATAATAGATTATAAAGTCAATGGACTTCAATAGATTATCTAAATGCATGCAATTATGTTGAATAAATCCAAAGAAAATTATTTTTGTTTTGCATTTTTATTGGATTTTTGTAACCTTGTATTTCAATCCTCAGAAACAGCATCCTTTCTGAGAGGTCAGAAAAAATCCTTAAAGAATGGTATGTTTCTATGCTACGTTACACAATAAATTTAATGCAATGCATAATTTGTTATAAGATTTTTTTTCATTCTACATTAATAAATCTGTCTGTCAGGGGCTTCACAAATGAGTCCACTGCTCTTCTCATGCTGAAGAGAGCCAATAGAATGAAGGGTGGGAAACAGCAACAGAAGAGATTATTGGGTAGGTCTGTTTATCTGTCTATCCGTCTGTCCATCTATCTTTTCTAGTTTTTCCCCTGTAAAAAAAACAATTATTTAAGGTTAATTTGTTAAAAAAATAATTAAAATCTTCTTTTAAAAAGTAGATTACCCATTATAACCAGAAATAAAAAAGCAGTCTTGTTTTGGTGAAACAAGGAGATCCTTAATGAAAAATGTCCTATCATGCTTTTTTATTACTTTTCCTTTCTACCTCTTTGTCGAGCAGTCGTGCTACACTAGCGTGAAGTATTCTACATGAATCTTAATCTACCATAACAGCAAACAGCCTCATGCCTTGTCATGTTCCATTGACCTATCCTCAAACACGCTTACATATGTTCTTCGGGCTCCAACGTCCCCTCTCTCAAAGGGCCCACAACCAGCTTGCATTACTAGACACTAGAGAAACATCAGTACTCATAAGTTCAATGGGCCGTGAGTCTAAGAAGAAGCCCAGACGGAGTGAGTAGTCCCGGCCCAGGCCTGGATCCTCCAGGGTTGGCCTGAAGCCGGCTTTGATCAAGGTCAGGAGTGCGTGACTCTAATGCCACAAATCCAATCATGGGCCCATGAAATAAGGGCCTGTGTCATGCTCTCACAGCACTGCTGCATGGATTCTTTGGTCTTTTAATGGAAAGTGAAGCTTTGGTTTCTGTCAGTTTTCTGTGTCTGCTCAATGAATTCATATGAGCTCATTTGTGGCTGCGTTTTTGTCTGCGTTACTTGTTCTAGACCCAAATGCACGTCTGGTGTTGTTCAAGAGCCACAGTTACCAGTATGTTTCCACAGAAGCTCAAAGGCAGACCGGGCCTAAGTTCATGGACTTTAAAGGTACAGGAGGGCTGAATTGTTAACTCACAGTTATATTGAGATATTCACGTGAAGTAAATGATTCTTCCAAAGGAAGCAAAAAACAAATTAGATCTCTTTTTATATCTCAGTTGTTTCTCCTAAAGAAACGCGAGTTTCAGACGAGATCATTTTTCTAAACTGTTCTCATATTTTCTATTACATTAAAGTCGAGAATGAAACCACAGACAAACTCATCTCTCAACTCTATACTGCATATCAACAATTGTCACATTTGTGTCTATTTGCACTGTCAAAAGTTTAACATTATGCCCTGAATTCCCAGAGAAGCGATCCATTCAGAAATCTATACATTCGTCAGCTGGGACATGCTTGGAACTGCCTTGCGTGTAATACACGAAAACATACACATTGCCCGATCAAATTGAATACACATGATGGGATCGTAAATAGCTAGCTAATAGGTTGTTTGGGATGGTGGAGAATAAACAAGATGATTGTGTTTCAGGAGACTTTGTAGCGGACCTGAAGTGTGAAATTGAGTTAAGTGCAGAGGAGGTAGTGCACTCAGACTGAGAGCGAGTTGTCTGCAGCCCTGGTGCCACACCAGGGGGGCGGGGCTTCCAGCGGGATGCTACCGAGGGGGGTCGAGTACAGGAGATAAGGATTGAGAGGGATAGATGAAAGACCAGGGCAAATAAATGGAAAGAAAGTCCCTTTACATTCAAACGGTTGCTTTTTTTTGTTGTTGTTGTTCCGACTCCATCAGTCCCCCGGCGTATGTAAGCCGATACCCATTTTCAAGCGGGTTACTTCATATCCAGCACATCCACAAAAGAGAGCTCGGATAAAATAAACACGAGTGAGTCGGATATCTCGGAAAGAATCTGTCACGGCTTCGGGGGGCTAATCACCTCCAGAAGGGGGCTTGGAGCACTCGGCTGAAATGTAAGCCCCTGCTGGGGGAGAGCAGGGGAGCGGCGGCCGGCCTGTAGCCTGAGGCTTGAGGCCGACTCTAGTGGGGTGGGGTATTGGGGTTGTGTTGCTGGTGCCTTCTGCAGGTCAGAAGAGAGGAAGAGCAGGTAGCCTAACACCCAGGACACACAGTGCTTAGTTAACTAGTTAAAGAATTATGTTGTGATGCTTTGCCTATGTGCATTATGTGATGTTTGCCTATGTGATGCTTTATTTATATTTCTGAGTTTTGTTTCAACCTGCAAGTTTTCAGCTCTTTAGCTCTTCTGTGTTTGATGTACATCATGTGGACTGTATTTCCAGTCCAGGTACACTTGTGGCATCTTATCGAATATTTATTCCTATGTATTGTAGATAATGTTTTTGGTAAATTAAAAACTAGCCACAAAGGAGAGTTTGACAGTTAAAAAGTAAAATGAATTATAATAGTTTAAAAAAATTTTTTTTACAAATGTTTAAGTTCAGCAATTCAAATGTAATACCAGCATTAGCAATGCAGTACAAGAATTCATAATTGTTAAGCATTCACTTCATTTTTTTAGTACATTAAATTAAATTGACCTAGGAGTTTGGTGATGTGTTGCATGTTGTTGAATATTATACTTTATGAATACATATTATACTTTAAGTGTAACAAAAAGTTACACTTTAGTTAATAACACAATAGTCAGAGATCATTTTTAGTACTTCAGTTATTAACTAAATAAAACAATAAGTTCATTTTTATTGCTATTGTTCTTTTTTTGATATTTTTCCACTACAAATACAATCCATACATCTCCTATTCAATGTTATCAGATTCACTCCATTAGTTTCATCTAGTTTTAGTTTTGATTGCCCTAGGTTATGTCAGTCTGATATGAATGACAGGCGCTTGTTGCATTTGGAAAAAGAGTTTGTGGCATGTGTTTGTGTATGTGTGTGTGTTGACCGCTGATTGACCGCCTGTGGTCTGCTCTCTGGAGGTGAAGGTTTGACCCAGGGTAAAGGAAAGTGGGAGACAGAACCTCACGATAAAAGACCTGACCTCCCTCTTTGAGTCTGCTCAGAGAACTCCCAAACAATCAAAGCCCCATGGGTATGTCTCGTAGTCACACACACACAAACACACACACATAGGCACTATCAGAGCAAGAGGACACATTTCACTCAGTTTGTTCTTTGCGTGTGTGCATGTGGTGACTTCACTGTGATGAAACACATTTTGCAGATCAAATACCAGTTTAGTATGTCAGACCCCCCAAAAATGGGAAATGTGTGGATGTGTGGTTTTTAGTTCAAACTGAAATAAATAAAATAAAAAAGCAAAGCTAGTTATAATACATTTTTAGGTTATAAATTAAGACTCAATTCAATTAGAAACTTGTGAATAATAGTTCATTTGAGGATATAAAATGCAAACATGCACAATAATATACTTTACTTTGACATTATAAAATGTAAAAATGGCTAAAATGTTCTGCTTAAATTTCAGTCATTTTAAGTCAATTTGGGCAAACTACATAGGGCAAATATCATATCTATTTACTGAATTGTGTTTCTTTTTTATGTTTTTTTATGTTTGTCCTTTCTGAAAACATCATTAATCTTAATCTGTGTTTACTATTTTAGCCCTTGTCTCAGTGCCTCAGTATTGGCATTAAGGAAGAGCAGGATTTATTCAAAGACCTGCACAGTGACCTTAAGGGAACCACTTTGACCCGCTTTACCAAATCGACCCCCAGCAGTTTGGTTCTGTTGGCTCGATCATCCATGAAAGAACTGATTCTCTTGACTCCTGTCACCGCTATAGCATCACTGCACGGCCTAATGTACTTAAGAGCTCCTCTAACATGCGTGACTCCTGGGCCTCCTGATGTCCTGAGGGTGGGATAGATAGGGGGATGTGGATTCGAGAGCTACTGGACACTACAAGTACATAAACTCTGTGTTACCTCTGCAGGTCCTCCCTGGATAGTGTATACTATCATCTTCATTGTGTCCTATTTTTTTTATTTTTGTATGTGCAATTTCTTATTCTGCACCTGTTGAGCTTCACAATTATTATCTTTTGTAGAGTTTTTTAAAAATAACAATAATAAAATAACAAATATTCATTATATTAATATAAGCATTACTATAAAAGTAATTTACATTTTTTGTTTCATATACTCAATATGAAAATCACAGCATAGATTTTGTTTTAAAGTAGTAAAGTTCTTGAAAGTAGTATGCTTTAGCACCAACAAATGTGGATTTGACTCTTTTCATTTTCTTGCGCAGCCCTTGGGAAGGAGTTAATCGCTTGACATTTTTAGTGGATTTTCAATTAACCCATGACAACTGTAGCCCATAAACCTTGTCTGCTCTTTACTTTTTGGCAAAACCATGAAAATGACTTAAATAAATGGCTCATTAGTTCCAGCACTTGGCCGTCAGATGTCATTATCAATTCTTGCTTGTTTCCGCTGAGAGCACGTGTTTATTTTAAATTAGGCCTTTTTGGTAGCACGTATTGACACTGTCCATAAATTTTCCTACTTACTATCACATTTGGTTTATTTATTGCCCAATAGACTTAAGCCAGAAACATTACTAAAACAATGCATGTCCTTTCCAACCTATAGAGCTGTTTTTTGGCACAAAATGTTTTTTATGATTGCCACCTAGTTATAGTCCAGTACAGTTTTAAACACTTATTCTGTTGGCGCTTCAGGATTTTTCTGGCAAACAGCTTTCCTTCTAAATGTAAAATTATAAAAGTTACTATATCAAAAAAAATATTTTATGATCCAATTTTTCATTTTTTTGTCAAGTTCACAATGCACCGAAAGTGGAGAAATCAAAGAATTATAAGAAGAGAACTTACCAGTGGCTCCACACACAAGCAGTTCATCCTCACACAGATGCTGAAGTCTCTGCACGGTAAGTTTTGAAAATTACTGTACACAAAAAAAATACATTATTATCTAATGACTGATAATACTGATGAATGATAGTGGTGACTTTAAATAGACACCATCTTCGAATTTAGATCTTAAATTCTTATACTGTGCTATGATGTAAATGCTGTACAATGTTAACCTATTCAGTAATTATGTAGGGATCATTTCCTCCCCGAGATTGACTGTGATATTCTTAATGGTGGGAGGGTGCAGCTTGTGGTAAGTACCGTTATTTGGCCTTTCTGTACTTCAACCCTTATTAAACACAATTCCTCTTTTTTAACTTAATATATTAATACGCAAAAGTTTTAACACTAAGAAATGTTATAATATAGTTTACTGTACTTTAACTGTTGCTTGTGTTTTTAAATGTGTGAGTGTATGTATGTATATGTAAGTTGTTGTCTATAATGTTTAAGTACCTGCTTTTATTTTTTTAGGCCAGTGCTGGTGGCAGGGATGGTGTAGATTCAGGAGCTAGGTTTTGGGTCAACTCCACTGGTGTTTCTCCACCTCCTAACAAACCAACTCGGGTTCGCAGACACTCGACTGAACACGCAAGTAAGTCTCCGAAAAAAATGTGTATTTGTAATGATCTTTTAATAAATAACATAAATAATTTTCTTTCTTTTTTTTCTATTCTGCGCTAAACTGTTTTTGTTATTATTTATGAAAGTGTTGTGCAAAAATACTGTTTAGGCAGACCATATGCTTTCATAGCTTATTATATTTTGAATATTGATGTGTTGATAAAAGAAAGGTTATGAAGTACAAAAACTTCCCATTAACATTAGAAACATATGTTTTCATATCTTTGCCCTCAGTGTTGATAATATCACACGAGCCACAGAGAACAGCAAAAACTGCTCTTTTGAGTAAAAAATAAAACGACCTTTTCCACTGTTATTAAAACATATCAGCACGTAATTTAATAATTTTTCCTGTATGTCTTTTTGTGCTTCAAAATTAAAATTACATTCTGACCACTATTTCTCCATGAATTATCCCAGTAATAAGTTCTTAAATGTTAAAAGATGGAATTAATTCGTAAAAATATTTTTTAAACACTGCAAACTTTACACAATATTGTGAATATAAATTGTGTCAGCCAAGTGCCAAATCAAAAACTACACCGGCGAGCGAGTGACAGCATATGTGACATGAAGAACATGATATAATATATATTGACACAACTATATACATCATCTGCTTTATTTACTAATGACATCTACTGTCTTACAATATCACACAAATCAGAGGTCTTTGTATTGCCGTGGTGACCCAGATTAAGATAGTATGCGATAATGTGCGCCTATGTGTGTCTGAATGATTTTGCTTGTATGTGTACATGCAGGTATCTGTATAATAGCATGTGTGCGCGCGTGTCAGCTCAGTACACAGATGCCAGGGTCGATTTGGGGACAGGGGGAATAATCTCTCTTTCAGCAGGAAACGGCGAGCAAGACCTCTGACAGCGCATTGAATAAGAGCACACACACATTCGCCTCACTGTGACAATGATGCTAGTGAGTGACATAAGCAGGGCTCAGCACATTTAACAGTGACACAACAGTGATGCAGGAGGACTGAAGGCTTTTCACTGTCTCTCCTAATAAAGCTAAATTGGAATCTGATGATGAATTGAAAATGAAATCCACGAGGATACTGACAGACTCACTGACTGACTGCCTGCTTGTCTAAATAACTTACTTAATCAAGTCTTTCACATAGAGGTATTTATAGGTGATTTACTGGAGTAAGTTTAGCGGTACAAAGTGTGTTATCAGGATGTTTATCTGCAGATCAAGGATATTTGAGATTTATTTTTAGATAATCCATTTAATCTCCTGCAAGCATAATTCATTATTCAAATCTCCAATAAGTTGATTTTCATTTTATTTCCCAAAGTTTTTATTTTATTACATTTATTTATACTGAGGGTATTTTGCCAGAGTTTGTATTATATGAAGGTCACACTAAACTCTTAGAACCATGTGTTTTACTATCATTATTTTTTATGCTTTTAAATGTTAAATAATAATTTTATAAAAAATATTATCAATATTTTAATTATAGTAATGTAAAGAATAATAAGCTATTAATATAGATTATGTATTGTTTGAAAATTATTCAAATACATTTTTACAAATTATGACTTTACAAAAAACAGTACATTTATTATTTTACTTTCAAATCAGTAAGAAACTTTGTAAATATAGAATATGAGACCTTATGTGTAAAGAAGACAAGGCAAATGGCACTTTTACTTAAAATAGCACTTTTATTTTGTGTCTTTTACGTAATTTGTCAATCAAGCAGTAATTGTATTCAATTATACAAAGAGTGTGAAAATATTATTCAATTTATGTATTTAGGATAAACCAAACAAGAGCGAGAGAATATGATCTACCCATAAAATGGGCTAAAATATTTCAAATGTAATTTCCAGCAGATTTTAGTTTTAGCAGCTCATATCTATATAATTCGTAACATACACAAGTCAGTGTTTAATTTACAAAAAATACAAAACTGAATTCCTCTCTGATGCATATACACTGTTGGACACTGCAAGAAGACTGTGAAGAGTTTGTTTCAAGAGTCTATTTTTTGGTATATTATGGTTACATCCATTATTTCTAAAAATTTTAATGTAAATGTATCTAAAAAAACATTTTATTTCAGTAGCGTATTAGCCTGTCTGTTGTTTATTCACTAGCATAATATAAAATTTCCCAGTACCTCACAGGCCTCTTGTCATTTGAATTGAATCAGTGTGAGTCACTAAGTCATGGGCCTGAAGTTGACAGGCTTAGTTCTACGTTCAATTACTGAATGAAATCCACAAGTATTACTTAGCCTTAATGCAACAAGATACCCTCTGCTTACTGGGGCAGAGCCATAAAGAACAGTTTAGGGAGCCATAAACGTTTTCATTATGTGTGTAGAGGAAATCTCCCGGTGCCTCATTTTTTGCCCCTTTCAAAGGTAATGGGAACAAAATGGCTGAAAACAATTTGTTTGGTCACAGCGGTTAAGTGAGTGTGTGGCCGTTTTATTAAGTATCAACCCACAGAATTCGAGCAACAACATGGGTCTCTTTTAATATAAACGTCCAGGGTTTGAAGTGTAATTAATATAAATCTGAGCCTGACATGTATTTCTTTCCACCTTACTCAATGCAGGCGAGAAACAAGCGAAGACTAATTTTATGAAAACAAGATTTTGTATGACATTTATAAAATGTATTGAATTTATTATGGGCTTGCGAAAAGAAGAGCTACTTGGCTTGAAGGCTGCTTTCTCTGTCCAGCTCTAATTTGGTCTTTGAAATAAAAATTATTTATTGTTTTCTGAATACAGTAATAATAATTAATACTGGTATTGTAAAATTCTATGTTGCGTACGGAAGCCTCCAGAGTCTGTCAAGATTTTCCTGTCATTCTGTCTCCATATGACTCCTTGCCGAGTGCGGCAGAGGCTTTTACACGTGGAACGCATCAGGCACAGAAAAAAGCATGCTTTGTTCTCTGTGTTTGAAAAGATCTGCGCTTAACTCACTGTGGAATAGATATAACTCTGATGGGCCATAGCATATGGATAAGGACCATGATTCCCTTCTAGGAACTATAGTAACATACTATGGCATGGTTGTGGGCGTGCATATTTACTTTTGCCCATTCACTCATAGTATTATATTTATTTAGCATTGAAATATTGTTTTTGTCTTGACAGAAGCAGAAGTTCCATCACCCAACAGAGTCAGTTCAGCGCCGACGCGAAAGGAACGCATCTCATTCCGGGACACCCCGGTGCGGCACAGTGGAGGCTGGGGTGGAGGAAAGAAGAGAACTAAACTGAACAAGTAAAGACAACTACATCAGCTTGCATTTGTTGCACTGAGATAATATTATTCTTTTATTTGCACCTTCATATTTGTGGTCGTGCATATGTTCAGGGTGTGATGAATTTTTCTTGTTGATGTAAGCCTTTAACAAGACTTACAATGCACATTTGATCTCTAGCGAAATTTCATGCAGCTGCTGTTTTTACTAAAATCCAGCTTCCTCTCCTCCAAATGAATTAAAAGCAATGGATGAGATATAACCCAAATATCTGCAGGCGGTCACTGGATACGTATTGCTTTCAAGTATCACTCCATTTAACGTGAGCACCGTGAGTCATGGAATGGGTGGAAACCATTTACAAATGACATGCTTAATATGCAGACAATGACAGCCAATAGAAACCAGCTCATTCCTGTTTTAATTCACTTCAGTTTTTTGGTTTGCTTGTACTTTGTCTTTGTGTTGTCCCTAAAACTAAAACTAAAACGCAAGTACATTTAATGAAAGTTATTAATCAAAGGTCACTGTCAATGAAGTATTTGTTTTGTATCCACCACAGACATTTATTTTGTAATTGATTTGATAAAATGCTACAAGCACAGTTCCAATCTCTAAGTCCAAAAATGTGTTTTCTCTAGTGTTAGTATCTGATAGCGATAGCTGTGTTTGTGTTTTAATTTGGACTTTAAAACCTGACTATTCACAAACAGTGGTTGAAAAAGAAGTTTCTGGCACCAGCTTAGAGCTGATTTTTATGCCTAAAAATGTTCAAATAAATCTAGTCTTATTAGGGGGATTTTGGCAGCATGTTTAGGCAGGCCGTCTTAAGACTCATAGTGCAAAGAACCTGCCTGAATTTGGTGTTCTGTAAAACTAATATGTGTTAACACATATGAACATAGAAAAGGATCAGATTTGAGCCTTTTTAACAGGACGATTGCAGACAGACAGATGGACTGCTTAAATAAGTGCCTTGTTGCATTAACAAGTTCCCAAGTTTCCACTTTTGCAAAAGCAGACCGAGTTCACAAACTGGATGCCAGTGGATAATTCGTGCCAGTTGTTACCCACAGCAAACATAGGCAAACCATGAGAGATTATCTTTACAACTGTGCAGTGTTAGCAAGACCCTACGGAGGTCTATTGTTTTTGTTTGTAATAGACTATGTTGTATTTAACTACCCAGGAACACATTATAGGAAAGTAAATATGCATTGACTAAATTCTTCACACTAAAACGAAATGGCTTTTCGTTTTCGGATTTCACTCGAAGAGCTTCATGCATCTGGCCTGACCCGAGCAGCTCTATCTCAGCTGCTGGCTGTGGCCAAACAGTTTATTATGATTTTAATTACTTAAGTGACTGCAAAGGCGTGTGCATACAAACCCAGCTGACATGCTCACGCTGACCTCTGACCTTCACCAGAGATTCATTCTGTCTATTGTACATACAGTAAGAGAGAGATACAGTGAGGGACAATAAACAAATGTTGGCTGACCAGAACCATTAACATAATTTAAGAATTTAACACTGATAATGGATAAAACTGTTGACAGTTCCAAATTTGTGTGCAAATTTCTGTAGTTGTTTTTCATATTTACCTTGTGATAAATATTATATTTAATAGTTTTTTATGTCATTTCTCGATCCAAAATGACTTACGTGCAATATAAAGGTATAAGCTTTAAACAGGTTATTTTGTTTAACATAGATATGCAAAATAAAAAAAACAATGATTATCAATGACTATTTATTAATGCAGAAAAGAAAAAGTTTTTTCTAATTTGATTAATTAGCCCTTAATTGTATTTAAGGACAGCTGAAGAAAAAATGACCTCACATGACAGCTCAAAGGTTTAATAATTTTCCTGTTTTAATTTTCACACAACCACATTTTATTTGACCAAATTTTGTGTTATGTTCTTAACTGACTGAAATATGCCACAAGTCAAATTCTGCTCTTCTTCCCTGCATGGGCTTTACTATAATGTGCAGACAAAATTTCAACAAACCACACAGAATTTCTCACATTTTCCCCTCAGCAAGGGGCTCAAATACAAGGTCATTTCAGACCCTTAATAAGAAACCCCCCTGCTACTTAAGAGCACTCCTATTTATTTTCATTTTTCCAGGAGTGGCACCATCAAACCCCTCGCATTGAAAGTGACCCTTAGATATGGCTAGCCTGGCAGGTGGTATGATCTGATGGCAGAGGGGAGAGAGCATCTCGATGTGTGATCTCTTACACACACTTAGAGTGAGGGTGGTATCGGATGACGATTTTCCTGGTTTAAATACAAACGTTCAGGTGGTCGCAAAATCCTTTTGGTGCCGACTTTTAAACTCCTGCTTAAAAGACTGGTAAATGGTTATTGGCCTTGAGCTCCCTGCTTATGTTATTAGAAACCTTATGAAAAGTGTTATTAGCTGTGTGATATTACTGGATATAGTTTGTTGACATAGAATAAAAACATCTAATAAAGAGTATCAAAGAAATCATAATTACTATAATAATCTATGTAATGATTTAATTTATATATTTAAGTTTAACATGATGATTTATTAAAAGACATTTTTATAAAAACTTTATAGTATCTTAATGCATTTTTCCTGAACATCTAAAAGATATACCATTTAGGGGTGAACTTTCTTGTAGGTATTTTATGTTTTGTTCAGATCTTAATAACGGGTTTCTTTTTTGCCGTCCTATTATTTGTCGTTTGTTGTAAATTATTCAACAGATTTCAATTTCATTAGATTTGTAAATACTATTTGTTTGTGCAGGTAAATAATAATAAAAAAATACATTTATGCCACATAATTTATATTTAAATGAGTTTTGATGAGTTTAATAGAGCTTCTGTTTATGTAAAATATACTGCAGAAATAAATGTAATAGTTTGTTTAATAATGAAATATTAAGAGACGAGCGGTTAAACAATAAGTAAATTTATGTAACTCATGACTGCAGGTTATTTTTCCAGATTAAGTATGCCTTGTAATAAAGAAAATTATTAAGACTTTTACAATTGTACGAAGGCCCTTTGCGAGCAAAAACAATGAAAGAATATTAAATTGGTTTTTATTTTGATGTTTTACTTTAATTTTATTGGGTTTATTGCTATAGTTGTCATTCTAACTTTATCAGAAAATAGCATAAAAATACGTTTCCCTTCTGCTAAAGCAGAGATTTATTTACAGTACTTTTTACACTTTTTTAAAAAGCATTCACCAACTTCAACAATATTGCCATATTGTATATAAATAATTTAACACTTCCACTATCACACCGTCAGATTAATAAGTTAATAATATCCAAATACATTAAAAGCGAAAGCAAATGTAATTGTTTTATTTCGGGTCAATGCAGAGTTTCATAAATCTTATTTATTGTGAAAGTTCGCGTGGGTGGAGTTTGCCCTTCTCCATATTCAGAAGTTGGGTGGTTGCTTGAAGCTCCCTCTCTATGCAGTATAAAGACTGGCCCTCGGTCTCTTTAAGACAAGACAAATTAACGGATTGTGAAAATAATTGGCTGCATTGCTTCAATTTTGACATCACTAAAACATTAATGGTGTCCTTTGATGCGCTTTATGCTTGACGCAAAGCCAGAGGACCATGATGGAATACTTGAGCGACAAGTTCGCCTTGAAAAGTCAAGCGATTAAAGGCAGCGATTACTACATGGACCAAGTCATGGAGACTTTAGACAACGTGCAGTACTACAACAAGACATCACCTAAATGCGTTCAGGCCTTCTCAATGCAGAACAACGATCACCACAACACGATGGACAGGTCCTCTCCATGTGACAACCAAAACAGTAAGTTTGGTTTCTTTTGAGAAAATAAATGTAAGATATAGATAAAGTATAAATTAAATTATATTTCGTCAGCCAGTTAATAAAATAAATAGCTAAACGTGTGTAAAGGTTAAGCGCCTACTCAGATTTCTAAAGAACGAAAAAGTTGTTTAGAAGAAACTCTTGGTTTTTGGTCGATAAATGTACAAGTGTTTTACTATTGACTATTTGTTAAACAAAGTAAGGCTATGCGTAAAGCAATGCAGTATTATTAAAATTATAACAATGTATAGATGCAGAAAAGTTTCAAATATTTTGGAAAACGATGGTCCTTGATTATTTTGTTACAGTGTTACAAGTAAACTTAAAATTAACATTATAACATTCCTCTAGGAAAACATTATACTTGCTGGAATAATAGCCTACATTTGGTTACAATTTCATTAACAAACCATTTACCACAATATACGTAGAAAATAATATATTAATGTCAAAGATGTTTTTTTAAACTAACTGAAAGTTCAGTTAATATAAGTACGCATTATATCTCTATAAATTATTGCTTTAATAAGTTATAATAAAATGTTACAATTACATTAGATATAGTTCTATATTTACTTTCACGGTAAATGCATATGTTTATAACGATGAATTATCACTGTAGACGTGAATTACTGCGCTCCTAAAACTGAGGACAACACTCTTCACCCGATGGAGAACTGCTGCAACATCAGAGCTTCACCGGCAACGAGCGGACCGGAGAAAAATGACTTAGACGACATCGGTGAAAAATGCGACAACGTGTCGAGCAGTAAAAAGAGACGACATCGCACAACCTTCACGAGTGCTCAACTAGAGGAACTCGAGAAAGTCTTCCAGAAAACTCATTATCCAGATGTGTATGTAAGAGAACAGCTGGCCATGAGAACAGAACTCACGGAGGCTCGAGTACAGGTAGGCCCACGTCAAAATGAATTCATATGTTAAATACAGTGCGTGTTGAATTAAAGTTTAGTTTGAAAATTGTGCTTTTTAATAAACCCTATAGTGCAGCCTAATATCTTTAGATTTGTGATACGTAGAATATAGAGCATATAACATGGCATTTAATAAACTAATTTAGTTTTGGTAAATAGAATTATTAGTCTTTTACTGCTCTGCATTTGTTTGCAAGTTTGTAACACTTGTCACAATCGATTAACTTAATTATGGCTTCGCAGTTACAAGTCAAACAACAAATAACTACGTCGGCAATCATAAGTCATGCAAATAATTATTTTCTATTAAACGATTTATAAGGGTTGATTAAACTTCTGTCAATTTCTATCCTTGTTTTCAGGTGTGGTTTCAGAACAGAAGAGCAAAGTGGAGGAAGAGAGAAAGATATGGACAGATCCAGCAGGCCAAAAGCCATTTCGCAGCGACTTACGACATATCAATGCTTCCCAGAACAGACAGCTACTCACAGGTACATTAAACTCTTTATTCGCATTATTTCAGCTTCAGATTTTATTATTATTAAAATGAGTTATTATAAAATTAACCAGCGCATGACTATTTTAATATAATTTATTTTAAATATGCATTGGTTATTCTAGGTTCACACATAACAAAGTATTGTCATCGCGCGCAAACCTTGTTTTATGTGCTGAATAAGCGCAAACACTCTTAAAAATAAAAGTGCTTCACGATGTCATAGCACCTTTAACATCCGAAGAACCTTTCTGTTTCACAAAAGCTTGTTTGTTGTGGAAAAAAGGTGTTTTAACACTATAAAAAAGTAAGAAGTAAATTATTGTTCTTGGTGTATTTGACTGATCAATAGCATCGCTGTGAAGAACCTTGTATAACATTTCTTTTTAATAGTATTTAATATTTAGACATTTTTATTGAAATAGTTTATAAAGTATTTTAGGTGGCAGGGACATGATTACAATATTCACCTCTTAGCAGTAACGCTTTTGCACAACTTTCTGCAAACACAACCGCGCATCAATTGAAGACATTTTGACCGGTGTGGTCAGCCAGTCAAGCCGCAATAGTCGTCTCGTAAAATCACGGTAACTGACGAAAGTTGTTGCGAGAGAGAAGATGGAGATTTAGATGACACTGTGGAACCTCAATTTCCTTAATCCGAGAGCAGATTCCACAGATTTTCACTCATGTGTTTTTCATAATCACATAAAAAAATCTCTGCCTTAATATGAGATTATGGCAAGCGGTTTTTACACTGCATGCTAAAGGAGACACGGAGAGAGTGAACAGAACAGTGCCGGTGTCCATGACGTCTGTACAGTCAACTTTATGTTGCGCGTTTTTGTGGTGAACATAAATGCATTTTTGTGGGTTTTAGGGTTTGTTTTTAAAAGCCTAGTCTGGATTTATTTAAAGTCTTGAAAATAAATGTCACTTCATTTCAATTTAGACTGAGGTCATATCTTATATGATGTCACCAGTTTATCAGTAAATATTTTTCTCAGACAGATGCATAGATTTAGATTTTAAAATGTATTGAGCTTTCCAAATGTATAATTATATCCTCTATGCTTTTCCTCTATGATTTTTTCATCCTGAATCTTTTGCTCCATGATTTCCTGCTCATGTTCAAACCTTCATCTATACATACTAAATAGTACTTCTGTCCAATCATAGTTTACAGTTTGCATCTCATTAGCATATTAATGATGAAGATATTATGACTTTACAGATTCCCAACAACTTGTGGACGGGTCCAGCACCGGGCAGCTCTGTAGTGTCTTCCTGCATGATTCCACGAGGGTCTCCTCCCTGTGTGACATCCCCCTACCCCCACTCACCCCGAACCAGTGAACACGGTTACGTGGGATTCCCCAATCACCAGCAAAATCAGTTTGGAGTTAATCATGTATCTCTCAACAACTTCTTTGCCGATTCGCTTCTGGCTCCTTCAGCAAACAGTCATGCCGCCTTTGAGACCAAACCCGAGTTTGAACGCCGGTCCTCCAGCATCGCTGTATTGCGGATGAAGGCTAAGGAACATACAGCCAACATATCTTGGGCTATGTGAACTCTAAACTTGCTGGTCTAAGTAGTTGTTTTCCTATTAACAGCCATAGATGTGCAGCAGTCTTCCCCCTAAAAAAGACTCTCTTACCTTTAAACTAAAAATCTGTGGCTTCCCCAGCAACAAGCATAGCAATGGGATAAATAATGATACTCTTTATATTTTTTTAAACCCTTTTTTAAGCAACAATTTTCATAATTTTGTTTTAGGAGCTCTTATTGTGAATACGAAGAGCTTAATAGTGTTATGCTCTCATGACTTACAGAGATATTGTGACTGACATACTAATACTATGTCTGTGTGCTTTGCAGCAAAGCTGTATAATGCTCTTTAGCTGTGGATAGTCTGCACTGTTCCACATGCGGATGATAATTTATGGTAATAAAAGTTCATTCAAAAATTGTCAAAAGTATACTTAACATGTTTCTGATTTTTCTCTCTTCCACTTCTCTTTTTTCAAGCACAGATTTGTTGTGCAATAATTATTAAAACATTATTTCAAAACATTATTCAATAATCCTAAATACAGTGATTCTAAAACGTCCAAAGTTATTCATCAACATGGAGTTAAATAATCTTGTTGTCTACTAATCTATCTTAATATTTATGATCTCGGTTGAAGTCAATAACATACATCATTATTTAGCTTGGAGAAAAACACAATTTACACAAATCATCATATTCAGTTATTTGTTTAGACTTTTGGCAAACAAACAACCATTTAAACATTCTTTATTGTTACATATAAATGTGATCATATGCTGTATATACACAAACTTGTGACACAGTTTATTGTATCTTAAAATAGACGCTTTTCTGCAGTGTATAAATTGTATAATAATATTAATTAAACATTTTTGTCTGTTTCTAAAGTGGCATTTTAGAGATATTGTACTATTAATAATAAATTAATACATTGGTTAGTAAAATATAATCTTATAATAATATTGTGTTCAAATAAACCAGGAATGCAGATAAAAAAAATTTAATCATGAAATCTTTTACATTATTCTAAAGCAAATGAATAAATTGACTGTTATATGTTTAAAACTTGCAGCTACTCATAATATATTAAATAATACATTTCGTATATCATATAAATTAAAATGATCAGTAAATGGTAAAGACCTTGTACAAGCTTGTAAATTGTTACTTAATAAAATAATTTTGCTGTTGTTAAAAAAGTTTAATAATTTACATTACTTTTATATATTAGATACTTTATAACTGGCTATTATTAAAGGGTATGCGTAGATTATGTTCATATTCAGATATTGCCTCTGAACAGTGGGAATCAGAGATCAGAATTAGCATATGTGTGTTTGTTCATACTGTAATCTCAGCAGCTATATGGTCATTTTTTCTCTTTGGTCAGTGGTCTCTTCATTTGCCTGGACTCATGCGTCAGAGTAACGCTGCTTTTACTGTATGACTGATAGTGCAGCTCATACAGGCAGAAGATCCCAGCACACTTTGTTACAGATGAGATTCATCAGCAGGCCGAATAGGTTTGACCCTCCGGGGTGAGCCGTGGTCATTAATAAAGACCCTCACACGTTTGGGGGAGTACACCATGCGAAAGAGACGAATCTCTCTTCTGCCCTGCTCTCTTGTCCTGTACTTGGGGGGAAGAATCAAACCTAAAAAAAAAAAACTTCAGACGCTCACTACACAAATGTAACGACTACCAATTGAAAATGATTTAAAACAGCAAAAAATATTTACATTTACACTCAGTTTAGTTTCCCCACGCATACACAAAGAAGAAACGCTCTTACTTTGTACACAGCAGGCTTACATTTTGTGTGAGATATTTCAAAGATAAGCTGGCAAGTGCAACAGCGAAAATAAAAACAAGGCCTACAGGACTTTGTATGGAAAGTTGACGTGACGCCTCTTGTCCAGCAATCACGTCCTGACTTTAAATGGCTCCGCTCCAGACGATTTGCCATGCCCTGTATCCTTGATGGACATTTTTGGCCGCACTTTCCATTGAGTACAATGTAGTCTTTATAATGACAGCATGCAAGTAAACACATTTAGTAGGCCTGTATTTCCTATAGATGCCCTATCCAGTCCTGTTTAGCAACAGAACCGACTGGTGCTGTGGCAACAAAAATAGCAATGTCGGATGTGTCATAACATCTCTAACTGCAATTCTTGACTTACATTTTTATTTGTGCATTTTGTTTGAAGGTATTAAAGGCACTGGTCAGTTCCAATAGCTAAAAAACGTCCTCTGAGGGTCAGAATAATACATTTTCTGTGCTATGGTCCACATTTCTGGGTCAGGAAAAGTACATTAGAGTACAGCTAGAGGATGGTTGTATTCAAGGATAAAAAACAGATCTTGTATATTAAAAGATATGGGTTATACTTAATACTACTTTGCAAATCCAGGATGTTTTTATAGAATTTGCGATATTAGTTGTTCTATCACTCCTTAACTACAAGAACAAATGTCACAGACTTCCAAAACATACAGAGAATGTGTGTGGGATAATCTGTGACAAAAGAAAAACAATGTAGAGAGGCTGTTTTTTATTTTCTTGAAAGACGATGAGTCATATTTTCTGCTACTCTTGAATTAAACTGCAGCATATAATATATTATTGTACACACTACACCACTATAAACCAGTCTGTAACAAGTTTCTTCTGTCGATCACTGTAAAACATTTTCTTTGTAATACTAAATGTTACGGTCCTCACAAAAATCAACAAATGCACAACGGCTGTAAAATAGTAAATAATGCATCATACAGGCACTTCTTATGCTGTAAGAGTTGAAGTTCAGCTAGACAAGCACACGCTGCTCTTTGCTTATCTTTTTTAACACTCGTTGTTTTCTTTCTATCCAAATGCCACATCCACACTGATGGACATTTCAGCTGGGCCCCATCATTCAGAAAAACTCCCAGCATGCACTGGGTCCTGATGTTTTTAGACCCTTGCCGAGTGAGGGGCCAACGATCGCTCTTCCTGCCAGGACGGTTATGTATGTTCAGTAGGAGCAGTGGTGCTAGAGCCGGTACTGAGCTTCATGATTAATGAAAGAATTCCCCCAACTGACTCTCCTGCGTGAAAAACAAGCCCTGTGAGTTATTATGTGTGAAGTGATTTTTTTATTACCTTTTCACACAACGTTTGGCTGTTTCTAAGAGCAAAATAGAGTCATATAGATCAGGCCGTGAAGCCACGATGGTGTGTATATGATTAATGTAAATACTGGCAAACAGTAATGAGACCATAAAACAAATTAAATGTAAAGACTGATCAGGTGATACAAATTTAGATCAATTAAAATGACTTAAAGTGAGTTAATTGGACAGGCGACAGCATCGATGTGTAATATTTATGGATGACATGTTTTAATTTGATCTAATAATGTATTATTTAATATGATTCAAGATCAGGTTGGTAGTTTAGCATGGCGGCGTGAAAATTTAATTCATCCTCTCTTTCAAAGAACAAACAAGCATTTTGTTTCTTGCACGCTCAAATACACACTTGTAGTAAAACGTTGCAGTAAGATAGTATGGATAATCTGTGTGCAATAGGGCTTTCATTTATAATTTGTTGTGGCTGATGAGTCAGTGTGTGATTGTCATTGTTGACGTTTAAAGTGCTCATGAATAGTCAGATGTGGCGGCACCCCGCTGAGATAACAATGTTTACTAATGCTATGACAAACAGGGGCAATAAACAGACCAATTAACCATCAACGACAAACAAACTCAAACATGCCAAATTACCTGTGATGTAGACTTGACATTTAAACTTGCATAAATTACAATACATATCTTTTCAATTTAACATATCTGGTAGTCACAAATTATAAGAAATATGTTTATTTATTTAGCTCAATTTTTATTTTCCAACATTCTGACAAATAAAAAATTGGTGTTTTAACCTGATATCTGTCAAAGCAGAAATTGAGTATACACATAAAATGCACATCTGAACTACGTTTTATATTTTTAGATATAATATTTTTTTCTTTAACATTTTTAAGTTCTTAATTTTTCATTGTAGGTAATTTTATAAAAAAAAATAAATTTTTTGTTTATGTTTATTGTTATGCAAATTGAACATTTTTGAAAATGATTTCATCTTGGGTCTTTTACCTTTCCATCAATTTATAGTTTGTCATGATTAGACTAAAATTCAACTATGAAATATTATAGTGAATAGGGAAATAACATTCCAAATGACAGTTAACAGGTTAATGTTTATATATAATATATATTTATGGTCACTGTGGCTCAACTATCATGATGCAGTTTGTGGTTGGTGGTTTAAATCTATTTCATATTAGACTCAAACTAACATGTCTGTTACACACTTTACAGTTGTAATGTCTTTCCATTTCAAGTAATCGCATACATAAACCACAAATGACTATATGTGAAACCATCTCACACTATAACCACAAGCACATATCCTGCATCCCAGTTTGCCTACTTACACTATGTCCTAAAAGTGTGTACAGGAAACCAATACTCGCATTTTAAAAACATTCACACATATCAAAATACAACTTCTTGCAATTCTTATGTAAGATTTACTATAAAATTCAATGAGGCATCACTTATTTAATTTATTAATTCAGTGTATTGTAGTGTCACTAAACTCAAATCAAGTGTGTAAGGATCTGCACTTTAACTTTCACCAGAAATAGTAGACTATACCTTAAAAGTTATATCTATCTACTACAATACTAATTTTAAATTCAAATACTATTTAGAACAGATATGTGTATGTGAATTGAAACGCAGGACTGTAGTATCAGATGACAAACAAATGGAATTCTCCAAGTGCCTCTCCAATGACTCCCAGCAGGAGAAATCACCTCTGAAGCTCAGCTCTAAAGCCCTCAATCTCCATCATCTGCACCGGCTCATCTCTCTCTTTGCCTAAACATCCCACCACATGAACCATCAACATCACACTCTATCTTCTCTATTAAACTTCTGCAAATGAAGCTAATCATGTCATAATCTGAGATCTGTTACTTGAGATCTTGCTGTGGTTCTTTGTGTACTTCTCTTGGCTATGATATTGGAGAGTTGAGTAATAATGACCAGGTTACTGTAGAGTTATTTATACATTTACATCAGATTAATGCTTTTGATCCAAATCGATCTTCAAGGTATTCAAAATGTACCTGGTATTAAATGTATTAATAATTTTTTTCATGTTATCAGATCCTTCTCTGTCACTAAAAAGAAGTGTGGCAGTCTTTAAGTTTGACTTAAAGATAAAAGTAATGTCTTGAAAGAGAAAGTAACTCATCCTTTGATGATAAAACACATGGATCCCTTCCACTCCCAACATTAGGTAATCTCTGGGTTGTGGACAGTGACATATCACCCTGTCACAATCTCATGAACTAATGGTAGAAATGTTCATTTCTTATCATCTATATTGATGTGATCTGCTGACCCTGTGGGCATTTGAAGCCACGTCTCCACAGTCAAGCCAAATACTCCCACGTGGATCTTTCCTTCTCCGACAGCTTTGAAGTTCATTCTCCTTAAGGTGAAACGTTTCAGGGCCAAATCATTTTAACGATTAACTAACGATCCAAAATGATAAAAGGTAGGACTTCATAAATCACAGAATGCCTTCTATATAAAATTATAAATGAAACAGTAAAGGTTTTGTAAAGCTTTCAAATTCTTTTCAGCGAATGTTTGACATCTTTGATTATGATATTAAACCAATATGTGGAATAAGAAGTTAGTTTAGGCATTAAACCATTATTTATATAGCCATTTTTAGATGCATAGTTGTCTAATGCACCACTTTATACTTTTTAAGTTTTGTACTTACAAACACAGCTTGAAATGTGTTGGTTTACTCACAAGGATTTCGTTTTTACTTAATAATTTCTATGTATTATCTGTTTTGATAGATCAGAACTTTACCTTGGACATTTTGGAAATGATGCCATTGTTTATTTGTGTAGGATGCTGTGGCAAATGATAAGAATTCCCATTTACTTTAAATGTCCATGTTCCTGAATTAGGAACACAATCACCTGTTGAGTGACAACGGCCTCTCAGGTGACTGTGCTGATCTAACAGATTTACTCTGAAGGGGGTTATGTAACAGAGAACGGTACTGTAAACACAGCTCTGTGTCTTGATAACCAATGGGTTCTTCTAATCAGGAGGGCTTTAACACCCCCCTGTGGTTCTCATTATTGGACTAGGGTGACAGGCTAAGTAGCTAAAGTCCAAACCCATGGCAGTCCCTCAGGGATTTTCCCCATGAGGTGTACTGAATCAAGAGCCTGATGGCCTCAGTGGCTTTGTTTTTACTGGGATCATTCTCTGGTAAACTAAAGGTCACGTTGCACTTTAACTAAAAGACTTATTGATACTTTAAAACAATACTTTAAAAAGGGGTAGCTGTGAGGTAAACTGCTCTAAGCAGAACAGATATAACACTTTTGGGAAATCAAGCTGGGTGTATTAAAGACACCGTGCACTGCCACCTGCTGGCGCAGTTTGGTAATGCATCGAATAGAGGGGCTGGTGATTTTATATTTTTTACCCACTTGTAACGACTTTTCTGAGGAAAATATCTTGTAATGAATTTAATAAACCCTTGAGAACCTGTACGTCATGTATGAAGGAAAGAGGCAGCACTTGAAGGTAAAATGTTGCACTAGCAAAATGTAATACAATTTCTCTTGAAAAACCATTGCTCTTCACGATGCAATGACAACAGCTCAATCTGGCTTAATCTCAAGAAATTCACATCAAGTTAAGTGACAATAATAGAAAAAGACTCAATCAGTGAGCAGAACAATGTAAGAATTGATTCACCAGTGACGTGTAAAAAACACACGAGTGATTTTATGTGTATGCACTGCTAAACCTGCAGAGAAAAAACCAACACTGCACACATGTGTACTTTTTGGTCTGTGTAATTGGCACAATTTAATTTCTTTATTTATAAACATAATACACATGTTTTTTACATTTACATTTAAAGTAATAGGTCACCTAAAATAAACATTAATTGATTTATTGTCATGCCAATTTTAAACGGTGACTTAATGTTCTCTCCTGTTCATGTTCTTTGAGCACATGAGTTCTGTGTAATTTCATGCTATATACATACTGGCATCATACTGTGATTCATCATTTCTATTATTCTCCATGATCAAGCAATTCTCTGATTCACGGCTATAGCAAACATAGCACTTACAAATTTAGTGCACGAAAACAGGAAAGTGATGTTTTCATTACAATTAACCATTTCCTATTCAGAATTTTTATTTTATTTTATATATTTAATGCAGAGTGACTTAAAATATGAGGTATTTAAATACACATTACAAAGTGTGTTGTTTTTTCTTATAGGCACTGTCTTTGCGCATATACATTTTTCCTTCCTTTTACACACATTTGTGCAAAACTAGCCCTTCAAACCTTTTGACTTGATAAAGATATTTATTTGGTTCTCAGTGGTGTATAGTAATAGCTGTACACAAGCGGTTGTATTACGCACACACCAGCAGATGGCAGTATAACACACAGGACAGCTATAGACATGCGGTCTGAAATCCACTTTAATAAAAACCCACGAGCACAAGAAAGTTGCAGTGTCCCTGACACGATATTCAGCACACTCAGCACCTGTGCTGTCTGCAATTCAAATCACTCAGAATGAATGTATCAGTCCAGGTCCTGTGGGAATGCCTGATGTTTGTCTCTCATTAATGCCTCCCCAGTGTTTGGCAATGAGAGGCCACGCTCTGTGGCCTGTCCCAGGGGCGATGTTGTGCGTGAAATATCACTTCATCAGTATTCCGTTAACAATCTGCCCCGCTGGTCAATCAGCCCAGGGTATGATGCTTCAGTTACAATCTTAATCTAGCGAGGGAAAGTCTATATGCACATTTACATAACTGAATAGTAAGTCATTCAGTAGGCTAATTCTGTACATTGTAACCCTGGTGATGAGGTTTGTTTCTTATAATATACAGTGAAATGCTAAATAAAAAAAAACAAGATATATATATATATATATATATCAGTCATATCATATAAATAGACTTTATATTTTATTGTAATCATTTATTTTTGTGATTTGATTTCTATAACGAAGCAGTCATTGACAAAACGGAGGTAACTAAAATAATCACAAATACGAAATCTGTAATTTGCAACGTCATAACGCATATGATGATAAAAGCATCGCGAGAGCAGCGCTTAATCTCTGACGTCGTAATTTGGCGTCATACGTTGAAAACTCAAACTTTTGAGTTTAGGCACACCTATAACCTTTCGTAACTTAAAGTAAAAATGTTCTACGCTTTATACATAGCATACAGTTATGCTTATTGGCTTATTGCGAAGAAATACAAATTTGTTTTTTATATTATTTTCCGTTACAATAATATTGTAACCAAAAGATAAAGTCTGAGTGTTTATCGGTTGTGGATTTTTGCCACACTGCTTTAAGTTCAATAAAATGTAATTTCAGACACTTTTGTGTATTTTTCCCACACTTTGGGCAATGGATTTTGGACATTTCACAGATTCCTGAAAGTTTTTCAAGCCTTAAGTATTCACTCAACTTCCTAAATGATAGCTCTTTCACTAAAGATTAACCATTTATTGGCGTTCGGTGTTTACCCTTTTAAAAGAGAAATGGAGCATTAAGCCCATAGGTCATAGATGGTCCTAATGCTCTATTTTATTCTTTAATTCTAAAAGGAAAACCAGCTCCTGTGTGAAGTTTGTTGAAGTTTTATCCACAATTGAGGATGTGTCAGCGTTCCCCTCTCTAAAAAATCCCTTTCATAACCCGGTCACAAGCCATTCAAATAAACCATCCGGGAGTAAGTCTATGAGTGACTAAACACACACCAGGCTATTTCATCTAAACATGTCGGACATTTACGCAGGATCAGTAATGAACCCAATCAATTTAAGATCAGTGAGACAGGGGAGTTAAAGTGCATGCTATTCACATAATTGCACCTACTCAAAATAGCTTATGAATCTCCTCCTACTGATATACGTTGAGCTTGGTTGATTTAATAGGTATTGCATACTGAGTCATTGAGTGTGGTTCCAGTCCCAACCGTCTGCGTTTCAAGCTTTTGTCTTCATTATTCATTCTTTGGAACAGATTAACACCTTTACTGTTTATTGGCAGTCTTAAACTAAATAAAGAAATAAGTTTATAGATGCAATAAATGCCCCAAGACCACCCCGTTTTCAAACAGCAGGCAGTCTAAATAAAATATCAAAAGCAACCCTGAATATGATTGACATTTGGGGAGATTCATGACTCCGTTCTGCCCCTATAGCCACTGCCAAAGAATTAACCTTATCTGGGCAGCAGATAATGGACTCTTGACTACTGCATCATTCACCCTTGTGTACTTTACTGTATTTTAATAATATACTGCATGCTGACACTACCCATTCTTTTTCTTCTTGGCCTCATGGAAAGCAGCAGTGATTGACAGCCAAAGCTCTCTCTATTTTAAATCTCTATTTTACATTTATATCTACTATGTGAGCTGTTAATGTGAAGATTGTTATGAAATGTCTTTTTTTAATAAAGTTTTGTCCAACCTCTCTTATTTTGTGTGCGTTATATTATGTTAGTGAGATGTGGGTATTTCCCATGGGTAATTGGAACTGATCATCTCATTGTTGCCGTGGGCACACCCATATGCCTCGTATGCCAATAAGAGTGACTTTGTAATTATTGCTACCAATTACTGGCAGCTCAATTAGGATAGACACAAGGTTATAAAAGCCACTTGAACCACTGGTTTGTGGAGAGGGAATGTATTGTGTGGCTGGTGGATTGAGTAGCTGGCTATGTGCTGTAATTCCCTGCTTTTAATTTTATAGATTTTTTTTTATTGTTATCAAACATATTAGAAAAATGGGGGGAAATGGAGGTTAAAAGGCCTGAGAGGGACCTGGAAAAAAATATCTTTAGATGGTGAGAAAAGGAAAGGGTGTCTGAACTTGGGTGTGGAAAAAAACACCCACCCACCCAATTCAGGTGTCCTCAGAACTGCTGAACACAAAGAATGTCAGAATGTTTCACTTAAGTTATAATTTAAGTGATCTACTAATAACTTGACCTATATTTACATGGGTTTACAAGCTATGAAGATGAATGAAAAGAATGACAGAAGCAAGTTAGAATATTTTAAAATCACAAATTTTGAAGACCAATGCAAACCAGCTTGTTATTCTAACACACTTTATCCACAAATGCATCCATTGTGGATGGTTCTAATGCTAAGCAACAAATATTAGCTGATGTGAGTGATTCATAAAGAAATTAAAACAGCGGAGAGAAAGGCTAATGTTAGACTTGAACAGATTTATAGTGTTTTTATGGGCCTGTAAGAAATCACTCATGTCTTGTTTGAGGATGATAATGAAAGGAAATATAAAAACAAGCAAGCCCTTTATTGGCAGATTTCCTGGCCTTCCACATTACTGAAAAGTGGTGGTGGCATTTTGAAATCCCAAACACTTGTGTATAATGAAAGCCTGTTAAATGGAGGCATGAAGAGCCAAGAAGTAACACACATGCAAGCCAACCACCCAAACAATTTACTCTATAAACGCATATACAGTAGCATGTTTGTTGTTACTCCTATCATGACAATTGAACAAATAGTCAATAAAGGGTATAGCATACTGCAGATATGCTTGTTTACTGTATGCCATTGCAAAAGAAACTTCTTCTGTTCTACAGCTTGTAGTAGGAAGACAAAGACTCTTTCTTGTGCATTAACAAAACTGCTATTCAAATCCTTTTCTTCACTTTACTAGAAAATTACAGTGAACATGCTGTGTGCTTCACTCCACACGCTTTCGTATGCTGACAATATTAGCATTAGTTAGTTGAAATGTCCCTTGTAGCGCACAGCTGTGCTGTTCAATTAACGTAATTTCCTCAGTCGCACACTCGCTAATTGCTATTAACATCCTAACACCTCTCTCTGCGTAAAATGGACAGTGCCTTGCAAGTAAACATTTTTACTGCCAGGTTTAGACTTGAAATATGCACTGGAGAAACCGACACTTTTACTTTTACTTTGTGCATTGTTGCAAAGCAGCTTTACAGAAGAGATTTTAATGACATGGTTTACACAAATAGGAAAGTGATAAAAATACATAAAGTACATGCAAAATAAATAATATACACAATACATGACAGTAAATTAAGGGAATTTTTTGGCATTTAATGCATTTTCCAAAATAACATCTTTGCTATGGAAAGGTTTATGTAGAATGGTTGTTAAAAATTGCACAGTGTCTTATTTATATCTGATTAATGCTCATGTCAGCTTGCTAATTGGATTTGCTTTTGAACTGTCTGTGCCCTTTAAAGAATGTAAAACATACTCATCAGTTTAATTATATTAAAGAAACAGGCCTGTCTGTATTACAGCTCATCAACTGCTGTAAATAACAGGGCAGAACAGAGCAACATTAGAATAATGAATAAAAACATTCTTTAATCTTTTTGTCTTGACCTTTAGTATGTCTGGGGACAATCAGTCTTACAATGTTTCCCAACATCAGAATCACAGGAAAGATGTTGATATTATAGAAACAGGAACTAGTTATTGCTGAAATAACCATTTTGAAGGTTTTTAGAGAGGTGAAACTGAGAAGACCAGCTTTTGGTAAAGACACGTTTTGTTTTGAACCGTTTTACAAAACCCCAAATCTCATTTTAATGAATGTCTATGACACGTAAGACTTTTTTTCTGAATTACTTGCATGTATTGCAACATTTATCAGTGAAAGCTGGTTAAACATGACTTGAATTAATTTTTCATTCAATGTTAGATTGTCTTTTATAAAGATGTTTTTTAGTTGTATTATGACATTATACTTTATTGTCAATTTTGTTTCCAGTTCAATAAAAAGTCTGAGTAAAACAAATCTTGTAGGCATTAATTTGAAGTCGTGCCATCCACATTTACACTGAATGAACATCTTTGATGCTTGCCTAACAATCTTATTAAAGTGCACTTTTTTTTAATAGATTTTTTTAATATATGGAAATTTGCAATGCTTGTATACTCCCCAAACACAAAAGCACAAATTAATATACAAAATGTAACCAGCAACCTTTTTAACTTAAATATTAACCCCAACATTGGGTGTTGGTGTTCAATCCCATTTTTCACAAAAAATAGGAAACAGATTTACTCTTACAGGGTGCATACAGTGTAGATTATAGCACCTTTAAACGCAAGAAGTGATTTTTGTTTTTAGAACGATGCGTTTCTCAAAAACAGTCTCAAGGACTTCTAGGAACTGAAATTAGCATAATATCTATCCTTTACAATCATAAAGATACAGTGACTCCATCTGTTCCAACAAGGTCATCTTGTACTTTCCAACCAATAACATCGCATGACCGTTTATTTGCATTTATTGACAAACTGATGCAGGATCTACTGCAATAAAAGACTACACAAAGGATTATTGTAATTTAAACATATCAGAGACCATCTCAGTCAACAGTTGGCATGGCTCATCACAGAAATAAAGGAGACGAGAAATGTTTTCATACGTTTGTATTATGTCTAACAATCAAAGATCCTTAATCTCTTTTCATGTTTCTGAAGGCTGCAGCTGTCTTGGAACACTTGTAATAGAGATTGTGTGTGTGTTTGATGTTTTGAGTTTCTGCTTTAGAAAGGCAGAGAAAACATTTTGTTGTCTGCCTGTAATGCAGGCAGCTTGATCTTTCCGCTCAATATCACTTTACCCATTGAAGAAAACGTTCAATGCTTTTTTTGGGTTCCTAATAAGCTGTAAGTAATAAGCTCCTGGAACCATTTTAGAACTCCAGTCGTGCATTAAAAGACATTTTCAAATCGGGTTCACACACTTTACAGTTAGGGATGTTATATTTGTTAAATGATCTCGGCCTACAGAGCAAAAGTAATTGCATCCCATGGGAGGTAGTGAAATTCCTCTGTTTAATGTGACGGGATGTTGATGTTTGTTAATAAATGTCTGGGGAGAACGTCACGTGAACACGACAGCCGAAAATGAAAACCATTTAATGTGTGAAGGTGTACGTTTGTGTCGCAGTGAGGTTTAACGGGGTGTTTTTGTGTGCATGCGTGTACACCAAATCTATTTATTTAAATGTGGTCTCTGTATAGCCCTGAACTTTTGCTGCCCTCTTTTCAACCCCCTTCATATTTCTAAGCTCTGTCATTTGATAGGATTACGTGAAGCCTAGTCTGGGTTTACTTGTCACAGTATTCCCTTTTCTTTCCTGCTAGGGTCATGTGACTTTTTTTGTCGCTTCAGGTCAGAACATAATCTGTATCTATTCATGGAGCAAAATGCATAAATTAGTAGCCTTCAAGATATATTTTTTGATTTTCAACAAAATATATTTCCAAATGTAATTTTTAGAGTGTACTCTCCTGTTGCATGAAAAAACTTATCTTAAACTAACCTAAAACCAAAACCAGACTGTTTTTGGAGCGCCTCTATTCATAAGATTTCTTTGCCGTGCATGTGTGCCGATACAGCCACATGAAAGCCCCTCTTTAGAGTGCATGTTTGCTTTCTGCTCAGGGTGTTGAGAGAGAGCAAAGTAGAGCACTGAGAAGTGAGATAAGCAAGAACAAAGCTTACTTTCCCACAGTGTCAAAACAAAGACTTCCCACTTCACCCTCAGGCTTGCCTGCCTTGAATGCTAAACACAAGACAACACAATCTGGAAGAGACCCGGGAATTAGAACGTACTCTAGACATAACTATTTTCTGAATCGTTTTGTTTTCTCAAGTGTTATGGATTTTTGCACCTAACACACATTTTGGATCAGTTTGACAAAGGTGGTACAGTAGTAAAAGTTGTTAACGTGCAGTGAAATTCATTTCCGTTTCCCTGTTAATTAACTAAAAATAAGAACCAAATTGTTTGCTTTATTTGCAAATAACATGCAAATACACAATGGAGGTGTAAGATTCCACGACTGTTAAAACAGACTCTTAAATCACAACTTCACAGGAGGGGAGGTCTCAAGTTGGAACCTGCAGTCTATGAATAAAACTATAAATTATTGTCAGTTTTAGACAGCTCTGACATGTTTTGTTTTCAGGGCATTTTGATTTGTTAGTTATGAAGTGCAGTCAGCTCAGTCCTGAGATTTATTACATGCATTGAACTTAATTCAAAGACCATTTGCTGTGTGTGAGGATTTTGATGAAAGAATTCAGGCCATAAAGGAGACAATAGAGGGTGTTGTCCTGATAAAACGAATGCTTTCACTCTCTGATTAGAGGTATTAAAGGCAATGGAAGGGAGATGAGGTACAACGATGGTGGGCCAGTACAGAAAACACAGGATGAACACTGCTTTTGTCGATTTAAGCTGGCACCCTTGCTTCAGTGTCTGTTTCCAGGGTTGCACACATTCATAAACACACACTGGTACATGGATGCACTCACAGAGGGGATGGGTCTCGACCTCTCTTTCCTCTCGTGGCAGTGTTGTACGTAATTCAGCAGGTGTTGCTAATAACCCAGCTGACATCATCCTCAGCACAAAGGCACATCAAACCCATTCCTTGCCAAAGAAAGCTAAACTAGACGCAGCGGAGAAAGACAGAAGACAAAAATACTTTTTACAGGACATACTTCACCTACCAAAATCCCCTCCAGGCAACCTGGTTTATAAGAAACACTGTGTGTTTCCACTTTCTATAAAATGAGAAAACCGTTTTAGGCTTGAAACTGAATAGGCTATAGTTGTTGAAATGGAGTTGGGTTTGCTTTTGAAATAATAAAATAATACAAATACTATACAAATTATATAGTTTGCTGCCAAGTGAAAACCGCTCCAGTGTAAAGCTTAAAGCAAATTTACATATAAATGTATTTAGATTTATTAGTGGCAGACACAACAAGGAATTTAATGCACTGTACAAAAGCCAACATTGTACTGCAACTACATTAAATAACATGTATACAGTTTTATGTATAGTGTCCCTAAAATCCAAGCTAAAGACTTATTACATTAAAGCATTCAAGTATAGCTATATAAATAGCAAAAATAGATACTGTATTGTATCACTAAATTATATGAAATTGAGATACAATACTCATTTCAATGTATAATAGCGAATTTAATGATTTTAGGTTTTATTTTGCATAAAAATAAAGTTTGCCTTAAACTTTTAATCTTTGACATGGCCTTAGTCAATATAAAATATATCAAGGTTATATTTTGTCTAGATTTTTACATTTTTGTAGAATGAGTTCGAAGCAGTAAATCTAAAAAAATAACTTTTTAGCTGGCTTTTTACAGGCAGTCACAAGTGCTCATGAAGTCCCTGCCCTGTCATTTTTTGCCATCTCTACTTCGCGAAGTCTGTTAACAATACACATTCCCAGTGATACTCTTACAGTCCCTCTGGGTAACATCAATTCATTTGTTTACAGAGGGAATCTGGGCCATTGCTCCAGAGACCACCTTGTCTTACTCTGGAGATGATCTACTCCTGCGACCTGCTTGCAGTAATCCAGAAAATGGTCCGTGAGCATTGACATTTTGTTTAATTTGCCCGATTCAGATTTTTTCCAGAACATGTTCGACAGTCCCTCAAATGTGCTGGTGATACTGTAGGTTAAGACTTCGTACACACAGCATCAACAAAGAATTATCCATGCTTGTGTAGCTTTTTATAAGATTGCAAAATTAACTCTTAAACAGCTGTGCCAAAGAAAAAAAACACGATCAAAAGAAATCATCTTTAATTTTGCCTGTATCACTCAGGATAAACATCTAATTGTCAGTTAAAACCACCAACAGAATAAAATACACACATCCATACAGTCATCTTACTAGACCGTCTATAATACAGTGTTAAAGCAAATATTTATTTCTGCTGTATGTTCACAACATTTGCAAATGAACAAAAAGTCTGTAATCTGTGCAGTTTTATTCTGAGTGATATCCATCTTGGTCAAAAGCTATTGCTCGGTTTGGAGCTCGACTTCAACAGGAAATGTTGACCATTGACTCCAGAGGAAACCACTCCCATTGAGTGCACAAAAGGAAAGAGACCTTTACACGTCATTATTATTATCTCAGAGATACAGTATGCAGGGTTTTACCCAGTTCACATTCTTCTGTTCAAGGTTTTACAAGCATTAACCCATACACAGTTAGGTAATACATTAAAAGGGGTGTACATTATACAGTCTGACTGATTTCTAGAGATCTGCGTGTAGAGTCATAAGTAATAGGTTGAAAAATTAACATCAGCTTGCAGTAATAAAAGAGAAGAGAACATAGGATTGAGGGGAGAAGTTCATTGAGATTACGGTCCTCAGCACATTCTACAGGAAACCCAAAGGAGAGCGAGAGAGACGGATAGGGCATCTATGTGATCAAAGGCTTGCCACAGAGGATCTCGGGCGGCAGGATAGGCTCTCCGTAATTGGTACTTCAAACCAAACAAGTGCTGAGAGTGAAGTTTCCAGTTCAAAGTCGTCTTGAGACACTTTTGAATATATACCTGCTGTCACAAAGGCTTCAGCATCTGTGTTTGTGCAATCACTCAGCAGAGAACTCCTCGTGTTTTGATCTCGGATGTATCAAAAGGTTAAAAACAAATTTCATCTCGTGTCCATTCATCATTCTTCTTAATATGAAGTTGCCATTGAAGCTGATTAAACTGCTTTGAGATTTTGAGGCTCGGACCAGAAATGCAATTTCTAATTATTCACTAATTCATAATAAGCAATGGTTTCATTTATTTTAAATTCATTATTTTCAATTGCGCATAAGCACCTCCAGGATCATCACTAGTAAGATGGGGTCGTGGCTTTAGGCTGATTAGCTGTAATGGATAAACTGTCGGCGCCGTTGGCAATCAGAGCTCATATACAAGGTGGGCAGTGAGGGCCTCGGAGGAAGAGATTGGTAGAGCAGGAAAACGGGGACCATGTTTCAAGGAGGCTTCAGGAGCAATGTTTATATAAGCAGCTAATCAGCACGACATACTAGGGTTATGAGTTATGAGGTCTGGGGGAGGGACAATGAAAGGGTCTCAAATGCAAACCCATGTACAAAACCAGCACGGGAAGTCCTGCTTTTCAGACCGCTGCTAATCTACAACAGAGAATAAATGTGTTGGAGTGAAACGTCTAAACGTGTTTTGGTTTGAATAACAATACATGGCAACAATCCAGAGAATGGCATTGATCTTCAGGTTTAACGGCATATTTGAATATTTACTTCTGAAAGTTTGTTCTGCCAAGAGATTGTTCGCTTGTCAGGTTTAGTAGTTGTTTAAGTACTAAATGTTTTCACTTATTTAAAGTACCTCCAACCAGAAGCATCATGACTTGTGAGGTTTCGGTCATTTTAAGTCGCAATATTGCTATGTGAAAATTGTACCACTACACTAAGTGTATTGAAGTTTTTCCTCTTTCCTTCCTTCTCCTGTGGTCTTATCTAATCTTGCCTATAGGCACCAAGAGAGCCTCCAACCTCAAACATCACCACAGCTTCTCTCTTTGTCTGCTGCCGTGCTGTAATAAGAGGTTTGCTGAACTTTAGCGAACACCCGTGGCAAAGTGAATGCTCTGAGAATAAACAGCCGTAAATGGTGCACCCAGAGGGGGTATGCATGTGCTCACACAACATTTACACACTAGCGTGAGTGAGTGCCAATTGTTTCACTTACGTTTATGCATTTGCCAGATGCTTTCATCCAAAATGACCCACAGTGCATTTAAGGTTTACATTTAGGGACCGGGAATTGAACCCATCTCGGCATTGCCAAGCTACAAATCAAAGGCTTCTTTGAAGGTTTTCAGGGCTTTATGTAAGTTTATTGCTGCTGTGTGTCTATGATGTGGAACATCAGGATTGTTTGTCATATATGGGAACCCTCAGGGTTTGGCTGTGTGATGAAATCACTGCACTTTGCGCTTGAATTTCACTCCTGCCAACATTTTTAATTAATGAGAGGTGACGAAAATATGCCAAGATTCTTTGAATGAGGTAATTTATTGCATAAACAAACTAATAAAATCATTAAATTACTTTCTGTACAAAAGTGACATAAAGATGATGTTTTTACATTTACAGCGTTAGGTCAAATGGTTTTTAAATGCTGCTATCAGGTCAAAAGCCAGGGAAGGGTTAAGACCTGTCCGGTCCGGTGTATGTGACGTAAAATAACAGCATCTCAATGACTAGCCGTTAGTTTTATGAGAGTCAAAAAAGATGAAACCGTTCCCTGACAAGATTTTGCAAGTGCACACGGTTTCTAATGAACACATGCAATTGTAAACTGCACATTTATAGATAACTGCCAAAGGATACAATGTTCTTGTCATGTGGCCAAATATAGTATAATTTTATATATAGTATATATAGTATAATTAAGGCAACTTGGTTAACCCAAAATCTTACAATTTTGTTATAATTTACCCACACTGAATTCATGTGTCAAGTTGTTCATGTCATGCCCTGTCAGGCTGACTTTTGTGAACAAATCGGTCAAGTAGAACATAAGGCCAAATAAGTCAAAATCTTTTGGCGGGGGTTAAGTTTTCCATAATAAGAAATTGATTCATGTACATGTCCATTCCTGAAAATGTCTGACTTTAATAGAAGACATTACAGCTTTCAACACATAATTATGGGATTCAACCAAAAAGAACATCTGAGTTGCTGTTAGGTAAGCATCTCCAGAGCAGGTGGTTTCTATAATCCTGTAAATATACTGTACAAGCTACACCCACAGAATAAATCCAGATCAAAGCTGGCATTACAATGACTCAAGTCTTATAAAGAATCTAAAATTAGTTTATTTGATTTTTGGTACAGTTCAAAATTCATGGATATGTATGACAGCAAAATTAACATACAAATCTCTGACCTGAAGGAAGAAAAAACAACCAGTCAGGAAACGTAAGATAAGATAATCCAACTGTTGTTTTTAAAGATGTGAAACGCAGCCAACTGGACTATTTTGTCTCGTTTAAAATAAACCCATCACTTGTGGGAAAAAAAACACATCATGTGTTTATACAATGCCAGTTGGACATGTTCCTTGATATAGTGAAGGAAAATAAAGTATCTTGTTACAAGACAGCCCTGGGCGGGTGAATTCCTTACCTGTGCAAATTCTACCCCTGACCTCTACTACTGTACATTAAAGCCCATCTTTCTGTCCCACCTCACACATTTCTGACAAACTGTTCAAATTAGGAGGACAAATAAAGTTTTACATGGAGGAGCTGCCTGACACAATCTTAAAGGGCTGTTTACAAGCATTGTCCAGTTTAATTGTTAGTGCTGGAAATACTGCCAAAGCAGCAGAGAAGATAAAGGTCAGTAATTACTGTTTTCACCCCAGGTAATTACAGCCGTTTTGCAACATGACTGAGTCCTGGCAGCCCTCTGGTGTCTTCAGAATTGACAGTGGCAGTAAACAAGATAGTGGCGGTGAAGGCATTAAAGATGTATTGCCCGCACCCTACAGGTTGTGCAGCGCTGGATAAGAGCCAATGAGGGGGGGGATTCGGTTATTATCTCAGCACGATGCCACAGCGCTCGGAAGAACCCAGTGAAGCAAAGCTTCATTACCACACTTAAAAAAAAAACCCAAGGTCTTACAAAACAGATTTTTAAATCATTTGTTATGAGTCATGCTGTGTAATGACAGAGTCACCGTTCAGGAACTTTGCATTTTGTGCCAATGAGACCACACTCGAACAGGACTGACTTGGCTTCCACAGGTTTTAAAGGAGGAAAGAATGGGGCAATTATACGAAGCAAAGGGAATCAAATGTCTCTCACTGGCACCGAGTAAAATGTATGAAGGTTCTCCCATTAGAGTATTCCTCACTCGTGATTGTACCAGAATGAGTTATTTCTCTAAGTGCTGTTTTAACCCACTTTAGCTGTGAAGGAAACGTGAGACCACAAGTTATCAAGTGCCACACCACAAAAGAATGTTGATAACACATCTTGTATTACAATAACATCTGGGAAAATCACATTGCTTTGCTTTGCTATGCTAAAAGGCTGGAAGTCTGTGAGAGAACATTTGTATATATTTTAGCACAAAATAAAATGGTTTAGCAAATAAGTTATGCATTCATATGATAAATGATATATAGCTCTATAGATTCAGTTCATGTATACTGTACATTTTTAAAAAGGCTTTCTGAGAAAAGTTCAAAAATAAAGTGATATAAATAGTCCATATGATGTTTTAATGTAAAACAATTGGATATAAGCACATTTTGTTCTGAAAGCTAAATATGTGTTGCTTGTTTAAAATGCCATCGGCACTTTTTTTCTTAATTTGTAATGTTATGCATTTGTGTGTATGAAAGTCAAATTTTTTGTGCTTACTGAGATTTAAAATATTTAGTGTTTCCATATTTAATTTGCGCTTTAAGTGCATAGAAGTTTTAAGAGGAAAAAATTAACTTAACATTAATTCACTTAAACAGTTCGGTTTATCTACAGTGTGTATCAGTAGCTGCAATGCAATATAATATAACTAACCAATCTTTACATACAGTATGAAATTTCTCGCTCACTGTATCATCAGCTTATCTAAACATCAGTATCCAGAGGCGGCGACCTGTCCACACATGGCGAGAGCGAGTCTTGACTGTGTGTAGAGCTTATTCCAGTATCAGAGTCTGTGTCTATTGCATCCGTAGGCGAGCATGTTTGTCTGACCTTGCATGCTGTCTGCTGAGAGACGGCGGCCCTGATCTGGCTCTTCATAGAGACCGGGCCGGGCTGGTCAGAACAGGCCCCCAGCTCCAGCGCCGAGTTGAGCAACGAGATGCTGGTATTCTTGGTTTCGTGATTGTAAAGCTGTTTTGTTCTGCTGCAGTTCCTTCTCGATATCCTGGGTTTGGGTATGGAGCGAAAGCCCGGCTCTCATGCTTGACTCGAGTTCATGGCGTAAGCTTTCCAACTCCGGAAGGGCCGATTCCAACTTTGGTCCTGGGCTTGCAGCTGCTGCCCCCTTTAACTCCTCTGAATCGGAGGTCCAGGCATTGCTCCTTAGCTCCAGGTCAATGTCTCGACAGAGCTGATCAATGAGTTCTTGGTGTGTGCAAATGTGTCGTTGTAGTTGTTCGATTCCATCGCTGGTGTTAAAGTACTCCTGCATCTGATTGTTAAACTCGGACACAAAGAGGGGTGATGTCTGTTCATCATCGCATTCGGAGAGGCTGGAGCGAGGCGTGCTGCTGCTTCTCAGTTCTTTCTCCAAATGTTCAATCTCCAGGTCCAGCTCACGCATCTGGTCAATCTGCTGCCGGATAGTCTGATCCTGGGAGATGATCAACTGCACAAATTTGCTGATCTCCTCAGAACCCTCTGACATCTCTCCTTTCTGGATCTTCTCCAGTTTGCGAAAGGCTCTCTTCACCATACGTTTCTGCTTCTCTGCAGATGCGGCCTTGGCATACTGCGCAGATCCCATGTCCAATCTCTTTGACCTCGCTCCACGAGATCTAGATGCCCTCTTGGCTCCCTTGGAGGATGGCACAAAATCGCTTGTTTTCACGAGAACAAACTGAATGAAAGGTCTCTCGTCACCCCAAGCGTTCCATAATCTGAGGATTCGAGTGAGGGGTGGCAGAGCTCTTTCAAATCCCTTCCATCTTTCAAGGATGCAGAAGTCTTTGGGTTCTCCATGTAAGAGCCTCTTACTTTCTGGTATAGTCTTGTGGTCCTCTAATAAAGCCTTAACCACATCTGAACAGGTTGTGTGCTTCGTCACACCGCATACTACTTTTTCTTCTTGACATACACGCACCTGGATTTCCTTTCCGGGTGTCTCTTCTGTATCCTTCGACCTGGTAAAGAAATAAAAGAAGTAGTGTATTATATTAAATAAAGTAAATACAATAAAGACAACCAATTTGACCATGGTAGTGCATTCTGATGACAGACCCTCAAAAGAATGTGATACGTATGCAAGAATGCAAGTGCTTAGTTAATGGTTAGAAGACTCTTCGACAAAAGTCAATAGTTAAACTATTCACACAACAATATGCCTAATTCACAGCTTGTATTTATAAAGCCTTTCTAAAACGCATATTAACCAAAAGCAAAACATACTTTATTTAACTGTATAGAAAGCTGTTTTTATTTGTTAACTCCACATGCACACACGTGCAAGTAATTGTGTGACAATTTTCATAATAAACATCAAGTATAGTTTGTTCACGTATCAGCTATTTAAGATGCAATACAAGCTGATTAACATAATATTTTGCACCCCGACTTACTGAATTTTGATTCTGATAAGACTTTCTGATAACATATCACTCAAACAAAAAAGTTTACAGCATATTCAGAATTCAATATTGTTTTTTTAAAAATAGTTGATTGTAGTTTGTCCTCATGAGCACAGGAAATAGAAAAGAGATGGATGCACCTGTGTTTGTCTTGTGGGAAAATCAGTGGTGACCAGCCACATCCTGTTACATACATCCTGCCAAGTTTATGGATCGTGAGGCAATGGAAAAGTTTAAATTCCATGGCTGTATTGCAAACAAATGGAGAAAAACTTTCCAGGTTTGTTTGCCAAAGCTGTAGAGATGAGATTTCTTGGGTATTTAACTACACTGGAGCATCGTTCAGTGAACAGTACAGTATGAAGTTGGTCAATTACATAAAATAAAACCCTGTTTGAAATGTAAATTACTAGTATCTGTTGTGGTCTAATAATCACAACACCTGACACATTGTAAGAGGCTCGCTGAAGGTGAACAGAACACTCTTCTCGTCTCGCAGACATGATCACAGTAACACAAAGTACATGCTGTTTTCTACAGACTCAACGCAGTGTCTAAACAAGCAACATAGACTCTGTTTATGCAATAAAATGAAAAATTGCAAGCTTTATTAGTACTGTAAAGCAGACTGTAAGGGTAAAGCTCGCAAATCAAAGTTTCACACTATAATGTTGACAATCCTATACATAAACTGTACTTCCTGAATCATATCTAAAAGAAATGACAAAATTAGATTCTCAGGAAGACCCTTTAGCTGATAAACATCGCTGGAAAGACATAACATCCCGGAGCGGTTAGTCTCAGTAGCAAAAGCAAATACACCTTAAATCGTAATGCCGCTTTAGTATTTTACCAATATTTAAGCCATATCAGAGTGATGTTATTCATATGTTTGGCACAGTGAAATAACCACAACAATTATGGCAGCTGAGGTAGTTTAGGGAAGGGTAATAACTACATACAAACTTAAAATCCCTGTTCTTGGAGAGCACAGCTATATACTTATCGTTGGCTTGTGTTTTTCTTTATATATTTGTGACTTTAAACAACCATAATCAACTCTTAGAAAGAGTTACATAAACCACTAGAAATAAAGTAGATTTACCTTTGATTAGTTATTGCTTTGAAGATTTCAGATAATTACAGTTGCCTTATGCTTTAAAGGTTATTTTAAAGCACCATAAAGATATAATCACCTGTTAGACGGTCTCTAGTTTGAACTGTTAAAAGATTAGCAAATGTCTTGATGTGAAATCAATCCTTAAATAGAACTGCATTGAATCCGTCATTTAAATGTATAGTGCTAAAATAATTAAGGCAGATTATAGACTCATCTGGAAAATCGCAACATAATGCACAGGCATCTCAATATGACCTGACAAACATCAAAGCTGAACAATTCATTTAGACAGAACCATCTGGAAACACAGACATCAGAAGTTAACCAGGGCACTTAAAATAAATTAAAGTCAATTATGTCCATGACAGGTTTCTTTCCACTTTAGCCAAGCATGGTTTTTGTTAAAAGCAATCACCCCACAAGCTTTTCTGTAAAGCAGCATTAGAAATAATAATAATAATTACATTATAATTGTTGTTATATAACATTTCCGTGGTATAATTGTTCTGTATTATGTTCTGTAATACTATTATAATCCGTTTTTTGTCAAGCAAAAACCTGATAGACAACTTTTTTACAAGAATATGTAGACAGTTAGTCAAGACCTAAATAGTAAATTATGTAAGCTATATTAATATAAAGGCTCAGCTTTATAAGCCCATTCTTTTTATCCGATACACTCGCACGCGCATCCGACATGCGCGAGGGAAAATGACTCAGTTTGAAGACATTCACTTGGCGTTACTTAACGCCAGCTACCTGCATCCATAGAGGCAACAGGGCAATAAGAACAACAGCATTAGTGTAACTCGATTCTCAGCGACCATGCAGTGAAACACTGAACGAGCCAGAGCTGATGTTACAGTACCCAAACCCATTATTATAATACGCCTTTCTCATTGTAAACGGTCCAGGCAATTGCGCACGAGAAAATCCATATCTCTTCGTACACGTTCCGATTTTTAAGCTTATCTCGACCTTTGCATGTGCATATTTCTAAAGTGTTCGTGATAAACCTCACATTAAAGGGTGTGAATCATACCTGTTCTTCAAGCGCGCTTTTAGAAAGTTTTTTCCAAAAGGAGCCATTGCGCGTCACCAAACGTCAGTACGATCACGGGTCAGATCCAAGTCATCGTGTAAAAAAACAGAGAGCACGAAACTCGTCAAGAAAGTGCCGGTCGTGGAAAAAGTTCAGCAACTTGTGAACTTCAAAGTTGAGTTACAAGCGGCGTTCACGGCGCAGGCCCGGCCCACTGCGCACGGGGAGGTGACGAAACTCAAGGCTGTATGGAGAGCAGCGTGGAGCTGATGATAGTGGGGGTTTTTTTTAAAAGATATAATGAACCTCAGTACATCCTTATCCATAACTAAAATAACTCATTTAGCCTTGACACTATAAACTGTCTGGATATAACATTTTTATTTTTGATAGCAATTTAAACGGTGTTTTAAACGGCATGGTGGCATCTTAAAACATTAATAAAAGCGTTGCATTTACAGTTGCAATATAAAGAATCCCTAACAATAAAAGTATGACGGACAAACAATAATAATTGGTCTACTCGAGAGCGACGTCCAGTGGAAGAATATAGTTTAATACTGTTCTAAAGACAATATTAATATCCCATGACACTTTAAATCGTACATATTGAAATACCTGAAGGAACCTGGAAATTCAAATATGAATAAGTTATTTTTTTCTTATTCTTATTAAACTGTACTCTAAGCCAATAAATACAAAGGAAAAGTAATTTTTCAGTTACTGTAAGTTGTTATCCGTATTGTTACAGCTGTGTGTTTAACCAACAGAACGGCATGATCTGTGCTGATGTGACATGTTCATCTAAACTGTTAAAGGTCTGTTTTATTTCTGTATCAGTTCAGATACTCATGCATCTTACATCCTCTCCAACTTTATCTGTCATCATCATCCTCACGCTTCTAAGAACTAACAAAAAAATTCACTTCCACACTCCCCCACCTCTAGAATGGATAGGAACATCAAATGAGCAGTGCGAGTTTTGACGTCAACCACGAAAGTGGTTGGCGTGCATTTCTGAGGTGTCTGCTGATGTCATCGTGACACAGGACAAGGCCCCAGGGTGGGAGGGATGAGGAGAGAGAGTGATATGGAGATGGATAGGAGGGGTATGAATGATAGCGCTCTGACATCATAGAGGCTCTTATATACTGGGTGGAATGGAACCCACCAATCCTCACTTCACTTCTGAGAAAGCCAGGAGAAGAGAGAGCAAACAGGTTGGACAGCATCTTGTGCTTTTCTGCCTCACAACTTCTGCGGTTCAATTTTTTACACCCTTTTTGACCCCTAACCTTATGGACTTGGGCCTGTCTTAAATGTGCAACAACTGCGGGACTACTAACAAAATGCAGATGCAGCTGACCTTCATTATGCTACTGTTTTTATTGTGTAATGGACTATGCTCAGGTAGGCTATTTAACGCTTCATACCTTCTGATTGGTTTTCATTAGCTTTGTTTATTGAAAGAGTTGATTTTAATTATGCTTTGAAATCTTTGCAAGGTTTTGTGGTTTTAGTATAGTCCTGATGGCCACAATTTTTATGGGAAATCATATAAATTTTATGACACTGTATTTATGACAAAGTTCTGTTATGTCTAATCAAGTAGGATGTGTAAGATTTTAAAGATTATTTTAGTAGCAACTAAATTAAAGTATATGAGGATTAAAGGTGCAACTTGAATTGATGAAATTAAATACAATTTAGGGTTAATTCAGATACACTGGGACAGTTTTTGACAGCTATCTCAATGTCGGTAAGCATTCTAATCTAACTGAATTCACCCTATAAATTCACTGAGGCACAAATTAGAAATCTTAAAGATTGAAATTGTGTCTGGCGATCAGTGTATCTTATAATTTACCCAATGTGAAAAATTATATAGTGGCTGATCTAAATGTAAAATATTATACCTCGTCTTTAGATTTGCTTAAACACTATTGCAGATTTTTGTGTATACCTGGTTTGATATTTATATGTTCAGTTTTTACCCTTCAGAAGTAAACTTTTTATCCCTCTTCAGATATAGACCAAGGGAAAAGGGCAATAGAGGAAGAGGTACTGAGAAGTCTCATCACTTCAAAGGTATAATATTTGCTTTTAAAACATCTGTAGCCAACAGAAGCAATACTGTACTTCTATAGGCTCTTAATATAGATTTGCCCTTTGACGTGTAGGGCACCTGAATTGTAAAGTAATGCCATGTTTTTTCTTTATTCCTTTTTTAAATATCTTTCTTATTTTGGTAATGTATTAATTACTTTAGTAGTACAAAAAATTGACATTTTGTCATTGAAAAAACCCCACAGATTTTTCAGTGTTTATGACTCACCCGGACTGATGCCTTAAAAGCAGTGCTGAATTAACAGAATATCTTAACATAATCTTAGGGTTTTATAGGAGTGAATACATTTTCTGTAATCAAGCTTAGAAAAATAGCTGGTGCCACTAATGCTGTATAATGGATGGTGTAAATCTGGGTTAGTTCTGCCCGTGTTTCCAAATGTTTGCATTTGTTATGGGACGTTTACCCAAAAATAAACAGAATATTGCATGGCAATTAAATTTCTTTCAAATTTAGGTTTGCTCTCTAGTTATTCAATATGTGTGGTGTTCAGTGGTTTCATGTATAATATGATCTAAAAGGGTCTGTAAAAGCTGATGCCGACTGTGAAATTTAACATAAAAATTACACTTAGACATTGAAGCAATTCAGTAAATCGGGTGCAGTGAAGTAAATGTGCAAAATGGATGAAGCTTTTATGCTTCATTGGTGGACCAAATGTTTTTCTGCATCACTTTACCATCAACTATCATGTACTGGGTTGAGAGGGTGTGATAAGATTTAATCATTTTTTGTAGTTTTTTTTTTTTAGGGACAGTAAATGTTATGTATTGTGCTTTGTGTCAAGGCTTAATATCCGTTGGCATGTCTAATTAAATTTATCCAGGTATTGTCCTCAACCAACTGTTCTGAGATTATTTCATCTGTGTAATATAAGGCTTACACAAATACACAACCAACAGGTTCAAAACCCATTTCCAGGTTCATCTTCTGAAGGCCAATAATGATGTTGAGAGAGCTCAATGTTAAAAAATATAGATTAAAGTATTGGCACCTTGACTGAAAAAAACAACAACAGGTGATGGCTTGAAATAAAGCTGTGATGAAGCAAGTGATTGTCATTGAAAATGAATGTGCTCTATCATTGTGCGTGCAGGTAAAGCAGAGCAAGCACATCGCCCCCTTGTGGCAAATGCCTCTTCAGGATGTGTGCAGGATGATGGGCAATCTTGGAGAGATGTGGCATGACTCCTGGGCCAGTGAGGAGGACACAGAGGTCCAGACTGACTATGATCAGAGTGTCTCTAGTACCTACGCCCAAATGCTTGGGGAACTACATAATCTTCAGAACCTATGCAGTGTACTGCAGCCCAGAGAGGTGAGAAACAATATAGAAACAGAGATGCTATGTTCTTAACTTTTAGGCCAGGGACTTTCAGAAAGGCTTTGTTAAATGCATTTTCATTATTTCCTAAAATGTACCACAGACACCCCACTGAGTTTAATTAGATTGCCCTCCAGTCACTTAAAACTTCATAAAGATTATTGTTTTCCAATTTAAAATGTACAGTGGTTCATAAATACTGATGCCACATTGAAAAATAAATGCTGCTAATATAAAAAAATGGCCAAGAGCTGATCACAACACAAAGCCAAACAGATCAGCTTGGATAGAAATGAAATGAATTGGAATGAAAAACTCATAGCACTAAACCAAGATACCATTTTATTGAAGTACCCTGGAGTGAAGGTTCTTGCATAAAAGTAATCTCCAATTCATGAGTCACCCCTACCTCGAACCAAACTGTGACTCCTTTTAAATTGACACATATGTGCTTCTTGTGACTTTGGTAAGTCGACTCAGTCGGGTATACATCTTATTCAAGTATACTTGAGAGAAGCTCTCAAAGGAGAAATGATTAGAAAGAGGCAGGTGAAAAACTGAACATCATGCCGGACATGCCTGGTCAATGACCGCATCACCCACCCAATTTCTGTGATTTCACTCCTGTAATAATATACTAAGAGACACTGTGTGCAGAAGCTCATATATTCTGTCTTCCATTTTAGGTTCAAGATGGTCAAGAATACCAGGACCTGGATCAAAACAGTGACACTCCCCTGAAGAGAAAATCTCCCTATATATTAAAAAGGCAACTGCGCACCAATAAATCAAGAAGACCTTACATTTTGAAGCGAAGTGTATATTACTAATGGTCAAGGCAAGACATTTTTACATTTTGTGAATATGTGCCTGTTTTCATTGTGGTAATATTGGTAAAAATAATTATTGTGTTGTTTTAGCTAAGCTTGTTTAGCTAAACTTTTATTTATTCTAAATTAAAGTTTGTCCCCTCTTCATTATGGGATAGACAATGTAAATAAAAAAAGCATTCAATTAAAGAGTTTATTATATTTATTCAATGTATATTTATTTTTCTTCCAATGTAATTAAATCATACTTATTAAAACTCTTTATGATATTGATAATTTCTTTATCATTATATTTAATTTAGCATTACAACTATATTTGGAGTAGTATTTTAGACTTTGTGAATTATTACCTGAAATACTAAAATGAAAAGCACCTGTAACTGTAGAATCAAAATTCTGTGCTTTCCTATTTTTGAAACACAGTCGAAAAAGAAAAATAAGATACAAAAACAACAATATATAAATAAATACATTTTAACCAATCACATTGAAGATTATGATCGCGTCAGTGTCATCATTAATATTTCATAAAATACTTTAGACCCTGCAAAGACGTGAGCCTGACAAATAAATGTTTCAGGATCCTCTAATTTCCCAAAGTCTCCTATTATAAATGTGAACATTTTCCAAATGACTTCTGTTAGAAGAGAAAACAAATACATTTCAACACACATAGAAGACACTTTAATTACGAACACAATTACGTTACATCACCAAAGTGACCACTTGAGGTGCCATTGGGTACAAAGGACCATCTGTTCTTTAAGGTCTCTCCTTTAGAATGCATTGTACATCAGATCTGTCTGACATTTCTGGTCCATTTACATGAGGAAAACCAAGAAAAAAAAACACTATTCTGGCAACTAGTGTAGACTAGTGCATTGTGTAGCAACTCAAAGGGAAAGAAGATACGGACAAAAATGTATAACCTTGAGTAAGTCGTTTCACAGAAACACTTCTGCCTATGCATAAACGTAAATGTAACTAGTTACGTTTTTGTGTAATTATCCTTTTGCTTTATTCTATTACTCAGTATTATGAAACTCATCTGTAGGATTTGACTCATTTAATTCTAAAACGGCATCTGTCAGACAAATTTGTTTGTTCACATTCATTTGTCACATCCCTAGCTAAGCACTTACATTAATGAAATAAAAAACAGCGAGTTTGTTTTCATTTTCATTTCTTTAATTGGATATTGGCAATTAAAAGAGTAATGCATTGAATTAATTAGCTTTAGAAAGTGCTGAACAATTAAAAAAGATCAAATATGTTATTTCTTCATGGTCTTTTGACACGGCGCTGTAGTCTTAATGTTCTCAATACAACTAATATTATTTACATCCAAAGTTATACATCCAAAATTCATTTGTATCAACTGAAGTGGTGTATAACATAAGTGATTGTGTAAATGACTTTATATTTAACAGACATCCAGAAATTTGTCAGGCCATTTAACCAGCAGATGGCAGTACAGTCTAAAAATACAGAGACCCTAAAACACTACGGAGACTACAGGTAAAAGATGTGTATGTAAACAAAGAGTGCCAGACATTTGACTTCTGAACCCCGATATCAGGGAGACGCGTCATTTGACGTCATGCACAAGATGATTCCACTGGCTTTACAGTGAGCTACATCACGTAAAAACAAACTTAAGTATTTTACTGCACAAAAGGACATGAGCAAAGTCTGTTCTAAGTATTGAACAAATTAATCAGTGTATTAAGATCAGAGATATGATTTGTGTATGAATATATACTGTCTGTGGATATTGCCACATATCACTTCCATTGCAGTTAAACTGGATAACTAGAGCGTTTTAAACAAAGCTTCAGTTCTGTTTTTATTGATACACATATGTGCAGTTTTGTTTAGTGCGGTTCCTTTTTTTTCATTTCTGCAGGCATTGATCACATATGGTCGCTTGTCTTGTTTGTCAGTCACTTTATTGCTTACTGCTGAAGTGTGGGGAGAGAAACAGTTGTGTCCTTCAACAAAGTCCCACAAAATATGGAGAGGACCGCATGTATCGCTGTATTTACAGCGCACTGATTATTTGATGGCTGAGTAATTTGGTATGCGTCAGTGTGTTTGATATTTGGACAGCTCTGCTTGTCATGTTGCTTTCAAAATATTTCATCATATTTTATATATTCCTTTATATATTCTTTTAATGCAAGTCTTAAAGGTAAATGTCTTATGATACTGCACATTGTGATGCACACTGTTGCTGTAGTTCAATAAACTGTCTGCATGGACTTCACTCATGCAAAAAATGTCACATCAACTGTATGAAAAAGGTCATAGTCTGTGGGAGGACGCGAGGGAAATGCAGCCCTCCTCAGCATCATCTGCTGTGTCCATGCTAGGGCTCCTTAATTGTTTTGGCCACAATCCAGCACTGAAGCTCTCTTTAATTTAGCTTAAATTTTCCAATAGAACCACAGATTGACAGTTTAACTTAGCCATGGATCTCGGACGCATCCTCCGTCTGATGCAAAATCAAAGTCATTTGTGCCTTCATCTGGGCAGGGCGGTACATCTCCAACCAGCCGGCTACATCAAGATAATTGCTTGTGAAAGAACGAGATTAGTTCTCTTTGTGAGAAATCTGATTGTGTGGATTGAATCTGATTGTGTGAATTGGATGATAGTATAACAAGCATGACCTTGTTCTCTGCCTGCAGAGTAAATAATTAGCGCCTGCATATGGGCAGTATTAACCAGCTCCAACAAAAAGCAAAGGGCGGGATGTGACAGCTTCTAACAGGAGAAACAGATCTAATCCAACTTACTTTCTTCTGCAATGAACTAAATTGAAGTGACCTCCCCCAAAGCAAAGACAGATCCTCATCCTCATGAAAACAAGCCACTCTTCTTCAGAATTAATTGCCCGGTGTGCTGCCTGAACAGGCCATAGGACACCTGGACATGTCACATTATAGATATATAGCTGCCAGTTTTAGTTTAATTGCCTGTGCTACACAACTTTAGCAGTCAGGCAAAGATGTTTACTTGTTGATAAAATAAAAACTTTTGTGAGAGAACTAATTACTGGATTTGCATTTAAGCTTTTCAACTTGGTGGCATACAATTTCAAAGTATATTATCAGTTTTGTTATAGGCATGAGAAGAAAATACAGCTTGTATTGTATATATTCTGCAGTTCTGTATATATGTATGGCATTTTGTATATTTTACTTTTTTGTTTAAAGTTATGTAGTATCAAATATATGTATAATCTTTTAAATAACCAGTCGTTTTTAATCATTATTATTGTGGCTTTGCATATTAACATCTAGAGTATGTTTAGTCACAAGCTAAATTCATTTGAATTGCATTTGGGTGGACATAAATTCTTATTACAGGACCTCTGGCACAAAATGTATCATTTTAAATATTAAATTTTTTTTTATACAAATTACATAATAGATATCCATAAGCATCCATGTAAAAACTAAAAACCTGTAATTTGTTTTCCAGAATGAGGTGCAAAGTGACCAGACTTTAAGCAGTTGCCCACGTTTAACTAGACTCATTTGTGACTCATTACAAGCCTTATGTCCAAAACAACAGAAGAGCAAAAAACCTAAATCATCAAAAACTTGCTTTTCTTTCTCAAACACAGTGACTGCTTTACAAGAGGCAATAGTGTTGGAAAAAGCAACATTTCCACAGCAAAAAGCAACCTAATCCAATTCATTCTTCTCCTGTGCTTTTAAAGGCTCCCTCCAGAGAAGGAAGAAAGAGAGCTGATGTTCTCAGACGGGCTGCGAACGGGGCTGATGTAGACGGTGACAGTAATTGTCACGCGGGAGGAGAGAACGGGAGCTGCTACACAAGGTTTTAAATGAGCTGATTGCATCTCTGTGGCTGCCAAAACTAACCTCAAAGTCTCACCTCTTATTTTCACAGTCCCCGCTCGGTTATTATATGTCCTACAACGGGAGAGAGGGAAAGGGCTTCAGTCGGAGTGTCTTTGTTCTCCATGGCATCCCATTCTCTCCTGCTTTTAGTGCAGCAAGCAGCGAGGTGCTTTTAAAGAAGAGCCTGGGGAAATGAGTTATCTCCACTCTACATGCAGGGAAAACCCTGCCATTAATCTTTAATTAAGGCTGTTACAATGGAAAGGGACACTGCAGTAATAGGAGAGGGAGAGAGACGGCAAAGGGGCTTCGCTATAACAACAGGAGAGAAGCCAGAGAGTGGGAGATAGAGAGCTGCAGTCCAAGAGTACATTAGCTGGAGCTCATTGAACCATCATCAAAACACGTCTTCTTATCATCTAACAGACCTTGAAGAGGACCCGCACCTCTTCAGCAAATAAGAAAGATAATTCTACTATTGTTATGTGGAGTATTGAAATTTGTAAAATATAGCAGGGTTGTATCGGATGTGTAATATTTGCATGATAGTGGCTGCGATCTGTGTTTTGGGTTTTGTTCATGCCATTGCTGAGAGGAGAGAATATGGATTAATGCCTTGTTTAATGACTTATTATATGCAAATTGATCTTTAACACATTCTGTTTTGGCTTAAAGTTGGATTTATACAGATTACCATCACCAGCCGTGTCTCATAAAATACTTAAAAATAGTTCTTCAACCCTTTTTTTGCTCAGATGTTACCGTTTCATACTGTAGGTTGGAATATTTGAGTTCTCAGATGTTTCATTTAAGCATCAACATCTAAGTCTCAGATGTTTCTCCTTAAATAGTGGAGAAATGAAGGAGAAATAAAAATGGAAACAAATGATTAAAATTATTAAACTAATGTTGATTTGGGTAAATTTTATGGGAAATGTTTGAGTTCATACCGAAATTGCAGCCTTGACGAATTTGATTTCAGCTTTTGATTCTGTGGAAATCTCTTCTGAAACTACTGCAGACATTTGAGAGATTTCTGGGTCTTTCTCTGGAGAAATGTGACCCTGTCTGTGAAAACAGCCAGCTAAAGTCATTTTTTGCACTGCATTGCATTTAATCTCATTGAGCTCTAGGAGAAATAATTCAGATATTAAAGAGATCTCATCTGTAATTTTTCTTTCTAGTGAGAAAGGATCTTTGCAACACTGGATCTAAAAAAGTTTTTCCACCAATAAAAAGCACACCTTTATTTTTAAGAGTGCCCATGCAATCAGTTCAACTAATAAGACTCCTCCTCATATGGGTCTGTCTCTAGTAAAGCTGTGGGATCTGTCACTGCTGCAGAGTGATGACCATCATCATCTCCATAGAGCAGCTCCATTGAGAGAGAATGTCATCAGACGGTAGTTAATACTTATGAAACCTTAATGGTTTACTGATGAAAGCTGTGTAGAAGAGCAGGCAAGAGCCCACAGGAACGCTCTGAAGGGAGCAGAAGGATAAATGAGACTAATTATTGGATGAGGGTAGATTCGGCTCCAGCGCCCCTAGTGATATGTGACAGCGGTTGAAAAGAGCCAGATGTGGGCCGCTACCTTGCTGGATCGCAGTGATGAGGTATTAAACCACTGCTACCCAGGGGAGTATAAGCACAGCCAGAAATGGTCCATTCCAACACCTGTGGCATTGTGTCTTTAGGCCTACAGATAAACACCTGCTTATCGGTTTAAGAGCATGCTAACCAGCTAATGATTGCCGTGAGACATGTCCTTTTGTTCTTATCGTAAAGGGACTACGGGTCTTGTTTTACTCCTGGTTTATCTTTTTTCCCTCCGGGTTTATTTCGGCCTCAACACCTGCAGCTGTGATGTAATTGAATCAGGATTGTCAAAAAATGGTACAACTCTTTTACTATGCTTGGTCAGTAATACTTACTTGGCTGGTTTAGGTTGGTCTAGTTGGCCGTCCAGGATGGACAAGCAGGTGTTTGGCTAGTTTATCTGGTCAGCTTACTGGTCTGAAGTATTCAGAATCCCACTAAAACCTTTAAAAAGTTTAAGCTGTTTATTCAGGAAAGCTTAACGACACCAAACAGGTGTTTCTCTATATCCAAATTAGCTCTTCTGAAAGGCCCAAATGAGTTCACTGTTCCATCACGCCTCTGGTGAAACATGTTTAGCTTTCAAAACATGAAAGCAAAGGTGTTTTGATAGAACGAAGCCCTTGTGTCTCAGTCACTGTTTGTTTCACAATGACACACCTGCCCCTAAACACATCAACACACAGATCACATCCTTGTCATAGCAGCTTCCCGTGAGCATAAGAGCATCTAATCTGAAAGGGACCTTAGATCAGTGGCCGTCAGACAGTCGGCGGCTTATTACAAGCCATTCATCACCCACATCTCTGTTTTGAGCTCCTCTACTCCTTGGGGAACAGCTTTTATGGCCTTTTGTTTACCCATCAATCTGTTTGTGCTTTTCTTTCCCATAAGCTTCATCACGTCTTACCCTGACATCCGTATCACTAGGCCCTTAAACCATTCAAATAACCCATATAAATGCCGACAAGTTCTTCTGTTTGTTTTGGATGTTGCAGCAAAAACAAATCACATATGATTACAGTCATGATTTGATCGATGATCTAGGGCAGCAGTGGATGACTATTAAGCGGATAATATATTTTATAATGTGTCTGTATGAAAGGTAATAGCAATATGTTGTTTATGTGGTTAGGTGTAATGTGTTTTGATTTACTGCAGGAGGCTTCACAAATTGGTGGTCATACAAGCTACAGCCTTTGAAAAACAAGGTAATGGGTTTTAGTAAAAACATATGTTGACATATGTTGTAGAATAATAAAATACATTTTTCCTTTAGATTTAAAATTTTTGAGTTAAGCTTAACATCTGAATTCTGCCTGTTCCTGACTTAATTATTCAATGAGATGCTACATACATTTTGTTCTTAAAAATACTTTTAGTTCAGCAAAATCATTCAACCTTTTTTTAAAGTCCTCTTTACCTTAATCATTATTAGCTTGCTTGATTTACATACTTTTACACTCTCTAAAGTAGACAAACTATTTAAAGCATTTATTAGCTCCCCTACTTTGGTGTCCCTGAAAATACAGTATTATTTCAGTAAATATTTCCAGTATAATTCAGACTGAGGTCTTGCCTTTCATTGTAAATTCAGCCCCCGTGCTGTCACATTAACAACGTAATATCGAGGCGCTGGTAAATCTATAGTTTCTCTGTAGTGCTAAGGGGCTTAATCAGTTTGCAGTTTGCGTCGATCGAAGTAGAATGTCTTTCATATAAAACCCAGTGAACTTTTTGAGTCAAAAACAATCGATTGGTTCCCACTCCCCCCTATTATCCTCTGCCTGCTTTTCTGAAGGTATTACCATCCATAATGATTTTTTTCTTGGGAATCAGATTGTGTGAGATCTTCAGAGCAGTAGATCATTTGGGAATAGGGTACGAGAAGCCTCTCCGCCTTAGATTCACATCATTTGATTGTATGGTTTGCTCCCTTATTTACGCAGTACCGCTGCCATGGAAACCTCGAATCGATTGGGTGGCTCTCCGTGCGGGGCCAGGAGTTATTATGGCATATTGGTTTTTCTGGACCATTCTGACACCTTTTAAAATACACATTAGATATGGTTTCCCACGTATCTCGCCTGCCATATGGACTCACCTCAGCATTAGTTCCACTCCACTTTGAAGGGCAATGCTGATGTGGCTTCAGCTCTTCTGCACCGGACCAAGATAGGTTTGCTGGTTCTGCAATAAAAATCCATTTCCTTTAGGTGCATTAGATACTGATACTAATATACTGTACTTATCTAATGAATGTAATGATCCTTGAGATACAGAACTTTAGACACTGTATGCAAAACTATAAGTCCTTCTTTCTGGATATATAAGTTAAATGCTCATACTAAAGAAATATCATATAAGTAATATATATAAAATAAAATAAATAAGTGGGGCAGAATCCCATCTTTTGGTATAAAACACATTTCAAAATAACTATTATTTATAAGCTAATGTGAATGGTCAAATTTAAGTCGGAGAGTTACAATTACCATTATGGCAACTGTAACGCTTAAAAATGTTTATTGACACAATGTGTAGTTGTCACAAACAAAAGTCATGGCAACATGTTTACATCTAACATTTCTGCAATTTTAACAATTTCAATGTTTTTAAAAGTTACAGCAATTCATTATTACAAGATTTAATATATTAAGTTGAAATGACTTTCATAGCCAATAAAAAATAAGGCAGTTTGTGAATGAAAATAACTCTGAAAATAACTGTGTGCTGTTCTGGGCCTTTACATTACCTGAATTGGGCCCCTGTACCTGTAAGCCTTTGCAGAACAGCAAAATGTGAAAGTAAGTGATGATGGTGAAATATGCATTACATATTGCGAGCTTGGCTGGTAAGGGGAAATTCATAGTAGTTTTTATTAGTATTTTACTGAGATTCATTTACAGGTAAAAACCCATTTATTTCAAATTAAACGTTTGAGAGCACAAAATTGAAGAGAAAAATAATTTTGAAAATATTACAGATGAAAGTGTTACACTATTTTGCATGGGTACTTTTTACAATCACAGGTTGGCACGCCAAATTGAACAACCTAAAATCTGAAAGTTTGTGGCAATATCTTTGACACTATCATTTCAAGACTCCAGTTGTTTAATGTAACTCCTGCAAATAGTGTACTATTTTCACACAGAATTCTGTAATCACAAACAAAATACTGTGGAGCCCAAATCTATTCAAATGGCCCTAGCACTGTAAATTCATTATGACTGTATTAACATGAAACAGAGCATATAAAATAAACAAATAAATAATGCATGAGTCAGCTACTGCTTTGGGCCATGGTTTGATTGAATCTGTAATATCTATGATCATTTCAAGACTCTAAAATTACTTTATATATGCTATTACAGAAGCTAATGTTTATTTTTACAGTCTGGGATTTTTTAACGGCGTGGCTTGATTTGTTGTATACACTGTTGTTTTCATCATAACTCGAAAGATATCAAACAAAAACTCCTATAATTTCTGGATTTTCAATAACCAAATGGCATTCATTTCTTGTCAACTCAACACTCGAGTCAATGTATATTTAGGTACAGTATACAAGGCAAACAATTCTAATGAGAAATGTAAAAAAATATATGTCACTTTACAATATAGTTACAGTACCATGTGACAAACAGTGTGGTGGAAATACAACATAACTCTACATCATAAAACACATTCCGTTTCACCATAATACGTGAGATGTTTGCTGTCGCAATGTAATATTAGTACAGTAAAATTACAAATCAAGTACAGTACAATGCCAGAGTAGTTCAAGTTCAGAGTAGACGCTTGAAACAAGTCATTAAACCGAGAGGCATACTAACACTGCAGCATTCTTTCTGAGCTCATGCAAGAACAATAACATCTTCAATTGTTTTATTAGGAAGACAAAACCTTCCAATATTTTAACTTATTACACACCCAGCTGTAAAATGTAGCTGGCTGTTTAAAAAAGGACCTGTGCTTTGCTCACAAGAAGGCATTACAAAACTATTGAAAACATACTGTGACATTTAAAAAGCCATAGAATTCTGAAATGCATCCAAAAGACCATTCACAAACACAATTGGGTAAGAGGTATTTGCTTCCAATTAATTGAGTGATGCAAATTTGATCAGAAAATTTTGACCAGGGATGAATGTTTACAGCAATGTAACATGTTTCTAGCCTGAGAAATGATGCTAGTAATGGCTTCTTCACAATCAGGACAATGTTCACTTTTTTAAAGTTAAAGTTGCTTTTCACCTTTTGACACATGTGGGCGCAGAGCACTTAATATGAAATCAATTCAGTATTTTGTGTTTTGGCAAAAACAACATGCAAAGTACTATCTGTGATGTTTATATCTCAGATTTGTTCAGAATGTTTATTGAACACACTAAACATGAACTAAGTGTGTGAATTTGCACTCAAAATGAAGAAAACTGGAGATACAGTAAACATCAAGTCACGTAAACAGTTTTCTTATTGCATTTTTCATATGTCACTTTAAATTAAACAACATTTCAAAAAGAGACATTTGGTGATTGTAGATGGTAATGTTGTCAAAGTCATTAGGGTTGCCATGTTCTAGCAGTACACAAATAGTGTTTTTACCGATATTGTGCATACACTCATACAATGACACAAATGAGGAGTTAGATTGAGTTTCCAACAATTCCAGCCAAAGGTTTGCTAAAAGAATGATCTGCACTAGGGTGGTTGTTGCTGGTGTAATTTTTATGGGAAAAAGCCAAACAAAATCCAATTTACCCTGGTAAAATTGAGTTAAGAGCAAAAGCTATGGGAAAATCCTGTAAGGAAAAGGAGGTTTACCTAATTTACCACTGTATTAGTCAATCAAAACACACTGTGTACCAGACCATGGCTTTAAAGGAATGAATAATAACACCACACTAAGAAGACTTCTGGCCCAAGTTTGATTATCATTCAGTGGGGAGATTGTATGAAATGTTGCCTCGTAGATTCATGCCACAATACATTGTATATTCAAGGCAATATTGACCCTGTGCTTGTGGAAAGGACAACAGGATAAGCAAATATTTCAGATTGAAGAAACGAATAAAGCAATGAAAAAAATAACCTTACTGAAATGAAATGTTTACAGTTTGACTTCAAGCAGTTGTTGTACTTTCAATGGCTCTGCTACTGTAGGATATTTCAGTCTGTCAGATATTAAAACGTACCACGGAAGTGAGCCAAGACAGATCTAGCTGCTGGAATAATGGGAAAAAAGTTGGTATAAGAATAAATGCTGTAAATGAGCCTCATTTACTAACTGCACATGTGCCATTTGTGCGTAAAACCAGCATCCACAGGTTCTCAAACAGAAATCGCACAATTGCATGACACAATTGCACAAAAGATGCAAAATGGATGTGGAGTGGAGATGTGAAAAAAGGCATTATATGGAGTTTTTTTGCAATGTACTAACTCTTAAATTTGTAGAAAACTGCTCATTTAATAATAATCCCGATTCATTACAACATTAAAAGGTTAATCTCCTGTTGTAAATCTGGCAGAAAGAAACTATTTTTCTGTGCACATACTGTTTATTTGCAGTAATTGAGGAAATTAGTAAATGAGGCCCGATTTTTTTCTATATAAAATCTCTAAATTGTCTGTATAGTTGATGACAGAAATGTATTCAGCAAAATGTCATCTTTTATTGTTTCTCAACATATATTTGATGAATAAATAAAAAGTTAAATTAAAATGAATTAATAATTGGAAATTTAATAAATAAATAAATAAAGAGTTAATAGTTGTGCCTTTAGCTACTATTAAAAAAGTTCTCATTGATTTGCACCTTGTGTAGTCCACAGGCTTATGCTCCTGATAATAATCCATTCTTTCTGACTCGCTGTTACCACGATACGAACACACTCGATATCAAAACCTATTTTGTGGTCCACATCATGAACCTCAATGTTTCCGTTTTTAAACTCCCCTAAAGTTATATAGGAGGAGCACTGCCTTCCTTTTTTGGTTCCTACTAATTTCTCCCCCACTTCCAGAGCTCCGTGATGCAAAATATCATTCTGACGATCATCTGTTCCTGTGATGATCTTCATTTTGCTAATTTTTGTTGCCTTGTTGAACACTATGACAAAAAAGTCCCCAGTGGATGGAGCTTTGCCCCAAAAGTACTCATCAACACTACTGTAAGCTTTGGCAGCGTCATAGCTCTCAAAAACATTTATGTTCGTGTAGACACTGGCAGGGGGGTTGTCTGGAATATCAAGCGAGTCTTCTTCAAAGTCATCGTCCTTGAGTTTGTTCTCTGCCCCCTTGTAGGAAGAATAGTAGCCCATATGTTGAAACAGAGAGGGTTTGAAGCGAATCGCATCCTTCTGGGCCAGCAGGCCTCTGAAATGGATGAGCAACCAATCGCAAGGCATCTCCTGATAGAACATGAGAAGGAAATGGGCAAGTCTGGGAAGGTCTCGCGAGTGGTACATCTTCCCTATGTAGCCCAGTTTAGAGAATTCAAGCATCACCCAATAAGATCCCTCTCTGGAGGCCACCACCTTCTTCAGGGCAGTGAGGAAGTTTCGGGAACAGCGTACGTCATCTTCTAACATCATGTAGAAATCTGAGAGGTTGGTGCAGAAGTTAAGCAGAAAGGCATAATCTACATTCTGCTTGGAGCGAAAGCGTACCCTGTCCTCAGGATCATTATAATTTCTCTTCAGCCCATCCAGGGACGGATAATACTCCTCGGGCGCGTGGATGACTAGCAGCCGTCCTGCAATGATGTGGTGGCCAAACTTTCTTGAGATTTCTTGAACCAGGCTCTCACACCACGCCAGGTCAAAGTCTGCCAAATGGACGACCACCACAATCTCTTTGAGCTCCTCGTAGCTTGACTGGTCAAAAATGGACTTGATGGTCTCCAGTAGGTAGTTTCCTCGTTTTCTTTTCACAGATGATAATCCAATGGTGAGATATTCTGTAAAAACATCATGGAGTGTGAAATGATCGAACACTTAATAGTGAATACTGTAGGGTATAATGAGATGCATTCTTACTCTTTCGAGGCAAAGGCGTTCCAGCAAGATACCGGTAAGTCACATTGATGGTTCCGGAAAAGTTGGTAATGTCTTTAAAGGTATGAACATATCGCTCCGAGTTCAGCGGATGCATTGAAGTCTCCCGCAACTGACGTTTATCTTCCTGCTGAGATGGACAGAAAGCAAGTTCATTAGTCAAAATGCCCAGGATCTCTTAAACATCTGTAACAATCCCTATCAGATAAGTCAAAGCTACAAAGCTATATTTTCCTGGAATGTGTTTGCGTCTGTGAATAAATACTGCAGGCCATAAATATTATTGCACACTCTTATATAATATCATCAGAGGCAAATAATGCCTTTTGAATAATTAATTGTACACAATATTATTCTCTCAACTCTATAAATCACTTGTCTAGCATACAATTATAGCTTATTAAATGAAATAATACTTTAATGTTTTTTAGTGCACATAAACCTATGCTAAATTTGCCAGCAGTAATGATGTTTGCATTTCAATTAAATGGGGCTATTCAGGAAGTGACTTTGTCAAAATGGGCACACACTTTGAATAATTCAACAGACAAACACACGCGACATGTTATGATCACAAAGTTTTGATCATAAAGTTGGCCCCATGAATTATAAATGTGTCTCTTGCATTTGGACTGCCTCTACATCATGAAATTTTAAACATCCCGAGCTCTGATAATTATACATGCACAGCACAACACTGGCAGCCGTACACGCAACATTTGGTAATTAAAGCATATAAACAAAATAACTTTTCAGTACAGTGATAATTAATGCTAAATCACACGCAACAGCAGTAGTCGGGTTGTTGTGAAGTCACTATTGTCTTGTTATCTGCTTCACTGGTGTTGTAAATAAATTGACCTCTGTAATTTACCTGCTGTACTTTAACAAGGAACTCACCAGCACGTAGCCATCCTCGATGTAGAGGTTTATGAAGAGCAGGAACGTAATGAGCGCCACCAGAAAAGGAATGGTGGAACGTTTTCGGAAACATCTCATCTTGTCCAGGTACTTTAACGCCAGCCTCATGATGAAAACACTATCTGAGAAAACACAAAAAGAAGAATTTGATTTAGAACAGAAGTTTTTTTATTCAACATTTAAGTGTCAGCATCTTAAAAATGAGAACCCTCACAAATGCACTATTTAATTTTATATTTTTTTATTTTAGATATTTATATGTTATTATTTATTTATGTTTGTTATGAAAAATGGTTAAATATTTACTCTTAAATCCTAGACCTTTCCTTCAATATATATAGTAGTTTGTCATGATTTAGATTAAAATTCAACAACAAACTATTAAAGTGAATGGTAAATACAAAAGCTACAATGTTCAATATGTGTTCTTGTGTAAAACATGATGCTTGCAACACCAAGGTCATGGGTTTGGTTCTCAGAAATGCATGAAATTATGGTTGCACTGTACTGTAGGTCGCTATCAAATGCATGAACGTAAAGCACTATAGTAACACTTAAGTTCAGAACACTGCAATGATCACATCATTACTATTCAAGAGAAACAACCATGACAAACCAAAAAAAATCACTGGAGCACTTTTTTTGTTTATAAGACAGGACATTCACTATAAGGTCACACTAAAAATAATACAACCATCTCCTGTGCCTTTGAGCTTAGTAATTAACCTGACAGCAATGCTGGTATATTGTAGCTTTAAATCAAGAACACGCTGTGAGGTTAATATCCCATCCCCACTCGCCAGGCATACAATCTATACTCTATACCTTAAAATCCTGCTGTTTTGCCCTATTTCAGGCCTTTGTGTATCACAAACAAGACACATTCCTTAAAGATATACTGCAGCATTTCAATCTCTGCTATCCTCATCCTTTTTTTAAGAAAAGAAAAGCTCTGCAATGTGCATGAAACAGGCCCCAGGCATTCTGTCATTTCTGACCTCCAATTACGCAAAGTAATCAGAGAATGTAAAAAAGTTACGCAAGCGTTTTGGAAGTCTTTCTATGCAAGTATCAGTACAGCCTTTTGATGGCTGCCGTTAAGCACCTTAGACCACTAATGGAATACAAAATAACTTCACATCGGATCCCATGACCAAATGTGTATCGATCCTGCCCACCACCGGCGTGTTTCACCTGGGGATTGTCAAGCCAGTGCTGTATGAGACCTTCCCTGCAATTGGCAACACATTCAGAGCAAACATATAGGGTTTTATACAACACAAGTACTTATTTACTTTAATCACATATCAAAGACTAATGTCTTTCTTGTCATAGGTGCTTTTAATCAGGACACGAGAGAGCTGCAGTATGCTTTTACAACGACAAACAGCAATACGTTTTTGGACTACAATCAATTGCAAAGAGTGTCAGTTCCTATATAAAAAATAGGTTCATTTACTCATCTATATTATAAGATTATTAACCACATCATGTTATTTCATGTAATGTTAATGCATTGTAACAGCAAGCCTGGATTGATTTAACCTCTGAGGTGAAGGACACAGCCTGGAAACCTGCTTTATCCTTTAATAGACCACCTAACCGTCTACTGAAGGTTTCTCATTGGATCTTAAGATGTCTAATTCTTTCCACTGTAATCAAGTTCAACAGACACATATGTGCATTGCATGACATAAAAGCAATGCAGTACAAAAGACAAAATGCTAAAAGGTTGATGTGAATTACTGAGGAACATTGTGATGCTGAAGTCAATAAAAAAAAACTTCTTTAAGTTAATGTATTGAGGATAGTTGGAAGTGTATTAATTTAGAGTCTAGAAAAGTGTAAGAGTTAAAGTACGAGTAAAATTTAATAAAAATGTTCCCCCGAACAAGGCAGAGAGAAACTGATTTTTAATTGTTTTCAAATATCTCGCACAACCTCGTTTTCCAGGTATTTTTCCACCCCCTCAAATCTGCCTGTAAAGTATCCAAACACTTCAGATGTTCCCTCAGGGTGAAAATAAAACATCCATTAGAAACGTATTAGGCTGAACTGACATTATTCCTCCTCTTTTCATAGATGCAGAGAGCACCGCATGTTGACATGCACACAAAATCAGTTTTGAGCTCTAAAACCAAAGAAATGGCAGAAAAACAATGATTTAATAATACATGCATCTCTTCCCAGACAAAAGCCACCGATTTAGTTGGTTAAAGGGAAAAAACACCAACCTAGTGTCTTCATCTATTGCGTAATTACCCCTGACAGGGCCGATTCTGGAAGGAGGCGGTCTGCACAGCTGCCAGGGATCTTGATTTTGCAGAGGTCTCATCCGAGCCAGTGCTGATGTAAATAACCCGAGGCTTTTACGCCGTGTAGATCATCACCTCCCGGGGCGAGCGGTCTTTTTAGCAGTCAATATAAACTACCCATTTAACTGTGCCAAATGAACCGGCTCAATTAGAATATGAAAGAAGTAATGTAAAGAGTTGATTTCAGTAAAATGAGAGAACTCCAGATGGTTGCCGAGTCTAACGTCAGCTTGCAACGTGTTGGCTAATGCGAGCTGTCACAATTTCACCAAACTCATAGGCAGTGTGCTTATAAACACAAAGCGAGAACGTTGTGCCAGTCTCATCTGGAGCTTTTATCTAATGTTCATAGCTTGACGGTAGAAATGTCATTTCTCCCAGGGTGCGTCTCTCTGCTTTGGTGACATGAAATAGAGAATAAACTTCAGAATGAGAAACAAGAAGCTCCCTGGTGAGAGGAAGGCAATTACAGTCACGTCTGATGTGCAGCAAGACCTCATGAATAAGAAAAACAAATCAGTTTACAGATTTGGAAATGGCTTGGAGAGATGTTTGAGGAAGGATATGTGCTAGATTGTGAAACTGCGATGCAATTTTTATTATGTAAATGCACTACGAGAGAATGTGGAATTAGAGAACACTTGGCGTGAGTTTGATTTTAACACAAACACTCCTGGTACTCGACAACATCTCACAGCTATAAATAGTGAACGTACAAGGCCATGTTTCATTGGCGTATATTTGAAAACAATAAGTCACTGTAGTCACTATTTCTGCATATTTCCTGATCCTTAAAGCTGGAAATACAAAATAAATATGAGTAGGCAAATTTCCTCAGAGCTCAGTTGTGAAATAAATTAAGCCTGTAATTCTAAATAAGCATTCTAATTCCATAATACAACACAGAAACGTTATATAAATGTGAGTTTTGCTAAAGTAAATCTATATAAAGCAGCTTGAACTTTCATGCCCGGTGTTCTGCCTTAAAAAGAAACTCGCATTTTGAACCGTACACTAATCTTGCAATCACAAGCCGCACATTTTTTTCAGATCAACAGCTTCATAATACCTCTGTCAGCTATAGGTTTATGCTGCTCAGGACGCAGAGGCGTACCTTGCCTTAATGCAAAAACCTGCACGCAGGGAGAAAAAGCCATTTTGACTAAGAGAGAAACAGATTAATAAAGCTGGCAGTAGAAAGCAATTCTTCCACATTTGATCTTGTTATCTGTTTTACATTATTTCCCAAGGGTATGCTGCACCTCGCTGATATACAGCTCTGCACAAATAATCAATTAAGCCAGCAGATTCTACAGCCTTCTGCTCTTGCTTTGTGTCAAAGCTTCAGCCACTTAAATAGATTTTTCTCTTTAACAAAAGGAATGAAATACAAGAAAAAAGCACGGGCTTCAGATGATAAGACACACTGCCTATAGATTGACGCTGTGGGGGATAAACTCCATTTTGTTAATTAAATAAATTTCTTTATAGCAATCAATTAGCACAATGCAGGCGCTGTTTATCAAAAATTGCCATTAGGCTTATTTATACCAAAAATGCAATTATGTAAAGGACCAAGGGTCTTTCGTGGTAAATGTGCAATCAACAACAAGTGTGAGAAAAGGAAAATTAACATCTGCTTCATTGTGTTTGTAGTGGTAAAGAGTTGTGATTTATGACTTGTGTAATTGACTATGCTCATATGAAAGCATTGATTAATCATTTAAAACTGCAAAGGGTACTGACTAAACAATACCATTAATTATTGGTAGTTCAAAATGATCAAATGCAACTTTAATTATAAATCCCTGAGGCTTGCTGTTAGCTCCCTATGACCATAACCTATAAATAGGTTTTCTGGAAAGCAAAATTCAGAGCCTGAAGTTTATTAATAAAAAAGTTTAGGCAGTAAATATTTAGCATTAAAATTTCTTTCATTTAAAAAGTACCCCAAATAATTGATATGACTTTACTGGGCAGTTACAGTAGCACTGATTCAGACCGCAAGGTGAGCGCCCCCTACTGGCCTCCTTGACATCTCTTCTAGCAGGTGTTAGCTATCCAATTTAGGTCTCTCATTAGCATAAAAACCAGACTCAAACCTGCTTCTGTGAGAAATTGCACAAGAACTGCATAGTAAAAAACTGAGATGTTGCTGAATCCGTTTAAAGTATGCTTAAAAGAGTAGTTCACCACAAAATAAAAACTGCCATCATTTACTTTTCTTAAATTATAAACATGTGTTATGTAAGTGTAAAGGTCAAGCAGAGAGCAAAGTAAACAAAACACTTTAAAATCATTCTTAAGTGAGATATTGCCACTCAAATAATTGTATAACTAAAAATGCTGTCTTTTTAACTGTATGCCTGGAAGTGAATGTTCATAGTTTAAAAAGAGTTAAGATATATTTTTCTTACACAAATTCAATTTAGGTATGGATTACATTGATGTTGTTTTTAATGCTTTAACTATAGATGATAAAAGTCTTATAAACCTTGCCATTGAGAATGATTCATTTTTATTTTGGAGTGAACCGTATCTTCAAACACTGTAATTTGCTTAGATTTAGCTAGATAAAAACCAAAAACTCAAATCTAAACCCATCTCAAAAAACCCATCTACTCATCTAATTTAATAGTATGTTATACTTAGTATATTTAATAGTATACTTCAAATCTCCTTTTCTCAATACAATGACTGCCTGTGAATCAAAGATTCTGCCTGTTTGTATGCATTTGCTGAAACGGCACCATCTGACATCGTTTACGCTAAAGTAAGAGAAGAAGACTCTGGAGAGATTGCGAGCTTGTAACCGGAGAATCTTCATTAAAACATGAAAAACATTGTTCAACTATTGCTGACAATGTCAGATACACACACACAGATATACACCCCTTTTCTACCAGACAGCAAGTATAAAGTCTGAGATTTCACTGAAACCTGCTTAGTCAAAATTATTCATGTTTCTTGCTTCACAGCACACCGGCAAAGCTGAGGTTGAATTTCTGTTGCCCATTAAAACGCTGTGTAAGTGACATTTCACAAGCACACTGTGGACACTTGTTGTCTAAAACTTGATGCCAACACACGAACTCATGCCCAGGTTTCAAACTTTCCTCCAAACCAGGGGACATTTCCTTGCATCTTATGAAGTTACGGCTTTCTTACAGATTACAGATTAAAGAAGGCATTTGTTTATATTCCCATCTTCAATCTTGGTGGCTGCCTATTTTTAGAGGTGACGTTTCTCTGTGCGGATCTGTCGAATGTCTCTTTGTTTTGATGTATGAATAAATCCAACACCCTGCTTGGATTTGGGCGACGTCCAGACTGCAGCAGGCATCAGCTGTACAGGTGGCTTAGCTTCAGGTTGGAAGCTGTGTGAAGAGCTGAATTGATGCTGAATACAAAGCAAATTCTTTCATGGTTTACAAATGCCAGCTTCTTTAATGGTAACAATAAGCACACAAACATGCCAGAATTGAAGTGCTTTACCGAAAGAAAAATAGAGATTGCGTAATTCAGTTTTTGTGTTCCATGCCAGGTTAAAAGCTTTTTGATCCTGAAAAAAAACTTTTTTGGTAATGAATACATGAATTAATGGAGAATTAAAGTCCCCTGTAGTAAATAATTTTATCTCAAAACTTTGATAATCAATATTTAAAAATCTTTCCTGTAAAAAATCTTTCTTTCTCCCTTGTACGTGGATCTATAAATATTCAAATTAGTCCCTGCCTTTACTCAATTACACCAGCTCAGACTACCCAATTTATGTTGATGTGATAAAATGACAACAGATAAATAAAATAAAAAAACAATAGAAAATGAAATATTTACTTATTAATAAAATAATTGTATTACTAAAATATTAGGTTTATAATGTGCCCCTTTGCAAACTTGTTTGCTGTCTGTAAGCATCAATACTATTCTGATGATGCAAAGCACACAAATATTAAGTAAATAATATTTCAAAAATAGACTAATTTAATTTAAACATTTTATCAATATTTTTTCAGTATTAAATGAATTGTGTTTGACACTCTATTTACAATGCATTTAAGTTATACATTAGTTCAGTATGTGTGTCCTCTGGGAACTTTTGTTTTAAGCTCCCCCACTGAGCTCGGAGCAATGCATTCTGGGATTTCTTTATCCATAGAGGCCACATGCATGCTTTAAAATGGGTCAAAACAAGTTTTCTTATAAGGCAGCACAGTTACAGCATGCTTTTTAAATATTTGAAGCCATTCTATTGGGAGCATCCTATAAATGTCTTAAAATGTTATCTTAGTAGGCAGCTTAGTGGGTTTTGGAACTGATCCATTGACCTTTCATTTGAAATGTGCAGTCTATACTCATCTTTCTTGTCTGATGTTTACGCATTTTAAAAGTCTGCATTTGAGTTCTTTACAAATCTGAGTGACTAATGCTTACTCAACTCTCGCAGTGCCTTCGGTTACATGGCACATCTTCCATGTTTAGCCTGTTGAGCGAAGGTTCTGTCATTGCCGCGAGGCAGAGGTATACCTTTGAGGTCAGTTGGAGATGCAGAGGCTTTTGAAATTCTATCAGCAGAGGGTGTAATGAGGAAGAGAGGCGTAAGAAATGATTTATGTGTGAGTGAGTCTCTCTCAGGTCCCTCTCAGCAGTTAGTACTTTGACCCAGATTATAGCACTAACCCAAACCTCAAAGGGGAGCGCTGGAGATGGACCTTAGCGATATGATTGCCCCTTTTCTGCTACAAAGAACACAAATATATGATACTGTGTTCGAGGCAGATAAAATAATTAAACGGATATTTCAAATAAAGTGTCTTTTGATGTAAATGCATTACTTCAATGCAAGTCCATATCTTTGAACATTATTTTATCAGTGGCCTACACTCTACATTAATTAATTTGCATTTGACTTTGTTTATTATATTCCATAATATTCTAGTGTTTTGTTAGTCTACAAACAGTAAACATGCACACTTTCATCTTTTTCCAAGATTCATTGTTTTCATTATTAATGCCAATTTTAAACGCAGTAATGCATTAAATTAACAGTCCATATATTACCATTTTCTTTCTCTTAGCATTTCTTGCTTTTCAGGTGCGTTTAAAAATGGCATCTTGACACCACAACACACACGATATCTCGGGTCTAGTGGGAGAAAGTGTGTGAAAGCCACACCATTGAGCAAAACATCCCTCCCTATCCATTTATGAGAGAGGAATGGCAGGACAGCTCTCTTTCCTAAAAGCTCTGTAAAAAGCCAAGGTGACCGCTGGGTCACAAGTGAGAAATAGGAAAATGGTTGTGGGGCATGCGTCCAGTAGCAGATAACATGAGAAAGCACTATCTCCTCTCAGCACATTTCTGTGCAAGGAAAATCCAATGCTATAGCATTCACAAGAGAGACTCTCTTTCTCTCTGACTCCTTTTCTCTCTCTCTCTCTCTCTCTGAAATGATGGACAGGTCATTGTTTATCAACGTACAATAGATACTGTGTATCAAAGTCGTGAGAAACGCTTTAACAATGTAATTTCAGCTTTTTATGGCGATTCATTTGCAAAAGGGTTCGTGCATAAGCGCCAAGATTGTTTTTTACAAGTGCTCAATAAAAATGAACTATAAACATTTGCAGTAAACATTCTCCTACAAAAACATTAATGTGATGAAAACTAAATTAAAATGTGTTTCTAATGTTAACGGGTGCAATAAATAGCCGAGGTAAAAATATGACTTTTAAAAACACTTCACAATCATATTCCACTGACATCGGTGTACTGTGAAATGCTTTGTTTGCTGGGAAATGAAATCAAACCTCTGTGTTATCTGGACAAACATTGAGCTTGTGTTTGTATACTGGCAAACCTGCTGAGACGTCTGTAGAAAACAGTAAGTCGGTAACTCAAAACATTGTTTACAAGCAAAAGTCAATTGCACTCATTTCAAATGTCACTCACACACATTATTAACATTTTAATGAGCATTTAGGTTTCGTTTAAGCACTTATCTGAAAGAGGTATGTCCTTTTTCCTTGTATTGCATAACTACATTTTGTATTGCACTGCTCTGTTAACATTCAGAAAGTAATTAGCATAAAGGGACTAATTACAACAACATTTGCATATATTGGGACTAAAATAGAGCCATTTTTACATTAATTAATTAAATTGTTCTTAAAAAGCCATTTTTTTTTGTTGTCAAGTAATTGATTAAAATATTTAACCATAATCTTGCTGAATTAAGGAAAGTATTTTTACATCCCTATGACTATTCACTATGTTCTTCTGTGCAAATCTGAATTATGACCCAGGTTTATGAAACATAATTATTCATAGCTTTCTATTAGGTTTTATTATGTATACACAGTTTTTTCCATTGCTTTATTTTAATAAATTACAGTACTGTTCAATTTCTGTGTAATTGTAAAATGATGGAAATATTAGTCAAATAAAAATTATGACATTTAAACTGTTGATTTATGCCATTTAGAAAACGGGGGAAAGAAAACCGTAAGATCTTTAGCAATATGATTTTGCACTGCTGTAGAAATATAAGTCTAATCTTCTTCACTAATGTCTGTTTTGGGAGATGTTCATATGCAGTCAAATGAGGCTGTGAGCCATTTGTAAAGCAATCATTTCTTAATTAATGAGCACAACTCTGCTCACTGACATTTATGCTTGTAGCTGTGTGGAATAACTTTCTGACTTCCACAGAAGAGTTCAGTCATTTACTGTACCATTAAATTCCCAATCACACTTTTAAAAGGAACATTGTCACATCACAACCTTACACAGAAAGCCATGGACATTATGACCCGAAGTCAGCTGCTGGATCGATCCCCAGAAAAATATGCCAGATTATATTTAAAACTCAATTGCTTTTTCAGAATTGAGCCAATGACATCTGGTTATATTTTTTTATTTTAATTTTTATATATTAATATTAATATATTAATCTTCTGGTTAGATTTGCTTTTATATAAATATATCTACGTTCCTTTACTTCAACTGGTAGAGCATTCCATTAGAAGCATTGCAAAGGTCACGGGTTTGCATCCCATGAAACACAAAGTGATGAAAAACATATACCTTGAATGCACTGTCGCTTTAGATATAAACATCTGCCAAATGCATAAATGTAAATATCAAAGATTTATTTCTAGAGTAGCTTTTAGACAGCACAGCAATCATAATCACGGATGCGCATGTAGATTCAATCCATTAAATTTCAGTTCCAAGACGCTCCTGAAATCTTTCCTGTTACACAAATAAAAGACTTTCATAACTGATTACTGATTGCAAAATAAGGTTGAAAAGACATGCTGTCAGCAATTCCCCATTTAATCTCTACTAATGGCACTTTTCTTAAAAAATAAACGAATAAATAAACATTCCAGCATAAAGCGTCTGCTGCTGCTACCTGTTCTTTCGGCTGACAGGCTGTCGCCTTTGAAGTTTCTCAGCAAGCCTGAGGTGAAATGAAACAAAACTTTATTTCGTACTAAACAAAGGTAAACTTTTAGTGGAGTTTCAAAACACAGGAAAAGCTCACGCTTGGCATCTTTTTGATGTTTAGCACGCGCAGCACATGTTCTCCGGCTCCTCTAAGAATTAATTTGGTGCGCCAGCCTTTCAGAACTACACTACCACACTGAAGGTGGAGAAGAAGAACAATGACTTCTGCTACTCTAGCACAACAGAATATTGAATCAGATAGCTGTAAAAGCTGAGCTTTCTTTATTATTGATGATAACAGAAAGAACTTGAGTTGGAGATAAACCCCCCCTTGTTGTATATGGACACTTTCAAGCACATAATCCTACACACAAGTGCACACTTTCTTAAAATACAGTAATTTTTATGTTTATCCATTTAAAAATTAAAACTGTACATACACAAATTCTTTAATTTGCCATATTTTACAACAAGTTGTTTTTCTAGCTTTCCTGGATTTGATCAATGGTCAGGATAGAAGGAAAGGAGCATAATGTTCATCTAAATAGTGCTCTTATTTTAAGTGTTTAGGATGTAAGTTAAATAGACTTCATGCTTTAGAGACTTCAGAGAGCAGAAAAAATATTTATTATGCATTCTTCTTCTACCATCACCCTATCCCACTTTTGGCTAATTTCCCACAATTTCCAAGCTTTCTAAAAATGAATATACATTACGGCTGCAGTGAATCCATTTGCATGGCAGCATAATAATGAAGAAAAAGTGCTTTCAAAAAAGCAATTAATCTTATGTAAAATGCCTGTTTAATGCCTCTAATGAGATGCCATTTGAACAACTGTGTTGTACAGGAAAGACCAGAAACACCATTGTTCATTCATTTGATTAAGGCAATGGTAAACAAATTCTGTTTACTGGAATACGACCAGTTGCTCTTTTATCAAAAATAAATGCTATAGAAAAATATTGCAGAAGGCTATACCCCAAACTCTGTTGCAGATAGATCAGCATTCAACAAAACACATTTAAAATGTGAAATTAGATTCATACGTTTGGCATTCAAGCTAGGTATTATGACAAGATGAAGTTCCACATTGTGGAAGTAGATGCTTTTGGCAAAGGATTACACCGAGCCTGCAGAATCAAACAAACATTGCATTAATGAAAACACCAGCCTATGTTCTAGATGTGTGTTGTCATCATAGTGTTATCCCATTGAAGGTGAAAACTGGTTCCTCCCACGATCGGCTTTGGGCTGATAACATCTTCAAATGTTATTATTCTAGCACAGGTCAGAAACTGGGTCCACGGCTAAAGATTTGAGGAAAGGTTATTTTCTCTTCAGGCTGTGATGTGAACCATTCTGTACAGAGAGCTACAGACATTTCTGATATACTGATAGTGGCCTTGGCTGTCAATCAACCTGCTATGACAAAAGACAGGTGTTGTATTAAACTTACAATTCAATTTATAGCCATATCGGTAACAACAATTTTACTCAGACAATTTGTTTTGAATGGATACAATTACGACACGCGAAAACAAATCTGCCTGTTGTGAACAGAGTGTTAGTTTCCATCCGCTCAACATCTTGATTTATTTATAGGTTTCAAGAATAGAGGTCTGAACACGGGCTGGACACCGGGCCAGTGCGGCTACCTTTACCGCTCCCTGGCCGAGGAGGATGGAGGTAGGCGAGCACATTAATGATGCATAGGGACCGGCACGTTCAGTTTAAAGTTCTCCATGCTCTGTACAGACTCACTGAAATATGCATAAGCAACGCTGCATGTGCAGGCTGCAACCCGCCGCGTTACTTTTCACCCGGGCGAAGGGTGCAGCGTTGGACGGCGCGCTTGCAGGGGAGGAACCGCGAGCTCTTCTGATAAAGCATGTTCGAGTCGTAAGTTGTTTGTTATGAGACATCAATTCTGCATGTATGTGTTGCTCATGTGGAGTTTTATGGTTGTTTTTGTCATTAAATAGATTTATACCTAGGCAAGGAATAATACATTACACAGTTGCGTTTAATAACTGTATGATATATAAATAAACTTGCTTACTACAAACGTATCACTCACTTTATAGCGGTTTCTGTCATATAATATATTTTTAGTATATACTGTATAGATGTTGTTTTGTAGTGACTTTGAGGTTCGCATTAGTCCCACTAATGGGTTTTAATTTTTTAATTTTGTCAGTATATTTTTTCCATTAAGTTATTTTTTTTACTTTGGTTTATGCCCAGCTGCTTAAAGTAAATAATATAAAAATGACTTTTTACTAAATGACTTTCCTAACTTTTGGAAGTGTTTTCATGCTGGCTTATTAGTTTTAATGAGTTGTTTATTCACATACTGGCTTCTAGACAGAGTAGTTTGGTCTGTTGCCTTGCCTTAAAGCTTTTGCTACAACAACTAAAATGGCAAAAGCGCCAGCTCTTCAACAAATCTAAGCAACTTAACTCGAGGCAAACGTCCAAAAATACCATCATGTGTTGACTATGAAACCGCAGTCAGCAGTACCCCATCAAGAATTCTCAGGCAAACAGACACACACTTTCATTACTTGGCACAAATATTTGAATGACCTTCAAAGTATTGTGCCATGTTGCTATTTCTGTCACACAGGTCTAACAGCGACCTCAAACATGTCAGAATCCGTTATCACTTTGTGGCGCGCAATGCCAACGAGCTCACCGTGCAGCAGGGTGAGATGCTGGAGGTACGGATGACCCTCTGGGAGGAGGAGGTGGAGGAGGATGGGGAGCGAAGGGCAGGTCTGAGGTTCACAGTGTGGGAGGTAGAAGGAGAACAAAACACAAGTGCATGTTCTCATGCGGAGCTCGCGCTTTTGAAAGACCCTAGCTGATGTTTGAAACAAAAAAAGATATATAAAACATTTCAATGGTTAAAAGTGTAAAGAAACTTTCAGGGAAGCTAGACTGAAAATAATGTATAGTGTATAACCTCAATTCAGTATTTAAATGGTGTCCAAAGTACTTTTTAGTGTTAAATGTAATTAAAAACTGTAATATTAAAAATATTTATTTTAAAAGTAATGCAAAAGCATCTTCAAGGAATTCGATCAATATCAGACAAAGTATACAAATGCCAAAAAGCTGAATCTACTAAAACAAACAATGTTTGAACATAGTCTTATACAAAAATGCACAAATCTAGTTTTTATACTTCTACATATACCGTAGAGTATATATACACACTCGCAAGCTCCTGCAATTGCACAATAACCTCAACAAGAAGTTGAAGTCTATTATTTAGAAAGATGTTCTTTCAACCTGTCACTTGCAGACGTTTGCTGTTTCCCTCAGAACAGCCTCCAACCCCCCAGGCACTCAATTTACATGAGAACTACTGAAGTGATCAAGAGGGATTACCCCCGATTGGCTAATCCATCTAGAAACATGGATAATCGTGTTTCTAGACATGCCCGGCCTGAGCCTGGTATCACTGGGATTTAATTCTAGTATCTCAATGGTAGGATGCATCATTTGAGACAGAGTATGTTACAACCAAACGCTTTTAGTTAAAATAAGACATGTTGAATGAGGATGAGACACGTGAATACAGTAAATTTGTCAGGTTAAAAAAAACGAAATGTAGATAATATCAAGGGAAATGTACAATATTTATGTTAGATGTGAACCACACGGTATTTTGTCTTATTTAGTGTTACATAATTTTAAAAATATTCTTATGGATTTTTTAAAGCTAAAACTTTTGTGGGTAAAAATAAACAATGTACATTAGTTTTTTAGCAAGTACATAAAATCAATGTTTAAACCTGTCTCCTTACCTTAACCTGATTTACAATGGTAAGCTTATAATAATGATTTATATGTTAAGCTTCTGCTTATGTGTGGAAAATCTGACTCACAGACCACATAAAGATCAGTACATGAAGTACTGTCACTGTAACTGCAATTTTACGTTCCAAACAAAGATGGCGATATAGAGGCAAAAATACAGCCTGCAGATTTATATTTAGTCAGTATTATTCATGCTTTATCCATCTTTTTAGATTATTTGTTGCAATGCATTCTGGGATTGCCTTCACCCTGAAGGATCTATACAATGCAACTAAAACAAGTATATCCTTTAAAAGAGGGCGCATGTGTTTGTGGCCTCTGTGTTGTTAAAAACAAAAAAAATGTTGGATTCAATGCATTATGATCAATCCTAATTCATCTACCCTCTTCATCTACCATCTTATTGCAATTCATTCTGGGGTTGCTGTCTTGATTAAGTATCTACATCGTGCAATGCTGCCAAAATGAGGTTTTGTTCAGAACAGACCGCATTTATGTTTGGTCTCTAGGTCTTGGAAAACCATAAACAGTGGTGGCTGCTAAGGAACCGCAGTGGTCAGTCAGGATACGTGCCTTGTAATGTACTAGAAGAGGTCAAACCAGGAGATCAGCAGTACAACCGCGCAGCTCTTTTTAGCAGCCCGGTAAACCTACTGTGCAAACCCACTGTTTATTATTTGCATTCAACAAACATTTTCCAACCCTACGTGCCAGACATAAACTGATACTTTATTTTTCTGTCCCTCTTACTTTCTCTGTTTTCTTGTTCTTCATCTACAGGCTGTGAATCCTTACAAAGGTACCTCAGCTGCCCCTGTAAATCATGCCGAGGTTTTGGAGATGAATAAACCCTCCAGGGACAAAGACAGTATGTACCTTTTATCTGCCCTGTGTATTCGCTGTGAGATGGAGAGCAGCGAGTCTGCTGGAAAAAAAAATGCAGGGAAGTGGGAAATGAATTTGGTGTGAGAGTGCTCTTATGCACATAGATTGCAGATTTTTACCACAGTTTATTGCTTCTGTCTTGGGCAATCGTGTTCGCTATGTCTCTGTCTCTTTGCCTGTCTCTCTCTCCTTTTTCTCTATCTAGACCGCAGCCAACAGAAAGAGGTAAACGATGAGCTGTTGAAGAGGATAACGGACAGTAAGGCTCAACCCCCAGCCCGTAACTTTCGGGTAGAGCGCTCGTGCAGAACCGTGCCCATCACGCAAGCATCTCAGCCCTTTGAGGTCCACGCATGGCTCAGTACCAAGGGCTTCTCCAGACCGTGAGTAACATGTGAACTGCAACTAATAATGTGACTGAAAGAGGTGGTGTTGCCTAGTAGTTAAACATCTGGGCAGATAATTGGGAAAGTTGTAGGTTCAATTCAACATGGGTAATATATTAACTATGAAGATAGTACTGAATACCATGGTACGTTAATTTCAGAATTGAATATACTTATAAAGGTACTATGGTACCTGTCTAAATTACCATGGTAATACCCTAACACTATATGGTTCAACCCTAACTTTTAAACAGTTATAATGTTTAGCTTTTTTGTTTTAAAGTTGATTTATCCATATTCTAGGTAAAATTTGTTGTAGAAGAGTATCATACATTTTTTGTATCTGTTATTTTCGCCCTGAGGTGAAAAATAAACTGGTAATATTGCAGTAAGTCATGAATTCTGATGCTCAAAAGCAGCCAGGAATGTTTTTACCACATCTAATCCTTACAATTAGATCTTCAGACGTTTGTTATAATATCTATCCTAGTCGAGATCAAGTTTCTGAATACCATACAACAAGTGCTTTTTGATGTGTAAAAGTAAGCAGGCATAAAAAAATATTATATAATATTATGACCCTGACTGTCAAAATCGAATTATTATATAACGAGCATTAAAGTTTGATTTCACATATAAATATAACTATGATTTCAATCTTTGTCATTACTCAATCAATATTAAAGATCACAAAAAATGACTTTGGGTTTTCACAGGCAGGGTCACATATTTCAAAAACATGAGAATTGTTGTGTTACAGTAGCTTGGATTTGTAAAAGCTTTTTTGCATGAGGAGGCAACCTTTGAGATCAGAAAGTTGCAGTATGTTTTTATAGTACAATGAGAACTTCTCTTAAAAAATAGAATATTTACATGATGAATCTCTACAAAATGAAAATCTAAATATTATTTTCATGTGTCAGGGTGGTGGATTGTCTGGGTAGTCTGAATGGAGCTCAGCTTTTCTCCCTCAGCAAGGATGAACTGAGGGCCGTGTGCGGGGACGAGGGGTCGCGTGTCTACAGTCAGATCAGCGTGCAGAAAGCCCAAATAGAAGTCAGTCAGAGAACATCACTCACACTTAATCTAAATGTGTAATTTAAAAACATTCAACTGCAAAGAAAAAGTGGGCCTAAGAGCCGTTGGGTTTTTATTCTTTATATCAGAAGAGTCATGGAGACACAGAGCTGCAGGAGATCATGAGACGACGGCAACAGGAGGTGGAAGGCTCAACCTGGGACTGATTACAGTCAATCAGGCCTTCACTCATGGCAATAATTTCATCGCATTTTCTTCAATACTCTTGTTCACCCTACAATCAACAGCCACCCAGAGGAATTCAGAACAGATGGACTAAACAGCTCCAGTCATTACTGTAGTCGAGTCCAGCCATTTCCTTTATGACCTGTACAATGTAGTACTTAACATCAGTACTTTAAACTGATGAACATGAAAGTATTGGGATTGAAGTCTTTAACCTTCATTTATAGTGAGAAATACGGGCACTGGCTTATGATAAGACCTAATAATTCAACAAGAACTGGTAACTGCATAAAAATTGTAAGGATTTTCTGTATAATGGTAGTTTGTAATGCAGTAAAGTACATACTTCACATACTTCATATAGCTAAATTACTACTTACTATTAAATTGGAAGAATGTCTCATCATTCATTTGTCTGCACTTCTGTATTCTCATGTTTCACATTAATGCAAACCAGATTATGTTTATTCATGTTTATGCATGATCAGTGGATCTATCTTCCCCTTATATTTCATCATAAATAAAAGCAGAAATAATAGGACATGGTTACATTCCCCCATGGGCACTAATCATTATATTATAATAGCTTTTTTGTTTTTCAAGATCAAGCAGGAGTCTCTGCCAAACATGTTCGTCATTCAGTTTAAGAAAATGCAAATGCAAACTATAATCCTAACACCCCCATCCCATATTCTTCTAATGAAAAGATAAATTAAGACAATTAAAAAGAAATTTTGTGGGCGCTGTGTATCCAAGTCAAAATGTATTTACAGCAAATGCATTCATGCTTAGAACATCAACATTGATGATTTAAAATGCCACAGCAGTCAGGCATCATTGTACGATTTCTTTACAGAGAACTGATTCCTACAGCTTTTTTTACCCTTATAAACCCCTTTCAACCTTCTGAAAGCCATACGGCTGAATCTCTAACCGGCTCGCTGACTGACAGCTTTGCTACTTACCCTCACAGGGGGCACATAAGTGCGGCTTTCAGTTTGTCTTGTTGCTTTTTTTCTGGAATAGATTGTGAACGCATCAGCGAGTATTGTGCTGCGTTCAGGATGAGCGGGAATGACCCCCATCTCTCCCTTTGTATGCGCTGTCAGAACGCCTCCCAGCCCTAACAGAGAGTGGATGAGGCTGTGTATTGTCACTATGATTCATGGCATGAATCAATCCCTAATGATGGAATTTACGGAGAGGAACGTCAAAGGAAGGATGCTGGAGATTTGCGGCGCGGTGGAACTGTTGTCTATAATGTCTGAGCAACTTACCATCTTACTATTATATTCATTGTAGATTGTAGATATATGTTCATTGTAGATATTTTTGAAAACAAAATATATGCAAATTGTAGATACTGTATGGGCAATTCCAATGTTATGGACGTGACATTTTCAGTCAAAACTTAAAATATAAACACCTGTTGAGTCCAGCCATAAAAAAAATCGAACACGCTATCGAAACAAGTTATCTATTTTAAAAAATAGAAATATGCGTTATGGATGTGACCAAAAAGATTAACCTGTTAACCTGGTCACCGTTCCTCAGGAGGAACACTTATGTTATTTCCCTATTTACTTTAATATTTCGTAGTTGAATTCTATTATGATCATGACAAACTATACATTGATGGAAAGCTATAAGACTCGAGATGAAATATTTGAAATTTTTATAACAATAAATGTAAAAAAAATGTTACTGTAATTGATAAAATATCAAAAAATATAAATGATTAAAAAAAAAAAAGACTTATCTTATATCTAAAAATGAAAGAATTGTTCAGATGTGCATTTTTATGTGTATACTCAATTTCTGCTGTGAAAGTTATCAGGTTAAACTGCACAAACCAAAAGTAACAAAAACCAGCAAATGGAGAAAGGGACTCTTCAAATAACATAAAATAGTTATTTTATAGTTATATTATTTAAATTTTCATTTGCTCATTTATGAGGAAATGCACAAATGATTTTTCTTACCATTTGGTAAACAGTCACAATATCATTCAGAACAGAATATGGTAATACAACCCTCTAGATGACTAACCCAAATGCCTAGCTGGCATAAATCTCATCATATGCATGATTCTCCTGATGAATAACATAAAAAACAGCTCTGACTTTGACATCATCTGTTTGTTTATTCCCAGTTATAAGTAACTGGAAACATGAAAGAAATTATCATGATTAATTTGGCATTTCACTTCAGTGACAGATCTGGCATTATGGGGGTGTATGTGTGTGCGCACGCAGGGGGCAGAGAAGTTTTTTTTTTCCCAGACAGACAACTAAATGCGCTGTATCACTCACACCCGCGCTGTCAGCACGACGGGAGACCGACGGTTCCGAACTTCATCTCTTTTTGCTCGCTTCACCACCCGGTGGGCCATCACTTAAAACAGAAGACAATAACATGCATGGGGGGGATGGCGTCTGATGCCTGCAGATAAAAACTCTTTTTTGAGCCTTTTAATGCACCACAAAAATCCACTAAAAATATGGCTGCATAATCAATAATATATTGAACCGCATATGTAATGTGTACCTATCAGAAAATCTTGCGTGTAAGGTGTGATGGAAATGTAATTTAGCTGCAACAGCGTAAATCTTCCTCAGCAGATGTTATGAGCGATCCGCCACTTTAAGATGACTGAAGTGACACGGATGATTAAAGGAAGAAGGGAACAATGTGACAATGCGTGTACAGCATCTCTTTAAGACTGCGCCAAAATCCCTAATTCCCTGTGTTTGTTCGTGAGGATTAGTGGGTGCTCGACGCTCGGCACTAACTCATCAAGTGTTCCCGCTAATTCTTATCCAACCGTGACAAAAAGCGTACCATTTCTTAAATTACTCTACTGTTAGTCTTGCATGATTTATATTCACTATGTGCTGCTGGTTACTCGAAGGTGAGGGGAACCACGTTATTAGCCAGTTATTCCTCGAATGACATTTCCCCCCCGCCATACAGACATTTGAGATTTACACTCTAATTGCGACTAACTAGACAAGTGCCCTTTCTTTTGGCCTGACCTCACTAGCATTAATAGTTCAGATTAAATCAAATGTCATTCCACACTTAGGTAATTGAATTATATCTCTGTGTTCCGCCTGACATCTGCAGCGATTCATTTTCTTTCCCCCTTTTGTAAATCACCCCGGACTTCAATTTAGATTTGTGTCTCTGTGTTTTCGTCAGACGCAGGGAGAGGAATCGATCCAGCTGCCCCTTCTGCATCGGAGAGGGTCTTACTGCTCACACGGCACAATCGATTTACAGTGTGGAAAGCCGTTGCTTTTTTAATCTGCTGAGAAACAAACCATGAACAGTTAACGGGCATACAGTCCATGCGTGCGTGACACACAGACAGTCGGGACTAAACAATATGTGAGAGGCTTGATGGCCATTTAGCTCGAGGCAAATGTATAAGGATGGCCATTTAATCCTTCAGAACAGAGACAGATCAAGTTAATGCACCCTGTCACATCCTTTCTGCCTCAAGACAACTCGGCTTAATGTACAAAAAGCCCCACAGCAAACACTATTCAACTGGTTTAAAGGATATTAAGAAACTACTGTGATGGGCAATCTGACCTGGTGGGTTCTGGAAACAGGTGAAAAAATTAGGGGTTCTTGCTCAGTTTATGCAATGTGCAATAGTTAATGAATACTTAAAATCTGCTTTGTTTCTTATGACCTACAGATAACCACCATAACACAGGTGGTAAATGGGAAACCACATGATGAATCCAAGATCATCACGAGCTTATACTTGAATAAAGATGCATACACAAATACAAAAAATGTATCCTAAGCATCCTAAAGTACATATGTAATGATAAAAATAATAAGAAACATAACTAATTAAATATAGATTCAAGTCCTCCAAAAGACTGTACGTTTTTACTGTACATTTTAAGGTAAAAAACATCAACATTTAACAGTGTAAAGTGCATATAGTGTCTTGTTGAAATATAGATTTGCACCATACATTATGATAAATCATATTTCATCTCAAATTCATATTTGTTATTTCATTTTATAGTAAGCATATGTAATATTTTGTTAAACCTATTGCTGTTTTTCACCACACTGTACTGTACAGTATGTGTGTCATTTACAGTAAAATACAACCAACAGTTTTTACTGTAGCATTATTTTTCTTTAGCATGTTTACACCTCGAAAAGGAGAGAGTCTTTATTAATACATTGATGGTGAAAGTATCATGTAAAGTAACTTTCTATAGAAATGACACTTTTTATAATGATCAACATTCATACAAACCACATAGTGAATATCTAAACACACATTTTTTGTTTCCTTTCTAAAACTAGAAATTTGGTTGACCCAAGCCAATTCCTGTGCTAACAGCCCTAGGATGTGTTGTACTCCGAGTCCTACAGATCTGTACTAAGGTTTGAGTAAAGGACTGCACTGAGTGGCTGTTGTAATTCTCAGACAGACAGGCTTGCAATCTCCAGTTTCCCAGGCACAAATCCTGCTTATCTGCAGCGGGGAATCCGGCCCTCCAATCCCACGAGTTCCACCAGCTAAGCCCAACCATCCGAGAACTACAGAAAGCAGAGAATGCTATCACACAGTTAGTAAACACTGAAGCTGACCAATGAAAATACATATTTAGGATCTCAGCTGATTCTAAAGTGACAATTATCTTTAAATTGGACTTTTTATCCAACAAGTCATAAAATAGATGATGACGCATGCATAACAGGACCAATATAAGCATAATTTTGTCTTTATATTTAACAAGAGCTCCAAAAAATCCTTACACAAGCAGAATTTCTTATGAAAATGTCAGGTGTAAAAATGTCTTGGCACAACCACAAAGCGAAAAAGCAGTTGCTGTCGGTCAGCCTATACTCTTTCTCAAAGGATTAGTGAAGGGTGCCAGGAGATGAGATCTGGATTTTGTTCATCACTTGCAGATGGTGGTCCATAATGAGTTTCTGGCCAAACAGGACATGGTAGATTTAAACAGCTCAGAAAAACGTTCCCTGGGCAGGACAGCCTGCCAGATTGCAAAGATGTTGAGTGGGAGCTCTTAGCCATTGCATCTTGGCATGCCAGGATCTTGCATTTTGTCACAAAAACATAATCTAATTGTGTAAATATCAGATATCGATGACAGCATGATCCATCTTATGCTTGTGTTATTTTTTTCTTATAGTTGCTGATTAATTTTTCCTTCATGCAACTTTACCGTAGACTGTATGTATATATATATATAGGAAAATATAGTAATACTGTAATTTGAAGAAACATAAAAAGATTAAGTCTGTTTATAATTTACAGTGACACATGCACTGTTGTCTCCTGAAAATCATGTCACAATCGAGGTTATTAAAAATGTACAACGCTCAACACAATGACGTATGCCATTATTGATTCAACACACAGTCAGTGGAGAAATGAAGGACTACTACCAAGATTTCATCTCAAAACATACATCATACTCCAGTCTGTATGAATTTATGGCACCTCACTAAATCTAAACCATCCTCAATTTGTTCTCAAGGATTGATGGATTATTAAAAATGAACAGGCATAAATTATAAAAATGGTTCATGGATTTTCATAAGATGGGCTTTGGTGACAAATGTTCCAGTTTCTCCTGTGTGTGATGAGTATGACAAACTGGCATAATATCATAATTCACACCACCTACTCAAGTCTCACTCCTAATAATATAAGTGACGACATGAAACTATTGAAGTGGATGACGCACATGACAGGGACTTAGTAGAATTGATAAAAATGAGGTAAAATTAGGCTCCTTTAAAGGATAATGCAGGCCCATCACTGCCTCATGATATTGTTGTTTTAATTTGTGGCATCTGAAATGTGTTACGGAGGCGGCGAGAGTCTTTTTTGGGCACATATTATTTTTATCTGATTGCATGTTGATGTCTGAAGAAATATGAGGTTTATTAGTTTCCTGGTGCTTTGTGCTTCATTATTCTGCCATGACAGTTTAGTCTGGAGGAGGGAGGGGGGTGTTTTTCATTAAACGCTTGTATCGTCTCAGATGTTAATGGTGAACGTGGGGAGAACAGGAAATTAAAACCTACATGGATACGTGAGAGACAAAAAAAAAAAAAAAACATTTTCAGCCAGACTCTCAATTCATTTTATGCCACAATGCAAAACGTGAAAGGCCATATGTTTTCACTATTCTTTATTGATGAACTTGCAAACGCAAGGCACATCGTGCTCAAGTTCAGCTTATTGACTGTAAAGATATTTTCATCTGCAGACAGCCACTATTCGGTGGTATTCAAAAGGTATGAACCGCCAACTATTCCTTTTTTTTGTTTGGTGTGAGGGGGAACAATCACTTTCACACATTCATCAAGTCAACAATTTTTTTCTTTTTCATTACAGTTGAACACAAAACACATTTAAGGCCCTCTGCGCACCATAAAGAATATAATCAATTCTTTATTATTGCATTCGGGAGGCTTGAGTGCTGTCAGACTTGGGAAAATGATATTGCCGCAGACTAAGAGAAGATAAATTCACGCGTGGAGCTTTCGGTAATAGCAAACGCTAGCAGACACTGTCCGGTCTGTATGAGTGACGCTGCTGATAATGAATGACAGGTCGACAATGACCCGCGGCGCTTCGGATGACAATGTGACAATATTCGACGATAGCTGGGTGCAGATAGCAGGAACAGATATCAAACTATTTCCTGCATTGAGATCTCCTGGGATTTCAGGGAGCGCACATTAACCACCCCTCCAGACAGGTGGTAAATCCTCTTGACATGTTTATACTTATTTTATAGCCACAACAAACACATTAAAGGATGGCAGCGGGAGAGCCTACAGTATATTTCAGCCGGGCTATATTTGTGTGGTGGCGGTCGCCATAGCGACCTGAGATGTAGTATCTTTACAGGAAGCAACAAACAAAAAAGCAAACATCAAAGGAAACCGGCATTCGCACGTCACGTAGGAAACAATCGACTGAAAACATTCACACACGACTATCAAAAATGAATTCAACTTGGTTTTATAATAACTGACAGCTTTTCTATTCTCCAACATGTTTTCTGGTAATTTCTCCTTTTTCAACTGAAAACTGGGTGATGGCTCAGCACAAAGGAATCAATATACCAGAAAACAAGGAATGCTGACAATTTAATAGCAGTGCTATGCTAATCTACGGCTGAGAGTCATTCCATTAAGCTCAAATATGACTGCTTCAGGGCCCAACTTCTGTCATCAAACACTAAACATTAATTGGTTTATCAAAGGTTAATTGCTCAATAGATACTAGGCTGTTGGAGTTTAATTGTGCCATTAAATGCTCTCACTAGAGCCCTGGATTCGGGTAATGGATTTTGTCATATGAATGAAAATGTTATTTGCTGGTGGCTGGAGCCATAAGAGCGTTAAGCATTGACACAATCCACAGAAGCGCACAAGTACACATGCTTTCTATAAACGGTGATCGTATTTAGCTAGACTTTGTAAATCTGTATGACTCATTTTTATATGCTAGATTGAGCATCTGTGTCTGTTGTGAGGGTGTAACGCATCAACAACAGCATGAGGTAGTTGAATGAGCACTAATGTGGAAAAACTCCTTCTAATACCAACTCATAAACTAAAACTGAGACTAAATTCTAAATTTGCCTTGATGCAGTTTCAAACCTACAAAATTCACTGTACTATCAGCAGTTTAATGATCACTGGGTCATTCTCAGCACAATTATTTCAAATAATTGACCTTGAATTGTCGCTTCCAAACAGCCATTCTTTCCCTCCATGCTTAATTAATCAGGACATCCACAGTAATTAATCTCACAGGAAAACTGATTATGTGGCATAAAGCAACGGGTTTGTATTACACTGCTCTGTGGGCATCAATAACCAAATGTTACATGAGTGGAAATACAAAAAAAACAACACTTTCCTGATTCCTAATGGCTTTGGCTGTTGTCCAGGGAAAATAAGGCTTTCTGGATAAATGAATAACTGCATGATATTTTTATTACACGCAATGGTCATTTCCTAAGACAAAATTGGATGATGTTGTGTTGATTTCTGTTATGCCTTAATATGTTGGATAAAATGTTAAACTCATAATGGCTAAAGATGGAAATCATGTTATATAATTGAGTTATCATAGTCATCCGTGTTTGCCAATGTACAATGCATTAACCTTTACAGTAATATGAAAATTATTATTCTTGGGAAAACTTTATTTTTAAAAAAATTAAAAAATTTATTTTAATTATTAATTATTTTAAATTATTTTTTCAATTTCATATTCCAATTATTATCAAAATAGGTAAATATCAAAATAGTAAAATAATATCAAATAAAATTGGCATTCTCAAATAACTTTTTGTTATTTAAGTTTTAATTAAAATGTTTAAGTGTCTGAGCTTGATCAGATTAGATATTTCTAAAAGTCTATGATAATTTTTACAAGCTTTCTGCATAACAGAAATGACTCATACAACAAAACCATAAGAAAATAATTCAGAAATCCATGTCTGTTTTCTGAAATGCCGTTGTACTGTGTATTTACAAAAGTGTATTTACAAAAGTGTATTTACAAAAGTGGTTGCAATTCCTCCCTGCCATTTAATCTTTAAGTCAAACATTGGCAACAAAGGTCCCGCTTCCAGAAATTAGCATCCCGTGCGAGGTGCCAGCTGTGTTTGCTGTCGCTAGAGAGGTGCAATGAAACACTTGACAGTCGCATCTATCTGCTGCCATTCTGCCGACGCTGCAACTTCTGACCCACACTGCCACAAAAGAACTACATGCACTTTCCATCTCCTCTGAGCGCGTTGCCTGTCAATCTGCCTATTCAAAGGTTCCTCTCTCTCCCTGGGAGAGTTTTATTCCTCTCAATCTCTCCATTTGGCCCTGCCTATAAGTGTCACTATGGTTTAGATTTCACCACAGCCCCATAGTCTTACAAAAAGATTCTTGTATCCCTTAAGCTATATTAAAGAGCAGTTGTGAGCATTGCAAAAGGAGAATGAATGTCACACTGAGCAATCTTAGACTTTTTGCAAGTGCTGAGCAGACTAATTGGGGTAATGGCCATCTGTACAATATATGCCGTCCAAGATATTCTTTTCTTTAAATGTCATCTTTTATAACTGTACTTTGGATGTTCTTTTAGCCATGTCTTGGGGGCGTACTAGTTAAAGATTATTGAAGAAACAAACTGGAAACTTATCTTAATAAGATGTGTGTAAGAACATTATTTATTTAGCTGGTTTGTAAGATGACAGGAACCAAACTAAATCCCAGATAAATCATCTGTTACACATCTAATGCACATCCTTTCCTCATCATTTTGTTGCTAAAAGTGAAAATGAGAGTATGAATTTGGACAATTCGTCCATTTTTCATACCTGTTGAATTCATCATATCATAATTACGACTTTCGATCTCAAAAATACTTCCCGGGAGGAACTAAATGCAACAATACTCTGGAAAGGGGTATGAACTGCAGTCTACAGCATCTGTTGGGAAATAAATAACGTTTGCCAAAGACTTCTGAATAACAAAATTATTGTAATATAACCCAACATCACAGCAAGACTGCCAAATGGAATACAGTAGATAAAAAACAGAAAAAATAGGCGGAATGCACAAAGGGGGGTTGCCAAATAAAAGACGTCTGAAGACTGGATGAAATGCCATAAATCTTTGTAGCTGAACACTCTATGGATGGATCCAAATCTTTCAGTTTTTGGAGATCCAGTACACACACACAGAGGCACTTTCTCACCACTGCCGCATTTGAAATTCATTTTGACTCCCCTCTGTTCAAAGTCTCACATTTATTTTTAGCTCTTTGCCTGGGAAGCGTATGAACGTTCAATGAGAATTCATTTCAACCCCCAATACTGTTGAAATCTATTTCTTCGAATGTGTTTACGCTGATATAGTTACTTTTATCATCTACCTCCACCACTTACCCCAGACAGTGTTGAAGACAAACATCCTGTCCCGATAATCCATACGAGCCTAATACTTCAGCCATAACTGCCGACATTCTGTAAAAAAGAGGCTATCGTTTAAGCGCAAGGGTCATTTAACATCTCGATGGGCATCTCTCACATTTAACATGTCGCTTGCTGTGACACACTTGATTGCATTTTGCTGATGGATCTGTAAGTGCTTCTTTGCCCTCTTGGCTTAACCGTAGCCTCTTTTTTCGGTCTTGGGGATATCTCATGCTCTCCTCATCACTGTCAACCCTATAATAGCCTCAGGTGAGAACATACATGCTATCTATGCATAGCTTGAAGGGTGGCCTAAGGCTGCGTTTTAAAAAGAGGGTCACAGGTTATCTCGACATGCCTTGTCCAAGTGTAAATATCTGATACACAAACCGGGAAGGGATTGGAGGAGACTCAGGATAAGCCAATCATGGAAAGAAACCCTTTAAAACTCGATCTTTATTGACCCGCTGCTCAGAAAGGCTTAAAGAGAGGCTATCTCTGTTAAAAAAGCACACCACAGGGCACTTACTTTTAAGTAAACGAAGGAGTATCTTTTCCTAAAACGGCTACGGGAGATAAAATCACATTTATAATAAATCAGATAACAAGCAGTCATTAAATGCCATCTTTAACAGGAAGCATGTGCATGTGTGATGAACAATCGAATAATGTTACATTAACAAAGTGTAAAAATAGTGGGAGGCATAAATGGAGTTGCTTTTCTGCTAGAAAGAAACATAATAATGCATAGCTTGAGTTCTTCTCCACCACCAAACTCTTTATTACAAGATGTGGGTTCCCCGGGAGCTGCTGTACGTTATCAGCGCTCATCAAAGACACCGTCAAGAAAATGTAAAACTGGGACTTTCAGAAGCTGTCGCAGACGCTCTGCACATTTAAATGAGACAGCCTTATTAATTCTTCAAAAGCTCGGCAGATTCCTTTTCTCCCTCTTGACTAATTTTGGCACATTTAGGAACGATGAAAACCGTCACCCACAAAACTCGGAGGTCCACTACACTGAAAGTCTGTTTCTGTATTTAGTATATAGAAGAGGGATTATTGCTTTGTCTACAGATTCGATGTGTAGATGTTTTGTATTGTGTACAAAAAAATCTTCCTCTATATGTGACCCTGTCTGTGAAAACCAAATTATGAGATAACAAGCATAAAAGTTAGATTTTACCTATGAATGTCACTATAACTTCAATCTTTGACATGTCATTAATCAAAGTCAATATTAAAGATATCAAGATTATATTTTCACAAAATGTTCTTTACATTTTATGATGAAAACCGTAAAATACAAAAAATGACTTCAGCTGGGTTATAGGCAGGGTCATATATGTTTTTTTTAAAGAGACTGAAGAAACTATGTCAGCTTTTATGATAATATATAAATGAGAAAAACATTACATTAAACATCGAGGTGTTTCTTTACTGTGAATGCTATATACTTTACATTACTACGTTACATTGCTGCGTTTCCTCTGAGCTCCCTCTGATGCCATGATTTGTTTAAGCCATCACGGTCATTTAAAAAAATATCTGTTACCATTACCACGTGTGTCTTATTCGATTTAAATGGAAATGGAGCACTCCGCGAGTAAAGAAAACACATGAGAAAATAGGGTGATTCAATTGGAGAAATTTCTTGTCAATACATATTTAAATACATTTCTGCTTATCATCCTTGAAGGAGAGTACAGCGAGAGATGGGGCTGTTGCATATTCATTATACAGTACAGTAGCTGTGCTCTCGCACGGATAAAAAACAGAGAGGTCAAATGAATATGGAGAGGGATGTAGCCGTGACCTCTTTCTTTGGAACAGAAACAAACCTTTCACACTTCTCCTAAAGAAACTTAGTGTAAGAAGATAGGACTTGTTTTAAAAGGCAAATGGAGCACTGTGTTTTTTGTTGTTTGCATTATTTTTCATATTTGCCCAGCTGCAGGGTTGTACTTTCTGACATGGTACATCAAAGCGCTCATTATCTTAATTAGATATACTTCAAAATCTATTAGCCTCAGCTGTTTTGCACATCTAAGGAAGATTGTAAATGTGCCATCGAAAACAGATTTTGAAATGCAAATTTTCAGACTATAATTGATATAATTTATAGATTGATAGACTTTAGTGCTCTAGTGTGGTCTTAGTAGCTCATTAAAATTCCCCTAAGAGGTCTCAAGCTAATACAGGCTCTTTATTTCTTTGTGGTAAAACTACCGTAAATACATGTCATCTAAATAAAATATTTAATATTGAAATACTGAAATATGTGTCTACACATAACCACTGGGACGAATTACAGTATTTCGATAAAATATCAAGGGAATAATTGATGGTTGCTGGAATACTACTGTTTGATTGACATATTCCAGAAACTCCAGTTGTTAATAACCCCTCTTAAGCAGATGGCTAAAATTATATCTTCCAACAGTCCACAAGCCCTACTTTCCAAAAGCTCACCCCTGGGAACACCATATTTAAACAATCAATCTCCTAAGACTGTCCCACAGCAAGAAAAGGTGTTTTTTTCCAGTCAGGGAGTCTGAAGGACTGGCCAGCACTGGAGCTTGGGTGGATAATCCTTTGGATCGAGTCTTCTTGGGAAAAGGCCAGCCAGCCGCCAGATGGTTTTGGGCGGCCAGCCCGGTCAATCCCCACGCTCTGGAGGTCATCATCTAGTTGATGCCAGAAGTCAGAGAAGAGAGGGACTCACTGTAACACTATGTGTTGTGGTCCAGCGGTACCAGAATCTACATTATAAAATGATGTACATGCTGTTTGAATATTCTAAAGGGAAAGTTTTCAGAAGGTTAGGGTGTTATACACAAAATTTGAGACATTTGTGAGTTTTCATTAAGGGTATAAATCGAAGTGAGAAATTATAGTAAACGTACAAAATTTTTCATATTTATTCATACAGTAACTAAAAGTAAAAGTTCCTTTTAAAGTTAGCTTTTAAAATTGACTGATGAAATCAAAGACAGTAGATTTTCTCATTGAAGTAACTGCGGATGCACTTTAATGCAACTGAGTTGATGTAAATCTTCTTGAAGTTCTGAACGATTACAGCTACAATTGTTACATGATAATCTTTTACGTCTTATTTTATAGTTGTTTGGCACTTAAATGCAGTATAGACGGATCAGTCCATACTAAAGTGTAATTTATATTTAGTGATGGTTAGATCTTATTACTAAAACACTTTAAGTCAAAGAATCTAAAGTTTAATTCACAACTTGATTTGTACGCCCAGAAATTTCATTTCTATACTGTATATACTGTACCCATGCAACTCCTGTGGTTTCATCAAATCTTTGCTATTTATTGCAGCATCTTCCTCTTTCTGTCAAACACACTTGCACACATTTTCCCTCTTCATTTCTCGCCTTCATTTCCTTCTAACTGTTTTCCATGCTCTTTCCACAACCTTCCTCACACCCAGTGAACCTTGCTCAAGCTCTGTCTCTCTCATTCTGTCATGTCTTATCCCTGGAGAATTTCAGGGTTTTGCTGGAGAATTCCTGGCCTTTAGCATCAGCACTCCACTGGAAAGCGTAGCCATCTTCTCTATAACAAGCAAGATGTGTTTATTTTCATGACCTTCACTGGCTGCCTACACTTCAATCCACTGTGCTGGTTTGCCATAATTACTTTTGCAAATAGAGGTGAGCCGGTGCATTGGCATCATATGAGGCACTCGTATGGCGTCTGCATTTTCAAGCTACAGATTTGAGTGTTACTATGAGGTTAGACAGCTGACTTCAAATGGTGCCTGTTACAGATGGTTTGATTTGTGGGATGAACAAATCAAAAACTAGTCACTCGCTATGCAGTTTCACTTGCTAAATTACACTATTGTTATTCTTTTAAATGCAAACATGCCAATTCATCATTAAATGATAAAGGAGGGCAATATGACCAGACACTGTATCTAGACCAATCTATATAATTTTTGTATTTTAAAGAGCAATTCAGGTGTCTGAATGTTGACAGATCTTGTCAGATCACAACAGTCTGCTTTATTCTCCACAATCTACCACTCAGAACTGACCAACTAGATGTGGATTTATAGAATAGAAATGACATTAACCTGGTAACTGTCACCATTCCTCAGGAGAAATGCCTATAATATTTTACTATTCACTTAAATAATTCAAGCTATATATTGATGAACTCAAGAATAAATATATGACCAATTTGTATAGCAATAAACATAAACAAAAAATACTAATGTTAATGATATTTTTAAAAATACCTACAATTTAAATAAAAAGTAAAAAAATTACATTTTAATTTTAAAAATACTAATGTTAATGATATTAATGATATTGTAGTTCAGATAGTGACAGTTATCAGGTTAAAAACAGATATTAACTGTGAAACAATGCAGAGTGGATTTACAAATAAACAGTGCAATCACAGACACAATTCAATTGGGAATTTCTTGCCATATGCAAATGCCAACAGTTAACTGTAATAGTTGCATGAATAATGCTGCTATATTTAAGTCTGCGCCATAGCATTATTTCCAAATATCAACCATTCATTGACACCGGAGCTGATCTCTGAATTGGCAATTATGTTAAATACCTGCCTGTGAATAGATGCACTGAACTGTGAAACACATTTTTAATTGTGACCAGGAGAACACTTAGGCAATTTTAAACCTTATCACAAGACAAAAAAAATATTTCCTAACAAGACCAAAAAACAACTGAAAGTGTAGCAGAATAACACAGGGACCTGCTCCCTCCCCAGCAAGTCTAGGGACGTAACTCTCGCAACAAAGATTATTTTTATTCTTCTGAAGAATACAATTCTCTCCGTACCCTCGTACCCCACTCACATTCAGCAAACACTCACTGCTCTGGGAGCATATTCCCTGATGTTTCAAAACATAAGTGTGTCTCAATATCACGTTATCTTCCTCTGCTTTTAATTTTCTAAGAAATGCTGATGCCGTTTCAATGTGCATTGCTTTAGGACAGTCTTGGACCTCTATATACGCCTAAAGCCAACCAGAGCGTGTTTGTGTCTGAGAAACTGCCCTTACAGCTTTAACTGTGAAGAAAAGCAGCTCCAGTGGATTTTCAAACGAATTCTGTCTGCCAATGAAATCTTTTGATCAGCTGCCAGGTGATGACAGATGATCTGCATTAATCTCTCTCGTTCTCTTCATCTCCAGCTCTGAGTCTTTCCGAGCAGAGGGCAGCGAGCAAGGCTCATCAGTTTGAAGAGCGAAATGATGGCACATAGGATTTCTTTGTGTCTTTTCTTTTCTCTGTCTTTTCCTGAGTTTGTTTTAGGAAAACTAGATTACATCAGCAGAGCTGAGTCAAAGTTGCTGAAAACAGCAGGGCAACAGGGTCAGACAAAGCTCTTGTTAGCATGTTTGCACTGGAAATAGCTCATAGTGGAATAGTTTTGTGAAATGTGAATGGTTTCTGTTTTGGTCCTTGCACTTTGTTGTATTAAACTTTGCAAACTACTAAACAATTTATCAGCACAAAGCTGCTCTGGCTTGATTTTATCATGAGCTCGCCATCGATAAAACAGCAAAACAAATTTGTGACCCAGTCTGTGAAAACCCAAGTCATTTTTGTGATTTTTCTGTTTCTACATAAAATCATTCTACATAATGTAAAGAATATTCTTTAATATTTTCTGAGTAAGGTCATGTCACAGATTGAAATCACAGAATTCACAGACAGGGTCACATTTGTTTACAGACTTTGCATGAGTTTTCATTGTGATAAGACAGGCACCCTGTGGTTTCCCAAATTACTCAAAGAGTATAAAGCTAATTGTACTGTTAAAGGTTACCTATTGTACTGTTAGCCAAATAAGGCTTTCAACAACCCGAATGAAGGTTGAATCAGTGATATTTGTATTATGTGTAAAAGCATTTTACTTTACATTATTTTATAACAATGAAAATATTCCCACCCACGATTTGTTAAAAATTGGCAGACTAAATATCGCGTTCATGATGTTAACACATTTGGTACAATGTTTCCTCTAACCTTGGAAAATCCTTCCCTGAGGACCAAAATGACATGACATCACATTATGTGATGCTGTCTGAGCAGCGCAGAGGAGGAAAGGCAAGAAAAGATGTCTGTTTGTCTTCCATCACTAAATTAGCCCGAGGATACAAACGGACGGTCTGACACATGCAGGCACATGTTCATGTTTCAAACAGGCCCTGTCAGGGCAGACTGACCCGTGGCAGATGGTGCGTATCACATGTCTCACCTCAGAATTATCAGCTTGAGAGTTGTCACTATTAAGTAGACCTGAACTACCTGCCCCTGTCTCAATGTCCAGGTGTGGGTATGACAGGACAAAAGTGTAACTTCAGCAGGGTCACTGCCTTAAAGGAATATTTCACTCTTGTGTTATTCTTGTGTTAGATGATAACTAAATAATGATTTAGTTGGAATATGTTGTATGTCATACTGTATGGGCCACGAAAGCAAGAGCTGCATAACAATTCTTATAAAAAAGAAATCTACAGATGAGTGAACTAGTCTTTAACTCTACACAACTCTCTCCTCTGAGCACACAAAAATTATGCCGTTTTTTCTACACACTTCCAGTCACGGCTAACAGCTGCTGATGAACGAGAAGCGACGGCTTGTGATGGCGCTTCTCCATTAGAAAAACATAACCAGCTGTTATTTGGAAAGGGGATGGTGGGCTTATTACTGTGATTTCCAGCGGGAGTAGCTCTCCTGTTCGGCTGATTATTTTGCGTGGCTGAGCTTCTGCAGGGGAGGTACGTGTTTTGTGTCTCTGACAGATAACAGCCTTTTGCTTTCACCAAGGTCTAAAGACACTAAAGGGCTAAATATTTTTTACATGACTGGAAAAAGTCTGAAAAAAGAGTACTGGTGTGTTTGATGTTGCCAAGAATGAGCATATGGTTTCCCATCCAAATTGTACTGCTCAATTTGTCATTTTGTGAAGTAAATGTTCTTTTGCTACTACGACCTGAATGAGGACACTGACCTAACATACGTGACACAAGTAAACTACAATAAAGAGATGGTTTTGTGTTATACGGATAAACGAAGATCCCTCAGAGAGACTTTTCAAAGACAACCTAATAATGCATTTTAGCTTTTACAACAAGAGAGTCATCTGAGAATTAGTCCTGAGAGGAACTTTGAAGTTGTCAGCATTACACAATGACAATTAAGAGGCTGTACCAGGCTGTGACTATGTGACTAATAGCATTAAACTATAAAGCAGAGAGAAGAAACTAGTGTGAAAAGAGAGAGACAATAATGGTCTAAATAGAGAGAAAACTTTTGTTGTATATAGCCTTAACTTTACTTTAAATATTTTTATGACCAAAGTAAAAAAGTAAATGTTTTCCAGCCACTTGAAACTTTAAAATTGTAGTTGAAATATTTATTATGTTATATTTACTAACCTTTTTACGTGACATGTTAAAGTGTGGAATAAAATAAAAAATATATGTAATACATATACAGTATATATTCAAGAATTTAATAGATAGTATAGTCTCAGAAAAATGAGACAAAAGTACAACTTAGCTCCTTAAGAGTGCATATTAGCATCTCAAAGTTGATACATCAGAAATACATATCTGTACCTAAATGGTACATATTAAGACCTTGTCTCAGTGACAGCTTTTGTACCTTTTTTATATAATGTTTTACCATCTAGAGAGTGTGTCATTCCAGCAGAAATTGACGCCATCATATTTTTCAACTCTCAATCCGTGGATTTAACATTGCAGCATGAGGTAAAGCCTTCAATCAGGGCAGACAGTACACAGACAGATATGCTGTTGGTGTAATACCCTGAGCTGTCTCCTGCTTTACAATCAGAGCACATGGCACTGTCCTGGATCAGGAACAGCTGTTTGAATGAATCTTTAATGTTCACTCACATCCGTGTTTTCCTTTGCCAGCTGTACATCTGTACCGGCGTTCTTCACAGTTTCAAGTGCCTAACATTCATTAGCAGTCTGATATATGTACAGTACATCTGTTTGTTACTGTACAGTAGTTAAAAACATTTTCAGTGACAATGAACTGTTATCTTATGTCCAGAATCCCCACTCCATTTGGGGGCAACTTCTGAGTCAAGTAAAACTTGGGAAAACACAAAATCAACCACTCGCATGTCTAAATTTGATCAGAGAAAAAGTGCAGAAAAAGATCATTTACTATAAACTGATAATTCTATCAGCATTTTTATCATAATTTTATTCTCTCTCTTTCTCTCTCTCTCTATACATATACAAATGGGACCTTTCACCCTTTAAAAAAAGGGTGAAAAACATAGATGTATGACTCCCATGCATGTCCCAGCTTATTCCCAGCAATACTTACAAATTACAAGCAGGACTAACAGTCATAAACTACATTAATTTTACAACTATCTTTAAAATGCAAACTAGAAGTTCTCATTTATTGCTAATACGTTGCTCAGTGTATTGAGTCATTTACTGCATCATTGCATCATGATGCACATTTTTAAAATAATGCTTTACATAAAGATGTTCTACTGCATTGCTAATACTACATTTAATGCGAAAGCTCACCAAACTACTTTTCTATAAAGTTAATGGCTTCTGTGCATAGTGATTTTCTACTGTACTGCTAAAACTATATCTAATGCAAGAGTGTACAAAACTACTTTTTCATAAAGTTAATGGCTTCTATAAATAGAGCTTTTCTACTGTACATCTAATACTATATCTCCAAAGTGCATATATGTAGGAGTCCAACACTTAGCCTGACTGTGCAGTGTATAAAAGTATATCAGAGCATCTCTAAATGCATTACCTGTCCGTTACCTTTTAGCATAATTACAGCACCATGCTTAATGTCAGCTCAAATACCACAATAATAAGCATCAGAAAAGAGGTCAACATTTCTTGCAGTTGTTGCCAGGGATTAAAAGGATAAAAGCCTGCGCCTAGATCCACAAAACAGCAGATCCTCTGGACTTTCTCACCCCTCTTTGTGCAAATAAGAATGATAATGACAGATTAATGCAGGAAGGTTGTGAAGCACTTCCCTGGAAAGCATAACGTCTGTGCAATGTTTGGAGTTAAATGCTAAATGACACTTACCTGTTTGTAGGACTCAGATGGGTTTGCAGGAAGGCGCCTTGTTGTTTGAGAAAATGACGATCAATGAATCCATAGGACCGTTTTATCTCTGCAAAACAAACAGGAGAGGACAATGTTATTCATTTGCAGATGTGCTTGGGTGCTCTGGATATCCATAGGTGCTCTTGGGATTGGGGTTCATACTGTATAAAACACCAAAGAATTCTCTCTCTGCCTGCACAGAAGTGCATTATGGGATTTCATAGTGCTCACACACAGAGGAGGTCTAATTGGCTCTCAATGAAGGGCCATAACCATATATCACAAACCCTGTGCCTAAGCTCACAGCCCAGTTGAAGTATTACTGCCACTGTTAGTATCCCAAATCATTCAGGGACATGGACACAAATATGAACAGAAATGACATGTTTATACAAGGGAGGGAGGGAGGGAGATAAACAGCTGTAGAAAAAGCAAATTCACATTTAAACACACCCAGACATCTGTACACGAGTCAATACGAACACGGGGTGAAAAACAACACCCAGGACACTTCAGCGGTCGCACTCTGGCTGTGAATTTACGTTGCCTGCACAGCAGACGGTTTCTCACGTCATTTTATTAGCACTTGAGGGCAGGAGAAAAGGGGTCTGCGGGGAACACAGACACTTGGAGAATATAGGATATGACTAATGCCCTCTTCATTCTGTCAGTATTTCTGTTTGAGTGTGTTTGTGTGATGTAACCTTCATCAGAGAGATATATACTCAGTACACTCCTTCCAAACACTCTTATTGCTCATAATGCTCTTTCATACAGTTGCTCAAAATAGATATCATGGAAGTTTCATAGTTATGTGTGAATGTAGTGTATGTTTCTGGCATAAAAATACATTTTTAACAGAATGTTTTTACAGATGGAATAGATATAGATAGATAGGTTTATATAGAATACCTGACTTTAAATTTCAGATCTCGTTGATCTTAATTAAATTTCATTGCAGTTTAGGGAAAATAACTAAGAATTAGATCATTTAGCATTAAAGAGCTAATGTGCCCAAAGTTTTAATTAAAAAAAAGTTAAATGAAAATTTAATGCATTCTGCATCCAAAATATGGGATCCTTAAATCTGCAGACTAAAGCCCTAAATCAGACAAGATGACAAAACCAGGCATTATTTATCTATTTCATCTCTTAGAAATCCTTAATGTGATGTGCATGCAGTCTGTTTCTGCCCTGGTTTTGTAGGAGAGAGAGAGAGAGAGAGAGAGAGAGAGAGAGAGAGAGAGAGAGAGAGAGAGAGAGAGAGAGAGAGAGAGAGACTCTTCTGACTGGATCTTCACAGGGAGGAATCCATGAATCCATGAAGGAGGAAGAGAGAAAGAATGTCTGCTCATTATTCAGCCTGGCACTCAAGGCCACAGAAAATAGCTCTCTTCATTTTTCTTGTCAAGCTGTGGCTCTGTTAATGGTGTGTTCTCAGTCAGTGGTGAGACAAAAGAATGGCTTCAGCCAGCAAAAGGCATGCAGACAGTCAGGATGACCATTACAACCTTTTTCAATGACCGCTCCTGTTGGTCATGACCGCCCACATATGAAAGTTAACATTAGAGATAAAACACCTTAAAAGGACAGTTCACCCAAAATGACAATTCTATCATTATTTACTCACTATCATGTCATTTCAAACCTGTATGCAGGAATATTTTTTGTGCAACATATGATACACATCAACATAAAAATACCTAAAAAAAAATGTAAAGACAATTTTTTGATTTTTAAATGTTTGAAAAACATTTTTTTCTTTTATCTATTTAAATTCATTTAAAATAAATTTTAAATCACTTTTTATTTTATTTGTTCTCATTTATAATTAAAAAATTGTTTTTTATTCTTTGTTTTTATTGTGATTATGTCTTTATGATTATTTTAACTCATTTTATGTAAAGCACTTTGAATTTCCTTTGTGTATGAAATGTGCTATATAAATAAACTTGCCTTGAATTCATTTTCATGTGTATACTCAGTTATCAGGTTATTTCATAATTTCATAATATTTTATTTGTGTTTCATGAAAAGCTCTAAAAGTAATCCAACATGACTCAACAATTTCAACAAAATTCAGCATACAGATTCAGAATGACATACAGATGAACTTGAAGCATTGCCTTCAAGAGTTCCCTGCATTGAAGGCTGCTAAACAATTTCCCTCTTTCCAAAATAATTTTCCCCTAGAATTCTCCAGAAAGATTTATTATAGCATAGTTTCTGCGAGGATCAGCTGGCCAATAAGCAGAGCTGAAATAGCCACTTTTCATTAAAGAGCGAGAGTGACTTACAAGCGTCGCTTGGTACTGTGTCCGATCCTTCCTCCATTTGGCTCCTGATTGGACTAATTCAATGAGCTAATAAGCTGAGCAGCTGTGACTCCACTGTTGGGTTCCATGTGCGGAAAGGAAAGTGGACCGGCCATCATTATACACATATTTCACCAGTGACAGGATATTGTCCATTTGCATGCATGGAAAAACACATGATGTCAAATTCCACTGAGAACTCGTGGATTATGCGTCTCTACTGGAGAAAACACAGTGGGATTACATCTATAATGGATTACGGATAATGGCTACCATATGGAGAGATTATAAGCAAAGTACTTTCTCGCAGCAAATATACATGACACAATCGCTATAATCACAACGGAAGCAAAAACGACTCATCTATCTCACTTGAATGAAGTCAGGACAGCCATGACAGAAACCAGGGGTTCAGTCACTTGTTAGTGAAAGCAATCTCACAGCATGTGTCTATCTGTCTGACTGTCTCTCCACAAATTAAACGTCCATATGTTTGTCAGTTCTCTGCAAAAAAAACTCATCTATGACCTTTTGATCTCTATATAAACCTCTATATAAGCATCCATCAGAAGCCACATGCTCATTCGAACTGAGGGGTCACGAACCTGAAATATTCCTGTCAATATACCCACTCTCATGACTTCAAACACGTATGACTTTTTTTTACCCATGGTCACGAAAATCACAGCTGGTTTATTGCACACACAAAAAATGTGGAGATTGATTGGCTGTGGTTCAGTAGCAATTTTACTTTAAAATGTATTTATTAAAATAAAATATTGGGGTTTGAATGTGCACATTAAATGACAACTGCACCACTAGACTAACATGTACTACACTAACACATAAAATAGTTTCTTTCCTCTGATTATGTCTTATCTGACCTCATACAGCAAAAAATTATGCATTTAAAATAAAATATAAAACATTTCCAAATAAAATATTAAAAAGCACACTGGATTACCAATCAGAATAGCAATGTGCTCAATATGGCCTTCCAAAAAATAATAAATGCACGGCATACAGTGCATTATAACAGAGATTGAGGAAGCCAATGTGATAGTTACAATGAGGTAGATGTGTTGCCAGTGCTATGGGAAATAAGGTCACATAGCTAACTCCTGAGAGTCGCAGATAACCCTGAGCTCCACGGTCAGAGTTCCTCATTTAAGTGCTATGCTGTTACTGTCTGTTCGGCAGACGAGACAAACTGTGAATAAAAGCATGAGCTGTGTATTTTAAACAATAAGGATTCAGCCAGGTAAACATACACCCACACCCACTAGCTAAGCATGTACAGCTGAACCTGTGGATGTGATAATGATGTGAGGAAAATAACACTTTTGTTGTAAAGGATTATGACGCTTCAGTTGTTCCCCTGAAGAAGTTAGAGGATAATGTAAATGCATTAGTAAAACCTAATATACTAGAGAGAGAGCGAGAGAGAGAGAGAGAGAGAGAGAGAGAGAGAGAGAGAGAGAGAGAGAGAGAGCGAGAGAGAGGGGGGAGCTGTCCATGGTGCTGATTATGTATCCACAATTTACATCTTACTTTCTGACTAAGTTCTGAATTATTCTATTGCATAAAAGACACAAAAGTGACTAAAATATGACCCAATTTGAATGTTAGTGAACTTGAAAACCTTCTCGTTTTATGCTTAACCGCTAAAAGAGAACCTGCGATTTGAACACAAGCTGTTCTTCAAACTCAATGGCTCCAGGATATATTCACAGCAGGTTCAAGCAGAGTCTAGACTATTTCCAAATCTTACCGCAGTGGTTTAAAGACATGCTTTTCCATCTTCACAATGAGCTCAAGATGAGCAAACTCGTGTAACTCTCAGGATTGAATTGTTCCTACCCAATTAACTCACTTTGTTTGATAAATCAGCAATGACCTGTTTGCATACTCATCGCCCTTGATTTGTTTTTATACTGTATGGCTTTAATTAGCTTTGGACATTGCTGCAGGGAGATTTGTAAATCCAGTGTGTAGAGAAAACAATATTTTCATATCTATTCTTATTAAGGAGCTGGACAGTTTAAATCATTTTGCATTTTTTTATGAGCTTTCTGTTTACACTGCCCCAGAGGAAGACGGTTTTATTGTTTTTAGCCGACTACAACCTTGAAAAAAATCACCTTAATTCTACCCATATTTAATAAATTTACTACTTTTATTCCTTGTAGGTCTTCTGATAACTGTGTAATTCTGAATGCACATAATTGCGGGTTGACAGCCGTTTAAGATGAAAGATGGGTAGTCCAGTGTGTCCTCAGGCACTGTTGGGCTTTTATTGACTTTCATTTTTTAGATTTTCAGTAGATATTCACATGGAGGATTTAAATTATGTTTGTTCTTGTCCTGCTGTGAGATCTATCATCTCTTAAAACACCTATATTAGTGAAATGAAATGGAGCGAACATGTGTGACATCATTACAAACAAAATCTGGTTAAAACAAAAGTGTTTTTGAATCCCACTGTGATGTTAAACTGCACTCATCTATATAAATTGGATATTTCCAACCCTGAATGAGCCAAATCTGTTGTCAAATGACCATAAAAGCACACCTGCCATAGAACATTCTTATTAATGCTCCAATATGTTATCACCATAACATACAGCCTCTCGTGGATTATTACTTTAATATATCACACCACTAGAACAGTATGTCTTCAAGATTTTCCAAGATCTTTGTTTTCTTTTTTCCACTTCAGACTATGAACATCATAACGGAAGAATGTTCTAGAAGATTACAGACGAGTGGTAAGAGTAAGAATCTTTCCTTCCGCCCTCTGCTATTGTTTTAGATGGGAAATAGCTTTTTCAACATGTCTTGCTCTATTTTCTCTCTCTCTCTGATGGATACCTGTTTTAGCCTGTAGATTTCCGTACGACAGCAGGCTCTCCCAACCCTGATGAAACTGAAGGAACTTTCTCAAGCTGTCAAAGATTTTCTTTTACTCACATCACTGACGGGCAAACCATCATTACAGACTCTCACTCTCTCTCTCCTTCAGTCTTTCACACGCACACACGCACAAATACAAAATCAGAGATGGGTTTGCTGTCAAATTGGAAGTAAGGAAGAAAGAAAAGAATGCTTTTACCGAACGCTGAACTTTACTAAAAGAGCAGTGCGGAAGAAAAAGGCTGCTATCTTCTCCGAAGTTTTTTTATTTCAGTTTCACACTATATTGACCCACTCTTACAAAAAGAATAAACTCATGCACACATGCTGACAAGATGTTTTCACACTGTCTGCTAGCCAAGCACGACAACAGCAAAACTAAATTAAATTACGATAATTATCCTCATGCTACTCTCGTTTCAGGTGCATGAAATTGAGTATGTCTGTACACAGAATTAGCGAACATGTTAATCTATTATGACAACCAGAAATCAATAACGCAAGCTTGTTCATTGATGCTGGGGTTAGAGGTTGCACATGAATTATAAACGATATGATAGAAGATTGAGGCATTCACTCTGGGAATGCCTTGTGCCTGTTTTTATAGATCTGTTAATAAAGGCGAGCCCACAGAGATGCAACATATAGCAGATCAATAGAGCTCTAAGACAGGCAGCCAATAAGCAAGTGCCACACAAAGCAAGACAGATAAAGGCAAGCAAAAGTCAATAAGACTGTAAATACATCTAGCTGCACTCACTTATATATAGCTTATCCTACGGGCTATCATTGGTGGGGGCTTTCTGTACAAATTAAATTGGCATGCATTTTAAGCCTGCAAGAGAAACAGAAGACAAAATGACAAACAAAGCAAAAAGCTGTAGTTAAAATTAACCCGAAGGGGAGTGGAGTTGAAATAAGGCCCAGCATACACTTGAACTAAGTCACACGCAACGTTGGACCAGTGAAGAGAGAAAGCATTGATTTGTTTTTTTTTTAACAGAAGTGCCAGTTCATCATTCTGGGAGACACTTGCGATCGATCCCTCCATTCGTTTGTTTGTGATATTGTTACTTCAAAGCTGGACGTCATGATAAATCCCACCACTACACGTCTCAAAGCTGAGGAATGTCCACATCAAGGGACGGGGATGTACTGCGAACGAGTCACATCGCGCTGTTTATGACCTTAAAGGACTGCTTCTTCCAAAAATGCAACAATGCCATTATTTATTTGCTTAGTTAATATTGTTGTTCCAAGACTTCATAATAAAGCTTGTCTATTCTGCTTTTCATCTTGGAGGTTAAAATCCTTCTATGAAGACTATAAACTGTCCTATAGTGATTCTTCCAACATTTTGACATTAGTATTTAATGGAAAAAAACAGTGGCAAATATTTGGAATGATGTAAATAAAAAAATATTGAAAGAATTTGAACTATGTGAACTATTCCTTTAACCAAAAATTCATGGTTTAGATTTTGCTAGTACAACAATAGTTGTGCACGGGGATTAATACTTATAGAACATTTCGCAAGATGTAAACAGCACTGGTCCAGAAGCACTTCCTGTCTCAGTTTTTTAACACTACACAAATGTCAGAACAAAATACAATCAACAGAACATTTACAACTGACTTGTTTAACAAACATCTTTAAGATTTAATTTAATTTACATATGTGAAATACAAAAAACTGAAACAGGAAGTGCTTCTGGACCAGTGTTGTTTACATCTTGTGAAATGGTCTATAGAAACATTCTATTAACATTCTATTATGCAAGGCAAACAAAAACATTTTCAATTCCAAACTCGAGCCTCTACATATTCCAGAGCACATGCCAAAGTGCAGAAAGTGAAGATTTTATTACCTTCAGCCGGAACTTTCATCTGAATCTAGTCTTTAATCATTTCCCAGCATCCTTTGAGCCTTGGAACAAGTAAAAGCGGGAATGTATCCACTAGCCCTTCTTTCCCTTCCACAGCAACAAAAACCCTGAACCTATGACCTCTCCAGCTGCTATAAAAAACCTCCAGTTATCTTTGGGAAAGCTAATGCAGCTTCAAACGATGTAGACAGAAGATGAAGAGGAAAGAAGACTGACCACTGGCAGTGATAGTGAGTTAGTTGTTCTGAGAGAAACAAGGCTTTTGTTGTCGGATTAATCTGGATTTACATGAATCAATATTAAAAGGTGGATTTCATCTCAGAGTGAAACAAAATTTGGTCAAAATATAGATGGACAAAATCTACAAAGCTACACTTAATATTTACTTTTACTGTAATTGTGGCACACTTGCACCCTTTTATAATTTTAAACCAACCTTTAAAATGTGTCTCTGTTCCTGTCTAGTATATAATAGGCAAGGCTTGTCCACCCCTCCTGAATCGCTCTCTACAGGCTTTTAAAATACTATTAATACCTAATGGGCTTCCTCATTAGATGCCCTTTCAAACATGCTCTGGCTATTATGAGCTCCATTTACCGACGGGCCTCATGCCCAAATGCACGTTGTCTGCCTTCTCCAATTCCCTCTGCGTGTCGCAGACATCTAGACGTGGCATGAAATCCCCCAATCACGGGAGACCGCTTGTTGGATTGCCAGTGTTTGAATATTTGCTGCCTAAATGCATGCTTTTTGAAAAGACTGTATGGAGTGTGAAGAACAGAGAAACAAGATGTTTACATCTAACATGTCTCATCCTCCTAAGGAAAGCTTAGGGAATCCCCTACTGAATGTACGGAGCGACACCAGACTGTAATATTGCACACTGTTTGACCTTGAAATACATTAGTAGGAAATACAGGCACACGGATGAATCCATAGAAAGATTGGCATTCAGAAAGATTTGGCAGGCAGAAAAATTTGGACCTACTTATTTGGAAGAAGACATACACAGTATGTATGTAATACACTATAAATTGCTGTGTTCAGAGGTTGTTCATTAAAGTTCATTGACTGAATGTATTGAATATTGGTTATAATATTTTAACTTCAGCTCTTGTGTAATTTGCTAATGTACTTGATTTGCATTTGTACATTTATTCAGGGCATCTCTCCATGATCCTGTCATTTAAAAGACTGCAATTTGGCAAGCACGACTGCATTCATGTCAAACTTTCAACTTCTCTTTTATTGGGTCCAAGGAAACATAACCAAAATAAAACTTTATTTAAAAATGTATATTGAAAGAGAGTGTAAGATTAATATTTCATTATTCCTGACAAGCAAGTAAAACATCCAATCCTCTATGCAGCATTACCTTTATATTTAATAATTTGGCACTTTTTCTTAAACTGCATAAAGTGCATTAAAGAAATAGGTCACCCAAAAGTGGACCCCACTGACCTGACCATAGTAATTTTTATTCCTACTATGGAAAGTCAATGGGGTCCCATTTTTGAGTGAACTATTCCTTTAAGGGTGGACTATATATTTTATGAGTATGTGAATTGAATGTATGATCTTGCTATAACAGTTGAATCCACAAGTTAAGTAGAGCAAACAGAAAATTTTGCTTTATGAAGAAATGCAAAATTACACATTTTTTTAATCAAACTGTAGTATAATAGAGCGATCACATTTTTGTAAGAGGTGCTGCCTATTTTTGCTGTTTAATGCTGACACAATGACCATAATGTGCAAAATATTTGTGCAAAAAAATTATGTGCACCTACACTTATTACAATAATGGATTACAGAAATAGATTAACTACATACAACATATGTGAAAAATAGCTTTGATAGATATGAAGTCAATAAAGGGAACCTGGCATTGTCAGTAATGGCTCATAAACACACCAGCTGAAATTGGCCAATCACTCTCAAGCATTTAATGGCCCTTCCTATAAACCCTCTTTCCAAGGAAAATAATGAGTAATTAACACAGCGAGTGGATTACACGATTGCAATGACTTGTGGATTAATGTGCACCGTTATTCCTAAAATCCCCAAACTACAATGACTGACACTCTTTTTAAAGGCTAGTTTTCACTCAAATTGCACGAGAGAATGTGACAGAAAATTGCAGGGTGATAAAATTGCTAATCATAAAGCTAACTATTAGAGCGGATGAGCCTTTTCCTGAAATGGCTTTGATTTTTGAGGAGTGAAAGACAGATCGACGCTTAACTGACAGTAACAATGGATATAGGAAACTACAGTAAAATGACACTTCATTTAAACGATCGACATACACACACCTCTTGCGGACTCCCTGTTTTCTGGGGACAACTATATCAGCTTTCTAGAAGAGAGACGAGAACCGACTAAAGGGTTTTGGCAGGCGGTCTTGATGCAAACATGCTGTTTCAACCCTTATTTCCACTCTCACATCTCATCTGTCCCTTTCTAAAAGTGCTTGCAAATGTCCATTTCTTACTGTGTCACACAAGAGATGGCACAATCAATTAGTACTTTTACAGAGATGTGACATGGCACAAAAGCCGTTCCATTTGAATTAACATGCATAATTTGCTTAAATTATTAAAAAATGAAAGAGACACTTAATTAGAAAGGCACTTTCCATTAAAACGAGATTATAAACAAAAGACTGCAGGTACTAACACCCTGACTCGCTTCTTTTCCTTGGCAAGATAAGGGAAAAAAGATGTAGACTTGAGCTAAATAGATCCTTTAATAAGTGTACGCTTTGTTAGTCTTTTTTTATAAAATGTGCAAGGATACCCAGGTGTAAAACACAGCTTATTATATAATTACTTTTTATTGAACTAAAATTGCATTTGACTTTCCACATAAAGAAAAAGTATATAAAGTAACGTGCAACTTTATGTTTTGAACGGAGATGGTGATTTAAGAAGGGTTTAAGCATGTACTGTAGAGAACTATATATTAAGAAAAAGGTTAAGACTCAAGAATAAATATTCCTATTTGACAAATTTTCGTAACAATAAACATAAATAAAAAAATGTTGATGTTGAAAAGTTGAAAATGTTATTTTTAAAAATACCTAAAAAATAGTTGTAGTTCAGATGTGTATGCTTAATATGTGCAATGACGCTTATCAGGTTAATTAATCATTATAATACCATTTAACTATTTTCTAGAAGATGTGTTCTAAATCGATTTGTCTTAAACATCTAAGGTACAAAGTGCAACATTTATGGCGTGTCTGACTGCAGGACATATCAGTTAACCACCTTGTCTCCTTCCTGTACTCCATTATAAACTGTCTCAGGCTCTGTATCTCTAGCGGAAAAAGGCATCGTCAGCTATCTGGACAATCATTTCTTATGCTTTGCTTCTGACTGTGATATGATCTTTAATCCTGTACTAGCCAATTCGTCCTCACATCTCTCATACGCCCTGGCAGAGGCCGAATGAGCGCCTATCTCTGTACTTTAATAATCAGCCATCGTCCCAGTCCCTCTCATATCAGGACAAAACTTTACTGGCATGATGGTTGGATCTAAACTGCAAACCATGTGGCTGTGTATGTATGAGTGAAGCAGACCCAATTAAAGCAAAGCTAGTTATGTGGGGTCCTTGAGCATTGGAGAGAAACTTCAGATAAGGGCTAATGTGGAAATATCTTTAATACTTTAATACGAAAGTCATGAATCATAGATGAATCTTCATACTCACAAACTTCTACCCTTCGGCAGCTTTGCATCTAAAATGACCAACATTCAATGTTTTGTATAATATTTCTGTGCTCACTCACGCACAGGTTGTAACACAATCGCCTTCGAGAGCCACAGAAAATGCTTTTTGAAAATCAATAGTCTCAGCAGAGCATGAAAAATCAGCTTCACTATAACCTCAAACTTATTTGTTCGTTGCATTATGTGGCTTTCCCAGTGACCTAATGTGCTTAAATTTGGCATTCAGCCCTCAAGCAACTTTTTTCCTCAAAAAAAGAAAACATTTGGACTCCCGCTCTTCGTACACAGTAAAAATTGTTCTTGACTAAACCAGCTGTGGACAGACAGGCTATGAGGAAGCTAGAGGCAGTCACAGCTGCGCCGGTTCGTGGTCGATCTGAAGCGGGACGCGCACCTGCGTGATGCACTTTACGACCGAAGCACCCAGTTACTCCATCACATATTACTACGATCAGCAGAGCGCGTAACAGATGCTGCGTGGAATAACAATTACAATTCAGTTTGTCACAGTTCAGCACAATTCTTTCGGTCCATTTGTCAAGTGAGCACATGTGTACAACCAAAAGTCAACGACATCGATATTTCCAGTCCTCGTCCTTGATGACTACATGACTGTGACGGTTAGTAGTTTTTTTTATGTGCAAGAAACTGTAATTCAATTTTAGGTGGGAAACGTCCTCTCGTAGCTGTTCGATTGACATTATGAGGTCATTATGGCGGGATTGTGTACACAGGTGGTGGATTTATATATAGAATGGCATTAGTAAATGTGGCTGACTCGATGGAAATGAATGAAACGGTACAATAGGCCCGAGAGCGAGTGGGGGAAACTCACTGTACTCCACATTCAAGTGTTCGCACACCTACTACAGAGCATCCCCTAAACATGTCACTGCTCATCGTGCTAATTACCGTCATTACGCACCAACTCGGGCTGCGCTCTTGCCTGACTAACCGCACACAGCTGTCAACCTCCATTAAGGTGTGTGGGGGAAAAAACAATGCAGGTCTAAACCAAAATATTATTATCATTCATTTTGTAACAAAGGCACTTGAAAATATTGCGATGATTGCGCATAAGAAGCGGAAACTACTCTAAATATTAATCCTATGAAAACGTGCTTGCCCATGCAGAAAATGTGTTCGCTCATGCAGATGCTCGGGGTCAATTTCAGGCTACAAATAAGGTTATAGGGATTTCCATTGTTACTTTCTAGAAAGACGATATTGTTCATTCAACATACATGATCATTCGTGGGGCATGTTGTCACACTGTATAAAGCAAACGTAAATGGTAAAAGAAAAAAGCACAAAATGATTAGTGAAACAAATAACAAACTAAACTTTTGTTTTGGCTTATCAGATATCATTTTAAAATTATAAAAAATTACTACATATTTAACAAGAGACAGAAAGTGGAAATTATTGATTATAAATGAAATCTTTACCTTAGACCTCAAAACTTTACAGTTACTCAGTTACAGCCCTTGTGACAACCAGCCCCAGTCTTCCCTATTTATAACATAAAATGCACATGCACATTTTGGAGACGCCTTTGAGGGTTACCGTAAAGTGGAACTCAAAGCAAACCAGTCAGCAATTTTACTGCTGGCACCACAAACTGAAGAGTCAGTGCCAGCTGTAAATTCTCCTCTTCACATTCATATTCCACTCCTCCTCAGGGGCCACAAAACACTATCTCCATTTAATAAAAAAGAAGGAAATTCCAGTGCTGCCCATGAAACAATGTGAACTATATATAATCTGAAGAGAAAGCACCGCACTGATCCAGCCAATGTTTTGTTTGTTTGAAATCCAGCGATGTCAGCGAGAGTTTGTCTCCACTAATGCACCATCTGTTCTAAAGGGGTCGCTCATTAAAATGGAGGAGATAAATAAAAATGTCTTACTGGTTTTCAAATGAACCTGCTTTAGACTGGTCATGCTGGGTAAGGGAAAAGCCTAGAGAGTCCAGACTGGCCTTATTTCAGTCCCTAATCCATCAGGTGCTCATTCACAGCATGAGAGAATGATATATTGTGATGGGCAGAAAGGAAAAAAAGAAGGGCATATTCTCATTACTGTTATCTGACAAAACTCACAATAGAAAGGACATTGATGTGCACTCTGATCTAATGATAGTTCACTCGAAAATAAATATTCGGTCATCATTTATTCACCCTCATCTTTCTTCTGTGGAACACAAATGAAGATATTTTAAGGAATTTCCAATATTCCTTCAAAATATCGTCTTTTGTGTTCTGCAGGAGAAATAAATTTATATAGGTTTAAATTATATGAAGGTGAGTAAACAAGGAAACAATATTAACAATTTTCTGGAATTGTGCCTTTCCATTAGGTATTCTGAACATTAAAGGAAGAGAAATTCTCATTATTTGCCAGTGCAGAAAAATATGTTGTTAGCATCTGAATCAGATATTTAAATCATTAAGACATGGGATATTACTCTTGTCAGCAGCAGAGAAACTTTCTGTCTTTTACATTCATCTTAATTTACCACAACGTCAATACTTGGACATTCCACCTTTAGCTCTGATGTTCCCCAATACAGGAAATGATCCAGATATAATGAACATTCCAATTGGGATATAATGATTAGGCCATCAATCAAAACTGCTCTTTCTTGGCTCAACGTAAATTTTCAAAACTTAAAAGAGAGAACAAAACTAATCTCTGTGGAATGTCTGATGTATTAATGTTGCCAAACTTTATGTATTGATGCTCTTACTACACTTTTAGAAAAAAATTATTAAACTTTTTATTTCTGTATTTACTAAGGTCCAAAAGTCTGAGACAATAATACAAATCTGTGTTTCAAAATTTAATTTAGTCCTTAAGATTTTTTGTTACGTCCATTTTTTTAAACAAACGTGGAGCATACCAAATATAATTTTTTTAAATTCATGCACATTTTTCAAATAAACTTTTTTCTTTCAACTTAAACGTGAAACAAAAAAATATTTATTTTAGGAAAAATGCTAAATTTGAGCATTTTCACAACCATCTAAATTTACTATTTCTATTTACACCTTTCAAATATTACAAATATTTACATACTAGTGTTAACCCAGACGTACTGTATTGAATGCTGTTCACATCACCAGTATATACTCTTTCATCCTCCTTCCATCATTTAGCCCAGCTGAAGGTCACTCGAGAATGAACATTGGCTCTTTAACAAGCCGACATATGATACACTCTAATGGTTTGGCTTTAACCCTAACGCCAAGACAATTAAACTTTCCATTACACTGGCGGTCTGAAAATATAGTCAATCGTTCTCCCGACCTAAATAAAGTCTTCAATTACACAGGGCTTCTTTCATTTCATCGTATCATTTTGAAAGACAGAAACTGCAGTGCACAGATAGTAACCTCATTCTCTCTGTTTCTCATACTGTGTCTCTGATATTCCAGCCACACACTTGTGAATCAGTGGGAACTCTTCTGCCTAGTAAGCTCACTATTTACAGTTCTTTGCACTCAGCACTGCTTTTCTTGGAGAGTTTGGAGAGCTCTGAAGAGAAGAAGGCACGTTACAGAGCAGCAGTGTGAAAACACTACAGGCAATGTAGGGGAAAGCGGGAGCAACTTAACCTAAAAACCCCAAAGGCACCAACCGCAGTCGAGAGACACTTCTAGACGACTTTCTTCTACCTCATTCTCTATTTCTGTTCCCTTCTGCACTGCTGGCGGTTTCACTCGCTATTACAAAAGCATGTCAAAGATTTAATTGGTTAACTTTATGATTTATTAATTAGCTTGTGTTTGCATCTGAGGAAAGGTAAATTACCAGTGTATTGTTAGATCTTGTGTACCATTACAGTTTTACTAATCATTTAGGTATGGCAAAAGGACTGATTCCTATGTATTAAAAAGGATAGGTCACCAAAAAATAAAAAAGGAAAATATTTTGAGAGATGTCTCAGTAGTTTTGTGCCCAATAAAAGTCAATAGGGACCATGTTGTTTGGTTATCAACATTCTTTAAAATCTGTGTTCTGCAAAAGTAAAAAAAACTCATGCAAATTTGTAATGACACAGAGCCAGTACAGTAAATTATTAAAGACTTTTCATTTTAGGTGGACTATCCCTTTAATATGAGACTGCTAAAGCAATCTGAAGTTACTTAAAATCAATAAATTAAAATTAAAATCAGTGTTCATTGCTCTCACATTAAATGTGATGTTAATACATTAAAAAAAAAACCTCACTGTTTTTATTGCAGTAAAATATGACTCTGATTAAATAATACATTACACATTAAAAAGCTATTTCCTCCTTAAGTAGCTTCAATATAGTTAGCTTCATTAAGTTATTAGGTTGTAGTGTATCTAACAAAATTTTCAAAAGAGCAGTTTGATTACAACTAAACTACTTTAAATAACGCAAAGCCTTTATCTTGGTGTCCCCAACACTGTTAAAAAGCAAGTATCGTGTTTCTCCTTCTGTTTATATTTCTAAATTAACAACTCAAGTGTATATTTCACTGATGGGACACACTCTGATAACTCAGGCAATGGAGTCTCACTTCTGCTCCATCACATTTCTATTAGCGCTTAACAAGAAGATAGCTTGCATGTGTATTTTTCTGATTGCGTCTAGCTGTCTGTATTTATATTATTTCTCTCCTCGGGCCCGCAGACTATTACTCCACCACGAGTCTCATTTTGAGTGGTGATGACCCCCCTTATTATGACCTTTGAGAGCTCACCGTGTCCCCCGCGACCTGCCGTACTGCGCCTGCAATTATCCGTCCTAATTACAGCATAGCTGCCATTGCAATGAATTCTCAAAGAAATGTTTTCTCGCTCGTGACTGTGGAGAGAGAGAGAGCGAGTGAGACAGAAAGACAGATAGGGAAGAGAACTAGAGAAAGGGCAATCGAGAAAGGAGAAGTGATAGAGAGAGAAATCTCTCTGCTTTGTCGACCCTTGGATGAGACCTGCTCCCAGAGGAAAGCAATTTAACGCTCTGCTGCTTCCAGAGCAGTATATCTGAATCACAAAATAACCTTAGATAAATTACAGGCGGCTACTTTTTTCAGTTCCCTGTCTCGCGTCTGAAGATCTGTAGGCTCACCTCAGCAGAGAGACAAAAACCACATAGCGGGGGGCCGTGGCACACTGTCACTAAGCAACGCTCGCCAAATTGAACACGTAGAGACGCAACGGGTGGGAGGAAGTGGGAACGCGTTCCTACGGCGTGCGGTCTGAAGAAGTTCCACCCAGCAAGAGCCCTCGCTTATGTTTCTCTCTTTCTCCTTATGTGAACGCTAAGCTCTGTCGCCCTCCCAATTCACGCTCTGCGTTACAGTTGTGTACACATACTGTAGTCTCACAGCATTAGGAAGAAAGAACTTCTGTAATCTCTGCGGAATCCGTGCCGAAAGACGCTTCAACACAGACACATCTGTCCCGACAAGTGCTTTCCACAAATCTTTGCTTAGCTTTCCGCAAACAGCCTCGATTCTCGATTTGTTGTGAGCACGAAAGACCAAGCTTTGTCTATTTACCTTCTTTCCACCACTTTGGTCGGCTACCAGAAAAACGGAAGAATTCAATTACATGTTGACTGGGGCCTTGACACGGCCCAGTTCTATTTCAATCACCCACAGTCAGGTATAAAAAGGTGTGTGTGTGGTGACCAATGAGCCATGCAGTGACACCAACAGGCCCACTGGGACCAGGCTGTAGAGATACTAATCCTTGTTATTCTGTTCGAGAATTTGGGACACAAAAGTGACATGACAATAGATCTATGGATGCTGAAATGATCATTCTTTCTCATTGGCTATGAAAACATTAAACAATGTTCACAACCTACTTGTAATCTGAGGTCAGCTTTGATTTTACATTGACTGTAAATGTTGGTATAATCTTAGCTGAATCATACTGGGCGTTAGCTTGGAAAATAAAACACACCATTTTTTTATTTAGAGTTCAAATGAGCAGATTCTTCACTGTATAAACTTAATTAACACTTAACATAACTAAATAACGAAAAAAACTCGTGTGGGAGAGCTGTATGGAAACTCACTTACGTGCCAATCACAGTTTGTGAATGAGGTTACAGTTACAGCGTGTGTTAGGGAACCGATCGACTGCCTGCCCGCTGTGAGGATACTGATGGTGTCTGATGGTGGAGGAGGAGGTGAAGCAGAAGAGAAAGAGAGACAGCTCTGTAGCTCTGCTGTAGGGTTATGCCCTGATAACAATACTTGCCATAATAGTTTATAATGATTATATTATATAAAATATATAAAAATCTACAAAATAGTTTATAGATTAAAATATTATACAAATTAATAAACAACAAATATATTCTTTTTAAACATTGCTGAAAGGGTAAATTCATTCAAATTTCATTTCACCCCAAGGTGAATAAAACTTTTTAAAACTTTTTCTCTGCTGTGCCTTCAAGGCTACTGTGTAAACACCCTCTTCACGTGTGAAATGAGTAACATCGATTTGCTGTAAGCTGTGGATTTGCTGTCAACTCCAATATAGTGTTTAACTGCCCAATCCTACAATAACAGCCTCTCTGCAGGGTGTGCATTACATTGTGACAAAACAATCCACGCTGAAATGTGCCGCACAAACAGTCAGTCGGGCTGAAACGATCAAGGACGATGATAAAAATAAACTTCAGAGACTTATTTCCAGCCCTGGTGTCATTTGAACAGATATGCAAACACATACGAAAGTTTTTAATACTCTTTTAATATCTCTCTCTTATACTAAATGATACTCTTGTTTGTTTTTCAGGTGTTTATAACAGCATCAATTCTAATCTATTTTGTGAATACCAAATATGTGCCGTTTAGCCTAACGTTCAGAGTCTCTTGACACGTTTGAAATCTAAATATTGCAAATATTCTGAGCTTTTTCAATTAATCTTGCCAGGTCAATTCATGCTTTGCTGTGCTTTGGGAGCACCACAGCAGAATCCTGCATAATAAATGAAATACACCCTTGAAAACTGACACGTGTACTCCTCCTTTGAAGACCACCAACCACCTCAGATTTAAAGCGCAAGTAAAAAAACATTAAACTTATCCAGCAGGTCTATTTCCATTGCTATTAAAGTTAAAGAGGAATTTACATGGCCCGGCAGTTCCTGACCTTTCTCTTAAAAATCATTTGAACGCAGCCCTGTGTGTAATTGCCAATCGCACTGTTGCGCTGCTCATCTAAGCACTCAATAGCCCCTTTTAGAAAGTGAGCTGATAACCACCACAAATGATTTACAGGAAACCCTAGTGAGCTGATAGATTGCACCAAGAGTACCGGAAGACTGTCAGGAAGACAAAGGAAAAAGGTTGTTATGTCAAGAAAACTGACTGACGACAAAAAGCGTGGTGATGATAATTTATTCAGTGCGAGCTACAGAAGGTTTGTGATAGCTGCCATATTATTGTGGCAATAACAGACCCTGTTAATGTATTCCGACTCAGGCATTGCCTGGGGACAATGTTTTTATGTCACCAGTCAGGAACTGCTGTTACCGTCGCGATTGAACAGACTGTCTTGCGTGCGGAGAGACGTTGAGCCACGTGAGCCCTTCTGGTGCTTTCGAGCATTGCATATTCTCCGGGCGGCTCTCCGGCTGGGTTGAGGGTATATCCATCAACGAAGGGTCTCCAGAGCCGGGTGAGCGTGGACGCTGCATTCCCATGCTGCTAAAATATGCATCACATTTCTTTATTCCCCTGCGGGTTCACTGTCCTGGATGATTGAGCGGCCGTTTGTCTAAAAGGGGCCAGATCATTTAACAGCCATTCTTTTAAGTTCCTCAGGGGATTCGCTTTTCCCTACATGCGTCTGGCACAATTTATGCATAACCCTTGATTTATTTAAGATTTAGGGTCCTAATCAAAGCTCATGCATGCATTTGAGGCAATGGTTCACAATCTCAACTTCTTCATCCATCAAATCCTTCCTGCATTTACGTTACATTTACACGAGTAACTAATGAAAAGTATTATATAATATATACAATATAAGGCCACTTTTAAAATGATATTTCAGCAAAAATAGGAAGCCTCCAAATGAACTCCGTTTCCGTCTCTCTCTCTTTTTTCATCCGCTGCCAGACTTTTAGCAAGACTCCAGGCTGCCATCTCCTCATATCAGACCTCATACAGCATGCCAGGATACAGCCAGACTCCACATCCACACCACACTGTAACACAGCCACTATGTGCTCACATCTTCACACACATATGCCTTCTCTCTATTTTATTATAAGGATTATTATGTGTTTTAAGATGTGTCACGCTGCCCATTATATCGCTTATTATCATCAGATTCTTAAGCGTCATTCATTTCGGAAACCCGGTCGTTTGTTGACCCTAAAACCATTAACAACCGCTTTAAAATATCTTTCATCATCTGTGTCATCAATACTTAATGATGGCTTCACTCTGTCCGCCTACTCTGGAGAAGAGGTTTAGAGTAATCACTCTCAGCATATGCAGTCATTCATTGTGTCGTGGAAATCAAGTTACTGTCCTACTAGAACCAAATGCATAACAACACCAAAAATATGGTGTTAAGTAAAAAACAATACTCTATTTATATATTGAATGTCTGTATTGTATAAGCACTGTTAATTTAATGCTTTTTTATCTATATTGAGTCATATACATACCTGAAATCAATTACTGTAGATTACATTTTAGTGATGCATTCAATTTAATGTTGAAAATTTTAAATTAGCTTAAGAAAGAAGATATTAGAAAGCAGTTTTAAACCTTAAAAACTTTCAGATGTCATGCCGGTGTCTATCTGACTCAATTAAAAAACTGAGCAAATGTTTCTTGTATCAATGTGTCTTGTGTAAACTTGATCGCAAAGGGAATTAGATCCGTTACCTGCAAAAGTGTGTAATGCCTTAAATTATGTTCAATTGGGCTTTTTATGTTCAATTGGGCTCACTAAATTATCCAATTTAACATTTTACTCGATTGACAGCCCTAAATAGCCCTGAGAAACTTGTGAAAGACTTAAATGAAATAAAATTGAATAAAGCAGGAAAAACACTGATTTGTCCATTAACTGTCACTGTTCCTTATGAGAAACACCTATGTTATTTCTCTATTCACATTAATATTTCATAATTTAATTATATTCTAGTTATGACAAACTATATATTGATAGAAAGGTTAAAGACTCAAACAACAACTCAAACAAAGAATCTATAAAAAAAGGTTAATATTAATGATATTTTTAAAAATACCTTAAATTAAAAAAAAATATTTAAAAAGATTTAACAAATTGTAGTTTGGATTTTCATGTGTATACTTAATATGTGCAGTGACAGCTATCAGGTTAAAACTACAAAAAGAAAAATCAAATGAACATCAATACAGTGCACCGTGACTATAAATAGTTAATATGGCAAAGCTTCTCATTCTTGAACCTCTGAAGGGGGTGAAATTGAGGCAAGAAGCTCTGGAGATGCCAGGAGTGATAATGAGTTATATTTTAAGAACATTTGTCAAGAACATTTAACAGCACATGTTGTTGATGAACCATCAAGGGCTTCATCCTATTAATGGCCCATGGAAAAAGGGTGTCATCCATCATTATCACAAAGATCTTAGTACTGGAATGCAACATCATTTACCACAGCGCACAAGCACACACTTTGTAATTGGGCGCATCACAAGAAAACAGAAGCTTTCAATCAAATTAGCAATGTAGATGAATATGGGGGCTGGGCATGAACACATCTGAACTGCAATTATGTAGAATTCTCATCAGATGGGACAATCATACATCTTTTTCTCATCAGCTGAGCATAAGGAGCTCCAGGCACAAAAACACACACGCCAACGAGAGCGGCAACCATTAACGGAGTTTATTTCATTGGGTAAATTCAAGATCCTGCTGCACCTAATTCATCTCCTGCTTATGAAATGGCAATAATTATGTGCCGCATCAATTACATTTCATATAGCCTGCGTGCCGTATCTATCAAAGCATTGGCAGCAGCGCTCAAATCAATAAGCGGATAATTATAAGCATTTTTAAGCAACATCACTGAAGATGCTGGGAGATACTGTAAAAACCCCCGAAGCAAGGACTTCAAAAATCAACTGCAATGCAATATATATCCTTTCATTGCAAATAGATTTACAAAAGTTACAAAATACCATGCAGGTCTACACTAACAGCTGACCTTCAACTATCACTTCATACAAACATACAATATAAACTTCAAGGTGACTTGTACTATATGTATCCATTACCAAAAACCCCTTTCAGAACTTTAACAAGATTGGTACAATGCTTATGATTTTTATACATTTCATGGGCTTGAAAGAAATCACATTTTAGCTCATTTAACCGCATACCAAATGGAGTATGAGTCTTGTGCTGTTTAGTAATCTACTCTATTTTCTCTATTAATTTCAATAATTGAGTTTAAAACACACTCTCTAAACATCAAACACCAAAGACTAATTTGGAGAAAGCAATAATAAGATTTGAAATCCCAAACAGGCTGGTTGAAAATAATAAGCACAGACAAGAGAAAAACAAAAAAAACAAATCCATAGAGAAATAAAACACTTTTTCTCATTTGCTCAATTTCCTTGTTTTTTTTATATTACAATATATATGCATGTTCCAAATATGTTTTTAATGATTTCTAATTGTGTTTGATTTCTAAACCATCATGCCATGAACTGCTTTGTACTGTTATGAAGAAAAGTTGTTTTTTATTTTACCAGCAGTTAATAATGGACCCTTTAGGCCTTTTATGGAGTGCATTCCCTTTTACCTTCCTCCTCCACTTCCTGTGGCGATGGCTGCCTCCCATGAAGCTGTAATGTATGAGATTTGTCAGTGTCAATTTTACAGCTAATCTTTCTGGTCCACCTAGGCCCTCCCCTTCCCCGCCCATTAATTCTGTAGCCTTGTACACCAGATAGAGAGAGAGAGAGAGAGAGATTGCTGTGCTTTCTCTGTAGACACCTGCGAAAAGTTTGTAGTATATCGGACAATGTTAAGCAAAGTGCTTTAGGGCCATTGACCCCGTTGCCACACACAACACTTCAAAAAGTGAGTTTAAGAACAAACAAAATACAATTATATAAAAGATATTTTGTCATTAGAAGTTTTTTGTTACTACAGCGGGCACCAGGTGCGAATATTGAACATCCACCAGCCACCGAACATATCTATAGATAAAAACTTTATTTTTGCAAATTGCCAAGAAACTGGGATCAATATCTCACCAATGTAATATTCCAGTCCTGAAGACTGTGTTTGCAAAGATCGAATCTGGCCAGTCGCTTCGGTTGATAAATTACACATCGGCAAAAGCATTGTACAACCTGATGAAAATCCAGCCCTTATTGATCGGCAAGCTTTGTGAATGGGAAAAACCTTAAAAACACACAATTTGCCATTTCCTACCAGATTTAACTCACAAGTGCAATTCAGATGACATTACGCGCACACAAAAAACACATTGCCTCTATCAGCTTGTGTACTCAGGGTGAACCGAGGTAATGCAGCAATGAGTTACCTGCCCCAGAAGAACTACCTAACAAGACTTGGATCAAAGGAACAAAGCCTTATTCATGCGTAAAATAAAGCTGTAGAACGGCTGATGATACAATGATTAAATTCATGCTGTGATGACTTTCAATATATTAATGTTTGCCTTTGATTTTAATCAGAGCACGTTTCCCATCTAGTTATTTACCACACACCTAAATTAAAACGACAAGGCGACGAAATGCTTTGTTTTGTTACACTAGGAAAAATACAGTCCCAAATGCACAGCATTGCTAACATATTCAATACAACATCATCAAAGTTAAAACCCCAAAATGAAAAATCTGTCACTGTCTGCTCTTTCTCACGTCATTCAAAGTATTTTTCTTTTTTCTTGCACTACAAAAGATGCGTACAAACCTTTGGCACAATTTTGAGTTACAACGCAAAGGGAATATAAAGTGTCCTTATGCATCCTACATGAAAAACGAGTGTGTGAAAAATCATTTTCATATCCTCACCCAAGGAGTTATGTGGAATTTGTATTCTGTACCCACCAATAAATGAAAACTAACACCAGAGGCTGAAGCAAATATGCGCTTAGCGGCCACTGAACTGCACCTAATCCACATGTAAACAGCCCCAGTCAGTGGGAACCACTAACATTTACACATTCAGCATTCAGCAACCGTACAAGCTTTTTATACGGCAGATAAATTAGCATTTCACTCTGAAAGGTCATTGCTCTTTTCTCTCACTGTGCTGTTTTCAGTTATACAGAAAGACAAATATCAACCTGTCTATGAGATGTCCTAAACCCCCCATTTCCATCCACGCGTGCACACAATGCTTGTATTTTACAACGGATCGATAAGGCCTGGAAAATACACATTAGTTGGTGCTCAACTCTGAAAAAAAGCCATTTGCACAGGACCATGTTGAAAAGTGTGTCCATTAAAATTAAACTTGATGGATGGTCAATGATGCATGAAATTGTGGATTAGTACTTTCCCTCAAAACCTCCAAGATTCAGAGGGTCCTGATTAAGATTTACAAATCTATAACGTTCAATGAATTGTTTTAATTATAATGCACATTAATACAGAACAGCACGGTACTTGGTGTACTGCATATTTTAAGAGCTGAGCTGTCATGACAAATACAGAAATCCTAAGACAGCTCTTTAAGGGCATGTTAGCAAAACAGAGCAACAGAGGGCTCCTGCGCCTTTAATATATAATAAATGTGAAGTCCTGTGTTGCTTAACTAGCAGCACCAGAGAAACTATATACTGAACCTTACAAACCCCTGGGATCAGCAATATTCCTCACACAGCCAGCAAAGACTTTCTGCCTGCTGTCCAATTAAGAGAAAACAAGACTGCCTGCAGTTTCACAAAATTTGTTTTGGTATGGTACAGCAATAAGAGAAAAAAATGGCAAGCTATTTACAGAAAGTATAGAAATGTTCGGGGAAGCTCTGGATGTTGAAGCCTTGAAATATCAAGGGCCACAAGAACAATGTGGTTTGTAATAATAAAGCTTTTAAAAGCTAAGCTACAAAAATAAGATTAGATCTATATCAAAAAGATTGAAAATTTTATATTTTTTAGTTTATATATTGTCTAGATCTAACCACTAGTTGGTAATGGTGAGGTTGTATGTTAACTGGGAAATTTTGTGGCAGGTGAAAAAAGCTGACCCGGCGTAACCCACTTTTCACTGATTTATGGAGGTGGCCTGCCCCGTAGACGGCGCTTCGCCCTGGACGTCATCAGTCTTTTCAGATATCCGATAAGAGCCATCAGCTACACCCTGATCCAGCACCACACTGCACACTTAACATCCACCCAAACCTCAGCTGATCTCGATCAGTGAGTAAAGATTAAGCAACCAATAATGATGACCTCAAAAACACCTCCATTTACTTACATTATGTGAAACCATTATAAATCTGCCTGAACCAAAAAATTCATGCTGAAGGTCTGCAGGACAAGTTTTGAAAGTACATCTTTTCAAACAGACAGGTGATTCTCACTAGAGAAAGGAGCTCATAAATTGACCAAATCATGGTTTGTGTAGGTCAGATTTATAGGAAGGGGTAGGGGAAAGAAAATATCATTTTACACCTGGTATTAAAAAAAAATCTCACTAATATAGTGTAACAAATCCATGTGTCTGTGTGTAGCTCCCCACCTGCCTAAATGATCTCCATGACTCACACAGGAGCAGATAATTGGCTCACAAAAAAGTGCAGCAAACATTCATCATAATGGCATTCGCATGCAGTAGCAAGCAGACACTCCATCTCTCTGTCCGTCTCCTACTGTCTTCCTTTCTGATATGCACTCTTTCTGTCTCTCTGTCTGTAAGCTCTGCTCTTCATTGTCTTTCCTCCTACATCACCAGATTTGGGCTTACAGATACAGCGCTCATTTGGCCCCTGTGGATTTTAGCATTAACTTTGACAGAAGCAGAGAATTACACCTCGCTGGTGCATAATTGGTATCAATAATTCACAGGATCTATTTAAGCACCGGCAAATGCAAATGTGTGTCTAGAAGATCACACACGGGGAGACGGAGGTCAGTTAGGTGGACTCAAGCTGTCCCAATCGACCCTCACAGTCCTCGTTCGGATCGTTTCACCGTCATGTGCAGCTCCACAATCTAAAGAGCTGGCTCTTCAATAAGTTACCGTTTTCAATATCCCTCCCCCAACTACAAACACGCAGTTTTGCCTTTGTTCTTCCTTTCGCTCCAATTGATGCATATTTTATGGAGAAGTTTTCCGTGCTTCTTTTTGAGTCGAGACGACTGCTCTGAGCCGGCAGTCCGCCTATTACCAGACATTACGATCTCCACTGTTAGAACATCTCGCTCCCCCAGATCTCCTGCACTCTGCTTGTTTCCTTAAGGTAATGAAATGGCAATAAAAAAGTAATGAAATGTTAGAATGTTCTATTTCGTCAGCCTAAATTACATGGACGTTTTATATTTTGGTGAAATGTGGCATCTTCCCTGTTGACTATCACCTAAAGGCACACATGTCAGAATGAAGGAGATCTGATCTTCTGAGCACGCTCCCCATAGTCGTTTTATGCAAGCATTAGCACCCAAAACCCCTCAAGGCTGGAAAGTCTAATGCATGGAATTAATGTGCTCTGTAATGGGCCACCTTTTATAGTCTGAATATATTTTACTGTTCATGCAAATGAGAGGATCTCACATGATGCAGAACAATATTGCCTTGAAACTGGAATTGCATAAATATACATAGCTCTGACATGTAAATCAGTAACACATTTTTGACATTTCCTGATGAAACTCTCCGTCTTCCAGAAAGATAAATGGATAATACCTTTGAAGCACATTGTTTACTTTCAGGGTATGGAAAAAAATTATATCTGTTCACAGAACAAGATAAACAAAAACAACATTTCAGACCTGTCAAGCCTATCATGTTAGAAAAAATTCAGATGCAATATTTAATATTAAGCATATACTGGCACTTCTAAAAATGTGTACAATAAATCAACGCCAACGAATGATTGCATGTGGAGTGTTTTGGTATTTAAGCTAACTGACCAGACTGAAGTATATATTTTGATATTGTTCTGGTGCAGTAGCCAATCACAGCCAGACGTCACGTCTTGTCAGTCAAATGACCAGTAATAAATAAGTCACGCTTATGAGTCAGATACAATGAGTCACCAAATCACAACACTACTGTGTTTGACCAAACTAATGTCGTATGTCTCTGCAGCATCTAATACAAATCATTTTTTAAAGTCCTCATGAAATTAAAACTAAATACAAGTAAAACATTTTTGGCTGTTGGATATTTATAAACTAGTGTGCTCTAACATTCACAAAATTCACATTTAGAAGATATCAGCATTCAGAACTTAAGGTCTCTTACTTCAGCCGATACCAATACTATTTAATGACATCATTCTGCATTTCGGCATCTTATCAAATTCAACGCTATTAGCTATTTTACGACAACGCATTAAACAAAGCTACACAATTCAAGACAATTCACTTGGTCCTCAAATAAAAAAGCTAGTAAAAAAACAAACACACAGTAAGAAACCCAAATTACAGTTAACTTTACTTCTAACTTTAGGGCAACTGAGGGAATCTACAGCTTCTAATCTAACTCGCATAATCGCTTTTGTATAATTATAATTGTGCTTAATGTGCAAAACTATTAATTCCCTTACACTATTAAAATAAACATGATCATCATTTAATCGTTGCCCTTCATTCAGCTCTGAAAACAATATAATCATGAATAACAAAATTATCATAGCCTTAATTATTATCCGTGCACAAGAAGCAAGAACAATGTGCTGCACCCGTAAAGATGACATAACTATTTCTTTATCGCTTTGTTTTACATCAAGCCTTGCTAATCACATGGAAAGGGAGTGAATTACTTGAATAAAACATGAACTTTGTCTTGAATCTGCAACCAATGGACCAACAAACAGACATGAGCTCATGAACCTAAGCGCTGTGTCGGTCTGGAACAAACAAATGGCTTACTTAACCATCTCTGCATTTTAAGATGGCATAGCAAAACGCATTTTAACGAGCAAAATCCACCAAAAAATACATACTTTAGCTTTAAATCTAAAGCAGAAACAGATTGTAAAACATTTCCCCGACACTAACAAATCAGGCTTTGGCTTCAAATTTAACAACAAAGCCAGTTTGGGCCGTTAAACGACGTCATTGTTGCCCACAAAATATCGCTCGCTAACCCTGACAGATGGCACGGATTCCTCCCACTTTCCTCTCTCGAAACTCTACAGTGATTCTGCCTCTTCCTCAGTCTCTCTGAGGCTGCATTCATCAAAACCACCCAGCCAAAACCCTGCTTCTTCTCCCCATGCGAAGAAAATTAAATTCACCTGTCCTGTGAGTAATTTCACCTTTCACAGTGTAGAAGACAGACACAATTAGTGGCCACACACGCATCAGATCAGCAGTGTTATGTCTGGACTCAACGTACCCAGGCAACACCTTAACCTTGTTAAATCACACCCTTAAACAGAAAACAGAAGAAATCCCAGATCGAGTTAGGCCTCGCTGAGTAATAACCTGCGTCTGTGATCTGTGAGGGTTAGTCGCAGAATAACCGCAGCTCGGGGTGAGCGTTAGCACTCCGGCGGCCAATCAAAGGTCACGTCTTAAGCGGTGATGAAAACCGCGAGGATGCACGTGAGAGTAAGGCGAGCTAATGTTGACGCACCTTTTCGACTCCTTAATACTCTGCTGCTGTCACAGCCTGACATCCCCATGTCAGGGCATATCTATAGTGGATTAAAATAGGACAGCTAATTACCATTTACCTCAGCAGGAACATGGCTGGATGTGCGGATTCTGGCTTTCGCAATGCATGTAATTGTCTGTTGAATAATGCCAGCCCACGCTTCTTATATCTGACTAGGCTCACTCAGTCATGAAACGACACTCGTGAATTGATAAGCTGGATGCCGCGGTTTAAGCCTTTCGAGAAACGCTAAGTGCTGATGCGAGTCCCCCTTCATTGTGGGAAAAGCAGTTTATTAAAACTCTCACCGGTGCAATTAAACAATTTGACTATAGCAAACATATACATTTGTAAGTCAGTTGCATTGTGGAGTTTGCACAAGTTTTGCAGTTCTCCACACTTAATGATCGAATGCAACGCAGTGGTCCATTGAGGGCACAAAGCACCCGTTAAGGCGGTGACACCTAAAATGACAAATGGGACACCCTACGGTCCTGTGAACTTCAGAGACACAAGCACACAACAGCTATTGCAAGTACACACAGTGAGGGACCTTTTCTTAGAGATAAAACAGTATTAGTAGACACAATAAAAACATCCCAGTCGGTAATATTGCAGATTCACTACAAGAAACATTTAGCAGGCTTTCAGTTTAACACTAAAGTACATTTATATATCTATATATATTTTTCCTCAGAAAGCTTTTTATGTTGCAGTGTCACAACTAACCTACAAGCAGCATGGATAACTGTAATTTGATTTCAAACTTTTACCCATCTGGAAAAATAAAAAGATAAAAGCGCAAAACTAGAACATCCCTATATACTACTAATGAAGGCTTAGTAGATTTTATAGTCTTCTGTGAATTTTGCACAAAGCGGACTATAGTTCTGTCTGAAATGAAAGTAAAATAGGTGGAAGTTTTCGCTTCTTTCGTAAGCCCTTCTTTTATTTAATCTCGGTCTCTCTGAGACTTTTCCTCTCACAAAAGGGCTTTACTGCATGTAAAATACTATTCTCATTAGAGATGTTCACTCTGAGCCACTTCTCCACATTCAACAGTCTAGGAGGGCAGAGATGCATTAAACATGGGCCCTGGTTTCGAATCTAAAGTACATGCCGTCCTGCTTTAGTGTAGGTATGAATTGGTACCACAGGTCACAAGTATTGAGGACACAATAAGAAGACTGCAGAGGTAGTATCTCACAAGCCACCCATCTGTTTCTGGGACTGCTGTTTACTGATTAATCATAACATCCTGCATTTCATCTTTTTAACGGGTCAAAGGTAACCTATGATGGTATATTGAAAATATTTCATGAAGTATTGAGTGGATTCAGCATGATTGTATCTGTTGTAATGAATGATTTATCCCACTAGGGGAGGAACTATTGGTCCAAAGGGCTTAAATGATTACAGATGCTGCTCTGAGATTGTGACAGGGCATTACCTACATTTAAAACACTTGCTGTTATTATTTCTAATGGGGTTTAAAGTTCAAAGCGACTTACACTCCTTTAAAGTCTATACTTACAGTCATTATTACTTGTCACTTGATGAAAACTTTAATGAGAGCTTAAACTTCAACTCACGTGAAAGTTAAAAGTCCCGTTAAGCCACGTATTGGACTTGCACATCTGCAGATTTTGGTCTGAAATCCTCTGAAATATTAATGATTGCAGCATGCTGGAGAAGACTTTTCAATAAAAGAAAGAAAAACACTTTATTAACATTTAAAACCTACAATAGGAGACAGATCGACTGTGGAAATCTAAAGACACAGATTTCACGTTCTCATTATAAATCTCACTTATTATTCAAAGAGCCACGCAAAGCTTTTACTCCCTTAAGGGCAATATGACATATATAGGTTATATTGGTCCTTAGTTTATGCCAGTTACCTTATTCGTGGACTTGAGTCACCTATTATTTCTCAAAATACCCTGCGCTGAAAACGAGCAAGAATCTGACAACTTTAAGGGTTTTCTCGCATTGAATACACAGCTAACCCGCAAGCAAAGCGACGAAAATGTGCTGGATTGTTTTGATAAGATGATACAGTCTATTACAAAGGTGCGAGTCCGTCTTTACGCAAAGTCTCTCATAGTGTTTAAATTCCTCAATAACAAAAACATGCTCTTACCGTCAAGTCAAGTGTCGAGATGTGTCAGAAGCGATTCACAACGACATCCTTAACTTCTCCGCACCTTCACACATTGTGTACATGTGTGTGGACGGCGACCGTGTTTAAATGTTGCTCGGACCGCGCACGAACACGATGCCCAATGAAGCTGTCTAGATAGGCAGCTCACTAGATGTTGAGACGCTACCTATATCTCTCCGTGACAGTCTGACGTTTCACTACCTCCCTTTGCAGCCAAGTCTGCCGTTAATTGAAACAAACAGCTTGAATCTGTAGAGATCTAGTGCGGGTGGAGATGGTCGAGACGCGGTGTGTTCTCAGCAGCAGCCGCCGCGTTCGTCCTTTCATGCCGACTGTGGATGTGAGCGCATCCGATGAGATGCTCGAGCCTGGTGCGACCCGAGGTAGCTTACAGCCGTCACCAAATATGTCAAGCTTACTAGTAATGCAAAGGGGGGAAGATGCTGAAACATCGTCACAGTGACAATGGCAGCATGCTTGCGGTTTGTATATCGAATAGTTACTTTATCAGGAATTGGTTTTGTCAGTTGTAGCTATTTAAAAATGTTATTTTTGGCCATGCATTTACCCCTTAGGAGAAATAACGATGGTTTAACTAGTAAAACCACAATAATCATAGTTTAAGCATGGTATTTGTAGTAAAACTACTTATATGTCAAAAACATGATTACAACAATTTTACCATAATAATACCATTCCTGAGGGACATTATGACCTGATATTGCATTGACATTAACCTGATAAATATCACTGCACATACTGAGCATACACATGAAAATGCACAGTCCAAACTACAATTTTTTACATTTTAGATTTACATTTTCAAATCATTTTTATTTTAAGTATTTTTTAAATAACCCTAGCATTCATTTTATTTTTTTGTTTGTTTATGTTGTTATGAAATTTGTCAAATATTAGATCAAATATAAGATTGGAATTCAACTTTTCAATATTAAAGTGAATAGTGAAATAACCTGTGTAGCTAAATTATCCTTTCTGTCATTTAATAAATGTCGCCTAGTCTTCATAATCTTAAATCTCATCTTAAGGTTGGCCTAGCTGTCATTGTAATAATATGACAAGATAGATTACATTTTTTAAATTGTTTAACTGCATAGAGTGAGTTATGAAGCGCTCTGTTTAAGTCCTACCATCTCTCATAGAGTCCCATTTGGAACGCATCCAAGAAAATATCTAATCAACAGATCAGTTTTATTCTTCGCCAGAGCTATTCATTTCCTTTGGATATCACATTATCATCAATACAATAAAAGACTGGTCTGAATAAGGAATCTTAATCATTCCTTTGCATTCCTTAGACGTGTTCAGCTGAAATTAATGTACCCACACCCTGGGCATATCAAAGACACGGCTATCAGTAAAAGTCTCATAGATGCTTAACATCTTAAATTAAGCAGTCACATACTTCAGTGTGAATTTACCTTTTAAAATAAAATATGACCACTTTGGCAAATTGTATTTATAAACTTCTTGGCAACATTACAAAAACAAAGTGTCTTTAAAATTCATGTAACTGTTTTCAAATTTTAACAACAGATATATTTTACTTCAAAAATCCATTCAAAACATTCATGAGGAATTGATTATAGAAACCTATGGTTTAACATTGCACTTTTGTTTCATAGTTCCAAACTAAAACGGTCCAATTCTACGGGTAAGCAAAAGTAAAGATAAAACCCGCTCTGACACAGCACAAAACAGCAGCTGATAGAACTCTATTAAGTTTAATGTGGAAAAACATATCCATCATGCCCACACAAATCAGCATCTATTTTCTATGGACCATATTACCCCTTAATTATTTTATGCACTTTAAATTAGCCTAATGTTGATGAAGATAGCTTTTTTAATGATTATAAACATTGTGCTAACAGGACATTCTTTTCTACCATGCCATATTCTCACGAGCATCACCCACAGTGGGGAAAGGGTGTCAGATAGGTGGGGGTCAAAGGCTGTGCTGGAATCATGGGTATGAAGATAATTGGTCTATTTGCGGAAAGCCTACAAATTACAGAGCGCGTGGGAACCACAGGACAAAGCCTTTGACATCTGATAATCATGCTGCTGTCAACAAAGACTCAGCCCTACCTGTGTAAAGAATATGTCCCTTTAGACTGACCAGTTTGCTGTGGAAAATAAGGTTGAGATTAATACTATTTGTAGAAGAAGCAGAATTGTTTACAGAGTAATTTACAGATTAACTGCAGTAAAAGCGAAAACTATGACATCATCTATGAAATCTCATGCTACGTTAGCTTTAAAGATCATTACTCTATATGGAGATCTAATATATAAATATAAATGCACTCCCTGAAGGATGTATACTGCTTTATTTGTTTCATGATCTCACAGTTCAAGTGTTTTGCAGTGGTTATATTGCCAGCATATAAAGATTGGGTTTTTGACTAAAATAAGACTGGGTTTTTGTCCAAAACCATCTGTAACACAGTATATCTGTGAACTTCATATGAAGAAATCTCTGCAGCTGAGAGGAAAATACATGCCGTTTCTAAAATTAACAAGACGCAGAGGTTGAAAAGTCCTTTCAACACCCACAAACTTTGACAGAGGAAAAAAATTGATCCCAGAGGGAAACCGATGAAAGCAGTGCGAATAAGTGTTATAAATTTATAATGGTAACATCCAAGAAGTTATAGCACCCTACTCTCTAAAATTTTGTCATTGCTGCTATGTAATCTATTTCAGCTTAAAAAAACAATGGGCTTCAAAGATTAGTGTATATGTGAACACCCACAGGAATAAAATATAAGATTGCTTTAATCACAGATGTTTCTCCTAGACAGCAATGAGATCCAATGGAGACCAACTGGAAGCTTTTGCCTACATTTTTCAACAATAACTCAAACTTTGCTCAGGTTCAAGTCATTATGTCTATGGAAGGTCCCCACAAAATACATAAACCTAACATGTATATGTGTCTGCCCATATTTTCTTTATTTCTTGAAAGTAATTACAGGAGACATTTCTTAAAGCAAAACTGAGAACTTAATTCTCTTGGGCTTTGAGAAAGCAATAACACGATCAATAACGTGTGTGTGTTCAAGTCTACACAATTTCCACAGGATCTCCCACCCTATTTAGAAAGCTAATGAATACATTATAAATCTCTAACAATGTCTCAGACAGTAAAAACCTACAGAACAGAACATGTCCCCTAGAGGACCATTTTATTTATGGCAACCAGATTTTATATTTGTAGCTTAGATTCACACTCATTACTTTATACAAGATCACAGCTGGATAGGAAAGGTATCATGTTATATGATTCACCATAATTAGTTTGAAAAAAAATATGTAAATTGCGACACACACACACAGACATGGAATAATACATGTTTCTTGATGAATAGGGTTTGCTTATTTCACAAGCTGATAAGTGATGCAAATCTTCATTTTCACCTAGTCAAGGGCACATGTGCGGTGTAAATTAGTAATGCTGCAAAAACACCTTTTCTATGCAGGAAGGAGTGGATGGCGTGTGTTTTACAAGAAAAGTCGTGTTTTTTAATCACAGTCATCAAGAACCCTCACTCCGGTTACTTCCTGTCAGTGTGTGTTCTTTAAAAATGTCACAGGGTGCGAAACAGATCTCAGGCTGGATTTAATTGGGGGAGTTGTAACAAGCTCCTATTGGATGTTTTAGCTTGTGAACAACTGCAGTACATTTATAGGCACTTAACTGCTTTAAAGAGTTTTTCTGCTGATCACCTTCGCTCGATAGACTTTGCAGAATCTTTATCAAAACAAGCGTTCTTGTTATGTGGGTCTGAAAAATCTGCGTTTGCCGGGCCACATTGATTCAGGTGTTTATCAGACCCTGCTCTCAGGGGCTTTGAAGATGAAGGCAGAAATTTTCAGGATTTGGTCAGAAACACAAAGCTCATTAAATTCAGCGAAACAGGGAGATCAATACACACTTAAAGTGTTCATGCTTGTCCTTTGAGGTTGATGTGCTCCCTGAATGCATTTGCATTGAATCGTGGTAGAGAGAGTAAGAACCATCATTTGCTTGTCGTTATATGGATCACTCCCAACCCCTGAGTTCAAATGCACGCCCGGTGCCAAAGAAGCACGCTTCGGGTTTTTACACTTTAGCATTAATTATATAGAGTTGCTATACAGTGAGAGCTGCATACAGATGTGTTCGTAATGAGAAATTCAGGCTTTCGCAGCTTCAGTATTTCACGATTTGTTTACACATTCTATTCTCTGATGGCACAACATTATCCACTGAAGTGAATTGACATCACAAAACCATTCTCACTTAAAACAACAAGTTAACTATCAAAATTATTTTGCATCACTTCATCTCTCTGTGTAGCCAAGGGGGACGGTTTTATGCCAGATATTTGTTTGCCAGAGTTCTTTGACTTAATTCTATGTTGCTCCAGCCAATTCAAGCATGACCATCTGTGCACTGCAGTAATCCACACTCTGCAGCAATGTAAATCAAAGCAACTAATTGTCTTAATTGCCAGAAATCTCTGTTGTCATTAAGTTTCTACTCTCTTGGATAAATGATGCACAATTTTATCTGTCTATTATCTCTAAGTCTTATCTGCTTTTACTCATTTCACAAATGTTTTCATTTTAAATATCAGATACGGACGTTCTACAATAATGTTTAGTATGTTGCTGCTGTTTCCCTGCTGGGTGGTGAAGTTAATGTACACAGCAAGAGCGCATCTCTTTTGGCCATTTATGAAACATAATGTACGGTCTTGAGGTCTATTTCTCAAATTTAAAAAAAACATTACAGATATCAAAGCAGAGCCTCTCATGCTCCTTTCAATTTTTCACATGACAGACTCAAAGAGAGATGTGTATCAGCATCTTTAGAGCAATATTTTTCTTTCCCCCCACTATTTCTCTTTTTGAAGGAGGGTTGAAAGGGAGAGACAGTGTTGGATCTGTCTACTGTTTATGTGGCCTGCAAAAGGGACAGTGAGGATTTGGTAAAAAAAAAAAAAAGAACAACAAGATTTTTAAAGATTTTTAATCTTATTCAATAAAAAGAATGGGATATTATTAAGCTGAACGGGTGCATATGGTTAGTGTGCCATGCCAACTGAGGATAACACAAGATGCTTTCTATTTCTTCACAATATTGATATATATCATCTATTCCTGTCATATCTATTATTGGCATTACAAGGAAATTACATTCTTTTTATATATACAAAAACAAATGACATCAAACTATATCATAAATTGTAATGATTTTGCAAGCAACATATTACCCTCTCATGCAACAATAAAATCCCTACAATTAAGCGTTGGAGTTTTACCATGCGGTAGTATGATGCTCTATGCCTAATATAAGACAGCACAGAATCCGGCTCAGTCAAGAGGAAGTAGAGCAAAGTGGACGTCATATGTACTCTTACATGATGGATGGGACTCATCTCGAATGATGGCTGACTTTGAACTCTATTGTTTCCTTCCATGCAGAGTGGGATTGCAAGACAACAAAGCAGCCCATGTGAGTTCTGACAATGGAAGTTTTGCCCTTGAAAGGTTGATGGCAACAAACAGTATCTGACAAATTTTCTTTCTGTCATTCCACACCCACTATCTTAAATCCCTATAAAACACCAAAAATTGCATTTCTTTCTGATGATTTTTGACACTATCTTTTGTTCAGCCTTCTCAAAGCTGAATCCAAACAAACAGACCTAATTAAACATAGAAAGTAATTAAAATCCCTCTATCAGCTGTGGACAGATTTGAGAGCTTTGTAAAACATGACCAACACAAATGTTTCGAGTCTGATTCAATCATTGCATTACTATTTGTATTTCATGAAATGCAAAATTTGATGAGTAAAAAATATCTTTCATGGACTTGGTATAAGATTTACATTTTTTTACTGCAATTATATACAACATATGTGACATATATATGATAATAAGCCATAAACTTCATGATTATACAACATTATGGGCTTTTAGCATTCATTACTGTGTATAAACACAATCTTATGGCAACATGTATTTTACAACGTGGCTAATTAATATATCTTCTTATCTTCTTATAATCTGCTTTTACGCTTTTACGCTATCGAGACGATGGGAATTAGGGGTGGGGCTTTATAATGTTTTTATTCTAATAATTATACAGTTTTTTATGATTTACTTTGTACAAATTCATACATAATAGCCACCTAATATAGCAGTAATAGTAATGAATGTCTGTGAGATCATGCTGGAGAAACAACAGGAATGAGACTGATGCAAGCCAAATTCGAACCTGCATTCACATGCACACCCACTCTGCCACAGCTCCAATACCCTCTGCCACATTAAATTATGATCTAAAAAAGGATTAAGTATGTCTAGTATTTATTACAGTATAACTTGGCATGAAATGTCAACATGATGAATGTGGTATTGCATTGTGGCATGCCTGTGGCGGTCAAATAAGCATTAGCTATGGTAGGCAGCCATATGAAACACTTTATAGAAGGCATCAAGACCTTCACTTACCCACCCGGTGTGTACATTTTCTGTCACTGCTGTAAAGATTGGGTTACAAAGTGGGGGGGTTGTTTTACTGGAGGGCAGTGTGTTTTTATTCTCCCAACCTTGAGTTAACTTGTTTACCCAGACTCATTTTCTGAAAAAACACACCTGCAGTCTGAACAGCAGATTTTAAAGGGTCTATAAATGCAAAACCTTTGTTGAATGTACATGCACCAACACTGATGCTTGACGTGTGGGGGCAAGCGATCTCAGCTGGACGGGAGAGTGACGATAATGGGCTGGCGATCTGTCTGATTATTATTAACTTGCGGGGAGACCCCTCACCCCTCTAACTCATGTTCTCCATTACCTCTCCTACGCTTCTGGTTTTGCCCGCAAGGTTTGTACTCGGTGTCAGTAAATGTCCTCGCACCTGTCTCTCCATCTTTGCCTTTCTTACACACTATGCTTTAAATAATTCTTGCCTGGGGACTTAGCCAGTACAACGCAGAAGATAAACAGTTACTTAGCTTGCTACATAGAGATTTTAGTAATAGTAGTTTTGCATTATTTTGCCTGATTTGCATAACACTTTACCATTTCTAGTGTTGTGCTTTCTCTAGTTTTCAGGATCACTCTCAGCTCAACTGCCCTCCAGTGACATCATTTTAATTTCATCCTCAAACGCGTCAACAAACCATAACACTTCATTACTATTCAGTAGTGGTAAATGATTTCTGTTGTCAGCTCAACTTCAAACCGTAGAACAGCACGTTAGTTAGATCCTCAGTCACCAAATGTGCCCTTGAGCTAGTCACTACACCTCTGGCTGCTCCAGGGGGACTGCGCCAGAAATTAATTTACTGTAAATTGCTTTTTCTGCAAAATGACTAATAACCAAACACTCCAGCTGGTTGTTTACAAGCCGCACACCTCGCTAATGTAGACGACAAATATCAGATTACATCAACTGGCGACGCTTCGGGAGCCAGATTCACCTTCAGCACCCTCCATCAAAAAAGGAGGAGGATGATGATAATGACAAAATCAATTTGCTGTATCAATCTGAAATTTCATAAATTAAAAATGTAACATGATTTTAACTGTCTGTGAACATATCAAACACACAAGATTAGATTATGAAACCCGCGACCTTATGCGCTTTAAGTTGTCACATGCCAGGATTATTTTAGATTGATGATGGCTTATAAACCCCTTTCAGTGTGAAACATTTTTAAGCTGTCACCCTCCCACCATCACACACATCTGCTGATAGACATAAAAATATATTTTTTATAGTAATAGTACTGCATTAATGCAGTACTATTGTGTTTCCCAGCTGAGTTTCGAACTTGAAACCTTTTACCCCTCAAATAAACATTCTATAGGAGTATGTTGCAGAAATGCTCATGGGTCGCATTTAAGGTTGTTCTCATAAAAATCACAGGAAATAAGTCTTTCAGCTTGACAGCCTATGAACATCGACAAGCACACAAAACCCGTGTATATGTGTGCAGGTTTGTGGTAGGGCTTTTTGCGAGATACCTATTTTATCCTGGCTTTGCACAGTGATTACCTCTCTCCTGCGATAAGGCTTAGGGCCATTTCCTCCAGATTCATTTAGCAGTACGTCTCCATCAATGGAAAACTGCACTAGAGAGGTAAATTGAGTGAAATAACCGAGGCATTTTAACCGTAAAGAAATTCACTTAATATATTTCCTCAATAAATCTTTTAGCCCAAAATTAAGTAACTCCAAATCTAGGTATAATAATAGTATATAAATCTCAGTATTTGTTCTGCGTGTTACTATTCGGAGTGCATCCCGAGCGTTGAAGCGTGATGCAGAGACATACGGCAGAAGATCACAGCAGACAGTCTAATCTTCCAGTAAACATACACTTCACCATCACCCCGGAAGAAAAAAGCTCTCTCATTATTTGCTTGCTCCTGGCGGCATCCTGTCACAGTTTTCATTTTTATATTTATTGAAGTCTCCGCACAAAACGCTAGCAGCAGCTCCACAAAGGTCCAACAGCATGCTGGCACAATAGCTAATGTGATAAAAGCACCGCAGAAGTGGCTGTCTTTCTGGACTCGGGATGGCTCGGAGGCCGGATGGGTCTGAACTAATGCGAGATGGTAGACAGGACGCAAATACCTGACACATCAGTTAACACGCCTCTCTGCAGGGCGCTGTTCCAGCCCTGACACAGCCAATCACGTCGCTGTACATGCTGACTTCCGGCGCTGGCACCGTTGCACCCATCATCTATCATTTACTGGACTTATCTCAGAATCAGCAGCGCTGCACCCTGCCACCGGTCCAAAACAAGCCCACCAGGCCTAATCAAAGAGGTGGAGGGCATATTTGTGCCAATAAGAGATAAAGGGAAATGAGTTGTCATGGTAGCTAATGTAATACGTAGCTCTGTCGAATCAGACCCTGCCTTGTCTAATTGGAATGGCGTGCTTTTAATGATTTCTAGGACTGTTGAACTATTACTGAAGAATAAAAAACAAAGTTGATCCGATGCAATTACTAACAAGCATATAAAACTCTCAGTTTAATACTGTGGAGGAAAGTGTTGGACCAAATTGTGGCGATGAGTCACCCTCTCCCTCTTTTTTTGAATTCATTTTTAGGTGAACTGTTCCTTTAAATTCTATACTGGCCATTTTGTATAATATAACACTAACCAAAGTTATATTAAAATCTTTAATACACACAGTGACCAGTATCATTGCTATGCAGGCCATGTTTTCCTACTTGAATTGTGTCGAGGTCTAGACCTCCTGATGGTTAATTTGCTTTGCCCTGTACTCTGATTTGGACTCAAAAAGTATTATCTGTGAATCAGCATCTTAATTAAACTGGCATTTAATTAAAGGAGCCAAGGTGTTTACATTATCTCGCTCCTTCCTATGATAATGAGGAAAAGCAATTTAAAAGAGGACGAATGTTTGTGTGTAGTTAAATGGTTGAATGCAAATCACAGCATGATTCTCTGCTTAACACGGAGCGCTATTGGCTGACATTGTGGTATGAGATTCGATTGGATGAATGTTTGCTGAAAGAAGTCTTGGCAGTCTGTCAGGTCGTGGTCTGTAAAATTGGTTATGTTCACTCGAGGTCTACGACAGAGGCATTTTAATGTACTACTGTACATATAATAATTGTAATGTAAGTTTTACATGTCACAATAAAATATTGTTTGTAAATATGAAAGATATACAATAGCTTACCAACCCTACCAAACACCATTATATCAGCTAATATGTAGTTACTATAAAAATTATTTATAATAATAATATTTTTTATTAATATTAAAGATCTAATTCAGAATAGTTTAACTATGAATCAAAAAAATTTTAAGGATAAGTTAACAGAACAAAAGTTCACATAAAAGTTAAAAGCTGTCATTTTTCACCCTCATGTCATTCCAAACTGAATGACTTTCTTCTTCATTTCTCACCCAAACCCTGCAATGACTACAGAAGATTTTAAATATAGCATAGAACACATCTGAACTATTTTTCATGATTCTTTCATGTTGTTGTCTTTTTGTCATTGTGGCCAGGATATTAAAATGTTCTACACAAGAATAAAAAACGGCTTTGAAATGACATGAGAAAGATGAAACGATGACAAAACTTTCATTTTTAGGTGAACTATTGCTTTGATTCTGAAGATTTTAAAAATATCTTTCTTATTGCCAGAACATACTGTACTGTAAGACTAGTGGGTATATCACCAATTTAACTGTGGCAGTTGTTTCTGGGACATCAAAGATATGCTACAGAAACATTACATCCCTGAATATTTCAATGTTACTGAAACGGTTTGCTTTGCACTTATAAAGTAAAGAGTAAGTTGGATATATGTGCGACTTCAAAAAGCAAGAGAAAAATGCTATGTTTCTATGTCAAGGTAGCAGATTAACAATATGCTATTGTCGTGGGAGTACACGAAAGCCACAAAGCCAAAACATGTCACCAGAAGCTGATGCTGAATTCTTAGAAAGCTGGTTTTCTAACACACATCAAAGGTCAGAGAGCAACACCAGGGCGCCACAATCCGTGTGGCTGCGGGTCACCAGCCTGCTGTTCTACATCTCATCATCATGAGGGGTTGTGATCATTCACACCAAAGGGCACAAGCATCCAGCCATGAAACACAACAATTAGCAGAGTCACCGCTTCCTAAAATTGCAATAAACAACTGCGTATTTAAACTGCGTATCAGGATGCAGCTGTTGTTTCGTGTCTGTGTGCGGGTTTGTCTGAATGTGAACGGTTGAGAGCACCTCGTGTCAGTTAATGTGTGTCAAAGTCATTTACCTCTGTCCTTCACAGTTCAGCCTCTCATCCATCTGTTTCTCATCACATGTTTCAGGGCTGATTATATTCTTTAACACAGTAAAAAGTGCAGATAATGCATACTTCAGATTCCCTGCTGAGAATCATTTTCTAAACCCCCATGATAATGCAAAGGTCAGATGGATTCCACCAGACTGACACGCCGCTCTGGTGGGTCACTCAATCGTAGAGATTAATCTCTCTTCTTTGTTGTCAACCATAGTGGTTTTCTTTGTAAAAGCCTACAAAAGTGAACAAATTAAAAGCATCTCTCTCTCTCTTTCTGTCTCTTTGCGTCTATACGCTTTACTGCTAAAAGCATCTCTTTTCTTGTTGCAGTAATGGATTCCCTCAAGGGCAGAAAGGATTGTTCACCATTTATATTATCAAAAGTAATAGAGAGTGAAATATAAATAAGCACATGAGGTAAGTAACCATAAATATTTCCATAGGGGCAATAATCTAGCTCAAAACAAATTGTAAAGCTTAATGTTTTAATATAAAAGCCTGAGTGTTCAAACGTTTAGTCAAAACAATCAGATACTTTGCTTGTGTGATGCTATTCAAAAACCTTTTACCATCAGAGTTGTTATTCTGTCCCTGAAATAAACGCTTGGTTGTGCTGCTTAAAAAATTTTGTTTGACAACATTAACAGCCTGATATCGTAAAGTGAGAGGAATAAACACGACTGCAGAATATGAAAAAAACATTGCTTTAATTGCTGGTTTAGTCTGAGCATGAGACAGATATTCGTTGCAAAAAGTCATCAGTGATTTCAGACATAACGTTTGAAATATCAAAGTCTGAAACTAGCAGAGTATAACTTTTGATTGAAATTATGAAGCCAGTCCCAGATGTTAACAATCTGTTTACAAGTTGTGGCTATTTAAGTATTGCACAGATGATTATTTCAAACAGGCGTAAAAGCATTAGATGAAGTCTAATTAAAGATTTAAAAGATTAAATAGAAACTGCAGAATATCAGAAGTGAGTTCTAGACTTATAAGATTTATATGTAAACTAAAAGTGGCAACCATCAGCCTTTTCTCACAGTCTCACATGCCTTCTTTTGTTTACTTAAATTATTTTCAATATTTGTTGCTTGTTATGTTTTCTAATGGTTTAAAAAAGAAGAAAGAAGAACAAAAAGATCTGTAAAACAATAGGGTCCTATATGCAAAAGTTTTCCTTTCTTAGTATCCTTTTTCATAGTCAAAATGTATATTCTGTCAAATTTATATTCATAATGTTCTATATAGAGAAAAACAAGACTTCATTTAAGGCATCTGTTTTCAGTTTACTATGACAAGACAAACAAGGGCATCACCTGCACAATGAAACTATAAATACTTACAGCTACGTTCATTTAACCTTTACAGCATATGGACCTCACATTGAATCTCTCATTCTCTCTCTCTCTCTCTCTCTCTCTCTCTCTCTCTCTCTCTCTCTCTCTCTCTCTCTCTCTCTCTCTCTCTCTCTCTCTCTCTCTCTCTCTCTCTCTCTCTCTCTCTCTCTCTCTCTCTCTCTCTCTCTCTCTCTCTCTCTCTCTCCCTCTCCCTCTCTCATACTGAGACATCTAAAAAAGATATCTTAAGGTTTAACTTTTCTACTGAATGTATGTGCTGCTGTTATCTGTGACGCTTATTGTAATTCTTTAACAAAATCTTCTTTTATATTAAAACGAATCGGAGGCAGAACAGTTAAAAGATAAAAAGGTGTGACAAGTGAATGTTCATTTGCAATAATGAAGAATATTATTCTGAGCAACCAGAGCTTTAAATCCTCAATAATTCAGGACTCTGCTCTCGTCTAATTCCATATTGACTTCTCCGCTTTCTCTGTTATAGAGATAAAAGGCCAGAATGCATAATGAGAGCAGTGTTTTACTGTGTTCAAAGGAAAGCTCACTTCCCCTCCCTGTAACTTCCTTTCGTTTAAATCGCTTAATTTGATTAAACACTACGTCCTAAACTATCCTCATTGTGTCCTGCCATCCAAATTATTGATCAAGCAAATTTTCATTCTCTAAAGCTTTAAATTGTTCATGAAGGTTTACAAAATTTTTATAAAACAGTCAGCATCACATAACCACTGTTTAACAGGTTGCTGCGATGTGACAACAGTCTCGTGAGGTTCTCGTGACATTTATATGAGAGGAACGGCTCCTCTAGGATTGAATTAGTCTTTTTGATTCTTTTTTGAAGTGCAGTCAGGAAATAAATCACTTTGGTTGTAGGCCAAACTGGGTGTCGAGACCATTAATTTGCTCCAGCGTTCACCTGGGACACGCTTGAAACTTATAGGACATCAATGCTTTTGATCTACGCCACACAATAAGCTTACAACACAAGATATAAGATTATTAATCTAGAACTTCAGGAGACCTTAATGTGCCAGGTTATATGTCTCAGCCTGGAAGATTTGTGCACAAGTTGAAATATGTGTATAGTCCTGTTGCAAACCCATATAAATCATAACTCAGGGCAGAGTTAGAACATTTGCATATATGTAATGGAATATTCAAATGTGCCAGAGCACTCGTAGATGGAGCAGGTGAGCGTGTAATGATGACACAAGGCCCTGAGAGGAACAGAAGTGATTAATGAGGTTTGAACACAACCCACACCAACCTTACACACCACGCAGGCCAGGAAACTGGGTCAAACTCACAGGTTAACACTCAGACGAGCGGTGGAGCACAGACTTCTGCCGTCTTTGAGTTCCACAAGTGAGCAGCGATAATAGCATCAATCGATGTCTACTGAGCGCATCAAGAAAGAGAAAAATATATAAAGAGAAGAGAAAGATAATGGACAGCCAACGATCAAGAGGAGAAAATCTTTTTCTGGGCTGGAACAGAGGAGAGGTGACTTTAGCTTATTTTCTAGCATGATGTTAGAGGTTCTACTTCAAATGCAGCTTCAAGCCAAAGTCATATATACAAGACCATCTAAACTACACTGCAGAAAAGCTATATAACGGTATTAATATATACAATGATACTGAATGTTTACCATATGTGACCCTGTATAAAACCAGGTCTCAAAATCAAATTATGAGATAACAAGCATCAAAGTTTGATTTCACCTATGAATATTACTATGATTTCAATATTTAAAATGTCATTGTTTAGTCAATAATAAAGATATCAAGGTTATATTTTCACAAAATGTTCTTTACATTATGATTTTATTTAGAAAAACAGTAAATCACAAAATGATTTTAGCTTGGTTTTTCACAGGCAGAGTCACGTATATTAATCATTTACTGCATTTACATTGTACCACCATACATGTTTAATAACTTTAGTAGTGCCATAATACTTTTTTTAATGAGAAAGCATGTTTGAGGGTCAGATCAACTGGAGTTAATATTGTTAATACTGGAGTCTAATTTTTAGACTACATTAGTCTCGTTTCTGTTCCATTTCATTGCGCTACTGCAGTCTCAAATGTGTCATTTGCAAAGTCAAGAGACACTTCTATTTATATACTTTTATTATATGCTATTATCCAGAATCGATTTTCTGAGTCATTGAGTTAGAATAAAACTTTTTACATTAGATTAAGAAGCATAACAGACCATGGAGAGAAGGCCAAACGTAGTTTATTTTTCTGATGGCCTTTGATGGACAGAACATCTAAAGACTTTGAAGAACAGAAACAAGCACAACTGAGCAAGTAAACGCTTTGTTCCAAATGTCCTGCTTGCACACTGTGCATGCTGCCAAGAAAATAAGCTTAAAAAAGCTAAAATATTTATACACATAATATCTACGCTACATTAAGAACCAAAAAATGAAAAGGGCTGGACTGAGCCGCTTATATGCTTTATTGACTGGCTTGATTAGACAGGAACTAATTTTTACTAGGACGGCAGGTCTCAGCAGAGCGACTTAGTGCTATTCGCTTTTAAAACTGTTGAGATTCTCCAGACAGCAATTTAGCGCTTTAGCTCTTATAGCCCCGCTGTCTGAGATATAACTAGAGTCAGTCGCAGGAGACACCAGCGTTAAAGTGCAACTCTTCCAGAGCGTCTCATTGGCTGCCGGTGTGCCAGCATGCAGATGAGGCCAGATGGCAGGAGGCCCCTGCTGAGGCCTTGTCAGGTGAGCACCGGAATTCTCAATGAGGCTGGAGAGGGACACGTGTGCGAGGGAGACAGGTACCGCCGCCCGGCTCAACCAACCTGACAGTTCCAGGAGAAAAAAACAGCTGCCAGCGAGGATGCTGAGCCTCTGGACGGTGCGATGTGTCTCCCTCTATTTCACCTCAGAGCAGAACTAACAGGGCATGACTGGGGAAGGTGTGTGTCGGAGACCTCCCCATAGCCCTGTGAGCTGAGAATCCAGGTCTGATGAGAAATGCTCGCTGAGGAGCCTGGCACACTAGCTTCACCTATTTTCAAGCAAAACAGCTTACGATTAAGCAGCAGGTATTTCGTAAGGTCACGGATTTCACAGAAAATTGCTTTTTCTTTCATCATTTCTTTTTGGTTCCTCTTTAATACAACCAAATATGAAACTGCATAGGACTACAATTACAAAAATAGCATTGATTTAAGTGTGCTTCAGTGTAAAACTGAGAAATGATTTACAGTAACATTTATATTTCACCTACTATTCTACTTTTATGGTGAAGAGTGTTATATCTATAACATTTGAGATCTCTTTAATATCTCAATTATTTCTCCTAGAAATCTGTGAGATTAAATGGAGAGCAAATGGAAACAATTGCTTAAGTTTTCTGTGTTTCAGATATTTCTAAGAAGAAAAAAAAACAGAAAAGTGTCATTAATGTCTCCATTACAGATTCAAAAGAGATCTCAACAATGTCACAAAATGAGCTGAACATTATTCAAGATTTGAAACTCAAAAATTTCTCTGTACAATTAATTTAATAGCTTAACTCTTAATGTATTTTACCAATAGTCTCATCTGTTTTTATTTTTTTCTTCTACAAACGTATTCAGGAAACAAACTAAGAACTCCATTACATCTCCTGAGCTACAGTATAAAAAAGCAACTTGAGCCATCATTTTTTTCTAGTGTCACCAAGTAAAACACTTGCCTGCCATATCTTGCCATTGGACCAACTTACAGTATTTGCCATATTGGGCCACTTAGTAAAGCTGAAAGTGGCACTGAGAGTAAACATTTCAGAGTTGATTGGTAGCCCTTAAAACCCATAGCCATCATTGAGACATAACTGCTAATTTACATAAGTGAGCCATGCTTTTTGCATTTTCAAAGAGAAATTATCACTTTCTATTTAGGCCTATTCATTCCCCATTGAATTGGCTAGAGTACAAATTAAAAGCACATTTAATTTACTCTGCTTTTAATGGATTTCTAGCTGTGAACTTGCAGTCTTGGCACTGGATCATCATCTCCTGCTACTGATTTTGTCAGGGCATTTCCATTACCCAGGATTATTTAACTAAAGGTGACTGCCCTTTCATCCACCGCCCCTGCAATTAATCGAAAATATTTCGAGAGGCATTGAGGTAGATCCCTTGATATAGCCATCCCACACTCTGTCTTATCCAGCTAAGAAACTCTGAAACAGAGACAATGATTTAGTGGTTGCTCTTAACGGAAAGGTCATAGCTTTCTGTATCACTGCAGTGGCCCCACTTGTAAATACCTCCCAGCTTCAGCCAACACCAACCAAAGCACCATGACTCACACAGGGTCATCATACTTCATTTTTTCCTAAGCAAACAGGCTCGAGGGTGTGTGTACGTGGGTGTGTGTTTAAACGTTTCTTCACAATTTGCCTCATACATTTTTGGCCATACTGTACAAATGTTTTTATCATTATAATAACATTTTTGTTTCCCTTCATTTAAATTTATATTTCTTTTAGGACTTTGGGTTTCAACAAAAATGTATCTGGGTACCACCTTGATTTTACTTACTGTACAAAATTAAGTTAGGAATAAAAGGTAAATTCAATGTAAACGTTAAGCCACACCCCTAAATTGTTGCAACATGGCAATATTCTTTTGTCAGCGATTTTTCTTGTTCTATTTTCTTCTGAAAAAAAATATTATTAATACTAATATTAAAAGTCCCACATATAATTCTTATAGCTTGATTAAGCGTTCCTTGCCACATTACTTCACAAACCTTCTACAGAGAAGTTTCATAGGCTACCTGTAAGTTTAACCACACGTCTCTTAAAAGCAGACAGAAATTGGCTATACAAAAGACATTTTGTATAGTTACTGATATTCATATTAGAGTCCTATGAGATCTCAAAGACCTCCATCTATGACATCAGAGGTGAATGTAAGGAGTGTCTCCTTATTCAGACCTCTAATACATTTTCAAGTGCCTGGGAGAATTTCACCTCAGTGTAAGTTGGAATCGATTAGGTGTTTGTGGTCTGCCTACTAGACTGGCATATGCTAGATTTTTTGTGAACACTGGTACTATGGGAACAGAATGTAACTCTGAGGAGCACAGAAAAAGTGACAAGTATTTTGGTGATCCATCAAGTGCTACACTGTTTGCATTTAAGTTATGCTGAGAACACGTGTACCTACATCCATCTGTGAAATACAATGGACTAATATTAACAAAGTTGTCCATTTAATTATAGTCATATTTATATTCATTTTCAAGTACAACTCTTCAAAGGTGGAACTGCACCAGAGCAATACAACAAGCTAATTGGTTTTCCAAAGACACTGCTGATCTGATTAAGCCAGTAAAGTCTAGAGAACACTTTGTTTATAATTTTAAGTTTGTCTATTCATTTGTTTTACAAATAACAAACAAAGAGGAACAAGTAACATTTGATTTGATCTTATGCATCTTAGGTATAATATTACGTGCAAAATGCAACATAATGAAAAAAGAACAAATTCTCTGATGTAGGACAAAGTTCACAGTTTTCCAATCTTTTACCTTGCTTCATGCTTACGGCAGAACTGGTCGATAGAGAAAATTGCGCAATTAGGGTAATTTATGGCAAGGGAATGTATGTTCTCATAAAGAAAGCTCACCGACACTTGAATCAATAATTCACAATTATGTTAAAATGGATTCTTGCAAAATGAAAATGTAAAAAATAAATAAAAGTCCCTTACATAACAAATAAGGCCACATCACAGGCAATTCATACTAGGGTGAAAATAACACACAAGACGCTGCAATAAAATGTTCCAAAATTGGCTAGAAATTTGTGACCCTTGTCTGTGAAAACCAGTCTAAAAATCTAATTTAGAGATAACGAGCAGCAAAGTTTGATTTCATCTATCAATTTCACTATGATTTACATCTTTGACATAATCTTAGACAATAATAAAGATATTAAGGTAATATTTTTACAGAATGTTCTTAGCATTATGTAGGATGATTTTATGTAGAAAACAGTAAATCACAAAAAATGACTTTAGCTGGGTTTTCACAGATAGGGTCACACTTTGTAAATAGCAATTAAATCCCTGTGATTATTGACAAAGATAAATAATAAAAAAGGTAAAATTGCATGCAGCACAAGCTTACATTCAAACATCTTATTTCTAACAGTTTCCTGTGTCTTTTTAAACATTTACATCTATGTTTTCATTTATGTATTTTGATACAATTATGTGAACATGTTTACATCCAACCACCTGCAAAAAGCTGATAGCTCTCTCAGTAAAACCTGTCCAAAGATTGCAAAACTGGCTTGAAAATATTTGTGAACGTTATACATTATCTGAGGCCTTATTGCATGCTCTACTTCACAGACTCTGAAAGCTTCCAGTCAATCAATGTTCTTCCTTTAAACAGTCTTCAAAAGACAGCTTTCAGAGGACCACTTTCAACTTTCTTAAAGAAGGGCAAATATGTGGAATAGAGTTTAAAATCATTTCAAAATGGTTTTCTAACATAGTAGCCTATTTCAAAAGAATGTTTATATGTTTTTAAAGGTATCTCCTAAAATGAAGGGCCGTTTGTAAAACGCTGCAGACTTTTGATGCCACCTTAAAACTGCAAATAAATCCATTAAATTGTGTTTGATGTAAATTCACTAAGCCACAGAAATCTCAACATCTTAACCTGTTAAGTTAATTTTTTTCACTATTTTTACACACAACCGGGGACCTGTTCAGAACCAAGTCAAATAAAAAGCAATTTAGGTGTAAAACTGCAATGCAATTGAGCAGATCGATCATCTGCACGGTGTAACCTTGGAAAAAACAGTGCCGTTGTTGTTTTATGAATTCTGCACGATGGGAATTGCACACAAACAGTGTACAGATGAGAGAGCCAACAAAACTGACAGCAATGAACAGCTAGAAGTTTACATCTCTTTTATTTTTCTCTTAATTCAGTTTTCACTATCACAGCACACGCAAATAACCCTCTCCAGAGAGTACACAATAAGATTATGAATCCTATGGGAAAACTTTGCCAGCATGTGCTGTATCACACAAAGAAACTGATACAGTCTCTACTGACACATTATCAGCCAATACAAAGTCTCCAGGCACACGCACTACACAGCAGCTTAATCACTGTCTCATACAAATCACAGCACTTCATCTTTAAAAGTGCAATCCTCAATAATAAAACAAAGCATGCTATTTATTGCTTAATAATGTCTAATAAACACAGTGTTCTGCATGTATGCGCATGATGTCTAACCCAGAAAACACAAAATTCTCATATTAAATCTTTTACTAAACTGCAGCCTGAATATGGCCAGTTCAAAAGACAGTGTTAAGCAGTCTTCATGAGACAGTAATATCAATGCACTGGTTATAGTCTGCCCTTCCCTTGAGTGTTAGACATTGCCAGACATTGGCAGAGCCCCTGACATTTACATATCCTACAATTGAAACCTAGATTTATCTGAAATGGCTTCCAGCTTTCTAAAGGGCGATAAGACTACACTATGGACTCTATAGTTTAGATATTTAAACATTTAGATCATTGAACAAAATGAGCAGGCTGAATGTAACATTTTGCAAACTCCTATGGCAGTTCCTATTCAATATTTATCTTAACAAAATATCATTATTTTCATTAAATATCATGTATTACAAATCAATAATATCACTAAGCTGAAAATAACACCTTCTCACAGAGTCAGACAAAATACTGAATAATTCAAATGACATCTACAACATGTGACTATAAATTCAAATATTAAAAAACTCACAATCCACCTCAAGAGCATTCTGGTTTGCTTCCATAGGAATAAATTAAAAACGCTCTTTTATCTTTACCAAATGTCCAGTTGACATTTTGTATATTCCTACTAAATAATCATAAACGCCTGTCTCCTTTCCACAACATCCTTCAAAAAGTTACTAAACATCTGAAACTAACATCCTAAACATCTGTAAATACAACAGATTTATTCATCTAGTTTGTCATGTTAGTTGTTTGCCTTGTGCTCACTGTAAAACATCCAATTATAATAAATAAAGTATTAAATCACTTAAATCCTGTTACTCTAGACTTTGACAAAATTTGTTTACAAACAATACCTACATTTACCAATCCCGCCTCATAGCGCGCGACTTCCATGTCGTCATCAGTAGAGACCGGAAATACAGACCTTGCTTATATTGGCTGCGTTCACCTGTCAGTAAGTTCGGCATCTCCACTTAACTCCACCTGTTCATTTAGAATCTTACACCTTGTAAATTCCACACCAGTTCACTTTAGTTTTACTTTATTAAATGTCTGCTGTCGTAACAGCTAGCCCCGCCCCAAACTTTGAAAGGTGTAGGTTGCGCCAACAGCTCTGGGTTGCGCTACCAAGTGAGGAGTGTGTTACCGTATAGGTAAATCGGGTCATTTAAAATGAGAAACAGGCACTAAAACTGTTGCTACAATGTTGTATTTTATTCTTAACATGTTCGCTTTCATAAAGCAACATTTCACAGTGTTTATGCATGTCACGTGTCAAACGCGCACTATTTTCGCTTGACTTCTCGCATCAAGACGTACAAACAACAGCTCCAAAATATTTCTTTAGTATGATCGGAAATCAAGTCTTGATACAGAGAACATTATAAAACGCACCTGTTGTAACCAGAAATGTGCAGTATTTCGCATATGCATCCACAATATAAATAATACTGATATTGGGTTTTAGTTTTACAATATCCATATATTATGTTTAGCCTATATATACGGCTTACTAGTACTGTAGTCACTGAACATTAAATACTTGGCATTAAAAATAACTTTAGATCTCAAAGACCATTATGCAAATAATAATAAATTATAATAAATAGTAGTATTTATTCTTTAGTTTTTTATTTAGACAGAGTGCTCAAAAAATACATAGCAGAAAAGACCCTGAATGTGGTGCAGATGTTTACACAGTGAGATGGACACACACAAATATATCACAGCAATCAAAAGCTGTAAAGGTCAAAACCATAAGGGTGTTATATCCTGCCTTTCAGATAATCAGAGGTTATAAAAGCTAACCAGCATTCTGAGGTTAGGACCTCAAACTGCAATGTGATGATTAGATCTTATTGAACTAAAGCATGAATCCCGGTGGCTTGCAGAATCCTCATATATATAAGAAAAATTCATTCTAATAAGACTTAATTGTGCTTAAAACTGAGTAACCTGTTTTGTTATCACTCAGGATGGGTTTTTGCCCCTTTCATTAAATTTTGATGGAATATATTGTTTTTCTTTTATGCATGCCAAAGCCTCAACAAACAGTTTTAAAAGATATTGCCAGGCTAATGGTTTGTTCCTGCCATCGTTTTTGTTAGAGTGAGTAATTTTAGTTGTTAAATGTAAAAAATAATAATACGAATCAGAAATAAACAGAAAACGTGTTTTCAAGCCCATGAATTTGCCACAATCAAAAGTGTGTGTATCATTTCCTATATAGACTATTTGGGTGATTTCCACAACACAATTATCTGGAAACTGGCATTGCCATGGCAACAGTGACAGTTTTGGAGCTGTGGGAGGTGTGTGTTTTCACAGGGTTGAGGTAGGGTTGGAGGGTCATTGACATGGACACAGGTCTTATATGGTAAATGTCATGAGCAGTAGCTGCACTAATAAGGGTTAGATATAGAATGGACCCTTCAGGCTCTTCCAGGAATGGTATTGATTTTGTTGTGTGAAGCTGATGTGCAAAGAGGTGAATCAGCAGCAGGAGACAATGACAGGCTCATGCTCTAATGAGATTAGGGTGTACACAGGAAGTGATGACATAGAATGGCGGATGACAGGATGCGTGAGATCACATGTCTTATCCATGTCTTCTCTTCCGCTCTTTTAATAGTGGTCTGAATAATGATGTTTGAGGAGAAGTTAGCAATTATAACAAAGAGAGGGTTATAAAGACAGCAGGATAGCTGTTTGCTGCAGGATTTCTCGGTGTCTAGCTGGGTTTTCAGCGTTTGAGCATCTAAATAACAAGTTGTGGGGGTTTGAAAGAGCTACTATCTCATCAAGCTACTGTTCCTAGAGGGCACAAGTAAATATTAAACATTTGGTTAACTTCATGTAGTTGAAAACAAAAAAGTGATTTGGATAAGTTCCCTGGACAAAAATATGTTTTGCACATTTGTCAGATTGCCAAAATGTGCTTTCAAAAATAAAAGCGCCATTACTGAGTAATTTCTTTTGCACAAATATATATAAAAGATATTTAAACACAGCCCATACTGATACTATATGTTCGTTCTGTAATAAACTACTTGGTGACTGCGTAAATGTTATACTCCGGTCTCATTTCTCGGCTTTTCTGCATGTAATCCCCAGGAAAAAAACAGACAGACATGCAAAATCAATTTTTGAAACGTGCTTGTCAAACTGCTGTCATGACATATTTGGTTGTGAATATTTGCTTAATCATCAGTCTCTGAGATTGGCACCCAATTCTTGCCCTGTGACTTTTGAATGTCAGAATATTATGATGTATGTGTCTGCTGTGCACAGGCATTGATCGGACACAGTTAAACCAGAGCTATAGATCAAGCTTCAGCTTGTCCAGTGGCAAGTAATTGCTTTATATTGCCAGTCTTCAATCAATAACCATCTATAAGCCAAATCCTTCTTACTATGCATGTGCATTTTTTCATTTATATGGGCTCTGTCACATTGTGTTGGTGCTTTCAGTGGTTCGCTGTTGTGCAAAACCTTTTAACTTTTAAAGACACTCCAACGTTTCAGAACAATAAGGCTGCAGTCACCTAAGTGGGTTTGCCAAGTGCCAAGGGAGACAGTTTTAGCTTCATCTATCTTTGCTATGAAAGTGAAACACAGCCATGCATGCAGAGTTCAGCAAGAATGCTTTATCAAGTTATCAAAAAATTATGAAAGTGTTTATGAAAGTTGTTTAAATGTTTAACTGTAGTTCATTCTAAATGATACATTGCTTTTGCATATTATATATAAATATACTATATATAATATATCTTTAATTTTTTACACATTTTGTCAAGAACAGCTGTATTGGTGAACTGTTTCCACTTCCATTTCCAGTAACAAATTTGGTCTTGACTTGTTTTTCAGAGAGAAACTTGATCGTATATCTGCACAAATGCATCGTTAAAGATTATGATGTATAGTCAGACATAATGTTAATGTCAATTAGCAGCTCAGCATGGCTAAATCAGACAACACTCACATTGTCTTATTTGTTTGCATGATATTTTTGTACACATTTAAAACGCATGCACACAGTAGGTTTCTGTAACAAGTATAAGCACTATGCATTCTAAAACAGCTTATGAGTTGTAAGTAACATAATGTAAATAGATTATTAGCATTCTTGCAGAATGCTGCATAGATATTTTCTCTCTTGGGTAGGGCAGTGACTTTTTGTATAGCTGTTTCTGTGCAGTGAAACCTTTTTTTCCGCATTAATGAAATCTTGTAACTTATTTCACATTTCAACAGAATCCATTTCTATTCCACGGGGCGGAAAAATACAAAATCGTCCTTTTATGGTTCAAAATAAGAGCAGAATAAGTTAAATTAATTTCAAGCGATCTGGCAGAACTTTGATAAAGTTTTATGTGCAATGAATAATTTTCAAATCCATGAAGAGCCAAATGCCTTTTAACACGATAACCTGGGATATCAGGTAAGCCTCTGCTCTGGTTAGAATAATGAAATGAAAGTTATGGCAAGAGAGGTCAAGGCAATTTTATATAGATAACTAAATATTCATCAGTTTGACCCTAAAACCATGCAGTGATTAATTGCATCCCTGATGTGATTAGAATTTAAACACGGTTTCAAAACCATGAACTCACTCAGCTGAGACATCCAAAATTAGCAATTTGTGCTTAATGCATAAAATATGCAGTGTGTGGAGCAGCTTTGAGCCCACCGGGTCACTCTACTCCTGATAGCACTGTTTTTTGTAACAGTATGTCTTTCCAATATTTAACCAAATTGTTGCACTAACTAACCACAATACAGTTTAAGTAGCTGTACAGTATGCTGAAAGCATAAGTCATTCGTTTTAGCTGTGTTAATCAGGTTTATTATAACTGTGCCTTATTCACGGAGTTTGTGTACATCTTCGCTTGATTATGTAAGCAGTAATACATAAAATAATAATCGATAGATAGGGCATAGCCAGGCATATATTCAGACACACGAGTGCAGTCGAGTGCACTTTCTGCATTTTAAAGAGCCGATTCAGTTACCCGGAGGTGTCCGTGAGGTGAGGAAAGGCTGGCAATTTAGTTACTATATTATTTTTATAGGACTTGTTTGAATACATATTGCTCCAAAGCAGCTTTACAGAGAAATAAAAATCAGATATAAAAAGAGAAATCTACCTACATATATACACATCCTTCAAGACTAAACCAAATGTAAAAATAATATAAAACCATAAAATAAAACTTTTCAGTCTATTTAGAAATCATATTACCTGCTTTTTTTTTACAGAACCTTATATTATTTTACTTGCCTATTTCCCAAACAAGTAGACTAGTATTTGTACATTTGAGATTGACCCAGTTTCCTGGCCTGTGTTGTGTATAAGGTTGGTGCGGGTTGTGTTCAAACCTCATTAATCACTTTTACTCCTCTCAGGGCTTTGTGTCATCATTACACATTCACCTGCTCCATCCATCCACATTTCACTATGCCATTACTTGCATGCAAATTGTTTAAGCCTGCCCTGTGATATGATTAATATTGCTCAGATCTGTTTGACTGGAGAGTAAACGTTTTTGACTGTGACAAATACAGTTTGTGTATTTTAAGAATATGGCCGTACTTGAGTTTTGTTATGCCAAACTTTGTAAGCAAACAGTACATAACTACACAACGTTTCAAAGTGAATGCTGGAAATTACATTCATACATCATAATGACAAAGTCTGAATATTCATCAATATGAATAATGTTGTAAAGTATTCTTTCACCACTTTGAAAAACAGGTGAAAAGAATTGCATTTTTTCCACTGGTCTCTTACTGCCGGCAGCCAAAAGTGATTTATTTCTTATATGGTTGCCGGTTGGAAACTCCTGTGTTTCGTTTTCTTCGCTTTCCAAATCAATTAGTAGATCAAAAGACTAATTCAGTCCGTGAGGAGCTGTGCTTAGACAGATATTCCCCAGGAGCAGCGAGGAACTCATCCATAAAACATTGAAGTCAGTTGTGTCATTCACATCTCTGCTGTTACACACCAGCTAGCCTGTGCTAACCATTCTGATCACGTCGCTGCAAGTCAGCCCTCTTAGTGTTTACTTTTTAGGTAATTAAACTGCATTTGATGGATAACCTTGTTAAAGAGGGAAGTTTAGGTAATGATAATCCAATTAGATGTTTTTATCTACTGGAACTAATACAAATATAGCCTAAATTACCGCTCAAGCTGCTGATATCCACATACAAAGCACATTGACTTTTCAAGACTATTTATGAGCGCATGAACATATGTAAAACTTATAATGCATATGTGAATGATGCATGCAATTAAAGAATCTATAATTTTCCTTTCAAGAAGAGCAGAATTGTCTTTTTCTGTGTAATGTCATATGTAATGCCATTTGGCACAGGCAATTTGTAGCTTTACAATAATGAGCTGTAATAACTTAAGGACAATTGGATGGCATCTGTTGTTGTGGAGGAGGATAATCCCAGAAGCTCGAGAAATCTCTCTCTGCGATCGTGTGATTTCCCATTGTTCCCATGTTTTGTTTTTTAGCACCAGAGAGGTGCAAACTCTGTTTAACACCCTCAGACAGACTGCTGACTGCTCTCATGGGGAAAAATAGACATTAGAAGTGACTCTGCTGCTTGTGAGTAATATTTATCTCTTGGAAAAGTTTTTAAACTGCACCCCACCACAAACAAGTTTCACAATCTAGTATAAGAAAACTATTATCAAGCGTAACTACTTGTTTTTCTACAAAGTAGCTGTTACATTATTCAGGCACAGGGTGAAGCTGACGAATGAAATTTCTGCACTATTAACATTATTATTAAAAATGCGGTTATGGTTCTTGGTTGGTTATCACACGGGATGATATTTTTTACATATTGGTACTCAATAAAGCACCAGAGAAATACAGTTGAAATAAACTGAAAAAATCCTGATTGTTACGTTTCATTTTGTCTTAGATGTTTCACTTTACAAGAGAGAGTTTTTGCGAAAAATCTGATTTTGCTCACCATTACAGTGTTCACAGCCGAGCTCCACTAAAGATAGCGGCTAGATAATTTGTTGATGAGTTGATTTTCTTTCTGTTTTCTCGCGCTCCAGGACACCTGGCAGGTAAGACCTAATCACTACTCTTCAGGCCAACTAAAGCTCAAGTAAAAGTATTATAAATGCAAATTCCCAGTAAGAGCCCTGAATCTCGATGAAAGGTCCTCTCCAGGAGATAATTACAGCCTGCTTTGATTACTTCCAAAAGATGAGATTGAAATAAAACTCATAAATAATTCAGAACAACAAAAACAACCAGGCACAATTTTTCTTGGTTCTAGGTCGAGGCTACCACTGCTTTCATTCCAGATGTTAGTCTCATTGTCATGGTACCACATGATGTGTCACTAATGAGATTCTTCTGCACTGCTGAGCCTTCAGGGGTAAGTACACTTTTTGACACTTATCTATAGCACTTCTTTTTTCAAAGTGTTGTTTAACACCCTTCTGGTTAAAGTTGCACTGAATCATAATTCATAAGCTTGTGTGAAATGTTTATTATGAAACTTATAGCATAAATGATTCATGCTTTGTTTTAAGGTGCTTCAAGCTTTTCGAGAAGTAGTTGACAACGTTATCAAATTTAAAACTCAAATTGCTGTATCGCAAACTAAAACAGTTGAACTCTGCACTTGGGTGAAGTAACAATATTGTTTGTTTGTTTACAAGTCATAAAATTCTTTTTCATAATGCAATGAAGAAAAACTAATGTTGTTTTATTCCTCAGGTATATCAAGGGCCTTGTCGAAATGCAAATTTTAGCCTAAATTCACAGGGCTCCAGCCTCTGCCTGACATCTTTGTGATTCAGTGTGCACCGCTGTAAAACTACGGCTTTTGAAGATGAGCTTGTTTGTCTTGTGCATTCATTTTTTACTAACTGCAGTAATTTGTACCATTTAATAATTGTTAATTATTAACATGGTTTGCTTTCTCTCATTTCCTCTTGTTCCACTTGATTAAAAACAATCGCAGTCTCTGGTTTCAGTCGCATCATTGTTAAACATGGTGGGTGGTTTAGTAAATTAAGTATTCCGGACTATTGATTGGGGTCATGTGATGTGGCCTCTCGATGTGCTGAGCTTCTTTATCAGTTGTAACTGTCGTTATCGATTTAAGTACTTTGTTGGTTCGAGCCCTTCAATGGGAAAACTTTGTGGAAGTGAACTTTAAATGTAGTAAATGTCTAACTATCAAACTCTTAGCCATTTCCTACTTTCCAATTTAATGCATAAGCATAGTAATAAAGAAATCTGCTTCTGAATTTTAGAAGAGTAGATGGATTTCTTTTAGTATCCATGAACTGCCAGGCTGGAGCCTTCCGTGGGATCCCTCAGGGCTCCTTCTCCTCGCATACATACATTCTCATTTACAAACCCATCATTCCTTTCATAATGCCCTCCAAGCTCTATCAAGCAGATGACTTTATTTGAATACAACAGGATAAATGAATAACAATGCACAATCTTCAGAGAGAAATGCTGTAACAATTGAGATGCCGCAGAGAAGCGGAGCTGAGCGTGAATGATCAAAATATGTGATTATGCTGTTTCACCTAATTGGACGAAGTGGCACACATTTCATGTTCCCTTTATCCACTCATAACAGGACATGGGGATCATTTTTCCATGTTCTCATTTAAAGTCTGCATTAAACTATTAAATCACAATAAGACACAGTATGTGTATTAATGTATTGTTGTTTGATGATAAGTTTTGATGTATTGTTGACTTCAATATCAGCCTTCTGTGCACTTCCTGATCTGTACTGACATTACTAAAGGAAAGCTAAGGATGCTGTGAGAAGATGTCATGATCTTTACAACACCACAAGCCATCAAATAAAATATTTACTCTAGACATCATTTTGGTATTGACAATACCGGTATGACCTTTGTTTTTTTTCTTTTTATATTTATGTTTATATTACACAACTTTATACTTAAACGTTTTAGTTCATCATTGGTAACTTAAGTTTGCATATAACAAAAAATACTGTATGTAAGAAAATGATTTTCATTAGTGAAAACATTTATTTACTAGATCTCTGTGGAGATATGAATTATGTTGAATAATGAGAAGACAAACCTGTACAGAGGAGCTGGTATGCAAAATATATATTCCTGAGAGAACTTCCATCACTATGTTCTACAAACATTATGCATCTTTAAAGTTCACTAAAACACAGATTAAATGAAGAGTGTAAGATGTTAGTCTTAACAGCTTAATTGCTTTAAGACACTGCAGCTGTGAGCTTGAAACACTAAATATGCAAATCTAATAACTAATCGTTGTTCTTATTCTGTGGATCAAATTTAAAATTCTGTTGAATGATGAAAAGTCAAACTTGTGCAGAGGAGTAGGTATGCAAAATAACTAATCACTCAATTTTATGGTTGGGAATGAGATTATCAATGTTATCCTTGAGGCATATCCCTCTGGCTCTTCCAATATTTTGCAATAGTGGTTGACAAAGCAGAACACATAGCTTAAGGAAGAACGTATAAATAACAAAATGCTTTTTAATCCCTATTTCAGAGGTGTAGGCCTAGTTTTATTTGATTGTCTGGATGTAAAGGATTGCGTGAGCATCTGTTTGGGCAAAACATGAATTGTGCTAGTTCAGGTGATTGCAAAGGGTAGCAGTCAAAAACACCAAGAACAGGAATTAACACCCCTACAGCCACAAATATTTCAGTAATGGGCAATATTCAAGCAACACAATATAAGAATGAAGTGCATGGCTGGCCCTCAGTGGTTCTCCTTCTGTAGATTTATGGGACAACCTCCAATCATTTCCCCCTGGAATCCATTATTTCTGCTTCCTTTCTTCTGTCAAGGTTGTGGGAGTTGAGTTGAAACGACTTTTCAACCCCAGCTTACTGTTAAATTTAGCAACTGTTTGTATTTCACTTTCTGTTGGTTATGTGCACCTGACTCATAAACAGCAGAAGGGAGGTTGGCAGAAAGGAACTAGATTTTATATTTGATATTACAGTATTGCTGCTGTATTGGGGCAATGCAATGCAAGTTGCATCCAATAAAGCAATTATACATAAAATTATACCTCAGTGTGACTCTAGATATAAACATTTATTGGCCATGACCTGATACTGATGGCTTGATTACACAGGTGGACTAAATGGGTTCATGAATTATGATTAAGTGGCTATATGGATTTGCGTCAAAGATAACATGGGTTGAATGTAAAAGGTGTGAAGGATTAAGATTAAGGAATGTCATGAAAGACATTTCCTCATTTTGAAATGCAATGCGGTGTGAAACAATTATTTTAGCCTTGTGAAATCTTAAGCTTGTCCTTTAACATCTGACGAAATCAAGGCCTGCATAATCAAAATTTACAATGAATCACAATGTATGAACAGTGTTTTCATGTGTTATCACAAAGTTCTGTTCATCATTTGTAATTCTTTGAAGTTAAAACATGTCCCCTTTTGGGTAAAAAGAAAGTGCTAGTCTTTCATGTGCAAATCTGAAAGAAAGATTCCTCCAATACAGGAAATAAAAAGCCCAGGGGTCATTGTGCTAATGCAGAAAAAATACACTCTTCACTGATAAAACTGATTTTCCTAGGCTTTCATGTATGTTGTGCCTGTGCCATAAAATACAGAATTTCCCTTGAACCACAGCGATAAATATTAACACTGCAATGTGTACCAATAAATACATGCCAATTGCATAATAATGCTGAGGGGAGATAAAATAAAAATCCATTTCCTTGTGTGTACTTTACAGGAATACAAATCAGTATATGTTTTTTACTGGTTTATTTTCAACAGGAAATATTTTACAAGTCCTTACTGTTTATACAGAAAATAAATGTACCATCCACCTTAATTTTTGTTTAACATTATTATCTACTAAAGTATTTAATAGATTTTTTTAAGAAATATTCTTCTAAGAACATTTGTACTCTATAACCCTTTCATATATCAAATTGTAGTGTTGACATGTTTCAAATGTTCCTCTGTCTGTTTCAAAAACACAGATTATTAGCAAGCATGCTTTTTGGCATAGATTCAGACTAATGAACCTCTCTCAGATTCAGGCTTATGTTTATGCTTTCATCACACATTATCTCAACCCACGATTCTGTGCAGTTCTCAGCTGTGAACTAAGCATGTCAGCTACAAAAAGTTATGTTTCCACCAACCCTTTCTCACTTTATATAAGCAGTCCAGCCTGCCCTTTAAGAAACCTTGAAGCCACATTTATCTCCTGTTTTGGAGGTAATGCTATCATCTGAAACACATCTTTAAAACACTGCCCTCTTGTTGCCACCCTACTGGTGCTCGATCCCTCTAGCAGATAAAATCTATGAGCTTGAAGGGTTTTAATGAGGCAGAAGATTCCTGTTAGAGATGGCTTTTTAATTATCACAAGAACCACTTCGCTCATCTTCAGTAGGAGAATGAAATGATTGGATGCATCAGATCTGGCTGAGGTTTTTGGAACTATTATGGCAGGACCTGGAGAAATACTCAGAGGTTTAGCCTTTTATTCTGTTTATGTGTTTGTGCTTTTGAAAATGAAATTGGAATATATGCAGCCTTTGGCCACCAATGTTTCATTTCACCTTTATGACCGTGGGGGAAGGATAGGATAATAAAGATTTGTGCAAACATTGTCTAGTTTTGATTATTGTGAAAGGCAAGTACACTAGATCTTTGTTACATTCTCATATACACCCACACACACTGACTTCGACAGTCTTGCCTTATTCCTTATCAAATTTTAATGTCCCAACAAGTTTTAGTTTCATCCTCCAGGCATTACAACAAGCACATATAAATTCATAACTGTTTGTTGTTTGTTTAATGGCTCTCTTGTGTGGGTTTAAGATGGTTAAATGATCAATAACAAATGCATTTTTTTAATAACTTGATGCAGGAAATGACAAAACAACTATATCAGAAAAACCTATAATGAGGGAGAAAGCTTTTTTTTGCTCAGCAAAATTAATTTATCCCAGGGTAAAATAAAGGACAGGAGTTAGCACATATACACAAATAAGCAGTCTTTAAATCATTCCTCCATAAACATTTGTTGCAGTTGAAGGACAACGGGGCTATGAAACACAAACAAATCATCAAGAATCTGAAACCTGAGAAATTAATTTTGTGCGTATCCTTCTTATTTCAATGAGCCTGCAATGCAAACACTTCGCTAGTTGTGCTGTGAGAGACACCCAAGAGACAGAGTTTGACTTTGAACATTATTACATCAGGGACCTTATAAACATATCATTTTAAACTAGAGATAATATGCTTGATTTTGCTTATATACTTGCAAATATTGCATACTATCTCTGTGTTCACACAATGAGGACACGTTCTTTGATTGTACAGAAACAATCTCTTCAAAGAAAACCTATTCCTGATTATAGAAACTTGTTAATGGTTTATTTGGAAGTACTGGTTTATACTCTAGGCCTTTGAAATACTGATTAAAGTATTTGCGTTTTCCTGAAAAAGAAATGTACACAGTACAAAAGGACAACAAGGGAATAAGCAGCATGGTGAGAGTTAGTGAAGTATAATCTACGGGGCAGCTTAACATTTCCACACCGTATTAAAGTTCATGCTCGTACAGTTGGTTAGAGACATTATGTACAATAGAAACTGCATTGTGGATTTCAGGCAACTGAAAAAGTCTAAGCTGATCTGTATGCTGCAAGCCTTTTTTAAATATTATGGATTTGATGGCACTGTGTTGCCCTTTATCTCCGCTCTCTTTGGGGGAGTCATAGATGTGCCATTAAAAACCGAGATAAAAACAGTTCCCCCGAGCATGTCACTTAGAAATATGTCATTTCAATGCTTATAGTGCAAATGGAAAAAATTTATCATCCAGTAAAAGGAATAAATAGATGACATTGCTTTGCATTATTGGTTAACCTGTAATATTTATCTGATCCTCAGCAGCCATCTCTTGAGATCCAGTCTCTTGTTTGATGAGAGTCCGGTCAATGGCTGGAAATACAAGGGCTGCAGTTAATTCCGAAAGCTAAGCTGAAAACATGTGACACGTGAATGAATGTCCAGGAGCTGAAATGCATCAGATAAATTAAAGAGCACCACCAGCTCTGTGCAAGACTGTGTAATGAAACGCAATGTTTTATTGTATTGGATTGCAGACACCCTGGGGTCAGAGAAAGATGAAATGGCTTGCAAAATGAGATCCTCAGGATGTTTAAACAACAGATAAACTCTTTGTGTAAAACAGAGGCTGTGTAGAAAACTGAAATTTTGCCACGTAGCACACATGGACACACACATAATGTATTCACTGATCACTTACAGAATTAATACCAGACTGATTGTACAGTACACAGTTCTTATTATATAAGATTTTAGGGTTCTTAGAATACGAAGTGGATAGCAGAAAGTAACGTGGCAGAAAAAGGGTAAAAATGAAGAAGACTACAGTATAACTTTGACATGGTTTAGAACTTTGTTCATGGAGTTTGAAGTATTGTGTATGGTAAGCTGCTCATGCAGCATCTTTTGATGGCCACTGTAGACCTACATTTAGCAAAATGCTCAGCCTTTCTTCTTAGGTCTCTACTGCCATTTGGTGGCTCAGATCAGAAATACAATTCCTCATTTATAGTATATATTATCTTTAGGTAGTATTTAAAATGTTTGATGTTATAATGAAATACAAAATTTCTATTTCTCTTCTTGCATGAATTTATAAATATTTATAATTTATTTTATTTTATGAAACTGTTGTATTTATGCACTTTGAACTCTATTTACACAGACTTTTTATAAACAAAGTGTTAGCTCATGTAATAAAGTTCACCTATAGGCTAATATGTACAATTATTAAATATATATTTGATTAATTTACAGATCATTTTTGTTTTGTATGCACCCAGAAACTACACAGCAACACCAATACATTTCTCTACACTCATTAAACTGGATATCATTAGGTTGTATAAGTAACATTATTAAAGTGACCATTACAATTAAAACCATTAATAACAAATTAGAAACACTGATTTTAAATCACAATTTTTTAAAGTTCTTCATCCAGTGGTAACGTTAAATTACAGGTCATAGTAGTCTAACAATATCTAGGGCGTTAAAACAACAACTTTCATTTTGCCATTATTATTCAGAAGAGAGTTTTAAATCTGACACAATGTTCTCTGTGGATTGCGACATAAACTCGTCACTTCAGTGACGGTTACAGCCTCAGGAAACATTGCAGCTCCTCAGTAACTATTATCTCCCACTTCCTTCAAAGAGCAAAAGAACTCTAAATATCACGGAAACACATTGATGAAAAACATGTAATGAATTTACAATACATACAAAACTAATATTAAATTATTTAATTAAGACTGGGCAAATGATGGGACAAAAAGCACTGCCCTGCAAATACCATAAAAACGGATTTAATAGTTTGTCAGTTTAATGTCTGAGAATGTAGACTAGGTTCGCTGTCTGATATGGGACTTTATGTGTTCGGCCTAATTAAACTCACAGCAGAATCAATGATGACTGTATAGAAAATAAGTTACCTAGTATAATAAAACTAAAGTAAAAATGTATTATTATCCAGCTTAGCAGTTCAGCTATATCACGGGCGGGGACACAAAAAATATTAAATTTCAGAAAAATACTAATATTTAGAAACGATAGTTTCTGTGTGACGTCTGTGTGACGTAATTGGCAGTCGGTAAGTCAGGATTCAGGAGGAGAGCTGCGCCGAGCGTTTCTCTCACCCTCACCGAGAGCTAGTCAGTCTGACCGGTTATCAGCTAAATACTCACAAAACCATATCTATTTTATACTCATTTTTTCTCTTTTTGAAGTACAAAATTAATACCAAAACTGAGGTTGCCTTAGCAAAGGTGAGTTTTGTTGTGTTTAACGTGAGGTAAAATGGCTGCTATTTTGAGAGCGTGACTGGAGAAAATGGCGTCGTTGTAGAACAAACACCTGGAAGCGTTTTGTGATAAATTTACTGGTGATTTAACAGATATGTGTGAATTTGGTCGGTTGACTGATTAATATATATCAGTTGTGACCGCTTACAGTGGTCTGAGATACAGGAAATGCTAGGCTAAACGTGACTAAACACTGCATGCTAACTAGCACTAATGCTTAAGATATTCCTGCAGGGCAGGCTGTTTAAACGATTTGTTATCGATTTGATTTATTCTTGAGCATACATCTGTTTTGATTAAAACACATTTCAGACATTAAAAGATATACAACTTTAAATATGGCGATAAATGTAGTTCTTTGTTACCTATATTATTGTTAGCAAGCTAAAGGTCTGGCCTCTTTTGTCATGACAGAAGGAAAACGTTGAAGATCGAGCAAACCTTTTGAACTGTAATATCACTTTTTGAATATGTGATCTTTTCTGTAAAAATAGGCTGACATCTCAAAATCAAATGATGAGATAACAAGGATCACTGTTTGATTTGACCTGTAAATATCACTATGATTTCAATATTAGACATGTTATTACTCAGTCAATATTAAAGATTTCAAGGTTTTCACAGAATGTTCTTTATGTTATGTTTACGTTAGGTAAAATCACAATAAATGACTTGAGCTGGGTTTTCACAGGCAGGGTCACATATTTCCTGTAACTCCGGTGTTAAGCAGGACCTTTCTTATATTTAGATGAAAATAAAGCCAGTAAAGTGTAAACAGACGGGTATCACCAGTGTTGTGGCTTAAATAGCAACCTGTTATATCATGTTTTCTTGTTTTAATCCTCATACAGTTCGGATTTCCCCATCCCTCCCTTTCATCATTATTCTTTTGAAGATTCTTCGTTGTCAAGCCGCCAAAGTGGAGAGTGTGATTGCAGAAGGGGGTGCTTCTCGTTTCAGGTGTGTTCAGTATCCAGTTTTGTTTTGGCCAACAGTGTTTCCTTATGTATTACCCGTTAATAGAGAAAAGTGCATGTTAAGGGTAATGGTGTGCAAAATTGTCATGGAGAATTATTTTTCTAGAGACGTATCTGTGTATTTCTTTGTTCATGCTAAAGACTCAAACCTGGAATAGGCTTGTCCCATAATCAGAAGCTTTTTAGGTCAAGATATGTGTGTAGACCTATTCTCAGATGAAACACAGTAAACTTGAGTAATGACTGGCATTTCTTTCCATCGCACACTGGTTCAGTTGCGTTTTAGACCCGAGCATCTGCGTTGACGCCGCACCAATCGATGTGAACAAGTGGACCATTCAAACGATTTAACTTAACTCATGACCGAGGGGTAAAACATTTGCCTGAACTTTAAAAGATGTGTTTTGAAGATTTTAGGTATTGATCGTTTTTTAACATTGTACAAATTGATCCACAAAATGCAGCCCACTTGAGGTTTAATTGCAGCAGTTGCTCATAATGGAGGAATCTGAGGGTCCTCATTTCTTAGTTTTAATGTATATACCAGAATAAAGATACAAAGCATATGGTACAGCCACAGGTCCATTAGTTCCTTATTTTTCTGCTTGGCTTTTTTTTTACATTATTAAATTGTTTACAACTGGTTTCCCTTCCCCCTGACAACAAACTGGATTAACACTTAATGCCGTTTTAATAGCTGTTTAGATTAGCATTTATTAATGTAATTTGGGTTTTATTCTAGTGCTTCTTCGGGCGGAGGAGGAGGTAGGGGTGCACCTCAGCACTATCCCAAGACTGTCGGTAACAGGTATGTTTAAACCTGTTAACGTCAAGGCTTTCTGCAAGTAGTGATCGATACAGCTTTGTAGCATACTTTAGTCTCTAATCGCTTTGTCTCTCCTTAGCGAGTACCTGGGGAAAACCCCAGGGCCTAGCGTTCAGAGATGGGTTCCTTCAAGAAGCACTAGACGAGATGTCAACTCCACTGAAAAAGAACATCACGATGGAATATTTAGGAAAGTGAGAGGGTGAGTGTCCTTAAAGTGCATTAATATTCACTTCAGCAGTGAGAAAGATTTAAGAAGTCTCTGTTTAAAGCTCTGTTGTTCATTGTGCCCCGAGTCATGTGAGCATTTTTTGCATGTCTGCTGACGTACTCCAGCTCAAAGAATTTTAAAACCACTGAAACATGTCTGTTGGGCTTTGTTTTTACTGGTGTGTAATTTATGTTTTTGCTTCTGTCTTTCAGCATACTTAATAAACTGACCCCTGAAAAGTTTGACAAGCTATGCCTTGAGCTGCTCAATGTGGGCGTAGACTCTAAACTTGTCCTCAAAGGAATCATCTTGCTGGTAGGATGTTTGTGTTGTTTAATCATTTTTATAATTAACAAAGGCTTGTTTCGGTGGATTTGAGGTTGAGCGTTTTTAACATTACATCAGATTGACATAGAGTTGGTTTTCATACAGACTTGGCAGGAAATGTAGGTCAATTTATGTTATGAATTTAAGTTTGTGCAGTTGATTCACTGTGGTGGCCATGGTAACAAGAACATTTAAACCTTTGTGAAAACCTGCTCAGATGTGATTCATAACAAGATAAATCACTTTCCTAGTCCTCATATCGCTATTGCAGGTCTTAAAAGCATATGTGTTTAAAATACACAAACTGTCTGAATTCAATGAAGACTACATGTTGAGAATTTAATGTAGATGCTTGGTTCTCATTACTGAAATTAATGTGACCGCATTTATTTCTGTACTATGTTTTGTAGATCGTAGACAAAGCCCTAGAAGAGCCCAAATACAGCTCACTCTATGCTCAGCTATGTCTGCGTTTGGCAGAGGATGCACCAAACTTTGACGGCCCCACACCTGAAATCCAGTCATCACAAAAGCAGAGCACAGTGAGTACTCTTGTTTATAGCTTGGCTGCAATTAACAAAAATAATGTGCTTCATTAAGACACTGTGCACTAGTAAGACAGCTTGTAGTTGTTCAAGCCCATACTATGAAGGAAATGCTTGTACACATTGGTTTACTTTGCTCACTGTGCACTTTATTCTGTATTCTCTATAGACTTTCAGAAGGCTTCTAATCACCAAGCTTCAAGATGAATTTGAGAACCGCACCAAAAATGTTGACAGTGAGTCATTCGTCCCCCAACCTTTTCATTTTTTTCATGCAAGCTGGTTGCTAACATTTATATGCGTCACTTTCTTTAGTCTATGACAAACAAGACAATCCTCTCACCTCTGAGGAGGAGGAGCAGCGTGCCATTGCCAAGATCAAGATGCTTGGCAATATCAAATTCATTGGAGAACTCGGCAAACTCGACCTCATCCATGAATCTATCCTTCATAAGTGCATCAAAACAGTATGTGTATTCCACTCAACATTTTGAATGCTCTGTGTTTCTGTTGATTGTCATTTGGTTAGCGGCGAGTCAGTGGTTTTGATGACCCGTTTGTCGTTGTTCTGTAGCTTTTGGAGAAAAAGAAGAGGGTCCAGCTCAAGGACATGGGAGAGGATCTGGAGTGTCTCTGTCAGATAATGAGGACTGTGGGGCCCAGACTCGACCATGAAAAAGCCAAGGTATCACTTGACCCACGAACCACTTTAGAAGTTAACATTGTGTTTGAAAAGGTCAGATGATTAGAATAGTGTTATTGTAACATAGAGGAAACCCTTGTCTGATAGTATCAGGCTGGTTTCATTAAACAAGACAAAGCTTATGCCAAGATAAAAACATTTTACTCAAGCAGTTTTGAGAGGATGATTCAGCCTTTGACCTATTTAAAACTATTAAAATTCACTTGCTGAGAGCTGTTTAAAGCATGCTTTTTCACACACTGTTGCATCTCCCACAGTCTTTAATGGATCAGTACTTCGGCCGTATGCAATCCTTAATGAACAACAAGGATTTGCCTGCAAGGATTCGTTTCCTACTGCAGGATACCGTGGAGCTGAGAGAGAACAATTGGGTTCCTCGCAAAGCTTTTATCGACAACGGACCAAAGACGATTAACCAGATTCGTCAAGATGCAGTGAAGGTGAGCATTCATTGGTCTTTTGTGCAAGTCTGCTCCTTTTTTTATGAACCGTCTGATGCATATATATATATATATATAAAATACATGTTTTATGGCTAGCGAATCGGAGTGCTACAAACTAATTAGCATTTTTCTTTTTCTTCTTTGAAGGATTTGGGTGTTTTCATTCCACCCATGAACCAGGGAATGAGACTGGACTTCTTCCTAGATGGCCCCTTCATGCCGAACAAGATAAAACTGGACAGAGAAACTCTTGGCGGGTTGGCCGATATGTTTGGTCAGATGCCTGGTGAGTGCTTGAATTTCGAGCTCTAGCTTCTTTACTATTCTGGTTTACCTTTGAATCACTGCAATACTGTAGATACTGTAGCTCTTGTTTGGCAGGTTGCTTGTGGCGTTCCACATTTGTAAATAATTTTTTATGAAGATGCCTGCTGAATGACTAAATATAATCATGTTGTTGTTGTTTTGTTAAATCTGCAGGCGGTGGCATAGGGACTGGTCCAGGTGTGATCCAGGACAGGTTTTCTCCCACCTTAGGACGTCATCGTACAAACCCACTTTTTAATGGCCACAGTGGACACATGGCTTCTCAGCCACAGTCACAGTTTGACTTGGGTCTGAAGCCTTTTATTAAATCTAACCAGGTATGCAATAAAGTTCCTCTGTATGACCAATAAAGTCCCATTTTCAAAACAAGTATTAAAAGATAGCTAATTAATCTTCTTATATATAATAAAAGGGACAGAATCAGCATTTTCACAACCAAAACCAGAACCATTCAAACCAGCAGCAAGTTCAGTCCAAGGACATGCCACCACGCTTCAAGAAGGGACAGCTTAATGTCGACGAGGTAAATTAGAGGCATACGCTAACTTTTGGCAAGTTAAACCAAAAACGTGCACCCTGTGATTATACAAAGACGCGTTATTCTGAGGGATTCCACTGGAGGGCAGTTTTCTTTCTTTGTCTGTTCTTGTTTCTACCTATCCTTTACCTCCTACTTTATTCTCTTCTGCTATCCCTCAATCTTCAACTGTCAGCCAGTCCGCTGACTGCGATTATGAGATATGAGGGTGTGATGTCTCATCTGGTTTTTCTAGATTTTAACCATTATTAGTTTAACAGTTTTGCTCTGGTTTTTACTGCTCCTCACAGATCAGCCTCAGACCAGCTCAGTCATTCCTTATTAATAAAAACCAAGTGGCAAAACTCCAGCCCCAGATTCCCACCATGATTCCTCCCAGTGCTCAACCTCCACGCACACAGACTCCACCACTGGGACAGGTAGAAAGCACTTCCTCTCAATACACAAAAAATAGAATAAAAAACATTCAGACACTGAATCCTCTGTGATCATTCTTAGATCTATGTATCAGATTTCTGCGTCTTAATTATTTCATGATGTAAATGTGTACATCTTTTTCTTTGTGGTCTCTTCAGCCTCCTCAGCTCGGTCTGAAAACCAACCCTCCCTTGATTCAAGAAAAACCTCAGAAGACGACTAAGAAACCACCACCTACCAAAGAGGAACTGTTGAAATTGACGGTGTGGCATTTAAACTACCATTATGTTTAAAGTTTCTGCATAAAATCACCTGTTGTCAGGTTTCCAACCTTTTTACTCGTTTTGTTACAGGAGAACATGGTGACTGAGTATCTTAACAGTAAGAACATGGGGCACGCTGTCAGTAGCATGAGAGATATGAAAGCTCCTAAGCATTTCCTGCCAGAGATGTTGAGTAAGATCATCTTGTGTTCTCTGGAACGGACCGATGAGGACCGGGAACAGGCCAGTACTCTAATTCATACACTGCGAATCGAGGGTTTCATCACTGGAGAGAACTTCATGCAGGTAAATTATCTGAAGTCAAATCAATGATGCTGCTCATTTACTGCGGACACAAATTACACAAGTTCAGTAATTCAAATCGCCGTGTTATGGTTTTCAGGCTCTGCTGAATGTATTGGATCAATGTCCTAAGATTGAGGTGGACATTCCTCTGGTGAAGTCTTATCTGGCCCAGTTTGCATCACGGGCTGTCATCGCTGAGCTGGTCAGTGTGGCTGAACTGGCTCATCCGCTGGAGAATGGAAACCACTTCCCTCTGTTCTTGCTGTGTCTGCAGCAAGCTTCCAAGCTGAAGGACCGCGAGTGGCTCACAGATCTCTTCCAGCAGAGCAAGGTCAACATGCAAAAGATGCTTCCTGGTATGTCTTTTTGCTCCATGGCTCTGAGGCACTCAATTGTGATTAGTCAAAAATGTAATTTCATGGTAAAGTAATTGAACATTGTCCTTAGAAACCAGTTTCCTACATACTTGTGTTTCTTTTGTCTTCCATATCACTCCATGGCTTTTGACGATTCATGGTTGTTTGGAGATTTTAGTCTGACTTAATGCGTCAAATGTTATTTTTGTGTTGCTTAGAAATTGACCAGAATAAGGACCGTATGCTGGAGATTTTGGAGGGGAAGGGTCTGAGTTTCCTTTTCCCCTTGCTGAAACTGGAGAAAGAACTGCTGATGCAGATTGTTGTAGACCCTTCCCCTCAAGCCATCTATAAGTGGATCAAAGACAATATCTCTCTCAAACTCCACACGGACAAGGGCTTCATCAACATACTTGTAACCAGGTACATCCCTCTGAATCTGTTTGTGAACATTATCACACTAAATCTGTTTGTTAACTGCACAAACTGACATTTGTAAGATGCTTTCAATTCATATTAGTTTATCATCATTGTTTACAAGTCTGTGTGTTTCTCATTTAACAGCTTTCTGCAGTATATCTTGGCTGAGCTTGGTCTGTCTGAAGGGGATGAGCAACTGTCCTCTCCTTCTAAAGAGCAGCTGGACCAGGAGAAGCAACTGCTACTAGCTTTCAAGCCAGTCATGCAGAAGTTCCTCCACGATCACTCTGACCTGCAGGTCAGCGCCCTGTACGCCCTGCAGGTGCACTGCAATGCCAACGCTTTCCCAAAAGGTAAATAAACCCTTTTTAGAACATGTGGTTTGTTTTTATTGTGATTCTTAAATGGACAAACTGACCTTTTAATTGGGGAAAATTATTGTTTTGTAATTTAGGTATGCTGCTTCGCTACTTTGTCAACTTGTACGACATGGAGATCATCGAGGAGGAAGCCTTTCTTTCGTGGAAAGAAGACATTTCCCAAGAATTCCCTGGGAAAGGAAAAGCCTTATTCCAGGTAATTGTTTACATTGAGCTGTTAAGTAAACTCTACCTTGTTTTCTTAAAAAGTGATTAAGGAAATTTTGGGTGTTTTGTCTTCCAGGTAAACCAGTGGTTGACTTGGCTGGAGACAGCTGAGGAAGAGGAGTCAGAGGAGGAAGCCGACTGAGAAACCAGGCTGATCCTCCCAGTACACATTTGTGTACTGCTTGATAACATGCTGTCTTCTCTTTGGTTCCTTCACTTTTTGCTGTAACTCACACACTCACGTACCAATACTCTGCTGCTAGGCTCACAAATTAACCGCAATACCATCGTTATCATAATGTTTCTGTGTTTGCTTGCATCATTGCCAGGTGTGTTAAATTGAGTTTTAAGATTCAGATTATAAAACAACCACTATGCTTAATCAATATATACATATTTCTTTGTTTCACATTGTTTTGATAAGACGTGGAGGAAAATGCGGTTTAGTCCCATCTCCCTTACATGTGTAACCTGGTTTAATTTTGTTTCATTGCACAAGACAGGACAGAAAATCCTTCAGTATCCCAGCAGAAGTGAAGCTGTCCATATAGAAGCAATAGTTTGTTGTTTTGGAGATGGAGAAAAGTTAAAATCACAAGATCCTGGTTGAGTGGCCTTAATAGGTTACGCTGTAGACGCTTTTATTAGTGTTATTCTGGGTCGGTTGCAATATCCTTTAACCTTCTCATGCATGATTTGAGAAAAAAACTGTAATCACTGACTGGTTGCTGTAACATTCTAGCAGTTTCCATTTCTACCTCCTACTGAATAGGCTTTAGTTTGTGCCGGCTTAAGAGGTCTTTAGATGTCTAAAGTTTGAGTCTTGAGAATTAAGATCCAGTGTATCGGCTTAATCATTCAGACAATTTTGTACAACACACTACCTATTACCATAGCTTGCAGTAGATCCTAAGTGATTTTTAATAATGTTAGTGAGAAGACCAGCTACAATGGTTAACTGAATGCCTCTGCTACCCCAGCCTTACTTAATGTTGTCTGCAGTGTTCTGACAAGGTAACCAAGGAAACATAATCTCTTTCTTATGGCAATAGTAACATCCTTGAAGCCCCACCAATCTGCTGCAAACTTAACATCTTTAACTGGTGAATTATTTTAAATGAGTCATTACAATTGAATTAAATACTGAAAGATATCTTTGATACCCAACAAAAGAGGAAAGGCTTCTGCCCTTGTCAGTAAGTGGTTCTTTAACAACCCATTATTGACAGGTGTTTTAATTTGACAAAGTTAATCTTGTTTGCCGGCTTGTTAACAGCAACCAAGACATTAAATGGCTTATGATCATGTTATTGTAAAGCATATGTTGCTGTATCCATCACCACTATTGCTGAATTTACAATAAAGAAAATACTTGATCAGTGTAAAAGCTTTTTGTTGTCAGTTTTTCCTCTTAGATGGATTTGTTTACAGTAAAATTCCATTTGCTGTTGCCTGGATGCAGATGAGACCCTTTTGAGATTTTGCCCAAATTGTTTTATCCTAACTACTGAGAAATAGTAGATCAAACTAAATATTTCAGGAGGCTTTGCAACTTTGGTGAATTTTGTCTTATTTTAATTATGTATTATTTTAATAAATTATTCCTCGTCAGTTGGGATCCAGAAATATTCAACTTTTTTGTTTCTCCTTTGAAAAGCTGAATCATGGGAATCTCCCATCGGTGAGAGCTCACTGAAGCGAGACGGTCCTGTGTCCCTTCCAACTCGAGGTGCGGCCACTCTAAACATGGTTCTGATAAACAGACATGACATAAATTAAAATAGTCAAGACATTAATCAAAGTTTAGTATTTAGTAAATGATACAAACCTCCCTGAGCTCCTGTCTGAGTCCTCACTGCTGAGATCAGGTGTGGAAATGTACACAGGGTCTCCTTCCTGTGGAGTGTGCATTGTTTAACAAGTAATACAACTAATGTCCATTGGGTGTTTAGTTAAAGATGCGTTTAAATGTCATAAAAATAATTAAAAATCAATATTGAAAGAAAAAGATGTGTTTAAATGAAAGGAAAATGATCAAATATTACTGTGAAGTTCCTTGGTGTGCCATCTTGATTTTTTAGAATCTTAACTCTCTGGTCGCTCTCGGTCATACACAGGAAGTAGCTCCTAATATTAGCTTGACACTGAAATTAGATGTACAGGAGTGTTATTTTAGTAGTATTTTAGTATTTTGTAGTATTTTACTACAGTCTTTAACTTTTTCTGCTAAATGTTTCCACAAAGTCTTCTTCACAGCAAAGCCACTGAAAAACCAGTTCTTTCTAACTTTTTATAGTTTATAACCCTTTTTCACCACAAAGAACTTTTACCGAAACGGAAAGGTTCTACAGATGTTAAAGGGTTTTTTTATGGAACCATACAGCCAATGGCATTGTGAAACGCCTATATTTTTAGGAGTGTATGTTTAGTTTGCTCCGTCCATGAAAAACTACAAGGACATCTCCCAGTATGTTAAAAAGATCTATGAAGATAGTCCTTATGACGAATTGTTTCCATATACTTTGAATATCACACTTTAACAAACAGACCAAATTAAGTTGTTGCCCTTTTTGTTTTTTGCAACTTGGTCATCTCCTGGTCTCTATACACCTTAAAGATTTCTAATTCCATGAAATAAGTCAGATGACAACATAAGATTGGGTAAATTCTAAGTCAACTATTTTTCAGGCAAGCCAAGAGGTGCTTACTGCTTTGTTCTGTCTCTGAGACTTCAGCTCCTCCTGTGCCCTGATGGTTTCTGCCAGAGCCTGGTGTTTCTCTCTCCAGGAAAGACACTCCCTGATGCGATCTTGCTTCTCCCTCTCAGCCAGATTTCTTTCCAGCTCAGTGTCTTGCTGGGCTTTACTGGCTCTCTCGCTTTGTTCTTCAGCAATCAGAGCCCTGCGTCTTGAGTTTACCTCCCTAGAGAGAAGACAGAATGACAGAAAGAAATATTTATTTGTCTACTGTATTATTGCATTATACTGACCCACCACATGGTGTAAAGTAATGATGCATTCATAACGCATTACCAAAGATAAATATTTTGTCTTTGATATTTTTTTATGAGCTCACTTTTCCATCATCTTCACATTTTCCTCCGTCAGCTCCTTCAGTTTGTGCCGCAGCGTGTTTCTTTCATCTTCCAGTCCTCTGTTCTCCTCCAGAAGAACCTGCTTTTCTCCTGATACTCTGTCTAGTTTAATCTTTGTCTCAAAGTAGTTCTTTTCAGTTTGTGCTAAAAGTTGCTGGACATTTGTGTGCTGTGAATGAAACGCGCAAATTAATTCAATGGAGGAATATCTTGTTTGGCATCTTCATTGTGATTTCTATGCACCTCTTTCTTTAATTGTTGGAGCACCTCACTGAGCCGTGTTTTGTCAGATACCACCAGATCTTTCTCCTCTCTGCTGTCCAGTGCCCGAGCCTCTGCTAGGGCTCTGCTCTTTTCTGCCTCCGTTCGGGCTCTGTCAGCATCCTCAGCTGCCCTGGAGCACAGTGTCGCCCTCTGCTGGCTAAGATGCAGCTTCTGTTTCAGCTAATAATGTTAAAACAAGGAAAGAGGACACAAAAACATAGTTTTGTTATATTTCCATTTTTTTTACTTCAAATTAAGACAATTGAATTCTACAATTTCACATGTATAATGAGCACACCTCTTTAACTTGGGCCTGGAGTTCCTGGTTGAGGTTCCGCAAGTTTCTCATGGTGAGCTCATTCTCAGTTCTCATCATGATCCTTTCCATGTGTATTTCGTTGGACAGGTATTTATTCTCCTTTTTCAGGTCTTCACATTCCTGAATAACAGATATTCTTGTTTTTCAATGACAGTGTGTCCAAAGGATTTATAGGTGATTCATAAAATAAACATTTTAAATCCTTTGCCATTAGTCTTGCTATTAGTTGACGCCATGTTGCTATGTCAGATTGTTTAAAGAGAGTAATGTTAAAAACACCACAGACCCAAAGACTTTACAAAGACTTTTACTACAGTCTTCTTACAAATCAACCAATATATAGTTTGTCTTGTTATACTTGCACCTAAGATAATATAATTTTTTTAAACATTAATACATCTTTAAATTAACAATGGATCAATACTATGCATTGTGTTAAACATTCATTTTGGATTAGAAGATCCTGACCAATTTGTCAAATGTGTAATTCTCATATATTTCACAAACAGCTCAATGTAAAGACCTAGCAGGTGTCTTCAACATCAAGGACTATAAATTAGGATAAACAGAAATGATTTGTCATCACCTACCTTCCTCTTTCTCACCAGTTCCCCCTGCAGGTGGTTTATTTGCAGGAAAGAGCCACTAGCGCTCAGAGCACTGACGGGTCGGACCGCACGCACGGGTCTTCGAGGAGGATGTGTGGGCTTTGAAACTCCTTTAATCTCCTCAATGCTCTCAAACCGGTTGCTCATATTATTGGTGCTGTGAGAAAAGGATTTCAACATTCCGCTCTCTGTAGCAAAACCCTTTAGTGAAGTAAGAGTCTGGAACTCTCCATGAGAACTGGCCCTCAAAGTCATAATTTTGTTTGAACCTGGATGTCCAGATTTTGACCTGAGTCAATAAAGTCTTGATGTGATGTTTTCGTTTCTACCCCAGAGTCCCGATACGCACTGAATGCTCAGGGAACTAAGGAGACTCATCAACATGCAGCTCGGGTCAATTATTTATGAGGAAATGTTATACCAACTCACAGAGAGAAGAAACTCTACGCTAGCAAAAAGATTGAAACACAGCTCATCTAGTAACGTTGCATTATAGTGGGAACCATTACAGAGACCAGACAGTCTCTCAATACCAACAAATCTTTTACAACTGTAGTATACTATTTTACAAGGTTAGAAAGTATTTCGTATACATTTGTGTGAAGTGAATCATAAAGAAATGTGTGAGTATTAGAAAAAAGCAATAATAAAGCCCCAGCCCCAAACCTAACCATCACTGGAGCGAATGAAGATTCATATGAATTAGTCACCACGTAAAATAGTTAAGATGCCATGAGATTGTGTTGGATTCGTTTAACTTCAGAAAGCAGGCAAGGAAACTCAAACCCTTCTCCTGCAGATGTATTATTTAAGCACAATGCAGCACAAAACAAGAGTGCCACTGGCCCAGTTTGTGATATTTCTTGTTATTCACAATAAAGAAACATTTCTGCCATTACAATCTATTGTATAAACTTCTACAACAGCCAAAAAGAATAGTATTGGAACCTTTTGTCATGGTTTATTTCCTGTCAGGGAAAGTTTCTTCATATTCAGAAATTGTTTTAGTTGTGAGTTTAGAGATGAGATAGTAAAATCTATGAATCTGCAAAAACAGGGCACAGGGTGTTTTGAAAAACTTCCTGTAATTTTGTCGTCCCTGCGGGTTCATTCAGAGAAGCAGCTTTCTATGTTTCATTGGTGTGTGTGCCAACTCACTGCTATGAGCTGTCCGTAACTCACTGTCCAAAGATTTTTTTATGAATGCCAATTGACATTATTGTTATTTATTTAACCTTTAGTCTTTTCTAGCTGTCTTCTATTTTTATAACAGAAGAAGTGTAATTTTCATACCATTAATTAGACACCACTATAAATGTATCTTAAAAACCAAAATTGATTCTACCATTGATTTTAGGGGTGTCCACAATGATATAAGCTTCCTATATGTTAAATACTTTTATAAATATTTTTTAAATACTCATTCTGATATGTAGATGATTTCTTAAACAGGCTTAAAGTATTTGACATGACTGGTGTACGGCAACAGGAAGTAAATGTTTTTAGTTGACCTTTGCTCCTGCTGTAATTGCCCTCTTTGTCAAGGTCTTTTTCCAGATCATCCTCAACCTCCTGTTTCCTATTTCCATAGATCACCTTTTTTGTAAGAAGGTGGAGTGAGTTCAAAACTATGATTCTTTTTGCAGCATCACCATATTTAGTGTTTGTCTGTGCAGTTTTGGTGGCATGTATATTATGCTGCAGTGATGGCTAGAGTTTGGATAGCTTTGTGTCCTCTATTCTTATTCTTATTTAAATCCACATTCTGTTTAGATGTAAATCAAATTGAAGGTATGTTTTTGTCTTTTAAAATGCACATTTTTACTATTTTTAGTTAGTGGTAAATCTTTGCATTTTGATAAATGTTTAATGTGTGTGCGTGTGTGTGTTTTAGTTCCTACAGATGATGGAATTTCTGGAGTGCTGTTGATCCAAACCAAGGACAAGAAGTACAGTTTTAATGCCACAACAGCCAAAGAGGCATGTAACGCTATTAAAATGAGAATTGCTACAAAGGCTGAAGTGGAAACAGCAAACAAAAATGGCTTACAGAGTTGCAGGTATTATATTATAAAATATAAAATAAAAATATAAAATATTCAGAAAATAATATTACTGTAGTATTTGCATATTATACAGAAAAGCTAGTAGAAAATATTTGACAAGCTTATGCTGTTATGGGATGTTTAAAAACTGGATATCATATACAGTAATGACCATAAAAATTATAATATATAAAAAAAACCTAAAACTTTTTTCTCATTTGTTTTTAATACATTAGATTTTGAATCCTATTTTAACATGGTTGCATATAGTCATAATACGATGATTTACACCAAAAAGATAAAAAATGTTTTACACTCACAAGAGAGCTTTATATTGTCTTTGTATTGATCATATTCGAAATCACGAGTTCATGTCTGAACTGTATATGTTCTGTCGCTTCTAAGATGACAATACTCTTTCACACAGGTTTGGTTGGATTGAAGAGCAAATTGCAGTTATTCCACGAACTGAGAGAAATCCAAGTTGTGGTAAAAACAGTCTAGGCGTTTCTGTATGGAGAGCTGACATCAGCAAAAATTTGATGTTTATTGCTTTAAGCCAACAGGTATTTATATTCACAGTACATGTTCCTAAAAATATTTTATTATTATAACAAATGTTCTGCATGTGATATAACAAATGTAAACAGAAAATTCTCAATTTTTTATGAAAATGCTTATGTATGGACAAAAATGATAAAAATGTTAAATTAAAGTGTCCATGAAGCTATTATAAGATAAAATATGTCACTCACAATAACTCTTTGATTCTGACATACAAGTTGAAACAACACCATCAAGAAGGCTTGAACCTACAACAGAAGATGGAGCAACAACATCAACCAGCCATTCTTCTACTAAATCAACCCATCCATCAACCATTCATTCTACCTTTTCTGCTGTCACATCTCTTCCTCCCTTCTCATCCACCCTATCCATTTCCTCTCCTTTCAACATTTCCTTAAAAACATTTATTGCTGTTAATCTTCCTAGTACTGGGCCAAGTTCCCAGGCAACAACAAGCCCTCAGCTTCGCTCGTCTCCCCGAACCTTGACCACATTCTTGACCTCGTCCCCCTCATCTTCCTCTCATTCATCCACTAATACTGTTTTTCAGAAATCCTCACCTCAAACAGGCCAGCCTGAGCTGTCCCAGACTGATAGACCTAACGTACCTTCCATTAGAGGTTAGGATTTAAAAACCTAAATCACATCTTGAAATAATGTGATCACTTTTCACAGTAATCAGTTTATCAAACTCACGTTTTATATTTTATCAGGTACCAAAACAATTGCTATTGTTTCTGTTTTGCTGCTACTGTTGGTAACAGCTGCAGGTACAGCCTGGTATCTCAAAATGTGAGTATCGACTCATAAGGAAAACAATGTTGTAAGATGAAGTTGCTTCTATTTCACTGATTGGTATTCATTCTGTTTTTAAGAAAAAGAGGACAACGGTTTCCATCCTGGACCAGAATGAGGCCAAAACACTTTATTGAAACTGAGATGTGGAAACACATTAGTGACAGGCATTGTATGCAAAAACAGACGAGGAAAGACAACAACAACAGGAAATGTGACAACATCATCCTTCAGATGGAAGAAGATCCTGACACAGACTCACCTGAGAACTGAGAGAGAGAGAGAGAGAGAGAGAGAGAGAGAGAGAGAGAGAGAGAGAGAGAGAGAGAGAGAGAGAGAGAGAGAGAGAGAGAGAGCGCTTTCTTCATTGGTTTCAAATCACAAACTGTACTTAATCTTTTTTTTTCAAATAACCATTTTTTTACTACAAAAGAAAACTGAAAAAAGACGTAAATAGTCATTGTCTGTTCTTTGTTTGATTATAATGAACTTGGTTTTATTTTTACAGTCATGCAACATTACAACATTTTCATTAAAATTCATATTTATGATTTATATGTATATATTTCTATGTATAAAAAAAACAAAGAAAGGAAATAAAAACGACAGGAGTGTAGACTTTACTACTTAATTAGTATCAAGGATCAATTTCTTGCCGTTTACCTTTAAGCGTTCTCATGACGTCATCATTGCGCGTCAGCTGCGGTGGCTAGTGTATCCTGTTGTTGTTGTTGTTATCTCCACTTTTTGCCTGGATAAATCTAATGTCAGCAGGTTTGTACTCATTTATTTGTCTTTTGATGTGCTCATGTGTGTTTGTACCTAATGTGCAAATAAAGACAAGCAGTCTTTAATTTTTTTAACGTTTTTTTTCTGGCTAACTAAACTAGCAGAATTTACTGAGATGATTGTGTGTATTAGACCTGGAAAGATGGTGTATATTTACATTAGGGTTTCTTTTCTGAAACAAACGTGTTTAGATTATAATTGTATTTGGTTATTACATCTTTTTGATCAATTGTTATGTTTTATAAATCACCAGGGGGCAGATCATGCAGTTAAATAAACACATGTTCAAAGCGAAAGAGATTATTTCGTTAAATATTTATATGTGACCCCGCCTGTGAAAGGTCTTTTTGTGTGATTTACTGTTTTCTACATAAAAATCATCTTACATAATGTAAAGAACATTTTGTGGAAGTATAACCTTGATATCTTTAATATTAACTGAGTAATGACACGTCAAATATTTAAATCACAGTGAAATTAATTATTGAAATCAAACTTTGATACTTGTTATCTCATAATTAGGTTATCTGGATTCACTAACAAATGATATATATATATAATGATGATATATTATGATATATATATATATATATATATATATACATATATATATATATATATATATATATATATATATATATATATATATATATATATACATATATATATATACATATACATATATATATACATACATACATATATACATACATATATATATATATATATATATATGATATACATATATATATATATATATATATATATATATATATATATATATATATATATATATATATATATATATACACATGATATATATATGATATATATGATAGATATATATATGATATATATATATATATATATATCTATATCATAAATAATCAACATAATAGTTTATATAGGTATATAGATACTGGACATTCCTGGACTAAAAAACATGGCCATTTATTTTAAATAAAGGAGTATATCAAATATTTCATGTGAATTTCTTAATTCGTTTTAAATTGTAAGAACTACATGGTTTTATACAAGAACTAGAATAATACTGCTTGAGATTGTGTTTGATAAAGTGTACCACGTCACGCTGCTGTCCCTGCTTAACTTATGTCAACAGTCTCTTTCTCTTTATTTTTCAGGATCTGCAGCAGTGAATGAGGTCTAGAATTGTAACTGAACAGTCCTTCGTGTGGACCTGAGATGGGCCAGCAGCTTTCTGGCCAGGCAGTGAGCAGACTGCCTGAGAAACTGATCAAACATGCCGGGCTAGTACGAGACAGCGGCTACCTCACCTATGATGAATTCTTAGGTCGAGTGGCAGAACTCAGTGACGTGTAAGCGAGATTTAAGGCTAAATAATTTAAGAGAAACTGAATGTGGCATCTGGTAAAACTCATTTAAAAATAGGGGAATGTGTTTTTTAAATGTATAAACCATAGAATTGTTTTGGCTTCTTTGATCTTTACTATGGACTTTTATTTTGAAAACTACAAATATGTTACATGTTATAATCAGTTAGCTGTTTTTTTGCACAGAACTGCTAAACTAGCTTCTGGCCAAAAGAAACATCTTCTGTTTGAAGTTCAGCCTGGATCTGATGCAACGGCTTTATGGAAGGTTGCTGTCAGAATAGTGTGCACCAAGGTACAGACCACACCATTTATTTTTTTTATTTGACTCTTTATTCCTGTGTTTGTCTAGGGTGTGATGGCCATTATTATTGTCCTCTCTATTTATTTGTAGATTAACAAAGAGGATGGAATGGTGGAGGCTTCCCGTATTATGAACCTCTACCAGTTTATCCAGCTCTACAAAGACATCACCAGTCAGGCAGCTGAAGTCATGAGTTTAGAGGTGGCCGCAGAGGGATCGTCTGGACAGATGTCATCAGAAAATTCCTGCCAGGCCAGCATTTGGATGGGCAGGTAATGCGACGGCTTTAGTAAAATACCCGATAGATGATACACAGAGCAGGACTCATAGTTTCACATGCTGTTTGTGTTCTGTAATAGGGTGAAACAGTTGACAGATGAAGAGGAATGTTGTATCTGTATGGATGGCAAAGCAGACCTTATTCTACCCTGTGCACATAGCTTCTGCCAGAAGTGTATTGACAAGTGGTAAGAATCTGTGATCTTGTGCTGAATTATTCATTTAGGTCAAATCTTGACCCGCCCTGTTATGTCATACTTTTTAATTTCTTCCATCTGCTCCATCTACATAGGAGTGGTCAGAGCAGAAATTGCCCCGTCTGCCGAATTCAAGTGACTGCCGTCAATGAATCATGGGTAATGTCAGACGCTCCCACAGAGGAAGACATAGCTGGATACATTCTCAATCTCGCAGATGAAGCTGGTCACCCACACAGACCTTAAAATTAAACACTGTGCCACTGTCACTCTATATCCCCATTGCCGATAACATGACCTGCTGTAAATGGTAATTACACAGGGTGACTGTAAGTTTAAGTATTTATTGCACTATATTGTGTCATTCACTGAAGGCAATAACTGCTGAATAATCTGACATTTTTTAAAGCACTTTTTAGGTTAACGCATACTATTTTACCATCTAATCAGTTTATATACTGTGAACCTATAGAAATAATTGCTAGACAACATGTAGCTTTAGAAATTAATTGCCTTTCATTCTTGTTGCATCTCAAGTTTTATCTTGTTTGTGAAGTTTTTGCATCTGTTTCGTAGAAGCCTTGCATTACCTGAAAAACAGCGCTTTAGTATCAGCATGTGTAACAGTGGCTGCTTGACTCCGTTACACATGATGCGGTAACATAACTGTACAGCGTGTTTGTAGTTATTCCATAATATCTTATAATATAGTGATTTATTTGACATGATCTCTTTACCCCTGTGTATTTTAGTGCTTTTGTACGAATTAACATTACAGACATTTTTTTTCTTTCAGTTTGAAATCCTGTAAATGAAAATATTCATCTCACTTTGTGTGCGTGTGTGAGAGAGACTGTGAATATACAGGATTAGGGAATTTAATTGTATCATGAAATTTGTGTATATAGAGATCAAACTTTATATCAATAAAGTCTAAAGTTGTACTGGAGTTTATTAACATTTAATGAATTTATTAAGATCAACAAATCTTCATCTTTTTAAAAGGTCATCTGTAATTTCCTATAGATTTAAAGAGATGGGGTGACTGAATATTAAGTAGAAGAAATTGTTTCCTTTGAAATAGTGTTGTTTGAAGGAAATCTGTTTCACATATAAAACGGTATGTTCAGTGCCCAGTTCCTTCTTGTCAGTGTGTACATCTGATTTGAAATAAAGTGAACTAAATATATTTGCTTATTGTCATTTGAAATTTCCCATTTACTTCCAGAAGGCTGCAGTGTTGTGCAATATTAGGATTAGGAATCACATATTGATTAGCACCTTTTTAAGGCATTGTTTTATTATTTTTATAGTTTTATAGTTTTTATACATTTACTTGAGCTTTCACATATTATCAGATAGCTACTCTGAGCACCCACTGATCATACCACACCATTAACCGTTTGTGTATAAATCAAGTGTGCAAGCTTAAGTATTGTGCAACAAAAAAAGTTCCATCCTTTTAAATAACTGCCTCAATATCTAAGCAAACTAGTTTATCAAGGCAGATATTAATCTGTGTTTCTGTCTGCCTATATTATGTAAAACATTTATTTAAAAAAAAAAGAATTCATTATGAAAGTTGCACACCCAAAGACTCCCTTTTACAAAAGGTAACAAATGTACTTGCTTCCCTAGAAAAGACCTCAAACTCATTTTCAGAAAGCATGCAAAGTACAGTAAGATTTTATCAGAAGGTTCCATTTCATAACAGTGGATATATCCATCACCTGTAAGGCACTTGGAGAATTATATATCATTTATAAGGCACAAAGTCAGCTCTATGGTATGACACCATGCAGGGAATGTACAGAGTACGTCGTGCCTTTGTGGTGCTTTGTGTTTGCTACTGTAGCAAGACACAGTTTCCACTTTCACAGCATGTCTGGGCCACTTGTATAGACCCAGGTTGTACCCTATCTATCACCCTGCTATCTTTACGAGGTTTTTGCAGCAACAGCTTCAGACTTCACAGCATCCACTAGAAAGCTGAGTTCGTTGCATAAGGTCTCATGCCGATATGCCATACGGATCTGTGCCACATTTGTCCTACGGATATCATTTCCCTCCGGTCCGTCCTCAAGATAATTCTCACCCAGGAAGTGCTTCTTCTCCTGCAAAAAATCATCTCGTCAGTTTACACTAAAATTGACTGAATCAAGAAAAACACATGTGGTTACGGTTATGTACCTGATGAGACAGACCACTCTGAAGGACGCTATTCCTGGCAATCTCACACACGTCACATGTACTCAGCTTCCACAGTTGTGCTGCTATGGCATATTCCTCCATCAAGGCCTCCTACAAAGAACAGGAAACCACATCATCTGACTGCTATACTTAATGTGGTTAATGATTAACTTATTCAGTGTTGCTTCTGCTAAAGGCTTTGTCGGTTACTATCACTTCCAGCTAATCGTCATCTCTAACCTTTGTGTAGTGGAACTGCATTGGGTCGTCGGTGGAGAGGGACACACACAGACCCTTGTGCAGAAACTCCTTCAGAGGATTCTTGGCATACTCCAGGAACAGGCTGTTGTTACTGAGAGGTGACATGGCAATGGGCACCTGCGCCAAGTAATACAGGTACTGAAGCACGGGACTCTGTTTGGAGACATTTGAAGAGAAAAATATTTAACCATTTTGACACGTTGAGTTCAAACACATGACTGCACATATCTGACAAATTGATGAAGGGGTTTATGTCAAAATAAAATCTATAAATTAAAGGGATAGTTCATTTTCCAAAATTTCTTTCATCATTTATTCACGCTTTTTAAACCTGTATGACTTTCTTTCTTCTGCAGAACACAAGAGAAGATATTTTCAAAAATGTTGGTAACCAAATAACATTAGCCCCCATTGACCTCCACTGTATGAACACAAAACCACTGAGACATTTCTCAAAGTATCTTCTTTTGTGTTCCACAGAAGAAAGTCAAATACAGGTTTTGAATGACATGAGGGTTATGAATTTGATGACAGAATCTATCTGTATATATCTATGTATGTACAATAGCATGTTGTGTTTGTTATATGTTGGATTCTGAAAATACACTGAGGTTCCTGGGAATGTGATGTGTGGTTTAATGTCTTAAAGACTGACCTTCTTCAGGTTGAGTCCATGAGAGATGTTGTCAGCAGTGAGGAAGGCAGACACCAGATGGGTGATGGATCCCGCTTCACCACAATGAGGTCTAAACTGGAAAGTATTAAGACCATGTTCCCTGCAAAATACAAGCATTCACTATTTACATGGTTTCATACTTCGGTTAGACTTTGAGCTGAACAACAGAATATTTTCACGATGACAAGGACATTAAATCGTGAAATCAGAGCCTGATCTTTATAGTGACCTACTTGCGTAAGTTGTTGAGGACCATGATGTTGGCATACATGTGGAACAGATAATAAGTGTATGGGGGGTTTTCCTCCATTGTCCACTCTTCAGGTTTAGGACTCTTGTAGGTAAATATGTGATCGCTGTGTTTGGACTCATCGTCCACACTGTCGAACCCTGTCACCTGCAGAAAACATTCAAAAACTCTTTTAAATGAATACAGACATTTTTGCCACAAAGCTTCAGCAGTTAAATCAGTGTTATATTCAGACTTTGTCTGAATCGGGTGCTGGCACCGGTCAGTTTCTACCACTCTTTCTTCACATCGACTCCATCAGTAATGATTTTTGTGGCTTGTTTTCTTTGCAGTTTGATCCGATTTGCACATACTTCATTATTGTGTTATTTCACATTATTAATAGACATCAGAGGACAATGTAACTGTTCTCAAGGGTGTTGTGTGTGATAATAATTAAAGCCAGTTACTCAAATTAAATGACTGTTTAAGCTTTTAATTGCACTAATCAAATGAATAGATGTTAAGCTCTTTGACCGGTCTTACCAGCTTACAACAGAAATGGTTCTGCACTTACATGTTTCAGGAAGATGTGTATTTCTTTGTGCTCTTGAGGGTTAATGGTGGCCTGAAACAGCGGCAGGAAGATGTTCTCTAGCATCTTGGCAAAGTTAGGAATGAGCTTCTTTGCTCGGAAAATGTCACTAAAAGCATAAAGCGAACAAAGTCAGACATCAAGAATACTGTCGCATTCGTATTATTGGATATGAGCCACATGTTATGTTGATGACTTACTAGATTCTGGGTACTTGTATGATCCATCTCATGTTAGGGGAGTACAACTTATGCTTGATAAACCATTTAGACAAGCTCTCCCACTCTTCAGGAGCTCGGCCATAAATGGAGAGACGGGGTTCTGCATGCTGATATTTGCTTTCCTCCAAATCTCGAGCAACCTCCTGCATAGAATAATGGACGTCTGATGATGCTACAGAAAGAAAATCACTTACAATGTGTGTTAACATCACTTACCTTGATGAGACGTGCAAAATATTCTCCACCTATGTAGTTATCACTTTTGAGGTAGATCTCTCTCAGCTCATTTGCACCCACTGGGTTGTATTTGGAATTAAACTTATCAAACCGATGAAAGGTTTGTCTGCCCTGAAACATACAATAGTGCCATTTCTTAACTGTTGTGTGATTTGTTCGGCATTAAACTATACCATATCTCAAGCATATCTCATAGGCCTCGAGATTGACTGGTGTACGTACAGCGTGTACATCCAGCGAGTCCACTGTCAGGTCATAAGGGTCCATTTTCAGAGTGGCAAACACCTGCTTGAGGGTCATCTTCTTTCCACTCTTTTCCAGCACCACCCGCTCTGCTTCTGTCTTATAGGTGTCCTTGATGAACTTCAGAAGATGTTTTTGGTTCATGCAGGCTGCTGCATGAATGTGGGTATCAACCTGAACATTCACAGATATGTTTAAGTAAAAAACAATATTGACAACACTTTAACATGAATCGAAGACTGTTAGAAATACCTTTCTGACATTGTAGAAGTCTCTGTGAGGAACGCTTTTCAGTTCCTTCAGCTCTGCCATCTCGTTGAGCATTTCGTGAAGGTAGAACTTGGACATCAGAAAGTTTAGTCTTCTGTGACAATAGGTCTTCCTGTAAAGCGGAAAACATTCTCAGTCTTATGCCTAATTTGCATCCTGATTTGATAGCACCCATCCATGATGACAAACATTTTTTTAACAGAACTCACGTTGGCCCATCTGCGATCATGGCGAGGACATGGCTCATGTCGATAGCAAAGGTTTCCAGGTCGGGATATGGCAAGCTCCGTGGCTGATTCTGTTTTACAGCATCTACACTGTCATACACATTAATTATTCCATCCTTCATCTTAAGGATGTAGTTCAGATTCTGTGGGATGTCTTCCATACTGTAAGGATCTTCTCCCTCACTTGGACAGGGGCAGATATCTGTTGCCATGGATAAAAGCAATTGACTTTCTTCTCAACACTAATAAATACTAATACTCATTTTATTTTTATTTTTGACATAAATAGAAACATGTTTTAATCTATACAGTATCACAAGCTCAAGCAAAGCTATATAGTAAAACCTGCCAAAAGGAATGAAAATATACCATATTTAAAGATATAGTTTACTCACAAATAAATATTAATATTGCATATCATGTCATTTAAAACCTGTATATGACTCTCTTTTATGTAAAAGACAAAAGAAAAGAAATGTAGAAATGTATGTGTGGTTTTTGTGTCAATACAGTAAAAGTCAATGAGGACCAGTGTTGTTTGGTAACAAACGTTCTTCAACATACCTGCAATCATACAGGTCTGAAATGACATGAGTAAATGTGAGTGAAGTGATGTAAATAATACAATTATTTTCTTTTTTTGGTGATCTCTTTAAGATAAGGTTTATAATAACCTCCTGTAACTTCATGTGGGGTCATAACCTGAAGTTGACAACCTTCGCCCTAGGTTCTTTAGGAATTAAGCCAGTAATCTGACAGGTTTATGACTCACAGCCAATAGCAATATTAGTCTATAAAAGGTACATGATGCCAACACTAACATACCTGGCAACACTTCGTCCTCCTCACTCCATTTCTCATTATTGGCACTCCTCAGAAACCTGGCAGTGGTTCTGGGAAAACGATGATATGCCAGCCGTGAATATTTCTCTCTGATGAAGAGTGCTGTGAGCACAGTTTTAGCTGCCTGCTCATAGTCCTCCACTGTTATCTGTCAATGTAGATTCATTTATTTGTAAATATCCATACAATAATCATTAAACTCTTTCAGGCAGAATAAAACTGCATATTATTTAATAACAGATAAACTGCAATATTAGCTGAAATTGTAATACACTTTCTGTGAAAGTTTATATATTTCATAAATTGTTATAGTTTATATACCTTCCTAACAAGAAGTATAGACGGTCTAGGACACATGGACACATACAAGCTTTGTATCCCAACACCGATCATAGTATCAGGGATCCTAGCTCACAATGTATTATGTTACTCTTCACTTTATCTAGTACCATATTCAAAGTATTCTGTGCTGAAATTTCACCTCTACTGGTCATGCAAATTATAAGTGCCACTGTTTCATCACTAACTGTTCAGTGTGATTGTTAAGTCTGACTATGCAAGGGCTGTTCACACCAAGAACGATAACTATTAAAATCACTGTAATTTTACATTTTAAATATGTGGTACCTTTAAATTTAAATGGGTTGTGATTGGCTGTTAAAGTTTTATTGTTCATCAGCAGAAAAAAATGCACTGAGAGTTGTGGAAAGTCATAGTTATGGTTATCATCCTTGGTGTAAACAGGCCTTAAGACAGATGTGAATCACTAACTGTGATGAACGAATCTGACCATTAGTCATGAGTTAAGCTTTTCTGTTCTCTATAATTCACTAACAATTGAGCTTGCACAATTGTAGCTTTTATGTACAGATTATCATGCTGTTCAAAACTTGAACAACTTGTTAAAAACTTCAACCACAAAATAAGATGTTTGGCAGAATTACTAAATGCCACACTCCTTATTCATTTTCAGTGTACAGAACACAATGTCAATGTTGTTCAAAACATATTGTTGTTTCCACGAAAGAAAGTAAGTCGTATGGGTGTGAAACAACAGGTGCAAATGCCAACTCATTTTTTTAGGTGAACTATCCCTTTAAAAATATGTTTACTAATAATGTCTTAAATTCACTGATCTAAGCAGTCTTGTTTTCCTCTCCTACCCCTGCACAGTAGTCTCCACTGATAGTGACCCTCTGGAATTCTGGGATGTTGATAGGTCCAGTGTCTGCATCTGAGATAGGTGTCAGCAGAGGGGCAATAACAGACATTGCCCATTCAGAAACATTGGGAATCTGTAAGGACACTGATTGTGAGCGCATCAGCTTGAAACTCTGTTTCCTAGAAAGGGGCAGAAAGAACAAGTAATACATACTGAGTATTACACTCTCTGCAAACTGCATCACATTTGCATCTACTGACCTCTTGACAGATTCCTCTGACTTTTGCTCGGCCAGCTCTTTGAGTAGTTCCCTCTCCTTGGCCTGGTGTAGGCCAATGGGACAGTCCTCAGGAACGGTAAACATGGACAATGTCTTTTTACTGTCCTCTTCCTTCAGAGCTGAGGCATACACCTTCTCAGCCATGAGTCGTACCTTCTCGTCCACCTCGTGGAGCGAGATCTTTGGGAACTGACGTGGCATATCTGTACAACAAAGACGAAGAGGGAGTGATTATATTATTAGAATAAATATCAAGAATGTTATTGCTTTGTTTTAGTTATGATTCATGATTAACACACATGCAAAATATGCAAAGAAGTAGGGCTTTCCTTTAGTCTGGGCAAACTCTAACATCATATTGTTTATCCACCAGCATATCTGTTCCATAAACCCCTTTACCCTGGTCAGGTGTAAATGCATTTTGGCTTATGTATTGTACCTTACAGTCAAACAATTCCTAGCTGAATTCTCTCATAAATGTAAAAACATTGCTGATGATAATAAACCATAGTCCAAAGACCAGACAAAACAGTTAAGGTAAGTCATGTTAGTTTGCAACTTCACAACTACAAATTATTGCTGTAAACATGTCCTCAAGTGTCCATCCACACGGGTCAGGTTTCTCTCCGCATCTTGTGCCTGAATCTGAATCAGGTATTTGTGCTAAGTGTGAATTACAGACCAGCTGAGGTCAGTCAATGAATCCCCAAAGTGTCAGATCAGCTGTTATTGTGTACTGTTGACTGCAACTGTACATGATACACGTGTTGTGTTGCAAGCATTTATTTATATTTCTAATATACGACCCTATCTGTGATAACTCAGCTAAAGTCTTTTTTTTTCACATTGCAATGTATGTTAAACTATAATGTATACATTCTGTGAAAATTTAAGAGTAAGGAAAGAGGAAAATTAAGGCCATGCCAAAAATTGAAATCAGTGTTTTAAAAGCCAACTTCTGATCTTTTTTGTGTACGAAAAATAATAAAATATAGTGTCAATAAAATCATTAATTTCAGTATTATAATGAACATTTGAGTACTTTATCTCAAAATTTATTATACAATCTACCATTTACAGCAATAAATACACATTACAATTTCATCATTTACAAAGGAACAAGCACAAATGCAAAATTGTATAATCAAAAGAATGTAAATCTAAAAATTGTAAATGTAAAAATTATCATACTTTGGATATGTAAAACCAGCACTGTAAAGCAGATCAAGTGCTTAAGATGGTTTTCTGCAATAAACCCAGCACGCTTTTAACATTTGAGAAATCAACGTAATATATATTTAAATAGTCCTGTCTTTCAGTTTGAAACATCTTATAACCTATTTTTAGATCTTCAAAACCAATGCCTAACCACATATGGTTTTTATCTGGGTGGCATGACTGTCCTCACATCCTCTGTATATCCCCAGCATGTGTTTGTCAAACACATGAATTTCAGTCACAGTTAACTGCACCAGATAAACCAACATTGCTGTGCTATCATAACCACATTCAAACCTTGTTTAGCTGTAGCTTTGTTTCATTTCATGCCTACCCATGTTGGCCACCTTTTTGTTCATTTCCCATATGATGCCAGATTGTGATGATGTTGCTTATATGAGGCTAACTTTGCACAGGCAGGTCAGACTCTACCCTATAAACAGCTTTTAAATGCAGACAGGAGCACAAAGTCAAATACAAGTATGACTGGCCTCCACGCCTGTTGACATGTAACTGGATCTATCACTGCACTGTCAACAGTCTGCAACACTTTGACATAGCTTGACAGGCCAGTCAAATGGATGAATCAAGGCTGTTCCCAGCCCAGCCCATCTAGGAAATCTAGATTCCAAAAGTCTGTCAAAGTGTTCCTAGAACAGCTGTGACCTACATGTGGAACTGAACCCAACTCAATACACAGCAACGTGGACTTTGTGTATATTTATTTTCTGAAAAATCAATGGAATAAAATAAATCAGAATACACAATTTGTTTGAAAATCATATATTAATAATTTCTGAACATATACACTGTGTACAAAAAATCTGACATAAATTTAATTGCTTCTAAATTTTTCACTTTTGGCAACAGTTTGTTCCATAAATTTCCATTTTACTTTACGTGAGCAAATTAAAAAATTGAGATGCAACAATTCACTATAAAATTGTGAGATGGAGAGATCTAAAAATAAATCTCTGCCTGTGCAAATTCTAGTCTGTCTGTCATTGAGGAATTGTGACCTGTCCAGCATGTGCCACAATGATAAGCACCTCACCTTCCTATTAAACAAAAGCTCACCACTGTGCCACCTCGTACCCCGCCTTGACCCATCCAATATCCAATCTCTTGACTACTACATGGTTTGAGAATCCCCAATGTACCAAACGTCAGAACATATATTTTCTCTCTCTTACCTTCAGCAGCTATTTTTGCCATGATTCAGTTTTTCTGGTTCTCTGTGATTGCGTCTATTTATTTCGTGGTGACTTCAAAACAGTGCTCTGATCACTTCTACGTCTTGTTTGTCAATGAGGCGGCTTCAGTGCGTTTCAGCTTTGAGTTTCTTTCTCCCGCCCTATTTAAAGGTTCAGACGGCATCACGTCAGCACATAACAGAGAGCCCTGACACGCTGTGAGCTGGAGGGATTGAGAACTGAACTGGAGACCCTTCGAGAGACTCTGGAGCTTGCAAGCATAGCATCTTGTTTCCTGACTGTCTGTTTTTGTAAGGGGATGACAGTGTTTGGCATTAGCTCACTCGTGTTCCAGTAACATGGCTGAATATGTTGCCATCTGTGTACTGAGTGACTAAGCACATACAGATCATAATACCAGTCACTGTATGCTACTTACAACTAAATCATGATTTATGTTTATGTGCATGCATACTTGTACACAAAGTGTACTTGCAGTGAAACTGTAGTATGAGTGCCAAACAAGCCTCGAGGTAACCTCAAAGTTACTCATTTCTAAGTCAACCTAATGCCTGTATACAGTATGTGCTGGCTCATGGAGTAATATTATCAAGCCTCTGGAAAGTACACACTGTCAGTGGGCTTTAGATAACCGTCCAATCAGAGCCTTTTGTTCTGATGTTAACATGTTAAGTGGTTTCACGCTCATGCCTCATTTGCTAAAGCAACTACAGAGACGTTTAAAGCATTTTACTCTTGAGAAACTCTAGTAAGAGAGACGTATTTATTTACCTGTGTTTTGAGAAGGTCAGGCTACCACAATGTCCCGGAGAGTCATTTGTATCTTACAAAATCTTGTCTCTTCCGACCTCTACCCTGTTTGCAGGGAAACAATCGGGAAAAACTAAACTCCGCCCAGCGCTGGCTCTATACCTGCCCTTCCTGCAAAACATAATACCTCCACCCCCTTCCCTTTGCTTGCCATTTCTCTTTTTCTCTGTGTATAAATGATTAACTCACTCTTTCTTCCCATCTCAGAGATTATCTTAATTTTTACATACTAGTCCAGCCCCCTTGGTGTCACATATACAACGATTTATGTTCTGCAGCATTTGATTATAGGTGACTCTATTTTCATTAAAACCAAATTATATTATTAAAACTTTATGATCATGGAGACTCATGCTGTTTCATTGCAAATAGGTTATTTTTTTAAAATGCGCAGCACTCTTTTAAGAGCACTTCATAACAAGCGTCCAAAGAATGTACAGTACCCGGTCATGCCTTTAACTTACTTTGTTTAAGCAAAACTATACCAGACTACATTGTCTACATGCCACAGTTCTAAACATTCATCTTTGTATTTGTTCTAGTGACGTTTTAGTTATCTTATGCAACTTTCGCTTACAATAGAGAAGTGACAAAGTAACACGACAGTTGAGTTTGTGCAAACCACCATGAAGTATAATAATGTGTTAAACTTACCACTCCCAAAGTTGGGTATTGATTGTTGCTTAGACAGCGGGGTATCTCTTCTCCTCATTTTTGTAGTGTAGCAGATGTGATCCCAAGAAAAATACACCTGTGAGAAAGAGACACCGTCCTTAAAATGCATTCCAGAAAGATTTTTAGTAAAAAAACACCATTATGAAGGTAAGTTTGTAAATCTGTCCATTACCAAACTCTTCGTTTGCAACCTGCGTTATTTATCTCTTAGTGTGCTGATGAAAGCTAACTGAAAATCTCACTGCTTTTACAAACAGGAAAAGGAAATTCTCAAGCACTTACAATTATCTGGCAGGGACTACAATGCATGCGACGTAAGATACACAGAGAGAACATACAGTACAGGGTATTTCCTGGTGTGCTTTTTGAATATTCAGTGCACTTGTTTTATAGCACACACTGTAATCTACTGTACTTTTAAAAAAGGAAATGCCTCAGTGTCAAAAAATGTCACCACACTTGATGCAACAATACACCTCTTATCCATTTATTATGCTTAAAAGAAATATCAACTATAAACAAGGCAACTTGAATGTAAACAATAAACAATAATTTGCACGAGACAGCCGAAAAGTTGTCTAGAAATGAGGCATGAGCCATGCAGCAGGTTGAGACTTGTATGAGATGCCTGAACGAGGACAGAGCTTACGGTGTTTCAGCCGTAGCGTTTTAATGCATTATAAATTTGTAGACATACTAAGCCACTCACCTCTGTAGACCGTTTGACTGTAGTCTTCTCTTCTTCTCTTTCTACTGTATATCCGTCCCCTAAGAGACACTGCCCTGTTAAGTGCTGCAGCTCTCTGGGTGTGAAGAACTTCCTCCAGACTGTTACAAGCTGCATCTACAAGATAAAACGGTCACAGCATTTAACCCTTTCAGCAATGGTTGCCATTCTAAACAGCATGTTAATGCACATAATGAGTCAGACTGTGTAAGTCAATATTTTTGGTCTGTATTCCCATTTTGTATTATGCATTTAAAAATATGAATTGAGTTTTGAAGTACACTTATAGTAGATGACATACTGTAAATGCCAAAACTTGTTATGAGACAGTTATGTGTTATGTCATTGTCTTAAAGGTTAAGCGGTCTCCCATGTTATTTCTCTGGTTTGTTTATTGTAAAACATTTATGCTTGTTAAAAATTAACTTTGGTATTAGACGCCTAGTGCTTACTTTTTATTACCCGTGATCTCTTTTAATGGCATCTGTTTGTCATTGATTTTTCTTTATTCTCCTTCTTACAGTAAACATGACATTTCTAATTCAATTCTAATAAAGTCTATGGTATTAGTCTTGATCGCTGCTGCTGGTCAATAACCCTGTTTGAAAATACAAACACTATATCCAAAATGTCACCCGTAGCAGCATTCTTGATTAAACTCTTTACTCGGTCTACTTGCAGAAGTGAATGTCATGGATTTAGCGAATCTTAACACTGAATGCGACGGGCGCCATCTTGAGTCGAGACGCGGGAAATCCTTCGAGACTCTTTCACACAGCGGATGCAGCTGGATGCATAGCGACTAGTTGTAAGTGTACATACATGTAGCACGCGCTACACAGTGCATCGTGGAATTGAACGAGTGAACTTTACTATAGTTTCGTACACAAGTAAGAAATTATGGTCCACCCAAACAGTGCACAATATAAGGGTGAATGGGACTGTTTACCAAAGCTTCAGCGTTAAAAACCGGAACGCTAGCTTAGCTTTCCCTCAAGTGTGACACCTGTCGTAGGTAAAACAAAGCAGCTATTTTAGGACATTAATAACGCTCTTATTTATCGTATGTGAGTGTACATATTTATCAGAAGCACAGTTGATTTATTTAGATGTTAAACTTGCGGAATGTAATTATTACTTTAGCAGTACGACAGAGATAAGGTGTTATCTTGTGACCTTACTGAAGGATGTTTGCACTTTTGTATGCATTTTTGTCTATGTAATTGTACATTATAGTATCATTACTTCGCTTTTGACAGTATGCTCTTTATTTTCTACTTTTCTTACAGTCTTAATGTTTCTCAAACATTTCAAGTGTACCATAAACTATTTCATAAACGTGTATCCTTGCTGAAGTGAACAGTACAAACTTTAATGGTTTCCATTACAAATAATACCATTACGAACCATCAACTGTACATTATGAACACCATTACAAAATGTTGGTATGTAGTGCGTTTTTGGCTTTATTCCAGTAGGATTTGATAGTGTTGATCTATACCAAGGTGTTATATTGTATAGTCTGTTTTTTGCAGTTAGCCCGTTTTATAATTTTTGTTCATGTGTAATGAAGAGACGGTTTGCAGTCTGTATTGAAAAATGTTTATTCCAGTTTCAAAACTATATGGTACTGAAACTCAACTTTTTGTACTTTTCATTAAGTTGATACAATCTTTTATTTCATTGTTACACTCACATACATACACAGTACTTTTCTCACTCTTTCTTTCTCTTTAAGATTATTATTTAACTTGTGTCACATTATTAAATCACTCACGTGGAAAATGCTTCTCATTATAGCACTATAAAATCACTGGTTAGACATTTCAAATTTAGCTTTAAATTGAACAATGCCCTTTTTTCTGTGTACAATAGTTTAATCTCTTAAGAATATACGTACAGTATGTAGGTATAAATATATGAATATTTAGCATACATTATTTTCATAATATACATCTATACACATATTAATAATAAACTGCATAACCATATTAAAGTAAATTATTGCACATCTCCCACAGTATAGATAAAGCTATAAATCTTCAAGTATGTGAATGTCCTCCTTTGCAAGATAGCGCCAAGATCACATTGAGGACAAAAATAATTACTTCCGTAAAGAGTTCATTGGTGGATAATTCGTTAGTTCTCTTTTCCTCTTCTTTCTATATTCTCCGTGTCCTCCTCTGTCATCAGTTGGCAGGTAGTGTAGGAGCTGGTAGTGTCCGGGGTTGTTCCCTCATTCCTCCAGCAGAGGACGCATCTGCGCTACACAAGAGATAGAGTGTCAAGTCCCAAAAGCTCCATTAGAATGACAAGAATGCTAAACACATGCACAGAGCATTGACCACCTATCTCCTGTCGTACTGCCTTAGACCCAAACAAAACTTAAAAAAGAACAGGTTTTTCCCCAACTGATGGGGTGTCCTTATCCCACAAGCACCCATTCTCTCTAAGCGACCTGAATTCTTCTCTGGCCAATCCATCAGGTAAAGGATGGAGAGAAGAATGATCCAGTTGCTTGGACTTGTTGTTTCAACACCTTTGTGCCTGAAGAGAGTACACTAACGTTCAGCATAGACGTTTCAGAAGTATTTCACTGAGTAAACTGAGCCGTTATAAACCAAAGGCTCTGGACAAACCATACAGGTGCATCTGAAATGTCTGTTAAGTCCCTTTTTGGGTGTCTCGCCTTTTGAGTGTTTGAAGCCATGCCATCTTTAGGCGACCTCCGTCGAAATTTAGTGCAGGGTGGCCCAATGGGAGCGAGCGCCTCCGTCTGCGACCGTAGCCGTTAGAGCCGATCTTCTCAGGGGGGGCACTGTTCGTCTTTGTGCGCATTGTGTGCAACAGGTGGGCGAGCTCGTGCACAGAGCAGGTGGCCAGGTTGCAGCCCGCTCTTTCGATTCTTTTCACAGAGTAGGCTGGCTCTGTCCTCTTTAACCTTAAACTCCTGGAGAGAATTGCAAACACATTCATTTAAATTTTTCCTGTTCTTAGATTTATCTGATATGTGAGTATCTGTAGTCATCGGCATTGATTTGAATGGTTGATTTATTATACCCTGTCTACTCAGTTGTGAAAGGTTTTGCTCACCTCTCATGTGGTTCATATGACTCTGTACCATCGGTGTTCTGTTTAGAGGGCGGAGCCGTTGAGTCACCCTCATGCATCTGAGACGCACTGCGAACATCTCCCAACACGCCACCCTGAAGCCAGTCACTGAGCCTAAGAGATGAGGAGAGAAACCCATGAGATGTAAGTTGAAGTCAGTGCAAATGTTTTGAATGAGATTTAGAGGGAAGTCAAATCAGTCAGTCATGAGTTTACCTTCTTAAATCATCTTCATTTAGTGGGGTGGCATTTGTGATTTTGGGTAGAAATGTAGTCAGCACACAACACAGGAAAGCCTTCTGAAGCACAGAGTTCATTGTGAACCGAACCTGTTGAAGAAAGTTTGTAGATGTTTTTAATCATATAAAATGCATGCTAACATGACCCTTTTCTAGAAATGGTTCTCTTTCTCAAAATTATTTTATGCTTTTTTACTAAAAGTCCAAAAACCAGCATAATAATGATCTTGCTTGACTCCACACTGGTCACTTGTTTATTTAGTTTACACAGAGGTTAAATATTTGCTCAGACATGTAATAGTCCAATAGAAAGTCTTATCATTGTGGTGAGCTTGCAGAAACAAGTGCACACTTGGTGATGTGCTAATCTACGGGGTGCATCAGGACTGCCTTACTGCAAAGTGACCAGCCAGAAAGTCAAAGTTATACCTAACAGTGTTTCAACCTTGACCTTTGGGGTGACACCAAAAATGAGCCCCGGTTAATCATTAATATTTCAAAAAACATACCTGGTAAATTCTGTGTGCTCAAGAAGTGGTGAAGTCCGTAATTTTAAGTATGTCCAAGTAATGTCAGAATCTAGGTTGACTAAGAGCGAGTATTCAGTTGTGACACTTCTAATGGTCTGAGTTTCACAGAAAAACCTGAGTGCTTTATATACTTTACAGGGGGTGGGAGGGGGCGGGAATTGTCTTGAGTGATAGCAGCCACATCCCTGTTTTAAACTAGCCAACAAGTTTACGTGCCCTGTCTTAAAAGGATGGAATATAATCCCTTAGGGAAATTATTACTTCAACATTCCTGTAATATCCTTTTTAATTAGGTGACACCATTGTTTTGCTTTGTAATCATTTTCATATCTTCTGTATGTCTATGTTTAGAGGGTTAGCTAGGTTTTGAATTATAGATGAACAGAGTCAACATTCATTCACCATACAAATATGCTTCAGTATCAGACTTGTAAACATTTGATGATTAACTTCCTGTAAAGTGTCTGGAATCCACATCTAATTGGTGACCGAGAGTTATTTATTTCAAATGATGTGACTATGAGATGTTGTCTGTGTCTGATGGCTTTGCACAATCCCTCACACATAAAAACCACCTACACATATTGGTAACAAGTTAGGAATGTGAAATTAATAATTTCTATATTGGGAACAACTAGTTTGACACCACATTCCTTGTTACAATAATTTGTAAATGAAATATGCCCAAATTTGTAACTGAGAGAGACAAACAGTAAATGAAATTATTTCCTGCTTAAACCTTTTGCTTAACACAAAAAAATCAATTTGGTTTATTATTGGCTTGATATGTTCCTTATTTATATAATTTGTATTTAATATATTCTATACAATATATTGAATTATAATATATATATTATATACAAATCATAATAACAAATAACATGTCTTGTGGCTTATTACAGTGAATATATCTATAATTTTCTTTTTATTTTGGTAAATAGACTATCAATTTCTGATGATATTTTCACAATGCTTTTAAGGCTTGGGTATTTTTTAAAAACTCAGATCCATTCTTTTTCAGCTTAATAAAATGAATTTATGGTAAAACTAACAGCTCATATCTCATATTGCTATGAATCATTATTGCTACCTTACCAATGAACTTTACAGCAGCAGCGTGCCCATGTTCTCTGTGCTCTGTTTGGTTTTAAAAAGCACTGTTCCAGCACATTAGACAGGCTAGTATTGCAAATAGGCTGTGTGACTATGGTAACATCACGTGAAGTATCTGGTACGACTGCTGGAAATGTTCCCATCAACATAAGATATGGTTTGTACATGCTCAGGAAAGACAACTTTACTCCTTCCAGCTTCCTCTGAGTTAAACAACACCCGATTCTATATTTAAGTCTAAGCAAAGCCCGTCCCTCTTCGTCTTTTGCTATCTGAAGAAAAAGTGCAGTTTTTACTATTAAAATGGCATACTATGATATCTAATAATAAATTGACTATGTGAGTGTTTTGAAATGATAAACTAGGATGGACGCACACTGTCTGCTGTGTTATCAGCATAGTAGTTGTCAGCTACACATTTTTCTTAGTTTGTTCTTTCATGATTCTATTATGGCTCATATGCGGTTAATATAACAAAGTGTTGCATTATGCCTCAGAAATTGATTCCAATAGTATAAAATTGGTCGTTGTGTCAGCTATATTTTGGTCATATATTTTGATGTATAAATGACAGCTGTAATGCGTTTCCTGTGTTTTGGCAATAGAGCGATAACCTTTATGTTTCTTCCACTTATCTGTACATTACCAGCTGTTAAAAGTGGCTACAGCAGGTTGAAACCAGACTGGGTTATATCAGTGCTGGAGTAACGGCGGGAGAGCAAGAGTGTGATGCTCTTCCAAGCAGATGGGGCAAGTCCCCTTGAGGCATTGTTATTGCAACATCTTCAAATCGCTGAATACAGACAGCCACAAATTATTTTAAGCCTCAGGAAGAGAAATGAGAATGACATCTCATCACATCGCCGTGTCATAACATACGTGCCCTCCTGTTTACACTTGCCAAGTAATGTGTCTTGAAACCACAATGATATTCTGTGCAAAATCCCCTCCCAATTAGTTCCAAACAGAGATCTGTAAAAGATCCAACGGACTTGATTCAAAACAAGTGGGTTGTATCTTTCCTACTATCTGTCGGTGTATGGTGTGAGCTCTGCTTTCGTGCTCAGAGGCAAAGCTCAAGCAGATTTAGATGGTGTGGTTACATAAACTCTTGTGTCATGGAAGCATTTATGTGGCTTGTCAGTGTACACCGAGGGCCTATTATATTTTTGAGTTCAGTTTTACTCTCAGTGGTTCAGTCTCTACCAAGAGAAATTTGTGACATACTCAGCCTAAAGCTTTGTTTTGAATAGCATCTAATTATAATGCAAAATGAGGCAAACGATGATTTTTATCTACGAGATCCAAGGATTAGTAGTAGACCAGACATATATTTTTTGAGTTTTAATGTTTTGCTTTCGATTGCTTAACTTTTAAACAAAACCTAAACGTGTTTGTTGACCAAAGACTCAAAACCCTCATTTGCTTACACAGATAAACATACAAAATAACTTCCCAGCACCTACCAGTCCCACGTTTTCTTGGTAAAACAAGTGTATACCCGTAGCTCAAGCTTAACAATGTATTTAACAGAAAAGTCTTACCGGAACTAGGGATGAATCAACATATTGTTTTTAACTAAAATAAGCCACAAGCATTTCAGTTAATTAACTGGTGGCATTCTAGGAAGCATCACCTGTTACTGTTCAGGTGAAAAGTATGTTGAGTTTCACAGATTCCTGTCTAAAACAATCTAATAACGATGTCTAATAATGTTACAGTCATCGTTGAAGTTTGGCTGTTCGTGCACCTGATAATCTATGTCTTTCCTCTGTATTTTGTTTGAGTCATTTCATCACTTCAATTCGAAGGCATTTTGGTTGTCTGGAACCACTTACATTTAATATGCCGTGGCATATCTGTTGCTATTATTGTCTGGGTTTTTATTAATCACAGTTGCTGGTATTCCACAGTTTTTATTGGTCAGTCATTTTGCCTAATATTATTTAAGATAAGAGGCTGTGGATTCTGACAAAATCACTTATGTGTCTAACAGAACATGGAAGAAATATTAGGCTTCGGAAGAATTCCTTTAGTAATGATTCTTGGAAATGCAAACATGCTCCCTTGGGGGGTGATGACCATCCATTCTTGTTTTTCTGTCTGTGTTCTTTCATCTATAACTGTTATAGCATTTATAGGCATACATGTAAACTATACGATACAGGTTATATAGCTGTCTCTAATATCTTTATCTCAAGAATTATGTCTATGAACTTATTGTATTGTTTTTATTCAACAGCATTCAATCGGTCCAGAGGTCCACCTTTTAAGTGCTCAGCATGTTGCCACTAAATACATCAAGGTAAGAAAATGACAGAAATAAGATTGCAAAGAAATGCTTTTACAATGTATTAGAGTTACCAAGCTACCAAGAAGTCCTACGAGGTCACGAGATCAGCACTTTACCTGCTCAGTGTGTGTGTTCATTAGAAGGCTAGCTGTTAACTGGTATGTCATATGATCTTCTGTGAATTTACTGTAAAAAAGTTTCCACTGTATTTTTGAAAACTGGGTGAATGATTATATGAATGACACAATGCTCCTCTATATGTGATCTCTATGCGTTAACCAGACTTTGTATCAGTAATCAGGGCATGACGTTTACTTGAGCAAGATCAGCACACTTATGACCATTTTGTTATTGTTCATTGTGTAGAATTTCAGTCTTTAAATCGTTGTTTTTTTTATGTGCTTTGCTAATATTATTTGGTGTCTATTCCTAACACTGCATAATCTTTAAACTTTCCTATGTCCATACTTAGAACATGGAGGTAATAAAATAACAGTAAAATACGAAAATGATTTTATATAAGATTATCTTCATGCAACTTAAAGTATGAATGAGTAATTCTACTTCAAGGGAGGTCCATCATAAAGTTTCTTCACAAGCTAATTATAGCTTATCAGAACAGATAAAAGGGGAAGTTACAACAGCATTCTGTCAAAATTAGTCTTTTATAGTTCTTTCAAGATGAAAAGTTTCAAAACAATACATTTTTAAGAAAGTTTCTATGCCCTGAAACTGCATACCTTATATTTGGGGTTACTTGAAATATTTCCGGTCTTACACAACTATAACAACCAAACTCTAAGGCTGACCAGCATCACATCTGTACTTCTTTTTTACTATTTTATATTGTCATCAATCATAGTGCTTGTGTTGTTTTAACACAAAATCCAATTCATACCAGCAAGACCTAATGCTGTAAAGTGTTTCCAGCGAAAGCATGTTAATTGACGGCTATTCCATTGTAAATCATGATATGTGCACCTTGTAAATGATGGTGTCACTACACCTGTGAAAGGCAAGGGCACCACATGTTAAGTGTAGATGGATTTAATGGTGTTATGCTAGATGGAATTCCATAGATATATTTTTCAGATCATTTCTTGTATAAAATAGCACACCAAACTTGTCAGGTACTTAATTAGCAGTGAATTTCGTATTTTTCTGATAGTTTGTAATTTCGGCAGCGTATGCAAGATGATTAGTGCATGATTAATTGATTTATACACACCAGCATATGAAAATAATCTTTTTGTGTGCTTATATTTGCTGGGGAGTTGATAGCACAGAGATTGAATGGGCTGCAGGACATATTTACTATTTTGGGGAAATGGTAGTTTTAACTGCATTTAAATCAATCATCTTTTGGAATGGGAAGAATTTGCCATTTATGATTGGCCACAAAAATCTCTATTCAAACATTTCTAACTTTTGACCATGAAATATAAATTAAGCCCCACAGAGAACACCTGATAGCCCATCTGCACTGTGGACATGCTGCACGGTCCAGTAATAGCTTCATCAGAACATCTCATCGAAACAGATGGAGATCCATTGATCCAAGACAGCATGCTTACTGATCAAAATTACATAAGGTTGGCATTTATCTATTAACCTTTCGTTTTTGTAAATTATGACTTCTGCTGTAGTTGATTTAAATGCGTGCGAGCCTGTTGCTAATAGATTCTTATTTGTTCAAAACACAAATGATTGATGCTTCCTGTGTAAGGCACCAGGGGGTGGTTTTAAACACGCTTTGTTTGTAAAGATGTCATTCGTGCAAGCGAAATTATTTTTAGCAGAGTTGTCTAACTTCATAATCTGCTTCGTGTTAACTGTCCCTGTACTATTCTTCATTCTTAATCTGTGACCGCATTCCATATACACATCTTGACTTAATCCAGTTCTGTCCTTTATTTACGATCCATGACTGAATTCAAATCTCCAGATGAATTTTGACTCAGCACTTCAGAATTTCATCCAGTTTATTTAGCACATGTAAAGCGTGGTCACTTGGGGATTAAGTTTGCTTTTTAGGGCCAGAAGGTTATGCTGAGAGTATAAATAATCAGAATTATTTACATTTCAGAATTATTCAGAGCAGGTTTTTTAAATCATATCTCAGTTCTTAAATGTAACAGTAATAAGATTTGTACACAAACTGAATTACAGTACAGCTGAATGAATCGTGCAAACATTGGGCATGTTATGTTTAGGTTGGAAAGCTTTGCAGTATATATAACAAATGTCACGGCTACAAATTGAGTATCAAATTTTCTTTAGTAAAAATTTCTTTCATTTTAAAAAAGGATTTGACTTGATAGATTAAATTAGGGAAATCAATTAAGCAAGCAAAATTTTATTGCTTGTTTTCTTAACCAATATTTTATCTGCTATGTTTATTTTTGTTTTTCTGACAACCTTCAAAAAGATTTCAATAAAAGCATTAGACATGAGATGGAATATAAATTCTAACATATATTTCCTAAATTTTAATTAAATATAAATAATTATTAGAAAACATTTGTGGTTTTCCCTTCTTCCAGTCTGAAATGCGCCTATCTTAAAAAATTTTTTGTATACAGTCAGGTGGGGTCATCTTGTAATTAAAAGCTGCATTGCACATGGACGCCCTAAATACGAAACATGTGCTTAGTGGCTATTTCAGTCATTACACTAATATGCTATGATTGCTTTGAAATGCATGACTTAGCGGTTCTGTAGATGCATCTTGTTTATCCCCCAGATATTATTTGGCTGGAATGAGACAGCAGATACTGTTAGAACATGTGTGTCCAATCAGAATGACCTAGTGTGCATGGAATGTGTGGCATTTATAGTGACTCTGGTGTCAGAAGTCAAATGAACGACATGCTGTAGCGTTGAATGTGTTTAACTCTTGCTGGACACTTTTTAGCTATATATAGGTGTAAATATAGGCAGTGGAAAATAAGAAATAAATGCAACAAGGCAGTGCAATAATCAGTAACTGTAAAATCAGGTATGCTATGAATACAACAATTCATAGTAACAGTTTAGGGTGCTGTATATGGGTAGTTGACAAATGTCTATGTCTTATGGTGTGACATACAAAAATGCAATAAAGATAAATCTCTGATGTATTTGTATTTTTTTTAAAGAGTTTTCTTCTATATTTTTGCTGTCACACCATAGGACACAGTCACATATTTATATGTCAGCTACCCATATACCCAAGTAATCCATCAGTAAGGTTTGGTGGAGAGTCTGTAAGTGTAAGTGAGAACAGCATATAGCCTGCAGCTCTGAGATGCTGGACGAAGGGGAACCGCTAGACTCGTGCCATTTAATAAGACCGTGGCAGAGATAAGCACGGCTTATTTGAGTCAGTGCACTGAGACAGAGGAGCTCTTAACTGTCTCCAGCTCAAACTGTGACTGCAGTGTCACTACATCATCTCTAAAGCATCACACATAAATCATACTTTCAATTACCTTATTTTATTTAAATTCTGCGTGCCTGAACATACATGTATTGTTTCCACAGTTACTCCCTTCACACGCTCAAACAAACAGTGACAGATACAGTAACTGTAATATCTGCACACCGTGATCCTAAACTGAAGTCGTGGGTATCACGTTACCCGCGTTTTTGTGATACGTCATAAGATGAATATGTGTGTTTTGTCAATCGTGCAACAGAAAATGACAAACACAATCGCTACTGACAACGGACTCATAAACTGATGATTCAAATACTTCACCATATTAATATGATAAATATACAAACAGCTGTAATCGACTGCTATTTTTGCTATGTTCCCCCAGTAAATGTGGGAATACAGCTGTGAACGACAGCACACAAACATGGGACAGTAAGAACATCTGACACCCCGTACGATACCCTCTGGTTTGAATTAGACCTTCATTCCACCGGGTCCAAAGGGTATCGTAAAAACAATTTATATTTTGCCAGAAATAGTCCAAAGAATGTTATCTGTCTGTTGGGCCGTCTCTGGAAACATTATATTGTAGCAATGCTCAAAAACACTGTCTTTTTCAATTCTTCTGTTTTACGATTATGCGGACGGATTTTGGGTAAACACGCAGGAAGAGCACAGAAATATTAATATAACAGATATGCAATGCATCCTAAGACCTCTGGTGTATGTTGTAATGTTTTTAATAATGAGGGAAGAGGCATGTAAGTTAAATGTCTGTTTTGTCTAAAATAGCTCTGTCTGTTCTAATCTGTAATAGCGTCAGAAAAAGGCACACGATAAGATGCTTTTCAGACTAGCTAAGAGCTCTACAAAAGCAGAGGATAGATGATGTTGTATTACTAAGTACTAAGAGGGAATCTTAAGTGACGTCTGAGAATCTGTAGTGCTGTCAGTGGAAGAAGGATAAGTCTTATGTTAAGAGTGCCAGTCATGCGCCATGTGTAGAAAGATGGAGCTGTTGCCATCATTCTGATGCTTGTTAAACATTCTCCGAGCCAGCTAATCTAATTGACAGCACTCTGTAATCTCGGAAATAATTGCTTTACCCCCCACTGTCCAAAAGATAATTGCATTTGATTTACATTAGTTTGAAATGGAATACAGAAAACAAAATAGGAATGTTAGAGCGATCGCTGTGTGTGTGATTCAGATGGAATGTAAATGTTTGATAGATAAGAGGCCGATATGGGGATTTTTCTTTTTTTGCTTTGTATCTCTGATACATGGGATTGTTTTGATTGAATGACATGTACTGTTGTTGTTTTTTTCTGCTCCTATGATGTCAGATCGCCTCTGGTCTTAACTTTTGAAATCTTTTTACTAGTTGCCATGAGATTGACATCATTACATTTTCAACAGTTTCTGCACCGTGAACTGTCAGATTCAGACAGGTTGCGGCAAGCATAGCAATGATGTCATAAAAATGCTGTGTCTTACTGAGGAGGGGTGTGAAGACCGTGCCAAATGTTTTAGCATTATGCATCATTATGACTAAAATCTTGGCTGTAGTAAAAGGTAAACAGGAAACGCAGATTAATTTAGATGCATTTTTTGTTTTCAGGGTGGCGTAGTCTCTGTCCAAATGTTCATAGGTCATCCACTTGCTTTGCCTCTTGACCCCTGCAGATATTTTCCAAAAACAACCCAAGTTTCATTGCAACATGGAAAATGAAGGAATAAATCACTTTCCCAAACTCTTTGAACCTGTGAGCCCGCAGACACATTTTTCCTATTTAGAACCTATTTTGAAGTCTCTTCGCATCCACGACACAGCATCCAGTCCAAGAGTGTGCACACGCCAGTGTTGCGTGTTGACTGCGAGGACTGCGCTCTGTTGTGTTCCTTGCTATTTCCTCCCATCAGACCACAGGCTTTTTTCCCTCATTTGATTAATGCTGAGTTAATGACCCCACATAGACCAGAGAAACAGGCAAAAAATGTTAAGCATCTTAAACCGTTGCAGCTTGTTTGCTCAAACTGTTTATAGGGCACAAGGACATGCTATAAACACAGAGAAAAGAGCGAGCAATGGAAAAGATTATCTTTGCTGTGGAATGCGCCACAGAAAGTCACTCGCTTTGTTTGGAGAAAGGTTTTTCATATGTTGTTGAATTATTGTTCGACACCTCTGGGTGATATGGGTGCAATGTATGCGTCTGATATTTATGCTGCTTTTCTATTTATTTATTTTTTGGGAACACTATAATGGTAAAATATGTACTGTATTATGTATTACATATACTGTAAAACATGAGAGTTCAAAAAGGTAAATAAAGGTCCATTTGTATCTGTGCAATATACTAAGGTGGGGAGAATTTACTGATGAATGTCTGAGATGGACATTCAATAAAGTGATACCTTTATCATCTCAGGGATGTTTTGAAAGGTGCTAACTTTACAATGCATAGATGTCGGCTGTTTAATTTAGTGCAAGACATGGCTACACTACTGTACAAACATGCCCTTGTAAATGAACTCTAGCTCTGGAGGACTCGCTGAGAATAGCACGTACACTGCTCTCTGCTGAAAGACAATATTAACGTGGAGGTTATAAGGATGCGTTTGATCATGTTTGACTCAATGTCATCTGAGTATGTGTGTGAAAAAGAGATACTGCCCTTTAATATTTAGTTCAGACAGGACCATCTGTGTCTAACCTTTTTTCTAACATACACACTACTGGTATCTTTACCTCACACCTATTCTGGATTTGCTACTGTTATCCTGTAGGGTGACTCGTGTTATGTGTTTAACCAGCCGTTATTGTTGCTGTAGGGCTGGATGTTTTCACCTTCTATTAGGGCAGACTGAGAACACACTCTTAAGCTGTTCTCTTTAACAGATTTTATGGAAAATGTCACAGCTCGGGGGCAAAAGCATGAATAAAGTGTTGGATAGGTCAGGTTCATTTGAAGATCATAAGTACGGCTTATCGTTGTGAAACAATTAAATTAAATTAAAAAAATATTAGCTTATGTAAGTATTTTGTTGATGGCTTTTGCTTTCTGTTATGTGTTTTGGTGACATGCGTTGCAAGATTGGGTACCATAATTTTACTGGAGATAATATATTATTTGCACGAAATTTACATCTCCAGTAATAAAAGATTCAGGAAGAGGAAGCACCTGCATGTGTGTGGCTCAGCACTGCAGCTTCTATGGAGGCGGTTGGCGGAGATGCCATGAACAGCTGACCAGGTCAAGGTGAAATTCTGAAAAGAAATCGTATCCCTTCACCTAATTACAAAAATAACATACCCATCTTGGGAATTTTCCTTTTGCCTGTTGTTATTGAGACGCATCCAACATCATTTATTACACACAGTTACTGTACACAAATGTCACGGCCCTAATTTTTTACAGAAATGTCTTAATTAGCAAACTTTCGTCTTCAAGTCTGTGTACGTAACTTTATACTTCCTCTCCCATATTTTCTCTTTGCTGTTTGCCAGAATTGTTGTCTTTGATGATAGTAAATAATGGTCTGAATTGACCCCTAATAGCAGCCTGAGCAGGTGCTTCACTGGCAGGCTAGTCCTCTGAGAAACAATGTACATCAGTAAGATTTATGTAATAATCTCTTACAGACAAAATGCTGACTATCTTGTCTTCCCTCCCTGTCCTCACGTTATAATTCTTCTGTCAGAACGATTCATGCTCCTTTTACTCCCCCCTGCAAATCAAACCACTACAGAGAGACCGTTTCTTTTACAAGCTTTCAAATGACCAGGAATAAAAGTAAACAAGTCAATGTTAGTCAGGAATGCAGAGCTCTAGTTGGGTTTACATTGTTGTTTTCGCCGTTGCACGTTGAAATGTTTATCCACTTCATGCAAAAAACAGAGAGTTGGCCATGTGTTTCTTATAAATTTTGCGTATGTGTATGTGTGTGCAACAAAGACATTTTCTTCACTTGCTGTATAAAGATGCCGGATTTAGATGGAAGACTTACGTGGGACTTTAAAAGACTAAACCAATTATCACCTCATCCCTCATTGCACTATTCTGCTGTAAGGATGTTTCACATTCTCCTGGCATTAATCACTCCATGAACTTCAACTTGCTCTCATATAATTACACTTCTAGTAATTGCCCCCAGCCATCACCCTCTGCCCCCTTGTGTACCATACAGACCGCCACCTCCCTGTCGGTTTCTAAAAATACACTTGCTTAAGGCAAAACACATGTGTACCGTTACAGAAGAGTGCAAACAATGTAATTGAAAGGCTGATGGATTTGGGGCAGGGGTTTGAGAATGGGCCTGTCATCTGTCATCAGCGCAGCGTTCTAGTGCATTCTGGGTCCAGATCATCAGGCTCGGTTCACTACCGCTCAAGTCGGCGTGATAAACATCTTTAGCTGATGTATGTTTTGTGTCTACAACTGAGATGGTCTTTTATTATTTAGGGTTTTAACATAGCTGGTAGAGTAGAATGATTATATGTTTGCCTCAGTATGTATCATTTAATTATCATTTAATTATTATCATATATAAAAACATACAGTAGAAAAAATTCTGAAATGCAGAAGGGTAAATGTGCTTGCTTTAATGTTAGGTATATATACGTAAACGCTATATAGGGTAGTAGCTTTATTTACTTATGAAAGTAAAAGAACAAGTATAAGGAAACTTTTCACAAATCCAGATTAACCTGTGTATTGACCTTTATTAAGCCTTTCAGGTCGTCTAGAAATTTGAGCTACAGATTTTCATTAAACACACAATGAGCAAATATATCATTTAATATTATTAATTATTAATATAATAATATATATATATATATATATATATATTAATATCATTCATTTTAATAGAAGAAAAGAAAGCTTTGAGTTAATACAAGAAATCTTACATTTGTCAAATGATTAAAATTGTACTTGCAATTTTTTCATTTAATTTTTTTATTCATCTTCAAAGCATTTTCATCTTAGCATTATTATGTTGGATTCTGATCACCTTTATGGTTGTCCACAATTTCACAAGCAACTTAACTAGCCACAGAAGAGTTTAATTGGAAAGGGCAACCAGAGCACAGGACAAGCAGTTCTTTAAGGCATATTTCTGACATTCTTGGATACACAAAGATGCGTTTGTTGTTGATGGTAATTCAGCACGTAGATTTTGTGAGTTTGTTGGAACTATTGCCAGATCTCTGCAGAGTCCTGCAGGCGTGCACCAGAAAACATTCACTGTTACGTAATGATGCAGATTAAACCAAACGTTGTGTCAAAATCATTTTTTTCCTAGAAATCATAAACATGGAATGTTCCCTATGCAGAGACGCTGAAGTAATATATCTTTAACATGACACATTTGAGAGTGGATGACACATGTTTTTAGCAATGAATGTCATTCTCAATCTAAAAATTGCGTACATTTTTGCAAAACTCATAACGCATTGCCTAGTTTTGTTGTAATTATAAAGTAAATTTAGTTCCCAATTCTTTCTTGAAACTGCATCACAACTTATAAGAATATTATATTTTATGTTTAATAGATTGCTAATATAGATACAGATCTTTTTTATGAGCTACTTGTTTGAGAACAAAGGTCCATTTAGGAAATCTATTTTTATAGTTAGAGTTACTATTAGACAAAATGTCTATATAACTGCCACAAATAGTTTTATGTGTGATTGGTTTATATTTAATCTTAATAAACCAAAAATAGGTTTTATTACAATTCTTTGCTTTCACTACAAAACATATTATATAATCTTCAGAAATGCATTTTCCAGTATACCAGGTCAGATAAAGCGTTTGCAGTCTATCATTCAACTATGTGTTTTCCCCAGATTTTCATCCACAAATTTCATGTTTTGAAAGAGGTTAAAATAATCATATATATTTGTGTGCCCTTTTCAGAAGCTTTTGTTTTGAAAGTAAACAGTTAAAGGTAAAATCATTGGAAACGATCATCGAAAAAATAAACACAGTGAAAAATATCCATCAGCAGTTTCACACATGACTTTCTATACTGACACTGTCCATTGGTGCTGTAAAGAGTTATACTTGTTTTTCTTGAAAGATTATACAGATCTGTAATAAAATATGGTGCCTGGATTGTGTTGATCGATGGAATGGGTCATAATGTTTTCTTTCCAAACAGAAATGGCTGTTATGGTGTATCCAAAATGACCCTAGGGCAATGCCCACTGCAAGTGATAAGACCCAGAGAAAGTTCTACATAGATGGTCTCGTTCTATGTAATGTTGTGTGGGGTGATTATGAGTGAGGAATGAGTCCCTGTGTCGGTTCTCTGTTAAATCTAGTATGACTGCCTACATTATTTGAAGGAACTATCAAATTGCTTACCAAATTCATTCGGGTTATTCTTATCTATGTTTTGGGACTAAAGGTTTTAAAATGGTCTGTTTTTGTTGTATGTCATATACAACAAAAATACAGCAGTGCAAAGGGAAAGTGTCATTTCAACACCTTCTGTGTCCCTGCTGAACACTTTAGATTGGGTTTCAGTTCAGAGGTCAACTGGGGTTAATTTGGCTCTTGAGACTCTCTATTTGCTCTTGAGAATGAAAATCATACAAAAATATATTTGATTTCAATCTCTTAAATCTGTGCTTTATTGTAAGTAATGTTAACTTTTCTAATTCTGTTTGAATAATGCAGGAATCTATTTTGGAAGCATCTAAATAATGTCAAATGCAAAGAAATATAGATATAAAATACAGAGCTCAAAATAACCGTTTGTGGTTTTGAAATGTGCTTACGATAGGCATAATGCAATGAACATCTCAGATCTGTGTGTTCTGCTGTGTTCTCTCCGTGACCCTGTTGTAATTGAGGTTGATTTTGCATGACTCATTTGCCGTAGGCAATTCTCCTAAGATACGTTTTACAGAGAATGAAACAGGCACAGGTTCAAGACCTTCAAAAAGAATTTAGGTGAGAGACTCAATCACCTGTTAGTTGATAGGCAGCAATCTGTTTAACTGCTTTTGGTTTCTATGGGAATCAGTGTGTAAAGCAAAACATCATAAAATAGCTTCACCAACCCAAAGTGCATTTTAAGTGCACTGATTAAAGTTTCCACTTAATAGTAAAAGCAGCAGATATACATTATGTAGTGTGTTAAAAAAGAGATAAATGGATCATTTATCCAGTGTGTTACTATTATAGAAATATGTATTATGACTTGAGTTCTGGCAACCATTTCTGAATGACTGTTAAATAGCTTTCCTGTAATAGAGATCACTTGCTTATTTTTCACACTTTACACAGTCATCATAACTATTACACAAGTGATGATAGAGGATGTCCAGCACTGGTGGTCTATTGGGACAGTGATATATAAGACAGGCTTTTCACTGCACTTCTGACACATTATGAGATCACATGACCACAGCTAATACGCTGTCAAATTAACAACATATTGGGTTATCAGATGAGTGACACACTTTGTGCTTCAGAAATTTTGATTGTTTTATTCCTAAAACATTTTTATGCCATTTTTGTTACTTTAATAAGCTTTTGACATCTGCACATTTATTGAACGAGGACGTGCTTGAAATACACGGCAAACAATCTTTATTATTGAAACCCATCAAGACATTATAGCTCACATATACTCCATGTCATATAGCCCCCCCAACCCCCACTGGAAAAATGTAAGCTATTGTTTTAAAGCACCTCCAATCATTTTAGCAGGAAATCTGAAAACCTCACCAAATATAGACATGCATCTTAAGATAGGGACCTGTTTACAGGTGACTGCTTAAGCTTTAACCAAAACCAGCAGATGTAGTTTATCCAATAAAACTTTTTTTCTCCCTAAAAAAAAAGTTCTCCCTTTTTTTTCTCCCTTTTATAATGGTTAAAGATGTTTGAAATAATAATTTGTTTTGAAATAATATTTTTTCTATCCAACCTTTGTTTTTTAAATTTTTTTCTTGTGCAGACATGGCCACTGTATAGGATCTAGATTCTTAAGTCTCATATCAGAACTACTCAGACTACTTTTGGTATCAATGGTATTGGATAGTTTTACTAACCTACTTTAGGTTCAATTCAAAATGTATTCCTTTTATTTCTGTATATTTCTATAGAAATGCCCTACTGTAAAGCGTAGTTGCATTTTCACAGTAATGCAGATCAACAAAGTTTATGTTGTCCACAAATCTGTAATTTAGAGTCTTAAATCAATTATTTACTAGTTTAAGTTAAGGTTCAGACCTATGTTACAGTTTCCTTCTCTGGGTAAATATTTCCATTTATTTTGTCCTTTTTCAACCTTTTCTCTGAATCCTTTAATATTTTAAGCACATCCAGTTCCTAAATGCACTCGACCGTCTGCTCCAACTGGCTACAGATGCAGAGAGGTCAGAGGTGCTCGTATCCAGTTTCCCTAATAGTCTTTCTTTCGTTCGATAGCCAGAGGCAACTAGAGAGCATGACATCAGACAATATTTGCTATAATTGTTGTATTGTGCGGGTTGAAAGAGTGAAGTTTCGTTTATACTGCTATTAATAGAGTCACTGTGATAATCAGAGATCTGCACTGCAGTTTGAAATAAAATTGATTAGGTCCTTAACCTTAAAATTCAGAAATATTGTAAAATGTAAATATTAGTGTCGTTCAAAAACCGTAGGTTGCCAATTTTTTTTTACAAATTCAAGAAATGTTGAACTTAAATAGTAAATCTTTTTTCTTGTTTTTCTCTGTGTCCCCACACAAGAGTGACAGGCAGTCCAGACTTATCACATTGGACATATTTCAGATATTTGCTCATGATTATGAGCTCCAGTCTTGAGCCAAGTGGGAAGAATTCTCTTTGCTACCAGTCATTAAGACTGACACAAAAATAACAAGTTGTGCTTCTGTACTGATCACAGAACTTTTCTTTTATATAAGTGCATTCAAACTCACTATGCATTACAGGTCTGCCAATGTCTGGACAATGTTGAACAAGTGTTTCTCATCATCAGGCGGGTACCAGATGTGATTTATTCTGGTATGTAACTATTATGTGCGTGTATGGTTGAAAAATAGGCTATTACAAAATGTTTTCTGTTGGGGTCAATCTTATGACTACTGTGGGATTTCAAAAAAAGGGATCGTTTGGAAATATGAAATAAAATTACATAACTGTTGTATATGCAGCATCAAAGCCAAAACTATGCCACAGACTATTCCAACTTTTTAAATAGGAGACTTAAATTAATATATATATATATATATATTCAACAAATTAAATTTGTAATATTTCTATATGAGGTCGTAATATTTTGTTTTGTGTGACAGTCCTAAAGTTGTTGACAAATATTTCTAATTTACTAAAGTCCTACCAAGTCTACAAAGCCCCAGACAAAAGCCCAGACAACGCTCACAGTCAGCAAACATTGCTGTTTTGTCTTCTAATTGTATCTAAAAATAAAATGACCACAAGAAACCTTTGGTCTCTTTGTAAGTCCCTCTTTCAGTTTATGCTATTTCAGAGGTTCATTGTAAATGTCAGCAAAAGGATGCGGGTAAACAATATATTGGTTAAGCTCCAGATTTCTGAGTCAGGCCGGGCCAGAGGAATTATAAGGAGACACAGATTGTGAGGAGTTGGCAGGGAAGAGGTTGATCCATGGGGGGGTGCTCGCATTTTTTGTAGAGGCACTTATGTTTTATATTTGGTCATTTGCTCACATTCCTCTAAGAAGAGGAGGAGAAACATGGATGAGGAAAGACTGTGGCTAAAAAAATCTCTCTTACTTATTGGTACATCCACCATTCCAAACAGATGCACAAGTTCACTCTGCCCTACTCACGCCAGGCTCCCATAGGACAAGAGAGAGAGATAGAGAGAGGAGTGAATCAGAGTTCTGGAGTAGACTTTTTGTCTGTCATAAAACGCTTTGTCTGTTGTTTGACTGTCCTTTGTATATAAACTGTTTTACAAAGGTCAAGGTGGACACTGAGCATATTTATAACCAGACAGAACAATTGTAGGGGGGTTATTATCCCACTGGTTTCCTGTGAAAATTATCCAGGTTTGTATTAAAATTATTTGGGGCTCAATTTTTTATACCAGTTCCTCAGGAAGAGATCAAGAAAAGATGTTTAAAAAATCAGCATAGGAAATTACAGCATTGATTTTGTTACCGTATTTAATCATTGCTCGGCACATTCAGTGCATTTTGCGAAGTAAAAAGTACACTATATATTTTTTTAAATGTTAAAAAACATATTTACTTGAAATGTTACTACGGAAGCACTAACGTAAAAAGAAATCATGAAGAAAAATAATTGGTCTTATATTCCTTCCTGGAGTCTAAGTCCTAAAGATTTTCTTCTTTTTTTTTTCTCTGGATTCTTCTGGAAGAGTCCACACAAGAGAAAAAAGCATATCAAGCTAAAAAATGTTTTCGTATTGATAGTGACACCTGGTTAGTGACGCTTAGTGGTCAGGGTTAGCACTACATGCTAATTGTTAGTTATCAAGAAAAATCTCTTCTGTGGACTCTTAAAGAGAAAAACAAAGTAACAGAAAAAATATTTTTAAGATGAAAAATTTTGAAGAGGAAAACTATTTTTTGAAGATAAAAAAAATGTAAAGAGGAAAATTATTTTTTGAAGATGAAAAAAGTTTTTTGAGGATAAAAGGTTTTTTGAAGATGAAAAAATTTAAGATAAAAAAAGTTGAAAAGCAAAAATATTTTTTTGAAGATGAAAAAAAGTAATTTTGAAGATGAAAAAAATTTTGAAAAGCAAAAATACTTTTTTGAAGATGAAAAGTTATTTTGAAGATAAAAAAATTAATGAGGAAAAATATTTTTTTGAAGAAATAATTTTTTAAAGAGGAAAAATATTGTTTTTGAAGAAAAAATATTTTAAAAGCAAAAATTTTGTAGATTAAAAAGTGTTTTTGAAGATTAAAAAGTGTTTTTGATCATTATAATAGTACATATTATAAATTAAATTGTATAAAGTCTGTTTTAATTTTATTACTGTAGTGTACATTTTTCAGTAACAAATGTTATTATGACTCCCTCTGATTATTTTTGAGACCCTATTTTTTCCAGCATTTAATTAGTAATACTTTAACCTAAATAAATATTATTGGAATTAATCATTCATGGTTCTCTTTATCATTTTTTAGAACCTTGCAAAAACTACCATATTTAATGGATGAGATGAACGCCTCCAGGCTATCAATGGCTATTAACATGTAACTAAACGATTCCATGGACTGCTGTAACTTTTTATAACACTGACACATTCCAACGATTTAAAGAATGAACGTGAGCATACAGCTCTCCAGAGGTGCGAGCAGCTTCTCTCATGGCGCAGATGTAAAACGCCTCTCTGCGGACACCCCAGAGCCCCTTTTTACAGTATCTACGGAGAGGCCACGGACAGGCATAACCCGACGATGTATTCCAGATCAGGAATTTGATGTATTTCTGTTTCACATCATTTCTCTGGAATGCTGCGCTTGTGCAAAAGGCCCCAAACCGGAGCTGATGGATTCAAGGAAGTTTAAAAGAGGAATGATGGGATGCAGGCGCTGCTGGGGAGCGGGGCGCATCCGGAGCGCTTTGCGACCTCTATCTCGTTGCGTAAAGAGACGCCAATCAGCTTGGCCAGAACGCTGTGCATCTGGATTGCACATTTAGCCGAGACTGTTTCTTACTCTCCGTCACTCGCGTTGTATGATATTTGCACAATTATTTTTTCAATGTGTAATTGTTTTTGAAGGTCATTGAAAAGACATTTCAACGCAGATGTTTTTCAAGCGTGAGGTGCTGAAGGAACGGCATCTGATGATGGATGCGTGAATATGGCTTGCAATATTGCAAATTATTCTTAGATTATTCCGCAGTTGTTCTCGTTTATTAATAAGCGCATGACTTTTTTCTGGACGTGCATCTGATAGATCTGCAGGAATGCGGAGAATTGCCCGTTTGCATCACTTATGACGTCTTTTGCCGAAGTCTTGCAATCGGCCAGAAGGGTCATAGTTGAAATAAATATTGCTCTTATCATCAAATCGATTGCACGCAAGGACCAGGTTACAATAATTACCTCAAATATTTCAGCATTTGGTTTTTTGGAGGGTCCGGGTCTTCAGTCAGGTGCTTTTGTTACGCCATTTGTCTGAAGTACAGCAGTGTTTGCTCCAGCTTTTGTACTCTGTATTTGTGTGATGTATGTGTTGTAGTACATGCAGAAATCTCATGGAGACAATAATTCATGTGTAATTGCCCATTATATCATAAAAGCTACGATTCTTCTGCAAGGTTTTTCCACTTATATTGTAGAAATAAATCTTAGTGACTAAGAAGTTTTATATCACACTTTTGTAGATTTCTATATAAAAAATGTGATGTCATTTTTTACATCAGATACACTATAAAACATTCACTATAAAAAAGGAATTTTCTCTTCTTGGTGTGAAGAGACTTAAGAAAATTGACCATGGTTTTATTATAGTAAAAGTATGAGCATGAAGTTTTTATTAGTTTACAAATATCATGGTAAACTACGATTCTTGTATTGAAAGAATGGTAAGTATGTGGTTTTACTAAAAATACAGAATATAGCTGAACTGTGAAAACCATGGTTATACAAAAAAACATGTCAGATTTTCACATAAACACGTTGACAGCAAATTGCAAATGTTTCTACTAATTGACATTTCAATAAATTTTGCTAATGCACATTTTTAAGCACGTCATTTGAAAATTTACTTACTTTTTATTAAGATATGACATTTTACCTTTATATGTAATTTTGCCCTGTACCCCTGTCTACATGACAACATATTACCTTTTGTGGTCAGAGAATCGTGGTCCAACTTAGTTGTACAGCTATAAAATACTAACAATTTCAGTCTTGTTTCAATCATTCCATGCTGTACACAAGGTGTACATGTGAGCAAATCATGTTCAATGAGACATTACATTCCCACCCTTAACACATGACTCCCCATTGAGAAATCAAGCTTCATTCTTACCCCACCGATTCAAAACTAAATTTGCGTGTTGATTGTTTAGACTATGAGCAATGTTAAATCACTTATAGACAGAAATAGTTTATGGAAAGTGTGAGTGTATGAGGAATCCAATTATCATATCCTCAGAGGACGTGGTGGACTGAGAGGTGGCCAACCTTTTAATAGCCTCGTGTCACGCTTGATCAGGAACACATTTATGCTCACGCCAGTTCAGAGACCTCTGTATATTAAAAATATAGTTCTCTCGTTTTTTTTACCCCGTCAACTTTTTTTTATTTCTCTTAGAATATTTTTCTCTTCAAGAGTCCACACGTGAAAAAAATTGCTTGCTAGCCAGCAATGATGAATTTTGAATGCCTAACCTTGATGAATGCAATCTTGTGCCTGCAATGCTTTTCAACTTTTGCAGTGCACTCAAGCGTTAGACCGACAAGTTAAAACAAAAAAAATGTAAACTGTAAAAGAGAAGGAAATCTTTAGGACTTAGGCTTCAGGAAGGAATATTAGAAAAAATTTTTTCCAAAAATTGTTTAATCAATATTTTGTACAGTGTTTTAGCGACACCTAGTGGCCAATTACTTTTTAAGCAACCACTGTTTTTTTTAAAATCTATTAAAACAGTTACTGATTTATGCTACAAAATAAATAAAAATACGTACAGATGAAAGTATGAAATAATGCATTTTATTGAATCACACACAATACAGTCTGTGGTCTTAAATCTGGGCATTAGTTTGACACAAACAGAGCAATTTGGTAAAATGTTCATGACTGAGGAACATTTCCTAAGAACATACATATACAGTGTTTTGTTAAAACACAATTTTGTTAATAACTTCATTTACATTAGTTAATACTGCAACTGTGTCTCCTTAAATGACAATCTTATTTTAACAGTAAGGCAACAACAGAAAGAGTTACTAAAAATGTAAATAACAATGTTCTGTATAAAGTAAAAATCATATAAATTATATAAAAAAAATGTGTTTAATTAGTCAATTTTGTGACTTTTTCTGACTGTTTTTATGAATTTGAATGTTGAAAATGTTATGTTAAGTTAGGATATGACAATGCCTGATACTGTTAGTGCATTGCAGGCTTAAATCTTTTTAATTATCTTTTTCTTATATTTTAATTGTAATACTTGGTCAGTGGTTTATTTTGTACGTTTGACATTAATAAAGTTTAAATCATCTTTTCAAAGTCACAAAAACATCTGCCATTACTTTGGTGAAAATGCACCTAAATGAACAGTCACACAATGTAGAACATCATAATCAAAAAGTATAAAATTACTTTAATGCAATGGCAAAATGACACTGAAGTGTTACAATACAGATCAGAATAAGACAAGACATACAACAATTTAAAATCAGGCCTGACTAACCAAAGTAAGGTCATGCAGGCCTACCTACAGTTTTATTTTTTAGTGTGTTTAAAGACTAACTCTACCAAAGGCAGTGTACACATCTCACTAGTGACTTTATTTACTGTAACAAAAAATAACAGGACACTTTTGCAGTGCACTATTGGGTGGGAGCAGACCTGCTTTTCTTTTCCTGCCAGTCTTTCTCTCTCAAACTCAATTCTGCCTCTGTGAATGACGCAGGTCCCCAATTAGTGATTTTCTGAGGGAGTTTAGGGCCTGAAGACAAAACATTAAAAAATTATTAAATCAGATTAATATAAGTGTAAGAGATTAATCCAGTATTTCAGTTAAATACTAGTTCCAGAACAATCTATAGAGGTTTTACATTAAAAAAATATTACCATCCAAACATTGAACTAAATTAGTAAACATAAAATAACAGTGAACAATACTTAATGAAATTAAGCATTTAATGAAATAAGTTAATTTCATAATTAACTTTTAATGATGACTAATAATTAAAAAAAAAAATTTGACGAAAACATCAACATTTTTCATCTTCAAAAAAATGTGTATGAAAAATATTTGAAGGAGGAAAAATTTTGGAAGATGGAAAAAAACAATACAGATCAGAAAAAAATCTTTCAATTTTTTTGAAAGATGAAAAGCTTTTTAAGAGATTTTTTAAACTTCTTGAAGAGGAAACATTTTTTGGAAGATAATTTTTTTCCTCTTTAATTTTTTTTCATTTGAAGATGATTTTTTTTCTTAAAGGAGCCTAAGCTCTAAAGATTTTCTTCTCTTTTTCCTCTTCAAATTTTTTAATCTTTAACTTTTTTTTCATGCTAAAATTTTTTATCTTCAAATTGTTTTTATCTTCAAAAAACATTTTCATCTTAAAAAAACATTTTACTAGTAAAAACAAAATTTCATGATTTTTATTTCAAACAGTTTTTTTCATTTGAAGATGTTTTTTTAAAGTAAATGAAGAAAATCTTTTAGGACTTAGGCTCCAGGAAGGAATACAAGGACACAATTTTTCTTCATCACCATGAATTTGTTTTTTACGTTGCGGTTTAGGGCTTTCGTTTGATGGACTAACAGAAACAAACAGTGAACTACTGTATTAATAAATGCCGTAAAATATATTGCTCATTGTTAGATCATGTTAGCTAATGCGGTAACTATTGTTATTGTAAAGTGTTACGGATGTTACAGAATCTCAGAGATGGGATGTTAATTTTTCTTCTTGTGGTAAATAAATGATGTAGAGAACATAAGATCACCTGGCTGAATGAGCCGTATGAGCCCCTCGTGTTGGGTCACCTTATCCTTCCAGCTCTTTGTATTACTGGCAGCATCGGCCAGTTTCTTCATCACCTCCTGTTCAGATAAACACAGAATTGTTTGCATTGCTCAGTTTGGCCACTGGGTGGCAGTAATTCACATAATTATTTCCTGACTCTTGAGATCACAACAGACTTGGAATGGGAGGTTTAAAAATATAAAATACATTCACTAAAATCTGCTTATAATTAGCCTGCATCTCATATCTATGATTATTCATTCTCTTACCTCATATTGCTCCAGTGCACCCTGCCTGTCAGCCTCCAGCTGTTGCAGCTGCTGCATGGCGGACTGCAGCGCGCTCTCTTTAGCCAGTCGTTCTCGTTCCAGTTCCTGCTTCTCCGCCTGCGTCTGAGAAATGGTCTGCTGCTGATACAGGTGTATCTGCTCCAGCTCTGCACGTTTAGATACCTCCTCCTCCAGCAGACTGTAGCAGATAAAGATAATTTTGCACATCAAAAAAACATTCTTTAAGAGACATTACTGATTACATTATTATTTTGCATGGACATTTTATTAAAAAAACAGAAAAGGAAAGTTGTGCAAGAAAGCAGGACATTTTATTGGCTCAATTTCTTATCCCCACATGAGCACCTATATGACTCCCACATGTCAAATAAACTAGTGTGTTTATGAGCGACAGCACTGTTCTAAAGTATAGTAACAAATGAAAAAGTATGTAAAGTAATATTGTAGGTTTAAGTAATTTAGGGTATATGAAAAAGTTAACGTTTTTTATTTTACATATAAAGCTGCATTTGCTTACAAGACATATAAATGACCTTGAGGAAATTCACTACTGGTTATGAGTAGTATCAGTGTGTCATTTGTTTTTTGGAGTGAAGTGATGAGCTGGTGATGGGTCAGCACAAACACAGGAAGAGAACTAGGTTTGTTTGGGGTGAGACAGGGAACAGGAACTGCAGATCTGAACCGAATGTCAGACATCCTCGTGCGTTTGTGACGTTACTCTGACTTTCCACATCAAAACTACACAGACAGCCTTATGTGGAATGTCCAGGCGTAACGTGACCTGTTCTCTTCTAAAGGTTTTATCATGCCTCTGCAGTGTGTCAATGGTTTTAATGGGTCAATACGCTGCTTTTCCAAGCAAGTCAGAACACAAATGGGTTTATAGATCCCAGTCCTCCATCATCTACCTGCACCAGGATTGTGGGGAACTAAACTAACCAGACCAGATGGTTTGGAGGAGAAAGTTGATGTAATCTGTAAACAATGGATGTGCCTATTGTATTATAGAGTAAATAAATTGTGTGATGATGTAGTTTGCACAAAGTCTCTGTGGTGCACATGTTTCCGTCCTCTATGAAGTTTTGTGGCATACACCTTTACACAGTTGATTCCTGTAAGATCAAGTACAATATAGTGTAAGTGTACCTGGCTTGAAGTTTTCTGACGGTTTCCTCGTCCTGCCTGGCCTGTCTTTCCTCCTCCAGTGCTTCCTCTAAGCTGTGGTACATATTCTCCAGCTCACGCACACGCTGCAGGTATTGCTCTAACTCGCAGGACTTTTGAGCAACCTGTTCTTCCATTTGCTGGCGAACCTGTAACACGGGAGTCGCGACAAAACAAACCATGCAGGCACCACATATTATAAAAGTGACAAAACTGTGAAAACCCAGACAGGAAAAAAGTTGTAATCATGATATTTACTTTAATGTTTGTTATCGCAGAATTTGACTTTAAGACTTCACAGACAGGGTCACATATATGCAACTGTAAGTGAGTGTATCCTATTGTGTTTAGTACAGTAGAAAGCAGAACTTACACTATAGCATACTTCCTGTAACGTTACTAATATGCAGCTTTAGTCATGTATACATAACCAAACAACTAAAACAGTTACTGCGGCTTACAGACAAACAAGTACCATTTTCTCTTTCTCCATTTCCATCCTGTAAAGATCCTGCAGCTCGTTGTGGGTCTGCAGACGTCTGTGCTCCTCCTCTGCTGCATTGGACGCAGCCTCCTCCAGTTTCTGTCCGACAGGAAAGACATTTGCTAATCAAACATAAAATGAAATCTGAAAAACATATTGAACCACATCAGTTGATATTAAAAGAAGGCAGCAGACCACTTTAATTCAAGTGGTCAGAGATAACCAGTGTGAACTGGAAAAGGTCAGTACAACCCACATGCATGTGAGGCATCAGAGTCTCTCACCAACACAACGTAAATAAACCAAAGAGCCAATAAAACAGACTCATCCGTCACAGTCAAAACCCTGTTATATTGTGTGCAAAGAAAAATATCCCACCTTGGCTTCTTCAGTTATTCTGACACTACAATTAGAAACGGCCCTGTTGTAAAACACCACAATACAAATATACACCTGTAGCTGTTCAACATAAATGAACCATATCCTCTGTTAACACAGCTGACCACATTCACACCCCTCAATCACTTCTGTTTTGCTGTGGTCAGATGATGGCCCCCGTGAATCACACGGTCAACATTGCAGGTCAGTGTGAGATCCCAGGTGGCCGAGCTGAGTGACAGGGCAGGTATTGTTTCGGCATGGACTCCTCAGGGTTCAGAGAATGACCCTCACTAGCTCTCTCTCCAGGCACCCATTGTCCCGCTCTGTATTAGAGGACGGGGGGAAGAGGCACTGAAACATCAATGGAGGACTGTTCTCCATTCAGACACAATCAGATCGGACAATGGCAACTTGTAAACACTATAAATCAAATGATTATTCTCAGTTAACACTGTCTGTACTGTATCAGTCTGCAATACTGTTAGTTTAATGAAATATTGTGTTGTGTGCGTGTGTGTAATTTACTGTTTACCAGCTGTCAGGGTTTGGAGTTTATTTGGGATTGCTAGGATGTCTGTGGCAAATCTTTACTACACAAATTTAAGTGTATTTAACATTAGATAGTTCACCCAAAGAAAATGTAATTCTCTCTCACTCTTATATCATTTCAAACCTGTCTGACTTTTATACATGTTTTAATTTAGCAGACAAATTTATTCAAAGCTACTTTTTTCTTCTGCTTAACACTAAAGATAACATTTAGAAGATTGTTGGCAATCAAACAACATTGACCCCACAACAAGACATTTCTCAAAATATCACATATAGTTTTGAACGACATGAGAATGAATAAATTATTTGTATTTTTCGGTGAACTATCCCTTTGCTAAAAGAAGTAAAGATTTCTTATTTGTAGTATTACAAATTTAGTTTAGGATTTTTTAAATGTATAAACAAGGACAGCATGTCATACACAACATTGTTGTGCATTTGCTCAACATGCAGTGTTGTTAGTTTAGCCATTGTGCTAAATCTGCAACAGTCAAGCTTATCTTACCGATATAAATCCACTTACTGACCACAAACTGATTGGGCTTAAGTCTGGCTAAACCCTCATTTAACAATATGAAACAGTCAAGTGGAAAAGATCATCAGGATAACGAGAAATGTGAGAAAGGAAGGTTAAGAGGGGTTAAATAAGAAGTCTTCTAAATACCCAACCCCCTACATTACATTACACACAGCTCTTCACCCATTCCTTATCTCTTTACAGGGTGTGAGACAACACACTCAAGCTAATCTGATTTCAACTTTCAGTACTGGCCATTAGGATGAAGCAATTACAGAGGTCATGAATAGAATAGGGTGGGGGGTATCACCTGAAAGCGAGTCTGAAGGTTTCAGTGAAACCTAAATTCATGAATCGCAAAGAGAGATTACAATGAACCACCATGGGTTCATAGAGAAACATTGTGTAATGAATGATCAGTGTGGCAACACATACAGTTCCTGTTCCACTTATGTTAATCTGTGTTTTTTTGATCTATCAACATCAAAAACGACATAAAAACACAGATTAACATTATGTGTTAAGATTATGTGTTGTTTAGTTTTAAACACAAAATGAAAATAAAACGTCAATATACGAGTTTAAAATGTCAAAATAGCTGCTAACTAAATCAAGTATTCGGACAATGAAAACAAAAAGGCAGATAAAGACATTTGTTAGCCTGGGTGTCTAAAACACAGTGGGAGTGGAAGGTCAGGTGTTGTTGTTGTTTAGAAAATGACAGACCTTTCTCAAGGCCTCCAGCTCTCTCTGTTTGTTCTCATTGGCTGTCTGCAGCTCTCTCATCCTCAGTTCAAGCTCTTCCTGTTCGGCCTGTTGCTTCTGCCGCATCTCACGCCGTTTCTGGCGCACCTCGTGGTGCGGAGCAGGACGCCCAACCTTCAACAGCGTGATACACGTCTGAATGGCTAAAAGAGTGGGTAAAAAGACAGAATTTATATATTTCAGCATGGATAGAGATTAGGGTTATTAATGTAACATAAATTAATTTTTTTATATATTTCATTAATAAATTATTAAAAAGTCATTAACAAAAATTAAGCAAGAAAACAATGGGAATTAGTTACATAGTTTTTCACTTCGAATTGAAGGTTGTGTGTTTTTTGGTCTGTAAAAACTACATCGGAATGAATCATGTGAATAAGTCCCTTCCCACCTTGAATCCACTCCTGTTTTTTCTTTTTATCTGAGGCACTGATCTCAAAGCTTTTGTCTGAGCACTTGACGTAGAAAAGGCACTTTTTACCCTCCTTATCTGGTAAAGACTGCGGAGGAATGTGTGAGGTCATCAGAAAAAGAAACATGTATGTAAGCCACATAAATTACACATTTTAATAACAAGAAGAAGAAATAACCCGTCTTGCCTCAACACAACAGTTTCCATCTAGTTGTATGTCCCCTTTCTTCTCTGTAAGATCTTCACTAACATAGTATGAAATTAAGCTGGGTTTTAAGAGGAACCATCGTTCTGTCCAGTTCTTCCTTCTGTGGCCCTTCTTCATCATGTAGCCCTGTAGCGGGTAACAGATAATAGGTCACATGTTGACATACAAAAAGCACCACTGATGGGCAAAGCATACGGAAATAACCGTTTCCTTTGCCTTAAATTATCTGTGAGTCATTCTGTGTCAGAGCTGCACACCAAAATCTCTGGATTCTCCATGCTGAATCACAAACTGTTTAACCATTAAATGTGCATTTCACGCCTTGTAAGTGTTACATCCTGTTTAAATATCACTTTCCTACAACTTAGTTAATCTGTATCTGTTCTTGTCAGTGCATTCGCAGCTGGCCTTGGCACCAATCTCTCTGTCTCATTCACAGTCAAAGCAGAAAACAACAGCAATGCCAGTGTGTTTATTCATACTGCAATCAGAGATATCAGAACATAGACAGCTGATATCACAGCTATATGTCATTACATTTCAAGGTTATCGCAAACTGTATACTGCTTATAAAAGCCATTGGATACAATGTTACCATTTGAGGTGTAACCTACTTTGAAATTGAGGAAACTAAATAGTTATTGTAACAGGTTTGGCAAGAATTGGCACCTAACCTTTATTTCAAGAAGGACTGTATTGTGAGTGTATATAATTTAAAATAGTGTATAATAGATGCTTGCATAATCTATAATTAACACTTGCCAATCACCAAATGAGAGAAATGTTATTTTATGTAGATAGCATATATACTATATATATATTGTTTTAGAGACACACTCCTGTTACCTGTTTCAGAACATCCAGAATAAGTTCCTGGAAAACTTCATTGATGCCCATGGAGAGGGTCTGGCGGTCCATGCCTTTACTAAAGTGACCCTTACCCACCAGTTCAATCAGTTCCCACACGCTCAGACACTGCTGTCTGCCGCTTAGCTGAATCTTGTATTCTTCAAACTTTTCTTCAATCCAGCTGCCGCCCATGGCTTCTGTAAGCTTACGGAGAAAGTACTCTATCTAAGGGAGAGGACATGTTCATCACACATCATTATGTCAATCACATGTGATGCCATGTTCAGATAAGACCTTATTGTTTCACTAACAAAATGCTACTCGAGAATACCACAGAATAACAAAAGAATATGACGGTTCAAAACCAAATTATAATGAGTTACATATCTTCACCGAGCAGGCAACTTCCTTTTTAAGATACTGAGATATGCAAACATAACCAGAATAACAGAAGTTTTGGTGTAAAACAGAAGTACCAGAGACAAATATTTATTTTAGATTAATATGTAAAAGGAAATAAAAAAATATAAATCACAGGGAGCATGTCCTGGTTTGCTTTCTGAGCCTGTCCCATGTGACTCATCTACTCACTATGGCTTTTCAAAATGCCCTAGCAAGAATTCTGGTTTGTTTTAATTGCACGAGACCCTTCGGAATGAGCAAAGTCACTAGTTACACACTTACTAAAGTAGGCCAAGAGAACAAACTGATGTAGTTCCTCTCACCTCTTCTGTGACTATGACCAATGGATAACTGTCCTCAGACAGGAAGTTGAAAATGCACCAGATCTTAAAAGCATCATCATCAGAAATAAGCAGGTTGTTTCTGTTGAGGTTTTTTCGGGCACAGAGAGTCCAGCACATCTTGTTAAAGTCCAGTCTGTCAAAGTTGTCCTGGACCTACAAGAAATTTGAGACTATATGAATAACAACAAGGATAGGAAACAGACAGAAAAAGAACAGAACATTCTAAATGTTGTTTACAAGAGCAGGAAAGTCTGAAACCTATTCAAGGCACACACAACACTACAAATACGACACATTTTTCTCCCAGTACTTAACTAGAGTTCCCATGGATACCTTTAGGAGCATTCTGGGCACAGTTCTGCATCCAGTGCTCATCTGACTAGAGCTAAATATTCTGTTAGAAAGCTGAAAAAAAGCAACCATACTTGTTAAAAGAAATTAATTAATTGTTTCTTGCAACAAATTGCAAGAAAATACATTTCTGAAAGAGAGCTCATTTTTAACCACACTGACCTCTCCTTATTATAGTAACTACTTCATATGAACACACATTACCGATTTAAAGGTGTCATGACATGAGAAACTATATTTCCCTTGAGCTTTTACCATATACAATGTCTTTTTTGGGATTTATCAAGAATCCTGCAAACTGTTAGTAAATGTAAATACTATGTTTCAACCAGTAATGACAGCTAAATTTTCAACAACTAATCTCAGTTTACTTTGTTTACCTGCAGATTGCCCATTATGTTTGGATCCCATGTTAGTGATACATTTTCTATCACTACTAAATGAAGAACTAAAGAATTTGCTTGTTACAAACTAAAGTCATCAAAAACAAACCACATGAAACTGAGCTCCTAACATGCCCTACACACTATTTATAGCCCTCAGTCTGAATGTTCGAAACAAAAAGACCAGACAACTCCCATGCAACAGTGCGTCACCATAATCCACCAACTCAAGCATGGACAACAGTCTCGGCTGCAGTGGTCTAAGCGTGTTTGTTTTGAAATGGCAGCTCAACTTTGCAATTATGTGTGCTAGATTTCATCTCTCACACACGCACCTCCCATCGTGCCCAGGCTTTCTCCAGGAGACTCACAATAGAGGCCTTGTGGAGACCTGAGTGACCAGTGGAGCCTCTGTTCTAGTCCAGATGAAGCTGTTCATTTGTATTCAGTGGAGCTGCTGCTCCGTCACATTCAGAAATAGACTTTATCATGCCTCTGAATAACTGCATTTACGTTTCTCTGACTGTGAGGACGGTTAAGTCTTATGTTTTACTGTAGGAAACGTTTGGGATGAGCTAGGGTGTATTCTAACAGCTGATGTATACTGCAAATTTGTTTTTTTTTTACATGTATATTCTATAGTATGTATTATAATTCATATTTACAGTAAAGGAATTCACAGCAATAAACCACTAAATGTGAAACTAAATTATGACATTTATGCTTTTGACAACAACAAACTTTAAGGCCGTTTTATTTACACAAAACCACTTCTCAAAATCATTGTTTATGTTTAACAAAAATTATGGGTATTTTATGACAGTATTGTATAATTTTTCATTTATAATACTGAAATTAATTATTTTATTGACACGTTTTTTTTTGCTACATTGATTTCAGTCTTAGGGATGGTCTTATTTTAACATGGTTATTTTTCACAGAATGTTTTTTACATTATATTGAATAATTTTACATTATGTAAAAGAGTTTTCACAAGTTCTTATCAAACAATCAACAATTCTGACAATCAACAAAAGCAAAATTCAGCCTGTGAACAGCTTAAACACAACCACAATACATGTTGAGAAGAAGTGGGTCACACAGCATTAGCCAGTTTTGATATCATCACTCTATTTTGGTTTTTGGTTTTGTTCCTCATTTAAGATCAGAACACTTTATATACAATGCTTTCCTGGAATCAAAAAGACTAAACTACATAATTCACAGCTCCCAAATATATTTTATATTATTTATACATATTCATTTTTTAATAATTCTGAACAGACAAAGAGGCTGGATATGGCTTGCTAAATTATAAGAACAGCCACATAGGAACATTTCTATGCAAGGACAATGCAAAGTAAGTGTATTGTGTAAGTAAAGTCTCTGACAGAACCCAATGAAAAACCAAGGAAAGCACTGTAACTTGTTTTCTCATAAGTTAAGTAATTTGGCTGAGAGTCAGAATGAAGGGCAGGCAAAGGGGAAAGGCGGGTCTATTTTCAGCAGGGTGGAGTGCTTGTTCGGTCACTCGCTGAACTATACAATTAGAAGCAAAACGTGTCCATTGAAAGTCAACAATACGTGGGTAATAAAGCACATTTTTCTGAAGAGCATTAGACAATGAAAATAGGTATAACCCGTCTTTCCATTTTAGGAATTTTAGGTATTATGGTTTAACAATGCCAGCTACAACAGACCAATTTTTTCCTAAACACCACCAATAGTTGCAGTGGATTGTGGTGTATTACGAAACACATCTCTTCCCTCCTTTTGCACAAGAAAATGAGAAATTACAAAAGAAAGCAATTCTTCCTCACTTTCAACATCATTTGTTCTCCAAAAAAGGAACACTGGCAAATTTACATGCTCAGAAGCTTTTCAAACCTTATTTGACATAAACCTTAGATACAGATTAAAACACAGGCTCTCAGTCAAATTAAGGTTAGGAACAAAACAAAATGATAAATATCTTTTAAATACAACGTTGTAAACACACTTTAGAATTTAAGTAAAAGGTTACTCCGAGTGTAAACAAACACATAATCGACAATAATAAGAAAGGCCCTCAAAAACAGCATTCAGATGTCTTCAGAACAATAAAGGTCCACATATGGGCAAGACGTTTTTTTCCTCCAAGGACAACATTCACCCAATGCTGACCTACAACCCTGACTGTGCCACCTGAAAAACCATGATTGAACAATGACAAAACTGCTCACCTTATCCAGAATAAACCTGTTCAGGTATGGCATGTATCCCTGATTGGAAACCGGACCTTCGTCATCATCTCTAAAGTGTTCCTCTAGTGATACAGGATCATGAGGAATCTTCATCACTGTGCAGAGGTTATGGGAAAGCACCTGAAAAACACCAACAAAAGAAGTGAAGTGCAATAATAAATTAAAGTTTACTGTAACTTTCTTATAATCCACAAACATTTGGAAGAACAGGGACTTAACATACTACATTATCTCAACTACTGTGTTCGTTATAACATATTAGTTAGAAAGATTAAACATTTTGTAGGTTTAAGTTATACATTGGCAACACAGTTAATGCTACAAAAAGTAAAAAAGTCACTTTGGACTTAAAACAGTGTAACATTTAGTCACTGAAGCGCGTGTGTGTGATTCACGTCCCTGAATTCTAACAGTTTCCTGAGCTAAAACAACGCTTATATTTCAGTTTTATGAGAACAATACAGTAACATTAACAGCAAAAACAAACCTTTAACTGTGATTTAGACACTTTCCCGCTTTTATCCACATCCAATGCTGTAAACGCATGCCATATTGACTTGAGGAGTTCGTCTCTTAATCCCATGTTCACAGGTACCGGACTGCTGACTGTCGACGCGGTTGATGTGAACTGTTTTCTCACGCAGTTCTACAATAGAGCGATCACGTGACCTGTAAACTACAGTCCGCGCGCTTCGAGCACCACTTAGCGACGAGCGCGTGCTTGAGGCGCGTCACTGATAGACTTCGCAGGAATGTTTGACATCACAACAAAGTTGCAATGAAAGCTTCATACAATAAAAAGAGAAGAGACGAATTGTGATTGAAAATTTATTAAAAGAACATATTTACAGACAAAAATGAAAGTTTCAAGGATTAACAAAACCAATGAATCTAAACAGTACCCTAGCAAATGGAGAAGTAACACAAAAGTCAAAACTATACATTATTAACTAAAGACATCCAATGAACGGAATGAGGATTGTTTAATGCTACAAGGAGGGTTGGAGATTTGTGGGATGTATGTACACAGAAACCATCTTCTGCTTCCAGTTTTACCTGCATTCATAACATGGTGAAATTAAATAGTTGTCTAGGTTAGACAAAGCAAGAAATGAGTCTGCAATTTAAAAATATGACATGGAGCATATAAACAGTTGTGAAGAAGGAATAAAAACAGCTTGCTTGGATGTAAAATTATGATTTACGATATTTTAAAAAAGCAAAAATCTTCCAACCCTAAATGGATACAGACGAACATTAATAGCAGCAGGCGTTCTGTGGCAAGCTTGCCATTGCCTCCAAAGTGCTAATTTTAATGGCGATCTAACTCAGGCCCCAACTTCCATAGCCCAACAGGCATTTCTATCACAGGCAGTAAGGTGCACAAATCTTTGATCTGGTACATTCACATATCGGGGCTATATAGGGAACATCTCCCATTTGGTAAAACCTGCACCATCTGAAGCAAGTGCAGGGAGACCCTTGTGTTGACTCTTACCAACGGAACTTCAAGCAAAGATAAAGAAGTTGCAACTAAATTCAAAATGCATCCATCGTCAGGCAAATGTCTCTACATTTTGAGAAGGCAAACGTAATTGGTAAGGCAGATCTGCATTATGTACACAGGAGAAGCCAAGCTTCAGTACATTTTTGTTTTTTGTTTACCCCATGGTACTTGTACCAACAGTATAAGCACTATAAGTCACAGGACAAACGTAGTTATCCTTCCGGCTACAGGCATTCTGCTCAAGTCTTTTATGTGGAGTTCAGTTTAGTAAATGGTGAGGCTAAGAGACCGGTTCATCTTTTTTCCGATGAGTCGAGATGCTCTGGAGCTTGATTGGATCGTGGAGCGTGTAAGAACTCTGTCTGTGGTCAGAACCCTCTCCTCTGCTGCGGCTTTTGCCATCTGAGCTTTCTTTAGCTCCCTGAAACACAAAAAAAAGCATCGATTAATTTAATGTAAAGAAAACAGTCCTAAGCAATAGTATTCAGTGAGCTTATCACAAGAACACTTTTAAGTATAATAGTTAAATGGAAAAAGGAAAATTGTAAAATACTTTTAATAAATCTAATAATTTAAATTCTTTTAATAAATGTCATAACTTTTAATAAATCTTGTGCTCTAATTAGCCTTGGCTTAGATCAAGTACTTTAAACCACTACATCAGACCACATAGCTGTCAGTCACATACTTTTGCAGAAGTGCGTTCTTGAATCTCTCAGCATTGAGCTCTACACGCAGCTGGTCAGCGTTCATTCTGGAAGCAGTCAGCAGAACGGGATGTCTTACAAGGTCGGAGGTTGAGGGTCGTCGTGTTGGGTCAGGGTGGATCATAAGCTGCAAGGAAGATCGAATTTAATCATTGGTTAAATTTCAAAAATAAAAATGACAAGAAAAATGCTATGAGACATTACCTCTAAGAGCAAAAGAGATAGGAAAGTCTTTAATGTACCTTTAGCAAGCTTAGAAATTCCTGAGAGAGTACTTGTGGGATATGGGGCAAGATGCCCTGTCGAATTTTGTGCCACTTTTCTCCATTAGTGGGAAGGGACTCTGCTCCAGAGGCACTGATCACAGTCAAAGCCAGAGCAAATATGTCTGCCTTTTTCAAGTTACTGTAGTCCTTTGGACAAAAACAACAAAATTAGCATTTGGTGGCATAAAAATAAAATGCCATAATCTGGCACAAATGAGTTAAAGAAAAGCGAGAATTAATAAAATTGTGTTTACCTCCTGAAGCACTTCATTCGCCAGGTATCTACTGTCACCTTCTTCAACTTGTGGATTGGTAACTCTTGTAACATGGCCTAGATCACCTGATACAAGAAGAAAATTTTAATACCTGGTCCACTTCATTTACACATCTGTAATAAAAAAGAATATTATCCAAGCATATAATTTCCATATTTTACCTATTTTATACACCACATTTGTGGTGGGTCCATCTTCTTCATCTTCAGGTTCCTCTACACTAGCAGCAGGTTTCCGTGAAATGAATATATTGCCTGAAAAAGAATACCAAAATTAACACAACTTACTTACAACGTTACAAACCACAAATAATTAGACATCTACAAGACATATAACAGGCTGCAACAAGCAAATACGTACTTGGCTTGATATCCATGTGAACAAGTGCTGTAGAGTGAATGTACTTAAGTCCACGAGAGACTTGAAGCAGCAGGTCCTTCAGCTCAATCTCAGACAGGAAGTGCATGCGTCTACTGTTCTCAGCGATGACATCAGACAGGGTTCCACCATTACAGTACTCGTTCTGAATCAGCATGTGGTCATCTTCTGCCCAGGCAGAATAATACCTCACGACATGGGGGTGCTGTCCAAGAACGGCATGTGCATAAACCTCACGAAGTGCATTCTGTCTGTTATGAGAGAATTTGTAAGTGATTACATAACTCCGAGCCTCCATTTATTTGGTCACACCAAATGTTCTGAATATACAAGATAAAAGGTGCAAACTTCACTTACTCATCCACAGAGCCTGCCAGTGGCTTTTTGGAACGTTTGATGGCATAAATACAGCCATCCAACCTCTTGACACATTTGAAAACGGATCCAAACTCTCCAGAGCCAATCTTCTCCAGCTCATGGAACTCAGATGCATATCTGGACATCATGTTGTTCTCCATCATTGTGAGTCTCTGGAATTACATAATGCGTTTTATATTTGACATGTAAATAAACAGCAAATCTAACTAAATATTAACACAAAAAATTAAAGAGCATGCTCATAATTATATTAATAATAAAATTAACTGTTACCTTTGAGGGTGGAATCAGTTCATCGTCTATCTCGGCATCACTGGCTTCCATGTCCTCCCCACAAGAGCTAAAGAAGGACAAGTCACTCATTAGAAAGGTTGCAAACAACATATTAAACACTAGGGGGCGATAGAGAGGTTTGACTAAGCACATGGCGTGGCGAGGGTGGTAACTGGTAACACGAGGGTTTGGTTCCTCTCCAACTTTTTGTAAAGGTGCAGATTAAGAAAACGGATTTAACGGTTCTGCAACCTGTGCAATACCTATTCAACACAGGCATAGCATTTCAATAAAGTAAAACCTTTTTCATAGCAGACAGGACGTTGCTCAGGATGTTAACTTTTTATTTAAACCAAGAAAAGCCACATTTGGTGAACTAGATATTCATAATGCACAAACGTACTCATTCCAGTGTGATCGTTTCCTGTTGTTTCTTTGTAGTGTTGATGACTGCACCAGGATGGAGTCTGGGGTGAAGGGGTTGATGTTGACTAGAGGTGTCTGGTTTCGTCTTCCGTCCAGACAGGCTTTGCTGGTGGAATCCACATTCTTGAACAGGGCGACCCTCCGACTCGTCGATACCGTCGTCCTGGCCCTCGACAATAAACTCTGTATATTCGACATTGAAAATACATAATTAGTCATTATTTAGTCATTTAACACGTTTTAAAGGGTACCGTTTAGTGCTGTTATTAACACACTGACTCATTGCAGTTGTTACGCAACTCTTTTTAAACAGTATGTGGGTCACAAGGTGAGGTCATCAGCTTAAGGGAACGGCGAGACTTTTAAAGTTTTTTAAACTTAAACAATTAAACTACAATATTTTTAAATATTAACAGTGGCAGTTGGGAAGTAAAATACATACTTAAATGTATGTAATATATTAAAGCAAATTTGCAGCATATGTGTAAACAGAAATAATAATGCAGAAATAACATTGTGTGGTTAAAGTTGTGTTATGGTTAAGACGGTTATTACAAACCTTTGGGGTGTGAGGGGTATCAAACAGACGGAGTTTTCTGAAGGTTTTATGGGGTGGTGTATCAGGACAGTCCGGGACAGGGGAGCTCGATCCATCCATGTCATCGTTACCATATCCCCTCTCCGGTGAACTGTCGTATGCCTGGGCACCTTTCCGTGGCGATGGGGAGTAAAGAGTCGGTTTCACACGAGACGGTGAGCCGAATCCTTCCTCGTCCCAGGACTCGTCGTCGTCTCGGGTTCGGCTAAGGGGGCTGCTGCCCAGGTCCTCCGGTCTCTTATCCACGCTGCTGCGGCGCACGGAGACGGGGGAGTCCAGTTCCGTAAAGCCCGATTCGGCTCCGGTGCTGTTGTTCGCGTCTTCTGTACTGTCCTCTTCACCATCACTGGCGATAAACTGTAACTTTTGGCGAACGGGTTTGAGATTTGGAGACTTGCCGTGCCTCCGTACGCTGAAACTCATCTTGCTAGCAAAAAGTTCAGTACGGGTTTTGTAAAAAATACGTAGGATAAAACTTAAAAGACGCAAAGCAGTTGCGTAAAAATATAAAACGCAGCCAAACGGCTGGTAAGTCTTAAAGAGATGATGTAATTTAGATAAGCATATCTAGTATCGATCGTGTAATACAACCGGAGCGCTGACGAACAGTCCCGAAAATCAGCGATGGGATTTCCAACTTATTCCAAGTGGGAAACGTCCTGGTTATGTGAGGAAAATCTCCTCCGTCGATCTAAACCTGTTAACTGATATCTCCGAGAAAAAGTTTCAACACTTACAGACCCTGATAACGAATATACATGAGTAAATCAGATTCCACAGCGACGTTTTCAGTATCGGTGAAGAAAATGGCTGCCCCAGAAACTCCCTACTGCTGTCTCAAAAGTAAAAAAAATTAAACTTTAAAGTTGATAAAGTCCGAATGTATGACGCCGACGTGAGAGATGAACTTCTCAAAACATGTCAAAGCACGTAAAACAGTATCGTTTAAGACAATAATGTTTACAAAAGTAGTTTGAATGACGAACTACTCCTCCCACCAACAAGCGTGGTCAAAGTCTTCCCGCGACCGTTGATCATGTGACGCGTTATGTACCAATGAGCGCTGACTTTCAAAGTTTGAAACAAAGGCGGTCCCATAAGGTCTACGTCAGCAGGCTCCTCCTCCAAACCTGGACACTGACTATGACTTCAATTTGGCGCGAATGCATTTCTTTCATCTATGTAATCCTCTCGTTTGATCTGTGAGTTGATCAGAGGCAGGATTAGTGAAAATGGGCGTCGTTGTGGATTTGTATTTCGTGGCGGAAGAACACGTAACATTAGGCACATTTGACGAGATTAAACTTTTAATGGGTGTTTTTATGACAAGCGATATAGCTGGTGTAAATTAAGCCACATGGTCTTGTTTATGGTTTTCTTCAATGGAAAGTGATGACATGTTGTCAGTTACTAATACCAATCACTTAAACAGCCAGTTAGTTTGATTAATGATATTTACTTTACAGTATTAATGTGACTTTGTAGTCGTAAAGTTTATGCATTATAAAACTGTAAGTTTGCTGACATTATTCAGCATCGTCTTAATTTCTTCGTAAATTGTATTATCAAACTGTAAACACGCCTGTATCTTTGTCTACGGTCTAAATCTAAATAAACTTTGTTTATTTTTAAAAATATATATTCATCTTTCCTAGCTTCAACTCTATGTAAACATAGCATTGTAAACTGCACTGAATGCCGACTCGTTGACAAAATGCTAAATAAAAAAATAAAATGCTAAATAAATGCAAAATGTAAAATTAGAACCCATTGAAACTTTTGACTATTAACATGTTAAATAATCACGTCAAAGAATACAAAACAAATTGTTTGTTCTTTTTTAATTATAATTGTGGGTCTTTCCTTGGCAGATTGCAAAAAATAGCATAATCAAATATATACAGAACAAAACTCTAGTTTTAAAAGTTATGTACATATACACACAAAAATATCTTCAAATTCTTTTGATATATAACATGATATCATGATGTCACCTTTTAAAAAAACTGATCCTTGACAGGTTTGTAATAACACACACACACACACACACACACACACACACACACACAGCCATGAGAAGTTTCATTGTGGCAATAAGTTACAGTACAAGAGTTATTCGTCCATTCCAGGGGTCTCTCCTTGCTGTATTCTTGATGCTATTCTGATGGCTTCTTCTAGGGAGGGTTGATCACTGAGCTAAGTATAAAAAACACAAAAGTTTTATTAGAAGTCAAATTTAATAACCCTTCTCAATGTAAACAATTTATTATTTGTATTCAACATGTCCAAGTACAGGGTCACCCTCCCCACCTTCTATAGAACAACCCGCTTCTTTTATTGGGATTGAGTGCTCATTAATCAGAACTGAATGGCGGACCGGTGTAAAGAACAATACATAGTTGATTGGACTAGACTAAGTTGCTCAATTTGTTCTCCATTAGTGACACAAAAAGAGGTGAAAGAGTCATTCATCATAACTATTGGATCATTATCCCTTTTATAAATGTATAGCTGAAAATGATAACTGAAAAGGTTCTTGATTAAATAATGCTAATTTGAAGAGTATATGGTTTGTTAAAAGATGCATAAAACTGTATAGTGATCTAAAGTGAATTAAGCACATTTGATCTTGCTTAGCTTTCTTTTTACATGCTGAGGTGTACAATTTATTTTTAAAATCCAAGGATTTCCATGAATTAAGACCTAAAGAACCGCACCCTTAAGTATGCAATCCCCAACAAACAGTCTTAGTGGATGATGCATTTTAAAAGGTTTACGGCATTAACATCAAGTTACTCACAGCTAAAGTAAATAAATTATTTAAGGTACCCCTCCCTATTGTATATGACTGTGAAAGGCAGTGTTTGTTTAGTGTTTTCCATACCTGCACAGCAATGTGTGTGCCATTGGAGGTAGCTAGCAGTGTGACTGGGTGTGAGCTTGTGGAAACTATGTGCTGTTCATGATCCTGCACAAGCTCCCCATCTTCTGTCTGGTACGCACATAGATCTGGTGTCACAATAGCCACCTGAAACACAAACAAAGATTTTAAGAGCTTACACTTTATCTGTGTATCTAAGAGATAACATCAGACAGAATAACGTGAGTCCAAGTAATGACAGCTACCTGTCCCTCTGTGCCGTCTGCAGATACCATAGTAACAGAATGCGCCCCTCCTGACGAAAGCATTGCTTCATGTGCTGGGATGGTTATGGTGGTTCCCTCTTGTGTTACCATGGTAATTGTTCCTCCCATAGCCTGCATATCAGCCTGAGAAAGAACCTGATGACAAAAGGCAAAAAAATATTTACCCATTTATTGAATCTGTGAAATCCTGATATTATTATGTATTACGAATACAGCACTCGTACAAATGTATCTAAGCTGCATGTTAAATGTAAATACTGTAATTACCTGTTGCGTGCCATCCTGGGATATGAGAGCCACATGCTGTTGACCCATGACCTCTGATCCACCCGATACCTGCTCGGACCCAGAGTCATCCTCCACCACTGTAGGTGTATACATTAATCCAGGGTCATCAATGGCCTCTGAAAAATATGCAGATACCGAATTTGTTTAGTTAGGTGAAACTTTCTTACCCTATATTATTTGCCAGACAACAGCAGTGTAAACAGACCTGCAGGAGGCTCAAAATAAGCTTCTTGTTCTTCCTCTATGGGCTCTGTGTCATTGTGCGCCGTGCGTTTATGCATGGCCAGGGTGGAGATTTGCTTATACGTCTTTCCGCAGTGATTACAGTTGTAGGGCTTGCAGGGTGTATGAACTACATGGTGCTTGTACAAGCTGGAGTATTCGGTGAAGCGCTTGTCACAGCCAGGCACAGTGCAAACGTAAGGCTTCTCTCCTGGAGGTGATCAGACAAACAATCCTGATTGGCATTGTATAGAGTATACTGACTGTAATTAATCCCTATGCTTACTTTTTTAGTAGTTTTTCATTAGATCTTAGATACCTGTGTGAATTCTCATGTGGTTTTTATAATTGGTGGCACTTGCAAAAGCTCTTCCACAGTTGGGCTCGGAGCAATAATACGGCCTCTCGCCTGTGTGAGTTCGGATGTGAACCTTGCGAATGTTGGACGTGGTGAATGATCTTCCACAACCTTCAAACGGACATTTAAATGGTTTTTCACCTACAAAAACAATGGAAATATTAAGTTACACACACAAATAGCATTTTAACAAACATTATTATGTTGTTTTTATTGAAACTGTATGTGGGTCAGTCAGGTACAAAACATACCTGTATGTGTCCTTGTGTGTTTTTGTAGATCTCCAGATGTTTTAAAAGACTTGAGGCAGTTGAGTTCCTGACACCGATATGGTTTCTCTCCAGTGTGTGTTCTGATGTGACTCTTAAGGCCATAACCTGAAGACAGCAGAGAAGAACCATGAACAAACACACATTAAAAGCTGATAAAAGAAAAAGAAGACAATGTGCTCATGGAAAAAATACCTGTTGCAAATTTTTTTCCACATCCAATTTGATCGCAAATGTACGGCTTGTCTCCAGTATGTGATCTCTCATGTACCTGGGAATGTTTAGAATGCCATATTCATCACATTAAGCTCAAATCTGAACATAAAAAAACCTTTGTGGCGCACATGCACCATAGGATGTGATTTTACCTTTAGATGATGAGCAGTAGTATAGAGTTTTCCACATCCCTCATGTTCACAGCGGAAGGCCTTTTCCCCAACATGTTGAATTCTAGGTGACCTGCTGTCTTGACCCTGCAGTACAATCTGAGAACACAGCAACAAATCAGTTTCACCAATACCAAAAGTAGTATAATGTATGTAAAAACAAGTATCAGTTTGGGATAAAAACTGTACCTGCATATGGACACCATCATCCCCACGACCAAGTAATCCTGTGCCACATTCTGTACCCTCCATCTGCCGAAAGGAAACAAATCTATTTTTAAAAAATAATCTTTTTCACATTTACAAATGACACTCCATTGTCATAGACTGTAGTATATTTCTTAAGAGCAACCAAAATTATCATATTATGTAATATGCACAAAGTATGGTTATAATCGACATGATCCAAACCTTGGTAGAGTATTGCTCCAACACACTGATGGTCTCAGCATCAATAGTACCCTCTGTCTGCAAATCTGCTACAGTCCCATCCGCCTGGATGGCCAAAATGGTGTTGGACTGTGGCATATGTTGTATATATGCTGTGGTGCCATCCTCCAGCTGAACAGCTTGTAAACTGCCTTGATCATATGTTTCTAAAAATGTTAAAAGTAATTTTATTTAATCTTAATGGATTCAACAATAAAACTGACAGTACATGCACAGTAGCAGGTAAATGCTCGGAGACAGACCTTTGGGGGCATGAATGTAAGCTGTCGTTCCATCTTCCAGTTGCACAGCCTGCCCATCTTCTAATCGTAATCCTTCTCCACCTATGAAGTATTAATAATTATGTCCGTTCAAAATAGTGCAATTAGACATGAGCTGTAAGTAGCTACTTGACAAATCAACGACAAACAGATAATCATAAGGAAGCTGCTTACATTAAAACGACTAGAGCCGGTGCAGTTTGTTGTGTATTCAGTGATAATGTAACTGAACATTTATGTGACATACCTGTTTTAGACATTGGTAGGTGCTGGACATATGCAGCAGATCCATCCTCCAACTGGATTACTTGTCCTTCCATTATCTTATTTTCTGACAGAGAAACTATTAGGGCAAACAAGTTTGTGTCATTTTAAAATCAAATGACTTACTTATTATTTACATAGAAGTCAAGCCAGTATTTCAGTATAGAAATCTGTATTTTTATACCTTTAGGGCTATGTTGGATATATGCTGTGGAGCCATCCGCCAGAGTCACTGCCTGCAGACTTACAGTATCCATTCCTTCCATGTCATCTGTGTGGTAACATTTGGCCATTATTGATCTATACTGTACTATGCATACAGTATAATATTGTATAATATTATTGCAGAGATTTTATCTCACCTGTAACAGTTACTGCCTCCGTCAAGCAAAGGGTGACCTGCTGTGGGTCACCATCGACACTTTGAAACTCCATGCCCTGGGTGTCTCGATTCACCTGGGCTAAGAGCATGATCTATCTGTACAAACTAACCAACAATCAATGGTTTGATGTTAAAACCCATTCATAAACCTTCAACAGTACTATAATATATTTTAAGGCACTGTAAACATGCATAAACTGTGGTAAAACCATACAAATGTTAAATGCAACTTGTCAACCTTCTGATTCTGAAACACATAATACCTGGTTTGCAATGAATCTGTGTGAACTACTCGTCTAAATTTGATTTTGAATTTGTTTTATCGAAACTCAATTTAGACACACTGTACAGCTTCAAATTAAATATTGATAAAATAAATGCATAACAAATGTAGCTGTATTCAAAGGATGACCTTCGTTTATGTGTACTATTGGAAGGCAGTTTTATACATTTTCAGCAAAATTTTTATCTAATCATGACAAACTATATATTTATAGAAAGGATAGATAAATATTTGACAAATTAAAAAGTTAATATTACTTTCAAAAATACCTAAAATAAAAAATGCAAAAATTTAAATATCTAAAATTATAAAAATGTAGCCCAGATAGTGCACTTTATGTGTATGCTCAATATGTGCAGTAGTTATGTGTTATCAGGTTAAATCATAGTATTAATTTCATTATTGTAATATTTTCATAAATATTGCTTAATAAATAACATTAGCGGTCATAGTGATCAGATTAGCACTACAATGTGCTATATTGTTAAGAACTGGACAGCTTGTGTTATTGTATGATCTGCTCATGCATGAGACATTTCAGCATTACGTAAGAAACGTCCAATTAAACTCCAAAATACTTCAAAAACAGAAACACGATGCGGCTCCTGCGCATGAAATGAAAATGTGCTACCGCGGGCATTTCCTCTCTTAACCTCCATTTTAGCCAGGAAGCTACGGAACATCTTTGCAAAGTTAATAATAAGCGTATAATAATAAGTAAAATGAGATTAACCAGCAGTAATAGCAACCAGTCTCGGTAAAGTTCCTTTTAAGTGTGTATAACGTTTTGACAGGGATCTGTCATGCTAACTGGTCCTGACGTGTTAGCATATGCTACAATAACATTCAACTTTTACTTTTGCTGTTTGATAGTGTTTACACAATGCAGTGACTGGTAATGTTCACATATTATATAATGTGACATAAAGCAATAATGATCTCTTTAAAGTCTGTTAAACCATAAGCAAACGACCGCTAGCCACATTGAGTTGCTGCAGTATCTTGACAATCACAATCGGAACGTTACAATGTTGCAACCGATTACAACGCCGAGTCCAACTGGCTTTAATAAATAAAACATTGCTTCCGATGCATTTTCACTGTTTTATTTTGTTCTGCATCCCACATTAACTTCCACGGCACTTCCATCGCCGCACTCCCCAGCTAAGCGGCGTCTGAGGAAATAAGGCACACTGGGTAAAAACACATTTATATACTAACCTCCGAAAATTTTCCAACAATCCCTTCGTTCGACCGCCATGCACCAGGGCAGGAAACGCTATGCAGACAACACAACCCCGAAACATGAATAACGGGAGAGTTCCTTAGTCGGAGAGCCGACAGATACTTAGTACTCAAACGTGATTGGTTAGAACAGACTGCTTCCTGTCGTCTATTGGTCCACAGACGTTCCAAGCGAATGCGCACTGTTTGTAATTCATGTTCAGGGGCACCTTTGAGACGCCATTCGGGTCTGTTGAGTGTATTGTTCGAGCATGAATAAGCAAATCTAGCACAGTAGCGTATGGACACGACATCGTCTGTTTGCGGATAGGTGTCGCGTGTTTTGGTTATATATATTTGAACGTTTTAATGCGAATAGTGGTTTTATAGTTTATAAAACTGCTGTTTAATACTGTGTGTCAAGGAAAAGTTGGTAGCCATTTTGAATGGCTAACTATGTCATGGCTGGAGTGAGGATGTATGGGCAATGCAGTGCAATACAGGGAAGCCTGTGCGGTTCGTGCAGCGGTGTTTACCTGAAACGCAATCTGTAATGGCTGCATTAAATTATGGACACAGAACTAATAAAATATGCTTAGTTTTTATGTCTGGATGTGAATGTTTGTATGGGGTAAATAAATGCAATAAAAACTTTTAATGTTTTCTCCAAAGCGTTTGCAATAATTAAATTTTTTATTTTGTATTTGATTATTTCGATTATATAGTAGATAGTAGGCTACACAGATTAACGGTATCCTGTTATGAATAAGTAAAACTAAAAAACATCTTACAGCAATAAGGACCTTTTAAGTGTACTGTATTTTTAAAAATGTGCTTTTGAAAAGTATTTCAATCTGTCAAAGCTAAATTTTCAATCTGCGAAAGTCGAGTTTGTTTTAGCTTCTGTAGCAAAAAAGGAAGACAACACAATTTATTTTTGGATTGAAAATCTGTCACAGGTTGGTCACATATGGTCTCAAGTGTATCCCATTCAAACACATCAAACATGTTTTTAATGACCATGATTTACTTTGCTTATTGAATCCATACTGCTGAATTATAAATAAGGGCAAGTCTCATTATAATAGAAATGAACATTAAAAACAATTACAGAATGATTATCAACATCAGTTTTTACATGAATGAAAATGATTGGTCGAAAAGGATGATATAACATTGATCTTAAACCTTTCAATCATGTCTTCACACACACATGGAGGTTACACATCAGATGCTGTCTAATTTACCACCACTAGATGGATGTATGACATTCTAGATATAAAGGCTGGTCAGTGGCTCACTATGGCAACCCCAGTACACAGTGGAAGATAGGATCATTGTTCAGTGGATTGTTACAGGAGATTGTCACAGAAAATTGCTACAGTTTGTGCCTTCAAAGAACCAGGAAAGGTTTGAAAACTTAATTTGTTCAAGGTTACTTTCAGTCTGAATTATTGTCTTTACATTTACTTACAATTCATAGACTTTAGAAAAGTTTTAAAACAATCTTATTTATATCAACACCCCAGTCAGATGGGCTTTTACAGGCTTTATGTTGGCTATAACTGACCAAATACATCTATTTGCAGATTATTCTGTCAGAGTTATGTCATCAGATCCTCAGGTATCTTCTTGCCAAAATGTCCTTCCCTTGTTTATGGGTAAAGGCAGAAACATCACATTTGTTCTGGACACCTCTGAGGGAATGAATGCCTTTTTGGGACCGGTGAAGAACCTTATCATCCAAACCCTAATTACTAAAGCTTCACTGAGAGACTCGCTTTTCAACATTATTAGCTTTTCATACAAGGTACAATTACAATAATTCACTCCGAAAGTATTAATGTCACAAAAAGGTTATTGTGATCTGAAAGTTTTTAAGAAACAGATTGTATTTTTAATCGTAAATAAATTGTGCCATACACTGTAGATTTTTATCCAGTTTAAAATGTAACAGAGTAATGTGAATTTACTTTTTCCCATTTATTTTTCCATTATTGTTTTTCATTAGTTTTGGAATTTATTTTGTGTAAAATTAAAAGGATAACTCTCAGCAGTGTCTGTTAGTCATGTTATGTTAAAAATGTCTTTATCATATTTTCCCTAGGCAACAGCATGGTCCTCTCATATGTTGCCCTGTACCCCTGATATTGTTTATCAAGCCTTGAGCTGGATTCACACATTAAAGACTAATCCTGGCAGAGACCTTTACCCTGCACTGGCCTTGGCCTTCTCTGACCCTGCCTGTCAATCTGTCCATTTAGTGACCAGTGGTCTCCCAGACAACCCCACACAATGCCTGGGTTCACTATCAACCATGGTGACTCACCCTGTGCATACTTTTCACCTATCTGACAGTCCCATGAACAGTGACACTTCAGACTTCTTGCAGTGCATCACTTCCACCACTAGAGGAGCTGTTATAACATGTCTCTGAACTCAGGAGGCGTTGTGGACCAGGTATGATGTTTTATATTGTAAAACGTTAAAAATTGGCTTTTTAAATTACTTAATTAATATTTTATATTGTAACAGGTCAGTTTGTTGCATTCAACTGATGATCAGATTCAAACTCCATCATACTTTGAGGATATGTGTCATTCAAGGGTGGATTTTAATCAGGTCCCATACTACAACTGTACCAGTTCTGTGTGTTCTGCACCATACTGGTATGTTTTTTTGTTTTTTATGTAAACCGAGATCTGGTTTCTTGTTTTATAAGGTAAAGGATGCAGAAAAATAAGAAGCTAAATAATTCATCATTCAAATGTCTTCACAGGTGTTCTCTCCAAAATCCCTTTAGTGCAGTAGCATGTGTATCTGCAAGGGTAATGAGAGGTGCTGAGTTTATTCCTGGCTGCCGTGTTTTAGCCAGAAGAGAGAGAGATGGACTTTACTATCTAGGGACAATTATACATCAGGTAAAAGAAAGTAAAAGGAAAACCTAAAGGTTGTTATGAATTGCAAAAAAAACTGTAACTGCATGAACAGTTAACAACAACTTAAATTTAGATGCATCACAATTTTACATTATAAAATCAATGGTGGTCTCTATAGGGCAGAGGAAATGTTTATATGGTGGAGTTCGATAAAAACATTGGACCCAAAGGAAATGCCTTTATGGAAACAATAAATGCAGTTCAGCCAACTTACCAGCCTGATATGGTGAGTCTAAGCATTGCACATGGACACAGTATAGCACCAGGAAACACTGTTCTTGCTCCATGGGAGCCAGACCTGAAAAGATATGGGCCTGGAAGAGTCATCTCTGGTTTGGAGCTAAGAGACTCAATAAAAGGTAAAGTTTCAGTACAAATGCAACCATCTAATCACAATCTACATAATATTGAATTTCAGAAGCCAAGAATAAAACATTTCATTAGGAACCTAAAAATTCGATGTCTGTTGTTCTATTACAGGAGATGAAGTTAGTGTTGGACTTCAGGTTCTTTTTTGGAACGGGATAACAATGCACGTTCCCAAAGATCTTGCGGTATGGATCCCAGCCTCCCAGTATGAGCAAGTGATTAAGGACCTCCAGCATCATTCAGCCAGGCCATGTTGCTGTAGGGTTTCCCACTGTAGCACTATGAATTGTTTTGAATTACCACATCACCGGTGCATCCAGCACAGTCTGTCTTACATTCCACCATGCCAATGTCTAGTTAAGACATGCTGGCCAACGTTAATGTCACCTCCACTACTGAACACCCACCGGAGAAAAGAATTGGAGAACAAAATTGATCTCCAACTGAAAGAACTACAGAGCTCTGAACAGACACAAGCACCTTCATCTTCCTTATCATCATCCTCTGACTCTGAGAATGAAGAGGACATTGCAGCTGAGAAACAGAGGCTGTCCATGTCAGGAATGGTGAGCTGTTCAATAAACACTGACATTTCCTGCCTGAAAAAGCCTTACACTCAGCTTACGATCAAGCCAGCCTGGAGATACTGGAAAGGGGGATCTCCAGAACCACAGCACAAGCAACCAGGTAATGAAACATTTGCAATAAATCGTATATAAAAAGATGTACAAATGTGTTTTGACAATGTTTGAACTATAGTACAAAAGAGCCATTTAAGAGTTTCAAGATCCAAAAACCAGACACATTCAGTTTTTTATAAATGACATTTTCACTTGGGTTTCAGGAAGAACAGTCAGGTCTCCTAATGTAAGCTATTCCTGGCCTGGACACAGTGGATATTTTGAAAGCTCCACAGATGACTGCTATATGATGACCAATCACAGCTCTTTATTTAAGATGGTTTCTAAGTCACCAACACGAGGAGCATCAGTCAGGGAAATATTTAGATCATCTGAACAAAAGTCATTTCCTAAAGCTGCATCTCCAATAGTTTTAGCAATGAGTAAAAGGCCAACAAATGTAATACTGTAGTCCCACAACTAAAAATTAAAAAGTGTGGATTACTCATTTCAACTATACTTGTTTGGTTTATAAATAAAATACAAAATACTTTGCATTACAAAATAATTTACAAAATAATTATGTAAAAATCATGCAAATGTTTATTAAAATGTCACATCTGTAAAAGAAATACACAAAGTGAAACTACATTTGTATGTCTTATTATGTATTCTATTCCCCAATATAACTTTGTATAAAATCACATAAAAATAAATATATATTCAGGAATAGAAAACAAGTGCATTTGACAATAATAGAAAAATATGACAAAAAATATGACATTTGACAATAACAGGGAAAAAAAACCTCAATTGTCAATTATGTGTACAGTTTTAGTGCAAGAATTAAGGCTTTGCCATTCAGCCATATAATGCACAGTTAAAGTTCAGAGGTTAAATGTGAGGATCTTGCTTTCCCCGGCAGTGATGTGAACAGTTCTGGTTATAGGGCTTGTGTCCTGCATTGCTGCTGTGATGGAATAAGTTCCTGGAGACACTTTAATAAGAAAATCCTCTGACGAACCCTTATATAAAAAATGCAGATGATCACTGAAAGTTTTTTTCTGACACAAAACCTTTTTTACGATGAAATTTACAATTTCATCAACAATGCTAAATATAATAGCTTCATACTTACAATGTCTTGTTCGATGGCTACAGCAGTGGGCTGTTTCTGGTCAGAGGTCCTCAACATCTCTTGTGAATGGTAGCGACAGATATGTTCATGCTCTCTGGCCTCAGCATGGTGCACAGACTTGTAAAATGTCTGTTAAAGAAAGAAATTCTGGTTTTCAATTTAAAATCAAATACAATTGAAAGTAAATAAATAATGCATTGTTTTACCTCGCATTGCCTTGTGGTTTCTGACATATACTCCACTATTGTTGCGAAAGCACGGTCCAGGTTTGCCTGGGAAAATATTCTCTGAACCACAGAAATGACAGTCAAAGCATTAGTGTCATGTGCATTAATTTTACACAATCTATTGTTCAATATAAAGTTAATTTAACTAACCTCAGAGTCTCTTGTGTTGTGATTAAACATGGGAGATGTTCTTGCACTAGGCCTGTCAAGGGACCGTCTCTTTGCTTTCTCTAGCACATCGTGCCCAAGTTTTGATGACCGGCGAAGGGAACTCTCCATCCACGATTCACTTGCCATATATACAAGCGTCGAGAACTGCATTGCACACCGTATCATATTTACAAAATAATGACGTCACAACATAAACACTTGCACTTGCATATCTTTATAACGATATACGCTAAAAAATTATCTGTTTGTATAGTTTTCTTGCGAAGCTACGCAGACTAATAGGGATATGACATCAAAGTACCGCGAGAGCCATTCGAGAGCTATATTTAGGAATCGCTCTCGCGGTACTTGGTGTATGTTTAACGCCGATCGGGCTCGCAGAATTAAGTCAAACACACCATATATACTTTTCAACGCATGAAAATATGGATATTTTAATGCATGTTAACAACATACCTCACAACGCAAATCCTTCGTGTCTAAAAATCTGTCGCCCGAAGTTTTTGTTCACTTTTGGTTTACAAAAAACCAAACTGACACACACACACAGTTACTTTTGGGCTTGTGCTAAGAAGTGAAAGTGGCAATGCATTTCCTGTCCCACGCGTTGCTGGGAATTGAAGTCTTTCTCGTCGCAGCATACGTAACAACACGCAACGTAAATTATGTTATAATATGTAAAGTATAAAAAAATAATAATTTCTCAGCACAGCAGTAAGCTATAAACACCATATCTTAACATTTTAAACAACATTTGTCCTCTTCTTATATAGTTTATAAGCATACAGTATCATATTTATGTATATGCTTCCTTTATATTCTTCTTAATTTGTTTTGTTTTGTATGCTTGATGGATGTCTCTAAGAGAGAATACAAAAAGACCCCAAGCTATATTACATGGTTCAAATCATTTGAGTTTTTCACCAAACATTTTAATGCATTTGCAAGTTTAAGATGAGTACTAAGTCAGATTTCTACTAATTAAATATGCATGGCTCATCATTGACAAGTATGCTACAAGGATGACATGAGAGTAGTACAGTATACTGTTGCTGTTGATTTGGTTGTGTTTCTGAGAACATTTCTGTCCTGTTTCTGATTTATGAAAAATTCATAGAGTATTCTAAAGTAAGATTACAGGAAGAAGTAAGACTGGGGAAAAGGAACCGCCCACATTGTAAGACCATCCTATCATACCTTGTTTTATGAGAGTAAATACTGTTATATAAAAATAGTGCCACTGTTACCACGGTTTCAGAGTTATGCAGAAAGGAAACCTCCCAATAGCATTTCTCTAACACTTCCCACACAATCTACAGGCATACCACACAGTGAGATTGAAACCTACAGTGCTTATCCAAGTGAACAGAATTCACACCATACTGGTCTTTGGTCCACGTGCCATCTGTAAACACCATCTGCTGCAACATGATGTGATGCACACATGCACAAACACTTTTTTATGCTTTTGGATGCACAATAAAACATAATGCATTGTCATCGTCAACATTGATTTAATGATAGAATATAAATATTCTCTGTAGATATCAGACAAAGGCTCACATGCACATCGCCACATGCCCTGATTCACCCATGGCTGTCCAGAGAGAGAGAGAGCGTGCACGAGTTACTGAGAGATGAGATCAGGGATTTAAGAGTGCACAGAATTACATCCACACGTGCACTTCATGTTATGTAAGAGCCCTGACTCTCACAGCGTGCTGTAGGATAACAGAGGCAGTGAGCAGAGAGGCAGAGCAGATGCTGGATGCACACACGGGGAAACCTACATTTATTACCGAAAGAGAGACAGAGAAGACGCGCAGACCTACCATTTTTGGAGCTATGAACATGGATGAAGTGACATCTTTAGTGAGGTGTTTTTGTGACATTTGAATGGATTATGGTCAGCTGTGTTTGGCTTGCTATGCAGATTACTCTCACCTAAAGGACATATCTGCTTTGTGCTGTGGCCCCCGGGGGCCTTTGATGATGACATCAGTGTGGCGCTTGGTGTGGGTTGTGTGTGGACTGACCGTATGGTTTCCCCACATTCACACAGCCTCAGTGAGCCCCATTCTGCTTATGAGCAGCTCTGCTCCATCCACTGAGGAACAATCAACAGAACATCAGACTGACTCTACAGATCCATCCAGCAGCGATAACACAGGTAAGAGGAACAAACATAGCATGGAGTAATAAATAAATTGACTGATTGAAAATGTATTGTTTTTCTGGATGACAAACTTCAGTAATCTGACAATAAACATGAAATCCATTATGTTCCTTTGGTCATCACAAATAAATAAAACATTGTATTATCATCACACTCACACAGCCTCAGTGAATCCCACTGTGCTCATTACCTCCTCTGCACCATCCACTGACCCAGACCATCAGAATGACCCTTCAGGTCCACCCAGCAACAACAACGCAGGTAAGCAGATGCAAACATACCAGTGACTGATGAATAAATTGTAAATGTAAGAATGGATAGATATATTTATTGGCTTTTTCCCAATTTTAAATGTGCCTGACAATGTGCTATATTCCTTGGGATAGTGCCAGTAAAATTCTGTAGGCATTATTTGTTTAACTCTGTTTAACTATTCTCACACAGCCTCAGTGAGCCCCATCCTGCTCATGACCTCCTCTGCACCATCCACTGAAGAGCAATCAACAAATCCAAAACATCGGGCTGACTCAACAGATCCACCCACCAGAAAGAACAACACAGGTGAGAACATCAGCAAAAACTGATGCAGACATACCAGACAGCATAAATAGATGGATAGATAGTGAACAAACCTCTCTTCACCTGTGCTCAGAAAGCCTTGACAGAACATGTCAGCTGTGTGGCATAAGTGCACTTTCACAGGTTCATGATAATATGAGAACCAGTGGGAAAAAAAATCAATATTTAATAGAGGATATAATCTTTATTTAATCAAATGCAAAAGCCTGGCTGATGAAGTGGAAGGGATATGACAGTAAGCAGGGGTGAGATATTAAAGAGACTGGACATATGAAAAAGACAGTCGCTGAGCTGATGGCACATATATGTGCACCATATAGACACAGACCACCATGCATGCAAATAAAAGACAGTCATTTACACAAAAATGAAAATTTTGTGTGGTTCGCCACAGGATACAACTATGCACGAGTTGTGTCACTACAGGGGATATTTAACATATGCAAAAAAAATGATGTAACTGGAGTTTCAATCGTAATGTCAATGCCCTCAGGAAGGTTTTCAATTTGAAAGGGAAATTACAAATATCTTGAATGTTTCTCTTTAGATTACATTGTTAGATTAGATTACATTACAAATTGAGGACTTTGCTTAGGTGTCCAGTTTCTAAAATAATTCTCCTGAGAGTTGATTTAATGTACTCTGATTTCATCTATGTCTACATGTCCATGTATTTTCTTAGGACTTGCATGTATGTCTCTACTGCCCCCTCGACGGGGGTCATACTATGTGGAGCATGGCACAGGGGTGTCGGTGGGCTCCATGCTTGTGTTCTGGTGCAGGGAGGGTTACCAACTAGTCGGCCATGAGAAAATCACCTGTATCTTGCAAGCGGGCGTCCCTCGATGGAGCAGCTACCTGCCAGTCTGTGAGAGTAAGACGGCTGTAAAATTATCTTCACATTTTTAATAGTTCATAAAATATTAACTGTATATAATCTGTATTTGTATAGCGAATCTAATTACAGAAAACAATGATGATATGTATATATAGCTATTAAAAAACAACACACTTTCCTTTCAGGTATCCCTAGACCAAATGATCAGGGACTTCGCATTGCTTTGCTGGTGTCTGTAGTGAGTGGGGTGGTCATTCTTGTCATGACTGTGTGCTTCATCGTCTGCTGTTGTCAAGAGCGCATAAGTAAAAAGAGGGAAAAGCATCGGACAGGCAGAACCAGGTAAAAACAAGAGCATCACCTTGTGAAGGCAAATGGGTGCGTGTCCCTTTAAGAACAAGTCCATAACAAATGCACCTGTGGTTACTCAGCTAGGACACCTGTGTGAACCTGAGGGGAACCAACATGTGAAGATGGCTAAAATATTAAAATGCCTTAAAATAAATACTAAAATTGATTTGCCACTTGCTTAATTTTTATCTAATACAACAAAATCCATACATTTTAAGTGTCACTTAAATACCCAAATGCTTTTGGGGTCCATTGTATATGAATCTGAAATGTATTGCATGCATATTTATGTATTTACATTTCTGTACATAATCCAAGTATAGTGTAATTTATAGTTCTGATTATCAAGAATCATGCTTTTAATGTACTGTATAACATGTGTCTATAAATTAAACAATCATGATGCCAAAAACCTTGATTCTGACTTTGTTGACCCTCAGGAGACGAGAAAAGCGAAGCTCTAGATCACGAAGGAGCCCATCCTGGTTGGAGAGAGAGCAAATAGACTGGGAGGCATTTCCCCCGCCTAAACTCTTTAGCTTGTCCCAGCGTCTCGATCGACCATTTCCCCCTGGAAGCCCTGTTTATTCAGAGGTCATCAGATCCTATGAGAACAGAGGGTATGAGAGGTCAGAAAAGGCATAACTCTGTTTTGTTCATACACATTTGGAAATTTCTGTCTATTCCAACCGTCTCCTAAAACATTTCTGCTATATACCCAGGAGTCAGGAGAGTCTGCTGAGAAGCCCACGTACCGTACAGCCCAACGGCCAAATCTACCCAGCCCTTGTTTTTCAGAGGGTCCAAACAGAGCCAAACCCAACTACCTCCTCCACCACCCCAGTGTATTCAACTCCCCAGATTTCAACTCCTCCTAAAAATAAGGCTGCACACGGTCCTACAGTTACCCACCAATAGGTTCATATAAGGGGGATACAACATTATTTTCTCATCAGCAGCACTGAATGTGGCCGAAGCAACAGAAACCCCTGCACAGCTGTAGAAAAAAATGATGGATATGGCCTTTGTGACTAGAAGAAGCACTTTGATATTTCGGTAGTAAAGCTAATGATATGACTTTTAAATATTGTACATTTGTAAATATTCTAGCACAAAACGCACAAAAGATAGATAATTTAATCAAACTGTACATAAAAAATATTGCAGGCAATACCTAGCACTTGCCAAATGTTTTGTTTTGCACATTTTACAAGTTTGAGTGACCACCAATTGTAATTACTTATTGTTTGTTGTAGAAGAGCAATATATACTTCTGATTACAATTTTAGAATTTCATGCAATATGAAACTGAGCCATTTGTTAACTTTTAATCTTACTGTAAAATGTGCACCAATTTATTTGTAATAAAGTGTTGTGTCTTTATTGTATTGTATCTATTTTTGTGTCCCGATTCAATCTATCCTGAATCATCTACGATAAATAAAACTATTTTGGTCTATTAAAATAATTACCTGATTTGATTTGGTTAAAATTTGCTATGGAGGTTTTCTTGCAAACCAGAAAAAAAATTCTCATTTTTCATTGGATGGTGTACACCTTGTTCTTAATGGTCCATCACAGATATTCAAATGATTGTGTGTAATTTACATTGACACAGCTGAAAGGGCTGACATCAAAGTATACATTATTTATGTCCAGAGGAGAGAAGAGACAGCAGATGCTATAAAACATCTCACGTCCAAATAAATAAGGTAAGGATGCTTATAAATAGTGAGTACAATTAAATAATTTGAATGATTAATGCAATGTTCTTTTTGTCTATTTACAGTGCTTAATGAACATGGAAATCAGTAAAATAAATATAACCAATACCAACACAAGTTACAGAAACAGCAACAAAACAACCCATTGGAGTGCAATATTTCTTTTGATTGTGGATGCATGCAATGCAAAAGATGCTTCCTATGTTCGCCTGCCAATTGAAATCCTTACTTTCGTATTGGGCTTCCCGGCAAATGTGGTTCTGCTGTGGCTGCTAATGAGGGGCAGTAAAGCTCTGTCACCCTCTGAGGTTTTGGGGCTTAATCTTGCCTGTTTGAACATAATCTTTTGTCTCAGTCTTCCCGCTGATGTGTACCTTTCATTTGGCAAACGTTCTGGAGTGATCCTTTTAATTACAGAGGCCATCTCTGTCCTCAATGTCTTTGGTTGTCCTTTTCTCCTGACCAGCATGTGTGTGGAACGGTACCTGGCCGCAGCACATGCAGTGCTCTACATGAAACTCGGGAATAAATGGGAGTATCGGGCTTTCTGCTCTGTCATAATCTGGGTGACATCTTTAGGCATCGCAGGACTGACCTCCCACCAAAGGCTCCCTCAACTGGCTGTGTACTTGTCTCTCATCCTTGATGGTTTTTTATTAATCATGATAGGATGTCTGTTGGGCATAGTGTTGGAGCTGTGCAAAAAGGGTCCAGGTGCCGGACAAACTGCTCCTGGAGGCGGGTCATCCGTGAAAATGAGAGCGCTACAGAATACTTTACTGGTTCTGTTTCCTTCACTTGTAATCTATGGACCTCTCTTGGGTCTAGCTCCTTACATAATGACACTTACTGAAGAGCATGTAGACAGTGTAGACTGTAATATCATGCATCTGTTACATGTCTTCCCTAGTCTTGGAACCTGTATTGGGCCTATGTTTTACATTTCCCGTCTAAGACAACTTCTCTGCAATAAGAAGAAAGATGGAAAAGAACAATCAACTGCTCAAGACACACAGCAGCCCAAATAAAGTCCATTACAGCTTAATCGTCTGAGACATATAAAATTGCATACTATTAAATATTTTTTAGTGCAATGATTTTAGTAGACTACAATACTAAGAATAGTTTAATTCAATAATAAAATTCTTTAAACTAATGCTCAAATTCTGTCTGTGATTTGTATTCAAATAGAAACTGTGAATATGTAAAGAAGGGATTGGCTGTCACTGTTATTCAGATTATTGTTACATACTTGTTTTTACTGTACTTTCAGCAAACAGCTGTAAAGAGGCATCTGCAAAGGTGTTCTAAAAAACATGAATGCAAACCATTAATACGAAAGTCTAATGATATGGGTATAGAAATTTGCATTTGTGAATTTGAGAATTTACCAATAAAAATAACAGTTAAGTTTAATACGTTTCATTTATCTTCATTTTTATATGATCAATTTCTTTAACAATCTGTGTTATATTTAAACTATATTTACTTCAAAATAAAGATAAAAAATCTTACCAGATTTCATGTACAATCATAAATAGCACAATAATGCATCTATAAATGTAAAACCGAACGTAGGCCTATGTTTGTTAAAAGAATAGAACAGAACAGAACAGAATAGATATTTATTGCCATTGTTTAGAAAACAATGGGAGACCGTTATTTACATTATTTAAATTAGCTTGTTTCTATTGATATATAACCCACCATAGACCTTAACGTCAGCCCAGCGCATTATGATCCAATAAGCTTCCAAGCAGTTGTATAACGACAGAAGTAGACTGACGTCCGTGCGTCTTTACGTCACGGCCAGTTCAGCGTAAGTACAACGGCGCCGTACTACTACCTTCACTACTCATGTTATGGACTTCATAACTGTACAAAATTAAACAAAAAAGTTTAAGTAGTTACTGTTGTTAAATGTAAAGTGTTAAAAGTTTTGATTTTGATACGTATGTGTTTTGTACTGACGTGTAGCGAAAAAAGAAACATTTCCTGTTTCTTTATCAAGTCAGCGGTTGTATTTAGGTGAATTACGATGGAGGACGATTCATTTCTAACACACACTGATGAATATCGACTGCTTGAGGTTTATTACCAGAAGAGGAGAAAGTCAAGAGTCAGACAAGAGAGCGGTGTCTGCATGTGTGCTCCGGAGTCACCAACAGGTCAAACTCCTACACGTGAAACTTCTGATTGTGACATGATCGTGTCCGACTGTTGCCATTGAAATGACATTATGTTTGTTACATATTAGGTGAACGTTTCCGCAGTGTGGCAGATAAACTGAGCCAGATTGTAGACAGCGAGCTTATTGTTGCAGATGGACTGGAATCAGATGGAGAGGATGGTATGCAAAATGCATAATACTTAATGTAATGCATATTACTGGTGTGGGTATTGTAATGGTGTAATCAACATGTTTGTAGATTGATTGTTTGTCTTTTGTAAAAGTTTTGGTTACTCACAACTGAAGTGTACTCTGTGTTCCCAGGTGTTGTAGATAGGCTGGTTGAGTTGCTGAAGGAATCAGGGGATGAGCTGAACGAGAAGGTAATCATGATGGATGACACTGGCACTGAGTGGCATGAATCATCTTAACATTGTGCAAATTTATACAATTTAGCCACCTTGTGTGTATAATGACAACATATCTTATGACAAGTACTCATGAGCCACGCAAGATTATATTTATCTGTGATAGTTATATAAGAAAAATCTTGAACTCTTTTAAGATTACCTGCTTCCTACATGTGTAATTGGACATTTACACAACCTATTTAATCTGAAATCCATCCACTTTTTGTTTATCTGTGTCTGTTTTTTTAACAGATAAAGAGGAACCATGTGCTTTTGGGATACCTTCAGAGTTCTTTCACTTACAACGTGTTTGAAAACCTGACCACAACTTTCATCAGGAGTGTGGTGCCAGAACATCAGCACAGCAGGAGGAACCGTGAGCAGATCGCTTTGACCTTTGAGGTCACCAGCAGGCTAAAAGCTCTGGACCTACATCCCATGAACAGGGTCATGGGATTTGGGGCTAAATACCTGCAGGAGCACTTTACTCCCTGGGTTCAACAGCACGGTGGATGGGTGAGAGTTTGGCACTTGCCAATTATATTTACCGGTCAGATTTTTTATTAAGTGTTGGATTATTGAACGCATGCAATAATCATGTAACTGCTATTTTCATCACAATAGGAGAAAGCTTTTGATGACGACGATGATGAGGTCCATTAATGCAAGACTGCATAAGCATGACATCAGAAGGTCTACTGTGAAACCCTCTTAGATAATTATGTGGTATGATGTAAGCTTAATTAAATTTTTATTTTTATATTGATTGCAATATCTGTGTATATGCAAAATTTCTATGTTTACATAGATAATGATAATGATAATGTTTATACGACACTCTCCTGTGTACTTGACCAAATAATGTAGCAAAGTTTTTAGGGTTAGTAATGAAATAAAAAAATACACTGCCAAGGTATAATGCTAAAATATAATGCTTTATTGATCAAATTGACATTTTTAGCAACAAAGCACAAACAGACTCTTTACAAATACAGTACAGCATTTGAATAGGAGCAGTGCTCACGAATTTGACATTTTTTTAATACTGTATACATTTCAGCTGGCTTACTTGCTACATGCTGCAATGTTACTTTGGAAAAACACACTTAAATCTGTTATTTTGTCATAAGCACAACATTACAATTACCAGAGGAGGCACAAAGAGGCAATATTTGATAACCAGCAGAGACTTAAACAATACTAAATCATCTGTTTTTCTCGAGTATCCGGGTGAAAAGAGTCACATTATATCTCAATACAATTATCCCATAATGATGTAATGCTTGATTATGAGTGCCAAATGATAGTTATGTTTGTAGTATTACATGTGCTGATAATGAGGCAAGACAATAATGAATTTAGCCCAGAGGTTCAATATCAATATGATACTTGCAACTGTTACAGTATTTAGTTCATGTTACTTGAATTCAGTCATATTCTACTGTAAAACAAAGTTGCATTTGTATTCATATTGCATACTTAGCTTAACATGAATTTGTTTGCCTCAGATGCCGAGGTACGTGTTCATTTTTCCCAGAGCGTCACAGACAGTGGTGAGGTCGCTGCGTAGATCTTGCACCACATTTTCAATGCTTCTGGTGTCCTTCAGTAAATCAATGCTTTGGGTGTACGGGTTGTAGTAGACAGAAAAAGGCCTCTTGATGGTTTTAGCAAATTCCCTGTTTAGAAAAAATAATGTTAGATACGAATGTGACATCTTTCCTCTGATGCAATCTGTAACATTTAGTTTTGTTGTTTATTTTCATATCCGAATAAATGTGTATTTACCTCATTTTCTCTTTTGCCTCTTCAAAACTCTCAGAGACAAAATAAACATCTTGAAAAGTTGTAATGAGACACTCTTGGTTGCATGTGGTTTTGGGATCAAACATCTTGACACTTGCTTTGTCAGACAGTGCATGCTGCAAATGACAGAAGATTATTTATTTAGCTCATAATTATGGTGAAATGTTGAGAACATTTACTACGCATTGCGTGTTGTTAATGACAGGGTGTCATACCCTTAACTCCCCAATAGAAGACAGCAGACCTGCTCCGTAAGCTCTCAACTGACCCTCCTGTTTGCACAACCCAAACTCAATTGTGAAGAAGTAGCACTGCCAATAAAGCACAATGGTTAATTGTATGATTTGCATATCATAGTTGTCACATAGTAAACAAGGTTGCATACATTAAAATGATTTACAATATAATCAATATACATAGCAAGTATGCAAGGAGCTATTGGCATAACCCACATAATGTACTTGAATTCCATCTCTGTTAATGTTGCTTCAGGCCCTTATGAGAAGCACCCACTCATATCCCCAGATCTGATTGTCTCGCGCTGCGATCCCCCGCACACATCCACTGATCTTATTCAAACTCAATGCAAATGCATATGAGAGATCAACACCATAGATCAAAACCTGACAGTAACATGCTGAAATAATGCCACAGACAATCTTCTGACCTTCTTCGCTATGCTGAGAACCTGCCAGTCAAGCGAGCAATATAGAAATGCCTTTCAATGATTCGATTGACTGATATCAGACTTACAGTTGCCAGTTTTTGCACGTCCTCGTCTGAAGCCCCTAGAGACGCAAGGCCAATCTCCTGTGAGAACTGAGCAAACTTGGGATCTGCCAGCAGTGGTACATGACCCAGCAGTTCGTGACAAGTGTCCCTGAAAATAAAAATTCTGTCATTTATTCAACCTCATGTTGTTCAAAACCTGTTTCTATTACTCTGTGGAACACTTTTTTGGGAAACGACTGTGTCCACACAGTGGAAGTCAATGGGGGCCAATGTTGTTTGGTTACAAACTTTTGTGTTCTGGAGAAGTCATACAGATTTGGAATGACATGAGGGCGAGTAAATGATAAAAATCTTTGTGTGTGGCTTGTACTTACGGTTCTGGTGTGTATAGAGGGTCTGTGCTATGACGTATATACTGAGTGCAATTAAACACTCGGTAAGCCAGACCGGCTAGGAAATCACGCGGTGACAGATACCCCGCCACAGGTCGTACTGTAAACCCTGACCTCTCTGCAAAAGATCACACCCAAAAACTTTTTATGAGTAGAAGTAGAAAATATAGGAATATTTTCTAATAGGAAATATAGGAATATAATTATAATATTATAGGAAAAAAACTGGAATTCTTTTATGCTCTTCATTTGACCTTTTAAGAAGCGAGAAACATCTTCCAGCTGTGGGACGTTGTCCTCTCTGTACCCACAGTTTTTTACAAGCAGAGGAAGGTTTTTCAAGTATTCGCGACAGGCATGGGTGGGATAGAGTTTAGTCAGCTCTCTGAACACAACCCCCCACGTCTTCACCTCCTCAGGTGTGTACTCAATGCGTGGGATGGGCTGACCACTGTTAGATGAAAGGTATGATTTATTATAAGACAGAAATGGAGAAATTATAGTTTCAAGTAAATGCTAGAGTCAGGAGTGGGGAATCAAACCCATGATCTTCCAGGAAAGATATTGTAATCTATACTCACAATTTGTAGTTCATCGCAACCTCCACAAAGTACTTCCTCCTCTGTCGGTACACTTTGTCTTTAAAGCCCTGTAACAAAAAACAGAGAAGTGATGAGCAAACGATCTGTATGGAAGTACTGTAGGTATCGTTTGTCTAAACGGGTACTAACCGGGTGATCAGCATCCAGTTCTGAACCATACATTAACACTCTATGAGAGCATTGATCCAGCTCTGAAATCTTATGAGGAAACCAGGGTATTCCATCCCCATCCGGCAACCCACCCAAAACACACACACAGTCCGAACAATCTACAACAAGAAACACAAAGATATGATAATTATTACTATAATAATAATTTGATAGCTTAGCACAACTCACTATTATTGGGTTAGGGTTAGGGTTAGTCACTAGGGTTAATCACTATTAACACAGTGAATAAATGAAAGTGTAAAGAAAAGAAAGCATGCTGGTTTTTAGGCATACCCGTCTCTGAAGACCACACTTGAGGTGTGTTGTACGAGACAATATTAACGTGATCTTTGAGGTGCTGCACAAGCTCGTTGAACTCCTTCTTTGTACAGCTGCACTCGGCATAAATCTCCACTTCATTTGATAATCTCTTGGATCTACGAGACTCAATGTGGGCCAAATTCACATGCTTTTCCTTTGAACAAACAGCAAACAACATCTGTTAAAAAGTCTATTCAAAATCATTTTCATTTATACAGCTGTACTGTTGAAATCATTTATTGACGTGTACTAATAATCTACCTCACTGACATATAATAAGGTGTTTACTAACCTGAAAGAGCCTCAAAGCTTTCACAAGACAGCCCACTTCATTCTTTAATGAGAAAATCACTGCTAATTTCCCAGGGTCAAGATTGGATTTCTGTTCTTCTTTGTCTGGTTTCTCATCTATCCGATTAAAGGATGTTCTTCGGAGCTGTGTGGATGTTTAAAGTGAATATACAACTTAAGATGTAGCCAGAGAAATAGGCTGAGATGCGCCATCAAAATGGAGATTTTAAAGGAGACACATCTGTTATAAAAACTATGACCTGCGTTATCATTTTTACATTGCTTTGACCCAGAAACACAGTTTTAGTTTATTGTCTAAGCTTTAGACAATAAAATACAAAAATGTTTCAGCTTTCTAATCATTTCAGTATTAGGCTTTCACTTCAAACTATGCTGAGATACAATCATTTAAATTTACCTTTAACATGTTTCTGGGTCAAAGTAACTCAAAATCATGGAGCGGGTCACCAGTGTGTCCAATTCTGGTTGCCCAGAATTTATTAAATTAGTCAATTACACATTTCACTAGAGTTATTTACGTAGCTCTGCATTAACAACAGATACATCTCTTATAAAACTCTCCAGTATAAAAAAAGACTGATGCAAGAAACTAAATGCTGCAAGTGTCAACTTTTAAAAAAAAACGTGTTAATACTCACCATAGAGGCTCCAAGGTGCTGCTGATCAAACATTGCTGAATCCAAAGACAGACCTCTGCGAGCCCAGTATTTGCTGGAGAACATCATCATGGCCGGCTGCATCTTTGGCACTGCTTGTTGACCCCTTTTCCTCAGAAGACCAACAGGTGATTTCGGGGCTGTCAGTGTTCCCTTCTGATTAGGGTGCAGTTCAGAAGACATCGTGTCTGTTTCTTGGGAAATCTTCTTTCCCTCCATATTATATGGTGAAGGTACTATTAACTCACAAGGTTTTTCCTGGAGCTGCCCCTTTGAATTCATGGAGCTCTTTGGTTGTGCCACAGTCCCTGACACTCCTTCTCTGACAGTACCAGAGGTTGGATTTTATACTGTGATGAATGACGTTGAAGCATTGCTCCCTCACGTCATAGGCGACTGCTCATATTAGCTTTTGAGGGGCTGGTGCCTTCATTAGGAAATGCTGACACACCCAAACCCTGATTGAAGAGGATAAGCAGCGCATCAGCTTACCTCTAGGAGATGTGAAATGAAGAGCAAAAAAATTTGGATTTCGAGAAATTCTGTTTCATTTCGCTGCTGGGAGATGATGAAAGAGATGTAAATAAACAATGGTAAATGCCATCTACGTCTTAGCATATTTGTATGCCTTTGTACCGTGTATCCTGTAGATGCAGGACTGGGAAATAAACACTGCAGTTCAATATAAAAATCATAAGAAATTGGAGAATCTATGAGCCTAATTTATATTTATATGGGAACTAAAGCAGACTTTACCAAGACAAGACTTTACATTTTTGATGTCCTTTTACTAAAACTCACTTGCTGATTAGTGTCAGGTTGAAGAGACATCTAAAATGTTCCTGTCTAAACCAATTTAACAACTGGTTTGTCAATCAGCAACATATTTTGACTAGTCCACTAGTGTTTGGCATGTGCACAAAAGCTGAAATGTCACCAAACAAACATCTAAGTACAACAAAAATATCAGTGTTTTATCATATATTTTTAGATAAACTACAACAAACTTGTTTTCCCAGTAAATATAAATGATCCCAAAGTAAGAATAAGTAATTTTTCTATTTAAGTCTGAACTCAAATGTCAGTATCATTAATGGAAACATCCTCCAGGGCCAACATGTGAAAAACGTTCTTATAACATATTGTGCATATTGTTTACTGGTTTTGCTGAATGAGTGGATGTTTGTCCGTGCACAGAATATGTTCGCGGTTTTTTTTAATGAAAGCGAGCTGAAGGAGAGATAACATTACTCCAGTAAGCAGTGAGCTATCAGCTGCCTCGGAGGCAATTTCCTGTGAAACAGGAAATGAAAGAGATGGAAGTTGATTCTGAGTGGCTTTGTTGTGGGCTCTGCTTACGAGTGGATATAAGACATTTCAGTCCTCAATCAGCATTATACCGTCTACACATCTCATGTGCAAATGTCAGTGGGCTGACTATATATAATCTTCAGCATTTCAGAGACCACATTTACATTCCAGCTGGAACTGTTGACTTTAGACTTTATATGGTCAAGGTCCATTTATCTTTCTGTCTCTCTTTTACACATCATTTAGTTTTTAGTGCAAGTCTCTCAAGTAAAATCTCACTCTTGCTCAAATCTTGAGTTGATTATGTAACATATTAAGCATGTAATATTACATAATCATAAATGGCTCGCTTCTTTTGACAGACACAAAAACCAGCAGGCATAAAGACTACATAAGGTACATTTTGGTTTACATTTCATTTTAGAAAAATCCAGTTTAGGTCCACCACTGAATTTTTCTGCATCCACCAAAGAAATAAAAAAAACATGACTAACCTTTTACAGATTTTAATTTCAATCTGTATTATTTAGGAAACGAGCAACTGATAAGAAAAAAATATTTTAATATTTAACAATGGAAACCCAACCTTATTATGAAAACTCTCTCTATACAGTGAGAAGGAATGATTATTTCAATGAAAGACAATATGGTACAAGAAAATTACAAAAATAATGCTTTAGGATCACTTTTAGATCCTAGTTTTACATTCATATATTTTCTCTGGGATATTTTACAATGTGGTATTTGGTAGCAAATATCTACATACCCAATACTGTTCATCTTGCTGGAATACAGGGGCTATAAAATCTGTACTATACATCACATAGTGTCCATACACTAGGAAATGAAGGCTGCTTTGCAGCCATTTTGTGTTGTTTCTTTTAGGTGGCTGTGGCCATTGGACACGACCTGATCTTGTCTTTGTGTGGATCTTGGTGAGGTTTGTGGTGACTCAAGTATTCCATATTCACTGGTTTCTAAAGTAGAGCTTTCAGTAGCTGTGGCGAGACCCAGTATCTCACTCACTGAATGGGGTAAATCCTTCAAGAGAATCAAAACATTAATATACCAATAAACAACAGATATACTATAAATTACATAGTAATAAAATACAGCAAAGTTGATTTTAAGACATACTTTACAATTCTTTATCTGCATACAGATAGACTCGGATTTGCTAAGGATTTCTTCTATGTCCAGTTTCATGGAGAGTTCATTTATGTGCTATAATGATAAAATATTAATAGGTTAACAATTTTTCCAAAAGCTTATTATCTTCGTAGTCTAGTATATTAATAAAAGCTAACCTTTAGGATTTCATTGAATCCATATTTTCTCTCCATTATTTTTTGTTTCTCTGAGTCTAAAATGGCACAGCACACCAGAAGGTGAAAGTTTTGGCAAGGCAGTCCGGTCCACATGACCTTATGGGAATAATATCAAGAAAATGATCAATCAAAATTGCAATGCATGCTTAAACACAAAGATTGTTATTTAAAGTGTTCTGACTGGGGTTATTACACACCTCCCAAAGGCGGAGGACATCATGAAATTGTAGTTCTCTTTTAAATCGGATCAATAACCACCGAAAACAGAAATATAGGTATCCAGAATCATGTGCCTCTGTAAAAATAAAACCACAGACATAGAAGTAAACATAAGTCACAATAAGGCAGAATACTATGACAAACTCAAATGAATAATCCTCTGTGTTTCTCACCAAGGTAGTTCCAGAAGGCCAGGTCTAGTAGGCGTAGCAATGTGCTGAGCTGAATCAGCTGGGTCTTCATTCCCTGCATCTGTTCCTCAAAGTTTTCGTGCTGCGAGGCATTATAAAACTTATTTTGAATGCAGTTTTTATCTCGGCTACTCCATTTAAAGTGCTTACACGCAACAGCAATGGAGCACGGACACAAACATGCTTTATTGATGGAGACAAATTGTCTCAGTGGCATTCACATGCAGCCAAGTGCTAAAGAGAAAGACAAGATATAAACAAGATGACATTACCATCTCATCCATGAGGGAAACAAAGCACCAGAAGGCATCGACTTCATTCTCCATCACAAAGAGAATGGGAGAGAGCAGGTCACTCATGCCCTGTACGTAACCTGTACAAGAACAGTACACGGGTTAAATAAAGCTACATTGAAAAGCACTTAAGATCTTCGTCATAATCCGAATAATTCAATGTGCAATTAAAGTCAAAATGACATTTACTCAAGGATTGCAGGCGACAAAGATTAAAAAAAACACCAACACTAAAGAACACACTATTGCTCAGTGATTGAAATTGATGTTGTCACTTGCCTAAATCAAAGTCATACATGCAGTAGGTCATCAGGATGTCGTGTAGTAATATCAAGCCGGGGTTGTCCAGACCTTCATAAAACTTGTTATCGCGGTCGGTTCGGTTGACGTCTTTTTCTACACAAATTCCATGTCAAAATGGCATGTGTTTAAAGTTAAATTATTTCATGCAACTGCTTTTACAAAAACATTTTCAAGATGAAAAAGACTAAAACATAATGAAAGTCATACCAATAAGGCTTCTGTAATCTCTTAATCTCGAGTTTCTCCGTTCCTGCTCCTCGCTGACAGATTTCCACTGGAGCTTCATTCTGAAGTACTCATCTCTGTAGAGAGAAAAGCACATGACCTTACTAATGCTTTAATAATCAAGCTCTTACAAACATCTGTTTAGGGAATACGCATACGTTTTTCTCTTCAGAAGGACTTTTCTTTCTTCATGGGTGCTGTTCCATGGAAAATAGCAAAGTAAAAACTTCCAAGCCTCTTTCCTGACTGCATGACAAAGACCCTGTTAAAAATGAAAACAACATTATTTACATTTTATATAACATTTATGTACAAGGAGACAATAATATCCAGATTTAAAAACTGCTTCTCTGAAACTCGTTTAATTCACAAATGTATAGAGTTAAGTTATAGTTTGAGCATACTACATTTATTAAAGGTACAGTAATTTTGGCCTCTAGACGTTGAAATCAATCCGACAGGACTTAAAAACATTTACAATTCTTATGTTACAGAAATGGCTGAAAATGATAACGAATAACAGCAGGGAATTAACACAGACATTATGCCATTAGCACTATGGACAGGTGACCAAATCACGTAATGAAGAGTTGTGACTTATCTGGATTTAAACATCTGGGATAATATAAGTACACAAGTAAACAAAATATATTACACTGTGTTTTTCAAGGACAAAATCATACATATTGTGCCTGTTATGCTTTTTCTTCTAAATTCATTGTAATAATACCGTCTTATTGTATTATAAGGAATAAGGAATGTCATCATTGTTTAGGTCATTTTAATGACTCAAAAACACATCATACCCCTTTAAATATGAGATTCTTTATGTGAGGAACGTTGGTCATTCTGCCTTCTGAATCCTGGTACTTTGTCCATTCTTCCATTGTAACAGGCCCTTTCCTCTGAACCTCAGACCTCGGTCCCAGATCAAGCTGAAACACACACACACACACCTTAACCACAGTATTCCTATGTTTGATGCAGACACTCTAGACCTGAGCCAGTGTCAGTTTAAACTGGGATTAAATTTAGATCTACATCCACTCACTCTGGTTATGACTTCAAAGCCTGGCTCTTCTTGTTGGTTAATTTCTAATCCAGGAATGAGCTCTCCCAAAATGTCAGCAACCTCCTCGGCAGGCCGCTGGTGACCCTCTGAATCAGCCACCCGAAACGTATCAAGGATAAAGTTTGTAACCTTGGAAAAGCCGCCCAGTGTTGTTGTGTAAGGGTCCTTCTTGAATTTCTGTTTGGAAGAAAATTGAAACAAGAATCAAAGGATTGTACGGTGACTAGTAAATTACAGACACACAGTACTCTCGCTATAAATGACATACCTGAACAAAGCCATAATTTACATCATCCAGAAGATTCTCAAATGACTGTGAGAAAGCTTTGCTATAGGTGCTGACGAATAGGATGCTTTCATCATCAGGGCTCCTTATAAATATTAAAGACAAAACCAAGCATAGTGACATTAAGACTCATTGTTTTACCTTAATAAATCAATCCCATCAATAATTATGGAAATACACACAACAAAAAGCAAGGTATGTAAACACATGACATCACTGGTTATATCGCTCCATGCCTTAAATGACAGGAGAAGCTAAGCCAACAAAGCCCAGCCTATGTTTCATTACAGAGACTGAGATAAGAACTTTAATAACAGTTATCTGTTCTTTAGCAGAGCTGAATTCAGAATGCTCACAACCCGATTTAATCTGGCGTGATATTTAACGCTGTTCTTTTCATAAAGCCTTAACTCTAAGCGGACAGCTGTTGCTCGACCTTACACGAGTCACACTTACAGCCTCTCGCCACAGAACACAAGCCGGACTTCCTCAAAAGCGGCGAGATGTTCAAGGGAAGTGTTTTTCGTTTGTATGCAAATCATGTTAATGGTTGATGTGTTCTGTGTTAGGGTGTAAAGTATCTGGATGAAACATTCTGATCACGCAATGAGGGGTCTTAAAGAGTAATCTAACAGTCAGTTGGATTTAGTGAGATTAAAGGTCAAGGGTCAATGTTAAAAAAAGGCCAGGAAAAGTGAGAGCATTAACCCTTATCTACATGTACTATTAGATATGGTTATGCAAAACCGTATGTTACCAATATGCTAATTAATGCTTTAAAAAAAGTATAATGAAACTTTGACTGGTTATGCTGAAAAATATGACAGTTTCTAACTTTCTGAACGTTTAGATACTAGGCATGCCTTTTATTAAAGACTGTTATATTCTCAGCTCCAATAATCTAGGAAATATAAAAAAAGAGTTGCATGTGGCAATGCTTATAATGCCTTACAACTGTTGTGTAACTCTACAATGCACTCTACTGGTCAAATGTTGCAATAAAAAAACCACAACTGCGCACATTACAGAATTTCACATGAACAAAATATTAATAGATTTTCATCTTTTTTTCCTACAGCTAAGCCAAGGATGAGGCTTCACCCATTTAGACTCAGTCCTGACACTTCACTTACTCGCTGATCTGAACAGATTTCCTCAGGCTATCCAGGAACGCTGTGCTCCCTCCCTGGTGAAAATGAATGGTTGGCAGTGCTGTGCCATCCACCAAGCGGAAAATGAGGTATGACCAGCCCTCACATTTAACTGTGATAGACCTGAGGTCACACACATTGAAAGAGAAGGCCCATTTGTTGCGGTCATTTGCGTGGTTGGATCCACCTGCGATAAAAATGGGCTTGGTTAATGTTACAAATTTGCAACTTTTGGTTTTGTAAAAAACAAAACCTATAAATTATTGGCTGATGCATGACACTTTCTGTTAAGTATTGAAAAAAGCAAAGTGACAGTAGTTTGATACAGAAGTGACTTTAGAAATGGTCCCACAATCACTTTCACATCAATTTTCTCACACTTTATTTCTTATAAACTTTTGGATCACAACATTTCTCAGTAAAAATAAATAAGACAGGAACTGTAAAAACACTGGATTTTTCCAGTGACATCATACTGGCAACGTGACCTCATTTGCAAAGATCATCTTGACCAGACAATGACCAGAACAACAATTTGCTTTGTTGTTAAAGCTAGAAGGCTCTACACAATCACAGCAGTTTGCTGAATTCCAAAACAAGTAAAAACTGACTTGCAATGCAGATAAGAAACATGGGATCATAGATAGTCTAGAGACATTTACCCTCTCCATGACTGTGGGCTTTTCTCCTGAATGAGACAGCATTGATCATGTCCCATTCTGTTTCATAGCTCAGCTGATGGTCAACAGGTCGGTGAGGTTTGTCTTCTAAACTCTGAGTCCATTCTACCACTGAGCTGGAGTCCTTCATACAAGTGCAAGTACAACAATCAAAGAGAAATCAGGATCTATTTAATACATTATAAAAGAATAATGTACAGCGCACAGCAAAGGTAAGTCGAAAAGAAAGTGAACATTCACAGTTTATGGAGGAGTTTATGAACAAACAAACAAACCTTGCAGGCACACAGCATGTTTGAGGGATCTGTCTCCTCCAATGGTTTATATTCCACAAGTGTTTCACCATCCTACAGTTACATAAAACAAAAATTGTGGTGATTTGCATAGGAACATCTGCTGAACATGATACAAGAATGTTGCATAACAGCATTTTAAGACACCACACCTTATCAACAATCCTGAGGAACCCTGATATCAAATCCTGATCTTCAGATTCAACCGGGGACGAGTGTATAAAAACTCCCTCAAGTTCAAACACCACCTGCAAAACAAACAACAGCACATAATTAAAGAGTGTGTAGGTATAAACGTGTATAACAATAAATATGTTGTTTAATTTTTCTAAGCTCCTAAGCCTGTCATCTCTCTAAATAGAAAGCAAACAGTTTAGGATCTTGTTTGGTATTTTATAAATGCAGGTTAACCTGCTGCTTGAGAAACTGGCAGAAACTTTCATCATAAAACACATACAGAATGTTCTTTACATTTCTTGACAGTAAAATAAACCCAGTATCAATGCAGAAACCCAATATGATTGAGAAAATACAATAATGAAATAGCTCAGACAATGTAATTCTGATATTAAGTAATGTGCAATGTACATATGGCGCATCTCTCACATAATAAAAGAATGGATTTCTGTTAATGACAACTTAATGTGTATTGCATACGTTGTTTTATTAAGTTACTCATGAGTCATGCATGACTAACAGACACAAGTTAGATTTAATGTAAGTGATAAAAGGCGATTTATAAAGAGAAGCAAAAACGTATGTTACAATACTAAATACTCGTTTATTTGTTAAATAACCTGTCAGCTACCTCAAACATTTGTAATGATCAACATTATATATAGCCACATGACTCAACACTGGTTTAAACACATATAGGACACATTTTACGTATTTCTATTTCTTGAAAGCCCAACACTAGATTAATACTGCCGACCGGGCGCTATTGGCAGCGAAAAAGCTGCTTTTGATATTCGTGTTTTTCGTAGTTAGTTCTGCTGTATGCCACTGTGTTTGGTTGTTAGCAGTCAGGCTAACTATTGCTAAACACAGCAGTTTACTAGACCGGTTTATTATTTATAATGCGCAAATAACTAGTCAAGCAGTATATCTATGTCAAATACTACTGAGAGGCACTACTAATGTGTGTTATTTGTCGTTTTTTAACGTGTATTGACTTAAAAAGCAGCATGCTCAGTACCTTGGGAGGAGTTGTGGCCGCCATGTCGACTGCTAAATAGACGACGTAGCACCGCTCACGTGCCTGTCAGCGAGCCACAACAACACTGACGAGTCATCTTCCGCATGGCCGGCGCCACGCATGCGCACTCTGACATCCGTAACAGACGAGGTTTGAAATTTTAATAATTTTCGAATAAACAAATCATTTTAAATTCAATAGGAATATTAGTAAAATATTCTATAATGTAAATATAATGTGTATATTGCGTAAATACTGTATTTTACTGCATATTGCATTAAACTTGACCAATTTTTAACCCTTAACTTTCCACTGTTTATATTTGCTTGATAATTTATTATTATTATTAAAAACGTATAGTCTTTTATACTGTTCTCTTCCAGCGTCAATATTATTTCTACTTATACATTCTGCTTTGCACACTATGCTTGCTTGGGCAAAATGTTGCTCCATCATTGGTAAGTCGCTTAAAAGTATTTGCCAAATGAATAAATGTATAGAAATGCATATTGCATAATGTCCGTCTATGAAGATCATTGTGAACAAGATGATTATTATAATTATTTACACATATGAGAATGCTCCTAACATTAGTGTCTGAAAACGAAATGAGCTTCGATGACCAGTCTTCAGCGACCTGTAAGTGCTCACAACATATAAAAGCAGTCTGTATGCTTTTATTGTATGTAAGACTTTTATTTTGAAACGTAATGCCAGCCGGCGCGAAACTTGTGTGTTCTTAACAACTGAGTTGTGGTGTCCTTACACACATTAATCAGATGCGGAATTTGTGTAATATCTGACTCGTTTTGTCCTACTTGTGGCGAGAAGGTCAAGCGAAATACGGTTATTTTGTGTGAATTCTCAATTCCAATTCAGCGAATTAGATAGAAGAATGGTGCAAATAGTCATCTCGAAGTAAGTGTCATCCTTCTGACAGTTTTCACAGATATATTTCTTAAGTGTGGTGTACTTTAATAAAACGTATTTACTATGTGTTGTGTAGTAATGCTGGTGAGGGTCCAGCTGAATGGCTTCTGGTGGAGCTGCAGGGTGAAGTGTTGTCCAGGCAAAACACTGGACTAGCTGGACATTTGATGGGAGACCTCCACTACACTAAAGAGGTTTGTCTAATGCTTCTAATATTACTATTAGCACTGATACCGCTAATAATCTTATTCTAACCTCACAATATCTTATACATTTATTATTTGTTGGATAATAAAAGGTAGTTTGACAGTAACTTAATGTTTGACCACGTGTTCTTTCCTCGATTCAAGGGTGTACCTGTGTTAATAGTTGGACATCACATTCTCTATGGCAAGCAGGTTAAACTCGAGAAACCCTTTGCTGTTTTGATGAAGCATTCTGGTGTCTCCCAGGATGCTGAAGAAACCATGGAAACCAACCAAGACAGACCAACTTCTTACACTGTCTCAGCTCTCATCAAGAAGAAACTTATCTTTAAAACCCGACCCAAACCAATCATCACTAATGTGCCAAAGAAAGTGTAACCAATGGGCAGAACTCACAGATCAAACAGAAAGCATCAGACCTGTCAGAGACATTGCCTGCTCTTCTGCTGGATTTCTAATTGCAGTAGTCTGATTATGTAAAGGTCTGCTTAAATGAATACTGATTACTGTTACAGCTAATGTATGCTGTTTTCATGGTTGTATATGTTATTGCAAAGAATAGTTGCATTTGTTTACCATGAAAGAAACATACATTACCTCTCAGGTAATTCTAACAGTGAGAAAGAAAATACACATTTTTAAATTGAAGTTTTATTATCAAAACATCATTTACAAGTGTTTGCAAAAATACAAGGGACAAGACCAAATTTGAAGAATCTCTTCAGATACACAATAATTAACATAAATACATAAAACACTGGTTATGTGATCTTAAAAGACCTTATTAGCCATTGTATGCTGTGGTTTCAGTGACACCCACAATAAATGGTGCTAAATGTTTCATGTACTTTGTTTTTTATTCTGTGAGTGGATAGAAGCTGCCAGTGACAAGTTGTAAAACAACTACATTTAGTTTTAAAAAGGTTAACTTAACTCAGTAAGATGTACCATACAGGAATATTTATAATTTCCTAGTTATACAGTCATGATAACTTGTACATGTATGTGCATAAAAATACCATTTTCCAGAAAATAAAGTACCCTAAAAAATGCAGATGCATTGATATGTTTCAAGATTATTGAGTGTTTAAAATATTTCAGGTTTTTTACTTTATAAAAATATATATTACTGCGATATACTGGAATGACTGGTGTAAATATTTACACAGCTGAAAAAATAAGATAATCCACAAATTCATGTTGAAATAATCCATTGCATTGGTTCTGGATCTCATTGTGTCTGGCAGACAGCAGTATAAATCTGATATTACTCAGTTTTTATTTCCTATATCTCTTTCTATGATTACCTAAATCATCAAATCACATTTTTAAAGGATTCTGAAGTCCTCTGTCAATGGTCCTTGTGTTCCTGAGGAGCATATTATTCCTAAAAGTTTGGCACCCAGTCTGCAAAGAAATTGCATAAAACACACAAATGTGAAGAGTGAGATTTGAAGTTAGACTGTAAACTAATTTTATAATTCTAGATTCATAAACATGCTGTATCATGTCACTGTGAAATTATAGACTTGTAGGAAACTACAGATCCACTTTCATCAGTCTATAGCCATCTACTTTTATGACATACCTGTAGGAATTACACATGTAATGGAACCAAGCGACAGACACGTGGGAAGACATTTCACAAAATCCTCTCTAAACGTATTCATGCACAAATACACACAAGCCTCAGTGTTTACATGTCTGCTCTCCAAAGTCAAATGTGTGTTTATTGGGGAAAGGAGCAATAAAAGTTAGAGAGGGAAGCTGAGGGTGGAAAAATCCTCCACTGTTTAACAAAACTAAATCTTTTTTAAATCCACCTATCTTAGTAAACCATAAATAAGTTCGGTAAATGTGATCCAGCTATTCATCTCTCTAGCTAGCAAAACATTTTGTTGACCTAACTAATGGGAATTATACAGCATATTAGGTTTAGCTATATGTTACATGAAAGAGTCGTAATGGTGGTCAAATTCTGCTACAGTAGACTAATATGCAAACTAACCTTTTAATACACTTTATAAAAATAATTTGTTTTTGAGAGGAAACATCCCAGGAACAAATAGAACATATGACAAATGGAAGTTACTTTGATGCATCTGTAAACATTTTGTACAGTGTTGTAAATTTTTGTGGTGTATCATAAATACATAAATAAATTAAAAGCAGTTTGTAGACTGTCCCATCACTTCAGCAGCACCACAAAATTCATGATGATATTCAGAATTATGCTGGATTGTCAGAGAAAAGACCCACTGACCGGCTTTTGGCAAATAACACCAGTTTAGTGTCTTCCTCATGTATTGGCACACACTTAACTAACCTTAACTTCAGAAAATTCCTTTAGCTTAATATAACCATGCCACTACACTAAGTTGTCACTCCATCACTAACCTTTGGCTCAACCTTTTGCGCTCCATCTTGACCGGCCATCTCAATGTGTGCTTTATAATCATGAGAAGCACCATTCGACTACTGTAAATTATGGCTCTCTTGAAAACTGATTTTAGCCACATCGCTTCAAACCGTCTCGTGCGATCCAGGAATGTAGCACCAGGTAAAACAAAATCGGGGTCATTTCAAATGATCCCTGATAGCTTGTCCTGCAGCATCACTAAAGTTATCCAGCTACGCTTCAGAATAGGACAGGTGATACTGTTCCTCTCTTTTGTTACAGCGTTTGGCCACTATGGCCAGGTAGAGCACCAGTAGTATGAGCCAATAACAGGCGTAGAGTATAGTGCCAGCAATGAGAAGAGCCTTCTCCGTCTCGCTAAAAGGCTCTTGAACCTCACAGTATATAGTATAACCCACGCCACCAAGCAAAACGGCCGCCCACACGGTCACGGGCACAGCTCCGATCAAGTTCACCACTATCTTCTTCCTGCCTGATGTGCCCCAACCTGCTTTGTTAATAGTCAACAGGGCGAAGATCTTAGCAGGCAACAGGCTTGACATGTAGAGCAGAGAATACAGTGACATGAAGATCATAACCAGGCTGCCTCGCAGGAAGCAAGCATAGGTGGCCTTCACCATACCCACAAGCTGGACCGTCAACAAGAACAGGAGGATGTTCCACAAGCGACCTCGGTAGAACAAGTGGATCACTGTGGCCACCAGGAAAAATGGGAAGAAGCCAGTCACCACAGACTCATAAGTCATCCAGAGACTGTGCTTGTGGAACCACAGGGCGTTGTAGAGCCACTCTCGAAAGTAAGACTTGCTCCAGCGGGTTTGCTGGTTCAGCCAGCGCAGGTATTGCGTTGGGGTCTCAGTCTGACATTGGGAGCGTGCCGTGTACTTGGTTTTGTAGCCAAAGCTGAGGACGCGGTTGGTGAGGTGCCGGTCATCACCAAAGCTGCACTTGCTTCCTAAGAAGGTCTGGTGATACCAGGCCTCCAGAAACTGCTGGAGGAGAGAGTTGCGGTACATTCCCAGCGGACCACTAATGCACTGCACACATCCAAAGTAAGACTGGCAGGCTCGCTCCACGTTGAAGGCCATCCAATAACGGACGCTGCTCAGAAAGGAGATCCACGAGTCATACTTGTTAAGGATCTGGAACAGAAAAGGAAAGAACTATGAGTTATTTAGCCAGGTAAGTTTATACATTTATGTTGAATGTATATGTTGCTGTTGATATTTACAAGTTGAGTTGTAACCTCACCTGAACATCTCCTCCCACTCCGCCCACTTCTGGATCCTGCTCTAGAATCTTTAGCATCTCAATGGTGCATGCTGGATCAAGCACAGTGTCTGAATCACACACCTACAAACAAAACAATAAACATAAAAACAGACTTCTTAGTAACTTTACCGTATACAGTTTTTTCTCTTTTCATCTATAATCCTTTGAGGTTATTGTTGATGATGTCTGCCTGAACGATAATTGACAGTTTTAAAGAACAAAGGCATCACAGATGTCAGCTTGCAGATGTTTCAAGGACACCTGTTTTTCTCAACCATACGCTGACAAGAATGAAAGGCTGCTGACAGCACACAGGTGTACTCAAGACCACAGGTGACAGGAAGGTAATAAGTCTGACGTTTGACCTCAGTGACTGAGAGGCAAACTGTAGAGTTCAATAGTACATTGTAGGCTAAGAAAGTAACAACAGAAAAAAATATCAAGTTGAATTAAAAACAATTTTTTTCCAGACTTACCTGAATGTAATCCACAGTGTTTCCCAAAGCTTTAAAGGCGGTGTACATCACCTCCCTCTTTCCTCCCCACTCTTGCATGATGCAGGAGTACCTGCAGCTCCGCACCACCCTGGCCACCCGTGCGGCCTCCTCCGCATGCAGCGCGCCCTTCCCTTCTCCCCCATCGCCGTCACTATGGTAATTCCCCTTCCACACCACACAGCCTGTGTGATCTACTCCACCCATCACCTCCTGGAAGATATCCATCATGTAGGCATCTTCATGCCGATTCCCATCTACCACCAACACAACTTTAAGTCCAGGAAAAGAAATGCGGCGTATGCTCCTCAGACACTTGCACAGGTAGTCTGGATCCTCCTGGTAGGCAGCGATGCAGAGAGCCACGGTGCGATGCAGGTGCTGGGGTCTGGAGGGACCTCGCATTTGCCTGTGCTCCAAGAAGGCGAAGAGGCTCTGCAGCAGGAGGTGGAGGGATAGAAACGCACCGTACAGGCCGAACGAGAGGTGGTGCTGCTCGGTGTGGATGAACTGGTAACCTGTTACATATGCAAGTAGAATGGCAAACAGCACCACCGCGGCGAATAAGGTGGTGATGAATATCCGCACGGCAGTGCCAAAGCGAGAGGGCATCTGAAGAGAAAAAGAAATCACATATTTGTTTGTCAGGGAATACATGGAGAATGCACAAATGGAAATGTATTTATAATAATTAAAAGATAATTTGTTGTAAAAATCTTTATCATTTTGACTGACTGAAGGATATGCACTACTTAAACCCATGTACCTGATAATTTAATCTTTTTTTTCCCATCTCATCAGTAAATGTCAGTATAATACAGTATAATACAATAATACAGTTTTATTTTACTCCATATTAGGCTGAATCCAATGAAGAAAGGTCCAGATCATATGTTAACCAAAAAATAAAAGATGCCATAAAAATAAAAATATGCCAAACGAAAGACTTTTTGTATTTTTATATTATTTTTATAAAAATGACAGTAAGCACATCTTACCCTCAATTCCCATTACTGTAATATGTCTAGGTGTTTTACACTCAAGTTTATAATTGTCATTATTGGATTGTTTGACACAATCTTAATGATTATACACATGTACAAATGTAATTACCGTAATAAAGTAATGAAAATTATTCCATAAGGAAACAATTTATTAGCAAAATCACCAGAAATTAAAGGCATTACAAAAAATTTGCTTTTTTTTCAGGAAAATAGACAAAATTGCAAAACTAATTATCCTGGTTTAAGGTTTCTTTTATTTGATTAATTATCCTAAATTAAGCTTAATTTTCTTTATTGTTTTTCTTTATTGTTTTCTTTACCTTTGAGATTCACCTATTAATAGGAAAAGCAGAAATAAAAAAATATATAGCAAAATGAGAAAAAGTGAATCTCTCACAAACTACCAGTAACAACTGAGATCTTGACTTCATGTAAAACTCAGTTTTCTCTCTCTCTCACTTTTTCCTTGTTTTCTCAGGTTAATGACTTTAATTAAAGGCTAGGCAAAGCTTGGCAGGTAATCAGTGGCGGTCAGCCTGGGGAACAATCTCTCCCTTTCATTCATGTCACTGACTCCAGCTCCTCCTCTCATGGAAGAAAGAGCCGCTTTACTGGAATAGAGCAGCAGAAATAACGCTGACTTCCCCTGAAGTGGCTGTTGATTTTTCCACCACAGTAACTGACTGTTCGCATTCCCAGAGTTATTTACAGCTGCATCAGATTATTCCAAGAAACAAATCGCCCTCATAAAATTACCATTTTGGTTTTAATTTTTGCGATTCTGTTGTACTAAACATGAACATCTATACTGTCATCAATACAAAATTGCTTATATGACCTTATTATGTCATAGATTGATCTTCCTTCCCTAGTCCTATACATCTCCCTGTGATGTAAAGAGCAAATACAAACAGAGTACATCCCCTGGGGGTTAGATGGAGACCAGAGGCAGATACTGAGTGATATGTTTGACCCTAATTAGAGGGATTCGTCTTCTGGAGACTAAGCACAGAGGGACACGGGTGTAAAGGGCCCCATATCAAACCTTAAACAAACTCAATGACACACATGTGATGACAGATTAAACAGTGTCCATGAAATAAAACCACAAAGAAATAAACACTCTCACCTTTGATCACTGAATGGATCAAAAAGCAGTACAGAAGATATATCATTTTCTGATTTTAACAACAGAAAGGAAGAGAACTGAAGAGGTTAGAGGTCAATTTTACTCACTGTCGTCATGATGAGATCGGAGATCAATTCTTCAATAATCTCAAATCTTTAATCCTCAAATACTGTATCTAACAGCTCCTGAATAATTTAATTATGAATGAGGTGAGACGATTCTGTTCCATCTGTTGTTTAGACCTCCTCCCTTCTGTTTAACTGGCTCAATAATCCACATTGGCTTTGATTCACAGAAAAGATGGAGGGAGACTGTCTCTCGTGACTGATGGTATGAGGATGATCATGGCAGGTGAGGCAGGTGGACGCAGATGAAAGAGCAGCAGACAGAATCCAGAAGTATGAGCTCACAGATGCATTGCATGCTGGAAGGGGCTGATGTTGTGTGTGTTCTCAGGTGAGGAACCGACAGAATGAGAACTTTAGTTGTAAGACAGGACACACTAACAAAGGGAGGAGGTTGAATGAATGAAGGGGGTTGAAAACTACTAGGACTGTTGAGGGAGAGCACCAGGTGAGTGGAAGTCAGATGAATGGCTAGAAGGCAAAACATGATGGGTATGGGTAAATTAAGACTGTTTAAATGCTACAAAGTCAAAACTTTATTAGAAAATTATTCTCTTCATTAGACAAATTAATTCATTTTTATAAACCACATCCACATTAGAGTCATACCATGATCCAAGTGCTACTCAGTTTTCTTTTCTAATATTGTTATAATATAGAAATGTAATAATGGCATTTAATTATAAGAGCTTTAGACAACTGACAATCAATCAAAAGGCAGGTTGCCATCACAATGTATTTTGTGTTGCAAATTATTTGCAAGACACTGTTGAAATTCCCTGAGCAGTGAACCCATGACCTTTGAGCTGCTAAACAGCTTTTCATGTTGACTTTTAACAAATGTGAAAAGCAGTCTATGCTAAAAATCTAATTCTGACATAACGAACATCAAAGTTTGATTTCAACTATTAATTTCACTATGATTTAAAACTTTAATCCTCCTCGTTTTTATTAAATATATCAAGGTTATATTTTCACAGAATGTTCTTCACATTATTTAGGATGATTTTATGTAGAAAACAGTAAATCACAAAAAATGACTTTAGCTGGGTTTTTACAGGCAGGGTCACAAATATGGTACAGTGCTAAATTACCACAAGATCTAATGTAAAATTCAAGTCCTGTAACAAAAAGTTGAGAAACAACATCGCAAACACTGCACACTAAAAAGGAACTTTAGTATTCACCACTAGGGGGAGCTTGCCCAAATTTACAACGTGCGCCTCTCTTCCTAACGATCTCATAAAAATATTGTATTTCTGTTTTTAATAATTAATTTAATCTGTAAATATTATTTACAGGCATATAAATAGATGTATTATTTTAAAGTAATATTGCTGAACCTTAATCCAATTGAAAACACGAAATACATCAGATCTGTAGCTACATAAAATACAATGTGGATTTGCAATTAAATTACCCTGACAAATCTTTTGTAAAGCCTTCCCAGCAGGCTCCAGTACTGTGGTAATTATTGATTATATATCACTATACTGTTATTTACATTATTCTGTTTTTGTAAAACCCAGCAAAGCCTTCTGAAAACTTTGAACAAACCTCAGTTATGAAAGCATGATGACATGGAAAGCCAAACAGGCGTCATTTTCCTTGACCAGGCAACACACCTTCAAACCAAATTCTGAAGCTTTTCTGTTTTAGTCTTTGCTGTTATTTACACAGCCACAGGACACTAACAAGGGTTTCAGGAAACTATAAAACTGTTATTACGAAAATCACACACAAACACATTTCAATACATTCAAATTAAAAAAAAAAATCAAAGACAATTCTTTTGTTTAATATCCAAAAACTACTGTAACCATGTTTTTATAATAATTAGTCATTTATTGTAGTAGTCATTTTTAAAACAACCTTACAGAAGACTGTTTGTGTGAATCCACACCCACCCCATCTAAAACACAAGGCTCTGACTTTCTCAGTTTTGTGCACACATACACATTGTCACATTGTCCATATTTCATTTAATTACTATCCCACCACCACAAAAGTCAAATTAAGGTCTCTTACCTTCCCAGCCCCACAACTGTGATGTGCTCTCTCCCTCTCCTCCGGTGTAGTCAGCCTTGCCGCGTCCTTGCGTGTGTGTGTGTGTCTGCCAGTCGTCTGCTCTCCGCTCCTCCACTACAGTGGAGCACAGCAGCGTCCTTGTTCAGCGTCCTGCTCACACTACATCTTTATTCCAACCACACTTAATTCAGGAGCTCCCTTATCCAAAAATACAGCACCATCTCCCTCCTTCTCTTCCCTAGTTTCTCCTCCCTCTCCTCTTTTTGTCCCCCACCTCCTCTCCCCCCTCCTATCCCCTTCGACAGTCCCAGGGCATCCCGGCCTCTGATATCAGCTGTGAATTAGGTTCTCACCTGGAGGTTTGGGGTCTGGCAGTGGACATCACCTCTCGGTAACAGCTGTGCTGCAGTATCTGCTGTATTCCTCAATACATTGTTCTGCAATGCAGTTTAAATCCCCTCACACTCCTCCTGCACTGATGCCTTTTCTTTCAAGGTCCCTTCTGTGTCTAAGGTCGTTCTTCTGTCCCAGCTCTGCATTGCAGCCAGCCCCAAACAAGACTCTGGACTGTTTGAGCTGTTCGGCTACACACACACACCCCCTTTCAATGCATCCTTTATTAGGTTATTTATTTATCAATCACTCCTCCCTCCTGCTGGCAGCCGGCTGGTCCTACACCGACCTACGAAGGGATGGAGTAATCAAACATAGACGAGAAAGAAATTCAAACTGCAGCACACTTTCGTATAATCAATATCTTGGCCACCGCATTGCAATCTCAGTTTGATTCTTCAACCTGCACCCAGCGAAAGCTTACTCTGTTTTAGCTTCATCTTCAGGTAAAACACGGTCACATGCTGCATGGCTGGCACAGTAATCAGTGTAATGGATTTTTCATGGCAGTAGTGGGGATAGGTAGGTGAACTTCTGTGACGCAGTTACCCCTTACTGCGGGATCGTCCTTGGCTTCTAACCAGAAAAGCAATTATTAAAGACACCTCGACAGTCTGTGGGGTTACTGTAGAGAAACACTGAGAAAAGATTTATGACACCCAACAGGGCAGCTGACCATATACTGCAGGGGAACAACACATCAACCCAATGAATATATCTTAAATATTTACCATCTCATTTCATTTTGATTTCTATAGGCCAACAGGTAGAGCATTGCATTGTCAACACAAAGACTACGAGTTTAATTCCTAGGAAACACACATAGTAAAAAAAGTATTTTGAATGCACTGTAAAAGATCAGACTGATCTCACGGGAATTTGGACTTGTGTTGGCTAATTCGTATGAATGTAACTAAAAACTATTGGAAAAAAGCAATGATAAAGACTGGGGAGAAGACAAAAGGTACTAAAATGTAAAATGAGATCGTATGAATTTGTACAAATTAGGCAACTCATAAAATATGTATAAATTGTGTTGAATTCGCTTTGAATAAAAGTGTATGCCAAATATCTAAGTGCTATAATATTTTAATGTTTTTTGGGGGGAAATATTAGTTAGTAGTTTAAAAAATATATTATTAAAATATTGTTAAAAAAAACATAACAATTTGATCCATCCCCAAGAGCAGCAGGTGCAGCCAAAGACAGCAGAAGGTTTGGTAAAATTTGTAACATTTTACTTTTATTGTTAGCTCTGTCCTACTACCTCTTTCAAAGCATTTTGTCTTTCACAGTACGAGTTATTTTTAGCAATTCAATAGTTAATTCACCTCAGCACACAAAGCAGACAGGAACACACCCAAACTACTCCAGATGTCTTTAAAACAGCCATAACAAGAGTAAAATGAAACTAGAGATAATAAAACAGTTCTAATAAAAGTCCAAGTAAATATACAAGACCATCTTTGGAAAACCAGCATGTTTCATTTTATTCTTCATAAACGCTCTCATAAACAAGCAAGCATTTTCTAAGTTTTATATCGCATCAGCTTGAAGGGTATAACACTGAGGTTAGAAACCCAGAGATGGGTAAGAGTTGTTTGGGTGGGGTGAGGGGGGATTTAAAAGAATGACTAATTACCCTGTCGTGTCTTACAATGATGTCATGACCCAGTCGTCTTTATATGTACCACAAACACTGGATAAAAGCAAATAGATGTTTTATCACCAGTGCTGAACAGTGGACACAGTTTACAGACACATATATCAAGCTTTGGCCACCCTCGAACCTCAACGTGACGCATAACAAAAGGCAAAGTGCTACTTTGTCAATTCCTTAGACAGATTTCTCACTTTTAATACAGGAACAGGAAGGTAAAAAAGAATTATTAGATTTATTTACTGCAGGTGTAAATATTTCTAAATCCTGCCAGGGAATCGTCTGTCGGTAAGGAAAATTACATAACTTGCTTTCAAGGAAGAACCACAATCTTTTTCTCAAGTTTCTGTTGAGGGAAGATGAACCTCCTCATGACATCATCCAGCTCCTCCAGAGCAAGCTGAGCGTGGAGTACGGCCACATCATCTGGGTCCGACCGGACCACCCACTTCAGAGCCCGATAAAGCTCTAGTAAAACATCGCCAAGTACCTGAGAAATACAGAATGAGGGAGAAATAAAAAGTGCTTAGTAAGCAAATGTTTATAGTACAGAAGACGAAGAGTAAACAAAAAATGGAAGATAATGTATACAGTATGTGTCTTTCGAGACCCTAACAGCGAGACGCAGGAGAGGTCATGAGGAGTTTTTATGAGAAGTCAGCTGTTCTGGCTTTACACAAAGACAACATGAGGGGCTGGTGACTTATGGTTTACCTGGACAAGCCATCTCATTACTCACTGCAACAGCTGTATTAAGTAACCACCATTTCTCATACCAGAAGGAGCACTGTCACACTGATCATGGGAAACCAAACAGACGCGATTTACAGATGTCTTTAACAGGTGGGCGACTCCTCACCCGGCCCAATGCCAAGGTCCACGCAAGGAACGCTGACTGTCTGCCAATACTAGCTCTGTACAATGCAAGTACAAATATTTAAAGAGTCAGGGTACTAACTGGGGTGGTCACTAATGATGTAAATCAGGGGGTCAAAAGTATAAAAGGTCATTTGCAGCAGCGCTGAGGTCATGGGTTTAGCTCATGTGTGATTAAAGATGGACTTTATGTGTCAATTTATGTGAATGAATGAAAACAATTCAAATGCTGAAAACAAGTCCAAACCCATTTGACATTCTCCCATGAAACACAAAAGGCAGAAAGTGAGGAAATGATAGCCTCAGTCACCATTCACTTTCATTGTAAGAAATAAAATGCAATGAAAGTTAATGGTGACTGAGGCTTTTAATGACGAATGTCCTGAACAGTGTGTCTTATGGACTTTAAAAAATAAGTAATTTTGGTTTAAGAACAGTGTGAGAGTAAGTAAATGAAGACTTTTTTTGTGAACTATTTCTTCTACTATTTACTGTTAACTATTTCCAAGTCGCCATTTACTTTCATTGTATTTTTTCCATAGAATGAAAGTGAATGGTGACTGAGAGTCACAATCCAACAAGGTCTATGTTAGGAAAAAGGGAAGTAATTTTGGTTTTAAACAACACAAGGGTGAGTATCTATTTTTATTAACTATTCATTTAAACCAAGGCTTTAAATGAATACAGAACTGTAGTCTCTAAGGTTAAAAAGGTCTCTAATGTTATTTTTTGTCTACTGTTATTTTATTTTATTGTACCTTAATTTATTTTTAATGTTTTGTCTACTGTTTATTCCATTCTTTTAACTATTTTTAATCTGATGACCTCACAACATCAGGTCATATATGCTTATCTCATGATGGGTCTAACAGCACATTGAATGACACTGACTGGTTAATGTAGTTACATAATTCTGAACTTGTGATACATTTTTATAGCAAGATCAACAGAGAAAATGGGATCCTTTATTAACATGCATGTTGTATATAAACCAACAGACGTATAGAAGCAATAGCAGATACAGAAAGAATGGTGGGTGTTATAATAATAATTGTTGAGAGTGTGATTAGGGTCGTGGGAATACGAGCGTCTGGTGATAGTGATGATTAGACAGAGCATTTGTTGTCTTGTACAGAAGGTGAACTCTAAATAAGAGAGTAGAAAATTACAGCTGATCCTCATCAGTCCAGATGCTGGAGGAATTCCTCCCACTGAACACTTGTGTCCATCTAACAGCACTAAATCTGTTGATTTAACAACCTGCTCTATAAAAACACATACTGTATAAGTTCATTAATATCAGAGAATAATAATCTAATATATTAAAATCAAAGGTGGGCCTTTATGGGGGGCATTTATACCATTAAAAGACTGAGTTTTCTTGTCAACTTTTGAATGTCATGCATTTATACTGGAGGTCAGTGGGCAATTGGACAGCACCTGAATAAATGTGCAACTATTACACTCAAACGCCAAACATTATATCTAAAAGTTATGTCTAAAATCATGTTCTGAACATGTAACTTCAGCTTTACATTTCTGTTTTTAAACCCTTTGGTACAATTTCCCCCACAGTTCTTTGGTTTGTTTTTACAAACTGTGGGACAGGTTAAAATAATTTTCTGCGGTAATTGACAGCATGCAACAGTAATTTACTGTTTTCTAAATAGAATTATCCTATATTCTATTGAAATATAACCTTGAGATCTTTAGTACTGAGTAAGGCCAGGTCAAAGATTGAAAACATAGATTTTGAGATTTTTACAGACAGCATCACATATTTATAAATACTCACTTGTGTGGTCTTATCACTAAGGCCTCTAAGCACCAGAGCAATGACATGGACCGCAGCCCTTCGAACTTCTGCCTCTCTGTCCGTCTTTATCAGGGCGGTAAGACACATGCTCAGCTGCGGAAATCAGCACACAAACAGAGGTCAAAAACAAAGGAAGGCAATGCGCAGGGCGTAAGGATCTGCAGTGCTGCGCTAGTTGATCTTAACGTCAATGAAGTGGGTCGATTGATGTTTAAACATGTACACGGAGGACTGATGAACTGGCCGAGAGAACCCTGTTGCAGGCAGGATCTTTCATGAATAAGCAGTCTACTTAGTCAGTGTGACAGAGATGCTTATTCATGAAGACTTATGAGGGAGCAGTGCTGCAGCTCAGCCTCGTACAGTAGATTCTCTCATCCAGCACATACATGCACTGAAACCATAAAAAACTAACTGTGTATGGAGTCACATATTTGCACGTAATGCCACATACATAAAAAATACTAGATTTGCGTTTCTGGAATACAGCAAAACAATAGTGTTTAGGTATTAGCTTAGATTTAAGACATGATGCTTAAAACATTTCTTGTTTTTGTCTGCGGTGCACAAGAACAGCTTTGCAGTGGCTATAGGTGGTTAAATTTATGTGCTAAAGCAGTCAATTACTATTTAGTCTGGAAAGCAATACAATAAAGAAGATTGAAAAGATGAATTGTCATTATATGCATGACGTCGATGCTTATACTGGCAAGTCAATTGAAAATTCATTAAAAAAAAAAACAGTTTTGAAAGCACAATATTTAAAATTCACAATTTGATTGCACTTATATGTGCTTCAGCTTTGCAGCTAAGGTATTGACTGATCCTAGCAAACAAATCAGTGAAACTGAAGTTAAAGGCGGGGTTATCCATACTATATATATGCACAAGTAGAAAACTATAATCTCAGAACAGGAGAGAAAGATTAAGTGAAACGTGCACATGCAACACACAGATGTGGTGAGCAGAGAGAACAATGACTTCAGACCACTGGCTTTAAATGGACTAATTACAGTCTAAATGATGCATTGAAAATAACAGATTTAACTTCTCATCAGCTTCACTGGTTGATTTGGCTTTTAATTGTGTGAGATTTACTACCTCTTGTGCCAGCGGTCCAAGGGAAAAGTTGAGCCGTTGGCACAGTTCTCCCAGGTTGGAGAGGCTGCTGGCACGCACAGTGCTGTCCTCATCTCGCGTACCGCTCAGGAAAACACCGATGAGAGGCTGGCCGTAGTGCGGAGCCAAGTCACCTAAAACAAGAGGGTGCCGGAATAAGAACGACCAAGAGTCTATACTTGAATGAAAATATAATACTGGTCAAAATATGTTAACTAAAAAAAGCATATTCACTGAAATAATAGAGTGTAAGTGATAAGAGCCGTCTAGCCTGAATATTATAAACACACACAGATAGCCGAAATTGTCACTTCTCTTTCAGTCTCTCCATCCTGGTGTGAAAGTCCAAAGCGCGTTCCTACAGCATGAGCACAATCACTAATCTGGGATTTCTTGGCTTATGAGAAAAGAGCTTTTTGGGCTATGACCATAAAAAGTCCTTCTCAAACTAACAGGTATTGGTGTAAAAGTAAATCTAAAAAAGAAAACTAAAGAATAAAAATGTAAATGTCTTGTGTTGGCATTGCTGAGCTTAATAAATCTTGGACCCGTCACTTGCTCCATTAAAACTAAAACAATGACTCCTGCATTAGTTTGATAAATTAAACACCATGTGACATTGGCAAATATGCTCTTAATAAATTTACAGCTGTCATGAAGTTACATCATAAACATAATTTCCAGTTGTGATTACGGATTAGAAATAAATATCAATACAATGAATATACAACATATAAAACAAATATACAACGTATAATTGTTTTTATGTCTTTGCAAGGCATATAAATATAGAACATAATATAAAAAATAGGTTACTAAAAATACAACTTTTGTAAAAGGGCCAGTGATAACAGAATCTGAACTCACAACTAGACAAAATCTAAAACTAAAAAATCATTATTATTGAGCTGTGTATAGCCACAGCTAGAGAACCGGCAGGTGGGTCCTTTGGGCAAGCTTCCCCACAGCTGATTTTACTGGCAAGACCAAAGAAATCCCAGTTCAACCCATCACTCAAACTGGTTAAAAAACCTTCCAGAACCGATGCGCCAAGACCTACTGAGACACAAATGTCCACTTGTTTAAATGACCAGTCGTCTATACATATCAAACAGGCTTAACGGCTTTTGTGGACTGAATCTTTGAAATGAAAAAAAAAGTGTGTCTATGGGGAAGAGAAAGGGCTAAGAAAAAGTGTAACATCTATTTCTTTCATCCCGGGCTTCTGTGGCCATCTGTTCAAGCCCCTTATTAAGGGACACGTTTAATTAGAAACCACAGTCACATTTCTACTGATTTAATTACAGACTGAATGTGATCATTATGAAACAACACACTGTGGTTTAGACATTTAGTTATTACAGACTTAAACACATGTATGAAGTCAAAGACAGAAATCAGTGTCTCATTAGATAATAATCAGAGCTCAAGTGTGCTGGTGAAGTGTGTGATGCCTCCTGCTGTGTGTGAATGTGACACGGAGCTGTGAGATTCATTGTGAGCTTTCAGTCGATTGTAGCAGCTGTTGGGCTTTTTGAGAGCCTGTTCTGTCAGTGTCGTGGAGAAGAGCCAAGACGACATGCCTCAAGCTCACTGATCTCAAGACACGATAAAAAACACACACACACACTGCTATTTGCAAAGGACAGACAGAAAAAAGGCAAAAGAAACAGATACTGTAGATCATATACAGTATAGACGGTGACCGTGCCACTTACCCATCGCCCTGCTGGCTCTCATTAGAACCTCGCCCACTTTAAGGCGTGTCTCCAGGGAACGCTCCCTTTCGGGGGAACCTTCAGTCGGGCCGGTGTGATATTCTCCCAGCAGTCTCTGCAGAATCTGCTCAGGGAAGGACTCGGCCAACACTGCCAACCCTGCATACAGAGAAGAGATAAAAGAAGCAGTCAGAGAGCCTGACAGACTCACTTTAAAACTGAAAAGAAAAACAGACAAAGTTAGCATCATTCTGAATCCAAAAGTTGTTCCCTAAAATAAACAGATACTAAGACTGATCATTAAAATACAGAAAATCTTAAGGTCTTTCCAAGAAAATAATTATTATTAAGTTTTTTACATCTGCAATCTGTAACGTTTGCTTCACTATTGTCATCTCTGTTTGAAACATAAAATTGCAGGTTACTTTATTAACTTATCAAAATTATAAATCACAAATTATAAATCATTATTACACACCTGGCACTGTAAATCTGGTTAAGAAAAGGAGACAGATTTTTTTATGTACCTGATTTTTGTTAATTTTTACCAGAAAAAGGTTCAAACTGCTTTTTAATTAATAGTTAATATTATGATATTAATAAGGCAATATAAAATGTATAAATTAAAATGTTCATGTAATACAGTATACCATAAAATATTGGAAAATGTGTACAAATTTTTAAACAATTCCCTAACTAAATATTATTTAGATTCAAATTGAAACCTCCAAAGAATAACTATGGTACCAGAGGAAAAGCGAAGGAAATACATCTTTACAAATGATAAACAAACGATCTGGCAAATAAACGGACAAAATATTCAACAGAATGTCTGTATTCAGTAAGCAGATGTAAAGAGAGGATGGGACCACACAACATTTCCATCAGGGGCCGAACACAAACCGAAATGTCACACTAACATCTGTGCTTCCATACTTTCATCCAAAAGTCAATTTTAGCAGTCAAAAACAAGCTATTTCAAATTCAACGTTACAGTCAGTTCTTAAGCTAATAAATGAATTACCATGTCACTCTCCTCCCATATCTTACCTTGAATAGCAGACAGATAGACAAAAGAGTCTTCATGTTCCACGTTCTCCAGAAAGAGCTGCAACACATTGAAATAAATCACTGGAGGCTTAGCAAAGAATCGGGGCAGAGTTAATTCATTCCTCAGTCTAATTATCGCTGACAGTTTTCAAGGTTTCATTTGTTCTGCGCTCAGCACATTTACAGTAATGCAAATTAAAACATGTCTAAGGCCTGCGGTAGGAAAAGATTGAAATGAACTCGTGGGGTAAAGCGCGGACTATGAACAAAGGAGTGTTTCCGATTTAACATGACAGAACATACTCTGTGTGAATTAAGGGGAGAATTAAGCACTTGATTTAGTTCCCCGAGGTATATGTTTGTCACTGAATCTTATGTGATTGTTAGCCTCGGTGTTTGTGTTTAAGTGTGAATTGGTTGTATTCATGAATTGTAGGACACAGACAAGGCTCTTATCACAGAGAATATTAAATGAGACACTGGAGAAAGTAACTAGATCCCATGAGAGTCTTCATAAGCCCTCAAGGAAGAGTTTTTACACACCAAACATCTCTGCTCATTTATAAAACATGGTCTGGACCCTCAAAGCAAGCCCACAGGAGAAAGACAAACACTGAGAATAACTAGACTAAATAAATGGTGAAGAAGTCTAGGAGATGTGCCTACGTGACACCTAGTTTATAGCAATAGTGCATACTAGGAGAATAAGTGTTTTATTTATCCCTTGTAATTATTATTATTATTATGTCTATAAATACAGTAAGTATAGAGTAAAAATATAAACTGTGTACTTAAAAAAGATCAAAAAGGTTTACATTAATAGAGCTGTTTTTTACATGCAATCACACAGACTTACTGTCAGTAGTTTGTCCTTGTTCTGCAGCGCCACTTTATCTCCATCTCTACACAAGCGGATCAGTGAGCGCAGCGCCACGGCTCTGGTGGGCACATCCGGGTCACAGGCCTCCAGCAAGCACTGGGAAAAAGCTTTACTGGATCGGACAGACCCATCCAGGACTGTATGTCCAGGCTTTGGATCGGTACTGCGGGTTGAGGCTTTAGGGGCTACAGCAGGATCTGTTTCATGTTTGGGATGGGACATTGGTGATGTGGGAACCCGGCTAATCGGGGGGCTGGGACTGTCTTTAGAGCTGTATGAATGAGTTGAGGTTTGCTGCCCTGGTGAGATCAAATTTCTGTTACTTGTGTGGGGTTTGGAAGATGGCGTTTTGGTTGGGTGGGTGTTGGAACCTTGGCCAGCTGGTTGAGTAGGTCTAGGAACAGTTTTTGAGCGGTAAGCCCCGTGTGTAGCGATGGTGGCTCTCAGATCAGACGCCAGTTCCTGGATGACCGGCTCTGGGTGCTGCTGGGAAATCTGCTCCAGAGGAGGAAGTAGTTCAGCCATTGACGAGTAATCGTCTGGACTCAACTATGAGAAACACATACAAATAGGTTGTTGAAAAGTGTATATTTCGACTAAACAAATTCTATATACATATTTATAAAAAGGTTAATTCCAATCCTTGATTCTGATTGGTCAATAGCTGTGTTTTATTCACGATTTTATCACTGCACAGCACCCTTAGCAACATATATCACAGTCAGTCAGGGACTATTTTTTCCAGCGGAAGAAATGCTCTTAGTGATTTTACTTTATCAAAGTTGCATTAATACATATTTTTAGGCTTTATATTAGTTTTGTTTGGTAACCGTTTAATAAAAGCAATAAGGTAGTCAAGATTAGTCACAGCCTTATTGCTTACATATACTATAATACAGAAATGATCAAATGCAGCAAAGACTACAGCTATTTGCAAAGACAAGTTCAACAGAATGACAAACAGTAGATTTTATTACAGTACGTTACCTCAGCAGCTCCAGAGAGCAGAGTGGCCACAAGACCCATTCCCATACTAAGAGTCTGACTTTCTATTGGACTATCAGCATCTCGCTCCAGACCAACACATGCCCTCTGTAGCATGGACACTATAAACCCAACTACCTATAGATAAAAAGAAGAAGGGAGTGAGAAATGTATTGCTGGCATATGATCTTGTGAGAAATCATCTTCTAAAGTAGCACAACCACATCCCATGTGCTACAATATTAGCCATGGGAGGATCATATATGTGACCTATATAACAGTCAGAGAGACAATGCTCTTTGTTACTGGTAAAATGGAGCAGATCTGGTCAGGAGATGATGGGGGTATTTTTAGATGTCCCCTATTTTTCTTTTTAAAACCCCAACTGAATCGGAGCAGAAGAGACTAATAATTGAAACTAATAATTTTATACTAAAATAACATCATGCTATCTTCTTTAAAATGGCAAAGCTCCAAAAGCACATAAATCAATCATTAAAGTAATCCAATGATGGAATCAAGTTAGCTAATAAATATCTTATAGTGTTGTGCATCCATTGAAACAAACAGATTTGCATGCTCGAATATGTATATGTAAGCTGAAAAATTGGGGGAACATCCATAACTTTGAGTCTTATTGGCTCTTGCATGTCTTACGACAAGTTGTCGTATGCTTATTGTGATGGTGTTTACCTGAAGAAAAGTAAATTATGAGCAATATTTTTATATTTGGGTGAACTGTTCAATGTTAACCCCTCACCCAGTTAAATTAAACTTTCATGGCTTTGTATTTTTCTACATCATACCTGAGTGGGTTTGCGGAGCAAAAGTGTGTGTGGAAGACCCTCACAAACGACAGCCAGTGTCTGCAGTAAAGCCAATCTCTCTTCATGACCACTCGAACGTTCCACCAGATGCTCCTCTAACTCCAGCAGGGTCATGGATGTGGTGTCAACTTCCTGTTCAAAGCCCTCTTCCTGCTCAGCAGCCACAGCTGTTAAATTCTGAGAAAGGATCCATCAAAGTCCATACAAAAGAAAGTTTGAAAAGGCTTACATCTTTACAAATGATAAACAAACGGTTTGGCAAATAAACGGACAAAATATTCAACAGAATGTCTGTATTCAGTAAGCAGATGTAAAAAAAATTACCTTTTGAAAAGGTATTTGATGTCAATACTTTGAAATGACTGTAAATATTAAAAAGTATTAACCCCAAAAAGACCAGCAGAAGAGGTCAGTACCTCCAATAGCATCAAGAAAAACTCTCCAGGCAGGTCACTGTCCTTCATCTCTCCCAACATCTGCACCAGACACTGAACTTTCCACTGCTCATCTGAGACCTTCTCATATAGAGCATCATCTTCATCGCTACCAGAACAAAACAAATGAGAAACACGTTACCAATTTACAAGCTTTTACAAAACATTGCATATTATCTCATGGTTAATGTTCAATTACCTAATTGGCACTTTGACAGTAAGTCTGGCCCCTCCTTCACTGCCAGGTGAGAACTGAAAGCCATGTCTGACTCCGCCCACCTCTCCCAGCAGGCCACACAAGCGTTTCAGCAGTAAAAGAGCTTCAAAGCGCTCCGACTTAGTCAGGCACCATATCAGGATCTCTTGACAAGGTGTGCTGTAGGAAATAACCATTTTTTGTCATTTTCAAGCATATAGTAGACACACTTCCCAAAATATCTATTAACAATGTTAAGTATTCAAAATGTACACTGACCGTAAATGAGATACATTGTGTTTTGTGAAGCAAAAGAGGCTAAATAAGGTTGGAATTACATCCTGCAGGGCTTTCATCAGCACTTCAGACGGACTGTTTGCCACCACACAGATCTAAGTAAAACATTTAAATATTGTGCAAAGTTGTAGACTTGACAATAAAGAACATGTGATTAAAAAGATTTAACAGCATTTACTGCTTACTTTGTATACATCTTCAATACAGCGCGTCAGCTCCCACTCCTCCACCACATCCTGGGGTTGCTCAGTTTCTGCAATAGAGTTCATTTAAAACATTACAATGTGAAAGCATCCTTAATAAACAAAAAAATTGTCTACTACTAGACCTATATGCTAACCTGTTTCCTCTGTACAGCGTTGAAGGGGGGAGAGAAGAGGACCAAGAAGGAATCGATGTGCAAACTCAGGCCGATCTTGCACCATGGTGAGCGCCGCCCTGGTGGCAACTCTCTGGAACTGCAGTGCAGTCAGCTTGTCTTTGAAATGCAGAAGCTCCAGAATCTAAATCAAGCGACATTATTGTATATCCTCTGATGAAATGCAATTTTCTGTATGTTCTCAAGCATCATAAGGGAATGACATAACATCTTTGTAAGACTATTGCTATTATATGATTATTAGTTGGTTTAGCAGCCAAAAATAACCTCAATTATGACTGCGTAATGACATAAAAATTGTCTTTCTTTACCTGTGGACATACTTGACTGTAGTAGCTCTCAGCAGAAAGGGACTGTTGAGGACAGGCTGCCAGAATCTTGGCCACAGCATCACATTTCTTCCAGTCAGAGTCTCCACCTGCTGGTCACAGATGTGAAACGCAGGCAAAAAAGCACAAGCTGAATATTTCTAGCTGTAAACAAAACAGGCTGGCATGAATCCTAAACCCAGTGGAAATTCACGTGGAGTGGAAAATACATTTTCCCCCAAAACCATTCATAAATATTATTATATAACTACAGAACATAATATCACTGTGCTCTTAATAGAATATGCAAAACGTGTTCCCACTCACTAGCAAAGCTTTAACCTTTTTTAACTCACTCATTCTGACATGAACATCACAGAACCTCTGTTTTTAAAGTGTATTAATTAGTAGCCCATTCATTCTGTATTTTACAAATACAGTATGTATCAGAACTAGAAATGGCCAAAATCTTAGAAATGGCCAAGAAAATGAAATTTACCATCCTATTACTTTCAAACATCCTTACTTTGTCAAAGTCTATAGATGTTTCTATGTTCTAAGTGTTCTCACTCTTTCCATTCCTCCTTACCTCCAGGCCCCTCTAGGATGGCCCTCACCACTGCCTGGACCCCATGAGGCTGCATTAACCTGTCAGAAAGCAGCTGTCCACAAAGGCGCCTCAGCCATGGGGGTGCCTGGGTCAGAGCTTTACCTCCAGCACTTCCACCTCTGGAACCTGAAGATGCCTACAGACACAGACATAGTATATACATGACTCACATCAAGATGCTTATGTGTATAAATGTTAATATTAAAATGCAGACAGAATCAGTAGGCAAATCACACCTGTTTAGGACCCCCTTGGAGAACCAGCAATTCCTTGATGACGATTGGCTGATACACTTTTCCTAAAAGATTGTGAAGTGCTTCTTTGCAGGATTTGCGCTCTTCTACGGTCAGCCGCTGATGTAGATAAGACAGCATGATACTGATTCAGTTTTTAGAGATCAGGTGATCTCTACAGTACAGCAATGAAAACAATGACTTTTCTAGATGTTTGTGATTACTGGATAGTTAATTCTGTAGAGATCACTCTCAATTTCTGACCAATCAAGCATTTAAGAGCTGACCTTAGTTAGGAAAAAAACATATACATATGTACAAATAATTTTGACTGTTTTGAGATTTGGAAAGCACATGACTGTGGGAGTCATCAGCATAATCTAGTCATCAAGTTGTTACATTTTGCTTTCATAAAAATAATTAAACCTTATTGTTCTTTGTGCCATCTCCTTCAGGACGATGTGGTCTATACGCTAACTGACACAGAGCTGCCATGACGTCACCCAGGTGGCGTGTAAAAACAGGTGTAGCTAGCGATGCCAGGGTAGACACCTCCAGCAAAACATTAGTGGTGATGAATAAACGACGTTCCACCGCAGGGGCCATATCGCGACGTACTGCTCTCTCCACTGCGGCCCCAAAAGCCGATCTTAGCCCCAGTGCCACCCCAACACCAGGGGCCAAATACGGGCAGAGACCCAGTGTGACTACAAACTGCAGCACAGTGACCAGTGTTTTCTGCTGCACCACACTGAGCACATCCGGAGGTAAGGGTGGGGCTGCTTCAGGGGTGCCTGGAGTGGGTCGTGCAGGATTCTGGTGAAAGGCTTCCAGGAGACGTGTGAGGTGACGTGCCAGACAAAGCAGTAAGAGGAGACATTCCTGGACAAAGCTCCAGGTTATGTCAGCAGTATCACTGCACACCCATGTGATCTCTCTTTTAAGCTCCTCCAGGAGTTGACGGGCTTCTTGCAGCTCTCCGTCCGCCGACAAGTGCTCACGAAGCTCTGACAGGTTCCTCTGAAGAGCTGACGAAAGCGTCGTTTGCGTGCTTTGGTCATCGTTCGAGTGAGCTTCTAGAAAAGAGTGGTGCGTCGTTAAGTGCAGTAACTTTTGACTAGGCTGTATTGTGAGCTTAAAGTTTGACTTTGTATAATATAATTATTTAAACATATTTCTATATGTAATATGTTCTCCCTTACCTCGAATTGGTTTGGTTAAGGCACTGAGGGACTTAAATATTGCTGTGGTCATTTTTCTCACGCTAAAATCTGCAGCAAGCAATGTTGGCGCGACTGTTAAACGTCATTACTACAGGAGCGAAACATTTTCAAAATAAAAGTTCAATTTTTTACTTATTTGAAGCAAAACTTAAGAGGGACAAATATGTGATAATAAAATTATTATTATAATATAATTTCATTAGAGCGTTTGGAGTAATAAACATGATATCACAGTAAAGCCAATAATTAATTATTCAATAATTAGATGCTTGATCGCATAAATAAAAAAATAAATGAATGAATAAATAAATAAATGAATGAATGAATTGTTTATTGTGTTTTACACATTATTAATAAAATACAATCAGTACAAACTAAACAAGGCTCAGTTAAAAACATTCCAATACATTTTACTATTATCAAAGTAAAATATCAACTTTTTCACTATTCATGTCACTGGCGTTGACTGAATTGAATTCTGCAAGCCAGGTGCAAGTTTTTTGCATAATGTACATACACTTAAATAAATAGTCAATAAATTATTATATAAATAAATATACGCATTAACATAAAGTAGTGTTTTACAATAATACAAATATATCTTTCATTCAAGAAAGACCATGTTTTTTTAACTTTAACCTTTAACCTTTTTTAACTCACTCATTCTGACATGAACATCACAGAACCTCTGTTTTTAAAGTGTATTAATTAGTAGCCCATTCATTCTGTATTTTACAAATACAGTATGTATCAGAACTAGAAATGGCCAAAATCTTAGAAATGGCCAAGAAAATGTTTCTGTACATTTATTACAGGAACATTTACTTTTTTCTGTAAAAAATAAATCATGTGATACATGCAACCTTCTCAGCTTATTGATATAAGCATATAGAATGAAGTAAGTAACTTACAAAAACTGCATTTTAAAACAAACACGACACATTGTATGAGATAAATCTCTACAGTTGGGGTAAGTGTTTTTCTCTATAAGAGATCACGATGACCTAGGAACTGCACAGGTGCAAGCTACTGTCACCGTCACATACTCGTACTCTAAAGAGTATTTGTTTGGGTCAGATGGACACTTGACCTTCTTCAGAAATAAACTGGTCTGCTTCACAGGCACAGAGTTGTAGCTGTTGTTTTCAACGCTGTTAATGATGCATCCATCACACAAACACTCTGCCACTTCATATTCTGAAGGAAACATATGTTGGTTTTTCACAGTTCTGAAAAAGAGATAAACAAAATCATTATTAAAAACTTGAAAAATTAAATTCTCATTTACTCTCCCTCATGTAATTCAAAACTGTATCACTTTCTTTCATCTGCAGAACATAAAATAAGATATTTTGTAGAATGTTGGTAACCAAACAACATTGGACCCCATGACTTCCATCGCATGGACACAAAATATCTTGTTTTGTGTTCCACAGAAGAAAGAGTCATATAAAGATATTGACGGTGAATAAGTTATGACAGATTTAGTTAAACTATTCGTTTATGTAGCGTTAACCTACCTTGTCCGCCAGGGGGCGAGTGAGCGATGACTGAGATCCAATGATGAGCGCTTAGTGGAAAGCTCGCGCAAGAAATCTTCGCAGGTGCTCGCTGCGTGATTGACGGGCTGTGGAGTGTGGTGGCGCGCATGCAGGGCGCGCATCATCTTTTGCTGTGCTTTATTGAACCCATGATCAGTGTTATCAAAACATCCCACACGTTTTGCTTCCAAGAGGTTTTCCGACAAAAAGCAGAAAATTATTCCACAAACCAGTAAAGTCTGCAACATAAAAAAACACTCATTAATGAAGAATAGGCACGAGCAGATGCAAGTAAGATTCTCTTAAAAATATGAACATTTAAAAGAACATAAAAATAATAGATGTTATTCATTATAAAATAAACATTTTCTTTAAAATATTTTTACTTACCCACTTAGTTTGTTTAGACATTATTATAAATATTGTAGGTGCTATAAGGCTTAAGTTAGATGCTCAGCTTGTGTCGGGTCACAGGACTATTGCTTCTTCTCACTGGTTTGCTGCATTTATACTCACCTGTCTCCATCACTTGGGAAAATCCGAGTCTATGAGGAAACAGTAATAAATATTTACTTCCGTGCTTCCTCTTTCATATGAAGCGCCATATACCAATGAAGCACATTCTAATGTCATTAAGACAGTTTTATTTTACCTTTTCATTAACTTTTGTTAATTTGAATACAAATTAATCACTTGCTCTTGTGCCTCTTAAGAACAATTTAGATTAAACTGATATGATCTAGGTATTCTCTCACAAATTTTGATACCTTGGAGACAAAATCCTTGTCATATTACTGATGTTCTTTTTTTGTGATACAATAGTTGTTTAGTCAGTAATGTATGCATGTTAATCCTGTGTCGTAAACATTACAAATGAATACATTTACGATATATTTAGAATATATTTGTTTTAGAGAATCAAATGTGTGTACATCTCATTTATAATGTTAAACAAGACTGTAAACGTAATGTCATTATTTAACATGTGAGAGCAGAGGTAAACTGTGGCAGCCCCCTGGATGTTTTGGACATGACAACAGCAGGTCATTTATTAACTTAAAAGAGCTTTTAGAGCAGTACTGTCAATCATTGGGGTTGCCATTACAGGATTAATCGGGACAAGACCAACCAAATTTCCCAAAATCACATCATGATCAGTTACGTAGAAAATATCTCCCCAGGAGTCCCCTAAGCTTCAGTGCATAAGGTAACTTGTAGACATTTCATGTCTGCTCAAGATAATGTGGCATTGAATGTGAATGTGTCATTTCCCCTAATTGACCCATTACCTTACTTTTATTTCACATGCTGATGTCTAGCAACATCTCATCTTTTAAATATTTATTACTAGGTTTAGTGTAAAAAAAGTTAAAATACCAATAAACTTTGTATTACGTCTGCACCTGTGTCAAAAAGAAACTTTTAAATTAAATCAACTCCTTTTGACATGAAATCTAAAGCCAACTTCATCCATTTTTATTGATGGCGCAATCGTTTTAAGTCATCCACTTACGTTGTATTCTGCTACACACTACGTCAGAGGTGCAACTTAATTGCACAAAAATCTTTGGATTACTTAATCATTTAAAATGGATTAAGCAATTGAAATGTGAGTATATTCTAGAAGAGTTTTATTGATTATTTAAGCTTTATTACCTGACGTACACATGTGCAAATAAAAGAACATGAATAATGATCTAAGCTCGTCATTGAGCTCATCTGATTGAACTGCACAGTATGTGATCGTTTGTGCTAAAATGTGTTTGCTGTGAAATTGCTTTGCAACAATGCAAAGTACTATAAAAACCATTATAGAAATGAATTCATACTAAATACACCATTTTTCTATTGACTGAGACAGAATATGAGAGAGAATATCACTCAAAAGATTTATTCTCTTTATCAAAATAGTTTATTTAGAAGCTTTTTCTGTCACAAAAAGCAAGACGGATTTATTCCGCATCACCAGGTTCTCCGTTGCAGCCTCTCATACTTTCAACTAAAAATGAGGGAGAAATAAAATGCAAGTTTTCCTTTGAAAAGCTATGGGAAAAAACAATGGCAAACCTTCTACTTCACATCACTGTCATTGGTTCTCTAGAATTATACACTTTAAGCAACAAGTGTTCATACATGTTGAGGAACAGAACAGGATGTACTAAATGCATGGAGGCTGATAGACAAACTCATTGGATAAGGTGGACCTGCTTATTGTAAGGTTTTAGAAAGGCAGTTTTGATGAGCAAGATTTACACACACAAATTCGATTACATCATTATGTCCATGAGGATAAAGCTCAGAGCCCCATCTGTCCACCAAAACGTACCCCCCCCCCCCAAGAAAAAGGAGCGAGGCAAAACCGGGAGAGAAAAAGAAATGGTTGTGGTAGGATGGAGAGCAACAATATGAAATGAATGTACATGGTTTTTATAATTGAAACCTACAGTAATCTTGGATCATCCTCCAAAAATGAACAAGTGAAGAAGTGCACAGTGCCACTTCTCAACTTTATCACATCAATATAAAATCTAGACGACCTCCTCTGAGGGCATAACAAGCTGAAATGTATCTGTGGCCTCTTTATCCCCCAAGACAGAATTATGTGATGCCCTGCAAGTTAAAGAACGATGACCATATCCCCATTTCTGGCAAACACTGGGCGTCCAGAAACAGATGTCCCAGAATCTGTACGAGGCCAGGCTGACGTGGTTCATTTCCCAGGGATTTTGGCCCTTTTGCGGGCTATGGCGTCCTCAACAGCCTTTAATTGTTTCAGCAGCTCCTCACGGCGAGAAAGGGTGCTGCTCGGTTTGGCAGAGCCGGAGCTAGAAGCCGAACCAGAACCAGATCCGGGTCCAGGTGCAGAAGGTTTTCCTGCAGATGTGGGCGCAGGACCTTTTCCAGAAGACTTAGGTGGTGGAGACAAGGGTCGCTTTCTGTGGAAAAAATGAACACAAATATTTTAACAAAAGATTATTTACATCTTTTGTTATTAAACACAGAACTAAAGTGGGGATTTTTTTTTCTTTGTAATCAAATTATGCTGGATTTCTCCTTTTACATGTTAACATACAGAATGAATGTGCATCTATTTTATACAAAGCAAAGCATATCACTTTCCTTTAACCCTTAAGAGTCCTCACACAACAAAGACAGTCAACAATCAAAGGAACTGAATAACATTTGTGCAATATTCATAGTCTGGACAACACGTGATTTATAACTACGTGATTTTGTTGTGTTACAGGGTGGCCAATGGAAATCACCACATATTCTAAGGGATATTCATTTGTTCAAGTGTGACTGAAGAGAAAGTGACATTGGGTACCTTTCTCCTTGTTGTGGCATTGGCCGAGGACCTTGACCTTTGCCTCGATCCATTCTGGGAGACAGTGGGGGTCGCCCAGGCATCCTCCTGTCTCGACCTACAGACAGAGATCAGACAATGACATGCTTTTACTGATTTTCTGACATCCTGCGAGGAGAGATCTTAACCACGACCATATATGCAAATTGCTCTTCGGCTATCAGGTTATTGAAAGGGTATTTTCTGAGGGAGAGTCATTTTGCCGTTTTGTTTTGTTTACCTCTATCAGGTGACATCGCCATCCTCTTACTAAGAGGTGAAGGGGGTCGCTCTTTATCAGCAGGGAAGTACCTCTTTCTATTGCCCCTGTCGGCTTGTTGCTGGTCAAACAGAAATAAAAAAGTCACTGACCCATAATGCACTTCTGCACAGCTGTCCGACAGTCATGTCACTCTCTGTCGGTTTACCTTGTTGAGCAACGTGAGTTTGATGTCCTTATGAGACCCATATCCACCTGGAGGGCCCATGGGCGGCGGGTGCATAGGGTGTCCCCTGTGTCCAGACCCGGATCTAGGCATACCAGAACTGGTTTTGGGTGGGAGACCGGATGGGTCCACCTGCTTTCTTTCATCCCTGAAAGGCTCGTCTTTTTTGGGGTTTTCCTTTGGAGGAGACCAAACAAAACAATAGTATTAAAACGACAGTGATGACTAGTGACAGTTGTACTTTGTTTACCAATGCCACAAAAAACAATAGTAACCAGCGCTTCTCCATTGTCACGGCTCAATGATAAAGGTGTTGCCCCACATGCCCAAGGGCCGTAAACAGTGACAAAGCATTGATGACATTGGGAACATACTGAAGCACAGTACCTCTGTCTTTGTTGGGACCCCGGTCTCGTGGAGGACCCCTGTCCTTCCGGGCATGTCCCGGGGTGGGTGATCGGGAGCTGGCGGAGGATACGGGGCTAGCCAGGTCGGCGTACATGTCATCTGAATCAGCGCTCCTGATGGAGCTGCTACTAGAGGAGGCAGATGACACGGATGACACGCTGCTGACGGACAGAGACCTGTGAAACAAACAGACATCTTGTTTTTCCACTGTGACAGGTTCTTAACAATCAAATGTGAACAAAAATAACATCTGACATCATAGGTGTATGCTCTCAATTCTAAAATAAACAACATGAAATTACATTTGTTGTTTTGTATCTACTTTCTAAGAAACCTTTTAGGTGCCATTGTTTTAGACTTAGAGAAGATTTAATTGTAGGTTTGGATTCTGCCTACCGCGACTTTTGTGATCCTGTTCGTGACCGTGAGGGCGAAGCCGAGGAGGAACGTGACCTCGAGCGCGAACTGGAGCCGGAAAAACTGCTCGCGCTACCACTGACGCTGCCGCTCACCTGCCCGCCTGCAGTAGAGAAACAGACACTCAATCAATCACTTACACATGAGGATACAATATGGAGGACATTACACCGTGAAGTATGGACAGTGGAAAGTTTGCTCGTTTTTTGCACATGAAAGTTGCACATCCATACATAACCATCTAATCTTTCTCATTTAACGAGATCTGTGAAAACTGTTTTTGAAAGAAAACCCAGCATTTCAGGCCGACTTTGCATTGCATCTGGACTATTTTCCACAACAGACTTTTTAGATATTGCACAGGAAACAGAGATCCGATGAAATATACAGATAGTAGTAAAGCATAAATACACGGTGCCGGATCTGATTGATTGATCGCTGTCATCTCAAGTTATAAGCCGAGTGTAAACACGATCCATGCGTCACATTAAAAGACTGAATCAATTGAGAAATACTTGGCATTCATTCATAATAAATTCTGAGCAGACAAATAACTTTCACAGATCAGTGCACATCGCTAAAGGCCAACAAAAAGCACATGCTTAACCAGAGTAATGCCCGTGCAAGATCATTCTTGTGAAACCTGAATGTACTTTCCATTCAGACGGCATTCTTAGAGCTCAACAGACCACACAGGCCGGAGTTCAGCAGATCGCTGAGTGTGTCTATATAGGTATTGGCCTCTATAAAAACTGAAAATGGAAATACATGCCTAAACCCAAGAGTAAGGAAAGAACATGCAAAGCTCTGTCACATGTGACATTTCTTCCTTGTCGTGCCTCAAAATGTTCCTCTTTGACACAATAACATTTACAAACATGGGCAGTACCACAAACTTTTATGGAAGCCAATTCTGATTAGGTAAGAATACATAGAAAGCATGATAATGCTTGGTACCCAATACACCACTTCCTAAAAACTAAACAAGAAACCATTGTTCAATGTACATTATTGTCAGTGTACATAATAAACAATCAATCTTTATTCATTATGCTTCATTATACTGTGCAAACAATTCACATTTATGCAAACAAAATGCAATATGGATGTTTTAGGGTTATAGTTAGGTGCATGACAAAATATAACCTATAGTATTCTGGACAGACTGGGTAACAACTTCAAATCATTGTGTGCTATTGCATTTATAAATGACTGAATTAAAAAAAAAAGCAATAAAAGACGTTTCTCTAAATCAAATGTCAACCACACATGGCCAGTGATACAGCAACAGTGAAATTATGTTATTAAGTCAACAAAATCATCTTTATGTAAGAGCATTGGAGAACCAGCAGAGCAGGAGATTTTCCTGAACACCCACAAAGGGTATTCCACATGTGACGCCTCGCTCTCACTTACACAGAGGAAAGAGGTGTTACACACTGCTTCCCTGTCCTCAAAAGCACTGGTACTGTTATGAAAGCACCTCACAGACACACACACACGGTAATCTGTTTAACTTAGGTTACTAGGTAATGGTTCAACATGCAAATCCCCCAAAACACAAGTCACAAAACACCCAAATGAAACAAAAACAAATGACTTGAGAATCTTTAGATCTTTATGGTTATGCTACCATTTCAAATCCTTAGAGGGATGATCACCTAAATATTTGTTCAGCGTTTACTAACCTCTTTCCAAACTTGCGATTTTATTCTCACATAATACTTAATATTTAGCAAAATGCCCAAGCTGCTCTTTGGCATATATTGAAAGTGGTTTCATTTTCAGTTAGTTCTCTTGAAGTTCATCCTGTTAAATGGTTATAAAACAACCAATCAAAAAGCCCAATAATGAGCAGTACCTGCGAGGTGGGTTGTTCTGTTGCCGTTCTTTCTTGCGTCCTTCTCTCATGTTGGGGGGTTCCCTCGGCTCTTTGGGTCCGGGGGGCCTGCCACCCGGACGGGGGTTGGGGGGCTTACCCGGCTCTGTGACAGCCTTGGGCGGCTTCCCTGGCTGTGCAGGCAATGAGGGACTGGGCATCATTTTAGGGGGTCCCTTCTCCCTGCGAGGCGGAGGCGGTGCACCAGGCTTCGCCGGAGAGCTTGAGAATGCAAATGACAGTGTACAGAATTGACCGGTATGATTATTACTATGATTAATATTAATGCCCATAATAATAGTACTTTTGACTTCCCTAACAAGCATAATTCACAATCCAAATATTTGCTTAGCTGTGCTGATCTAGAGTAAATACAGAAATACTTTAAAACACTTTCATGTCTGTATTTACACTTTGTTTGCGGCAGGAGGCTGATCCACTTTGTTCTTAATAGTGTTTCTTTGTGCTGACAGAGATGGGGAGGAAGAGAAGGATCTGGAGAAATGAAAAATAAAGTGATTAATATCAGTTACAGTTAAAAGAATGTGTAATGTAATGTTCTAGGCCAAAACCTGACTAGGTATATTGAAGATACTGGACTTCAAAACAGCAAAAAAGGATGTTGCCCCAGTGACATCATAAAAATAGCTTTCATATTTTGACATGATGTTTTCTTGCCTGGAGCGGCTTCCGCTGAAAGAGCTGTGCTGAGAGGAGTGGCTCGAGTAGGAACTCATTGAAGAAGATCGTGAGTGAGATCTGGAACGGGAAGATCCGGAGCCTGTGAACGACGAGGACCGGGATGAAGACCTGGAGAAATGGTTAAATAAAAATATTTTACTCATTTTATTCTGTAGTGGAAGCCATCAGGTACATTTCAGATCTTATGGAGAGCTCATTTGCTCATGCTATCAGAGTATGTTAAAATACCTAGAAGAATTGGAAAGGGAAACAGAAGATCCAGAAGGCCTGTGTCGCCTGCGGCCGCGTGGAGGAGAGCCCATGAGACCGGGCCTTCTCCTGGGGGACTTTGACCTGCGCCACGGGTCCTTCCATTCATCTGGCCTTTTGGGCATGGGCATCATCTCTTTCTTAGGTGGTGGTTCCATTGGCCCTCTAAAAAGGAAAGGATTTTTTTTTAGATTGCCGTTAGAGACACTTTCAATTAGAGCAAAAAACACCTTCAGAATGTTCTTTCTTGTAACACCTGTTAACACCTTCTGTTTCCTTTAGAGAAATATTTATTCTCATAACAAACATAAATAAAAACCCAATGTTTACATTAGCAGGCTGAATTACCAGATTCTTTGCCAAAGTCAACACACTGATACAAATTTGTTTCTTCCTGTAATTAATTTCAACAATCAGGCCAGAAATCAACCTAACAAGAATAATAAAATAAAAAACTTGCAACTTGAGTGGGTCACGTTTGGAAAAGAACAATTCCAGTCTGTCAGTGTGATTTGTGTGTGTGGCTATAAAACTGTATTGTATTAAGTTGTATTGAATTAGATGTTACAGGCTGTATCCTCTCTTATGACTGTGGAATGACAGAAACATGTCCAAAGGCTCAATGGAAAGCTTGCATTTCCAACAAGATAATGAAAATTTTCATTTGACAGCCATTTTTCATTGTGACACTTATGTAATTTTTTGTAACCATCAGTAAATGCATGACATTTCCACACTTGAAACAGATCTGTCATAAACTTCACAACATTCTACAATGTTCTCTGTATGCTGTACTATTAAATTACTTTTGCTCAATAAGCTGCAGAAAACCAAGTGCTCTTATTATAGGTCCCTGGTGTTCTTTAAGAAGATCAGCAGTTACTTTTTAATTACTATGTACTGATGATGCTATGTACTACTACGTAGGACTTTTATGAGTAATATTAAAACAAGCATATAAGTGGCTGAGTAATATTAAGGCTTCATACCGGAAAACGCATAATTCTTCCCGATTTCTCACACACATCCTGCTCTGTATACGCAGGTAAACATTTGTTTTTCCAACATCTCAACATCCAGCTAAAACGCCCTTGGTCTCACCTGGGTTTCCATTCAAAGAACAAATGAAAACGGTTATGAGAATATGAAATACAGAATTTATGATTAAATTACACCTTATAGGAACCAGTTGTCTAAAACATGAAAATTCTCTTACAATTTACACACATCATACCATTCCAGATATATGTGACTCCGTCTGTAAAAACCAGGCTAAAGTCTTTAAATCCAATTATGATGAGCAACAAAGTTTCACATATATTCATTAAGAATCACTCTTGAATAAAAGCTTTGTGTGTAACACTGATAAACCGCTGTATGTTATGAGATTTTTCATATATGGGACCACTACTACTACAGCGTCTTTGGTTTGCTTGGTGGTATTGGTAACCTTCTGTCTTCATCATGAACTTGTTTAATACCGGTGGATATTCCAGGTGAATTGTTATTTATGTGTGTATAAATGTGTGGGAGTTTTTGAAGTTGATCATTAATCTTCAAGGTATTTTGGGATCATCACATTACACCAGTATAAACACAAAAAAGGTATGTCTTGACTCTCTACATTAAAAAAGGCTGGTACCTGGAATGTCCTTTCTTTTGGTGACGTAAAAGCAAACAAGCCTGAGGCAGGCGGTGTTGCAGAGCATAATAATAGAACACACAGAGCTATTTTTAGATGAAATCTGAGCTCACCTTTAATTTCCTGTTTTGAGGGGAAAAAGGAAGTAATGCCATTCCATGAAGGAAGATTTTTTGCCATGCAATAACAGGCAAATCCCCAATTGACTAACCCAAAAAGAGATTTTTTTTTCAAAGTTCCAAATAAAAAAGTATTCTACAGATATAAAAAGCAAAATGACCACTTCAAATTTTATGTAAAAAAAGTATGGAATGACAATTGTAGGCATGCTGCGACACTTTAAACACCATTCATTTTATGCGTTTTACCATTATTCAAGATTAATCAATCTAATCTGTACTTAAACCAGGTCACCATTAATGTAAGAATGAGGAAAGAACACAATAAACACGTCATTATTGGCTTCTGCAATCTGTGCGAGTGACACTAACAGCAGAATGCATGTGAATATCTATATAATGACATGCATTACACAATGCAAATAAGGCAATCGAAATGTGCAATAATGAAATAAAACTACTTTTCCAATACTTTACCACAAGCTAAAGAACAATCCGGTATGTTTTCTTGCGCTGCTGAAAATATTAACATTTCTATAAAGAATGCATTGAGCTTGCAGGTTTTTCATACTTGGCCCTTGCTGGTAATTAAATTGCACTATACAAAGAATGCAGATGACTTTCGCTAAAAATCCCATCTGGGTGTGAAATATTAATTAATTCTCTGTAAAAAATGCTCACAATGTACCGACAAGTCCGTGCCCTGATGCGGAAATCGGCTCTATTTTCCTCCCCCAGATAAACTTTACTTGTTTATCTGTTATCTTTACCTAAAAATCGCCTGTGAGCTATTTTTGTCCATAGACATGTACTATTTCTGACAGGACTGTGGAAAAATTTCAGTATATTACTTCATCGTGCCTGCAGCTAATCTCAGCCAACATTTAACCATGAAATATGATCACTGCTTTTAACCATTAAAGAACATGTTAACCATTTAACTCAAAGCATGTTTGTTCTTATCATGGGAAACAGCATGCAATACAAACAGGTGTGTAACCGATCTCCTGGCAGTCAGCCATATGATGACATAACTTGCTTGAGAAGGCTATATAAGAGTACTGCACTAAACTTAGACTCATTCATGAAGAAAGGGGCGAGAACAGTGACAAGTAACATTTAAACACCTCGGTAGATGACACAAAAAAGTTCCAGTATAAAAATACAGGAGTGTGTTCTGACTAACATTAGTAAGTGTTTGTACTTTATTGTATATTATGTTTGCTATTACCTAACTTATTTTTAAATTAGGTATTAAAAACAGGCTTTAATTATCAAACAAAAAAAGATTTCAATACATATCAGACGTGGGTGTACGTGGGTGTACAAGACTAACTGCAGTGACTCTGTACTAAAGAATGAACTTGCTATTTCATCACATTCAGATCAATTATCTCAACTTATCACCTTTGTGACGTTCAATGATGAAACCTACAATACAAAGAGTAAAATAATGTTTGTACATTTCCAGTTTTGCAAAACCAATCGGACATAACTGGGCGAACAAAGACCGTACTCGACAACAAGGTCCTCCTGAGATCACCTGTTACATTCCATACCAAACTATTGTGCTATACATAGTACAAAGTTGTTCTTTGCTTTATGAAACAGTTTGGCATTTCTTTAAGAAATTACAAGGTAGAAAGTTGTAAAGCTGTACACAGAAACCCACAGAGAAACTGCTAAATCAACAGTGTCACTCAGGGTATATCCTCTGACATTTTAACTAATACTTCAAAATGTCCTGACATTATGGTGGGGTCTGGAATCCCACAGACATCTGAATGATACAGATTCAGTGGAAGCACAATAATACATCAATACACAACAATGTAGGGGGCAGAAAGAGGAATACACCATACACAAAACAATAGAAAAGGGAAGCAGGGTTGCTTCCTATTTTAGATTTTCCTCATCTTTAGGCAATCCTGCTCCAAAGAAACACTAAGGTTAAAAAGCTGTCATGAACGTGCCTTCAATCCAATTACTATTTATTTATATATTTTATAATTTGTACTTTCAGTCATTACAACTGTCATTAAAGATGACATTCAAATAACGTGCTATGGTATCAGTACACACAGTATTGAGAAACAGTTTCACCATATAGTTTTGAAATAACATTGCCTTTCGATGATTGCCTTTCCAAACTACAATTTCCTTAAAGTAATTAGTCATATTCTTCAACTTGAACAGTGCATGACAATGAACAGACAAAATCAATTTCATCAGACACACACATACACGCACATAACCTGCCGTGACACATCCAGGTAAGTGTCAAACTACTATGCACACCTTTCAACGTCACAGGGAATTAATTGATACAAAACAAACAGATTACAATCCTTTTTTACCACACCTGGGCAACATTATACATCAATGTCCATGCTTAATTATTTCTTTCCTTCATTTCTTTGAGAAGCCAGAAAATTCCCTAATTTCAGTATCGCTTGTTACAGAAGTGTAATGAGTATAGGTAATGCATTTACATTACGCGTGAACTAAAAAGACGTCACAACAACCTATAACAATGGACAAAACATTCACTTGTGACAAAGGAATCAGAGAAATTTCAAAGCTATGTAGCGATTCCAAAATCATGCAACAGTTGCAGAAGCTTAACTTTTTACCTTTTGCTTTTGCGTTTGAGTCTGCTTTATGTGAATATTTAATTAAAAAAAAATGTGCTAAATGTTTTGAACCAAAGCAATTAATAAATAAATGCGCCATTAAACCTGAACTGTTTAATTTAATTAATACAAGTGTCTTATGAAATAAAAACAGTTCTTAAACCATATTCCTATTTCCTAATGATAGGTCAAACAGATAGCCCTTCTCAACTTCCAAGAAAGATAACATATGAATACCTTTTTTAGCGATCTATGCATTTAACTAGAATATAAAAACACATTTTAACTTGATCAGAAAAATTCACACTTCTGCTTTAATAAACAAAACATATCATTATCTTTTACAAGCCATCTGGAATAACCAGACTTATTTTCTGCTTCAATGACAATTCCGTATTCAATATCCTGTGAACTGAAACAAAGATACAGCTGCAAATCTATCTTCTCTTCATAGACTGTATGATAAATAATTCCCTATGTGAGTATCATGGGACACATTCATCACTAAAACTGCTCTCCTTTACTTGTATAAAGAATACAAGTTCGGAACTTCCACACATCCAATTTTATTTGGAAATTTGCAATATATAATTTGAATTTAACAAAATGTTAATCTTTCTTTAATTTAAGTATATTTAGTGAAGAAATTACTGTAAGGCCAATAAAAGCATCATGATAAGACTATTATTATAATGCCAGGACAAAAATGATTTACTTGACAAAAAGTATTTTCTCAAATCAATTATTCAAAATTAAAATACATGTTGGACATTGTGAATCTAAAATTGAGGCCATTAAAAACAAGTGGGCAAAAAAATATGCAACCCAATGAAGCCATATTTAAATAAAGATGCTATAATGTGCACAAGTAATGGGGGTGTAAAAACAACACAACCGCACAGGTAGTCAGAATTTCCCTCCATGCAACATGGCAAACTTTGTCAACTCTTGCTTTTCTACTTTAAAATATGCTTCGTTGGTGCATTTCAGTGTAGCAAACTGGTAAGGGCACTTGCTGCAGAAGACATTGTAAAGCCTGAGACTCACCTGGGGGGCATATTCGTGGGTGAACGCGGTTTAAGCGGCTTCTCTTTCTCCTCCTTCTCCCGTGGTTCTCTAGGGGGCCTCTCCCTGGGCCGTCCCTCCTTTTCATCCCGTTTTAGACGATCTCTCTCCCACTCCTCTTTCCTTCGCTGTCTCTCTTTCTCCCGCTCCCTCTCTCTCTCCCTCTCGCGCTCTCTCTGCCTGCGCTCCCGCTCGCGGTGGTCTCTCTCGCGCTCCCGTTCTCTCTCTCGGTGACGCTCGCGAGGGTCTCGCTCCCGCTCTCGGTCCTGATGCAAACAAACAAACAAAAACACTTTTACTAGTAACTTTGTGCACTTCACGATCAAAGCCATTTGGAAGAAGATAATACAGAAAATGCTTCATGAGCATGTACTCACAGGGTAGTATGGCAGCGGGGTCTCTGTGTACTGCACCCGGAAGTTCTCGTATTGGCCTCCTCGCCAAAATGCCTCCATCTCGTAATCATAGTACGGGTCGCCATATGGATCACTATGACAGAGACGGATATTATTTTTGCACAAATGGGAAGAATAATAAGCTGTTTTTACATAAAAGTGGTTTACAGTGTGAATTTAAAATGTTTATTTACCCGTAACCTGGATCTCTGAGCTCTATATCACTGCAATACACAAAGGAAACAGGTAGAAAAATTAGTGGCACACTTCACTATTAAGTAAAAAAATGTATATTTCATTACTAGTTTATTTCAAACAGCCATCTGTGTGAAAATTCATTTTTAAATTAGCAAAATTCCTTTTAGCTTCTCAATAAAACTACATTCATAATAATCACACAAGCTCAGTCAAAATGCAACGCATCATATTGCAGAACATCCCAACTTCCCAAAAACAATTTTATGTCAACCACTAACTTCCTATAAAGTGGAAGACAAGACATACCCCGGATCTCTGATTTCCCTGGTGATGCGATAACCGCGTTCCCTGAAGAAATCATTTTCTTTGTCAAAGTCTCGATCATCTTCACCTATGGTTACAGTAAAACGCTTCTCCTCAAAATCTGGTTCCTGCTCTTTACGGATGGTGGCTTTCTTCAACACCTAAAAGCAAGCAGAGAGAAAAAAGGCCAAGGGTTACTCAAAAATGTACACCCCACCATCCCCGAGCTGGACCAGAGCTTTTCATTATTCATTTGAGCAGGTGCTTTTTCATCTCAGAAACTGTCCCCATCTTACATAAGTGAAAGTATTGTTCATAACAAAGTATCAAATACATACAGTTATACGAGTAGACATGTGCCAGTATTCTGTAATGCAATAAACCATGGTATTGAATATGTATGACTTTGTTGCCGTGATACCGGGAGATAAAGGTAAGTTTACTTCTCTTTTCCTTGTTGACCACCAAATAAAAACAACTAGTTGAATGACAGGATGCTAAAATTACATGAACTGTTATTATTTCCATTTGCAATTTATCTTGCTTCTACGAGTTAGCTAGAACTCCACTAGCTATGCTAAAGTTTGTGTCATGTATTTTAACAACTAAAATACAATAATCAATGTCAAAAGTAAGTTGTACAATTAATAATGACAGTGTGCCAGAATAGTTTTTTGTACGATGTTGATGGAACACAAGACAATTTTACACTTCCACACAGTGGGACTGTGCGAGTGAACTTGGCTTATTATAAATGTTTAGCTAGCTGTATTAGCTAACCTATTTGCTTGTTATTCAGAAAAAATAACATGCGTTGCAGTACTGTTGTACAGATAATTAGTGTGTGTCAGTAATGCTTATTTAAATATCAGGACAGTATTTGTTTTATTTATATTTATTTGTATTTAAATGTTTGATTGATTTAATGATTTAAAATATTTAAAGTTGTTTCTAAGAGGACAAAACTGAAGTTTGTTTAAATTTTGAACCTGTATTTGTCATGAAACTAAATACCGCAATAATACCGTACACCGTGATAAAACCTTAATCAATTAATGGCAGCATGAAAGTTTGATATTGTCACATGCCTATATATTAGAATCATAAAGTAAAGACATTTATTGTGGTCACAAAACCATTGCAGAACATACTACAGACTTATTTGAATGAATGAGTTTCCCCAAGGAAATCTCGACATTATTATGTTACTTATCTAGAAATGGCCCTTTTCAAAAAAAATTTTAATTGTTGATGATAAAAAGGGCTTATTTCTGCATCTGATAAACCTTTTAAAAAACAATTTAAAAACAGTGGTGAAGATAACCAAGATAGCCAAGGTACCTCCTTGGCGTGTCTAAGGCCTCTTTCCCAAGCACTTTCCACTGGAGGATCAAGAGGAAGTGGAGGGGGAGGCAACTCCTCCACAGCAGGCGTCCCCTAAAAACAGAAAAGGTTTACAATTTTAAGCACAGTTCAAATTAACATGGCAAGAAGAAACAAAAGAGTGAAAACAAGCCACACATACCCAAGGGTTAGCAGGCATGAGGGGGTGAGGTCCTCCACCTGAAGGAGGGGCTCCGTTAGGAGAGAAGGGGTCTGGTTTGGTGATGAGGGAGTAGTTTCCTTTATCATTGACTCCTGGATGGATGAACCTACAGATCATGCCCCACGTGCAGTTTCCTGGAAGAGACCATAATGCAGCCATTGTGAGCAAATGTGATTTTAATTAAATTTATGGTTAAATGAAATCCAAATGAATGATACAGTTGATATAAATAGACATAAAACATCATATTTACAAGCCATCATAATAGCAGTGCAATTGAGAAACTAGGTAAAAAAAATTGTTAGTTTAGTTGGCCTATGGGAAAGAGATACTACATTCAATAGCTCCCTCTACTGTTATAATCAGGAAATACATTTAACTTGAAACTAAAGGCAGGTGTCTTGCTACCAGACCTAAACCATTTTACTTGATAAAAGAGTTTCTATGACTGCCTCTGGCTATATAACAAAAAGCTACTAAGTAGCTAAATATAAGGATCAGATCAGGTAAATCTTTAAGTTTAATTTTAAGTTTAGAAGAGCCGACTTTTGATTTAATACCACCCGGGAAAGCCTTTCATATCACATAAAATTACCTTTCATGAAAAACCTGCAGATGGGTCTAGGTCTGATCTTTCTATCCATAGGGTCTTTCACCTCACCCTCTTCCAGATCATCATCCTGAAATGAAGAGAAATTTAATTCTAAGACACATTTGTTATCCAAAAGGCTAAATTGATGTGTGACAGTTTTAGTTTTTAATTTTCTTTATTAAATGGTATGATGGGCTCCAAAAGTGCCCACCAAACAAGAGATCTGTGTCAGTGAGTATGACTGAGCATGTTCTAACACGCATTGCATACAACAAAAACACACACATGGTTGTACTTTGTTCAGTCAAGGGTGTTTTTAACTGTACTGCCATAAATAGTGCTGCATCTGAAAACAAAGGTTTAATCACACTTACATCTATCTCTCCCTCATCAATCTCTCCATCATCTTCGTCTTTCTTTTTATCACGAAATGAGTCTCTCCTGCCCCCTTCCCGACCCTTGGAGTCCTCAGAATTTTTCCGCGGAGAGTCCCTATTATCCGGAGGCAAAATAGGTTTTCTCTCCTTTCTCTTCCTTCTCTTTGCCTCTTCTTCATCCTCTTCATCATCATCTGCATCCTCTCCAGCAGGACCCTTTTCTGTATCCTCCTCCTCAGGAGCAGCAGTGCTCGGCTCCTCAGGAACCTCTTCATCATAATCTAGCTCATGCTCATCTAGATCTCTGGACACAGATGACTCATCTTTCAAAGCACTCACTATCATCACCACCCTTCTTCTCCTCCTCTCCTGTTCCTCATCATCATCCTCCTCCTCCTCAAGCACTGCACGGCCAAGGCTAGATTTGGTGGTTTCTTCTGCGCCCTCATCATCATCCTCCTCCTCCTCCTCATTTTCTCCTCTTAGGTCTTCTCTCTCCTCCTCTATTGGGGTAAAAGGTCGATCGTGGTCTGGCCCTGGTGAGTCAGGGTCTGGCGATCTTGGCGTCTCTAAAATTTCCTCCTCAGGAGACCGGCTAACTTCCTGCCTGCTCCCTTGCAGGTGGGTGTCTTCTAACAGGTCCCCGCCCATCTTGTAGTCCTCCTGATCTGAAACTTCCTCTGGATCTTCTCTGTCAGCTGCAAGTCTGTCTCCATCATCAAAGTCAGAGTCTCCTCCACCATCCTGTTCTTCATTTTCATCATCATTCAAAAGCTCACTGTCTGATATTTCCTTGTTATCTTCTGTTGGGGACTCGGGCGACTCTAGCAGCTCACTGTCGGAGAGACCCTTTTCCTCCTCCTCAGGGGATTGTGGGGATTGGGTTGGGCTCTCGGGCGTATCCATTAGGAAGAACTCTGCATTCAATGACAGTGAATTAAATCAACCAACATCTCAACCATATAGACATAGATGGCTTTAGTTAAAAACTGGAAAGCAATTAATTCAAATAAGTGAATTCATCTGTTTTCTACTAAACATATTTAGATACCTTAAAATGTTATTGTATGTAACAATGTTTTATTGCTGCCATAATAATTATACATTTGTGTAACAAATAAAGCAGGTACATTTACCATTTGCAACCACAGTTTCTATCAAAATATGACAATATTGTTATTATTTTTATGTCGTAAAAGAATAACATCAAACGTCAGTTTCTCCTTTTCTTTACACACAAAAATACTGTATTATACAGCTAACTGTAGTAAGTTGTAGTTTGCTGTATGTGAAATATATTAATATTTTTAATTGATGTTAATAAACATGTTAATTAATATTTACTATGGTAAGGTTTAAAAACATTATAGTGTCTGAGAGTTTCACTGCAGTTTACTATAGTAAATACTAAAGGTACAGTATTGTTTCATGTTATCTTGACAGTCGTAGCTCAAACTAAGTTAACCCATTTTAATCACAGTAATATCTATAGTAGTGTGGCAGAAACTGTGGTTACCGTGGTACATTTATGCACATATAGTTTTATATACCCAAGCCTCTTATTAAACATTGCGTGCATTCACAATAACATCTTAACATTAGCCCGCTAACGTGGTTATAGCTTAACCGCATCCAAAACCAAAACTTTACCATATTACACAAACTCCAATCAGTAAATCATACGGAACTTGTTTACCTTCTCAGATTTAAGGCAATGGATTCATGAGAGGGCGACACATGTCATATTAGCCGCTTTATGTTTAACGGGACAGCTCGTCAACGGCGATGCGGCTAACAGGCCTGAATTCTGCGCGCTCACTAGACGACGACGACGGCGCAAATTCCGACATTTTCCGCACAATCGCGCTACTCAGCTATCGAAACGTGACTTTAAATAACCCATGTGTAAACCTACGACTCTAAATTCACCTGTTAAAACGTTGCACTGTTTCTTCGATGTACGCTGGCTAAAGTCTCATGCAACAATAAAGCGCCTCCTCCTACAAAACAGACGGAGAACGCGGATTAAAACACATTCGGTCACCTTTCACAGCACAGAGTCTCAGGGGACAGGTTCTCGGTGTAGGGAGTCACCCGGTCTCTCTCTTCGGGGTGACTGCGTTCAAACAATGATTAATTTGTCGAGGTTTTTCAATTTTCTTTACCGGAGAAATTCATAAACCCTGCACGGCACGGTGAGGGCGGCCATTACCCGGACGTCATCAAAGAGCGACGTCTGTGGCAGGACGATAGTCTTACAGTTCATTGCACAGTTTTATATTTGTTTTGTTTGATTTTATTATTTTATGTCATTGCATGTCTTGTGCTCATCACAAATAAATAAGAGTTTATTATGGTTGTTTCTGAGCACTTTTAATTGCGTAAACTTTTAGAATCATATCAACTGCATGTATTTCAGGGGATGTATAAGCACTATAAATATAGTAAATAAAGATTTTTTTAAATTCTAAAAATGCTGTTTTCTATAATATATATATATATATATATATATATATATATATATATATATATATTATTGTATTTAAGCTGTGTATACAATCTAATCTGTCTATATTTTATAGACTATAGAAGTCTATGAATTGTGTGTTCCTGCCTGTGTGACTATATATACAGGATGTCTCAAAGCATACGTACGAAAAACCAGCAACCTCTTCCACTAAGGGGAGCTATAGTAACGAATGGACCTACAGTTGAGAGGATTTACAGTTAAGAGTGCTTTTACGAGCGCTTCTGTACAAGATCAGATTATTTGATCGTCATGTCAAATACTTCACATCATTGCATTTTGTTTTTATCTGGGGGTTTACAACCGAGACTGCATCTGAGGTGTTTTTGAGTGCATCGGCATCACACTACAGGATTTATGTCTGGTAGGAGACGCTTCATTCTTTACCTTGAGAAGTTAGTGGTATTTTCCATAATATACATTTGAATTTATTTTTATGCATAATTCAATATAAAATGTTTTGTATTGTTTAATGACAAATGTTAATAATAATATGTACAAAAATGTATAATATAATTTTGTTGGCATTGTTATTATATATTGTTATATTTTCCAAGACAAATGTTTTACGTTTTACTAGATGATAAAAAATACTTCGTCTTTGAACTCTTTTATGTGTATTTGAAGCGATTCGGTGCTGCTTTTTTGCTCAGACATTATTCTGTAATTCTATAAAAGTGTTGTGTTATAAAACTACATAATACAAAGTCATTTTTATATAATGTAATGTAACACAGATGTTTTAAATAACATTTTAACCCTGATTTAGAGGTTTAATTGCTTTAAGTTCACATGATCTTCGAACTGACAATTGTCAGCCGTTGTTAATCATTTTTTTGTAATGTCGTTAATATGCTTTACTGTTCAGGCACAAATATATAACAGACGCTGACTCTAAACAAGAATACTTTGTCTGAACCCAGTGATCAGCCTACCTAGACATCATTAATTGGCATCACCTATTTTGGGGCATGAGAGTTTCGGAACGCGCCTGTGATGCCTCAAAACTGTTGCATTCGCAGGCAGCTTACTGTTTTGACGCACAGCTGATTTATGATTCTGGTAGTGATTCAGTCAATTCTAGAGCTAAACACTGTGAATGACAGCCTGGTTCATAACAGCATGCCTGAGTCTCACCATTAGTGAAAATCTCTGATGAACAGTTCTCCATGTATGTGACAGTGTACTTAAAGCATTATAGATATTACTAATAGTTGTAGACAATTATTTGTTATTAATATACAACATAATTATCATTTACATATAGCCTTACAGGTTACAGCACTGGTGCTCTTAAAAATGTTTTTTTAATTTCTGATATGTCACTTGTGTCATGCATGTTGATTTTTTTGACAGCAGACTAAGGCTAGCGACACACAGCCTGTGTCTTCTGTACATTATTAAAAACTACATTGTTTTGCTTAGTATCAGCATTGGCAAAATAATAGGATATGAAACAGAGTCCGATGAAGATGAAGTCCGAGCAGGCTATGCAATGTTGGAAATCGAGATTGAGTTAAATTACTTTGCACATTGTGTCCACCTCAATTTATTAGGGAAGCCCCAGGAGAGGCAGTGCAGTCTTATTTACAAGCCAAAGAAACGGCTGAAAAGAGCAACAGATGCTCAGAATTTTTTAAGCAACATCTCAACCCTATTTAAAGGCTTTAATGGATGGTAAAACATTAATTTCAGACTAGAATTAGTTCATAAAACATTTCTGGTAAACATTGTTTTCACTTTTATTGTAAAGTATACACCACCGCATGTAACCGGAGATCACTCAATATGTAGAAAAGCATTACTGAAGTCATATTTTGATTCATACATTGTTGGTTATTAGATGTGCCATTTGCCACAGCAGCTGTATGCCTTTGAGGCTTTCTGCGATTTTTCCTACTTATCACCATGCACTGCTAAAATGTCTCGTTTGAATAATTAAAAGCTTCTCATCCTTTTTCATTAATGTTCAGAGGAATTGTCCTAAAACCCTGACTAAAGCAGGTTTTATGGGAATATTTGTAATAAGACAAAATAGAGATGCTCCAGTCTCTATATACCTATGTGTCCTGTCTTATCTTTTTGTACCAGAAGAAATGGACCATTGTGCAATTATTTAGCAATTAACACAGGGCTATGAAATCCTCTTAACAGTGATTTAGACTTGCATTTTCTCTGCTGACTACTGCAATCTTTATTACAGGGTGATCGATGGATGGACGTTTGTATTAACAGGGGAAAAAAGAAACTACAGAAAAATTAGCCTCTGGATTCAAATGAGATGCCGTTAATGGAGGGATATCGTTACAAATTAACACTGCGGAGGAACGTTGTTTTGCAGTCAAAGGCTAGAAAATTAAGTAACATACATAATAAGGGAAAAGACCACCAATAAAAGCTGGAAAAGAGTAGATCATTCTTTTAAACATCAGAATTCTCCTTCCTTCTCCACCACTTTCATGTCTTCCTCTCTGTCTGCCTCTTTTTGTGTATAGTTTCTGATTCAACACTCATATGTAAATACTCACTCACACCAAAAACACTAATCATGCCAGAAAATATCAGCTCCAAAATGGACACTCCCACCAACATCTCTTTGGTGGGGCCCGGGGACGCTGTTTCTGAGTCCCTGGAGTACAAAACGGTCTCTGTGTTCCTGGTGTTGCTGGTCTGTGGAGTGGGAATTGTGGGAAACATCATGGTTGTGCTGGTGGTTCTTACCACACGACACATGCGTACACCTACCAACTGCTATCTGGTGAGCTTGGCGGTGGCGGACCTGATGGTTCTGGTGGCTGCAGGTCTGCCGAACATCTCGGAGAGCCTGATAGGCACCTGGGTGTATGGGCACGCTGGGTGTCTGGGCATCACGTACTTTCAGTACCTCGGCATAAATGCGTCCTCCTGTTCGATCACAGCCTTCACTGTGGAAAGGTAAGATAAAAATTAAAGATCACGATAGATAAGAAATAAATATTTGTGGTGCATTGTGTATGAGGTGTTTTCTCTACCTGCTTTCTCAGGTACATCGCTATATGCCACCCAATGAGGGCGCAAACTGTCTGTACGGTGTCCCGAGCCAAACGCATCATTGCGGGAGTGTGGGCTTTCACCTGTATCTACTGCATGCTTTGGCTCTTCCTAGTGGACATCCAGGTGAACCCCGATGGGCGTGTGCAGTGTGGTTACCGTGTCTCTCGAGACCTTTACCTGCCCATCTACCTTATCGATTTTGCCATCTTTTACGTCATCCCACTACTTCTGGCCATTGCCCTTTACGGTCTGATCGCCCGAATCCTTTACCTGAACCCTCTACCCCACCCACCAGACTCGGGCACCATCACTGCACCCACTCTCAGGAGGAGCTGCAAAGATCCAGCAGACCGGCAAGGACGCCCGAAGAGCGCGCTTTCCTCCCGGAAGCAGGTGGGTGTATGTTTGTGTTTAGACAATTAATTCTGCATTTTAATATCCACTGAGATTGCAGTCGAGGGCAAACTAGGGGCAGCACTGCTCTCCTGTACCGTGCTTTATCATCATTATCTCATATTTGTTTTTTGAAAGGTCAGTTCTTTCTCTCTATGAGAGTAATGTTTCACTCTATTAAATGTCAGTTTGTATTTCGAAAAGTGTGTTGATATTTTTCTCAGGAAGTTACTAAACTGCTGCAAAGCTTAAGTGTTTTTAATAACACCTTTAATTGGTGGAATTTGGATAATCAAGTCCGGTTTGTTTCATGTTTAAGATTTTTTATTATATTTTTCCAACTTTAAAGTTCATTGTGCTAACTGTGGGCTTTTGCGGTTGCCAAGCAACGTAGCACATCGACGCGGTCATTTTTATAGCCATTTTGCAATAGTTTGGAACATGGTCTGTCCAATCAGGAATTAGTGTCTGAACTGTCTGCTTTATCTTCACCTATCTCACCTTCACACCTGTGTGAATAAACACACATGTCAGATGAGAGATATTAAATGGCATAACAGGTTTTTTTATTATTACAATCTACTATTTGCTGTGTTAAGACACAGCTGGACTCTCTGATAGATTATAGATGTTAGAGATACAATCCATGCATGTTGTAAGAAAATGATACGCATAAAAAGTCATGCAAAATCTTAATCTAAATCATAAATGTATGATTTGAATGCTTATGGACATTAGCACACTTTCCTGAAGTACTGATGAAGATACATATTGTAGATGAGAATTTAATATGTCAAGAAATGGTAGAAGCAGTATTACATACTATAGCTACACAATTATTTTAAATAACACTACACACTTTAAGTGAACTGCAAAAGAGCTAAAATTAAGTTAAAGTTGCAAATAAAAAATAGTGACCAATTGCTTACTTTTTCCTATGTACTGTATATATACACTGTAACCTAAAATCTGGATTTTAAAAAGGTTCATGTTTATAATATTGTTCAAATACTCAAGATATGCCTATCTATTATATACTGTAAGACTTTGAATGGTTTTAAAACATTGAAGGGCAAGAGCAAACAGTTTCAAAGCAGATGTTGACCTTGTAGCACAAAATTCAAGCCATTCAGTGACCATACGTGTCCTTGCATTAACTGGGAGTGCGCTTATGTGTGTGTAAGACCTTCACGTGCGCCTCAGATCAAAATCTTAAAGATTCAAGTGGGCCCCACTTGAGCAAAACATTTGCATAATATGATTTGTGATGTTCAGTCAAGTATGCTTAACACTCCTGAAGATTATGCTCTTTGAGGTTACAAGAGCGGCTCCCTTTTGTACCACCGCTGCTCTGCACCTCCAGGCCTTTTGATCACTTCATCTGGAAATTTCATCAAGTTCAATACGATTTAAGAGTGTCTGAGTGAAGTTATCTATTCTCTGAATCTGATAAAGTCATCATTACAGTAAAGCCCCCCTCTTTATTTAACCTAATCGTGAGTAACAGCCGGCTTTGTTTGTGCTGTGTTAAGACCTTGTTTTCGATTGATAAGGAATCACAATAACCAGATATTTAAAATGCATATTTAAATAGTCAGCGTCAGTCATGCAGTCATTATCTCCTGCTTTGTTAATGAAAAGAGCTCCTCCCAGCCTCACACTGCTTCAATTACACGCTTTGTTTTGCAGACAATTTTGTCATTATTATTGAAGGTCTTTGCTTGTCTATCTCTTGCATGGGACAATGAGTACGCGCTAACCCCAGCGGATGCCTCGTTTGTGTGTTAAGAGGAGGATTTTAAGTGCGTATTTGTCACTGAAAATAGGTGAGAATACACAGGGGATACCTGTATTGTTTTTATAGAAAATTTAGCAGATTTATTCCTCACGGGGATTTATCAGCGTCCGTCCGTTTACATTTTTCACAGTGGCACAATCCACTCAAAGGGATAGCACACAATAACTGAATACCCAGAAGCTATTTCTAGCACTTTCTTATGTCATCCTCCCAGTCGCTACTGGCGATCCTGAAAGGATGCAATACATTAACCACCTGACCTCCACAGAATAGAAAAAGTAGCCTCTCCCATGATGACAATGTGTTGACCATCCATCCACCCACAGAGTTTACTCGCCAATTCACTGATACATTCACTTTGTATGAGACAGATGTTGTAACGCATGGAAAAGGGGGCGTGGCTACATTAAAAAATACTTTCTCATGAGATAGATGTCTAGAATTATGGTGATGAACTATTTCCAAAGGTAAACTCTGACTAAGTCTGTTTGTATATTTGCTCAAGATAAAAAATAATCAATGTTTCTTAGAGTGCATTACATCATGCTGTGTAAGTGCATGATTTCTTTGAGCTTTTGTAAAGTTATACCCTAGGAATTAAAATTTTTATTAACCTATTAACTTGAACACCTATGTTATTTCACTATTCACTTTAACATTTCATAGTTGAATTCTAATCTTACCATGACAAACTATATATTGTTAGAATGGTATAAAACTCAAGAATAAATATTTGTCAAATTTTCATAACAATAAACATAAACAAAAAAAGTAATAAGTAATAAAATAGGTTTGTATTTAAAAAAAAAAAGTATATTAAAATAAATAAAAATTATATTTTAAAATATAAAACTGTAGTTTGGGCATTTTCATGTGTATGCTCAATATGTGCAGTGACAGTTATCAGGTTAAAAGTGAATGAGGTTGTATTATCATATTTCAATATGTGGAGAGCATCTTCTAATGAACAGGTTTTCTGGCCGCTTAATTCCAGTGAAGACGAATCTTAATACTACAGCACACAATGACATGCCAGACAATTGTTTGCCTTCAACATTATGGCAACAGCTTGGTGAAATGCCCTTTTCTGTTTCTGCATGATAATGAACCTGTACACAAAATAAGATGCACAAAGTGCAAAACATTCGTGGAAGCTTGTTAGAAAAACATTATTTTTATAAGAAAGTATTTTTGATTTTGTGTTTGGGTGTCCTTATGCTTCTGACCTAAACTTGTTTTTGTGTGTCACTGCTTAAAGTTACACAAACCCAATGAGGTGTGGAAACATGTTCAAAATTCATTTGATTAAAGAAGAAATTTTGAGGTTAAATGGCACATTTAATTAATAACTTCTTGTTAATGGTCTAAAAACAAATTGTTAACAAGAGCCAATCTCTGACGGGTCTCTAAGGCGGTCAGATCTTACTTTAAATGTATGTTCAGCCTATTGCTTTACCATCACTCACTTTTTGACCTCTCGCCTCCTCAGGTCACCAAGATGCTTGCAGTGGTGGTCGTGTTGTTCGCTCTGCTGTGGATGCCGTACAGAACCCTGGTGCTCATTAACTCCTTCGTGAGCACGCCATACCTGGACGCCTGGTTCCTTCTGTTCTGCAGAACCTGCATTTATGCCAACAGCGCCATCAACCCTGTGGTCTACAACCTGATGTCCCAAAAGTTTCGTTCGGCCTTCCGCGCTCTGTACCACTGCCAGAGGGAGGATGGGCACCAGCGGACGCTCTCCATGCTCCAGAGCGGATACAGCCTTGGAAGAGACCCCCGATCCTGTAACAACATCAATGGCATCAGAGACACACCCAAAAAAATCATTTCAGCCTCGCTTGACCAGAAACAAAACAAACCTATTGAGAATGACAAAGAGAACAAGGACACGCAAATGACAGATGATGTAGAAACTGAAACAGATCCAAATATAAACAGAAATGATGTGGTGAACTGCAACATAGATGCTGCGGATAATTATAAAACTGATAGAAGCCAGACATCAGACGTCACCACAGTGGAAAATGTGGACGCAAGCACGATTAATGATAATGGGAAAAACACAGAGGAAAGAGAAGCTACTATTCAGGAGATTATCGCTGACATGGGCAGCACAGAGAAATCCACTCTTGGAAAAACTGATCAGAATGACAGAGAGCTGATTCACAGCATAGTGTAGATCACTCCTCAACATTTACTTTCACTGCATGCTGAGAACAGCCTTGAAATTGGGATGTGTGTCCTTACAGCAATCATCTTCTCTCTCCAGTGGAGGTGGCAAGACGAAGGCCACTCTCGCTTCATAATTTACAAGTGGAACCATTTGGCTGTCAGCAGCAGCAACACATGCCTCCTCTTCAGAGACACACACGGCTGCTTGCGAGAGCTTGATCAAGAGATGCTCGATGTGGTCAAAATATCCCACTGCATTTTGAACTGCTATATGATAAATATTTATAGCTATATGATTATACTTATCATGTATTGCTGCTGCTTCGATATCAAGACATAGAAAATAACACCATAGAAAATTAGACATTTGCTTAAGACTTTTCTTGAGAAAAAGACCCCGGTAATCACACGTTGTGCCAGAAAAGCAACGGCTTTTGTCTCCAACAGGGTTAATGTGAACAGGGTTGTGATTTTTCTTCAATTATTTGTGCAGCTCGAGTGTTTGCTGTCAACCATTTTGCCTATTTTTTATCTTCAAGCCCATTTAAATGCAAACTAACAACGAATCTTACAACCATTCATGCTTCTAAAGCACAGACCCTGAGTTTTCCCTGTAAACAATCAGAAACTTGGCATGTGCTTTGGGGCATGAGGTCTATTCAGATGCTTTCATCCGACCATAAGGCTCAGAGTACTATAATGACACACGTTTTTGTTTTTCTGAAGACATTTGCCAATGCCACAGTGCACGGAGATGTAATGCCTAGTCATTTGTTCTATAAAAACTCAAATACCCCCATATGCCCAGCGATATGTTGAGCTTTTTAGACTCCATTTATGGCCTCGTAAAGATGAGTAGCGTAGGGCATCAATTTGTCAGGTGTAGTTATTCATCTCTTATGTGGAGCGCAAAGAGCAGCTTCCACGCAGAACAGAACCGGCGCTTTCTGTTGAAGCAAGCAGAGATGCAACCATAAATCAGAACATATTCCTCCCTGTGGAGCGCAGTGAGATCAAAAAGTAATTCTCAGAGAACTTTATTGTTTAGCAAGCTTTATGCTTACAATGCCTCGTGTTTATTGGTGTGTTTTTTTGTCATGAATTGTTAATTCTCTGTTGCCGTCACTGCTTTGACAGTCATCTTTAGTTAAAATGTGAGCCCTGTGTTGTTATTTTGGTATGACGTGAAGGCTAACCGCTCTCCCGGAGGACTACAGGAAGAAATACATCCTCTGAAGTGTTTTGTTGTTGCTGTTGTTTCTTGAGGAGAACGTGCAGCTCTGCAGGGAAGCACTTTTTCAAAATAAATGTTAAATCTGACTGAATCTGTCTGTATTGTGAACACTGCAGTTTTCTTTTTTCTCTCACAAACTGTTCAATTTTGGATTTTCTCAACCCTCTGTTTGATGCTTTGGGTTACATTTCTATATAGCATCATTGTAAAGAGTCTGTAAATGTTACAATTCTTATCTTAAGTGTTTTTAGAATCTATCCCACAATGCTTTGCTGTTACTCATTGCTGCTGTTGTAATTCTTGTTTCTATGCCAGAAGCTTTTCTTGATGTTGCCAACTTGTGAGCCTAGAAAGCTTATTATCAGCTTCTATTTATATGTAATCTATTTTGAAAGCCATGGTTTATATTGTGTTAGTATTGTAATATGAAGCTTCTATTTGCTTTTGATTTAAAACCGTGTTGGATGTTTGCTCCGATTCTAATTGGAAGTTGAAATAAGAGTAACGTGCCAGTGATCTTCGAGCCTGTTCAGTACAGTTTGCTGCTTGTTTTTCAAAACAGAAAAAATGATGTATACATTTTTTTCTCCATGCTGGCATCCTATGTGAAAATTAAAGCTGGATACAAGTGCAGAATTTTAATGAGTTGTTGATTTATTCGTGTTGATGCTGCCACACGTCCTGGAAGGAAGTGAAGAAATGCTGGTTGCTTACAAGTAATGATGGTTTTGCATTGCACGCGTTCTCAAGATGTCAACAGATTCAGTCGTAGCACGCTGTAAGCAAATGACAAAAATAGGAGAGCATACTTCTATTGTAGCAATTCAATATGACATATCCAACAACAGCAATTATGTACTAAGACTGTTGCCTGTGTACGTTTCTGTAGTTTTATTGCACTTTCTGTCAGTGGATTCAATGCACATTCGAATTTGGTGTTCGTCTGGAGGGACGTGGTCTATTACCTGTACAGTTTTTAAAGGTCATCACCCTTTTAAACCCACAAACACTCACGCACGCTCCCTTGCATATAAATTTGCAAAAGGTACAAATTTTCTTAAAGGTAAAATGATAATGTTTGGCCCGACGTGGTTTGTATAAAGCATTGCAGGTAGCTTGGCAGCTGGTTGCTAAGGTTACATTCTTTTTCAATTCACTTTTGCCCGATTAGATTGGAGGAGGATTGTAGCCGGGGAAGATAAGACGCCCCTGAGAATGGATTTCCGGCCAGGTGCAGTGGTGCCAATCCTGGTGTTGATAAGCCATCTTTTCAAAACTGAGGTGTCATTCAACAAGATGAGGTTGCAGACAGAACTCTGTTCGTCAGCGGCCCTCGCTTTTCCACCGCGTGCCCCTGGCCTTCCAAATGCTGAATATTAAAAACTTAATAACACATATCCATTATGCGGATAGATCTAAATCGATTTTTCTGTTTTGTGTCCTCTTTTGTTCATACCAAGCATGAATCAGCCACTTATGAGTAACCGCCAAAAGTCATAAAGACCTAAAAACGTTTTTCCCTCTTTCTTTTCTCGCTCAGTAAGAGAGAGCGGCGAGCGGGTGAAGTGTTGTCTTGACGGAGAAGATGGACAGATAAAATGAGTTCCACCGAACGGGATGCAGAAACACTTCATCAGATTTGGTTATCACCATCTTCCTCTCATTTCAGCCCTCTCTTCTTTTCGCTCTCTGATGGCATTAGTTCACAGATTCAGCTGATGATGTCAGACGTGCGTTAACGAATCCTTTCATCAGTGGAAGCCACTGTTGACGACACATACTTTTTTTAACAGGCAGACGGCTGTGATCTTGACTACAAAACTAGAAAGAGATCGTCTTATATTGTGCTCTTGAACTATAATAGCCACGTCAAGTAAGGCTCTTCAGTTTTTGTGAATTGCGCATCGGATTATGAATAAATATCATTTTCATACTATTACCCAGAAAGTCTTACTATACATTGCCGTCTATATAAGAACTTGCTATGCTGAAGCAAACATTTAAAGCATTGAAAGTTAAATGTGGCAAGGATTCTATTTAATACTTTATGGATGTCAGGCAATTTGTTGGAAATAAAAGGCCATTTGTCAGTTAAATTGCACTCTTTTTTTACAGTGTAGCAATTACAGTTTGAAAGAAAAAATGAGTGTGACATTTTCGTCAAATGAAGTACAGGTCAGTGTATATTCAATTCATTTCATTTAACTGAGGAATGTGATTTTATTCTACATTATTCAAAATAATGATAACATTTTATGCAAGTTCTCTTTTCAATTGTATGTATATCATATACTCTGAAATGAAACATTTGGTTTGGTGCTAAGTACATAATAACATAATAGAATTAAGAGTTTCTCTTTACTAAACTGGTGTGTCATATTGAGTAAATATGTACTGAATAATTAAATATAATAATTATGATGAACCACTTTGGATATCATTATATTCTGGCAAGGGAGAAAAGATAACATCTGGTAGTGCTTGCCAACATCTTCTATTTTTTGTATCTTGTATAAAAAGACTAATATTGTATTGTTCCTCCTTGGACTCAATAGGCTCATGGACTCATAATAGACAACAGGTTGATTATTACTGTACTTCCCTTAAGATACTTTAGAGGAAAAATATTGCCCTTTTCTAGCTTATAATGTTAAAGCATTAAACATATTTTAATTAACAATTCCCAATTTATAAAAACCACATCAGACAGACTATCTTTAAACATTTTGTAGCCAGAGTAAAACATGGATCCCTCATCTCCTTAATCTTAATGCTACACTAAAAAAACTGAGAGTTGAGAGAAGAAAGCTTATGATTATGTTTTGATGGTGCTCTTTCAAAGACATCACATCTCCAGGCATGAGTGTCACATGCTCTTGCCCTTACTGAAGTCATTGCCCTGTCAGATCGCTCGTATCAGTCACTAGAAAAGCTCAGGATTTGGTGGGAGATCAGACTGTGCGGATAAGCTCTCTGCTAACCATGACACAGTTGAAATGATCAAATCTTAGCAAAAGGATAAAAGGAATGAAAGAGGCACAGTAGCTTCGAGAATTGTTGAGCTGAAAGTGTCACACACACAGACATCAGGGATCAATAGAAGGATTTGATCTGTGTCTAAAAAGGTTCAATTGCTACAGTGAACTGTTGTGACTCATCTAAAGAATGCCGCTAGTAACATTAATTTTCTTTTTAACCATCAAGTTTTACTGCTTTCAAAAATCTAAACATCTGAAAGCCACTGTTTAACTTCAAGGACACAAAAAATTTAAACGTTGTCATCACAGTTTATGCTTCTTAATAAACATGTATAACAGTATAAAGAATACGGTTAAACATGTTTATTTAAGAAGCATAAACTGTGATAACAACGTTTTAATTTTTTGTGTCTAAAGTAATGTATTATATTAAAGGCACAGCATCACAAAATGTATTTATGGGTCAAAAACAACTAGTAAAACACTGTGATTTTTAATTTCCTTAGAAGTTGAAATTAAATTATATTTAATATTAAACTTAAATTTAAAAAATGTAAAATTATTAAAAATAAAATGATTAATTATTCAAATTTCTCAGTGTTTGGCTTTAATAACACAAAATGTGCTTACATTAGTGACCCAAAAATAGTGAATTTTTTCCATTATTACATTTCTTTATTTTATTTACTGTAGACCTTCTGTCTATTTCTAGGATTGCATGGGGAAAAAACAGGGATTTATCACATGATTAGATTTCCACAGTACAGTATGTGAGAATCCTCTAGTTTGTATCAGTGATGTCTGTGGGATTCCACAGCGGTAAGCATTACTGTAATATATCCCCTACTGTTCTCAGTGGTTTCTAAGGCATTCCTGTCCCCCATTAACACTATCCCTTATGTATCACTGTGTGAAAAATCTCGACATTCCACTACTTAACTTGTCCTTTGCAGCCTCCGCAGGGCACAAAGCTAAGCCATGATACACTAATGTTCACAGCAGTGCATGTGTGTCTATATCTGGTAAGTGTGTAGGTGGTGGGTGTGTTGTTGCTTTTAAACATATGTTTCTTCCTCTGCAAGAGAACACTTACGACCTTTCAGAGATTGATAGTTTAGCCCAGCCGAACTGTTTGGGGAAAGTGATGTATTGCTTGACAGTGTGTCTTTATTGGTAAGTGTTTGGGGTGGGAATCTAATTTAATAAATGAATTGCTTAGTACGGTTCTAATCAGTGATATTGATCAGTTCTCATTATTACAAAAGGTCTATCTGGAAATAAGTTTAAATTTGGCATCAGTGAACATCATGTATACTTGTCGTGTATGTACTTGTACTTATACGGTGATCAGAAAACAAACGCAAGTGCTCCTGCTCATCTCAAATCAGAAACAGTAATGAGACCTCAATTGTTAATGGTGCTCACCCATCCTTGAGCTCATGGTCAACTCTTTGATGTTGATACTTGAACGATCTGTTTTAGATAACCGCGCCAACCGCTCTGCTTGGATCACGGTACCATGTTGATGGCAACACAATGAGCCGTATGGTAATTTTAAATAAAGTGTAGGAACAAAAAATAAAGAGCGGTGATGTTGAGCTGAGAGACTTGTTTTCAAATGTGGAGAACACAAGCCTTGATATGCATGTGCTTTGTTAAACAACAGAGGGTGTGTGGCACTCGAAACACATGGACGCTGGGCTTTGGGGTAGATGCAAAACACAAACCCATGCCAGACAAACAAGATATGCATTTACATCAGTCATACGATCGATATAGCCTGTACTATTTTATGAAGTGGCTAATTTGTATAAACTCATATTGAAGTATTATGAAAAAGCAACAATACTGCCCCACCTGTAATCTGTCATTGGTGTGAAATATGCCTGAATAAGATCATGCAAATTCATATGAATTAGCCACCTTGTAGTTAAAAAATGCCATCAGATTGTGTTGGAAGTCTATAGGAATTACACTACCAAATGCCATCTCTAAGAGTCTCTAAGAGACTATGTGCTCATGTTTATGTAAAATATAAAAAGCATTAGAGGTTAAAAGCAGTGCTGCCTTTCAACTTCAGAGAAAGTCTAACACGGAGAGCGAAATGTAAAAAAATGGGCTTGTTGTATTTGAATAGATCAAGAAAATAAATAAAACTTTTAAGATTTCAAAGCAGCATCTTTGTGTAACATTGATTTGCCCTTTCATGTCTCTTTTGGTGTGTAGCGGAGAAATATTTAAAGGTATGAGATCAGTCCTTGTAGTCTCAACAAGAAAATAACATTAAATATTAAACTACTGAAGCACAAACAATCAGAAAATGTAATGCTAAGCAAAAGATTTGTACACAAATGATTTCATCTGCAAGTCTTATTCATCGTGTCCAACTCCTCTTCATGTTATCTCAAAATTTTTAACACTTGTCATATTTTTACAGTGTTGAGCTATTGTGTGGCAAGCCGCATGATTTATTCATTAGCTTGTTTTTGTCACAGTGAGTTAGACGTGATTGCTGCCTACCTTCCGTTCAGCACTGATTCAGCCACAGGTTTGACGGACACGAGGGACGGGCAGGCTGTGGGGGTGGTTATCGTCATGGAAATAGACAAGGTTACTTTAGTCACGGACTCTGCGTGCAGGTAAAGAAAAGCCCAAGTCAGATTCTGCTGCATAGGGTGACTTTAATGTCAGATGTGGGAGGAGGTGTGTAAGTTGTGTTTTGTGAATGAGAACGTCTGGGTGGAAGTGTGTTGATTCTGGAAGTAATAAAACTTACCATTTGTACTTAATCTGTAAACCGTATACCTACATAATGCATGGGACCTTGTGAAAAGTAATGTAGAAGTACTGTAGTCATGGTAACAAGTCTAACCGTGTTTCCTCATGCGTACAGTATTTCACATTTTTTCTTTCATATTGGAACATTTCACATTTCATCTAAGCATTGCAATTCTTTTTCAACAGGAGTTTGTTAAATAGCATAAATAATGACATTATTTTGGTATGATAAACTGATGAAGATCAATTTGAGTAAATATTCAAATTGTTTAGAGTCCTCATTCATTGAATATAAAAGTTATTAAACGTATATTTATTACAGTCAATTATTAAATTATAGAAAAATAAACTTACTATAATAATCATAAGTAATACTTTTAAATTCAGTTCATTTAAATTCAATTCTGCGCTTCTGTTGTTGCAGAGTAGCTTATATATTTATAGATCACATATATAAGTTATAACTAATTATGAAATTATAACATTATGAAATTACAAATTATGAAGTAATTATGAAAAATAAAGGAAAAAACATAGAATACATGTAATTACTGCAACTTTTCAACAAGATGAACAAAACTAAAAGTGGTTGTAAACACTGTGTGTAACAAATTTTCAAAGTACATTTTTATTATAACTTAAAATAATTGTCTGTAAGACTGTACTCTGCTTCTAAATAAAACGATGCTTGAACTGATGACAAATAAATCAAAATATAATCTTTAGATGAACAGTACAAAAACATAGACAGGCATCACAAATACCCTACATCCAAGGGCTTGTTCTGACATGAAAATGTATCAAAACATGATATACCATTTAATTTGTGGCTTCCATAAACCATAATTAATTTTAAATTTTAAATGAGCAAACACTGAGACAGTGTGTAAAAAGAAGCTTAAAATTTTGTGAATGAGGACTCCCCCTGAGAGATAAAAAAATATCAAAACAAGTCAAGAGACTGTAGTAAAACATCGTGGGAGCTCGCTTCGGGGTTTAGCAGATGCCAGCTTGGCTTTATGAATTAAACATGGCAGAAACGGCAGCACAAAGACAGCTGCATGCCCGTGGAGTGGTGATAACCATGTCTTGAGTAGAAGGAGGACCTCCAGAGTCCTCACGCAGAGCCAGACTTACAGCAAACATCCATCAGAGACTGAGAAGAGCAGAGAGGCTGATGACAGCACATCAACATAGCCACTGCTTGAATTAATGGAGGGTCTTCTCCCATTTATTTGGACATTGTTTTGTCAGTGGAATGTAGGGATGTTTATTGCATAGTGATGAGTTTATATGCTCCATAACATGTAACTTTTATGTATAACAATGTGGAGGTTGATGTTGTTGACAAACTTCATAGAACTACACTAGAACTAATTTTAGACACAACTGACAAAAATGTTTCTTATGATCCTAAATATGTTTTTATCTGAAGGTGTATACTTTAATGTTTGAAATGACTTTTGTAGACAAAAATACACTCATGTTAACATAATCATTTATTTAAGCAGAATTATATATCAAAAATATAAATTTTCGAAATTGATTATTTGTACTAAATAATGAATAAAAAGCAGCCAATAAGAGTCCAGCGATAGAAATTCCTTCGGGTCGTCCTTCTAGGACCGAACACATGTTCTTCTGGCGATTCCTGATGGGAAATGGATTAGCCCTTGCGCCGCATGTGACGGCAGGGAAATTGTCACAGTTAATCTCACAGTTCAGCTCTGCTCTGGAGGAAATCCTCCAGGAGATGTTGAGGTGAGGAGAGTGATTGACGGGTTTTGGAAAGCTAAAGGCACCGCAATTCAACTTATAGTAATCAGAGATCAATAACAATGATGGTGTCAGTTTAATTCTGGGCTGCTCTCGCTCCTCTGTTGAGAACATAGTAGAAGGTAGAGCGAGACGGGCTAGGGGAAGTGGTGAATAAGTCGAGGTGTCACTGATCAAATGCACATGAGTGTCAGTGGATGGAAGAAACACAGCCGCTGGGCACTGCTGGTGTTTATCTGAAAGTGACGGGGAGTGCTGTGATAAAATAGCATAACAGTAGAAATGGTGTGTCAGTGACAGAGTCTGATATTATGGCTGTAGTTTACCTGGATATTTTTGTGAGTGCATATCAAAGGCACAAAAAGCGTGTGTGTATTGAGTACACACACTATACTATGGGAGATAAAAGCGTATTTCTCCTTCGACAGACAGGATGACATTTTTGTAAACAACTATATATTGCAAATACATTTTATTGTACTAAAGAGAATGTTTTGCCAGTGCCCAAATTTTGGCATGCTTTTAAAAGCAGTCTTTCTTACCCACTAGGAAGGTTTTGCGCCCATCATGCCCAATATCATTTTTATCATTTAGGACATTTGTGCCCATGAGCAATATAATAAACACCCTGCATGCATTCATAAATCCAGTTTAACACAATAAGGATGACATAAAAAACAAGTCACACACCAACATGTTAAATTGCCTGCCGTGTTAACCTCAATACATCATCTACTCTTGAGTTACCTGGCTCTCCTGCGGCGTGCTATGTATCTCAGTTGTCGTGCCAGCAGGTAGATGCCTTGTTGGGTGATCATCAACTCTGCGGTGGGCCCGGCCTCCCACAGCTTCATACTGATCTTTAATTGGTCTGTAATTAAATTAAGGCTTGTCAGAGAGTCTGCCCAGATTATCTGGGTCATGTGCAATTTTCCTCAACACTTTTGCAGTGTTCATTCGGCTCCTCTGAGCACTCAAGCATGGATAAATAGGATGACAGCGCTCTCCACACGAGCTGAATGTCCTGCATCTGTGGCACCTGCTGTTTGTGCTGTGAAGCGAAGCAATGAAGAAAATAGCAAGACATGGAGGAGAGAGAGATAAAAATATATCAACAGGTGGTACAGATAAAGATTAAGTGTGTCTGTTGGTGTCTCAAAGTGTGTGTGCATTTTTAACAGTAAAAAGTAATACTAATTAAGTTAAAATATGAAAAATTATTTAAGTATGACAGTGTTTAATTCTCTATTTAAAGGAAAAACAAACTTCTTCTCAGTTTATGAAATTAACTGAATTTAAGTCATGTAAATTATGACAAATTGCTTGTGATGTTCCTAATTTGTGAAACACTTTGGATTAAAGCGTCTGCTAAATTAATAAATGTAAATGCAAACTTTGATGTACAAACTGAAAATAAAATGATATTTTCTAATTTAGCTACCTGAAATGATTAAACCCAGAACATCTGAGCAACCACATAGCAATGCCAGAGTAACCACCGGAACATCCTACCATTGTAAAACAGGATGCTTTTACGTCAGAAAATGTAAACAAAATATATTTTGCATTGAGTCATTAAGAATTCACCTCTAAATGTGTTGTTCTATATAGTTCAGTTAAATTTATATTAATTTGTATAGCAATTTTCTAAATGCGTGTTTCTGTGTTTCTACACTTTCTACGCATTAGTGTGAGCATTAAATGTTTCATGATAAATGTGACCCTGGACCACAAAACCAGACATAAATGTAAATTCTTTTACATTTTTTTAAAATTAGTTTTAGATTTATACATCTGAAAGCTGAATAGATAAGCTTTAATAGATAAGATAACTATTGTTGTATGGTTTGTTAGGATGGGACAATATTTGGCTGAGATACAACTATTTGAAAATCTGGAATGTGAAAAATCAAAATATTGAGAAAATCATCAAGTTGCCCAAATCACAAGTTGCCCACATTAGGTTCTTAGCATTGCATCAACTCACAAAAATAAAAGTTTTGATATATTTGGTGGAATCTTACATAATATCCTAATGATTTTTGGCATAAAAAAATCTATAATTTTCACCCATACAGTGTATTGTTGGCTATTGCTACAAATATACCTGGGCTAATTATGATTGGTTTTGTGGTCCAGAGTCACAGAAATAATAGTAGTCCTGAAGTTGTAGAGAGAGCTTGGTTTCTGGTGCATCTGTGCTCATGGGAACAGGAATGCGGTATTGAAGTGATAAGAGTCTCTTTCACAGACCTTTAGCACAGGAGGAACTTCTGCCCTACAGATCACCCTCTGTACTCTAAAAATATTCCTTCAGCACACACACACATCAATATCACAAGCAGGTGGTTTTTCCCAAGTCTTGCAGGATTGTTCCCTTAGAGTTTTTATGTTTGTGTGCACTGTACATAACGGATTTATGCCATTTGATTCAACCTCTTTTTTAAAAATTTGTCATGATAATGACAAAAATAATATTCTTTTCTCAACTAATTTTTATCTCAAATTATTCTTTGCACATTACATTCCTGACTAAAATGTCTTTCTTTGACAACTTTTGAGCAAACATTAAGTCAAAATTGTTGTTTGTGATGGAAATTACACTGGATAACTACGGGATATGTTTCTATTTCTCATTCAACCATGGGTTGAAAATAACCCAACATTTTTATATTTAGTGTTGATTATTGTAGTTAATTTTAGGATTGGTTTTTATATTTTAAGATTGAAGGTCTATATCTGGGACAATAAAATCAATAAAACAAATAAATCATTCATAAGAGGAATTTTATAATTAGCAAAAATATATGTTGACATTATGGAAAAAAGTCAAGTTAAGGATCCAGGACAATAATGCTTGATCCAGGACAACCTCCTCGATATAAAGAAACAACCAATAATGGGCACGTACCATTTCAAAATAACCTGATAAGTCATCAATCAAAGTATAAAATGTTTGTAACTCTTTTTTTTGAAAACGGCAATAAAGGGTATGAAACCATCGTTTTTCAAAAAGCTCAATTTGTCAGTCGGTCTTCAATTACGTTTTATTTTTTTGTTGTGCTTCACATAAAATGACTCTCTCCCTCTGTTTCCCTTTTCTGTGTCTCACCAAAGCTGCTCAACCCTCCCTTCCCCAAACACTCCTTTCTTGCTCCATCAAAGGACCCAGACAGATGCATGAAAAACAAATTCCCTGCATTTGAAAGAATAGAGAAGACATTGATTTAGGGATTGAACTGCTTCAACTGGAAAGAGAAGAGACAAAGCAGAAGCATTGACTCTGAATCTCTGAAAAGATGGAGGGAAAAATCTGAGACACAGACAGCATGCTGATCGATGGATGGGAGAAGGAGAAAAAAGGGCTGGAAGAAAGTGGCTATGATTAAGAGATGAACAGCAGGCAGAAGGGCTGTCTTTTATTCCTTATCTGAGAGTCAGGGTCACAGTGGCTTTGGAAAAACGCTCAAACGCTTATCCCAGAATAGTGAGGTATAAGAGCCAATGAAACTCAATCATTACTGTAAAATAAGCCTCAGTGGGATTTTCCAACCCTAACATACTGTCTAAAAGCTTTCATTATAAAGAAAACAGAAAGTCACTGTTAACACTTAAAAACATATATTTCAGAACATATGACGTCAATCAGACAGAGAAAAAGATGTGTTTTGTTGCCAGATGGTGTTGTTAAGACTACAAGAACGGGATAACTTGGCAATGCTAACCAACCAAATCCTCATCCTTTATTAAGAATGTGGCACTGTACTTATGGAGTGAATACGAGGATGAAGAAATATCAAATAAGGTAAGACGATGTTGTGATTGGCAGTATTATATGAACATATTCCTGCTATCTTTTGGCCATTTGTCACTGTCTCACCACCATCAGATAACAATATTTAACTACATGAGAAAAATGGTGCAAATAGGAAACAGTTTCTTCATGATTCCATAAATGGAAATCCTGAAGGAGTGAAACACAAAAGCTCAGATTAATACAGGAATGTTTGGACTTACCAGTACACGCATGGCAGATGTCCACATCACACAGCTTGATCCGTAAATGTTTCGACAAAGACTGTTTACTTTTATTCCTCTGTTCCCAAAGGTTAAACCAGTCGATGTTTACTGTATAAAAGGATTACATGTAATGTTATTACTGCTTATATCTGGCATTTTTGCATCAGATACTATGTAAATATGCCAATAAACTTTATATTTAACTTTCATATGTGGTTATTTTAATCCTCAGTTCACATCAGCAAGTCGATATTACTTACTTTTCTAGTTCAAAGAGGTGCCACAGATCGATAACCATCCCACCATGAGCGGATACCGTCTCTAGTGAAGCTGAACTTATCGCATGCTAATGAACCTGAATAAAAACACAGCTGTTGACAATGAATTTGTTAGTTTTATTAGTTTTGGTAGTTCTTTAGATGTGAGAGAAACAACTCAGTGGCCTTTTGACAGGACAGGATAAAATCTAAACATTTTTCTATGCTGATTTCTGAGAATAATCTAAAAGGAAACTTTTATAGGAAATGTGTCTGACAGCTGAAACTATCTAAAACATACGGTTTGGCCTGTGTATGGGTTACTTTGTGTGAGCAGTTAGCAGTGAACTCTATCTAATCATTCTTTTAAGGTTAGTCTGAAAATGATGATCCTTCAACACTGTTAATATTACCCTGAAAACCTTTGCTCCTATTTCACACTTTTTAAGAAATCCTCTTTGCTGACAGAACGACTAGGAATCCCGAGGGATCATACATCAAACACACGACAGAAAAGATGTTCCTTGTTGTCAGACGTCAGTCCTTGAATGACAATCCAGAACAAACATGTAAAGCTCACTCCAAGAGAAAATCCTTGACCTTTTGAGCTCTATTACACACATAACAGCTGTATTTAAATCTATACACTTACAAAACCCAACACTTCACAGATTTCAGGTGCTGATACACCTACACAAATATGATTTTTTTTATATTGAAAAAAAAAAGTGAGTTTCTGAGTCATTTATGTCAACAGTTTATAATTTGTCTGACCAAGAGTAAAGATAACAAGAACTTATGTGATATGTCATATTGCATATTGTAAACAACTGTTGTTTTTCTATGAGATCTGTCAATAAGAGAAAGATTGAATGGAAGCAATTTTTCAACACTCACGTCCACTGTGTTATTGTCATCCTCAATCAATAGAAATACCAATCACAAAACAGATGAAACGTGAAAAGCATCACAATAAACATCATGAAAATCACATTTACAGTAGCTGTTGAAGCACATGTCAAGATTGTCAGTAAAAATGGGTTTAAAATTAATTTTAGTCAGTTCTGATCACAATCATTGCTACTGTACATAGTTTAAAAAAAACAAGTTGTATGAATAACTCTCAAGATACTGCTCAAAACTGATCTTCCAGTGTTCACAAAAGTAAGTTTTGTAATCACAAACAAACAACAGGAGAATTTTCATATTTAGGTGAACAATTCTGTGAAGCTTCTGATCAACGAGACACCAGCAAAAGCAAACTCAACTGAATTCTCAACGGTCTGAAGATGTCAAGATCAGATCCCCCCTTCAAACACACATACAGTTTTGGTCAAAAGACACTTACAATTTGCCTGACCATATGTAACACATAAACCTATGCTGACCTTTAAAGTTCAGATAGTGCTAAGCGAAGCGGTGAAGTGTGACAGACAAAATGACCAGCTAGTGGCAGCCGCCTGCAGGGTCATTGAGCTCTTACAACATGCTGTGTCAGTGAGGAAATACTGTAGAAGACGGCAAACCAAAGAGGTTGAATATAATAACAAAATCTGACACGTCTAGACAACTAAACACACAAAGGTTTTTACTTTTATGCTGTAAACTTTAAAATAAAGCAAAAACAAAACAAGGCCTGCTGATGGACGAGCAGGTTTAGTAACAGACAGACAAATAATTTTAATAACGTAAAAGCGTACACAAATTACGCAGACTTTATTTAGTCGAAATGATTTCTTATCAGCAGAAATCAGGAGAGTGCTGAATCTTTTGAGCCTCCGAGGAGCGGGTCTCTGTAATTACAAGCCAGATAATAACATGTGTGATACTTTCAAATCGTCTTTAATAACGTCTCGCAAGGGAGCGTTGATGGGCTGCAAATGGGCAGAAAAGCGATGGAGAAATTCCAGAGATGAAAACCGGGATGAGACGAAGCGCCTATCTGTGAACTTTCACACGGGCCGTTCCCAGATTGCATGTCACTCTGCGTCTAATGAAAATGAGTTTTTATCTGGTAAGAGCGTGGAACGTCAATGCCACTCTTTTCATTCTCCTTTATGCTGTTAATTAGATATTCCAGCGACAGACCGCAGAGATGTCATTCCCAACGCCCCGCGTAACACGCTGGCGAGATACTGGCCGTGATTGTGACTCAATATATCGCAACTGTATGCCTGCAGAATTAGACAGAAAAAAACATTAATTACGATACGGGTCTAGCAGGAAAAAAAAGAAAAATCACAGCTGCTGATAAAATGTATTATCTAAAAACACCCTTAGCTGGTCGGTGAGTTTTTAATAAATTGTATTTTAAATGTTTCTTAAAATATTTTTTGTGTGTATTATTTTTAGTCACATATACAAAAATGTGATAAAAGCGAAAACTGTGTGGTAACAATTTTGATCTCTTCCCCACAGTTACCAGAACTGATCATTTCTGTCACCAACAGAGCCAAGAAACATCATGTCTGCCAGCATTCAGCTTCTGCACCTGACCTTAGGTCACTGTGACCAAATATAACTTGGAGGGGGCGAGAGAGAAAGAGTGAGGAAGATGAAAAAAATGAAAGAAAATACGAGAGAAAGAGGAGACCGCAGACATCGGTCTTATTTGTCAGCCAATAATTTTGTTAATGCTAAGCTCAGTTTTCAGAATTCCTCTTGGATTGCTCATCGGTCTAGACCTGACAACACATTACACTTCAATGCATCATCATTTTTGGAGGCCAAAGTGGTTTACCACTGGCAAAATGTACATCTGAAGCACTGATGGCTGATGGTTCATGGCTGACCACAATCAATCTCACAAATCTACTCGCATCCCTGTTTCTATAAACCAGTTCTAGACTGTAAGAGCTCTCATGGAACAATTTAGTGCTGATTTATGTCAAATTCACATCACATTCAGCGTTTTTCTGCTGGGGCACGTCATTTAAATTCAGAACAAAGCAGACAAAATCTAGTGAGCAAGCGGATGAGTATTTTGTAGTGCTTTGAGGTTCAAAACAACAAGAGCCATTCAGTACATTCTTGAACTGACATATTTTTGATGCAGCATACTTTATATCTGAATCATTAAAAGGTAAATATTTAAAATATATATATATATATACTAACCTGTCTCTGTACAAATTGAGCATACACATACATTTTTCAATTTGAGATATTACATATATTTTAACAATTTTTATAATAAATAAAAATATAATCATTTTTATATTTTTAAACCTAAAATTAAAAAATAATTTAATATCTATAAATTAAATCGTGGCAGTTTATTAGTTTATATTTATTGTTATGAAAATATATAGCATCAAATATATTGGTTTGTAATGGTTCAGTTTGTGTAAAATCGACAGACAACATTTACAGCTATAGTAGTGATGGTGAGAGCAGATGCTTTCAGGTACTGATGTTACAGCTATACATACAGATACATCACATTCTGAGCTTACTGACAAGATACCCACTGTCATGGCAACCGAAAAAAAGAGAGCAGATCTGATGACTGGTTATGCATTTTCCGTAAGTGAAAATGGCAACTTTTTGACATTACTGCTGGTGATTGTCAGAACAGAGTTAAAACATATACTCGCTAATAAAAACAGACAAAGCAGGTAATAACTCCAGATGCCCTGTGTAGGAGAGAGGACATATACCTACACAATAATGAGGCATGCTATGAGTCACAGCTGGCTGAGATCATACACAGGTGCTAAATTCACACTGAGATCACTTAGATCAAACATTAACACTTAAATACTTAAAATAGCTAAAGCACTTTTTCAAATATCTACCTGGAAAATGTGCTTTTTAGTGACTTGTTGCATTTAAATCTTTCAATTGGCTCAATTAAAGTTTTGTACATTTAAGCAATAGACTGTATTTGTTGTATACTATCATTTCACATAATAACATCATTTAAACAGAGATGATATAGTAGCTGTGATCTTTGATGTTTAACATATCAAAATCTGCATCTATTGGTAAAAATTGAATAATTCATTCAAAGACTGAAGTTATTTTAGGAATATTATTAAAACTAGTATTTTATATAATATCAGTGCGTTATATGCTATATAATATATTACACAGTTTGATATATAACATCAGAATATGTAATACAAAGCAAGAAAAAAGTTATTTTTATTAAGTTATTAAGTTAATTTGTTTTCAATACCTCTCTCTTCTCTGACCTCTCTCTCTCTTCTCTGACCTCTCTCTCTCTCTTCTCTGACCTCTCTCTCTCTCTTCTCTGACCTCTCTCTCTCTCTCTCCTCTCTCTCTTCCTCTCTCTTCCTCTCTCTCTTCCTCTCTCTCTCTCTCTCTCTCTCTCTCTCTCTCTCTCTCTCTCTCTCTCTCTCTCTCTCTCTCTCTCTCTCTCTCTCTCTCTCTCTCTCTCTCTCTCTCTCTCTCAGATTCTCCCATCTAAAGTACAGACCCTGAGGTCTTGAGAGCCCAGGGAGTTCAGTGGGTTTTGCTTAAGGCTGATAATTTTCCAATCAAACAGTTCAAAGTAAACCATCTACTCTAACTCTCAACTCTATTTGGCTCGGGCTATAACAATGGCTCACATCCCTGCCTCACATCCCCAGGTTACTATGGAAACATTTAATAACCAACAGCAATTGCTTAAACCTTCAATACCATTATAAACTAGATACATTTTATTTACCAATATATCTCTTAAAGAATACAATTTATCACAATATGCAGATTTTTTTTGTAAATAGTCACCTAATAGCTCTGACTGAGTGGATGCCATGACATAATTTATGTGCAATTAATAATCACTGATGATATTCATGAAGGAATATAATAAGAACTGTGAATAATTAGTTGACCTTTCATAAATCATCCTGCCATTCAACAGATTTTGTAAGGAACAGGCTGATCTGCATTCATTAGAATGAGAGAAGTAGCAGCGCAGAATCTTACTATATAATATTTAAACAGGAAAAAGGAATTTAACAAAATATATATAATTTATTGTATGTGACCCCGTCTGTGAAATCCAGGCCAAAGTGAAAAAAATCTAATTATGACATTAGCAGTCATAGCCATAAAAATTATGAAAACAAGTAATGTGTGTTCATCACTGTAAATGTTAGATTAAATGATCAATTTTGAGATACAATACTCAAATTTATATTTAAAATACTGAAAATAATGATTTTAAATACTGATTTATCATTAATATTTAATATTATATAACAATTATATTTATATAATTGAATATTATATTTAAGGGACTGTTTGTTTAGCTGAGCAACCAGCATGTCAGGTATTTGTCCTGCTCACTTCTATTTAAGTGTTATATTAACCTGTGAACCTGTAAAATAAAAAAATGTAAATGCAAAAATCAAACAGTTTAAAAAACCTTTGCATTTTAAGCAGAAAAGGGCAGCGCTGTCAAAGCTTCGCACCAAATATACAATCGGCTGTCATACCACTGGAACCAAATCTAACAGGTTCTTTTTGTTTACTTACTGTGTTTATCCTCATTAATATATATTTACCAGAAATGTGGACAGTGAGAGAGAGAGAGTTCAGCTGTATTTGCAATTATCATTCTCTTCTGAGGTGAGGTCAGGGCGTTGTGATCCCAAAGATAAAGCATCTCTGTGCTGCTAATTACTTCATCATTTGAGATTCAGACCTGCTCAGTGTAAAGCCCTTGACTAACAAGGTATTTACATCATTTACAGACTGGCAGAAGGTGGATTTGCATCTGGTGGCTTGTCTGGTCCAGGTCTTAGTCTGATATCTGCCCAGTTAATGTCACAAAGACAGCATAAACAAAATCAAACCACTTACCAACAATAAACTGTTTATTCACTGCCCGTCTGATGCATTTTGCACACACGACTGGAAAGTACTTTCTCGGTTTAGTAAGCTCTGATGTAACATTACACAACATCTGGAAGAACTAGCACAAGGAGTTATTTTATCAATCCAATGAGCATACAATCCAGTTTATGTAATAATGGAACAAAGTTTGTCAGGTTTATGGCTTCAAATAAATATTAAAGCGCCCCTGTAGTCCAAACTTTTATCCTTTAAAAGAACAAAAACTTTTGTGTGCAACTATTTAACTAGATTTTGGTGACAAATTTGTACCCAGAAGTGAGGCAAACCTGAAAAATCTTACCAAATCTACCTTTTAGGGATGGCCTCATTTGTTTTTTTACATAGTTAAAATGCAAAAAGTGTGTTAGACTAATAGCTATGGAAAAAACAAAAGAGGCCAATTGAATGTCCTCATTTAGATAAATAAGTAAACATGTAAAATTGTCTGGCATTAATACGTTTGCATGGATAACATTTAGACCTATACACATTTCTGCAGCTCTATTAGTTCAATTCATTTTATACATGTTGGTTTCATGTTGCTCATATAAGCTTAAACTGTCATAGTGTGAATAAAAAAGAATAACAGAAAGTTCTGGCTGTGTGAGAGAATCAGAGGTGGACTTATACATCTGTGTGTTGACTATAATGAGGACCGAATGACTCACAATCACATCAGATCACAGGTACTTTAACCTCAAAAGATTCTCAAATCTGTTTAATGATAATACGTTTTCGACACATTACTCATAAACAGATATTTAAATCTGCATTTTCAAATTGTTTTCATCATTGGACAATCTTTCACTTCTTTATAAGACCAATTGTAAACTTGCACCTTATCAGGAGATGACTAACCTGGCGAGCTGTGATTCCCGCAGAGACCATCATTAAAACCAGCGTTGTGAGAAGATTGAAAAGAAATGCCTACTTACCTCTCTTGCAGACAGCAGGTCAGGTCTTATTCAAGCATACCGCTGCATTACTAATTGACTTTCATGTGCGCCAGCAACGAATCCTGGGAAGATACAAAGACCATGTACATTTACATCGCTTAGTTTTCTGGTGTGATATTTGATTCATTAGTTTATTGTCACCTGAAGACTAGAAAAAAAGTGACCATCAGTTATGTGCCTCTGATAGAAAACAGCTCATTAGGATTGTTAGCGATTGGTTGCTAAGGAGCAGATTGTCTCGATACTTCAGAATTGCATGTCTGAACATCATAAAACCATGAGTATTAGCTGTGACCAGTTAACCATGCCTCACCTCGGCCTTCTCATGGTACTGAAATGATCATAATCACAGCAATTATTACAAACCTTTCACAGCTCTCCAGCTCTGCAGATTCATGCTGATGATTTTATCATTTTATCTGATAGCAGAACATTTTTTGGGGAGTACCATATTTACAGCATTAGTGTTTTATTTACCTTATATGTTGAGATCTGCATGTGACATTTACAGCATTTGCCACTTATTCTCCCAGTTCTTCCTGATATTTACATATCAGCATCTGATGTGACATTTTCCTAGAAAGAAACAGGAAAGTAAAGAATAAAAAATGTTTGTAATGCCTCCGGGCAGCTATTTCAGTCATTGCAGTTTTATACGGTTGAACTTCGTAGGACTAATATCCCTAAAATTGCTGGATGTAATCACAATTAAATGACATATTTCCCACTAGCAATTTAACCTGACATCAACTGTACCATAACACAAAACACCTTACTTCATGTCATTTTTGTAAGTAGAAGAGCAACATTACAAGACATCACTGGAAGGCCATTGAGAAAATTTCAAACCTGTTCGAAAACACGCAGCAAATGAAATTGCATTCATTGACTTTATCTACCTGGCCAGCTGTCACCGCAAAGGCTTTGCCATTTTCTAAGCATTCAAAACAACTCGTCCCTGAGAAATAAAAAAGAAAAGAAGTCAAACGCGTGCTGTCAGATTCTAAAAGCTTGAATTATGACCACCTAAAGATAATGACCTTTAGAAACGTGCATTTGATTACAATCACCACCATCCAATACATGCTGGGCTAAATTGTGTTCGTGCACTACAGGTGAGTCTTGTTTTTGTTATTTTGCATTGATTGGTGATGTGTTTGGCAGATTCACTTTTTGCACTCTTTGATTCCTCGTCTTTGTACGATGGGTCAGAAATGTGATGTCCTTATTAATGGCTAGGATTATAAATGCCAGGTGTATTGTAATTGTTACTAAAGAGGAGACCTCTGGGTCTTCAATCTCTCATCTTCTATTTTGTTAGATGCACTCGACTAAAGGTGAACTAATGAAAATGGCCAAATCAATGATTGCACAGGGCAGGGTTAACATGTGTGTGCATTTCCATCTGTGTTGCATTCAGTCAATCCTGTCACAGTATCGACTGACATTAGAAAACAAGGGCCAACCTTTGGTTGAGACAACAGCGCTCAACAATTAGTGATTGGTAGGCATTGGACATTTTACAGTGTGAGAATAAAAGGTCTGGGAAAGTGTGAATTTTGAATTATTTTTATATATTTACCTTAAGAGTTTTATAAGCAGTCAAGGACGGCTCTCGTTCACAACGCTAAGGCTGAAATACAGTAGTCGTTATCATTTTCCCTCATTGCTTCGCAAGTCAAGAATATGCTAAATACCTAAATTCCAGAAGGAATTGTGTACCATTATGCAGAAATGGCAAACGAAGAGCCTGACTCTACACTGTGGGATACATTATGCCTATTAAAATCCCTAATGGATTTTAAAAACCATTCAGCACCTTTTTATTAAATACCGTTCATACTAACTATGAAAACAGAAAGGTAAAATTGCCTTCAAGTTATTAATTATTCGATTCTAAACTCGACAGTTAGGCCATCTATTCCCTAAACCACATTTGGTTGAGATTTATTTAGTAAAAAAATCATCATTTTCTCCCACAGCTTACAATCAAAAAACTCTAAGATCAATCTTTAGGCTCCATTGAAAACAAAATAAAAGCACAGAGCCTTGAATAAAAAAAAGAGATGTCAAGAGGATGCTCGCTTGTCATGGTTAAAGAGAGTAATAATGAAGAATAATCCACAGGTACAGACGTCCAACAGTCTTTTTAAAGAGTGGGGAGAAATAGCCTTGATACTTAAGGCAAGAAAGCTTTGCTTTATTCAGATAATTACAGCTCAGCTTAGCGTGTGTGCTGTAAAAGCAAGCTGCTAGCGGAAGGTTGAGTGAGTAACACTTTTATAAATCAAGAAGACTTGAGAAAAAGCACAATAACAACGGAAGAGAGAGGGAAACAGAGAAATAATTCAGCAAGTACAACATAACCTTGTACAACAGCCTGTGAATGTAAATATTTATGTAGGCCTGTTTGTGGGCTGTATCTAGTACATCTCTACAATAACACTTATTTCTGTAAACAACACTAAAATACCACACATTTCTGATTTATCAAGAGGCAGTACTGTACTTGTGTATTAAGTCACAATAAATGTTTTTATTAGGAGGGCACTAGTGGCATTCCTGGTGCCCTCAGTGAGATATGAGTTAGTTAAGATCCAATGATTCTTTTTAATAAATCAAGAAAAATTGCATCCGAAATATGAAATTGTTTAGTTTTTTATATTTTCATTTTTTGGGTGACTGTCTCTTTAATTACTCTTTCAATAAACAAGGACTAAAAAATGCATGCAGTAAAAACAGGGTATGTGTGTGTAAAACTGTAGAGCCCAAGAAAAACAGAAATAAATCATGTCATAAACAAAGCTCTGCTGAAAAGTATTGTGTTTTAAGAACTACTTTAAGATAGAAGAGTACAACAAGTTCTCTTGCACTTTGAATGTCCTTCTGGACTCTTTATTTCCCATGCATAGTTAGGACAAAAATGTGTAGTGGAACGTCTTGTAGCTGAAAGAAACAAACCCAAAGAAAATGTTTGACATTCATTATTTTTCTCATCAACATTTTTAATTATTCACATAATGATGTATTTTCATTATCGTTCACTTGTGTTAGAATGTTCTAACTTCACGAGTAAGTCCTTCGGGGACAGGTTCTGGACAAGAAAAAGTGCTGTAAAAACATAAATACATTACAAAAAAGCTTCTAAAACTAAAACATTCAGCATTTTCTTTTTTGTACAACACAGTGCAATAGAAAAGGGATGGGCAAAGGTCAAAATAGGGCATTCAGCACTGTTCTTATGGACTCGTGACAGTCACTAAATGATAAAACAATGGAATTGTAAACGCCTCTGTGTGAACTGACGTCGGGTACAGCACCTTTTCAAACCCACAACAGCAGAGAGAAATTTAAACTGTTCTCAATGGCAGATCTGTTTTGTAACAAATGAAATGGGAAACACCACTGGTAACATACACAAAGTCTACTTGGTGAGGGAGACTGAAAAACATTGTGGGAGTAGTGACCCGTTGTTGCAGACATGTTAACGAGAGTCTTTGTTAAGGCTTTGCCAGGGTAGACAGCTCAGAAGGACAGATTGCATGACGCTGAAGTTTAACTTACACACGAACAGAGGGGAATAAAATATCGGCGAGTTAGAAAATGCAAAACCAAAAGAGAAGCAAAGTGACCGAGAAAGACAAAAACACGGGGGTTGCCAGGATAAGTTTAAGTAAGGAGCAATGCAGATGAATGAGTCAGTTTTCAATTCTCTTGCTTTCAGTGGCGTTCAAAGTTGCTCGACAGTGTGCAAGACATTGATATGAATCTTATCTATACTATACTTCATTTCCAGGTTAAGAAAAAAGAACACATAAGCCTTCTCACACACGTTTGAGACCCTTTTTTTAGGTCAATAGGGTTTCGGATTTGAAGCGAATGTGAATCTAGACAGTGAGCTGGTGACACACCGTTCAAAATCCAAACCTTACATCACAGTCCTTTACAAAGATTCAGAAAGCACAGCCATCTGTTAGAAAACTGTCTGTTCGGGAGCCATGACCAAATACTGACACAGACTGCATGTGTGCCGTCTTCACCCTTACTTGAACAACACTTACATATTTACTTCTCAAGTCCCAATGATCACTGTGAAAAACATGACACACATTCAAGAAACGATATCACATTAAGATTGAAATGTTTCCTTTTGACAGTATGACAAACAAAACAACAAAAGTACTACGTTAGAAAGACATTAGGTAGTTGAATGAAATGCATGAGGACTCGAATGAAAAATACCTTCACATTTTTTACAAAATCTTTCATTTTTAACAGATAGGAATTTAATCTGGGTTATTCAGTTTGTACAGAATAGCTAAAGATTTGCAGGCTGAGGTATTTAAAGACCTCCACTAGGGGTCTGATATGACCCTAAATCAGTGATTTAGAAAAAATAAACAAGAAAAATGGCTCAGGCAAACAAAATTTTACCAATATACAATGCCATTGATTAAAACCAACTTGAACATTAAAGCAAAGGAGTGATTAAACAGCATTTCAAAGCAAATTTTGAAGAAAAAAATGCACCTTCATCAGCAGATATGGTGTGATCAGGGTATATTCTGTGTGCAGAAGTCTCATCTCTTAGTGTAATACAAACTTGACCCATAACGTATAATAAGTTACCATAGTAACAACACCAGAAACAGGGTTCGGCACGGAGACCTCCATGTCCATGCTTGTAACAGTTCTGCTGTCCGTATGAGGTCGGGCAGTGCCGTGGTTGGCACTTCTATGCATGAGAGGAATAGCAGAAGTGATTCATTTCACATGTTCGGCACTATGAGAGGAACAGTAGTACTTTTTGTGTGCAATGAAGTTGGAGAGGCTGCTGAATTTGATGTTGCACAACCTGCAATAGCGCGTGTTTCCGTTCTGCAAGGGAGAGGCGAGAGGTGTTTTGGGCGTGGCCGGAGCAGCATGGGCGTGGTTTAGCGGCAGGGCTGCCTTTTCAGGAACAAGCTGGGGAATGGGGGTGTGGCCTAATTGCCCCACCTCTCTTAGAGCTTCAGGCACAGGTGATACAGTTAGAGGGACTCTGGTGGGGGACAGGGCAGGAGGGATGTTTTTTGGAGAACCAGCCCCTCCAGATTGCAGTTCTAGAGGGTTTCCATTAAGCACAGGTGAGGATGGCGAGGTCGCTTCCAACTTGATGCTCCGGCCATTTACGCTGTCCCTATGAGGTCGAGGGCTCGGTTTAGGAGAGGTGTGAGGTGCTCCATCACGTGGGCTGAGGCTCGGACTGGGACTGACTCCAGCTGACTTCGTCTCAGGATGTTGCTGGAGCACCAAACCGTGAGCCATTTTGAAATGCTCCACCAAGTCACAGGTCAACTGCCTGTTGGGAGGGCAGTAGGGACAGACCACAGGAGGCGTGTTGGGGGTCTTTGCTCCATGAGTTGTGGATTCAGGGCCAGATGGGTTTGCACTTTTGCTTGTCTGCACCACTTTTGCATCAATGTGCAGGTCCACAGCTCGGTTTTTGGGTGAAGTGGATGCGGGTCTCTTTAGCCGGTTTAGCTGCTCAAGTGTTTGGGGTTGCAGGGTGGTGGCGGGGCAGTAGTAGGTCTTGTGCGCCAGGTAGTTCTCAATGCTGTTGAAGCTAATGCTGCAGGCCGTGCACTTGTGGTAGTCGGTAAGGGGTACGGCGGGAATGCTACTCACTCTCTGGTTTTCTCTGAGTCTGGGTCTTTTACTCAAGTCAATGGGGCCATCGCCTTCAGGACTGGAGCTGCGTGTTGGAACGGACACCTGGGACAATGGAGGAACGGCCTCTGGTTTCACCCCCAAAGCGGCAGCGTTGGCCAAAGCCTCACTTTGAGCCATGTGGATCTCATACATCTTCTTGCGCTTCCGTGTGCGGATAGGTTGGGGCAGGAAGGCGGTCTTTCCAGAATGGGGACGCTGGTTTGATGGGTCATGTCTTGAGGCACAGTAAAAACGCTTGTGCACGATGTAGTTATCGTGACGGCTGAAGCGGATGTTGCAGGCCTGGCAGAACGTGCGGGTTAGATCATCATCAGGGTCTTCGGCGGACCCGCTGGGACTTTGGCTACCCTCGCTGGCTTGTCCTCCTCCAGGCCCCTCGCCCTCGGAGGAAGAGGAGCAGGTGGCATCCTTCATCCCTGGATCCTCACTCTTAACCTCCACTGTTTTGGGCTCTGAGGCTGTTCCTCCCGGTGCAGGGTCGGAGAAGCTGGGCGACGCCGAAGCTGCGCGGCTCACTGGTCTGGCCTGAGGTGAAGTAGCGTGGGCAGCAGGTGGTGCAGGTGGTGCGGCTGTAGCGGCTGCCCCTTCCTTCAAGCCTGCAGCTTCGCCCTGTTGATGCCTGCTGGAGCAGTAAAGCCTCTTGTGGACATAAAAGTTGTTGATGTTGTTGAAGGTGATGTCACATTCAAAGCATGTGGCTCCCTTGTGAACACTGGCAGGGGAACCGGGTGGGTAGAAGCCCTGCTGTCCAGGTGCTGGAACCTGTCCCTGTTTAAGCCTGCTGTGGACCATCTCAGACATCTTAGCCAAAATCTCAGATGCTTGCGGCATCATGGCAGCCTCAGAATTAAACATGTACTGCGGCAAAAACACGGCACCTCCAGGGAGAACCGTACTGCCTGTTCCGGGGTGTACGGGGCTGGAACCTGGAGTAGGGCTGGTCGGTTCTGCTTTAACTACCACCGCCGAGGGGCTCTTAGGTGAAGTAGACTGTGATGAACCCGTCTCCACAGCATTTGCTTGAGGGCTGCCCACTCTTTCTTCCTCCTTCGAGTCGGTTTCATAGTCTGATCGTGGCTCTTCTTTGATGTTAAGTTGGTTTAGGGGGCTGCAGCCTTGAGATGTGGCTGAGCTTCCGTTGGCTCCCGGGCTGGATGATTCGGGTCTGGACACGCACGCAGCAGGTTCTCCATCTTGAGGGTCTGGGAGCTCAGAGGAAGAAGGACTGCTTTGACGAGGCGTAGGGCTCCTTTCAGCTGGAACCCTCACCTCTAGATGTGTGTGCACATGCTGCTGGAGCAGGGCAGGTGTTTCTGCAGAGTAACCACACACTTGACATTTCAGAACGATACCAGAGTCTCCCGGGCTTAAGCCTGTCATGAAGAGAAGATGATGGAAAATTAGATACAGGATGACAGGTCTAAAATGTCTGTAAAAAGAAAACTGATTGGATGAATGCTGGAGATCTAAACATGAGGTATTCAGGAGAGTTGCAAGAGACAGATATAGACTTGAAATATTCTATCATCTCATACTGTATGAGTCATTGCCAAGCTTTAGACAGGCTGAATAACTGCAAAAGTTTAATGTTGGCAGATGTTTATTTCTCTAATGTTTTTAAAGCATTTTTTAGATTATTAACATTTTACTTTGTTGCTAAGGCAGTGTGAAAAACAGCATGCCAAAAATTCCTTCCCTAAGAAAGAGACACGACAGATTTTACACAATGTCCTAACTAAGTGTGACATGATGAGTTTCCAATGACAAACAGTTTGTCAGTCCACAACGAAGGTAAATTGTTGCACAAAACAAGCACAGACAATCAAAACATATTTCACTACCACTATTGTGACCAATGACCACAGTTTCACTGTGGGCGGGGCTTAAATACAAAAACAACATCCATCTGCGTAAAAAATCTATTTTATTATGTCATACTTAGTTTGGGCACTTTTTAGGATTCAAATGACATAAATTTACTTTAAAGAGATCAGTCAAAAATGCAAACAATATACACTACTAATACTTAAACAATTTTACTGTACAAAAATACTTATGTATAATACTTATAAAGTTACCTGCAGCCAAAGGCAGTTTAGGTGAGTACACCTCACTGCGAGATCCAGGCTGGCAAACCATGTGGCTCGTAACCAGGTGGCTATAAAGGATATCTCGTGTTGTGGAGATGAAACCACATCCGTGACACACACCGTTCAGTGAGTCTGTGTGGACCTTCAAGTGCCGCTCACAGTTTGCCTTAGTGGTAAAAGCCGACAGGCAAATCAAACACACAAATGGACGCTCTCCTGAAACACACACACACACGCAAATGATCGTTTAGCAAACAGACGTTAGAAGAGCACTTAATTAAAACATCACTAAAATTATCACACTGTAAGAGTGCTTGATATGCAAAGGGGTTTCTTACCGCTGTGAGTTCTCATATGGATCTCCAGAGAGCTGGCGCTGGGGCAACTTTTGTTGCATTGTGGGAAGGGACACATCCTCTCGTTGGGGTACGAGTCTTTGTCTTTGGGCTTGTCCTGTGAAGGAGAGGTCGAGGTCTGCTGTTGCTTCTGTCGACTCGCGCAGTAATACATGAGATGGGCCTGAAGATTTCTCTCACTTCTGTACCAGATTCCACAGTCTTTGCAGGGAAAAATATCTTCTGCAAAGACACACAATAAAATACGAGCAGTTAGAACAAAATGACAACATGACGTCCACAACTTATCCTTTCAAGATAAAAAAGTTAATTCAGAGGATGTTTAAAGGAGTATCCGCTCATGGAAAACATTATTTTTGTGTATGGTGAGAAAGCTTTGAACCAAAGTTGGTCAGAAAAGTTGTACAAGTGTGGTTTACATAACCTACAACAATGTCTTTCTGATATGTTTATCCAATTTATTCCTACGTATATAATTATATGTATAATCATATGTGGGATGTTTTGTAACGCACCCACTGCATATATAATCACACACAAACAATACGCACGAGCTCACGCTCACACACAATTATAAACCGAGAAAAGCAATCATCTCCATGGCAACGGGCACAACGTGTTTGTGAGGTGTACAACTGTGTGTATGTGTAATCGGCCCTAACTGGTGTCAGGACACATGTTAAACAGACTATATTTGACAACGGTCCCAATTATCCCTTCCAACACTCACAGCTAAGCTAATGCAGTGAGAACTGCAGGGTTGTGCTGATCGTCTTTTAGTTTACAGTGATTATTCATGTGTTCATCATGCAATGACTGTGTCCACTCCCACACCCGCACAGTTTAGCTGATGTTGTGGAGACGAGAGAGCGTGATGCAGTGGAGTAAACCAACTGACGGGTTAACACTGTGTGAACTAAAGCAACACTGCCACCTACTGGTGAAGCTGCACGAATGACAACAGCAAATAACATGGACCTTTAATGCAATTCAACGCAACACTTTGATTTTACTCCATGTTTTAGAGGTGGCAGATCTAGTCAGCAATTTTTAACAGATATGGCTCATTTAAGCTGTCTATTTCAAGTCTATTTCTGCCTATTAAGTCTATTTCACATGCAGAATAAAGTTGCAAAATTATCCGTCACTAACAAAAAAATACAAAAGGTACCACTGTTCACTATCTATCTATCTATCTATCTATCTATCTATCTATCTATCTATCTATCTATCTATCTATCTATCTATCTATCTTTTTGTATCAGTCTTTTTTCATTGTTCTATTTTTTCTTTTGTTTCAATTAATGAAGTATCTACCCATTTATCCATCTATCCATCTATCTATCCATCTATCTATCCATCTATCTATCCATCTATCTATCCATCTATCTATCTATCTATCTATCTATCTATCTATCTATCTATCTATCCATCTATCCATCCATCCATCCATCCATCCATCCATCCATCCATCCATCTATCATGGTGAATGAAGATGAATAAAGTCGAACAGTATTGGAATAATAAAAACAAAACACAGAAATGTTGAATAAATTACAGAATAGAATAAAATAGAATAGAATAGACTTAATTTTCATGTGAACTATCCCCTTAAAAAACAGTCAAATAAACTAATCAAGAGAGAGACCCAAATCACAAAACTTTTTTACTATTATTTATTGTGCTTCTGTATATAAATGTGACCCACCATCCTGCATCCCAGACATAAACACAGCGATAAAGCAGCAGGAAACTGTAAAGGCATGTTGTGTTTATCGACAAGCACTGACTCACTGTTAACAACAGCGGTTGCTAAAATGGCAGCCATGCCAGCCTGCTGTGGGAGAAGCTGGATCTCTGAATGAAGAGCAGCGGGATACACAGGCTCCTCCTTCACCCGCACGCTGGCCGTCTGCACGGCCTTCGACTGATCCACGCTAGAGCAGGACAACGTCGCCACAAGTGCATCTCCACTAGACAACTCCTGTGTGAGCTTACAGAATAAAGCTCCTCCTGCAAAATAAACAGATCATGTTAGCTTTTCTATGTAATGGTTTTAAGGGTTAATGTGTGAAAAGTTTTTTTTTTACCCTGACTGTAGATGATGCAGTTTGACTCTGTGGGGCATGAAATCACAGGTATCCTCCTGAGCCAGCAGTCAGCACCCTCACACTTTAAAGACATTACAGAGATCTAGAAAACACAAACACATAAATAATGGAGTGATAATGGCAATAATAGAAGTATAAAGGTGGTTTTGGGGCAAGATTGATTCACAACTTCTTTATACCAACAAGCCATAACATTTGCTATGAATCCTTCTGCAATTTCTCTCAACACACACCAATGTGACAGATTCAGTCTTTCTCTTACAAAACGGTTGGTATCTGTATGTTATAGACCAGGTGTGACCAGAAATTCAGTGGAAAAAATGAAACCTTCTAAAGGGAAAACACAATAACGGTAGGAAAGGGGATACAGGGCAACATTTTCTTGTAAATTTTTCTGAACATGCAAAATCAAACCCATTGAGATACAAAAACAGTTCAGTTTCTATTGAATAAATCCTAATCCAATTTTGAATATAATCAGTATGTAAAATAAGAACTGAAAACAGGTTAAACATAAACTTTGTATTTCCAGTCTAAAATCTTTGATAATTAACTTTTCTATTGACAGTTCAGAGCAATTTATTAAGCACATCTGATCCGATCCACTAGGTGGCAGCAGTTTTGTAGTGCAGGTCCATTAATAGGCTCCTGTTTAAGAAAACCTCCACAGTTAAAGACCCACCTTTGGGAAAACCAGTCATTATATCATTGACACGCTACCAAATCAACTTTAAAGAAAAGACATTAGTTGAAACGTGTAAAGCAGGATTAGAAGGCACCAGTCGACGGGTTGAGAGGAAGAGATGGGCAGCAGAAGAGGACAGCTGAAGGGTTTCTTTCTAATTCTGTCTGTTCTTGCCTGAAGATACGGTCCGTATTGTATTTCATGGGGAACTAGTGCTGATAAGCAGATAGGGCTCCTTTTGTTTTAATTTGAAACCCAATGCTGGAGCCGTCTGTGGCATAAGTGCTGCGTGCTTCTGCTAATTTGTTTCAGACTCATTTAACGACTCGACTTTAAGCTTCACAAAAGGAGAGGGCAGTGTGGTCAGACCTCGCCTTTGACAAAACACTTCCAGACGAACGCTCGCTCTAATTAAACACACACACTGACGCACAGTCAGATTTGTACACGCAGATGCACACGGAGAGTAAATGAAGATGTAAATGCTTATGACCCACTATGAATAGTGAACAAGAAGCAGTTAATAACAATCAAGAGGGGTTCATATCTCGCCTGCTAAATAGAGGAAATCAATAAGTGGCCAGGTGATCAGGTACATCACGCATCACGTGACCTGATAAAATAATTTCATTGTCATTGATTCATGGCTTCCTTCCTATGGAAAAATCCATAATTCTGAATTAGTACCGCAGATGTCTTCCAGAATTCTTCTGTGGCTCATTTTATATGTTATTGCTTTCATACCTTTAGATGTTTGCCAAGCCCTGCTGTGGAGAAGCAACCTAAAGCATGATGCTGTTGTCGCAATGGAAAGTGTGATGTGTTCCCAAACATAGTGTTTAACATTGAGGCCCAGATTTGGATCACAGCATAGATAAACTCATGCCAATGTGACATTTACTTTTTCTTCCTATTCTTAATTATAACCCAGTGATTTGAGTGTTATAGAGTTCAGAGTCCTTATAGTGGATCCTACTTATTTCAACACTTGTTTCTCAGGTTTGTTTCAGTGGAGAGCTTGGTACAGTATGTGACGCAAATTCTCAATTAAATACAGTCTTGACCAAAAGTGATGTTCAACTTTGGACAACTTATTAAAAAGCTTTGGATTCAAGTTGCATACTTGAGGTATAATCTAAAGCACAGCTTTGAGATGAATTGAAGAAGATTTGGCAACAAAATGACATACAACACATGTACAGAGCATACTCAGTTAAGGCCCAGGAGAATGACTACAAAATACTACTAGACAAGAGGATAAAAAAAAATCAATGTATGCTTTATTTCCTTTTTGTTTTTCTATGCATTTGAATATCACCTAGCACGTTGTAGTTTGCTTTGTTGGCAAATAATTTTGGACAAAACAAATGTGTCCAAAAAGTTTAGCGCATTTCACATTTTAATAGTTTATTTTAACTTGAGGGGGCATTAAAAGCAAACATTGTACAAATATGCCCCCCTGAACATCACTTTTGGCCGCTACAGATAAATAAACAAGGAAATGTATCTGAACATTATTTAGACAATATGATTCACATGTGTTTTGAAACCAACGATGTAGCCACAAGAGAAAACAAAAATGTGAACCACTAATCTGAAATATAATCTCTGAATAAATCCTAAAGAGGACTAAATGATCTCCACTAATAAATATGAAGCTGCATTCACATTGTAGATGGACTGATCTAGCAGGTGATTTGCAATGCCACAGTCCAGCGTGGGTGGCTATAATGACAACAATGAAGAAAGAACGCTAGATGTTGTGGAGTGTAACCCTCCACCCCCTCGCTCGCAGGAAACTAGGGTACTTTAAGAGCGCCGCTTTAAACCCTGTCGAGTGCACAGCTTTGAGGAACAGTCTAAGCCCCTCGTCCGAGCCCCGCTCCCTCATGAATATTAATGACGACGGCCGCGCTTTAATCTGCCTGATCCCCACACTGCTGCCGCCGCCCTGATAGCGAATCTAATTATTTGGTCTGATATTAACCAGCAGCCACCCCCCACACTGCTTACACATGCACGCCATCAGGAAAGAGGTAGATGCACCTTTTTAAGTCACAGACACACACTTGTGCATCATCGTCGTACCGCAACACATTCAACATGCTCACACAGTCAGGCTTTGCGAGTGGTGTTATCGCTCCTAAAAACGCTTTCCACAGACGCTGATTAAAGTTGAATGCAAATGATGATTTTCGTTCTACCAAGGAAAACCGAAACTGTATCTGTCCGTGACCCTACAGCATCACCTCGAGTTAAATCCATCCAGGACTCAATTAAAACCAAATCAAACTCATTTGATGGTTGCCAAAGGACAGGCAACACTTTGTGACATTCTTGTATGCGTTTTTGAAACGTACACTTCATATGTTTCACGTGTAAATGTTTAACACGGTAGAAGGGTATTAAACAGTGTGCAAATATACTAAAACTGATGCTTATTATGATAGTGTGGAACAAGGTTTTAAAAGGTGTTTGCTCAAGATATGACCGCACGTATCACACGATACGTAACCCTGCTGTGTTCAGTGATGCAACACTTTTGAGAAACAAGAAAACATCCTGATGTGGACTGACACTGTCGATCATAAAACATGTTTCAGGCATGTGTCTCGACCAAGGGAATCACAACAAATTCCCCCAAAAAACAGAAGCTCACAATAAGCATCCCAATGTTTGGTATGTCCACTAAATACCGATTCACAGCAGAATGACATACAGCTTTTGTAAACTAAGGCACCCACTCCATGTTACTTCAGTACTTAGTCTCTCTCACTCGCTTTCTCATTTTTCTGCTTTATACCCCACCGTTATCTTCTTCTGTTCCTGTTTCTCTATCTCCACCTTTATCCTCCTCCTCATCTGTCCATATCCCTCTTTTCATGCTCCGCCACACTCTTTGTCTCCATCTCCTTCCCGCTATCTATTCCTCTCCGTATCTCTCCACACACTCCTTTCTCACTTTTCCATCCCCCTTGCTTTTCTGTCCCTCTCTCTATCTGCTCTCCACAGGAAATGGTTTCTTTCCCAAACGGGGGGTGGGGGGGTGAAAAAGGGGTTCATACTGTCCCAAACAAAGAGGTCAGTGTGTGAATCCTCCAAAAATACAGAGAAGAAAAGGAAGAGCGATAATAATCAGAAACCTTCTCTCATCCGCCTCTCTCTCTCACACACATTCTCTTTTTTTCCCTTTTACTTTTCTCCATCTTTCTCTTTTTTTCAGGATTGCGTAGACAAACGGACTGTTCTCTGTAACTACATTGACTAGACAAAGTGGGTTACCGAAATAAATTGTCGACAAATAGTTATATAGCATGGATACGGGTCGGATTGAGGTCAGGTGGTTAGTCCAATGCAATAAAATATCAACATTTAAATGAATATATACAAGAAAATTTCTAGATGAACTACTCCACATCACTAGTACTATAGGACCATTGTGACCCATCACTAACACACATACAGCAGCACGTCTGTCCATACACACTCCTCCAAGAAAACAGCATCTAGGTGAGATGAATGGCATGCAAATGACATGTAAAAATGAGAAACTGTGATACTTAAAAGAGTGAGATAAGAGATTTGAAAATGAGGCACTCTTGGAAAGCGGGCTCCTGATCTGCCAGTGATCGGGTTCGGAGATAGAGGAAGCTTTTACCTCTCTCTCTCACCCATCCTATCTCTCACACTCGCTTTTTCTACACCTGCAAATCTAAGTACACATGACAATCAGAGTAACAGGAATAGTTTGTTCTTTGATCATTCCCTCACCCTCATGTCTTTTCAAACCTGTATGATGTTATTTTTCTGTGAAGTATTAAAGAGTAAAAAAAACATAAAATCTGTCCACATAGTCGCCTGTTGATGGTTACATCAACAGCCTGCGTTTATACAGTCTATATGTAAGATTTGGCAAACTGGAAGATAATAAATGTACGCTTTAATCTCACCATCTTTAGCTTAAACGGTCATTTTGAAGTGTAAATGTATGGAAAAGTATCAAAAGCACCCCCTACATTTTTACATTAAGCGAACAAGCAGAAAGGCCACAGGTGCCAACACGTAACACATCCAGCTCGTCTCCCATTTGAAGCCTGACTTGCTTCCCCTTTATCATTATGCAGACAATTAAGAAGGACAATAATTAAGGGTATTCATGCATTCTATTCAGGGAAAAGCATGTGTAGCGAGGGATGGCTCTCCAAGATCATTCCGCTGACAAATGTAGATAAACCAGATATTGGAATAAGGGTAAACAAACCCCGCTGAAGCGAGAAAGAAGGATCGGTGAGAGGAAAAGAGCGAGGGAAGATGAAGAGAGCTCACCTTGACGTGTCCTTTGTGGGGTGACGAGGGGTTGGTGGGGTGTGTGGCACCCCCTAAAAAAAAGCGGGATGGAAAGCAGTGGGTGGCGGGGCTTATCTGAGCAGTTCTCCTGGAGAGATTATTGAGGGATTAGTTGGGACGCTTGTTTCTAAAACATGATGAAAAGGCACTCGGTGCATGATAACGCTTTGAACTTCCCACCCGCCACCATCGCGCCTACAGGCGACTTCCACAAAATAACAGGAGAGTGAAAGTGGAAAAAACAATGGCAGCTCAGACGTGGAAGCCGTTCGGCACACATTTGAAATCAAAAAGGCATTTTTTTTAAAGTTTAAAAAAAAAAAAATGATACATTAACCTGGCATATGGACAAGATCACGAGCCAAATCACATCTAAAGCACAAATGCCGTTTACAGCTGACAAGTGCCATAATACCGGTGCCTGTACCAATAAACTGGTGCACATTCAGCAGTTCTGTCTTCAGAATTAGCTTTCTAAATTCCTTTCATAATTTTAACAATGTTAAAAGTTTAGTTGTATTGTTGTATGTACAATTGAAATTGTTACAGAAAATTGTTAATGCTTTCAAAATAACAATTTAAATTTTATTTTTAATTTTGTTCAAAATATCGCAACACTATTATATCAGTATTGTGTCGTATCGAATCATGATCTGACTGTATTGTAACACCCATACTAAGTACACTTATATTTTGCTAATAACTTACTACAAAAACATTTGGACAAAGTTGTTTCTGCAAGACTGTGAATCTACTTAAAAAAAACCTAAAAGGGCATAAATAATAAAAAAAAGACAGCTCACTTTGCTTGGCAGCTGATTTCACATCTCACAGTGTCTGTATGCCAGAAATACAGAGAAATGCACAGCAGTGACAGGACAGACCCTGACGCCCGGTGACCCTAACAGCTCCAGACTCTGGAGGATGTGGAGGGACGACGAACGATGCCGTAGGAATGTGAGATTCGACACGCTATCTCAACCAGATACACACTCCTTCAACGAGGAGATAGCGGAGCGAGAGCAAACGCGATAGAATGCGAATGTGAAAGTTCTGAGCCGAAAATCATCAACAAAGCCCTGCCTCGATAACGAGATTTTTCTTTTAGAAAAGCAGTGAGAGAGAGAGGAAGGGAGAGAGAGAGAGATTAGGAGGAGGTGAAGGAAAGGTACAGGGAGGGGAGGGAGCGGGGGGGCACGGCCTTACAAATTCTCATAATATATGAAATCTTAGAAATGAGAGCCTATCAAGTAGAAATCAATCACTGGGGTTTGTTGTCCAGGAGGATGGCGCCACGCTGAGATAAAAGAGAAGCGTCCGTCTGGGGGGTGGGGGGAGCGCTGGTGGAGCCAATCTCGTCCAGAAACGGCCAAGCGCAGTTCAGGGGAAAAAGATGACAGTCGCTTACAACGTGAACCGTCGTTTGCATACACCCACACTTCCGTGGATTAATTCTTACTTTGAATCGGTGAGAAACTAGACGTCTGCACATTTATCTTTAATTTAATAGGTTAGCCAAGGGGAAGGGGGTGGGTGATAAACACAACCGTTCTCATTTTACACGTACTCTTAAAGCAAATCAGTTTATAATAAATAGTAAAGATAGCTGCCGTTTCAAAATTGTACCATAAGCAACATTTTGTGCTCATCCATCTTCTGTGGAAATCAGCCAAGCGAGAAACTTAGCGTGTGTGTAAAAGCGTACGGATCTGTGTGTCAGTAAGCGTTATCTCTGAAATGTTTGAGAACATGGCCTGAGCCAGGAAACCTCTCCCAGAGCTGACTTCACATGATCAGATGAACCTACAGCACATGACAGAAGAAAGATCATGGTCATCCTGATCTCACCGTGAAACACAAAGCCTTTATACAAGTGCACAAACCCGGCTGACCGCTGTGCAATTACCTGTATCGTGACAGTCGATGTTAGCAATAAAAATATGAAAGTGGCTGTACAGAAGATAATACCACGGTATCTTTAGTATTTAATCTTTGACCCCTCCATACCCCCTTTTACCTCATTGGCAGTTCCATCGGTGGGCTCCTCTGATTGGATGCTGCCCAAATATGGACCCCACATGGTGTCAACCGGCAAGTCCCTGAGGGACAGGACCTTGAGGTCATCAGCAGAGCCACTCAGCATAAGATCATCTGTTTACACACAGACACAAAGAGAGCAAGACTGTATGAGAACAACAATTACAGCAGTTGATCCTACAACAAAACTAGTATCAAACTTCTGCTCCACAGTTTAGTTTTCAGACATAAATGAAAAAGCAAATTGTGCAGATTGTTTCAAAGAAACATGTCATCACTTTGCAAAATGACTTTGAATTTTCAACCTGGTGGATGATTAAACACATGGCCACAATCACACAGTGGCAACTTTTGAATGATTAAGCAATTTAAGTCTAACTGAGCATCAATTCAACTCGCACCATCATCAGCACCACCAGGGGGAGTTTGATGCTCACGAGCACAGACGCTGGACCAAATCTGAGAACTTTTGTACTTCCTATGAGCGATAAGCAGAACAGGCATGGAAGTCAAGGCTTTGGTGAGTCACAAACGCAAGCCTGACACAGGAACAAACACAAGCTCCACAAACAGAGATAGAGACGCAGCTGACACAAAACCCAGCCGTTCACGCGACACTCACCGTGTTAGTTAGCTTATGAACCTGCCGCTTCGGCCAGTTCCTGCATCTCCATCCCATTGCAGGTCTGCGTAACCCCCCCAGTCTCGCTTTTGGGGGTCGGGCTAAAGTGCCACGGTGATAAGGGTGTTTGTCTAACACTCTCCATGTCAAAACACTCATCTATCTTCTCTATATCTATCTTCTCTATATCTATCCCCACCAGAGAACAACAGACAGACGCTGATAAAATGGCTTTCCCACAGCCAAGATGTGGAGCGGGGGAGGGCGTGAGGGCAATGAGAGACGGAGAGAGAGAGAGGGTGCATGGGTGGGATAGGAGAACTCAACAAGAGGACACATGCTGGATAGAAACCCAGAGAGTTATAGAAAGATGAGCAGAAATTTTGTCATGAGTCAGAAGATGCTGGGCTCCTATCAGGGTCAACGTTCTCTAATCTAAGATGAGTATCAGAACCCACCCTGACCGCTCACATGACGTGATCTTATCATGACAGAAGCCCTTACTACAAACTCTAAAATACTACTGACATAATTCCTTCATAAGCATATTTTTACACTGTTACATTACTGCTTGGCATATGGTGACTGCCAACAGTGTGTCTTTGAAAGTAAAATGTAAGATGTTTTGACAAGCAAATAACAAAGTCTGATGGGTAAAAATCACTCTCACTTAAATTCACTTTCACTTAAATCAAATGTAACACATTTCACATTCACACATAAATAAGAAATCAGTCTGTATAAAGAAAATCAAGCCTATTGTAAGACTATGAGGATTTAATGCATTGTGACCGTAAAAATTTTCCTGCATGTAGTGATTTTGTAAAACTAAATAATGACTCATTATGAAAATACAGGATTTATACTATATTACAGTATGAAAATTACATTATACAATATTATTTTTACAAATCAAAGTGACATAAATATTTTACAATTAATAATAAAAAATTAAGATATACAAAAACTTAAATTGATAAAAAAATATAATTGATATTCAAATGAAATCCCATTGATTCCCAACAGTTCAGATAGACTGTAGCTAAACTATTAAATAATCAGGGCCTGATGGACAATTAGTGAACAATGCAAAATCCCAGTCCTCACAAACAACACCTTCTCTAAACACCAACAAGTCTTATCTTTAAACCCCACCATTTTCCCACACAATACACAGAAAACCCTTCTGACACTGCCCTTGTGTTGGGCCATAGCAACTCTCCTACACTGAGCCCATCAGTCTTATCGATAGCACTGCGTGACCGGTCCCAAAAAATGTACGCCACCCTTATCGATAGCGACGAGTCCACACGGCTCTTATCATTACCACTCCACACTGGCAGTGTCCACACAGCGCCTTATCAATATGCCTGACTACACAGACACCAGAGCGACCGGTCTGCTATATAAAACAAGAAAATCATCCTATCGTTAATGAGACACAATAGGAGAAAGAAAGACATGCAGATTGAAAGATAGAGGGAAAGAAAGACGTAGAGATAGATAAGAAAGAAAGAAAGAAAGAAAGAAAGAAAGAAAGAAAGAAAGAAAGAAAGAAAGAAAGAAAGAAAGAAAGAAAGAAAGAAAGAAAGAAAGAGAAAGTGTCTACACACCAGTGTCTCTAACAGCAAGCGTGTGGTAAATAGCCTGAAGGCAACATAAATCACTTCATCATGGGAGTTCTGCAACCAGTTGTACTACCAGTTATCACAGCCGCACACTTTCACTGAGAAGATTTACCTTAACTCAACTGAACCATTTCTTTTTTCACTTACTTATGTAACAACAAACACAGTTTGTTGCACACGATAAAAACAGATGAGCTTCAATACAAACCTGCCAGATGGGATTATTTCATTATATATAGGCACAAATCTCCTCAAACACACTCAAAATCAGCCCAACCTATAAATAAAGTTCTGCATATTCTCATAATAACTATACTTTTGATGAATAACTAAATACAGATTTATCTATAGTGGTTTAAAAAACATGCAGTTACCCAAACGGCACTTGCTTAGGGATTTTTTTACGTCTCTTTGGGCTTCTCTATCAGCACTAATTGATTTTTAAAAAGACTATTGTTGATATCAAATGAGCAGATCGCTCTGCGGCCATTGATTTTTTGACACAGTACAACAGGAAATCTTTATCGGAGGCACACTACGACCCAACGCTAATAGGTGGGGTTTAACCTCTGCTGAATGACAAATCCTACACTTTCCCAACCCATACGGGAAGGAAGGAGAGCGCATGCACGTGTGCGAATACACACACCCTGCAGCGACACTCACCAAAACAGCCGTCGGTCGAGGAGTTCAGCTGAAAAGATACAAATTTCTGGGGTACGCATCACATATTCAGCACGGCATCATTTCCTTTTTCCCCTTATTTTGCTGGGTGGAGATAAGACACCTGTGTTGCCACTCTCATCAGATGAGCTTCAACAGAACTTTATCATTGACATTTACTACTGTTTACACAACTAATTTCTCTTAACTGTACTTCTGAACTTTTATCTGACCAACACAAGGCCCAGAGAAGAGCAGATGCCAAACAGCAAATATGCAAAGGGGTAGAGAAGATGAACTCTGCTCCAGTATTCCACAGCGCTCCAAAGACGGGCCTTTGAAGACAACCGTCTGGAGAAACAAATGCTATATGTTAAATTTAACTGCATTTCCAATGTAAAAGCAACAAAAAAAGACAAGGAAAGGGAAAAGTGCAGGCTTGCTTGGTACAGTTGAATACACATTTAAATATAAATATAGTTAAATTATAGTAATAAATTATTAAAATATATTATGAGACCAAAGACTGAAGAAGTGAAAAGTCAAAACTAGTAAAACAAACAGTTTATATAATCATAATGAACTTTGCTACAGTAGATAGTCAAACTTCAGCTGTTTATTAACCTTTACCAACAGGGGGCGACAGGTGCAGCAGGTCATAACACAGTGACGTCAACAGAAAAGGTACAAACACACTTAGATTTGTTTGAAGATTTTATGTAAATCTTTTATAGATATCAATAATAGAAAAATGTCGCTATTTTAGTCAATGTAACGTGAATGTTTTTAGTGAAAAGACCATAAATGTTCTATAATCTCTCGTCTGACTCCAGGCCTGAGCTTATGTGTGTGCGTTTCCCCCTTTTCAACCATCGTTACCCTTTCACAAATTGAAAGTGAGGACCTTCCAGAAACTCGTCCTGATAATCACACATAAATTAATTAGAAAATGTTTCTTGACATTCTCGCTGCATAGACAGGGGAAAAGACTCCGGGAAAAGCCATCAAATTAATTGTACGGTATGTGACTTCGATAATTAATTCAATAATTATTTCATGTCTACTTTAGCAACTCCTTCTGGCTGGAAAAGGGGACATTTTGATGATAGCGGAATAAGGATTTAGATTCTGAAACGAAAATACGAGAAATTATGCTGAAACACTGCGACGGGAGAATTTTAACACGGAAAAAAAACGTGACTGTGTTGTAACAAACAGGTTGAAAAGTCGGATGTTGGGTTTCTTGATCTCTTCTTTGAAGCACACAAGATCCTTTTTCTTAAATCACATTGATCATAAAGCATTGCACTTATAAGAAGTTTTGTTTTGCTATTATCAGATTTTTTTTATTCTAACTTTCACTTTAATAATATAATTTGTAATGGGGAAAATAAAGAAAAATCACAAGTGGACTCTATATTGAGACATTAGAAAATGTGTTTACAGTAAAACAAACTGAAATAAAAAGCTGTCTATGCAAGTGAAATTCAATAAAGGAAATAAACTTGAAACAAAACAAATATTTAATATCACTCCACATCAACTGAGCTGCCCGTTTCATATATTCTCAACATAATTTCCAATGTAGCTGCTCAGGTAAATGTATTCAGTTTGCAGTATTTTTAGATATTTTTACTCGAAAGTATGTAAATAAAAAGAATGATTTTTGCAGTGTGGTGTACAAATGACGGACACAAGAAGCACATTGAGTCCAAACAATAAAGGGAAGAAATACAGAGAAGTAATGTGAAAGGCAGGCGAGAGTCTGGCGGAGGAGAGATAGAGGGCAGGAGGAAAGACAAACCGAAATGCGGCCTAGAGAGAAACAGGAAGCGGCAGAACAGCGCAGGCATCTGATAGGGCTGGTAATCGTCGTGGCATTGTCCCGGCTGCAGACGCCAGTTCATGGGCCACATGGAGCAGCTGGAGAGATATCAGCAGAGCTCGGCAGTGAGAAATGTTCCTTTAGATTAAACCCCACACCTCTCAATCATCAGCAGAGGAAGAGAATGACAGACAGTAAGGGAAGACTATGTTCTTAATTACAGATAAATGGCCCTTCCTACACAGTCAATCATTATTGTGCGGAAGCCGTACGCGAACGGAGGAACGGCAACCTTGCTCGCACGAGACAATCCTTCAAAACATAAATTCTTTCTCACATTAGGTTGCCGTTGGGCTCCGTTTAACCACAAGCGTGGGTCGACTGTCCCGCAGCCCGCCGCGCACAATAAAGTTCCAGCAGGTGTGTGTGGGATGCGTGCCAAGAGAATAAACTGCAACAAAGGAAATGCGCTGACAGTCAGAATCAGTGAAAAAAAATTGTTATTGTTAACTTACGATATGAACCTCAACTGAACTGAGTCATAGTGCATCAGATAATCTGATTCTTGGAAAAACAACAGAGTGGAATTTCAGTTTTTAGTTGTTTTTGAGATATTATGCGGAAATGGTAAGGGATCGACACGACAGAGCCAATTAGAGTGGTCAGAACACATGTCAGGTCAGGAATCTGGGGAACATGCTGTGCTGGGATAACCGGGGTAACGTGGGGAAATGAGAGAGCGAGTTGCAGTGGAAGTTAACGGTCTGACGCGGCTCCCGCTCTGCTCAGCGTCTGATAACAGCTCCGCTCGAGTCCCTCACAGTGCTGCGCAACCACAGCCGGATCTCAGGAAGAAATAATGAAAGATTGCAGAAGACGGCGAGATAATCTGAATAACTGAAAACCATCATCTTTGCGGGGCATCATTCTGCCACGTCCGCACTGCCAAAACATTCAGGAAAAAAGGACAGAAAAATAAATTATGTCTGGCACGTTGGCAAAATGCCAGCTGCTTTTACTGCTTCATGTAACTGTACCCTCGAACACCTGCTATCCTTCTACTGTTTTCCATTTACGTGTTACAACAAGGGTTTTGCACAGTACAAAATAATGTATTTTTATTATACATTTTATAAATGTAGAATATATAATAATGTAGAATAACAGAACCAGTAAACAGATCAACTAGTTGACAAGTTAGGCTGATTTAGGATGTTTTAATGGGATTGTGACATAATAGCCAAACACGAACAGATCTCTGTTTAAAAAACTAATGTTTGCACGTTTAGGATGACCCCACCCCTGGAGGTCACTGATATCATAATCCTTTTGAGTACTGGGGTCTTTTAAGGTGAGTATGTGTATCTCATAACCCAAATAATAAACAGTTTAACCTCACTAACCACACAGGTGATGAGTCAGATAGCATGTCAAGCATGTCACTTTAAAGTTGAACTGAATTTGTTAGGAGCGATACTGCAGCACACCACTATATTTAAAAGGAATGAAAATCTGCTCAATTCTTTTACAGCTGAAGTGTTTCTGAAAAGACAAAGAAATGATAATGACATGTACAAAATAGAGACCAAAAAAGAAAAGAAATTCTTGGTACAGCTGGATATAGATCATCTATGGCACTGATGTCCTTTCTCTGAGAGTGACAGCAGATCAAAATAAACTTGTGAATAAATCTTTTGAAATGCGGAGCAGAATTGGATATTATATCCATACACTGCAGCACTCTGATCTGAGGTTCCTCATTCAGAAGCGAAACAATGGGTCCAGGGATGAGATTGAATGACTCGTCAGAGCATTTCACTCCTGCAGTCGGGTGTTGTAGACACGTCTGATAAAGCCACAGACTGCAGGCGCTTTTGTCTCCCTGCGAACAATATAAATATGTTCAACAAGGACTACCACACGCTACGCGGTATAATCATTAAATTAAAAAGAAACTCGCCTGTTTGAAGAGAAGTTCAGAAGAGTTTTTAGTTTTAAAGGTTTGTTTGATTTAAAGCTGAAGCATGCATGTTTGAAAATACTATTTCATATCTTAATTCTAGCTCAGAAACGACTGGTTTTCGTACTCTTTTAAATATTCCTTATATATGCCGATAAAAATCACATGAAACATATTGTTGAAATAAAAAATTGAAAAAGTAAAAACACATTTTTACTTAAAATATCTATATGTATAATAATAAGTATTAAAAATTATTATTAAATTATTAAAATTATTGTTATACTTTTTATTATAAGTAATAAAAAGTATTTATGCATTTATTATACAAAATTATTAACAAAAATAATTTAAAACCAGCAATATCTCTAGCACAGCATGCATTTACAAATCATGACATTGGACCGACATACACAAATACATTTCTATTAAAATTTAGTACATTTGTGGCACCTCTCTCTCTCTCTTTCTGAGCTGTGCTGATATGTTTTTAATTTTCCAGTTCTCAGGACTCTTCAGGAGGTCTATGCAGATTTTCATGCTTCTCTGCTGACGCTGTAAAAACCTGACCAACACCTTCGCACCTATCAGTGTTCCTGCAGGCCTCTCATCAATGCCAGCCCTCGCACCCGCAAATAATTTATCAGCATTTAAATGCCACTGATAATATGCACACACCAGCCCCTCCGATTCCTTATAATTAAATATGATAAAATCCAACCACACTCTGTAAATAATAATAATCATTACTATCATTGCCATTATAATGTTTTATTTGAGTCATTTGAATGACTTGTGTGGATAAGGAATGCTGGTGAGAGGACAGAATGCTGGCCAAGCGGGAATGTTATGTACAGAGCTGGTTTAGACAGAAATCCACCAAGTGAAAGAGGAAGAGAGAGAGAGAGAGAGAGAGAGAGAGAGAGAGAGAGAGAGAGAGAGAGAGAGAGAGAGAGAGAGAGAGAGAGAGAGAGAGAGAGAGAGAGAGAGAGAGAGAGAGAGAGAGAGAGAGAGAGAGAGAGAGAGAAAAGAAGGAGCAACGGTCTGCCAGCTAGAAGGGATTACTCTGACGGCCATTTGCATATCAAGAATTTTAAGCAGAGAGGAAAATATCAAACCCTCCAGCCAGCAAGGTCATTTCGAAGATAATTTTTTTCTTCATAATTTATTTTGCATATCATGCAGCAGGACACGTTATAGATTAAAAAGCTGCTTTGCCATATCAACCCATTCCTGACACTTCTGCCTCACCACTGCCTATCATTTTATTCAACAGAACCACACCCTGAAATTTTTTTGATAAAGATACAGCAGAAATTAACAAACAACAAGAAATTGTATTTCACGGGTGTAACTCTTTATAGACCACCTGTGAGGTAGTGTGATACTGCCATATCCACTTTCCTTTAATAATATGTTGAATACCGAAATACAAATAAATAAATGTTTTGGTGCTTTTCATTTACATTTTTAGTCTCTGAATGTTTTGTCCTTCTACTTTTAAGCAAATGCTACTCATCACTCTGCACTGAATGTTTCTTTAAGAGCTGCATTTTACAGTCAACTGATAAGGAATATATATATTTGTTTATTTATGGCGTATGGTCTATCTCTTTATCTATGTGTTTGTGTATGCATGTACAATAAAGCTTCATAAAACTGATAAGAATGAGAATGAATGAGAAATTGTCAGTTGAGAAAAACAAGAATAGCATTTGTGCAACATCAAACCAACAAAATGAGATAGAGGACAAACAAAAACAGAGAAGAGAAAAAGCCATGTACAGACTTATAAAAAAGAAAAAGGGTTTGACTGCTATTAGAGTTTCATCCCATTACTCAAAACCAAGTAAGAAAGTATCGGGCCAAAACAGGCTGTGACATCATCAGATAGGGCCCAATCTTTTCAGTCTAGTCCCTAATACCAGAACCAGTAAAAAATGAGGGGAATGCAAACAGTGCCTGATAAAATGTTTTTCCATATAACCAAACGTTCCTTTCCCAAAGGTTCATGGGAAAAAGAGGCAGACAGACCACAAGCGCACAACTCTATTTCTAATGCTGAGGGACAAAAAACAGAAGTAACAAGATGGAAAAAGTGCTTGTCTGCATACGGCAGAGGGGGGGTGCGGGTTGAGATGGAGAGACCGGTGATGGTGGTGGTGGGATGTGGGGGGGTCATGATGATAAGGGAAAAATTCAGACCGGTCAAAGTTTCCCTTTTGCCAATCGTGCTCCTGATAAAGGCAGCGCCTGCTCCAGTACTGATAGAAGGCCTATCGCTCTCCTGCCCCCCTCTTTCTTTCTCTCTTTCACTCCCCCTCTTCCTCATTCTCCTGGCAGTTAGTTTGTTAGGGGGAAAAGCCTATCGCGCTCACATCGCCAGCGCTGTCATCAAGCGGCAACCGCACGGCAATTAATATCACTCCAATTACTGTTAAAAGGACAGGCTGGAACAAGACGATAATAAACACATCCTTGACGTGAAAAATTAAAACGCGCACACGCACAGAAACATGCGCGTATTTAGGCGATTTCTAAATATTCAAGATAAAGAAAATGCCTTGCATATTGAATCATGTCATACTCTACTAGATCCTCGCTATCGCTAAACTGTGCAGCTCAGGCGTGTGGTCCTGAGAGAAAAAGATTAGGAAAAAGATAGCAAAACGCATATTGCGTTATCCAGACAGATATTAAAGATTCCCAATTTGTTGTTTACTGCAAGGCAGTTAGTAAAAATGGGATCTTTCTGTCAACATGGGTGCTTAGGAAGTCGGTTCGAGGGCAAGAATACAACACAAATTACATCTTCGTAGTTAAAAAATGCTTATTTATTTATATTTTCTGTAGTATTGAGACAAGCACTCCTACAGTTACAAATCACTACCAATGAAGTTTACTAACTGTATCCATCCAACACCCTATGAATATACAACAGCATTGCTTTAAATAACAGAATAAATCAACTGAATTAATTTTAAGAAGAATAAACTGTTTTACTGTTAGGTGCTTTGTATCATAAATGGAGAAATTAAATGATCGATACTAAAACGGCTTTAGTATGCATTCATTTGCATCTGAATATCTCACTGTTGCCCATGTGAAACATCAGCCTAACCCTATCAGATATAATAAATGAACTTTTTCAAAAGCACAAATTGTTCTTTGAAGCTTTTTTGCACGATTTACACAATAACATTGCTATTTGATTGTGTTTAACAAGGCATACACTGATTTCTGCATGTCTGAGACGTGACATGGTTGTGATGTCACACGTGATCGTCTTCAGTATTACAACTGAGAAAAGGTACGTACTATAACAGCCAGGATGTTGTTTACTAGAAGTTGAATCAATTTACTTTCCTCATGTATGATTAAACTTTCTACAAAATGTATAGTCTCTCTTTCTAGAACTCTTATCAGACATCACATTCAAAGCAGAAATGATTAAGTCATGGCCTATATTGTTTTATGGCAGGCAGCTGACAGTATGACTACGACTGGCCCTTCCTGAGGAGCCGGTGACTCATGCATTAGTTAAACACTCCTGAAAGAGGAACAGATAGACGCTGACCTGGGCCGTTCCAATGGGGTTCGGCTTCTCCATCAGCCTCTTCCTCCTCTTCTTCTTCTTCCTCTTCTTCTTCTTCTTCAGAGCAGTGAAGGACTCCTTTCTCATCTTCCTCACACTCATCAGGTGCCGCCAGCGACTCGTGTGTTCTCGGCTCTGTGGAGGGACAGACGAACATTGCAACAACAAAGATTTAACATTTAAACAACTAACATTTTTAAAAAATATGTTTTGAAAAACACAGAACAAACTGTTTGTGTTATTTTTAGTGCTATCCAAACCATTTAAACAAGCGTTTCTTAAAAAAAGTGTCCAGGAGGGACCTCAAGATGAACTAAAAATATCAAAAAGTTTTAAAATTTAGATATTTAAATTTTTTATAAAAATGTTTCAATCTTTTTTTTTTTTAATGTAAGGTATTTTTAAAAATAACATTAACCTTTATATTGTTTATAGATTTATTTAGTTTACAATTTATTGTTAAGAAAATTTTAATATTTATTCTTGAGTTTTATACCTTTCATTCAATATATACTGTGTCATGGTTAAATTAAAATTTAACAATGAAATATTATATTTAATAGGGAAATAACATAAATATTCCTCCTGTGAACAATGGGGGGGTCTTGAAGTCAAAAAGTTTAAGATCCATTAAACTGCATATCTTAAATAAGTTACATATGCTTACTCAATTCTATTCATTCGCCAAAATCATCTCGACTCCCATTTGCCATTTGGCAAGCGTTTTGGACCCTAGATATTACGTTTCATGCTCTCCAATTCAGTCTCTCTAATACTCATTACTGATAGGTGATGTGTGTGCGGCCTATTGTCCCGCTCTGGCGATCAAAGAAAGTTAAAAGACAGATGCACATACTTCAATGACAACATCTCAGCACACATCCGACCCCTTTTGATTTACCAAGCAAGAATTGGAAACAAAAACCCCTGGCAACAGACGGTGAGCGTCTTTCTTTTATAAAGGCCGATCTGTTTCATCAGTGTGAAAGACAGATCTCCCAGGCATTGATGCCAACGATTAGTAATTCTCTTTGATCACAGCGATCACCTTGATGATAACAGTATCTTTCTCTCTCATTTAGTTGAGTGACGCTGTAGCAAATATACTGTATGAGCAAAATGACACGACCTATAGATCTCTTCTTTCTGACTCCCACACTTTTTTACCTTCTCCCCTTCCTCGACTCCCTCCCCATCACCCCACCCCGATTACAGCTCATCTGTGATGCACAAAGGGCATGTTTACCCTTGCATTCCCGTGGCGATAAACAGCGATAGCTGCCGATCAATACCGGCCATAAACGTCCATCCGCGTGACCTGCTGTTATTAATCTAACAGGCTGGAGATTAGATCTTCATCTTTAAATAAATCACTAATGTCAGCCCTGTTCCGCCTAGGCCAAACTGTCGTTTATACGACACACATTCTGAGACCGTCCCGGTGCGTGCCGTCCCGTGAGGCGCTGCTTCTCCCTGCCCAAGAAGCCCTATTATTTTCAGCTATAAATCACAATGAATGGCACATTGATTTTATCCTGCAGCGCTCAGCGTGGGGAGAGAAGCTGGAGCCACAGTTATTGCATTTAATATTATCAATATAATCTCCCATATAATCTGAGCAGAGACGGCAGGTTTTAGGATGGGTGGGGGACTCTGCCACCAGCTCGGTTCCTTGGCAGTCTCCTAACAGGGCTCACACACACCCCTTCATCAACCCAACAACCCTCCTTTCATCTGATAACAGCAACTTCCCTTGTCACACCTGGAGGGCAAAGTCACCCAACCTGCTTCATTCTTCCAGTCCGGCCTCATTTTTCTTAAAATTTTCCCTTTATTCTGCTTTTCCGCAAACAGACCACCGTGGCAGGGTCGAGTTCTTTTCTTGTATGGTACACAGGGTGTAAGCGCATGTCTCTGATGGGTTAGGTGACTTAAAGGCCTTTAGGATTACTTAAACATCTCAAATATTACAGTATCTGCATCTCACTAGGACTGAAAAATGTATTCTCAATCATGTACCTTTTACCTATTTTGGTCTCTGCAAAAAAGTAACCTGGATCAGATTTATGATCAGACCCTCCTCATCAGCGCTGCCAAGGTATGACATTAAGATAACAAAAGATGTTCTGGAATATCTTTATTAATAGGTTTATTAGCTTCTTTGACTTCTGACCATCAGATATTTCTAAGATCCTACACTAAACACTCCTTTTCAGAGGGAAACCAGCGCCCTATTTGCCATTAATGATTATTAAAAGAAGGTATTTTCGTTTACGTTTCTATTTTGCAGGTGGTTATCGGGACTGTGTGTCCTGTGACTGGTTGAGTGTTTTTCTGAAGCAGTTATCAGCTGGTTATCGCCTATGTCTTTCTCTCCCAGATGGTGGATAAGGGAGCTTGCCTTTATTAGCCAGTGCTGGCCTGATAAAGACCTGGTATTGATCGCAGGTTGAAAGAGCAGGTTCGTCAAACACGGCTGATTTACAGAGGCTGATAATAGCAGCACCGGGCAACAGTGGAGCCCAAGCGGGGGATTGATAGAGGGAATAAGAGCTAAAGAAACGTGTTGACGTAAACCCTTTTTCACACAGAAAATACTGGAGGAATAAACGGTAATAAAAATAATACAAATTGATGCCTCTAAACCTGAAATGCGATTAATGGGAACGCCACACAATCTCATATCTGAATGCACATAAGCAATCCAGGACAATCTCTAATCACGATTAGCACCTGACAGAATTTCCAAGAGTTTATCAAAAACAGCCAACGCACCAGTTTTTATCTCTTCAGTCCTGAATTTCACAACAACAGGGCTTTTCCAGATAAAAAAGGAGAAATCTGAACTAAGAAGGTGACTTAAATATCTTAGGGTTGAAAAATTGTAAAGTTATGTTCACTATATATATTTATAAAGAATAAGACAGTCTAAAACTTTGAGGGATTTTTTTAGATGACAATAGACATTTGCAGATTTCTAAAAGGTTACAATGAAAAACAGAAACGATTCTGATTTAATATAAGCCAATTTGGGACATTAACTCTTTTGTAATAAAAAAGAACAGAATTTCTTATTTCCATTTAGCATTTTTAAATCATGCCAAGATAACATAATCATCAGCTTTTGAACAAACTTAGGGAGTAAATGCCAACTCGACTTCAAAAACGAAAAAAAAAACAAATCTTTTAAATTGTTATGCTAAAATATAATAATTTTAATGCAATTATAAATTATTAATTATTAATTTAATATAATAAACATCTGATCAGAAAATTAAACACATTTTTTTTATTAAAAGAATGGAAATTGCATCTTTTTGGAAATTGGAAAAGCATCTTGATGTATTACTCTAAGATGTTTGAAGCCCATTGTGTATATACAGTATATGCAAGCAAGAAATCTAAATCTAAAGAAGAAATAGGAATCATGCCTCTTTTATTACCTGTAAGGTAAAAGAGCAAAGGGTTAAAAAATAAAAAAGAAACTCTAATAAAACTTATGTAAAACTAATATAAAGCTTTCCTAATAACTAAACCAGTTATGAAAACAATCTAATCTTGAGTTGAATCTGGAGTATCTTCAGAAGAAACTTTAAACAAAGCTTCCCACATGAACAGAGTGTTTCCTTTCCATGAAAGAATAGTTATTTCGCATAAGTCATACAGCGAAAGGAAGCCTTTTATTCTACGGAAGCCAGACATTCAGATGTCAGAAAGATGTCTCAGACATTGTTATCAGCACGCATCAGCGTTAAACTGTTTCATCAAAAAACAATACAGATCACGTTAAGACTTTAAACTCACTGAGAGGAACATTCACCAGCTTTTCACATTTTAATATCAGCCATGTTTTAAAGTATGATCCTTTTACCTTCATTATATAGAGATGGGAATGAAGGGGGACTTGAACCATCACACTCTGCAGAATCCTCCTGATCTGAAGCTCCGCCCTCCTCTCCTGACATGCTTACATCATCAGATGGATCTTCAACTCCATTAAGATCGCAAAGTGAGCCTATAGAGAGAGAATGAGAGACGTCATAAAAAGAAATTCTACACATAGCAGGTAATACGGAACAGTGCACAACACGTAATACAAAAGTTGTTATCTTGTAAAACGTTTTCATCATGCTAAAGCACCTGTCCAATATGTGAGATTTAGATCATGTAAATATCCACTGTTAATGTCTTAAAGGAACTAGGCTGTTCTGTAAATAAAAAAATACAGATTCATTTCAAACCTTTTATTCAAACGAGCTTTTGGCAGTTTTAATTGGCTGTAAATCCCAAAGCTCCTGGCACAAGGAAGTAAAAGATGATGTTTGTTGTATCACTGAATAAGGTGATTAACTCATTTGTATAATTCAATATATTCCCAGCTGGCAGCAGTCGAACAAAACCTTATGTTTTCTGACCAAGATGGGGAAAAAAAAACCTAGTTGATTTAAAAATATTCCCCATTTCAGGGGTTAAGTTTTAAAATGAAATGTGTAAATATATTTCTAACTATTTAAAATGATGCACCCCAGTTCTTGTCTTAAAAAACCTACAATGCTATTCAAAGCTAAATTCTTTATCACTGCATTATCCAATAATTTATTATTTTTAAGCATGATTAACTTCTTCTATTCAATTTATTTTAGAGGGAACAAACATTACAATGTTTGAGAAAATGTTCCTTTTGTCCCTTTATTAACATTAAAGTGCAGTGTGTGACAGATGATGGCTGGCTGTTGTGGACACACAGTGTTTTGAATATTAATCCAGACCATGACACAGTAATTGTTATTCTAATGATGAAACTACAGCGCGTTAAAGAGATAAATTCACCAAAGCACATTCCCGTTGCTTTTATTTCAACAGGGAGACCCTCCACTTCATGCATCAGCATCTAAAGCAAATTACCGAGGGTTGGAAAATCGGATTTTACCCCAGTTTTTTGTAAATTAATTTTCATTAAGTTGTGATGAGCAGAGAGGGGATTGTTCGGTCTAAAGCCGTGACTGGAGGCGTATATATTTACACTTCCTAGAACAAAGAGGTCTATAATCTATACAAAGCACACAACAATACCCGTGAATAAAAAGCCTTGTAGAAAAAGGCAAAGGCAATTTTTCTAATTCTGTTAATTTCACTTCCAAAGCAATTAAAACGAGGCGGAGATAATGCTTGGAAACAATCGCGCCCTGACAAAGTGTTTCTGTCTTTGTAAATGAAACATCTTTAGGCTAATTTCGACTTCCACGCCTGCATGGTTCACTGTAATTTCAGATAAAATTAACACACTTAGATTTGGACCTTAGTAATAAAGGACGTGAGAGAGAAAGGCAAAGATCGATCCCGTACGCCATATTTTTAGAATGTAGACCGGGTCTTTCTAGATCTAATTTTCTGTATCTGTGGCGACATTTTCATACAATTAATTTTCCTTTAATCATAATTGTACAAAGGGACTCCTCTGTTTAAAATTCCAATTACATTTCGTGTTTAAATGTAAAAGTTTGAAATATGATTTTCTTTCCCATTACTGTTCTGGCTAAATGAACAGATCGCCGCATCGCTGCTTACAGACATCAAATGGTGCGGAAAGTTTCTGCCCTCCCTCCATCTCTTTCGCACATGATCTTACATGAGATAATATGTCTTTCACAGAAATAAAGAGAGGAAAAAAGTCCAAAACTACATACACCATGTTCAAAACATTTGCAGAGAAATGGCATTGGTTTCTCGTCTATGTAGTAATTAAATGCAGTGTGTTATTTCTATAATGTGTGTAGACTACACTTTTCAGACATGTCTACTACAAACTTAAGCAGTTTAAAACTACACCAAATATAATAAATAAACTATTTCTTTCAGAAGTAAAGCCTCTATGCCGTTAGCTCTACTGTTCAGACATTTTACCATTAAAATCCAAAGACAGATGACGAACTGAAAGAAAAACACTTTTAGGTTTTAACTGGTACTCGAACAGGCAGAACAAAGTGAGAAAACTGATGAAGGCAGAAGAGATAGTGCTTTATTAACTGGCCTCGTCCACATCAAACCAGTGTGCTTAGCGACAGTGATTAAACTAAGAGACAACACATCAAACCCGAGACCTGATTAAACAAACAGACTCTCTCACCCTCACGTTAATCACCACATTACCAAACAGCCCAAATACATCACAAAAAAGACCACTTGTATCAGGAAATCAGGGATTTGTGGAGAAAGATATTTGGAGGAGAACAATGAGCCCTTGGTAGGAGACTATGAGTGTGTGTGTTCAGACAGTACTGTGATACCTGACTTATAATTTCATGCACAAGTGGCTACACACGTCGATCAGAGCCAAGGGCATTAAAACACTTTCAGTAATATTAATTAGCTGGAACCGATGGGTAGCCGGAGACTCCGTGGAAGACTTTGCTCAAATGTTTTATTATAACTTGATCTCAGTGCTGATGTGAAATAGATGTTTAGAGATTGATCAGTTTTTATACAGGCAGGTAAATGGAGGTATTGATCTACAAGCTGAAAATGTGCCGAAATGATTGATGAGCCAGTCGAGTGCTGAGACAGAGGCCTGGCGGGATGGGACTCATGTCACCAGAGTTGCTGGAGCCATAGATAAGCCGAGAGCCTCGGGGCTTGAGCGATTCAATCTGGCTGTGCGACGCTGGCACAGCGGCAGGACCTCTGCGGACAGACTGCCGTACAGGAGTGGACGTTCTCTGGATTGCGCAGTCTGTGTTTCTGCCAACACAGCAGGTTTGAAATGAGGCGGTGAATGACACTCTTGTGTTTGGTAAAACGAATACAAGCACACATGACCAAAGATTAGAAACACATTATAAAATAAAAAAACATAACGAAGAGGTTCAATGCGTTTTAAATGAAACACCGGCTACAGAAAAGTGTTCAATAAACACCCTTTAACCATCTTTATTTTTTTAATTACACAAATAACTTAACCCTAAAATGTACGTTTTTTATGTTTTTTGGAGAATGACAATATATTGATCAACTTTCTTTTGTTTGGCAAAGCACAAATAAAAGAGCAAGAACAAAGCCTGCAGATGATCACAAAACAAATAATATAGTTATACTCAACGACGCCCGTTAATAATGAAATAAAAAGAGTAAACAGAGCAAGAAGATACCGTTCTCATTTCCATCAGTCAAATCACACGAGTGAGTGATTATAATACTTACGATAATGACTGATTATTGTAAGGTGATAATGTGCGGCGATGATATTAATGTGCGCTGGGCATCAGAGCACTTCAAACGGGCCTGACTGATCTTCACTGTGGATTTGTCAGCAGGTTGTCAAACATCAAACAGTCAGAGCTCAGGACACTGCAAAGAGGCGTATTTTAAAGACTCCTCTTATCTTTCTCTTTCTCTCTCCTCCCTTACCTTTTCCTCTCTTCATCACTTTACTGTCTGTACCTTTTCACCACAAAAGCTACTTTCCTATTACTCTCTGCTTTCTCTCTCTCTCTCTCTCTCTCTCTCTGACTGGGAGCGTCACTCTGCGCGGATAGCTGCGAGCCGTTCCCGGTTATCGTCTCCTGCAGACTCTCTCTACCGGTCTGATCTGTCTCCTCTTCATTAAGCAAATACGCCGACGTGGAAATGAAAACATAATAGCTATTTGATTTCCAGCGAGATATTTTGCATATTGGTTCGGAGCTGATAGTGGAATTTCATCAAGTCGTTTTTTTTCCTCCATGCTTTAAAAACTGAATTACTGAGCTGGGCGGCTACAGCAGGATTTCTTTACATTGCTGGGAAAGAGGGAAGGGAAAAAAACAGAACAGCGGCAGCAGTTCCCCAAGAAGACTACTTAAACGATTAAATATCCTCCATTCCTCTTTTTCTCTTTTTGATAACAGGGAGGGAAAATTTAAAGAATTCACAGTGCTTTAGGTTCACTATACTAATCAGAGATAGAGAGGAGAAAATTAACTCCTTAATGAGCAGGAGCTGTCTGGCTGATAATGGTCAAGGAGAGGCGATAGGGTTGAATGAGGAAGAAAGAATGAATAAAAACAGAGATGGATTCACTCGTGCGGGAAATCTGATTTTACCCCCCCTCTGGAAATTGTTCTTTGTGTCCACAGAGGGCAGGTGCGATTGTCTACAACGATATCTCTAAGGTTACAAGCTAGCCGGGTCGCCATCGAGATGAATGGTGTGTCTGAGGGTATTTCTCATGCCCCTTTGAGAGAAAAACTACCCCTGCAAGTGAAGATCAACCAACCTGCTCTCACCAATTTATCAGACCCTTCCTGTAGAAAAAAAACATCAAGCCAAAATACGTCTGACAGCAATTTACACTGTTGGAACTCTTGATACGGTGCTGCAGTCTTTCGCAACACGTATATACACTTAATAAACATATACAAAAATAATATACACTTATAAACAAGTTCCACACATTTTGACTACTGATCGACTTTCACAATTTTCCAGTCACTCATGCTTACTGGATAACATCATTTGGGTTTAACTGATGACTTTTATGAAGACATTTCTGGCAAAGAAATATTGGTATAGTATGTGACTTCAAATTAAATTGGCCTCTTTTTCTGTAGCGATGGAAAGATCTTATTCTCTCTTGAGAGACCCTACAGTTGGCATCTCATCACACGTCGCTCTGTTAAAAAACAGACACGTCGCACCGAGCCACATTCCCTCCCTCACCTCCTCAACCTTCCTCCCTGAACTAGAACAGCAGAACTAGACTAAACAGATTATGCGTGCGACCTACACAAACTCATATCTGAGCATGTGCGCTTATGTTAGTTTGCAGAGTGAAAAAGATACGACTGGAGTGGAGGAAAGTGTGACAGAACGATATAAAGAATAGACAGGACAAGGGTATGTGAACCATAGGGTGTATGCTGCACTACTATATATATAGTAAAATATAATATAGTATGATGTAATATGTCATGTGGAATGGAATGAAATAGAATATAAAAGAATAGAATAGTTTGTTAAAGAAAAAAATACAATACTAAATTAAATCAAGCAGGTAAATTTCAAGTGTTTCATAAGTTTTGTAAATTGAACTATTTTTATGGATTTATTATCATTTTACATTAAACTAGGGCTAAATGGAAACAAATGGAGGAAAAAATTAGAAAAAAAACTGGTTAATATTTTTCTTCATGTAAAATATATGTTAAAAATTTCTTGTCCCCCATAGAACACAGACCTTTCTCCTGAAGGTCAGCACAGCTGTTGGCAGTCCAGAAAAGTGTGTTCACGTTGTGTGAAATGACTATTGGTAAGATTGAACGTGTGTCCCTTCTCAATAGCCTTGCAAGTTGTTCATGGGGAAAGACAGATACGAATGGATGAAATAAGAAGTTGATTCAGCCGCCCCTCCTCCCTGTGGATCTTGGATGGTGGGAAAGTTGAAATCTGCTGCTATTTTCTATCTTTTATCAGACAGCTTATCTTCTGGCTCTTGTCTGCGTGCCTGGCTTCGATAGTCCAGGGTCTCCACTCCGGCTGCCTGGCAACTTCACTCCCCCCTACTTCAATCTCCCCTCCTCTCTCCTCACGCCACACGCACCCCACCCTATAGCAAGTGCAGTTCAGATGAAAAACAGTGAAAACAAACTGTTTAATTTATAATAGGGATGAGTCAGGAGGGTCAATGTAAACTGATGGATTCAAGACAATTATTGACTGACTTTAAAGTGTCTGCTGTGAGCAAAAAAGTGTATTAGGAATCTTGTGACACCTAAAAAAAAACATCAAAAGTCCATATCAGATCAATAGACGAATGCATATGTGACACATCAAGCTCTCAGTCTATACGAGGGGCGGGACGACAGCTGCTGGGACGCGTCTGACAGAATAATGAGCATCAGCAAACAGCATTGTGGGGTTGTGCAGGGGTCAAAACCTGTTAACACAAATACAAACACACACAGAAGTGTAATGACACACACATTGTGCTCTGTGCATGTGTTTATCTGCACCATCTTTGCTGAAGTTTAAGTGCTTTTAAAGGAATATCAAAGCGATAAAAATACAAATTCTGTCATCATTTATTTCCCTATTGACCTGTAAAACCTGCATGCCTTTTTATTTCCTATGTAAAACACGAAAGAAGATATTTCAGGAATGGTTTTGTGTCCATGCAATGGAAGACAATAGAGACCAGTGTTGTTTAGTTACCAACATTCTTTTAAAACATCTTCGTGTTCTGAAAATATTGTTTGTAATGACGCAAGGGTGAGTAAATGAAAAACGATTTCTTTCTATTATCTTTAAGATTTACATTTTAAAGATGCTATTTCATGTCTCTCACCTCACCGAATGCAGAACAAGGTAAAATATACTCCCATAGTTCCGACAAACAGCCCCTCAAAGACATCGCTGTACGTGTTATCAGTCCCTAACTTGATTGATATGAGCTGTCCTTGGATAAGCCCGAGGCAATATTCAGACACATTCTTTTCCCATGAAAACGTCTTCAATTAAAGGAACGTAGCCAACAAAAGAAACCAGCGCAGATTAAATTAATAGTAAAAATATACATTAATATCGGACAGACACGCTGACATGTTTGCACCCAGAACTTGCTTATGTTTCATACTACACACAAAAGAAAATGTGTCAACGGGTGCGAGATGGAGTGGTTGAAAGAGTGGAAGGAAGATGAGAGTGATCGCTTCTGAGATTCTTCAGAGGAAAGGGAGAGGCAGCATTCGGGACGGTATGCAGAGGAGAGGCCTCTCATCTCGCTCTCCCTCCCTCTTCTCACCGTTCCATCATGCCCTTCACTTCTCTGACAGAACGCAGCGGATCCATCGTCATCCTCCTACTAGGATGATTCTGTATCTGCACACATACACGTGTGCACGCGGCCTTCACCGCTTATCCAGAATACGACCCTGAGATCTGAGTTTTATAAAGACAAAGGGTCGTGCAGATCTGCCAGCTCCCCCGTATAGACACATCCCCAGCTGTGCTAGCCCAGACTAAAGACTAAACACAGAAGATCACACAAACACACCCCGGACTTGTGGTTTGACTACAAGATACCCCAGGGAACATGATGCAAAGAGCGGTGCTGAGGCTGGAAAGACAGAGAGTACAATCACAATACAGCACATTTTTAAATAACTGTATTCTTAATATCAAGAATTGCAATATTGTCACATTTTCAGACTGGCATTATTGACATGAGATGAATATGAACTGTTGTAGGATCCGTTGTTTATGTCTCAAAAATACAAAAGGTGAACTTATCAATGTGTTTTATGTTTTTAATACGTTTTGCTGAGTAACTGCATGTGTGCAATTCTTTTTGTCTGCTTGTCGAGTAGGGGTGGGAGAAAAAAAAAATCGATGCACCGATGCATCGGGATTCTTTCTCTAACGATTCTGAATCGATTCTCAAAGATTCAGAATCGATTCTATGTCAGAACTTGTTCATCCTGAATATAACTTTGTTAAAATAAAAACAATAAAATTAAACTTCAAGATGGGAATACTGTCAAAGAGATTCTAACTATAAACAAAAAGCATAAAAACTCTTTATTTATTTAAAATGCAAATTTATCATATTTGCAAAAATTATATGAAGAATCGTTTTGGAATCGGATCGTGAGTCCCAGAATCGAATCGAATCGGATCGGATCGCGTAGTACCTAAAGATTCCCACCCCTATTGTCGAGAGAAAGTGAAAAGCTCTTTATGACTCCTGTATAATTGTTATGACTTAATCACCATAAAAGCGCATAAAAACTGACAACCTAGTGAGCTACTGGCCAGAAGTCGGCACAAATACACAAAGGTTATACACACACACTAACACATAATAAACACTTCAGCAATTCTCATCAGTCTGCACCGCTGGAAACAATACAGTAATGCAGAACAACTACTGCAAAATCCTCCTTTGTTTTCTTTTTTTCAGAATTTATGTGTAATTTTAATACCCCATTTGCAATAAAAAACTTTTTGGCAGTCTCACAATTGATCAAAATAGTACATTTTAAAGAGGAAAAAGGCAAAAATTGGATGTGAATATGGCAGCTAAAATGTTATCTTTCTCTATTGTCGCACAGGCACAAAATAAAAACTAAATAAAAATACAGCGAGGTGTGAATGTGGCAAAGATAAGTGTGGAGAACATGGGATGAGGGGTAAGACCAGATGAAGTGGGTATGTTAAATATAAACCATCGCATGGTTGGCAGCAGGAAAGAAAGGGGGTATTTTTAAGAGGCAGGACATCACTGGACCCTCAGTGATTCTGATAACATCCAACATTCAGGCAGAAGAAGAGGATTGGGAGGAAGGGGAAAAGAGAATGAAGCCTAGGAAAGATACGCACAGAGATTCCAGTTGCAAAAGAAAGTATCACCGCCCCTCGAACGCAAAAGTCACAACGGGATTTCTGATGGGGAAAATGTGTTCTTTACAGATGAGAGTAAGATAGAGAGAGCTCAGCCAAATGTCAAAGATGATAAATGGCGGAGTGCATGGAAACACCAGCACTCTCTTGATGTGCGCGTCTAAGATGTGAACAAACAGAACATCTCCCTTTAGCAAATACACATGCAAACTGTGAGCAACAAAAATTCAAGAATTTCTATTAATTACTTACATAAATATAGGTTTTAAAATCTATAGTTCCAGGCAGCTTTTCTATATAATGAACTAAATAGGCACTGGTGCTGTCAAGGCTTTGAACAAACAACACAAATTTTGGCCTGTTACTCACACAAAGTCATGCATTATGAAAACTTCCAAAAACTTGTAACATGTACTAGAAGACCACTTTTACAAGATTTTAGCATTTTGGAACTTAATATCCCCAGTCCCTATCCACTTTCATTACATTAAAATATGGTATGGATACTGCTAAAAAAAGACCTCAAAAGAAAAAAGCCATATAACTCTGGAGGATGATTAAATGATGAGGGAATTATCATTGTTGAGTGAATCGTTCCTTTAAATTCACACACAAAGAACAGCACACGAACATAAAGACATCCACATTCACGCATTTAACATTATGTGTGCCAATGCACGTACACAAACACCTACCATTAATTAGCGCAGTTATCTCCGCAGCCTCACTAAATCTAATTACAACCGGTTTGTCATTAACCGGGAATGATGGTTAGGAAACATTAATGAGAGCAACTTGCTGCAGAACGCACAGATGAACCAACTTAACTTGGGGTGTAGTTTGGGTCAACAGTGGTTACGAAAGCCAGTTTAAGCAGGTCTTAGTAGAGGAACAGAACATCGTCACATGCAAACAGGATTCTGTTGTCAGGATGTTAAGTATTCGTTTCATGACATGTATACTAATAAAGCAAATATTTGACCACGTCTCATTTGAACTGATAAAGGTTTAACTATTAGCGTTGGGCGTCAATGGTATCTATGCTACATCTTGTCATAAATCAAAAAGATTATCACGTGAAGCGTCAGTGTCCAGATAGCAGAATTCGTTTTTCTTTTCTAGATGCAGAATTTGGTGTTTTACAGCTCTTTAGCTTTCACAAATACTATACCACAATCATATTTTTATCAGCCGTATAAAGTGTCATTTGTGAGTTAGGAGCATTACTAACATTAAAGAAAGTAAAAGCCGTCTTGTCCGATGTGTGCCAGGATGAGGTGTGTCTGTGAGTGTATGTGGATGACTGTAGATAATTTTAATATCAGGCTGGTGTGGATTGCTGATAGTGTTTTAAGGCAGGGCCCTGTGGACTAAGCACTGGTAGTACCTATCTGTAATTAGTAACCATTCGCTATCACTGATAAGATAAACTCACCCTGACCTTTTCCATTTGGTCGCCATGGTAACGGCCCCTCTACCCCCCCTCTTGATATTATTTTAGTGATTAAACAGCAAATAGCAGGGAGATGGAAGAAACCGATAGCGATGATTAATAATGGTGTTTGGTTGAAGTGAACGTATGCGAGTATGTGTATGGGGGGAGCGGTGTCGGAGAGGAGCGTGAATAGGCTTGGCTTGGCTTTTTTGCGGTGAATAATGGAAATTTAAGATGGGGCAATAGGAAATAATAGCACGGGGTGAGAGCGATAGATGTCTTTTTTCTTTTCCCTTTTTTCTGTGAAGCACTTTCAGAGGAAAAAAGAATATTAATGCTTGTGAACACCCCCCCCCACCCTAGCCAAGCCCTTTACCCACAATCCCTCAATTCTCATCATTCACCTCTTAAAGCTTATCTCCTCTGATTAATAACAACTCCAGCACTTCAGCACTCCCTGAATGTAATAGTTTTTCCTAATAACATAAGAACATGGCATTATCCATAAAAACACATGTGACTAATTTTGCATGCAACACAATCACACCTAGGATGTGTGCAACAGTTGGATGTGGGGCCTTTGTAGTCCCTGAGAAAAACAAAGAAAAGTAAAGAATAAAAAAATGTTTATGCCACATAAAAATGCATGCATTACAATATTAATAATAACAAAAATGCGGAAAACTATTATATTGTTTGTTTTGCGGTAAAGGAAGATGTAAATGTGCCAATATCGCTTTATCAGTTCTGAGTTTCTGGTCAGTTACCAGATAGTAATCGATGAACTTTATGATAGGAAAATAAAAGAAAACAAAAATCCCAAACATTCCTTTTAATAATACAGTTATTTTTATTTTAAGACAAATGTAATATAATTATACAAATGTCTAATAAAAGTAATATAAATTCCTGCAGGTCCAAAGCTCTGTTCAGAAACCTCTGAGAGAGCATTTGCATTAAAAGGAAAGACTGGCCGTGCATGCAAACCGGACCCAGTTGACTGAAAGGTCACAGGGCAAACAAGAGCATGGCTTGACATCTCGTATCAGTCTGATCTCTGCTGTGATAGGAGCCAAGGGACACCTACCCAAACTATGGACAGGGGAGCACTTCTAAACAATAACCTCTCACACACACACACACACACACACACACACACACACACACACACACAGAGAGACTGAAAATCTGTCGTCACTGCCACAGATTCATAGGATACCATGTATTCCATCAGACACAAGACTACAAATAACTACAAAAAACCCACTGATAGTTCTAAAATATATAAGATATAAAAAGTATATCAAAATATACATAAATATATAAAAATAAGACAACCCTGCTGATTATTAGACAACAAAGCAGACCTCTCTCTGCGGTCATTGACCTGACCAAAACTTTGGAATGTGTCTGCCATCAAGGATTTGGGCAATCTGATGAAGGTTAGCCATTCCTAGATATTTCAGAGATAGACTTTCCTCATATCTGCACAAAAGAATGCATGGCCTCTCCAAACAGATAATGGATCCCATACTTCAAGTGATTTTGAGGTTTGACAGGGGTGGGCACGTGCAAATTGACGAACACCTCTGGTCTGAAGATGCACAGTAAACCAGGTTCCTAAAATATGAGGGAATCAGACACTTGTACTACACATCACAGTTCTACACAGTTTTACATCACACTACGGAGCTAAAGTAAGCGCTTTTTTCAACAGGGCCAAGGGACACACACACATCCACACTGTAAGTCTGCTCTATTGCTTGAGTAAGCGAATTAGCCTCAGCGATGGTTGAAGAGGCAATAAGGCTGGAGAAAAATAGGGATAATCTTTTATCTCTCAACCCTCCCCAATGATTTTTATAGTCCATATCACTTCCCTGACAGTTGATGTTCCACTTTTCTATTTCATTATTTATTTATCTTTTTTTTGCTTTGTGTGAATTCAGCTAAAATACTTCTAAAGCCCTTAATGGCGTTATCGAGAGCCCAGATCTGCTGCCATGCGCTGCTTTTCATTGGAGATATTTGCCGGCCCGACTCTAAAGAAACGGGACATTATCAAATGTCTAACGAGACTGACACGGCCAATTATTGACAAATTATTCCTTCAGAGCGCACCCGACTCCCTTGATGAGCAAAGAGTCCCTTGAGGGGCGCGTAGTCCCCTCTGTCCCCTGGGCCCCGGGACTGACGCCTATCAGATTCGATTAAACGCTCAGCACTTGTGCGAACAAAGCTACGCGCACCCTGCGTCACATTAGCTCACATTATACGCTCATGAACTTTGCCTGGATCACAATGGTAGCCATGACTTTTAAGAGCTTTAAAGATGCTTAAAATTCCTATTAATAAATCAGAGAAAATGGGGTGCAAAGATGACTTTAAGCATGGAGAAGGGCAAATGAGAATTTTAATCGTACACAGACTAACGTGATCTAAGACACAAAAATGTTTGCACTGAAAAAATAAAGAAATTTCAGGGTAAATTTAACAGCCGGATTCATGGTGGTTAGTGAACGAGACGGCACGCAAAAGTGATGCAACTGAATTTGCCCGTCTGTATCTCTCCCAAGACTGAGCTATTCTGGTTACACCACAACAAATCTTGAGTTAAGACTCAGAAAAGCTATTAGCCTGAAATTTGAACTCTAAGCACTTAATATCTGTCAGGAAAATAATGCTTTATCGGCTATTTGCACTGTGCACTTCTAAGTACTGCTCTCTTATCGAATGCATCGTCATCAGGGGACTTTGAGGCATGACACACACACTGATAGATGAAATCAGTTGATGTGCTGGCTTTAGGCAGAGGGGTCACCAGAAAGATGGGCCAGAGGACAGTGCTGAAGCCTGACACACTGCACGCTTGCTCTGGGTCCAGATGTAGTCTGGATAGGAGAAGGAGCTGGTACTGCACACAATAATCAGAGTAGCCATTCTCAACCAGGGTCTTAAAACTTTTCAAGAGATACTGAACTAAAAAGCACTAATGCAAGAACGTGTATACAATAAAGGATCTTGACCTCTAACCCGGCGCCTGGTTCAGGGTGCCAACGTTTTTTCTCTTCTTTCATGTGCGGCCCCTTCATGGTGCCTGCCAAGTCCACATCCTCTCTAACGAGGGTGTAGTTTCTTAACATTCATCATCACTGAACTCTGAAACTTTATCAGCTCCGGAGCACGGCGCCATGGCCCCGGCCCGGCTCGCTCCAGCTCTCAGATAGGGCCGATAACACACTGATAGATTACAGCAGATTGTTTTACTTCAGGGGACACTGCTGCCTTTAATACCAATACTTAGACAAGACTCACTGCTTATGGCGAGAGAGAGAGAGAGAGAGAGAGAGAGAGAGCGAGAGAGAGGAGAGAGAGAGAGAGAGAGAGAGAGAGAGAGAGAGAGAGAGAGAGAGAGAGAGAGAGAGAGAGAGAGAGAGAGAGAGAGAGAGAGAGAGAACAAAGAGGAAAGGGCATAGAAGCCAATTGTGTGTATGCGTGTGTGTGCAAGTAAAGGATATACACTAGGAGATTCTTATCAGCATGGGCTCTAACAGTGGCACAGGTTTAAAATGACAGTTTTCGTAGAGATTATACATTCCTTTCCCTTCACAATCAGATTTAATAATGCACAGTATCACAGAAACTCAAATGCCGCATATTGCTTTTGTGTGCGACTTAAAAAGTCGCAACATTAAGAAGTGTTGAAGTAGGTTTTCAGATCTATATGCTTAATCTAGTACATTCACAAAATATGTACTAGGCCAAGATGTTGACACTAGTTATACAGCTTATAGCTACTTTTGTCACAGAGCAGCATGAAGACATTGAGACGTAAACATTTAATTTCATTGACATTGAGACATAAACATATAACTTTACAAAGTCTACAGATATTTTCTGCTGACTGGAATATTGTGTACTTTTCCAACACTAGTCTGTGATAGATACAGATTCTGGGAAAATCAAACTGGGGTGGTTATTTAGCATGTTAATCAAACATCCTGGAAAAGTTATTGGCCAAAAAAAACAATGTTGAACAAACTTTATGTCATAGGTTAAACTCTAGATCTGCAAAGCTTTGAATGATATGACTTTAAATATATTTTCTCAATAATAATACTTTTTCAGAATCAGAATCGGAAAATATATAACTAAAAATTGTAGTATTTAAAAACAAAATCTTAATTTAAACCTTTTTTCCCATTTCTAATTAATCTTTACCTAAATCCAGCATTCCACTTCCCAGAATCCCACAAAATTCCCACCAAATTTCTACACATAACAAACAAAACTTAAGATGTGAAAAAACAGGTGTGTAAATACATGTGTGTGCTGCTCACATATGGTCAAATAAATGAACATATACAAATATCTTCTCATGCACACAACAGCCTGAGGCACAAGAGAAAATCTGATGTCGTGTCAGAACACAGAACCCGAGTGTTGGCTGACCTTTGGCAAAAAAACAAAAACAGGTCAAGTGTGTATCACATGGACACCACAGAAAGTTCCACTCAGGATTGTATTAAAAAAATACATACACATGGTGCTCAAAGAGGGACAACATACCAAATGTCTTTAATCCTATTATATTGAAAATAAAAAAAAGTATTATAATAAATTATAATTGTGTCATTCCACTGAAGTTCCATTCTCTCCCTTTTCACCAGAAGTGCATCAATGTTTCTGTAGCCAAGCAAAGGTCTTGGGATCAAAATTAGATTTAAATGTGTTTTGGATAAAAGCATCTGCCACATGCATAAATATATATAGGAAACACCCTAAAAATATCCCAAACGCCCATCATCCAATTAGCCATCCTCAACCACAACGATCATCCAATCAGCTGTCCTCAAAAGCAAAGTCTCCCGTCACCGGCTGCAACACGCCTGTCCACTGTGTTCCATCTCTTTATTTGGGTCAGACTGAGGTTAGCCTTATCACAGGCTAGCAGCTCTAAAAATGCACAGAAGTGTGTATGCGTGTGTGTGTTTAAGGTAGGGGAGGGTGCGAGGGAAATGCCTGTCAGTTGAGAAACAGCAGAAAGGGTTAACTCGGGCCTAATCGCTCACTTTCTGACAGCGATAGAGAGCAATACCCACACAAACTGATCAAGTCTCAAAAAAATAATCCAAACAACCGTCATCGGGAAAAAAAGTAATAGCCCCGTATAGTCTTAATTTTTTGCATCAACCGCTTTATCAGCAGGACCCATGAATAATCCGTACGGTAATTTCTTTTCTTTCTCCCTTTTTGTTCCTGGCATTTTGGTAGAGCGAGATAAGGCATAAAAAACAACAGAAGGGCTAAGAGAGTGAAAAAGAGAGATAGATAACATTGATATCAACTCCTACACAACACAGTCATTCCCTTATCAGAGCTTTTTATCACGCTTTCGTTATTTTTTCTTTTTCTTCTTTGCCTCCACTCCCAGTTCTTTGTAGAGCAACTGAAAAAGGTCTACTGCCCTTAAAAATCCAGGCAAGGTTTTGGTATCAAATTAACCTTATGCAGGGTTTTTACAGTCCCGCTAATGTGAATAATTCAGCACGCGGTGACATGCGGCTGGAGAGATTGCGTGAGCATAGCAATCGAGATTTTGGGAACATTTTAAAAGCAGACTCGTAATAAAATAAACATTGGTGGGAAAAACCGACATGTTTCAGATGCAAACTCATAATTTCTAACGCTCTCGTACACCCACAGAAAGTATAAAGGGCTCTGTAATCTATCAAGGTCAGTTACAGTGCCCTGAACAAATACTGCGTTGTTTAAAAGAAACGGTTTATGTGAGCTCTCTATGTAAGCAGAGAACGGACGCTTAGGAAGATAGAAGGACAGATAGACAGTCAGACGGTAAAATAGACAGAAAGACAGAATTTCTTTGCTAATCGACCTGATTAGCACATCCGGTATTAAAGTGGAATTATTTATTCTCCCTCGTACACTATGCTCTTGCCTTTTAACTACAATATATTAGTTGATATAAGTTAGTGTCATTTAAAGCAACAAAGTTAACTTTCTTTATAAATTAAGTAAATAATATGGATAACTCAATCCTTCTGACATCAGCAATGTGATCCATGGCACAATCCCAACTAAAAAAAGATGGGTGGAATAGACAGGTGAAAAAGAAGAGCACTGAGAATAAAGGGGGAAAAAGAGTGTGTGAGAAAGATAGACAGAGAAACCAAAGTTGACATGGTTTACTGTATACAAAGGACTTAATCTGTTCCATCAGTATGATATCTCGGTAAAACAATCTGTGATACAAATGCACCCTGGAAGAGCGTGTTATTGCAGATGCGAGGTCATCAGCAGTGATACAGCTGCCTACGCACTGCCTGGCTACTTCCTCTGTTTGCCGTGGGAAATCACAGGTCATCCGGCTGCTGGTGTTGCCATCCCTACCCATTTCCAGCAACACTGAACTTGTCAGAATAATCAGAGACACCGTCAGTCGAGCAAGTGTTTCCATAAGAGAGACAGAGAGAGGGGGGGATAAGTGTTTAGGTGGTGCTTGTTTATGCAGATGGTGATGTGATTGTGCATCGTAGAGTGTCATTCGACAAGATTCTAAACGTAATAGTCCCTGAGAGCCACTTGAATGGAGTCATTCACCCCACCCCTTCTCAAAAACTTTCTTATTAACTGCACCATCTCCAAATCTGCCCCTCCGCTCTACTTCTCAAATAAACCTACAAAGAAAGAGAAATTAACGTAGGAGACGTTTTTCTCCCATCTGCCCGACTCCTTTTCTAGATAGCGGAGAAAGGAGTGAAAGAGAGAGAGAGAGAAAAGGAGCAAAAGAGAAAGAGGCAGAAAAAAACATAATTTATCTGTGTATTATCAAGAAAGGCAGACACTTTAATCAGTCAGCTATGAAGTCAGTATTTCCATTCTTATCTGTTGCAGGAGTGGAAATGGAGAGCAGATAGTGTGCTGGGAGCCCATCGGTGGGCAGGAATGATAATGGGAGAGAGAGGGCTGGCTATTGGACCGCTGTGTCAGCTCTATCTGCACCCATTATCAAGGGCCTTATCGGCACTGCCATCAGCCAAGCTGTAATGGGGCCAGTTCAACTTTCCACATTATCATACCGCTAAGACCTGGTTCAGTGAGGCTAGAGGTCTGACTGGAGACATGGGCAGAAGGGGGGTACGGAGATGGGAAGGGGGGTGGGAGAGACAGAAAGAGGAGACAGTTGTTGGGGGGGGTCCGCCGATATGGTGCAGGGAGAGGAAAAGTGTTGGGGGAGAAAGAAAGTGAGATAGCTGGAGATAGAGAGACAGCCAGAAATGGAAAGGACAAGAAAGTTGTATATGGATGAGGGAGGGGCTTATTTAAAAGGATAGGAAGTTGACATTTTGATTGACAGAAGAAAATAAGAGGACCCTTGATGTTCAAGAGACTCAAAGTGCATTCTGGGTAAGCCTAAAGTCCACGATCATTAAATCAATGAATGATTTAGTAATACCAGACTCCAGTCATATCAAATCTTATCGATAATCATCTCCATAAAAATAATATTTTCATTGTGATTGTCTTACAAGATTAAACCCTACGACCGATGACCTTTAGCAGGCATGATTTCATTTTAGATAATGTTAAGATACTGATACCATGCACTGAAATTAAAGCCGGACAGAGATTACACTTTAAAAAAGTGGTTGGCAAACTCATACCAAACAATAAAGCCCTAAATGGCACATGATAGTATTAACTGACCCGTTTCAACTCTATATAAAATCTTCTTGTTAGCATGTGACATGAATTACTGTTCCCTACTGACCAACAAAAAATATCCATCTTACAATCTTACTTCAAGCATTATGTAATGGGATGCCAATATTTAACTAGATGAGAGTGTAACACTCCAACATGATCTCATCGTAAGTGGTTTTTCTAGCACACATACTTTTGCATGTTGATGCCTCAATTCTGGCCTTACAAAGATTTATATCAGCAGTCCCATCTAGATTTCACTTTTCCATAAAAAAAATTTTTTCCTGACAAAGTTCAAATGGTTACTGTTCCATTTCTGATTTTAAAAAGAAAACATAGAATTTATAAATAAATACACATTTAACCCGATAACTGTCACTTAACCATAAGTTAACAAATATAAAAACTACAGGTTTTTAAATTGTATTTTTTATTATTTTAAATTGTAATACATTTTTAATTTTAGGTATTTTACAATTTTACATTTTCTTGTTTATGTTCATTGTTATGGAAATATGTTAAATATATTTGTATCAACATATAGTTTTTATTAAATATTAAAGTGAACAGGAAAATAACATGGGTGTTCCTCCTAAAGAACGGTGACAGTTAACAGGTTAAACATCAATGTAGCTAAAAGTTTATATTTCAGAATCATTACATACAAAGTTTAAACATAAACAAAACGTAACAATGTATTATATGCGTCCATGTTATGCAAGAATAGAAATGAAATCATCACATATAGGTCAATCACATGACCCACACACAAGCTGACCAAACCTGAGGCCAATTCATGCCACACAGACAGAAGGTGGAGGAGGTCTATCGTCTCTTTCTGAAGCCGGCCAAGTGGAGTGTGTGAGTGTGGAAAGTGGAGCCACTGTGGTCTAGACCACCTCTGTTCAGGGGTGGCTCCCTAGAGGCGCTCTAACCTCTCCTCTTTCTAGGGCTTTTGTCCCAGCTGCCCTTATGTTCTTATCTCTTCTCTTTCCACCTCTCCTTATGAAACATGCCTGCTGTTCCCTTCCCACAAGAGCCTCCTGCCTGGCATACAGTATAACACCCAAGCCTGAGCTCTCTGCACTGTGAGTTTCTCAGCAGTAATAACTTTAAGTACTCTTGGACAGTTGGCCAATGTCATAAGCTTGTTTTTTTCTTATAAAAATAAATAAATAAAATAAAAAATTAAGTGCAATGTAAGTAAAGCAGCTCTTGGAGGCTATAACATGCAAACCAATAGTGTCTGTTTGCAAATTTCACCCTTAGACAGAAATGCACCAGAATGCCATTGAGATGTGACCTACAGATTTAATCTACGGCCTTATGGATCAGACAAACGCACCCAGCTGAACTGTTTGTATAAAACCCCTTTGGGATATCTCTCACGATCCATTTAAAGGAGAGATCAGCATCAAGTGTCACTCTTGAACTTTATGTTCTTATTTAGCACTACATCAAACTGATAGCCCACACCACCAACCACGCCAATTAAGAACATCAAATAAAGAACATGACATCAAACCTCGCCATGAAAGTCATCCAATCTAATCGACCGTGTTAGCACGATCCACATCAAAAATGACTCCTCCAAATCTGCTAAATTATCATATCTCTGTTCTCTTTAAGAAGCAAGTCATTAACTCCAACCAAAAAGGACACAAAACTCTATTACGCTAAATTCTCCCTTCTGCGATGGCAAATCTCACCTCCATTTCCTATCAAAAATGGCACATAGAAAATAAGTCCTCTTTATAAGATGCTATGTGATAACATTCAAAGATTACCGCCTTGTTTCCATCTTGTTTTTAATTGCATTGGGGCCAGAGGCTGCAGGATCCGTAATAACGCATTCATATTTTATGCTCATCCGTCGCTCTATGAACATGTGTTCGAGAGTTTCTGCATGTGTCTACGTTTGGCATTCTGCAGTTGGTGGGGTTAAAAGGTCTTACACAAAGTTAACAGATAAATCCTGACAGCACTGTTCAACGTGACATCATTTCTGTAGTGTGATTTACATACACACAACGCAAGGGCTGTAAAATAAATTGTGGTTCAATTGATAGTTGGCGTGTGGCACGCAAGCAATGCAGAACTGCAGTGACAAAAGAGCACATCGTATTTTCCCTTGTCAAATGGCATCGGTTTTTAATCTGACTAGTTTTTAACCTGACTTTTTTGACTTGGAGGGTGATTTTTCAAACAGAGAAACACAAAATGTACCTTATTTGCATTTGCAATATAAGGAGAGAAGCTAAATCATTGTCATTACTTATTATTTGTTTTTTAAATATATATATATATATATATATACATTTTGAGAACTGTGGCTTGTTGAGGACAGGTGTGGTATCACTGATCTAAGTGATCTGACCTACATTGAGCTTTACTCACCACAATATTACAGATTTGTTCTCATTTGACAGCCAGTAAGCAACTATTTAGCAACCACCATATACACCCTAGCAACCACATATTGTACCAATACCCTGGCAAGGATTCACAACATCATAATGATGAGTTTTACACACACACAGACATGCCTCAGATTTTTCCCAGAAGATATAAAAATCGAGTTATTATTTAAGAAATATACAGAACAGAACTGTAAATAAGGTTTATGATATACCTGAACCAAAACTTTTTAAACAACACTTGACTTAGACAAAAATGTATTATTGTGGTCAGTTTTACATACAAGCTTTTTTACGGCCATACAAAACAAAGGAAGTAGTGAGGATTTAAGAGTCCTAATGGTTCAATGAGGGTTAAGTTATCATAACTCACTTTAACTTCCCTTTGCGCAAACATGTGAAAAGCACAATAATTCATCAAAACACCTAAAAGCTGTTTTCTTTCAACCTGGAAACCACCAGTCACTTCCTAAACAGTAAATTCTCATCTACACACAGCGCAAACTGCCTCAGCCAATCAGGAGAGCTTTAGGATTGACCCAAACAGCTCTATTAACCAATCAACACCAAACACTGATATTTTAATAAAACTTACATAACACAGTCTATAGCTATACACAACCATTAATGAAACAATTAATAAAAATACAAGTTAATATACATTTTCAGAAAGCACTATATTTAAAGGTCTGTTTTGTACATAAATGAAACGTGATAATTTACTTGACTTGTATGTTTCATTTACACATACACTGAATAATTTCTTGTATATTTTAGAAGCAGTGGAACTAAATTCAGAAGAAACTAAATTAAAAAAAATTGGCCATTGTCTTTTTTCTAGCGTTCTATTTTTTACAAGCACAAAAAGATATCATTAAATAATGAATAAAAACAGACCAAACTAAAAAAAAGCCCTTAAAAAAAGTAAAGCCCTTAATGGCCTTTCTTTAGAGATTATCAGATACAAGAAGCATTAATTGTTGTTTTTGTTTTTTTATCAAATTCATAAAAGCCGCCCATGGCTTTGCAATGTGTTATAAAAAAAACTTTTCACAGTGTGCACCTACTATCACTTACCATCTAATATCTCACAGCAAATCAACATTTCACTGCTGACGCCACAATCTCGCTTCCTTTCGCAAGGCAAAAGAGCAGAATACTTTTTCACTGTTTTTAACCAAAATGCACTCCACAGATTATCATCGCAGAACAAAAAAGCCCTGCATCACAATGCTATCAAACACAGGATCTACAGTGAGTAATACGTGGAATTAGTTTTTATTAAATTATTCAACTACAGTGTAAGGAGAAAAAACTGGGCGGTAACAGAAAGGAAAGGGGATTGGGAAATATGCATTCACACCTATCATCTAATTATACAACAACATTAATCACATTAGGGCTGGAACTGATTGCCAGGGTCCAGGGCCCTGCTGTTTTTACGTGTAGCTTTGTTATTGCAGCAAAGCCTTAGCTCCTGCCTGCTCTGTGCTGATAACAACTCTTATCTCACTTGGCAATCTCTATCTGTACCGGAGATCAGGCCCCAGGCATTATCAAAAGTTCACATCAAGCTAAAAGCAGAACAAAGAAGGAAAACACACAAGCAAAAACCACCAAGCGTGTATATGTGTGTGCGAATGTGTGAAAATATGTGTGCGCGGGCCTGTGATCTTTCATTCTGCACAATATTTTTGGCCGAGTATTAAACTAACTCTCAGGTCATATGACCCGAGAAGCCGAACCTGACGGCATCAAACCTCTGAGAACAGTTTGGACAAAAACAGGAAGAGATCCCATCAGTTGTCCACACTTTCAAAAGCGCAACCCTAAGGAGGTGGTTAGTCATACAAGTGCATTGTCTGGAGCACGGCGGCCCCCGTTCCTTAAACATCCTCAGGCCCCTGACGCCTAAATCTGGGACCTCATGAATAATTCATGCTGACCTCTGAGCAGTTTGAATGATGTCACTCCGAGCAGAACTGCTGTTATCGTTGAGAATCTCTTTTCTCTTATCTCCCAATCATCTCAACGGCTGCCTTATCGACCCCCACAATCTCACTGAGGCAGCTGCTTTTAAAACGCAGAATACATCCATCTACCATTTCTGTATTCTTGCCTCTTTCCCCCACGCCTTATCAGCCTTGCCATCCTACTCTCCCCTTATCTGTCTTTTTCTCTTTTTTAAACTTATCTAGAGATACACCCAGCCAGTCCCAAACAACAACAACACAAACATGACAAAGATGAGAACGCTTCAGCCAAATGTAATTATAATCCCAACCCCCTGCCGCTCGCACTATCTGCTCAAAGATCGCCGGCTCACCTATCTTGTCTCCTATCTCAACCGCCAAAATATAAGCCCTGGGATGTGGCCCCACCAGGCCGAGAGCTAATCTCTCCATCAGGGAGGGATGGATAATCTATCTGAGCGATCTTCACCATTGGGAGAGCGAAGCACAAAAGACACACAAAAATATTTCCTGTCAACACAGACTTCCATGATACCGGATACTTCTTTTAGAGGGGCCAGGGCTGTTACGCTTCCAGTAAAAGTGTAACAAAACAAAACAATCACACACTTATTACACGCAGTCGTATTGACGTCTACATATGCAAAAAAGGCAAGACTGATAAGATGCATGATGTGATGTTCCTATGCGTTGCAGAGTTTGGTGGTGGTGGTACACCTTCCTTGTATGTGTGATGACGTCATGGTGTAAATAGAGACGTGAGCTTTATCTAGCACCGAATCTGAGATGCTTTTTCAACATCTTCATTAGTCTAATGGGACGTCAATGGGAAACTCGTGGAGCTGTATCCACGTGTACTTCAAAAGCAAGCAGATCTGAAATCTTCACGGGTTGGACATTTAAAGGAAAGATAAGAAATGTTTATTCTGCATTGTTCAAAACATCAGCTACGAATGTGTGTGCATTTGATTTGTCAACACCTACGACTAAACTAGTTTTGCTGGTTCAGAGCTGCCACAGGATAAAAAAATACGAGTTCTTCAAAAAGTGCAGATAGTTTTATAAGAGATAAGAGAGGACTATCTAAATTAAGAGGGTGACTTCATGGGTCAGCGGGCCGTTGACATTACTGCCTAATATACTCAAATAACTCACTTAAACAAACCTTGATACCGTACGTTTACACTCAGCGGCATATGCTAATGCTGCCTTATCACACCATATTTCTTTCTATTCAAGAGTTGCTTTCTGCCTTTGGAATCACATTAATATTTATTTTTTTGAGAAGCCCTTTCAAACTCAACCTCCAAGATATTGCTACTGTGCTTATCGCCTGAAAGCATCTCTGCTGGATGAAGAACTGAAACAGTGCCTGGCACCAGAGCAAAACGACTTTTCAGCACTGTTGGTTCTTTTAAGAGAAAGCGTGGCAAAGGGTCAATAAATTAGATTTTACTTTCTAAATTATAACTACAGAAAAATGTCAAATATCCTAGTATTAGCTTACATGCATTAACAGCTTGCATATGTAAATAATGTAGAGGGATGTCTGTTTTGAAAGATGCCTGAACGTCACAGAGTTAAAATGGATTGATGAAAAAAGATCCAATTGTAACGCACTATCTCCAGTAGAGATCAGCTGGGCGCGCTATCTGACGCCTCATCTCTGGAAAGAGAACTGAAAAGCCGGGGGAAAATGCAACAGCAGCCTCGGTGCAGCCACAGACAGAAAACAAATAAAAGATCCAATTTTAATCCTTATCTCGACTGGGATCGGATCGCTGTTTATCTGAACTCATATCGTCTTTTTCAGAGAACAGTGACGTTTCCACAACAGTATTAAACAGGAAGCCAAGGCTACGCTACAGTTAGCTTATGAAGTAATCGTAAACACTTTACAGAAAATGAAAAAGTAAAACGAAGCAACTTATTTGCTATGACCTAAAAATTGCTCCAGTTGCGTTTCAAAAAGAAGCGCGTGCGGCAGCGGCGCTGATCTGCGCGTTCCAAAATCCACCGGTTACTTTGACAATTCTAACTCCTAAACGTAAGTATTGTTACTTACTATAAACATTAAAATCTTTACTGTCGTAGCTGGTTAAAATCATTTAAATACGTGCATTATTCAAACAAAGGGCTCTCACGCTCCTAACTTGTCGTTTGTCCAGTGTTAATATGAAGATCTTGTCAATTTCCACGAAATTGTTCAATGGCATGACAATGCAGGGCTCAAAAAACAATAATATCCTGTCACATGAATAACGTCACGCACGTTTTACAAACTGTCACCATTTAGTACAACAGCATCGGGAATATAAAAACTTTATGCTTACGTTTGATCTGCCGGGGTTTGCTCTGTTTTCTTCGGGACATTATTCCGTCGTTCCTGCTAAGCTTGCGGCAAAAGCGATCAGTCCACCGGGGCGACTAGCAGCGGCACCACTGGATCACAGTTCTCCCCTCGTCCGGAGAAACCCGCATGACCTGTACTTTAATGCTGAAGGAGCTACCTGTGGCCGAGCGAGCACTTTTCGACGCTTTCCCAGACGAGCGATCTATCCTCTCCGTTTGACACAACGTGCGCGGTGTCTCATAGACTCTGCAGATGTAGCCCTGACAGCGCGTATGCTGTTGAAGGTAAGCAAACCTTAAGTTTTTAACGATCTGTTTATTTCTGCTCCGTTGAAGCACACAGAGGAGAGCACAGTTCTCAACGGGTCTCGATCGACACATGAAACAGCGGCGCTGATATGTTATGACACGCCTCCGTCACGCCCCTTGCGTATGATGCCATGCCGCACATGCTCCTCTGTGCTCGCGCATCGCCCATGCTGTAAACTCTGTAAAATCCCCTAATATTACTTTTTCACCAGTGAAATGATTTCAGTGATGGGAATGTATGGGAAATTTAGGGGGGTGTGACAAAAACAGATTAATTAAATTTGTACTTGTTCTTTTATTTGTACAAAAGTTGTATTTGTGAAAAATATTAATGACGTTGTGCTTATGCTTAGTAATATAATTTTTGCATATGTAAATGTAAAAATACTAAATTGGCATATTAATTTTATCACAATTTTATCAATTTTATCATAAACATTAATATGTATATAATATATCAATATTTAATATTTAAATATTATATTTAATAATATGTTTGTTTAACAACAAGCCACTGTAACATGGCCATTATGTCTATAAATATTTTAATGAACAGCAATGATATTTACTGAAATGCAAATATTATATAATTACAGCTGACAATCAGGGTATAATGACCTAGAATAGTGTAACTGTAACAACGCCATGCCACACACACACAGCCACGACCTCCTAAATAAACTCACTGCTTCCATCTAGTGCCCAATAAAAAGATAATCATATCCTTCACAGCAGAGGCCACCATGAGTTGTGCATTATTAGTCATATTCCTCTCAGACCACACAATTTGAATGTGAGTCAAAAATATTAACTATGTCAAATGCAGTAATAACTAATTATGTTGTGGTTCGCCGGGTAAAAACAATACACAGATTTCTGAGTTGATTTGTTTAATCACATGCTTTGTTAAGATTTGTTGGGGGTGGCTATATCTGAATGCTTGAGGGATGAAATTTAATTTAATTTGAAATAGAGGATCCAAACTTTATTTTAGAATAGGAGAACTTCTCCTGTGTACTGTACATCATTCTGGTTAATATTTAGAGGAGGGGTTTGAGGTCTCTCTGGGGGTCCCTGGTAGGTTTTGCCAAATATTGTCTAATCTCAGACTAACCAATTAAAGGTAATTGTAGCTCTGCCTCGAAATGCATAATAAAAGATAAACATATATACAATATGAAGAGTTTACAGTAATTGATAGAAGTTCAATGTTTCACTGAATGGATTTTGCTCTGCAGTAGAGCGGTTTCACTGTGTACATAGATAACAGCTTTATTTTTGGGGTAGTGAAGGAAGAGGTAAAAGGGCAGTGTTTCGTAAGTGAGCCTGTGTGATTGATTTTGTGAATTCTTCATTGCATTTCAGACACCAGTCTGTAGCAGTCTCTAACTAATAAACAGCTATGATAAAAGTTTTCCTTTGCCTGTGCTTGGCACTGGTCCCTGTTTGGACAGCCCCCATCGAGACAGGCAAGTATTTACAATCATGTTGTGTTTAAAATACTTATTTTGACATTTTCATTATTTTCTAGCAGTGGTCATCTTGTATCTTTCAACTTAATCTAGGTGGTGTTTATTTCAGACTTTCAGTGTTTATGGTAGATTTCTCTTTGATTATGTGCAGACTCTGGACCATTGGTCAATCTGATTCATGGCACTGTACGAGGGCGATATACAAAAGTGAAGGGATCAGAAAGAGTGGTTGAGCAATACTTGGGAATCCCTTATGCCCAGCCACCTATTGGCCCTCTCCGTCTGGCTGCACCTAAACCTATAGAAGGATGGAAGGGCGTAAGAAATGCCACTGAGCAACCGATTATGTATGACAATATATATTATATACATACAGCTTTGTACAATATAATCAGATAAATTACTTTAGACTGCTATTTGTATCATTGCTTCTGGTTTTACGGGTTGTGTTAACAATAGAAACAAATAATATTAAATAATAAATCTCATTTTTATTTACATTTAAATTTTTGTCTTGTTGCAATATAGGTGCCTTCAAGACCCAGACAGTGTAGTTTTAATTGCACAAGCCATGTCTTTGGATTTCTCATCCCCTGGAGTCTCAGAGGACTGTTTGTATCTAAATGTTTACACTCCTTCTCAAAGATCAGACTCAGATAAACTTCCAGTAAGAGCGAATACTTTCTGATCTTTGAACTACATGTTTTCTACCTGTTACGATATGCTGATCAAATAACCTACAGAGCTTTTCTGAGAAAAAAAAAGTTTTCTTACAGTGTAAAAGGTTTTCAGTTATGCCTAATTATTAATTCATCAAACCCCTTTGACAAAATCATTAAAAGATCTATGCAAACCCACAGGTAGTAGTTTGGATTCATGGAGGCGGGTTAGTACTAGGCGGAGCTTCCATGTATGATGGATCCCCATTGGCAGCCTATGAGAACATAGTTATGGTTGTCATTCAGTACCGACTTGGAATCTTAGGATACTTCAGGTATTTATATATGATGGCTGAACATTTCTAATAGTAAGCATCAATAGTAAGCATTGAATAATTTTTTTCTGTTTTTTAAGCTCAGGAGATGAGCATGCAAAGGGCAACTGGGGCTTCCTAGACCAGATTGCATCTTTACAGTGGGTACAGCAAAACATTGAGAGTTTCGGAGGTGATCCACAGTCTGTTACCATAGCTGGGGAATCTGCAGGTGGAATCAGCACCTCTTTGCTGGTGAGAAATGTTGTCAATAAACTGCTAATCAATAGGTAGTCAATAAACTATATATTTTTTCTCTGCCTTAGTTTATTCTTGCCTTTTCTTTGGGCACTGTGTAAGCTCTTTTGTAGTTTGCATCATTTATGAAAGCGGAAACTTTGTTGGTCATATAATCTAGTGTTACTAAACATTCTTTTAAAACAACATACAATTCCATTTATTATTCGTTTTTCTGTTAAATTCAACTCCAAGGGTTTTATTTTACCAAGGGAGGTTTTTTAACATAAATCTTATGTTCTACTAGACATTGTCTCCCATGGCCAAGGGTTTGTTTCATCGGGCAATCTTTCAGAGCGGAGTGGCAACCTTGACAGATTTCTCCACAAATCCTCTGGTGTCTGCCAAGGTAGTCAGAACAAATGCAACAATAAACCAAAGTTTTAATAATATGTTTCATATGCATGATATGTTTAATTAAATGATACAATGTATGATTATTTAATATCTAATTATTTTGAATTAGAAACTGATTGTTTGTGATCTATTTGACCAGATGTTGGCAAATATTACTGAGTGTGGCTTTGAATCTACTGAACAGCTTGTGAAATGTATGAGAGGTCTGACTGAGGAACAGATGATTAATGCAACTAAAAAGGTAGGAGCTTTGTTAATAAATTTACGCTCTTTCCTTACACTAAACACTTAAAAAATAATGAATTTATTTCTTAAAACTAATGATTTTCCTAGAACAAAGCCTTCCTTGGAGCAACAGTAGATGGGGAATTTCTTAAAAAGACTGCAGAGGATGTGCTGAAGAGCAAAGACTTTCAGAAAGTTCCGGTTCTTCTGGGTACAACGAACCATGAATTTGGATGGATACTTCCTCAGGTAAGCAACAAAATGTGTAAGAAATTGTTTTCATATTAAACAAACTGTCTACAACCTACACCGCTATTAAACAGAATCATAAAATGTTTATTTATTATTGAGTTTATAACATCAGATAAGATGCTTTTAATATTATCCGACTATAATACGCCATTAAGTCACCTCATATGCGCATAGTAACACCCAAACAAAACATAGGTACTAAACAGATTATTCACTTTTCATTTCAGAACTTTGCTGCACCAGGATGGGAAAAGGGAATGAACAGACAATCCGTGAAAGCAGTGCTGGACATGTTCAACAAAGCTGGAGTAAAATGTTTTTCTTTCTACAGATTTATTTTCGAGAAGACTTATTCTTAGACGCTCTGAACCAATAGTTCATTTGGATTCGTGCCGCCAGTCCAATCTGTCAGTGTCTGTCTCCCTCCAGTGGACAAACACGAATACAGTCAATAGCTGTCTGTGTGTCATTCTGTCTCTCTAGGCATCCTTAGCCAATGAAATGATAATGGAGAAATATTTAAAAGACGCCAAAACTCCAGAGGATATTCGCGATGCATTTACTGAGGTGCTTGGAGATATTTTCATGGTTATCCGAGTCATTAAAGTCGCAGATTACCACAGAGGTTGGTTGTAAAGTTAAGTTATATACATCCAGGGAAGGTTTTGAGTTTATTTGTAGTTTTTTTCATTATGTCATGTTTTAATTTTACAGATGCTGGGGTGCCTGTGTATATGTATGAGTTCCAGCATCGTCCCAGTTTATTTAAAGATCTCAGACCTAGCTTCGTAAAGGCTGACCATGCTGATGATGTTGGATTTGTCTTTGGGTCTTGTTTCTGGAATGACCATCTCAAAATCATAGGTATGCAGATCCTAAACCTCAAGGTCTATTGGAGAACTGTTCTAGACAATAATTAAGATGAACTATTGGACCGACACGTGATTGTGCTCCATATTTACAATCACAAATGAAACTGCAACTGTTTTGCAGCATTGCTGATGTGGTAATTAAGCATCTTTATTCTTCATTATCCAAAGGTACGCCCACTGAGGAGGAAAACCAGCTATGCCGAACAGCTATGGGATACTGGGCTAATTTTATTCGTAGTGGGTGAGTTGTACATTATGCTGTTTATTACAGTAACATCTACACTTTACAATCCTGTCTTATCTGTTAAGCAACCATGATGATTCAGTTTTTAGATGTATTTATCAGTGCTGGTAATATTTAAAGCATCTTATCTGGCATTACAATAGCCCGTAGAGGACTTTAATCAGTTCAAAAAGAAGTTTAATCAGCAAAAAGAATGCATCAACTGAAGAGATTAGTCTAAAACAAAAAGCTGTTTTGATCTGACTGAGGTGATTCTACAAAAATCAATCAAATAATGATTTTATAATAGGATTGATCAAATAATGACTTTTTGAAGCTCTCCAAATGGACCTGGATTGGTGCACTGGCCTGTGTATGACCAGTCTGAAAAATACATGAACCTGGGATTAAAGCAAGCAGAAGGACAAGGACTGAAAAAGGACAAACTGCACTTCTTCAATGTTGAGTTACCTCAAAAGATCGCTGCTCTCCGTGCTGTCTAATGAGTCATTATAGTAACAAACATGATGCTTATACAATAAATATATCTAAATCATGCTTCTGCTCTATAATTGCTTGTTGTTGTTATTGTTGCTGTTAGAAGTATACGTGATCATGTGTTAGGTTTCAAAAGCTATCTTCTTTTAGCAATGGTGGCTACTTCAAAATATCAATAATGTATGACAGTATTAGGTTGTTTAAAACCAATTCAAAAATCCCCAGACTTTAATTTTTGTTATTCTTAGTTTTGTGCAAAATAGTAATAACGAAGAATTAGTAGCCTAGGTCTGTACAGATTTGGCCTGGTAGTGTACTTACATGTGTGAACACATGTTTCAGATCTTCTTGATAATTTTACAAAACACACACTTTTGGATACATCAGTAAAAATATCAGCAAATGACATTCTATGTAGTAAACATTACAAATGCAAGGGTAAGTATAAGCAATATTTTGAGAATACTTCAAAGAGTACACATGCATGTTAATGTTTTATTTTAAGGCGATATTGACTCAACATAATGCTTAGAATAATCTACAATAATACCTAAAAGAACATCTTTCCACAGTAAAAACAAACATTTCATCAATATTACACTACAAATGCGCAGTATGCGTCACGTTCTTACAGAAGTGACGTCACTGGGTCCCCCTTCCAACGCTGCTGATGTTGTTGCGCATGCGCATATTTCGACTGGTTTAGAGCAGCCTGGAGATCGTAACGCGCTGGGAACACGACGCTTTACCTGAATCGTTCAGGGTAAGTATTATCCAACACGATTTTATCAGGGAACTTGAAATTTATAATCGAAACACGTGCGCCGTCATTTTCATCATGCCGTTTTTAATACAAACTTCGCGTTAACACGATGTGTCAATAAAGAAACGTATTGATGTTCATCACTTGCCTCTCTGGCAGATTCTCTGTGCAAGTACACGCAGTTTTAACCCTGATGCATTATAACACATCCATTTAACGAAACGAGGCTCTTGTGCTTGTTTAAAGCCACGTCTTTTTCCGCCTTCCATCAGTGTCCTTATGATCCTCGTTTATGATTGTACAGTGTTGTTTACAGTGTGATGGTGGAGGGCGGGTTTCATTTGGCAAGAGTAAACTCTGAACGGCACAGTGCTGGTATGAATGATCAAGGCCATTTGAACCTGTAACAATTCACATGACTGCGTGTGATGTACATATATATGGTCAGATTATATTTTTCTTTAAATCATTTGTTTTGCACATCCTGCGCTAATGTCTGTTTCACTGTTTTAATATTTTTTCTTCTAATGTTTGATATTCTTTTATTTTCTTGAAATACATATGACTATATGAATAATATATATATTTAGTATTTTTTTAAAAACATCTTAAAAATCATGTGATGTTTATTTGAAAATGTAAAAATGCAGAAAGGTTTGTTTGAGGTTAGAGGATAGATTGTACAGTAATACTCATTACGTCATGGAAAGTTATCATAATGTATAGAAATGTGTGTGTGTGTGTGTGAGAGAGAGAGACAGACAGCCAAAGCCACAGTGTATTGATTAGGTTATTAAGTTAGAGCTGCTCATAAAAAGGCATTTGCTTTTAGCTATAAATAGGGCCAGTTATAGAAAGAGTGTGATGAGGCCTGTGGATTGTCTGATGATAAGCTTGCTAGTTTGACAGGAGCTATTTTAAAACATTGCCAAAGAAAAGCTGTAGTGCAGGAACAGTAATGATTTAAAATACTTCTGTAAGTAAATCCAATACTTTTAATAGCTCTGTATTTCCTCATACTGTCTGGTGCTGCATTATAAGGTATTGCACCTGACTCACATCTGGCTCACAGAGTATTACAAATGATTGTCTTGGGAGTTTCAGTTTTTAGCTTTGTCGTATTTAACATCGTCCCTTTATTGCATTAGCAGTTGGATGAACCCAAAATTTAAGTTTGACTGCAGGCCAGCGGGCCTTTCAAAGCAAGCAGCGTATCATTTGTCTGGTTCTGTTTAACTGCAGGCCATTGATGAAAAGCTCCCTGTTAGAAGCTATTCTCAGCCGTGCACTCTGGGGCATTTTATGTGACTCTTATTGAAACTGATGCTGCCTGGTTAGAAGCATTGATCCAGTTAGGCTTTGTTTCTGTGGACTGTGATAATGCGTCATCAGCCATCAGCTAGATAATCAAGCTCTTTGTTGCCCTGCATTGTACAGAATGACTGCTGTAAGTTCCCAGTGTCTTGATACTGTGAGAGATACGAGTGAGGTTTCCCTTAAGGAAATGCAGGACGTGTTGCATAACGATGCAAATGAAGCAGTCTCAAATTAACCTCTGTCTGGCCTTATTGTCACATCACAGGCTTCCATGCTTACAGTACGGACAAACCTTTTGCAGTCGATATAAACTGTTATTTTTGCATGTTTTGTGGTCAATATTCTGTAATTCTATATCTTTGCAAACACAATCAATTATTATTTGTACAGAATACAGTATTAGGCTACACTTTACTTGGAATGCAACAAACAAGTATAGTCTTGTTCACTGGTTTTTATATGTTATGATCCCCATTTGACCGACTTGACCGTGCACAGGAGCCAACCCACCATCTCCCCCCGGTTTGAGATTTATCACAATAATGGAATTTCTCTCTGCACCGCTGACTCTAGTTTCACTGCACTCCTTTGGTAACCCTAACACAGTGTTTAACACAACAGTTTTGTATTATATACCCTTACAGCCCCATCAGTATGGCTCATATATCTATAGGTATATATGTTATAGGATAAATAGTAACCTAAAGGTGGTGTATAATTTTAAGACTCAAAATCAGTAGAACATCTAAAAATCAATAAATCAGTGCAACATCTTCTGTCATGTTATGTGGCTTTTCTAGGAAAACTGGACCAACATAGAGGTTGAGCTTCATCCAGCATAAATAACTATTTTATGATTTAATATATAAATACAGTGAAATAAAATAATCATTTTAGCAGTTAAGAGCAAAGATTACCCCTCTATGGTCAGCATGAAAAAAGCGGGTATATTTTTTTAACAGGACAGTTTATACAGTTTGCTGCGTGTGCGAGCGTGTACGCCAGCCAAGTCACACTTCTCCAACCCTGCATTACATAACCATCTTGTAATGCATTTCTCAGGGTTTTGACATATACCCAGAAGTGCTTTTGAAGCAGGTGTAACATGAATGACTGCTCTGCTACATATAGAATTTATATATTCTTTCAATTCAGTTTGAGCTTCATAGCCTGCTGTTTACAAAAGCCATAGTAGAAACCTTTACAAGGTTCATTGCATGTCATTATGAGAAGGAACCATGTGTCGCCGGTCTGATAAGTTCATCAGTAGAGTTGTACAGTAGATAAAAAAGCAGATGTTGTTTTCACAGAGATAAGATTAACTGCTTGTTTGTATCACACTGTGTGCGTGATATTAATCAATATGTATAGCCATGTGCAATAAGGAGATTTTTTTGTTTTATTCTTATTTGATACATGAACATAAAAATGTTTGTGTCCTGGAAGATAAAAGGACACTCTTGCATTGGTTCTGTGCTTATGTCTGGTGCTCCATTAACAGTCATAGTAACACATACTTTTACACTGAGATTCTGTGTGATGGATTTCATGATCTAGCTGTGCATTAACAGGATCTGACAGACTCTGAATTGCCTCATGTTGCGGTCAGTCCATATAAACACAGCTGCAAGGAAGTTTTGAAGAAGAGAGAAAATAACATGCATCCTTGCTATAATGTTATTCTTTGTAAAAATATTTATTTAAAAAGTAAATTTCTTTTTATAATTTCAGGTCCAGCTGGAGCTACGAACGTAGGTTCCCTTTGTGAGCTGCTATCACCTTAGCTCACCTAGTGAGTGTACTACCCCCGTAAAACTGCATGGAGGGGGCCGTAGTAAGCAACCTTATAGACTTTGACTCTCCTTCTGAAGGGACAGCACCATCTGCAGTTGGTCCTCCCAGCGGGACGGACTTTTTCTCAGCCGAGCCTCTCGTACCTGAACCTGCTATGGAGCCTCTGCTCCCGGAGCCCATGACCCCCACACACACCGCCCACAGAGCAGACGATGAAGAAAATGACAGTGACGCTACCGAGTCTGCAGACAGCGAGAACGAGGACATGGAATCGCCATCGCACCCGTCGAGCACGAGACGTTCCTCGTCGTGCTCCAGTCACAGTGCAGAAGATGCAGAAGAGACAGAGATACGAGTGTTCATGAAAAGCTATGTGGAAAGATTGTTCCATGAAAGGTGATGTGCTTTAGAAACAGATTAAAGGAATTGTTCATTTAAAAAAACACAAGAATACATATTTGTGATTTTGAAAAACACAATTGCCAATGGTTCTGTACGGTTAAAAAATGCACTATAAAAGTGAACTAGGGCTGCATGATACTGAGGAAAAAATTATGCAGAATGCAATATGCTAATGATTTAAGTTTGGCAAATTGTTGCAGTAACTGTTGCAGTACATTAAAATAAATCTCACAGTGTTATTGCAACTCATTGCGATATGCATATTGCGATATTTTGATCATTTCGAAATACTGTGCAGCCCTAAAGTATGAAGAACATATTAAAGGCTTATTGTATCTGGTATGTGTGCGTGTGGTTTAGCATGTTCTTAAGAGAGTGAATTAATGTTGTTTCATGTCTTCTCTCGCTCCGTCTTCTCCTCCTGCCACTTCTCCCTTTTTCTTTTATTCTTCTCTCTCTCAGAGAGGACTTTGACCAGGAGGAGAAGTCTCAGTTTGGAAGAATGTGTACTGGAGAGAATGGGAAAGGAAGGGAGTGGTTCGCTAAATATGTCAGTGCACAGGTATGAAAGAAGCAACCGACTGAATATTTACTGTAGGGATTGGCCCAAAAATTCAAGTACTCCAGCAAAAAGTAGTTCAGCAATTATTAATCATGCTACTTCAGTACGTTCTGGTCTGAATCATTAGGCCTCTTCACACCCTCTGAAAAAAGTTTTCACTAGACTTAATAAAAATGCATTTGTAAGCACATTCATTATCATGATCTGTTGCAATAAAGGCAACATTTGTGTGAAGCAAGCGTAAAAAAGTGTGATGTACTACTTTTTTTTTTAAAGTTGAATTATTCTTACATTCACACACCATTTTAACAATGCATATAATGCTTTGTATAAGATGTATATAAATAAACATACACAGTTATGATAGTAACAGTTGATTGTGTTTGCAGCGCTGCCACTCCAAGTGTGTAAGTGAACAGACGTTTTACAGGCTGGTGCAGTCATTCGCTGTTGTTTTGTTCGAGTAAGTAGCGATGACATCTCTGATATCTGTGTTACATGGAAGCCGCATCACACATTTTCTTTGGACTTCCTGAAGTCATTGTTTATGTGTGTGTGAGTTGACACAGCAGAACTCATGTGTAACGCAGATTATTTGCTTGATTGACAGATGTTACCAAATGGACGATTATGGCCCTGCCAAACATCTCATGACCATGTGCTTCACATATTACTACATGGGTAAGAGTTCTCACAGTTAGTGTTAAGGAAGCATGCCATGATATTGTGAAGAAATGAAATAATCTGTAAAGAAACACCCTCCGTCCACTTCCTGTTAAAGCCTATGAGTCAGCTGTATCTCCCTGCCACTTATTGTGTCTACAACAGCCAATTAGACGTGTGCTATTTTAAGTGGAGTTTGTTTATGACGTCCACGCTGTATACGCTGGGACTGGGTAAAGATCCGGTGGACTGTGATTCTTTCTGAAATAATTCTGAATAATTTCTCAAAACTAGGAGTCAGTTATTGTTTATGGTTTAAAAAACATGCAACCATCAACATATTTGTTTTTATAAGATGCTTCAACTGTGAAAATATACATATATGGAATAAAAGTAACAGCAATTAACACCAGTATAGAAATAAAAATATGAGATATGAAAATATGTTAAAATTTAAATGTACTTTTCAGTGACAAGGCTATTTAATTTGTATTCATTTAAATACAGAAGTTTCAATTAAAACTTGAATATTGTTAAATCTCTAATATGTGTACAACAAAAACTGTCAATATTTTGGAAATAAATTTGTTTTTCGCATTTATATTTTGTTTAAAACACTGGGATACTAATTAATTTCAGTCAATAAAAATAAAAACATAAACACGGAAAACAATCATTCTGTGTATATAAATAAACATTCCAAACCGTGATTTACACAGTGTGCATGTGTATTATCCTAATTTAATTTCTTGTGAAATGTTTATGTCTGACAGGTAAGTCACAGCTGTCTCCCACAGAGCTGCTGGAGAGACCCAGCGGGGGGATTGACTCATACCTGCGCAGTGGAAAGGTCTGGCTCTCTGGAAAGAAGGACATCGCTGAGAGATTGCTCAAAAACACTTCCACCAAGACTGATGTTAAAGGATTCTTCGGAGGTCTAGAGAGTAAACTGAGAGGACCGTTGGGTCGTAAGAATGAGTAAATGTCACGTTCTTGTAAACTAGCTGACCTTTATCATCAGCTAGTTGCTTGTTGGACAGCAAGTAGACTTTCGTGATTCAGGCTGTGCTCCTCCTCATTGTGTTCTCATGTCTTCCTCAGAGATACAGACCGAGCAGGAGAACAGAAAACCAAAACTCCAGGTAACACCCCCGTGCTCCTATCCCACAGGGATTATGTCTGTCATAATAAAGCACTTAAGAAACATACACTTGTATTAGATAGTAATTCTGCTTGTCTCTGCTTGTGTTTGTCCACTTGTAGTTTCTCCACCCCTCTCCCCTGATAAAAAGGAAGAAGAGAAGATTTACCTTTACACACATCTGAAACAGCAGCCCATTTGGTATGTACTTAATAAAATCACTGAGAAGAAAAACTTATTATTAAAGTTATTACAAGTTGTAAAGTTATTACACGGTACTCTGAAATACTTGATTCTGATTGGCCAGTCGCAACGTACGATGGTACAGTATGTTACATCCCTAATAAACACTTGTTTTAATGTCGCGTCTAAAGCGGATAGGAAAAAATTTGTTCTCACGGAAGGTTTGTATTTAGTACAAATAAGCTAACAATACAAATTTCAAATGAATATTTTGTGACCAATAATTTACTCATGTGCCAAGCTGTGTAATACTTTTATTTTTATATAAAACTGTATTTTCATTATTTATTACTACTATAATATTAGGAAAATCTTACACTAGAGTCTGTTTTCTCTGTTTTCTGAAAAGGCATACTTTGAGGTTTTGGAACGCAGCCTTTTTCGATGCCGTCCATTGCGAGAGAAATAAAAGATCCCCCACCACCAGGTGAGAGAGTACAGCATCACGTCTTTACCAGACCACCTCATTTCTCCCTCCTAATATATCGTGCTATTAAATAAAACAGGCTTTGCACGGCACCTAATGCACATGTTAGATTGCGTGTTTGTGTAGACTGTGTTTGTTTGTGCGTCTGTTAAAGCCAGAGGGAGAGATGGAGAGTTTATATTGTGTGTGATAGATTGTTAGTGATGTTGCAATAAACTACTAAAGCGTTTCAGCTGAGGTGCGTGACTGCGGGCCCGGCGCATATGACAGCGTTACGCAGTATTTGTAGTGGAAATGTCTGACAGGGATGTCTGGACGAGCCCTCCAGCCGCTCGCTGTGTTTTGTGGGTAATTCTTCCACAGTGCTCATCTGCTCATCATCCTATCTTGCCTTTCTTTCTCTCTCTGTCTCTCTCTCTCTCTCTCTCTCTGCATGTGACTTTAACCCTTTATCTCCCTGTGCCTTGCTGCCTCACGCAGGCGGACGGCTGAGGAAGAGAAAGATGAAAGGTCTGTCCTTCATTCCGTCTGCCTTGGACATTGAGGGAAAAGCAAAGAAAGTGGGAGATTTTAAAAGCATGGAAAATTTTGATTAGTTAATATAAATTAACAGCTTAAAGGGATAGTTCACCCAAAAATGAGAATTCTGTTTTGGGTGATCTATGCCGTCAAATTAGGACCCAGTAACAGTGAAGGGTGATAATGTAAATTTAAGCCAGCTTTTAATATTTCTGGGTTTTTAATATTTAGCTTTTTTATATTTCTGGGTCTCTTGATGCATTTTTTTGTTGAAATGTCTCAGTAACAGTATCTGTCAGAGCAGGATACAGTCAGGAAGCTGTGTGATACTCTGATAACATTTAAACTCAAAGGAAACTGCAGGGCAACCCAAAAAAACAATGGAATCATGTTGGTCACATTCGGCTTTGCTGTAATGCATTTTATCATAATGTCTATATAATTTAATATGTATTTATGTAAATACTAAAGCCTAAAGAATACTAAAATCGTTCTTACAAAATACATATATTTGCAAACAGGATTTTGTAAAAGATTACTTGATGATTATTACTATAATGCACAGATTTTTAATCACAGTATGTTTTGCTTTAACTTTTCCTCTCTGACTTTGCATTAGTCGCATAATTTGCAGTATTTTTCCATCACTGCATGCAGGGTGTGTCTTATTCCCTGTTCATTTGCTGAACAGCTAACCAAGAATAGCTTGCCAAACATCATGTAGTGTAGTATATTGAGAAGAGGTCTGTGTGTTTTCAATTTTCAAAGTGTTCTGATGTATAATTTTGACCTAGTGTGAGAAACAGGCTAAAAAAATATATTATATACTTTAATTAAACAAGGAAAAAAAGCATTTGGGGTTGGACATTTTAATTTAAAAGTATTAATCGTATGTCTATTCTACAAATTCTACAAACGTATTTAAATAAACATGCTAAAATAAGAAAACAGAAATCTCAAAATAGACTATTTGTAAATAATATTGCAACATTTGTCTGTTGGTTGTTTTTCCAGTACAAAACACTATTTATTTTTAGGAAAGGAACACATTGTACATTAAAAAAAATGCACACCGGTCTGTTTGCTTGAGCATTTTTTCCTGTTTGTGAACTGAATTATGCTGTGGTTATGTGTCATATGCTTTTTATTATTTAATTTTTGCCTCTTGCTGTTTGTTTTGATTCATTGTGAACCATGGCTACAGCTGACCGCTCACTAAACCTGTTTCAGAAATGTTTATTGGATTTTGCATGAACACTAATGTTTGGCCAGCACACTTGTGTTCTTTGTATGATGCTTTATGCCTTTTAACTCTCTAACCTCCAAGTGTTTATTGTGATGTGTGTTTAAAGATGTTACGCTATTGTAAACGCTTGCAATAAAGCGGCGAGTTTTGATGTTGGTCTCTTGAGTGTTTTGAAATAAAAATATCAGTGATCTCTAACCCTGACCTCTTTTGTTGTACCTGCAGAGAAAAGTGGTGTCACATGACCCAAGAAGAGAAAGATGACAGCTCCAGAGTTGATGAGAACATCACCTTCGGTCAGCTCGGGTGAGTCACATAGCATCAGTTTTGAACTAAAAGATGTTGTATTGTTTGAGCATGTTAACATTTTAGCCATCATTTTATTTTTGTTTGTTTATCTAGAACATTCACCCATAACATGGTTGCTTTTGGACTGAGCAAAAAGCTCTGCAATGACTTTCTAAAGAAGCAAGCGGTCATTGGAAATCTAAATGAAGGTATTGACATTTTCTCTAAACATGAGAATCTGAGAATTGAAAAGAATCGCATTTAAAACTTCCCGTGTTTTGTTTTTCTAATTTAGAGCAAAACAAGCTGCTGTGCGACCACATCGAGCAGATGGCGGCAGAATGAACATCAAAGCCAGAAATCATCCAAACTCTTCTGTCCACATCATTTCAGCTCATCCATTTCTAATAATCAGTATTCCTCATACACCAACAGAATTGTACCTCATAGTCCTGCTAATGTCTTTACCAACCACTACTGAAACGTATGCAGTGCCCTGCTGCAATGTAAAACAACTCAAATGTAATAATATGCACATATACTGCCAATAGCAATATACCCAAACATGATGTCATTACAGTTCTATAAAACTTTTCTTCAGATTATGTACGTAAGATTTCCTATGAGCAAGTACACCTTGACTAATAATAAACAAATAACTACAGTCTGATAATATCTAACATTACCCAGCTGCAGGCCTCATTTAGCTTTGTGATTACTGTATATCTTATTCTACCTTGGTCCTGCTCTTCAGGTGTCACATGGTCTTTTGTATTCATCCTGTGTAGATAAATTAAGTATTACTGTAGTAGTGTTTGTGAAATCCTCATGACCACTGGATCAACGTCTGTTCTCCCCTGTTTAAAGTGCCTTTATTCATTTAGTATTCTGTGATCTTTCATAGTTCGTTTTAGTGCAAACTCTTGTCAGCATGCTTTTATCTTCTGACTTTCCACATTAGTAGTGTTACTGGATAATGCTTACATGTCTGTGCACCCTGTGAGAAGATGTGCATGTCTGGATGCTGTAATGCTTGCTGTTTGTATTGCCATCAGTTAATGAAAAGTATCATGCTAAAGCAGCAATGTGGCTCTTTAGAACAGAGCTTGTTGGTGTTGTGCAGTGTTGTGTCTTTAGTGCATGCATGTACATAATTCACCATCAGTTGTGCAGTTACATTTCAGGCCAATAGAGGGCGAATGTCAACCACAGAGAGAGATGTTCAACAGCTTGTTTTGCATCACAGAATGAATAGATTTGGTTTGTAAATACAGATTGTTTAAAATAGTGATGAATCAGATGCTAAATATAGAAAACGTTTAAAGGGATAGTCAGATGTTTGGGCATTTATTTATTGATGTCTGTACTGTATGTGTATGAGTGCATGGTCATATTACAAACGTGCTGGATTTGGTCTGGTATTTGCGTTTAAGTCAAGATGATGTTGTTGTGCTGTCTGTGTAAATGAATGTTAATTGTTAGCACAACGGTCTGCATATTTTTCCCAAGTGCCCTGAAATTCCTACCTAAAAAACCCATAAGAGCGTGTTGTCCTGCCTCTTAAGGTGTAAAATGTTTATAATAAAAGATACAAATGTACAGATTGTTTTTCTGTCTTACTACAAGCATTTATGTATTTTGAGTTCTTGTGATTTGTATGCTTTTACACATACTGTATTTCAAAGAATAGGGTATAAAATACTGTTCTTACCCTCTAAAAAAGGATGTGTTATTTTTTAACACATTTTTTTGTGTTATGCTGTTCAACACATAATGTGTCATTTTGTGTTAAATACATAAAAGGGACAACACATGTTGAGTTGAAAGTAACACAAGTTGAGTTAAAAGTAACACAAAATGTGTTGCTTTTAATTTAACACAAGATGTGTCTAGTTAGGGAGAACACATCTGTGTGTTGTCCTTAACTAGACACATCTTGTGTTATTTTAACACATCTGTTTTTAGAGTGTAGTCATGCTGTAATATACATTAAAATATATTATATTTTTAATGTAAGATATAAGTACATTTTAAAAAGCAGATTTTATTGGTTACATTTATTTCAAAGTGCATTAACGTGGCACTGACCAATTAGGTTTCAAGATAACCAGAAATGAATGATATGGTCATTCATTAACATGCATCATTTTGTATCTTCATGTATGGTGAATGGATAGGTCACATCATAGTGTTTATACATTGTAGTGACTTAATAAAGTTAACAGTCTGAAAGTAAAAATAAATTTAACATACTAAATGATGGTGGTTATTTGAAAATATCATTATGTCTAAAAAAGTCTAACGTGTGTGGGGGTATTAACATAAAAGGTGGTTCTCTGTGTGTCTGATAACGTGTTGAATATGTCTGTGCAGATTCAGCTCAATGTGGGAGTGCTTAAGGCTGCTGGGTGGAAAAAGCTGCCAAATAGCTGCCACGGCTGGCTGTGTGTATAAATAAACAGAAGTCACACTGCTTTGCTCTGATTGGACACACAGTAATGAGCTGTTGAAAGGCCAAGCACTGGTGTCACACAATGAGAGCTCTACTACTGCTAATTCATTCCAGATCCCATCAGAAGAAACTTTTCTTATCTTTAACAGTTGCTGAATGATCGCATCCTTCTCGTGCGGACATCTCATCTCCTCATTTCAATAATATTTCAGATCATTTTTTCTAACTTAGAAAACCTTTTTCTAACTTCCTATTAAGTTTATTGGTCAACAAATGTAATTTGTTTTCTTTTTCTTCAATGTATTATTTGTTTACAGTACCACATCACATTACGTTTGGAATTGATATACTTATCATTTTAATAGACAAAAATTAAATAAATTCTGGGAGGATCTAGTAATATAAATATAATGTGACAGTTCTTTATGAAAACATGTTTTTGTCGACGCTGTTACATTTTAAACCTTTTGGTTGAATGCTACATGGTTCAAGTTCAGATTTTGTCACGGGGACACAAATGTCACAGATGGCTTTGTTTTATTAATAATTATAAATAAATAAATAAACTTTTACATCTCCCCATTTCTAAACACAAAAAACTCACACGCATGCACCCTTTCATATTAATAATCACACTCAGCATTTCTTTTTGAAGTTTTGTTAGAGTTTCAAACACTGTTAGTGTGTCTCTGTGTGATGTTTGGCTGGCTGGCTACAGACAGTTTGCTATAGCTGGGAGTGAGTGGACCTCTAAATGCACTTTTCAAGTCCGCTTTGGGAGGCTAAAAAGGAGTCAAGTTTCTTCCCCTAGGTTAAGTGTGAACCAGACAGCCGGGTGGTCTGTGACAGGGGCTACAAGCCCACGCTAATGGGTCTTGGGAGCCTTTACAGAGCTTACACATTCAACTATAAAGGTTTGTATGGACACACATAGACATTTTCATTCAGACAACATTTGGCTGCCACATCTGGCTTTTAGAACTTGAACTAATTGGTTTGAGGATAGCTTAAGAAGATATGGGAGGTGTAACACATCTTTGTGATATACCATTAAAATCTACTCATTTCATTTGCTTTACAGTTGTGGTGTATATAACTTTATATTTAATAAGTAATTAAAATTTCCTTAAATTGTTTTGGCCATATATCATACTGATCTTTAACATAAAGTACAAGTCAAAAGTTTAGACAGAATCTACAAAAATGTTTCTCATGATCTTAAAAATCTTTTAATCTGAAGGTGTATTTTTCCATGTTCAAAATCACTTTTGTAGACCAAAATATAATTGTGAAAATCGTATTTAAAATATTTTTAAATGGATTACTTGGACCAAATAAGGAATCAAATGCTGTCAATAAAAGTTCATCATAGATAGAAATTCATTCAATTCTGTTTAAAAAGCTTCTAAAATTGAGACCTCAAGACACTGGATGATAAATTCGGTAAGGATGCAAATTTAAGACAAAAGGTGACTTTTGAAGATGCTAAAATATAACAAAGGGTTCATTTATTTTGGATGCTTTTAGTCACAACATAATTCCCACAATTACAACTGTGTTATTTCCTGTGTTATTTTGATACGTTTACTATTGTAAAATGTGGGAAATAATCTAAGCAATCTAAACAAGAGTGAGTAATTGTTTCCAAGCTTTTGACTGGTATACTGTACATCTATAGCATAATGAAAATGGCATGCACTGCGCATACTTCTCTGTCAGTAAAGCAAGCTGTTTGCATTGATTGATTAGGGTCAACAGAAAATCCAACCAATTACAGTGCAGGTGTATTCAGACATCATCATTACTATAGGAAACACCTGAAACAGCTGGTCATCAATAATGCATTTCTGCTGTTGGTTTAATTGAATGTTCAAGGGTCAGGGTGGGCTATTGGAAAATTTGTAATAAAATCTGCTCACTCAGCAGCTGTTAGTCAATTTAAATTCCTTGGTTTGTGTAAGTTAAATTGGAGTAAAATGACCGTATCCAAGCCAGCTGGTGCATAATCCACTGAGATGGTGGTTATATGTGTAATATTTAGTTTGGCTCATAGAACAACGCTTGAAAGTTTATTTCTAAATGGCTCTTTGTTACTTCCTCAAAAACTGTATTTTGATGGTATGAGTCACATGAGTAATCACGTCAATTACTGTGCAAGGCCATATGTGCGCGTGAGGGAGATATTTATTGTACTAACCTCTTATTACAAGCAGCTTCTCAGTCAAGGATCTGAAAATATATGTAAACATACAATCATCAGTGAATATGACGTAATTGCTTTTCAATGCAAATTTTACATTTGATACCAGCTGCTTCTATTGACTTCACCATTCTTCTACAGTATGTCTGAAAATATCTTATAAATTATATGAATAATATGAAATTCTGTGAAATATTATAAGAAATATAAGTCTCAGCTTTTAAATAGTCATGTGGACTATTCAATGTAGGTCAAAAGGACTTCAGATTCCCAAAATAAGTGTGAAATGTTTAGATTTGACAAAGAAAACCTGCTTGTGGTAAAAGGAATGATGGGGAACCTGGTTTACCTCAGGTCAGGGTTATTAGCAGATGTTGTTGAGCATGTGGAGAAAAGGGAAAATGAAAGAAAAGGAAAAAAACCATGAACTTGTTCTACCAACATTGCCACCCTTCTACTGATCACTCCTGTCACCCCCAATAACATTTTTAGACCCTAAACTGTGCAGGGGGGAAACATGTTGCACACTACAGCAAATTTCTGTTTTTCATTGAGACACAGAGACCAAATACGTCTCCTAATAGCTCATAAAAGTGCTCTGAACTGTGTGTGTGTCCAGATACATTTTTAATTGCTCATGGGCTGCACTCCCATAAACCAAGACATTTAATACTCAATTACATTTCATTTAAGTATCATTTTTCTTTCTGATATTTCTCCTAAAATATCTTAGGAGAAAAACAAATGAGGCAATTGTATACAATGAGAGTTCATAACGTCAAAATTAAACCAACCAACAGGTGACGTTCTCTAAATGTTTTCTCAAAGTTATCATAAAAGATCTTGCAGTAACAATAAAAGAGCGTTTTATCAACATTATATGTCATTCTATTTTAGTCTCCATTCTCCATTCAATCTCACTGCTAGCGGAAACTATTAAAATATAAATATATTAATTTATTAATAATAATTTAATATATTTTCATTTATATTTGCGCTCTCTGAATGCATATGCAGCTGTATACAACATAGCTCCAGGACTTGATTATGAGTTTATGTTCCTTCCAGAGAGACTATCAATCTTCATCAAAGCCCCGCCCCTCTCATAGCGCTGAGAGCATATTTGGACAACTAAGTTTGGTTTACGCTTGGAGTGAAAATATATAATAAACAAAGAGATTAAAACTCTTTTGATGAATGCCGCTTAAAATTGTATGATTTAATGCTGGCTGAAGACATGACCGCGCATGGAACAAGGGTGATGAAACCTTTGCAGATTAGCTTCATTCCTCTTCTTGGTTTAATCCCTATCTATCAAAATCAGATTAGTCATTTGAAAAGACCAGCCCTTCTCTTTGACTGGACTCACAGTACATGGTTTATTGTAATTACCACTAGATCATGACAAGAGCTGATTTTAAAATCATTTTAAAGGCAAAATGTTGGAAGCATTTCACATATTTTAGGTCTGAAACACTTGGACATAAAAGGGTGGCAAAGTGCTGTTCTGAATCAATGAAAGTTTTTTTTGAGATTTTGTGTAAACAACCAAATAGGATTGAATCAGAATTGAGTAATCGCTTTAAGTCAAGCAAATGATATGTTTATATTCGTGCGACAGAAATGTGGTATTTCTTAGTTCAACAAATGCTTTTTATCAAATTCGGTTCTCTACAGTCACAGTAACATGTGCCTTCATTTGGCATATCTTACAGTGGAACACTTGTGGCTCTGACCACAGAAAGTTAAAATAAATGAAAATGAAGCAACGATCCAACATTTTTTACACTTTAAACACTTACGAAGATCATCTTTCCATCTTCTTGTTTATTTTAATGTAACCGTTGAGAAGGACCAAACACAAACTGAGAATGTTGTCATTAAACTATTCTTCCATCGCTGTGGTCCATCAGTTTCAAGCTGCTGAGAAAACATTTGCTTTTTGTGAAACTTTTTTGCGGTTACTAAAAAGATTTGCTAAAATTTTCTTTATTAAATAACATGATTTTTGTAGGTATGGGAATGGACATCTACTAAACTTCGATTTCTAAGGTATCATAGGTATGAAAGGTTAATATAAAAATACATATTTGTTTTATTATGGCACAGCGTAGTGCAACTATAAGATAACACTAGATGGCACAATCTCCTTCATCATTGTATGTAAAGAATTTTCTTTAAATCATAGTGGAATGATTTAAAAATAAGGAATAACAATTTGAACATATAAGAATATAATAAAATAATGTTCTTAATAATGTAAGTAATTTTTACTAAATGAGATTATAGTGTTGTCTTACAATACTAGATGGCAAATACAAGGCCGAGGTCCAGTCCGGTCTCAAGACCTTGCCGACTGCTCCATCTAAGGAGCCCATCTGTAAAGAGAAGGACAGATGGAGGCAGCAGATTGAGAGATGAAGTCCCTTTCTCTCTACAAACCTTCAGATGGATGACGTTTTATTTACACTTCTGACCAAAAGAATCCTATACACAGGAAATGCTTGTGGATGTGAGTTCCTCTGCTTGAATGTGGGGACGCTTATTTATTTCCACAAGCATTCCTGATTTGCACTCACTGAGGCTTAGACCTTTCAGTTCAAAAACCACTTATGGCTATATATGGTGGCAAAAAAAACTAGCGGGAGACTAGTTTAACAGTTCAGTATTATGCTTAGTCCAGAAGCAAATTGTTTAGGATTAAGAAAACATCTTAGTCACGTTGCTCAGATGTAGTACTATTTAACATATCTCAGATTTTTTACATTTTTAACTCTGAAAGAAGAACTGGTGCACGTGCACATGCTCAACAAAAGTTGTTGAGTTTTCTGATTTTTTTATGGAAAACAGTAACAAGTAATGTTTTAGCAATGTGTCTTCGTTTTAAACAAAGTTTTATTCATATATGATTATTTATTTGAAGAATTTGTGTTTTCAGTTAAATTGAACATCAGTAAATGTCCAACAGTTTTTCTCTTCTTTTCACAAATGTAAATTTAGGCAACATATCAAGTTAGACTACTTTTATATTAATGGTTGTTGAGAAACGGACAAAAACAACAGCACAATCTAATTTGTAATTTGTCTTGTGTCTTTGTCATAAGTGCAAGTGGACCATATAACACAGTTGTTCAAACAAACAGTCTTAAGATACAAAGTCAAACATCTGTGCTCAGGATGGTTCGCAAAGAATGCTTTCTTGATCATAGTGTACATCATAAGAATTAACTACTGTTAACAGTATAGGCCTACTGTTCTTCAGACTGGCCACCCAGGTCGACTCCCATAATGACAACAATTATAATAGCAGTGACAACAATAATAAAAATGAAAGTCTTATTATTCGTAATGCCCATTATATATTTTATAAACTGTATTTTTATCATTACCAGTTCAAAAGGATATAAGAAATTTACTACGTTACTGCCCTGCTGACAAAAACAAATTCTATGTGTTCTATGACCATTAAATCCATTACAATTTCTGTGATAGTTGCTTCTGTTTTTCCAGCAGGAATGTACTGAATTTGCTGAATCTTTTCAAAGCTAAATAATACATTTGTTTAATTTGCTGTAGTCTGCTACTTGTCAGGCCATACAAGTGTCGTCAAAAGAAAAGCTTCTCGTCTATTTTCTCGCTGAAGTTCAGTATTTTATCGGGACATGTGAGAGACAGGTAAGAACAGAGCGGGAAAGCGCGTTGATACAGCTGTGGATGCGCGTGTGTGATCAGTGAGGACGTGAGCGCGTAACCTGGCGACTCCAGACACGCGACAGACGCTCCGCCACCAGTGCCGAATCTCCGCTGAGGCTGATGCTCCTTTTTAGAAAGAATATTGTCAATGCTAAACTCCTTCGATTTGTCTGTGGTCTTTCTAGGGTGCGTCTGAGCATTTGTTACTCTCGAGTCGGATTTCTTAGTTTGCGCGCTCCCACCTGTTGCGCTCGAAACGTCATCCCGGCGCTCGGCGTGCACCAGCACTCGACCGTCTGTCTCTTTCTCGTTTAAAGGCTGCGCATCTGTATGGTTTGACGACACCGTGTTGGTCTTGTCCGGATTCGCGCATTTTGAGTTAGAACTTATAGTTTCCTGGTGCGCAAAGCAGCAGTCTTTCGTGGACGCGCAATTCTTGGACACATTTGGAGACGGATCATCTCCTTGAGGTTGATTTTCGTCCTTCTGTTCGATATTGTTAATCGACTCCACTTTTTCCAAATGAGCGCTATGATGAAGTTTGGGGACAGATGAATTCAAAGCTCCCCGGATTCTCTTGTGACAGATTTTTGTCTCACTCGTCTCCTGAATCTTGCACTTTCTCTTCCGTCGCCGGTAGTTTCCGTTCTCGAACATGTCCAGGCATTTGGTGTCCAGCGTCCAGTAGCTGCCCTTACCCGGACGCCCTTTCTCCCTTGGCACTTTGATAAAGCAGTCGTTCAGGGAGAGGTTGTGTCGGATCGAGTTCTGCCATCCCTGTTTGTTGTCATGGTAATACGGGAAGCGGTCCATGATGAACTGATAGATCCCGCTCAGCGTCGCGCGCTTGTCCGGCGCGTTCTTGATTGCCATGGCGATGAGCGCGATGTAGCTGTAGGGAGGCTTCTGCGGAGGTTCCTGCCGGGTGGAGGCGAAACCCAAAGCCGGGATAATGCCTCCGACTTCGCCACCGTAAACATAGATTAGGGAGGAATTAGATAAAGCGAGAGCCGGAGGAGCCACGCCGGGCTGGGACACTTGACTGTGATATAAACTCATGACTGCAGCTGAGGACAGTTTCGGTCTGTGGATAGTCCTGAGCGGTGACTGAGCAGCGTCTCCGCTTCATGAGTCTAAAATGTTAAATAATTGTTGTCCGTTTTGCTGTTTTATGTTGACTTAGCGCTGGAAAATAAATTGTCTATGATAAACACTCGTTGTGTTCTCTTAGCCCACCCACATTAATTAAAATTTCATTGCCGAGAGCATCGACTCTCTCTCTCTCCCCCTGCCCACCAGCCAATGGTGCGCTCGGTTATTCCTTCATTTGTTTATAGAATTAGTCTGTTGATAAGTCTGCCCACCCAAGTTGAATCAAGCTGTGTTTATTTGGAAAAATTTCCGGGCACCCAATACATAAACGCACTGATCTGATGTTTGAAATATCACGTCCACCCCTAACGCTGAAAGTTGCTCGCACAGAGAGAACAAGCAAACACGACAGTGCTCTTTCTGGGAGTTGCTTTGGGTTACTAGAAAAGAAAACAAAGCGGCCTATGTAAAGGGAAGTAACTTAAACCATTTCTTTGTGGCTCGGATTATGTCCTCTTACAGCTGAAACAATTGCATTTTGCAAATTACTAATTCAATTCACTTAAATTATTTTGGTTTCAGATTTATCTAGAGTTATTCTGTGGTAGAGTGCATGTACCCCAATGATGTTCTTGACTTCTATAGCATGTTATAATATCATTTGTATGTCATTAACACGTTTCATTCACTTTGCTAACAATAGAGAGTGAAAGAGCAGTGATATCCATAAAAGGAAAACTTGGCAGGACGTTAAGATAAACTGTATTATTTGTGGATGCACGCATGATGCTTTATATTATGTATTTTCCTGTTTATATGGACGAGGGGGATTATAACAACTTTACAAGTGCACACAGCTGGCGTGTGATTACATTACGCGTTTGGAGGTTTCTGTGGATTTTCCTGAGTTTGTCTTTTCCTTCTAAAAATGGTGATTCATAAAGTTTTAACCCAAAAGTCCAGACAAACCGACAGCACGTAACATTAATAAAGAAGGGGTTTCTGCACCCTCAAATGATGGCTTGATCTCACAGGTGCTCTTTTATGTTTTTGACGTGTTTTTTTTAAATCAAATTGTAGGTTTGTCTCTTACATATCACATCATTACCCTTTTAAAGCACTTAAAATGATTGACAAACAAAAATACAAATACAACCTAATATAATCTGATTTTCAATCTAAATATCTTCATAGAACATGAATGTTTAATTAATGTAATCTGTAGAAGAAATTGTGGTGTGCACAAGTGTAAACAGATTTTTCTTTTATTTTTAGATAATTTTTAGTTTTTCTTTGTCTTATTCATCATGTTCCCATCTGAAGGATAAAAACAAACAGAAAATCCATGTGAAACAGACCGGCAGGGTTTGTTACCAAACACAATAAATAAAATCAAGGCCAACAATGTTTCCACAAACAATGTAATTGGAGTTTTGATCTGGGCTATTGGTGCAGAGAAAATTAAATCATTCACAGAGTTTTGTAAATCATTTAGTGTGTCCTGTTCTGTCTGCTATTGATAATCAATTTATGTCAAAATTTATGTTAATTTATATACTGCACACTATTTGCAAGATGTTTTTAAAATCATTAATCTTTCCTTATATTTGGACAGTTGTTGTTTACCAGGCCGTTTTTGTCCACAGCTACTTACAGAGCGGAAAAAGGTCCACTGAGGCAGTATGGCAGTAAAATGTTTTGCTTAGCGATACAAAAGGATGTTTCATATATTAAACAAACAAAAGTTTGTTACATATACAAACTCACAAAGAACATGCTCACACTGTACTGCACAAGGAAGTTAGTCATCTGGAATCAGCAACTCTGAACATCCCAATGCCATTTTATCAAACACACATACATAAAATGTGTATCATGCAGCTGGACCTTGAAGTTTACTGATTTTGGCCATATGGCAGATCTTCTTGTATGTGTTTTATGATCTACTTTATATTTTCTACATTCAGTTTCTTCACATTTAAAGGTCTACCTCTAATTTATCATTTGCAATTTGCAAATTGTACAATTGTAGGTCCATTTTATCATTTACTTTATTATTTCGTAATTAAATATTTATCTATTGGTGTATTTGTTATCTTTAATTCTTCTGTTTATAATATTATACACACAAACAAGAAGTCGTGCAGGAAACAAACACTTTTAGCTGTACGACAGTCAATCAGATAAATCTCACATGAGCACAGCATTTGTATAATCTTTGATGCAAACAACCGCTTGCCACTAGAGTACGTTAATAAATGCCGCCATCTAGTGGCTTTTAATCAGTATTCTGACTTCAAAATGCTGTGTTCGTGGCGTTTCCTGTTTACAATATTTAATTAGCCACGTCTAACCTAATGCTAAAAAAGTTAAAAGATCTCTATATATTATAGATATTTTAAAGTGGTGTCTCTATGCAGCAGTACATTCAAATATTTTGTTTATTGCTTAGACAGCTAAGTCAACTCAAGCAAAACGTAGATTTAAGGAAGATTATTTACGTTTCGTTGTGAAACGTACAGAAAATCAAGCTAAAACGTTTAAATACTCACCGTGTGTCTTTGATTAAAAAACAGTTAGTTTGGTAAGATAATGACAACTTTGTGGCTTGACCGGGTTTTCTTCACGCATTGGGCTTGATCTATGACTTTTAATTTGAAAACGGCAGCCAGGAAGTTCTTTCTCGCTCGCACAGGAAGTTGAATTATCAGCTGATCGTGGTGTTTTGGATGGAAGTTGCATTTGGCACGGAGGGGGTTCTTTCTTTACCATAAGCAAACCTTGAACGTAAGAGACGTTGGAAAATAAACTGTATGTAACGGAACGTCATACAAGACGACCTAAACGGAAGAACCCGGAGAAATCCGCGCTATTATGAACAGATAATGATCATAATCGGTGGTCTGCTTGCCTGCTGTTGAATCATCGCAAAGAAAGAAAACAACGTCAGGCGAGGCTCGTGCGAGTCAGTGATAGTCCGATATGTGTGTGTTGATTCATCTCGCCTAGTTTACATGCGATTTCACCTTGACTTTGGCATAAATCGCTCGAGATGCATGTAATGTAACTGTCCGGATACGAAATATTCTTCGTTTGTTGTAATAAACGGTAGTTTGTGTGTTTTATGCGATTTAGGAGTAAGTTAAAGGTCAGGTTAGAGTGTTGTTTTTCTCAACGCACTGCAGTCGAAAAATAATTTCTTGGCTGGACGCCTGCCTATGGATTGCAAGAGAATTAACAGTATTTAATTAATTCATGCTTCCTGGCATCAGTTTGCTGTGACTGACATACAATTTACACGTAATTTATTTAAGCCTTGTCATATTGACCTTTTACAAGTGTTTGTTTATAATTGCATATTGTTATTTATAAGCATGGTGACGGTGAAATGCACAGATAGCTGGATTGCAACACTTGTGTTTTGACACATCTTACGTCACGGTGTCGTGTGTCACTCATACTGTTTAAACTATACAGAACTTAAAGTGTGTAAGCTTTTTAAACCTACTACTTTAGTTTTTAATTTGGACTAAGAGGGGCAGATGTGTTGATTTAACGGTGGATTATTCAAGATTCTTCGAGCGGAACGACTCAGATCTGGCACAGTCAGAGATCCTAGTTGATATCCCCAATTTCTCCCCGCCAATGCTGGATCTGGAGGTCGTTCCTGAGCGATCTTTGGGAAATGAACAATGGGAATTCGCATTAGGTGAGTGTGTTAGTGAATGTAGGCTAAAGGGTGAAATACGTGTTGTACTTGTGCTCCAATTACAAGTCACAAACTTGACATCACAGTCTGTTGCCAGTTTCCTCACACCTTGTTTGTCATGTTGTGATGGCCTGAAACTGCACATGTTGTACTGAAGTGTTTGCTTTTTACTGGCTATTTATGAACAAAACAAGTCATTGTATAACTTGTAATTTTCATGTACACATCCCTGCTGAAAAAGTATACAAATTCTAATGGTTCCCATTACAAATATCATTATAAACCATCAGCTGCTTACCATTAAAACCTTTATATTCCTTTATGTGATGCGTTTTGGGACTTATTCCAGCAGGATTTAATGGTTTCCAGTTGGTTCCCATACACCAGATAACATCCATTAAATCCATTAGAATTTCTGTGAGGTTTCTGTTGTTTTTACTATGTTATTACTAGACAAGCTGCTATAGAACCTCATCTGTTTTTGTCATATCTCATTTATCATCGTGTTTATATGAAGTGGAAAACAGGGCTAATTAGCCTTTTTTCTCCAGGGATGCCATTGGCCCAGGCCATATCCATATTACAGAAACACTGCCGAATCATCAAAAATGTCCAGGTGCTCTACAGCGAACAAGTAAGAATCGATCATTTATGTTGTCTATATAAGTTCCAATTTGTATCTTCAATACGAACTAAAGAATACTTAGCATTTAAAATGAGCAATTCTGTTGTTTTCTGGTTGGATGGATTTGTAAATCTATCTGATGTGTTTCACGGAACAGATGCCACTCAGCCATGACCTCATTCTCAACTTGACTCAGGATGGAATTAAGCTGCTGTTTGACGCCTGCAATCAGAGACTGAAGGTGAGAGATGACACTCGTTGTTGCGCTTCTTATGTTACAATGTGAACGTTTCTCCATTGAGTCTGTGTTGTTTTTGCAGGTAATTGAAGTGTACGATTTGAGCAAAGTAAAACTGAAATACTGGTAAGTGATCTTGTTTAAATGTACATTTCTATTATGTTTCCTGTTTTATTTAAAGTGATACAGTGCAGAAATGAGTACAAGAACCATTGTATTTGTCTATGGATTTTATCTGTGTATCACCAAGAAATAATGAAACTTGTTCTAATGGTAAAATGCTCTTATATGACATGCTTTGCTGCTTTTATATTGTTCTTTGTTAATTAAATTGCTACAGAAATGTAGAACAACCTGTTCTTTTGTACTTTATAGTGGAGTACATTTTAACTCTCAGGCAATAGCACCCACTATTGAGCAGATTGATCAGTCCTTTGGCGCTACTCATCCAGGAGGTAAGATACGTTTCACCTGTGAGTTGTTGTAAAGGTATTTATTTTGTGGGTGTGTATTTATTATGAGTTGTATGTTCTTCCATCCAGTCTACAATGCTGCCGAGCAGCTCTTCCACCTGAACTTCCGAGGGCTTTCCTTCTCCTTCCAGTTGGATTCATGGAGTGAGGCACCTAAATATGAGGTAAGTGTTGGATTCTAATCCTAGTAGGGAATGATACTTTTCATAGACCTACTTATAAAAACATTTGAGCTGTCAATTGTAGACCCAGACATGTCTGTAGGAACTAATATGCTGAAAATGTGAGTTTTTATATACATAATAATTGCTGCGTAGCAAGACACAAACAGTTAATACATTAACACAAATGCTGCCAATGTATGGTTCCATCCCTAGATTAATTTTGTTATAGGCATGTAAACTTTGTTAACTGTGTTGAAACTGAAGTTATTCCTTGTAAGAACTGTTCCCCTGAAAACAAGTTACTGTAATGGTGTGGACATGTATATTCAATGAAAGGGATACCTGCACAGACACGTCATTCTACCCCCAGTTGTTTTGCCTTGACAGCCTAACTTTGCCCATGGCTTGGCCTCCCTGCAGATTCCTCATGGAGCCACTGTCAAACGGATGTACATTTACTCTGGAAACAACCTTCAAGAAACAAAGTAAGTGCTGCACATGTTACTGGATTAGTGCGGTGCTTTGTGTGAACATGTCACATTACCACTAATGTATTTTTGTGAATGCTTGTAACTACTGGGCACAGCATTGTTGACTGACAAGCCAAGTGGAAAGTAATTTTCTTGTCTGTTTGTAGTTTTTTTGTTGCATATTAAAAGCATTTATCTGCATTAGTCTGAAACCTTCATCTAACTTCAATAGTTTTGTTTGTTGATTGTGATCAGTGTAAATCATGTTTCTTCTCAGGGCACCTGTGATGCCTCTGGCCTGTTTCTTTGGCAACGTGTATGCGGAGTGTGTGGAGGTTCTGAGAGACGGAGCGGGACCTTTGGGTCTTAAACTTCGTCTTCACACTGCAGGTACTAAGGACGTCCAACATCCATAAAACTAATGTTAGCGATGAGATGCGTATACTGTCACCTCTAGCTTAGCCATTTACGTATAAACTCTGTGAATGTTTTAAATGCCTTTTGGGAATAAATATGTGCTTTCAAGGATTGAAACATTAACCTGTTTTACACCTCTTCCCTAACTTTTAACATATATTACCCCTCTCTTTGTGCTTTTATAACCCCGACTTCGATTTGACTGCCAAATTGTTTCGTAGATCGTAATCTACCAAACAAGCCTTGTTTCAGTGAAGCCTAACTAAGTTTTCTGACCAGCATGGACATATTTTGGCATGTGTCTGTATTTAAAAGCATGTCATAACATGTTTTATCCAGACTTAAGTGCTTAGCAAGCCAGCAGATGTGCGAAACAGACAAACATTTGTTTCATTTTAAATGATTATCAGCATACAAGTACACATACAAGTTTTTATTTCCATAGTACGACAATGTTTTAATGTAAAAAATATTCAAATAAGATTATGACATTAAGTCATAAAGTCATAACATTTCAAGAATAAAGTAAAACATTATAAGACTAAATTCGTGGCATTACAATAATAAAGTCATAACATTTTGAAATTACTTCACATTTTAAGAATAAAGCCCTAATTTCAATGTAAATGGGCCCTAAGAAATACTGATATTGTATATAGCAAAGAAAGTGAAGGAGTTGTTCATTGTGTATGTTGTTTTACTTTCTCAGGATGTGGTCCAGGAGTGATGGCTGATGCAAAAGTGCGGGTCCTTGAGAGAAATATCTACTTCGGAGATTCTTGTCAAGATGTTTTGAGTGCTCTTGGTTCCCCACATAAGGTCTTCTATAAGTCAGAGGACAAAGTAATGATTAACCGTCTTATACACACCACATTATGCTCAAAAAATACATTCTCCACATTTATTTATGTTTGTCCTAATGTGCATTTGTATTTTTTTGTATGCTTTAGATGAAGATCCATTCACCTTCTCCTCACAAACAAGTCCCATCCAAATGTAATGACTACTTCTTTAACTATTATACTTTGGGAGTGGTGAGTATCAGCCTTTGATTGCTCTGTTACTTGTGAATAATCTGAACATAGTTCATTAAGATTTTATTGAATGGCATTTTACATAAATTAAACCACTTAACAAGTAGCATTACCTTTCATGCTTTCAGGATATACTTTTTGACTCTATAACTCACCTGGTTAAAAAATTTGTCCTCCACACCAACTACCCCGGTCATTACAACTTCAACATGTGAGTGTCATTTCGCTGCTATCAGCTCTCGTCTGCTCTTTTATGTATTGCAGCTGTGTAAATATTGAGCTGCTACTGTGTCAGGAAGGTCATTCTAAAGGGCAGTCTATTGATCTAAAATTGATTTTCATTTCATTATGCTTGCACTGTGTAGCAATATGTGTGTCTGTATCATATTACCACTTTATTAACACAAGTCACATCAGAATAACTCCTCCTCTCTCTCTCGTCTCAGATACCATCGATGTGATTTCAAGATTCCGCTTAGCATTAAAAAAGGTGTGTGTTGTACTATATATAGCACACTTTGTAGGTTATTACAATACTCTCTTTCCTTTAATTGCATAAGTAGGCAATGATATGGTGATTATTTTTTGTTCTGTTTTAGATGGAGCGGATGCTCAAAGTGAGGACTGCATTCTTACCACCTACAGCAAAGTACGTACATGGACTATTATGCATCACTGTTATGTAAATTACAGTATGTTATGGTAATTACAATTTGTGCTATTCATTGCAGTGGGATCAGATTCAGGAGTTATTAGGACACCCTATGGAAAAACCAGTCGTGCTGCACAGGTAAGACTGAGCCATACAGATAGCAAATGACGTGACATGGCGAGGTAGAGGACAAAGCAAAAAATAATTGAGAGCATCGTTAAATTGGATGTAAATTGCATTTTTTTGCATTAAATTATATATATATATATATATATATATTATATTATATGGGAAATTTGAGGAAAAACATTATCTATATAAATGTATATGTGAGAAAAAACATTATAAAAGTTTTGACCCATATCGCAATATTAAGAAATTCAGAAACTTGTTTTGTGTTGCAGGTCTTCATCTGCAAATAACACCAATCCTTTTGGTTCCACATTTTGTTTTGGACTACAGAGGATGATATTTGAGGTATGTCTCCATCTGTGTGTTTAAAATGTAGAAATACATTAATGGCATTAATACTTGTCCAATGGCAGTTATGTATCAGACAGCATCTCCATACTCGAGTGAACGCTCATACACAACTAACCACTTGATTAACTTCATCCCCCACCCTGTTGTTGCTATGATTACAGGTCATGCAGAATAACCACATAGCTTCTGTGACTCTATACGGAGCGCCTCGCCCCAGTAACCTGGCTAATCGTGCCGAGCCGAGCGCCCACTGAAGAAGCCGCCCGTCCCTGTAGAAGCTCTGAACTGACCAGTAGAGTGTGCCTTCACTCACTGCTGCCATCACACAAGCTACAGCAAGACATGCTGGGAATTTCTCTGAAGTTGAACTTCCCCAACATCGTTAAAGAGGCCCCAGATCAATCTCCTCAATTACAGCATGGAGGCAGCTCTCAACGTGCTCATTATCCCCGATTACCATGCAAACCTGACTCCGCCTCCAAAGCTTTAACCCAGACATGCATCAGTGTCAGCATCGTCATAGTGCTTGTGGATGCACAGTGATACAGATATACATGTACACACACATTTGAAGATTTGTTCTTTATACATAGTCACAGCATTTGTTGCCTGTGCATATATTGAGAAGTTTATAGAAACCGATTTTTTGGTCTAAAATTGTACCAGATGCACCAAAGGACATAATTTGAACCATTTCCTCCTCTGCACACAACTTCACTTTAATGTGCAGAGGATGCACAACAAGTCGAACATGGACAGTAATGTGTATGCATTTGATCTGTGTAAGATTACAAGCACAAGCGCTCTGGTGGATTCAGTGCTGTGAACGTGTTCACATTAGCAGACTCGCAGTCTCAAAAATATACATAATCTCATACCATTTCATACCAAGTCAACAGCACAGATTACCTCCCATTTCAACAGCATACATTAGTATTCTGTTTTTTGTTTTAAGCGACATGAGCGCATTAGTTTTTTAACATTTGCACTAAAACACACCTAATTTACTTGATAATTGTCTCTTGTCCACTGAGGAACGTTTTAATTGCCGAGAGGATGGCAGGGGAGGGTTTAAGATCTGGATTTTAGAGCCCAATTGACTGGAGAGAAAAGCCATCCTTCTATCCATCTTTGCTCCTGCTTTTTTCTGGATCGCCATGATACGCATTCACGTCCTCATCTGAATTTCCTCCCCCCGTCTACTTCTGTCCACGATATAAAGATGTGAAGTTTTTCTTACATTTTTTAGTATCTTAAAGTCTTAACTTCAGAATTTGGTTCCTGTCTGATTGCCAAATCGCTAGCCAAAGATGAAACATTTAGCTCTCTGTCCTTTTAAATATCCCATTTGTACCACAGCATAAAAACATTCCCTTTTGATTTGATTCGAACAGTCCGTGAATGACTTTTAGCATACCCATATGATCTTTCTGTAATGCTTTTGAAATGTTTTTCTATCCTGCTGTTTTATTTAGAGCTGTGTCTTGCTTTCTCCTCTGTGCAGTTTGGTTGTGATGTTTCTGTAGCGAGTAGAAATGATACTTTCTGCGGCACTCTGTACAGATTTGTAAATAGTATGCACATTTTCTTTTAATTTTCCTTTATTGGTTTAAGAATACCGTACAATATTGCATCAGCTGACGTCCCTATACAGCTAATGTGTTATTGATACCTTCACAGATTTTTCAGACTGGTGTGTTTCCAGCCCAGCTGAATCTTTCTAATGTTTCTTTAAGGAGCTATATCCCACCACCGTTGTTCTTAGGAGAAGATCAGAACAAGTAACAGATTGTTCAGTAGATGGTTTGTTGACCTTTTATAACTACTGTCCATTGCTTTGCTGTCTGGACCTTGTGTTTTTGACATACGGTGAAAGGTCTTGTATTATGTGCAATGGCTGGTAGCTGTTAACCTCCAGTCATGATCAAAACTCCTTTGGTGTTATTCTAACTTCCCCTTGAGCGTCAACAACATTTGGTGTAGGCAAATCTGGGCATTTTAGTTTACTGTTACATTTACTTTTCATTAACAGTGCCGGAACGTTGTTTTTAATACATTTTATCTTTTGCTTTTGGTTATTAACAAGGACTCTTAACATTGTGCCTCATCTCCCACTGAGCCCGTCTTGACTTTCTCTGTAAATGAAATCGTTTTAAATGCTTCGTGTATGTCTGAGCATGTAAAGCTAAACTGATACAGTCAAAGTCCCGTTCTTTAAAAAACATGATTAAATATTAATAGAAGAATTGGGGTTGGGTTGAACTGCTGTCATAAAGGGTTTGTTTAGCGTATGTTCAAAAGTATTGAAGATTCAACTCTTTTTTTTAAATACAAAACTAATGTAATTAAGTGTCACACGTAGTGGATACGTTTCGCATTCACTGTTGCGGTAAATTGTATTTATATTGCTATTGAACATGCGGAGCGGCCCTCTATGATTTCAGGTTCAAATGTGGTTGTGGCGTTTCTACAGAAATACAACTTGCAATTTATGAAATCTGTGTAAAGTTCCACTTCGAGGAGTTACAGTAATGATCATTTTATATGTTTCAGGCTTCAGGCCTCAACTAAGAAATCGTTTTAATAAGAAGCGACACAACCACTGATTTAGTGTCATTCATGGCATGTTACTGTGGGAGGTGATGGGCTGACTGCTTGCCCAATCTCAGGTGGCTCTTTTTTAATGCTAGGAGCAAGTGAATGCTTACTTTTCATCCAATGGGTTTTGGCTGTATTCTTTCTTCTTCAGACTTCCTATTTTTGCATCAGAATGAATAAATGATTGTCCTAAGGACTGTATTTAGAAATGGACAACCCCCTTACATTGTAATGCGCATATTAATGCTGTGTATTGTATCCCTCTATATTGTATGTTCCTCCCCATTCTCAAAGTGATTATTTTTTTGTGGATTCAGTACATTAACCATTTCTGGAAATGGGACTTATTCTCAATTAAAAAGTGTGTATCGAAATTTATTGCAATGTGGTGTTTATATCTCAGATATTTTTACTTAGAACATCAGGCAGATGTAGGCAGATCAGGCATTTATTTAATTATGTTTTTTTTTTTTTTTCATTTTATTTTAAAGCAATAATTATTGTGTTGATGGATGAAAAAATCTAAATGGTATGCTATATGTTCGTAAAAAGCTGAGAAATGGTGCAAAAATGCTGTGACCATTGGATTTTAGTTTTCCTCATTGAATCTACTGAAATTATTATATCAATTTTTTTAAACTAATTTTGCATTTTGTTCATTAAAACTGTTACAGTGTGTTCAACAAAAATATTTAAAGAATGGATGTAATAAATATGGGGGGAAAGAAGATGTGATATGTGTTTGTCTTTTTTTATTTAAGTATTTATGCAAGATCAAGTAGTAGTACTTTCATATTTACAGCAGTTTACACATTCAGAGTCGCTTTCTGATTCAGTACAAATTCAAAGACAGCAAATAGGTCCAATTGTCTAGTTTTGTACTAAGGGGAACATACAGAAACAGTCTATTAAGCCATGCATAGCTCAGTACTTTTCAATGTGTAAGAACATCACTTTCAACACATAATATTAGTGTCAATTTCATGATAAAAGTAGAATGAGGTCAGTTGCGTTGGTCTTAAGATCTTTACTATGTCTGTCTTTTAGAAAGCTACTGTAATCTCATTTCCAAACACAGAATAGTGTAAATGAATGATTAAGAATGATGAAGCTCCACTTACAAATACTTGAATATATTTTTTAAAGAACATCTCATTAAGCAGATGTGTTTGTGTGAGCATGTTCGAAAAATGTTTAAAGAAATAGTTTGCAGAGTAATGTGTTTGTGTACATTTCAATATGCTCCAGGTTTGAGATCTGTGATGCTAAACGTCATTGGTTTACATGCACTTTATGACCATCAGACAAAACTTTAAGATTTTCTATCATTTCAATTGCATCTAGTCAATAAATGCTCTCATTGTATACTAAAAAGGGCACTATAAACATTCTTTAACACAAATCACAAAAAAGGGTTTTTGAACAACATTATGGTCAGTAAACAAAAAAGCATTTTTTTAAAGATTTCTTTAACTTTTTAACTACCTGTCATCATATTTCTTGTTTTATGTCATCATATTTTCTTGTTTTGTGTTTTATTTTCACAGTACCATAATGTTTGAGTCAATGCTCCACAAACACTTTCATTCCATAGTCTTGGCTCCTAAGCTCCTTCTTTGACTGGTTAGTTGTCTTAGAGATCTTATTTCTCCACATAAAAGGAAAAGTCATGGGACTCTGACTGTTATGACACTGAAGGTTGGGATCATGCAGAAGATTCCACATGAGCCAGATCTCTGGGACTGTAAGGCTGTGCACCACCATCAACTCTCTGTAAAAGCACGGATCAAAGACCTGAAGGTGAGGTGCGGCAGATGGTCTCACTATTCCAAACGTTCGGAAGCCCTCGTGCCGTGTGGGCCGAAGGCCGATCCTCAGCAGACACATGCCCAGAAAGACATCATCAATGGGGAAGAGTTCCACCTCTTTGCAAGCAAGATAAAGCTTCAGTGCAGTATACCCCGACATAACAAAACCTCCACCTCCTGCATATGACGGGTAGATCCCTTGACCATAAATAATCTCAGGAACAAAGTACTTACTGCTGCGTTTGCGAATTGGTCTTGCATGGACAATGATATCTCCAACAAAAAGGTCCTTATCTACCTCTTTATCCTTAAGCATCTCCAGGATGTTGTCAAAATTCACGTACACATCTGCATCTCCTTTAAAAATGAACTTTCCTTTAGGACAGCTCATGTTGACCCACTGTAAGAAGTGGATTTCTTTTAGTGTCAGGTTAAAGAAAGTGTCCTCAAAGTCCCACAGGAGGATGTCACCATAAATGTGGCTCTCATATGCCAACAACTTGTCCCATAATGGAAGTGCTGTTTGGTTTTGGGGCACACCAAGAAGAAAAACCCTCTTGACAGTCGCCTTATCATGGAAAACGCCTTCTTGTCCCCAGGTGCGACGAACTACCTGACGTTTGTCAAAGTCCATTGCCACTGACTTTATGGCAATCAGGAGGTAGGGAGCACCATCTGGTCCAGAACACTTCGTTGGCTGATCAATTAACAGCTTAAAGTCTCGTTGGTCTTTCTTTCGAAGGTAATCTTCAAAATCAAATGTAGCATGTGTTGGCGAGAGACTGGCTGTTGTTGAATGCTGGTGAGATTCAGCCTTTTGCTTAAATTTAGACTTTGCTTTGATCCGTGTTTGAGATTTGACTTTTGATTGCTCTTGGGCCTTGATCTTGATCTGAACCTCAGGTTGGCAAGGTGGGTCGTTTTGATGTTTACAAAAGACACGCTGCTGTCCAATTGGTGCCTCTCCGAGGAGGGTTCTTGAGTTAGTGGACACCTGTTCAATGTGCACTGCCCCCCATACAGGCGTCAGTCTTTGGTGGGCATATAACAACAGACAAAGAAGCACCAATAGAATCAAGGCACAAAGAACATCTCCTTTTATATGGACCCTCCTCATGGTGTCACAAGTTCCTCAACCCATCAGTTTTCTTGTCATGAAGGTTTTCTTTCAGTGAAAGTCTCTTTTCTCACAGCCATTGAGGATTCTTCAAAATAAGAGAACGAAATAAATTAAACAAACAGTATATAAAGGCAACTTTTGAGCATAGCATTTTGAGCTGAAAAATCAATTTCCTGTTTTGTCAGATGTCTTTGTGTTTGAAATGCATAACACACAATCCTTACCAAAGTCATCTTGAATGACATCAAACAGCAGAGGATCAAACAGCAGAGGATATTACTTGACCAAAATTATGCTTCAAATCAGGATAACTTACTTCTATGAAACACAAAACACAAGAAGTTTATACTAGATTCACATTTTAAATCAACTGAAAAACAACTGGAATTTCACAGGATACTTTTTCCATTTGAAATGTGTGTCCGACTATAATGTTGTACACTGACATAAACCTAATTCTTCTATTTTTGCAGGGAATGATTACATTTGCTTTTCCGACACCTCCGCCAGTATATTTTATGAAGGTGCCTGTGCCAACAAACTCCAATGTAACAACACAACATAAAGTCCCATTATTTTCCAACATGCTCACAATACTTAAAAACTTTTATCTTGTAATCTCATTCAAAGTTCTGTACTACTACATGCAACACTATACATGCTTTTTTACGTCCCAAACATGCTTTCTGAACATGCACATCTTTCCTAATTCAGACATTTGATAGCAATTTAAATATACACAGTTACCTTTAGATCATATGCAAACTAAATGACCTCAAGCCAGCAAATGTATATAACCTATAGATGGCACTTCTTTCTCAAATGCATTAATTGCTTTAAGTTTCTTTTAAGTAACTATACATTCTGGTTCCCAACCACCTAAAGGTATTTTACAAACTTTACTGTATCCTTGTTTTTCACCTCTTTATATGACGGTAAACGTAAATCTACAAAACTTACCAGACGTAATACCACGGAAGCCACAGCAGGACAGCGCTGCAGCCAGATCCACACATCTGTTTCCACTGTGAACGCGCAGCGCGTTCACTTCTGCGTGCATGAGGAAAAAGTTTCCGCGCAGACTCGCTCAAAGGCATTACGTTACCAAATGTACGTTAGTTTTTTTTGTTTGTTTCGGCTATATTCGTTACATTAGATCTCTGACAAGCGCTTGACCTCTTAAATGCACACTTTCAAACAACTTTTTACGGTGATCACGTGACAGATGTAGGTTGGCCGACGCATCGAGCGCCAGATGCCAGCGCAGCAGCTGGAGAGAACAGTTCTGCACGGACTATGTCAATTTATTATCAATATAAAACCATCACAAGAATTTCTTTAAACACTTTTAATATTATTTTATTATCGCAGCTTAAACTTTCAGTGCAACAAAATTCAGTACATTCAATTTATTATCCTCGGACATTTTTACATAAACACAAATACTTCTCTGGTTGAATGTAATTCATTAGTATTGTCTAAAATTGTTAGCTTTAACAGCCTCATATAATTATTCCTCTGGCTTTTGTTTTTTATTTTTTATTTGTATTATGTACATAGTTTTCCTTGTACTGTCAATCTGGATGTGTTGGTTCTGGCAAATAAAAAACTCTAGAGCTACAAAAACAGACGTTTTTCATACAATAATTTATTTCAAAATTAGTATTTGTTCACATACAGATAATGCCAACCAATATACATACATATCACAGTCTCTTTGGCTATCTCTTTGGCTAAGACTTTACAGTTACAGACCCACACTGTTATTCCTCTACACAAAACAGCTGCCAGTGAGGAATGGATTAATATATATCCTCTCACGCAGACTCTTCCATTTCCCACTGGTCCCTCTGAGACAGTTTTTGGGGATATTCCCCCCATGGTGTGGTCTGGTCTTTCACACTTCTTTTTGAAGAATTCTGATTGAGATCCTAAACACATCTCAGGAGGAGGCAGAGCCTATTCTCATGATCTTGAAGAAAGCGTTTATGTTGTTGTTCTTGATGGCATCCCGACAGGCAGTGATGACCTGATTTTTTGGTTTTCCCACTGAGAGAAAATGGAATATAATTGTAAATTAATTCATTGTGATAGTAATTACAATCAATTGCTAATGTGAATGAGACCAATTACTCCAAGATCCCTATTCCAACATAGATATACTAATGAATTGCCATCTTTTCATTACGATTCCACCTACCTCTGAGTCTCCCCGCCCTTTGGATGGCCTGGTTGACTGATTTTAGGCGGGCCAGGAGGGCGTTGTGATTATTGGATCTGATCTTATATTCATTAATCAAATCTCTGTTAAGGTCATACAGCTCAGTGTACCGCTTCTTCATGTTTCTCCTAAAAACAGAATATCATTCACACAAGTATGTTTTTAAGTTTTTAACTAGGAATGATCTATCAAACTCTGGACACTCACCAATCACCCATAAGTCTGGCATCTTCTGCTTGTACCAACATATTTCTTACATAGATGGAATGATCTGCCATGGATGCTGTAAGCTTTTGATGGACAGAGTGAAACTCGTCCACCTAACACAGACGTGAAAGGTTACAGAATATACAAAATTAGACATGCGGGGACAATTAGAAATGCTATAATGTTCAAATTTCGTAATAAATCTTATGGTGATGCTGTAATCGTTAACCTCAGTAAGAGTGGCTCGTAACTCTTTGAAGTAAATGGGAAAATCTGCTTCAGACTGTAAATCCTCTATGGCCAGGAAAGAGGCAAGTGATTGGACCAGATCTCCGGCTAGATCAATGTCATCAGTGTTTAATGTGATCTAATCAGACAAAAATTTGTGAAACAAAAGTGTCTTAAATACAAATATACATATACGACCATTAGCATTACCTCTCCACTAGGTTGCATGTTGATCTTCAGGAGACCTCCTCCACGTAATGCAGTAAAGGTGATGTCTGGACTGTCAATCCCTTCTGGGAGCAAAAAGTTCTGGTTTAGCCACATGACCACCTGCGGATAAAGAGACATGCCTTAGTATATGGTGTCATTTGGATTTGTTGTTATGTTTTTATGTGACAATTATATTGTGTTTGTGTGTTTGTCCACCCTCTGTGGTCTGTCATTGATGCTGAACGTGACTGTTCCTGTGGGTTCAGTAGCCGAAGGGTCAATATTAAGGTCATACATGGCGAAGCGAGGCAGCTGACGCGTGATCTCAAACACATGAAACTGTGTACTGTGGGAAAAAATGAAGAAGAGACAAATGCTTAGTAATGACCGTTTCTGTTTAGAAATTCTTTCACTCTGCTGCTTTTCCATACACATAAATCTTAAACTAAAAATAAACATCTCCAGAATCTCATCTCCAGAGAGATTTAATTTTCAAAATATGCAATTCACATAATAAAAAAAGGTAATAAATTAATAAAGATAAGATTATGCAGATACACACCTTGTCCTCCCACCTACGAAAGCTTTGATGTGAAGGTCCACTGGAATGTCTTTTGGAGGAATGATGGGGACACAGACACATCCAGAGAGATTTTGAACACTTGGGTGAACCACGTGACTCTCGCCTTCAAAAATTCCCTCAGCAAATATCAGCACGGCTCTAATGATGGTATCTGAGGGAGGGCAGCACAAAGAATATGATATTTATACAGACGTTTATACAGACACATCATTATTTCTGGTACATATTTTTATAAAAACTCATCATTAGTCAGCTGGTCATATGTTTTAAATGGCTTAATCAGACTTTTACCATTTGGAGTGGAGATGTTGAGCTCTATGTGGGCTCTTTGGCTCTCTGTGGCTCTTCGTACGGACAAGGCTGTCTGGAGCTGTGTGTTGGCTGGAATTACCCCCATCTTAGACTCCGCCTCTGAAACACCAGGAACCACCTGTGTGAAACAAATATTTACTGTCACCATATGCATCAAACAGTCACCAACAACTGTAAAAGTATGTGCAACTATGGTATAGCGATGTACCACCTTGGCATTTTCTTCGTAGTTCCGCAATTCCAGCAGCAGGTTTTGTTTACGTTGACTAAGTTCTCTGATCAGGTCTTGTTCTACACTTGCATCCATTAGGTTGCCCTTCATCTCCTTACTGGCAGGTAGATAGCCACGCACTATAGGATGACAAACGTAATGTGTATGATGAGTCTGTTTTTAAATCAGCAATCACAGATTTACAGTCGGGGTTCATCATCTCACCTTCTCCTTCGACAGAGGTGCATATAAGCTGGATCTGCCCATCCATACGGTAGTCTCCTTCCACAATTCCAGCCACAGAGGAGGAAAAGTTATCCTTGAAGATCACCTCACCTGTGCGATCGCTGCGAGCGTCAATCTAGACATGGAGTCACAAGAAATGCACTTGAGGAACAAACTAATGGGTAATAGAAACTAATGGGTGAGTGGTGAGACTCACCTTTCCATTGGACCACCCTGTTATAAGTTCGACAACACCATCAGCATTAAGATCAAAAGCGTGTATACTCATGGCATGGTTTTTAGACTGCAAAAAAATTAAATTACCCCGTTTTGATTTAGTGATAGTGATCAATAATCATGTTCTCAGAGGATAAATTTATTGTTGATTGCACTACCTTGATTCTCCAGTAGCGGGCAGAACGGTCATATACTCCTACCGTACCATTGGCTAGAGCATAACCAAACCTGCTGCCGTGCATGTGACAAAGCGACGTGACTGTCTGAGTGGAACAAAAAATGAAATCACAGCATAAATTAGAAGCTTCCTCAAAACAGCCTGACTAACTGTTTCAAACTGATACATACTTCATTTTCTGCCATTTCAGTCACTAGCTCATCCTCTCTGAACACCCTGATGTCAAAGTCCTCTGATCCCACAAGAAGCTGTAGTTGAAAGTGGTGTGATTATAATATTTTATCATCATTAAATGTAATAATTTTCTCTTTTTGGGTACTGTGTACTATGTATTATTTTACTCGCCTCATTCTTGCCATCCCCAGTAAAGTCACACAGCACAAGTGATCGCACATTATCTCCTGTGACCTTTAAAAAAATTCAATCACACCTAAAAATCTTAATTTTTCCCTTAAATGTTTTTATACAGCAAACACACAGAACTAAACAATCTAACCGTCCAGAACTGGTCATTTCCATTATAGTCAAAGCCTTGCAGAGCACAGTTTCCACCAATAATGGCGAGGGGGGTCTTAATATCTCCTAGTTTTCCAAGGACAATGGCATTGGCACCATCAGCTATCTGTTAAATAAGACATTAGACAAACATTTCAAACTTATTGGGAAGATATACTTTTAATTTATAATTTATCAATTGATCTCCTGAATGTTCACAGCCATGGAAGCCATGTTTTTAGATAACTCTTACCTCCTTGTAAAAGACATCGGCGTTGTCATGCACATCATAGGCCAGTAAGTTGGTTTGAGAGCCCACAAGCAGCGTGTGTCCTGTGGTGTTTGGTCCCAGAGTACCAGCTGTTAGGCAACTGACTGCCTGGTTTATGTTAAGAAGTGAGATATCAGAGTCCTGTGTACTCTGACTCAACCGGTGAACTGGCTTTTGACCTCGAGTGTGGGGATTATGGATAAACACCTGAATGAGTTTAAAAGTTAAATTGGCTATTAATGCATGAATGTGAATAGATAAATAGCATGTCTATTGTCAGTTTCAGTAGATACAGTTATAATGTTACAATAAAATATGTAAAGTATTTAGATGTCTATTAAATATAAAAATATAAGTCATTTAATTCGAAAGTATTACCCTATTTTTGTTTTGAAAGCCTAAATTGGGCCTCTGTGAAATATTAAATTATCTACAGTATATCAATGATCCAACTTGTTTGTTTTATTTTAATTTCCATGTACCCATTCATAAGGAATATGGATTGTTTGGGATGTGACCGTTCTAAAAACATCACTTGACTATGAAAATGATGCCTTAAACATTAAAAATGCTTTAGAAACTCTATTTTACACATGGGTATTTAAACCACCAAATATAAACATCTGAGCTATTAGTACTTCTGAATCATTGAACTTAATTTCAATGACACTGAATTGCAGAGCTCTTAAAAAATGTGCTTTGTAAAGTTGTTAAACTGTATTGAAAGGAAGAATAAACAATTAACTGCATGAACATTCTGAAATGACTACAGTATATTAATAAAGCTGTAGAGTAAACTTTAAACTTACTTTCCCTGCTTGTGTGGCTGCAGTAAGGCATGGATGAACCCCATCATACTTTCCAACAGCAACCATTCGAGGGTTAATCTTATGGTTCAACTTGAGGGTAAAGATCGGCACTAACATGGTGGCACTGCCCAAAAGCAATAGCAGACCTGATTTGCTTCTATAGGACAACCTGTGGCGTAAACATAGCTGTAAGTGTAATGACTGTTCAGTGTTAACAAATTAGATCCCTCCATTTATTTGAGGCAAAAACAAAATATATTCTTATAGCCCATCTCTTTCTGAGTAATTGAATAAACAGCTTACGGCGCTTCTGCTGGCTGGGGCTTCCGTTGCCTAGCAACAGTTGGCAGCTTGTCACAGCATTATCAAGCCAGCCACTGTTAGCATGCTATTCTAATAATCCTTTTAGTTTACACTTCTGCTCACTGCGTTTTGTATAATTAAATAACTGCTACAATACGACGCCATTTTCCCTTTTAAATTAAGAATTTGTATTCTATCGATGAATATGTGTTAGCCTGATGTATTCTACATACATTTTTGTGAGACGGCTAGATGTGCTAACACTACTAGCAAGCGCGATAGCCGTGCAGGATCACGTTAAACAGCGCTCGCATATGATTAAAAAAATGTGTATGTTATGTTTCCTACATTGCAATTCCTTTATATGATATACTAAAGAGAAATGTGTCTTACCGTGATTTATGGTTTGATGATGTATTAACACTAGCAGGATTTACTGATGCCCATAACTTGAGGGGATTGTTTTCAAGCTGTGTGCAGTGAGCAAGCGCAGAAAGTCCTTATTTACAAGTGGCATTGATAATAGCTGCCAGCCTGAAATCAAGAAATTGTAGAATAATATTTGTAATGATAATGTTAGATGATTAATGTTAGGGTAAAATGTGTTCTTCAAAAATATTTATGCATGTTAAAAATTATATTATAATATATAAAAATATATTATATAAATTATATTCTGCAATTACATGGATGATTTGGAACCCTGTTAATTTGATATAGTTAATATTTTGGTAACCTATAGTAAGGTACCACTTGTTAACATTAGTTAGCATAAACTACCTATAAACAATACTTCTAAATAATTTATTTAAATAAGTTCATGTTTATTGCACCATTTACTGATACATTTTTTCAAATCAGAAGTATCTAGTAACATAGTTGCACACAATAACATGAACAACCCATGAACAATAATATTTGTATGAACTAATTTAACAAGAATGTTAATTTAATAATGTCAGTTTAACCAATATTAACAACAAACGCAATGTAATTAAAATATTTAATAAGTAAGTTATTTATCAATACTCATTGTTACCAAGATTTCTGTGGTTTGCTACTTTGTAGCAAAGTCAGAAAAGTTGACTTTCAGGAAGTACATTTGTTGAGTATAAATGTGTTTTAAATGTTCGTTTATTTAGTATTTATCATGACTGAATCTTAACCCTGAAATTTCAAAGGCAGTCTGCACTCGTCACATTAAGTTTGTTTTTCTCTCTGGTGTATTCATTAGCGTGAGGGGTAATGGAAAAATACCACCGGTCAACTGTGAATGAGTGGACGAGTGGAGTGCAAACCAACTCTTTTGTTTACTGTGAACGAGTGCAGACAGGGGGAGCACGTGCTTCTACGCACCAAAGTCAGAGTTTAGTTTCACTTCAGTGCCGTGTGCAAACCGAGTGACAAACATTTTTGTATATATGGATAACACAATGAATAGATGAATAAATCACATCCAACTTTTAATCTGATCAAAAATGTATTTATTCTACATATATGTTTATAATTAAGCTTCTAAAATATTAAAAAGAGACGTATATCTTAGCATTAATTTAAACCCGTATAGCCCAAACACTGTTATAGACAAGCATCATAACACACTACATTTTGGTCACTTCCACTTAAAAATGTAGGCTACTAAACACGTATTATATTATTTATTCACGTAAACAAACTCTCATCGACATTCAGTGGTATGGAAATGGACGTTATATAATCTTATAAACAACACATTGATCAGAAAGGACACGGTAGGCGTGGTAATTTATGATTGTTTGATGGTTTGCACCCAGTTGCATGAATGAGTAACACCGTGTGCAGGCTCTGGTGGGCGTGTTTTTGCGCTCGTTCTGCACTCCGGACTGTATAAAACCATGACAGGCGCACCAGGCTGGTACCATCAAAACTCATTCACAAACGAGTGAAGCGATACAGCAAAATAACCTTTCAGGAACTTTAAGGATACTCGTAAGGGAATTATGGATCCTTGTGATTGCTCAAAGGGTGAGTACTTGACGCTACGCTGGGTTACGTTTTAGGCTAATTTGTATCGCTTTGGAAATCAAGATGTAAACGTGGAGTGAATTTTCTTTCCGTTCTGCAGTGATTATTTTGTTGTTAAATTGGGTTTTTTTTTGTCCTTGTAGGTGGAACTTGCAACTGTGGTGCCAGCTGCAAGTGCACTAACTGCAAGTGTACGACCTGCAAAAAGAGTAAGTTAACTCGTTTAATTTTGGGTTACGTCTGTGATTTATTGAAGTTCCAGACATTTAACTTTTTTCTATTCCTGTCATAGGTTGCTGTTCTTGCTGCCCATCCGGCTGCAGCAAGTGCGCCTCTGGCTGCGTGTGTAAGGGCAATTCCTGTGACTCCAACTGTTGTCAATGAGGAGGACAACGCGGCGTTTCTTACAACGTGGACTTTGTCTCCGTCGTGCATAGCATTAATGTTGTCTTTTTACATGATTACGATGATTGAGGATGATGACGATGATTGATAATAATAAATGACCTCCAGTTACTGTCAGATTTTTCATGTCACAGATCATTAGATTTTGGGGGGGGGGAAATTCACTGATTTGTACTGCTAATAATGCAATCCTGTCATTATGTTTATAAATGTAACTTTTCACACTGTCAAATATATAAATGTAAGCAGTTCTTGGCGCCCTGTAGCATTATTTCAATGCGTGTCTGTCCTTAAAGCAAAAGTGTGTGATTCAATGTGGAATGACAAAAACAAAACCAATATGTAAACCATCAACAGACCCTCTGTAAGCTTCGTGACTGCGTTGTTTTCAGTTGTAAATCTGTATCTTTCTATATCTCTGTATCTATTCAACAATTTTAAAAACACTTATATTAGTACTAGTGTCTTAAGTAATAGTGCATTATATAAACCCATTATATGGCATTTAGGCATGCCGTTCCTTGACGAACCTGCACCAGTTATCAAAGTTCAAGTCAGTTGAGCTTTCCGCTGCGATCTGCGTGATCCTATGTTGGGCAAGCACGAGAGGGTAGTATAACTCGTCTGTAAACGGATATTTGAATAAAGTTTTGTCTGTCGAGAGGCGCGCAAGGGCTTCTGGGAAAGCTCCTTTGAACCAATGAGCGCTCGCGCTGTACGGAACCCGGGATTTCACGAGGTAGATGTGTTTAGCGTTACGGCACAACTGGAGATTATCGTTTAGGTTGTGTAAAGATTCACATTTAGTGAGGTGGGTTGTTACATGTTTGCTAACTAATAACTTGTCAAAGTCTTGTTCGTTGTGGTCACGTTTGACAGGTGTCTGTGTGGGACACGTTGCGGAAAGTACCTCATGTCATGTTAGCTTATTAGCGAGTAACATTATTTTCTGTTTACAAGTGTTATTTCACATGCTGAACAGTGATAATTATTCAGTAGAGTGGTGATATTTAATATGATCTTTTATGTATAAAACGAAACGTAATTATGAATCTTTACAGTGCAGTAGTGTCTGCATGAACGTTAGACAATTTGTGAAACAGCTTTTAATTCATTCAGACAGTTAATTCATTGTCTGTCATTGGCAGGTGTCTGACGTCCTAAATCTATTATGACACTTGTAATTTCGCAAAAAATAACAAGTTGCTGCAGCACCCAAAGTGTGAGTTTAGTATTGTCCGAAGTTTAAAAACATGTTGTCATTTCAGTTTCGTTTTTCGTTTGTTTTGATGGCAGTGGCAGTTAATACCAGCATACATTCATGCTTTTGGCAGACACTTTAGTTTTTTGTTTTATCCATATTTTTATTGTATAAACAATATTTAAACGTAATTAGCATAAATATTTATAACCTATTGAACTATTTTTACGGTGCATCGATTATTTGTATAAATATTTTCAAATCATAATAAATGTCTTAATGATATGTCAGTAGCATACATATAGCTTTATGATATATATGACACAAGGTGTGTTCATTAAAGTAAGTATATTTGGTATTGTATAATATTTTTAGGAGAATATTTGTTAAATAATTTAATGCATGGATGTGGTTTGCAGAATCCAACGTGATACACACAGCAGTTGACATATTTGTGTGTTTTCTATGGTTTGCAGAATCCTTTCCCGTTGAGCTAAATGAACTAGGCTTCAACTGGTTACAGTAATTGTACGTAACTGGTGATTTGCTTAATGTAGCAATTCTTTAAAGAAGGATGTATTAAATATAAATAATGTGCATACCAATATATCATTATTGTCGCTGTCAGGTGAACAGAGGCTAAAGATGGATACTGAGGGCTTTGGAGAGCTCCTGCAACAGGCAGAACAACTTGCTGCAGAAACTGAAGCCGTGTCCGAGTTGCCTCACGTTGAGCGAAACCTGCAGGAGATCCAGCAAGCAGGAGAGCGTCTACGTTCCCGCACTCTCACCAGAACCTCACAAGACACAGCTGACGTAAAAGCGTGAGTTTTTAATTGTAATAACTTCTGTGGTTTTTACATGTTTATATTAATCTGCATAACAGTGCAACAGCTTTAATTCCCTTACTTTACTTAAGGTTATCTGAGTAAACATGCTATTCACAACCTTTGTGTGATTTTTTGCTTCAGCTCCATCCTCTTGGGCTCTCGAGGTCTTGACATCTTCCGTATCTCCCAGCGTCTGGAAAGCCTCAGTGCAGCTACTACATTTGAGCCTCTTGAGCCGGTCAAGGACACTGATATTCAGGTTAGTACGGCTTCATTAGTCATGTGATATTTTGGTTGCTGTTAATTTAATCCACCTCCTGCTGCCATACCTTTACACATCTCTGTTGCATCCATTAAGGTGCAGCTGTATTGCTCCTTCAGTAGTTGCTTAAACTACAAAATCTATTTAAATAAAAGTGTTTATCTGGATGTTTTCTGGACCGGCTCTGGTTTATTTTTTATGTAATAAGATTGGAACAATTCAAAACTGATTGTTCTATCTAGAAAAATCTTTTGATAAATGAGTGTGAAATGAAAGGAAACAAGCCATATTAATACAATTGTCTTTCAGGGCATACTCTGCATGAATTTTGGTTTGTGAGTTTCCCAAGCATTAAGTGATTTTACAATGCAGCAATCTCTGTCCTTTCAATGTGTTTTGAAGGCATCTATTCTGTTTAGCATTCATTAATTGTAATTTCTTATTTTCTTATTAGCTCCTGTAGGTTATATTTTTAATTGCCAGGAGGATGATAATATTTTGTAGTGTATTACATGTTACACAAAAAAACTCAATGACTATTCTTGAGCTGCTTTTTAAGTTGTTATTCTGACCAAACAATATTGAGAGTAAATAATTTTTGTGCTTATTTAGTATTAGTAACGACTACTTATGTACTTACTTACGTAAATGCTACTTATGTTGCTCTGCAATGCAGTTATTATTTTTGTGCCATACCCTGTGCATTTCCGGTAAGGGTATTTTTTTTTTGCAAAAGCATTTGTGGAGGTAGGTCTTTAAAGACAGCCATTGGAATTATATAGTGCACACTGTGGGTTGTATTATAATTGACATATTATATCAATTTGCCAAGTCGTGACTTTACTGTAGCAATCAGTGTGTTGTTATTGAATTCAGCTCTGAGTGCATCTGTAAAAGAGAGGCATGCCTGATGGCCAAGAGAAGTGACGTGGCATAGCATGAGCCAGGCAAATAATCGTGTGATTTGTCTGCCATTATTTTGTTTCCTAGAATGTGCATTTACAGACAGACATTGCAATACTCAATAGCATTACTCTACAGTAATATGACTAATAGCTGCCACAGTAAATCTAAATGATATTTTTTATTGGAAATCTTTATAAAGACTGTTGAGCTGAACATTATGAATTTATGAAGCGTGATAACTACACCCCCCAGTGGTTGTTAGTGATATAAATAGCTGAATTCCAGAAAAGACAGATCACTAATGACTGACAACAAAAAGAATTGTTAAATTTATGGTGGTTACAAGTGAGCTTTATCAGCACAAATAGGTAAATTAATGCACAGCACAGGGGGTTAGAGAGGAATGGATAGGTGATGCATTTGATGACAGCATTATGATGTCATATGTGAGGTGGAATATAATGAGCTCACCACAGCCAGGAATCACTGATGAGAGCTGGAAATCTTTAGAGACCACATGAAATCAAAATTGCAGTTTTGTGGCCATTTATTTGCCTTAGTGTACTTGCATGCATTTAGTAAACTACCAGACCAAAACTATATCCTGAATTATTTATAATGACATTTTATTGACATGGTTCAATGACATTTTATTGACATTTTATTCATGGTTCTCAGTAGGCTGTAGGTCTGATCTTATAGGGTCACAGACAGCAAGGAATAAACAGGGTCTGCTGATTGTCTTTATATCATACTATCTTTGCAATTTATCTTGTGTGCGTGATAAACAATGTCCCGTTGGACTGCTTATTACCCTAGAGGATAAATGTGTGTTTTCTAAGATGTCAATGTGAATGTTGACTCATCAAACCATGTAATGATGCACTAGCTTTTTGTTTCCAGAATGTTCAAAGCATCTCATCCTTAACCATGTCTTTCCTCTGCTTATTATCTCACTCTTTCTTTCTTGCAGACTCACTCTTTCTTTCTTCTCTATCTATCACCCTCTTACTGTCTCTTCATTTACTGTTTTTGTCAGACATATTTTTGTGGTGGGTCTGCCAGAGTGCGGCTCTTTTACTGGAAGTGCACTTACTGCCTGGCACTTTCCTCACCTCCCTCCCTGCCTGTGTATGTGTGTGTGCGCTTAAAAAGCTGTGTAGCATTTTACTGTACAACTTTGATAGACTCTTTTGTTGTTCAAATCTGCTCTTTTGTTTATCATCATCTTCATTCTCTTTATGTATCGCCTCTTTTTGTGTTACACCTCGCACTGATCATACTGTTGATAAGACTTTTGGCATTGCATTTAAGACGCTGTATGCAACAATAACAATGTTACAATTGCGTGTACATCCAGATGTGCGTTAACTGTGCAAGGCAGCTGTATAGTGTGTGTAAATAGTATATTGGATATTGTGCGGGCTCCATAAGGCTGCCGAGCTGCCTGGCTGAAGACAAAGGAAATGCACGCTGCTGATGAGGCGTAGTCTCTCGTCTCGCTTTCTGCGTTTGCGTGTGTGGGCAAACGTGCAGCCTTCTGCAGTTTAAAACCCACATGTATGAATTCTTCTTTGATAAAGGCTGTATATAGATTATAGTTTTTTATATTATATATGAGAGTGTGTTTTAGATAATAGTAATACATGCAAAGAAAGCCACTCTCTCTTTAGTTTCTTGTATTGTGGTGCTCAAGGACTCAAGACAAAAAGGCAAAACGATTGAAATTATAAGGGTATGACTACAATAGCAGCAAATTTCTTTAACTTCCGCCTTTTCCCGTCGTTTCTGCAATACAATCTCTCCATTACGCTCTTTCGTTCACACTCTTTTCTCATTTTCCAGCAATGTGTCGTCCAAGCACACACATTGATAAATGCAAGATAAGTGTAAATAGCTCTACATGTGGATTCTTCTCTCTGGTCAGTGGACTCATTAACTAAACATGACTTTTAAGAGGATTATTAGCCCAGTTTCTGGACAGGATGTCGAAAGTCATCAGGAGAGTGGGGGGGAAATCCATTACCATAATTGCATTGCGCTAGCAGAGGAGGAAAAGGAAGGATGCAGAGATGTTTAAAAAAAGAAGAAATGAGTGTGAGTGAAAGAGGAGGCTGGCAGGGATGCTGGAGGAGAGAAAGGGGAGGAGGGGTGGATGGATGATAGAGAACAGCACATGGATAAGGTTGAATAATGAATTCCCCCCGTGTCTGTGGACGGACTTGGTACGCCCCGCCTCCGACAATAAAGCAGCCCACAGTAACCCTGCTCGTGGCTCATATCTAGGTTCAGACTACCGGGCCACCGTGGGGTAAAGAGTGCATGTTGCAGACAGTGTATAGGGCCTCTGGTAAGGGAGGTCAGAAAACGCCCCAAAAATGCACTGGCCCGCTTCTGCAGAGAAAGAAGAAGAAGATGACAGGAGTCAGGCAGACTCCTCCAAGCTACTTTCACCTCCCAGTGGCAGTTTGCCTGCAGGTTAAGCCACAGCATAAGTAAGTATCACCTACACACACGCATTCGAACATGCATTCGACGTGCTCGCATCTCCACACGTATAATGCACGAGCGTACGCCTTTGTCAAGCAGTTCACCCCAGAAGATGAGACTGACGCCTTCTCCAAAGAGACGATGAAGATGGCGAGGAGGATGATGATGATGAGGAAGGCTTGTCTGTCACACAGGAAGTGCTGGGGTTAGGGTGGGGTTCCTTCACTCCATCTTATTGTTCAGAAGTAAAGGAATATGAGGCATGTCTATAGAGTTGTTCTTTTTGACTGTAGCGTAAGATGTGGTGAGGGATATTTTATTACAAATTAAATGACGTGTACGCATGTAATGCTGTTTTTGTTCCGCTTGTGTATTCGACGTTAGTCTTTCATTTTTCTTTCTTTCTTTCTTTCTTTCTTTTTTTTTTATGCACGTTTGCATTATATTTTCCGCATTGCATTTACCTATAATAATCGCTTGGATTAATAATCGCACATCCTCAAGACTCGATGCCTCGTAACTACATTTGCAGTGCATTATTATATGTTGCATGTAATTGCATTGTACTATTATACGGCCTTATTGAATATCTTCATATTATCCGAATCAAATAAGCTGAATATTGGCCATTATATTCCATAAATCCTTGTATGGGTTATGAAACCACCTCTTTAAACCTATTTGATCTGCACTTTGTCTAGCTGATAAAAGCTTTTGGCTTTTTACTTTGTCACGCATTGGTTTCACCATAGTTAGATTTATCTTTGCGTTTCTAACAATGTAACTGATGCATAGAAATGGCAAACATGGTGACATACTTGAAAGTGTGTTATAAACATATTCTCAGCTAACGCATGACCCAAATCCTTCCATGTAAAATGTGTTTCTTTTGTCAGCTGGTGGTTTTTAGAGAGACCATGGATGGCTTGCGCCTTAAGGGGGCACTGCTCTATATCTAATGGTTGGAGGCACAGTGACTGGGCAAGAAATAGAAGCAAAGACTATAATGAAAATGTTTTGTTGAGGTTTTGCTTAGCTTAAGTACAAAATCATTGTTGGTAGTTGGTCATGCAAAGCTAAACCCCACCCCATCTCTGTATCTATCACCACTACTCATTTTTTTCAGATGTGTCATTTAGATGTACACATTCCTCCAATCAGAATGAATCAATCCTCATTTACAACTGTCTGTCAGGGTGGATGGGGTGATGGAGGTCTTTTAGCATAGGAGGTGGCTGAGAAAAAGAGAGAGCAATCGCCGGGGGGAGGCTGGCAGGCTTCAACTTGTGAATGGAGATTGGTGGTGGTAGTCTTGAAATTGAATGATTTTAATGACAAAGTTGGATAAATGGACTTGCAATGCTAAGAAGATTTCTGTTGGCGATGTTTTGGATGAAACAGGGTTATGTGGTTTTGAACAGAGGCGTGGTTTTTAATAACAATGATCATAATGATTCTGAATCAAACCAGGTCATTAAAATTGCGATTGATGATTTTTAACCGGATCAGTGCTGCTAAAATGTTCTTAGGGTTGGGGCTTCTGGTTCAGAGGTCTAAGTTCTCCTTTGATCCTTCAGTATTGTGTTTTCTGTGTTCTGATGATTCTCCAGACCCACAAGAACCAGCATCCCCTACCCTTCCATCAGATAGTGTACCACTCCCTATCCCAACCCCCACTTACAGTGTGTTGCGTATCATTTTATCGTGACTTCTGTGGGATTTTCTGCTTAGAATAAATGCGGGTGTGTCCTCTACCCACATGTACATCAAGTACCAGTGTAAAAGCGTATTCATTCAGGTTGCTAGAAATGAATGCTCTGTGTAGTCTGTGTAAATGTGAAGGCTACTGTTGTGTGCATTTTCCATCTGTGATCAAATGAAAATGACATTGTAGGCAAGAAAGAGCCAAAGCATGAGAATGATGGCTTATAATTAAATATACTGTAAGCAGCTGTAACTTTGTGATTTAACATTTGTAGTTGGGTTTATCAGTGTAATGTGGATGAATGCACATTTTTCAAAACCAGACTTCTTTGTGCGTATGTTTAATAGGGGTGGGAATCATTAGGTACTACGCGATCCGATTCCGTTTCTGGGACTCACGATCCAATTCCAAAACGATTCTTCATATAATTTTTTTGCAAATATGATAAATTTGCATTTTAAATAAATAAAGAGTTTTTATGCTTTTTGTTTATAGTTAGAATCTCTTTGACAGTATTCCCATCTTGAAGTTTAATTTTATTGCTTTTATTTTAACAAAGTAATATTCAGGATGAACAAGTTCTGACATAGAATCGATTCTGAATCTTTGAGAATTCTGAATCTTTGAGAATCGATTCTGAATCGTTAGAGAAAGAATCCCATGCATCGATGCATAGATTTTTTTCTCCCACCCCTAATGTTTAATGGGTTCTCATAAAGGTGGGGTGTATCAAATGCACAGTACTTTTGAAACAATCTAGATCCAACGCCTCGCTGAACCAGCTCTGACTAGTCGAGAGCCACCATTTTGGGCGAGCGCTCTCGCTGTGTTGCACAGGGTCGATTCTAAGCACATTTTTTGCAGTGATTTTAATAATGATGCCAATTCTCCATCTCTGGCCTGTGGCGCTTTCGTCTTGGAGGAAGTATGGAGGGAAGGAGAGAGAAAGAAAGGGCGTGTGCTCTGAATGCAGAAAAGGGAAAAGTAGGTTGCGGCACGTTTAACCTCCATGCCATGTCTCTCGTTCCAGGGCTTTCTGAAGAACGAGAGAGACAATGCACTGTTATCAGCCATCGAGGAGTCACGCCGCAGGGTAAGTGTCTTTCCTCACCTCTCTATATCCATTTATTCATGTATCATTTAGTCTGTCAAACCATCTTATGCCCTGATGCACTTTTACACACACTATCCCATCCTGAAACTTGCAGTAGGAAAGACGAGAAGTGTGTTTTTTAACAGTGTTCCCAAATTGCGCAGTCATTTCCAGTCTGAATCTCTTTCCTCTTCATAGACAGGCCAAAGGTTAACAGAGATTGTAGCTCTCTCTGTTTCGGATCAGTGTCCTCTTTCCCCCTTTATTTCCCCTTCAGCTGCTGTCAGAGAGGTAAAAACAAGCCCTTTTCACCTGTTATTATCTCTCTCTCAGCAGCAGAGAGCAGTCCACCGCCAGATCAATATCCTCCTCTATTCTCTTAGTCCAGTCATCAAACCTCTCAATAAGTCTGCTTACAGACGATCATTTCCTCACAGGGGAAAAAGTGATATCCTCACATCACAGATGGCCTCTTGGGACAAAATGGTTGTGGTGAAATTTTGGGAAGTCTAAATTCATCACCACCAAGTTCAAAATGAACTTTTTGGTACGCTTGCCAGTGTAAAACAACATAAAAACGTAAAGTGTATATATATATATATATATATATTATTGTGCATTTTATGCATTTTTGTGATATCACTTACAGTACCGTAAAGGAAATTAAAACCAAATCCAACATTTACTTGCATTTTAAGCAAAAAGACATTGAGTGAGAGCAAAACTGCTAGATAATTAAATGTTATTTTTGATTCAGCAAAATCATCCAGGGTACAGTTAGTACTTTTGAAAAAGCTGTATATAATGATATTATTTCATCAAGTCCTCTACATTCCCCTGAAAACCCACACATTTGATCAGAAATGTTACCTGATTCACACTAACTTCATCTGATGATATCATCTCCATTACGCACTATTCCAAAATCATCTCTTTCTCTGGAGTTCACAAGCCTTTTTAATTAGAAACCTCTCAATTATCACACGTCGTTCCGTCGGGACCAAGTAAAATAGACAAAAGGTCTTCGAATTCAATCAGGGTACGAGCTAAATCGGTAGTAGGCGTGAAGGCAGACCCAGATAGCGGCACAGTTTCATTAGTAAAGCCTCCATCAGGCTTTTGCGGGCCAGACCCAGTTTGAGGTTCCCAAGGCCCGGCTCTTGTTCCTTCTGCCTCGGAGGAACGGCTGGGGGGGATGGGTGAAGATCGTGGTTCCCGTTAGCACTTATCACACACGGCGTGCTTCAAGATCCAGGCTGCTGCCTTCTCGCACCACCAGCTATTTTTAATGCGTCACATGTTGGGTAACCCATATATGCACAGAGTTTGTTTTTTGCTTGCTGTTCTGTATCGAATTTGTTTTCTTCGTGTGAATCCAACCCTGTCCTCCATGTCTTTCACGCTGTCGTTCTGTCTCGCAGACGTTTCTGTTGGCGGAGGAGTACCACAGAGACTCCATGTTGGTGCAGTGGGAGCAGGTGAAGCAGAGAGTCTTGCACACCCTGCTGGGAGCTGGAGAAGATGCACTGGACTTCAGCCAGGATGTCGAGGTATGAGGAACACACACACGCTTAGACGTTATGCATGTGACTTGTATGTCTTTAATATGACCCAAACTCACGGTATTTTACAAGTGATGAAGCACAAGTGCTGTCGTTTAACTTAAGGAGCTTGTGTTCAAATCTGTTGGCGTGATACTCGCAGCCTGTGGCTATGTGTGGCCTGGATCTCAGCGTCTGTGAAATCTTATCTGCCGAGCGCTTTACACACAAGATTTTAGTTCCTTTCAGACAAATACATTTAGATTTGATTATCTTAAATAATTATACAAGAAGAAAAATGGATCTTAATGCAGAATTGTGTAATTTAAGCACTTTAATAATTTAGTTTTAACAGATGGAAATGCAAAATAATGAACCTTAAAAACGGTTGTCACGTAAACATATTTGTTTATGTGAACTACAGCTTTTGGACTATAAATATGCCTGGAAAATATATAATATATATCAAAATCAAAAGTTTTATACATTTTAGATTTGAAAAAAAAGAATTAGCTTTCTGCATGTCCAGTTTATATTAATATGTTCATGGAATACAAGAGAAAAGGTCAGTTATGTCACAGTAAGATGAAATTACATTGACTGCTTTTAGAGGTTATTTGTTCATAAAAAACGTCTCTTCTGGCTGCACTTATCTTCATTGTCAACATTTCAAGAGGTAAGCAAAAAAGATAGATAAAGAAAACATCAAACATTAAAGATGACAAGCTCTCCTTTTAAATAATATATACAAAAAACCCTGCATGTTTCATTTTTTTGTCCTCGTGTGGAACAATAGTCTGTCTGCACCAAACAATGACAATCTTTGTAAAACCTCAGAAAATGCGTTTGTCTAAGTCTGCCTACTTCTCTTTTGTTGTCCTACAAAGGATACAAGTGTCGTGTTTGTGTATTTGGACACGTGTATGTGCATGTTTGTGTGCTCTAGGAGGTTTTTGACTGCTGTCCTGCTGCTTTAATTATTAAACAGCAGTTAAATTTTCCATGTGTGACCTGCTGTTCACTTCCTATGCCAGAAGCTCACTCTTCCCTGCACCACCAGCCGTAGTCGTCCCTCCCAATCACATAATCACACAAACCACAACGCCTCAATGACTTTCTTGCCAGGCTGTTCATAGAAATGTGTTGTGGGTTTGAGATTTCCCCCTAATTTGATTCAACAACCTTATGTTTTGTGAATCTTCCTTAATCTAATATTTTTCTTTAGTAAAGATGATTAATTCTCGGTCATATACAGTATGTATGTGTGTGTGTGTGTGTGTGTGTGTGTGTGTGTGTGTGCGTGTAGTGTGTGCTCTCAAGCGTTAGGTATGCTCTTCACAATAGCTTCACGCTACATTGGTCGCTGCATTTAGATTATAAACAAGTCTCGGAGATAAACTCAGGCTTGTGCACTTGTCAAACCCACACTTAAAAAAACACACATCTACTCCTACAAAATAATACTCTTTAAGTGTGTCGACATCTGTGTAGTGCTGTAACAAGACTGTTGTTGTGTGTTCATCCCACAGCCGAGTTTCGTGAGTGAGGTGGGTGTTCCTGGACGCAGTGCACTAGACAGTGTGGAAGTTGCCTATAGCAGACAGGTTTGTAGAAAGTCGTACATTTACAACACACACACGTAATAATTGAATTATATTATAGTTGAATTATATGTAAAGAACGTTACTTGAAAATATAACCTTGAAATATTTACTAAATAACGACATGTCAAAAATAGTGAATCATAGTGAAATTAATAGGTGAAATCAAACTTTAATGCTCATTATCTCAAAATATGATTTTTAGACTTTAGCCTGTTTTTTGTACACACAGGATCACAAATGTCTAGCATATTTGTAGCATGTTTTTAAAACATTTTTACATTAATAAATGTGAATGTATTAATATAGACATTTTAGATGATAACTATTACTTTATATTATAGTTGCTAACTACTGAAATTATAATAAAAAATAATATAAATTTTAAGTTTTATGAAAAAGATGAATAGCTGTTCAGTGCTTTTTTTATATTATGGCACAGGAAAAAAATATATAAATGGTTTAAAGAGGAAAGTAATTATGGCTGATTAGACAAATACAGTCACCAGTGGATCTTTAGTTTTAAAGTATATATGTAAGATATATATAGTAAAACCACGACCTAGCTCGTCTTTTGGTTTTGTTTACTCCTGCCTGGTTGGCTAGACATGAGAATAAATAGGTCGTGTTTTGTAAGCCAAGCTCGATTGATCCAAAAGATTGATTGGCTGGAAAGAAACATGATGGGTAAGCTCCCAATCTATCCACAAAAGGGAGGGCCGTCTCTCACTCTGTTCTCCTTTGTTCTCCTTTTTTCATATATCGCTTTTACGTTATTCATTTTATAATGTGTCGCCACATCGCCTGCGGAGTCATCTTCCTGGTTTTTGTACTGTTTTTCGAAGACCTTCTGAATTTTTTTATCGTGTTTGTTTTATTCCTTATCATCCATCACTTCACCTCCAGATCATAGCGCATCCAGCTATCCAGAGCTCAGACCTACCTGTCAATTAAATCTCTGAGTTCACATTTCTCCTCCCTTTCTTTAGATCTACATCTTTAATGAGAAGATTGTAAATGGACATCTTCAGCCTAATCTGGGTGATCTTTGTGCCTCGGTTGCAGAAGCCCTGGATGATAAGGTATTTCAGTGTGTCCCTGTCGGGTGTCCAGTCATTTGTTTCTAACTGTGTTAGCAGGCTGGTAGTAAGGATTTCATAGCGGTATTTGTGCATGTATTTATAGAACGTGTCAGACATGTGGCTCATGGTAAAGCAAATGACAGATGTTCTGCTGGTGCCGGCAAAAGATACACTGAAGAGTCGAGTGTCAGTGGACATGCAAATGGCTTTCGTACGACAAGGCCTGCAGTACCTTGAGAACAGGTGAGGAAAAAGGACGAAATATGTAACAGTGCAACTTACTTTTTATTCATAAAAAGATTTTGGAGTTAACAACATTATTAACAACAAAATAAGTTTTATCACTGTTATTAGATGTTATTATTTTTATATTGTTTTTAATTATTTGTTGCTTTGTTACTGATATGGTGTTAAAAATGAAATTTTTGTAGAAATACAACAAAAAAACGGAAAAACTAAAAATGAACTACAGTCAGAGTGACTAGTCAATAATAATAGTAATTTTAGTCTTGACATTATTTCTCTCTACATCACATTTCATTCATACCTGCAAGCTCACAACTTATAATTAAAATATAATTTTTGTAGATTCATAACTGTACAGGAAACACTGGTTTATACTATAATTTAAAACTTTTTACATTTTAAAATAATTTTGTACTTTACTTTTAAATGCCTCGTGTTTAATTAGAATTCTTTTGTTGTGTCTTTTTTTCACAGCTATAAAAATTACACTATGGTCACTGTGTTTGGAAATCTGCACCAGGCTCAGCTGGGTGGAGTGCCGGGCACTTATCAGCTTGTTTGCAGCTTCTTAAACATCAAGCTGCCGACCCCACTGCCAGGCATGCAGGTACACAGATATTCCTGGACGACCTGCTCTGCAGCAGTGAATTCTCCCTGCATGGACCAATAAGCTGCTTATTTCATACTTGAAAGGTTTAAAGTTAGTAAATACCAAAAAGCAAATGTTTGTGTGTGTGTGCAACAGGACGGAGAAGTCGAGGGACATTCGGTGTGGGCTCTGATTTATTACTGCCTGCGTTGTGGAGACCTGTCTGCGGCCATGCAGGTGGTAAACAGGGCACAGCATCAGCTGGGCGACTTCAAAATCTGGTTCCAGGAGTACATGAACAGCCCCGACCGACGGTGAGAATGGAAATGCACGTACCCCAAAAAGTAGATCACATCCTGCGAGACTATTTCTCCCACTTGTGCAGTTGACCCAGCTTGCTCTTTCCACATATAACTTTGTTCTTTAAATCTTAATCTGCTTGCTCAATAATTCAGTCGAGTGTTGTGTACTGATCCTGCGCATTGTTACGCTCAGTCTTTCGCCAGCCACAGAGAATAAACTACGACTTCATTACCGGCGTGTGCTGAGGAACAGCGCAGACCCCTATAAGCGTGCTGTGTACTGCCTCATCGGTAAATGTGACATCGCTGACAACCACGGGGAGGTTGCGGATAAAACTGAAGATTACCTTTGGCTCAAGGTAAGAAGCTCTCTCGTTATAGAAATATACTTACGATAATCAACTAGTTGTCCAACAACCATCGGTCGATTTTGAAAGTGTAGTAGAATTTGTTGTGTGTCATCTATACACATCTATGCACAAAACAACTATGTCTCTCACACATGTGCTTATATGTTTGCTGATGAGTCTAGACTGGTATTCTCAGTTCATCTGTGTGTTTGACCAATCACTGAGCTCCTCAGAGAAGTTAATCTGAATGGATCTAGCATTGACGCAACTCCTCATGTTTTGTCTTGTGTCTTTTCCAGCTGAATCAAGTGTGTTTTGATGAGGATGGCAGCAGTTCTCCCCAGGACAGACTTACTCTGGCTCAACTGCAAAAACAGCTACTGGAAGATTATGGTGAGATGCACTATATACATATCATCATTGCACTGATCTAGAATTCGGTTACAATTAAATATATTTTTTTACAATATTTATTTTCTTAAAGCTGAAATCCATAACTTGTTTTTTGGTTAAAAACTCAACAAACAATAGTTATCGAGCAAGTGCATTAAAAAGTCATCTGCTTACCTTACTCCAGTTCACAATGATAAGCTTATAGTATATGATTTAGAAGTTGAGCTGTTTGCGTTAAATGTCAGTCTGATGTCATGTGGCATGGAATGGTAGTTATGTAAAATTACCTGCAATTTTATGTTTTAAACAGAGAGGCAAACATTACGAATTGCAGCTTTAAAATAGTTTACTCATATTCCCCATTAACACTTATAAATAGCTTGGGTAGATTTTGTCACTGACACATCTTTGAGCATCTTAAAACTGCTAATCGGACATTACGAATAGTTACAAGTAACTTACGCAAGCTAGAAAATTCCTCTCCATATGTCTATTAAACAAGTAGCCTTTAAATGAGCCAAACTCAGGTCAATTCATTTCACAGAGGCAATCAATCACGCCACTTATCTGTAGATTCCCTTTAGTCCTACAGGAAGAGATTTAAATGGTGTCTGAAAGAGCAGGAAGTTAGTCAGTATGCAAAACTCCAGCATTCAGTCCCTGCCAGTGTGCCTGGCCCAGATAAAAGTGCATGTCATTGTGCTGTTTTCTCACGGCTTAAACTTCTCCTCACCCAATTTAAAAAGGCATCCGCTTATTTTTTCCACCTGCCTGATGAGTAAGTCTTATCTCGCCAGCGCTCCTGCAGTACACCGTATTAAAGACTCCCTCCCTCTCTCGCTCGCTGATAAGACTTCTTCACTCCCAGCTGCGCTGCCATTACGCTCCGTGCAAAGTCGCAGCAGGTCTTTTCAGCGCATTTTAAGACGCCAGTTTTACCGGCGGTTTAAATGAGAGGGGGATTATTTCATTTTATGCAAATGGAAATGAAACAGTCTATTTAAGCACTTCACAGCTGAGGAAGATTTATGAGGAACCCTATTACTCGCTTAAAGAAGCATTCAAAGTTACCATCTGCTTTTGCATGCATATGTTGTATGTTTATATTATTCTGTAAGTGGTTTTGGATTAGGTGTGTAATGTGGCATTATTATTAAACTGTTTTAATTGTTTTCTACAGGGGAGTCTCATTTCTCGGCCAGCCACCAGCCCTTCCTGTACTTCCAGGTGCTTTTCTTGACTGCGCAGTTCGAAGCAGCCATAGCGTTCCTCTTCCGGGTGGAACGTCTGCGCAGCCATGCCGTCCATGTGGCTTTGGTGCTGTACGAACTTAAGCTCCTTCTTAAATCGTCGGGCCAGAGCGCGCAGCTTTGTAAGTTTGCTACGAATGCGGGGTATTTTTAAGAATGCACATTTTCTACAAACTTACCAGACATTATATGATGCTTTCAGTGAGTCAGGAGGCTGGAGATCCACCAATGGTGAGACGGCTGAACTTCATCAGGTTGCTGATGCTCTACACTCGCAAGTTTGAGTCTACTGACCCACGCGAGGCCCTGCAGTACTTCTATTTCCTCCGGTACGCCGACCCACACATCATCCCATCCTCAGGGGTCACATGGGGTAACGTACGAGCGAGCTGATCTTAAATCAGTCGCATCTCTCGGCTGTTAAACAGATCGGTACTTTAAATGCACGGAAACCGTTCCGGAATCAGTTTCTTGTATGATCAGGAGCTGAACTGGAAGTCGTTTCAGTTTCTCTGAAAATCCCTCACGGAGAAAAGATTAATATGTCATGAAGAAGTCAGAACCTTCCACGAATGATTCATGAATAATTAAAGCCGTTCCATGCACACTGAAAAGTCACCCCATTGTTTTAAGAGACCTCACAGCAGCTGGTACAAAAAGGAAACGGTTGATCTTCTAAAGGCCCTTTTATCTTCAGCGTATCACAAAGCGAACACATTCCTTCAATCCAAAGTGTTTTAATGCTACAAACGGCATAATTGCCGCACTGCACCAATCATTGATCTGCTGTTCTCTGATTGGCCACAGGAACGAGAAGGACAGTCAAGGAGAAAACATGTTCATGCGCTGCGTCAGCGAGCTAGTCATCGAGAGTCGCGAGGTAAGAAACGTGAGCGGAGTCATTGAACGAAGAGTTTCTGCATACTGATTAGTGTTATAGTTGCATCGTTTCTCATTTCTGTCAATGTTTAACTCTCTCATTAGTTTGATATGCTTCTTGGAAGACTCGAAAAAGATGGAAGCAGAAAGGTGTGTTGGGCACTTTCTTGGCATCTTTAATACATGCACACGTCCATTCATTATTAGTTTTATTGTCTCCGAGGCTTTTACAAGACAGTCTGTTCTTTCTTCCTCAAAGCTGTTTGACAGCACAATTGCGCTTTCAAAGTTTTGCTTGTTTGTGTGAATCCCTTCAGCCTGGCGTGATTGATAAGTTTGCCGGAGACACACGGGCCATTATTACGCAAGGTGGCGTCAGAGGCCGAGAACAAGGGGTTGTTTGAGGAGGCCGTCAAACTGTACGAGTTAGCCAAGGTAAGCTAAACTAAACTTGTGACATGACATTGGGTTTACTTCTCTTGGGATGGAGGTTTATCTTGTATCTCTTTTGTGCCAGAATCCTGATAAGGTTCTAGAGCTGATGAACAGATTGTTGAGTCCAGTTATCGCTCAAGTCAGTGAACCCCAGTCTAACAAAGAACGACTCAAAAACATGGCAGTGGCCATTGCTGAACGGTAAGATTTTCATCCACTTGTCGTCTTCTGTAGAGTATTATGATATTTTGTCTTGTCGATTTGTTTATTTTAAATGGTATTTTGTATATCTGTGAGCACAGGTATCGTGCTAATGGTGTATCCGGGGAGAAGTCTGTAGACGGCACCTTCTACCTGCTTCTGGACCTGATGACGTTCTTTGATGAGTACCATGCTGGCCACATTGATCGAGCTTATGATGTAAGACCCCTCGCTGACGTTTAGACAGTCCTGTCTTGTGTTTAACCAATTGTAACTTATTTGTTTTGCTTTATTTTAGGTGATTGAGAGACTAAAGCTGGTTCCTTTAAGTCAGGACAGTGTTGAGGAGCGGGTCGCAGCCTTCAGAAACTTCAGTGATGAGGTACGAGATTTGCCTCCTCAGAGTGATGTAAATGTATTTTTTGTGTGATTTTGTGTCATTACTTTTCCTGCAGGTCAGGCATAATTTGTCTGAGGTTCTTCTCGCCACAATGAATATTCTGTTTACACAATACAAGCGTCTGAAGGGGGCAGCTGCAGGCACACCAGGAAGACCACAGCGTACACTAGAGGACAGAGACACAGTAAGACCACTGGATTTTGCCTGTTAATCTTGTTTTATTACCTGCAGTTTGTCATGCAGTGGTATTCATCTGCTTTCTCTGCAGATGCTGCGCAGTCAAGCTCGAGCACTTATCACCTTTGCTGGAATGATTCCTTACCGGATGGCTGGAGACACTAATGCCAGACTGGTTCAGATGGAGGTCTTAATGAACTGAGATGCTTTAACACAACTTCTCCTGCAGCTCCCCTTTATTGTCCTCATTCCATCATCATTTGGTGTCAATTTATGTTTGTGTGTTGTTGTTTTTTTTCATTATGTGAAATAAAAAATTAAGTTGAGTTTTGCTTCTGTTTACATTCTTAAAAACTCATTTTTTTCTAATATTGTTTTTATTTTATGTTTTATCATTTTGTCCTGCTGTTATTTTTGTTTTAGTTGACGTCATACAACTTGCATGCATAATTTGAAACTAAAAAAATTTATACTTTCCAATCACAACAGTGAGATTAGTTACAGATTTGGTGGCTACCAAAAATGTACATTGCACTTTATTCAGGGTTCCCACGTTATAAAGACATCAGGCCACTACAAATTGCATGCTCTAATCTTAAAGTGGACATTTCTGTAGTCTGTAATACAATTTCGGTAGTTTTAATACTTCAAAAAGTAACGTATGGTCAAAGTTTTAGGCCGAAGTGGATAATGTAGTATCTGGCACATGGATGTTAGTTTGGATATGCGGGAATGTGCATAATAGTGTGCCGTGCGCATGCTCTGATGCAAGACAGTTCACAAGCCACAAAGCTTTCATAGGCCGCTGATGCTTTATTTTCTGTGAAATATGAAACATGTTGGTTATATAATCTTGAAAAAATATATTTTAATATTATTTAAATGGGTTTTAGAAAAAGGAATATCGTATTGCATATCGAATATCGCATTATTTTTTTTAATATCGTGCAGCCCTAGCATTAACTGAACTAACACTAAACAGTATGTTTACAGCATTTATTAATCTTAGTTTATGTTAATTTCAACATTTAGAAATGCATTTTTAAAATCAAAAGTTGTGACTGTTAACATTAATGTGAATTATATTAATATTATTAATATATTATTAATAATATATAAATTAATCATATTAATATTAACAGAGATTACTAAACTCTATTGCTCATTGTTAGTTGTTGTTTCCTAATACATGTAGTCACCTTGTTTTACCCATTTTTCTATGATATGATCACAAACCAAAGTTAGATCTAATTTGTGAGCAAATATTTTAAGTCCCTAAAGATCACAAATGTGAATCTCAGAGATTTTAAAAATCATTTTACGCTTACACATAGTATTGATCACAAAGTGTGGGAACCCTGCATAACTCATTGCTTTTGCTTTGGTCATCAAATCTAGATCATAAAACACTAATAAGTCGTCCTGTTAGAGAATGTGTCTGTGAGAGAGAGAGGGCAGGAATATGTCTGTGTGACATTGATTCTCTCACCAGATGGTGGGTTATGGAGGAAATGCCCGTAGAGCACACAGATGGACATGTTGGCTAGTATGTGCTTCAGCTCTCTTTAAACTCTGTGTTGCATTTCTAACTGTCAGCATCTGGAACTGCAGCAGATAAATAACAGCGTACTGTTTTAAATGCAAGTTTCAGGAGTTAGTCTGAGTGTTTAGGGATGTTTAAACTTTTAAACAACAAATCTGTTTCCTAATTTGTGAGTCTCTCCGTCTTGTTCTTGGAGAAGAAGAACAGGAGCACAGATCCATCATCACACCATGTGAGGTGTGTGTGCTGCAGCTGGTGTTGTGAATCAGGCCGATGTCACACGTCCGCGATAACCCGGCTATTTCACAACACCAGGGTGGCACCACACCACTGCCAACAGAGACGACCTTAACCCCGGATGATTCCTTTACAGTATATTGATAACTTCATCTCTTTTTACACTGTATATGTCTCTGTGCTTATGTACAGTAATGTGAAAAGGTCACCTAAAATGATGGGTGTGGTTATTTAAAATAAAACTGTTACATAACATTGTGTTACGTTTCTATTTTTTGCAAAAGACTGTATATATAATGTATATTGAATGTAAAATCTACAAGGAAATCAATTAAATCTATATACGTATATATTTATGTAATAGAAAAATTCAGCCGTGTAACATGCAGTAGAAACATTTTAATCGCTCTTAAACTCCATGTTATGACAGATCCCTTCAGGCAACCAGAAATCCAAAATGACCGTTTAGTAGCTGGTTTTCTGCTTAAGCTCTCCGTGTCTATTAATAGAAGTTTAATAAAAACTCGGCTTCAAAAGAGAGCACCTGTGGGTACGATTGTTGGATCTCGACTAATTACTTTGAAAAGGCTCCACCTTTGGGGCTTCCAGACCAATTTCTGCAGAAATAATTACTTAACCTGAAGCTGCTCCCTGGGTCACATGGATTGGTGGACATTAGTCTTTTAGTTAATGAGGAACTGCCATTGCAATGATCAGTCATTGCTCAAGGCAAAAGTCTTTCAGTTGGAACCTTCGCTCATGATGGGTTAAAGCAAATAAATGAAGGTCATTACATGCCGAAAAATTCTCTGATTGTGAGATGACTTCTGTATAATATCTCAGTGCTTCCAGACATTTATGAATATATATCTCAATCAACTATGTTAGTCATTGTTCATGCAATTGGTCTTGGATATACCTTGAATGCACTGGAAGTTACTTTAGATTATAATTCTCTCAATCATACAAACTCCAAATTCACCATTGATATCTGTGGTAGCCTATATTGTTTCTCAGTCTCTTGACAATATATAACAAAAGAATGAATCTAACAGAATGCATTCGACCTTGAAACCCATGTCAAGGATATCTTACCAAAGATCTTAGTCATTACATGTTCTCATGATGTTTACAAGCCCCAGTACAAGCTGAAAGCCCTACAGCAACAATTAAAAATTAATGACCGGTTAAAAAGCTCCAGAATATGTTCTCACACTACTTAAACATTCAAAAGTAGTTCCTTCCGGCTCAGGTATAATATAACCCTTCGTACCACCTGCTCGCTTTACTCAGCTCGTTTATTAGTGCCAAAGATACCACAGGCCAATGACGGGATGAATCTGACAACCACCAGAAGCCAATTCCCGATGTCTTCGCTGAGCAATGGAGACGACCGTAAGTTCAGTTTGGGAGGATGTAGCAGTTATGATACGGACAGCATCGCCTCTCGCAGCTCCGGAGTCTTTACTGGATATGACACGCTGGATGCGCCGCCGAGTTATGACTTCTACACCAATACTGAAGTTTTTGGAAGATCAAAGAAATCAAGACCATCTCTCTTTCAGCTTCACTCCAACCCACAGGTATAGAAATAGACAGGGTTTCAATGTCAAAAAATCCAATAAAAATGTATTTTTCCAAAGCTTATTTAAGTTCTCTTCCAGGATGACCCCTCTCCACCTCCTCTGTACGAGGAGAACAGTGAGGACAAACCGAGTCCTGAGGAAGATGAACCACAAGAACCGCCTATTGAACCCACTCGCTTTGGGTGGGCTCAGGGTGTCATGGTAAAATTTAAAGTACAATTTTGTGAAGTATAGAGTGATGTAAAAATGCATCTTGATACACCTGTGGATTTGCTTTCCTCCCTGTAGATCCGCTGTATGCTGAATATCTGGGGAGTTATTTTGTACCTGAGGCTTCCCTGGATCACAGCTCAGGCAGGGATTGGTACGTCAATCTCTACAGCTATCTGTCTTGATCTTAACACTTTTACTGCAAAATGTTGCTATTTAGTCTTTGTAAAAGCCCTCAGGGCTATTAAATGGTGTGTTGCTGATATACTGGTGTATCTGTGTTTCCACATTAATAAAACACATTCTGCTTTTTCATCTTACAGGTCTGACATGGGTTATAATCTTGGTTTCCTCCTCTATAACGGGCATCACTGGACTGTCCACATCAGCTATTGCCACTAATGGCAAAGTTAAAGGAGGTAAAGACTGGAAGAGAACAATGTAGAATTTTACTGTGAAAAAGTCACATCTTTGTTAAATTTTTTATGAGGGAAATCTTTTTCAGATAAAAAGAAAGAGTTTTCAACGGTTGTTTATATGTTACATAAAACGTCTATGTGTTTGCTAAAATGTAAGTCACTAAAAACATTTTATTATGTGTTACATTTACGTTATGTGTTTGCAAAATGTAAGTCTGCAAACATTTGAAAATTTTATTAGAAAATATTGTTCTTGATAACAGATTATAGAAAAGATTGTTCTTGATAGATTACTTAAATGATGATGAAAACTTAATGAGAGAAAGAACATAATTAAAACCATTTGGAAACCATCCGCCAGTGCTCTCCATTAAACAATATTTTATTGATATATAGTATGTTGTTCAATACACATAAATTTAAGTCAGATTAGTCAGACACACATCTCTATATTTCTAATCCCCAGGTGGAACATATTTCCTGATCTCTCGTAGCTTGGGCCCAGAGCTGGGCGGCTCGATTGGGCTTATATTTGCATTCGCTAATGCAGTTGCTGTGGCCATGCACACCGTGGGCTTTGCTGAAACAGTACAGGTTCTCATGCAGGTGGGTTATATGAGCATAGTTAAAAAGTGCTTAAGCAAAAGTCTCCATTTGGTCTTAATTTTATTCTTTTCTGATGTTTAAAGGAGAGTGAGGTTAGCATGGTAGACCGTCTGAATGATATTCGCATCATTGGAGTGATTACGGTCACCTGCCTGCTGGCCATCTCAATGGCTGGAATGGAATGGGAATCCAAGGTTTGTTTCCTAAACGGAAAAATTTTGTTGAAATCCTAATCCTATTACAGTTACTAATGTTAGTCCACGTCTGCTTTTGTTTCTTTTTTAGGCCCAGGTCTTGTTCTTCTTGATCATTATGATCTCCTTTGCCAGTTACATTGTGGGTACCATCATGCCATCATATCCAGAGAAGGAGTCTAAAGGATTTTTCAGCTACAGAAGTCAGATATCATCAATGCCTTCAACAAATATACCAATACATTTTCTCAATGCTTGTGAACCATATGTTCCTCATAAAGTCTCTCAATTTGTGTCCAATAGGTGATATTTTTGCGGCCAACTTTGTGCCCGGCTGGCGTGGTCCGGAGGGTAGTTTCTTTGGCATGTTTTCCATCTTCTTCCCCTCAGCTACAGGCATCCTTGCGGGGGCTAACATCTCTGGAGATCTCAGGGCACGTTTACCTCAGAATCTTACAATGTTATTTCCAATAAAACATATTTATTTGTGGGAAATCAAGCTTGTTAAAGCTGCTGTCTATTGCTTATACACAATCTCTAATAGGATCCTAATGTTGCTATACCCCGTGGTACAATGCTGGCTATTTTTTGGACCACTATGTCCTACCTGGTCATCTCAGCTACTATTGGTAAGTGTCATAAGTGTCTACCAAAGCTTCTTCTTTTTCTACAGCCAATCTTGATCTTATGTGCACTATTTTTGTTTTCCTGACTTCTAATCCTGTTGTTTCTTGGTTGGTTAATTGCATTTCAGGCTCCTGTGTAGTGCGTGATGCTTCTGGTAGTTTGAATGACACCTTTATCCCGACTATGCCTCCAGGGGAATGTTTGGGAACAGGCTGCAACTATAACTGGAACTTCACTGAATGTATCGCCAACACAACATGCCCTTATGGAATCAGTAACTATTACCAGGTGATCCTGTCTAATGCTCATTAGTGCTGCTCCATCAATAAAATGTTATTAGACAGTTACGGAGCATGTTAGGATCAGTTATTTTTTTTTAGATATTTCATTGTTTACCCTCCATTAAACAAAGTGTAATTGTAGGTCCTGTACTGCATGTTAAATAAATACATTGGAGCTGTGAATAAGCATCTGATGCATATTCAATTCAATTCCAATTTATGTCTGTAACACTTTTCACAATTGTGCATTGTTGCAAGGCAGCTTTACAGTAAATGCACATGAAAGAGCAAATTACAAAACGTATAGAATACATTGTATTTTGGGAAATTTTTACCATAAAAATGACATAGAATTGACATTAAATGTAATTAAAATGTTCAATAGCATTACTAGCTGATCAAGCCAAAGCCGACATGTGGTTTTTAAAGTTACGTAATTCTTATCTCTTCGTATCTCTTCTCACTTCCTATCAAAAAAACATTTTATTTAAAAAAAATGAAACAATATTAACAGTTAGTTACTTAGTTTTTTAAAATATTCTTTTAAATATCTAAATGTAATTAATAGAAACAACAAGTTCTTGTGTTTTATATAACAGAGTATGAGTTTGGTGTCTGCATGTGCTCCTCTCATCACCGCTGGCATTTTTGGAGCCACACTTTCATCAGCTCTGGCCTGTCTGGTGTCCGCCCCTAAAGTTTTCCAGGTAATCGCCCCTTACTATATTACCTATATCACATTATCACATCACATTATATAGAACACAAAATCATTTATATCTCACTTCATGAGTGGTGTTCCCAATTTAATGTTTATGATGTGTTTATTCAGGTGATTGTAAATTAAACATTATGTCCTTTATTATCCCCATGCCTTGGTTTTCTACAGTGCCTTTGCAAGGACAACCTGTATCCAGGCATTGGATTTTTCGGCAAAGGTTACGGAAAGAATAACGAGCCATTGAGAAGCTACCTGCTAGCATATGTCATTGCTGTGTGCTTCGTTCTTATTGGTGAGCCACCGCAATCTTCCTTATGGGGCCATTGCTGGGACCCTTAGATTAATACTATTTAGGCAATGACTCCCATCTTTCCCTCATACTGTAACCATGACCCTGCATTCCCATTTAATGTTTTATACAATAAACAAGATCGACATTAGAGGAATTTGCCTATACAGACAAGTGTCCTTATGTATTTATTTCAGCTGAACTGAACACCATTGCTCCCATCATCTCCAATTTTTTCCTTTGCTCCTACGCCCTCATCAATTTCAGTTGCTTCCATGCCTCCATCACTAACTCACCAGGTGAGGAAAAAGAATTAAACTAATAGTTTATAATGCAATATTTATGGATTTTAATGGTTGTTTGCAGATCTTCGTGAGATAGAATAACATGATAGCATAACTACCGTAAACAAGACATGCCCGAATACAATCATGTGACTTTTTTGCAGCAATTCATATGATTAGAACTCATAGTCTGAAAATCTTTGTTTTGTGCTATTTGTGGTTCAGATATTTATGACTTCAACTGTTTCTTATTCTTCTTGTGTGCATGCAGGTTGGCGTCCAACGTTTCGCTTCTACAGCAAGTGGTTATCTTTGCTAGGAGCAGTAGTTTCTGTGATCATCATGTTTCTGTTAACCTGGTGGGCTGCTCTTATAGCCATTGGCATTATCATCTTCCTGCTGGGATATGTGCTGTATAAGAAGCCCAGTAAGACGCCAAGATTTTTTCTAGCTTTTTGTCAGAAAAACACATTGAACTTTAAAATATATAATATCACAAATCTATCATCATGTGCATGATTGTTTAGCAAGATATTGTGTTTATACATAACAGATGTCAACTGGGGCTCATCAGTGCAAGCCAGCTCATACAACATGGCACTATCACATTGTGTAGGTCTTAACCAAGTGGAAGACCATATTAAAAATTACAGGTGAGTAACCATGTCACAGTATACTGAAACATCTTTACTTCCTTTTGTTTTTCCATTAGGCACTGATCAAGAATCTTCCATGTCTTTTTATCTGCTTCTGTTCATTCTTGTCATTTCTCCCCGTGTCCTACTTTTCTTCCATCTGTTCTTTCTCTCAGGCCACAGTGTATGGTTCTCAGCGGGCCGCCCTGCATGAGACCTTCAATGGTGGATTTTATCAGCACCTTCACCAAGAACCATAGTCTGATGATCTGTACGAATGTCATCACAGTAAGTCCAATATATGTCTGGAAAACTCTGGGGAATGAATGAAATAACTAGAAATAATGAAAACAATTTACTCAAAAATATTTTATTGGCTACAAATTGTTTCGTGTGAGGTCAGTCTCTATACAATAAAGCAAAATTCAAACCCAATCAAATATTCAAATCAAATATTTGTCTCCTAATATTTGTAAGTAGCTTTGGATAAAAGCGTCAGCTAAATGTCTAAATGTAAATCCAATAATGATAAATGATTATAAAAATCATTAAATCTTACAAGCTTGTTGGTGAAAGGATTAAACTTAAATCATTTTTTCTCCCTGAACATTCAATAATAATCATTCTTATTTTTGTCCCTATAATGATCATCCTTACATTTGTCATATTACATTTTTCTCCTAAACTCAGTCTTGACTGTATCTTATTAACAGGGTGGACCCACGCCAGGTGCGGTGGACAACAGCCCTATTCATTTAAACTGGCTAAACAAGCGGCGCATAAAGTCCTTCTACCACACTGTAGTTGCTGATGACCTTCGTTCTGGCGTGAAGATGTTGCTGCAGGTCACCTATGTCCCATAATGCATTGTGTTTTACATTTCACTACATAATGAACTCAAAACAAACATTTATTTCACTTTTCTGCATTTGATGGTGGACATACCGCCAACATGAATCTGTAGGTGTGGTAATGTGTTTTTGTGGTGGTTATTCCAGAGCATGGGTCTGGGTCAAATGAAACCTAATGTTCTTGTTTTGGGATATAAGAAGAACTGGCGTAAAGGTCAACCAAGCGACATTGACAACTACATTGGAATATTGCAGTATGTATAACATATTGTTCAGTATTCCTTCAATGTTCAGATCTGATGAAGATGTTTTTAAGGGATGTGACAGTTTAATCCATATGTTTCAGTGATGCATTTGACCTTCAATATGGTGTGTGTGTTCTTCGGATGAAGGAAGGTCTTGACATCAGTCGAACGATGCAGGCGCATGGTAAGGAATTTTTTTTTTTTTTTTTAACTTCACGTCAACCCCCTTTCACAATTTATGTGTCGCATTTATTTAAATGAAAATTTTCGCTTTATCATAGTGAATCTGGGTTTTGAGACATCTACTGAACAAGGAATTGGCACGAAAAGCCCCACTGACACTACAATACCCACAATTGAAACATCATGTATGTATCCAAACATCTATTCAGATGTAATGTGAGCAATTTTTACCAAAACATTTGCTTTCTGCTATTGCATGTGTTACAGTGGATCCTGAAACACTAATGACCATGACCCAGCCCGCCACTGTGTTTCAGTCCAGGCAGGGAAAGAAGACCATTGATGTGTACTGGGTCTCTGATGATGGGGGTGAGTTATATTAATATTCTGTGCATATATATTTATATTGGGAAAAAAGTGTCATAGAATCATACTATGAGTGTGTTGTCAGGTCTGACTCTACTGGTGCCTTATCTCCTGTCCCGTAAAAAACGCTGGGCCAGATGTAAAGTGAGGGTGTTTGTGGGAGGTGAAGTTCAACAGATGGAGGAACAGAAAAAAGAGTATGCATAACTGTGATATTATTTGTTGTATAGTACACATATTATTTGGAAATGTAATTAATTTACCATTATATAATATATTTATATAAAACTTTATATATATATATCTTTTATATGTCAAATGTAAAACTAGAAAATACTTTCCACGATTAAGCTCAAAACAACTGCTGTTTTAACAGTCATTTAAAGTCATTTAACAGTGTAAGGGTATGTGTGTGTCAATTCCAGACTAAAAGAACTGATCGGCAGGCTTCGTCTGGGTTTCCACGATATTCAAGTCCTTCCTGACATCAATGGAAAACCACAGTCTGAGCAGTAAAGTGTCCCTTTCTCTCTTTTCATTTAATTCACCAGTGCTTAGTACACTGACCTAATCAAATAATGACAAATATTCTTCCAAACATTTTTATTAACTTGTTGTGGGCCTAATATTCATGTTTTTCTGCCTCCCAAATGCTGAAACAGCATAAAGAGATTTGAAGATCTAATAGCTCCATATAGAGTAAGCACGGTCCAAAAGAATGATCAAGAAGCTGATGAGACAACAAAGAACTATCCCTGGATGGTGTCTGATGATGAGCTGGAAAAGTTCAGAGCTAAGGTAATTAAATCAGCATTTTAGACAAAAGATTGGATGGCTCCATGTAGACCATGGATTGTTCTAAAGCTCCAATATTTTTTGTCCTGTGTTTGTAAAGTCCCTTAGACAGATCCGTCTCAATGAAGTTATTCAAGACTACTCAAGAGATGCTGCGTTGATCATTGTGTAAGTGTTATTTAAACAAGATGTGTTGTTGTGATGTCATTCTACATCAACGAACCAAAGTGTCTGACTGTTCTGAGTAAATGTCTAATGCCTGTAATTTTCTGGTATCTTTTTTCTTGGCAGGACCATGCCTGTTGGGCGAAGAGGGGCGTGTCCTAGTGCCCTTTACATGGCTTGGCTAGAGATTGTGTCACGTGACCTTCGACCTCCAGTTTTTCTTGTCAGAGGCAATCAGCAGAATGTGCTGACGCTGTACTGCCAATAAATGGCACGTTTTTCTGACAGGACTGTTCACATACCTGCATCCAATGGAAAGAAAATCAACTATTTGTTAATGGCTTCTCAAAATCTACTGAATTTAATTCTTTCTTGTTGTGTTTAATACTGATGCTGTTTTTTAATACTAATGCTGTTTTTGTCCATATTGGAAACCTATTCATTTAGAATTGTGCTCAAATAGTTGGCTGCTTTTGATCTTATGCACTTTCGCCAGAAGAAATTATTCGAACAAAAGTCTGTAGTCACACAGTTTCATCTTAAAGGCACAGATTCTCTCTGTTAACTTAAGATTGTTTTACTTATATATATTTTCTAATTTTAACCACAACCTAAATATTTCGTAATATATGTAATGGGTTACGACTTGTATATTAAACATATCTGTTATGAACTTTATGAACTTCTGAATGAATTTATTTATATCACTATTAACCCATTAAACACACACTCACTGTACTGGTGTTTTTATGCAGGGGACTGCTGGGGCCTTAACTACCACGGCGTTTTAGAAAAAAATCTAAGATTACGAGATTAAAGTCGAAATACTACGCGAATAAAGTTGAAATACTACCAGAATAAAGTCGAAATATTACGAGAATAAAGTTGAAATACTACCAGAATAAAGTCGAAATATTACGAGAATAAAGTTGAAATACTACCAGAATAAAATCGAAATATTACGAGAATAAAGTTGAAATACTACCAGAATAAAGTCGAAATATTACGAGAATAAAGTTGAAATACTACCAGAATAAAGTCGAAATATTACGAGAATAAAGTTGAAATACTACCAGAATAAAGTCGAAATATTACGAGAATAAAGTTGAAATACTACCAGAATAAAGTCAAAATATTTCGAGAATCTCGTAATCTTAGATTTTTTTTTTTTACGTGGCACTAATCCTCCGTCATAAATTGGAGTGTTTATAAATGATAAAAATGTAGAATTTTTGATAAATAACCTGATTGTGTTAGTCAGACACTTTATACACAGATGTAAATATTTAAAAGTTAAGCCCCAATTCACTGGATGGAAGAATGATCTGAAGTTATTTGCAAAATCCCTTCAATGGATGATGGACAGAAATGCCCTGAAACTTCTTTCTGCCTTGGACTTGTATGTGTTATTAGAGTAAGACCCTCACCTTTTATTTTAATTAATTAATTTACTTTTCTCTTTGTTGTTCTTTTTTTTCTTTTCTTTCTTTAAATGTTGTATCAACACGAAAACAAAAAGAAACAGATGTATGATTGAGATAATATGCCTTAAATGTTGGTTGGTTTAATGGTTTAATTAAAAAAAACTAATCCTCCGTCGTACTTAACAAACTTCCGGGGTCTTTAAAATGTCTTAAGATTATTTCAATTAAGACATGCATTACATAAACTAAAACAACAAAAATTCGTAGTGTTTGGAAATACAGATATCCTGTCAAGATATATGTCAAGCTCCGGAATATTTTAGTAAATATGAAATTGTGATCGAAATTGTGAATCAAATAATATTGTGCACAACAGATAAAGATCCATTGCTTTACTGTACCATACGTGCCACTGTTATGACAGCCATCTGATGCAATCAAAACACTTCCGAATGCTGTCACACCGCGCATGCGCAGTGCGTGGGTCTTCAGGACAGGCTCCACGTCTGAACGCGAGCGAGCGGCAGCCAATCTCAGGCGGCCACAGTGTGTTTGGAAACAACACGCAAACACTTCACGGCTTATGAGGGTCACGACGAAACTTCTTCAACCAGGAACCTCTTCCGCTTTAACCGCGTCCTTTTACACCCGTTCGAGTTGTCAGCACGTCGAGTGTTTTGTAGATTTATTTGACGCAGTTTTGAATACGTTTTTGTTTGGTTTGTAAAGATGGACAACCCCGAGGTCTCGGACCGAGAGACGATCTCCTTAATCATTAAAACGCCCAACCAGTTTCACGGCGATCAACTGATCGAGGGAGTGCGCATGGACTGGACCGTGAAGGATCTCAAATGTCATCTCTCGAAGGTTTATCCAAACAACCCGGTAGGTTTTCTTAACCGGCATACATCGGTTTATGTCCACCGATCATACCGCATTCCTCAACAGATAAACGCATAGCTAACATGGCTACAGGAATACATTTACTGTCACACACACACTGTAAAACAGTTGTTTTTTACTCTATTCTCCACTCTATTTATGTTTATGTACGGACAGGCTATTTAGTAATATATCATTCTTTCCCATGTGCATTTATTTGCTAAAAGCAAACAATAAATATCATCATTACGCATTTACAAAATGAATGCCTCACGTGGACACAAACAACCAAAAGACAAAAAATAACTTGGTTTGGGTTTTTAACAGGCTGAGAAAGATCAAAGGCTCATTTACTCGGGCAAGCTGCTTTCAGACGGACTGCAGATGAAAGATGTTTTCTCTAAGGTGTGTGAGTACATATAAACATATTGACATATAAACACAGTTGACCTCAAAAACAAGTTTGTGAACAATGTCATTATACAGTTACAGTTATTTAGCTCTCATTGTTGGCAAAAGGTAAGGCCTGAAAAACACTGCTGATTCTGTCATTGCATTTAGTTTTATACACCAGGGAGAAGGCTTGACTGATCCATGAACGCCCTTTAAAACAATTGTTCTGTATCTTTAGCCTGATCCTCTTACCGTGTGCTGTAGTCAGTCGAATTTCAAAGCTTATACAGTGATAAAACAATATCGCATGTCAGTCACATGATTTAAACATGATCTATCATGAGCCCTCAAAATAATAGCTCCCATAGTGAATGGTTTTGTCAAAGACACATCACCTGATGCTTCTTTCAAAGGTTAATGGTTTGCATATGTGTTGCACTACAACAATATAGATTTCTTGCTTTGTAAAGTGTGTGTCCCAAATACTTTACATTCCTTTTCAGATGCCAGTGGTTTTAACCAATTAGAAAAGTCAAAACATTTTTTGTTCATGTGTAAATAGGTAACTTCAGATACCAAACCCACTCTTCACCTGGTGTGTGCTTTCAAACCCCAGCCTACTACAGGAGCAAAACCCAAAGTATGTTTTTTTTTATTATTTGCATCTGTTTGCATTTCCAAAATATGTGAAATTGCATCTAACTCTCCCAGTTAGAGAATCAGTAAATAAATAATAAAAACCACATCATACAAGTTAAGTAAATAAAGTTTGGTAAACAGTTTTTAAGTTTTACATCTTCTTCAACTCACTCAAGTGTTTGTTCTGTTATTAGTATAGAATTTGTTTAGTGTTAGTGAAACTGAGATGTGGCAGCCTGCTGTTTCTCAGGGGAAGGCACTGCTGTTTCAGTTGGTTGGAGATATCACCACGCAGCTGCTTTCTTCCTCTTCCTGTTGTAATGTTCAGATGAGGTTTCAGATGAGCACCTGTAGTATATATCATGCACCTGTTCAGCTCTTTTGTTCAGAAATGACATTTGTTTCTTATCTGTGGTGCAGGTCACGTCAACACAACAGCAGAGTGCTCAGTCGTCCCCGCTAACTTCTAGCCAAAGCACAGAGACCGTTTCTCCAAACTCACCCGTAAGCTCGGTACAGTCTACGGATGGCCTTAGACAGCGAGGTCATGTGACCACATCCGCTGGCATTAGTACAGGCGCATCAACGTGGGTTCCTTTCCTTCTCAGATTGTGATTTGCTGTTATATCAACTGTTTAAGATTTTGTTCTTAAATAAATTATATGTTCCTCACTTATTTTCAGGAATGTACCGGCAGCAATGAACCACCCGGCCTTCCCCACCTACTCCCTCTATAGTCCACAACAGCTTCTGTGGCTACAGCAGATGTATGCCCGCCAGTACTACATGCAATAGTAAGTGATTGATGCGTTGACTTAGTTTAAAAACTAAGATTTGTTGTCCATGACTAACTGTGTTTGTTTGCCATCTTTTCGCAGTCACGCCGCCATGGCAGCCGCCACATCAGATCCAATGGCCGCCCCTGCCGCTGCTTCTCCACTTCCTGTTGCCCCTCATCAAGCCGCAGTACCTTTGGCCAATCAGGTCCCCATTGATAACCTGCCAGCCAATCAGAATGCCCCAGGTCCTGCTTTCATTAACCCAGAAGGTGCCAATCAGAATCTCCGTATGAATGCTCAGGGTGGACCGGTGATGGAGGATGAGGAGGACATAAACCGCGACTGGCTGGATTGGGTGTACACAGCGTCCCGGTTTGGCGTCTTCTTGAGCATTGTGTATTTCTACTCTAGCGTGAGCCGCTTCATCCTGGTCATGAGCAGTCTGCTGATTATGTACCTGTAAGTTTTGAATACCATTTTTTTTATTTTATAAACACAATATTGTGTCTTAAGTGCTGTTACTTAACCTTGGCTTGCTTTTGCTAAGGTTGCATTTGTGTGTTTATTTACATACATTGCTCATTGTTAACTTAAATTCTTGGTTTATTGACACAATGGCAGGGAGGAAAAAATGGATTTATTATATAATTTAATGTGTATGTCTAAGCACATTACGCCCTCAGTTACATAATTTTTGGACTTTGAGCCAGTCATCTGCTATGTGGACAAACTCCTGCGCAAATTCCTGAGCAATATGAAAGGAATGAGTCTGGTTTATACAAAGTAAAAAAGAGCAGATAAGACATTGAGTTCTCCTTGGTCTCAAAAATCTTTTTGGTATATGAGTGTATTTAAAGTAGGCTGTGTGTTTGGGATTTATTTCATCAGTATCCATTATAACTGGGACTGTGTTTCAGTTGAAATGCTGATAAAATGTTCTACTGTAGTTAAAACATCTAATACATGGTGTTTTTTCTACTCTGTGGACAATCATTAGCTTGATGTGATGGTGTTCAATATGATCATCACCATTTCTGCTGGTAAAACCAGGTGTTTTGGTGCTATTTTAACTTTCTGACTCTTCTTTCTCTTTCATTTCCTCCAGACACACAGCAGGCTGGTTTCCTTTCAGACGAAGACCCCAAGCAAGACCTCATAACCAGCCAGCACCAGAGGTTGTCCCAAACCAGAATGAGGACAGAAATCCAGCACCAGTAAGTGATGGTTTAATTTGAATAGATGCTTGAATGATAGTATGTTCACGTTCTTATTTCTTTCTTTGTATTTTGTCTGGTAGGTGGAGCCCCCTGCTGGACTGGAGGATGCAAATCCAGCTCCAGAGGAAGCTGCTCAACCGCCCATGACAGCAGTGCCTGTTCCCGCAATTAGACCTCCCATTCTCTGGACGGCCTGGGTCTTCTTTAAAGCTTTCTTTGCTTCCTTAATCCCAGAGACTCCACAAGGTGTGGCAAACTGATACAATTATAGTGTCAGAGAGACTAAAGCAGTCAAAGTCAGACTCTAGAGTCCCATGACCTGACCATTGGGATTGAATATTATTACTGAAGCAGACATGTCCTAGATTGCTTTCACTCGGTGGGAGCAATTTCCAGTCTTTGGGGTTTGTTACCATCAAACCTAAGCAAGAGCTGTATCTCTTCCATTTTCTAAGTGGTAGCACTTTCTGTATAAAGACATTGTAAATATTTCTGGACTGTTTTTGCAAGCACTTTAGGTCCTCATTAACTGAAATCAATTGCGCCAGTGTCTTGTTCTGATCCTCTTTTGTTAGATTCCTGTCACCAGGGCTTCATTTTCTTGGAGTGCTTTATGATGAGTGATCCAAGGATTAAACTCATGGGCTTATCTTTATTAAGGTCCAAGTATAATGGACAATGAAGGCCATACATTGATGGATGCAGGATGCATTTGTGGCACTTTGAAGGTCTTGGAAATTAGTAATGTTTTTTTTTAGAGGAAAATATGCTTTCCTTTTCGATTTTAATTGTGAAATGACTAATGTTAATATTCATGAAGAAGGTTTGGTATGTGTTAGTATTACAAACAGAAGAATTTGTGATTCAATGAGCACAGAAGATTTAGTTGTTGACCTTGGGATTAAACAAAACCTCACTTTGATTCTGTATCTTCTTCACATAAACTAGCTGCACTTTGGTACCTGAAAGAAAGGAGGACAAAAACTAAAATACGAAATACAATTTTTAACCTAGTGTTTATTAACATTGTAGCATTGCTGTCATTTCTTTTTATGTGTAAAACAGCTTTGTTGTTGGCATTATTAAGATAAGCCTCTTTGTATGAGGAAACAAAATAATAAATCCTTTGTTTCAGTTTCACTTTGAACGTGTTGTTAATGTATTTAGTAACGTGTAAAACAATGGCTGAGGAATTGGCTGATGGGCATGCTTTTCTTATCAGTTAACTTGTTTTACTTTGTCATTATAACCTTTTTAACTTTACACAAAGGCTTTAGCCACAGACCATCATCGACTGCTCAGTCTCCATCTGGTAAACATCAAAACTTGTTTGTATGTTTTTGTTCTAAAGTCACTTCCTGTGCACTCTGGTGATGACATTCAAATGGGTTTCTATTGTTTTATTTATATAACTGACTGTTTCCTGACATTAGTAGTACTAACAGTGAGGGTATTCTGTCCACTCTTCACACCTCCTCCCATGATAATGAACCTCATGCCACTGTCCCCTGCATGGACTTTGATCTGGCCTGGTCCTAGGACCATATCTCTTATTTGTTTTGTACAGAAGAATGTCCAGAATGTACTGTTTACTGCTCTCTAAAACCTCATATGCTGGTTGACCCCAGGAACATTAGCATGTTCTATTCTTCAAAAGAGGAACATGGAAAGTCAGGGATTACAGAGCCTGTCCACCCCCTCTACAATCTGTCCCTCCTCCTCGAATACCGGTTCAAGGAATACAGAGGTCTGTAGAGGCCCTTATATCACTTACAGCAGAAAGACAGAAGCTCATCTGTATTCAATCAGATTGTGTCGAGATGGAGAGAAGTGTAGCACTGCTCCTGTTTCTCGGTCTGGTCAGAATTAGTTGTTCTTGTGTGGATCCTCCAGATGCTTATAAGTTTACAGGAGCCGTGTGCAGGCTTACCTACCCTGCTGCTGTAGTCTGTAAGTACAACACTTTTTTTACTCTGTGTAAGTGGAAAAAAGATATTTTATGCATGCAAATAAAGTTTGCAAAAATGCAAATGGGGATGGTCACCAACAGGTTTAGTCAAGAGCTACCTTTAGGTTATTTAAAGTATGTTCTTTTTAATATAGCTTAATATAACCTGTTCAATTTGATGCACAAATAAAAAAAATAATTGTAAATGAAACGATTTTTTAAAACGAAAATGTAGACTTTGTAGATGAGACTTTGATTTTACACCCTTTGTTAGGTTTATTTCATGTTGTGTACATAATCAAATGTACCACTATTGGACTAATGTTTGTTTCAAAAGTCACTTTTGTAAAATAATTCATAGAACAACATGCCGTCAAAAGAATTTCAAATTGACAAGATCTCTCACCTTTTTCTCACCATGTTTACTTTGCCCCCCATTTCACTAGACAAAAATAATCATTTGTAAAGATATGACACTAAAACACTAGCGCCACTTAGAGGACCAGAATTAATACTTTATCAATATTTATTTATTATTTTATGCATTTGGGTAGTTTGACATCAAAGCAAGAAGGCAACTAAAATATATTAAAAACATTGTTTTATTTATTGTAAAATTAATATGGATGGTTTTTCTTAATCAAATAAAAAACTACTTGTACTGTTTGCACTTTATCAAACACTATAACACAAATGCTGAGTTCCTGACAACTTGTATTCAGGATATTTCCCCACCTCAAACCTGGGAATAAAGTCTGGTTTTAGTAATATTAGAAGTGAGTTGTTCCAGATGTTATTTTCAGGTTTGAGGTGGGAAATATCCTAAATCCAAGTAGTCTGGACTACAGCATAAGTGAACTACTTGAATCTACAGATATAGTTCTGAAATTTAAGGCTAACTACAAACAAATATCTTGTTGCTTGATTCCTCAGTGAATGAGAAGACTACAAAAGTGATCGAGGCCGCTTTTCAGCATGCCAAATATCCCAGTGTGGAGGGAGTGAAGTCAATGGGCTTCATGGGTCAGGTCGAATACGGATTCCACAAGTAAGTGAACAAATGGGACCTCTGCATCCATTGAAGAGTTTCATCCTGTATCATATGACACACTTCTCTACATGTTTAGTTTAGAGATCCATAACCTTTCAATCGGCAAGAGTGAGTTTGAGCTGAAAGAGAATGAAGGAATAGGGCTGTCTATTTCAAATGTGTCTGCTGTATTCAAGGGGACCATCAAATACGCATATGGCAGCTGGCTGTGAGTATTACTATTTATTCCCACTTAAACTGTGGTGTTTTTCTTATGTATAACCGGTTATAATAGGCAACCAATTCTATTTATTGCTGCTTAGTTTGTAAAAGTAAGTTTGCATCTTTGTAACATTAACATGTTATTTCTCATACAGAATCAGCTTAAAGCAGACAGTTGATTTTGAAATTGAGTCTCACATTGACCTGGGCATCAATCCAAAACTATGTAAGTGCCATTTTGTTTGTTGTCCCTGGTCATTCCTCTCATTGAACAACCTTTTGAGTTCTGTAATTATATTTAAGAAAGTAGGAAGAAAGTAAATGAACACATGGAAAAATTATTGCCAATTACATAAAAATATATTATTATATATTATTACATTTTAAGTAAATAGAAGGACACATGTGACTTCTTTAAGGCTTTTGAGGTTAATATTTTACCAGATAATTTAATACGTAAATGTGGGACATGAAAATGCATGACAGGTTTGACCTGTACAGGCTTTTCTAGTTGTCTGAATACATAGGTGTGTATCTTTGTGTGTCAGACTGTGGAAAGGGCAAAGTGGCTGCAGACACCTCAGATTGTTACCTCACCTTTCACAAACTAAAGCTGCTCCTGCAGGGAGATCGAGAGTGAGTTTAACATTTCTCTTTTCTGACTTGCACAAAGTAATCAGAGCAGTTTTCATCTGTTGTATTTTCACTTGAAGGCACATTTTAACGGACACATTCTCATTTTAACTGTATGCAGGCCCGGTTGGCTGAAAAGAATGTTTACAGATATTGTGACCTTTACTGTGAAGTTAGTTGTAAAGTCACAGGTGAGTGTGTGTTCCGCAATCGAGTCAGTACTTGATTACATTATTTACTCGATTACATTTACTTGAATTTGAGTTTCCTTTCTCACTAACAGATCTGTAAAGAAATAAACAATGTGGCCAACATCTTAGCAGACTTCATACAGGAACAAGCAGGTGAAAAATTGAATGCAGGGATAAATCCTTAATATATCTTAAATATAAATATGTCTTTTCTGTATTGATGTGACATTCCTCTCTATCTGAACAGAGCAATTTCTAAGTGATGGAAACATTAGTGTGGACATCTCTGTGACCTCTCCACCTATCATTAAGTCTAATTATATAGAATCGTACCATAAGGTCTGATACTATTCTGAAGATTGTAACCAAACAAACACAATACTTTATATCAAGTCTTGTAATACAGTTTAGTTGTTGATGTGGTTAAACTTGTTGTCTCTGTCATAACTAGGGTCTGGTTACATTCAATAATGAGACATCGGTCATTAATACTTCAGTTTTCAACCCATCGCAACTCTCGGAAAACCGCATGCTGTACTTCTGGTTTTCCGATAGGCTTCTAGACCCTCTTATGGGTGCTGTACACAATGATGGACGATTTATTCGCAACATCTCAGGAACAGAACTCACGGTAGGACATAACACTTTCTAAATGATTCTAAATCTTGCTGTTCAATAATGTGCCAATGAGATTTTGTGGTTTCTGTTGATGGCTGTTTGTGATAAACACCTTTAAAACACATCAACATCTTTACTTACAATGTCTGTCATGTTCGTGAGGCGAAAAAATGAAAACTTGCATGATGAGATCAAAAGATCATTTGTTTATTACAGCCCTTTACTCTATGAAATATGAAACTCTATGAAACTCAGTAAGAAAGTATTTTGAGACACATTTGGTTGTCTTTGTGTTTTTTTTACAGGATCTGTTTCAGACAGAGATATCTTCAGCCAGGCCTGAATTGTTAAACAAGGTATATAGATGCATAATGCAGATATGAATATTGATAAGACTGGTATTTCTGGTATTTTTATTACTGCTATGGTAACTTGCAAATAAAGGTTTTCAAACTAAGGTTATTTTGAAAGAGGGAAGCAGCTGTGTGACAGACTTTTTACATTCTCATTAGTGGCTGTCCTTCGAGGGTCCGATGTTAAAAGCAAGCAGTGTATCGGTTCCTCGCCTGTGGACAACCACACAGGGCACATTTGTCAGAGCTGTGGCTGGAGTTGCGCTTTTCCTGGCCAATCATGACAAACCAACACTTTATTTTGAGACAGTAAGCTAAAAATAGAACAAGAGAAAACACAAAAACACTAGCCTCTCATGAAAATCATAAAATAATCATGAATACCATCATATATTCAGAGTTTTTAGTAGTTTGTGTGTCATTACAGGATGTAACGGTTGTTGTAAGAGCCTCATATGCAGAGAAGAAACTAATTTTGAAGGCCACTGCAGAGCTGTGAGTCGTCATATTATTTGTGTCATTGTTCATAGAGAAAGGTTTACAATTATTACAGTATTTTTATGAACATACAGTAATTTTTCTACAGTAAAAGTCTTATTTTTGTTTGTACTCCAAATAGTATTAATATAACAAAAGTCTCAACATCAGAAGGAGCCATTGAGGTGAGACTGAAATATTTTGATTTATTTGTTATATATGTATATATTTGTTATGATATATATGTTTTATTTCTTTACATTTACATAAGCATAATATATGTATTGTATTATTGTCAACAAAGATGGACGAAAGCTTGAGGATGTATCTACATGAAGCTGTGGAAAAGATGGGCATCCCCAAAGTCTTATCATGTAAGTTTGGTCACCAATAAGTAGGTAGTGCAGTGCAAGTAAATATGCTTTTACTTTACTTCAAAATGTTCTCTCATCTCAGACCTTGAGCTGGAATTAACCACTTTGATGGATGAACAGGGACTTTACCTCTTTGACATCATGAATCCTGAAGTTTTACCTCAGGATGTGAGTATATTATGTTGACTTATGTTTTGAAAATATGTGTGTAATTTAAAATGAACTATCAGTAGGTCTATGTCCAAACTCGTAGTGTCACTGGCATAATTTTTTAATTCTACATGTGCAGGGGTATGTGATGGTACAGCTGGACTTTGGTTTTCCTCATCATCTGCTTGTGGAGTTCCTTAAAAGGACACTGGACTGAATAAATTTAGATATTTTTTTTGTGGTCTATCACACCCTCGCATTCACACACACAAACATTTGTTTTTCTATTCTTTGTGGGGATTTTTCATTAACTTGTTTTGTTTTCACATTTTGAAATCTACCGTTTTGACATTGTCGTTTGTTATAAAAAAGTTTGATGTTAAGCTACAGTATGAAAATACAGTATTAATCACAACTATCATGTTGTTCTTAGACAACATGATGGGATCATGTTCTTTCAGTAACATGATCCCATAAACCTCTTTATCAAATGTAGAGGTTGTTTTACCCTTATTAAACATTTCATTTTGCTATTCAAATTATGTGTAGCAGGTTTGTCCTGTATTTCTCCCTGTGGAAACTACAGAAATGTATTGTGTGGCAGTGTGTGTGTATGTGTGTACACAGTTCTATATATATATATATATATATATATACATACAAAAATAATTTTATTGTCAATTTAATGGACAAAACAAGCAATTGGCCACTGTGCGGTGCTGGTGTGCACAACACTAACACGCCCTTTATATAAGCGCGCTCGCCTCGTGTCCTCACATGACCTTCTTTTAGGCAACTGTATGTAGGCGTGTGTTAATAAAAGCGTTTTTAGAGTTTAAGTACACATGACACAGATTATCTTTCTCATTTAACCAATGTAGTTCAGGTGGTTTCGGTAAAATTAGAAATGCTTAATATTATGTCTGTTAAATTAAAAAGGCAATATTTTACATGCATTGTTTAGAAAGAGGTACGTAGGCCTATGCGAATACAAAAGGAATAACTACAACATCACATGGACTTTTAAAATAACAATTAATAATCACCGATAATCATAAAAAGATATGACATTTGCCTGAATTCTCTATTAACCAACAGTGAATAGTAAAGTAGCTACTGAGCTAAACTGCGCAGTTTTTTTAAACGCAGTCAACAAACAAAATCACCTCTTTAAATTTCGCTTCAGTCATAAAATTATTATATTATTATATAAACGACATGATTTTACGCAACAGAAGATATTGGCGGGTTCTAGTCGTCCCGCGGCAGAGCTGCTCCTTATAATCTGTTTTAATTATGCAAATAAAAGAAATCGAAACCAATGAGAGATAGTTTAGTTTCATTTTCACCCTTTACACTGGACCGATGCGTTATGCCACCAGCGGTGAGTCCTTCTAACGTTATATACGTTTACGTCTAAATATACGCAATACTCGCAATTAATTACTTCCTTAAAGGGTATATTTATCTGCAAAGAAGCTTTTATGAAGTCATTTCGATACACATGACCTGTATTTACAAGCTGGTGTCCAGGACTACAGTCAGCAGGCACGTTGTTGCATATTTAAAAATAAATACATAAAGAATGTTATTTTGGAATGTTGAATGACATTCTTGCAGTCACCACCACACTACAGAGCAATACTTGATCATGTTTAGTCACATCACATTGAGACTTTGATTCTTTCTGTTGCACATGTAAAAAGCAATTATTTTCAGTATGAAAAGAAAATTTTTAATAGTATTAATTGAACTGCATTGAAATATTTATGGTCATACTAGCAGTAACAATAAAATACATGCACATAGCCATAAACAATACTTTCGGTCTGTTAGCCTTGCCAAACAAAGCATGTGCTGTCGGGTTGCATGCACTGGTCTGGTACACTGTACAAATAAAGGAGCTTCTTTTTAAAGTAAACTATCAAATGTGTTTAAAGTAAACTATTAAATGAATGTGCTTTTCCCCAGCTAATGGATGAGGATGGAGAGGGTGGACTGGGCGGGGGACATTCTGGATGTGGTGGCCCAGGAGGCTAGTGTTATAGTGGACTTGCTCTGTGAGCAGAACAGCAATGTTCTGGATCAGATTTTGAAATTAGTGGAACCCAGGACACGGGACCAGCTACACTTCTTAACAAATAACAGAGATCGTGTTTCTGCTATTGTAGAATATTTTAAGACTTCAGACTGTACAATATGTAGACAGTTTCTTCGTATTCTGTTGCAATACTGTGACAACATTCCCTTTCTTCTTGAAACCACACTGGTGTCCGTAGCAGAATATACATCTGGTAAGTCTGTTCTTGTTCTGTGGTCCCCTTTTTTTCCCTGTTATCCATAATTGTCCTTATTTCCTATTTATACAACCATAAATACTGTACATACAGTTCATATCCAAGCTATAGTAAATTCATAATGTCTGTATATCACTTTATATTGTTATATAGTTAAGAATTTAATTTTGGTTCTTAATTTTGACAAACTATTCTTTGAAGTGAAAGAACATAGAAATTGTGATGCTATTGACCTTTAAGTTTTAATGATTTAATATCTTTATTTTCTTTTATGCTTTAAAGCAACAAACTTCAGTCAAACAAGTGACACTGATAATTCTTCACCATTATGTGAAGTGAAACGTCAACGACTAGGTACGTTTTATTCGTAGGAGGAACACCCAGTCCTTTTTGGTTTTTATTCATTGTAAAACTGTATGTTGAATTCGTCAGAGCAATCCAACAGTTAAATTACTTCAACTTGAATAGTGGCAAGTAATTAACCATTTAAAAAGAACTGCCTCTCCCAATGATTTAATCTCCCTAATGCATTTGAATTATTATTGCATTTAATTTCATTCTTATTTAAAAACTTATAAATAACATAGAGTACTGCTAGTAAAAGTCTAATCATTAAACATGTTTTTTGAATGTTTAAAGTTTCTAAATAAATAAATATGGGAGAATTTAAAATGTGTTTTTTTTACAATTTCATTGAAACAATTTGCTGCAAATAATTACTTTTACTTTAGCATTACATAGAACTGTGATAAATTCAAAGAGAAACAGACAAAACCACAAACTGTTTTTTCACACCCAGTCAATGACAGTATATAATTTTTCAATTGGACTGTGCCATTAATGTTACCGAATGTGTGCTGCTTAATAATTTTTTTGCTATTTTGCTGTTCCTAGATTATTTACAGAGTTACACCGATGCCCTGAAATCCATGCTAGTGCAGAAGCATGAGACCGTTACACAATCCGTGGTAAAGGAAATCCATCTGGATGACACATGGGTGTATGTAAGACACAGGAACCCTCTACGAACAAAAGACAGGACCCAGTCTCAGATCTCTCTGGACCACCAGGATGGAGAAGATGCTTTATCAGAACATAAAGTGTCAGTTGAGTCTCTTTTGAAAACGTCTGGCACACTTATTGTGCTGCTGGGTCAGGCTGGATCTGGTAAGACTTTGTTAGTGCACTGCCTTGGTCAAAGCTGGGCTAATGGTTCCTTCCCATCCATTCATTTGCTGTTCCTGCTGGAATTTCGTCAGCTCAACCTCATGTCACGAGATTTGTCCCTGAAAGAACTGCTGTTTCTCTTCTACCCTCCAAGTGAAGACTTCGAAGAGCAAAGTGAAGCTGTATTTGAATTTGTCTTCTCAAACCCTGAGAAGGTTTGCTTTATATTTGATGGTTATGATGAGTTTCGAGGCAAGTTTACAAATCCAGAAAAACTTGATGGTATTATTGACCCAAACAAACCAATGCCCTTATCAGATCTCCTCTCTGGATTGTGCAGTCGTAAAATCCTCCCAAACTGTACCGTGTTGGTCACCTGTAGGCCACGGGATGTGACGGACATGTTCGGGAGCCCTGGCTTCATAATATACGAACTGATAGGGTTTGACCGGCTGGGTGTATTGGAGTATGCTGAGCAGTACTTCCACAAAAGAGGAGATGAACTTAAGCAGAAAGCTGTAAACTTGTTGATGGGCAATCGTCATCTTCTGTCAATGTCTCATGTTCCTGGACTCTGTCATATCTGCTGTGTTTGTATGGATTATCTGTTCTGCAGTGATGGAGCTCATGGTAATCCACAGCTACCTACATCCTTAACCCAAATTTACATTCAGATCTTGTCTGCCTTTCTTAGTCGCGTCAGTACGGGTAAAATGTCGGGCACGTCTTTGCTGCAGAGACACAGAACAAAAATTATTGAGATGAGCCAGTTGGCTCTTACAGGGCTTGAGAAAAGCAGCATAGTTTTTATGGCTTCAGAAGTGTCTCCAGATCTCCAGGAGTTTGGTATCAGAACTGGGATCTTGTCATGTGTGAAGCTCACATGTGAGGATGGATCTTCAGGATATGGTTTCACCTTCATGCACCTCACCATGCAGGAGTTTCTCGCCGCTCTCCATCTCATGACCAGTCAAAATATCACACACAGTCTACTCAAAAAGAAACTTAACTTGAAAACCCGCTGGACAACCAAGACAGATCCAAAATCGGTCTTCACAGACTCTCTCCATCTTTATGTGTGTGGACTCGCAGCTGAAGCCTGCACTACAAGTCTGGTCCAGCTAAAAGGGGCGGATAGTGCCCTGGCTTGGGTAAGAAAGCGACAGGAGGCGGTGCGAGGCATTTTACACGCTTTAGCGGGAAGTGCAAGTCAAACGGGTCCCAAAATTGTTGAGCTGTGCAGATGTGCTCACGAGACACAAGATGCTAAATTGGCAAGGGCTGTTGGTTCAAGACCCCAGTTTGAACTGCGAAATATCAGACTAAATGCTGTTGATATGGAGGCTCTGGCATTTGTTACAGCAGCTGCAGATCAAACTGTATGTTTGGATTTTGGTGGCTGTTCCATCGACCTTGACTGTTTGGAAATCCTCCACAGTTTCAAGAATGTGGATCACCTCATGTGAGTATTGTTTTTGGTTTGGAAAGTCAATGACCACTAAAGAAGTCATGCAGATATGTTTTTTTAATAAACATGTATGTTTCTTTAAAGCTTCCGTAGCCGGAAATATGATGACAAGTTTGCAGAGGCTTTGGGTGGTATCCTGTCTGAACTTCAGGCATTGCGGCGATTAGAGTAAGTTTGTGTATTGGTTAAAGTACGTGACCCAACCGGTTAATATTGTGTACATAATGCATTATGTCTTTGTTTGTAATATGTTTTGCTCTAATACATTACAGTTTTATCAGTGGAGGCCTCACTGATGTTGGCGCTGTTAAACTTGCCAGGGCTTTGCAGAACTGTCCACAAATCACACACATAAAGTAATGCGGTTTGTTATACAATGTGTTTTATTCATTGAACTTTCAATTTTTAGCCTCTCCATAATGGTTTTTATAGCTGCTGTCAGTAGTCTGTCATCCAACAGTCATCTGTTGTGTGTCCATCAGCATGTTTTGTTCATTTTACAGTGTCAGCGATAATTCCCTGAAAGATGAAGGCATAAGAGAGATTGCGGAAACACTATCCAGATTACCCAACATCTGTTCTATTGTGTGAGATATTATTTCAGTATTTTCACACAAAGTATAAATGAGTCTATGCAAGAAAATATATAGCGGTTATAGGGCATCCTTTATACTATTGTTTGTGGGTCTACAGGATTAGAAAAACATTAAAACTTCTGGTCTATAGTGTATTTAACTGTGTGGAATTTGTTCACTCTTACACAGGATGGGGAAAAACAGCATCTCCACAGATGGTGTTGTCATGCTCACTGAAAAGATGGCCGCTTGTCCCTCTGTACAGGAGATCCATGTTGAGTATGTTGTTTCCTTGTCAAATACATTTCAATAAAAATGTGTCCAATTTCCATACAAAATTCATGAAATAGGTTTATTTCCTTATCACAGAAAGTATCATTTTCAATTATTTGATATTTTCTCCTTGTTTTAGGGGAAATAAGGAAATCAACATTTTCTTCTCACAAAGCATGAACACAGTCTGGTGAGTACTGACTTCTAGAAGAACCATAAGTGCAGTTATTGACAACTGACATACTAGTTTCTAAAGACGTGTTAATTTCAGTTTAGTTGGGTATTAACCTAAAACTCTAAATGATGTATATACTGTTTCCTGTTTGCACATTTGTTGTGGTTTTATCGTCTGTGCAAAGTGCATTTGGACAGTCATTGCTGTGCAGTGCAGTATGACCCTAAAAAATGATCATGATCATGTGTACATGGGAGCTTTTCATTAGTGGTATAGCTGTATACACTGATGTTTAGGGTACAGCCACTTCAAAGTTTCATAGTTTGTTAATTAAATGACAAAATATATAAAATAGTTTTTTAACATGTGATTAAATATAAAGATGTATGTAGTTTAACTTTATTCTAAGGATTTTAAGTATTAATGTCTGTAATTTATGTAATGGTACAATAATTTCTTTTTTAGTGAAAACGTGGACCTGAATCATACAAAAGAGGCAAAGAACATAACGTATGTGCTACATCATTGTTTAATTCATTGTCGTCTTTTCTATTTCTTAAACCAAAACATAACCTGCAAGATCCACAATTTTAGACTTTATAGATCGTTTTAGACCTGTATTTGAAAGTTTACATTGCATCTTGTCAGAATAATCACTAATAACTATTTTAAGATTTGTTAGAGTTGAGAATAGTGTCTCCCTATTAGTTTTTGTCTGTTTCTTTCTCTTTACACTGTCCATGTGCACAGTTTCACCGCAGCAGCTGAATGATTAGATATTGTTAGATATTGTTTTTTAAACATCACTTTTGTAAACCAACTAAACATGACTTTTTTTGTTTACTTGTTTCCCTTTTAGGTTAAAACAGTGTAACATCACCAGTGCTCATGTAGCCAACCTGTGTACAAAACTAAAAGGCTTCTCAACCATTTTAGAGTAAGTATCAAAATGCACAATAAATCATACTCTTTCACTCAATTCAGAGATTTGTTGATACACCCACAATTCCTTATAGTATAGATGCAATGCCAAAGTCTAATATTTTCTTGTTCTTAGTTTGTCCAATAACTCTTTGGGTAACAAGGGCCTAAAGAAAATTCTTGACCTTCTACCTAAACTTGGAATGATTCAGCAGATCAAGTACGTTTCTGTGTTCCTCTGCAGCTCAGAGGAACATTTACATTTGATCTCGATAGTTGTGATTTTGCATGTGCAAAAGAATCTCCCCATACATTGGTATCTTGTTTTTCCTTCTTCAATCACATGTTTGTCTCTCACATAGTGTCAGTAAGAATGGGGTAGATATGGACGGGCTGGTGTCACTTGTTTCTGCTCTCAGTACGCAGAAGAGCTTGAGGAGCGTGGATGCGAGGTAACCTTTATCAAAATGAATTAGTTATTGAGTTGTTGACCTGTTAAAAATGTTTAAAAAACATGTTTCTTAACAGTGAAAATGGAAAGGAAAAATTGGTTCTGTGGTTTGACACCAGCAGAAGGTACTAAAACGGTTATGAATACAGATATTTTTATAAATGTGATGTTGACAGAATAAATTGCTAATGGTATTTATTAATGCAGACTTGCTTCAAAACAGTCGACCCGAAGTGAATCGGGGTTACATCTGCGTAAAAAACTCAGGTACAACTCTTTATTTATTTTTTATGTTAATTTATGATTATCATTGTATAGACCATTTCACAAGATGTAAACAGCACTGGTCCAGAAGCACTTCCTGTCTCAGATTTTTAACACTACACAAATGTCAAAATACAATCAACAGAACAGAACTGACTTGTTTAACAAACATCTTTAAGATTTAATTTAATTTACATACGTGAAATACAAAAAACTGAAACAGGAAGTGCTTCTGGACCAGTGTTGTTTACATCTTGTGAAATGGTCTATAAATTTGGTATTTCCTTTTTTTGTTACAGTTTGACCCATAGTGATATCCAACCTACTTACGTGACCAAACTGTGTAAACAACTGGTAAAATGTGAAAACCTGCTGGATATCGAGTGAGTGGCTCTTAATTTCTTCTTATCTCACGGGAGGGGAGAATTTGTGTGTATCATCATCTACATTCTGCGATTTCTCATTGTTTGTTTGTGTTACAGATTCTCCTATCTAAAATTGTCAAACGAGTCGATTGAGAAGTTGATGTTGATTCTTCCTGAAATGTGTTGTCTCCAACTACTGAAGTACATTCTTACTAGTTCCTTTAATACAACTGTGGTTTCATCATCATAAACGACCTGATATTACTCTCTGTCATATTTCATCTAACATTACTTTATCTTCCAGTTTAAGTCATGTTGACATGTCTACGAATGGAGCTCTGTCATTGGTCAGATCGCTTGTTGATTGTCAGCGCGTCACAGCTGTGGAACTCAGGTAGCTTTTTATATCATCACTAACATGAATTTACTGTAGGATTGCTTTAACACAATATTATTGATCTTAAAGTTACTTCTAACCTGAATCTTAGGCACCAGGCAGAAGCATTCATTAAGTTTGTCCCTATCAGAGCTGAGACAGCGATTTGCAAGTAAGTACTGCTGCTCCATCCTGCCTCAAAAGCATTGAAGAGTCAGGTGGACATATCATTTTATCTTTGTGTGATGTCATCAGGCTCACAGAGTATAAGCTAAACAGAACTAATGTTGAGAAGCTGTCGGGGATACTGGAGGACTGTCCACATCTTGCTGAACTCTGGTAAGAGTTCCCTTCATTTTCTAATTGTTGCTAGAAGCCCATTTACATTTTTTAACCTGAAATGACAAACAGTTACATTTCTTAATACTCTTTAGTTTGTCCCATAACCTTCTCCGGGACGATGGAGTGAAATGTTTTGTTGATTGTTTGCCCAAACTGAAGATCTCCAGCTCAGTGAGGTGAGAGAAATGATTCATTTCTTAGTTTGGCATTTATTGATTATAAGTAATCTCCATACCTTTATAGATTTGCTTATAAATGTTACTATGGATTAATTTCATTGTGGTCTTCCTTTACAGTCTTAACGGCAATGGAATGACCCAGATAGGGGCATTACACCTGGTCAACTCAATGAACACCTGTGAGAAAGTGGTTTCTGTTGAAGTCAGGTGAAAGCTCCAGCACAATTTCAGTTGTGTTTGATAATGGTGGCCTAATATTTTTTTGCTTTCAATAGTTTTTATTAAGTATTGGTTAGAGTAACTGTACATTTAAATGTCTCACTTTAAGTCTTGGAGTGGAAGATCAGTCTCTGATTCAGTTTGTGCAAGAACATGTCAACGGCAAGACTCTTAGGTAATTTCCAACCTGTGTGAAGTGTCACGAAGTAAAACCACAATTAAAATAGATGTGTGTACAATGTGACTTATTTACTCAAGTCAAAAGTGAAAGTGTTTTAGAGAGATTGATCACGCTTCCTTTTGCCATTGTCTTCGCTAAAGACTAAAGGAGTGCAGTTTCGAGCTCAACCACTTACAGAAGCTTGTGGAAATACTGAAGAGATGCCCGAGACTACTTACATTAGAGTGGGTATTTCATTATCCTCACAGAAAAGTACTGTAATTTACGAAAATATTCTCCAGTCTAGATATATTCTAATTATATTCTTTTTTTTTGCCATATGTTTATTCTTCCTATTTGATTTAGATTGTCATCCAATTCACTGAACAATCATGGCCTGTTTTCTTTACTGGACTGTCTGGCCAAGCTATACACAATACAAACTGTTGAGTAAGAATGATTAATTTCTATCTTTCTTACATAAACACATACTCACACACAATGTTTTATTGATATTTTCTGTTTTTCTCAGGTTAAAAAATAATGGTCTGAATTTGGAGCAGGTTGAGTATTTTGTGAAACAGCTCGGCTGCTATCGGCAACATGGAGACATCAGGTCAGAAAGATTATTTAGATTAAGGGAAAGTAAATAATCATGCTGTTCATTTCTGCATTTGGATGAAGTGTTTTATACAGTGTGTGAGTGATGTGTAATGATGATGGATTTATTAGGATTGAAGAGCCGTGGATGACAGGAAGTGCTGTGGTCTGTCTCGTCGGCAATTGCTTGAATCTGGAATCAAACATTGGAGAGATCAGGTATTGTAATCGAAAATGTGCGCTTTGTTAGAGTGTGAATTATTTACACAAAACTGCTAGCCTACCATTCTTTGTATGTCTTTACATTTGTAGATAATGTCTGGAATACTAGTATTATCCACTAAATCCTTTGAAGTTATAGCAAAGTGTGTGTTTACTTAACTGTGGTTGGGTGACATACACAAGTTTTTCCTGTGTGACCCCACGTTTTGTGTGTTCACCTTCTCTTGAAAATACCTTGAAATACATTGAATTTAAGCACTTAGTATTATATTGTACAGCCTTACTTTTATCTGTTTCATCAGTTGTCCTAGCCTCATAGTTTAGGTACATTAGTAAAATTTAATTTTTTGATTCACATTTTTATAATTTTTTCTTTGGCAGGGTCAAACGTGCATCCATAAATGTCATTATAGAGCCCAGTTCCAGTCTCAATTCTACTTCTGTGTGAGTCTCAAAGTCATTTCCTGCTTGTATATTTTGATGTGCTGTATGTAGTTTCTAAATGAAAACAGTAATGTTATGCACTAAAAACTTTTTTCTTTATTCCGACAGAACCCATTCTGAAAACAGAGATTTCTCACAGAGTACTCTGAAATCAATTAGGTTGTTTTTTGTACAGTATGATTATTTCGGGATTTTTTTTATTTTAACTTTTATTTTAATGTAATATTCTGGATTTTTGTTTGTCATTTTATTTAGCTTTGATGACTGTGACACAGAAGGTCATCATCTTACTCCATTAATACTTCCCATGCAAAAATGTCATGCCCTGCAAAGTTTAAAGTAAGTGTCTATGATGGTTTTATATATGAAAGCATCTGATTTGAATTTATTGGAATAAATTTGTAATTTTATATGCTCTCGTTTATGTGATTCAGATTCTCTCAGCTCCGAATGGATAGAAAAGGTGCAGAGTTTTTTTCTGTAGTCATTCCGTCCTTAGCGAGTCTCAGGGACCTCATGTAAGTAAACAGATGAAGCAGATATAATGTATATAACACTCTTGCTGCAACAAACACTGTACATGCATAATTTTACTAAAACTAAAATATCTCCATAAAATCTTTACAGTCTTGATTTGAAAGGAGCAGCTGAGGACGAGGTGGCAATACTTGTGGAAGCATTACCAAAAACTCAAACTTTTGAGACTCTGAGGTGTGTTGTCTTTTTTATGAAAGCAAACTTCACATCGTGACTGAGTCTGTGAAAACCCATCAAGTCTTTTTTCGTGATTTACTATTTACTTCATAAAATCATCCTACATAATGTAAAGAACATTCTGTGAAAATATAACCTTGATTTCTTTAATATTGACGGAATAAAGCCATATCAAAGATATGGGGAGGAAGCTAACTTATGGTATTTTTTAAACAGATAATTAATTTCAGTATTAAAATGGAACATTTACTGTACTATTACTACATTGATGATCCTTTTAAATTTGCAGTTAAAGTTTGTAACTTTAGCCTGAATTTCACAGATTTCACATTTCAGAGATTTTGGTTCAACATGAATAAATGAATAGCTTCGCTCTTTTTTTTTCTGATACAAACTTTTCCTTTCATCAATTCCTGAACATATTTCCTTGTTCTTGTTGTCTAGTTTGTCTCAGTTTGTTTTGGATGACAGCGGGGCTGCAGTATTTGGCAGGGCTCTTCAAAATCTGCCATATCTTAAGTCACTCAAGTAAGAAAAAACATTGTAAATGTTGCCAGTGTCTTTTATGTAAACTCTGTTTGTTATTAGCACAGTTGCATTAGTATACTTTCATAAAGATCTACCAAGATGTCCTGGAGTTGACAAGTCAGTTTTTCCACAATACGAAGCAGCTTTATAATGCATTAATGTTTAAAGCCTCCAGTAAGCAAACGAAAGTCAACTGTGGCATAAAATGTTTAGGTAATGGATAGAAAAAGAAGAACCAAGGATGACGGCATCTACCCGAAAAAACACCTGCCACTTTTTCATTTGCTTTTAGTTTCTGATTTGCTGTATCATCTGTAGTGAAAGTACACCATTGAAACAGTGTGTATCATTTTGTCCAGTCTCTCCCAGTGCTCTGGTTGGACAGCAGCTCGAGGTTGTGATTTGGTCAGAGGTCTGGTACAATGTCTCTCTCTGTCAGAAATCAGGTAAGTTATACTAAAGTTATATTGTAGCTATTAAAATTGACCACCTTATAGAATATTTAAGAAGTGTGATCAGTCTGTAATGCTTTTAAAAGTATTATAAGACACTCTTTGATACATAGGCTAGACTCTTTGGTTTTGGATGAAGAGGGGATTACAGTCTTGACCCGAGGCTTCTCCAGTATGGCTTCTGTTCGAAAGCTCAGGTAAATGTTCTTTTTTGATTCTGTAAATTGTTAATAAAACAGATGCAAATTTGAGGCCTGTGCTATGTTTTGCCTGCAAATCGAAACCATGGTGTGTGTTGTTGACCACGTTCTCTACCAAGACTTTTGCATGTATTTTTGTTTAACAATTTATTGATTCATTTTGTTTATATATTGTTTTGTTTTCCCAGCCTAAATGACATAAAAGTGGAAACATCTGAGACATTTGTGAATGGCACTGGCATACTCTGTCTCCTGGCTTCCTTTCAGGGATTTAGACAGATGGAAGAGATTGAGTAAATATTGCAGTCCCTATACATCAGATGCTCACATACACACAACCACAAACAGCACTTATTAATATGTGAACTGTTTTGTGGGATCGCAGGTTGGAGAGCTGGCGAATGGGAGATACTGGAACTCATGAGCTTGTGAAGCATATTTCCTCATGGACCGAATTAAGACAATTAAAGTGAGAACGAGTATCTTAAAAATACTTTTTCAAGCCTTACAGAACTTATAATGCTTGTAATAGATCGCCCTCTAGTGGAAACAACAAAACAAAACTTTTGGCATTCCTTAGTTTTTTATTACATACACAGCACTTTGAAATACTTAATTCTAATTTACTTATGAATCAATTGGATAGAAGTATCCAATTCATTATTAATTACATGAGATTATATTACTAATAATTAAATCAAATTGCATGTTCGTCTTGTCTGAACATTGTATTTTGGATGGCAGTCCTGTCTAAGCTACTAAACCATTTAAGATCATTTTTGTGGTATTTTAAGATCATTTAAGATCATTTTTTGTTAATTTAGTCATGTGGCAAGCCGTGTAATAAGCAGTATAATGTACAGGACCTCGACGCAATGTAAATGTACGTAAATGTGCTGCTGAATAGTTTTTTCTTTATTCAGTCTTTCAGACAACAATATGAGTGACCAGGCTGGAGAAAAGCTACTAGAGGCGCTATCACACTGCAGAGCTCTTCAGAAACTACAGTAAATATATTTACTTTACTCGTTTTTATTAACTTCAGATCTTTACTGTACATGTGATAGTAGTGTCAGAATCAGTAGATCAACCGTATACATGATTTCTTTCACAGGCTCTCCAAAAACCGACTGGGTGAAGCCTGTGCTGCAAAACTGTCCCAAGTCCTTCCTCTACTGCCTCAGATCTCAGACCTGGAGTAAGTTGTCTGATTCGGTGATCTTTATAATACTAATTTATGAAAATTATTGTTTACTGTCTTTTTTTCTCTCTCTTAGTTTGTCAGTGAATCAGTTTGGTCCTAAAGGGACTGTGGCACTTTCTGATGGTCTAGTCAGCATGAAGGCATTGAAAAGTCTACAGTAAGACATTGAATACATAACAAAGCCTCTTATTACAACTAGAACTGTATAAATACATAATGCAATATACATTATTTATATATTGCATAATATTATAGTTGTGATTTTGTTTTTATACATTCTGTATGTGCCTTTATTCTATACTGCTATATGCTTAAATTAGGTGTAACTACGTGTTTCTTAGTTTGACTTCGATTGGAAGTTCAGATCTGGTCGGTGTGGTATCATCCCTCAAACATTGCCCATCCATTGAGGATGTCAGGTGGGATCAGATATTCCATGCATGGAATACTGTAGCTTATCTCGTGTCCTAACTGTAATCAGTTCTGTCACTAAATGTCCTCTTTTGTATGTCCTACGTCTATCAAATAAACTTTCCTGGACCCCTGTGAATTTAAGCAAATGCCCTTAGTAGACTGTGTGGCTTTTTAAAAGATGCCCTTTGATCTATTTTTTAGCTTGTCTTGGAATGAATGTGATGATTCTCTGGCACGGAAACTGGTTGAGATTTTGCCTCTGTGCACCATGTTGAAAAGACTTGAGTAAGTACCTGGATGATTTACCATACGTGTGATTACATGTTGGATGTCCTGTATGTGCTCATGTTATGAAACTATTGTTTTGCAGCCTGGAAGCCAATAAAATAACCACAAAAGGAGCCACAGAGGTTGCCAAATGCCTCCCGTCATGTCCTTCCATCGAAGTAATAAGGTATTAGTAGCATACATACCATTGATCTAACAATGAATTAAGAATCAATTTCAACTAGCTGAAACACATAGAGGCGGTTTCCTGGACAGGGCTTAAACCTAGTCCTAGACTTAAATGCATTTTTGAGCTGTCTAAACTGAAAAACAACTTGCACTGACATATGTTAAAATATATCATTGCCATTGCTTTGTCTCAGGATTTACACCAGCAATGTTTTTTGTAAGGCATGTTTGTAAAAAGTACTTAAATGTCCTAATTTAACTATGGCCTAGTCCTGATTTAATCTAAACCCTGTCCGGGAAACCACCACATAAAGTTGAACTTCTCTTTTTCATTCATTTCATGTTTTACACAGGCTCTGGAGGAATCCAATTGCCAAAGATGATGAGAATCTGAAAGATCAGAGACTGAACTTCTCATCAGTTTAATCATATTTTTTAAAAAGTCTTTGCTAAAGTCTTTGTAATGTGTAATGTTTCAAGTTTTATTATTTAAATTTTTTTGATGTAATTGGAGAACACATTACCTCATCAGAGCAACTCACCACACCAAAATCACAGTTTATTCAGCTGTTCAGGGAATATCTAAAGGGAGATATATCAGTGTAGGTGTAAACACACATAATGTGATACACCAAGAAAAAGTTTAATTGCCTGATTATGACAATGTCTGACTACTGTTTTTTTGCATTGAAAATTCTTTTCCAAATTTCTTGTAAATTTAGCATAGTCATGCTTTACTGTTATTTTAAAGCTCTATTACAGGTATTCTTCCATTGATCCTCCCTGAAGATCACTATGTTGTGTTCTCCTTTGAAGTACATATTTATTGATGTATTGTCACTGTAAAGGTAAAAGTGCTCTCTTGCTGTTGCACTGATCTTGCACTGCTTTTCAATTTGTTCAAAGTTTTGAGTAAATTAATCAAAATATTCATATTCATATTCAAAGTCTGTTATTTACTCACATGTTCACAACACGCACACCACACAGTCACAAACACATATGTGTTGTGTAACTTATATGTTAGTTTTTAGATTCGAATATAGGCATGAAGTCAACAAAAGGGCAGAAATGATACTCAGTTGTACTCATACCCAGTACAGCATCTTAGAGTTGGTTTGCCGGATTATAACCACTAGATGGCAGTAAGAGACCTTGTAATTTTAATAAGACTTCTTGGACCACTGTTCTTCACTTGGAAACATTTGCACATGGCAGTCACTCCATTAACACATCAATTCATGTGTCTGTACCAAAAATATATAACTTTAATGATCTCTACGGGTAATGTGTTGGCTTCTGTTGGCAGGATGTTATCTATCAGATGGAAACTAATACTGCAAAGCACCATTAAATCCTACTTGAATAAGCATTGCATTTTTGCTGTGCGTTAAGGCATATGGTAATCGTTTTAACAGATGATGATTCATAATTATCATTTGTTATGGAAACTATTACAAACTGTCTTGTTTGCGGAGCGTTTCGTGCGCTTCTGCAAATGCGTCAGATATGGCGATATCATGTGAAATGCACCCAAAGCCTGTGTGTTACATTTTTCTTTTTGTCCTGCTTTTAAGGCAATTTTCGTATTGAGACTTGCTGATGGCAAAGAGAGAATCACAGATGTGGACTCGGGCGGAGTTGTCAGGGCTGTGAAAACTACACAACTGTTGGTTTATTGAGCGCGCTCCCGCGTCCAAACGCGCTTTACGCAGCGGAGCGCTCGCTGCTTCTGAACTGGCTTTACCTTCCCGCGTAACACACGTCGGCATCGTTTTCTTTTGGCTGGATAATGAAAGTAACCCAAAAGCATTTCGAAACGCAGAGTTGGTGCCAACAATAGATTTAACGAGTGAAGACGCTTGGGAAAACTAGGCTGCGTATTCAGAGAAGGATTCGAGAGGTGAGTTACACATTGACTTCATGAAGTAATCATTTCCATTTATAAACAAACCTGTCATGTAACAATTTAACGTTGAAAGGAAGGCATCCCTTCCGGTTTTTACGAATTGAAAAACAAGTTGGCAAAACAAAAATCGTTTCTTAACGAAAACAATTACGCATTAACGAAGACTGCATGTCAAGACAAGTAGCTACCGAATGACCATTTAATATAGTTGCATGGATAAGCACGAAATAAATGCAAGCTGCTTTGTGTTTGTTTGTTTGTTTTTGCAGTTGGAGAATATTTAACAACTGCATCTCATTCCTTATGTATTTCTGTCTTTCGTGTACGGTTCAAGTTTTCTGTTAGACACTAACCAGCATTCATGTAGTTCTTAGTTAGTCATTACAAACTTTCTCCTCTTCATTGCATGTCTCAAGATTATCAGTAAACAGGATGTCGCACTTTTAATTCTTTACTGAAGATGTGGTTTGACGGCTGAGCACAAAGGATGATGCTAGTGCTTGAGTATGTCTGTGCATGCTCTTGTGACATAACACAATGTTTGGGCATTTTCATTTTGAGTGTTACTGTGCCTTCTCTAAACTACACATTTTTATCATGAAGTCTTTGTTTGTTTGTTGGTGAAATAAGTGCTCAGGCTCTTGGCATATATGCAGACGTTGGACAATTGTGATTCTAAAATCAAACTTACATCTGTAGTCATGTGGGAGTATTTATATCTGCTTTTAAATCAAACAGCACATATAGGAAGTAATTATACATTTATTTTTGTTAAATGCTGCTAATTTGTACCTTTTTAGTGTGTTTTTATCACAATACACAATAGTTTCTTCCTTTCTTGTTAAGTTAGTTAAATTGTAAAACCTTTTGAAATTTGTGGTAATTACAGGGAAGTGGCACTTGTTGTAATTGTTTGTTTTAGAGTACTTCTTTACAGTGATGAGATAAAATTATTTATTTTTGGTTCCCCAAAGAGACATTCACTCAAAGGTTCTTAAAAGAACATTTTCTTTTACTATTTCTTACTTTTCTATAGTCTAAAGACCCGGTTCCAGTACAAAGAACCTTTTGTGAAACAGAGAATGTATAAAAACAGAGCTTCTGTTGATGTTAAAGGATCTTTATGGAACCAACACCTTTACTGATTACAAAATATCTTAACAGCTTTTGATAAAGCATCTGGAAAATGTATAAATGAAGTCACTGTTGTAATGGAAAAACCTTTTACATTTTATACAGTTTCTGTTGCCATGGATACAGTAATAACTTTTTTCCTTATCCTTTATGACGTGTTAACAGTAGTGACCTGATTATTAAAGTTTATTGGGCAAGGCATTCAGCAGAAATGTAAAGCTGTATTTTTGTTAATGTGCATACATTCAATCTTCCACCCAAAAATGTGTTTTATTTGAGCTAAAAGTTGTCTGAAGTTGTTATTTTAGTGCTGAAAGTTGTCCTCCTCCCAAACACCTCTGCTATCTGTCACTTCACCTTGCAGATAAGTGATGAAGTGCAGATAAGAGTTGATGATCATACAGGCATGTTTACAGTGTCATAATAAAATGTGACCATTTTGACAGATAATTAGGCTCATTTCCAGAAAAGACACAGAATTATTTAATCAATGGCCAACAGGGTTAGTCAATGGTTTACTAATTTGTGCAATATTTGACATTGTCCTCTACACAGATTAAACGCTCATCGGATCCTTTCACTGCAAGGTTTCTTAAGAGTAATTGAGTATTCAGGAAGTTCACGCTGCTGTGACTGTGTATCCTGTTTTCCATGACATCACCCTCATGTGGAACGTGTCATTATTCTCAGAATGGTTACCTACAGTGTTGTGCTACAGTATATAATGGTTATTTGATTGCAAAGTTCATTTAGAATCTGAACATCACTTGAGGTTAGACACTTAAATATAAGATGCCGTTTTGGGATGGAAACCCAGGTGAGTTGGCCTCACATTTCCCGAATGATCAAAATTATGTTTATTTGTTTGTAATTTTGGATGAAAGTATAGTCCAAAAAGCATTTACAGGGTTAGTTCACTCCAAAATGAATTTTATTGTGTCATTTACTTATTGTGTCTCAGTGATACATGAGAAGATTTTTGATGCCACTTTTTGTTTTATACAATAAAAAGTGAATGGGGACTGAGGTAGTTAATATCTCCTTCTGTGAAAATCATAAAATAGATGTCATAGAAAAACCATTTATGACTGGAAAAAAGTTCTTTAGTCGATGAAAAAGTAAGAAAGAAATGGTACTTCTGAACCTCTGACTGGAAGAACCTTTTGAAGCACCTTTATTTTTAAGAGTGTAGGAAATAATGACAGATATATGGGTAACTTATCGTTTTAAGATTTTTTAAGATTACTCAACTAGATTATGGCTAGCTTATCTGTATATGTTTTTCATCTGTGGTTACACTCTTTTTGTTATCTTTATGTGGTACTCCTGTGTGCTTTCAGTTAAGGCCAAATGAGTACCATGCTGAACTATGAGCGGAAAATTAATCAAATGAACTAATCTTAGTTTTTGTTGTTAACATGACATTAGGAGGTGTAATGGGATTCTGTGTAACATGTTTTTGGCCCAAGTCTTCTTCGCTCACATGTTTTGTCAATGGTGGTCACAGCCTAATTGTGGTTTGTGACATTAACACAGAAACAGACAGTGGTACATCAGTATCTAAGCAACAAGAGCCCTCGCTGTATTCCTCATGTCCTGGTGTGACGCTCATGTTCTGTGTGTGCGTGTCTGCGAGCGTCGGGAAATCATAAGAGTGTTTTCATGTTCGGTATTTATTTGAGAAGTTGTTTATCAGTTGGCCGTGAACCCATGCACGCCTGTCTAATAGAGATGTGGCCAGTCATTTCTGTGAAAAAAGGTCATACAGTGTTGTGTAATTTATTTCTACTTAAAGGGACCAGTTTACTGTCCTACATTTTATTTTCTCATTGCAAAGTATTAATATCATGAAAATGCGAGGCTGTTTTAAATACTTATGAGAGACAGTAAGACTATATTAAGTTTTGTATTATACAGTATGTTAAAATACCTTTGTGTTTCCCAACCTTTTTTTCTTCCATTTGTAAAATAATTCCTAAAAACAACTATTGTATATATGCAATTTCCTTTAATGATGCATGTATGAATATCACATGAAAAGTTTTATAGAACTAATATGAACTTTTTTACCGATTGATAAATGACAAAACAAGACTGTATAGTGTGAAGTTGAACACATGTTTATTGCCCTCAGGGTGTGGGAGAAGAGGAACTCCCATCTCCATGGCCTATACTCTAGGCTCGGGACCCGACGCGGGTCCTGCCATCGCGCCCCAGCACTGCATCACGAAGGTAGAGCTTTCTGTTTGTGGCTCCAACCTGCTGGACCGTGATGTGGCATCGAAGTCGGACCCCTTCTGTGTTCTTTTTCAAGAGGTGGATGGCAACTGGGTGGAGGTAAGGAGCGATAACCTTCACTACAACTTATATAGAGAATAGCAAAGTCCAAACCATAACAATAAACTATAACACACAGGGCAATAATGTCGTGTTTTGATGATTAAACATTGACAGCCAATCAAGGTTACAATCAATATAGAAGATAGTCTTTAAATAAAATGTTAAAAATGAAGTGTTAGCAAACGTGCGTGTATGTATGTGCAGTCTCTACGGGACTGTGTCTTGAGCAGCCCAATCATTGCAGGTCCATGGTGCTGGTCAGTAGGGCAAGCCTGCACATGAAATCACTCTTTTACAGCACACTGTAACCATGGAAACACCAAAGGATACAAAGACGTGTTTAGAAATGCAGGACCGAGTTCGCTTTAGAAAATAATGTGTTTAACTGTGGTGTAGAACACTTAAGGGTTAGCGGTCAATGTCAATGATAATATCAAGAATGCTGATCAAGGTTTACACAGAAGAAATCTTTTAGAAATTGTATTACGTTTTATACTAAATCTGTACCACAGATTTATCAGCGGTTGAATGCAAGGAGTAGTTTTAAATGCTTTATATTTAAGAGACAATGGATAATATAACTAACGAAGATAAATATAATACAAAAATAAAATATTTTGTAAATAAACATTTGATTCACACAGAAAACATAAGAAAACAAGTCAAATGTGGATTGTAGGCTGTCAGATTTGTAGTAAGATTGTGACACAAGACAGTTAACACTTCTGTTAATTAGCCAAGTTGGAACGGTTATGTTGGCATGATAGTTGAACACCCCTCCTTCAATTCACATGGCCTCTGTTTGTATGTGACATCAGCTGGCTCGAACGGAGACTGCCATAAACAACCTGAATCCAGTATTTGGTGTGAAATTTCAAGTGGACTATCACTTCGAAGAGGTCCAGAAGCTCAAGTTTGCCATGTTTGATGAGGACAAGTGCAGCTCGCAGCTTTACGAACACGACTTTCTGGGCGAGTTTACCTGCACGCTGGGAGTGGTACGGTAGCATTTTATTGTTTTGTTTGCTGTCTGATCTAGAATTGTAATTGGATAATCATTAGTAATTAACTCAAGACTTTTATAGTCTGCCATATTAAACTTATCAGTCTGCCTGGTTTGTGTTAGATTGTGTCAAATAAGAAGTTACATCGACCACTAATTTTGGCAAACGGCAAGCCGGCAGGAAAGGGAGCCATTACAGTAAGATACAAAATACAGATATTTTATACAAATTGATATATAGGAGTTTTTACTTCTGCATCATAATATGTTCTGTTTATTGTAGATAACAGCCCAGGAATTATCAGATAACAGAATAATCACCTTGACTATGTGTGGGAAGAAGCTGGATAAAAAAGTGAGTTAAGAGCTTGCGATAATCAATTCATACGCTACAAAAGCTGTAGACTTAATATGTATGATGTTGATGTTTTTTATTAATTGTGTATTTCAGGACTTTTTTGGTAAATCAGACCCATATTTAGAATTCCACAAACAAGGGGATGATGGAAAATGGATGATGGTTCACAGAACAGAGGTAAAAGTTTGAGTGTTTCTTATGATTTGGCGTTAAAGTTTAGACATTTTAGACTTTATCCATTCATTTATTGAAAGCCAAACAAATTACAAATGCCTTACAAATAATACAAAACAACGAAGGATCTGAGAACAGACCACATTTTGGTCCACAAATTGCAATTGAATGGTTCCCATGGTCATAAAATTTTACAATTGTGATTTCTTGGTCTGGAAAAGTCATGGAATTTTTAAAAATTGTTCTGTAGTCATTTCCACATTTAATGTATAGTTTTGCTAAAATGTTTCATTGATTAGATGCTGCTTAAAATATTAGTCTGTGTGTTCAGGGTTTTATAGAAAAATTTACATCAAAACTATAGTCATTTAAATCTATATTAATTCAACACATTGATATCTGATATATTAAAGTGTGTGAACCCTCCCACTCTGATTCATTCTTCGCAGGTCATTAAAAACACTTTGGATCCTGTTTGGAAGCCATTCACAATTCCTCTAATCTCACTCTGTAATGGCGATGTGGACAGAAACATCAAGGTGTGTATTACAACAAAACATATTTGGGGAAGTCTTGATTAGTCTTTATCTTAGTAAAACACATTGTGATGAGACAGAATAAATACATAAATTAGCATGAATTCATAAATCAAAAGTTAATGTGTGCTTCCACAGGTGCTGTGCTATGATTACGACAATGACGGAAGCCATGACTTCATCGGCGAGTTTCAGACCACCGTCAGCAAGATGAGCGAAGCGCAGAATTCAGTGGAGGTGATCTTGCTTTACATTATACAGTTTTTATGTACAGCATTTGACAGATGGCACCTTACAGTGAATGCAGGATATACAGTTTGTTTATTTGACACTGGGGTTTAAACCCACAACCTTTGCATTATTCACACCCTTCCCATCAGTGGAGTCAAGTGAGGACTAAAACAGAAACAATAAAAAATGTTTAATTGTGAAAAGTTAAGCTTGGCTCACATTAATGCATGCCACTGTTTTGCCAGAATACTACAGTATGTGAGTACTAGCTATGCCTCATTATCTGGCATAATGAAGCTGGGAATTAGTGAGTGAGAGAGCGAAAGACAGAGGGAGATGGAGAGAGGAGGTGGAAGAGAGTAACTGGCTCTTTTGAGATGCAAATCACTTGTTGTACCGCTGCCTTGTTTATCAGAACAAGCATTGTGTCGCCAGTCACACTTAGACAGAAAATGCATTAAATCTCCAGGAGCAAGTGTTGTGTTTTGTGCCCTATTAAACACAATTGCGCTGTATTCGAGTATTGACACGCTGCTGCAGAGCATTAGCTAGAAGATATGATGTATTTTATGGCGTGTCGTCAAATGAATTGAGCTCCTGCAGTGATTGTCACCCCCCTGCTTTATGCAACGATCACATCTTACATTTAAAAGCACAGCTAGAACTCACAGATGATGCTGATGATGTTTCTATATTGCTTAAAAATAAACAAATTTACAAACAAATTGAAAAAATGAAAGATTTATTATGTATTGATATAACACTTCTGTTAATCATGTGAGTGATCATCAGGAGATGCCAGTGAATCAGTCGGCTGTTGTATCCGTCAGTCTGTCACTGATTTCTTCATTAACTTCTGTGCGAATAACGCAGTGCTCTTTGTTCACAGGTTGAATTTGAATGCATCAATCCCAAAAAACAGAAGAAGAAGAACTACAAAAACTCTGGGATCATAGTAATGAAGTCATGCAAGGTACAGAAATGGAAAGGTCCATTAGCAGCAACAAAAAGCCTTAACATGCACATATAAGCGCATTATGTACTGCTCATATTTCATGTTTTTATTGAATTTTTTTAATTTAAAAAGGTTTTAATTATAGCTTTGTTTGAGAAAAGAAAAGTTTAATGGTGCTAAATCCCCATTTAATGAAATGTATTAATATCAGCAGAGAACACCCGTCACTTCTGCATAGTCACCGTAGCTTTATTCGTCTCGACTAATGAATTCAGTTACTAGGCTTAGTTCTTCTCAATACGTCTGACATTATACATATACTGTAAACATACAGTACAAGGATCTTTTGCTTATACAGTAGACTGTCCAAAGATAATTATGTGATCTTTTTAAGAAAATGTGTAACACTTATTTGTCACTGTTTTGATTCCTTGCTAGATCACAAGAAATTACTCCTTCTTGGACTACATTCTGGGTGGCTGTCAGCTCATGTTTACTGTGATGTGTTTACAAATTTTGAGTCTCTTTTTCATGTCTGTGTGTGAGGGGGGGTTGTTCTTGCATGCAAAATATGAAAATATCATTTGTATGCAGATGATTTTGAAAATATATTCTGCCACTGACAATATTGCGTCTGACAAGCACAATACCAATGACAGTTCTTAGGTTAGAAAGTGCCGTATTTGTACGGCGGGTCCGTTTGACAAATAACATCCAAAGATTTGATACCCGGGGTCCGATATCAAATTGAGTAAAAGCGGCACAGTAAATCCTTTTTTGTCCAGTTAAACCTGCTCAATATATGGTTCTCTTTTGTGACTCAATTGCCTTCACCAGTGTGATTGGTAAGAAATGATACAGAAAGTGAGTGAAATTCACAGGTTGCTATAGTTACAATGCGCTGCAGTGTCGAGGTCCGCGTCTCTCATTTGAAACTAAAGACAGAGAGACGGGGTGAAAGAGAGAGAGGGATCAAGATGGAGATAGAAGTAAACGAAGGAAAAGCTTTGAGGAATTCAGTTGTTGGCGTGCAGATTATGATAATCCCTCATGTAATATCTTCTGTATTGATGTTGCTGTAATAGATTTTTATTTCTCTAGTTTATTTCTAACTAATTTCTCTCATCAACACAGTTTTAAAATGTAGCATCATGAGGTTTACAATGCCAAAGTGATGTCCGAGCAAGACAGACACTCTTAAAGAAATAAAGAAAGAGGATTTTACAGTTGTAACAGCCACAATGAGGATAGATTAGACATCACTACGGTTTACACTCGTATGCCAAACTTCACAGCCCAGTCAGCCGGAGGCCATGACAGAAAATGTGAGGCTGTCAACAGTAAAGGGCTTATTCTGTCACTTCCTATTTCCTCATCCTCTCATTTCCTCAACATTGCTTTTCCTTTTGCCCTATCAGTCTGTTTTTGGCCTTAGGAGGGGTGTTGGTATAGTGGGTAGGTGTTGTACATGAACTGTGATATGTGAAGGTTAGACACAGAGTCTTTCTGCATTAGTTATGTGGCCTGTTGTAAGCACACAGTGTAGGAGCAGGTTTTAAGGTTCCTTGACTGCCGTGAGACACAGATATCAGATCCCAGATATCTTGAGCAGATCTGATGGTTAAACCTCACTGGGTGAAGTTACCATCGCCGCTTTAGCTACATAGAGCTTTGATGCATCATGTGTGAAATGCTGTAGCACCAAAGCTGTTTGTAGTTGTATACAACAGTTCAGTTGGTACTGGCTTATCACATTTTAGGAACACTTCAGCTAAAATCCCTGCCATTATTTAATCACCCTTATATCAGTCTGAACCTTCTAATAACTCAAAAGGAACATTTATTAAGAATGTCTTTGCCATTATTTCATAAAGTGTAAGCGGACTCGTGCTGTCACATATGTTTAAATGTACAATAAACGTTGTCCAAACGTTACATAATATTCAAATGCTTATTCAGTCTTTACCCAGATTTTCATTTTGGGATTCGTTTTTTCTTCTCTTTTTCTTTGCGTATTTTATTCATTTTAATTCTATATCTTTATCTATATTTGTTTTGTTTTAAATGTTTTTTTGTACAGCTGCTTGGCAACAATGCAAAATTGACTTCACTTGACCAGTTTTATTAATGTTTTTTCAGGTTGGCATTGATTTCACAGCGTCCAATGGAAACCCGCGGGAACCGTCATCTCTGCATTATATCAACCCGATGGGCAGCAACGAATATCTATCCGCCATATGGGCCGTAGGCCAGATCATTCAAGACTACGACACGTAAGTATCGGTGTTATTAATAAATACCCATTAAAAGTCCACACATTGCCACAAAAGCAAAGTGCTGAAATCACACCTTCTTGTTCACACTTTATGTCCACAGGGACAAAATGTTTCCTGCACTTGGATTTGGGGCTCAACTCCCACCTGACTGGAAGGTGAGAAAAAGTGTCTATGAAAGTGCGTGCATCTGCGGTGGTGTGGCCACATATTATCGGAAATGGGTGTATTTATTTTTGCAATCATCTTTCTTTGGATACATGTTTTCTTTTTAATGATTCAATCAATTAAATGGAGTGTGAAATTCGCTAAAGACTTCGGATGTGTGAAATGCAAACAAGAATTTAAAGTGTAATGTAGAGAAGAGGGAGATAAAGAAAATGAATAATACTCGCATATCCCCATGATTATGCAACTGTCATCCCATCTGTGTTGCCATGACGCTGGAGTGAATACAAGCAACTCTGAGCGAGGAAATAAAGACAGAAGGATGGATAGATGGATGGTTTTGCGTGCTGTTAAAAAACTGAAGTGAATTCCAGTTAAATTCATGCAACACAATGACCATCTTCTGAATGTGTACATACATATACATGTAACAGAGTAAATCTGAGATGCACAACCTGCATCCTGACCCTTATTATAAGCTTATTGTTGTTCTTTTCTCCTTTTATATTGCAGGTATCGCATGAATTTGCAATCAACTTTAATCCCACCAACCCATTCTGCTCGGGTAATGCTCACAAATATATTGTCAAATTGCCATTTGTGTCTGTATTGTCTAAACAGAGATTCAAGTTTCCAGTTTATTTGGAATGTTGACAGATTGTCAGTGACAGTTTGTACATTAAAATACCTAATATGAGGCACAGGTATTCTACAGCAGTCACTAACTAAATAATACATTTAAGAAATAGAAAATTGAGGAAGAAATCATCGGTATATAGATTATTATTATATATATATATTTATATATATATATATATATATATATATATATATATATATATATATATATTAGCATGTGTGTTAAATGTGCAAGTATGTGTATTAAAGTGCAGCTGATAAAAGTAAACGTTGGAATGTTGTGTGAGTTATATGTTTATGTATGTGTGCAAATATGTTTTATTGAGAGTGTTTTGTACGATTGCAGGTGTGGAAGGGATCGTTCAGGCATACTCCAACTGCCTGCCTCACATCCGCTTTTACGGACCCACCAACTTTGCCCCCATCATCAACCACGTGGCCCGATTTGCAACCCAAGCCCTTCAACAGGACACCGCTGCAGTAAGTGCTTTCAAAACAAATTACAAATGAACGTTGAGAAGGTGCAAATGTGTAAAGTTTGACGTGAGGAATAAGCATCTGATAACTTTACTCATTCAATACAGAATTCCCAGAACTCCTTTTTATTTAATTTTAATTGCTCAGACAATTGAGTCTCATGCAAAAGAAAAGTTATTTTGGATAAGAAAGCAGCATTTGTCAAATGCACGCAAAAGCAAATCACTCAACTGTTCATCATGCACTCTCAAGTCTCGCAAGTTTGGTTTTGTGTTGTCATCTTCCTCCACAACATTTAGCTTGTTTGGACTGTATGGTTAGATAAATCAACTTTATGAATCTCATTTTTGCCAAGCCAAAGCACTGAAAAAAGCACTGAAAATTAGCGTCTGCTAAATGTCCTCAGTGTTAATGTATTTGACACTCTCTCGCATACTTTAAGTCAGTAGTGTCTCATTTTGCTATTTAACAATTAGTGGCTTCCCATGAACAGACAGGCTGTGTCATGTGTGGTTGTCTACGGTGTCAGTGCAGTTCTGGACAGCAAGTCTCCATATAAAAGCCTCATTAGGCTTTTTGCATCCTATTACTCAGCTGCAAAAGCACTTTCAGTCTGTTAAACTAAATGACTAAAACCGCAGCGGCTCCACACCCGCTTCACACAAATCCCTCCAGATCTCTCTCTTTCCTCTGCTCAGAGAGGAACAGTGTTCCTCTGTGTTCTCCCTCTGACTGGAAAACCATTAAAGCTTTGTAGATATAACATTCCAGAAAGGTAGAACTGGGCAGGTCACACATTTCTTTGCGACAGGAGAATGTGTCTGTGTTCCCAGTTTAGCGTAGTCTGTTAAAGAGATCTGTACATTTACTCACCCTCACATCAGTCCAAACCTGTAGGACTTTTTATTCTTTTGTAAAAGGAGATATTTTGAAATATGTTGGTAAGCAAACAGCATTGACCCCCCCATTGACTTCCATTGTATGGGTGCAAACAGTGAGACATAAAGTATGTATATTTTGATATATATCAAAATATCTTCTTTTGCGTTCCACAGAAGAAATAAAGTCATGGTTTGATTGACATAAGGGAAAATAAACAATGACAGAATTGTTATTTTTTGGTGAACTATCCTTTTAACTTCTTGTGAATGTTTTTATCACATGCTATAAAAAGCGAAGGTGTGTCATTCATTACATAACATTTTGCTTAGTGATTCGATTTTTGTAGGATTTTACTCTGACTTATAAAGAATCATAATAGTAGACCATGTACTGTTTTACTCATGTTCTACACGAAGTCTTTTAAAGCTATAGGATAAGTCTGTGCAACTAATGTGAATATGTAATGTGAGGAAATTCATGAGTGAACTGTTCCTTTACGAGTTCATTCGTCTAGTTTTGCTGGGGTGTACACACACACGTCTGTCTGTGCGGTTGTCTAATAGATACCAGCACTGACCCTGGCACAGCAGAGTCTAATTGCTCCGTAAGACACTGGGAAAATGTGCCTCTGGTTGTTAGTTCAAAGTCTGCTGAGGGCCTTTGAACAGCTCACTGCAGCGCTCACAATTTCTCCTGCTCTTATTATCAGCCCTGTGGAAAACAGCCATTAAAATCCCTTTTCAATTACGGCTATTTATAGAAGCTGATTCAGCGAACAAATGTTCTCTTTTTTCCAGTTGTTCAGGGGTTTTAATGACTAATGAGGCTGCGCCCTTAGGTCTGTTCTGTGTACAGGCCAACCGCAAGGCTAGCTTCAGACGAGAATGGGAACTGAGCGATGTTTGTTTGTTGTAAGGCTGTGCACAATGCAAGATGTCATACTGCTGGATAGTCATTATTACACACAATGGTGCACAGAGTTGGGTTTAGCAGAGAGATTTACAGAGAGAGAGCTGCAGAGGATGCGATTACGTCATTTTTGTTTACCTTTATATTTATATGTTTATATAACGCAAAGGATGCTTTTGAGTACAGTATATGAGATACTTCACCCCAGATTATATTTTATTTAGAGAAAACCCTTTTTTGTATTTCATTGTGACATGTTTTTCAACCAAAATTATATTCAGTATTATTTAGATTTGAATGCATCCTTAAGAATAGTGATTAATTGTAATAATAATTATAAAATGTCTAGACATATTACGGTAATGAGATTATTTGCATATAAGAAAAAAAGGTTCTAAAAAGGCTTAAATTTTTTTAGGCAATTAATAATTTAATATTAATATATATAATAGTAATAATTTCTTTATTATGAGGTGAAATGTGCTACTGACTGATCCTTTGACATCCACTCCACTGTTTAAAATGTCACAATTTATTAACAATAAACCATAACATGATATACTTTATTCATAAAGTACAGTGACAGCATTAGTCCTGATTCTCATTGAAAACATCTTGCTGTTATAACTACGGCTGTGACCTGGATGAGTGCAGGAATTTTCTTTGGTGCCCGTTCATGAGCTAAATGCAGTGTTATACTCACACTTCATGACAAACACTTAGTCTGCTAGGAAAACTTAATAGTTAGTTATTATTTAACCTCCTTTAGAAGAATGCTTTCTATCCCTAATTGCACGCTGTCACCTCTAAAAGATAAAAATGGGTAGCCTTAATCCAGTAAGAAGAAGATGTGCTGTGGTTTTACAGGCGCTGTAATGCTGAAAGGGTTTTAACAGCGGTTTGTGAACTCCTCAGTTGCCATTATTTGTTACCGCTACTGGGACTGAATGGTCAGGAAACGTATTTATGCACATCAGCGTAAGGTCTTCGTGGCTTCCTCTATTTGTAATAGAGCTGTATTATGGGAGTGTACATTTGGCATTATGTGGAACACATCAATTTTCGTGTCTGTAAATATTCAGTTTCATGTTCCATGTGTCCCTGCATTGGTTAAAGAGCCACTAATGAGCCTGGCATGAGCACATCAAAAGCTCCGACTTCAGAGGTCTCAGCGGGGAGAGAGAGGTAGTCCACTGCTGGTGACCCTGTGCAGGTACTGCTGGACGTCCAGCAGCTGGCAGATGCTAACTGTGTTTAAACCTGTCCAAACAATGTCTTCGTAAAGGTTACAGTTTCCTAAATTATTTCTTAGATTAATTTTCCTAAATTAATTATGAGATTAGAAGCATCAAAGTAGTCATACAAATTATGAAAATATATAATGTGTGTTTACTGCAAGATGCTATGATAGATTTTGAGATACAATACTGAAATTAATTGTTTTAAATACTGAAATTAATGATTTAATAAAAATACCAGAAGTTGGCTTCCTAAACATTGATTTCAATCTTTGACATGCCTTTACTCCGTTAATATTAAATACATCAAGGTTATATCTTCATAGTATGTTGAAAAAAGTAAATCACAAAAAAATGATTTAGCTGTACTTTCACAGACAGGGTCACATATTTGCAATAGTTTTACAATTTTACAATTGTTGACATGCTTGCAAGGAGACAGAGCTGTAAAGTGTTTTTGCATGACTCAGTTTGGTCTTACAAGACTCTTCTGGGAAACAATGTGTGACACTTTATTCCTGTATCGGTGCATGTGGAGAGGTTATATTATGCATGTTTTTTCAGATGGTTAGTTCTTAGACAGCCTGTTTCTTTTGTTAAGCCGTGTGTATATTTAGGGAGGTTAAAACAGTGCTAACAGGAAATGTTGCCCACAGTGTCTCAGCAATACAGTATGGCATTAAGGGCAGGGGGCACGGCCTCGCTCCTCATCTGATTCCATTCCGCATGACGGTTCTGCTCATATAGGACCTAAAGGAAAGAGGACACAGTCTTGCCATTCTTGATAGTGTTACATATTTTTATATCATGTATAAGGGTCTGTAGTATTTAACAAATAACATAAAGAAAACTTGTTTGACAATTTAAAGCTGCTTTAAGCTGTTTTTGTCTTAGCAAGGGTGGCAGATAATTCTAGGAAAATTGTAATTAAAGACACCCATCTTTCTGTGTGCGTCAGGGCTGGACTCCAGGATGAAATACTGAAGTATTTGCATCATGTATGTGAAGCAAAAGCTAAATTATAGCAGGAAAGAGAGAGGAACCGCTTCAAGCTAAGTGTTAATGTCAGTAAGGAGCTGCGGCAGAGCGCACGAGTGGGGAAAGTGACAGCGTAAATCCCCTCTGCACATTTACTCTCTCTCGCTGTCTGTCTTTGCAATGTGGGGGGAGGGTGCTGAGACTGTTGTCACACAAATTTCAACACATCAACATGTTTTTTTCTATCATTGAATCTCAAATACACCATCAGAATTGTGGGTATATTAAATATCCTATCAGTGGCACTTGTGGATGCAAACATCACTATTGGTCACACTTAAAGGTTTTTCGAAACCTCACATAATTTTCCTTTTTGATAGCTCATCATGAAGGTTTTTTGAAAAGACAATGTATGCTGTGTGTGTTCCTATAAGCTATCCTAGAATATCAACTAGACTTAACGTTTTGGTGGACAGGAAAATCCTATTGACTTAAATTGAGCAAGGGATCACGAGCCATAACTAAGAACCAGAATCGCCTAGAGACTCATGGTCTCTATGGGCAAGGTCCAGCAAATGACCACATAGCGACCACCCAGCAACGCCCTAGCAACCGCCTTACACATCCCACCTTAGCAACTGCGTGTGTTTTTGCTCCTTTCATTATATTTAGGCATCATCTGTCTGTCTCTCCTGCAGCAATACTTCACACTACTGATTATTACTGATGGGGTGATCAGTGACATGGATGAGACCCGTCACGCTATAGTCCAAGCTGCCAAGCTGCCCATGTCCATCATTATCATCGGGGTGGGCAATGCCGACTTTACAGCCATGGAGTTTCTGGACGGGGACAGCAGCGCACTGCGATCCTACACGGGAGAGGAGGCAGTCCGAGACATTGTGCAGTTTGTCCCATTTAGAGACTTTCGCAATGTGAGTATGATTTCTTTGTCCTTACACCTGAAGTTGACCCAGAGCCATAGTAAACACTGGGTAAATGTAATCTTAGGTTATTTTCTTGTGCACTGTTCATGCTTAACCCAGGGTTAATGATTAACCCTGACCTAATCCGTAAATCTTGACTTAATCGTTGACCTAAACGTGGTGTTTAGGTTTAAGATTTCACACTGTACATTTGTAACGATGTACAGTGTACAATGTTGACTATTTTATGTTCTTAAGGAGTCATCTCTTTATTTGTTGGGTATTATTTTATCTGATTTGTGCATTTTAATTGACAGAAATCCTTCAAATGACGTGTAAAATCCATAACATGTATATCTCCATTTTTTTAAATAGGTAACTCGTGTATTGATATAATATTTTTTATGACTCAATCAACAGGGCAAGGGTTCAGAAAATATAAACAGATGGTTTGAGATATTAATATAATTTATATTTAAAGTTTTAATTCAAAATGTCACATCCATAATGCTGGAATTGCCCAACATTACTTTAACCAGAGCTAAAACTGAATCTATGTTTAAGTGCAGTGTAAAAATCCTTTCAGTTATATAACTCTTGGTCACATGGTAATTTCAGAGTCAAGTCAAGAAGTCTTTACTGCTCAGCATTAAACTCGTAATATTATAGAGATCAATTGACCCAATGGCTTTAGCTTCCGTACACAATCAATACTGCTATTGCCAAAGACCTCTGGATAGTTTCTTGTTGTTCTTAACTGAATCCAATCCTGGATCACGTATGTAAACAAAATCTGCAGGAGGAGTGCGAGTGGGCAGTCTGTGGGCCATGTGATTTCCTCAACAGCAGGAGAGAATAGTCAACGCTCTTTCATTTGGGCTCCATTCAGAAGAAATTAAAATTCATTTAGCTTAGTGAGAATATGGAGTGACACAGTGCCAACATTCACCACCAAATGCGTCTGCCATTTCTTCGTTTATATTGGACGGACATATATTTAACAAGTCCTCACTGCCAACATGCACTCAATAATGCATATTCAACAACGACGTCGTGTTTTTGTTGTTCTTACAGGCTCCGAAGGAAACTTTAGCCAAATCCGTATTGGCGGAGCTGCCTCAACAGGTCACACAGTATTTCAAACAGAGGAACCTGTCGCCTAGCAACACAAAGCCGGAATAAGAGCTCGAAGCCTGAAGTTCACAATGCATGTTGCCAAAACCTGCTAACTGTTTACAAACCCCCCCTTGACCAATTAAATGGACAAAGTGCATGTTTTTCTGTAAATAAGTGTTTTTAGTATATGTTTTTATTTATTGGTTTATATATATATATATATATATATATGACAACTCATCAAGATGCAATGGCTATTTATGTGTCTATCACAAAATAAGGTATATAAATAACGGTATATGGCTGAATGTAAATTTATACTAGTGTTGTGTTTTAAGAGAAGTGAAAGAGAAAAAACTAAGAGTATATTTTATGTTGTGATTTGTATTTAGTGATCGTATGGTGCCATGGTCAAGGTGGTGTTGTTGAATTTGTACAGTTTTATTGGTTGTTTGTTTTACTCAGGTCAATAAATTTCATTTGTGAAAAGAACAACCATGTGACTGGTGAACATTATTAAAAGAAACTGAGCCTATTGATCACATTACTTTAAAAAAAAAAAAAGGTAAGTAATTGCAGCAACACATACATGAGAAACATCTTTATTTCCAAACAATCTCTCTTCACTGGTTATGTTCCAGTGAACTATAACACACAGTTTCATTCTCATCTTTATACGGCACAGTTTATGAAAATTCCAGCATTTTTTTGCATTGCAGCATGATTTAAAAAAAATTAAAGTCAAACTTAAAACTCAACAAACATCTTCAAACAAGCACTGCTCATGTAATGTCTGATTTGTCTGGTGATGATGTCATATATATGGTCTAAATGTTTCATTTTAGAAGTCTTCTTGATCCACAGTTGTCAGTCAGTCAGTTCCCTTTAGCCACTAGCTCGGATGATGCCGCAGGGGTGGGTGCGTCACCAGGTTAAGCTGCCAGAGGTTTAAACTGTATGGATAGTAATGATATAAGGAGGATGGAGGAGGGGAAGTGTCATGTTTTGAGAGCATCAACAACCACAATATAAGTTAACCCTACAGAAGCTTTTAATAGATATCAAGCATATAACAAAATTCAAACACACAAGAAATACGTAGTTAAGGAGCTGAATTGTTTTAGGTAATGATTCACAGCTCTATAGGCAGGCGGGTAAAAACCCAAGCCTTGGGCAGCACAGGTAGTGAGAGAAAGAGATAGTGAGTGAATGTGCTCTGTCAGTGTGTTTATCTGAAGAGCCTGTTGCGCTTTATGGGAAAGCCAATCTCTTCCACGCTACCTTCACTATCGCTGCTGGATTCAGAGTCGCTGCTGCCCGAGTAAGCACCGAGCCCCGGCAGGATGCCCACACATACAGCGGCCGAGGGAAGGTGAAGGACGCCCGAACGGGTCACGTCTGTGCTGAGGGATTTGGCCTCACCCGCCTCCCGCTCTGAAAATACGAAACAACGGATAAAGATCAAGGTGATCTTAAAAAAAAATTTTTTTAAAGATTTCAAACGATCTAAAGATTATCAGTACACTTTGTTGGAGTATTTTGTATTTTTCAAGAAATAGTAATTTTGTCTAGATATAAATGTGTTAATCAAAGACAAGTTGTAATTTCTGTGGTAATCTGCAGCACACCACAGATGCTGTGGAATGAAGCTTAACTTATATTTAACCCGAAAATCCCTTCAGTAACACTTCTAAAACAGATCCAAGTTTTACACTGGCTCTAAAGCTGCAATTTTCATAATTCAGGACAAGAAATTGTGCAACACCTTTGAGGTTTTGGGTACTGTGATGTTTTAATAGAGTTTAAAAGCAATTCAAGCACAATGACTTCCATGGCAAGTACCTAAAATCACTAGATTATGTAATTTATACGTATGAGTATTTAATCTTGCACTTTCTTACCTGTTTGACTGCCATTGCCAGCTACTGTCTCCTCTGCTTTCAGCTTTTTACTTCCTTCTGAGGATTGAGACGAACTGCATGAAGACAAAAACACAAACAAATAATGGGACCTCAATCTCAGTTTTGTACAGGTATTTTAATTTATCATTAAATTCCAATATTAATATTAATGATTATTTAATTCTGGGTTATTTTACTTTCTAACTGCTTTATTGTGTACCTGCGCCGTTTGACTGCTCCAGCCAGCAAGTAGGCCTGAGATAGGTGACTGGTCTTGTGTTCTGATGGCTTGGGTCCTGATTTTTTCTCTGGTTCCTTCTTGTGGCCCTCACTGCTCGCCAGCTTCTGCAGAGCGCTGTGATGCTCACGGGTTATGAAAAACCACTGAGACACACACAGGTGTAACTACACCATGAAGCCATTCACAACAACACGCAGCCTACCTTCCAACACTGGGATTTAAGCACATTTTCGAAATGCAGTTTCTTCTAAGATAAAATGATAATCCCAACTGGAGCAAAGTTACCACAAAAACAGAATACTGAATACCTCTGACAGAGGAAGCGACACTAAAGAGAGCAACCACTCATTGTCACTGTCACCACAGATACCAAACCTACTTCCATTTTCTCAGCACTCACAAATGGCCTAAAAAGGTGACACACTTACAGGTAAGACCATTTTTGTGCTTCCACGAGAGACAAATTCAGTAGAATTAGGGCACATTAGTGTATTATGAAGCAGATCGCAGCTCTTAGTGGTGCTTTTAGATGCAGTTATCAAGCCTGGGGAAAGGTTTCAGTTGCCACGACAACGCATCCTCCAACATTCTATCTACAGGCATACCTGATTGGCAGAAGAGAAAGGGCACTGCTGATCGTGTCACTAGCTTCATGATGAAAAATCAATTGTATGGTGTGGATAAAAGCATTGTGCTATCCAACAAAATTGTGCTAATATGACAATATAATCATTTTATATACATTACTGTGCATCTAAGCAGAAGCCATGCGACTAAATAGAAAAGAGGCATTGTACATATTTGGTGGCATCAATATATATTATATTTAGCACTAAAATGTATTTGGACACTTAAGACACAGTTTTAGATCGCTAAAGACATTGAAACATGCTTGAACATACTCTGTGCTTTTAACTCTAATATAATCCAATTATCGTAGCATAGCTTTCGACTTTGTGCTTCATTTTCCACTGAATTGCAAAATTTTTCCAGCTGCAAAACAAAGTAAATTACTTGAAACAAAAAGCACAAAGACAGGCAATTTTCCCGTTTCATCTCCCATTTGCCAGGCCTGCTTGACTTTCTGTTGAAATCCACAGCGCACCAGGCTTCCCCGGGGCGGTCTTATTTGAGAGCATGTACACTAACAAGGTACAAGAACTGTACTTTACTTTTCACTAGACACCGGCGTGTTTGACAGCTGCGGTTTCCACTGCCAGCTTAACGAAGGTAAGAGCGGAGACAGATTCGGGCTGAAAGCAAAACTGCCTGTCAGTTTTCCAAGAGTTGTATGACAGTAAAATTGTGTGCACTTTAAAAAGGATATCCTGTATTCCTTTATCTCCTGAGCATCCTCTTCCCGCCTGCGTTTCTCTATTAGAGACTGTTGCCGTGACACCTCGTCGAGAAAGCTGGTCTCGTCTTCCTCCAGACCTTTAACCATGTTCTCTGTGGAGAAACAGATGAATTAATTTTTTTCGGTTTATTAGAAGTTGTAGCAGGGGCTAGTTAAAGTGCTAGTTACTTCTGTTTCAAACTTATTTCTGTGGAGAATGTTGCTTTATGATTCATACATGCTGAGTGACCGAAGCTTTCAGGCTCTCACATTCTGCATAACATCTATTTTTGTGTTACACAGAAGAAACCAAGACAAAATTGTAAACATAGTGTCAAAAATCATTCTGTTAAACTAAGAACTTCTGTTCTGCAAATATGACCACAGCAATAGTTGGATAGTAGATCAAGAGATCTGGCCCTTGGATTCAACAGCAATAGGAGCAGCAATGGTCGCTAGGGAGACTGAGAGTGGGTTTGTCACCAGGGATACGGAGACGAAGCAGAGATGCTAAGATCATGCCAGTCTCCCATCAGCAACCGCAAGAACAGACCTGCTCTTGATCTCTACCACTCCCATCTGTTCACACCCATAGACACCCACTGAAATGCTGAAACATACACCAGCACTTGTGCGCAAGCAGTGACAGATTAACCCAAAATTGAGGTCACATCTAGAAGATAGAGTCAAACCCCTCGAGACTGCGTGACGCGTGTCATCCGCGAGAGCAGCGTTTGATAAAGAATAAAGACTTGATGATGGGAGGGAATCATAAGAGCTTACTGAATTTGAACTGCTCCTCATATTCCTCCTGTTTCTTGTCTTTCTGCTCTTGTAGCCTCTCGAACAGAGATCGGGGGTCGTACTCTTCCTCTGGGACCTCTGGGGCATAATCAAAAGTTGGCACATGTATGCAAGATCTAATGTCTATCATTAAGCCTCTTGTTTATTTGTTTGGTTTCTGATAGCACAGGCTTGAAATCTTCTTACCCTCTGGGTCGTCTGGCTTGCGGACCTTTTCCCATTCTTCCTGCCTCTTCTTTCTTTTCTCTTCTAATTCAGACTCTGAAACAAACTTTCGGCCGAGGTCCACACCATCTGCCATGGCAGAACCTACACAATCATAGTCATCAGAAGTGCACAAATATAATGCTATTAAACATAATTTTGCTCAACTAGGCGCATTTATCTACACTCACCGGATCGGTGTCAATTTGATAAGGATGAAGACTGAAGGCAGTTCATGAAGTCATCTGCAGTTTATTCTGTTCAGATAGGAAAGAAAACTATTTTGAGATAACAAATACATTTATTCTATCATCAATTTATTCACTGCTGAATAACTAATTAGATTAGAAAATGAACAGTGAGCTAATAAAGATCTTTACAATGGTGACAAATATCTTTTAAACAGATGTTGCATCAGGTTCATGCATGTTTGAAAAAATATGATCTGTGCTTTTGGAAGTCTTTGGATATTTAATCAGCAGTAATTAAAAGATAAAAAAGTTATAGCAATGTTGAAAAGCTTTACAAAGTCTGTGAAAAAGGTGAATACTGCCCCCTAGTGTAATATTTGAGCAGTGACCACCATAAGAGAGTACAGACTGACCCATTTCCTCGTTTTATTGCAGCCGAAACTTTAAAAGGCACAGATAATTAAAAAAAAAAAATTAGCCAACATATTTCATATTTATAACTCACATAAAACACTAAGACCTCATTTGAGATATATTAAAAAAGATATAACTATAAAAACAATTTCGCTAACATCTGGCAGTGAACGTTTATTAACACTTTTACTGTCAAAGTGGAATATGCATGACACACATTAAGAACCACACAGCAGACAGTTGCGTGGTAACCATAAAAATGAAACATTACAGATATAAAATTGTAACATGTTTCAGAAACGACAATGGCACCATACGACCACTTTATTTAATATATATGCAAAAACCACTGCAACAAGCAGCTACAATATATAATACTTTAGTATTTGGCTGAGACAACACTATAGCTTCAGAGCCCGATCTGAAGTCGAACATGCACGGCTGTGATCAAGCTCATGACTGGCTGATCAACAGAAAGAGATATTAATCCAGCAGTACGCTAAATATACACTATATAATAATATAATAAGCTTGCTTTGCATGTTAAACGAATACGCCATTAGTTGAAAATGAGACGAGGAATAAATAATCTTTCTCGAGATGGAAATACGATCAAATATTTACCCAGTCCGGTCTTGTATCTTTGTAAAAGAAGTCCGTGTGCAACATCTGCTAACGGTACGTAGTTCCCAAGCAGACTTTCGTTCATGGGAAATGTAGTTTTTATAGGACGATGAGCTTAGGAAATTTTCACTTTCGATTTTATTTATTATTGTATGTTTTTGTAGGTCTAGGAGGTAATTTATATTATTATTGCTGTAGTCCCAAGTAAATGTGTTTATTTAAGTGTATGTATCTGCTTGAGTTTTTTAATCGTTTGCATAACGATGTATGCATGTTGTATAAAAAGATACAGGATCAGGTAGGCAGGTGAATTTTCCCATATTCCCATATTTCCGCAATCCACGTTTACAAACACACGAAACAAAAAACAAAATAACACTAACTAAAGAAAACCATAGAAATAATGATAATAGTTGCCATTATAAACCATCAGCTGTTACCCATTAAAATCATTTAAAAATGTCCACAAAAACCAAACGTTTCCAATAAAACCAATACAATTTCCATTACAGCCATTCATTTTTTAAATAATTTATTTTCAGTAGGTAAAACAAAAGGGTATGAAAGGATGCACATTACAAAGTTTTTATAACTATTATCAGTGTGTTTAATACCACATCAAAGCGTAACGATTACACATTTGACTGGTTGCTGGGAGGGGTCGAGTTCAGCATCATGTGCTGGAGAGAAATATGCGACGACGCGCACTAACACACATAGCTTTGATTGATTCTCCAGCAATCTCCCACAGTCCTCAATGCTTTCACTCTTAAACAAACCTTCTGCTCTCGTTGTCTACCCGGATCTGTATCTTAAATAAACACTATGCTGTTTATCGCACGGGCTGTGTGTGAGCATGAATCATATTTCTGAGAAGTAGAGCAGCACACACACACTTCCCGTGTAGTCTTTGTGTTCGGCCTACAGTACTACAGCTGCGTTTCCGAAAACCGCTTTACCGGGTGAGTCAGTTTTGTCTGTGGTATATTTATGTTATTTAACAACAAACAGAGATGTTAATTCATGTGTCGTTTCACGTGAATATTTTTAACTAGCGTTTTGTTCATCCATTTAAATGTGTTGCTAGTTATATTGTTGCTAACGTTCATTTCTGATATGATGAAAGAGGCTGATTCACAACCTAACGGCAGCATTTGGCGTGTCTTTATTTCGGCAAATACGTTTGCATTATAAGCAAGACAATCATATTGCAAGATTTTGGAGTATGACATTTTTGGGCTGACACGGAACACGTCTGTTATGCTGTTAAATGCTGCCTACGTAGGCAACTTAGTAGGATTTGAGACGCAGCCATAGAGACTCAAGTTTACTGACGCCAGTTTAGTAAAACGAGAGTATTTTTATTAGGTTTATGCGGATTTCCTGCGGGTTTGTGAACTGCGAGGTTGTGTTACGTGTTACCTGGTCAGTGTTCATTCACGTGAGTGTGTGTAGATTTAAATTTGTGTTGTTGTGAAGTTGTTTGGGCGCTAGCTGCGTAAGTTAGCCGCTGCTAACACTGACAACTTATAACACTGGAACGACTATTTGTATGGTTTGTGTATATTTGCTATTTTATTTTATTATATGTGTCCCTGCCTGTGAAAACCCAGCTAAATTCATTTTTTTTATTTATATATTTATAGTTAAAATCTAACGTTAATACTTGTTATTTCATACTTTGATTTTAAGACTTTAGCCTGGTTTTTACAGACAGTGAAATATATTAGAAAAACGTAGATTTGCTAAGTTAATTTATGTGATAATGTATACAATCAATTCAACTTATTGTATAATAACCAACATTTTACGGTTTGTTATTAAGCAATTCTTCAGGATTTGGAAGGAAGTTTAGATATTAACAGTGACTGTATTGTACTGGATGTTTACAGACTTAATGCCTTAAAGCAAAACATTGTTTACTAGACAAAACAACAACACCAGCCTTGTCAAGAAGCAGGCACTGCATTGTAACTACTGTAATAGGGTTATTATAGCCCACAACGCTATGGTCTGATATCATTTTGGCCAGCTAATGCAATTTTGTGATAATCATATCAGAGACTATCATAATGGATACACTTTTATATGAGGGTTGTTTGTTTGTTGTTTATAGTGTCTTAGTTTAGTTCAATTTATGTTTTTCCTATCTTAGGTTGTCATGTTTTCTTCCTATATTGATGATAAGAGTTTTAATGAAATTTCACTGTTTGTCTTACAGGAGTGAAAACCTCCCAGGCTGTAGGATGCGTGTTGACTGCATCATTAGTTTTGCTCATCTATGTCTGGCTGCTGATCATCTGCAGTAGCACAATGACCGACGCGTCTACTCGACTCGTACCGAGACACCCTCTAAAGTCCTTCCAATGATATGATAGTAGCCACCTGGATTGCATTCTGTGCCAGCAGGAGCCTCGCACGGGTTCTACGATTGACCGTAGAACAGCTGCAGTCAGTGCAGTTTTGGCCCAGCTTCTCGTCCAGCGGAGCCATGGGGAACAGCTGCGTGTGCAGAGAGGACAGTGACGTGGAGGAGGGATCGGCCCCTCGCAGGCAGCTCAGGCGAGTGGATAACTCTGTATCCGATCCCCTGGAGGCCAGAGGCAGCCGGCCCAGGGACCCGGTCCGGCCGCCCAGACGAGGTCGAGGGCCGCACGAGCCACGTCGGAAAAAGCAAAACGTGGATGGTTTGGTACTGGACACGCTGGCTGTCATCAGGACTCTTGTTGACAAGTGAGTGTTGCTTTAATTATGACATCAATGTTGACAGTAAGGAATGGAGAGACATTGCTGTGTCATATGTGATTTATAGTTTATTCCGTGCAAGAATATATCATACACGTCATATCACATTTTTATTTCCCGTTTGGTAGTGTGTCAACAATAAAATCTCTTCATCTGTGGCTAAAAGCATTAGGTGCATATTTAATCACTGCAACAGAAAAGCCATTTGCTTGTTATCTTTTTGTCAAAGGTATGATTATTTACCGCAGTGATGCCACACCCTTTACTTTAAAAGTTTGCGTCTTTATATTTGCAGATGGAGAGTTGATTGACGAGCCTGTCAAAGCTCATTTAATGTGCACGGCATCATTTATTTATTCATTCATTTGCAAAGCAGTGCATTTAATCTTAATGTATTGCCAAAGATGGCAGCTTGAGATACCAGAGGAGCACTTCATGTTTCTTTTAACATTTTGGATTGATATCAGAGCCGCCAGTTACTCTTCCTCATGTTCTTACACCTTCCCACACAGCCACCGGCCTACAGCTTTCAACCGATGGACGTTCACATCGTTCACATGAGAGATTGTTTTCAGATTCATTGAATCAGACCTTACTGATCCATCTGTTCTATTTGTATATCGGATAACAGCTCAGATTTAGGCTTGGATTGCATTCTTCTAAATTTTATATAACCCTATCTCTGTAATCTTTTAGGAGAATAGGAGAAGAAAGGATTCTGTTGTTGTCAGACTCAAAATTAAATTCAGTTCTTTCAGTTTTGTCTGATTTAAAGATAAATACCTAAAAGACACAAGGGGGAGTGCCAGCTTTTGATTTTCTATTGTTTAAAGATGGATTATGTTTTGTTTCCTCAACCACATCCTTTGACATCCGTTGTTTCACATGTGTACACCTGTAGCTCAGGCAGGGTAATATAGACTGTGTGGTTACCACAACATTTTTCATTACATGAAATTGTATTTAATCATTGTATAACAATACATAGTAATGCACATCATTTTTCACTATATGGAAATAGTCTTTAATCGTTGTATAACAATACATAGTAAATAATGCATTTAATTGAATTTAATTAATATGTTTTTCTATTGAGAAGTTTTACTTAAATCTTATCATTTTTCCTTTTGTTGTTCTCTGTCTTTGATTTTCCTCTTTAATTAATAATTAATAATAAACCATTGCCAGGAAGTCAGGACAAATATGTCAATAGGGTAAATTCCCCAATCCTACCTGTAACCCATATACACACCTGCTGTCATGTTCTAGGTAATGTGTATAAGAGAAATCCGTTCTGTGCCCACTGACAGAGCAAGAAAACTGTGATGTTTTCGACTAGAAAATAGCCCTGTGCGACCATTATGCCAACTCACACAGACACCCATGACTGGGGGGCAATAAACATTTCTTTCTTTCTCAACCACCCTTGCTATCTATTCCTTCTCTTCATCTGCTGTATGAAAACATAACCCACATTGCCCACAGGCCACTGATTTATGACTGACAAATGAGCCACATCAATGACACTTTGCAGACTAGAGAGAGAATTTATTGTCCCTGCATAAATGTCTCACGTGGTGTTTTGATGTGCTGGGCTTCCTCCAGGAGCATCCTGGAGGAGTTTGCCATCACCGCTTAGATTTACCGTTACGGTCCCAGCTTGTAAAATGGATGGGTAGACCCTGCAGCCAAAACAAGCCAAACAGCAGCAGCGGCGGTAGTCTGCCCTGCCTGCCCTTCGATAGCAATCCGTCATGTGTCGTACAATCGCCCATTATACCATTAGGCTTTCATAACTAATGTCTAGAGCCAAAGACTAAATAAGGTCCTTACCCAAACACACACACACTTACATGCACCCAGGGAATAAGACACAGAAGCAAACATTTGTTTACTAGCTTGCTCTAGTTTTTTGGCATTTCCATTAAGAGCATTTGTTCTTTTCTGTTTCAGTGACCAAGAGCCGCCGTACTCCATGATCACACTACACGAAATGGCAGAGACGGGTGAGTAAAGTCGGTCAGAGCGCTGCTGTGTTTACATGGGGGTCAACTAGTGTTTTTCCATTAGAGAAACAAGTGCAGCTGGTTGTCACCCCCTGGCTCCCGATTAATTTATTAGGATGTTAATCTAGCGGTGTAAGCTCTGTGGGTATTAGTGACTGCTGCTTTTGAAGTTTGATTTGAACCCCGTGCCGCCATTGTCATGCTCAGTTCTGCTGCGGTGGACTTTAAAATCCCTCGCAGAACCATGACGGCTGGAACAAACACTGTTTATGTATCTGTATGTGATACTACACTGCTGTTGTGTACGTACTCCCGTCGCATGCTTATTTACCTGGTAATCTTTTTATTTACTCTCGTCTACCTGCAGTGCTCTTTAGCATGCAAGGGTATGTGTGGGTCATCAGTCTGCCTATCTTGTCTGTGTAGCTGTTGATTTTATTTATACGTGCATCTGTTCCTCTGAGCTGAGCCTGCATGTTGTGGTTTGAGACTCTGTGGCGTCAGGTGGCTGCTAAGAGATTCATGCTGGAGTAAACAGGCTCTGTTCTTTAAGACTAAAGACCTAACCTACTAAAGAGAATTTCTGAGCTGTTTTTACAGGGGGTCTATGCTATAGCTTTTTCAGGAGGGTTCCTGTGATTTCCATGTTTATACACTACAAGAGCAGCGTTGATTTAAACTGTCATATCATCTTTTTAGTAATGGTTGATAACTATATTTAAAAGTGGAATAATCAATATTTGATCTTTTTGAGAAAATGATGCTAATTCATAAAGTGATAGCTCGTTCTTGCTGGTTTTCATGTATTTGTCATGTGAATATTGATTAAGCTATGTGTAAAAATACATGTATAATTTCAGTAATTTATTATATAACTCATTTGCTAAGTGACACCATATATAATATTGGCATTTTTGTAGTCCATCACTGGCCAGCCTGTTCTTGAGATGTGGGCATCAGCCAAAACTCATATCATTCAACCAATCATTTTTAGTGTCTGAATGCAGTTTTATAAAGCTTTCTTAAAAGCAAACAAAGCACATCTCCCAAAAACTGAACATTTCTTTGTTTCCCCATGTCTTCTTTTGTCTCTCTGTTTTCACACTGTAGATGATGGCTGGTTAGAAGTGGTGCAGTCTTTAATTCGGGTAATTCCTCTAGATGACCCACTGGGTCCGGCTGTAATAACCCTGCTGCTGGATGAATGCCCTTTGCCCACCAAAGTGAGTTCACATATACATTCTCACAACATCATATTTTCCATCATGGATGCTAATGGTCCTCTGTTTATGCTAGCGCTTTGAGTATAGGATCTCAAACACTCATCTAGCATATGATGAAAGCCTGGCCCTCTTTGGCTTACATCAGCAGACACTTCATGTTTCACCACTTCAACATTTCCTTTTCTTATGTTATGTTGACACCTGGGTTAAAACTGTTTATAGTTTATAATGGTGGGCAGATTAACACTTAAAGCATCAAGATTGATACTTTTAAGAACTGTACATGTATACACAACCACAAGCACAGACATTGCATTTGAAATGTACTGTACTAACAGTATATGGGCATCACTTGTTTGTGTATTTTCTCAGGATGCTCTGCAGAAGTTGTCTGACATGTTAAATCTGAGTGCCGCTGTGGCCCGTCAGGACGCCCTCATCCCTGCCAAACACCGCAACACCACAGCAGTGCTGGGCTGCCTGGCTGAGAAACTGGCTGGTGAGAGAAATGCTAACACAAAGCCCTACATACAGAAATGCTCACAAAAGTGTCTAATTATTTAGATCCATATAAAACTCTGTCAATGAGTCATCAGCATTCAGGGTTTTGTCAAATGAGTCCTAGATCTTTTGCATCCTGCTTTACCTCTTTTGTGCATGCTCTGAAGCTAAAATGCTGTGTTTGCATAATGCGAGCTGTAGACCTGTCATGCCCCAGCATGCTGCAGTTTCCCTTGGAGACCTGTGATCTGACGGCTCTGCTGAGCCTGCGACACGCAGAGTTCACCCAGTCAATCATTGTCCACTTCTTTTAGTGTTTAAAGATATGTCCTGCTTTTCTGAGGTCAACACGTTGTCCAGATTAATCAGTTGTTTGAATCTGTAGTACTTGATATGAGTTCTTACTCTTCTGGCTACAGGTCCAGCAAGTATTGCCCTCCTCAGCCCTGGAACTCTGGAATACCTGCTTGAGAGTCTGGTGAGAGCATTACATACTACTCAATTAACACTACTGTACACGCCCTATTTCACAACACAAATCAAGAACATTTTTCAAACAATGCAAGATGCATCAAAGGGTTATTTATAACCTCATTGACGTTAAAATTGTACGCACGTTATTATGCGGTTGCTTTATTTTTGGCTTGTGGTTTAGTGCAAAAACTACTACTGTAACTGCAAGTTATAAAATGCTACAAAGTGTAAAATATGCCCCTGTAGCTAGCCTTGTCATGTTTCACAATTTAATGATCCACTTAACAATTTCCAGTTATGTTGTTACATTACATATGAAGTTGTTGTAATTGCATCACTGTTATTAATAATAATGATGATGTGGTCTTACTTGTTTCAGAGCTCTGAGGCCCACCCAACTGTCATGCTGTTTGCTCTTATTGCTTTGGAGAAATTTTCTCAGACCAGTAAGTTTGACTTCTTGCCTTTTAATGCATTCTGGAAACATTTGGAAAGCTGTTTTTTGATAAGAGCGGTTGTTTCAGGTGAGAACAAGCTAACAGTATCAGAATCGTGTATCAGCGATCGTCTCTCTGTTCTGGAATGCTGGGCCGATCATCCAGACTACCTGAAGCGTCAGGTCGGCTTCTGTGCTCAGTGGAGCCTTGATAACCTCTGTGAGTAACCAAGACTGCAATGAGTACATCCCTGTTTTACAAAACAAATCAGTAGTTTTGTGTCTGTACTGTGGCTTTTTAAAGAAACAAACCTAGTAACAAAATATTTTTCAGTGAATGTAAATCTTTTCTGGTCATTTTTATACCTTTTGTAACTTATCTGTTTTTATTAGGTATGTCTGTTTTGTGACAAACAATTGGTTATATTATTAGCCTGGCCAACGTTTCCTTATATTTCATGTTGTCACGTAGTGTGTCTCATTGAGAATTTTATTTCTGATCACCCTTTGACCCATAGTCATTAAAGAGGGCCGCCAGTTCACCTACGAGAAAGTCAACTTGAGCAATATCAACGCCATGCTAAACAGTAATGATGTCAGCGAGTATCTCAAGATCTCTCCTACTGGGCTGGAGGTAAGAGACAAACCTTTACTGCATTGTAGTTGGATCTGCACAGCTTTTCTCATTGTGTGCACACAGGACATAAAGGATGTGTGGAGGTTTATGAATGATGGATGTTCGAATTCAGTGGAAATCTTGAAGAGCTTTTTGTTAAATTCTGTGGGTACAGATTCTGTGTGGGCCAGCTGATGATTCAGAGAACCGATTTCACTTCCAGGAGGACACAGTATAAAACAAAATATAAACAAAGCATTTTTTCACACTTCAGAAAATGGTTCACATATCACTGCTATTCTTAGAAAGTACTAAGCGTACACTAGATTTTTTAAGTCACGTATCTTGTGGTGGAGTTGCTAGGTATCAAGTTTATACTAAAGGTAAAACTTATGTTTTGGTACCCGGGTGCTAGAGAGAACTTTAGTGCCAACACAACTTTACTAGTTACAAAAGAGGTTGTTTAGTGTTTTTCCTGTGACATAAAATTTCAGCCTAATGTGGTCAGTCTCTTGATTTACAGGCCCGGTGTGACGCATCATCGTTTGAGAGCGTCCGTTGCACTTTCTGTGTGGATTCAGGTGTTTGGTACTATGAAGTCACGGTCATCACCTCTGGCGTCATGCAGATTGGCTGGGCAACCAAGGACAGCAAATTTCTCAACCATGTATGTATTTGATGACGCCTCTGTAGTATTTCAACAACTACTATAATTAATATTTGGAAGGGTTTTACAAATTAATGCTTAATGCAAGTTTTTGTAGGTTACATAAGCAATTTATTATGTGTATTTTGGCACACAAGTAGTTATTTAATAAGAATACGTTGTGTGTGTTTGTTTACAGGAGGGTTATGGGATTGGAGATGATGAATACTCATGTGCGTATGATGGCTGCAGGCAGCTGATCTGGTACAACGCTCGCAGTAAACCTCACTCCCACCCCTGCTGGAAAGAAGGTTCGATTATATGATGAACACTTACAATATATTTTGTTATTTTGGGAAGGAGTATTTTACAATGTTTAGGATTTTGGATTTTATAGGTGATGCCATTGGCTTCCTGCTGGACCTCAGTAAGAAGCAGATGATTTTCTATCTAAACGGACACCAACTCCCTCCTGAGAAGCAGGTGTTCTCCTCTGCCACGTAAGAAAATCTCTGTTCCTCCATAACAAGTCGATTGAAACAAGTGTTCATGGAGCCCTTTAAACAACAAGCTTTTTATGTGTTCTCTGTTAGATCTGGCTTCTTTGCAGCAGCCAGTTTCATGTCGTACCAACAGTGTGAGTTCAACTTTGGCGCCAAGCCCTTCCGCCATCCCCCTTCAATCAAATTCAACACATTTAATGAGTTTGCTTCCCTCGCATCGGACGAAAAAATTATTTTGCCCAGGTTTGCCTCATTTCTGCACACGAGACAACGTTTCAATGGTTTACGTCACACCTGAAGCAGGTATACTGATGCTTTTCATGGCAGACAGTATTATTAAATTTCTCTTTATATCACTTTTATTTCAGACACAGGCGCTTGGCTTTGCTTAAACAGGTTAGCATCAGAGATAACTGCTGCACCCTCTGCTGCGATCAGATGGCAGACACTGAACTGAGACCCTGTTTGCACAGGTACAAAGATCACCATAAAGAATTAGATTGTACGCCAGTGGGTCGTGGGTGATAGATGTGATTAAGACGCTGATGATACGCTCAAGAAAACTAGATTGGCCTATTTTGTTTAACAGGAATCTGCAAAAAGAACTATACAATAATCCTAAAAAGACCTGAGTATTAAACTAAAGTACTCATCCTGTTTGTTCCATGGATAACCTTGTGTAAACTTTTATTACAATTACTACCTTGTAGACCATAACACAAGTGAAAAAGTTGCCATATATTGCAAGAGAAGTACCTGAGCCATATCAAGGGACCATAATATCATAAAGACTTATCATAATGACTTATATCATAAAGGGGTGTGCTCTGTTGGCTTGGGCCAGTAAGCAACCATCTAGCAATTATCTATAACACATTAGCAACCATTTATTACTGTTACATCACCTATTTATTTGCACTTTTTAATTGTATGTTTGTATGCTTGCGCCTACAGTGGGATTTGTATGGAGTGTGCCTTACAGCTGGAAACATGCCCGTTGTGTCGTCAGGACATCCAGACACGAGTCAGACTCATTTCCCACGTGTCCTGACATTAGCTTCACCAACCCTAGACATGGACTTTCCCCCTCAAACTTCCATCCTGTCTAATCCCATCTGTCTGAGAGATCAATCTGACCAATAAAATCATGCTGTCTCAGGATTGGACACTGCATCTTGGATCTTTCATGCGTTTTGAGGATGGATAAATCAGACCCTCCATGAAGCTGGAGGAAAGAGAGAAAACTACACTCTTGCACTCCAAGGAATAACCCTATTAGAGATTCAGTGAGAGTTTATTGGGAGGTTTAAAGGTTTTTCTGAAGTTTTTAATCAACATTTTCAGGAACAGAATGTAATATGGAACAAATACATTTGTTACATGCTGATCTGTCTTTCACCTCAAGCTCTGATCAGGGTTTAATACAGTTTGTGTCTCTGTTCGGATGTATTATACGTGACTTCTCTCATTTTTATTCCAAGTTTAAGTCTCAGTCAGAAACAACTACAGTTTCATATCTAGTTTGTTTCCTCTCAATGTTTATGCCTGCCTCAGAAGCCCATTATTCCTCTCTTTCAGACTTGATTGTACTTGAATCTGTTCTGGGTTGTGATTGCCCTACATTCTAATTGCAAATGTCTTGATTAATCGAGATACTGATTTTTATTAGTAATATTATTTTTATTGATGTATGATTCAAAGCCCATTTAGAAACGTGCTGCCAAATTACATTTGGTTAAATGACAGGACTGAGTGATAGATTATGTCTGAAACCATGTTGAAGACATATTAGTGACAACCTGTAAGTGAGGTCTGAGAAAGTGTTATGTGTGTTATGTTTCCTCCTGTGGTAGTACACATATCAGTGTCCTAATGCTGCTGAGGCTAAATGTGAATGTTCTGAAGCAGTTACAAAGAGACTGAAATCTACAGAACTCCCAAAGACGATAGAGTATGATTTGAATTAAGAATATTTCATTTTTCTGAATTGTGATGTTTGTAATAAATGTATGTTTTATGTGTTGCACAGGTATCTTGTGTATTGTGTCTCTTTGTGTAATTACTTTGTGTAATTGTAATGACTTCTATGCCACAGTTAAACAGTGTTTTCCTTTAGCATCAGTTGTACAGCCAGTAGGGTGAATGGAGTCTCTGTCTATTATTTCAGTCTATTGGATTTTTAGTTGGTTAGTAATAACTGCTTTCTAGACTAGAGTATTATGGTATTGATTTGGTACCTTCCCACTAAGTCAAGTACACTATATATGGCTAGAAGTATATGGACACCCCCTTCCAAAAACCCTGTGCACAAGCACTGATGCTGGAAGATTAGAGTCAGGCTTATAGTCTGTGTGTCACTTAATATCAAATACAGGTGCTGGTCATATAATTAGAATATCATCAAAAGGTTGATTTATTTCAATAATTCCATTCAAAAAGTGAAACTTGTATAATGTATACATTCATTCCACACAGACTGATATATTTCAAGTGTTTATTTCTTTTAATTTTGATGAAATCTGATCAAATTAGAATATTGAATGGGGTATTGTGAAGAGGAAGATGCTTTATGCCAGACCCAACAATGCAGAAGAGCTGAAGGCCACTATCAGAACAACCTGGGCTCTCATAACACCTGAGCAGTGCCACAGACTGATCGACTCCATGCCACGCTGCATTGCTGCAGTAATTCAGGCAAAAGGAGCCCCAACTAAGTATTGAGTGCTGTTCATGCTCATACTTTTCAGTTGGACAAGATTTCTAAAAATCCTTTCATTGTATTGGTCTTAAGTAATATTCTAATTTCCTAAGATACTGAATTTGGGATTTTCATTAGTTGTCAGTTAAAATCATCAAAATTAAAAGAAATAAACACTTGAAATATATCAGTCTGTGTGTAATGAATGTATACATTATACAAGTTTCACTTTTTGATGATAGTCTAATTATATGACCAGCACCTGTACGTTCAGTCATCCAAATACGTCATCCAAACTTGACTGAGTCATTTTTTATAAACATTAGTTCTTTACGCACATGGGCATTGTCCTGTTAAAATAAAAAGCCCTTCCCAAGCTATAAAATTAAAAGCACGCACCTAGGTCATTGTATGCTGTAGCCTCAAAATATGTGCTCACGGAAATTAATCTAGATAAATAGCCAAACCTGTTCAGACCGAGTGAGTCTGCATACTTCTGTCTATGCAGCCGAAATGGGAGGAGTTACGCCGGGATGCCAAGTCTGCGATTTTTAAATATCTGATATTTATAAATATATAAGCAGAGAATTAAAATATGAACTGTGCTTAAGATTATTACTATACAATGCCTTTCAAGAGAAAACTATAGTAATGCATACCCCTAACCCTAACTGTAAAATATTCTTTAGTTATAGATATATTATAATTTTGGGGATTTCGGCTGGGGACGTTGTGCTAGTTTTGGATGTCCATTGTTTTTTGAAGCAGATCTGGCAACCCTGTTGTCGTTCGTCTGCCCATCCAGTAGGAGGCGCTACAGGCGTCTTCATATGAGTCGGCTCGAGTCTGTTGTAGGTTAACGAACAGAAACCGCGAGGTCGAACTAGATATTTTCTTGATATTATCCAGGACTGCACGCCAGAAGCGTTCGTTTTAAATATCATCCAGCTGTCTAATATGAAAGAAACATAATATCTGAGAATACCCGCCATTTTGTCGCGCATTTAAACGGCAGGAATATAACGGAAGGTGTACGCGGGTAGGTTTGTTTCGTGTATTTCCGATTTAATTTTTGTATCTCTCATCAATAATTTGAAGAGTATTTCATCAACATTAACTTTCTGTCGTATGGATGTAATGGTTTCTATGAAAAATGAAAAGCCGGCGCCTCTCTTTGTAACGTGATCTCTGTTATTGTTTTTTATTTACTTTGGTGTTTGTGTTATTGTGACTCATATACTGCGGTTTGTATTATTTATTAGAAGTCATTAAATGTCATCGTGGTTGAAGGCGGCTGGGGTCAGACGACCACCACCACCAAACGGAGGAAGGTCTGTTAAATCTGTATTTGTTCTCCTATACAGTGTTTTTTGTGTTGCCTACATAGGTGACAACATTGTTTACATAATATTGGAATGTTTGTGACGTTATTTAAGTATAGTTTGATGTTCAACATCAGTCTGGTTGGGTAGCTCACTCACTTGTTTTTATTTTTTGTGACACATTACTATTATGTGTATGTGTCTGTTGTGTGTGTATGTGTCTGATGTGTGGGTGCATGTGTGTGAATGGGAGTGTATTTAACTTTGTTTTCCACACTTTTGTTCTTTTCTTTTATATATTTAAGGTAGTGTCTGTTGATCAAATATGTTCCTTTACAGTTGCTTTGTTTCAATGGAAATTGTGAAAAGTGCTATACAAATAAATTTAAGTTGAGTTGAGAGAATTCATGGTGATTGTGACCTTTACAGTGGTCCAAAACCTCTGCGGTCTTTCCGAAGGACACCCTATCCTCCTCTGAGAGGGGACAGAGCAGAAGATCTCCAGGAAACTGAGAGGTACCCGAAATGTTGTGTAAACAATTAAACATGTAATGATGGTGATGATTTCTTTTCTCTTTGATATATTTCTTAAGATATCATTTCTTAAGGTAAAATCAAGTTAAAGCTCCTTAAATCTGTTTTCTACATTTTTAGTTTTGAAACCTTAGAGGAAGGTAATGACTACTCTGGCACACAGGATTATGAGCATTCACCACATCAGTCAACTGGTAATATACTTAACACGAAAATTATATCTTAATGCATCATTATGTGCTTTATTTTTTAATTTTCTGAAACATGATAGACAGGAAGATTGCTCATTCCTAAATGATTGTTTGTTTGTATGTAGCTGCAGCTGTTTCACCTGAAGAGTATGAACCATCAGATCAACACACTGCCATATACAACAGGTTCTACCAGCAGTTGCATGGAGATGGTGCTAGACAGCCTGCAGACTGTATTGTGTTGTCTGTAAACAATCAGAATGTGTGAGTACATACCACGACAAGCAGCAAACGTCTGTCACATTTTTCAAGTTCTTTTCCAAAGACGGTATTTATCTGTTATCTCTTTCTAGCGGGTTCATCAAAGACTTTTACATCAGCCCATTGTAAAAGTACTATGTGCTAAACATTTTTGCACAAAGAAGTTCTTCAAAGAGAACTGAATGTGCTCTCTGTTAAATGTTTTACTTAATAGACTTCATTAAGACTTAATCAGAAACCATGTTAAAACATACTAAGTTGTTTCTTTACAATGCACTAAACAATTTAAACCATAATCAGACGTTCGTAAAAACAGAAATGCGTTTGAATTATAAATAATTTTAGGCTGATAAAGCCCAAGTATAAACTTGTTCTAAAATGATGACAAAACGAAAACGATGAAAAATAACAACGTTTTAAATAATTGATCGATTCATTATTATAAACTTAAATATTCAAATTCTTTATTCTTGAAAAATGCCCAGTTGTAATGTTATAATAGAAATGTATCGTGTTATATTATAATATAATAATAATATTAAGATAATAGGTTAGCATGGCTTAATAATTTTTCATAAAGAATACCCAGAAGCATGTAAATAATTTAATTTGTTTTAAAACTGTTGTCTTCAACAATTTATGCTATTAATAGTCCAACAATAAAGCGTATTAGCACTTTAAGGGGATAAATGATGGTGGTAAATACCTCATACCAGTCAGTTAAGCAACCCAAAATCACCCCAAGGGAAATTCTGTCACTATGACAGCCCTATTCATTGCGAGTCAGTATTTACACAATTAAAAGAACAACAAACAAGATTGTGTAACATTTAATCTGCTTCACCAAGGAACTTAAAATTATTTTTACATTTGTAATACAAATGCAACATTAACTATTCTTTTGTTTTATCTTTATAAATGCATAAATCCAAACTGTTATTGCTGATTTACACTACTAATCCATCATTCCAACACTAAAAATGATCCATCAGTGACGGCAAATGTTTGCTGAAACTATTAGTCAAAGTAAAAAGGTAAAACTTGTCATTAGTTACCAAATGTTTGATATAATCTAAAAATAACCTTATTTTCATCTCATGAAAATCCATATGAATACATAAAAATAAAAACAGTATTTAGCTTTACGTTTGTTATGTATATTTCATGTGATTTCTCTGCAATTACTATCTAAAATGTCTAAACCACATGTCTAAAAACACTTTCAGAAATGTTGAATATAGATAAGCGATCAAAAAGCAGTATCCTTTACAAACTTGAAGTTTTAACCACAGTTGCTCTTTATTATGTAATGCATATATATGACATTTAAGATAAAATTGAGCTTATTTGTGATATTTTCAAAATGTTAATAATCAAAACAATATTTCTTAAAGTAGTTTAGTTTGATACACTAAAACAAATGATAATCTATAAACTATAAAAATAAGTGAAACACTCATATTAAAACAAATTGTTACTTTTACTACTTTGGTACAACGTCTTTGTAGTATTTGAGCAATTCTTTGATTATTTAGTTTTGATCAATTTTGTAAATCTGTTAATGTTAAATTATAGCAAATTTTACTATTTTTATTTTTAAACTTAATATTTCTTGGTGTAAAATCCTATGAGAACTTTTCTCACAAAATAAGAACTGTTCCTCAAGCATATGCATTTATTTAGCTGTTAGCTCTTTCAATATAATGTAAATGGTAGAAGATTTGTGTTTATTAAATGCTAACTGAATCCTCACCCCTTCCTTTACTGCAGATATAAATCGGGCCCATGAAGCTCACCTCTTGCCCTAAAGCAATAGTGCTCAATAACCAAATTTTTTCTTCTTCTTTCAAAGGGATTACCCCAAATCGATAGGCCAGTGTTTGCAGGAACGTGGTCTTTTGGTGGAAATGCTTTACCTGCAGGCGGAATCAGGCCTGACCCAGGCCCTCCAAGATGTCCGTTCCAACGGTTCCCCCTTATGTATTCTCGTCGAGCAGACTAATGTAACTCTGTCCTCGTGCACAGTAATCATATTTTCAGAGTCCCTCAAAAGTAAGTCGCTACTCCAACAATATATATCCCAAAAAGCCACTTTAAATTAATTTAAAAGTGTAGTTCAGGAACTTTAGACATACAGTAGTGAAAATAACTATTGATTAAGTGGTGGGCATATTTATATTATTTTATTAGATGAGCAAATCACTCCTAAAACACTTGTGCTTCTCTTAAAGGGTCATATTATTAGGAATGAATTGAATGAATAATGGTCTTTTATGAGCTTTAAAAACAAACTGTACTGTAACTTTCAACACGACTGAATTTACAGAAATGAAGCTGTTACGTCAGTGACCCCTACTGGATGAACAAAACCTTTGCACTTAAATTTAATTGTAAAACGGCTGTTATTGCAGGATAGGCCATTAAAGTGGATCACTGTTGCTTATTTCACATGAAAAACGGGCATATTTAAACTCTGCAGGATAAAATGTCCTAAATAATTCTTAGTCAGAATTGCTACAGTAAATTACAGTTGTTTTTATGAATCTTTCTGTTTTTTTTTCTTTAGAATTTCCATACACTCATTTAAACCTTTTGTAAAGGCTTATTTTACGCAGAGATTTAAACAAATATTTTTGCATAATCCAAAGAAATACAGTATGCATTCTTTACAAAAAAGAGAACAAGCAAAAAAGATAACTTGGTAAATCTTTTAAAAAACAGTAGGCAGGGGTTCAAATGTAATTGGTTCTGCATTGTAATTTATTATTGCACAATATGCTTTTAAAGTCTAATATCTAAACCATATAAAAATGATTCATTGCTTATTATTGACATTAAAATGTTTCCATTTGACTCCCAACATAACATTAAACTGAATGCAAAACTGTTAAATACTTCATTATAATTCATGCCCACCACTTTAAACACATCTTACTTTAACACAAGTTTAATGTTATGACAAATGTTTCTCTACTTATAAAATCCCACCTTGCATGTAGATTGTTTAAAATGTAATCTTTTGGGAACCACATATATATTCTTTAAACATCTAAATATTCTGTCCACTTTTTCCAGTGTAGGTTTCCTATCACTTAGTACATCTTACTGCATGTCTAATGTTAAATATGATATGGCTTTAAACTTATAAATACATTTGGAGTTTAAAAAATATAAAAACCTTTCCCTTGTGCTGCTGTTTTGTAATTCTAGGGGTAAAATAAACTCCAAAACCAATGAGTAAAAGCACAAATCCGTTGTCTCCTCCACATTGCTTCACTTGTGTTACACATTAAAATAGTAAAATAATGAAATGGGCTAAGTTTAAAACAAATCCTACATGAACCTTTCCCTCGAAAATGTGTTCCTGTCCTGTACTTTGAATCAATCTGTCCACACGTCTGAACTCTTGAATGTGTCCTTTTACTGCATTTTGAATTCTACTGTCCTAATTGGTTTAAGCAGTAGTTGGCAGACTGCAGTGTGTTGCTGATGAGGTAGAACTCTTGTGCACACTGCTTAGACTGCAGCGACACACACTGAGCACCATATGCAACCCCCCCAATCCTCTGGCTGACCCCTCTGCTGCCTCTCTGCAGTACATCGAAACATGCCCAAAGAACAGGCTTTGGAGTTCGTGATGGTGGAGTTTGGACGCGTGAGCGCTGCGCGGCGGGATCCAGACCCCACGGAGATAGCGGCGCGGGCGGCTCAGCTGACCGAGGACTACCTGGAACGCACCAAGCTGGAGCGCCACGCTGTTCCCTCTACCACACGCCACCTGCTCCTTCTCCTGGCCGAAGGTTTGCACCTGTACCCAGAGGAGCTTAGTGCACTGATGGAATACCTTCAAAACCGCCAGGACCATCTGCAAGGTAAGGACGCTACAATGTCTTAGTTTATTTATGTTCATGTTGTTTTGTATAAAAAATAAAGTTTTTCTTTTTTTCTTTTTTTTTAGTAAAGGTTTTCACCATACTGATAGCTCAGATGTTAATATGTGGTGGTTTAAATACCCATGTGAGGCCTGATAACTGTCACAGCAGAAATTGAGTATACACATATAAATGCATCTGAACTACATTTTTTTTTTTTTCATTTTAGAATTTTTTTAAAGTCTTAAAAGTATTTTTATAAATTACAGTAACATTATTTTAATTTTTTGTTTGGGTTCATTGTTAAGATTAAATATTTGAAAATTTTCTTGAATCTTACACCTTTCAATCAATTTTTAGTCATGATTAGATTACAATTCAACTAAAAAAATATTAAAGAGAACAAGGAAATAACATAGGTGTTCCTCCTGAGGAACAATGAACAGTAAACAGGTTAAAAGCATGATTTTTCATAGTCAGGTAAAGTGCTGTTTTCAGAATTGTCACATTCATAACAGTCCATATTTCTCATAAATGTGCACATGAAAATTAAAAGAACTATTTTATGTTTTTTAAAGGGCCATCTTTTCTTCATTTGGTATTATTGCTTCTGGTTTGTGCATTTTAAATCACAGACATCCTGCAAAGTCTGTTGCCTTGAAAATGTGTGTTCTTTTTTGACAGATAGATACCATATGTATTTTTCCTCCATATTAAATAGAAAATGTGTATACACTGATATGAAATGTGTATAGATTTGGTAAAGTATATAAACAGTTGATTTAATATATTTGTAATAAATACATTGTGCTTGAATTTATTTTTTGAAAAAGTACATACAGTTGCTAAATTTCAGTGCACAGTGTACATTAATTAAAAAACCCACATAACTTTGGACCAGCTAATAGACTGCCGTGTCTGTAGTAGAAGTGCTTTTGAATACTAGTTGATTTTGTAAGATTACAAAGTTGTGTCTTTACTGATTTAATCTTTTCTTTCTCAGCATCTTCTGCTGAGGTGCGGAGTGATACGGCTCCTATTATAAACAGTCTGCCTCCAGGGTTAGGAAAGCCCCCTCCTCTTCTACCTGCTGGATCTGGACCACCACCAAGAGAGAGGACAACCCCATCCTCAGGCTCAAGAGACACAACCCCAGTCCACATGGGATCACAAGGTTTGTTCTAGGGAGCACATAATGAAATAAAACTAATGAAATCTTAATGTTTTTTCCTCCTTTAAAGGAAGTGATTTTTAGCTTGTAATAAATGTGTGTTTCCAGGTTCATATCCCAAGACAAAGCCACCACCTCTGCTATCGATGCATAACATAAAACCACCTTCCCACAGAGCCACTGCCCCCCACGGTCCCACACCCTTACGTGCCCAATCAGTCTCTCATGGTCCTTCATTTAGTCCCCAGCCATCTAGAGGTCAACCAAATCCTCATGGCCCTGACAAGCCACAAGCCCTTCTACAAACACCTGTACGTGGTCCTCTGCTCGATCTCCCATCTCGTGGTTTCCACTCCCCTCGTGGGCTATTGCAGCATCCTTCATCTCATTCAGTGCGAGGGCCACCGTTAATTCGTGGACCTCCATCACAAAACGGTCCCCATGGTTTACTACATAGTCTGAGAGTACCACCACCTTCACTCAGGAGTCTTCACATGGGAGCTCCAACAGGTTAGGGTTTTCTTAGATTAAAACTGGTCTTTTGTATAATAACTGATATTATTTAAAGAACCAGTTGCATTGTGTTCATCTGTGTTAATTGGTCTGAATGTTTGGTTTTCTTCTTCCTCTTTTGTTTGAACAGGTTCAGGTTCACGCCCCCCTCGACGTCTACTCCCTTAATTCACTCAGGATACCTGATTAAATCACAGGCCAGTACAGCCAAGTTGTTGGACAGTTGATGAATTTCACACCTGACTTTGGCAGTTTCTATTTGTTACATTTTTTTATTTTAAGAAGTTACCTTGTGATCATGTTTGATTGAGATCGTGTTGGCTTGAAAAACAAAAGCCAGAATGGTGTTCTTTTTATTTCATGGTCTTCAAATGTGATCCTTCCATAGTTTTGTATTAGAAAACATTTCAGTGTCACATTAAAATACATTCAGCTGTTGCCTTGTCTTCTAAAAGGGGTGTTTACAGGTATTCCAAATAAATAAAATAAATAAATAAATACTTAATTCAACACAATTTTAGAAACAAAATTTATTCAAGAACATTGTCTTTTTAGAAGGACACCAGTATAATACTAGTATCTTAATTATAGTCTTGAGTTTTTTTTAGTTATGTCAATATGAGCTTTAGGCATTTTGGTTGGAAACCAGTTTTCTCCAGTATTACATTAAATTAGTTACCTGCCGTTTTTGGATCGGACCAAAAATTAATAATTGGATTCAAGTATGGACTACTCCAGAACACCAACCATTTATTCTTTGGAAAATTCTTTTACTGGGACAGAGTATCCGCTGCTTTAAACAGGTCTTTGGCAGGCTGATACCAGCACCCCTGATAGGGTTTGGCTCGATTCCTCTTGCTTCTGATGGAAACAAAAACTCTGTTAAAAAAATGTATCTCAGGGAAGATGCAAGCACCACCATAATGCTTGACAGTAGGGATGGTGTTAACTTTGTCTTAGCCAAATAGCTCAGTTTAGACTATACAACCTTTCTTTCATGAGCTTGAATATTGGTAAGAGGAACACGTCTCTATTTGAAGTTTTAGTTGCAAAACTTAAGACAAGTCAGGAACAAACTAAGGTGTTTTAATTATAAACTATTATGTCTATTCATACAACCTGCCTTTATTGTAAAAAGATTAAAGTCAGTCTTATATGTAACAACACTAAAAGATGATCGATTAGTTTAAATGTGTCTTAAATGCCAATGTAAGAATAAAAATAAATAGAGAAGACACAGTTCATTAATCTAAAAGGGTAATAAAAGAAGTAGAAGGTGTGGTTATCAGACCAGACTGTCAGCGGGACATGAGCCATAAACGTTGTGGAACTCTCGCGAGAGCATGTTTGCTGCCTCTAAAGTGGGCTATATGGTTAGGATCTCGCGAGATCCCTTCAAGCCCGGCACACTAGTGCTTCATGGGAAATGTAGGTGTCTCACAAGTAGCCCACAGATGTGGCATTTATTGCGCATAAAACGGACCTTGCAATGTCACATTTTTTTTAACTTTCGAGCGAGTGTCTTTGTAGACAGGTTGCTTTTTAAAAAGGCAGTTAAGGGTCGATTAAGAGTCGAGTGGTTATGAAACTCGGTGTATGATTTTGATGTATAAATATAAAGATACTGAAATACTTTAAGGGACTTTGTAGTTTACAAACAATTTTGCATTAATTCAACACGTTTTAGACTTATTTTAAAATTGAAAAAAAACAAACCATTCATATATTTGTTTAAATTTTAAACGAGATGCAAAGTATTTTTGTATTTTATTATCAGCGTAATTCTTTGTTTGTAATGTTTGTAAGTGTTGTTTATGTTATTAAACAAAAAAATTGAATTGGAAATGCTTAAACTAAATTTTATGAAACCATTAGGTGGCTATAAACCTTGCCTGCATTTTGGTAACGTTGTATAAAGATAGAAAATTAGCTGCACACAATAACTAAACGTTCTAGGTTTGCAGGGAAAATTTTGCTATAAACGTTTATAATCACAAACATTTGTCTTTTTGTAATATTTATTACTATTTTATCTACACAAGAACAAAATCGGGTGATGAATGTCAATAAGGCATTATGTGTAAGTGTTACGCTCAGTGTAATCACTAGATGGCGCTGTAGACTTATGAAACACATTTAACGTAGACATTAAACGTTTAATTTATGGTTCTTCCGCTTATCAAACCTCAGGACTCTCAGCATTTCTATGGCGGATATTTCCTTCTCAAATTAGATTTCATTATACTTCACTGAAATGTTTATTTGTGAAAATAGACTAAAAGTTGTTGCAATTTGATACGATTTAAATAGAGAATTAACCTAAAAATTGCTTTCTTTTTCTGGGATACATAGCTAGCATGAATGTCTTTTCCTCAATAACAGTAAATATCATTTTCTCGAACAAAATGAACTACTGGGAGATTAAAGGCTTGCTCAGTGTAGCTATTGTTCCTTGTGCAATTGAATAACAATAACACACTATGTGTTTGTGAAGCATTAGTTTGTGCAGATGTTCTGAACTGAGCAAGATAATATTGCTTTCAAACTGCATAATGTTGTGGACTAATATATAGATTAACTTATATTACAAACCAAATATAGACGTAACACGCTAGATACTGCAAAGACATAGATGCAATGCAGTTCCCTGTTTTTCATATTTTAGTTTTGTTTTCAACTTTGCAACAAATGAGCAGTAAACAAATGGATTAATGTTTCAAAGTCTTCATATTTATAAATACTAAGATGTCTCTGTGATCATGAGATGGCAAAAGGAGTTTGGGATATATCTGCATAGATGTGTGTGTGTTTGTACATGGTAATGTTACACACAGTGATTTGGATGTCTTTAGAGGGGCATGTTTTACAGCTGTTTGTTTCTTCACTCTTTGATCACAGAAACTCGACCGCAGCTGTGAAGGATCCATCAAGTCTCAAAATAATGGAGGCCTGGTTCTGCTTCATTTCACCAGCTGGAAGGTGTTGATTGGACTTTTTGGGGAACCGAGCAAAAAACAGCTCCGCTAAAGCTGGTAAACTCACCAGAAGATGGATGGATTGTCGGACAAACGGAGTGAAACCAGCTTTCACCACGCTCCCATGTAACAGAAACACAGACATGCCTAATTTCAGTCCCACGACATGCAATTCGCTTACTGTTTCAATACGCGTAATCACACAGAATCACTTTTTTCCCGCAGAGATACACACTTGCCATTCCTGCACAACTGGATATCAATCAAAATGTATCACTATGAATATTCTTGGCATTATTGTGTTAGAATTCACAGATACTCAGGTCGGCTCTAAACGCAACACGCTTCTTTGTTAGAACTGCACCACACTGTGCTCCTGTATGCTGCTGTGAGTGAGATCTTCATTAGAAACCTTGAGCCCTTCACCAGGAACTGTGCCAGGTACTCGGTCTAACAGCCAAACATGTTGATAATTAAACCCCTGTAATCGAGAGGTGTTATCACAACAATTAACAGCAAAAATGTGAGGGTATGAGAGAGTGTCTTAGAATGTGTGGCTTTGTATATGTTTCATTTCTTAATTTGAATCCAAATATTTTACAATTGTGTTAATCATCATTTGAATTTAGAAGCCTTTGTAAAGACCAGCAATATAAAGCCACAAACAAGAGCATGACAAGAGTCAGATTAGAAGAAAATACAGAGCAAATGAAAATAAAAGTTGACAGAAATGACTAATAACTAAACAAATGTTGTTTGTTTAGTAATTTAAATGTAATTGTGTTGTGTATGTTTGTGCGTAAGTGTATGTTTTGCAGATATCAAACCATCTTGGGAGAAAATGAGCGGATCATTCCACGGCAAGGAAACATTTTTCTTCCGCTCTTTTTTTTTTCCTGAAAGCACATTTGTCTCTCTCCTACTTTCCCTAATTCTCCAGACATGTTCCACTCGTTCTTTTCCCCTCTCCCTCCTCTTTTCCTCCCCAAAGTTGGCTGCCTCTGCCCTCGTTCCTCGGCATCAGCTGAAGACCCAGCAAGGCCCCCATACACAATGAGCTTTAATTGGGTTAAGTTTGTCCGCCACAGATAACATTTCTCTTTCTGTGGAGAATAAAACAAATTGCTGGCACTAATGGCACTGTTTAATGTAGCTCTTTTTATTATGGATGGAGGAAATTAGGAGGAGACTCCCAACAGAGCACCAATGTCGTGGGAGTGAGTGCATTGTTGCAGCTCATCAGAAAAGCGTTTTTGCTGGAGCGCCGGCCTCCTCGCCTTCGTTACTCATCTCTTTCTATCTCCCTCCCCTTTCATCGCCTCTTTTTAGAAATACGGCCATTAAAACTACACTTAAGTACAAGGGTGTTAAATGGTAAACCATAGCTTTAACAGTAAACCGACGAGATCTAATTTTGACACATGTTCCTAACCTGTGCTCTGTCCATAGTTTTTTATGGTTTAATGCCCTAAGTCCATAAAGCGGGTGTTTCTTTGTGTAAGTCTGGGGCAAGAGCCAGTGAAAAGGGGCTGGAGGGGGGCTTGTTTTGGCACAAGACATGGTTAGGCTAAAAAGCCTGAAATTTGTTCTCCGTCGTTTTCGTTCTGAAGAGGGTCTCCTTTTAAAGTCAGACATCTTACTGCAGTGAGCTAATGGGTTGTGAGGACAGATGCACACCCTGGCATTTAACACGCCAACACCTGAGAGTGTTTGGAAGACAATCAGCAGTAAAAATGTAATGTTCAATCTGGATTTTTATGGTGGCTAATCAGGACTGATGAAGTAGAGGGTACATTAAAGTGCAGCCGAGCGGTCAGCCCCAATCTGCGTTCCTGCTCTGCACCTCTCCCTTGTGTGCCCGTGTGTAGTCGGATGCAGTACCGCCGTCCAATGGCTGTCTGGGTCTGGGTCACTATAACAAACAATCGTGCTGTTTTATGCCCCACGGTGTCCTTATATGAAACTCCAGAATGTAGTAATCCTACATTTTAGGATTGATATACATGTAGAGGCAATTAAAAATTAGCTATAAGCAACGCTCTTGTGTTTTTTGCTTTTATCATGGGCTGTACCAGGCAGGTCACTGTATGCCTTTTAAACTGCCACACGTCCCGAATGCAAAATTAGAAAGAAGGTAATAAAATAGTTAATTTTTTGGATCCGCTTCAGATCCATTACCTCAAAGTTAAACGTGTATTTTTAATCTTGTACTTCGGGCTGTTTGACAAAATAGAAACAGAAGCGTTTGCCTCTCCACGTCTCCGTACCCTTTTAAGCATGATACTCCTGCACTTTGTTAACGAGACAAAAGAGTGTTGGCTTTGCAGTATTTAAATCAGTTATGTCTAATTATTTCATACAAAAATAGCCTATCTAGGGCAAAGGCAATGAGATGTAACATTGTCTGTGGAGGGGGGACCTGGTGGTGTTGGCGTGAGTTCAGCTGAACAGAACAGAACAGAGAGAATAGGCTGTAGGCAACATAAATATAACATGAACTCTCTGGGCCTGTGACAGTACAATCGAGAAGTGTTTAGGAGAGCTTTTTGGGAGCTGCTTCGTCCAATAGATGGTAGTCACACAAGAAAACACACCTATGTAAGGAGGGAGTGGAGACGAGAAAAGACAAAACGCTATTTGGTTTTTGCTCAATTTTAAATAATTAGTGCATTAATATTTTAAACCTACAAGCATCCCTGCTGCGTTAAGAAAAAAAAAATCAAGGCTATTTTAAATACGCAGTGCCAAAAATGCCTCTTTTATAAATGTCCTTTCGTTTATACACCTGAGATGTAACAACTAGATTTACACATTTGATTTCATTTTTGTATCCCCTGATTTAAATATTAACAATTTTTCCAATTGCTTAAAATCATCCAAGCGCAAAAAAATATTTGCCACTCATTAAAAGCTTCCTAAAATAGAAGCGGTGTCAGTTCCGAGCAGGACCGGCACGTTTGCGGTTCGCACCTCTTTTTCTCCAGCGTCTTAATTAATTTCATCCACATGTCTTGTAAGTCTTATTCTAAACTGTTCATTGTTGCAAAAGAAAAATGCAAATCCGCAAAAAGATGACAGAGGGTGTAATCGCTTGCTATGTGATTTCACAATGCCACTCTTTCAGACCATTCAAGTCTCTGCTGTCCTTGACCCTTAAGGAGCTTGTAATGTGGGCTATTTTCCTCCTTTGAATTTATCCGAGAAAAGGGGACCACTGCGGTGAGCTTTCGCCCCTTCGTGCCAGCGGCCTCTCTCTATGGGATGCCAGAAACGCGTTTAAAAGCGGTCTCCAGGCGCGCGCTCATTTCAGGGGGAGTTCAGACGAGACAAGAGGGGCCCCGGTCCTCCACAGGGGGTCAATTTTAAAGGCCGCTCCGTGGCTCGACGGGGTGCCTGGCTCAATCTGCAGGACATCCCGCTGACCAAGACAGGGAGCCCACCGTGTTATCCATGACAACGGCCGAGCAGCTCCGACGCACCGCGTGTGAGAGGCGAGAACAAAGCGCGCGTGTGATTTTGACCATTTCTTCGGTTGATTTTTGCCAGAAACGATCTTGTTTCTAGGATTGGACTTTAGCTGGTACATGCAGACTGCCAGACAGACGCGGCGGGGACTGTAAATACTATCGAAAAGGCCTGATGATGCCAATAAGTACGCAACAAGCATACGAGATGAAGGGCTTTAAAGTAAACTAAAAGCATAATTCATAATAATACTGAAAACAAACAACACGTTTCACGATGTCAGTCAAACAATATTAATAATCATAACACGTCTTTTCCGAAATCTGTCATAATAAGAAGAACCAAACATGCATTTTACCATTACAATGGCAATATTTTAAAACATGTTTTATTTTCCAAACCGAGGCTTTCCTTTAACCCCAACTAGTATCCTTTTACTCGCAAATAAACTTTAAGAATTTAATATTTACCGATTGTCGTATCGAAAAGAAGACGCAGCAAAAAGATCGTAAATCAAAGCTAAACGTTAAACCCGAATACCCCAAATACTCGTATTGTCATAGTATCCAATCGACAGTTAAACGCTGGAGTGAACCCAAGATGATGGCACCGGTACAAGAAGTAAAGAGGGCAAGGACCGCAAAAAACCGAATCCAGTCCGTCTTTTTTCTTGCACGCTGCAGAGTTTCCTCGAAGCTCCGTGTTTTGGCCCCGATCCGTGCTCCAAGTTAAGCTGTAGTTTCCATGGCTGACCATGGTTTGGTGCTGTTGGCTCTCTCTGTCTGCTCAACCCAGGCTGTGCGGAGCTCCCTGCGGGATCAGAGCGCTCCCCCGCCGGGACCCTACTCTCACATCCTCCTGCTGGGACACGGCTACATTTCCAGCCAAGCCTGGCTTTATTATGTGTGTCTGCGCTGCAGCCCCGCCAGCAGTCGGATCGGGAGGCGGAGGGAAGACCAGAGTCAGGACAAAGAAAAAGGCAGAGAGAGGCTAGCGACTAGAGATATTTACGGCTTTTACGACGTAAAGGGGGAAATAAACAAGAAGAAAAAAAATCCCCGCAGGTAAAAAATGCTGCGTAAAATGCCATTGAGAGTGCCACCTTCCGAAAAATAAGAGCGCAAAGGAGGGCGGTTCGGCGTTTGCGGGATCAGAAACGAAAAAGACAGTTCCGACAACTACGAAAAACAGAATCTCAAGAGGAACACGCGGAAGAAAAACATTATAATCAAATCCTAAACGTTGTTCAAGTGGCTTTACCACATTTTCGGGACGTATCGGCACCTCGCGCTACCGATCAGGTGTGATCGTAATGCTGTAATTTGGACACGCCGCGCTTCTTGAAACTCTGAGCGTGTGCCCGCTCCACCGTTACGGAGGAACAAAAGAGCGTTTGCGTTACGAGCACGGGAAAACGCGCAAGTTATTCGTTTAATCTACAGGTTGAGTCGCGCGGCTGGAGAAGTTTAATCATTGGAATATCCGGGCGCCGCGTCTCGTACCGTTGCTCTGCTCTCTCTTCCTTTGAATGCTTTAGGACTGTCGAGACCGAAGTTGCCGCATTGCAACAGGCAAAGTGAAGAAATCTCAGAAGTATCAGCGCATAACCTGTACTTGTTTATTCGGAGAGGACAAGATACGCATTAAAAGAAGCAAAATATTGCTGTTAAGACGGAGATGTCTAGACGCAAGCAGGCCAAACCGCGCTCCGTTAAAGGTAAGCGTTTTTTATGGATACAACTCACATGACCAATGAGATTTGATGGGTAAAACTGGCGGGGATTGTGAAATTCGTCATTTTAATGCGTTTGCGTTTAATATCATAATTTTGTTCAGAAGTATAAATCACGGCTTTGGACGTGGGAACGTAATAATGAAATGAAAGTCTGTAATTTTGTTGCCAGGTGTCTCTAGTTCTTGTCGTTGGCAGTATGAGTTACCCTTTATAGTGAATATGCCTTATTTACCTGAGAATTTAGAAATAGTGCTTGAGCTTATTTTTACTGCTGTTATCATTTTTTAATTTTGTCATTTTAGTCTAAAAAATGTTTGTAATATTGTGATGTGACATCATAGTTCGTATCATGAAACACTAAGTACATTTAAATAAGTGTGTTAATTCTTGTCCTCACTTTGGAAATCCCAAATATTTTACATGTTTATGTAATCTTTTTAGACACCCCCTCCCAGTTGTTTTCTGTAGTAATTTTGTGAATGAGATTTTTTTCATTTTGATGGTGTTTCACTCATTTTGATGGTGTGCTGTTATAAACCAATTTATGTCTGGTGGTGAGTTTTGACACATGACAGAGTCACTCACACATAGCCCCATCTCATTCACACCCCTCCTCCTCATATATGCAGGTGAATTTAGGACCAATAAAGGCCTGCTGCTATTTTGTCATGTCCATCAACAATGTGCAGCAAATATTGTGCTGCTGGTCGAGATATCACTTGGCACCCTCACCCCAATAGAAACCAGATGGGCTTTCGGGTGGCCATGTGGCCCATATTAGTACCCCCTCCCCCAAATAATAACCAGTTTTTTGTTTTAATTAATGGCCACAATCTGCAAAGGTTTATCAAGAGGACAAAAATGACCATAGTTTTACATGAAGCGTAAATTGCTAATATTGTGGCAGTTGAAGTGGAAATTTCCATTTTAACAATCATGCCTCAGTAATTATTATTGCAGATATTTAACATTGACAGAACCCGCTGGGTACAAATCAATTCTAAGCAATGTTGTTAAGTTGTTTTGGAGAGAGAGACAGCAGTCTATTCATGCCTGTGATCAATAGCTGATTATGTTGATACGATTTGAATATTTACACATTTGCAGAGTGATAGGAAAATATTATATTTAAATATGCATAATTTTTTGCAATAACCGTATCTGTTGTTTTTTCATTATCTAAACAGGCATTTTTAAAGCAAATGTTGTAAAAATTGAATTGCAACATTCGCAATGGTGCAGTTTTTATCGAGTATGTATTCGCCTGCTGCAGCACAGGGGTTTGGGAGTAAACAGTGATTGTATTGACTCAGCGATGCACGTCAATCAGAGGCCAATTAAATATGTAACCAAGGCTCGCTCTGTCCCTATCTCAGCCCAGCACCTTTAGCTTTGATTGGTATGCTCGGAGATAAGAAAAGCATCAACAATATGTCTGAGTATGGTATGCACAAAATCATTTGTGTTTTTTAATGTCATGGTATCTTGTGTATTAGCTTGCTCGTCCAGAGGTTAAGTTTGTTTGTCATTATTTTCTGTGTCGATGTGTTCAGGTGTAATGTCTGTAGAAAACATGTCCTGAAGTAACATGGTGGAGATTCCTCAAGAAACCATGCCCATCACATTAGACCAGGGTTTATTTTTTAGTCAAGCAAGTCATACCATCACATCACATTACATTAGAATTTGTGATTGCCAGCGTTTCTCACAAGAGAGAGAGAGAGAGAGAGAGAGAGAGAGAGAGAGAGAGATTATTTAAAAAAGGAAAAAGACAGTCAGTGCTTGTCAGAGGGGAAGAGGGAGCTGCGCTTATCAAAATATTATTTCTCTCAATTAATCCCTTTTTAATGTGTGTCTATGCACTGAGTGCTCGGCCGTGGCATTCCTGTTTCATATCTCCACCGTCCCCATGAGTGTTTCATGCATTATGTAGCGATGATTATTACTTAATTATACATTAATAAATCCCCTTCATTTGCAGGACATTAAGAGGGAGATGAATGCACACGACAGGACGAGAGACAGCGAGGGCACTTTTTTTTTTTTCTCTGTTGTTTACAGCCAGTCAAATCAAATAGGGCCTTTAATTCTACAAAAGGGAGAAAACATTTGAGTAATGCTTGTCTGACATTCGCTGGGAAAGAAATCTAATGGCTTTTGAACTCCCCTCCCTCCCCCCAGTGACAAGGATTTTTGTGTTTTGTATGTGGGTATATGGATGAGTTTGTTGTTGTCTCACTCAGTTTTGAAATGTCTTTTAGGAATGCATTTAGCTCTTTCCGCCGAATATGTATTCTTTAGCAAAGGCTTGGACAGGGAATTGCATAATTACTTACTGTTTTGAATGTAAATTTTAAGATATGATTTTAAGCAACTGAGGGACTGCAACGAATAAGACTTTTATACATAGATTTTCAACATTTTTTTTGTGGGTGAATAAGCCATTAAAAATATAATTTATAAGAGATACTGCCAGGTGTGTATTCGAGTATTATTGCAGCTTGGATTTTAATGCAAGACTTCAGGGTGCGCATTTCTCTGAGTTTTAAAGAAAACCGATCATAGGTTTTCTGTTCTGTGATTTTAGAGGAATTGTTTGAAACACTAGGCTTACGCTGTGTTTTTTGGGGTAGAAGCTGTGTTACATATCAGAGGAAAACCAAAAGAGGCAGTAATGTTATAATGTGCTGTCATATAATAACATAAGGCTCTTTATTTCTCAGCACTGTAGATATATGTGTGTTTATGTAGCGGTTTTGATCTTATCTCTTTGCTTTTTCCCCTTTCTGGCACCATCTGGTTTTAACATTAAATGGCTTTTTATTGTCACCTTGGCTTTTGGCAACAGTGCTGAAGTTTCATTGGTCAGTGGGTTGTTGTAAAATGTTGAAGTGAGTTAGCATAGGTTGCAGAGATGCCAATGATGAGATCAGGAAATAAGAAGCCCATTACAATTGTATGCACTTATATTTGTGTCTCCTTTTGTGTGCTTTGATTTTTGTAAACCTTGTTTTTTGCTGTGCTCAATCACTCTGTTGAATCTGTTGCACATTTACAACTGATGGTTCATTAAGTGATAGATTTTAGACAATTTATTCTTTAACATTTTGTTTGTATTGCCAGAAAAAAAATCATTAATATTTTCCTAATTCTGTCATTAACATTGCACATTTTAAATAGTAATTTTGTAAGTTTATGTATATATTTTGAAAATTATCTGAATTTGAATAGAATGAAGATGAATACATAAAAGTTTTATTTCAGGTGGTTAATTGAGGATGAGACTGATATTGTAGTGGCTTTGTGCTTGTGTCTGTGTGTTGATTTTTAGAAGGTGTGATTTTTGAGGTAATGGCAGATGAACCACAAAATTGATTTTTATGCTCTTTCTTTTTTGTTTCTATTGACTTCACAGCACGATCAATTAGTTAAATAACTCTAAAAGTATTTCATCAGGATGAGGGAAAAATGTAATTGCTCACAGTTTGACAGCAGATGAGGTCTTTTTTGATGGCTGTCTTTGAATGTTGATGTGACTGATATTATGATGTTAAAGCACCATATTTTTTCTATCAAAAGTTTGGATGCAAAATACTGTATGGAATGGATTGTCCCCCTTTCTTTTGACTAATTAATGGATCTTAAATTATGTCACAGTCATGAAGAGTCATTTGTTGCTTGCTATTTAGTTGTAGGTAATATTAGGGAAAGATACATTCCTATTTAAGACGGCTTTTGATAGGATGAGTCATCAATGTTTTTGGTCCCTTTTCCCAAACAAGATTTTTTCTTTTTCAAAACAGTGCAGTTTCTTTTAGATCAGTATAAACTCCGTCCCTCTCTGCAGTGACCCCTGTTGGTGTGGAGATCATAGCGTAATTCTTCTCATCTTTGACGGGGCATAGGGTAAACTGAAAAGAGGGCGGGTTTGGATAGGGGTTTCTCCCTGTTGGCCAGTGTGCCTGCCAATGACAACTCCTTATCAGCAGACTGCCTGCTAGTTTTGCTAGGAAGAATCTGTCTTAATGTAAGAGCTCAGTCGTAGGCTCTGCCATTGTACCGGCTTAGCCACACGCTTTATCAGAAGGCCTGGGCTCAGTGGCCCGGAACCGGCGCTCGCTGCAGACCCGCTCAGGACCCGCTCCATGCCACGCTTCACTTCTAAAGAGAAGGCGTCGCTCTGACGACTGCTGTTATTAATTCTGTTTGTGTGGTTGCCGTTCCCAGTGCCCCCTTCTTCCTTCCCCACCAAGCCTGCCAGCCGAGGCTCCCCTTTCAGGCCTTCCCGGAGGATCGCGGCCGCTCTAAGATGCTGCGCTCTGGAACTCGGATTGGGCTGCTGCAGAGGGCAGATTAAAACGTGCTGGAACAACGTGCAGAGAAAGAGTCTCTCAAAGCTGCTCATACCCATGTAGATTAAACATGGCAGCCATTTTCACCTAGTCCATCGAGAGTCCCGAGGACTTTTGTCTGTGCCGTTTAGAAAGTACATTGTGGTACGTTTAAGCAGTTTGTGTGTGTCTTAAAGTATTTTTTGCATTTTAAACATTTTTTGGATGATCTAGAACGAGAAGCCTCGTCAAATAATCTGTGAGGTTGGAGTGAATTACATCAAAAGTTACATATGTGTGTGTGTGATTGACTTTTCCTGTGATTTTGTGAAGTGTGGGTTTATATTAGATTATCTCTTGATGGTTAAGTTTCTGATATTTAAAGATGTATTAAAAATCCTCCCCTCTTCTTCTCTTACTCTCTCCTCTCCGGGTGGCTGCTCCACGACCCTGCCCCGTCTCGCTGGGCTGTACATTAAACATAAGGAATGGGGGCAATTAAACCCACTCTCTACACCTGGCTGATGCATATATTTATTGGTCTGTCTCCCCGCTGGACAGACTTTGGGCCCTGGCCTGAGCTTTTTGGGGGTGGTGATGAAGTGCTGCAGAGGTCATTAATGAGGAGAGCTGGTGCTAGTTTGACCCCTGCTGCACCCCTCTAGAGTCCCCTCTGACCCCTCACCAGGTCATCTTCTCTCTGATGGCTTGAGTCTTCAGGGGGCCTTCCAAGACAGTGAAGGACTGATATAGCTAGAGGTAAAATGCTTAATGTTTTTCTCTCTGTGTTTGTGTGTGTGCGCATGCATGTTTGAGCATGTGCCCACGCACACAGAAATCGCCTAAGCGTTTGTGGCTTGTATTCTCCTAAGAGCTGAACCTATCGATTTCACAAGACCTAAAAAAGTTTACTACCAGCAAGAACAAAACCAGTAAAAACAGAGATGAGAAAGAGTTGAGCCGCCTTGCCCTTTCAAGCACAGATCGAGTTTGTCTCTGCAAAACGAAACTTTTGATTAATTTACAGAGTTCACTGGATGTCAGGACGTCTGGCTTTACCTTGTTTCAGACCTTCCAGCAATTACAGTGAGGTATAAAGAAATGTAATTGATTTGGCAGAATAATAAAACATACACACCACCCTTCACTTGACAATTAAAGTAGCAGGTTCTAAGAAACTTACACGACCCATGACCAGCTGACTCATTTTTTTGTCACTGACAGATTATTCAGCCTCAGACAGAGCACTGCTCTTTGTGTTAGGTTAGTAATGCTTTTGTAAATTGATTTTAAGGCGTGACGCTTCCTTGTGTTATCCTAAGACAGGTCTGGACCCTAACACACAGAAGCCTTTTTGGCTTACGCTGAATTGTGAAAGGCTCTCCGTTCCGCTAGCCCGCCTGACGTCAGAGAAAGACGAGCCCTTGATCCTGGAGTTACTCTTGTTTTCCTTATTTTTCTTCATTTAATTCGCCGTCAAACAGCAAGTTCCCCCCTCCCGCAACGCCGAGGATAATAACCCGTGCAAACAGCGGGGCTATACCGAAGAAACAATTAAACTCGCTCTTCGTTTCAAAGCGCTCACACACATTCACAAAGGGAGAAAAAAGGAGAGGCGAGGAAGAAAACGAGCGGAATAATGACATTTACAAAACAGACGCTCATTGGATGTGTTCATTTGTTGGTTAAAAGTCAGGTTTTCCATTGTGTGCAGTTCACTTAGCATGTGTGCTTTTTTGGAGGGCTGCTCCTGCATTCAAGAAGCTCCCGGAGGAACTGAATGAGGCAAAGAGTGATTATTACTCTCTCCTCATCGGCTTCTCTTTCGCTTCACCTTAACTCACCTCTCACTCTTCTGTCTGAATGTACAAGTTTGTAACGGCCATGTGCGGAAACTTTAAAAACTTGGAAACTTTTTAAATATGGAATTCTTATTTCATCTTTAATATGTTTATTTGCTTGTATTTATGGATATTTTGTTATTTTTGTGGCGGTCTGGTTTGCATGAAGGGTAGGGTAAAAATGGGATTTTTTTTATATGATTATAGTTTTATATAGTGTATTTTAGAAATGTCACAGTATAAAATTTATTATGTGGAAAAAATTATTGGCGATTTAAAGTGTGATGTATCAGACTAACCGAAAGCTGTTTCTCTGTCTCGTGGGTTGTGCGGTTCAGTTGGGTAACTTGGTTCCACAAACAACAGGACTGCGGTAGTGACTCATTTTGTTCTGTTTTTGCTGTCAAAACTTTGTTTTGGGGTGTTAGTTCTAGTATATTATAAACGTTAAGCATAATAAATGATATTGCATATCATAAAATCGCTTGGAAATTCGCACACTGATTACCAATATAAATCAAATGATCTCAGAAAGGTTGCCGATACTCCTGATCTAGAAAGACAAGAATATTTGTGGAGGCAACATTCTGGTGCTTTTCTTGGAGTATTGTGTTGTTGTGTCATAAGGGGCGACTCGGGCCACATTCGTGGAGGTGTTTGAAGGCAAATTCACCTCTGACGATAGGTGTTCTGCATCTCAATGCAAGTGACATGTGGGTGTGTGTTAGAGCACTGCCAGAGAGACAGAATTTACTCCAAACTGTGTCAAAACACTCACCACATCCAAACCGCATCAGTTAACCTTATGTTATATCTCGTCGGCTTAGTCCCCAGGTAAAGTTCTCCATGTTACAGCCACAGCGTGTATTTAATCATCCATCTGCCGGTCCTTAGACACGTGCGTGTGTGTGTTTGTGTGTCCGTATGCTGTTTTCTGCTCTGATAGGTGTGTTACCTGTGTTGTTTTGGTGTACCCTGGTTGGAGATTTTGGGAAGGGGTCTCTTTCAGCCTACTGCACAACAGAAAAAAATCCAGGGCAGAGAAAGGTGTGCAGAAATTATTAACCATCCACACATGCACGCACGCTCTCGATTCTTTTTATTCTCTTTCCTGCTCCGCTCTTCTCTAGCCTAATAAATGCTTCATGTCACCATCAAACAGGGCCTGACTTGCTCCAGGAGAGTCAGCGAGACGGAGAGGAAAGAAAGAGAATTGGAGATGGCAGGGTGTGGGGGTTGTGTACTGTGGGGCCTTGGTGTTGATGGATGGACAGATGGATGGATAGATGGATGGACGGATGTTAAAAATGTAGAGTTTCGGCCTGTTCTGTAGTGACAGGCTGTCCAATGTCTGATCGTTATACTCTTTCTCTCATACACATAGGTTGCTCACGGTCAAACCCGTAACGGCATAACATCTTCAGGCAAAGTGTATAATGCAATACTTTTACACTTAACTACTATTCTAAAAAAATCAGTTTGTGGTCATCAGGTAGACTTTAGGCCATGTATGTGCCAAGTATAAGAGCTTTATTTTACAATTAAGATATTTTATCACGTTTTGAACACTAAGTAATTTGCGCATGGAGTAAAGAAGGGTGTATACTTTTTGAATTTGCACAATTTTCTATTTTAATTTATTTGATGGCAAACGCATTGGAAAATCTTTCCTTTTCTCTTAACTGTTTTTTGTTTTCTACATTTACTAACAATACAATTGAAAAGCTTTTAATTTCCCATAACAGTCATGTAGCAGAGAGTAAAAGCGAGTAATGTAAAAAGTAGCAATGTAAAGTATTTATTGTAATTTAGGAGTAATTCAGTAATGTAATGTGTACAGTTTATGTTGTGTTTTAGAAGAATTTAAAGAATCAGTTACAGTTCTTTAAAATGTAGCATTTTCTAATATATTTCATATATTCTTGTCTTCTATATCTTGTGATCATATTCTATAATATGGGTCGCTTTAAGTGCTGGTTGAATTCATTTAATAAGAACCCCTCCCATAAAATCCCCGTACACAAACAAACTTGCGCTGACACGGTCTCCGGCGGGCAAAACAAACAGTGCAAGGGTCTCAGAAGGAGCGTGATTGCAGAGTTAATCTGTCCTCTAGTGATGCAGGCCGGCCGCAAAGCTCCTTCAGTGAGGGACACATTGTAATGCCTAATCAAGTCTGTATCAAACTAAATAATGCTGTAGCGTGAAATTGGAAGCCGAAGTCAAAAAGCACTCCCCAGCCTGTACTACAGGATAAGGCAATTAAGACTCTCTCTCTCTCTCCCTCTTAGTCAGGCTGGATTCTTCTGTCTTTGTGCGTGTGTAGCAGCACTGTTCTTTTTCTCTCTCCTGTTCGGTCGCTGGTATTGTTGGTGCTGTGTTGGGAACGTCTATTTCGGGAGGGTCCCTAAAGGCTCTGATCCAGGGAGGGTGCTGTCCTCCTCTTAGGTCAGGGGCATTCGGCACAGGGCCTTCCACCTGCCAGGAGCTGTAAAACGAGGATGGGCATTTTGGTCATGTTATTGACTTGGTTAGTCGACATATAAGTGAATAAGTATTAATGGTTAAGAGCTTGGGAGGAATGATGCATTAAGTTAAAATAAGTAGTAAGCATATTGTGTTTTACAGTCAATGTTGTTACTTTCAAGTACTTATTTCACGTTCTTAGTGTAAACAGGGTTTTTGGTGGTTTGGGGATCTGCTGCCAGCTCCGTCGTGGTCTAAACCCCCCACTCCCTTATCCCCATCCCATCACTGTTTGATGGCATCACGGCGGAGAAAACGTGATTATGGCGTTCTCCCTAGTGAGCACCGATCTGAACCTCATGTCACAGTCGCTGACAGCCACACACAGCAGACGGGTTTTAATAACTTCTGCTTTCCCTCCATGTTCTCTCTTTTCCTCTTTGGCTTTATATCGCTCAGGCTTGTTTTCTTGCCTTTCTCGCTCTCTCTCTCTTTTTCTCTCTCTCTCTCTCTCTCTCTGCAGGTATATTGAAAACATTTTTCCTCTTGTCTTTGACAGGCAAGACAGATGAAAAACAAATTTCAGATGTGATCTGAGCGCCTCTTTAATCTTTGACTATGTTTTCTTCTAGCGAACACTGTAGCTCCGCCGTGTACGGCTGTGTGCGCGTGTGATGTGAGCGTGTACCCGCATGCCATTCTGGGTTACGTTTTTCCAGAATCGTCGCGTTAAAGAACGTGCCGGTGCGTTTCTAAGTGCGCCGGGGCTTCTGTGTGTATTTATGCGCGTTAGCGTGTTTACAAGACGGAGTCAAAGGGTGTCAAGATAAATATATAAACTTTAATGTTTCGCAGTTTTTGTTGAAAAGCAGGATGGTGGTAAACTGATAAGGCCCTGACTGTGTATGTGTTTGTGAAGGGAATTCAGAGGAAGAAGGAGAGGTGACTCTGCACCAAGGGCTTTCCTCAGGAAACAGATTCTCGCATCGTACAGCCAGGAATGTGTCATGGATGTGAGGGGTGGCAGAAGTGTGAGAGACAGAGAGTTTGTCTGCGTGTGAGACTTTGTGCTTAAATATTTTCATGTTGGTTTAGGTCATTTTGTACAATTCAGTTTGGTGCTGCTGCAGAATTGATTTACTTTAGTATTATTATTCAGTTCAAGTCATCCATTTTAAAATCTGTTTTTAAAGAATTTTGGTTTTGTAATATATCAAAAGCTTTTTCAGATTATGTCAAAGGCACGTAAACTTTTGAGTAGTGTAAATCATCTAAACAATTTGTTGCTTTCGAGGTCTTTACCGAATAGCTATTGTCAGATTACACATGAATATGTTGTTTTTGTGCTTCTGTGGACTGTATGTGCTTGTTTGTCGGTGTTTCATCGCAGGCTGCCGTCACATCAGAGACGTTTTGGATCTGTAGTTGGTTCTTGTAAAAACATCAAAGTTACTTCAAGCATCCTCACAAACATGCAGTACACCTTGGTTTTTTTAAAGGAGAAAGAGTAAAGAGGCCTCGAATACTGCAGAATACATGCCTGTAGTGAGAAAGAAATGGTAAGAGTGTATGTGTAACACTAAGACCCTCTTTTGACTTCAGCTGTCCAAGTTTTCCCAAGAGCATGAAGTTGCCGGAAGACAACAGAAGAGCTCTTGCCATCCTCCCACTCCTGTATGTGTTTTTTTGCTTTCCTCTCCACCATTTCCTGCTTTTACAGTGCTTACTTCCTGTCCCTTGTTGATGTAGCCCAGTCTGTTACCCAGATTCGGTGGTTAGGGTCACCTTAGCCCCATTATAAACAAAATTCAAAAGTTTTTTCACTTTAAATGTTTTTAGAAGCACAACTAACTAACCACCTATAGCTACAAAGAGTCAATATCTGTCTATGCAAAAGTAGATTTACTGTATATGGGGTTTTTTTAGAGAGAGAATGGACCGTTCTGCTTTTATGGATTGTTGTAGTGGCGAGCCTGCGGTCTGAGGCCAGACGCTTCTCATTGTGTCCCTGTGCCATGTAAGCCTTGAGCTTCTCTCCCCGCTTTACTGCGTTTCTGGCCAGTATCGCTGGTTTGTGTTTTTAAGGCCGTTTTGTGCAGTGTAGCAGTTTCAGTGCTGATAAAAGTATTTGGTTAATCAGCTTCCCTCGCCGTCCCTCGGCCTAGGTTTGGAGGACAGGCCATTGAAGTTGAAGCTCCTTTGGGACCGGTCCAGGCCGAGAGATTGGCACCGCTCGCTACCAACGCCAGCGTGGCGCAGACCGGTGAGATGCAGCTGGCAGCCAATGCGTTCGGATTGCGAGAGTCTGAAGGCGAGGCTGTCAGCTGCGTCCCGTCCAGAAGGAAATGCCTGTACCGCCCTCACGGGCCGTCCTCCAAAGCCTGATTGGACACAGTGACCCAGTTGAGCGATAAGGGCCCCAGCAGAGTTCCTGCTGTCCACGCTTTCGTACCGTGTTTGGGGAATACTCATCGCTGTCACTCCATCTTCGCTGTCATTCCATGGCAACTGTGTGTGTGTGTGTGTGCATGGTTTAGGGGGCGGAGCTGTCACAGAACCCGGCCTGCATTCAAAACAGGCCTGTAAAAGAGAGACATAGACATATTGAGGAGATCTCCTCCCACCGCTGTCAGTGGTGCTGTGTCGGTGACAAATGGCTGCCTGCGTGTAAATATTAGTTTTTTTATGCCACGCTCTCGCTGTCAAGATGGCAGTGGTTGTTTAGATGGTGTTATTTTCTGACCCCTTAACTGGATGCTGTAAGAATAATGCAGTAATTCTGTTAGTTTCACTGTGGTCTTATGAACTATCAAGCTGTGTTTTGTGCTTCATGCTTTTTTATTATTAAGGGCAAATATTTAGATTTTGGTCTAATCAGTTTGACATATGTGACCCTGTCTGTGATAACCAGGCTAAAGTCTTGAAATAAAATTTTGTGATAACAAGCATTAAATTTGATTTAATCACTATGATTATAATCTTTGATATTCATTACTTAGGCAATATTAAAGATGTGAAGCTTATATTTTCATAGAATGTTCTTTACATTATGTATGATGATTTTATGTAGAAAACATTAAATCACACATTTTCACAGACTGGGTCACATATATTCTCAGTATGTTTTTTTACCTCTTACTCTTAAAATCTCAATCTTCTTTACCTTTACTTCTAATCTCAAATTTTGTCCTATATGTGGATAATATTGGGAGTCTTATGACCTATGATACTTAATGTTTAGTGTATTGCGTAGTGCATATCCTTTATTTAATGCAGACTTCGTTGATAATTTTTTTTTTCACTATTTCACCTCACATTTACCAGAGTTGAACACACAGCTGTATTCCCAAGATATAAGTGTGTGTTTTTTTGTGTGTGTGTTTCTGTGCTGTGGTCACCATTAGTGTGCATGTGTGCCCGTTCTCTGTGCAGCCGCGTCCCCTCTTTTGAATGGTTTATACCGCTGTGTCCGGGTATTGATCTTTGGTTGGTTGCCTGTGATGTGTGTAGTGCTTACGGGAAAAAGTGTATGTATTTTTATACGCGTGTTGGCAGGGGTGAATTGCACCATTCAGAGAGCCGGCCTGCGAACAGCTCTCTCTTGGGTGTGTTTGTGCCCGTGTGTGTGTTTGAGTAAGTGCATGGCCTTCTTTTAGCGTGCATGCTTCTGTCTGAGTGTGTGTTTGCATGTGTGTGTATGTGTGTGTAGGTCTGTTCTGGCTCAGGTACGCCTTCCCCCCCTCCGTGCTGCAGCAAGATGACTGGGTCTCTGGAGGTCTGCAGGCCAGCGTCTGGAGACACAGCCGTGCGTGTTCCCGTCATTCTCCCTGCTATTAAAAGCTATTAAGCCATGCAGAACAAGTCAGGCTTTTATCTATTATTAATTATCTGGAAATGAAAGACACTCTCTCTCCTTCTCCTGCTCTCGCTCTCTCCTTGATGGCGCGACTGCCGTCAGTATAGGATGACCGTTAAAGCATCATTAACCCAGAAACGTGGCAGTGATGGACAGCATGCCGGATATCTTCATTTAGAATGTGTTTTTCTCCATCCCGAAGAACACAGGCGATGTGAAGCCACACATAGCAGTCATTTAAGCAGCTCCGCTGCAGGACTTACTAGGTGATTTTCATATATTAAATGTTGATTTTCTCGCCTTATGCTTTTTTCACTGGGTTCAGTGGTTGAAAGGGAACTGTGCTTGGATTGGGTCAAAGGGCATCACTTGTGTTAAGAGGCTGTGGGTTTTTTTTACGATTTGGGGTGTTGGTGGGTACAGCATGAAGCAGAAAAGTGCTTAACTGATACCGGTTTTCTCAACAGCCAATAGCAATGTCGATATCTAGGCTGGGTGGCTAACAGCAGATAAAATGGTTTTTATGATTATATGATATAATAATAGTATGAGATATTCAAAATAGACTCAATATAAAGATTTTTTTATGCAACATTTATTCAAAATTCAGTGCTGTCAGTATAATAAAAAAATAGCTTAACTAGTTTCATTAAGCCAAGTAGGCAGAGTTATTGGTCATAATGATATATTGATCTCAATGGCCAAATATAGTCAGATTAACCAGATCAGGCAGTATATTTGGTTATTATAAAAATACATTTCTTAATTGTGGTAAAATTACTGTAATCCTGTAAAATTGTACAATTTTAGCTGTTTTATAAACTGTTAGTTCCAGTCCTTGATACTGATTGGTCAATAGCTGTATTTTAATTATGACAAAGCAGATCTATTACCACCTCACCCAACGAAACCTTTGCAATATAAACATACAATAGACACATCGGCACCAATCCTTGTATTTGTGTTTTTCCTCTCTTATATTTCTCTAATTACACATAGCTAAAACCCTAGAATACACTGCAGCTCTACGTGTGTGCGCACATGCTACATGTGTTTCTTAAGATGATGTCTGTTCCACATGTTAGACAGGAAGAGATCAAATGCTCCTCCATCAGAGCTGTGGACTTGTACATGATTAATCCTGTGTGTGTGTGTGTGTGTGTAGCAGCAGTCCAGGGCCTGAGCTCCATCAGAACTGAGTCTTAGGGCCTCTGATTGTGATGCGTGATGTTGCGGAGGCAGCCATTGGCCCTGCATGGGCCCATTCTAATAAGGGGGTCGGTCCGCAGTGCGCTCTGAACACTCGCCGCTGGACACTAATCCCAGGGTGCCGTAGAGCTGTTTTGTACTGACAAAATCACACACGCTTTGCTCACGGAGAATCGCACACACATGCATACACACAAACAGGAAACACAAAGACACAGGGGTATGAACCCATTCAAATGCACGGGTGCAGACACACACACACACACACACACACACACACTGAGCTGCAAATGGGGGGCTGCTAATGGCTTCCAGTGGGAGAAAAGGAGAGCAAGGCTTTATCCCTTAAGTGTAGAAGACTTAATCATACAGAATGGCCCGGGGCCAGAAACAGGGCTGTACGGCACGCCCCTCCACACTCGCATTAGGTATTCTGCGGCTGAATCTCCTGCAGACGGCTGCAGCAGAACCGGGCCCAGGTGAGACTCCCTCCGAGCGCACGCTCTCGCTCTCCCATCCCTCTTATCTCTCTGTTTCTCTCTCTTTCTCTCTCTCCATGTCAAACACACATACCAACAGTGGTCCACAAGAGCTTTCATTGTAATGTCATCGGCGGTACGTCTGCATAATATCCTCTCCCTCTCTCTCTTTCCTTCCCTCCCTCCGCCCATCTATTAGTCTTTTTGTCTCCCTTAAAATTTATATTCATACAAGCCCTACTAGCACGTCTGTTTAAATAACAATCTCTTTTCTTTTTTCCTATTTTTCCTCCCCTGTCTTTCCGGCGTGGCGCTGCAGCGCAAAACCCTTCTTTGAAGCTTTACCTGCAGTGCGTGCGAGTGTGTGAGGCCCTTGCTGAGAGAAACGGGGGGTCCGTGTGTGCGAGAGTCTGCATATGCCTGTGCTTGTTAAGGGCCGTAACAGCTTTAGGTCTAAGGGCGAGTGTGTTTCTTCTTGCTGGGTTAAGAGATAAGATCTTGTTCTTTGTGCATGCAGTGTCATCTTATGTTGGAACAGTGAAATTCGTCCCTGATTTGATAATGCAGATGATCCTAATGGAATTCCTAACCATAGTATAGAAGAAGTCTGTTTATATAATCTCACCAGTCACAATGGCAGGGGTGTATTTGGGTGCATTTTGTAGTTTTGTGTAGAGGGAGATTTTCATACTTGAACCTCTTTGTTACCTTACTATGTTTCTTTTTGTAAAACTCTATATTATGTAAACCCCTAAAGCAGTGGGCTTGTCATCAGTTTTTTGTTAATGATGTGATTGATTAAAAAAAGTACTGTACAAAAACAGACCCGTTACATGTTCAGGTAGACATGCCATGCATTCTTGTAATTTCCCCATACCCATGTTATATTGGTAGATAAGCATCACCCGTCGTTAATTTAAAGCTCTCATTCTAAAAACAATTAAAGGCTGTGCCACTCTCCCACCGGCTGGCACGCGTTTTGGCGTCTAAACGCACGCGTTGTGTTTGTCATGTTGTTGCGACGCGCTCGTTTGATCTCTACCCTCGTCCCATTCTCCGCTCTGCTACACTGATCGCTGTGTTGCCGTCAGCTACGCTCACGTACATTAGTCTGTGTGTGTGTGTGTGGTGACAATGCTGTTTAACACTGTTTAACAGGACCCAGAAATGCAAATAACGCTGCATGCTCACTCCAACGCAGCAGTAATTAACTGAGAAGGAATTTCAATAATATAGAAATAAATTGTGTCAAGGATTTGTGCGTGTGTGAGTGAGATGTAGAGAGGGAGTTTGAAGATGGCCCTTGGGGGAAAAGTGTTTTTTTCTCTTTCTTTATTCTGTTAAATAATAGTTTAAATGGAAAGGAAACAGCAGTCCACTGCAAATGTGCTAAAGGGGATATTGATTATTAACCCTTTAATGTTATGTATTTATAGATCATAAACCATTTGTAAGGGCAAACGTAGGTGCATGCAAACACTGCGGTCAGTCTGGTCAGCAAGTGTCCATTTTGGATCTTGAAATGGAGGCATGAGCGTCAGTTCCTCTCTCCGGCTCCTGCGCAATTGGCAGCGGTCGGCGGGCATGTTAAGGAAACGGAGAGTATCCAAGGTAACATTTAAAACATGCTGTTATCATTAGACTCTGCACCCCACTGTATAAGCTTTTACAAGCAGAAGCCTTTCTGAAGGAAGGAAACAGGGCCAATAATGTTGAGACTTCATTTGTGTGGTCTGAAATGTTGAACACTCTTTAACAATAAAGGTGCTAGAAAGGGTTCATCACAGCAATGCTGTAGAGAAACCATGTTTGGTTCCCAAAGAACCTTTTAGTCAGAGATTTTTCAAAGAACTATTTTTACCTTTTAGTAGTCTGTACAGAACCTGTGCAACAGAAACATTCTGTAAATGACAAATAATATTTTTGAACTTTTATTTTTAGGAGTTTACATTTCTAGTCATCAACTGTATCACTTTAATTACTAAACCTTATGTTGTTTACTTATATTGCTTTTTTTGCGAGACAGTAAGATTCTGTGACTTTACAGGATTTGTAATCTAGTACACAAGGTGTAGGAATTTCTTTTGTGGTGTTTTTCTGTTCTTTGAGACTTTGACAGTCTGTGGTTCTCATCCACTTACAATTAGCAATGTAGACATTGTGATTCCTCTCTTGTGTTTCGGTTAAGAAAGTCATACAAGTTTGGATTGGGGTGAGTAAATGAATAGAGGATTTGTCTGTGTATTTTATAACTGAGTCGACTATTGTTTTCTTACAATAGCCAAATATTGACCAATACAATAATATTTATAATAGTCATTTACTTGCAGTTGTACACTAGTATGTCTTTGGAAGTTAGAGATGGTGGATGAACACATGACCATCAGACACATCCAGTCTATCTCACAATTCCTATGGCTGAAGCCCCCCCGCCGCGTCACAGTTCACAACAGCAGTGCTTTCCGCACACAGGGCGCCAGGGGATGAAGACAAGATACACAGAAATAAATATGCCCGGCTAATGAGGGAGAGCAGAAACAAGCTTTTAATAGAACGTTTCTTTTAAAACTCCTCCTAATGACTTTTTTCTCATCTCTCCCTGTCGCCCTTTTTCTTTTGTTTCTTTCCATGCGGGGTTTCGTTTGGCTGTGCGGATCCTGGTGTGAGGTCTTAATATCCTCTCGGGTTGTTTTATTCTTGTTTTTTGGAAGGGTTGGAGAGTTTGAGTCACTGAGGACTGGAGTGTGTACTGAGAGCCATCTGTAGTCCAGTGGTCCACAGCTGTCCGGCCCATCCCCGTAGATGAGGGTCCGGCCACACCTTTATGTGTTTGGGTACAGATTTATATGCGGGAGCATCTGCAATCACTTTTATTTATGTTTGTTCATTCAGTGACTTTACTCTGACCATTGTAGCTGTGTATGTGTGTGTGTGTTTGACAGAGAGAAAGCATGTCTTATTTGGCTGGGGCCCAGTGCAGTGCAGTAATGTGTAGGAGGAAGAGGGCTGCCAGTGCCCCTGGCAGCTTTGTTTTTAGACGGGGATCTGGGCTCAACTGTGTGTGGTGCTGTTGTGCTGAATGCCGGAGGCTGAACGGAGCTGTCTGTATCTGTGTGTGTGTTTCAGAGACGTAGGGCATTTGTCTAGCGTAACCCTCTTCCTCCTCCACACTCCTTCGTTCTCTTTCTCTGCCTGACTACACTCCAATATCCCTTCTCTAATGAAGCGGGAAATGGGGGATGAGTGGCGCTCTGATTGGGAGTAATTTAGCGTTTTTTCCTCCTCCGGCGGGAAGACATGTCTTCAGGAATGTGACGTCCCTCGTTTGGTCCAGGAGATGTTTTGGTCCGTGGTGCTGTGAATTGTGGAATGCTTCATCTTGTGTTTATAAGGAGATGTTTACATTTTTTAACCTGTTAACTGTCACCGTTCTTCAGGTGAAACAGTTTTACTATTCTCTTTAATGTTTCAGAGTTGAATTCTAATCTAATCATGACAAACTATATATTGATGCAAATACTCAAGAATAAATATTTGACAAATTTACATAAAAAATAAATGTAAAGTGGTTCTTGCTGTGGTGTTCCGAATGGTTGTTGTTATTTGGTTGCTGGGAGTTCCGGGTGATCGCTAGGTACTTTTTACCCATAGATTAAAAGATCATTTACTTTTGCAGGATGACGTTTACTCTAAAAGTACTCAGGGATGTAAAGAAAATGTAAACGCTAACTATAAAGATGAGCAATGGTAAAAGTGATGTTTGCCTTCAGCAAGCGCCACTAATTATCCCTTCTTAAGGAAGGTAGAAGTTTTCTGTGAGTGTGGGCGTCTGAGTGTACTTAGCACCTGCAGTGTAGGCTGGGTTTCTGGAGAGATACAGTGTGTTTTTTAATGCTTGTGTGTGCGTTTTTGTGTGAGTAGCGGAACTCATAGCGGTTCTTACAGACTACCGGGAGCATACCATAAAGCCAGGGGGAGTGCAGCCCAACCCAGCTCAACGGAGAACAAGAGAGCAAGATCTGACTAGAGAAAGCAGCATGATATCTCCCCTGATAAACAGTACAGCGAGAAGTCTGAACGGCTCAGGCCGGGAGAGAAACATTGAGTGAATAGAAAAGGATTAGTATACAAACATACTTGAGATGAGTCATTCTACAACATGGCCTTTTTGTACACCTCTTATATGTAAAGCATAATATAATATGTAGGGGATAGTGTACATCCAGTTGGTTGTTATCACAGAATAAACCCAGCAGAGTGATCAGCATTTTTATTAATTAGGCATATTTCTATCAGATTTATTTTCGTGAGTAAAACTGTTTTCAAGGTCAAGTTGACTTGCAGTTCCTGGATGTGTCTGTGTTATTAGTTTTGAGTGAAATGTCACAGCTGGCCAATCAGAATAAAGTATTCCAGAGTTTTAATTTATATTGTCTTATCTATGTAATATATTTGACTAAATAGATCTAGAAACATGTTTTTTTCTACTTCATAAGTATATGTTTTTGACGCTTCTGTTTTCAACTCCTTTCTTCTATTTGGCTTTTTACATAATGATGTCATCATCCTTTCATGCATGTTTTCTTCCTTTTTAAATTTTACTACCTTAATCGCAAGGTTTGTAATGTCAAATTAAACTGTTGAACCGCGTTACTATCACCACATTTCTTTTTGATAGCAGATTTATATCCTCACATCATTACTTTGTCTTAGCATAACTTAAGATAGCACTGTGCGCTTATTAACAACTAAGCACTTTATTTTTTAACACAAATTAACTTATCAAATTTTAAAGGACCTCAGTTTTATGGAATGACTCAGATGGTCAGGAAAGGGAAAAAAATCAAGTCTGGAACAAGTATAAACAGAAGCAAACATCCAGCCAACAGTCATTTTGGATTGGGAATTTGAGAAACAGAAAGGAAAAATTTGACAGGCTTTGAAACAAAGGACAAGAGAGAGGGAGAGAGAGGTGTGACGTATCCCTTGACTTTGAAAGGAGTGGAAGAGAGGACCTCAGTGTACTGTTAGCAAAGGCCTTCTGTTATTTCTGGGCCCCGGAGCTTGGCGTCCCGTAACAGGCCCGTCATTTTGACCTGGCTCGGCTCCTTGGGTCTTGACGGCAGGAACTCCTGGCTGAAGCGTCTGCGGTTGTGATATTCCGCAGCTTTGAGAGGGAAAACAGGGCCTGTTGGCCTTGGAGTTGAATTTGGAATAGGGGGTGGTGGTGGAATTAAGTTCACACCGACCACCCTGCTGGGAGCACGGGTGAGAGCGAGGGGTGTACGGTGGCCCAGACAGCACATTCTGCTCTGGTGTGTGTGTGTGTTTGAGTCTGTGTGTAATTAAGGAACTGATAATGTGGAAGGAATGCAGCATGACTGTCAGGGACAGTGCAGTTCCTGCTTGTGTCAAACTCTCTCTCTGTATATTTCTCTCCTTTCGTCTGTCTCTCATGTTTCTTCTTTCACTGAGAGTCTTTTCCTGAGAGGAAGTGGGTTTAGTGAGACTGCAGTGATGCCCAATGCCAGTGGGAACATATCTAACCACAGTTTCCTTTACACAGAACAGATTCTCTACTCCTTTTTCTTTCGCTGTCCCAGTCCGTCTTTTTCCCCATCTCATGTAAACATTTCTTTAAAAGAAACAGTTCCCTCCAAAATGAAAATTCTGTGATTTACTCATCCAAACCTGCATGACTTTTTTGTTCAGTGAAACACAAATCGGGGAAATACGCAGAATTTGTGTTTGTATTGGCTGCTTTTTTGTGCAGTATAAGTGAATGGGAACTTGGGTTGTCAAGCTCCAAAAATGACACGAACAGCACCACAATAAACATGATACAGTACCTTTGTGTGAGAAACAAATTGAAATTTAATTACTTTTTAATGAATCTCTTTTCCTCTGCTGCAGATCTTAAATTTTGTTCAGTTTTCAAATTTTGCACAGAAAAGTATGTAGTGTCAGATTTGATGTAAATGTAGCAGAATGCTGTGTTTAAGCTCCAGATTTAATCATTTTAAAAGCAAATTTGCTTTTATTGAGATAGTATAGTACTAAAAGAGAGGGAACAAATGTTTTCCTTTAACTTCTCATGTGGCTAGTTTGATGACTTAATTAGTATATTTGCTGCCTGTGAACCTCATCAGTGATGTTTATCTTTCCTGCTTTTTGTTTCCAATCGTCAACACAGACATTGTCCACTGAGCATCAAGACTTGTACACTTAATAGTCCTCAACAGTTCATTCATGCTGAAAAAGTGCTGTTATAAATGACTCGACTGATGATAATGCGTCAGAAATATTCCTTCATGCACTGATGCCTCTGTCGTCTAATGTGGAGGGGTTACGCAAATTACCGACTGTATTTGTTGTTAAGAAGTAATGGCGCGTGTGTTAGTGTGTGTGTGTGTTTCCATTCTAGACTGTCGAAAGCTGTGTGCCAAAGTGCTTCGAGGGGAGTTTGTAAAGATCGTGTGTGTGGAATGTGTGTGTGGTTGAAGTTCTCATTGTGTCCTGAACACTGCAGCTTCCTGTTTGTGTGCCAGTAGGGCTTCCTTCCTTGACAATGCCCAGGAAAACCTTCATCACACATTCCTCGTCTCATCTCGCTGCCTCGTGTTACCTGTTTTTGCACCTCCAAAATTAGCACATGGACAAACAAACAAAAGGACACACACATACATAGTGAAGCCCTTTGATGCACATCCAACACACAGATTGAACACAACACTCATTATATGGCCTGCCATTTATGTGGTGCACTTTGATGAAGAATGAAATTCTTAGATTAGATTTGTTATATTACAGTTATTAATTTAAAGTTTTCCTTTAAAAAAAAAAATTCTAGCATCTTTTAGCTTTTAGTTTCAGTTTTGCATTTTGAATTTTGTGAAAACAAGGTCTCAAAATCAAATCATGAGATTACAAGCATCACATTTTGATTTCACCTATAAATATCACTATTATTATCTTTATTCAATAAGTATTGAAGATATCAAGGTTATATTTTTACAGAATGTTTTTCACACTATGTAGAATGATTTTATGTAAAAATTTATGTAAATCAAAGCTGGGTTTTCACAGGCAGGGTCACATCTCTGTCTTTATACTCTGTATTAGAATCTAAAATACAATTTGTGTTCATTTTTGTTTCTGTTCTATTCACTATTTTCAAATAATGGAAATGTATTTTATTAACTCAGTTTTTTCAACACTTGACCAAACAAGTATTCTAATGTCCTAACATATGCTCTCTCTCTCTCTCTCTCTTTCTCTATAGCGGTAGAAGAGGCCGAATCCACAGAGTGTGCCAGTGGCTGGGACTCTTCTGTTCAGACAGGTATGATTTCAGTCCTGCACATCCTCCAATGATTCGTCCTGGAGACGATCCACTGCATCACAATCTTTAATATCAATTCCACATGGCCTGCAGCCCTGTGCCCAGAGGGAAGGAGACGGCTAGTGGGAGGAGGGGTGGAGAGAGAGTTTTTCATAAGGCACAGGAGGATGGTGTCCAGGTGCATGCTGGACTGGAAGCTTAGCGGTGCTTCCTGTTCTGAACATTCATGGGTAGTAAAGACACATTCTCGTACTCCGAGTGTAATATAGCACGACCTGAAGAGTCTGATTACACCTTCTCTCCAGAGACGAAAAGTCTATCTAGTCAAATCCGAGTGGGCTGTTTTAGATCTTTCTGAATATTAGATTTTGCGTTTCTACCTGTTACCTCAGAAGCCCTTTATAATAGCACTCGTAGTTCAGTGTTTCCAAATGCAGAGAGAGACATTTAGACATTTGAAGTCAGAAGAGCATGTTTCATGTTCAGGATGTGCTAATGTGGCCGTGGTGAGTTTGAGACCAGCTTATGCCATTTCCTGGTTCCATTCCCCCTTATCTCCTATTTTCAGTCATCTCTTGGCTAACCCTGTCAAAAAAAGGCCAAAAAATATATAGCCTTCATTAAGGGAAGTGATTTTGATACCCCGAAGACAGATAAGATCCAAACGAGTTAGGAACGAGTTAGAGGTTGTTTGGGAGTTTTTGTGTTTATGCATGCATGTGTGTTTCATCCTGGTACTTGGGAGACGTGATGAGCTCAGCAGAGAGATTGGAGCGAGGGAGAAGCTCTCGGGAGCTGGAGGAGATGACGTCGACCCCTCGTAACCGGCCCTGAGGGAGTGCTGCAGGGGTGCTGATTGAGGTCCTGGGTGACTGTAAAGTGCTGCGTGTGAGATACAGCAGGAAGGGGAAGTCCCTGGGCTCTCGCTAACCCTCTACTCTTCCTCTCTGCCTCGACTCCTCCCTCCATCCCTCTCTCCTTCATTTCTCTCTTTTGCTCTCTAACCCCATTTGCTCGTGCTAATCAGGCTTTTTTCCCCTCTGCGTGCCAAAACCACCTCCGTTCCAGGCGGACTCGGTTCTTTTCTAAGTGACCTCCTCTTTATTCTTTGTCTCCCTTATTCCTTTGCTTTTTCTTTCTACATCCATACTCTCTCCCGTGTTTGTTTGTGCCGCTGTGCTGGGGCCCAGGGGGCCGCTCGCCATCTCTTATTTAAAAAGATAAAAAACCTTCCTTCCCTTTATTCCCTGGGAGATGATGTCGACAAGGACACTGGCAGGCTTTTCCTGGTATTAAATTCGCTTGGTTTTTTCTTTCCTCCTCTATGGAAAATGTGTGCAGAGTTTGGAGAGAGTGAAGCGTGGGGGGGTTGGAGTGTAAGGGGTGGAGAGGTTAAAGGAAAGAGTTAGAGTCCCTCCCCTCCCTTACCCCCCCAATCTACGGGCCCCTAAGGACCTGATTGAGGCCCCTTCGGTTTGTCCCGCTGGGGGAGCGGGCCGGAGGTACACCCCCTGTTTCCACTCTCTCTCTCTTTCTCTCTCGCTCTCTCTCTAAGTGTCTCTCTCTCTCTCAAAGTGTCTCTCTCTCCCTCTCCACCCCATGCTCCCTGAGATAGAAAAACAACCCGTCCCTCCCTGGCCCAGAGGGGAAGAAGCGAAGGAAAGGAGAAAAGAGAGAAAATGAGCCAGGTCTGACACTAGAGACTCGGAGAGAGATGGTGGGGGGGTCGGTCGAAGAAAAGGAAGAGGAGGAGGGAGAGTTTATAGAGACAGATGCAGACGCTTGTCATTTTTTCAAAAGTGCGAGCAGGGAGGGGGGAATTGTTCTTTATAAGTGCCATCAGAGCTGTGAAGTTGAGCATTGTTTTTTCTGCTTCCTGTCAAAGAGTCGGAGCGCTGCTTTTATGGATTCACACACACACTTTGAAACAATAGCTCTAGAGGCTTTGCTTTGTCAACATATAGGACATCGTCTGACGCAAATTTGCAGGGATCAAATACATTATTACTCGCACACACACATACACAGACGAGCACAAGCACCCAATCTGTGTGTGTGTCCCCGACTATGATTCATTGTGGAAAAAGGCTGCTCATATCCCTGTGTGCTGGCCGATAGGGGCTGTAATGGTCTTGAATTGAATTATTCTATTTGTTTCCTTCCTCAGCTATTGGTGGGCCAGTAGGATCTCTTGGCTCAGCCAATCAGAATGCTCCGTTCTCTCTCTCTCTCTGTCTCACCCACACTGGGCGAGTTGCTGTGACCTCACTGGTAATGTGAGCTTTTTGGTCACCTGTGTATTCCTCTGTCAGAAAGGGAGCTTGTGTTTGGCTTTTATTTGGCAGCAGGGCACCGAATCAGGCCTTTTATGACCCTCTTAATGGCTTATGCAGTCAACCTCGGCGCATGTTAAACTTTTGTCGTAGCCAGAATGAAAGATGGGTAATGAAATACATGAGCTGTAGTCAGAAGAGAGCTAATTTGTTTTAACTTTGAAAGTGATTTTATTTTTTAGCAACATTTTACATTAGTAATAAGTAATTTTTTTTGTCATAATTTTTTGTATTTTCTTATGTGTCCCTTGCATCCCTTCCATTTCTTCCAAGTCTTCTGCGTAGGTGTTTTTTTAATGTAATACAGAGTAAAATATAAGTTGCATTGCTGGCCCTTGAGGCATCTAACCCGAGCAAAATTCAACCAGACGTTCTGGCTGCTCGTCTCCCAGCTTAACGTTTGGTGTCTGGAAACGATGTACGGGGGCTGAAAGGACAGGAGCGATGATGACCGCCGGCTACATCACATCCCCAAAATGGCCCTTTTTCTCTGTGATGCAGTGGACAGTTCAGAAAAGAGGACACAAGCAAGAGATCCATCTCTCTATCCCTCAAGTGCTTTGTGTGTCTTTCCCTTTCCGTTCGGGTCTCGCTGTCTGTCTCACTATCTCATTTGTGTCCCTCTCTATTTTTCTTCATCTCCTTGCACGAACCTCTGGAGGTCCATAATATATTTTTAATTTCCCCAAGGCAGCGACAGGAAAACAGTTTTAATGTGTGAAGAGGAGGTGTGCGGCTGCCTCTTTGTGTCTATGCATTAGCATGTCGTCGTGCACATGTGACGACGCGCGTCCACGGCGCACGCATGCACATGCGTGCACACGCACACATGGACCCTAGAACAGATGATGGCATTGGTGAGCAGCAGCTGTACGGCTGTTTGTCTGTTCCATGTGATTCAATTCCCATCTTTCCATGACGCTCTCTTTCATCATCTCCCTCTCTTTCTTCTGCGTGTCTGGGTGCGCGGGTGTTGGGTGCTGGGTCTCCTGAGGGTCTCCTGAGGAGGGGAGCCTGGTACAGTGTGGCTGGCAAGCGGCGATCCCAAGGGACCGTGCGGTATTGTGGAAACACAGTAAGCAGGGGCCAGTAAAGCTAGGGAGAGAGGTCTACTTGCTTTAAATAGGTCCCGTGTTTACCGCGTTATGCCCCGCGTTCCCCAGAGAGACCACGTGCATGCACTGCACCTGCTCAAGCACTGGGCCATCAGGGGCCCCTGTCCCAACTCCAACTCGGAATACAATGCGGATATCATACATATGGCCTTATAGTATTTAGTGGGTGACCAATATAGGATTCTTAAATATGGAGATCAGGGTGACTACAACAGGTGGTTCTGGTCTGCTGGTGTGATTGCTGGTCTAAAATGCAAGTTTTTCCTAATTAACTTATTGTTTATTGAAATATGGTATAAAGTCGCACTTGCTTAAATACACATTAAATGATGAGAGATGTGAATCCTATGTTTATTATTTATATTTTTTTAGTATTATTTAAGATGTGGATTTTGGAACTGATACAAGGATCAACTACACTTTATATTATTGAGCAAGTTCGTCACAGGCACCACTAGAAAATCCCATATACACATGATACCAAATGTTGCGAGTCCATCCTGTATGAAGGAGTCTATATTAAACCTCTTCTCGCTGTTCAGCATCATTAATGTTTTCTATCAGTGAGAGCGTCTGCGCCAGTTTTCAGGGACAGCATGAGAGATGGATTTGGACAGGTAGGCTGTGTTCATGTGATGAGATCAGACATCTTTAATCGAGCTCAGAGCAGCACTACAATTGCTTTGGTCTCTCTGACTAATGCAGCCTTGATCTGGTTTACATTTGGCTGCGTCTGGTTTGAATGTGTGTATGTGTGTGTGTGTTTTCGCGGTGTAGTTGAAAGACTTGTGCTTTGGATGTTTTTTTAAGGAAAAAAGTACTGAGGTCTTGTTGAAGTTGGAACTGATATTTTCCAGTACAGTACTGAGTGGCTTGTGATTTCTTGGTTTAGTTTGTTCTAGTGTGCGTGCGTCCATGTGTGTGGGAGGGTCATGATGGTCACAAGTAGTTGCCCAACAATTAACTAGGTAAGGTTGAGTACTTTAGATATTTACTGTATCTTTATCTATATAATATAATATTGTGTGTATTTTACATATTCATTTAAAAAGTCCAACTTTGTTTTTCTTTCTGCTCTGACATATAAATATGACCTCACACATGGATTTCCCCTTTTAGTATTTTTGAAGCAGTTAAACATGCATTACTGCACATTGTCCAGAACGCTCAAGCAAGGAGGCAAATGAAGTCTTAAGGCTTCTGGTCGTAAAAGGAGTTCCCTAGTTAAAGTCTCTTAACGTTTTAGCCGAGTTGCCGTCTTCGCAAATCAAAACCCAGAGTTTTTTATTGCAGTATTTAATGCAGTTTTTATATTTAACGTTACTGAACATTGTGGGCGATCAGATGATTTCTTGGAGATGTTGGTGACTGCGGGTCCTGCAGACTCTTAGCGACACTAAAGCATCTTCTAGATCCTTTGACGCTTTGTCATTTTGCTGTTGCATCCCTCGTGCAGAGGATGCCTTGCGGTGTCCATTAAGGGCAGCATCACACCGACGCTAATTATTTCCCGCTCTCTCATGATGGAGGCTGCGCCACACTTAAACAAAAAAACACATATCAACCTAACTAGGGGTAATTAGCAGGTCCCTGTAAGGCGGGGCTGTGCTCGGCAACATGACTGCTCTGTGGATTCTGCTAATTCACTTCTCCTCATCTAATTACCCCACACAAACATGGCTGTTTGTCTTTCCTGAGAGAGAAAGTGTTGGGGGGTGAAGGGGGGGTTGGTATCTTGGCGATTGTACCAGCACCCCCCAACCACCACCGCTATTACCCACACGCTCGACCTGAGGCTCATCTCGATAGAAAACAAACACAATCTTATGTAACGTAAACCATACGAGGGCTATTAGTTTTACTTTGAATATTATACAATATCATAAAAGAGAAGCGGTCATTAATATATAATGATAGACTGTGCTGAAATTAGAGCATCACTCAGACCATATCAGAAGTGCATATGCTTTAAAAAGTTGCTTGAGCTTCATGCATATAAATATTGTTTTCTTTCGCATTTGAATATGCAATCTACCATTTTAGAACGGTTGCCGACCCCTGGGATTGCATTTAATGACTGCAACTCTCAAGCACCATTGGACTATTTTATTATATATGAATATAAATATACGCTCTGTTAGAAACGGCCACAGCTGTTTTTTAGGCAATGAGTAAAAGCATAGATATCTTTTTGTGTGGAGTGTTCAAGTAAATATCTCTATAAATTGCAGCTGCCTCAATTGTATATTTAGTATATTTTAATTTAGTATATTTTATTTAACCTGACTTCTTTCACTGCACAAAGTTGAGCATTCACATGAAAATACACTATCCAAATTACAGTTTTTTTATTTTTTATATTTTTATTTAAAAAAAATTTAATCTTTTATTTTTTTCAATGTAGGCGTTTTTAAAAATATCATTAACCTTTTTAATATTTTTTTTGTTCGTTTATTACTATGTCGAATATTTATTCTTGAGTCTTATGCCATCAATATATAATTTGTCATGATTAGATTAGAATTGAACTAATATTAAAGTGAATCGTGAAATAACAGGAATGGTGACAGTTAACAGGTTAATATTCTTTTATAGTGCTCCTTTTTTATTGTCATTAAAGTAGGAAATTAGAGACGACAAGGTGGAATGAAAAACCGAGAAACAAGGCTGGCCAGGTGTAAACCTCTATTTCATGCATGGGCACTAAGCTCATTGTGTCCTTATGATAATTTAGACTACAAGTTTGTATCTGCATGTGTTGGGTGTATGATACACTCGGACTTAGTATACATTATGTTACATTATGTTACATTGCATTTATGCTTTTTGCAGTTGCTTTTATCCAAAGCGACTGACCGAGTGCATTCAAACTAAATGTTTTGTGTGTGTTCCCTGGGATCGAATCCATGACTTTCATTAACACGTTGATCCAGCACATGAAAGAAAAGACAGCATGCACCCTAACTTAGTATGGAATACTCTCAAACACGCACTTGTAGATGAACAAAGGTGTGGTGGAAGGAGTTTGCCACCTGGGAGGGCAAAAGTCTCAAGAGTGTGTTTGTGTGTGTGTTTGATACAGTCTTTGCCATCTACATATCAAGGTCATTATACTCAAATACTGCTGTGTATCCATTCTACTCTGATAAATGGAGCTTTCAATCAAGTTTGCCACACTGCTATCCACTAACCCTCACCAAACAGACACGTATACACACGTGGGTTGTTTCTCACCTAACCTTCTCACAGTGTTGGCCCTGTTGTGATCAGCTGTGTGTGTGTATCTGTTCTCCACCTTTAGGACAATGAAGGGACACAGCAGCACCCCACACTCATTTAAACGACCACAGCCCACCTGAAGCACAACATTACAAAAATATTAAACACTGTTTTATGTGGCTAACACATTTCTACTACATTTGCATGCCCAGTTCCCACAGACTTGTGCTTCACGCAATGTTAGCTTGACAGCTATTACGCTAATGAAACAAAAATAGCTGCACAGTTTCTGTCACGAGCGGCGCTTGCTGTAGATATATGTTAGCGGCCTATGGAGCAGTGCGCTGAAATATGTGAGCGCTAAGAATGTTTTAGAGAGGCGTTTTTTGGAATGACTTTGTTTAAAAACATTAGTCTCTTCGGACGGCACTCTCCACAGTCCCGGTTTCATTGAGCTTGACCATGCCACAGTCAGTCTGTGTTTGAAAACCCAGCGTGTGGTTACGGAATGATTTCGATAAGCCTTATTTGTCTTAACCTCGAGTTACTTCTGCGTGCATTTGTGGTTACGTTTTGTAGCTTTGTCATTTTTTTAGCTTTGAAGTATTCACTAGCATAAAATAACTGACATTAGAATGATCTTTTAGTGCATACATTTATATTTGAATTTGTACACACGTAAACATTAACAAGCTTTCTCTTCTGGGAAATGTAACAAAACTATTGATGACTCATCATGCACTATAGATTTTTTTGTCCAATCAGCTGCTAGAATTTTCCCACCTCTTAAGTGCAGAAAAACAAACCGCTCTCATCAAACCGTTTTATTCGCTCTTTAAGCATTCCCAGTATTTACAAAACAGTTTTGATAGTTTTCAGATGATCCACTAAATATTCCAAAACATGCACACAGCCGCACCTCCGCCGCTCCACGCCCATCACACTCTCCCTTTACACTGCCCCCACGACACGTTGTGTTTACGTGCACGCTCGGCTTGTATGTGTTTGTCAAGGCCGCGGTCGGAGGTGGGAAGATTCGCAGCTGAGGTGTGTGATGCGTGTGTATCAATCTTCTACTGCAGCGAGAGAAATGGAGCCCTGTAATGATGGTGGCCCTGCACTCTAATGGAGTGTGTTCTAGAGGGCCCCCTCCAGAGACTCCCCTCCCCACTTCCCTCCTGAGAGGGCATACGCTTACCGGAAAGGAGGGGGAGAGAGAGACGGTGATGAAAGAAACATGCAAAAAGAGGAATATGGGAGGAAAAGAAGGATGGAAGAGTTTAATAGGTAGGTTATTGGCGCAGAGGGGTTTGCTGGCCACTTTTATCCTTGTCTCTGCCTTATAACTGGAGAGATGGAGGGATGGAGAAAGAGGAGTGCAGGGGAGAGGTAGAGAAAAAGGTCCCTTCCTGCTCCTCCCTCGTTGCCATGGTAGCAGGTTGTGCTGGCATGTGCCTTAGTTGGCAGCGCCTGTACCTCTGGCATGAGGGTACCTGGGGGAATCGGTGTGTGTGTGTGATTGAGTGAGGAAAGGTAGGGAGTGTTCAAGGGTTACTGCCACCATCCATTTTCCCCGAGATTAGAAGCTCTCATGGATGAAATAGTGTAGTTAATGCACCTTTTGTGTGTTTGCGTGTGTGTATGTGTGTAACCGCTGCTCAGGGCTCTATCAGTGTAGTGTCAGTTAGGGGCCGTTCTCTTCCCTGTCCAGACGGCGTTCTCACCACTGGACAGATGGCCATACCCCTCCTACCCCCAGCCCTGCCCGCACCACCCTCCAAACCACCATGACGCCCCCACCTTCACCCCCACCTCTCCAACCCTCTGCTCCGACGGGGGTGAAATAAACTAGAGCACCTCAACGTTTCCTTATCCAAATGCCCCTCCTGATACCGAGAACCCCGCACACATATACAAACCTCTCATTTCAGCCCCCCCGACATGTTTCCACCTGCAGTCCGAGCTGGGCCAAAGCCCAAAGTGAGTCCCTGGCTCTCCTCTGGCCGGTCTCCGATCCGCAGGCCCCATTAGCGTCGTCTGCTGCAGAGCAGCGTAATGCAGCGCCAGGCCTGACCAAATTAGAGCTGATCAGAATGTGTGGAGCTCAGGAATGGCCACCTCCTGCTTCTCTCTGATTGCACAAGTCCAGGATGATTAGACAGGATGTTAAGCCCGGGGGAGCCGGTGAGGAGCCCTCCCTCTCTCTGGCCTCCACTTCCTCCCTCCTATTCCCGCTCCCTCTGCCCTCATGTTTCCTCCTTTTTCCCTGCTCTTTTTCCCTGCTCTTGTAATTGTCTTGTTGTTTTTTATGTTGAGACTGTATGATTTAGTTGTGGCTTAAGTAGTTCACCTAAAAATGCAAATTCTGTCATTGTTTACATCCAAGACTTTATTTCTTTGTGGAACGCAAACAAAGATGTTTAGCAGATTATTTACCCCTTTTTTTATATGCAGTGAAAGTGAATAGAGGATGTAAGGATGTTATATTTTTTTGAGCCATGTCATAACTTTGTATTTGGAAAAGACCAAATTTTAAATCTTTTCCTAGTCTCTATCCACTTTCATTATATGGACAAGAGCAACTGTGAGATCCTGCTGAAATTTTTTTTGTTTCACTAAAGAAAGAAAAAAGAAAGTAAAATTTGGAATGACATGCAGGTGACCAAACTGATAATGACAGAATTGTCATTTTTAGGTGAACTGTCCCTTTAATTTCACTCAATCTTATTATCGTTTCTCTGCTCTAATTCTGTCTCAGGATCTCTTACTTTTTCTATGTCGTCTTGCCTCGCTCCATTCTCTCTCTCTTTCTCTCACACAATCTTGCTCTGTCCTCCCTCTTTCTCCAGTCTCGTGTGTAGTCCTTTCAGCGTAGAGCCTTTAATGTGATAATAAGGTGTGAAAATGGAGCCACAATGGCGGAAGGAGGATTGCAGTGGCAGATTTCTCCACCGGTCCTTACCGTGTGCCACAAACGACTGGGTGGCTTACGCCCAAGCGGCTCTTGAAGCTTCGGGCCCTCTCTTACACTGTATTCTAGCGGCTCACAGGAGCTTTGATGCAGTTTTGACCGAGATTAGAAACACTTAAGATGGGATTTACACTGATAGACTGATAAATGTGGTATTTAGGTCTTTTCTGCAGACCCCTTGAAATGGTGTGATGAGTGTTTTTTTTCCTGTGTTGTATGTTTGGGAAGAATTTATTAAGGGGGTGTCCTATAACTAGCCAACAAGTTATGTCACAGCAATAAACATTAATGTTGCTACTTGCTAATTGGTTGCAGGTGATGTTATATGGTGATAATCGTGATTAAAACAGCATTTGATTGGACAAAAATCTGTGTAGTGCAGTATGAGTCATCAATATTTGTGGTGGAGTTTCTTAAAGAGAAAGACTATACAATTTAAATGTACATTTATGCTTAACGTTTTTTTTTTAATATTATACCAGAATGTAGATGACATCAAAGTTAACATGTGTGGATTACATGATTTTATTGGATTTTATTTTGATTTAATACTGGAGCACTCTAAAGTATTTGTGCTCGTTAGATACAACCTTCTCATATTTTTCTGTATAGATTTTTGTATATTGAAGTTTTGACTTGTACGGTAAGTTTTGTTGCCACTGGCATTTGCAAAGGCTCTGAATCAGCACATATATAAAGCACAATAAACAGCCATTAAATAATTACCATAGTTTGATTCAGCTGTCGATAGTAGTCCTTTGTTCTCATATCTTGCACCTTTCTCTCTGTGGTGCGTGTATGTGTGTGTATGCACAGATGCGGCAGTAACAGAGCGAGACTCCGATCGAAAGGAGAGCAAGGCGGCAGGAGAGGATGGAGAACAGAGTGTGACGAGTCATGATGAGAGGGTGGGAGAGGAGGATCTAGATGATGACTCTATCTTCACCTGTGACAACTGCCAACAGGACTTTGAGTGCCTGGCAGACCTGACCGAGCACCGTACCAACCACTGCCCAGCAGGTTTGTGTGTGTTTGTGTGTGTGTTTCTGTCTTTCGCTGTCCTTAAAGGTGTCGTTTGTTTGAGCAGACCCAGTTATGTAGTGAATTGATTGGTATCTTGTACCCCAGTATCCAATCCGTGCAATAACAGGCATGAAACCAGCTTGAAAATAAATATTTTTTAAAGTGGTTTTGCAGGAGTGACACACGGCGGCTTTAATTTCTTATTCCTGAGGAAATCATATCGGTAGAAGAAGGTGTAGTTCTGAAGGCGGTGGGGTTAGTCCGAGGCCGCTGGCTGTTCTGGAGTCAGTTTGCTCCCGCGGGAGGCCGGTGTTTTAAAGCTAACACGCGGTACACGCGCACAATAGCCGTTATTACAATCGCGGTAATTAATGAAACGCTGAAAGCGGCCCTGCAGGGGCATCTGCTTCCTAGCAGATTAATCAAGGGCCTCTCCTTAACGAGTATAAAAACTGAGAAGAGAGAGAGACAGAAAGAGAGAGATGGAAAAAAGAAAGAGAGAGAACATGCATGTAGTTTCAAAGCAGTTGCATTATGCAGTAGGATTTTGGTAAATATCATATCTATACTATAGTGTAAGTCATATGATTATCTGCTGTGCATGTTTCTGAGGGGAAACAATACACAGTGACACAACACTTCTGTTTTTTGACAGCTTGTACTGAAATTACATCTCTGGATTTTTTTTTCCGGGCAATTATATGTTGTATTTTATGTTGCACGTTGGAGAGGCAAGATAGTGAGTGAAATGAAATGATAAAATGCAGTTCCCAGGGGTGAGTGAGATTGCTGAATAATCTAGGTCTTTTTTAATAATCTGGAACTATTTACTAATACTATTAATAAAAAAGCACTGTTTTTAGCAGTAAACAAAAAAACCCGCTGTCAGATCCTTTTAAAATTCTCGACACACTCCTGGGAGCTGGTCTAGTGGGTGAGAGAGTAGCATGCTGCTGGTGACTTCATCAGATAAGGGACAAACACACGCCATTTTGTGCGTGTGTGAGTGTGTGTGTGTGTCAGGGAGGCCATGTTGTGGAGAGCGGTGGATGGTTCCCATGGCCCCTAGGAGAGTCTGGCCAATATCAGCACACCAGCAGAAGGCTCATAAAGCCACTCTATCAATTTACAGTTATTATTATGACCGCATGCCCGTCAGAGCAGGAATATTCTCTCTCAATTCAAGCGCAGCCACGCCACGCCATGCCACAAAATGAAATTTCTATTCCCCTAGCAGAAGAGAGACACCTGGCTATAGAATTACACCTGGAATCTTGTTGTGTTTGTGCTAGCGTGTTTGTTTGTGTGGTTGTTCGCCTGTGTGTGTGTTAGAGTGCGACTGAAACACATTTATGCACTTGATTCCGGCTTTCGACAATAATATAACCTCTGATACGGTTGCTAGCAGTCCCTGTCGCCATTGTCTTTCTCCATCCGACTCGTCATCTTTCTCTTTTCCTCTCTTCCCTCGCTGTCATTGATCGCTGCTAATATGAGTTCCAGAGGAGATGATATTAAAGATGGAGAAGAACGTCTGGCTTTCTGTTCCTTTAAATGTCTTTGGCTTTTGCGTATACAGGTGCATAAAGCGTCCACTGTTTCTGTCTCTTTCCTGTTATGTCTTTACTTGCTAATGCCTTTATATTTTTTAACTAATTTTATAGTGTTTTGTAGTGTATTTGTATAGTGGGGTCCATAAGTGTGAAAAATGCTAAAAAAGATTTTGTGGCATAAGAAGATTTTCTTTGTGGAAAATGAAATTTGTCAAGATGTTGTATTATTTCTAGGCTAATTTATGACATTGGTTGTGCTCCTGTTTACAAAAGAGTACAAAAGTTTTTTTCCACTCTTGAAGTACAAAAGATGCTGTTTGGAATATTCTCAAAGCATGATGGGATACCGAACATCAGTTTGCACAAGCTCAAGTGCATTGAGTGCATGCATACCATTTTAATTTGTCATGTTGATCATTTTTATACATTTTTTCAGTTTTAATTCAAAAGTTTACTTAATTAGAAAAAAATTAAATAGTAAGATTTTTTCTAGTGACTTTTAGATTAAACTGTGCTGTGTTTTGAGTATGACTTTTGAAAAAGGTTAGACATCAGCATATGTCGGCTTTAATATGCTTTAATATTCAAAGCAATCATTATATTTTTAGAAATAACTACATTTTTAGAAATGTCTACAGTCTTCCCTCTTTTTGGCACGGCACTTTTCAAAATGACCCTGCGTCCCTGACAACACGTCTGTTTACAAGATAGCAGTCACACATTTATTGGCACCAAGCTTTGCGTATGCGAGTGTGTTTGCGTGCGATCGCACTTTGCTGGTTGTTGGATGCCTTAATATTGTCTTAGTCACTGTGTGTTTATATTTGTGTGTTTGTGTGAGAATCTGTTGGGTCATGAGTGTAGATTAGCCCAGTATATGCGAAATGTGTGTGGGTGATAGTGGAGTGTGTGTGTCGTACTGTGGGCTGATTCTGAGGGGAGGCTCTACTGGAGGAAGAATCTGGAACACTGGTTCCCTAAGGAGCGCTTGGAAAAAACCTCAGATCAAATGGAGAACATTCACTGCGCTGCTTCGCTCCACTGCCCTGCAACCGGCCAAGGTTGGGCCCTGGCTGTTAACAACACTCACCTCTCTCTCTCCTTCTCTCTCTCGACCCCTTTCCTTGTGTCCCCTGTGGCGTTGAGCGGCTGACCCTCCCTCCCCAGTCTGGAACAGAAGGTCCTATAGCCTCCTGGGGTAGGACTCGGTTGAAGAAAGAAGCCAGGTTAGACTCTATAGCAAACCGTGTGGACCAGTAGGGCCCGTTTCTTAACCTTTTGTACCTTTGCTTGTCTATGTATATATTTTCCAAATTAAGTGGTTGATGGGTTGTCTGAACTTCAGCTTTTGCAATACTGCTAAAAAATAGCATAACAAAAAATGTAGATGAAACTAGTCAAGCTTACTAATCGACTAGTAGTCAGTTGTTGGATGAATAGTCATTTTCCATTCCTACATACAAGCAGATCATGTGGCAGACAAACAGACAAAGGTTACCACTGCATGACAGCTGAGCTTTTCTAGCTTGTCCCAATCAAAATTCTTCTGACCCACTTCTTTAAAACCACGCAATCGGCTGACGTTTCAAACATGTACACGTCTGTATATAAGATAAATGTCGGCTTGTGTTTCCGAACGAGAGCGGATGAGAAAGACCAGAGAGAGGACTTTGGGGAGTAAGCCAGAGAATGGTTGAGTGAAGCAGGCAGCCGTGTGGGTAAACGAGAGAGCTGTCAGTCAGCTGGGGGGCGGGCTCTCCACCTGTCAGATACAAATAGGAGGCGAGTGCTAATTAACCCGCCTTCAGAAGACTGAGGGGAACGGCAAGCGCTCCAGAGAGACAGACTCAGAGAGAGAGAGAGAGAGAGAGAGAGAGAGAGAGACTGAGCGGGGGTTGGCAGTCAGTAGAAATAGCTCTACATCGCTCACACTCTTTCTATCACTGCTCTGAGAGAGAGGGAAGGGTGGAAGATGAATTGGAGGGAGGTGTTTCCTTTTTTTGGGCCCTTTTTTGCCACTTTTATTTATAGGTGTAGTCGAGATAGGACAGGGAATGATGGGTAGAAACGGGGTGGAATGGGGTCAGTAAATGTCACTAGCTGGATTCAAAGTCTCAGCGGCCCATTCGCGCTACCCGCTAGACTTTGGCCATCAAACTACGGATTTAACAGTAGCTCCTACCTTATATATGAAGTCAAAATCCCACTTCTTTACGCATACTACAAACAATGTAAACAGTATTTCATATTATGATATTTTTGAGCATTTGCAAATAGCACAATCGTCAGGAGAGTCACCCACTTTCTGCTCTAGGCGAGATAAGACACTTTTTTTAGTTCTTCATATAAGATGTGTTAGTCTGAAGTTTTTGTTTAGCATGCAAAGCGGACCCAGGTTTAAATTCTGACAGTATTTGTTTTTTAAATAAACCAGGAAAAATTTCAACTAAACTTGACAGCCAGTGATTATCTTTCATTGTATGGAAAAAAGAGCAAATTTACTAATAACTCAGTTTTATTGGTAGCTAAAGGCATTGTCAAATTAGCCAAAATATATAAACACACAAGGGTGCGAGATGTGTAGGACTTTGAGAATGACAGCCGCTCCAGTTCAGTGCAAATTACAAAGCTTTCTGGAGACTTCTGTCAGTGCAGATTCCTTGTGGCCTTGGTAAATCTCTCTTTCTCTCTTTAGATCTGTAACATTGAATGCACACAAACTCATTTACTTCAGTAGACACAGAGCTGTGTGCCCTCTCCTCTGCAGGCAGGCTGGGTGGGGAGTTGTGTGCCTGGCAGGCAGTCAGAGTGTAATGGGGGGTATGTGATGGGGCCTCTGGGTGATTTGGTCCCTTGAGAGACTGCTGTCACCCCCCTCATTCTAACACTAAACACACACTCCACAGCCACACTCGCCCAGGGCATTTTACACAACGAATGCATATTCCTTTTCCACCTATCCATCCATCCATCTCTATGTCCCAGCTACCCAAAGACCCCCCAACTCATGCCTGTCGTCACGGCAGCAGCTGAATCCAGAGAGGCCAAGACTCTTATTAAAGCTGCAGATCATTTTCCATCTCCCTTCATCCTTTAGAGAGAGAGAGAGAGAATAGTTGCAACTTGATCTAGCTATGCTGAAAGAAGAAAAAGCTGTGCAAGAAGCAAAAACTCAGATATCAGTGCCATAAATTAAGTTTAGAATTTTGAGTTGTGTTTGTTGTTGGTGTTGATTTGGTTTTATTTAGTGAATAGACATACATTTGCATGTTAAAGAAATGTTCTTGGTTAAATATGACTTCAGGTTTAATAACTAAAAGTCATGAAATAAGTTATTAAATCTAGTCCCATCCTACATTTTATATTGTTGAATATCCCACAATAACACATTACAGAAGTGAAATGGGTTGCGAATTGCAGTGTATATTGATTTAAAGCTCGATTGCTGCTGAAAGTAACAAAATAATGCTTTGAAAATCACATGGCTGTAATGAAAGTATGTGACAGCATACAGCATATTTGCCATTGTAAGTGAATTACTGTCACTGTGTCCTTTTCAAACTGCTGGATGAACGAAAATTGTTTTCTGTGGTAGTCGACAATGCCACGCTGTGTGGATTTAATTCAGAACATTCCTTTAACACGTTTGTAGGGATATATTTGCTTTGCGGCTTCATTTGCTATTAAGTGCATGTCCATAGACGGTGCCATAGAATTTTTTTGTCATCTACCTTAACCTAATAACTGTCACTTCAAATATTGAGGATACAGTACACATGAAAAATGCACTACAGTTTTATCTGAACTACAGTTATTTAAATTTTAGATATTTAAATTTTTACATAAATTTTATTTTTACATTTATTTTATATTTTTAATTGAATTTTATTTTACATTTATTTAATTTTGGGCATTCATAATAATATATTCTTCAGTTACCTTTTCATGAATATATAATTTGTCATGATTAAAATAGAATTCAACTATGAAATATTAAAGTAAATGGGGAAATAAAACTTGTAAAACTTTTTTTTAAAGTCATCGGAACACCATTTTTAAAAAAATATGCACAATATAAACAATAAATATGCAGTTTTTTTAGGCCACATCTTACGTGTAATGAAAGTTGCTACTAAATGTTTTTTTTTCTCTGGTAATGTGTTATCTCCCTTGGGGACACCAAGACTGGTTCCCCCTTTATAAAAGACACCCCTGCTTATACCAAAAGGTGTGTGTGTGTGTGAGTGTGTGTGTGTGTGTGTGTGCGTGTGTGTGTGTGTGTGTGTGTGCGGGCACCTTTGCATGTCTGTGTGTTTCCACAAATCAGACTACATGTGTTCCCTCAAAGTGAGTGCTGCTTTGTGTGTTGGTCCTTCCTTACCCCCTCCGTTCCCTCTCTCTCGTCTCTCTCTCAGTCTCTCTCTCAGTCTCTCTCTCTCTCTCTCTCTCTCTCTCTCTCTCTCTCTCTCTCTCTCTCTCTCTCTCTCTCTCTCTCTCTCTCTCAGAGCCAGAGGGTGGCCTGAAGATTCCTCCACTAAGCCTTTGGCACAGATACAAATGCAGTCACAGCTGGTTGTAAACTCAGGTTTTCCAGGGAGAGCAAGAGCCCTGCCTCCATAAGAGAGAGCTAGATTGAGGAGGGGAGGGAGCGCGGCATGCTGGGATAGAGAGAGAGGGAGGGAGTGAGACGAAGGAGGGTTGTTTCAAAGCACACTGGAAGTCATTTTTCATCACAGGGTTCATTTTTCACGATGAAGTTCTTTTCTCTCTTCGTTTCAGTCTCTTTCTCTTTTCTTTTCTCTCCTCCTTACGTACGAGACTCCACTTATCCTCCATTTCCCCCCTTTGCTTTCGCCTCTCTCGCATTCAGCCCTAGATTCTCCTCTTCCCCTCTTATAAAATATGGATGGCACCGGTTTTGGGAGAGTTGAGAGGCTCTCTGGCAGAGAGAGTGCAGTGCTCTGTGTCTGCAGAGACTCGGCTTGTGCGTGCACCTAAACACTTCACTGAGCAATCTGTCAACATGTCAGAGACACATGTTTTGTTAAAAAAAGAGAGAGAGAGAGAGAAAAAAGAAAAAAGTACTTCCAGAGGGAGTAATGGCTTCCCACCAGGACTCCGAAAATGCTTTGAATTCAGCAGATTTCTATTGCGGGGGGACTCCCCTGGGGTGCCTTTTTTACAATGCCTGCATTTCAGAAATTTGAGCCAAAGACCCCTGGGGGCGTCCTTTCATAATGCCTGAAAATGTAGGGTTATATTGTGTGCAGTTCCCCATGGGGCCTTTATTAATACCTGAATTCTGAGGGACTGGAAATTACACAGGGACTCTGTGGGGGCCTTCGCTCGCACCAGGAAGGGAGAAAAACTCTGTGGGGACGTTCTCTTCTCTCTACTCTTCTCCTTCTTTTCCTTCCATCCTCTTCTCTTTTCCCTCTCTCCATTTTTCGGCTCCACGCAAGACTGAAATAAAAGAATTTGCCAAAGGACACAAAAAAGGAACGTGTGTGTGCTGCGTGTGTGTGTGTTGGCGGCAGCGTACTTGTATTCAGCTTGCCTTCTCGGAGGGAAAAAATCAGCCGATTAAAAATGTAACTCTCTCTCTTTCTTTCTTTCTTTCTCTCTCTCTCTCTCTCTCCCCGTGCTGCTGTGTCGAGCAGGCGGGCGGAAGAGGGGAGAGTAAATATTTGGTCTGTCTGCGTGTGCCCAGGAAGAAGCCAAAATCTGTTGGAATATCCACACACGTTTTTTCCTGGTCGTGGGGAGAGAGAAAGAGCGAGAGAGATGGAGTTGATATTCCTGCTACCAAACGCTCTCATTTGTATTCATTGGCTATGGGAAGTGTGTGTACGCACAAATAAATGTAAAGATAATCAAAGTACACAATTACAAATCTATTTTTTTGGGGCATATCCACACAAATATGCATAATTCATATGGTACTTATTTGCACAAGCTCTGGCCACGTGTCTTTTTGTTTTAGTGGGCGCATTCGATGCGACCAGCGTCGCTGCCAGGTTCAAATAGTCTTCCTTTTTCAGCATTACCCTCATCTGCAAATGCATAAATATTACAGCGCGCCATAACTCATTCATACATACAGATCTGTTCGCGCCTCAGGAAGTGCGGCGGTTCGAAATGAATTTTCTGCAGATTAAATTAAAGTTTCCATTCCTGGATATGACTGCTCAACTTTGAGCCCGGAGTCAGTCGAGGCCAACGCTGCTCTCATTGAACGATTGTGTTGGTGCGTTGGAGTGTGCAGGTTCTTTCTAAGATGGCTGCCCTTTGTTGGTTTTCCGCAGGGATGTGGTCTTTGTCGGAGCCCCGGGTGAGGCTCTGTGGGCGGAGGAGGTCAGGTGTTTCTGCTTTTCAGTGGCCGTGTTGATCGGTTTGCGTGTTAGTTAGCGTGCGTGAAGGGTTTGTGCCAGAATCTGACCCACGGCTGGTGGGCGTGACCTCTGTGACCCCGGGTGCTGGAGAATAGAGCCGTCACCAGGTTCTTCACGGGGAGCCGCAGTAATGAGGAACAGTCTGTTCTCTTGGATTCTTGCGCCCCTTTGGCAGCTGCCCCCCAGAACCTCTCCCCTCTTTTCCAAACTGTTCTCGCTCTCTCCTCTGTATAGCTCATCTTTCTCTTTTCTGCCTGTCTCCCTCGCTCCAGCTCTCCTGCAGTGTCCTTTCTCCCTTCTTCATTTTCTTTTTCACTCGCTCACAATCTCCTGTTGAGTTTGGACCATGTGCCCCCAACTCGCTCTCTCTCAAGCTCTGCTTCTCTATTATGGTGTTTGGCTACTAGCTGTGTTCCTCCACTCCTCACTGGCTCCCTATAGCCAGCTTAGCGTGGGCCGAGTGTGGGTGTAGAGAGGGCTTGTGTGGGCCCTGCAGGTTTGGGCTCAAGATGTGCCTCTGCTGCTGCTCTCTGCTTGTATTGTTACCATTAAGGGGTCAAGGTTTTGTTAGTTAGCATGCTCTGTTTAGCCCATGCTGGTTGATGACACAAGTATACCATCTGGTAGTAAGAAGCATCTTTTTCTATTGATTAACAACACATAGTGTTCTAAATGTGTTTAAATTCAAAACATTTATAGCAAATAAAACATGTGTAGCAAATTCTTCATAGTATGTCATATTTTACAAGTGCTAGTTTGTTTTTGTAGTAAAATTTTAGATGGGGTTTAGATTAATCTAGGACTAGGCCTTAGTTAAATTAGGACATTTAAGTAATTTTTACAAGAAATTTACAAACATTCTGTGAAAATATAACATTGATATTTTTATGGCAAAGATTAAGATTAAGCCCTGTATGGAAACCACCCCAAAATGTTTGGAACTGTGCAGCCTATCAGCATCGTCATGACATAATTTTCCTGCAGAATAATTAGCCACATGGCTTTTACAGCTGAGCAGGGTTGCCAGATCCGTATTTTTTCCACAAAATTAGGCAACTTTTTATTACGTGGATTGAATGTGGAAGGATTTTGTTCCTCAGTGTTCATTCTTAAGGTAAGATGAAACATTTATGAAAACAAACTGTTTATGATACTACTGTATAGTGTTTTTTAAAAACGAATTTGTTTGTAATGCATAATAGTGACTGTAAAATATATATTGGCATATTTTAAGTTTTGGTATTTGTGTTGTTGGGCTAGTTTTGCGCTCAATTTAAATGGCTATTGAACTGGTTTTGTTACACAGATCTGGCAACCCTGCAGCTGAGGTGACTGGCTGAAAACAAGCTGGCTGTAAAACTAAGAGGCAGGTTTCAAATCGCTTATTTTTGGTGGGTCCTGTGCAGCTACCATAAGTCGTAATGCTATCGGTTAGCTCTCTCCAGGTATTATAGACAGCGGTTACCATACAATATACAAAGATGTTGTAAAGTAACGCTGTATGTCAAGTCAACACGCCCATACGTAGCTGTAGACCCCGAGTATGCACACACACCTAGACCCACATACTCTTTTCACATTCTGACACTCAAGGGGCCCAAATCGCACACACACTCTTACACGCATGCACACACTTGGTGCAGGGGAGCCAAAGGGCAGTGTGCCAGGGGGAGAGCTGTTATAATAGTTTTAACCCTGCGCTCAGGTGTGGCTCGCCTTTGTCAAGTGAAATGTCAGGAAATGCGGCGCTCCTGGGACGTGCGCACGGAGAGAAACGGGGAAGGCTGTCTGAATCCACACTCCTTTCAATGAGCACAGCCTTTCCCCCCTTTGCAGACAGAGCAGAGTCCATTAACCACGGCCGCCAGCGTACACGGATACACTCTCTCACCCTTATTGACAAACCCTCACACATGCACCATGCCATAGAGGAACAGACACATACACACGCTTGTCAGATGTGCACGAACACAGGCACAATTGCTTTTTTGGCCTAGTTTTATTACCTTTAAAGGAGGGATACGAGTCTGTGGAGCTCACTGGGTTTGGAGGCATGTGTTTTGTGTTGACAGAATCACAAAATGCCACTTTTCGACTACTGTTAATATTACATCTCTCATGGATTAAACAAGATTAATGCCCGCTCGAACATGCATCACATACCTGTAAGATACATATATTCTCATTTCTGTTGTTAAGATATGTCACAGCCGATATTTTTGCACACGGCACTCGTGTGTCCATAGATGATAGAGAACCTCAATTCCAATCTTCCCTGAGGACGGCCCCCCTCGGGGACTTCTGCCCGCCTCAGGCAAGCTCTCACACACCCATTACGGCCTCCTTCTATCTCTCTCGCACACACTCATACACGGTGACGTCAGTGGCTGGTTTCTCCCCTGGGTGCCATGAGCAGTCTTTGTTCCCCCTCGTTTTCCCCCTCCCCTTCAGTTCTGCTCCTCTCCATGTCCTTTGTCCCTGGAAATAGCTGTCCAGCTAAGTGCCTGATTGGAATCCTTCACGTCTTGGCAGGGTCGCAAAGGGGGGCCTCCGAGAACGAGAGGGAGTGCGAGATGGATGAGAACAGGACAGGTCTAGATTTAGAGCACAGTATCGAATAAGGGAGGCACATAAGTTGTTTTTTCTTCTCTTAGCGACGTTCAATGGAATTAGCACGCTAGGTGCGTATTGTTCCATATGGAGATTCCCAAGAGAGCGAGAGAGAGAGTAAGGGAAGTGCGTGATGGGGGTTGAACGTTCAAAGAATACCGTCCCTCCATTGGGGGTTAAAGATCTGGAGAATTCTTCTGCTGTTTCTCTAAGCTCAGATCCTACGCCATCCACCCAGTCATTGTAAAATATTTAAACCTGTTTCTCATTTCTGGGAAGGATAGAAAACTCACTGCTGAATAAGTAACCAGACCTGGGGGTGGATGGCGACGCCAACGCGCAAACTCCACCTTGGAAACGCGACAAATAAAACGCACACGACCCAACAAGAAGATAAAGAAAACAAAAGTTGCCACTTTATTAGTTTGAGTGTCGTACTATAGCTGCCTTTGTCTCTGAAGTCTCTTTTCTTTTCTCATTCTCTTTTATTCTTTCATTCTTTCTTTTTCTTGTTTTAATGAGAGCAGCTCTACTGGAGCGCATTAGGGCCATGGTGGACCTGCTCTCTGGCTGGCGGGTGGGAGCGCCCTGCTCAAGTAATGAACTCCCCCAGGACACAGCACAGCAATGCGCGCCTGTTTCCACGCTCCGTTCCCAGGGCGGACTGCTCTGCTTCTGGGAGGGGAGACGGAAAGAAAGAGGGAAACGGAGACGCTGGTTACCCCCCGGTCCGCTGCCAAAGCGTGCGGCCTGCGAAAGGGTAGATAAACTGGGGTGGGGGGTTTGGAGGAGAAAGAGAGAGAGAGGAGGGGGTGTCTTGAGGCTCTGACAGCTGAGGGGGGGGTTAGGTTGACTGGTGAGGTGCTGATAACGGGTCGGTATGGATCAGAGACGCGAGGAGAAGACTAATAATCCACAAGCGTGCTGGAAAAGTTGGGGAGAGTTAAAATGACTGTAAGTGTATTTGTTGGTTTAGGTTTGAATTTGGCACCAGTATCTGATCGATAAGTATCAAATCAAGAAATGCTAGGGGATTGAACTTTATTTTCTTAATACTTCCTTTTTGATTTTGAAGTTTTTTGGTAGATGAAAGCCATAGTCAAAATGTTATTAAGTTAACTTAATCATGTGTTTATAAGTAAATTTAATATAAATGAGATCTTCAGAAACCTGTGAAGCTTTTGGAAATTGAGTTTTAGAATATTTTAGAATTGAGTTTTAGAGTATTTTAGAAATAAAATAAAATAATAAAATATATTCAGGAGTTTCCCTATCATGTTTAGTTGTCACTGTTTGCTCATGTAGTGGGTTTAGGAGAGTAGAAAAAAAGAAAATGAATAACTTTTTAGATTTTTTTTACATAAATTAATTTTGTGGAGAAAAGTGTTATTTTAGCTGTTTTTTCTTTGTGAGGTTGACAGTATAAATGAGTATGCCACTATAAGATGTTTTTGACTCTGTTTCTTTAAGAGTTCAACAAAACTAAAAACAAATCTGTTTTCCAGTTAGTCCAATCAGTAACAGATTCACTTTGTGCAGAAAACAAGCCCCAGTGTTTTGTGGGATATCTTTGGTGATGGTGTTGTGATTAGTTTGCTTTGACAGCGGTGGCGAGTTTCCACCACTAGTTTAGGTCAGAACGGATAAACTTTCTGATGTAGACAAGACAGCATCATTCCCCCAGAGCCGAAAAATGCGATATGTGCATGTCATAGCGGCTTGGCGGGGCTCTATACGAGCCAATAGCTCATAGACGAGGAGAAATTGTTCCACTGTTTTCGCCGAAGGCCAGAGCCAAGACTTAAATCTAATTTTGGCCTCAATCGGCAATCAATGAAAAATCTTGAATGTGATGTTTTAGAACTTTAGAGAGTTGAAAATCAACTGTGCAGCGGTAGTGTAGAGGTGGAGAGGGAGTTTAGTAAGGACAAGGGCAGAGGTGCTGGAACTTGTTGTGAATGGTTGCCTGATATAGACTGACCCTGTGTGTGTTTCTCTCTTAACGCAAGTCATTTCACACCTCAGACACATCAGTGGCCCCTGACAGACACTTTCCAGAGATAACAACATTGCTTCCAAACGAAATAAGACGTGAGCAATTGTTTTTTTCCTTCGATGTAATATTACCCATATGTCCTTAATTATTCATATTTTAGTAATGCAGTCTCTTAATGGCTGGAAACACTAGTAAGTAATAAAACACTTGGGGGTTTGATTTAATTTAATTTTTTCATATTAATTTAATTTTGGGGCATGTGCATGAGCTTGTGTGACAGAAAAACGCACCCTTCCATATTGGCTGCGTGCTTTTGTGTGTGCGTTTGCGTTGTATTTCTTTCTCTTTCTATTTATTTAATTAGTTGGGTTTGTTGTGGCTTACAGGCGCTCATATTTGGGGTTAGGGATTTAAACAACCCCCTTACCCAACGTATTACACTATTGTGCGTAACTCGTCCCTTGACATTTGTGTTACGTGCAGGAACCTTAAATCATAAAGTGTGTTGAAGAGATGTTTTTTATTATTTCTTATTTCTAGGGACCAGAATATCATAGAGATTTGGGGGTGGGAACAAAAGTCACTCAGAGTACCATGAAGCCGATCACCACCTATGTTTTCTTCATAAAACGTCAAAATCCAGTTGAGTTTGATTGTCTGCCATTGAATAAATGTAGGGGGGTGGAGCGGTGGGGGTTGTAGGAGAGATGGAGGGGAAACATGAAAGGCAGATCAGCGGCCGCCACACGTCCATCACCGAAGCCATTTTCATGTTTCTGTTCTCCTGCGTTATTAAAAAGTGGTGGCAGGGAAGTATTTGATGTCAGGATGGGGCTGCACATTTACTGTTAGTCCCACTGCAATCCTTTTTTCTGCCATGGAGTCCGAGCAGCCAGTGGTCGCCATTGATCTTATGCACCCGTCAGGCTGCCCTCTACCACACCGTGTGCCCAATTGTGTGTGTCTGTATGTATGAGCAGCCATTTGTATTCATATGGTTCCATATGTGTGTGCGTATGTGCAGGCGTTTGTTTTATGTTTGCATAAGCATGTGCATTTCCTATATGTTGCCACTTGTGGATATGTCTTTCATGTGATGTGTGCGTGTCTGGATGCGTTATTGTGTTTTTGAATGCGTGTCTGTCTGAAGGTCAGCTTGGTTCTCCTTCCCAGAGAACAGCCCCTGGGGCGATGCCAGAAGTTCCCAACAAAAGTTTTTTTTTTTAGTCGGGCAGTCACAGTGGACAGCCTTCCCCCCATATGCCAGCAGGAGGGCTCCCTGCATGGGCTGGGGCCTTGCTGGCAAAAGGGAGGGCCAGGATGGGATCTGGCAGCGTTTGTACGTCCCGGTAGGGGTTAGAAAGTGTGTGTGTGTGTGAAGGACTAGCGCAAAGGCAACCCCAGGAGCCAATGGATTGGAGAAGTTTTCACATTGCCTCCATGCTCTGTTTCTGGCTTTAGCGGATGTAGGCCGTAATTACTGGACCCCCTGGCTTCCCTTTCTCCCGACCACAGCCTTTGATCTGTTTCATGTTGGGCAGATTTTTTTCCCACTCGCTGTACCTTTGTCTCGTCCTCTCTTTCTTTTCTCCACCACTTCTTTTCCCCCGACTGAGCCCCCTTTGATGGAGACAGTGTGTACTCTTTAATACACAAAGAGACTTTTCTCTCTCTCCCCACCCTCCATTTTGTTTTAAAGTTGGGTCCTTTTTGTTGACAACCACATTGAACTTGATACTGATTTTTTTTTTTTCTGTTCGCAGCTTTGTTGTGGCATTTTTGTTGTGATTTGGGGTTTTCATCTTTATGACCTTGATTAAAGGCACCACATTTTTTTGGTGTTGAAAGCGGAATAAACTCACAAAGCTAATGGCTGGCCACTCCTTGGGTCGCGCAGGCGTCCCTTTTCGCTTTTGGACTGTAGAGAAACTTGATGCGTTTGTTAGTTTAATGCTTGTGTTGTGTTTATGTGTCAGGGAGAGCATAGATTTAACAAAAAATAGTTTAACAAAAAATAATAATCCACTGATGAAAACACAGCAAAGTGAATAAGCGGCCCTCACCTGTTGGCGGTCGCGCATTGTCCGTTGTTTAGCGCGCGTCCCGCCGGGCGCTGATCCATAGCCTCCTGCGTGTGTAGAAGTGGGGGTTGTGTTTGTTTGTGAAGTAATGGCATTGTTAACATAATGTTGGGTTGATTTGCTATTCGGTATGGCATGATATGGCTGTTCTTTTGGGCTAATTGCCACGCCACATAGCGTTTTGGCGGCTGGTGTGAGTTTCTAAGAAAGCTTGAATCTGATAGGCACTATCAGAGCGTGGGTGGGTATGGTCCAGAGATCAGCTTTTGTTAACAGATCCCAGACAGGGGGTCCGTTGTGAGTTCAGTGTTTGCTTGTTGAAAGAGTTTCTTCGTGTTTTTGATTTTGTCTAAAATTTTTTTATTTTGATTGATGTTAGGGTCTGTCTGTCTCTCTCTCTCTATCTGTATGAGTATTTAAGTACCTCTGATTCTCATTGTCAGCAGTTAAAGAACAGCTTACCCACAAATGAACACCATTATTTTAAGTAACCGTTTTTTCCACAGAATACAAAAAGATTTTACAAAAGTTAGCCATCTCTTCGTGTGCAGCTGTTTGTGTTTATGTGTGTTGTATGTGATTGTATGCATTTGAGAGAAGAGCGAGACAGTCAGAAACAGTGTGTGCTGCTGTAATGACAGTGGTGAAGTGCAGATGTTCGTGTTTATATGTGAGAGAGAGAGAGAGAGAAAGAGAGGTTGAACAGAAGACAGGCAGAGAGACAGTACATGCTGTTGTAATGACAGTGCTGAGGTACAGATCTCCCTGTGTCCTTGAACCCCCGGCTGGGTGCTCTGGTGTCGCCCTGGGGAGTGCACCGTTTAATACCACAGTAATTATCCTGTCCTTATTCACCACATTGCTGTCCAGGTGTCTCCTTCACCCTGCCTCGCAGCGGGTGTGTGTGTCTGCGTGCATGAACGTGTGTGTTGTGTTTTTTTATAGTGCCTGATGCCTGTGCCCTGTATTTTTATACCTCTTAATATTCACGACACCTTTTCATTAACTCATGTGGGTGTGTTTCTTAGTCAGATTTGTGCATTAATGTCACATGTGCAGTTCTGCGGGCGCTAGTTCCTGTTTACTCATTGATGTCAAAGCATGTGTTTGTGTTTAGTTTCTCTGTGTGTGTGTGTGTGCGGATGTCTTTCTCTTTGGATCTCCAGCTTGCCGTATGTCTGTGTGACTAATGGCAGGTCCAGGTGTTCCTCTCAGATCTGAGGGTCCCATGAGGGCCCGAGGGCTCCCACTGTGGCAGCATGGGCAGGCGGTACCCGCCTCTCTCTCTACATGTGTGGAGGGTCCCTTGGGCGCTGCCGCCTCATGAGGCACCCCAGCTTTAACCCCCCCGTCACTTTTATTTCCATTTTTTTCTCTACTTGTCCTATTATAGCTTAGATTAAATGCAGTATGATGGTATATATTATAACATGGCTGTTTACTTAATTTTTAGTTAAATACTTTTTGTGTAATGTCCAGTAAACTGCAATATTGGCGTAAATTCAAGGCAAGGCAAAGCATATTTTCATGCATTATTTGGTAGGTAAATGTGGGATAATGTCTAGTCAGCTGCTTTATAGTGATATTAGACTTGATCATTCTGTCTGGGCTTATTTTGCAATAATAAACAGCTGACTATACATTATCCCTTACCTGTGTTATATTAAGTTTTCCACACTGTAGTTGTCTTAATATTTTTTTATTTTAATATCACACAATTGAGTTGGTGTAGCCATTAGCGGTACACTCAGCTGACTGTAGGGGGCGATATTCATGCCCTATGTAGGTGACCTTTTTTAGCCAGTGAGCACACATCCTTGTGACATATGAAGAGGTGATGGTTTACAGGGACAGGGTCCCAGTCACGTTTAAAAGTCAACTTTTATTTCTCTCTTTACAAACCTATAAATTAAAGACTTTAAATTGATTTGGCATTTGATCTGGACATAGTGCTTTGGGTTACACAGCAGTGCCCTATGCTGCTCCAGTGGTCATTTTCTGCACTGTGGGTTTGTGCAGGTGTAAGTGGATTATTGTAGCATCAACTTGTCAGCTGGGAACACTTGTTTGAAGGCTTGAGATGGATTAAACACTCATCAGAAATAAGGTGCTTAACCTGTCAGACCCCAGAGATGGTTATATGTTAAGCTAAGAGTGATGGCTAGTGATTTGCACTGAATTTGGGTCATGTGCTAACAGAATTTTTTTATGTATTTAGCATATCTGAGACTAAATACGGAAACTTTGGCTGTATTAGACTGACCAAATTAAAACAAATTACAATTTTGGACATACACCTATGTATATATTACAAGTTCAAATCTACTAAACTCTTAAATCTGAGGATGCATATGCCCCATTTTTTCAATAGGCATAATGCTACTGCTAAATTTGGTGATGTGAATGGGGGAGCGTGCACATATCGTGTTTTAGTTTGCATTAAGAGCTCCTCCTGTAGCACAGGAGCCTGCGGGCACACCGACTATTTTTAACAATGAGGTTTAGCTGATTGAGTTCAGGAAAAAGATGGATGGTCAGAGATTTTTTGTGTAGTTATGCTGTGGTGCTAATGTGGAGATGTGTAAAACAGGTCTTGTGTGTTAGACAGTCTGTATGTTGTGATGATGTATGTATTGAGGTTAAAGGGTCTCTGTGTGTTAACAGGGGGAACAGGTCTGCTTTAACCCAAATCCTCTTCAGCTTGAGTTTGATCAAAGAGAACCAAGAGACAGAATACAGCGTGTGATTGGTTAAGTTCTGGCTGCCACAGATCAGAGAAAGATACAGACAGGTGGATACAATAAAAATGATCAGGGACACATTTATACACGTTCGTGTTTGTTTCTCTATTTTCTCCCATCTGTTATACACATGCGCTTTCTGTTACTCGCATACTCACACACACAACATGATGATGAGAGACGGAGGGTCATAATTCAGGTTACATGAGGTAGATGTTTGTGTATGTGTGTGTTTCCGTGGTGCTCTATAAGGGGACAAAGTGCTTGTTTAGTGCAGCTTTCCTGCATGGCCAAGCAGGCAGCTGCTTCCCATTGACTCGGTACTCAGCGGGAACCTGACTAACTGTACACTTCCAACCAGTAAAACTCGTGACATACACGACTTCCAGAGGACAGATAGATAGAGAGAGGGAAAGATTGAATGAGAGAGACATCAAACGAGTGTTGTGCTGTAGTGTTAGGAAAGCTATGCTTTGAAGCTTTAAAAGCTACTTGTAATTTAAAGTTGTGCTACATTAAACTAGCGATTAGGAAAAGTAGTAGGAGTTGCACTGTGCACAAAAAACAACAACACTGAAGCTTTTTATTGGACTGGTATCTTTACAAAATAAATACCTATGAGCATTTTTGAATATAATCAGTCAAAGTAGCATTTCATTGACCACAATTATTTGAAAATACTATCTGAACTACAATCTGAATAATTTGTAGATATTGAAATCTTTTTTAGGTATTTTTAAAAATATCATTAAGAATAATGTTTTTTATAAATGTTTTTGTTTGTTTTTTGTTTATTTGTCATATATTTATTTTTTAGTCTTCTAGTTTTCCAACAATATATAGTTTGTCATGATTTAATTAGAATTCAACTATAAAATATTAAAGTGAATTGGGAAATAACATAGGTGTTCCTCCTGAGGAATTGTGAGAGTTAAATATTGAGCCACACAAACTTAATGAAAGTAAATCAAGTGAATCGTTTTAGTTGCCTAAAGTGTCCAAGCAAGCTGATTCACTAAAACAAATCTTTCTTTATGTCACCCTTATGAAAATTAACTGTGGTTTTATTATAGTAAAAATATGGTAACTATGTTTGTTTTTTTAGTGTGTTGACTAACATTTGTATTAGCATATGTTACAACAAATGTAATGGTTAGACTATGTTCCTGTGGTACATTTGTGATCACTATGTTTTATTACAAATACTACATTTAAACCATAATTACTGTAGTAAAACCATGGTTAATTTTCCTACACTATGAGAGACGCTCCATTCGAGCATGTTCTATAAATTGATCACACAGCTGTTAGGCTGTTTTGTCAGACTACATCAAAACAGTATAATGAATTTCTGTCAGTCATTGCAGGTCCTTATTAGCAATTCCTCCACACTGACTTTTTCCAAACGTGGAAAGTACAGCAAAGGGAAGTAAACTTTGTGAAAAGAGAGCGACTAAAGCCGAACATCTCATTTCTAATGCTGTAGTTGTAAAGAGGCTTGTTTTGGTACACTTCACATGTAATTAATCTGCAGCTGTTTACAGTGCGGGCCCCCGCCGCTCGCGCAGGCTGAGCAACACAAGAGTCAAACGGAGCTTAACCACTGCCAGTGCCCCTGTCGTCACGCAACCCCTCTCACTCTTTATCTCTCCTTCATCTCACCTTCCCTCTCTTCGTCAGACACATACCGAGTACTTGCGCTTCACCTTTGCACCCCTAAAAATGCTTGGTGTGTAAATCATCCTCGTTTAAAACGCCACAGGCTAAACGTTATTAATATCTGAAGGCTTTTAATTGTGTATACAGCAACTTTGTCTTCTTCTTTAGGAATGATTTTATCTGTGTTTGGTTACAGTCACATAACCTTGTTTAAATTTTGTGTTACAGATAAGTTATGCATTTGTGGCATTCTTTTGATCGCCATTGCAAATAATTTTGCAAACAATTTTTTAAAAATTGACTGAAATTGATTTAGCTTGAACGGGACATTTTGTGATCCGTTGCCCTTTTTGCTTCCAGTATAGGGGCCGTTACTGTCAATAAGCTTTTAAGTTAACTTTTTACTAAGATCATTTACAGTAATTTTTACTTGAGGCAATGCCTCAAACAAACTTTTTTATTATTACCAAATTTAGTTTTTTGTCTATGCAGTTTCAGCACATGGTCAAGTTCAAGTCCACCTCATGTCATTAAGTATCCCCTTCTTTATGCTTCATTTCCTATCCTCTCTCCAATATGTCTTGTAGCGATGACAGCGATGCACCCATCTGTACAGTTCTCTGTGGTCTCTAGAGGTGAGCGAGTGGTCAGTGTCCAGAACGCGTTCCATTTTCCCCCCTTCCTCACCTGGGGGTCGCCAGAGGGGAGATTGGGGCAGGCTGTCAGCTGTCCTTGCCTTCCCAACCCCCTGCCCCTCACCTTCTGCCCTGGGAATGAGTCCGGCTGCTCGGACGCTTTTGGGCGCCAACAACTCCATATGGGCCGTGGGCAGCAAGCGTGTGTGTCCTCTAGGATTCCGGCCCCTGACAGACAGCCTGTCCTGTGACATCACTGCCGTTTGTTTGTGCCACCGTGTGCGAGCGTGCATGCGGGTGTAAATAGATGGGTTACCTCTAGGATTACGATTCCTGACAGACTGGCTACACGATGACATCACCTCGGCATGTGTTTGCGTGTATCCGTGTGTCCTTTAGGAAAAGACCCCTAACAGACTGTGTCCCTTGAGCCCCCGTAGGGTACTGAGAGCAGTGCCAGGGGTCTTGCGAGCACAGACTGAAGAGCGTCAGCTTGATGGAGCACGGACCGTTAGGGACAACAAACATGTGTGTGTGCGTTTGTGTGTCCACTAGGACCAGGCCCCTGACAGACCCGGCCCCTTGAGCATCAGTGGGGTAGGGTACATGTGTGTCAGCATCAAAAACCCAAAGGAACATGGCAGAACAGTATGGGGGAGAAAGACAGAAGTTGGTTTTGTGTGTGTGTGTGTGCATTTCAGTATCCGTAAACAGGTGTTTGGTCTCAAAGACTGTGGTCCCATAGGACTGCTGGCCATGTGGTCAGTTCCTGTGTGCCGCTCGTCCCCCTCTCTTACTCTCTCACTCTTTCTTACCCTCTTAGCAACATAGCTTTGTCCTCTGTTGTGTTTGGTTATGACGGCCTTGTTGCCTAGGGGAGAGAGGAAGGAAGATAGGGAAGAGGGAGGTCTCAGTGAGAAGCCCTGAAAAGAGAACATGAGAGAATTAAGACGGACATGTGGTGTTAACACAAGCCAGTAGCAGTCTTATACAACCTATTTGTCTTGTGTACCCACTTAAAAATATATGTTTTTGTGTCATAATTTTGTTTTATTGATATAAGAAAGCGACTGACCTATAGAATCACCTCATGAGCACTGGATAAGTGAAGGATTTTTTAGAAGTTGTTTTCCCCTGGCTCTTGCTTCAGGCCTGTCTGGCCGACATGCTGGGTTGCCCTGTGGGAGCTCAGGGTGGAAGTTGTTTTTCTGCCCCCTACAGTGTGTCTCTCCTGCCCTGGGCTGTGGGCAGAAGGCCAGAGGGAAGGGGCTGTGAGCTGGGCAGGGGCCCGGGGGCTGCTGGGATAGGTGGAAGTTTGGGCAGGGGGCCAGGCACAGAGGTGGAAGGGGTAGAGGAGGGGTGAGAGGTCGGGATGTGGAATGTTACTTGGTGATAAGACACAGGTCCTGTCTTCTATAAACACCACTGGGCAGTCAGGTCATTATTTTACTCAGCACAAACTTAACCGTATTGGCTAATATTTGACACATATTTTATAACAATAAACATAAAAAAACGTTAATGTGATTTATAAAAATACTTTACATTTCAAAAATATCTAAAAAAAAAAAAAAAACTGTAAACTTTGCATAGTGCCTTTAATGTGTATACTCAGTATGTGAGGTGACAGTTATCAGGTTAAGGTCATAGGTCACGTGTAAATTCAAATGTGTTAAATCACATCCCATGTCTTCCAGAATTTTTTGGAAGGGTGTTAGGTTGTCAAGGTACAACTGTACAATCCATTAAACATACTGTATGTCTCTCCATCATAGCTTTTTTTATTCAAGTCAAATTAAATATGATGCCCATTACTGTTATAATAAGCAGAACTTATAGCATTAGCATGTTGATGTCTGCAATCACTAATAACAATTTCCTCCCAATCTATAATTGAAAAAATAATAATTATTTTTTTATGCAGAGACATGTGAAGGTTTAAAGCTTTTCTAGCAATAACATACATCATTCTGACTGTGATAAATAGATTTAATATAAATGATTATTGGGTGCCAAACTCTCTGACCTTCCATTAGAATGTTTGTTTTTACTAACAAGGTATTTTTTTAGGAAAGTGTGATTTAATAGCTGGCGTTTTACCGACTACAGTTAAGAAATGGTAAGATGTAAGCAGTGGTGTCCAAACTAGATATATAGCAAGATTAATCAGGTAAAAACTCAATATTTTCCCTCATTTATCAAGCTATTGAGCTTAAAGGAGGATGTTTGAATGTTGGAATGAATGTGAAACTGGGTTAGTCTTTGTGCTGGTTGTTGTCAAAGTGAGCATATTTAACATTGTCTCTTAGGTAGGATAAATTTCAGCGTGTTAATCATTGTGGAACTGCTGTATTGTTTTTGGACGGTGTGTTGTTCCAGAAGGGGAGCTGTATGTCATAAGTGTTGGGTCTGCTGTATATATGCCTCCAAGCTCTAATGAACATACTGGCCTGTTTTGGCTCTGACGTTTGGCTCGTGCTGGTAGGGGCATTCACAAAATCCACAGCACCGCTCTGCTCTTTTTTTTCCCCCGTATCTGTCCTTGTGTCTGATAAAGAGGAAAGGACAGACATCAGGCCGAGCGCGTCTTCATTACCGCCTTCCACCATGTTTCTGGCCCGGCATGCCAGCGCTTTGGCTAGCCCATTAACTGGCCCGATGTGGTTCAGCATGGTCCAGTCTGGTGGAGGCGTGGGGGTCGGGGGATAGAGGGAGGTCTGCTCTTGAATCTTCTTGAAATATCTGTAGATTAGGTACTGGGGTGGCCGCTTCTATCACCATGTGTTTATTTTATCATGGTCCCAATTACCAAGCCCTGTTCGAGGCAGGGTGGCAGGCCCAACCCTGGACATCAGAATGTGTCCTTCTGCCAGTGCTGTCTTCCTATTCTTCCCACCCTCGCTATAGCCTTCCATCCTGTGCTCCACCCCTCCACATGGGACAGGCTGGCGAGGAGGAGGGCAGCGCCAGGGGCAACCACCAGAGCAGCCTGTTAATTCGGTAATGAGTCACAACATGAAAGAAAGTTTTGGGACGGAATGTGGAACAAGTGAGAAACAAGCTGTCAGAGAAAGAAAGAAATCCTAAAAGAAGAGGGAGGGTCGTTTAGTCTAGCCTGTAAATGTGAAACGAGTGCAGTGAGCCCGGCTTCAATCCCGTTCCAGTTCCTTTTTTTTCTCTCTCCCCCCTCACTTTCCTGCTCTTTTTCTTTCTGTTTCTTTTCTAATTTAACTTTTCATTGAAATTTCTTACTCTGTTTAGTGCTCTTGCCAAGTCCCCTGGCGGACGGATGACAAAAGCCCCCTAAAAGCCATGTGATCTTCCATTTTCCGACAGCCACACTTCTGAGGATTAAGGCTATTTAATGACTATAATCTCCCTCTTTCTCAAAAGTGATTTCTCACATTCTGTCGCAGTCAGAGGGATTGCATTAGCATTAATAGATTTATAATTCGGCAGAATGACCACATGTGCCAGGAGGTTTTTTATTCTTCTTTTATGCTCCTTTCTTTTCTGTCCTATGCCTCTTTTTTTCCATTCCTTTTTTCTGGCTCTGAACTCTGGCAAGTGTTTCTTTGTATCTTTTGCAATGTGGTACATATCTGTGTCTCAGCAGGATGGCCTACCTGTCAGTCGGCACCCCCTCACCGTCACCTCTGTACCCGGCCTCTCTCACCTCTATAGTGGCTGGATCACAGAAAGACCTGTCAGGGGCCACCGTCTTATTGTGCAGCCAAAGAATTCACCATGGTTAAGTCCCTTACAGGCTTTTTATCCTCGCTCTTTCATTGGGCCACTGCAACACTTTCTCTCCTGTGTTGCACGGGTTTTAGCTTGTTGTTGAGACGACACTTATCCTGACACAGACACAAAAGTATGAGAACAGAACAGCGAGGAGGGTGCTGTAGTTGAAGGAGGGAGGGTGAGGAGTTAAAGAAGTTGCAGTTCTTCGATTCTTTGACATTTTTTGCACAAAATATTAAGACTAAGAGATTCCAAATGACCTTTTGAATTTGCATACTTTTGCATGTTTACTCCCAACACAAATGATCAAAACACTGCTGTCCTATTGGCATTACATACCCAAATAGGTCACTTGTCATTTTCCTATCGGGTTCATTTATTTCGTTTTCTGCTCTTTTTGTGTGTTTTCCTGTGTAAGCCTTAAGTAATGTCACACTTCTATTCCTTTACTGATATCTCTATTTTTAACTTTTTCTTTACTTACTCTGAATTCATTTTTTTGCTTAGAGCTAAATTCATAATTCATGGTTTTACAAATTTCTACCCACAAACCCCCATGGAGATTTATTTGTTCTGCACAGCACCTACATTTTAAAGTGGATCGATTCATCACTTGAATTTATTTTCTACAAATTCTGCTGTTCTCACCTTTGTGTAATGGGAGAGTAGTGGGCGGAAGTAAAATCCTACAACTGCCATATGGAGTTGAAGTTATTAGTTTATACAATACACGCTGAGGTGAGGCACTTTTCTTTGTTCTTTTTTCTTTCTCCTTTTCCCACTACGTTTTGTCGTAGCTTGTGACTCTGTTTCAGTGGGTTTTTCATTTCCAATTAGAATATGCAGTATAAGAGGCCATTGTTACGTTTGGCTTGTAAGTTTTTCGGGGCTGTGGGGTTCAGATAGTGTTATCCTCTGTTTTGGTGGAAATCTGTTATACCAAAGGCTTTTTTAGCACATTAGGAATAATCATACAACTAAGTGAAAATAAAGCAAACAAACAGTGCAGTGATAGAAAATTCTGTGTTTGTCTGAGCCGCAGTGGGACTCTTGCAGCATCCCTGCTCAATAAGTCATGAGCTCTCTCCCTCACTTTCCTTTGGAGGCTGCTGGTTAAGATGCTAAATAGATGACGTGTGGACTGTATCAGGCCCCATCAGATTGCACAAAGCAGGACAGAATTAAGAACAGCCCGCTTTGTATATCTTTGTATAATGCATGTGTGGATTTCTGCACAAACAACCAAAAAAACATAAATAATCCAGTTTTATGATTTTTGTATGCATTGTCCTGTAGGAGGGCCTTCCTTTTTGAATTTGTTCTAATCACTTTGAGAAGATTTTCAATCTGGTAACCATAATGGAAATATGATAAAGCAGATTCAAATCTGGGGGATATGGGCATGAGCTTGTTTGCTGAGGGAGGATAAGAGGATAAAAAAATACATATTTGTCCTTATTTCCCCACTCCTTTGGGGTTTGCTGTCTTTAGTTTGCTTCTATTTTGATATTTTGTCTGCCTCTTTAACATTTTAATTCTGTCTGTGTTTTGCATTGCAGATGGTGATGATGACCCGGGGCTCTCCTGGGTGGCGTCCTCTCCCTCTAGCAAAGACGTGGCATCGCCGTCACAGATGCTAGGGGATGGCTGCTGTGATATGGGCATGGGCACAGGGGAGGAAGAAGGGGGTTCTGGCCTGCCTTATCCCTGCCAGTTCTGCGACAAGTCCTTCAGTCGCCTCAGCTACCTGAAGCGCCACGAGCAGATCCACAGTGACAAGCTGCCCTTCAAGTGCACCTTCTGCAGTCGTTTGTTCAAACATAAACGCAGCCGGGATCGTCACGTCAAGCTACACACCGGTGACAAGAAGTACAGTTGCCAGGAGTGTGAGGCAGCTTTTTCAAGAAGTGATCATCTCAAGATTCACCTTAAGACGCACAGCTCCAGCAAACCATTCAAGTGCAGCATTTGCAAGCGGGGCTTTTCCTCCACCTCTTCTCTGCAGAGCCACATGCAAGCCCATCGTAAGAACAAGGAACATCTGGCAAAGAAAGACCAGGGGAAACGTGATGGATCTAACAGTGACGTAGCTGACCAGGACCAGGATCTGTACATGTGTGATTATTGTGAGGAAACTTTCAGTCAGACAGATGAACTTGAAAAACACGTGCTGACACAGCATCCACAACTCTCGGACCGTGCAGAACTGCAATGCATCCACTGCCCTGAAATCTTCAGTGATGAAGGCACTCTACTCACCCATATTGACAGGACACATGCCAACAAGAAACACAAATGCCCCATGTGTGCTGAGCAGTTCTCATCTGTAGAGGATGTATATTGCCATCTTGACAGTCACCGGCAGCCAGATTCCAGCAACCACAGTGCCAGTCCTGACCCAGTCTTGGGTAGTGTGGCATCTATGAGCAGTGCAACGCCTGATTCCAGTGCCTCCCTAGAGAGAGGATCAACCCCAGACTCAACCCTTAAACCTGGACAGAGCAGGCGTAAGCTTGCCCCATCTTCTGACCATGATGATGGAAGCTGGTCAGGCAAAGTGACCTACAGTTGTCCATATTGCTCTAAGCGAGATTTTAACAGCCTGGCCGTCCTGGAGATTCATCTAAAGACCATTCATGCAGATAAACCTCAGCAGAGCCACACCTGCCAGATGTGTCTGGAAACCCTGCCTACTCTATATAACCTTAATGAGCATGTACGCAAAGCACATCGTTCCAGTGGGAACTCAGCAGCTAATTTTCCCCTTCTGCAGTTCAGCAATGTTTCTGCCTTTCATTGCAACTATTGTTCTGACATGTTTGCAGACATCAACAGCCTGCAAGAGCACATCCGTGTTTCTCACTGCTTACCTGGAGGTGTTGTTGCTGGATCCACCACTTTGGAGGGCAACCATGCTTTCTTCTGCAACCAGTGCTCTATGGGTTTCCTTACAGAGTCGTCCCTCACAGAGCACATTCAGCAGACCCATTGCAACAGTGGAGGTGGCGTAACCAAGATGGAGTCCCCAGTTTTACAGCCCTCACAGTCTTTCATGGAAGTGTACTCTTGCCCCTACTGCACCAACTCTCCCATCTTTGGTTCCCTCCTCAAACTCACTAAACACATCAAGGAAAATCATAAGAACATCCCACTCGCCAATAACAAGCGCAAAGTCAAAGTGGCAGACTTGAGCCCAGCCTCATCTGATGTGGAGATATCCTCACCTAAACGCCATAGAGTAACTGGTGATACTACTCCAGCGGTTGCTAATGGGGACTATCCCTGCAATCAGTGTGACCTTCGATTCAGCAGCTTTGAGGGCTTCCAAGCCCATCTCAAGTCCCATCTGGAACTGCTGCTGAGGAGACAGTCATGCCCACAGTGCAACAAAGAGGACTTTGATTCCCAAGAGGCACTGCTTCAGCACTTGACCATTCACTACACCACCACCTCCACACAGTATGTTTGTGAGAGCTGTGATAAACAGTTCTCTTCTGTTGATGATCTACAAAAGCACTTGCTAGACATGCATACCTTTGTGTTATATCACTGCACACTGTGTCAAGAGGTCTTTGATTCTAAGGTGTCCATACAAGTTCACCTGGCCGTCAAGCACAGCAATGAGAAGAAAATGTTCCGCTGTACAGCATGCGCTTGGGACTTTCGCAAAGAGAGTGACCTGCAGTTACATGTGAAGCACAGTCATTTGGGTCATTCTGCTGGTTCCGGAGCAACTGGAAAAGCCAGAAAGTGCATATTCTGTGGTGAGTCCTTTGGCACAGAAGTAGAACTACAGTGCCATATCACTACCCACAGTAAAAAGTATAACTGCCGCCTTTGTGGGAAGGCTTTCCATGCTATTGTTCTGTTGGAAAGACATCTCAGAGAGAAGCACTGCATTTTTGATGGAGGAAATGGCAATGGAAATGGAGGGAGCCAAAATGGAACACCCAACGGGGTGACTCAAAGTTCTAAACGTTCAGCAGCGGGATCGACTGCAGCTGCTGAGCAGGCAGATTTGCAGAACATGCTTTTAAAAGGAGGTGGTCAGGAAACGGCCAACAGTCATGAAGCCAGTGGTGGCGAAGAGGAGCTGGATGCCTCAGAACCAATGTATGCCTGTGATATCTGTGGTGCTGCCTATACCATGGAGTCTCTGCTCCAAAATCACCGCCTTCGAGACCACAACATTAGGCCCGGCGATGATGATGCAGGGTCAAGAAAAAAGAAGGCAGATTTCATCAAAGGTAACCACAAGTGCAATGTTTGCTCACGGACCTTCTTTTCAGAGAATGGATTGAGGGAACACGCACAGACGCACCGTGGCCCTGCAAAGCACTACATGTGCCCCATCTGTGGTGAACGCTTTCCTTCACTGCTTACTCTCACAGAGCACAAGGTCACCCACAGCAAGAGCTTGGACACAGGCACCTGCCGTATCTGCAAGATGCCCCTGCAGAGTGAGGAGGAGTTTATTGAGCACTGCCAGATGCACCCTGACCTGAGGAACTCCCTCACAGGCTTCCGCTGTGTTGTCTGTATGCAAACTGTCACCTCAACATTGGAACTAAAGATCCATGGAACTTTTCACATGCAGAAGATCTCTTCCTCTGGCGTCAGTGCTGGAGGAGGTGGATCAGCCTCATCATCTCCCAATGGCCAGCTGCAGGTCCACAAACTCTATAAATGTGCCCTTTGTCTCAAAGACTTCAAGAATAAGCAGGAGCTGGTCAAGATAGACGTCAATGGCCTGCCTTATGGTCTTTGTGCTGGCTGCATGAGTCGGGGCACAAATGGCCAGTCCCCAAGTGTTGTCGTCACCCCACAAGAGGCTGGAGAGAAGGGCAACTCTGGACTTCGTTGCCCAGAATGTGCTGTAAAATTTGAGACCCTGGAAGACCTGGAAAACCATGTTCAGGTGGACCATCCTGAAATGAGCCCAGAGACAAGTGGAGTCAAGAAAGTTACAGATGCTTCACCTATTCCTAAGGTAAGTGTCAAAACCTATGATATAATATGAGTGAAGTTAAACTGTTTTTACATGGGTAGTTAACACATATATATGTGAATGTGTCCTATGGTGTAACAGCAAAGATGTAGAAAAAAACATCTTACTGTAATATACAAATAGCATGAGCTCTAGTTTTTTTATGTTATAGGACTCATATACAGTATTTTTGTCAACTACCCATATGCGATGGCCTTAAAAAGTATGTGGACACTTTTAAGAGACACTTAAAAAGTATGAATGCTGTTGTGTTACATACAAAATGTATGTAATAAAACAGCCAACTTTTTATAGTCTGTGACCCTTAACTTCACATGTATGTGAAGATTAGTACTAGAAGATTCACCACAGGTATAGTTTACCAAATTGCTTCACCAACCAAACAGTAAAATAATTTGACACTTAAAAAACTAAACACTTTCCTTGGAAAAATGTCCAAATATTTTTAAAGGCCACTGTATGATGTTATTTTTGCTCTCGCTGAACTGTTCTTAGCTTGGAAGGATAATAAAATGTATTCTTCTGCTATGTGGGCAGTTTGAATCAGATCAAAGATGACTCTTAGCCATTGTCAACAAGCACCAGGCCGTTTGACAGAATTCTTATATTACAAAATGGTTTTGTATTTGCTTACGGTACTTTTAGGTCATTTGAGGTTTTTCTCTTATGTTCTTTCTCTACCTTGTTTCTTTTCCTATTATCTCTTTCTTTTGGCAGTTCAAAGAAGAATTTTATGCAATTTCTTTTGAAAGGAGAAGACATTGCCAGCAACCATTTTCTGGCAGTATTTTTAGTGTATAAGTTCCCTGTGTTCCCAAAGTGTTCCGAGTCAAAAAGAGATGTGTGAATTCATGGCTACATTACTACAGGCCCCAGAGGGTTCAGCAGCCTCATCCTGCTGGGCTATTGTACAGCCTGTTCGCTTCGCTAGATATTGACAGTGAACTTCCAGGGACGTTCAATCTTTACCTGTGCTTTTGTCTCAGCTCAGTGTAACAGATAGGAGAATCTCTGCCTGGCGGAGTGTTTGTGAGCGTTGGGATTTTGAAAAATCATGTTCACAGTGAATTCCAATCCTGTTTTTTTTTCTTGTAGAAGAAGACGTATCAGTGCATCAAATGCCAAATGACTTTTGAGACGGAACGAGAGATCCAGATCCATGTTGCCAATCACATGATCGGTAAGTCCGCTCCATCATTTCCTCTGCTAGCGTGAGTGTGTGTATGTGTGTTTATGTATGTATCTGTGTGTGTTTGGCTGTTTGCCCGTCGCGTCTCCTGCTTTCCTACCCTTATTTGCTGCCGTAGTCTGCCCCAGCACAATCTCTCACTCCCTGCACACAGGTGTGAGACAGACAGGTGAAATGAACAGCTCTATTTCTGGAAGTGCAGACATCGCTCTCAACAGCTGTTCCATTGTTTAACACTTGACTACGCAGCTGAGGCCTCGGCTGCAGGTCTGATTGCTCTGTTAACTCTTCACCATGCAGCCGAGACCAGGACTGCAGGTCTCGCTCCTTCAGTAAAGGCCAACAAACAATTAGGTTCTCTTTTATTCCCCTTCGTTTAATTCCTGAAGCTTGTCGTGGACGATTACACATGTTTTGTTCTTTGTTGTCAGTGTTTTGCGAAAAGAATTACTACATGTGCATGTGGAGAGGTGTTATTAACACTGAGTCGATGTTGAAATTATAATTATGAATACATCTGTCCCATATTCATGAAAGGTGTAAAGCTGCAGTCTGTTGCTTTTATTGCCATTTCTGTTTGAAACAAAGTTGCAGGTCACTTTATGTAACTATCCTTATGAGGGTTGAAGTCAAATTACGTGAAAATGACATTTCCAAGAAAACATGCCGTCACCTCAATTGTAAATAATTCTAATAAGCTTACCATAGTGAATTGTTGTAAGAAGATGGTTTAACCTGATAACTGTCACTGCACATATTAAGCACACATCCAAACTACAATTTAAATTTTAGATATCAGATTTTTATTTTATTTTTTATTTTTATTTTTTATTTTTTATTTTATTTTATTTTTTATATTTTTTAACATTTTTATAACATTTTTTATATTATTTTTAGTTATGTTTATTGTTATGAAAATTTGTCAAATATTTATTTTTGAGTCTTAGACCTTTCCATTAATTTACAGTTTGTCATGATTAGTTTAAAATTTAACTATGAAATATTAATGTGAATAGGGAAATAACATATGTGTTTCACCTGTGAAATGGTGACAGTTATCAGGTTAAACATTGCTTTTTTATGTGCATGTTTATTTAAAAATGTTACAAATTGCAGCTTTAAATAGAGAACAAGAGTAAGGTTAGCTAGGGTAATAAAACCAAAAGTCTTCATGACTTAATTGTGTTAAAGGAATGTGTTTTAACTGCACAGCGCTGGGTGGAACTTTTTAGGTGTGCTCCAGGTGGATGATATTTTCCATCTCTTGCTGTTTGTTTCTTTGGCTAGCGGCCCTGGCTGTGGTGTAGCGATGTATGAGCTTAACTGAACAGTTCCTCTGTAGTTGTTTTATATGCTTCCTCCCTTGGTGTTGTTATTCTTTAAGTAATAATTGCTGCAGCAGCACACTGTAGTGTAGATTAACGAGCTGGGCCTGTGAGTAATTTCACAGAACAAACGGCGCAATGCTCCGAGCCTCAGCAACTTCCCAGCCCTGACAGCCGATACTGGAGCCGAGATGCCTGATATATTCTTTTAGTTCTACTGAGCATTCTGCATCTGTCTTAAGAAAAGGCCACTGTAGCGAAACACATAAAGTTGTGTCTGTGCGTTAGTGTATTTTTTCTCTATTGTACATCTCTATTTTTAGGTAGCAAGAGTTTAATTTAAGGTCCTTGTGTTCACTTTCTCCATCACGTAATGAGCATGGAAGTGCTTAGCACCCAATTATTACTCTATTAACTCTTCTGATTTCACCTTCAACCCTGATTCTGCCCATCCACCCGTATTCTCTTTCCCATCTCACCTGACCCTTCACCATTCATTCACAGCCTAACTGCATCCAGCCTGCCCAATCTCAGACCAACACAATCCAATTTGGACCACGCTGAGATCTCTCCCCTTTCATCCCCTCATCCTCTCTCTCTTTTCCTCTCTGTGAAGATACTGATGTTGGAGATAGATGCTGCGTGTAAGACTGAAAAGGCGGATCGTATGTCTCTCCCCATCGCCATGGAGGGAATTTTGGGTTAATTAACATCATAATTGTCAGAAAAGCTGGAGGAGATTAATTATGGAATTGAGGCAGATTATTTTAAGTGCCGTTGTTATTTTATTATTTTTCCACCCCTCTTCAAAGATTGATGACGTTTTTGAATAATGAAGAGGGAGTCGTGCATTAACCTTTATCAGACTTCGCGTTAGCCGGCAGAAAATTGGAAGCGAGATCACAAAGGAGTTCCAGCTTTAGCGCTCTTGCACTCCGCGTCTCCTGCTTTCTTCTCGAGATTACCAAGTAGTCATTAAAAAGCTACTGTATCTGTCAGCTTTGATATGTAACTAGTGAGGCTATTATAAGACTTTGATATTTCACCTCTTTTTTTTTTTTGTTAAAATTTCTATACACAAGCAAGGTGTTTTTTGCAAAACAATGGAAAAAAAATCAATATCTTCTATAATATTCTCTGCTCCACTTTTCTCGGTTCATTGTGGAATGCAGCATCAACACACTGATGCATTTAACTGATATTACTGAAATAGCTGTGTTTTGTCAGCAAATGCTCTATATTTAGTTTCACTGTGACATATATTTAATATTTGTTGATTGTTTGACTTGAACTTGCTAATTGGTTGAACAGTAGACTACGTGTTCTTCTCCTGCCGCGTTAAACATAACAATCTAGCTTTGTGCTTTTTGCTCACTGTTTGGCAGCTGTGGAAATTACACGAGTTTGATTTCTCCGCCTCCCAAGTTTCACCAGCGTGTTTCACTATGCATATTCATACATGCTCCTCTGCCAAAAGCAGCTGTGTGCATTTTAGCGTGTGTGTGTGAGGATGGCGTTGCATGTACAGTATGTGAAAGTCATATTAGGGATAGTAAATATAATTATTCACTTATCACTAAAGAATCACAATGTATTTGTATCGTGACCCAGATATTGATGCAACATCGTATCGCCAGGGACCTGCTGGTTCCCTCCCCAATTCCTGCCCACACATAACTGCTCTTATGATTGACACATCTGATAAAAGCTTGACAGACACATTCTGTCAACCTCCTTTTTTGTGCAAACATCTTCCCAGGTTGTGGATACACAGACACCCGGTTCCACATTTCAGGCGTCCTACCTTTTTACAGAAGTGTGATCATACCTCACCTAGCCTCCCCACCCCATCCTCTCGTTTTATCCCTCTCTCACTCTTTCTCTCTCTCTCCCTCTCGCAGTCACCAGTAGGCTGAGGTGACACCTCATCTCAATCAGTTTACCTCCTCAAACTTGCAACATCTGCTTCCCTCTCTGCCTCTCTTCTTTTCTCCTGTGTCCTTCCTGCGAGCGCACCACCACCACGTGAGCGTGTCATTTTCTGTACCGTCACTTTGCTCTGCTGGCAGCCCAAGAGCATGCACCAATCGCAAGAGACTCTCCTCCCACAATTAAAAAAAGAGCTTCACACACACACACCTTTTACATCCCTTTTACACACCTGAAGGCTTCCTAAGGCATGCTGCAGGTGGTTGGTGCACCTCGAGGTTTTGTGACTTGATCTTTAATTTAGGTTTAAATTATGTTGGTGTCGTTTCAAATCTTCGCAGCCTGCGTTTGCATGGAAGTGGCGTTGAGCGTAGGTGAGGGAATCAATAGAGATTTTGGGCTATTGCGGTCTGCTGCAAAAGAGCTTGATTACACGGATATGGGAGGGGTGGAAAAAGCCTAGTGTTTTAATTAATCTGACTGGTGAGGCAGGCGAACTCGATCAGAGCTCCGTTCTCCAGGAGGCGGCAAGCCTGGAGGATTGTGGGTTTATTTTTCCCTGCCTGTTGATTGAAGCCGTGTGATTATTTAATGTAGACGTTTGTCTCCGTGTGGAGAGACCGCGTAACGATTTTCCTTAGCACGGAGGCGGCGGTCCACGTGTACAGAAAGAAGAATTTCATTACTGCTGCCCTGATTTCATCAAAGAGCCAACAGTTCTAGAATACAGAGGGTCATGCAGATATTTATTTACTGTGTGGTTTATACTGCATTATCATTAGCTTCACAGCATTTGTCTGTTGAGCTTTTGAAAGTGGATGGACTGTTTCTATCGACTTTGTTTGCATCTTATTGGTCAGTCAGAGCTACATTAATTTAGTGGTCATGAAATGACTGTTCAGAATTAGACTTACTGTGTAGTCTAATTCAGATATGTGACAAATTACATTTATATCTATAGGTTTTATATAGACTTTTTACTCTAGTTAATGTTATACAGATATTTTTTTTTCTTGACAGTTTCTTGACTGACAGTTTTCATAGTTGCTCAGGAAAAATATAGTTTCTTAACAAAGTGTATTCAGAGTAAAAAAACGAAGCACAAAATTAATAAAAAAGTATTAGTATTTATTAAATAACTTTTTTATTTATTTGGACATATGGCTCAATAGCTACTTTTGACAATTTCCCTAGGTGTCAACTAGCCCTGATTTCCTCAGAACTCAGTCAGAGGCAATTCAAAAATGTGCAAACCACTTTGGGTTTATCTACAGCTATAGCAGTCATGGATTTCTGTTCCTTTCGGACTTACCAGAGAAACAGAATTCTGGCAATAACAGTAATAATTTCCCACCCCATCCAGAAGTACACACTCCATAATGTAAGAGCTGGTTTGAACCCTTTCATTTCCCCTGTGAGGGAGACAGCCACTGCTCTTGAACACTCACTGCCCCACACCAAGATCTGTCTCAGACATGCCACTAACTGACTGGACTGAATCACAGAGAGAAAGGAAAGGGGCTGGAGGAAAAGAGTGCAGTAAAGAAGTGCGATGTATTGTGTTGTTTAACAATGCTGTAAAGAATTGATGGAGCTGATAGAATGTTGATTTTACGCTTCATTTAAGGATGTCGATCACCCAGAAATTAATGTTCTGTTAATGACTCTTATGTATTTCAAGTATGCTGCGGCTGTTGTGTTGTGGAAGAGTAGATAGAAGAGTTTAAAGAATTGTTACTCTTGGCATGCAGTAAAGGTTAATGACCAGGGGATGTCAGGTTTTCAAAAAGACAGAAAAAATCATAAAAGTAGCCAATGCAAAACTAAACTAAAGTAGAGCTAAAACTGAAATAAAAATAAATTGTACACATGTAGTAATATATCAAGTTAATAAAAGTAGCTGTAATTAAAAAGTAGAATACTTTTATATATATATATATATATATATATATATATATATATATATATATATATTTGAAAAGCTATTAAAAGTATGGCTGCATTACAATATTTTAAAAGTTTTCTACCTTTTTCCATGACTTGCATGTGGGTTTAAAACAACATGAGGGTGAGTAAACCATGACATAATCTTACATTTTGGTAAGCTATACCATTTGTTTGGTGGAACTATGCATCCCATAAAAAAAATAAAAACTTAGACCAGAAATGATCCTGATAGGAAACAGCCGCCATTTTGATTCTTGAAATGACAGGGATGCAGAAAATGAGAGGGGGAGCTCGATCCAGCTCATTGAATTTATATTCATATTAATATAACAGAACCCCTGTGAGCCAGGCTGTTAGGTTGGGGGCCACGTCCCACCGTCGGGCCACCCTCACAGGGACGTGCCTGTGTAGTCACAGGCATTTCAGTACACTGCTTTTAATTTTAGTCTTCATTTAGCACAGCACCCCTTGATGATCACCTCTGCGCAGCGGCGCGCCCTACTGGCAGGGGGAGAACTGATGCAACTGCGTACTCCCGAGAGCGAACACTCCAAATCACACGTGTATACGTACGTACACACTCTCTTTCTGACACACGCTCACACCTGCAGGGGGCACCCCGTGGGTCTGCAGCTGCGCAGCGGAAAACAATAAAGCCCGCGGAAAAAATATCCTCTGTGCTCCTGAGAGACCTTCACACACAAAGAGGAAGATTGTGCACCGAAAAATAATAGTAATAAAAAATACAGACAGACTGACAGATAAGCAAGACAAGAGAGGAAAATAAGCTCAAGAAGCAAACAAGGAAACACGAGGCCTCTCAGACAATACAACGAAGAGCTTGGCCCAGTTTGACATGTTCTTGACACTCCTTGTGATAAGGTGTGATGTTCTGTAATGTTTGTGTTTTGCTAGGCAGGCCAGACGCACACAGTCTGGATTGTGTTCGGGCCCGTTCGCAGTCCTCTGGGTTCGACAAGTTTTCTCTGGTTTTGTGTTGTTTTTAATGTAGGGTGAAAGCGTAGGAGCGGTAGGAGATGTGAGCAGAAGGATGCTTTACTTATTTCACCTCTTCATCCATTCCTGCACCCCCCCAGTTCGTCCATTTGGGCACGTGACAAGGAAAAGCATGCAGACACTAATGTTGCACTAATCACCGGCGTACAGAACTCACAGCACGTCCACTCTCCTCTCAATCGCCCTTAATCAGCCAACACATTTCAATTAGCATATTGTGTTTAACCTCCCTTTCATCTGCCTTTATTAGTGGATTGAGCTGTAGTTCGCCTCTTCACCCCCCTCCGACCAACCTCGACTCTCTCGTATCGCTCCTCTCTCTCTCCGTTCACTCGTCCTGAATCTCACGTATTGCTCCACTGTGCTTTTTCTTGGTTATAGGTCCGGGGTTGATCGTTTTGAAAATAGTTTGGTTTGATCGCTGTGACAATTTTTTTTAGCAGTGTTCTGGAGACACATTACGCTGCTAGTTCACCCAAAAAATCATAATACTGTTATTTATTTAACATTATGCCAATCCTAGCCTGTATAACTTGTTTTCTTCTGCAAAACACAAAAGTGTTTAGTTGTCTGCAAAGTACCAATTGTACACCATAAATCAAATCTTTTGAAACAATATGTGAGAAACAGAATGGAATCAGATGAAAAGATTTCTTTCTAATCATTTACAGTATGTTGATGTAAAAAAACTGTGCAATGCATAATTTTTAGAAAAATATTGTATTCACTTACATTCACTTGTTGAAAAGTGCAGCCAGAATATACTGATAAACCCTTCTTTTGTGTTTCATTGAAGAAAATCACATTAGTTTGAAACAAAATTAGAATTTTTGGGTGAACTAACACTTTACCAATATAAAAATATTCTACTTCTAGTGTCATACATATATATGTATTTTGACAAATTATAGATTAAAAAATTATTTTAGTCATAAATAACATTGGCAGCCCAATCTCTCTCCATTCGGTCACCATGAGTGATTCATGACCCCCATGTCTGACCCCCACCATCTAACACTCATGTGGTCATAGAGCTGCTGACTAACTGTCACCCTGCCTTCTCTTTCCACCCTCCCTGCCTATCGGACGGCCCGTAGGAGAGCCCGCCCAGCTGCAAGGTTTGTTCCCCCTTATCTCTCTCAATACTTAGCTAGTTAGCCTGAATGAATGACCCTCCTCAAGCACACATACATCTCTCACTGCTTGAGCAGAAGGGGCGGGGCTATAGTGGAGAACAGTGCATGATTGGTCACATAAAGGGGTCATGTCATACATTTTTCATGTTCATTATTTTTGTTCCCCAAGGTCCCCATAATTTAATTTTTCATGACCATTTTCCACCCTCTCTCTAACCCTTCAAACTAAACAGGCCGTTTCTTTTGCTGCTGTGCATTTATGATTGAAATTGTATGTAAACTCCTTCGCATTTGAAATGAGAGAGAGTGCTCATAATCTGAAGCTTTTTATATATATACAGAGATGCTTGTGACTAACATTATTTGCTTATGCAAAAACAGCTCAAACTTTAGTGGACTTACCTCATATCTTACCATTTTTATTAGTTGTATTTAAACTGGAGTAAGCAAATCTGTCCAAATTTCTGTTTGTTAGCTCACTGTAAATGTATACGAGGTGTTTTAAAATATTTTAAAAGACCTAGCAAAAGTTCTTTAAGGAAAGGCACACATGCCACTTACAAATGGAAATGAAAATTATTTAATCATTTTCTCACCTGCATGCCATTCCAAACCTGTGACTTTCTTTCTTCTGCAGAACACAAAAGAAGATATTTTGAAAAGCATTGGTAACCAAACAACACTGGACTGCCATAGACATTAAACCACTAAGACATATCTTCTTTTGTGTTTCACAGAGTCATATACAGGTTTCAAATGACATGAGGGTAATTAAATGATGACACAATTTTTATTTTGAGTGAACTATCCCTTTAGGGAAATACCATAGTGTTATATGCATTCTGTCACTGGATTTCCATACTTCATTTTTTTGTGCTAATTCACACACACAAATGCATACACATACGTGCACACACATTACCATAGTGGTTCTTGATGCATGGGGCTGGGCCAGAGGCATGAACGCACATACACCTGTACACCTGAATGAAGTAGCTCTCCAGAGAGTTTTGCTAATGTCACCGCTGATTCTTAGTTATTCATCCCAATGATTCTGATGCCTGGAGCCTGAATCGCACACGTGTTGTCATGGCAACGGCACATAGATGCTTCCTGTTTGACCCCAGGGTGTTCACTGTGATGTCATAATGATGTTCTTGTTCAACAACGGGTGCACCCTGTTCAGTCTTTTTGAATCTTTGTAGCGTCACATCATAATTACTCCGGGTCATATTTTAGTACATAGTTGTGAATGACTTTCTTTAGTAGTGAGTGAAGGATTGTGGGATTGATGTATTAGCCATATACCGATAAATGCTTTTGAGCTGCAGAGCAATGAAACCTTTTTTTGCTGTAGGCAATGCCTATGTCTGTCATATAGAGAGAAAGAGACACACACACACACACACACACACACACACGGAGACAGTTACCAAAAGAGTCCTGGTGCGGTCTCCCTGTGTCAGCGCAGGCTTAATGAGGCAGTGCACAAGAAGCTTTAGGAGTCAATGGATGTAGATAATGTGGATGACTGTTCACTTCACTGAGCGCTTGTACACGAACACGCTAAAGCCAGTGTCTAGCCTAGGGCCACACTGTGTGCATATCTGTGTGTGTGTGTAATCAAACTCCAGCCCCCTCCATCCTGTAGTCACGAGAATATCATCATTCCTTCACATTGCATGTGTCACTCCCTGTTATCCAGCCCCTGATGTCTCTATTGTGCACGCAGAGCCGATGTTAGGTTGAGTGGCTTTGGTGAGAGCAGCTATTCCTTAGTGTTCTGATGTTTTAAAGGGGTTGGGTTGGTTTTTATGGCTTGTTAATGGTGTGGCGCTCTCTGCTGCAGCCCATGTGGTGTGTACGTGAGCATGGCAACAGATGACAGCCCCTCATGCACATCATAGACCACCTGGAGCTACCCAGGCGGAACCTCAGAGGGGCCGGGCAATGTTCGAGGGAGGGGGATGATAGAGGGTGCGCTGCTAGAGGTGACTAGAGAGAGGAGGGGATGAGAGAGATGAGGACCAATTTTAGAATCAAGCCTTGACATCTAGCCAAAATCAACACACGTGCGTCGTGAAATATGTACACATCTGCATATATTGTCTGGCATTAGTGCACGACTCTTTATAATGCTTAATTCTGATTGGCTGGTATTTTTTATGACTGCTAAACTACATATTTGAATGTTGTCCCATCAAGTGTTACATTCTCTGTGATATTTCCCTATTTAATTTAATATTTCATAGTTGATTTCTATTGTAATCATGACAAACTATATAGCGATGGAGAAGTACAAGACTCAAGAATTAATATATGACAATAAACATGAACAAAAAAATTTATACAAAATTATTTATTAATTTATTATGTTTTCTTTTCATTTTTACTTTCATAATTTTTTTAAATATTTTTTCATTAATTTTTTTTACGCTGTTATGTAAAACTCCACATACCTTACTTTCATCCGAGGAAGCATTGTGCAGGTTTGGTTTCTAAGGACGACATTCTAAGTAGTAACAATCCTTATACCTCTCCTCGCTCTTAATCTCTCTCTCTCTCTCTCTCTCTCTCTCTCTCTCTCTCTCTCTCTCTCTCTCTCTCTCTCTCTCTCTCTCTCTCTCTCTCTCTCTCTCTCTCTCTGCCTCCATCTCTCTTCGAATGGCCCCCACAGAGAATGTCATGTTGAAAAGGGAGAGAGGCAGCAATGTTTTGCCTAAATGTTTGTTTGCAAGGCTGAGTGATGTTTGATCCCCCCGAGAGCTCATTTTGCCACGTTTGCGCTTGATTTGCTTCTTATGCTGTTTATTAAAGGTAATTACAAGCTGTTTGGAGATCTATAAGAGAACTGCTCAGGGGGAGCCTCCTCCAAAAGGTGTGGGAACAGAATGGAAAATGAGGTACACTTGTGGCCAGTGCGCCGAGTCGCATGGGTGGGGGGGGGTTGCAGGTGCGTGAGGAAAAGTATTTTTATGTTTCAGGAACAGGCATTTACGCTGTCGCTTCCTAAACCACTGACACAGGAAGTGCTACAGTTCCAGTGATATGTCGGTAGTGTGTCGTGTATGAATGTCTTTCCCGGGAAGAACCGGTAGAGGTGCAGCTGCCCCGGTTCCCCCATCCTCTCCCTCCTGTCCCAGATCCGTCCAGGTGTGTCTCAGCCAGCTGCCGCGGAGGGGAGGGAGCGACGGTATCGAGAGCCCGTCACCCTCCCAACCCTCCCTTCTCTGTGCCGTGTGGTAATTGTTAAAAAGACAAACAAGCTGCCTGCCTATCTGTGCATAATGAACGGGGCCAGCCGTAATTTGCTCCTCACTTAATTCGTTAAGTATTCGGAATTTATTTTCTCGAGTGACAGTGGCATCTGTCGTAGCTGGCAGAGAGGACTTCCGTCCATGAGACGTCGCGCATTGGATCACCATCACGTGTAAAGGGGGACGCTCTGGCAAGAACAGAAAGTTTAAAGTGAAGGGTAAATGGATTTGGAGGAAAGTAGACACACATCTGTTTTTGGTCAGCCAAACAGATAATCACACCCCAGTCTTACCAATAATTGGTCAATGTCACTGTTTTAAAATCTTTTGAAGAAACAGATTTTGATATTGGTTTGTTAACAGTTAAAAAACTACACAGTTCCCTCTAAAGTAATAGTATAAAAAACAAGAGTCAATCAAAAAGTTGAATCAAAGTGTGCAGAAGATGAGATGATAAAGAACTCTTATGAAAACATGAGTGCATGCTTGACCTCTAGTTTGTCTGGAGTGAAGTTAAAAAGATCTCTCCAGGTGAGCGCTCCCGTTTCTAGCTCTCTGTACCCCCAGGTAACTTTGCAAATAAAGCCCTCCTAAATACTGACTGATAATTAACATCTGCTGTCTGGTGTGATCTTGCTTCTACACATCATCTCTGTGTGTGTGTGTGGGAGGTAGGAATAAGCGGATGTCACAGCTCATCAGTACTCTCTACGAGACGTGAAAGAATCAGGGGAAAGCAGACTCTGGATGGAAGGGCGGGGGCGGAGGTCCCAGAGAGACAGGGTGTAGGCCCCTCAGAGTCTGTGTGTAGGAACATACGTGGGAGACGGGCCCACCTGGGGCCGGACTCTTCAAAGGCCGATCTCAGAGGAACAGTGAGAGGTGCCTGTATGACAGAAACCCTGGCTTTGATCCGGTATAGGAGTCAGAGTAGGAGAAGAGATGGAAGGCAGGAAGGATGAGTTCAGATGGGATGTGACTGGTTAAAATTGAGGTCTATATCATAACCCTAGTATTATTTTGTAGTCTTTATGATTTTTACTTTGACTTCTGCTAAACCCTATCATTAGGGCCATACGTTTTGCACAGGCAAACACTAGTATTCAGAAAAATGTATTTTTGCAGTCAAGTTACATTCACACGCTTTAGACTGTCTGTATCAATTCATAAGAGCACCTCTTGATACGCCTAATAAATATGCACAGAAGGTACATGGCAATATATTGTGATAACATTGTTTTCTGTGTCTTTAGACAACCTAATCACCGTCTCGTTTCCGCCCCAGAGGTTTGGGAAGGGTAAGAAGCCGTGTGATTGGCTCAGTTTTATCACGCTGCGCCCTCATTGGCTATTCAACATCACCCAAATATCCAAATATTTCTCCTTGAACTGGTCGAACAACTTTAAGCAGCAAACTGATGGGGAGATAAAAAGAATTAGAGGGGAAGATTACTGGACGTCGTAGAGATCGAGGGATGGGACGGGCGGACGGGATGGAGAAAGATCCAGGCAAATTTGGAGATATTTGGCATGAAAATGGATAAAATGATGGGAGGAATGCATGATCTGTGCTTCTCTCCTATCTTAGTGCAGAGATGTGGAGGGAGGAATGGATACAGAGGGAGGGTAAGAGAGATGAACTGACCGGGTGCTGATGAGGGAGGTTGACCTTCGGAAGTGAGTGAGGGAGTGCAGGAGGATGAGGCTGGCTGACAGGGGCTCTCCTGGTTTTTGGCAGCCTCTCAGTCTGCGCGGTGAGCAGCTGGACTTCATTAGGCGCTGGTGTTAATTACTGGGTCCAGGCTGCAGCCGCCTGCCCGCCCGCCCGCGCACACAAAACACTCACCGTAATTCAGCCAGGGTCACCTTGAAATTGATCGTTTAGATGGAAAGATGGACGGAGGTGGTAGAGTACTGTAAGCAAATGGACAGGTGACACAGGATGCCTCTTCATTTACATATTTATAGTATGCCCTAAAAGTATGTGAATACTGTTGGAGTATGTAGTAAGATATTGGGACAACATTTCCTAAATTGTGTCTTTAATATTGATCTCTTGTTGTGTACTGTTTGGGTTTAAATGAAGCTAAATTCATTAAATTTTACCAAATTCATTATTGCAAACTTAGTTTTGCATTTAATATCTGGCAGCTTTATTCATATAATACTTTAGTTTTTTAACTCACAAAAACTCAACTAAAAGTTTTTTAACTTACAAAGTGTAAAGTAAAATGTCATAAACCTTTCCACCTACCACAAAGGATTGTGGGAAATATTAAGTAAAAAAGAGTCACTTCTAAAATTCAACAAAAATAGTTTGAAATCCTGTTTCAATGTATTTTTGGTTGATTTGGTACACGTTAACTGACTGTATCTCTGTTCCAAAACATAGTGAGCTGCCTGTCTCTGTAGTATTTTAAGACATCTTAAGAGGCACACTCATGTCACAAAAAAGGTTGTGGACATATCAATAATACTGTCTTTTAAAATATTATTATGATAAATCTAATGACAGAAGAGATAAATGTTGAATTATAAATAAATATTTTACATGAAATACTAAAAATAAATTATTAAAATAATACATTTTTTTTTAATTGTGTTTTTATAGTTTTTTGTAATTTAATTTTTAAAATAAGTTTTATAAACTGATTACTCATACACTGTAAAATAATTCTTTGTTGCCTTAAAATTTTAAGTCCAATCAACCTAGTTTTACAAGTCATTTCAACATGTCACTTTTTTATGAGTTAAAATGACTTTAAATTAGTTAAAATAATGTAAAAACAGTTGAAATTACTTGTAAAACTAAGTTGATTGGACTTAAAATGTTAAGGCAACAAATAATTTTTACGGTGTATATTTATCATTTTATATTTTCATGTTCATATACCCAATATTTGTTTGCTATGTACTGTTATGCTCATTAGAGTGTCAAATAGCAGTGTGCTGACATGAAACTATACTAAAATCAGAGTCAGCGCTCTCGTGTGAAGCACTCCCTAAAAACCGGTCACTATGTAGACTGTAGGCAGCATAGCAGCTCTCTACGTTTTGGAAAAGAATTGATGCGTCTACTTTAAACAGCTGTGAAATGAAAGCAGATGTTCTTTAAGGAAAAACGACAGATACGACGAGTGTTAAACACTACAGCTGTAGCAGACGGCATGTACCGTCAGATACGGAGCAAGGTTGCAATCTTCCCTGATTTCTGTGACACGGGCCTGCAAGGTCAAGTTCCCTACGGTGGATAGGTCTGGGATCAGGGCCGTTCAGAAGTGTGTGGCTGGCAGAAGGTACAACATTTAAAGATTATTTTTCATCCACTGCTATGGGATTTCTTCACACGTACGATAGCTAGAAACCCTCCGTCACACACATGCAGTTATGCAATTACTTTAAGTTATTCTTTAGAGTGAAACACACAGCTCTACCTTAGCGACTCTATGGTAATTACAGTACAAGAGGACAAAGAGAGACAAATGAAAGTGTAGAAGGTATAAGAGAGAGAGAGAGTGAGATGTAATAGTTGGCCTGTCACACGTGTGGTCCCTGCGTACCAGAGGCGTACAATAGAGCACTTTATTCCGCACCCTCACAAAACAAAAGTCTACCACTCTCTGCTCTCAATAATACAAAGGTCTGATACAATCTCCTCCTTAATTCTCAACCATGTCAGTTTTTCAGGAATGTTTTTGCCGCCTCCCTGAAGAAAATCAATGCATTCTGATTTAGTAATTTCCCATGGTGCCGCGCTCTGCGCTCCCTGCGCTGAGAGAGGTGACAAATCCGGTCATGGCGGCGTGAACCCCACCCCCCCCACCCTATCTTCCCATGTTTCCACCCTGCTTTTGTTTGTGTTTCTCTCTCTTTTTCGTTGTCGTCTCTGGGTGTTGCGACAGAGCGCAAGCATAGAATTTGTTGGAATTTCGCAGCCCTTCCCGATGCTCTGGTGAAAAACACTCATTTGTGACGGTGCCAAGCTGCTAATGGCGGATGGCGGGGTCCGTGCCGAATCCCACCTCCGCTCCCCCGCGCTCGTTATTCCGTGCTCAGCGCCGCTCGCACCCCTCCCCTACATCTGCCAAACTCAGCTGCGAGGGAGCGGCATAATTATCCCGCCGGAGTCTTAGACGCCTCCATGCCGTCACAACTGGGGCTTCATTAGAGACCCGCAAGAATGCCCCTGTGTGTGTGTGTGTGTGTATGAGAATGTGTTACGTTTATTTTGAAGAGATTTGTGCATGTCCCTGTGTGTGTTAGCATGTTGTGTGTCTGCGTGTAGTGAAGCGTAGATTGTTGTTTGGAGAGTTTTATGTCCAAGTGTTACTTTGGTTGTGTGTGTGTCCTATCCGTGCTATTATGCTGGTGAGTATGCCATTAATGAGTGTGCGGCGTGTGGGTGTGTGTGGAGCTGATGAGCCGGGCTCAGAGGTAATTTGACTTCTTAGAGCGGCAGACCCTGTGCCAACCCCCCCAACACCCCCACCCCTTCACCAGCTGAGCAGTCCCCGAGGAAAGCCGGGTTTAACAGGGTCTAGATTCCCCCACTTACAACACACACACAGCAATGACACACACTTATGTACTGTCAAAGACATACACACATTCATTATGGGACGTTGGCCTCTTTTAAAGGCGTCTGTCTATTCGTACAGCTCCCTGAGAATTTTTATCAAAGTATGCGTGGGTATTTATGTCAAAAGAAAAGTTAAGCTTAATTTTAAACTCCATAAAATATACATTTAAACTTATCTTTACTCTTTATAGATGTAGTAGTCTAAAGGCTTACATTGTGTGTGTCTGCTTTTTAGTACACTTAAATGGATGGAAGTAAGAGAATTAAGCTTTGAAGTAGACCAGACTTTGTGCTGATTGTCAAAAGTCTGACTACGAATGTGAGACTAATACTGTAGTGACCTAATTTAAAAGTGTAAGCCTGAAGTTATCTCAAAATTCTAGCTTAAATTCTGAATGTATGTTTTTCCCACAGTCTACTCTTTCTCTCAGAAGTGTCTGTGAGACTCTAATTGTAACAAAATTTCAGTTTTTTATATCTCTGCCACTTGGTGATGATGTAATTGCAGGTTTGTGAGTGTACCAGAGATGGGTTATTACTGTCCCCTGTTCTGTTGCGTGTTCCAGTGCATGTGATGGGGAGCTGCGGGCTGTGGCGTCGCCACACGCTGCTCACCCTCCAAACTGCACGACTCCAGCACATGCACCAGCTGTGAGCTACAAAGTGATTTCACTTAGAGGATTCAGAGAAACAAAGCAAAGCAAGTTTAGAGTGTATGCAGATATCTGAATGTGTTGGTGAACACATTTGGAATCTTTTATTAATTTAAACACCAGAATAGTCTAACGTGAAGACAGAGATATCCGAGAACTTCATATTTTCCATTTGAAACTCGTCAGGGACGTTGGACCACCTTGGAGGAACCACAACCCTCCTCTGTGCACCCTCCCACCCCATAGGAAAGCCAAAACTTGTCAGGTCCAGGCCAAAGCAAGCATCCTCTCCTCCCATGGGCCAGATCTTACAGAGCAGTTGTATGCCAATGTTCACCCGAGGACAGAGAGGAAGTTGAGCATGAAAGCTACTTGATACTCTTGCCTTGTTTTGTACAGCATTAACACGTAAGTGAAGCCCGAGATATTTTGCACTAGATCTTGGTGTTGGGAACAAGATAGACATGTTTTGGTGACTTTTAATGTGGGGTTAGAGGTCAAAGGGTAAACGCCACTCTCTGTGAATTTCCTGCAGGCGTTAATTGTGCTGCCGGCACCTTATTGACAGTGTTTTCTCTTTCCATACAGTGCACATTTTTTCTCTCCCTGTCTCGCTCACACCTCGGCCCCCCTCCTTTTCCTACCAGTAAATCCCCTTTATACTGGAGGGACGTGAGGGAACGGAGAGATGGATGGAGAGGGAGGAGGGTGAACTGTGAGTTGGGCTTCTACGTAAGTGTCAGTCATATTAAAAGCCGCTGACAGCTTTCGTTTCCAGACCAAACTCTGGACAAATAGCTCTCCAATCGATAGTTTCCCAACAGCAATATTTGGTATCAATGCGTGTCCTTCTCATTACACGATGAGGCCAGAGTCTCCCTGGGCACTGAATAATTTATCCCCCTGACGTGAAGAGAATAGCAAAGAAGCAAAAGCCGCCTTCTCTGTCTCTCTCTCTCAGTCTGTAACGCTCTGTTACTAAACCTAGTGAACTGCTTCTATAGGAAGGATTTTAAGTGATCATAGACGTGCTCTTAATGCATAATTTTGCTGTTGCCTAAAATACCTTGTTTTGGTCAGGTTCTAAGACACCATTGCATGTACTGTATTGCATGTACTCTGGAAGAAAAAAAATTATTATCAGTATTATTTTTTACACACTTTTTTATACATATTTATACATATTTGTATATGACTTATATACAAAATTTGTGCATTGTGTACATTTATGTCTATTAGAGTATTTCATTGTTAGTAGTATAGCTAATGCCAAACTTTTAAAATCAAATGTAAATCTTGTTTGATTTTCTTGAGAAGTGCTGTTTCTTATATACAGTAGTGCATTTATACAGTTAGATGCAGTTAGAATGCTGTCATTGAAAACAGCTTCAAGTCAGTTGACTAGGTTTTGGAGTAAGGCAGTAACTGCGTTCTCTATTATCCCAGAGCAGACCATGTTTGTAAGTTTCTAGCTTCTTTTTATACAAATCTTTCCTTCTGTTTCTCATGCTTTTCTCATCATCATACTTCTAGGTTTCCTCCAGCAAACCCTCTTCTCTTTTTAAGTAGCTTTGCATACATTAATCGCTTATCGTGCCAGGTGCTGCCGGGTAATATTTGCCTAGACTCAACGGCGTGATCGCAAAGCTCCAGTAGATGGGACGAGCAGGGTCTATAAGGGTCCTCCATAAGAAAAAGATCAACATATCCATAGGCGTTATGCATCTTTCAGTAACCTCTCGGGGGGAAAGGCCGTTCGAAGAGCAAACTCATTTTAAACACACTTACTCGAGACCAACCGCATCTCTCGCTCATTATGGCGACAGCCAATAGCGTGGGATCCGTGCGGAGGTGAGCCATCTTGAGTAAGTGGTAGAGAACATTAGCGAAGAAGAAGATAATGGAGGTCTGGAAACCTGGCTAATGAGTGCTATTCTCTCAGGAGCAGACCCTCAGCTAGACTTACTCTCCCCGATCAAACGCTTGAAGGAAAGATTCGGAGTAGGCTCCGTCTTCGGTTATTTTCGGTGACCCTTCCCCCCTCACCCGCCCTCGCCTCCTAATCATCGCTAAGTATTATAAATGTTAGCTTAAACCAGGCAATCATCGCTACACCATAATAATAAACTTTTATTGCCGTGTTCCTATTAGTGAGTTAATGTTGTCTGCTGATGGCGTGTAATTGTGCTCTTTTCCCGGCTTTGCGAGTCCCACATTTCCCTCATGCCCAATCAGCTACGCACGGGGAGAGAAAATAAATAGCCTAATGCTGTTTTAATTACTGAAAACATAAAGCATGAAGCCTACGCCTTCCCTCCTCTTCTCTCCTTTAGCTACCTGCAGCTCTCCACGCCGTACTCGCAACCGGCGTCGCTGACCGGCGGAGCGAGCGAGGCCACGGCTCGCGCCCGCCCACTCTGTGGAGGAGCCGTGTACCTTTAGGGAGAGGCAGCGGGGTTTAATACGGAGACATTAGAGTGTTTGTGCATTTGTGCTTCGATCATTAGTGAAGAATGTTCTTACAAGTTTGCTGTGGATGATGTTTTATAGTCTAGAAGGTATAGATGACAGTTTCTCTGTTGATCACAACCAAGATTATTAATTTCAGGTAATAGACGTTAAATGGCTGTATGTATGTGTGCAGTAGATTGATATTTACTTCTCATAATAATCAGTGAAGCTGCAGGTTTTAAATATGAGCTCACTGACTTGCTCTGGTTATGTTAACGTCATTTCGGCTTGTACACAGTCACAGAATCATTTTGATTTGGTTATGAAGTTCTGATTCAGTGTCAGGTGGTGTTATACTTTAAAAGAAGTGAGACATAAAATATGTATCTGTTTATCAGACTGCCTAAAACTCAACCAGTTGTCATTGTTGATAGGCTTATAGAATTTTCCACAATTAGTTATTTACAGAAGCCGTAATGGTAATCTTGATTCTTTTTTTAATTATATTACGTTCACTGCAGTATCTCTCCGTAGTGTGCAAACACACACACACACACACCCATAGATGCACAAACATCTCCGAAGCCCCCGTAATCTACCCTGAGAACTCAGCATTAGTAATCTAGTACATTCGTCGACAATACTTACTACAATGCAATTAGTCGCATCACACACACGTTCTCAAAGACACAACAGCTTCCTGCAGTGTTTACAGCCCACTAACATCCCACCCATAACATCACACACTCAATCATCAACACACACACACACTATTCCGTGGTGTGGCGGTGTTTCTAAGGAAACAGAGTGCTCATCTTTAGACGTGTCTTTGGGGCTCCCAGTTAGCCGCCTTCCCAGACGCCACTGTTCTTATTTTAACTCGCACCCTTCACACCTCCACCGAGGCCAGAGAACACGCTCGCCCCGCTAGACCTGACACTTAAGCAGATGTTAAAAAACGCTCCTGCAGTAATTAATCTGGTACCTGTGCTATAACTGTTGGTTTAACACAAAAAGGGGCTCGAAATCTATAAATAGATGGGGGTAAAAATGACCTGACTTAATGTGAGGAAATGTTAAAACGCTGCCAAAACGGCTCACTTTTATTTTTAGAAACAGGCAGTTTTTGTTGTGGCTCACAGCTCTGATGTAGGCTGGTTTATTTGAAAGGAGGCATCAGTTTCATAATTTACTGTGCGTGTTGTTTTTGACATAACAATTTGAATTTCATGTAAATTCTGTTTTTAAGAAAAGGTTTAATTTTTTTTTTTTTTGTAGGTATTACAGTATTGTAATGCATATAAGATTCACAGGTAAAAGGCAGTTGACAGCTCTGAGGATGTGACTGAGCTTTACGTTGACATAGGATGACAGGCAGAGGAGTGGAATAATTATAGGAGATTTTCTGTTTCGTCTCATATTCTCTTCATTTTCAATTCCACATAATGTGTCCTTCCCTGTAGCGAAAGTAATGGCATTACAGTTTGTATCTGAATGTGTGTGTGCACGTGTGAAATAGAGTTAGGATTATAGAGATGTGCTAAGTTTTAGCAGATGTCTTACTGCATATATATGCACGCGTGTGTGTGTGTGTGTGTGCGTGCAGGATTGCAGTTCTGCTCTTTTCTGTAGTGTATATGGATAAGAGCTCGAGGGGCAGATTAAGGATGTGGGGTTTGTGCCCTGAGGCCGTGCTTTAGTCTACCACAATTCCTTATCCTGCCTCCACCCAGATAGCATTAAACCACGGCGAGCGTGTGTGTGTGTATGTACGGAGCTTATTAAATCTTGTAAAAACTACCTGGTCTCTAGCTGGGAAACCATATAGCACACCGGTTTTTCTCTACTATTTTGTCTCCACAATTTATTGATGCAAACTGTCGGCCAATGGAATTTGTTCTGTCACTTTCCTTGGTCCAAGTGGGTTAGGAGTTCACGTTAGCTGGCAGTAATTGTCATGCCAATTTTGATACAGTCGCCAAAAACTGAAAGAGCAGTCCAGCTGTGTTATGTATGAGTAAACACAAAAACTCAAATTCACTTTTTTTGTATGAGGGCTTCAGTGCACCTCTTAGAAGAAGCATTATGCAGCGCTTTGACATGAAACATGTTGTAGATAGTGTTGTGATTATACAAGGTTGCTAGCTAGGAAGGTGTACACTTACATTATGTATAGTGAAAAAAGGTGATTTTATTTGACCCCTTAATGTTGCGATACAATGCCTAACCCTAACAATGCCACAGCTTTGCTTCATCTTCCCTTTGTCATAGCATAGCAATGTTTCATGGCACAAAAAGTATTTGTGACTCGCTGTGGCAAGGAACCATTTCCAGAAAGGAAATTGTCTTTGGAACATAGCGCTACAGCAAGGGGTCGAAACAGAAAGGCAAAAAATGAAAGCTAAGTACTATGGTTACTACATAGGGCGTGCATGTTACCCTTTGTCTTCCTTTCTTTCCTTTTCCTCCCTCACACCCACACATACATACCCACAGTTACGAATAAAAGTATGCAAATATCGCAGCATGTTTGATTCTCCTACTCTGTGTGAGATCCCCACAGACTCATCAAGACTTTAGCACCTCCATCAAGTCAGAGCGGAGAGAAAGAGGAGGTCTCAGCTACACCTTACATCACACACCCCTGTGAGTGTGAGTGTGTGTGCACGTGTCTATGTGTGGTCTGAACTGCTGATGTGGAAGACTGGTTTGTTAAAAAGGGGGAAAATCATAAAAAGGTTGGGTCCAGGGGTGTGAAAATGGACCTGTATCACTGTCAAGGACACCTTTAATTACAACAGCAGGGGTTCTGCGTGAGGGTGTGCCTGGAGATGGAGGAGTTGACGGGGCAGAAGGAATTCTGGGTAGAACTTGTAAGAACTCAGTTTGCTGTAAATATTCCAGTTTTGGTGCATTAGAAAAAAGAAAGATGGATGGAGTGGGTGACGTAAAGAAAAAAGATATAATTGAATATTGGAGAGAAAAATATAATGTAAGGACAAATGCACATGTGTGTGTGTGTTGGTCTAAAATCTCACTTGACTTTATTGTATATAAAACATGGATATGGTTGTAAAGCTTTTTTTCTATTAAAGTAATAAAAATTGTGTTATCGTGTTTTTGTAGCTCAATTAGTATTGTACCGTGTTAACACCGCAAAGGTCATGGGTTTGATTTTCAGGAAACACGCATACCTTGAATGCACTTGAACTTGCTTTGCTAAAAGCACCTGCCAAATGCATAAACGTAAATGCAAACTTGACGTTAACTTGTTGTGTACTTGCATTAAACTGCAAATCTACATTTGAATATTCAGAGTTTGTGCATTCACATCTGTGTTTAAATTTGTATATGCACATATGCAGGTAAATGAGCTTGAATGCTTGCTTACATATCACATAGACACCGTTTTTTCTCAAGAACTGTGTCAGAATCGTTTTGTTTTGTTAGAGGTTTCTCTGTTCTCACGCGCACACATCTCTCTTCCTCAAAGTGTACAAATATATGCAAACGAGAACATTCTTCCGAAAAGACGCTCTTTAGTTCTTCATTAGTGGAGAGTGATGCTACAAAGAGCAGAAACAATATGGGGAAAAAACGCACCGGAATGAATCAAAGGGGTGCGATCGCTGTCAGACAAGCAGAGGCAGATACGCTGCCTGCCGCCCCATTTCCTCGGCAGAGCGGCCGAATTAGCATGATAATCATTCTCATCGTTTACAAGGGCGAAATGTTTCAGTTTAATGCCTTGCTTGTGTTACAAGCCATGCACTTAATTAGACGGTAATGACTCCGGCGAGGCGAGCGGAGAGAGGAAGAGAGAGGCGAAGACAGGAGTTGAGGGGATGAGGAGTAAGAGCCCTTCACATCCAAGAGCCCTGAAACATTCACCCGCTCCACCTGTCAGCTCAACACACACGCACATGCTAGCGCACGCGCATGCTGCGTCCTGTAGCCATGGCAACAGCTTGCACAGGTAGAGAATATCTGAGCGAGACTTAAAGTCTGGTGTCAGTGTGACCCTGGGTCACTGTTTCACACTTCTTTTTGTTTGTTGTAGGTCACGAGCATATCAGGATAGTGACCTTTGTTGGTTTGTAAAAGGATACTTATTTTTCAGTTTTGCGCATGTGTAATATTATTTATTTATATTTACATAGATTTGTTTTTTGTGATGTTTAATGTACAGTTATGATGAGTGAGATTTTGTGCTAATGAGATTTCACAAGTGTTTTGTTGGATGAGGATGTCTAAAATACAGTAGATAAAGAAACTGACAGTGGAATGTGGCAAAATAAATTTCTAATTTATTAATATTTATTATTTATTATATTTATTATTTAAATATATATGTTTTGGATATTACTACTGGTAAACAATACTGAAATTTAAAATTTTTGCAGTGTAGTGCTTGTTCTCTTTCCACCATCACTATCAAATAAATGCTTTTCAAGAGTGTTTTACAGGGACGATGCCATTCTAGACCCAAGGACGTCTCCTGTCCTGTGACAGGATGCAAGGGATCATATTCCCCCTCTCTCCTCTCTCTGGGGAGGGAAAAGACTGTGTGTAAGAGTCGCAGAGTAGCAGAGGAGGAGTACTTTTACCAGCCTTAGAGAATGCCGGCTGATATCCAACATTGGAGCAGGTCTTTGGGTACAGCCTGGCTCGCTGTGTTAAGCTCAGAGCCTGTCGTCTAGCTGGCTTTAGGTTTGGAGCTGATACACATTTTCATATCTCACCCCGTGCCCTGGCTCTGGGTTCCCCAAACTGGGCCAAGAGGTCTATCCTTCTCGGCCTAACAACTCCAGACATCTGTGCGATAGAGGACGTGCGTTTTGAGGGTGTCAGTTTGGACAGATAGCTGTGTTGTGTGAATCTGTGAATGCGTGTGTGTATAAGTATAAAAGCCTGGTTGGGAGCAGAGCTGTTTTGTCTCCGTCGTTGATCCTGCTCATGCTGTTCCCTGAAACGGCTGGTAAATGCGGATCTTCAGTCACACTCTAATTACAGCAGCTTAAGTGCTTTAACCACTGTTATCGCAAACTGTTCCATTCTCTGAACCCTGTCAAAATACACACGCCCGCCTCACAAATGCACACGCCCGAGTGTTTGTTTGCGGGTTTGCATGCGCGCACGTCTGCTCGTTTGCGCAGGCCGTGCCGCACACACACTGCAGCGGGCGCGGGTGTTTTTGCGTTTTGAGGGACTTATCTCCACGTGTGTGCTCGAGCAAAAGTAGGATGTGATGGCACTTGATGTTCCGTCGAACACATTTTTCACAGCGCATAATTTAAAAGTTTCCTCCTGTTTGCATCTCCTGCCGCTTCTGTCGACTCCCTTCCCGCTCTCTCTCTCTCCATCAGAGGGTTGTACCTTAGTGACAGCCCCCTGCTCCTTCAGACTGCCTGCGGTCTGCCTATTAGCGACGGCATCCGATTCGGCCATAACGCTTCATTTGCAATATGGATTTAATGTGTGATGCGGAGAGGAGGTGTTGAGGGAATAATGTCTTATCCTTCTATCTTAGTCTCTTCCTGTCTTTCTCTTTGGAGTGTAATTGGTTTCTGTCGTGGGTGGCGATGCCAGTTCTGGGTGGAGAGCGAGCTAGAGGCAGGCGGCAAACAGCGCGCAGTGGTTGGCGATGCCTGGGAGAGTTAGGTGTGTGTCTGTGGTTTGGGTGAATCGGGAGAGGTGTGTTTCCTGAGTGGAGGTGATTCTTAATGGAGTGTGGAGTGTGTGTTTATCAGCTCCCCGATCGCTGTTTATTGCCCAGTCGTGTGGAACTAATTTACTAATTGAGTTTGAGGCTGGTAAAGATGTGGCAGGAGGGTTCCGCGAAGAGAGACGTAGAACCATGCCGTCCCCCTGTGCGTGTATGTGCGTGTACGAATGAAAGAAAAGGATAGTTGTGAGCCAAGTTGTATATTGAGTAAAAGATCCGTAACATAAAGTGAAATGTGTTCTCACTCGTCTAAATCTGATTTTTCATCTGTCTCTCTCTCTCTCTGTCTTTCTCTCGCCCTTATTGGTGGGACCTGGAATGTTAATAGGGGAGTAAGTCGGGAATGCTCAGCAGCTTTCTGGATAAGAGAGAAGCAGAACATCAGGAGGAACGAGTGTCCAATAACTTAATCTTTACCTTACAGCTTTTTCTCCCTCCCTCTCTCAATTTGAATGTAGCAAGCTTTATTGTTATCCCAAACGCTGTAAATTTGTCAGTTTTGGAACAGCTGTGTACTATAAAAATCGTGTAAATAGAGGAATATACTGTAAAGTCAATGAAATGTAAATGGATAGTATTACCAAATATATTTAAATAGTAGTGGAGCAAAATAAAACTTTTAATGGAGAATTAAAATGCTTCATTACTTTAAGTCACTTTGACCCAAAAATACAAGTATTATGCATTGCAAATAAAAGTCTTTTTGTAAATCATTATATCTCAGAAATGATTATGAAACATGACAATATACAGTAAATACAATTTCAGTTAAATTAATAAAATAAATAAATGAAATTATTGTATTTGGGTACAGGCAAAACTAAGAAAGTGACCATATACAAAAACGACATACATTACATACATTAAAATTAATAAATGAATTACATAAATTAAAATTAATAATAGAGTAGACAAGTTACATTCTAAATTACATTTTATTTAATGAAAAACAACAAAGAAATACAAGTTCTATAGGTAAGAAGTTACTGTATTTACTGTATTTAGTTGTGCTAGAGAAGGTTCATGTGTTTCTGTGTGCTCGGGCTCGGTCAGACCACTCTGCATTGATTGACATTGTGACTCGTTCAAGCAGGAGAGAGAGAGAAGATAAGAGAGGAAAGCACAGTTTTAAGGGTTACAGAAAGTGGGGGAGCGTGGGTTTTTTTAGACAAGCAGACGTTTTTGGGCTAGCTTACAGCAGCTGTGGAGCCCCGCTGGTAGATTAAAAGAGGCTCCCGTCCACAGAGTGAAGTACAGCAGCGGCCTCAGCGGGTGCGGGCGGGGAGGGGCCCACGCAGCTGTCACCATCCACATACTTTCTCACCCAACTCCAGGAGCTACGACCCTGCAGCCGCACCGCTCACCCACACACCCCACCATGACACCTGCACGGATACTGATGCAGTAGAGGCGGGGCTTAAGTAACAGTCTACTTATGACTGGTTAAGTGTGTATGCAGTGGCTCCAAAAGTTTGAATTTCATTGTGTTAGAAATGGCCTTTGTAACAAATGACGCTAGACCTTTACTCAGAAATGACTTTTTTTCATTTTTGAACCATTTGGATGCAACGTGCATGTATAGTTTACATTTAAATTCACATGAGCTATGGACATGTTAACAAAGTTTCACAATTAGAATGTGCCTAAATACTTAATCTTAATAATACTTAATTATAAATTTAATAATTAGTTTTTCGAAGAGAAAGAAATTTTCAAAGAGAGGTTTTTTTCCATTTTTCCATTTTTTATTTACTTTTTTGTAAATTGTTTAAAAGATGTGTTTAAATGTTGTTTTATAATGCGAAGAAATGTATAGATTTTTAGGAATGGCTTAAGTGTCTAAATATTTTTGGGGCCACTGTATATTGTCAGAAGATGTAAAAGAGAAAAGATGCCCATACCACAGTATAAAGGTGACATTTTCAAATAGAAGATTTGTGAAATCTTGTTTTTTTATAGATGAGATGTGGTTCATTTAAGCAGATTTGTAGTTTGAAAGAATTTTTCCATTTAATAGAAGTTAGTCTGGACGGCTGCAGCCAGGTTAAGGATGGAAATGTGCACTCTCTGTCTGTCACACACACATGCTGAGAATTACAAAAGGAAAAAAAAGAAGGATTTGACATTCTTTTCAATGTTCGGACATATTTGGTGTGTTTGCTGGAATGCATAGTCTCTACAGAACACAAGTACACACACAGTCACGAGAGGCTTTCGGTTTGCTGAGAAGGCTGAAGTCATGGGTCTCTGTGGTAAAGCTGGCTGGGGAGGCTTTGTCACGCTGCTGCCCACACCAACAAGCTCTGAACAATGACAGTTGTTCAGAAAACACAACACACACGCACGCAAACATATCCTCACTCCCTTTAGTCCACTCCAAACTGCATTTCAACACAGACAGCTCAGGCCTCCCTAGAGAAACGGGTTCCTTTGTTTCAGTTTTGTGGGTGTTTTATTAATGTGTGTTTTAGATTTGTGTGTTCGTGTTGTTGTGTTTACGTGGCATCTCTCAGCAATATAAAAGTCACTGGGATTTGTGTATCGTGTGTTTGTGTTCAGATTTTGAAGGGTGAGGGGAAAACGAGTCTTGCAGTCTGTCCTGGGTGAGATGGGGTCAGTGGTGTCAGGTCTGGTTGAACCGGGTTGGCTGGGCTGGTGCCGTGGCCCCACCCCCCTCGAGGCGCCCAGCGCATGGCCTGCTGGGAAGGCAAGACCAATCAAACGTCTGACAACACACACTGTACACAACTCTGCCTTCTGATTTGTGGAGAAAGACTCCATCCAGCTGGGCCGTGGAGCTCCTGAGGTGGAATGATAGGGCAAAAAAAAGGGTTAGTTGAGGGAAGTGTTTGCTAAAGGCAGGTGTTTGGCTTTGATGGATGACATGGGCTGCAGGTGCTCCCTGCACCTGTGTTGGATCTCAGGGCTTGTTTCTGTGGACTTGAGATGCTTCTGTTTCCAATCCAGCCTGGAGTGGCGTGCTCGCTTACTAAAAGGCCCCGCCGAGTTTAACAGTCGTAGTGAGGTGCGGTGTAATTAGATTTAACCAGACTAGGAATCTGTTCCTACTAATAGAGACAAACCCAGACAGGCGCGGTCTTAAGCCCAGTCAAGGATGGGGACTTCTGGTCCTCTCTGATAACCATTAACGATCCTCTCCGGCCTCCCTCACTCCCCCTTTTTCCACTAATGTCATCTATCTCTGTCTCTCCTACAACCATGGGAGTGTAAATCCTGCTCCTTGGAGCAATGAGGAGCAGAGTGTGGTGGCTCAGATCTGACATCCAGCCACGGATGCCCATTTTTCCATCTCAACTTCCAGATCCTGCCCTGCTCCTTTCTTTTCGTGGACGCGAGGAGGGGCCAACTTGAGGGCCTTATTTCTCTTGGCTCTTTCCCTTCGCTGCTCCTCCATTCATTCTTTAGCCCTTGATCTGAACAGGGTCGTTTGCACGGTCTTGACCTATGAAGCAAATGAGAGAAGGAGAAAGAATGCATTGTCTTACTGATAGGCCCTTGACATGCTTACCGTTGGTCCCTCTTTGCTTTCGCTTTTTCACAGGCTGCCTCTTTTTTACATCTTCATTTCTGTCTCTTTTTATGTAGCTCTTTAAACCAGAAGGTTAAAGGAGAACCACTAGTGGTCTCTATAAGAATTGCAATCTGTTTGATCTAATAATTAATTTTGAATACACTGTAAATGTAAATACAATTACATCGCCTGTATGTATCTTTAGCTGTTTTTATACAGGTTCTGTTTTAGCTCTGTGGTGCAAAGACAGCTTTTGAGAAGTGATGCGTCAGTGTTGAGATGAAACGCTCAGTAAATCTAGCAGCCCTGAACTCTGTTTCAAAAACAGAAGCTGATGAACTGCTGTGTACCCACGTGAGAAAGAAAGACTAGATAGATAGATCCAGAACAGCTGATACCCCTTTTGCCTTTTATACTTGTACTGAAACTATAAGCTTTGCATGTTACTTTACATTTCTTTAAAGTGGAAGAAAAACTTTGCAACGTTTATCTGTTCATGAGTGATTGCATATGTATGCACATGGTGTGTGAGCACGTGTGTGTGTTGAGAGGAGCTCATCAGCATGCAGTGGGAGGTGTGTTGTGTACCAGTGGCTGGGGGGGATTAGAGAGACTTTACTGTCACTAACCTCGGGAGAAAAAGCTGAGCGCTCACACTGACACCAGCATCCAGGAGCCAGATTACAGTGCCACACCACACACACATATTAATATAGAGAATTTAGTTTTGGCCCTTATACTTTAGTTTCTTTAACACAGGATATATATACACAACACATTGGCATGCAACGTTGGCATGCAAAGTGATAGATTTATATGTGCAAACATAAATCCGACCTCACATCACATACACACATACTCAACTATCCATGGAGTTTAATTATATTTATGCTTATTATATATTTAAATAATTTATTAACTGTACTTCAAAATATTTATAAATCATTTTTCCACAATTTCCCTAGACAGAAGTTGTATTATGTTTATGATAATATTGCCTAACTTGTCCCCATGTTATATCTGAGTATGTACACATACACACACTCTCTTAAGCTGCTGTATTTGCTTATTCTCTCTCACACACAATCATAAATTCATACGAAAGCACAACTAGATGAACATTCTTTCTCAAACTTCAAACAATGCACAGGCCCCCAGATTGCAGCTAGTCCCCCACAAACACAAAAGGATAAACAGGCATAAAAACCTAAACCCCATTGTAACACACACGCATGCATGCACACACATGCGGCAATGATCATGTGTCTTTGCACCCCCCACCCTGAGCCAGGTCCCAGATGCCCCGGTGATTGGCCCAGCTCTGCACAGCAGACTGTGGTATTAGCAGAGAGAGGAAAGATGGTGCCAAGGGAGAAAGCGAGAGAGACAGAGGAGAAAGAGGAGAAGTGGGGGAGGATGGAGAGAAAAGAATGCACCCTTCACTGTGGGGAGCACCAGCCTGCCCCAGACCCCCAGAGGGTTCTCTCTCTCTCTCTCTCTCTCTCTCTCTCTCTCTCTCTCTCTCTCTCTCTCTCTCTCTCTCTCTCTCTCTCTCTCTCTCTCTCTCTCTCTCTCTCTCTCTCTCTCTCTCTCTCTCTCTCTCTCTCTCTCTCTCTCTCTCTCTCTCTCTCTCTCTCTCTCTCTCTCTCTCTCTCTCTCTCTGTGGTGTTTGGACAGCTGTGAGTGGAGATCAGGTTACGGGTGGCGCTGGCACTTCCTCTGTGCTGGCAGACGTGTGTGTGTCGAACGTCTGGATGCCATTACCACCATTACTCTGCTGGAAGCTCAGTTACGCCACTTTTGACTCTATATCTCTCTTCAATGCACTTTTGCTTTGCTCTCTACCACAATGCTTAAGCACATACACTGCGAAACGTCATCTCTTGCTTTTTAAGGTGAAGTCCAGCATTACTCAATATGGGATTTGGGAATAAACAAATTTTAGGGATTTTGGCAAATTTAGAACCCAGAATTGTTATGATATGAAATATTTAAGGTTGGGTGCGTTTGTTGTCTTTCAGGAAATACTAAGTTGTGCATGCATTTTTCATGCATTACATTTTGCATGTTGTTATGCTGATGATATAATTGTACATAATCAACATGCATAATTGGAACAAACAGCTACCTTTAGATGTCTGTGTCAGATGTTGGATATCTAAAAACATAGAAGCATTAGTATTCTTTTACTTGACTATGTTCCAGACTTACAGTGTATTAATCCGGCTTCAGTACGCAGCTGACCTCCCTTAACAGTAACTATCTATCAGACACAGAATAAAATTTATTCTTGTTGTCAGATGTCAGTGTTGTGACATAGCATACAAAGTCCTAATGCTTTCCTCTCAAGATTCTGAGCTCCAGTGTCTTGCAGGGTGACGTTTGTTTTTATGTTTTTCATCATTTTGTGCGTGTGTGTGCCTCTTTCTGCCTGTGAGCCATACCTGCTAACAAGATCCATATTCAGATGAGTTCTTTAGCCAGGCCATTGCAGCTACACTCACTCTAGAGACTCTCTCTCTCTCTCTCTCCCTCCCTTCATGGGTTTATTAATTCATTCCCTCCTGTAATGGGCTGCAGCTGGGGAGAGGCAAATCGTTGCTCAAATGCTGATGGAACCTTCAGCTGCTGTCTAAACGCCCTGTTTGTGCGCCACACTCATAAACGGGGGGAAGAAACGCAGGGGGAATGTTTTAGTGTCATTTAGAGGTGAATAGTGCTGGAGATGTATCATATTGAGGTGTGGTCACATTAGCTTTTGTGCTCTGTTCAGATCCATTCATACGCATGCGGTGAAGCGAAAACGTGGCAAAGTGAAGTTTGGCGAACTCATGGCACGCATTTTTGCATAATAAGAGGTTTGACCAACATCACAGTTTGTTTGAATTGTTTAAATTGTTGCGAGAATGTAAAGTAGATGGTATTTCTTCATAGTTTGAATGCATTTATTAAAATCAAAACAGAATTTTGCATTTGTCTGACATCATACATGCCTATGAAATAAAATAAGATAACTGCCTATCCAAATTTATAGCTGCTCTTGTCCAGTCAAAGGAAAGACAGTGGTGGAATGTTATATTACCGAGCGGTGGGGAAGAGCTCTTAGTACACGCGCTGAATGCATATTAAACTTAAAAATGACCTGACCCAAACACCCGCAACAGTTCCTAAACTCAGCTCGCCGGTCTCAACTCGGCTCATTATCCAACACAAACTGGCCAAAACAGACCCGGCGCACTCAGTATGCTTCACGCATGCACATACACAATAGATACAGAAATGCATTTGCCACGACAGACACAACAGTGTGAGGCGGGCGGACGGGCAGGCCCCCGGGAAGCAGCAGCATTGCTGTTTGATGTTGGCAGCTGATTAATGAGATGTGAGGAGTGAGTGTTTGACGGCTACTCTCTGGGTGCCTGTTTGAGGGGCCCACTGCGTTCATGTGTGTGTGTCTGTGTCTAAACTCGTGTGTGTGTGTGTGTGTGTGTGTGTGAGAAAGAGGGAAAGAGGGAGAAAGTTGAAGTGGGGGGTGGTAGACCCCTGCCGGTTACCCTTGAACACTCTGTGGAGGTGTTGAGTCGGCCAGGGCTCCAGCCGCTCGTGAGGGTGCTGTCGCAATTAAACCAGCACAGCAGAGCGGCCGAGAGAGAGAGAGAGAGAGATGGAGAGGTGAGGAGTGAATGAAGGAAGTGGTGAAGTAAATGATGAGAATTCACAATGGAAGAAATCAACAGCACGGGTGGGATAAGTAATGTGGGGATTTGCTGACAGGTGGTTTCTAAAGCTTTAGAGGAGCACATAGCAGTGAATGAGTGTGTGAAGAATAGACAAGAAAAACAGGATAGATACGGAGATAGCGGCTTTGTCCTGCATTGCAAACTTAAAGCAAATGAACTTCTGACCATATCTGGGTTCTGTAAACTTTTCTGGACCTCTTTATGGATAGAATGGTGGCGTTTTAGATATTGTATGTAATTAAGTGTTGTGTTGTAAATGTGGCCTATAATAACATGCATCTTTGTACCATGTTTTTGGTTTTACATAGTTATGGTGCTTACATTGCAAAGCTATTAAAATAATCATTAGTGTCATATACTTTTAGATTTTACTTAATACATTTTAATGTGGGAGGGAAATTGAAACACTAGCTTATTTAGCATTGGAGTTAACCTAATATTGTATTTTTCTTTATTGCATATAATTATGAGTTTTTCCCCAGTAAAATTAGTTCAAGATCAAACAATTTGGTGAAACCCTGCAGTTCAGCTACTCAACCCCAAGGGGGCGTGGACCCCTGATGAAAACCCTGTTATAAATATAACCAAGGAAACATTTAATGACTGTTTTTCTACCTCCATGTAGTTGTTGAGGTTTTGGACAGGGAGAAACACACTGAGACTGAGGTCAGAGAAGGTTAGCGGATGCTCTGAGGATGCGGGTGTGAGGAGAGTTTACTCTTTACTGAGTTCTCAGTCCTCTGACGTAGCACCGGTCGGACTCGCACAGGGAGCGGCTCTTTAATTAGCTTCTGATGAGGACCTTGAGGAAAAGAGGCAGGTGATTGGACTTCTTATCCAAATAATTACCTCAATTAAGTCATTAAGACCCTGGGCATAGCCAAGCCCATAACTGCCTCCCCTGTGCCACAGCATGCATCTATCCCTGATCTAACTATTCAACTGATGTAGAGTGTGCACGTATTTTTGTCTGAGTACTGATTTTGTTACTTCAGGCTAGTGCACATTTGTGACCGTTGAGCCTTTTTCCTTTTGTCATGCCTTTTGTATAACGCCACTGATTCCGCAGCTCGCACAGAGTCTGTCTCTCATACTTTTACACGAGCACGCTTGCTCGCTCGCTCACAGAGGTAGGTTAATTACCCATAGCATCTGGATGGCCGTATGCGTGTGAGCCCTCGGCGCCAATGTGGGTCTCAGTGGCTCTGGAAGTGCCCCGGTGCATCATGGGGGATTAAGCATGGGCAGCCGTGGGGGTTTGAGGGAGACAGCGGTTTGTGAGTGCAGACTTTCACACTCCTTTTCCCTCTTTAGATATAGAATTAGCGCACAAATAGGCTGATGCTGCGCGTGCATAAATGTGTATTTGCACGTGTTAGAACATCTAGAGACGTGCATTTAGAAAAACAGTATTTGACAATGCATCGGCTTTAACTATACATACACAATCTGAACATTGTGTACTGCTTTGGTAATCACATTCCAGTCACACGCGTATGTATATATTTTAGTCCGTTTTAGGATTTACTGTTGTATTTCTATTTTAATATATTATTTATATATATCTGAGATTATGTCATTGAGTCTGGAATTTCATTAACAGACAAAAAAGGTTGTCATAGACTAAATCAATAGGAACTCTTGCAAGATCTCCAGTATGCTTGAAATCACCGACCTAGAAGCTTGTAATACTACGAAAAATGCTTTAGTTTTCACTTTATTGAAAAAATAATATTTATTATGTAAATATTTATATTATAATCTTATAAAGTAATATAATATTTTAACTTTTATCTTTAATTAACTAAATCCAAGCATCTTGAAAACTTTGCCACAGTTCTTATAGATTTATATTTAATCTCATGATGAGGTCAGATTTTTGTGTGGGGCTTACTATGACTCTGTGTTCACACAAAACTCTTACAGTTAATGGGAAAAAATTTTTAAATCTCCATTATAATGAATATAATGACTGTATTCTGAAATATGAGATTGCTATATATTGGCAGTACAGAGTTTGAGTACAAAGTGGACACCATACAAAACAAAACCATCCCTGCTCCCTTTTAAAATAATAAATAAAAATGTCAAATAATTAATAGAGCGATGTACAGAGAATGAGAATAGATAGTTGGGAGGCAGCGCTGTAACCCCCCGCCCCCTTTGTTTTTGCTGCTGACTGCTGTGTCCAGGTGTGCTTATGTCTGCAGAGCTTGACGGCCCACATCTGGATCAGGCCAGTGGCTTTAGACCCAGATGTGCTCCGGTTCTAGACTCGCCCTCCCTCTCTCTCATTTTTAAATGTTTTGTTTGTTTCGCAGGGGGTAGGAAAGGGGCATCAGCTGCATGTCAGGTGTTTGCATAGATGCAAACAGATGTTATTTTGATGAGTTCGAGAGGGAGGGAGGGCAGATGACAACACAACAATGCAGTTTGTAGACGTACGTAACGGATTGAGGAGCCGCTGCTGAAGTGAGGAAATACGGCATACGGACGAGGTGCACACACGCTTGGCCTTGCCTCGCCTGCTCCATCTGGCCTGCGTGTGCTCGAGCATCTGTGCGTGTATGTGCGCCATTTGCACATGTGTGTGTCTTGCATGTGTTGGACAAATTTGTTGCGATCCTCCAATGAAATTAGACAAATCGCTGATAAAGCCGTTGGTGTCGTTCTGAGGTTGTGTGTGGTCCTCTGATCCTATGCCTTGTTTAGAGTTGCTATTTTTAGTTCACTTGGTGGTTTGACTTCTATAACTAGGTAGGTGTCTTAAACATTGGGGAGGATAATTAGTTAACAATGTAAAAGCATGTTAAGGCAATATCTTATGCAACTAAATGACACCAAAGTTTATAAGATTTCAAACTATAAAATATTAAATCACAATGTACATGTTAAAAATAATTTTGGAAATATGATTTTTTTGGACAGACAGTGTAGACTTGGTCTGTTTTGCACCGTCCAGAAAGTAGAAAAATTGCGAGTAAAACTAGGAAAAGTGGAGGAGATGAGAAAAAGCGCAATACCTGCTTTATCCCCCGCTGTCCTTCTCACTCCCGTGAGTGTGGAGGTGACACGTTGAATTAGGGCTCCTGGGCTGCTGGGAGCTTTGATTTGACTGAGGACTCTTAAGGTGGGACAGATGAGTTCTCTCAGGGGGACAAACACCACCCTCTCTCCGCTCAGTGGGGGGAATGAAGGATGGTTTAAGAAAAAAATTAAACAAAGTTAAGATGAAAAAGCATCCTCTAAACAGAGGCGCTGACATACTTCCTTTGTTGTGGATGTGTGTGCATTAATATTGATTTTTATTCGACTAGGGTCTTTGAACATCCAGTTTGGTGTCACGCCCCAGGGGAGTACGCCCTGTGCACACCCGCTTAATGTGTTGTCATCTGTAATAACTCAAATCCTTGACACCCTGATATTAATATTAGTATTTTGTGTTTCTTTGTGCTTGCTTGTTTTTGTCAACCTTCTAGCAGTTTGTGTTGAAGCTTGTGTGGAAGAATTCGAAAGAGTGACAATTTCTAACAATGCATATCTTTGAAAGCGTCTCTAAGTGCTTACTCGCTTTCTCCCTGGCAGCAGGAAATGAGAGGTATTGTTCTCTGTGTCTGTAAATACGTCAGCGTCGACTGGGAGTCATTGTCCGAATTGGGAACTCTATCCAAGATGGCTGTTTTAAAAGCCCTGCTGCAATCCGAATGCACAAACAAATCTCTAAACACATGTATATTTAATCCTGGCCTTCGAATAATTAATACAGCATTATTTATTGATTCGTTTGTATTTGACTATGTGTTACTAGCAAAACAGAGCTACAAAAGACATGGGTTTGGGTAACCATGGCAACTCACAGGTGCACTATGGCCTGGCCAGTCTCAGTGGGTGGGTGGGGTGGTAGCAAGCATGCTGGGAGATTAAGCCTCGGAGGAGCTCGGCAAGGCATGCTGGGAAACGCAGGCTCAGAGGAAGTGGCACACAGAGAAGATATCATGCAGACATAGAGCATGTTGCAGTCCTGAGGGTAGATGGGCCTTCTTTCAAACTGCTCGCTCGTTCCCTATTCCCTAATCTGAAGAAAGAAACCTTTCCATTAAGTGACATCAAAGACAGTTTGCTACACAGGGGATCAAACATGCATTTGAGACGCACACATGACTTCTGCGCTTCATTTGAGAGGAAGCACAGTTATAGCAGTACTTTAACAGTAAACCCAGAGTATTAAAGGTGAAGTGTGTTGTTTTCTTATAATAATTTTTTCTAAAACTTGCTTAATGTGCAAAGATATTCGTAGGTTGACCAATAATACAAAAAATATTGTGTAACATTTTTCGGTTTATTTGAAAGGCTGATATGTTAACCTCTGGCTTAACCAGTGGGTGTGCTTTATAGTTTTATTATTCCTATTATGTAAAATCCTTAATTGTAATATAGTTGTTAAAAGCATTGTGTTAGCAATGCCAGGTCATTTGTTTTATTCTGAGGAAATGCAATAACTGATCAAATGTGACCCTGCCTGTGAAAACCCAGCTAAAGTCATTTTTTGTGATTTTCTCCATAAAATAATCCTACCTAATGTAAAGAACATTATGTGAAAATATAACCTTGAAATTATAGCAATCCTCATAGGTGAAATCAAACTTTGATGCTTGTTATCTTATAATTTGACCACAGACAAGTACAGAAAAATCACTTTGGATAAAAGCATCAGCTAAATGCATAATGTAAATGTTAAGGAAAGTAAATCACTTTTCCAAACAATGTCAAAAGGTGAAAGTATTCAGTAACAAGCTCTTTGTGTCACTAGTGGGGTTAAACTTACACACTTCATCTTTAATTTAAATAATTATGCAAAACAGACAAACTGATCAAAGTGTGGATGTGACTAATCCCCTAATTACATTTATCAGACTCTTACCAACTCGAATAACCTGAATCTCTTCACTTTTCCTTCACCGCCCTCAATTCTTTCTTTTGTCACTGCGCTAAAGCGTTCCCATATCTCCCCCACAGATACCTTCATACTTTGGGATCCGCAGTTTGTCTTTTCAATAAACTCCCTTAACAACCTCGGCTCTCTGATCAGTAGCGCTGATGATGCGTCTCAGATCAGTTTGTAAACATCCACATAAAACAGCCACTGAAGATCTTTGATATGACAGTATTTACAGAGGAAGAGTCTATAGACGTACCAACTGAGAACAGCGAGACGAAAAGAGCGTGATGGAAAGGGGGGTGGGAGGCAGCCATGGGAGTTTTTGGCAGAGGTTCATACACATGACCTACAAATAATGTGGTGTCTTTATTAAATGTGTGATTTGTGAATATGTGCGAGCATTATTTAGTAAAGTACGTGCGTGTGTGTTGTTAGTTTCATATGGTAAGTTCATGGTGCCCGTGTTCCCTGTAGGGTGCCAGCAGGGTGGGAGTGTGTGTGTTTTGGCCCTGGGTGAGGGTCCAAAGGCAGGGCACAGTCGGACGCAGGGCAGGGGGCGGGGACAGTCCAGACGCAGCAAGGTCACTCCAACTGCTCACAATCATCCACATAGAGCCGGCTTTCTGCCAGGACCCCCTTATCTCTCTCTATCCTCTCTCTCCTTTAATCTAACTCTCCCTGTTTTTCCTATTTCTTTCAGAATATTCACCTTTTTTTTATCTCATCAGTGTATTCCATGCAACTGCATTTATTCTTTCAATCGCTATTTATTTCTATTATTCTTTTTTTTTCTGTCTTCTGCACCATCTCTCTCACTCCCTCTCCCGAGGTACAGATGGACACATTTGCAGGTTAACTTGAACAGCTGGAGGTGCATTATTAGCATCCTGCTGCTTCTTCATATTTGCTCAGATTTCTCCCCCTTTCTTAGTGAGCTGATAATTCACAACCAGCCAACCAAAGACATAGACGTGTCCCAATACAGAAAAAAAGGGAAAGAGACGATCGCTAAAGGAAGCATACGAGGCAGGCGACCTGGCCTATTTAAGGCGGTTCGAATGTCCATATGATGGACATGTGTGGCATAACCATTGCTTTGATTGTTTTCTGTTGTGAGGGCCATGGGGGGAGCAAAATGGAGGGTTTTAAGGGGGGAGTACAAAAATGAAATCCCAGGAATCCGCCACATCCCAAAGGACCAAACTGACAATGAGCAATTGTGGTAGAATGGTTCATGGATATTGCTTTTGAGCAGCATTTGGGAGATCTTGCGTGGATAAAAGGCCCCCAGCGCACCCAGGGGCATAAGATTAAAAGCACACATGCATATGTGCGCACATAAATACATACAGATGAACACGCACATAGTTGCACGTGCATACGCACACAAAGAGAATAAATGCTCACTGTTTACAAAGCCATATTGCCCTTTTTAGAGGGCTGTTGTGCATACTTTGGTGAATGTGACCGTTGTGGATTTGCAATAGTAAAGGCATCTGCGTCCTCTGGCAGCCATCGTGTTCAGAAGCAACCCATCATGTTTCCTGAAAGTTGTGTGGCAGGGTTTGAGGGAGACAAACAGTGTGTGTGTTAAAAAGAGCAGCCCGCAAACAGCTCAGCCAACTCCAAATTCACTGCACCAGGCCTCAAATTCAATAAGACCCCACAAAGACCAGGTCCAGCCAACAGCACTGGCCAGCACATACTCAGCTGACCACTCAACACAGCCATAATTACCCTCTATACTGCAATTAGCAATCTGGGGCTGAGCGCGCACGCGCGTGTCCACTTCCAATAAAAGTTTGAAGCTGGCAAAGGAGTTAAGGCTCACTTTGACCTTGAGCTGCATGGGGTATGTATGTATCCGTCCATCGGCCCATTTTGCTTCTTTAACAGCTGCTTTTTCTTAGTCACCTGCCTGTTTTGAGGAGTTTATTATACAGGTAATCATTCTTCATTGAGCTTGTTATTTGTGCCTTTGAGTTGCCATGGCAACCTGCCTCAACGCTACAGACGCCTGTTTTCATTTCCCCTTTTGCTAGGATTTACGTTCTAGATTTACTACTATTTAATCACTCCGAAGCATATGTACACGTGCATCGGATTCGGTCTTTACACGGCTGTTGCGCGGCTCATCCGTATTCTTGTCTGAGAAGCGGGGCAGATGATAGGAAAGAGATGAGAGAGGAATGAGGTGTACAGATGCTGTTGAGGTATATGGAGGCCGTGGGAGTAAGTGTGTCTTATAAAGACTTTATCATGTGAAGGGTTTATTGGTATGCTGATTAGAACTATTCCCCCATCGGCACTTTCCAGCATTCAATTAACATTCAAAACACAAATAGCTGTGCATATATTACACGCTAACAATCAGGTCCTCAAGTGTGTATGACTGTGAGGTCGAGGGTGGTTTGTATGTACAAGAGGATGTGGGCGGGTTAGCGTTCGAGAGTGTATGTATGCATGTGCACGCATATCATTTGCCCTAGCAACAGAGTCACCTGTTTTTATCTTTTATAATTCAATTAATTGTCTGTTTCAGATTTTATTTTAGATTGTAAAACAGTCTGCATGGCATACTAATCTGTTTTATTTTTATTTTTTACATAATGTATAATTATTTATATTTATATTTATTTAAATTATAAATATATATGCATACAGTATTTATTTAAAAGCACTATACACACTTCACATACTGATAAAATGTATTACTTGAATGCACTGTAAGGTGCTTTAGATAAACGTAAATGTACAAATGTATGTGTGTGTGTATGTGATAAATATGCGTGCATGTTTTATCTCTGATTTGATTTCTGCTTTGATTGCAGTGGGCTGTAGACCCCTATCTGCTGCTCAGTTTGTTGTTTTATCTGTGTGTGCTGGAAATGAGAAAGTGCCGCCTCAGTGGGAGCACTAGGTGGTCATCAGCACTGCAGCCAGACCAGCCTGCCTCACAGGGGGCTAGAACCTGCTGACACGTGCTGATTGGTGAAAAATAAATTAAGAGGTGGGCACTTGTTATGAACAGAACAGTCTGATTGGAGGAGTAGGTGGTCGATTTATTGTAAGGGACTATGAATTGGCTGATAAACTAAACCCAGTGTGAGACTTGTGCAGCTGCTCCTGCAGTGCATTATGGGTAATGAAGTTCTCTGGATGAGCACACCCTGGTAGTAACAAGACATAATCTGACTAGAGAACGCTAATTTGATATTGTGCTGTTGAGAAAACTAAGGTAGCAGTAATAATGAAGATTTGTGATACTCACAAGACCTCCCAATAAGATTACCCTTGTGTCAACATGTGTTATGTAATCTTAACAACCGATTATGCAATTTATAAATAAAATAGAAGTTTTATTGAGGGATAAAATGTAGGATGGTACTTGATTGATCATAAAATGTTGTCTCTATGTGATAAATTGTGGAGAAAAATAAATACAGTATAAGGCTTGGTGACGTCAGCTGAAAAAGTGCATTTTTACATTCTGATGAGAGGCTTAAGAATAATGCACGCTGATGAATTATTCACAATAAGGAAAGAAAGTAGTTTCATTTACCATAAAGTGTTGATTTCATATATACCAGGTTCATTGTTGGCACCTTTCAAAAGACACAATAGGTCTCCATGGGTTTTCTCTAAGCTCTGAGTCAATAGCCACAGTTGGTAGAAATGTCTCGCTCTCATCCATTCACCAGCCTGAGTCAACACAACATCTACACCAGCAGGGTCGACAGCGACGAACAAGCAAAGATGTGTCAGCGTTCAGACTCGCATGACAGCAGAGGTAGGCGAAAAGAGGTGGTCCGTGTGTTTTGGATGGAGAGTTTGTTTGTTTGCATGAAGGTCGGTTTCTGCAGGGTAGAGGGATCCAGCGTCCTACTGTTATGTAATCTGATAGGAGATTCCAAGCTGGTCAACTCCATATGCCGTCCACGTTTGCCAAAAATATCTGGAGCCGGAGACTCCATCCCGTTTGGCAGCCAGATAAAGAGCGAGAAAAAGCGTTCCGGAAATATTTGCTGCAGATAATAGGAAACGTGTGAATCAGACCAACAGCCAGGAGAGAGGGGTAAGAAGAGAGAATGTTTGATGATTTAGTCGTGTCCCCCTTGCTCTGAGCATTGCTATCGGCTTGTGTATATGTTTTGTCAAGTCAATGAGGGCTCTCAGACCGGTGGGTTTAACTTTTTCGGGCATGAATGAAAGTTGTATAAAGGAGATATTGTGGAGTGACTCATTGTTATTTTGCGTGTATGGTGTGAAGGTAGAGAGAGGTGGCTCATGGGAACGTTCCGGCAATGCAGCACTCTGTGTTTGTGTGTAGGTGCTCGTGTGTGCGCGTAAGGAAGAAAGAAAAGAGTAGGAAGCGAGAGCTCTCGAGACCCCCCAAGCCCTGCAGTCGGAGTGTGTGTATGTGTGTGCACTTGGTTTTGGCCCACATTGCCACCCCCACCAGCACGGGTCAAGCTCAGCACGCCGCTGCTTCTCCCTGCTCTCCCTCTCTGAGTTGCCATGGCAACACACCTTGAGCTCGCCCCCTAGAGAAGCCCGCTACCTCCACCCCCTTTCGCCCTGGCTCGCTCCCTTCCTCTCCCACACGGCTCTGCCTCTCCAGCATCCGGCCCATCAATCCGGGGCCGTGGGCCTCAGGGCCGGGCGAGAGGTGCTGGGCCACATGGGATCCGCCGCTCCCATCTATACAGCTCATTTGTGTGCCAGCGCACGCTACAGGGGGCGATGGGTTGAGGGAGAGAGCGAGACGGAGGGAGGGAAAGAGGAAGAGAGGAGACGAGGGCGGAGGAGGGGCATTCTCATATAGATGGGCCCGTCCCAGAGGACCGGCACAGGCCAGGGCGCCACCTGGCTCCCCCTGGTCAATTAGCTGGAAGCACATTGGCCAAGCTTTGCAGCAGCCACTGCGGAGTCGCAGAGGCAGTGTTTGTGCGGAAGGCGAGGCCTGTTCAGTCGGTGGAATAACAACCTGAAATACCACATGAATATCGCTCCTTTACTCATTTGCTTTCCACCTATCTATTTGTGTAATCACTGTTTTCTTTTTTCCATTCTCTTGCCGATCCTCTCTCTCTCTTTCTATTCCCTCTCTATCTCCCTCCCTCTATCGATGTCCTGGAAAGCCCTCATCAGTGATTCTGCGAATGTGTGGCGGCCTCATGCCGTTTCTCAATTAAGATGCTGCATACCTTTAGAGGCGGCCAGTTTTTTTTCCCTTTCCTTCTCAATTCCAGTTAAATATTCTCTCAGACGCATATCACTGCCTCTAGCTGCCCACTCTCTCTCTCTTTCTCTGTTTTCCCTTCTAATTTCTCCCTTTCTATCTTTATACTTCTCTCAGGTTCTCATAGGTGTTGAATAAAGGGGGAGGTTCTTTGAGGACAAAGGTCTTCTAGAGCACAGATTAAGTCACCCAAACTCTCCACAAAGCTCTTGTAATTGTAAACATTTATGCTTTGGCTGACACATTGACAGTGCTTTCAAACATTATATAGGTAATTGACAAATTATATATGTAAATGTGTCCTATGGTGTGACAGCAAAAATGTAGAAAAAAAGTTTTTTTCTATATTTTTGCTATGACTTATTTATGCTATATTTGTCAACTACCCACATACATATACACACATATATAACAGTATCTACATCAGTATCAGTGTTTTCCCTGGGTATTGAACTATTGGAGCTACAGGGGCATGACACTAAAGTAAAGGGAACAAACTGAATGCATAGCACCTGACATTCACGCAGCGTTGTGTACATACGCCCAACATGCCAAGCGTCAACAGTTTGCGAGATGAAGAAAAGAAATTGTGAAATCTCTTCGGTTTGCCTTTCACGGCGTGTCGCAGTGCTTGTAAAGTCCTTTTGTTCTTTTTTTAACCCCCAGTTAGTTCTAGTTATGAAAGAGCGTGTTGTTGTCGTGCACTTCCTGGGCCCTCTGCTGCACTCTGCACGCTTGTCTTCTTCTCTTTAGTAATGTGATGGTTCCCTCAGCACACTGCAGTCCCCCCTCTCAGAGACCTCTGTGTCAGCCTCACTGATCAAATGCTCTCCCTGACAGCGCTAGTCTGGTTTGCAGTAACAAGCAACTGTAATCCCAACGTAGCCCCATCACTTTTTCATATAGACACACACACACACACGCACACAATGAAGTGAAGAGCTTAGTGTTTCTGTGCAGACTGGAAAAATAGATGATGGAGCATGTTCTGTACTTACTGATCAACTGCAATTCTCTCAAAGAGAAGCTTACTTTTACTACACTCATACACACACACACACACACATGCTCACAGGCCCCTTGGCTACCATTACTTTGTGTTGGACAGTCCAATTATCCCTTTGCTTTCTGCTTTCTTTAGCAGAATTCTCTTCCTCTAACTCTCATTCTCTCATTTTTCCCAATTTTTCACTTTGGTGTTGTTTCCCTTTTGTCCCCATCCCTGTATGAATAGTTCAGCCCATACACATCCATGGAACAGATCTCGTCTCCTACAAAATATTTCCCCTGAACTTCCTCCAAAAGGCATTTGGCATACTGTATTTAACCGCTGCCTGGCTGTTTTAATTTTTCCAAATTTGAGTCTCTTCCTCTTGTTTATATATAATTATAATTATAATATATTTTATACCTTTTAGTTATGTTTTGCATTAAAAAAAAATATTTATTTAACTTTGAGTTATGTTCTTCCTTCATAGTTGTTATTCTTGTTTTGTGGTGTAATTTTCTTAACAATAATTCGGTCTGACCATCTTATAAATTTCTTTAAATGATGTATTTGTGAATCTGAATCAAAACTATTTTAAACCTTATCCAGTAATCACAAACCACAGTAAAGGTCATAGAAAGTAATAGGAATTCATCCTCAAAAAGTAAAGAAGCCTTTTCTTCAGTTTTTCCTTTTAGTGTCACTTTTCCTTTTTGGTTTGGTAGAGCAGATGTAGAGTTGTATCTCAAGATGATCTCATCTCGAGCAAACCGTGCACTGAACTAGAGAGATTTTCCTCCAAAAGGCATTTGACATATTAAACTCAGTCATAACCTCTGTCTGCCGCTGCTTTCATTCGCCCAGAAAGTATAACCTCCCCCCGAACGCAATGTCTTTTAGGAGGCAGTGGGGGAGGACAGACCAAAGCGGTGCCCTTGCCAATCCTTCCCAGAACCCCCCAACCTCGCTGCCCCCTCCACCTCCCGTCCGCTCCTTTCATACAGGGATTAGAGCACCCTTGTGTGGGCCTTTGAGACAGCGGAGATTGGAATCGGCAGAGGTGGCTTTTGGAGCGGAGGGGTGGGAGGTGGAGGTCAGGGTGATGGTGGGGATATATGATTGAAGACTTTATTAACCCTCGGCGCACCCTGTAGCTCAGCAGCGGGGCTCCACGAGCCTGTCTGTACGGGTCAGCGGGACTCTGGATGCTTTGGGAAGATGGGGTCTGGGAAGCGGCGCTGTGGTGGCGTCTATCGTGCCCCGGGGCTCAGTTAGGGTTCGGGGGATTGGAGGGTGGGTGTCTGTGGTGCGCAGGCAGGCGGGCCGCGCTCAGGCCTGTGTGGCGGGTGGGTGATAAGACGAGAGCAGAGGCGTCCAGCCAGGACATAACGCCCACCTTTCATCTGTCCCACACCAGCAGGGGGCGGCACTGATGTCACTCCGGCAAGTTTAAAATAGAACAGTGGGCAGAGGGAGGGCACAGAGCCCGCAGCACTGGGGGGCGGCAGGCAATTACCGGCCGGGAAAGAGACGGTGCTGGGCAGAGGAGGGGAGGAGGGATGGGGTGGCCATACTGTCCAGAGCTGAATATTACAAACCTGGGACCACAAATGATGTGCAAGGACAGGAAGAAACAGAAAAATGACCCTATTCACTCAAGAGTTCCATAAAAGACTCCTTGCTTACATTTCATTCTTCTGTTTATGAGTTGCCTTTGCTTTGCTTTAGCTTTAAAACCTAGTGAGCTGCCTACAAAAGCAGTACTTTAAAGACAAAACAAGCAAAATATGTAACACTAAAAAATTTTTTTTTTTGTTATTTTATCCTACATTTGTCTGTGCCATGTATTACTTTTATTACCACCACATATAATGTATTTGCTCCATATGTAGTGCGTTTCCGTCACAGAGATTTAGTGACCGTTAAGTGCCTCTCTAGGTTTTGGAACAGACCTCTAAATTTGTAAAACGCACCCTGACAGCACGTGTCTGTGATTCTCTCTCTCTCATTTTCTCTGCTGGTGTATGTAACCTGTTGTATTATGCTCTTGTGTTGCAGAGGAAGGCATCAATCACGAGTGCAAGCTGTGTAACCAGATGTTTGACTCTCCGGCCAAGCTCCTGTGTCACCTGATCGAGCACAGCTTCGAGGGCATGGGAGGCACCTTCAAGTGTCCCGTCTGCTTTACAGGTGAGGGGTGCGACCCGGGGGATTGGCGGGTTGGGGTCAAAGGGTCAGGCATACACATTCCCGGTGATGGCAGGGTAACCGCATGCAGTTTATGATTTCTTGGTCTTGCGTGTGTTTAACTGAACTGTATTAAGCATCATTAAGCACAGTCCCTAATGTTGACTTGCATGCAAAAACACACATATGTGCTCCCTTGTACACTTGTTCTTGTTTTTGCTGGTTCACATAAATTAAAAAAATGCAAAAAAACAATATATTAAAGCAGACACTAATAAGCTCAAAACTGTCATCTGCCTCTCTCATATGTCATTTCTTTTTCTGTCTCTTTCCTTTCACTTTCTCCATCTCCAGCACTCACCCCCTCCCTCCTTTCCATTCCTCTGCTCCATTGCTTCACCTCGTCCTGCTAATTGAACTGAATTAACTATTAAATTCATTGTTCATCCTGCTGAGAGAGAGGTAGGTCGGACATGGACTCTCAGAATACAGATCGACTCACGGCTTCTGAATTCAGATCATATAAGATAGATAGATAGATAGATAGATAGATAGATAGATAGATAGATAGATAGATAGATAGATAGATAGATAGATAGATAGATAGATAGATAGATAGATAGATATACTATATTATATAATTTCTTTCTAGACTTAAGTGAGACAGGAAATATTATGACACACTCTTATATGCAGAAGCACACAGTGGTTAATAAAGTTCAACGTAGCCAAGACAGTAGGCTGCGGTTGGCGCAGGCTTCCTGCTGAGCTGATGCTAAAGCTAATGAGAGACGATCTTCCCGCTGTGATGCCTGGTGGGATTCGTGACCCCTGGGCAGATCGAGCTCCTGTCAGACGCCCCACTTTCACAGAACCAGGAAGAACCACAGCAGAATAGATAAACGAGAGCCTACGATTAACCGTTCACAAAGATGCTGTTGCATGATAAGATATAGTAAGTGGCTGTGGTTTTCTATAGGCCAGTTTGCGTGCTGCATTTATCTGAGGTGAGATGATCCGCGTGTGTGCGCGTCTGTTCTGCAAAGGAGAGGTCAGAGAATAAAGGGCAGGTTTATAGAAAGGCAGTGTAATCCGCTCTCGCTCTCCAGGGTAGAGCCCTCGTGTACGTGTGCTTTTAGTTAAACAGGCCCTGTGTGTGAGTGTGTGTCTGACTGCACAAAGTTTGAAAGTCACTTTGGACTGTTTGTCAGCTAACCTTTGGGAATCAGAAATCATTACTTGAGCTTGTCAACATTAAAGGCTTGTGTTGGAGTCCATATTGTCCCCAATACCACAACACGCTGATCTCCAGATAATGTTCTCTTGGATTTTTTTTATTCAGTTATTCTTCCTTCACCCAACATTATCATTTATTCTTATTTCTCCTCTTCTGGTTTCTTGTCCTTCCCGTCCCTCCATATTCACTATAGACTCCCTTTCACTCCTCTATTGGTCCTCTGATCAAATCATTTGTTCTTTTTCCCTCGGCCATCTCTTTGTCTATCCCTCTCTCTCCTTGAGGATTAGTTCTGTCTTTCTTTTCTTTCTTTCACCTTTACCGAGTTGTTTGGCTACACCACGTACCCATCTTCCCTTACAGGTATGCAGTCCTCTTTTAAACTTTAACACTATTCCTGTGTGGCTCATGAATAAGTAAGCGGATGCCTCCTCCTCCAGGGACGCTCAATAATTCATAGTCTCCACACACACAGCAAACTTAAGTTTACCGAAACAAAAAGACAAAAATACACGAACGGAATTTAAAAACCCGAGGAAAGAGGAATGATTTATTGATAAATATCACAAGGTCTGGTGGGGATACTTTAGTCTGCCTCTGTCTCTCCCTCCATCTCTCCCTGTCATCCCTCGTTCTCTGATAAAGAGAGTTTGAGAGCATTTCATTTGAGAACGCTCCCCCCTCCTCCTCTCCCTCAGTGCTGACACATTGTCTCAAACCCCAAGAATTTTATTATTTTGAATTTTTTTTGCCCTCCCTCTACTACCAAAAGTGTGAAAGTTGGTGGTCATGGATTTCTTTAGGGGAGGAGGTTTAAAAAAAAACTAATTCAGGATTAGTTCTTAATCGAATCAGCTATTTTCACAGCCAATTTATCGTACACTCATGGGTAATGCGTTTTCAAGCAGTCGTTTAACTGCTGTTTCCCTCTGTCCTTCCCCTAGTGTTTGTTCAAGCCAATAAGCTGCAGCAGCACATCTTCGCCGTCCACGGCCAGGAGGACAAGATCTACGACTGCTCCCAGTGTCCACAGAAGTTCTTCTTTCAGACTGAGCTCCAGGTTAGTAATGCAGAACAAAATGCCACTTGAACAGAATATTAACAGGATGTTAGCATGCATGACTTTCTGGAATATATGTGTGCAGGGCTAAATGTGTTTTTCAGTATAGCAATTTGTTTGTGATAAACAGCGCAGTCACTCTCAACATCAGACAGAGTGCGTCCCAGTCTCTGATTGGCTGCAGTCGACCAATCAAAATTCCAGAAAGTCATCCATCAATAACAAGATAATCATAAAATCATCCATTATGAGCAGTGAAACTTTTTATTGACATGAATGTAAATTCATTTTGTGAGGTTTGGACTGTAGATTCTGGATTCGATCTCAGTTAGTCATGATAGACACAGATGTGACACAGATCACAGCTTAATAAGGGAATTAAAGGAGAAAACAGGGTGCATCCTCAAGTCAGTAACGATTAGAGCCGTTACTCTGCGAATCAATCGCCCCACCTGCTGTGACTGCTGAAACACACACACAAGATTTCACACACTCCCACACACGCATATTGTGAAAACATCAACTCTTACTCATGTTCAATGCATGTCCAAAAAAAGATGGTGATTCATAGAATCGGGTTGCCAGCTTCTGCAGCGGGAAATCAAGGGACATTTTCAGTTTATTTTTAGGAAAATAAGGGTCACTTCAGGGTAGGGTACTTCACAAGGCAGGTGACAGATATCCACATTGTAAACAAAAATAAAATTAAAAACATTTGTCAGCTTGGTACACATTGATAAATTACTTCGAATTTTTGTCTTGTTTTACAGTACAAATATCGTGTATTTCCCCGATAAGCAAAATGACATAAAAATATTAAGTCAAATATTTAAAAAATTATCAATTTAAGTGAGTTTATGCTTAAAACAAGCAAAAATATCTACCAATGGTGTAAACTTAAATTAGTTTTATTTTTCTTACCACAAACTTTATATGTTAGACATTTTATGGAACATACTGTACAATCCAGTAGAGAATGTACCCTAATGAAATCCACAAGAAACAGTTTTTAATCCTGTTCTCTTAAATACTGGATAACTGTGTATTATACAAGACCCTGGCAACCCTATTCCTGTGCAGTCAGTGCTCACATAAACTAGTACACACTAGCTACAGTACAGTATTTGATGTGGACCAATCACAGCTCAGATGGTCGAGAGCAGCTGTAGAGAAAGAGCTACAGTATATGCCCAACAGGTTTACGCTCAAGTACACAAGACCAATCTGATGCCTGACAGGCCATCAAAAAGGGTTTGGCTTCTGTAACAATGTAACACTCTTTGTCCACTAGATGTTATTCTTCACCAGATTCCTGAGTCTCCCTCCATCTCTCTCCCTCGCTTTCTCCGTTCCTAGTCTGTTTTTTCTTCTGTGATAGCTATAGTCTCTCGCTCTGTCTGTCTCTCTCCTTTACCTCAAGCCTTTATCTCAGTTCCCTGAGGGAGGCCCTGAACCCTTCCACTTAGAGACTGACACACACACACAAATGTAGAAAGAACCGCCACACACATTTACAAAGCACTGCCACACATTGTATACTTTTTGCTATAGCTATTCTTTAAAAGTGTGATATTATTGTATTAAAAATTCCTTGGTGAATGCTTTGTCTTGACCGTAGGTGTTTCTATTCAACTGTATCTTGAGGGAAATCATGTGAGCTCCATTCTTATTGGTGGTCATCATTGCTCATTTGCATAAAGTCTCACTGAAAATGAATAACTTCCGGTCACTTTGTTGATGCAGTTTACTGTTATTGTTAAAGCAGTTTAGGGTTAATTTGTTTTTTGGATGCTTTCATTGACGTTTGTTGTCTGCTTCTTTGTTTGGCTGTAGTTTTGTAATTTTATTGCTTAACAAAAAGACGTTTTGTATAGAGGAACAGACATTCTAGTGGCTGTGGTTTGGTTTTAAGCACCGCTAGATGTTCCTGACCTGTGGTAATGATTCCCAGTGGAGACAGACGTGGCTGAGCAGTGAGACACATCTGCTGACTCAACTCTAGCTGTAGATATCACAGAGCTGTGAGGTGAAAAATAGTATCAATTTAAGCACCAAATGCAGACATCTCAGCGCAACCTAAGGGCCAGGCAGGATTTAAATCTCACACACACATTTCTCACATACAATTACTTGTAAAGGACTCGAAGTACATGTACTGGTTAATGACCATTTTTCCAGAGATGTAATTTAGCACTTAAAGGGATAGTTCCCCCATAATTAATTTTCATCATTTACTCTTTCTTATGTCATTTTAAAGCTGTATGACTTTCTTTCTTCTGCAGAACTCAAAATATATTTTGAAGAACGTTGGTAACCAAACAACATTGGCCCTGCATTGACTTCCATTGTATGGACACAAAACCACTAAGACATTCAACCAATAAGATCTTCTTTTGTGCTTCACATAACTATGAAAGTCATACAGGTTTTAAACAACATGAGGGTGAATAAATAATTACATAATTTTTATTTTGTGTGAACCTATCCCTTTAAGGAGCATTTTTCTTCTACATGGTGCAGTGTTTGTCTCCTCTGGGATTTGTCTACCAGGAATGTGGAAAGCACATATTCAGAGGAGATTAAATGTAATAGTTTAACATTTGAAAAACCTTAAGCTGATCAGTAGATAGTATTTTGGTGACTGATAGCAAACTGATTTTTAAAGTGTCTTATGGTTTGAGTCAATAATAAAGATAATGTTAATGTACTGGACTATTGCTTGGTCAGATTATATGAATGGTGTTAGGACTCTCTTTCTCTGCTTCTGTCTCTCTCTCTGTGCTGATTATGGGGCAGACAGATTGAGTCGGGGCAGAGCTGTGAATAACTCAGCCCACAGTGGCTGCCACAGGCCGCTGGGGTCAGCTGCATCCTGCCCTGCCCCAAGTTACATTCATCTTCCTGAGCTATGGGCCACCGGCCCCGCAGCCCCCTCCAGCGACCGCCCGCCTCTCCAGGCCTCGTCCACGTGTGTTGGTTGGTGGATCTACGTGAGTAGCAGGGCGTGAGGTTAATAGCTAACTCATATCCACGACTTAATATTTTAGGGGCTTGACCTAAATCTCCTGCACGACCCAAGCACCCCACTCCTCCACGTGAGCCCCTCCTGCCCCCAGCCGCGGTGTGACAGTGATATAAGGCCGGCGGCGCCGGGCATATGGCCGGTCAGTCCATTTAGCAGCAGGGGGAGCGCTGGACCCTGTCGGTCACTGTCTGCCTCACCCTGAGGCCGGCCAACCGAGATGCTCAAACCAGCCCAAAGCTCAGCAGGCGCACCCCCTCCATCCCATCACTCCATCCGCTCACGCCCCCCTGCATTCACTCCAGCCCCACCTGAGCGGTGACGGAAGTGAGGAGTAGAGCGGTCAGTTTCAGCCGCGTGGAGGTCCGGGCGGACAGGTATATAACTTCAGTAGCCTCAAGCCATGATATTCTTTCTGTTTTCTGTATTTAATTGTTTTCATAGATCTGTCCTGTACAGTCAGACAGTTAAGACTAAGCTGTGATGAGGACCAGCCTCATTTCCTGTTTAGTCTCAGCTCAGTGATCAGTTCATTTCTTAGTCCTAGTTAGTTTTACCCCACACCTGTCCAGGTGAACTGAGATTTGACTGTGTGTATGAGCTAACAAGACTGAATGGATGGAAGGGCACGGCCTACCTGGCCTGCCCAGCACGCCCTTCCATTCCATCCCCACTCAGGAGTTAATCCTCACTTTCCCATGAGCCTTTGCACGACACGTTACTGCATCATCCCCTCTCCCAATGGCAAACTTTGCTTCCATCCTTTATCTTCTCTCTAATTCTTTCTCTCCTTCGCACTCCCACCAACTGCCTGCCTTCCTCAAACTGTTTCCAACTATCTCTCTCTCGTTCTCCTTTTCATGTCTCTCGTTCTTTCTCCTTTTCCCATTTTCTTTTTTTCTTGCTCCCAGAAGAGCCAGCCCCCATGCATATTTTAGCCCCTCTGTGTTGCCCACACCCACCCTGCTTTCTCAGTCTCCCTCTTTCCTTTCTGCCTCTCCCTGGTGCCCCATAAATAGTGCAGATGTAAGCTGGTAAATAAGTGATGCTTCGCCCCTATCAGCGCAGCTAGACCTACTCCGCTGGATTCTCACTCCTTTGTTAGAAACTTCAGAGACTTTTTGTGAGTCTGTGTGAATGTGTGCGTGTAGATTTTCTTTCAGTTGTTATTTTGTTTCCCTAGGTGAACCCCCAACCGCCCACCCTTCGGCCCTTCCATAGGCGCTGCTGTCACTCTCTGACAGCGTGCCTCGTTTTTACACACTGCTGCGTCTGATTGAGCCCTCCAGGGGGCGCCGCATTCTCCCCATGCCCTGTATACCTTCCCTGCTGGCGTGTGTGTGTGTGTGCACGAGGGTGTACGGTATTTCCTTTAGCGTTAGTTAATATTTAACTATTCTCAGCAGTTTGGATGAATGTGTGTATGAATGAGGGAGGGGGTCTTTGCGCTTGTTTTTTTGTTGATGCTGCCCTGTCTCCCCCCTTGACATCGCGAAAGTGTTGAATATTTGAGGGCTGTGAGTTCTCATACGGTGCTGAGCGGAGTGATGTAAGGAGGCGGTGTTCATCAGCGTGTATACACACACACACAAACTCTTGACTGTCTCACACACTTTTAGTTTTTCACAAAGGTGGAGGAAAAGCTTGTATGAATTTTCATGAAACATTTGTATCATTCATGCTGTGATTTTGGGAGATGAGGTAGACAAATATTTTTTCTGAATTTTGGCTCTTATTAGGAGTTGGGGAATTGCACAAACCCTTACCACTAAGTATGAGTGTTATTAGGCAGATAACTTGTCACACAATGTTGCTGCAGATGTGAATGATACAAAAGTTTGTTATTTTTTAAAAGAATGTTTTCACATAGACTTGCATTAAAGGAAGGACCAGATTCATATCAAGAGACCAGTATATCAAAAAGATTGGCACTCACCATGGCAACCACCAAGTAATACACTGTTAAGAATAGCTAAAGTCAGCCTAATTTAGCAAGAATTTGTATTTTACAAGATGGTTTATTCATATGAAGTCACGCAATGCAAGTTATACAAAAACATATGTGAAAATATATAAATAATAAAACCCCACCCCTAACCCAAACATCATTTGGGCGAAGGTAGATCATACAAATTGTATGAATTCATATGAATTTGCCACCTTGCTAATTGCTTAGCTAAAACCATTAAGAACACCTTAGCAACTGCATGGCAACCCCCTAGCAACTCCAGCCCATTGTGGTGGCATCAAGATTTGCACTGGCAAATGCACTTCTTTTCTGTAAAAATTAGGATTTAATTCGAATGAGCATCTACTGTAAACAAACTGCAACATTTGCTTACATAACCTGCATCAAGTAAGACGATCAATTATAACAAGCTTAGAAGCACAAAGGACGTTCATAGATTCTGTTCCATTATGCGACAAATCAGATTTATAATGTGCACAGAGAGTTTGTCTGGCGTGCTGTGAATCAAGGTTTGTGTGCTGTAGATATTGATATAGGTTTCTATTGTGATGCTCAGTTTTATTAGTGCCTGTGTGTGTGTGTGTCCCAGCTGCCCTTGCGTCTGGAGTGGCAGTGTATGTTATTAGAATGGGGATCTAGGGGGCTCTCTTCAGAGCCCTAACCCCAACACACACTCACACATGCCTACAGCTCCTCAAATCCGCCTCACCTGCTGCTGATTGGCTGGCTGGTTGAGGGGTTGTCAGGGGACTGCAGTATAGTGTCTCCAGCTAAAGCTATGAGCCCTGTGTTTAGAAAGGCTCTCTCTCTAAAAGACCACAATGCTCTGTAGTCTGCAGTCAGATAGAAAGTATGTGCTGAGGGCTGTGATTTGATCTACTAATATAAGAACAGAGAAAATAGTGGGAAGTTTCAAGGAGTTGATAATGAGCATGAACTATAGAAAGCACTCGCTAATGAATTTTGTTGTGTAAATATTAACTTGGTGTTCTGTGCAGAAGTTTGTGAAGACCTGCACTCAAAAAAAGTGTTGCTGCTTACTCAGTTTACTTAATTGGAATGAGCTAATACAAATGTTATCATAACATAATTTTTATGGAATGCATTACATTTAAATTTTTAAAACACAAGTTTACATAAAAGGTTTGCATTTGGGCAACATGATTATTTTTAATTGCTTTTATTGTAGCATTACTGAAACTATGCAGAGGATTTCTTGTTCCCAGTATGCTTTACATAAGACCGTAGGTATAGAGTAAATGCTTAAATTAAGTGCAGTTTTATGTGTAAGATGAGAAAAGAGAGACACTTTTTGGTCTTTAATGTTGCATATGCGCTATTGCTTGCGAGTAGGTTTGCATTTTACTCATTTACAGTGTACAGTCTAGTTTAATGTTATGGATTCCCATTTTCAATATGTCCAGTTACTGTCCACAAATGAATTAATATAAGACAAAGAATTATTTTTTATTGTATGCAGACAATAAGATTGTGGCATCTGAAATGGAAACGTGCAAGAAGTGTGTCGTGGAGTTATGGACTTTTGTGGACATTTGCACACAGATTTCAATGGAAATTCTCCAGGCGGTGGGCGGTTGGTAGGCGCTTGAGTAAACTAGAAACAGGAGGGACATGTTTAAGTTGTTTACCTGTTTGCATTTGTTTGTTTCAGTGCCCTCGCTGAGACGGAGATTCAAACAAAGCTCCGGCCTGGCGAATTCAAATCAAAAACACTCACCATGGGGCGGCACTAATCTTCAGAGTAAATCAACACATTCACATTCATTTATTACAACATGGGACACCGGTTCGAGCCGCGTGCGTGCGTGCGCGTGTTTATGTTGAGATAAAAATGAAGTAAATGCCTTTTTGCAAATTTTTTGCGCACCCACCCACATTCCTGATTCTGTCACGAAATACCCCTGCTTGGAACAATCTATAAAGTGGATGAACAAAGGGAGGAGGAAGTGGAGAGAAAGAGAACTTCAGCGGGATGGCACATAGGGAGATATGGTGTCTGCTCTAAATTAAATAATTTAGGGATTGGCATGAGAGAGAGAGAAAGAGAAAGGAAGAGACTGAGACGGGGAGGGGGCAAGAAAGAAAACGAGCGAGAAGAGATGTCTGAATGTCCACTGGGATCACTTTAAAGCCTTTTCTCATATCCATCTCTCATGGTAGCCTGTTCTTTTAAAGGGATAGTTCACCCTAAAATGAAAATTCTGTCACCATTTACTTGTCATCATGTCATTCTGAACCTATATGACTGACTTTTGTGAAACACAAAAGGTCAATTTTTTATATAATGTTTGGGCCACTCTTCTGTATAATGAAGTGATAGTGAATGGGGACTGGAGCTGTCAGACTCCAAAATGACGAAAAGGCACTATAAACATCATAAAATTTGTCAAATGGCTTGTGAACTATGTTCAATAGCCAAAAAGGGTAAGCTTTAATAGTACTTTTATGCTGCTTTTAATTTTTGAGCTTGACAGCCCCAGTCCCCATTCACAGTCATTATATGAGAATAAGTGGCAATGATATTCCTAAAAAACAGAAAAGAAAAGAGTCATTCCAAATGACACGAGCATGAGTAACCGATAGCAGAATGTTCACGGTTTTTACACAAAGAACGAGAGGATGCATTAAGACACAAGAGAGCAGCGAGAGGGAAAAAAGCTTAAAAATGAAAATGTGAAGAAAACAGAGAGAAAGGAGGGGGTGTGTGTACGACACATGCCCCAGTCAGATATGACAGTTGAGCAGGGTTGTGCTGTGGCGCTACAGCTCGGCGCTGCGTGGTGTGTGTTGTTGTCTCGCGTGCGGGTTGCCAGCTCGGGACTGGAACTGTCGTGGTTGTGACAGTGACGTATGAGTCTGAGCGCTGTCGGTGAGATGACTCTCGCTGCTCCGCGCTCTCAACGCTCGACGCGCGCGTACGCACACTGAGCACAGCTGTGATCTGGAGGGTTTGGGAACTGTGGATACTTCACTCTTCTTTGCCTCTCTCATTAACATGGCATAACAGATTAGAAGACTTTATCTGAGGATGTGACACTGGAACCAGACTCGATTAAAGCTTGTAATGTATGAATTGTGAGGTTTTTAATGGTAGGCTACTGGACTTTTTTTTAGACATGTGTCAAGACTTATTCTGGAGTTTCGGGGTATTATGAAAGTGACGTAAAGTAATGAAAATTATGAATGTGTTTGGTTCCAACAAAGTAACATAAGTAGCCCCTAAAAAGATGACTCTGTATCCCAACACACACTAGTCTAAACCTGACACTTTCCTACAGCAGCTGGAGTCTGACAGCACTCTCTATAAATCACACAGACCTGACAGCACACCTCGCACACTCTCCTATTCTCTTTACCTCCATTCTCTCTCACTCTGCCCGCCAGGCTCACATATCGTCGTGATAACAAAGTGTTGACGTTGACTAGCTGTAGATAACACACTAGCCTCTCTCTCTCTCTCTCTGTCTCTGTCTCTCTCTGTCTCTCTCTCTCTCTCTCTCCCCGTGCCGCATCGCTCACCGCGTAATGCGTGTTCTCTCTCAGTTTAGGGCTGCTTTGGAGTCAAAACGTCCTCCCTGAGGGAAAGCAGGGTGGGTTTTAGTGAGCCTATGACATGGAAAGAGAGTATGTGTACTTTGAGCGCATCTCTGAGTGGCAGAACACAGCTAGCGTTGCGTAGCCTGATGTTAGCCTAGCGCAGCGCTATCGCCCATGACACGGCCCTACTGAGGCCACAGAGCTCATCTGGCATTCGAACCTCCACACTCCACAGATCTCACAACTGTGTGCGTGCATGCGTGTGTTGTTTTTTTGTGTAGTCTGTCATTTTGTGTGTGGTCCTGGTAAACCCTAAAGTGTGGGGACATTTGGCACAGCTTATAAATCATACAAAATTATGTTGAGGGTTAGTTACAGGATACAATATACAGTTTGTACAGTATAAAAGTCATTGTGTCCATATGATGTCTGTAAATTTACTACCTGACTTTTAATCTTACAAACATTAACACACACTGATAAATTATTCACATTGAAACCAGATAAATGTTTTTGAAAGTTCAAGTTAAAAGTGTTAGTTTTGTACACATACATAAATGTAAATGTTAATGTTTTAATTAGTTTTAACACTGTTTGAATGCAATCCCTTATGGAGGTGTAAGAGTTTACCAATATGATTTAACAATGTTCAGGTATTTTGGTAGAAACTGGGGTTGTCATTTTAAATTATTGTTAAAGATATGTCTATATACTGGTCATGTACTGTATATTGACTTTAGGAAGTAGCTCTGCTCATTAGAAATATGTTTCTCAAGATTACATCATGAAGCTGCTTATGTACATCACTGTATAATTAATCCCCCAAACATTTAGTATTTATTTGGCAACCTGGTGTTTGACAGGGACATACCAATGTTGGATATAAAGTATGTATGAGTGTGAACAGAGCATGCGTGAGGGTGTACGGCTGTGTGTGTGTGATGAATGTGAAAGGCCGCTGTGGAGCGTGGAGGTGTAGCAGGAGGTCAGAGGAGGTCAGTTATAGTGGAATCACTCCCTTCGCTCCTTCATCATAGAGAGAGAAATAAGACGATACAGATTCTAGTGGTATCACCTGTACTCTTCTTTCTTCCTTATTGATGCTTAACACACACATGAAATTCAAGAATCTGACTAATATTTGTAGTTTTGTTGATGTTTTGTTGTTGTTGGTTTTTAAAACATAAAATCGGCTAAGAGGTGTCTACTGCATGTTACATTATAGACTTTGTGGGATGCTTACACAAGGCGGATTCACCAACTATGATATGTGTGTAAATTTACATTTTTATCTATTTCCATTCACACGTACGCCTCCAGTGCAGCTCAGGTCAGCGAGAGGAGCACTGTTGCACGGTGACGCTTGGACAGGTTGTAACACACTACAACAGGACAAAGTTGTAGAGGAGGTGCTAAATTGGGGTACAGGCACTATCTGGATGGAGAATGGTGTGAGTAGGTGGGAAGAGGGAATCCAGGGGCAGGGCAGGGGGGCATTTATTTGTAGCACACTCCCAAGTGAGTTTCCTGTCTCTGGGAGGTGAGAGCTAGGAGCATATGAAGCTTTAAGACAGCCCATCTGCTAGTCTCCGGCCATTGGAAGACTGTCAAACAGGTCTAAAAATAAGCCACTCTAAAGTGCACCAGGCGGCAAAGGTGATTTTTCATTTTGTGTTAAAAACGGAGCAGAGAGGGACGTGCTCGCGTCCTAAGAGCAAAGCTGCACTCGCTGTCCTCCCTCCCTCTCTCTATCTCTCTCTCTCATACTCATTCACACTCTCTCTCCATATGTTTTTCATTCATGCTATCTGTCTCTCTCTCTTTTAATTCTGTTCAATTCAAAGTGCTTCATTTGCATGACAAAACTGTTTAGTATTGCCAAAGCAGTAACAAAGCAAAACAGAAATTGAACAAGGAGTCGAACAAGGAAACCGTAATAAATAAATATTAATAATAAAGTTAACAATGTAATTAGGTGGGATGGGGGTCATTTTGTGAGCACATTAATTTAAATAATAATAATTATAATTATTATATATTGTTTATTTTGTAATGGTGTTTAAATAAGCATGATTTTTATAAAACTGAATAAAACATGATTTTTATTCAGGGCGTTCAGTGAGGAAATGCAGCTCTGTCTCGATCGCTCCCAGGTTGCTCTCTCTAAACCTGCTCCTCTTCACTTTCTCATGTTATTCTATCAGCTTCAATGTTTCCTCTTCCTGTCTGTGTTTGCCATACAGACAACCAGCAGACTCGGAAGAGAGCACTTTATAAAGTGGAATACAGACACACTGTCTGTTCTTTTGTATCCGTGTGTGAGCATTTAGATACAGCAGTACAGTGTGTTTCTATGTGGTCTCTTTCTGTTTTGTGTGCGTTCAACCTCTTCGTGTTGCATAGAACGCGTGGGCCTTTGTTTTTTTTCGCTGGGAAACGGCCGCTTTGCACTGTTCTGAGGTCAGTTCGTAGACATCAGTAATTCCAAAGAATCCTGTTACGAAAAACAGTTTACTGACAGAAAGCCCACCCTCTCACACAACACATTCTCTCTCCCTCTCTCTGTTCGATCTAGCAGAACGAGCCAACACATTAGAGTTTCACTGACACTGCACCGTCCCCAGGGGGCACCACGGAGCCGGGAGCCAGGGACCCTGCGGCACACACACACGCGCGCACACGAACAGCCTTGATTGAAAGTGACATGACAGCCGCTCGGTCCGGCAGTATGTGCATGCTCTGTGTGTGAAAAGAGGCTGTGTAGGGAAACGTAGATTTGATTTTCCTTTATCTTTATCTCCCCACTGCTCCCCCCCTTACCCCCCTTCCTCCTCTTCCTCTCCCTCGGTGAGTGCAGCAGTCTCGCAGTCACTGCATCAGTAATGTGACTGGGCCATATTTCCCAGGAGTGCTCAGCTCCGCAGGATTTAGCTTCTCTTTTATAACCAGTTTAGGAAAACAATGACAGCGTAGATATTGACTGAGCTCGCTGGGGCTGTTCTGTCCACCGCACAGCCTCCCCCTGCCCCGTCGCCCAGCCAAGGGAGAAAGGGAAAAGAGGCTGTTCCGCGCATTGCGCTTCCTCCCCACGTTGCAGAGGTCCGCTCGGTGGAGTTGCTTTCAGGTGTGTTGCCACAATGCTGCGAATGTCACAAATAAAATCATGGGCTTATAAAACAGCACCTGAAAATCAAGAGGAAGTTGTCGCAGGTTAAGTTTCAAATAAATGCATGGTCCTGTGAGCAAGACGATGGACATTTATGAGCTCGTATGAGAGTTTTAATACGTGCAACCGATGCATTATAGGGTTAGCCAGCTCGTGTTTTGATGCCTTGTCCTGCAGCAGTGGTTTGAGTTACAGCTCTTTCAAGATTGTTTAAACAACGTCAGTGTCTATCTGTTACCCCCACCTCTCTCTGCCTAACATCCCCCCTTCAAGAATATATCAATTACAGCTGCATAGCACTGATGTCATATTGCGAGTCATTATCAGATTCAGAGACACACACCATTCCAGCAATCGATCGCATGCGGCTTGATCAATACCGCAGCCCCCGACGACGCGCTCGGATGAAGAGAACAAACTGCGACTAGCCCGAAAATGTGTTTGTTCCAACACACTGATTAACTAATTTAAACAAGTGTTGCTGGTTTGATCGCCCACACATCAGCTGCCATCTTTCAAGAGAGATATTGAAGCGATGGAAATAGATAGGTTTGTGTGTGCGTGTGCAGATAAACGGCAACAATGTGTTGCATTTATGTGTGTGTGATTAGACAGAGCAGATGTATGATACCACAGTGGGTCGTATATGCCACAGATCATGAAATAAGCCAAGCTCTGGATGTTGATTGTGGCTAGTGGCCATGCACGCTGGAGTGTGTGTGTTTTGTGTGAGCTACGTACATTGGCATGTGCGTGCAGATCTTAGGGGAGTCTGAGTGCACGTCTTTTGTTTTAGTGAGGTGAGTGATCTATGTGTGTGTATAAGAGAGGGTGTGCAGAGGTGTGTATGCTGGGGCTGGGCTCCTCGCACCCCGCCAGTCCTACTGTGCAGTTTCCATCAGGCCACTGCAGTGCTGGTGTAACCCTAGACCCCAGGGAACAGCTCTGCCTCTCTGTCCCTCCACCTCCAAATCAATACAGCTCCACACAACCCTGACAACCTGAGGGAGACGGTACACACACACTTAATCACACACTCGGTTTCTGTGTTTCAGATGCGCTCTCGTCCCAAACTTGCTCTTGTTTACAGATCATTTAAAAGCAGAAACATAAATAACAGTGGTATTTTGCACATACTGTATACTCTCTGGTAAAGATGTGAGATGTATAAATGAAGTGTACGCTTCCCGGTATACACGCACACACAGTAACCAAATACAATGTTTTTAGAAAATTTTTGGATCTCTCTATCTCTTTGAAGATACATATGTTTATTAGAAGATTATTTTATTAAACTATTGAATTTAAACAGCATTCTTCTAGTTTACCATCATGTTAGGGAAGTTAAAATTCAATAGCCTCTGTTGGTGCCCAGCAGTGATATACAAAATACTGTATGTTTTCTTCATAACTTTTACTTGTATTGTTTATTTCTGGCCAGCTGGGATATTATATTGACTAGGCAGAAATCAGGACGGGAATTATTTTGTATATAATGTGAAATTCTTTATTTCTAATTTAAGATGCCGGATACAAGTCACGAGTGCTATTATTGAATGAATTGTTGAGATTAAACGACATGAGATTATTCATCTATTATTAGTGGTGTTATTGTTTTTGTTGTTATGATCATCAGCATAAACGAAAGGATGGGCAACCCAGATGTTAATTTGGTCTCACGTCGGCTGGCATATCAAGTATATTATGACAATGGCTGAGATGCATTTGGCTCTACAGCAGGTGAAGATTGAGGATCGGCTTTGTGGGGAATAACTGATAATTGATGGAACAGCGGCATGTTCTCGGGGACTCGGCTAAGGCAGGTTTGGGTAAATTGGGTCGTTAGTTGCTCTTGACATGTGCATGTGGGCAGGTACGCTGTATTGAGTCATTGCTCATTGTCTTTCTGAGTCCCAGGATTGTTTTGAGTTGAGTGTTAGAGCTTCACTGTGCTGTTGCTTTTTCCATTTGGTTTCGCTGTAATTCCAATATGTTAAACAGGTGCTTGGTGATGAGGACAAATGATTTGCAATATGTTTGCTTTTGTCCGATATTCACCTCTATATTCATCTTGTTTGACTCAAAAGCAAAGCGCAAGACTCGATATATAGACAAGGCTGGCCTCTGCTGGAGGGGGGTGGTAGTACAATCAACCTATTGCAAAAAGAAAAGTGGTTTGCTCTCATAATGGGGTCAGTGGCTCCCGGAGAGATGCGTCTCCTCGCTCAAGAGCCCTCCTCATGCGCGTCTCCTTTCTGTTTCTTGCAGAAGGAATGGGAAAAAAGAGACAGGCTACAATTGAAAAAGAAAGCAAAAGACACGCTTCCCTTGATAGGCTGCCATTGGTAACTCGTTCTGGGGTTTTAAGACCCAGTGGTTTGACATCCTCGGATGCAACTGCCCAACCCCTTTTGCCAGCAATCATTCGCAAAATATGTGCACCAAGATAAGAGCTCGAAGAATAAGTATTTATCAACAAAAAACATGTTTAATCCTTTAGATTTGTCTCCCTCTCCTGTTTTTTCCTTTTTATATTAGGGCATAAAAACAGAGCCTATCTATCTCAAAGAGATTAATCTTGGAAAGGAGCTTTGAGAGGAAAAGGGGGATGATTGCCGGCTCTTCTCTGGGAATTGGGTTTATGGTCCAGGGAAAAGCATGCGGAAAAGCAGAGCTGCCGAGAGACAGCGGCTACACAATAATCATTTAGCCTGTGCATATCCGCTGTTGCTTAACCCCTCACGCTTGCAACTGCTGTTTTTCTGCAAAAAGCAATCTGTTTACGTGATCATGGTTTTAGGTCATACTTTTTTCCCCTTTCCACCATAATGGTTTTATACTTTCTTCTTGTGGTGCTGTACACACATACACATGTATTGCTTTTAATTTGGCACAGAACGTTTTTATCTACTATATATCTTTTTCAAAATAGAAGGATTTGATGCGTTATTATAAATGTATGTTTTGTGCTCAAGAGTCCACAGAAGACCCCGCAAGGCACTGTGATGATTTAAAATATTCATAAATATGTATTGAACAGTAATTCAAGACTCCAGAATAAACAAATCATTGTTTCAGATTGCATTGGCCATGGAAAGCTCTAAATCAAATAATAAAAGTGAATTTGACTTTTGTTTTTCTGCCTGGTAAAGGGTGGGGGTGTGTGTGTGCGCTGTTGGGTGGATGAATGGGGTTTTAAGTGCACATGTGCCCAATATTTAATGGGAGGGTGTGGAGAAGAAAGAAAAGAGGAAGAAAGGAAGGTGTTCGCTCATAGCTGCAAAGCTTGAACTTCTCTGTCAAAAGTGGAGCTGCTAGCCTTGAGATGGACGGACAGGCCTGGTGGGTAAATGGAAAGAAAGAGATGGATAGAGGGAGAGAGCGAAGGAGACGGGTGGAGGTGTGGGCACGTAGCTTATTATTTCTCTCCTCATGTGTTCTCTTCTGTTCCCCTGCAGAACCACACACTGAGCCAGCACGCACAGTGAGACCGGGCCCCGCAGGACTCCCGGTTCAGCCTAGAACCCCGACCCAGGCCCGGTGGGGGAGGAACATTTCAACATCACAGCCAATCAAAGTGTCATTTGCTACTCACATGTAAAACTCTAACGATTCCGCCACCAGGCGCAGCTATTACGAACGGTGGGGAATGAATATTAATGGGATATGCTATTAAAAAAGAAAAGGAGGGAAAAAAGGAGATGGAGAGAAAAAGGTATTCTACGTGCAGTATTTTTTATCATCCCTTCTTCCTGGTTGTGTGTTCCTTATTTGCCCCCGTTTTCTTTATCGTTTTTTATTTTTTGGGACAAAAGAAAAAATGGAAGGAAAAACATCCTCTGCCTGATTTTAATCTCTAGAAATGCATATCTTGTCCTCTGTTGCTTCATGTATCAAACTTCATACGTGCCAATTTTGTTCTTTTAAATGCATATATTATCAACCCTTTTTTTAATTTGTACCATTTATTTCTTGCAGTAAATAGGTACTTGTGCTGTGCTGTGATTGCTTGCCAGTCGTAATATTTTTCCTTTCTATTATTATTATTGTTATATATTTTCTTTTTTCTAATTACAGTAAAAAGACAAAAAACATATAAAGAAAAAACTAAAAAAACATAATGGTTTTGATTGGATTTTCCAGTACATGGGCCTTATGGATGTTGTAAAAATGAATATCATTGATTTCAGTGCAACTGGATGATGTCTGCTTTTTAAATGTGAATTAACCAGATTGCAATAAACTAGTACAGTTGAAAATAAACAAATAAATAAATCATGAATAAAGGGAATCCATGAGTCTGAAGTGAGTGTTCTTTCAAAGCTCAGATAAAGAGAACTGATGAAGCGGTTGAAATCTTTGGAGTAGCTTTTCTTTTGATGCTGTGTGAACTTTATTTTTCTTCATGCTTTTCACTTAAAACATATGGATAATGTAAATGAAAAAAGTTTCATATGACAATGATAAAAAAAGTTAACCCTTGAGCATACAGCATACGGTATGCTTAATGCTAATGCATTTATTTTTGCATTAAGATACGAAACGCACAATATCAATAAATAATGATGCCGTTTATAGCATTAAGTATTTGCAGATACACTGTTGACATTAAATGTTATAAATGTACAATAGTAACAATTTATAGATCTAATTAATGTCAACTGTTTACGCAGAATGATTAAATGGTACCTGCAGGAGAGAAGACAAGTGAAGCCCATGTTTTATCACTTGTCACTGCTTTACACAAACCATGATTCATGCTGTTTTAATGGTGTTCAAATAATTGTCAGCAGCAGGACCAGAATCAGAATGCCATATAACATCAGAAATCAACTATTACATTTACATGTTAAACGTTAAATCATAAACATTTTTTGATTCCTGCCGCTCTGTAATTTGAACAGGTACAGGGTAGATTTACAGAATAGTACAGAGGTTTATACATGGAACTAAAGATTCACAAAGAATAATTTAGCACAGTATAATACAGCATAATTTAGGATAGAATGTGGTGTTACCTGGTAAGTTTTATAGGAAATCTGGAAACTTTGGGTTTAGCTGTAAAATCAGATCAATAAAAATGTCAATTGTCAGTTGTGCACTGCATCAAACACTAAATTTAGTAGTGTTTTAACGGTTCGTCTTGTATTATGAACAATAATAAAAAAAATATGTCAAATCAGTTTCAGTAGCTAGTGCAAAACTGTTTCCCAGAATATTTGTAGCCATTATTCACGTAACCAAAGAAAAGCCCATTCATAAATGTAATACTTTGATATGATTTAATGTCAGTGACTCACGAAAAGAAACATCTATTTAAAGATGTGCTGCTTCTCGTAGCGGCGCTGTTTCTGTTTTAATTGCATCCATGTGTTAAAGCAGCTGGTTCGGCCGCTGAGTCTCATAACTTGAGCCGGACAGAAGGTCGGTGCTGTTCCCAGAAATCAGCCATCGGAACGCATCGATACACTACGGGCCCCTGGGGGCATCTGAACCCGGGAAACGAGCTTCAGCACACCATACGAGTAACTCCTAAATACTTGAAAACTAGCCTGTGATTTCATATATCATACACAATTATATAATAGTACCCAAAGGCCATCTAAAGTGTACCTAATGTCAAGTACTTAATTGTTTTTGTACGCTATCTATCTATCTATCTATCTATCTATCTATCTATCTATCTATCTATCTAATGCTGTACAATACTCTGTTGGCATACTCTGGTTACTCTGGTCAAATGGCATACTCTGTTATATTACATTACATCACATTATATTATATTATTACATACTTAAATATAATAAACTGCCATTAAAGGAACTAAGTGAGAGTTAATTAACACATCAATAAACACGGCATCTTATCTGTTGCTTATCAACAGGTAGTACAGTAGTCGTCGTGTGTACTTCAGCTATATTCACTGCAAGAAATATCTCTTATCAGCATCCAGAAGCTCATGACACACGCGGAGGGACTAAGGAACCATCAGCAAATTACATCAACATCAACTAATACGAAAAACGTTAATATACAACAAGTCGGCATGAATGTGAATCTTTAGTTCCATGTATAAACCTCTGTACTATTATATAATCTTTTGTTCTGTTAACCCTATCACTCTTCTATAATAATACTCCGTGATTGTATTTTTTTTCGTGTCATAAAACAGTTGCATATTTTACCACTATCCCTAAGAACACACCAGACAGCACAAGAAAAGTTTTCCAAATATTTACTTTATTACGGGCAGTTTAAAGACCACACTCAGATATTCTGTGGAGAACACTATTTATCTGTCATTTCGCCCATATGACTAAACAAGGTAAACAATATATATAATATCTTAATTCTTTATCCAGCAGTAAGTACGTGCGTATTTTAGTTCCGGGTATGTTTCGCTGAAGTAGGAACCTCAGTGAGATTAACAGGAAAGGTGTGTCATTCCATCTTTAAACCTAAAACCCTGTGTTTCCTAAACATTAGTTACTAAATGCATGATACAGCGTTATTATTTATGCATTTTCTCTGAAACTGGCCATCATAAGGGAGCATGGCGGCGGCGTTACTGTCAGAGACGGAGATCAGGCACCGGTCTATGGCAGAGGAGGATCCGAACGGGAATGAACACGGAGCGGCTGCGCACAGCACAGCGCCTCGCTGGGGACCGCAGCATGCTGGGGCCCGACAGCTCGCCCAGCTTTACTCTCCGGGTAAGACAAGCATATGATAGTGACGGATCTGTCTGTGTGAATCATTGCTCAAACTGATAAATAGTGCCACAGCATCACTGAGCAAATGGACCAAACTAAGGCCAGGAAAGCACACACGTCTTAAAGACAGTGTATATTGATCAGTTTAAGAAGAATCAGTTAAATGATTACTGTTATTGTTATTAGTATAATAACTAATCAACATAATATGATCATTAGTGGTTGGATAACATTCTCACTCCACACTTTTACTACTCTAAAACATATTTTTGACAATGCTGTGTTATATATAACAACATTGTGCATTTATAATGGAAGTAATTTACATATATGTGACCCTGTCGGTCAAAACCAGGCTAAAGGTTTAGAATCAAATATGATATAACAAGTATCAAAGTTTGTTTTCACCTGTAAATATCACTATGATTTCAGTCTTCGACATGTCATTACTCAGTCAATATTAAAGATATCAAGGTTATATGTTCTCAGAATGTTCCTCACATTATTTAGGATGATTTTATGTAGAAAACAGTAAATCACAAAAAATGACTTTAGCTGTGTTTTCACAGACAGTGTCATATAGGAGTTATTGCATCAATCAGAACAAACTATTGAAAACCCTGTAGTAACATATTTAAGGGTGGAGACTAGAACTTTATGTTCTGTATTTAGTGCATATGAATCATAGCCTGCTCCAGTGATGTGGTGTAGAGTTACTTGCAGTTTAACACACAAGTTAGTTCATGGCTTAACTTCTATTAGACAATTGTTAAGCATTTTTCATGAACGGCTTTTGATAATTGCACGTTACTATAAGTCTCAACAAGCTGTGCTTTTATTAACTTTTTAATTGTACCGTTTATTGTAACCTTTTTGGGCTTAACCTCCATGAGACAATTGTTAAGCATTTTATTAACAGCTTTTACCGTTATATTGTAACTTTTTTATTTTTTTATATTCGTCATAGGAAGTCTGGCATGGAACACCAAATAAACAACTTAATGCTTGTTTTTTATATTTGATTATTTCACTTTTGACTTAATGGAAGGCACTATGCTCTGTCTCTCGGTTGAAGATCAGCAGCATTAGGAAAAGCCTTTAACAACCAACCCTACCATGCCACCCTCCCACCACCAAACTCAAACAAAATTTTGCAGAAAAAGAGCTTTCACTGTCTCTTTCGTGGTCCCCTGGTCCCAGAATCAGGCATGTTTGCATCGGGGGATGTTTGTGGTTTGCAGCTGCAATTAAAAATACATTGATTTAACTCAAAATGCCATTAGGAATGATAATGACCACTCCATTTTCATTGGCAACGCACCCAGCATGTTAAGCATATTCCACCACCGACACGTAAACAATACGGTTGAAAGAAATTTGCGAGGTTAATAAGTTAATGTTTTGATGCATTCAATCTCAGCGGATTGGGGGGTGGATTGTGGATGGGATTTTTGGATGAGCTCAGTAGAGTTTAGTATCCACCAGCTGTGTGGTGGGAGTCGGAGAGGCTTATCAGTGGGATTCTCAAGAAAAGTACACTGGGATTGTTTCTGCCACAGTTAGTGTTCTGCACGTAATCAAAGTTACCCCTTTAACAGTTAACTGTCTGTGACAAACAGGACAACTTATATTGCAGAGTTTTGTTGATGTTCATTTAATAACTTTTGGAGAAAAATATTAAATCTTAGAATCTTTTGGTTACTTTTTGCTATACAACCAGGGCCAGAGGAATTTATTTTTGTGAATTTCTGATGATGTCACTATAGAACGCTATAGGATGCTATGTGTTATAACAAGAACAATCCATATAAAAGACCCAGAGGTTAAATGCCAAAGATTGGTAATTCGTGGCTTGATACTTAAGGGAATCAAACCAGCAACCTTTTTATTTAGTTATTTACTAACTCAAACTTTTATCTGTTAAAAAAGCCTGGTTGTGTAGTTTTGTAATCCAGTTGTTTCGCTTCCCAAGAGATGCTTGATTTTCTCATGTAATTCAGCAGGCTTTAACCTGATGTTGGTCTGCAGTCCATATGGAAAGCCAATGGAGACCAAAGGGTTGAGCCACAGAATATAATGTCAAGGATGCAAAAAGCAGTTGCTCTGGAGGCATGCAAGGCCGAATTGAGGATGGTATGTGCTTTCGCGTGTCTGAGGTGAGGTGAGCGAGAATAGCGTTTGGAAATGCGAAGGCTTACTGGTGAAAAGGGATTGATGGGGCTTCAGTCTGCTCAATGAAGCCTCCGGCTCATTACCGTAACCCCAGGACAGCGAAACAGCTGGACGCCTCTCCCCACCATATGTCTGCGTGTCATGCACCGCTGACTGCTCTTTGTGCTTCTTATCCCACTTTACAGATTCGCCGCAAAGTAAACAGGATTTACAGGCTACTTTCTGTTTCCCCTATCGCCTCTGCCAGCCGCCGCGCTTTGGTTACTGGGGCGTTTGGCGTGTGTGTGTTTAAGACAGAGAACGAGAGATCAATATAGTATTACATTGCAAGTTCTAGTTTCCTATGCAGTCAGCGATCTTGACTCCAATCGTTTTCTCCTGGTCCTTATTTGTGGCAGGCTGATGTCTTGACTGCAAAAAACTTTGCGCTAGAGATGAAAGGGAAATTATACAGGGTGTGAATAGTCTGGACGGGATACGCTGATCTATAATTGTGAGTGTGCTTTTAGCTTATCAGTTGTCAAACACTGCAATGTTTATTTTTGGCACTAAGCTTGCAGATAAGCAAATAGTATGTAAACACTGCACACTTGATCTTCCTTTGCAGTAGTGTTTGAAGTCTTCCTTTGTGTCTGAATCTATTTTGGCATATTGTAGGGTTGGCAGGGGTGAAAGAGTATTTGGCATAATGTGTTTTCACAAATTTCATGTTGATTTTAAACCTACTATAAACTTTGTCTCATTAGATAGCCTGCTGCTCACCTGTCCTGTTATGGTAAGCGATGAGACCTTGACCTTGATCTGCCTGGGGTCAGCCATGGTTTTAACCTCTATGATCTTAGGTTCACTTCGCTGTCACTCTCTCCTGTTAATCTTATCTCTGACTGACATTTTGCTTAATCTCTAAACATACTGTAAGAGGTTTACAGTGGCCCTTAGTATTTGGATACTTAAGCTGCACTTAAAATTCAATGGCTGTCATTGCATTAGATAGCAGAATATCAAACCAAGTTAAAAAAAAGAAAAGAAATCAGTGATATCATTGCACAAAGTACAATTTTGTAAGCATGTTTTCTTTACGCTTTAAGTATTTTTCTCCTTAAAGCAGCAATGATTAACTTTTGCCTCTATATTGCCATCTGTGTTTGAAAAATCACTGCTGGGGATGCACAATATATTGAAATTATTAAAATAACATAAAAGTGTGTATTGCAGTATGCAATATGCAATATATATCGCAATTGTTTTGCAATACCTGACCAACTTTAATTTATATTTTTTAGTTGTGTATAGTCAAAGTTTCAGTTCATGAATCCTCTGATATGTGGAACATGATCAACAGTCAAAAATAATGTGAAACATGAATGGTGGTTTTATAATATTAGACTTTAAACATATTTTAATATAATTCGAATTGCATTTACAAATTTGCAGCATTATTATATTTCATATTGTATATTGCATTATTTAGGAAAGAATTGGAATATCGCATTTTTCTTCAATATGGTCTTTTGGTTTGGTATTTTGTTTTTAATGCAATGGCAATAAAACGTTTCCAAACATTTTTTGGGCCCTCTGTAACCGGCACATTCTGACCCTTTTAACAGCTGGATTTTTGCTCTTATTGCATTGTCGGAGAGCTTTTTGATAAGTTATTTTTAACAGCTGCATTAAAGTATATGTCTATCATACTTTAGACCCTTTGGCCATGTTAATGAGGATCTTACTACAGAGGTAATGCAACGTTTCCATGTAAGAAATAAAGATTACAAAAGACTCTGTAGTCACAAGGAGAAGATTGATCTTTCAGCCTGCTGCCTTGTAGACAAATTCTCTGCTGTGTGGCACAGGGCCAAGGGTGTGTGTTACAGCATAGAGAGAAGCTCGTAGAATGAGACACCAGACACGTCTGCTTGACACAGAGCATAACCCTGCCTTCAGTCCCACAGCTTCAACCAAACATACTCACAGCCCTGCTGATCTGCACATTCATTCTGTACTAAATTTGAGCTTTTATGAGTACATGGGTAGTTGACAAAATATACCGTCCTATGGTGTGACATCGCTAAAATAAAAAAAAAACTTAACATTAAAGATAAATCTCTCTCAGTCTTTTCTACATTTTTGCTGTCACACCTTACAACACATTTACATATATACAGTATTTGACAACTACCCACATGCACTTATAGTGATAGTCTACAGGGCAAGATATTGCAATACAAATATGTTAAAAACAAACAGTTCTGCCACAGGTTATATATTAACCCCATACCTGCAAGTGTACTGGTAACACAAAGAAAATACACCCACATGTAATGCATAACCAGAATGTCATCAATTTGTACAGGACATTTCATATTTAATTTAACAAAAAAAGGTTTTTCGTTTCTGCATTTAAACCCTGCAGAACGCCTTGCCCGATAGACCTCTGTTGTAAATGCATTTGTTATTTCTTTACACCTGCAAAATGATTATAAGTATTCAGTATATTGTCTAACTGTAATATAAAACCATTTTTAATCTCCCTTCTTTTTCATTTTTTCCAGAAAACAATGTCACTTGTAAATTCTCTCTGTAGCAACCTGCAAAGTGTGACTAATGGTCTGTGCAGTCTGATGACCGCAGTTTTTCTTTAAAAGCTGCTGGAAGCAGCTTTCACTGATTTAGAGACCGAACACCTCTGGGTGCTTCACTGTGCTTCTCTAATCTCATAGTCTCATATTCTAACAGCGGTGAATTTCATACTGAACTAACTATCATTTCTAACTCTGTTCAAGTTTATTCACACTGGCCAATCAAACACTTTTAATCTTATTAGCCATGACACACTGCCAGCCCAACACTGCCCCCTGGCAGCACCAGAACCACCATCTTTCATATTTTCTCCCCTCTGTGCCCAAAATGCTGTATTATTTATTCCACCTTTCTCTGTTGACCCTAGTGTGCACTGCAAGTACTCCCAGTTCGTGTACGCTGACCCTGGGGTCAAAAGGTCACCGGTTCAAGGTTTCGAGCAGGTAGGGTGTATATCCGATCTGGTCGGATGACCCCGGCGACCTGGGCTCGAGTAGTCAACACAGTGTGATCTGTTCAGTCCACTGCGTTATGTTACACAAAACATAATGTTTTATGACTGCGAGTGTTGCTATGGTCACTGCGCCTGCATGAACTGCTCACCGGCAGCGTAAACAAAAGCCAAGTGGGATCTCAAGGGGGAAGAGAGAGAGAAGAAAAGAGAGGTGGGTGGGAGGGGAACCTGGCTACCTGCATTCACTCCTGCTGGGCTTCTCAATTATACACACACCAGGGCAGCTAAATGCATTAGGACCTCAGCTGTATACGTGATCCAGAAACGGATTTGTTCACTCAAACTCACACGCTCAGGCACTTTGGTGGTCAAATGCATCAGAATGTTAACGGCACACACAAAAATGTGGGTCTCTTTCGCATGCCTACACACACATATAGAAGCGTGCCAGGGTGCCCAAACACATTTGGACTGGAACCACACAGCCTGTTATTAATATTTGATGGAGTTCTCCATCAGCTTTTTTGTGTAAATTCAGGTGGCTTTGTGGCAGTTAGGGACAGAGACAGTGGGTGAGCCGAATAATTACTATTATCTAAATTCCATTTCCGAACACGGCCCTTCCCCGCGCCTTCCTCAATCAGCGCTGTATTTAGTATGGAGTTCTCAGTAAAGTGGCTCCGCTGTGAATTTTCAATATTTAAAATCCACTCTCTGCATTTTAATCCCTCTCTCCTTTATTAATGAATTTTAATCTAAAGGTCATAAACCTGCTTAACTGTTTCAGTTTGAGTTCCAGAGGTCAGCGGTCCGGATTGTAGTCACCATAAAGATCTAAAACACGATTTTTCAGTTCAGGGGGCGACACGTGTTTCGTTCAATCTGTCTGTCCTGACTGATTGCGTACAACCTCTCGCTTTGACCTTCACTGCCTGTTACTCTGGAGATTTGGATATTAAAAGGAAGTGGTGTGGGTTAGTGAGGAGGGGGTGGTCTCAGGGGTCACTCTTTCCTTAGTCTGTCATCTGTGGCCCTTATCAGGGTCAGTTTAACTGGGTACACACAAGTGTGTCCACTCATCTTTCTCTGAAATTGTGGGAGATGATTTGTGGCCAGACCTAGTAAAGACGCTTTGAAGAGATTCACCTGCAGTGTTCACACACTCTGTTGTCTCTGTCCTAGTGAACTGCTAACAAAACCATCCTAAAGTTGTGGAACATCATAAGTGACTTGATTTGAAAAGACTATTGAAGCAATTGAATTTAAGCATGACATACAAATATGACATAATAAATACAAACGGATAGTTTTTTATCTTCTTTTTCAAATTCTTTCATCATTTGCTCACTCTTTACTCATCATGTTTTTAAAAAACTTGCATGATTTGTAACCTGTATGATATGAACCACTGAAATATTTTTTAAAATATCTTTTATGTTCTACGGAATAAAAAAAATCATACAGGAATAACAGTATGGTGAATAAATGATGAAATTCTTTATTTCTGGGTGATCTTTTTTAACCTGTTAACTGTCACAGTTTCTTTATTTCCCTATTCACTTTAATATTTCATAGTTGAATTCTAATCTAATCATGACGAACTTTATATTGATGGAAAGATCTAAGACTCAAGGAATAATAATTTTACAAATTTAAATAACAATAAACATAAAAACATTTAAAGAAGCTAATATAAATAATTAATATCTAAAATTAAAAAAATTGTAGTGCATTTTTATTTGTATGCTTAATATGTGCAGTGACACTTTTCAGTTTGATATTTTCAATATTGTGTGAAATATTGAGCATGTTTATTTATAATAATTATTTCTCTTTAGTTTCTTTATAAAAGATGGATGTGATTTTGAGTTTTGAGCGCAGCGATTAAAATGCTGTCTTTGTAGGTCGCTCAATGGGTTTTGGAACGGAGCAATTCTGTATGATCCCTTATGGTTCTTGTGTGTCTTTAACAAAAACAACCTATGTGTCAATCCTCACATATTTTTGAAAACACCATACAGCATTATTTGGCACAAAGTGTGCAGAAGTGTGTGCGCGGATGGATACATGTGTTACCGTGTGTGTCCCAGGTTGAGTTGTCCACTGAGAACAGATGAAAGCAACAAGGCCTGTGACTGATCCATTTGTCCTGATCAGGGGAATTCTACCTCCCTCACTTACTCTCTTTCTCTTCCTCTCTCCATGTATGACCCACTTTTCCCGTCTCCCTTCTTTCCCAACGTCCCCTCTGAAGACAGGCCTATGGAGAGCTGGCAACGGGACAATGCGTGTGTGTCTCCGCCATTATGTGTCCCGCTAAATATAATTTTGTGTGCTAATATGAGGTTCATTTTCCTGGCCTGCCTTTGATGGTCCTAAATCAATACCGTTTCCTTTTGCCCACATGTAGATGCCCTTGGAATTGTTGGGGGTGAAGTGGGCTAGAGAATGGCACAGTCATGGCATGTTGGCAGGACTTTGTGGCGTGGTCGGCCCTCTGAAAGGCTTCTATTCTCAGGCTGTGAGTTGCTTTTTGTCTACGTCTCTGAAGGAGGTGAGAGCCGTTCTTTCAGAGCCGCAGTTCAGCTGAGAACAGAGGGGCCCGTGCACCACCACAGCCCCATCAGGAGAGCCAGCTGAAGAAAAGAGCTCTTTGTTCGGCTTGGATAGAGACAGAAAAACACCCATCTTTCTGCAGCACAAACAACACACACTGTTCGCACTCGCTGATTTCTGCTAGCGTGACAGGTGATAAACCGTCACCACACCCCCTGCACCCCACCCCTTTTCATCTAAACTCAGCATGGGGGCTAAGCTGCCAAATCACCTTGTTAGAGCTGTCTTAAGTTTTCCTGTTCTCATTTATTAATCTACGTGTTGTTTTAGAAGACAGTATGAGATGTTGGGCACAATAGTGACCGTCAGAACCATCGTTTTTTGGTAGGAATGTGCAAGACTACATATGTGACCCCAGTCTGCGACTTGTGTCTCAAAATCAAATTATTAAAAACAAGCATCAAAGTTTGTTATCAATGTTTTTATTCTTTGACATGTTATTACTCAATATTAAAGATATCAAGGTTATATTTTCACAGAATGTTCTTTACATAATGTAGGACGATTTTAAGTAGAAAACAGTAAATGGCAGGGCTTTTACAGGCAGGGTCACATCTGTTTAAAATCTGGGTTGTCTACTAATCCATCTTAAGTTAATAAAAAGTTTGTTCATGATGTACGCACGTTGATGATTTTAAAGATGCAAGGATAGTTTTACCTTGCAAACTGTAGACCAACATGGCCGACCTAACTAATGGACTAGTTGACTGTCATGACCCATTCTTAATTTTGGGCCTCTAGCAGATTTCTCTTATGTGCATCAGCAGAAACCAGTGAAACTTCGAGGATGGACGACAGCATTTTGCAGCCTGCTTTAGAAACTCGCGCATGTTGAGAGAGAGAGAGCGCAAGAACGCCATTAGCATTCACGGACATTGTTTGGCACGGCAGCCGCCCCTCTGCGACGAATCAGGCGTCGTTGATTAATTTCAGCCTATTAGCACCCCCCCTCCTCCCCCCGCCCCTCCCAGGTTAATTCCCCACGCCAGCGAGCGGGAAAGGGGGCTGCGGGTGTGAGCGATGGTGCAGGGGGTTGCAGGGGAGCACGTTGTTGTCAGGACTGTATTAATGAGCGCGTCGCTCAGGTCCCGTGGACAGGGGGACGGTGTTTCTGGCTGTGCGTGGCGACGGCGGCTCTGTCGAGGCCTGGCCTAGTTTCTGCCCTCACCGGGGAGCGAGAGGATCCAAGGACTGACGCTGATCACCTGACAGCGGCCCCACTGCTGTGAAAGTGTGTACATACATGTCTGTGTATGTATGTGTGTGTGTGTGAGAGAGGAAGAAAAAGAAAGGGCACAAGTACTGGAGTGGGTAAATGATTTTTTCTTTTTAATTTCAGCTTCCTGTCTCTGAATAATTTGGGGAGTTCGCAGAGACGGTGTCATGCGAAGTGTTAAACAGCGGTAGATCTTTTCCCACTTCTCTCTTCCGTGTACCAAATGCTAATGGAAGAGCTGTAATATTGTTCCTCTACAAAAAGCATTACAGCAGCAACAGTGACTGCATGCTAACCTTGTTAAAATTTTAACACCACATCCTATAGTGACTGTGATACTGATGTAAAGAAAGAAGCATGATTGTTTATAGCCTTTTATAGCCAAACGCACACCTGGGTCTTGGTGCACCTGGGATAACTCACACACTTCTGTTGAGCTACAATATTTAGACCAATTGTACAATCCACTGTCATCAGTACTGTCCTAAGCTAAAATATTTACTCTTTATTGTTTTTCCTAGATAATCATTGGTGTATTAAAACAGATGCTTTGTGAATGTTATGTCATGTTTACATGCGTGACCCTGGCTGTGAAAACCACCTCAAGTCCTATAATCTGATGTTGAAAATTAGATTTCAATCATTAATTTCACTACGATTTCAATATTTGACATGACCTTATTCTGTCAGTAATAAAGATGTCAAAATATTTTCACAAAAAGTTCTTTACATTATATAAGATAATTTAAATGGCTTTAGTTGGGTTTTTACAGGCAGGGTCACATGCGTTACATGGACATAAGTCAGAAGCTTGATTTGTTTGCACCCAGTCCTCTTTGTTTACTTGCAGTATCAGGTCAGTTGTGGTATGTATGCTTTCCTAATCAAAAGGCATATTATCATTTTTAACAACAAAGCTAGAAATCTATAAGCTAAAAGTGGTGAATTGTGATACCACAAAAGGTATTTTATTACATTGTAAAGTTTACAGTATGTGTTTAATTGAATTAATTGTGTGTTTGTGTCATGTCAAAATTAAATATTGGCAAGTTTCAAACTTTGAGTATTAACCTTTGTACTTTAGGGTTGTGTAAGTTATGTGAAAAGAACTAGAATGACATTGGTGTCAACAATTATTCTGTTTGACATGTTATCTATAAAATTTTGTGGTACCTAGTTGTGCTTTCTTTGTTCTGTTGTTTTTGTGTAGATACAGTGAGTTTATGAATGAAGCTGCAATAAAAAAAGAGTAACTTTTGAGTTCTTGTGACATGACTTGTACTTTACTGGGGTTCACATTGATCAAATCCCATGTTTCCCTTTTTGAACAGGTTCAAGTTTGATTCCTTGGTCTACATTTGATTTTATTCTACCCCAAGGAACCAAATGTTATGGTCAACAAACCCAGGTCTGCACTAAAAAGAGAACATTAATACTAATTTTAACTCCAAAATCGATGACCAGGTGCATTGTGGGATACGAGCTTGTATGTCATAGGTTGAGGCTCTCATAACTGCATGACTGAGATGTAATGCAGCCTCGTGCTTATATTATAAGAACCGTGGCCCATCAGTCAGGCGCACGGTGTTGGTTGGCCCACAGAGGTGCTATAAATAGCTGTCATCAATATCTTCTTCTCAACCTCCTCACGTTCCCAATCCACTCAGGACGGCTCCTCTAATGGCATTAAATTTTCAAAAGAGCTGAGTCCACTGCGCCTCTCTGCACCCGCATCCGCCCAACAGGAGAGAGGGAGAGAGAAGAAAGGAGAAAACTGAGAGGTTGAAGAAATCTGAATATGCAAGTGTACTATAGGTAGACATAGAGAGATGGCTGATCTCCACATAGATTAATTCTCTGCTCTGTTGTGAATAATACATTAGCACTTTAATCATCCTCCACGGTCGCCCACTGTGCCACACCGCTGTCATGGTGATCCGAACAGTACCCGTTGTGGGCCCTCCATCACTGACCTCTGCCCTGACCTGGGACGTTTAGCTGTGTCAGGCATACGCTGCCATCGCAAGAGATCCCGACCCCAGACTTTCTCTACAACTTGTCGTAGTCTAATCGATTACTCCCGAGCAAACGCGATAATGGGACACACACACCGCCCGCACACACGGTTAACACACGTTCGGCTCGTTTCCTTTCCGCTGACCCTGCTGACCTTTGGACTTTTGAGAGATGTCGGTCTGCTGCCATTGCTGACCTCATTGTGGTCGTTGTGTTTAACTTATACTGTTACTAAGGAGAATTAATAATATCTAGATGGCACTTTCACTTGTTTTTTTACACCTGTTTTGGTTCCCTATACAGTAGTTTTACACTTTATCAATTGGAATTGTTTTCTCATGTACCTTAAATGTTTGCTTGTTCTATAGGAAAGCGACTGCAGGAGTGGATCTGTGTGATTTTGTGCCTCTCGCTCTTTATTGTAAACTTCTTCCTCCTCCTCCTCAACTTCTCCACAGTGCACATCTATAAAATCATCTTTGGCATTGGTAAGTCTTTATATCGCTAGCCTTCTTTCTATATATTGCCTGTGATATTTATGAAAGTAGAAGCATGCAACAAATGTAATAAAACATGCTACTTCAAGCTTTCACGGTCAGTGGTATTTCAGTAGCCACTTAATTCAATACATGCATTTCTCTTCTCTCTCTCTCTCTCTCTCTCTCTCTCTCTCTCTCTCTCTCTCTCTCTCTCTCTCACACTCTCTCAGTTACTGGTATTGTGACAGCAGACTTTGCCTCTGGGGTGGTACATTGGGGAGCTGATACATGGGGTTCAGTGGACATCCCAGTTATTGGAAAGGTAAGGAAATAATAGGCCAAGTGCACAGGTCAGTAAAAGAAATGCTGGCCAAGAAATACATGTTCTCGGATATTGTGGAAAAGCATTTTTCAGATTTAAGAGTTTTACTTACAGCTGGAGTTGGAGGCTTTAATAGTTTCATATTTTCTGATACCCTAATAATGTCCTAATAATGTCCTAATAATGTATTAACATTTGTTTGCAACTTGGGAAGTAGTGGGAATCAAAGAGTCTTTGTTAGGATTAATGTTGGTTAAAGTTTGTACACATGTAGTTGATTTAGGATGATGTATGTAATGTTAGACCCATCGTGTTGTTGTTGGCATCCACATTGCACTTAGGTCTACATCAACCAATGGTATAGAGTAGCTGAAAAACTTCCCTACCAAAATGTGAATAACTCTGTATGTGTGCAAGTCCAGTCATTATGGCTCTGTGTGTTTAGAGATGGGCACACATTCTAGGCACACATCTTTGAATATTTTAATGCCCCATAATACACCCACACATGCTCAGTTTGGTCTCTAAGCATAGTATCTTGTTTGATTTTAACAAATTACCCTGTTTAATTTTCATATCAGCTTTTGCTCTATTGGCCTGTTGTGGTTTACCAGGCTGGAAAATGGCGAGTGTGAAATGCCATCTTTACCCTGGGGAGTTTAGCCATTCCTGCTTTCCTAGAGAGCCACATCTTAACCCCGCCCCCCACACCCCAACTTTCAACCCCAGAGGGTGCTGGGAAAACCCAGGAGGGTTGCATTAATGCATAGTATGGTGGCACTCTCCTTGCCCAATCAGAGAAAAGGTCACCCCCATACTGTCCAATTAAAAGCAGCCAACACTTGCTTTCTGTGTCGGAGCCATGAATCTGAGAACATTTATGTGTTTTTGTGCTGACAGGGGTCATTGTACTATTATGTGAAAGGGGGCAGTAGAGTGACAGTGCAAGTAATGGTTTACCTAAGCTAAATCTGGTCCCCGGTGCCAATTATAAAGCAACTTCTGAGAATATGGACTGTTAAATTTGATTACAGTGAAAGGTAATGGCAAGTGCACAGGTTTAGTAATGATCAAGATACGCTTGACCATGAGTGTGACCATGAAATTTTGGCCATGAAAGTCTGTCCTATGAGTAACTCTTTTCTGTTGTTCTCTGGCTAGTGTGTGCTGTATAACAATGCTTCTGTAAGGGCACCATGTAAACATCCTGGTCATTGAGGCTTGGAGTTGTTTTGCATAGCCATGAATATAACTTCTGTGCACATGAATTTGTGCTGGCTCTCATTCCAGATCTGTAAACCTTTCTGAGAACCTGTTGTGTTTTAACTGACTTGGTGATATAACGTGATAGACGAATAGTGGTATAACTGGCTACATTACTGCATAACCTTGCCAAGCATAAACATTGTGCAGCGCAGTCTTTGTGTTGAAAACTTGCAAAGTAATTTGATTGTGTGTCTTCATGCCATTACAAGGTGCTTTTAAAGAAGTTACTTGTAATGTATGTAATGAATTAAATTCATAGAGGTTAATCCCTATGCATGAGATGTATTTGTGTGTATATGTATTTGTGTGTATTTACTTTATACAGATTTGAGAAAAATGTGAATACTCGTCAGAGCTCAGAAATTTGAAGGGCCTGGTGCAGAATACATGATACTGAAGAAAAAAGCAACTTGCTAAATAATGTACAACATTACAATATACAATATACAATACGACAATAACTTAAAGTTTGTAAAAAACTGTTTTTGCAAAAGGTACCAGATCAGCACCCTGTCGATAGAAAAGGGGCGTCTGAGGCCGTGAGCCGGCCATTCTTGGTTCCTAGCGAGCAGATCATCCAAACGGTCTGTCCGACCCCTGCTGCGCATCAAGCCGAGAGGCCGCGCATTCTCTCGCTTTCATCAGCGTCCGTCTGTGGTGTAAAACGGCTCAGCTTCACCGCCCCACCGTGAAGGGGTTTCCACCCGGCTCCGCAGTCAATGCCGATCCTTCTGCTGTCGAGGATAATTAGGTTCCGCCACCTGGGAGTGATCGAACTTCAAAAAAAAGCAAGGGAATTTACAGACATTAAGAACGTGGCGCTTTAAGACCCTTAACCAGCAGATTAAAGGCGCCACTTAGCGAACCGATATATATGACTTTTTGTCCACATGTTCAAACAAGAAGCACCAACTTGAGGGAGAATCATTAATGACCGTGATTAAACAGGCACTTAAGAGCAAAGAGCGTAGGGAGGAGGGCAAAAAAGGACGAGAAATGAAATGGATCTCTCGTGCGCGCTCTGGGTTAAGGGTGGGGGAGGACGGGCTCCTGGTTCTTTTGGCTGGGTTGCTAGGGCAATCTGAAGATGTGAGTCGTGATTAGGCAGAAGGCGGGTGAGGCGAGGCGAGGCAGGCCGTTAAACGGTGTGGGATTAGCGGTGGCGAGGCACAGGTTTGCCGCGGCGCGCCGGCGAGTCGACATGCACACTGTGTGCTGTCTGGGGCTTAGCGCTCTTTTAATCTCGTGCGCAGAGAGAAAGAAAGGAAACGAGGAGAACAGGAGGGAACATAATTGTCGAAATATCAACAGATAGTTTTCTACGCTCCAGCAGAGTGTCGCCACGCGCTCTCAGATATAGGTGTTATTGAGTTCAGCCCACAAACACGCGATAATGACATTTTTCCCCCGCGCTGTCTCTGAAACGCTATGGTAATGTGGCTCCAAACGATTCCTCCTTTTTATGTGGAAAATAAATTACCTTCATTCTTGTATTTTCCTTTGTGCTTAGACGATCTTTTCTCTTACTCCCTTTCATTTCGCGACACCCGCGCGGTCGCAGACGGGCGCCCGTCTCAAAGCAGCACTCCTGGGCGTGAGTGACAGGTGCTGCTGGGTTATGGTTTTTATGATGCTGGATCTGAGCCATGGGGAAGTGCTGTTTAATGCCGGGTTATCTATCCGCTTCGTAACGTCTAGCTCGTGTCGCAGCGCCATCTTTCATTTAGGCCCTAGCAACGCCAACGCATCAATTTGGGTATATCAGTCAGCATCTAACCACACCCAATCTTTCCTTAGGATCAGCAGAAACGTTCCTCTGTTCTTTACAAAATAATTTGGATAAATACACTATTACACGCTTTATTCCACTGACAGATCGCACAAAAATAATAATCAAGCTGTTGAATCAAGCATTTCAGTTGATAAGTTCACTGGATGTATCCCATTCTCATGTGTATAAATATCATATGTGGGAATGAATAACTATGAATTTGATTAATTCTGAGAGTTGTTCACAGATTCCCTGATCCGCTTCCACCATGAAAACCAGCACTGTTTAAAACAGTGATGTTCAATGTCTAACTAACTAAATAATACATCAGCCGCCCTCACTTTGACCCCTAGATTGATCTGATCATAGGACATCTTTCATTAGCATAGGGTAATGGATCTAAATCACAGCCCCTGTCACCCCCCCACCTGTTATTCAATTGAACCTTAACCTCCATTTTTCCTGCACCTCCCACCTCTCTTTACCACTCTCTCTCTCTGTTCAGGCATTCATTCGCCCATTCCGGGAGCACCACATTGATCCGACGGCCATCACGCGGCATGACTTCATAGAGACTAATGGAGACAACTGCATGATCACCATCCTGCCTCTGGCCCACATGGCCTATAAATTCCTTTCTCACCCACCAGGTATACACACACATTCACTCACTTACAGTATACACATCCACTCATACATCCAGTGTATCTGTGAGTCAGCGTGACCGTTTTAGAACATGTGAGTGACTCTTTTTCTTGGAGTGGTCCAAATGTGCCACTCATTTATCTATACCTAAAAGCTACCAAAAAACAACAACAAAAAGAGAAACAACAAATAAAAGAATAAAATGCTTTTAGTTATGTTGTAGCTCTTCGTGGATTAAAGAAATACAGTACAATACTTATATTTATAAAAAACTCAGCACACAGACATTAGAGGTGGAAGGTCAATGTAAACGATGACTCTCATGCTAAAAGGTTACGGCATGTCACTTTAAGACACGCCATCTTATTATGCATATAATTTTATCTCTCTTCCCACCTTTCCCATTGTTCCTCTATCCCCCACCACCTCTCCCCTACGTCACGTCTATCTCTCTTTCCCAGATGCCCTTGCAGAGTCCTACCCCTGGGAATGTTTTGTTTTTGCGTTGGCGGTCTTTGTAACCATGACTAATCAGATCCACAAGTGGTCTCACTCCTACTTTGGCCTGCCACGCTGGGTCACACTACTGCAGGACTGCCATCTAGTGCTGCCACGGAAACACCATCGCATCCATCACGTGTCGCCCCATGAGACGTACTACTGCATCACTACAGGTACTGGGGGGTCAAAAGCATCAGTATTTTGGTCATAAATAGATGGTTAAGAGTAAGAATACCAGTCTTTCTGCAGTAGGCCTACTGGTAGCACAAGAGTATAGATGGCTGATTTTGAGTGCACATGAATGGTTAAATGCACTTTTTGGTCAAAATGTCCACAGTTGGTTTTCACATTTTTGACAAAAATTCAATATATTGCATCTGTGAATCAGTCCGTGCACTGAAAATACAGCATAATAGATCTGCAGTTGTCTGTTTTGCCAGTAAAATATTATTAAAACAGCAACAATATTGAGGAAAATGAAAAACACACTTTGACCTTTTTTATTTTATTACCAACATCGTGAATTATTCCTTGACAAACTTGAAGCAGTATTAATAATTGCGAAATACTTAAAGACTACATGCCATAATTTGCAAACATTTATTATTATTTAACTTTTTGTATAAAGGGTTTAGTAATAGCTTGTCGGATTGTGTGCAGAATTAAAATTGCTATTGACATCATTTTACCGGTATCACCACCGACTATGCTTGAGCGCACTTCTGTGACACCTCCCCAAAAGGTAAAAGCCTTGCATTAGTGCCTATCGAGCATCTTGAATATACCCAGAGCCCCGGAGGCTTTTGTACAACAATACTATGTGCTCGGCTGCATCAGTGTGGGCTGAGCTGGATCAGATTCAGGTAGTGAGGTGTTCTTAGTTATCTTCCTCCAAGGGTACTTTATGTAGTGGATCATAGTGACCCACAGTATCTGGCAAGGATTCTTCTGTGGAGCGTGGCCCTGCATCGCCGGTAGCTGTAAATAGTGGGTTAAAATAACTTTGTTAAAGTCAGTGGCGTTTTAGCTGCATGTGTGTGCGTGTGTGTGTAACGGCATTAAAGTCCCATGATAGTTGGAGCACTCAGTATGCGACTTGCGTCTCTGGGAGAGAGGGGAGCGCGGATGCTTGTGCGTCACCCTGTGCCCCAGTGGACGACAGATGTGTGTGTGCACACGCATGCTCCAAAGCACAGACCAGTCCTTTTGACCCTCCTTCTTTCCTTTCCACTGCTGCTCCCTGATCCCACTGGGAGATGCTGATGAAGGGAGAGGAAAGGGTCTCTCTCTCTCCCCCACCTCTCTCTCTCACTCGCACACATACACGCACACTTGGGAGTCTCTCTGCGTGAGCCCTGCTCCTCCACCCTCCCTGCCCGAGTCCCCAGGGGCAGAGGCCCGCCTTTGTGTGTGCCAGTGGCTGACAACCTCCATGTATATTTAATGCTAACCTGCTGTCAGTGCTAACAAATAGGCCTGCATAAGGGGGGTGAGAGGGGGGTCTGTGGGTTTGACAAAGATGAAAAATCAAACAAACATGATGAGCTGTTCTGCTCTCCTCCTGTACCGAAAGGGTCACTGTTGCGTGAGGGTATATACACACACAGCTGAGGTAGACAAGATCGAGGTATGAGGTGTATACATATCTGATCTTGGTACCAAAGAGGACAAAAATGACCATTGTTCCTTGTTTATGGTTTATGATGTCATAATCGAGGAACTCTTGCAGTTTAAGTACAGTGGCGGTACAGCAATAGTATTTAATGATAAATTCATGGTATTTTGATTTATACCATGGCATTGAATTTTGAGATTATATTCCAAGATACATTACATTACTGTACAATTTATTGACTTAGTATTTGATCTAAATGCATCTTGGTCCATCTTTATACATCTACTTATCTTATGTGTTTGTGTGGCTGAAATGGTTTTCATATCAAAACCCAATGGAGTGCATGTCTGAGAGCACAACTGTGTGTGTGTGTGTGTGTGTGTGTGTGTGTGTGAGTTCAGGCAGGCTGGCTGGGGGTGGGGGTGCTGCTACATATTTATAGCAGTAAGTGTGTACATTACTCTACTGCTTCTGCCTGATCTTCTGTCCATCCCCTGGGACACACCATCCAGGAGCGTCTGATGTCGTTCTCTGTACTTCCTCTCTTTCTTCCTGTCTTGCTCTTTTGTCCTTGCTCTCTCCTTTTTGCTTGTCTTGCCCTTGCACTGTTGCCTCTCTCTTTCTCTCCTGCATTTTTTCTTCATGCTGGTAAGAGTGTTATTCACCGAAAGAATACATTTGTGCGGTTGGTTTTACACATCAAACACTTGTCTTTGGCCACAGTTTCTGTTCATTTTACATTTTAATTTGTTTTTGAAAGTACTTTGTTGGCAATTTACTTTGTAAATTATTGTTTTTTTATACATGTTTCATATGTGCATATATTGTTGATACATAAATAATTACATTTTATATATTATCTAATTACATAGTGTGTTAGATAAGCAATCTAACTCAATTAAAAATAATAATTGTGACCAGTCTGTGAAAACCCAGCTAGTCATTTTTTGTGATTTTTCTGTCTTCTGCATAAAATCATTCAACGTGATGAAAATAATTATATGTGTGAATTCAACATTAAAATCTTTTATATTGTCTGAGTAAGGTTGTCAAAGATTGAATGAAATCATAGTGAAATTAATAAGTGAAATCAAACTTTAATGCTCGTTATCTTAGAATTCGATTTTTAGCCTGATTTTCACAGACAATTTGTATTTAATTTATATTTGTATTATTAAAAATAATTAGTCTATTAGCCTATTTGATTATTAATAGTATTATAATTCAAGCCAAAATTACCTGCAAGAATAAGAACAAAGAAATTGGTGCATCCTTTACAGAAATAAAAAGTCATCTTCAAAACAAAAACTTTTGTCTTGTTTGCATAATTGACTTTGTCTGCCTATCACTTTATCTTATTGAACCTCAGTAATTTATTTTGATATTTTTCTAACATACTTGACAAAGAGAAGTGCATAAATGTAGTACTGTATGAGGTTTGTCTTCAAACAAGTTTTACCCTTATCTACAGCAGTGAAGTAAGATCTCTCTACCGTTCTTTCCCTCAGGGTGGTTGAACTACCCGCTGGACATAGTGGGCTTCTGGCGGAGAATGGAATGGCTTATAGAGATTGACGGGTCAGAAGCCGCGCAGCGATGACATGGCCTGGGCCAAGAAAACAGACTGACCAGGAGAGCAGGACTGAATCTCTTCCTCCTCCACCTCCTCCAGCTGAGGAGAAGCAGAAACAGATCATAAGCCTTACCTCTGCACCCCAAACCTCTGTCTCTCCCTCTTAACTTCCTCCTCTAGTTCCATTCACTGCACAGATCACTCTTACTGATGGGGCCTTTACCTGCCACTGATGTCTGCAACACACAAGCCATCACCTTATCTTCTATTTTTGGCATTTTCGTCCTCAGATTTTGTTTTGTAAATGTGCACACTAAAACAGATTAGAAAGATCACTGAGTGTTTTGACAGTAGAGAGTTTGAAAAAGAGACTTGTCTTTTCCTCCCACAATCCTTTGCTCTGTGTATATCTGCAGTCTTGCATCGCCTGAGAGGCGACCACCGCTTTCTCATTTCAGTGTGTTAAATGTATGTTTTCTGGAGGTTGGGCTCTCCAGAGGACCATAACCATGTTGTGATTTCCCAGCACGGTTTTGATAGCTGTGTATAGAGGGAGAGAAGCAATTAAATGTGGATTTGATTTTGAAGTGAGATCAGAAACAGTGAGAGAAAATGAATCGCAATCGAAAGCACTTTCTTGTGGTTAAAATGTGTTTTAGAAATGATGCTCTCGTCTCCACATTAAAACCTTAACTCGGTTTGGACTCTCGAGGTTGAACACAGGGAAAGGGTTTTGTTGGCCAACCAGCGTGGTCAGTGCTCAGTTGACCCAACTGAATGTTTTCCCTAAATGTCTTTTACTGTGCTTGGGTTGGCCTTAAATACAAAATTATATTTTAAACAGACTCGCTTATTTACAAACTTATGTCTCACCGGAGCTCAGTGGTGATGAACATTGATGCCGTATATAGTGTGTTAGGGTGATGTTATTGATATTTGTGGTCTAGTAAAGTTCTGTGGTACAACAGTTTAGCAAATGTTGCACTAGCAAAGGTCACCTCTGAATAAGGTCAATTAAAATTTTTGGGAGTTTCCAGGCTTTATTAAAGAGAATCATTAATGTTTTTTTTGTTATCAAATGATATTTGCACTCTGTTTGACCAATAATACCTTTTCATGCAAAAAAACAAAGAGAAAACAGCCAAATACACTCCTTTCTCTCTGACACATTCACATAGACATACTTGCAAATAGTTTTTACTCACAGCACACACTTACCTGAATATGGGCCGTTGTTGAATTAGTAGACGAATCAAGATGGTTCGTCTCAACATCACGTCTTCATACGAAGTCTGAAGCTCCACAATTCAAGATTCATTGTTTGGCTTGTTTGGATTACAGTATAACATTCAGCCTTGTATTTGTTTTTACTTTCTATCTTGCAGCTGAAGCTCGCTGCTAGTCTGCCTTAAACCAATGTTTTTATTAGCTGTATGATTTAATAAATATCTAATAAATAACATTTCATATCAGTGGGTTTTTTGGTCATTTTTAATGGTAATGAAAGCAGTCTAAACGGTTGAAGAAACTATTTTTTTTCTTTGGTAAATTAAATCTGTAAAACAATTAGAGCTTTTCTGAGAAAATTGCGCAGGAAATCTGCAGGGTTCCTGAAGTGATTTAACAATGAGTCAAACATCTTGAAGCTTTGTTCTTAAGCATAACATGTTTAAAAGGATGGGGTCATGCTGTAAATCACAAAACTGCCTCTTTTGTAAAAATTTTGAGAATTAATGAAAATTGGTGATTGATGGCATTATAAGATACAGTTTGGACAACGTAGAATAAGTAAAGATCTCCCTCTGGTGGCTAAAAATTGTCCACACATTGCAACATATTGCACTGTGTTGTATTTGCATAAACTCCAGGTAGAAAAAACACCATTGTTTGTGACATGTACCATGGAAATATTATGGTTTTGTTAGGACAAATTTCCATGGTTGTGTGCCATGTATATCTTTAATATATCAATAGTACAATTGTTTTGCATCTGATTCATCCCTGTTCCAATTTACTGCCATATAAGAATATTTATGGCCTGATCATTATTGTTTTCTTCAGATTTATCTTGTGTCTTTTGCATTTAACGGGTTATAACTACATAATTCACAAAAGGAACTGAAAAGCAGAAGCATTTTTCAAGAACTGAGTCCCTGTGGAGATGGTGTGTACATTAGGTCTGATATTAATATCTTTCCTGTGAGGATGGATGTCAAAATGAAGACTGTTCCCTGCAATGCTTCAACAGGGTGTTGATGTTACTCGTAGACAATATTAATCTCTCAGATAAATGAGACGGAGACTCTTTACTTTCTGTCTCCAGCCATTCTTTGTTCACCTTTGTTCTCCTCAGAGAAAAGTTGATGATGTTGAAACCTCAGCATGATGGACTCATCTACTGGTCAGAGACAGGCTTTGTTTGGAGAGGTACTAACCGATACTGAGATCTGTTCATGTGTTTAAAGTTGCCTTTAAATGTAAAGGTATAAAATGATTTCTTCCTTTTTGTGAACAGATGTACTGGCTCATCTGATCTGTGTAGGTCTGTGTAAGTATGAACTGTTACTTTCCTGAAAATGATGGCAAGGTGGTAGATGTTCAATTACTTTACTTTTATTCTTTAACACTTGGGTTCTTCTGTGTGTTGGAGTTATATAACCAAAAAACACTGATTGCAATAACATCTTATTATCAAATTACCTCAAAAACTCACTGAGCTTTAGTGTAGATGCAGATTGTTCTTTTTAAATGCTTCTGTCCCTTGTAGATGCGAATCTGCATGTGAATGTCAGAATTAAGTCAGGTTAAAGTTTTATTATGCTAATGAGCTGAATTTACTTGGTTAAAACCAAATCTTTCTAGGACTTTTTTTATATAAGCTATTTAATACCTAGAGCAATATTTGCTTGCTTTTGTTAGTAGCTGTGAAGTCGTCTTTTATGCTGTTTTTTTAATAGTTGGAATAAGATTTTTACAGTAAATTGATAATTGAGACTTACATTTCCAGTGTAGTCATAGGTTACCTCTGACCCGACATTAGAAACACTGTAAATCAACTGTCCAAGCCAACACATACTGTGTCCATCTCCTATAGATTATAAGAAATGAACATTTTTTACAGTTGTAATGCAAGTGGTGTTATTTTAACATTTTTTAAATTGTTTTTTGTTACAATTATATTTGGTCTATATTTAGCAAAGTGTTTTAGCTAATCAAGAAGTATTGCTGACAATTTACACTTAATTTCATCATCATGTCTATATATTTTTAATAAACTTTATATAGCGATAATGGTGGTCACTGTATAAAAAATAAACCCCTTTAGGGCTTTACAAGATCCTGATCCTCTTGGTGAGGTTTATTTTGTGAAAATGATCATCTGTCTGTACATCACTTACTTGACTGAAGTGTAACTTACAAGTTTGTTCTCAAAAAGAGAGATTCCCTTGTGTCTGTGTGTTACAAAACCACTGTGCTATCATTGTGCTCTTAATATTGTGTTCTTCTAGACTTGATAACCCCGATAAAAGGTTAAATTGTCACAGCTTTTCAAGCACAGTATTCTCACACATTATCCCTTTCACATTTGGTGAGTTTATTTTGGTGTATGGATCAGGCTGAAGAGTACAGAAAGAAATGCATTGCTGATTCAGGCCACCGGGGACCAGGGTGCTGTCAACTTGTCAAATCATACAGGACTGTCACCAGCAGCTTGATGACACACTAGGATAGTTGCAATGCATGTCAGTCTCCTCCAAGCCTTTAGATGGCGCTCTTGTACCTCATGTGTTATGACGCCTTCACACAGCAGCTGTTGTATGTACTGTAATTGAGTTGCTTGTTTAAGGAGCGAGCAGCTGAGTGTTGAATCTGTGATACTGACAGAGATGAGTGTGAAGATGTTAGTTACAGATAACAAATGAAAATGATTCTGTGATCAATACAAGCCTGTTTATTGAGTTGTACTGTGACTGTTGGTGCTAATTATTAAACCAGTGCAATATTGAATACGTCTGACAGTACATATAAATTTTACTGTGCCACGATGCCAGCATCTGTAATCACATTTTAACGTTTTTTTTTATGACCGAATTATCAAAGATACATCTTGCTCAGACCAAACCATCTAAAGCAATATGCTGTCCATGTCAAATTTATATCTCATATAAAATTTATATATTTTTACAGTATGCCAATAATTGTCTCACTTGAGTCTGTTCCTTTTCTCCTATAAGGGGTTTATTGAGAGACATCTGAGAAAAGTGAACAGGTAAATCAAACCTAACTCTATTACATGTTCTGAGCGAAAACATTTCCTTTGCTTAACCTGATTTTGCCGAGTAAAAGATATACCTGCATCAACATACATGTTTGTTGACCCTGGAACAGCACTGCTGTAGAAAAACGATAACTGCAACCCTAAAATCAGAGGGAAATGATGGTGAGAACCGTAGTTGCAACCCTAAACAGTTTTATTGAACTGTAAACGTATCCCTAGAATTTTATTGGTTGATTAAAATGTTTTTCCAGAGTCAACAATGATGTTAACCCACGAACATCTCTCACTTGGCAAAATCAAGAAGGCAATTTTGTTTCCTTTGGGTTTGCATGTACATGTGTGTTCTTTGTGCTGCAATGGTACTGTAGGTGGATTAGGAGCGATTAAGAGAGCATAAAGTTGACATGTACATCTGAGTACAGTAGTAAGAAGTATAATAATTATACTTCTAGTGTCCCTGCTGTAGTCTATGCTCTGATTGCCACTTTAATCAGTGACTGATTAAGTCTTGTGTTTAAAGCTCCAGGTTTGTGTGAGTCACTGGTCTTGCTGTACTCTCCTCTGGGCCTCTTGGGGCCGCTCTGATTGGGTTTTAATTTGCCGGTCAGGGGTTGGCATTGGTGCTTTATTAGCTCGGCGACCGGCTGAATTATGTACAGCGCTGCTCTCTGCTATTGATCTGTGACTTCCGCAACAAGGTCAGTGTGAGGAGAGACAAGGGAATGGATTAATCAACAACCAATAATGTCGTAGCTGTAGAGTTACCGGCAGACATGAAACATTTCTATTAGAAGGACAAGGTTTTTATTAATTAAAAATGATTTAATCTAGGAGGAATGTTAGAGTACATTCAGGACTGTAAACGGTAATGCTTGATGCTTAAATATCTCGTGAAATTGAAATTGGACTTTTATAGTGGCCTTTTCTGTCTGCTTTGGCCCTCCTTCCACACTAAAACAGCGTTTTTGTCCAGTGAAAACTGATCAAAAATGCTCTCCAAGGTGTGTAAATTTGCATGCAAAAGTAAATATGCCTGACTGAAATCACACAGTATGAGCTTTTCACGTATTTTCTACATGCAGAATTTATAGAAAAGCAAGAGAATTTAGGCATTTGCAGATAATCATGTATTATTACAAACTCAGGGTTTAGAAATCAAAACTGTTTTCAAATGTATCATAGTTAATGTGGACATGGCCTTAGACAGATGATGTCATCTCTGGCTGCCATGCATCTCATGGTCTGAGCCTTTGTCTTTATCTTGTTTCAAGGCCTGATGGGAATTTACAGTTGTATTTGGGAAGTAGAAGAAAAGAGAGAGAGTAGGGGTACAAATCTGTGCCTCATCTAATACAACGTGTCATACACACAATGCAAAGGTGTGAGAGTGTGTATTGTGTGTCATGTTGAAACCTGAGAGCTGTTGCTCAGTCAGTGTAGAAAGACAGATGATGGGCCCTGAGTGAAGTGACAACACATTCCTTCTGTCATTCTTCTCATCTCATCACCTTCTCCACGCGATGCTCCTCTTCTCACCAGAATGCACAGATACACTCCACTTGGGCCTTCAAGGTCCCATATTCTCTTTCCCCTGTTTTTCTCTCTCCCTTTTTTTCCTTCCTCCCACAATACTTCCCTCATATTTCCTCATTTACCAACACTCATTCATCCAAATTAGCTGCATGTTCGCATTTCTCTCTTTTCTCATGGGCCGTATCTCCTCGCAATTGGCTTTCTCTCTGCTTGCTTGATTCTCTCCAAAATTATGTCTCATGTTGTTCACGCAGATTCGGTCGCGTCTTCATGCAAGTGATTTTGGGGGAAACTTTCTCTGCCTGTAAAAAGTAACAATTATTTAGCTCAAAAAATACGATTTGGATGCTTGCACGCTATTGCTGCCTACAGAGGCAGGATTTAAAGGTATAATAGATGCACTTATTCCAAAACTTATGAGATTCCTCATGAGGTTCTGTGACCGTATGAACGGATGCTCATAAAGTAGGAAGTAGGCAGTGAAGCATCTCGCCTTGGAACAGAGCTTATTTTGCAGAAAATTACATAGCCCAATTATTGCGAGGTAATGACTTTTGCTTATGAGTTGCAGTGTTATATCAAAGATTTCGGTCACAGATGGCGTTCCTCACAGTATGAACACCATTCCAAACATGGGAACTATATCAAATCCTCATATAAGCTAAATGAACATAACTGGGATGATTTTTCCAGTATCGGGCTGTTTGAGCGGCAGAGTGTTCTCAGGATATGACTGTAGGTCTTTGGGTGTTTGATCCCATCAGAGTCTTTTCAAGACGTGGAACATTTGGCATTCCCTACTCATGTTGCCGGCTGGATGCAGGTGATGCTGAGTATATGGCTGAAGGGTATACTGTATGTAGCTTTGATAGCATAGATTTTATGATGTAGTCCAGTACTACTGATCAATGATGGGATATTGATGAGCAGACTTTTTGGTATTCTGTCCTAGCTACGGCTGTGCAAGCTATGGTGTCTACAATACATTTATGCCTGTCCACTCAGACTATTATCCAATTTTTTTCTTTTTTGTCCACTAGATGGCAATAATTAAATAAAAAGGCTAATACTGGCTCCTGGTTCCTAGAAGTGTAGAATGTAACTGTGTGCATTTGTGTGTCCATCAACCATCTATCTATTCGTTAGTCATCTTTTTTTGTCATTTTTCTGTTGTTCACTTCTTGAGTTTATTATCCATTGAGTTCTTGCCTTTCTCTCAGAGCAACTTGATGAAGGTAGAGGTGTGTATGTGTGTGTGTGTGATATCTGTGGGATATCTGCTCTGACAGACGTACTGAAGGCCTGTCATTAGTGACCTTTCTCCAGCTGGACGAGTTGCTGCTCTTTCAACTAGCGGGAGGCAGTTCTGATTCTCTTCTCACACCAGAGAACAGGAGAGAGAAAGAGACAGGTAGTGTAGTACTAAAGGATAAGAGATTATGGGCCAGAAGAGTCTGATTTATGGTTAAGACACAAGCAGAGTGAAACAAAAGTAAAGAAGAAGAGATGGTTCAACATTTTGGTGTTGATGTGTCTTGTGTACTGAATGTACTTTTTATTTTACACACCAGATCTGTTGACTATATATATAGCATACCTCTGATATACCTCAGGTATCCTGAAATGTGATTTTAACAGGCAGACTTTAATTAAATTGTTTTAATTTAAATTACATATGTAGTCATATTGTAAGAAAAAGTTGTGTACCTCAACTTCATTTGACATACAGCTTCATTAATTAAAGTATGTTGTGTTATGCTTATAAAATAAATAAAAATTTTGAAAAAAGAATCTTACTGATGTTTTAGTATCTTTTTCAGAATTAAATGATGTTGAAATTATAACACAGGCAGCCTTACAAACGCAATACCACAGACATAAGCAAAAAGCTATAAAATAGTTTCCTTAAGCTTCCATTTCTCTGGATACAGTATTAAAACATTTTAAAATATATAGCATTATTTAAAAACATTTAAATTATACTCGTTTGCCACTCCATTTAAAGAGTTTGACCCATGTAAATTGTTGGTGCTTTCCCGTCACATGAGTTTATAGATATCTTAGGTTTAGTACTGTACACTGTGTTCAACTTGTTCTTTGAGTCATCATGGGACAGCAAGATTTAAGTTCAATTGTTTTACAAGACGAGAACTTTTGGGGGCTTCTATGAGTTGTTGTTATTCGCTTGAATCTGGCTTTTTCTAATATGGTTAGTTCAACTAAAAATGAAAATTCTGGTTGTAATGGCATCGGTAGGAGGAAATGACAGAATTCTCATTTTCTTTTCTGTTTCATTCTGTTTCTGGTGTTGGTGTTTATTAGCAAAGTAAAACTAAACTTTCCTCATTTACTCTCACATCAAGTTTTTCAGTTGGTGCACAGCATCTCACAGTATTATGTTCAGCCATTTATTTTCTGTTACCATGACATCCCAGCTTTCCTACCTCTTCATCTATGTATTTTTACATCCAGTTCTTTCATCTGCTGTTTTTCTTTTCTTCTTATCCTTACCTATTGGACCCTGTAATGCTGAATTGTGACCTACTAAGGTCTGGAAAAGCTAAAGCGTGCATTTCTCCTGCATTTTTATCCCTTTAAATGTGGATAAAGAGAACACTTTAGATAGACATCTCAGTGCAAAGTTCACATGGTCAAGTTCACTTTTATCATCTTTTATCTTTACATTTGATTAATTAGGATGTATGAGGCAGCCACACATTGCTTTTATCCTCCAAATCATATCAGGTGCATTTTTCACACTCTCAGAGTGTAAATTGGTACTTTAACAGCCTAAATTTTACCTCGTTTCCCCTCGGTCCCACTTACAGTACCAACGTAATGTTTTTCCTAAAGCAGAAATAAAAAATGATACTTTACACGGGCTGTTGGTTGTGTTGGTGCTTTTTGGTTGTTATGAAACAAGTTTAACACAATTAAGCAATTTTAGTAAATAAAGAGGCTAAGCATGTTTGACTTGATACTGTACTGTGTATGTTGACAAATAGATTGTATGAAAGGAAACATTTTTAGACTGTAAGATCAGGAATGTTTATTTTGAAAGTACAGTACATAGGGTTTAGTATTCATTTTCATATTGTAACAATGTTCAAAATATATTTCACTATTCTATTACATAATTATTTTTGACTGCCAAAATAGCTCCTAGTTCTGCCCAAAGAATCCTGCCCCCATAAATTCAGCCAAGCGCACACTTCTTTTTTATTGTGGCCAAGAGGAGCAAATATAGAGCTTGAGACATAAACCCCTCATGCTGACACAACCCCAAAGCAGCAATTGCCCCTCTCCCTATGATTCATCAGACAGGATCTGCTGGGTATGCAGAGAAAAAATCACAACATGTGACTGCATGTGTGACTCTATAGATGCATCTGTGTATTTCCCATTTTCCTAAAATACAAAATATAAACACAATATTTTGGATCACCATTTGGCCAAATAAATAAATATAGCATTGGCACAAACAGCTGTACTGAAAATATTTTAGTTCACATCTTAGTTAAATATTAAAGAACATGTTAATGTGTGTACAGTAGGCCTTTGTGAGATTGTAAGATGCTCATCAGGCTGAGTGAGGCGTGTGTGTCCGTGTGACACTAACTATGTTATTACTGTAGGATCAGAAGTGAAGATTGTTCCGTTTCCCATCAGCAATGGCCAGGGTATTGATCTGGTCTGTCAACACACCTCTGTTATACTCTGTTTACTGAGAATACACACACCCCATGTGCTGAGTGGCAGACAGTATCCACATGCTAAAGGGGATTTTTGATTGTTTACAGTATTTAAAAAAACTGGCAAATCTTCAATAAGAGACACGCATGCTTATGTATCTTATGTCATTGTCATGCACCAGTTTTTTTATTTTTTGTCACATTTGTCAGTGCTAATTTTTTTTCTCATGTTAATATTTCAAGAAATTGTGTGCTTTTTGTGCACTACAATGTATTTCATTATTTTTCTATGATGAACTATATGATTTCTTTTTCACCTTTTCTCTCTTTTCACACATTCAACTGCATGTGGTTATGATTAAATCTCCTGTTATGAAACTAAAATGACAGGTTCATTTAAAAGTCGGTTGTGTCAGAAGTGCTGTTAATTACCCAGAATTTAACTCTGCAGGAAAATGGTCCTCTATGGTTGAAGAGCCCTGGACATAAATAATACCAAAATTGCCCCAGATATTTGAAATAAGATTAATAATGGATTGTAATATAGTGATTTAATTGAAGTGTTTGACATGGACACATATGCTGTGGATTAATATGTTTGGAAAACATAATGTTCCTGGAAATATTGAGGCAAATAGTGAAATAATGCTTATGGCTATTAAATGGTACAAAATATGTGTGTTCAGTAATTATTTTAGCTAAATTGTAATTGTGATTGTAATATGAAAACATCCAATGCAATCAGTACAGATTTTCTGTGCATTTAAGAAATCCACGCATTTGTACACAGTCTGTCTGTAAGAGTCTTTACTCATGATGTTACATCACCTGCTTTTTCACCTGCTGTTTTTCTTTTCCTCCATCACCCACTCCGCAACTCCCTCTGTCTCTTCCTCTCATTTCATCTTAGAAGTATCTTCCCTCTCCCACCTTGTTTTTTCTTCTACACCCTCCATCTGCCTCCTATCAGGCTGTCTCTCTTTATTACAGACCGCCTGCGTCTCTCACCTTGTCCCTCGAAAGCTCCGCCTCGCGAATTAGACCCTGAGAGAGACGAAGTGAGTGAACAACCAAACTGATGGGGGACTGAAGGAGCAGCCAAAATCAGCAAAAGTGATGACAGGTTATTTTTCACCACCATCCCTTGACAGCGCAATGCTGTTTTCTCTTCTCCTCTGACACATGGAAGATTTAATCTAGCCATCTCTGGGCGGCCCTTCCGCTCCTGTAACCAAATGAAAGCCATGATTACACGCGTTAAAGGCGGAGGGGGGGCTCGAGGCCTCGGTTCGGAAAAGGCCAGGGCAGCAGATTCGCCGGGCTCGGCAGGGTGATTCGGTGCACGTGGGTACACGTGTTCAGACGCGTCTGTGTGTAAAACATCGCTGTTGATGGTCGTCTTTATTGTTATAGAAGGTTATTGTTTCGTGTGTCAGGTGGGAGACATCTCCAGCCATAAAAATGAATCGCACACTGCAGACTCGCGCGCCGCTGCGTTAAATGATTATTCTAATAGCCCTCCCTTCTCATCTAAATCTCTCCTCCCTTTCTCCTATGTTTAAGAGATCAGCTTTGAACAATATTACATGCAGCTAGATGGTTCCAGGGCACATGGTCTTCTATTTTTATATGTTATGTCAAATGAGTCATAACAAGTTCATGATGCCCAACACTAAAGCTTATACCATGCGAATTTCTTTAAGAGAAAATTGTCTGGTTATTTTGTATGTTTCATAGCGATTCAAAGATTTTCAAAGATCTGCGTTTCACCTCTCCTGCCTCCAGAAACTCTTAAGAAGTCATGTGACTGTCTCTTTAAAAGTCAAGCGAGTCCTGTATCACTGCATGCAATATTTATTCTATTCCACTGCAAGGCCTTAATGGTTATTTTCCCAGCCAGCTGAGTGCACCATAACTCCAGCGCGAAGCAGCAGGGAACATGGAAATCAGAGGGATATTTTATGTTTAGATAAGATAATGTCTAAACAAGGAGAATGCATTTATGGATAAAAGCTTTCCCCACATTCCCATGGTACTCTGACTATGCAGTTTATGTTTGCAAACTCTGTTAAAGACACACATTTTGTTTGGGTTAGACTGAAATCACACCATTTAAATAATTGAACCTTATGTCACATTAGTGCTCTGCTCAGTGATAAGTTTATATCTCTTCGTTAACTGTAGCATTGTATTGTCTGTGCACACGCCTCCCTCCTGTCTGCTGACACAGAATAAATTGTTTAAAGTAGTGACACAGATGTATTCGAATGACACTTCCACCTCCCCTTTTGTCCTTTGCTGCAATGGACCCAAGCCAAACTCTTTTAAAATCATATTATCAAAACGCCTACAGGACAAAAACTATATTTCTGACGAGCTACCAACAGGCCGCCAATAACAGCCTAATGTAATTTGGCAAATTGCATTTACAACGCTTTACATTCTTGATTGGATTACTCTCAGGAAAAAATTGGTCACACTCCACTCCTAATCAAGTTAATCATTGCTTTCAACTCAAAATGTGTAAAATGAAAAGGAAACAAGGTTTATTAAACATACAGTGTGCAAACCTCAAGTTTTAATATGATTAGTATCAATTTCTCATTTCCGAAAGAAAAATGTGCTCAATATCTGTTAGGCTTTCTGCGATATCAGTTATTTCTTCCAATCCTGATGTAGAATTAGAAAACAGTTTAGCCTGGAGGATTAGTTACAGTCAATCGAGTCTTTATTTAGTTACAAATTGCAAAGCCAAAGCACCTCAATGAGAAGTCTTTTCACTTCTTCGTTTGAAACAAACAATAACTATAAAATGCTTGGAGTTATGGTGCTTTCATGGGAAAACATGTCATTTGCGAGGTGATAAATATTTTAGTGTGCTAATTACTTTGGTTGTTAACTTCTCCTTTTGAGAACCAAAGTGTTTGCATGCTAATTGTTCTTTAATGACTACATATCGGGCAGTGTTGCTCTGCTGGGAGATCTATATTTACCTTTATTTTCTTATCATTTAGACAGGTATGCGTCTTGTTTTTATGTACTAGGGGTGTTTTCCTGCATTAGCAGTCAGGCATTGAGAGCCAGCTGGCAGCAATACAAATACAGTCATGGTTAACATATCACTGACACACCTCCTTTTGGCTCTCTCTCTTTATGCCTCTGTTTATTTGTTTATTTACTGCATTTTTGCTTCATGATGCAAAGAGATGGAGGCATTTTAGACAACAGCATGATGCAACGAGACCTGGGGATGTGGAGTGTGACAATACATTCCTCAAAGGGAAACTGTCACCAGACAACATCTGTGTCCTAACACTCCACTTATCTATCTATCTATCTATCTATCTATCTATCTATCTATCTATCTATCTATCTATCTATCTATCTATCTATCTACCTACCCAATCTACTTTGTCTATTTTGTTGTCCTCACCTGTGTTGCTGGTGGGTGGATCTGAGTCAGCCTGATGGTCTGGATCTGTTCATTGCTCCTCAATGGATGGAGCAGAGGTGGTTATTAGCAGAATGGGGTTCACTGATGCTGTGTGTGTGAGGATAATTCAGCTGAGTAATACAGAAAAATCACTGGTGCTAACCAAAAAACAAACAAACTGCAATTATATGCACACTAATTCAATTAAAGGAGCAGATGTTTGTGAAATCTTTTTACAGTGTAAAACATGTCATCTGAATGGTGTGGCTGTGTTACTGTAAGCTTACAATTAATGTTTTAGTTTCTGAAATGTATTTTTATAATTAAATTGTGAATTTATTATGTAATTGATTTGTATTTAATAATATATCCAAACCATCGCAACGGCTTGCCTAAAGAGGGTACAAACACAGAGAACAAAAAGATTTTAAAAATGATATTAGAAAAATTGAACTGCCTCTGATTTTTAAACTCCTTAAAGAAATCTTTATATTTGCTGTCTAATGATGTTGTTCCTGTCTTTGCATCAGGTGTGTTAAGAAAGCAGCTCCCCATCATAGTCTTGTAGGCGGCTGACCTCACTAAAGCTGGGCCTGCAGCTCATCATCTTTCCTTAGAACTTTTCTTTTGATAAAGTGAATTGGTGATTCGCTGACTTCAGACCATGTCTATATCATTTAAGGATATTTTCCATCTGTTTACCAGCTTACCGGTCTCATAATGCTAACCACAAAAAACTTACTTAACTAACCCCCCCCCCCAATAGCTTAAACACTTTACCCCCTTCATAAGATGCCCTCCATTCCTTTAATTAGCGCTTTAGCCGAACTCACGTCGTCTCCTACACGCTTTGTTGTCGCTGCTGCTGTTTCTTTCAAATGTCAAGCGCGTCCTCTGTTCTTGTTTAGCTCGCCATGTCTCTTTTCCTCCTAAAACCTGCTCAGTGATCTCATTTATTAAATGTCATGTAGGAACTGCGCTGGCGCAGAATGAGCGCCATCAGAAAAGGCCCTCCGCAGGCAAAGATGCGTTTGACGCGGCCTCAGACGCCACATCCCATTATCGTGTTCAAACTCTGGGCGAAATATTTTGAGCAACGGCATATGCTCCCTAACTTTAGTGACATGAATAGCCAAGGGAAACACACAGGAAAAGGCTTTTCCCGTGTATTCACAATGCGTCTGTTTCCAAACGGAAAATGCGGTGTATAAATTGATGCAGTGTAGTGTCAGTATATTACAGTCGGTCGAAACTGTAATATAATATTGATTATGATATCGATTGAATTAACTACACCAGCTCCATTACTGTCCTCCCTGCTTAAAGTTGACTTATCCATTAGTAGGAGAAAGCGCACGCATTAAAACGCGCGTATAGCGCTTTTGAAAAATGTCCTTTTTCTCCGCAAAAGATGTCCAATAGTGAGCAAAAAAAAAAAACTTTGTTAACTTCTTCCACGAGGAATTTATGAAGGCAACATCGGCTGTCTTACCGCACGCTCACAATCCATTAATCTTGAACGTTTTAACGCAGCGTGGAAGAATAATTTGCGTCCTTGTGTCCGGTAGAACGATGACAAAATATCGCCCCTATTTTCAGTGGTTCGGGGTGTCATCCCCTTCTGTCTACTAGTAGTCGGCGGGTCCACCTGTAAGATACTTCTTGTGAGGGGTGGGACCCCATCAGCAATGTCACGAAAAGAGGCGGTCCGTGCACTGGCTTTGGAGAAGGATTGGAAAAGTAAAGACGGTCTCCTGCGCTGATTGGGGGTCCGGAGGGGAGAACGAGGAGGGCGGGAGGATTGCGCTCACGAGCCTTTGTGTTTCACTTCTAATATCTCACATATCAATAATTGAGCGCGCGAGCAGACGGACCCCACGCGCTATGTGTTCTACTGCGCGCGGAATCGACAAGGGCCTTGATCCGCTTTTAATCGGCTATTCCACTACGGACTGAGAGGAGAACATTGGAAGTACTGGTAAAATATCAATGACAGTTCAGAGTCGGTGAGGGAAAAAACTGTTGTAGTCTTGACTTGAACAGTTGGAAAGGACTTCATATTGCAGTGAGGAGAGGTTTGGAGCGCTTTTGGTTTCCCGTGCACGGCAGGGGATTTGAGCGGAAAACGGTTTGTATTTTTGTGAGAAGACTGCTGTTAGGTGCAGAGTGAAGTTGGCATTATGTTAACGTTGGTTCTAGGCGCAGTGTGGTTAGTGTGCCATGCGTACGCACAGAATGAGACAGAACCCATCGTACTGGAGGGGAAATGCTTGGTGGTGTGCGACTCAAATCCCACCTCGGACCCGACTGGGACGGCTCTTGGGATATCGGTGCGTTCGGGAAGCGCCAAAGTGGCTTTTTCCGTGGTGAGGAACACGAACCACGAACCGTCTGAGATGAGCAATCGCACAATGGTGATCTACTTTGATCAGGTAAACATTCATTATGGAAATATAAGGGAAAAGCACTTAACAGTTTATAATGTTTATAAACTCTATGTAATTAAAACTGTATTTCTGGGTCATCAGTCGCTTTTTTCTGTAAATGAATCGCGGCTACAAATACAACCTTAATCTCGAAGAAATATTACATCGTTAACTAATATGTGTAGTCTGTTGGGAGATGTCACATTTTTCTCGACTTCACGTCGTAAAGGTCAATTACAGGCTAATGGCTTTCAATTATATCTAATAGCTTTGAACTTCAATTTTTCGTGTCGTAAAACTATTCTCCGTCTGATGTTGTGTATATGATATAAACGGTTTTCTGCTTTGCGGGAGGTTTTCCCATTCTTATGTTAAACCGATATTTTAAAGTAGAGCCAAAACCAATAGTTAAGAGACATTAAAGAGCGATAAAATGCGATATTGCTTGTCTGATCGCGCTTTGATATCTGAACCCTTCCTCAGGTACTTGTGAACGTTGGTAGAAGTTTCGACGAGGAAAGGAGCAATTTCTTCGCACCGCGCAAAGGGATATACAGTTTTAATTTCCACGTAGTCAAAGTGTATAACCGTCAAACGATCCAGGTAAGTGATTTTTGGTTATTCCTCATCTCTCACCTGTCCCACTTTTTGTGTGTTCCTCTCTTAAGTATTCTGCGGTGCGTGCGCGCGCACGCAGGGGAGTAAAGTGCACGCGGGAGAGTGTTATTAATTCACACAGCATAACCTATATATAGTCTTGTTTTTGAGGTAGCCTCAGTGGGCTTTTAGTTGTGAAATCTTCACGTCTTTCCTCTCTTGTCTAGAGAGGTTTTTATGCACTTAATTAGCACGAGATTAATAATCAACCAAAAGCTGTTGTGTCTAGTGTCTGGCGCGTGTTCTGGACCATGGACAGAGAACGTGACGGATCTCTGCTCCGTAAAGCACAAACGTGACTTACAATACTTTAAGTTAATTTTAAACAAGTAAATAAATTAGGACATTAAAATAAAGTTTATTAATATAGTTTGGTTTACAACTTTGATTAAATGATGCAATGTATACTATCAACTAAAGCCATAAAAATAGGCTGTCTTGTCTTCCCGAGGATTTACAATTACATCCCGCTATTGCGCTCTAATCGACGACTGAATTAAAAGCAAACTAGTCAAGTCACATATTTCAGTGCAAACATTGACTCACTGAAGACAATGAGCTGTCAACATAAAAACACAGACACAAAATTATATAAGACGATACGAGCTACATTAATCGAAAGATATTTATTTGGGACAAATAATAAACGTTAAAGTGCATGTTTCGTTATTTTTTTCCCCATTTATTTCAGTGCGGTGCTTATATGGATTATTCTTGTACTTTATACATTTATTTATACTTTATATATTTTATCAGATGCAATGCATTTACACAAAGAGACAATCTGAAATTAAAGCAAGTGGTTAAAAGGAATATAATGGAATATATATATATATATACACACACACACACACACACACATATATATATATATATATATATATATTCCATATATATGTTCCTTAAGTTTAAAAGGCCAGACTTATTGTGTTTTAAAATGACTATTTTAAAATAAAGCCATTGTATTCATAATGAGTAGTTCTTAGTCATTCTGCACAAACATAAAATGCATTTTGAATGCTCAGCTTCCTACATTTGGTTGGCAACAGTTGAACAAAATCTGTACGAAAACTGTAAAACTGTCATACACTCTGATTAAATGATAAAAATAAATATTTTAATGTATATTTTATAAATATCACATGGTACTTTAAAGAAACAAATACATTTCATTCTGTTGTCTTAAAAGGGAGAAGCGGGCCTCTCTACACCAGACAACAAGCATATGCAATTATCTAAATTGTGCTGCAAAAAAATAGTCAGACAGCCCATACAGTGTACGTATGGATCTCATAATTTTTAAAATAAGAACTCCATACACCTGCTCTAAATATAGCTCTTTTCTAGTTTTATTACAGTCCCCTAGAGTTTAAACATCTGGTTGTATTCCCACAGTAAATTTTATAGTGTCATGCGGTGCTTCAGCACTCCAAGAAAAACGTAATGGTTTCTGATTGGTTCTGAACACTGGTTCAGGTGTTTGATAGTTTAAGAATCTAATAATCACATTCTATAGTTAAAATACTATAGCTGATTTTCTTCATTTTAAGTGAAAATCATAAAGCTCTGAAACTGATTTTGTTAACACATTTAGCTAAAATTAGAAATCTAGCAGCAAATGCAGCACCAATTGTCTGAGAACAAAAAATGTATGCTTTTTAAAAGAAAAAAGCAGCAGGCACGATTTGAATTAATTGCAGATATATACTTTTTAATATTTTTGCAGAGTACAATTCTTTTGAGCCCACAAATATGACAGAGGGTAATTTTAGAAAATTACTTTCTGACCTAAAATAATGACCCTGTGAATAAAGATGACAATAGAGAGCACATAAAAAAACATTTAGTCTTTGCTTGTGTCCAATGTCTGGGAGAAGGCGAAAGAGGGGGTGGTCCTCCGTCACTCCACTGCGTCATTTGGACAAGAAGCTGTTCGCTTGGTTCCGCTTAATGGAGCATTAAAATGTGTGTTGAGTCAGTAATGAACCATTTACATTATCTCTGCCTAATTTTTTGGGTACATCTGTATTAGTGATATTTTGCATATGGGTTAATGTTACAATCATACAATGATTGTACGATCCACATGTATTAGAACTGAAGAATAGCTTAGAATTACAATTACAAGGCTTGAGTTTGATTGTAGGAATGTGAAAGTCACCCAAAGGACTTACTGTCAATATATGCCTTGCTGTGATTGTATTGGTCATTCTATTAATAAATGCATTGCGTTGTTACTGAGGGAACATAGTGCTGAGCACTTGTGTAAGTTTAGCACAATGAGTGTGTGTTTTCTTAAAGTATATGAATGTGTATTTGCATATTAATAGTGATAGCATCTGAATCAGAAGTGCCTTTCCAATAACCACAAGTTAATTCCTCAGTTCTTTAAAGTGTCAAATACCGTTTTCGCTCCTCTCTAGGCTCAGTTTGAAAATAGAAGTCATAGTAGAACAGACACAAAAAAACAAAGGCCCATAAATGCTTTGATCAACTTTTTGGGTTTGTGGGGAAATGCATTACATTGTCAAAAGGCTTGTGAACATGCAAAAGAAAAGGAACAAGAGTGTATGTACATTACATGTAATATTGATGGTTAGAAAATTAAAATAGGCCCTTATTTATAAATATAACAGTACAGTTTCCCACTCTCCCTTTGGGTTTTACCTGTTGTTTTATTCAGTCTAGCAGTACCTGAGTGTTATGGCTGCTTAGCTCACCTGGGGTATTGTTCACAGCTGAATTATATTGTAAAATTTGGTTTCTTAAAGCAAGATCATAAAATGGCACACTTAAGGGAGAAAAAGAACCAAGAATAGGTATGTGTGTGTGCCTTAATGGGAGCCTCTTTCTAATCCAAATGCTTCTATGTTACAGGTGAGCCTAATGCACAATGGCTGGCCAGTGATCTCTGCCTTTGCTGGAGATCAGGACGTCACGCGCGAAGCAGCCAGTAACGGCGTCCTGATTCAGATGGAGAAAGGTGACCGTGCCTACCTCAAGCTGGAGCGGGGCAACCTGATGGGCGGCTGGAAGTACTCCACATTCTCTGGCTTCCTGGTCTTCCCCCTGTAGAGGAAGGGCACACCAAGGAGGGACTATTGCTCTTTAGCTCGCCGGCTTGTGGGAGATAGGAGGGATATGAGGGTGGATGAGAGATAGAATGATAGCGAAAATGTAAAGATAAAATATAGAAGGAGAATTTTTTTGTGGTAGGCTCTCAGTCGCACTCACTTCGCTCTGCTGCTTGAAAACAGCTCTGGACAGCCAAAACTTTTTTAGTATCCTTATTATAAATGATAATTAAAATGATCTGGAAAGAAAGAATACAGAGGATTGTTGCCCTTCCCCTCTTAGTTCATCCCATCACAACCCACTTCCCAAAAATCTTCATCAGCTTTAAGGATTGTCTCTCAGCAGCCCAAACTTTCATTTCACACAGATCACATCTCTGTATATTCTCTCCATAAATGCATACCGTGAGTCTCCAATGCCATTGTCATTCTGGTAGGTACCTAGGTCCAGTCGCCCTTCTTCTGCTCTGCTGCTCCTCTTACTCGCCCTTCGTTCCTCTGAGAGGGCGTCTTTGCTCTGTCATGACTGATGAATCTCTGGATCCCCACAAAAAGACTGCATACCGGATATATACATATATAAATACATTAAAAATCTTAAAGTTTCTATATGATTATGATATACTCGATGCCTAACTGAATTTGGTCAACTCTCTGTATTTCTGTATTTCAGTGTTAATACTTAGTGATTGTGTGTGGATTATCAGGCTGCTGTCCAACTACCAATGCTTCTTGTTTTGTTTCGGTCAAAAATGTGGCTAAAATGAAACTATATCAGAAATACTATAAAGTACTATAAAGTTTTATTATCATTGATTGTAAGATATATGTGAATATTTAGCAGAAAAAAATCCTCCCTTTTAATCAGTTACATGACCTATTGTTTTTTTCTTTGATTCAATAAAAATTAAATGGTACTTTTTATTTTTCTTAATCTGATTCTGTGCTTGAGATTTTAGATTATGACCTACAGGTTTTAAGAATCATACTTAAACACATCTTCTCACTTAACCTGTTAACTGTCACTGTTTTACAGGTGGAACACTTCATTTTAATATTTCATAGTTTCTAATCTAATCATGACTAATTATATATTGATGGAAAAGTCTAAAGAATAAAATATTTGAAAAAAAATCAAATAATAAAAATTAATTAAAAAATTAATAAAATATTAATGTAATTTTTAAAAAACACCTAAAATGAGAAAAAATAAAAAAGATTTAAACATTGTATTTCAAATGCATTGCATTTTCATTTGCATGCTCAATATGTGCAGTGACAGTTATCAGGTTTAATGACTTTGACAAATCTGTATATGTGTGTGTTCCATAGAGGAGAAATGACACACTGTTGGTGTCTCATTGGTTTCTGCTCTCTCATGATGTAGATCTGCTTGACTGGCCTCCCTCTCTCTCTCTCTCTCTCTCCTCTCGTCTCTCTCTACCGGGTGATTGGGGCCTCTCTCTGCTGCACTCAAGACTCTAATGAGCTCCTGGGGGAAAATTAGCACTTACATAATAAGCAAACCCCACTGTTTACACAAAAATCATGTTGCGTACATCTTCCCAACTTTTTTCTTTTATTTGTTCTTTTTTCTTTGCTTTGTCACCAATCATTTCAGGCAATGAAAGGGATTTGATTGTTGACAATTTGTGGACAGAGTCTCTTTCTCATCCTTTATTCATTTTAATATAGGTAATTTGTGATTAAATGGGGTTCATTATAAATAACATATCTACTGGCCTTCCACCCAAATGCTTTTGTCTTCTTCAAAAGTCAACACAGTAACCAGTGCTCAGCGTTCTGTCAGGCAAGACGTTACACTTCTAGCTTTTCACAATGTGAAATACTGCTGTATTTGAGGGCCCCTCAAGAAAACTTGCTGCTTCAGTGCTTACTGTGAGAAGATGTAGAGGATGAACAGACAAGTGTTGAGCTGTGAAATGTTAACACAGCACCATAAGAGCCCTGTGTCTCTGCTGGCCTGTGCATAGACTGGATGGGCCTGTTTAAAACCACTCATTAGTGTCTGCACACGTATCATTTGTCGGAGCACAACGATGGAATGAGAGCTAAGAAGCATGTTGGAAGATCAGGGGGAAAAGGAACGGTTTTAACTTGCTTGAGTGGTAATTATGGCGTGTTGAACGATACAGATGATGAATACCACTTTAAGTATATTTTTAATTGTCTCATTGGCGTTCAGCATTCATCTTTGACATTTGTTTGTATGCGCATTCTTAGGTAAATGGTTTTCTTTTATTTAAAAGTTAAATAAGTAACCATTTTGTTGTCAGCTTGATTGCTATTTGTATTACCACAATTTTACAACAGATACCATATGGATATTGTTGTGAGACAACAGGTGGCAACATTTGTGGTCATTACCATTTTACTACAAATTATACCAAAAACTTTTCCTTATGCAAAATGCCTATAGGCTATATCTTGTCTGCCTGTTTATTACAAGGTTAACCAGCCATAAAAGTCTGCGCACATTATATAATTTCAGTCATCCACAGCGTAAGATCGTATTGTTCTTAAGAGGTACCCTAAAGGTCGCGTGAGATATTCCCTACTGTGACACGCCAAGCCCGTCTTTGGGCACAAGGCCCCGCGTGCTGACTGGAGTGAGGCACGTCATCCATCTCTCACGCTCTCCATTACCGGATTTCGCGCGCTACTACTGCCAGAGTATGACCCATAACGACGAAAAACAGCCATATGGTGTCTCTCCAAGAAGTGCGCTTCTGTTGAAGATTGATCGAGTGGAATGTTGAGGTGGTTACACTTACACATGGAGAGGAAAGGAACTGGAGTTTTGAGAAAGTGCAGCGTGACAGGTAAATAAAAAAACTTGTAGCGCATTTGACGTAAAACGTGACGTTAAACCCGGAAGTATTTTTTATCAATCATTTGGATTTTTCGGGACAAGCACCTCCCAAGGTTCTTTTACCTGCATGGCACAAAATTAGCATAAACCAAATGCCAGTAAAACTGTACTCAAGTTTGAGACTAGGAAAGGAAAGAAAGGATGTGACGTGTGGCCAAGTATGGTGACCCATACTTGGAATTTGTGCTCTGCATTTAATCCATCCAAGTGCACACACACAGTAGTGAACACACACACGCCGTGAACACACACCCGGAGCAGCGGGCAGCCAATGCTGCAGCGCCCGGGGAGCAGTTAGGGGTTCGGTGCCTGGCTCAAGGGTCTCACCTCAGTCGTGGTATTGAAGGTGGAAGAGAGCGCTTGTTATTCACTTGCCCCACAGCAACCGACTCTCTAACCCAGGGGTCAACAAACTTGATACTGGAGGACAGGTGTCCTGCAGAGTTTAGCTCCAACTTGCCTAAGCATTAGGCCACGACTGCCCCACTAGCTTATTAGTCTCATCAGTTTGCTAAAACATTGTAAGCAGTACCTTAATGGAATGCAAGAGTGGGACAACTGTCTTGATGGAACACAAATTTTTTTTAACACAATGTCTAGAAAAATATTCAGCTGATACAAGTTGGTGATGACAATAAATATAGGAGGTATCTAACAATCAGAGGTGGCAAAAGTAGATACATTCTTAAGTATAGATACTTGTATAGAAAAAAATATTGTAGTACATTACCCATTCTTTCACATCCTGGATAATTGTAGGCCAATAGTAGCCAGCAATAACCCTGTTTTGGGTGCCTCTGACGCCACTGTGATTTCCCTTCCCAGGGTTATTGTGGCACTCCGTGAGAACAGACCTCTTCTCTTCCTCTGACAGGACAACTGGCCGCATATACTGCCTACTGGGGCCGACGTAGAAGAGTCTGTCATCTATAGGAAAAATGAAAAAGTCACAATTAGTTGCAATCCAAAGTAAAAAGAAAAAGATCAAAATTACTACCTGATATCTGACAGAATAAACTACATCCCTTACGAAAATTAACCCCGGTTTTACTACAAATAAACCCAAAAACATTTTTTCTATAGTTAAACCATTGTAACCACAAATTAACCATGGTTTGGCTAAACTTATACATATTACACTTATTATTATTATTATTATTATACACTTATAGTTTAACCATGGTATTTGTAGTAAAACTGTGGTTATACAAATGGTAATCATTTTGCAAAAGAAACATGGTTACTACACTTTTACTATAATTAAACCATGGTTAATTTTCATAAGGGATTATAGTCACTTGTATAATAATACCAAGTCACGGGAGCTGAACAAGTACAGTTAAAGTAGCTTGTTATTTTAAACAAAATTTTTGAATTAAGCACATGGCTCAGGTTGTATCAGACAGTCAATTATCTTTTTTTATTATAAAATCTCTTGGTACTTATAGTTACCTTTGATGACAAAATTCGTAGAGGACCATCTCACTTTCCTACGAAAATTTTTAAGCTGTCTATAAAACGCAAAAGAATCAATTATAATCATATCGCTAGACTGTCGTAAAAAAGTTGGCGGTGACGGTGTGGTGACCAATTTGTTCCCCCCGAACAATTTGTTCCCCCTAGGACCCCGACTGGTAGCTTGTTCAACTGCCTTATCCAAAAGTTGTTATCGCGATATCTTGTTGCATAGCTAATTCCAGCTGCGTTAGCTGTTGTAGTACCCTCCGTTAGCTTGTTGTAGCAAGCTAAATAAAAAATAATGTGTTACAATAAAGATTATATAATTATATACCTTACAATTAAAATATCTAACTTAATTTCTGGTTGTTAAGAAATTCATCTCTCAAAGGTAAAACTTTATTCAAACAGACATAATTGAATTAGTATGTTTTTAAAATATATTTAACAGTTTTTTTTACAGTAGATACATTTGTAATTATGATGTTATTATTATTTTATTTATACAACAACAAAAACGTTTATAAATGTTGTATGAAAAGATTTTGACTTTATAAAAGATAAAGAATTCTTATTAAGCAGCATATTTTGTTTCTTAATCTTTCCTGAAAAAATCCTTAAAAGCTATGTTTCGATTTTGAACTGGGCTATACCTTTTTTATTATTAATATTATTATTATTATTAATACCAAAGAGAGGATACAGAATGACAAGCTTTTATATGCCAGTGGTGAGATAAAAGACTATCAGTCTTCAGAGCTTTCCTAATAGAAGTGGAGGATATCAAATCTGGTTAATCAAATAAATAATCAAATAAATAAAAAAATAAATATTTTTTAATCAAATAAGGTTAATAAAATAAACATATCAGACTCTTCTTTTTTATATTGTACAAAACCAAATATTACATGTTTAAGTCTAAGCCACAAACCAGGAAACAGAAGGTGTAAAATAACTTTTTCCAGAGAAGGTTTACATATTTTAAAGTGTCAAAACAAAATAAAACAAGTCCTCAGTTTAAAGATCAGAGAAAGAACAGTTTACATTTATAGCATCAGAGACAAATCTTTTTTCTGGGGTAACTGCAATGAACAATTTTATGACACACTTCTTTGATTTTGTTTTATATTACATCTTTCTGTGGCAAAGACCAAATCCTCAAAACAATGCCAGCAACATGGCATAAGATATGAAGCAAAACCAGGTCTGGGTATCAACATAAAGAGAAGTGAGAACATAAGTTAAACAAGAAAGGCCGTCCAGCCATCAAAGAAGAGTTTTCTTTGTAGAGTATTCTCCACGATAGGTGTAAAATTATGTAAAATCTACTTTTCTTATCCTTGGCAGTTACAGGGTAAACAACCTTATCCTTTATTGGGATACTATTGAACTCTATCATCAGCATTTGTAAAGGTCTTCAGCAGCTTAGACCAGCACAAGGCAATAGCATCTTTAGCAGGGCACACAGATATAATCATTAACATGATTAATTATTGCTGATTAGGAAAGATTATGATGATAAAGAAAACCTGTTATTATGCAAAGAGTTCTGTGAAAAATTTAAACTTCAATGTACTGTCAATATATACAACAGGATGGTGAGAGGAATAGCAGTTGCTCTGAGATGTGTATATTATTCTATATGTACATACAGTATATGTTGTATGGTAAATACAGTTAGAAGTCAAACTCTCTTAATAATGAGCTATAAGATTGTATTTTTATTTTTAATAAGAAATACACAGATAAATACTTTAATAGTTATAGGCCTCTAATAATTACACAAAATTATATAATAAAAGTGAGGTGGAGCCACCCCTTCAATGTTATGATATGACACATTTATTCAACGCCATACTATCTGTCTTTTATGCGTTACAGGGGTCTCGGGGCGTTAAGACGGGCATCACATCTGGTCCCTATCTTGGGGTCCCTACAGGGGGAACAAATTGGTAAAGCAGATTTACTAAGATATCTGAGCAGCTTTGTCACATGTGTACACTCATTATGCATTCTATCAACAAGACGTGTGTGTTTTGGTTATAATATATGTATTATGTGGACATTTACCACGTAAATCAGCTCAATTCATTGATCGCCACTCTTTTTCTAACCTGAAGGTTACCATTGTAGCGCCTTCTGCAGCCAGTGGTTAAAGCACATCGTATCTGCTTCCAAACACATCTAAAAATACACAAATATATTTACACATTTATTCAACGCCATACTATCTTTCTTTGCTATATGCGTTACAGGGTCTCGAGCGCTCACAGCACGGGCATCGCTACGGTATCTTGGGGTCCTACAGGGGGAACAAATTGGTCAAGCAGATTTACTAAGATATCTGAGCAGCTTTGTCACATGTGTACACTCATGCATTCTATCAACAAGACGTGTGTGTTTGGCTTTTGCTTTTGTTGGCACACTTTTTTGTTATGGATGTTAATAAGATTGTGTACTCCACTGACAATGTATTTCACTAGTGATCCTTCCTTTTTTATTATAAATAATTTTGAAAAATTAATTCAATTAAATTAAATCAAAAGAAAAATCACCAAAAAAAATGCTACAATAACCTTTAATTAATTAAATTAGATTATTTGCCAAGCTTTTTTTTAGATTATTGACACAAGGATTTCACAGCTCTGCAAAGCCTATGGTGGAACAGCATTACAGGTGAACACATTCATCCTGTGGTGGCGATCTTTTGGCGAGAAAGTTGTGGAGGACAGGTTAATATCCTGGCTGAAGGTAAATACAATTCTATACATTTTGTTTTCTAAGTAGAATCGCAGTACTAAATATTTCCTTCAAATGTACAGGACCTTGATGACAATGACAAGGTTCTTCTTCCAAGGATTGTTGGTGGAGACAGCCCAGAAAAAGGAAACCACTTTATTTTGTGGGTATGTGTGAAACATACAAGACATAATTGGCTCCTAACTGGTTAATACCTTCATGTGTTTGTGACACATACAAGCATTTTGTGTTTGAATGGTTTGGCCAATCAGATTAGAGTGGACTCTCTGGCCATTACAAGTCCATTTCCCGAGGGAAGACATGACCAACTTTCATCCATTCAACCAAATTATAATAGGTTGTTTTTACTCATGGTTTTTAAAATTATTATTTATTATTTAGCAATGCATTCAGAAAAACATGGGACCTCAAGAAGTGGACTGTGGAATACCCATACATCAGGACACCTCCAACTGTGGAGTTTGCATTTGTACAGTAAGTTCAAAAATGTATGTTTGTAGTTTTATTATGTGTATTAAATATGATTGATTAAAAAATAACATTTTGCATTAGATGGTAGAAATGGAAGTGAGGGGAGAAATGGACCACTCAAACTCATCAAAGGTATTGCTGGCAGATGATCTGTGGCACTCCATGCGTAAATAATGCGAGATCATCTCTGTCAGCATATTCAGTTAAACATATGACGCACAAGAGGTAGGCCTAAATCTGTGTTGTCATTATTATAAAGCATCTTGAAAAAAGCCAACAATAAGAAACATGCCATTCATTTATAATTAAAGGACATTGGAGGAGCTGAAAAGGAGAGGTATTGCCTCTCTGAATCACAGTATATTTATATCAGTAAGTTTATATGATAAATAAAGAATTTTAAAACAATTTGTGATACTAATAACTTTTCAGGACATCGTAAACAGGATCCAAGGAGGAAGGCTACAATCAACGTGGGACAAATGGTGGCAATGAAGACCGAAAGGCCATGACAGTACCCAAACATTTCATCCTGCATTGTCATCACATATGGAGGAGGTTAGAAAAGATTTGCAGTGTTCTGTTTGGGGCAGGAAGGAACACATGCTTGAAAACATGCAGGTGGTTTTAATGAACTGATCCCTGAGGTGAATTTATTTTAAAATGTATTACTTTTATAAATATATAAATATTTAAAATTTTATAAATGGACAAAAGTAATTTATTTTTTTTGTTGTTGCCAAACAGATCAGCTTAGATACTGAGAAGAACGGAAGGTTTCAGTAAGTTTCTTGAGCTTACTACCTTGTGGAATGCGTAATCAAAATCGGGTAGTTTGTCCTGAAGGATTTGTGCCTGGAATGCATGAGCATGTCAAATTTACATCCACATAAATTAAGACCTTTAATTATTCTTATATTCTATACATAATACCAACCAACAAGGTACACAAAGCTGATATTAATTAAAAATTTAATTACACAGGTAATTCTAATTATAAATTACAACGTTTTAAGATTGCTTAGGCCTTAGAGTAAATTGATATTTATTAAGAACTAATAAACCTTTTTCTCTTTTTTCCATTGAGCAACTGTGAGCTGAAATATGATGAGTGTGAGCCACTTCCACCATGAAGGTCTTCCAGAATAACCACTCCAGCCAAGGTACAGAAATTCTTTGAGTATGAAACGCTTGATATTAAGTTATATTTCTAATAATAATATTACAAATTTTAAGGTTTATCAGGCATAATGATATTTTTATTAAGAAAACCCATGAAGTTGTGCTAATTATACCTTTTTGTGTTTGGGGCTAACTGCTGAGCAACTGTGACATCAGCTGAAATATGATGAATTCTTCTGACCATTTCATGCATGAGGTCGACAATGTCTTTATAGAAAACAAATACAGTCAATCAGTAAGTGATGTTACTGTACATATCAGAGAAGTTAGTCAAGAGAGATGATTACAGTCCCTAAACATAAATATTTTTACACATAAACCTGCCACAAGTTCCAAATTCCTCGTTGTATGAGACCACCAGCTCCACACAGCCGGGAGACCTATCAAGAGATTGTTCCTAAACATCACCTGCCTACTGGAGAGAACAAAGGGACTGCTAATTACTACATTAATGCTATTTTATTATTACAGTTAGTTTTTATTAAATGGCTATGTCAAGCAGTTTAAAGTTATAGCTGCACTCAGCTATCTTTGTATTGTCATCCACACAACATTCCATGATATGGACCACACGTGAACTGTAAACTATTGTATGCACAAACAAATTAATTATTGACAATTACAAAATGTACCAATAGCTTGAATTCTTGTAAATTTAGTAAACTGTAAATAATAAATTTACATTTACATTTCATTGATATCTGCTAAAGTGAAACTTTTATTAAATAATACACCTTCTATCAAAAGTAATGATTGCACTGTAACGTGTCAGAAGAAATTACCCTCCAAGTGAGCCTTCCGTTCTCCTGAAGGTTTTTTCTCCATATATATATATTTATTAATGGAGTTTGGTTTCTTGCCACAGTCACCGATTAAAAAAACAGAACCATTTACAGAACATGAAACCACATAACATTACAAAACCATTAAAACAATCAGACATTAAATCCATTAACAACAATAACAAATTCTGTAATTTTTCTATTGGATTTTTCTTACCTTTAACCATTTACTTTGTTTGAACTGTATATTTTGTACCATTTTCTCTGTAAAAATTGAAATAAACTTTTATTGAAATCATTAAAACGCCTATATATTGCATAATAAAAGTGGCATTCTTTAAATAATTCTAAAACGTTGCATGCGCAAAACAAAACAAACTGAGTTTCCGCTGAAACATTTATTTGCGCGGTAAGCTAACTTACGAAATAAGTAGCCGCGAGCGCAAAGCTAACGAAACGTAAGAACGGGAGATTTGTGTTCACCGCTCCACCGGTACAGAGTAGTGACTCAACCTTCTGTTTCAAAAGTTGTAAATTGAAACGCACACTGTGGATTTTAGGCTACTGGAGCGTGTATCATTGTTTAAAGGTGTCGGGGCTCATGGTAGGTCTGTCTTGAAAAGCTTAAACGTTGTGAAAAAAATTCTCCACAGAAATAAATGAGATTTTTGGCAGATTGTTACAGGTGCGACGTAACCATGGAGATTTGATGGGTTGTGAAGGGGCACACTGAGCGAGTCGCGACGACTCAACACCTTGTTAAATGCGCGGTTCAAATCGTAAGCTACCGGCAGAGTAGTGACTAACCTCTGTCAAAAGTTGTAAATTGCACAAAAATCGTTCTTGAAAAGTGGCTGAGTTTTAACATTACATGGAGATTTGAGTTGTAACGAAGACAAAGTTCTCTTTCGACTTTTTTTTACATTAGGTCGTATGCGGTGACAAGCAATTGAAAGACAATTCAACGCCCCTTTTTCAAATGCTAAGGCTAAAAGAGAGGTGCGAGAGCAGCAATTATAAGGGAAAGCTAAGAGACATAGCAGATTGAATTTTAATTGCCATATGAGGAGCCATATTAGAAATGTTTACTTTAACTGATGTTTACTTTAACTGTGATGCGCAAGCGGGAGTAAAGTAATTATAAAGGCTCTGAAATTAAATGAACCGCCTGCTGAATTTGATTTGCGCTTTGGAAACGAGTGACAGAAATGTTGACATCATTTTATCTGCTTTAGCAGGGGTAGCACCCACGTCACACCAACACTCATAATTACGCGGCGTCATCAACAGCTGCTGGTAATGTGGCGGTAATGTAATGTTGTGTTGTTTTATGGTACATAATTGCTGTTGCTGAACCATGTTACCTAATAGGCCTACAAATAAAGCGGATTGTTTGTTGGTAATTTAATTTCTATCAAAATCATTCTCGCATTAAGTTAAATGAGTATTTTTTAAATAAGATTTTTTACTTCCGAATTATTTCTCTGGAGGTGTTTTATTCTTACAGGGGTAAATGCTAAAGGTAATTTTTTTTATAGAAAAATGTAAGTACATCTTGACATGTCTTGTTATGTCTAATCTTCAAGCAATCTAAAACTTACTTTGTTCAGTTCAGTTTCTCCCTGGTGAATTTATGTAATGCACAGTGTATGATGTTTTATTAGTTAAGCCTTTTGCCTTTCCTGTAAACTGTTTGTTAAGGGGTTCACTTATTTAACAAGACCCTTTGACTCTTTATGATTTGCAACATTTTTTTGCATATTTTTTTCATCTTAAAATCTTTGGCAACAAAGTTCTTTTGTAATTAGACATAAACGGTCAAAGACAGTTAAGTCATAAAAAACCTTTAGTCTTTGCTGCATTTCATAAATTATAAAGGGTTTGCAGTGATTTGGGATTTATTGTTTCCGAATGAGCCCCATTTTTCCATGGGGAAATAACCCAGTGAACTGCAGGGATATTGATGATATTGCCAAACGACTGAACACCAAACAGTTTAAATATTTAAAATCTGCGGAACTGATGTTTCAGCACATTGCTTCAACTTTTAAAGGCACACAATATGTTATACATGTATTAACTACTGCTCTCCACTGTCAGTCATATGATCAGCTTGAGTCCTTTTATAGAAAATGTTTACATTTAGAAAACACATCCTTGTTGTTTGGGGCTGCACATGTTTGTGATTTGTGATTCAGTTTTCCAATAGTTCTTAAAGCAATCCAACTGTTTAGTTATTTTGTGTCTCGCTGTGTTTTATTTAGGTCCTCTACAACTCGTGGGCGAGAAGGCCTGTTACGTTAATGGGGAACAATTGAATGTTAGTGTCACAAATTATCTCTGCGAATGATATCATCTCTGCAAATTAATCCCCATCCCATAAACAACATTGCTGTGCTTAAACTGAAAGAGAGAGAGAGAGGTTTTAATCATGTTCATAATTAGTTTATGTGCGCTTCATTTAGCTACACAATGTTTATCCGAGGCCTGTTGTACTCACTTTAGCAGGTTAATGTGTTTTCTGTTTACAAACAAAAAATGCAATTATCTCTTTAATCATATTAGACACATTTAGAGTGCAAAAACCAAATATGATGCCTACCACACTTCAGAAATAAGATTGTGAGTTACCAACAAACAAGCAGCATTTCTGAAAATATATTGTAATTCGGACCTTGTTACAGGGTTTTCATTTGATCTATGTATAGGCATCAGTATAAGTTTGTGTAAGCGAGAGGGGAGAAAAAGAAAGGCAGTGTGTGGTTTTAGAGAGCAAGAATTGGCTGAGTGCTTCCATAATTGGGAGGAATGAGTTGGTTTTGACTGAAGCAAAAACACAAAGCTTTGGAATATTACATTTATTATCCAACCGGTCTTCTAAGAGCTCTTTAGCAGCCCTTAAACTGTCACCAGACTCAAGTTTGTCATTACTATAAAGGGCTGGAAATTTACAAGTCATCAAATATGGATGCAGGACCATAGAGGGAGAGAAATTTATGTGGAGAAGAGAATAATTGTATGACTGCCTGAGTATTCTGGATAAGTCCTAATTACGCTGCAGAAAGCAGCACAAAGGCGTGGATGAGAGGAAAGTGGGGCTTGAATGCACGATGCTTCTCATGGTTTCAAGAGGGTTACGTTCTGACGCGGTAATCTGAAGTTAATTTAATTCTGCGAGTATTGCTTTAATTGAAGATTAAATCAATGTACTGTATTCCAGCAAAAGTTGTTGGATTGATTTATAAAAAATAATTATAAACCTCTAAAGTCTCCACCAGCTTAAATCTCAATAGGTTTTTGGCACCATATTTGCCATGATAATGGATATTTGTTTGTTTTTGTCTCATGCTTCTAGTAATGACAATGATATCATTAGAAAGGATACTGATACTAATTAGAAATAATAACTCACTCTTGTCGCTTTAAGGAGGAAATAGATGTAGAATTCATATTCACATCCCAGCTTTTAGACTAGCATTTTAGTGGTTTGTATTAATGAAGATTTTTTAAGATTACATCCGATTTAACTTCACACTATTCAAATGCAGTTGATATGCTAATGAAAGTCGCCTATAAACAAAGTATGTGTGTCCCTTTGACGCATGGGTATGGAGTGGATGTTCCATTATAAGAACATAGAGCCCTAGATGTGTTTTTCTACAGCAGTGGCCATTCTGACCATCAGATAACCAATGTTTTTCTCCCCTGTGCCCGTACAGAGGGTCCCTGGCATCCGTTAGCCGCCTAGTTACGTTGACATGGACTACTGTATTCTAACACGTTCCGCTACAGTTCGTTCCATCTCTCACACCTTGGTCCCCGCAGCCATTGAAGATGATGAAAACTTCTCTAGTGACATTTAGTAACCTTTTCCGCCGGGAGGCAGAGGGATGGAGATCTGAAAGACGGAGAGGGCGATAGAGGGGGGGGGTTGACATCTATACGTGGTATTCTTCTTTGTGTCACTTCACCACATGTCCTCTTTGCTTTACCTTTTCTCTCAGCCCACCTCAGTCCTGTGCTTTGGCCTTTATAAGCCACACTGTTCACGGTAACAACAGCTTGTGTGTTTTTGTAAGTGTGACTGTGAGAGGATATTTCCTAAAAAGTCAAAAGTAGAAGGAACCATCTCGTAATTTGTCTTATATTAGCCAGGGGAAATATCTGGTGTTGTCAAATGATTGTGCAATACAGTTTTGTAAATGTTTAAACATGGGGCTTTACACAGAGAATACTGACTGTGGTGGGAGTGGAGCCACATTGTCTTTTATCTCAATGCTAATGTACTAAATTTGTGGGCTTTTTTTAGTTTCTACATCACATTTATTTCAACAAGGGGCTCAGAATGGCTCATTAGCTGAGAGACATTTAGGAGAGTAGTAAGTAGAGTAATTGTCTCAAAGAGTGAGCAAATGAAGCTTGTATTTTGCCACGTGTAGCCTCTAAGCCTATTTGGACAGTAATTGTAATGTATTTGCATGGCTCCACTGTAATAAAACTCATCTGTTTGGAAGCATTTTGCCTCGAAGTCTGTCACATGACCGTATACATTATGGCAAACAAATACCTTATAGTCCTGATGTGTCCATTATACTGCAGAGTAATGGCAAATACATAGTCTATTGATTGGACTTTTGATTTTCTTGTGACTGTTTCTTCTAATTTTATTCATACATTGGGTCTAATTGTAATGGAAATTAAATTCAAATAAATTGCCTTTCAAAAACAATAGATCATTTGGCCAAGTGTGTGGTAAAAAACATTACAAGTGCCCTGCATTTTTCATTTTCAATCAATCGAAAAAATATGTAAACAAATGATATGCTTCTGTAATAGTAAATTGAGTAATCGTAAAGTAGGCATCTATACACAGCTTGCAATGCTTTTTTGTGCTGTTTCACTCTCTGTTCTTCTCTTAAACACACACACTTACACTTACAACTATTAGTGGATCAGCCAGCTGTTTAATCTGATAAAGGAGCCTTGCAGTGTCATGTCAGAGAAAGAGGAGTAGAGACTTGAGCCTGGGAGGAGGCAGGAGTCTCAACAGCAGCTCCGCTTTCACCGTCATCACTGTTACCATTTTTCTGACAAGGATTCAATCATGTCTCCTTTCATTGTGGTTTCAGGATGGTGTGAAAAGGTCCACCATTCTCCAAAGGTGTTGCCCTTTTCAGCATTTTTATAGGATAGTTTTAAAGGTCTGAAGTCCTTTGTGTCTTGGCTCGTGCAGACATTTCAGCTTGAACTGGCTGATTTAATTTTGATGCAGTAACTTCTATGCACATGTGAATGCGGCGTGTCTTTGGGACCAGCAGGGGATGGAGCACAACATCCTAATTAGACAGGATTGGATTGGAAGATTTTGCTGTGCAAAGTGCAAAATGCAGGCTTAACATATTGAAAAGCTTGTAGTTGCTGAAAAGTACTGTCTTAAAATGCTTTTTCTTTACTTGAAAGCTTTGGCTTCTGTTTTTGTAAGACTTATTTACAATTTAGATGTGTTTGCTGTCACATAAAGTTTGCCTAATACACACTGTTTCACAGTTAATTTGACTCTGGTGTTCATGTGCATGTGTTTTGACTGTTTAGTGTGTGGCTTTTGCTCTGCATTAAGTGTAAGTTACGTCCTCATGGCAGAACGGCACAAGCTGTTTCCCCTCTCTCTGTGCTTTGGCCATGCTTGAGCACTGCTGCTCTGCTTGTTTCTTTAATAATCATTTTTAATGAGCTCTTCCTTATGCTATTCCCCTCTGCAGGCAGCTCAATTAATGCCTTGTTCCATATCTCCACATCTCGAGTGCCGAGACCCCCCCAGAGTAGACCCGTCCTAACACACATACCCAGCCACTACACAGACATTCTGCTTTGCTTTACCAGGAGCAGATAATATGATGCATTCTAAAATTTTGCAGGTGAGGTTGGTGCAGATTGTTTTTCTTATATGTCAGGAACATGCTGTTTAACTGTGCCACCCAGCTGGGTCACTCTTTGTACGGTAAAAGGTTTCAGAAAGGTATTTGAGTGCTCTCTGTGCGGTCAAGGCAAATGACATCCTCATTAGGATCGTACTAACATTCCAGTTTACTCCAAGGATCTCCAAATAAAATATGTGAGGGAAAAGTATCTAACTTGGTAAATGTGAATAATTTGGATTAATTAGGTTTTGTGTTAAAATACTCTAAAAACGAAAAAAAAAAACCTCTAAAAACTAAAACCATTTTCTGATTTTCATCCTCTATATTAAATGTCCAAATTCTGCAGGACAAATCTAAAGAACCACTAAATATGCTTCTTCATCAATTGTACTGTAAGTATAAAATACAAGAGGTGCATTCAAGTGGATTAAACATGCAAATGAAAGTGTTGGATTGTCTAATAAAGTCATTTTCTTGGAACTGTCCTTCAAGTTAGATACTCTGTAATGCCTGTTGCCATGGCATCCTTTACTTTCAATCTGTTTGTTTACATTTCAATGTCAGCTCTATTGATTGCTCTATTGTCTGTGGCCCTGAAGACGGAGACGGTGTCATTCAGTGAAAAGCATAGGCAGATGAAGAAATCTTGGACCTTGGGCACAAGATGGTTCGGAATTTTTTATTTATTTTATTTTCATTGACCGTGCAGAATGGATTAATAGCTTTTTTTCTTTATCTGTAGATAATCTTACCTGAATCATGCTTCTCTAATGATTATGCAAACCTTTTGCTTTTTTGTGGGTCATTTAGACCACCTACATATATTGTTTCTTTGTTTTGCCCACATTGTCATTGAGTAAGTCAATGTTTTTAATAAAAATTGTTTTGCTTAAATTAGTTAAAAGTCCCTTAAGAAGATTAGATCTGAGAAAAAACAAGATGTAGTGTTGTTCTTTAAATACAAAACACAGAATGTCATTTGAACCAAAATACATGCACCCCTTTTGGTATTTGATTTTTTTATTTTGTATGCTTTATTATGTATAATTCACTGTTGTTTCAGATTTGACAATGGCTTTTCCTCCGCTGTATTTACTGGTCTGGTTAAAACAGCTGGATAGTATTGTGATGTTAAAAGTAACTTTTTTTTAAGTCTTTGGGTCAATGTTTTTTCAAAACCGCAATTATTTAGATGACATTATTTATACATGCTTCCTGATCTCGTGATATGAGATACTGTGCAAAGGTTTGTTATAGTTTTTTCCCTGTGAAAGTTTTGGCAATCAATTTCTGAAGATATGCAGGCCTGACAGATACCACATCATTTCTCTGTTTGACTGACAGCTCTTCTCATTTTCTCACAACGCTTGCAGCCTGATCATGGACACTGTGTGTGTGTGTGTGAATGTAAGAATGCAAGGAATCGAATGTGTGCGTGTGTGTTTGAGTATGCATACTCCTTTGTAGATATAAAAAATCCAATCTTTGAACTGCATATTTGTGTCTGTCTTTGTTGGTCGCTTTCTTTTAAAGTCTGGGGGGTTGAGATTTGATATCTTGTCCTCTGCATATCAGTTCTTATGTCAAAGGGCTGTCACTTTAATTCAGTCTAAATATATATATATATATTTGTGGGTTGTCTGATGGGTGAGATCTGCACAGAACCCTTTTTTTTTTGTAAAAATGAGAGACACAAGATCCATGGGGTTTACATGTTACGTCAATGTTGTGATTTAATGTTCCATCAAGAGCACTAGAAATGCTTGCCCTCTCTCTCTATCACTCTGACACACCCCATATCCATCCTAGCACACACACAAAAACAATTGAGCGGTTGGATTGTGCAATGATTGTTTGTAATGGAGGGTGATTTACCGTTGCAGGGGTGCTAACGTTTTTATAATTGACTTCTTCAGATCAGCCGGATGCTGAGCAGTGAAGACAGATGTTGTGGCTCATTCTGGCTTGTTGCAGGGCTTGCCAACCATTATTTGGAACATTCCCTGCACCTGTGCTGTGTCCTCTTCTGTTATGGGCGTGAGGGTTGGTAACACAACCCAATGAAGGTGCTGTTGTTGTCACCTTGGAAGCACAGAAATATAAGTTTTATAGTGCTTATAGGGATCTGGTGATATTAGATCTATGCAAGATAGACTTTGTGTTACTGCCTAAAATTATTATTTTACTTTAAATTAACTTTTTTGCAAGTTTGCATTCTGGTCAGGACCATAGAATTTTTTTGTCATTTTGGATGACATAACCATCTTCCATTGAGAGTCTTACACATGCCTCTGGCAAACTGTAGCGGAGTTGTCATATGACACTTTTTAACAGTGCCACTGTCTCTTTGCCACTCTCCCATACAGCTGTGACTTTTCAACCACCCAGGCAACCGTTGTCACATGTAGAATTTTTCCAGGCTCAGCAACTGAAGCTGTAACTCCTTCAGAGTTGCCAGTAATCTCTTGGTGACCTCCCCCACCAGTCTCTTGCGTGGTCAGACAGTTTTTAAGGACGGCCTGCTTAAGGTAGATTTACAGTTGTTACAGTTTCTGTTTTAAATTATTGATTTAACTATACTCCATGGGATGTTTAGTGACTTGGAAAGCTGTGCCTTTTTATGTACTTTAAGTAATTGTATTATTATCATCACTGTTATCTTTATTATAATTGTGCCATAAGTTCTACATCAATACTGACTTAAGGTCTGAAGTTCTCCAGATAGTTTCAGTTTAACTATTTGTGCGAGTTATAAAAATCTGTTTAACTTCACTAGTATGGAGGACCAAATTACTAAAAATTAAATAAATTAATTAAGTAAATTATATACCTAAATAAATCAATAAATACATAATACATTTATTAAATGCAAAAAAGCAATGTGGCATTTTATTAATAGATTATGTAGTAATTTTGAGTAATTTTATTCATTTAAAAAAAAAAAGTAATTTGGCCCTCCATACACTGGTGGTGATTTAGAATCTGATGATCTAGGGAGTAAACAAATGCAATCTTTTGTGATTCACTGTTATAACGATATATCTTTTTATGTAGGAAATATATAATGTATATATAAATATATATAACGTCCAAGTACTTTTATAGGCACTGTACATGTAAACTATTGTTTACATGTGCATGCGTTGCATCCCCTCTGATTGATTGAATCTCATTTATTTACATCCTCCAGAGAATGTCGTGAACAGCAGAGATAGAGTTGTGGAATAGATTGAAAGGTGTAGAGGGATAATCGGTACAGAGCGTCATGGTCTTGGCCTTCTGTTCATACTTCTTCAGAAGCGCTTGATGGCTTTAGAGCCGATTCCTCCCTAGAGAGGTTTTCGTCTTTAATAACAGCAATATAGTCTGTAGGGGCAGTTAACCAAGCTCATAACTACCGAACCAAAAGCGGGGAGTGAATTGCAATGAATAAAGCTTTATTTATAACTTTCAGGTGAGCTTATGTCAAATGCCAGAATTGGGACTGAAGGTTTCAAACACTGTAAAAGACAAAGAGCTGCTGTCAGGAAATTTGTCTATTCGTTCAAAATTATATGTTTTTATTTACCTTTCAAATCTTTATTTTTGCCTTTCTACAGTAACCATCGTGACATTCTCTGTGGATAAGAAAAATGGTTACAAACTTAAATGTTGTTTATACACACACAGTATTGCTTGGTTTAAGTGTTTGTGTGCTGCATGAATGTTGCTGGTCCCATGGATGTATAAAAATCCCTCATTTCGCCAATTAGGCCACCAAGGCACTGCAGGGAAGCTGGATATAAATAATGTACTTGTGTCATGAAGTCAGCCACTGTAACCTTTTTCTAGCTCTTTAAGACGTCATTTTCAATGAAGACGCATCTCCATCACTTAGTGCAGGGTGAGAGCGAGGCTGGTGGGAGGGATTCAAACGGAGACAGGCAGAATTGCACAGCCTCTTAGAAGGTCAAACCTGGAGATCAGGTCTATCAACTCCCTGCTTGTCATCTGTTACAAGGGAGTGGAAAACATCGTAGTCCAACTGAAGCAGATGTTGGGAGAGGAATGACAGAGAGACGATTTGGAGAGAGGGAAAAGAGAGAAGTTACTAGAGAAGAGGAATTAAAGTGAATGTTAGGTTACGCTGTGGTGATTTTCTTGTTTGCAATGATTTAAGGTGACCTTTTCAAGCGAACCCGCCAGTGGTTTAAATGCCCTTCCGATGCTTTTTGTCAAATGTGTGTTAAGAACATTTATTCAGCTTGTTTAATTCAGGTCAGCTCATTTAAAAAAAGAGAAGCACATTTGTGTTGTTGGATAAAAGCCTTTAGACTGTAATGAAGTTGTTTGGACTTGAGAGCACAAGCAGATTTCAGATCGCATGAGTGGGAAAGTCAGCTTGTAAACAATGACACATGCAGTAGTAACACAATTCATAAAAATGTGAATCGCAGTTTTTCTCACAATAACTGGCTTCTATTATGAGGGAGAAGCAATCAGTACAATTTTACATGTTTTTGTTAAAAGCATAGCGTGAATTTTACACAGCGTCTAAATGTTTAGGCTAACAAGATTACGTACTTTAGATGCTACTATTTGTTACTAAAACAAACCGCTTCAATGGTCCTTGGTGAACTTGCATAAAACATGCATGCCTGTCCATTGGCCAAATTCATTTAAGAACATCAATCATATTAGGCCTACGCACGTGTGAGAATATGGACCGTGAATATGTGCCTCGAACAAGATATTAATGAAGCAATATCACACGAGCACAAATTGCATTATGTATATCAGCACGGTCTTAATTCGGCACACAGCCGAATCACATCTGTGCTGATACAGCTACTGTATGCAGATACTACTATTATATTGCTTCATAGTTGCATCGCAAAAACTCTCTTGTTTGTAAAACATACTTTATGTCACTGATCCAGAATCTGTTGTCATCTTCAATGATGTGTCCAATTGTAATACAAAAACGAGATGCTAAATTATACAGCAGAATATTTTCTGTAGATCAATTTGTTGGAAAATATGTAATTTATGTTTATTTCAGCACCATTTTTCTTGCAGCAGTTGTACTATTATTTTACCAGCTGTATTTTATTGCTATTGCTTTTTTACCTTGATTTTACTGTTCCATTTATTTTATGGGGTTGTATTTTGAATTAAAGCACATGAAATATCTACTGCCACAGGTTGCATTTTGCATTGAATCATGTAAATGACCAGAGTGCTTTTTTATTTCTCTCTTACCTGGTGTGAACAGGCATTTCGATAAATGATAATGGTGACCCAGAAACTGGAGCATCTATAAAAGCACTTTAGGGTAACCTATGTAGACCACCATGTCAGAGGATTTGACTGCAAAGCAATGGATAAATGGCAGGTATTATAATTCATGAACAATACACTTAATTAGCTTATAAAATATATTTTTAGATACTTTTGTAACCTACTTTCCAATTCTCCACATTTACCAGTGTCACAAACTTGAAAATGTAACACTTTAATCATCCGTAATATCAGCACGTATAATATAAAATATGTTTTCTCCATAGGTTGCACCACTCAGAAGTTTGCCACGTGATGCTGTTGCAGATCAAGAATGTGCCTCTTAAGTAAAACTGCAGTAAGCAACGATGATGGGTCGGATAATGTGTTGAGCATATGGGAGAATTGGAACAACATGATAGCTGCATTCTCACCCCGTCAGGAAGGTTCTCCGGGGAACATGCTCTGCTACAGTCTTCCCCCATCCACTCCGCATTTTCGAGATGCACAGTGCCGATAACACGCCCCGGTAAGTGTGGTGGCCTTGATCTTTTTACCGCTACATATCTCTGGTCTAAAAGAGAAGATGAGAAAAAAGACCCTGTCATACATTTAGCTGTAATCTGTGATTGGACCCTGCTATCCACCTCCATTATCACTTCCTCTCCCAAAGGAAGAGAAGGACTGCATTTATAGTACCACTGAACTCACCATGGCTGCCTGCAGTAATACATACGCATATTAATAACATGAAAAAAGGTTAAATTACGCTTAAATCACTTCAAATAGAATAGTGGTCAGAGAATACTGTAAGAAAAATGTTGTCAAATAAAATAGTGTTTATTCATAAGTGTTAAAATGAGAAAAAAAAATCTTTTGCTTTCTTAAATATTATAGTTTACAGGACTCACTTAAAAATTGAGGGTCAATGCACAAACACAGAAATACCGTTGTTTATCTGTGTAAAGCTGTGGTGTTGCTTTGGGTTAATTGTTAGGTGAGAATTTACTGTGGGCAAATCAATGTTGAAAAGCCAGCGATATTTATTCAGTGCTGAGTGTATTTACGTGTGTTATCTACAGAGCCACAGTCTTGCAGGACGTATTACAGGTTAAAAGAACTATAGATTCCTGTAAGAACTCTGGATTATAGTTGATCAGTAAACATCTGTTTATTTTCAGTTTATTCTTTTTTTGTTTGGTAAGATAGAAAGTAAGACATGAATATAAAGAATTACAGGTTTATCAAGCTATATAAAGCATATGTTGGGGATCATTACATTTACATTTAGGCATTTAGCTGACGCTTTTATCCAATGCGACTTATAAATATTAGGAGACAATAAAGCGACACATCAAAAGAGGCAACAATAGTATGAAGAAGTGCTTTCCTATGTCCTAAGGATCACTAATTTAAAGTGATAATCATTTTTAAAACTATCATCATTTTTATTTTAGTTTTAATTTGCAGACAGTTTTAGATAATACTTTTTCATACATGTATCTTTCAGATGTCATAGTCAATTGATTTGTTAAATAAACAATTCACAGATTAATTTTCTAAAGTGAAATATTCTGTTAAATACATTTGCAGGCAATCTACAGGTATCTTTCAATCTCTTCTGAGTGCCCAACTGCCTAGGCTTCTTAAAGTCCTCCTCACTTAAAGTTTCTCCTGACTTATATTTCTGGTTCAGTCTATAATGGCACTGTAAAAAATCATTTTAAAAGTGTTAAACCTGAACATGCTGCTTTGTTTGACGTTATACCACAGATATTTTCAAGGTTGCTACATCAACGCACCTCCATTTATCACGCTCATTCTATTTTAGCACCACTGCTCTCTTTTTGTCTTCCTGTGACATTTTTCATGTACTAATTAAGTTACTGTATAGCACCACAGCACACAAATCAGTGTTTAGAAAGCAGTCAATGGTAAGCTAATTTGCCCTTGCGCAAAGGTAAGACATGTTGAAAGGCGATGTAGACGTAACTATGTGAACTGGCTGTTACAGTACATACATTGCCAACACTGCTGGATTTAGTTTGATTTTTTTATAAGATTAAATATGTGGAGATGTTATTGCCATCGTGTAACTGTAATGCAATACGCAGAATATAACAATATCACTGTTGTATCAGACGTTTGGATATACTGTAAGTGGCTTTCTATCCAACGTTTTTGGTCGTTGGTTTTGCTGAGTCTTTATTTGTGGGTCCTAATGAAAATGTATTGTTTATGAAGTCCAGGCAACAATGAAATCTGTCTGGAATTTCAACCCCAAAAAATTCATTAGTATTGATCTGCAAGACAACCTTTGCTGTCCTGCTGCTGTTTTGACCGGCCAGTGTACACAATGTATTGGTCTGTGGTTAGATATGTATGACCAGAGCCCTAAACTACTGCTTTTGCCTTTAAACCTCCTAGTGACCCTGAACATTTTGCCTTCAAAGTGACAAATTTTAGGATTTCTTTGTTGTTGAGTTAATATTTAATGTATGGAAATGATGAGAAATAAAGGTGTTGATAGGGATGTAGAGGATGCGAGTTTGCAACCAAAGAGACTGCAGTGATGTAGCTGGATACAGCAGGTCGACTAAGAACGTCTAGCGGCCAACAGCACAGTCTTGGTGATCTTGTAAGGTGCTTTATTGGCATGAGAAATATTTGTACATTTGTATTGGCAAAGCATTTGCCTGGGTAGCATGTTGCACGCTGTCAGAAAAACTCTTAGCTTGTCACTTGGCCAGTTGTTCACTTTCTGCAGTAACCCTACAAAGGTGATAAAAATTGTGATTTGGAATTCACTCATAGAGTCTTAAGCAGGCACTTTTTTTTTAAATGTGTTTCGTATTTTATCTACCCTTTGTGCATCTCATCATTAACCCTATTTCCAGATATTGAGGTAGTTTCTGTCAGAGACAAAACAAATGTTTTCACTAGGCATCTGCCTGTGTTATACTGTATCCAGCACACAGAGATAAAAACATATATAAAATGGAAACATCACGTTGAAAAATGGTAAGCGATAAGGAAAATAAAATGCATCAAAAAGCAGCCACAATTGTTTCAGTTTGGGGAAGTTGTATAAAAGCAAAATCATTATGAAATGTTGAAAAAAAATCTAAAACAAATAAACTGTTTTTCAGGAGTCACAACTACATCATTTTGACTCCATCAGTCAAAATCAGTTCAGACAGAAACATTTAGGATTTTATGAGAGGAGACAAATCTGACCCAGAATTTACCACAGTGTTTTTGAAAGAGAAAATCACAGTTACAAATGTTATTTAAACGCTCACTATCTTCTAGATTATACACATTAATAATACACTTTCATTATTATTATTATTATTAATATTATGGGCTGTATGCACTTTCTCAAAAGAGTGATCAGACATGAGCAGATTCAAAGGCTCAGTTCAGGATTGTATGAGCTGTGGAAAAAGTACTTCACATGCTTTAAAATGATTTAATAATATACAGACTAATATATGATCACACGTCCTTATTATATGATATGAAGTAATAAAGTGCATGCATTATAGGTGTAATTATTTTGCAGAGACTCTTGCAATGAAACATTAATGTTCACTATAATTATATGTTATGAGAAATAATTATACGTGTGTGTCAAAGAAAACATGTTTAGCAAGTATAGTATAAGATACTGAGCTGTATTACCCTGAGATGTTCCAAAAATCCAAAATATGAATATTAATTTGCTCAATTATATTAGGGATGACCCTTAAACTAGCATCTCTTACTTTGCAATGTCCTTCAAAGGTGCAAAATTTCACTTCACCAGGCAGATCAGACTGTTCTTCCTTTTTTCTCCTCTACTCCCTCACATCTTTAAATTGTCAGACATTGATGTATTTTCCTTCCAAGCAGCTATTTTTTAAAGTATGCCACAGACTGCAATTAAAGGAAAGTGCTCCTGCTCAGGGTTCAAAGATGCTCGGAGGCTGCTAAAGGAAACTTAGTCTGAGGTGGAAAGTGTGTGTGGTGTTGTGTGTTCAGAAAACGAAGGAGCTCTAATGTTTGTGCATTCTGCCCTGTTCTGTACAGTGCGTGAGATCTTGAATACCAGTCAGCTGTTGTGTGTGTGAATCCCTGGATGAGTATTCAGCGCTCCGTCTGCCCTTTCCACGCACGCTGCCTGCCTACCTGTCTGCTGGCTGGCTCATCTGTCCACTGCAGAATAGAGCTGTGCCTTTATCTGACAGCTGCCTTAGAGCCCAGAGACAGCCAGGAGTGGACGTGGTGCGTGTGGGCACCTGCCAGCAGCGACTTAGAGCAGGCATTGAAACCGATCTGCTGAAACTGAGGACCATGAGCTTCTCTTAAATTGTAGTTATATTAAAGTGTGTGTGTGTGGTTGCTTGAGCTGTTCCTACACTAGCTGACGTACCTTAAATCTGTGCAGTGATGAATGCATGCAATATGTGTTTGTGCCAGAGGGCCTTTATCATCTTTCTTTGAAGGAAAAGTTCCGGATGATTCATGAGAGAGAGAGAGAGAGAGAGAGAGAGAGAGAGAGAGAGAGAGAGAGAGAGAGAGAGAGAGAGAGAGAGAGAGAGAGAGAGAGAGAGAGAGAGAGAGAGAGAGAGTTTAAAAGAGGGATGATTGGGAGGCACTGAGATAAAGAGGGATGGAGAAAAAATAGATATTACTGAGTCACACATATTTTGGTGTCTTTCAGTGTTTGCTACTGTTGATCAGCTGGTCAGTTCTCCAAAACCAGATAAAAATGGATCTTGAGTGCTGCTTGAGTGTTAAATGGCAGAGGAATTGTTTATTTTAATTTATTTAACTATTTTTATTTTTCAACAAATTTTTAACTATTTGCTGTGCATTAAACTAACTTATATTTTTTCTTTCTATTCTTTAGTAAAGTCAGTAAAGTTGCAAAGTCCTCACTTAATTAAGACACTTGATTTAATGTGTCTACGGAATAACCTTTTACACAACACTCACACTTCAGTTCACAAAAAATAGTGTAAGACAGTCTAGAGTGAGGGGGGTTAGAAAGGAAAAGAGGAGAAATGTGTGTGTGAGACACATTGGGCAGTATTAATCTGTTCCTGTAAATGATCTGACTGGCACTCCGCTCTCCTGTAAACGGCGGCTGTCAGACCGATAAGAGCGTAAGCGTCAGTGAAAGATCTCTCTCTCTCCCTCACTCTCTCCTTCTCACTGTCCACTTCCCCAGAGAAAGCCAGATAAGCCCTGTGTGCAGAAGGGCTCCACACAGCACTAGCCCCCAAAAAGAGTCCCATTATCAGCTTGTCAACGTCACTCCTTATAATACACACACATGCACACACACTTAGAGAGGTGCAAAGGCTGTCAATATGCCAAAGTGCATGCATGCATTCATGCTCATTTTTTAATACTGCATGCACATTTAAAGGAATAGCTCACCCATAATAGAAAATTTCATTATTTACTCATCCACATGTTGTTTAACTTGACATGCAATTTTATGTTATCTCTGTGAAAGACTGGGAGCTTGTTAGACCATGTATTCACATTTTCTCTTTTGTGTTCTACAGGAAAAAACAATATATGTTGGGAACATTATTTTTATTGTATCGTAAGTTGTTTCTTCATTATTTGATTTGACTAATAAAGCCCCTTTGCTTTATCTCCGATGCTGTCTTTCACACATATACAGGCACAGGTGCTTGGCAAAGCGGCTTGGGGCTCTTTTTCATTTGTGCGGAGGGGGGATATGGCGAGATCCGAGCCCACAGGTCTGATTGGCTCACGCGGCCTGGGCGAGGCCGCTGGGTTAGCCAGCTCTCTTTGGGTTCCTGGAGGTCTACTGTGAAGAGTCTCATCTCTCCAGAATGCATTACGGTACAATTTCACACACACACACAGTGTTAAGCACTTGAACTGGAGGGTGGATGCCCAGATTACTAATGCTGCAGATAATTTTCTCCAATTCAAATGCCACTGACAACTTCCAACTGCTTAGACATTAATCTTTCTTAAGGTGTAAATTATTGTGAATGCGCTCTTACATAGCACACAGCCTGTGATCAGAATTTTTGTCCCACCAATGTTAAATGTACTAATTATTTTGCACCCACAACCAACAATCTGATCTTTGTACAGAAAGTTTTTGTTTCACTTTTTTATTCAACGCAACATTGTGATCTTTGTAATTATCTTGTTCTCCACACATTCCATTTATTTTGCTCTTGTTTTCTGCATTTCAGCAATGTATTCTACCCAAACATTCAGACTGTGCTGGCACACACATACTGTACGCAATCTACAGTAGAATTTTGCAACCGTTCTGTAGTCTTAATAGAAAGTGCAACAATAAAAAGTAAACCTTGGTGCCTATGCAATTAATTCAGTTCTGCAGTCCACGGTACCATAATTGTCACATGTGCACTAGTGAAATCCTTTCAGTGACATGCAGACGAATGCCACGCTGCTCTCAGAAGCCTGCAGTCGCTTTATTAAGAGCAGATAAAAAAGGTTTGGGTCACAAACTCGGAAACATAATAACCACATTTGTGCTTTCATACTGGATAGTTCACGCATTCATTTGCATTTCCCAGTAAGCAATTTCAAATTCACACAGATACACAAATGAGCCATTTTACTAAGAATGGTCTATATCTCTTTCATTTCCATGCCTCCTTAATGAAAGAGACATTATTTTCTGATCCAGTGAGAAAAATGTGATAAATGTGATGGGGCATAGTAAATGACTTCAGTAATTAAATGTGACAATTACTATTTGTGTTGTTGTACCTGAATGTTTAAAAAGTATGCCAAAAAACAAACATTTCACTCCCTAGTGAAACGCGTTGCAAAATTACCCTGTCTTTCTTCCTCTGCCACAGATGACAATGGTGTAATAATTACATAGTAAAAAAATAATCTATCTTCTTTTTTTCTAACACTTCCACATCCAGTTGTAGCTTGGGGCTGATAATATACTGTACTGGTTTTGAAAGCTATTTGAATATTTCTTTGGCAGGAAATCACATTACAGGGCTATTAAAAAGTAGTTATTTGTACATAAATTCCTAGGGAGACAGTGGTGGATCTTGGCAGAAGAAGTGCATGCGGCTCGATACAAAGGCAGTTAGGAGATGATATTTCGCCAGCGCCGTGTTTATTAAAAAATCGGCCAGCTCCTTCATCATCCTCGGAGGGAACTGCGTGTCAGCTAGCTCATATTTCATAGCTCATGCTAATGTAATTAGCACTGCTTTAGCGCTGTCACACGGGAAGGAAAACGCTCATTACCACTCTTATAAATGTTGATTTTTACTGGGCGGCAAAAGACACCGCAGATATCAGTCTGGAGGTCTTGTTTGGAACTTGCTTGTTGGTGCGAGTGTCATTTGAGGTTGTTTTGCATGTTTGTCTGTGTCTTTTGTCCGTACCTTCCTTTATATATCATGGTTGAAATTTTTGTAGACCAGCTAGTATAGCAGATTATCATACAGAATAGAGCAGCTGATGTCATATATGCTAATATGGATGATGTACCAAAGTTTGGGGTTAAACTCAAAACTGATGACTCAAGATGCAGAAAGGTCAGCTGGGTTGTTGATTTGGCCTGCAGCTCTCTATGCATCTCACAACAGAAAATACAATAGCGCAAAGCACTGAGTCTTGTCTTTATTCTCATAGTTTTATTTCCTCCCCACCTCATGAACTTTTCCTGATGATGATCAGCGGTGAGCTTAAGGCATTAAGTTAGTTCACAAGCTGATTAAGTCTCAATTTGGTTGAAGATAAATAATACTGATAATAGTTAACACTGAGCCATGTGCAGGCAACTTGCTTTGGGCTCAGAGAATCTGTTTGGATAAAGCGTACATTTCATCCTAATGCACACTGCATTCAGATGCACTCTGTCATTAGTGCTAATGGTTCTGTTTACCAGCTAAGATATCACTGCAGATTCCACACACTGGAGCTTTCATTTTAAACCAATAAGAATTCGGTTTTGTTATTAAATCTCATGATTATGCATCCACTTATATTAAACCTCAAACAACTAGCAATGATTCCACAGAGAAGTAAAAAATAGCAATTTTCAGTCAGAGGAAACCTGGGAAACTTCTTTAGGTGGTGTTGTAGTTTTTGCATAAATTTTAGCTAACACATTCTGGAGCACACACGGCGCATTTGGCACTTGCATAAATGAAACGAGTAATTAGCCCCACCTCAGACAACGGTCTCTCTTCCTCATTGTCATAGTGAGTGTGTCAGAACAGACCATTGTCTAGACCTGTGGTTTTTAAATGGTGCTTCTCAGTGGTGCTGGCTGCATATGATTGGACGCTTCATTAAAGAGCAGTCAGAGAATGGTCTGTACATAGCAGGCAGACAGGAGAAAATGGATAATTACCTCGCTCTCCTGGAAGGTTTGCCAGCCCAGTCCATACACACTGACAGGCCCATAAGAAAAAACTATGAAATATACCTGGAAGCTTCATTTTGAGCTTTAGCTGACTGTCTATGTGAGCAGAGATTGTGTTGAAGGATAATGATGACACAGACTTTTACAGGTCAGTTAAACATGATTTGACAAAGACATTTTTATTGTTTTACTGTTCCAATATTGCTTTTATTATTATCCCACCAGCGATCATTTTACTGAAGTTGAAGGCTTTCTTGATCTTAGCCACTTCATTTATGAGCCATCTGATACATTCTGCACATACAAATGGCAAGACCTGACTGAAATTGCTTTTACACGATTTCTAGGTGTAGAGGTTTTCAGGTTGCTTTCAGAATGTTTTGGAGGAATATTTGACATGTAAGTGAGATCTTTAAAAGACATTTAAGAGTTGTGAAAACCAAGTCATTGAGATGTCCCTTCTCCTGAAATCCACTTTCACAATTCTTGTATTTTTCCCTTTTAATGCAGATCGATTTAAAGGGTCTTCAGCCTCTCACAATCTGCTCTTCATAGTCTCATCTGTGAAGTCTTGAAGTCATGCCATGTAAGTAGACTTAAATTGAGTCCAAATAATTGCATCACATGGATATGCACACAGCCACTAACCTTGATCTTCCATCTTCCCTCCCTTAGGTATGCACCGAATGGTCTTCAGCATCCACCAACTAATCTATTACTGAAGTCACAAACAATAAATTAGTTGGTGTTTTGGTATAAATTTAAAGATGCAACTTCTTAGCTTGTAGACCATGTGTCATGCTGTTATACCATCACTCTAAACTTTCTCAGAGAAGTAAATTCATCTGAATGCAGCGCTGCTATAGCCTTTTAAAGGATCCTGCTTGTGTAACAAATTCAGTGCCTCCAATAATAAACTTCAAGGCAATTACTGTCGGACTTCAAATCGCCTGCGTTGAGCAATGTTCCAGTTATTATGCATAATCTGTTTGTTTATGAGGATTATTATAGTTTTGTGCAATAAAAGGTTATAGCCATTTAGTCTATTTATTTACTAAATATCTGCCATCTACCCCATTTAAGGGTCGTGTGCTCGGAAAACCCAATGACTTGTTGACTTTAAAAATGATTTACTGTAGTTTTTTGCATTCCCACCACCCAAATTCACCTTTATTTCTAGATTGTAATAATCATCTCTCTTCAGTTACAGCAATTTAGTCTAGGGGTGAAGTCAGGATTGAGGTCCCTCCACCCACCACCATTGTGAACAGCTTGCCAAATGTATTCGTTTATCACTCCAAATGATCATATGAACTTGTAAATTGAAGATTATAACTAGTAATTTTCTGAAAATCTGGAATGGACTGTTATTCTTTAGATGAGCATTGTGTGTTTAAACAGTGCAAAACAATGTCCCACAGGTCTTGTTGCAGTAGAGAAATCATTACGTAGGTTACCTGAGCCAACTGAGCAATGGGAAATTTAAACTACTAACACACAAACCCATGTACTATACACACTTGGCCTAAAGCAGATCAGCTGATTCTGTCTCATAGGTTCTGTTCAGCACAGCATGGGAACCAGCCACATCTGTCTGTAATCTTTACAGGAGCAGAAAGACAAAGAAAGCCAGGCCTGAGACTAGAACAGTGGGAACATCAGTATGTCATTTTGTCTCTGTGTGTGACCACCTACTGTCTCTCTGCAGGCTGTAATCACTGCAGGCTCCTTGTTTCAAACAAACGAAGGCCCTGGTTGGAATGACTGGAGAGAAAGCTGCACGCAGTTGTGTCATGTCTTCTGTAAATATTGTCAAGTCATTTTCTTAGGGGCAATAAGAAGTCTAACACAGTTCAGTTTATTAACCACATTAATATAAAAGACATTTTTTATTTATAATTTGTATCTTTGCATATGCTCACTAATGTATGAGATCATATACAGTAACAAAATGTGGTTCACATAATGGTGTTCTAATAGGGTTGTAATGTTTCATTGATTTTAAGGGTAATGACACTTTCTTGACTGATTAAGTATATTCCATATCACATGTTAATTCTTGATGATCAAAATGCCATTCCAGTTTGCGATCTGAATTTTCAGGTTTAGTTCACCACTACCCTTAGGTTCTAAATCACCCACATTGCTACCCAGGCAAAGCATGTCAAACACTCATAATTGGACATTTATTGCTTGACCAAGCAATAGTGTGTCAGTGGTCTTTATTGGGCGATTAATAAATGCTGTTTCTGGCCCATGGCAGGCTGGTGTGATGGACTGACCTTCCCAGAGACCAGAGGGACAGGGTGTTCAGAGGCAGGACTACGGACCAGTCAGGTCATGCTGGTGGGTAAAGCATGGTGGAGCCATTCCAAACAAAGACTCTGACCCCATCATCCAGTACCCTTCCTCTTTCCTCCGCTCGTTTCTGTCCGCTCTGGATTAGTCTCGTTTCTACTTTCAAGGACTGATGAATCACATTTTAACTACGGGGAGCGTTGACATTTAAGGAGACTGGATGGGAAGCAATTAGCATGCTTTGGAAAACAATTAGAACACACTGACTACACAGATGATCAAACACTGGCCCTGCAGAGTGTTTACTAAAAGAGTCGTCGCCCACAAGTGCAGCTCCACGACCAGGCCTGACGCATGCTGCTTCCTCAGCAAAATCTCTCTCTCTCTTGCTTCTCTCTCTCTTTGATACTCTCTGAGAAAGTTTCTCAGTTTTCATTTTTTATATACAATTAAATTACTTTACCCAGCATTTTCAGACAGACCTATGTCTATTTTTATATACAGCTAACTGTGAGATCAAGGGCATATACGATTTGTAATGGCATTTGCTGTGTATTGTTTGACCTAGACCTATGAGTCATCCTTAGTTGCTGTTGCTTTTTTAGATTCCTCCTATTCCACTTGAAAGATTTTCAGTTTAACCTAAGATAAGTGTATGATTTTGGGGACATTCACCAAATGGTACCTGCATAGCCCTCTAAAGTTTATTTTTCCATTGTAATCCAGATTTAATGTAATGCAGAACCGGCCTGTTTTTAAAGGGAAGACGTTGTTGATCTTTAATGCATAGCAATAAGGTTTTTTGAACAAATGAGATATCACAGTGGGCGGGGCTACCTTGCACACCACTGTAGAAATCATTTGTTCAAAGGATTCATGTAAAACTATTACTGTTGTCTATAGGCATACGTTGTACCTTGGGGAAAAGTACCAATAATGATTTGAAAGAATAAAGATATTGTATGGCTCCTTTAAGTAATGAACTCTTTTTTTCTTTGCTCACACAGGGCTGGTGATCTGTGCAATTCCACCTCTGCAGAAGAAAATCCATCACTGACCTGATGAAGAAACTGGGGGAAGCCGATGGGATGAAGGTACAGAACCAGTGGTGTCATGAGAGCTAGACAAAGAATAATAGAATCTGCATAATGCTTCTTCCCCCACCTCCCTAAGCACCTCGCTCTCCCGCCCCACAGGGGATTGTGGGTAATATATAGAGGTGCTCAAGATTCGCTCGGCTCGTGTGCTTGTTTATGGTGGAAATAAAGCGCAACATAAACTGCAAACAAAGCAGCCGAAGAGACACTTAATGGCTTTAGCTTCCATCTACTCTGCCATCTCTTTCTCTGTCTCTATATTTCTCACTTTCCCGTTCGACGCTTTCTCTCTTTGTCTGTCTCTCTGCAGTTTCTCTTGTTTTAAACAAGGAGCTCAGCCACTGAGATCATTTGCTTTTTTCTGTCTGTCTCTTGACAACCTGACAGCAAATTACAGGAACATTTTTTGTCTTTGGGTAAAATGTCTCTAAGTGGTCATTTCATTAAAACTCTTTCTTATACTGTAAGCAATCCCCACATGTCTAGGTGTGTGTGTGTGTGTGCAGGTTTATCTCTGCTTACTGTTCCGTTAGTCCAGTGATTCCCAACCAGGCGTAGACTAGACTAGACTAGATTTCAGGGAATGATTTGGGAGGAAGGTGCGGAGTTATTTTTGAAAGATTTGGTTTAATTTTGTTAAAATGTTGTAAATTTAAATTATGGTGTCTTTTATCCTGTTCTGGTCCTTGTTATTATAGTCAATTATCATTATATTTACTCTAAAATATTTGTTTCTGGGTTTGTGTGGAAGTTATTGTCATCTCACTAAGACATATTCACACTAGTTGTTTTCATCTCACTAAGACTGATAATAGAACTCAATATGAGGTTTTTATTAAGATATAAGCCCATAATGTCAAGCCAATTAAAGAAGCTTTAATGCTTTTTGAACCCTCAACCAAAAGCAGCTAGTCATCCAACCCATCATCAAAGCATCACTGACTAACTGAAACTCATATGAGGCGTTCTCAGCTGTTCCTGTTCAGTCACAGTGGAACCGTTGGCATTGGTGAAGTACTGGCATTGCAGTTATGGGTTTGATGGGTTTAACTATGTAATGAATTAATCGAGCAGAACTTGGCTGAGGGACTTTACACCATCTCATAACAGGGCTTTCAGAGCCGAACACCCCCTCTCTGAGAGAGTTCAGCCCTGATTATCAGAGGGGCTTGGCACTGAAATACTGGAGCTTACCCGTCCTCTGGATGTAATATTAGGAGCAAGCCACCAGAATGATTTCACATACCAGGGTCTAAATCCCTTATAATTGACTGCAAATCTGAGCACACTATTGTTGAGCCTAATCCAGAACTTTACTCCTCCCTATCTCTTTCTCTCTCTTTATGAATGTATGTATGTGTGTGTGTGCACATATGAGCACGTTTAGATGATAAATGTGTTTATAAACCCAGCTCTCTTAGTCTCCGGTTGCATTAAGGCCTGTGTGAGTCTAAAGCAGGCTGATTTCTTCTTAACCATGCAAATAAAATCAGGCTCTATTAATCCTATCCCCAATAAAAAATAGTGCACCCAAAAATTTAATTTCTTTACTTGTTTTATGACTTAAACTTATGACTTACTACTTTTGTGGAAGACAAAAGAAGAAGAGGTTTTAAATAATTGTACTGGTTGCACTTTTAATTTACAATTAATGGAAACTGAAGCTTTCAAGCCACAAAAAAAAAAAAACATCAAAACAACTTGTGCGCTAGGTTTTAAGCCATATCGTATATTATATTGCTTTGTTTGAGTAGCAGATCGTATTTTTAGTAATATTTTTTTGGTTATATTTAGGTGACCAGTTAACAGGATTGAGTTTGTTAATTTGTTAGTAACAGCCAGAATGATGAATTATTAATGTAGACTGGTTTTATTAATTACATAAACTGATTTATTAAACAGATTTTGTTCATGAATCAGATTTCATCTATAGTGAATGCAACAAGTGTAAATATGGCAGATACAAGTGAACAACTTAAATATCAGAAGATTTTACAAGACTTGCACAAGTCATATGGACCACTTTTATAATGCTGTTCTATCCTTTTTGAAGCTTGAAAGCCTCTGCCCCATTAATAGTAATTGCAAAAAAATAACCAGTATAATTCTTCAAAATCCTCCTTTTGTGTTGCGCTTGAAGGTTCGTGTGGGTTTGGAACGACATGAGCGAGATTAAATGATGACAGAATTTTCTAATTTGTGTGAACTATTCATTTAACCACCATCTCTCCATAAATCTGAACCCTCATATTGTTCACGTTAATGTAATTAGCAAAATTATAAATTTCCATTCAGCTACATCGCAACATTTCATATACATGCACGCCTTCCTATTTTGTCTCTTTCACTAGTATGTAATAATTGGCAGCAGCTTTTTAGCTGTGAAAGGTCAGTTATTATTTCGGCTGGCTGTTCTTTCTCTTTCGGTCGTCTGGTTTACTGCTGGATAAGACAGGAGGGTAAAATTTTTATGGGAAGCAATAAAGACATCTATCTTTTTTTTTGCTCAGGTAACGTGGTGATTTATCACAGTTGCTTCCAGGATACTTCTCTGACTTTCACTCATTTGATTCTAGTCTTTCAAAATCGTTGATACATATTATTTACTTTAGTTGGCAGTGCTCAGTAATGCAGTCTGTGAAGTGGTTTAGTGGTATTTTTGTTTGTTTTCACTCAGGCTGTGCCCTTTCCAACTGAGCTGATTGAATGAAGGACGTTCTTTGAAATTAATGATTGTCTTGTTTGAGTGCTGAGCACTAAATATTCATGAAGCGAGGGAGAAACAGAGAGAAAGAGTTAGAGAAAGAGAAATGATACTGCTGGAGGCTACAGAGTCTCTGTCTGGTCAGTTTATGAATCAAACTAAAGCTGTGTCATTACTTTGTGATTTTTGTTTGGTTTGTTGCAGACATATTTTTTTTTACAAGGAAACTTCCAGATCGCAGCAGATTGGTAATTGAGAAGACCAGTGATTGTGGTAATGGGTTTAGGACATGTTTTTAGTCACCATATTTGGGCAATTCCAGCATGGAATGGATGGATGTGACATTTTTAGTTAAAACTTGAAATACAAATTCTCACAGAATCTATTTGTTACCAATATATTAAACCATCTGTTTATATTTTACTAAAGCCTGTTGATAGAGTCCAGACATCAAAAAATATCTATCTATGCACACGTTATTTGTTTAAAAAAATGGAAATATACATGCGTTATGAATGTGACAATTCTGAAAAGCCATGAGTATTTAAACCACCAAATATTGACATCTGAGCATCATATTAGTATGATCTCCCTTTGCTACTGTAACTTCTTATCGCAGTTAAAACATGACTGCAGTGATTTGATCCAATTCAGACACTGGTGTGTCAAGCCAATATTTGGGTTATTGTCTAATTTCAGTCCATTACAGTCTATGTAAATAATTTCTCTATAGATCTCGTTTTGTGCACAGAAACATTATCGTGCCGGGTGGTACAGAAACTGGACGTTTTCAAGGGGGCTGTTTGTCTAAAGAGAGTGTTTGGCCGTGTGCTTAATTCTGTGCACCTGTTAGTAATGTACTGTATCTAGCTGAAATAGCCAAATCTGTTAGTCAGAAGGTGGCATAGCCCTACTTTTGGCCACATTGTATAAATGCAGTATGACAACCTCACTGATCACATTCAGCTGCTTTGTGATTAGAAAATACTAACTGGTCTGCTTCTACCTGTTTCAAATCCCATATGGACTAAAGACACGAGAGCCTCATTTGCTGGACAAATGGATCATTTTTGGTGTGTGCGTGTGTTTGTCGCTTGGGCCTAATGAGGCAGCAGGACATACAGAGGAGAGAGATGCTATACCTGCACAGCACGGACAGTCAGCAGGGGTGGACGAGAGTTTAGCAGTACACACACTGTGCATAGCAGCTGTTATCACATCCACTGGCACACACACACAAATTTATATGAAGGTGTGGCTGCTGAAGTTTTGTGAAAATAGAGGCAGATGCTGTTGGAAGCAACACAGTATGGAGCCCCTTGTTTTTCACACCAGACGCATACACACGCTTACACATATAGCTGGCTGTGGTGAAGTACAGGTTAAACATGTGACCTATTATTCATGCAATGCAATTTAAAATCCTCCTTTCTCTGTACCTAAGGGTTTGCTTACAAAGAATTTTGGCATACAATTTTATACATAAGTGCAATTCCATAGAGCATTTGAGAGAACTGTAATTTTCTCCCAGAACGTAATGCCTTGTGAATAGACTTTGTCTTTCTTTTTATTTTGCTTGGATTCATCTTGGTCTTTTATAGATGCATTTGTGAGGGAACAATTTTGTTAAGTTGCCAAGAAATGGATCAGCATTTTTTTATTCATTTTCGTAAGTTGGGTTCCTGAATCCACATTATAACTCTGTAAATCAAAATCTTTATTAAATTATGGAAATATATGTAAAATATTGAAAAGTTCCGTCATAAAAATGATCGATATTTTAGATTCTTGATGCTTTTTAAGCCTTTAATAAAATAAGCAGATTTGTGAGATTGAGCTCTTTTGTACAAAAGTTGAGATTTTCTTGCATGCATTAAAACACGAGTGCAAGGTTTGCTTCAGCTTATCACACAAACTGTAATGCGACCAATAAAATTTGTATTGCAAATAATAAGTATTTGCAGTGTCCCTAATAAGAAAAATTAACTAAAACACACACATTGTACATTTATACACATAATGACAGTGTTAGACACCTTGTTTTGGTGTAGTCATTAGGAGACTTAATATATTATGAACCCTCTGTTTTGTTCTCTGTTTATCCCTCTGTTTCTCTCTCTCTGTTTTTGTTTGCTGTTTAGAATGCCTGCTGTGTATGTGTGGCTGACAGTGAGTTCACATTTTGCTGTCTGATGGAAGACATAACAGACAGACAGACAGATGCCCACTGACTGGGTCTCTTTTAGCATACAGAGCAACCACACAGTAGCCATCACTGAAAAGACTAAACAGACAGTTTTGTTTTTTACCAGCTGTTGACATAAACTATATATGGACTATATTATCTTGTTGGACTTTTAATAGAAAGGTTTTTCGTAACTCTTCTGGAAAGACTTTTCACTAAATGGTGGAACATCTTTGCCTTAAAATATTTGTTTAGTAGAACAAAATATCTAGAGTTTTGGGCTTCTAGTGTATATTGGTCCATGCAAAACTACACTTTAGGGTTATAATCATACTTTATTTTAAAGTCGTTCATGATGGTATGAACTTTAAATCTGTAGATGAGCCAACCGATTGAGCCGATGCTATAAGATAACATCCAGTAAATTTTTGTCGCTCTTGTTTTTCTAACCATTCATTCATCTCTCTTCTATTTCCTTCCCCTGAGTGACAGTACGATGTTAATCCTCCAGGTCAGAGGGTGGCTCACCCCACCTTGCTGCCGTTGTCCTTGGCCCTGTTTCTTAATTCATCCAGCACTCATTACACATGCCGCTGTGTGTCTGAGACAAGTGGCCATTTGAAACATGCTGCTGTGAGCACGCTTCAGTGCCCTGTGATAATTAACATCAGCTGGGGTAATACACATCCGTACCTCCCTCTGAGAGAAAAGAGTAGAGAAAAGATGAGATGAATGGACAAAAACAGGATGAAGAGGTTAAAAGGTTGAAATAAACAAGAGTGCTTGGAGAAGTAACCACTCCTAAACATCACGACTGTGATTGGTTGGTTTACATGCCGGTCAGTTGATCACTTTCTGTGTGAGTGGGAAGCTCATTGCTAATTTAATCAATTATATTACCAATAAAAGCATTCATTATATATTTTCAAATGCATAATTAAATGGATTTTTTTTTAACTTATTATTGTTTTTATGTACTTTTTGAATCGGTTATTTTATTTATCCACATTTTCATTTGGTTGGTCAGATGATTTTTTGATACTTAGCCTTTATATCCATGAACAACAGAATCTCATGACAATTACTGTTTTGCATTATACTTTATGCAATCTCACTCATACATTATAGTACAATCTGCTTTCGGGCCATTGGCTTCATTATAGCTTTTTTGGATAATCGTATGCATTTACATTGAACAAATTCATAAAAATTCCCTCGAGATCAGGCTGCCATAGTCGAGCTACATAGTCTGAATGCTGTTAGAAAGTCCAGTAGCCCTGAGGTCACTGGTTACCAGCATGCTGAACACTCAGCTTTTGCTTCTGTTTTTTACTCAGAGCAGGTCACCTCTTGCTGCACACCCACTTTTTTTTCCCAGAGTGTGAAAGATCGGAAACCTTTTTATCTTTCAGCTGTGTTGTTCACGCTCAGGGTCAGCCTGACGACTCTGAGAAGAGGCGGAATTTTAATTTTTGCTTTTATGCCGTAAATGGATCACTGTTTTTTTTTTCTTTTAATATTCTTGTACAGTCTTCTTGTCCAGCCTGCTATATCGGCCAGACATTAACTATTCAACTCTAGATTTAGAGAGAAACATGTCAGTTTTAGGCTTGAAAAATGATAGATGGGGCATGTTTTTCTGTGTAAAATGTGCATAATTGATAGAGTATGATTGGCAGGGTCTGGTTGGAGGGTATTGAGAAGCATACATATTCACACTTTTATGCATAGATGTGCATAAACATATCACGTGTGTAATATTGCATGAAGGTTTGCACGGGATAAGTCTGCTTCAGATGTGCTTTGTTTTGTGTGTTGTTTTGTGCATTCATCTTAAATAATAATGATAGCATTAAACATTAATGTAACACTGGAATTCCTCTATTTTCCTTCTGATCTGTATTAATTTCAGAATACTTAAGTTTGTTGTAATACTTATATTCTCCCTCTCATATTTTCTACCTCCCTTCTTTTAATATCTGTTAACATTCTTTTGTCCGGCAATCCTTTTTGTCCTTATCATTTGCTTTTCTGCGTTAGATCTTTACGCAGCAGGAACAACGGCACAAGAACAGGATCTGAAGGTAGTATGACTAAATCCCGTGTCCAGAGGGTGGAGGAACCGCTGTGATGTGTCTGTGGTTGTGGTGGGCTCACGCTGAGAAGGGAGATTGAAGAGGGAGACTCCAGAGCACACTCTCCACGAGTGAAGGAGGAAGAGGAAAGAGTAATCTGTGATGTGGTGAGATGAAGGAGAAGGAGGGATATAGATGATGTTGGGCAGCGGGTGGGGACGCTTTCATAAGCTGAATGATCCCAGTCATGTTACCCCACCCTCTCCAAATGTCTGAAGCCTCTCTTTAAAACTGCCCCAACAGATCAATCCAGTAGTGACTGATTGGCACAGTATTTAAGTCTCTTGATCATGCCAAAAGGATGCTTGGTGCTCTACTGTTATGGATGTTTGCAGAAAATGAGAAGTAATATTACCTCAACATGGTGGGCAAAAGCAATGTGTTCTTTTTGGTTGCCGTAAAAAGACCTGAAATGAAAATTAAAGTTTATATGTTAATATAATCCTTATAAATCCTTATTTTTATCTTTATTTTTATCCTGTGAACATATTTTTAAGCAGAACATATTATTAATTTTAAGACATATTAAGCACAATATAAAAAATACCACAATATTATCTTATTTTTCCAATAAAATGCTCATTAGAATATAAATGTCCTTTCCATTAACACCAGCGTCTGAATGGTATCAAACCATGTAACTAGGAACTTAAACCTCTCGACAACTTCCTGTTTCAATAAGAAGTTAAAACAGGGAAAACAGAGTTCCCAAGCACTTTCATATGGCCAGTTTTGTTCATGTCCAGCTTTTGTCAGATCGTGGTACTAAGAAATCAGCATCATACAAAACAACAAGAACATAAAAGAAGAAATTACAAAATAAGCAAACCCCTGACCTCGTGAATGATTTGTGTCCATAGCAACAGCCAGATGCACAATTCCATGAATAAGTTATATTAACAGAATTCTTGGAGAATGACAAGCAATAAGTACAAGTGGCTTTTTGTTAACAGCAACAATCAAATACTTTTATTATATATACACATGAAGAGCTAGATCCTTTGTAAACGTTATCAGGCCCAAATCCCCACCCTAAACTCGGAGGAGAGTGTGAAGCAATCATTTCCTAACACAAATTTTCAGCTACAGAAACATTTTTTCTATTTTCCTCAGTGACCTTCTCTCATCAAAAACATTGCAGAGAGAGGAGAGATTGAATAAGTGCATGTAAAAAAGCAGAAGATTTCTCTCACACTTCTCCACAATGGCCTTGGGCTGTCTGTTCTGTTTGCAGAAGGTCTTGAGCTCGATGAAAAGACCCATTGGCAAATACACCGGCATGCTCCCAGAAGTGGTTGTGTGTCTCTTTTTTGTGTGTGTGTGTGTGTGTGTCTTTATATGTTTGAGTGCATGTTTGCATCTCTGTGTGTGTGTATGTGCACACTGCGACACGCCGCCACAGCCTTGTAGCCTCCGCATCAGCTATCGGGAATGGGATCCCACACACATCCGCAATATTTTCTCCTTTGTTCCTTTCAAACAAGTGGCAGACCGCTTTAATAAAGACATGTGAATCTGCTCTGAACAGAGCTCTGGCTCCACACTATACTGCAGAATGCTGCAACAGCCTAAATCTCGTCTCTCTCCGTTCCGTTTCTGTTCTCCTGTCACTTTTCTTATTTTCTCGTTTCTCTTGTCTTGTCTTTTCATATTGTCTCAACTCCTCTTGTCTCTTCTCTTCTCACATCTTCTCTTTTCACCTCATCTAGTTTTGTCCAATCTTATTTCTTTTCTTATGTTGTTTACCCTTTACTTAACTCTCCATCTTTCTTATTTTATCTTCTCATCCATTCTTTTCTTATCTCAACTCATCTTATATTGTCTTTTTCTATTCTCTTCTTGACTCCTCTCTTCTCATTTCTTCTAGCCTCTTTTCTCATCCTGTCTCGTTTTTATTTCTTTTGTTTCACCTCTTCTCTCTTGTGTTGTATAGTCTTCTATCCGCTTGTCTCTCTCCATCTTTCTAAATCTGATCTCCCCTGTCATTCTCTCTCTATCTCTCTGTCTGCACTCTGGTTCAGATTTGTCTTTATACATTACAAAAGAGCACACAGGACGCCTGTCATTTCAAAGGTTACCTGGCTAATGGAATTGTCCCATATACAGCAGTTTGTATACTAGGACAGATTGAGCCTGTCTCCTCCCAAGTTTGGCGAGAATATTTGTAGTCCATCTGTTTAAACGTTTCAATGTAATGTGTGTTTTTCAGACAGCAAGGAGCAGAGGGAGCAGATGTAAGACAAGCGGTGTTGTGAGTGTTTGCCAAGTCTTTTTAAAAAGTCATGAAGTCTTGAACTAATTTATCCATTATTGAAGCACTGGTTTAAATGGCTTCTTGTCCCAGTGCACAGATTTTCTGCTTTCTCCATCACAATCTTTGTTCTGTGTTTTCTTTATCCTGATACTACTAGTACACAAGCAGTCCAGTGGGAAATGACCTGTGTCATATGTCTCCCGTAGCCTGTCAATAGAGAACATGGTGATTATAGCCCCTGAGATGCCAATGATAAGTGTTTTTCATTTATGTGCTTGGGATATTGATTGAGGTGTATTAGGCTGATTTGATGGTGAAATTGGTTGGGAGAGAGAAAGTGAAAATGATGAATTGATATATTGATGAGGATAATTTGGTTATTATTGCTGGGCAGCAGCTGGTCACAAATCAACAAAACATATGGAGAACACAAATTAGTCATATATCATTTCCATTTAAAAGGAGGGTTTGGGGACCTCCCTTAATCTGTAGAATGAGTTTAGTGAATTTGGTGGATGTGGATAATGGTTATGATGAGCCATGGTGGAGGTGGTGTGAGTTTTAGTGTGTATCGCAACATTTCCTGTTCTATTTCCATTTTTTCATGCCATTTCCCTGTTGCTAGTGTTAATAAAAATAGCCGAATATACAAAATTACCAGGTTCCTTGTTTCTACTGGGCGAAACCCAGAGATCTTAAAATATTCAGACTAACAGATGATAAGTTGCCTGGTATGTAACCCTTGAAAAAAAATTGTCAAATTATTTTTGCTGTTTTACAGGCAAACAACTTCGTTCCGCATAGACACGTTCGCCCACTTCCGCTCCGTCTCCGCCGGCACAAACGCACTTTTGTACCCGCAGAGTGAACGCACACCGGAGTGGGACTCGCACATGCAGTCTCATACTTTCACATGAAAGAGCGCGAGAAACATCACCCTCCGTTTTTCACACCCTTGTCCTCACACCCCTACTCAAGGTGTGTTGCAAGTATTCCGGTGCATATCTGATTTAAGAGCTGCAGGGGGGACACTGCATCAGTGTTTAATACAATCCAATATAGACAGAGTTAGTTGGGTTTGTTCGTATGATTGAGAAACATTTATGTATGCGAGTTGCATTTTGAATGATACAGAATGAACCCTGACAGGTTTTTGTAAACTTGTATATTGCAAACCGAAGCATATGGCATTTACAAATGGCAATTGCTGGCTGAAATGGCTAGTTCAAATCTGATTGGCTCGTCTGATACAGTTTCTCAGGGTAATGGCACCTAAAACAAAGGAGCCGGACTGATGCAACAAGGCTTGTGATGATGCAATATTCATTTGATGTGCCATTCCGAGTTTTGTTTAATATTCTTGGAAGCAACTAAACTAGGTACTCATAAGCCGAAATGAAAATTATTTTCTCAGTCATGTCGGTGTATTTTTCTGTCGTCATTTTTTGTCCTGTATTGCATGAAATCATAGCAATATATGTCTGGTAACCCCTTTGTAAATGCCACATAAAAACTATAAGATGATATTGATCACTTTACGTGTCAGTCGGGCGGTTGTTCTTGTCTAAATAGGCAGTTCTTGGTTAGTATAAGCTGTAATACAGACCAAATTTTTTATCATTTCGTCAGTGGTCTAGCTATGTGAGTCTGCTCTGATGTGTTTGTACTTTTTTGGCTCTTGTGACCAAAATGGCTATAAAAATGTCAAAGAAGCGCAGTACAGTTTATATCAAAAAAGTGATTTTCTTTTTCATCAATGTATACATGAGCGTCAACAACCGTCAATTTTGATTACATCTGCTAGTAGAGGGATATATGTTCGTGAGATTTGTAAATATTAGCGTTAAAGTAATGGGTAAACTGTATTTTGCAGTTTTGAAGCAATCAGCATGGTTCACTCCAGTTCGCACACAGAAGCTTCCAGCAACAGAATCAAGTAACACAAAAGACTTTAATTTTTCCATTTAATTTGACTCTCTTCATGTTTACCTGCTCATCCTGTGGTTCAAGGTGAGAACGTGTTGCTATGGTAGCATATTGCTGAGATCACTCCACCTCTTTCAGTCTTTCAGCTTTTTCTTGTTGTATTTTTCTCCCTGTTTCAAGGGCATTTCTTTAGGAGTGGTATGAGGACACAAGGTTTTGAAAACAAAACGCTCTGAGATTGTTTGAACAAAAACATTTATTTCGTCTTGTGCAGAAGGAGAGGAAGATCAGGAGGGGGGCTTGTCCTCCTTTTATTTGTCTATCCTTAGGACTTGTGTATTTCCTGTTGGTTTTAGTGTACGTGCATGAATGAGTGGAAGAAAGAATGTATGTATCTCATCGTATACCATCTTTCATCCAAATACAGTAATAAATAATAATTAATTAATTAAACACAATAACTCAATGTAAAAATGTGAAACCCTTCCAACTCAAACTTTTCTATTCACTAGACTAGTGATTAGTTCCATCTAAATTTTTAAATTGGAACAACTCTCAATTATTAATTGAGCAGTTCCTTAAATGTACAGAACTTTAACTGAGCCAAGTTAAAAATGTAGATGTAACTAGAGAATTAAGTGACTAAAAAAATAAATCACTATAGAAAATTGGAGGGGTTTAAATTTCCTTACTGTGCTGTTTTTAACTTGCCATGATCGCTATTAGCGATTATTGTATGAAGAAATTTTTCTTGGTTTGGAATGACATTTGGATGAGACAGAACGTACATTTTCATGTGAACTGTTTCTTTAAATACATCATGATGTCAACGAGATGGACAGGTATGTAGTCTCATTCTGAGTGTTTGAAATGCTTTGACATTTGGTATTTAGTTTGCCTTGCTTTTAGGAGATTTATATATATTTTATCTTTTCTTCCTAAATCGCATTCTGGGCCTTGCTTTTCTGGCTTTACTGTCATTAGCTCTCTATCTGTAGCTGCAATGTGTTTGGCTTTGAATTTGCCTGAAGTTAAATCTGCTGTAATTGAGCTTGGGCACATCTTAAATCTGGCAAAAGAAAGCATAGACTTTGTTCTGGACCAACGCTGACTGTCTCTGAGCTGGGTCTATACTGGCGTTGAATACGTTGTTGGTCAGTGTGGACTGTTCTGAGGTCAGTTGAGTGGGCAGTGGTGTGTAGACTCCCACCAGGCCAGAGATTAATGCTGCTCGTTTTTTCTCCAGAGGAGATTAATTAGGAAACCAAAAACTCTTTGGATCAGAGAACCAAAGCTTTGAGATGTTCACACACAGACCAGACACACATTTTGTCATGTGACATATGCCCTTTCTCTTTCCAATTCTCTGAAAGATATTTTCAAGCATAGTTCGAACATGTTTTTATGTGTGGTAATATCTGTGATTTTGATATTTTTGATAACAATGATGGGTATGAAGTATATTGTTTTTTGCTCTTAAGAAACTGTTTAGGTCAATGACCTCCTAACTAACTCCTAATTAATTGCTGAAATTCTTAAAAGAAATTGATTCTTTGCAATCTCTCAAATGCTAACTAGTTAGTTTGATGTCTAGTAGATCTTCAAACGGACATTCAAACCTTAAGTACAGTTCTGATCTTTTTTTTAATGATGTTATAATTCATGATAAACCTTATTAATTAATAAGTTCATAATAATGTTATAATAAATAATTATGTATATATTAATATATCAGTTTATAATAAAAGTATAATTTTTTTACGGATTGAAATCTTATGAGAACACTACTGTACATTTAGTTCCTTATTTTTTTAGTTACAGTTCACAAAATGATCTTGTAATGAATGCACTGCCTTGTGGTGGTCGAACTTTTCATGCTCTGTTTGATATTCATTTAGTTCTAATGGAAATGTGCTACCAATGCACACTATGTATTTAGGAGCAATTTCGCCAGTACACCGTCTGATATTTTTCAATTATAATTTTGTGTTTACTTTCATTTTATACTCTTTCTATCAAGGTATCTACAAATACCTCTCAAAACACTTGAAAATTAATGTAGTGTTCACAGAATTGATTTCATCTAATATGGTCTTTATTACATGACCAAAGTCACGTGGTCCTGATACCACATTTGACTGTCTGAATCATAGCTTTCACAGCACTTTAAAGGACTAATGACTCATGCATCAGGTGTGCATGTCCAGGAAGCCTGACCTGAGCATTGCTGAGCAGCTGAGATCCCTCCTGCAGCCTGCTAACTCAGCCGGTTCCTGGAGGTAAAGCCTGTTTAGTCGTGACCTTAAGCAGTGCCTGAAGTAACACCTTCGGGCTGTGGTTGGACAGTAAAACTTTAAGGACTTTGGCAGCATTTTTGTCATCTGGCTGCTGAGTATGTTGAGTCATGTTGCTTCATGGGCATCACACCCATCTTTAGAGTCCCATTGTCTCTCCAGCTGATTTTCTTATGGCAACCCAAATTGTACCATTTGTTTTGAAAATGCATCCAACAGATGGTCACGGTTTAGTTTAGTTATCACATGCTGCTATTTAGTTATTTAAAATAAACATTCTTGAACTGGACAAGAGTTTTAAAAAAGCCAATACAAACTGCAAATCATCAGCATGTTAGCCAAAGTTCTGTGAAGAGTCCTCCAGCACCACTGAGACCGTGAGATGAGAACTGAATTCCCCCAGCTGACAGTGTAATATTCCAGCTAACAGGTAGAGGCTGGGGTTTGTGACAGTGTCACACTCACACACACAGACACATTCACACACAATTTCATGTTATTAAAGGTGTCACCACGCTCTCACAGAATTAGGTTGTCAATCATTGCTGCCGTTGTCCATAGAGACAAAGAGATAGAGATGAGTCCATCCTCTCCCCTCCATCCGCTCTGCCTTTGTCTTCACACCGCTCAACGTCAGTCTCAATCTATCTGCCACTTTTACATTTTTCTCTTTAAATAGAACAGAGACGGTGTGCGGCAGCCCCACCCCGATCTTCTTCCCCCTCCTCTCCGCTGCAGCCTCCATTCCCCGTCCAACCTGCCAAAATATCACAATGCATTTTTATCCTTTTTTGTTTCACTTGCTGTGTCATTGATCAATGCGGCCAAAATGCCAGACCTCCATCACCGCAACAGAGTGTGATAGTGGAGCTCTGCCGCGGCCCACTGGAGCTGATCTGTTCTATCTCGGCCTCTTGGGCAAAATGTCACTCTAGGAGAGAGAGGCTAAACCAACATATGTCAGCCGCCCGTCATCCCCGGTCGGGCGAGGGGGTGGAGGGGGTTGACGAGCTGCTTGGTCACGGCTGAGTGGGATCTGATGGAGCCGTGGGACAGAAACGGGGTAAATGGTGGGGGTAGTTAGAGAATGAGAGGGTGCATGGTCGCTAGTGTGGAGTCACTGTGTTTGGTGGTTCTTCTGCACAGGGAAAAGCTCTCTGACATTGGTGACATTATTACATCGATTAAACACGACCTGCCGGGGTGCAGGGGCACAATTGACTGACATGTTTGTGTGACCTTGAACAATTATGTGTTATGTGACAGATTTACCATGCTTGTTTTGTTAGGAAGCGTTTACATGACACTGTTTACCTAAAATTCATTTCTATGAATGATGGTGCTATTAGGTGATATTTTACTTGTTAAGCTCTGATAATGAATGAATCGCATCGTACGTGGATTGCAAATGACCATGTTTGTTAAACATCCCATCTGGGTTTCATTAATAAATACATTATTTGTAAATATAAAGATAAAAATTTGTAATAGGTGATGAATAGGTGCTTTGATAGATACTTTGTGTGCGTGTGTGAGGAAGACGCTGAGCTGAATCTCTGATTAGTTCAGACAAAAGAATAGAATGAAACGGTTCAAAAGTTAAATTGAATAAATGTGTTAATGTTGCTACATGTAATTTAAAAAAATGAATCGCATACATTTACTTTGACAGCTCTATCATATCATAAATCATTTCACACTTTACTGCAAGTTTCTTACGCCTCTGTCTGCAGCATTTTAGATACTTTTTGACAGAATATATGTAATATTACCAATATTTTCATTTTACACAATGTGTCTTATCAAGTATAAAGGTGTCATGTGAAATTTGCTGGATTGAGTAGACGCTTCAGCATTCTTTTCTCCCTCATCCTGAGATGCAGCCTGTCCTCATACAATACAGCGAAAAGCAAATAATTCAGAGCCAGATTAGAATTGAATTTCAATTTGCTGGGAAAACTCTCCAGTCTCCTTTATGTCAATACAGGGCAGGTTTCTGTTCTCTCTGTAAAATAGACATTCTGCCAGCCTTCCTTGTCTGAGCTGGGGAGCACAACAATACCGCACATCCCTACCTTCTCATCGCTTCATTTTATTGGTGTGTGCAGATGTTCTTCTGTTAATGGATTCATTCATGTCCTTCATTGTGGGGATCATATGCTAGGCTGTGCTGTTTGGGGTTTTCGAGCTGTTTCTGATCCTATTTGTTATGACATTACAGAGTGTTCATAACGCTTTATTATGTGGTCATATTTAAGAGGAAGAGAAAATATCTTGGATGAGATGAGATTTTTTTTAAAGGTATTTGTCTTGAGAAGGTTTCAGCAAAATTCTGTTTGCTACTTATTAGTGCAAAGTGAATTTCTATTTAGAGTGAATGTTTTAATTTTGCTTATGCTGTAACATTATGTTGTATCATTAAGAAATTGTTGTTTTGTACTAAGTTAAAGGGAAATTGGCTCTAAAGTTTTGAGTCATTTGTTCAATTACACAAATTAGTTTGTTTCATAATTGTTTTACTTAATCTAGCTTTAAGGCTTATAATATGTGTGCAATAGGGTTAGAGATGTTTCTTTTTCAGAAAAGACTTTAGTGTATGTACCTTAATGTCTTATGAAAAATTAACCTAGGCAGGAAAAAAAATCATTGTTTAAAATGTGACAACTAGTCCCATTCTTCCCCGTTATAATAATTGTATGGAATACAGTATATGATTTGTTAATGCAAGTCAGCAATCATTTTTTAAAATGATATAAATTTAGTTAATCTCATCGGATGACATATTCGCTATATTGCTCATTAACTTCCTTCACACCGTTCTCTTGCACGGTCTCTTCCTTGCTCTCTGTCTCTCTCTCTCTCTGTCTAAGTAGAAAAGGTGTTCTGATGGATTAGGGGTATTTTCCTCTTTATTTTGCAGTATGTTTTGACCCTGACCGTGTGACAGGCCTCCTATATCTCCAGTCCTAGGGGGATTTTTCCTCCACACGGCCCACTGCTCCCAGATGAAGATATATCACAGGTGACCCATTAACTGATGGCCGCTTTCTGCAAAAAATGTGTAACTCCTTAATGCTTCACCACTGTCACCACTGAATAAGGTGTGTGTGCGCCGTTTCGTGCCGTCTGTAATGTGTCTCTGCAGGCTGCAAGCTTTAGCTTTTAGATATACTGTACTGTAAAAATATTGTCATGTAATCTAAAGTAAATGGATTTAGATAAGTATTTACCATTAGTGAGTCACTGTTGTTATCAGGTCACAACAATAGAAATGTGGCTTATTTCCAAATGTGGGACATTTTTCCAGATAGAAATCAGCTTACAGTAAATTATCTCATTATGCATGAGGGTGCGTAAAGGTCTATGACCTAATCTATGCTCTACACCGACGTTTAGAAGACATTTGGAGTGTGATTTGTGTCTTGCACTTGTCCTTAAGTGTGCTCCGTACTCACCTAGTCGACACATCCCATACCTGCAGACAAGCTCAGAGAGAACATCAAGGTGATTTTAGGGCAGCGCAAGTGTGTGTGAAAAGATATGTTTGTGTTTGTACAGGAAGTTAAAGGAAAGGGTGGGGTTGCAATTAGAGGTCATTGTCGTTTAGGGAAGGTGGGTTGTGATATCATGTATTTAAAGAGTGATGTGAAGAGAGTGTTAAAGCAGCCAGACGGTCTCTCTGCTGGATGTCTGTGTGTTTCTGGTGAACAGCAGAAAAATGAAAGACAGGTGAATCTTAATCTTTGAAAAACTGATGGGGGAGTTCACTAAAGTTGTGTCCCTAATGATGTACTCTACAATATATACACATACATCTTGTGTTTCTTCTTGTCCCAAAAGACACATCTAAGAGGTCTTTGCTGTACGGATACATATACATAGAATGTAAAGAAACAAAAATTGAAGCTGTTATATCATGTAACTTTATGCTAAATATAAATCAATAGATTCATTATCAAGTAGACATTTTAATCTGCAAATATAGAAAATTATTGATGGATCCTGAATGTTTATCTTAACCAAAAATGATGTACTTGGTGGTTTGAAATGCAATCTGTGGTGAAATTCTCTCATTCTTATTTGTTATAGTTTCTCATGAAGCTAGATGGAGCTAAAATGTTATTTTTCGGCAAGCATTTAGCTGTCAATTTAAATTAGATTTTGTTTTATTGTTCTTTTGTCTTACTTACTGAAGTTTTTGTGCTTGCACACCAGAGTGGCACAACTGTTTAGTGAATTGCCGCAGGAGTTTGTGATCTTACAAAATACCTGCTCTATCAGCTGTGGGCAATGTCATTTCTTTGTATTTTTGTATCATTTCCCCAAACACATGTGTATCATCTCATAACACACGCATACTCAAGCGAAACCTCTTTCTTCATCTTTCACAGCTCTTTGTTCTGTACATATGCTTTTGTCTACTCTCATTAAAAGTGATGCATTCACATCATGCTCGACTGTCATATTAGTCAAATATTAATGATGCGGATCTATCTGTTGTTCCCTTGGCAGGTTCTGCGCGTTTGCGGCTTTGCCGTTGTCAGACGCAGGAAACCGTGTTGTTATTGTGCGGTAAGCGTTAGTTTGGCATCAAACATGAAGGAAAGCGTGAAGTAATGGGGTCGAATCAGAAAAGGCGAAGCGCGGCCAGCTTCTTAGAAGTTTCCAGCAGGTGTAAGGAGAACGTGTGGGTGTTTGCTAGATCTGGGTGGACTTGATAGAAGAAATGCTGGCAGGCATTTAAAGAAAGAGGTGTGTTTGCAAAGTGTGGGCTTGCTTTTTTAGGGTATAGAAAAGTGGGGAAGAGAGAGCGCGTCATCTGGAAAAAAAGAAGTGTGAAATCTGTGTTGGACAAGGAGAAAGTGGTGTTTTTTTGTTTAGTATTGGTATGCAGCATTAAAGGAATAGTCACGTCAATTATTGTGTTGTTTAAAACAGGAATGACCTTCTTTTATGGAAAACAAAAGGCCCCTTTATCTGTACAATAAGGTTTGTTCCCAGAATCGCTTGTATTTTTTCATTACATCCCCAAGCCTGATTTGCAAATATTATAAAGAATGAAAAGAAAATATTTTCAAAAAAATCATATTCTGTGTTTCACAGTAAACAAAAAAGTCAAATGCTAGAATGATAGCAGGGTTTTTCTTCCTTTAATTGTGATTTTTTTTTTTTTTTTTTAAATATATTATTCACATTCTCTGCATTCTTTCACGTCTCAATCATGTGGCTCACTCTTTCAATAGCCAGTTACAATTTTTCCAAATTTTTCGGATTTTAAGTGTTTCGAGAGAAGACATCTGACAGAAATGTCAATGGAAAGTTTATATAAAAGCTATTCTGTTTATGTCCTTGGAGTGCCCACAATACTGTATAGTCAGGCCTTTTTTTCACCCAGGCCAGTAGAATAGCACACTCCTACACACAACCCTCCCTCGCACAACACACACACACACCCAAGCACATGTCTCATGCACGCAACGTGAGAAGAGCTCTGACCTTGTCCTGAGTTTTCTCAATACATTCAGAGAAAGATTTAATCAAGCTTAAACTGCATATGCATAAGATGTGTGCGGTACTGTACACTAAAGGTAAAATATCCATTATGAGCTGTTGGATATTTTAAAATCCTGTCTATCTGACTTTTTTCATTTTTTATTAAAGGAGACGGGGACATGAATATTTTTCCATGTGTCATTCAGGGCTACAGACACAGGTGTCGGTATGTGTGTGTGTTTGTGAGATCTAAGTTATTGCATTATTGCACAGTGTTGGCGCCACACCCAGGGAATAGAATGATCAAAGAAAACAAGGTCTTTCTTTATGGCTCACTCTGTCTTTATTGTGGTTATTGTTTGTGCTCCAGTGGGGCTGAAACGTTTCAGCTGTGTCAATTAAAACTCCCTGTCACCCCAACACAGATAAAATACTGCCACCTCTGAAGGCCATGCATTGCATTCACTTGTACAAAAAGTGTTTGTAAAGTGGATTTCAGCTGTGCCAGACTTTCAGAAAGAGTCGAGAGAATCATGTTGTTTAATTTAAGGTGGCTTTCATACATAATTTCTCATATCACATTCTAGACATTTAATTTACTATTCTGTATGTACAATTTACATACTTTTGTACCAAAGTAACTTCCAACAAAGTCCTAGCAAAGATTGTAGTTTTTAATGGTGTTCTCAGTTGTTTTTTCATCTCAATTGTTTCTCCATACAATTACACATACAAGAGAAATAAACTTTCACAAATGATACTTACAGCTATAAAATGTGGATAACATTGCTAAAATCATTGGTTTTGAGAGAATTGTGAGAAAGTTTATATTGAAATTTTATACTAATTTATATAGTAAGCTATTTAACACAGATATATTGTTTAGACTTCTAAAGCTTTTTCTCTGGAAAAAATATCTAAGGAGAAGAATTAAACAAAATCACCATCACCATGAACTTGAATGGGTTATTATAGTCATTTTGATTTAATTTGCATGAATAATATGCTGTTTTGTTAAAGATTATATTGTGGAATAGCATTTAGCAAATTTAGTGTGATAATAACAAGATCGATTGTATACCATATTTTATAGCAGCATATTGTGCAGGAACATGTGTTCTCTTGTGTGTGCATGTGTATGAAGATGTGATTGATGATAGGATATTGTAAAGCGCATGGGTTCCTCAACCAGGCAAAGAGAGATAAACAGGTGGAGCATGGGAGCACAGGAAGCAGTGCTATACCCACACACACAAGAAGGTCTCTGCTGTAAATTAAAGCCATTTATTAAAGACCATGATAGCCAGTGGAAAAGAGCATACTGAGAAGAGAGACAAGGTTTGGTGCAGTGGGACAAAGAGTTGGAGAGGTGGGGTTTTTCATGTCAATATATCACCCTCATTGTAAAGCTGGTGTCGAAACATCACCCTTATTGGCTGGAAGAATAGGAAAGAAGAAGTTGTATGTATAAGGGGACAGAAAATGGAGTAAGAGAGATACAGTATGAGAAAAATGTCAACAGCAAATCTCTTGCTTAGTCTCTGTCTTCTATAAATCTTAAATATTGAACAAAATGTCCAATTCATAGACTTGAAAAAACATTACTTTAGACATTCTGGAGGAGAAGTTTATTTAAAATGAATGTCATCATTTCTCACTTTCATATCATTCCAACCTTATATGGATCTCTTTTAAAAAAAACTTTTTTAATGTTTATGGTGCTGTTTAATAAACGACAAATGTACAGTATAGTCACCAGAGACAAAAAACTTGAAAACTGAATATTAACAAACCTTTCTTTTATATTTCACAGACAAAAGAAAATCAGCAAGTTGGGAACAACATGAAGGCAAATAATGGCACCATTGCGTGTCATTTTGTATCTAATATGTATCTAAACCTACAGTAATATGCACAAACAAATATATGTAAGTAATTTAAAAGTTTATTCCTGATAAGGGTCACCTGTTTGAAAACAATGATTAGTGGCCAGTCATCAATAATCGTTTGATAAAGCTGTTGGATTGAAACTACACTTTTAAGTGTATGCAATGATCTCATACGCAAACAGTTTTCAGGTTCGAGGAATGTATTATGTCAAATGTAAGACACTCTTCATACCTCCGACAAACTCCATCCCTCTCTCAGCCCCCCACTCACATAAACAGGTGTGCTGGACTGTGGCACTGGATCTATCACGTACACCATGACAGACCTCTCCCCAGTGTCTTCCTCTCCCCACCAGCTCAAGATAGCTAACTTCATAATGTAGCTTTAATAAACAGGCAGTCTGTCGTTCACGAACGACGCCATTTGCTATTAACGAAATGAGAGCGTGATTTCCGTGCACAGCTCATCTCATACCAACAAAATTAATGTTATTTTGGCTCTCCTGACGTTCAGAGAAGCACAGTTAAAACTGGCAGACACCATATGGCCCAGAGACTGCTTTTATTATATCACTTTATACAAGTTTGCTCCCTTTTTTAAAGTGCACTTCGTTTTGGTAAGTCCAATATACGTATAAACAAATACATTGTTGTTTACCTTTTCATCTTAATCTTATCTTGAGACTGGAAATACACTGGTCTTTTATAGGGTGTTCCAATAGATATTGCTGCTGGGAGAGACATAAACATATCATTTCGCTGTTTGTTTTATGTACTTTTGGGTCTTACCCCGCCCGAGGATATTATCTGCTACAAACAGCTGCCATTCACAGCACATGTGCGTAAGAACACGACTGCTTCAGGCTTTTTATTGCGCTCTGACTCGCTCTATTCCACTTTCATTTTTCTTTCATTTATCTTCCCGCCCCCCCTCCTGATGTGGTACAGTTGTTATCGGGAGCTGAGATGTTTGGCGAGGGCTTTATTTCATTTCTTTAGCTTGACTGAACTCACGACATGGGGAATAGCAAATCTCAGTCACCATCAAGAGAGAACGCAGGTTCAGAATGTGGTTATGAAGGAGAACCGAGCCCGAAAAGACAGAACGATGGGTTAAGAGAGTTTCTAGAAATATACTCGCAAGTGCTTCTGTTCAGTGCCTTGACTGTGGTCAGACACGCACGCTTGAGAGGAATGCAAATGAATCCCATCCGCTACGTCCATACTGACCTCTACGCATATCTAGGTGAGGACCCCCGCATACTATGCGAACCGCTATAGCTTCAGGTTAATTAGCACAATGGATTCATTCAGTTTCTAAACATCTAAGGGGATCTGCACTTCCAGAGGCACTTGACCCTCTTCTTGTCGAAACATCCTTCAGGTTTGTAATTCTTATTCTCGGCCATGCATGTATGTTTTTGTTTAATGCGTGTTATATTTATATCTCAGCTTTCCCTCGGCAAGCTGTTCCACCCCATAACTCAGAAGACAGATGTTGATCTGCCAGAGCTGAACATCATATCCTTCCTCAGCTATACAGCTGGGTGTGCACAGGTGCATCACACATCAAAGGTGGATATCAAGGTGAGCTCTGAATCCAACCCCTCCACTTACTCTGACACTGGCTCTCTAAAAGCCCTCCCTTCATGTAGAAAGCCCAGTGATCAGAGAAACAGAAAGTTAAGAAGGCGAACCCTTACCCCTGTTCCTCCAACGGGGTACTAGTGTCTGTACCTCGAACCTTTGGTGCTTTAACATCAAGATAAGTCTGGTTCTGGCCCCTTATACCTGCTGTTTGTGAACTATAAAGCATGACCAGATAATGTTCTCATCAAAGATAAAACAAAACTAAATCACTAATTATAATCTATAAATCTGTACAGCAACTTACTATTACTTTTTTCTGTTATTTCTGAACAAAAATGGTTTTTGCAGTATAAATATTATCATTGGGAATTGTTTACTTTGAATTTTGTTGTATGTTTTAAATAATCTCTGGCCTTGTATTAAAAGCAGCTTAAAATAGATACTATAGATGCTGAAATGAATTACTTTGCTGGTAAATTAATTAGTGGTAAAGGAGTTTGTAAACAAAAAACACTTTTGAGACTTTGTGGTTATCTTACATAGTAATGTCTAAAGTTATTGGAAATACTGTCTGTTTTCAAGAGCGGTTTACAAATCTCCACAAGCACCAAAACCACAGGTCCTTTCTAATGCCTTTCCCAAATATCCCTATTTAGTAAACAGAGAAATTGAAAAATCTGTAATGGCATCCTAATGTCTTATTATTGTTAAACTCCAATTCTATTGTCATCATTTTATATAATTTCTAGGTCATACAAACTACATAAAGCAGGTAAATGATGTTTATTTATTATTATATTCTTTTGAAGAATATATTCTTTTTATAATTATATTCTAAATTACATCTAATTATATCATTTCTTCCTGGTACCACGGCAAAAGTTATTGCAGTTTCAAAAAGCACCTGATATAAAAATATACATTGCAAGTACTACGCTATAGTGGCATTTAAAAAGTGTTAATTCATGGAAGAAATTAACAATTAAAAAGGGCAATTAGAAAGAGCCAGAAAGTGTGTAAAGCAGAAGTTAAGTGGGGGGTGTTTTACTGAAGTGTTTTGCTGCAACACTATAGGTCGTCTTCATTTTCTTCAGTTTATTTTTGGCGCTTATATTCTCACACACATATGCAAGAATAATTGTGATGGGCTCACCCCTGCAGACAGAAGTGGGTCTTACATCCGCACACTGAGTCATTAGTGCTAAATTTATCAAAATCATTAATGCTCACAAACGCACACTCATAATCTTCATCAACGTTGCTGTTTTCATCATCACAGGCTTTCAAAGGAAATAATCACTGTATGAACTTTCCAACATGATAAAACTGCAAACACATGTGATTGATAAGTCATTGCTGTACTTACAGCCAATTTCAACCAGTGATTACACGTTTAACTCAAGGAGGTCTACTATATACTGTACCTGGAGAAAGCCATGTGCATTACAGTTTATTAAAATGGCGGTTACTGTAATGATTTGCTATGGGATGTTTGTCTCATGTGTCATGTAAGTTCTTACCTGATTAAAATTAACTGTTTTTATGTTATCACAGAACTTTTTAGCGTTTTCATGCAATGCTAATGTGATTCTAATTTTTCAAAGGCTGTCAGTAAACAAAGTTTTACTGGTAATTTTACTGGTAAAGTTTTACTGGTAATTTTCTGCCAGGACATTATCCGTTCATTTTACAGACATGATTGTTGTATGTTAGATGTAAAAACACAATGCAATACAGTCCAAAATTCAAAATTGTGTTAGAACAACTGTGAAATATCAAGCTGGAAAATTAACTTAAAATAACATTTTAATACAGATTTTTCTGTTCACTTTCTAGTGGATGTAATCTAGTATTGAAGTAAATGACATTAGTAGGCTTTATTTCAGATTCCATTTGTTTATACAAAAACACAGAGCAGGATCAATATTAATATTTATATACTCCCCAGATGTTGTTTTAAATGTTAAATTTCTTTTAAATGTTTTATTGTTTAAATATGCCCTTTTCTCCGATTGTTACTTATCGATTTCAGCTTAAAGTCTCTCTCATAAATACTAAAAGTGATGCCTGTGAGGCCCTTTTTCTTCCCTCATCTGCTTCCCCGGTCATCCTGAGCACTTTTGCTCTCTAGACCTGCTGACACAGGTTATTAATGTGGCTCATTTAGCCTAACCCTACCTCCTGCGCCCATCCCAACACATACACACATATCTGCAGCAATCCAGGGCCATCCAGACGCTCATTAGCCAAGCACCCACGCACACAGACAGACGCACAGAACTTCACCAGGTAACTACACAAGATATATCTACGAGTGAGTTTTAAGGGCATGTGGGATAATTCCTGCTGAAAAATATTTACATTTTAATACCAAAAACTGCAGCCAATCAGAAAATGCCGACTGCTGTGCTCCACCCATTCCTGAGCCTCTGTATGTCACTCCAGCTGCTCCATCTGTTCTGTCTTAAGCTCCACGCACCTCATTCAGCACCATACAAACCTACACCCGCTGCTGTACATTTTATTTATTTATCTGTTTGTGTGTTTGTTTACTTTCCCAAATAGGTGTCTATGTACTATATAGTGAAAGACGTGAGTGTGTGTATACAGTCTATACCATACTCATTCATACACCTCTCTCTCTCCGCAGGTGGCTTTGTTTGTTTACCTCAGTCCTAAGCGTAACACTCCTGCGCAGCGAGAGCAAAGTCTCGCTCCAGATTGCAGCTCCCCCCACCACCATCTCAGCAACTGCTCCAAGCTAAGCTGAGTCACTCCCCAACGTACCCTCGCCCGACCACGTGGCTCTCTGGGAGAACTGGGCGCAGAGCGGGAGCGGCGGCAGTAATTAAGGCGTGCGGCGGGGGGCTGAGCTCGGACGGGGTGAAGTGCCGGGTTTTCGGGGAAGAGAGAAGGCCACTCCTGTAGGGCAAAGCTACAACGCCATCTGTTGAACGGGCTCTCGGTGGGAGCGGGACGGCTGGGTCTGACGGAGATGAACCCGGCGCTCCTGCAGAGGGCTTCTCACACACACACACACAGACCGCTTCACTGGGGTGTGCAGAATCACAAAGAAACCAAAGCTTTGTTGGATACAATGAGACAGTGGGTATAAATCATCAGCAGTCCTGTTTTTAATTTATATATCTATAGTGTGTATATACATACACGTATGTTATTGTAATTGTAAATTAGCAATTTAGTATATAGATAAACTGTATACTTTTTAAGATATTTACATACCTTCCTGAAAACGAAATCTTAATTTTTCATAAGTTTCATAATACAATTTTATTTTTTAATTGCTAAATATGTAATTTTGCCCACACATGAACGAGATTAAAATGAGAACATACGCTAACATTCAAATCTCCTGCATCTCAGATATTTCTCATGAGAAAAAGACCCAGAAATGTCACTACATTTCACTAATGTCTCAACAATCAAATCTCACAAACTGATATCAGATTTGTCAGGTCTGCAAGCAAAAGTCAATATCAGAACATTTCATTATGAACTCAAACATTTCTCATAGATTTATCCAGTTCTAGATAATTTGACCTATTTATCTATTTTTTTTATCAATTTTACAGTTCTATTCTCTTGTAAAAAGTGTCTCATTTTAGCAATATTAGGAGAAACATCTGAGACTAAAGTTAACTGGAAAAAGCTCAGACCAACATAAATTTCCATGCTGTTTTATGTTGGTGTAGCTGGTGAACCAAGAAGTCTCCACAAGGTTAGTAAAATCATTAATCACCTGCATTGTGGAGAGCGTTTATCATGAGGTAAACAGTAAATAATGCCTTTAATATCATTATCCCAGTAAAAAACTATAGAAATTAATAAAAATAGATACAAAAACAAATGGCTGTCGTGTAATTTTTTCATGTTTCTATATTCTGATTCGTGTGTAATTGTAGATTCTGAGTAATACTCTGGTGTCTGTCATCATGCATTAGTGACATTTGTTAACGTCACGCCCTACTTCCATTGCTCTGCAGAGGTGTACATTCCACAAGAGAGAAGCCTGCCTGCTTAACAGTGATCTCCGGTAATGAGCGCCACCAACAACATCAGTTATGCTCACATTTCAGAGCATCATTAAGCTGCGGAGCCACAGGGACCGTTAAATACAGTGTGCTGAACAAAGTCAATAATGATAAGATGCTTGAGAATAATTTAATTCTGTAAAATGTTGTATTAATTGACGAACAATACATAATAATGTGCCGGCTACATTGAGACTTACAGCTATATCAGTTGACTGACTGTTGGGCCAACAAGTCAAGTCTGTAAAATTGTATCTATTGACCGTTCAGAGAGAATTTATATAGCATTCTATACATGCTTGTCTAACTGTCAAATAGGTTAGTTGATGGGGAATTATTACAAAAGTACTGAATGTTTTCTTTCTCTCTCTCTCTCCCTCTTACCATTTTGTTTGTTCTTTCTGATGTTTAAAGGCGCACATGCACACACACAAAGGTGGCAGGTGTGAGAGGCTGAGTTTGATGTCACATCAGGGGCCAGTCCCTTCCCTATTAGGCTGAGCGGACCACCTGTCTGGCTCTTGGATGAAGAGCTGTTCTTCAGGCCCTCCGGACTCATTAAAGCCCCGCGAGCAATTACTGCCTCCTCCTGCCGAGAAATCGACTCCGTGCCCCACCAAAGCTAAGCTGAAATCCCTCAAATCTCTCCTCAACACCTCCCCATCCTGTATTTTACCAATTCACAAAAAAACTGCCCACAGTGAGACGTCTGTATAACCCTTTGCTCTCACGCTATTCATAGATATGTTCTGTAACATCTCAAAAGTTCCTGTGACCAACTGGACTGTCTGTTTAAGGTTCGCTTAAGAAAGCTATGGTTTTATGGCAAACTTTCATGGTTTTACTAAACTAACAATGCTGTATGATAGTAACCATTGTTTAACCATAATATTTGTATTAAACAATGATAATTCAAATGGTAATTAATCTACCAAAACAACGTATACTTTGACAATATTAAATCTGTGATAAAAAATTTTTTTAAGATTGCGAGGCTGTGTTTGGACTTGCATAACATACAGTACTATGTTTACTTTTTCTGAAGTATATAGGATGTTTATTTTTATTACACACTAAATATTTACAATATAAATAATGTGAAGTATATCACAAAGCACACAAACTTACAGCCATTTTAAATATTTAAAATATTTTGTCAAAATTAAATCAAAGAAAAGATGAAGTCATGTGACAACAATGCAGCCTATTACTGTTTGAAACATTTATAGTATAGTTACATAATATCATGATGTTTCATATACTGTTTCATTTTTGAAATTGCATTATGTGTAATCTATACGGTGTAATGTTTAGTAAGAAGTATTGAATTACCAACATCTAGATATATAGTACTGGCAAATTTATATTGTATTTTTTAGCTTTTTTAGTTTTAACCTTTGCGAAATTAAAAGTGATGAACATTTTGGTTACAGTCTTAAGTTTTCTTATAGCTTCACCATGAGAGCCGAGAGCATGTGAAGCATCATTAACCTTCAGAAAGGTTATGCAATCGTTAACATCAGTTACAAGTTCTACAGTACTGTGTTTCTGTTCACCCTAAACTATAATGACAACAAAGCAGCCTGAGGAAATTATACATTAACACAAGGTTTCACTGAGCACAACTATAGTAGAAACTTAAAAGACTATACAATGGCTGTTGTTGCTATGGGAGAATGAAAATTCAGGTGCTATCTTGTCCTACGGGTGTTTTTCTAAAACAAGAGAGGAGCAAGAGAGAAAAAATCACTTAAACCCTCGTTATTCATTCAGTTTTCAATTGCAGCCATAGCAGAGCTACTAAATGTCTGTCACAGGAGCTCAATGTGTAGAGAGGAGAGGAATGAGAGATCGCTGACATTTATTTTCCATATTCCTCAGCAAACACAGAAGAGGTTATGAGACGAGAGGCAGAGAAAGAGAGCAGAACGATTGGTCAGGTGTGTGTGTTGTTACCCTGTGTTTGGGTATATGTGAAACGGAGGCGGGGTTTCACCGCAACAACAAATTCTATTTCAAGGGAGCTTCATCAGCACAAAAATGTTTTGTGTTGCAATCTGTCCGAGGTCATATTATGTAGACACAAACACACACACAAACGGTTGACTCAACATCTGTTTGGGTTAAGTGGAAAACTCTTAACAGACCGGGTTCCCTGCAGCTCCAAACTCTCCTAAGTTATTTTTTCTGTTACACCACGTACAAACAAACACACACACACATATCCTGCATACTCACATGAGATGTCTCTGCCCTTCACTTTTAAAGACTTTTCACACTGCTTTTTATTTCATCATCCTTAGAGTAAACGTGGAGGTGGTGCTTCAGTCTTGTAAATACAAGTCCACTTAACAGCAGACACGATTGGACTTTCTTTCTTTTTCTTTTTTAACCTAACATCACCTATTTTAGTCAATTATTGATATACCCTGTCAGTTTTTGTTGTAATCAATTCTCTTAAAGTGATCATTATTTATTCATCGTATCAATATCTTCTTTTTTTTTTTGCATTTTTAGGTAAACTGTATCTTTAAGATGATAATTCCAATATGAGTTTGATTGGTTGATTAACAGACGCATGGACCGACTGATTTCCCTTTTCTCTCACCTGTTTTACAGCATGTCCTCTTCACCAAGACCCGTGTTCCCATAGAAACGGAGAACAGCTTGACTGTCAGGCCAGGTGTGTTTGAGTGACGGGGTCACACAGATCTGGGACAGATTCCCAGGAGTGGACTGAAGGTAGAATCCTGCTGTCTCTTCATCTCTGTGATTTTCAGCTGATACTCAGTTGTATGTCATGTACCTTTATTAATGATGCTCAATAAGTGCAAACACCACTGGCTGTGTAACACCTCACATATGTTCAGTTTCATGCTTGACTTTGACTCAAGGTTCAAAGAAAATGCTGACCTATGAATTTGTTACTGTGGTGCAGTGATTACACAGTAATACTTGGGACAGTATTAAAAGTAACTCACTTATGTGTATAAAAATTACCCTGATAACAGTGATTGCACATGATTGCATTTTAATTTTTTATTTTGCATTTTGCATTTTATTGCATTTTAATTTTAATTCTGTTTATGTTTATTGTTATGAACATTTGTCAAATATTTATACTTCTACTATAAAGTTTATGTATATATATATATATATATAGTTTGTCATGTTTAGATTACAATTTAACTATGAAATATTAGTGAACATAAGTGTTCGTCCTGAGGAACGGTGAGAGTTAACAGGTTGAATTATATTTATATTTATATTATATTGAATTAGATTAGACTTTATTCAACTTTATTGACATACACATTATGTTAATATGCAAACTGTGAATAAGGTGTAAATCGCAGTATAATGCGAATAATTATAGTGGTGCAATAGACTTACAGTAACATGTAAAATGAGGTCATTGTATTTTTGCTGTATTTTGGTGATGTCAGAGTACACATAGAGAGCATTACATTGGTTTTGCTTCATAGAATTACTTGTCTCTTTCTACAGGGGGCTGGAAAGACCGTGATTTGTGTGACGTACATCAGCAATGACAGACACTCGTGCAACATGTGCATCATATAAATTCACAAATAGAAACAATATATATTGGTGTGTGTATCTCTGCCCTCTTCTATTCAAAGCAAACACAGGCCTTGTGTGTTGTGGAGATGTGTAAGGAGCACGCCGCTGGTTCTGGGATGAGGAGGGGCTGATTGAGTTTGCTTTACCAGATGCTGGGACAGGAAGAGTGAAATATGGGTATGAGAATATTACAGAACGTTGGGACACCTGGAGACCAGCATAGTCCCACAACTAATGTCATTATCTTTGTATGTGTGCGCTGAGGGAATAGGAGGGATTAAAGGAGAAAATAGCTATGCATGATTGAACAATGAAATATGTGTATGGTTTGCAAACGTGCAAGTATACACACAATTACACGGGCTATAAACTGATGCAAGCAAAGCACTAGACTAAAACGACTCAATTGCCATCTATGCAAAGACATAAAGCAAAGAAATAGCGCAGGCGTGTGTGTGTGTGTGTGTGTGGCGCGTGTGATGTTCGTAATGGAGCCCTTCTGAGGAAGGTAATTGTAGCTTTCAGGTTATTTGCAAGAAAACCTCCAATTAATGGAATCATAACGCGGCATCCTGCCCCGCCTCCGCCCTCATCAGGCATTTGATCAGAAGCTCCTTTCTGCACTCATCTCTCCTATACACTCCTCTGTCATTCCGCCCTCACCACTGTGAAATAATGATAGTTTTTCAATGTGGAGACGGTATTGCATTAACACATCACTTTGAAGAGCACGTGGTGATGATCAGAAGGGTTTTTTGTGGAAGGTTTTGCCGGCAGGGAGCAGTTTGTACATTGTGGTAATGAGTGTGTGTGTGGATAAGAAAAGACTATGAGCTCTGCTTAACTTTGATTGTTTTGTGTGATTTGTAAGTCCACTATTCTGATTTGTTCGGCAGCAACATTCCAATGTATATTTTTCCCCGATAACAACTGCTAAAAACAGGGTCATGGGGGTACTGCAAGTCAACTTGACCTTGAAAATAAATATATTCATTATATAATAAATATTATAAATTATATTACATAAAATATATAGGATTACATTACAAATTATTAAAACTGCATGTTTGTCTTGTTTGAATGTTGTGTCTTGTCTGGCCACTTGGTACTTTATCCGGGTTTTTTGCGATAAGAACCGTTATCCGCTGTACATTATCCCCTTGCCAAATATCCCGTACATCTGACCGACTGTTTTGCATGTGTGCAGAACAAAAATGGATTTTTTTTTAAAAAAAAAACTCTTTTTTACATTTTACAACATAACAGACTGAAAAGGATTTGTTTTTATACACCGTAATGACACTGTTAATATTTAATGTTCTCTAGGCAAAGTAAGTTTATTTATATAGCGCATTTTAAACACAATAGTAAGTCGGTGTGCTTTAAATAGGCAAGATAATGAGAAAGAAAAATAAAAGCCATGTAAGAGTTGATTTTAAAAATCAGTAAAGGACATAAAAATAAGAAAAGAAAAAAAAGAAAAGCTCAATGTGAAAGTGCATATAATGAAATAAAATAATGCAGTGCAGTCAGTAAAGTGCTGCACAGTGTTTAGTTAGAGAATGCTCAGGTGAACAGGTGTATTTTCAGGACTAATGTGGCTATCATCAGGGCACATCTAACAGCTTTCAGCGGTGGGTGGCGTAATATCTAAATGCTGTCTCACCATGTTTGGAGTGAACCCTAGGTATTTCTATGCTCTACTGTTTAGCTGCTTGTGTTATGGTGTACTTTTGTTTTATTATACCTGTGTACTTTGGTGCTGTTTAGTGTATGTGTGTAAGAATTCCATTGTAAACAAAAGTCTCTCTCTCTCTCTCTTCTCTCTCTCTCTCTCTCGCTCTCTCTCTCTCTCTCGCTCTCTCTCTCTCTCTCTCTCTGTGTGGACACTGTGGGGCAGTACGGAAGCTCACTGCAGAAGAAGGGAGGAAATTACATCAGCAGGACAGACAGGTTTGGGGCAGACGCAACGAGTGCCAAGTGCAAACTAATTTAATTGTGTGTGTGTGTGGGCTGCTGTCCCCTGATGCCCGGCCCAGGCCAACCACCCCACAACCTTCACAACCCTACAACCCACCATAAGGACATAACAGTCTGCTGCAGGGGGCGAGCGGGAACACACTCCTGTGTCCACTTGATAAGCCGTTTGCACTCATTTGTGTGGGTTTCATAAACTCGTGCTTGATGGCTGACATAGAAGGTTACTGTTGTCAAACAGTACAAACAAAAAATGTAAATTCTGTCAAGTTTTTATACTGTACTCATGTCTTTTGAAGCCTTAAGACAAAACTTAAATTGTTTGTAACGTAAAGCTAAGTGTTAAAACCTTCCTTCTCTTTTTTCCCCTTTTTGTTCGTGTAAATGTATCCTAGGACAACATTCACATTTGTTCTAAAAGCAAAATCAGAGAAAGATCAGGAGGATAACTGAAGGCGCTCGTCAGATAGAATCAGATAGAGGCAGAGATTGAATCGATAGGGACTGAGGGAAAGAGATCAGGGTGTGATGGAGAAGTACAATGTGCCACAGTTTTCTGTGATGTCACATGCAACAGGTGCTGGGGTTCTGTAAAACTCTCTTGCTTCTGACTGTGAATAAAAATTAGAGCCAACAGACCTGTAAAGTTCAAAAGAGAGGAAAAATATTAATACGAGGGATGCATTGCACTTAGTATGGATGGGAAATCAAATGCCATATAACACACAAACATACATGTATCAAACATGCACCCATGAGCGCAGACGAGTCCACATAGACTTTAATCTAAGACTGAATTGTTGTTGTTTTTTATTCACGACTGACTGTCATGCTGCATGAGTTATGTAATGAGAGGAAAAACACATATTTAGTTGATGCACAATAGCAATTATGAAATGGGACTTAACAGTGTTTATTTTTCATTTATCATGAATATAAAACGCTTCTGTGGTGACATTAATTCAAATTGTTATTTGTCATTAAAGCTTAGCTCAGCGTTTCTTCCACGTGCTACTCATTTGCATATTCTCTCTTTCTCTCATCCCTCCTCATCTTGTCATTTCCTCTTTACCTCCTCATGGGCGAGATAAAGTTTGAGTGAAGTTAATCTTGTTGTGTGGTGTGTGGTTGCTCTTAGTGGCACTGAATTCATTTTGAGTTTTTAATCTGTTCATGGTTAACCAATGGATTTCAATTTTTACACACTCTTAAATATGATTGTTGTGCCATTTATCCTAAAAAGTAGGATAATTTTTTTCCATTATTAACAATTATTTGTCATATTGCCTGTTACCTTATGCTATAGATGATGTGATAAAGCTTGATAAGATTGAATATTGTTGTGATTTATTAAGATCTTGCAATGTTCCATTTCTCCTGCACATTGCGGTAACTTTTATTCCCAACAATTTTAGCATGCACTCGTGCATTAGATGTTTTGATAAATATGGCTCGTAATGCTGTATGACCTTTAAAAAGCTTAATGCCAAGTCAGGCATATTGAATGCTGTCTGTGGATGAAGTGTTTTTTTAGAGGCTGTCTGTGAGGATGTGTGTGAGGGCACAATGGTGCATCAGCAGACAGAGGGGCATCACAATGTGAGGCGTTTGAGCCTGAAGAAGTGATAGACAGCCCTTTCATTTGATGTATTCTTTAAAGGGGGTTGTGGTGGGTGGTCTTCTCTAATGAGGAAACCAACCTTAGACCAGGTCAGCTTTCTCTCTATCTCTCTCTTTCTTTCTCTCTCTTTCTCTCACAAAATCTGTCAGGTCTGTATTGAATCCTGCTGTTTTTAAGTAATGGCTCAGGACGGTAAGTCGCTTTGTGATATTTTTAGTCGTTCTCATGAACAGGGTGGCATTTTTAAACAAAGATCTAATTGAAAATTGGTACTACATCCTCTCAAAATCTCCATAATAAGCTTGATCAAGCAAAGCAAGTACTAATTTGATTGACCACTGTCCAACAAAACAAGACAATTATATCAACGCTAACAATTATCGGTTGTTTGAATAGACTGATTCTGATCAATACTTGCTGTTTCTCTTTGACCTTCATACACACTCTTTCTGTAGTCGGCTTGGGAAGCTCTTTGGAGCAAAATTAAAGCTCTTTTTTTATGTAGGTGGTGAAGATCAGGACGGACGTTGTGGCCTTTTCTGACCAGCAAAGGTCTTCATTCAAGCCACTGATTGAGCTTTCAGCCCTTCATTCATAATTGAAGGCCATTAACTCCTATGGTAAGTGCCTGTAGTTTAATTAGCTTCTCTGATGGCCCGGGTTCTTCACTGGTGAGCACCAACCTTTAATTGAGTCTTCGGTCAGCGGTCAGACAGGAACAGTGATCTAGTTCACCTTTAGCACAAATAGCAGTGAAGGTGGACGTTTTAGAAGCTGCCATTAAGTTTAAGGTTTTAACTGCACTTTTGTTGCACGTCTATACCTTTATCTGTCCTTATGTGTTTCCCTACAGTGTCCTTGACAACTGTATAAAAAGGTGTTTATATTTATACAACATTTAGTGTCCTCTAATTTTATTGGCTGACCAGTGTTTCAAGAGTGATGGTATTTATTATAACAGCACTGCTTTATATGCTTTATATTTTTTATACATATGAATATATTTATGTATTCAAATATTTAACATTTTTATATATTTATGTATTGTTTATATTTTTAACAGTTTATTCCTGGATTTAACTTGTTAACTGTCACTGTTCCACAGGTTATTTCCCTATTCACTTTAAAATTTCATAGTTAAATTCTAGACTTACCATGACAAACTATATATTGATGGACAGTATTCATTGCTGTTTGAAGTTCACGAAGATGAATAATGTATTTTGCCCCTCACTGCAAAAGACTGGTTTAAGACTCAAGAATAAATGTTTTATGAATTTTCATAAACATAAACTAGAAAAAATAGAAAAAGGTAATGTTATTTTTTTTTAAATGTTAGTGTTATCTAAAACTTAAAACATTACACATTTTCATGTGTATGCTCAATATGTGCAGTGACAGTTATCAGGTTAAATTGGATTTTCAATCTCCCATTTTTAATGTGGTCTCAAACTTTATATACCCTACTGTATATGTATGAGATTGTACATGTGTGTGTTCTGTATTTGATTATCTCTGATCTCGTCCTGTTCCTTATCTTCTTTCTCTTTGTTGTCTATCACTTGTTCTCAATCCTTCTCCATCTTTCATTTATTCTCCTCACCTTATCTGAGCCTCCGCTCTGAATCACTTTATTCCTATATCTTTCGCCCCCTTCATACATCTATTGGCATCTGTGTGTATGTGTGTGTTTATGATTGTGTAGGAGCAGTGGGGAGGGGAAGCTCAGCTGTTCATAAGATGGGAAGAAGTAAGATTTTCGTACACTCTCTCTCATTGCAGTTGAGCCAGAGGGCAACTGAGCGATGTGAAAACAACAATACATGTGGCTTTTCTCCACAAGACTGAATTTCAGTGTAAACAAGCAACATAATGCTAAGTTTCATAAAGCATTGAGTGTTGTTAACACACTCGATTATAGCGAGAGCATTTTCTTGGAAAGCCAGCAATTATCTACTTAAAACTCCTCTGGAAATTATGAAAGCTAGACATGACACCGAAAATGTTAAATAACATCACCTTCATCTCCAGAGTGTATAAATGATTCTCACCGACATCATAAACACAGACTAAACATAGAACCGTTAGACTAGACTGTGTCACCTCAAAGTGATGTTGCGTGTGCATTGCGTGTGTGTTGATAGACTCATTTGCAGGGCTCTATAACAAGCTGCTTTTCAGGATGCTTTGGCATTGACAATTGCCCTCTGTTTCACATCTCTGAAAATGTGCGATTCTGAGATGTCTCTCTAGCCAAGAGTGACTCGCTTGGGGATGTGCAATATTTACACTGTAATGTCTATAGGATATATACAACAGATGTTGTGATTTACTGGTGAGTGTGTATCATTATCCTTATGACTTTCTCGTTATTATACATCATTATGAAATACTTTCCCACTGGCTTTTTTTAGATTAGCATTTGAACCCCGGTCCCCTTGGATGCCTAAACAAAACCTGAACCACTAGATTAAAACAGCTTAATGAACTGCAGCAACATTAATTGGAAGATTTTTTATGTCTTATCGCTAAGAGCACAAAAGTGAGCAAGGACTGCCACTGGTACACCAAAACAAACAGCTGCAGGCGCAAATAAATTTGTCAACATATTTAACAAATGAACGTGTACAACTTTGAGAAAAACAAATGAAACTGTCTGATCCTGGAACTGTACATTGATAATATTGCTTAGTTAATTCATTAAACATGTTTCAACCCATGAACTAATTAGATTAGTTTAGAGTAATATAATAAACAATGCTTTAGCTTTATTCGATAACAATACAGATCGTATTTTGACCTCATGCGACTCTTTCTCCTTCAAACTCCAATACCTGTCGCAGACTCTGGTCCAAGGTGAGAAGAACAGACAAGATCTGACAGCTACTGCACCAAGGGAGAAGCCAAAACTACAAGCACTGACACCCTCAGATTGATTGATTATGTCTGTCTTGGCTCAAACGCGTCGGAACAAACTCAGCACAGCGCTGTACTTCAGTCGTCCCAGCCCTCTTCTCGACATCCCTCACACACACACAAACACAGATACAGTTTATTACATTAACGCTGGGCATTTCACCTCCTGTCAGCAGCAGAATGACAGCAGTGAAGTGTGTGACAAGGTCGGAGCAGAGCTCACAGTCTAACCAGATTACACGGAAATTAGGCGAGCGTGCACGTCGCCACCAATGCCGGGGAAATGTGCTTTCAGATCAGTGGAGTGTGCATGTTAAGCCACAGGGTGACGAGTGTGTGTGTTTGTGAATGTTCAGTACATGAAATATTACACAGGTGGGTCATTCTACAATACAGAGGCTATTTGTGTTTTTCTATACATATGTGTGAAAATGACTATGATGACGATGCCAAGCATTACAGGGTGTTTATATTGAAATCAAGTCATTTTATTTAATATTTCAGTGTTCGTTTTATTTGTTTGGCTTGATATTTTGGCTTGTCCTTAGCATTAGTCCATCATGCATTCCCATATTTTGAATATTTAAAAAAAGGATTATTAACTAAAATCACAATAATTAAAGTCTAAATAATTTTGCCTAAAACACTGTCAAAAATCCATTTATATAAATTTGAAGTTGCTCAGTTATACATTAGAAGATATGAACCCAGGTTACATGGATGTGTTAACCCTGTTGCTATCACATTCCTTCTTACTGAAGTAATGAACTATTCCAAAAATATGTATCATAATAACATCATTATTTATTAAAGGAAAAGTTAAAATCTACATTTTTTTATTTTTCAATAATAATTATTTGTTATATTTTTCAGTAGCAGATGGTTATGTCAACCCTGTTAACATGATTTTCTATACCAAACAGTTGATCGTTGAAAAGAGTTTACTTTATTAGTTAACCTGTAGTTTGATGACCTGTCAACAACAATTATATGGCATGCATTAGTTTAGCTTGATATGGTACATTTTTACCCATGTATATTTTAGTGACTGTTACATGTAAAGCGCTTTGTGTAATTCTGTCGGATCTTCTGATTCGGGTATCACTGATGCTCTTGTGGATGTTGGACAGAAAGGGGTCTGTGACTCCCGTCGCCCTCTTTGTCCTGTCTGTTTGCTGACATGGGACACGGCCCGTTCTGACCTCTGGCTCTCGATCCCCTGAGGTGGCTAACTCCATTTCTGCACAATTGAGTTAGAGCCCAGATTATCCCTGCATATTCAGCAGCCCTCCCTGTTTCATCTTCCACCTACACGCCTATCAAAACAAAAGTGAGCGCACACATTCCCTCAGACAGATATTTGTGTTTGCCAACCGGCAAATGATGCAGTATGCGGTTATTACTGTGCAGTGTTTTGATGTGAACATTTGGTCCATTAAGGGCCAAGCTCACATTTACCCACCGGTATACTTGATGTGTTTTTCTGGCAGGACAGATGTCATGCGTTCAGCTTCTTCTTGTGTGTTTTTAATAAATCAAATACGGGAGTTGTGCAATGCGCCATAAATCAATTACTTTGTGGATGCAGACGATTCTGCAGATCTTTCGCCCTTCGTTGCCATTTGTGTTTGTGTGTGCGGGGAGCACGATGCCTCGTCTTGCCTCGGCTCTTATGAAAGCTTTATTGGATTCTACCATCCCCGAAGGGAAAACGCTTTAAATGTCTTTGCAATTATACCTCTAATAACAGCGCTGTGCACTTGGGCCAAGTCAATGTTAAGGAACTGCAAGTTAGTCAGTCAATAGAAGGGCTATTAATCTCTGTCACCTGTCTGTCAGCGCAAAGTCGCACAACAGCAGAGGCGTCTCTTTTTGACCTGCGTGTGTGGCCCCTCGTCGTTGAGCTTCTTAGTCAAAGCGTTGTCTTAATCAGGCGTGTATGCGCATCTACAGACCAGAGGAGAGATTTCACAAACTCTCACGAGATGCGCTTTAGGCTGAAGTGTTCAGACAGAGAGGTGAGGAGAGATGGTTGGGAATGTAGATGATTATTAGTCACTACCATTAGTAATTCGCTCTTCATTGCCTGTCTCTTAGTCTTGACGTTGTCCTCGTGTTCTTAAGATGTGCTCTTAAACAGTGATTCGCTGTATGATATGCAAATTGAAATGTTATATCAATGAAGTGGGCCTGTTTCTGTTTTTTTGAAGGATTATTTCATCAGAAAATGTTATCATTTATCCTCCTGAAGTTTCTAAAACTGTATGGCTTCTTTTCTATTACTATTCATGCCAGTTTTTTTTTTGCTTTAAAAGCATATTGTGATCAGAGATTTTTAAGCTTTATACTGAATTAAAATGAGACTTTAAAAACACTTATAGGTACACTATACAACTTGTGATACTCCATCCTTATAATGCCATATGCTTTGTGCAATGAACAGACTGAAATGTAATCTGTTGTTGATTGAAAACTTTTTCATTGGCATATTTAATGTTTGATGTCTTTCTTTCAGCCCGCCATCTGCTTTCTTTGTTTCTTTCCATCCATCCTCTCAAGGTCTTTGTTTGTTCCTCCAATGGCCTCTTTCTTCTTACTTTCTTCCCTACTTTTTCATTGCCGGATCAAACACTCATCATACCATCCCTTGTTCTTTCCCATCTCTCTCTCTCTGACCTTCCTTACTTTCTCAGGCTGTTTGATGAGGAGAATGTGATATAAAATTGCCCCTGCTGTGACACTTCTCTTAAATGTCCAGGTCACACAGGATCTCTCTAAGAAAGCGCCTGAGCCGAACAGAAAAACTGCCTATAGCGGAAACGAAGCGAGAGGAAAAAACAGGCTCGTGTTAGATGATTGCTGGGGCAGTTTACATAATGAAATGTGTGACCTGGATGGTCTCTATATATGGAAATCTTTGGAGATGTTTGTTGTGATCTTTACAGATTTTATAAAGGTCACCTGGTGTTGGGAGTGCACACTGAAAGGGAGTTCGCTCTGTTAGTGCTGATCATAATGCCAGGGCATAACACGACCCCTGAAAACAAACAGACTGTTTAAATGTAAGAAGACGAAGGAGGAGAGATACGGGGGAAGTGAAAAATTCAGTGAGTAAGCCAAAGAGGAAACCATGCAAGGTATAACATAGTGTTCCATCCAAGACATTGCACCTTTCCCCATTCATTTTTAATGTGCTATATATCTCTGGTACACTGGAACATGACATCTACCCTGAAGTGTGGGAGACTTTCATCATGGATTCTGTGTGTGTGTGTCGTCTGTCTTGGAAATAAAAACAGAAATACAGACCTGTTTCATTATTAGGAATAAGTGTATTGCTGTCAATAAAGCTAAAGATTTGCATGTGCATGAAATATTAAAAGGAACAGCATAGTGTTTTATGACAGGACACACTTCCATACGCCTTCCATCATCTGTGCTGTAAAAGTTAAATGCCTTGGGCTGTCCCTGCCCGGCTCTAAACGCTGTTGAACGTCTGTGTTTGACTGCCGTTGTAAAAACAGACTGCCTCACTTTTTCTTTCACTTATCACTTCATCCCTCCATCTGATCTTTCCACTCCATATCTCATAAATCTCTTATCCACACGCGCCTGCTCTCTCTCTCTGTTTCATATATATCCACATCATATTCGTTTACTTTCCCATCTGAGGCTCGTTTCGTTTTTCTTTATAATTTTTAAAACTTTCCACTTTCTTTTTCTGTAATATCTGCATATTACATCCTTTTAAATGTTATTTTTTATAGGAAGTTTATATCCTTTCTCATTTCTATACCTTCCTGCTTATATCCCTCCTCATTTTCTTTTCTCTCTCTATATATATTTTGCAGCATGTGCTTCATCACATTTGGCAATGCATGCTTAAATAGCTGTGAATTTATGCAAATGTACAACTGAAAAATGAGCATTCACATTCTTGCCAAGGTACAAAGAACAGCGGCGACTTGTTACAATATTTTCCCTTTGTTAGGAATCTTTGGAATAATTATTAAGAATGATAAGTGTTCTTTGCAATACTGGGCCTTTTTTCTAGTGGTTAAATAAAGCATAAGATCTTACCTAGACCCCAACTGATATTCAGCAGTCTGGCTGATTAAACCACCATGTAATTGTGCTTCGTCACAGTTTTTAATCATACCCTGTATAGTTTACAGCACTTATGCACACCGCACGATTGGCACTTTTGGAAATTAGTCCCGACACTAATGTCCTCATGTAAGTAAACCTGTTTATGTATGTATGTGAGAAAATGTATTTGTGCTTTAAAGAATGACAGGTAGAGGGTTTTTTTCATGTTAATCCTAACATTAAAATCAACAAGCAAATGTGACATTGACTATGAAGTATATGGGAGGATTTGACTCACTTCACAGTGTTGACAGCGATGATGCAGATTGCAGTACAGTACCCAGCAGGGGTCAGAGGTCATACAGCAGGGGTCACTGCAGATTGTATGACCTGACACAGTGATTGACAGATGGGTATGTCTCTACAGTACAGGTCAGTGTGGACAGGGTGGGACTACAGAGGGTCAACAAATGCACCGCGCGGCTGACGCAGCAGGCGTGATTTCTACTTGAACTACATGAGCTGCGTTTTGATTTACAGGGTTCACTGCTCCCTACACACTGAGCAGGGGGTAGGGGGTATCTGTAGATGTTCACTTCACAATAAAGATTAAAACACTTTCATGTATGAAGAGTATATATGAAATATGGATGGATAAAGTGATATAGTTAAGTTACAGCTGCAGTCCACACGCTTTTTCCCTGAAACATAAAATAGCAGGTTACTTATTTTTATGTGTTTTGGAAAAAATAACATAATTTCCCACAAAATCTGACCCAGCAGATGAAAATAGCGTTTTTTTGTTTATTGTTAATCACGAAAAATTACAGATTTACATCTTTAAATTTAATTTCATATTTGTTAAATTCATCATTCCAGAGCTTTAAAACAATTAAGCTAATTTTTGTTTTGAAAGAATATTGCTGAGACCTTTGTCTCAGACTCTGTAGAGTGTTCAACCACTTATGCATTTAATACTATACTTTGTCTCCACAGGGACAGAGGACAGAGGTTTGTCTGCAACCCTTTTTCTCATTATTCATCAACAGCTTGCTGATGCTTTCAACCGCATTTGCATATTCACAGGGATTTGTGGGAAATGTTGTCCTCTGGGGCCCGGACGAGGTCTGTTTTTGCTCTTGAGAAGTCATTGAGAGAGAGAGAAGTCCAGGCAGACTGTGTTGTCTTAAACTGCTCGGCTCCACAGCATTAAGCATCCACTCCCTTTAATGAGGGTCTGCACAGCGAGGGGAACCGCTTTCCCGCTCTCCTCGCCTGTCATTAACGTCCCGACAGTGGGGACACGGGACGGGCTGAAATGGAGAAATAATAGGCAATTTAGCAGTGCGTGGAGAGATGAGGGGAATGAGAGGGAGGGCAGGGTCATCCCTCGTCCTGTTTTTAGGGGTTCCTTTCCTGTCATCCCTGCAGAGCCGCGGGCGGATAATGAGGCGGCGCTGGAAGCATAAATAGGTTTAAAATAGAAGGAAGGAATAAATAACTTTAATAGAATAGTGAAGGGAAGAGAGGGAGAGAGGCTACCTGGCTCTACCTTTGACCCTTCCGCCTGTTTTCTGTCTATCTCACCACACGTCCTGCCTTTCTGTCCTGTCTACAGAATGTCCTGTCCTTCAAACAGCTCATTGCAGGACAATCACTGGAGAAGGACACACAATGAGCTGTCCAGGAAAAACTGCAGTGTTTGGAAAGCTACTTTAAAAGTAAAGCTACTCGTAATTAAAGGTTGTAAATTGCTATTTAGAAGCTATGTAGAAGCTGCTACAGCTACAAGTTGCTGATAAAAATAAGATTTACATTGAAGATTTCAAAGATATGTAAGCTATGAAATTGAACATGTTTACATGTTTTTTAAATTAAATTATTCAAAAACTATACAAAAAAATATAAGTTAATATAATCATATCAGATATAGAAAAATATCACATTTTATTAAAAAACTACAGTTGTAATTTGAAAGAGAGAGAATCAGGATTTAGATTTTTAGAGAGTGTTAAAACAAAAATAATATTGATTAAACAAAATATTAGACATTGAATCTTTTATGATTGAATGATTACATGCCTACAGTTTAATTTAGAATTGGTGCCTTACTGTCATATTCAAGCCACAGCTTTAAGTACTGTATATAGTTTATAGTTCTGCTTTTCTTGCTCTTATGTCAATAATTGTTTAGTTTATTCTAAGGAATTTTGGAAGTTGATACATAAATTTAATGTGAGAATCCAATTAAGAGGAACCTCTGAACGTGTCCTCTGGGTACAGCGTTGTACAGGTGTAAGGCACCCTAACAGGAGCCAAAAATCACAAGAAGACTGGCATGTAACGTCTGTGTCATATAGCAGCATTGGAAAAGATTCTCTGTAATAAGCTCTATTAAAATGTGTGAAAGCATAATTCTTATCAACAAACACTTCTTATCTTTTTTCCAGGTATATTTAATTCCACAGAATAGCTGTTATCATCATTGTGCTGTTTCTGTGTGGCTTCTGATGTGATGAGATGTGATAATGAACATGTTTGACAGGTGGGAAAAGCAAGGCAGCAGGAAGCCGAAACAGTCAAAACATAGCTTAATTACAGGCTTCTGAAAGCTAGCGTTTTTTCTGCTCTCCTCACCTGTAGCTTAGCCTCTTTTAAACCACTGCCTCACAAGTACGATAGCATGGGACAATTAGCAAAGTGCCACCGTTTATTTGTGTGCGTTTGCATGCAAAATAATACATCAACAGGCTAAGGTGCACAGCTGTGAGAAAGGATAACTGGGTTTTATTTCCAACTTGGTGACTCTGATGTCTGGCAATGGCAGGGAAGGGAAGAGGAAATCGGTGTAATTATTCTCCGTGTGCAGGGGAGCCAGCTGGGGACCCCTTCAACAACATAGGCTAATTTATATCTGCGTGGCACTTTCCCGGTTTCTGACAGAGCCGCTTTCTGCTCTCCAAGCTCTCCTGTCCATACTTCTGGGAGCCCTACTGCTGCTACCACACCGCTTCTAGACTCCCTCCAATCTCTCCCTATTCTGCTGCACTGCACTGTGCAAGGAGCAAGTCATTATGAAAGCTGATGGATCCGACAAAGTGAGTCACCCCCAGTTCAAATGAACAATTGCCTCCTGAGACTTGAGATTTTAATCATTTTAAAATCAGATGTTACAACAGGTTTGTGGTTTGGCTGCGTCTGCTGTTTTATTTCTTCAGTATTCAGTGAGAAATTAACTGAAATTGTTTAAAATTGTTTCTTTGAAAAGGAATGTTTTATAACAATATTTTATTACAACAGTTAGTTTCAGTGCTTTATTATGATTGGTTCTACTATGAAATGTGCTATAAGGTATTACGTTAGCAATGGGACCTTTCACAGTTGTTTCCTTTTTTAAATGAACTAATTTCTTTAAGTATAAGTCTAAAACCAAAATTTAAGGTAATATTTACATGATTGTTTGACCTGTTCACTGTCACCATTCCACAGGTGGAACACTTAGGTTGTTTTACTTTTCACTTTAATATTTCTGTATTTATTTCAGTATAGTTGTATTCTAATCTTATTATGACAAACAATATATTGATAAAAAGGTGTAGGAGTCTAATAAACATTTTTAACAAATTTCATAACAATAAACTTAATAACAGAAACTAAACAATATTTTAAAAATGTTATTATTTTTTATGTTATTTTTTTAAATACCTAAAATTAAAAATAAATAAAAATAAAAGTAAAATACCTCAAATTTAAGAAATTATAGTTCAGTATTTAGTGTAGTTGTATGTTCAGTGACAGTTATCAGGTTAATCAAAGACAACTTTTGGGTTTACAGTGATAGATATGTTGTTTGAAAGGCCCTAACTTTTCTATTATCAATTAACCTTTCTTATGCAATAAATGAGCACATAGCCATCTTTACAGTCTAAGCTTACTAAACCAATTATTACCAAATTTATTCCCAATTTACCCTTTAAGGGAGCAGTTCTGAGAGAAGAGAAACTCTGTAGTAAGAGTGAAAGTGATCAAAATGAATGATGCTTGACAGCTAATTTTATTATAACACACAGCTGCTAAACTCAGTAAGTGTAAGACTGATACAAACACTGTTATCTTCAACTAAAATATTTGATACAATTAAAAATAGCATCCAGAATGGCTGTAACGCTGAAAAAATGTGTAGATTCTGAGCACGCTATCATATTTTCCTTCCATGTCTACAGCAGCTGTTGATTTGATCTTTCCTCTTAGCAGCTAATTAGAGTCTTTTAGTTCCTGTGAGAAAAGGTCATTTTCTCCCTTTGCACAGATGCATTAACAAGCCAAGTATTAATACACTCACCTCCATGTACAGGTCAGACTGGGGCAGACAGCTCCTTCGGAATAAAACAGCCTTTATCCCTTAGCACTGTCCCCCAACTTAACTCTCAATTAAACCATCTCGAGTCTTTAGCTGTTATGAAATGGTAGGTGCTAGTGTTTGTGTTTGTATTTTGTGTGTAATTAGTATAAAAGACGGTTGATTTAAGTGAAATAAGGAATCATGCTTAATGTGTGATGTCACATATGATCAGAAACATCTCAATGCCTTTTACAGCTATAAAAGTTATTTGCATGTTCTTTAGGGGGTATGGAACAATGAATCAATGTTCTCTCTAAGGCCTCTTCCTAAATACTTATTACTAATTTAACCATATATTTCTTCCCCAGGTGACATTGCTTCCTTTTCAGCTCCGGACTGCTCAGTAGTATTTTTTAACAACACGGGAAATGTTTATTCATTCTGCATCTGTCCAGAACAATTTCTCAGTGTTATACACTTTGTTCTCTTAATACGTGCCAGAACCCACACAATTACGCAAAGGACTGTGGTATAACAGTGTTGTTTTTCTGCTCCTCCAGCTCATGCTGTTTTTGTCTTCCCTGCAGTATTGATTCGTCTTTGGTTCATCTGTAGCAAGTACCTATTCTTGTCACCCAGACACTTAGGTGAACATCTCTTTAATTGCTTGCCATGTTTTCTGAAATAAACACTGCCCTGGGGTCCCGTCGCTTCTGCTCGGTGGGATATAGCATGAAGAGTGGATGCTAGGTGAGTAGATGTTTTTGATGAATCAAGTCTGTTTACTGGTCAGGTTGATTTAATGTTCCATGTCTGTGAAGAAATACGGGTTTAAATGGATTGTGTAAATGAGTTCCTTAGTGGTTTCAGTAATTCATGTGCATACTATGAGTTCAGGTTCATTATCACTGAAACAGTGATATGTGATACATTTCACAAGTTCACCTGTTCCTCACAAGTAAAACTGTAGTTAGCCATGTGTAAAGGCTTTTAATGCCCTGGTCCCGACCTGTATCCTCAAGTACAAATTATTACTGGCACACGGTGTTCATTCGTGAAAATCTTTAGTTACTTTTGTTTTACTTATGTGTAAAAGGATTTGCCAACATTGATGTTTTTCATTCTCACCAGCACTAAGATCTTTACACCTCCTGTAAGAGATCTAAAGAGAGTGAATCAGGTGGAATGACATCAGCAGCCATTTAAATCCAAGTTATTTAAACAGCAGACAAAAGCTTTGAAACAAACATAGTAGCAGGTGAAACAGATGACTGAATGAGAATGATAGAGAAGATGTAATAAAGAAAAAATGGAAACAGGGGGTTAAGCAGCATCAAAAATCAATGTATAAATGCATTAAAAAAACATATGTTTTACTATACGGATTACAAGCAGCTTCCCAGACTTGCTCTCTGTTTTAAAGAACGTCTTGATATATGTGTAAATACAGTGTAAATGCTGTTTTTAGAGTAGGAGGGAAAACACACACACATTTTTAAGCACACACTAATACAGCAACTGAATAATGCAAACTTCTGATATGCTTGATATATCAATCTCCTGCGGGCATGGGAATATGCATATTACGGTAGTAATGCTGCCTTCCCTAAAACCCCCTGGATGCGTGGTTGCGAGTAACATCATTAATGGAGAATCTGCTAGAACAGATAAGTGAAGTGGTTAATCTCTGTCAGATTATTGTTTTACCCCCCACATGGACTACTCCCTCCTCAAAACTTTGCATAAACGCTGAAATATATGACTTTCACCCTCAAACAAATTGCTGATGACTTAAAACAATGTGATAGATTTTATGGAGTCATTATTGTTTACACCAATTACACCAAAAAGAAAACAATATCAACAATTACTACAGTTATCATACACTGTAGTGTTCAGATCTGTAGAAGTCTATTGTGAAAATCTTGAAAATAACCAGAATGTTCTGTTAAATTTTGTATTGTTTACAAGTCATATAAATGTTTGATTGTATGACTGTAATTCCTGCAGTTTTCCAATTCCATTTGTAAATCTTGCTGTGATGATATAGATCAAGGTTTTACATAAACGTGTCATGCCAGCTCAAGTGCATGTCATTAAAGAGAAAAATATATCAAGATATATATACTCTTAAAAATAAAGGTGCTTCATGATGCCATAGAAGAACCATTTTAATAAAGAATCTTTCTGTTTCACAAATGGTTCTTTGTTGTGGAAAGGGTTTTCCGACTATATAAAAGGTAAGGAAAAAGATATAAAAACTTTTGACTGAAAGGTCCTTTGGGGAAACAAACATTAGTTCTTCTATGGCATTGCTGTGAAGAAACTTGAAGCACCTTTATTTTTAAGAGTGTATGATATACCAAATTGGGCATTGGCAAACTTTAAAATTTTTAAATTATATTTATGTTTAATTGGTAGTAAAAATACTAGATAGTTTAGTTAGATAGGGATAGTTTGCTCCAAAATGAAAATTCTTTTATAATTTATTTACCCTCATGTCATTCCAAACTTGTAAATGACTTTCTTTCTTCTGTAAAACACTAAAGAAGATATTTTAAGAAATGTCTCTGGTTTGCAATAGGGATCACTGTTGTTTGGTGACCAACATTCTTTAAAATATCTTTTTTTGTGATTTCCTCTGAAGAAAATCCTACATGTTTGGAATGATATGAGGGTGAGTAAATTATAAAAGAATTTTCATTTTTGGGTGCACTATCCCTTTAAATTGAGAATAATCCAAAACAGAAGCATCATCACTATTGGTCTCAGACTTGAGAGCAGCACTCACTTTATATTTCTGTGTGTGTTGGTGTTAGGGGACCTTTATAAAGCCACGATGACAGGTCCTCCACCGTACTGAATCACCAGTGCCCTATCATCTCATAAAACACTAAAACTGTTTCGACGTGTTGAATTCCCCAGGGCTCAGTATAACTTTTATTGCCCCATATTATTACAAGCTTCCATTAATTGTTAATAGCCGGTCAATAATCAGCCAGTTAAGTTAACTGCTTGTGTATGTGTATGCGTATTTGTGCACACAGGTGTGCCATAAAACTCTCACGCTGTTCACCCAGGTAAAAATGATCTGTGCACCACTGTTTATCTCCAAGCTCTGAACGCTGAGAGAGAGGTCTATTTTTGTTGATTGCTATAGAAAAAAGCAGACTTTGGCCATCCAATCAGAGGCTTCCACGCTCTCTGCCCACCATGTTGAGGAGTTAAATGTCATGAATTCTTAATGCTTAATGAGCCCATCAGCCCTTGAGTAAAAGTGCTCTGTAGTGCCTTTACTAATTGGCTTCAGTAGTTGCTCTCCCATGCCGGGCTGGACCTGGAAAAGTGGGTAGGGGCGGAGGGGGGATAGGTCTGTTTTGGGAGGGTATCCGAGTTGAGAGGGTCGGGCAGGTCGAGTGGTCTGGAGCGACTGTTGCTGGAATAAATGATTCAATTCACTTCATCCCTACTGCATTTAACAGCTCGCAACGGCATGACAATGATGCTGCTATTTATGCGTTTGGTGGTTTGTTATTATTTGGTAAAATGTTGATTTTTTTGTCTTGTATTGGTGAGTGTTTTTTGGCTGATGCAGAATAATGCATATGACCAAGCTTTGAGTCAAAGGCTGTTATGTGTATTTCGGTATATACATAAATGAACTGGCCGTTTATCTCTTGTTATTCACTCTGATTTATTTCAACCACCAACAGTGCACAATCTACCTCAGTGTCGGCTTAAAAACGTGATATGCAATATGGAAAACTACAGGGCGGGTTAACACATCAGACGCGGAAAACAAGTGGATGAGCGAGAGGGAGAAAGAGGCGTGATGCGATCGGTAGCACGAGGACTTTTACCTCTCAGCCCGTCGGCTCCCCTGCGCGCTCATTTGACAAGCTTGCACCGCTGCAGTCTCCCCTGCCGTCGGCGGCCAGCTTCCTCTAACGACTGCAATTGGCGTGAGCGGCACACAGGCACACACTGTCCACCCCTCCCCTCCCTCACCTGCAAGCAATGTGCCATTCCCAGCATCGCTACCAATTACCGTTCAGCCCAGCTGCCAGGTCTAAATCTGTGGCTGAGAAGACGAAGCATGTCTGCTGAATCAGCCCCTGCAGAGCATTTCATCCCCAAGCACTGGATGTGGAGTGGGCCGCCAGCGATGGACGCCTGACTCCCTCGAGCGAGGACAGATCTCGTCCCCATGGTGTAAATTTCCGGAATCATTGTGCCGTCCATCACAGGTTGTTTGCATCTGGTATCGGTCAAATATCGATCTGGTCAAGATAATTGTGTTGTGCGTGCAGTGTTCTCAATTTTTGGTTTGTAATAATTCACTGCTCCATACAGCTTCATCTGCAACTGTATTGGTGACAAAGCTTTATTTGTTCTAATCCCTTGCACGTCAAAATGATTTTATTCAGTCTCCAACTGTAAGCCATGGGTTTGAAGATGTTTGAAATGTAGAGCCACACCTCATGAGGGGAAATCAAAGTGTGAGAATGTTTACTCTGAGCGTCATGTTGTGTAGCACACTGTCACTCTTTGAGTTTGGGATGGCATGATGAAATGTGTTCTTCACTTAAATTTCTCTGGCTTGATTTAAGCTATCAGCTCACTTCTGAGGTATACAAAAGACTTTGCATGTCACGTCATGACAACAAGCATCATGAATGATGGAAAGATCTGAAGGAGAAGGTGAAGATCAGAAATGGGGTAAACATAACAGATAGATGGAGATGATATGAAAGCAACTCAAATGACAATTACAAATGAAGGTGTGTTTAATAGGAGGACAATGTGACACAAACATGTTTTTTTATTTTATGATTTACTTATTTCTTTTATGAATTTTCTTTTATGTTTTGTTAGAAAAACAAAACAAATATTTCTATAAAAAAATTTATTATACTTTTCAGCCCATTATGTCATATTGGAAGTTGTTACATTGTTGGCCTTTTATATTTCATGGTAATATTGATACATTTCATTTATGATTTTTAAGACATTTTGGCTTCTTTTTGTTGTACGATGTGGATTGTGAGGCAAAACCAGTTGAGAACCTCTGATCCAAAGAGTTTTATAAATCGCAAATGTCACATCATTTAACATATAAGGGTCAACTCCTCTGCAATTAAGACACATTTTCTTTCCAATACAGTAAGAAATTAAAAAAGATTTTTTATTAGTTGAAAAGAGTCCTGAAAGACACCCAAACCAGTACATCCTCTCTGGAACCAGGGCTAAAGTGTTAGAAGCCCACTTTTTGTCAGGGGGTGCCAAAGACCGCCTGAAAGACCCTATTTGTCTCACTAATCTTACACAAAATAACATTTGCATTCAGCCAGCTGCCTGTAATAAAGGCTGGCAGTTATGAGGCCCGCTCCTATGCATTACCATTAATCACAATTAAATAGAGCTTAGCGCTTGTCATATGAATATTTACAGTGTGGCCAGGGCCATCTCACACTGTAAATTCATAAATCATTTGGCCAGATTATGGAATTTATGGCTGTTTTATTATTCATGATCTGCCTTTTATGTGGTGTTATATTTATTTCCCTCTCCACTGGATGGGCATGTTGAGCTGGGTTTAGTGGGCTGTCCATCACACCTGACGCTCACATCTGTCACAAACATACATGTATAGGGACAACACACATGGTATTTTTGCTCTAACTCTTGTACACGCAAGTTTTTCTGTGCTGCTGTTTTACAGCACAGCATGTCAAAAAATTCAAAATTAGATTTTTTTTTCTCCTAAAGTGTGTGTGGTGGTCTCAAGTAATCTAATCTGTCCTCTGCTTTATTTCATGACGTCAAGAGCTCCCTCTGCAGGCCGGGTGCAAAATCACACAGAGTCACAGCTTCTGTGGGACATGTGACAGAATAAATTCTACCTGATGGCATCACTTTCCTGCCAGCTTCCCCTTTATATCTCATAAAGAGCAGCAGGTGGCTTTTCTGTGTGTGTCTATAAGAAAACTGTGAAGTCACCATCCACCCCCTCTTTTCTCACACACATTGGGACAAGTGGGGGAGATCAGAATAAAAGTTTGCATATACGAAAGTGAAAATGAATTAAAAACAGCTTTTTTTATGTTAAGATTTTTCATATTCACCTTTATTCTTGGAGCATACCTTATAGATTCAGATTCACTTGAGCTTGATACCTGTGATTAATAGCTGATTCAGCCGCTGACCTGCGCTGTGCACAGCTGTGGCCTGAATCCAGCCAATCAGAGCTAAAGTGGACCATGTGTTGAGGGTCAAGACAGCCTGAAGCCCAGTAACAGAGAGACTAGCAGCTGCCCTCGGCTCCTGAGCCAGAAAGAGAGACAGCTCAATGTGTATAGACTGCACCAGGTCCCTAATGAACATCTAGGCCATAGCAGCTAATGCCCAGTCTGCAACCATGAATGTAATCTTTGGATCTTATTGGATTGCATTAACCATATTTTGTTTATTTGTAGTTATTAATTACGTTTTGTTTTGATCATTCAGATTAGGACAATTTCGCAAAGAAGATTTGGCAAATGCATTAGTTCTGTTTTGCCTTTCACTTAAAGATAGGAGATGCAAGGAAATGTGTACACACTAGGTGTCTGTTGGCACTCAGATGTGTTGCATAATGTGCATGAGAAGGATCGAAGCCGTAGAATGAATAGGAGTGTGTGTGTCTGTTTGTGTTTAATACCAATGAGGAAAACAGCTTATAAATCATAGTAAATGAATTGTGTGAGGGTTAGGGTTTGAGTGAGGATTAGGGGATAGAATGTACAGTTTAAAAGTCATTATGCCTATGGAAAGTCCCCATAAAACATAAAAACCCAATGTGTGTAAGAGTGTGTGTTTAGGAACCAGTTGACTGGCAGCGTGTCAAAACAACATGAATCTCGAGTAATATTTGCACACCTAATAATTCACGCCATCTTCTCAAACACTAATACGTTTGACATATTTCAACTGCTTATGCGGAAAGGAGGACAGACAGCATAGTCCCAAATATTACAGTCACATTTCCCTTTGGATAGACATACTTTGCTGCACTGTTCAACAATACAGCACTTCTCGCTGAACTTTAATAAAAACTGTATTCCCCTGATCTGTACGTCTGGACTCCAAATAATGAAACATATCGATCTGTGAGTTGCATCTCGCTCAATAGTCACACTGCAGCTGGAAGGCAGTACAAAGGCAGACATGGTTCGGTACTGCATGCAAAGCGAGAGAGAGATTGCGCCATCTAGTGGTGATAATACAAACACTCAATGCAGATGATTAATGGCTTAGTACGTGTTAAACATGAAATTTAAAAAAATGTTTCATGACTACCAAATTTAAACTACTAAACAATACAATTAAACAATACATTTATTGACTCACATCATGTTAGCTTTGCCAGGATCTGCCACTATTGTTTAAATAGGCCAGACAGACAATATCAGACAGTATTGACTAGTGTATCCCTATATATTAGTCTTAGCAGCTTTCCTCATAAGAATTTATTATAAAAATGTTTACTGATAAATATCAAACTGTAGAAATGCACACTTTAAAGATATCGAAATAATTAAATAGATGGAAAAAGAAGTGAAACACAGACAGTAAGGAGGTGTGTACATGTGTAGGTGTAGCGCATAGAACTCTGTGCATGTGTGTGTCTGCATGTGCTTTTTGTAATGTGTGAATATTTCTCATCTTTTTTTCTGTAAAGAGAGAGTGCTCTGCTATGGTCCTCGTGGATAACGGACAGTTGTCGTGAACAGGCTGTATAGCTGCTGCCTCTGCTCTTTATGTGCAAATCTTGTGGCCTTGTACCACACAATAGTCACAATAGTCTAGCTTTTGTTCTAGTTCCTCTTCAGCTGCTACCTCGCTTGTACAGATACAGTGCCCACACATTTCCTGTCCCTGAGAGATTTAAAGAAAGAAGTAAGGTTTTGCATAAGCTACGTTTGCATAAGCTTCAATTGTGTCCTGAAACTCAGGTGTAAAAGTTTCTTACGAGTTGTGCGAGCACATGTGCTGCTACATGTGTAAATGCAGAGATACATAAATACAAACACGTCTTTCAAAAATAAACACAGATTGCTTGTCCCATAAATGAGCTTCTTATTCAGCTTTATTTAAAGATTTTTATTTAAGAAAAACATATTTTACGTAAAATTAAGTGATATATGTACATGTATAGGATAGAAAACATGGATGTACACTGGGAATAATCCATCTTAAGTCCTTGTATATTATATCATACATGAAAATTACCCCTTCAGTTTGCTAAATACAAGTTGTTTTCCAGTAAAACAAATGTTTTTGTTAAAGGGTGATGGGGTATTCAACAAATCTAACAAACAGTTATGTAATACACACATGTAATACAATGTAATCAGTTTTTTATTTCTCAATGACTGAATCACAGACTTGTGTTATTTAATGTGTACACTTTTTATTAGAATCTAAAGGATGCTAGACTTTCTAAAATTGTTGTAATTCGTTATCCACCAGTTGCTACAATGATTGAATACGTATTCTACGTTTATAAATGTATTGTCATTATTTTTATACCACTTATGTACCATTATTTAAATTCATTGTAGCTATCTAATAATAACAATACCCATAGTAACGATGGTATTTTGCTGTAACTATGGTTACTGTTATCCGTAATCAAAGCGATGACATAGCTGCAAGCGTCGTCTTCTCTTGATGACGTCAATGGGGGTTTTCCGGGTGCGACGGGTTGAGATGTAGGCTAGCAGGCTAACTGAGTGTAGCGTCAAAACACAGATACCACGGCTTTACCAACAAACGTAAAGGAACAAGCGTCAGAAGCGAACATGAAGGGGGTAAACGATTCGTTTTACAAGCAGTGTTTTTGAATGCCAAGACACCGTAATCTACACGGATTGTGACAGCTGAAAATAAAATGTCAACAACGCGGCCCCTTCTCGGGATGAAGCGAATCACCGAGGTTACCTGCACAGAGCCGCCGGGAGGCAGACAGTCCCCGACCGCCAGCAAAAGTCAGCCCGAGCAACTTACCGTAGACGAGTTTACGGTACATGAGGACAAACAAGCAGATCTCAGATGCGCGAAACCGAAAGTCGAGCAGGTTTTCCAAGTGTCGTTTACGATCATTGGGTTGTTGGATCCCACCGGAGCCCACGGAAGTAAGGCTTCGAGACAGATATGGCTCCAGCTGATGGGAAAAAAGGAGGATGTGTCAAAAGCGAAGGTAAATAAAAGTAATCAGATTATGTTTGGGATGAACATTGTTTTAATCTGACTGTCAGTGTGGAAAATGACTGTCTTTCACTAATTTAGAGGCAAAGTTGCAGTGTAATAGTTGGAGGAAGCTCGTGTCAGAGACTTCAGACATGTTCCTGTGTGTTTGATCTTTAAATTTGGTTTACAGATTATAAAGTGAATACTGTGACTTTCTGCTTCTATATAATGCCATTGGCATGATCAATACTTAAGTCCGTTGTGTTACTGCAATCTAACCAGTCACGTACTTTAGTCACAAGGTATCATAACAGCTGACACGTAACTGTGCTTTGACGTCACTTGGGAATTATCAAATAAACATGTATATCCGACATGATGAACGCTAATGATGGCAGAGAAACGTACATTAACACATGTTTCTCATTAATTTGGCGTAAAAATAAGTTACAATGACTACAACAAAAGCACGTGTTGCCTCAGCAGTTTTCTGACATGCCATTGTTTGTAATCCTATTCAAATATAATAAGGAAATTCTAACCACTGCTGCCAGTAAACGTGGAATATCCTCAATGTTTAAACACTGAAACGGAAATATCAGTCCGTTTATGTTTCGACACCACATGCACTTCCTCTTTGTTTAAAGCATTTTCATCATTTTTAATATTCATGCTTTTTAATATTAATATTTCATACTTCTATCAAATATTTAATATTTCAATGTCAGTTTTCACTGGTGTCAGTATTACTATATTAGTATGACAGGATTGCCACTGTTGCTTGATCCACTTAAATAGATACTCACCAAAAACTATGCAAATTATTTCATAATTTGTTTAACTTCATGGCATTTCAAACCTGTATATGACTTTTTCTTTGGTGAAACACAAAAGAAGATATTTTGAGAAATGTCTCTTATGATTTTGTGTTTATACAATGGAAGTCAATGGGGGCCAATGGTATTTAATCACCAACAGTCTTCAGAATGTCTTCTTTTGCGTTCTGCCAAAGATGGTCATACAGGTTTGGAATGACGTGCGAGTGAGTCAGTGATAAAAGAATTTGTGTTTTCCGATGAACTATCCCTTTATTCTGAGATCTCCATAAATGCTCTTTAAAATGACATTTACAGATGTAAAGCTCACTCTTTCACACCGATTCAGTGAAATATATCTTAAGTCTCATGTCTGAATTCTATGCCGTCCATCAACAGAGATCTAATGCGAGTTTCTCTTCCTATTTGAATTTAAATACCAGATAAGAGCCTGTATCTGCTTCTCATTTTAATTGTGTCATACATTTCTCATGGTTCTTTAACATGGGCTGTCTGCTTAGTCAGGACAAAACGGGAGGCCCCCAGTGTATTTCGCTTTCGATTTTAGTTACTACACAGAGTAGTGGCTTTTGACTTGATGTTGTTACTGGTACTGAGTATGAGTATTTCTTTTACCGTAACCCGCTTGCTCAGATCAAAGAAAAAAGTTCAGCAAAGTTGTTGAAGATCGATCCACCCCATTCACAGGGGTTCCTGTGTTGTTTCAGTTTACGAATATAATTTACACAGTAAAAAGAGGGATCTAGTTTAATCGCTTGCACAGGCACACCCACTCAATCAGTTACGCAATCGTATCTGTATGACTGATTGTCTTTTCATTTGAAGAAAGATCAGTAATGTCATCTAATTCTTTTTTCAGCCATATCAGTGCTCTGTGCAGTGTTGTAGTTAACATGTTTGCCTATTTCTCAAATCAGTAATGTTTTTTATCTGCATTCAGTGTTGAACATTAAAATAGGTCGATGTGTGTATTGACCTATAACAGTCTATATATGGGTCGGATGTGGTGTTATACATGCAATAGTTTGTGAAGATTAATGCTTATTAATGATTATTATAATGTGTATGGAATCTCCCTACAAATTGCTGTACACAATGTACTGTGTCAACAGACGATGCAGTTTTTTATTTATTTAGGCCTTTTCATTCACCTTAATGTGAAATAAATACTCTAAATACTCTATGCTGGTGTAAGTTAAAGAAGGCACTACATTAAAGACAGGTTTGTGCCCTTTAGAATATGATCTCTGATTCCTTAGACTAGTGTTTTGACTCCATATAGGTGCTTATAGAGGTCATATGTCATTTCACAACAAATGTGTTGTAATGCGGTCCTGCTGTGTTTGTTTTGCAGGAGTATGTCAAAGGCCTGTGTGACCCAGAGCTGCAAAAGGAAGAGCATTACCCTGTGGACATGCACTGCATTTTTGCTGGCGCTCGTGGACTCTTTTTGGACCGGTTGCTTAGAGACACAAGTGCAGAGGTCCAGGTCCTGGAACCAGGCTGCCTGAGGTTAATAGGTTGTGCTGAGGCTGTTGTCATGGCTCAGAGTCGCGTTCAGCAGTTTGTCGTCCTCTTTCACGAGAAACGGAGCTTGCCTGCTGACAGAGAACCCTTGGTTAAGCGCACATTTAAGACATTCGTTGAGGACAGGGCAGATAATTATGCTATGGAGTTGCTCTTGCTACCCAGTGCCCTCAAAGAGGAACTCCTGGGTTTGGCTCAAAGCCCCACCCAGTCTATCGTTATCATAGACTTAGAACAGGACCGTTCTCAGACCAGCACACCTGTAACGGACCTTTCCAACCGAATCCTGGACACCACTTTTGAAGACAAGGTTTCAAGTCCCACAAGCACTTCTGACACCATGACTGGTCTGAACGGGCGACCCTGCAACAAACGGCGCTCCTCTGAAAGCGAGCAGAGGGACACTAAACGGCAGTTCTCGTTGGAAAGGAGAGAGGAGGATCTGTGGCAGGAGCGTCAGCGAGAGCCTAGCCAGACTAGGGCTGTCACACCCGCAAAGGGAATTCAGAGCGCAGTGGGTCTGAACTCTAATGAGGTGACGAATGAAGCTGAGGCGGTGAGCCCGGAGACTAACTTGCGCTGTCTGGTTAACTTTTTCAGAACCATGGGCTACCAGCAGGAGGTGGTTGAGCGTGTGGTGCGGGAGACGGGACAGACAGAAGACACGTTTTTGCTACTGGAACGGATCGTGGAAGAGACCAATAAGACCAAGAGCACGCAGGGAACCCAACGTACCTCTCGCACGCCCGACCCTTCCCCTTCTGCAAATGCCTCCTCTGCTTCCACCTGTGCCAGGCTCAAAGACAAGGAACGAGCACAGATGCGAGCTCTCACAGACATCAAATGCAAAGAAAACATTAGGCCTCCTAGCAGTAACGGCATTGGTCAGAGGAACCAGGCGAGCACTGCGCCACTGACATCGGTGACTCTTAAAAAAAACAATGCAGTGCCGAATGACGTGTGTGACGTGATAGTGATCGATGATGACGACAGCGATTTCACAGAGGTAGAGAGAAAGCCTAGAATTACTCCGCTAGATTTAAAGTCAGAGTCGAGGTTGGATTATCTACCACGTGGTAGCTCTACAATAGTTCCTGTGCGGACGGAGAGCGTGACCACTCTCCGCAGCTCCTCTCAAGGTCCTCCTCTCCGAAACAATGACATGCGACCGGGCTGTTCTTACCAGACTCTCCCTGGCAGGGCGCCTCTACCACGTTCCGAAGTGTTTAGCACCCCTAAACCAACACCTCTTACCGGCATGTCTCGTTTCCATCAGTCGTTGAGAACCCCATACAGACTAATCCTACAGAACGAACCGGGCCGCCCTGATCTCCGGCACATCATCATTGACGGCAGCAATGTGGCAATGGCGTAAGTTTTTTTATCAGCTTGTATGATTATTAAATTTTAAGTGATAGTTCACCCAAAAATAATAATTCTGTTGTTGTATTCCTTATATCGTTCAAAACCTGTATATGACTTTCTTCTGTGAAACACAAAAAAGGAATTTTGAGAGGTTTCGATGGTTGTGTGTCCATATAATGAAAGCGTACAGTGTTCTGGGACAAAAAGCTTAACTCCTAAAGCCGTGTGATGTGGTTCCTGTGTGAGAAACAGACTGGACTTTAAGTTTAAGAACTGAACTTTATTGGATTCTAAAGAATTGAAACAGTTATATGAACTACTTTCATATTGTTTTATTAAGTTTAAAGCCTTCGGTTTTCATTGTTTCAAAAAGGACAGTTTCAAAATTTTCATTTGGTGTTAAAAGCAAAAACGTTTTGGAAAATTAGACATAATTTTATTATAGTAAAAGTGTACCATTGTATTTTGGTGGATTGATTACCATTTGTATAACCATAGTTTGACTACAAATATTGTGGTTAAACTATGGTTTTACCACAAATTAAACCAAAAACAATTTCGTTTCTGTGGTTAAACCATTTTTTCGTTATCAAAATGTCAACATATAAATTCATTGTTTCAGATGTAGCATTTGAATAATGCTTATGTTTTCTAACATGTAAAGGAAAGATGTGCTTGAAGACATTTTGAGGGAGTGTGAAAATGTTGTTTGGTGTTTTGAGCGTGATCAAAGGTTAAAGTAACTCACTTCCAGTAAGCTCTGAGAGTGTTCATGAACTGTAGTCTGTAAGTGTTTGTGTGTGAAAACCTAAAACCAGGTGCACCCTCCTACTCATCAGCCCTCATCAGCCCCTTTTATGCCCTTTAAATGACTTACCAGAGGTGACTGTAGTTCTTAGAAGCACTTGTGTGGAAACTGAGGTGTCGTGAAAGGGGAACATTTTCATTTAGGACCCTGTTTTGCTCAGTGGTGAACAGTTTAGAGAAGGGGTATCGTGGGATAAGGTGTAGTGTAGGAGTTCTTAAAACACCTTTGTCACCAGCAGAAAGGCGTAGGCATATACTAGAAAGATATGAAACATTGAGTTTGTAAGAAATGGGTCTACTTGATCAAATAATGGAAAGAACAGTCAGTCTATCATATGCTCAGCCAGTCTTGAAGACAAGAGCTCACACAGCGTTCCTCATGGTTGATTTGTATGCTTGCATGACAGTGAGACGATCGCAGGTGAAATCTTGTTGCCATAGCAGCCCAAAATGTAGTTATCAAAAACAGCTGCCGCAGCAGACGGTACAAATCTTGATGATTTGTGTTTGGGGTTTAAGCGTTACTGTCATTGTGAAAGAGCTGTAGCAGTTATACCTTAAGCTGTTGTTTAAAGATTTATACCAAAGATTTGAAAATGGTGCAATGGTGTACAGCCAGCTGGTTGTCATTGCAGAATAAACCCAGAGAGAGTGATCACTGATCAGGACCCCATTGCAAAGCAGAAAGGTCTTGTATCACACTGAAGGGGTTTATTGGTATTACACTTTACAGTAATATAGTCAGTAATTACCGATAATGAATGATATAAACATTTTATCATATAAACATTGCTATATTGCCCAGTGCTGTGTTATAATAAACATAACATTTTTATTTTGGAATTGGTAAAACCACTAAAGCATTTCTTAAAATATCTTTTTTTATCTTGTCTTTATTTTACAGGTTTTGAATGACATATGGGTGAATAAATTGTTTTTAACTTTGTGTGAACGTATAGTTTAAACGTATAATGCACAAGATGTCATAATAATAATTAATGATCAAAGTAAAACAATAATCTTGCTCTGCATGATTAATTTAATGATTATACAGATCTGGACAGATTTTAAATATTTAAAGCAATTTTATTACTTTTGGTGGCATTTCTGCTTTGAGCCCTGGTTTATTTCTGACCCTGGTGCAGTGTATCCTGCTTCTGGTATAATGTTGTAATCCTTGCCTTTGTGGGATATCTGGGTTTTTGTTTCTGTTTCATTTTTTAATTCACTGTTTTTATGTGATATAATTGTTTTGGATGCTTGGCTTCCACAGTATGTACCGGTGTCACTCAGTTCTAGTTTTAATATCTCACCTGTATCTGTCACTGCAAGATTATGAGGTCGGAACATAGACACAGAAGATATGATTTTATTAAGGATGAGTTAGTGGTAAACCACAGGGGTTTTTATTTGGTGTTTTTTGTCAAAAATTCAAGGGAGAAATGAAAGGTTTTTTGCATATTTAGCAATTTACATTTCCAGACTGGGAAAGTTATTGTACTGTTTACGTCAGCAGTTGTCGATTTAGTAACGCTTCCTGTTTAAAATAACTTTCTCTCGTAGAGGGAACTTCCCCATGACCCTTTGTGGTGCAGTTGTGTGTCTTTGTGTCGATGGGTGGGTGAGTGTGTATATCGATGAACATCTGTATGAGTGTGTCATTGTGTCTGAAAGCTATGAATGGATGAAGACGTGCATCTATTTGTACACCCTTTTGCGTCACTTTTGAGTCTAATCGACAAGTAAAATGGAAGTTAACAACCGACGACTTGTCTCAGATTGGTTTACATGCGCAATTTGGCTTATCACTTTATTGCGGTGTAGATGCATTGTGAAGTTGAATACAGAGCTATTTCCTGTTTACACACATTGATATTTAAAAGGGAATCTTTTGTCTGTAGCTCCTTATTTAGCCTTTCAAATTAACTCAGCATTTTTAAATGTGTCTAGATATAAATTTATCATATCTCTTTGTTTCATCCTATTTTATCCCTAAGACATTGAAAATTAATACTAAAATACAGCTGATTTTAGCATTACATACAGCACTTATCCTGGGAAATAAATCTATGTTTTGAACGTTTGGTGGTCAAATCAAGAAAGCATTTTTGACACATTGTTGCATTAGCAATTAACCACCAAATAGCTATGACCATTGACCTCCTTGCTATCTTACTCCAGGCATGGACTCAATCAGATATTTTCTTGTCGTGGGATTGCCATCGCTGTGGAGGCCTTTTGGCGCAGAGGTCACAGAGAAATCACAGTGTTTGTACCGCAGTGGAGACAGAAGAGAGACCCCAACATTACTGGTAGAAGATCAATACCCCATTTGCCATTAAAACTGTAACATTTCAATATGTGTATTTATATGTGTATCTATAATATTTCTCAAACTGTTACAGAACAACACTTTCTGACCCAACTGGAAAACTTGAGACTCCTTTCATTCACCCCCTCGAGAGAAGTGTGTGGGCACAGGATTGCCGCTCATGATGACAGGTGAACAAATTTTGCACACAAAATTTCAATGACGTTTTTTAGATGCTCTGATTAAGTCTACTTAATTAAAAAAAGTTTTGTGAGCCAGTCTGAATTATAAACCGTCTTTTACAGGTTCCTGCTTCATCTGGCCGAGAAGACAGGAGGGGTCATCGTCACCAACGACAACCTGAGAGATTTTGTAAACCAGTCGGATGCATGGAGAAGGATCATCCAGGAAAGGTTATTGTATATCGATATTTTTGTAATGTACTTCTTTATAGGATAGCTGTAATTTAGTCAGTTGATTTAAAGTTATTTGTTTGGCCATTTTTCAGTCTCTTGCAGTTTACCTTTGTGGAAGATCACTTTATGATCCCAGATGACCCACTTGGAAAGCATGGACCTCATTTAGACGAGTTTTTGCTGAAAGACAGGCGGTGAGTTCAGAAAGAAGTGGTTCTTAGCCTTGCCAACAATAGCATACTTCTATATTTATTCAATATCGTATTTCTGTTCTGTCACAGTGGCAGCCCCTTAACACTCCCTCTGAGGACAGACCTTCGGTCAACTCCGTCGCTTTTCGCCCATGCAATGCAGTCAACGCCACCTCCCTCCTCCCCCTCCCACTGGCCACATTCAGGTCCTCCTGACTGGCATCTCCCTCGGCCGTCACCCTCTCCTCCTCCACAGCGGTCGCCCTTAGAAACCACGGAGCTCAAGAGGAAGTTGTATGACATCTTTCCTGACCAAAAGCAGCGAATTGACCGTATCCTCAGTGACAACCCATATATGAGGGACCTGAATGCACTCTCAGGACTCTTACTGGGATAACAGTTTTGTCAATGTGTGACTGGGGGTAAACAACAGTGCAAGAGCATGGAGATCACAGGGCTTTCTTCGTTATTTAAGACTACTTGGATGAAAAAGCGCTGCTACAGGCATTTATTTGTTCAAGTGTTTCATCACATCTTTTAGATTTCTGGGGCCCTCAAGTACGACCTTAAGCACAATAAACGTTTGTTGAAATTCAAGTGGGAGCTTTAAATACATGAGAATGTACAGTCCGAATGGCATATATTTGATGTAAATATTTGTGAAGAATTTTTTTCTTTAAGTTATCTTTTCAGAAATCTTTATTCTAAAAATGTTCATGCTACTTGGTTGTTTTGAACTGGCTTTGCTGAAATTACTGCTGAAGGACAAATTTTGTTTGCCGTTTTATATATTATTATACATTCTGCAACTTTAGTTTTTGTAAATATGGACATTACAAGCCAAAAGAGTGCTAATATTCAGTCACTTAAAGTGCCCTGTTGAAGTGCCATGTTATCTGCTTACAGGATAGAATTACACCACTCTGTCCAAAGTGACATCGCTTCCTGGTCACTATTTTTAGTTCCTGTTTACTGTTTTGTTGGTGACTGTGACAAACCTGTATCCTATTTCTAGGAATCCCTGGAGACACCCCCATATCACAAATTAAGTGGCTTCAAAAGTTTCCAGATTACTAAGTAACCTGGCACTCCCAATCCTTTTCTCTGTTGTGCAAGCCAGCCACCAAAAATTGCAAATAGGAAACAGAGCTGTCACTGATGTAAACCTTTGTCCCAGTTCTGACCATCAGAGGGCACTGTGGCTTTATAAGCCCATAGGCATGAAAAAAACACAATGCACAGTTTAAAAATTCAGTTTAAACTATAAAAGCATTTTATTATATTACACTATGGTGAAAATATAGTATGATACTTTTAAGTGTCATTGTCTTTTCACTGTGTCTGAATTATGTGTAGCATTGGGTTTTGTGAAGCGATATTCAGTTTTTGGGGATGAAATTAAATGTTGGATGCATCACCGGCTCAGCAGGCACTGTGGGTATCTCACAGTATGACTGCTCTAACAGTTTGCTTTTTCTGGAGGGCAGTGTTAAATAAAGGCCATTTATGTGTTTATCTTGATTTCTGTGGTCTTTTTTTATATGCTACAACACATTTTGACTATTCATGTTTGTTTCTGCATTTATGACAGTAGGGGGCGACATTGCAGTTAGACTAAAATGCAGAACTCAGTCCTTTCTGTGCATGTTCTTTCAGAAGCATGAGTGACAGAGATTTGTTGTAGGCCAACTATTATACAACACTATACTACTATCATATACAAGGTAACTGTCTAAATTGATAAACGATTGCAAAGAGTTTTATAAAAAACAGTTTTTGCAAACTTGGGGTGCCTAGTCCTTCTAATGTCACATGTGGCTCAGATTCCCTGATGTTAACCAAGATGAGACGGAATGCTTCCTTATTATGTAAGTCCTGCACTTTGAACTGAATGTGACTTTTCAATTGCGTGCTGTTGCAATATTAACAGTTCAGGACATATTTTTCTTTTTGCAAAACCACTAATGCTTTTAGACGGCTGTAAAAGATAAAAACTGTAATTGAGCAACAATGGCAAGCACTTAAAATCGTCTTTGAAAGCTAGTTCTGCATTCTGCAGATTAATGATTATATTCTGATATTTTCTTCCTGGTTGTTTTATTTTTTAAGATTTGTTAATAACATTCTCTGAGATGAGATGTGGATCTATCTCTATATTTTATTTTTCTTTCATGTTTAAATTGTTGTATGTATATCAGTGTTACTTAAATATTTGTATTGTTTAGTCATTAAAAAATGGGACTTTTGGACTGAGACACAAAGCTTAGAAAGGGATATTTAAAATCATCAGACCAAAACAGACTTGCTTCCCATCTGTTACCCCTGCCTCTTTTTCTGATAAACAGGGCAATAGAAAACGTTTTTGTTTTCCGTCATGGGCAGACGGTTCAAATGCCATCAACATTCCAGAAAAGCTCAGCATTCTCAGGAACACAGAATTTCTCCTCCCACCAAATCCCCAATTGCTTACTTCCCGAACCCAACAGTCTTATTTAATCGCCATCCCTTTTTGGTTGAACAATATGCTTACATAACTAGTTAAAGTAATCCATAGTCATGCTTGGTTTAAGCCTTTGAGAAACAATAGAAACACTAATATGAGCTGAGAATTACCAGTGAGAACAATCTTTATTTCACGTAGCTGGACTGACTGAACACAAGCCCAGAAGTGATATGCAGCAAATCATTCATAAGTCGCACAAGTATGCATGGAAACATTTTAACCTCACTGAATAGAAGTATTGTTAGCACAGATTATCATTAGTTAGGAGGTTGTGGAGATTGGGGAATGTGGATAATATTAGTTCCAGAGGAAAACATCAAAGTCTAGATAGTTGTGGTGATGGACTGTATCCAAAATATGCAAATAGAAACTGTTAAAGAAAAAATGTTGGCATGTACAGATGCCAGTTTCATCTTTGGTATAGTATTAATTACCTTATTAAAAAGTTGCAAAACCATCCAAATGTTTGCATCATCCAGAATAACTCAACAATGTCGTATACACATACACATGTAAGGCTAAGTAATAGCTGAATTTAGGAGTTTGCTGACACAGCATTTTGAAAAGTAAAACCTGCAGACTTGTTGATGTAGATAGGGATGTACTGAAGCCGAGTTCTGGAAGTTTGCCACTCTGAGCTATTCTAAAGCAGAAAGAAAAACTGACTGTGTGACTAAATGCTGTTCTGAATTCTCAGTATGGCACACTGGTTGCTCCTGTGGCTAAGGGAGGGGCCACTCCCATTCCTCCATCTGCTGCAGAGCTCTAAACAATGATGTCATTTCCTTTCAGTGGCTGAGTTGGCAAATTTGTAGGCACACAGTGCTAATTTAGAGTAAAAGTCTACTCACTTTTATTACTGTTTTACAATATAGGTGGTGTTTATCCTAAACCCGTTTATAGTTGCCTATGATGTATCTATACCAAATGACCCATAATTAGTCATAATTAATATACAACTACAAATGTGATAAGGTGATAATTCATTCTACTGGCATGCTTTCAGAGGTCTGTCTGGATTACAGTCATACTCAGTGATGTCACTTTGTTTTCAGCAACTTTGTTAGCTATTGTTGTGGTTTATCATGCAAGAGTATGCAAAAGTCTGTTTTAGCACTGCTGACAGACAAGCTTTTATCTTCTGATCTATGTTTAGCACGCAACACTTCAATACTGTCAACCCTTATTTTAAACAATTTACTGATCAAGAGAGACCGATAATGTGCTATTGGTATTGCCTAGTGATGTCTAAAAGAGGCATGTAAAAATAAGTGTGGATCATAAAGCATCCAGCTACAGTTCTGCACATGTCTGTTACTGGATAAATATGTATATATAAAACCAGCTTCTTTTGCCAGGGCTGTGGTTGTTTTCCTATGCCACTATGTTCATGAGAACTGACACGTAGAAAACATTAAGATGAACATTAGTAACACAATAGGACACCTTACAAACAGTAGTACCCAATGACAGGTAAAGGTATCTCTGTTAATCCTAGACAGGGAACTCTCCGGAGTCCTCGGTTAATAAATAATTTAAAAACCTTTGAGAAAAAACAGTTAAAAATAGACTGGTACAGAAAATAAACTAGTTGCTTAAATACAGTATGTCAGTATGTCTGTTAGCTAAAATCACACTTTTATACCACAGGTGCTCATGTGAGCCATTATGTAATCCATAGAAAACGTCATTTTTATTTGCATAGCACTTCTCACAATGTATATAAATTCAAAGCAACTTTACACAAAAATCTTTCTGTTGCGACTTAAGTGTCCAGAGTCCCTGTTGAGAAGTTAATTTCCTTAATGCCTTAATGCATTTGACTTTAGGCCCCAAGCTGAGAAAGCCAAGGACAAGAAACTTTGCCTTGCTAAAATACAATATAAATTTCAATAGTTTCCATTACAAATACCATTATTAACCATCGGTTGTTAAAACATTACAAAATTACTTTATGTAGTGTGGTTTGAACCTTATTCCAGATTTAATATTTTAACACAGGTTTCCATCTTCCAGATACTAACATCCCACCAATAGAACCCAGCACAAAACCAGTAGAGACCCACAGATACCATTACAGTTTTCATTAAAACATACAATTTCCATTATTAACATTAAACCCATAACAATTCATGTTTTAATAGATTTTTTCAGAAGAAACAAAACACTCCTTTAGATGTTATTATAAATTGGCACAGCAATATTTTCTTTACTCACAGAAAGCAAAACTGCTATGAAATGGATCTTATATTTGTTGACCAGACGTTCGCCTTTCCACGTTCACGTGGCTACAGTTGTATAGAGGCGCGTGCACGAGGCCCTGTAGCACCGCTCCCGTGCAAGAATAAATTTGAACAGCTTCAGTCAGCGCGCGACACCGAGCCTGCCGGGCGACAGCAGCGTCTCCTTTCAGCGAATGTCTAAACACAAATATACAAACGCTTAACGGACGTACAACATAACGTGGCCCAACGTGTAGTGGATTATTTTTTTAATTGTTTATTTTGACAGCAGGAGGATATTTCCCCTAAGGTAAGCGCTGGGTTTAAATCCCCTCATTCGAGGATAATGGCTCTGTTGTTGATTTTACTGGGCTTAGCTTGCTAGCTAAAGCGGCTAGCCGACCGTGATATTAGACCTTTGACTATTCCTCATTAAAAAAACATGCTTATTTGGACTCATTATTTTGTTAATACTTTATTATTCCTGTTGTCGTTTGTAGACGAGCATTACGTGTTTATTAAATATCTTAAATGCCGAGATTGTCCATGTAGCCGTTATTAGCCCGGCTTTGCTAACACCCTGTGTTTGGTGCTAGTAAGACATATACACTGTTTGTGAACTGTAGTATGCAGTTATTCAGTGTAATACGACTTTTGCAGTTTGGTTACTTTTTAATAATCATTTGTATGCATCTAGGTTTACTGGATACTTGTTTGTTTTTTATCTCTGGGAGGTTGCAGGACAGTTAGTTGAATAATTTCACACAGTCTCAGTTAGGACTGACCATATGTGACCCTGTCTGTGAAAGGTCTCAAAATCCATTTATGAGATAGACATAGATTCAGATATCAAGGTTTACTTTTCACAGGATGTTCTTATGTGATTTTATGTGGAAAACAGTAAATCACGAAAAATGACTTTAGCTGGATCTTCACAGACAGAGTCACACATAGATTGACATAAACGGAGGTAATTTCGAGGTTTATTCAATGTTATTGTATTATTGATGTGTGCACGTTGTATGTGGTGATAAAATTATTTACTACACACTCGAGCTGTACACATTAGGTAAAATCACCAGATGTGATTTGTGATTGCTTCAAAACCCAAAGGATCTTAATGTCATAAATGCCTCTGTCTTGGGATTTATTTAAAGCTTTCAAGCTCACAGACGCCTTGAACTTGGCAACGTGATCACTCCGTTTTGTTTACAAAGCGACTGGGATTTGCCATAGAGATGTTGTGCTTGCATCATTATTGCAACGGACAGGGCGACTGCATTTGAGCTCTAACGGGGTTTGTTGTTGTTTTTTTTTACCCTTTTCAGATCTATTTGAGCACCTCACCTATCGATTACAGTAAATGAGGTTAAGTTGCAGTTGGGTGCAGCAATGGCAAGATAGGATAGGGTCAAACCTCATCTGTAACTAACCTTGTGTGCAGACATTGTAAAGATTGAAGTCTTACCACCCAGTAAACATTTTGCAGCTTTCAACAAATACTTTCAGATATATGGCTACATCATGACAGTGGGTAAAATGATGATTGTGATCATTTTGTTCAAATCTTATTCAGGATTATTTTGTTAGTTTATGTATTACACTTTACAGCCTTGTGCACATTATAATCTGCTGCTGTTAAACTTCAGAGACACAGTATTTCAAAGCATGCTATCTGTACCCTCAGCCCCCAAAAATATACACTTTCTTACCTTATCGTATTGATGTTTTGTGACACTGATTATGCTTCATTAATTGTGGGAGGCAGAAATCATTATCACAATTAAAATACGATTAATCGTGCAGCCCTATTAAGATTTGTAGGCAAGACTCTTTCTCAGATGTAACCTAGATCTGTCTGGAATGTGACCATTATGTTAACGAAACATGCAGGAAGGCATCATATTAAAAATGGATCATTCCCCTCTCCGTTTGTTTTTTGAGACGCAATAGATTGTGGATTGTTTTGTTCTTGGAAATACCTGGACACACAATCCTCACACCGCAGCAGTGAAAAACTAGAGATTATTGAGCATTCCTTACAGAGTTATTAATTGTTTACCTTTTTAGGTACGCTGGGAATAGCTTTCAGGCAGTGGTGTGAATGTATGTTTAAATTGGTGTATTAAAATCTGCAGATCTTAGTGTGTCAGTCTTTCCTGCAGCCCAGTTGCGTCATTGTCTTTTTATTGTGATCCTTTCATGTTCTCAACCTGTCGTCTGTGAGACAGCTGCACATACTTGGTCAGGTGAACTTGATTGTCCCCCTTTAAAATAACATATGTCTTTTAAAGTTAGACACCGCTGGTTCAGGGTAATAGTGAGGTAACCTGACCCTATTTACAAGGGCTAAAACAGGAGCATAGAGGAGTGATAGACACCATTTCACAATCTAACACAGTGCATCTTTATATATCTTTCTCTCGCAAACATACACTATTCTCTCCACCTCATTGTGCCACCAATATGCCCACTAGATAATTGCTACATGATCGTAATTCTGCTCGACCATCTGTCTGAGAGTAGCAGACAAGAAGCCTGATTGTTTACGTTGTGTGTATGAGCTTGTTTACATGCGGGGAGGTGGGTGGATTCGGTCTTCACATTCTGTTCTTCTTCATTTGCTTTCGATGATGACACTGCTTCTGATTTATGCATTTCTAGATGTGCTAGAATTTTTGCCCCTCAGAGCACATAACAACATGAGCGCATCAAGACATTTTGTTGTTTTTTTCCTTGTGTTATGAATGTATCTGGGCTATTACAGAGTATCTGTTATTGTGGAAGTATGCTTATCAGTACAGTAATGTGCATGCTGTTCATGCGGTCTTTAGTTTAGCTTTGATCTGACAGTTATGGCTTAATACACAAAACCCCTCTTCAGTCTCCAGCTCTCTTGCATAAGTAAAAATGATCACACATACAGATACACAAAATTGCACATTGTTCCCATGTGTTGATTGTGTCATTACCTGCCCTTCTTACCCACAGCATGGGTCTGATAATGGTTAAAGCTGTTGTCGGTTACCTTAGCAGCCCCAGCCTAGAGCTTTCTGCATATAGAGTTACGGGATAGGACTCTAATGGATTCTGTCCATTGAGAACATATCTTCGAGATGAGCAGGAGATAATGGATGGGATAGAATCGTTAATGAAGTGTGCATGTTCTGCATCATTTGCCCTGTTTGTCTTCAGAAGGAAAAGCTTCTGTTTTCGTTTCAAAGTGAAAGGCCATCTTGGAGACGTGGTGGCTGAAGATGGTCGTGCAAATGTAGTTTGCTTAGTAGTGCCATAATACTCATGTGTGATTGAATTATAATGACATTTAAATAGGGCTGTGGAGAAACTATGTAAGTATTGCTTGCCAGAGATTAAGTAAGTTCTGCCTGTTGTATGTGTTTTGTGTTTATATTCACTGTGAGTGAAGTCATAGGCTGTGATGTGATGCGGTTGTTTAGACTGCTCAGTGTACCAGCTTTATTTCATTTAAGACCATTTTATTGATGATTGTTGGTTTCACATTAGGGTGTGTGCTACAACTGGGATATGTTAGAATGTGATTTTATGTCATTTTTCCACTGGAAACCTGTTTTGCATCCCGGGTAGTGTTGACTCTATCCCTAACTCAGTGACCTGCATGTAAATATTGTACATTTATTTAAATGGAAATGCTGGAGAGAAACTATGCCCTGCCCTTAGCCCTTTTGTTTACAAGTGCTTCCTCTGTGTTGATTGGAGCTTTGTACCTTTAAGAAATTGTGAGGTATTGTCAGCATATGATATGGGCCCATGAGCGCAGTGTGGAGCACATGGTTGTTTGATTTTCAGAGATGAGTTATAATTGTCTTTTCATGGCAGCATATGTGTCCATATCTGCTTTGTCCTCAGCATGGACATTTGTGGAAGATGTAACTGTAAGTTGTATCACCATTAAGGCATACAATCTGGGATATTATAATAAAGAGGGATTGAAGCATTTTTTATTTAAAATGCTGTTTTTCAATATTTGCAAATTATGTAATTTTTTTAAAAATGTTATTACATACAAAAACAAACCAAAGACTATGCTATGTGTCTAGAAGAAACAGTTGAGTGTATTGCAGTAGATCTTTTTAGGACTGTGCAAACCCTATTTTACAAGTGTGACCTCTCACATCTACCCTTTCTAATGATAATGTACAAACACAGGGACAAAAGATTTAGCAAATGGTCTTTAGCTCTGGTCCTTTCAAAGACTTTCCTGTCTTTATGTGATCATCAGCTTCATTGTATATTACAGCTCTGTGTTTAACAGCTGTTTTTGCATAAAAGGTAAAGAGGCTTAAATCAAAAGGATTTACACCTTCTATAACAGTAGGACTTTTAAGGTGATGGTTTTAATAAGTCTCACGGGAACAGCTTTCAGGCATTTGGCTTATGTTATCAAAATTAAATCTACAGGGCATGTTTTGATGCAGTTGAGGGATCAAAGGTCATGCAAGACCTGAAAATGAGACATGTGGTATCACTGAAAATGGCATCAGAAGATATCTTCCAGGCTTAATGTCAGTTTCAAGAGCAGAAAGGTCAGGTTGTTTTTATCAGCCTCATTTCAAGCATGTGGGTGTGTGCTGGGATATTTTGGGTAGTGGTGAGAGTGTGGTGAGTGGCAATACTTAGTGGTAAACATCTTTGTGCTTTGTATATGATGTGGCTCATGATGTCTGTGCTCTGAGCTTCTTTATAGCAGTAAAGAACCTGAAAACGGGCAGTATTACATTTGTTTTAATTTGTCACATTTGTTCACTGTATCTACAAAGCCATTGATGTGCCCGTAAAGCAGCATTGTGGGTGTTGTGCGGTTTTTTTTATTAGTGCCGTTTATGAGTAAAGTGTCTTAACTGTTATGTGGAAAGTGTTTTGTTTAGGTTGGCGGCTGTCGTAGAGGTGCTGTGCTGTAAAGTCTCTTTGTCTGAGCAGTATGAATAGAGTCAAAGGCAGCCGCAAGAGGAGGAGCTGTGTAATCTGACACGGCCAGGCCCATGAACAGGTCCCACTCCTCCTCTCTCCTCGGGGAGAGAAAGACAGAGAGGTAGAGCGAGCATGCTGACACCAAACTGACATTTGACTCCTCATCCCACAGGCAACAGCGGTGGTGCAGGCGGGACTCGTTCGTTTCTTTTCTGCGGTCGTTCTGAGAGTTCGTTTCTCTGTGCAACAGCGTGTTGCTTCTCTCTCTCCGGTTTCTTCTCTAGAGAGCAGATGTGATACTCTTGAGTCCTGGGAGTGGTTTTTCTCACACGGGTCCTGGAATGTGCTTTTAGGAGGGCGAGAGAGAGCGAGTCAACTCGGCTAACCCGTGTTTTTTCCTCTCTGAAATGCTTCTTAGCTCTCCTGCCAGGCGTTGAAAGCTGGATCTCCTTGTGTAACATTCCTGGATTACAACTATCGTTTTTGACCTTTTGTTCCAGCAGCTTTCTTTTTGCTTACATTGGGCTGTGCTTTAAAGCAGGTCTTCTGTTCTCCACTTTGAGCGATCGATTGGATAAATGCTGGAATTACTTGTGCAGGAGTGAGGTGTACAACAATCCCTTCCTCCTTCGAGAGGGTCGGACATGGGAATACCTTACGGTGGCCTTGGGGGACCTGTTGGAGTGGTTTCTCTTGCGCTAGTGTCGAAAGTTTGAGGACTTTGCCCTTTATAAGGGCTTTCTTATTTTGTTTCTATGGAAAGACCATAATGAAGAATCGATCTGCTCCCCATGTCGGCCACTGTTAGGCTGCAGCCTATGTACTCATGGAAGGGGGTGCTCAAGCTCTTCTCTTGCATAGCCGCCCGAACTTCCAGTAAACCAAAAGGTAACACAAACTTGCCATCATTGCCGCTTACCACCTCAACCCCTTCACCTGTGTGAGACAAACTATGCCGGTTTCATTTGCATTTTATTCACTGTTCTAACCCCAGCCTTACTAAGAAAAACAGCCCATCAACACAGTTGGTTTTCTTTGGGCCCCTGGTTACATTCCTGGGCTTTTTGCTGAGGACAAAGAAAGGAAATTTGGTCTGTTTTGACAGACAACACATGTTATTTTCTCTTTTCTCTTTACTTTACTAAGCTGAGATCTCTCCTATCCATGATTTTTGTTGTCTTTGTAGAAACTGTGAGTGTATGGTGTGGAAATTGAAGCTTTAATGGAGCTGTTATCGGATCCAGTGTGTGCACTGTTTTAGTATCTTTTACTCCCTTTGTAGTGTGGTTATACATGCTAATGTTTTGGGTTGGGTGGGGGGGATGTTGAACACTAACGTTAGACAGTACAGTAAAGGCAAGCTGGGACTCGTCTGCCTTCAGAAGCAACATTGACTCACAGGCTGGAGATTCACATGTGTGTCTGTGACCTGTACATACTGACCTGATCTCATCGCTCCTAGTCTATTTCTCAGACTAAAGTTTTTGCTGGCGCCTGAATGATTATTCACTGCGTTAAATTAGTTCTGAGTTTTGTTATGTTGAGATGGGTGCGTGGAGTTTATTACTGAAAAAACAGTTCATCCAAAAGTTAAAAATATCAACATTTACTTACCTACATGTTTATAAGTGTTGAAAAATGTGGTGCTCTTGCTTAAAATACTAGAAGCATCATAAAAGTGCTTTTGATGTTATTTTCTAAACCTTTTAAAGCGTTGTGTGACAAATGGATAAACAAGCTGACTTTTCTTTAAAAAAATTTCTAGTGATGTGTAGAAAAAACAAATCCAAGTACATAATAACAGAAATGTTATGAGGAAGAATTAACCCTTTAATAATAAGGTGTCTGTGGAGTCAATGCTGATATTATAAGAAAACTGAGTATTCAGTTGACAAGTCTCTGTTGACATTTGTCATTATTTGTTATTGACCATATGCCAGATTTACTTTTATACCTCTTAAAATGCTGAACAGTTTCACCAGATACCTTAATGCACATTGATCGACCTTCCACCCTGAATGGCATCTGATGAAATATTGAAGTGTGGCCTAATGTGGAGAAATCGATGTGAAGCTAGAGTGGTATTGTGCTTTGCATTAGTTCTGAACCACGTTGTAGGAAATGATGTTGGATCTGCTTTAGTAGGCTTTACATTTAAAATAGATACAGTACAGAATAAAGTTGTGCTTATAGGGGCACAGTAAGCAGGTTGAGTGAAGTGGTGTGTCAGCATAGCCGTTTCTCAACGGTACGGTGTATAAAGAAATATCTGTTCTACTTGTTCCAGGCTGGTAAATCTTCTCATCATAAGCGTGATGATCTTGGATGATATTTTTATTTTGTATTTTATTTGGTTTTGTAAGTATGGTGAGGAGCTTATGGACACTTAAACAGCATGAAAACTCGTTGTTCCACAAAAAATGAGCAGACTTGTTTTGCTGCACTGACTAGATGTAAAACCTGATTTTACCTGAAGCATTAATCAAGCTTGTTCCTTTGACAAATAAACCAGGAGAACTGCTTTACAGTTGTTAAAGACTTGTTTTATTGTCTGTTAAAGACTTACCAAACCCCCTTTTTGTCTCTCTCTCTCTTCCAGAGGTCCACACATTTCAAGGAAAGAAGAAAGACGTACTTGGGAATCATATGGACGAAGGCAAGTTTTTTTATTTGTTTTCAGTATGCAAGTTTTTTTGTTTTTTTTTGTTTTTAAACGACTGTACTAATCCAAACAGGACTCTGTGCCAGTTTGCAGGCTTTATGAAATCTACGTTCATTAAGAATTGCCAGGGTTAGGTTTCTGTTGGCTGTGTTTTTTCTGATGTTTAGTTTAGCTTGAATTCATGGGGATGTAGAAAGCCTGAGATAGATAGTAAAAGATTACCTTTATCTAAAGCAGTGCCTGTACTTACTCTCCATCCCTGTCTGTAAAAGCATGACTGATCTGTACCATCAGACTCCTGCTTTCTGTGGCCCAGAACCAACAGAGATGCCAGAGATGCCCGCCTGATGTCCGCCAAAACTATCATGTGCTGCTCCGCGCTGCCACCTCCATGGCCATAATCTTTTCATCCACCAGAGTCCTGTTTATTGAACTCTTGTCTGTTCCTGCTGTCAATTCCATAAGGGCTGCTTCCAAAGGACAAAAGCTGTTTATAAATCAGAATAGATCAAGAACAGTTCATTTTATTGGAACATGTCCCAGAATATATTCCATCAGCCCTTTACGCGATCATGCATTTTGTACTGTAGAGGCTTGTTTCCGTATCTAAGCCTTACACAGAAATGAGCGGAGCTTGTCAAACTTTACTCTAAATCTTAATACATAAAGCTTTTATTGTACATCACTGGCTACAAATCTCAGAAATTAAACTAATCCCCAGTACAGAATGTTGCAGACCGCTAAGCACATTATAAAAGCCGTAGCAACCACAAACCCAATGCTAACACCTACTGAGCAAACGCAGCTGCTGACCACAACATCTCCTTGGAATTTGCTAGGTAACCCTGACATCAGACCACATTAATATTTTGTCTGATAAAACACACATCTCTGCAGCTGGAAATGCATATTAGCCACACTTTTTTCACTTTTCTAAGTAGTACACTGTCAGTAAGTGTATTCAGTAACTGCCTAATTTATGTTTGTATTAGAGATTACTCAACTTTGTACTGTTTAAACAAGTTACAGGCAGAACAGCTCTTTCCTTTCACACAATGCATGTATTTTTAGACTGGAAATTGTCTCTGCACCTTCTCTGTGTTTATTTTGTAGGTGACATCAGTGGCCTGAATTTAAGAGTTTCATGTCAAGGTTTTACTTCTCGATTTTTACCAGAAATTAATTAGGAGATTTTTAATAGTTTTATACAATTGTAATAATGTTTGATTCAGTTACCTTCATCAAATAGTTTTCAGTTAAATATTCATTACATATTACGTAAGTATTGGGGCAATGATCTTAACAAGAACTCTTATAATCTAAGTTATCAGCCAATATCTTTGTCAAAACCATGGAGTCTAAATGAATGGCCTGGGCATGACAGATGTGGGTTGCAGGCTTGAGAATTTGACAGTAAACATTAGGATACTTGAGACATGACTTTAACTTGATCACACTTACCTGTGACTTGATGTGGGAATGAGTGATGACACCAGTGACTCGAGTCTGTTTCTCTTGCTCTCTTGGGTGTGGTATGTTGTTTCCTTACTTCAGGCAAAGCTTAAATGTGTGTGGAAAAAGTCTTCTGTTAATAATACTGTTGTGTAAAGTTAACTTGTAATATACTAGCTTGAAAATTAATCATGTCTGAACCAGTTGATTGTATAGTAGGTTGGACTTATTTTAAAACTGAAGAGCGTTTTTGTTATTAGTAGATTTGCTGTTTTACTTTGTGTGTTTCTTTGTTAAATCTAAAACATCATAAAAAGTCTCCCATCTCTTAAGAATAGAGGCTTTCTCTTAGAAGTCGACTCTGCTTAATATAAACTCTTTAACATGAGACTCGTGTATTTAAGTCTATATAAGTCTTGGGTATTTCAGTGTTTTTGAACTGTATTTTAGGCAGTAAAAGTTTGTTGCTTTCCCTTTTGTTCTGGTTTCCGAACTCCATTAGTGGACCTGAGGAGTGCACTCCAACCACTTCCTCTGGGGTTACAGGATTTCCTGTAATATGTGATGGACTGCAAACTTTCCACTGACACAGCAGCTCAGCACTGCTGGAATAAAGAAACATGCCACATTGCATTTGATTCCCAGAAGTTTACAGAGAAAATCAGCAACGCCACACAGACTGTTATAGCCTTGCACAATCTTAGACCAATTCTTAGAAGTCTGTGTTTTTTAGAAGTACTATTTATGTGCCATATAATTTCTACACTAAAAGCGCTTTCCAGACTTGCGAAAAATGTGTAGGAAGCTTAATCTTGGCACGGTGAACTAAAACACAAGGCTGACTGTAAAGATGTAGCTTAGATTTAAAAAAAATCTAAACCACCCAGATTGAACAAATTGATTGAATGATGAATTGACACTTATTCTTGCTCATTATTTTGAAGAGCATTTAAGATATAAAGACTTGCCATTATATGGATGAACAAAGACATGATGTTTGAACATGCTGCTCTGGAATGCTTTTTCTCTGTGCCCCTCAGGAAACCAGTATATCTGATGGATTGATTTCTAGCCTTGGCAGTAGTAGCGTTATGTGCCTGCCAACCTCGTCTTATAAAAAGGCAGTATCCATAAATAATCTCTTCTCACCAGTTTGGCCCTATCTCTCAAACTGTAACTCTAAACTTGACTGGGCCTACACAGCGTCTTGCCCTCAAGTCACAATCCAATTCATTACGCTTTTCTCTTTAGTGAGACACATAGATCACTTCAGCTGTCGTTGAAGCTCAGCGTAATAGAGCGCTGCTGTTGTAACACTAGTCTACAACAGCGATCAGGCACCCAGCCTCTGTAGTGGGAGGGTTGGCTTGATATCTCTTTGGCTCATCTTCTAGTAGACAGACTCTTTTTGGCTCTCTCGTTGAATCAATCACACCACACAACAGCAGATTTGGCTATAGGCTGTGTAAGTTAAACATTATTATAGCATAGGGCAGATATCCGAATCAGCATTCTTTTTCTGATATCACATTGAAGTCAACCAAGCATAGCCGGAAACCCCTTAAAACCAGAGGGCAGGGAACCTTGTTTTAGTCCTAATCTTACCCTACTTTATGCAAGTGTGAATATGTAAATGCTAGTAATTAGAAATCGTTTCAGAATGTTGATTCAATGTCATGTAGATCATATTAAAATGGATATGTTCTCTTGTGCATCTCTGTCTTTTACCTTTGTGTCTTTTTAGGCCTCAGTTTCTCAGTAGATACAGAGATAGGCTTATTATGCCCAAGCTAATTTTGGCCTTAGTTGTCATACCCAGAAAGCTGTTTATTGAGGGGGCTAAAAATACATCGGGCTTTATCAGAGCAGATGTGTTTACTATCAGTATCTAAACCACCTACACATACTGAGCTCGCTGTCTATCCACTCCCCCGCCCCGCTTTCTGGCACTGTCCTTATTCCTCCACATGAGATCGTTCAGTACGCTGTGATCCAGCTGCGATGCTCCTTTGTACAGTGTTCTTTTTATTTCACATTTCATTGATGTCTCTGTTTCATCTGAAAGTGGGCTTTTCATTTGCACCTCTGTGCTGATTTACAGTTGCTATCTATTTGCAGATGCGTCCATGTAGGGTATATATCGTGGTGGGGTGTCACAGCTGGGTCACACCCCCATTTTTCATGCTGCAGGGAAGAATCCATCTCTGTTCTCATTCTCTTCTCTACAGGTCGTCCCATACGCATACACACACCGCTTACTGCAGCTAGTTGCCATAGGAACGCTTCTGCAGCAGACATGCGCTCTCGACATCAGAGTCCATGCTCCCTGTCTGGTTTTTAAAAAGCGTGAAGATCTGTGCATTTCGCTCATGCCAGAAATAGCTGCTTGAAGCGTTCCCCAGAGGCCCACATGTGACTTTATTGGTCGCGTTAGACGGCTGTATTTCCGAGGCACTCGGGGAGCACAGACGAGCGTTTGTGAATCGCATCGTCTGGCTTACGGCCGAATCTGTCATGGCTCTGTTTGGATTTATAGTGGGTGAATCAGCAGAAATGTGTTTTGTGTATTTTGAAATTAGCTCAGAACGATACATTTTAATGTTGTAGTTTGGTTCTAGGAGGGTTTTTACATTAAAACAGATGTGTGGTTACAACACAGTTTTAGCGGTGCAGAAGAAAGTGTACATAAACAGTTTTTTGGCCATTGCAAAGCTAAGTTTTAATTTTGAATATAGTTTCTAAACTATGCTTATAAAGATCAGATGCTCAGCTTTGGATTTGTTTTACTGCTCACTTCCTTTAAATGTAAATACAACCTCATTTTCTTCTAGTTGACCACACTGATTCTCTTCTCTCTTCCTTTTTTGTTCTTCAGAAATGAGTCGCCAGACTGCCACAGCGCTGCCCACAGGAACCTCCAAGTGTCCCCCTTCTCAGCGCGTTCCAACCTTGTCGGGCACCACAGCATCCAACAGTGAGCTCGCCAGCCTGTTCGAGTGTCCCGTTTGTTTCGACTATGTGCTGCCTCCTATCCTCCAGTGCCAGAGCGGCCACTTGGTTTGTAGCAACTGCCGGCCCAAACTCACCTGCTGCCCCACCTGCAGAGGTCCGCTTGGGTCAATCCGCAATTTGGCCATGGAAAAAGTGGCCAACTCCGTGCTGTTCCCATGCAAGTACGCCTCGTCGGGATGCGAAGTCACCCTACCGCACACAGACAAGGCCGAGCACGAGGAGCTTTGCGAATTCCGGCCATACTCTTGCCCATGTCCTGGCGCTTCCTGCAAATGGCAGGGTTCGCTCGACGCCGTCATGCCCCATTTGCTGCACCAACACAAGTCTATAACCACGCTACAGGGAGAGGATATCGTCTTTCTGGCAACAGACATCAACCTGCCCGGGGCGGTGGACTGGGTCATGATGCAGTCGTGCTTCGGCTTCCACTTCATGCTCGTGCTGGAGAAGCAGGAGAAATACGACGGCCACCAGCAGTTCTTTGCCATCGTGCAACTGATCGGCACGAGGAAACAAGCGGAAAACTTTGCTTACCGGCTGGAGCTAAACGGCCACCGGCGGCGACTCACTTGGGAGGCCACACCACGCTCGATCCACGAGGGCATTGCCACCGCCATCATGAACAGTGACTGCCTGGTGTTTGACACCTCCATCGCTCAGCTGTTTGCAGAAAACGGCAACCTGGGCATCAACGTCACCATATCTATGTGCTGAGGACTAACAGCCGTGCATACTTGAACGCATCAATACACACAGTCATGCATACAAACACAAAAACGACATTTCAAAACACTGCAGGATACCTTGAGTCGTGCTTGAGGGACGGGGGAGAAGCTAAGATGGGGAACTTTTTGCTGTTGTACGTTCCAAGTAATCATCCCACCAGACTTTGCTCCTGGGTTCTCAATTTTATGCTACAATATTATATAAGTTAAATAATTAATGTATTCTACATTTTTGAGAGCAACTTTCATTGCCCTTGAAGGTATAGGAAAGCCATATTTGCTAAATGGACATTTGCAAGCATGGCATTTGGGACGAGGGTTGGGAAAAACGGCGCGCCAAGCGCCGAATATTGAGAATATTGACGTTTTGGGGTGGGTTTGCTCAAAAGGTGCAGTCCCATGAGCAAGTTTTTGTTTCCGTTTTGTTTGTTTCCCGAGACGTTTTGCATTTCAGTTCAGATGAAACACTAACTTTTATGTTCAAATATTAGGTTTTGTTTTATTCTAGTCTTTTTTTCTGCTCATTTTTCCCTTGAGAATGATACAGAAAGGTTCTGGTAATTGGTGCATGACCACTGGATAAGTTAAAACAAGTCCAGATTTCATTTTAGAAGTCTTGTTTGTTTCTACGTGTCACTGCAGTATTTCTTCTGTTTGTTTTGAAGGTATGGTTTCACAGAGAACTTGGCACATGCACATCGAGCCAGATTACAGTATGTAAGACCATTAAGAAGGTTTTTCCTCACGACATGAACCCCTCCATTACAAACACTGGAGTAAACACTGCATTGAGCATCAGGATAGGAACAAGAAGGGCAATTAATACAGTTATATTACGATTGTCATAATTATCATTTTGTATTGACATAAGAAAATGGAATGAAAAAGGCTGTTGTAACCTTGTGGCTAATCTTCAGTGTTTGTAGATAGTGTTGTTCTTCAAAAGACCTCAATGTCTTTCTCTTTTTGTAAGTCGATATTTTTGTTGCTGTTGTTCTTTGTACGTCTCTCTTTCTGTTTTTTTTTTGCAAGGATAGGGTGAAGAAAAGCCAAACATCTCTGTGGATAAATTGTACTGTTGCTAGTCCTGATCTCTAATTTTATTGTTTTATTGTTTGTTTTGTTCTATTTTGCCAGTAAATAAATCTATCTTTTTCATACTCTGTGATTTTTTTTTTTTCTTCCCTCATTCTAAGCTGAAGGTGAAAAATATGACAGAAGAAATACTGCACAATATATTTAACTGTTAATGCGCTGTGGTTACCTTTACCAAAAGTTCTGTGACGTTAAAAAAAACATGGTATTCATTGAAGCACCTTGGTTTACTACAGTCATGTAGTAGCCATAGTATGTTTCAAGACGCCCATTTCCTGCGCTTCATGTCAACATCTATAATTAGTTTTTTTTCCAGAGGGCAAATTGTTTTCTTCTTGTCAATACTATGATTGGAGTTTTTTAATTCCTAGAATTTTTCTGTTATATTAACACAAGAGTTACTGCTTCAGTATGTTATTGCAACGTTAAACAGGTTTTTCAATGCTGATGTGTTCATCATTATTATCATTCCCTCTACTGGCTTCAGTGAAACTGGTTAACCTACATCGCAAGGCATTTCCAAACACGCCTTATGTTTTCAGGTCAGAGCCGTCATTCAGGCATAAGTGTCATTAAACAAGAACGCATTGATCGCCCCAGACGAAGAGCAAACGTAGGCTTTTGTTTCTATTTATTGTATTCACGGATTAATAAATCTACTACACTATAAGCAATATTAATACCTTATAAATACAAAATACATTAAAACGTCAGTTAACCTGTTAACTATTAGGAGGAACACCTGTTATTTCCCTATTCGCTTGAATATTTCATAGCTGCATTTTCGGCTAATCATGACAAACTATAAATTGATGGAAAGATATGACTTGAGATGAAATATTTGACAAATTTTCATAAACATGAACAAAAAATTTATAAAAATGTTAACGTTACTTTAATTTATAAAAATAGCTCAAATGAAAAAAATTTAATGTTTACAAAAAATATGTGATATCTAAAAATTTTAGTTTAGGTGCATTTTCATCTGTATACACAATTTCTGTGATGACAGTTATCAGGTTAACATAAGGTAACAATGAACACACTTCCACCGCATTTATTTATCTATTTTAGATGAACTTGTACATTTTAATAAAAATTTTAAGTAAATTGTTTGCTTTAGTTAATGCACAGTTAACATAAATGAACTAATATTAACAATGATAAATAAATGCTGTAAAAATATGAAACAATTAAGACGTCATTGTTAAGTGTAAAATTATGAAAAAATAGACTATGAACCATCATTTAACTCTAAATGACCAATTGTTCAAAGTTACATGTCAATGTACCAAGTTATCAACATGCTAAATGTTGTAATTTTAACATTTAGGAATTTTGTTAATTTGTAATTTGCATTACATGTAAACTATTTAAAGTGCACAAAGCATTATGAAAATAACACATTATCTTGCACATTATCTTAAACTGTTAAGCTTCACATTTAACCATCAGGTTCAAAAATCAGTGGATATGAAGTTAATGCCAACTTTTGGTAACAACTTTTTATATTTTTATATTACTGACTCTGTTGTCATCTGTTTTAAATTAGAAAGGAATTAAAGGAAAATATCTGATTTATTGCCGAAAGGCCATTATTCACAGGTAAGAAGTACTGATGTTAAAAAAAAGAAAACAAATCTTTAGTATCTATGCTTGTATGCATCAGTTTTTAGGCAACAACTCTCTCAAAGTTTACTAGTAACTTGTGGATGACTAACAGTGGAGGGAAACCCGCCATCGAAAGCTGCATTCAATACTTCATCCAGAGAACTTGCGAAAACAAAATCCAGGTCAGCTCGCACATGGGCAGGTATCTCCTCTAAGTCCTTCTCATTGCGCTTTGGGACGATAACCCGTTTCAGATTGGCCCGGTGAGCTGCCAAAACTTTATCCTTTATACCTCCCACCTGTACATTGACAAGACGCATCTTGTTGGCTTAAACAATGAAATAAATTACTTCTGATGACGAATGACCATGTAATAATGACTTAATATGTTGGAAAAATACATAAACAGTTAGTGTCAGCCCGCAGGCTGGAATTTGGCCTATATTTATAAGCAGGCCTACTTAAATTTTGGCATTTACAACATGTACATATCTGCACCACTTATATGTTTGGTTACAAAAATTTGGGTAAATAAATACCATAATCATATAAAAAACAACATATTTAGCTAAGTTCTTATCTTAGAAATTGGCTCAGAAATACAAACTTTACAGGTTTCACCAAGAGCTAGAAAACATTTCGTGTTTCTCACCGGCAGCACCAGTCCTCTAAGAGTGATCTCTCCTGTCATGCCCACATCAGAGCGCACCAGCCGCCCGCTCAGCAGTGAGGCCAGGCATGTTACTATGGTAACACCAGCAGAGGGTCCGTCCTTGGTGACAGAACCTGCTGGGAAGTGCAAGTGGATGTCGGTACCCTCCAGAAGATCAGCGCTGCCTGCAACAACATGTTTCAAACACACATTACAATAAATGAGTGATTACAGTTTAAGCTGTTGAGTAAATCTTTAGGGTCTATATTTCTGTATTTCCCTATAAATGGCAAAATCTTGAAATTCATTCAAAACATACATAGTGCACAATAGTGCCTTAATGTTTAAAAAAAATGTTAAAAAAGAACACGAGTGTTTATTTAGACTTACATATGATATCTGAATACACCTAAATACCATTCTTCCATTAGTAAATATGTGACCCTGTCTATGAAATCCAGAGATAACAAGCATCATAGTCATTATAGTCATTGCCATAAAAATGACAATAAATAGATCATGTGTTTATGGCTGTAAATGAAATATTATGTGATACATTTTGAGATACACTACTCACATTTTCATTTCTAATACTTAATTTAAAAATTAAAATGTAAATTGTCACTACATTTTATTACTTTAAACAAACAAATACTGAAAGTTGGCTTCCAAAACACAAACTCTGACACACTGACATATTATAAGATATTAAGATTACATTTTCACAGACTGTGTTTTAGGAGGACTTTATGTAGGAAACAGTAAATAACAAAAAATTGACTTGGGCTAGGTTTGGGTCACATATATACCCTAAAAAGTAAACAATAAAAAAAAGTTGGTATGCAACAAAACATAATGACCAGTTAAGGGTGCTTGGTAATGGTGGTAAATGTGCCTTATTGCGCACAACTGTGACTGTCCATTTTTATGTCTATAACTTACCGTTAGTAAGGTTATAAGCCTTTGCATTGCTGCGGAGCCAACTGATAGCTAGATGGGCTGACTCTTTCATGACATCCCCCAGCTGTCCGGTCAGGGTCAGCTGTCCCTCCCCTTCCATACGACTGGCCTCCACAAACATGATCTCTCCACCCATTGGAGTCCAGGCCAGCCCTATCGCCACACCTGGTAGGGTCAATCGCTCCGATACCTACATACATATTACATGAAAAAAATACATTGAACAGGAGGCCCAAACATATGTACCCATAAAATGTATCAATAAAAGAGTCCACAAGGACATGACTTTATAAAAGACCCTTAGAAAATAAACTTTATTTATGAAGATGCTGTGTAAAAATACAAAATTGTGAAAAGCACTATAGAAGTAAAATAACGGTTAAACTTTTGTCTATTGTTAATACTGTTGGTTTTCCAGTTTTTGCAACACTAGATTAACTAGGATGTAAGACAGTAAAGTCAGCTGTAGAAAGTAAAACTCAGGCTGATTTTAGCTCTTCTTTGACAGTCTCTGGCCTTTCCCTGCCCTATCCCCATAGGCATGGCAGGAATGCATGCCTCCATTACTGAGAGACAGAGCACTTCTCCTCTGAGAAACAAAACTGTACACCAAAGCACACAACGGGCTGGAGAAAAGCAGTCCTAAAGGTTTGTCGATAAATAAAGAATGTTATATGAGTAAATGGCACCACGCTACTGAAAATGTCCTGTAGTTTGAAAGAATTAAGACATCTGGATTTTTATCAGTGGGGATACTTGAAAAGAAAGAAAATAAAATCTTCTGTACAAAACAGATTTTTGCAGCAGTTTTGTCACGTTTGGTGAATTTTTTCCCATAGTTATTTTCTTAACTTTCTTTAATGGAAAAATGAGACACTGCAAAGCGCTTGTGTCATGTTGTGGAAATGCTGTTTCATCAGCTACACTAAGGTGGGGCTTTAAGTGCAACCAATAAATTTGAGAAACATTTCCTGTAGAGACATAAGGAGCTTTCAGACATTTATTTGATACTTACCTCCATTTCAAAGATCGGTGGGCCAAGAATATCTTTGAGAGCAATGTGATCAATAACAATAGGCATGTCTGGAGGAGCCCCAATCCCAGAATCATCTTCCTTCTGGCCTGAAACATGGAGAGAAAAAAGGTGGATAACATCACTGAGAAACACAGTGCATCACATAATAGATGTTGAATTATGTGACTGACAGTTAATGAACTCAATTCATGCAGCGATAGAATCAAATTATTCAGGAAAGTAAATTACAAGAGAAAAATATTATTGCGCCTGTTCTTCTATTATCTTCTCTATTTGTGGGTTTTCATTAAAGGAGGTGACAGACATTGTGGCCAGAGGGGAAACAACTGAAAAGAAAAGAGAGAATAATGGAGAATTATGGGATGGAGAATGATGCCATAGGGGTCCAGCTACATGGGAGAGCAGGTGCTATTTTAATTTCAGAAGATGAGTGAACTTGATATTATCCATAAGGAAATGAGCTCTGGGATGTACTTACTTACAGAGTCTATCTGTGGGTCTATTTTTCTGACAGTGTTTTGTTTTTCTAGCCTTTGGCAAGAATCACTATTATTTACATGCCCCTTGCTGCCCATAGGTCATGTGACTAGACTGTTAATGACATGCAAAGGAGGAGAACCACGTTCTGAAGAACAAAGAAGAAAGAGAAAGTATATGCTGTGCTGATTCAAAATACAATATGAATCTAAATTGGCACAATTTGTTAAAAATGATCCTTTATGAAGGTCTTATTATGCGTGATGGATTGGTGAATGTTATAATGAAAAATTATCCTGATAACTGTCACTGCACATATTAAGCATATACATGAAAATTGAATTAAAAAAAAGCGCTATCCAAATTGCAATATTTAAACTTTTTAATTTTTTTATATTTTTAAAAACAACATTAACATTTTAAATATTTATGTTTATTGTTATGAAAATTGGTCAAATAATTATTCTCGAGTCTTTTGCCTTTTCATCAATGTAGAGATTGTCATGATTAGATTAGAATTAAACTATGAAATATCGAAGTAAAATAACAAGTAAAATAGTAACTTTTTCTGTTGACATTAAGACATAAAAAGTGGAGAAAATAAAACTGACCAATAATGTCACAGCATACTTCTTAGCAATCCTATCAAATTCTGTTTGATACAGTTAAGTCTCACCTTGAATGATTTAAACTATATAAATGATTTCACTCAGAAACACACTCAAATACTACACAAGTAAAATGTACTGCAAATTTGTAAAGTTAAAACAGTTCACAAATCAGACTGAATGATCTATTCATAAATTCTGTGCAAAAATGATTACGATTCTACAAAGAAACAGCATAGGAATAAATAAAAAAACTTTCTTGAACTATTCCTGTAAAACTACAGTTCAACTTATTCCCATTTATAAATAAACAAACAAACCCATACTTTCACTTTCCTGTAACTCAAGAAGTCAACAGAAAAACTATCAGTACTGACTGTACCAAAAGAGTGGAGATGCTAACAGCAGGACACACATGTGACAGCTGTCATGATGTTAAGACTAAGAACAACACCTGCTACAGCAGAGAGAGAGAGAGAGAGAGAGAGAGAGAGAGAGAGAGAGAGAGACTGAGTTCTGCATAAAACACTCATTTCAAAGCTTTATTCTGCCATTAATGCCCTCAGGCAACAAAGACAAATTCAAGAGAGAGCAAGCGAAAACCTCTGACCCTCGTCTCTCTAAATCTTTCTCTCTCCTCACATATGGGCCACGCAGGAGAGGATTGAGAAACAGAGTTAAAGTAAATCAGAGTCTCCCCCCAACTGTGTTAACTGGCAGTGCTGTTACTGCTGTACAGAAGAGCAGCTGCAAAGACACGAGGGAGGGGGATGGATTGTCCAGGGCCGTCTGTTAGCACGCGTTACCCTCCTCCACCCCTCGGGGGGCCTGTGCTTAAAAAGATTGATGACCGGTGTGTGCTGTCCTGTAAAAATGTAAAAAAAGTTGGGGACTAGTTTGTCTGATCGTGAGTAAGGGTGTTTTATCACGGTATAATGTATTGTATAAAGACAGCGTGAATTTGTTTCTGTCCGTGTGTGAGCATGTGGACTGTTCAGAAGTCAGCAGTCAATATGTGGCAGAGAAACTGCATACTTCAGTCAGTCTCATTCCATTATCACGGTTATGCTTGGTCATGGATTTAAACTCTTTATGGAGTTTGGTCATTAGATTTTAATTCTGCCTCAGTCTTACAGAAAGTCCAAACAAGTTTGCAGAGTGATTTACCTACCCTTAAAATTACTACAAAATGTTTTAATTAAATTAATACAATTAAACAATATTAAAAAATAATCTTAACAATAATTAATAATTATTAAAATAAAAAACTACATGAAACAATAAAAAAAAAAAACATGTTCCATATGTTGGCGCAGGTCACATGTTGACAATGCAACCAATAGAATTAAACAGACATCTGCACTGAAACAAATCACCAAGCGCTTCAAAGCATATATCAACGTTTTCTGCATTGTGATATATCATGCCACAATTTATCATTACACCCCTACAACTATGTTGAGGACTTTCAACCAATGAGATTTTGCTAAGAATGTGGCTATCCAGAATAGAATGACGATAATAAAAACCAAACAACCGACAAAACGGCTCGGTTTAACACTTGCTTCAACCCCAGGATTACACTAAACCACAGCTTACACAATAGTGTGTGAGAGTTACCTGCATGTTGTTCAGTGGAGGACTCCTCTTTAGAGACCTTATGACCTTCAGCGACCTTTACAGCCACGGCTCGACAGATGGCCCCGATCTTCCTCTCCAAAGAGCGCACGCCTGCCTCTCGTGTGTATCTACAAACACATTCGCACACAAATCACTCATTACTGCTGTCAGTGCTGGGCCGTGGGGCGTGTATTGATTGCTTTTTAGCACATAATCATCTAAAAATTAGCACCTCTCATGTAATTAGTTAACTCGCATCTAATTGATAGTCCCAGACGAACTACAGGCAGAGACGTTTGGCAGACTGTTATAGGATGGTGGTTTTAAAGAGATTAAGAGAGTAAAGGGATATAGTTTATAGTAGGAGACCTGGTAAGGCGGTCTCATCTGTGACCCAAGCTGACCAGCTTCACCCGTTAATCTCTCTGTTTACAGTTAAATACTGCATTCTTGACTCCGTCAAACATGCCATTAACCATTTTGGTTTTTATGAAATTTAAGGTGGACTCTGAATAAAATTATAAGCAAATTTATTTATACCACATTCATTCTGCTTGTGTTTCCAAATATGCTGAATATTCATATTTAAAACCAGTCAGACTCGTGACTTTGCAAGTCAAAAGGGTTGACAAGCTTAACAGACTTTGCAAAATGGACTCATTTGTTATTGTGTGCGATTGTCTTAATTGAAAATGTCAGCTCATTGACCTAATTTACCTGTGTGGACACTTTAATCTTTCCTTCTCTTCTCCTCATGGATTAAAAGCTGAAGTTATCTAATCAAACCTCTAGGATACAAAGCATTGTGTGTATGCGTGTGTTCATACTTTCTGATGATATCCAGCGTGGTGTCCTGAGGGATCTGGAGCTGTTGTGGACTCAATCCATGCTGGTCCAACTGATGAGGGATCAGGTGCCGATGGGCGATTTCTACCTTCTCTTCCTGGGTGTAGCCTAATCAGACACACAAGCTGACTTTTATGACATGAATAACAATAAAGCAATCAAGTATTCAACGTGACATAAAAACATCTGCTCTGGTATGGGACCGAGATAAGAAATGGCCAGGAATCAATCAATGAAAGCGGCATGTCATCAATACAACATCCTGCCGCCCTGTTTGAACTGTTGAACTCTGACCTGGCACCTGGAGGACCTCCATTCTGTCCAGTAAGGCCGGGGGGATAGTCGCCGTGGTGTTTGCTGTGGCGATGAAGAGGACTTGAGAGAGATCAAATGGCACGTTGAGGTAATGATCGGTGAAGCTGTGGTTCTGCTCCGGGTCCAGAACCTGATAATGACCGCAACACTTGGTGTATTAGTTTATTCATTTAGAAATGATGCTAATTTGCAAATTAGGCAGATGTTCCCATGTAAATCTGAGGGGAGTTATCCCGATTAATAATGGCTTGATCCACCCAAAAGAAGACAAAAATATATACTGCTGCAGGTATTAAAAAAGTACATACACTAGACTATTTTATTTGTGCTATTAAATAAGAACTATTACAATACCCACAAAATATTATAAGACACAGAATGCATTTTTTCAGCAGACTTGCAAATGTAAGTATCACTAGGTAACCATAGTAACAGTACTTTTAGGTACATAGACCAAACATTATTACTTCATTAGGCATTAGACTCAGACATCATTATCTTCATTACAGACAGATATACTACAAGTACATCACATCTTTAGCTTTTGTTATCATAACCTTTATTACAATAAGTTGTTCACAGTGTAATCTTCTGGCAAAACAACAACTGATAGCTTTTCACACATTTGTATCTGATGAAAGATTATAAAGACAAACATCTTTGCAATAACTTGCACTGATAATGTCATTTTATAATGTGCACACTGTAGATGGGCATATGAATCGTTGTTTCTTTTCCAAATTACTATTGTTTTGAGAATCTGCAAACAACCACCTTAAAACAACTCATTTGAAAATGTATCCCTGACCAAAGCTTGCTTACGCTAGACTTCTGTCGAGCTTTACCACTGAGCTTCCTGCTGAGCTTGCCGGGTCACGTCTTCTCTATCTGATGCACAATAAAAGAGGTCACATGCTTTACAGTACGAGCTGAAGGCCACACCCCGGTTTTTAATCGTGATAACGGGACACAGACTGCTGATGTTGCTGAAACTGTATGCATTTCTCTCACTTTGCTAGATTTGTGTAAAAGTTTGTCATGCCACGAGATAAGCGGATTACAATCACAGATATACAGATGTCAAGAACATCTGCGTCAGAGCATGCGCGAGAGATGCTTGTGTTTGCACATACACATGCAAATGTGCGCAAATGGTCATGTGCATTCAACATTTTTATAATTTATGAATGTAAATAATATTTTATGTGTGTGTGTGTCATGCATACTTTAAGGGCAAAATAACTTATTTTAAACTGAAATTTAAACAAAAAAGGAGAATGTTGCTTATATGATGAAGAACAAAGATTACACACTTAGTGTTCCTTATCACATCAACAACTCAAACGTGATGTGCATGCATAATCTTGTGGACCACACATGAAAATATGGCCTTATTTCGTAACACATTTTCCAGTACACTGGTATTCAGTGGAAATATATTTTTTATTATATCCACAATATTTCTTAAACTGAATGAACTGGAACATGGAATTTTAACCAATTTTCGATCTACCTATCGCACACATGAGATCAGTAACATGCAGTTACTGTAATGTAGTTCATCTCACCTCCAGCAGGGCGGCGGCAGGATCTCCCTGCAGGCTCTTCCCCAGTTTGTCCACCTCGTCCAGTAAAAAGACAGGATTGTTTACACCGACAGTTTTCAGTCCGTTTATGATGCGGCCAGGCATGCTACCCACGTACGTGCGCCTGAGAAGTCAGACACATGCAGATAAGAGGCAGTGAATGGCAGAAGAAAGGGAGGAGAGATGAAAGATGGAAAACATGGAACGTGACACAGGGAATCAAGATTGTATCAGGGCACAGGTGGGCAAATAAAAACAACATAAAAAGATTGCCACGGATTTTCTTTTCAGGACCTACAGCTTGACCTGAAGTGCAATTGTTTTGTTTTTATCACTGGAGTTTGGTTAGTAGGTGTTCCTGATGCTCAATGGCCTAGTATATGTGGGCAAATCAGCATTTGCTTATTACAATTATTTCAGTTTTGTGTAGTAAAGAGACTGTGGGCGGTCCATGCACCGGTGACTAGTGTGAATGGGGCATAACCGCATATGATGGGATTGCCATTACATACCTTACAGAATGTTACAACAAGATAATCAGCATTTGCACTCACTGAACTGACAGAGGCAGGATATGAAGACAGATAGGAGTGACATTATTCACTAAATTACAGTCATTAGAAGTTGTAAGTCTCTCATTGAACTTTATATGGTTTATTACAGCAAACTAATCCACACTTTTTTAAAGAGACGAGTAACGAGGAGACGAGTGTGTGGGAAAAGCCGTTTGTCCTAAGGACACATTCTGCCCTGTGTGTGTGCGTGAACACGTTTAAAGTGTCAACCAATCAGAAGGCACGTAGGCTTGCCCCGGCCTGCAGGGTGTTGTGATGTTATCACCTTGTAGTTTCTATAGAGACAAGAGATCAGAGGGAACATCAAAGAGGACATCAAGGTTTAAGGTTTCTTCCATTATTGAAGGCACTACGTCACGTCTCTTTGGTAGGTTCGTCATAGTCCGACGCATCAATTTGGTGCATCTGCCCATGTGCGCATCACCACATGCTTTGAATTATGGGTATAACTTACCATTTAATGACAAAACAAAATTGAGTTTCACATGTCTGAGTCATCTCGCATGAGTTGTAATCACAGAAAAATCTGGGTTAAGTCACAGATATTTAGCTATAATGTGGAGCACTACATGAGGTTTGGCAACTTACAGTTACGGAACACCAACTAGACAATCTAGATTTGTCTTCTATGATTAAGTCTCACCTGTGGCCACGTATGTCTGACTGGTCACAGACTCCACCCAAAGCGATTCGGTGAAACTCTCGGCCCAGCGTGCGGGCGATGGAACGACCAACGCTGGTCTTTCCCACACCGGGTGGGCCCACAAAACACAGTATGGGCCCTTTAAGAGAACTCTTGAGCTGCCGAACAGCCAGATACTCCAACACCCTTCTCTTTAGCTTCTCCATGGCATAGTGATCATTATCCAACAGCACCCGTGCTGCACGAATGTCCAGACAATCTGTACAGAGAGAGATGTTACTTTTAATGTGATGCAATATAAAATTTTTGGGCTTTTTTGTGTGTTTCTATAATATTCTCCCATCGAAACATAAGACATACAGCACCACCCGCTGTAGTCACTGATGCCAGGCATGTTGTACAGATTTGAAAAGGAATGCCAGTATGTTATCAGAGACATATGCTCTCCTTTATCTTGTGTAACAAGACACAGATATATGTGAAGCTGTCCCATAAAGAAAACTTAAACTGAGCACAGAATTTTCGTTTATGGTCATCACAAATCATGCCACATCTATTCTGCATTTACAGAATAACATTTTTATGAATGCAGATGCGTCTATTCCCAGGCTGATCTAAACCACTAAATCAGTTTTTTATCTAATACCGTTCCACCCTTGAGAACTTAGCTCAAAAGACTATAAAAAGTAAGTATATACATGAAATTTTCCCAGCAATTCCAGCCTCAAGGTCTGTTACACATCTAGCAAGGGAAGTACAGAGGCATGCATAGCACTGTATGCATGTGCGTACATCGAATCGTGGGTGCGTGTTTGCTCGACCTCTTGATGGATTGTCTGAGATCATATTTCAAGGAGACCTATAACCTTAGGACAATAAGGAATGCAGACATTTCTGTGCATGTAAGCGTGTTCCTGTGTCTGTAAGATTAACAGATTTTGTGGAAAAAAATATAATTTAATCAAATTTAATTTAATGTTTTTGAAATAGATGACTTGAAAAATGAAAAAAGAGAAGCAAATAGAGGCCAGAATAGATGGGAACTGCTTCAATACTTTTAAAAAGCTTCTCAGGGTGATACATCAAAAAGCTTGTTGATAAGATGCCAAGAAAACATTTCTGCAAATTCCAAGCAAAGGGTAACTGCACTGAAGATAAAATATGACATAGTTTTGATTTATTTTGGATAACAACATAATTCTCATAGTTACATGTTTATTATTCTATACTTTTAATTGGTATATTGTTATACTAAAATGTGAAAAACATTAACACAGAATGATTTAGTGACTGTAAACTTTTAAACAGGTAAAAAATAAAAATTGAAAATAAGAAAAAAAAACCAAAACATAAATGAATAAATTATAAAGTTATCTAGCTGTGCAAGATAATATGCTGTAGTAAAGCTCTCAGAGTCCTTGTGTGGCCATGAAAAATACAACATCTAAACAGCTCAAATCACTCTCCAGCAATTCATTTTTATAGTGTGTACAAATGTGGTAAAAGACGCCCTCTGCTGGTGGCAAAAGACAGTGTCGACAGGTTACAAAGTACATAAGTAATCTACACTTTATTACATTTTTAGACAATTATATTTTTTATTCTTTTATTTGCAAAGATTCAAGATTACCAATTAGAAAAACATATTTATTTTAAAGCAAAAATTTAATTGCTAATATGAACATTTAATGGATTTTGTATGGGTGGAAAAAATCTGTAAATATATCTTCTAAAAACATCAAATATATACAAATACATTTATCAAATGTAATAAAGTCTTTTTCACCTGTGGTGCTCTTGCTCCAGGGCAGCTCTACCATCATCTCCAAGTAGTTGCGGGTGAGCGCATACTCTGGCATGGACTGTGGCATCTTTTTCAATCTAAATAAAGGTCACACACTGTCCTTAAAAATCGAAACTACAATAACTCATATTCAACAAGAAGTCAGTTTTATTTGCATTGTATCTTTAACTATACATGTAGATTTAAAGCAGAATCATAGGGAACAAACCGAGGGTGACGGTGGAGATATTTAAACTGTTCATTCAAATTAATTCTTAATTCAATTATAAGAAACTAGATTTGTATAAATCAGTGTATCATTAATTAATATAAATTTAATATTAATATAAAGTAATGCTTAAACTTAAAGTGTTGCCTCTAAAAAATATCAACTAAAGCAACATTTCTACTGATAAAGATCACAAAATAATAAATACCGTCTTAGCTCCTTAAGACACACACGTAGTGCTGCCTCTGTCATGGATGCAGCTTTAATCTTCTTCTCCAGCGAAGCCGTATCATCACCATCTTCATCCTCTCCCTCCTCCTCCAGTGAGAACTGACGCCCAGGAAACACACCGCCTTTACGGATGGACAGCACCTAAGATGAAGATGAAGAACCGTGGGTAAGAGTAGGAAGTCGTGACGAAGTTAGATAGACGAAGTTAGATCAGATGTCAGCTTACTCTCTTATCATCATCAGGTCTGAGTTTACGGGTCTTCTGCAACAGCTTGAGTCCTTCAATTTGTCTGGTGAGGAGAGGAAGAGCCTTCTTGAACCGTTCCTCCAAATCTACTGCATCCAGAACCTGTCAGTCACACATTCAAAACATTTTAATTAAACGTTTTGGCATAAAAAAATACAGACTCTTAAAGCATGAAAGACTCCTGTGTACCTGCAGTTTCTCTTTGTTGGAAGTGCGGATCATGGAGGCCAAGACATCCGGCAGGGTTTCTCTCGGCAAACTGTCCAACATCCGTCTGAGTTTAGCCACCACAGGCACTGACATGTCCAACATCCCAACCAGCTGAACAAAGAAAGCGGTCACAGGTCACTTTTAATACACTCAATTCACTGGCAATGAAACAGGGTGACTCTGTACAGATGACTGGTGTTCAGTGAGGAATGAAACCAATGACTGCAAAATTTTAGGAGGCCATCAAATGAAATCAGTGAAATCTTGAGGTACCCATTTTTCTAGCTCTTTAACCCTTGTTTCTTGATCATTAAATATTTGTTTATATATTCGGTTTAAGAATCCGTCACAACACTATAAATTGTGGCTTTTCTTATATGCCTTTGAACTTGTGAGTTGCATAAGCATGCGAGTGTCAAAGTTCATCTTCACCTTACAATACATAACGTGTACATCCTGAAGTTCAAACTGTGTAGCATTGCATTAGAAGCACAAAGGTCATGGGTTCGATAGCAAGGAAAAACATACTGATAAATGTATGCCTTGAATGCACTGTTAGTCGCTTTGGATAAAAAAAAATCTGCCGAATGCATAAACGTTTTGTGTGTATATGTTGTCTGACCTGTACAGCAGCCTGGTAGAACCTCTGTGACAGTTCTGTTAGTTCAGGATCTGCTTGATCTCCCTCTGTGTACTGTTCCAGTTTGTCAAGCTGTTCCACCTCAGCCACAGGAAAGGGTCGCTCTTTTAACAGCTGAGACACACGAAAGCGACATAGACCCGTAATGAGCAGTGTGTAGTGTGGTTTTGGCCAGTTACTGCCCACTACCTGCACAGCAAGTCCAGCTGTGCCAATGCTGGGGAGATAAAACAAAAAATAGGTGTGATGTTGATTACAGTCAATGTCTGTTAGTTGCCAATGACACACTAGTGTATTTTGATTGAATATTTTAGTGAACACAATTATTATTATGTTTAGTGTTAATTTTCAAGGAAAACATGCCAAAACATTAATGACTCATCATGCATTGATGGGGTGTATACAATGTTTTGTCCAATAAAATGTTCTTAAGAATACTTCATCACCCTAAATGCCATCTACCATGTTTAGTATTAGTATTACAGCTGTTAAACCTGTGATATTTGAACTTATGTCTACCACGTTATTTAAAATATGTAAGCAAGTTTATTTAAACTGTGATTTTATTGGACACTGACAGTCTGGCAAAGCAAACTCTCAAGATTAAAGTCCATCTGCTGCACAAATGATTATTCTAGAAAACAGACAGTCCAACTAGTATATCGAGAATGAGTGTGGGTTAAAGATTACATTTTTACTATTTGCACTAAGAGTTTCACTACCAATGCCATGGTTAGTGTGTGATAATCTATAGTTTGTGTAGTGGTAAATTTAAAGTTGCTATTGTTTTACTACAATTACAGTGGTAAAACTATGGTTACTGTTGGTTAAGTGTGGAGGCTAATAATAACTGAAATTATAGAAAAGTGACCCTCTAGGATAAATGTCAGCTGGATTATGATTTGAATACGAGCAAAACAGGTGTATAAAGTTTCATAACAGACTGAATGACAGTTATATCACTGCTATGACAGTCTCTGACCCACCTGTGTAACGACGGCAGCTCATCACTGTCGTGATCAGGGTCTCTGGTGTTGGGAATAACCCCTATGATGGTGCTTTTCAGCGAGGTGCCCTTCAGCAGTCTGCTCTTCACTAACTGCATGTTTCTCGCTGTATCCACGCTGATTCTCATGGTCGAGCCGGGTAAAAGCACTCCATCATGAGTACACAGCAAAGGCAGACGACGGGGGATTTGAATACCACTGTTGGAGGACATTGTGAAGGGTTTGGATAAATGTTTGGAAATGAAACTTTGGGTAATTTAATCGCTGTGAACTAGGACGTAAGGAACGCCTTCATCGCATGATAAACTGGGGCAAATGAAAACAGGAAGCTGAAGTACGGCAGATACAATGGGACAATTTTGGAGCGCAAACGGAAACGCCTACTTTTATGAAACGGCGTAAAACGCAACCAATGTTCATTAACGTAAACTGCGTTTTGCTTTTGTTTTCACCTGGATAAGTTTTAGTTAAAAAATACATATATTTAAAATTAATAAATTATGTATTTAATAGTTAAATATTTATTTTTAATTTTGAGCAATTTTATTCTTTTAATAAAATAATCATATATTTAGTGATTTATTTCAATATTTAAATATTTGATATTATTTACTTAGTATGAATATATACTTAGTATTTACTTAGTATTTAAGTAATTCATAGTTGAGTTTTTCCTATTTTTTAAGCCAGACTGGCTTTTCAGTTTTATGATTCTCACTATTAGAAACAGTTTTTATTTTGTTAATTTTATTATATTACGTGCTCACTTAATAACATGTTTGTTTAAGGCTTTCATATAGGGGGTAAGGATAGAGCAAGAGGGTAAAACATTATTACCCTAATATAAAATAATGGAAGTCTATGAGATAGATATGTGTTTCGTGTTTCACATGTGAAAATATATAGAAAAACGAAACACTGTTTGAAACAAATGACACATCTGAACACAAGGGGGTGATAGTGAGTGATTTTTATTTTCCAAGCCATGTTATTACAGTTACCAGAACATTCTGTGGCAGGAGTCCAAATAAATAACCGAGATTAAAATCTGTGTATAAAACATAAGCAAATCTGATATCAAACCCACCTTCTCACTATAAAAAGCTCTATACAGGACATTTAATAACACTTTGGTACAATGTTTCCATATTGAACCAGCAGTAAAGCACAAAAGAGCCTCTGAGTAAAGCTACAATGCCGACTAAGCCAGCAGTCAGCACAGCATCTGCATGCAAATGATACACGTACAAAAGAACCTTATTTATACATCCTACCTAAACTAATTCAAGAACATGTCGACGTGGTAATGATAATATACTGTTTTGGCATACATCAAGAACACCAGATTTATCTTCTCAACAATATAAGTCACAGTGGCAATGACTTTAATTTTAGCAATAGAAAATGCTACAGCGAAGAGCCAAAGCTGCTTTCCTCCACAGAGCACACACAAACACAGTGCATACATGGTCATATATTTGCGAAATACTGCATAAGTATGCAAACATGTAATTGGCGAGTGGGCGGATGAAGGTATGGAGGTATAAAGGTATATTTTTTAAATGATGGAGAGCAATAGCTGCAGGGTCAGTAGAATACCTTCCAAGTGCTGTGAACGTTGCTGCATTTGTTTTCCATCTGGGTTAGACAGGTGGATGCAGTCCATTACTTCACTAGGACAAGGGGTGTACACACACGCTGCGTGTCACTACATAAACCACATAACGCCCATATACACCAACACCAGAAATGTTAGGACAGGACTGGATCTGCTCAGAGCTGCTGCTAGGGTGTTTTCTTTCCTTTTCTCCAATGGGGGACACAATCTAGAAAAGAGCAACAATGATCACAAGGTGTAATTCAAAGTAGATCATTAATGTGTCTACATATGATAACAATGACTTTCCAAAAATCATTCAGAGAGCATTAGTACTAATGCTCATGTTTAGGGGAATCTACGTCACACTGTTAAAGACACTAAAAAGAACTGGTGGAAAGGCAGGTTCAGGCTAGTAAAAACATGTCAAGAAGTACTTTACATCATTCAGACAACCTCAGACAAAGCCTGAATCATGCCACCATCTTATGTATTATTGAGGGGATGAAGTCGTTGATTCAGTCCATTCGCATTTTTTTCTTTCACAAAAACCGATGGTCGACCACAAGCACGCATCAACAAACAGCAAGAGTTTCCGGCTTTTTGCTACTGAACACATACATTTGGGGGTTGGGGAAGGGTGAGGTTATCAACAACAATTTGGTGGAATAAACTGGACGAACTCGTCTTGTGGTGGGACTCCCAAATTTCCCAAAACTTTCCTAGTGGTAGAAATCATTAGATCAACTTGACTGTCCTACCTCAAACCCCCAATGACTAAGTGAGTAACATTATTGCCAAAAAAAATCCCAAATTCCAGTTTTTAAAAACAAGTACGATCTGTGTTTGGATTTAGTGGTCCATCACACAGATGGAAATTTTAAGAAATTAATTTGATATTATGAAAACAGGATGTTAGTAAAAACAATACAAAATTTCAAATGAAGAGGTTTTCTACAAAAAAATGTCAGTAACCTACTTATAAAGAAAAGCTTGATGGACTCAAATGTATATTGAGTTTATGAGTATATGTAGTATATTAATGGTATATTTGGGGTTCTTTTAAAGAATAAATGTAAATGATAACAAGTTCCTCAGAAGTAGTGCCTCAAGCAGCAGTAAATATTTAGTCCCTTCTGGATTTCATCAATATATTTCATTGTAAGAGTTCGCAATTTTTACTTACAGTCATGTTCACCCTCTTCTGTGAAGCAGTCTTTAAAAAGGCAGAGCATGGTCCGATAACTGTTATCCAGTATTGACTTCGGTGTAACAGATTTCCATCCGTGGACCTCCAAATTATCCCAGATGTTTTGTATGCTCTCTGGAAGTTCTCTCTTTTTTGTCACATTTACAAAAACAGAGACATACTTTTTAGATTATTATGAAACTAAAATTTACATTTTAATCTTAAATTACATCTGCAACAGTCTATAAGATTTAAATATTGCAATTTAAGCCAGACATACAAAGGAATATTTACAAAAAGGAAATGTTAAATTCTGTGTAAGATAAGTACAAGATAAGTACAAGTGGCATTAAAATACAGAATTATTTATAATATGCCGCTGTGAGGAGAGTAGAAATGACATCATTGTTCTAACCTTTTCATCTTTTGGAAGCTGGTTGTATAGAGTTTCGAAGTTTTTGAAAAGATTTTCCAGATTGGAGAGGTATTTACGGCGTGTTGGATGTCTCTCTGGTAGCACCCTTAAAACTCTTTTTATACCCTGCAGACTAGCATACAGCCACAATTCCTGTAGATCTCTCTCCTGTAGTGTGTCCTCATTACTCCTCTGAGGAACAGAACATAAGATAGAAATGAAATAGATAAGACAGACAAAATAAGGAAGAAGGAAACATGATGTTCAATTAAATTGGAAAGTTGATTATTAATAGGTTGAGATTTACAAAGTCAGGAACGCTACAAAGTGTCTACAGTCATATGTTTTGTGCATCATGACACAGTTTGATACAGAATAAAATGCATTATTGTAATTTCATTTATTCTTGTGGTAAAATATGCCCCAGACACATCTGAACAGTTTTTATTTCACATTCATAAGCCTTAAAATTCTGACTCGAATCTGACTGAAGTTTAAGTCACAAATCTTAAATTTCTGGATCTTGGTGATAAACAGGAAAAATGAGCACGATTAGTGTGGGAAGTTGTGGACAGTGTGGCTTTAGAATATGAAGGGCATAAGTGAGTCAGAGGGTTGACTGGTGGCAGGGTCACTGGGATATGAACTTACCATTTGGCTGATGTTGCGAAGCCTGAACACCTCTTCATATTGCACTTGAATGGTATAGTTTATGGGAAAGTTCATTTTCTGTACAAAATCAAATGTAAAACCTTTTAATGCCTTATCAGTTCTACACTGTCAATGAATATAACTTATAACTGGAATTACAAAGGTTTTATGCATCTGTTTACCATAAAACGCCTCCTTAGGGTTGAGTTCAAGCTGTCTTTTACTGTTCTCAAAGATACACAAAGATCTGGTGATGTACTCATGGACATTGGTAATAAACAAATAAATCCTAGAGGGACAGAGAAAGACAAAATAACAGGGTTAAACAATCAGTTGATTCATTCATTTGGCAGATACATATTACTTGTACTTTGAAGATCTTGTTTCGAAGATCTAGTCCATGGGCATGACATATTTAACATCAATATAAAAAACAAAACTTCAAAACATTGAATTTGTGTCCCTGTCTGTGAAAACCAGGCTAAAGTCACAAAATCAAATTATGAGATGACAAGCATCAAAGTTTGATTTCACCTATAAATATCATTACGATTTTAAACTTACTTAATATTAAAGATATCAAGATTATATTTTTACAGAATGTTCTTTACATTGTGTAGGATGATTTAATGTAGAAAACAGTAAATCACAATAAAAAGAATTGGGTTTTCACAGACTGGGTCACATATGTTTACAATGTCATTTTCTGCTGTTTTGCCAGCATTTGCTATGCATTTTACAGAGATACTGGTATGATCCCATGGATAAACTGTGAAGGTTTGTACTGTGAGTTCTAGCCAAATAATCTTAAACCACAGACTGAAATGCAAGACAAACAAAAACATTTTGACAAATACATATACATATTGTGTACTGCTGCAAAAACCATAAGGCACAAAACTGATTCGTCCTCATCTTCCCTCAAAAACCTGAATGAATATTTATAAGCCATAATGCTACAACAAATTGTGCTCTACTAGTCTACTGTAATCCACATACAACCAGAAGCAATAAGCATGAGATGATCACAACTGATAATGTGTATTGTTGAAAAGATAAAAGTGAAACAGAAGCGGATGAATTGAGGTAATAAACCTGGAACTATGGTTCAGACTGATCCTGCATCTAGTTTTAATGTTAAAGATAAGTGATTCTGACTGCCTTACCCAAGGCGGAAAGACAGGGCACCAGCAGTCATCTGTCACTTTGCTGTGGATCACAGTGTGGTTGGCCTCTGTGGTTTAGCTGCACTAAAGGCAGTTACACAGAGACTGGCAGTCAGCAAAGTCCATGAAACAGACTTCCGATGGCTAAAGGAATCGAGGTTAGTGTCTGACCTCAAGCCCCACCTTTTGGCTTTTACTCTGCATGGCTTGGTATCCCATCCCTGTCCTCTCTTTTACCTCCTGCATTTGTTTGGTCTGTCTCACTCGACCCAGCTCAGTAAGTGGTGACATGAACACTTTTGAGTTTTTTTGCATTTTAATTTTCATTTGAGGTTTATTAACCTTTTGATTTTATAAGACAGCAGAGACAGAGTAAAAAAGCATGACCCGAGCCGGGTTCAGACTCTGTTTTCGGACAAGTTTTCAGCCTTCTGCACCACAGCTCCAACATCTCTTCCTATGGTGACAGCACAACCACAACTACATGTTCAGCCTAACACTCATTTCAAGAGAAAGAAGGTGACCAAATTTGCTGATGTTTAGACCGCACACTTTTGCTAGTTTTCCTAGTCTTTTCTCATTTGCATGTCTTCGCAAACTGTTAACTAAGTTCCCGCAAGCAGCTGCAGAAATTTCCACTGCGCGGATGCACGTATCAGAAGTGTCGGTCTTTGCGTAAGAGCACAAGTGTCTCTGTCCAGTTAACTGAGGAAGTAATCAATCACATTATGTCTTACTGAGACACTGTAAAGGAATATTTATGTCTATCATTGTTACATCCAAATTTCCCCCAAAATATTTATTTGAAGTGGCCCTTATTGCAGAGCATGCCAGCTTTATTTCTTTAAACCGATAAATGAAGAAAAATTTCTCACTGCAGTGAAATAAATATTCATCTGTAACAAAATCGCTGATCTTTAGTGTCAGTATGACATGCAAACTCATAGAGTTGAGTGAATTGGACTTACCCAATAGCCCCCTGAGGAGCCGACATTCAGACTGGACCATAGTTCTGCTTATACTCTGCTTCTGAACTGTAATGGGGCCCCGGGACAAACTGCTTTGAATTCCAGAAAATTCCTCAAGTTTCTTAAGTCTGTAGATGGACATGTGTGGAATAAAAATCAGCAGGACAGTTAGTGTGTTAGTTGAAAATGTAATTACAACCCCAGTTCTTGTCACGTTATGCACACAGAATGGTAACTCTTAGTTGTCTTGTTTGACAAAGATATAGAAAACCCAACAAAGAACAGTAAATTGAATTTATATTTGGATAGTAAAATGGAGTATTTAAAAAATGCACATCTGATATTAATAGTCAAATATAAAGGCTTAAAGTTGTAAAAGTGATGCAGGTCGCTGGGGACTGGGGCACCATCAATAATGTTACTCTGTTTCTTCTATGGTGCCTGCACAGCTGTGTAAATCACATCCAGATGTTGTCTCTTTTTTCCTCATTCGAAAGGAAAAATAAAAATTCCTTATAATTCTAACGGGAATGAAACAACATCTTTACACAGACATCATTTTTTTGACTAATAACCATCAGCATGTGATGAATAATTGGAACAACATGTACGTTTTAGAAATAACATGTTTTGCATTTTTACCAGAGATGTCAATAATTTCTGTAGATTCATTTTATATAAAGTTCGCAGACTGAGAAATTTGTATTTATTTAGAAAACACGGATCTGACTTTACGCTTAGAAACAAAATGCGTGCGCGTATAGTATTATTAGGCCAACAATTTTAACCACGTGTAAGCGTTTGTCATTTTTATTAGCCATTTATCAGTTTCATATAATCTATGCCTATCTGCATAGATTAAAGACCGATCTTTACATTTACAGGCATTTAGCAGACTCTTTAATCCAAAGCGATTTACTTAAAACGTCTATTTGATCTTTTCCAGTCTAATGCAGTTCGTGACAAATCCGACACGAGATCAGTTTCTGTAGTTGGTTATCTGAGCAATATTGTAGCTGTAATTATTTACAACAAAAGCTCAACAAATTACATTTATTGATAATACTTGTTCTATAAAACTGACTATTGAATGCAAGTTAGGCACATGTTGCAATCCATTAAAATACAAAATACTACATATAATAAAAACCAGACAAACTAGAAAATACTAAACATGTAGCACAAGTAATTCATATTATGTAACATTTACATGTGTGCCAAACGCACATTTTGTTATTAGGCTACATTTCGCAAATCCACCTGTAGTCCAATGTGCTAAAACCATGTGGACAATGTTGTAGTATTAAATCATTTCTAGATTACAGAAAGCTTTTAAGACAGTAATCATTGTGAGTCGCATACTTATGCGCAACAGCAAAACGAAAATGCGAAACCCACAAACCTTGCGCTGCGATGACCCAGGATTTCTCACCATCAGCACGACACTTTCAACCAACTGCAACTGTTTACCCTTAATATACGGTCACGGACACTGATAATGACTGAACAATTGAATCCGCTCCTTTTTCAATGCAATGTCCACCCAAGACTTGGAAACTCCCTTCTCTTTGCGTTACCTCTGTAGGTTTAAGTCGCCATATAACGCACGCCCACCTTCTTTGCGCGAAGTGGCAAGAGAAGAACACGCCGAGTAATGCACGACAGGGTCGTTACTTTCACTTTTGGGTCTACTGAAGTTAACTCGTCGGTGCCTGAATGTGAGCAACACGTTTAACAGCCCATGTGGACTTAAGTGAATGAAAAAACCTCTCTGTACGATAGCTCGACCTGCTGTCTGTTTATAAAGCAGTCAAGAGTTACCGCAAACATTGCACCAGTCTGAAATGTGGCATTGCAAAAGTGGTTATCAATCATCCATCAACGACACCTTTTGCGCATCTGTCATATGAAACGAGCAGCCAAGCATCACTTCACCAAGACCCAGTGCGCTTTTGTCCCTCCAAACCTCATTCACCCACGCACATTACTTATATATTCCCCACATTTACTGTGGTTCTGCGGTAACAGGATTGGCACAGTTGTACACATTTGGGAATTTCATGACAAAACGTATTTTTCGGGCCTGGGCAGCCTCAGGTCAGTTGGCAACACAATGGACAATGGATAGATATGGTGACCAGTGCGCAGTGCGCGTAGGATGGCTCTGTCAATGGCTACAATGGATCTCTTGTTTACGGGTACCTAAAATCTGTCTTGGCCATAATTACTTGAGGATACATCTTTTTATGCTGTTGTAACAAAAGGAAAAAGTACTCAAGACCCAATAAGACAAACTAGAGGGGCATTCCGAGCCCCCACCCCTCTAAACCCAACAAAACACAGTCAAAACACCATCTGTCAACCCAGACTACATCACGTCAATACGGAAACCCCCAAAGGAAGAAAAGTGACAGAACTTCTAAATGCGTTTCTTAACATCACTGAAAACTGCAGGCTTTTAAAATGTGATATGACTTTTTATGGCCTTCTTTTTGGCAACCCTGGTATTTGTATTGTTATGCACTAGTTAAATGTTTTGTACTTATATACACAATTTTATAGGTCTAACAAAAAAAATACATATTCTCTGTGCATGAAATCACTGATATAGAAAACAATAGCAGTCTATAAAAACAATTTGGGCCTATTGTTAAAGTGTTTGGGCCTTACATAATTGTGTGGCTTTACTTAATTTTTTCATAAATTTTGCCAAGTTCTGAAACATAATAATACAGTATGGCATTTCTGTAACTCATGAAAAAGGGTTTTTTTGACTGCTGGCCAAAAATTTGATTTTAAACAATTAAACTTGTCTAACTCTATCTATCCCAAATGGAGATTTTCACAAAAAAAAAAAAATCAATCACTACAATCTAAAACAAAAAGGTTCTTTGCAGCAGTGTCACGGAAAAACTGTTTTTTGTTTTTAAGAATCTTACACTCAAAGTTTCTTAAAAGAACAATTTATTTTAAGTAAGAAATTGGGTTCCCCAGTTTAGTTTAGTGAATAAATTAGTTGCAGGTCATTCTTGAACCAGGTTAAGACTCTATACTAAAAATGTAATGAGATTCTCAATACATCACACTGTGTTAATACCTCACAGGGATCTCAATATGCCACTAACACTTGCATCAACACAACAAAAAGGGTACATGGGAATGTTTTGGGAAAACCTGCTGCATTCCTTTTTTCTTAAAACATGTTCAGAACTAACATAGTAAGTACAAAAATACACCTAAACTATTTATTATTGCTTAATATAGCTGAATGAAACAATGGCCACATACTTTAAAATCGTCTTAGTCATTCACAGATTACTGCAAAGTCTGACTCACCATCATGTGAGAATGGAATGATCATTATCAGGCTTCCCCCGGAAAAGAGGGAAAACAAACATGTAAGAGTTGAGAGTGGAAACCTGCTTTGCCTGTGTGCTCACTTAACACAAGACAAACAGCAAGTCTCATGACAAACACGGAATCGCAGGTCAAAGTAAAAAAGGTTTATTTACAAAATTCTCACACTTCATGACACAAATAGCCATATCTCTTTCAGTGTTTTTTGAGGATGTTGGATTTGGTGATTTTTCACAAAACACAAAAAGTTAAAACAAAAAACAGATTTTTCACAAGACAAAAACCAAAGCTATTTTTTACAATTTCACCATTTGTTTTTACAATAGTGTGAACAGCTCATAACCTTCAAAGTAACACCATTAATGTACTTGAGATGTAAATGATGGAATGTTCTTATGCAGATTATTTCATACAATAATTTTTGGATTTAGCCCAACGTCATCTGCATGGTGGCAGCTGCACATTCAGCAAGGTTTGCTTTTGTCACACTTATATTAACAGGCAATCGCTTTCTGCATGAACATCCCCCTGAAAAAACTTCTAAACTTCTAAAAGTGAAAAAAGTCGTGTACGGAGCACAGTACCAATAGCAGTTTGTGTTCATGACAGTCAAGCAGGATCAGGTCATTGACCACAAGGACTGTGAAAGCTCCCAGCTGGCTGCATTTAAAAGAGAAACATCCTTTAGCTTACACCAAATGTTGCTCCTATACTTGCGGTACAAAAGTCCTTAGGCCACAGCAATAGAAGCCTGGGAAAAAAGTTTTCTCATGGTGTGCCTTTCAGGACCTTAGAAGGCATAGCGTGTTCGGATGTCTTCCAGTTTTTTAGACACCTCTGGAGGAGTGCGGTCCAACTCCTCAGCCACGCTCTTCTGCTTGTGGGGGTCCATAGAGTTAAACTGTTCACACAGGTCTCCATCGATCACATTCTGGAAACATGCAAAAATCAGTGAGAAGAAGTGAAACTAAAACCCACCACAATCAAAATAAAACTGATAATCTTTAAACTACATGAAGCAATTATAGCATGTTGCAGCTGACCTTTACAGGGAAATAGTAAGAACGGAAGCTGAGGTGATCTCTGCCACAGAGAGGAGGAAACTCAGAGCGCATGTGCATCTCCAAATGCTGGAAGAAGTCATGATCCTGAAGACAGATGACATGGACAAATTAATTTCATCACACATTAAAGTAAAACATACATGGGGAAAGAGCTGTAAGTGTATTAAATAAGTATTGTTTGTGTTTGATAACAGAGCTGCAGCATTATGTCACAGTCCCTAATCTAGTTGGCTGAAGTTGAGCAAGTGAGAACTTCTGCTTTGGTGGTTTTAGACTTGTGAAAGATCATTTTTACATTAGCACTGGTTGTTTGTGCTTGAAGGTACTATACCTCATGAGAGGTGAAAGGCACCAGTATGCCGATGCCTCCCGATAGTGTTGTGTACACTAAAGACTCTGATCCTCCAGGGATGAGGGTGGTCTTCTGGAGGGACAGCAAGGTCTCTCCTATGTGATAGTTAATAATCACCTCAGCCTGTGATGGACAAAAGAAAAGTATAAATTAAAAAGAGACACTTGTGTGAGTTGAGGTTTTTTTAGCGTGACTGAAGCAACAACAATTTGTAAAAACAATTTATATATAATTTTGTAGCAATACATTTTTACCGATTCACCCAAGTCCACCTCTGGTCTGCTTACACATGCTTTTGGCATGTCCGTCAAATCTAGACGCAAGTCACTGGTGTGCAAATAGGGACTTTCCCTCGTGTCCACCTAAACATTTCCATGCTTCTAATTTGTACATAACGATCCCTGGCGAAAATACAAGATTTGCTGCTGAGGTTTCAAAAGCAGACCAGTGTGTGGACTTCAGCCAAGCATTTCGGGGTGCAGGTCTGGGTGTGGTGAGAAACAACCACAATACCAACCAGACAAACAAAAAGAGACCAGAAACAGTCAGGGGCAGATCTGTATTGAGGAGTCTTTGCAGTTTCTGGAACCTGTGGGACATGAAGTAGTGAGAGGTCAGTGGAGGATACCTTCTGTGATGCTCCGTTGAGTAAACCTCGGTCCCACAATGCTTTGTTCCCTGTAGGGTCCTCATCAACATCGTCGCTGGTGTTAGGGGGCAGGCGGACCTTATAATATACATCAACATGGATTTGCATTTATTTCATAATTGCAACCACCAACAATAACTACTAGATAACTAGATAATAAATTGATCTTTAGTGAAGGGCTTATTTTGGCCTAAGAAATAAACTATGGCTCATGTGTAATATTGGCAAACTCAAAACCAAATAAATGACAACACTCACGACGCAGATATTTCCAAACTTATCAGCAGCAGCCATGGTGTCATAATCGAGCAAGCAGGCTGTCGTGACCCAGCGAGGATACGTATCGTCAGCAAAGATGATCAGCTGGTTCTCGTTGCGTCTGTAGCGAACCCAGAATAGACTCTCCTGAACGTCAGACACAATCACACGCTGCCCAATGATGTGGATACCTGTCACCAAGTTGGGGACATGCTGCAAAAGCAAAGTGAACAACATTAAAAAGCTAGAAATGTATAACACTATAAAAATAAAAAAAATCAACTGAAACAACATGAGTCAAATACAAAACTTCCAACATTTTTTGAGTGAGCTATCGCTTATGAAAACCCTAAAGTTCTCAGCCGCTTGTGAACTCTTACCATATAATGACTGTGAAGTGTTGTGGTGTGAGCTTCTGTTTCAGTGCATTTCATGTGGTTATGTATCAACAAGTGCGAATACAAGAAACCTGCGTCAATGACGTTACTTAATGCTTCAAAACACAGTCACTGGCTTCCTATGGAAAAAAGCTTTTGTGACTCCTTACCTTATTTTCACACTTGCGGAGAAGTTTCTTCTTTCCCAGGTCGTAGATGCGCAGGAGTTTGCCCACTCCCACCATCACTCGCCCCTGAAAAGGAGCAATGGCAAGGGGCACGTCTTCTACAGGCGTCTGTAAATCAGAAATCAGGTAAACTTCAATTTAACTTTTTTTTAAAGAAACTGACTACATATGGCTTTGATATGAAGTTAAAGAATCACTCATAGTAAAAATATTTCCACTTGATTTTTTTGGAGCAAAACCACCTATACTCAAAAAAACGTGGTTGATTGCTACGCCTAAATGCATTTCTAGGGCACATTTAATGATTTGTGGGAAAGTCCACATTCCTGAGCTCAGAGCTAACACATGGTGCAAATCAGTAATATCATGCAAAGTCACTTCCTGTCTCACCTTGTGCATAAACTCCAGCTTGTCCCCACCTCCTACCAACCGATAAGTGTAAATATAACCTCCGGACACAGAGCGTGGATTTAGTATCATATCTCTGGCAACGCCCACCAACACATACCAGTCATCTCCTCCATTAGAGAAGCGACATACGGCCACACTGTACAATGAAAAAAGAAAGAGGAACAAGATTAGAACTAAGACAAGAAAGGCAGGAGGAATACCTTAAAAGGCATCATGTTGAATAGCATCCTCAGTTTTACCTTTGCTTACCCATTTAATAACATATCTATAAAGCACATACTTTTTAAGGGCAAAGAAAATTAATATATCTATAATACTACAGAACTCTGATTCTCTCTTACCTGAAAGCTGCTTCATTCTGCTCCAGCTGCACCAGATCCAGCGTGTTTCCCTGAATAGGGTTGATCAGACGGACCAGTGAGGCCCATTGCCCGGAACCTGCCTTAGGTGCGCCAAAGATGGCTTCAGGAAGATTCTCGTTCAAAAACGCAGCTGCCATTTCTGCAGCCAGCTCTCTTTCATCCTCTCCTGCAGCCTCTACCATTTCCTAAAGAGCAGAAAAACACTTAGTTGACATGACACACTGATGGCATTTTGAAAACATTTTGCCTAACATATTCTTTTGTGATGAAAGACTTTCCACAATGTGTTGAAATTTGTCTTGCTTCTATTTAGAAAGAGTATCAGTGGAGCCAGGCACTGATGTTGGGGGTGATGAGGTTTGGCTCGCTGCCTGCATTCCACTACAAAAGTGTTCAGTGTGGTTAAGGTTTGGGCTTTGTGCAGACCAGTCAAGTTTTACGCATACTAATTTGCTTTGCGGTATGAGATTGGGGGAAGTTACAGCAGATAATGATCCCGTGTAAGCTGGAAGTACAAAATTCTCTAAAATGTGTCACTGTATCCAGTAACATTATGACAAATTTGTCTTCACTAAAACTAAGAGGCCCAGCCAAACCTGTAATTTAAAAGACAGTATTCCACATACTTCTGTATTTCAGGAGCATTTGAGACATTTTGCACATAAACAAAAGACAACAACTGTTACGAATTTGGAAATTTAAACATTTATTTTTCACCATAGTTTATGGACTGATTGTTTATGCCTTCTAGAGACACATTTAGACACCAGACATGCTCCATCAATATGATTTATATATGAGCAACCGTCTCAGTAACCACTGCATGCAGATTTCAATCTGTCACTTAAGGCTCATCAACGTGGAATTACCCCTTCAAACAAGAGCAATGATGAAGCAGCCATGAAATTGCACACCGCTCGTCTGTCAACTTCCGGCACTCACTGAATTACCACCTCAAAAATTTAATTGAGAAAATGAGTGGGTGAGTCAGAGAAGAGGGGGAGAGCTGGACTGAGATAAGGAGAAAATTCCAGAGGAGATAAAAGCGAGGGGGTAGTATCTAGTTTCTTAATGTTGTCCTGTAAAAGGTTAGTTTCACTGACCTCAGCCATCTGCTGCTTGCGCTGGGCTTTGGTGGCCTCAGTGTAGGCATTATGGTCCGTTTCGATCAGGATCAAGTTGTTGCTCTCCGGATGGATGACAAACTTGCGAGGTGTGTACTGGAGTGGGAATGCCACCTGGTTGAAGACAGCACCCAGTTTCTCCAGAGCCAAAATCCTGTGGGAGGAAGGAAGACAGGACGGGGGCAATGAACACATCAGACATTAGTCATTAGGAAAACCGAAACCAGCGAGTTTCCTTGGCACAGAATCAAATTGGAATATTTTTCTTCCTAAACAATCGTGGCTCAAATATAACATCATGCAATATCATTACAAACAATTTAGAAATAGAAGTGAAAGTCTAGATACTTGGCTAGAGCACTTAAAATGCGTTTAAAAATACACAACAGGAATCAAAAACAGGAGGTCTGTGTGACTATGCTGTATAGTTACAGACACAAAAAACTGCGTATTGTAAATAAAACTACATAATACTGTCAGGCAGTGAAAATTTGCAAAGAATCATGGAATATCAACATATAATGGGATGTGTGTGAAAAACATTTAATCTATAAACCACTGGACACAGGGAACATTAGAAATAGCACATATAGCATTTGAAATTAAGCACTGAAAATAGGAACTGAAACAAAATATCCAACCACAACATCCTTAATGTTACTCTCATCTCCACATTCATAGTTTTTTATTAAAGGTAAAACAAAACACGTCTGGTACCCAGTCTATGCACAACATTTGTGCATTTACCTCAGTGTATTGGTGGAGATGGCAACGATTCCCTCTGGACACTGCTCGGATGCAAAGCCCGAGGCATATTCCAGTGTCTCATATGACAGTGGGGTCAAGTGGAAACGAGACTGATATGAATAACTCAGCCAGGAGCGACTGGACATGGCCAAAACCTGTTAAGTTAAATGTCACACAATAAATTTAGCAAACCATCATGCAGTGAGAGAATATACAGCTGATATGAAAAGCAGGGGTGACTCACAGCTTCCTGGGCTTGCATCCGGACTCTGAAAAGCTTGACAGGACGGGAACCGAGATAACGGGTACGGGTATCAGACAGATCTCCAGTCACTGGGTCCAAAACTGTACGCAGCAATACTCCATTCTGAAACAAAGAGGTGATTGGTGCAAGACTGAACCAGAAAATCTCTTTCATTAAAGAGAGGACACACACAATATCACTGCCATTTTAAATTTAAGTGGCCAAGGTATACTGGAAAAATGTTTCTAGCCCAAACCTCCCCATTTCCAATCTACAAAAAGTGTTTTAAAGCTAATTTTCTACCTGCAGACCAATGTTGAGGTAGAGAAAACCGATAGTGCCCTTTTCTCCCAGTTCATCCTGTTTTTCCACTCCACCCATCTCTACAATACAAAGAGACTCAGGCTGTGCCGGAAGAGCCTGCATGCTCAAAGGCTGAAGACAATCCTGCGCAAAAAACAAATTACACACATTACACACAATCCTTCATTTTTTCAAGATTGTTACAAAACTGTTCAGTCAACTTACTGATGGATCCAGTGAGATGATGCGGACAGTATTGTCCACCAACCCAACAGCCAGGAAACGAGAACGTTGTTCACCGGGAGGCACGTTTGCCAAGCTCATGCACACCACATCTGCAGACATCTCCTTCCTTTCTGTATATTCATTTAGCTGTCCAGACTGAACGGCAAGAGAGAACGAATTTTAACAGAATGAAAGACACTTCACGTACAAAAATAAAAAGTAACAAAGATGCAAACATACCGGATCCATCTCAAAATATACAAGCTCTCCTCCAGTCAAAGCAATGACCACCTGCCTCTGATTGACAGCACAGCGGACAATCGTCTTCTTTCCAGGAGTCTTCCATTCGTTCACTCTCTTATCCGCACGGATGTGACGGATCCCGTCAGGGTAAACCTGCAGACACCCCATAAATAAACAAAACTGTAAGGAAAATTCTTGAAAAATCATCAATAATCTTAATATTTGGCAGGCAATTCTGAGATGTTTGACAAAGGCTTAGAATATGGTGGTGATGAACCAACAGGGAGTTTGAAACCATAAACCTTTAGAAGCTGAACTGTGCGGAAATAAAATGTAGGTCAGAGAGATGTCACTCACTTGCACAAGTGCATCTTCCCCCAGCAACGAGCAGGACAGTGTGGGTGTTGTGCCGAGGAAACCAGAGTCTGTTACTTCTTCCACAGTCTCTCCGATAGAAAGTACCAAGGTGGCGTTAACGAAGGACACAATGATGTAGGCATCAAACTCATCTGTGAAAAAGAAACCCATGATCATTGTGCAATTCTTTAGCTGAAAACATTCACCACATACAAGCTAATTTGTAACCAGTAATGTAAACCAACACTGGATTATGACAAATTAAAGTTTTATTATTGGTTTAATGGTGTATGCAAGAATGTGTACATTGCATAAAAGGTTAGATTTATTCTTTTAAGAGCTGAATGGATGTTAAAGTACAACCTAAAGTAAACAATCCCAGCACCAACTTCTCTCACAAGACCGCCAAGTCAAACTGAAACCTTTCAATCTAGTGTTTAAACCACATTTTAGAAATCCTGCAGAGCTCAAACAGCTCATATGGGCCAAAGCAAATTGACGAGCAAATCACATGATTTCAAAGAAATATCTGCCTGAGATTGAGAGTTCCTTCAAGCACAGCTTGTTCTAGGGTGCATGCCAACTATGACGTTGCACAAAGCATTGTTGATCTTCAGTATTAGTTGGTGAACGCAACCTGATAAAAACACCTTACAAGTGGAAGCATGCTGCAACATTCTGACTTTAAGCTTTTAAGGTTGATTCTATGTGTACTTGTATATGCATGCACTAATGCTCCTACACTTTATGATGAAGGCTTCATGAGTCAGAGCCTTATAACATTTATGAACTCAACTTCCTTCCTGTTGAGAAGGAAGTGTGTGACCATAGCATAATTTCTAATTCTAATCATTACTGCACTGACATCAATCTCTTCAACCTTAAACTGTTTAGGTCTTAAATATGAGTAAAGACTTGGCAGTGCAGCATTACAAAGGCATTTCGCTATACCATTTTTTTCACAATATATTACCTTCCACATGTCTTCTGACAGTCCACACAGCATTAGGGTTACCGGGCAGTTCAGAAACAGCCATTTCTGACACCTGGAAAAAATATTAACACATTTTATATAAATAACCTCTGGAAATTCCTAAAAGCAAAAGTGTGAAACCACATAAGTTGCACAGAAATTTGCTCAGATACGGTGGGTGTCAAAGTTTCATGATGCAACAGATGAGAAGAGATGACATAAGGTTATTAGCAATACAAACCTCCAGTCCGTGTCTCAGAACTCTCAGTGTAGATCTGGGTCCCCTGCCACAAGCCACATACAACTGCGGAGTGTCTTCATTAGCCAAATCAGCAATCTGCAGATAACAGTGAAGAAAGACATTTTCTATTAGTTTATCGCCAATAATGAAAAATTTTCAGTTTCTTTTACTCACTACAGAAAACACATAACGTCTATAGCAGTTTTGTCTCATTATCTACATCGACAAGGAGTTCAATTCTGCACATCTACCTAAAAAGTGATTCATTCCCAAACATTTGTTTCCATGCAAAGTTGTCATTACACTTCCCATTAGTAATTTCCTGGTTGGACATGAGTCTGTGGGCATTCCAGCATTTATTAACTTCTGTTGATTGATGGCAAGATACAAATTCACACACCTGGCAAGACATGATGGGAGAAAGATTTTCTTGCTCATCCACCAGCACCAGATTCTTAAGGGGGCGAGGCTGGAAAAAGAATGTGTCTCCTTCCTCCAGAGGCATGGCGGAGGAAAACTCAGGTTCTTCATCGTCATCACCCAAATGGGCAATCTGATACAGGTAGCTAACAAAAACAACAGGTTTTAGATTCACACAATAAAAACATTGTGAAACACAATGTGCTTAATGGAGTATGCATGCAGACAATGCTTTTGGTGAAAAGAATCAGGTTTAACTGAACATGAGAGAAGGATGGTTTCTCTAAGCCAGTAATTCCACTAAAACATGCCACCAAATCTAAATGATCCCTTTTGAAAAGATTACTTAAAACTGTCACATTTGGAAAAAATGTGGGCAAAAGAGATATGCGACTGATTGAAAGGCCTGTAAAGATGATTATCACCAAGTGTACAGTTACATTCTACTGATACTTTATCATACAAAAAAGGCCATTACACAAATATTAAAATGCCATACAATGCCAAAACAACCAGAATACAGAAGAAACAGTGGCAAATGGAAATCTATGTTTTGAGTTACAGTCGTTTCTGTGACACAACAAACCATTTCCTTCCCTTTTCTGTAGGCTTTTTGCCTTTTTACTTACTGGTTTCCAAACTCTGAAGCAACAAATAAGAAGCCAGTCTTCAAAACACACATGGCTGAGGCCACTGGGATGGTATCAAAATACTTCATCCTGATCTCTGTCACCTAAAAGATGTAAAGACAAACCAGAATTCATTCCTGTCCCATCCATTGACGACAATGTATACAACACAATAACAATGTTAACTGCAGGATTTAAGCTGCAGCTAAGTATCAGAATGTAAACAAATGTACTTGAAAACTTCTAGGCATCCATTAACTAAAAAGACTGATGACCCAGACATGTCTTTAGTTTCATGTTCTTACCATCTCTTCGTCAGTTTCCAGGGTAACCTTAAAGATGTCTCCCTGCTCTGTCTGGGCCAGAAAGAAAAACATGGATTTGGTTTTGTGGGTGGCCGAGCAGACAAAGATCATGCCTCTCTCAGGATCATCCAGGTCATTCTAAAGCATCCGGAGAATCATGGGGAAAAACAAAAGAAACCAAGGTCACATCTGCAGTTAATTTCTTCTAAAAATAACAACTGAAAACCTAAACAAGCCAGTTGCACTAGACATAACTATAACGATAGCAGTTCAGATCAGATATCTTTTATGTATCTCCAGTTACAGTCAGAGAAGAGACATGAAAAGTTCATCATTTCAAAACTAACTTTAATTGTCCTATTCAGCATACGTTACTCACAGCTTAAAGATCAAATGCACAAACTCACCCTCCTGCGTGGGATTGGACAACGGATGTCTGGCTGGTCTCCAAAGTTCTTGTAGGTGATATAGTTCTCTGAGCAAATCAGCACACCGCTGGGTCCATCAGAACCACCGGGCACTATGACACAGGTTTGAGAATCAGTTAAAAACAAAAACTCAGAGACTTAGTGAGAGAAGAGCAGTGTTCTTGGCATTAAGATCAGAAATCACAAGACTTTCTTCACCAAACAATCAGAGAAGAGACATGATATTCATCATTTCTGCTGCAGAGATGGGTAAAAGAATTTTGTTGTGCACCTGTAATGAGGAAGTTGCCATGTTCTTCCAGTGCCTCGCTGTACTTGCGCACCACATGATTAAGACCCAAATCCAGCTCATAGAATGTCAAAGTCTGCTGTGTGTTTGCCGCAGCCTCTCCAGTGGGATCGTTATCTGCCTCCTACAAAACATTATGCATAATCAATTAGACACATACATAACTTAATAAATCACTGATCACATAAATCAATGTGTGTGAAATATATGTACAGTATTTATGTAAGGTTTCTTTTGTATAGGATAAGATAGTATAGATTATAGTATAGTTAAATTACAGTATTTGTATAGCTAGACTTTTAATAGCAGTAGTTAAAAAAAATGCATCTTAAGCAACTCAGTTTTATTATCCCAACAATCTCCTTTTTAGGGAATCTTAAAAGATCTACATTATTATTTCTCATGAAAGACTAACCTCATAGTCCATTTCTAGGCAGGCAAACATGGGGTTCTCAAAGCCCACATCGACCCCAACCACATGGTAGACGAGTGTATTGGCTTTGTGTGCCTCCAGGGGGGAAGAGATGGTAAGGCGAGCAGCCGCATCTCTGTTCAGGATATATACCAGCTTTTGCTTCTCTATGGCACCTGAAACAGAGCAGACAAAGATCATGCCTCTCTCAGGATCATCCAGGTCATTCTAAAGCATCCAGAGTATCATAGGGAAAAAACTAAAGACACCAAGGTCACATCTGCAGTTAAATTCTTCTAGAAACTAAAAACTGAAAAAAGCCAGTTGCACTAGACTTAACAATGATAGCAGTTCTGATCAGAAATCTTTTATGTATCTCCAGTTACAGTCAGAGAAGAGACATGAAAAGTTCATCATTTCAAAACTAACTTCAATGGTCTTATTCTGCATATGTTACTCACAGCTCAAACAATGTGGAAGCACATCGTTTGAATTTTTTATAATATTTTTTCATGTTGCATTTTGGATGCAATAGGACCTCTACACCTCTAAGGCCTTTCAGATAGTGTCACCCAATTAAAAGATATAGAATATACTACACAAAGCTACAGTGGTTTTACCTATCATAACTGCTCTCCCCTTAGGGTCCACAGCAAGGAACTGCCCTGGCACAATGCGTCTGCAGCCACTCTTGCCAAATGTCTCCTGGTGTATCTTTTCAAATATGTTCTTGGAGGGATGGTACTCCAAAATTACAATACGGCCAGAATCACTCCCAACCACAATATAGTCTGTAAATCAAAGAAAAGAAAGAGATTAATATAAATTCTAACGTTTTTACATGCTATCAAAAACACCAAAAGATAGCATAGCTACCAATTTTCCTAAAGTGTAGCCATTTACCTTTAGTTCCACCTGCCAGCCTGAAGGCCATGAGGGATCGGATGACACCAAACACATCCATGGTAAGTAGCGTGTGGACCTTGCCAGTGTTGGGATCAGGACGTAGCAGCTCCAGAATCTTCCCACGGGACACAACGATCTCCTGCTGCTTGGTTCCTGGAGTTCCAAATTCAGATTACAGTTAGAATTGCCCCATTAAATGGAAATGAAATCACCAGATTCACTCTGCTATACCTGAAAAGTTGCCATGGATGGCATAGCTGATGCCAGTCGCCCGTTGCAGGGTCAGATTGTACAGAAACATGGCTGCTGTCGCTGGACCTTCAGGCTCAGGACAAAAGAGCTAAAACAGCACCTGAAACCAAATCCCAAAAAGAGATTCAGCACAACAAATAAGGAGGAAGTCGAACACAGATGGACTTCTGAAATTAACTGAGAGGTCCATACATAATTTAGTTATTATACATAGTTATTTTGTCAAAAATTAAGTATTAACCTGTAAATACAAACACACTTTGCATTTCGGGAAAAGAAAACACACACTAGCAGAATCAGGAAAGCTAGGATTACTAATGCGTAATCATCTCACGACTACAGAATGAATGCAAGTAACTCGTTTCTATTCGTTCGTTGCAAAATCGCTTGAATAAAGCAATTGTTCATACAACTGAACTTTAGTGTCATTATAGACAATACAAGCAGAAAATAAACTTTATGTGCTGCTAACAGCACTTGAACTTGCAAGGGTTAGCCAGGCGTCCATTCATCAATAGCCGGCTGGCTAATAAACTTTGTAGTTCGCATAAAGGAGATAACTTAAATTTTTAAAAACAGATTTATGTATGACACAATAATATGGGTTATCCAGGTAATATATGTTTACTATTTACCGAAATAGCAACCAGGATGTTGTAGATTTCAATCAGATGAGAAACTTGAATATCTCATTGGCCTGGTCGCTCGTTATTTCCAAACGGCGCTTAAACGACAGAGGGCCTCCCAGTCCTGTGTGTCGCACATTAGGGCTGGCCTAATCACGCCTGAGTGAAAATATCTAACACATAAAGACAAAAAAGTCGACTGTAAATTCGCCTACATTTCACTAGTTAAGTTTGGATGGCATAGAAAAAAAATATATGGATAATGTACATTTTTCCTACAGTAAAACGATAACTCTACCACTGTCTGTTAAAAGCCCATTAAAAAGATCGCCGAAAAATAGTGGAGCAATAGTATTTTTAAAGCCTTAGATTAAAACGGTGGACATTTTGAGGTATTATTACTGCACTATTAGAGAGAGAGAGAGAGAGAGAGAGAGAGAGAGAGAGAGAGTTTCACTGTGGTTGTGGAAATCCCAGAAAATAACCACATACTTTTTCAGGGCAAAATGTCTCATTCTTTCCATTACGCCATACAAATGCCCACCAATGAAACTATTAATACCACAAATTATAATAGTTTGAGATTAAAACCTTTTAACCACCAGCAATATTTAGGAGATCCTGCCATGACTGATACGACGTGTAACTAATTAGAAAAGTATTTTTTTAATACTTTTATTACTGTATATGTATTAAAGATGCAATAAGCACATTGCTTTTAACCAATCCCACACTCCACATCATTCTGCAGTGGGGAGATTTCTTTATATGGATTTCGGAGAGAAATGAGCACAGCTTCTGTCCTACATCTGCCCAACATTCGTGCTTAATTCAGAGCAGCTATTCCCATAACAGCTGTATAAATTATTCATAATGTGCCTGAGGTTGCGAAAACAGCCCTATCTTAAATAGGCAAAGATTAGACATGATCACTTTTTTTATTTGTCTGTCATTTACGATGGATTATGATAAAATGAATACGATACACTTCAAGAAGTATGTAAGATTTTGCAAAGTAATTTACATAAATATTCCCAATAGGCGGCGGTGTTGCATCAATAACTTGGCAATCCTGAACAATGAAAATTCATTGCAACACATATGCCACGCAAAAATATGTTAATATTATGTGCATTTTATTAATCAAATCCCCAAAGCCTTACTCAGTCCAGTTACCTCAAAATCGTCTGAAAAGTTCAACTGTCTGTTGTGTAACGAAAGCAGATGTATGTTTTTAAAGACAGTAATGAAATGTAACAACGGACAGAAATGATAGAATGCGATTAAATATAGTATTTAAAAGTATCTGTTATGAATAGTGTGGTTTAAGTTTAAATTAAAGTTATTCTCCGATGCAGTCATCCGAGCATCCGTACAGCTCATAGCGGACTGCTGTAAATACCATCAGATCAGTTCCAAATGCATTATGGGAAATGTAGTACAAAATGCCACACGACGTAAGCGCATACACTGATACCATGACCCTCGTATTTTCTAGCTGTTGTGTTAATAAATACCTAGGGAAAATGTTTATTGGGTAAATTACTTGATTAATCAAAAATATATTAACTGATATGTCAGAAGCAGAGTTTTAAGGGTAAATGAACAAAGGACTACATATCCCGGTATAAAAAGCGATTAGAGAATGTGGGGTGAGGGGTGTCTGGTTCAGGGGGGCTGTCTGTCGAGCTTCAGCACGATATTCTGTACACACACGCACGGAGTACATTCAGCATTGTGAAAATTAAATTGTTGCACGTTATCCAAGGGCTTAGAGAAGACAAAATACCGGACAGTAATACAACATCCGATTGCACATCTGCATCGGCGCACTGTCGGGACGCTGGACGACCACCGAGAATCCATGTGAATAACCATATATAAGATCAATTACTGTTCATTTAGCGCAAGCTCTACAAATGTGTGCAGAAATTTACATTCCTGTGAGAAGGTGAAGTGCGTGTCATTTTTGAAAGTTGCAATGTCCTGGTTTTAAGATTAGAAGAAGGCGAAGATTTATGCTTCTTAAGAGACATCGCAAGGTAAGAGCATCATAACATGCATGTCATTTTTGTGCATTATGTGAGATAACCTGTTGTGGTCAGTGCTTACGTGTTTTTAATCCATCCAATGTCTTATCCCATCCATTTTTAAGCAGATAGTCCCAGATTGTGTAGCTAGAGTAGTCCCTGACCCACATCATGCATTGAGGCACTCAGGAGGGACCCATGGCTTGCCCCTTTGTGTCCAAGCTCATCTCATTTATGTGAGGGTCTCATTCCACTCTGAACCCACCCTTACCGATCTGCCAGCGTTGCTTAGATACAGGAAAGAAGCAAGGGTAGTAAAGGATTTTCTTGGGGTTGGTGTAAGAGTAAATTAAGTCTTTGAATGGTCTTTATACTGTTTTGACATGTAGACTGAAATGTGACCAAGTGATATTAAATGTCCACAAACATGAAAAAGTATTAAAGGACCATTCCTTTTATTTCCCCTTAAAATAAACTTTATTCAGATATTATTCAACATTTTGAATTTTGAAAAAAAAACATACTGAAATTACATATTGTCTTATGATAATGCTGTGTGTGCCAAGGATTTGTGGTAGACAGACATTTCTTATTCCTCAAAACTTTTTGTGTTATTACAGGAAAAATAGCAGCTTTTATACTGAATGTTCTGTTTTGATATTGGTCTCTTGGCTCAATAAGACTTTAAAAACTTTAGGTTTTTAGTTTTATTTGCATAAATAATATCATATACTGTATATATAAATTATTCATGCAACTGCACCATTTTGTGCTGAATTAACTGCCATTATCAAACAATATTACATTTTAAGCAGCAGTATAACTACTGAATTAAGCAATACTATAAAGACACAAACATACATACCTGAATATATCAGTTCATTTGAATCATTGCTGATTGTATCAGTCATTCAGTTTGTCTTTTGCTAATTGGTTATACCCTTCAGTAACAGACTCTGGAACTTGAATTGCTGTAGGGGTTAATTACATGACTCTGAAGATGTGGTTGTTATTTAGCCCAGGGTTTGTTAGTATAAATAACATGCAGCATGGACACATACAGTCAAAATTAATGTTTTGGCAGCTTACTGTGGATGTCAACCCTGAAACAAATGGCCAGGCTCAGGTCAAGTTTTATATGAAAAACTGCATCTAAACTGGACCATCTATTTCTCATACCATGTGCAACATTATTCACAGTGAGTCATTGGTGAAACTAAATTATTGCATTGAATATTTTAATCGCTGGATGTGTTGCATAAACGTGCATGTCCTTATCTTGAAATTACAGTCGGAACTATTCAGATGTCATCAGGGCGTATACGAGAAGATTCAGGAACGTTTAGAGGAGGGGGACTTTTTTTTATCGAAAATGATTGAAACTTGTCTTGTTCCACTGTCTTATTTATTTGACAGATGTACATCATCTTCTGTAACTAGGCTGAGGTAGCACCATGGGATTTTCAGGAGCCAGCAAAAATCTTGTCAGCATGGTGTTAAATAGGTTAACACTCCGCACAGATAGAGCATGCTGTCAGCAAGTCACATACAAGAGCACTTAAATAGGTTACTCAATAGAAAACCTTTTTCTATCAGAGTCACGGTGCTCTAACAGCATGGTTACCTGAAGTCTATTCTTTTCACTTTTATATAGCTTTTATATAGTTTTATATACATACTTTCAGAAGCCAATTTTTAAAAATCAAAAAACAAAAAAGAACCTTAGATTGTGAGTTGTATGAGAATGAAAGAAAAAAAAATTATCCTTACACATTGTATGGTAGTCTTGAAAGGCTTTTCTTTTACTGAGAAACTCATAACATCACTAGAATGTAATGGTCTGTTCAATCACCAACAGTCCTATATCATCATAAGAAATATCTTTTGTGATTTCAGCCATGAAAGGTAAGGAACATGAAATTCTCAGCTTTCCTCCCGATGCCAGTAGATTATATTGCAGTGTGACATTGAACGAGAGCTCAAAACCGTAGCCTACCTCATTTACTAATTGTATGTTAATCCAAATGAAATGTTAATGAAATAGCTCTAGGGCTTATTTTAATTTTCAAAATTGACAGATTTAGTAATGGAATAATGGGACGCTTTAATAACATCACATCGTAACATCCTCCAAAATGCAAGGGATGTGAGCTGGTCAGGTAAGGGTTAACTGTACCAGTGCTCAGCGTTTGGAGCCACCGTTGCCCCTGGTTTTCCTGTCGATCGATGGGCTCCGCGACAGGCCTTGGCATCTAGCCCCAGTCTAGGTGGTCTGAGAGGATTTCTGCTGGATGAGAGAGGAAGAGAGAAACAGAGCAGATAAGAAGAAATACCATGTCACACAGAAAAATGTAATGAAAAAATCATTAAAAACAGAACAGAAAATCAAAAGGTAAAATATAGAATGAAGTACAGTCTGACTGAAAGACCATCTTTTAATATCTGCTAACGTACATTACAGAGAGATACAGAGAGTCGGAAAGAGGTAGACAGAGATAAGAGATAGTACAGGCTCAGATGCATGGATAATTAATGAGTGTGCTACAGAGAAACACTGACATTTTAGGCATCAACCCTGTGCAACAAAGACAAGGTCAGAGAGTAGCACAGATTGGGAGAGGGTAAATGAGGGCAGGTTGAGCTTAAATCTGCATCAATTTGTGGGCTTTTAAACTCAGTTTATGTAGAAATCATTGGGAACTCCAGAATGGTTTATTTTTCTAAATAAAAAGGTAAAGATCTAGACCTAGATAAATTTATTTGAGAAACAAAATTCCTTATAGGACATGTTTTTTTTATTGAATGCATGTCTTATCTTGTGTTACTCCATTGTCACATATTTCTGGTCTGGCAAATATGTGGTGGTCAAAAGTGATGTCCGGTGGGCATATTTGTACAATATTTGCTTTTATTGCCCCCTTTGGTTAGATTAAACCATCAAACTAAGATGTGTATGGTATAAAATGGACTTAACACTTAACTTTTATTTAGTGTTTATTTAGGTATTGATTGGACAAAATTATTTAGCAAAAAACTAATCACAGTGTCAGCACTGTAAAAAATTTAAAAACCTCTCCAATTTAAGATTTTCTAGTGGCTTGCTGAATCTTAATTTTTTACTTGGCTCATAAATTTTTTTGTGAAATTAAGGAACAGACTGTTGCCACAATTACTAAGTGACAATTGTGCCAATTGGGAATTTTAGATGGAACAAGCCACCAGAAAATTCTTCAGTTGGAGAGGTTTCAATTTTTTACAGTGTGGGTTTTATTCTAATATGCCCAATGTGTTAAAAAGAAAAAGCTCAAGAAAAATAAATCATGCATTTACACAATATTAACTGTACTAATTGTTTTGCCAAGCTCCCTGCAATTCTTCCCAAAGATGAGCTTATTTTGCACTCTAAACACAATTTTGAAACATAAATTTAAATTGTTTCATACATCTTTAACAATATAGAAGATGTCTTTTTTTAAAGTTGGAAATCACTTTTGACTGGGACTGTATGTCTTGTCTGTTTTTCAAAACTTTTGAAGCACCCTCTTCAACTAAAATTGAGAGTATAACTTTCTATAGAACTGTAGAAAAAAATGTTTTAAGCATCAACCTTTTTCTAGAAGCCATTTTTTAGTGTAGGTTTTTAGTGAGTTGCTCACTTGACCTGTTTTAATCTAAATGTCGAAGTCCCTGAATAGTTACAAACAGAGAGTTTTACAGCTTCAAGAAGTGATGTGGTGCTGAGTCAGATACTTGGGCAGCTGCAGCTGTTAAGAGCTCCCAGGGAGCACAAACACAAATTTCTTGGGATGCTATTTTATGCAGGGATAAGACTTTGTAACTGTACAGTCTACTGGTAGTGTGCTTCAGGACATCACATCTTCAATGGTTTGCTTGAATTTCCCTTTTAAATTTGTAAAGCATCAACGTCTTCTGGTACTGTTTTCTATCAAGCACATAATTAGTACTGTATCGTAGAGATGTGTCTGTGGTTTAGTAATAGACAGGCTTCTTAAGGCTGGACCTGACTGGTGGCTTCCCTTGTGGATAGCCGGTCTGTCATGGAAGTCATGATGGAGGGTCAACAGTGTCTCCGGAAAAATATGACTCAACGTAAGAGGGCATAATAACTAATTGCCTTAAGGCACAAACACAATTTATTGGCACAGATAGCTGAGCTGTACTGCTTCCTCCCGGCAGTGTCCCAATTAGCAAGAATATGCCATATATTCTCAGAGCAAAAGAAAACATGTTTGCAAGAGATACTTGTCTGCAATTAATAATAAAGGCATAAAGTGTGTTTGGTTTTGTTAGTTTATTATAAATTTGATGTGTAGGGGAAGAAACATGAAAACTTGTGAAACGAAGATTTTCATCTTTGCCCAAGATAATTGTGACATTAAGTAAGTCAGGCAGATACTTGTTTGGATGAGCCAAAATAGCACCTCAGGTTACATCTAGTTCTAGTTTCATATAGGTGCACAAAGCTACATTAATTCTCCCCTGAGAGAGTATAAAAAAAGAAGGAAGATACATCAATACATTTTTAGAGCCAGAGATGACTAAAGCTGAAGCCTAGACAAACGAAATTTGAGACATGATTGTAATTAGAGATTTTAAAGTCTTTCACTCTATTTCAGCCCTGCAGGCAGAGATTTGGACCATTGTTAGTTGGTGGGTATTTTTTAGTGAGAAGGTGAAGCTTCTTTTGCCATTCTTTTAGCAAAAGGCTCTTCAAGTTACAGTAGGAGACATTTTACTGCAGTGCAAAACTACTCTGGTAAATTGGATTGAAAGGGCTTTTCATTTGACAAAGAATCTTATGTGAAGCTTAGTATTGCGAACATTGCAAGTACTTTTCATGATCTCAGTTTTGTATTATTGCAAAGTGCTCTTAACATCATGAAAGAATGACATCTCTAATCTGAATAATGTCTTAGTGATCTGTGGTACAGAAAGAGGTCATCTTAATGGTCCATTTATTATTAAGACAAATTCTCAGGGATTAAATGCAAATTAGAATCAACCTCAACTAGCATATCATGCACCTTTTTTAAAAGCGGCGTCAGCTGCAGTTCTGGCTCACTTGGTGCCCAAGGTGAAAAAGACATGACCAAAGAGAAAAGAAAACGAAAAATTTTTTATAGGCAGTTGCATTCAGTTGAACTGAAAATAAAGGACTAAGGTTGAATGTGCATGACGCTTCTGAATGATTTGGAAGCTTTGGAATTTTGATTGAACAAGAAGCCTTTGAACAAAAAGATTGTGTCATTGAAATGTGTTTCGCACTAAAAATGTCTAAAGCGCATTCCAATGAAACCAGGCCACCTTAGTATAAATGTTTATTAAAATAGCTACATCAAAAATTGAGTTTCCCCTTTTGGAAAAAACCTAACACTAAATTTATACATTTTTCCCAAGAGAGGCCTAACAAGCAATAATGTATCCAGCACTAAAAGGGTTTAATCCATTAAACATGAAATTAGATTAAGCCTTTGAGCCAAGCCGTTGAAAATTACTATTTTATGATTAGATTAATCCTCTGCCGGGATAGAGCGTACGTTGTCTCAGTCCATCTACAGCGTTAACCCTAAAGTCACTCAAAACATCGTTTCTCCATTTAACCTAATGTATCAAATCAGAGCCATCGACTGTTGAATATCTAGTGACAACCTGACCATCGGTGAGTCAAAGAGAATGCAGGCCCACCCAGTGTGTGAATGTCTGCTCTTCTCTTTCAATTACATTTCCATTGCAGCCAGCTGTGAGGTTTCGTTGCCAAGGCAACACAGACACCCACACTACAGTGTTTGGCTCACCCTTGCTGAGCATGCACATTGGTCAAGACCCACATAAAATGAGTGATCAACAAAAGAGAGAGAGAGTAATCTAAGGTCAGTGGATGTTTATATGTATGATATCTGCGTACGAGACTGGAGAAGAAAAAAATTAGAATTTGTGGTTTTATTCTGAATTTGTTCTTGAAAATTAAACATAAGCATTTGTTTAAATAAGCAAAATGCTTATTACATAAGCATCAGTGTATGTGTGGAGAATGTAAAGAATAGAAGTGCGAAGATGTCTGATGAGCACTGCTTGTCTGTCTGTAAGATGTCATTATTAGATGTATTGACCGGAAGAAAATAATGATTGCTATGATGTCTCGGCTGCCTGCTGGATGTTATAGGTCTGAGAGAACTGTGCTGATTCGTTTTTAAAAATGGAAAAGCTCTGGGAATGAGAGATTGGATGGAGGTGGGAGGACATAATGACTGGTTAGAAAATTAAGCATAAATATGGATAGAACTGACTGGGACTGTCGTTCATCTTTAAAGGGATAGTTTACCCCAAAAATGAAAATTCTTTTATCATTTATTTACCCTCATGTAATTTCAGATCTTCTTTCTTGTGCAGAACACAAAGAAAATATATTGAAGAATGTTAGTAAACAAACAACATAGGCCCCCATTGACTTTTCATTGTATAGACACAAAACAACTGAGGCATTTCTCAAAATATCACCTTTTGTGTTCCACAAAAGAAAGAATCATATACAGGTTTTGAACAATATGAGGGTGAATAAATGATGGCAGTATTTTTGTTTTCAGGTAAACTGTCCCTTTAGGAGGATTTTGCAGTTTATTATTTTGGATAATAAAAAAATAGAAGACAGAACACAAGCAAACAGTTACAGTCAAATTAAAAAATAAAAATAAATAAATATGATTAATCATAATATAAATATATATGTTGGTCGTATTTAAATACCACTCACCCATCTACTCAGTATAAAGTCCTGTCCTATACTTTAAACGCGTCAGATTAAAAACAGAAAAGAAAAGAGATGCTACAAAAAGTTTGAGCGTGAACGCGCACATAAAAGTCGTCACTTGGGCGCGTTCACGCCTTTCAGAGAGTCAAGATCAGTACCGTCATTCTCCCGATTACCGGTAAGAGAATTAATCATCTTCATTAACGTTATTAAACGGGAATTGCCGCAGGAACATTAAACGATGGCGCGTGTCTTTTTTTCTTTCGTGTTACGCGTCAGACGGCACCTTGTAGCGGCTTGAAGGATGAAATAATCTCAAACAAATGCTTTACTGATTCTGCCGCCGGAGAAAATGAAATCTGGAGTTCATTTTTCTAAGTGGAAGACAAAGGAGAGCGTTATTTGATTTCACCCACGCATGCGATCACAATTGCATGATTTAATCCGCAGCAGAAGCAAATGCATTGCGAGCCACCTGTTTGCTGTTTCTCACCATACTGTTCTCATGCTGCATGTATTATTGCATTGCTTGTACTTGCTTTGACACCTATCTTTAAATTACATACATTTATACGAATGTGGTTTTGACTTAAAACCTTAAAATAAATGGATTTAATGTTTTCTGTTGTTTTGTAAAAGCATCAATGTTATTGTCCTTCTATCATGTCTGCACTGGGTTTAGTGATATACATATTCATTGCTGGAAATTTAGCCCAGCACATGCTCCAGAGAATGTCTGTCTCTTTTAAATGAAAATCTGTGGTCACAGGAGAGTCCCGAAGATAGAAGCACTGAAAAGAAAGTGTGTGTGGAAGACCAATGATGAGGAAAATGTGGATGGAAACGATTGGGGAAATAAAATAAGGGATAGAAATATGCAGGATAAAAGGAGTCTGATTTTAGAAGAGGTTTCATCGTCACAGCCTATAAAGATGTCAAATATTCAATGCGATTGAAACACTTACTAGTGTAATTGAAGTGCTGAACATCCTCATGGGGTGCCGCGTTTGTACAGCAGAGAGATTGCCTTTTACCACAAAATGAATAGTTTGTGTCACAGCAGGCATATGGCTATTGAATCTGACTATTTTTAAGAGTGTTTATTGTAAATAAATGTAAGAAAATCTGACTTTTTTTCTAAGGTTAACATAATCAAGAAATGTTTTGAAATTGTTTTTCTTTTATTACATAGAATTAAAACAAAGAATTTGTTTAGTTTATTTTTGGTTTGAGAGATTTAAATGCAGTCTTTGATCGCACTATACACTGTACATTTATTATACATTGAACATAATACTTCCAAACACTGCTTTTAGTTTTGTTTGTACATTTTACATTTATATTCTTTTGTAATTTTGCTTTGGAAATAGTAGTGCTGTGAAATATTCTAAAGTTTAAAGTATAATTTGGTATATTTGCATGGAAATATTCTGTACATTATTATCATAATAGAAAATGTCTAATAAATGGATTCTTTTTTTGCTGTTTACCTTCGAAAAACATCTCACCATTTTCTGACTATTTAAGTCTGAGTTACAATCTGAGCATAATAAATTTAATAACATTATAAACACAGTCAGTTGCATCATTCGCTTTCTATGCAGTATGTAACTTATATCTGTCTCCTTGTTTTTTGGAAGGTCACCCTGAATCAGAAAGAGCATCTGTAGAAACGAGGAGCTGAATTTCATCATGACTCTGATTCTAATGTGCCGCACCCACTCGAACTGAAGGGGTGTCTTTGGCAGCAAGCTGACAGAGATAAAGCTCACACAGGTGGGCCAGCAACAGCATCCCAGAGATTATAGATTTGGAGATTACGAGACAACAGCAGGTCAGGGCATATTGCCTTGTTGAAATCCGAGTTCCCCACCTCACCAATTCATTTAAGAGCAGTCTTTGGGAAATTGGCAAGAACTGCGACCAGCACGCATTTGCACGCACTTGAACTTCTGTTCAACACTGCTATACAGAATTGTCAATGGAGGCAAATCAAATGGAGTGACATTTTTGTCTTTCTTTTTCTTTAATGTAGTTCCTGCAGGTCAGATTGTGTTATTTTTAATTATTTTTTTAGTTAATTTTTTATTAGAGGGTCAAAGTCTTGACTTGAATGTTAGTATACTGTCAGAAGTTAATTGTTAAACTACAATTAAAAGACTGCATACCAACAGGTCACGTAACCACCGAGGTCAACAGAAGAGAAAGTGAGAGCGTTGATTAATGATTGATAAATTAAAGCTTTTTCCTCCAACATGTCAATAAGTGCAGTTCACTTCAGGTTTGTGAGGAAACACCTCCCTTTTCCTCCAGTGACCGCAGAGTTACATCTTGGCTAGACGGAGCGTGCGGACTCAGCCAAACAGGATTACAGAATCATACTCGGACAAACTCGCACAGCACCGTTATGGAACAGACACGGATGACAGCCGTGCTTGTCTGGCACTAAGATGTCAAAACCACAGAGGGGGCTATTTCTCCAACTGTCATCACAGGGAGAATAGAGCAGAATCACACAGACGCCTACGAACACACAGATTTTCAGAGGCAACAGACTGGTGTGTGTTTTAACTGTCGATGTGCAAGACTGTTTCGAGGCGTGTGGATGAGGGAAAACTGAAGGAGATTCCTTACCGCAGCATATAGAGACTACAGCTTTTTCTTCTAAAGCCTGTGTTACCCAGTACGCTGAATAGTTTTAATTGCAGACTGGACACGGTGGCAGGGGCCGGTTCATGGCAGTGGGGCGGGCGCATGCCGTCTATGCCTACGCAGCGAGAAGGACGCTTGGGTTTCAGCTGGGGTTGGGGATGGGCTGCATGGTCACGGACGCAAAAAGCAGGGGAGATGAGACCCTGGGTACCCGTGGGGACTGGTGCCGCAGCCACGGGTTCGGGAGGCATGCGATGCTCCCTGCGTGTCTGTGTGGTTTTGGGCTCCCTGGCCCTTCTTTTCCTTACTTCGCTCTTCTTTTCCTTCTCGCTGAGGGGAGCCGGACTGCCTTACCTGGACCCTCCTGGATGGGAAGAGTCACACAGGGTTAAGCTAGTGCCCAACTATGCCGGTTCCCACCGGGTGATCCCTGCTGAAAGCACCCAACAGAAAACATGTGCCTGTGCTCGATGCGTGGGTGACCCGGGCGTCTCTGACTGGTTTGACGAGAACTATGACCCAGACATCTCACCTGTGTGGACACGGGACAACATTCAGCTGCCTTCAGATGTGTACTACTGGTGGGTGGTAAGTGGAATCCTTAATTTAAAAAATAATTTTTTGGGGGGTAAATCATCCTTTTTATACAGACAGTAATTGTAATGTAGTATGTTTATACTGTGCTTAAAGGGATAGTTCACCCAAAAATGAAATCCTGTCAGCATTTATTGATCCTCATGCTGTTTCTTTTGCAAAACTAAAAAAAAGAAATCTCTAAATGGGGGCCAATATTATTTGGCTACCAACATGGAAATATCTTCTTTTGTTTTCTGCAGAAGAAAGTCATACAGGTTTGGATTGACATAATAAATCATTTTCATTTTTGGGTGAACTATCCCTTTAATTAAAGAAGCCCTATCATTGAGGTGCATTATTCCTTTAAATGAGAAAGGTTAGCACTCTGCTATAGTGCTTATGCACCACATTAATGCAACAGGAAGCCAAAGAGGGCATTTTTATTAAAGAGAACATGAGTAATGTCTGAGAAAAACTGAAATGAGTGTGTCAGCTGAAAAGTGTAGTCTGTAATGCTGCCTTTGAGTAAAGTGAAGCCCAGGCGGTGCCTTACTAAATTAAACAACAGACAGAATAAGATTTACAGGGCACAGTTGGGAAAATTATTACACTTAGATTTTTATATTTTCTAAAGAAAATGTGAGTGGTGCTTGTCTGTGCGAAACGACTTGCCAACATGGTTGGATGTCCAGAGTGGTTGCCAGGTGCAGTTACTAAGCTGTTCTGCTTACTTTTAACACATTGCTATGCAGTTGCTAGTGTCTTGTGGGTTGCTAGGAAGCCAGCTAAGATTATTATAATTCTATTAATTAGATACAGGCCCCCTTTTAATGAAACTCTGGGTTTTAGGGTGGTAGGGTTTATGCAAGTCTGAACCCTGACACTCTTCTTAAGATTTATAAGATCATTTTTATAATTTATAAGATAAATTAAGTAAAATTTAATCCTACAAAACAACTAACTAAGAGTGATCACTAAAATGATATTTGTCTTGGCAAGCTCTACAGATGAATTTGGTCAGACGCCTTGTTGTGTTTTGTCTTTGGTGTGTCCTCCAAGCTAGTGATACTTGATACATCACTCCTTTGAAAATGGACATTGTAATTGCATATACTCCTTTACCTTGTGATTGGATGCTGTGAAAAACAGCATAGAGTTGTGATTATATTTCAGGATGTCTGCCAGGCTGAAGTAAATGACCGCTAAATGAGTAAGAGCAAACATAACAAGGATTAGCAAGGTATTGTCAGTTGAAGAAGAGAGAAATGATTTTGGATACTGTGGTTGTGAAAGCACATTTCTACATGCAGGCATATATAAAGAAGATATATATACATATATCAGTGAAATGCAAAGAGAAAATAACCATATATAGACTGATCTTAGTTTTTATTATTTATATATGGGATGTGTTTGTGAGATTATATTTACAATATTCATTATATCAGCAGAGGGCTGTGATGCTAATTGAATGCCTGGATGTTTATTTTAATATGCATGTGTTCACGGGCAGGTGTTCAGTGGGTTTGAAGTTAAAAGACAACTGCCCAACCTTCTGTTAATCTGTGTCTCTCTCTCTGTTTCTCTCTCCTTCTCTGCCCTATGGGCCGTGTGCAGATGTTACAGCCTCAATTCAAACCCCACAATATCCAGCAAGTTCTACAGAGGTTGTTCCAGGTCATTCCAGGACGTTCCCCGTATGGTTCGTGGGATCCCGCCCGCTGTCTGCGATGTGCTGTGGTGGGGAACTCTGGCAACCTCAGAGGGGCAGGTTATGGTACAATGATTGATGACCACAATTTTATCATGAGGTGAGTGACTGTTTTTAAGCAGCAACGCAGCAAAAATAATTCTTCTCAGTCTGTTTTTCTGAATTTTTTAAAACCCAAGATCAATTTTTCTGAGAAGCATGTTTTTACAGAATGTAACTTGTTAAAGTAACCTATTAAAGTTGTTTTGCTTACCCATATTGTTTTTCATTTATGCATTGTAAAAATAAAATGATTATTGAGGTAGTCCACTAAATACAGATTTCATATCAAATTGATTCTTGTTTGGACTAATCAAAAACATGAATTCACTAGATGCCCTTTTCAGAATGAATTCTATGTTCTAGGATAGCGGTCACAGTCAGATATGGTGGATTGACATTTGCAATTGCAGGTTTCATCTGAATGAACATGGAAAAGGGCAGAATGTGCATATTGCCTCTAAAGAAAATAGTAAAACAATGTGCCAGGAGAGACGTTTAGCAGAAATCAGAGAGATGGATAGGCAGACAGAGATGGAGGCATAAATTGAGGTGCTATTTCAATAAAGTCTATGATTCTGCTGTGAAATCTGAAATTAATCCCCCGTCCTCCCTCCTATCCATCTCTTTCTTCTGCCCTGCAGCAGCTGTATCTTTCTCTCTTTATTTATCTGTTTAACTGCTGTTGACTCTCATTTTGGCATCGTTTACAAGTTGGCCCGAGCTCTCTTTCTCAGTCAAATTGGTTTGCTGTGGTTGTTTATAATACAGATTAGAAGGATGTGAGTTTGAGGAAAAAAATTTAAAATTGTCATTTTTGAGAGAGCTATTCATTTACCCTTGTTATTTTTTATTTGAAATTGATTTTGACCTTAAAATTGTGGCAAATCTTGTTAAATGTATCAGGTTTTAGGTTTAAATTTAACCTTAATATATAAAATAAACATTTTTAGTGCTCTTTTTGGTTGTATGTATGTTTTAAATGAAAGAATGTTGCTACTATAGAACATTTTAAGCAATTCCATGAAATCCTCAGAAATATTACAATAATTAAAATATTGAATAATATATTGTTTTTCAATTTAAGTAATTTTTGGCCAATGTTTTTAATACATTGGCGATATGAGAAAAATTTGATTGATAAATCATCCTGCAAGCTTTAAGAAAAGCTTTTGAGTCTTAAGAAGATAAAATAGAGAGCAAGAGACATGTACATTTGTTGATGTGCCTTGAAATCTCCAGGACTATTACATCTAAAGCTTTGTTAAATCCTGCGGCCTAAATCCGTGCTTGAGGTTCTGCACGCCTACGAATGCAAACGAAACACTCTTTTATAAACATCGCCTCTCTAGTTTAAGATGGTTTTCTGACTTTGAGTGAATAGGTGCATTATAGAGAGGGAAGGTGAAAAATGGTAGCTGGGTTCTTCTAATGAGAGCGATTTGTTGAAAGAACATGAGTGGGTGAAATTCAGCTCTGAAATAGAAGTTCTGACATCCATCAGAGCAAAACGCGTCTCTTCGTCTCTCCTCAATAGACAATCAAGCATTTCAGCATCACTGTCTGATATTTTTTTCTCCAGTCTCTCTCTGTCATCTTTCCTAGTCTCTTTCAATCTGTCTCTCTCCAAATTCTGTTATTTACTTAACCACTAAAAAATAGCGACTAGTGTAATTTACATTTGGAATTTTGATTAATGTGAGGGTAGGTTTTTTGGGGAGAAATTCCTTTAGGCACATCATCTAAATAATGCACAGTGCACCTGCTGTCTGCTTTTATAGCCGTTGGCATTTTCTGTTTGTTCACTATATTCCCAGAAAATAATGAAATGAGGAAAGTAATAGGGTTTTGCTGGAAGTGAGGGAATGTGTTCACGGTCTAATTCACTTGGGTCTGTGTGCTTCAGGATTAACCTGGCTCCCACGGTCGGCTTTGAAGAGGATGCAGGCAGTCGTACGACACACCACTTCATGTACCCAGAGAGTGCCAAAAACCTGGCGGCCAACGTTAGCTTTGTGCTGGTGCCCTTCAAAACTCTTGACTTATTGTGGATCACCAGTGCCCTCTCTACCGGACAGATCCGCTTGTGAGTCTAACGCATCTCGCTGTTTTTAAAAAAAAAAGAATTTTGCCCTAATGATTTTACATGCATTTGTCTACATTCCTTTTATTCTTTGCAATTCAAACGCTTGCTGTTGCTTTATATGCATGCTGTAACAGTTTTGATGTTTACAAAATGTCAAAATTGAATAGAACATACAGACTGCAAAGGTTTGTGTCTGGCAACCGTATGGTTGACAAAAGATAATCAGGTCATTAAGATGCTACATTTAGGCAGTGTGCTTTTCCTTTTTTGTAATATATGAGCTGTCTGTAGACCACAGGGCTGTTAGCTAAAGTGGAGAGAGACCGAGTTTAGTCAGGACACGTACTGCCATCATTATTTATGAGCACAGCTCCTGGAAAATAAGAGACACACAATATTTTAAAGGACCCTTGAAATCTCATTACACAGGATAAATTATTCTCTTATTAGTGAAAAATCTTTCAAAACAATGTTTTCAAAATCATATTTGGTGATGGAAAAGTTACCTTAATGTCTAGAATAACATTTACAGATTTATAGTTTTTGTTTTATGGATTTATATATGTTTTTCATAGTATTTGTACAAATTACTTTTTACAAATAATCCAAAAGTACTAACTGCTTGGTTTTAAAAGAGAATTGATTTAGGAAGTGCAGTTATCACGTCATATAATCTAACTTTGTGTGTACAGAATGAGATCAAATACTCAAAAGATTGTCATATTTAGCTGCCGTGTATGTGGATAATACGGCATTCATATATTCTGTCTGTGGGCCGCTGCAGTATTCTGTACCCAGAAATCCATTATTCAAAACACACACACACAAACAGTCAACACATCAGAATAAATCATCAACTACATTCTCTGCTTCACTGAAAAACACTAGAATGTTATGAGTCAAACTCAAGAGTTTTTAATAAAACAAGATGCTTGAAGTCTGTAGATTTAACTAACATTCACTCTCTCTTTTAGTACCTATGCTCCAGTAAAGCAGTTTCTGCGTGTTGACAAAGACAAGGTAATATATTCAACAAACCAAAATAAACTCTCTAATCTTGCATTCAATCTTTTACAAGCTTTTCTTTTTGTGCAGCTACAAACTGAGGTTACTAGATCTTTGTGTTATACCCTATAGGTCCAGATCTTCAACCCAGCTTTCTTTAAATACATCCATGACCGATGGACATGTCATCATGGGCGCTACCCCTCCACCGGCATGCTCGTCTTATTCTTCGCTTTACACGTGTGTGATGAGGTAAGACCTCATATACTTCTGTACAGATCTTGTTTGCAAAGTTGTCATTTAACCCTAATGGGGTCTCCGAGGTGCCAGATATATACAGTAACACAAATAAATGCAATGAATTATCATATGCTCACATTGACCCCAAACTATTAATTTAAATGCCTGAATACATACCAGTCAGACATGGTTTTGCATGCATTTTTAATTATTGGCAACAGCAGTGAACGTGTTTCTGGGTTTATCTTTACAGGTGAATGTATTTGGTTTCGGAGCAGACAGCCGAGGCAACTGGCACCACTACTGGGAGCAGAACCGCTATTCTGGAGAGTTTCGTAAAACAGGTGTCCACGATGCAGACTATGAAGCCCAGATCATCGACAAGCTAGCCAAGGCTGGCAAGATCTCAGTGTTTCCTGGAAAGTGAATCTGGGCACCAGGTGCAACGAAAGTGACCTACTGATGAACAAAACCACCCATTATCCACTTGACACACTTTTTGTGCCTGTTAACAGTGATCAAGAAGTAATGTTTCATGATCTTATTACCATTCTGGGCTGTCCTGATCGGACGGGATTCCGGGCAGCACGTGTGGTGGTTTTGAGAGGATACGCTGGTAATTGCGCCGTTTATTTGCAGGCCTACCTCAACCAGGAGAAGGAACTTGACTAGTGAGGGAATGCTGAAATCTGCTTACCACTAAAGAGCATGTTAGGTAAATGAGCTGGGAATGGAAATAACTCATATTAATGAAATTTGGTTAAATAACGATAATGAAGGAATTAAAATGCGTCAGGATTTGAGTCCGCTTTTGAGTAGAATCACCGCTGTGTATCCATAATACTCTAGTAGCCCTCTGCAATTTAATAACTGAAAACTTGGACATGGTGGCTTGTTTCACCAAAATGTATAGGCGCATGTGGTTGAGTGAAAGTTTACACGTTCCTATGGTGAAACCCAAGCTTTTTTGTTTTAGCGTATTTTTTAGGATTCATTTGCTAGTGTTTATATAAAGATCATAGCAATGGTTTCCATGACCCAGCATCACTGTGTGCTCACAGCAGTCTCTTGGTTTGGTTATTGTTGCGAATTACAGTTGTGTACCAATCTTTTCCCTGATTGGCTGATTGAAGAGGAGGAGGGCCTATTTCCAGCAGCAGAATGAGATGAAATCACTAACACAGTCCATTGTGAACATGAGCAGTGTTATTAAATATACATGGCATACATTTTAAAACATAAAGAGCAACATTAATCAAGCTGTGGTAAGTGATGTTGAGATGCACTGTGAACAGTGGTTGGCTTAAATATTGATCTTTAGCCAACTACTGTCTTTAAACAAATGTAACCATGTTATATGCTGCCACCAAGGGTTTACAGATGGAAATGAAATCTGAAATCTATGTGAAACAAGTTTCCAGATGTTACGATTAATTAATGAATCACCACCTAGTGCAGCTGGTTGAGAGAGAACCGTATCCTCATGCTTATGGTCAAATTTATGGATGTACTTTTCTTAAAAGGCTTGTATCTAAACTCTAGGTAGTCATATGCTGCTGTTCAGTCATCTTTTGGCATTCCTGCACCAAGGTTTTAGTTTCTCTTGTATAATTTATTACCTTTATAAATGTTGAAGACAGAACGACAGGTAAGCAGAAAGACTGCCAAGAGCTTTCTGCTTCAGCCTAGTCTTAGTTTTCACATTCAGGTGCAGTAGTTTTTTTCCAAATGTAGACATATCAGCTATTTCAGTGTGTAAATGTACACACACATACGCTTGTGTGCCTTGTCCTTGCTTTTGGACGCAGTGGCTCTCCAGAGCATAGCTAACCTCATAACCTGTATAAAAGCTGGTGTTTCTTTCCCCCTTTAGTCTTCTTACAGAGCATTTATTGACACACATTCACACAAATCTGGGCTCTAAAATAGGGCACCGATAGTCCACCCACCAGCCTGTTCTCCACCCACACGTGCTCTGGGAACATTCACAGCTTCCTTGTGTGCCACCATCTCACCCTCTCGTCCGATTTTCTTTGTGCCGAGTGCCGTGCCTTCACGATCAGCTGGTGTCGCTCAGTAAGGATTAGTAATTCCAGACCGGTGGCACACGATGGGCGGATGATTTTTTTTATACATTGCCAATAACATGTAATTGTGTTTTGTGGATATTACTAAATACTAATGGTGATATGTGCACCTGCAGTGGCTTTATTATACTAAAGCCTGTCCTAATAACTGCACTCTCATAGGTAGAATATTGACATGTGCAGTTCATCACCAAAGAGTTTTATCCCATTAATACTATTTTTGTTGTTTGGCATTTATGTATTGCTCAAAAAAATTTGCATAAAGGAAAAAAGTTGGATCTTGATGTTCCTTAGACAGTTTTGTAGTAAAATGCTCTCAATGAATGTCACTTAACAGTATTAATTAATCCTAGATAGTGCTAGTTGGCAAGGAAATAACTTTTCTAAATTCTGTGCCATCTGCTGAAAGATAGTAAAGATTTTTTCAAACAGTTCATGATTTTTGACTTTCTGTGTCCTTTTGTCTCCAGTGTCTTTGTGGATCAGAGTTGAGATTTTTAGGACTTTATAATCTTTGGCTTCATGCTTTGCAGAGTTGGAGGTAAGAGCATCAAGTAATAAATAAATGAGATAAACACTGCAAGGCAGTGCTTACGTCAATGCTTCAATCTTTTTGTTGCCCTTATTTTCTCAAAACTCACTTCCAGGATGCAGAGAGGATTAGAAATTATAGATCTCAATTTCTTCATTATTTTGTTGTTTCAAAAGGCTAAAAAATAAATGTCTGTTTTTGCTCTAATTGAAAAAAAAAAGACAGAACCTCCATGAAATGGCAATGAAGGGTGCAAAGTAAAACACCACAGTTTCAGTACACCAGACTTCACTATCAACTTGGTTGATGTTAAATTCTGTTTTTTATATGACAGAACCTTTAATGTCCATCAGCACAAACTGTACATATCCTCGCTGTGTTTGCTGTCATTAGTGTTGTGTATAGTGACTTGAGTCAGTGCTCTTTCCTTTCACAGCCTCAGTCTCTGTGTAATTATGGACTGTTTTTAATCTTTATGCTACTGTCAAAAATAAATGGTAAAAAAGTTTGTTCTTTTGTGTGATTTATTGACTTGTATACAAGTGAACTATTTTCTAATTAAAAGCACCAGGTAGTGTACTAAAATATCATGCAGAAAAAAATATTTACCATTATTTAATTTACTTCCTAAATGCCACTCATCCGCTCAGCAATAGCCTTCACATTGAGACTAACGAAATGGAACACACAGAATCCAATATGTAAATTGTTCACAAACAATTCCTGCTCAAATTGTAGCATTTAACGCCAGATTTTACACAAATGTTTTATGAACAATTTTTTGTTTGAGAAATAGTCTTTCATGTTTTAACAAAGAGCCAGGTCATTTGAAATCATTGATTTTTATTATCCGATGTGACATGATTGATGGGTCATTTTTCCAAAACGGAGGCTGGAAGAGCTAGTGAAAGACATTAACATTGCTTGTGCTTGAGTCTCATAAGCACTAGTTTTCTGGAACCATTACAACATCCCTCCATACAGAAACAGATCTTTACAATGCTAAATTTCATGAAAAGTGTAGAAATAAAAGAATGTGTAATAGGACAATGACGATTGTTTTCCCCTCACTATATTGTCTTCAAAGACAACAATGGCAATGAAAGAACATTTAACCAGCAGCACAATATTTAACATTGTTAATCTAAATGGAATAACCCCAAGCAAACATGCATAGCCCCTGTGTGTGTAACATCAGAGAGACTGGACAGTTGGATCAGATACACAATTTTGTAGTTCCTCAATAAACAGAGAGAGGGACTAATCTTTCCTTTCCGATCCATAATTTACAAATGACATTTCTGTACAGTTTTCACATTTTCCAACCTAGAATGTCTGGAACAGGACATGACATAATTTTCCTTAATTTTCACCTAGTTTAAGTCGGGCAAACTCGTTGGCCAGCTGCAGGGCCTCTTGTATGCACTGCGTGTTTCTTCCTGTGGCCTGGGCAGACATGTCTTTACCACCTCCTTTTCCGTCCAGCAGAGGGCAAACTTCCTGAACCCACTCGCTGGCCTTTAGGCCACGGTTTGCAACGTCCTGGAAATTAATATATGATAATTGATGTTACCGAATTGAACTACTGCCTTGATGATTGCTGCTTATGTACAGTATGCAAGTTAAAATACTATTTGACCAGCAGCAATAAATTCTCTGACTCATGCAGCTTACCTGGGGCACTTGGCAAAGGCAGGTAATTTTGCCTGCGTCGTTGTCTACAGCAAAAAGCATAGCAGCAGTCTGAGGAGAATGTGTCTTCAGCAACTTCAAAGACTCATTTAAAGCCTGTGAAAAGCATCAGTAAGCAAAAGAATCAGTACAGTTTTCTCTGATGACAAAAACAAAATTACATTTAGCTTAAATCTCCTGATTATAAAGAAAAGTTGAGAGTTACCTTTGCAGATGCTCCACTCTCCATCTCCATGATGATCAGTGGTTGGTTTGGATTGCTGTCAATGATCTCTTTTGTCTTCTCCAGGACCTACAATTACGTTTTTTATAGTTGGTGAATTCCTTTTCAATAATCTCTGTGACTAAATGACCTGTGAGACAGCTATCATATCTAGTCCTCCTACCCTCTTCTGTACATCAGCCTTGCTGGCACGGTCCAGATCATCCATGATCTTCTTAAGACCCTTCAATGATTCCCTCATTACATCCTTCCGCCACTGAGAAATCACTGCAGTGCCCAGCGACTGAATGAACACAAACACACACATTTAGGGGATAAAGTAGCAGTTTAGATGCGTCTACCATAGACAGGCATAAACAAATCACTCAGAACGTGACTGAAGATCTCACCTCTGTCATATCAGCAATCTCCTTCTGAATATCTTTATTAGGGTTGGTCTGAGCTTTCACTTTCTCTGCCATGGCATCCAGACTCAGCTTCAGAGCATCAGCTTTCCTCTGAGCCTGACAACATAAATATCCCTGTCAACCAATTCTACTCCTTAAAGTTCCATAAAATGTTCAACAAGCCACCCCCCAAAACCAAAATTAAGTCCTAACTGTGAATCAACTCAAGTATAACGTTACAATACTGTTTTAATAGTACATGACATGTTTTCTGACCAATTTCACTTATTGAAAATAATTAACCTTCAAATAAAAAGAAATTTCAAAATGAAATTAAACGTATTCGTGCTAGCCCCATCCCCTCCAAACCTTCTGAGCCTCGGCTCCAGTCACAGCTACAATCCTCCTGATTCCTTTAGCGATAGCCTCTTCTGAAACGATCACAAAAGGTGCAGCATGACTCGAGTTTTGCAGGTGCCTACGAGCAAAAAAAAAAAAAAAGATCAACCTGCTTAAGATTCAGATGGAAGAACTCTGTCTAACGACCTGTATCAAATGAGAGATCTATCCATAAAAATAGCTCGGGGCTGCAGTGAGGTAAGCCCACTTAAGTGCTCTATTCAAAGTTTAAAGTCTGATGTTCATACGTTCCACCGCAGAACTCGATGGAGGTGAGGGAGCCTGCAGGGCTGTTCGGGTCAGCCAGCAGCTCCTCCACAGAGACGCCGATAGACACCACTCTGACTGGATCAGGGTACGTCTCATCAAACACAGCCCGCAGACCCTGGATGGCTTTAGCTGCTGCAAGAGGAGCATCCAGAGCGTAGACGGCCTGGAGGAAGATACACACAGATGTTACTTAGTATGTGAATAAAGATTTTAAAAAAAGAACAGAATGCTCTTGCTCTCAGGAACAAGTAAACTTTAATAACGTATTCAATAAAAACTGTTTTTAGAATATCGGCACAGTGAAGACATTTAATTAAAATTCTGGACTGAAAGTAATATAAAGTTTTCACTGGATTAAAAGTGAAGATAAAAGTCTGTTCACCTTGGCCTCACGAATCATAACACAAGCGTTCTCCTCTGTGCGCCGCACTTCATCTGTGGTCATGGCTCCTTTGGCGGTGAAGTCAAACCGCAGTCGGTCTGGAGCAACCAAAGAACCCCTCTGGTCTGCCTCACCCAACACTGAACGCAAGGCAAAGTTAAGGATGTGCGTGGCGGTGTGATTACTCATGATGGGTCTACGACGTGCCTGAAGAAGAGATAGAGTGGAATTACACTGCATGCTGTGCAAGTTTTAACCAGCAAGAATACCAAGAGTACTTCATGCTGGAGACTTTCAAAATGATTTATGCAAAATGATTTGCACAGCGCAGCTTAGAAAAACTAAGAATATTCATACAAAATATCTAAAGTCCAACAAAAAGGAAATCACCTCATCCACATGGAGAGTCAAGCGATCTCCAACCTTCAGTGTACCATACACGGTACCAATATGCAGGACATATCCTCCCCTTACTTGAGTATTCTTCACTGTGAACTCCATCCTCTGTAGCAGCAAAACGAAACATGACAAAGCAGAATTAAGCAATTAATCATAGCAACTTCAACTTGTTGGTAAAACCGCTGTGTCTCTTACATCCTCAGCAGAGTCATTTTCTCGAAGCATGTAGCCTTCATCAAAGCTCTGTCCACCCTGCTCAGCATAGAAAGAGGTTTGATCAAGCAGCACTCCACACTCTTGACCCGTGGTCACCTCGTCCACAAATGCACGCTCCCTTCTCAAAGCCAATACTGTGCCCACTGCCTGTTCAAACACTGAGCGAGAGAGAAACATATCAGTCGTAAGACACCAACCCTATGTTCATATACAGGTGTGAATGATGATAAACACCACCAAACATATATTTTACCATAGCTGCCGTTATCATCTGAAGTGTAACGATACTTGGGGCTGTCATCAGTGGCAGCGACCCCCTTGTTCCTCAGCTCCTCAATGGCGTAGATGTCCAACATGATGTGGTCCTCGTCACCAGAGCCTTTGCCCTGAGACTTTAACTGTATGCACAGGCAAAAACATTATTATTAGACTCACTAACATCAATAACACTTTAGGATATTGCAGTTGTGGTAAAGTCCTTAAGAAAAGAAAGACTTTCTACCTGAGCAGCTTTCTTCTCTTCCTCAAAGGCCTGCATGTCCACCCCCATTCCCCTCTCTTCAGCGATCAGGGCGGTAAGGTCCAGAGGAAAACCGTAGGTGTCATATAGCAGCCAGGCTGTGTCACCTATAAAACAATTTTAACATTTCATATGTTAGATACAAAAAGATTTTCTCATCTTTAATAATACTCTTGTTTGGCTATGGCTCTTGATAGCACATCTCATACCTGGGATGGTCTTGCTGTCTCCCAGACTCTGGATCTTGCGGTCCAGTATGCGACGTCCTCTGCTAAGGGTTTTGAGGAACTGTGCTTCTTCTTCATTAATGATGTCCTTCACCATATCAGGATCTTTCCTCAACTCAGGGAAAGCATCACCCTATTGAAACAATCAGTAAGTGTATTTACATGCTGTGAAAGAAATAAAGAGAAAAAAGAAGAGTTAAGAGTTACAGGCCTTACCAGGGACTTAACCACCACATCCACGAGGGAGGCAAAGAAGCCCCTCTGTGCACCCAGCTTCTCATGAGAGTATCGCACTGCACGACGCAGAATCCTCCTCAAAACATAGCTGCCAAAACACTTATATTAAGCATACATTTAAGATAAACACACAAGATAAACCATTACACAGTCATCTCACCCTCTGCCTGTGTTGTCAGGTCTGCCGCCATCAGACAAAGCAATAGTTATTGTGCGAGCGTGATCGGCCAGGACACGGTATGCCATGTCAATACCATCTGCATCTTCTGCACCAACTTTTCCTGTGTATGGCCTGGCACCTGTACCCTAAGAATCAAGAACATTCAAGTTATAAAATAAAAAAAACACCCAATTTACAAAAAGGTCTCAATGCTTTTCTAAGATTGTGTCCATACCTTCTGAATGGCCTCGAAATAAGGAACGAAAAGATCAGTGTCGTAGTTAGACATCTTGTTTTGCAGTACAGACACCAGGCGTTCCAGTCCCATACCTGTGTCAATGCTCTTCTTGGGAAGAGGTTTTAGAACCGTTTCGGACTCCCTAGAGAAGACAAGCCATATAAATGTATGCATGTCCGTGTTGGTGGACAAAATATTTAGTCAGTGTTGCATAAGCATTAAAAACGTTTCCCAGTGTAGTGAAGATACAAGATGTGGTTTACCTGTTGAATTGGATGAACACCAGGTTCCAGATTTCAAGCACATTGGGGTCATCCATGTTAACCAGATGGGCAGCATCTCTGCCTCCAATACGGTCATAGTGGATCTCGCTGCACGGTCCACATGGACCAGTGTCTCCCATCTCCCAGAAATTATCCTTCATACTGCCCGGCAGAATACGGCACTCCTCCATTCTGAGATGAAGACAAATTCAAGCGAAAAACTTTAAATAACCTACCTAAAAAAACTTCATGTTAATATTCATTACATCATGTTTTGAACAGATTTTTACATACCCTAAGTCCAGCCAGATCTGCTTGCACTCCAAGTCAGCGTCCAGGCCTGCTTCATCATTACCACCAAAATATGTCACATAGAGTCGTTCGATAGGAATGCCAAACTCCTTGGTCAGCAGATTCAGTGCCATTTCGCAGGCCAGGTGCTAAAAACAGAGTGTGTGAAAGAGGGCAAAAATAAGAGAACAAAGTCCAAAATCAGCAGTTTCAATTACAATTTTACAAGCACATAAATACCCTGGAGGTCCAGTATTATGAAGAAATATACACCATAACCAGCACCCTCCTCTCTCCATCTCTTACTTTAAAATAGTCTCCAAAAGACCAAGAGCCCAACATCTCAAAGAAGGTGTGATGGTACACGTCTTTGCCGACATCATCCAGGTCATTGTGTTTGCCACCGGCACGAATGCACTTCTGTGTATTAGCAGCACGGCGAAGTTTGGCCATAGGATGGGATGGGTCAATGGTGTTCAGGAAGATGGGCTTGAACTATGGATGTAAAAAAAATGATGGAGGTAAAATAATCAATAATTTCCAGTAAATAACATGTTTAAGATCATTTTTTGAAATTCTTTTACCTGGTTCATGCCGGCATTGGCAAAGAGCAGAGTGGGATCATCTAGCGGAATGGTGGACGACGAGTGGACGTACTGATGCTCATGACGGCGGAAGAAGTCAATGAACTTCTCACGGATCTGAGCAGCAGTCAGTGAAGAGTCCATGATGTTGCTTGTGTTTTTCTCTGAGGACTAGACAAACATACATAAATCAAGAAACCGGTTTCAACAAAACACGCAGCTGCTGTTGTTTGCATGGTGTTGTTTAAGATTTGGTTGCAAATGATCCTGTTAGTAAGGAACACCCCTCAACCACAATTAAAATATACTCAAATTATGTGAAATCTTCAAAACATGAATAAAGCAATTGCATTAAAGGGATAGTTATCATTTATTCACCCTCATTTCATTCCAAACCCATATGACTTTCTATTGCAGAACACAAAATTTTTTGTAAACAAACAACTCTGGTCACTGTTGACTTCAATTGTATGAATACAAAACCATTAAGAAGTTGAATAAATGATGACAGAATTTATTTTTTTGATCCATGCCTTTAAAAAAGACAGGTGTACGTGTAGCTCAATGCATAGCTTCAACACACCAGAATGCCATAAATGTATAAAAGAAACTATTTGGTTCATGCGACACTAATGATGTCAGACTAATGCAGGAAAACCTTCAGCAGGTGGAGCTAGTCCACAGCAACAGTCCGAAATCCCAGCAGTAACTATGACACCACTGCCATATCAACTGTCCCAAAACACAGAGACAGTTTCCATATAACAACACACATCATAACCTTTCAACCCATGCTTGCTAGAGACAGCATCTGTTTTGGAACAGCAGTCTCAACCATCCCAACATCTGCTTACCATTTAATAAACCATCATTTTCCAGTGTACCACAATTTTCCCAGTGTAGTTACGAGGGCTCAAACACGCATAAACTTCACTGTTAATATAGCAAGGCAATTCTATGTGTTATTCCTATGGTATATCAGCATCACACAACATGACACTAACATAACAACAGTGAACTGGGCAAGCCAAAAAACACAGGCCAAGACCTACAGACAGTAAGGTTCACCTGACAACAGAAGAAAGCTTTGGCACAGAAAAAAGCTAGATGAAGAGCCATAGATAATGTTGCTCTATGCTCCTAAAGAAGGTAAAACAAGATTTTGAAGAAGTTTGTCTTACTAAAATGATGAGGAGAATAAAAATAGCTGCAAGATTTTATTGCCTTATTTGAACCATATACAAACAATAGGAGTGTTATAGAAGATATATAGAAATGACAAAATATTCCTTTTATAAAATATAAGTACTGTAATCTAGTAAGATGTCATGCTTTCTGCTGCACTGGTTATAATGACATAGGCCAGACCCATTGAGTGTGATGCAGGCTAAGGCTTCCTTACATCATCACAAAAAAAATCATCTATTCTGATTTATATTAGCACGACAAAGTACTACATGTGTGTTTCTGTTATTATGTCTAAATAACTTTGAGGAATAATACAGTCTTAAGTTTCATTTTACAACAGCTTGCTTCCCTAAACACGAGACATGGCTCGAGACGAGGCTAAGCTGACAATCCAGTCATTCACTGAAACCTCGCGTCATTTCGTTCGTAAAGCATAGTGGTACAAACAGTAAAGACATACAACAATTAAAATTGAATACAAAATAACGAAATGAACATAAAGGTTGTGAAACTTACGAATATTAATCTCACAACCGCTTCAGCAACCAGTCACACTACACTCCAGCCACGCCGGTTGAAACCAAAAGAGAGCACAAGTCCCACCCACAACACACATGATTGGTTCAGGAAAAATGACGATCCAGCCTGCGTGGGTTCTATTGGTTTAGGACGCTGCCGGTCAAGACAAAGAGGCGGCTAGATGTGTCAATGCGCAGTGAACAGAACTGGATGATGCAACGATAAAGTAACAGTGGATTGATATTTATATCGTCTTTATTTTTTCATTTAAGTATCATACAACTGAGACCTGTTTTATATACTGTTTTATATTTCTTATTTTTGTATATTTTTACATCTTACAAAGTAATATAGTTATCAACATTAGTATAAAAAATGTTTATTCTTATTTTACTAATGCAGTTTGCTTAAAGATAGTTATATAATTTGTTAAATGTCTTGATAAACACGTTTAGTAAAGAAGAGGACCTTAACCATAACATTACAATATAATTAAACTTTGACATTTGACATAATATAAACCTTAATACAATACACAGCCGACCTCTTATGGAGAATGTATAGCTCTGCATAAAACAAATGCAACATGTTTAGAAATCATCATCAATCAATAAGAAAATCACAAAAACTGTTAGTTAAAGGTTACTTTCAATATTGTTTGTAACACATTTTACAGTAAGCATTACCTTACAGCAGGTGGCGATCAACTACTATGCATTTGACAAAAACCGAAATTCTAGTTTCATTAAACATTTTAATTAATAGTAAACAGCAATAACTATTACATTTACCAAATTATCACATGAAAGAGGTAATAATTCATATGAGGAACAAAATCTACCTGTAATGAAATGTCACCTGCTTCCTAGTAAAAAGAATAACTTGTTTAATAAAGCCTCCACTTACTCTTTCAAAGAATACAACATAGTCAAGTTGAAAAAACATTTTAGTTTTATTTTCGTGTTATGCCTTGAGGGGCAATAGCTGTTTATACAGAACTGAAAATATTATAAAACCAGCTATAGGACACATTTGCATTTGAATATCACTAAAAGCTTTATTAAATGTTTATGTTTTAAGCTAAGGTGACCGTGCATTTATGTGACTGGGCGTTTTAAATGTACAAATGTCTTTTATACTTCTTAGAATGAAAGTTTAAATGAAAACATGCAAATACATTATGGTAATCAATAAGAAAATGCAGCACACTGTAAAAAAAATTAAAAAAAAAATACAACCAAAACATGTTATTAACACACCTGTTAGCCAGTCAAGTATTTTGCATCATAATTTACAACACCCAAATCAGTGTATGGATCTAAATTGTGCATGCTTGTTTACATTTCTGGGACTCTATTCTTATTTTTCTTTTTTTTCCGGACAATGATTGTGGTTTCTCCCTTAACATCTTTCAGTCTGTCAGAGTCGAAGTCGACAAGCAGTTTCCTCAGGCCCTCACGGGTGGGCTTGAAAGATAATTTCACCATCACATCCTGACCGGGTTCGATTTTACCACTACAAGAGAATCAGAAACGTACAATAAATAGTCAATAAACAATAAAACACCATTTGCATGATTCTATGACAACCAAGTTCTGAGTTCACAATAGGATAAACAATAAAAGGTAAACAATAGGATTGTGTCATTATTCATTGTACAGCTGTAAAAAAATAGCAAATTACATACTGTGTTTTAATTTCCCTGGCTTCAGTTAGCCCCGCCCCCTCCACGGTAAACACGCCTCCTTGCAGACGAACAGGCAAGGGATTGGTGAAGGAGATGTGTGCTGTCAGTTTACTTGATACAAACGCTTTTCCAATAATCTGGAATGTAGAAAAAATGTCATTTAATAAAGAAAATAGTTCTGGAGGAATTATTAAATTAAGCTAGTATGCTACATACGTTGATATGGAGTGTTGGCATTTTCAATGGAATGTTGACTTCTTGCAGGATGATAATGTTGTGATCAGTTTGTTGAAGGAGTGCTGTGACTCGTATCATGTGATGTTCAGACACACATGGTCCATACTTATCATACTGAAGTCGCAAAACTTCTTTATGGGCTAAAAACAGATGCAAATATATTTTAGCATTTTTCATCAGTTCCCAAAAAGTATTTGGGCACGTGCCCTCCTTTTTGGGCTCACTGTACATAAATCACATAATGTTACACAAATCATACACAATGTATGTACATTCATTTTTACAGTTCTTGGTCCTACCTTTTTGAGCTGGAACTGTAAGAGAAGTTGTCTTTCTCTGGCACTCTCCCCTGTCGATACTATTGTAGGTTACTGCATGCGATGTGACTGTGAGTTGTGCATCTGTTTCTTTCGCACCAGCATTATACACTTCTATGATCACGTCGAAGTCTGTCCCGTGAATAGCTGGAGCGTGCTTAATGAAGAGCTTGAGCTCTGCTGGACCTTCATTCTGTTGAGCCACTTGTCTTTCTACCTTTTTAAAAACCTCTCGCTCCTTCTGTGAGCCTGTGAGATGGGATTAAATGTAATTTTAACATACAATTTGGTTTTGTAAACATTTTGTGCACATTATCCTAAGACAAAATGAAATATAATTATAATTTATGTGATATTTGTTTTCTTATTAGATATTACCTTCAGGATATTTGTAGTTGGTAGTAATGTCCTCTCGGAAGTCTCCGTACACACTTTTGGTGCTGATTTTCTGCCCGACAATTTTGCTGTTTTGGGAAACTCTGGTGCGTTCCCCATCTGGACGGAGAATCCAGATGACCAGATCTGCGTTCACCTCGGAGAACACAAATGGGGTGTCATACTTTAACCCCAGCTCTCCCTCCTTGACTGCACGGACTGGACAAGGCCCACAGCAAAACACTCCTGTGAGAACATTGAAAAAAAAGATGAAGGACAGCTAGTTAACATTTAAACCACAGACGGATATGAAATTCGATCAGAATTTCTTATTTTGTGTACTTTAAGAAGTAGGCATACTAATAGTACTGTAGTCTTAAACCTACCATCACTTCTTTCTTGAGGGGTGGGATCTAACACCTGCCATCCCTCGTAACCTTCTGGAAGATCATCACGCTTCATCCAGCATTCAGTCCAACAGTGGTAATTCCTGAAAAACATGTGGATAAATCTCACACATCAGAGACTTCAGAGAGTTCTGTTTGCTCTCCATGTTCTCATGTACGCTTTTAAGTACTAAAATTTCACACAAATTCAGTTTTCCATAATCTCACCAGATTGTGTCCTTTCTGCCTTCAGACACACATTCAAGTTTATCATTGAACAGGTAATCCACGTTGATGTTAGCATCTGTGTCGTGAGCAGACGAGTAGTTGGTGATACATCTGGCTGGAATGCCAAGACAGCGGAGGACTGTGGACAGAGAAGGCCACGGGTGAGACAAAGGACACATCAATGACTTCATATCATCTATGGAAACTGTAAAATTGTTTGTTGGTGATGCTCTTATATCCTCACCTGTGCAGGCCACACCTGTGAACACCCAGCACTGACCGTATCGCACCATCTGTCCTCCAGCCTCACTCCAGCGTCTCAGAATGGGCACACTGCCAGTCCAACGTGTGGGTGCCACTCCATCACTGTAGTCTCCGTCCCAGCGACCTGACACCACTCCCCGGTCATCATTAGCATTCACCTGCCAATGCATATTACACAGACTATTCACATTTGCATAATTATACCTGTCTGTATGATGAGAAGTAATTTATGCTTGATCAAACATGACCGGGCTGAAGAAGGTTAATGGATTACCATGGCGGCAACGGTCCGGCTAACGTAAACTGGGTTTGCTCTGTTGCTGATGTCCATCTCTAAATTCTTCAGCGCTGCAGGTGAATTGTTCAGCACTTCAAAGCAAATATCCACAATGTCTTTTTCGAACTGTTTACAAAGAGAATACCAATCACTATTTTGCTTCTATTTTGTCACCAATCAAAAAATTGCAGAGCAGTAAAATTCATGTAGGTTGTAAATGTAAAATAATCTGAATTTGGGTAAATTTAAGAATATATTCAATAACACAGACTTTTGATTGCAGACTTAATAATAGAGATTTAATAGAGATTAATAGAGATTAATCTCTAATAGAGATTTTTGGATCTTTTTCAAGAGAAATATAAAATTTTGCTCTCATTGATGTCTAGGAAATGAAATATTGAGATATTAAAAAGATTTCATTTATGATTTATCTTTTTTATGCAGTGCGCTGGATCCTCTTAATGCATTTTAAATAGCTTCACAGATTAGTTAACTTCCTATTTCTGTCTAACTGATGAGGTTACAGACTCTTGTTTGTGAGACAAGCATTTGTGTCAGAAACGTCTAACACCTACAGAAAGAAAGAGATTACCCAGCAGACAAGCCTTCTGTGGCTATCTTGCCACTAGTCTGTCACAATTCACACGCTGTCTCATCGAGATTCCACCACCATGCAACACTGCTTATAAATCCTAACCATTTGTCAGCCACTTCAGGTCATGACACTTTCTCAGACAGGTCACTGACCACAATATTATGGTGTTGAACAGATACCTATTTTGAGCGCTTCTGAATGCATGTACTGTATAGGTTACCTGTCCAAAGTTCCAGGGCACGGTGGTGATATCATCCCATGACCCCTGGTACAAAACCCCATTTTCATTTAAAATGTACTCTTGCAGCAGTTCCTCACTGGGGAGGTATACAGAGTCCTCTATAGGGAAAAATAATTGTGATTTAAGGTAAGTCACAGATACTACAGATACTACAGATCACATGTGCTATGTTTTTTTTTACAAGTCCAATATAATTTCATCATGGAAACCAGTTTCTTTATGTAAAGTGCTCACCTTTGCACCAGGGATTGAAAAGCAGGTAGAAGGTCTGAGACTCAGTTTTCTCCAGAATCTCACCATCAGCTGAGAGCAGAACCGCAGTCATGCTGTACAATCCTATAGGAGCATCAGCAGGACTGTGCAACGTCAGCATCACCTCGCCCTGAGCATTACCGGCTGAACCACCATTTCTTAGGGTCCTGCACTGAGTCTGACACTTTCAGGACCACTTTATTATTTTTACCTGTAACATACAAACATATGCACAGAAAAGATGAATAAATATGATCTAATTATACAAAACTCTCATTTAATACCCTCTTTACAATAATTCATAAAACACATACTCTGTTATTACAATAGCACTTTGTAGTAACTTAACCACACCAATGACAGTATATTCTGTATTATAAATAGAAAAAACTCACAGCATCTTTTTTTAGTTCTTAAAAATGAATACAAACTTTCAAAGTGTACTAAAATAGGTGTGTTCTTAGTTTGCAAGTTGACTCACCCAGGTGCAGTATGAGGTTGATCACGTGATCTGGGGGCTGTGGAGTATGTCCAGTGCACTGCAGCACAACAGAGAATGGTTGACCTCTGCGCACGAGTAGTCGCTCCATGTCCATCTCCTCTGTACGATGAGCATGGTTGTTCTCATAACACTGGAGATCTACACCACTCAGTATAGCTGACCATAAAAGACACAAATTAACACTTAAAAAAAAAATTAAAACAACATTCGGCATATATATTCTTTGATATTACAAACAACTCTTGGCCTTGAATCATATATCTGCATACATCACAGGAGGAAATATCAGGAGGTATATTGCTGTATATCTTAGTAAATTGCAAAAGAATAGTTGAAAAAACAACAATAATATAATTATTAGAAAATTAATGCAAACATTAGAATATTATTGAGCCTGTTTATAGGATGGGGCCAAACAGTCTGACAATGCTAGGTTTTAAGAAGATGAAGCATACCTGTTAATAACATCTAACACTTTTTCAGAACTGTTCTTAGGAAAAAGCATACATTTATCACTTTGATTATTAAGTTTAGTATCACATAAGTTTAGTATAGTGATTAGTATCAGTAAGATTAGTTTGCACACCAAACAAAATTTTAGTTCCTTCCAAACAAAAATAAAACTAAACTTTAGCATCACATACTGCTATGTTTGTGATTTAATTGAAAGAGGTAATAGCTCTAAATTTAAGAAGGATACAAATATCACATTATTGGTTTGGACCATTGAGGGTGGTTTGGTGTGCAGATGTTTTTAGGAGAAAGCAAAAGTCAACTGTGCTAATGGAAAAATATAGCGCCAGCTCTTGTTGTGAAAGTCTTAACCACAGGACTGCTTTATATAATGTCTTTATGTAATACATGTGAGTTCACACATGCACGCACACACGTTTTTTGTGTACTGATTTGCATATGTCATAAAATTTACATAGCAAAATTGTTTTATCCTAATATTTACAGTAATTCTTTATATATACACAAGATCACCTTACATTAATTTTTTTTATATATTGTATTACTTTCTCAGTTTCTATTTCTTTCTCTCAATCTGGACCTTTAGCAGTATCATTTTCAAATAAACAGCCACAAACATAGTAGTAACCATCAAGACTTACCATTGCGTCTGGCCATTGGCAAATACATTGTGCAAGTACTCAGTGAGGTCTTTGTAAAATCCGGTTCTTGATGGTTTCTGTAAATTTCTGTTCTTGTCCAAGAGAGCTGTCGACTTTCTAATACCTTTGCTTTGAGGAACCTTTTTATAATAAAAGACAGCCCACGCCCATGATGCCCCACGCCACTACTTGCTTTTTTCTGTTACTTTCCTGCTTGCTGTGTAAGACACACCCTGACTCACACATCCATCCTCACTGTGGCCTCTGTGACATCTGACATCACACACACATACAACATCCTCAAGTAGTAAGATGTGTAGGACTGTGTACAGAGACTGTGTACATATGCAAACACAGGCTCTTCTCAACCTCTGTCTAGTCAATCTTTCCGCCATGGAAAAAAAATCACATCTTGGGAATTTACTACAACCAGCATCATTTCTGGAACCTCCTATTGCTGGAACAAATCCTTCTTTCCGTAAGAGCCTGCGCCACATACAGGGGCCTTTGTTACACAATGAGAAGTTTTAAAGGCTAGTGGGTAATACCTCTGTAGTATTTCATAAATATACTCCACCTTTATTTCCCTGAATCCTTTTTTCTATTTTTAGTCATTGGTTTAAGCCAAGTGAAATGATTCAGCTGTTTCTAGCATAAACGAATGAAAGACATTCAATTTTAGTTAATTTCGTTTTCTAATATCCACATTATGGAGATGTCTTGCACCTCTTCGCACAAATTTCTGTTGTGCTGTAATTACGTTTTACTAACAAATTACAATCGAATCACTTTGAATCAATCTATTTCTATATTTTTATTAGTTTAAAAAACATTACTTAAGATATGACAGTTTAGCATGTTTTACCTTCACTTATCTTTTTAAAGTGTAATTCAGTAACACAAAATGTCTGAGGTGTAAGTCAGGGGTCAAATGATCAATGGGTGGGAACTCTAAAAAACAACTAAAACCTCTGACATAACTTTGTGAGAAATGTTCACACTGTTTGCCAAGTTAATTAAATTCCATTAAGCTCCTTCACTAATGTTATGACAGCATTAAACTTTTAACAACTGGGAGTCACATAGATTCTCTTTCCAAAAATAAAGTCATGTGTCTGCTGTATTGTCTGGAGTGGTATAAGAACAATGAACTCTCCAACTCAACAGTGGATTCTCACCTTTCTGATACATTACTGCAGTGGTGCTTGACCGCACAGCAGCACAGAAGGATCTCTGTTTATCTGATACCGTCTGAAACAACACCCAACCACACCTATGTATGGAAAAAAAAACAGTGTTTGTCTGTGACACTGAGCTGAGTAATCCTGGATCTGGCAGGTTTTGGAAAAAATACTCAAACCACTTCTTCTGCAAAGCGAGCTCAAAAATCGTACAGTACACATTTTGATGTGAATGAATCCTGCGCTCTTATTGGTTGTTTGGCTGTCAATTACGATTTATCATCAAAGCAGGAAAACAACACAGAGATTCAGATCAGCTGCCTACTGTAATTGGCAGACCTCCAGCCTCAGAGAGACATGTGTTATGTAGAAACATGTCGGAGAATGTTTACTTACTGTAAACCACTGTGTACTCTGTGGAAAATCCATTACAAACAACATTATGAACCATCTGCTGTTTACCATTATAACCGTCACCAAATTCCATAATGTAGTGTGTTTTAGGCCTTATACCAGAAGGATATAATAGCGTTATATGGTTTCCCCATAACATCCCAAGAATGCGAGCTTTTCTTATTTTGTTTTTGGTAATCTCTAACTGCAAACATAGTCTACACATACCAATAATAGTTTATAATGTTGTTTGTAATGGACTTTTCCTCAGGTGTTTACAGTAAGTAAACCGTATCACGATTCAAACAACAACAACAGGACCAGTCAACACAACATGTAACACAACAGGACCAGTCAACACAACATGCAACACAACAGGACCAGTCAACACAACATGCAACACAACAGGACCCGTCAGAAATCTAGGTGGAATCTTCAATGACCAGGTGTCCTTCCTCGAACAGATTCACACTTTACAACATCAGGAAGATCAGGCCGTATCTTACTGAACATGCTACTCAACATTTTGTCCAAGCCCTTGTCGTTTCTAGGCTGACTAATTTCTTCCTGCTCGGCAATTAAACCACACCAAATGATAAAGAACGCTGCGGCTTTTGTTTTCCAAGAGCCCAAAAGAGCACACACCTCTTTTTGTCTATCTTTACTGGCTACCAGTTGCTGCCCGCATTAAATGTACATTTTTAACTCTAGCATTTAAATCTTTTACTAACTCTTCACCATCAAACTTCCTACTAGTCTCGTATCAAATGAGCGAGCGCCGACTAGTGGTTCTGTCACAGAAGGGCACAAAATCTTTAGGATTATTCTCCTATTCTCCTCAATTCCCTGCTGGTGGAATAGTCTCCCAAACTTAATCCAATCAGACTCATTTTTTACAATCTTTAACAAACACTTACTTTTCCCTACAGGTCTAGCACTGCAATTGTGACTACTATATTCAGTACTTCCACTTTTCCTGTTTATTTCCTGTATCTTTTTTCAATTATTTCTTTCTCTTTTCTCCTATTGTGTATTTGTGTGAAAATGTTTATATTTAATGTTTCTGTGCTTTGGCAATGTAAAAAACTCTTTTATCGTACCAATAAAGCGTTTTTGACTATTTGATTCGTTAATAAATTAAACCAAACCAAAGTGTTACATCTGGTCATGTAACTAAACACATTCTGCCATCAATTGTTTTTATGAAAATACAAATTCTTGATTACTAGGCAGGAAAAAACAGATAACTTAATGCTGAGTTTTACTATTGGTGATTTTTTTACAACAGGAAGAGTGATACTTCTCATACTCATTTTCTCTTACTCATTTTTTACAGCTCACTTGCAAATGTTTTTATTGTATTAGGTACATAGATGCATTTGCCATAGGTTTATGGAGTAAGAGCTAGGGAGGGTTACAAAGTGTTTGAAAGTGTGTGTATAAAAGAGAGAGAGAGAGAGAGAGAGAGAGAGAGAGAGAGAGAGAGAGAGAGAGAGAGAGAGAGAGAGAGAGAGAGAGAGAGAGTTTACCCGTTTAGTTGCTAGGTACTGACAACACCTGTAATTCCTGGTTTTGTGTGTCTCCTCGCATGTACTTTTTAAGTGACTCTTATCTCTTACAGTAAGAAGACATGGCAGATTTTCCTGGGAAGGTTAACACTCAGACAAGCTCACCTGAACCTCAAAGAAGATTCGGATTACCTTTCTATGTCGATGTAAACTACATCAAGAGCATTCCTGGTATCTTACTTCTGCTTGAAACTGTAAGTTAATGTCTTTTCTCTGTACATTTGGACATGGCTTTACTGCTTTATTATCTGTATTGTATTGTATTTTATCCTCTGTTTCCATTGTTTCTCAACTTAATTTTTTGTTTTACAAAAGAAGCGAAATATGACAATAGATCTGGAGTATATGTGCGACTGTGGCATAATATCAGTATTAATGTGAAATCAGTTTAGCTCCAGCTGACTCATACAGAGAGCTGTTGGTTGATAAAACACGCCAGGCCCACCCAACTTAGATATTGTGTCAATGTGAGCTTGAGAACAAAAGTCAGCCCTGCATGCTTGCAAAGGGTTTGCCTATAGGGCTGAGTTCATATTATGCTGCTTGCCATTTCTACACTGAGTCAACACAAGTGTAGATAAAGCACACGCCTACAAAGTTCAGTTGTACTGTTAAGTTGTAACATCTACAACATCGGGTACAAATATGAAATAAACTAACAAACAACAAGAACCGTCTAATATACTGAATTATATGATGATGCAGGAAAATTGTTAACTGTTGTTTTGTTAACATAGTAAATGTGACATGTTTATTTAGTTGAGGTTTAGTGAATATTTGATGTTTGTATTCTTGATTATTTGACTGTTACAGTATACTTGTTTTAGAGCAGGTGTGCTGTTTGTTTGTCAGGTATCTTGTGTCAGACACATAGAAAGAAATAAGAGACCTTTATAAGATAAATAATTAATTATGAACTTTTTATATTTATTGTACAAATGAATGCCATTGACACTTTCATCCTTTAGAAAGCAATCTCTTTAATTTATTTCCTCATTTACTGTAACTACACTAAACATTCCTGAGGATACACATCAGCACTAAAAATAGCAGTAATTGTTGACAGTAATACACTTTACACAGTAATACAGTAAGTGTTACACTTTAGGGTTGAGCCTCTGATAAAGATATGAGGAACACTTTCATTTTAAAGATCATTGTGTGCCAAAGCATATAGTAACATATACATTCATTTTGAAATTGGCGCATGCCTTTATCCAATATGACATATGGTGCATTTATGTTGTATGCTTATTTTTCATCTCCCTAGTTTTTTGGATTACTGGTGTGGGCACTGATTGCCAGTACTATATACACTGTGATTCCTGCCTATGGCTGGGTAATGTTTGTCAGCGTGACATTGTGGCTTTTAAGCCTCATTCTGTTCATTATGCAGTTACTGGGTTTGGATCAGAAGTTGCCTCCAATGCCCTGGCCTTTGATGGTAAGAAGCTCACTTACTAACTCAACCGCCCAAAATATAGTTTTAAAATCTTGGTAATGCTCTAATTTTTATCTCTCTTCCACTCCACTTTGTAGCTCTTGGTATTCTACGTAGTTGCAACTGTTCTCTACTTAACTGCCTTTTTAACTGATGCAATATCAGTCCCAGACCCTATGTATGTTCAACATGGCCATCTAGGAGCTTCTGCGGTAAGTATTGTAGTTTTGATGTGTGACCTACTGTGCACTACCTACAAACTAAATACTTATCTGTTAAACACATACTGATAACAGCATGGCATCACCTAGGTCAGGTGATGTAAATGTTAGCAACTACCTGCACATCCAAGCTAGAGTAACAAATATACAAATAAGATTTTTAGCTGAATGTTGATTAACAATATTTGTTGAAATCAATACCGTGCAAAAGCATTGCATACAGATTATTGTGACAAGCAGGTTTAACCACTAGTATATGATAAAATACTATGTTTAGGGATGACAGTTATGAAACTGTCAGTGAAACAGCAAGAAGAATTAACAGTGAAGGCTGAAAAAGTACGTGTGTTTATAGGGCTTTAAAACCATGTCGATCAGAGTCCAAAGTAAATTGTTCAGAAGCACATGACTATCTTTAAAGGGCAGAAGTAATTACAGTTCTTACCTTTTCCATGTGTAAAGGTTAACAGCTTGGGTTTCATATTAAAAGTTATTATGACATCTTTAAAACTACATATCTGCTAAATAATTTCCTAGCCCACAAAATCATATGCTCTTAAAACAAATAGCTAAGGTTTAGCTTAATCATGTATATATTTTACAGATGTTTTAACCAAACTCACTTCTTGCATTCTCTGGGATTTAAACCAATAACCTTGTTGCTGCTAGCTAATGCAATCTATTTAAACTGCAGGGTGTGTTAAGACGTGAAAGAATTATACTGTATGTATTATTGTATATTTGTTCTTGCAGTTTTTTGCCATAGTGGTGACCCTGTTATATGCAGCAAGCAGTTTCTTTGCCTATTTGGGCTGGAGGGGGATGGACAAAATGCAGCAGGGATGACAGTTCCTGTGTAGACCTTCCTTGAGACACCCTTACTGTGGATCTACACATTCCCTTGTATGAGGACACTTGAATGAGGACATTACTCGATTATCTGGTGTCAACAAAAGTCCTCCAGAAATGTCAGTGTGAGAAAACACCCTATATTGGAAAATAGTGACATAACAGTGTCAACTACATCCAATCCATTTGCTGAATGGTTTGTGACAAGGACATTGTGTGTTTGAAAACAAACCACCCACACATACCACAATATTTTTATAAGATGAGCAAATATGTATTTAAGTGATGAAGTTCTTAGAATGACATCGGTAAATGTTTTTTAAGACCATTTTTTTAAAGACCAAAGCAGTTATAAGACCATTTTTGATCAAAAATGTAGAGAACCATCATGTTTATTTCTTTTATACACACACTCAGACATGTCTATATGTACACAAAATAAACAAATATACAGTTAAACAACATTTCATCAAGTTCTAAGTAAAGAATGGAGCAAAAAGACTGAAACTTGTTCTGTAAACATCAACAAAACAAAGTATTATTTTGATGAGAGTTCGTCATGCTTTCTTATTTCCTTCCAGAAGTAGATTTGGAAGTCATCTTAAACACAACAAGTGACAGAAGAAATATTAAATAAAAAGGTTTTAGAAAACTGTATGAAATTGTTTGGATTGTTTTCAAATATTGTAAAAGGTACATTACCATTGATCTCTAGCTATTGACTGGTAATGATAATTTTCTGATCATGAAAATATACCTGGAGCATTTTAAATGTTTAAAAGGAATGGAATTATTGTAGAATTATTTTCTTAACATATTAAAATACTTTTTAATGACAGAAAAACTGCAAAGCCCTTTTCATTTATGAAGTGAAAACTGTTTTTCGTAAAATTAAAAGGTATTAAAATGTATGAAAAGTAAAGGATTCCTCAGTGATACAATCAAGTGAAAGCTATAAGCTATAGCTCACAGCCTTCAATGAGTTTTGCTCATTACAGACTTCTACATTCATTTAATCAAACAGCAATAGATTCATCTAGATATATTGAAACAAAGTCAAATTATAGAAATACTGTCAGAGAAATTATGCCAGATAAGATAAGAATTTACCCAAATGTTTAAACATTAACCTAAATTACACATGGATTCCCTTCTGTCAATGTGAACATATTTGTCTGAGATTCGTCAAAAAGGAATTAACAATAAATATTTATCTTTTCAAATGAGGCCTTTCATCTGGACTGATAAAGTTGCATTTACGTTTCATCGGTTCAGCTAGACTGTGAGGCCATGCTGGAGGTCAAAGAAGCAGAAGAAGCAGAATTTAATGACTTCACCATCAGTCCAGTACTAAGGTCCAATCCCCGACCTTCCTTTTCCTATAAAAAGAAAATTGGACAAATACGTTACTGCCACAAACTTTTAACAAGTTTATAACTTCTGTTCATTGTAGTAGAAAGTAAAACATTGACCTTAAGTTCCTACGGTATATGATAATAGAAGACACACAGCAATTTAGAATAAAACTACAATTTAACTTTTAAATAATCCTAAAGTTTGCAGTAGAAAAAATAAACAGATTTTACTTACTGCTCTGTAATCAATGAACATCTCTTTAAAGGCCATAAAGTCAGTAAAAGTCAGCAGCATGTCAAGTATATCTCCTGAGACTTCATCTTTGTGCTGTCTAAATAATAAAAGTAATAAGAAATAAAATAAGAATTTTTTTTAATTTTCTTTAAAAAAAAATAAAGAAAAAAAAAATAACAAGGGGGAAACTGAAGCAAAGTTTCACATTACAGTGTTGATCGCAGTCATTGTCATCATTACTTTGGATTACTGCCCTACTCAAATTTAGTAGTACATCTAGTCGAACCAGCATTGCTCCAATCTAGATCTCCATCCAGTGGTGCATAGTGTGTATTACATTAGGAAAACAATACTAGGGATGTTAATCCCTGCCTTAAGAGGGCCAACGTCCTGCAATGTTTAGTTCAAACCCTGTTTAAGAAACCTGCCTGTAACTTTCAAGTAGTTCTCAAAGTCTTCAGCTTTGTTTATTTGTATGGAGGCAAAGTCTGCAGGATGATGGCCCTCCAGGCAGTAGGATCATGTTTTATACTGACTAGATGCATTTACTGATAAGCAGTCTGGAACTACTGTCTAGTCTTATAAAACATAACATAATAACAAAATAGTAATTTTATATTGAAACGCAAACTGAAATATTGTCTGTGCCACAGGTCTAGTAAGGCAGGTGCATTCATATAACTTACTTAAGTAAAACTGTGAAAGCATCCATGTTGAAACCAGAAATTCGTTCTATCAGTTGCTGTTCCAGATGCTTTTCAAGGATCTCAATCTGAAAAAGCAAATTATCATTAATGCAAGTTAAGCATTTTCATGTCAACAAGGACAAAAGCACAAAGTACTTCGTACATATTCATTAAAAATGGGTGTATAGCTGAGTTTGTTTTCCTCTGAGTCATCAAACTCGAGGTAATATTTCTCCATAAAAGACTGCTGAAGACGTTGGAATTCATCCTCTGTAAAAAAAAGTGCATGTGTCAGTTTAAATTTGATAAACTCAATAAAGTCTTGCCCAGGTCATATTTTTCATAACTTAAAGTCAAATAATGTTCAGGACATGAAGTAACAATTAAGCATCTCGATATCTTTAATAGATTACTAGTAAGTGAGAGTAATTGTTAAAATTATTTAACAGAGTAAAAGAAAAATGAATACCCATTATAATATCCTCGATGTTCCCAATTACCATGTCAAACTCAGCATCAGCATCTGATGATCTAGGGAGAAAACACACATAGTGTGTATTTGCTAGATTTATACACAAGTTGACTCGTCTTTGGAAAACACTAAATTTTCACTTACTTTGAAATAGCAAAGTCCTCATCCTCCAAATTCTGCATCTCAACTATGTTCTCGCTGCCACCTAGCACATCTTTTGGGATTTATAGAAGTTCAGAAAAGCAAGTGTTAAAGACTCTTGTAATGATCAGAGTTACAATCACAGCTGACATTTTAATAACACGCAAACAAATCGGATAACAATTATGATGCCAGATTTCAATGAGCTGGTAGTTCAGGTGCATGAATGGCGCATCGGAGCTTTATTATGAACGCCATCATGGTAATGCACAATCAAACGATTGGCTAACAGCTTATAAATACACTTTCTTAAAAATAGTTTCAAATGTCCATATTTATTTTAAAATAATCAATTACCTGTCTCTCGGGCATCCATCCTTAATCTCCCAAACGTTCTTGCAGAAGCCCTGCTGCTGCCACGGCAACGGGAGAACGCGTACTTACTTAAAATGAGTCCGGTAGAAACACTGCTTCGTTCCTTTAGTTCCTCCTGTTTTAACCACAGGATAACGCAACAGAAGGAATTTCCGGACAATTCTCTAGGCTTTGGATTTTCTGTTCAGCTTGTTTCTTGTATTTAAGCAGGTTTTAGTAAGCCAGACGGTAAGTGTTTAAAGTTGACATAATAAAATACTTTGACAAATCACACCAAAACATACCTCACGGAAAACCAGGTCAAGTCTGTTTTTAATCTGACCTGCTTTTAACATGATGCAGAATATAATGTTTTTTTTATCGTAGTCAACAATGCTTTACTGGCATGGCTTTTAGTCTTTACAGTGTATAAGTGTAATGTATATAGTATTTTAAGTACTAAATATATAATTTAGGAAAATAAATAGATAATAAATAAGTAAATAAACATATCGAATGAGGAGGAAAATAAAGGAGACAGTGTAGTAAATGATAATAAAAGTAATAATTGTGACATAAACCACATGTATTATATATGTGACTTTATGTTGATACCTGAGCAACGGACATTTGTTTTTGTTCTGAAAGATAAATGTAAAGGTTTGTACACTGTGCGTCAATTTACTTAAATTTCTTAATCCTCCCTCCAAACTCGACTTTGAAGGAACTTTATTTAAAACACTTCTTGTTTTGTGTCACGTACATGACGTCATCGAGCGTCGGCCCGTGACGCTGCGTCTCTTTGTTGGCCCAGCAGCAGCGTCGCTCCTCTGTTGTTGTTTTCTCTGCTGCTGTAAAAACTGGAACGCTAGCCTGCTAAAGAAGTGTTTTTAATACGTTTCTTTCTATCTGTCTAGAGATCCGCTCTCAAACTCGTCTCGCTTGGCGTGTCATAACATTAAACGCGACCCAGTCATGGACTCGGACGAGGGTTACAATTACGAATTCGAAGATGATGAGGAATGCAGCGAAGACAGCGTCGATGACGAGACCGCGGACGACACCCTGGAGCTCGGGGAGGTGGAGCTGGTCGATCCCGTGGTGGCCGGTGGAGATCGAAGTGACTGCGGGGATACGGGAGGCAGCGGTCTCGGGCCCGGACAGGATGAGGAAGACTATCGTTTTGAAGTTCTTACAGCCGAGCAGATCCTGCAGCATATGGTTGAATGCATTAAAGAGGTCAATGAGGTCATCCAGGTAAGTGTTTTCAGGCCATGCCTCAGGCTCAGATCGCCCTGGAATTACTGATAACGTTTTGTCATCGTTCTGTAAAACTTTGCTCCCGTTAGCAATACAGGAGAATGTAGAATTGGGTCAAAAACCTCAGCTGTCCTGTAAAATAAAATCGTGGATTGTAACGTCATTAGGATAAATATATCTTTATGATCACGGGGATGGATCATGTTTGCGTCAGCCAGGTCTTTCCCTGGTCAACACATCCAGTAATGGCATAAGATGCTTAACCAGCTTTTAATTCATCTGCACCAGATCACAGTGAGAAGTCCCCATGTAACTTCATTAACTTGAAACACTTTAGTGAAGTTTACAAACACTTACTGTTGTTTATATTTTTTCACATGTTGAATACTAGTAAACTCATACAAAACAACAAAATAACAAAACAATTGTAACTGTATGGATTATGTTGTGATTAAATGCTTCCAAAATAAATAAACATTATGTAATATTTGATCATCCAGCTCTTCTTGAGGTCTCAACCTAGGAAGCTTTTTAAACAGCACTGAAGGAATTTCTATCTATGCTGGACTCTTAATTGGCTGCTTTTTATTCATTCATTCAGCTGGTTGATAAAAGGTTCAGCTGGGTTATCATGTAAGAGTTGGTTCCGATAACAACATGGCGGAACCGGATCATGGCAGGTTATGGTTGAATAAAGAGCATGAAATTTTCACAAACAGAAAGATTGATGCTTGTTTTCTGCTGCAGTGGCATAGCCACAGGCTGTGTGGAGTAATAACCCGACAACCCGAGATTTCTCTCCTGCTGTATCTTTGCTTTGTTTACTCTTACCGGTATTTATATGTTATTTTACGATTAACTGGGTATATTTAGTTCATACTGCTGCCACCTAATTGATCAGTAATCCACTCCTCCTGTGTTGTCAACAATTGCCTTTTATTATGTTGGTACTGTGTTGTTAAAGTGTTTGGATCTGCACTAAGCCCAATTCATACAGCTATCATTTTAAGTTATCATATATTTGTTTAGATGTATACTAAATTACCAATAAAACAGTGTCCACTCTGGTTTTTGAGAGATCTTTCTTTCTACATAGTTTAGGTCCTTGATCTAAACACCATCTTGACATTGTAATGTACAAATTATGCATTGTGCTTTTATCCAAAACTAATTACAGTGCATTCACTCCATACATGTTTTTTTATGAGTATTTTATCTGGTCTTTTATTGGTAATGCAATACTCTGCAGGAACACCATTCTTTTGCACTACATGTCAACATGCACCATGACATGTTAGTCCGGATAGTCTTCTTGATAGATCAAAGCTTTGTATCATTGACAGGGCAAGGTTAAACTCTGTTGTATAAATACAGTGTAAATCATGGCTTTATTCGCATACTTAACTAGCATTTAGTTTTTTTTTTAGATTTCTATTTATTTCCAGGTAAATAGATAGCTCAGTTCTGTTTAATGCTATCACATCATTATAATGTCAGTAATAAATATTAATATATTAATTGACATGTTAGAAATGTGTTTATGTCTACACAGGGTTGTACAACCACTCAATTAATGGGGGTTGTTTAGATATTTTAGATGTTTTTAATCATGGTGGTACTTTAAAAATGATTTGTTGACAATGTTGTGATTGTTGTGTAATAAATGGCATGCACATCTCTCTCGTTGCAGAATCCCGCCACAATCACTAGAATATTACTTAGTCATTTCAACTGGGATAAAGAAAAGCTGATGGAAAGGTAATTGTTCTGTGCTGTGTTTTCCAGTCAGCAAACTTTTTCTGAGTACAATCTAACTTTCACTTCTTTGCAGGTATTTTGATGGTAACCTGGACAAGCTGTTTTCAGAGTGTCACGTTATAAATCCCAGCAAGAAGTCCCGGACACGCCTCGTGAACACAAGATCGTCCGCACAGGATATGCCATGTCAGATATGCTATCTGAACTATCCCAACTCGGTCAGTACCCCTCAGCGGAACGGCTTTCATTGCCTCTCATTAATGCATTTCCACTGCTGCCGTGCTGATATCTTATAGGCGTCCTCCACGGATGCCCGCGGAAAGTTCCCAGAATTGGAACAACCATCGAGTTCCGTGCCCCCCCAAATCCGTGCTGCAACAGCAGCAGCCGCAAATTCCATCTGGGCCTGCTTAAAAGAATCGCATTCTGTACAAAGATTTCTGTGGGTGTTGTGAATCTTTTAGCAATGCAAACAGGTTTTTTTCCCACATGAATGCTGATGCACTGTAGGATACGTGAGCTGGTATTCAGTATTATTTTGACATCTACGTTTTCATGTTAGACTCACTACTGTGCCAGCCGGCAGGAAGGATTTCTAATGAGCCGCTTTCCCTACTAATCTCTTCACTGGATTACTCAATTTGTATACAAAGCAGCAGAGCAGAGGAACAGGCGGGTCTAAAGATTTACAGGGAACTTGAGAAATGTGTGCGTGCTGCATGCATTGTTTTGATCTGCTTTGTCATGAGAGTCAGCAGTCGTCTAAAAGTAAACATTGGATTACGCAGCGGACGAGATTTAAAACGGTTTTGTTTATTGCTTCGAAAGGTGACTTTGAAGTATTTAGCTGTGGAAGTTGCAGTGTCACTCCTTGTGTGCTTAAGAAAATGAGCATGTTTTGAGGTTCATGTTGGATCACACAATGCAGTTTTTCAGTCATTTATTGTATGAAAAGTTGAATTGCCCCTAATGTTAGTTTCTCGTTTCAATGTTAAATTTCAGAGAGATATTCCCCAAATTTCATTAATGCCTTCTGCAACATGCTGTTAAACTGCATGTGGTGCCATTGTAACAGTGCTCCACTTACATCAGGTCACCACAAATATTACACTGATTTGTTCTTTACCTGTTGTCCCGAGACAGTAAATCCAACCTCTATTACACCCGTAGACCAAAGGAAGGACAATGGGATACTTTGTAGGTAGAACAGATAAGCAGAATGGCTGACTAATCTGTCACCTGTTTAGAACTGCTTTGTAAGATCCTTATCTGAGCCCAAACAACAATCTGTATCGATCTGTATTAGAGGACAGGGCTTATTGTGTTTCACAGCCACAAAAATGCTTGTTAGCTAGGACAGTTTACACGGTGCAGTGTTTGTCCATTGATGTTGTTGGGTTATAGTTAATATACTCACGGTTATGAGGTTACTCTGGCCTTCCCCCTTATAGGGATAGTTCACCCAAATATTTTGTCACCCTCATGCCGTTCAAAACCTGAATATGACTACTTTTTTTTTTGGGAGAAACACAAAAGAAGATGTTTTGAGAAATTGATGAGTGTCTGTACAATGGATGTCAATGGGGGTCAGTGTTATTTGGTTACCAATGTTCTTCAGTTTCTCTTCTTTTGTGCTCTGTAGAAGAAAGAAATTCATACAGGTTTGGAATGACATGAGGGTGAATAAATGGGAAAATCATTTTATTATTGGGTATACTACATCTTTAAAAGACATTACAAATTAAAAGGAAATTTTATGGCATGCATATTTTTGTAATAGACATTTACTCTTTTGCCAACCTGCTCATATCTGTAACTTTTCCAAAAATCTTTTTTTTGCAGTATTTTACCGGTCTGGAATGTGGGCATAAGTTTTGCATGCAGTGCTGGGGAGATTACTTGACCACCAAAATCATAGAGGAAGGAATGGGACAGGTATGTCTTAAAAGCCTCTTGGTCTAGGTCTTAATGTTATGTAACGAAAAGCTTTCTAGAAACATCCTGTGTGTTTGTTTGTTTGTTTATTTATTTAAACTGCTGAATTTACAGATTTTACTTGCACGCAGCTCATATGACAGCATTAATAGTCTGTCGGTGGAGTCTGACAGTCTCGATGATGCTGATTGGCTCCTGTAAATCCTGCAGCTATGTAGTTTTATCTGTGTACGTTTGCTGCAGCAGCTTTACTCTGTGTGTCAACTGATGTTTTGGTTACTCTGACCTGTTGTAACACAAGCTTGTTTCTATTCTAGACCATTTCCTGTCCTGCTCATAGCTGTGATATTTTGGTGGATGACAGCACAGTAATGTAAGTGTTTGAGAAACAAGACAAAAAGTGTCATCAAACACATGTTGGTATTCATTATATTCATGCATTTTACATTTTTCGTCTTCTGGGATTAAATCGAAATTCATGTCAGGGTCACAGGATGTGATAATAAAATGCATATTTGAAATCAGCAAGATAATCTGGTAAACGATGTCATCAATTATTTTTGTTTTTCTATGTCAAGCTGTATTTTCCAGCATGCATATTTTAAAGCAATCAAACAGGAGTCACATGAAATGTCTTTACATTTTTTAAATAATTGTATAAAAAATAGTTTGTCTCATCCCACTTACTGTCTCTGGCTTAATATCTGAAAGTCATCTTGTATTGGTTTTTCTCGCTCATGTTATAGTCATAAAAAGGTGTGAGCTATCTGATGTGAGTACGTTAGGCTATCTGAATTGATCTGTTCATTTCAGATAGCCTTAGCATACAAAACTAGGACACTTTTGTAATCCTGTGTTGATTGACACTTGCTGTTAATTCAATTAGATTATTCTGGTTCCACACAGATGTCTTAACCTACATATTATATCCCTGCTACTTTTCTGATGCTGTGTCTGATCTTTAGATGTGTGCTTGTACTTAAATGTGTTGTAGCATTCAGAAGCATTTTTTGTTCATAATGTAAATATTCCTGAATTGTTTCTCCAGGCGTCTGATTACAGATTCAAAAGTGAAGCTGAAGTACCAGCATTTAATAACTAATAGTTTTGTAGAGGTAGGATTCTGTTTCTGTTTTGTTTTTTATGTTAAAGTTGCTGAGATCCAAAAGTTTGAGATATCTGTGAGTTATTATTAGTTTAAAATTATAAATGACATTGTGTGATTTTAAGGCTAAGGTCACTATTGTGACATTACTTGTTTGTGACAGTCACCAGACTTAAGAAAATCTTTGGTGCCAGGAAAAACATGGAATCGTTTTACAAGTGCTCCCAAACTTTTGGATCTGACTGTATATATAAATCTAACTTGTATCTGGTTATAGATTGTGTATCTTTGCTCAGCTAGATTTGTAAGCTGGTTTTAATCAACTAAATTTGATTATTCAGTTGTTACAGTCATTAAAGTTCACTCTTATCCTTACTCTGCAGTGCAACCGACTGTTAAAATGGTGTCCAGCGCCCGACTGTCATCACGTTGTCAAAGTTCAATACCCAGATGCCAAACCTGTACGATGCAAGTGTGGTCGGCAGTTCTGGTAAGATACTAAACTGCCGCTGAGATCATTTACTTTTGAAGCGTGACCTCAGGTTTAGGGCTTCTACCAGCTCAGAAATGACCTACCAGGCCACTGAGATGCGAGAACACAGAAGGGAATTGCTAGACATAGCCTAAAAGTTTCTTAGATATTGTTTTAGTATTTTCTTGTGTAATCTGTCTGGATGAGAAAATGCTAATGTGCTTTTGTTTCATTCACAGCTTTAACTGTGGAGAAAATTGGCACGATCCAGTGAAGTGTAAGGTATGTTCTGCTCACATTGCATCTTTCTGATGTTTAGGCCAAAGGGGCTTAAGTGTTTAAACATATGGTTGTGTGCCTTTTTATTGTTTTATTTTTAACGCTTAAGCGCAAATTAAGCTGTTTGTTCAGAAAACTAACATGGAACATACTGTTCCATCAATAAACCTTCATTTATATAGTGTCTCTACATTAATATGAACTCCAAAAATAATGTGTGTGCAAAACACTTAGTGTGTGTCTTGAAAAAAATGAGTTATTTTTGATCGAATATTTCCCTCTTTCCCCGCTTGACCAATAATAGAAGTATACAACTAATGCAAGTGTTTTCTGGATAAAACAAAGAAAGCGAGCAGTCTGTCACCTCTCCTTCTCTGAGCGTTAAGAGACTCTTCAGAGACTTGCCTTGTTATTGTGGGGGTAGTCTTGGCAAAAACAAAGGAAGCTTGAATTCCCTTGTGCTTGTCATACGGGGATTACAATAGTCTTCTATTGAGAGAGAAAATTTAACCCTTTATAAGCATTGACACAGTTTCCTGCTATTTAAGATGATGCTTTTAAACCACCGTCCCTCTCTTACCTTTTTCAGTGGCTAAGGAAATGGATTAAGAAATGTGACGATGACAGCGAGACGTCAAACTGGATTGCAGCAAACACTAAGGTCAGTGGTTACGTTGCTTTGATGTAGTCGATCTTTCCCTGTCTCATCTGACCCAGAAGGATAACGGAGATGTGTTATATAACAGGAATGTCCGAAATGCCACGTCACTATAGAGAAAGATGGCGGCTGCAACCACATGGTCTGTCGGAACCAAAACTGCAAAGCGGAGTTCTGCTGGGTTTGCCTGGGACCATGGGAGCCACATGGGTCTGCTTGGTAGGTCCAAATCTTATTTCAGCTCACCTGTCTTCCTGATGGGCTTTGAAGTCAGACAGCTCTATTAATATTGAATTCGTTATGTTCGATAATGTGACTTATGTTCAGACATTATATCCCAGTAATGGGGCTGATGTGTTTTTCCTAGAGTGCCACAACTTTTGCTGAATTATAGAAATCTTGAACGTTTTTGATGAATGAGACATTTTTGGTAACTAAAAGTAATTCTTGGAATTTGTATTTACCCCAAAGGTACAACTGTAATCGTTACAATGAGGACGACGCCAAGGCAGCCAGGGATGCACAGGAGGTAAAACATTTCAGATCATTCATATATAAATGAAGGTCTTATTTGCATGATCACAGGATGCAGTTACTGCATAGTATTTAAATTAACCTGTACTAGGGTTTATATCAACGGTGTGCTTTTTCTTGTGTCGTGCAGCGTTCCAGGGCGGCCCTGCAGAGGTACCTGTTTTACTGCAACCGCTACATGAATCACATGCAGAGCTTGCGCTTCGAGCACAAGCTGTACGCCCAGGTCAAGCAAAAGATGGAGGAGATGCAGCAGCACAACATGTCGTGGATCGAGGTGCAGTTCCTAAAGAAGGCCGTGGACGTGCTGTGCCAGTGCCGATCAACTCTCATGTTCACCTATGTTTTTGCGTTCTACCTCAAGAAGAACAACCAGTCCATTATTTTCGAGGTAAATTCTGGAAGTAAACATTTAATTTATGCGATTGCTCATGGAAAATGTGCAGCGTTGAATGTTGCTGTGTGTGTTTACAAATAGAATAACCAGGCGGATTTGGAGAATGCCACGGAGGTGCTGTCTGGATACCTGGAGCGAGACATTTCCCAGGATTCTCTGCAGGACATCAAGCAGAAAGTACAAGATAAATACAGGCAAGTTTACATTTACTTGGGATTTCTTGGGACACATTGCTTTTGTGGTATTGTTTGATTTTGAGCCGCCTTGTGATGTTCTTGCATGCAGATACTGTGAGAGCAGAAGGAGAGTGCTGCTGCAACACGTACATGAAGGCTATGACAAAGACCTGTGGGAGTACATCGAAGATTGAGGCTACATCTCCACACCACAGACTCTCGGAGAGAAACTCCACCCATTAGAGTGCTGATGCAATGAACACGGAGCAGCACAGATCTCTGCTGCCTCCTCCCTGGCAAACCCACCTGCATTGCATCATTTTTCCAGAGTTTTGTTTCATGAAAAGCATAAGAGTAAATTATATTTAAATAAAAAAGTTAGAATATTAAAAATAAAATATTACATGTTCAACAGTATTGTTAGCAGCGCAAAGCGCGAGACTGAAAAATCCAACGAAAAGGTGAAATATCTTCTGTTTGCTTGCATTGTAAAATCTTGCCCAGTCTTTCCCTTTCTTATCAGTTACATTTTATGAATATTTTCTGTTTGAGTTTATCTTCTTTTGTGTGTGTGAAAAATGGACTTTATTTTCAAAATGGCTTTAATCATTCTGACCATGTTTGCTGTACTTGGCCGGATTCACGCTTGAGGTGCTGAATGTTGATTGGTTGATTCTAAAGAGGAGACTTTTAGATAAGAACGGTAGTGGAATAGAACACGCAAAAAAGTCCAAATCGGTATTTTTCAATTTGTAAATATGCATATGCATGGAAGTTAAAGAGTAAGAGTGTGGCATGTGTTTGCATCATTTTTAAGAGATATTTATCTTTGCAGATATTCAAAAAGATGTATATTTGCTGTGTAGATTGAGTGTCTTTCCCTATCTCAGATCGTCCCTCTTAGGAGGTTTGGACTTGACATGCTTGACATAAATCATAAGTTTGTGTCTCTCCCTCCATTCCTCTCTCCTGCTCCACAGGGACTGAGGTTTAGATTCTGCCAAATCCAGCAGAGCATGCCAAGGTGATGCATTCTGCTTACTACAAGCTGTTTTCTCGAAATGCTCTGGGAGCTTTTGGCTTTGGGTTCGGAGGAAATGGGAATAATTGTCGCTGCTTTTTCCAAAAGTTAAAACTTTTAAACAGAACAGTGGTTTCCTCTGCTCTGACTCTTTCGCTGTTATCGTCCTCTTAGGTAGATTTAGTAACGTAATATGAGATATATGAATAATTTCCGAGAGCCAAATTGAGTGACATTCACTCATATTATCTTTTATATTTTTTCGTTGTCTCTCTGAAGTTCATTCTAATTTCTAGACCCGGCTTGAGGTTCTTTCTCCGGAAGCCCAACACGCACATGGATAAAATTGTACTTATGGGCTTGTCGAGCTGCTTTTCTTGACAGCTGTTGTCAAGCGTTCTGATTGAGCTATTGACAAACAGGGTTAGGCATTTTCCACGATTTCGATTTTTGCACACCGCAGAACTAATAGTCGGAAGCCACTGTTAACTTTGCTATTAGACTCCACACCGCTTATATTCATTTTGTGTAAAGTAACCATTGTGTTTTCACCTGGAATTGTTTCCAAAGGGCCGTTTGAGTTATGATATGGTTTGCAGGGGGAAAAAAGTGATGTAACCTTTGTACTGTGATGTCAGATTCATGTACACTTCATTCAAATGTACAAATTGTGTGTGGATACACCGTGACCATCGTTGAAGCACTGAGTCCCTGTCTGTCTGGGGTGGAGTTTGAGGGTAAACACAGGCGGGACATGCAACCAGTGTCATTGCAGATCAAGTTGGAGTAATAAGGCAAAACACCAAAGTGTCAATCTCAAACTGATGACTTTTTCACTTTCAAGTCAAGTGGCTGGAAGTAATTTTTTTTGGTTTTCATATGTGCTCAAAGAAAATAAATGTCTGAAATGCATTTTTTTGTCAACTGTCATAAAAGTGACAAGAGTTTTTTGTGTTTGCTTAATAATTAATCTTCTGCATTGTGTATTGGGAATGGTCGCAATATGTTTTAATGTTGTTCTTTGTAATGCTGAGTGCTGAGATGGTCTTCCAGGTTTCCATACATAATTTTGACTATTAAAACAGAACTAGAGATTTCATACAAGCATAATGCAGAACACAAAATGGGAGTGGGGGAATCTTCAGTGGCTCCATTTGAATGCACAGTATGGTTTTCATAAACACAAAATGGTTAAATAATCCCTGTATGCAGCTTAATACGTGTATGTAACTTTCCCCTGCAGGCGAGTTTGCTTTTCAGCTTATGTGATGATGTTTGATAGTTCATAAGCATCCAAATTCAAAGTTCACAGTAACAGAAAGCAGCTACTCTCATTTTGTTGAGACATCCAAAAAACTTTTAATACTTTTCTACATGTATCCTTTCTTTATGCTATTAAATTTTTGATTTCTTATATACATAGTGTACAAATGTGTAAGAAATTAGTTGTTCGTTTTGGAGAAAACAAATATTAAAGTGCAAATGTTGCAAATATTTCTTTAGTGGTGTAATAGGTCTTTATTGGTTGTTTGTCATTAACATAAATAGTTTTTGCTATAATAGTTTTTTATATATATATACATACATACATCTGTATGTATAGAAGGTTCATGTCTAAATGATTATTCAGACATCTGAGATGCAGATTTAGACATGTATCAATTTATGTCCACAAGAGGGAGTTAAATCTTAACGAATGCTCTACATTTCTGTGAAACAACAGATTAACAAACTTGTTTTATTTCTTATTATTGTTGTATGGTATTTCTTCAAATATCACCTCACTATTTTGCATAGTAATTAACATTATTTTACATTTTAAATGAATACAATTGAGATTTCAAAACTTTGGTGGACACAAAGTTAAAGATATACTAAGACTATAAACAGCTTTGGGGCTTCACAGACACCCAGCCCTATTACATTTACGACCGATTAAACGGTACAATTACCGAACATTAAACCTACAACGAACATTGTTTTTTATAAACCTTATTAACGAACATTAATAAACCTACAAGCCAAACTGGATATACAAGACGTCATTTTTCTTTGACGTTGACAAATGTTTTCTACTACACATTCACACCCGAATTGTTTCAAAGACACTAACTTAATGAAATAGAAGTTCAAGGTAAAATTTTAACAAGCAAAACTATTTTATTATTTTTAATATAAAAAAATAAGAAAGAAAAGTAATTTTTTTTTAAATATCAACAACACAGATGTCTTAAAGCATGACAGCAGCTATTATAAAAAATAAATCTGTAAACAGTTACACAACAGCGTTCACACCTTTGATCCCAATCACTCAACAGGAATGTGGATTGTTCGTAATGTTTACACTTTGTGATAAACACAATACCTGCTGAGATTGTTTGCTAACATCTCAGGGGTTCACAGCAACAACTAAACATTTCTGACAGAACATAAGAAATATCGTAACACGTAGAAATGAAGAGGTTAAATCTAAACACATACAATGAGTAAATTTGTTTGTTTGCAAAAGACTTAAAAAAGTTTATAAAGTTAAAATTGTAGGAATCCAATATCTTAATTGGTACCGTGGTCATCAATTCAGTTTATAAATTTTTTTTTAAACGAAGGTGCAAAAGACAGAATAAATAAGACCAAAAAATGTATACCTTTAGAACTTCAAAACAAAGGCCATCAAGAATTAGTCCTCTACTTTCAACCATCCCTTCTTGTAGTCTAACAGCAGCTCAAGATAGTACTGCCACTCAGGCTCACTATCATATTTGACCTCAAACACAGTTTTCAATGGATTGGTGTGTGGCTCGTGGATACGCAACACCACCCCTCTATACCACACTTCTGTTTTGTCGCTTTCCTCATACAGATGGCGGATCTTCTTTCCCACCAGGTCAGGATATCTGTCCTCCATGGGCAAGCGGGCAGACTGCACAGCAGAACGAAGAACCCATCTGCGTCTGCCTTTAGAGTGATGTTGTTTGGAAAGATAAGAACAGTTTTGAGAATATGAACTATGAAGCCGTGAAGAAAGCTCTCTGTCTGTGTGGTGCCTGGATGATTTGTGTTTCTTTTTTCTGTAATGATTTCTAAATCGGTCGTGGTCACGCAAACCTCCCTGAGCCTCCAAAGTATCTGTGACCTTCTGGTAATGAGTGACTCTTCCCCTACGACCCTCACTGAAGAAGACTTTCCTCAGTTTGAGAACCATGCTGGACGATCCTTTCATCAAACCCTGAGATTCTGCCGAGCTGGACCTGTGGCTCTGATAGGACATTGACGAAGTGCTCTCCGTCTCGTTGCTGCTATCCGAGAAGTCATCAGAGGTCAAAGGTTGACACCAGGTAGCAATGTTAGACTCTTCTTGAATTTCGTCTTCAATCTTAACCTCCACGTGTGCTTCTTCCATCTCGAAGGTGTTGACGATGGTCCATCTCTCTGGTTGCTCAGGGAAGTCTTCCTCTTGTGATGAACTGGTCTCTTCTAAAAATGTCTTTTTACAAGATATCTTTACTCTGCCTTTCTTTTTCTTTGTCATCAGGCAATATCTGGTTTCTAGCATCTTCACACATGTGGTTTCAGATGTGGGTGGAGTTGAGGACTTGAGGTAGAATTCTTGTGGGCCATTTACACGACTAGTAGATTCATCGGAGCTGTCCGTACTCTCTCTCTTGAATGTTAAGCTGGTTTTTGCTCCTGTAGAGAGAAAAAAAACTAGAAATCAGTATTAACTCTTAAAATTGTCTTTGCTGCTTTCTAAATTGACGTTTTTTCCTGAGTGACTTTTGCTATTTTTTAAGACAACACGAATAGGTAAACCTTTACAAACGAATCAGTTAGATTTTTATCACTACTGGATAAAGCAACATATCAGTCGCAATGGTATATGATCAACAAACATAGTTACATAGTCCCATAGAGTCACACATTGAGTCACATAGTTACAACAAAAGTAACAAATTAACTTTATATAACTAAGGAATTTTGTAATTTTGTAAAGAAGTAATAATCCCAACACAGTGATTAAGCCATTTAAAAATGCTAAACAAAAGTGAAAAATTAAATAAGTACATAATTTATACTGTTTGGGAGCCTGTCTGTGAAAACCAGGCTAAAGTCTAAAAATTCAAAGTTTGATTTCACCAATTAATTTTTGACAAAATATTTGACCGGTCAATATTAAAGATATCAAGGGTATATTTTATGGTTGTATGTAGAAAACAGTAAATCAAACAAAAATACAGGATCACATTTAGTTAAACTAAATCTTGTTTTTGAGAACTGAATTCACACTGAAAAACCTAATACTAATGACAGACAGCAATGCACCACGGCCTATTAAACTATCTTTAAGATGTTACTGCAGTGCATACACCTTCCACCCCCACCCGCCTCAACATTTCTCCAAGCAAATGTTAACTTCCTTCCCGTAGACTTATGCAACAGAACCTAAAAGATATCCCAAACCGTAACACTGTTCCGTTCCACGCATTATCTGATTAGCAAACACCTGCACAAAAACTGCACCAGCAAGGAGTGCATATAATCTACTGTTGAGTGTGCATCCAGCATTGTGTGATCAGAGAGTAAAGAGGTTTTGGGGGTCAAAGTAAAGGAAGGTACCTGGGCAATTTTTGGACACCGTCTGTAGCAGTGGAATCTGCAAAAACAAATGTGTATGAAATCAAAATAAGTATGAGTTGAAAAGAAAAGTCAAAGTAAAAACATTAAAATGAATAAAATGATCCTGACATCAAAGAATTAAAATAAATGTAGGCAAAATAATTCAAATGACTGACCTTCCTAAATCAAAAAGGTTTCACTATTGTTAGACACTTTATAGGATTTTTGCAAATTTTAAAACAAGACCTTAGTTCATGCTACTCTTGAGCTATGACTAAACCTTCTTATCTAAAGATCAAGCTTTCAGCAATCAGTGTCATACAACAGACAAGCAGGAGACAACAGCCTAACAGTTCTGCATACTTAGAAATGTGGAACTGAAATTTAAGGTTACTAAAAATGATAACACACAAGTTTCAGTTACATTTATCCTGCTCGTAGAACTTCTAGAACTCAGGACAACTAAAACATGAATTTATAAAACCCATAACCAGGTTTAGGAAATGTTATCTTCCCTCGTGACTGCCTATTGTGAAAGCAACATGTTACATAACTACAAATGTCTCTGTTCTAATGAATTCTAAGTGCTTCCTTCAATTGAATATACCATGGTATGTGTGTAACCAGTTCTTTTGTAGAAAATGTATACATAAAGGCTAGAAATGTGAGAAAAAGTACAGACATTGCTTTATAGGACCACATTTTGCATCAAGAAGTAAAGGCTAAAAATAAAGAGGAACTATGTAGCACTTACCAAGAACCTTGCAGACATTGGCATAGTAGAGAAGATTCAGTACATCAGGGTAAATATCTGGCAGATGTTTAAGGGACAACAGCCTCCGGAGTTTCGAGGAAAAAGCTTTTCTGTGGAGTTGAGTCAGCTGTCTCTCTTCTGTAAGGGTGGTGGGCCTGAGCTCCACCCGATGCTCCTGGAGAACCTGGTCTATGAAGTTCCCCTGAACTTGAGGAAACAGCACCTCTTTCACCACCAGCATGGGAACGAACACAGTGCCTGCTCTCATGACATGAGGAAAGGGACATTCACGATTCTCGATGTACTTCTGAAGCTGACTGACAACTTTCTGAAGAGCCATCACCATCTCCTCATTTTTCAACCATACTTCCCTTATTTTCGACCCTAAGAGGCAAGATACTTTCTGGGCTTTGCTGGGATGAGAGGCCGACTCTCGAAGGTCCAGTTTGGATAACCAATCCCTGAGCTCTTGACAGTGGGTATGAGTAACAGAGCTGTATATAAGTCTACAGAGGAACTGGTGAAGCTCCATAAATTGGTGACGGGCTTGTTTACTGCTGCTAATGGTAGGCTTTGGCTCTACTGGAGATTGAGGAACCTCAAGAGGTTGGACTGCTGGAGCTTTTAGGACTTCAGGGATGACTATCTTATAATTAGACAACTTAAGGCAATGAGGTGGGATTTTACTGAGGGAGAATTTAGTTAATGGAGGTGGCAACATAGGAACTTCAACAGACTCCACACTTGCACAGTCTTTCAGAGAATTCTCTGTCTTACAAGATTCAGATTTTTCTTCTAAGGGTGGATTGCTGTCTTCTTCCTGGTCGCTCTTTATCACAATGTGGTTAGGCTCAGTGCCAGACATAACCGAGTCCAACTCCTTTTGCTCTTCTTTGACCGAAGAACTGTGATTCACCTCCTCGATGACGCACACTCTCATTTCCGACTGATAAGCTATTTCATCTGGATCCAACTTTTCTTTTTTGATTTTTACCATCTCTTGCATTTCAATCGGACTGTTACTGTTAGCTGGTGACGCTTCTTGTTTGGGGCTGAGGTCATTTTCACCTGAATTTGCTTCTAGATTACTACTTTGAATATCTAGTTCTTGTTTAAGCCGCGTTGACTCAGGCTGTGGCCGCGGACTCCCTGGTGGAGGCAACATACCTGTGGCTTCAAAATAGATTTTATAAGGAGCCAAACTAAAAACTTTATTAATGACTGGCATTGGTGGGCAGGATGGTGACTGACGCTCATCTGTCTGCTCAACCTTATGCTTTTTACTGGGTACATCAACTTCAATACCATTATCACCTTCGTCTCTATGTCTTTTAGATAGAGAATCTTTACTGGGTGAATCTAAAACACAATGACCGGTTGCAGTCACTTCACAGCGGTCAAAAGATTTCTCAGCAGCTGTGTTATGAAGACATCTGTAGTGGGCCGGTGTGGGGTGGAAAGCCCCAGGAGTTCCAGACGGTCTTGAAAGCTCCCGAGGGGAGTCAGGTGTCTGCACCCTTCGTAGGGAGAAATCAAGCGGTCGCTCAGATTGATGTATGGGTAGAGGTGGCCTCTCGTGGTGGACACTATATGGATGGTAAGGAAATTTTGTGATCATTGGATGATGTGGAGATACAACAGAGCAAGAGGCTGACATGTTAGTAAAATCAGGTCGGGGGGAATGAAACTGAGCCATGTGATGATGCTGAGCATGCTCGTCTGTAATAACATTGGGATCAGGTCGATAAGCCTCAGTGTGGCTCTGAGGGTAGTAGATGCTTGAACATGGAGGTATCTGTGTGTATTTAGGAATGTGAGGACGATCCTGATATACCTTTGAAGGAAAGCCATGGTGCGTCAATGTCCTTGGGTCATACGCAGTGGGGAGACCTCTGTGTATTTGTAGGGGGATTGGGGCACGCTGACAGTACTCCGATCTGGAACCAATAAATGGATGTGCAGTGTTATAAGTATAGCTGCTGTTGCTTGGCTCCATTAAAGGAAGTGATCTCCCAGGGACGTTTGATCTGATACCATGGTAACCCTCAGTCTTTCCATCATTTAAAGGTATTCCCTCCGCACCACGCTCTAACTGCAAAGCCCTCTGATGCGCCAACGCCTCCTGGCCCTTTTTATGCAGGTAAGCCAAGCGACTAAAATGTGTAGCCCACTCGTCCTCATATACACGGGGGGACATACTATGCGGCCCGTGTTCCACACTATAGTTATGGGCCGAAGTGCATCCACGCTCAGCACAACAGGGACTATGACCGTACACAGGTTTTGGAACAGCCAATCCGACACAGCCCTCTGCATCTGTTGATGAAGATATTCCTGATCCTACAACGTGGCTCGCTGGTGAGATGACCCCAGCAGCTCTGGGACTATGATGTCTTGGACTGCTGGCATAATACGCCAACCTTTGCTTCACTGCCAACTCTTGCGGTCCAGAAGGGCGGCCACCACCATCTACAGGGAAAGATATATTTTCAGGCCTGTAAATACCTGGAATTGACCCCTCGGTGGTTGATGGGTGAATCCCTGGGCTTGATCTATTTCTTATGCAGGTTTTAGTAGAATCCCATAGAGAATTAAAGTCAAGAGCATCTTGTCCACTGAGAGAGTAAGAGAAGTAGCCCCTGTCATGGGAATAGTGTGGCAGGCTGTCTGCTTTGGGGAGAGCAGGAGGGACCGCAGTGCCGATTGATCCTTCCATCTTACTTTGAACTAGAGGGTTGATCAAGCTCCGTCCCTGGTTGCTGCTCATCATACAGTCCCGGCTCTGGGTTGGCCCATTTGAATCATAGCTATAAAAGAAAATGAGAAGAAAATCATCAATATTCAAGATTTGCAATGGTTTTGTTTTTTAATGATAAGAAAAATATTCATGCTGCACAGATATATTAAATACAGGCAATTTCAGCATTATGGACATGACATTTTTAGTCAAAACATTTCACAAAACTTTCTCTACCAATATATTAAACCATCTGTTTATATCTGTTTACTAAAGCACTGTTTATTTTTAATTCTGAAAAACCATGCTTTAAATATAAAAAATGCTTAAAACTTTGAGAGAGAACTCACCACCAAATATTGACATCTGAGCTATCAGTATGATGAAAATCTTTAATAAAAACTTTATTTTTCATAGTAAGGTTGAATATTTATACAGTCACCTAGCTAACTTTGTGGTTTATAAACCTAATCAGCAGTACCTTCCTTTCTGTGGTTTTCACACATCATGCCTGCTATTAAATTATTTTTACACATCTTTCCACAAATGTCAGGTTGGCAGGCTTCTTCAAACATGTGTGACTAGTAACCACAAAAAGAAAAAAAAAATGGCACACCTTTCTGTGCACCTTTCGGGGGTGCACCTAACTTCCTTTGTGTGCAAGAGTGGTTTGCAGTTTTGCACACATAAATGCAAGATATCAAACTGTCAAATGCACTTTGGGTTCAATTAGGATAAATACAGGACCCTGCCGGTAAAAACACTGCTAAAGTCATTTTTTGTGATTTATAGTATTCTACAAAAAAAAACATTTTACAGTACATAATGTAATCAATTATTAAATGACCTTTTTGTGTAACTTTTATAATGACCGAGTAAGGCCATGTTAAAGATTGAAATTATAGTGAAATCAGTGATTGCAAGCACAATGTAATGCTCCTAATCCCAATATTAGATTATGTGACATTATCTTGGATCACATATAATGCAACAAATGTTTTTGGCTATTATTATATTTTAATAACTAAAGCTATTTCATCAATGTTATTATACAGGCTTTCTATTCTATACTAAAAAAATAAATTACGGAACTTACTTGAAAACGTTTCATTCTTGTTTCTAGATGATGTTTATCAAGCATACAGTATCTGTAGTATTTAAAAGATGTTCACAGAGGAGTGTTGGTGCACTCATTCTCTCAAGCGATGTTCCCTTAAGAGCACAGAGAGCATAATGATGCTCACAGGAGGGTAACACGCGCGGGTTGAAATGACAGTGAAGCTGGGATTTCAGTGGTGGAGACAGTCCCCTGGTGAGGCCACCCAGAGGTCTCAAAGTGATGAAATAACTCTTACCATCTTTCAGCATTTTACGATTGTGTGTCAAAAACTAGCCTCTTTAACCATCATAGGTGTTTTCTCCATCACATCAAGTGTGAAAGAAAAACTATATAGTTTAGATTTAAAAACAAACGGTTTAACGCGCGCATCTTCTTCCTGAATGACAAACTCGCGAAAAGGACGTATGACATGCAAATTTATTCATGCAAATATGTGGTAAGAAGACAGGCTTTTCGGCTGTTTTGGTAAACTTCCGTCAACATTCAGCTCAACTAACCTCATTTATAAGACGCTGAAATGCGATCAAACCGACATTTAGATGACAAATCGTCATCCAACGTGCATTTTAAAAGACATACTTTGAACTAAGTCTTAATCATAAACTACAATACATGACAAGCGGCAACTGGTCTCACGTGGTCTCATAGCCCAGTGACAAATTACAAACCCGTCAGCTTTCATCGCTGCGTTAATCGGTGTCAAACAAGACGACATCAACGTTAAGGCTGATGTCAGGTCACTTTTTAAACATTTTCTAATGCGACTTGCGGAAACACTCACCTCGTGCCCTGAAATTCCTATCTGTATTCCCGTCGCATCAATCCATGACAAAAGTATGATCCAAAAGCTTTGGGAGCGTATGAAGTATTGTAATGAAGAGCACAGAGCATGCATATCCAGCCCACGCGTGCACGAACCACAGTGACCGTGTGCTGCTTCTTTTCAGAAAGGTTGTTTGGTGCTGCCAGTCGAAGTATGTCGGTGGCAAAACATTTAGCCAATCGGAAGGCGACCAAACAAAGAGGGCGGGACTTCATCACACGGGTGCTCCATCTTCAACTTAAAATACAGACGTCCTTTTATATTCAACAGCACACGAATAAATCAGTTTTTGGTTAAGTGAGGGTTGCAGTTTAGCAATTAAAACATATAGGTATGCGGTGGTGAAAATTGCCAAAATTCACTAGAGGGATATCAATTATATTTTTAACCATACAGAAAATTCAACTCTGCACTCTAAAAACAAATGTGTTGTCCCTTACTAGACACATCTTTGTGTTAAGTTAAAGACAGCACGTTTTGTGTTACTTTTAACTCAACTTGTGTTACTTTCAACTCCATGTGTTGTCCCTTTCATGTATTTAACACAAAATGACACATAATGTGTTAAACAGCATAACACGAAAAAATGTGTTAAAAAACAACACACCCTTTTATAAAGTGTGTGTGTATAAAACTTGCATGTGGTTTGGATGCTATTGCAACGTAGATAAAGAATGGTCCAGCCATTTATGTCCACAAAATCTGAATTAGTTGCTCACTCATTAAAATAAAAAAATATTTTTTTAATACTTTTTATATACAGGAGTTACTGTTTGTGATTTTGAAATAGCGCTGAATTTTAAATACCTCTTCTTAATTTTGCTTATACTTTTATTTTACGTTTGACTATTACCAAGATTATCCAAGATTCCAATTTAGGATATTCAGTGTGGTCTCACACTTTTGGACACATTTGTGTCTATGAGACAAAAACACAACAAAACTAAATCTGTCTGCGTCTATCTAGAACATGCAGAGGGGACAGGAAATGTGGTTTGCCGTATTTTAAATGCCCATAGGTTCATGTCTGAGTGGAACATTTATCAACTGTGAGTTTAAAACAAAATAAACAAACTCATGACAAGACCCAGTATCTCATTGTGGTTGTTTGGTTAACTGAACTTTTTTTTGACATGGAAAACAACCAACAGACACAAAAACTAGTAATTAAAGTAATTTAAAAAGTGCTATCACACATTATGTCAACTAGGCATGACAGTTTATCTGACAAATGCAGTGAATAACATACTTAATGTGCAATTATAAATGTTTAATTATGTGTTATGGGGTGTGTTGAACACCATCATGTTGTAATTGCTGTTTCATTTATTCTTCATAATGTATTTGTAGATCAAACAATTAAACTGAAGTCAACAAAGCTAAGATATCTGAAAATCTCATTCATTGCTCCCTGTTCAATGATCTTACAGTCACCAAGTTTATACTTTTTCTACTAGGTACATCTTCATCAGCCCACCACCATTATTTTTTCCTGTCATCTTTTTGATTAAGGCTCAAGCATAGTTAGACTATATAAAAAATATAAGTTAAACATTTTATTTATGGTCATAAAAGAGTACAATACAGAAAATTAAAGTTAATAAAAAAACATACATTTTAAAGAATATATGCAGACTTTTTTGTGTGGGATAATTGCATTATGATTAGGCTTATCCTATTTGAGTACATTATTTTTTAGCATATACTGTATATGCATATGATAGCAGTGCAGAATTAAATGACTTTGTCATTTCTTGTACAAGTAAGAGTGATCTACAGACACATTGTATACTCTGAGCATCAGCATTTTGTTACTTATTCCATTTTGTCCCTTGTTCCTTTGTCTCTATTTGTCTTTCCAGAGACAGATGTTAAAGTTGCCACTATGCTTTGAAAATGTAGGTATAATAGATCAACTTGACCTTAATGAAATGTAACTATAAAAGATATAAGAGAAGTAAAACACGACAAAAGGATCTAATACAAAAATAATGCAGTTGCACAATCCATTCAGAGCATTGTGAAACAGGAAATCAGGAACTATCGCCATGACCATCAGAAATGACACTTCTGTCCCTTTAAGAAAGTTTTTCAATCTGATGCAACCAAAAGATCAAAGTGTCAGACAATCACCATAAATCTGAACTTGCAACCCTTTCACGCACGTGATGGCGGAACTTTCTGAACATCATGACCGGCCCATCACCTCCTGTTAGAACTAACAGAGCTGATAGGTAACCCAAACATTGCTAGTGGGAATGATAATACCCTTTTACTGTTTACAGCAATGCTCCTTGCTTATCAGGATGTTGGAGCAGTTAGAAAGAGTGTAAAATCTGGAGGCAAGATGAAGCCTTTAGATTTTTGTAAAGGAAAAATATATTATTGAATGTGTTTCTTTTATTCTGTAGTAAGCTGAGGATTTAAATGACATATACTGTAACACTAGACGTAATGTAACTGGTATGCAAGGATGTTTTATTGCTCTGAGACGGAGTTATAGTGTACAAAAAAATCGTTCTTGGTAATAATAGCATGGTGTCTTTCGGCCAAGATAAGAAACAGAAACATTTCCAAAAAAATAGAGAAAGCCTAAATTTATTGCTTTGTAGACATAAATAAGAAACATAAGTTATCCATTTACTTCTGCTGTGAGATTGCACATGACATTTTATTTCACAGCACCGTTAAGGGAGTGCTATAATGAGACATGAATACAAATGATCTACAGATTCTCTGTGAAATGAAAGAAAACAGCTTCAGTATTACAGCGCAGTGTTAGGAGAGCATCAGTCTTAGCATCCTCTTTTATACAGATTTACGATACTTATCTCTCTAGGTGTTTCCCCCCTTTTCCTTCTCAGTTTTATGGCCTTGGCCCCTCTTATCTCTAGTTTTCGCCTTCTCCTCCCTAAATTCTTTCTAATGGTAGTGCAAAACACAACCAGCTGGTTTTTACAATCTCTCTAAAGTGATATTCCATAGTCAGTGTTAGGGGTCCAATTCTGATGTGTTGTCCCAAAATCTCTGTATTTCAGTTTTGACACAAAACAGATGGCAGAGATACGGTACTACAGATGTTTATTGTCTATTAAACCTAGTCTTCCTGCTGGAGTTAATGGATGACCATAATTGGTATGGGAGGCCAGAACTAGGTAATTTATTAGCAGAGTCCATGTAATTTGTTTATGTCACTGCAGGTCTAGAGTGAACCAGATTTTGCATTACTGTGGCCACTATTGTAACTTACATAAACATAGTTTTGTTTTCTATGTTACGGTCCATTTTATGACACTTTGTGTTTCATGTTGTTGTTGCATAGTGGTAAATACAGTACATCTGTCAATTGTGCCTAATTGTTAGCCCATTGAGATAGCAATTGCGTGGTCTAGACAAGCTGGTATCCTCTGTAAGACCCTATGTTCCCCAAAGGTTTTGTCTTTTCCTGAAGAGCAGGGTCTCAGTGGGATTCCCACAAGAGCTAAGCGTTTCCAGTTACCATAGCATTGCATGTTAAAACCAATTACCGCATGTCAGAAGTTTTTATATATTGTCTTGTACATTCTCTCTATAGAACAGAAGATGAAAACAAAGCCATTAGTTATGCATGATCAACGTCAAATTCGAGAACATATTTCAGTGCCAATCTGGTTGACAAGCTAATAGCCAAAGTGACTGCAAGCTCTTTTATTATGCAAAGCTTTTTATTTATATAGATATCACAATAACATTTCTTAAACATATACTGCCAGCTACAACACTTTAGCTTACATGAAGCAACGATTTATTCGGTGAGAAGTAACAAATGTTTATAATGTTAAACATGCAAAATACCTTGTATTAGGAAGCAAACAAAGAGCTTTAATAAAACAAAAGTCAATAAATGCAACACTTATCAGGTTGATCTAAACTGTAACTATAGATTGTAAAACAAAAACAATGCTTATGGTAGCAAATGATGCCATCTTTCAAAAATGACTTTTTATTTTTATATTTTTATGATTTATTATAGTATTAGTTGCTTTGAATAAAATTGAGAGCTCCTGAGAAAAGGCTATTTTTTATTACTGGCAGAGAGGTGAAATTCTAGTAGGTAGTTTTGCATGTTTTTTCTCATAATGTATGATCTTTAAAACAAACCCTGTCACCCCAGGCCCTAGTGTTAGTGGCTACTATGAGTTCACTCGGCTGTAGAGTTACATCAGCCATGTCTGTATTACCTTCATGCTACCTGGGGAAACAGCACCATGAGCCTGTCGACATTCCCAAAGGACAACAAGCAGGAAATGTGACAAGTGTTTACTCAACCTAACTGACACCTCCAGCATCAAGCAATCTGCTGGGGTACACCTGAGCCCTGAGCGAGCTTGCGGGTCCTTTGTGCTTTTTTATGGAAACTCTTTTTTATTATTTATATGTTGAATATAAGGCTCAATATATTCAATGTTCAAAATGCTGTAAAATGTATTATGATCATGTGGAAGAAAAATTCGAAGCCACTATTGAAGATCTGGTTATCAGAACTCTCCTCCACTCTGCATGAGGCCTCTTTTCAATCACCTGTTAAAAACCAATAATGAAACAACTTAATATTTCATTTTTTTCTGTTGTCATTTTATTGTAATTTTCGTTAACCTCTGTCTTTAATTTGACCTCTATTCATTCCATGCTGGGCAAATTATCTGTTTTGATTCCCGTGCCTCTGTTAGGCTCATATTGGCATTAACTGCAAATATGATTGTAATTGAAGGAGTTTTTATTTAATTAAATTTTTTTAATATATATTTTTCTTATGTGAGTAGTCGTGTTTGTTTCTGTCTTGTGATCGTTCTGTTCACCTGTCTGTAAATCTAAAAAATACTTCAATAAATATAATATTTAAAAAAAAAAAGTATTATGATCAAACTTCTTCTCTTGAAATCCTTAAAGGAATAAGGGGGATGTAAATTGATCTTGCTTTGATATCTTGTTATCCCTTCACATACAGAATTTTAGTAATGTGACCTTGAATGAAAGAAGAGCATCAGTGCTGTCTTCAATCTGCATGCGATCAAACATCTTTGAATTTAATTTAGTGCAGTACATAGAGAGATAGCAACCTCCCTTCATAGTATACCCAGTTCTTTGATGTCACTCCCTTCTAGCAACGCCTGATAAACATCTACCGTCCTGCTGGGGCGTCTGCTTTTAAATTCTGGCTTGGCAGCCAATGACAAGAGGACAAGTCACAGCATCAAACAGGGAACAACCCAACAATGAATACCTCTGATGACAACTCTCAGCTGTTTTGCAAAACAAATGCGAATGGTGTGAATGAACAAAACAAATATTTGTAATAATATGCGTGATAAGAATATTAAAGTGTCAGATCGGATGAACTCTCATTTATTAACCAAAACATAAAGGAATCAAGTATGTGAACATTTTTGTGTACAAATTATTATGCCATTATATATTTTAGTTATTCTCCTTTTCTAAGCATATGTTTTACAGTGTGGAAGGTGCTCACATATGATTTGGGCCATATGGTGGAAGGAATTTCCTGTATAATGACAAACGTACAGTAATGACATTAAGGCAATTGTATAGTGGGAATCGTGATCCACTAATATTATTAAATGGTGATATGTGCATATATAAGCAGGCAGTAAAGGGAAATAGTATTCATAAATGTTTTAACTTTCTTTTACAGAGTTCAACATTAATCATTATCTACTCTGATATATTCTTGTGTCTTTAATAACCATTGACTATATGGTTCTCATATATTCTGGTGTTGATATTAATCATTATAATAACATTAATCAGTAAAACAATATTAATCATTATTCGCTCTTATATATTCATAGTCTTGTGTGCTTGTATGAAATGCTTGCCAGTGGAAATTTACCAAGGGGAGAGAAGGACCGGTGTAACCATATATAGAGTATTACATCTTGGGTCAAAGTGCCCTAAGCACTCCAAGTATGTGTCTTAACCCTGAATTTGTGCAGACCAAGATCTATCTTTGCAGACTAAGCAGAAGATAACAGTGACCAAATATGAGAAGATGCCTACCGGAAGGGTGGAGAGGTGCCACCTGCTAACCTTGGGGAGAGGAGACCATAAAAATTGGGTTTTAAAGGGGTAGACGGGGTTCATTCGGTCGTATTGCTCGATTGGTGGACTCCTAGGATTATATAATTAGGGACAGAATTGAACCCAGAGCTCTGCATATTTTCTTCAAGTGTGATATTCTTCAATATACTTTTGATTGTTAAAATAAATCCTTTTAAAGATATTTTTTTAATCTTCCTTCCTGAATAAACGAACACGCGGACTTGAGGAATTAAATGCCAAGTCTGCAGTCAGCTGGCTTTGTTAGTCTCAGACAAACTGGCATCAAAACCTAAGACTTGAGAGTGTCTTCTTTACAATAACAAAAGGGGAAAACACAACACTACTGTTTTTTATTGAGATATTGAGAGTAAGCTTGAGAGATTAGGTTGAGCAAGACAATAAAATTCAAGCATGAAAACTATTCACGAAACAGCAAAGGTTGACTACCTGTAACAATTGCTTACGTATTTAAAAAGTATATAAGTATGTGTGTTAATGTTATTACTACAGACTTGAAGAAACTTTCACATGAGCTGTTTTATCTCTATACACACATAAGCGGGATGTTATCAGTCCTTTTAAAACACAGTGACACAGATACTTTGTTCTAAAGTCAGATATGTTTACCAGTCATCATCTGCTTAGACAGGTAGAGACACAAAAGTTCTCGCACATGACCAGAGAAATCTCATCCAACATCTTATCTCACATCAATTGTATGTCATTACAATAACAAGGTCTCAGTGTAAACATATTTTATGACTTTATATTAGTATAGACACTATAGTTTTATATTTACATTTATACACTTGGCAGATGCTTTTATTTAAAGTGAATAACCATTTCCTTATAAGTTGTTTACAATTCAAATGAATCCTTTGTACATCTCAAGGCAATGAGACAATTCAAAGACAATACTGACACTCAGTTTAAAGGAAAATATTAATTTATTAAAATGTGCAACATGTAATGGCTAAAATAAACACAATGAGCACATGTCATACCAACACTTGAGTGCATAAATAAGTTTGTTTTGTTTAAAATCATTCAGCAGGTTTCTGTAGATACTGTTTGACTGTATCAACAATAGTTGAGACCTCTGCCATGGCACCTTTACCTGTGAGGATGCAAGGACTGTATTTAAAAACATGTTAGGGAACCAAAACAAGACATAGTTTAAAAAAAGAAGTCATCATTTAACAGATGTATTACACATTTGTTTAATCAGGGAATATACAAATTAAAGCCTAAACATACTGATGAGCTTCAATTAACAAATACTGTCTAAATGATTTTGCACATATATGATGAGAAGTTCTTGTCCTTCGTCAGAGTTAGTTTCCTTTATCTATGCAAACTTCACTGGTATCACTTTCTGATAAGTTACCTTCATCTCCACAGACAAGCTTTTTGGCAACACAGGGGATCTCAGTGTAGCCAAAGCTTTTAAGTGTGGCCACTTGCTGTGCAGTGATAGGGTGCTGCCACATGGCTGTGTTCATAGCAGGACAGAAGAGCAGAGGACGGCTTGTGTCCCAGGCCCGCACCACACATGTCTGCCAAACAATACACATGTATGTCTCTTAAGAATACACTAAATGCAAAACCCTATACAGAATACTTACTATTATATCTCTAATACTTACCAAAAGGTTATCACAGATCCCACTAGCAATTTTGCCAAGCGTGTTGGCATCCAGAGGGGCAATAACTAAAAGATCCGCCCAACGTCTAAGTTCAATATGAAGCACAGGGTCAGAGCGCTTCGTCCACATCTAGCAAAAGAATTATAAGGTGCATTCTTCATATCATTATGAGAAATTATTTAACGATCTGGTATTGCTATAACTCCAAAGTTGGAAATTCTTGTTATTCTTTGACCTGTCATATATTAATAATAGGGCATGTATTTAAAGTTAAGCTTTACACACCTCCCATTCATCTTTATCTGTGTATACACGGACAGGGACTTCATTGATGTCATAAAAATGAGTGGCGTGGTCTGTGGTGACCACTCGGACATCGACCTTAAGAACAGAGCAATAAACATTTATGTTTAGTGTTGCGGAGAAATGTGGTATCCAAAATATCTCTTAGAAAAAGATCCCAAATTTTGTACAATTACAAATCCTTCATTGTTAATGTGTACCAGACAAATAATGTACTAATGTGTTACAGAAATTATTCCATATTAGCACTTTAAACATGCAGAAAGTTTTTTAATGACTAACAAATGTAATTAGTGCCTAGTTTAGGCGCAGAGCCCCCTCTTGTGGATAAATGTGATAGATGTGCGTTTGACTTCGTGCGGTGTTGCGATGATCGGCAAATGATTGTTTGTTAAATGTTTAAAAAGTTTTGTTCTAATAAAAAAGCACGAAGTGAAAATTCTGTAAGGTTAAGTTGTGCTGACAAAGAACCCTATCCAGTTTCTTACTTATCTAAAACACTTACCTCTGGAATTTCAAGGAGTTGTTTCACCAACAAAGGTGCTTTGAGTGCAGCTACACTGCCAGTTAATCCGACCACAACACGAAATTTTGAGCCATTTGTTTGCTGGGAATCCAAATCAGAATGCCGCTGCATTATAGAAAGTTAATCTTCTTTTTGTGAGCTATGCAAGACTATAGATAAACAGTTTAAATCCCAGTTTAATATTTGCATCGTTCATATTTTATTTGTAGTTGGGTCTGAGTAGTTAAATTTAAGTTAATGAATGTATGCGCACACAATGATCAGAATATGTCCATGCAGTCCGACTGTTGCTGATTCTACGGAGTTTTTACTTCCGTAAACAAAGGCAGTAAAGTATTATAAATACAGCGCCACGGTCGGTGGAGGAGAGGAGTGCGCTTACTATCAAAGACAATAGATATCAACAAGACGCCGTAATGCAATGACTATGAATAGGCAAAAGTGCAACGCTCAGCGCCTGGTAATCTTTGCGCATGCGCAGTAGCTAAAGCAATGTTTTAATGCAATTAAAGGTTGATAAACACTTTTTTGGTGCAGTCAGTGTGATGTTTAATTGCTGGTCGAATATGTGTTGTGTAATTGCGACCTTGGCCAGAGGTTTTAGCAATACATGTCTTGTCCCATTCAAGTAGATTGGACTTGGTCTTGTATGAGTGTAATCGCTCCCCGAGGCCGTTTCAAATATGACCAATGAGTGCGAATACATTTAGCTTAAAGGGACTTTGTTACACTGCACCAAGAAACAGATAATGTTACAACTTACAATTTATTCTATAGCCTTACTTATGACAAAAAGCGAAAGAAGAGGGTGAGGGTCGGTTTCACAGATGCGCGCGCACCTCAGCACATGCGCACAGTGGCGCTCGCGGAATATTCTGGCCAAATGACAGAATCCCTGGGAACGTCTTCCGGCTGATGCGCGAGCTGCCTGTCATTTACTCAAAATTGCGAGAAGAGCATTTTAACGTGAGGATTTGCAATGCAGGCTCTCACACCTCACGTGTACTGGGCCCAGCGGCATGGCGAAATATTCCTGCGAGTGGAAATCAGTGATGCCCAGGTAAGATCGGTTAAATGCTTATATGCATGTTGTTATATGCATTCTTATCTGCACTAATCTGTGTTGCATTCAGTTGTTATGCAAGTGTGTGGCCGTAAATTAAATTTCGGTTGTTGTGTAACCATTATAAAACGCTTGTTTGCTAAGATATGTTGAATTAATGATGTCAAACGTTGCATCAAGCCTAGATGACAGAATAAGCATTAAGATCACTCACTGAATGGCAGGTCAGGACTTGATCCCACTGGACCCACAAACCATCTGTCTCGGTTATAATAGCAGGGCATGTTTTATTAACAAACCCCTCTCCACGGTGCATTACAAAGCAGGACCAAGCATGTTTGACCTGTTCTCTCATTAGGATAATAAGAAAGAAAACCTTTGGCCACTGAGAGCTCTGGAACAAAGGTGGCATTGCTGTGGTTTAATATATGACACATTTTTATACAAATAAAATAGTCAGTATTTTAAACAGATTATGAACTGTGTACACTGTGTTTTCCTATTGAGTCTCTATGTAGGTGTAGAATATAACATACAATATAACAGAAACCCTTGATAAACAGTGCATATGTGTAAACGATACCTAATAACACACGCCAAATAAAATGTGTTACTGTAACTAACTCCTTCCATAACTCATTTTGGTCACAAAATCATAATACTGTAAATGCATAATATCTGTTTTGAACTTCTCGTGGTGTGTAGTGATATAGCAGACAGTAGGAGGGGCTTAAAATCTCACACTTCTTGCTTCCTTCTCTCTCTGTTGCTCAGAATCTCATTATTGGTGTAGAAGACAACGTCCTTCACTTCAGAGGTACATTTTACAATTTTTAACCATTACTTCAGAGTATTTCTCCATAGTTGTGTTTATTCATTGTATTTGTTCTCTTTTAGGTCAAGGACATGGAGCAAAAGGTGAAAATGAATACGAATTCAGCTTGGAATTCTTAAAACCAGTTAAACCTGAGGTAGGAGTCATCTTGTTTGCCATTCATACGGCCTGGTTTTGATGCCCAATAAAGTGAACATTTGCTTTGCCAAAGTGTGTTTAGTTTGGTGCTTTGTTTTGTTTATGTTGGAACAACATTCCAATTGTAAATATGTCTGTGTGTTTATTTGTGTCCTCAGGTCAAACACAAATCAACTCAGCGGCAAGTGAATATTGTGGTGAAGAAACAGGAGCACGTTTGGTGGGATCGACTCACTAAGCAGGAGAAGAAGCCTTTGTTTCTAGCACCTGATTTTGACCGCTGGCTGGACGAGTCGGATGCAGAAATGGAGCTTAGAGAAAAGGTAATGAAAAAATGATTTACTGAGAAAGAGATCTATTTGGCTGTGTGGTACATGACTGTCTGATGTCTGGTGTTTTTGTACGCAGGAAGAGAAAATAAACAAAGTCAGCATTGAGTCAAGAGTCCGAAAGGACCGTGAGTATATTCCTGAAGAAGAAAATATTGTTTGGGACAACTACATCATGTTCATTCATTACACTTTTTGTGTTTGCAGCTTATCTAGGCTTAAAAAAAGGTTTTCTCTTTATGTACAACTTGGTACAGTTCCTTGGATATTCCTGGATCTTTGTTAACATGACTGTGCGTCTATTCATACTTGGGCAGGGTAAGTGCAATTTTAAAAATGCATATGTTGTTGTTGTTTGGAAATGTTTTTTTTTTTCTAAAACATCAACAGATCAGTTATGCAAATTTCTGTGGATGCTATTTATACAAAGCATCTCATTGCACAGGAAATGATTTGCTTATATGTGTTTGTTCTTGGCAAGCATGTGTAATGTGTTGTAATGCATTTACAGTAGAGCAGACCCAAATCATTGTATTTAGAATATAAAAGCAATTTGGCCTATATACCTAATAACCTTGGCTTTGCTACTGTTGTGCTTAGTATTGCCCTTTATACCTTTACCCAACAGATTCTTTCTACGACACCTTTCATACTATTGCTGACGTGATGTACTTCTGTCAGATGCTGGCAATAATGGAAGTTATTAATCCTGCTGTGGGGTTGGTTAAAACTGCAGTCATGCCTGCATTCTTACAGGTCAGTAAGGTGCTCCCTATGATTTGGTTATGATCAGTTAAATAATATTTAATGTACATTGTTATTAATATAGACATGACAGTATTTTTTTTTGGTTTAAAGGTGATGGGAAGGAACTTTATCCTTTTTGTCATATTTGGTACATTGGAGGAGATGCAAAACAAGCCAGTGGTCTTCTTTGTTTTCTATCTATGGAGCACAATTGAGATATTTAGGTAATTATTTGAATGATTTATCTATAAATGGCACATGTGATCTTATGGTATCAAATAATGTCTTGTATGTTAAGAAAACAGTTCCTGCTATGGTGACAAAATGCAGAAATTGGTGAGATGGTGTAATATGACAGTTTATCTACAGGATTTCCTCTTCTCTATTTTCCGGGCCAGATGTTAGTTATATATTTTTTCTTGCATACAGCTGAAATCCTTTGGTATGTTAAATGATAAAAAAATGAAAACGCTACAATAAAATGGCAGGAGTTTGTGTCCCCCTTTATCAAGGGGGCCATCTTTGCATGTTCAGACATCTTGTTTTTGTTGTAATGTCATGTCATTAAGAAGCATTAAAGATGATGCTAAAAGCCTTTCAGCTGGAGCTTTTATGCTCTTTGTGTCATGGCTGGCTTACATATGTGGTTTTTGTTCAGCCACAGGAAATCCATACTCCATTATCTCATGCTAGTCGTTCTTCTTTTCTGTCTTTATTTATCTCACTATGGGACTAACATCCTTGTTAACCAACAGTAAGATGTCCCACAAAACTTGCATATTGCTATTCGAACTACGATATGTAGTAGTATTTGTTAATGAAGTACTTTATCAGTGAATCAAATCTATTGAGTCATTAATGAATCATGTTATTTGGTCAGACAGTATAAGAGCTGCTGATGGGCAAAATCACAACGCTAAGAATTAATCTAATCCACCTTTGTTTAAATGAATGATAGGTATCCTTTCTACATGCTGGCTTGCATTGATACAGAATGGAAGTTGTTGACTTGGGTGAGATATACTATATGGATACCCCTATATCCTCTTGGTGTGTTAGCAGAAGGTATGTGTTCTCATGTCTTAAACTAGCTTCTTCCAAATTGTGTTAGAATGTCCATGTAATCATTGATTTTTTGCTTTCTTGCTCTTGATCAGCTGTGGCAGTGATCCAGTCCATCCCCGTCTTTGATGAAACTAAACTGCTCAGCATTCCTCTGCCTAAATTCACAGGCCTGTCTCTCAGCTTTTCTTACATCCTGCAGGTCTACCTGGTGATCATGTTTCTGGGTAAGATCCACATAATACACCAACTTAAAGTAAAATCAGAGTTTCCATACTCTTTGAACATTGAATTACCATGACTATTGCAGTTGTGTGTAAACTATGTAAATGATACAGTGTGTTTACGCTTCAACAGTGGATATAAATATAGTAAATATAAGATTTTATAACACATGTTTTTGGTTTAAAATTTTGCAGACTATGGGAACTCTGTTCATCGCATGCAAATATTTAATAGTAAAACTGTTGCTGTATAACTAAATCTACCATCAATTTCAGGGCTCTTCCTTAACTTCCGTCACCTTTACAAGCAAAGGAGGAGACGGTTTCGCACAAAAAAGAGGAAAGCCAACTAAGAAAGAAATGATCTACACTTCTTATCTCTTGAGTGATTTAATTCCTCTGTTTTCTCAATCCTCTATCCCTCTTCTTTAAATCAAGTGCATTAACTTTCTATACTCTGAAATACTGGAGGACCATGATCAAGCTGTACAGTGTAAAAATGACTATTACAAGAACATTAAAGAGAAATGATGACCTTATTAATTACTTCTAAAGAGGACCGTGAAGGTATTTATACATATCGTCATTTTATGTGCAGTATGATTGATGGCAGTAATGGGACAGACTTACTTGAACAAGCATTTTATCGTCTGATCATTCCCTGAGATGTTGACACAGAGAGCACTGATAACATCAAGACAGATGTTCAACCTCAGGGAAAACCACATGAAATTGTACTTTTTGTGGGATGTGGACATGAATGTGTAAACTACAAATGTATCATTAAAAGCGTGAAACAGTGTTGTGACTTTTAACTGCCTTTAAAAAAGCAGCAGGCAAAGTTTAACAAGTTAACTTTGTTTTATTTGTTTGTTGTTAGTAAAAAGTATTTACACCTATTATTACAAAGCCTGTAAATGCATTTCTTTGTGAAAATTTTTTGTGTTTTTTTTCCTTAAATGGAATGCTCATGAATTACCATATCACAGACTACATGGTTTCTTATCTCTCGCCAAGACAGCAAACTAAACATTTTTGGCTTTGCTGAGGTGTAACGCTACAAAACATATGAAAACGACACATCTGTGTATTTTACAAACAAAAGACTTTAAAACACAAGTCCAGTCCTTTTTACAAATTCTGGTAGTTGTCCAGGAGCCCTACATTCTATCAGCCCCACCCCCAGAGAAGTCAGTGAGCATAGGGGTGATGTTGTGTTCGTAGGCTGCATACTTGGAGTCTCCAGTACTGGCCAGTTTAAGTTGCTGGGCAGCGTGTGAGAGCTGGAAGGCAGCGTCAGGGTGGGCGGAGTCAGGCAGCAGAGTGCACTCCCTCTCCAGAAGTTCAGCCACGCTCTTCAAAAGCTCCCAGAATCCAAAAGCCAGTGCAGCTTTCCGCAAGCGATTCAATTCCTTTAGTGATGAAAATAGAAAGAAACTTCAGGTTAAGGTCTTAATGTATTGGATAGGTTTTCAAGGTTACCTTTAGAAACACGTTCTGCTACTATTCTTCTCTAATTCAATCATTTATTACAATGTTCTTCCTTTTCAATCAAGGAATAACATTATTCCTTTTTCTCATCAACTCTTATTTATTGTCTGTTGACTCTACACCTGTCTGAAAAGCACAAAAGATATAATCTACACATGAAACATTGATTACTCACCTTATAAAAGGTTTGTGTTTTTTCTGGCAGTTTCCTTGCATTACGGAAAAGTTTCTGTACATCTGTCTGTAAGATTGATTACAAAAGTTGCATTATAAAGTGTAAATGGTCATTTTACAGATCACTCAATCATGTCTATGCTGTAGATACAGTTGGATGCAGTGTAAGATAATACCTGCAGTCCACTGGCTTTAATCCAGACTGTAACATTCTGAGCATAACTTCTTTTGTTTTTCGGCTGTAAAGGGAAGGGACTTTTATTGTCATCTTCACCATAGGGATTTTCAGCTGCATCTGCAGGTCAGCCAGAAACACAGTCAGAGTCATAGTGGATACATATACTATTGACCAGTAGGCAAAACTTTATGCAAAACACAAACCACATGTTTTTTAATGTGCATACAGTCTGGGAGAACAGACAGTACAAGAAGAAAATAAATATTTAATCCTGCAAATGTCTGGTGCTACATTTACCCTTGATCACTGTGTTACCTTTAAAGTAAATATCTAATAGAACTGAATGAACCATCTAGTCTGGTTTGTGTTGTTTTAGTGTTTATATTATTAACCAATTGCACACACTGCATAATGCACTACAACAGTTTGTACTTTTTACATTTTAATATGCATTTTAAGAGGTATGACTGTGAGAATCGGATACTAAGTGGCAACTCTACCTGAAGCAGGACCAAGCTGTGATATTCGGCCAAGCCAGGGGAAAGGCTCTGAACCTAGCTCAAACAGTGACATCATCAGATTGGACTTCTTCTTACTGTCGGCCTGGGAATAAAGCATTCCAAACCAGTCTGGCCTTATAGGGAAAACAATAGATCAGAGACCACCACACGATTAGAGATTAAAGTCTAAATGTGAGTTATACTGACAACATTTAGCATTCAAAATGCTTCAGACAGCAATGACATAATGCCAGTGCAAATATAGTTTCTTACCCCAGCTGTACAAGTGCAACCATGCCCTCCACCTTTAGACTGCCATGCAGAAGAACGCAGAAATTTGGGCTTTTTCCAGCCATCTGATTTGTGGAGGGCTCTTCCTCCATTTCATCAGTGGTTCCTGTACCCATCTCATCCCCCTCTATTAATCAAAAGAACATGCATATTAGATAGGTGAAAAAATAAATTAGGAGGAAAAAAGGAGTAAACTACCGACCTTTGTTCACAGCAATGGGCAGAACCAAGTGCCTGGATAAAACGGGAGGGCTGGAGATGTCTCCAATCTCAATAAAACCCACAATCTCCAAGTCTATACATAAAATATAAAAAGGTATGTGACTGTTGGATACAATGAATTTTTATTATTTGTTCCAGTAGGTGTCAGTATAATTCCAAAACAACAGTCAACTTGACAAGTGCAGTTATTAGTTTTTTTAAAGGCATGTATGTGTCTTTTACCTGTTTGAACTGTTTTAGGAATAGGATCCACCTCCTCATCTATCATCACTGGTTCTGGTCTGGGAAAGACCTGCACATCAGAGGTCAGGTTCCCGCAGCGCAGAACAGCATGGAAGGGAGAGTATGCCTGATCAATCAGTTTACTGCCCAAACAAACCCAGTTATACGGTTAATGTTATATAAACAACAATGTAAAAACATTGAAACACATATTTGTTACTCACCCAAACATAGTCTGAACACTTTTAAGACAGAGAGGTCCCTCCATAGTGTATATCTGTCCGTCGCCACCATTCAAACTAATCAACTGCTCCAAGTTATCCAAACCATCAGTAGCTTGGAGCTTCAAGAAACATTAACACCACACAACACAGATTAATTCAGAAAAAAAGGCATATTCATACAACTTAATATGTTTGAAATACAATGTGAGATTCTTGCATGGGTTGTTAGAATACAATGAATCAGATTCCCTTATAGATGTGTATAAAATGGGCATAAAACAATGAGTCTGTTGTACCTCCTCTGCATTTGCAATGCACATGACGTAGAATTTGGAAGGGAAGGGGAATGGCAGAGGAAACTTTTTATCTTCTGCACGTTGTTTCAGCGTTTGCAGAGAATGACGCAAAGACCCACGGCCAATCCCCAGTGAACCATCAGTGACCAGCACAACCTACAAACCACCATGAAAACAGCATTAACATTGATCAAGATAAACATCAGAGCCATCCATACACCTTGTCACATAGTTTATGAGTCTTTAATATGATGTTTGCATTTTAAATGATATCATATTATACCTGGCAAGGACAGGATGTTCCCCATTCCTGCTGTACTACATTACTGACACCTTGTAGTGCAGCCTCTAGACAGGTCTTATCATAGTCTTCAAGGTTGTTCAAGGCCTCCTATAAAAGAATGAATGAGAAGTTTCAGTCAAAACCTTCACAAGGGAAAGATATATATTGTAGTGTACTGATTATCATTGCTTTATGGTATTTGGCCTGCCTGGCTTGGGTTTTACCTGCAGAGTATTGTAATCTCTGGTGAATGGGACCAGAAGCTCCCAGAGGGAGGAGAAAGCCACAAATGAAGTGAACTCCAGTCTGTAATTGGTTGCCATGTGTTCAAATAGCATTGTTAGCCCATGAACAGCCAAATGCTTCCTCTGAAACTCTTCACTGCCCTCCACTGACACAGGTCGTGTCATGGACAGCGACGAGTCCATAAGAACCACCGTGGGCATGTTTGCAATCTCTTCTTTACGATTTGATGAACGGTTACAGACAAACGCCTTACATATCTGTGTAAAACAAAACAGAATGTCACCAAAATGCATAAAAGTAAGCGTTTCTTAAACAAATGCAGCCTATTAAAAAAGGATATTCGAAAACAAACAGCAGGTTTTGGTTGTGGATACACTAATACAGACATGTCATCTGTCCATGTAACCAAGCAAAATAATAAATCTATTCTGCCAGTGTCTTTGCGATGGTTCGCACCATTAACGTGACTAGAGCGCCATGAAACGATCAGAAAAATCAGGAATATTATGACTCATTGATATTTTCGAAAATCACCGGTTGGCATGCATGCGTACGTAGCGGGTTTTAAATAAAATATTAAAGCTTTACCCATAGTTGACAACAAATACCTCCTTTTGAACGAAGTGCGCGCCGTGTTGAGCGGGTCGTGCGGAAACAACAAACACTTGCCAATTCGTTCCTAGTTTGCGAGCGCGAAGTGGATTTCATAGGTTTTGTCATGAGTTTATTTCATTGAGTAAAATTTCTCCGTCGTTTAAACAAGGACGACTTTAATAGACCTAGTGTATACAAAAATGGGAGATATCTAGTTTATACAAACTCACAAATTTATAAGTATACTATATACAACAAAACGACATAGCATTTTTAAAACAAATATATAATCCATAATCATAATAAAGGATCCTGCAGGAATTTATACTTTTCATAATTTAGTTAAATTTGAATTTAGTTTAATTTAGTTTTGAATTAACCCTCACATTCTACAGTTCTGAATGAGCAAAATAATTGGGATGAAATGGTTCAAGACATAATGAGAGTGTGAGGAGAGAGTACAGCTAATCCTCTTAAAAGGCTTCAGGTATTAGATATTGTGCTGATCCACGCTGAAGATCTGTCCTGAATGACCTGCAGCAGCGCTCACAGCGCTCGTGTCATTCCCTGCAGTCAGTCCAGCTGTGAGACAGCAGCGCTCACCGCACGCGCCGTCTGCAACCGGTACGTTTCCTTCGTGTAATAATGATTACTTCTTAGTTGAAAACGGAATAAATTAAATGTTAATATTCATTTATGAGTTTACGTAATTAATGTTTTTAAAGCCTAGTACTCTTATAGCAATACCTGTTGCCACCAAGCAGTTGGTCACACTTACAAGCGTTATTTTTATAGATTACATAGGTTATGTAAATATAGAAGTATTTAACGTGTATTTATTTTGTCAAACTGCTTGTAACGACACATAATTTAACAACAGATTTTTCAAGATTTGAAAAAAGTTTTATGGAAACATTAGAGATCGCAACATGCTTAAAATGCTTAAGAAATGCTTTCTTTCAGAACAATTATTGATTCATTTGTGTTTATTTGATGTTTTTTTTATCTCTAGCAATATATCTGTTCTATGTCATTTTTTATTTTGTAAATAGTGCATTAGAAGTAAAATTAACCATCGTTTTATTTTAGTAAAGGTAAGTTTTACACATGTTTATCATAGTTTTACAACGAATATTATGGTTAAACTATGGTTACTGTAGTGAGACAATTGTATATTTATGGTTGCAAAAGTTTAACTACAAATAAAACCAAAAATCTATAGTTAATATAGATAAAACATGGTTAATTTAGTAAGAGCGGTTAAAGACAATAGTTTTATATTCTGAATTTGGTGTTGTTTATACAATTGTTACGCTAATAATTAATTTGATCCACAGTAAGTGCTGTGAGAATAGACCTGCACCATGGAGAAAATGAGATGAATCACTCTGTGAGAGTGCTTTGCAGACCCCAGCATCTTTTGGACGTGCTGGGTTTTACTGGCCAAAACAGAAGCTTGGTGCCCTTTAGGAAACATATTTAAAAATGTTTCTGACTCGAAGAAAGAGACTTCATTTGAGCCGGATTATATTTCTCCTCTCTGGGGTTTTTCTTTGTTCTTTATACCAACTGACAATTAGAGCCAGACTACCAGATCCCTGGCCAGAGCCTCAGATAGCAGAGGAACCCGATGATGGCTCTGGACAAACTCTAGTGGGACTGTTGGAGATGATAGAGGTTAGCAATTTGACTGTTGTTGAACCAAAGCACACCAACTACACAGATGATATCCGGCCATCAGACACAACTATGACTTTAGTCCCCACAACAATACCAACGACTACAGAGCCACCTACAACAACCACAAATAGGACAATCATCCATTGCATCTTTGTCGATCCAAACCTTCCAAAACCCACTCCTGTTCTCACTCCAGCAACCGGTACTACCAGTCTGGTTCCCAACACTACAGCCTCCAGTCCTGGAGAGGCACCACACATAAAGGGCGAATACCCAGGAGGACATCTTCTCTATTGAGGATCGACGTAAAGGCTGGGTTTCTCTGCACATCTTTGGAATGGTATACATGTTTGTTTCTTTGGCCATCGTGTGTGATGAGTTCTTTGTCCCTACGCTGGGGGTCATTACAGACAAACTGGAGATTTCAGATGATGTAGCTGGAGCTACCTTCATGGCTGCTGGAGGCTCTGCTCCTGAACTCTTTACGTCTTTGATTGGTGTCTTCATCTCCCATAGCAATGTGGGCATTGGAACCATTGTTGGCTCGGCTGTCTTTAATATTCTGTTTGTCATTGGGATGTGTGCATTGTTCTCCCGAGAAATGCTTCACCTCACCTGGTGGCCTCTGTTTCGGGATGTGTCGTTCTACATTCTTGATCTCATCATGCTCATTATCTTCTTTCTGGACAACACCATTACGTGGTGGGAGAGTATGATGCTGGTGTGTGGTTACGCTCTCTATGTTTTCTTCATGAAGTTTAATGTTCAAATTGAGAAAGCCTTTAAGACTCAACTCAGTAAACACAAGAGCATTGTCAAAGTCATCGCTGTGGAAGAACCTGAGAAGGTATGGATCTTTTTCCTTTAATGTTCAGGAATAATGAATATGCTCATCATTTACACTAATAGATTAATTTAATGGTGAGGAGTGAAATTTTTGCACAATTTGTGTCATTGTAAAAATAGTAAAATTGGTTTCTACCATAAGCTGAACAAACAGATTTTAAATACATTATACGATAAAAATTATTTTTGTTTTGGAAATTGTTAATGGTTTTTGCTTTGGCTAACATTATAATGTGATTAGGCATCATTCTGATATACTATCTGCTCATAGATGTGATAACAGAGATATAATAATAGCATCCCAATCAGGTGAATGTGAGTCACTTATGTTTATTCATTGAGCAGATACGCATGTGTTTGCGTTTTCCTTTGATAAACAGAAATGAAAAGGATCTCTTGTGTCTGCAGGGGCCAGACATTGTTAATGAGTTGTCTTGTAATAAGTGAGATATTTCGAGCAGGTGCGTTTGGCTCACAGTCACAGCTTCATCTGTGTTTGTGAAACTGTCCAGTCACATAATAAAAAAAATTAGGTGGTAATTTTTACAGTTTCTCACAATTATCTGCCATAATATCTCTGGTTACACAAAACATTAGAATTATTGTAAATGTGTTGATAGTGAAACATGAAATCAATATTTGACTTCTCTTGTGATTTAAACTGTTGACACTCAGGGATTCTCTGAAACAAAGATGTTCACCTAATCCGTTGAGGGTCTGCTGTGATGTACAAACTGTGTAACATATAAAGTGTTTAAACCTGATAAGTGTGATTGAAGCTTATGCAGCGTAAGAAGGCTTACTAGACCCACAGGACCTAGATCACAGTCAAACTAAACCAACTGGATTGAATTTATTACAGATGATCACCAAGTGCAGCTTTTACAACAGATACTGTGAACACAGAATATGATACTTTGATAATGATTTTTTGCTTATTTTGCAATGTGCAAATATCAAATGCAATAGAATAACAATCTATAACCATACATGCAGTACTTACATGTGAAGTGAGGTAAATGAGTCATCCTCAATAGTACACTCGTTTAATCTTCAATCAGTAAAAAAGAAATAAAACTCAGCCAGAAGACACTCAAATGTCAAATCAGTTTCTGTAATCTGTAATCATTCTTGTTGCACACAGGATAATGGGACCTCAGGTGAAGAAAATAGGCCGCCTGAAACAGAAGACAAGAATCGATTAAAGGTATTCCAAAATAAATACACAACAAATTTCAATGGGGCTAGATTAGAAATGTTCACCCAACCAGATTTTAATTGGACATTATGGGACATTGGTTGCGCCAGGGTTCCCAGACATACAAAACAATGTTTTCTATCCAAGTAGTAATATTATTATTGGAAAATCAACCTATAATTAGTTATTTACTGTTGTCTTGGCATATTAATGTGGGATATGAGTAATTTAACACAATATATGATTTATTTTTAAGTCCTATCACTCCTCCATATGCAAATGTTTATTACATTATTTAGCATGAACACTTGTCATAGTATGCATCTCCTCTTGTGTAGCTAAAGCCCACACTGCAGCGTGGGGGCAGTTCTGCTTCTCTACACAACAGCACCATGAGGAACACCATCTTTCAGCTCATGATTCACACACTAGATCCTCTAGGAGAGGGTAAGAGCACTTCTGTGTCTGTTCCTCATAGTGACAACTCATTAGTCAAACATAGCATGAAGCATTCCAAATATCCAATCTGGTGGTTTTGATGTTTGTGGTCACGTAGCTATAGTATGAGCAGATTACAAATCAGTTTTCAAGTGAACGTTACTGATTTGAAATGCTCGATATACCTAATTGAAGTGCATTGTGGGATTGTTCTTCGCAATTGTATGCAATGTTGTGCATGTATTAAAAATTATATCTTAATATAATAAAACTATAGACTACAAATATCAAGAGGCAGCATAATTAAAGAACCAATTAACTTATCTACCTTTTGGAATAGCCATAATATTATGACAGGGTTGTCAAGTCTGCAGTTTTCCGTGGAATTTATCTACTTTTAAAGTCTTGCCATGGGTTGTTTTTATTTCCACGGGTTAAAGGTGGAAGGATTTTGTTCTTTAAAATCACAGTCATTCTTAAGGTGAAGTTATTTATAAAAACAGACTGTGATTTTAAATAAGAAATTGTGTGTTATGAATAACAGCGACTGTAAAATTTGTATGCTATTTAGGTATAGGATTGACATATTTCAAGTTTTTGTATTCGGGCTAGGGTCGTTAAGGTTAGTTTTGGGCTAGTTTTAATTGGCCATTGGGCTGGTTTTGTTACACAGATCTGGCAACCCTGTAAGAGGAGCTTAGCCATGATGCCCTAAAATTGTTGCCTTTGTACGCAGCTCACTAGATATTAGAACAAACCATATGTCAATCCTCATAGACTCATTTTCATATACATTAAAGTTACAAAATGGCATCTACCCTTACCAAGGTCTATTAAAATAAAAGGATGTTTCAGATTTTACAGGTCCTGTTTTTAATGTTATACATTTTCCACACAGACTGTGTTGGTGACAAATTGTATAAAGATCAAAACTCTAATCAAATCTATTGCCTTAAATGCTGAAAGAAGTGTAATAGAAGAGTCCCTTTGTCCTTCTCCAGGTACAAATGGATTAGCAAAGTGTGTTCTATATAATGACAGTACTAAGTCCAGATTGATACTAAGAAGATAAATAGCTCTTTCTCAGTCTGTGGAGTGGAGGGTGATTCATAGAAGTGAGAGGAGGAATGAGCTTAAAGCAATGGCTCTATGATTTTTTGTCATGTCACATCAATGTTTATGTCACTCTGCAAATAAGGACTTTAATTTGATAATGTGCAAAAAAACACACAGACTACATTTAAGATTACATTACGGATTACTTTAGACATTATAGAAATGTGTGATAAAAATACTATTAAAAAATGTACACATTATACTGTGTTTAGAAGGTGTATTGACACTGTACAGTTATGATGCAATGTTTTTGTGTTGGCCATCATGCATCATAACATAAAGCAGAGGTCTCTGGTTTGATTGGTGGGGTTGGTCAGGGTCTCCAGTGGCTCATGACCTTCAGTCGAGCAGCACCTGTGCTCTCAGAGTCCAAACACAACCTCTCAGCACTGTGCTGCTCCATCTGATTAAGCAGCTTTTGACTGAGCTTATAAAGGCTGAATCAGATCCAGTCTCCTGCAGCTCATGCCTGTTATTATAATTACAGACTGTATTCTGTAAAGAAAATAAGACTTTTATTTTCATTTGTGCTATTCATTCATAACATATGGGCTAATAAATTTAATACACATCATTTTGATATACTCAGTATTTATCATGTTAATATTTTTGATGAAGAAATGTCTCTTAACTATTTTTTAAAAATTTATATTTCACCTTAAAAAATTTATTTTTTCATTGTGACATTTTCAGTTGACAATTAAGCACAGTTTCCTCACATTAATTGTCATTACCATAACATACCGTAATGCAATAAATCTGTAAATACACTGTTTAAAAATTATAGGTGCTAAATGATGCCAGAGAAGAACCATTTTCAGCTGTATGGTGAAAATGAAGAACATTCGTAAAACCTTTCTGTTCCACAGAAGGTTCCTTGGTAGTGGAAAAAGTTTCTTTAGACAATACAAAGATAGGAAATAAATGGTTCCGTTAAGAACTTTAGACTTTTTTTTCTTAAGCAACAAAAAGGGTTCAGCTGTGGCATCGCTGAGCAGAAACTTCCAGCGCCTTTATTTTTAAGAGATTAAAACCTTGGTAAGATTATTGGGTTACGAAGCCTATTTGTAGGCTTATTTTAAAATTGAAGCTAGTCACAGTGCAGATATGTGATTTTAAAAAAGGTTTACAAAAGTTGTGTGACACACTCACCATAGTATTTATTGTAAATGAATCTACTTTTACTCATTAGAGTCAGTGTTTAATGGAGGTGCAAAAGCTAGAAGCTCTTTGGAAAGTAAAGGTAAGGGGCTTAGTGTATGTGATGTGGTTCTTGTGATGTGATTGCTTTGTTGTAGTAGCCTGTGAAATGTGAGGACAACACATCGTGTCACGTCTGTGAAACTCAGGGCATTTGTAATTTGTTGACAGTCAAGTCAACATTCAAGAAAATCTATCACAGCTCTATTCTTCCTTTCCTGGTTTGCAGTGAAATTTAAAGACAAGGCTCAGATTTTGAACAACATGGCCCGGGGGAAAGTAGAGAACAAAAAGAAGGAAAAATCTGGTGAAGGTGAGATTTTATAATATTAGTCTGTTTTATTATGATTGCGCAGAGCTTTGTAGACAGGTCAGTGCATTGTTCGACCTCACAGATGAGCTCTGTTGCATATTTATAATGGTTATTAATGTCGCATTTCCACAAGCGCTGTACTACCAGCTGTGTGTTGGATGAAAGGTACAAAGAGAGGGCACGCTGCCAAGAGTTTGGCCCATTTTGCCCTCTGCACAGAATCCTGCATTCCACGTTTCCACCTTTTGTTTCTACTCGAGAGCTGCTTTACACATTAGCTGACATAATGACCAAGCTCCATCTCATGAATTAAGTATGAGATGGAATCAGTGAGGATTTTATTGTGCCACAATCATTCCTTACTCCTGTTGAATACATCTTCACTCCACATCTGAGAGGAGCACGTAGGACATTGTTGCTACATGTTTTTGCAATCTTAATGTGATTTTATTTTTTTTAAACATCTCAGTCGGTGATCAGACAGACCAGTCTAAGGATTCGGAGGACGCAAGTCCTGCAGCCAAGGATGGAGAGGCCAATCAGAAGACAGAGACACAAAAGGTGGGGACGTTCCTGCATCTTAAAAGTCGTTTGCAAGAAGAAGATCTGAGACACTTGTATGCTTTTAATAAACTTATGGGATCTTTAACGTGCTGTGAAGCTGACAGAGATGATCTGTTAAACATAGTATGTGCTTCTTATTTACAAAACCGGTAACCCAAAAAATGTCATTTTACTCACTGTCAAATTTGTGTATGAATCCGTAGGGTGTAAAAGCGTTGTGCAAAACAATATGTTAGCCATGCTGACAGAATTTTACTTTTTCTCTTTCGTTTTGGCTTTGTTTTTTTCATTTGAAAGGAAGGGGACACTGCAGCAGGAGGTGGATCAGACAATCCAGGAGGTTCAGACGGCGGCTCTGACAGCAGTGAGGAAGATGACAGTGATGAAGACAGTGATGAGGACAGTGATGATGAAGATGAGGAAGAAGGGGACAGTGATGAACCTCTGTCCTTAGAATGGCCAGACACTAGACGCAAACAGGCCACATATTTGTTTCTGTTGCCCATTGTCTTCCCATTGTGGCTCACAGTTCCAGACGTCAGAAACCCTGTGAGAACCCAACGTAACATCTTAACATTTACAGGATTAGCATTTGTTTTTTTCCACTAATAGCAATTTAATCTTATTCTTGATTTTGCTTTACAGGCATCCAAGAAGTTCTTTGTCATAACGTTCTTAGGCTCAATAGTATGGATTGCTATATTTTCTTACCTTATGGTGTGGTGGGCACATCAGGTCAGTACAGAAACCATTTGTTAATACAGTGGCCCCAAAAAATATTTGAATACTTGAGCCAAACTAAAAAAATAAAGGCAAAATATAGTGGTAAACCTTTTAGGTGATGACTCCATAAATCAACAAAAATAATTTGAGTGTCCAAATAAATTTTGGGCCACTGCAGTTCTGATTGTTTTTAAAAGTCATTTATCAGTGAAATTGCAGTGAATCATTCTCATTTGATTTTCTGTTTTAGGTGGGTGAGACCATTGGCATTTCAGAGGAGATCATGGGTCTTACCATTCTGGCAGCAGGAACATCCATTCCTGATCTAATCACCAGCGTGATCGTGGCTCGAAAGGGCTTAGGAGACATGGCGGTCTCCAGCTCTGTAGGCAGCAACATATTTGACATTACTATGGGGTGAGCTGATCAAAACAACAACTGTGATATAGCAGAAACATATTCCAATTGTATTCATAACGTTTTCGTACCTTACCGTATCTTGCAGGTTGCCGGTGCCCTGGCTGATGTTCTCGTTCAGTCATTCATTTGCCCCGGTGCCAGTGAGCAGTAACGGTCTCTTTTGTGCCATCGTGCTTCTCTTCCTCATGCTCCTTTTCGTCATTATTTCCATCGCTGCCTGTAAGTGGAGGATGAATAAAGTGTTGGGATTCACCATGTTCATCCTTTACTTTGTGTTCCTGGTTCTTAGTGTAATGCTGGAAGATCGAATCATTGTGTGTCCCGTGTCCATCTGAGCAGGTGTGGTTTTCACACACGTTGCTTGTCACACATTACTAGCTCAAATGTTTGGAACTGTAACTTTACATGGATGGTTTTCAAAGCGTCCCCGAAACTATGGGAAACAATTTTACTCACATTCTAAGTTAATTATCTGTGAAAAACTTGATGCAATGTAACAATTTAGTTTTTTGTGTTTATACCAAAATTATATACACTAATACATATGTGCAAAATCACAGCATTAACACAAAACAAAGGGCAAACAATATGACCTGTATCACCTATTTCCAGTTTAATGCTACAGTAATGCAGTTGGTCTGAATGTTGATTTTTATTAAGTGAATATGTGTAATATCCCTTTAATTTTATCCATGAATAACATGTGCATATGGCAACAAATTGTTTTTATTTTATATTGTGGTTTATATTGTGGATTTATAAGTGTACACAGAATTCACTAAATTGGGAGAAATTGTGATTTTACTGTAAATTATGTATTTTAATCCCATTCTGCAATGGTATTATTTTTGTAACAAGGAAAACCGTTACAGAAATGCAGATATTGTGCTGTAAAATATGATTAACATAAAAGTAGAATTATATATAACAAATGATGAATTATTACTAATTGTAATATACACAAAATACGATGTGTCTCTTCAGTGTTGTTCAGTGTCAATTATTGTATTGTCTCTTAAAAGCTCATTGTAAATATTCACTTGTTTCAGCGCAAAATTAAATGGGATTTTAAATGCGACACGTGTTGTTCTCTTTTCACGGTTACAAACATACTGGAGCCAGTTTGAGTACTGTATGTTTATTTACATTTCTGAACATTTTTATAGATCTGGCTCAGATCTGACAAAATGATATATACAAATATAAATAGAGGTAACAAAAGGAGTGATATGTAAAGCACATTAAAAAACAAACAAACAAACAACGAATCATCTTACACAAAAACTGCTTCTACTGTAGATTGGCTTACCATGAAATAGATCAGTTTTTCACTACAATGGCAAGTGATCTTAAAAAGCAGGTGATAGAAAAACAGTTTCAGCATTAATAGCAGTCTTAGCTATATATTTGTAGTAAATGTGGAGTTTTACACAGCATCAGGTCACTAAAAATAAAAGTCTTTGTAGTTTTTTTTATTGAAAATGTTTGGGGCAGTATTATCTGTTGTTCTCACTCAGGGCACTAACAACAATGCATTAATGTGTAATGTGTTACATACTGTATATCATTTTTTTAATCCATGATGGTAAACTGCATTTGTCACGAGCATTGTAATTCAGAAATCCTCCTACCAACCAACCAAACTTAAAGTGCGTCTTTAATTAATGTTAAGGAAAAGTATTCAAAAACAGCATGTAAAGTTCAGAGATTAGAGTAAAATAAGTGCCTGTACGCTCAAAGGCTTCATATTATTCGTACCATGACAATGGGAACTTATGCATTAGTGTACAATATAAACCAAATGTTAAAAAAAATGGGAAAAATGATTATTTATGTAACAGTACTATAATTGGAAGTAAAATGCAGACTCGTAAAAATTTGTCCATTTGTACTCTTTATCTCATACTTGTTATATTTCATTACTTTTTATACCCTGTTATACTTCGTCTCTATAATGTTTTTACATGATTTGTCCGCCCCAAGATAAGGCATTTCTCACCTCAAAATCCCATAAAACATATCTCGCTATGTAAACGTCCTTACAATTCATAAATGAATATTATTTGGTCCAGTTCTGTACCTCAGGAGTTAAAACCACATTGTCACTGACAGTCAAACACAACCGGTCTCCAGGACCACAACATCAAACAGCACTCGAGTGAAACCTGTACACACAACAACAGCATATTCTTTACAAACAGAGACACGTCGATTATAACAAATTCCAGTCTTAAAATATAACTGTATCATACAAATATTCAAAATCATAATAGACATATATACACAAAAGTCTATACAAGTGCCCATAGATGCCAGTTGATTGTGTGTAGTGGGTTGTTCATTGTGCTTCTATACTTTGTGTATTAAATGTGACTGCGGTTTGATTGTTCTACAGCTACTGGTCCCAAATCCACTCCAAGATTCACAGAATGACCTGAGCACAATGCTATTGCTCCTAACCTACAATGACCTCAGATCTCAAGTTTACCTGAGTGGCGATAGAGGATCTAAATGTGGCCCAAAACCTACATATGAGAGGGGTTCGAGACAGATGGAAGAGCAGAGAAAATGCATATGATCGGAGGTGATAAAGTGGTGCATTCACAGAAAATGTACAGAGAACATACTAGACCCATGCCAAAACAGCCAGGAACCGTCTTCTCCACGTCTCAAAAGTGCCCTCATGAGAACCAGAGGTAGCTTGGGTTACAACAAAAGTTCAGGATCACATGAATGAAAGTGTGTTCCTTCTTTGGCTGGGATGACTTTGTGTTATGGATGTGAGGACAAGATTAAAAACGAGACGTGAAATCACAGGATAGGCAGCCCGAAGGTTCTCCTGCACTCCATGACTCCAGCGCTGGGTGGTCGGTCACAATTGTGGGTCATCTTCACCTGGCTGGGGGTCAAACGGTCGTATGCCATTTTGTATTCACGGTCAAATGCATCTGTGTGAATAAAAATATGGTATTATATTCAAGAATAATACTAATGTATTGTATAACTACAGAACTGATAAAAGTTCTTACCAATATTTATGCTACTTTTGCCCAAAGCTACCAGAGACAGAAACAGGATGTCTCTATATAAGCTCCTGCATATTAAAAAAGTAAATGATTTAAAATACGAGTCAGAGAGTGCTTCTTATTAAATATGCATAAGTTCGATATATCAATATACATATTGTATTTCATACCGTTGTCTGACGAAGCCCAATCTGGTGCCCAGCAGCTGCAATATCTGACTCATGGGCTGATAGACATCGTTCTTCTGGATGCTTCTCACGATGCCCTGCAGCAGCTCTAGGCTCACCGTCTGCTCCTCTTCCCACAGAGCAGCAGATACTGAAGGATTTGCACCTATTAAAAATAAACCACGGATCATGTAGCTGGCCAGCACCTTGCCATTGCATGTCTAATGAATATCACTGGGGTGGACATGGTGTCAAGCATCGCAATGTGGCTGCAATGTGGCTGCTAAGAGCTCTGTGTGGTTCGTACATTTTCTAGACAAGAACAATATTCCAAAATATATATTTAATTTTTTTAAATATCATTTACATAAGATTGCCTGTTTGGTCAGTTGTCGCAAAACGTATGCACTTAAGACTTTGTAATATTGTAAGATATTGTAAGACTTCTTACAATATGTTTTCCAAAGTAAGTAGCAGGGCTGAATAGGGTCCTGATGCAGTCTAGGGTTGTCCCACAGGATCTGGACCAAGACATTCTTACTGTCCTCTGATGCACAGCTTTGCAGAGGCTGTAGCAAAATGTATAAATATTGTCATGAAAAGATGTGACATATAAAGATTCATCATGCAAGATTTCCTGAGCAGCATACCTGAGCATCTCTGTTATAGTGTTTGGAGCTCAGATACAGTCCTGGCAGGCTGCTGGGTAGGTCCAGCCTACGGAAAAACCACACCAGGTTCCAGAACACGATGGGGTGGTGATCCACAATAGCTGCGGATGAGATGGCCTGATCGCCCTCGTTCTCCAGCAAGCTCTCCAGTTCTTTCCAAAGCACAAGAGGACTCAGATACGGCACGGTAACTAGATCCTGCAGCACAGAAACAGCAAAACAGAGGTTTGTTTGGTGATACTAGTCACACAGATATTGTACACATATGTACATACATTATAAGAAACTTACAGGGTCTTTTATTCCATTGCTGTATAGTTTGCTTGTGGCATCATGTACTTGTTCAGCATCCTCTTCTGCATCTGTTTGGCTATTAATAAAAAGTACAGTGTGAGAGATTGTGAAATATACAAAAAGCCTAAGCTGATTTATTTTTGTGCAGCTAATCTTTAAAGGTTGCCGTGGATAGGTACCTTTCTTGGTCACCCATGTTTCTGATGTCTACATTAAGCAGCGGCAGAAAAGTACAGCCGCAAAACGGACACGTGCTGTTGAGGTTGGAGTCGTCAGCTGTCCAACCGGCCATTATCTCTTCATCATACACCAAACACTCACAGGTGTTACAGCGTGAACAACTGGACATGCGTACCTGGACAGATATTACAAAGTCAGCTTCAGAAAACAACTACAGAAATATTCAAACGTATTATATGACTTTCTGGAATACAGGACAATTGTAAATTGTGGTCTTATACAATCAATGTCATGTGTTTTGTAGTACTCTCTTGCTTCTCATATAGTTAAATCATTTCAACTTAAATGTCCATTTATTTACATATTTTGCAAGTTGCCATGTAATGAAGCATACAATCAGCTCATCAATGGGTTTATTTTGCAATACAAGATGTTGTCAGGGTTTATTTTGTGATTGTATTATACCATACATATGCAATATTAAAATGAAAAATGTTCAGAATTGTGTAATAAACTCACTTCAATAGCATAGTTCTGCACAGACAGAGCGAGGTTTGAATCTGCACTTGCATCTGGACTCTGCAGAGCTTTCATTAACATCAAAGATGACCCTGAAGGACAAAACACAAAACGCAACTTACTCTCTGCAGCAAAATGAGCTTTGAAGAGATTTAAAGAGCCCAATCGTCTCCAAAAACAAGTCACATTTCAAGGTGATTGCCGGCAGGGATTATGAATGCTAATTCATGGGCTGCTGAATGATGAGAGAGGCTCTACAGGAGTACAGAAGAAGAGCTTGTATGCGAGTATGAGTGATTGGGGAGCACTTCAGCACAACCCTGCTCGCATGATTAAAGATTCCCTCTCTCAGACCCTGTTACTGCAGGGCCAGACACACAGCTCTGTCTCATGGCTTATTTCTGCAGCTGCTGGAGCAGAAACAATAAACAGCCTCACAAACCTCTCAAAACCCTCCATATCCATTGCTAAAACATGATTAATAATCATCGACCCAGAGAATCAGTCACGAAAAAGCTAATTAAATTTATGCTTTGGTAGACACTTTTATCTAAAGGGACTAAAATGTATGCCTCGAATAAATCAAGAATCAAACCCACGACACTGTTCACACAACTGAGCTACAGGAATTAAAGGGATAGTTCACCCAAAAATAATATATTCTGTCAAAATATAATATATAAATAAACTTCTGTCACCGTTTATTCACCATCATGTCATTCAAAACCTGTGTATGATTCTTCTGTGCAACACAAACGAAGATATTTCGAGAAATGTCTCAGTGGGTTTTTTTGTGCATATATTAGGGATGTTTGCTGTGTTCTGCAGAAGAAAGAAAGTCATAGAGGTTTGGAATGACATGAGGTTGAATAAATGCTAAAAGATTTTTTATTTTCTGGGTGAACTATCCCTTTAACTATTAAATTGGATGCTTTCCATAGTAGGAATAAAAATGACTATGGTCAAGTCAAAGGGGTCTATTTCTGGGTGGACTATTCCTTTAATCTTTGCACTGTAAATTACAATCAGTACTTCTCCGTTATATGTATTTAAATTGAATTCCTTTGTCCTTAGGTCTCTTATACTACTACATTTTCTCAATGCAATCTTAACCAAGGACTGGAATTTACCATTCGTTACTTATGAAAGAGCCTCGTGGGTAGTTTTGTAGCACGCTGAGTCTCTATTTGTAGTCTATTCGGACATCTTATTTAAGAGATTTGCCTAAACACAGGCAAATCAATACAAAATGGATGTTTTTTTGTTTAATTTTGTTATCTGGAGTGTTTGGATTCATTTATGTAGGATGCAAATGAACAAAGATTTTTTTTAAGTAAAAGTAATTTGCTTACAGCATAAAAAACTGACAACCTCATTTTTACTGTTAAGTCAATGGGTTTTTTCCACTATAAGCACTGCAACAGCAGCGCTTGCCAAACTAGGACACCTAACTAGGACTAGGAGTGTCTGACATTTGGAGGAAATTCTTATTGTATAACCGTAGCGAACACATCACACACCAGTGAGGGAGGATTGGCTGAAGAGTCGAGGCGGTGTGGATGGGCTCTCGATGCAGGTTTTGCTCCTGTAAGGGCTTCTCCTGGGCCGTGTGATGGGTTGAGCTCCATCCCGCTGGGGAGAAGAAAGCCTGTCGGGGTCCACCCCAGAATCGCTCTCAATCAGAGAGGAGCACTCAGGGTCACATGACCCCAGTGAGGACACGCTGACCCGGTCAGAGTTCAAATCCTAGTGGGAGGGAATGGACATTCAGAGGTTAAAAAAAATGTATGAAAAACAAAAACCACGGGTTCCATGGATGATGTCATATTTACCTGTGCGATGGAGGTTTGGGAAAGCCGTGAATACAGGCGACTGGCTTTCTCAGCGACGCCCTTCCCTGCAGAAAGGAAGCTGCTCTTGAACACGTCCAGCGTCGGGGTGAGCAGAGAGTCCATGGAGAAAGATGAAGTGGAAGGGGTCGGCGAAGATGGAGAAGCCAGGGAGTTGGGGCGGTGCTCTCTGACCCGACGGACACGGCCCTGAGGGAGAGAGGGCGAGGAGAAGAGTCTGGTTCGTGGTTGAGGTTGGAGCTGAGAGGTGACGGGGGAGCTGGCCACTGCTGATATGCGTGGAGAACTGTGTGGAGATGGAGTCTGGCGACCCTTTAGGTCTCCGCTGAGAGACCGCTGACTTATCGGGCTACTAAGGTTGTTCATGTAGTGATGAATCTCTTCAGCCAGGTCTTGCCGGGCGGTGGGGGTGTCTGCATTATCGTCCTCGCTTGGGACGTGTGTCTCAGCGGCCATGAGAGAGAGAGGATCAAATCCTGCTTCAATCCCCGTTCGCTTAAACACTCGCCCAAGAGCACCGCTGCAGCTCATGCTCCTCTCCATGGCAACATGTTCCCTCTCCATGGCAACCGTGCAGCTAACAGTCCTCTCCACAGCGAGTTTAGGTGGGCTCATGACGCCACCCACTGCTTCTTTTTCGCCTACCGTGTTTTCTGGGGTTAAGTCTAGTGTGCTGGGTCTTAGAGACCTTTCTCCAAAAATATCAAGAGAGTTTGGCCTTTTGGTTTTTGGAAGGACTTCAGAAAAAACACTACTGTTGGTTGCGGATGGATAAACTCCAAGCATGGGGAATGAGTTTTCTTTTTTCGGGGGTACAGTCTGAGACACTGAAATGGGCATTACAAAGAATACAATATGAATAAAGATACGCTTGATTATATCAACATAAAGCAGTTTAAATTATGTGCAGTTTCAGATTTTACCACTAGGTGGAACCAAAGAGGTGTTTAGTTCTCTCACTGATTTCTATTTGATAATAATAATAAAAATAACAATAATAATAATAATAATAACAATAACAATAATAATAATAATAATAAATGTGTAAAACCTAAATGTTATCACACTGCATTTAAAATTCAATTTAAAATGCAAAAGAAAAGTATTTTTGAAATGATAAGTTATCAAAACAAGTAGTATGACTGTTTGTATATTTAGAAATAAGTGTTATTCATACATGTACTCACATAGACAAGAGCTCCTTTCCTTCTCCTTCACATCTGGGGAAGAGTTTTGCTCCTCACCTCCTCCTAACCTCACCTCCTCTTTAGACAGAGAGTCATAACCCTGATCAGACTGACCGCCTAAAACGATACATACAAACAAACACTCAAAAAGTGCAACTCAGTACAAAACTTTCTTGTAAAATGAAAGAGGCCACAAAAGCTACTTCATAAATGTTTAATGTGAAGAAGATCTTTAGCAGCGCTCATCAGAATTTGCATTGTACTTTGACGGTGTTACTACACAGATTTCGGGTGATTCAATGTGGGAGAGAGAAAACTTCAAACAAAGCTATTTCAGCACATTCTAACACTAGGTAACCCAACATTACATCAAGAAAAAACCTCTGCTTTGTTCTCATGTAAACTGTAATTGGGTAGAACACACTAACAGGCGACACAGACCCACACACAGGGTGGTTGCTTGTGAGTCACACTGCGAAACTGATGGGGCATAAAGCTGACATCATAGTGCTGCCTCCAGAGATGAGCTAAAATAACACCATTAGTCATTCCTTGTTTTCTTCCTCGCTTCTTTGACTATTTTACCATTTCAGTCAGTTCTGTATTCAACACTGTATTCAAGCCTTAAGTAACTTTACTTCTGTCATAACAAAGCTTTAAGGAGAGTCAGTTTAAGTCCCTTTTGGGATGTTGTGGTACTCGGCGGCCATGTTTGTTTGATGCCTCCGGCAGCTTTTTCAGTCATAGCAAGAGTCGGGCAATTTCAATGTTATGAAAGTGACATTATCAGTCAAAACTTGAAATATAAATTCTTGCAGAATGTAGGCCTATACTGAATCATCTGTTTATATTTTACTAAACCCCTGCTGATAGAGTCCAGACATAAAAAAAAAAAAAGTCTATGAACAAGTTATCTATTTTTAAGAAATGGAAATATACATACGTTATGGATGTGACAAAAAAGACTACACATTTTTGAGAGGCAACAAACTGCAGGATTTCTGTGAATTAAAAGCAATAATACCCAACAAATGAAGAAGGGGTGGCTCTTCAAAAAACAATAGTATAGTTATTTTATTGTTTTGATAATTTTCATGTGCCAATTTATGGGGAATACACTGTGATTCTGTGATTGATTGCATTGTGTTACGCCCCATTCTCGCAATCGGTGTGAAAAAAATTTATCGCTTGTCGCCAAAAACAGTTATACCATCACGTCACATCGCCTCTTAAATCTCCTCAACAAGCGTCACTGCCCGAAGCTTTAGAATACTTCAAAAGCCATTCGAACACATCAACTTTCTTCTCTATCTCTCTCTCAGATGTCTTTCAGCAGATTCACACAAGCAGATGTGTGAGACTAATGTGTGCTTCAAGAGACCAAAGACTGAAAGTGAGAAAAAAAACTGCTACGAGGAAAGATCCTTCACTCCCACGGTGAAAAATAATGAATATCTGAGAGACTTCAGACGAGTTTAAAGAAAAGCGAGGCACGTTCTGCTCCGTAGAGAGCCCAGCGGAGGACTGATGATGGAGGAGAGAAAGAAACCAGACCGGGTACCTGTGCTGGATCTGTCATCACTGGAATCCATTTTAGTGAAGTCGGTATCGATAGAAGCTCGCTCGGCAGAATCGTTCGAGCTGTCCAGACTGCCATGGCTGACGCTGTCGAGATCGCTGGCATCTGCTCGAGAGAGAGCGATAGTTAGTAGAGGACTAACAAGTAACATATTTGAAAACAACCACAGTCTTTGATGTGAATTTCAGTCAGGCTTTCCACCCACAGAATACATATTTCAAAGAGGCAAAATCGGCAAATGCATGTTTCTTCCCTCTTATTTTTTTCTTTTTCTGCACGCATTTCTCTACTGTTATGTACTGTTACTGAATAATATTTTTGTTATTCTCATAGCGCTAAACAAACATCCCTTTTGTGCAAGATGACAACAAAGCTGCATTTTTTTGGTTTGATGACGCAGCTCGTTTTAATTGCAAAATCCTCCTTGTGTTCTTCTAATGTAGTTTGCAGAGGGCTGTGTGGGAAAGGATGAGATGAAGTGATCTCAGACTGTGAACTTCACTGGCTGAGGAGGCCGCTATCCTCTCACATCTTAATTGGAGCCATTAAAGCCGCTCTGGTTCAGTAGGCAGACTGGATGGAGCTGAGAGATGGTATCTCCCTCAGGCACTAGACTCAGGTTGAGCAACACTGACTCTGTGAAAATCTACAGATTTTCTGACAGTTTGTGATTCTCTGTAGACTAGGCTGGCCTGTCAAATTACAAGGCATAAAAACACAACTACAACCTTGTAATATAACGGACTATTTATAACAGAACTGGGAGTAAGAATGATTATTATTTTGCAGAAGCAATTTATGTAACTAATAATGATCTGGCCTGAACTTTCTGATCTTTTTTTAATAATGGCTCGGTTTTAAAATCTAGTGAGCTGCCTGCTGTCTACTCCCTACACAAGCAGCATCATCCTACATAAAATAGGCTGTCATAAGTGATCAGTTTTTATTACGGATATGTGACCCTGCCAGTAAAAACCCAGCTAAAGTCATTTTTGTGATTTACTGTTTTCTAACCAAAATCATCCTACATATTGTAAAGAACATTCTGTGAAAATATATCCTTCATATCTTTAATATTGACTGAGTAATGACATGTCAAAGATTGAAATCAAAGTGATATTTAATTTGATATTCTTTAAGGCACTTACTAATGTTAACAAACACAACCTTATTGCAAAGCATTGCGATTCAACTTGGATACAGAGGATGGATTTCTTTACTGAAAGTGTTGCAATGCTTTACAGGATATAAAGAACGTGTCATTTTTCAGCATTGTTATTACAGGCATTTCTGAGGAATGTGTGAATAGCGTGCGTGTTGGGGGTTTAGGTCTTACCGGACAGATTGGTGTCTTTCGGGTGGGTGGTCTGTCTCCTCCACACTTGTTTAAACAGCACCACACCCCGAACCACATTTCTCAACTTTCCCCACAGGAAATAACCCCCTCTGGTGGAAGATGGCCATGTGCTCTCCAGTACGGCCTGGAAAGAGATGAACACGCATACACACACATGCATACAGATTAACTATATAATTCTACAGTGCAACGCCTCTCATTATCTTAAGTAGATTGTGTTCTCTCCCAAGGACTAGCTGTAATTACTCTGATAGAATTGGAACAACACTCAGCTGGCCAGACTCATGTGTCTCGGTAAGTGTGTCCTCCTTTTGGGACATTGTACGAAGTATAAAAATAAAGATCCCCAAGGAGATGATTGCAAGTCTATGCTTTTGTTTAGTGATAATAGCCACGAAAAACAAAGTCACATGTCAGGTCCTTTGCCAACTTGAGACACTTGAGCATAGGAATAAAACACCTACTTATTATAAAATTGATTTGTGCTCTCTGTCTTTTGAGGAATTGATTTTACAGCATTTGCACAAATCTGTTACTGGTGTCCTTTAGAAAATGTACATTGGCTGCTAAATGTTTTTGCACAGACATCCCACCTAAAAATAGACCAAACTAAAATCTGTATAGCAATATCAATATCTAGTAAAGACATCTTAAACTGCATTTAAGCTATACAATTTTTTTAATCAATATGGATGTGTTCCCTGGGAATCGTGCATGAAGATTTTCTTTCATGCTTTAACACAGAACTGAAATTATACCTTAGGACAGATCTATATATGTACATTGAAATGCATTACTATATTAACGAATACAGTACATCGCATAATACAACTGCGCTCACCCTGTTATAGTATCCATAGGTAATGGCGTTGGGCTGCACGCCGGCTTTTTTCATCTCAAACAGAACCCGAACGGCCAGAACAGGTTGTCCGTACTGCCCACACAGCTGCATCAGAACCCGGTAACAGACCTTTGGTGGAGCAGAACCAAACAATTACTTACAAAACCACAACACAGACTGAAACTGTTCTGGTGGATAACTGATGGATGTGTATTAGCTGACTCTACCTCATCGGGGGGCTGCAACTTTTTGTCCTGCATGTTTCTCAGCACGTCGTAGGCGTTATGCAGCACCCGCACCTTGGAGTGGCAGGCGCTGACGTATGCGGGTAGGCAGATGAACCACAGGCCGTGGCAGTGCCGGAGAAGACACTTAGACCACATCTGAGGGATGGCGGCGTAGGTTTTTGCCATCTTCTGGGCTGATCTGATCTCCTGCAGAGACGGGACGGGTTAGAGAGGTGCTGGGGGTTTGATGAGCGAGATCATGGGATTAGCGTATAAAAGACAGACCTGTTGGGAGCGTCTAAAAATGGCAGCTGGGCTGATAGGACTGATGTGTCTCAAAACTGAAGGTGCTGTGGAGGCTCTGGGACCGTCCTGAAGCTCAAAGAGTTGGGCGTTCAGTACCGGAAACCCACAGTAGCTGCATGAAGGAAAACAGTTTGATGTAACTTTTAGGCTTTGCTTGTTATTCCTCTACATTTTTCTATGCATATATAAACTCATCTATCCATAACTATATCTCTATACATCTATCATACATCTATATCTATAAATCCAAATATCTACATCTATACATCCATCTGTCCACCCATCCATCCATAAACCCACCCATTCATCCCTATATATCTATACATGTCTATCTATATCCATCCATCCATCCATATATGTGAGCTATTGTATGAGAAAGTGTTTCTGTATTGGGCTGGTTAAGCTGCGCTAACAAACAGCAACAGTGTTTAACACAGAAAAAATGACACACACCAGCTTTTACTATTCTGAACAACACGAAGAAAAGCTCAAGCTATAAATAGAACAGACAAGCCTAATGACCAGACCCAGATAAAATCTGCTGACATGTAATTTTCCCACACGTTCTGCACTGATGAGGATGGAAAATCTGTGGAATTCTTTGAAAAGATTTTAAACAATTTCAAATGCGTTAAATGAAGCTTTGAAAATTACACTCCTATTGGTAACTAAAACCTTAATATGCAAGTGGTGGGAGATATAAAGTTAACCTCTCAGAAAATCTAGCAAAGCTTTCTGCAGGAACAGACTCTGTGTGGTCGTGCTTTTCATTTAATACATGGGAAATATTCACAATCTTAATCGTCAATGTCAAGCCACCCCACTGTAACACAATCATACCAAATCCCAAAATAACACATCCACTTAACGTAAATCACACGCTCCCTACGGAGGCTGTATTATTGCTTTCAGGGAGGGTTTCTGTAGACACTGGATCCTTTGAGAGCTTTATTCTACACTGTGCATCCTGGGAGAGGTTTTGTAGGGGATTATATACACCATGTCTTGTCATGTATGCGTACTGTGCATTTGTATGCATGGGAATGTGTGTCAATATTATGACGGTTTACCTGTAAACCAATGGTGGCTCCTCTCCTTCAGGCAGTGCTGGCAGCTCTGGGGGGGTGATGTAGACCGTGTGTTCACTACGGTGAGATTTGTCAAGTTCAATAAGCCTTGTGTCCTCAGGCTTCTCGCTGTCAACCTAGAGTAAACACACCATTTATCAGCAACAAACCACAAACATACAGGTGCATTCTCACTGTCCCACGATAAAGAAATGGCCATGTTTTAAAGGCCATGGGGCTTAACTTATGTTCATTATGATTTTTAATTAAAATGTATGATTAGATAGATCAGACACCTTTTTAATTTAAATCTAAGTGCATCACACTTCGCTTTTCCATAAAATCAGAACTGATTTTAATCAGAAGTTAGGCTGGCACCTCCCTGCACACACATTCACTGACCCAGTCATACCGAGAGATTTTCTGCCATCTGGACACAATAACAGACCATCAGATCAGCTGAAGCATTGGTTTTAGTGTAAACGGGCCCATTAATCTCCTCACATCTGATCGAAGAAGCTCTGATCCTCTGAGCTTTCATCCAATCCTCCCCATCTGCCACTGATGCACCGCAAATGCACTGACCTGGACTTAACGCTCACTGTTGTATTGTTAGAGGAAAGTAAAACCGTTCCAGTGCAGTATATGGGCTGGTCAGGGCATGGAGGAGCCACTGTGCATTTAGCCTCCAGACAAGCCTGTCTACAATCGCTGTAAATGGACCGTAAATGCATCATAAAGCCCATGCCACCAAGCTGCATTGGAAATCAGGGAGGCTAACGAATAAAATATGAATTTTATATCTATTGATAGCGGAAAAATCAGTTTAAGCCTCTGTAAAGCAAGCCTCAGCCTTATTAGATGCTCAGTAAGAATAACAGATAAGATTTAAGCTCTTCCTGGACTTGCCAAATAAGTTTTCCTGGGAAGGATCAATGAATCTCTTTTTAAGAGAACGATGGGACCAATGACTCAGTAGGTCAAACTAAATATTATGTAATTTGTTTGCAGTCAAATAAAAAAAAAAAAACAGTCAAATAACTGTTTGATTTAAATTTCTAAATCCAGTTTAAAACTCAGATTTGTATGATTTTGTTAAAGTCTCCTGTATTTGTTAAAAATGGGTTCTGAATGGTTAGGATATCAGACCATGGAAAATGTAGTGTCCTTTACTACCCCAACAGTCTCCTGTGTGCACACGACTCACTAACCCACGCCAGTTTATATCAACTCAAGCTGTCATTTTCATTACCAGCCCAGTGCTAAAGAATTCTCCTCCAAGGTCCCTGAACAAGGAAAGGACAAGCCGGAGCAGGATATGTGTGACTTCTCCGTCGATAGAATAATTGAAAGCGTGAAGCAAGGAGACATTCAATTGTCTTTACTGCACACCGCAGCCTTGCGGGTAATACAGGTGAAAGATGACTACTGTTTCTTTAAACAAGAATAAATTGTCTCGTTCCTGCCTTCTCAGTTCTGTCGAGACTGATAAAACCGTACTACAAAGGCACGATGAAGTCACCCGGGAATATATTTGTCAGCAACATCGTTCTGCTGAAAATATCACTTCAGATGCACGCACAGTCTGGATCATCTTTGGACATGAGACGACAATTGAGAATATGAAGATGTAAAGTCATGCACTGAAGAATTAATTATGCATGCAAGATGGATCTGGAGTTCTGCAGAGACTCTTTGCGAAGCTTTGAGAGAGATTTATTCTATGTGCACACCAAATCATTGCATCGCCACACCCTCAGCAAAACCCAAAACCATTTCAAACGGTCATGTTAAAATATCCAAAGCAACTTCAGAATTATTAGATGTACAATGTCAGACGTTTGGACAGCACAGTGAAATGAATAACATTTTAAATGAATACAATTTTGTGATGACAAGACTATTAAATATTTTTCTGAAGCAAGAGTTAGTTATTCTAGTGTTCAGTCCTAATCAAAAGAGAGACAGTTGCAGCTTACCTTTCCTCCCTTCTCTGTGCCAAACAACTTTCCAAGAAAAGGCAAGAGTTTGAAGAGGAGAGAAAAGAAAGCAGAAAAGGAAAAAGATGAATACAGGCTGCACAGAAGAAAAGCCAGAGAGAACAACACTCACAGAAAATTAATTACCTGACATAAGAAAGCCCAAGGGATCATAACAGCGAAGCTTATAATGACTACATTGCTTCTTACTGTTCCCACAAATCACACAATATCTGCTCTATTGAAAGCTGTGTATTTTCATATCTTGCTCTTTTGTTACTTTTAACTAAAAGCCTGAAGTGTTGTTTAAAATGGCGACTCCGTCAATGAAGAACCTGACTCTATTCAACATAAAAGGTGTTATATTTATTCCTTAGTGAAAGCTAAATATACAGTCTATATTTAGGCCAATATCTCTAATACCTTGTCAACGCAGTCGTCAAAGAAAGCGAGGCTTGCGTCCTTATCGCTGACGAAAGAGCACTCTTCGATGAAACGGATAAACATCTGAGTCTTTGTCATGAGGGAGTAAAACTTTTGATGGGATCGGTCACGACTCTTCAAAAAGCCTGCAAGAAAACAAAAGCCATATCTGAATCCACAGACGTCGTGCAGAGAGTGAGACAGTGTCTATTACGATGACAAAGATAACCTTAGTAATGAATTATTATGATGACTCATTGTCACAGATGTCCGTTTCAATTAAACATTTAATCAATCAAATTTAGGATCGCATTAGTATGCAACAAGGCATGTCCAGAACCAATGTATTCCTAACATCCGGTTTATCAGGAATTCATTTGTTGTTTGATTTTTAAGGCAGTGCAGGTGTCATTGCCAATACATCCCACAATCCTGCAGAAGTTAATTCAATTGGTTGTCATTAATATATTTATCAGTAATACAGCTCACTTAGGATTCAGACACAACAACTGCCACTTAGATCGGCTTCATTGAGAAATTCTGTTGCAAGTGTACAAGCTCAGATACAGAACAGTGACTTCCGTGATTATGTAAGAGCCTGCAGATGTGTATTAATCACTGCAGTTTTTCGGACCTGTCAGAAACGCCCAGTTTCCAATGAGGCTTCACTAAAATCGCCACAATTTCAAGCTTGATTTAAGCCAGACTGTGTAGGCATGAGACCAGATTTGAGCATTATAGCAGCTGCTGCGCTTCAGAATCCAACTAACGAATCACAGCGGACCCTCTGCATGTGGCAGGGTCAAAATAAGATACAGAGGACATTTAGTTCATTGTTTTCCCAGTTTCTTCAGTGATGATGCAAGACTATTACAGCTGTCTCTGACATTCACCCTTTCACTATTATAAATCACAAACAACAATAGCTGTGCTGTTCTTGTACCCATCACATAGTCTTTGTATTGATACAGAAGGACAAGAATAGATCATCACGTCCGTCTCCAGTGATTTTACATCAACTTGTTGCCTTTACTCATTTGTATCTAGCCTTGCTTTTTTCCCTGCCATGCACAACCCTCAAAGACGTACAACCTCTTTTTGAGATCTACGCCTCACCTTGCAGATCAAACAGCGAACTGGCATCCGTTGCTTTCTCAGATGGAGCCTGCGTGATGGGCAACAGGTACGAGCGGTAGCCCTTTAAGATGGCCGCCATGAAGCGAAGAAAAGCCTCCTGAATCTCCATTTCCAAGGTTTCCAAACTTTTCACAACACTGCCAGGTTCTCGCTCGGTCATGAAGGCCTCCATCTGCCCTTCCTCACGGCTCATCTGATAACCTGTGGAGAAACGCAGATTATATAAGTGAAGTTCAAACAGCTCACGCGAGAGGCAAGCGTGCTATTTTACGGACGTACAGCAGGCCGGTTTTGAGATGTGGCTGTTACGCAACCATAACTGCCGTGCAAGTTTTGAAGGTCAGCAAAGAGATTAAAGGCTCTATCTGTTAATACAGGTTCACCTCAATAGACATAAAAACGTTCCCCTATAAAATATATGGGAACGCAGTCGTGCAGTGCACAAAGATACATCATTTTTATCACAGATTCCCAATAAATAATTTATGTGTTTAGGCTTAGTTCAAGAGATATGCTGAGGTTTGTACATTCCATATATGAGATTTTGGAGAATTGAGAAAGCATGGGTCAAAGGTCAAGCTTGATTTAAAGAGTAAAGCATCAATCATTTTCCAAGTATCAGCGTATAGACGCACACAAAACAAATATTTCTTGCATCGTGCTTCCTCTACCAAATTACCCGACCTCTAAATCTCTTCACATCTCAAGGATGACTGACCTTGGCTCTTACTCGGTCAAGCATTCATAAAACATTTTTAGGTAATGAAAACGATACTGTCCAAAATGAACAGCACAAGGCCACTTAGAATGATGTTCCTTGTGCACTGAAGTGAACTAATATTGCCCTGTAACAGACACCGAGAAATAATTTCCACAGTGACCCCCAACTAACCCTCATCCAGTTGCTGGTAGAGTTTGCTGAGAGTGTTGATCAGATGTTTACAGGCTTTTCTTGGCAGGATCTTCCAGGTCAGGGCTCTGCGCTCTTCTTTGCTGAAATAGGCCACACATGTTTATCATTAGAGAGAGAGAGACAGAGAGACAGAGAGCTGGAGTAAACAGTGAACAGCTCATGGACAACAGAACTGAGAGCTGCTTTGGAGTTTTAATGGAGCTTTTACAACCACTGCAAACGTTTAAGTACATACTTAGAGATAAACAAAACAGCAACATGTGTTGAACACATGGCGGTTCTGGTTGTCCGATCTTCACAACAACATTCCTAAATGGTCATATATCTCTACCCTGATCTTTAAACCATCTGCATCAAGATGAAGATCATTATTACTTTTTATTTTTATTAATTTACTCTATTTAATATAATTCTAGTTGGAAAATATTTCACACCAAAAACATACCTAGATTAGATAGCACCAATCACACTTATGTAGAAATGAGCATTTATTTAATCATTGAAAGAGGTAGGCTCAACATCTTCAGTAGGTCAAGGATCAGGAGAGATCTCAAAAATGTCAAAAGAGGTCAAAACTTACTGGGTTATAGTGTTGGTGTCCAAGTCCACACAGCTTATGTCTGTCGGTGGCTCATAGAGGTCAAAGTAGCGTGAGTCCAACCCTACGATAAAAGGGCACGGAGCACTGAGCACATCTGCCAAGGCCAGCGGGCAGAGAGGAATGTACGGGCACGGCCAATGGAAAGGAAAGATCATCTGTGGGTATAGTACAGGTAAAATGATTTTAAATACTGTGGTGGTGAAAGTTTTCGAGTGAAAGCCATTATTGAGTGAAATGTTTGCCTAAGAGAGATCAATAAAAGGTATTATTACAAGGCCCACCCCACGGTCTCTTTTCTCTCATATATAATAATTTTAATGCAAATCAATATTTCATGTCCATTATTTATTTATTTAGCAGCTGTGCAATAAATAAGCAAGAATGTTAGGTCAGCCAGTCATGATTTGAAAAAGGACCGTCATCGTTTCACTGGTGGGAAACTTTCACTTTAAATTTTTTAGAGTTCTATTCTAATCATGGCAAGTTATACATTAATGGAAAGGTCTAAGACTTAAGAATAAATATTTGACAAATGTTCAAACATAACAACAAACATAAACTAAACAAATGTAATAAAAATGTTAATGTCATTTTTAAAATACAATAACATTAAAAAATAATTCACAGTAGTACTGGAAAAAGGCTTAGACAGGTCAGACAACATAATTTCCTTTTACTCACCGACACCAATGCCTCTGTAACACTGGTCAGAACGGCTGGACGCAGGGAATGCACCAAGATCTTGTGTTCGGTGACAGCCAACACCAGCAAGGTTGCTGCATTCTTAGGTCCGAGGTTCAGCAGCAGCGTAGAGAGCCTTCCACCGCTGCCAGACGGAAAAACATGCATGTGAATAACATGCATGATTATAAACACACAGGCATCTGCGGTACTTTGCATACAGACTCAGCATGTTTTAAAGCTATGACACTAAACTAGGTCCTACTGAGGTATCACTCTTAGCCCTTAGTCTTTGGTCAGCAGCCACTGGACGTGGTCAATATATCTTGTCTGACTTACCTGAGAGGGAGAGGAGAGGAAATGGGCTGGCTCAGCATCAGGCTATCATGTGGAGACAGCTGTGAAAAACAAACACATGGAGAGATGAGGACCGGAGCTGGCACATATTTGACCAAACTATGTCATTTGTATTCAAAAACCCACCTGCACTAGGATACGTGGCCTTTGAGAGGACGGGAAAGGAACCTTGTGCATGAAATGAGAAATATGCCTAGAGGGTAAAAATGTGAAAAAAAAGGAAAAAGTGAACTCATAGGCAGTGGTTTTTAAAGGACAACAATGACAGGCCTATTGATTCTCACGCACAGGCGACACAAAACATTAAATATGAAATATTACTTTGCCAATACTACACTGCCAATGCTTGACTGTGTTAATAAAACAAATACAATGTCAAGACAAAATCATACAACTTACATATTGGCTAACCTACACATAGACCGTCACTCACTTCTCAATGGGCAGAGTATGTGGACCAGAGATGGAGTATCGGTACAGGAAGGTGAGGAAGTTACGGAACGCATCAAAGAAGGGCCAGTGAGAAAGAAGGCAGATGCTTTTGTTTGTGTGGACGGTCACAGACCCATCACACTTGAACCCGTTACCCTGAAGACCCAGCAGAGATCGCTGCTTGTCAGTCAGATGTTCCTCTGGGTAGGGCTCGTAGAATTGGATGGCAGCGCCATAAACCTGTCAGCATAAAACATACTCATAAGCCCATAAAGAAAAAGCAAAGCTATTTTAGTCTACTTAAAATGCATCATCATCAATATCTCTTATAAAACAAGAGAGAAAGACACACTGCAGATTCTTCCTTTCGTTTAGATCAAATCAAAACACGACTCTCATCTTAGCTAAGTTTCTTTGAAGTCGGAAACCTAAATAAATAAATGATACCGCATCGCAAATGGCCTGGAGACTTGTTCAATTGTGAGTGGAGTGAGCCGAGCGCAGTAATGTGTTTGACATTCAGTACCTGAACTGACCCCAACAGAGCTTCATCTATACATTATTAAAAAGGCCCATTACACATGTTCATCTCATTCTCAATGTTCTATTATTGAGGCGCGTTATTTGCTTGCGCTTCCATATTCCGCATGCACCAGTTTCCTGCTGCTTTAAATTCTCAGCACATTTCTAAACCAGACAAGAAATTTCAGCCTCTGCTGTCTAATTTTACCAAAAGAATGCTCTCAGAGACGGCACTGCAGTGAGAAGCGAACCCTTGCGAGGCAGAAAGCATGTATTTGTGTGCGGTCATGCGTGTCTGTACCTTCTCTCCAGAGGCGCCGGTCAGAACGAATGTAGAAAAGACGGGGAGGGAATATTTGGTTTGAGAGGGCCAGCACTCGATGGACGCCCCCATTGGCAGACAAAACAGGGGCACAGATTCAGGCAAAGGAAAAGAATCGTGGTCCTCTTCTGGGTATCTGGACAGAAGACCTACAATCACAGATGAAACCTTCAATTAGCCTGCAGTGCTTTGTAAAGATAATGATTAATACAGATCGTTGTAATGCTTCCCCTGTAATGAATTACTTGACTGAGTCCTTCATTTGACATGTTAATCACAGGCAACAAATAACAGATCAGTCTGGTCCTGAATACAGTGTTGAGTATACAATGAGAACATCAATTACTAGTTTAACCATGACATCATATGTTATAGCTACATGGGAGTATTAGATTTCACTCATCCACACCATTATTCTACTGCAACAAAGACTCTCCTCTCCAGCTATTCCTTACGAACAGCACAACAAAACACAAAATAGGAAGATGACTCAAGATACAATACCTGCTTTGAATGCCAGGGTGTTGGTTTTAGCCAAAGATTTTTTGTAGCACAAGTATACAGAGGACCCCCACTGTGAAAGCAGAAACAAATATGTTTAAATAAAATATGCATGTTTTTGTAAATTCTGATACAAAATAAAAATAATATCTGTGAATACTGATATCCACCAGACATCTTGTGATCTTATAATTCTATAGAAAAACAGCTTTGTCGGTCACCAGCATGCTATATGTTGTGATCTGGATGCTGGTATTTAAACAAGACTATGTTGCTCCATCAGCATCAAACTATCATTTACCAGCATAAACCAAAACAGGAATTTTTGCTGGTCAAACTGCAGAGCAGGGGGTTTGATGCTCTCACCATGCTACTGTTGAGATTCTTTTCCACTTTGCAGAAGGCATGTGGCGGCGTCTCTCCCTTGCCGGGGATAATGACACAGATGTCTGTGACAGCCAGCGTGGCATGAGAGTGATTCTCAGAAGCACGCCGATATGTGATGTAGATCCTTTGGGAGGAGGAGCTACTGATATTAGCGGGGCGGCCGGAGGGCGTGGTCTGTATAATGTTACAATCTGGCTTTAATTTCTCCTTCCACTCGTAGAGGACACTGTAAATCATGAATAAAAGAATGAGGACAGTGAATTTTTCCACAACACATGATAACATGTTCTAAAACCAGGTGAGATGTCTATTGCCTACATAAATACATTTATTTTTAAATTAAATGAATATTCATGGCAATGGTTATCAAGCCTGCCCACGATGCCCTACAATGCTGTCTAAGTGAGAAGTTCTGACATCTTACCCTAGATCTGTAAGCGGCGGTTTGTCTCTGCCCCTCCTGTAGCAGAGGAAAATCTGCGGCCCTATTAGGCTACCTCCGTTGAGTTCTGCAGGCAGGCCGGACGGGGTGCATTCAAGGCAGGTATATCCTCGAGGTACCTCCTCCCCCAGAGAGCGAATGACCACCGCCACATCGGTGATGGGAGCTTTAAGCTGAGCGAAGCTCCTGTGACTGCCATCCTCAGGGTGGATATCTTCCTCCAATGGCTTAGATGAGTCGGTGAGTCCGGCCACCACAAAGTAGTCTGCTACACGTGGACTTTTCTCCTCCATCTTTTATCATCCCCATAGAGGGAGGACTTGTATATGTACTGGGAATAGAAGAAGGAAGAAAGTACAGAGTAATGCAAAGCTAGACTAGGCATTGTTGCTTTATATGGCAGATGCTCAAATTCAAAATCTTTACAAAACATTGCTTGTAAAGGCCAACAGGGAGATGCTGCTAAGGAAATATCTTCATACTTTGGTTACATTTGGTCTCACTCTCATGTGCATAAAAACGGATATGAAACATCCAATCCAACAGACTTGTTGAACACAACCTCATGTACTTCGGCAAGCTTTGCGAGAAATATTAACTAGACATTAGGAAGCAATTATTCTGTTCATGCGGAGGACAAAAGTATATTTCCAATTATGCTTTTAAATATGAGTCAGACTCCCATCTTTAGTTCTGATCTGCAGACTAACTGCGCAGGAATGAAAACACACCAAGATGGTAAAGGTAATTCCTCTTGCTTGTGTCAATAACAAGTTTGTCACACCTCTCTTGTACTTGAACCACTGATATCTTAATTAGAAATGTCATTAAGTCTCCATCCCTTCCAGAACAAGCCTGGGGCTTCACAGCACACATGCACGGGGATAACATCTTCTGAGTGAGGATGATAATCTACAATTTAAGTAACTGGCTGTCAGGTTCATTTGCAAAAAAATAACAGAAAAAAAAAAATTCAATGTGAAAATTCAAAGTTCTTAGGTGGCTTTCAGCTGTATAGGAAATGACTTGTCTGTGCTTTACAGTAACATTATGGGTAGAAGAGTCATGGGACACGGCTTAAGAGCTTAGGAAATGAAACTAACCTCCTGACTAGTCCTTTGCTTCACTACTATATATACCAAAGTGAAGAAGTAAGGAACCTTCTTTTGAGGAACCGATGACGCTGTGGCGTTCAACAGGAAGTTGCAATTTCTATCAAACATAGGTAGTGATGACAAAATGTCAGCTGATTTATGGATCCCAGTTAGATGTGGAGGCCGTTTTCCTATAGCAAACTGAAAAAGTGTTACATTTAAACCATCCAAAGCACCTTACAGTGGATTTATATCAAACATTGTATCAGTTTGCGCATTCCTTAGGATTTAAACCTACAACCTTGGAGTTGCAAGCACCATGCTCTATAGCTAAACTGCAAGAAAGCTTTAGACTTGTCAGATGAATCTGCTTGCTATAACAATAAAAAAATTACAAGAAAAACAAAATCATACCCACACAATTCTAAACAGACACAGTTAGTCCACCACACACAGACTGGAGAGAAAATAAAACAGATGTGTCACATGTTACGTGAGAGATTTAGGATTATATATAGACATAATCTCTCGCTCCAACGACCACGATATACGCCGACTGGCTCTACCCTTTCCACCATCAGCACAGAGAAATTATAATCCTCACCATGGCAACAATGAAGAAAAGCTGGCTATATTAATCATTTGTCTTAAAATGTAAAAGGGGCAGAAAATACTTACACAAAACTAATACAAATGAATCACAGATGATTACAAGGCTCATAGGACAACTGCTGTATTGGGAAAGAAAACCCATCACAAATTTCACATGAAAACGGAAACCATTGCAGACAATTATGACGTTATTAACAGGCAAACGTTAAGCACTGGAATGCCTTGAGAAGGATTTAATTGTTATCTGATGCAATTATAGACACTCTTGTACTGACTCAACACTTTTCAAATGACTGCTAGGAAGTTACAGCCTTATTGAGAAACACTATGGTAACGTCAATAAGAGATGCAGAAACGGCCGGAAGTGTGTTTGGAGACAGCTCTTTCATCAGAAATCAGCATGGGTCCTACGCAGCGGAAATTCTGCCATGGAGAACCCACGAATGAAAATTGCATCCTCTGTCTGATCCGTCAGTCTGCATAGTGAGAAATGAGGAACATTTATGTTCTTTGATCTCTGACCGACAGCCTACGCATCATTCCTAAGAAATTCTTGACTAGATTAAATCAAATCCTAAACATATCTTTCTAACAAAGATTATTTACATTCTCCTTTAGCACAAAGGGAAGCAATACAACCCCTATTTTAAAAAAAGACACATCTTTTCAAATAACAAAACCCCCACAGCAGCATCCTAATTATCTGTTAGTGCTGTTGTAGGAAGCACACTCACGTCTGTTAAAACGATAAGCCTTGCCCTCTTTTCGCCAACCTGTGGCGTGCTGGAGCCAAAGGATAAGCCTGTTTAACAGCCTGTCTGTAAGAATGAGCGTGATCTCGTCCAGCTGTGCTGAAGCTAAAGGGCTGTGGCCCAAAGTAAAGGCTCCATGGACCAAGAGACTCCTGATATTGTACAGCTCTGGGACATCAGGGAGGCCAAGAGGAAAACAAGTAGGGGAACTAATGCAGTACATTTGGCCGAGCATCTGGTCCTGCTTAAGACACAGGGGCGGACATTCGATTCCTGTGCACCATGGCGAGAAACAAGCAGACATCTGCATACTTTGGATAGGAGGAGGCAGGCTATTTCTATGTGGAAATGTTTTGTCGTTGAAACTTCCCGGAGGTACTGGCATAGCATTTTTCTTTTTCTAAAGCGTCCTCCTCACTATAGAAAGTTTTGGGTTTAAAGACGCTTATAAAAATAAACATTTATTTGACCTCAATGGACGACAACTTCCTGCATGTCAGACTGAACAAATTCTTGTAAACATTTGAGGTTTCAAAACACTTTCTGTCCAAAGCAGGCTTTCGTCACACACAATGTTGATGAAGTCAACTGAGAACATTTTTACCAACGAGTCAATGTCTTAAAGACCGTTCTATTACATGTGTCATTTACTGTAAACATACATAATGCAAAGATACACACAACAAACACTTAAGCTTGCATTGCTAAAGCTGGCCAAGCACTGATTGGCCAAAGTAATTAAAAATAGATAATGACAGCTGAGCAATGATGGAATGCAACAGACCAGGAAAGGATGGATAAAACTATGGAAAATGCAGACACCTCGTAAGCGCAACAACACAAAAATAATGCATCACATTAATCAAAACATAGGCTTAATTAATGTATAAAGAAAAATATCACATGTCAAACCCATCTCACTGTCCCAAAACCCTAAATCTAAGATCATAGATAAATCAACATGCAACACAATGGTTTGTGATCTGCCTTCTTTTTCAAACATCTCTGCACATTTATTTCTCTTGCTCAGCTGGGTTCCAGTTATGAAGAAATATGAAATATTTAACTATATACTACCAAACAAAACAACAGCTGTGTTAACAGTGTGAAATAAATACAAAGATGACATTGCGTTCAGACAGACAGGGATGGGTCAGTTTTACAGTAACTCATAAATCATAAAGCTGATGAAAAAAAAAACATTACATAAATTCTAATGAATTTAATAGTTACACTGAAAATGGGTTTTAATGGAAACTGTAACAGTCTTTGAAGGTCTCTACTGATAATGTTTTGGGTTCTGTAGGTGGGATGTTATATGGCAGATGGGAACCAATTGAACATCATTAAGACCTACTGGTATGAGGACCAAAACACAATACATAAAATCATTTTTGTTATGGTTAATATTGGTATTTGTCAAATAAACTATTAGAATCTGTATTGTTTTTTTCAGCAGGGAAGGGCTCGTGTATGTAATCGTGACGCCAAACATACTTAATAATATCAATTTGCCTAATAATAATAATATATTTCAAATAAGCTTTGCCGAAAATTGCTACAACTGCTGGCGATCATCACATGGTATGTAAATACACGAGCGGTATCAAAACAAGTCCACAATTATAGACGCGTGATGACAGCGTTTGTCTGTCAATCTTACAAAAACCTTAATATTACACATATTAATTCAAAAGCTATTAAACATATCGTTTAATTATCAGGAATGTTACCATTCGTGTTTGTGATAAAATACACAAAGGCCAGCAGAGCAAAACGTAACGATTAAATAGATATGAGTATAACACACTCACTGTTTTAGTAGGACGACGATGCAGAGGACACGCTCATTGAAACCGCTATTCTGATTACAGCCAAAGATTATTGATATTCACGGGACAGAAGAAGGGCTTATGTGTTTCCATCCATTTTCATCAGATAAATGAATTATTCCTCCATCACGAATTCGTCATATAACCAGTGCACGGTCAGGGAGGGCTGTGCCTCTCCTCTATACGCTTTCTGAGGTGCGCTCTGCTTGAGAATCGCGCACGCGCTTATCAAAACCTGCCCGTGCGTCACGTGACTGTCAGCAAACTGTGACGTCTTCTGGACATTTCGGGGACCGTCGGTGATTTAATATGGGGGCGTCCCGACGGATAGTCCATATAAAGTCAGTGGTGCTGGATGTGATTAAACTGACATTTTCAGATGAGAAGTGTTTGACAACTAGATTTAAAGATACAGTCCATAATAAACCACATGCACCGGAAGCCTGGACTAACTAACATACCAGCACAAAGTTGATTGAAATCACAGCTGTTTGGGCAGGAACAAAATCAAAAGTTAAAGTGACAAAAGGAAAAAGATAAAGAATTTATAATAGAACAATTTAATCATTTATATTATTTGACTACTATTCGAATAGTTAACCTAATACAGTAGGCTGGTTCAGATAAAAAAATCTTTATTTTTTATCTTAATATACGTAAATAATTTTTACTCTCAAACTTGAACATTGTAAAATGTGTTGTTTTTAGCATGAAATAAATTGTTTTGTCACCATCAATGTTGCTTTCACAATTTCTGTTAATGATGACCTCTAGCAGTCATTGCAAATGAAAATAATACAAACACAGAAAGTTTACAGATCTATGTGACCTATTACAGATATTTAAAGCTCTTTCTTTTCTGTTTTTTAAAGAATGAACAAGCTTTGTCAGCTTTAGATAAATGATTTAATAAAAGAGTTTAAGTAGATGCTGGCTGGCCACCCAGCTGGCTCTGTGAACCAATAAACATCCTAGGGATTAGGGATGTTGTAGTCCTATCTCTCTGTGGTTTCACATGCTGGCCACCCAGATGGCAGGGCTTGGGTTTGTAGTCATGTCAGCAAATGTAAAGTATGTGAAACTTATTGCCTACCTTGTGATAGAGTCAGTCTCATCTGGAGTGTGTCTTATCTACACCTTTTAATCTTCTGATTGCAATTTTAACTCATGGAAGGGCATTCCAATGCTCAACGTTTGCCTGTTAATAACGTCATAATTGTCTGCAGTGGTTTCCGTTTTTGTGTGAAATTCGTGATGGGTTTTCTTTCCCAACACAGCTGTCCTATGAGCCTTGTAATCATCTGTGATTCATTTGTATTAGTTTTGTGTAAGTATTTTCTGCCCCTTTTACATTTTAAGACAAATGATTAATATAGACAGCTTTTCTTCAGAGTTTTTAACTATTCCACTTCTATGATTGGGAATTACTTACATGGTTGGGTATTGCATCTGGATCTGAATCCTGTACACGTGCTGAGCTCAATATATTTACCAGGGGAACTGATGAACAAACTAATTAGTGCCTGAAGGTTGTTGATGGTCTCCGCCTACCATAGCCCTCTGAAAATGTCCTCTGTGATCTGCCTGATCTTTAGATTCGATGCAGCACAACTGCAGGATGGTTTGGGACCTCTTTCCTTGTTAGCTTTAATGTATAATATTGTTTAGCAATTATGTTAGCTAGACTGTAAACGGAGAATATACACACATCTCTCTTGATAGTACTCCATCCCACCATAGTTATATCATCTTGATGTATTGCATGAAGGTTTTGTCAAGTATAAGCACTGAAATCCATTGCTTTCCCGTATTCAAGATGTTTTTACTTGCTATTTATTTCTTCTTTACTGCATTAAAATCAGACATGTTTACTTTTAGCAATTTTTCTGTGTATTCTGCTTACATCTTGTACCCCATATCCTCTCTATAATTGTATTGTGAAGCTGGGAATGTTATTTTCTTCCACTGTGTGCTGTGTACACAGAATGACAAACTTGAAACTTAATCTGGAGTAAGATATTGTTTGGTTAAAGGCATGCAACGAAAGACAAATACAACTGCAAAAAAATCTTTGCGAACCTTCTGGATATTTGTAATAATTACTCATAAGGCACAATTATAGACAAACACAATCTGACTAAACTAATAACACACCGAGTTGTATATTGGATTAAAGACATTAAGGAATTATTCACAGTGCAGGCTGGAAAAAGTAAATTATTGATGTCTCTAAAAACTAATACTAAGACTAGCTACTAATACTAAAACTAAGACTTTATGCTGCATAAAATATATTTCCTATATTATTTTCAAATATACATATTTATTGTTTTTTATTTCTCTGTATGACAAACTAATACCTTTAGAGGACAAGACCTCTAAACAGACTTTTGCATTGTGGTGAAAATTATGTGCTGCCAACAGTGGATATAATGCAGATACATGTACTGTGTGTATTGAAGGAAAACCCCCAAAATATTTAGCAGGTGATTGTTGCCAGCGATGAGTCAGCAAATATCAGAGTACATTACTGGCACAGACCCTTAGAGTGTATATCAAAAACACAGCCCTGATTATAGTCAAAGCACCATTACAGTTTGCTTAAAAACGCATAGATGGCTCATCAGGGCTCCAGCATAAAGTCTGTGAGATGATTTAAAGTGGAACCCATACTTTAAAGCACACTATACGTTCACAACCTTATTGTATATAGCAAAGTAGTGGGCTCTGACAAAATAGTTACCATAAACAGTTTTAGAACAATACAAAACAGAACGTGGCAAGAGAAAAGTTTACAGCATTGCCAGGAAATCCTTATGGTTATGTGTATGGTTATGAGTCACAGGTTTCAAACAGGTTTTGGTTGCTAGGTTGTGTAACCAAATATGAAATTATATTAGCTTTGAAACTGGACTAAATACATTTGGTTGCATCAAAACACTAGTAATGTGTTTAAATGATTTGCAAACACTTTTGATCACTATTTATATACCTTTATATTGACAATGAGAAGAGATCCCCCATTTAAATCCTAAATGTTTGCTCAGCTGTATTTTTATGATACATGGCTAAAAGCTTATTTGGAGCTTGTTCTACACAATCATTTCAAAAATGCCAAAATATTTTTGTAGCACCAAGACAGGCACAACACTGCACTCTGGTGGTCACACTTAATGAATACGCCAATCGATTGTTCCGATTTATTTGAGAAACTATTTAATGACAGAACGGCTTTGCATGAAGTGAAATTTTATCATTTTGGATAATTTTAAGAATTCGTATTTTCCACCTTTGCAGAACTTTTTAAAGCGGCATTTGTAATAATTAGATGACGAATTTTGATGACGAATCTATTGAAACACGAACTTAACATTATGAAAGCATTGGTAGCATGCCATTAAAACAATGACTCGGAGAAACTACTGACTGCTTTTTAAAGTAACAAAAAGCTAAGGTTCCACCGAGATTTGAACTCGGATCGCTGGATTCAGAGTCCAGAGTGCTAACCATTACACCATGGAACCGCCATGTTGCCACATCGAGAAATTACCGGTTTTCAAGAGTACATTATGTGTGTTTGCGTCTTTAGAAACCGGTTATTGCCAAATAATAATTTGGGAAATTTACAGTTACTGCTTACTTTCAGGAAAAACCCTGTAATTTATACAGGTTGTCTTAGTTCATTCAAAGAATGCATAGTGTATGGATGTACGCGTTTTGTAGGTCACTTTTTTGCTATATTGCCGTCCACGAAACATCAATGTTTTATGCTTTACATCATACTGACTTCTGTTCAGTCTTGACCAGTGTTTCTATTAAACATTAAATTAATTTATATTAATAATGAAAAAGAAGTATTTCACGTTTTAAATTACAAAACGAATAGCATGTTACCAAAGGCATTTCTTTATATTCTGAGCACAATGGTACATCTTCTACTTAAACTTTCAAGAACGATAACCTTACTGAAAAATAACAATGAAAAATAATGACCAAAAATACGCTTTTATTATGACAGGCTGTAAAGGCCCTAACCCGGAAGACACTCACTACCGCTAATCTGTTAGCATGGCTACTGCCTAATCACAAACACACTGCAGTGCAGCAGCGTAGAGAACGGGGACGAATCGGGTCCACTTTTCCTTCAAATTCCTCCATTGTTTGTGCTTTTGTTTTAACCGACATGGGGACGAGAGACGACGAATATGACTACTTGTTTAAGGGTAAGTGTAAAATGCATTCGTTTCGAGAGTGTATAAAAATCGTCTACGATTTTGTGGTTATTATGCCGTGAACCGTTAGAGCGCTTGTATATTTAATACTCGAGATTTAAAGGCCAGCTAACCGGCTAGCTTGCTTAGAACCACCCAAACAAACCTTGATCCTCAACTGAAAATGGATCATTGGAAGGTTTTGTGCTTTATCGGATTTTTTAAAAAGTAGCCCAACCAGCACACATATATGGAGTCAGTACGATTGTTAGTCATCACGTTAAAACCCCGTTTACCGCAGACAGGACCACACCTTGAAGTGGCTAGCTGAAGTTAGCCGCTGAAATAGTTTAGGGGAGCTGGCGGAAATGGGAAATTGTCCGCGCTTCCAAACGATCGCAGTAATAACGGATCGCCTCGATAAATGGTCTCTATTTCCTCTTCGTGGTTGAATTCGGTTTATGTAGTTTTCGCAACGCTGTGTGGTTGGTGGTAGTATTCATGTCAACATACATATGTCAATAAGAGGAACAAAGCACGACCACCAAGATAGACGGACACGATCATCAGTAAATGTGTAGATGTCATTGATTTAAAATGATAGTTGCTCGTATTGCCTTACTGTTATTATTTTATACAAGTATTTATAAATGATGTTTACACAATGTCAGGTGTTGTAATGTTTCTTGACAGCAGTAGGCCTGTGTTTATTCTTCATGACTACAAATGTCTAACCTTTTGAGACTTGTCACCGAAACATGTTGTGTGTGTGGGTGTTTTTTCAATGTATTGATCTTTGTCATAGCTAACACTCATGTGAGACCTGCTTTTAACTGCCTCTCAGATCTAGTAGTTTAGACATGTTGTGTGATGATGTATTCAAATGAGATATTCATATTTTGCTTATTGGGTTGGTGATTAGCAAGTGGTTTTAAGCTGTATATTTATTTATTATATTTTATATTGTGTTTGCGAGATGTATTTTTGTATTTGCAAGATCACATGCTCATAAGTTAAAGGTTGTTGAGTTGATGTAACAGACAAACTATGATGTGTTTTATTTTCAAGTGGTCCTCATTGGGGACTCTGGTGTGGGAAAGAGTAACCTGCTATCCCGTTTCACTCGCAATGAATTCAACCTGGAAAGCAAAAGCACTATTGGAGTGGAGTTTGCTACACGCAGCATCCAGGTAGATGGGAAGACGGTGAAGGCTCAGATCTGGGACACAGCTGGACAGGAGCGTTATCGAGCGATCACTTCTGCGTAAGACTGACTGTTTTAACATACGCTTTTATGAATCCTGAGTCTATTTCATCAAATGTAATTTCTCATATTTGATGCGTTCATAGTCTTAAAAATCTTTTTGATGCATTCTGAATATTCTTAATGAAAACAAATCACCAAAAATGTGTTGTTTATAATTTGTGCAACTGTTTTTATATACATTTTTGTATTTAGCTAAATGTTAAAAATGGCTTATTGAACAGGTTTTTTTTGCCGTTTCTCAATTTGTCCATGTTGTTGGTATACAGGTATTACCGGGGAGCTGTGGGAGCCCTCCTAGTGTATGACATCGCCAAGCACCTGACCTATGAGAATGTTGAACGCTGGCTTAAGGAACTGAGAGACCACGCAGACAGCAACATTGTCATCATGCTTGTGGGCAATAAAAGTGACTTGCGTCACCTTAGGGCCGTGCCCACCGATGAAGCACGTGCATTTGCAGGTTAGAAGCACATTAAAACACAGAAGTGAACCTTTAACTCCTAATTCATTATGTGTGGCAGGTGTTTTACAAGGGCATTTTAAGTTCCTTTATGTACTTATCAACACTGTTAACTGGTGATAACTATGTTTGCAGAGAAAAATGGGCTGTCTTTTCTGGAGACTTCAGCTTTGGATTCCACCAACGTAGAGACCGCTTTTCAGACCATCCTGACCGGTAAGTGTCTTTTGCATAGAAGCAGCGAAAAGTGTTTTGGCACATGCCGTGATTCTTATCTGCCGTGCAAGGTTAAAGATGATAACCGTTTATTTTTCGAATTGTTGTAGGAATATATGAATACAGAAAATGTGCTCTGAAATAAACCCTCGTGTGTGTGTGAAGGGTAAAAGAGAGATTGTAAATGATTGGCCTGTGGTTGAATGTTGATCCTTATGAATGACTCATCAGAAGCCCTGTCTTGGTTGGGTAGGTTCCTTTAGCCCGACGTGACTGCAATAAAGAGTTTTGGTCTTCTTTTGATCCTCTGTTTGGATTCTGGCATCTGCAGAGAAGGCAGGAACAAATAAACATTTCATAGTCTGTGACCATGTCGTAATTACTTTTGCAGTGCCTGTACAGTTAGTTATAGGCTTTTACGGCACCACAAAGTCCATTATCGTTACCGGTTTGTAGATCGCAATAAATATATATGAGTTTTTGAGACTACGTGAATTTCACTTTGTGAATTCTTCTCTCTGTCCTGCAGAAATCTACCGGATTGTATCCCAAAAGCAGATGTCTGACCGTCGAGATAATGACATGTCACCTAGCAACAACGTGGTGTCCATCCAGGTGCAGCCTACTGAGAATAAACCAAAGATGCAGTGCTGCCAGAGCATCTAGCAGTATCCTTACCCCAAACCCTCCCCTCCTCCATACCCCCCAACACCCACCTGCAACACCCTCTCCCCTCCTCTTCAAGACTGCTTTGGGTCTGAGATGCAGCTGCACAACTAGGCTTGAGCACAGAGGCTGGTTCCAAAGCTGGAATCTCAAAGGGTCACCACCTGCAGTCTGGACTATGCTTGTTTTTTTTTCTTCCTGCCATGGTAGGCTTTTATATTGCAGAATTTTAATAATCATTTGTGCCGATCTTCACGGAAATGTCTTAATATATAATTTCATTCGCAAATGCTCATGTATACGTCTTCAGTAGCAGCCCCATTTCTGCTGTCGCGTCTGGGGTGGAGGGGTGAAACGTGCAGTATTGGAGGTATTGCTGTATTTAATATTGTGATGTAGAGATGATGTCTCTGTTGATGTTAGACAGTGATTAGGGCCCAAAGACCACAGACTTCACCTTATATATATATATATATATATATATATATACATATATATATATATATATATATATATATATACATATATATACATATATATATACACAAGTATGGGTTACATTGCATGTAAAGCTATGTTGCAGCTAAAGAACACTTCTTTCATGTGTTTGGCACGGATTACAAAGCGTAACGTTCTTCATTTCACCATCAGGGCCAGAGGAATTAAGCTTGTGGCACAGGAATATCCTGAACACAGTGCCTCCAATTAATCCATAGCTACCGCGCTATTTTCTCCATGCCATCATGTGCGTCCTGTTCGAGGTAGAATAGTGGTTTTAGTGCCTTTCTTGATGGAACGTACCCACAACGCCTCCGGTTTCATGCATGCGGCTGTTTTCTGCACCTTTTCCATGCTTCAGTGCAGCGAGGCCTTCATCACATGACGCTTTGCAGTGCTATCATTATGCTGTAATATAGTACAATACTGACCCTTTCTTTTAGTGTTCTCAGCCCTGTGACTTAATCTCAGTTATTGTAGGTCTTGGATGTCGTAGAAATTTTACAGCAAAGTTCAGTTTGTAATAAACAGTAATTGATGTCATAATGTGGAAAGAGTATCTCTCTGCGGCTTTATACGTAATAGAGGGGGAATTACTTTCGCTTGTGCTTCAGTGTCAACAAAAGGCACTTTTCGGACACAATTGAAAATAACACTACCACAAGCACCTCTTCATTATGAAACAAGGGAATAGATACTTTTGTTTTACTTTGTCACTTCCTCTAAATTTTCAAACATGCTATTTTATCTTATCAACTCGAGCCCATTGTACCTTTGCAGGAAAAACAAACAGCAGTTGATGCAGAACAGCAGCATACAACCACATCACACGAGAGCACTCTAGGGAATAGACTGGATACTTTCTCTTTTGCACTGAATGTAAAATATCTCCCGGTCTGACTTGCCGCACTACAGTTTAGAATCTTGTATTTATTCTGTGGTAGTCACTTGAATTCAGTTATCAGCCTTCGGTCATCGATGGGACTCGAACGTTAAGACACGGTGTGATAATTTATGAATGTATTATGTATTTTAGCCTACAAAACTTGGCCGTATTCCAGCAGATGGGAAAACTACCACAAGCTGTGATGCTCATTTTTGCTTAATGGCTGTCTAATTCAATTTATTTAGTGTGACATAAACTATCCGTAAAGACTGAACTAATAATGCATGTTATAGCGGTCGCCACTGATGACCTCAAGAGTGGAAAAATACTGTAGACCTCAGCATCTTAGTCTGCAGCCCTAAAGTCAATTACTTTGAGACAATTTCACTTTGGTTATCGATCTCTTTGACTTTAATTACCCGAGCCCCAGGTAAGATAATTCTCAATAGTATCGCAGCACATTCCGGGTGAAATCGACGGCCCTTGCAAGACTGCAGTAGCTTGTGTTCAAACTCAACTTAATGTAATTATAGAAAAAGACTGAAGAGACATTACTGCATAGGTGCATGTGAGTCATATTACTGTTTTCTGTATCCTATAAGGTAAAACTCTAGATCTTGTAATGATAGCAGCACATTGAGGTAAAGCAGTACTTGTTAACATCAAAAGCAAAAGACCTTGTGTATGGTCCGTTTCTGTAGTGTTGGGGCTTACCGCGTTTAAGACCCTGATTCTGATTGTATGACTGTTCTTTCAAGGCAGGGGTCTCTGGTGCTAACGGGGGCCAGTGCCAATGATGTGAGGGTACAGATGGCACAACATTGACCTGCCCAAGCACTGCACATAGCTGGCGTGTCCTAGTTAGATTACCTGGTTACTTTTCCCACTGTCAGATCTTTCACGTATTGCCTCAAGAACCATTTCTTTTTGTTTCTTTTGTCTGCACTGTACTGTGATTTATTTTATATTGTTATAATTATACTATTACTCTGTCCACTGTAATTCCAGTTTAAATGAGCAAATAAAATATGTAGTTAATTCAAAACGTGTGCTTACTGTCATTTTGTAGAAAGCTTAGAATTGTCACATAACATTTACTTTAGGTTATTTCATTTTATTTCTTAAAACTAAATGGTCATGATTTTATTTTTATGTAGACATGGTTTATTTAAAAGAGGATGTGCAGTTATACATTGTGTTTATATATAATGTACACTTGTGGATTTGAGACTTTTATTTTTCATTTTATAAGAAAACATCAAGCAGCAATTAAATGGTAAGAACATTAAATGCATAAACAAATCATAATAGCTTAACGGGGAGCCATTAAGCTATAAAGCTGGTGGGGTTGATGAAATGCATTGGTTTATTTATAAATGATTGTCACTATGTTATTGCTATCGTGAGGGAATGCAGCCACTTTAAAACAAAGAAGAAACCAACACAGCAAAACTGGACTCATGAAACACACTACTGATACACAAGGAATGAAGCACGTCTCCAAATCTATTTATACTGCCTCTTTAAGGACAACGTTTGAGGTCTGATCCTGAAGTCTATTCATCATGAGCGCTAACATATAATGTTGAGTTTATATACTAATACTCTGCACAAATAGCAAAAGCACATGAAAATAATTAGTCACTATGGGTATTATCATTTGTTCATGCTTATCTCTTTTTGAATGTTTAACTTACACAATAAGGAAAACTGTCATTTGCACAAAATATAAATAAGCATCATAAATACATAATCACAAATAAAAACCCAGTTAACTGACGTTTTAAAAAAGGAAACATACAAAAAAAAAAAAACTAAAAACGGTTGATAGTTCTGAAAAGTGTTACTTCACAACTTCTGTGAGAGATACACACCCATATAACTTATAGCAACAGTCATAAATTTCTATGTACAGTAGAAAGCACCAGGTTGTTACACAAATGAGCATTACAGTATTACAAAGCTCATGTTGACCCCAGGCTCTCTTCATAAACTTTTATAAATATTCTCTTCAGGTTTATAAGTGTCTTGTGTTACAAAGTCTTGAGCAATATTCCCTTAAATGAAGTAAAATGGATTCTGTAGGTGTACATTTTGGCAACTTTGCACAATGAGAACACTTAATATGTCTTTAAACTCATGCTTTGTCACTAAGGCCTTGAGGTCACTTCTGAACGCTGAATTGCTCAGGGGGAATAGGGGAAACTGCCCCCTCACGATCACCCTTGGCTCTCAGGTCCAAATCGATGCAAACTCCAGATTAAAAGTTCTGGATCATTGAATTGCATTGATTATCTGTTCCAGTGTGCAGAGCTCAAATCATTGAAAATCAACATACTGTCCGGTATGTTTTCATGAAAAATTCCCTTTGTATTAAATGCTCTCAAGTTCTGTTAGGAATCATCCAAAAGTCAATCAGACAAAGGATGCTGTATTTCCTGATGTAATATGCTTGTTATAAAATGTCATTGATAGATGAGAAGAATAATGAATAGTCGCTGGTGTCCAAATCGGTTTAGCAGTACAGCTCTTGTTGTTGGTCTAGTGTTCCCATGATCCTCCTCTACAGAATGTTATGTCCAACATAATCTATTCATGCACCTGTATTTGAATGTGTGTTTGAGAGAAAGAGAGATAAGAGAGAAACAGCCAGTCTTCAGTCTGTGTTCATCAGATGGAGGATTGGAGTCTACAGCAGGGAGCTCGGGGGGCTCTCTGGAGGTGGAGGCGTGTGTGTGGGGCTGTGGCGCATGGGCAGGATGTCATAGTGGCTTGGAATGTGGCTGTTCCGCGGGAGGTCATAAGGACTTTGGGAGAAACCAGTCGCCAGTCCGTTGGGTCCCTGAAGAACACTCACTGTCGGCTCTGAGGAAGAAGGTGATGGATGGGGTCAGCTACATTTACTCGCTTTAACTGGTTTGCTCAGCAGTTCAATTCCTGAAACTATGAATCTTTAATACGTAGCCCTAATCCTTGCTACATGTTATGGAACCATATTTTCTCTCGTTTGATTTATGACCTAAAATATCTCAAAAAGGAAATAGTAAAAATAACAATAAGAAATGTTTGAAAAAGTGACAAAAAATCTTGTTCAAATATACATTGCTTTATATTCTCAAGTATATAAGTAATATGAATATCAGTATTGTTTTGTTTATTCTTTAATATTCAATATTATATTATTCTATACAAACCTAATTAATTCTCGCTGTTAGATCCATAGCGCTGTGTATTTTTTTTAACATATAAATCATATGCTACATATGCATAAACACATTTATATTATTATAAACACTTGACAAATAATACAAATCTATCCCACCATCCAACAAAGTTACTTATAAATAACATTTAATTGGTTTCCCAGACACTGCCATTTTAATTGTACAGCAATAGTTCTTATAATTTGCTTTTATTTTCTTCATGTTCAAAAGAAAATCAGATGTTCCCAATTGCTAAAAAGAAATAAATACAGTACAGGCTGTTCAGAGACTCACCCACGTCATACACGTTTCTGCTGGCCGTGGTCAGGGTTGAGCTGGTGCTGGAGCAGAAGGTCAGATCTCTGTGAGCAGGAGACTTCATCTCCACATAACTGCTTTCAGTGTGTTTACAGGCCAGGCCGGGCGGATCGCGGATGGTGGCGTACGGATTCTCGCTGTTCAGGGAACATGAGCTGGAGCTGCACATGGAGGCCTTTATGTAATCTACACAGATCAAAGATGTTATATTACATTCACATATTTATTATATTCATGAAATGTAATCAGCATATCACCCTGTGGGAGAGAGAGATGGGAGAGACAAAAATGTAAGAGATGTTTTTATTTATATGCAGAACATCAGGGAAATTAAAGTTAGATTAATTTGTAGTCAAAGATGCAAAAGAAGCACTTTTCCACTTTTGATGGGAAAACAACATCCCAGAGTCCTGTGAAAATCATGTAACAATTCTGATCTAATACAGCCTTGTATGCAGCTGAAGAAGTTTGTCATAGATTATGCATACATTACTCATGTACATCATCTAAAAATAAAAAGGAAGAACATATTGTTTCCTGTTAAATGAGAATTACTTCTGTTAAATGATGATACTACAGGCTATTTATACATTTGCTGCACAAATGAGAGCACAAAAAATGTATGATGATCTTATACATCATAAATTTTTTGTGCTTTCATTTGTGTGATCATCTGTATGTTATTTGAATGACCTCCAAAATATCCAAGTCTTGATTTCCAAAGTCAAAAATATGTCTGGTTTATGAGATCATCACAAACATGAGGACAAACATATGATACAGGATACGCTGTGTAAAGACATTTTCTTACTGAAAGAATCAAAAACACACAAACAAACACAGCGTACAGTGATTACCTTTGGCCATGCGGGTGGTTTTGTTGTCTCTCAGTGTAAGTGTGTCTCCTCTTGGTACTCCTAATAAGGAAAATAAATAAAGACATTCTATGTAATTATTATTTTCCCAATAACAATATACATAGATTATGACTTACATTTATATATTTTGGCAGGTGTTTTTCTTCAAAGCGACTAACACTGTACTTAAGGTATATTAAGGACAGTTGTCCCATGATGTGTTGATTATTGATTCTGATCCAGTAGCCATATCTCCCCATGACTTTGATACTAAAATGGGGAAAATGTGTTTTTGTTTAAATTCACCAGTAACCTTTTCAAATGAAATGGCACAAAAAAAATCCAATGACATTGAGGACAATGTCAAAAATAGGCAGTGTGGTTTAGCATACACCTAGCTGAAAACCAGTCATTCTTAAGTCACTAAATAACCTCAAGCTTTAGTCTGGTATAAAACACAGACTGCATTATAATCCAAGTGTTAAAAACATTAGAACGCCCATCAACCCTGTAATCAGAATACAGTCAAACTTCCTATAACTCAGTAAAGTTACAGCCATTTGAAAATTTCTGGTCACTAGTCTTATTTTACTTCCTCACCAAGCTTGCAACACACAATGATGGAAATACCCGACCTCGAACCTGTGTCTCGGAGGCCTCGTATGTTCGGCCGAAGCCCTTATCAGCGGACCAGCAGGTAGACATAATGGGGTGAGGTAGCTTGGGATGAGAAGTCAGTGCGGTAATGAACTCCCTTCTTCCGTAACCTGAGTGACCTTGGATAATGTAGACTAAGCCTGACCTTTCACTGTGTGCGTGTGCTACCTAAAGTAAGAACTTATTAAAACAGCAGCAGGGGGAGGCGGGTCTTGCTCCAGCGCGAGAAGCTACAATCAGTTCATAGTTTGAAACACACTGGGGCTTCAATAACAAACAAATGTCTTAGTCTTATTTATTTAGCAGAACAGGTTGATGTATCTGGTTCTTTTGACGTTTGTATAAGACCTTTTAAGGGACTGTCTGATGAGAACAGATAGAAGATAGTGGATGTGATAACAAATGAAGTGAGGACACTGACCCAGGTCATTGAGATTGCAGTACGCTCTCCATTCTGAATTGCTCTTGTCTCCTTTCTAAAGGGAAAAGAAGAGATCCAAAAAACATTATCCAACTGAATAACCATTGTGTGGATGAGTGTGCGTGCTCACCTTAAGCGTGAGACTGCCGTCCAGGTTGTTTGTGATGGAGGAAGAGATGTTGCATTGTGCTACAGTGTGATAGCTGGGATTGGAGAAGCACTGGCCAGTACTGCTGCCCTGAGATGTTTCTACCAGAGAAAAGGAAGCAAATGGCGCTCAAAACTTCTATATACCTTAACATGAAGCATAGGACTATATTTATGCCTGTTTGATAATGCAGGAATTGGTAATAAAACTGTTAATAAGGCACAAATTTACAGACTTGTTTAAGTCACATCACAAAAAATAGCATCTACCTGCAATAATCTGTCAATAGCAAATGGTTTGTTTTGGATGTTGGTTTTCCTACCAAGCTTCTTAACCAGCTTAAAGGGAAAGTCCACCAAAAAATGAATAATTTATTCACTCTCATCTCATTCCAAACCATGACTTTCTTTCTTCTGTAGAACATATCAATTATTTTTCAACATTGGCCACTATTGACTTCTATTGTATGGGCACAAAACCACTGAGACATTTCTCAAAATGTTTTATTTGGTTTTCCACAGAAGAAAAAAATCATATACAAGTTTTGAATGAGATGAAGGTGAATAAAAGATGACAGAATTTTTGTTTTCATTTTTGAACTATAATTTTTGAACTGTACCTTTTGTATAAGCTAAATGTATAACCTATATATGCTAGTCTATTCAGCTATGCAGTTTTACATCATTAAAAATTTTTGAATACTTCAAGAAAGTTTATCAGCATATGAAATCTGTCATAGTTAAGCACTGTGAAAACCATAATGCATTACTGAAACAGCTGTTGTCTCTGCAGATTACTGAATACATTAGCATGCCCCTATACGCACAGCTCAAATCCAACCCATACTGTATGTGAATAAATCTAAATTGCCTTATTCAGTATGTGATGATTAAGATTTAAAGTCCCGATGGAGGTGCTCACCGGAGAGGGAGTAATCAGTGTTTGTGACACGGAGAGCGGGTGTGTATGAGACGCTGGGCATGTCCTGGCCTTTGTCTCTCTGTCTCTGTCTGAACCAAACAAACAGGCTGAGCATAGCCATAATGATGAGGAGCAGGAAGATGATGCCCATGACCGCACCGGCAGACTGACGCTCTGAACCCAGAGCGGGACTGATCTTAGTGTAGGGGTTCAGCTCCTCCATCACCAGAGCAGCTGTGATACATTACATTAACAGTAGAAAAGAATGCTTTATTTCCATGAGTACATGTACAATGGAGTTCTTATATTATTGTAATAAATTAGTATACATATTATTTTGTGTTATAGTAGAGGTAAAGAATTATATTACATTGATATATCACATATTGCAATACAAAAATGTTAAGATGTGTATCGAGGGGCTATGGCAATTTGTTTTGTGATATGATGTGATATGATGTCTGTTTAATCCTATTTTTTGATATGCCAACATGTGACTTAATTTCTTTCTTAATTTTAATTTTGTATAAAACTTTTTCATTTTTCAGTGACTTTATTATTAATTCATATACATATAAATTAAACCTAGAATGTTGTCAATGCTTTAACAAAATAGATTTATTTCTGAAACATTAACTCTTTAAATTTCTGTTTCTTTTTTATATTTTGTTTAAAATATCATGATACAATCATAATCGTGAACCCAGTATCGTATTGTATAGTCTTATAAGTGTACAGCTACACCCCTATACATTAGTTCTTACAAAAACAGCAGACATGGTTCAATGAATGTACAATAAGTTAAGTATAAAATAAACCCAAATATGTTATTATTTGTACATCAGAAACTCACAGTTTGCCAGGATGCTCCACTTGGTTGCTATGGCGTTGCTAGGGTGTTACTAGGTTACTTACTATTAAGAAAAGCTCTAGATATGATTTGAGTCCACTTCAGTGAGTGTTTTGAGAGGGTTAAGTTCTGAAGTTGTAATATTATGCAAAAATTAGCAACAGTAGTGTGTTATAAAATACTGAGGGCTGCATTAGCAAAAAGTGAATGTAAATAATGCATATCTAAGACTCTGCAGAAATGTGCTCATCTCTCTCGAATATGTTGTAAGAACAAGGGTGAACCTTTGTGAACGTGTGCATTTGATTTATGCATTAGGTCTGAGAAATAACAATGGGATGTAGAGGGAATGAGAGGGAAAGAGAGAGACAGGGAGAGAAATTATTACCCTGGTCACAGCGGATTCCTTTATATCCGGGGCTGCAGTAGCACGTTCCGGTCACATAGTCACAGGTGGCGTTGTTCATACATTCACACAGCTGCTGGCAGCCATAGCCAAACGTCCCGGGAGGACACTCTGTAAAAACACACACGCACAAATACAATTAACTAAAGCCGCAGGCCAACACTTTGTAGACAAAGCACACACATACACAAACTGCCTGCGATGGTGGATGGGCACCACACACACACACACATACAGATCAACATCATCATCACCATCGTGGCAGCAGCTACTCTTTTAAAGGGCAAGGTCGAGCTGACATTCTCACCCCCCCCCCAAAAAACAAACACACACATTCTTAAAGAGACTACAACACTCACTCTGTTCACAGTTGATCCCAATAAAGCCAGTCCGACAGGCACACTGGCCAGTGATATGATCACAGTCAGCTCCGTTTTGACAGCGGCACACCTCTGCACAGTCTCGCCCATAAAACCCTGAGGGACAGCCTGAAGGAAAGAGATATCCTGCTACATCACATTAACCCACAACACAGCTGGTGAACGCTGATGGTACCATCACCAGGAAACCCGGAGCCGATACCACAACCGGCAGATGACCTACATTTATTTAACCACAGGTAATTAAACCGCATTAGCACGGCAGTGTTTTCTCCATCGCTGTGGTGCTATTACACACTTACAGTATATAAACACACAAACGCTCAACACAGCCTGGCCACTAAAGATAACAAGCCAAACATTGCAGCAAAACACAAACTGATTTCATCACTCCTCAAGGAAAGAGTTTATATCGCTGCTGTCGTGGAAAGAAAAAAGTTTCAAACAGAGAGTGGCGTCACAGGAAGGATCAAGATCTTTGAAATGATTGACGTAATGAATGAAGGATGAATTGCGTTTATTTTTGTAGGTGACGCTGATGGTTTCTGAATTAAGCCTTGAGCAAGGTCATCTAATAACTTTATAAATGACTGACGTGAAAAAGGATTAATTTATTATTAAGGACAGTTTCGTGTCGTCATAACATCATAAAAGAATACGCCAGCGCTCCGCTGAGCTGCAGTTCTGAAACACTGCCAACAGATGTCACTGTGTCACTTTTAAGGATGTCGGATACCTGTGGAAGTGTATGTGTGTGCTTGTCTGTATTGTATATTTATAATAGAGGCTTATTTGTAAATCTGTGATTGTGTGTGTGTGTGAGAAACTCACGCTGTGTACAGTAGAGGCCGGTCCAGCCTGGGCTGCACCTGCACTCTCCGTCGTAGGCACTACATTGGGCTCCGTTGTGACAGTTACATGAGTTCAAGCAGTCAGGGCCCCACTGGCCTATAGGACAGACTACACATGCCAGAGACACCGTCAAATAAAAACAACTCTAAATGGATATACATTATATAGATATAAATATATATCTATGTTTTTCCTTGCTGACAAAATATGTGTTTGAAGTTGGCACCTTAAAGCTCATCCAAAAATAAAAAATATATTTCGTCTTTTCCTTGTGTCATTTCAAACCTGTATTTCTTTCTTTTGTAGAGTCCAAGAGATTCAACTTTGCAGAATTTTTCAATAATTCTATTTATTTCATATAATGAGAGTGAATGGAGACTGAGATCAGTCACAAACTGATTGTCAGATTGTCAGTCTCCTTTTGTGTTCCAGAAAAAAAAAATGCAGGTTTGGAACGACATGAAGATGAGTAAATTATTTTTTCTTTTGGGTGAATTACTCCCATAACATCAAACACATCTAGTTGGGGTCAAACGTCTTGCAGAATTTGGAAAATATAAACAGTTATAAAATAAAAGAAAATAAATGCTTGTGTTTTATTTAGTACTACCATGAATATACAACACGCAAAAACTGAATTTAACAAAACATATGTAAATGTTAAGTAGTGCATGTCAACTAAATTCAGCTATTACTGTAAATATGTAAACATATTACTTTTTACTAAATAAACAAAACAAGGCACAGATTTTATAATTCCTCTTATTGTTTTAAAATAGCTAACATTCTGCAGATTCTGCAAGGCTTATGAAACTAATGACTGTATATCAAAGCAGTATACTATGTACAGGCCCTAAAAGACCTCTCATTTTTTATGTCACACGGAAAAATAAAATGGGATGCTGATACAGCCAAAATGAGGCGAAAAATGAGGGTCATAGTTAACAGAAAAAACCTTTTAATTTGCTCTGAATAAAGCTAAAAACGGTAATGTTCAGATGAATTATTTAAAAACAAATAGTCTCTCTTTCCCCACAGATAAATGGTCACAGCCATTTTTACTTACAACAAACAGCATTAGATTAACAGTGCTAACGGCTCGTGCTTCAGCGTTCGAGGGGAGGGGATGTGGAGGAGCGATAAATCCAGCAGGACACTGTTGCTTTCGTCTCAGTTTCATATATGGCCTCTCATGCGCTGTGTAAATTATTGAGAGTGTGCTATCGAGTAATTTATTGAGGAAACTGTTGGTCTCCATCAGCAGTGCTTGTGAGTTATTTGGCAAAGAAAAATGGACGTGGTGATGATTTACATGACACAACGACATGAGGTGCCCGTGAGAAAAATGGCTAAAAAAAAATGAATGGAAAGACAGCGAGAGGAACAAAACGGAGGAAGAGGAAGGAAAGAAAAGTGAAAGAGCGAGAAGGTTTAATTGGTTCATACTCTGTGAGCAGTCGTCTCCAGTCCAGCCCGGGAAGCATTGACAGGATCCATCGATGGGGTTGCAGGTGCCGTTGTTAGTACACACACAGATCTCAGCACAGGCTTTCCCGTATTTGCCACTGGGACACACTGATACAGACACAAAAAAAGAGTCATTCTTTTAATGAAAAATGAAAACTTAGCAGAATACTGTCATAAAAGGATAACAATGTTACTTGATGAATTACAGTAGTTATTGTGCCTCTCAGTTAAACATTTAAATCTGGATTTTTAATAGAACAAACATTCCAAAAATGCTTTTGAAGTCAGTTAAATGTAATGCAAGTAATTTTTCCTACTTCGAAATAAAAAATCTACCCTACCCCAGTTTAATATTGTGAGATTTCTATGAGCAAACCATTGAAAGGGTTAATATTCCTCTGCCTATCCTCTGACCTCCACTGTGTGGCTAATCGGCATATACTGAGTCAAACAAATTTAAAACCACCAGTGTATGGACTCATTGGGAAGTTAACAATTATTAAGTAATTAAGAACTTTTATGTGCACAAATCACAGATTTGCTTGTGTAATAGTTCAGCGTAACTTTGTAACAGTAACTGATGTAAATAATAAAGCCGAAAGACACACAGGGGGTGACTGTAAGCCAGTGTCTGTATGTACTTCAAAGCTAAATCAAAGATGTGCTTTTGTCACACTGTCCAATTATCCATCTCTGCTCAGCACCGAGAAGAACAGAGACGACTGATGTACCAGCGAATTAAAAATAGAATATTGTGTACATTTTTAATAAAACGAATTCTTCATCACACTCTGACACTTGCCTCAATTAGAAATTTAATTTTAGGTTAAAGCAAATCATGTTTTTTTATACATGATACATGACAGTATATATCATGGGATCCCTTAACAAAACAGATTCACATTCAACATGTCAACACCTGTTTCTAATGTCCAATAAAATGAGAAATATGAAAATACAGTGCTATCAAATTGATGTTCCATTTAAGGAAAGTTGCAGCTAAATCTTTGTGGCTTTTAATAATCACATTTCCACACTCTTCTCAATTTGTGAAAACTCTTTCAAGTAGCTCAAAGCTGCCTCTTATTAGCTAGTGGCCCCTCATGTCACGGGCTCCGTTTCACTCCAACTGTGACTATCTGAAGTTCATTAGCTCGTTCTGAGATGGGTGAACGTGGGCTCAAGACAGTTGAGAACGCCAGCATAGACCAAACTACAAAAAAGTAGGTATGTGGGCTAGCCAGAATTCCTCTGGGCCGTGCCTTTCTTCCAGTAATTATGATCTGGACAAATTAAAACAAGCTTTTTCTCAAACCTTTTCCTTCCTCTCCTTTACGGTTTTAAATATTTATTCACGAGACAGCTCTGAAAGCAATGAAAGTGAATTCTATATGTTCATGCTGCCTTTCCTTAATTCATGAAAAGACTAGTTAATTATTATGAGAAGGTCTATCTATATTTCATCTGGACGTCTCAGTTGGGTGCTGTGGAGAGGGAAGTGAATGTTAGCGTTCATTAGTTTGAGTTGGAAATCCGTCTCATTGAGGAAACTTGAAATCAAGTAACTACATCTATCCTACAATCAACAGAACCATAATAGATGATAATAATAGTCACTAAGGGTGACTTGAGATTTACAATTGCTTAAGATTTGTAACAAAAAAATAAACAAATTCAACCAACAAATCTAATTTGACAGAAATAGCATATGAAGGTAATTTTTTCTACTTTTCTCAGAGTGCAAAGTAAGAAAACTCATCATGTTGCATCAACGCTTAAAATGTTGTGGTTATTTTTTATGTTACAATTTTGATGTTAAATTTGACATCCGAGACACCCACAAACCTACAGGGCGGCCATTAAGAGAGAGAGAGAGAAAGATCACAGAAAGCAATAGATCCCATGAAATGTTATTTTACAAGCATGAGATATATTAGTGAAAATGAATCTCCTAAAACTTTTGAGATCACCATCTTGTCATGAGTCCAACAAAAATAGAATGTTAAACCTGACTCTTTACTGTTTGTCTCACTCAGAAAGTGAGCTCAGCAATATTCAGATTTTGCTCTGAAGGTTATTTGTCAGAGTGTCAGTGATGATGCCAATTATTTTCTGTACATAAGAGCCGCAGAGTCAGCGTAGCATTCTACAAATGGGCATGATGCCAATGCAGCACACACACAAACTGGCAAAATACAACACGCTTTAGATGACAGGTAACATGTGTAAACTGTAAATTGTGTCTGTCAACTATGTATATTCTGTCTGAAACAACATAATCATTACAGAATTAGTTTCAGGCTCACACATTGCATTTAATAACAAACTTTCTTTGCATTTGCTCACGAGACTGGAAAGTACCCTCATGATTTGGCAAGCTGTAATCTGACTGGCTGACTTTGAATAACTTCTGCGAGTAGTCCATGAGGGTTAAGGTTTTAGTAGAATTCAGTAGCAAGTTAAGTAGAAAGATATCCAGAGTTATGTCAGTGAAATTCATTTCCACTAACCTTTTACTAACATGCCCATCCCATTAAATACTATATATAATTTTCTAGCATTATGGTATATTATTATTGGTAAAATTTATTTTACAACAACCCGGCCCTAAACCACATAAAAACAAAATCTGTTGTTGGTTTGGCATTCTTTTAATGTCTGAGTGAGAGGGTCTGGGCCAAAATAAGGTCAGATATTTTGATGTTTAATCACATCAATAATAATACTTCAGATAAAAAACGTTTTAAGAAAGTGAAATTTAAGGGATAGTTTAACCTGTATGACATTATTCTTCTGCGAAACACAAAAAAAAACATTTCGAAGAACCTTGGTAACCAAACAACACTGACCCCCACTGACTTCCACTGTTTGGATACAAAACCAATTGAGACAATCCTCAAAATATCATTGTTCGTGTTTCACAGAAGAAAGAGTCATATTCAGGTTTTGAATGACATGAGGGTTAATGAATGATGACAGAATTCTTATTTTTGGGTGAACTATCCCTTTTAAGATTTCTGTATTAACAAGCACAAATGATTGGACAGTTGCTCTTACCTGTTTCTATGCCAGCCATCAAGGATCTAAGAGGCCCATTAATGAGAAAGAGAGGAAAAGATGAAGAGATAGCAGGGAGAGGGATAACAGCTACTTGCCTTGGTTGCAAATTGAGCCGAAGAAGCCGGCGAGGCACTCGCAGTGACCCGTGACATGATGGCAGGGCCCGGTGCTGTGCACACACTGTGGACATGACTGACTGCAGCGGTGCCCATAGAAACCAGGAGGACAAACTGTTATGGAGACAAAACACAGATGACAAAGAGATGGCAAATCAGGGGTTATTGAGTAGAAAATATATTATCATTATAGTTCTCTAGTTACTATTGTTTAACCCTAAACCACAGAGAGCTACAGGCACCCGTATAAATAAAGCAGGCAGAAGTAATGAAGATCTCATTGTCTGACTGAGCATGAAGACTTAGTCTCTGTCATTCAACTGTGTCCAAGACAAGAGCTCCTGCGGGTCATTTTTCTTCATTAGAGCCTTGATTCCCTTTAATTGCTGTAGTTTTGTGTAATGCAGGAGGGTGGTGTTTGCTGAACTTTTCATCATGGGTGGTGGGCCTTTGTAATTAAGATAATTGTACAACAACGAACAGTGTGGCGAAGATTAATCGCATTCCCTTTCCCGACTCTGACTAATCTCTTTACTGGGTGAATCTTACTAAACCAGTCAAGAACACATTTGAGTCAAATTTATGTTTATACCAAAAGATAGAAGATAAGAAATTGGATTTCGTTTAGAGATTTCACTAAAGTAAACACGTTTTATAATTTCTCCAACACAAGCATTATCTTTACTGCAATGCAAAAACATTATATTTAAAATATTTAAAAATGTATGCATGTACTTCTTAGAATAAAAAATATTTTTACAGTATGTTTTACTGTAACATTACAGTAATGAGATTCTAATACATGTAAGACTAAAGTCTTCTTTTCAATATTTTAAAAATATTTTATTTGTATAATAAATAAAATATTTATTTTTATATTGGGATATTTTTATATCCCATATATATATATATATAATATTTATCTTATTATCTTAATATTTTTTTTCTGTTTTTATTCTATTCTTTTCTGTATTTTTCTGTATTGTATTTCTCTGTCGCTGTACAGGGCAAATTCTTTCTACGTGTAAACCCACTTTCCAATAAAAGTTGACTCTGATAAAAAAGACCATTGAAAATAATGGGAGTTACAAAACTCAAAAGTAACACATTTGGATGCATTTTATTAGGGAATAAAATGTGCTTAATTATACGGAAAATGATGGTAAAAATGGTCCTACAAAAAGATTTCACTTTTTTTATGCAACATTCACTTACTTTATACTTAAAGACTTAGTACATAAATAACATAATAAATCTTTTAGTGTTTTCTGTTTTTGAAAATGACCAGCAATTATTTGCAGTAGCAAAAGCAAGCCAGGAAAAAGAGAGTGTGTGTGTGATAGAGAGAGACAGTGTCTTTAGAGGAAGGCCACTGAGAGGTTGGGCAAACACTTCTCTTTACAGAGAGGCTGATGAGAGCCCCACATGGGCCGACATCTCCACAGCGATCCAGACACAGGAGTGGGGCTGAAGTGATTAAGACGTGTGTGATTAAAGATTTGCTCACACATGTTCATGACTCTTGAGTAAGTGCCTCCCTCTTCAGCCGATTTCACTACACTCCCTGTGGGTCACTGTCTGGATTTTACAGTCGTGACCCACTCTCATTCCCACCAGTTGTTTATCATCTTGTTTGAAGAGCGTTCAAATCAAACACTTATGTGACAACTCTGAGAAGGTGACATTGAGTGAGGCGTGCGCTGTCGAGATCGCTTCCTAATAAGTGTTTCTGCCTGTTTGCCCGTATTAATATCTAAACATCATTAAAACTTAATTTGCTGGAGAAGCACTGTTGGTGCATGATGTTAAGAATATACAGTATGTTTAATTACCTTAGTTGTCATCTTGTTATTTTTTAAAGCATAAGCATACATTTGTTTTTAATAATTCATTGTTTTATACTTGTTATAATCAAAATGTGATTAGTAAAATTCATCCTTATTGTGCTTTTAATTATATTTAAATTTATTTGAATGAAAACAAAAAACAGAAAGTACTGATTAGGAAAAGAATGATGTAACTGTGGATGGTTTGGATCAGGAAAGGAAAGGAAGTTACTTCTCTTGCAGGAAGTGCCGCGGTAGCCGGGAGCGCACACGCATGTTCCGTCTTCAGGAGAGCAGGATCCTCCGTTCTGACATGAGCAGGTCATGGAGCAGTTCGGACCCCAGAAACCTTGCGGGCAGATGCTGTCACAATGAATGCCTGTTAAAGGAATCAGGAAAGCAAGTTCTCACAGGTGTGTTTCCATATTTACTGTCACAGCAGAAAGCAGGAGTGAGAATTCAACATAAACAAAACAAACAAAACACATCAGAGAACATGTTCATTTTGGGTAATCCAGGCAGCGAACATTATGTGTGTGTGCATGTGTCTGTGTTGAGTCCTGGTTTTGAAAGCGCGGCTCTGTAGGTTCAGACATCTCTGGACCGCAGCACTGGGCCGCGATGTGCCTTGCTCCGTATGTATTTTTGATCAGACTGGGTCTCTCTGCCAGTGCAGTGTGTTCATTAATAGGGCCGAGTCCCTCGAGTGGTTGAGACTCGTATCCTATTCTCTTTCAGCTGGTTTGTGTAGCGCACCGCTAGGGACACGCACAAGTACACTCACAAATATATAAAGAAGAGACCTGCTATATTTTCTTGATATGCTGTGATAGTGTTGAAATGCACTGATGTTGGTCAGGTTAGCCCAGCTATATACTGTAAGGGTTACAGCATACATCTAAAAAAAACACACGGATAGTTTCACAAACAAGGTCAGTTAAAAATTGTACTGCTGTTTCATCAGGAGACTTTATTATGCATCTTCTTAGGAATGTTTCTTTGTTTTGATTGTTTTCCTAAAATGCCTTAAACAGACAGGCACAAATGAGACAGTTGTTGGCATACTGTAAGAGTACTGAGCTATGAAATTAACGTGGATAACACAACTCGGATCATTTGATTATGTTAGGCATGTAATCATGTAATGCAATATTAATTGGAAGAAGAATTATGAATTAATACATGATTCTAGCAATAACGCAATAAGGCAACAAGACATTACAGTTATGTTTGTGTCATGCCTAAGAATACCTTTACACTTATTAAAGTAACTGTAATGTCTCAAGTGGTACCAAAATATTCTTCCACACTCCATAAGCAAAATATAACAGCATAAAAGGGAGAGATTTTTAGCACGCACATACATATTCTCACGCATACCAAGATTCAGAACACTCTTTCAAGCTGTAGCTCAAAAACCTCATTTGCAATTTCCTTTGACAGAGACTTTTCAGAGCGAGTGGCACGGCCCATTAAAATGGCATTAATCCCAGGGCTTTGAATTAGTCCAGGTCTAAGCTCTAGGGACAGACATCGTACCTGGACTACCACTGTGGCAGAACAGAGAGGTGAAAGGGTTCGAGGGCAGAGCGATGAGCGATTAGGACAAGCCCACCCAACGTACATCAAAGGAGGGGTGAGCCTGTTTGAGCTTCTGCTGGGCTGGGCAGAAAAAAGTCCTGCACTTCCTTTATTGTCAACTATGAATTAGAATAGAAAAGCACCCTGAAAGACTAATGGTGACAAACAGAGGGGCTTTTGAGCAGAGAGAGAGAAAAAAACGACTCTTTGCATATGAGACTTTTCTGGAAGAGAACTGCCACGGGGACCGGCAGCCAATTAATGGGAAAGCCACAAGTACCATCATACACTTCACTTTCCAGCGCACTTTGTGTGTTAAGTGGACATACGAGCACACATACCCGCATGTTTCTGAAGGGCACGTGCTTCTGCACGACACTTGGTGTTATATCAACAATCCTCCAACTCCAGATCTCTAATATTTTTCCTTCATCGATTTTACTGTAATTTTGTCTCTTTTCCGTTTCTTCCCATTAGACAGTTTTATTTAGAGTGACCATTTAATTTCTGTCACACATTTCCCTCTCTACCTCACTTTTGATAAAACACTTGCTTGTCTATCCTCGGGCATGCTTCTCTGTTCTTTACTTATCCTGTTCCCTTACATCTTAAAAGCCTTACACCTTTTTCTCTCTAAGGATCATCACTATATCTTCTCACCTTCTCTCACTCTCAGTATCTGAAAAAGTATAGCTATCAAAATAATTTTTAAATAATTTAAGGATAAAATTATGTAAAAATTCATTTTTCAGATATTTATATCTATTGATATATCTCGACATGATTGAGGGCAGATTATGGTATTTTGAGGCTCATCATTATATATATTAAATTTTTATTTGGTTATTTGTTGGATTTATTATAATACTGGCACACATTCAAGCATTTGTGCGTTCATCTCCATCACATTTCTGGATCTTCTCTCCACAATCCATCCCTGTACGAGTTTCCTTATCACATCATCCCCTCTATGCTCTTACAATCTCTGTGTGCAGCTCATTCTCCATCTTATACGCGACAAGAGAGTATGCACTATGTAAGTCTAGCTCTCTCTCAATAGGTTCCATAAATCACTGCTCTGCATAGTCTTTTTCTTCAGATACTCGCAGTCTCTCAGGCCTATTTGCACCCTGGTGACTCCATTAGGCCTGGCAGATGGTGGAGACCTGGGCAGGATACAGAGCGTGAGATTTCTGCGTAGCTGGCTCCTTCTCGCAGATAATAAAAGCTACACGATTTCCCAGAGCATGCTGCCAGAATTTGGAGACCTGAACGAAGAGAGCAACTGTGGGCCTGCAGGCAAATCAGACGTTTCGACCCAAACCGCTCTATTTCCTTCTCCTCCAGTTTTTTCTTGTTGTTTAACACTTTCACGTGTTACTGTAATGCTCACGATCTTGCAAACAGGTCCTTCTGTGGTATTCAAACATGTCCACTGCTTCAATCTCTCACACGGACACACGGTGCTGAGACGGCTCTAACAGAAGGTGTAAAAGCAGTGTGAAAGCTGTGCAAGAACGACCGCCGGATTCTGGATCAGTGCAATCTAATTAGATTACATGCGCAGCAACAGTTTCAATAAATGCTTCATGGTTGAGATATTTCATGTTAATCTGCCTGCAGGCTTGATCCTCAAAAGTGAGAACTCTTCAAATGTGGAGCTTGTGATGATATGTTTTGGAGGTATAGTGGTTCTGTGAGGAATAATCTAAACATTATAATTTTAATATGATGTAATGTAACATACGGCATTAGGAAAAATGTAAACAATTGCTATTGCTTTGGTATTCAAATGAGATTTCATATACGTGTGCATAATTAGATTTCATATTTATTCTTTGAAACACAGATTTCCCTCTGGTAGAAGATGAACACTTATGTGATTACAAAGACAACAATGATTTTTAATATTGCTGGATTACATTTAATTTTCTGTTGAATTCTGTGCAACACACAGCAATTACAGGCACAATGCTGAAACTCTGAAACAGCTTTTGGCATTTTGTCAATACACATCAGTGTGATGATGTCACTAACACTCACCCGTCCATCCCGGCAAACAGCGACAGAAGCCACTCACAGGGTCGCATCCATCGGCGTGGTTACAGTCACAGCGCTCGCGACACTCCAGCCCGTATGTGCCATCCTGAATATCCACACACACAAATATACAACACATCACAAACCAAAGCTCAAACTCAGCTGTCATGATATATACAGCAGTTATAAATCAAATGGCCGGTCGTCTGGCTCCCTGGCAGACAGACAGAGGAATTAATCGCTGGAGTAAACTCACAGGGCAGGGCTGCTGGCACCGGTCTCCTCTCCACCCTGAAGAGCAGGTACACGAGCCGTCTATTGGGTCACAAGCCGCACCGTTGGCACACATGCAAGTTTGGTTACACCCTAAACCCCAAGTACCACTGGAGCACAGGATTGAGCAGTCTACACCCTGCCAACCTGTCAAGGAAAGATGGGTACAGACATTCGCTTATTTATTTATGCTTTCTTGTGGTGCATGCACTATCATTTAAAAAATGTGCCTGAATATGTGACCTTGTCTGTAAAAACCAGGCTAAAGTTTCAAAATCTAATTATAAGATAAAAAGCATCAAAGTTTGATTTCATCTATAAATATCACTATAATTTCAATCTCTGATTGAATGTCATTACTCAGTCAATATTAAAGTTATCAAGGTTATATTTTCAGAAATTGTTCTTTACATTATTTAGGATGATTTTATAAATCACAAAAAAGTAATTTAGCTGGGTTATGACACAAAAATCACATACTATATAACAAAAAACAAATATGAACACCTGAAAAGTACTTTGAGATGACTAAATATACAGTATATCAGTTATTTTAATTTATCGTAATATTTAGGTTTATTATGGTTGCTAATTTGGTGTTTTTTGTAGTTTTAATGTTAAATGTTAAAATGCTGTAATAATAAGTAGGCCTATCAAAACCTTTAAATCATAACACAAGGGTAACAGGGTATAACAGAGCTCAATTAATGGGGTAGGGAGAGGGGGAAGTGAGGTCATATGTGACAGGAGAAGTCTCCAGTGCCTTACATCGGCAAAGCAGTCAATGAGAGGAATATATGCATGGTTTGAGGTCAACATAAGAGCAGAGAGGCATAGGCAGAGAAGTTGTGTAGCACACTGGGGTACTGCATTATGAATGGGGTGAGCTCTTTAAAACTAGCGTCTCTAATGAGCTTCCTCCCATACTGAAGGGACCTGAACGGATGCTGGTGTAGGCCTTTCAGGACGAGTCCATGTTTATGCAATGTGGAGTCCGTCCCGTAGGTGTGGTTAGCTTCGGTCAGCCAAATGCTGCACACTCACAGGGCCCTTGTGGATTCACACTGCATTTTTATGCTTTTACAGCCTAAATATAACCAATATGTCTGAGTAAGTGGTGTGGGTCTTCATCTTTTGAAACTGACTTGAGGGGACTGGATCTGGATTTGCTGATACTAAAAGATACAGTTTTTAAATTGACATAAATAACATGAATATATGAAGTACGGATGGGTATATTATATAATTGTTGGGACTCTCTTGAGTGTTTTCTTTTTAGGAAAAACGTCTGCAATGAAAGTAAGAAGTTAATAACTGAACTGAAAACTTGCATTAAGTAACTAAAATAATATGCCAAACATGTCGCCATAATTGAATTTAGCGTGTTGATCTGTATGTTTACATTGATTGAATGCTTTGAAAAGCATTTGATTGGGCTAAATCTGTACAGTGCAGGATTACTTTTTTTCTAGATGAGAAAATCAATTGTACGTGCATATACCTACTAAAAATTAATTGTAAACATTTGGAATAACATTAGCATACAAAAAGCCTCCGAGCTAACACACATGACAAATGACCATGTATTTAAAGTCCCCATGAAAATAAAGTCAAAGGGAGATGAAACAAAGAAAGAGATAAGATTACCTTCTTTACAGAAGCAGGAGCCATCCATCGGCGAACAGGATGCCTGGTTGTGGCAGTGACAGGCTGAAGTGCAGTTAGTACCATACAGTCCAGGTGGGCAGGTCTGGGAACAGTCATCTCCCTAACAAACATATATGAAGGCACAGGCATTAAATTGATAGAGTAAATATCACATATTATTCATATAATCATTCATATAATCAATTTATATAATCAATTCATACATATAAATTTATATAATTTTTATATAAATACACATAAATGTGTTAAAAAGCCACTTGGAACATTTAAGCAACCACAAAGCAACGTTCTGACAACCATCCATAACACCTTACCATCACACTGCTAAATTATGCACAGGCAAGCACTCCTCACATTCTTATTAGAAAATGTAAAATCATGTACAATTTAGGTTATTAGCATTACTAGGCACTTATGTAATTTAACATTGTTACATGAGTCCATAACCCCAAAGCCCATCTCAGAGTGTAAAAATCCATTTCCAATTAGACATTTGCAGAATATTAAAAAACATAATTGCTGTACAAGGGCAGCATATAAGATATAAAGGGAGTCTCATTGTACCCAGGAAGAATCAGACCGCATTTTAACAGCAGTAAAGTCTGAAGTCTGTGTGTAGATTGTGTCCTTGCCATCACAGAGAGAGGCAGAGGACGGTTAGAGCTCTGTGCTAAATACCCGCTTTCCCCCAGCTGCATTAATGAGCAGACAGCCCCTGGCCCTCAGCACCTCCTTCCATCCCCGAGCTAACTACTCCAACACAGTGCCTGATGACTGACAGACACCATACTTTAAAACCCTGTTCCCCGGCCAAACAATGCCATCACAATTTCTAGAACTATACCAGGATCAGCAGGGGAGGTGCCCGTATCCCCGCGCTGCCATCGCCAGTATCTTCTTGCCTCATCCTTGGCTCTGATTGACAGCTGACAAAATGATTTAGACTCCCAATTAGTGCGGTAATGGCAGTGCACCGGGCGGCTCCTGTCCCCGTCTCCCAAGTGCCGGGGATTGAGCGGCAAAGGACCGCTCTCTCATTATTATCTGGAACTGGGTCTGAGCAGGAGACAAGATAAGATATGCCACAGGACACCATGGGGGCTTAAAGAGATACCCACTCGCTCTCCCTATATATTTTGTGTTTGCACCCTCTCTCTCTTTCAGTCCGTCATCATTTATCTCCATCTCTCCTCTCTCGCTTTGATACAATCATTTCCAATATTTTCTCGTACTCCTACTCTTTCTCTTTTGTGTGTGTGCTCTAGCTTTTTCTATTCCCACCCTCCTATTGTATTCCCCATTTCAAATATTCTACCTCACCATCTGCCTCGCTCGTCCATCGTTCTCCCCACATAAAAAGCTTACATCTGTGGATTAATTTTTTATCAATCTACGTGCAGTTATCTTTGTTCCGCTCAAAAGTGACAGCAAACAGACTGCTAACAATGGCAGTTCTGTTCCACGGGAGAAAAAGACTTAAAACTATCGGCACGAGCAGGCGCATGTGGGACGAGAAAGTTAGTTGGTTCGACTTTTCAACAAACCTGCAGTTTACTGGTGAATGAGCTGGAGGTAAAAGAGTCTCTGGCTCATGACTGACCACAGGGATTTGGTGAGTCCCGTGAACGCTCTAGATTACACTGACACTCACTCAACTGGGTGACTGAACTCTTCTGAAAGCAGGTTAAAGTAAAGTTGTGTTATGTTTAGAGGTTGTACAGTACATTTTGTAAAACTACACATACAATTAGGTCAGAATCTTATGGGGCATCAACACTGTTTTCAACTAAAAATGCGTTTTGGCTTGGGCTTGAAAACATAAATGTTTAAAGGTGGGTTTTTGAAAACAATCATGAAAACAAAAAGAAAATGATGATGTCATGCACATCGTAGTGACATCGCCAACTACTAACCTGGCATAAAATGACTCATAATAAGACTCGAGAATAAATATTTGACTAATTTTTAACAATAAACATAAACAAAAAATTATTTAAAAATTTTCATGTTATTTATAAAAACACTAAAGGAAAAGAATAAAACAATTAAGAATGTTTAAAATACATATCTAAAATTAAAAAGAATTTTGGATGGTGCATTTTCATGTAAATCCTTAAAATGTGCAGTGACAGTTATAAAGCTAAAGGTGATCTAATAAAGTTTCTTTTATTTGGAGATGATATATTAGCCTCTAAAATTGATTTTCAAAGGCATTTTCCACCTTTGATGGCAGCACACAGCATGTTTTCAATGTTTCCAGCACCTTTGGTCCCACATCTACCCACCTGCACCCTCTTCAGTACCAGCACCACAAGCAAAAATATGTTCCTTTTGCACCCCTATCACTCACTCAGAACTGTCTGGATGAGAGTTTTGGTCACCCTGTTCCTCTTGTTTTCACCCAGACTGCGGTCAAATCGTTAACCTTTGTTGTTCTATAGGCCCTAATGGAAAGCTGGCTGGGAATTGGAGCATCGTGTTCCAATTCCATCGCAACTCGGCCGACTCGAGCGGCTTGGCCAAAGCTCCTCGAGCAGTGTTTAATAGAACTGGCAGCAGGCCCCTCAAATCCAACACAAAGAGCAGGTGGTGAAAATTAAGATACAGTCTGTGCTTCCGCCTGCTAGTTCAAATCACTACAGTGAGTTTGCCACAGGACACGGGAACAGCTACAGCCGAGGTAGGGGTTGGCCGTGAGCCTGTGGTATTGTGTCTATCTTAATCATCACTGTGTTACAGTCTTTACCTGAAGCGCAGTGTGTGTTTTATCAGCATACTCTTTTTGTGGTTCTGTGTTGAGAAAGCTACTTTAAAATGTAGAAATATAAGCTACTCATAATTTAAAGCAGGTTGATTATGAATCAGATGTTTTGATTTCTAAAGGGAAAGTGCATTTGCCTCTGTAAGTCAACATCATAAACACTTTTATGACTCGTTCAAAAAAGCAAAAGACCATCCATCTCTCTTTCTCATCCTCGATTCTCAACGCTTTACTTTAGCATCTCCTTTGTTTATCTAAGGGCACAGAGCTGAGCAGATTTTGTACGGTGCGCATTCAAGATAACAAAACCATTTGTTTTTTGTGCTATATAAAGTCCTGCCTAGAAACCATAAACTATTTTTGCATCTTGCTCGCCATTCTACTTTTGGCAGAAACTTCGTGTTAAGTCCAAACCTGCTGTGTATTAAAGCACACGCATTTTAAGGATGCCATTACTGAACTTGGAGTATATCTCACCTTGTTCCCAGCCTCCCTGCAGGAGGTTATGTGTTTATCTATGTGTATGTGTGTGTGTGAGATACTGATGCAGAGATCATTTTCAAAGCAATAAACTGCATTCGCTGACACTTCTGCTTTAAGTATAGGATACAAAAACTTGGAGATAAATAAAGGAAAATGCTGACTAGAAATCTTCTCTCATGGGCGCTTCCAGCGTTCTCTACAATCCACAAGCACAAACCATTTATCATAAACCTTTATTATGTAATTATTAGTTTTGGCATGTTCATATATCATATCCATGTCCATGGCCATTCTATTGTAATTGCTGGTGTACCTGATCACCAAGAACATGTTTATGGCAAGAGCAAAAGAGTCTTTTCTTCCATTAAAAACATTAGCAATGCTTAATCTGATGTGACATTTTTTCAGCAAGCTAGAATTTAATGTATGTAGACAAAGATAAATGATAAACACAGACTCACCATATAGCCTGGAGCACAGATACAAGCCCCGGTGAGACTGTGACAGTCTGCTCCATTAGCACACCGGCACGGCACACTACATCCTTCCCCATAGTAACCTGGGGGACAGGTCTCATTGCAGTACAGACCCGACCACCCTGCTGTACATGAGCATTCACCTGTCAGCGGGTGGCAACTGGAAAATGCGAGAGAGATTTAAGGGTACAAATATGTTAGGACACATTGTGTTTAGGGCATCTAAACAGAAAAGGGGACTAAAACCATTGTGAGTTATTCATTCTGGTGTCTGTGAGCTCCACTCAGATGAATGGGGTGTCCTTTCTCTCCTTCATGTAGTAATGAGTCCTAGTGTCTCAGGGCCTAATCTGCCCATACCAGGCATTAACATTGCATTAGCTGTGAACGCAGCTAAGCAATAATAAATGAAGCACAGGTCGCGATAAAGAGCAAGTGCTATGCTACAGCTGAAAGGTGTTCAAATTTTTACTTGCAAGTCAAATGAAGTCAAATGAAGCCAAATGGAGCTTTTTACTTACGTATGGCTCTGAGAGGAAGAGTTGGAGGAGTGCTGGCTGTGAAAGTGACTATTGAGGGACTTTATAGAGATGTATTGCTTGGGTGAACTAACTTATTGTTTTTATTTAGTTAAATTTGTGTGTTTGCTGTTTAGCTAAGGACATTATTATATAATTGCCATTTAGTATAATTAATAATATAAAATGGTGGAACACTTATTTTACTATTTACTTTAATAATTTATTGTTAAATTCTAATCTAATCATGACAAACTATATATTAATGGAAATGTATAAGACTTTGAGGTAAGAAAAATACCTTAATCAAATAAATTAATCTTGTACATTACTGCAAACTGATTGACCGCTCTAGATAGAAAGCATCAAGAAATGGCATGGTGTGCAACCTTAAATCATACATTAATTCACAGTCTGTTTGCAAAGAAAATACAGTAAATAAATCATTTCTAAAGTTAATGTTCTGGCACAGTCTGTCATCGTGTTTGCTCACCTGAGCGTGTTGGTGGCGTTACATGGACAGTATCTGTCACAGATGAGTCCGTAGAGTCCTGGTGGACAGAATCTGTCCTGGCAGTGAGGTCCTTTAAATCCTGTATCACACAAACACGCCCCGTTGATGTGATAACATTTTGCCCCGTTCTGACAGTCACAATGAAGGGCGCACTGGGGTCCGTAAGTGCCGACCGGACATTCCTCCTGGCACCTGGGAACGATTCAGACACGTTAGAGAAGAAAGCAGGCCTCTGCATGCTCATAACACAACGGTTGGATGTTTGCTGTAAAGATTGCTCGGAGCAGTTTCAGGGCTCTTCAGAATTACACGGGGCAGAGTTAGTAGACTACTGGGATATTCTAATCTAAGGATCAAGGGTCAATGCTCCAGCCATCTTTTTTGTTACTCCGGTACATCAGGCCCCTGACATCGCCTCCGGGGCTCCAGCAAAGCGAGACCGCGACCATTAATTACACTGAATACAATTAGACCCGGGCCGATTCTCTCTGTTGAATAGCAAAGTGACTTAAGGAACAACGACTTCCATAAGAACTTCAATATACAACCGTGGCAGAACATCAATCTTGAGTGTCCAAAGAAGCCATTAGGAGACAGATAAATAGCTCAATTAAATTATAAAACGGACTAGGTATGTTTCATGTTGAAATTACACCAGCGTCTTTTGAATTAGGAAAGACTAGTGTGAGAAGCACCGGGGGCGGGGGGCTTGCTAACGCAATCTGAGATTATTCCTGCAGGGCTAATTCACCTGTCACGGACCAAATGAATGAGGGCAATTTTGTTAAATATTAGAGGATAAGTAGTGCCTGTCTTGGAAGTGTTTTTATTCTGCGGACAATCACTTTAGTGCACTAATAAACCCTAAGCTACTGCAGAAGACACAGGGATATAAAGACACACAGCAATTTCAATTGGATCCTAATAAAACTCCATTACTGGTAATTAATGGGAAGAAACTTAACAGACCAGCGAGGAGCTTCGAGTGGGATCAGTGGACATGGGGAATGTAAACACAGAGCAGTAAAAAAGTAATTTATCAATTATTCATCACCCAAATTTACTGTGCTTATTAACATACTGTTTTTGTGTGTGTGTGTGTTGATGACTCCTCAGTGTCAACAGAAATACCCACAGAGGAGACATGTCTCTGATTTGCTTGGACGCCATCAAAAGTCACACAATTTGAATGTAAACTTAAATAACTCAACTCTTTACACTTACATTATATACTTTTGTTAGGAGAAACATCTAATACAAAGCTGCCCTGAGCTTTCAAAAAGCAATGCCTGTGCAATACAAACGTTAACTCTGAGATTCCCTGATGTCACTGAGATCAGGTACAATGCACCTGTTTTACCTGTGGCCACTATATCCTGCCATACACTGGCACTGTCCTGTGATGTGGTCACAAAGTCCTCCATTACGGCATGAGCATTCCTTACTGCAGTTGATGCCATATTTGCCAAATGGACATGGCTGGGCACACACAGATCCCTGTTGTGTAAGAGGATAAAAAGAGAGGCTCATTAATGAGAATCACAGAGGTTACACTGCTTTAAAGGAGCCATCCTTACTTTTGTAGCCAAATATATTCCTCTATTGCATGATGTTGCCTCAGGGCAAGAAACCCAATTTCTTTGTTTTACAAGCATATGATGGAGATGAAATGGTTAATCATGATGGCATAACTGTCACAATAAAAATCACAATAAAATCTTTTTTCGTTCACATTTTTACTTTGGAAAACTGCCCTCAGTACTGTCCATTATTCACATGTTAAACATAAGATTCACATTTATTACTGACTAAACTTTCTTTTAAGAGCTATTTTAAATAATGTTGCCTCCTCTAAACAATGACCCCCGAATGTTATTGTTCAACATTTGTTTGAGTACTACAGCCTATTATATACTGGAAAATGCGTGCAGTATAGATGATGATTTTAGGATTGCAGGTATTGTGCCTTTAGGTATTTCAGATTTTTTGATGGTTACGTCATCTTTAAGATTAAAATGACGCAAAGGAAGCCGTAACAAGGCTCAGCAACCTTCAGACACTTGCCTTTAAAATAATAACTTCATCTGTTCTTTGAGAAGCTGAGAAGATCACTGCAATATCTACCCATCTCAGGTTTATCAATGTATCTCCATTCAGATCCTTCTGCAACCCTCTTCATTTACCTCTTAAAAACTTTCTCCTTCCCTCCATCCTCTTAATGCTTAACTTCACCGTCTAATTACTCTGTCATCCTTCCTTTTAACACTGATGCACATCTTCTATCATTTCGCCACTTCTGTTCTCCTGTTTCATCTGTCTTCTCATCCTATTTCTTTCCTTTAACGTCTCTGTCTCTCACTGCTTTTACTCTTTCTGTCCCCTCGTGAGAAGTTTCGTACCGTCCATCCAGCAGGGCAGGAGCATTCGCCGGTGATGTGATGGCAGGTTCCTCCGTTCTGACAGGGGCAGCGCTGCTCGCACTGTGGCCCGTGACTTCCAGAGGGACAGCGCTCTCCGCAGCTACCAAACCACAAGAGTCGAAACATGAAACTCAAGCAGTCATTGCATAGGATTGCAACATAAAACACAAGAAAGTTCAAAGAACAAAAACTTACAAGAGAAAGCTAACCATACTTCTTTTAACTACCATCACAAGTACTTCACAGTGTTCCACCACTGCTAACAATAAGTGTAGACAAAGAATAAATATATAATATGTAGATAATAAGGGGAGACGGGGGACACAGAGAGGTTGTCACACGTGGTGTATATTAACTTTAAGGTTTATTTACAGATTTTCTTCTATGCAATTCTACACAATTTATTAGAAACAGTTTGCATGGGGTCAAAATTATGATTCATAGTTTTGGTACAAATATTCTATAAATATTTTGCACTTTAGGATTATTTCATTATTACTTAAATTCTGCTGATAAGTCTATAATAAGTTACTTAAGGCTGGTTAATGCAATGGGTATGTCACAAATGATAAACATGGGATAAACTTTTTCATAGTAACTATTCATCTTAGAGGAAATGTTCAAATACATTTTTGTAACCAATAGATACTGTACCATATATGCCGGGACAGGAATTTATTTTGTATAACAATGCTAATATAATATCAAGAGAAATATTCACTGGAGGAAAAAGTGTGACAACTAGCCCCGGCCTTCTCTATTTGATTGATATTCGAAATAAAATGCTAATCTGCATCCCTATTATCATTTAGTCCACACTACAGACTGTTTTATCTGTGATACTCACATGGGTCCCATATATCCCGGTGCACATATGCATTCCCCCGTCTCATGGTGGCAGGTGGCACCGTTAAGGCATTGACATTGCAGCTGGCAGCCCTTGCCATAGTAGCCAGGCTCACATTGATCCTCGCAGCGCCAGCCTTGATAGCCGTCTGTGCAGACACATGCTCCTGTGATGGGGTTACACAGAGCTCCATTCTTACACTGGCAGCGATTGCTGCAGTGAGGACCCCAGTGGCCACTTTCACAACCTGAACAGAGAAAAAAAAGGGAAAAAAAATTGTTTATTATTAAGAACTTGTTTTTTATACATTCTAAGCAACAAGTCGTGGACTTACGACCTATAATCCTAAAGATTTGTAAAGTCGTAGAATTTTATTGCTGGACATATGCAATAGTACATGGTTTTGCATAGTGTTCTGTCAATACATTTGAATCCTACTGAGAGTGGGGATTAGCTAAAGCATAGATTATTTACATTCCTTCATACTTTCTACCTAAATTATCAATGAGCTAATACCAAGTTAACTTGGAAGCAAGTGCCTAATATTGCAAATGCACCTACAGTGGCCCAGAGATGCTATAAAAGACTGACACAGCCTTTCTTGAGATATTAGCTAGCGTAAATAGGGACACTTCTCCCTAAACCTGTGTATTTAGCTATGTGTGTGCATAAATGTGTCCCTTGGTGACTATGAGATTGCGTCACCTATTTTCCTAACCTCACATTTTATCATCATTGCTAACACAGTCAATATTTCTGCGCTGTGTACTAATTAACCTAAAAACTGTCACTGCACATATTGAGCATACACATGAAAATGCATCTAAAACTAGTATTTGATTTTAGGTATTTAAAAAAAACATGAACATTTTATTATTACATTTTTTAGGTTATGTTTATTGTTGAGTCTTAGACCTTTTCATCAATGAATTATTAAAATTATATTAAAGTAAATAGTCTTCCACCTGTGGAATGGTGACAGTTAACAGGTTAGCTGATTTAATACATTACTTGGTTACACTGTTTAATACATTACTTGGTTACACTGTTTAATACATTACTTGGTTACAGTTCCAGGAAAGTTGTGCCCGCTGTGGGGTCTGAACATACAATCCCCCAGACCCGTCCAGATCTTAACCACAAGCTATTCTACAGACTTCAAACACTTGCCTGAACTCAGAAGGCCGATTTAGTAGATAAGAACCTAATGAGTACCGTTTGCACTGAGATAACAGCATCCAGCATCTGTGCCAGACAAACACGATGTGAATGATCAGCACTTCGAGAAGGCAGCTTTGGCACAGAGGGGGGTCATGGAACATCCTGGCAGCGCGGCGAGTCTTTCCCGAGAGGTGATGCGGGCCGCGCTAAGCAGCTCAAAGAGGATAGGAGGCACGTTATTGATTTGAGTAAATCTGCCACAGATGAGTTCTCCTGTTGGTTGAGCTCTGGCGTCATACAAATGACCAGAGCGCATTAAAGGCACATCTGCAGGAGGTCAGTGAAGAAAGATGAGCAGCTCGTCGTCTGCTCGGTTCACAGCCAATCAGCGCTCATCACTCTCGTCTCTGTTCTCCCACGCTGATGGGAGAAAAACACAACACATCCAGTGTTTGCCTCACCCGCCGGCCCCCGGACCTCGTCAACTCCCCATCAGCCCCAGAGTGAGCGTCTCACTTTGGAAAACCTCATACTGAGCAGCAAACACTTTCCCTCCCATTCAACACGGCAAATCCACTCCGCTTTGGCTCCGAGTCCGCCCGGCTCCTTCATCTGCAGCCATTCTAAATCACTGCAGAGGAGGACAAATAAAAATCTAGACAGAGCTTAATTTGCGCAAGTCTTTTTCTCCGGGTCTCAGAAGCTCCACTAAATGTTGCTATTGAAGACTCAAAGCTTCTTTCCCCCACATTGAGACGTCTCAGCACATTTACTCCTAAAGCCCATTATCTCTGGGCCCGTCTCTTCTGCGTTTCGTTTTTTAGCCAGACTCTCCTCTGACAGCATTTAACTGTGATTAAACAGTCAGAGTTCACTTGATGCCACGGGCAAGGCTGAAAAACACACAAAGTCTTATTCCAGTTTCTGCATTTAAAGTTTTTTAAAAGAAAGCTTCATAAGGATGAAACCAATCAGTGGGGAGAGACTAAAGCACGCTATGGAGCAAGTGGACATTATGTGCGTGCGGGTAGAGACTTCATGGTAAGCACACGAAACGGGCGACCTGTGATGCAACCCTTATTAAAAGCACTCAGCATTGTACAAACAGACTAATAAAGAGAAAGAGCGTTGGGAAACAACCTTTGCTCTCCTTCACAACAGACCTGTACATCAACATCTGTGAGCGTGAGTCTGTGTACTGTACTGTAATAAGCAAAATTATTTCTAACAGTTGGATCTGATCAGAAGGATGGGAAAGATCTCAGATTAGGGTAGCACATGCACATTCCTGGGAGAACAGAGGGTGAGAAATTCATAATGTAATGTTTTTCTTGAAGTTCTCCCATAAGCATGGTAAGCCTGTACCAGACTGTCCTTGTTACTTAAAATGATTTCTGCCGCAGGGCTGATTTAAAAAATTATTAGTGCTGACAAGAAAAATATGCATTTTGGTGTTTTATTCTGGCTAATAAAATAAACGAGCAAAAGACTAATCAGTGAGGCTTTTTGAGTATAAATTGTATTTAAGGTTAAGACAAAATATCTCTCATGTGTAAAGAACTGCAAGCCTTATGCTTTCTGTTAATTTAGAATCGTTTTTTCCAACCAAGAGATAGTAAAGCAGTGTTTCTTAACCAGGGAACCGTAACAAAACTTCCAAACCTCAAGATGACATTAAAATGATTTAGAATAGGACAAAACAAGCATTAAATAATCTAAAACTAAAACTAAATATTTTTCCATGTTTTGCCAAAAGTGATGTCTGGGGGGTGTTTTTACACAATATTTGCTTTTTATGACCTTTCAGTTTAAAATTAAGCATCAAAATTTAAGATGAATGGTACAAAATATACAAAACACTTTTTATTGGACAAAACAAAATACAGCATATTAGGGAATATGGGTTTTATTATAATATTCCAAAAATGCATAGAAAAAACTTCACTTTTATATATTTAATATAAATATATTAATATATATATAATATTTTATATATGTAAAAATACTAAACATTTACCCTGTAAACTGTCACCGTTCCTCAGGTGGAACACTTCTGTTATTTCTCTTTATGCTTTATTATTTCATAGTTTTCTATAGTTTTCTTTTCTAATCATGACAAACTATAATTTAATTGAAAGTAGTTGACAAATGTTCATAACAGTAAACATTACATTTTTTTATAACTTTTGTTAATGTTCACAATATTTTTTCAAAATACCTAAAAATTTAAAATTAAAATAATTAATGTAAAAAATTATAATATCTAAAATTTAAAAAACTGTACTTTGAATAGTGCATTTTCATGTATATGCTCAATATGTGCAGTGACAGTTATCAGGTTAAATAAAAAGCAAAGATATCAATTTTCCCAAGTTGAACATCACTTTAGGCCAGAACTGTACATTCTTCTAATTATGCAAAGCTCTAAAATATTTCATTGGGTAAAAACTGTAAATAGGGGGTCTTCAAATATAGTTGTGGACAATAGAAAGAACTTGAGGTCAAAAAGGTTAAGATCCACCATTCTAAAGCCAAAATTATTGAGTTGCGAAGTTTCCATTTGCCCTTTTTGCCTTCCAACAGATGGACTGCAGCCACCAAAATTTTTGCATCAGGGCCAAGTGTTTCTAAATCAGTGTAACCAGAAGTACTGTATATTAATCTGATGACAACACTGTTTCTATCACAGCATATAATGCCTCCAGGGCCAATTACTACTTCCTTGCACCCAGTCCGACCCGTACCATTCCTTTAATTAAAGCCGCAGCGACGGAGGAACACACTCCAGTCAACCTCTCGCACCCGAGTTTTAGCGTTCGCGGTTAATGACTGGAGGAAGAGCATCCAGACAATTAAACTCTTAGATAAATGAAGATCCCAAACCTTGACAGCTGAACTTTTCTGTTGCAGTTCATCTCTGGTCAGCCGTGATAAATACAGGATAGGAGTTTCCCTACATGACGAAGTGTCTTAATTACAGCAAGTCAATGTCAGAGCGCAGTGTGCTACGTGCCTCTACGTGACTCAGGTCTGTCTCTGTAGCCCAATGACAGTTAAAGCCTGTGCTTTGCCAGGTAAGTGTCTTCTTCAGAGCACAGCAGGGGCGTCATGCACTTTTTTCTTTATGCAAGGGTCCACCAGTTACAGTTATGGCTCACTTGGTGCCCTAGCTGACATAAGATACGACCGAAGAAAATACTTTTTAATATACTTAGTAGTTTGTAAGTGTAAGACAGGATAGTCAAGTGGTACAGCTTTTGTTCAGCATTAACATTTACATGTATGCATTTGTCAGATGCTTTTATCCAAAGCAACTTACAGTGCATTTAAGGTGTGTTTCCTGATAATCGAACCCACAATCTTTTGCGCTGCTGACACAAGGCTCTACCAGTTCTACTAGTTAAAAGATGGGTAGAAAATGACAGAATAAAGCAAATGACATGTTAAAGATGTGGCACACTAAATTTAGACATGTGACCTGCATACCTTTATATATATCCCTTTGTGGTTACTTTAGGATCAGGAATAGTTCAACTAAAAAATAAAATTCTGTCATTATTTACAGTACTTACATTTATTATATTACAAACAATGAAAGTAAATGATAACTGATGCAACCAGCTCATCTTGTGCTATAAGAAAGAAAGTCTTACATAAAGAAAATTATGACAGAATTGAAAGCCTTTTCTTTCTGTTAAATGTACATTTACAGCCTTAAAGAAACCAAAAACAACATTCAAAGTACATTGATTTCCTCTAAATATGAGTCAAGAATTACACTTAGAATCCATATCTGATAAGATTTACAGTTACACTTTAATCCAAAATGACTTAAAGTGCATCCAAGATATACATTACAGTATATTAGTTTGGGTGTTTTCTGGCAATAGAACCCAAAGGCATTATTAGTATTACACTACAGCTAAAGCTACAGGAACACAGGCTGTAATCGTAGCATTTAAAATAAAAGCTGAAATTAAAAACATAAACACACCGTCTCTTTTCTGTCAAACTCTATATTTAACTCTGCCAACATTCTCTCAGTTCTCCAGCTGTCTGGAAAAGACAAACGGTCCTGAAACAGCTGTCCTATTTTTGACGAAAGCCACAATTGTTTGGTACACTGGGATGATAAATGTCGACTAGAAATGCTTTTAAACGTACAGTTGTAAAACCTGCCAATATTCTCACGGTGAAATGGTCCGCTGTGCCCTCTAGAGCACCGCTGACACTTATCACTATGTTATTTATTAGTACACTGAAAGAACCGACTGCTAAAGAATGAATTAGGGATACATTAGGGAATTTGGGATACATTATGCGGGTTGGGGAGCTGATGGATGTTATTCTAAATATACAGATGGAACTGCCAATAGTCATGAGGAGAGGATAGTGCTGAGTTGTAATAACAGAGGGGGGAGCGCTTGCACCGCAGCTGCCAGACTCCCTCCTCGGACCGGGACGTCCCTTCTACCCTAATTTATCTCAGACAAACCCCTGCTACATGTTTCCTTTCCCCAGGAGAGAGAAACAGCACGAGATCTGCCAGCCCAAGCCTCAGGAGGGGCATGTAGCATAAGGATGTGCTGATGTCATTTTTTTGTGTAACGTTTCACGCTGCGTTATGATTCACATGTAAAGACTTCTGTATTGTACTTTATTATTTGATGTATTATACCTCCCGCAGTAAACGCATATTTCTTCAGCTAACTTTGTATGGTAACAGATCTCATCTAGTGTAGCAGCGGTGGGGATGGAGTCGTTGTAGTTTTTGTGCACTTAAGTTCTGGAAGTTGGGATTTTGATCATGCTTTGTTAAACCTTAAAAAAAATATAAAAAATATACACATATATTTTCAACCCATGGCTAGGTCAAATATGGCTATTTTTGTTGGGTTTGTCCCTTTTTGACCCAAAAATGGGTAGTTTTATATGACTTAATTTCAATACTTCCAAGACTTAATACTAAATGATAACCAGTATATTATTAAGTTAAAATGAACAAATTCCAGGTTTAAAGAAGCACTGTGATATATGTGGCTGTACGGCTACAAAAAGATAATAATAGTTGGGAAACACTGTTCTAATGTCAGAGGATTATACTATATATTTATCATGAAACTCTAATATTGTAATTGTTTTGACAATTGCTGAAACTGAGCTTTCCGTTTTAAACCCTAAATCACAAAACCTACTGAGCAAATCTTCCCAAACTCCATCACCTTCAAGAACACGATGGTTGTTTAGAGAGACATCTTTATCAAAATGAGCACTCACTTGAAAGATGCTCCCCTGTGGATACAACCAGGTCATTTGTTCAAGATACATCTAGGATGAGAAACACCCTGAAAGATCAATATCAGCCTTTACAAGACCTTCTATTCAATACTGCGCTACAGACCCTTCGCAGCCAAACCCATGGACGCCGTTACCCAATCACACCATCTTTCATGAAACTGAAGGTGAAGAGATCTTTGAAGTGAATAATGCAAGCGCAAGTTGGGTCATTATCAGACTCCTGAATAATTCGAGAGAAGCCATGACCTAGTGCAGCAAACCAGCAGCTTATTCAACAAAAGTCAGAAGTGTGCTCCTCAGCAGATTGTTACACGGGCCGTTGCTTTACCAAATTAATAATTCTATCCCTCTCTCGTCCCGTGGGAGGAACACAAGCTATTCTCAAGATCTCCAAACCAGGAAGCCAACAAACGAGTCGCACATTCTCTGATGTTCCTCTGGTGAATAAAGAGATAAATAAGACAAAGATATTGTAAGCTCAGCAGTGACCAACAGCCGCTGCTCTTGAGACAATGTCAACCCAATAAAGCCTACTCACATCGCGCTTAATTTGCACCCATCGATTTCCTATTTTCAATTATTAATTCTAATTAGGATGAAGTAGATGGTGCCAGGGGCCGCGGCAGAGGGTCGATGATGAAGGGCCCCGGCTGACGTAGCCGACTGATCCACATGCATTAGGTAGCGTGACTACACTCCACACATGCTGGAATTTGATGATGATAAACAAATTAGAAATGGCTATAAATTCCTCATGCTTTTCAGCCAGCAGTCGGTTGAGTATCCTATTGAAAAGCTCATTTGGGCCGGATGAATCATGCTCACATTAGCATTAGATTTGTTGACCCGAGAGTATGAAACTCTCTCACCAGGGGGCAGTGTACCACATGGTTCAACTACAGGTCATTGTGAAGGGAAGCTGCATGTGCGCCAGCAGGATGGTGCGTCATGATGTATGTTTAATTATGAAGTTGCTACACGGTTGAAGTGCCTCCCCTCACCCTGCACGGACAGCCATGATGCATTACTAACAATCCACAACATTCACATGAAAACATTGTTTATAAAGAGTCTCAAAATGAAATCTTGTGTGTAATTGTATTGGTGTCATGGAAAGTGATGCATCTTATAGCAACCTTAATTAGGGGTCAACTTTAAAAAAATATAATGAAAACAATAAGCACAAAACATCAAAAGTCGACATTTATTGTGATTAATATGTGTACTGGGGAATGAAAACGTTCAACCATACACACAGCTAGGCATTTCTGCACTAGATTGTTTTTTCACATGTGACCAATTTCGAAGCACAAAACTGCTCATTATGAGTCCATTACAAGAAGCACTTGACCATTATGCCAAAGCAAATAAACAGAGAAATGAAGACCTAAAATAGGGCAATTAAAAATCATGTGTGGACAGAGAGACCGCGACAGAATAATGTAACATAAGGAACTTTCCTGATCCACACTGCCAATGCCTTATGAGTTTTCGCGGCATGTGCACCTGCTGGAACCGGTAAGGGGGAAGGGTGGAAATTAGGTTATGTTATACATCTGAGTCTGTTGCTAGTCTACCGAGCATGAACTCATTCTGCAGGTGCTGGCAGTAGTATACAGTATATTATGTGAAAAGTGTGTGTGTACAGTACCTCATTCAACAGCTATTTACAGAGAGTGAGCAGAAATAGCAGGCTGTCTTTAATAAAATGCTATTTAACACATCAAAACATTCACACTATAATGCACTGATTGTTACAACAGTGGCATCCACACAGTCCATACCTTTGGCAACACTAGCATTTTCATATTAACTCTTGTTACATAATTTATTAAACATTCTGGGCTTTGTGAGCAAACAAATACATTTGTAGGCAGAATGTGTGATTGTCTATGTCCGCTGTATACCTACAGTACAGTTCAATACCAAAAAGCTGATCTAGATCAGTGGCTGCAGGCATGAAAACAACAAGTAAATAATAAAATAAAAATGCCCTAAGATCCAAATAAAATACAAAATAACTTTAAATAAATAAATAAATATATATATATATATATATATTTAAGTATATAAGTATATTATATATTATAATATTATTAAAATGTTTTTTTATTCTATATCATTTATAATATATATTATTTATCATATATATACACATTAAAGTCATAGCTACATTCAACTCTTATTCATACAAGTATGTAAAAAATTCGTAAGTCTCCTAAACTACAAAGAAGTAACCTCTGAGCAACACATTTTTCCATTGGTATTGTGAAAAAACAAAAATTTTCAGTGAGCCATCAAACATTTCAACCTTCAACATCAAACTGTGAGCGTCCATGGTTATAAGACAAGAGCACAGACAAACCAAGGTAAAAAAAACTTTTTAGGAAACTTTCACAACACCACACGTACAAGCACAGATCAGTATAATTGGCTTTTAATGATCTGACATTATGCTAATGTTCATTGTGTGGAGATAAATCTTTGCGAGGGGTTTATGACTCTCGGCAGGTGGCCGTCTGCCCACCAGAACAGCGGAGATTACGCATGGAGGACAGACCCAGGAGAACAACGGCGATGACGTGCTTCATCATCGCGGGTCAAAGTGCATCGGATTGCGTGGGAAAGCAGATTATCACTACAACTATTTGTTCACATCATAAGCATTAGGTCGAAATTAAAACAGCCATTTCTGAACCTGTAAACATTAAATATCGTCATCGTTTGACGAAATCAGCAAGATATTTTAAACAGGCCAGAGCATATGCAAAAAGCCCTTTGAACGTAAATGCTAAGAGTTGTGTTTTGAGCAATATCGGGCTCTTAGGAAATTGCACTCGCCCTGCCTGTTTGCCACTTAAGCTCCATCAGAGAGCTGCCCACTTAAGCAAGGACCACATTAAAGCTTCATTAGCAGAGTGACTACGATGGTGAGAGTAGAGGTAAGGGAACAGGCTCAATGGCCGGAAGAAGCTTTGGAACGGTGAGAGAGATACCGCAGCCAGACTCTAAGGGTCCTGTGAAGTGGCCAATGCGCGTCAATCACAAGCGTTCCTCTCTTTCCTCGTAAACTCAGCAGTCACATGAAAAACTCTCAGGAGAGCCCCAGCCTCTCCAGAAAAGGCTGGCAGGTTCAGAAGCGCAGAATTATCCGGAACGAGCGGCGAGATCTCTGAATGCAGTTTTGTTCTTCTCGTCTCACTGGGGTCCATGAATTATTCCTGTGGATTCTCAAAGTCACAGTGAAGTCAAAGGTGCACATCAGTGACTCCATGAGAAATCAATTGTGTATCTCTTTCTCAAACTGACAGAATATAAAGAGATGTGAAGAGAAATAGACTGTTGCCAGGGAAGTTTCAGAGATTCAATTAATGGATTATTAGTCATCAACTCTTGCGTGGAAATAAAACTGCTTGCAACTGAGAACAACTGGCAATAACAAGACTTCCAACGTAGAGTTGTTTGTTACTTTACTAGTGACTGATAAAGTTGTATGACAAGACAAATGAAATGTAAAAGAGCAAATCTGATCCATTTATTGGATGCTGAATCTGGAAGAGAGAGGCTGCCGTATTGATCCACTAAGGAAAAAATCCCTTTTATTTCCCTGATGAACAAAAGCAAATGATCCTATATAAATCAGTCTTAAAATTAGTCAGCGCTTACAATAGCTGCTATTTACTCTTGCAGATGTGGAGAAGGAAAAAAAATCAATGCTGGACCAGATACTTAAAACTTGCAGAATGTAGCCTGAGGGTTTTGCTTGCAATCAAATGGTTTGACGCAGTTGGTGACCTTAGTTGTTAACATGAACTTTTAGTCTTTACAATTACTAGCAGAAAGTAAATTTAGTGTAATTATGTACACCTTCATTCAACGTCAGTAAAAGTCTGACACTATATTTTCTTGCAGCCCCAGCAGTGACCTTGAATTCCAATAGTGTTTATTCAAAAGAGGAGATTACACATGTAACATCGTGGAAGCAACTAAATGTTTTGTAAAACTCTGCTTTGAACCTTATCATTTAGATGCCCTTTCTCAGACACGCAGATCACAGACCCTATCCCTTTGCTCCTCTTATTAAGCCTTACCGACGTGTACCTGTCTTTCTCTTCCCCTTCTTCTCTGAGGCAAAAGGCAGGAATTTAATTGAATTTCCAGGCTTTTAATGTCTGCATCAGGATAATCAAAGCAAGCCAGTCTAGAGTTGTTTATCATGACCTTGAGAGCAATGTAGAGATTGAGTCACTGTCCTGAGCTTCAAAAAAAGAAAAAACAAACAGTATTTCATTGAAACTTAAAGCTAACGCTTATTTATTCTTTATTACTCAATCTGTTTGTTAAAGGCTACTAAGAGCCACAATACTTCAGACACTATCCTTAACTTTCAATCTTAACTATTGAATAGACAATATTCCTATAAGCATACAAATAAACCCAATTTGTTTTGCTTGTTGCAATGCATTCTGGGATTGGGTTTCATGAATGATTTATGTAATGAAGGCTGCCGTAAAGCCCGTTCGAACAAAAAACAAACAATCCAATACCAGACATTTCCATTTCCATTAATTCATTAAAACTATAGAAATAAAAATATTAGTGTTAAACCAATGTATGTTAAAGCTTTGTTTAAGTTTGCGTGCAGCAGTTTCACATTTTACTAACATAATGTTAAATCCTTTCTCATTTACAAGTCGCTTTGGATAGAAGCGTTTTCTAAATGAATTAATGTAAATGTAAATGCACAAGCCCTGTACTGTAAATTCAAATGGATTTTGATTGGCTGTTTCATCGTTCACCAGCAGGAAATAAATCATAAATTGATCTAAATTGTTCCTCTGTACCAATATCATTATAGTTGTGGTGTGGACTCTGCTATTTTCTCAAATTTAAAATGATTAAAATGATTATACAGCTTTAAAGCTTTATAGTTGTACAGTTAAAATTTTATATATTAATATATTGTAATAGTCTGTGGTGTAAAAAGGCCTTCAATGGCTCACATTCCTGCCACAGCGAGTCTCACAAGATGTTGGAACAGACCAACAGATACCCATATTTTAAATATATGGTTCAGATATGACGGCAGGTTGCGAAACGATTGCCATTAAAATGTAAAGCTTGTAGTACCTTGTCCTTAATCACGCAAAAACAAATTGTTCTCTCAACAACCTTCTTAAGAAAAGTGTGTAACAGCCGACAAAGAAGAATGGAGCGGAATTCAGAATAAAACCCCAGTTACCTTGGGGCCTGAAGCACAATTTGATTAAAAGTTTGTTTTTCTTCCTCTCCTCAGTAACGGAGGGGTCCGTCGATGCAGCACTGACAGTTAATTGGACTTGGCAGGGCCAGAAGTTCATTCGTCAGCATTGTGTGGGGTTTGCCAGAGAGGAACAGGACAATCAATGTCCCCCAGGACGGCCGGTAATCAGCCGCAACACTACCGTGGAGTGCAGGGTTAAACATCAGGAGACTGCAGGTGCGAGAGGATCTGAAACGTACTGCTAATACCATAACCCCCCCACCCCACCACCACCACCACCACCACCTACCTCAACAACATAATCAGCCGAGCACATTCAAGGACACCACAGAGCCAGGCAATGTGAAGTAGTGTCTTAAAAACAAATATTGTACTGTATGTATACATGCCACAATTTATTTTACTAAAACAGCAAAACTTTGGTCTAAACATGTATTGAAAGCCACACTAGGTGTTAAGTTTTTAATTTATTGTGTATTATTTATATTATGATTACCTCTTATTGATTGCCATTTGGGGGCATTGGGAGTCGATCGATCGTGCAAAGTGCAAAAGCCTCCCTTTGGTTGGCCGCAGTGTGTAAATTTAGCCCGCCACGTAAAACAAAGCCACTAAAATGTAATGATCATTGGCCTGCGAATACTTACTAGAGAAAACCGAGGGCTAAATATGAGGGTGCATGTGTTCAGCAGATCCACTAACTAGTTTACCTTCACATCATTACAAAATGACCTCTACCGCCAACAGCAATTTGTGTTCCGAAGCTGCAGAATTAACATCAAGTGCGTAAAGAGATCATCAAATGTAATGATCAATGAAATAAATTGAATCCTGTAGCGCTAAACTTCATAAACATGGAAATCAACCTCAAAATCAAGCGTGACTCAGACTGTGAAATGAGCACAACAGAACCTGCTCCTCCATTAGTATGCTGCCAGCAGCCGATGCCTGCAACATCATCACTTTCCCACACATTTAGACCCCTCAAAAAAGTGATAGGTCTTTAAAATGACCTCATTAAACCTAAAGGCTGTTTAGACTACAGAGAACACTCCAGAACCTGGCTTTACATCTTCTGTGGTCATCTATTTGATGATGATATCCGGCGCTTCTATCTTCTCTGACGCTCACCGAAATAGCTGGACCTTTTGTAAAAAGCCTTTCTTCGAGAAAGTCGCTGACTGTGTTCTTAAACAATACTGCTGTTATCAACAGCAGCAGTATGGAAATAACCATGGCAGAGAAATATGCAAACTACAATAGGGCGAATGGGACATTACGCTGAAATTAATTGTGCTTGAAAACAACAAAAGGCTTATAAAAAAACTATATCACTGTGGAATAGCAAAAATGTATTCAGGGCTAATTTAAACAATACCAGTGGGGCAGTTTTGGGAAGCTTTGTGTATATATGTATATATAGAAGTGAGGCTGATAGAGAATTAATAAGTGAGAACAGTAGGGACCGGTCAACTCCATCGGTAGCCATTACAAACAACACCGCAGTGATTTATTTAAGCAATTTATATAAAAACACATCATTTATCAATGCTCTAATCAGGGAGGAACACATTCTCCCACACCCTAAATTCATTGATGCAATGCTGAAAGATAGCAGCAAACTTCTTTCAAGGAGAACCGTTTCTTTTGTTTTGACTTTTGTGCCCATTATATTTTCATTCCGCCCTCATCCTCCTGTGTGCAGTTCTGAGAGTTTGGGGTCACTGACAGAGCATCAACAAACAGCAGCCCCAGTCTCTTGCTTTTAACAACAGACACGCAGCGGCAGGAGCCATAACCGAGCAGGCTGCAAAGCTCGAGGGGCTGAACTTTTGTGACTGCAAACACACACACATACACCTGGGCCGTGTTGATCCAATGAGAACAGGGAGGTCTCCGAGTGAGCCGCGCTCCCTCGCCACCTCTCGCAGCGTGCTTTGATTCTTCAAAGTCAGAGGAAAAGTCTGTATTGATGGTAATATCCCAAAGTTGCAGCTTTTGACCGTGACAAGCACACTGCCGGGCTTTTTAGCAAAAAGCGGTGTGCACAGAATAATCACATTCATACGGCTATATAATAAGGTATCCCGCTGATTGAGTTTTGGTTTTTCTCCAGCCCAGTATAAATGATTTGTGCTTACAGATGAGCCACATCAGTTATCACTTTGTGTTTGAGATTTAAAATTATTAGTGATCAGGATTTGGGCTTTTTATATGTCATTGTTTTTCCACACACAGAGATGAACAATAAGGATGTTTTCTGTTTGTGTGGTTGGGCTGGTAGTTCAGATTTGTACTGCTGATATTTTCACTGAATCGGCTACAAAAATATGATTTTAGCAACATAGTTTATGCACACGACTACTGTTCAAAATTTTCGGGACACTTATTTATTCTTTGTTACTATTTTTTTTTCACATTTTAGAAAAACATAAAAATATTGAATAACCCATAATAAGGTATGGGAAAATTATGCCAAAAAAAATCCAAAATAAATGTAAACTATGTTAGCAAAAATGTACTCTTGACATTTGATTTTTTTTTCTTGTTGCTTTTAAAACAATATTGAAGAAGTTTCCATAATTTCTGGGCTTTTATTGGCAGCTTTTTATTTTTCATTATTCTGTCCAAGTTATTTATTTCAAAAACAAAAAAATGTATGTTGGCAGAATTGTGTTTTATCTTTAAAACTAATTTAAAGCATTTAAACATACACTTTCAAATTAAAAGGTTTTCAAGATCATTAGAAAGACTGCAGTTAAGTCACCCTAAACTTTTGAACAGTAGTGTATATACAAGTTAGAAAAAAAACTTTGGGAATTATACATCCATACATTAATTATGACTATAAATTCTACAAAATGTAAATTCCTAAAGACACTCTGGCTGAATTAAAAAAAAAAAAAACTCACCTACTGTATAGTATGTCCTGTACCAAACATTACCCTGGTAACAATTCAATCAGCAGAAACCATCACAGAAACCCAAATGATTCAAAGTCAGCAAAAATCAACAAACATACTATAAGACGTACTGTAACTCAGAACCAGTCATAAGCCAAAGGGCCATGGAGCTTTGATACATCCCACCAAACTGGAGGAAACACAGAGCATATGCCAGCAAAATATATATAAATGTCTACACCTTTCCTCTCTTCCTAACATACAGAGACATCCCCACACATACAGTATACATAAAACAAAGGCAGTAAAGCTCTTATGAGTGTGAGCCCAGAGCACTTCCTGGTGCCGAGCGTCAAGATTAAAGGAGGCAAAGAGAGAAGAGAGAGATGAGAGAATCGGGAATGAGAGAATGATTTATTTAACTGCTTTGTAGATGACAGAGGAGAGTGGGAGAGAGTGTGTCCTTCCTCACCATCAACTTTCCCTTCTTGCCCCCTCTTGAACATTGCCGTGTCGTCCATTTTTAAGGTGTTTGTTCCTTCTATGTAAATTTCCTCTCTCGTTTTTTCCCCCCGCTCTAATCGCACTATCCATCTGTCTCCGTTCGTTCAATTCAATTCAGTTTAACTGAAAGTTCACTTCAGGTGGGTTCGACTCTCTCTCTCTCTCTCTCTCTCTGACAGCATATCATGTCAACAAACTCATGTGGCTCAGGAATGGCACCATCTGTTTGAGGGCCTATGTTGATAAATGAGGTGTCGCAAGCAGGTGAGCCTCGAAGCCCCTGGCGACCCCTCGCATTCCATTTCTTCTCCCTACAAATACCAGCACGTTTTTTTTCACACCCTGCGCTAACGCAGAAAAATTGGCATCTAAACTCTTCCCAAGACAACTGCTATTAGAAGTCATTAGTCGAGAGAGCCGCGAACTCTCATCATGATGCGACTCATCCAAACCGTCAATCCTTGGAATGACATCACAGTGTTCATTTCCCCATCCAAAATTACTCATTCGAATAGCAGTGTATCTGTAAAAGAAGATAAGGAGGGTGAGCAAACAAAATAATGACCGCCGCTTATCGTTCATGCAGGCAGCGATCAGACACGATCTGTCAACCTCGTACTTTCACCTAAAATGAAATCATCTTCCTTTTTGGCAAAAAGAGCCTGCTGTTTGTTGTCATGGCAGTCAAGCTGCCATATAATCTTACAATAATATTCTGCAATGCTAACGTTGCTGTTTGCCACTCCACACTGTGACTGATATATCATGATATATTGTGTAACTTGACAGAGAATCTCATTATCGCTGCTTAACAGACGATACGAAATGGTTACCCTGACTGTTAGAAAGAATGATTTTATTTGGCTCTTTACTACAGTTTTATCTACAAGTAACTTTGTAAATTTTCTTTAAGAAGTGGTGTCTCCTTAAAACATTTGGAAAATTACCAACATTTAGCAACAAAATTCTTTTAACTGCAAAATATTAAAAATATCAAAGATAAAAAAGTGGATGACGTTTCAGAGGGAAGTAAAGTCTCTTTTTGTCTCCTTTGAGCTCACTGTGTTCTCATGCAGAATCTAAAGAAAGAAGAAGCTGAAGAACGTGAGCAAAAAACAAAAAAATACAGAAAAACTGAAAAAAGTCCCACTGGAATGACTTTTATGATCTTTCTCATAATAATGAACAACAATAAGATTAAACAGTCTCCTACTTTTATCTCCTGACAAAACCCCCATGCATCCTCATCTAACATTTCAGAAAAGATTCCAACAATTTCTCACATTAGACTAAGATCAATACCAAAGTCACAATTTTACAATATTTCTTATTAAAATAATCTATAACCAAATTATCTGAGCTATGCTATCCACATTAATACATTCATTACATTCCAAATCTCTTTTATTTAATTATAGTAAAACCAGCTGTCCAAGGTGATATTTAACTCTTATACTGAACTATAACTGACACCTCAAGTCTCCTGAGTTACTAAAGCACAAACTCTGAGCAACAATTCTCTCTGGTTTATGACAAGATAGAGAACAGAGAGTTCCAGGAAAGCAGCTCCTCATCTCCTGATACATTAAATAAGCAATAATCTATTACATAACATCCATCCTAATCCAAGACTGATCAATATCAAATAGAGAAATCTGTAGATGTATTCTAGAAAACTTCTCTGGAAACACCCTAAACTCATCAGTCTCTTTGGTCCTTCGGTCCCACCAATATTTCTCAGGCTTTGAACAAATTATCAAATAGAATGAAATCCTGTTGCCAAAGCAGCAGAAATAAATTTTAAACAGAGCGTGCGAGAGGCCGTTAATGCACAATGTGACTGTAATGCTTCACAGTAAGAGCGTAATTTAGATTAGCGCCAAAGCCTTAATGTCTCTCATGACCTTGAAGCGACTTTTAACACCTGAAGCTTCCTGGATGATCCAAGGTTATATCTTGTCATTGCGGCATGACAGATCTGACGACTACATTGTCTTACGGCAACGGCAGATTGACCTCAGCGGGAAAGAAATGACAGGCCCTTTATATTCGCCTCCCTCTCTTTCTCATTCCTTCATTTCATTTTTATCCCCTCATCCTGCTGATAAGCTCCACCTTTCAGTTTCATTTCTGACCCAAATAGCGGGCTCCTGGTGGGTGCTCCAGTAACGCTGCCCGGCCTCTTTGATGCCGTTCCAGAGCGTCAGCGCAAAGCACGTCACTTAAACTCTAAAGCTCCACAGCCACCAAAAAGCAGCTCTGCTTTTTATAACCATATCATCCCCATTGCTTAGCATTATCCTATATACTCCATTCATTCAGCAGACCCGTGATACTCGGCTTTTTCTCGCTCTCAAACCTCCTCATTAACTCCAGCTGCAAACATTTCAGTCTGTGACCCGTAAGCCCTGATTGCGATTACTGATCTATGACTATTTGTCTCTGTTAGCTGGTCGGATTCTCAATGTGATGACAGAATCCTCCCTTGGGCCAGCAGAGCTTCCCACCACTCATCCATGAGAGAGAGAGAGAAAGAGAGAAATTTACCATGAATGGCCAAAAAAAAACGATACACCATTTATGTACGAGTGAAAAAAGAGGTCAGATTTAATTTAAAAATTGGCTCTCATTCCTCATTTCTACAGATGAAAGCTCATAAATGAAAAAGCCTGGCTTAACGCCCGGTATGGAAATATAAAAGTTATGAATAATGCTTCTGTCTCAATCACCAGGTCTGTTTTAATAAGGTGGATTAGTACAGAATAGCACCTGCTCAGAAGAACGCCCAATCTTCCGCCACAGAAACCCGGTGTGATGTTAAATGGGTGGGCTTCTTTTCTCTGCCCCCCGAGGAACCTTGTTAAGGTCTGCGAGTGGATTGTGTTCAGGCGGTCTACACCCCCCCTCCGTTGTGGCCAGTTCCTCAGAAGGCTGGTGATTTACAGACTGTTGGTAATCATGAAATGGCTCCTTTGTTAATGAAAATGCCCATAGATCCATACACAGCCTTCTGCACCCATCATTCACTGTAAAAATGTGGCAGTAAGTGAGCCACAACCGAGCCGTGCCGACGCGTCAGAAAACGTAACGAATCGGGTCAAAACATGCGTCTTGGATCAGAAAATCAGCATGTCTGATGTCATGTTTATTGACAATGGCTGTACATCACTGACTAGCTAGAAAAAAAGGAGTGTTCTTACCGAGCGTGACGTGACAAGGTTTCAGCGACAAGCAATTTGTCTGTCAACACTGAATTTGAAGCCAGCACAATGTGACGTAGCCAATCAGAAAAGATTTTGTGTCTGACGTAAGTGTAGCAGGATTTCAGATCGATTTCATGTGGCTATCCAGCGTGATTAACATGCTGACACTTGTCATTACTTTGGACAAAAAATAAGTAATAATAAGAAGAGAATAAGAATAAGAATAAGAATTTGTAATCGCTTTAACTGTAGAGTGTGTGTTTACGGTCAAAAGGTTTGCATTCTTGCATGGTTTCTTGACACTACAGTTTTTTCATCCCTCCTGCCTTCAAGTTCCTCACAACATATAAATATTAAACAAGTCAATATGCCTTTCTCTCTCAACCAATAGCCATTTTTCTCTTTTGCTTTCTGCAGGTTCTTAAGCTATCACCATTTAGTTGATTAGATAGTGAATATTGATGGTTTCCTATTTCGTCCCCAACATTTCAGCCACAGTCTGTTAACCAATTCATCCTGAACATCCAATGATGTCTGTTTTTCAAATGCAGACTGATTCCACTCAGTGCACTTTTCTAATTATCACGAAGGCCAAATATTGGGACAAAAAAAAGACACGACAGCTTATCCATCTACCTACCTTTCCACCCATCCATCAATCTATCCATCAACCTATCAATCCAGCAATCCACCCATCTATTCATCCATTCTTTCATTCATTTGTTCGTCTGTTATCCATCACCCTGACCAGCTCTGTATTTACAAGGTCTACAACAGCTAATCAATAAAACAAATAAAAATTGATGGGATAATAGTCAACAACAAATTTCATTATAGATTGATTTAACTGTGCACAGTGTAACAAATTGTAAAGATTGTTACTAGATTATTTTCATTAAAAATACACATTTTAAAAAATTTAGAGAGCACAGGGCAAACTGCAGTGTGAAGAACACACATGAAGTTCAATACACAGGAGCACTTTTGTACTTTATGTAGCACTTTTCAAAGAAGGTCAAAAGAGTTTACAGGAGTGGTCAGGTTTGCCATGTCAAGTGATTTGAAAGAACACTTGTTCTGTTCAATGAGTCAAGAGTTTTCTCTCCCTAACTGTTATTTTACACACATGATTTGTGTACAGTGTTTAAAGGTGAGTACTGAATATATTTACATGCACAGATTTACCCCGATTATGCTTAATGAGCAGAAAACGAGACAAGTTGCTCTTTTAGTAAAAAAGGTCATAAATGGCTTACACAAAATACAATTGACAGAGGTAGGTCTCTTTAAATGTTGCGTTGCATAAATGCCCAAACTCACTTTCTCACCGTTTTGTTTATGTGCACATGTCTGACCTTGTAATATGTGAACATCACAGACGAAAGAAATAACACATACAAATCTTGGCTTGTGCAGATGATGTTAAAAAATGCCAAATGAAAAACTCTTTTGCATTTCCAAGTACAATAATACAACATCCGGCAAATTTCCTGCCTGTGTTTTGAATTACTTTAGGTGGTGACATCACTGACAAATCTCAAAAGTTCATGTAAACACGATTTTCTGCGTAGTTGGATTTCTGATTTGCATGTAAACACATTAAAATGGGTTATTTTAATAAGCTGATTTTTTAAAGATATCCACTTATTTTGGGCATGTAAACACACTCATTCATGCACAGTATCCAGTTGGTCAAATAATCTAAAATGATTACAAAACGTCATCTCTCAGAACTTTCCCACAAAAAGTTCACCTTCAGTGCAGCTGCACTAAACATCCATCCTGCATGATTTGCAGGTTTACGGGTAATTACTTTGCTGCAGTCATGTATAGTCATAACACTGTAAAGCAAGGCAGAGAGGGAAGGCGATAAGTGAGAAACACAGCAACTTTGCAGTGGCGTCTGGGGACTGGTGCAGCCATTAACTATGTGAAAGTGAGAGGGCCTTAATGAAGTGAACTGTGCTCTCAGAGTTAATGAGAGAGTGAACTCACCACTGGAGCAGTCCAGTCCTCCCCAACCCGGCTCACACTGACACGTATCCGGAGATACACAACGACCGTGGGCACACTCCTCGGTACATCGAGCTATCAGAGAGAGACAAAGAACCAGACGACAAAGAGTTTAAAACATGACAGAGATTTGATCAAATAATCTATTAATACAATTTCTGAAAAAAAGGAATGTGAATGAAATCAAGATGCAGTACAGACGTCGTAAGCCTCCCGCAAGGCATAATTTAGCAGTCTGCCGATATGGCGGATAATGACCAGACTGGCCATTTTCCAAAGATAGCCGTCACCCACCAGACAGCAAAGCCCTTCTTACGGCTACACCTTTAAAAGTACCCTCCGACCGCACTAAACGATTTCCTAAGAGATTGAGTCCTTGGTCAACATCTCAGTTTATCACTTGAACCGGTTGTTCCGTGCAAAACGAGCAGACGTAAGCAGCCACAGCCGCAAGGAAACAAGCTGTAAATCCCTCCAAATTTGATCAGCCTGCACTTTGCCACAACGCTCTATAACGCAGCGCCGGCCAGCCTCGGCTGTTTACGAAGTGTGCAGTTTTCTTGATCATTCCTATTGAACAACACAGCGTCGAATTGATTGTCCATAGCATTAGTATTCCTGTCCAAGCCCTTGCATTCAGTCAGATATTGAGATTGGGACAAGTAATAAAATGACCTACAAGGAGTTTATGCCAGCCTTAAGTTTTTTAGCTGGATGAAGAAAAAGACAAATTAAAGAGGCTATATATAGGCGTAAAGCATGAATAATGCTCGAGGTAGTGAAGGTCACCTGGCCAGCAGGACTCTGAGCGACAGGCTCTTATCTGTGTAAGGAAACAGTTGGCCCCCAAAGCTTCTGGAACAATCCACTTTGATTGGAATCAGCGGTGACTCTTAGTATGGGCGGAGGAGAGCATGTACTCTTAGGGATTGGGTCTGAGGGTAAAAAAAGTGTCAGATGCCTTATCTTTGACCATGAAATATGCTATGGTTGTTTCTATCATTAATAAAACTGGTCGTCCATTTTATTGAAGGAAAACTGATAAACACACCACGATGACCAGCATTTATCTTCCTATCCTTTTAATGCATGTATTATGATTCTCTCAGGCACTGGCGAGACATATCCAAGTCATATCCAACCTTATAGAAACACAAAATTAAAGTTAATGAATTCTGCTTCTTATATATTTATCAGTTTAGTGTTAATTTGAATTTTAAAACAAATCAGGTGGATTTCTTGTATTTTTTTGTACTTTTTCTATACCACACAAGACCCACTCAATACAAAACCATTTTTAAGTTCTCTCACGTTCACAGAAGCCTAAAGTATGACACAAATCTTAAATGTCAACACTGCCAGAACAGTGACTTATTCTGGTGAAAGTAGGAGAGCTGCATAATCTCTATGTTCTGCTTTGATAATCTAGTAAAAAAGTTTGCCAAATTTCAGCACATACTGTATTTAGAGTAATTTAAGAGTAATTAAGAGTAATTAAGAGTAATTTCTGATGCAAGGGATATTAAAAAAACAACAAATAATAACGTTTTTATACACTTAATGCATATAACATAAAGTTCCCAGTAAATGTTGTATGAAGATGCAGTACATTGTTTAGCTGATAGCTGAAGTGCAGCCGTTCAGAACAAATATATGTAGTTATCATTGTGTATAGAAAATAAATCATGCTCATAAGAGTGAATTAATGTGCCCGAACTTGTTTTGATGCTGGCACACACTACAGCTAAGGGATGAAGCTGGACTTGCCCTCATTCCTGGCCAGCACGGCTATAGATTATCACTCATTCAGCCTTCGAACGAGGCTTTACTATAGGGCATAAGGAAGGAGCGAGGGGCAGGAGAATCCCGAATACCCAGAGGATGCTGCTTCCTGCAGAAATGCTCCACACACAGAAAATGCTAAACCTGCCACTAGCAAATAATGAAGTATAGATTTACACAAGACCTGAGAACCTGATATTCAAACGTGCCAGTTCTCCTCCAGCTTAAGGAAAAGCAAAACCCTCAGCGCTTTGTGCTGACAAAGACATCAGTTTGAATTCGTGAAATCAATGTAGCTACGAGACAAGGTTAACTAAAAACTTTGTGATGAAATAATTGATTTTTGTTACAATCAGCAATTTCTGATCAGACGTCAGAGAAGAAAATGCTAATTTGTCACATCTTTTCAACAAATTAAAATTAATTCATGTAATGTAGGTGAAAGGATAAAACGCACCTTCTCCCGAGAGAGAACTGATGTACGTGTCTATAATACTTGAGAAAATAGGTCCTGCATTTTAATTAAAATTCAGTGAATCTTCCTCCTTCTACACAAAAAGTCTGTCTGTCGGCTCTGGTGAAAAATGAAGTCTTTCATTTTGATAAAAGGCTAATCTAACTCATTACACTGTGACGTTATCATACCGAGTAACAATGGGGCTAATTGTAATTGTTGTGCTTCATAATTCGTATGCACTGAATGTTCATCCGGCCACAGATTTAAACATGCTTTTTGACAATCAGTCAATCAATCAAATCATGAAAAGGTTTTATGGACTTAATGCAAAAATGACAAGATCTAATCACCAAATCCATCATTAAATGAACATCCACACAGGACTCCATTAGAGAACTAAATCTCTAGCAATAAGTCACAGCATGTATATAACTTCATTAATACTGCAATACTAAATATTTGAGCCTCTTCTGACCAGATGGTGTTAACTGAATTGGCTCCTTCTGCATAGTAAAGTTATTTCGTCTCAGTACATTATGTGCAAGATCTCTTCCTCAACTTTAAAACACAATCTACACTTGCAAAGAACCAAATTATTAAAAAATATTTTAATTTTTAAGGCCTACCAGCTGCTCACTCACACAAGGCTACAGACGCTCACTGACACAGTTGGGATTGATGGTTCAATCGCACCCAGGTTAAATAATCAGTTTGAACAGACATGATTTAGTCATACCTTTAAAGCAGTATACTGGTGTAGGTCATTAGTGAATACTGACTTTCACAAAAAGGTTAATATTGTACCTTATTGTAAAAACGGCTAATAAATGGCACATGAGAGGATCAAATCTGCTTGAAATGAGGAGACAAACATATAAAAATGACTTCTCGTATCTTCTCTCGTCTTGTCTAGACAAAAATCATATTATAACCTAAGCAGACTATTATACACAACTTACTTTTATACAGTCGACAGGCAATGTAGCAACTTAGTGTACAGAATCAATTGATGTGCGGTCACATGTGTGTATATATGTCTGGACAAACATGGCTCATCCAATGAGATTTCAGCAAGAACTACAAGAGTTTAACAAAGCCCTGTTTCACTCGATTCCTTACGCTTTGGCAATATTAGCTGTGTGAATGTGTCTTACTACCTTAATCTGAACAACAGTGGAACAAGCAACAAGCTGAGGTCACTCAGGAGAAAAAAAAGATGCTTACCATCTTCTCCAACAGATGGCACGGTTTTATTACAATAACAACTGTTAACATGAAATTGTTGCAGCTATTGTGTGGTAATGAGAATATTATTGATTATAGTCATTGCCTTCCTCCACTCCAGACCAGCAGACAATGTCAAAACTGATCCCTATCCCAGCTGCACCTAATCCCACGGCTGTTAGCCGTGCCTTCAGGCTACAGATAGAGCTGGCCTCGATCCCACTCAATAAGGAGAAAAACATGAGATCATCTTTATCTTCAACAGACCATAGTCACTCTTATTCAGTCATAAAAAAAATTCTTGTTACTAAAGGTCATTGTTGAAACCTTCTTCTTTCTACATTGACCTTTAGTCACTAAAAAAGGCAACATCTGCTGAACAAGCTGTTGATATACAAGTGGACTTTTTTGCTGTTTTTATCTCCTAATTGTCAGTTTTTCGAAATTTCAGTCAAAAGGAACAAAGAAGCAATTTGGGGGAATCATCAAAGAATTCATTATGGCTGCTGATATGTTTTGTTTTAGCACCTGATTTACTAAATGAATCATGCATTCATGTTACGGCGCAAAAACAAGGCCAGAACTGTGCTGAACGCAATCTGCATGGTGCAATTCCTCACTTTGCAGGCTGATTCTGACAGATTGTGCACAATTTTGTATACTCTTTATAGGGACTATATACAACAACCATCCAAAAAAGCTTAATTTAAACAGGCATTATACAATCTACCAGCACAGTCAGTGTCTGATTAAACTGAATTGTGAGTGCTTCAAGAATGCAAGATTTAGTGCAAAAACACCACATTTAAATGTGTTTTTTTGGACCTTAAGGGTTTATGATAAGAACTTTGTATATATTGTTTGACGCATTAGTTTTAGCATGAAAACAAGGTGTGAAACCGTAAAAACAACGATGTCAACTTAGATCATGAAACCTGTTTTTAGTAGCATATGCAAATTTTGGCATTACAAATTTTAAACACAAAAACTTGGTTTGGTCCATGGCAATACAACAGCTGGGTCTCAATATCTCGCTCCACAATAATTTTCTTTAATAAAGTAAAATTACAACGAAATCAATTCTGAATTAGTATAACTTTCTATAACAGCATTGCAGGTTTGTAATCTGCATTTTGGTCATCCACGCTGTCTGTGGCTTTTCCTCTTTTTCTCATATTATTAAACTGAGGAGAAATTTTATGATTCCTGCAGAGCCAGATATCACAGTGGCCCATATCGGGACTTAATGTAGGCTGTTAATTTCTTTCATTTTCACAGAGGTCCAATTAAAACGCACAGACTGAGGGATTACATGACATAATGCTTATTAACGTCAGAATGCTTTAAGAGTGGACATAGAGTTGGGACAGAATACATTTGCCTCTCTTTTAATCATAACCTTGCACAGAGCAATAAAAATACGATGCGATAGACCGTAAGCTTCATAATGTCTTATGCAGTTTTTGGCAATGTAGCCTCGGCTAGTTAATCCTAAAGGCAAAATAAAAAGCTGTCCACCCAGGACCATACAGAACAGACATCAATCAGAAAGATCGTCCCACCTCTTGCTAATAATACCGAGTAGCTGTGAGGGCATCAAAATCCATTTGCCGCTATGTTACGTGTGTTGATTTTTATTCCCTTCCTGGAGCTTGGTAAGACTGTCATTCAGTCATCACCTTGACACAGTCCTGTGTGAGGTCCATTCATGCTAAGACGTTTGCATATTGTCAAATATTGTCAAACAATCACCGAACCATGAGAGCCAAAGGTCTGAGAGGACCGATCGCTCATGATTAAACCAAATTAAAGGATGAGGCTGGCCTATCCACTACTGAGAATCTGTAAGAGATTTGGTTATTTTGTGCCAGTGCATGTCATGGCTTCATGTGGTTTTTGAATGACATCATTAGTTCTGTTGTATTCATACCAGTCATGTTTTAAATACATGACAATATGACAAAGCAAACTGTTGAGAAGGAACAGTTTTTTAACTTACATAAACTTCAAAACATGGGTTATCACATTATCATACCACTCAATGCACTATAAAAGCCATTGTGCATTAGGTGCTCATTATAATTATTTAACAGAGACACTGTCATGGGTTCGTAAGTCAAGTCATTAGAGGACGAGTATGAATATGTGAAGACCTTATTTTCTTCATTTAAAGGGATAGTAAGTAAATGATGACAGAATTTTTATTTTTAGGTGAACTTTCCTGCTTTTCAAAACCTGTATGACTAACCATCTTACTTCATGTTGAGTCTGTACTAGTGCAATTGAATTTCCTATAAAGAATTAAGGAGCGGAACGAGACACAGCCTTGCAGAACATGTACTGTATGAATAAACAAGGCAACAACTAAAGAAATCAATGGAGGAATCATAAACGCAACCAAAACAAGCCTTAAGCCACATGTCAAAATATAAGACATGAACAATTTAAAATAAATGCATGAACAAACTAAAAACCACATGAAACACACAAACACAACATAACAGAATCCCCTACAAGAACAAAACACACCCTTGGCAAAAACACAGTGAAGTAGTATAAAAGCTGACATTCATTGTTCATATAAAAAATAATCACAAAATCTATCATTCAGAGACCACGGCCAGTGAAAGTTGTTATTTCCTTAATTAGCGTATTATCTCTAGAATGGAAAGAATTGGGACAATGTATTTGCAGTGAATCACTCAAGGTTTTTGTCCAAAAATGAGTGATAACTGAATGCTATTAAAAGTGTTGTAATGGTGTATTGGCAGCGTTAAAACCAAATATATGAGCAAACCCAATATAAGCAGTAATGAAAGGCACAAATTATGCCTGATATATGCAGTTGCAAAAATGCCTCAAAGATGGCTGAGATTTTGATGAATGTCTCCAGAGAAGGGGAGGTGTGGAGTTCAAGGCTTAAGGACATTGCTTAAGCGGATGAATGCTTTTATTGTGCTCATAACCGCTTGCAAAAGGAAAAATTGGACTGGGATGATTTAGGAGAAAATGAGAAAGACACTCACGGACACACAAGTCTCCACTTTCAAAGTACCCGGGGCAGCACTGCGAGCGGCGACGGTACATGGTCCTTACTCCGCGCCGGTACGCCGTCTTATAGCTGGTCCTGAGATGGAAAATACAGTATGAACATCAACAACCTGTCGGGTGAACCGGATCGAGACACAAGGACATTATGACATGCAGCTGGCTGCCATTAGCTTTGCTCTCTGTGTTTAAACCGAGCTACGCCCCAGAGCTGCATGCTAAAGAGGTGGAAGGGGAAAAAATATTATAAACATAATTAAAATGAGCTACAGTAAGGAAAAGTTTCTGCATCAGTTGAAGGACATTTCCTTTCTGAATGCTAGATTCAGCATAGTGACTCACTGGGTGAGCAGCTTTTAGCCGGGGCACTGACGATAAAGTCTTTAATGTAGCAATTAAAACCAATGTAATGTCTGATGACAGTCAAACGGCCATTTCCATCGCAGCTCTGACCACTACAATCACGGCTGGTAACATTAACACCCGGTAATAAAGACACTGGCACATCAGCATCTCTTCCGACACCTTGATTTTTATACGCCTGCTGAGAGAGTACTTACGGTTTGACTCCATGGCAACCAGCAGCACGGTAGATCAAAGGTCAAGGTCATGCTTACAGTACCTGTGTCTGGTGCATTTAAACCAGTTGAGGATGTCGGTGCATCTAGTGTAGTAGATCTGGTCGAATGGATGTGCGTAGGACTCCTGAACAGTCACTGCGTAGCTGAGAGAGGAAAAACAGGGAGAGACTTGAGACCTGTTTTGTGGTTTAAATGATTTTTTCCCATTATATAATTGTTTTTACTTTAGCTGAAAAGGTTATAAAAGGACAAGTTCTACTGACAAGTTCTCATTGTGATAACTTATCCATATAGCATGCTAGTGGGGCAAGTTGTCACAAAAGGGCAACGTATTAAATGAACTGTATCTGAGAAATAGTTCCTTGAGAAAAAGTGTCTGACATCTCCCCAACAGATCTGAAATTGTCCAAATGCCACTTTTCATTTCTATAGTTAACTTTAATGTGATTGTACTGTATTAAATCCATAAATCCATGAAACATACAGTAAAATAAAACTAATTGATCTGAAAAATATCTGTTTTAATTCAACTTTTTTGAAGTCAAATAACATTGATAATGTTAAACATAAATAAGATGTTGTTTTAGCCACTTCAAAAAACATTATTAAATAGTTGCCAACAAAATGCCAATATAGGTTCAAAATATTCTCTTTTAGTGCGGCAATGCTGCAAGTCATTTATCTCTGTAGACCTCACTCCTCCCCTCTGCCCAGGCAATCATTCCTGCATATTTTTCATAAATGATAACACGCTTTACAAATAATCATTTTTCAGGCAACAGGGTCAGTCAAAACAGATTGTTCGGGTCAACTGGATTCTGTTCTGCTACCTATTTCATTTTAGCAATGCCCACACACACACACAACAAGAACATCAATATCGTTCTAGGTATTTAGTGACTAAACCTAATACCTGAAGGCATGTGTAACAAAATCAACACTTCCAAACCCAATCCCATTTAAAGTGAATATAGTCAATACAGCAAAAAACAAGTGTAAATTCTCTAAACCTTTAAGGTCCCAAACTGACCTGAAATACACATGTGTTATTCTTGATACTGTACTTAGTAATGTTAACTTACTTATCTTAATCTAGAGACAAGAGCTCCTATACTGTTGTCATTTATTATCAAGTATCAATTTAACCCAATGCACCTAAAACAATAAAATCATTTTTCACATTAAAAATTGTGAAAAGCGCTATATAAATAAAAATAAAATACTTAAATATGTTATATTGTGACAAGTATTTATCTGTTTTTCTGCACAACCGCTTTGTATGTCAAATAACAAAGAAAGAAGATAATGATGCTTGCATAACATTTTCCACCAAGGCTACGGTAACTCACAAGATGTCTTGTTTCAACCTCTTTGAAAAAGCATAATTTTTTAATAGTTTTATACTGTTCAATTAAGCAATAAACCACCAGAGGATGTGCTTTAAAAGTAAGTTTACTGCGAGTAAGGAGTTTTCTTGGGCACAAAGTGGACTCTGGTGGCTTATAGCTTTTATAAAACAGTAGCAAAAGCATTAGGAGTAAAAAACTAATGTTCAATTAAGAAATAAATTTATTGTTAATAACTAATGGAATATATGTTTGTGGTTGCCAAGCAACAATACAGAATCTATATAAAATGGATCCCATATATATGAATTGCTCTTTTTTTTAGTTTTTGCTTAAATTTAATTATCCACAAAATATGCACCATCAGGGAAACGATTAAACATCCTGTACACAACTAATGTTGCCAAAACACATTATAGTTCTCAAACAATAATATCCATAAACCACAGCACTGTTTTAATCGTTTTCTCTAACGGTCAAAATATCTTTTTGGGCTGTTGCAGGAGCACGACTACACCGTGTGACTCCTGAAATAGATAAATGGAAGGTGAAACGGAGTTTAACACATGAGAGTACCCCCCTCTCACCTCTCCCAGTGGCTGCAGACATTAGGGTCATCAGGGTTGAGGCTCCATACGCTGATAATGAGGCCCAGAACAGCCAGCACAGGCAGGGCTAATGGGTAGGCCCGTACCGGCCCCATGACTCCTCCTGAGAGAATGACAGGGAGAAAAAGAGAGAGAGTGAGAAAGAAAAAGACAAGGACACTTTTTGTCCTTTATCATTCTTCTAAATTGGAGCGCTTGCACTATTGTTGGAAGTGTGATGTCTGACTTTTTTAGGAATGATGTCAAGAAAAATGGCTTTTCAATGGATAGGCATTCTGTATGTGTGTGTCTGTGTTAGCGAATTTATATGGATTTTTATTAACAAATGGCAGTTCACAAGCAAACAATTTTGAAAGTTTCAAAATGTTGAGAACTATGATAATAATATATGGCAATTTAATCACAGGAAATAATGTGTGCACATAAAGAGGGGTCAAATCACTAATGAAAATACATTTATTTTGCATTGTCTATTTTACTATAATTTTTTTATTATGAGTGATATTATCAGCATAACAATTTTGGTGAAAAGTTAAAAATTACCATGATGCATCTATTGCTTTAAAAATATATACACTAAAGCAGAAATGGCTTACATATTTGTCAAAAACATCCCATTACAATTCATAAATATACCAATAATGCATTTTCATTTTTACTTAACATTTACTCAAACTATCTGAGGAAAGACATTTGTCCTGTTATAGGTCTTGAAATGACACAAAAACAGCTGAAATGACAGCTCATACAGACAATCTCAAATTGTAACAGTTAAGGTGTAGCTCTGGATGTTAGTTTTATGACAGTGACAAAGAACTATTTTTGATACCACACAGAGTGAACCATTTGTTAAATTGTCAAGATATTTCATTAGACTCATGATGGGAGATGAGCATGTGTGTGGTGAAATGACATGACAGTGACAGATGTAGAAGGGCACGTGAATGACACACTGCACAAACATGCGCTGGTGGAGCGTGAAAGGACTGATTATGTTCAACTGCAGGGGGTGTTACAGAAGCACACAAGAAAAAAGTTGGGTTGATTGTAGGCAACTCTCAAAGGCGTGTGTGTTCATGGATGGATTCAAAGGATATACAAACTTAACACATACTAATATATATCTGTGTTTTCTGTTCTAGCATACTACCAGAATCACATTTGTAACCATAGTGACAATGACCGAAGGAAACATCAACATGTCACCCGTTAATCTGGTAAATTTATCACATTTTATAACGTCAACAGTGGCAAATTATTTTATTTTATTAACCTGTTAACTGTCATTGTTACACAGGAAGGTTATTTCATTATTTACTTTAATATTTCACGGTTGAATTCTAATCTAGTCGTGACAAACTATATATTGATGGAAAAGTCTAAGACTTGAATAATGAATATTGATGATTTTCATAACAATAAACAAGTGAATAAAAAATGCAAATGTTACTTTTAAAAATACCTAAAATTGAACAAAACATAAGTTTCAATAAGCTAAAAAAATTAAATATCTAAAATTTAAAACATTGTGGTGCGTTTTCATGTGTATGTTCAATATGTGCAGTGACAGTTATCAGGTTAATAAACACGTATATAGCATATAAGAGGATAAAACAGGATTTGTATCCTTATTCTAGCATGTATGCAATAACATTCAGACAAATCAACACATTGCCATAATATCAGACTTCTGTATTGCATACCATTACTGTACATGTACACACTAACATGTTAACCCTATTTTAAGAAGGCATGCTGTGTCCAACAACACGAACTTCTACACACTTGCCAATCAGGGGCCATTGAAAGGTGTTTACAGGTCATTCATGTGCGAGAGAAAATCAATATCTCCTTCACTTCCACTACATAACAGGTCACTAAAGCCACGTTCATTTCTGTAAAAAAGGTCATTTGCACCACTACCCTTTACAGGATGTAGTTTCACTTACCCAGAACTCCAGCTGTGAGACATGTCTATTACAGTAACAGTTACGATAATCTTCTGCTCAGCTGTAAAAACAGCTTATAGTTTCTTATAGTGAAGCATCAAAATTACAGTCTGGATGTTTGATAATGGCAATCTCATTTGTACAGTATTTGAAAGTAAACTGTACAACTACATTACAAATATACATATAATATATTTTTAATATTTTATATTTATATTGTTTTTTATATTTATATTATATTTTTATATTATATATTAAAAATCAACAATCAAAAATCTGCTATTAAATATAAAATCAACCACAATGTCAACAACACATCTCTAAAGTGGTTTAGAAAATGGTTATGATTTCAGATGCTGTCAGTATATTTATTTAACAGATCGCATGGACTGTCAGATCCATAGATTTAAGTCTCTAACTCTTTGATCAAAGCTATTTCAAAAGAATGACAGTAACTAAGTGACATCAATAATGTAGGAGTAAAAGTAAAGTGACTCCTCACATACAGATGGCAAAAGCAATAATATTTAAGGAATGATCAGACCTTTTCTAAGGAAGTGAATTCTATGCATTATGAATTACTCATTTTTCACCGTAAGATCACTTAGCCTTTAATCAAAATGCATCTGTGGCTCTCTGTTTTCCCCACAGACCTGCAGTGACTCTTGAGCATGAAAAGATCGTACTGTTCTCATGGCTTTAAGTAGAGTACCGTAATGAGGCATCTGACATCAAATTATTCTGTGCTTCCTCTTGAAGTGCAGGTGACTCTAATGAACACTGATTTCTAAGAATTAAAGCTATGTGGATCTGACTGGCGTAAGTGTGATGGTGAATGAGTACAGACAGGAGGATTGGGGCCGGATCTTGGTTGGACTCACCTCAGACCACTAGCTGCAGTCTCTGGAGATGTCTGCCCGGGAAGATCACTGCTTACTTGAACCAGACAACCCGACACGGATGAGCTGGAGACCAGACAGACAGATAATCAGACTCCAAGCAAAGAGAGGGCACCTGGGTATTGAGACAGAAAGAAGAGGAAACTGTGTGTTTGGAACAAGAGAGCAAAGAAAAGGTCTAAACGGTGCAACAGAAATAAAAGATTGGGAAAGAGGCGAGAGATGATAGACTCTCAGGAAAAGGACTCGGGAGAATCGGGCATTAAGAGATCCCCAGTGCAACAGCTGCTAAATCCCTAATATTAAATCTAAACTGTATCTCTGGTTTGGAGGGGGTGAAACATGGGGCTCATTCACCTCCTGCGAACACACAAGGGTGAGAGCTTACATTACCTTAAGAGCATGAAGTGTTGCTCCCTCTCATCTCCCAGCAAGTGCCACGAGAGCATTCTCAACAATAGCAAAACAATGAGTTATTCGTGGCCATTAACGACACAAAGACTAGTACCGCCGGGTCTAACGAGGGCCTTATATTCCTCAGCCTCATTACGCAGGCTTTTATTACGCTCACGTCGGGCCACAGGTCATTTTCGCGGGTTCAGTTGAAAAAACAAAACAAAAGATGTCCACCCATTTTTTTTTACTGTCATGTGGATTTATTATTTATTCTTTTTCCTCTTCAGATGCAGAAGAGGCCCGGCGGAGAGCCGCAGGCGAGGACACAAGTGCAGCAAGACAAGTTGAAGGCATAGTGGATGCGACAGGCTGTCTGGAAGTGACCTGTTCAACCGCTGTGTTGTAGACACCAACAAGAGTTCAGCAGTCAGAGTTCAGCATTCTTTTTGCAAGTATGTGAACACACTGTTGTTGCGAAGCATGATTTGAAAAAGTGAAGTGACGGTTTAAAGAGAATCTAGATTAGATAACAATAACTAAAACCATATTAACATCAAGACAAATAATTAATACATGCGTCTACACTCGCGAACCTCAAGTCTGAAGTCCTGTGGAGCATGAAAGCGATCTACCAGTTTCACCACACAGTTACAAACGAAGACGTGATAGAGGTGCAATAATCCATGACTCACAGCTCACAGTCTGCTCATGTTCTGTTGGATTTACATAAGATGTACTTTTTCTAGATTCCAGAGGGAAAATCTACGAACAACCGTGTTTGAATTCCTCTGTTTATTAGTGGCAACAAGCCTAGGGGTGCAAAATGAGATTGCATATATTACCCCAACGAGGCCCTCAGGGGTAGAATGTATAGACACATCACTGGACTCATTACAGAACATAATGAAGTGTGTAATTGAAAGCTAACTGAATGAAAGGTGAGAGTTAGGATGAACTGAAAGTGAAATTTCCATTTGAAAGCAGCGAACTCTGTAAATAATACAAATGAAAATCTTTCTATCAGTAGACTTTGGATTACAGAAACGGCAATGAAGGTACATTTTTCAGCATCGCAACGAGCAAAGTGTCGAGTCAGGAAAACGGTCGGAGGTTAATTTAATCGCTATTAATCAAATAGTATTAGTGTAAAAACAGCAGACCTCAATCACACTTCATTGCTTCTGGATTGATGTTGGAATAATAGCTCCGAGACAAACGGCTCAGTGAAATGCATTATGTTCTCCTGTTGCCATGTATGTCAGGGGTTTAGGTATAACATGACAAAGATTAGACACAATTATTTTATTCCAGACTGAAAAATGGAAGCAAACATCATTCATTTTCTCATTATGGAGTCTGTGCACATAGAACAATACCCTAAAACTCAGATCAATACAGTCGTGATATGTATTTGTCCTTTCCACTGCCTGCCCGGCATTCACAATAGAAACAACATGTTTCATTGTGTCTGGTTATCTGTATTTCACACACCAAAAGATTCTGTTTGTAAAACTCAAACTCCTTGGTTTCTTTTATTCGCCGCAGAGGGGAGCATTTGTTTTGGGCTGTAAAATACACAAAGTGTTTTATGTAAAGAAAATATGTGAAAAGTCAACAGTGCTGCTCTTCCGGCCCATGGTCTCTGTGCTCCCACCCTGTCAACCAAAGGAGACATTGACATGATTCAAGACACGCACGTATTAGAGCTCAATGCAATTAACCAACCAATTCCCTGTTCCCGTGAATCTGAGCCCCTGAGTGACTGATGTTATGGGTCTGCTGGCAGCTCTCGCAACGATAAAGTAAAATCAAGCCATCTATTCACACAAGAGTCGTGACCGCATCTTAAGTTTATGTCAGCGTGTCACCACGCGTTGGTTATTTATCTCTATCTTCATTTAGGAGAAGCCGGTGTCCATTTACATATAATCATTTTGATCATTTGAGTAAACTGATTGCTGGCTTTGACGTGAAGGCTCGGATGAGATCTGCTGACACGATACTTGATGCTCTAAATAACGGATCATGAGAATTTCATTAGTGATTGATTTTAGAAACAGATCTAGTTAGGTGTGCTACTGTGCGTTTTCAATCGTGCTAAATGTACATCTAAATACACCTCTTATTTTAGAACTAAACATAAATGCAGCATTTATTTTATTAATATGCCTGACTGACTATAGTTCACATTCAACCTTATTGCAGATGACAAATGTACTTGTCTTATATGACCACAGTCTAATGAAAATATCATTGTGCATCAGATGTATTCTGAATAAAATGTGCAAAAAAATGGCATTAAGTGTTAATGTTACCATAGCAGCGAGAAGCTCGTCAGTGTTTCTGTAAGACAATGTTACCAAATCAATATAAAAAATAAAAAAATTAGACAGTGCAGAATATGCATATTTGCCTTTCTAACTTTCTTACATTTTTACATTTTAAGATTTCATTTTAAATGTTCCTTTGCATTTAAAAATAATAATAATTCTGATCAAAATTAATTTGGATCAAGTTGAAACAAAAATGATAATGAAAATAAAATCCAGGCATTTTATTGGATTGAGCTATCAATTGGATTATTGAGAAATGTTAAAACTGCATGTTAACATGTACTACTGAATAGCAGTTTTAAGATAGACAAAAAAAATCATATAATTGTGGGATTTCGAAAAATAAGTTACTAAGGTTATTACTATTATTATTTCTCAATCTAAAGGTCATAGACATCATCTGACTGACCCTGTAATATCTTATGTCTGCTGAAGATATCCTTGTCTCATTAGGAGGCATGTGCCATTAGGAAGGGCAAGGTCTTTTAAATTGGCCAAGTGTTCTCTTCCTCTATCTATCTGAATAATCAGTATGTGTGTGTGTAGACATGAGTTTTTACCTCCAGCAATGTTCATACACACACATCCACTTCAACAGGTATCAATCTGTCCTGATTACGTGCCATTAAAGTCTCTATAACAAAGAAACGTAGAAACCTCTGGTTTCAAATAATGCCAAAAGGGTTTTAAACAAAAAAGATATCCAAACAATATTCTCCAAAGTATATTCGTCAACACAGATAAGCCGATCTGTGAGATCAGCAGCTCCTGGATGAAGTCAGTGTTGATAAGAAAAAAAACTAAGCAAATGCAGGTCGTTTAACAGGAACTTAATTCTGGGCACATGGATTATTCATGTGGTGACCACTGATCATCACGACACTCATAAATCAAACAATGTGTCTCCCTGCGCCATTGCTGAGCCCAGTAACAGCCTGCTAATCTTAACGTCATCCTTTATCACTATAACCTTACCTTATCCACATCCTACACCACAGGACAGAACTAAGTAAGGGGACAGTGTCCTCATCCAGATCTTATTTTAGCTGTTTATGCAGAAAATGATGTGAAACTTTATCTTATGTCATGCTGTGTCTTCCTATATAACTTGTGATACTCCTTACATACTCCACTTACATACTCTTTTTGCATGTGCAAACTTTCCAACCGTTTATGTAACCTTTGCCTTAGTGGTTTGCAGTGGCTGCTGTATGTGACACGTCAGGATGCATTACCGTTTACACTCTAAATGTAATATGATTTCCATTTGTAGTTTGAGCGATCACATCACAAACCATTTTAGACCCCGCTCACACTACTCAGCCCACGTAAAACACAACAGATCAACAGAAAACTTACTTGAGAACAAGTGCAAAAAGTAATGTTAACAATTATTTGACTCACTTGAAGTTGAAAGCAAAAAACTAAGATAACATTAATGAGGGATATATATAACATCACTGCCTGTTAATGTACCTTGTGCTCATTAGCTATTTCAGTATGGCACGCCCTTTCTTGTGTCAAACACACCAAGTGCTGCGCTCTTAATTAGATTTATTTTGAGTAAGTAACTGGAGCCCTTTCTGCTGAACTCGATGCTGTGCCACAATTTCTTTTTGAGCCTGAAAGACACATGAAGTGGAAAACAGGCTTAATGAATCACAATAAAATCACTGAGATGTCAATAAGGTCACTTTACATCCTCAAATACATTTGTTTGTGCATTTTCTTTTTTGGTAACTCTGTATAATGACTAACAAACACGTTATTGACTAGTCGTCATAATTTTCAAACCCACTCGCCCACTTTTCCACACCAACATCCTATAATCCCTGGTCAGGGAGCAACAGCAGGGGCCACTTATTTTCTTACCGCCCCCCCCGTCAGAATCCAACCAAGCTTGCCACAACCCTAGTAAATTACTTTTCCTGTGACTTCTCACATAATAATAGGATCATACACATCTGGTGCACGTCATCTGGCAAATTAGAACAAATTAGTGTTGTGTCGATGAACAAGGCAGTGATATGTTTGTATATGAAACACCTTTACGCTTATAAATCCACCTGTGAGACAGAAACAAAAGGGAAATATTAGCTCCCAGGATCTTTAGTTGTAGCGTCCAGCAGCGATGCATGCGAAACAAGTGAGGTTATTGCTTTATAAAGCACAAGAAGACAGGTGGGCCAGGTCCTGTATTGGCAAGAGGAGGCAAAGCTCTGAGATGAAGGGAACCGGGGAGGGAAGCAGCTTGCCGTGAACTGCTGAAACAACAGCATGGCTGCCAGGGCAATTTTACAGCCCAGTGGTTTCACACCTCAGCCGTCGCCCTTCCAACTCCGAATATCCAAGTCCGTTCTGTGTCTTCATTTATTTGATGTCAGCGTCCGAGGACGCGAAAGACTTGGCGTGCATCGGAGGCCCGTCCCAAATGTCTTCGGATAAGTGGTGTGTGAAACCGACAAGAGAGCAGAGGGAGAAGAAAAGCATTATTCAGCTTCCCAAACCCATGCTACGGGTGACTCTCCTCCATTCGACGAATCATTATTAATGAGCTTTGAGCACAAAATACACACACAGAACAGCCACAGCACATTTATTTCAAAGTTGATTTAAGTAAAGCTGTCCATCTTCGCTCAGTCCTTGCAAGACAGACGAATGCATTCAGTCTAAATGTCCGGCACGAGGCTACTGATCTATGGTGGCCCTCAACGTGGAGGCCAATCTTTACAATTTGACTGAAACATTACATTTCCAGGGTACATTATGAATCCTGCAAAACAATCTAGTAAAGAAAGTGGTCGTGGTACATTGCTTCCCCTAAACATTGACTTTGTCAAGGTCAAACCTGTATGTGTATGATTTATTAACCTGCACTGTTGCCACTGCATCATCATCATCAGGGAAGTAAAAACCTATAATCATGACATGAGTGTGTGAAATATGGCCGATTGGGGTACTTAGAAGACTAAGAGTAAGGTTGATGTCTTCCTGGCTTTACAGAGCTGACATATTCATTTCATCTACCCAACCCGGACTATTAAATATATATGCTCAATTCATCGCAAAGTTCTCCTTAACAATGTCCTTGAGCACTCGAGACTAGGGTCATTCTGTGTCAACTCAAGCAGAGATCTCTGGTTAAAAAATGTTATTTTAAAGAAATACTTACATGACGAAAAAGGCCAAAGGCCAAAAATACAAATTCGCTGACGCTGCCATGCTGTACAATTTTTTGCTTAACCTTGTAGCCAAATTACAAGGAGAGAAAAGATTACTTGAAAGCATCATTATTTTATTTTATTCAAAAAGTGGTAGGGCTATTTGACTAAATTACAGTTCCAAAAAGCATTTTTGTGTTATTTATCCAAGTTTGCATGCCTGTAACTCCAAAGGCAGCAAAGATATCTTGATATTCTTTTAGATTCTGGTTCTTTATAAACATGTTTTTGGTATCTTCATTATATAAGACTCTATATGGAACAGTCCAAAAGATATAGGGATCTAAATATTCATCCATGTGCAAATTTTTAATTATCAAAAACCAAATATGTCTCACTGTGCATACAGCTGATATTGTACCTTTGGCATGAATAAAACAAAGATTGCTGAAGTCACCTACTCACCTACCTCTTCTACAAATAGTGGACGACTCAGTAAAATATCTGTTGCATTTATTTTTTTTGCTGTCCTAATTTAAAAAAAAACAATTTCTTTTTTCTGAAGAACAATTATCAAACTCTGGAAAGTTTCCAAAGTTTAACTGATTTGACAAATGCTAGTAGATTTATTTATTCATTTTTAACATCACATCAGCAACAAAGGCTATTTTAAAACGCCTATAGATAAGTGCAAAATGTAAAGCTTCACTACAAATCGATCAACTTCATGCACATGCTAGAAGAATCATCTGAGGAACATTACTGCAGTGTTGTGCAAGCGAAGTAGCGCTATTAATCTCACACCTTTCCCTCCTCACCACAGATCCCTCCACACAGGTCATTATGAGGGGTCCCTCACCGCACACAGGCAAACAAATGAGCCATTACCAACATCACTCAGGCTCCAATTAAGCAACCCATGCAGCCCCTGCTCCTCACAATCACTGCCAATTAAAGCCCAACTGTGTGAATTCCAACACCACTAATTACATGAACGTGATAGAAGTTGCTGACATTCCTCTGTGAAATTAATTTCCAAAATTAATAATTCAATGTACTTTGCCCTAGGTACAGCCATCTTGCAATTTTTAAAGGTTTAACAGCCCAAACTCCAAAAGTATGTGGCAAAGTGCGATAGAGCAAATTAAATCAAAGCAAATGTGACTTGTCTACAGTAGGTGTAAATTGCGGCGGAGGCAAAATGTCAACGGCAGCAAATACCATGGCAGTGTTAAATATTTCCTGATAAATTATTAAAGCTTACCTCAATATCTGAACAATGGATTTCTCAAGGTGGTGTTCGCAGTACACGGTTTAAAGCACCACCAGCGTAGCTGTAAGATCACATATACTAATTCTTTCACACTACCGTTCTCTAACTCCAAGAGCTGATGGGACAATCCATAGTCACCAGAAATAGTAGCCGTTCTCCTGTGCCTACCCCAAGCTCTGCGGTAAAGATCTGCTGTTCTCATAACCAAGACTAATAAGAGTAAAAGTGGCCTGGTCAGGGATCACTGAATTATTTATATGACTGGCAGGTGTTGTTGATAGGGCAGCTCAGGTCCCAGGTGTGGCTTTAACAGCTCTGTTCATGGCCTTGCCTATAGCTGCCATTGATTGCAGGCTAAACACGCCGCTGCTGAATAAGCAAAGGAGCTTTACATAGTGGTGCATCGCACCAATAACACTACAGATCCATCACTGCTCATGACACCCACCGGTGTGCAGGGAGCGGGGCGGAACCCAGTGCCCCCACCTAACCAAGGCTTTAGAGATCAAGACAAAAGAAGAAATGACATTCAAACGGGACTCTTTGGCATGATTGAAGCTAATCTAATAACCTGCAGTGCTCTTGTTGACCGCTGGCTCAGAAACATGGATTTAAGTATAAAACAAAGCTGGAATAATAGAAAAGGCATCCGTCATGCACAATAATGTGGCTCTTTTGAACTGAATAAGATGGGAATGTAGCCACAAATAAAAAGTATGACTCTTTCTTAAAACTGATTTTCTCAACATGCATGAGAAAAATATCAGTGTCAACACACAGACACACACACAAATGTATCGCAATGCAGGGAAGAATAACAAAGCTGTAAAATTGCCAGTGGCCTACATGCTATTAAAGGTCACAGTAGGTCATTTCTCAGAATCAACCGCCCCTGGCATATCAAAATATAATGGCATAAACGTCCACTGCAAGATTTCAATCGAAGGCGCCTCATCATACTTTTCTATGTGTGAAAGGAATACCAAGTGTTGGAGCTCTGTCGGCTGCGTATCTGTATGTAAGTACCGATGTTGAATTTTTTTATGAAGGAAAATATAATTGGCTGTACAGAACGCTGATCCGCACGTTCATTGTGCGTATGGAAGTGGAAGCTCATTATAATGCATCTGAAATATTTAAACCTCACACCAGCTCTTTGTAACAAGCTCTTGTTTCATTAAAAGTTCAAAAAACAGAGTTGTACCATCAGTTTTGGAGATAATGGAGAGCTGTTTTTTCTCTGGATTAGACCTTGTGGATGGCATCAAACAGACGGAGTGTTCTGTGTTACAGGTTCAATTGAGATGTCCCTGAGCCCTGTTGTCCGAGCTGGGACAGGACAGAAGGGAACAGTAAAAGCAATTTCCACCCAGGTGATCTAGCCACAGGGCCCCAGCAGGGTTTAGACAAGGAAATTAAACTCCACGCTGGTCCTGCTGCTAGAGAACTCCAGTCAAATGAACAGCCAATGTGCAGTCTTTTACCATTTCACAGAGAAAATATTAACAGAATAAAGAAAGAGGTTTCCTGCAGGGTGTGGAGTGAAGCGGCTCACGCGGAATCACTAATGTCTTCCCTCCTGAGTGATGGAGACGTCTACGGGTTCAACTCTAACGACTCCCGGAGCCTGTGCGGAGAATAGTAATTTACCAATCATGCTACCCATCCTGGAGAAGAGAGCATTCTGGGTAACAAAAACCTGTGTGGCGAGTTCAGACACAGCTACAAGGATTAACCATCATTCAGCGTGATTAGAAAACAGATGTACACAAAAAAGTAAGCCACTGAGAGTACCCACAATTCTGGCTAATATTAAAAATCTGAATTATTATTGAAAAGGAATCATTATAACAAAATATGTATGTATTTATTTTTTAATATGACTTTTAGCATAGAAACAGGAATAATAATAATAATAATAATAATAATAGTGATTGCTGTTATTATTATTGTTATTATTGTTTCTATACTAAACGTCATAAATAAATAAATAACACGTTTTCAAAATAATATTAGCAAAGCTTACATTAACTTACATCAAATAATGAACATTAAACTTTTAGCTTGCCACTTGCATTAGCAACTAAGACATGGGCTCTTAAAGTAATAACGCTATTAAAAATATTGCTCCTAAACACCTATTTCTATGCCACAATCTTTAACTTTTCCTTTGAGGTAAAGCACTACATGAAAGCAAATGTAGCCAAAAGGTGGAAAGAAATAACTGAAACAACTCCACAACTGAAGTTAAAATGATTAATATTAGCAGAAAACGAAACTGGTCCTCATATATTGTGCATGTCCAACCGAGAGCTACACTGAATGATGAACTGAAAGAAATCAGCAAAGCAAACAAAATGCACAGAACACAAAATACCAAGAGCATCACTCTGAGATAGTCTTCCCCTTCAGTGCATCCATTAAGATGTCTCACAATACAAGAGGAGAGCTAGACGGATCCATGCTACACTGAGCTTGTTTAGGTCACTCCATTGTGAGCATAGGGACAGAAATAGCTTGAAGCTAAAAAGCATAAAGTTAATGGGGGACACACTCTCTGGGATTGCAATGGTAAATTATGACTCCCATATAATATACAATTCAGGGGCACTCTTGGTTTACAGTAAAGGGTGCATGAAGTCCTTGGGCTATAGTGCTCATAATGGGTGCCATAACTGAAAGCCTGTAATGTTAATGAATAACCAACTCAATCCGAATCCAAAATGATGCAATAATGCCGAAGCTACAGTGAAGTCAACAAACAGACGGCCCGGTTCTGCGAGCTACTCAATTTTGCATTAATGTAACCTTTCAATACAAGGAAAGATTTATACACGGCATTAAAATGCAACCCTTGGCCACTGCGATTACAAAACACAGCCTTACAATAAAGTTTCTTTATTTTCCACGCCCATGATGAACCCTCATAAAACGTGTCCTGCGGCGGGACGACCTTTTCTCACTCGAAGAGGGTCTGTACGGTAATACTTGTCTGATTGAAATAAGTGGCATGTGGTAAGCAGGACCATCAGCAGTATTTGTAAAAAGTCAGTGGATTCTCAAGGGAGAGCCGCTTGTCATTACAACCGCCGGGAAAAGACCTGATGAGTGCATTATTCAGCAGCCAGTAGAGCCGCAGTTAAGAGGTGTGGAGTTGGCATTGGACGGACAAGTCCTATTGAGCCTTCTATAAGCTCACATCACTGCTTGTTAATTAGCTTTGCTTAAAGACGCTCACAGGCCATCTTTATTAGATTCAATTCTCTCCAGTCTCCATTGAACTCATGGGCGATTCTGGATCCCTCTCTTTCCATGTTTCCTGAAAACTGCGTCTACAATAAGCATCTTACTCCGAATCCTCACCTTATCAGTTGTCAAAAATGTTATAGTTCGTTATATTAAGTGTTGCCCTTTTCTCTTGTCGTGGCATACTCTGGCAAAGGCCACATCACCTGCTAGAAGCCAAACATAGAGGGTGATGGATGTTATATTAATAGCGCCGTACAGTGCAGGTCAAGTTAATCAAATCAGTAGTTAATCAAGTCACAAAATACATGCAATAAAATGAAGCTCTGCTACTTAATATATTAAAAAGTGTATTCACCTGAGATTTGAACCCTACGGTATATTATATAACATCATTGATTTTTTTAATGTATTTTTTGGTGTAAGGAAAGTTTGCTGTCTTTGCAATGTAAAAACACACAACACATTTTACACCTAACAATAAATAGGGAAGATTATCGTACAGTATATAAACAAGACATATTTTATATTTAGTTCTCACATATGCAATTTGTATAAAAAAATGTAGTCATAACTGACCTTTTGCAGTCATTATGCTCTCCATATCTTAGATGCATAAAACATTTATAAATACTTAAAACCATATCTCTGTCAATCCTTCTCAATCCAAAACATGTTGTTAAGCATTTGATCATTTAGAAGTTATTCTCCTTTTCTAGGCAAGACTAATGATCTCTCTCAGAACATCTGATTTTATTTGACACTATTGTTGTGGCAAAGGAAACATTCTCGGACAGCTGTCTAAATCTCTCCCTTTCACATGCTCAGTTGAATGAACACAATGTAAAGAATTGTTTGATTATTAATGACATTAGTACTGAGGTCCAAACACTGCTATATGAGCTGTTCTGTTCCCTAGAGATGCGTTCTCCACGTCAGAGAGGCAAGTGCTTGCTCTGGATTGCAACATCAGGTATTATCACAGACCTTTTCATTCTTTAAAAGGGAAGCTGTTCTGGTCATTAATAAAATGACTCGTGATCTATATGCTATTCAGTGCTGTGCTCATCAAATCAACTTACATTGGAAAAAAAAACTAACAGAGTGCAACATAAAATCCAACAACTTTGAAAATAAACATAAAATCCAGACTTTTTTTCAGAAATGCATTAGTTTACAAAAAGTAAAATTGTAAACTATATGGTAAAACAATATTGGTCTCCATTGACTTCTATTGACACAAAACATCTAAGACATTTCTCAAAATATCTTCTTTTGTGTTTGAACCACATGAGGGTAAATAAATGATGATCATTTTTTACAACTGTTGCAAAAAGCATAGGGGAAACATGCTATATATAATTAATTCTTATAAGTGAATTCTGTCTGGAAGGCTACGACTGTCCGTTTTCTGAAACCTGCTGTATACCCTATAGAGGGAATGAGAAACATACATCAAGGTTTTCAATAACAGAGCAGAAAGTGACCCAAGAAAGCTCAGCTAATGGCGTTATATTTTTCATTAACATTCCTAATGCTCCAACTATGGCCCCTGGGTATTTGTTCAATGTATAATGTTTAATACGCTTTTGCTAAAATAACATCTATCAGGCAACTCGTTGAGAAATCAGCTTGATTTGCAGAATAAAGGTCAGTGCTTATTATGTCATTTAGGGTTTCTGAGAACTACAAATGACATATAATAAGCATTAGTGAGTTTGGCAGAAGTGACTGACAGCCCCGGTACCTTATTCACTTACATTGCATGGAAAAAGAGCAGTTTGTTTGGCATTCTTTAAACATTCTGTTGCGAGGAAGAAAATATTAAAAAATTCTCATTTTTGGGTGAAATATTCTATGATAAAATCAAACATTATCTGAAATTAACAAACACAAAACCCATATGTTACAAAATCCAGATATGCATGATAAAGTGAAGTTCAGAGGAGGAATGACTTGGGTCCAATTTTACAAGCCCATTTCAATTTTGTAAATGATCCTTTATCACTCTAATTGTCCACTGTTACATTAATCATTGAATATTGAGGTTTGCATAGGCAGTCTCTTTAATATCTGCACATATTCTGACAATCTTATACGTTTTTAATTGCCCCCTACATATTTTACACAGCTTTTTCTCCTGTTTCAGCAAAGGCAGAACATTTTTGGCGGTAATTATTCAGTCTATTCCTCTTATAAAGTGAGCTTGGCAGTGATAGGGTATAGAGATAAATCCCAAGAGCAGCAAAGCACTTAAACCGATCTTATCTAATTTATGACACCATGCACAATCAAACACAAAAACATAAACAATCAATCTCAACTCATCCACTATCAGTACCTACATAACATATCCAGCGACTCGCACTGTTTGTATATCCCTCGTTGTGTCTTTATAAAATTATGGGTCAAAATTGACATTAAATGAGCAAATGGGCACTGACAGAAAATGGAGACTAAAAGAGATTCTGATGAGGGTCACAACAAAACAAGGCCATCTCATCCGGTTTCCGCTGCAATTTGTCGAACACTGAAAATTACCCACACTGCACACACAGTATACGTGACAAATATCCCACCAATGTCTCAACACTGAATATGTCCCTCCTAGTGTTTTTCAGACTTTGTCATGAATCTTTTATCTTACATTAGCATCTAAATTTCTTTTCCAAGTTCCCACACTTCAAAATGACATCAAGTATAAAAAAGGGCAACAGCTTGTGATTGTATTGTTAGATTTATGTTTTTGCCATTGCATTTAACCAGACTGAGTAAAAAATAAATAAGCCTTTTGTATCTGAATACTAAAACAAAAGGATGCAGCTCATTTTCCACATTGATCTGAGCCGGTGTGGCCACAGAATACTAATGAATTCTTAATTTGAAAACAATGTCCCGGATTGCCAGTACCAATACCTAACCAATTATCATCATTTATCAGAAAATCTTCAAGACTAAATATTTAAGAAATGTGCTCATAAATTCCCAACAAAAATGTCATGAATTTATATTTGATTTGAAACATAAACCGCCAAGTAAAGCAGCATGTTAATGCCCTTCGTCTATGGGAATTCAAGTAACTATTAGCATTATGCAGCAAGTGTCCCTTCATTAATCAGCACTAATTAAGACTATTGATTGAATAAAACATCAGGATTTCCAGCTGAAAGGGTTTACTAGACTGTAAACTGGAGAGGCTACAGACAATGGCAGAGCATTGAAAAGAACCCAAAAAAATCTCTTTGCCCTTGATTCAAACTTCACTTTGCAAAACAGCTCAGAAAATTAAACACAAATCGCCCTGCTTTCCTGTCATTAAGTGCTGTCAGGACGAATCAGCGCTCACAGACCAGTGGTGCAGCACAAAGCAGCGGTGAATTCTCTGCTCGTTTTGAGACTCCTTTCTCATTCACACATGCTCGCTCGCTCGCTCACTCACACAGAGGTTTGGCTTCACAACAGCATCCCGGCACTTGAAACACACCACGGCAAGGTCATATTCAACTCGATGTAAGATGTACAAGCAGTCAACATCATCAAGCATTCTCATTATTCTCTGATTTCCACTTAATCACAAATCTTGCAAGTCACTTTAAATATTATTGCTGTAACATTGTATTAAGTTAACTGTGGAATCAATGTTGACATAATAACTAAATATTATATAGAGTTGAATCTAAACCAATAGTTTAATATTACACTATTAAGCTTGTAAGTGCAAATTTTCACCTTTTGAAAACCTATTAGCAAAGACACTTATATATATATATATATGAGTATATATATATATATATATATATAGGAAAAATTATATAGAGACTGTGTATATGACTGTGTTTGGATTGTTTTGAATGAATAATTATAAGGAATACAGCTGCAAACTAATGAATATCTATAAATATCTATCTATAAATAATGAATTCTTAACAAGACTGCTGTTTAATTAGACTAAAAGCTCAAGACTGCAAACAAAAGCTGCATTACTGTATTGGCAAAGTGCATTTATGACTTTCTGACAGATGGCTGTAATGCAGTCTAGTCAAGCCGACTAACCAACACACAGGCAAACATATTCCTAGCTTTGGCAGACGGAAGGGAAAACCAATCTTGAAAATCTTAGTCAAGTAAAACTGTATTTGCTGTAACAAAACGTACAATGTTACGCCACATCATAAATTGAATGCAGGTCATGCACATCCTGAGTGCAAAAAAATCTAACGTCTGGCTTTTATGTCAATTGTGTCTGAAGAGGATCGATTGGTCATCTAAATAACATCACTTTGCAATGATGTTGTGAGATATTACTCATAAATCACCAGCCTCAAAAACATCAATGATTAAAACTTAAAAACAAATCTGCAAGTAAACACTATTTCCAAATAGTAGCACACACTTTTAAACCAGCAACATAAATAAGTATTTGTATTATAACAAACATTATCAATTCATATTTTTTTCAACAGTTATGTGAGGTAGTTGCTGTATTTTTCCTAATATTGCTGCAGGGGGAAATAAAAAAATTAAAACAGATTAAACTACTCATTCTAAGATTAATATATTTCCATATTTACAGAAGAGAATGAATGTGTGTTTGGTTATAAACAGGGCATTAAGGCTCTTTATAAAGTTGGCAGATTGCCTACAGCTTACTCAACAGAGCCATCTAGTGGACAGAGAAATACTTTAAATCAAAAGTAATGAATGGATAGGAGACGTTCCCGGGCGACCTGCGCTATAAATCCACATTGCTTCATCTCCTCTCAAATGGTTTATGGCTTTAATGAAAAAGAAAAGTAATTCACCTCAATAAATGTTTGACACCATTGTGAATCTCCATTAGCATACGTAAACTCATTTTATGACTATCAGTTAATGTAATACAATGAGGATGATATAGTTATTGAATGAGACTGATCAGACTTCAAAACATTACGAGTCCACGAGTCATCTGACACTGTAACATTGTTTACAATATTCTACACTTATATTTAGTGACAGATAAGATCATATGTGGCTTAGTTTAACGTCGGTCATATTTGGCTTTATTGACATATTCTAGCTTAAAACAACAAAAACGAAAAAGCTGAACGAAGAGAATAAGCAAGCTTTAAATCACATGTTGTATAACAGTATTGGACCCAATACATCAACTATAAGAAATTCCACCAGGCATATAAATAAATACAGACTGCAGCAATGTGGAGTAACCAAACTGACAGCATACACAATCGATCCTGTCACCAACACTGAGCTCAAATTAAATACTGTAAAGAATAATAATCAACTTGTGATCACCTTCTCCCGAGAAATAAAGCTACTGTATATAGAGAAATCATGAAATTAACTGATCATCATAATTCTGAAGATCATGCTTTAAACACATTATTTACCCAATTTAGGACTGTATCAGTTTGTCTACAAATTGATACAACTTTATCTGAATCGATTTGAAAAGCAACAATATATTCATAAACTGTTAACTTTTATTAACTCATCGGCATGTACAATTGAAATAAATAGTGCCCACATCAATACCTTAAATATAAGAATTATTGTATTACAGATACGCTGATGACATTTTAAAAAGCGACATACCTTCTGTTTCCTTCCTTGTTTTATATCGCTCCGTGGTGTTTGTCCATAGCCTTATTCAGAATCAAAGTCTCCACTTTCTTGGAGGTTGTTCAGGGCAGACTACAGCAGAAAGAGTCAAGCACTGTATTTGATGAAGATCGCAGTACTGTTATGGTTATCAGGCCAGTGTTGACAGAGCGCCGCGCAGCGCCTCATCCTCTCACACCGACACTGTCGCTGAATGTTTCTCCCTCTCGCGCGGCCTCCATTTAAACTCGCGTGACGTCACCGAGCGTGCAGGCGTTCAGTAAACACACTTTTCATTCCTTGTGGCGAAGTTTTATATTTACTGAAGAAGGTTTCATCGGTGTGTTCATATTATTGAATTTTAATATTTAATAAAATCTTCGATGATACTTAATAATAAATATTATACATATTTTTGTTGTTCAATTATGGCATATTTTGTACCATGAAAAATTACTGAATTATTAAAACAATCAATAAACAAATACATGAGTAAATACATGAAAGCATTAAGTAAACAAATCAAAGTCCAAATACTTGGTCTAAACTCAATCTTCATATTTGCTGAAATATTATTTTATATTATATTAGTATACGTACTCAGGTTATTTTGTGTCGATTAGACCTGTCTTTATTTCAATATGATAAGTGTTTTCTGTTACAATTTAGTTTATTTACTGTATGATTTTGTTGTGTAATTAAAAAAAATAAAACACACATGAGTCTGCTACATTTGCATCAGCTGCCTGCAGTAAATAAATCAAAGCCATATTTAGAGACAGGCTGTTTGCATCCTGGGCCCATCCTTTAACAGTTCTATAAAAAAATTTCATTACTTGCTGTTTGCTCCAAAAGCCTGCCTGCAGGATGAAACAGACAATAAAAAAGTGTTTCCTGTGCAGGATTCCTTCTCCTCACTTATTCAATATCTTCAAACTCTTCCTGAATAAAAATCATCTTCCGATTTAAAATTATATGAAGGTATTTATATGAAGAAAGAAACCATTTATAATAGAAAATCAATTTCATCTCATGAATATGTTGTCCTGCTTTTTGCTTGCTCTTTTAAAATTTTAATCATATCTGATGCTCCTAAGCGGACAAGAATTCTTGCATACCTAAATGCAGATTGAGTAATTATCCAGATCTGCTTTTTTATGAAACCACTGGAGGATCACATCAGACTAGCTGACAGAGCAAATCTTTATGTTGCACAGAATTGTCCAGTAAGTTTAACTGATAAATTATACTCATGATAAGAAAAGGCTGTAGTATGCTATTTACTCTGCAACATAGTCACTCTGTCTATGCAGTAGAGTCGAGATGGATGCAGCTGTTTGTTTATTCAGAAGTAGGGCTGGACTGACCATAGCCAGAAGCACCAGGCATTCATTTGCACTGTTTGAGTCCAGAATCAGTCTGGGGTTGTTGTTTTTAAATTCCAGTACATCCCTGTTCAAAAAAGGTTGTCAAAAATCTTTATTTTTATAAAATTGAGATTGTACAGATGGATGGATAAAGCTGATAGAGATCAAGCAGAGACTGAGCAGATGAAAGCACATGACTTTTATGGGTAAACTTTTTAACCATCTTGCCAGTTATTAGTGGTGCAGCAACAACATACTTTTGGGATGTCTACATATAAATTAATTATAGACTAGAATTTAGGTAAAAACTTTAATGTTTTTGTTATTAAATAGTCATCTAAAGGAAGCCTGTGGAACTTTAAATAGTTGGTTTTCCAGATGACTTAATGCACAAGTATATTCATACACAGCACAATCTTCAGGCCTGGCTCTACTCTTTTATATCTCTGATGTATTGTGTGTTAGGGTGTATGATGTATAGGCATGGATGCAAGGGCTCATAAAGCTCATAATATCACCCACACTAATAGCAGAAAGGAGTTTCCCTTACAGATAAGTAATTAGACCTCATGTCCAAAGCACAGTAACTAGACTTCTCAATGCTTAATGCTCGACTAAGTAACTACTTGGAAGCAGCCAAGAAGCATTTGTTTACTATCCAGTTTGCAGACAGATTTAAGGTCTTGAAAAGTGTGTGCAAAAGATTTGTTCAAATTTATGTTTAATCTTGAAATGGGGCTGTGAAATATGGTCTGACAAAATATTTAGCCATTTTGTAATAGATATTTCATCTAATCCCATGATTTCTTCAGGACAGTATTTTTTTAATAGGTAGGAGCAACTGCTTAAAAAAAAAATTGAATGTTTGTTTTGGTTGGTAAATCGATTTGTGGGGGATCACAGCTGGTAATGGTTGGACGCTGCAGATAAAATTATCAAAATTGTATCATTGCAGAATCGTTGTACTGGTGGACATGTCAAAGCTGCATGATAATAATAAAAACAGAGGTGTTATTTGTGTAGGTGTTTCGAAGGAATCAATAGTATTTTAGCATATGTAACCCTGTCTCTGAAAACCACATGATGGTTTGTTGATTTACTGTTTTCTAAATAAAATTATTAATTAATGTAAAAAACATTTGATAAAAATATAACCTAGACATTTTTAATATTGACTGACTAAGGACATGTCAAAGATTGTTTAGGTAGCCAACTTTATTTTTTGTGCAAAATAATAAAATGTAGTGTCCAAAACAATTAATTTAAGTAAATAAAATCATTCAGTAGATAAATAATTTAGGTATTATAAATGAACATTTGAGTACTGCATATCAAATTAAAGTTATATATCAGTTCTAAATCAGATTATATGTTAAATCATTTATCTAAATATAATACAGAATATTGCGTAAGTTTTAGATTTAAATTTATATAAGGCTGTATTATATATATTACATTAAAGATTTATATTTTAATCTTAAACACATAAAACGACTGGGTTATGATAAATATTTTTACATTTCCTCCAGCAGATGGAGTCGTTGTCCACACGCACTCATGCTGTCCGGAAGACAGATGTAAATATTTTCATGACGTAACGAGACAATCTCTGTACCCATCCTCTGCTGCCGTCCACCCTCAGAAGAGCTAATTTCTCTTTAAAATACATTTATTTTTCGGAACGACCTAATTATACCGTTCAGAGGACCATGCGAGATTGACTTCTGCATTGTGCCTTTTTATTTATTTTAAGCAAACAGCGATCGGTAGGGTGTGATAGGCTATTCATAGTCATATACATCACTGCTCTCCTGGTGAGTGGTTGTAATCTGTGGATCAAAACGCTGCTGCTGCTGCTGCTTTAAATTGTCTTTTTACTGCTAATTTATAAGGATTTCATCATGCAAAAGAGAAGGAAGCCAGAGCCGATCCAGCTGAACCCGATTCCAGACGGGAACGCTATAAACGGAACCGGGGCCACGGAGTAAGTGTCAGTGTTACATCATTTTTATGTCGAATAAGATGCTGAAATACTGTACGAAACCGTAGTTTGACAGTTCATGACATATTGAGAATATTAAACTGTAAAATAAAATAAACATTGGTCAATGGACTTTATTTGGATTGAATTAGTATTATTAGCGTTTAAGTATTTTTGTGTTATCAGGAAACGATTAAATTGTTGCTTTGTCGCATTAGTATACTTATACTGTAGCAATAACATAAAAAGGTTTACCTGGATTTTTGGCCCTACAGATCTATGATTTTTATCCTATTATTTTAACAGAATTGTTAAAATGAAAAGTTAATAGTCTACTTAATATTAAATATATTAGGGTATAGTGTTGATCAGTTTACATAAAATAACTGCAAGAGTTTGCCACAGAGATCAATGAGAATATCTGATCACATTTGTACAGAGCAGCCAGCACAACACTGTTCTCTTTCATCTTTTAAAATAACTAAAGAAGTTAATAAATTAAGTTAAACTGAACTAAAATGAGCAATATTGAAGCAAGACCAAAAACACTCTTCTAAAAAGCAGAGTGAATGAGAATCCTTATTAAATCACACTTTTCCTCATTGAGAGACTATGAATTCTTTACGGATAAAGGTGCAGTTCTGCATGTTGAAACTGTTTATTTATTCCACATTAGATAAGAAATGTTAGCTGTTGTAGTATATAGGAATGGTGTTGGGTAGGGGGGCGAGTGACAGAAAAGCAAATTACATTCCTTCCTGTGAAGCAGGACAGGCTGTGGCAAGCACGCTGTGGAATGTGTGTGCGTGTAGCTGTGATTCAATTCTGTGAAAGTCAGTGTTATAGAGAAAGAATCAGTGGAATGTTAAACACTGTGACGACACTTTTTTCCCCAGAATCCTCAGGCTCAAATCTGTTGTGGCAAGCCTATCTGAAAGAGTGCAGTTATTATTCTTACGTTCTTGCATATTAAACTTCTCTGGTTTGCACTGGGCATGAGTTTGCATTTTAGACTCCAGCTAGTATTGTTTCATCTCTCTATTGGCAGCAGTACCTTTGAAGCTACAGCATTGTCTGCCACAAGCTTTCGACTGCATTGTGTCTCTCTGAAATTACCAATAGAAAAACACACATAATATTACAGTGTTACACAATCACACCACAGCACCATCTGTCACTCTCCATTTCACCTAACAAGAACACTGCTTAGGTGTATTACTACTGCTACAGTATATTGCATTAAGAAGAATTTGATAATTCATGTATTATATTTCTATATTCCTATTCTCTTATACTGTGCTATACTGTGCTTATGTCAAAGACCTGTTTGAATCTCTTCTCGGCAGGATGACAGTTCAGATGTAACCACAGAAATGATTCATAGATTTACAGTTAAATATTGACCACAGGATTTTTTGCTCTTCTCCAGAGAAGCATAGCTCAACTGCATAAAAACACAATTTTACAGGAAAGCATATTTATTATTTTTTTCTCAATTTGGCTGTGTCATACACATCTGTAGCCCAATAGAAGTCAGTTTAGTTGGGTCCTTCATTAAATACACAGCTAAATATTTTAGAAGTAGACAATGAACATTATATATAATATGTTCATATTCCTCGTTTCCTTGAACAGGCCTGAATCACAATATGTGAACTTGACTACTTTCTGTGGTTTTCCATACTATATCCACACTTCATCACAACTCACAGATAAAGATATATAATGTAACAGATACTTTTTATACTCTTGTCATCAACATTTATCAGATGGACTGATACATTTAGATATCCTTTTAAAGAGCAATTAAAGGGACAGACTACATTCAGTTTTTACTCTACGTGTTGCATGTTTTATTTCTAGCATATAAAGGAAAGGATCTGGACTTTTATGTAAACTAAATGCATATCAAAGGGTGAACTAAATAATTTACCAAATAGTAGTGATAAATTATTTACTTCTCTTACAAGTGGCTGTTTAGATATAGCAGAGCTTTAGATTCAGTGGAAACTTGATGTGCTATCTGGCTTGACTGGTTGACTGAGATCTCTCTGGATATAGATCTGGAGTCATTGTTCACCTCCCACCTGCAATACAAGGTGTGAGTTATGAAGTATATCTCTCCACTCTGGCATCTTCAGCGGCCTTCACCATTATCACGGCTCCACCACGTCGTGCCCACACCACCCACTCCCACCCACACAGAGGCCTCGTAACCATGGTTATAACTGGCCTTGCTGTCAAAAAGAAAACACTTCGCCTCATTCTGCGTATAGATAAGACAAAGATACAACTGGAGTACTTAGATGTTCTCCTTGTTCTCCCTGAGTCCTGCTTCAGTCTGTTTTTAAAGAAAAGCGGTCTAAACATCTGTTGTGATATTTTGCAGACTGATCAGAACGATGTGATGTAAATTTATGTGTGAGTGTCACTCGTGGACTGGAACATTGTTCGACTGCAGGACAACATGTTTTACATCTGAATTGCGCTCAGTGCTTAAAAGCCCTCGAGGCAGTGTGGATCATGGTTTCTGATAGTCCTAAAACATTGTTTTTGGAGATGCAAAGTGAGATAGGCATATATCACAGATGTTTGGCACACTGAAGCAGTTATTAAAGGGTATTTTTTGTTCTGCACACTGCAGAAGACTTTTACACGGTTTTAAAACACAATAAGATTTCCTCTCCTTTAAAGACTATGATTGCAGGCGATGTACAGTACTGTGCAATAGATGTTTCATCATATGTCTTAAGATTTTATATCTTCTGTTTCTGTGTGACAGAAGAAAATATTTAACAATATCAGATTTCCAACTCATAACAAAAACTATTTTCAGTCTATTATGGCACGTTCAGTCTCCGACTGCTAAAAAGTATTGGTACTTCATGGTCACGTCAAATATTGACTTTGTTTTCAACGTTTACTGCACTTTTTTAGAAAGTTAACTAAAAATAAAAGCTATTTATAGCATATTTTTGTTGTGGTAACAGGATTGGTGCAGGAATTGCACACTTTGGTGGATAAGAACAGAGAGCGGTTGGAGGAGAGGAAGAAAGGATGGAGAGCGGAGGGTCAGAGAAGTTTTTGCTTTTGAAACAGAATGTTAAGGAAATGCATCACCATGACAACAGGACCAAGGGGAAAGGCTCATATGCTTAGAGGAACTCCCTGTTTCCTCAGACAGTGCTGTGGAAGAATCTGTATTAAAGCTCTGTGAACGCTTACATGTACAGTACTCCATTCAACAGACTCACCTTTTTTTCTGGCTGAATGATAGGAATGTTATTGGAGCGTGCTGCCAGACTGCTGGGAGGTTTGGCGTTTCTGGGATCACAAGAGAGGAAATTCCTGTTGCAGACAGACATATTCATGCATACTACAAAGCACGGATATGAATTTGTTTTGAAGAATGACACAAATGTTTGCAGTAATACAGAGATTCTTTCTTCGTAAACTGTGTGGATTGAGATATTTACCAATACTATGTTTGGTTTGTTGATCTGTTGGTCTGTGATTTAAGGTCATATGGAAGGTTTTATAAATGAAAATTCTTAGTTTTCCAACATTTAGTTAACCTTAACCTTAGTTAACCTTGTTTTTTAACCACAAATGACAAATTGTCATCATGAATTCATCCTCATGTAGTTTTAAATCTGTATTCTTCTTTTGTGGAGCAGAAGAGGAGACGTATTGATATTGATGTTTTTAAATCAATTAAAAGCTTTTGTGTTTCACAGAAGAAAGTAAGTTGTATGGGTAAAGTAAGTTGTAATAACATTTTCATTTTGATCATTAATTTAAAGCATTATTACACTGTTAAAATAAAATTGTGATGTGTTTCACAATATCATAGAAGAATGATTTTTGCTGAATGGTTTCATAAAGAACATCCACAGAACGTTTCTGTCTTGTAAAACTGGAAAAGGGTTCTCTAGACTGGTAAAAATAAGAAACAAATGGTTCTTTTAAGAACCTTTGAGTGAATGTTTTTTGTGATTTTTTCTAAAGATTTGTTTTAGCAAGTTTGCATTTTATGACTGTTTGTGTTACAGAACAAATCTAGAAGCTCTGCAGAAAAAACTTGAGGAATTGGAGCTAGATGAGCAGCAAAAGAAACGCCTCGAGGCTTTCCTCACCCAGAAGCAGAAGGTCGGAGAGTTGAAAGATGATGATTTTGAGAAGATCTGTGAGTTGGGTGCAGGAAATGGAGGAGTTGTATTCAAGGTCTTACACAGGCCCTCAGGCCTTATCATGGCCAGGAAGGTAAGTAATTGTGAAGTTAACTGCTACTTATTAGCAATAAACAACCTGGCAGCGTGTTGGTTTGAGACTTTACTCGCCTATAACTGGTCTGGTCTGAAAATTATTTGTAACATTGCACATGTAATGCATGCAGTGAAACTTAACTGCACAATTTAGAATCAAATGACAGTCTCTAATGAACTTTTGCCTGAGAAAAAAATGTGTTTCCTTTTTTCAAGCCGGATTACTACTGCCATTTTGTGTGATGAAACAGCACTTCTTTAATATTGAAGCTCCCAGGGAGGAAATCAGTTAAGGGCAAAGTACACAAAATCAAAACAGTTCCTTTATAGCCCGCAGAGAAGCATCTCCTTATCAGCCGACTGTTTAACACATACAACCCTGCAATTACAGAGAGAAGCACTCCCTGACACCAAGAAGAAATGAGGCTTAAACCTAACGCTTGTGCATACTGATCTTCTACTGTAACATATAACAATATATCGGATATTACAATGAAGTCTTAACATTGTTGATATTTAGTATATAGTAGCCAAATGTGATGTCAGAAGGGTACGTATTGTATAATATTTGCTTTTAATTTCCCTTCAGATTAGTATACAACAATCAAAATATATGGCTTTTGGTACAAAATGGCGATAATATAACATGGTTAAAGGAAAAAGGTTATATTTTAATAAAGAGAGCATGTGTCTGACTAAATAAGCAATGATGAAATGCCTGGAAGTCACGCCAGGTCACACCATGAGCTCATCACAGCCCTGTTGCTTTATCTTCTTTATGCAGCTGATCCACCTAGAGATCAAACCAGCAATAAGGAATCAGATCATCAGAGAACTTCAGGTCCTTCATGAATGCAACTCACCCTACATAGTGGGCTTCTATGGTGCTTTCTACAGTGATGGAGAGATCAGCATCTGTATGGAACACATGGTACTGCTATCCATTCATGTCCTTTTAAAACACCTTCATTTTTCAGTTTTGTAAATGTAGAAGTTTAATATGCTTTGTAAGTGTTCTATACATGCTCAGTTTTTCTCTCTCACACATTTTATGGTAGGACGGTGGCTCTCTCGACCAGTCCCTGAAGAAAGCGGGCAAGATCCCAGAGCAAATACTGGGCAAAGTTAGCATTGCGGTTGGTATCTCAGTAACCTTTCTCACAAATATCCCGTTTCTAGAGATTACAATGCTTAATGTTTAATTCCATTAATGCAGGTGATAAAAGGCTTGTCGTATCTGCGGGAGAAACACAAGATCATGCACAGAGGTGATTAGTGTCACGCTATCTCAACCAGTCATCTTTTTCATTCAGTTGTACACAGCCTACAGTGTCTTTGTTGATACTGTATTGACTAAAATGAAGACATTGTACCTGTTTTTCAGATGTAAAGCCGTCTAATATCCTGGTGAACTCACGCGGTGAGATCAAGTTGTGTGACTTTGGTGTTAGTGGACAGCTTATTGACTCAATGGCCAATTCGTTTGTGGGCACCAGGTCATATATGTCTGTAAGTTTGTGATTTTTATCATATTAGTAACTACATCTTTAGCTTTTTAGTTGAGGACTAGTAGATATGATTCTCTGCTAAGGAATTTTCAGGTCATAATCACAGCTCTTCCTGTTTCATAACCCTTCTTATTCTGTGTATCCGTCTGCAGCCAGAACGGCTTCAGGGGACTCATTACTCGGTCCAGTCTGACATATGGAGTATGGGTCTGTCTCTGGTGGAGATGGCCATTGGACGTTTCCCAATCCCACCACCTGACGCTAAAGAGCTGGAGCAAATCTTCGGTCAGCCCCTTGAAGGAGACCCTTCACCTAGCGAGACCTCCCCTAAACCCCGCCCCCCCGGTCGACCCAGCAGCTGTGAGTGCCTGTTTGCCTTCTTGTTGGCATAAATGTGTGGGTGCTAATGGAAGCTTTACTGCACGAATGGACTGATTTGTTATGTTAGACACAATCTCTTGTTTTTATTACGGTGGTAATATAAAATAAGCCTGAGATAATAATTTATCTGTTTATTTTTTACAGCATATGGCCCGGACAGCAGACCTCCCATGGCTATATTTGAGCTGCTCGACTATATTGTCAATGAAGTAAGCTCTCAGTGGTGCTTAAAAGATCACTAAACTGTTTTATAGCACTGAATTAATTAAAGTGTGGATTTATTGGCCGCTCAACTTACACTTAATGCAAGCATTTTTCCATTTTCAGCCACCTCCCAAGCTGCCAAGCATCTTTGGTGCAGAATTTCAAGACTTTGTTAACAAATGGTAAGGAAAAAATAATTTTGTCTGCATTTAATTTCATTGGGCATGATAGAAATGCACTGCTTGCTGTGCCATCTAGTGGTTGAAGTAAAAATGTACAATCTGGCAACAAACTGATGTATTTTCTAGTCTTAACATTTTTATACTTACTGCTCATTGATTTTCTTTGTGTTGGTCAGTTTAATCAAAAATCCAGCAGAAAGGGCTGATCTCAAGCAACTTATGGTAATGACTATTATTTTCTAATAATTATTTATATTCGTAGATACATACTGTATATTTTTTATAATTTAAAGAATGGACCTCATTTTCCTCTGAGAATCTCTGACCTCTGGTCTATAAAATGATCCTTTTTTTCAGGTCCATTCTTTCATAAAGAACTCAGAGGCAGAGGAGGTTGACTTTGCCGGGTGGCTATGTAGCACCATTGGGTTAAACCAACCAGCAACTCCAACTCACAGCGTGGGAGTGTGAGAAGCGTCAAATAATTTTCTAAGCCATCCCTTAATATTCTCTCCCCATCTGCAATGTTTCTTCACCTGCCAATCAACCTGAATGCCAACAGCAAAATACTGCCTCTTGAATCCTCCCCATCTTATTTTAGATGTTGTCTTGTACAGCAGTAATTAACATTGCACCATGCCTCTCTTTGATGCTTGAAATCTATTGTGCCAAATATTGGTTGTTAAATGCCTTGATCACATCCAGAGGGTTCTGACTACACTCATTTCTTTATGAGATTCATATTACAAATATGCTTATTTTATTACCACAGAAATGAGTTACTGAATACAAGTCATAAATCGCATGCCGATGTTACAAAGATAGTTACTTTAAGCAGAATTGCAAAGGGTCTCCCCCACAATGCCAAGCTGATGTGATCATATGCTTTATATTTACATAACTGACTGTACTCTTGTTACTTTTTCCAGTGTAATGTTTTGTGTTTATTTAATTTCAGATGTTGTAAGTGGAGAGTACACCGGTCATTTAACTTACAGAACTTATAACAATAAAAGATTTATTTAACTGATGACAATTGACTGATCATGGCAGTCCTTGTGTGGTATGTGGTTTTTTATGGATTAAAAAAGACAGATCAACAGAGTTTTGAAGTGATGTTTTATTTGAAAACATTTCTGAACTCCTCAGTCTGTGTAATGAGCTCTACTCTTTAGCTGGAGCAGCAGCAGGCTTCTTGGCCTTCTTCACAACCTTCTTCTTCTTGGGTTTCAGCATCTTGGCCTTGATCTACAAAGTTCACAGTTTAAAAAGTGATTAAACACAGGCATAATATAGTCAGACAACACTAAGACCTATTGGTTACTGTGCCCTGTAAGATGGGTTGTAAGGGCACTTACGTCAGGGTTATGTGCCAAAATAGCACGACGACGGGCTGTCTTGGAGTAAGGGTTGAGTTTCATCATCACTCTCAGGTTCTTTAGAGGGTTCTTCTTGAAAACTCTGCGTTTAATCTTGCGGCTAAAACAGAAAAAGAAACTTAATACACACTGTACACAACTAAGACCTAAGAGTTTTAAATAAATTGGCTCGGAAATTTCCAGGGCATTGTTGAAATACATGAAATTGTAACCAAAACCTACTTTGCAGGACGAAGTGCTTTCTGGACTTCCTCACTTTTAAGGATTCTGTTCAGATCTGTGTTGGTCATCTTGTGCATTGGCAAGCTGGAAAATGAAAGAAGTTTAAGTCAAAAAGCTTCATAAAAGCTTATGTTTAAGTGTGCATTTAGGCAAGTGGTGCATTAGCCTAATATACATAAACTCAGAACTTCTAAAGAAATCATTGTGTTCATAAACACGGACCTTGAAGTATAACTCATCACTGTCATTTAAAGCACACCAGAAATGACCACCAAATAGGTTCATTTGCAAGGAATATAAACTTACTTGTAGTCGACTTTAAGTTTGGAAGGTTTGCGCCATGTGCCGTAGAGGTCATCCAGCTTGCGGAAGGCACTCTCAGTCCAAATGCAGAACCGGCCGAGGTGTCCACCTGGAGCAAGCTTCAGCAGGTCCATTCTGTTCACACACTGCAGCGTGATACCTGAGAAAGAGACAATGTGCTCAATTATCATTGAAACAACTACACAAACACAACAGTGGTCCAGAATTTACTAAAGTCAAAACTTCCACTGAGATCACCGAAGTCATAAACACGGACCAACAGAAGTGGATTTCATCATTTATGTCCAACAGTGAATGTTCAGATGCAAAAACATTAGACATTCACATACCAGGGATGTTTCTAAAAGCTCGCGTCACACCGTTGTCTTCGTTGTAGATGACACATGGTCCCTTGCGCTGGATACGTCTTCGGTTCCTCATCTTACCCTTACCGGCACGCATTCGCTGAGAGGCATAAACCTGGAAACCAGAATTTATTTATTAGTAATAGACCGATAGAACACAGTCCGTGAACGTGTATGACTGTAACTCACCTTCTTGATGTCGTTCCATGCCTTAATCTTCTTCAGCAGAAGCACTGCCTCCTTAGTCTTTTTGTATCCCTCAACTTTATCGTCAACAACAACTGGGACCTCAGGGATCTCCTCAATGCGGTGACCTGAAACATTTTTCATATTTCGTTAAAATGACAATTAAACAACTAAAGTCACTTTGTTAAATAGTCTCATGTTTAATGTGCTCAGCCTTCGAAAGGGAAAAACCAACAGTTTGATTTGGCCCTTCTGCAAACTGAGGTTACTTTTGCACTGAATTGAGGTCAGAATGCCAACAGATGGCAACCCGTAAACAGTAAACAGTGCAGACTCACACTGTCATTATATGGATCCAGACCCTCAATGTTTTATTCAGATTCAAGTAAAAGCAGGACAAAATGTATTTACTCACCCTTGGCCATGACCAGCGCAGGCAAAGCAGTAGCAGCCAGTGCAGAGCACATGGCATAACGCTTCTGGTTTATGTTGATCTTGCGGTGCCAACGGCGCCAAGTCTTTGTGGGTGCAAACATGCGGCCACCACGACACATCTACACTATGAGTTAAGGGCTACATTAAGCAATAATATAAAACTACACAGGTTTTAAATATCTTTAAAGCTGTTCAGACTCTTGTTTTCGTCAACCTGCCATGCAAGCATGAGACAGCAGGCAACTGTCGCTGTGCATGGAGTAGGACGCAAATTACACCATCACAACAAGCATTACCACTACTCGCACAAACGTGACACAAAAGGATACGTTTCCGAAAGCACCCTGGCCGGAGCGGTGAGTGCCACCTCCACGCACACGGGGGATACGAGCCACAGCTCTTCCCGTGCCCCAGGACTCAGCACTGGTCTGGTGACCTGAAACAAGACATCTTTCAGTTACATTTGATCATCTGTCACACAATAAGCAGAATAAAATGTATTTAAATGTTAAAGGCTCCTCAGAACTTCCATCATCGTCAGTTATCAGAAACACGGACCAGAAGTGGAATCTCATCAGTGAAGCAACAATTCAAGTTTTAGGAAGATTAGCATCACTCACCGGCCAGCCCACTGACAGCATATGGCTGACGCTTGTTCTTGCGCATGTTGGTGTGCACGAAGTTCACAACATCAGGTCGGATGGGAGCCCTAAATACGGCTGGCATAACCACATTTTTGCCGGTTGTCTCTCCTTTCTCGGAGTAGACCGAGACTAACGGTCGGGCACAAGCCTGGAAAAACATGCAGGTGTAAAGTCAGATAATTCATCTAAAGTTTATTTGTAACTTGTCTGAGATCTTGAATCTTGCTCAGTTTCAGATTTCATCAACCTTCTGTGCCAGCATGAGACAGCAGGCAACTGTCACTGGTCACAGAGTAAGACGCAAATTACACCATCATAGCAAGAAAATCACAACATAACACATGATTAAAGGAAAAATATGTAGTTGGACACTTTGTGTTAGTAATGATTTGTTACAGTCTTGACTTGTTTGCGATAGCAAGATATCTAGGCCACGGCACGCACGCGAACGTTTCCGATTGAAAACAAATAGCTCCATAAATACATTTTTGGTGGGACAAAAATTGAGGTGTACAAACCCTGATTCTTCATAAAGATGTCTAAATCGTGAGTTATAAACACTCAAAACACTTAGTTGTCTAACAATCATGGCTACACGTGTGTATACTCCGCACACTAATTCAAAATGGCTCCCGACACACGATTCAATGCCAGCTTTCAAGATATCGCAAAACACCGCATGAACTAACAAATGATGACCTACATGCAAGTAAAATGACAAAACAAAAGGCGTTTAATAAAACATTGCTTAAACTGATGATAAACGGGGCAACGTGCTCACCATTTTTACAAATTTTCACGGCTCGCCAGGAAACACGCTCCTAACTCGATGGCGGCCACGGAAGAAAAGGAAGAATGAAGCACGCCACCGGCATTTCCATATCCTTCCGACCAGGTCACTTCCGCCAAATGCATTGGTTTAATGTTGGTCAACACTTCGCTTTATAAACAATGGTATATTTACATATACATATATTTTGAACTATTGCAAATTTTCATATCGATAAATAATTTATGTAAAACACACAGCATGCACTTATGTTTTGGAACTATTTAGGTACTGATAGCTGGCGGATGAGTGACGCGCTTATGGAACTACTTTCAACCATTTCTTTTGATACTTTTAATAAAAATGTAAAGTGTATTTTCTATTTTGTTTTCCTGTTAAAAGAATATTATTGTTTTCAGAAAAAATGGAAATACTGTTTTAAATTTTCGTTTTTATTTTTTTGAAGAAACAATGGGCGTGACCTAAGAACGTCTAACACTGGTGACGTACATTTGGCGCGCTGTAATCAAATATTTCTCGAAGACTTCGGTGCTGTGACATTCAAACAAGTTGTTAACTATATCTAAACTTTATATTGTTTTAACAAGCGAGGAAATGGGATCCAAAATAATTTCAGAAGCAAACAGTTTCGTTAAGTTTCTCAAGTGAGTGACTGTCTTTATATTTTATGCCGTGATTGAACAAGCTTGTATTACTATCAGGCGACTGTCATGTCTTTAACAACATTTTAAAGAACGTCATGTTTTCACGTGTTTCTTAAATATTTGCGCAACACAATGTCATCTTAAGCTACGTAATGTTAACATTATTAAGTAGTTTAGGTATATGTTTACCTCAGTTTCTCTCTCGGTCCGTCGTAGGTTGTGTCAAGATGAAAGTAAAGATAACTCCATCTATATGGTAAGAACTTTTTTGGGATACATTCTGGTTACATACACATTTGTCTTGTCGGTTAATAAATCTTCGGCTTAATTCTTCCATTTTAGGACGATATATCAGTATTGTTGGTGCAAAAAGATGAGTTTTTGAGCAATATTATCAACAGAAAACAACCTATCTTTATCTGTGAGAAAGCAGTAAGTCAGTCTATGATGTCCATATATACCAATGATATATTCTTCACAATAACATACTTTGTTTAAACTTAATTTCATTGAGAAGCAGGTAAAATATGAACCGGAAGCTACAGAAAGTATGAATGACACCAGTCTTGTTGAAGAAATTCCCACTGAAGTAGAGCAAGATCTTGGCCCTCAGCCCCTCTCTGTCATGAAAGCAAGGTAATGTTTTTATATAGGGCCCTATGAAAACCCTTTCATTTTAGCCCCAAATTCCATTATATATAATTCAACAACAGTTTGTTAATAGTTTGCGTTCAAAAGTACATATTGGTAGTGTTTTAATATTGGTACTGCTTACAGAATTTCATAGTAAACTCCAACATTGAATTTTCTGTCAAACAAAGTGCAGTCAAATATAGTAAACTGTACAAATAAAAACAAAGATGAAAAACTTATGTTAAAATACATTAGAGCCAACCTCTTCGTTTAACTCAGTGTCTTACATGGTTAGTATAGTTAAACTATGGTAACCACAAATTATCCGTGGTTTGATACAGTAACCAGAGCTTAACTATGGTATTTGTAGTAAATCTGTGGTTTTTAACCTATAGGAATTATCCTTTCAAAGAACAATAAACTTTTCATTCTTAGGACATTGGAATTGGAATGTAAAAAATGATTACTCGATACATAAATAAATAAAACATAAATTAATAGTGGTCATAAAACAGATGATAGTTCCTGTCTGGATTCTGCGAATCCGTCCACGTTTTCAACATCGTGGAAATCATAGGGCCCTATACATGTTATGAATTCATATATTATTACTGCCTGTGGATTACTTTGTTCCCTTTATTAATTTTGTGTATTAATTATGAATCTGTTAGGCAGCTGCTGTCGTGGTACACTATGGCTCAAAACCCCAACATGCACTTGATAGAAAACCCAGGGACTTTGTATCCACTCTGGGTTCGATGTGACAAGTCTGACCCATGTGCCACTGCCTGGCTTGGGGCAGAGACTATCTACAATGGGAACAAGACAACTGGAATTAAACTGTATACAGTCAGCTGCAAAGGTTTACATTTATCAATCTCATTGTAGAGATCGTACTACTTTTCATTTTTTGATCATATAGTACAGCAGGTTACTGAAACCAATGTGCTTATTCTTAAAATAACTTTTACTGTTCCTTACTGTAAACCATAACAAAACTTCCTATTTTTTTCCTGCAGATCCAACAGGTGATGAAGCTTCATTCTTCACTTTGGATGACCTTAAACAGGAACATCAGAAAAGACACCATCCCTCCACAGTAGGGATATCCATCTTCCTTGTATTTTTTTTTATGTTTTTTACATGTTCCTCACCATCTGGTGACTGCTAAGCCTAACATGATTATTTTTGCAGATGGTGACCAAAGGCTGGGCACAGTACAATCTCTTCTGCTCAATGAAAGAGGACAGCATGGTGTTTGAGTCTCAGAGCAGTGTAATAGCAAACCTCAAATGGAACAATGTGGAGAAAATTTTGGAGTGTCCTCCATTGTCTTCTGTGGCAACTCTGGTCTGTTCTGGCATTATAAATTGTGTTTCAGCATGGGTTTATCTTTGCACTGGAAAAAAAAATTCTTGTTGTTTGCAGAATATCAAAGTTGCAGTTGGAGACATTAGGAGTCCAATGTATCAGACCTACAGAGAGATGGAGTTCCTTCTGGTAAGCATGAACATGTGGGCCAGGATTGGGCTTGATTGTTGTGTTGAAGTTGAATTTCGCAACATTATTAATTAAAAAAATCCAAATAGAATAATAAGTTAATAACCATTTTGATGTAACAGTATATGCATATATGCTTAAATCAAGTCAGTACATGTACATAGAACAATTATAACTGTTTTTGTTTTGGCTAGGCTTTGGCAGAGGGTTTGAGGACAGGAGAAACTGAATGGTTAGAACCCATGGAGACTCAATCTGCTGTGGACTTAACCAGAGCTCTCATAGAGGGTAACTAACATTAAACTGATCTGTGTTCATGTATAGCTGCTGCAGTAAGAGGCATAAAATGGATGTTAGTGCTACTTGTTATCACTGTCACACTCCTTGATCATTTTCATAATTCTAGACTTATTACGATGTTCCTTCTTTTCCCTGTAGAGCTTGAGAGCATTGCACAAGGAGTGTTAGGAAACACTGCTAAAGCTTCTGAGGTAAATTTACTAACTTACAAAAAATGAATCAATGCATAATTTAAATTTGTACCATATGCCAATGCAAAATATAATCTAACAACAGAGCCAGAAGACTAAGATGGATGCAACCACTGCCTTCAGTTCAATGGTCATTGAGAGAGGAGACCTGGACTTCACAGAACAGCTGTGGGAGAAGATGAGGAGGAGTAATACTGTTACTGTGTTACAGATTTTTTTTACTGTTAGTTTTATAAAAACTAAATTTTCAAACTTTTTTTTGTAGGTGTAACTTCATATGAAGACATAACGGATTGTCTAAAAATTGTCATCAAAGCAGTGAGACATGGTCAAATTAAACCATGGGTGTGTGCAACTTCCTGTTTCTTTTACAAGATTAAAAAAAAATGCATAAATTATCAGTAACATATGGGCAGGCGTTAATGTCCTAAAGATATTTTTGTGGTTAAACATTGTTATTATTAGGCGGGATTATCCATCACAGACATTTTTCTATGTTAATCATTCAGGGTTAAAATGGTTTAAAATAGCGAGTGTTTCTTTCTTAGATCCACAAAGACAGCAGCAGCTCTCTCAGTAAGCTGATCCTTAAGTCGTACCAGCAGCAGATAGATGCAGTACCTCTTACTGGCCTAACACCTGCCAATATGCTGCTAGAACTGGGCTTGGACAAGATAAGGAAAGACTTCATCAACTATCTTGTTGGTATGTTTACCTTAGCTGCTGACAGAAATATAAATATAGGCTTTTTAATAAGAGTAGTAAAATAGTTGTTTAGCTTTCAGATGTTAATAAGTGCTTGTGTATATGCAGTACTTAGAGAAGCACATTTTTTTCTTACTTTGACGATCTTTGAACGTGGTCACCATTTACGTTTTTTTTGTTAAAAGAGACAATCTGCTATACATAACTAATTTTTGTTCCACAAAAGAAAAATAAATAGATCTTGAAAGATATGGGAGTTCATAATGACAAAATTGTTGGGTGATCTGTGCCTTTATTTATGTTCATTTTCTCTCTCTTTGTCCAGGAAAGGAGCTTACAACACTTAACTATTTGGTAGGACACTCTTATGATTTATGAATTTTGTGATTGTGACCACAGAGGTTTGGTTTATGTCTTGATATGTGTTTTATCTGTCATGTTTAGAGTTATTACCTGGACACTGAGGTGGACCTGCAGGAACAGGTGATAAGAGTGAGGAAACTACACCACCTGCTGGAGATCTTGGGCACCTGCAGCACTTTCCTCAGTCTGCCACATGATCGGCTCTTCCTGTTCACTCAGTGAGTTCTTCATTCAGTCCTAAATCAATGTTTTTTATAACATTATTCAACATTATTCCTGTAGGAGTACAAAAATAAAATAGTAGTTCATTCATATTTGTAGTCGTTCACTGTCGTTAAATGGTGTTCCACTTTTAAACATGTTTTTCTATGTTAGATCTTGTTTGCAGTACTATAAAACCTCCAACTATGATGAAGACCACGTGTTCCAGTTGCAAATCAAGCCTGCACTCATTAGCTACTTTTATGAGAAGTGAGTCTTGTATGCCACATATGCTGTCTGTTTAATTATGTTCAGGGATCTTGCATCAGATGGCAGCATAATAAAAAATGTGCATGTGCATGTTGGTGTGTGTCGTTTCCTCAGAGAGCAGCCATTTTCCTGGGCAGTGGAGGTGTCTAGTGGACAAGGGTCACGGGAAGTCAAGACCTCATATCACCTCAGTGACAAGCCATTGGTGGACCACATCAGCTTCGACTTGGGTAAAGCCACCCAATACTTTGCACTTTTATTTTCTTCTTCACTGTTTTATTTTGTTTGGTCTTCACATGCCTGCGGTTTCTTTGGCACTGCAAATCCTTTTCAGCTGTTAGTTTCTTTGTACTCTCTCTCACATCCTTGAGTAAACAAAAATCTAACATTTTAACATCATCTGGTCACGCACATGCAGATTTACCCCTGGATGTTTCTGTGAGTGGAGAGAATGAGATGATGTCTTACTACAGGTCTATGGTGAGCTGCAGTCTCATCAGCTTCACTTAACACTGGTAAGTAAGTCTTAAGATGAAATCAAACAAAAGCTTAACACAAAATCCTCTTCATTTGTTTAATATAATTCATACAGTTTTATTTGTCAAGTCTTCTGTAATCTAACAGAGGAATATGTTTTTTATAAACAAACTAAACTTGTATGATTTTTAAGATTCAAGGTCAACGGGGTTTAAGATAACTGCAGTTTAGCACTCTGTAACATGGCCATAATTAATAATTGGATGATTTTCAATCATATTGTGACTATTATATTTTAATTTCAGCAAAATAGAATTATATTTTAATATACAGTGTGCTAGTTGCGTTTGCGCAGCAGGAACATAAGAAAAACCGCACTGATCAGAATACACAGGGTGCACACGGTGGGAACCACGATCTCAGTCACCATCTCCATGTGGCTGGTTAAAGGATCTGAAACATACACACAACACATAAATTCAGATATTCACCATGTGTAACCTTTCCTGTACAATCCAACATAGCACTCAAAGGGTTAATATATTCTCCTCAAAGCAGTGTTTATATGTTGTGTGTGCATTTGTGACTGCTTACCATGAATAAGTCTTAGAATATTGGCAGCCGTATTCCGCTGTTGTTCTAATGAAAAGAAAAAATATTATCTTAGGATGATGGCAGAACACATTAACCCTTTGAAGACTGCTGTCTGTGATTACAGTAAAGCAGCATTAAGCTTTACTTTCAGTCAGCTGGGTTATAAGCAGGACAACATGACAACATTTGATTATAAAATGTTCAAATCAATCAGTAGAGCATTGCAATAGCAGTGCAGGAGTCATGGGTTCGAATTCAGTGGAAGCGTCTGCCCAATGCATAAATGTAAAATGTAATGTAATCTTATAGCTGTTTCTTTGAGGATTATGCAGAACCTGCAGTATGATGTACAGCAGGCCTTTTTAACTAGTCATGTAGAGCTTAGTTCCAACCTTAATCAAACACCTGCCGATAATTTGTTATATATATAAAAATCCTATAGACCTGTATGAGCTTGTTTAGTGGTATTTGATTTGGGTTGGAGCCAAACATGGAGCAGAACAGTTTTCTTCATGGACTGTACATTTGGCTTGATGTACAGTATAATGAGGTTTGATTCACAAGAAACTGGCACAAGCAACATTTGCTGATGCATTGTTTAAGTTCTCCAAAGCACATCTCAAAAAATGCTGATGCTGATAATAAAAACCTCTGAAAAGCAAGCTTTATACATCTCCTTAGTGAAAGATTCAATGTTCCCAGGACCAGAAGAATACAGAATTGGGGTTTTTTTAACGTTCTTTTCGTCTGACTAAACCACATAATCATTTTGAGGTTTTTCAGGACATTTGTCGGAAGTTTGCCAAGCCGAAAAGAAAAGGATACAATTACCGCTATATGTACCCTAGTGTCTAAACCTCATCATGCACTGGCCAAACCTTTGGCATCTCAACATGATCCTTATTTTCCTTGGATTTTCTTTTAGCTGGAGGGACAAACAAAGAAAAATCCTGTTAGAGGTTTGGGCTTAGCCTTTTTTGCAGACCTCCACCAAACTCTTTGTCAATCCGTTTTCATGGTAAGCACACTGATTCCCAAATGGCTGAGTAGATTCCTAGTCAAACCACAATTGAGGTTAGCATAATAAAACAGTGGAGACCCAGATGAAACTAGGAATGTTCTCATGTACTTTTAAAGGGGAATGTGTGTCCATATTTTCTTGATTAAAGACCACTTGATTTTTTCCTTGTTTGTCCCAGTCTGACATGTTTTCTAATAAAGTGAGATGCAGTTCTCCACTGACCTGCAGCCAGGAGCTGATTGCTGGTGGAGCACGTTTCTGTAGCTTTTCTCTTCCAGTTCTCCACCTGCCAGTGATGATTTAGAGGATCGACAGTCTCAGTCATACAGTTCTCTCTAAACATGCTTTCTTCTTTTACAGATGGATCTTCTCTTAGAAGGACCCTCCTTTCAGATGCAACTGCATAATCTTTCCTTTTTTGTGTTTAACTTTCCTGTATACGTATATTTGTCAGTTATGTCACATTTAATGCACATGTTTGTAAAACCATTATTTATAATATTATCTGGTTTGTATAATCTAAAAAATAAAGTCCAGAATATAATGTTTTTTTGACGATTCATTAATGCAAATCTATAAAACTTGCCAGTTTTATCACTAACTGCCTTTAACATTTGTGTAAATAGTTAACATTTAAGAATCTAGTTTGAGTTAAAGTAAAGTGCTTCCGAGTAAATTCAGTGTATTGGCTACAAGTCATTTAAACAACGCATATGAATTATATATAAATATTAAAATGTATAATTAAAATTAATAATAATAATTAAATATTGTCTCTTGGTTTATAACCAGCAGTTGTGTTCTTTTGGTGACTCTTGGTAAGCAGATGAACAGGACAGAAGTACCTCTCTCTGATGGGGGAATCCATTAGAACTAATGATGCGTTTATAAAACTGAACAGAAGCCTTGGGGTAGCGAGGTTTATTTTTGTTCTTGAAGTCCACATAGTACAGGCCAAACCTCTCTGAATAGCCCTCGTCCCATTCAAACTTGTCCAGAAGGGACCAGGCGGTGTAGCCCTTCACATTCACTCCATCCCTGATAGCTGCAAAATAAAAAAATATATGCAATTTTATTTGGTAGGTTTTATCCAAAGTGGCTTGCAGGAGAAACCAGGAAAGTCCTTGAGAAATCTTTTAGGTGTCAATGCTATGAAGTCTATTTAATAGACTAATGTCTGTTTGAGTAGACCTGTTTAAAAGATTTAAGTTAAAGGATTTGGATTTGAATTACTTGTATGTCAGTTGTATGTGTCTAGATTTCCTTTTATAAAGTTTATTAATTTAGTATGTCACTTGCCTTTGAGCATTTCATTGATGTAACCCTTGTAATACTGTATCCTCCATTCATCACACAGCTCTGTACACATCATCTTCTCTGACACTCCATTCTCAGTGATGAAGATCATTGGGTTTCCATACTGAGTCTGCAGAAATAGTGGAGCATCATGCATTATAAAACATACCTTTTCTTGAAATATATTCTGGACTGAAACTAATATAACAAACACGACCACTTTATGCACCTTTATAAAGTTAAGCAGTCGGCGGAAACCCCAAGGAACAGAATAGAGCCACTCTGAACCGGGATCAGGCCAACGTGGGTCGACCAGCTCTGCTACATCCCGGTCTGTAAAGTAGGTGCTGCCGCGGGTGGAAGGGAAGTTCTTTTGGGTGACGTAGCGTGTGGTAAAATGACCCACACCTAGAAAATCACAGGTGCCTTTGATGTAGCTCTTCTCCTGAGAGGAAAAGGTCGGGAGGCGGGATGTTCCCAAGCCCTGCTGTGCGCTTTTTCTGCCTGCAATACAAATGTGCTCAATTGTACCATCTACTTCACCAGCTCACATGTTTAAACCTAATATTAAGCAATGGTACCAATAAAATCTTTCATCACTTGAGGATAGTCTCCATGGAAGATGGGTGTAGCAAACCAGCCTGTGTAAAACTGGACATATCTCTCAGCAGCATCAATGTCCTTCTGGTTTGTGATGTCCACAGGTTCTCCCCAATCTCCAGACAGCGAAATCCCCACCATACCTAGAGAAGAGGATGTCCACATGCTTTTGAATGCATTGTGTATTTAGTGAACCTGATTAAAAGTCTGTCAGATCATACCTCTCTGTTTGCTTCGCCAGTGAGAATCGTAAGTGTGCCACACCTTAGCATGTGCCTGTTTGTAAACCAACACAGAACAGTATTATAGATAGCTACCGCTTTATTCTGAAATACCAGTGTATGTTGTAGGAGGGGTATGTCTTCTGACCTTAATGATGTGGTGAGCTGCCCTGTAGGCTCCATTGCCCCTGAGCTTCAGTCCTGGAGCATGTTCTCCAGTCTCATATCCTTCAACTGCTACTGACTGACATAATAAGAAGAGTAATGAGCATTTCCTGATTCCATTGTTTCTTTAGTTGGCAAATAACAAATACAGCGAGCATACCCATGGGTTATTGAAAGTCATCCAGTGTTTCACACGATCGCCAAATCGCTCAAAGCAAAGGCTGGCAAAGTCGTTAAAATAATTAACCATGCTGATGTTCTGCCACCCCCCATACTTTTCCTGCAAGACCTGTCCAGATGTACCAATACAATTTTATATGAAAAAGTCTTCAGTTTGAGTCTATGCCAGTATCAACTCAATGGATGAATTTAATATATTCAGGTGATCTCCAGTCACCGGATTTTCAAAAGTGCATTAAATAATACAAACCTGTGGTAGATCCCAATGATACATGGTCACTATTGGAGTAATGTTATTTTCAAGAAGCTCGTCAATAAGAGCATTATAGAACTTCACTCCTTTTTCATTGACATGGTCAGCTACAAACACAGAAGTGGAATTTAGACATAATGGGAATACTGGGAATGTCTGTTTTATTATGGGTGGCAGAACAGACACTTACACCTAATACCAGTTGGTATGAGCCTGGGCCAGGAGATTGAGAACCGATAGTGATTCAAGTTCAAGTCTTTCATCAATGAGACATCATCCTAAACAGAAACATGAAGAATGGTGAGCTGTTTTTACTAGGACAGTTTATGGTCAATGCCATGCAGAGAATCAACATACTGCTGGAACGGTATTGGTCACCTTCACTTTATAGTATCCATCACATGAAGAATCTCCAGTATCGTTCAAGAATATCTTTCCCTTCTTATGAGTGAACACATCCCAGATGCTCAGTCCTTTCCCATCTTTGTCCCAGGCTCCCTCTGTTTGATAGGCTGAACTGCCGGCCCCCCACGAAAATCCTAAAAGAATGAACACACAGTAGATGCCATGTGACATTTTTTTACTTTGGTATTCATATGGATCGGTTCATTTTTCAAGGGCCTTTATTGGCAGATATCCGTAGGGTGGGACCATACCATTTGGAAAAGTGCCATAATAGAAGGAGTCGTGGTTGTTCGTTGTCCAGTCGAAGTCCTCAGCTGCAGACAGACACAACACCAGCACAAGCACATGACACGCTCTTCCGACACGCTGCCACAGCATCATATTCCAGCTCTCTGCTTCAGTTCAGTGTTTTTCTCCTGATCTGAGAGGCAGTTACCATTTCATTAGATGAATGTTTAGTCACCCAAAACATAAAATCAGTTCAATAATAATTCAGTTTTTTGACTCATATAGGCAACAGCCTATTATATAAATACACTTACATGTAATTATTTAACAGACAATTTTATCCAAAGCATCTGCTAAATATTTAGCTATATTTACAGTATAACTATGGTAATTCATAAACTGCATACATTTATCATATTTAAATCACTTGTGACAACTTGCCCCAAAGTATCATTAATGAAAAATAACTTGTAAGCCTTTTGTCAACAATCTACCTTAATTGTTTGGTTGAACACCTGCTAGTTTCTTTGGTACAAGGTCCAAGATAGAAAAAGATTAGTTTGAAATTTAGCTAGAAATAGAAAATTATAGCTTGTAGAACAGAATTCATTTTAGTTACTGATCCCTTGTAACAACTTGCCCCGGTGACAACTCGTGTACTTCATTTTTTTGTTTTTAGTCAAGCTTCTCAGTTCAATACAAAACTGAACATTTTTTTACATTTTTGTTTCCACACTGTTTATACTAAGCAGTCACACTTTTTTAAATTCTTGATTTTTGTAAACATACCTCTCACAGGAGTTTCATTGATGCCTGATGCAAATTTCTCTAAAACCAAAGAAAACGGTCTGATACGTTGATATCACATCCACTTCTTAAGTTTGACGGTTTGTCATACAAAGTCTGTTCCACCTGGGGAAAAGCAGCATGCACTACTAAAGGTGGTCTCATGACCCTAACTCAAGCCCAAACGCCCGTCTATTGAGAGTCAATGGACTGTAATCACATTTTGCAACGGTGGACAGATCTCTTACAAATGAGGGTTTCACTTTGTAAGCAAAGTAAATGTTGGAGAGGCTGATACTCCTGTGTTTACAACAACAATGGTAGCACATGGTGTGCGGATTAAACTGACCACCAATATTATAGAACAGAAATAAATGTTGATCTCGATTCTTGACATATGCAGTGTTGCTCGGATGCATTTATGTCCCTATGACAACATTAAGGTCTCAAACAATCCTGTAATTAAAAATGGTGATGATGTATTTTCAAATTTTCTTTCTATTAAGATACAAAGCATTAGGGGTATACTGTGACACCTCCTTTCTCCATATTGTCCCTGCTCTTTTTGTGAAGTGTAGTATGCACATTGTTGACAAGCTATTTGGAAAATGCTGAACTGCTAGTAGCGCATTTCACAGCATTGCAGGTTTTATCTGTGGTTCTGTTGTCACAGAAACTGTCCTGTATTATATCAACAGAAAACATGCAGTAGGGACGTCTGGTCATCACATTCGATTTTATTATCACATACCTGCTAGAGGATAATCTAAAAATGTTACTCACAATACAGTTACATAAGGCATAGTACGATTCATGTGCATCTAAAAACAACTAAAGATTTTCTAGAAAAAGTCTAGATGCATCACTCTGTGAACGGTTTGCAAATGCTATTCCATTTTATTTACACTCAGCACCTTCAAAGATGCAAAACAAATATTTATGAAATCTCTAAGAAAACATAGGGATTCTCTGTACATTAACAACGCTTCACGTGAAGTACAAAACGTACTGGCTCAGCAAGAATAATTGTCATGCCCATGCATACACACAATTTATTAAACGCACTCACTTTTCTAAATAGAAAAACACTTCCGCAGGTTTACAACCTGAGCACACGGTTTACGTATATATTATTTCTTATTAGCTTATCGATCACAATGCATTCAATCTCAAAGCAATACGACACAATATGCAATTAAGCCTGAATTATACAGTATCACATGTTAATCATCATGAAATGTGATCGGTGCAAATCTTTCATTCACTTAATTAAAAAATATAACAGTGCAGGCTTGGTTAATAGCACAGTAAGAAGAACTGTATTTGTGCTACACATAGTTTCATTTTTTTGGGATGATTCTATATATGCACCAACAGGTTATCTAAAGAAACACCAATCTAAGACACAGAAAGAGACAATTACAGTCTCTTATCTTTCAGCATGCCAATTGTGCAGATTACAGACCTAAACATAGGACTAAATGAGAATCTTCTCTTCTCTCGCAGGTACAGTCAGTAGTCATCATCTTCCTCATCATCTTCTAGCACCATATCACGTTCATCATCTTCCTCATCATCGTCATCTTCCTCCTCCTCTTCCTCCATGTCATAGTCAGTTGGTGCACCCAGTGCTAGTTTGGTCTGGTTGATCTCGCTCTCATCATCCAGGTTGATTTCCACCTGTGCAGACTAAAACACAGACATGATGTCATTGTAACCTGCATGTATCTGTTAACATTTTAGGTTTCAAGACTCTTTAAAGCAAACATTTAAGACTTACCTCAGGTGCAGGGGCTTCATCCGAAGTCTCCTCAGACTGAGCGCTGATTATTGACCTTAGGGTTCCTTCCTCAAACTGAGGAAAACAAGTAAAGTCAGTGTTTACTGAAATCATTACAACACATACTTGTACTGTGTTAGCTCTGAATATACACAAGTTGTTACCTTAAGTCTGTTGAGCTGATCTTGCAGCATGATTTTTATTTTCAGAAGAGTCTCCTCTTCCTTTTTGAGCTCCTGAAGGCGACTCAGCATAATTGATGAGTGTGTCTACAGCATTACTGTACAAAAACCACAACAAAAAGACTAATTCAATGACTTTAACCTCAGGATTTCATGCATGTACTACATAAGACAAAAAATTTAAAACCTGCTTTCTAAAAAAAAAATGCGACAAGCTCTTTCATATTGCCACCATTCAAATACTGCTGAAATAAATTGTAAGATCCAATAGTAAACAGCACATTTTTTTATGTATTTGATTGTTTGATTCAGGAGTACATCATGTTCCTGATCTCCTGTGGTTACACACTACTGCTGCTGCTTTTCATCCGCTGTCATACAAACCCATCTTTTAGTTTTATAGCAAAAAGAGTCCTCATCTTAACACCTGAGAGACTAAGAGAGACTTAAAATTCTGTTTCGGAACCCACCATAAAACACTAATGTACTGTAACAGCAACTCATACAACAGACAGGCAGGCATGCTAGGATGTAAATACACTTTATTACAAGCGATTTATTTCGTTAAGCATCATTTATCATATTCATCCTCGTAAACCAGAAGTGCTCTACTTACTTTATCGGGTTTACACGTTTTAAACGTGCATAAATGCGATAAAACGTTTCCTTTATTAAATCTCAACTCCACTGCTGTAGCATTTTGCGGAACATGTCACACGCGCGGAAGTACGCATGCGCAGAAAGCACGTGAATAGCTTTGGAAGTTTAAAGTGCGCATGGAGTCGCTTAGCAATAGTTGCTTAATATTTTATTCAGTGCGAATTGTAAAAAACAGGAAATGCAAATCGTAGCGTTTGTGGCTTTTAGTGATAGTTTTCTACATTTAGGAATAAAACAGTACTTAATGGACAAAACTTATTTGTCTCTCCGCACTAAGCCATTAGCGACTCCATGTGGTCAATTTAAGGACAAACATTTTCTTACTAGAACATAGAAACTCTTGTACACACCAGTGTCTGTCTAAACATTTTTATGTGTTAACAAAGATGTGGTTTACCTTTTTTTTGTGGAAGTGTGTAGTGTCATCAGCGTGTCATTTAAGATTCTAATAGAGAAGAAAGAGCAAAGAAAAAGAGAGAGATCAGTTAACATCTGTTTCTCAACTACCTGCAGTGTTGTCCTCACCTGCATATGGAGATGTTTGAACTGGCAGGTGCCAACTTTACAACACCAGGAAGCCTAATTTGTTACAAATGTAATGCATGTTTAAAACCACCACACAAAACACCCTGTTTCTCAGAGCACAATACTAAATGCAACACTAAACTTTTTTTGTGCTGTCTGGATTTTTAAGTGTGTCAGAATGTATAGTACTATTAAATGGCATTGTTCTTTTCCAACTGCTTGATCTAATAAAAACATGAGTGACAGTAAAGCAGTGGATGCTTAGAAAGGGATCCAAGGTCATTTTTTAAATAATAGTATCTATTAGGATGTCTTTATAATTCATACACATAACATATGCAATCTTCCAATGCATGTTTTGCATTGGTGAACTGGAATTACTTACAAAAAGTATACTTGTTGTGTGATATAAACACAAACTCGAACTGTATTTTCCCCATACACTCTTTTTGTGTGGGATATAAACTATTCTTGCAAGCACCACCTGAAAACATCACCTGAACTTATGCAGGATTCACATGCAAAATTTGCATCTGGCCAGGCGACTCAAAAAGACGAGACAGGAGTTTAAGAAAAAAACTTAAAAAATCACAGATGGAACTCATTTGATGTGAACAACATCTAAAGGATCTCTTAATCAGTCTCTCAAAATGTTAAAAGAGCCTATTAGGTTGTTTTTATAGGATTTTTGGACTAAACCCATCCAGATGTGTACACTGATACACAGCATGTGAACACCACTGGACATCCTGCGAAGAACATATTGGTCTGTTTTATGCATAAATCACTTTAAAATTAGATATAGAATTTTATTTTAAGCTTTACATTTATACATGTTAACCCGTCATTATGAACATAATCCGTAAATGATTTTTAAAAGATTATTCATGAACTCTTGGTACTACTTATAGAATAGACATATGCACTAAATAAACACGAATAAAAGCATCTGCCAAATGCGTGAATGTAATTGCAGGTTGTCATTATCTTAATATTTCCTCTGTCAAAAAAATTCTCTCTAAATCTAATTTTTTTCTAAGCAAATTTCACATTCACAAATGCAAATTCTCCAATTGTAAACCTGTCTTCTCTGACTTCCTAAAAGAAATGTAAAATTATTTAAATGTAATTTCAGTATCTACTAATAAGAAAGCCATAAGGACTGTTAGGATTTGCTCTGCCTTTGATCTCTTCATGTGATCATGTTTAGATGATGGCCCTTCTTCTTCTTATTTTTTTTTATTCTATTATTTTTCTTATTTAATTTTATATTATTTTTACTTTATTTTTTGTGCTTTGTTTCCTTTATAATTTTGTGGTTGTGATGTATGCCTATTCTTTTGTTCTGTATGTTCTGTGCTTTCTATGCAATTAAAAAAAACTTCTCTCTCTCTCTCTCTTTCAATGCTGCATAAAATCCTGTTCTCCATATACTAAGAGGATATGACATGCTTGTAAAGCGTATCTCTCTTCTTCTGCTAATCGCATGTTGTTGTTTATAGTGCGATACCGCCCCCTGGCTGTGTGTATGAATGACACACATCAAACAACGCTGAATACTCATCGGGTTGCGTAATGTTATGATGTAGTCTCATCCAATATTCTTAAAGAAATGTGAAAAAAACATATGAGATACAATAAATATTTTATAGTAATTTTAAATGCGCGCATCTTTAGACTAAAAGCTTTCGACGTTGTCTGGACACTCATTATTTCAAAATCCAGGTAAGATTTTTCGTTTTGATTTATTATGTTTTGACGTGTACTTGTGAAACAACATAATATGCTAGTATCACTGGAATACGTTAATTGCAAAAAAGCTGAAGCCTTGGGCCTTTTAAATGTATTCTCTAAGTAACAATATTGTACAATATGCAGTAAGTGTGAAAATATGTAAACAAACAGAACTGAGCCCGAACACTTTGCTGCAACAGGTTTTAACAAAGCAGGTGCATTAAAAACATGATGCATTGTAAGAAAGTAATGCTTGTGTGTTATACTTGGAAACTTTTCGCTAGATTGTATTGTGTTTATGCTTGTCTTGAAGTGTACTTTAGTAACTGTAAGGTGTTTAATACGATTTGGGGTTATTTTTGTTAGGGTTATTTTTGTTAGTATGTTGGTTTTAACCACCTACATCCAACATGATGTAATTGTATTTAAATTCCAGTAACATTGTATATTACCATAACTTTTATTAAGTCAACTATAAGAAGAAGACAACATGGAAGGAGGAACGGTGTTCCTAGGAGTATTTCTTATCATAAATGGTTAAGTTGTTACATGTGTGTTTTAAGGAATTTGTTGCAATTTATATTTGTTGGTAATGATTTGTCCTTACAATACAGTGTGCAACATTGCCCTACTTTTTACATGCAAGTGTGTCTATTTAGAAAAAGAAAACATCCCTAGTAAAAACAATCCTCAGTTTCCCCACTGTGCATATGATAAGGTATCATGATGTAAAAGGTTTTCGCATGAACATAATTCGTGCCAGACTCTTGATTCTTATCACCTCTTTAATCGCTTCTTTCAATCTTCATGTATCTCGCGTGTGGATGTGCTGGCACCAGCTGGCTTGTTGTGGCAGATGTGGCACGCCCAGATAAGCTTTTTTTTTAGGGCAGGTGAAAGCCAATTCAGTGGCTGTGGCTGACAGACATCCTGGTGCTGCCATTCTCATGTGAGTTCATTGGGTTTATTAAGTGCACCCGGCCTGAATTATGTTCATAAGAGATATGAAGAGCTCTGATAGCGCAAACCTGGCCAACCTCCCCCACCTCTAATGTCACAACCCTGGCCAGACCCCCAGTGAAGGCTTAATGCTTGTGTGTGTGTGAGTGGTCAGAGGGATGTAACTGGAGCGCTCCATCAATCCAAGGGCAGCCCACAGTGCTTCTGTCTACCTCTTTTGGGGTCAGAGGGGAAATGGAGCAGGGCTTATACAGCTGCCAGTTCCAAGCACAGACACGAGAGAGACCTAATGATTGAGTTTGCTAGTAGGATATTTTTGTGTGTGTGTGTGTGCAGGGATTTCTCATGGAGGGCTTAACTCTGAGGGACTAATGTGCTGCATATACCAATCTGTGCCCCCACAGTTGCCATCCCCTGTCATCACTGGGACCGGGTTGCTGCTGTCCTGCATTTTTTCAGAGTCATACCTTTCCATGAGCTGGCTGGAGAGCTGTGCTGGTTGAGTACCTTAGGGGTTTGAAGGTGCTGTGTGAGTGAGGAATGCATATCTGGGCGTGCTGTTTGAGGGGCCTCTGAAAAGGGAGGAGGAATTTTGAGGCGGCGGGATTGACCTTTGGACAGTTAAGTCAGGAAGTTATGACTCAATTTGCACGAAGCAACAGTGATGGGAGAGCTGGAAAGAGGAACCAGGGAACAAAGAAAAATGTCAATGTATACATGCCATGAAATAACCATGAAAGAGTGTGGGAGCGATTAAAGAAAAACTGCACCGTTAAGAGACCATTAGTGAGTATCCCAAGCAGTTAAACCTGAGAGTAATATTCTATTCATTGTTCTTTATATCAGATTGGTAACACATTATTTTGTAATACAGTTTCGCTCCTGCTTTTCCATTCAAAAGATGTTTATTTGTAAAAGTGAACTGCTGTTTATCCATAGCTGGATTTCCCCCAAACTCTATTTTGTAAATGAAAAGGCAGCAGCAAACAAAACCGTAATGTTCAGGATGTTACCCCTTGAGCCCATAATGGTGGAAAGAGCCCTGTGCTCCAAGGAAAAGGAAAAGTGTGTGTGGGGAGACTTCAGACTCTTTGTTTTCAAAGCTCTGTCTCAACCTTCACCTTTCCCATCCGTTCACTCTTCCTCTTACACGCATTGACTCGCGTGCATTCAGACACGCACACATCTGAAGTCGCGGCCATATACGCTTCTATTGAAACCTTTATGCACGTATACAATTATGTGAACACAATTGTCCTCAAATGGCCCCTCTGCTAAATTGGGACATTAATTTAGTATTAACACTGCCACCATTAAACCTCAAAGTTTGGGTTTCTTGGATTATTTTAGTGTGTCTGTGTATGTATATGTGGGGGGGTGGCTGCTATTTTTTCCCAATTTCTGAGTGCATGTACCAGTTTTTACTTTCAAGGCGTAGACTCTGTGGTGGTACACAAACATAGTTCACAGGCCGGAGGCTGCAGTCCGTCGCAGGCCGTGCCGAAAATGAGGATGTGTGGACACAGTGAGCTCCTTTATGTGCGCTGCGATTTTCACACCAAATGAATCATTTGCTTTGAGTTGCTGCAGTGGGTTATTATGACATCAAAGGGGACGATTAATAAAAGAGGCTCAGACCGTCAGCAGAACGCCCGCAGAAATGCGGCTCGGTCGACAGACTGCTGTGTGTCTCTCATCACAGGGTATGCACGAATCGAGACTGTGAAGCTCCAGACATGTAAACTCTCTCACGATGAGTTGAAGTGGTTTAACTACAGAATGCATCAGTTCCGTTTGGGAATTTAAAGTTGTTAGTTTACATCAGGATGTAGGCTGGGGTCATTAAGCGGGAGGGTTATTTTTACATGCATGTCAGTGACAAAGCGTTATGCTTTGTGACACGAGGTAAATTGCACGGTCATATCCTGGCAGTGAGGATAGATTTTGAGCAGCAACCGCAGAAAAAAAAGACCTGTTGATTTAGGCCGGACTAAACGGAGAGAGCTTCTTTATGTTACAACCGGGGGAATGCCTCAGATCACGGCATGCGGTTTGTGTGCGTGTTTGGACTGCTGTTGATCTGATGTGGTTGAGAAGAGAGAGAGAGCAAACTAGCCTCCAAAGCCCCTCCGGTCTCTGCCACAGCTGAAACCTTTAAGTTAATTGACCACCCGTATGTAGCATTCCCGCTCTTGGAGGCCTATTTCAGAGAAGTTGGGGGGAGTAAAACCCCAAACCCTGCTCAGACTGGCTGTCCGGCTCTTTCTCTGTGGAGCTTTGGTGTGATTAATCACACATCGGTCCAGGCACATTTCTCTTTCTCTACATGCTTGACACCAGCTCACCTTCACGGCTTGGTAATGTCAGAGCTGCGTGACACATGAGACGTGAATCTCATGTGTTTTCATTTGTCATTGTTTTCCTTCCTCTCTCTCTCTTTCTTTTTTCTCATTGTTTTTTTTCCCCTATTGATGTGATTGTTTTTTAATCCAGATAGCATTCTGCAGGGCTGAGTGGCGTGCTGAAAGATTTTTGGAGGAAAATTTTAAGTTCACTTTCAAAGAAGGAAAGGATGAATTAGGGAGCTATTAAAGACAAATCTGCCCTGGGAAAGAGTTAGAGAGGCTCTTTTTAGCCCTTGAAAATATGTCATGGCAGTTTAAGGTCAGGTGTCTTTGCTTTGTTGGCTTTTTATTAAAATAAAAGAAACTTCCAGATGGACAGTCTTTTTGGAATGCATGCTGTTATTTTATCTGTGGAACATAATAAGAAAATGTTTGAAGAGTGTTATGCAGCTGTTTTCCATACATAAGTAGTGACTAACTGTATGATTTGTTGAGATTATTGCCATTTATTTGAGTTGTTGTAAACTTAATAAGATCAAAAGCTCCAAATCATCACATCATAAAAAGAAAACTAGAAAGTTTTGTAAAGGTTGTTATATGTGTAAAGTTGTATTATGCCATATTGGAACAGTTAAAGAGACCCAAACATTATAATTATATATTAAAATATATGGTCTCTCTCTCTCTCTCTCTCTCTCTCTCTCTCTCTCTCTCTCTCTCTCTCTCTCTCTCTCTCTCTCTCTCTCTCTCTCTCTCTCTCTCTCTCTCTCTCTCTCTCTCTCTCTCTCTCTCTCTCTCTCTCTCTCTCTCTCTCTCTCTCTCTCTCTCTCTCTCTCTCTCTCTCTCTCTCTCTCTCTCTCTCTCTCTCTCTCTCTCTCACTGAAAAAAACCTCTAGAACTCTGTGATTGTGATGGTGAAAACTTTAACTGTGTCATAGACTGGCAAATGTAGGAGTGTATTATTGATTTTAGGACTACAGGGACAGATCAGCCGGAGAGCAGTAAGGTGTAAATTCTATGGTGCTGACCGATTTGTGGAATGAAATGACGCAGCTGAAGAAAACTGTTAACGGTGAATTTACGGGCATACACCCCTGGTTCCTTCCATGGGTCGAGGTTCAGTGTTGTGTTGTGCCATCCAAAGGAATGAGAGTCCATGTCAGAAACACTAGGCCTATGTTAGTTGTGTGGTTTGAATCTGTAGTCTGAGCATTACCTTTATGGGAATGTGTGAACACAGTGACAAAACCATTCATTTACAAACACTTCCACGTTGAGGTCTAGCACCTGCAGTCCAATCGCAACCCCTGACGAGCACGCAGCTGTGTGTGAACGGTGTAAAGGGGGCACTGCACGCTTTGATCGACACAGGGACCACCACACATCTTGTCTGATATTCTGCATGCACAAACTGTGAAATTCCTGCCGTGCGAAACTCAGCCGTGACAAATGATCGGTCGGAGGAATTCCAGTGGGTCCGTTGCCCTTATAGCAGGGTGGAGTGTGTTACTGTGGGTCCGTTTGGGTTTGTACACCGATCCAGATGGGAACTTGATTCTGATGCTGTAGGAATCCAGTCTGGATCATTCTATTATCATTAATCCTAATAGAGTAGTGGTGCTGAGTTAATACTGAGCTTTAACAAGCTCAGGAGAGAACTACGTCTATACCCGTTCTCTCTTTTTCACTTTCTCACTTACAGACCACAGAGACTGTGTGCCAAATCACCCTCTCAACATGGAGGGCAAGCCATACAACCTTGAACCTTCAGTCCAGACATACATAGAGAGAAAAAGAGTCGATTATTATTTTATGCTGGTATGTGCTGATGAATTCAGAATTCAATTTACAATGTTTGTCTCTCCGGTCTGTCATCACTGTTGTAATGTTTACATCTTTTAACCTCTACAGTGCTGTCAAAATCATGGAATGGAATGCAATAATGTCAACATATGCCATTTGTAATGTAATACATTAACACCACAGTGAGAAGTAGAATTATACACTGCAGGGTGTGAAACCTGCGAAATGCCCATTTAAAATGGCCATTAAACAAACTCACTGACTCAAGCACAAGCTCAGTAGCTGATGTCATTTCCTGCCATTTCCCCGCCTGGGCTTCATGCCACCACATACCACTTTCCTAAGCCATGCTAAAGTCAAATGAGATCTTGCAGTGATTGAGTCTTTTACAGCTCATTTCCAAACTTCCATTCACTCATGACAATTTCGCCAGCTTTACCCACAGTTGTTCTCCAATCCCTCCCCCATCATCTCCCCAGACCTTGCGTGACTTTGATTTTTCTAATGGATTGATTTAATATAAAAATATGGAAAAATAAATTAGGTTCATGTGCCTGGCAGAGCAGGGATGATATGTGGTCATCGGTTGGTCAAAACTCTTTACAATGAATGTGGAGTTATTTCTGGAGCCGTGGGCTCAACTCTTGTTGCTTTTCATTTTGCTCAAACTAAACTTGACGTTTAGATGGTTAAGAAAATGTTTTATGCTTTTCTCTGTTTGTGGTCACACTGCATCAACTCCATCAAGATGTTCTCATGTTGAAGTCACAGGGGTGGTTCTGTACTGTAAGTAAGTTCTTTCTTATTTTTTCTCTTTTTCGAAGATCTCTACCGTAATCGGCCGATGGTGATCTGTGCCAGAAACAGACGGCTACGGATTTCACAAGAATGCTTTCAAGATCTTAACAATTCCTGTGCATGTGTTAGACAAGGTGTTATCAGACCAATCTCAAATGCACAAGTCATGGAGTATGACTTCTAGTTCTGGCATGTCTGGAGGCACGCAAACTTCTGGGAGAAAAAGCACCATTGCGTAAAGAATAACAGATTCCATGAAGCAGAATTTGGTAAAGAACATTCTTCTGCTGTGACATGGTGATTTCTTGGTTTCAAACTTGTCTCTTCTTTAGTGTCTTTTTCTATTTTAAGTGCTTGTTTGTGAATAAAGAGCAAAGTTCAAGAGGCTCAGCCTGTCTAATTCCAAAGATGTTGCATGAAGTTTAGCAGCTGAGGTATGATGTATGATGACCGCAACTGTCAAGAAAGTTTTTAGGCCTGCAGGACAAAGTGTTGGGAAGGGGCCACGGGTTCGTTGCTAGGCGACATGGGGGTAATGAACAGGTTGGGGTAATGAGCGAGGGCTGAGGGAGAGCCGTCTGCTCAGCGTTCCGGGTCTTGACGAGAACAGACACGCTGGCCTGGGACTGCCTGTGTAAAGCTGCCACCACGGCCACCTGCTCACAGCAATCATCGCCAATGTTCAGGCCAGCCACCGATACAGCATACAGACCCAATTAAGAGCCCTTCCATATCCCTCTTCCAGCCAGCCATCACTAACACTCTTGCCAGGCTGACAAGGCAGCCTTTTTCCCCTGGAGCACAGCTCTAATTAACAGGGGTGCTTGTAGAAAGGTCCGGCAGTGGAGGTACTAGGACCCGGGGCGGGTAATCAGCTTAAATACAGGTTTATTTCCTGCCCTCCGCACCCTGCTGGGTCCAGCAGAGAGTGCATACTTTAATCTGTTTATCTCCAATTTTCTTTGACTTGCTTTGTCATTCAGACACACTGTCACCTCGACATAAGTGCTGGGTCTTGGGTTGCTATCTTCTCCGATCAGATGCTTTCAGGAGACGGGCCTGGGGTTCGTTTTGGCAATCTTGACTTTATCAGACAATATCTGGTGTGCTGTTTCTTTTGTGCATACTTCTGTACTTTAAGATCAAGCAAAGCATATCACATGTGAATATGCATGCAAAGTGGATATACACAAACTACTACTGCTGTGTAACAAAAACAGCAAAAACCACGGGTGTAGCTGCCATTGTAACTTTTAGAAATGTCTTAAGTTCATTCTGTGCCCCCACACCCCACTTTTTGGAAAATAGTCGAAATATTTTAAGACCTTTGGCTGCTGTGCTAAGAACACATTGTAGACGGTAAACGGTAATCTTCTATGGCAAGCACCTGCTTACCAGCCTTTCAGCAAGTACTACTGGGTAACATTACATCAACTACTTAGTATTCATGAGCCACGCTAATTATGTACATTAATGTGTTCTTATTTTTCACATTTGGTCCTGACAAAAGCTCAGAAAATTGGATTTATATTATTGTTTTCTTTACCGTAACCCTGGAGATAAATGAGTCCAGTTTGACTGTAATAGCAGAAAGAAAAGCTGTAAATGACATTGTGAAATGAGCTCATTATAGTTCAGGATTAAGCAGGCACTGTGTTCCAGCAGTAAGCCCTGGACGGAGGAGAGTTTCCTCTGTGTGTCGAGTTGTTGTTGTTGGAGGCCGTGGACGGCCGCAGTCGTATGAAATTTTCTTTTACCTCTTGCAAGTCTGACTCCTGCTCCAGGGCCATGACTTGTACTTTGGTTTGGCCAGGAGCTCAGGTTTAGGTTTTTGAGGGACACTGGGGTAATATAGGGTACTGTTTATTTATAAATTGGGAATTTGTTGGTTTTTCTACCATTTAACAGGTTTAAAGTTGGTTCAAGTTTTAACAATATGGCTTAGCCCTACATGGCCAACGGAGACAGATGAATTTCAACAAAAAGTGCCTCTGGATTATATTTGATGTGGTGTAGTAATGTGGGTAAAGATCTATGCTTAACCTCAAACGGATCAATCAATTAAGTATTGTATAGTAGTTCATTGTGTTCTTTTTCTAGAAATGTAAACCTGCAACCTTCCCCTTTAAAAGTTAGTCCAAGCCGGTGTCAGACTCATCTCATGCATTTCAGTCTTTGCATTATCCAGTGTAACTGTAAGCAAACACCTTACTTTCGTTTAAAAAAATGGCTTTTTATCACAACACATAAATGCTTTGGGCATGAAAGATTGAGTTTCAGTCATGCACCAGACCTGTATCTTACTTTGCTGCTGCCAGCAGATGGCGCTGTTCGTCAAATGGGACTCTTGTACACTGTGTCTCTTGTATTATTCACCAGTAAAAAATGATATTCCCCTCACATAGGTAATATTATTGCCTTGAGGGGAACATAATCGTTTTGGTAAAGTTTTAAAAGTATATATTGTCAATCCAGTCTTTTACGGATTACAATTGTATGTGTGTTTGAATTCATGCTGCATTGCACAGACCAATATGTGTATGACAGCAAAGTACCGTGAGAGCGAGTCAGAATCATAGTTTTTTTAAAATTGCTCTTACGGTACTTCAATGTAATACGCCTATCGACATCGCTCAGCGTTATTGTGTGGAGTTGGACACTTAATTATTACAGAATTTGTCCACTCGGCGCCAGTTCATCTGCAATTTAGTAAAGAGAGGTTATAGTGATAAATTGGGAGAACAATATAAAATGATGCGAGGTTACGTGTTCTCATCTGAGAGTATTTAACCAAGCAACTTATGTTTTTGCTGACAGAGGCTGTGCGGTACCAGGTTAAGCTTGAAAGTTAATGATATTTAATAGTAGATATAATATTTGATATTTCATAAAAGTTATATAATCTGTGATAGTGTTTATCAATGACATGTGAATGTGTACCCTATATAATGTATAGGGTACATGTAACTGCTTACCAAAGTATAAAGATAGAATATTGTAATGTAATGTTGTCACTGTATATAGTATTAAGGTTAACCAAACATCGCTTGTTCCATTAAAATCACTATGTTTTTTTTTACAGTAAACCGTAAGAGGACTGGGTGGACAGCTGGGAAGAGCTTGAGGACTCAAGAAGATTCTGACAAAGTCTCTTAATCACAATACACAAGGTCTCAACAGTCAAGGTTAGTCCCTTTAGAAAACATTTGACCATTTCCCTGTGCAACTCTGCTTTTTTCCTCTAGGGTGGAGTTGTTTTTCTGTTTCCTGTAGGACTATGGCTGGATGCTGCCACATCTGAAGTGACCTTCTATACGCAGTCTATTTCTCTCCTCACGATTGTCTGGCAACCATCCAGAGAATGTGTTATCAGTCAAATGAAGTAAGACTTTTGACAAGTCTAGACCACTTTGCAACTTATACTGGTTTAGAACTGGCCACTTTAATGGGAAGAGACCACCTGACCAACAGGTAATGCGACAAACCACAATTTGTATTGTTAGTAGGTGGATAAATATCAAATAGACTAATTATAGGGAAAGTTCACTATTTCTGGTTTTATCATTTGAATTCTTCCAATATTTTATAGATAGAAATCAAATTAGAATATACAGTTCTGCTCATAAATACCTAGTTTGCTTGCCATTAAGTTTCTCAGAGCTAAATTTTTGGTTTTTAGAAAAACATTGGAAATTCTGTAATTAGTTACATAGCTCATAGTGTCAATGTGTTATCACATTCTTTTTAACACAATCTAGTTTTCTGCGGACTGTGAACCCTGACTTTTAGAAATTGCTTTACAGTTGAGTAATCAGATTGGAGCTAAATTTCACAAGTGTTTTTCAGTTTTGTGTCTGGATGACTACTCCTGACTGTGCAGATTCTATGTTTTAATGTCATGTATACCTGCAGTCTATAGTCTATTACAAGAGCAGGCAGGGATTGTGTGAAGAGGAAGAGTATAAATGAGTGAAAGCAAAAAAGTTCTGAATTGGCCTACGTCTGCAGCAGGGGGCTACGTCTCTGTGGTCCTCTCGCACAGCCCTTCAATATCCCTCTGTCTCTCGCTCTGTGGGGCCGCACTTGCTCTGGATGAAATTTCAGCAGGGTATGAGGGAATGGTTCACAGAGTTTAGCACCTTTTTTTAACGTAGGCAAAATAAATGACTTCTCCTAATGCTCTAATTGGTGGTGGTTTGATGATCAGGTATCATGGCCTTCAGGCTTGAAGCAGTTGTTTCTCTCTGGCCTTACTGAAAGAGCCCGTCTGTACCTCTTTATGTATTTTTTAACTTTTTCCTTAAAAAACAAAGATGTGCGTTTTCACATATGTCCAAGTATTTTTAGCATTTTGAACACCTGACATGCACAAATCTAGATTTAGGGAGAATAAACAGAATGAGTGAAGAATTGGAAAGATGGTTTTGTCATGAAAATGTAGTGTGTGTGCTAAAAAGTAATTTAGGAAAGAATAGTCTTTTGTTAAACTTGTTTCTGTGCTGTTCTGTCAGTAGCATTGATGTTTTTACATACTTTAATAGGTGTAATGGTGTAAAGAAAACACCTGTTTTGTGCTGCTATAAAAACAATTTGTTCATTAAAATGTAAAATATAATAAATGGATGTTGATAAATCATAATCATTAACACTAATGTAACATCATACCAAATGAGCAACGGTCAGCTCAACAGACCATATGCACAGAGTCTATTTTTATTTCATAAGCTTACAAATCCATTGTGGGTTCTTGGCAACAACTTTGGCTTGCAGGCCTGCTGCTCTCCATGAATGTGAAATCCTGCTGATGACTTTAATATATGTTTATGCCTATTTTTACTTAAACATTAATACTGCTTTATATTGTTCTCACATAGTTCTCTTGTAATTTTTTGAATTCTTAGGTAAGATATATGGTGCTTGTTTGCGATGAACTGCTGTAAATCTTAAGAACAATTTGTTAGTAACAAGCAGGGAAGATAGACTGTCATACATACTTTCTGAGGTTGGAATAGTTTGTTTTATTTATTTTAATGTTTTGTTTTTCTTTCTTCCCTAGTAAAGGCATGATTTTGATGCCAGTCCTTTTAATCTGTGCCAGAATGTGTCCATGACGCTGCTTGCTTGTAAATCAGTGTTAGTAAACTGAATCAGTGATCAATGAATCAAGGCTGTTCGCTGCTCACTGACAGCTTGGGTGTCTGCCCGACACCAGACGTGATCTACAGCTCAACTATTGTTTGCATTCAACTACAAAATAACGATTTGCTCAGTTTTTAAGGGAAACAGTAGATTTCCTTGCAATGGCCTTTTGCGTCTGCTTTTAATCTATCTGTGGTTTCGGTTTTAAAGATCTCAAATAGTTGTTCTGTATTCACGTAAAGTGTATTCTTTCTTTCCTAATTTGAGGTTAAATAATAAGCAAATATGTTATTTGTTTACTGTTAGCTTTCAAACATTTGCAAATGTACCAGACATTACAGTACCTCCCGTGGCCACATTGTTGAATGAAATGGCTATTTATAGAGGCCTCTGCCATTGTGAAAGTCAGCCATTTGTTGTGAATGAAGCCTGGTGCTTTTGATCAGGTTAGCTCGATTAGGATGGCAAATGGAAAAGGGTTTGAAGGACATATTTTAGCCTTCATCTAAATCATATCAGTGCACACAGCCGTAACATACTTTTGCTTGTGTGATATTGAAATTTATAATCCATCTTTTTGATATCATTGTTGATATGATTGTGTTTGATGTAGAAAATAAAGTCTGATGCTTTAATCTTTAGACTTAAAGTTTGATTTCAGTCATTAATTTCGCTATGATTTCAAATTTTGACATAGTCTTTAAATAAATATTAAAGATATCACTGTTATATTTTCATAGAGCAGTATTTACTGTAGGTTGAGTTTTGTAGAAAGCAAAAAAACTTTTTCAGACTGGGTAACATAAAGCAGATGTAGGTTTAGTCATTGTTTTTTTGCCATTGTTTGCAGTAGTTTAGCTGCAACTTTGGGTCAATTTTGTGCGGTTATAATAATGCAATCCAAAACAATGGATTTGAGCAATTATACTTTAACTTCTAAATACACATATTAAGATTTATTGTGTAGAGGCTGATAGTGATACTCTGAAAATAAGCTATAGGCATTGAGAAACATTGAGCTCATTGTTATGCTAGTCTGTCAGAAATAACTCTGAGTGCTGTTTCCTCAAAGATCCATTATTGTGTCAAGGGTCCGTTTGCTAATAACCTTTAGCTGACTGGAAGAGAAAATGTTTTTGCAGAGTCCATGGTGGTAAAGGGTGAGAGAGAGCAATAAAAGTTGCGTTTCCATCCTCTTTGTTTTGCTCAGTCACTCTTTCTTTCTGAATTGTTGTGCCACTGTCCGATCTCTGAACCTGCGTGGTTGTAAGCAGGGTTAAGTGTTCTCTCTCTGCCAGCGAGAGACAATGCTGTGACAGGAAGAGGTTCTCATCTGGCTTCTAAATGGAACTCATTTTCATTTATTTTTAACCAGAAGAACTTACTGATTGCAACATTATGGTAAAGTTTAAAAGTTGAAGTGGGAAACCATTTTTCTTGTTCCGCTGTTTCATGACCAGCCATCTGATTGTCAGGGCCTTGGCCGAGCTAAAACACTCAGTTTAATATCAGAGAGGAGTCCTGTACTCATGCTTATTTATGCCCCTGAGCCGTGGAGCAGGATTTCAAAGCTGAAGTCCGTTATCTCCTGGGCATCTCCCAGGAAGAACATTGTCACTGTGTGATGAAGATAAGCTGCTTTTGAGGGATAATGTGCAGATGAATGCCAGTGTGTGGTTGTGTTTGGATTATTTAACTGGGGCTACATGAAGAAAACCCCCTCCAGGTCCTTTAAAGTCTGGATCTTCTACTGAATCTCTCATGCTTCTCCAGTATGGGCTGAAGGCTTCATTGTCCCTCCGCGCGAAAAAGTTCCTTTAAAAACATGTTGTTTTGATACTCGCACCATAACAGACCTCTCTTGTGACCCCCGCTTGCTTGCTCTTAATGTGAACATAATGTGTTTTCCTGGCGGTTGTGTGCCAGCTATGGTTTTGAGAGATAGGGCCTATGTACTGTTCTGAAAAGTCTTTGATTTTTAATGGGAACTGAATAAAAACCGGCCACAGGCCGTGGCATTTATTTTTTTTGTGGATGGCCGTAACTAAGTATTCACGAGAGGAGAGGATATCAACACTGCCTGGGTCTCTCTCGCCTCAGCATAACATCACTCGTCTAACAAAAACATTCTCACAAACATGCACATCATGCAATCGTTGATTCGCACACCAGTTATTCCTCTCCAAAAGTCGGTCTTACGTTCAGTTTATATTCTGACCTAATCCTCCTTTAAACAAAAATATTTTTCCAGTGTTCACGTCTCTGTTAATCATCTCAATGAAAATAATGCCTGAAGACTCTGCAAAATTGGTGAAAAGTTTATTTTGTCTAGATTTTCTGTTTTATTTTGATATAAGGTTTCAGAATTTTCCCCTGGCCATGTTCCCTGCATCATTTTGCCAATGTACTTGTATATTCACATTATGGGTAAATTAGATTTTTACAGAAAACATGAGGAAGACTTATAAGATTCATTCTGATTCATGAATTTTTGCCTCCAGTATTAAATCTTTCTTTATAAATATACATAGTGAAACGAAAACACCTTTCTTTCATATCTGGAGGTGTAGGGTATTGTGGTGTACAATACAGCAATTGGGGCTACTATAGTATATATGATCCTTATCATGCTATTCGTGTGTGTGTGTATTTGTATATGTGTATTTGAATATTCCCAATATAATCCCTAATCGTGGTTACAGCTTTTAGAACAATCTTGCTTTTTAATAGTCCTCTCACTTGAACATGAAGACTAAGGTTGACCAGAAAGTCATTTTATGGACACAGAATGGACATTTCTTAAAATATCTTCTTTTGTGTTCCACAGATAAAAGTCATACAGGTTTTGAACAACGTGACGATCAATAAATAAGGAAAGAATTTATATTTTGTGTGAACTATCCAATTTACCCAGTTTATCTTAAGATAAACTTAACTTTTACCATTTGTAGGTTGATTTTGAACCAAAAGTCTTTAAATAATACTTTAGCTATGTAGGGTTTATAAAACGTTGTTCTGTTTGTTTGAGTGTTTCAATCATTCCAACATAGCAACAGTGACTCAACTGATGGTGTGAGTTTAGGGTGGGCCTATCTGTTTGGCCGACCAATGGCGTATGAGTATTGTACAGGCTTATTCTTTTTGCAGTTCAGTTTAGTGATGCTATTTATGCAGAAACTACAAACTTCACCTTTAACTTAGATCTTTTGTTATCGTGTACACAGTCTGCATTTTTATTGGTCTTTGGGGTTGCAGTGAACTCTGGGCAGTCATTAAGTCCTTTAGGTATGCCCACATGTTGGCCACAGGAATTTTATGTTGCTGTATGTCTGATTGTGTGTGAGAGAGAGAAGGAACAGAAATATTTATTTATGACCACAGCCTGACAGCAAGTAAAAGAAAGAGATAAAGGCAAGGGTAAAGAGCAGAGCGAAGTATTGAAATCCAGGCGGTGTGTCTGCGGCCTCTTGCCTTGGGGGGTCTGAATGTTAGATCAGCAGGGGGCTCAGTCACTGTCTTTAGGGAAGGTCCAGTAGCCTCAGGGGGCCTATAAAGACGTGTCACCATCCCTCCCTCCTGATGGCCTCATTGCAGCTCGATTCCTTTAGTCAGACTTCGTTTTGCTCTGCCAGTAGGCCCCTGGCAGCCCGCTTTGAGCACCAGTGAACCCAGGCAGCAAGTACAAATAAACAACATCCTAGATCACATCCACTTAATCCACTGTTTACAGCCATTTATTTTTTTGTTCCTGCTTGTGTTTTTCTTGGGTTTCAAGCACTGCTTGCTGCATTCTGAGGAAATGCCACCCAGATCTTAATAAGAATCAGTTGCACTGGAGAAATGAAGCAATGTGCGACTCGCTCTTTTCTGAGACATTGCATCTAAATGTTTTCGATAATCAGTCAGAGTGAAAGACTATAGCCAAAAATATGCAGGCTTACTAACAAATGCTTATCGTAAATGGCACCGACATTGTGACCTTTTTGTTTTTCACGTCATGTGTTGTAAACATAAGCAAACCGTGATGACTTGTGTTGGAAAGCGAGAGGAAAGAATAATTAAATGAGAGGAACTCTTCAGATTTTCCATTTGACAGAGTTGCAGCCAGTATAGTGTTGGATCCAAACTGGAACTTGGCGTTGACAGCCACAACTTCCCAGAATGCTGGGACAACTTCAGAGGCCAGTGTTTGTTCACCTGCTGGACCTAGATGACCTGTGACTTCAGATGACATTGAATCATTCTGACCCTCACCCAAAGTTCTCTATTATGACCTTTTAAACTGTGGAGAGGTGCTTCATATGATATGAGTATTCTTTTTTTGTGAAAAGCGCCCCATCCTGTCATAACCCCGCCCTCGAAAGACATGTCAACAAACCAGAACGTATGCAATGACTGACAGGCAGAAATGTTTCTAAATTAAAAAACGTAGACGCTCCCCTGGTGCTTTCTTTCATCGCATAGCAGTTTAGGGACAGTCAAGTAGAAAGCATATTTAATAATGTTTTGGCCTCTTCTGCGTTGGCCTCCCAGTTTATTTTGAAGCGGGGTATGCAGATTTTCCTGTGCCCAGCCGTATGGCTTCATGCCACAGTAATACTCATAAACTGCTTTGTAGCTTCTGTGAGAGCAGTTTCCATGACCCGCTCTCTAACAGGCACATGGCCGAGCATCTGTAAGAGAAGGAGGTGTCACCTATTGCTTAGCTCAGGGTGTTCTTTCTTATTTCCTTTTAAGAGGTTCCATTTCTTATTCATTTTTTAAATTTAATATTAATAACAGACAAATTAAAAACAACATTTGGGGAGCATGCAGTTTCAGTTTTCCTTATTACTCTAAAGAATTTTGTTTTTTTAGCATGAACTATTTAGATCAAGTCTGTTTAAAGGAGCAGTTCACTCAGAAATGAAAATCTGTAATCATTTACATGTCTTTCTTACCTCTGTGGCACACAAAAGGAGATATTTATAGGCTGCCAAATGCCATTTTAAAGACAATATTTCCATATTTCCTCACGCGAAGCAATGTGGCGTCAAAAAAACTTTCTGAGGATGTCCTATTTCTCATAATTAAGAAAACATAAACAGAATCGTAAGACGAAAGTTGAACATTGTTGGCTGTTGTTTTAATCTCCTTTATGGCACGGCAACAGGAAAAAATGACATGAAATCAGAGAGTGTGTGTTTTTAAGAGGAAAACAACACCATGCTGTCTGTAGTAACCGTTTTAGGCATGACCCTGACCACATTTTAGCATTTCCTGTCACCTTCACTCTTCATTGGATATCAGATGTGCTGCAGTGACATCAACAGGAAGTAATCGCAGTATGGCTTATTTTTTCCTTATATAACACATCAGTTTTTTGGACCATCTTAAGGTGTATTGGCTAACAAAGCGGCTGAAGATGACAAATCTAATTAACTGATTTCACAAATGCAGATAGACTTTTTCAATTAGATTTTTATTGATGTTTTGATTGATGAAAGCTTTCCTAGATCCAGCCAGGCATATGGCATATTTGTGTGTGCATGCTTAAACACAGAAAGTCTAGATTATGATCTTTGTAGTCTTTCTCAATATTTATGTAAAGTGTCTCATGATGTGAGCAAACTTAATGCAGAGCCCCTGTAATTTCCACATGTCCGTCATTGTTTTGCTTTAGAACAAGCTTTTGCTGCTTGGACAATGCAAAAACTCTGTCATTTCCACATGATTATGGGGCAAAGAGAGTTTAGGGAAATATTTGAAAGGCAGGTTCTGTTTTTAGATTTTTTTTAGATGTATGGAAGACCGCTAAAATGACATACTAGCGTCTCCTCTCCACCCCAGAGCCGAACCCTCCTTTGTTCAACGGCTCGCTTCAGCCTCTAAATTACCGTTACAGCTGCCAAAAGGAGATGCAGTGTGATGTTTCCCCTCCACCACTAACAAGCCTTCTCATGTTGGGAAGACAAAGAACCTTCTGGACGCAATGACAACATTTCATGAGTTTAGACCAAAGACTCTTTTTCTTTTAAAAAAGACTCCCTTCCTAAGTTACCCGGAGTCACACTGTAAACGTTTTTTTAATTTATACGTCTCTGTCTTAAGAGGCTAGTGAACTAGTAAAGACATCAAAGTCAGGGCTGCAATTGATGTTGCCCTTTACAAACAGGCTTTGATCACCATTATTTGATTACCCGAGTGTTTATCTTCTTCATTTTTTTTCGCAGGATGTCTCAGGACACAGAGTGCTCTTTTTGAACAAGTGGGCTCTTGAACTTGGACACAAAAATTTGTTTATTACATGCAGAAGAGTGCTTGTTTTCTGAGCGGAAAAGTTTGCGGATGCAAAAAAACGGCAGTCTCACCCCAGCTGGACGGGTGCGACCTGACTCGCTGGATTGGATGTGGGCGCGCGGGCCTGTGGCGAGGAACCGAGAGCGGAACTAATCTATGGAAGCGTTTCGCTTCCCTAAATGGCTTAGAAACTCGACGCAATCTGGCACTCATTTGACAGCTTGAAGTTGGTAACTCTTAGCCACGGTTACAAATAGCAAGTCAGGAGGAATTTACTGAGTAATAAAGACTTTTTTCTTCTCTCCTGAGTTAAAATAATGTTGTTCTGGATATAATCATCTAATTAGGGCAAGAGGCTGCTCTTGGAAAGGCTGAGGATCGCATTTCAAAGGGTCGTGTCTGCCAGCCTCCACACTGATGCTAAGATATCCAATGGTATGGCGGCGCGGTCCTGCGTGTAAGAGAGAGTGTCCCGTGTGTGTGACGGGGAAAGAGAGCATTCCTGCGCGCTTGTGTGGGGTTGCGTGCGACCGTACGTCGTTCGCTCCACGAATAGTATGGAAGCCATTGTGCATGCTGGACCCTTATCAGCAGTCTATCTTAATCAGTGCTGCCTTATTTCATTCCGTGTCAGCCCCTGAACTCCCAGTACTCTCTGCACGGAGCCATGATATCTGTCTCGCCCGTGCAGCGTTACCAGTCATCACAAACTGGAGTATTGAGGTGGAATATTTTGCATGTATTTTTTTGCATGAAACCTTCAGATATTATGACCCGTAAAGCAGCTGAAGGTCACGGGTTGCTGTTGGGGTCGCTAGATCTTTCTTTCAAGTCATTCATGGTATATGTAAAACATTTTTTTTCTCAATTTGTATATCTTTAAACAGGACAAATTATTAAATATAGACTGTTTGCTATAGATAATATGAATTAAAAAGGTAAAGGAAATGTAATAAAAGCAAAGAAATGTATTAAAATGACGCTTCTTAAAATGATCTTCTAATCAATCAAAATCAATCAAAAATGAACAATTATTGACTAAATAGTAAAATAGTAAAATGGTCAGGTAAATTTTTTTAAATGAATTAATTCACATGTCAAAAAAGTTAAGATTACCTGACTTTTTTAAAGTTTTCTTAGAGAAAGAGAAAAAAGGCTGAAAGAGGGACATGGTACACCAGGCGGAGCTTGATCTCAATGGTGCATTGTGGGTAATTACAGGCTCCCAAGTGGATATTAGTAGGTTCCTGTGATCTGCATGCATGCCCATTTTCCACTGCAGTTTATAAAGAATGAACAAAAAAACTTAAAGGTTTTGGAGGGGGTAAGAGTGGGAATAAGTTAAAAAGTTTTCCTTTCTATTTCCCTTATTCCATGTGTAATTTTACAGTTTTTGTGTATGCCTGTAGCAGTATTGAACCAAAGATATGCACTGTAAATAATCACAGTGTTTCCCCTTTTTAACTAAAGTTCCTTTTTTCTTGATGTTATCTGATTTTAGGGTCAAACGTTAGAGGGGTCAGTAAAGGAAAATAAAGAAAAGGGGTGATAAGTTCAGATATGTGAGATGACTTGAGTGCAAACCGCTCTTAAATGCAAACTCCCAACCCGATCCAGCCCCTGTATCAACAGATTAACAGGCAGCTTGAGCAGAATTATGGTCAGCTCGTGTGTAGTGTAGTCTGAAACAGATGTAGGCTTCGATTGTAGTACTGAGTGTGTAATGTTGTCTGCTCTACCCTCTTCAATCTGGCTTCCATATTTGCAGTCACCGAGACAGCCTGTCGTAAATCACCCACGCCCGGGGCCGGTTCAGAGCACGCTTCTGCCCTCCCTCATCAGTAAATTCATATTAGTAGCACAAAAATTATGACAAGGCACTTCGCCAGCAAAGCTTCATATTCATATCTGAGTTTTCTAAAGGTAACTTTGAAGTCTGTTTGCTAAATTCAGGCAGGCAGAGTTTTCATCCTGTGAACTTTACAGAAGAGCACTTTAACCTTTGGCTGCTTGAGTCTAGTTATGTTTCATAGCGTCTTCTCCGTAGCGGTCGGAGACGCTCTTCAGTTCATTGGATTTATCTGGAGCCTGTGCTAATACAGAGGTCACTGCATTAATTGATAATCTGCTCAGGCTTGCATACTGCATCATCTCATATTTCCACAGTTGTAGCCAGTACAGGACACTACATTCTCCCTGGATTAAATCACCCGTATGTATAGGATTGCAGGGGTGCTGCGCTGCTGTATTTTTAGCGTGTCGAGCAGGTGCGATAAATCTTTTTCTCTGTCTTTTTTCTCCTCTCGTGATCACGTGAGCTGAAGGGGAAGTCAGGACAGATGTAGGCTTCAAAGATGTAGTCCTACTGACTGACATCTTTATTTAAAGAGAGACACATGGTCATCCGCACACATTCAGCCAGTCACGGTGATCATCTGGTGTGTAGAAGGGGTGGAATCATTCACTGAGGCATGTGGATGGGCAAAGATGCATGATGTAATGTATTTGTTGTATCTGTGTATCCTTACTGGATAGATCATACTTCACCTTATTGAATACTTTATTACAATTCCATTGTGTTTTCAAAAGCCATGCATCATAGAAAGCAAACAATAAAACAAGAAGTGCTATAGTAAACTAACTTTATGATATTTCTTAAGAGATCTTATGAATCCGTGACATCCTGTGGCATTTATAACCTGTGACTATGTAGCTAAGCTATTAAGCGATCCTTTGGCTTGCTCATGCTGTTGTAAGAATCCAAGGCATGAGAATTTTGAAACTGTCTCGTGTAATATTACATTGTGGTTAGCATCTAAATACGGAGTTAGCTTTGAAGTTCTTCTCATTTTCAATATCATAAGACAACAAGGCTAAAGTCTGCTTCCAATTTATTTTCATAAAGAACTGGATGAATTTGGTTTTGTGTGTTGAATCAGTGAAGGAACATTTTAAAGGTATTTTAAGTATATAAAGGTTTTAATTTTACAGTTCTGTGTATTAATAGAAAAGTATTTGCTGTAAGAATGTGGAGATGTTTTTACAGGCTAATATGCAGAGTTGACATTAATGTGAGATATAATGTTTTGTGTAGTACAGAAAATTATTCAAAACATATTTATTATACAGTAATCCCAGTAAAGACACTCAATTCACTTTGAAAATAGGCGTGTAAAAAATCAAATAAAAAACTTTTGAATATCAATGTAGCTAAAAATATAAAATTCAGTCACATCTAAAGACAAGAGCTTTATTTACCTGAAAGCGTCCAAAATCATTTTGTCAAATGTACAGGTTTTAGTTAATGCCACTTCCTGTTATAATAAAGACAAATGAGTTAAGTGTTCAACTTGGGGTCATTGTATTTACAATCAAACAATTCTTTCATTCTATTGATAAGTCAACACGAAACCTTACTGTTTCTTTTAGTACTACCATACTTTTAGTGCTCCTACTGATGTGTTATGTTCTGTTGTTTACCACTTAAAACAGGCAAACAGATGATTTATTAATGAATTGACATTTTCAGGCCATTTACAATACCATTTCCTCCTCTAATCAGCACATATTTGTTAAACACTAATGTAAACTAAATGGCTGATGGAGGTTGGGGAAGGTTACACGTTGAGCCGGTGATGATGTGACGCATCAACTCCCAGTGTTTGGGTTCCAGTTTGTCCCCGGAGGCGTCTGACGTCCCGTGGCGCTGCCTTATCTTAATGACCATTAACCATCTTTGCTCCATGTCAGGGAGGGAGGAGGCAATGGAGAGAAGAGTGGGAGAGCCTCAGTTAGAGAATTCCTGACAGCTGATAAGAGGAAGTAGGAGATCCAGTTTACTGCACAGATAGGGCAGGAATGTGCTGCCAGATGATGACTCTGCCCATGACCACACTGCTGCCCGTATCCTACCCTGCCAAAAACCATCCTCTCTCTCTCTCTCTCTCTCTCTCTCTCTCTCTCTCTCTCTCTCTCTCTCTCTCTCTCTCTCTCTCTCTCTCTCTCTCTCTCTCTCTCTCTCTCTCTCTCTCTCTCTCTCTCTCTCTCTCTCTCTCTCTCTCTCTCTCTCTCTCTCTCAGCATTGCATCCCAGAATGCATTGCAGTGAGTCAATTGCAATAATTTAATTCAATACAAATAGCATTTCGGATCAGTCAGATCTGACTTATTCTAGAACCACTACTAGTTTTATGCTTAGCGGGAAATATCCCTGTAGCTTCTAAGGACTGAATTAAATTTGGCCGAGTTTGTACTGCAAAACAAGTCTGTTCTCTCAGATAAATCGGCTTTTTTGTGATCATTATTCAGCTTTTAGCATTACAGTGCCCATGTTCGAGAAATGCAATCCTTGCAGACAGTGTGGATGTAAGCCAGGCAAATAGCATTTCAACAGTGTGATCTGAGCCACAAGGCTTTTTAAATTAATTATAGATCAGTATGGACACAGTGGCATGATGAGTAGGTAACTGGGCAGTGGTGCAGACAGTTTTGCACGCTAAGATTGGCTATTCTCCCATCCTGTTCCCTTTTACTCTCATTTCTGTTTGGAAAAGTCTTTAAAATGTTACTGCATTATGCATGGCTTGTTCATTGAAATAAGTGGGTTAAGATACTGAACCATTTTGGCAGGGACTGCATGGCCCTATTTCTCAAAGAACAAGTGTGAGGGCACAGAGAGGATAATCGGGGTGTTTTAATTAGAAATTGATAGAAATTGCTGTCATATCTACCCTGTTTTTACTCTATCACAGGGCATCTGTGATTGTAATGCAATGTCAGGCTGAACAAGTATGTTGAATGTTTAAAAATGTAATACAGACATAGTTAAAAATTTATTGATTTTCTTTTTAGCCTTTCATAGATTCACAGATGATTAAGTGACAACATATTTTTTGCCTTTGTGTACTTTCCTTTTAAATTACACAAATGTCTTATTTATGAAAAGAGCCTTTATTCGTTACTTTGAAGAACCGTCTTTGGTTTCAGTTCCAGCTGTACGTCTGCTCGGATATTCTCCTAATAACTTTGCCCATCTGGATTTGGGCAGTTCCTCTGAAACTTACATATTCTCACAAAAGTTGTCAATTTCCAGTCATCAGGTCTCTCAAAGGTTTTTCAAGGCTCTGGGCCATTCAAGGACATTCAGAGACTTTTCCTGAAGCCACTACCGGGGCTGTGTGCTTTGGCCTGTGTTTTTGTTGTTGTCATGCTGGAACCCGTGTGCGCTGTACTGTACAAATGTGTGTCTGCTCCAGAGTGACTTATGTCTTATTGCTTTACCACAGTAAGCTGGATTTATGAAGTGCAGGAATGGCTGTCCTCATCAAGATCCTTCTTACCCAAATACTCATTTTGGTTAAAGTTGAAAGATTTTTTTGGTCATTCAAAACCTGTTTTTATTTTATATTATATTGAATCATGCACACTGTTCTCCTGGGCATTTTGTTGTATAAAATCAAATAGGATTGACATGTTATCGTTTCAGAGTTCTACATATTTTTTAATATTTTTAATGCATAAAGCAAAAATATATTTTGACTATCCTTATAAGTTGATTGACATCAGTAATATTAATCCAGTCATCTTAAATACATCTAAAACAGACAGAATACATCCTAAAGGCACTGTAAAATCAATGCAAAATTCACTAAACCACCAAGACCTGGATCCTATTTGTTTTTCGCTCTGTGTTCCAACAAAACAATCAGAACTAAAGAAAAAGAAGGGAGTTGGTTACATTTGGCAGACATTTTAACATTGCGTAATTTAATGTCTAAAATCATACCACTTGTATGACATGAATTACATGATTAAAACAGCATGTGTTCTTTAAAGGCAGAAAATACGTTTGTATACCGTACTCTGATAAACTCGCTCAGGCACTTTTTAATCAGGTTTAATCAAGGACACTGGAATGTTTATGCTGTAGAAGCGTTATATGAACAGCGTCCGCTTGGCTCCATCCCACACAATCTGATTACAACATCCTTTACAATGTACAAGGACTATTGTAGTTGCACAGTTTCGGTAAGGTGCTGCTTTTATAACAATCCTAGGGTCAGTTTAATAATGTGTGTCATGGTCTTATTGGCTTTCCTTGAGCTGTGAACGTGAGCTTTGTCACTGTGACAGGACGGAAGGGGTTGTGTGTGTGTGTGTGTGTGTGTGTGGTCGGGGGTCACAGTACAAAGCCATCACTGCTCTCCTTCTTCAGCCTAGACAGTAACAGGAAACAGGAGGACACATGGGCAACAGGCTAGTCTTCAACCCCTGAACTGAACTTGAACCCAATTTTTACATCCAGCATAGTCAACAGTAGTGCTGCGTGAAGTGAGACACGTTCACGCCATTTATACACAAATGTATCTGTACCAATCTGAGTGTAGTGATCAACCCCTCCTCTGGCGTCTCATGGCTCGGATAGAATATTATTCATTCTTATTCTGGGTTTTATTCTGTATTCTGTGCCATTACTGTCTGATTAAGATTTTTTTTTAAAGATTTAATTCTAGTCTGACATTATTTGGCCAAACAGATAATCTGGCACAAAACTCACACCTCGGGCATATCAAGATGCTCAGACAGAAAGACTGATGTTTTAAAACCATCGCAAAGTCACAGTGTTTATTATTTTCAAGCATATCGAATAGCTTTTTAAATTAAGCTGGCACGGCCAAAAGTATTTTACTTGCTATTTATAAAACAACAAAGACTGGCGACATGGAAAAAAGGATCTGATCTCTGCGTCTATTTTTCTGTCTGAGCATCTCAGGCTATCTCCGAACAATAGCATTGGATGCGTTTTTGAAGAGATTTCCCTCCATTATCTGCCCTATCACGCCCTGATGATAGCGCAGAGACTGGCGTCTTAGCCCGCGATGGCTGTCAGGAGCACTATCTCTCTCTTTCTATCTCTCCTTCTCTGTGCAGCGGACCGTGCCGTTATGGAGGCGCTCTGTCCGGGGGGGTGGGGATCCCTCTTCCGTGAGAAAAACTATCGAGTCACCAGCCTCTGTGTGTGCGTGTGTGTTTGTGTTAGCGCTGGAGAACGAAGACAGCATGGCACCAGCTGGAAGCCAGAGCAGACAGGAGCCAGTGGGGAGAGGCCAGCGGTATTATCACCCCGTGTTGTGCGCTCCGGTGACGCGATGGGTCCTTATCTTTGTCGTCATCGGATTCTGTCTGTCGCTGAGTCACGGCCCGTCCTGCTTAGAGACAGGGTGAGCGGGGCTCATCTTATGATCTTACAGGAGGACATTTAGCCCCATCGTGCATGCCCACTCCTTAAAAAGGCAGCACGCAAACACTTAGGACGGTGACATCCATTCAAACGACACTGGAGTGGCGTCTCAGGCTACTTTTCATTCTTTATAATTTGTTTATCTTAACTTTCATAAAGAGCAGCAGTCGACTGGCCCACCTGTATCTTCTCATTGATATACAAAGATTCTTCAATTAGGGGCATTTTTGACTACTGAAAATCTTGAAATAAATATATATTACAAAGAATCTGATTGTGGACATGATGTGTGATGGTGTGGGTATTTGATATTGTTTGTGCGATGTAGAGTCATGATTGTAAGAAGGTAATGCCAATTTTTTTTCAGTTTTTAAAGAAAATTGTGAATAAGCCTTGTAGTTTTTGTGAGTTAGCCAGCAGTCAGTTGACTTTTTTTCCTTTTCACAAGTTTAATTCTCACCTGTCAATCTTGGCAAAGGAAGTGCAATGTACAAATTTCCCTGGTTTTATCACATGAAAAGATCGGTGTAGATGACAAGCCCAAATAAATTCTGGCAAAGGTAACAGCCTGTACTGTAATAAAGTGTTGAGTATTTTGAGCACACGTTGAGCAATCTAATCAGTTTTTTTGGCAAGGGTGGTGGTGTTCATTGTCTTAGGTATGCGATTCAGATTCAGGGATAGGTGAGGCTGGTTTTAGAAGAGGGTAAAATCAGGATGGGCTTCCTTCAGATTATGCAGATAATCATAGTGCACACCCCATAACTATGTATGCAAACAGAAAAACAGGTAGTGAGTGTGCTGGGGCTTTACTGTGGATTAACCAGTCTGGACTGGTACAGTCATTAAACAGATCTTGTAATCCTTGGCACTTTTAGAAAAAGCACAACGTGAAGCTCAGAGAAAAGTGTTTGGAGTTCGGTGAAATATTTAGTCTTCAGTTGTCAGTTTGTAGTTATGATTTTCCCAAAATATTTGTTTGTGTTGCCTGACAACAGTTTTGAACAAAAGGCTTTTTAACTGGGCGGTGATTTGGTTCCTATGATGTTTCGATGGTGATTGTTTGGAGTGACTTTTTCTCTTTCTTTTTCCTGGACCACCTCTGAGAGGAACTTGTTAAAAGATATTGGCTTAAATCAGATTCTTGAGGATAAACAAACTGTGGCCTCATTGTATTTAATGTACAAATGTTTTCTGACCCCATTTTGAGTTGATCGGGTGCCGTGTCGAGGGATAACAGGGTGGGCCGTCCCATGAGGAATAGGTTGTGGAAGGATTAGAAGTTGCTTATTGAATGATTGTGGGTTTTTGTGAATATGTTTGCCATTGTGTAAATAGTCATTTAAATGATTAAAGTTTTAATGCCTTATTTTAACCAAATGCAGATTTACTTAAATTTAGTAGAAATCCTGCTTTAATAAAAACATAAGCATATGTTTTTTTTGTTTTTTTACTTACCCATAATGACTCTAAATAATGAATTCTGTATTGCTTTATTCACATATCTTGAAAGTTACTTTCATCTCACTGCCCTCACTCCACCCCCCACTCCCCGTTTCCAACCCCCTGCCAGCCAACCTGACACCTGAGAGCTCTGATGCTGTTATTCCACCTCACCCTCTGGAACCCAGAGGAGCATATTTCAGGAGAGCCCCGTTTCCTCCGCCCCGCTCGGGCTCTGTTCAGTGTCTGTCTGTCGGTTCCAGGTCAGCAAAAATAAGCAGGAGTACAAAAGAATCCGCCGCCAGTCCTCAGGCGCTCGCTGTGAGGTACAACTGTGAGAATAAAAGGGTAAAAAACATCGAGCCACGGCTGACAGTTGCCAAGCTCCTAATGTTAACTATGAAAAGAAGTACTTGTTACAGTAATTAATAAATCAGTGTCAGTATTACAGTTTTTAGTCGTCGAAGTAGCCAAAGTCTTAATTATAGCTGTGCAACCTGATTTTTTGTGTGTTTTGCATTACACGTAAGAGTCTCCACATGCCTTAAATCATTTACCATTGATAATGACAACAGAGCGTTTCTTGACACACAAGATTATTAAAAAAGTCCCAGCTTTCAGTTAAAAGAACCAGTTGCTTTATGTAATGTTTACTTTAACTTTTTTAGCTGAAAATGTAATTTAAGTTGCAATTTTTGCCATATTTATTATTGATTAAAAATCTGTTATTGAAGTGTAATCATGACAAGCACTTTCATTTAAACAGATATTGTCGGAGCGTACTTGTACTTGTATGTTTTTTACCTACAAGAAAGTAGCTGTTCGTATTGTCTAAATGGGAAGTAGAAATGTGTGAGTGGACATTTTGTTTTAAGAAGTCTTTGGACAGACACACACACAGAGGATTGTGTGTGTTAGGAGACAGGGATATTTGAAGCAGATGTGGGTTCGGTCCAAAGCGTTCTCCATGTTATTGATTGCCAATCCTCTGGCATGTTTGGCCTATCAGCGGTTCTCTGCAGTCATGATGATGGATTGTGATAGTAAGGGATATTTTGAACGGAGAGAGAATTTAGGGCAATGGGAACATGAATACTTTGAGATGTAAAGATAAAATACATAGAGGCTGTTAGATTTAATGGAACGGTTCACCCAAAAATGATTCATCATTTAGTCGTTTTTTCCTTCGTGGAATACAAAATGACACATGTTTAGAAAAGCTTTTGATTTTCATTCATGCTTGTGTATATTTAAATAAAACAGCATTGGTTTACATGTCCTGTTATTGCGAAGCAGTGTAAACATTCTTCAAAACAGCCCATTTTGTGTTTTACTGAAGAAAGAAAGTTTGGCTCAAAATGGGGGTTAATGATAACAGAATTTTCATTTTTTAGTGAACATTCATACTGTGTTAAATCCCAACAGTATAAACTAGGCAGCACCACTGTTTTTTCTATGGCGTAATTATATGATGCATAAAACGTCCCATGTAATGTTGATGATTTATATTTCAAGAGCACATTCTTTGAGAGTGACAGTAATATATGAGCCGCCATCGAGGGCACCTCTCTTCCTGGATCTGACCGGGTGCAGACGTCCACGTCTCTTCCCATCGCTCCCCACGCCGATGCGGCCCGCTGATACATTTCACTCTCACCAGGCAATTAGGCGGCTCTGCCCTTTTGCTGTGAAAAGAGCGAGTGAGAGAAGAAAAGAGGAGAGATTAGGGCTGGGAGGAGAAGCGGTCAGGGGAGGGCAGGGTGCAGTCAGAAAGTCTGCTTCCCCAGGCCCCGGTCCATTCTCCTGGCCGTCGCGGACCCGACGCCGCCACAACGTTTCTTATCAACCCGCTCAGCTCAGCACATAGCGGCTCAGCACAGCGGCAGCTCAAACAAGAAGCTGTTTATCTGAGCTCAGCCTTGTATCTACACTCTGGCTCCAGTCAAATCTGCCTGGCCAGACCAAAAAACACAGTCTGTGGGGATACTGAGAAAGCCAGAGACAGAGAGGTTACTGAAGGATAAATCAATAGAGAAGCTCTGTCTCTGAGTATCCCACAGTCTTTATTACGCCTCGTCCTGTCACAGAACATACGTTTCAGTGTTTGGGAACTTGTTTTTTTTTTGTGATGTCTGACTTTTGGCACCTAAATAAGATATAAGAAGTTTAGGCTTTCTCAGATAAATCTGCACCTGTAATCCATAATCATTTATAACTCATGAGCTTACGCTTTAAAAATATTTGACAGACTATAGAACTGTATTTTGCATTGTTTTTGTAAAGAAATATTTTTATTATATATATATATATATATAATGTATATTTTCGTCTAAGTATTTTGAATAATTGTGATACGTACGAGTTTTTATGTACAAACCATTGTGTTTTTGTTCATCGTTTTTGTTTTGGTTGCATAATATCACAGTTCTAAATTAAAAATCTCATCCAAGATAAACTTCAGATAGAAAAATATTTAGACTTCATTTGAATTGCTCACGTCACTTGTATCATTAAGGGGTCAGTGTATCATTCGTACACATTGACTGATTTGGCACTTGTCTAGTGTTAATTGTTTTCCAACCTTCTGAGATATTTTTGTTGTGCAGAAGACTTCTGTCTAAATTCCTTTTGCATTCCTGAAACTAAAAAAGAGATTCGTTTACTATCATTGTTGAGGGGAACTGTCTAAAAGACATACCAGCAGACAGACAGCTTCAGATATCTGCCGTTTCCACATTGTGCAATCTGTCTCTTTATCTTCTTCTTTATTATATAAACGAAGAAGACAAGTTTTTGTTTGGTCAGTGCAAAGGACACAAAAGACCTGGAAAATAATTAAAATTTAGTTGATTCTAAAACTGTGTTACTTGTGGCTTTAGGTCATTTCAGACCCAAAATGTTATAAATTTAGGACATTTAATCATTTCTAGGCACCTAGAAAGTTTTCTCTGTATGTCACTGTGGACATTGTGGTATAACTAGACCTAAAAAAAGTTTCACCAGGCTTTTTTAAACATCCGTGGTCAACATGTGTAACATTACTGACGCCAGGGTTTCAACAATACACTCAAGACTTCATTGACCCATATGTTGTTCATCTAAGCTAAGAGAATTTTTACTGATGATCCGTGGAGCATCAAATATACTGACTTCTTATATTTGCTGATCTTGCTGAATGTCTGATCTCAAATTCAATGTGATGCAAATAAAAGACATTTCATGACTTTAGATTCAAAAGAACCCGTTGAACCCAGTGTAGTTCATGAGGTGGGTTATAACTGACATGCGGCTGGAGCTCCATTGTGGGTTCATGTTTAACTTCGGATGGGTTCATAAGTTAAGATCTATCCATATCTGTGTGAGATCAGTTGACCCTCACCAGGAGCCCTTGTTACGTCTTTTTCTTATTTGTCCGAGTTGCCATCTTATATTTGGTACCCAAGATGTTCTTTGCCTCATCAGCCTCATTTTAAATTCATCTATTGCAACCAACAAATAGACCATGTTGTATGTATCTATCAGATATATATCTATCATATCAGGGATGTTGATGATGATGTAGGATAGCTTTTGGGGAAGTGAACTACAAAGTTTGAATTTTGCAGAGAATAGTGATGTTTAGTTGGGCATGTCTAAGAGCCGGCTGCAGCCATTACACAGTGGACAGGATTGTGATGTACTGATTGTCTCCCTGTTGATAATGACTCGAGGGAAATGACTCGGTTTGTGTTTACCAAGTCTCATAACACATCTGAGGGTCTGCATACATAATCGCTGATTATTCAAATGATGTAGACGGCATGTCAAGTACAGGGACCAAACGAGCGTCCACTACTTCAATGATGCAAAATTAACAATCCCATATAAGTGTGTGTCTCAGTCAGAGGGCTTTATTACTGTTGTGTGTATGTGTAATGTTAACACTTGGTGGTTGAGATACATTTACTTGCATTCTTGCTGTGAAAATACAAAATGCTGTAAAGTTTCTTTTTTTAAGATTTCAAGTAGTTGAATGCCCCTAAATAATATTAGCAGCCTCGCAACTCTAAGCTTTCAAATTAGTTGTCCACTAAGATGTAAAATAAAAACGTATTAATCATCATATTGAGTTTCTGTGTGTGAATAGTTTTGCTGTGATATATTCTGTTCAGTGTCCATCACTCAGAGAGGATCTCCAAGTAAATGTTAAAGTCTAATATCTGCACTCGCTTTTCTGAATTTCGCGAGTGCAAGCTTGTCTTTAATCTCTGACCTTGATATTTCCCAGAAGTCCTGGTCCTCACAGGGAGCTTAATTATTTTCTTCTGGATGTTGCATGAATGGCCCAGTGGGTAGATCAGACTCCTGCCCACTAGATTCATCTTAGTTTTATTGCTGGTTTGGGAAATGCAAATCCGCAATCGAGCATGTTTCTAATTAAAGACCCTACATTCCAGTCTTACGGTACAGTCTCTCTCTCTCTCTCTCTCTCTCATCATGGTGGTGATTTTATACTCCTGACCCGGCCTGTATGCTTCGGGAACGTGTTTACTTGTAATTGTTCCTGCCAGCAGTGCAATCTGCTGTGCAATCATAAGTTAATAATAAAATGCAATCTTTGAGACCTTTGAAGAGGACGAGATATATTGGTATATACTGTATATATGTTGATTGGTACATACATTTTGTTTGTGTAATTATCAGTGGTAGAGGATATTATTCTTCCTGTAGCTGTGAGATATAACTCTCATTGACTGTGTGCCAAAAGTGTTTCCTAAACAGCAAACAGTTGCTGGGTTTTCAGAACAGAGGTTTCAGAGTATGAGTAATCAGTATCAGTGTGCCGAAATTTCTTATTACCTCCAGTAAGTGTTTGACATACAGTGTCAGATAGATTGAGTTACTTAAGAAACACTTTTTCATTCTTTCTGTGGTTACTGGTTACCGTATATTTCCCACAAATGTTAGCTTTGTCAATGGAATAGGTCTGGTGTTTGCTTTATTTATGGCGACAGAGCAGTATTGGTTATTTAGTATCAGTCTCTTCAAGTGAACAGCGGCAGTGAAAGAATAGAAAAGGGTTTGTATTTTGTTTTCAATCAGGATTACTTTTCATAAATGCCTCTCTCAGCTGGTCTGGACAGGTAAAATAATAAAGGGATTTAGAGGCTTTGTTGTGCACAAATTCTTTGGAGTTGAGCTGTAAGACGTTTGCACCGTAGGGGTGTCCAGTGGATCTAGTTGCTGTTTTCCGTTAAAGCTTAATGGTTCAGTGCAAATTATAGCAAATACTCAATGTGTTAAAAAGTGAATTTGGTGTCTTGACTTGGGCCTTCACGATCTCTTCCATAAATGCCTGCTCACTTCTGTTTGTGTTCAACATATACTGATATATGTAGTTTGGCATACAATCAATTATAATTTAGATCCTGTGTGTAAACAGCAAAAACAGATCAAAACCTTTTTTTGCGGAGTGTAAACACTGAGTATTTCTCCCTTATTTCATACATTACGTTTTAATGTATGAAATAATCACAAATTAATATACAAACCGGTAAGATTAAGGCTAGTGTCTCACTGACTCACTTTACACTTGGTGTGTGTATATTTAGACAATGTGAAAGACATGAATGAGAACTTATTATATCATTAAAATACTGTGTGAATTAGCAAAGGTGCACAGCATGTGTAGTATTTTCAAAGCGTAATCATGTAAAAACAATACTTAATAACCACGTATACACAAAGATTCCAAACAGAAAAGCTTCATGGAGCATTTAGATTTTCTGGAAATAAAGGCCTAATGAGAATAATTCACTTAATTGATGCTTGTGCATGTAAATGTGATGTTTGTTACCGACAGGTTAGGTCTTATCTGAAATCACCTAGTCTCCGGCAAGGTTAATGCACGCTTGGGAATTCCCATGCATGAATCAGAGGGAGTTGTCTTGTACTTTGAAGAATTAATTATGTTGTTATAATGTTTTGTGATATTTTAAAAAAAGACCATGAGTGTTTAAAATGTCACGTTTGGTGACATTCAGCTTTTTCAAAATTCACTTGGGGGCTTTTGTGTTTCTTGATGTGTCATTCACAAAAAATGACAAAATAAATGTAGCCTCTGCTTAACACAGTACCAGTCAAAAGTTTAGACACAATTGACAAAAATGTTTCTCATGATCTTAAAAGTCTTTTTATCTAAAGGTGTGCCATATCAATGTTTGAAATTACTTTTGTAGACAAAAATATAATTTTTGTTAATTTCTTGAATTAGGAAAATATTTTCAGCATAGATAGAAATTCCTTCATTGCTTCCTTCAAAAAGTTTCTCAGGTTGAGACCTCAAAAAGCTGAATGATAAAATGGCAAGTGTGTGATATTGCAAATTCTAGACAAAGGGTGACGACTATTAAAGATGCTAAACTATAACATAATGTGAATTCATTTTGGATGCTTTTAGTCACAACATAACTCCCGCTGTATACAATTGTGTTAAGGTTTTGATGAGTTTACTACTTTTCCTAAAATGTGTGTTTTTGACTGGTACTGTACATACAGTATGACAGTTGGCATGTATTGCGTATGTGTTTAAGTTTATTATTGTGTTTGTATACCCTCTCATTCACTTGCCAAAGTCTCTCTGTTACATGGCCTGAAATGTTCTCATGCTTATCGTGCCTCTAAACTATCAGACGGGGGTGGTAGAGCAGTTTATGTGCGTGTGATAGTATGTGTACTTGAGTGGTGGTCTGGGGCCTGAAGCTCAGTCTAGGTGGGTGGACGGAGCTTCTGCAAGGCGCCTGTAAAGCTGGGAGCTGCTAGTCTGCTGAGCTCTGTGTTTGTGTATGGAGCGCTGCTCTCTTATCTCTCGCCTGTACTGACGCCACTCTCTTCCTGTTTAAAATCCCTACTGCTGATTTTTCTCTTCACTCATGCCTCTGCTAAACTTCAACTCCCTCTCTCCGTGGCTCCTCAGTCCTTTTTTTACGTCGGTCAGCTATTCCCTGGCTCTCGCTTTGTTGTTGGTAAATGTGTGTGTGTTTGTGGGTTTTAAACGTTCATATTCATTTCAGTGTGGATTACACGCTGCCATTGCCGCGACTTATGCAAGAGACTGGAATGTCGTCTCCACGGACACTAGCAAATGTTTGGGGCCGAAAATATTCAATCTCTAACTCGTATAACTATCTTGAGGGAGCTGAATAGAGGGGTTATTTGCATAATCGACTGCAATGAGATCCCCAGAGCCAGTTATTGCAGACAGGACATGCTAATATGGCGGCCAGACAGGAAGCACGTGCATGTATACGTGCACGAATCACTTCTATCTTATATGTAAAATTGTTTATGCTTTATGTACGATTTGTATAAAATATGCAAAAAAATTATAATCTCTAATTCCTTTTGCATAATTACATGGCAGATGGATTGTGCTGTTTGGGGATAGTTCAGGCAAAAATAAAAATGATGTCATCATTTATTCACCTTCATGTCATTCAAAACCTGTATATGAATCTTTTGCAGAATGCAGAATGTATTTGTGTTTTGCAGAGGAAAGAAACTCACACAGGTTTAAAATGAAAATAAAATAATGAATAAAAACTTTATCTATAACTTTAATAGATTAACTTTAAGGGGTGATGCCTTTAAAGCTAAATGTCTGCTTTGTATACAACAATATTAAAGCTTGTGTAAGTGCTCGCAACCCTTACAGTAAAGTTATATAATTTGAAAACACTTGACTGTGGGAGGAGTTCATATTCTTCTGTTTTCTTTGTGTTGTTTTTGACAGAAGCCCAATCAGTACCATCTAAAATATATAAACTCTGCCTCAGGCTATTTAACTGACTAGCCCTTCCACTTGGTATTTAGTGAACGTCACCACTCGTCTTCCTCTCGCTGTCTGCCTCATGCAGTCGCCTGGATGGCCGCTTCTGATGGCGCCATGCACTTGCGCGACACAGGACTGATGTGGGGGCAGCCTGTTACAGATGAGGGTTTCTTTCCCTTTCCTCTGTTTTTCATTGCATTTCCTTCCTCATTTTCCTCGATATTCTTTCTCTAGTGATTTGAAGCTGACATATTGAGAACAGATAAATGAGAGGAAAAATCTAATTGACACTGGCATTCATAGAGGCAAATACCACATTCATGCATACACTGTATGGCCAATTGCAAATTTTAACTTATTAACCATATTTGGTGGTTTAAATACCCATGGGAGGTCTTTTTTGAAGTTTTAAAGTTTTGTTAAAGTTTTTAACTTTAAAGCAGTTTTTTATGTTTAAAACATGATAAAAGTACTGTTTTCAGAATTGTCACATCCATAACAGTCCGTATTCCTCATAAATGGGCACATGCCTCTTCTTTAAAGAATCATCTCTTCTCCACTTGTTGGGTATTATTGCTTTTAGTTTATGCATTTTAAAAATGTGTTCCATAACACGTGTATATTTTCATTTTTTTTAATGGATAACTCATGCATGACTCGTGCATATAGCAGTAAAATATTAAATTTAAGTTTTGACTGAAAATGCCCATATACAATATCAGCCAATCACAGACCAGTATTTCTAGAAAGAGATTCCTTAGCCTGGCTGACATATAGATATGGTATAAGAATATTTTTTCTTGATGTGGAACAGGTCTTCATACTCTAGAGTGTTATTCATGTTAGAGGAACTCCAGCATTATGTATCACTATTGTCAGAGATGAAGGTTCAGATTTCTTCTGCTGAAAATGTATGATTACATGCTTATGTTTAATGTTCAGATTTTAGACTCCCAGGAGTGGTTCTATCATACTAGTTTTGTTAAGACGGAGCAATAAAGCATGTTAAGAGGGAGATTCATTACTATTCTGTGGAAAGGCCAAAACCTTGTCTGCCATAAGCTCCACCTGCCCCATGCATCACACTTTTGCACACCTGCATCGCATGGCTCTACATATGTTGTAGCATTGTAGTCTTTGTGTAAGACACTGCAATGGAAAATAGCCTTCATAGAGACTCAGATATACATAAAACAATGCATGTACCTTGTTAAATTTCACTGTTGCTTAACTTTTTTAGGTAAAACTAGTCCCAGCCTGGTGGCCGTATTTACATCGCTCTCTTACAAAAAATTGTAGATCAAATGAATTCAAGGATGTTTTTATATCAACAGTAAAAAAAGCATGGCTTACACAGCTCTAAAGGAAACAACAATAAATCACGTCCTCCCCTCCAGACACATTTCCTTGTGTTTGTGTATTTATCAAGCATTTTTACCATGACAAAAAAATTCCACATTGCTGTCATAGTTTTTAAGAAATATGCTTCAGGAGTGACTCTGGCCACAATCTATGCTTTCTCAATGCCTAAAAACAGTAAATTAGTAACCATCTAGCAGTTTCTTAAAGAGTCAAACAGATTTAAGGATATGACATGCATGTAAACCTCTAAATAAAAATGGAAATTGACAGAAGGGAGCGGCTCTAATTATTTCATTGCATTGTCTGTCCTAGATGGCTTTGGCCTTTCTGAGTACATAAACTCCACCAGGATATCCTCCCCTGCCACTGACTGCGAGCTACCCATGAGGCCGTGGGGCTCCTTTGGGCCGCCCATTGTGATCAGGCCTGTGCGCTGAGGTCATAAGGGGAGCCAGACTGGCAGGCACTGTGCGGCTTCCTCTGAGATACCAGATCAAGTAAATCAGAATTAGAACTTGTTAGTCCTTCAGGAACCCTGATGACGGCGACTCCTCACCAAGCGGTACCAGAGAGACGGGCCTGCTGTGGGAAAAGAAAGGTGCCATTTGAAGTCTTTGATAGGGGCCGTGTCAGCAAGCTTTTCTTGAGCATGTGTTGTGCATTCTTTTGGTGTGGTTAACCTGAGACTGAAAGTGTTTGTGTTGGTATTAAAGCTCAAAGGACGGCAGCGGCCAGCAGACGGCACAGCTCCATTAAGCTGCCGAGATCGGCGGCCCCTGGTGCCGCGCTGTTACTCTATCACCTCTTAAAGAGATCCATTTTTCACAGGCTTCCTCGGGCCGTAAAGACAAGAGACAAACCAATTGATTTTAATATGGCTTCCATGTCAGGGGAACGCAGGAGAGTGGACATATGGAGATTAATCTCTTCTGCACCGCTAGCCTATTGGTGAATCCGCTGATTCATGTCTTGATGTATGGAGAGAGGCGGAGATCTAATGTGCTTTTCCCTCAGAGCTCGCTCTTAGTCTTTTTGTTAAGTGAGTTCTGGCCACCTTTTCTTTAAGCGTTTTTACTCTGTGCGGTTTGTCTGTTCAGTGTCATTGCGGTAAACCTCTGATGTCCCATTGACTTTATGAAAGGCCCGAGTGTGCACATGCCTCATTGTCAGCTGTGCCATTATGTTGATTGATAACTTCTGCACATTATCCGCTAATCACAGCGGCAGTGGATCTCAGCATCTGTTGTGTCAGTAACTCCTCAGGTTTTCAGAGTCATTTGAGTAACGTCTACATTTAGTGTTAATTGCAATCACTGTTGCAATCATTGTTGCAAAGTAGCTCTATGGAAAACCTTTACTAAAAGAAAATTATGCAGAAAATGTTTTTTTTTAGAAAAATTATGAAACATATGCAAAACCTTCACCTTAATATCTGATGTATACATAAATGGATATAGACAGTACCAGTCAAAAGTTTAGACATAATTGACAAAATGTTTTTCATGATCTTAAAGAGGTGTATATTTAAAATTTTTAAATTACTTTAGTCGACAAAAATATAATTGAGCCAACATATAAATTTTTTAATTGGAAAACTAAAATGAATTTTGAAATGAATTACTAGGACCAAACAATGAATAAAGCAGCCAATAAGAGTCTTGAGAATGCATTCAAACACACAATCTTTCTGAGAGGTTTCTTTCAAAATAAAAATATCAGGAGATATTTGACCCCACTAATCAGTAAGTCATTTGTAGTACAACTAGTCAATTAGTCAACCATCGTGACTCATCCTTAGCAGCTGGTTACCCCAATTTTTCCCCCTGTATGCTGTTTTCTCGCTTTACTTTCTGATTTATCTCACCAGGCCGGAAACTGAGGCATTACTGCCTTATGTTCTGTGTTTGACTAAACGAGTGGCTCTTCTGGGAGGATCAGGCCAGGGCAAGGCTGGAGGTCACAGTGGAAAGTGTGCCCGCTACGCCAGAATAAATCAAGAGTGGGGAGAGAGGGTCACGGGGATGACCTCAGCAGCACCAGCAGGGCTTAAATCACCTTCCCTGGGTGGAGAGATACTCTGAGCTACGTAATGAAAACAACATGTTTTATTTGACATGAATCACAAACCAAAAAATCAGGAAGTGTAGATTGATAATGCCAGCACTTAAATGCATGTTTTATTCTTTTGTTTTATTCAGTTGTGTTTACTTTGCAACTACTTCACTTGAAATATTTTTTACATTCATTTATTGTATTAAAATGTTTTCTGTAAAGCTTCTTTGCAACGATGCACTCTGGGATTAGGGCTGTAGAAAAAATGTAATTAATAAGGCTAATGAAGATGTCTGCACGCACATTTTCAGCTCTTTGTTTATTAGCTTGAATGTCTAGTCTGGTTCCCATAAATCAGATGCCACTGTGTCACCACAGCCGTCTCCACCAGAAAGACGATCTGTGAGAACTAAAGTGTAAATCGTGAGAAAGACATAATTGCACATACAAGTTGTTCTTTATCAGTGTCAGCCTCTGCTAATCTCGACCTGTTGGTTGTATCCACCACCTCGCCGGTAGTAGTCCTGTCTGCCATTAACAGAAATTGGCCTGATGACATACTCTTCCTGTGTCTGCCCCTTTACAGGCCCCTCTCTGACGAAAGGGATGGCGAGGCCTGGAGTCCCAGCATAATGCTCTATTTTAGGAGGTCATTTTGAGCCGGACGCCCTGTCTCCCCAGGACCGCCTGTCTGCTGATAGCCTATCAGATTGCTGGCTCTTAAAGGGGAGACGCTGCCATTTACCATCCTGACGCCAGGCGAACCAGTTATCATTATCAAGACCCCCGACACCAGATTACCAAGTCCCAGTGCTAATGAGTTTTTTTTTTTAAGTAGCACGAAGTGGTAGCAACAGTAACAACAAGGGTACGTAAAATAGTAATGGACACTCGAGGGAGGGGGTGATTGATGCATTATGTACATGTCAGTGGCATGTTCTTACATAATGCATCCAAATAACATTATGACAGCGCAGTTCATTAGAGTTGATTAATAGTTGAAGATATCATAAACAAACAAGACCGAAATAAATTATTCTGGGGATATTCTCAGTGCATTTTTGGAGAGCTTGTTTTAAAAAGGCTTCTGTTGTCCTGCTGTATAAAATGCATGTTGTTTTTAGCTTCTTAGTTATTTGTGGCAATGCAAATTCTCTGTGGCATGTTCTTCCATAAACAAAATTTACAACAATGAGACAATTTACAAAATCTTCTATTCCTAATATTTCCTAAGTAATCCTCAGATATCCATGCCAAACTCAACACGTGCAGTGAATAAACCAAAGAGAGGCGAGATCGACTGCTGCAACACAAACAAGTGTGTTATTGATTGTGGTGTTGCATTCAGAGAGGTAATAGCTCATATAAAAGTGGTGCACACAATAATTTATTGGTGTTTATTGGTATTCAATTTATTGGTGTTGTGTAACAGTTCAATTGGTGTTGCGTAACGGTATGCAATTATTGAACCTTTCTATGTCTTTATGAGAGAGATCAATAATGGCTGAACAAAGCTTTCCATTAGAATTGCATCTTTGTTTGTCGTTTTGACTTTTTTAGTCTTTAGTCAATGCCAAACCTTGACCCCATCATCCTTTTCTAGTACGAACTTGAAGATTGCACGTAATATTCACAAGCAGCTTATACGCTGTACAATGGCTGTATGGTGACTGCGTATGATAATAATTATAGGGTGGAGTGTCATTATGAAAACAAGCCGTGTCATGCTTGTAAGTTTATATCTGTTCACTTGATTAAATTGGGTGTTTTCTCATCGCTGTTGTGCATTGTAACCAAAAGTCCCCTAATCCCTCGCATTCAAATGTTGAAACTCCTTTTTCTTTCGGAGAATGGCCTGCAAGCGCATTTAGAAATTCATAGTCAAGCTGCGGCTATCAAAATGGCTCCCTCTCTCATTGTGAGGAAGAAGTCGGCTATTAAAAGGGCCTGTGGATACTTGGACAAACATCAGCCCACACGCTCAATTACTCTGTCATGCAGGAATGCTGTTGATCTGCATTAACAAAGCCTATGGAACGACCAAATTCCAGAAGTAACAAGGCAATATAATGAAGTTCTCTGCCCCAGAGGCTTACATTAGCACTTGAGCGATGAGATTTACCACGTCACATAATAAATTGTCAATTAAGCAGGAGTCCTGCAACAGATGGTCTGCGTTTGCACAACCAAACAGCTACTGGTCTCTGGTTTTCTGTATACCCTATGTGCCATCCGACTCATATACAGTCGGTTGAGGAGGCATCAGAAGTGCCGGTCCTGTCAATGCGCGGTTTGATGGGGTAAGCTCTGGGTACATAACTGGCTGTGTAGTCAGGCAGGGCCCCATTTCCAAATGATGTTTGTGAAATCATAAAGTGTCTGTAGATGATGTCATGCTTGGCATTTGGTTCCAAAGCGTGCTAGATTTACAAGCGTTCGGGAAACATTAAAAGTACAGTGGTTCACAGTGAGAGAGCTCTCACCAGCGGTCCACCCCTCCCGGGCGCACCGTGTCCCCAAAGCTCGGCCACTGTGCCATGGCAGGACACATTAAAAACACTTAATAAAACACTTTGATACTCTCATTTCACCCGGTGTGAATGTTTACAAGATTTTTTTCCTCACCTTTTGAGAAGCAGGTCTTTTTTAATGAGACGTGTTATGAATGCTTTGTTGTGCTATGTCAATAGTCAGTTATTGATGGTGAGTAGGCTCTCTAAGTGCGTTTAGGGCCTACATGTGAATGTTTTTGCCGGAGTGTGAAAACTGGGTTATGCCAAGGTGTGAAAGTTTGCCTGGTGCCAGTTTATTTTGGCCCTGTGCTTTTTCTTCTGTGTGTGTTGGCATCTTCACTCACGATGTATTTTTCTTACTGTACTTGATCCTGGTTACTACTGCAGGCAATCTTGAGTAAAACTTTATGAATGTATAAATCTTTACATAAACATGCTAATAGTAATGAGCCTGTTTTTTTATTAGAGGCAGGTATGAGCACAATTATAAATCGTTGTTGTTGGTGGTAAATTAGGGATTGCTGAATTGTTTCTTGAAAGTTTGGGGGAGTTAAAGAAGTCATGTCGGCAGTTCCTGTTTTGTTCAAACATGACCTGCGTCCAAACCTGTGTTAACATCTAATTCAAATTAAACACAAAGCACAAAGGGTATCATTAGATATAATTAATCTGCCAGGGAAATCACAAAGTTTGGGTGTTTCACAAGGGGAATACATACTGCCTTTCTGCAGTAAGCATGCCTTCAATTTGAGTCCTAGAGGTGTGTGTGTGTCTTAGTGTGTATGTTTGTGTGTCTGCGTTTAAATCAATCTGGCAGAGACAGCGCAATTAGAGGTTTTGACTTGGTTATCTGGCTCGCAAAGACAGACTGTCTCCATAACCCACTGAACAAATGCTGATAAAAAGCTGGAAAATATTATTCTTCACACAAGTGTGTCTCTGGTTTGAGCTCTGGTGACCCAATCGTACGGGGCTCAGCCTCGCCGTCTCTGCCGGTCAGGAAAAGAGATAGGAAAAAACATGCAACACTCAGATAACCAAACTATTGATCAGCATACTCAACCTCTGAAAAAACTACTTGATAAGAGACGTGTCTGTCATTAGTGCTTTGCATGAGAAAACGACCCAGGTGTCTTGTTTAGCTTTGTTTCTCATGTTCATTGTTGAAAGCGAGTATTAATTAGTTGGTACAGTGTGTTTCCTTGGGCTTGTTGATGTGAGCGCTGGACACGGAGACGTTTCTGATTCATTAGTAAGGTTCGGTATGTCCTTTAAGAGCCGTCCCTGCCTCATTCCTGGGGGTTGTGATTTCTGACAGCATCTTGACAGAAAGCATGGGAGGAAGACTTTCTGCCTGTGGAATGTTTAAAGGCGAGTTTTGAAGAGAAATGTATTACAAATCTAAATTATTCCCAGATTTATTACTCAATCCAATGTTCCGAACTTAAAATCACATTGCAAAACATTTCATCTTCAACGTTTGCTCCTATAAATCTAAGTCAGCATGAGTCAGTATGTCATAAAGCAACATAAAATATACAAAGATCTAATTTATTTTTTCTTTCCGTGTCAAGCTGGCTACATTCTTAAAGCTGACCTGAATTAAGGGCTTGGGGCTTTACTCATAGTTTTTTCAGAGGAGGTGTTTACTGTCTAGTTGAGGAGTCTGCGTCCCAGGCATATCTGAGGAGTCATTGTAATCATTCAACTCCAGGTTGATGCCCAGACACAGTCTCTCACTTTCCTGCTCCCAAACTCATGCAATGGTAGAATGGACCCATAATAGACCAAATCATCAAAAATGCAATCATGAAGCCTGGCCACTGACAGCCCGTCCCTAGAGGCATGAATTACCCTGACTGGTACAATGAGAAGATGACACACGCAGCCTCGGGCCCCGTCTGCCTGGACTACCCGTCTCCAACACAAGCGAGTGAATCAGATTGCCTCCAATTAAAGATTTAACCATCTCGCTTTGCTTTGCTTTTCTCTCAATCCCTTCTGTCTTTCTCGACATGCTTTCCGTCTCGTAGCACAGACATGTCTTGTGGCATTTACGAAGAATGGAATGATTGTACAGTATTGAATATACAGGGGTGGGGGGGCAATCTTTCTGTTTTGTGTCTTTGTGTAGCATTGAGTGAATAGATTAGCTGTGGATTCCCCTCCACTCGAGTGCCCTCAACCCCCACTGCATCCACAGTCCTAAGTGTGCGAGTCTGTTTCTCATTAGTATCTGTCCATACCGAACTCCTTTGCAATTTCCTTATGGAGAATTAATGCCTCCTGCTCGTTGAATATATGGCTGCTGTCACAGGCTGGTGTATTTTATTCTTGTGTTGCTATATTCTTTTTTTTCACGTAAGGACATTCGTTACTCTGTAGCATCTGGTCCGCTGTCTCTTCATTTATTTTGCATCAATGTCCCTTTTAATAAAGGATAATCGTCTTTTTTGCAGTATCTCAGTTTGTTGAACAGTTTTGTTTAAATGTTCATAAGCCATAACTGCTGGCGCGGACAGAACCAAACGTTTTAAACGGCTCTTTGTTCTGATACGAGATGGACAAACTCCATGTAACTGATCAAAGAAAGTTTATATTTCAGCCGTGCCGCAATACTAAAACAGGACATTAATATTTCAAAGATCGCATGTTTATGCCTTATTCCTGGGGCTTATGTCTGCACGTATCTCTCAGTTGTTTAATTTGATTGTCTTTTCTCTCCCTCTGAAGTGTCAGTCGTGTACCAAGCTGGCGTGACCACTGGATTATTACCCCAGGGTCTCCAGGGGTGCGGACGGTCTGCCTCTCCGGTCACATAGAGAAGAGCGGAGCGGGGGACAGCCTGTGTGAACAGCTGGGTCCTGTTTTCAGCCCTCTGACTCAATTACCTCCTTCTCTTTGAAGAGCTCTTTCTTTACATACTTTCACACATGCAGGCCACATTAGGGTCAATAGAGTGGACTGGATGTTGTGGACCTCTTACTTCAGTTACCCCGAGAACTAATAAAAGAGGTAAATAATCCAACGATATGTGATATTAGCATAAAAAAGAACCCAGTAATGTGTAAATTGTGTGTTGTGTACTTGTAACATGTTTTGTTTTCACAGAGATCAAGTCCATGAAACCACTAATGTCTTTCTTTGGCCAAAAACATCATCATAATGCTATTTCTTGTGTGTTTTATGCATAGCTCTCACAATGTTCTTTTGAAAAATTTCATTTATCAGCAAACGAATGGAATTGAGAAACCCAATGATTACTGCCAAAGCCATTGAATGCCAAATCTCTCAAGGCTTACATGGTGTTGGACAGAAAGCAAAACGTGTTTTATCTTTGTTTCCCAATGCTTAAAAAAATAGCCTAGAGTAAAACATTGCATTGTAACCACATTAGTGAATAGCAATAGCCAATAAATGAAGTCACAAATCGTTCAGCACTGAACCTGTGCCTCCTATAGGCATAAGATTGTACAAAAAAATGTAATGATACAGTATGAAAACAAAGTTAAAAAATAATCTATAATTCAACGTAGCACGTTTCAGATGTTCCAACAAAATAACTACCTGTCACAAGAGGGTTGAATAAATGGCTTCTATTATCTCTAATATAGCAAGTGGGACTTGCACAGATTTTTCAGGAAAGTGTGAAAATGATTGAACATGGAGTGCAGTGGTGCAATAACAATTTTCTTTGCCCTGTCTGACATGTGATTAAGTTACAAAAGAGAATGTATTTGCAACAGGTGCCTCTAATATGGAGCAGGCATGAGAGGGGCTCCGTACACAGAGTCTCTCTCTCTAACCTCCATGAACCTGCCAGGGAAATCCGATTCCTGCTTCCATACAGGCAAACACCACTTCTGCTCACAGAGAAAGGGACAGAAGAAGAGGACAGGTGTGTTTAAATGGTAGCTTATGTTATATAATAATGTACAATTGAGTATGATTAATTATTTCTGTATTTACATTTTAAAAACTATTTATTTGTGTGTTGCATTTTTATTTAAATGTTGCTGCAGCATTCTTTTTTAGATGTGGATTATATACAAATTGTTTTTCCTTGTTGTGTGTTTAGAGCTTTTATGTGACGTTTTTAAATCTCCTCCCACACAGCTTCATTTAACATCTTCCTGATCACTTGATAAATAAGGCTGTCAGCACAAGCTCATTGTTAAGAGTGTATTTACATAGCTTCTTGCCGAATAAGCGTGTCAAATATTGTGCTCTGCTTCTTGGCAACTTGCCGGGAAATGGAGAATTTATTTCATTCACTGTCAATTGCAACAACTGTGGGCGCGTCTATTTGCATTCTTCCTCTTCCAACCAATTCCTGAATCGGGGGGCGTGTCTTAAATATTGAGGAACCAATCGGTTGTGTCTATTGCTGAACTTTTGCTACTTTGAGCAAGTTAATACATTGAGAGACGTCGCCCCGCCCGGTCTACTCCAGTAAAGCATTTAACTCTTTATATGCACAAACTTACAAAATGACAGGGAGACGATTGGCAGAGGAAAAGAATTTCCCTGTTTAGAAAAAATAGGCGAAGACGTTATGTTTCTATTAGTTTTTAATACATGATTTATGTATTTTTGCTAGTATTAAAACATATGACGTAATCCGTGATTTATAACCTCGCATGGCACAGTCAGGGCTTGTTGTTGTCCGAGAGTTCTGTGTTAAAAATGTAACGAAATGCTTAACGTCATTTGATTTCGTCATTGACCCTGTGTTGAAACGGCAATTGTCTCGTGCACTTATTTATGTAAGACGTTCAAATCACAACTTCACAAAGTGATATAATCATCACCAAATAAATAAAATATTAAGTGTTTCAATTGTCCAAAAGTTAAAAAACGCAACAATAACATTTAAAGTCTGTAGTGTTTTTTTCTTGTGGACTATGTATATTTAAGGGTAATTTGTGTGGATTTATTTCACGGTCTCTGCATTGCCCTTTGCTGGAGTTCGCACCCGAATGAGAGGCCCTCGCGCCTCATGAGGTCATTCTGTGGAATTCACGCGCTTCCCAATCCACTGAAAATCGCAGGTAACAGCCTGCATCACACCATTCCAAAATTAATCATTTATTTGTAATATTGTTCTAATTTGACATGGTAGTTGGTGATAAAAATATGATATGAACTTTCTATAAAATGTTAATACATGCAAATAATAAAGAAAAAACATGACTACATCAGAGGTGTTAAATGTATACATGATACAGGCGTTTAAATGCGTTCAATAATAGTTTGCTGTATTACAGCTGGCCCATCCTCAAAACCTGGGTTAAAGTTCATGACCCTTGCATTCATTTCATCTTGGAAATGTTTTTGAATTCGTTTTTTATTTAGTCTTTTTTCTCTCTACTGAAAATAAACAATCGTCTTATTAGGATATATGAAGGAAAAAGAAATAGATGGATGTTACGCCTTTAAGAGTTAAGAAACTTGAAACCTTGTTTGCGCAACAATCAGTGCAGCTCAGAGCCGCCAAAGTGTCTAGACTAGCACATGATGGTAGTCAGCCAATGGCTCCATCGCTCTCCTCGGGGGCCCTGTGTGTGTGCGTGTATGTGTATGTGTGTGTGTGTGTGACGGGGAGAAAAAAGGAAAAAAAGAGAGAGAAACGGAGAAAGAGAGAGAGATCTGGTTTGCAGTTTGACCAGGTCTGAACACGGAACCAGGAGCGTACTATAAGTCCACGGATTGTTTCTTTTCATGCCCGCGGCGCACACGGATATTTTTGAATTGCAAGAGTGCGCTGGAATAGTGGATCGGAAACAACCGGAATCGTAAATTCTGCGAGGAATTGTCTGTGGATTTAATTCTCCGAGGATCAGCTTCATTCATGTCACCAGACCCGAAGAGTGGATTTGAACGTGTTTCAAAGTCCGAAAACATTTAAGATCGCGCAAGTTTTTCGCCAACAATTGTAGCATTTCGATTGCATTTTTGCCAACAAATGTCTCTCGAGTCAGTCTATTCTGTCTTTGATGTTGTTTGAAGCGGTAAATAATTTACTTGTTCCCTTTAAACCTTTAGTGCATTTAACATCTTAAACTACTAGCTTGTAGGTCTGCTTTTACAAACGTTATACTTCACAGCATTCTTCTAAGATGAATGCATTTTGATTTCTGTGTAATCTCGCGTTTGTTTAGCATTTCTATTTTTAATGCAATATAACATTGTGCCTTCAAAACTAATGTTGTGGCTTTGCCACCGATATACGGTGCTCGGCTGTGCACGCGCTGCACAGCATTCAGCGAACATTAATGTTGCACGACCTGAGAAATAGTTTTAAATCGCGACGATCTGAACGTAAATAAGGACACATCTAGAGTTTCAAGTTGTCGTATGTTCAGGACGAAACGCTCAGGTCTTGTGCGGCGACTCTGGAGAAGCCGTTTGATTCCAGATAAGGAGGGGGGCGATGGATATGGCAAAAGCGGCGAGGGGTCTCGGGACGATATACTTGGCTCCAACCCAGAGAAAATTCCCAAGACGGAGTTCAGACCGATGACCCCGAGCGGGTCGCTTGGCGTGGACTATGGGGAACTGTGTACGAGGAATCCCACTGAGAGCGGCGGAGGCTCATCGGGGGAAGTTTTGGACCAAGATGGGGGTACGGTGTGTGTTTTGGAGCAGGGAAGCCCACGGTCTGTGCAGGACAGTGATTGTAGAACAGTTACGTGCTGTTTGTTTAAAGATCGGGACCATCATTCCGGGTCTAGAAGCCCGGAAGCGGCTCAAGGTAAAGACCCGGGCTCATGTCAATTCGCGTTGAGGAACATTGGGTCTTCACGGGACCCCGGTGCGTTTGAGAGCCAAGAGTCGAAACCTCGCTCCGTAATGGAGCAGGAGCTCAAGACCGCCACCTACTCGCTATTGAAAAGGCTAAAAGAGAAAACGTTGGATACTTTGTTGGAGGCCGTGGAGTCCAAAGGAGGGATGCCGAGCGACTGTGTTATGGTATCGCGGACCGAGCTGCGACTGGGCGGCCACATGGCTCCTCCGCAGCTGCTCATCTGTAAGCTTTACCGGTGGTCAGACCTTCAGCACACAGCCCAGCTTAAAGCACTCTGTGAGTGCAAGAGCTTCGGTGCTCAGGACGGTCCGGTTGTGTGCTGCAATCCCTATCATTACAGCAGACTCTGTGGGCCAGGTAAGCGCTGCTGTTCCTCAACTTCTCCAGGTGAAGGTGTCTGGTGTTGAACGTTAAATGAATGTGAAATTGTTGCACGGACTCTGATTAACTATATACCAGATAAACTATGAACAATACAAAAGTTGATTTTAGTTTCTCGTTTTTCTGCTGTTTTTGCCTCATACTGTGCTTAGTGGGCTTCAGGCTTTTCTCTGGGTTGCCAAACTGTGTAGCAATATGATTCATACAGATAATGTGAAAAAAAAAAAATGAGGGATGTTGGCTTTCTGTTTAAAAATATATATTCCCAGTAGACTACAATGTGGGCAGTTGTTTAAATCTTTAAATATCCAGTATGCTGACTTCAAGTATTACAACTTTACAGAGACATACACGTTTTGCACCTCAATAGTTTTAAGCTAGTTTTGCTGCTTCATTATTTTTCAAGATCCCCAAGTCTCATCAGAAAGCTATATGACAAATAAAATACATAAAACATACAAACAGGATACTTATCGCTTATAAAATCTACTACGTCCTCTTATAGATTTCATGTATTTATTGAACATTACTGAAATAACAATAGACAACTTGCTTGAATGCTTTATAAATTATCTGCTGGCTAATGGGTTGTGTGTTCTTCAAAGAATTGCCTTAAATAGTAGATTAAGGGAATAGATCTTAACGGGCGTAAACATTTTAATCTAATTTTATATCGATCTTTTTCTTAGTCAAGACAGATCCTGTTTTTTATACAATCGTTTACCTCAAGTTCACCTGTGTGCAGATAAATCTGCTCTACCTTCAGTCTGTTTTGTGTAATAAATCTTCACATAGATTACGGATAGTTTAATAACACGATGCCACCAGCAAAAACTGTTTTGAAGTTTTTGCTGAGCATTTTATTGAAGTTTCTCAGAGCAGAAACGCTTGAGGGAGACAGCAGCCCCCTCTGTTCTCTCATATTAGGGCTGAAGTGCAGAGACACACATAGCTCACAGGCGCTCATGCGTGTCCCCATGAAGATGGTATTTCTTTCATGAGATTGAACAACAGAGCCCTCTTCAAACTTTATCAATGGTTTTAACGTTTTTGTTCGAAGTTCATTTTCACAGTCGACATTAAAGTGATACATCATTTTGTTTAGGTCCTGTACTATGCATTTAATGCAAACATTTCAATGTATTTAACTAGGATGTCTACTGGTGTGTTTAAAGTCATAAGAACGAAACTATGTTTTACTGCAGACTGCAGGTTTATCTGCGTTTATTCAATAACTTCTATTTGGTTTTAATTGTGTTTTGTTAATGCAAATCCCAGGCCTTCTTAATCCACACAAACGAGCCTTTTCCTCCTTTTTCACCGCTTTGAAATAATATCAGTTTTAAGTTGCACTTTAAAAGTCGCCTTTTTTCCTAAAGAGGACCCCTCATGCTATTTAGGTGAAGGAGTGGCGGTAATATACAGTTTGCATACAACTGGCGCCAGACTGACTCGCTGTGTATCTGAGTGACTGAGTTTAGGATCCTGGCAATTACTGCCGCCACTCTTAAAGAGACAGTCCACATTATACTTTACTTTTCCCCCACGTTCAAAAGGCGAGGTCATTACTTGTCCAGAGGCTTTTTTCCATTTTTTGTCGTCATTCTTTTTGTGGTTTCCTTTAGTTACTAGAAGGCTTTTGTGTAAAACTTTATCACCTACTTATGCAGGTCGGGGTTTTGTATTCGTTTTAAATGGTAAACTTGTCCATATCTTGTGCCATTGTTATTTGAAAGACTAGTTGTGTTCCTGTTTATTATTATTATTATTATTATTAGCATTTTACATTTCAGACTGTTCAGTTTTGAATGGGAATTTTTTTATCAGAAATCTAAACATAAAATAAGTGTCAATTATAAAATGTATAATATTATATAATAATGTGTAAGTATATATAATTGTAATATTTAATCCTAGTCTGTTATATGATTAGTATTTTTAATAATTGCATTTCTAAATGATTCCTTATTTTAGAGTACCATTAAATCTGTTAAATCATTTCTTAATGTTTTTTGTTTCTAAGTGTAATCGTACTCTTGTCATGTTTTAGAGTCACCCCCCTCCTCCTTACTCAAGACTTTCCCCCAGCGAAGAACATAAGCCACTGGGTAAGTTCCCCCCTTTGTCTCTCAGACATCTATCACAGACTCACTTTTGGTTTTAGTTATTAAATGTATACACTGGTTTAGATATACATTCCAAGTGAAGATAATTTACTAACAAATTTAATAAAGTAATCCGTGTATCAAAATAACCTAGCCCCTGTATTAAAGTCAGTGCCATCAGTTGTCACCCACTGGTTGAATCCCTGGCTTTACGGAGAGCCAGAGGGGAAGCAAGAAGTAGAACAACGTGAAGAATTTTAATGGTGGCAATTAGGCACAGTGACCAGCTGAGAGCCAGTGGAGGCTGCAGCCAGTATCCGGCAGGCCCATTTTCAGCATGCCAATCTGGAGCCGGCCTGGGCTCAGCCCAGTCTGTAGTGAGGGCTGCTGGGGTCTGGCACTGTGATGGGATATCCTCTCTGTACCATAGTTCAACAACGCGCGCACACTGTTGACAGGATAGAGGGTACCATCTGGAACTGATGCTTGTAAAAAATTGTAACACTTTTTGTATAGACACAATCTAGGCAAGAGCCTGATAACCCATACATTAATACAAAATGATTGTTGACATTTAAAAATAAAAAATACTAGCAAAAAAATAAATAAACTCGTGCCTTCTCTCCTTAGATCTGTCTGATTCCACACTGTCTTACACTGAAACAGAGGCTGCCAGCTCGCCAAACGTCACCCAAGGGGAATTCTCAGGTCAGTCTGCTTATTTAGTGCATTTAAACTCTGAAATCTAGACTTGATTTGTTTGGAATCCTCAAGTAATTATGGCCTGTGATACCAGTCACACTTGTTGGTGTTTTTTCAATCTTAGAGAGCTCATGTGGTAACATTTTTGTTCAAACAAAGACTACGTGCCTGTATTGGTGACCTTGCACTAGATATTTACTTTTTCACCTTTGCAAAATGGAGCAAAATGGATGCAGAGGGTTGCTTTTTAGTCATGCTTGTTCTGAAGTGTAATTTAGGTAAAGTTGAGTGCGGTGGAATTGTTTTCCAACAATTTTAAGGGCCAGGAAAGGGTTAAGTGTGGTGTGAAAAATTGCCAAAACATACCTTTTGTTGTCTTAAGTTCCACTGCTTCCCATGGAGTGTCTTTAGATAAATGAGCAAACTTTGCAGGTAATTTGGTTTTTATGTTGTGCTTTGCTCCTCCTCATTAAAGGCCATTAGGAGCTGAGAGAGTGCGGTGAAGATAAAGCTCTCATTGTGAGCCCAGCGGAGGTTCAGTGGGCCGTGCTGGCTGGCCATAGACCCTGCCTTCCATCCTCTGTTTTCTTTCAGAAATATTTGAGTGGGATCAAACTGTAATAAGATCCATGCGCACAGGGACGCACACACTCGAGCACACAGAGTCACGTTATACGCACCGACCGATTGTGCACACATGGCGCACACACATAGATTTTACAGCTCTATCTTGATATCTTGACAGGCAGCAAGGGGTGGGCTAAGATTGTGTTTTTTCTGCGAAAGGGCCACACTGAGAGAAATGAGAAGAAACAGCTCTGTCTTATGATTTGAGATGAAACACTCCCCTCTCATGGAATAAAATCAACATGCCTCTCTCATAAAACTGCAACCCCTCTGTGCACGCGTAGGATCGTGGCCGCAGAGACAGAAAGGCTAAGGCTTTGTTTTTTTCTGAGCTTGAAATAGCATTCAGGAGAGAGCAGGTCAGTCCACCCCTTTCCCAGAAGAAGCTACCTGAGCTTGCGGCTTCCCCCCCTTACATTCATGCACCCTGTCGCCACCACTTCACAGGCCGGCGACACTCCCTGCGTAAACAAATAATGTTTCAAATGCTTACTGAAGTGTTGTGGGGCTTTTTCTGTGAACTGAGTTGGTGCGAGCGTCGATTTGCTTATATAATCGGGTCATTTTAGTGTGCGTGCAGGATTTGGTCTATGTGTTCGTTTTTAGCCGGGAAGTTTTTTTTGCGTTTGATCTAAAGTGGAGAGATTTACAAATTAGGCTCTGGTAAATATCAAACATTGTATGTACTGTCGTGTTTATGTTGGTCCAACCGGTTGACCCAACATGCCTAATTGGTAAAGATGGTTGATCAGTTCTATCCCTTTTATGCCATTCATCACTTCTGTATCTCTTTTAAAAAGATGAAAGTAAGAAAACAGATAAATCCAACAGCGTTCATACATGTGGCGACCCACCCACCCCTGAATCCCTTATCCCCACCCACATGCAGGAACTAGTAAAGCTCTTGAAAGTGATGCTGGGGGCCGGCGGTGGGAGTGAAGCAGATTGCAGCCCCCTAGGCGAATGTAAGTCCTGCTCCAAACACTCATTTACTCTGTCTGACAATAGTAACAGAGCACATCTCAACCATCCTGATGAAAACTCTCCGTCGCCCAAGGGTGAGATTTTAGAGAATTTGAAAGACGGTCTGAGATCTAAGGTTATTTATGTAAAACGTCTTTGATGTTTCTCTGCCTCAGTGAGTTTGTTTGAAGGATATTCTCCAGTTAAAATTCTTTATTAAGTTTCCGTAAGCTTCCCCTTAGCAATCGTTCTGCACCCATACTAGCGAGATGTCGGTTTGTGTTGCATCTGGACGTCTGTAGCTCGCAGTTTCACCGCCAGGAATTTCCCATCATCGCATTTTGTTTGAAAGAAACTTTGTTTGTCAGTTAATGTCTACGCTGTGTCGGCGCACAGCTATTGATTAAGTGTTCGCTATGTTTTCAAAGCGTGGCTGTTGAAACGTGGTCTCGATGTGCCACGTGTGTCTATTAAAGTGTGCTTGTGTGTGTTCGCAGTCACATTCTGTATCTGTGACTGGGTTGTAATGCAGCCCACCTGTTTCCTCACCCTGTGTTGTGGTCATGTGGAAATCAGAATGATGCCCTTTGAAGTAGGTCTCATTGCTTCCTGTATAACCGTATGCATGAGAGTTTGTGTTTCCTCCCACTATTGGGGTTTTTGTGATCTTTGCGGCCCACGAGCCCCTGTATTCAAGAGGCGGTCTTCTCATCCCTGCTGTGAGAATTTACGCCTTTTGATCAACAGAGAGTCCATGATACAACCCCGAATACTGTCTGCAGAGCGGTAGAATTGTTCTTCCAGTAATTACTGCACTCGGTGATGAGGTATCTTGACAGATGTGAAATGAAAGGACAGCAGGGGCGAAAAGACCAGTGGCTGTTTACAAATTATTCTCAGACCAGCGATATATGTGCTGCAGCTGAGAGATGCTTTCTAATAAGCCTGCTGGAATTTGTCGCCAGATGTGGAAAAGCAAGCAAATCAAAACTGTTTACATGCGTGAGCTTGTAGTGCGAGACGTCACAATCAGCACAGAGCCAGTTTATCACAGTGAAAGAGACCCCAAATCCATCTGAAGATCTGTAAAGTGGTGTTATGGTTTTGTGATATTTCTCCACACTTTTTTGCTATTTTTTGAGAATAACTGTGTTTGGACAAACTGATCAAATTTTTTTTTTGTAAGTATGTACAGTACATAAAAAGTCATTTTTGTGATTTATTGTTTTCTACATCAACATTTTATGAAAATATAACCTTGATATCTTTAATATTGACTAAGTAATGACATGTCAAAGATTGAAATCATAGTGATATTTGTAGGTGAAATCAAACTTTGATGCTCGTTATCTCATAATTTGAATTGAAAAATGATCCTGAGAGTAATTTTGATTTTTATAGGTAAATTGTTTGCAGTTCAGTTCTCATAGTAGAAATGGAAAGTCATGAACATCCAGTTTAAAACATAGACAGAATGAGCAGGAGAAAAGATTCAGTTAGATAGTGGAAACCGTTCTGTAATTTTACTCTGGCTTTACTTTTGGTGCTTTATTATGTTTATGTTTTGAGGAGAAGAGCACGGCCTTGCTGGTGTCGCTATGTGAGGTCTTTCAGTGCTGTGTGTCTTAACAATGAAAAACAGCCTCATTCAACATCAACTTGGCTTTCCCAAAGCGATCCTCTTTGTGACTGTAAGCTAAAGCCAGTGATCAGCTTTTTCCATCAACAGAGTGTAAGCGCTGGTGCTAGTGTCCGATTCGTTCTGCTCATTTCACAGGCTGGAAAAATTGCTGGTCTCCAACCAATAGCTAGTAGTAACATAAGATAGTTTTCAAAACATCGGCTTTAGAAACAAAACAAAACTTGATGGTGTAAAACTAGTTTGCTACAATTGTGACAGATGACTCTGTGACCAGAATTTAGGTTTTATCATAATGTTCAAATAAGTTCATAAAACTTGGATTAAGATTCATACACAATTGATTCCCATGATTATCAAAGACTTAAAGAGGTACCATTAATATAATGTGAAACAGGCATGCTTTCTCTGATATACTGGCAGCACTAAAGACAAATGCCAGTCTGACTTGGTCAAAGTAATTCTCATTCTTGCAAAGAGCTTCTGAAAGTATACAATTAAACAAAATAATCAAAGCGTGTGACAGACTGCTGATTTGATTGCATTTATAGATTTAGAACAGCCTTTAAAGGCATGTGATGTCTTTCCCTCAATTTGAACCTATTTGTAGATGTCTGACAAGAGTGTATTTTCAATTTGTGTCTGTGTTAAGGTTTAAATTGCTCCTTGTTTGTAACACTTCAGGCTATTGAAGGAGAAGTTCACCCAGAGATTAAAACTGATGTCATCTAACATTTACTAACAGTGCGATTTTCTTTTTTCAAACGTCCAAAACTTGTCATTCACTAAAAGGTTATTTAGTTGCTCTCCAATTACATTTCCACATATTGGCACGTCACGTTTGAGCACATCTTGGAAAGTTTCGGAAAGGCGTGCGTGTGAGCATATGACTTTTGGCAGTTTTATGGGTGAACTATTCCATTAATCCAAGACCATAGACCTTTGTTGTGTTGTACAGAATGTGAAGACCGTAACCGTGCTGCAGTTTGTCCATCACTGAGGTAACATACAATCCTGAGGGTGACATCAGCTACATTACATCATTTACAGCAGAATGAAGAATTATATAACTTGAGGATTTATGTCCTTTTTCTAGCCGTATTTTCCTCTCTTTTTTTTTATCCATTCCATAAAAACTGAACAGTCCCAAACACACACCCTGCCCAGCCACTTAGTCAATCTCTGTAACAGCACCACCTCGCCAGTGAAAAGTGAGCCACGGCGAGGTGGACACAGGGGCCACCACTTATATTCCCTTACCTCATTGAACCTCTGTATCTCTCGCCCTCTCTCTCTCTTTCCCTCCTTTTATCTTTTTCTCCCTCTCCCGTATTCCCGTTGCCTGGCACAGGGCCTCAGGTTTCCACCGCAGCCCCAGAGCCTGCCCACACTCCCCCAGGGCCCCAAGTGCTCCAGGATACGGGATGTGGAAATAATGTGACTGGAGTACTTCCACCCTGCCTCCAGAAAATCAGGTTCTGCGGATTGTTTATTTGAGGGGAAGGAGGCCTCAGCCAAACATCCTGTTTTAAAAAGCTTGCCTGGGTTTTGTAGCACAGGGGCTGCTCAACTACCCCTTTGACGGCAGGGGGAAGCTGAGGAATGTTGAAGAGAAGGCCAGCGGCCTGGAGGTGATGGGTTAGAAGGCGTGTTCGCGTATGTGTGAGAGATGTCTGCGTTGCATATTTTGCTGATTTGAGGCGTTGATGCAAGTTGTTATTTTGTCTGGGATAAGCAGAGCGTGCAAACAGACACGGCGCAAACACAGACGGTACTGAGCTGTCACGGCTATACCATACCCATCCCATTGAGTGTGTGTGTGTGTGTGTTCCTGTCCTGAATGACCGGCTTCCTCTTCCCTTTACATAACACACGTAAACAAGCCAAACACAAGCTCATCAGCTGAATTAGTCGCCCACCTATACTGTATCCCACACCAGAAATTTGGACGTGCGTTTGTTTGTATCACATTGTTTGTGTCTCGGTGGGAGCTTAGCGTGTTTGTGTCTTTGTCAATGGGTTTGCGTGTGTGAGCGCATGCATCTTGGCCTCCTCGATGAGAAATTGGACTTGGATTACAGGGATATTAGATTAGAAATGTTTTCGCTCGCTGTGTTGTTTGACTGTTATAAATATTTCAAGATGTGAAGCGTTTCGGAGAGAGAGAAAGAGGGATCTTTTTTCAAAGAGCTTTGTAGTATTGTCTTTGCATATTGCTGCCACATCAGTCATGGATTTCACAAAATCAATATCACGAAAACTATTTGGCAGTATTATAATAGCTTCATCTTTTAAATGAGTGTGGCATTAGTTTCAGTCTGTATGGATAACAGAAATCTTGCTGTTCTAGTGCAATGTGGCGTTTTTCTGTACAGTTGTTTTAAAACACTGCTGTGCCTCAATTAAAATGACTTTTTTACACACTAGACTATTTTTGTAATACAAGATTTCTCTAAAAAGCACGTATAACATAACATGAATTGTGATTGGTCATTTCGCATGTCAGTCAAATGGATTTTCCTCTCTAAGTGGCTAGTTTTTATCCTTAAGCTGGTAATGTTACCTTGTGTTTTTTGTCTTTATTTAAATCTATTACAATCCAGAATCATTATTTCATATAGTCTGTTAGTTATCCAACATGTGAGCCTGTGCAATCTAAACACACACACAACCTCCACAGAGCTTGTTTAAAAATGCAGTCCATTTGTACAGGTTAATATTTTCCCAGTCACCCCACCCCCAGCCGATACTGAGTGAGCCATCCAGTCCTGCAGTGCACTCTGGGAAGGCCGGTGCAGCCCATCGCTCCCTCCACCCTGCACGCCGCTGCGCCTGCCTGCCTCCTCTAATAGAGCCATTCATTCAGTCCAGGCCACGGGGTTAGGGAAACAAATAAAGAGGCAGCCATGCCATTAAAAATGTATGGAATGTCCAACTGTTAGTTTAGTGTTTTAGCCAGCCTCCTCTCAAGGCTGCGGACGAAGGAACAATATTCCGTTGAGCGACCATCACTGTCAAAAGCTTTTGCTGGTCTCAGCTGGGGAGAAGACGGAAAAGGTGGCCATTTTTATTTTTCAACCTGATAATTCCCTAGCCTGGTACCGGGGCCTGCGGTTTGATTGACTGGCTAAAATAAAGTGAAGAATGTTTCCCCCCTTCCTCCCGAGAGGAACATTGACAGTTGTGCAGGGACCTATGGCCGTCAGTATTTTTAAAACTGGGAGAGCCAACGCATTCCTTTGGCGTGCAGAATGTGCCGTGTGGATTAACTGCAGGGGCCCGTCGAGTCCGACATCATCACGTTAACCCTCGTTAAGAAAGATGCACAGAGCATGCATGAAGAAAATGTGTACGTGCATTTGTACATGTGGCGCAATGAAGTTGTAGCCTCTATTCTTTATGTTGCTTGACAAGTGTGGTTTTGTCTTTGTGTACATATTTCTTATTGAAATAAGAATTAGTGCCAGGAAATATCAAAGGGACAGATTACAATAGCACATAGCATCACAATGTTTTGTTTAGGTTACAAAGCCATGAACCTGATGAACTTACATTCGCATTCTAGTGATTGTACTTTTTTCAAATTTATTTGATATTGGACACGGTTTGTGAGTGCAGTATGATTCATAAGTGGTCATTAGTATTTTTGATACCTTTCCCCATAAGAGAAAGACTGTAGTTCAACTTTTAAAAGAACGCTGTAATATAGATGATCTTAACAGACATAAACTCAAAGCCACAAAACTCTCATTGCACTTTCATCAGGTCATCAAGTGTCATTTTGTGCATGACGTCCAGCTCTCTCTGTGTGGTAAAAGAGTAATTTTCTGACGTAATGTTATTCTCACACTGGATGCATTTGTCACAGCACATTTGAGTTTCCTGTCTTTTTTATTTTGAATGTGTAATTTCTCGTTTATGTTTTTCTGTTCCTTTCCACAAGTTTGGCCAAGCAAGAATGATGTACCCTTGTTTTAGAAACGGGTGCTACAATCAAAAGGGTCGAACGCAGTGCACGCTTGTCAAGCTAACTCATATTGGCATTGGTGTATTTTTAGATTTTCCAGAACACCATGAGGAGAGTTGTTATTTTCCCCCGTGTGTTTGCTGCTCAAAAATATGGAAATATTATTCAGACTTACCGAGTGGGATCTGTATTTCTGTCATCAGAAAGAGCTGAGCTCACAAAGGGGGAATTCTGTTAAAACCTCAGCGAAGTCAGATCCATTACTTAAATCTTTAGGAGCTATTCAGCACCAAAAAGAACATAACTTGACACGTTGGTCTCGACTACGTAATGCATTAGCAATGCACCTGGCAAATTGTACTTAATTTTTCATTCCAAAATGTGTCGGACCATAATTCGCAATGCTACTATATATCTTTCAGTAATCAAGCAGAATAATACATAGCTATTGCAAAATAGTCAACTTATTCCAGTGACCAAAGAAGCCGGCGACTGCTTTTCCTAGAACGTAAGATTCCTTGATCTCAGCGCTAATGACTGCACAACAGATAAGAGAGATAGATAGAGAGACCTAGCGATCAAACTGCGATCAGTCACTCTTTCACTCATCTAGCCACAGCACGTTCTCTGATCTGATTAGTGGTATGACGAAACACGCTGTACCTGTTTTAGTTTGCCCTGTTGGTCAATCTGCGCACGGAACAAAAGACTCCCTCAGAGACACAAAACGGGATTTGTGAGCGCCGGCGAGCGAGAGGAACGCTAAGTTGATCGCGCCGGCTTGACGTATTTGCTCTGTGTCCAGAGTTTGGTCTCTCTTGCTAAATGCAATTAGAGGCCTCAATGGGGAGTTTGTGCCATACCTCAGTGGCCCTTATTGAGGACTTTGTAAACCCACAGCAAACAGACTCATTCGCTTTTGTGGGCTATTTCAGAGTTTCGAGTGGTTTTCTGAGGTTAATGTTACAGCGGAGTGTGTATTAAAGTGGGTGGCTTCTAAATCCACAGCACGACAGTGCAAAAACTGTGAGCTTGCAGTGTGATAAACTGATGTTCGTATGACAACATGTGGTTAAACAGACACATTTTGAGTTTTTTAGTAAATGGTGGAGCATTGCATATGCAGCGCAAAGGAACATAAGTTTAAAATCCAGGGAACACACATGCTGTTAACAAAATGTATACGTATTAGATAAAAGCATCTGCCAGATACATTTAAGTAAGTAAAAGTGTCATTCTTGCATTTTAACAGGTACCATAAACATTTTCCTTGTTCTTGAGAGATTGAGATTCATTCATGCTTTTGTGTGTGAAACAGAAGGCGACGGCTGCGCGGCTGCTGTCAGAAGACATTGGCTTGAGTGTTTATGATCCAGTGGGCTAATCAATAGCAGCTCATCATCCGATCTGTGTGCGTGTCCATCACCTCACAGACGTGCTGTATCCAAATACACAGCCTTCATCTTAAATTAACCTGAGCTTTGAATCTGTCTCAACGTTGGTGCGGGTCCCCGCTGTGAAACCGTACCTTCTGCGTAACGTTTGGCTGCCATTTCCCTGAGATGCACGGAGGCTTGATGTCTTTTGTCACAGAAGTTGTTGAAATGATCAATTCCAGTTCTCTGATAAATAGTATTAGAGACTGTTTACACCTGGTAGTAACGTGTATCTAAAAGGCATTTTTGTGTGTTGCTAAATAATATAAAGCACAAAACAAGAATAAAAAATAAAATATTTTACTAATTTAATCTCATTTTACTTTAATCTTAGTACAAAGTTTAGTCTTATATTAATTGTACTATAGATATGTGTGCTTCACATGAGCTTTAATACAAACCGTTCTTGTGTGTGTGCTGTTCCAGATTTTTGGATAGTATGGTTTTTATGTTTTAGTTTAAAACCAAAGTAGATATTGTTTGGTTTGTTTAGATTGATTGATTTGCTGTTGTTACTCAGTAGTTTACTGATCTGCTTACAGGTTCATGTGTTATATTGTCCCTCTAATAATTGTGCCGTAAACTGCTTTGAATAAAAGTGTCAACCAAATGACAAATGAGTAATTCACACAGTGAGTGAAAGGGCCTCAGTTAATCAGATCTTTATGACTTAGGTTATGGATATTTTCATGGCTGTGCAGAATCTACCTTTAATCCGCCCTGCTGTATCGACAAAGTACAGAACACTGACACTCAAGCACAAACCAAACCTCTGTGCCATGAACCCTGACAGAAGCAGCAGTGGTGTGAAATTGTAACCGAGCTGTAGATGGTCTGTTTCTGGGAGTTCGTCCTTCACACTGCCCCATCTGTTCTCATGATGAGTTGTGCAGGGACCTTTACGGCATTCAGATTGGATCCCCCAGTCTGCTGAGTCTTGCCTGTGGAGATCAGTACACAGATCTGTGGGTCTTTGCACTGCTTGACTATGCTGTGGAAATCACTGACGAGGCGCAGCGATCTGACCTGCAGAGATCGCATACTCATTTATTTGTTGCTGTGGGCTCAGATGGCCCATGTGTTGAAATGTCAACACTAGTGAGTGGTAAGGAATCCAGAGAGTCAGGGCAGTCAAAATCTGACTAGCTAAGCTGGGCTTTATATGGGACTGAGGTGTGAATCTTGCGCACATTTAACCAAGTCGTCATTAACACTATAGAGCCATAGCGAAAGGATTAAAATATATAATAGCCAGTCACAATGCAATCTGCAGGTGCTGTGTAATTGTAGGCTATGAATTTAGTTTTTCTGTATTTTTGTGTGACGTAATGGAGGAAAGAGCCATGTGTTCACAAATTTGCTTGTTATTGCATCAGAATAGCATTTTATTGTGCTGAAGTTAAATAATATTAGATTTTCACTGTATGATTATCGTAGCCAAAATATGCAGCCAGAAAATCACAGTATAGTGTTATTGCAATATTGAAATATCAGTAATTTTTTGTGTGTTTTCTCAGTTTTGGCCAATGAATCACACTCAAAATACAGGAGGAAAGTATTGTTTTTAATTATTATAAGTATATTTTTTGGTATATTTTAACATTCGTAATTGTATCCAATCACAGGTTGTGTGCCTAAATGCAAAGACAAATCATATGCTCTAAAATTATACAATATTTCATGGCAGCCTACTCTTAAAACAAATGTTGAGAAGCATTATCCCTAGATGATTTTTGTGTGATTACATAGTACAACAATATAGCATGTAGCGCCACACAAAATAAATGTCTGCAATTGTAGCTATAAGGGAAATAACATAAAAATGTTTTTTAAATGTTTTTCTGGATTTGTTGGTCAGAATTGATGCAATTACACTAGTTCATTTCTGAGCGATTGCATCTTCCTCAGCATGAATCCATAACTTTAACTTGTACCCTTCAGACATGTTGTTTCACCACTTTACAGCCCAACAGTGGAAAAAAGAGCCTGAGAAAATAGTAAAAACTCCCCAAAATTAATCAAGTAAGTGAAGAAGGAAAAAGAGGAGAGGCTTAAAGAGAAGTAAAGCCATCTGTGTGCGAGTGCAGTCTCGTTTAGTGCGTCTGGCTGATAAAGCCGTCTTTGATGGCAGAGATAGTGCAGACGCCAACCTAAATGTGGCCCGTTACTGTGTCGTAAGTCGCCCTGTAGTGATAGTTGTCTAAAAAATCAGAGCCGTACCAAAGAGAAGTGGGAGGGAGGGAGATACGGCGGGATTGTTTTATGTTTCCCTTTTTTCTAGTCCAGGCAACCGTGTTTCCAGAAAGCAGCTTTACTTTCTGACCCCAGTAAGCAGAAGAATGCCCGGGCCTGTCAAGAGTGGCGTCAAAGATGAATTCTGTCCTCCATAAAACTTCACTGTTCTCTCTCTCTCTATTTCTTCTTGTTGGCATAAACATTGCCGGACTTTCTCCCCCTCTGCCTGTCAGGCCAATGGTACAGTCTAATAGCTGGAGGGAATCTAATCCTTGGCACAGGATAAGAGACTTAGACTCCCTCTCCATTCTCTCTCTCTCTCTCTCTCCCTCCCAGTTCACTCCGATTCAAGAAAGCTTCCTTGCCATGAATGTTAGGATCACATTATTTCCAAAGCAACAGTGTCTCTCCCTCTCTGGTTAAAGGCTCTGGCAGGAGAGCTGTGCAGGAATGAGTTCATCTTTTCAGAATTCCCTGGATTAGAGAGGATGAAACATCCAGAGTTTGCTGGGAAGAGATGACAAGCTGCTGTTTTTCTCTTACGCTGTGGATCTGCCCAGAGCTTCGTGGACGTGTGTGTTTAGCCCAGGGCTGTTCTTTTGCTCTCCGCTCTTCTCTGTTCTCCTCCCTGCACGGTGCTTTTAAAAGCATTAGTGGAGAATCACATAGCACTGCCATTGAAATCAAGCCCCCTTTGTGTATTTTAAAGTTAACTACCTCCAACTCACCCTAAATTGAATGTTTGGTGTGGAGGGTGTGTGCGTGACTTTTGTGTCTGTCAGGGTTGTGTATGTGTGTTTTTCCACATATGCCAAAAATGTAAAAATGTGCATCCTATAGGGTTTCTTTCTTGAAAGATCAGAGAGATCATATGAGGTGGTATGAGTGAAATCTTATCTCATAGTAATCTGGTATCCTGTTACTGATATATATCACCATATAATGTAGTTATTTTTAGAGCTGTTTATTGAATATGTTAATTTGCTATAATTGATTATTGAACTAGACAAATGCAAATGAAACAGTGAGATCATCCAATAAATAAAAAGCACATTTTGTTAACAGCACAGACTTAAACTGTAAACCTTACTGTATAAAATAAATTCTGATTGGACAAGCTGCATTCAAAGCAATTTTTGCATCAAATTGTATATGGTATATACCGCCCAACCCTACATGAAGTGTTTTTTAGTGATGGGAATGCGACCGTCTGGCCTGGGAACACTCTTGTTTATCTTACTGATTGTGCGGCACGTCCACCAGAGCATTATGTACAAGCTCTGAATTTCAAAGGAAATACCTTTGTGGTTGTCTAGCTGAGTGTGTGTTTGCGTGTGTGTTTTGTGCATTTTAAGCTTTGTAAAAAAGTAGGTCTTTGTCTGAAGGCAAAATGGAGCAGAAATAAAAGACAAAGTAACCTTTAGTCTCACGGTCTCCGTTTTAAGCTCTTACTTTGTGAGTCAATACGGCCCTCGCTGTTGTTTGATCTCAGTTGCCCATGTTCCATATTTGCTTACCTTTTAACCATTTACTCTCTTATAGCTCAAACATTTTCAACAAATCTTTCACATGTGGGTAGACAGTGAAATGACTCAACAGGTGATCTGTAAGCTTGTGTTTTGCCATAGACGGAACATGTCTCTGAAAAGATTGACACTGACGGAGACAGTTTTAAGAATGTAATGGCAATAATAACACACTCTACCTTTTTAATGGGTAAACTGAGCTGTTGAGAGGTGCCAGGGTTAAATGAACACAGAGCGGTGTAATTGCTCCCAGCTTTTGTCTTTCACCCCTTGTGAAGTGTGTGTGTGTTGATTGAAAGTGAGAAAGTTCCCAATTACCACTTAGTCTGGCATTATTATTTGCTCTTAAAGTGACGGACGCGCAGCGCTCGACTGTTGTTAACAAAACCATTGCTGAGTCATTATGTGTACACAAGTTTAGATGTCAGACGCCTTTGAACTAACACCTCCTCGCCGCGCTTGATAGCTTAAATAAGGTTTATTATACTAAAGTAGAGTCATTGGATGCGATTAGAGTCGAGGTGCCGTCCGTCTGTCTGTCTGTTTCCCGCTCTGAGTAAGACTGTATTTCCAGCTCTGGCGGATTGTCAGAGACACTTGACTGACTCATGACTGAAGCCTCCTGGGAAGAGGAGACAGGAACTCTGCATCCTGCTTGTTGTGTGTCTGCTGATGTGCAGTTTCCAGACGCTACCTGAACACACGCACACATGCTTCAATGCGTTTCAACCATTTAATGTTGAAGTGTTGTGCAAATATATATATATATATATATATATATATATATATATATTAATTTATTTATTTTTTATTTTTTATTTTTTATTTTTTTTTATAATATGAAAAAATAATTTTTTATTTTAGGGGTGGTATAGCATATCATGATATAAAAAAATTAAGAGTAATGTCGATCTATGGCATTATTTCACAACTGTTGATATATTTTTTCGGTGTTTTCGGTGACAGACCTATTCAGTTTTTATTCTTTTACAGAAAGAAGGTTCAATTAAACTTTCAATGTTGTCAAATGTTTTAACAAATTTCAGTTTAGTTTTTACATTTTGTTTCAAATAACATTGTATTGTATGATAAGTTAAGCATATCATTACACCCCTATGAATTAAAAAAGTAAATAAATAATAAGAAACATTAGGTTCTTGGCATGAGAATATCAATACATTATTGTTAGGTAAAATATCACAGTACTTTGAAATAACAAACTTTCTCCCAAAATAAATGAGAGAATCTCTCAAAGGTTTTCGCCAAGATAAATGGCATGTCAAGAGCAGGATGATACGATGACAGACATTGTGCATTACCAAAATTCACAAAGGACGCAAAGACTGAGTAAATCAGAAAAACAGAGCGATGGCATGGGTTGGTTAAGATCTCAGAGATGATGAGTTCGCCCGATTTCTTCCCTTCCTTCTCTGTCTCCTTTCCCACTGATACAAGCTCACACGGCACCTCTCGGGCGAGAACAGCCAAAACACACACTCCCCTCTCGAACACAAACATTGGCTGATATTCTCTTTAACTCTACGCTTAAAACACATGAACACACATGCAGAACACCCTCAGGAAACGGGCCGGTCTCTGGGCTGAGCATTGTTCGCTCCCAAGCAAAACATTAAATAGATTATTAACCTTTAATCTTTGCACCTCGGCTTAAACCCACAAAAATGTCGCCACCCCCTTTCTGTTTCTCTCTCACATTAATCAAATCACAGCACTTCGGCCATGAAACTTCCCCTTTGGTTTTTGATTAGATATAAGTTGAAAGTTAGCAGCAGACTGTTTGTCTGGAGGCATGTTTTCCGGTATCCTTTTCTTTGCATTAACTTAACTGTTAGTTGTTATAATTCAGTCACAATATTTCATTAGACCATTTATGCAGGAAAAGCCGCCTTGCGAACTCAAGGACGATCTAAGGAATTCAGTAATGTTAACATGCAGGGGCCCATCGCAGAGGGAAGTGATGTGTGCATGCATGCTTGTGTTGATTCTTGGGGCCGCGTTTTGGGGTCTTGCTACTACAGCAGATTTTCAAGGCAGCGGTTAATGACCCGGGCATTTGTTCAGGTCTGAGAGCAAAGGAACGAGACCAAAGACCTGGTCCTTATAAATTCCCCCGCCAATAGCCTCTCAGGAGCAAAATAATGGCACCACTCAATGTGTCCGAGTTAATCTGAGCTGATAGCGTGAAGCTCGAGAGGTCATAGGGTCACGGGCTTGTGCTAAATTGTCAGGAAGCTGAAAGCTGTCCCCAAGCCCACAGCAGGAGCTGGCAGGGAGGAGACTCTCCTCCACCCAAGACATCACCACCATCACCCACCCACAGGAATGTGGAGGAGAACAGAAGGGGGAGGAGGGCATTTGAACCCATATGAGATCATAGCTTTTCCATATCCCCCGTCTTTTCTTTACTTTCTCCCCAGATTAAGTAAGCGCAGGCAGAAACATATACACGTGTGTGGCGCAGGCTGGTGTGGAAGCGTTTAAGTATGCGTGTGGATGAGGTAGAGTTGTAACTCACTCAGGGTTTGGCACTGCGTAAATGCTACAGACTGGCTTCTGGGCCATGAAAGTGAATTAAATGAGCTGATCTGGAGAGTTTTGGTTGTTCTCTCAGAGGTCTGTGTAATGTGTACTGGTGTGCATTTTCTTGCTTTAGGTGATGTGGGTATCTTTGCAAATCTGAAAAAATTAGGTATTATGGAGATGCAGTTTTTAAATGATTGAGATTTTACCAATGTTTTTCACTATAGTGATAGATCAGATGTCAATGTTTAGTCATGTGAGGCCTCTTAAAGTTTTTAAAGTATGATTTTTCATAGTCTGGTTAACTTGTCATTTCCATAACAGTCCATATTGCTCATAAATGTGCACTTGAAAATGAAAATAATTCTTTTGAATAACTATTTGATGTTTTTTGAAGAGTCATAACTTCTCCATTTGCTGAGTATTATTGCATTTGGTTTGTGCATTTTTATTCACAGACATCCTTCAAAGTATGTTGTCTCTCAAAAACGTGTGTTCTTTTTTATCACATCCATAACAAGTGTATTTCCCTTTTTAAATTAGAAAAAATGTCAAATCCATGACACTAGATTTGCTCTAAAAAAAGTACAGAGAATACAGAGATATCATTTTATGATTTAGTTTATTTCCCATGTGGTACTTCTAATGAATTAACTTTTGAAAGAGTGCCCTCTTGAGGTAACACATAACAATGCAGACTTAAGCTACTCGACTCACACCTTCTCTCCTTTCTGTTTCAGATGCCAGTCTGTCACCTGACGCCCCCAAGCAGAGTCACTGGTGTAACGTGGCATACTGGGAGCACAGGACACGGGTGGGCCGCCTCTACACGGTGTACCAGCCCGCCGTCAGCATTTTTTATGACCTACCTCAAGGCACAGGCTTCTGTCTTGGCCAGCTGAGCCTGGATCAGCGCAGTAGCACCGTACAACGAACGCGCGGGAAGATAGGCTACGGCTTGCTCCTCAGCAAAGAGCCGGACGGGGTCTGGGCCTACAACCGCAGTCAGCACCCCATCTTCGTCAACTCGCCTACTCTGGACGTACCGGGGAGTCGTAGCCTGGTGGTGCGCAAGGTGATGCCCGGCTACTCCATCAAGGTGTTCGACTACGAACGCTCGTCCGTGCTCAGGCAGGGGGCGGAGTCTGAGCTGCTGGACGGACCGTATGACCCGAACAGTGTACGCATCAGTTTCGCGAAGGGCTGGGGCCCTTGTTACTCACGCCAATTCATCACCTCCTGCCCCTGTTGGCTCGAGATCCTCCTCAGCAACCACAGATAACACACACAGACACACGGACTCGCTGGTGTTGAGAGACTGTTGGACTCCGCAAACTATCCCAAATATCATCTACTTAGATTTAATATAAAGTTTTATATATTATAAGAAATATATATTATACTTGTAAATACTGGAGTCATTTTTACGATGTAATTATTTATGTATGGTGCAATGTGTACATGGACAAGAGGAAAAACGGGAAATGCACTTTGGCTTATATATTATATATATAAATATCTATAAAGATAAAGAATCTTTCAATACCAATTTGAAAAATTATACAGCAAAAATAGGAAGAGCCTGGTTTTGGTGTATAGTTTTCATATACTATTAATATCCAGATGAAAAGCTAACACCATTCACACGTTGATAATAAAGTATTCGCATAATATTTGCTTTCTGTCTTTTACTTGTGCATTTTATATTCATTTGAACTAAATCGGTTTTTATATATAAAAAGCAATGAATGAGACCTGTACTGAAGACAAACTTCATGGTCTGATATGAGGCCTTGTGCACCATCATGCTCTCAGTTTGTTTTATTGGCTGTTGAAACAAACCCTGTGGAATTGGAAAAAATATGCAGGCATTAATTTCAGACTAGAATTTCAGGCTTTGGGCACATTGGCACATTGTTAAAACCTCTGGAATTAATCATTTAAACAAAGGGAGAGCGTTTCGGTGACCCAAAGAAGTTATTTTCAGGCGTTAACATCCCTTTTCACTCACATTTACACGTTGCTCCCAGCTAGGTTGGTGAAGAAGAAGAACTTACAGCCAGAGTTCCTTGAGGTCCTTGAGAACCTTGTTGGCCAGTATTGAGGCTAAAGGAGGAGCTTTATGATGAGAATAGATGATGTATCCTCAAGCATGGCTTTCTCTCTCCTCAGGCTGTCCTGTTTCCTCTGTCCCTTTCCTCTAGCATGCCTCCTGATGACCATCCGTGGTCAGTGGTTTACGGGTCCAGCTGCGCTTCTCAGCTCAGCGAGGAGAAGAGCCGATGGCTCCGGTCCCAGATCATTGATATGTCTTCATGAACGCACATGGCAAAACCAAGACCTTTGAACGAAACTATGCAGAGGCCAGTAAACTGCATCCAAGGTGGATGTGGTAGGGCTGGCTTCCTTTCTAATTGTGGGTGTTGGTTGTCCGAGTCGCTGGAGGGAGAGGAGGGGGCCGTCGAGTAACCTGCCAACAGCCGGTTCGACAGAAAACAACAATCCGGCCACGAAGGCAAACAATGCTCTCCTGCAGCAAGATAAAATGCACTGTTTATTTGACGGTTGTTGACTGTAATGTTTGCAGTACTGTAAACAGAGAGATGTGTGCGGTTGGAATCGGCTCGGAATTACCACACGGTTAACACTGGGATGTGGTGGTGGAGATATTGCAAAAACACTTTTGCCATCTCACACAGAGAGCAAAGCTCTCTCTCCCTACGCGGCGTCTGCCGCCAGCCCCGTGCCGAGTTCAAACAGCCCAAAGGAGTGGCTCCTCTCCCTGCAACTGGGGGCCATTATTCTGCTCTTTTGTGTCTGCTTTATGGGAAAAGGGCCCAGATCACCACTTGGGGAGGAACTGGCAGACTATTATACTAGGCAGGGCTAGAGTCTGAGACACATAGTACACAGATTACACAAGGCACCTCAGCGGGTACAAAAGGGGGCCTAATTAGACCAGGCCTGGGTGAGGTCCAGAGAAAAAGATAGAAGTGAGAGACGGGTTGCACGTCCGAGTAACAGGCCTGGGAACGGGCTCTTCTCTCGGGTGTGGGAGCTCTAAAACTCCAGTGTGCAGCGAGTATCAGAGGGACGGATGGGGGAGAGAAAGGGAGGAGAAACGGAAAAGCAGCGTAAGCAGCTTTGCGAGTGCGCCGCTACCTCAGGGATGGTATTGATTAACAGGGTTTCAGTCCTCTCGCTGCCAAAGATGTCTTAAGCAGCTTTGAGCTGGTGAAGTCCGAACAAGCACGCTATTTTGTTTGCCCCTTCATGTACAAAAACCCTCTTTAGAGGGTTATATCCTTAACTGTCCCGCTTTTCTTAAAGGAACAGTTCGCTCAACAATATTTATTTCAAACCTTGTATTATTGTACTGTGAAAGAGGCAGAATGTAAGATATAAGAAAAAATGATTTGCAGTAAATACTGATCATATAGCATCAGAAATTTGGAATGAAGCACATCAGTTTGGGCTTTTATGACAGTTTTATGGTTGGTATTATAAATCACCATTCACTTTCATTGTATGGAAAAGAAGAGCCAGGCAGAATGTCTTACATATTATTTTATGTTTCATGGAAAAGAGATAATAAAACCGGGGTTGGAATGATATGAGGGTGAGTAAATGATAATAAAATGTTCATTTTTGAGTGAACCGTTCTTTTAACAGCATTGTTCCAAACTGCTATGACAAAATTTACAGAGTCTCAATAAAGTGTTCTCAAAACTGAGTGTGCATGCAAGCTCTCGAGTGTCCCGAGTATGCATCTAAGTACTTTTTAAAGCATGGTTTGGAAGCCTTGTGATTATGACATGCTTCTTGCCAAACCCTCAATGAATTCCATGGGCCACAGAGTTCAGAATGTAATCCCTCCTCTGCTCCCCTGATGCATACAGGCTAATTACTGCTAAATGTAAAAAGTTTGGTTTTGTCACAATGCATTTATATAGTGAACTAAAATGTGCTTTATGATGAACCTTAACTTTATATGCTTAACTATGTTGATGGTTGGCATACTTTTAACTGAAAATGGAAACACTACAGAATGACAAATGCAGATTAGACTGTCCTTGTATGTCATTTCTGTGCATTTTTCTCCTCTAACCCAAATTTTAGTGACTTTTTTCCAAGTTGTCCTAAATCCTGCAAATGTACATCTGGTGCAATACTGACAAACATGCATACATTTTATCCTCACAGGTTGCTCTTTCATAATTTAGCAGACTCAGTCTAATAACTTAGTCACTTTTGTAGTAATTTTGTCTTTTGAACAGCCAAATGAGATTAAATTTTGACCACAGTATAAAATGTAAAATAATTGAGATCTCTAAAGTTTACGAGAGTCTTTCTCTTTGGAAACTAAAGCAAAAAACAATCTACTTTCCAGTTAATTCCATTGCTGTCTAGGAGAAACAATTAGGATATTAAATAGATGTTATTAAAGACATCTCATTTGTCATTTTGCTGTTCCACAAAACTGGAAGTATATTTATCCTGGCTATTTACCAAGATTGAAATGCTTTTGATCCTAGAACTTTAATGAGATCCCAAATATTAAACAAAATCAAGAGGTCAGGTTTATTCTTGCAGATTCACTCCTACACCACTCCCAGATAGTTCCCTAAGCTGTTATCAGTGTGTTATAAATATGTTCAGATATTGCAAGTCGTCACATCCTGTGAATCAGCCACGTCTTTTTGCATGATGATAACATCCATGACTTTCCGTGACAATCGTTACATTCCCACTGTACTAAAAAACAGTTTCACATAATCAGCCCAAATCTGGGAGCAGAGGAGCAGCTGTCCGATTACCGTACTCGCACTACACAGTAGCTGCTGTTGATGACCTGATCCAGCCCGGCACATCTGGCGCTGGCACAAACACACTAGAGTAATAGCACATTTGAGGGCGGGCGAGAGAGGAAGATTACACAGAGTGCCTGGAAGACTTCCTGCTCGCTCTCTCACGAGCTAGACCTGCGGAAGTCTTCTCACCAAAGCTTAGTGTGCTTTAATTACAGAAAGCCGCTTGTACTTTACCTGACAGCAGATAGGCAGACGTGCACGCACATGCTTGCTCGCTCGATGTACAGAGCTACAGACCACACTCGGGCTCGTATGAGAAAATGATGGTGACTTTTCTGTGTCTGAAATTTAAGACTGGATTAGTGTGAGTTGGTGTGGTTAAAGGTTGTAAGATGTTGTCAATGGTATCTTTGTGTCGCATTGGACACAAAAGTTTTTGTAAGTGTATCAGATTGGCTTCGTAGAGTTTCTGCTAGTGGTAAAATGCCCGCGCTAAAACTTTGAGGTGCTTTTGAGAGCACCAATGTTCCTGCGATGTTCCCTCCCTCTCGCTATAATTGCAGGGTTAAGAGGGGCCTCACTGACGTACACGCAGGATTTATTTTAGTGAGTTTCCACAGAGCTTAAAAGAATGCCGTAGCACACCCTCCACAGATACACACACGCAGTTTTGAGTCGAAAATGCAAACACAATTGCACTCGCTCAAAAAAGCACACAAACCCTTGGGCAAGTTTCTGATAGCATAAATCAAACAATACATCTTTATAACCTTCACCTTACTCGAAGCTCTCTTTAAGCAAGAGACACACAATAGACCTCGTTCATTTTTGCGGTTTCAATTCGCTTATTCACCGATGTTCCAGTCCTTTATTTGATCATTTATAGTCACTGCACAATTTCATTGAGAATATTTCCAATAAAGGGCTTCCTTGTACTCCGTGTTAGCACAAGCCTCAATACAATAGCCCGACCTTGTAAACTACCCCCGGGTTTTGGATTGCTTTACATTTTAAAGAGCGATACATTGTCTTGAAAATGGAGCAGAGAAGTATGTTTCTTGTTCTTTCCGTCTCAACAAAGAGACACGACGCCTGACTCCACTACAGTTCTCCCTTTCAGCAGCGTGTAGCCATGACAGTGAGCTGTGTCCCTACCCCTGAAACCTGGCCAAGAGACCCCCCCTTACAGAAGAATGAGAAAGGCATTCCTCTTTCAGTTAACCCCTACCAGGGGACAAGACTCCATTCAGATGGAATCAGACTTAAATGACTTAGTCCTGTTTTTTTAGAAAGGGAAGGTTAAGTTCTTCCTATAGATTCTCTCTATATGTTTCCCCCAGAGACAAGAGTAAGTAATGAGGGCAATGTTTTGTTAGTTTAGTTGTTGGGGCCGGTATATATTTTCTGTGGCCATATTTTCCTAATCTAATGTGGAGTAGAACAAGAAACAGACATGTTTTTGTGGGATGTCATTGTCAGTGTTTTTCTGTGTGTGACTACTATGAAATTTGTGACTGAAGCTAAAGACTAAAAGTATATACTTTAAAATTTGTGTTTTTATGACCATATCTCTAAAGCAGTATGCAGTTAAAGAAGAAATGTTTTTGTGGGATGTCATTGTCAGTGTTTGTTCTGTGTGTGAAAGTTTCTGAATGAGGACCAAAGCTAAAGACAAAAAAGTACATCGTTTAAAACTCACAATTGTAAAATTCTCTTCTTCTGTGTTCCTTCGCACAACATTGCATTCCGTGATCTAAAACTATGTAATGTTTGTTTAGTTTGGGGTGAACAAGCATCTCCACGTTTATACTGGTTTGCCCGCCTGTTCCATCAGCAGTAAGGAAGTGTTTTTTCCAAGGGGGTCTATTAAACAGAAAATGTATGCCGCTAACAGCCTCTCTCATTCTCTCCCTCTCGTCTCTCTCCTAATATGTTCCATATTGTGAGTTTAAATAGGGTGGATTCAGGAAGTGCAGTCACACTGCTTTGCCTTTCCAAGATTCCAGGCTGAGGTTTGGCCCAGTGTGGTGGTGGTTCTGCGGGTCCGGGCTCCTGGGCAAGCTTGTGTCGGGTTTCCTCCTCCTGGGAGAATAGGTGTCCACGTCGCCCGTTTGTGCTGTGCAATCCTTTTGTAAACGATGTGCTGTTGTTAAACATTTCAGCTGTTGTAGAAGCTTAGCAAAGTTGTTTTATACTCATAAAAGTCTCATTTTTGACGTATGAGGTGTGAGAACTAACAGTGCCCATGTTATGCGTGTGTGTGTTTGCCATTTTGTCCGTAGGCTGTACGTTGCATATCCCGAAGATAATCTGGAGAACTTCAGGAACACTTCAGCAAAGCAGAGGAGATCAGAGATGTGCTGTGAATACCTCCCTCTTTCTCTACTCCAGCTAATCAATCACAGAGACTGCTCTACTGCTGCCAAACATCTGAAGTGTTTCTAGCAGGGGAATTAGACAGAGCAGTGTTGTAGCGCTCATTCATGTCTTTATCTCGGGCTGTATCTCACGCAGAATTGCCTGTGGAAAAATGCCTCTTGACTTTAGGTAATATTCTTATTGTGGTTTTAAGTTTTGATGTTTGCGTGTGTGGAGGGTGAAAGAGAGTTTTGAGCACTGAGGAAAAAAGATGAGTGAATGGATTGTGCTTCAGCTTAGAGGTCAGGTTACACATTCCAGGGGCACACACTATTGCCTGTCTCCATACTAAAATACCTGTGTGCATTTGTGTGCATGTGTGCATTTGTTTGTGCATGTAACCTCGTACATCATTTTCATAATCGACATAAAATCTCCATGCTGCTTCATGCTTTTCAACGCCCTGACGCGCACAGTATTCCTTTTCATGAGCCGTGGTTCATTTTTTCAGCATTTAATTCCAGATACGATATCCAGCATATAATTACAGTATTGTAGGAGCAGAATTACCAGGCATTAGTCTGTGGAAGACTTTGACATTACTGGGAGAGAATAAAGCTGGTATGAGGGCCGGGATCCAGAGCTGTGGAGAGGGGTAATGAGAGAGAGAAGCCCAGAGGCAGCCACTGTAATTGGGCTGTAAATGTCCAGAGAGCCCCAGGGACCAACTCCCGCACATGGACTTTCCAGATGTTGAATGTTCAATCATTCTGATATCTGAGTCACAATGGCCACACCCATATAGAGGTTAAATGATCTCTTACACTTTTATAAAAAACGTTTTCTGTTATTTGCATTAATTAACTGTTCGGTATAAAGATTCACTCCGGTCTAGAATATCAAATGTTTGGTTTCATTTTATAGGGAATTGTTTATAGATAATAACCTGATTCAAAACCAGGATTCCAGTTTTTGTGGTAAACATTTAAAGATGTATACAAGGCTCTAGTAAAGAATAGCCTCGAGCTGATTTCATTACTGTAAGTAACAGGCTCACTACCACATGTATTTGGAAGAAATAGAAGCCATAAGCAATCGCATATGAGAGCCTAAATGAAGGAAGAATACGGAAAGAGAAAAGAAAAGACGGGAAAGAAAGAACGCTGCTCTTTTAGTCTAATTTGCGGAAAAGCTCATGCCCTTAAAACTCTGAGGAATTCAGTAAGAGAAACCACGAGAGTGACTTTAAGTGCTGTTGGTGCCTACTGGACTCCTGTGTGTGTGTGAGAGAGAGCTGGACCAGGCCCTTCCACACTGTGGCTTTGATTAAAGCAACAATGCTGTTTATTTTACTATTTTCTGACTTCTATGAAAAAACAAGGAAGAGGGAACTGAATGTACAGCAAATGACGTTTTTGTTTATTAAACATCACAATCAGCTGATTCGCTGGTGGTTTCGGCCGTTATTTACGCAAGTCTTTTTTCCTGTACGATGACATAAACAGGCTGTCTCATAACGCACGATTCAGATCCAAGAAACGAATAAAAAACATGTCTAAACTGAATATTTAACAATTATTCAACAACAAGAATGTTCTGCATACAGTATAGTGCAAGACAACAGTATTTAGTCTACATTAATCCATTCCTGACATGAATATTGCCCGTTCAAGTATGAATTTCACAAAGTAAAGAGCAGGAAAGTGTGGATATATCTGTTTATCCTTTCTTTGTGTGCTTTTACCCGGCCATATCATCAGCCGAGGGATCCGCGGCTCAGAAAATTTTTGCTAAAGGCTTTAAAAGGTCCCGGCAGCACTCTGTGTTAATAACCTGTCTTACCGCTGAGCCGCTGTGTAACACAAGCCCCCGCTCACATTCCTCGCTCTTTTGTTCAACTGCGTTTTGAGCTTTTCAGACTGCAGGAGCTCCTGACTGCTTCGCTTGTCTTGTGCCATCCTACTGGAGGCTGTTTAAGGCCTTAATCTAGACCTGTCTGTCAGCTGTGCCCTGTTAAGGCCCGAACTGATTGACTATGAATGCTAACTTCTGTCAGCACCTGGGAGTAAAGACCTGGGGTTTTGGGGATGGAGAAGGGGAACAAGTGATTTGAGATGGAAAGGTAAGACGGACAGAGAGAGATACACAGATGGGGTTGACTGTGTGGGTTCGCTGCACGTAAGCTTTTTCTCTAAAAGCGTGTCAATAAAAGGAGCCATTATAATTGAATAAATCACTTTTTGGGGAAATTGTTATTACCTTTTTAGTGTTATGTTTTGCTTGGTGGCTGCAGGAATTAGCTAGTCATGTGAAAAAAGCAACGTTTTAAACCTAAACCACTTGTATATTGATTTTGCCAAAAAGTTTAAACATTGTGGCTCTGTGGCGCTCTCAAAACATTAACCTAACAAACACTTTATAAAACATAGTAGGCCTACAGCTCAGTAAACATATCAACATAGTAAATACTGCTATAGTTGTGTAACATTTAGAAAGCTTTTAAAGTTTCAAGTCATTTAAACTTAAAACCTAAAAATCGACCTAATGCTAATTGCATTACATGTATTTCAAATACCTGGAGTTTGTAATCGGGTCTTGGCCTGGCGGAGACCTTGAGATTGTTAAGGCAGGTTATTGAAGGAATATATTACATGTCAATGGTGGAACTTCGCAGCGAAAGAGCAGTGAAGTGTTTCCATCTGGCCCTTTCCATGGCGGTTTAGTGTCCAAACCTAACACATGCTCTCACAGATGGATTGATGCCTGTTCAATGTATACCATTAAACCCACAGGTTCACCGGACAGCTACGCGGAAAAGTGCAGTGTGCTTGCAAACCTCGGGGAAAAAACAATATTCAAAGAAAGAGTAGGTGAAAAACGTACATTTTCTAAGAAGGTGTCATGTGTTACTGCAACGTTTCTGGCCTGGTTCTCACGGATTCCTACAGGGAGATTTATGTAAGCGCCCTTCCCCTCGCCTGCGGCTGCAGGTACGAGTGGCGGCAGTCTGTCAGGGTGACGGCGCTGACGATGTTCAAACAGTCATTAACAAGACCAAGAATCCCTATTAGGAATGACCCTGCAGGTATGAGAGAGCAAGTTTAACCTCAGGCTTGACAGCGGCACGTACAGACTCATCACTTTGAAATGCACACAACGCTTAAATATAACAGTGGTGGTTAAAACCAAGTTAGAACAGTTTTCTTGTTGCTGTATGTTTTCCAACTATCTGTATCTGCTGTATGATTCTCACATGACATGTCAAAGCAACAACAGTCACAGTAGTTGAATGTTTTGAAATATTATGAACTGTTTTTACGATACTACCTCAAATTTAGTATTCACAAACATGCCATCATTTCAGCCCTGTCGGCTTCTCTTTTATATCCATGTTTTCTTCTGCTTTTCTTCTGAAGATTATTAATATAAATGCAGTAATAACTGCCCAGAGGCTTCTCTAAAGTCGGTATAATAGCAGGCGCCTGAGATGAGACGGGGGAGCCTTCTGCATTCTTCCTGAGAGACGTGCATGCTCAGACTCGCAGCTGATGTTTGGAAAGCGTGCACCTTGTCTTGCTAACACGCTCCTCTTCTGTATACACAACAATCCAAGCGTACAACAGGTAGTTTAGCACAACGTCTGTAATGCATGTGCTGATGTGAAGCCCACATCAAGCTTAATTTATTTATTGCATTTATGAAAAAATTGTTTTTAGGGAATTCTCTTAAATTCAGTGAATTGATTATTGATAGTGGGATTTTGCATTTAATATCTACTAGAAGAACAAAGTTCACTTTAAAAAAAGTAGTTTGCTTCCTTAAAGTAATTAATTTTTTTTACATTATTTCAACTCATTTAAAGTGATTTTAAATTGAGATAAACAAATGCAGCTCACTGGCCAAAATTTAAAACAGAAAGTTAAAATGTCTTTTAAAGCCAAGTTGATTGTACTTAAAAATCTAAAGCAGCAAAGAAAATTTTACAGTGTTGTTTTATTATTCTGTGTGTGTTTTTTGTATAATTTTTCTATGTTAACATAGACATCATTGATTGTTAGGGTTAAAAATATCCTTCTTCCGTTCCACCGCGCCTGGATGTTTTTAAATGCAAGAAAGCATCCTGTGTGAACGGCCTCTTTCACTGCTTCTACAGGATCATTATAAGGCCGTTGAGTGCATGCTGGATTAGTTGAGCCACATCCCTGAGCATGGCACATTTTGGCACACTTTCTGTACTATGTTTAGCCCCATCTGGGTTTTCCTATGACTTTCCACTAATTTTCTGCTGTCTCATTTAGAGATCATTGTGGGGAATTTTCCCCAACAGTATTGAGGGAATTTTGGTGCCGACTGCATGTCTGTCATGGTGTGACATGTGATGATGCGCCCTATTATAAAAGCAGGTACAGTATGTGTGAAAGGCATCAGTGTTGCAGAAGGGTCACACAGGTCACAGCTGAATAAGCCCATGTCAAAGAGCCATTTTTATTTTGTTTTGACTGGACAAATATTTGTGAGTCCATTATGGGGTTACACCTACAGACACCAGCTCAGGAGACAGTAGGAATTTGTTTTCATCCTTTTTATCTTTCCCCTGCCTCCGTCACTCCCCACTTTCCCTCCCTTACTCCAGAGTTTTTAATATCAAAGTACACTGTCTGACAGGAGTAAGTCAAGAACAAGGGGGCTTTTGTTGGATCTTTCTAGAACCAGCCAGGGACGACAAGAGCTTGTCAACCCTTGTTCAGCGTGAAAAGGAGATGCAGGGAAAAAAGAGGGCGAGATGGAGAGAACTTCATTTGTGGAGCACAAAAGAGATTTTTCTCTCTGTCTGGTTCAGGCAAAGGTTTGAAACTGAATATCTTAATTTCACTTTGTCGGGACGTACAACAGATGTATAACAAAGGTTTCCTTTTTCTTCAAGCACTCCACCACTTTGTTGTTTTCAAGATCATGACTTCTAACAGCATGAAAATAACTGTACTCTCCTAAAGGCGTTTTTGAAGAGAGGAGGGGTTTTACCGCCGTTAAGCTGTGCCCTGACGTATTATAGATGAAAAGCATGGTTTAGCCTGGCTGATTGAAAGAGTAAAACCTTTATAGTTAAAAAACTATACGGCTGTTCAACTGCCAGGCGTTGCCCAAGGATGTGGTTTGTATTGTTATGCAAGTTTTGCAAGTTTTGCAACCAACAAACAAAAGTGCGAGACATCTGAAGTTCTTCTGTGCCAGAGACACAAAGGGAGGCCAAACGGCATCCTCGCATTTTCAAAGATCCTCAGGGTGTGTGGCGAGGAACTGAATGAAGAGGTTTACCTTCCTACCAAAAACACGCATACGCTTCACGCTATTGTGTTATTTATTGTCTGTAATTAAGTCGTGAAATCTCATGTAACATCAGCTCTATTGAGCTGAGACTCTGAGAAAAAGAGCTGTGAGATTTGTTCTGACGTTGATGTCTGAAATTAAATGTCTATTCAAATTCAGGTTCAACATCAGACACAAAACAGGCCGTTTTTATAAAAAATAATAAACATTAGCTATGTTATTTATTATTCACTAATTTAAGGTATTTTTTTCTATAAATTAAAAAGTCTTGCATTTAAAAACATAATATTTTTTTCAAATATAGCTTAGGTTTTATATTATATTATATAATTGTAAGATCAATGTATCAGTGAAGCATTTTTACTGATTGTAAAAGTGTAAGATATACCTAAAATAAACTTACCTATAAAAGAGTTTAAGTTAGTCACCGCAAACCTTTATAAAGAGACTAAAACCTGTTAAGCAGCACACAATAAAGGCATGTTTCACCACTCCAAATGTAGCGCTGGCAATATATCTGTGGTGTTGACTGACATTCTAATAAACACAGCGATAGAGAATGTACGCCGGATCCATCGCTCCAGGTATTTCTTACTACAAATGTTTCAGATGAAATATTTTCATCAGCTCTAGGCAAAAACAATGATGGATGGAGCACCTTGATGATTTACAATCAAGTCTTGCATTGAAGTGCCTGTCGGTTTAGATCTGTTTAGTGCACACGCTCAATTAAACCATTCTGTTATTTCTATTAGATATTAGCACCAAAGAGTAAAACCAAAAAGAACAGATTGTCTGTAACTATATCTATTAAAATTCATAGGTTCTTAATTGTAATTTTCAGTGCTTGGTTATCTGACACAATGTATCTAGTCACATACTTGCAGCATAGAACCTGGTTCTCATTGCAGCCAACTGAGACTAATATTTATCAAACTAGGTATGAAGCTTTGCTAATCAAAGCTAGAACATAAAGAAAATCTGTGTAACATTATAGCTTCTTAAAAATAAAGCTACACTATGAACCAGCCCCAGTGTATGTTCAGTTTGATTGAGTGCCAGTGTGGTTTTGGCAAGACGGAGTTTTAAACTCTCTTTGATATGGATAGTAGCCATCAGTCACCAAGCCCTCGGCTGACCTCTGGTGAGAGCTGTACATCCAGAAGCATTAGACCTGACTGAGCATGAAGCGGGAACAGGCGAGAGCTTTAGGAGGCTGCTGGCCAGCTGATACCCCAGATGTGCAACTCTGTTTGGGGTCATGTCTGACAGTGGAATCATGTTCTTACAATAAGGGCCATACCCTTAACAGACCTCGCTGGTCTGCGAAGCATATGAGTGAGTTTTCAGACTGTTGAGAAATGGCTTTATTATGGAAGGAATGTTTAAAATGTTATGTTTGATAGCAAAAGATTTTTCTTTTTCAGGTTTCAGAAAAAACTGATTGATGCAAAGGTCTAAGATTCAAGAATAAATATTTGACAAATTTTCATAACAATATACATAAACTAAAACAATGAATAAGAAAATACATTTATTATTTTAAAACCCTAAAACAAAAAAGAAAATGAATATAAAATATATATTCTAAAATAATATAAAATAATAAAATTAAGGGAAAAATCTAAAAATTTGTCTTGTTTGTGGTGCTCTTTGGCTGAGTTAGGTCACGTTGTCTTACCCCTTGTGCTTTCCACTTCCTCTTTCATCTTTCTATCCAACCTCTCCACCCTCCAGCATCGTGCTAAAAAACTCCTCTTGGCTGAAGTGTTTTCCATGCGCTCAGAAAAGTGGCACTACCGCCCGTTCCCACAGAAGACCCCGGACAGAGCAAAGGTGCTGCTCTCATCTTTCCATATGTTTACTTTCCTCTTATTAGCACCACTCCCAAATGTAGCCACCTTACAACATGCCTCAAGAATGAGCACTTACTATTTCTAGCAAATACAGCTGAAAGGAGTTATGCAATTCAGAAACATGGACTTGTCTATTTTTTCCACTTTGCTTTTTTATTTTTTGTGAATAATTTCATTCATGTAGGTCCTTTTAAGAAGATGGAAGTTTTTATAAGCCTGAGGCTGAATGAAAGATGCACTTTTTACTGTCCTGGAAGCGCCTCAGTCGTTGACAACTGCACACTTAGTAGCAGAGGCGAGTGTGGAGCGCTTTCATGCTCTAACAGAAGCGTCTGGTCACGATTAGAGCTCATTGGTTTCTGTCAGAGTGTGGGGCTTTTCGTCTGTCCTGTGATAGATGAATTAGCGTAAGTGAACAAGGCTCTTGGAGAGAGTCCTCTAACTAAAGATGAGATTCACACTGACAAAATAATGAAATGTGGCTTTCCATCCAAGCTGCACTTGTGAAGTGTGTAATTTCTGCACTACAAAAAATGTGGATGTTAGAAACTTATAAATACTATATTACTATAATACTATAATACTATATTATTAATAATATGGTAAAAACAGATCATTTTACCTGAACATCTAATAACTTTTACTCCAATGTTCCCTCTGATCCTCTCTTGGCCCCTATAGATAAACACGCATACTGCTCATACATACAATACATGGGTAATGCATGTTGCTTTTCTAAAGAGAAGAGATAATGGCTGAGGAAAATATGTCTCTCTCTCTCTCTCTCTCTCTCTCTCTCTCTCTCTCTCTCTCTCTCTCTCTCTCTCTCTCTCTCTCTCTCCCCAAGGGGATCGGATGTTCTCAGCAGTTATAAGCAAGCAAAGCTGGCGGCCGGCAGACCGGCTGGCTCCACAGCAGCCTGGGCACAGAGACAATGCCAGACCTTCTGTCATGAGGCTTGCTTTCACTGAGGTCAGCTAAACCAGCCTGCGGGGTAGAACACAGACATACACATATACACATACTAGTACACAATGACATAAACAGCTTTGCGTTTAGCATATTTGAAATGTTAGATTTATTATGTTTTAAATCATTGAGCTATGGCACTGGTGAATAAGCAAACAACTTCACCACTGTTTCCTTTAGTTCATCTGTTGACAGACAGAAACCGTCATAAAGTTTGTCATAAGATTTTCATTGTCTCTTTTGTCTTTGGTGTATGGTGACATCAGCCTTTGGCATTTTCTAGCTCTGCTAATTGTTTTTAAATGTGCACAGTGGAAGATATTTTGGTTGAATGTTTTTTAAGAATAAAATTATTCTATTTTGAGAGTTTGGTGCTAACAACACCAAGGTCATGGGTTTGATCCGAGGGATTGCACATATATGCAATGTAAGTCGCTTCGGATAAAAGCATCTGCCTAAATGTAAATATCTTTGTAATTTACCACTCACTTCCTGTCTGTTAATAGCTCTATCTTACTTTATTAAGTCATTCAAATGGGAATATAACAGCTTAAGTCAACTGTGTATACCACTGATACAATTGTTTAAACCAAAAAACCTCAAATTACCCACGGTTTTGCTACAGAAACCATAGTTTAACCATGGTATTTGTAGTTAAACTGTGGTTATACAAATGGTAATCAATCTGCCAAAAGAAAAAAATGTGACATTAAACCCTAAACCCTAAAAATGTTTTATATTATTCCATACATAAGCAGAGCTGTCTTTCTCTTAACATTCTGTTTGAAATCTCTAAAACATACTGAAGGTCAATCCAGGGGTCATGTACTGAATATACACATAGTCCAAATGTAGCACAGACTACCACACATTACACTGTCGCCATTGTATCTAGCAAACTCATGTCTGTATCTATTTGATGTATTGTGTGTAAATTTATATTTTGTATCCAGACTGAGCTTTGCACTGTATCAGGTGAGATCTCTTACTCAAACTTCTTCTGAGACCACAATAATGTTTACTGAAATCCGAGCCATAACAGAGAGGCTATTCAAACTAAACACAACTCCAGTGACAGCTCGTAATTGATGACTTATTCAGGAGGGAGACGCAGAACGTTCGGATCAACCCAAGTGCTGATATTCAAGACTTGCTGTGTGTATTTTTATTCATACATGTCATGAAAATCAGCACGGCTCCAGAGGCAGTTGTGAGGCAGTATTTGTCCTTCTGGCTTGTGAGATACACAAATCTGCTCATGCTCAAAAAAGACTGAGTAACTTTTTAGAGAGACTTGTTTTAACTGAGTCTGCAAGCGAGAACGGTTGTGATTTATTATCCTATCACAGACACGCATCTCTCCTGCCTGTTTGAATTCTGACCTGCACCACAACAGGTGGTTACGCTTCCCTATCTGTCCACACAGGTCTAATAGTGATTTATAGTGGATAAAGGGAAATTAAGCGTGAAGGATTACTTTGTGTATGAGATACTAGCAGGCCTGGCGGCATGTGTGGTGTAGCTGTGCCAGCGTTGTGCCATTTGGCACATTAATGTGTGAAAGCATTCGGATTGTCTTACCACATGTTCATAAAAACATAAAAGCAAATGTAATATATTACTGATAGCGTATATTTGGGATAGAACATGCATTCGTGACATACAGTATGCTGGCAATACTAAAATATTTTGTAGATTTATTGTCGCATTATGGCGTTTTGGTAATTTCATAGATATTGTCTTCAGGCAGTTACTCTGTCTTGATGAACATAAAGGGAGGAGAGGAGCAAAACGTGAATGGAGGGACCTCAAGGAGGCCTAAATCATGCGTTTGTTTCTCAGCGTGACCGAGAGAGCACATCCGCGTGTGATTGAGCTCTTTAAAACGCGCCCTAGAGAACGACAGAGAAAATAAACTGTTTAGTGTTTCAGTGGAAACTTTTTTTCTCCCCCCTCCCCCTTTCTTTCTGAATGAGAGGCTGAGCGGGAGTGCTGAGGTCTATCAGAAACATATGTGTGGAGTTCAAGGGCGGCTGGAGGAAGAAAGCGGATAAGCCTCTCAAAATGGTCCACATTCAGTCAGATGAAGTCTCACTCTCAGAGAGGAAAAACAAACGTTGAAGTGTTCAAAAGAAACTCTCGAACAGAAGTTCTGGAATGTTCAAACCAGCTGAAACTATGAAACTAAAGCTGCTCAAAATCAACTTTAATTTCACTCTTTTGTGTGTTAGTGTTTTATGAGTTGTTTCTTGTGTTGCAGTTAACCCCATTGCCTGTGTGATGTGTTATTGATTTGTTTGTTTATTACAGTATTGAAGACAGATGTATTTGTTCAAAACATACATGCCACTTTTTATACATTGTATGAAGTTTTAAACTTTCCATTTTATCCTGAATCTCATTGGTATCCTTTTTAACTTGATCAAACCCATAGAAATGACTTTTGTTGGTGTAGCATGATGTAGTAACATTAGATTAGTAACTGTTTAGATTATACCACATAAAATCCTGGGAAAACACTATTAGAAAATTACTGATGTTTTCATTATATATAGAAAATACAGAACAGTTAATGACAGACAGTGCTGAGGTGGCACTTGTGTTCAGCGTAAGTCACATATCAGCAACATTTCAGTTCTGACATTCATTACCAGAGTACCACAGCTCCCTCTTTTGAGAGGCGTACAAATATAAACTTGTGTTTATAGATAACTGCTTGGAAACTTTTGAAGAAGATTTCATCTCCACCTTCTGGTGGATTAGCACAATTCATGCAGTCCTCTGTATTATGAAAATAATACATTCTCATTTTACCACATGATGATAAAGCATTGTAATATCTACAGAATGTGTAAACATCTATTGTTTTTATTGTTTCTTGTTTCTCTGCATAACTTTATATTATTAATCTACATGATAAATAGAGGCTCTTAACAATAACTTAAATAACAACATTTTTGTTGTTCAGGCGCTACTTGCTTATGAATGTCTTGACTCTGTGTAGTAAGGCATTGTGAGTTTTTGTTTCACCAGTGTGTATCCGGCTGCGGACGGGAATGGAAAAATCTGTGGCATTTAGGTAGAGCAACCATGTCATAAAGGCTGCGCTAATGAGGCCAGGCTTTTGGAAAGGGGGAAATGGTTTACATATGGAACTGAGAGCATACTGCCATCACAGTGTGTGTGTGTGTGTGTGAGAGAGAGAGAGAGAGAGAGAGAGAGTGTGTGAGAGAGAGAGAGAGAGAGAGAGAGAGAGAGAGAGAGAGAGAAAGAGAGAAAGAGAGAGAGAGAGAGAGAGAGAGAGAGAGAGAGAGAGAGAGAGAGAGAGAGAGAGAGACTCAGACTCACACATACAAGCTCTCTGTTACTTCCATGCAAAATCTGACAAACAAGGAGACAGAAAAGGAGAATAAAGGATAGAAAAACACCAAATACCAACATTTGGTTCTCATTTAGCCTGTTTGTCTATTTTTATCATACCACCATCTCCCCCCGATTCTCACCCAGTTGTAACATCTAACACCACACTGCTATGTCCACATACATCACCGTCCAAACCATCCGAGTTTTACAGGCCTCTCGCTAAAATAAACAGAACAGTTGCAACAGCCGGGTAAAGTGCTCACTGTGGGTCTTACCGTGAGTCTCGAGCTGCGTTCCCCCAGGCACTGTAGTTTAACCTCTGACCCCTACATGCAAACACACATGCTCTCACACACACAGGCTGTCGTGTAACTACACGCTCGCAGGCACATATCATGATACTGTATATCAGGAAATGCCAGAGAAGAAATATGAAGGCAGTGGAGAACAGGCGGGACAGCAGTGTTAAATAGATAACAGTGGTGGGCCAGGAATCAAAAGGTCACCCCGCAGCAGGATAGAGGAACAAATGCTCTCATAAAAAGTCAGCTACTGTTCTTCAAGCAACATTAAATACGTGGATAAAATCTTTATTTTTAGTCTATGAATAAATAATTTTTCAGTTAAGCAAATATGATATATTATTGATTTAGAGACTGATTGAACCCGTCACTACAACCAAATGAACAGAGCATAATAAGTCTGGTATAATTTATAGTCACCAGATATGGAAGGAATAGGACTAATGCAAAGCAATTTACATCCATTGTGTTTATTAAACCATAAAATAGTATTGTCCCTTTATTGTTGTACTATTTACATGTTTATTGCATTGCCTAAAGCTGTAGAAATTAATCAGATGAAGGGAACAATGCGTTTGTGGCTCTTTTGTAAAGTAATCAACTGTTAATGTACGCTATTGTGGCTGACCAATTTACATTTCAATTAATTTTTTTAAAAGTAATGATTATTGATGCACTGCTGCATTGATGCTAGAATATATCTCTGCACAAGCCGGTGATTGAGAAAAAAGCTTATGCCGTTGTTTTATTTGTGCTGATTGTATCGTTTAGAAAGTAAAAGACTGGATGTTACTGTTTTTGTTTCCGTAACTCAAAGTTACGTTTTGAGATTATTCTCAAAATAACATTAAAAGATTATTCTGTTTTGTCTAAACCTGTGACGACAAACTGTCCACCAATGATCAGTTAGTCAAAGGCAGGACAAAAAGCGTCCTCAACCCAATTCCGTCAAACCGTTTTATAAAAAAAGAAATGTTATTACAGCCCTCCGGCAACTATCAGCTATGAAGAAGCAACACACACTCACTCGAGAGACATTAGTCACCGCGCGAGGAGTCATCCCCAGCCACTGCCCCTCCAAAATAAGCATGTTTTAATGTTCATGAGGAATGCTTAATTATCCGTAAATGGCAATTTACAAGTATCTTGCTGTAAGGCATAGCCACTTCAGTGAGGAGACAGGGCCTAATTTAATGGAAAAAAGCATTAGTGGGTGTGCAGTGGAATTATCCACAGCATTACCCCCATTTCATAACCCACTTTAACGTTGGCAATTTCATGCATATGGAAAGAGTGGCTCCTAGCTTTGGGGGGGGGCGAGGGGTTGATTGCACTGAAAGTAATTTCACAATGATTAGGTTAGTTGGGTAATTGTGTGTGTATGTGTGGCTTATTGCATCACAATGTTTGGTGTTTTTAAAGCGCTTACTGATGGTACGTGTCATTTACGCTCATGTCTCTCATTTGGCCTGAAGCTAAATGCACTGTCATGCACTCATTTACCATAAAGAGTAAGCTGATGCGCAAGTTCACACGATTCTTATCCGTTTGACCGCTTCTCCTGGGATATAACATGATGAAAAGGCCTGTTCTGCAGATGGATAGGCTTGATCATTGACAATTAACATCTGAATAGTGGTGTTGGGTTTAAAATGTCCCCAGAGAGAGAGAGACACTGACTGACTCTTGAATTAAATGAGGTTTAGTATTAGAGCTTGAGGAACGCTTTTTGAAAGTAGATCATGAGTAGCTATAGGGTATGTTTCTTTCTATTGACATAATTTAAAGTAGCATTCAGAACATAATCAAAGGAAATAAAAGGATGAGATGTACGGCTTCAGTTATTATGCTCAGTTAAGGACTGACAGAAATATCCAGGGTTACAGGCTTCTACCAGGACTGTATCAATTAGTTGATGGTAGTCATAATATTACACAGTATAGGTGAATAGTTTGTTTATGAGTAATTGCTTACAAGTTGAGCATGCAGGGCAGTGTAGTGGCAGTGTCACACAATGTCACAGTGGCAATTCTCATTTTTCTGAAAATGCTTGTGACTATTATAACTCACTAATTGATTAGACATGATTTCAAATGCAAAAGCAGAAACAATTTAAAAAAGTCATAATTATAAGCAAGTTACCAAACATATTTTTTCAATTTTAATTCAAATTTTGCATAATTTGATGTCACCACTAGATGGCGCCGTTGAGCTACAGATCGTCAACGGTATTGCCTTGTATCAGGTTGGTTTAATCTTCAAGGGGCAAATGTTAATTTTAAGTATTTAGAATAAAAGCTTCCAGTTTCTCCCCTCTTAATATCTTAATTATTATACATTTTGTATCACACATAGCAAATTATTGATGTGTAATCTAGTAAAAATGTATCAGCAAAGTAATCAATCCTTTCCTTACAATAACATGAAGTAAACAAACATGAACGTGTCATCAGGGTTCTGTAAAAGTCTAACCAATAGTCTCAACGTGAATGTAATTTATATATTGCAAAAAATAATTTAATTGATTAATGTCATATTGTGTTTGGGTTTCATTGCCAGTCAGCACTTTATGTCTTAATCCTAATCTGTAAGCAAATATAGGGTATTTAAGGATAAAGACTGTGGAGTGTGTATAATGTGTATCTGGGTGGTTTCTTACAGGTCACTGAGAATGATATGAGAAGAAAGTACATGTGGGACATTAGTGATGCCGCCACAGATTTTATTTTTTGATGATGATACAGTACAACCTTTATAGTCTACAATATATTTTCCAAAAACACAAAATATGATACAATTTTTTAAGTATAAGTATGTCTATCGATCACACTCAAGCAAAAACGTTTATATATCCGTTCATCAAACAGCATCTCTTTTAGATTTCCATCAGTGTTATTAAGTTTTATTGTGGTTTACACAAAAGCCCCATAATCCTTCCCCCCCTCCTATTCACACTATTGTGTAAAGTCCAGCTGATCCTTTCATTCCCCCTCAAATCCAGGCTGCTTCCCATGTACCCAGTGTGGAGTCCGGCACAATGCCATTGTTATCCATCGGATTGTCTGCCGTCATTATTCATTCGGCTATCCACTTTGCCTTTTGTCCACAGCTATCTGGCCATGGACCTGAGTGTTGCCTCTCTTCCATCCTACACTTTTTTGGCCCATCTGCCCCATCCCACAAACAGACACACAGACTCCGTCCACGCTTCATACCAGCTGTCCCAGTAAAGTCCCTAGGGTGGAAACAGGTGCAGGGCTTTTGCATGTGCTGGTCTAAGAAGATGTCAGTGTCATCCCTGCATTAACTTAATCTTACCAAGTATAAACAATTGCTGACAGGGTTTTTTATGATTGTATACTGAATAACATTTTCATAACATGATATTAATTAGACATCAGAATTGCTCTTTGAACCTTATTGAGACAATATGAAATGTACCAGATCCCTGTGTGCCCAATTATTACATCCCTATGTAAACAGATAAGAGAAGAAAGGACTATCAGTATGGATCTCTGGGCAGAGCTATTTATATCCTAAGTACAAATCAGTGTGAGGGAGGGCAATGGTGTTCTGCACACATGAATAACAGCCCACGAACAGATCAAAATAGCCACAGCCCACTCACCTTAACAGTTTCCACAGGATGCAGTTAAGGTGAAATTAAATCCTTTTTATTGGGGGATCAAAGGGTTTAGCCTAAAGAGGGGTCCTCTATTTTAGGGCCTTGTGTTGTGGGCTGTAAAAAGAAAATGTGTTGACATTTCACATGCTGGGGTAGCCAACAAGCCACCTCTCTTTACAATGTCAGGTTTTATGTTTCTTTCAGAGGACGTGACTTTAGAAATTAGTCATTGCAGTATTCGCTTCACTGGGTGATAAAGTTTGCAGGCCTTGCATAATACATAGTTTTCCTGCATAAATGTTTGCCTGCAAGTTTATTTGTTATCGTTTTGCATGTCTTCTTGTGTCAGTTTTGGCCAGTGGAATCAGCAAAATGTAAATAGACTTTATAAAATATTTTGATAAATGTGTGACACAGTGTGTGATTGAGATTGATTTCTTCGGAAGAGGTCTTGTGCTCCATCCAGCTGGAGTGAATTGACCGGTCTTCTACTGAATGAGCATGAACTGATTTGGTACATTCCCATTATGTGTTTGCAGAAGGCAGGCTGGGACAGGCTTGAATATGTATGCGAGTGCACACAGGACTGCTGCTGTCTTAACCCCTCCCATCATGTCTGGAATCTAGAACCAGTGTACACAAGTCCACAGTTTCCAGCATCCCATCAGATTTGTTTAAATTGAGTTGTTAATATATGTTCATGTTGTTATTGTTTATACTGTTTGATGTGTACATTAATAATAATAGTAGTAGGATATTAGTTTATTAGTTTGATTATGTTTACAGCAAATGTACATTGAATAAATACAAGCCAGAATCCTCAATTAATTCAATTCAAATGATGATTTTTTTTAGGAATATTGTGGTAAAATGTGCACATAATAATACTATAATATAAGGATACTGACAGTACCACTGTGCATACGAACAATAGTATAATATCACAAAAATGACAAGATAACACTATAATATAAAAACTAACACTATCTTCATTACAATTTTACACTTGAAGAATTTTTTTAATGACTTTTATTGCCAAAACTCAGTAGTGTAAACTATGGGGAAGGAGTAGGAGGAGGGGCGGGTCCAGACAGCGCTGTGTCTCGCCGGGCTTCAGCTGTGTGCCGTTCACATTCAACAGACCTGCGGGGCTCAGCAGCTCTCATCATCCGCCAATGTGACTCTAAAGGGAATAAAACAAACTTTCTGTCAACAGATTCATCGATTCGTCTTTAAAAACACAGGACGTGTGCCGCTACAGCATCAGAACTGCGTGGAAAACATTCAGAGCTGTTGTTGAGTATTAAAGATGTCTATATTGCCTTTTACGCCTCCTATCGTGAAGAGACTGCTGGGCTGGAAGAGGGGCGAGCAGAACGGACAGGAGGAGAAATGGTGTGAGAAGGCAGTGAAGAGTCTGGTGAAGAAGTTAAAGAAGACAGGACAGCTGGACGAGCTGGAGAAGGCCATTACCACCCCGAGTATCGACACCAAGTGCATCACCATACCGAGGTACAGACAGGCTGTGCTTAAAAACATCGTCTGCTGTTTACCTACCAAGTGTTTTCAACAACACTGGCGCATTGCGAACTTTCTGAATGCAAATATGACGTCAAAATACGTAGGTTATTAAGCCACATTCATGTACGTCCTAGTGCTGCTAGCGCTGCTAGCTAGCAACAGACTGCGGATATTAATCATTTAACCCCCCTTTGCGAACATTGGTTTGGTTGATATTGATTTTGCGTTCTTTGGTCAGTCAATTGTGTCGTTTTATACGTCGGTAAACCAACTGAAATGCAAAAAATTGAGAATATCCGAGTTGTTAGGTTAGTTGACTAGCTCGTCATTACTACGGATTTCCCTGAGAGCGGTTGTTTGTCAGTGTCATATCTCTAATACAGCTTAAATACATAGCAAAAGTTTTTTGGTTTGTTTTTCAAAATGAAGAATTCAGATTAGCCAATGTCAGTTTTGCAGCATTTAACAGCACTTGTTTAACTTGCTCATCAGAATCGCTTACTAATATAGTCAAAGACAGCTGTTACTTCCAGGTTTGTTTTGCATATGAGTAAATAAAAAATGGACAGTTTTGACAGAAGTGTTGCGATACAGTTCTGTAAATGTTGGGGGTTTTACAATTAAATAAAATGCCAGACAGCACAACATGTCAAACTGAGTTGTTATGTAACATGTGGGGCAGGCTGAAGCTGTTTTGACAGATGACTAAGATCTGAAGTGCGCATTCATTTACAGTTCACATATCACATCGCATTAACATCTCTAATGAAGTTGTATTTTTAGTTTATACGTAATGCTGTTCAAATAGTCAGCTAGTGAGGTTATTAACATGATCAGGACAAGGCATTGTAGCCTGTCAGTTCTGGTATTGATTCTTATGTGTCTTTCAGTCTCAGATGTGTCGTCAGTAAATCAGTGTACAACAATGCCATAGATGAGACTAATAAAAAAACAGCTTGTTATAACTAGTTTAGTAGTTGTGTATCCAATTGTCAGGATCTACTGACACATTTGGTTATGGCCAAAAGGGATTTGGAGAATTAGTGACCCTGGGATGAAAACGCAAAGCCTTTGTGGATGTTGTGAAGCTAATGTTTTTGCATAGAATATAAAGTATTATGTATCTCTTGTGGAGAGCACTAGTTAGTTTAATCATTTATATCTAAAGTGTGTTTAGAGACTGCAACATGGTGATCATATCTGTGGAAGTATTCTTTGTGGATACCTTTTGTAAGGTTCAATGCTTTTTCTGCTTTCTCTGCATTATAGAGTGGTGCAAACTGTTAAACCACAACTTTGTTGATGTTATCTTTGAACCCCTAATGCAGCCTTAAATGTCATCTCGGTTTCTTTGTTGCTCTGGCTCCGTTACGTGAAATTTTATATTGTGTGTTCCCCCATCTGTAAATAAGCCTCTGAACTTACATAACAGACAGATCACATAGGTTCAGGTCATACACTGTAAGTTTGCTGAAAAGATATCTCCTAAGGTTTGGCCAAACAGATTGTACCGTCCCCAGTTTGTACCATGCCGTGCCCCTCAAATAGAATATTGCATCACATAGCTGGGATTACCAAAAAGAAACCTTTGGAAAAGATATTACACACTTAGCATACACATTTATCTAGAGACAGATGGTTTACACATGCATGGTTTTACTAACATGACCGGTAATGTCAAAAAGTCATTCCACAAACACGTCTTGTCTATACAGGATTGTTTGTTTGAGTGAGCGATTACTCAGAGGGGAGAGGAGATTGTTTAGACTGAGAAATGGATGAGAATCACATGGAGAAATCTCAGTGGGAATCCCCTGGTGACTCACTCAGTGTTAATAAATAGAAGTGATATCACCAAGTGGTATATGAGCATGGGGTTACATTCTTGAGCATGTAAGTGCATACCTTACCATCTGTGTATTTGAAAGTTGAGAATGAAAAAGAAACTTGATTCTTATAGATATGTTTGGTGAATCTGATATCTAATGCTGCATTGTCAGATTTGCTGACCCTGCTATATCACTGTTCACATCAGGTCAAAATGCTTTTCCATATAGAAAGTTAGGACCATTAAAGTCAATTTGCCTTATAGAAGTTTGTTTTATATTTATGTATTTCACAGATTATGACAGGTCAGCTAGATTGTGTTATCTTTTCACTGTGTTTGATCACCACTGGTTTCCCTCTAGGGCCATGTTCTTCGTCTCTTATAGTTCTACATTTACAGTAGATCACTGAATAGTATACTGGTATCCAGTTGCAAGGTCGCTCACAGCACTGGTATGTTCTATCCGCTGGTATGTTCTATCGGTATGTCCGGCTCTTAAATCTGATATTCGGATTATCTCCTCACACATCAAGCTCAGGTTCTAGGAGACTAAACTTTACCACACATTTTACCACTTCATTGTAATCATACAGTTTTCCAAGAGTCCTCCTCAGCAGTTATTGGAAACATTGCTTAGCTTGTTCCTTCCCGTCAAGGTTCAAGGACACTCCTGCTACTCTATAGTGCTCACACCAACCCAATACAGTCACTTCTCATATGTGCATAACTAAAAATCCTCTTTCTCACCATTCTGCACTTAATTCATATTTGTTCAGCAGGTGTCTTGCCAACATTGATATTTTACTATTCACAATTGGTGTACTTCATTTTGTATTTTTGTTTACAGTATTTTGTGTTTGTATTTCTTGCTGTAAATGTTTTGGTAGTTGTTATTTGTGCAACAAATGCTTTATCCCAAGATAGACAGACAGACTTCCTCCTCTGCACTTTAAACACAACTGAAAGTGTATTTACTCTTCAGAATATGTGACATGCTTGTTCAGAGATGAAAAATGCAAGTGCCCAAAGAGGGCGTGGGTTGTTGTTTGGTTTGTGGTTGCTTGTAAGACGTTGGCGTTAGGAGTTCAGAAGTGGCTTTGGCATACAGTCTGTGAGATCCTGATTTGCTCTTTGGTCTTCTGGATAAAATGTTCTGTGCATCTGTGGCCAGCTGGGTAACAGGGTTAGAGGACTGAACATGTGTGCAACAGAACAAGAGCAGGAAATCATCACCTGCTCGCAAGCTGCTTTGGGTTTTTGAGGTCATGCTACTTCCTGTTCCTCTCGCCTATTCAAACAAAAACACGTACTGTATATTCTAAAAGCGTCAAATGTAACGCATGCTAGGACTGAATATGTGAGCCTAATTCTGTGTGTCATGTATAAAGAAAGCTAATGGATTAATGGATCTAATTGTCACTGATATGTTTATATGATTTTGCAAATGATATTGTGAAATGATGAGCTTAACAGGCAGCATCACATATTTTATAAGTGCAGGAAATGTTTTTTTTTTTTACATGAACACTGTAAAGCATGGCTGGTCAGATGTTAACACAAATGATTTTTACCAAATTTCAGACAACAACAATTTAAAAATAAACAGTAACACATGTTAGGTCGGGGGTCCTTTAGGGGCCATAGCGATCACCGGTGGATCAGCGTGATTTCACAGATGTGGATTGTGTGAGATACAGTATGTGGCAACAGTGACTCCTGCTCACAGAGGAAGTTCTGAGGTTACTGCCACGCCACACAATCTCTCCTGAACTCTCTCCAGTTCCTATATTTTTTCAAATAAACAATGGTTTTGAATGTGATGGCCTTTGGTTTCATCTCACTGCAGTTTTTTACTGTTGATAAAAAAGGCAGTGTGTCTGTTTTTGTAGGGAGGAAAGACTGATGCTCTTGGCATTGACTGTGAATAGGTCTGTTTGACTCGAACATAAGGAATAGCAGTCGTATGTCTGTTTTGAGCAAAACTGTGGCAGGACTTGGCTTTGTATATATGGACTGACTCAGACAATGAACGCTCTGGCTCTTCTTTGTCAGGTTGTGAACTCGCAGTGGGGCTGGTCAAGAGCGCTTTGTGTTTTGTCTGATGGTTCATTCAATGCGTATGGAAAAGGCTGACTTATTTCTTCAAATGCTACTTTGGTTTAGAATAAATGAGTGAGTAAAAAACGTTATTTACTGATTTAGATTGCTTTCTTTTAAAAAAAGAAAAAACATTGTTTAAAAACTTTTCAATTACAGTTTATAGTCAAGCCAAGTAGTGTCCTATATTGTGACAGCAAAAATGTAGAAAACAACTCTTAAAAATATACATATAGTATGAGAAATGTATCTTCATTGCTGGAGTTACATATAGGATAAGAAAGATTTATCTTAATTCTTAGAGTTTTTCTCCACATTTTTTGTATGATTATAGGACATAGACATTTGTCAACTACCCATGTCTTCTTTTAAATCCCGTATCTGCTGACCACTAATTTTAAGTAGTTTACAAATATAATACATATAGGATTTTGAGCAGCAAGATTTCTGGGTTCATATTGTTGTGTCTGGTGAATAAATCATAGATTGAGTACAGAATTTTGGCATTCAAACAACTGCTGCATAACTGAACGAATATGTAAACATTACTTTGGAAAGTGTGTATGCGCTCGTCTCAGTCTGCTGTCTGCTCTGCCACGCTGTCTTTCCTGTACTCCTGCCAGATACTTCATCTGAACTTACACACTTACTTTCTCTCTCCACATCCATTCTGTCATTCCTCTGAGACTGAGCCTTTTAAAGAATTAAGATAATCCTGAACCAGGGTGAAAATGTAGTAATGCGATAAAATGCATTAGCAATGCCTTTCATTGTGCTCAGGCCACAATAGCATGAGAATGATTCATGCTTTCACTGTGGACTTCTCTGACCTCTGCCATCAGCTCTTCTCCCCCAGGTGTGAAAATAAAACCTGATTCACTTTTTACACTAAAGGAAGCACTTGCGCTTTTTGAATATTCTGACTTATAACCAATTGCGCAAAGAACGACTATATTATATGTGGAGAGAGCTTTTACATTTATCTCAGTGCCAGTTCTTCGGTTGGCGTAGTTCTTTGAGCCAGTACATTTTAAAGATCTTGTCAAGTCACCATTTAAGTCTAATTATTACAGTTTCACATTGCACATTGCTATTAATTTTTTGTTTTGTAATGTCAGTGAATTGATGTTTTTTGTTGACTACTAGGATCCTGTGTAAGCATTAGCTTGTATGGGTTCATTTGTTTCATTTCATCCTAAATGTTCTCCTTCAGGTCTTTGGATGGCCGTCTGCAGGTATCGCACAGAAAAGGCCTCCCCCACGTGATCTACTGCCGACTGTGGCGCTGGCCTGACCTGCAGTCCCATCATGAACTGCGTGCCATAGATCTGTGTGAGTTTTCCTTCCACATGAAGAAGGACGAAGTGTGTGTGAACCCGTACCACTACCAGCGTGTGGAGACACCAGGTGAGCCCGGCAGGAGTTTTCTGTAATATTCTCAAGTATTTGTATTTAAAGGCTGTTAACTTTAGTATAGATAAAGGTGATTTATTCAGAAGTGTGTTCAGTTTTGCCTCCAGTCCTGGTTCCTCGGCACACTGACATCCCCACAGAATTCCCTCCACTGGATGATTACTCCATTCCTGAGAACACCATATTCCCTGCCGACATCGAACCTCCGAGCAACTATATACCGGGTACAAACAAATTATCTGTTTTCTTTCTGAATATCACACATTACCTTTTACCCAGACATGCCCTCAGGACTACACAGGCACACAGCTGCTGGACTTGTCTCAGTTTGTTTAGGCTGTTTTGTCAAGACTGTTCAGTCTGGCCTCTTAATAAATTTGGCAAAAACAATTAGGCTAAGATTAGAACAGATCTAGTTCTTGAACTTTGATGACTGGTAACATAACGGGATTTAAGCAGTAGATAGAATTCCTTTTTCTGCCTTTCTCACCATAGAAAACATTTGAACAGTTTGCTCTGAAGTGCTTTATCAGTCTGTGCATTTGAGTAATAATTAGTCACGTGTGCTTCCTGTGAAGTCATGTGCGTTAGTATGGATCTAAAAGTAATGTTTGCTATTATTTTAGTAGATGCATAGTAATATGCATTAAAAGTCTAAACCTTCTAAGGTTTTTTAAAGAAATATTGCTAAGCTATTTAATTATTGCTAAACTTTCACAAATTCACAGTGTACACTACAATCTCCAGGCTCATGGAATTTGTGACAGCAATATTTTAATAATTCATGAAGAATAAATCACAGTCTGGCCATCTGGAATTTCGTAATGAAGATAAAGGTTAGGACTGTGGTTTTTTGGTAGTTTGACAGCACACAATGAGTGTATATTAGCATTATTTCGCGTTTGAATTTGGCATCTGATAGAGAATTTGGACCCATTTAGACTCGTTTAGATACGTGATGTCAGACTTGACAATTGGATAAAATGTTCTTTAAAATTAGCAAAAAATGGTTTGTTGCTGCGACATGATTAATTTAAAAATGTATTATGCCCCACAAACTATTTTACTGCCCCATCAAGCTTTTCTTGCTGCTAAATGTGTGATTTGTGTTTCAGAGACACCTCCTCCAGGGTATCTGAGTGAGGATGGGGAAACCAGTGACCACCATATGAACCACAGTATGGACACAGGTTAGAGCTCTGAACTTGTATTCAAAACACAGATACTGTATCAGACATCAGAACTGTTTTTATATTCATCTATTATTTCTATTTCTCAGGTTCCCCGAGCCTTTCACCCAGTCCTGTCTCCCCCACAAACAACAACCTTGGTAAGATCACACATTGATCTTGTCAAATGTGTTTTGTTGAGAATTAATACTCAGAGTGCATCATGATGGAGACTCCACCCCACAGATGTCTGGCTTTAATCCGGCTGGATTATCTCTGGAGTGTTATCTCCATAAGTCTGCTTCCATGAGCCAATAAGAAAACAGTAGAGCGAGTCACTGCCAGTAACGCAGATGAGTAATGCCATCAGCATCCCATACTATCTTCATTACAGTCAATCGCTCATGGACTCATGGATGACACGATTAGTGTATTTATTTTACTGAAGAATTATTTATTTTTTATTTTGTTAACCATCACTACTTATCTTTAGCATAGTGTTGTACATGGATGGGCTCTTTTTGAAGATGTTGAACTATGTGTGTTTATAATAGTTAAGCAGTCTTTGCCCCCCGAGTGTGTCAGGGGAAAGCTCATATAAAAGAAGCCTTTGTATTTGTCCTCTCTGTGTTCTCAGCCAGCCCAGGCTAATGTAATAATAATAATATCCTGTCGCTGGGTTGTTCTAACTCTGCAGAGAGACACCAGGGGGGCATGTCGAAGAAATAACAAATAACACGGACAGCCTGCTGATTTCAAAGGGCAACATTCTGTCAGAATGTGATCACTACGTACAGATTTTACACCAAAGTCTAAAGTTCAATGAGCCTTTCCTGTTCTGTGTACATTTATTAGTGTTTATTTTCTTGCTTCTGTCTCTTTATCTTTGTTCTGCACACGTCTCTCACATGCTCTTGTGTGTGTGGGTCAGACCTGGAGCCGGTAACATACTGTGAATCAGCGTTCTGGTGCTCCATCTCCTACTACGAGCTGAACCAGCGTGTGGGCGAGACCTTTCACGCCTCTCAGCCGTCTCTGACAGTAGACGGCTTTACGGACCCTTCTAACGCAGAGCGTTTCTGCCTGGGCCTGTTGTCCAACGTGAACCGCAACGCAGCTGTGGAGCTCACACGCAGGCACATTGGTATGTTTACCATACCACCACTGTCATTCGTAGGAAAATATTTCTACAGAAAATACTGAAATGAATTTTAAATCTGTGTTCTCAACACCCCCCAGGACGAGGTGTGCGCTTGTATTACATCGGTGGAGAAGTGTTTGCAGAGTGTCTGAGTGACAGCGCTATTTTCGTGCAGAGTCCAAACTGTAACCAGCGCTACGGCTGGCACCCTGCCACAGTGTGTAAGATTCCTCCCGGTGAGTCAGTTTATCTGATCGTTTTGATTGGCTGTGTGTATATACATCCTATGAGTCACTTATGCATGTTTTAGACTTCCTTATTATGTTCATATATGTGTGGGCCTACCATTTTCTATCAGGTTGCAATCTGAAGATCTTCAATAATCAAGAGTTTGCAGCTCTGTTGGCCCAATCGGTGAATCAGGGTTTTGAGGCCGTGTACCAGCTCACCCGCATGTGCACTATTCGCATGAGTTTCGTCAAAGGTTGGGGAGCTGAGTACAGGTAAGCCAGTGACAGAATCGACATACACAATATATTAGAAATGTCTTTTGAATGATGAAGATGAAGCTGGTCAGAGGTAGATGTCCCTACAGATATAACTATGTGCTCTCAGACGTATAAAGTCAGACAAACTCCTTTTCCACTGTGCATAAAGATTTAACATTCTGTAGCCCTTTACAACTGCAGAACTGGACAATAGTATTTGCTTTAAATGGAAAACATTGTAAAATATTTTGGAGCCTAAAAATGCTAATTTGTGACCCTGCCTGTGAAAACCCAGCTAAAGTTATTTTTTTGTGATTTACTGTTTTCTACACAAAATCATCTTACATAATGTAAAAAAAACATTCAGTGAAAATATAACCTTGATATCTTTAATATTGCCCAAGTAATAACATGTCAAAGATTGAAATCATAGTAATATTTATAGGTTAAATCAAACTTTCATGCTTGTTATCTCATAATTTTGTTTTGAGACTTCACAGACAAGTTTTCACATTTTTAAAAACTGGTTAGGGTTATATAAAATAATACAGTTATTGTCGCTTGTACACAAAAATGTCAAAAACGCAAAGGAAAACGTCCTCGTTGATGAGTAATAATTTCCATCTGGAATCTCTCCTCTTTCTCTATGAGATAAACAAAAGCTAATCTCTCATACTGTTGTAAATATGAGACTTTCTCTCAGTCTCAGAATGAATATAAACAGGATAGAGTTGTAAATTCATTGCTGTGTGCTCAGAGAAGATCAAAATAGATAAAACCTGCTTATAGAGAAACGGTACTGTGCATGGCATCAGTTTAACATTAATGTAACCAGAGAAACGTTTTGCTGGAGGGCCTGCACTTTATTTTAAAAGCAGCAAGGTTTGCAACAGACAATTAAAAACAGCAAGACATTATTTTGAGTCTGCAGGAAACGGTAGCAAGAGGAATGCAGTAGATAGGTTGGAATTCTTGCCAAGGAAACGTGCCAGATTAGGTGTTCAGAGATTTAAAAGAACGAGACTATTGCTTAAATATTGCATAAAATTATTTAAAAAATGTTTTTTACAATTATGTATCTATAATTATGATTTGTTGCTTATGTGACAGATAGTACACCATCTCTGCTGAGAGATTCTTTTAATGCTTTTCAGATGTCATTCATATCTGAATCGCTTATATAAAGATGTTCTGTACACATATATATGCTAGGAATGAAAAATATCCAGATACCAAACGGTACTTAATCACCCTTCTGTGACCGCACTGCACAAAAAGCTAAAGCTTGTCCTTGATTATGTAAAACAGCTATTCCTGGCCCATCTACAGTTAGCTGAAAATGCTTGGTGGCATGGAAGCACGTTACTGACCCAGATTCTCCTTCCTGCAGGCGTCAAACAGTGACCAGCACCCCCTGCTGGATCGAGCTGCATCTTAACGGTCCCCTGCAGTGGCTGGACAGGGTGCTCACTCAGATGGGCTCTCCAAACCTCCGCTGCTCCAGCGTGTCATAGGATAAACCCTCGAGCCCTCATTGTAAAACAAAGACTTCATAACCATCAAATGACACCCAGAACTCACCCTCTGTTTCTGCTGTACGCCAAAAGCAACACAGTAAACAAACTGAGCAAAACCAAGGAAGATGACAGACACCTGCAGGACTTTCTAGAGTGTCACTTTATCAATTACAGATCTTAGTTTAAGCACTTTTAATGACACTCATGGATCATGGATGATATTCCCAACAGTGTGAAATGAGACACTTGCCTCATTGTGAATTTAAATATTACACGTGTTTATGAATTTTTGTTTTGATTAACAAATTATTGTGCATTCAATGAAATTCTCGGCTTGATTTTAAGTTAGATTGGCTCTGGAATATGATCGCTTATGGGGCGTAGTAGACATGTCTGGCAAGATGTGACCAGATAAGCCTTTTAAAGAGTGCTTTGTTTCCACAACCTTCAGTGAAGGACTCGTGTATGACCGTATGTGGCTAGGAGCTGTTTGTGCAGTTCGAAGGGTCAGTAGATTGTGTCCGTGACACCGTCTAGCAGGGACTGAGTGTGTATTTTACGTCTAGGGTAGCACAGCTGTGGTAATAAAAGCACTTGTTTTTATGACTCGATGATGAAGTATACAAGACATTAGCATTGGAATTTTGTCAGTGACAAATGTAATTGAAGATATCGCCATTTGTATTAACTTAATGGCTTCTGTTCGGTAAAGGCAAGTCAGACATTTTGTAAGGAGTATTTTTACATGAACTGAATAAAATATTTTTACCGCTCTCTGATATTGACATAAGATTGTGTAGTTGCATTGGCTGGTGTTCATCACTGTCACAACGCCAGTTAAATAAATGGGTGTAGTAAAAAACAGCATAATGGACACAGACGCGACACAAGACTGATTTCTGGCCAAACTCATAGTAAATAATTTTTTCTGATCTCCAGCATTGCTCACCTCAGCCATTGTTCACCAGTTAGTTGCACTATTCATGTTTTATATTTTTATAAATATGATGGCATGTTAAAGGGAAGTTTGAAACTCAGGATCATCAGTCCACTTATTAACATAAAGAGCTAATGCTACAAAATATAACATTTCATATTTCTATGTACTACTACACTATTTTAATGTCAGTTATAGGATAAAATTTTATTTTATGGTTCATGAAAAAGTGGAGGGCGAATACTGCTGGCAGCTCTTGGAATGCATGTATTGTTCTACCAGGAGGATACTTCACTTGTAATAGCTGGATTTTCTTTTTGTTTGAGCCACACAGGCTTATTTTGTTTATGCTTTGAACATCATGTTTTCCATGGCTGGATTTATTATCTGAACAATTGATTAATTGCATGGATAGAAGATGCATTCTTAACAGATAAAGGTTTCTCGTTTTTTGTTTGATGTCTGGATTCTGGAAGGAATACATACTAAAACATTACTCATGGAAATATTAAAGCTCTCTGCTTGCTTTTACAAACCAGTATGTATTGTCTGGATTCAAGTGCATATTTTCTGGAACAATTGATCCTTGTGATGTTTGATTCCCATCAGCTGACCTGTTGCTGGCATCTCAACAGACCCAAAGCTCAAGGTGAACTGTTAAGATTATTTACATTTCCCCTTTTTATTAGAATATTGATATTAAAGTACCATGCTTTTTCTCATTAACTCTTGATTTGGTAAAATGAACCACTTAGTTTCACAATTCTAATTTATATTCTTAAACTGGTGATTAGTTCCTGTTTGCCCTGAATTATCTTCCCTTTTTGTCTGCAATGTACTCACATTTCCCTGTTTCTTTGCATTCGCTGTTGTATCGCCTTTGTTATCCAAGTTTTAATAAAAAATGTCTTTGAAACAGGATGAAGGAATCACTGTTGAAACCTCCAATTATTCCTGATTGCCTTTTGTACATATACAGTAGTCAAGTGTGTTTGATTTGCACTGATAACCTAAAAAGCCTGAGAACAGAGGTCAGTCTACAAGATCAAAACGGAACAAAATACTCAGTTTCAACAGATAATTGTTTTATTTAAACTAATGACATGCTCAAGCACAGTCCCTAATTGTGAATTTTCAATGTTTGAGTAATCCACATTTAACTCATCTTTCTTTTTTATTTACCTTCTGATACAAGGACATACATTTGACAGAACCAAAGGCTTCATCCCATACGAGGCTGCTGCTTTGCACAAACGCATGACCATAATCTTGCCCACTGCAACCCCTCCTATTCCTCTGAGATTATACTGTTTAAAAGTCAGATGCCCATAATCACCCTGCAGAGTCTAATTGTCATTTTGGACACTGAATGACACTATAGTAGCTGCTGTTATTTTAGGCATCCTTGCACGTTCCCGATTCCAGATCTTGGTTTCTTGGGTGGGACTGGGCGGGTCAGAACTGGAATGACTGGGGGGTTCGAGAGGTGGGCCGAGTATTAACAGTGGAAGCCGTTTAATACTGTGGCCTTAACTTTCCTCTCCTGATGACAAGCCATCAATCTCATCCTGGTCTCCACCAATGGCCATCCAAAATGCTTTAGCAACCTGTTAGAGAATAAATCATTGAGAATTACAAATACTAGTGTTGACAAGATATAGCACAAGGGTATGGCAACCACTATAACTGGGGGTGGATGGCATGTCCCGTCCAACTTTAGAATTTTAAGGTTGGTCTGGAAAGATAAATTACCTTCTCTGCATGTACTTTTCTTTGCTCGTGCGGTAAGGAAGAAGCCTTGTCTAAAAACAGGAAACAAATTGGTTTCGAGAGGTGCTTTGTAGTGAACACTTTTATTTTCATGTTTTTATTATTTAGCACGTTTACCAAAAAATAAAATCTTTTTCTACCTTTCATCTCTTTTAATTTTGTAAAGAGCCGTTCAAAATTTTCCACATCTGCATCTCCAGCTGTAAGATTGGCCAGTTCCTGGATGTCTATGTCAATCATAGGATCTTCATAACAAAGTGATAATACATTTCAGTTAAGTACTTTTTCACTACCAGTCAGTGCTTTTTTACTTTATAAGGTAATGTATCCTTATGTTATCATCCAAGTACCTCTGAAAATGAAACATAAACAACCTTCTTCAAAAACAAGCACGTACCCACTGCTGTATCTCCTGCATTACTCTGGTTATTTTCTGCTCTCTGGCTTTCACTGCTTTCATCTGTGCTGTGCGATGGAGAGGACTACAAAGGGAAAATATATTTATTTTTAAAGAAATTGTAACACGATGACTTCTTGTCTTCAACATCTGCTGTATAATATTTATATACGTTTCATTTACGCTGCAAGGCTGACCTGTGTCTCTTGACTTGGCCGTGGGTTGTTATGTCGAGAGGCCACCAGGCTGCTCATTAGACCAAATCCCTGACTGTGTTCTAAGAAGAATAAATGATATTTAATGTGAATGTTAATTTACCTGCCAGTCAACATGGTTTGTTGTAAATGGCTTTGTGCATTTTGAATCAGGGCAATAAAATCTCACCATCTTTCATCTCAACGCTGGACCAAACATTGGCGTTAAGGGCTTGCACTATTCTTTTTACTCCAGTGGACTCTGGGAAATCATCTATGGGTTGAGAAAGATACAAAATGTAGGTAAGAGACTGAAAAAATCTACTGTGTGTAAAACATGACTACTGTGTATCTTCTCTCTCACCATCCTCATCAGGTAGATCTTGAGGGTTGAGCTCCACTAATTCAAATGCGTGAGATAGACACCATTGCTGAGCCTCTTGTCTGCTAATACCTGCAAAGTTAAATTCACAACAATCACATTAAAATCTCATAAATCCATCATGTGCATCTAACCACACCTAGATCAGACAGTATACTGTACATCACTGCTGGCAAGAAAAGGAAGTATGATACACAACAGGCTGTAAGTCACTCACCACTGTCACACACACGGTCACACACTAGGATGAGCACTTCTGGAGCTAGTTCCTCCACTATTGATAACCAGGGATTGACATAACTAAGGCCGTCTTTCTGAAATACAAAGACTGAGGTGAATAGAGGCACATAGGTGGTAAAAGCAAAATAATCCAAATGTCAATCGCTTACACTTTTGCTGTCGAAGTAAACAATGAAAGCTTGCATAGACTGAGCAACCTCTGTGTTCATAGTAAATGTATTTGGAACGACACATAAACTGACGTTTGCAGTGTAGTATTTGTTGTTGATTGTCCATGGATACCAAGCGACTCCATCCTTAATGTCATTAGCTTGTGGTAGTGATTCTAAGCCCAAGATCTCTGAAAGAAATAGAATAAATGCAAACAAAACTATTAATATCCTGTCTGTTAAAACACCTAACCTGAGAAAATGAACTGAAGCTGAACACTGCCGTCTGCTGGACAAATCGATGTATTATCAACAACAAATCACAAACATTTAACCACTTAACGCAAACAAACTTTAGAGAATAAAATAAGGCTTAGCTTTGCATGTAGAAAAACGACCACGACGTTTTCTATGAATTAGTTTAAAAATATGGTATCTTAATTATGTCATGACTACACGAGACTTGCACCGTGTTGTCAATCTTTCAAGAGGAAGATGCGGCGATCAGAAAGATGAACGACTGGGCAACTAAAAACAATAACTTAAATAAATCAAACTTAACTTAAATCCTAAAATGTCGTGCTACGTAAGATTGTCAATATACGTATGAGACAACAATTGCACGCACACTACACTGGATGTAGCTTTATACTACCGTTTCACATTAATAAACACTTTAAATAACTATTAAACATTCTTAGCGTTTGGTAGATTTTGATCTTCAAGGAGAAGACAACACGATGGATGTTTCTTGTTGACAGCTAGCGTTAGCGTAGCTGAAATGCTAATGCGTCTGGAAGATTATTTGTTATTTACTCACGTCTGATAAGCTCTTCTTCCTTAAAGCTGGAATCGCAACTTGTGACTAATATAGAAGGCAAGGTGGGTACTTCATCTCCTTGATCGTCTGACATTTTTTATTTTTAAGACAGCTAAAATACCTCCTTATACGGATTAGCACGTTAGCAACAGCTGTCAACCTCCCGAAAGTAACCTTTTACCTCTGATCTGTTACGATTTACTTCCGTGTCTGTGCGTGTGAATTAGAAACACGTTTTTAGAAGTAAATCAAAGCGTAGACTATTTTCAATAGCACAGGTTATTGAGTGATACAAAATAAGACGAGGCAATTAAAAAAATATTCTTGATCGGGTTTTCTTATACAGAGTGGAATGCCTCAAGCGTTGTGTTACCATAGTTACGGCCAGACTATTGTTTAGAAAAATAGTAGGACTAACTTGTAACAAATCTCGATAGCACCATTAGAAAATGCTTAAAATGACCTGAAAACGGTTTTAAAGGGTAAAATGGCGGATATCCTTAAAAATAAGAATGAGGTTGGACATATTTTAGTACAGGTAATTAGTTATTAAATTAAAATGTATAATATTAAAGTAAAAGAAAACGTGTATACGTTGTTGAAAATGTTACATATACAAAAAAGGTTTTGTGTGTTTGTGTGTTAGGTGCAGGATGATTTGAAACAACTGAAAAAGAATCTTGTTAGATTGACTGTGCAAGAAAATGGTGAGATTATGGACATTCAGGCTCTGGATGCCGCTATTAGCAGGACAGAACATGGAATAAGGGTATTTTTATATTATTCTGTGGATAAATAAATGAATCTGTCTTTCAGCATAGAATCTAAACATGCAAGATGTTGTGCCATGTATAAAATATTCTCTTCAAAAATGTTTTTTTTGTTCATAGAGGCATGCAGAGGAGTATCTGAAAACCATTAATAATCAGGTTTTGACTTTACCATCTATCCAAGAGCCTGAAAAGAAAACTGCTACTGCTAAGCTCGTTAAATGGTATGTGCATTATATATACTTGCATATGTAATAGTATATAGTATGAATACAAAATCATATGAAACTTTTTTTTTTACATCTTTTAGGCAGCCACCATATGACACAATACCAGCCCTCTCATAAAATCCAGATTACTGGTGCTTCACCAGGGGAAAAGGTTTCCTTTCACCTTATTTCCTTTCACCGCTTATTACAAGCAGAAACAGTGTTTTTAACAGATTCTGTAACTTGTTTTCATCTCCTCAACAGCACAAGACAGCGCTTACAATGCGTCTGCTGAATAACCCATTTCACCCGAAGAACAAGGAGATTGTGCAGCAACATTATGGGATTCAGCTACCTCACCTACACAAAAGATCTGGGCCCACTGTGAGTTCCCAAATAAAATTATTTTAAGTGATGAATGAAGATATGATGCTTAGATTGTCAGTAGTTTTTATACTAATTCATGTTTAACCATAATAGTCCTCTTGTCATAATCCCTGCTGCTCACGTATGCTGCTTGTATATTTGTGGTTGCATTAGGTATCAGCTTTTATGTTTAAGGTTTATTAATAGTGTTGATTATATGTTGGCCAAGACTGAGTGTTGCCTTAACGCCAGCTTCTGTCACATGCACCTCGTAAGAAGGAATGATGGGATAGGCGTGTAATAATAGATGACTCCAGTCACTTTGCTTTCAAGCGGGAGATGCGGATTTGAAGGTCACCTGGTTTGGCAGTGACAGCTGAATCTGTTTGTTGGTAAACAAATTAATCTTTCTAAAGGTCACCATTTGTTTTGGTGCTCTGTTTCCCCCCCTTCTGCTTTCCGCCGCGGTTCTTCCTCTATCTCCAGCATCTTCTGCCTGTCACTCGCGAGGAAGCTGTCATGTTGTTGAGAAGAATGTATAAGACTTGGCTGCTGAAAGCGGACAGACGCAGATTGCTGCACATCAGCATTCTTCAGAGGACGGCCACTGCCTGATTGCAGTTGTATGGGCTGCTGCTTTACAGCTGTCTCAGGACAGGCATTGGTACCTGGTCCCGCATGCCAATAAGACAGCCGTGGCTTATCCAACTGGTACTCGCTGGCGCTCTGCCTGCTGCGTTGGTACGTCTCTGCTGTCGGCTAGTCCTTCAGTGTGTCTCCAAAGAAACTTCTACTTGTTTTTTTCTTGTAGATGTCCCCCTGTACCACTTAAACAGCTGTGAGCCTCCAAACCACTCTGAACACCTGGCAGGTGCTGGTGGTCTGTCAAGGCGCTCAGTAGTGTGACCAGAGAACATCAGGGGGACGAAATCATGAACAGCAGGATGAAAAAAGTACAGAAGGGCTCTGTCTGGCATGTGTCCACAGCTTGGCAAACCAACAGTGCTTTCAGTTATATCTGTTTCAGTAAAATGACTGAATTACCTTTGTGATGACGCTGTGTGCCGTGTTATGATTAATTCATAGCCTATTCATCACATAATATCTGTTTTTTTACACCAGTGTTGCTGAACATATTGCCTTCAAACCATCTCTTTGTTTGGGGCCTGTATTCAGTTGTAATCATTAAAAAGATAAGATTATATTATGATAAAAATCATCAATGTGAAAGGTGTTCAGACAAATATTGATGTAAGTGCAAAAAAGTTCTTTAGCATATTCATTGTCTACTAATATGAAAAATGAACCCAAGCCCTTAAAGATTACAGGATCCTAGTAGAGTAGAGTTGCCATGTTTTACTCCAAATAATTTAATTACCTGCTTTTTATAGGCTGCAAATCTTCTGTAGATAATGTTTTCATGAACCTCTTTGTCTTCTGACATTTCATGTCCTCAGGTAAGGTCGTAAACACATAAATACACAAAGAGTAATTTGTGATTTTATCTGATTCAACATTTCACTGACAGGACATATTTTACCAAAATGGTTGTATCGTTAAAATTAATGATAAATTATACGAGTGAATAAATGACTATTACGCAATCCTAATTATTGGGTTATTTCTATTTAGATTAATACACGGACAAGCTTTTCATCTGATTTATGCGCTGTTGTATGATAATGAGAAGGTACGATCATTTAAGGCGCTGCTCTGATGGAATTTAATTCTTAGGGATTTGAAACAGCTGTTCACATGAGAGAAGGTACAAGACAAATAAACTAAGCCGCGCTCAAAGTATCCAGAACGCATTGCCAGCGTGTGATTGATTGCTTCAGGGAAGGGGGCTTATTGGCCAGTTTACAATGTCATTAACTGCCTGTATTTGAGCTCCAGCTTTATTTTAATGAATGCGGAAAATCTGTTGGTTGTAATCACACAACATCACCACTTTCTCTGACAAACGTGCGCTCGCTTGTGATTTGCTACAGCCAGCCGATCAGAGAGTAGGAGAAACCATATTTCTTGACATCTACAAGCTGCCACCGGTCTGATTAATGAATGGTCGTCTCTCAGCCTTTTACAACAAAGTTTTGTTTGGAGGGAAAACTCTGATCGGTGACCCGAAGCTAATAGCATTCTCCATGAGCAGGTTATTGAACGAAATATGTTCTCTTCTTGTATTTGGGTGAATGGAGGCTTTAGAGCCCAAAGGCAGGTCTTTTTGCCCCGGCGAGACAGGGCAAGAGGTTAATACCCTTTGTTCTGTCACTTTCAATACAGTGCCTCTAACCTTACACCACAGGGCTATCATTCAGTAATTCCTTCATGTTTGAACAGTGTTTTATTGCCTTTTGAAGACATGCCCATTACTTAGTTTGTACAAGCTTAAAATAGCTATATTACGGCCCAGGTGTGTCACAAAGGTGATTTCACCAAGCAGATCATGTTCCTGGATCAAAATCCTTGTATGACCGGGAATGTTTTAATTGACCAATCAGAATTTATGGTTGATGTTAGTGTTAGGAGTTAGGGTAGCGGTTTGTTTTTGACAGGTATGTTATTTTAGAACCAACAAAAAATGTTGATCCAGGAGACCCAGCGCTTAGATGAAGTATGGAGCACATTTACGTAAAAAACAAACATGTTGTTTGATCTCTAGGTGGGAACTCAAAAAGTGCTCACTGGACCCACTGTTGGAAATTTAGCAGTAGTACCATCTAAACATCTCCACCCCAAACCACCACCCCCTGAAGAGGACACAAATGCATGTAAGAATCTGTGTGAACCTCTTGCACCTTTAAAATTATGCATTGCACTTTCATCTGTTTGTAAGTTCTTTTATGTGCTCAGTTGTAATAACTTGCAGTCCCGAAATATTTTGTGTACAGATTCTCTCCAGAGATTGTAACATTACCTGCTTGGTTTTTCAGGTATTGCAGGGCTGTTGCCCTCAGCAGCTGACCTCTCATCAGTTCAAACCCCAGTACAGCCCAAAGCTGTCCATTTGCTCAAGAGAGAGGACAGTGCCCAAACTAAGATGGGTCAGTCTATTTCCGCAATGTCATTACAAACTTGCGGCCTACATTATAAAGTTATGAAGCCCACATTTCATTCAGTTTATATGTATCCAAAAGACTTTTACTGTGTGTTAAGTGCACATTTGCATTTACAAACCTTTTACATGTGAAAACCATATATAACTGCAGGATGTACTTTTAATGTGATAATAGATGAATCAGAAAAGGCATGTAAATGGCAGATGGAAGTGAACAGAGAAGATGGACTGACTCTTGGAAGGTCAGCAGAGGGTCTGTCATCCAGGACCGTATGGACTCCACCTCCATCAGCTGCCTCCACAAGCTCTGATAAAAGAGTTCTGGCTCACGGGTTAGCCCGGCTCACCCCACTCAACCAGCAGGTATTATCTTTATTATTGAAGTGTATAATGTTTTTATGACACACAGAAATTGTACAGCTGTGTTAGTTTTACATGATTTTGATCTTTTCAGTCTCACTAATTTGCTTCTAAAAAGTCCTGTTATAATTTGCTGTATAGTTTGTTTATGAGCAATAATAAATATGCCATCTGGTTTAGAGTCAGCTTTAGAGCTGACCAATAGTCCATTTTTTTCAGTGAAGTGACCCCTGACGTTATGTTAACTAATGGTGTTAGCAAAAGCTTTAGGGCAGATGTGCAATGATTTTAAATGTTCACCCCCGAAAGTCCAGAGACAATAATTATGACTCGTTGCAAAAGATAAAATCATATACATGGGTTTTCATGTGTATGGTATTAAACACAAATTTTCTACAAATTTTTTTTCAACAACCTTATTAAAGCCTAAGTTTTTATTTAATATTCTCATTTTAGAATGTTTCAATGCCATCCGCTGTCAGCAAATACCCATTCACCATATCTGATGGTCAGATTGACCCCAGTTCTCCAGACTACTGTCGGTTTAAAAAGCAGTACTGTCTGTGCTGGGGTGCGATTCTGAAGGCTTTGGACCAGCTGCAGCGGATGCTGTTGGACTTTGCGGTGCCACTGGCACGGGTGTGCGGAGAACGGCTGGCATCTTGTGTGCAGAGCGGTGATCTCGATCGAAGCAGCAGTGTGGAGAAGCTGCTGTCAGTGCTGGAGAACAGGAATGAGATATGGGACCTGATGCGTCGGCCCGGCCAGCGTTACAGAGGCAACGGGGGCCATCAGGCAGCGGCTGTGCGCATCCAGACCTGCTGGAGGCGGTACTCTGCCCGGGCCGCCTACCTGCTCCAACTCTGTCCCAAACGGGCGGCAGAAACTATTGCTATGTACCTGCTGAAGTGTGCCAAATTTAAGCGTTTGAGGAAGAGCCTGCAGGCCTTGCGTCTCTGCCACCTGGAGAACTATCGCATCAGAGCAGAGGTGAAGCATATATACATATGTTAATGATTGTGTAGATTGGGTGGCAATTATAGGTGGGTTGAGGGGATAATTTCATGCATTTCAGTAAATTTAAAAAAGTTATTCAGCAAGTAATGCAAGTTATTATTTAATTCACATAATGCATATTTACATTCCCAAACATGTGCCTGCATTACTGAAGAAATGTACTACAAAATTCAGTTTGTTTGTTTTAAATTGCCAACACTTAATCTCAACTTTTGCATGTTACATTTCTGCTTGTCAAAACAGATGTTTTATCCCTACTGTCATTCCTGTAACATCTTTATGGATCTAGCATGTCTCTTAATTAGTGCCCACATGTTCATTCATCCTCACTGTCACTCACTGTGAGAAGAGACACAAGCTTGTGTATGTTTCCACCCTTTAAACATTCACATCCTTTTAATTAAGCCTTAATCTTCCCCTGGCAGAAAGCTTCATGTAGTCTGCTAATTGAATTAATAGAGGGAAGATGTTTCTAAGTATGCACTTAGCTGATTTAATTAATGTGATTTATGCTTGGTTTGTCTCCGTGAGACCCAGAGAGAAAGACAAGCATAATTTCCTCTCTCTGCTGCCGTCAGTGTGACGACAGCATGATAAATCCACGTGCTGCTGGGTGATGTCTGTCACCGATCACTTTTACTCTGCTTATACTTTACTTATACTTTTATAATCTGCTGTCTTTGATTCACAGTACTTGGCAGCCAACTGGAAACAAATCACCTGCTCCAAAAGGACCATCATCCACGTCCCATCATTGGGTAATTTCTTTACATCTGTTATGATGTGTCTTGGTCACATAAAAGAATCTGTAATGAATTTACAGGTAATACTAGCTTTACTAGCTTTAAGTTGCTCAATCCTGCACTGGTTTTTGGGGGATGATGGAGAGTGTGACTGTAATCACCAGCAGATGGAGTGTGATTTTTGCACTGGGGGTGGCTGAGGAGAGGTCTGTGTGAGCTCAGATAATTAAGATGTTGAACCCTATTGTTTTTATTGCTTTGTTCTGTTAGTTTGGATGCATTTAATCATTTATTTTAAAGATAAGTTTCTAGTAAAGAAAAATTGTTTCTCATAAGCAGCAAAGATCATTCTTTAAAAAAAAAAATTTATGCATTGTGCAGATGCTTTTATACAATGTGACTTACACTAATGCATTCAAGGTACATGTGTATCAGATTCGAACCCATGACCTTTAAACTCATGCTTCTCAGATTGTGGAAGAAAGCCGTTGTTCACGTACTCTTAAAATTCATTTTAAATTGCTCAACAGGATATTCCCAGGCCCAGCGTCTCAGTCTGAGGGAATTTAATATACTCCAGAACACCCAGATGGGCAGACTTTGTGACATCAGAGGTACAGTAGGAGCTGACACAGTATGTAATTGTGTAATTGGCAGCAGACACATAAAACAAACACAGCTGTTGATGTCATGTACAGATGAGAATGTTGAGGTGATCTATGTGTCTCCGGTGGGCCTGGGTGAGGATGTGCTCCAGTATTACACTCATCTGATGGGCCTGCAGTCAGCCATTGAGCTGGGAGATGCATCGGCCCCTCAGGCCCGCTGTGCCAAACGCTTCACCATCCTCATGCCAGAAGCACTGGAGGTTTTTTCGGTATGCTGTACACACACATATCATGTTGGGGACTTTCGGTTGATTTACTGATATATTTATACTGAGATTTGTTTTAAATTTTGGACTTTTATTGTGTGCTGTTTATTTTTATTCATGCAAATATTAAGCTGCTTCCTCTGTGGACTGTCACTTGGAGTTTATACCCCTTTTATACCCCCGTCATAGTTCAGTATGAATTGCAATAGTCAACATAAATGATCTCTCTTTGGAGAGTTTACGTCGAGGTTTACCACAGGAAAATATGTGGCGTTTCATTTTTCTCCTGTAGAGGGCGTCAAAGGCACCCTGTTTATTTACTCTGTGCAGATCACCCATAAATAAATTGAATACAATGCAGTGATCTCTCACTAATGCACACCAAGAAGCTTAGTTAGTTATAAAAAAATTATGTTTTCTGCTTTTATTTACATATATTTTACTGTGTGATAAAGATTATGTGCAAAGTAAACATACATGCCATTGAATATTTAATAAATAAATAAGGGACAAAACTTTCTTTCCTACCTAAGAGCTGATGCTCCAAATCATCTGGGCAGTTATGGATGTGACATTTGCAGTCAAAACTTTAAAAAAAACCTTGAAGCTATAATGCACAACAAATGAACAAAAAATATTTTTTAATTTTCATGTGCACATTTATAAGGAATATGGACCATTATGGATGTTTCTGAGAGTGGCACTTACTAGATTAAAATTAAATGCTTTAAAATTAAAAAATGGTTAAAAACTTTTAGAGAGACCTTACATGGGTATATAAACCATATTGAAATCTGACCTATCAGTATGGTAAAAAACTGTATTTTCTCATATTTACTTAAAATTAACTATCCATTTAATTTTGAGTCAAAATTTTCAGCACAGTCCATTATTTCATCCATTGCATTCACTACATTTGCTGTAGGTCTAACTGACTCTCGTGCAAGCGTGTTATTTATTGCCGCGTAGCAGCACGTGCTGCCTTTCGATTCCTCTCTGTGTGTAAACCCTGCCAGACGTGTCAGCGGGATAAATCTCTGTTAGCCATTGCTGCCAGCGTGGTGTGCCAATGACAGACGGGACAATTCCGTTTGGATCAAACATACAGATGTGGAGTAATTAGTGCTATCCCCACAGAGCCTATCGCTAAGCACACAGTAAAGACGAGAAGCGTCCTCAGTTCTCCTTTATCAATTTAACATGTTGGTGTACAGAAGAGGTCATGACCCCTCCGGCTGTATGTAATGTGTGCACAAGCACTCATAAATTACAAGGGGGATAGAACGTTAGAGCTGGAGTGGAAAGGACAGTTATTTATGTACACAAAGACCTTAGGGATGTCACCTTTTTGGGGAAAAAATTTTTTATAGAGCATGTTATATACATATATTAATAATCCTGCATGCTTACCTCGCTGCTTACAGAACATACTGTAGTGGTTCAGTTTGACTGTTAACTCAAATTGTGTTTCAGACCAAAAACATGTGTTTAGCTTCAGTCCTAAAGTACAGTCCACGAACGCTAAAGCGCATCAAGAACTTGATCCAGGGGAAGCAGGCCTACATGATCGGTGGTGTCACCCATGTTGATGAACTGGCTGTGGCAGATGAGCTGGGAGTTCCTCTGTTGGGCTCAGAACCTGAAGTGGTCCAGCTGTATGGAACTAAATCAGGAGGAAGACGGATCTTCAGTAGCGCAGGAGTTAACATGCCTCCGGGAAAGTGGGATATCTACACCTTGGAGCAGGTCAGTGTCATTGGAATTTGCTTTTATCAAAAGCAACTTCTATTGCAGAATAGCAGAATACTTTACAATTTAAGCAGCAGAAACAAACACTTTTACATAAAACTTGATGATTTAAGGAAAGAATAGAACAGTATTTCTGTAAACCACTATAAATGTTCTGTAAATGTTATACTTTGATATTAACTAGTACATTAGTACTAACTAATGTGTTCTGCCTCAATCTCAGCTTTATGAAGGCTTGGCCGAGTTGATGACAGAACACATGGAAGTGCAGCGATGGCTATTCAAGATAGACGGTGAAATGGGTGGACGGGGAACAGCTTTTTGCGACATATGCCACCTAAAATGCCACCATTGGGCACAGCGGCAATATAAACACCACGGACCAGAACAGTGGAGAATGTTGATGGCTGAAGTCAGGGTAAGACTATTTAACGTTTTTTGTTTGTATTTAACAATGCCTAATGTTTGGTTATTCTTTGGGATTTTTTTGTGAGAGAATAAGGATGCAGCTAATTTATTATGTTTATTACAGTATATTCCATTAAATAATTTTAATACCTCTTTTTAGGACATCAATTTATTGAATTGAATAATTTGAGTTCTTATATATAAACATGAATGTCTGAAATAAATCACAATTTGGTATGACCAAAACGTAGTTACTCCATGCAAATACACAGTCGGCATAAGTATGAGTCTATTGTGTAACAGTAGCCATTCAGAAGTATCAAGTGGCTTGTTTTTAAATGTGAAATGAAATGTGCCATTTCTTTTCTTTTGCAAATGCAGCTACGCTTCATTCACAAGCCCTGTTCATAATAATTTCCGCTTTGCCTGGTTTTTATATTTATGCTTTGTACAAAACGCACCCTTGTCTCAATGACAAGGCTGTCATTACTGAGCAAGGCCAAACTTTGATGCCTTGTTCATGATTCCTCTAGAGAGTGCTTATGTATCAGATTTATGGAAAATTAATAATGAGCCATTTGAATTTTAGCATATTTATGTATTCTAATTCAAGTGTAATTTATTCCACATCCAGCAATTGTTATGTGTGTGTTAAAATCACATCGGTTTTATCCGCCTGTAAACCTCTCGTGAATCTCAGCATCATATGCTTACAATTTGGCCCTTGATTTAAATACCGTGTTTTGCCATTACGCCGTGAGCTTTGTGTAAACTAATTGCAGGGTTATCATTTTACGGGCTGTGCGTACAATCAGACCTACCTTTTTATTTCGAATTTTATTGTGTCTTTCCATCCTCGGGGCGAGAGAAGGGGCCACGTGTCTTACCTCCAAGCTATTAGCTCAGTCCCTAATTCACACTGAGGCCGTGTGAGGAATCTGGGGCTGTAATTGTAGTGGCATTGGCACTGTTAATTACAGAGGTAAGCGGTTGAGGCCCAGCCAAGCTCCATTATGGTGACGGCAGTGAAGGAGCTTTAAATGGGGGCCTCTTCACCAGCTGGGGTCCCAGTGAGAGAAGAGCGAGCTGGGGCCTGATGAGCTGGCCTGCACCCTTAGGGCTTCTGGGCCATATGGAAGCCAGAACCGGCCTTTATTCTGCCTCTTCAACCTTTTTAATCAATGGCAAGCTCTGCTAACAGAATGGGGACCACAGAGGTTATTTCAGCGTGTCATTCATTTTCTACAGATCTGTATTCACTCTTTAGTGGCAGTTTTGCAGTTGTAAAGGGCCCCTCGCGCCAGAAACCTGAATTTCACAAAATGTTCACAGGTCTGTTTATTGTCGCATATTTGCATGCCATTTCTTTGATTTATCAACTTTATTCTTTCTTTGTTATGCCCATTACGTTTTATCTTTATTTCTTCAAGCCCTTAAATTCAGCAGCAAATGCTGAATTATTGTAGAGTGGATTTATCAGTCTAATGTTTTTAATTGCAGGGGTAATAAAGGGTAAATATTGCCTTTGTTCTTTAAGTACAAAATTAGTATGTGTAATGTCTCCTGCATATTTAAATTTTTAAACGTGTATTCGATGGCCACTACACTCCGAGTAAAGACACAGGAAAATATTATAATGATATTGTAATTATCAGCTGTGGGTGGCTTCACTTATGTTTTGTGTTTGGCTTCAGCTGTAGTTGTAAGTCATATGGTTTTAAATGCTGTTTTGTCTCTCCAGGGAGCTGTCTTTTGGGATAATGCATCCTTTAATTTCTCCTGTCAGGCCCAGCAACAGAAGACTATGTTGAACCCCCCTCTATTTGCTGTGTGCACATTGTTTAATTATTGATTGTGTAAAGAGGCTCTTCTAATGCAGGGGGAAGAATACCAAAACCCATGTGGCCCAGCTGTGGACAGCCAGAGAGAAGTGTGAAAATAGACCTAGAGGCAGTGTAAAGAAAACGTGTGTGATGCTTTGCATTAAAGTTTGTATGGGAGGCCCTCTCCCCGAGGGGTGTTTCAGCCCGGAGCGAGCCTCGCGGCTATTCACAGAAGATGGGTTAAAGACATGTGGATCTCACTCTACTCTACGGCTGGGTGGACTCGCACACTTTACACATTACAAACATGCACATTCTGCCAGCACACGGGTCATTAAACACGAGGCAGCATTATACTAATAGCATCAACAGATAGACAGATTGTCTCCTACTTATTTTATTCAATGCATGTGGGATTATGTGTTATACCGTGTTATTTTATTAGATTTTGAATGTAATAATACTTTCCGTATTCCCTTTTGGTTAATGTGGCATTTTAGGAAGAGATCCAAGCTTTATGTTTTAAGCCATTTAAAATGTGGATTTGTACAGATGAAGCAATGTGAGTTATTTTTGCAAGGCTGTTAAAATGCCTAATATGACAATCTATAGAAAAAGTATTTTAGCATATATGTAACCCTGTAAAAACCAGGCTGAAGTCTCAAAATCAAATTATGAGATGACAAGCATCAAAGTTAGATTTCACCTATAAATATCATTATGATTTTAAAATTTGACATGTCAATACTCAGTCAGTATTAAAGATATCAAGATTATATTTTCAAAGAATATTTTTTACATAATGTAGGATGATTTTATGTACAAAGTGGTAAATCACAAAAAGATGACTTTAACTAGGTTTATAATGTTTGAAAGATTCTGGAAAATTATCCAATAGACTAGATGTTATTTTATTTTTCTATCCAATAGCCTATTTTATGAATTCCACCAAATTTTTAAGAGGCGTGGTAATGGTAACCCTTTAAAGGGTTAATAAACATTTGCAGACTTTTTAAACAAGTCTCAAATCTGACTTGGGAGACATGTTATTGAATATGCACAGAACTACAAGGTTCCCCGATACGCTTTCAATCATAGAGATCAAACAACAATCACAGCGCACGGGAGATTTTTTATTTTTGTATTGTAAAATAACTCATCTTTATGTGGAAGCCAAGCAAAGCTTGAATCCACTCCTCACAGTTCAGTTCGCAGTTTAAGTCCAAATAAAGAATGACAAAAATGATTCCCTCTCGCTTTTCTTTTCTCCCCGCTGTTCGTGCCAACTGCATTGGCAAATTCTCAAAGAGCGCCTGCTCTTTCGGAGGGAACGCGGGCCGTTTCCTTACACTTTTGCCGCACCATTGTGTGCTTTATGGTTTGTATCGGGGTGAAATCACAGCGCAGCGATTGACCCTGGTTCTTATAGTACTTGAATATGATGATGGCTGTTTCATGACTTGAATATCAACTCTCCTCAATGTCACATGGCTTCTTCACTGATGTCAGTAGTAATATTTGTTTGAGGATTATAAAAGTAAGGGGAAAGACTTTATGAAGATCCAAAATTGATTAATTCTAAACAGTCAGTATAACTTAAATTATTGTACTTTCATTAGAAATTCTTTTAATACAATACATGCCATCTCTGTAGTGCTCTCTCGGTTCTCATTATTTGTAAGAGGTCATAAAGGTGAAATTCCTTTTTTTTAACCAACAGGTTTTAAAAGGCACTCACAGAAAGTCAAACATTGCAATTAACAACATAATTAAGTGTCAAAGCCATTAGGGTGTTTTCTAGTTACAGCAACAAGGGCCGTATTGATCAGAAACAGCCCTTGATTGATCCCTTGATCGATTGGCTTGCATAGGTATTTATCTTCAGAATGTGTCAGGTCGTATTGGGGACAGGTGCAGTTACTATTGCCTTCAGTTATAGCTATTAGTCTAGTGTGGTGCTTTGGTAACGGGCTGTCAATCACTCCCCTCCCAGCATGTACGACTGCTGTCTGTGCTTTTGTGTGGCTTGTCAGATGAAGACACACTTCAGTAGTTACTGCTTCATCAGGGTTATTGACACCGTGTGCTGTATGTTTATCACATCAGGCCAAGACGCAGAGGTTAGAAATTGCTTTATGGCGTGTGGGTCGATATTTTGATTATATTTGGGTTTTTTCTGTGTAATCCTTTTTATTGTGTTTAGGGAGGTTTTAATATAGTTGACTGTATGTTTATCTACTCATTTGGTGCAGGAGCCGGTGATGATGAAGTTCTTAGAGGAGGTTCCTCATCTTCTGGCTTCTTATGCACTGCCTGCCAACACATCCTGCTATCCCACCTGGGCCTGTTTCCTGGAACAGTTCCTCAAGGAAGGTAGTTTAACCCATTTCCTGTAACCAAATACTGGAATATGTTTCTCTTACTATTTTTCAGATTTTTTCTAACCTCTCTTTGTACCCATCATTTTCTAAAGGGGGAGTAATAGAAGCCTGTCCTCCGTCAGACAGTGTGACATGTTTGTCTGTGGATGTCTTGGTGGAGCCAGGAGGAGATGTACACTTGCTGTCCTGTGGAGATCAGCTGCACGGCCCCAGCAAGTTGGAAGTTGTGGGCTGCACCATGCCCCAGACCTCCATCTCTCCTGATGTCCTCTATTCCATCTGCATTCGTGTGGGCCAGGCCTGCTGGCAGCGTTCCATCATGGGCCACCTCTCCCTGGATCTGGTCACCTTTCTGGAGCCCAGCAACCTGGAGCAGAAGGTCAGAGAGCCAACTTGCCATCTAATGTACCGTAGATATAGTAGCACTTTTGGGTAGGAGCATGTTACAGTATTGCAAAATGTTCATGTGTTTCTCTTAGTCATTGATACGGTAAGAATATAATTGTATTGGATAGTCTATTTTCATGTGTATGCTCAATATACACAGTGACAGTTGTCAGGGTAATATTTTCACATTAAACAGTAGTTAAAATACATTTGACTATAAATATGATAGCAACTTGAAGAGCATTAAAGGTAAACATTATAGTATGTGTATTTTACTGGTATGTGAACCTATGACCTTGGTGTTGTTAACGCCGTGTGTCACCATTTCAGCTACAGAAACAATGGAAACGCTCAGCTCTGCGCATCATCAAACATGCTGTCTCAGAAAGAAACTGACCCTTAAATGTCAATAGTGTGTTTTACAGCTATATGAAAACCGGGCTTGTTGTGTTAAGTTGTTGAGAAGACATCTGACATGTGGTGTTGTTCTGTCAGGTCTTTCAACACCGCTCTCACTCGGCTAGTGTAAGTGCTCAATCTACCTGGTCCTGGCGCTTATTGGGATGTTAAAGGATCACTTCTATAAGATCCCCTTAGGAGCTGTACAAATGAGAGAATGACCAAGAAAGAGAGCGGCTAATGTGCCAAAAGGCTATCTAATAAACTGTCAGGTCTTATTGTGTCAATAAACTAATTCCCATTTTAAGGCCTTGGCCCCTGACCTTACAACACCCCTGCTATGTACTGGTGTCAGATAAAAGGTCAGGTTGGAGTGTCTTGTCCACAGACGTTGGGGTTCTTGGTCATTGTCGTAAGTCATGATGGGAGATTGTAAGACCATGGTTCCTCCTCTGTGCACATTTTTTGTTGTCAGGTCAATGAAATGCCTACATTTTGGATTTGCTGTTTGACATGTTTAGCAGTTCCTTGTTTCAGAGACTAAACACTGTGAAAATAAATGTATGTGGGACATTGTTTTCCTTGCAGCCCTGCCAAACTATATGACATCTGAGAAATCTCTGGGAAATACATTGAAATAAATAGTCTAATGTGGAAAAAATGTCATGGATCTGACCTTCACTGACCTTACTATCTTAGATATTGATTTAGTCATTTTTCAAAACTTGTCTCTCTGAATTTAGATGGAGTCGTGGAATGACAGTATCCCCTGTGGAAATGCTGCACATACTACAAATGATAAGTGAGCCCAGAAATGATTATGTAACTAGTCAACATGATGCATAATTAATGAATGTGCTCTGATTTTTATCAATGATCCCTGCTGGCAGATGAAAATCTATCTCCTCTTGTTCTTTTAGTGGCCCGATACCCTTTACCACCAGAGGGGGACAGAACACACTTGCATTACATTATATTCATCTTGCAGGAAAAAAGATTTCTCAATGCATTTGTTGATCTAATGTTTGAGGACTATGTCTGGACAGATTGGGTTTAATGCAGTTCTGTTCTGATGCTTGTTTGTACTTAAATTGGACTGTTAAAACAGTATTAGGTATTACTGCTCATAGTGTAACTTCTCAGTGAATCAACTTTCTTACACTTTGTAGCTTTGTGTTTGTAAAAACTAAATGTTTTTAACATAGGCGTGGTACAGTAATTGAAATAACACAAAACGGATTTTCTGTGTATTAGTCTAAAAAATGGAAATTGCATTTGCACATAGTACGAAATGGTATAGAACAGATATATTTTCATCTGAATGGCACATACTGCTGTTTTAATCATCAGCTCGGCTGGCATGCTGTGATTTTAAAATAGATGATTGACTTTGGTAGGCAGAGAACTGCAGCATTTTGAGATAAATTAAAGAGGAATCTACTCGTGTACAGAAAATTTCACACTTGATTCTCACATAATCTACAGACAGAATAGCTTTTACTCTTGCAAATGAAAGTAATTCATATATGCTTCTGATTGAATAGCACCAGGAATCTGTGTATTGAGAATCACAGGATGAATTTAGTTCGGCGTGTCTCATTGAGAATAAACTGCACACACAATTAAAATCGACAAAAGGAATTCAGACAGATAAATCCAAACACGACTGTCCCATCAGAGGCAGATGGATCAAGCAGACCAGTGCTAACCTGTCTCTATTTAAACATCAATTTACATTCAAACCTGTTGCTAAAAGCAGTCTGTATTTTTTGTATGTGAGGGGGAGATGCGGGTCGCATGTGTTTGCCCTTGCAGGCTTGTCTCACATTGTGTGCGGAGGGAGGCTCAGCTGCAAGATTGCAGTTTTTAATGAAAGTGAAGGGCTATAGAAGACAGGTACAATCTGGGCGTATATATCAAGCGCCTTTGTTAAGGTTGACAATGAAGCCGGCTTGCCTGATTCTTCGGACTGGCTAAATGGTCCCACCTATCCCACAAGCACAGGTATTAACTATGGACAGAAGGCACTGTGGGATAAATTCAACTCTGTAATGAGGTCGTCCTGTGAGGCAGGACACCTCTGAGTCCTGTTTCCAGAGGTCATAGCTTGACTCACATGGGCTTATTTCTGGCATGGGTTTTCTTTTCTGTTGCTTAGTTTTTAAAGAGCTTTTAAACGGTTATTTGGAGAGTCACATTTTGCATTAATTACTTTTGTTGCTAGATGCTGGCAAACAAAGAGATGCTGTTAAAGAGAGAATTAGTTGCCTAAAGAGAAAATGAAGTAATGATCATGAAAAATTTAAATATATTTTGTTATGCTGACATTACAGGAAACACGACTTCCATACATAAAAGTGCATCATTAAATATGTTTACGTTTTGGACAGTAGTGGTTCTTTAAAATACTGTAAGAGATTAGAAAACATAAAAGATTTTATTTTTGTATAAATAATTAGTGCTTTCTGTCAAAGAAGAGAGTTGATTGTATCTCAGGTGAGTGAGTGTTGGTTAGACAACGATACTGTGATCAGAAAGGGATTTCAGCAGCCGGCCACCATTTGCATTTGCTGGCAGGAGCGTTTAGGTTGACAAATAGGGATGACTGGAGAGTCAGCCAACTGCCACTTAGTTATTAACAACTCCTTCACTGGTGATTTATTTGCCACTTTTTGAAGTGAGGGCATAGCTATTAGATTATTATCAGGGAAAATTAGCCCCGTTTAAGCATAAGGCCACGACTGGGTCTGACCCCTTAATATCCTTATAATGATGCCATTAACCATACAGATGTGAAGTGACTCTCCAGTTGGGCTTTGGACACAGTATGTCTCTCTCTCTCTCTCTCTCTCTCTCTCTTTTAAAAGCACTATGGATTGTTACATAAAACAAAAACAAAAAAATTATTTAGTACAGCAGAATAATGAAGCTTTTAATGGTGTTTCTAAAAACACCAAAAGTTCTAAATGGTGATTTCCAAATTAATTACTGAAAAAGTTAATTCAATGATTATGTTAATTCATTTGTTAGGAGTTCTAACTCTTGGGGTTGTGCTGGCTGTATTTATTGTAGGTATGGGCTGTTGATCTGGACCTGGGCTACAGTAACCAATTGGCCATGACCCAGCTGATGCTCATGATGACTGGAGGAACACTGAACTGCCGCACCAGTAAACTGGAGGTTCCGGTCAGAGACATGAAGACATCTGTGCACCACACCAGAGTACAGAGGAAAGATGTACAAGTCTTTTTAAATGAATGAACCACTCACTGTCTGTCAATTAGCAAAACATAATTGTTATATTCTGGATTTGAAATATATATTGAAAGTATTTTAAATTGTTTTGGTTTAGTACAGTAATGGCCTTAAAGACAGTTTATGCAAAAATGAAAATTATGTCACCGTTTTCTCATTCACATGTCCAGACCTGCATAACTTTTTTTAAAGAAGCGTTAAACTGCTGTTTTTGTATACAATGAAAATTACAATGGTGGGGATTTTTTAATGTCAAGCTTCAAAACTGACCAAAATGCACCATAAAACATTACAGAGTTCTGAAACCAAAGCTTTGTGCTGGGAACAGATTTAGAAATGCAACTTATTTTTCAGAGTGGTATTCATCCTTTACTTTCCTTTTGTGAAAAATAGCAGCATGGACATTCTTCTATAAATAACTTTTATTCATTCCTTTAAAAGTTAATGCTCTTGAATGTTTTGGTCGCTATCAGTCCTTTAAAGCACAAGAATGCCATTAACCAGAATGTGTTCCCTGAGACTGGACCAGAGAGCAATAAGGGTCCTCTACTGGATATTATCTAGATAAATCACAACATCCATAAAGATTGATCCTAGCTAAGCTTTGTTGTTTTATTTTTGTTAAATACAACTAAACGCTGTAATTACGCTTCCGACCTGATTGGTGTTTAGATGCAGAATTCATTATCATTTTGATAGATGAGCCTAAATAATCAACGCATAAATAATGCATACCATATTCATTATGCATGTGTATGCATGCCTGAGCACCTCATCAACCTGATGCCAGCCCCCAAACAAAAGAGTTCCTTTATTAGTGGCAAACAGGAGTTTACGCTTGTTAATCTGCGACTTGTATTATTTTATCAAACATTCATTTAGTTTGCATGTGGCTATGTCACCCCGTTCCTGCTTGCTTGTCTTAATGGCTTTGGCTTTGGCCATCATTTAAGCCTAGAATATTACAAACACAATTAAATCCCTGCAGGAATGGCTTTTTATTGTTGTTTGAAGATAGCGTGTTTGACAGCTGAAAACGCAGTTCCATAGAAGAGAATTACTCATCCCCTGCTGGCTGTGAGAGGGCTTTACCCTCGGTTTCATATTTGTCACTGAGAATATGCCTCATGCCCGCTATTTGTCCTGTGAGTCTGCCACTTTTAACTAACCGGCTCCCGTGACATTCCCTCAGACACATCCTTTATCTGCTCTGTCTGCGAGCATTGTTGTGGTTTAGAGGAAACCTCTCTGTTCTCTTCTGTGGTATAACCTAATAACACAAGAATCGGTCTCCCAAGTGCCCTATATGACTGCGACACTAATGCCCCTTTCTCCGTGTGGGCTTTTGAAACTCTTCTATTTGTTTTTAGTGTGGCTGTTATCTACACCCCGGAGGTCAATTTATCATTTAGATGTACTGGTACATTTTTGGCAATAGAATTACATGCAGTTTACTTCTTAACTCTCTCTGTGCTGCGTGTGTCTCCACAGCAAACCTCAGTGACCAGTCGCTTTGCGGTGATGGCCACCCGACTCATGCACACCAATCTTTCTTTGGTGTATTATAGCACATTTTTTCTGATGTGCAAAGCACAGGGCATAGGCTACGATGTCAAGGTAAAACCTTGCTTTCCTTTCATAAATCGTTCTTTTATTTCACAGCAGGTATATTTATATGCAGCTCTTACTAATGTTTCAGGCAAGAAAAGGCACCGTGTTTGTCCTCCATGATAGCAAAGACAGAAGGAGTCTCGGCATGCTGTGAGTCAGAAGAGGCTTTTACCTCATCTTACTTTGGTTTTATTTTCTCGTTCTCTCTCTCCATTACCATTAGAGGTACATCTAGACCTTGAGCACACTCCCAAGAGCAGATTAAACATTATGTAGTGAATACCTCAACTCAAATGTGTCAGCACACAAAATACTGCCAAGTAGAATTAAAGGCATTTATCACATAAATCCTATAGCTATCCCATTGAAGCTGTGCTTTCCTTCCTCATTTCTCCCTGAAGAATAGTGCATAGTCTTTAAGGCTGAAAGTTCTCATTAAGATCCTTACAGCCCCAGCAGCCAAACAAGGTGATTGTTTTTTTGTTTTTCTCTGATGATGGTTCTGGGGGATCATTAGTAAACTCGTTTGTTTCTGTGTGTCGTTAACAGAACAATCTCGGAGCATCTCCCGGGAGCGCTGCTGACCTTTGCTCGGAACCTGTCAGTCATTCATCAGGAAATATCAGCTCCAAATATGCAAGGAACAAATAATTTTAAGGTATGTTTTCGAAGTAACAAATATGTCTCACTCTTAAATGACAGGATGTGCTGTTTCCGCTATCAAACTATTCTTGTTAAACGTTTTTTATAACTTTTGCTTATTAAGGTATTAGATACAATGATTGAAACAAATATGAAACATATTTTATATGTTTTTTGTTAGTTTTTTATTTTATATATTTTTTTGTTTTTTGTTTTACATGTTTAGTTAATTAACACAGTGACTGTCCTCGGTTAACCAGGATGTCCAGTTCGGTTAACCAGTTCAAATTGAACTTTAGTCTGGCAAGTGAACAGACTGAGGTGTATAGCACACTGAAAAGGTGCATGGCTTAAATAACATATCCTTGGAAACAGATTAACTTCCATTTTTATTCAGTTTTGTATAAATATGTTTATATTTTACTAGCATTTTAAGTTTTCTAAGTGCTTAAGAAATAGTCGTAAACCTGAAGCTACGCTTCTATTAAATAATTTTTGGTCAAGATTAGGTATTTTTTCTCAAGCACGATTTTGAGAAAATGTCTCAGTTGTCTCTCATAAAAGAACCCTATACAATACCCAAGGTATTAATTTAATAATAGTCAAGGCTGGCCACATCCACCGAATAGCCATTCAGATTTATAACAGAGTGTGCACTGTTGGACACTTCAGTGAATTAAAGCCTGACACTTCCTAAATTATTGCATTCAACACAGTGTTATTTAATTTGTTTGATAAATTCTCATTCAGTGTTTAGCTGCTAGAGGATGGGGTAGTCAAGTACATTTCTCATAAACATACTGAATGTCTGCTGTCTTGTGCTTTTATGGATTTTTAAGGATCTAACTAAGGACATTGAGGAGGTCCTGGGCATGACCATACAAAACCAATCTGAATCTCAAGAAGAAGCGATAACTGCAGCTGGACCAGACAAGTTATCATCTCATACACTTCATAAATCAGCCACAAATGAATCAATACACTCTTAACCTATCACAATAATTCAGTGATATTAAATGCACCTGATGGTTTTGTTTTGTTCCTGTTTGGAATTTTTCTTTTCACATGTTTACACTGATCTAAAATACGGTAGCCTACACATTTTTATCATTTTTCTCAAAGCCAAGTTAACATAATTTACATCCAAAAGCATCCACAATTAATTAATACTATGTTATATTTTAGCATCTTCAAAAGTGGTCACCCTTTATCTAGAATTTGTAAAAGCATACTTTTAGCTTCTTGAGGTCTCAAACTGGGAAGCTTTTTGAAAAGCACAGAAGGACCCTTATTGGCAGCTTTTGATTCATTATTTGGTCCAAATAATCCATTTAAAAAATATTTTTTTTAAATTGTTCAATAAAAAAAATTACAAATGACAAAAGTAATTTCAAACATTGAAATATATCAACTTTAGATTAAATTATTTTTCAGATCATAAAAACATTTTTATTAATTGTTTCTAAACGTTTGACTGGTACTGTATGTATATGTAAATGTGTGCGTATGTACTGCAATTTAACGCATTTAATCAATCAAATAATAAACAAATTTAATTAAACGCATAAACGGAACGCGAATAATAATGAAGGTCTTCTTTAAATATGTAGCTTATATAGGAACAAAAAATCGCTTAGTTGTTTCTTCCCGGAAATATGTACCATCGTACCAGAGACAGATTCGTTTAAAACAACTGAATAAATGTTTGCAGGGAAACAGTACACACATCGCAAATTTCCTTTCTTTTTAGTAGGAAGCAAAGTCGCAATAAACTAGTGTGATAGAAACGTGTAACAAGCGGCTTCGGGAAGTTGTGCAACCTTGATTCCACTGACAACCAACCGAACTGTCCTCTAAAGTGCCAGACTTTTACAGTGATTTATGGTTTCAGTATTATGTCGGTCAGATCTCTTTATTTTTTATCACGTTGGTTAATGTTTGTGACATATTGACGCAATGTAGCGATAGTAGCTGTTAAAACGTTTGTAGTGATAACTGGACATCATGTTCTTTAGAGTTTGTGGTAAAATGACAGCGGTTCTGCGGAGGATTCACAGTGTATTTCTGAAGGTTGTGCTGTTTCCCAGCACGTTTGGGAGTAAAGCTCGTCGTCCTGCTGCTTCTGAAGTGTTAACACGACACCTGACACAGCGCAAACTCCCGCCCTGGACTTCATTCTGTGTGCGATACAGTACTGTCATCAATGACCAGTTCGGTCTGTCCCATTTCAACTGGCAGGTGCAGGGAGTGAACTACCACATCCTCAGGACGGGTGCTTTCCCTTTCATTAAATATCACTGCACCAAAGCACCTCTGCATAACCTGCACTTTGAGAATGCATTTTTTGGTGTACTAAAAGTCATCAATCTAGGTCAGTTTAAATTATTATTTTATTGGCCGTATCATGTTTTCGCAGCATGACAAACTTATTTCTAATAAGTTTCTAAACTTATTTGTTCTTTTAGGTATTCCATGCTTGGCGTATGGCTTGGGCTCCTGGATGGTGGCTAGAGTGACTGAGGAAGTACAGACCTCTGCTGGCCCTGTCACTGTTTACTTTGCATACAAAGAGGTGGAAGGTGCTCAGTACTAATACTGTATCTGTACCTGAGAGTGTCATGCCAAAAGGACTTTATTTGCATCGGCGAGTATTTGTCTTATTGAGTTTCTGCATTTCTGGAAACCTATGGGAATTGTGTGTGTGTGTGTGTGAAGATGTAGAATGCACATAATAAAATTATTTATTTAAAATCTTTTTAAAAGTTTATTTTGAATGTAGGTTATTTATTTGGAAATGAATAGAAATTGAATAAAGATTATAATGTGTAACAGTATTTTAGTATTACATTAAAATAAAAATAAATAAATAAAATGTATAAATAGTCACACAATTAGGGAAATATTAGAATAAAATATTATATGAATGTTTAAATTCTACAATATTATTTTCATAATTTTAGTTTATTTAGAAAATATTACTATCTTAACCTTGTAATTATATGACTTATATTGTTTTTTAAACTTTATCACTTTATTCTTGTGAAGTCAATTTTATGAAACCATTCTTTTAATGTTAACACTTTATTCTCTATAATTCTTTTTTTAGATTACATTTACAAAAAACACTGTTGTAATTATGGCATAATCACAATTATTAGGCCTTATTTCACACACGCAAACGTGCTCATTGAAGTTTACAAGCTGTACAACTCCTTGTTTTCCCACTTGTTTTCCTCCCTAAAGCTAATGCAGAATTTTAAATACCTTCAGCTCATTTATTTAAAGTCAAATTAGAGCTCACTCCCTGCCTGGCATATATTCAATAGAAAGCAAGAGGGATTGTTTAAAGGACAGGTCTGATAAAATGGTTTTTAATTACAATAGAGAAAGTGTGGCCTTCATTCAGAGCCCTCCCTAACCCCCCCACTGCTGTCATTCTCAGATGCTTTGATTTCTGATAATGTGCTGTGCTGACTTGGCATCGCTTGGGCTCTCTTCTGCAGAATCCTTTGTGAGATTGGGTTTGACAAACTACCATATTGATCCACTACAACTCTCAAAGCATTCTGCTAAGCACATTTATCAGAGGCCTTAATTTTCTTGCTTGCCACCTTCTTTTTACCAGCAAACATCCCACAGTAATAATTTTAGGTATTACATGCAAATCAATAGACCTATTGCCCTTTCTTTTGCACACCGTAATTTAGAGGGACAGGACAGATTTGATTGGATCATTGTACGATGACTGAATCTGGTATATGTGCAATCTTGGTTGTGTAGGAATTGTGTGTATTTTAAGCCATTAGTGTTATAATGAGTACAACTCAAATCAATAATCCTTGTTAAAGCTTATAATTATTGTGAGAGCATAATGTGCATATGGATGCAATTCTCTTAGGACCTGTCTTTTACATTTTTCTTGAAAGCTTCATATACCTGCTTTACTTTTCCCACTATATACAGACAGGCACTGTATTACATTATCAGTGAGGGTGCTAATTAGCCATAATGAAAATCATTTATACAACCAACGAAATCTGATCAGCACTATTAGCCGGAACGTCTGGCTTTGTGATTTTGCATGAGCGCTGATCATGTCCTAATTCCTCATTGACCTTTTGACCTTTTTGTCATCACTGATACTGAATAGGTCTTGAGGAACAGTCTGGGAGGACAGTCCTGAGAGGTTGATGTGTGCCATGAGAAACTCAAGCCCATGTTCACAGTGTACCTGTGCAGTGCCAAGCCCCGGGAGATGACATTAGCTGGAGCGGGTGCTTGTCGTTTCACTTCACCTCGGTCAGCAGTCTAGGATAACGGAGCAGCAAATTGGCTACTGTAAAGTAAAGGAAAATTTAACGGTGCCATGTTAAGAGATCAGTGCCTTGTTTTAAGGACCATGCAATCAAGACTCGTGTCTGTAATTGGAGGTCTAAATTACCCTCTCTGAATATAAGGTGCTAATCAACAAAGGATTAAGCACTTGTATTAACAAGTTCAATTACATGCAAATAAAGACGAGCAAGTTGAAATCTTTAAATACAAACACTATTTACATCTTAGGTAACTAATGGGAATGTAAAAGCCGGATTTGATTGTGATATGAGTGGAAAAATCTTCCGAGCCACGCGCTGTTGGTCTGTCTTTGTGGCGTGTAATCTATTATTTAGCAAGAAAAATCACATTAATTTTTGCTTGACATAGAGATGTATGGGTTTGGCAGAAACAATTATTGTATGAATAACCCCTGCAGCTAATTCTGTGAAGGTTATCATTGAGTTCTCGGACCAACCACAGGCTCCTGGATCACAGGCTGCTCCATCAGCAACGAGATGTCAGGTACATCACAGTTTGTGTCATGTGTTTCAGGTACACTGCGATCTCCATGTCAACCGAAGGGCTAAGACAAATAGGTTTGGAATTGAACTTCTGTTGTCGTAAGTCATTAAATGATGGTGGCAGACCAAGGTAAGCAATTATAGCTCATTGAATCACATTCATGAGGACATCTTCAAGAATGTCACAAATCTGCCAAGTGTATTAATTGCATTTGTGTCTCGTGATATTACAGTTTTGGCTGCAGTCCTGGATTCTGATTAATTTTATTCTAGGGCTAAATCAGATATTCCTTGTTGACTCACTATTAGGGGAGTAATATTATCTCTAAAATATGCAGTAATCTTAATCTAGGGAAATGCTTCTGTTTTATGTAACAGTTTTTAATCGAGAACGATAGCAAGTTAAAAGCAAAGAAAGATTTGTGTATTTAAATAAATAAGATAAAATTGTGGGATAAAAACAAAACGAGGACTAAAGGTATTTCGAGAATATTGTCAGTGTTACCATCCAAATTTTCTTTGCTTTGCTTTGCTAAACTGTCCTTGAGATGTCTGCCAGTGAGTCTATTTGCAATACCTAAACCCACAATTTTGGTTCTGCATGTTAAATGCACTTATACCATTTTCATAGTGCATCCATTCTGATATTTCCTACAACAGTTAATAAGTATATTTCAAAGATGATGTTCTGTATTGCATCGTGTTAGCATAGCACTATTAGACAAAAAAAACGAATCAAGATGTAGTGCAATTGTTAAAGGCTTTAGTGATTTTTGTGTATTATAATTGCTGACCTCACACCACTGAGGATGGAATTACTTGATTTTTTTCACATGCTATTGGGTGCTGAGAGTGGTTCTTATGAAGAGGGGAAAAGCCATTAAAAATCTATTAAAGCAGATCTTTTTACCCAGAGGGAAAAGACTTCTCATTACTAAGCAGATTGGAAGGGATGACAAGTGGCTCTATATTTCTATTTTATTTCCTTTCTTTGCTTTTTTTCCTCATCATTTTCTTTCTGAAAAGGCCAGCTGAAAGACAGCATGCCCACTGTGCCAATCAGTATTGCTACAGCTTCGGGCTGCAGGTGGCTCTCGTGGCTGTCAGTCATGCAAAGGCACTGACCCTTTCAAGTCTGGAAGGAGGTAAGATTTGTACACAACAATTCCTCAAGGCCACCCTAAATTGCTGTCTCTTTCTTTAGTGTGTATTTAAATCAATACAACATTAATTAATGCAGAAGTTCATTAAAAAGTTGTTCATTTGAAGTGCGTAATGCTGATGTTATCTATTAATGCATGTTAATACGTGCTTTATGCTAATGGAACTTAACTGTTTCATCATCTGACTGACATGTTCATGTAAATGTATCACTAACGCATCGTGTCTGAACGCATGTTTTCTGTTTTGATAGTTTTTAACATTTAGCTTAATGCATTGTTTTTGGTTTTCTTTCGAGCTGATTACAATTTCGCTTTTGCTTCTCCCTTGGAGCTTGTAAGATGTTCGTATCGCTTATATTTACTGTTTACAGTGTTGACATTAAGAATAATGGATACTAATGGTATCTCCATGAATTATTGTGAGAGTTAAATGAACTCTTCATTTTATTATATATTATGCAGTATTTAAAGTTTTGGGTCATTAAAAACCAGACGGCACTCTCTGCCTCCGCCCCCTTTCCCCCGCCCTAAGTTTGTCTTTTACCCCCTGCCAGTGTGCAGTGATGCCCTTGTTGCCACAGGCTACATTTTATCTGTTCTTCACAAAAGCATTATAACAATATTCTGAAATAATGCTTTGTTTTTGATTCTTTGTGCTTTCTGCTGTTAGTAAGAAACCTGGGGACACGAGGTGTGTGTTTTGCTGCATTACTTGTTTGTTTTCACACGTCATTATGGTCAGTTCAGATTTGGAAAACAACTTTAAAGTTTTTCCATGTTCTTAGATGTGATGGTAACTTGATTTATCTCTCAACAATGTGTATAGACAGTCCTTAAGGGTCATTAAAGTTCACACAATGTCTGTTTTCCAGGGCACGCTCTCTCCTTCTGGAGGTCAATGGCATCTGTCAAAAGGTACAAGTCAAGGCAAAGGTTGTGAATTTCTATCTGTGCGTCTGTGTTTTATACATCCCTTGAAACAGTGAAATAGCCATCCACTTTAAATATAGTTAATCAGAGAGCAAGCAGTAAAGAGCAATCCTTTGCAAAGTAAAAAAGCAGAAGGAAAGAAAGTGAAATAAATCATTCCTGTTATCCACTTTGATACTCATTCTCTTTTTTTCCAGATGTGATGTTAGATCTCCAATCTTTCTGCAAATGAGCCCTGGCTCTCTGTAATGGCTTTCTGCTTCTCATGGGAAGCGGGAGTCGTGCGCCCGACCCAAAAGCTGCTGATTGAAGAGGAAAATGTAATACAGGTGTAAAGCAGGCTTGATGGGGGTCTTATGCAAGGGTTATGAATTTTAACCATTTTCATCTACACACTTTTATGTACATACATATCGAATTGGATCTGAATGTGCTGGCTGGACTGTTTGCTGCTCCGCAGAGACCCGAAGGTTTCTGCTGGGCTGTCGCTAATTCCAGATGAGAGGATTGCTATTATGCCAAATTAATAGGAATTAAGGAGGACTGAGTTGGTTAAGCAAGCACTTGATTAAGCTAGGCTTTATACAGTCCACTGGCTTTATGAATGAAAGCAACGCTGGCTTTGACAATGCAGGACAATAAAAGAAATCTTGCTCAATAATACTTCCTTTGATCTATTGATTTAAAAGTTACAGCTTAATTTCTTGATCCCTTACTTGACCTTTTTGGTTTTATCTTTATTGTGATTCATTTAAGTAATAACTAAAGTAGTCATTTTTATTTTTTATCTCTATTAAGAAATTGTGTTTAAATCATTTTTGATGTGGGCATTCTTAACAGTAGACAGATGGGCTACAAAAACATACTATAAAAAAATGGGGCATTTTTAAGAATGCTTTAATACTAAAGATATACATAAGAAGACATTTTACCTTTACGTAAACATGTCTAAAATAATAACTTACAAAATCCTGTACTCACAAGTGATAAATCACAAGTGCACTCATCATTGTTTGCTTCCCTAGTTTCAGATTGATTTAACTTGCAGCAAGAAGGAATGATTCGCTTTCATTCTGTAGAAGTTCAGCTTCTTGAGAAGTGCTGCAATGTTACAAAATTGCTCAAAGAAGAACAAAGGTCAGTACAACAATGTATTTTTCATGATTATGTGTAATTTTTCCATACAGTGAAACTGAATGCTGATTGCTTAGGAACAACATGAGGGTGAGTAAATAATGCCTAAATTGTATGTTTTAGGATAATCTTTAATAACTCAGCATCACATCTCTTTGTGTTAATGTTTGCATGCTCAGATCCTTTAATTTTAAATATGTAGTTGTGTCACCAGTGTCAAACCAGGGTGAAAAGCGTGACCTGGAAAGCCACGTGCTTGTCTATCATGGTCCCTTTGCAGATATAAAGTAATTAAGGGGTGGAGCCTGGTGCCTGCTAATTTATTACCTATATGTAAATGTGATGATAAGATTGGAAGGGTACAGATCTGAACCCTCGGGCTAGGAGGTAGACATTTACACAACAGCCTTGTTTAGTTATTGTCCAACAATGGGGGAATTCACTTAACACAACCTGCAAAGATTAGTGGGTAATTGTTGCTATAATCGATAAGTCACCAGAGCGTAAAATAAAAGCTGTGATTGAGTTTGTAGGTCGTCGTTCACTTGACAAAGATTACCGCTGTTTATTTCGTAGTGACACGCTAGCCATGCTTGGGTTCTTGCAAGTCTGCAGTTTAAGTTGAGGCCTGATTATGCTATATGTGTGTATAAAAAGGGAGTCTGTGTATATTTTTGTGTGTGTGCAAACAGTGGGGCTAGGTCTGCTTGGATGAGCCTCATTGTTCCTGTGCGGCCTAGTGACAACGCTGGCGGGCAGAGAGGGATGAAACCTGAGCAGGGTGACAGTGATAAATAGCCCTTTTAATAACAGCTGCCCCACTTGGCCAGCCACTCACAGCCTGTGTCCTCTGTGTATTTATTTCTATGTTTATTTATGCATCTATAGCAAGAAGAAAATCACAACCGTAGGGCTCCAATATGTCTTTTTTGGGTTGGGGGTGAGGGGGGACTGGTGATTTCACAGATTTGGAATTTTAGGTGGGTGTTGTTTTTCAACCCAACCAAATCGTCTTTCTAGGTCTCAAATGACTTTCTGCATCGTGGCCCTGAGCAGATCTATGTTCTTGCATATTTAGAGTAAATATTACCTCTGGTGTTCTTGGTGCTTCAGCATGAAGACTTGTGATGTTTTTAGTAATTTAGTAATATATTTGTTATTTAATTATGTTCTTCATAAGGCTTCTGGGGAAGTGATGTTTGCAGAAATCAGTCATGTTTTTACCCCAACAAATCTTTTAATTACGAACATCCAAATGACACAGGCCACCATTACCGTAAACCTTTTTTTTCCCCATGGCCTTGAATGTGCATTCTCAATATTTAAGTCTTGTTTTATTGGGAAGAAAATTAGCCATATCAAAAAAGTTACATTGAATGGGGCTTATAAGGATATCGTGATTTCTGTTATCATCACATTTATGTTGTTCCAAACGTATGTTTTGGACCGTTCTATTCACTTACATTATATAGAAAACGTTCAACATTCTTTAAAATTTCTCTTCCTTCTCCACAGAAAAAAAGTGATGTGGATTTGGAACAACATCCAGCACACAGGGTGAGTAAAAGACACTGTTTTTTATTTTGGTTGCATTTACCCCCCTTAACTGCAGTTCTTAAAGAAAAACGCTGACATGAGGAAATAACATTTTTCACAGTATACCCCGTTAGCACAGAGGTAAACTTCTTATGTGTCCTTAAAGTAAAAATGTGTTGACTGCACTTGAGATGTCCTCACTTCCTGGTCCTTGCGTGTGGCCTGAAGAAGTTCTCTGTTGTATTTAAGGACATGCCGCATGCTTTTATGTTGATTTTAACCAAGCCATTAGACTAAGGGCAAGTCCTTTTGTCTGCTGAAAAATGACCCGGGGCTTGAATGACTGAATAGAGGAAGTCATGGCAGTATATCAGAGGTGTCAGAGCCTGTTCCTTTAGGGCACTGTCTGCCCTGCTCTCATTCAAACCAATTCTCTCACCTTAATTGGCTCAATTAGTTAAGTATCCATGTACATTATCATCTATGCATTTTTCATGATCTGTTTAAACATCGCGGCAAAACAACTTTCGGCTATGATTTACCATTTGGTAAAATGTTAATGTCAGAGCAGTAACTGATTGGGATAATTAAGTAATTAAAGGCAGATGTTGGAACAAATGCCAAAACAGGCTTTTGCCCTGCAGAAAGTTTTCTCTGCACTGATTTTGACACCCCTGTTGTGTGGGGATATCCCAGAGGTACCTGTAAAATAGTTACAGTTTCACTCTTGTGATTATTCGGTTGGAGTCTTTGATATTGAACAAAAATGGTCTTTTATGTTATTGTGGGGAGAGGAAATGGGCTGTAAAGAGCGAGCGATCGGAATAGCAAATCACAGCGCCTAATAGCCGTGGCCAGTGAACCACGACTCTGGCCTGGAGTTAAAGCTGAAACTCATTGAAAAACACACTCACATTCATCCTCTGCACGTTTTATTTTAGATGGATACCTGGTAAAGAAAGAAAAACTTAACCCGTACGAGCATATGCAGTATAGTACACAAGTGCTATCAGGTGGCAAACAGGTCAAGTATTGTGGCATCACATCACAGATGTGTATGGACAACCTGTCAATGCTTTTGACAGCTGTCATAATTGGAACGTGGCCGGCAGGCATCGCAAAGTGTAGATCGATAAGCAGCAAATTTTCCATTAAAGAAAGATTAGGTGGACATTGCTGTAAAATAGCCAGAGGTGTCTCCATCACCAACTTGGTCAACAATCACTAGATACACTTCCTGATCTGAGTGACGTCTGTATAAGATCTATAAGTGTATATGTAAAAAATATATATATGTATATATCAAGACATATAGATGTTTACCATAGACCACCCAGGGATAATTATATGACAAATAATAGTTTCATCTGGCTAGTGGTCCGAAATGCCAGTGCGCTCATCATCATAAACACACCATTAAACAGAGATCCACAGGCCACCAAGGAGCACAAATCTACAGTTAATTGGTAGAGAACTGTGAGAGATGATTAAGAAACAAAGATTGCTGGGAGCTGAAAAAAAGACACAACAAGCAAAAACCAACAGTGGCTGCAGGACAATCAATCAAATCTGTCAGCGCCTTCACCGCACTGTGTAATTTATCGGAATTGTTCTTAGGAAATGGGTACACTCTGTAATGTGTAGCTAAGATCACTTCCTAACACCTCGCAGCAGTTGACATTGAAACCAATCTCGGGCTGTGTCCTTTGATCTGTGACTCTGCCCTTTCCTGTTGCTGCTGCTTTTAAATTTTTTTAAATGAGTAGGTAAAATATCCCAGGCAGTTGGATTGTGGCGAAAGAACAGTGGAAATATTTGCAGAGATGAAGTTGTGACTGATATCAAATCGATTTTTGGTTCAGCGTTACGGATGCATCAGTCATGTCTAAGCTGACAGCTGCTTCACATTGCTTAGTCCTCTCGCTAGATTATCATCATGACGGTTTATTGCTTAAGCACAGGTCAGGTGTGTGTGCGCGTATGTGTGGAAGAGGAGTTCTGCTGCAGTGTTTAAATACGAGTCAGACCCATGTGGTGTGGAAAACGTTCAGCTCTAACTCTCTTTCACTCTCTCTCTCTCTCACACACACACAGGCTCAAGCGGGCCTCTAAATCATGTTTCCTAATTCCCTGAGCCACATCTCAATCATTTTCCCTGCTAATTTGAGAGTCACCCTCATTTCTTTTTAAACGATTCATTTTCAGCACATTTGTACAGTAAATGGCCCCGATGTGTTCTACAATTTAGTCAATTACTGTTTCAGCCACTGGGGCTCCAGGGAGGCCGAGCACACATGGCCTGGAGGTACCATCTCAATAATTGTTTCAGGAAAGTTGGGAATGGATTGGTAACGCTGTGTTCTACTTATTGAAATGTCAATTGGAGCCAGGACTTCACACTTACCATTCTCTATTTATACATTTCTATGTTCCATTAAAAATGTATAGATCTCCTTTGCTTTTTGAGGGTCTGACCTGAAGCAAGCAGAAATGTTTGCAACAGATGTTCACGTTTGCTGTTTGGTTGTTTTTTGTTCTGAATGGAAGCTGACATGTATGAAGTGGGTATAGTCATGTAACATACGCAAACTTGTCCATTAGGTGCTGTTTCTATAGTTGGATCTGTCATAGGAATAAAACTGTTTTTGACCGGTTTCACTAATTAATTTCATTTGTTGGATTTGATTTGTATTTTAGCTGTATCAAAATAGGTCTTAGGGGTATGCTTCTCTTTAAAATGTTCTTTTGCTATTTTCCATTTGTGCACAATTTTACATAACTCAGGGACTCTCTCTCTCCCTACATGTCATTTTTCAAAGGGCCATAAAATTTGCAGAACTTCTCCTGAGGTCCTCTTTAATTACAAATTAATTAAATCAGAATCAATTAAAAAATTAGATCCCCTTAAATGAGGTCTTAATGGGTGTTAATGAGGGGGAGAATGTGTAACTGGACCAAACAATGTGACCTGCAGACCCCAATTAACAAGCTCATTTTTACCATTTATCTTTTGTTTAGACAAACGTCATTTAATTTGGATTTCATAATGACGGTTCACAAATGTACATGCTCAGTATTGCTTTAGAAGGTCAGCCTGCTGTTTGCAGTTGAACTCCGATAATCTCAACTAGTTGCACTGCAAGTCTTGCTAAAAAACCAAGGTTACAGGATATTACTGTTCAAATCAGCCTAGATTAGCTTTTAATATCAGTGTTTTCTGTCCCCACAAGCTTATCACTGAAACATCTAAATCAAATTATGCCTTTGTTTACACAGTTCCTCTTTCAGGAAGGGGCCCTTAATCTAAAATGCAACATCTTTAGTTCATTCGCACTTAATGCTGCCCTATTAAACAAGCCTGTTTATTAGATGCTAAGGCTGGCGTGGCATTAAGCAGTCAGTCTATCAGTATGTATTAAGTTGTCACTATAAGGTGATGGAGGGAGAATGCAGTGAGCCTGAGCCGGGCCGGTCGGCTGTGTTGGGCCCAGGCCTATTAACTCCTATTGACAGTGACACACATGTGGCCTCCTCAATGAGTGGTTCCTTATTGATTTCTCTCTCTAGCACTTTTCACTTCCCCTTTCACGCTGCTGGGGAAGATCTTTATCTTGACTGATTGGTGATGTGAATTGTCTTACACATACACACAAGCAGAGCAGCAGAAAGCTGGTGTGTAGAGGCCCATGGTCTCTTTTATATTTATGCAGATGGTTTATCCAAATTGTTTGGCATTGCTTGTGCAAATACCTGTTTATACAATATTCACTTTAAATAATATATTGTCCATTTTATCATGATATTCAATGTTTGTTATTGAATTTATTAGATAATCCAACATTTTATTGATTTTAGTTTAGTTTTATTCATCTACATTGCATAGAGAATAACAATAATACCTTGTATTTTAATGTATTTTTAATGCCATATAATGTCTTTTTAATTTATTGTATTTATTATTATTATTTCTTTTTAATTATAATGCATGTAAAGCTGCTTGGCAACAAAAAAAGCGCTATATAAAGAAATGAATTAAATTAAAAATATTATTTTGTATAGTGGGGGAGGATGTGGTTCACCCCGAGTTGCGATCTGTCCTTCCTCTGTTGTCAAAATGAACTCTGACAGCAGATATCGACTTAATATCAAGCCAGGCGGCTAGAAGAAAAAAATGATTATCCCCTGGTAAAATCAGCTATCGATGGGCAAGCAAATAGCTTTCTAGAGCCTCACGTGTTTTCAGATTTATTGATATAGTTTAATACATAGTTAGTCAGTGTCTGACACTGATAGTGGAAGGGTTGGACGGTGGAGTATTGTGTTTTTGATAGGATGTCTATATGTAATATTTCACTCTTATTTCTTTCACTTAATCGAGACGAAGGGATTTTCTTTCCATTTCAATCTGTTGTTCTGACTGGATATATGACTTGAAATGTAGAATGCAGGAGCTATAGATGAGATGGCTTTTTGGGGACAACTGTGGTTTTATCTAATAGGTAGTCAAACCAAAAAGAGTTTATTTTAGTTTATTTATTTTCTGTTGATGCTTGAGAGAAGGTTTTGGTGTATTAACATTCCTATCTGCATAGCAATACCTTGTCAGTGCCCTTTCTGAAAAATCTTAAAGGATTTTGAATATGGAGACAATGTAGTATTTTTAAAATAGCATTATGTATAGTGCCAATTTAACAGAAAAACTTGTGCTTTGTTATTATGAATTATTTAACTTCATAAATTATGTGCCAAGTCTCTTTTCAGAGTCTTTTGAGAGTCTGGTTTTGTCTGACCCATGACGTGTATCTTTTACAGTGTTTTTTTTAAGGTTATGAGAAGACAAAGGCTGGTATAATATGCTTGTTTATCATATTTTGTTTCTGATTTCAGGGTCTGGGAGTATTTCTCATATTGATTTTGAGCATGAGGGATGAAGACTTTTCCCGACATGTACAGATTTTGTCGGGTCAGATCATCCTTCTCTATTATCAAAATGTTACACTGTCTCCATTTTTTATGTGTCACCTCTAAATTCGTCTTTTCTAGCTCTACTATCGTCTCTGGTTTATTAAAACACTGTATTCAGATAAAAATGATTATTGACCCTCTTTACTGCAAACCATGTGAGAGTAATATTAAGGCAGTTCTCTTTTAATATAAATAAGTTGGAATCATTTCTGCTTGCTTTTTAATGTTGTAAAAGCACCACATTACCTCACTATTGCACTGTGGTCTTTTTATGACAGTATAATTGGAGATGAGCAGAAGCACCTGTCTTGCGCGTGTTTCAGCGTGCAGAGAAAGTCAATACTGCAAGCCAAACAACTTCTCACTCAATTGAACTCTACAGAAAATCCATACAGCACAGCTCTATCCCTTTATGGCAGAGAGGGATGGCCCTGTCTCATTTAAAGCCTCAGTGTCTGCTTTCTAAGCAGTAAGTTTTTTTTGTTGAAAACATATAAAACATATAATGGAACACTATTTCATTTCACAGATTTTATTTGAAAATACTGATACTAAACAAGAGCTTTTATAAAATGTTTGTATTGTCTTTTCAATCCAGTGAATATTTCTCAAGGTTACACATTCTTTAGCCAGCTACAATGTGTGTGCATTCACACTATTATTGACCAGATAAAAAGATACAGGCCATTAAAAACATTTTCTTTGTTCAGAATTGAATCTGTCATTAAACAGCCTATTACTGGCTTTTCTGGAAAATGTAATCGAAAATGAAAAATTCAATCAAAGAGTCAAACCATTTTCGAGGTCAGCAAGTATTGTAATTAAAACATTTTAAACATTTAAGATATGAATTATATGACAACTTGCCCCAACAAAACTATGACAGCTTTTCAAAAATACCATGAGAATATAGTTTTACCATTCAGTAAAATATATGCTTATTGTTGCTTATTATTGAATTTTACTAAGGACAGAACTGGTGACAACTAGCCCCTTATCAAGTCTGGCACATTTTGTTATATGTGTGTGTGCATGTGTGTTTGTTTCTGTATTCATATGTTCCTCCAGAGAGTGGCATACCTGAGTAGGTCAGACCTTGACATGAAGCCAGATGTGTTGTAGTTTCTGTAACGTCGGCTGAGCTCACCTCTGTTGCCATTTGACTGGACTATAATTTGTTTTTGTACCCCAGTGCTTGTGCTCAACACTGCCCGTGATGTAAAACACAAAGCGCTGTGAAGGCAGTGCTTGCATGCAGTTATTTGTATCAGAATAGGGCATCTGGGATATGGCCCTATATTGCCTTTCTGGAATATAATTCAACCCACTGGTCTATGGGGCTTTAAACCTGCGTTTTCTTTGCCATGTCATTACAAGGCCATAACAAGTGTGCATTTTTTCTTTTATTTCCACACACACCACCTGATCGAGACACCTGAAAGATGTTTTGAAGCCTGACACTTGCATTGTTGGTGATGTGGCTGTTTAATCACGTTCTTACTCTGTAATTAAAACCTGTGAAAAGGAAACATTATGGCCTTGCTGTTATTGAAACAGCAGATATTTTTATCATGCTTATTGTCTTTTGAGTGCTCCATAAAAGTATCTCATACTTAAGACCCTAGATTCAGTGCCGCGCGTTGACCTAAGCTTGGTGGTTGATTTGATACCTGAGGCCAAATGGTATCATACCCTGATGGTGAGCTGATCTGTCTCTCTCTTCCTTTCTCCAGAGCCATTCAGAGCGCAGTAAAGGGTCTTTTAGAGTGGGCCATGAATAGTACATGGCCAAGCTTTCATTACAGGCCAGACTAAATTGTAAATAAGATACAGGGGGACCAGGATAGCGGAGCGCCTTCGCAGGGGTCAGATGAGCATGGGTAGGAAGAGGCTGTCAGTCAAATCTTCCATCTCCACGTCTATTCATTCAGCAAGGTTGCCAGGTATAGACAGCGACATGGGTCATTTTCCTTAGATATTCTTTTGATTTCATTAGAAAATGGGTCTATTATAGAGGTAGAGTGGAATAAAAATGTAAAACACTTTTTCTGTGTCCTTTAGCTACCTTTGAATACCTCCTTTGAGTCAGAAAGTGAAATCCTTATACGTGCTGATATGTGATGGTGGCAAAGCTGAGTGGCCGTCACGGAAATGCAAAAGCACTTAACGGCATAGTTGCTCAGAGGCTGTATCAGTTCAGCTCAGAAAAACATCTTGTGCTAACAGAAGTCTAATTACCTTTGTGTTAGCATACATGCAAGAGGGTAATTACTATAAACTGTCAGACACCATAAGGCTCCTTACACTTTAAAATTAATATCTCACTCCCCATTTAATTAAGAAATGAAAGTGTTGCCTAACAGGTATTGATTGTGGCTCATTGAAAACGTAGCCCATCAGTGCTAAAAGGCCCTTGACTAGAAGTTCAAGGAATAATACAGAGAGCCCTGTGAGAGGACGTAAGCCTAACCTCACGCTGACAGCTTTCATCACTGAGTGTTTCCCTGACATCTGCTCGATAGATTGTTTAAGGTGAAAAGATCTGGGGTGTGATGATGGTCTCTGACCTGCCTTAAAAAACTGTTACAGTTAGTACAGTTAGTAAAAGACGTGAAACTGCACTGGTGTGTAGATAACACTTAAAAGTTTGAATGAGACATGATGTTCCCAGGGCCTGTTAAATGTTAGATGATTATCACAGATTATCTTACTCTCTCTCCTGCCCCTTTCTATCTCTCTCGCTCCCTTCTTTGTACTCAGACATCTGATCTGAGAGTCTGAACAAGCAGCGTTATAATTTAATCATCAGCTCCTCTCTTTAATCGTGGCGTAACCCAATGCACTCTGGGATCTTGTGTAAGAGTACACTGAGTTCCTGACGCCCGTATGTTGACAAGCTGATGGGCCCGTGTTGCCCTCTGAATAGACCAGTCAGACTTGCCAATAGACCCGATCTTGCCCACCTAACACCCGACCAGTGCTTATCTGAACATCTCTGAACTGTGATGCTTACTTACTGCTACACCTTTATTTACTGCCTCATTTACTGCTTCTCACCTGTATTCATTTCCTGCAGCTATGCCTTGCCCTGACTTCCCTCACTATCTTGTTTATATCATGTTAAATTGAAATTTTAGCTTACATTTCTGAAAAGTCTGTCATGCATTTTAAATTGTCTGAAATTTTAGACTAATGGCAACTATATTTTGTAACCAATACTGTTGATAACCGTCATGCAGTTGCAACTGCAGTCGCAATTTACAGTAGATGTAACCATTGCTCCAGCTTCAAAAGCACAAACAGCTACTGCCGTTTCGCAGTCATGATCATGTGGAAAGCATCAGAGTAGCTTATAGCATCAGAGTCAGTAGCTTGCGATGGTCATTATGCCCTCAGTGCTTCACGGTCCACTGGGGGAGAGAGATACAGCAGAGAGTGGGTGATGAATGACTGTGTTCACTGGGGTGATTGTAATTGTCCTCCTCTAATTGTTAGGTGAGCACAAAAGGCACGTTTTGTAATTGAACTATTTAACTGTTAGTATTGAGCTGTGAGAGAGCTGTTTGTCCCTACAATGACCTCTGTACCTTTCTGTGTATCTGTTGTAGCTCTCATTACTTTGCCTTCCTGTGACGCTGTCCATGGTCCTGATATAGTTCTTGGGGTGTACAACTGGACCCTTTGGCTGATATAGAGATGAAGAAGGGATACATGAATTATGTGTTGCATTTAAAGCCAGGTCTTTAATAATGTGTATAGGATCATAATATGGTATTTACATACGTGGTTATAATGCTTACATTGCAAAGCCATTATTATTGATATATATTGTTTTTACTTCACTAATGCATATTTTGTTATTGTTCATTATATATTTATTTTTAGTTTTGCAGACCTTTGCATTCCCGCTTTGATCTCCTTACTGATTGTGGACCGGCTGTGACGTAAGATTTTTAATTGTATCAATTTACTGTTCTGAATTTTTAAGTCATGTTTGTGACTGTGGACTCACTGTGTCTCATAAGGTTGAAGCTCACCTGTTTAGTCCTATCTAAATAATTTAACAGCCTCGGTTCTTTTACAAAACCCATCTCAGTTTGTGTGGGAGTCCAGCCAACAGGTAGATGAGATGACTTCTTCAACAGAGTTAACACAAACAGAATGTCACACAATTTTATAGTGTAATGCTTTATTTTTGTTACTGGGTTTATTAAAGAATCAAGGCAGAATAGATGTTCAAATCTGCCTTTGTCTAGAAATATCTGTGTTAAATGGAACATTTAAGTATTACACAAGGTCAGTCAGTAAGTATTTCTATAGTACATCTTAGTTAACACATAGAGAATGGTTTAGCTAAAGTTAGAAATGTAAGAACTGGAAAGTTAAAGTTAAACATAAATTATTAATTTAAATGAAATTTTCAGGCATATCATTTTCATGCTGCCATGTGGGTTGTGTGTGTGTTTTTAACTTTCTTAGCTTTCTGAATCTGTTTTCTTTCAAGTTTGCCTGTAGTAAATGGAGATTTCTTGGGTGCAAGAGTAAGGTCAGAACCAAAATAAAACTGTTTCAGAAATTCACAGGCATCCATCCATTCACACCTCTTGCCTTGGACATAAGCCTGTAAAGAGCTGTTAGATGCTCTGTTGGTCAGTTTGCATGTGTTAAAAGCTTCATGGGCAGCAGCAGCTTGCTTTTAATGAGTGGGGAACCAGGGGAATGGCTGTAGTTAACATGAAGAAATGCTGGGATCATTTAGTCCCCCGTGGCTCCTGACAGTGACTTAATAGTTGCACATTTCTGAGTGCAACCAAATTGCCTTTTTGCCTTACTAATGCATTGGCTGACTTTCCATCTATAAAGACTGCTTAGGACCCCTGTCACCTCTCTTCTCTGTATTTTTCTTTATGATTTGTGTCAAGCTGAGTAAACACAAAGTATTTATTCTAGTAATGGATGTTGACACTTAAACTCGTGCAGTGGGGTTTATTAGACTGAGACCACTAGTAATGCTTTTGTTTTACATGTAATACTTAAGTGTTTTTCATTTTAATTTAAAAAGTATAACATTCTCACATTTAAAATAACATGTTACATTCAAAAACCTTTGAATTAACCTGTTAACTGTCACCGCACATATTGAGCATACACATGAACATGCACTATCCCAACTTCAATTTTTTTAACGTTTAGATATTTTTTTTAAACATTTCTTTAAACAAAAAGTTTTTTTAATGTTAGGTATTTTTTATAAATAACAGTACCATTAACATTTTTGATGTTTATTGTTATACATTTCTCAAAAATTCTAATTCTAATTAGGTTGAGTCAGGTTAAGTGTAGTATTTAAATTTAATTTAATATTAATTTCTTTAATGACAACATGCACTTGAGATGACATGGACAGGTTTGGGTAAAAACTTGATGATCCTGATTATTTCTCAAATTTTTTATTTATTTGTCATTATAATGTATCCTTTGTCTGTTTTTTCAGGTTTTGAATTTGATTTTAAATCCCAGATTTTCAATATGGTTCCAAACTTTCGGAACCCACTGTATATATTCCTTAAGTTGTTTGGTGTATGTTATATTATAAATATTATTATAAAAGTTTGGAAGTGATACGCAGTGGCACATTTTAAGAAAAGGACTGCATAGCCTCTCATTCTGACTCTCTATTCATTTCTCTGCCCTCCGTAGTCCCATCAGTCCTGCAGTCATTAAGACTCCACACTGCATCACCCTGTTTTCCCCCATGGCCGCCCACCCATTGTCTCCCAGCACAAAACTGTCCATGTTGTAATTACCATTAGCACAAACAGGAGAGCAGCTTCATTGATATGCCGTTGGTGGCTGGGCAAGTGCCGGGCTGGCACACAATAGCCTGGGCGTATAGGGGGCTGTTTGCACCAGGGACGCGGGGCAGAACTACCTTCTCTCTGAATGCGTAAGGGCTGCCCGAGCCACACGTCATTCACTACATTTAATTAATTTTCATCCATCTCTCTTCTGTGTGCTCTAGTGGCTCTGACCCCCACATCTTACTTTGAATGGAGCCATCTACCAATCTCTGGCTGTCAGAAACTCTGTAGGGCCGATTCTGGTGCGCTGTTTCGAGAAACTGGGCCCTTGAGAGCATTTATTGTCTTTCTTAGCATGAGTGCATGTGCCTTTCTAACGTTACACGCAGGTACATGACAATTACTGCAGTCAGGAAGCTAGTTTTGAAATAACAGTCTCATTTAACACTTCAATATGGCAGTTGTGTTCAACTGATTAAGACTATTGATTCTACATCTGTTCTGTACAGACTTCCTGTGGCGAACGTAAATGGCTTTGCATCCCTCCCTCTGCCGTTTATTGATAGTTTGGGACATAATCTTGATTTCATTGGTAATTGATAGAACCATTTGAGAAAAATTCAGCGAGAACATTGCACGGCTTGATTTTGTGGCCACTCACTCCACTGATTAAACTGCATTGCATTTGAACTCGCTTTGATTCCCTGTGATGTAGACATCTGTGGATAAGCCTGATTGTACGGTAAAATTGCCGTGGTCTTGAACTCTGCTCGGCTTAGATTAAGCTCCAGGAAGAGGTGAATCTTCTTGGTGAGTGAGTCTTTTGTCCTTTATGTTCTGTTTGGGTATTTGATAGACAGAAATGGCCTGCTGGGTCTTTGAATTGGAGCTTGAACTGTATGCTATCTCTGAAGTGGTCTGTGCTCATCATAGCTTTGATAAATCTAGTGCTTTGCTGAGGATCATTGTGGTCTTTTGGTCACTGTGTTGAATCACACGGTGGGAGGCTGTAAGGAGGTGATTAACTAATGGTGGTGGTGCTTTAAGAAGTGAAATCCGGTGGGAAGTTCAGAGGTCCCTTCAAAGCCTGTGCTTATCCTGACCGCCCTGTCACTGGACGTCCGTCCGGAGATTAAACCAGCTGCTAGCTCTCGTGCTCTGAGCCGGTCGACTAGCAGCAGGTAGCTTAGCTGGCGCCCAGTAGAGAACCATCTGGTTCATACCATATCATACCTCCCCAGACCAGGAAGATGATGTGCAGCCCTGCAATACCTAAAGACCTAATTACTACTAGGAAAGAGAGTAGAGTGTGTTTTCCTGGGATATAACCAGATAATGAGATTTTCTGTATCCTTAAATATACGTTTTGCTCTTTACTATAAAGGGATAGCTATTTAATCAGAGAGTTTACCCAAAAAAGCAAATAATTACTTCACTTTTTTATTTTTACTTAATTACTTACTATAACAGAATGTCCAATATAAATATTAGTATTTTTATCAGCAATCTATTATATGGCTTAAGAAGATTTTTCTTCTTGTTGGAGCTTGACAGCTTCTAGTCACCATTCACTTTCATTGTATAAAAAGAAGCAGAATAAACTTTCTTTAAACTAAACATTTTGTGTTCTGCAGAAGAAAATAAGTCATAAGTGTTTCAAAAACATAACACTGTCATAATTGATAACATCTTTTCTTTTTCATTTTTAGGTGACCTGTCCCTTTAAAAGGAACGATCACAGTGTTGCCACAGAATATCTCCTTCCCTGAATGTGTAAGTGATAAGTTGTTGACTCTCTCACATTGACATCATCATCTCCCCTGCGGCCCATAGCCCGTGGAAGAGTGAAAGCACTGTGCCAGCCTGAGGGAAAACAGATGAAGTGGCTCCGCACTCTGTCACTCATAGTCATAGTGATGGCACAGAGAGCCCGCGCGACTGGCTATTCCCAGTTGCGGTGTGTCTGTGTGCATTTGCGTGCATGTGGTGTGTGTACGTGCGTGCTCTGCCCCCGGCATGTCTCGTTTCAGAGTGCTGTCACTCCCCGCTTCCCAGCATCTATTAACACTGCCATTATCATGCTAATCTACATTGTATGATTACATAAAGTAATTTATGCACACTTTTATTGCAAGGCTGCACACAGAGAAGCTTTGCCACTACAGAAACATGCGGCGAAGAGTCTCTGTTGGCTGTCCACAGCTTTTTATCGCCCAATTCACTCACTGCTCATAGTTTAATTGCGGATAAAGTTCAGTTCATGTGTAACTCTTCCAGTTATTGTGCTAATCAACATAAGGGCGGAATATTCTCTGTGATGAGTAGAGTGCATTCTGGCAATGTAATTTTTATGTTTGTTAAAAAAATTTATAGTTGTGAGTCCAAAATTTGTTTTGATGAGCTGTGTTCATAGCTTTTGTTAAAAGCTGGTATCACACATTCTGTGTCATGATACCAAGTTGTTATATCGTTTGGCATCTGGAAACAGCCTACAAGCAGGATAAATATTTTATAATTATAAATATTTAATGATTTATCTGTGGTAAAATCACTGGGAAGCATAATCTCTTGTGGCTTACTTCTTTAATATTTTCAACTCTGTGGTGATCGCAGTTTTAAACTTCATTATATCACAAATGTTTTCATGTGCTGAAAAGTGTAAACAACAAACAGATGCATAACAAACTGTAGCCCAAATTTAAGAAGCCACAAATTCTCTCCATTTCTCATTTAGTCACAGGCACTGATCTAATTAGAAATGCAGAGGGCTGTTAAATTAAAATTGTATCACACTTATTAACATTTTAACTAGCAACCCCACCTTCCTCCGGTGCCAAACAAGGACACTCTCACCACCAACACGTGGCAGCCATCCCCCTGACATCAGAGGCCAATTGTCACACAGTTTAACATTGTAATGTTGTACAAAGATTATACTTCCGTTGTTTACACACTTTCCCCTCAGATGCAAATGGCCTTCTCTATCCGGGAGCATAAAGTGAAGCTTTTCCCCCATTTCTTGGCTCTACGGAAACACTAGTTGTTAATGGAATCGTATTTGTGCTCCTATTGGATGGGCTAATGGTCTCCCTTTGAGGGGAACGCTCCAAATTAAATAGCACAGATTCACATCTGTCAGACAAAACCAGGAGGCTCTTTGTAATCAATGACCCAGACCGGGAGAGGCTCCGTGGGGGACCTTTCCTCCATGATGGTATCAAACACGAGGACACACCAGGGACAATGGAATCTCCTCCAGCATGATCTGCCTGCGTTCAGGACTATCTACTGGAGGGAGAGGGGGGCAAACGGGGTTAATGTACATTTATAAAACAGGGGCGTAAAATACTTAAGCCAGGGTCTGATTTATAATACCACGATATGACCAAACTGTAAGAAGAAATCTCGCTTTTTTTCATTCTGTGCAAATATTGCCGCCGGTGTTGTCTTAAAGTGTTGAACCCCATTAATTTTATCACCCCCCTCCTCTCTCTCTCTCCCTCTCTCCCTCTCTACATGTTTGAATTTTGTTTGGAGGAGAGGTAGAGCAGAGAGCACAAGCGTGAGAGAGGGTATGGAGGCCTCCCGCTGCTGTGGAGATTTTCTTCTCGTTGTTAATTTTCCTCGCTCCATATGGCGCCGCAGACTCCTCACCTGCGGGCTGTAGCAGGCTGGCAGTGGGAAGCGGGTGGAGAGGACCGGAGAAGAGAGAGGCAGGCTGGATCCGGAAACGCCAACAGACGTCCTCGGGCCCAGCCTGTCATTTACGCCGCCCTGCGCATCTGCGTGCGCATCGGCCGGCCTCCCGTGTGGACAAATGCAATTGCACGCGCACACACTTTTAACAGTGTAACCAAAAACCTGAGTATGGCACATTTCACAATGTGTTTGTTTTGGAAGTGGGTTAGAAGTCAGGTGAGGGGGGCCGTTTGAACTATGTTGTCTCTGTTAGGGGTGTCTGTTATCAGGCCAGCACGGTTTGGCAGGTGTGTGTGTTTGCCCCGTGGCAGAGGGATGGATACATAAGGAAGATGTGGGAAGCATTTCTTTGTTACTGGAGAGTAGAGGAATGGATGGGAGGATTTCATCCTGGCTTGTCATTGATTAGAGAAGGCTCTTTAATTCCCTCTCACCCCATGGTGTGATTCATTTGCATGCTCTGGCAGGAGGTAATGGAGTTTTGTTTTACGATTCGCTCTGAAAATCCTTGAAGACATAAGACATGATCTGATGCATATGCAGCCGCCAGCGAATTGCCATCTGATTGATTGTTTCGTCTCTCTCTCTCTTTGCCGTTCCTGTTTCCCTTCACTTTTTCATTACGTTTGAAAGTATTTGTCATAGTATGATCCAACTTTGAGAGTGTTGTGCTTATGCTGTCTGCATATACCAATATTGTTTTGATGTTGTGTATGATGTACAAATATGAAGATGTGTTTGGAAAGACTGACACCTTTGGGATAAATTATATGTAAATCGTATGAAGAAGCCGAGGCATTCAGCTTTACTGTTAGAACTGATGTATATGTAAGGAAAACTGAGGGGGTCTTGTCACCCTGAAGGGGTTTGTTTTGCAAAAATGACTGGCACACTGTACATTATCCTGCTTTCAGATGGCTACTTGCCAAATAAATTAATGAATGGGCATGAAATATTGTTTTGAGTTTTATTAGTTTGCTTGTACTGTGTCGAGATAAGACATAGCTATATAGAATATAGGTTTTTTAGATGAGCAGTCAACTTTTGCAAAATTATTAAAGTTGAGAAAATCAAATTTAAGATTGTTAGAAAAATATATATTTATTACATGGTCAAATAGTATTGTACAGCTAAACTGTATATTTGTTACATAACTGTAGTAGTTTAATATATCCCATAGCATGTGTTTTCTGTTTCAGTGAGTAAAATATCACTTAAAAATAAACAAGATTCATTTCTTGATATATAAAAAGGAAATAAAGAATGAACGCTTTTATTTCAACAGGACTTCTACTACTGGATTAACAGGTGTGGAGACGGCATACCTGCTCTCAGGAACACATAAATATTCAACTGCTCTTATCTGGTGAGTACATTTATTTTCTGAAGACCTTAATGACTGAAATGTTCATTTTGTTGATTTTTGATTTTCATTGCTAGTCATGCTTTATAGCTAAAAAACAGAAAAGTTAATTTTACCGGCATAGTTATAATTACAAGAGTTAGTCTATCTAGTCTTTAAGAACTACCAGAGGGCAGCTGCTGATGCCGGATGGATTCTGATCTATATATGTGTGTGTGTGCCATGTATAAATGCAAGTATGTGTGCCAGAGGCTAGGGGTCCTTAGAAAGTGGCCGTGATAAAAATTTGTCCGCTGCTGGGAGAGACCGCGTCTGGGGTCGCAGCTAAACCCACGTGCCGCGGGCGTCTGGTCGGCTCATAATTCCCACACAGATGAACAGAGTGCTGACCTCTGTCCTGACGGAGCTAACTCTCCCGGATTTCATTTCACCCACAGGACTGTCATTTTGATAACAATGGGGAAGAGAGGAGAGAGGGACAGAGGCCCTCTGTCGTCTTACCTTCTCTTTTACTCTTATCTCCATGGAGACCAAAGCTAAATGCCCTTGCTCAGCACCCAACGTCCTCTCTCTACTTTCCACTTAGTCTGTTTTTAAGTAAATCAGGGGTTTAAAAGCAGTTGTTGATCAACGGTAGAAACCATTTTTTCATTTTGTGGGCCTTGAGGTTGGTTTGTCCGTTTCAAATAGGTGTTAAACCATTATTAGAAAGGATACTGTGGGTCTTGTCCAAGACAACATCCATTGTTTTTGAACTTTGACCTTATTTGTATTTAAGAGTTGGTAAACTGCATTCAGAACTTTTTACATTTAGCCCACAAAATACAGCGAAGAATCGTTTATTAGAACCAAAGTGTCGGAATGAGCCAATATGGCTGATGAGAAATGATGCGATGAGGAGGAAATATGCGCTTTTATGATTACTTTCAAACTCTACTCTGGAACCTTACCCATAAAGATAATAAATATGCAAATTAAACTGTACTATTCATTTCAGAAACATCCCATTTGAATTTTAACATGAAAAGCATTGTAATGTGATAAGTAATCAGTCTGCAAAATGTGCTAAATGCAAGTTTGAATTCCCTGTGAGATAAATAAGCACGCGAAATGTGAGTTTTATTGCCGCTTTTAATGACAGTTCTTATTGACTTGGACAAATGGATAATACACCTAGCAAATGCGCATTAATATTATTTTCCAATTGCTCCAGCATGTGGCTGGCAATTAGAGTTATTTTAGCAATGCGAGACGAATTCATTATCCACCTCGACTGATACTTCATTTTCCAGCGGCAGAATGGATATTGTGTCAGGTAGGGGGTCTCTAGGTATTAACACAGGGAAAAAAGTAAAGCCTTATTTGATGTAGAGAATCAATCAATAAATGCATTGTGGCTTTGTCAAAAAAGCCATGTAAAATGAGCAAGTAATTTACTGTGTCCTGTCCAGGAAATAGGGCATTGAAGAGAGCCACCAAGGGAAAGAGAAGGAGGGTCGTGATGTCTTAGGCCAGTCCACTGATGGATCACACAAAGACCCAATGGAAAGTTTGTGCTTTTCCTATCTGTCTAACTTGCTTAAGAGGTACAAACCAAGTTTTTTTTTTCTTATCTAACCATGCAAGATTTTGATACATTGATACAATCTCAGGTATCTTATAAAGACATTATAAAAACATTGTCCTATTATTAGTTGCTTTGAAAATGACTTTTCACATGTTTTTTACACATACTAAAGACTGTTTAATAGGATCTGTGCTGTTTAATGTCTTCTAATAATGGTTTGGGCAGGGAATGGCACCAGACTTTAGTAATATGTCAAGTGTACTTGGTAGAGAACTTGTTTTATTAATTATAACTTTTTTTATTATTTCTTCAAGGACTACTCAATGTTTTAAAGATTTTGACATCTGTCCTTTTGGATATTTTGTCATGGTCACTCTGTATTCACACAGTGGACAAAGCCTTTGGAGACGTTGACTTCTTAAAGGTAATATGTTGTTCATTTAATCATATCTACGCAATGAAAAAACAAATTGAAAATACTTGTCTCATCGTTTTTTCATTTTGTCAACCCTGAGGAAACATGTCTTGGTGTTATTGGCTTTTCACTCTTTTATCTCTCTGTCTCACGTTGCATGGAAACTCCATTTGATCGTGATCATAGGACATGCAAATGATTTTTTATGAATTTAAAAAGTTTTTAGTAATCTTAAAAATAGGCTTGTCTGGAATTTTAGTTTGTTTTGTGTTTAGAAACAACGATGAATTCTCATCAATCATTGCCATTCTGAAGTAAATAGATGGAGCTAAAATCAATTTTTAAAGTAATATGTACAGCATACACTTTGGCAAGCACCCAAATATGCTAATTCCCATTTATGGTTTCACGTCAACTTCAAATTAAATGAGATTTTAATTGAAAGCCAGAATTTTTGCACAGAACCTCTTTGGAAATGAGTGGCATGGGAACAACAGTTTGTTTTTTTCAGCCTGGGAAGAATGTCGTCATGTTTCTCAGATCAGGAAAAACAACATTTGCAAAGGGATTGAGCCTATATATGTGTTTCTTCAAGCCTGCAATACTCCAACAACCTAAGGGCTAGTGAAAGTACACTGTGAAATTAACGTTCTTTTCCGTATTCCCCTTCCAAATCAAGGCGCGGGCTATTAACATTTGTGTATTTTCATTATGGAAATGGTGTTAACACATGCCCACAGATTGCCACTAGCGATGCAATAATTTCCTCCCTGTGATCATAATGTGTCCGAATGAGTCGTTTTGATTATGACATGCTAATTACATATTGCCTCTCATCTTTCCCCCAGTTTTTTCTGCTGTTCAAATGCACTCCATCCAGGGATCTTTAATAGTGAGCTTTTATGAGTTAGAAGAAAAGGGGAGAAAAAAGAGGAAGAGGGAAAAAAAAATATATCATCATGCTCCGTGTTCCTGACGGCGGTGTGAGACCCACGCTTCACTGGCTCCCTTTAAACTTCCCAAATTGCATTTCACAATGAAGAAAAACCCAAGCCCTTAACTGCCTGTATTAGATTAGACACCATTAGACGTAATAGAACATTTCTACCCCTGTGATATTTTCATAAGAGTTTGATGCGTTTGATTAATCTGGGCACATTTTATTGCATTAATGATTTTTCCTCGCTGTTCCACTGTAAAGACATCATATATAGGCTAATGCTGTTTTCTGCCCCTCTCTCTCTCTCTCTCTCCGTAGCTTGTTCAAGCCTGTGTGTTTATTGCAATGCATTGCTGATGAGGTGAGTCGTCGTCTTATGTGCTTTCACTCCTAAAGTCATTGGTAATGGAGTGGAAAGCTTATATTTTGTTTCCTAATGAAGCACGGTGGAGTTGCAAGCAGAGCGACTCCATCTCGCTCAGTAACACCAGACTCAACTGCCCCCAGCCATCCCGCTCGAGGCTGAACCGCGCAGGCCAGGCAGAACCGCACACAGCCGGCCTGAGGAGGAGGAGGGGGAAGAACCACCGCACGTTACTGGAGGCTTTGGTGAGTCACTTTCAGGCAAGATAAAGTGTACGGACAGACAGTAACGAGGGAAGGTGTAGTTGTAGAGAAGTTGTGACAGAGCGTAAATATTTAACGGCTCGCTTTTATAACCTAATCCATCTGCTTAAAGCGCAGCGGCGAGTCAGAGAAGAGCTTATGCTCAGCAACATTTCATGCGATCCAACACTTACAGAGAAGAACGGTGCATGGCCTGCCCCGAGACTATAATATTTGTCTGATACACATAATTTGGCTTGAACAGTTAGGGTGAGGTGAGGGAGAAAGATACAGCGTTTGAGCATTATTACTCTCACGTGCCCTGAGTGTCTGAAAGAAGAGTTATTCTGAGTTATTCTGAGCCCAGCTTCCAGAGCAAGGTCATTTTTAAAACACAATGTTTCTGACATTAACTAGGTCACCATTTACTCGGTTTTATCTCTCTCTCTCTCCCTGACTTTCTCCTAAACTAACTTCATGCCACAGCTGATAATTAAACACACTCAATTATCCCAAATTTAATGGGATTTCAGCACCAGTGTTGTATTTAAAAGGTAATGAATAATATTTTAATTGCATACAGTAACTGTGTGAGCCAAGTGTGGTTTTCTGTCACCACGTGTAATTATTAAGTTAAATCTGATCCGATCTTATGTGGTTCTTTTTTGAACATTTCTACGTGGTGTATCTCTGTGCAAGAATGCGTTTGTGCACACATTTCTGTAAAGATGCTTTAAAACAGTAGGCTATGTTTTAGGAAAAGCATTGTTGAAATAAATTGATGTGATCTGCATGCGTGTGTGTGTGTGTGTGTGTGTGTGTGTGTTTGAGGTTACACACACACATAAGTTGTCCTTTGCTTTATAGAAGTGTGTAATTAATAATTAAGTAGCTGCAGTTGTAATGGGTTGACCTCCTCTGACCTGTTCATTACTCAGACGGCAAAGGCATCATTCAAAATCAGCCTCGGCTCCGCCAGCTCTCCCTTTTCCCTTTGGCTAGAGAACACCTATTTCAGCATCTATATTCAGCTGACCAGCAGCCTAATATGGGTCTGGACTGAATTAAAACTCTCTGTTCCACTGAGGGTGAAAACCTCTAAATCCCACTGTTCTGTAATCCTGTTCAGCTTTTACTCTTTGGCACCGGGACAGGGAGAGACAAAGGAGAAAAACTAAAGATTTGATGTACACTTTAGCATCGTTTGGCACACATGACAGTTGACCCTTCAGTAAGCCCCGCCTTAAAACGTTACTGACCAATCCTAATTCATTTATGTATTGATTCAGATCCTAATACTAGCAACAATGGAAAGGTTTACAATACTGTAGTGTGAAAACAATTATAAACAGTCGGTGTACTTACAGTAGTAAAATCATTTGCAATTGTTATTAAATAAGGCTTCTCTTTTGAGTTGACTGTGATAAGCGTTTGCTTTAATTCCGATTCACATTTTCAGCTGTTTTTAATCACATCACAGTGTAAAACTGCTGATAAATGTCACACTTCATTCCAGCCAAAGTAAGAATAACATCTATTCAATCTGTGCCACTTTATGAGCACAATTTACCGCCGTTCATGGGAATCTCTAATTCATTCCTATGGGACGTACAGAGAGAATTGTCTCAGCAACTATAACTGAGGGGGGCGGAGCTTAGCGAAGGGTCATTTAGAGATGCCAGTGTCTCTGTTTATCCACTTCGCTTTGTGTTGATATAGACAGAAAAGATCAAGAAACATTACAAGTGTTTTGCACTTAACAGTCTTCACGGTAATTACCACTAAACCGTTTTTGTTCTAAATTCAATTGAACGGCTGTAGTAATATGTATTTACTAGTCACATTCTGTGGGTGGGATGAGCTGTTGTGTGTGTAGCATTTAGTAATAATGAGCATTAGTGTCCTCCAAAAGAGCTTTTATCCCTCTCTTTCTCTCTGTCTGCTACATCAGAGGCTTCTGCCATTATGAATACATGCATGTCTGCTGGCCAGATTGCTTGGCTCAGTAGATGGAGCTCACGCAAGGCTGCCCAGCCTGCGGTGCTGCAGTTAGGAAGGGATGCAGAACTCTGGATAATGATACATTGCTCATCTGAACAGCCGTGGCTCTGCCACCCCCTCACCTAAAAATCCTTGAGTTAATTTAAATGGCCGAATGCATTACGGCAGGTTACCGGGACTAAGACAAAGCAGCCACGAGGTGTTTCTGCGAGCTTCAATTAGATTGCGTGTGAGGCTTGATAGCTTGCACTTATTGCCCCTGTGTTTCGCTGTTGTTGTTGTGATTGTTGCTATGTTTCCTGGACTGTTTTGGTACGTAACACGAATGAGATTGATGTCACGGGTGAGTTCTTGCCTTATTCGCTACAATGTGTCAAAGTGAACAGTTCTTTTTGTGGATGTAATTTACTTTGAATTGAAAGGACTGCTGTTGTTGACTCTTGGGTTATGACGGTGACCTGGGATCAGATCTTTCCTTTTAATTACTTAGTATCATGTTCAAGGTAGCCTGAGTGCATTGACTAATGCCTTCAAATAAACGTGTCTGTAAAACTTTATACTGTATTACTATTACTGTAGATTTGTGTGTGTGTTGAGAACACCTCAGACATCAAGGGAATTTGAGATACCAGAGAAGGTCATCTTATGTGTGTTGGTTGGTGTGTGAAACAGCTGCTGTTTGTACACCGCTGGCCTTATTTACACAAACTAGTTACCTTAACTATGACATTCGCCTGGTCATTAGAGGACCAATACCCATGTCTCATATCTATTTATAGCCCAGCCCTCACATGCATAATTAATCTAATGCTAACAGGCTATATAACCTATAATCTCATCTTCTTAATGATATCACCTTCACACCTTGTTTTATCAGGGACATTTAAAAAATGCTTACGTCCCTTCAATGAACAATTTTGCATTGATTACATGTACTGGCATAGAACAATTAGTCTTCTAATTTAATTAATTATATGAGAATATGTTAGTGTCATGGTTTTAAGTTATATGTCCCAGTAGTTTCTCTGAATTGCTTAAACATTTGAGATGAACACAACAGATAAAATCCCAAAATAGAGAGAATCGTTTACTTTGGCCTTACGTGCCTTCATTCCCATATTCTTTGTTCTCTTCTTGCAGGTTGAATGCAGAAGCTCTCCATTCACATACAATCTGAAGACCATCTGAAGATTAAGCTCCACCTCTTCCAACGAAGAACTTTAATAGCAGGAGTTAATTCAAAGCTACTCCTGCAGGGACAGATGATGATGAGGACGAAGAGCAGATGAGACAGTGGCCTGGACTCTCGGTAAGGATAGCCGATGGCGTCACCCCACACGGTTGCTCCTTTCTGCATACATATAACCCCTCTAGAGCCTTTCCATCTGTATGGAAATGCAGTCTCCACAGCTGGAATCCAGCAAAGAACTGTCCTTTACTAATAGTTATTATCTCTGTGGACTACCCCTCTGATAGACCCTACAAAACAAGCAAGTCGCATCTTTATGGTAATGCCCTGCTATAGTATACCAGCGCCCCGGGCGTTGCACGGGCCCAGGCGCCGGATTTCATTACTATAATTCCCATTATCACTGGCTGGGGCTCGTTCTGTGATTGGCACTTTTGGCTAACATGCTGAGGTGATGGAACGGTCTTCCCGAGTTGTAACTCTTTCAGCCTGTGAAAATCGTTCGTAGTAAGGTCACGTGGTACTTTTACACACTATTCAGTTTAGCTTTGATTTTACAACTACTGGGAAACGTTTTGCAATAAGTTGCTTTAAAGGTAATATGCCTTTTAAGTAAGAAAAGATCTTGCTGTAAAGAGCTTCATCAGCCAGTCTGGACTCTGTACGTTGGCGCGTGGTCGTTTGTGTGTGATTGAAGAATGATTGACAGCTGTGTTTGTGCGTGAAAGGGTTCGGGATGGCCTCACCGTCACACTGCCTTTTAGCACCTTTGTTCCCATCCTCTCTCCTGAGAGCAGATCTCTACGACGACAGATGAGGCCCTGCTTGTGACAAAAGGGTTCTTGTGCTCTTGGCTTTTGCGGACAGATTTAAACACACAAACGCACATCACAGATAACCTCTAGTACCTTCAGGATCTATGGATGATATACATACAAAAAGGAATCTAATGGAGAAAATCTGTGATGCTCCTGTGATAAATTCATGCTAGGCACGTGTTTTACAATAGTAACCTTCATATCACCTGCCATATCCTTCCCATAGCAGGATAAAGTGACATGCTTTATAACAAACAGCAGGTGTAAAACAAAGTGTTGTGCTTTTCAGCAGATGAGAGAAACAGAGAGAGTAAGAGGAAGATTTATGAGGAGGAAGATGAGCATCAGGGTAAGAGAGGAGTGATGTCTTGTTTACACATTCGCAGGTTGCTTTACTCTTGAGTACTCTCTCTCTCTTTCTCTCCTCCAAACTCCTGAGATTTCTCTAACATCCCTATCTTCTGCTGTTTTTTCAGGCTTGGCACTCATACGCTCACACAGACCTTTCAGCTGGTAAGAGTTAAGTCCCCCCAGTTTTCTATTTGACCTTGACCGGCTGCATGGCTTACGAAAGGCTGGTGTAAATCTACATTCAAAAAAGCAACTGTGCTACTCCACATCACAATTAGTTAAAAAGAGACACGATTCCCAAAATAATTGAGCCAGTGCTGTGAAACTGAAATTGGCTGTGGCCGGCAGTCAGGGAGCTGAGCTGCGATTTACTTTCAGGGGAATAAAACTATTAGTATGTAAATCTGTAAAGTCCCCATTATTATACTGACCCTTTTAGCTACCACTCTCATTCTGCCAATCTACTTTCTCCTCTTTCCCCAGTTAGCACTGATGGTGCTTTTCATAGAACGCATGTCATATCGTAATTCATGTAGCCATGTTAAACATTGCACTAATCAATACACTTGAACATAATGCAGCATATCTTTTCTTCTTGTTACGGTCTTATGTAAATCTGAGTGCCTTTCTTATGCAGACACACACACACTTTCCATACTGCACACACACTGCATCTCCCAACACCATCTAATGAGGTGATGACCAACCACTTGTTATAATTGCTTTAGACTCCTTTTAATTTTCAAGCTTATTAATCATATGTAGAGTTATTTAAAAATGCATAAATTAATCTTGGATTAAAAAGCCGATCAAAGCCTCAAAACAATTAAAGAGTAAGGTGAGATTTCCCTAGGGCTGGCAGTTTTATTTTAATGGAGTGTTCAGGTGATTATCACAGTTTGATGTGCAGGCTGTGATTAATGTAGGAATACTTAAATGAGTTTTCCTTTCCTACGGTCTTGTAAAGGTAAGCATGATCCACATAATGACCCTCCTGTTTTATCTCTTAATAAGTTTTTCTTGCTGTCACCATGAAATAACATAAGAAGAGCTGGTCTCTGTCTGTTGTTTTGAAAATTTGGTTCAGATTTGGAACAGGGAAAACCAGTTCTTGATCTAAATAGAGTGCCTCTGGTAAGGAGCTCAGTGTCATCAAAATTATGGGTGAATTTGTTGAAGGTTGAGACTGTTTTCAGTCCAAAAAGCTTTTAATTATTTCTAATGTATTACAAATTTGTCTGATTTCATGTTCATGAATACATCTTAATCTGACTGTGATTTTTTTTTTTTTTATTTTAAGGCCACTCAATTCCTCAATTGGCTTTATTAGTCTATTTTTATTTTTTTATTTTTAAGTTTAACATCCCAATTGGTGAATAAAATAAAACCTTTAACCACTTTTTCTTGTGCAATTTTAAATCATCTTCTGGACTCTGAGCACAGTGACCCTGTGTCAAGGGAACCAAGAGTGACAAGTTCGTTTTAAAGGCCTAGTTTGTTGTGTACCTAATTTTCTGAGTTGACAACTAAAATTACCGTAGCTGCCAGTCACAAATGGCCACCAGACTACATCATCAGGTGACCCTGTTCTGACCCTTATAGACACAGCAGAGGAAAGAGACAAATCAGCTTACAAACCTATTTGTGTGAGCACCCATATCAATAATAACAGGGAACTTTCTCACCCTGATTTAACAGCAGCTCCAGTACAAAGCTCCAATTGTAATTTTTTAAAGAACTCTTATATGAGCAACACAGCTTCAGTTTTAGACATTATTTACCTGGTATGATTTATTTGATATAATTTGTCTTTTTATTGGATCTGTTTCCATTTTTCTGGTTTGTGGTGTGCAGACTGATCTGAGCATCTTTTCCATTTTAGTCCACTTGACGTGCCAGTCCTCATACACAACTATTAAAGCGACGCCTGTATCAATGTCCAGTAATTAAAATGTCACCATTTAATTTTCTGGACACACCAATCCTTTTGGAGCAATCCACCCTTAATAAAGAATCTAATCGAAATGCTATTTCCAAGTGAAACAAAAAGGCGTTCAAAGTGTGGCGAGCTAGTGGGGATCGATAAAGGAGAAGGGGATTGATTTGTCCCTAAAATTAAATTTATTGGGGTCACGGTTTTATGCTGGTACCTCTAGAGTGTTTACTCTAAAACCCGCTGCTAAGACTCATTTTAATTGGTTATCTACTGTTCATATTTACATGTTCGGATTGTAACTTTTAAAGTAAGTTACACAGTGTCTTCTTTCACCGCAAATGTCATTAACATGTCTAAATGAGCTGTCTATCAGGAATGAATGAGGGGTCAGTGGAACCTCCCTTACGCTTTACAACGACACAACACGCCTTTTCCAATGTACTTGTTCTAATCTGTCAATATGCCAGCACGTGCAATCCAATAGTAATTAACCTTGAAATATTGCGCTTGCTCAGACCTATATATTTTTTCCGACATACAGAGAAATGTTTTTAAACAAATTCAACTGAAAATAAGAAAATTCTTAAGAATAAGTGTATTTAATGCTTTAAGAAAAACAAAATCACGTTACTGTGTGTTGAGGTTTTACGATGCTATTTCATTCTATACGATGTAAGTAATTTCTAAAAATGTGTGGAAAATTTATTTATATAAACATATAGAAATAAAAAATATATTTAGGGGATGAACTTTATTTAGAATCAATTTGTATTGGTTTCAGTTAATACAATTATTTAATTTATTTAATATTCATATAATTTTAACAAACCTACGGGAAAACAATGTAATTAATAATAAAATTGCATGCTGGACAGACTGTCTTTATGGAAAAACACTTTACTAATGCAATCTTTTTTTTTTTTTTCATTACTGAAAAGCCACGGGTTGTTTGGCATGGGCTATGCATTGCATGTCATTTTAAATCTGCCTGCAACTTTTAATTTATATTTTTTATAATAATCTTAAGTAAAAAGAAATTTCACCCTTTTTAATATATATTCATTACATGTTCATATGTTTATGTAAAGTCTATGTAAGAGGTTGTTAAATACAAACCAGACCTGCATGTGAGCGCAATTTTATGAGTCATGAGTTATTTAAAAAAGACAGGCTGTAGAAGTTTATAAATATTTAGATTATGTCAGGTATTTTTTAGAATTAATTATAACATTAATTTATGTTATAAACATAGTGCAAAGTGTTTTTTTTACAGTCATTATGTTGTTTTTCTGTTCCTTTGTCTATTACCTCAATGCAGCAATTTATCAGGTGTTCTCCTAAATACCAAGGTATCCTGGAATATTATTAAGTGTGTTTTGTTCTTGAATGAGGTCTCTAATTTCTTAAAGCCTAACAAAGGGGCTAAATTAAATATCTTGTAAGGTGTCCGGTTTCCGTACCTCCCCGAATCTATCCATGGCGGATGAGAAAAAGAAATAATGGATAACAATATGGCATTCAGTTCGGTCTTTGAATAATTTAAAAGAAGTGAATAATTACAGTCCAAAATGGTAATTATTGTTGGCGAGAAAGAAAGTCTCTTGCCTGTGAAAGTCAATAGCACTGGGCTGGGTCGCATTACTCCAAACTCCCTCCCCAGGTCCTCCCTCCGCTATCAATATTGCAAAAGTGCTCGTTTTCAGATCACAAGCTTTCTGGAGACTTTCATGAACTGGTAAACCGCTTGATTTTTCTATCTTAAATAAAATATAATTTCGAATATGTTTCCGAATCTGTTTTTGGTTGAAAATATTTGTTGTTTTTTATTTTTTTATGATTTCCATAATGGGCGATGAATTTCCACGATGCATATGCCATTTCTAAAACATTTGAGGGACCCCAGGTTTATATTTCTCGGAAGTCATAATGTAAGGGTTTGTTTACTTGATAAAATCAGGATACAATTATATTAGTGGCAAATGCGTCTCGTACTTGTTTGATTTTTGCACCTTTCCTGGTGTTCTTACATTATACCATAATAAATTACCTTTATTCTTTAAAATAATGACTACTTCTAAAAGTTAAACTAACCCGTGGGAACTTAAACACATGCGGGCAACAGCCTAACCCAGCCCGATCCAAATGGCCCCCGGAGACAATCATTGCTTAGCCTATAATTCCCCCGGCGCCATGCAATTTCAATAACAGTATAGTTTATTTTTAAACAGACACTGAATATAGATGAAAAGGCTCGAGGCTATTTTCTTTACTCATCTTTGTTTATTCACTCTATTAGTTTTTGCTGTTTCTTTTTATAAATGTTCATAAACATAGCAAAATAAATAATGAATTATCCACATTGTAAAAATAACTTACGACCTGTACATGAATTTTTTTTCTTGGGATTAAATATCTAACAGTAATAATGAGCAGTGTCACAATGGTCCACTCAGACATTGACACTTCTGCACGAGCTCGCCATAGTGTGCCGGTGGTCATTGAATGATACTTAATACCATACACGACTTTTTTGCGTTTTGCAAACATTGTGTTTATCTCACTTCCGTTTAAATAACCGACTTCTTTCGATTTGTTTTGGTATGTAGTAAATTATCTGATCTTTAAAAGGTCCGATCTGAGATCTGAGAAAACATTTATGTAAGTTTTTTTTTTAATTAAAACCAACATCAACACATACCCGTTTTCCCTCAGAAAGCAGCACAATAATTCCCTCGTTCAAAGTCGAAATTTCACAAACCGCTTGCACACACTACACGGTAATCTAAACTCTTTCTAAATGCCACGCAAGCTTCCGCGCACATTGGCAGACAAGCAATCACTTTCGTGTGTTAAAAGATCACGTGGTGAACTTTAAACGTCTCCGGGCCTCAATGACAGCACTGACTGTCGTCCCCATTGGTCCCGAAGGCAAACAGTTAATGTAAATATGCTGGCGCTAAGTGGGAGTGCCTCGCCATTAGTTTGGCTGTCACTTGAACGCTGTCGAGGGTCTTCAGTGGTTGTGTCGTTGAGGTCCGCACTAGCATGTGGTCACCCTCCGCGCGCACCTCAGCACTAGTCGCGGGAGAACAGAGTGGGATGCGAGAACACGCGCTCTAACAGGCCAGAGAGAAAAACACCAAACAAGCGCCCGTGGACAGTTTATATCGGATCGGCTGGATTCCGAGGCGACTGAACACCACGACGCTCTAATAGAGGACAAATAGACAAGATTTATCCTCAGTGGTGCACAGTTTCGAAAACGCGTTTTTGTCCACAGATAACAGGCACTTCGCGTTCTTCTAAAACAGGTAGGATTTGTCTATGTTTGTGATGTAAATTGTTGTTACAGTTTCTCATATTTCTTCTGATGCAGATAAAACAGTCGTAAAGAATTGCGCAGTTGGATAGCCAAACCATGCGTCTGCATCTTTATCCACAATTTATCCTATTAAATAGTTGGTAATTGTATCATTTTGTTACGAACGAAACGCTTTTAAGTAAGCAAAATGCAAATAGCCTTTATCATTTATAAAATCTAAATGATTTGAAAAGATTGTGGTTAATCTGTGAACAATGCGCATTGTATTGCTGCAGTTTAATGTACACGGAAAATAGAAAAAAAAGGTTTTCATGCAAATAAGTATCTTAATTATACTTATTTTACTTAATTATACTTATTTATCAATAGATTACGGCGTAAAGATCACACATCGTTATACAATTAAGCGAGGTAGAGGATCTTATACCTTTTTATCTGTTAAACATGGCTCAAGGAATATTTCCTTCTGTCAGTCCCTATAAGTTCTTGGTGTTGAAATAGCACTACTTTGACTTTTTCAACACAAAGTGTAAATTTGTACTGTAAACTTAGCTATAAGCTATGCTTCAAATATTTTGGTCTAAGTGCGCATTAGGAGAAAGTCTTTTGACGCAATAAAAGGACGTCAAATGTAATAGCCGTTAAAATAATAATTTTAGAATCTGATCTTAACAAACTCTTTAGGTAAATTCTTTAAATTAAATAACAGAGTGGCGTTTAGATGTGCCTTTGGAAAATAATTTTATTTATTTTTATTAACTGTGCTTTGTTGTCGCTACAATGTTGAAATGAAAAATCTTGTATTAGTCATTGTTTTTTGCTTTGTTTTAATCTGTTTTTTTTTCAGCTAATTGTAGTTGAATTAAATTAAATTAAATGTGTCATCAATTTACAACTATATTTAACCTGTAAAAAATTTGTAATCTTCTTCGCAGATTTCCAGGAATGGAATCTATCCCAAATCAGCTGCCGGCTGGAAGAGACTCCAGCTGTTCCCCGAACTCTAAGCAAGACGTGCAGTCTTACTCTGGCCCACCGCTGAAGCCGAACCAAGTCAGTGAGACTTCTTTATACGGAATACCGATCGTTTCACTGGTGATAGACGGTCAAGAGAGACTTTGCCTAGCCCAAATTTCCAACACCCTTTTAAAGAGCTACAGCTATAACGAAATTCACAACAGGCGCGTGGCTCTGGGCATCACTTGTGTGCAGTGCACGCCGGTCCAGTTAGAAATCCTCAGGCGCGCGGGGGCTATGCCTATTTCCTCCAGACGCTGCGGGATGATCACAAAGCGAGAGGCCGAGAGGCTCTGTAAATCGTTCCTTGGCGCACACAGCCCCCCGAAACTACCCGAAAATTTTGCTTTTGACGTGTCACATGAATGCGCATGGGGTAGCAGGGGCAATTTCATCCCAGCCAGGTATAATAGCTCAAGAGCGAAGTGTATTAAATGTTCATTCTGCAACATGTATTTCTCTCCAAATAAGTTCATATTTCACTCTCATCGCACACCGGAGTCCAAATACACACAACCCGATGCTGCAAACTTTAATTCATGGAGGAGACACTTGAAACTGAGCGATAAAAACTCGCCGGATGACGTGATGCATGCCTGGGAAGACGTAAAAGCAATGTTTAACGGTGGCAGCCGCAAGAGGACGCTGCCATCCGGTAGGTCTGATAGTTCATCCCCGCTTCGTACCCAAGGACCTGGAGGTCAGGCCCAAGTGGAACCGCCTGAGGTGCCCCACAAAACTCTACGTTGTGAGGATGACAGGGTTAACGTCACCATGCCGAGCAGCATCCGCAGCTACCCTGTTATTCCAGTGCCTAGCAAGAGTTTTGGGATGTTACAGAAAATTCCACCACCTCTTTTTCCACATCCATATGGTTTTCCAGCGTTTGGACTGTGTCAGAAGAAAGATGATGGCGTTGTGATGGGAGAGACAAACAAAACAAACCTGTCGGGTGTGTTCTGGCCGAGCGCTAAGGACAGTGCTTATCCCTCTTTTCCGATGTTTTGGCCTACGACAGGCAGCTTGGCCATGCCAACATACCACCATGCCCAACCAAAGCCTCCTTCAGACGTGTTATGCACCAGACACACCGAGCTGGACGTGTCAGAGCAAAGCGACCGAAGCACGAGCACCCCTAAAGACAGTCTTCTTGATAATGAACGGTGCTCTAGCACTCAGTCTATCCGGAATGAGGAGGATAAATCCGGAGATGAGAGTAGGTCAATAGAAGGGATCCCAACCACCCCACGAAAAATAAGCTACATATCAGCATTCAGGCCAGTGGTTAAAGATGTTGAGAGTATTGCGAAACTATATGGCAGTAGGGCTCCATATTCTGGAACCAGATCTGGTTATATGTCACCAGATTTTATGAGTGAAAGCTCTAGTTATAGGTCAGTATCTCCGGACGTGGATAGCGTGGAAGATCCCGATGTGGATGTGGAGTCACACAAGGTAGCCGAAGATGAGGAGTCTCTGCAGCTGTCTGTGGATGACCGGCGGAGTCCCCCTATTCTGTCCGTGGCTCAGAGTGAAGGGGTTAAAGGTCAAGATCAACAGAATAACCAGATGCACACCATGACTGATATACACACGACTAATTCAAGTGAAACGCGACCGCCTGAACTGGAGAGCCTTGGAAAGCCTTTTGAGAGCATTAAACACACAACGCGCTTTGAGGTAGGTAACCACATAGACCACTATAAATAATTGACTTGAGTAAAACTACAACAAAAAATTATCACATTGTTGTTTTAATTAAAACTTAAACAATAAACGTGTTGTTTTTATAGTAAAGTGTGAATTATATTTTAATCACTACATTAATGTTAAGGTGCCAATTATAGCCACAAATCAGAAAAAACACATTTAATTTACTATAAAACATGATGTTTTTTAATAATTAAGGGTAATTGTGTTAATTACTAATTTATTTAACTAATAATACATTGTTCATTTATTTAAAAAAATGATTACATGTGTGGTATGGACTGGCCGTAATTTTCAGGATTTAAGATAAAAAAACACAACATTTCTCGCACTCAAATAGACATTCTTAGATCTCGAGATGGCTTATGTATAAACAATAGGGTAAACTGGAGATAACTGCAATTAATTGTCTTAAATTTACAGGTGTATGCGCGTGAAAGAGAGGAGCACAAGCATCAAATGAGCGCCTCTTATTTTGGATCATCTGCCACATACCAACGCGAACCGATTGCGTCGAATGGTAAGCCTAATTTTAATTCGCGTAGATTGTATTTTTTTATAAACGTACTTTTTTATTTTGCTGTATTTTTACGTCTTTATTCGCTTATAGTTAAAGACATGCATGAAGAAGAACCCTCGTCTACAGTGGAGGAGATGGAACCCAAAATTCTTCAGGACCACGCCAACGTCCCTGAGGAGCGCCTAAAGGAATCCAATGATGGTGTGTCCCGTTTACTGTCCTGTTTATGTAATTCAACACAAATCTGTATATTTTCTTTATATTCAATTTGTGTTTTCAGATGAGGCAACAATGCGCAAAGATGCCAGCAGCAGGGCATCTCTGATTGAGAAAAACATAGAGAGTATGGCCAAAGGTATTTTACGCTTTTACTAAAATATGCATTCCTTTTATTTTTGTATTGTTATTTTTTTTGTTTAACGTTTAACTTAACAAAACAAAAAGCTGCATCACATTAAGAATATGGGGATGTCAACTTTGAAACAGGATGCATTTAATTAGTATTTTGATATCATATAAAATATGTTAATGTCCTGTGTGGCTTTTGAAGAGCAGTACTATATTTACATATTTCAGGAAATGACAATAATTTACAGTGATTTTTTTATTTTTGATATTCACCTAAATTGTCTACCTGAGCAATTAAGGCATTTTAAAATAATTTTGCTTATCTTGTTAAAACAGAGATCATTGCATTACATTTTGATAATATGCCTTTTTATTTATGTCAACAGAAGAATTGCAAAAACAACTTGTGGAACAAGTCGAGCTTAGAAAAAAGTTGGAGCGTGAGTTCCAGAATCTAAAAGGTAGGTTGTATGACTGTGTGACTTTGTGGTCAGTTTAAAGAGAGCAATTTTGTCATTTTCACCAGTATGTGTGACACAAATGTGCTACTGCTCACAAGAAATCATCTTTATAAAACTATTAATAATTGGAAAACAGGAAATACTGCAATAGAACCAAAATGCTAAAGTTTTAGAGTCTCTTTCTTGAAAGAAAGAAAAGGCAAGACAATTGTTGAGAACACAAGGCCAAATTAACACTGAGGGCTAAAATTTAGGTAGTGTTAAGCAGATTAAAACAAAGGGTTTTTTCCAAGTTAGATTTCCACAATGTGAGATGAAAGTAAATGTACCAGTATACATAAAGATTTTTAATTTACTTCAAATTTTCTTAGACAGTTTTCAAGACCAAATGAAAAGGGAACTCTCATACAGGGAGGAAATGGTGCAGCAGCTCCAGATTGTTCGAGGTGAGCATTCAGCTTCCACTGAGAGATTTTCATTTGGTAGCACTTTATTTTACAGTCCTGTTCCACATGCACATACCACTGTATATACTTGTATAATTACTGGGTACCAACCCTAAACTTAACTCTCTCACTCTATTAAATACATGTATTTAACACTATTTTGTTGATGTACACTGTAAATGCATGTACTGTAAAATAAAGTGCAACTCTTCATTTAATGTCACTACACTAAAATATTTGATCGATCAGAGCTGGTCACATACTTTAAAGTCTTTTAGTGTTCCTTCCTGGAGAGCAAAAGCAAATTTATTTAGTGCACTAAAGGTGCATTTCAGTGCTGTGTAAAGGAGTTGGATTTTCAGAAGGCTTATTTATTTTGTAAGCCTCAGAAATGGATGCCAGAAAAGCTGATTGAGAAAATGTAATGGAAAGGGAAAAATTAGCCTTTCACACTTAGGATATCTTTTGTCTCTCATGCTTAGATACTTTATGCAGCGAGTCGGACCATAAGAGCAAGTTTTGTTGTACTATTCAGCAGAAGTTATAAGGTAATAATAAGCAGAAGTTATAAGGCTTCTGGCAGAAGCATTCCTTGAAAAAAATCTTTACAGAAATCCTTCTGCACATTTATACGGACATGAGCCAGATTGAGCCATCATGCAGTGTATTATTGATTGCTTTAGCTGTTGTTTTATCCTGAAACACATTGTCTCACCTTCTCATTCTTTGCAACACACAGCAACACAAATTTGCATATGTAACTTTTGTTTTAAATGATTCATCCACTTTTTTCCTAGAAGCTCACGACGCGCTCCACCATTTCTCGTGTAAGATGCTGAGCCCTCGTCACTGCACTGGGACCTGCACCTTCAAACCGCCTCTTCTGCCACCTTGATGCATGTCATCCATTCAAGACATACATGTTCTTTACAAATACTGCTGTGTCAAATAAAACTCTTCTCTGCAAAACACTGTCAACCTTTAGACCTTGAATAAGCAAGTGTGTACTGTAGTATTTTAGCTCTTACACTGTAATGAAGTCATTTTCATTTGCACAACAGTGTTTACAGACTCACTGTATGTACTGTATAATTTATATAAAGTTCTAGTAAATGGCATTATAAAAAATGACGTTCCACTATAAATATTATCATCAGCTGTAGAAACCACTGGTATTAAATGGCTATGTGCAATGCATATATTTGTTCTGTATCCTGTGATACTCTTTATGTTAGTGATATGTTAGGACATTTTGTTCAATTAGATGCTATGATATTTAATGTTTTTGTATCTTTTATTTATTCCATGTCCTTGTTGGTTGTTTATCCTCATCTACAAATTTGTATATTATTGATGTAAAGCACTTTAAATTGGTAGCCTATCTCCTAAAAAGGTGGATTAAATGATCTTGTTTGAGAGTCATTATTTTGTCTGTTTTTATAACAATCAACTACATTCACTTCCATTTCATTCACAGCCTGCAGTCCAGTGAGGTACAGCGTGTTCTTGCTGTTGTTCCCTAGGACATCAGACAAATGAACCATTTTAAATGTTTGTTTTGGTGAAAGAAAAACATGACAGGGATTTATATATTATTATTTAATTAATTGATATTAATGAAGTATGACAATTTCATTCATTAAGAAAATCAATGAGCTAATATACTTTGCGATTCAGAGTGTTGATGACATGTTTTAAGTAAGTAAGACCAGCATAATTTTTTAGCTTTTTTACTGTAATTTACTACACTAGGCTACAGTATATATCAAATCTATTGATTTATAATCCTCAACCCTATGTCATACTATTCTGTGCCATACTTATTGATGAGTTCAATACAGTTACTAACAATTGTTATTATTATATAAGCAATAGTAAATTTGTCTTAAGGACTTTGTTGATAATATTCTTTATTTATTTATTTATTTTTAATCCGTATGTATGGCTGGTATTTAGAAAGGTCTTTGAGTAAACGTATGGAGACGTGACTATGTTTAGTCATAGGTGCGTCTTGACCAGTCAGCTTTCATAGTAGGGTACTTCATGGACATCACAGAACAATTGCTTGAAAAGTGTGCTTGAGAAGTTTACCTGCTGGACCATAATAGGAACCATCATACAAATTTTAAAGGACTTAATGGTTATATTGGAAATTGTATTGATTTTAATAGAAACTATAATGGTCTCTGTGGTTCTCCATTAGTGATGTGTTGGGTTCTGTTGGTGGGATGTTATGTAGCAAATGGGAAACAATAGTTTAAATACTACTAGATTAAGGCCCAATACACACAATGTAAATTATTTTTGCATTAATACTGATGGACACCATTTGTATTTCTGTTTTAATAATGATGAATGTGTTCCCAATAATAAATTTTAATAGTTTTTTTATAATTTTAGTTTTAGAGAATGATCAACACAAAATTGTTTGTTGAAATATAAAAAGAGGCTTTATTATGAGAAGTAAAAGTTCTGGTGTGTTGAATCACTTACATACCAGAACTGTTATATAAAGTGCGACGCTGCCATCTAGTGGACACCTTTTTTATAACACACATCAGAATTGTACGCAGTTTTTTGTTGTACAATATATTGCATACATTTGTTTTCAATACTGTTGTCTAAAACACTTACGTTTATAGTTATATAAACTACTTATATAACTATAAACTACTAATATTTTCACGCAAACATTTTGAAACAAATGTAAAGCGCCTACGTTGATACCGTTATTAAAATCTACTTCGGTTTACCTTACAGATCAGAACTGAATATTTTTGTTTTCTGTTTAATGACCCAAAAGATACCAGCCTGTCCCAGTTATTAAAACAATAACAGTTGAAGAATGTTCCACCTGTGGTAAGTGTATTATGTCTTTCAGAGAGGAACTTTAACTGTTAGTGTCTGTGTATAGCCTATTCAGACTAAACAAAAGCTTCACGGTAACATTAAAACCAAGACATGCAGTTACCTAAAATACGAATTCGTTTAATTCCCATAATCGGGAAATAATAACAATATAGAAGCCAGTCCTTGTGTACTATGAAAACATGTATTCCGCGCGCTATTTTTTAAACTACAGACTGCTAAATATTTGAACAAACGCACGTTCTGGTCACGTGCCAAGAGTTTGATCACGCCTGCGCCAGAGAAACAAGATGGCGGAGAGTGCGGAATTGAAGGTAAAGTGTAGCCCGCAAATTACTTCCAATACAGCGTTTATACAAGCTCTTTTTGGCCGTACCGTCCGTCCGATGTGCTCTTGCGATTGTTTTTAGTCGAGTCAATATGCTGTGTTTGATATAAAAGCGCTTTATGAGCAGTTTTGTGCCCGATTGAAGGAACAGTGTTATTGTTGTGATAGAGCCAGCTAGCTACCAGCTAACTCGCACAGCTGTGTGCCTGCTGGAGAGAAATTATCAATCCTAACGCCGAACTTTGGTGTTAATACTGATTTTCCATATGTTAACTAATATATGGGTAATACATTTATGCACAGACCGTTAAAGTTGTCGGTGTACAGCAGTATGTGGGTGGTGCGTAGGCTGATAACAGGCTGAATATTCGCTGCCTTGACAGTCAAGACTGCTGTTATTCTGCCACATTTATTTTGAAAGACAACAGCTCTGTCTCAGAATCTAGAAAGAACCCGATGTAGACACATTTTGGGCATTTGAATCTAGTCTGTAATATCCAAAAATGCTTTGTGTGTTTCAGGGCCCGTTTCGTGTAGTTTTTCTGTAAATCTAATAGAATGGTGTTTAAAGATGACGTTTGACTATCAACACGTAATTTTATCTAGTTTGTTCATTTGTTTGTTACGTTATCAGGCTGTCACGCGGCATATGATATTAAGTCATTAATGTGTGTTGTGAAAAATACGTGTGCAGTTCTGTTTATTTAGCTGTAGACGATGTAATTGTATTTATTTGAAGCAATATAATGCTCACGCATGCCGTGAGTGTGTTTATTATAAGATAAGACATGAAACCCTGTGGCTGTGGGAGTCTGCAAAATTTGTCTGAAGGTTTTGATTACCTACTTTTACATATACTTTATTATTATTATTATGCAAGATGCATTTAAGTTGTAAGATATTGTGAAAACAATCATCAAGGGTTTCAGGCAAGTAGTGATTTTGTCACTTGGCTTTAAAAGTATGGGGTTAGTTTTAAAGAGATAGTGATCTGACTGTTAGCTATACACTCCTTTACAAAATCGCAATAAAAATAGGCCTGATAACAGCCCCAAAGTACAAGAAGTCTTTTCTTTATTCTTCATGAAGGCTTTATTTGGGCATAACACAGTGTATCATGTTACTCTGGTTGGTAATAAAACCAGTAATTTTGCAGAGAGCAAAACGGGATGATAAGAAGCACTCAGTTTAAATCTTCCATAGTATGTATTGCTGACAACAAGCAATGTTTTTAGGTAAATCTACTGTTCTGCTGTGTAATTTTAGGTATAGCTGAAGTTTGTTGTAATAGTAATTTGTGCAACAATAACGTTTATATTTCTTGCCCCTGGTATTCAAAGGACACAAATGGTTAGACAAAAGCAAATGTACAGAACTGTACAGAATTAGTTTTGAATGTGAAATAATTAAACATAATAAGTGACTATTCTGTGTAACTTGTTATATTTGGCTATCAGGGAACTACAAAGATCAGACTAGTAGCTTCTTTCCAGTATTGCATACAATTGAACCAGAATGCTTGTAACAAAATGCATTTTTTACCTTCTCAACCCATTTCTACAGCAAAAATATGTAATATGGTGTACGAAACATTCCTGACTACTGTCAGGTGTTGTCAAAATGTGAATTTGTGTTTATTACTGTTTGTGTGTAAGGGATGTTTATGAGAACCTTGTAATTGAAATTGTTTATTAATTCTGTTTTATCATGTACAGCACTTCCATGTGGTTAATCAAATAACTAAGTTGAAGTTTTGATCATGAAACGGAAACATGTTTCTGTAAGCCATTGCCAAGAGTATGGTCTTATTTATATTCATTATTATAGGTATATTATTTAAGTGTACATTATTTCTCAGAGGTATGTGGTGGGTTATTCGGGTTGTAAGCTTGCTGTATTTAATTATCAGAATCAGTGTTTTCTCATATGTAGCTATTTTTATATACTCTTTGTTTATCATAAGTGAGTCAAGGCTTATAATATTCATGCTTTTTTGAGAAATCAGTAACCACATTGTTTTATTCGAGCAGTTGCTTAAATAGTGCTTTGATGTAGTAGACTGTTGTGTGGGCATGCAGTGAAACATTTGAAGTAAATGTGAAGGCAACAGTGTAGATTTAACTTGATAGTCTTTGCAAGAAGATCGTGGTCAGTTTTCCTGCTTTGTCATTTTGTAAAGTGCTGAGGGATTGAACTTGATAACATGAAAATTAATTTAAAAAAATTGTTATTGTACAGTCTTGTTGTACAATTTTCATTGGTGTACATTATTAAAAAGAAATACATGTTTGTCTTTGTTATCTTCAATCAAAGTGTAATAACTTGCTCCACCCCTAAAACTTATTTCCTTGAAGATTTATATTGCCAGTCTCATTTTAAATCGCATTAAAATACATTATATTGACCAGTGCCCTTTGCTTTACTATTTTATTATGTCTGTGAGTCAGTTTTTGTTTTACTTTTGTTATGAGTGACTTTGCTGTCTGGTGTGAATATCACCTGTTAAGTTACTAATGAATCTTATGTATGAATAGGATAATTGCAGTTTTGTCTTTGTATTGTCGCTATGCACTTATATTTTTCCATAGTTGGGCAGATCAGATGCTGATTATTAAAAAAGCTGTGCTTTAAGACAAGATGTTTCTCCTGGTCATGTGCTCTTAGTTAGGCAGTGATGCAGTATTGATTTAGTCTTCTAGGTTCATGGGTTCTTTTCAAACCACCAAAATTATGAGCCGCTTCAAGTCTCTACTTGGTTTACATTGGAGGTCGTTCTTCAGTATAATGGTACAGAGTCTCATCAGCAGTGATGAGCAACATTGAGGCTGCATGTTTGTGTTGGGGGCTGGTGGGTAGAATTAATAAAGAGTGTTTGTCAGTGTTTATATGAACAGTCCGGTTGGTACTTGGCAGTAAACTGGGGAGGGGACTCTCTGAGGTGAGGAAATATGAAACTTACTGGTCTGCAGTTCTCTTGTTTTCTTTGGAGCTGTGCTTCATCGCTTTTGTTATGAAGACGCAGCCTCAGGTCTTTCCCTCCCACACTATCTCACCCTCTTCACCTCTTTGCCCACCATTTAGATTTTAGTAGAATCCGAATGAATCCAACACAGGCCTTTATGTTTTCAGAATACCCAAGAATGAGGACTTGGGAGGTAGTCTGCAATTCTCCAAATTATAAGAAGTGGCTTTGATCCCACATGTGAAGGTGTTTTTGTACAAAACACAATAAACACATGATTTAGGCCATTACAATTACAGGTCTGTTTTGCAAGCCAAGCAACAAAATTGTGCAGTCTCCACCAACACAAAGCAAATATACAACTTTAAATATCAAAATATATCCAAGATACATTTCTACCCCTTTAAAACCCAACATGATTTTTTTTGGTAAAACAAACCCATTCTATTCTCACTGAGTAATGTCTTTTGGCCGGCATGACTGGAGATTTATAGTTTAAAATAAACACTTGTCCAAGACTGAGCCTGAAGCAAATATGTATAAGCCATATAAATAATAAATAACAACTCTGCCAAACAGACCTAATTTTGAATCCCATTTATAAAATGAAAGGCACTTAGTTAACATTAGTTTTGTTTACTTATGTTTTAATAGTAACATTAGTCAGCATTGACATTAGTAAACATTGCAAAAAATGTTTGTGCATTGGTATACATATTCTTTTAGGAAATTTACATTTATCATCTGTTTCCTGTCTTTGTAAAAACAGCAAATGGTGATGAGCCTCCGTGTCTCAGAGCTTCAAGTTCTTCTGGGATACGCGGGTCGCAACAAGCATGGACGAAAGCATGAACTCTTGACCAAAGCGCTACACTTGTTGAAAGCCGGCTGCAGCCCTGCCGTGCAAATGAAGATCAAGGAGCTCTACCGCCGCCGCTTCCCAACAAAGATGGTGTCCCCGACAGACCTCTCCCTCCCGGGCCTACACGCCGCTTCCGGAGGTACTCCCACAGGGCTCCCCGCCAGCCTGAGCCACCTGGGATTCGATGGCCACGGTTCGCCCTCTCTACTACCCGTCGCACTGCTTGGGCCAAAGCACGAGCTGGGCCTGCCCCATCTGTCCTCGGCCCTTCATCCGGTCCATCCTGACGTCAAGCTCCAGAGGCTGCCCTTCTACGATGTTCTTGATGAGCTGATCAAGCCCACCAGTTTAGGTGAGTGATGCTCCTCTTGAAGCCGCTTTGCTCCCCCATGCTAATACAAACATAAAGATGCTCTTCAAGTGATTTATGGCTTATCAGATTGGACAAGGAACAACCTATATTTAGTTATTCTGTTCATGCTAAGACTTAAAGGGCAACGTCAATGAAAGAGATGTGTCACTTTGCACAAAGTGAGAATGCTGTGTTGGTGCTATGGTTCTGTATATTATATTTATGTAATTAGTGGATTTGATCACATTTACATTTATTTATCCAAAGCGTCTTTGGTGCCATGCTTTACTAGTTGAGCTAGATGTTGTCTTTAATGTTGTATTTTTGTGAGGGTTGTCATGCTCTTTGGTGTAGTTAAGTAGGTTATTGAACCATTTGGATCTATAGTCCACCCCATTTGGGACATTTATGATACTAAATTCAATGTCTATAGTGAAGGGAATTTGAAAAACATTAAAGTAATTCTGTGTAAGGGAGAGGGGGTAACGGATTTTGGAAATGTGTTATGCTGCGTTGTCAGATTTGTTGATATGACTGAGACTGTTCACCTCAGGTCAAAATTCTTATTTCAGGTTTCATTTCTCTTTAAGTGCTCTTACAAAGTTCACTTTCTAAGTGCAAATTGCTAAATAATATCAGCTTTCTCAGGGCAGGGCAAGGCACTGTGTAACATTAAATCAGTTCAGTTCAGACTTCCAGACAACACAATGATCCTTCTGCTTTTTTTAGTTCAAGCTCTCTTTGACTAAAAAATTGTGAATGTGGCAATGTAATTAAAATGATGAATTTTGACTTCTTTGAATGAAATTGTTTGAGTTGACCAGTGTTGCAAGTTGTTGATGATCTTTTATCTCACCACCAGAAGATTAATCATCTGCCAGATTTTCTCTGTTACACTTTTCCTTTCAAGTGGAATATATCTGCCTCCTCACATGACTACTCAAGTGGTCAGTCTGAGAAAAGTGCACCACTCATTTCAGTCGATGTGTGCGGTGTGGAGTGTCTGAAGAATTGCAGATAGAGCTTCCTCTTATCTTTCTTCTCTCCCTTGCTTCTCCTTGTTTCATTTAAGAAGATTGGATTATGCACCTTGGGTTATTTTTGGCCCTGTTGTAGAGTTCGGCTTTGAACACAAGCTTTTAAAATGGATCTGGAGAAAAAGTCCAGCAGTCCTGTGTCTGAATTAGAGATGTGGCTTTGCTGTTGGTTTGACATACTTTATTCACTGTTTTTCACAACATTGCTAAAGTCATTTAGAGCTTCTGAATATTAGGCCTAATGATTTTTCATATGTTCAGATACAATACTGTTTAAACGTTTAGGGTCACTTATTAATATTTTATTGTATGCGGTATAACTATGGGAATAATATTGTGACTACACAATACTTTAAAACATTATTTTTAGCATCTTTAGTATGTTCTCCTTGTATTTTATCAACCAATCCCTTGAGGTCTCACCTTGATGCATTTTAAACATTTTTTAAGTAGTTCTGGGCACTTATAGGCTGCTATTCATTCAAAGCCATTCAATTCAAAAACATGTTTATTAAATAAAAGTTTGTTTGATCTCTTTTTGCATACAATGTGATGTCAGGGATGCTCTATTTCTTTCATAACCATCCTCTCTTTTTTTATTTTACAGCCTCAGACAGCAGTCAGAGGTTTCAGGAAACGTGTTTCGCATTTGCGCTCACGCCTCAGCAAGTTCAACAGATCAGCAGTTCAATGTAAGTGCGGGGGGATATTAAATTACATTGTCTGACAAGCTAACATGCTTCAAGTGTTTGTCATGTCCTAACTAATTTTAAGCATGGAATAAATAAGTAACCTTAACCAGTTTTAACATCAGAACTGAGAAGCTGCTGAATTGAAAACAGCTGCTAAACAGTTGAGCTTAAACTAACAAAGTACGCTAGTGCTTATCAAACGCTCCCGAGCGGTCCTGTAGAATGTTTGGTATGCTTTTCTCTCCTACGCTCTATCACACATTCCTCTTCTCCCACCCTACTGTCTCCATAGGGACATCTCTGGGACCAAATGTGACTTTGCCGTGCAAGTACAGCTAAGGTATGATAAGACAAATATTTCCTCAAGCGAAATAAAATTCTGACAAATAGAGAAGTTGAGCTATGTAACTAAAAGCAACAGCATCTTTTTATTTAATGCTATTATTTGTTATTGTTTTGCCTTATCACAATATCTTGTTATATTGTAATCTTTAAATAGAAACGGTGTGTGCATACCATTGAATATTGTGTATTTTATTTAGCTTTGTCTGGTTTCTGATTGTGCGTGCTGAAGATAACATACCTCCATCTTCAGAGCTCTCTTTTGTTTGGATTTCTGGGGTCTTGGAAGTCTTTCCCACACGTTCCTAATGGAATCTCAATGCATATTTTTTAGGTTTTGCTTATCAGAAACAAGTTGTCCTCAGGAAGACCATTTCCCACCCAACCTTTGTGTAAAAGTGAATGGAAAACCCTGTAACCTCCCTGTGAGTCTGACTTTATTTTTAGTCGCAAATCAGCAAGTTGATTTGTACTTGCTTAAAATATTTCATACCATATGTGCAATAATGTTTAAATGTTTAAAGTAATCTTTATTTGAAAACGGTTTTGCAAACAAAATAAGAAACGGTCTTTGCGGAATATTTTAGCCTGTTAGGTTACTTAAGATTTTGTTGGATGTCTTCAGGGTTATCTTCCACCAACCAAAAATGGAGTGGAGCCAAAGCGCCCGAGCAGACCCATCAACATTACCTCCCTGGTTAGGTTGTCTACAACAGTTCCCAACACCATTGTTGTGTCATGGACGTCAGAAATCGGAAGGGTATTTGAATCTTAGAATGCTTTTTTTGTGTTAAAGTGATAAAGGGCTGAAAGGGTTTCAAACAAACACTCTGGTGTCCACACAGAGTTACTCCATGGCAGTGTACCTGGTCCGGCAGCAGTCCTCCACAATTTTGCTACAGAGACTACGGTCGAAAGGGATCCGAAACCCAGACCACTCTAGAGCGCTCAGTAAGTTTGCTCCATGCTCATAACAAATGTAAATGTGTTTGGACCTTTCCATAGCTTTGAGCTGCTGGTTTTCCATGTGTGGATATAAAATATCTTTACTGTCCAAAAATATAGAAATCAGGGTAAGGAGTCTTTATAATTTAAAAAGGATATAAAAGGATAATTTTACATTTATACACCTGACAGGTGCTTTTATCTACAGTCTAAAATTAAGTGACTCCTAGCCTGTTAAAACTGGATCTTGGTGTTTGTAAACCATTGATCTGATGTATTATGTGTCCTGTGTTTCCTGTTCAGTTAAAGAGAAGCTTACCGCTGATCCTGACAGTGAGATCGCCACCACCAGCCTGCGAGTCTCTCTGCTCTGTCCGGTATGTGATGGACTCTCAGTGCTGAATAAAGACATTGTTCTCTCCACAGAGCTTCTGTTAAACCTTCTTTAACGTTTTTTCACAAGATTGCAGTAATCATTCTGTCATAGTAGTAAAATTCAGCTACCTATTAGTGAAAACCCCTGCATCGCCCAGGCTTTTCATATTGTGTTCATTGTCAGATCAGTAATTTGGGTGATAAATAGACAACCATTCAGCAGAAATAAGATCTTAGTGTATAGTATAATCATCAGACAGAGACGTATATAAAGTATGATAACATATAGTTTGTGTTTGTGTAAATGAGCAGCTTGGAAAAATGCGGCTGACGATTCCCTGTCGAGCTCTCACCTGCTCACACCTGCAGTGCTTTGATGCTACGCTCTATATCCAAATGAACGAGAAGAAACCCACATGGGTGTGTCCAGTCTGTGACAAGAAAGCCCCGTATGAGCACCTCATTATTGATGGGTCAGTGTTGTTCTCACTTCTATCATCAGTGATCTAAAACCTTTCCTATATTTGACCTTATTAAGTTTTTGGGTTTTTTTTGTATAGATTGTTCATGGAGATTCTGAGCAGTTGTGTGGACTGCGATGAGATCCAGTTTAAAGAAGATGGCAACTGGGCTCCTATGAGATCCAAGAAGGTGGTACAGGAAGTGTCGGCCTCATCAAACGGCATTGACGGTAGAATAATAAAGTGTTATTTCAATTCAATTTGTTTTAAAGGTTTAGACATTGCATTAATGTAGTATAATCCTTTCTTTTAGACTCTTGTCGGTCGGTTCTGTCGGATCAGAGAAACAGTTCGTCCCATGGTAGCAGCAGTAAGAAGGTGGAGGTGATTGACCTGACTTTGGACAGCTCCTCAGAGATGATGATGATGATGATGATGATGATGATGATGATGATAATGACGAACCTCCACTGAAAAGAGCCTGTCCATCTTTATCACCCACATCTCCACCTGTTAACAAAGAGTGAGGATTTATATTCTATGTGTGTGGAACATGACAAAGTGTTTTGATCATTGTGCAGAATGCAGTGTGTAACATTTATTTCAGACATGGCCTGATATATCAGATGTATCTGGGAACTATTGGGAATCGAAGTAAGATCTAAAAATACTAAAAGGATGTTGCACTATAAAATATAATTCCATATGGGAACAAATAATAGTTTTTCTCAGAAATAACTTTTTAATTTAACCTACTGATTTTAATGTCTTTAATGGATATAGTCACTACAAGTTCAAGTTCATACAGGTTTCGAAGCAGAGTTACAGATTTAGTTTTTTATATTTTATTTTGCTATTGCAATGCCATTTGCTTGCAATTGTATGTATTAATATAATTTTTGCTAATGTTCATAAATATTCTGGTCATTTTCTTGCAGAGTGTTAAATCTGCATCAGGCGTCTCCACTGGCACGAGCTCCCAGCATGCCTGCGGTTGAGACAAACTACATCCCTCCCCCTCCTCCTCTCATCCAGGACTACCGTCACTACTACCACACACCCACTGATCTGTCAGGTATGGGCCTCGTTCTATTGCTGTTCCTGTTGTCTTTGTGAAATTCATGATAGTTGCATGGTGATAATGCTGGTGATTATTATTATTAATTGTTAAATGCAAATTTTAAATTAAATTATAAGAATGCAAAAGAGAAGAATTTTCATTAATTTCACATGTTAGAATTGCTCTGAGACTAGCATATGTTGCTTAAATATTTCCCACTACTGTTTATGACATTAATTGTTGAAGGAGTGATGGTCTGCTGGTAATAAAGACAGCTCTGTTTTTATATCTACAGATCTGAATTTCTTCTCATTTTTACAAGGTGACAATCACCAGGTAAGTTTATTTTTTGACAATGTAGCAAAGAACCACTAGAGGGCAGCATTGTGCATTAACAGGGGTCTGATAAGTTAGTGTACACTGGGAGAGAGTTTAATCACAGACAGTTCTCATTAAAATCCACATTTAGCAGCAGTAGTTTAAAGCAATTGTACTTTATCTCTCTCTGTAGCATTATAACATGGTCATGGCTGCTGCTGCCGCTGCCTCGGCCTCCGCGTCGGCATCAGAAGACCATGAGCTGCTGCTGAACCGTTTCATGCCCTACAGCTCCTCTCAGCTGTTCCTGGAGCAGTCGGGGACGGCGACGAGCAGCTCGCTAGTGCCCACCAACGGCAGCGGAGGCAGCAGCAGCGGGAGCAGCAGCAGTCTGGTGTCCTCCAGCAGCCTCAGAGACAGCCACCCTCACAGCAACGCCTCTCGCTCACGCTCTGACGCCGCAGCCTCCGTCATATACGGCTCCATCCCCGATGTCATTTCACTGGACTGACCACAAGGGAGCGCTCCACAAACAGACTAGCCTTTATCAAGAACAGAAGAAGAAGCTCATGCACTCATGATTTAGACATGAATGAGGAGGAAGGTGGGAAAAAAAGAGAACAAAGACTTTTGTAAAGAGAAGAATAAAATTGCTGTGTACAGAGAAGAAAAATCTATTTTCAGTTTTACTTTTGTATATAAACAATAGGACGCTGCCTAACCAGTGAGTGACTTCAGTTGGTATTTTCTTCATGGACACTGAAGATGTTTTTCACTGCTCTGTGTGTCGTTTCAGGATTATCTTATTCTGTACCTTTTATACTTTTTGCTATTTCATCTCACCTCAGATAACTATTTCAGTCACAGTAATGGAATAGCAGTCTTTATCATTCTTTTCTGTTTAGTCATGAGACTTTAGCCCTCAGCCATTGTTTGAACAATGAGGGAACATCATTATTTAATGCCATTATCCTGTGCAGGTAATTTATTATTGCTTTTAAGTTATGTAGGATGTATGCTGTACAAAAGCATTTTCTTACGCCAACACAGAATCTAGCCACGACATGCTTGAAAAGTCGATGGAGGTCATGTCCTGTTCCAGTCGCACATTTCCTGTCATCCTTTACCACATTAAGTATGCTAGAGGGGGATTTAGGGTTAAAAGTATGCATGGCCTAGACTTTAATTAATTTAAAAAATGCCAGGCGCTATTGCATGCCTCATTCATCAGTTGGTTCCAGGAAGGAAAAAAAATGATTTTTCGGAAGAAAAACTTCCATTATATTGAAATTATTGATTTCTCTAAAAAAGTGTACTTTTTTATTTGCTTTTCCAGCTACTAAAATGACTCAGATGCACACTTGTGCATATTATCATGGATCAGTGGATGTTATTGAAACTAATGCATTTCTGATTTTGTGTTGCTACAGTGACCATAATTTCTTGTTTATGTCTGAAAAAGCACACTTGTTAATGTCATTTAAATTCATGTGGGTAGAATTGAATAGGAATTGACAGCTTGTCGTTGGCCGACATCTTTGGTTTGGCTTCATGCACTTGCTTAATTTTCATTTTCTCAAAGTCTGCATAGTTTGGGCTTTCAGCATCATTAGTCCCTGTCAAAAACCTCAGTCAGCTGCAACTAAGATTGGAACCAACTATTATTGGTAACATCATACAGGCATTATCTTTGACCCCCCCTCTAATGAACTTAATAGGGTTTCGAAGTGCGTTGGGAAGGTGACCTTATTGCAACATTATCTGTGCTGTCTGTTTTTGACTGTATAAAACTGTATGAATTTATTTATTTAATCTATATATTATATTTTTACTATTTGTTTGATCATTCATTACTGTCATGCATTTATTTCATAATTATTTTCAGAGCTCTTAACACATGCTTTGCATTGTACAAGTATCTAATTATGTCCCTGTCTCTCATTCTCTCATATTTGTACTATATAAGACACCTGAGGCATTAATTCTACAATCTTAATTGCTGTCAGATTCAACATTCGTTGGAATTAAACAATTGAAAGGATAAAAGCTAGCCGAGTGTGCATATCCTATGGCTCCATTTTGATACGATTTGCATAGAGCAAAAGACTGTTTTTGAATTATCTAGTCATTGCATACTAATGGTTAGGCAATTATCTTCCTCCATTAAAAGAGGTTGTAGAGGTAGAAAGTGTCTAATGTTGGGTTTTGATGAGAGTTAGCACATACTTTTAATCACAGTGACTTGATTACAGCCAGTACACAGAACAGCCCACTAACCTTCCTTAATGAGTGTTTGCAAGTAATTTTGTCTTTGAGAGCAAATGTTAAACTGAGTTTTAAATGAACGTAAATGGATTGAACCCATATGTGTGTTAAATTTATGTTTCATTTGCACTGAGTTACTTAAAAAACTGAGTCGGCCACTATTTTATACAAATCTCCCATTTGGCATTTCTTGCACTGAAATCATACATTTCCTGTGCCCCTGAATCATCCTCTCTCTTTTGTCCTTGGAGGTATACCACTAGACAGTCCATTATAGTTGTACCAATAACTGGCAAGTATGAACTCTCTGCCTTAAGTTCTTCTCTTACTGTATGGTACGCTATGAGAAAAACCATTATGTACAGGAAACCTACCAGTTTGTATAAAATAATATATGAATTATTTATTATTTGAATTGGGATACATTGTTTACCTAATGAATGTTACTTGTTTATGTAGAGAGCGGTTTAGCTGTAATAAAACAAATACATTCAATATTTTCTATTTGTCTTAACTGGATTTTGATTGCTTGATTTGTGTTTGTAAAATGCAGGTGATTATCTGTATTCGGTCCATAATAAAACGAGCAATAATAATGAGAGATGATTAGTTATCTCACGTTAGATATTTAAAACGCGCGTCTGTAATTGACTCTACCTGTCAATCTTGTCAAAAGTCTCTAGCTAATCTTTGAATTGCATGGGCGGGTTATAGCAAGGTACTTGTTTTAAATAGCAGTGTTCCTCTGAATGTCTCGGTTCAAACGCGCACGACTAGTGGCATCGCTGTCTTCGGTGGAATTGAACTGTGCGCGGAGCGCGCTTGGCTCATAGTGGATGCTTGATTATGGGTGACACTTTCGACATCAGTGGGGTGTTTAACCGGACCCCTCAGGGTCATGTCATATTTGGAAATCTATAGGACATTGATGTAACCGCGGACAGGAGCCCTGCCCTTAGAATCATAATCTCCTTGGTGTACATACTCGTTTGTATTCGTTGTTCTGTTATAGGAAATTCATATTAAAGGAAATTTGCTTGTCCTCCTTGTCATGAAAGTGAAAGACTGCAAACAGAGTACCATCATTCATTTCTTTATTGTTAACTTCAGACAGACCTTCAGACCTTCTTCATCACAGACCGTCATGACATTGCCTTTCTGGGCGGTGGATACGGCACTGGATTTCAGCTGGCCTTTTGGAGACGCCATGTGCAAAATCATACTGTCCGTAACAGTAATGAACATGTACGCCAGCGTCTTCTTTCTCACTGTTATGAGCATCACTCGATACTACTCCGTGGCTTCAACGACCAAGAACCGGGTCCGTTCACCGGCAACGTGTTCTATTAAATGGGTCTGCGCGATTCTCTGGGTCGTTGCAACTGTTGCCACCGTTCCAACATGTATTTTCTCCAGAGAAACTCTGTTTACTTAAGTTTTCTGCCGGACACTTCTGGCTGGTATTTTATCATATTCAGAAAATCCTAGTTGCTGTTGTTCTGCCTATGTTAATCCTTTCAGTTTCCTGTTTGATGCTTTTGAGATTTTTGCGTAACAGAAGTCTGAACAACAGCCATTTAAAGCGGAGAATTCGTGTCACCAAATCCATCACAGTTGTGGTCTTCTCATTGTTTCTGTGCTGGATGCCAAACCACGCTATTACATTCTGGGGTGTGTTGGAGAAATTGAATGTAATTACTGGGATGAAAAAAATTGAAAAGTGTTTGTCAAATGTTACACTTTGGTTTTTAATAAGGTCTTCTGAGAAGTCAGAGAGGGAGTGCATGAACCGCGCTGCAAAACAAATGCATAATAAATACTAAAATAATGATATTTGAAATAGTGATAATTTATTAAATTCATACGTTTCTTTCTTTAGAAATGTTGCTTGTATCTACATTTAATAGTAAAAAATTGTACTAAATCATTAAAGCAACAACACAAAACTGTAAATGTCTCTCATTGTGAATAGCCCGCTACTCGTGCTTCGTCCAGACATGTCGGATTTTTAGATTTCTCACCTCGAGTCGGAAATGTCTGGAACGGCACTCTTTCAGTGTCACTAAATGCTTTCAATGTTACTGTACCCAGACGTAATTTCCGAGTTTAAAATGGGAAATATCTTAAATCCGAGTTACCTGGAACGCAGGGATGTGAAAAAATCTGCCAGCTGTGAATAAGGCGACATTATAGAAATTATGATTCTTGTATTGCTAACAAGGAAACTTACTTAAATTATTATTTAACGTAAATGTTACACTGTTTATTTTTGTTTGTTTTAATTTTTGTGACAATAAAATATAGCCTATTTGAGCCTATAACACAGTCTTTATGGTTACATAAATTAATATTTAATGATTACATGCATTAATAATAAAGAGTGTATAACAAGGCCTTTCGATATGTTAAGTTTATTTCTATTAACTTTAATTGTTGTGTTTGTTTTATCATTTTGGATTTAAAGAACAACCATAGTGGGTGTCTTTGCCTAAAGATGACCGAAGTCAATAATCAATATGTTTTGCAAAAAAAAATACTTAATACAGTTTAATACAAATTTACTGACATTTGATGCTATGGTCAGTGGGTGACCTCTATATATCAACTGCAAACAGATTATCATAGATCATAAAAAACACAATGACAAACATTTGCGTCAAGGATTTAATAGTGATAACAGTTGTTATTGATGGATCTGGACAATTATTTTGCATATGATTATAATTTAATGTGTGTAACTGACCTTTTCTGGAGTCACTAAATCCTTTCCATTATTAAACCATTTAATCTTTTATGCTGTTTACTTTAATTTATAATACCACCTGTAAACGCAGTTTTGTGCATTGGTTGTTGTTGTGAAAATGTTGCTTATTCGTTTCGGATGAAAGAGTCTGCTTATTAAATACATGTATATTACAAACACTACAATACCATATTGTAAAAGTTCGGTGGTTCACCAACAGGGGCTCCTGGTGTTTATTATGGCAGCCACCTGACAGGGGCGCCAAAAAAGTTCGTCACAGTAGAAACGCAGCGCGGCGCCTTCACCCTGCGTGAATGAACCCGAGCTGGCGATGCCTGGATTTGATTTTCCAGCTATTTTTATTGTTTAATCCGTGAATGGCGCCTAAACAGGACCCTAAACCTAAATTTCAAGAAGGTAAGATACCTTGTTAGAAAGCTATGTCTTCTCTAAACGAGCCCTGCGTTGCGTCCTCTCGTTAGCTGTGCAGTGGAAGCGGGCGCTGCCTCCGCACAATGGCGCGTCTACACGGCGCTGTGTATTCAAAACAAACATTTAGCTGTGCAATGCTAATGTCATTAATATTACAATTGTGCAGATTTATCAGTCAAAGCGTGAATGCATTCAGGCTACATGTCAGGATTCCCCGTGATATGCGAGAAACCCCTTGTGAACGCGAGCAGCTGCACGTTTCTGAAACAAAACATTAGCTGCTATCTATGTAGCATGTTAGCTCATAGCAGGCCTTGTTTAGAGACAGCACACCATCACAGCAGATTATTAGCGTCCTATCAGGATTAGGTATTTATTATCCTGTTGCACATCACTAGATATGTCTGTTTAAAGCTGCTATAAATTATTCACGTTCTTATTAAGACAAGAGGATTTTAATGCATTTACACCCGCTTCCAGTTGTTAGCTGTGCAGTTGATGCGATTTGAAAGTAACTTGCAACTGCAGAAAATATTATTGCACCGGTCAGTGTTTTTGAGTTGAGTTCTGAGTTATGTCGACTATACTATCACTTATATACTGTCTTATATACTAAGACACTTATTTAATTCACGGCAGGTTTATATAATGTGCTTTAATAAGAGTGTTGTGACATAACATGCATCTGGTCAAACTACACAAATGATCTGCATATTACTTTAAAGATTTTTGTTGTGACATTTTTATGTTGTCATTTGCCATATATTATTAATGATAATAATATAAAGAAGACGCTTTTAATAACGTAATACCAGTGACTGTCATTACGCTGTTAATAAGTCTCATCCATTTCAGGTGAACGAGTGCTGTGCTTTCATGGGCCATTGCTATACGAAGCTAAGGTATCTGTCTGAACCATTATGTTATGCATCCATTCTTAATGGATTATGCATCCATTAAGACCTTCTTTTTGATATTTTTGGTAGATAACACGAAGAGAGTTTCCTTTTTTAAAGTGTAAATGTTGCTCAGGTGTCTGATGATGTGATTTCATAGATCAGGGTTAATGCCTTCAAAAGCATTTTCTGTGAAAGCACTTCAGAAATGTGTACATCTCTTTAACCACTTTTTGTCTGGTTGTAAATTAAAATTTATGATTTGTTTTGTGACATATGCTTGTAAAAATGTGCTTGTATTTTCTGGTTGTTTTGTCCAAATGCATTTTTTCTCATTTTAGAAAAAGCATGAACATTATTTAAGTTACTCAAGTTGTTTGATAACTTTGTAATTCTGTTTATATGAACTGTTTTGTGTCTTTCTTTGCAGTGTGTAAAAATCAATATTAAGGATAAACAAGTGAAATACTTCATTCATTACAGTGGATGGAATAAAAAGTAAGTCTAGTGTAGTTTAGGATGAAACTCTAAATTTGTATATGCTTTAAGTTAAATATGTTAATCTGTGTTGAATGTGTTTCTAGTTGGGACGAATGGGTTCCTGAAAGCCGTGTGCTTAAATATGTGGACAGTAATCTGCAGAAACAGAAAGAGCTTCAGAAGGCAAATCAGTAAGTGTCTGTTAAATAATATAAGAAAAATAATTGGGTAAAAATAGAAACTTTTGAAAACATTTGTTTCTCATAATATTTTAATACAAAACAATTGCACATAAATTGTTATTCCAAAGGCGCAAACAACTTAAATTTAGTAAATTGTGACATTCTTTTCTATTAGAAAGTATGTAAATCATACCTGTTTTTCAGAGACCATTATGTTGAGGGAAGGATGAGGGGTGTCGCACCAAGCAAGAAGATCGCTGCTGTGCAGCAAAAAAATGTAGATGTGTGAGTGTTTGTTTGTTTGCTTTCATTGTTCAATACTTAACTGTCAGAAGTGCAAACTCATATCAGTTAGCTGTTTGTTTACTGGTGTGTGTTTAACCATGACATTTCTGTTCTTTCCTTAGAAAAACAAAAAAGAACAAGCAAAAGAGTAAGTTCCATTCTCTATTTAAATAATTAGTTATTTTGACCTGTGATTTTATGTTTAGCTGTTGAGTGTAAATATAATTGAAAAAGTATATGTATACCATGTCTGTCAAAGTGTTTGCTTTAGGAAGGTGTGCAAGATTTTTAACCAGCAGAACTGGTATATACTTGGTTTCAACTTGGTTTACTTATACAATTTTTGTATTGCCCCTCTTCTTGGCTTCTTAGCACCAGGAGCTGGAGAAGGTACCAGCACTGGGGATATGCCTCACCCCCCACGCAAGAAGAGGGCACGTGTTGACCCAACTGTGGAAAGTGTATGTCTCTTGTTTAAAAACTGAATGTTAAGGCCTACATTTTCTTACATTTTGTGCTTTAAAAAGTAAGGTATGAGTGAGACTGTTATTCTGTACAGGAGGAGACTTTTATCAACAGAGTAGAAGTGAAGGTAAAAATTCCTGAAGAGTTAAAACCATGGCTGGTAGATGACTGGGACCTAATCACAAGACAGAAGCAGGTACAAACCTTCTGTTGTACTCGACCTAATCTTGTTATAGCCTACATACCGTAATGCACACTTGCACAATAAAATAAGGCAGTATAAGAAAAATGCTTTCTAAAGCAACAACTATACAGGGATAGAAAGTATGTGATTAGGTTACACTTGCTTTTTCACTGAGGTTAATGGTCACAATGAACTGCCCTATTGAACTACAAACAAATCCCCTGATGGAAATAAGAGATGCCAAATATATAATGGATCTAATATACATGCATTCAGATGACCTCTTTCCTTTAATCACATAAATATGTTTTTTCACAATTCACTCATCAGGACATACAGGCATAGTTATAATGTGTTTTTCTAACATTTAAAAAAGTAATTCTGGGTTTTCAAAGTGTCATGTATGTATTTTGACAATGTGCTCTATTTACAGTACAGTGTATATATGCATTTTTGTTTCTTGTGCTTAGCTTTTCCACTTGCCTGCGAAAAAGAATGTGGATACTGTCCTGGAAGACTATGCAAATTACAAGAAGTCAAGGGGAAACTGTGATAACAAGTATGTTTGTGTGCCATATGAAAAGTAATTATTTAATGAACCAGTTAGCTGGAATCACTAGTACAAATGAATAATTTGATGAGCAAGTTCTTTCAGAATTAACTCCTCATAAGAGTCTTTGTACTCAGATACTCAACTATACTTGACGTCTTCATTCAGGGAGTATGCCGTGAATGAGGTGGTCGCTGGAGTCCGTGAATACTTCAATGTCATGTTGGGCACTCAGCTGCTCTACAAATTTGAGAGGCCACAGTATGCAGAGATCCTGGCAAATCATCCAGACACATCCATGTCTCAGATCTATGGGGCACCACACCTATTAAGGCTTTTTGGTAAATGCAAAGTGTTGCAAAAACTAATTTCAAATTGATTTCTTGCTTTGTGTGGATTATAAAGAAACAAAATTTGAACTATTCATTTTAATGTCAGAGTTATAGAGATTATTGGAAGGTGCATATTACTCTATGGTCTAAAACTTTATTCTCAAACCTTAATTTAGCCATTTGCCCACAATGTTCATTTTTTACAGTATAGTGTGTTTTTAATTTGTGCTACAATTTAGTCTTAAGGCCTCTTTTGTGAACTTGAATGTTAACAGTGAGAATTGGAGCAATGTTGGCCTATACACCGCTAGATGAGAAGAGTCTAGCCCTGCTTCTCAGCTATCTGCAAGACTTTTTAAAGTAAGTAGACATTGTTTTTGAGTTTTCAAGTAAATCAGACATTTTGTGTGGTGATTTATTATTTTTAATAAATAACAATTAAAAAATTGCTCTTATGTGCACAGTCACTTAAAAATTTAAAAAAAAGTTTTAATTTTGATTTAGGTATTTGGTGAAAAATTCATCGTCTCTGTTCAACGCAAGTGATTATGAGGTTGCACCTCCGGAGTACCATCGCAAAGCTGTCTGAAGGGAAAGCCAGTCAGAATGTTTGGTGCTATGTTCTGATCATCATTTTTAGATATTATTTTTTTAATTCCCTTTATTGATCTTTTGGAAGATCGTTAGTGCAGATGGCATCAGACATTAAAAAGCAGGCTCATCATTTAGTTATCTGTACTCTAAGTAAGGATTTAAAAATGATGTCTAGTGTTCCAGATAATCTGCTGAGATTTAGGATTCTCTGGAAAGCGGATGATAATAGTTCCCATATTTTGGTTATTGTAACATTAATAAACAGAATCTGGTCATGTGTTGTAAAATTATGCACCGTTTGTGTTTTGTTTGCTTTTTTAAACGTCTATCAATAAATTGTCCTTTTCAGATGTGATTCTGTCGCATATTTGTAAAACATCTACTTTTACCTGTAAACATGATATTGCAAACCAGCTTAACCATAACATTGAATATAGTAGTTGGAGTGTTCAGTTTAGAAAGACGTTCATTTGGTTTTAAAAGTAGTGTCACATCTTAATCTAAAACAAAACAGTATTTTTTTTATAGTTAAAGCAATCAAGTATGTGGCCATGTAGAAGCAAATACTGTACTTTAATCATACTCTTTAAGTGTTTGATTAAAGGAGTATTTTTCTCCATTTACTGCTTCAGTAATATTGTAATAAATATTTTGAAATTGTAATTGTTTAAAAAAAAAATTAAATACCTGTAAAAGTGCTTGAGAAATGCAATGAAATATGCAATGGCTGGGCCCTGTTTGGAAGGCTGTTACAAAAAGACAAATTTAGGGGCAGACCGAAGGAGGTCTGAAACAGGTTTGGGCACTTGATTTAGCAAGTTCACAGATGAATTTGAGTTGTTCTAACTAATTACAGACTTTAAAAGCGTTGTTGATTGTGGTGAACATCTGTCAGAAAATGTTCTGATAAAAGCAATACTGAAATAATATACTCACATTATGAGTAACTGAAGTAATAAAATGTGCCAGTTAAATGCCTAAGGAAAAATGTTTTATGTTGCTGAATAGATTACATGGAATAACTATTCAAGTTATGCTTCATAAAAAATGCATATTTCTAAGCCAGCCACAGAGTTTTCAAACAAGACGAGCCTACTGACTGCATTACTCAAGGCTGTATCCAAAACAAACACTCATTGTTGAGCTGGTTTTTAAGGCATCTACAGAGTGTGTGGAATCCAGCCCACAAATCATGTGAAGCAGCTTTTCTACAGCATGACCCCCGAACGCGTCGATTGGATACAGTGAGTGTACTTGCGCGGCGCTGCGCAGACCGATCGGGGAGTTACATCAAAGTACCGCGAGAACTATTCGTTTTCATATCGCTCTCGCGGTACTTTGATGTTATACACCGACCTGTCTGCGCATCACCTCGAGAAACCGAACACACCTCACGTTACACAGTTTTCCTGCCCATTGGTTCACGGGAGTGCGTCAGGTCTGAATAGACACTGAACCTTGTAACCGAGTGGGTGGATCAAGGCTTTTAGGCAAACTTTACAAGAGACCGTTTCTGGACATCTGGACAAGTGCACTGGACTCAGTTACGGTCGTACGGGAATTATGAAAAGTTTTAAACAGCGACTTAAGAAAAACGAGGTAAACATCATTAACACTAAATACAAGATTCACTGTTTCGAGCTTTTAAAGACTTTGTAGGACCAAGCCTATAATATGTACTGAAAACTGGTTCTGTGTTGGAGGATTTGGGCTGCGGTTAATCTTGCGGTGGTTGTAAATTGCATATTCTTTTGTTTAAAGACTAATTTAAGTAATGTTTAGAGGCTAAAGCGAAAATAACATTCATAGAAGTTTGTCAGATCTGCTGCTTATTGGGTTATTATTTTAATCGCCGCACAGTGGTTTGCACTGTCTAGTTAAACTTTATAAGTTTTGAGATGTTTTACAGGTAACGCAGACTCGTTCATAACGCAAAGTAACGCTGTTTTATTTACTGACTCACAAAACCCGCATGTACATTACAGTAGCTTTACAGCAGATTTTAAACACAATGGTAATGTGTTATCTGACTTCGTTACAGGGCTGTTACAATAACGTTTCTTTGTGACATTGGACTTTATGAGAGGCTCTTAAAGGTTTACAAAGCATATTATTTTATACTCAATCACAGTGCAGTGAAGCTATGTGGCGTGGTGTAATCCACACCAAGTTTGCTTCCTGAATCACTGTCCTCATGCAGTCCACAACAAACAGAGCACATACTATTACAGTGGGTCCAAAAGGTTAAGACCAATGTTCATTTCATCCTGGATATAAAAAACTAGAATAATTCATTCTGTAAAATCATGCTAAATGTTTTTTTTATTTGCAAATCACACTGTATGCTAAATGATATGTAAATTAAATTTTAATCGTTTATTGAATAGAATTTCTAGGCCCTAATCGAGCAAATTTCTAATAGGAGTGCTTGTAGTGATTATCTATGAACACAGATTTGTGAATAATGTGTTCTGAGAAACGTCTTTAAGAGTCATTAAAAAAGTTTTCATAACTTAAGGGGTTTCTTGCAGTAAGATATATGATGTTCTGTATCAGAGTACGGAATGGGGAAAGTATGATGAACGTCTGATGAAGGCAGTGGAGAATGGGGATACAGACAAACTTATAGCTACGTTCAAGAAAGGAGCCAATCCCACCAGACTAGACCCAGAAGGCCATTCTGCGTAAGTGACACATTCTTTTACATAATGCTCAACTGTACTGACAACAATTCTTTCATTCATTTTACTCAAAATGTAATATGTATGCATCCAGAACAGCTAATTACCAACAACAACTCATTTCAAAGTCTTCTCTGGGGTTCTGTGCAAAAGTGACATTTTTTCAGAGCAATTTTTTAAAGTGAAAGCTTCTGTGAAGGGCTCTGTGTTCAAGCAGACCTGCAATTTTTTTTAAATATTTGTTTTTAACTGGTGAATCTCAAACATATACTGTATCGCGTTCCTTCCTACTGGGATTTCGGTATATACATCCTTTCAATGGACTTCATCACTTGTCTTTTGCCACCAAAGAAAGTGTTTTAATAAAAGTGCAAATGTCCAGCCAGGGAAAGAGGGAAGGAATTTTGATGTCCTAGTTTTTATGTCCTCGCTCATCCTCCCCTGCACTGTACAATGACCTGATTGTTATTAAATTTGTTTCCAGTAACTGCTTCTGAATGGAGAATAGGGTGCCTGTCCTAGCTTTCAAGTTTGGAGGTGATTTCACTGTCAGTGCCATATAAAACTCTCTTTGCTGTGGCTTCCTTTCAAGATTATACTTTGTTTACTCTTGTCTCATTTTATCCTCAAAGATAAGCTTTCTGCTCTCTACGCTTTGTGAAATGTTTTGTACTTTGTGATAGTATAATCGACTAAGTTTGAAGAGTCCATAATAAAGATACCCTGATTTTAAGAAGTTTACCTATTTATACCTTTAGCCAGGAACAGGTTTGCCAACCTGTGTTTGAAAACTTTTTATATGCCTCATTATTTTACTATGAGCTATTTTGGTATGTAGTAATAATAGCATTTATCTTTTCATTTTACAGGCTCAGACAAAATGTGTAATTTATGTGTAAATGTAGATGCTGATGTCTTGGTGTGTTCATCTATTGATGTTAGGAAAGTTCTTAATGAGTCATTAATGCACTTTGGTTTCAATAATGGTGTATTTAGCAGAACGCTAAGTCTGGAAATGTATATTATGTTTTCATAGTACATGAAGCTCTTTTATCTGACATGATCAGAGAAGATTTGATGTGTCATTGTATCACCCTTTAAAACACAATGTGTGTTGCAGCCTAAAATGTTCCTGTTACTTTGATCTTTTCCTGTCACTTGTTTTTGAAAAGGGTTTGTTATTCACTGGGTGTGCCAGGCCTCCTGAGAGGATATCAGTCCCATAATATTTTGTGATTTTGTGTTAAGTACTTTTAACCATGTTTTGCATGATGCTGCATTATAATTGCAGCAGCTATTAACCGCATTTACATTAAAATTTTGCAAGTAAGTTTAAAGGAATGCTTTCTTTGTTTTCTTTATTTTTTATTCCTGTGCATTCCTTTATTTCTTACAACTGATTTAAATCTAGTTTTAGATTCTGGAGACATTTGCGAGAAGAAAACATGCTTGTACATGTGGTTATAACCCACTCGGACAACTTATTCAATCTTCTTTTGTCCTCAAACTCCTCCAGATTTTAAGCAATATCCGTCTTATTGCTCTTATAAGCAATGATGTATTATCACTGCATTGTAGATTCAAGGAGTGGTTCTGTGATTTTTCTGTTGAAACTGGCCTTGGCTCCATGTTGTTGCATGTTCTTAATATCTTCTTGCTCGTAATACATTACGATACACTTTGTATCAAAGGCAAATTGACTTGTGTTGTGAATCTTAAGTGCATGCATACTTTACAAATGCATACTTCACTTCTCGTTAGCAAAAAATATATTAACCAGAAGATTATTCAGTATTTAAAAATGGTTTGTTTTGCATTCATATGCATACTATTGTTAATATGAATTATTAATATTATGAATAGCAGTGGTTAAATTAGCAATAGACGTTAATGATCATAATGATTAATTATGTTAATGATGACAGCAATAATAATGATGATAATTATACTCATATTTTTTTAAGGTTTCACGTTGCTGCTAGTAAAGGCCTCATAAATAGTCTCAATGTTTTCTTGGATAACGGTGTCAGTGTAAAGGCTGTGGATGCTGCTGGTAAGACTTCCTGTTTCTTCAATACACATCATCATACACCCTCATATAAAAGCTCATATACAGATCTCCCTGTTCATTACTGTTCCTCTCCGCAGGTAAAACAGCTTTGCATCTTGCTGCAGGAGGTGGTCATTCACTGTGTGTGCAGAGGTTACTCCAGGTACCCGTGCACAATATTCCCATAACAATCACAGGAAGAAAGGCTAGCGAGAGACCGCTGTGGAATGTCACAGTTCTTACGTAAAAACAGCCCCTTTAGCGATTGCTTTGCCAAAGAAAGCTCAGTGCTTTCTTTTTATTTTTCTGCTCACAATGTTTTGGGTTTTATGTATAAAGCCTTGTTTATTTCTTTTATTCTTTGGACACTCCTTTGCTTTTCATCTAAAACAAAGCTGTGAGCTCAAGGCAGGACTGGGGCAATTTGGTCCCATTTTTGTACAGCAACAATTGTTCCACATTATTTGGTGTGAAAATGTGAGTTCTGCGTATTGGAAAAGCTTTGATGTGAACAATTATGACTTTTAATGGGTTTCAATGGACAGTCAGTTCTGTTGAAATAAAAACATAATTAATAAAGACATAATCAACAAGCTGTATTAAAGGATGTAGAAGGCAAATACAATGACACACATCTGAGCATACAGGTCTTTGAGTTCAGTATGAAATTAACCACATTTATTACAACTAAAACATAATTCATATGTATTTGCATGCATGAGTGTATGTGCCGAAAGGCTTTACTGCAATTTACATGATATAATACACAGATCTTTTAGTGGTTTCAGTGTTCACAGAAATATATACATTTAAAAATGATTTTTTCTTTTGTCTGTTTTTATCAGTTTAAATGTCCCATTGACAGCACAGACCTACAGGGACGTACATCTTTACATGAAGCAGGTGTGTAGATTTGTGTTTTTTAACACATTCAAGCTTATAATATGTTCTTAGTTTTAATCTTTTCATTTTGTTGCATGTCGTATTTGTTGCTTTGTTGTTGTGCATATTTGATAATTATAACAGCTTGTCTATGTCTTTTTTAGCATGTGTAGGCTGCAAAGCCATCATCAAAATACTCTGTGACAGTGGAGCATCTGTCGATGTTGTTGACAAAGTACGTAAAAAATAGAAATTTATTCTGAAGAAAGTTTATGTGTAGAAGTTAATATTGAGAGTGAAACTAATAAGATGTTGGTATGTTTTTAGGATGGTATGTCACCCTTATTGCTTGCGGCCAAGATGTGCCAACCAGGATCATGCCAGTTGTTGGTGCAGTATGGGGCACGCACTGTTCTTCGAGACAAGCAAAACAAGTAGGGGACAGCTTTTCTGATAACAAATCTAGACAGCTTTATCAGGGGTATAATAACACACCCAACAATCTCATGTTTTTCTTTTAAATCCAGTTGGCATATTTTCCAAAAGTCATTTACACTCTGTATGGTGGAACTCAATGATCATTAAAGCATAACAAACTGGGAAACATCACACTTTTAAATAAAAAGTAGACTGCTGTGGGATTTGTTGCATATTTAAAAATACTTTGTTGCATATTATAATTACTGTTAATGTTAAAAATTAAATATATTTTTTTGAAGGGTTAATGTAGGGAACTAGTATATGAATCACATAAATATAATTATCCACAACAAGCTGGAATAAAAGAACATATTTTAACTTAAAAATCACCTTAAAATAGGAGGGTTGTAGGAAAGCTTTTCCGTTTCACATTCAACATACTTTGGTTTTGTGTTTTTCTGTTCTGTCCAGGACTGCACTAATCCTGGCCTGTGAAAACTCCTGTAAAGAAGCAGCAGAGATTCTCTTGAAAACCAAGGCAGATGTTTCTGCAGTGGATCTCTATGGCCATGATGCTTACCATTATGCCAGACAAAGTCAGAAACAAGACCTAATTACGCTTGTAAAACAAGCCTTGGAAACAACCACAAAAGGTAGCGCTTGTTACTTATTGCATTTGATGATAAAAATGATAAAACAACATGTTTTAGTGATGTAACATCATTTTGACATTTTGAGTTTTACTTTCATTTTGCATTGTGCCTTATGTAGACTTTCTTATAATTCTGTCTTTACATGTAGCAGAACACACTCTTGCAGGAAACAGAATAGTCAAGTATAAAATGTGGATTGGCCACATGAAACCCACACACTATCATTTCAGGGTAAAGTGTGTCATTTAAGGGAAGTCCATGATAGTTTCAGATTCAGCTATGCTCACATGTTCAGCTAAAACACAAATCATTTTGAAGAGATAGCTGGTGTGCTGTTCGGGCACATTTCCTAAAATTGTTTTTAATTTAAAGGGAAACAGGCCATTATGGTAATCCAAACAAAAGAGTTGCTTATTTTTAAATTACTCAGGTCCCTGGTAAACATTTTCCTGTTTTTCAATCTGTAATTTGTTTGTGTGAACAGGCTGTACAACAGGGCATGTATGTAACTTAATAAAATGCTTTTAGCATTATAACCCATGAGGTGCAGAAACATTACATTTAATAACACTTCTCTTTGTTTATAGCAAAAGATGCTGCTGCAGTTTCTCAGAAGACCCAGCAGGTAGTTATGATGTTATAAGTGGTTTTTATTACATTTGCATGGTTATTTCTGAGTATTCATAAGCATGTATTAATGATGAATTAAATGACTCTGATGTTAAGGGTTTAATTCACTCACAATCGTCCTATCTATTTATTGATTTTACTGCCATCTAGGGTCTTGAGCACTAATCACAGTTTGCTCTGTTCAAATACCCAGTCACTGAAGAATGATTGGTGGTCTTTGTCTTTTTTATGTCTTCTTTAAAGAAAATCAATTTTATGAAATGTAATGTTCTTTGTGGCAGTCTAAATGTAGGGAATATTGAAGAATATTTATTTATTATTAAAAGGCTCATTGGAATTCCCCTACTCAAGTGTGCAAAAACATAGATTTCTTTCTTTCTGAAGTGTTATGCTCAGATAAAAGAGAATCATTAATTTTGCTAGGTTAAAATTGATTTTGTAGACATCAGATGAGGTTGTAGATGTGAAGAAAGATGCCTGTACTAAACTAAACCTTTTTTTTACATGCCCCACAATATGTTGACCACTTCTTACATAACTTAAAAATGAAGTTGAAAAAAGCACAGAATGTCAGAATATTCCTGAACATTCCTAAACATTTTTACAATGATAATGTTTTTCTTTTCACATGCTAAGGCTAAACCTCCATCTGCAGGAATTGGTTGGAGCAAAACGGGGTCAGTCAAGATGGAGAAAGTATCGTCAGAAAGTACTACAGTGAGTTTTCACATTTGGTTAAGGTTTTGCTGTCAGACAGTTACTTTCCTCTCAATGTCTTATAGTTGTGAATGACACCACTAAAGCATTTTATCTAAATTACAGAGGGTACATGGCAGCCATGGTAGTTCCTCTGAAGGTAAAAAGCATGCTATTTTCATTATTATTTCATGTTTTCATTATTTTTTAATGAAAAAAGCGTGTTGTAACATTGCAATCAGTATATCAAAAGCCTTTTAGGTATGGGCTTCAATTGTGCTAAAAATGTTTTCTGTTACTTTAAGGAAAAGATGCCAACATACCTGGAAAAGAGTCCACACAGGTATCCTGAGTTTAGTTAAGCTCTCATTTGCAGATGACATATAAAACTTAACATATGTGTATGATTAATGGGTTTTCCTATATGTTATTTGTCAATTAAATACCCTTTTATATTAAAGAGATAGTTCATCCAATTAAAATTTCATGCAACAAAATAAGGAAATCTATTATCATTCGACACCAGACATATTTTATATCCCATTCTCATCAAACAGAGAAGTTAGTGGAAATGAATTTAAATGGAAAAATGAAAGAGTATTATTAACCTTAATATTACTCTATAATAATTTAGGTCAGACATGCACAGTCAGCTCTTGCCCCTGTGAGATCTGCTCCCATATCATTGGACTTATTGCCCGGTGAGGTGGATGCCCTTAGAAGAGAACTAAGAGACTCATGGAGAAGACAAGAAGCAGCAGAGGCGGAGGTTCACAGGCTAGATGCAGCACTGGCCCTGCATAGCCAAGAGTATGAAGCACTGAGGAGGAACAGCGAGCAAGCCTTGCATGTGGCCCACGGTCGAGCGTGGGAGCTGGAGGAGGCCCTGGATGAGGTACAGAGGAGGATGGCTGGCTCTGAGACCAGAGTAAGGCAGATGCAAGCTCATCTAGTGGCTGTCCGGGAGCATCTGGTGGAAGAGCTGAGAGTCCAGCTTCAAGAGGCCAAAGGTCAGAGAGAGGCGGCTGTAGCAGAACTGGGGAGAATGCAGAAAGATCTCATCCAGAGCAGAAGGGAGATGGAGCAGCAGAAGGAGATCCACAACTCCTTGCTGCAAGAACTTAGTCGGCTTTCCCAGGAGCTGCTTAGCAGAGAGGAGCGAATAAACACACTGAAGACCAAGTTAGCAGGTATGGAGACACATGTTGAGTTGTTGTGTAAGGAGACCCAGACCCCCTCAGGGTGGTGTCCCACACATGAAAAAGCACCATGACTGATCCCACCACTGAGCCACGTGAACCAACGGTTGACCTGGAGAACTACATTAGTAAGACTGAGCACATGGCCATAGTAACCTCTCTGAACAACACGCTGCAGGAGTCTGAAACCAGAGCTCTGGAGAAGTATCATTGTGCACAGGAAGAGAACAAGAGCTTGCTGAAAGAGCTCCAAGAACAAAAGGCAGAGCTGGACACCATCCAGGAGGCCCTGCAGGCCAGGTTTGTCCCTGTGGCCTTACTGGGGGAAAAAGAGAAGGAAGTGGAGCTGCTCAAACTGACCATTGAAGAAATGAAGAAGAGACAAAACCAGGGGAGTGTGAACATCTCACACACAGAAGAGGAGAAACATGTGCAGCCAACTGAAACAGTGAGCAAACGCAACACAATTACAGACAGAGGGAGAGCATCATCAGTTCAAGTTGCTAAGGTTAATTATTATTGCTTGTTGTATTCATTGTTGTCTTTCGTTCCTTTCTGTATATCCAGATCATCACGTCTGCATTGAGACCGTCCTAAAATCCCGATAATCAAAGCTGATGCTATAAAATCATTTAAATATCATTAGGTAAAATGCTTTATGAACATGTGATTTGAATGTTTTTTGTGTGTTTTTTATGTTATTTTTTTATTATTAAATTTATTTATTATTAAATGTTTTTAGTTAACATGTGATTTAAAACTATAACCAGTATGATGTAGATTGGTGATTTAAAATCTGAGAAAGTAATGGATTGGCAAACTATAGGCAAAACGGTGATGTTAATTTCCATAGATAAAAGTATTAGCTTTTATCCAAACTAATGTTTCATTGCATTATGTCAGTGGCTGGATTAGTGATAACTAAAGGCAATACACTGCTTGTGAAAGAAAGGCATGCTGTTACATTTTTAGGTGATCTGACATTTGTTTTACAATTAAAATTAAAACAGGGATATATCAAGGATATATACCGATTACCAATAGCCAATATACATATAGGGACCAAAGTTAGTTAATTGGGCTTGGCCACTTTTGATTATCTGCATTACAGAACATCTTAGCAAACACAGAGAAAACACTCAAAACATATTACAAATGCATAGCCACAACCTATGACAGAATGTAAAAATCTATCACATATGGTCTGTGTCTCAGAATTCTGAGGTATTGGTGGAACATGAAGAACAGCAGATCAGCACATCTTCACACTTTAGCTCCTGTGAACCCTTGCAGTCAGACAGCTTCCTTCAGGCTCAGGTCTACAGCCTACAACAGCAGCTGAAGGTTAGTTGCTCAATGAATGATAAATTACTAAATGGTTGTTTCGTTGAGGTTTAAGGACTGTTTTCTTTAGGACTATTACTGTACACTTATAATGTAGGTTTATACATTATTTATTATTCTTTTGTACACAATGTGAAAACCAATGCAATGCCCTGTCATCTTTTATTGCAGGACTCTGAAAAGCATTACAGACAAGTGCTTTCAATATATCGGAAACGTTTGCTCAGTGCAGCACTGGTAATGTTTTGTTAATTTAACTTAATGTTGAGTATTTGAGAATGTTGAAAATTCCAGTTGATTGGTATATTTTTTTAAAAGCGTCCCAATTAACCTGGATATCTAGTATACTGAGTAACAAGCTAAAACTAAACAACTAAAAAATGTAGCATTTATGATGCTAATGCAAGTTAAACAGAGCAGTGGTTTTCTTTTGCAGGGTTACATGGATGAAGATGCCAAACTGGTTCTACTTCAGATTGCCAACATGGGAGAGGAGTGTGTGTGTTAAACTGTCATGTGGACATACATGAGCGTGTGCATGTGTGTATAATTTTTTTTTAAAACAAAGAAAAATGTGTGTAATTTGGATATTATGTAATATAAAAATTACCTGTAGTCTTTTGTAACTAATATGATCTAAAAAATAAAGTATATAAAATATTGACTATATCACCACAGTTCATGAATTGCACACTGTTTAGTAAAACCTGGTAGTAGAGACCCAAGCTTATGCCATTGGTTGGGCCAATGTTGTTACGTCAGAGGTCAGAATCAGGCACAAAAAAGTTTTTTTATTAACCGATAAAGAGGACTGGTCTTGAGAACACCTTTTTCATCTCATTTCATCAATGTTTGCAGAATGTTTCATCAGTTCTTGTGCACTGTTCCAGGACTTGTACTTTGTGAATCAGACCGCCCTCTTGTGTTTGCGATTTAGTACTACACACTTGTTGCCTTTTGCTAATAAAATTCTTTTCAATGGGATTTTCTTATTTACCATTTTGAATTCCGACTGTTTCGCTGTGATGTGCACCTTTCTAGCAAAGCTAAACACGTTTACAACTGCTAAAGCTTTACAGGCTTAAATCGGCCAAGGGTTATATATTTTTACACTCACACCCATATGAAAAGGGCTTTGCTATGTCACAAAATCTTAAATGTATTAAACAAAACAGTTTTAACAGCTTTGTTTGTACAGGTGTGTTTTTGTATCTATCTACATTTCTAATTAAACACCACGATTAAACCGATGATTAAGCACCATAACCAGTACTATCATAAAATTAAAAAAAAGAAACATTTTGTACATTGTTATTCTGCCGGCAAAGCACACGCGTTTAAAAAACGTGCATTACGTCACCACAATTCACGACGTCATCGCGCTGCAGTCTGCCGCGAAGTTATTCAAAGCGTAATCGTGCTTTTTTGTTGTGTTTCATACTGTTTATGCAGTACTAATCCTAAATTTTAATTAATTCACACTGTATATTTGTAAACCCTAGGTTTACGTTGTTATTTGCATATTTATGAGATCAATACGGTAATTGTGGACTAACACAGATCAGGATGTAAACGCTACCTATCCACCTGCAAAACTCTCCAAGTAAGTCCTGTCTGATTGGTTCAAATCTTTTAAAACGCACTATGCAAAATAATACTGTTTGCAAATCACTATAGTTTGTATAGTTTGTTTGTTTTTTAGTTTTGTAAAAATATCGCTTGAAGGTTTTTGCCACTGTACAATCTTGCGAATATGAAATGAGGTAAACACTGGGGCAGTTTTGATTGGTTGTCGGTTGCTAAACAAATCCTGTTGGACCCCGTTGTTCTTTACTGTATTTGTGGTAATGACTAGATGTCTGTGATGTTTGTGTAATCTATCCCTAGGTCTGGTGTGGTTGTGTATTTTCCCCAGGAGTAGACCTTACAATAAACCATAATACACTCTGTAAATACTCAACATATGGTTTTGATTTCAGAAAAACTGAGACTTGTTGCTGAATATTCACCTCAACACAGTCATCCATCAAGATTTTTATTAGTACTAATACGATTTATTATATACACAGAGGTTTGACTGAGTGCTTGCACATGCCTGTTTTTTTCAGTCCCTGGATGAACTGACTGTGGTCATTGTGGTTTTTATTCACTTTGTTGGCTTGGCTGTTCATGTTGTAGCTATAGGCTATCAAAGCTAATGACACTGAGCCTTTTGGCTCAGCGTTAACGTTTTATTTCACCAAAGTTAGAGGATATTTAACTGGGAAGAAATATAATACCCTATTAACTTTGAAGGAACTCCGCCCCTCCCCACACACACCCTGAACTCCCACCATCCACCTCAATTTGTTCAGCAGAGACCCACTTCCCTGGCTCGGTATTATTATGTCTCATATTTAATAGAGGAGTGAACCACAACATTGGTTTCAAGTTTAGTTCTTTGCGGTGTGATCTGTCTAAGCTGTTCTCCATAATTACGGTGAATGCATGTCAATGTGCCAGGAAATTTTCCTTTAATCAGATTTCCAAAGCACTAACCAGAACCAGATGCTTGCTTGGTTTTTCCTGTATTACTGTGTGCCTAAAGATCACAGCACTGTGATCGCTTTTAACAATTTGCTAACAAATACTGACTGCTGACGGCCACACCTCTTTCCCTGAGGGATTCTAACCTTAGTAAGTGATGCTGATTTTACTTCTGCACCAGTCATTTGAAACGCAAGTAGTTTCCCACCCTTTAAATTAAAAATGCAAACCATCTTTTTAAAGTTCATAAGTTTCACGGTGTTCACCTCATGAACTGTAGAGTTCTTTGCATATTACTCTTTGTAGTGTGCAAAATTGAAATGTCTGTGCCCAAATTTAATAATGTAATAATCATTTAAAGCTTTTTGCATAATGTTCTTTTGGTTCAAAGTAAATCAAAATGAGCAGGTTGCAAATTGTAAAATAATAATATATATATACAATTTCATATTTTTTGTATTTTAAAAATATTTTAATATTTTTTGTATTAATAATTTCATCTAGGGACCATTTTCAAATAATGTGTTGGAAAGCAGTATCAGAGAACATGATTTTCTCTTTAAATTGACTTGTTAGGAACAGTATTTCACAGACATATCACATCTCTTTCGCTAAGATTCTTTAGTTATGCTGTCAGTGTGTCTGTCTCTGATCATACCAGCGTGTTAAAATTAGTCCTGCTTTGCCCATTGAAGTGCTACTTAGAGCTTTGTGACATCTGAGTTGAGGGTTGCGTCACTGTTTTTCCCCTTCATTAAGCTTCGGTTAACCACCAATGGATCAAAGCCCTATTCTCATTCTCCCTGCTCATGTCCCTTCCCAGCAATTACACATGCCTGGAGGAAAAGACATGCCACATTCACACATCTCACAAGCCGCTGACATTCCCCATATCTCTTACAGCAACACTTTAATAGTAGAAAGAGAGAGCGCTTTGGATTTCACCCGCCTTCAACTCCAAACCTCTGCATTAGTGTGTGAAACACTGGAACCACAAGGCACATGGGATGTATTTATAGCATCACTGTCTCAGGTCTTTGTGAAGCTGTGGGTTAAACGCTCTGCTGACAGATACACTTCCTACATTGTTTTCGTCCCATCAGGACGTTGTCAGGTTTAAGACCGTTCTGCTGTAGTGCTTTAACAGCAGGGATTGTGTATCAAATTCTTCCCTACATCTCTCTCATTACATAAACCACAGAATGAGGAAATCATCTGTCATGTGCTCTAAGATCTTGTTAGAAACTGTCAAGTCCAAGATGTCTTTTTAAAAAAGGGCTGTAGTGAAGCTAAAACTTTTGTGAGTTGTTCTGGTTGAGAGCATCTGTTAAATGCATTCTAAGACCATGAATTTAAAATCTGATATTTGTGGCTTTTAGTCTGTACTCTGAAGATTGACAAAAGGCATCAGACTTAGGGATGATGCATTTGTACTTATAGGCATATCCAATAGCAAGTAGCAATCTTGGATTGTAGTTTTGATATAAACAAAAAGCTATTGCCTTTTTTTTGTTCAACACAAGAAAAATTGTGTTTATTAAATTAGGTTAAAGTGTAATATTTAAGAATATTATTAAGGATACTAAAGATTAACAATATAAAATATTGGTTTTATATATTTTTGTTTTTTTATACCTTGTGTGCTTGTGTGTGACAAGTAATGACTGACAAACTTGTCATTTAAAAGTCAAAATTCTCACATTTTAGTGAGAATTGTAATTTAACCTCTAACCAACATGATGTATCATGGTGTCAATTAACAGAACCAACTTAAAAAATAGAAGCAGTTCTGCATTATTCATGAAGCTGTAATTTTATCCAGTTTTCTTGTGTCATGAGGTGGTGACCTAATGGTTAAAGACTGGGACTCCACACACAGAGGTTGTGGGTTTAATGCCTAGAGGTACTTTGGAAATTGAAGAGTAAGTGAGGTCACAGTCCTGTCCTTTTGTCTTTGTGCATCCGAGTAGGTTGCAGTAAGTAAACTGAATAAAAAGTGTCTTCTTATAGAAACTAGTTGTTACTTTATATACAGTACAAAAGATTTTGTGGCTTTTTATCTTAAGAGCACTGATCTCTTCCTGTAATCATTTTCTCATGACCTCTGCCAACTGGGGTGTATTAATGTGGTTGTCAGTGTTTTCCAACAGCACAAGCTTGTGGTATCATAATTATACAGTTGGCAAAGAGCAGAAGTCCTGCATCAAATGTTTATATTTCAATGAGAGAAAGAGAGAGAATGTACTTGTGAAAACCAAATATAGTGTCAGAAATTGACGTTTTACAATTTGTCCAATTGAATCCCCACTAATAAAAAAGCTAAAAAAGTCAGCCAAATCATGTTTTACTTTTAAATCTAATAATGTCAACAGGTTTGTGTGAGAGTTCAGGGCTAGAGGATATACAATTTCATTACAATGGAATATAAGAGGTCCTTACTAATAAAGTCTGTATGTGTTTTTCGTTAGTATGTTTATGTGCATTTGACTAATGATCATTTGTATTGGAAAATGCTTTGGCCGCATAAAGGTCTCCACCATCCATTAAAACTTGAAAGATCAAACCCCTCTCATCTAGAGGGAGGAATCGGCAAGACATAAACAGCCTGTTAAATGAAAAACTACATCTGTGTTCATTTGTTTCAGCCAGAGATGGCCACATTTGGTAATCCTTACTGAAAATGATTTCCAATTGCTGAGATCAGAGGGTAAAATCCAAGTTTTAGTCATCTGTTTCCTATAGGGCTTTGATAAAGGAAAATGTGTCAGCAGTATAAGAGTGTTGAAATGTGGACACCCAGCCCTCGCTTAATATACACAACAGCTCTCGCCCGTCGTGCATCACCTCCTCTTTCTTAATGTATTTTAGACATGTTTTGAGAGCTGTCTGGATTTAATGGAAGCCATGCTTTGTTTAGATAAAGTAACACTTCTCCAGAGATATATAGTATAACGGCAAGTCTTGCGAAACATCACTGTCTTCCCCTCTCTGAACTGTATTGTTTTGAAATGTTAAATATGGGAAAAAAACCGCAAACCATAATACTTGAGGGTATTAATGTATGAGATGGATTTGACTGTCACTCATGTAGCAATAGATCAAGGAGCAATTAGTGGCTACATGTCAGTCTACCCCTGAGACTCTTTAATGAGATGTAAGAGTTGTTGAGCGGTGATCCTGTACGCTGTGCTTTGGAGATTCATAGTTTGTATATAGTATAAGCACTTCAAAGTAAAGCCTAACAGATCCCTTTCTATCACATGCTGATGTATGGCATTGAAAGAGTGACTTTAATGGCATTAAAGAACAAGCTGTGTGAAGCATCAGGATGTTTTAATGAAGACTGGGACTAAAAATAAGCCAGATCACCACCTTAGTAGTGTGATAAATTGGGCCTTTTGAAGTATGGGGATGTGTAAAAGTCTGTATGGGCAATTCTGTGTGTTTGAAGAAAAATATGCTTGACGGTGCTCTCTTGCTCTTTCTTTGTCTTTCTCTCCTCATTAGTCTGCACAGAGAGTAAAAACACCCTCTAATGTCATCTTTACAAGCGGCCTCTCCTGCCCCTTTCATCTCAGATCTTCTACAACCTTTTATCACCCTGATCCTCCTGTGATCCTGAAACTTTGATTGAGCCTTTGTGCTTCACATTTGTCAGTCAATTGAAATGCTGATTCCCTGATAAATGACTTTTAGTGTAAAAAATATATTTTTAGAGAAGGTGATTATCCACCTGTAATACCCAGAGCTGAATTGCCTTACTGCTTTTAATTCATGCTTAGTGTGTGCGCAGGTGAGGATAAATTTGATTTATTTCATTTTGATGAATGGAGAAAGGCTTTAAGAGAAAATTTGACCCGGAATCAGTTAAGCCTGACTCTTAATGACATCTAATCCATCTAAATTATTTAATCCATCTACAAGGCTTTTTCTTGTGATATTTCTTCACTGTGTCTTCTTTATTCTGCTTTATTCTTCATTCTGTAATTTATGACACCAACATTTTGACAATAACAGGCAATGTGTTTAATGTGCTGTTAACTGTGATATTTCTTTTCTCCAGCAGAGAGCAGACTTGTCTTGCACTAAGACAAATATAAAAGTTCTGCCTGGCTCTCTGAAGACAGTTTCTATCAGCCCAGCAGATGGCGCTCTCAACAATTTACATCTGCTTTGAACAAAGACTGTGTTGAATTGAAAATACTCTAAAATAACAGAGGAATCAAGCTAAGTATGTCTGTGGAATCACTTTATTAATTGCATGTTAAAAGGGGAAAGACGTTTTAATGTAAAGTAACTTGTTTGTTATACATTGTCCATTATACATAAAAATGTAAAATTGCCCAAAAGAAAATAAGTTGTTCATTGCAGTGTTGATGGTGAGAGTCAGTGACCCCTCAGTAAACCACAGACCTCAGCACTGTCGGTTTGCACATTGACGGGCTCCACTTCCTGTGGGTTTGGCTGGAGGTGGCCTGGAATTGACCCACAGTCTGTGGGTGCTCAGGGGAGGCAGGGTTAATGCTCTGGCTAAGTGTAATGTGGATAACAGTGTGTGAGTTAGCAAAGCAAAGTTTCTTTCCCACAGATTTCCACTGAGGTTACAGATGGGATCTACTGAATATTTTTTAAGTGCAAGAACAAATTAATAAGTATGTGGTTTGGGAGGAAGGGCAAACATCTGTAGGACTCCCTCCAAGTACACTGAAGAGTATTATATTATTAAAGATGTTTTAGTTCAGTATATGTCTTCTCAGCAGTGGTTGGTCTGAATTTTTCTGATAGCGGTAGCTTTAAGTAGTGGCAGGATTTATTGAAGAGTCCGACCCTGGACACAAGGTTTGTTAGCATGAGAGCAGTAATCCGGAATTTTCCCTCCTCTGCGGATCACAAGAGGAGCATGTTGGAAAATCACTGATGTCTTTACAAATATTTACTCTTGCCCTGCAACATCTGCTGAATTTATTGTTGTAAAATCCCCCCACCGCTTAGTGCTGGATTGAAGCGTCCAGATGTTCCTAATAACGGCTGCAAGCTCAGCTGAGCAGGAGCAATAGAGGTGCCCTTGAGCGGACCAACGTCTGGCTCTTCTGTCACAACCCAGCCCTGCCTAGCCAGATTAAAGTTAACGCAAGCGGTGGAAGTCCCCTTTATTAAAGTGAGCTCTGTTGTGGTCGGGCTTAATGTCGGCATGTGCTGCTTTGTCTGTGAGCATCTCCGCTCCCTGCACCACAGCAGTTATGTGTGATCTGAATGAAGCAGCAGGTATTTTTGTAGAGGGCATTAATGATTTATACAGCGTCTGTTAGCCTAGAACGTTTGGAATAATAAAAAGTCCCCTCAAGATGTTTAATCATCTGATGCCTTTAGACTGGAACGCCAAGCCTGCGTGCCTGCAAAATGGGATTCTGCGATCAGTAAAAGTTTGTTTTGTCTTTCTCTCCTCAGCTGTTTGGATAGACAGGCCTCTGTGGGTTTCTGTGGATCACCTGGCCTGCTGTGGAGCATTCTGCTGTATGACCCTGGAAATGCTGTGAAGGACGGTTGGATGTTACCACTAGTCATCCTCTACTACGAAAGTATGTACGTGTTTCTGCACGCTCAAGATATATGTCTGTATTTGCAGCTGTTAAATGTTTGTAACTATATAAATCCATACAGCATACCTTCTAGATCCATATGTTTATGTATTCACATATGCATCCCTGTGTGCGTGTGTGTTCACCATCGTAGTTTATCCACGAGTGCATTTGACAGCCGTTTTTCTCGCAACTTGGAAAAGGCTTGTCAGGGGGATCTAGCACCCGTTAGTGAGGAGGATGGTGGGGGGAGCGTGCAGTAAATTATTTGTGCTGGCAGATGTTCACAGACCCAAATATGCATGAGTTTGTGGACCTGGCAGCTCTCGCCTCCTGCCAAACTGGCTGCTTTTTCATGATGCATGCGGGAGCAGTTGTTATTCTGGCGGTGTTACAGAGAGCATTAATCTGAACTGTCATCACCTCCAGCCGCTTTGTGGAAATTATTTCACCCCCTTATTAAGGGAACTCCAGCGAAACATTACCAGTGGCTGTGAGGTCAACATTGTTGGCGGTTGTCTCAGCGAGCTGCTGTGCTTTAACAGTGGCCGGTCTGTGCAGTATATGGATTGTAATGTAAACTTTGATGAAGCTGAAATTGTACGAGGGAGGGGGCGGGGCTAGCGCCTCTTAAAAGCAGCACTTCCTGGTGTTTTTCTCGTCATCTCTGTTATATTTAGTTAAAAACCCACACGATGATTTGATTCCATTTTAAACGAACGTTCTTGCCAATGTTGTATGTGGTTTTGGAAGGAGTTCAAAACGAGTCAAACTACTGTTGTGGTGTCGTATTAATGGGACTCTCTATGGCTGTTTAGCCAAATTTGTCTGTTTAACCGAACCATTTAAGCTGATGATTTCACAATTCATTTGAAAGCGATCTGTCCCAGGCCAGCATGTAGTGCAGGAATCCAGTTCACTGCTTCTTACCACAGAGTGGTTTTGGAAATATTCTCCCAGTGAGTGGCTGGTCAGTTCGGCCATTACTGTTCATAGCCTGTTAAACCACACGCTTCTAATCAAAGCTAAGAAAGTAGAGATGGAAACTCTTGATACGAACAAATAATCAGATGTTCAGAGACAGTCAGAAGCTCAGCGTATATCAAATACAGATGCTCAGTCTACGTCTATACTTAGTGTCTGTCAGTGCCATGTTATGGCAGCTCAGCGGGACGGGCTGTCACGCTGCGTAAATTGCATAAGTATTCAGCCTGTGATGCCCATTGTGACCTTTGCTCTCTTTTCCTGTTGTGAACTAAGCCATTTAGTCTGTCAGGGCCTCAACCTTTTTGTAAATGTCACTTTGAGAGATGTGCGAGAACCATAACAATAGCCATCATGTAATCAAGTTATCAGCGATGCCCAGGAAAAAGTGTAATTATCATAATAACATATCCAGCCAGTCACTTACTGTCATGCTTGTTCTGGCTACACACTGGGGCGGGTGGGAGGCTTGCGTGGGAGGGTGGCAGAAGCGGAGGGGTGACTAGGAGTCTTTTATAAAAGAGGGCTTTGGCAGTCTGCCATAGACTGCGCTTTTCCCTCGAGGCCTCTTACTCACCAGTCAGAGAAAATGAGAATTACACATATTAAAGAGGGTAAACGGCAGTAATCAGCACGCTGGGAGGAGGAAAGAGGATTCGCTGGGCCTGCTGAATGTGTAGTGTGTGGAGGAGAGTGCTACTTGGTTCACGTACACACAGACACTCACCCCTTTTGGAGAAGCGAGTGAAGCTTTGCTCCATATGCTCTCAAGAATGTGTTCCATAAACTTTATCCACTTGTAGACTAGAAAGTGCTCTTGTTTTAGGTGCTCTTAAAGGCAGTGCATATGTTTTGCTTTTCATTATTGTTGATTGGAAAGACCAGAGATATGTTCACTAGATATGTTGATTTGTCAAAATGTACAGCTGGCATAAGATGTTGGTTGCATGATGTCTGCAATACTGGGCTAATCTACTTTTGACTATTTAGGGTGTGAAACTTTTGACCTTTATTCACAATTCTGTGACTCTTATATATTATTTGTCGAATAGAATATTCGATTATTTTCTCCTTATTAAGAAAGAGACATTTTAAAGCTGCAATCTGTTTGGCTCTCTATCGCCATCTCTGTTTGAAACATAAAGTTGCAGGTTACTTTGTGTACTTTATGTATCTTTGTGTGTTGAAAAACAAAATTTCTGTGAAATCTGACCCTAGAGCTCAAATTTTAATTCTTTACTGTATTGTACTTGCTCAATAAAAAAGATTTTTGTTTATTTTTGACCAAAAAGTTATGGATTGTAACTTTCTTACTTTGTGATTTAATAATTAAATAGATTGAATTTGTGGATTTCTGCTTATGTTTATAAAAGCAGTTTATCTTGTCAAGTTGTGCCACGTAACATCTGTTTCCAGTTCTGTATTTTATCTCTGTATCCTGGGTGGCAGCCCTGCACGGCTCGCATCACGGCAGGGCTGGTGAGAAATCAGTCCGAGCGTGAAATCATCTGGCTTTCATCGAGCCCTTTAGAGCTGTGATGTTTCCTCTGGTGCGGTCCTGAAAACATTCACCCCCAGGCTACTCTGCTTTCCTTGGCAGTGGCTGCGAGACCTTTACAAGGAACAGCCTGTTTGTTTGTTTGGTCCATAGAGTTCACTCCGCGTAGGTTGTGTTTGCCAGGTCACTAGAGCCCAGCTGAGTGGCGGTGAGAGGAACGGCTGGGTCTGGACAGCTGTGCTGGAGAAGAAGAACAGCTGCATGGCAAAGCCCACATACTAAACCTTTAATTTATCGTCCTTCCCCATGTGTGTGTTCCCCCTCCCTATCTTAGAAAGATGCTGGTGGCTAACGACGGACCACCCCTATCTCATCGGATCGAAGCCTTCGCCGCGTGCCTCAGATAAGAGGTCTGGAGAAGATCCAGGTGCATTAGAGCCGGGTTGAGCTTCTGACATGAAACAGCCCTCAGGGGGAACCGCAGGCATCCATAAATATTTAGGCACCAAAGAGGTTTGTGGAGTTTGTTGTAAAAGGATTTATGATGGGTTGCAAGTCTATCCAACAACTTTGAGAGGGTTTTTTCAGGGCCTGTGCTTAATGCACCGCCGAGCCGCATGCACTTCTGGGCCTTGGAGAGGTCCAATACAAACACTATACACACCAAGAACGCAAACAACACCTCAGGGCAAGCTAACTTTTCACAAAACAGGTGTGAGCTTATAAAATACTTTTTACCTGCTCCATGAAGAGTGCATGTTGGTATGCAGAAGAGATCAACAGTTATTTCAGACCTTATTAGGACAACACAGGAATAGCTTGTGTGGTGTGAGCATGGTGCCGGTTTTATTGCTGCGTAAATGATGGACTTTTTTACAGACCTAGGAAGATTAGTGTACTCATGGTTTAGCCGTACAAAAGAAGTGTTTGAATTGCTTTCAAAACATTTACAGTGAATATGTTTGGGTATATAAGGTATAAGAAAGAATTACCTTGCATTGTGATATATTACTGTGATATGATTACTTCTTTTTGGCATTTAATTTGTCAGATTTTGATGTGCAACAATGAAAAGCTAAACTCAATGACTCTATGATTTAAAAATTTACATATTGCTTCATTCAAGTCTGTCTGGCTTTAATGCCTATGATTTGTTTGTGAAATGTAATTCTTCTTTAAACATTTAATGACTATTGATGTTAATGAAAAATGTGGAAACAATAAATGAGAGCTGCTGATGTGGGTCAGTCATTGATGTTGATTTACTGCATCTACTGCATCAGTAAGGCCAGAAGTTTAAGAAGTTGCTTTTCTAGGAAAAGGAAGCCTCTAAGACCCTCGGCTAGCAGATGCTTAGAAAAAGAACATGCTGTCTGGGACCAGACCTAAAGCAATAGTTCACCCAAAGATTGAAGTTCTGTCATCATTAACTCACCATAATGTCATCTTAAACCCGTTAGACTATCCTAAAAAGAATTTAAAATGGGAAGAATATCCTGGACTACTCTTTCTATAAAGAAAATGAAAGAGAAAGGCGGCATCAACCTCCAAAATGTCAAAAAAGACCAATAGAGACTATGGTTTATGTGTGTTTATATTCCTAATCTTCTGTAGTCATATGATGTGCTTTACACTTTATCAGTGAATAACAATGTATTCCTCAAAGCTGTCATATGACTTTAAAGTGCTTTGGAGCAGTATTCTTATATTTTAATGTTGGAATTACCAAAAATTTTGGAATGGCAAAATTTAAAAAAGTGGCCCAGGTTCTGGCTTGCATAGAAGAGGAAAATCATGTGTTTGGAATGACATGAGAGTGAGTAAATGATGAAGTATTTTTTATTTCTTGGTAGTTAAGCTTGGAGGGAGGAAGTCTTGAAGGTAATGTGGCTTGTGCATGCAACTTAAATACTTTGTATAACTTTAATAAGTTAATATGTATATTAATTTATACTTCTCATCAGGCCTGTTCTTATAAACACAAAAGATGTTTTTGGATCTCCTTTGCTCTCTAGTTTACAGTTATATGGCTCTTAGGGCTAGAGGAATATTGATGCTCTCACTGTGTATGCTGCAAGCTTTAGACCTCATGTTTTTGTTGTTTCCTATGTGGCCTACCTAAATGTACACTGACCATTATCACTCTTTGATGATTGAATGTGAAAATCATCTCTAGACGAATCTAACCCTTCAGACAATTGCCACTCCAATATCCGGCAGTGTAACTCGGGCTGCCTTGTGTTTTCTTTGTCAGCTGTCAGACAGCAGCATAATAAAACAGAGCCTTGGACTAGTCTTTTATATCAGGAAATATGAATTATTGAGCTGTCTGAAGATCAGGCTTAAGATTACAAGGGAACATATCTCCAGCAGACATCATATAATGAAAGAGATTTATCATTTTAATATGTGCATGCTGGTGCTGTAAACAGGGCCAGTGTTAGTAAAGAACCCCAGGAAGGCTTCCTATTGGTAAGAGAGTTGGGAAGCAATAACATTCTACCTGTACTACCTCTTTTTTCTTTTCATTACAAACAGGTTCATCCTATATTTTTATATAGCTGACTTTTCTTGTGATATTTTAATAATTATGCAGTTTCATTTTAATTGCAGGAGGAATCTCTCTGGCTGTCTCTGTCCTATATTGAATAGTGATGTATTTTTTTTATTTTTTATTACTTATTCACCCTCATGTCATTCCAAACTTGTGTGACTTACTTTCTTTTCTTTTTTTTATTGCATCCTGACCAACACAACAACACAGACTTAACAGTTTTTACTGAGTTTGTGATAGTAATTTCTGTCGAAAACAGAACAGTGATTTCTGTCGTAATTTCTGTGATAGTAAAATTCATGTTCAAAAACAATCATCAGTTTTTAAATCCTTTTTAAATAGTTATGCTGTTGGTTTACTAAACAGCTTCACACTTACAGTAATTCCTTTTTCATTCTCTCTCTCTCTCTCTCTCTCTCTCTCTCTCTCTCTCTCTCTCTCTCTCTCTCTCTCTCTCTCTCTCTCTCTCTCTCTCTCTCTCTCTCTCTCTCTCTCTCTCTCTCTCTCTCTCTCTCTCTCTCTCTCTCTCTCTCTCTCTCTCTCTCTCTCTCTCTCTCTCTCTCTCCCCTCCTCCTGAACTCCAGTCATCTGTCCATCTCTATTCTGGGTTCCTCGGAGGAGGTCAAAGTTCCCCTGTGTCACAGATTGCCAGAAGATCAAGAATCCTCATTATCCTGTTAACCGTACATTTATCAGACAAGACAGCTGGGCAGCATCGCCCCGGCCATCATTAAGGTTTAATAGAAAGAGGGCAGAATGAGTGAACAAGCAGTAGAAAGCTGTAGCAGGAACTAGCGTTTCTCTTTAATGTCTCTGATATCCCTGACAGGATTATTAATCAGGAAACTAAAAGAAATTTCTGGACCTTTTGCTCCCAGCCTCCTCACTTTAGAGTCTTTTAGCTAGTGGCATTACATAAAAACTGACAGGTCATGAGGTCCACCGCTAATTGGTTCTATGGGTTTTTGAATAACAATGAGCCAAGCCCAATTACCGCAGATACAGAGAAGCACAGATGAGAGCGTGTTGGAGCCCAGTAGACTCAAAGAGCGGGGAAACGGGGGGGTGGAGGAAATTGATGGGTTTGGGGGGATAAAGTTATGTTTCATGCCTGCTGTGCTCTCTCTCTCTCTCTCTCTCTCTCTCTGAATTTCTTTTTTTCTGTAAGGGCATTAATGAGATTTTCAAATCAGCTGGCATGTGCTCTAATGGAGAGCTGAGCTAAACAGTAGCATTCCTGCAGGGCAGCTCTGCCTCATTGACGATTCCATTTGAGGAAGACATTCACATGTTCTCAGGGAATTATTTTAACATCCCAGTTATCTTTTTTTTGTATCGCATGTTCATTTATTAGTGATATGTTTTGCTTCTGTATCTCACATCGAGGATCTAAATTGGGGTTCCTTGATGATTGGCTCTAAGTGATCTTCAGTGGCTCTTTAATGTATGCTTCAAAGCAGTAGGCTGCTTCAAAGCCTCCAGTTTGTTATGTAGATTATTCTCCCATCTCCTCTACTGCCTTGTTTTAAGGTGCCTGTTCTTCCCATTGCACAGTTCACATATTTTACTTATTATTTTTGGAGAGCCTATAAAGAATTTTGATACAACCTGCCAAATGTATTCCATATAATTGTCCAGTCTAAAAATAGTCTCAAATCTCTTAATCATAAATATGTGCATAGTTGGATAAAATGTTTGAACATTTGAGATGCAAATTTTTCCTTTTTTTCTCTCTGAAGAACACGTATCTACTTTATAAAGGCTTTGGTCCGCCGTCCTCGCCCTTGAACTGATGTGTCCACATCGGGTGCGAGAGCAAGAATTTAATTTGATCCCCGTTTAAATAATCTGTTTCAAATTCATGAATTCACACGGCGCAATCCTCCCCCTTCTAAGTATTCATCGTTCTCAATAAGCCCTCTGAGAAGCCGTCATTAGGTTTCGGCCTCACCCGCCTGCAATGAACGGCACCTCAAGGGCTGCAAATTGGAAATGGGACTTAAATACTGCTTGAAATGGATACTTCATATTCACCTAAGCCCTAAGACCGGGCTGTCAAGCGCAAAGAAGGAGGAAGACGTGCGCTTTCCGTGCCCACCGTACTTATTGCATTGAATTTGAATCCTTTTAATTGCCCGAGCTGAAAGGCTTTACCCTGACCTTTTCAAAGTCGTGGAGCAAACAATTCTCTCCAAGGTTAATGCGCCTTCCTTGTTTTTTTTGACAGAGTTATTGACCGAATTGATGTAGTGCTTATGACTTCAAACCTCCCTCAGCTTTTGGAGTAATCTGCATTGAAGAAGCTACTCGTCGAATGTGCTTGAATCAACCCGTGAGCCGGTGAAGTGCAGTCACATCGTAGTGAAGAGCCTAATCTAATTTTCATTTTGGAAAAATTGTAACCACAAATGCATCACTAGTGATACAATATGAGTGTCTCAAAAGAAGTGCTGATTGACCTGGTGGTCCTGTAACCCATGTGATTGGATCTGCCATTTGCCTGTGGCGTGACGGTCGGCATATCTGTTTCATTTGTGCTTTAATGCAGTTTAAGCAGAAAGAGGAGGATTGCTTTGCCGTGTATGCTCCTGAAATCGTTCTTAACATCTATGTAAATACAACTCTCAACACCAAGTACTGGCGAACTCTGCAAATCCCTGCAGTTTAAGAACGAACTGAATACCATCCCAAACTTTACGATGGGATCTAATTATGCATTAGTAGCTTCCAAATCTGCATACAAGCATGCAGTTGCGGAGCCGCAGCTGTTGTCTCTAAAGAGTTTATCATTATTTTACATTTATTTTGTTTCCCTAATTACCTAATTAATTCTGTTGTTTTGATTGTCATGTTTACCATTTGCTTTGTGGAGGCATTATCCTGTTCTGTTTGTCTGTTTGAAGAAGGAGACATCTCGCTGAATAATTCATGCCCTGCTCCAGCGTCAGCGCAAAGTTTAAACGATGGAGCTTGTGAAATTCTGTATTACTCTTTGACAAACACTGAGCACACACACAAACAAGGTCTATATATATATATATATATATATATATATATAGACCTTGTTTGTGTGTGCGCTCAGTGTATATATTTATATTTATATTTATATATATATATATAATGCCTCAGGCAACTGTAGGTGGAAAGTAAAAAAGTGGATTTCACAAAACTCACATGATTCACCTTAGATAAGCTGTGATGAAAAAAATCCTCCTCTCATGTGTCTCAGAGAGGTTTAAAAGAAGTGGGCTCAAAGCTAAATACAACTAGGCAGTGGTGCATTGGGGACTGGGTTTAGTCTGGGGAACTGCATTCACTTACGTGCTGAGACCACTTGATTTAGCTAATCAGGCTTGTAATGACACTAATTTGGACCCTTATACTGAATTAGTCACAGTGGCCTTTATGCCGAGTAATGCTGGTCACCCTTGTGGTGGAATAAATGCCATAACCGGACTGAATGTCACATGCAATGGAAGTTCTGCTTTAATCTTCTTTAAAGAAAGTTCAAGAAAGTCCAGCTGTAGCTGGGATAGTCTTGTGGATATTTATGTGTAAAAAAGAGAGTGGTATTTATTCAATTCATGCTCTTTCCCATGTCTGGTTTTTAATAAAACAAACAGATTTCAAGATCTTTATTTGCATAAGTATGTAATAGAAATATTCCACCTATTTCTACATGTATTTGATGTACTGATTTTATTATTTTTGACATTTAAATGAAAATGATTATTAATAATAATCATAATATATTTCGCAATGTAATACTACAAATTGTGTGTTTTAAGGAAGTTTGTTTTCTAAAAGTCCACAGGGCCAAACTTGCCCGTAGCTAAAGAAGCATTCATGCGTGACGTGTGTTTGTGTAAGTAATCACATCCAGAACGAAAGTGCCAACAGGGTTTTAGTGGTGCTATGTGTTTTTTAAAATCACCCTCCTAAAGGTTTAACATTTCCCCCTCTGTTCCAGAGGGTTATACATTTACAGTTTTTATTCTGTACTTATATCATCTTTAATCTTCCCTCCAGGCAAACGAATGTGTGAAGGCCTTACTCGCTGCAGTACTCAAGAAGACCTAATGAGGGCGATGTTCCAACCAGTGATTCGTTTCCCTGCGGCATCTACCTGCACAGTTGGGGTGTAGGTGGTCTTGGTAGTTGTTCATATCTTCATTAACAAATATCTTCATTACCACACAAAAAAGCAATGGAAAAACAACAGGCGTGCGATGAAGCTATGGCAGCCCCTCGGGGCGTTCTGCTGTTTGTCGTGACACAGAGGACGAGTTATGCTAATTGAGTGTTCTTTGCATAATTAGAAAAAAGAAACTTTATCATTATTATGAGTACAGAATAGCCAGACTGTGGGTAATTTAGAGTTTCCCAGCAGGGTGCTGGTGGAAAATGAGAGAGAGAGAGATAGCATGCCCTCTCAATGTTATTTTTTTGATAAAGAAAAGCATGTTCATCAAGATGCTTAGCCAAAGTGTGTCTTAATGATAATTACTTTCCTCACTGTGCTCTTTTCTAAGTGATTTAGTGAATTTGTTTTTGAAGCGCATTCATTTGCAATGGAAATTTAGGAGGAAATATTTGGACTGGAGCAATTGGCGTATATTCAGGCAGATTGCCAAAGTCTTTTTATCAGGACAAGACACTACTGAACCAATTAGACCTCTTTGAAATATTAAGAGGTCTGAAAACTCGCGCTTTTCCTTCTGCGCTGGGTTTGTCAACTTAGTCATCCGGCATGCTATCTCCTCTCTTCACTCCTCTCCAACATGGCCGACTGTGTAGTGTACCTTGAGACGGCAGAGAACATCTCCTCCTGCTTCAAAGGTTCTCTTGCCTTTTTCATCTCTGTGTACCAGCCCACGGCCAGAGCCATGGATTAATATTTCAAAACATGTTTCCCTCTCCACCCCCCTCTCCTTTTCTCATCCTACCCCTCCCCTGCTGTCTCACATACACAGTCCTGGTTCTCTGTTCACTACTCTCTCTCACCCTCAGCCCTCTCTCTCTCTTTCAGCCTGGCTGCAGACACGTGTGATATTTTCCCATATCTCATGTTTTGCTGCTCCGTTGCTCCCAGGGCCCAATCACTAGAGCAGTATGTTTTATGAATTAATAAGAGATGATTCTGGAAGGTCCAGGGAGGCAGCTAAGAGAGAGCCAGGAGCAGAAAGATGGAGGGAGAGTGAGGAGGAAAAAATAGAGAGAGAGAGGGTGGATGCTGCAGTCGAATTTTAATGAGCACCAAGGGGAATATCAGATTTTTTTCAACCTCTCTTTCTCTTTCTTTCTCTGGATATCCAATGGCACACCGCTCTAAATCACTGTCATGCAAACAAGGTATTTCCCATCATGCCCTTGGTTTTTGGCTGGTAAGTGTGTCATCGTGTGGTACAGCTTGGCTCACTGGGTGCACCTGCTCCGCTGTCCTAATTGAACAGATGATCTGCCAATTTGTCATGTTTATCTTCAGCGCCTTTCCTCGGCGGTTTGCCCACTCCCCACAGCCCCCTCGCAACACGCTGCAGATGTTAGCAGCATTTTTTATGACAGATCTTGTAGTCATTACTGAATAATTCATGCTTGCTTTAATGTTTTCAGATAGCATCTCCGACTCCCCCCACCTCTCGCTCTACCTCCATCCTCTCTCTCTCGCTCCCTCTCTCTGCTTTTCACTCAACACCCACACCCCCCTTCTCTTTTTCCAATCACATGGGAAAACTTTATTATGCCTCCCTCTGACGGCAAAGTATACGGATAAAATACCCCCCATTGATATGAAAATAGGATTTAAATTATTCACTGAGGTTTAAAGGTTAGTTGAAGGTTATTACTTGGGGACAGGCATAAAGGGAGGAGAGAGGGGCTCTTGGAGCATTGTTCACCGGCAGGCAGACGAGGCGTTGGTGAGAGGCTAATTTGCAGTGCATGCTGCAGTGGCCTCTTGTGAATAAGCCCAAAGCCTCTCAAGAGATTTTAACATGGAAGAAGTCAATTATTTATAAGGAAATTATGTCTGGCTTTTTTTCAACAATAAAACATTTCTGGCTGTAAATAAGGTGGGGAGCGCTCGTTTCCACTCCATCCGATCGCCGCGCTTGTTATTATTATGACATGTCATTTTTCTGTTCAGCCCAGCCAGGCGAAGATAATAGGAGAGCATCTTGGAAAGGGAGGTGTCCTTTGAGATTGCCTTCAACATAAATCAGATCAGATGAAACGCTTGCAGGTTTTATATGGGCTGGATAATGGGGCTTAGAATACAGTGGACTTAATAAATCATTCCCTTTGTTGGTGCGTGCGCTTTTTCCCTCTACGGGTTAAGATCCTGAGCCAGTTCAGCGGTTGGTCCCTCCGTTTTTACGCCACACTGTATCTCCATGGCAACCATGCGTGCAGGTACTCTGCTTTAGCAGGGAGTCGTGAGGAGCTATGTGATGTAGCCAGACCTCCTCCTCACTTTCTCCATCACAGACACGCACACAAAATCACACCCTCCTTTTTTAATCTCTTTCAATTCCCACCTCCTTCGCTCCTACTGTGAAGTGACCTGAGGAAGTTTGTTTACAGAGCTTTGTTTATGTTCTCTTATAACTCCCTGTCACTTTATCTCTGTCTCATTTGCATATTCCCACACAGAACTCCTCCTCCTCACTGTAAAAACACTCTGCGGCTGTTTGCCTTATCGCTTCTGTCATTTCTCCCCTAAATGTATGACACCATCCATGCGTCACGCTCATTTATATCCTCTATCTTTCTGACATTCCCATAACTTTAAATTGTTTTAGGTAGGTTGTTCCTCCAGAAATGAGTATTTTGACATTTGAGTATTTACTCACCTTTGTGTCATTGTAAATTTGAAAAGTGGAGCACAATTAAAAAATTTTAATTAATTGAAAGAAAGAAAATGTTACATTTTAACAGACACAAGTGTGAATAAATACCAGAATTTTCATTTTGGTTTGAACTAACCCTTTAATGTGGTTTATGCCGTTGTTGTGCTTAAATTATAATTTTCCTTCTCGAGACTACAAAAACAACCCTTGTGTATTGCTAGATTTGCTAAAGTGGGTATTGCTCATTTTGACAAAGCGTTTTATTGTTGTAAAATGAACAGTTCCTTGGGGATTTCCTCAGATTAGTTTTTAAGATAAGTAAGAGTCATTAGTTTGCGAGATCTATGCTGGTCTTTCTAGTGTGTGGGGGTGCGCTAATACTTTAAATGGAAGTGAAGTCACATCAAAAGATCTGCAAGATGAGAGCAAGAATTAATTAGATCCTTGGGAAAGGCAGAAAGAGCTATATGTGGTAATTTGTGGATAGACTTTTGTTTCCATTGTCCATTCCCCTCTCTTTTATTCCTTTACCCAATCCATCCATGTTTTGTCAAGAACATTTATCCACAGCTATAAGCCACCTCATACAGTAGATGTTAATCATAACTGTTACCGCAATTCATGCCGAGTGTCAATTTTCATCCCTATAGATGCTCTCTCCATTTTCTCACCAGTCAAGTATTCATTTGCTCTGAATAATACAGAGCTTATCAAAGTCAATCAGCTGTGAAACTCATTTTCAAATGGGAAATTTGAGGCTATTCTGACTTAATTCTGTAAAAAACGTTTTATTTAGGGCCCAGAAATGTGTCGGTTGGGACTGTGGCAGCCGAACACTTTGTTTTTGATAGTTTCTGAGTAGATCGTTAACTGAAAATAAGGAACTCATGAGAGGCTTGACTGAAGAACTCTAGCGGAAAGGCAGTTCCAGATGGCCGAGCGCTGGTCGAGAAAGCAGATGTGCTTAATAGGAACACACACATCACGCTGTTCCGCTTCTTCAAATGGAGCATACGAGGCTTCTCTGTCATATATTACTAAGACACATATACAAATGCATTCATGCAAGAAAACACACATACACACTTATAGGATCTTTCTTCATGTCTATTGATCTGGCTCAGTAACTTTTGTGTGATGGGGCTGTTAACTGTTTTGACTGCATGTATCCCAGAATGCTAAGCGTGCGAAATCCTCTTGGTTGTGTGTCGTGCCCTGAACTTATATTATATTATTATAAAGGCTCCATTTTGTTGTCTGGGAAGCCATGTTTGATGAGTGACTTGTGCTGTCATTGATGCACCTTGAAACACATTTGACACATTTCACATTTGTCTCTCTCTGTTGTTGTGGAAGCCTGAAGATCAGATGTGCACCGTCAGACACGGTCGGACTTAATAGATGGGGATCAGTGCCATCTCCCTCCCCACTCATCCCTCCAACAAGGCTACAAAAACTGCACTCCATCTCTGGCGAAGCCAAGTGGCACTTCTGCAAGAGTTTTTCCTGCTGCTCCAAACAGCTTGTCTGATTACAAGCTGATCAATACTTGGCCTCTCTCCCCTCCTGGCAGGGGAAATGATGCGACACGAGGAGCTGTGACTGGGCCCTGGAGGGGGTGCCTGAGTATTGGTCTCAGAGAAATAGTCCTGCTATTAACTCAGCTGGCCTCCTCTGCTATGTCATTGTTAAATGCTGGCAAGGATGAGCGGCTCGTATTAAACGGCTGACAAATGCCATCATAATTGCACTCTTTGATTTTAATCGATGAAATTAGTCGTTTGTTCGAGGCGTGCCGTTGTCAGACTGATTGCTGTGGAAATAAAATCCATCCGTTGACCCCTGCCCTGCTGTTATGTTCTCTAGGGTTTTGTCAATAAAGTTTTCCCTTGCTATGTTTTGACAGTGTTATATGGCTATAGAGCTAAACACTACTCTAGAGATCTCTGCTCTGATGTCTGTTGTTAAAAAGGTCATGATATGTTTCTTTCATATTTCTGCTTTTATGTCCCCATGAAAGTGTTGCTTCTCTGATAACCTCCTCTTGTAGATCATTGATTGTGATCATTTGTCCCACAGGCAGGCCCAGTTCCAGAACCAAACACTGATGGTGCTTCTGAAAATGGTGAGGGTACTCTTTAATATGTTTGTGTATGATTAATAATTTAATCTGAGGTTGTACATTTGCAGCCTTAAAAGTGTTGTATTGACGTCAGTCAGTTTTCCATTTTGTTCAGACTTCCAGTCTATTTTCCTGTCACACGTCAGTTTCCATACGCAAAATGGTGGATTTCAAATCAGTATTTAAAGATCGCTTTTTGGAGGTATTATTAGTCAATCAATTCACTTTTGCTTTTGAATTTTCCTTTTGGTCATTTTGGATAGTACTGCAAAGACGAAATTAATGTGATTAATCGCTGGAGAAAAGCCCTTTACCATTTTTTCATATTGTGTAGTCAACATCTCTCTCCGTCTCTCTCTCTCTCCTCTGTCTCTCTAAGGTCCCGCCATTGCTATTGACTGGTTTCATAGTCTTCCCACCGTTTCCGTGTTTGAAACAATATAGCCGGGACTGTTGTTATTGATTCCAGTGGATTGTGCCCTGGGTAAGTGCTCCTTTGAGCCTTGCTGCTAAATTAAGCCATCGTTCCAACAGCGGCTGACAGTACTCCTTAGATCCTGGCTGCCTTCTAATGGCTCTGGTATTACTCATATGTTAATTGATTGGGCGGTGGAGGAGGAAGCCGACAGCAAGGTGGAAATGACTCCGCTGAGCACAAAAGTCTGGTGCAGACCTTTCAGAGAAATAAGTTACAAAGCCGAGTGACAATGGGGTCAATCAGCTGCCCGAGAGAGGGAAAATTGCTTTGATGATTAAATTGATCTGAATTACTGAAGCATCATAATGGACTACCTCTCTGCCTCTCGCTGCTATTTCAAGAATGCCCCTCTGTAACATTTAAGTTATGTCTCTTCCCAGCATGTCTTGTTTGTCATCACCCTGCAGGCTGCAGAAGTGACACAAGAGGGCAATCGACAGGCTTCAGATCAGCTCAATGAGCCAAAAAAGCCAGAGGAAATATTTGCAGTTTAGGCAGTTAAATGCTGTAAAACATCTGGCCTGTCACAGCATAATCCCAAACATGGGCTGCATTCAGTTAAGTGTGTGCATAGTGTTAAGGAACAATGGTGATTACAATATTGTGTTATGTTAACAAACTATGTTGTATTTTCAGTTTTTTTCAGTATTACTTTTAAATAACATTTAAAAAGTAGTTAGATATTAAAAAGTTATATTTTTCTTGTGTATCTCAGAAGGGCTACTTCTTATTAGTAATGTTTTTGTGGTTTTGATAGCATTTAGTAATGTTTTTGTGGTTTTGATAGCATTGATAGCTGTGCTGAAAAAATATCACCCAAGTCATCCACAGTAAATGCCCCATTCATCCTCCATCGTTCGCCCTGAATTTCTCTCTTCTTCTCGCTTTCCTGTTCTGTCTGAGGCCTCATTTCCTCTCTTGTCCCATGGATGATTAGGAGCAGCCTGCAGCATTTATCATGGGATGAGAAGGAGAATAGTACGGTATGAGGCTGAGAAGCCCCCAAGTGTTTCATGGTTAAATAAGAGAATATTATTTTAACCTGTTCAATCTCTACTCTTATAACTATGTTATGGGCTTTCTGAAATGTAGAGCTCTAAAGTCATATCATTGGCAGTTCTGGCAACATTGATTTTTTTTTAGGGCAACACCAAACAAAAAAAACACAGTTAACAACTTAAATTGGTAACACTTTACAATAAGATTGTATTTGTTAACATTAGCTGATGCATTAGCTAAGATTAACTACCAATACTTTAACAGCATTTATTAATGCTAGTTTGTGTTAATTTCGACATTTACTAATACATTTCTAAAATCAAAAGCCTTTTAAACACAATTAATGCACGATTAGATAACATAAACAATTGAAGTGTATTGTTTATTGATAGTTCATGTTAGCAAATGCAATTACTATAGTGTCAACCAATACAACCTGTTAGAGACTACTCCTATTTATTTTTATTAATTTTAGTTGCAGTATATATGTTGTATTAAGCAAAATTCTAACTGAACTTGACGGTTGAAGGGCCTGATGCATTTCCTTTGTATGGAGAACAGCAGCTTTGACATTATAATAACTCTTTTTGTGTTTTACAGCAGAAAGGCTTACGAGTTTTGAGTGACAAGAAGGTGGGTAGATAATAACATACTTTTTGACAAATGAGCATATGATTTCTGCTCGAGTGTTTTAGACTAGCGCTATATTTTACCTAGAATAATCTTGCAATTTGACAAAGATAACTTTTTACAGGACTTCATATCCATCTTAAAAATCTTGGGGGTGGGGGTGTGACTCTTGATGTGACTGAAAATGAGGCTGTGAGTAACAGAATATAATCTGTTTTACTATTTTAAGGTCCTTTAAGGTTATGTATAATTTTCTAAATCATATATTCCAGTGGAGTTTTTTGTCCACTGAAAATTTTCTCTATTTTTACCGGTGCATCAACACCCAGGTACACAACAGCATAATGTATGTAACATACTCTACTGTATTTCCATCCCTTAAAGCTTCATTTTAGCATCTGTCAAATTAAATATGGAGTCTATCCTGTGGCCCATGAGATGCTGTGATGGTATTTTGTTGGTACGGCTAATTTGGTAATGGAAGGGCTTCTTTTTACTAGTCGCTAATTGTTATTAATCACTGCTAGTTACACGTGGCACGGTTAATTCAGTTAGCAGCGCGAGGGTGCAATTTTCTGTTTACGTGTCTTTATGCGTGTGTCCAACCTGCTATTCTCAGTATTATACCCCCACCACTGGCTGGCTGCCAGGCAGAAGCATTATTATGATCATCAGTCAGAGAGAGGGCGGCTAAATGTCATTATTGCATGCTGCAAGTGCCTCTCGGGAATTTGTGGTTGCCTGTTTAATTTCTCTAACAGCCTGAGAAAATGTTTCTTTGCATCGGTACTCTGGTCTATGGCAAAAAAAACATTTATCAGCCACCACGCAATTAACGACATAGATCATTTACATAGTCACACAGCTAATTTTCATAATGTTCCCTTTATTATCAGAGGAAGAAATTAACCCAGGAATTTATTTACATATCCACTGCAAACGGTAACAGTGCGCTAATTGGCTGTTAGATGATTAATAGGCTTACAGCAGATGCTAATGAATCATGCACTCACTGTTCTGAAGGTGCTCTTGCAGTGTGTTTGTGTTTTGGCAGCTTAATTAGTCTGATAATTATGTACTTGTTGCCTTTGCTTTCAAGCAAATACAATCAAACATTGAAAAGATTAAAGTGGATTGTATTAGCGAGAGCAAGTGTTAGCTCTATCACCTAACGACCTCGGCTAGAAGATCAGACACTTTCTTACAAGATTCACAAAAGTGATGTTTTCTGAGCCAGTCGAACCAAAAACAGACTTGGATGAACTTTTGACAGTTTAATTTAAAAAAGATATTGACACATCATAGCACACAAATCAGTTTGACTGACAGTTTGAGGCCTAATTAGGCAAAGTAGATCATCTGGAATATAATTCAATGATAACATCTGTTTCCATTTCCAATTCAGTTGCAGGGTGTATACTTGTGCAGAAGATTTTTTTAATGTTGTTTTTGCTAATGTCTCATTAGAATTGGTTAGTGTTTAGTGTTCAGGTAGTACAATATATGTTTTAATACTTCTGATGTGTAAAATTAATTAATTTTTCATGAACATATTTTTGTGTATTCGATCAATGTGATTTCATCTACAGCTAGTGTCTGGAATAGATCTTTCAGTTATTTTCCTGTTTGGGTACTGATCTAGATTAACAGGCCTAACATAAAAGCAGATGAAAAAACCCAGTGACATCAGCCAGGACTGCGGAGGTGTACGGCTCTGTAATTAAAAGCTTCCAATAAGTCCATGGACTGTGCACAACATCCTATAATAAAACCCCAAATCGGCTCCGGCTGGAGAACCATTAGAAAGCATTGCTTATGAATATTTGATGCAAATCCTCCTTTTTGTCTTGGATACAGCTTGAAGCGGGAATCGCATTGATCTGCTGTTATAATCGCAGATTAAAGTGAGCTCTCCCCAAACCATTCCCTGATTAAAGGCCTGTTTACATGCCATGCTCGCACACTAGTGCTGCTTTTTTCCCAGACCTAAAACAGGCCCACATAGGCTGCGCTGTGCAACTGAAACTGACTAGCACTAATGGGCCCCTCACTGGCTGCTGAGCGCAGGGTGTCTTTTAGATTTGTGTTTCAACTCGTTAGTTCCCAGATTTGGCCGGAGTCTACAAAATGTCCCTTATGAAATATTAAATTCAGCAAATCCTCTAGGAACTCTGCTGAAGAGAGAGTTCTTTCACTTTTGTCTGTGGCGATCGCTTTGTTGCAGAGCTCCAACTGTATCGTGTTTAGAAAATGGTTATTAGCACTTTAAAAGTTTGGAATAATGGAAAATAGAACACAATGAGGCATTTATGTGTTGTTTTGTATGTGCTGCTGGTTATGACTGAAAGGGACAAAGAGAATCTGAGTTGGGTTAGTAAGATGGTTCTACACCATGTAGCACTCCACAGACAAATTAAGAATATTCTCTGTGCTTCCTTTCTCATTTCTGCCTTCCTACAATACACAATTCTTTGCTTTGCATCATGGACACATTTACTGTAGCCAAAAATAGTTGTTTACAATGCAAGATTGTTTATAGAAAAACAATAAAATATCATGTTCTCAAATGCACATAATGGCACGCAATGTTAAAGTTGAGTTTCAGCTTTCCATTAAAAAGCCTGGACTGAGCACTGACCAATGCTTTCAGGCCAGTTCAGGACCATTCAGAATTGGCTTTTCTAAATATATTGTTTGTGTTGTTATGAATACAGTAAATGGCTCTGATCTTTATCCCAGCATCAGTGTTTGGCTCAGGTGTAATTCTACAATTTACAAAGTGACTGAAATCTCTGCATAACACATATCTGTGTATTTTTAACACATGGATCAACATGGCAAACTGATTTCAGCAATTTGATAGTGAGGCTATAAATAGAGTTTTTAGATTTGTCTAAAGGATGAATGGCAGCAGGTTGAGGGGCCTTTAGCGGTGGTCAGTGCGTCTGATATTAGATTACAGGTTACCGGGAACCCACGCGTCAGAACGAGGCTTGAAGCATAGCAATTATTGAGAAATCACATAACGTATGTAGCGACTCTTACCTTTACTTGTCACACTGGCCGTGTCTCATTTGCACAGCCTCTCTTCTGAAGTGCCAATGAAAAATTGCTATAATATAAAAGATTACATAATAAGCTATTTGCATCTCCCCGAGTATATTTGTGACGCTCCCTTAAGCGCAGTGTAGTGCCTGCCGAACTCTTGTTCAGTGAAGCCTGCTTCATGTCTAGAGAGAATACAGAATTGTGCTGCAGGTCAGAAGATCAGCCATCAAATCAGTGTAGTGTTGAGTTGTGAAGAGCACTTAAATGACAGCTGTCAGAGGGTGCATCCAGAATCGCACATTATAAACTCTCTGCTTTTCTGGATGAGCTCTTGTAGTGACGTGTGTGGTGGTGACCTCACAGTGAGAGCAAGCTGATGAGAGGGTTTGGGACAAGTGAATTAGCATCGCTCAGGTTGTGTATTTGCAGCAGCTCTATGGAGATTCATGCACACTTGAGTTACCCACTCACACACTGTTCTCCTAACCTTCACTTTGTGGCTATACGATCACTGCACATTTACCGCTCGGCTAGATTTTAAGCCATGCTGAAGGTGCCAGAGAATTAAGGCGCCACTTTCGTTAGTGCTTGAGCATGTTCTGCTGTTGGGAACGGTCCAGCTTTGTACAGTCTGATTTCCTAACTTGTCAACATTGATTATGATCTGTTATGTTTGAGACAACACAGTTTGACTTATTTTAAATGGGCTTAAGGAAGGAGAGTTTGCAGACTTAACCTTGTGCAAAACTACAGCCTTAATGGTGGACTGCTTGTTGAATAGATAATAACCAGGGCGGAAACCTCTATTGCATTGCTGTTTCTTAATGCTGAATCTGGAATTTGAGTCTAAATAGTAGATGATGATGTGTGGTAAAGTGAGGTCCTAGACAATCTAGACGCATTCTGAAATTTGGTAACAGCAAAACTATGGACATTTTCCACTAAATTTGACTGAAACATTTATGTATTTGGTGAAACTTTTTGAATCTGGCTTTAAGACACACTTAGTAATGCAATAGACAAGGCCGTTGGGTGTCCTGTTTTGATATGTAAGGTTAACCAAAAATGCATACTGCAGAATTAGCTGTACGTTAGACTCAGCGCCCACAATCAATCAATTTTAGCACAGGTTAAGGTACTAATCAGTAAATCGTGAGAGAGAGGTGACCCTTCTTGCATTTTAGTGAATACTGATTGTCTTTCTGTATTTTCATCTCTGCCACTGAGCCATACAATTGCTCTCTCTCTCATTTTTCGGCACTTGTATCTCTCCTTGCAGACGGACAGCCGATTTATAAGACGTCCCCACTGAAGAGTAACATTTCTCATTTTGCATCTGATTCCTCCCTAACAAGGTGATTGCGCCGTTGCATGCGAATGCAGAGATAATGAAAAATGTTATGAATATTTCAGCAGCGCTACAAAAGACAAGTTTGTTCGATGACTCCGTCCTTTGAATCAATCCCCACCGGACCAAACAGGCTTAATAAGAGAAACAGCGATCCGACTTATCTGTGATGTGAATGTATAATGTTGGGTTTTTTAATAACTGCAGAGTAGCCTCAGGGGCTGTCTACAAAATGGCTGGTGCACTTTGGTATTTGCGCATTTCATTTTTGTTGAATCATTAATGTTTCTCTAGGCTAACAGCTCCTCTGGCAGCAGCCGAGGGATCGAAGACGGGCCGAGCTAAACGCCTGCATTGAGCGGTACTCCATCAAAGACACAAGGTCTTGTATTTATTTTAGAAATGCATGTGTAATATTCTCATGTGTATTTTTCCCACTCCCACAATAGATGCTTTTTGATGCTGTATACCTGATTCCTGAATCCCATAAAGCAGGTTTGACCTTTGACCTCATACTTATGTTCCATCAGGCAAATAGGTACAAATCCATGAATCTGAGCTGGTTTACTTTTGCCTTTGTCAGGAACACTTCAAGGTTAAGGATTAAGGATGATTATGCTTGTTAATGAACATGTGTGTATTTGCAAGAGCCACGTCTTTTCAAATTTCTGTCAAAGCCAACAAGATCTGTGCTCAAAAATAGTGTTTGTACAGAGGCGTGTAGTTTAACAGAATTAATTAGACATGGATAATTGGATCTGTTTGTCTGGCAAAGACTGTCAAGGATACAGAGAAAACATCTTAATAGCAGTCTTGCTCTTGCCATGGATTTATCCTTTTCAAAGTCAGGGTCCTGGTCAAGATGTTAATACGTTACACATAATTAAGGGCCAACTTTGTCCTTCATGTCTAACAATGGTAGTAATCAATCTTGTGCATCTTCAGGATGAGTTGTGAGTTGAGGTGTAGAAAAATGCTGTATTGTACAGCTCAATTTATTATTGGCAATATTTACTCACAGAACACCTTCCATGGGAATCTTCCAAAGTGAATAACATCATACGGATTTGCGACGTAAGTGTAAATAAATATATACTGAATTTTTTGTGTGTAAACTGTTCCTTTAAGAGAAATAAGTCCAGGGCCATTTGTTTGAAAATTGTGGTGATTTCATGATTATGCATTGTTAGCTGTCAGGCGCTGTGGGGAGGGTAGTTTATGTGCAAACTATAAGACATTTGAATGTAAACGGCGGTGTACTTTACCCATCTAAAGCCCTGATTTACATTGCATCCTAAGCAGTCTTTGTGAGCCCAGTGAGGTGTGAAGAGATGTAATGAAACAGAGCCTCTGTTTATGAGGGGAACATTCATATTCATTAGCAGTCAGTCATTAGCATACGATGCCTGTGACGAAACCTGATGCATGTTTTATGAGCACAGTTAATGGGACATTGACAGCGCAATAAAAACGAAGGAAAGTGTGAAAGAGCAGGAGTGAGAGCGAGAGAGAAGCTTCCCCTGAAAAGCCACAGGGCACTGGGCGGGTTATTGATTCTCCCCTGTGTCCTATTGATCTCTGATGTTTTCATCTCACAAAGGCCCTGCTAAGCTGCCGTGTATCTGAGAAACACTGACAGTGCAGCCCATTGACTCTGGCTATCAATAGCCGTGGAGCTGGATATCATTAAATCCTCATCATTGTGTTTTTATCCTCCACACATCACTGACTGCCTCTGGTGACCTCCGAATGAAGCTGCACGCTGCACGGTTTGACATCGCTGGGCACAGGGGCGTTTCGGTGGCACCTCTGTTAAAACAACTCTTTTGCCATGGTAACAGTGGGAGTATGTTGTTGCGGTTAGCTCATAAGCGTTTATATATAGGGCTTACAAATCAAAAGTGAGTTTATAGGTGGTGTATCCTATATTATGTAAAGAAGATTCTGTGTAAATATAACCTTTATCTTTAATATTGACTGAGTAATGGCATGTCAAAGAGACTTTGATTTAATCTTGAGACAAGCCTGTTTTTTACACATTTAAGATTTTGTAGTTATTTTACTTTATTTAACAATTTGAGTGAAGCATTCGATTAAGACATGTTTTTATCATCTTTTCTATCTTTCGTTTTAATGGCAACATATGCTGAAGTTGACATGCACTTGAACTATCAGTTAGTCCAAGGAAATCTGACTTTTTGTATTCCTGTCAACACTATTTTGCTTGTTTGGTCATATATAGTTAAAAATCCTAAATAATATTTTATTTTATTAACATTTTTATTAACTTTAAAAATGTGTAATACTGGATTGTCAGCGTGCCCTAGACATTTGGATCTGACTTTGTCTCAATAATTTTGTGAGTTATTTTTTTCTGGCAAGCGCTACTCACATCCTAACAAAAGCCTCTTTACATCAGGGTATAAAACGTGAAAAGCTTTTGACCTTGCTAGCAGCATAATCGGTACAATTTTTATTACAATTTAAAGGTCTAGGCAGAGTTAAATCTGAATAACGAGTTATTAAAATGCAGAATATTCTGTAATTTGAAGTAGCGAGGCACATTCCTATTGCATAATGCATGTAGAGAAAGATCAAAGGGAAGTCATGTGTGAGACATGGTGAGATTGTCTCCTGTTGCTAACAGCCCGCCTGTGATGCTTTCTGTGGCTGTTAATGGAGGTTTTGCTCTCCTGCACTCTGCAGGCTGTTTACCTGGGGGGCGGGCTAGTACCCTGATGAGCAAAAGATCCGCCTTTCTCTCTAGAGAGCACAAATAGGCAAGTCATCAGTGGGGCAATCCTTACACTGACAAGAGAGGTTGTCCCCTCTATTACGCCTCGTGGGGAGGGAGGGGTGGCCGGAGGGCAAGGACGGATGTTGCAGAGATCAATAGAGCAATGGGGGGGAGGAAATGCTGGGAAGGCAAGGACAGGTGTGGAGGAGGGGATGGGGGGGTTGTTCTAATGCCATGCTCCATTAGAGACTGCAGACACTAGCAGACAGCCTGATAAACAGCCTGGCCTCTGATAATAGTCTGTCTGATCAATAGCCCTCTCTCTCTCCATTCCCTGGGGGATTCGTGGGAGAAGGGCAGGACCGGCGATGACCCTGGTGTCAGAGGTCTTGGGTTCTTAAGGAGTGGCAGTGAGTGGGAGGAGTCGGTCGTAAACATCGCTCCAGGCCTGTTTCATATCACAGCTTTTCTCGTCAATGATCACAGCCCTTCCAATTAAAAGATACATAATTTCATCAGAGAAAAATATGTTTTTTTAATATCTCAGCATCTCTCCACCTCCCATCCGATTCTTTCAAAGTAATCATCTTTCATCGTTATTATTGCCTTGCCCCTTATTGATCATATGATGAAGGGTCTCCTAAAGGAAGAGGAAGAGTCACTGTGGCTCCACAGATCTAATGGTTTTCATTTTGCTGCTGTGGATCTGTGGCGCAGGTTATTGATGGTTATTTTAAGCCTCTCAGTCACTTCATCCATTTAGTTTCTCTTTCAGTGCAGCTGTTGATCTGTTCTGCTTTATCACCACCCACCCCCAGCCAAAATCCACAGCAGGCAGCATATACAAACATTCAGATGATGTTAGTGCGTCGTGTAGTAGTGCATTCGATTGGCAATTTTATGTTTCTTGTAAATGAACTCGTCTGTAATGTGTGCGTGTGATTGAGAGAAAGATGTGTCATGCTTGTTATTCCAGGAGAAGATTAAGAACATTAAAGCCTGTGCCGAACATCCATATATTTGTGATATTTATTGATCTTTTTTTTTTTACAGAAATCATTAGGGTCAGGTTACCAGAAATACCAGATTGTCTTAACCTGATATCTGTCACTACACCTATTGTCCCAAAAAAAAAGTTTATTTAAAAGCATTTTTTTAGGTATTTTTAAAAATAAAAACCATAATCATAAAAAGTAAGTTTGTTTATTGTTATGAAAATTGGTATATATAATATATATTATTCTATGATATTTTATTATATGATAGATTAGATAATTCAACCATGAAATATTAAAGTGAATATTGAAATAACCTGTGGTATAGTGACAGTTAACAGGTTAAACAATCGGATGTGTGATGATTGTGTTTGTACTCTGTGAGCGGGAGTTTCTTTTTAAATATATAAGTTTGAAAACAAAAGATGCACTCCGGTGGCCTTGCTGCATCTGTGGAAAATTATGCGTCTTGTTTAATAGAGCTAATGATGTTTTAGCATGCACGTTCAAAGAGGATGGCATATGTGGCACAGCCGCGTTCGCCCTCGCTGCTTGGTTTACGCGGGCCGGATGGAAAAATGTGAGTCAAAGAGGCCAGCGCTTGTATCAAGTTGTGTTGTGGTATGTCAAAGTCATAAGTTTAGCAGAACTAACGGGGTTAAAAGAGCAAGCTCCCTTTCTTGAGGGTAGCGTGTGGGAGGAAGTTAAATCTCTAGTCTGCAGCTTTGCACTACAACCCAGAACAGGGGGTGGAAAAAGCGCAAGCGAGCGCAGCCGGTTGTTGTCACTGAATGAGTTGCAACCGCAGAACTGTTTTTAAAAAGCCCTTTTTTTCCCCTTCTATTGCAATGTGCCACTGTTATCTCAGAGTGACAGTTGTGGCTTGAATGGTGGTGATATATCCTGACTAGGAAAGTGAGACACCCTATCTTGACAGAAAAAAAAGCCCACAGACCATAAACCACACGCGAGCAGCCTCTGTACTGCAGTGCGCCTTGACATCAAACGCTAACAAGTTGGACTAACATTTTGCTTGGGGAAGCTGCATCTGGAGGCCTCGGCAAGCTGATTTGAAAAAAGACAGATTCATTACGAGCTTTGTAGACCTCAGATGCAGGCAAAATCGCATTAGATAAATAGAAGGGGGGGTCTGGTGTTGGAGTTGCGATTGTGGATGCTTGATGCAGACCCTCAATTTTTCACTTCAATTTCCTTGAATCTTTTTGTTTGCTTTGTATTAGCAGTCAGCAGGCAGATCCTCACGGGAGATAGTGAATGCTTTCAATTTGAGTCTGTTCTGAATGCATAAAAAAATAAAGGCACGCTTTACCAGCGCGTCTGACGAGAGAAAAAGAGTTCCAGGCATGTCTAACTCTTTGTGAATATGCTGACAGGGAGGTAAATTATGCCGAAGGGGGGAGTGGATGTGTCAACTCTCTGTGGCTGGGGCACGACCAGCTCTCTGACAGCATGGGGCACAATGTTAGGCTCCGCACTAAATTCCACTTACGCTAACTGGCAGGGCTGTCTGTTGTCATGGAAACAGCCAAAATTTTTCACAACTGACCTCCCAGCATTTCTTGCCAGAGTGTACCGTTTACCACGCTTCACAGATTGCTATCTCTTTATCTGCTTTTATCTATGACTGCCTCTCCCACTCTCTCTCTTTTTCACTCTCTATCTTCACACCTCTTCCACTCACAAGGTTTCCATCCAGTCTGATGTGATAACAGGAAGTCAGAAGACGGCGGCCAACGAGATCCAAACATCTCTATGCACAAGTGTAAAGATCACACACACACACGCATAAACACACACAATAAAATTGCAATCGTGCCGTTACACGTAAGAGCCTGTTCTCATCCGCTATAGTATACGCCCACACAAAACCAAACCCGGGCTCAAAGCGGCTAAACAGACAGCAGGCCCTAATGCGATAACTTCTCACACATGTCTGAACAAAGTTGCGGCTTTGCTGGTGGGACAGCGACTCATGCACACCATCTGAGAGGCCTGTGACACACAATATCAAGCGAGTGTGAAAACAGAAAGCGAGAACACAGTAGTTTAACTATACCACACGAAAGGAAGTGGCATGGAAAGTATGGTTAGGGTCTTTGGGTTAAGATATAGGTGCTGTTTATTGTGTTTCAGAATTAAGGTCAAGGTCTGTGAAGGCTTTCATTGCTCAAGTAGTGTGATTCTTCTGATCTATTAACAAGAACAAAAGGGGAAATAACCTTATAATGAAAGACGTTCATTTGTCCTAACCTCAGATGCGCTGTCTCTTTAAATGTAAGGTTAACACACAGGATTTCAAGAACACTTGAGTTATTCAGAGGTATTAAGTATGTTCTTTTCTACTGCTTTTAGTAGTTTGTGTATATCGCAGCTCCTTGCTGATCACACAATGTGACATTCTTGTGCTTGAGATTTGAAGTATCTCTGTAGCACATTTAAACTTGAGGACTTGCATGCCACTGTAGGTCGAAAATGTTACATAGAAATTCAAACGTCTCTATTTAGATGTGTTTCTAAGGATGAAAAGTAGGTAGTGGCTGGAAAAAGGCAGTAGAAGCTGTTCAGACCACCCACCTTGTTACGGAAGTATAAATCGGGCAGAGTGTGGTCTGGACGAAATGAAGCCTCTAACCAGATAAGTCTGCGCTTTCATCAACCACATTAGAGGAACTTACATCTGCAGAACATTTCCGCTTTCATACAACTCAACAAAACTCTCCATTTAGACATCAGAGAGTTGGAAATTAATGATTTTATTGATGGTGATAGGAAAAAATGTCCAATGTGTGTGTGTTAGTGAAAAGGCCCAATGTGCAAAGTGTTTTTTGCACCCCTATTGTAACCAGATTTAATTACAAATACCATCTTTATTAACAATTTTTCATTTATCAGTCAAAAACATAGTTTGAACTTACACTAATGTTGCTGTGTTTACATCTTTTAGAGAGATCAATCTATGAATGGCTTACTTACTAGTCTCTGCATAATAAATTGGGATAGGACAATTTAAAGCAGAATTATTGCATTGTACTTTTCCTGTGTTCACCTTTTTGTATTGTGAAAACCGACACTTTTGTCACTAGCTGCTAGCTTTTTTCTCTTGTCACGGACAATCAATACACAGCTATGATTGTAGTGGTTAAGAGGTCCTTTGTTGACATGCTGAGACCTCTCCCATTCTTTTTCGTGAGTGGCCACACCACACCGTTCACTGTATTGGATGAATAGCCAAAGTTCAACCCAAAGTGGGCTGAATGCAGCAGAGAGATGAATTATGGGAGCTTGATGTCCACGCTGTTTTTATCCTTTTTGTGTTTCATTGATTTACTGCAGCGAGGCAGGCTTATTGTCCCAGCCACTAAAAATAACAGAGAAGGAAAACAACAACAGTGACACGGCAATGGTATTGATTTTAATGGCCGGCCGCAGTCTCCCGGCCGCCCCAGGGTGCTTTTTATCGAGAGCAGTAAAATAACAAAAGAGATGGGCTGGAAGTTTTCCATGTATACCAATCAGAGTTTATAAATTGCTCCATTACCTTCATTTCCCTTGGTTACTCTGGGAACATTAGCAATTATTTTCTCGCGGGCTTTGCCCATGAAACTAATAATCTGGTGATTTAGTGCCTTGTGGCATAGTGCACCCTCTTCTGCCTTTAATCCATTCATCTTGCCACCTATCAATTTGACTTTTGCGGGGACAAATTGCTTTTCTGAGTGCATCCAGGAGAAAATGGGTCAATAGGTTTCTTCATGATCAGTCTAAAAGTCATTTCTCTCATAAAATAAGCTCTAGGCCCTGGGCAGAATGGAAAAATCTATGTTTTTTTCTGTATACATCATGTCTGTGTACAGATGCTTATATATTGTTTGTTAGTGTGGGTGTGTATCTCTATGATTATCTGCGAGTATGTATTCACAGCAGCATGCAGGGCAGCGTCTTATTTTCATTCTGTTAGTATAGTAGATGGATAGCAGGCTGTAGGAGTGGAGAGGGCAGCTGCGGTGTTGTGGCTGAAGCATGCTGTCCCATTAGTACACCCCTGGGGAGGGACAGACCTAGAGGACAAGAAGACACACCAGGATTAGCTCATAAATCACAGCCCAGGGGACCTACGAGAAGCTGTGACATCATCATTTAGAGACAAACACAGCCGGGCTGACTGCACACTCCTGCTAGTGTCTATTTTGGATGATGTAGGTTGCACGTTTCTTGCTTTAAAACACTACAAGCATTGCTGTCAGTCAATATAGATCTATTTTTGCGTGACAGTGTTAAACTGTAACATTACATTTTTGACATCACTGACAATGTTTCTTGCAAAAATAAAATATAATATTTTGGAAGAAAAGTTATATATAGTAGTTTATAATTATATATTATTATAGTTATATATTATTTTATATATTATTTTAATGCATAGTAAGAAATATTTCTTTAATATTGATTGAGTAATGACATAATAGTGATATTTATATGTGAAATTAGACTTTGATTCTCTTTATCTCACATTTTGATACTTTAGCCTGGTTTTCACTGACAGGGTCACAATTTATTAGTATTTTATGTATAAAGAATGCATTTAGGGCAAAGGAATATAGGTTTGGTTAAATATATTATTTTGGTCCGGTTCAGAGAAACCTTAAGTTGAAAGTTTATGTCAGAGTTTAGTTTTAGGATGAGAGTTTGTCTTTAAAGATGGTGTGTGGAATGTGTTTGTTTTTATGGAGGCCTCAAATTTGTCCATTTCTCTGTGTTTTTGAGTCTGTAATAAGTCTTGTGGCTCTCTCTCCTTCACACAGATCTGTGGTTACGCAGTGATCCAGCATTGGCTGGCAGCCCTGACCTCAGCTCTTCCCAGGCTGGGTGGGATGGCAAGCTCTGCCAGGCCACAGTTTTACCTAAATGGGCTGAAAGCACAGACACCGCAATTTGCCCATGTGTGTGTGTCCGTGGCGAAAGGGATGTGGTGGTTCCACCAGTGACCCTGTTATACCAAAAAAGCCCACCCAAGAGCTCATGCACACCCGTAACCTAATTACCCACCCAGCACCTGGCAACACCACTGCAGTGGCTTGGTTCATGGCTGTGCATCAAAGGTAAAGAGCTTTACCAAATGTGGTGCTTTCTGTCTACTGTAATTCACATCACCTCCGAGGCCTCCGCGCTCACTATAACAGCAGTGCAGTGCTGTGGGACGAACGCTTTGTGTTTAATAGAAGTTGACACATCACTTTTAAACCCATTGGCTAGAGGTTGATGGAGTGGAAGAGTGCTTCTCTCCTAGGATCTGCACACCCAGACCTCTCATTGAGATGTCTCAAGGCGCTGGGGGCAGAAACTGTGTGTCACCCAGGCCAGAGTCAACGCTCTCTCTCCATCCTCTCCCCATGGGTTCTGCCCTTTGTCCCTGTCATGTTCTGTTGATAGAATCTCTCAGACTAAACTGTACGTTTGCACAGGATCTGAGGCTGGGATGAGATGCCCTGAGGGTCGAGCTTATCTAAAGATATCAAAGGGGAAGAACAGGAGTCGAACCAGCTTATCTTCTGCCTGTGTCCCACAGACCTACTGTTTTGTCTGACTGTAAGTGCAGATTTGTGTAACAACAACAATGGGGTAAGAAAAGAAATGAGAAAGGAAAACAAAAGCGTGTTATAAATATTAACAGCTGCCACAAGTTTACTATACTGCAGACTCCCACATGTAGTATTGTCTGTGCAATCTTTTCCACACACTTGCAAATGAGTGTTGACGAGGGAGAAGAATGTCTGTCTGCCTCTGGGTTTCAAAGGAAATGCTTGAGTGCTACTTTATACAGCTTGCTGCCATATGAAATATGACATCAAAATAGAGTCTGAACAGGAATGAAAATAAGACATCACAGTCTAAGTAGAAACAGTGTGCGCATCTGAATAGATCCTGTGATCTCTGTGCGTGTGGCTTTATTATAATAGTCCATGTGTTATAGCTGAATCAATCGCATAACCATAGACATCGCACGTAACCGCAGGGCCCCAGGCACCACCGCAGTCCCAAATACAGGGCCGTCGGCTCCAAGCTAAACCCCATGTTAAGCGGCTTCCCGACCTCAGCACTAGGGGTCAGGAGCGGGAAAAACATCACACAAGAGCCACAATTACAGCCCTCAGACATGAAAAGTGTCTCTTTTTATTCTCTGACAGGGCTCCCGTTGTTAATTGCCGGGTTTGCATGCTGCGTAAACAAACAGGCAGGCCGTCTTCTCTGTCTGTGTTGGCTGCAGCGACAGCGGTTGCGGTGCTGTGGGGCGATTACAGGATGCAGCCAGGGCTGCGGCTGTGATGGCATACGGTTCAATCCACTCTGGGCTTCCGTCACGTTGTAAACTGCTCTCTCTCCATTACTCCCTGACCCTAACTCTCTCACTTTTATTTCTTTTGCATTTCCTTACCTCACTCTGTCTCTGTGTTTGTGGTGCTTGCTAAAGCCAGAATCCATTGCTGTTGTTTATGTGGGTTACCCTGAGTATTAACATTCACTGCATAACTCTTACCACACTGTTTGTGCTTTGGACATGACTGATAACCTCAAATTGTGTGGTTTGTTGAGGAGAATTGCGCAATTATTTTGTGATTGACTTCTCTGGCAGACTGTTAGATGGGTGTAGAAATATAGTAGATTTAGGTGTGTGTGTTAGTGAATGTTTGTGTGTGACCCATGGGTTCTCTGGAACAGTGTGTGGTAGTTTATTAATGTACATTACAAAAATTTACATTACAGGAAATAAACAGACCTTCCATTAGATATATGAACACACACACACACAGTTGTATATACAGCATTCCCTCAGCGTCCTCTGAAATAGAGAGAGAAGTGCAGCTGGAGCACCTGCCTGTGTTTGTCTCCTCTCCCCTCCTAAGCTCTGCTAATGAGGGGGATTTTAATTACTGATAGCGTGTCCCTATCCCTCTGCTAACTGTACTCGGCTTCATTAACCGCCATCAACAAGAGAATGCTGTACATAAACACAGCTCATTACGGCTGCCTATCCTCCCGCTCAGCTCGCCTCATTTTTCTCTCTCTCTCCTTTACAGGCTCTCCCTCCCTCTCTTGCTCGTCCTCCTTAGTGGTTCTCCTGTGGGATGCAAGGTCACAGTCCAGGTCAGTCGTCACTTATATTAAGATGCAGAGAGCTCAGAAAAGTGATGTTTTTGTTTGTGCAAAGAGTATTTCAGGGAGCTCTGGGAGTAGGTCAATATTTGTCCCCGTAGAGGTCACGTGACCGCACGTTCACCGCTGAGGTTGGGGATAGATTCACCTTGATATAGAAACTTGGCTGTTGTTGTTGCAGAATTATCTTATGAAACGTCACATAGCAGTTTGAGAACCAAGTGAGCAGAGAGCACCCGGTAAGTCCCTGTGGCATGTCAGATAATATGGATTAATCTGCCTTTCACACTTCAGATACAGCAGCGGCATGAGTAAGCCTGGCCCCGCACCCTTGCCCCACTCACTCTGGACTGTTCATTGGACCTGAAAATGTATTTTCACATCTCAGCCATACAGCGAGAGAGAGAGAGAGAGAGAGAGAGAGAGAGCTTGGCCAAACCTCTCGGATACAACAAGCAGACAACAACTGTTTTTTGTGCCCACTCTTTTTCTTTCTCCATCTTACTCTTTTTTTGTGTTCATGCAAGCACACACACAATGCTTTTACACTTTATCAGTCTGACAGACACCCCACCCACTGAGTGGGTAGCTGTTATGCATCACATTTTTCTTTTCTATTATCGCCCATGAACAAACGTGACAATGACTAATGTCGCTTTCATGACATGTATTAATTTTATTTTATTTATTTGTGAGTCTATATACGGGTATGTGGGTATATAAATGTGCATGCAGATATACATGTGTATAGCTTCTTTTTTTTGCGAGGTTTGAATTATAATGTGCTATGAGTGTAGCGGTACGTAGAAGCCATAGGGTCTTTACTGTAGAAGATTGTATGCCAGCATGTAAGATTGGAAAATGTCAATAAAAGAGTCGATAAAACAGTTGGTTTTAGTTACATTTGGAAATCCGTAGCAGTGGAGTAATGCTTGGAAATGCTTGTATTGATTAGCTTGACCTTTTTCATGGCCCATTTTGCAGGTAAACTGATATGTTGTTAGCAAAGAAATCTCAGCGATAAGCCTTATGGGATACGAGGCCATGTGTGATAGCAGTGCTTCAGTAAAACCAGCCTTGGCTCTGAAATGAATGATTTATGCGGCTACAAAGAGAGAGCGTTCATGACATCATTTTCCCCTCTGGAACATGAAATGTGTCAGATGTAAATGTAATCATTTGCCATTCTAATTACTCTCTAACCAATCTCCTTCTCCATCTCTCTGGCAGAGTGATACATTGTGGCGATGTTGCACGGCGGCGCAGTCATTAGGCAAAATGGCGGTAATATCACAGACCTGGAATGTCTGCCCACGTTTTTGGAGCATCATGAAAATTTTTTGGACCGCGGCTTTGAATCTTGCCCGCCACACGTCATCAAATCCTTTAATGTTGGCTGGCTTAGGCGAGCACACTGTAGCAGGTACACTGTGCTCTTTGTTTACCCTCTTCTCTTACCAATCTGGTGCACAGATGGCTAACAATTATTTCTCTGTGTGCTCATTGCTTCTGGCAAACTACCAGCGTGCTCTGAGATTGGTGTAATCTTTTATTATTTATGATTGTCTTAGATTTCTGGATCAGTATTTGAGCACAATCTGTTGAATAGCTGAGAGGAGTGAGCGAAGGGGGGGTGGCGGAGGAGTAAAATTGAGTGTAAACAGAGCCGAGCGAAGTGAAGGAGCTACCGTAATGAAGCTGTGATATTGGGGCTGTTTAAATGTGAGACACACTCCTGAATTCAGCTGAATTTAATCCCATTACCACACGCTAAATATACAATTTGTTTTAAGCTTGCCGTCGGTTGTGTGTATGTTAATAAGCAGCATGCTGCAGGCACTTTCAGGAAGACTTTTGGAGGGCACAGGCTAATAATTAGATTTCAAAAAGGAAGTCAATTTAAATCCTCATTTGAAGGAAAAATAAGAGGCTTAGTTTCACACTGTAGCACAGCATTAATTTGCATTGGCTTCTCTTGGCTCATATAAGATTCCTAGCGCCTTGTGATATCAAAAATCTTAAATTAGCAAACATAATGACCTCATTCAATATCAATGAAGTGCAATGAGAATTCAATATTTACCGCACAGCTATTTTTGTTTGTTAAACGATTGCCTGGCTTTGCAGAGCTCAAATCTGGGTCAGATGAGAGAGGAGAGCCGCTGCGTGAAAGTATGTGTCTCAGATCAATGATCAATGTCATTTCCAGTTGATTGTTTGAAGACCCACCAGCGAGATCAGAAGTGCTCGCTTCACGGATCTTCTCATCCCAGTGAGCGATCTCTTTGCGAGAAAGGCCAGAGTTCCAGCTGGAAGCCTCGTCTCCTGCCAGAAATCCCACTTTATCCATCGATCTGTTGTCCTACGTAAAAGACATTCTCTCTCTTTCTCTCTCACTTCTCTATTATTCTTTTACTCTAGTCGTCCTTCTCATTTTTTTCCTCCTCTCTCACCGTATCACTCTATTACATTCCCTCCCTATCTCGCTCTCTCGTTTTCAACTTAATAATGGAATGGAGTCCCCCCTCTGAGGCGGCGCAGCACCGCAGATGGAGGAGTAATTTTTTTAGGGAGCATGTGTCAGTCAGCAGCTATAGGAGTGCTTGTGCACAGGCAATTTTGCCTGGAGGAGCAGGGCTTTATTGCTTTTGTGGCAGGAAATAAGAAAAGAGACTCTCCATGGTGTGGAAGTCATGAAATTACAGTATCTTGGAAGAAATGAATAGGGGCCATGTGAAGTAAGCGCCAGCCTTTGTTCTGTGAAAGTAGCATGCGCTGACTGCCTGAGTCACTCCAAGCACCACCAATTTCCTTCCTATCAAACCGAGTGCATAGCCGTGCTGATAAAGATCAGGTGCGGGACAGGTAGAATGTCAACGTGCCATTGTATACAAATTCACTTTTTCTAAAAATGTATTTCCAATTTGGCTGATTATTAAATGCATGTTTTTAAAGGTACAGGATATGCATTACAACACAAAGATCTGTCAAAGTGTTCCTCCATAACTCCCAAAAGTGTGGTTTGGCATATCTTCTAATCGGAGGTCTTGGAGCATGTGGTGCAATATGTGTTATTATCATAACTCTGTTCTGTGCTTGTAATACATCTTCATAATCACACAACACCAGTGTTGGCCAGACAACTGATAACTTAATCTGCTTCCTAATCCTTCTCAAAGCATTCACTTGCGCTGAAAGCCTTTTTCAGTGAGCAAATTTCTCAATATTACTTTAATGCATTACTGTACATAATTTGTTTTGATTTGTGGTCGTTTTTATGCAGTTGGCAACCTGTTGATTACCGGGTCATGCTGACTGGTCAGCCATTCTTTCATTACATTGTAAGTCAATTAGAAGAATAAACTCCTATTTTGCTTATTGGAAATAGTGTATACATTCTTTAAAATATGAGTCATTGTTTATCATATAAACTAACATCTTTATGTTTATTTTGCTGTGGATTGCACTTTATTTTGCACTTGTTACCATGGCAACTATGTACTGTAATTTTACAATGAGATTATGTTTTGACTAATGCTTTCTTAATCCAAGCTATGAAAATAAATCTTATTTGTTTTTATTAAGTCTTTATGTACATGTGTCATGAAATAAACATACATTTTTATTGGATATAGCATGCCAGTATATATGTGTGTATGTGCACAATGGGAAACAAATATAATGGCATTCACTGCATATGACATTCTGGAAGCGAGTAGCAAGCGTGCAGAAAATAACAACATGCAGACAGTGCTCCATACCCGCGGTGAGTCTCCTGGCATAGAATCACATCCAGCGACAGCAGTTATGAAAGCAGACAGCACATTAAAGCTGTTTGTTGCAAGGGATGGGCATTTCAAAATAGACATGGGCTACAGAGCCCTCACGCTGGCCTCTAAAGTCCAGGGTCCATCTTAAGACACATCTCCACTGGCTGGCACAGAAAAATAACAGCACCTCTGTTTTGTGCTTACATATTGAGAGGTGCTGCTACGGTTTCTGGCACATTGGTGACATGATGACCCAGTCAACCACCTGCAGCTTGCCCCGAGGGTAACGTTTTCAGCTGCAGACACACGACTCCCCCTCTATCTGCTCAGACAAGTCTCCCTGTGATTGACCCACAATCCACTGGGCTTTCAGTTCCCATGGCAACAGATCTCCATGCAGTCTTGAAGTGATCTACAAAATAATGCACATCAACGTTCCCGTAATGTGCTCGGCTGTCTCTCCTCCCAGCAGCTTGGAGCTCACAGACATACGCTCGCACGCACACGCTAGAAATCTGTCAGACAATTAGTTTTGCTTAGATTCATCACAGAACTGTCAGGCACAAAGCTTACATCAATCACACTTCATTGATTATATCTAACCGCTACCACAAGAAATGAGACTTTCACAGATGTACAACAGATAGTCTTGGTTTGTGTGAAAATACAGGAGAGGGGGAGAGACAGAATCTAATTAGAATCGGATTAATCTGTGAGGATTTTTACCCCCACCCCTTACATAAACTATGATGTTTCAAAAAGTTTTGGGGGATGGGTATGAAAAACTGCTTCCACCATATTTAAAATACTGAAGACATCATCTGTCCCCTCCTCTTTTCCACTGTACCCTCTAGGTGTGGTGACTTTACACCTTAATTATAGCTCATTGTGTTGTTTGTCCTTTGATGATAGTTTAATGACTTACAAGGTTTACGATCCTAAAGAAAATAGGATGAAAAGATTATTTTACATTTTTTTTACCTTTTCTTGGTGTATTTTGTAGTGGTATTATTACATCTTTTTCTCTCACTTTTATTTTCTTATTATGAATGCTTTGTCAATATTGTCTGTATTTAAATATGCTAATAAAGTACTCTGAAATTGACAGTTGAAATAGAAAATCTGTTATGGTTGGGGTAGTACATGATTTCAATAAGAGGACAGTAGTGTGTGAGAGGTCCTTGTTGATCAGTCTGGAATAATAATGACACAACGGCCTATTAAAGTCTCCCTCCCAGTTACTAATCCCCCTCTGCTTTAATGAGAGAGAACGAATCCAGCAGAGACAGAGCGCTTCATGCTCTGGGAGTTCAAAGAAAAAGCTCTGGGAACTTTAGCAGCTCTTTGTGAAATTGATGTAAATGCCGAAGTAGGTGTCGCTAGCAATTATCTGACAGCACTGCCCTGGACTAGTGTGAGTGAGATGTGCCTTGGAGAAAAAAACAAGAATTGAAGGGTGAAAACAGAGGCCCTTTATTGCAGTACGGAGGGGTCCGTGTTTACAGCAAAATAGAAATCGCTCAGCGGGAGGACAAAAACGTATTTTTGAGTGCCATCATCTCTGCTTTGCGGTTAACCTGAAGCTGTGTGATTTCTGGGCGCTCTATATTAATGGATTGCTAATCAACAATGGCACAAGAGAGGCTTTCAGTAGCTTTTTGTAGCTAAGAATGCCTGACAGGAGGTCAGACATCAAGGGTTTGATATCACACAGTCTGCCAGCCTGAGCGGAATAAATGATGGCCGTTGCCATTATGGGGGAGGAGAGGCTTTGTAAATGGGAGCATACAAGCCTCTTGACAGATGAGTCAGTCGTCGCACACAATAGTCATTAATGCGGCTGTGTTCTCAAAACGGGACTCGTTGTAGCATTTTATTGTCTCGGTCTGAATAGCATTAACCCTTGCCATGAGGATATGAATATACTCTCAACAGACCGTCCAAATGAGGAAAAAATGACCATCTGACTGGTAGTGAAATATTAGCAGGCTTGAGGGAGTGTGTGTGAGGCATCGCTGTGGCCGTTAGGCCTCTACTAAAGCCAGTGTAGACAGGGCTATTGATTTTTACGACAACCCTGTGAGGAGGTCATTGTGGTTGAGAGGTTTTGGGGGGATCTTTACTGTTCATTCTGCCAGCTCTTTACCCTCGGCAGTTCCTGCAAATTGGTGAGGCAGCTGTGTCTGTGAGATGCTTGCACGTAACAAGATCTTCACAAAGCAAAATCAAAACATTGAGGTATGATATTGTTTATTGCAACAGCATGTGACAGCCATAGAAAAAAAAATTTAGAATTAAGAATTTATTTATTTTGTTATTTATTATTATTATTATAATAATGCCAATAGTAATAATAATAAACTATTATTATTGTTGTTATTATTATATAGAATTGTGACATCACACACAAAAAATTCAGCATTAGTTATCTTTATCTCACAGAATGTGGAAAAGAGATGGAATGCGTTTCCGTTTGCTTGCAGCATGTTGCGCTAATGCCTGTACTTGAGGCCTCAAGATATCAATGAGTGGCTGTTGATGTCAGAGAATTAGAATTTCAGAGTAGTAATTGGCTCTGTTTCCCCACTGCTGGCTGCATTCAGCCTGGACCGGAGCCTCTGCCAACGGCTCCATCCCTTTTTGTTTGGCGACACTGTTCATGTCTGCATTTGTCCCTTTTGATAAGGCCTTTCATCCTGTTTGCATTGATTACAGCCTGACGAGTCACCCTGATACACTGTGGCCCATTCAATTCCCTTCACCACACACTGGGCCCATTGTGGCCTTGGAATGCGTGTGTGCGAGCGCTCGTGATTGCGCTCTCTGTTCTCCTGGCTTTTAGGTACCAAAGCACAAGCATGTCAGTACCCTAGAGACGGTCCCGCAGCACAATACTCACTCATCACAAAAATAAGCCCCTCCATTTTCTGCTCTATGAGCAGGAACCTGGGATTGAATATGGTGGAGAGCGTGACACATTACTCATTTATGGACTGAGAGTTTACATTTCACCCTGGCTTTTTATGTGTGTCCTGTTAATGACCACATACTGAGCAATCTGCATAAGGCACCAATCGAATTGTGATGGATGCTGTTGCACTTTCTACAATTTATCTGTGCCTTGTTTTCAGCATACAGGCATTAATGGAGCTCACAAGATGTATAGCCTCCTTATGAACTGGAATTATGCTGTATGTTTAACAATGGCTGAGCCAAAACAGGGAAAAGCCATATATAACGTCTCTTTTCAAATGGCAGCATGTTCGAGGGAGAAGCATCAAAACACACAGTATTGCCTAAATAACTGAAATATGAACACACGTTGTTAGTTTAAGTGCAGGCAGCTTGTTGTGAATCACACGTTTAGGTTCTGTGTGTGTGTGTAAGGGTCAGGTGGGTGTGTGGGAACTGGGCAGAAGCTCAGGTTAAGAGTGGGACGGGTTATCCTTGTTCAGTGAAGAATTAAAAACACCTCTGCAAATAGTGGCATGTGTAAATTCTGGGGGTGGGAGTTTCACAGTGGCTGGGGTTTCCGTGTAAATAAACAGTGAGGAGGTCTGCGTGGGTGGAGGGGCCCTGGCCTTCTCCCTGGGGTTAGGCCTAGTCTTTTGTTGCTTTAAATCCAAGCACTTTATATTGAGGAGGATGGGGGGTGCCTGGGAGAGATTAGCCTGCCAACTCTGACACATACAAACACACACATTCTGCTTCTTTCTCAACCAAAGGACACAACACAGATAAGCGCCTTCTGATTTTTTTCACAAATGGATGGACATAATCAAGAGTGATCTAACCACTGCATGACACCCCCAATTCAAAACCAAAACCACACTCCATAAATACTACAATCTTCACATCACTAAGCTTTAAGTAGTCCCAGACCTGAAATAAACATTAAGCGAATTCATGGCAATTTTTAAAGACCACCCTGGTGTTTATATGTTATAGATCATCCATGTTGGTATTTAAATTCATGAATAAATGATCAACCACAGAAATATAGAAAAATTCATAAAATACAATAAAAACATAAAAAAAATGTATTACATATTTGTTGGTAACAATACAATATTATACTTGCTAATCACAAGGTGGTAATTGCTGTCTAAATAGCAAGTTAGAACTTGTTTGTAAACGAACAGGGTAATCAGCCAACACATCGCTTTGATTTCGTTTTTAAGAAAAAAAATATTCGTCGTGCATCTGCGATGACGTTGTATTGTCTGTATTAAAATCGAAATCTTTTAATAACCATTAAAGTCCCTCGGTTTACAGAAACGTTGATGACATTAATATGACTTTATTGGTACGTGGGTAACATGTGATTATGAGTGAAGGGATTTTTTTTATGTTATTAAGTGTTTGCATGCTCCTTTGCTCCTTTGTTTTATGTAAGGCTCTCATTACCACGTGGTAGTAACAGATTGTTTGAACTGGAAAGAAAAGCCATTCGAAGCTAATTAAGCAGCCATTCCAGGCACTATTCACGGGCAGAAGAGCGAGAAGCACAGGCATTTGTCAGCGCTTGACCCCGCGTGGTATTGATTGACAACGAGCCTTCTTGAATGACAGCCTTAACCTTTACCGTCCAATTGCAGCGGAGAGAACATGACTGCTACTTCGTGATTGGGCGCGAGGCTGTAAAGCCGCAAAGGGATCCCACGTGGGTCCAACGGAAGAAACGGCACAGGATTGGGCGCTTCTCCGGAGCTCAGACATGGCCGTCGTGCACGGAGATCAAACCTGAACAATCATCTTATTCCCAGCGCTAGCTATCTGTCCATCTTGATGATAAGTCATATTCTTATAGATGTACACGTTGCGCTGCAAAATTATATTATTATCGTAGCGCTGGCTGGAGAAAACCGGAAACGTTGTGCGATTTATAAACACGAATAGGGACGTGCATCTTTAAATGCGATGAAATAAGAAATCTTCACAAAGTACTCTTAGTTAGATGAATGAAAATGTCATGTTTTATAGTACTACGTATATTATTTATCTTTGAGCCAACTGTACACAACAACACAACACATATTAACTGGATGTTATCATAGATGTTTATTCACCTATTGTACATCCGACATTCACGTTTTGTTACTTTCTTTATATTTTTAAATGAAGGCGGAATAATATGTGATTGTACGTAAACATCTGACGTTTTAACAGAATAGAAACAAAATAATAATGCGATCGTAACACATGCTGTCTATTTCTGTGGCGACTGATACTGCTGCATTAGATCTCGAAAACAAAGACATTCGCAGTGACATGGCTCCACTTTGTTTAGAAATACCTAGAAATGTTCAGTGACTGCATTGCAAGCTACCTGTTCTGATCTAAAATGGCGAGCATGATGTCATGCATCAGGGTGCAGTCCCCACGTGGGGACGCGGTCCTGCAATTGGACGGCAAGGCAAGACTCTCCGTTCTTTCAGCCGATTGGTCAGAAAGATGTGCTCTCGCGGCGGCTCAGCCCTCGTGTCAGTAGACTGTCTGTGTGTGGCACAGGGTTGCATTGCTGGACGAAGGGGAAATGCTCGAGCGACGAAGAAGTACAACGTTACACTTTTAAACCTTTCAAACCTCTTCAAAATCGGAAGTACATTTTTTGACAGTGTTTTCTGGGGATTACGCGGACGTTTTCCGTGCCGTGGAGTTTGGCGTTTATTATCGGACCTGCGCTCGGAGAGACCGACTCTCCTCGAGTCGTCTATTTTGATAGAGAGAGAGCGCACGGGAGATGTTGGTCGCCGTTTGCGCTCATCGGGAACCGTTTCTTCACCTCGAGTAAGAAATTAAAGCGGTGATTTACATGTCAGAAGTTATTTGCAGTTGCTGAAACGGTGGAGGCGAATCGGCAGTTCGGACGCACAAAGACAGGTACGATGGGCTAGCAGGTTAGCTAGCGACAATAGCTTGTTATCCAACCGAGACTGAAGTCATCACTTTGCAGACTTATTCGCGAGCTTCTTATTCCATTAAATACAAAGACCCAGATGTAGTCTTGTCAGAAACCATATGTCAAACAAAATAAAGGAGCATGTTGTATTTCAGTTTTAGAAGGAGAAATTACGCTTCGCTTGAGCGCTTGGTATATTGGGGTTTCTATGTTTATCCAAGTCTAGTAAGTATATAGTGCTGATTGTTCAAGCCCGATCATTAGCTTAAGAGCTTGTAGAAATTCCCAGCCAGCGCTGGCAAACAACATTACAGCGTTAAGTAGCGCTCGGCAGGTTAGTGTGATTTTATTTTTTTTTTTTCCCTTCCATCAATAAAGCGAGTTTTTATGTGTGCACGTGAGAATATGTTATAAACGCGCTCGTAAAACTCTTCCCGCGTCCTGTTGTCAACCGCAAGTTATTGAGTTTCAAGCCGTCATTATGATCCCGTGTTTGAATGTAACGTTCTCACGTCTGTTTGTTTGTTTTTTATTGTTTGCGCGAAGAGGGAAAAGGGATCGAGCAGCAGAGATCTGAGAGCAGGAGGATTTTCCCCCCGAGCGTCCAGTGGGCTTCGTGTCCGGCGGATTGTTTTGTCGGGTACAGTGGACACCCCCACCAAACAGAGCTCCAATAAATAAAGGATACATTTCAAGATGTATCCACAGGGCCGGCATCCGGTAAGTTGTGCATCTTGAACTGATATAGAACATAATTGCTACATCTGCATCAGTTTAGCTGGAGAGCAAGGGCACAGCCGTCCGTCCATGACGAACGACATCCTTATGTGTTTGATGTGCACCCTGGTCCCTGTGTCTGTGATGATGCTTTGAAGTGAAAGAGCAGGGCGATTGGAAAGCACATTTAAATTGGTGAAAAATAAATAAAAACAAAACACCTTTTGGTAATTAATTAGTGAATGTTGCATGGTAAAGAATTCTGTTAATGATTTTTAATAAACATGTTTGTTTGCTGTTATCAAAAATTTCGTCTTTCCACGAGCACCTGGTTCAAACTAAAAATAGAAAAGAGAGGGAGAGCGAGAACAACAGCATTTATATAGGCGCAGTTTGGCACGCTCGGACTCATCCAAGCGAGGCGACCCCATTTCTCCCACTGGTGTTTATGTGAAGCACTAAAACGGCTGCCCCTTCAGGCAGACTCAGAACTGTAAAGATTCCCCTGCCTCTTTTGTCAGAATGCTACCGGTGCTCCAGCTATCTCCCAGATGTCACTGTAGCGTTGATGTCACACCAGCCCTCATTCGGGCTGAAATATTAGAGCCGCTCTCCCAGGGCCCAGAATGCATTAGAGCCTCGCTCTGCAGTCGGTGGAAAACAAATTTGGTTCTCTGAGGATGTAATTGAGTTTGATTGATGTGATGGCTGTCTTTCAGGCGCCCCACCAGCCTGGTCAGCCAGGCTTCAAATTCACAGTGGCAGAGTCCTGCGACAGGATCAAAGACGAATTTCAGTTCCTGCAAGCCCAGTATCACAGGTAATAATTTACAGTTATATGCTTGTAAATAGCTTGTAAATTACAGTTTGGACAAAATGTGTTATATTCAGAGGCAACGAGAACAAAAACAAATGTAATCAGTGTTTAATTTGAATTTTTTTATTTTGCAATGAAGTGTTGTAAGATATGAGTTCATTTTGTTTGTGTTTATAAGCAGTGATAAAAAGGTCATGTTGTAACTGATATTTTTGTTTCATCACAGTCTTAAAGTGGAGTACGACAAACTGGCCAATGAGAAGACAGAGATGCAGCGCCATTATGTCATGGTAAGAGTTGCTAATGCGTATGTTGTTGTCATATAAAAGATGAGGGGAAGGTAGATGCCTTGATGTAGTGTAGTGGTTGCGTGTGTGTGTGTTTTAGAATGTGTTTGTGAAACCCCCTCTGGTGCTTTTAGTTTAGCCTCCTGCTTTATTAAAGGACCCTGACTGACTGCTCTTAGCCTCGGGCCCTTTCATACACCACCCCTTAGCCATAGGGGTCAATGACCAGAGCATTGTCCCCTCTTTTCCCTCCCTCCCTTTTCCCCCTCTTCTCCCCCTTCTCTCTACCTCCCTCTGTGTGTGGATCTGATTATTCTCCAAGGAGACGCTGCTCTCAGACAAATGCATGGCCGTAAATTGGGTGAGGGGTGATGGAGGAGTGCCAGAGGCGTCTGTGGGAAAATACTCAATCGCAGCAGAAATCCAAAGCCTCTGCATTATTGTGTCTTGGATAACCCGATTTTACACAAACAAACGGCTATATAAATTCAGTGGTAATCCTAATCACAAGCTGGATAATTTACACAACACCAAAGGCACAAACTCAACCGTAGATGTTCAGAAGATCAAAACAGCCTCACGGTAGGATTTGTGATCAGGAAAGTAAAACAAAGCATTTTGCGATGTAACTAAACAAGGTTAAACTGTGGAAGTGTATTCTCTTATCTTGTGTAAACACGCAAGCGATGACTTTAACCAATACCCAGGGACGCTAGTTAAACATTCCATTCACAGGAAAAAGCATGTCAGTCAGAGAGGAGGAGGAGAGGTTAGGTAAACACACTGTAGAATCCCCACATTGACTGTTTGCGCTGATAGTGTCAGCATCTAGACTTGCAGAGGACTGTTGAGATTATGGGGAAACCCTGTTTTTTGTTTTGTTTAAATAAAATGTCCTTTTTAAGAGAATGTTTCCTGTGTTTCTCATGTATATGTATCTTAAGTGTGCAAAAAGCTTTAAAATTGTGATTTGAATTTAGTTTTGATTTTACTCTCATTCCCATTTTATAGCAAAATCTGAAAATATTTGTAAATTTTAATATGTTTGGAAACTTGATATGAATCTGTAAAATAACTATTGACAATAGAAATTGTTTTTTATTGTACTGATTGCTGTTAAGTTTCCAAGACTTTTAAAATTAACAGATTAACAGAATAAAATTAACAGATATTTAACAGATTTTGCTTCAGCATGGGAAAGTTTGTCTAGTATTTGCCTAAAAATCTTCTTTATTCAATCTTTATATTGTGATTGAAAAAAAAAGTAGTCACAAATGACTTTCATAGAAGTGTCATGGAATTTCATTTGTTAAAATTTGGCTACGCTTTACTAAAGTTATTTTTTTTTGGATTTTCATTTGTACTCCATTATGAATATCATACAGAGAAAGAGAAGCTGTGCAGATGTAAGACACTGTTACGGTACATGATTTTGAAGTGCGCATCAAAAGCCTGTTCTCCTCTTACCACCTGATGTTTCCCTAGAATCTGACTTTCTTTTCCTCTCTCTCATATGAGGTGGAAATGTTTGATGTGGCTCGGATTGTACAAAAAACTGAATACTTTCCTTTTCCCTTTTTTCCAGTACTATGAGATGTCCTATGGGCTGAACATTGAAATGCACAAACAGGTATGTATTCTTTTGATCCATGTTCACACAATCTCTGAGAGCACGCTGTGTAGATGTCAGTCAAGGCAGTCGCACTGGTGTGCTAGGAGACAAGTGAAGTGTGCTCCATAGAGATGATGAGAGAGAGGATTGAATTCTTTTGAGAAGTTGGAAACGGGCTAGAAGTCAGGACGTTACAAAGACACACACTCAGTCAACCCTCTTTTCCTGTTTGTGCTGAGTAGAGTGTGATCAGACAGCTTTGATAAGATTAAAGGAAGGACTTTGGCAGGAGGGGCCATGTGATTTATTGAGGGAATGTGGTCTGCAGAGAAACTATTATGCAAGCACATTTAAGACAACCTATGTAAATTAAAGCCAAGAGATAAATAGATCACTATTAATTCTTTTTGTCTGATCAGTTATTACCCTGCATTTTCTCAATGTGTATGATATTTCCTTGATACTGTCCTTCAAGTTTAGTCTTCTCTTTCAACAAATTTACAAAGACTAATATAATATATCCTAGCAATATTTTGATGCACATTTCCGGTCCCCTTGGTAAAAATGAGATTGTGTTGCGCACCAGATGTAGTTAGGTTACCTCAAGAGACAACCCAGCCTGCTCCCCTCTCCACCTTATGAAGGTTAATAGCATTAGGGTGGAGTTAGTGGATAGTGATCCATCAGTGTCCACAGTGCAAGTTCTTTGCTTGTCAGGCCCCTTGCCCCCGTGATGGCTCCTGTTAGCCACTTATCTCCCTGATAACAGTAGAAAGACAAAAGAGAAGAAAGCGTTGGGGGTGATGTAAACAGGTTAATCGACTGATCCGTTTTAGCATCTTGACTTTTATCTGTAGATGCACTATTTAATACATATTTTCCAGCTACTTGGATCCACGTTGAACTGAATCTTGGAAGGAATTACAGGCAGGGAGTGGTTAACCAACCGAGTTAGCACAGATCCGTACTGTATTATTCTCAGCATTGAGGATTTATTCCAACCGCCAGGCAATCCATTCCTCTTTCATTCCAGCGTAGGTGCTTTGTATTTTAAACAGTTAAGGCGTAATGCAGATTTTAGGATGCACGCTAGCGTCTGATACCTGCAGACAGCCACAGTAATGGCAGCTGGTCCATGTCAATGAGCTGCTGTGATGACTGAAGCGCTCTCAGTGTGGCTTATTTCAGGTCGGTCGACTGAGTTTTTTACCTGTTGTGAGATTTTAAGGGAAGCTCGCTCCCTCCTTGCTGTCAGACACAGATTGAGCCAGTCATCCCCGGCTTGACGTGAGAACGCTGATAAATGATTTATACGGGATGCCCTAGGAAGTGTTTGCTAACTGCTGGATTGTCCCTCTCTATGTGAGCCAAAGTAAACTGACTGGCTCAGTGAGGTGAGTACACATAGCCTCTGTTAAAGTAGTAAGGATTGTGGGAATCAGACTTGCTTCATCACCATGTATATAGTGGTTAGGTTAGGTTACCTGCACAGAAACACACAAAAACGTGCATAATGTAACAGGGTTGCCATGCCGATCGATGCAGGTAAATCTCAGCTGCGCGTTAACAACCCTGTTAAGCAGCACGCTCGTCTCCGCCACACACACACATATATATGCAGGTAAATATATATGCAGGCTATATATAAATATATATAGACCTTGTTATACCTTTAGTATTAAGTATGAGGCTGTCAGAGAGCATTACCACCCTCTCACCCCAGCAGAATACAGGGCCCATCAACCAGGCTAGGTCAAGTATTGTTTGTGATGGAGACACATGCCTGGAAGGACCAGTTGTTTTCCTCTATATTCAATGCTCATCAGCGTCTCACTCCATTCTGCTGGCGCTGATGGCAACAGACAAATAGCTTTCAGCATGCCATTGACAGCCTGGCCCTGGAGTGCTCTTGAAATGGTGCTAGACAGGTCCGAGTACCTGTAATTGTGTACCAGAGCGTGAAGCTCGCCACTTAAGAGGCAGGCTTTCATCTGCTTAAAGTGACATCCCATTTTTATCTGCGGTTGTAGCTAAAAGCTTGTCTGCTTGTCCAGCTCGACGCACAGTGTCGCTTTCATCACAGACGCACACATTATGCACAGCACACGCTAGCTTTTTACGTATGTTGCTGTTGTCTGACTTGTTTTCCCCCGACATCAGGATTGTTTTTGCAAGATAAAGCATGAAGCTTTGGAGTGAGCGTCAGATAAGGCAACCCTTGACCTCACTGGGCCAGCTGTCAACGTCACGTTAAGCCCTTAAGGAATGCGTTCGATGCTCCCCAGCCCACCGCAAATCCTGTCAAATGTTAGGCTGCTATTGACTCGGTTTATCTCGGCAAATAAGGATTATACACTGAGCAGGCTTTTCAACCGTTTTTGTTGATGTATTCTGCTAGTATTTTTTTAGTAGTCTAGTTAGGTCTCTGAAATCTAAACCTCTGCTACCCTCTTGATCCTGTTGTTTTGGTGAACCACACTGTCATGTTATCATGTTTACATCCTCACATCAAAAGTGTTTGTTTGATTGTAGTATATAAGACTGTATAGAGAAAAATTAAGGTGAGCAAATTATAGAAATGTTTGTTGTAGTTATGGTTGATAACCCTATAGCTCTTTGAATTTGGTAAAACACTCCATTTTCCTTATGACTCTAATGGGTATTGTTAAAATATTAAACCAATACAACCTTTTTATATTGTGTATTAATAAGTGAAATTTATTTTTGACTGATTTATCTGATAGAACATCAGATTTAAATTTTTTTTATATTTTTATAGTTGACAAATATATATCTAAATGTGTCCTATGGTGTGACAGCAAACATGTAAAAAAACACGCATAAGAGAGATTTATATTTATTGTTAAAAAATGTTTAGAGGGATTTCTTTTCAATGTTAGTTTTTTTTTTTCTAAATGTTAGCTATGTCACACCATAGGACTAATTTACGGTATATTTGTTAACCACCCATATTGTCTATAGCATGACCTGCCACACGTCTAAATGCTTTGATGGGAGCGAGTGAAACTTCCTTGGGTGTTACAGAGTGTCTTGTAAAGAAATATTGTGTCTGGCTCCTGCAACTGTTTCGCATTTTCGGCAGTATGTTATAAATAATTTCCCGGTCGGCGCAGAGCTGCATGTTTGCTATTGAAATGAAAAATAGAGGCGAAATCCCTGTGATGTGTTTGTGCTCCGTTCTGGCCCTGGCTTGAACTGAGCTTCATAAATTCTATAGATGATATATCTGTAGCAGAGTTATTTTTCAGAGGCTTTCCTGACGCTCTCCTTTGGTCTCGGTCAAAGCCACTGCCAGACCTGTGATGTGAGCTCCTTTCATCACTGGAAGAGGCTGTGATGTCTGCCGTGCTGTTTGCTGCCGGCTTCTGATGATGGAAGGGTAAAGAGATGGAGCATATCATACTGTAGCTGTGTGTAGCCTTTGGGTGGAAAGCCCTGGCTTTACCCCCACCCCTTCTCTACTGTCATGTGTTCTCACAACGACCCCACATCATACTCTCCTATCGCTCGCCTTTTTATCCTCCATTCGTGCGTGGCACTCATCCGATCGACAGGCCGAAAATTCAATTTAATGACCTGCCTGTGTGCACGTAATATGATTTTACAGGCTGTTACGGTCAAGCTGAGGTACCATTTGCATAATGATAGGCGCGCGATAGGAGACTGGGCCTGCTCGGCTGCAGTTGCCATGGAAACGGTCAGGCGGGTGGAGAGAGAATGAAGGTCGGGTCCCTGCGGTGGGCTAGATGAAGGGGGGACTTGTGGGTGGGTGGGATGCTGAGAAAATGAAGAAGGTGTGGTCTGGTGAGGGTGGAATGTGCTCCAGCTCCTGATAGGTCTGGACCTTATCCACCTTTGTTTATTAGACAAAAGAGACATAATATCGGGGTGATACCTTTTCTGTTTAATTGTTCTTAATACATACACAATTAATGTTTTTTAAACTAAGAATCTTTAAATGTTCTATTAAAGTGTGGTTCTATTAAGACCACTTATGTGCAGGTTTTGGATTGTGGAAAGTCATAAATTTGGGATTTTAAAAACAGATTTTTTGTGGTCAGCACTTAAGTCTTTTATCACATTTGTCTGCTTCCAACATGTCCACAGGGAACGTCTGCATTATTTAACATCTGCTAAACAACAGGAGTTGGCAGTCATTTTGTTGTGAAGACATTTGAAATGAACAGAATCAGCCTTGCTGCAACACTTGCTGCAAGGGTTTCTTTAATGCATTTACATTTAAATCTTAACTATCATCACTTCATTCGTGTAAAGTTAAGAGTGAAGAGGTGTGTGGCAGTAAACTGTACCTGTAGGCTGATATGAGGTGAAGCGCAGTGGTGTTCTTAACACAGCTCCAGTGTTTCTGGCTCATTCTCGGTGTGGTTTGGAGTGTTCACTCATCGCAGCTGTGCTCTCTCTCCCCTGGGCTCTCATAATGTTTTAAATATTTCACATGTCAATATCACGCAGTTTGGAGTGTGCCGAGTCAAGCGGTTCTGATTGCTGTGGTAATTGGCTTAATCGTTGGGAAACGCTAAAAAGGCTTAGTGGTGCACTTTAACAGAAGTAAATTAACCCTTTTTTTTTACTTTTCCCCTCTTTTCTTTTCCAGACTGAGATTGCCAAAAGGCTCAATGCGATTCTAGCCCAGATTATGCCTTTTCTGTCACAAGAGGTGAGCTTTACAACATTTAACATTGTTTTGTGCCAAATCTCAAAGCTTGAAAACTAAATCAATGTGCTTCAATTATTATTAAGAAGTGTCAGGTTATTGAATTTGCTTTGAAGCTGAATTTAATCTTTTTTTCTCCTTTGCAGCACCAACAGCAGGTTGCACAAGCTGTTGAACGTGCTAAGCAGGTGACAATGACAGAGTTGAATGCCATCATCGGGGTACGTGGACTTCCCAATCTGCCTCTGACCGTGTGTATACCCCTTTAATTACTTCATTTGACCCTTAGAAAGGGGCAAACCTGCACTTCTTTTGATACAAATTGATATTTAGTAGCCCTGTAAAATATTTAAAGATTAATTAAAAACCACTAGCTTAATCATGTGCAGGTTAGCCCCTCCAATAAATGTCTTATTGCAAACTGCATGCAACCTGAGTCTTAACCAAAATGTGTACTTGTGTAGGCTTGATTGAGGAAGTATGCTTGTGTGTTTGTACATTATGTGCTTGTATTTCCTGATGCGTTACCTTTTGGCCCCTAATTGTTTATCTAATGTAAGGCCAGACACTGTTCCTGTCCTTCCTCTATATGTGGCCCAAGTGTCCTTAGCATCCACCATCCCTTTAGTATGTGTCCAGAAGCTGTTGAGAGCTTCCTTTAGAGGCTGGATACTTTTAATTAGATCAGGTTTTACAGGGAAGCTTCAATCCTCTCCGCTTTCCTGGATTATATGGGGAATTAAAGACAAATAGGATCTTGCACATACGCGCCAAGATACTACACCTATTTCTTACCTAGAAATTCTCCTAATAGTTACTTATTGATCCATCAAGTGACCCAGATCTCTATCAACATGTAGAGAAAAACAAATCTGACCCTTGTGCATCCGGAGCAGAGCCAGCACTGATCTGATTACAGCATTTGACCCTGCTTTGATTTACCTCCTTAAGAATTACCCTACACAAGAGGAATCTGATAATAGGGAGGTGAAGGTTTGAGGGTGGGTTTGATATCGCAATTCAATTAGATCCTCAACAATGATGCTTATTCTGAGATAATTCCTGGAAGTCTGAAGCGGGCAGGCATGTGGTCGCTCTTAAATACCATGATATGTTCTGGAAAGATCACTTTGTGATAGCTTTGATGTTATTTTACAGCAGGAAATTTTATGGGTTAGTAACTCTTGAGAATTGAATTTGGACTAATTCTTTTAGGAGCCATAAAAAGTTTACTTTATGCTTGCCAATCACCTGACATCATGCTGTGCTTAAGAAGTATAAGTAAAAATACAGTTCTTAGCCTTGAGAATATTTTCATCGCATGTTGGGGTTTGTCTGTTTCCGCAGCATGAGAAGGACTACACACCTGTCTGAAAGAATCATAAATGTTTTTTTGGGTAGGTGAGCATTTGTGATTCACATAGCAGACCCATGTGTGCATGCTCACGAAGGTGCCAGAGTCTTCATAAATAGTATAAGGCATAGGTGAGACGAGAGCTACACACATTCTTTCTCAAAGCAAAAACCAGCATCTCTTATTGATGAACCTCAGAGCCGGTAATAGGATGCATCTAGGGCAGCTGTTTTTTTCTGCTGTGCTATGACTTTGATCAGAGGTCTTAAGATGGCCTCCTACTGCAGCTCAGCATTTATGCCCCCACCAAGCAGTGTGTGTGTCTATCTATGCCTATTTATTTTAGAAAAGCAGAAGAATTCCAATCCACATTGTATATTTTCCTCAGTTTTTACCCCATGCTCAATTTCCTCCTTGATCTGTTTGGTCAGGTCTGGCTATCAGGGTTTTGGGGGACCTGGTGGAGGGCTTGCTGTAGAAGGGCTTTTGTTTTCTTGTTTCATTTAACATTTTTTGTTGCATTGAACATCTAATTGGCTGTTTTATTTTTACTAAGGAAAAACATCATTTTACAATTTTTTAGCAGCTACATAGAGATCAAATCATCAGTGCGCTAAAAATATGAAAAGTTGTTTTACCAGTAGATTCAGTAGGTGTGTGGAGGTATAGATAGCTCTCTATTAAGACGTGTGCTGTGGGCCCAATTAACTGTGTTTGTAGCCAAGAGGGCGAATCATGGGGCTTTATGTTTTGATCCCCCTCGAGCCTGTACGTTGCATGGTTACAGCGCTAAACTCATGAGGACGTTGTTTAGCTTACACACGTGAGAATAGAAGTAAGTGTTTGTCTGATGTCCGCTTGTTGTATATGTCTGTTTTCACACTGTGCCAGTGTTTGGCGTTTTGCTGTAAGAGAAAGATTAGCAGCAGTTGAGAAGGTCTTTATGTAGGAATATTAAATTACTGGCGGCATTTTATTTCTTTATTTTCACATCTTCATGGCCTGGGCTCTAATGAGGGTTCACTTATTGTCCATGCATATTAGACATCAGTGGCTCATTAGCCGGAATGAGCGGGGAGGCTCTCCCCCATGAATCAACTGCTGCTTTAATTTCCCATGTGGTCAGTCATCTCGGAAGCCACACAGAATCACTTGCTTTTTATTCCTGGTAGTTCTTCACTTCCTGACATCGTCACCACCTCTCTCGCAATCACTCACTTCCACTCTCGTCTCGCCATCTCCCTCCTTTTTTCCTGCCCTTTCACTTCCTCTTCAAGCACATACGCCACCACCCACGCTCGGTGCCTCTCCCTGACACACGCACACCTCGCACGCTCCCTTATCACATCTCCTCACAGATCCACACTCTGAGGCACGGCTTATAATTGGCTTGGCAGCTCTGTTGTGTTGGGGAGGGTAAGGTTGCAGGTTCAAATCCCAAGGCGAGCTCTTCTATATACCATTCGCTCTCCTGCCAATCTCAAAGGCCCCGAGCCTCAATATACAGCCAGCTGTGCAAATAATCCGCAAAGCTGTTAGCAATTATACTCAACCCGAATAAGGGCTTGTGATGGACATCTTAATAATGATTTACCCACTGGAAAGGGCAAGCTTTTAGAGCATTCCAGACTTATAAATAAGCCTTTAGTATTGATATTTACTTATGGCATGGCATTAATGACCTGCTGGTAATTCTGAAAGGTTGTACCACTGCGCTCGCCGTACATAGCCAATAACATCTACCCTTTTCTCGTCGAGAGCGAAAACATGCCAGGATTGTTGGATAATGACCGTAAATGGTCATTGATTGACTTGAGGTCTGTTAAAAGTGGGGAGATATATGCTATAACAGCCACTTGAATAATTCATTTTTCCTGTGGATGCTAATAAATTGTGGAGGATGGGTTGTTGTTGTTTTTTTTAAACTGGCCGCTCTGCTAAGTATTATTTAACCTTGTTTTAAACTGCTCGCTTCCCATGCTGAGTGGTTTTTAATTCTCATCGTTATCTCCAAGCTTTTCAAATATTGATGGAGGTATTGGAGGCTTGAACGCGTGCCAGCGCAGGACCCCTCGCTCTTGGCCGCCGCCACCGCACTACACACACACACACACACACACGAAGGCTCAGCCCAGCTGCTCTTGAAGTGCTGTTTAAAGTTTGGTTTTCTCAAGTGACTCATACTATGTGTAATAACCAGACCCAAATGTGAGGGGAGTAAATATAGCCGTCCAACGTTTTGATGGGGCTAAGGAGCAGGTGGTGTTAAGCCAATGAGCTGACAGCATTCCAGCGCCTGCTGTCTTTAAACTGTATCTTAAATAGGGCTTGACAACTCTCGTTTGGCGAATGCAGAAACGAAAGAGGGTTTTTTCCTTTTTTCATTAATTGGGTGAATGCAGAGTGTCGAACGGACAAATGAACCATGCAATTCAATACAGAGTTTGTGTTAAGAGTTTGCTTGCCCAAAAAAGCTTTTAAAATTTAAGGGTTTACAATTTCTCTAATCTCCTGGCAACATAAAACATGGTTTTAAATGTGACGTCCAATGATGTAAATATCTCCCCGACCACACCTGTGCTTCTGAATGGGGCTACTCGGGAGCTGTTTGTGTGTAGTTTTGTGCCATGTATCTCTGTGTCTCTTTCCCTCCGGCCCACTTGTCGTCTGTCTCTCCACAGCAGCAGCAGCTCCAGGCTCAGCACCTCTCTCACGCTGCCCACGGTCCTGTGGCTTTACCCCCCCACCCTTCTGGCCTCCAGCCACCAGGAATCCCGCCGGTCACTGGCTCTGGCTCGGGCCTGCTGGCTCTGGGAGCCTTGGGAAGTCAGCCACACCTGCCTGTGAAAGATGAAAAAAACCATCACGACCTGGAGCACAGAGGTAAAGAGCACACATACACACGCTTCTCTCATTTAAAGCCAGGAGAGTGGAACATTAGTTGCTCAGCCGTACAGACCTCTTATGTGACTAAAACTCTTGTCTCATAACACTCCTCCTCCATCGTTATTATTGCTGCTCGTATAGGCTGCTGACATTATTGACCTTCTTAGGCTGGCTTTATAGGAGTATGCTACTCTTATGGCTTTCCATTTAAGGATGAAGTCTGTTTTTAAAGGCGATGTGTGATTAAAAGAAAAAAGATCCTCAATAAATTTTTTAAAAATATTTGCTTGTCTTGAGGAAAAGTGAATGGTGCACATGGATTTTGAGCATGATTTTCAAGGCAAATAATGGATTAAATTTCTGTCTTTTCCTCATGCAAAGCCTTTGTTTGACTGTAGTTCTTTATGGAGTTCTTTTATGATGGTTTTTATGGTTCTCTTTTTTCTGGAGCTCTTTTTCCATTGAAACACCTGGTTAACATTCACTTTTATTGAATAGAAGACTGCAGCTTGAGCATTCTGCAAAATGTTTTGAAATGAGCTGCAGTAAATTACATCTTTTTCAAAAATTCTTATAACCCGCAACTTTTACACAGCATTCTGTCACTTAGTTTATCCAGATTATGAAAAATGTTTATCTGGCTGCATTGTGTATAGGTAACATTGCATATATGACCCGTTAACTCTGTCATTTGGTCATGGTAACTGACTTTTGTTTATCTTATGTTTTGTCTTGCCGTTCCGCGTGACTTTCAAAACCAACCGGGTTCTGCTGACTACAGAGAGTACGGTGAGTATCGACTTTCCTGTTTCCTCGGTTTCCCCCTTCTCTGCATTTGTGTTCAATAGCTTTGATCCAAAACCTAGTGAACCGGCGACATGGGCAACTACCTTCAAAGATAACAGGCAACCTTCTAAATGACACAGCTAGCACTTCACATGGGTGATGCGACTTGCAGGTGATTTAAATAGTTAAAATAGTGTAATTTTTAATAGTAATATTTGTTTACTATTTATTAGTTTTCAAAGTATAAGTATCATAATTCTACCATCTCATCTAGTTTATTTTTTTCTCGGAGCTGATGCCTGCTTAGGCCATTCACTAGGTTTTGGTACAAAGCCAGTATGTCTTAGTTTTACTGGGTGAAAAGCACCTCTTGGCCCATTTCATGCCTAAGAAAATTTCCATTAATGTAAATGTCAAGTAAGATCCTTCATCCTGAAGCACACGCAACTCGTGCACGAAAGGGTAATCTGCGTTCATTAAAATGACTAATAGAGAAACAAGCTTTTTATGAAATAAGCACTCGCATCTCTCCGCAGATGGGAAATGACTCGTATTACAGCGCGCAGATTAGCTCGGCTCTATAATTTTATCACAATTAAAGACGACGTCGGCTCCCTCCCTCCTTTGTGGGATTTATTTTATCCCTCTCTCTTCTCCTCCCCACCCCTCTGCTATCTCAGCTTGTTTACCACCCCTTCTCTGCTCTCTGTTGCTACCGCGATAAATATGTATGAGCACAGGCACGGGAATTGTTTTCCTCCCTCTCATCTCCGTGCCCTTGTAAAAGGCATTTATTCAACGGGGCTTAAATCTCTCTGATGGCTGATTGTGGCCGTGAGATTGGGTTTCTGTCCGCCCGGCAAGGCCTGAATGGATGCAGTCATGTCTGAGGCGAAGGAAGCCCTTCTGGCGGTGAGCGGCCCGGGCGCAGTTGTGCCGCTGATGTTGTCTAAGGTCATCTGATAGCACGCCGGTGACTCTGCTTAATGAGTCACGCTAAGCATCTCTTTAAAGGTCAGACATCATGCAAAGAGAAGGAGAGAGAGAGACAGATTCTATTGGGCGCTCGGCCCAGTCTGCTTCTTCATCTTCTCTACTTAATTTCCATTTACGCTTGCGGTGATGTGGAGGCCTTTTGCCCTAACAAATCTTGTTGCTTTACACTTGGTGAAGGCTGTTAGGAAGGAGTCAGTTAAGCTTTAGGAGCTGGATTGTGTTGAGAGCTCTTAGAAGAGCCTGTCTAGTTCATAGTAAAAACTCCCTTATTTTTTGCATCTGTCTGCCCTGTAGTCATTGTCTGGTTGGACCACATACTCGCAGTCAGTTCTGGGATGAGGACTGGGAGATACCAAAACATGACGCAACAAGGGCTATTACATGCTCCTAGACATGCAGCCCAAGTCGGGTCCTCACAGATGAAGGGTCGTTGTTGTGCACTGACGTTCTGTTCATGTCTTCCCGAAGCTGTTTGTTGTCTATTTCAGATGATTGAGAGAATGAGAGTAGGAAGGGAGGGTGGTGGTAGTGAAAACAAGCTCCTCTTTGGTCTGGTTAACTGTCTGCTCTGTTGTGCGGCCAAGCACATTTTTCTGTGTTTAGTCTACTGTGGGTTGTTAGATACGGCTTGGCAAGTCCCACTGTATTATGTTAGATCTGTTTTGGGTTTTTGACTCTGCTGGTTGGAATGAATTGGACTCTTTTAAAGTGTGTGGTTTTGTAGTGATAAGAATTACTCTGTTTTAAGTCCCGCTTTGCTATTGTTATCCAAGCTTGGATCTCTATTAAATTCAACAGCTGTGAAGTTCCTGCCATTCTAAGAGCAATTGTTTCCAAATCTAAACTGTTTTATGTAATGGCACGAAGTCACATGGGTCTTATGGGAGTTATTTTCATGCTTTTAAAGTAAAAAACAAATGAATCAATTAGGTTTCTGTCTGTTTTCTCCCCAGAACAACTCCATCTCCCCATCAGACAGCCTTCGCACAACCAGTGAGAAGCACCGCGGCTCCTCTGATTACAGCCTGGACTCCAAGAAACGCAAAGTGGAGGACAAGGACAGCATGAGCCGATATGTGAGTTCTGTGACCTGCGGCTGTAATCTAAGAGACTTTGTAACGAAACTCTGATAGCTTATCTACTGCATCATTATTGTGTTTTCAGGACAGTGATGGAGACAAAAGTGATGATCTTGTGGTTGATGTTTCAAATGAGGTAAGATATTTAAAGTAAGATAAATAGCTTTATACTACGTCACAGTTTAATTCTTGATTTTGATTGGTTAATAACTATTAATATTATTTGCTCTCATAAGCAAGATGCTTGTTTGTCAGTGTATAAAATTTTCTGCATTTTAGAGACAGAAGCCTGACAGACACCTACATTTGCTAACTGTGCCATCAGCAGGATAACTGATTCTGCTTTTAAATTATTGACAATTAATGCGCAGTATTGCAGCATGCAGACTTAAATTATTTAACAGTCTATCTTCAGTTATTCCTTATATATGTGGTCTTAGTTAAATATTCATTTTTGTGTAATAGGACCCTGCCACACCCAGAGGCAGTCCCGCCCACTCCCCTCCTGAGAATGGCATAGATAAGCCCCGCCCTGCAAAGAAGGACACGCCCAACAGCCCCGCCTCTGTGGCCTCCTCCGGCAGCACCCCCTCCTCTAAAAACAAGGAGCACGGCCATGTAAGGATCTCTCTCTCTGTAATACAGATCTAATACCTCATAGATATATCCAGTTCTTTTAAACTGTAATAATCGGTCTTGCACTATATAAAATGTGATTATAATTTTGTTCTGTGCCTCTGATACAGAATTATAGGATATGTTTTGATGAGGGAAGGCGCTTGGCAATGGAAAGCCTTGAGCGCCCTCTGATCTTCCAGTCTTTCTCTCTCTAATGGCTCAAAAGTGAATGTCTGTTTCTCAGCCTCAGCTTTAAATACATCTGTAAATGTCAGGGATAATGCATTCCCCTAGCTGGATCAGTCGTGTCTTCCCTGCTAATAACTCAATGCGTTTAACCATTCTGGTCCTGTGCATCAAAAAAAAAGATTAGCGAGAGAGAAGCGAGAGAAGGATAAAACGAGCCTCATCTCTATTGTAGCAGTAATGGGTTTGGGGATAAATAGCAGGGTTTATGGTTTCGTAGGAGTAGTGAGTTTGTCAAAAATTGGATTGGATTAGGTTCAGGCAGCACTTAAATCTTCTGCCTGGATGCTGCCTCGTTTGGGGGGGATTTTAACTCTGTTTTCACTATCTCTCTCTGTGTTTTTCTCTTCTCCTCCCTTTCTACATCTGCAGAATGACAAATCCTCCACGCCTGGACTCAAGTCCAACACCCCCACACCTCGTAACGATGCCCCCACACCGGGTACCAGCACCACCCCTGGGCTACGGCCTATTCTGGGCAAACCTCCGATGGAAGCTCTGGGTGAGTTTCTAATCAACGCCCGCATTAGAAAGGATGCCATTTTAATCTGGAACATCACCTCCCGCAGCGTGCCATGCAAACGCAGCCAGTACTGTAACCAGAAGAGAGTTCTTTGCATATGGAAATTATCCAAAGCTTTTGCAAATTTCTAGGCTTGCCTTTTTAGCAGAGCTTAAAGCAGCTTTCATAAGACGCATCTTTGAAGCGGCTTAGTATAGGCATGTCTTTGATTGAGATTTATCTCCCTGCTTCCTGAGTTCAGCTCCTTTTCCCGTGGTTGACTGATGCTGATTTATGGTTGGCTGTGTGTCTCTGTGTTTTCAGCCGCCCCTGCTCTGCGCACCCCCCTCTCCTACCCGTCTCCTTTTGCCATGATGGGCCACCATGAGATGAATGGCTCTCTCACCAGCCCTGGAGTCTACGCAGGCCTTCACATCTCCCCTCAGATGAGTGCGGCGGCGGCTGCTGCCTACGGACGCTCGCCCATGGTGAGTGTGTATGCGTTTACGCAATGTGTGTTTGTAAGCGTGTATCTCATAGTTGGGGCATATTGATTATGATTCTGAATTTACATGGGTCAGAACTGGGAATCATTGTCATTAAGGTCATGTCATCAAATTCAGTCTAATTTGTCAATTTAAAACCGAATCGAATTGTGAGGAGCTCAGGAATTTCCACCTCTGCATTAAAGTAAGCCTTGACCCCACCTTACCTTTCTCTCCCCTATTTCTTTTCATTTTCTTGCTCGCTTTCGATCTCGCTCTTCCCTCAAACCCCCGCCCTCAGATTGAAGGGAGAGCGTAGGGTGATGTAGTGTGTGTGACTGGGTGTGAAATAAGCGTTACATTGACTGGGCTCTCAGGCAACCTCACTGCCTACCGTCTGATTGCTTCATCCTTTCGGGTAAATGAAGAAGCAGTCTGAGAATCATTCCTCTGGGGTTGCATGTTTTTACAGTATGCATTGATCTAGTAGAGTTAAATTCAGTGGATGATATATGCAGCATGAATTTGTGCATTTAACGTGGATTGCCGTTCTAACACAACGTGTATCGTTGCAGGCGGGTTTCGAGCATCCTCATATGAGAGCCCCGGCCCTCCCTGCCAGCCTCACCTCAATCTCTGGAGGAAAACCGTAAGTGTCCAACATAGCACTTGACCGCTCTCTCTTCCCACAGTATTTATGTAACGGAGTGCTTAAGTGCACAACCTTTCCCTCTTAATAACTCATTTCAGACTACTTGCTCATATTGTTGTAATTGATTTAATTAACCCACTTCAATCAGTGCGCCGTTGGCTGCGAGATTACTAAAGAGGTCTCTCTCTCTGGGTCTGTCTGTCTCAGAGCCTACTCTTTTCACGTCAGCGCTGACGGACAGATGCAGCCTGTGCCCTTCCCTCCCGATGCTCTGATTGGTCCAGGGATCCCCCGCCACGCTCGTCAGATTAATACCCTCAGTCATGGGGAGGTTGTGTGCGCCGTCACTATCAGTAACCCCACTCGCCACGTCTACACCGGAGGCAAGGGCTGCGTTAAGATTTGGGACATCAGTCAACCTGGAAGTAAAAGTCCAGTGTCTCAGCTAGACTGTCTGGTAAGGGTCAAAAGCATAAGTATTGTAATTATTTGTTGCTAAAACTTGAACAATCGTGTTTTAAACTCTTGCATTAAAAGTGCACCTGGAACAGTTATGGTCACAATTAATTTGTATGAAAAAAGAGTAGTAAATACTTTCACTTTTAGAAACTATTCCTTTAAAACAACTGTTGCTACTACTGCTATCATTTGTACTGGTTAATTTTACAACATTTGTAAACGGCACAGTCAAATACAGGTATTGCATGTCAAGCAGTTGAATAAATTGTTCCACTCCATTAGTTCATCACCTCCTAACACTGAAAGACATTTTGTGTTAATTGTTTGGTGGTTTCTGCATTGCCTCACATTATTTGTTTGTTCAACAGAACCGTGATAACTACATCCGCTCCTGTAAGCTGTTGCCGGATGGTCGTACTCTGATTGTTGGAGGGGAAGCCAGCACTCTGACCATCTGGGATCTTGCCTCCCAGACACCTCGCATCAAAGCCGAACTGACCTCCTCCGCACCAGCCTGCTACGCACTGGCCATCAGCCCCGACGCTAAGGTGTGTTTCTCCTGCTGCAGTGACGGCAACATCGCCGTCTGGGACCTCCACAACCAGACCCTCGTCAGGTGGGCAAGAATTTATTTTGTTACAATTCTCTAAGATTTAATAGAGCGCTTAGAAGTGGAGTTTTCTCATACTGTATTTGTCATGCTTTGCAGGCAGTTCCAGGGCCACACAGATGGTGCCAGCTGCATTGACATCTCTCATGATGGCACCAAGCTGTGGACGGGTGGTCTTGACAACACAGTTCGTTCCTGGGACCTGCGAGAGGGACGGCAACTCCAACAGCACGACTTTACATCTCAGGTCTGATCCTGACTTTTGTTGTGTCATCTTTTAAGCAACACAATAAAAAAACAAATGTGCTCAAACTCTGTGTTTTTCCCCAAATGCAGATCTTTTCTCTGGGCTACTGTCCTACAGGCGAGTGGTTGGCTGTTGGCATGGAAAGCAGTAATGTGGAGGTGCTCCACCACACCAAGCCTGACAAGTATCAGCTGCATCTCCACGAAAGCTGTGTTCTGTCTCTCAAGTTTGCCTATTGTGGTAAGAGACTAATATATTCTGTGATTCAAACTTGCATGCAAAAGAAAACGTCTTGAAGTCTGTATCCACTAGAGATCTCTCTTAAATTGAGATCTTTGCATTAAGTAATAAAGCAACCCTTCAGTTCAGCACATCTAACTTCTAACAGCTCCAGAACCTTGACTGTCCTTTCCTACCAGGCTTTTACTTGGCTTTCTGCGCATATCTCCATTTTGCCCGTACTCTGTTCAGAGCTCTAATTACGTTTGATTTCCCTTGACAAGGTAAATGGTTCGTGAGCACTGGGAAGGACAATCTGTTGAATGCATGGAGGACTCCCTACGGCGCCAGCATATTCCAGGTACAGAGATCAATACAGTCTGTCTACAGGAAATGTGTGGGCTGCCTGAGTCAGTAGAAAGGGCACAGTGACCGCTGGCTGACAGGCCGGGCCTCGATCAGCGGAAATGGGCAGGAGTATGTCATTAACGCTGGGTCCTGACCACTTAGTGCGGATGCGGGTCCGCTCGTGCAGCTCACTTCTACCAGCTTAAGAGTAAATAATGATAACCCTTCAAGTGTTTATGACTGCTCGGAGCTAATGCATCGTGAGAAGTGCTTGTATGCGTGGCTGTCAGCATTTTCTTTTGAGTAATAGCGGATGTCTGAATACTTTAATGCAGTTTAAACGCATGTTCGCTGGATTCATTGTGGCTCTTCTTTCCGCAGTCAAAGGAATCATCCTCGGTCCTGAGCTGTGACATCTCGGCAGATGACAAGTACATTGTAACAGGCTCTGGAGACAAGAAGGCCACGGTGTATGAAGTGATCTACTAGACTGAGGTAACAGGCTGGTGCGGCTCAGGCCTCTGGAGGAGGAAGGAGAGACAGACAACTTCTCACTCCACTGACTCTCCTGGTCAAACAGACAGGAATAGGCCCCATTTGTCTGTCTGAATGCCTGTCTCACACTTACTGACTATATGACTGACTCGCCGCAGCCCTGATCGAGCGGGTGCTGGGCTTGACCAGTGCTGAGCTATCCGGACTTGGACTCAAACGTGCAGCCCCAAAAGACCCCACCTCCACTATCAGTACGCTCAGCTCAGTTCATATGGCACTAGAGAACACTGTCTCGATGTTTCCTCATTTGCTGTTTTTCTTCAAAATCATTATTTGTTTCTATTTTTCTGCTCGCTACACGGTCAGGACGTTCTATAACGCATCGTGAAGCAGTGCTTCATTCTGAAACTTCATCTGTGTGGAGGCTATGTGAAAAGTGTACATAATGGAGTATTAAAATGCCTTTTATAGATTTATATTTTGGTGTCCAGTTACACTTGTGATGGTTATCATTTTCTCTCTCTCGTTCTCCTTGATGCTTCGTTTCCCCTTTGAGGTTTGGAAATTAGATTAAGACGTTTTTTCGATGGATATTCTATTCCGCTTTTTTCCTCCTTTTGAGAAGTTCATTTTCCAGGCTGACCTTTTATGGAAATCTAATTTACTTTTCCCCCCTCCCTCCTGAAAAACAATTTTGAGCTAAATCGCATTACAGAGTTTTTTTTGTCCTGTGGATTTTTTTTTGCCCACGCAAGGCACCCGAGACTACAATCGAGGCTTTGCAGGAAGGGGCAGTTCTGTTCTTAAACAAACTCGCTGAGCTTCAGTAACTCACTGTCTGCTCCGAAAAAGAGACTCCAGTCCCTCATCATGGGACACGGTGAACTGTTCACACCAGGATTTTGAATTAAGATTGTATTTACCAATTAGTAGAGGACTACTCTCAAACCTGTGACTTCATTTGTGCTATTGTTACGATCAGGACATAACATCGTGTCTCGTAGTGGACGACCCGGATTTTGGATAAATTGGTTATTCCCCCAACTCCTTCTGATTCCCAGTGACGTATACTGTGGTTTGTGTGGATAGTGTTCCATATACAGGAAGCTGCAGATAAGCCAAACGGACCATAACACTATCCGTACACACAGGCATTGGCTTATTGTCCAGCTCGTTTCTAGCATCACAATGTTAGTATCCCCCCAAAATAAAGAGCAAACGCCTGGTAGATACAGACACAACACACACCAAAGTATGTAGCAAACTGTGTTGTCACTGAAGATATGTACAGTTGTTGATAATTCAATAAACTGTTTTTGTAAAAAAAAACTGACATACGAATGCCTTGTACCTTTTTATATCTGTTTGTTGTAAACTAATATCATACTTTTTTCACTTTGTCCTTTCAGTAGCCTTATTGTAATGATGCATCAGTGGAGAGCCAAACTTCAAGGCACTTAAGGGAAAGCATGACGCAAACCCTGCTCTTCGGCCTCTCCGCATATTCTGTTGGTAGTAGAGCACTCTTATTAGGGGGTCGGCTCAGATGAATGCCCTCTCCAGGCCCTCTTTTTAGCTTGTTCCTGTATAGCGAGAGGCTCTTTGAGAACTCCATTGCCTTTCCCCTTTAGTGATGTTTTTGTAAGACTATAAAAGCATAGAATCTGATGGTTACGGCTATGAAACAGTCTCTCTGCTCCCCCCACGCAGACACAAGTGTGCATTTCCTGAGTGCATCTATATAGCAGCCCCTTCCTTTTCTGAAACTTTCTTGTTCTCAATCAAGAGGTTAAGGGGGACAGTAACAGGATGATAGATGGACGAGTGGATGGGCTGTCAATCGCTCCCGTCCCTTTTCATGTTTTCAACATAATAATTTGTCTTCTGTTTGTTAATGAAGATGACTTTAGGTAAGTCTCGAGAGATCTGTGATCTTGCTTTTGAGACATCTGCTTGATCTTTGTAAGAACAGCATTTATGAAACAGCTGTCGTCTTTTTGTCTGATTAGAAAATCAGTTTGCCCTGTGGTTAGCCTTGCATGATGGTAAAATTTGTGTCCCCATCATTAAAGTATCAAGATCTTCTTTTATGATTTAGCTCCAGTGGTAACATTAATGCAGACAATTCTTCCGTGTGGGATCAAGCAGGGTTTTCTCCGTCCATTTTGTGGTTTCGTAGCCGTTGATACTCTTACAATGAGTTTGAGTCTGAGCTTACAATTTGGATTTAACGGATACGGATCATTGCCAATGTGCTTCTGGCGTGAAGTTACCTTTCCTTAACGCCAATGGCGATGGACAATGTTTCCACTGGTAAAGACTTGGCAGGGGTCTGAAAACCAGTAATAATGGCCTAATCACCTGAGCATTGGCAGGTTTTAGCTTTATCTGGCATGGATGCGAAAGCCCCCTTGGTTCTGTGTGATTACAGCGTTTGATCTGGGTAATAATGTCTTTACTGTGGCCCTGCCTGAGCCCTGCGGGCACTGCTTCGCACTAATCCACACAGTGCATTCTAGTGGAATCGCGTTACACAAAGACCACCAGAGTTCTGTGCAGAGGAGTGGGAAGGGGGTGCCTTTGGTTGCCATGGAGACAGATCCCTTTTCTCTGCTTTTCAATCTCCCCTCCACCACCTCCTCTCTCTCCTTCTCCTCACTGGCTGCCTCTCTCTCTCCTGGGACAGATAAGCAGGAGGACAAGTTTCTGTGTTTACTTGACACAGTAGGGCCCTCCAATCCCCGAGCAGGGCTGACCCTGATAACACTGCCTGTTACAGCAGCAAACCACTGACAGTTGATAAGCTGTGGTGCAGTCATCTCCCCTCCCTGCATTTTCTCTTTGCCCAGGATAACCACAGCTACACATGCCGTGTTCATTTGGATTAGTGTGGATTCAATTGGATTATTCCTTCTGTGTTTAGAATGGTGATGTCCAAATGCATGCCACTGTTGGTCTAGGTGCTGTTTCCTTTTTGGTTTGGAACGATGATAAACTAAATGTCAAAGTTAAGGAATGTACAACAAAGTAATAAGCTACAACATGTTTTTCCTGACAACTTGGCCCTGTTTTTCACCTGGTATTAAGAATGGGTCTCCTGTGATCACCTCTTTCGTGAATATATGCTGAATTCAGGTAAAGTGGGCCATGTAATTAAACATGTAATTAAGATACCTAAATTTTAATTAAACATTTTAAATAAAATTTGTGGTTAAATTTAAGGTTCAGGTGACAGATTTTCATTTTATATAATGTGTTATTTGGATGGTATATAGCAGTAAACATTTTGTGATCATGCACATAATACAGATTTCTTTTCAGGTAAAGGTGCCAGCTGCCCTGGTAAAGTGGGCTTAATTTAATTTCCTTTATTTATAATAAAATAAACTCGCATTAATCTGTTACTGCATGTAAAACTGATGCTCCCAGAAACTTAATGTTTAAGAATTTGTATTTATTTTGCAATATAAGGACATGGATTTAACCATCTCTGAATGTGTTTAATGATCCAATCACAAAATGTTTTGCACCTTGTTTATTCCTTAATTCGACATTGTCCGCTTGTGATCGGATCACCCGAGACAGATCTTAATACCAGGTATAAACAAGGTCTTACTGACCTGGATCTGTGGTCTTATTCTTAGGCCACATTCCATAGGTACCTTGATGTTCTTGTGAATAGCTGACATTCCTGCGTGTTTGTCTCTAAAACTGCTGGCCTGTGTCCGCAGTCATATGACGACCCTAAAAGTCTTATTGACAATCAGGCTAATATGCCTTGATCAGAGTCACACAGTGTGGTCGTGTAAGATGTGGTATTTTTGGGCTGAGATGTCAGACTCAGGCTTTGTATTCTTTCCAGGCATTGAATTCCAGGCAGTAATTAGATGTTTCTGTAATGAGATTTGTGTGATACGTTTTTTCTGAGAAGGTACCGGCACTCACACACTTTGATGTTGAGATTAAGACGCGCACAAGAGTGCTTTTATGCCGCATATTAAGCCTACACGTTAATTACATTCTCACATAAATGTTGAGGTTTTAGGCCCAGCTGGGGGTTAAAATAAAGAACCTGCTTAATTATTGAAGCAAGAAACTGATTACTTTGTGAAACAAATGCTGTTTTTATTTTAACGCCTCGACTGCCTAGTGTACATGAAAACTGATTTGATTTGTGAAATAATTGCTCAACTTTATTCAAAAGAGAATTTACAAAAAGTGTTTAGTTGTCGGTCTTTGCTCTTGCTTCAATCATTATGACTGTACTTTTATGTTTTTAGTTAATGTTTATAATGTTTCTGGCTTTTTGTACTGTATTTCAGGTGTTTAATATTGTAAAATATAAGAGTAGCTTAAACCTAGCATCACTCGAAAATTTGTAAAACAGATTTTTTCGAGGTTGTTTGTTTATATAACATTGAGTTCATGGAACTCTGAACTACCAACAATATGGAAATGCTAAACAAGGTGAATGGGGTAGTTCACAGAATGCTTTCAGTTCAGGTTACAATTATCCCTAATGGGATTCTAAGAGGAGTCGAACACTGGCTAATTTCAAATAATAATGGGTGGTTTTTTTCTCCATTTAAAGTTTTTGGTTTAACGTCAGACCATGTTGTTATTGCAAAATGAAGTCTGAAACATCAGGGTGGCAGTATACTAACCATTCTGATTTAACAGGCAAATTCTGGCAACCATTCTCTGAAGATCGTTTACATGCAGGCAAATATTCTCTAGTTTATTATCAGAAATGGAGTGTGTTTTCTGTCTTCCTCTAAACATTTGTTACATGGAAAGGTCCGATTTTACTTGTCATGGAAATCTATGAATTATGAGGTTAACATGTAGAGTTGCAAATATCCAGTTGCAAAACAGCCTGATTTGCCTCTCTCAGGGTTGCCGTAGTCGATGGACCATCCAGACAAACGAAACGTACATTGAAGGCCATATGCATGTGTCACATGTTTAGTTGCAAGCATAAAAGACACAAAGGTTTTTATAACAATGTATTGTAGACAAACAAGCGCTAACTCTTTTGTTTGTGTAAATCTAAGACAACATTTTTTGCTACTCATCCATGGGCAGTAGAAAGCAGTGATTAAACAAAAAGGTAAATTAAGTTTATTATATGCTTAAAAATGTCAGTTTTTGAGAGACTGTGGCTGCACTGGGATATAAGTGTTTACATTATAGTTTTATACATTTTTTAAAGCCCTAACCTGTAGCTCTAATGCCAAGTTCAGAGATTTATTTACAGTATTTAAAAAAGATATACACTACTGTTTAAATGGATCACTTAAGTTACATCTTTCTCTTGACCTTACAAAACGTTGTATTTTTTTTTAAATTTTAGAAAATTATTTATGTCTAAAGTTAGGGGGTTTTTTTTCGCCTTTTTATATTTGTTTGGATAGGAAAGTGTAGTGAGACAGGAAGTGATTGGGATGAGAGAGAGGGTAGCGGGCTCGGAAAGAACGCCAGAGCCGGGATTCGAACTCGCGTCGCCTAAGCGCAGTTGCACTGTATATATGTCTGGAGCGCTGTCCACTCAGCCACAGGCTCCGACTAAAGTTAGTTTAAAGACTAAGATACAATTGTGCAAATGTTTGATTAAATTACAAAACTAATTTTTTTATTTTTTTTATTTATTAACTTATTTATTGATAATATTTTTAAAATGGATGACTAACAGAATAAAAACAAATCTGCCATTAAAAGTCTAGAATACATTGGAACTGCTTTTAAATTGTTTAAAAGCATCACAGGGTAATACCTCAAAAAATGTTTGATATAGTACTAAGAAGTCTTTGCTTTGGATATGGCGCATCAAAGGAATAAATGTGAATAAATGAGTTGGTGGCCCTGGTAGTGTGTTTATAAGATATCTTATTTTATAAATAAGTCTTGTTCTCCTTATCTGAACTTTGCATTAAGGCTGTAAGTATAAATTGTTAAGTATTTTACTATTTACTGTGTAAGAATACACTGGAAATTGTGTTTTGTGTGCTGTGATTCTTTTAATAGCAGCATTTCTTTTCTAATGGTGTGTCCTAAAGCTTCCTGGAGGTTTCCTAGTAACTAATCCATTTTTCTTCTAATTGAGCCTTAGTACAATCAGGTATTCCCTCGTAATTAAACTGCAGTGTCAACACCTTAACACAACTGCTTGTTGCTCTGTGTCCTCCAGCCAGAAATACAATTACAGCCTTAAGTAATGGATGTGCACTCTTGCTTACGGGTCAGTAAAATGACTGATAAAACTCAACATGCTCAAATGAAAATTGGTGTTTGTGATTAATGACTATGTCCCTCGCCTTTGGCCCATTTTCATGTTTTGTGGTTTAATGGATGATCAGATGCCTAGATTACTCTGTACAGACAATTTTATTTATAGGCTGGGCATTCTTCTAATTTTGGCTCATCCCCATCAAGCGTGATGAAACTTCTAATTGGCTTAGACACAGATTTGAGGGTTAGTACTAGTACATGCTTTAATACTTTGTCTTGTCCAAGCTCACTAATACTATTAAAACAATGAGGGCATTGAGTGGAATTGACATGCTGTTATATTTCAGAGAATGTACTACAGTTCACTACAGCATAGAACAGACATCTTGAATGTGTCATTATGTCCTCTCCATTTGCTCTGTGTATTAACAAAAAGGACATTTATTTTATAGAGACAAATATTCTTGTTCTTAAATGAGCTAAGTGCTGATATCACAGGTCCATTTAGCTGGCAAGGCCAACAGATATTGATATTTTATAGTCGCTGTGAGAAAAAATGAAATATAGTTAAATCTAATACAGTAGTGCTGCTGTATGATCCTTTAGTGAGAAACTTAAGTGGGTTTTTAAGATGGCCTATTTGAAAATAAATCAATATTTATTTATCAAAAGAGCATTTGTAATTGCAATAATACTTTTCTTAAGCGGATCTTTCACTGTTTGTTTGTTATGAAAATCTGTCAAGGCCAAGTGCCTGTTACACTAGTAGCTCTTTGACACATTGTTTAACAGGACAATACTAAGTTATTGAAACCAGAGAGGTCAAGGTTTGGCTGGCTAGCGTGACCTTGTTTGCATCTGCTGGTGGGACTTGTTACTACACAATGCGTCTTTCTCCGATACAGGTCCTGTGCCGGCCGAGATCCTGCTATTGAGATGAATGGGAATAAAAACGTATAGCTTTCTGTGCCAATAGAGTGTTATTTCAATTGGTATGGTGCTTATTTAGCTAAAATAAATCATTTGTCGCAAGTGAACGTTTCTAACCACTTTCCCCCTTTTGATTTCCCCCAGGACTTATGTAGGACTATTTTAGGGTCACTTTAACTGACCTCCATGGCACTGGAGTTAATGCTGTGTGGAAAATGCATCTAGTGCCGCAGTGATGTATTTGTGGCTGTGGTAAAACCTCTCCAGGTGCCCTGTCTGATTCATTGGCGTATCTGTCATCCCCTGCCTCTCCTGCTGAACCAGACAAAAGCAGAGCCACGCTAGATTGAAAAGGCAGAGGAGCAATCTTTTAAATGGATCTCTTTTCGAAAATATATTATGACATAATCATGTTTTCTTCTCGAAGCCCAAGGGAAGGCTGTCTGTCAGACTCTGGCCTTCTCTTCACTCGCCTCCCCCTGAACAAAAAGGCATAAAAAAAGAAAGGGAGAGGTAGGAAAAAACGTGCTTGTGCGCTAATAGAACCCAGAGGCACTCTGAAACCTTAGACATTCTGCTTTTCTGCTCTCAGTCGGGAGATTAAAGCCGGGGAAACGTTACAGGAGGCTGGATAATTGCCCCTGTGTCTCCAGCAGACAAAAGCCAACGCTTCGACAATTCCCTGCGGTAAGTCGTCAAGAGAGGCTCAAGGATCCTTCAAGGCTGCAGCAAATTGTATAGTCCTGTCTAACAAACTACCAATCTCTGGATATTATGAGGCACCCATACAATCCCGGCTGTAATGACAGCTTGCACTGCCATAATGGAGTGGAGGCACAAAATGTTTTTTTCCTTTTCCTTTTTTGTGAGCACACTTCACTTGAAAAAATGGCTTTGCTTCATTTTTTCCCCCTTCCTGTATTCCCATTTGTCCTTTGATTTTGTCTTTCATTCCCTTTCCTTTTTTTTTTGTAAATATTCATTATCACTGTAGAAGCTGAAGACTTAGCCGCCGCCACCAACAGGTGATTGCAACCTTTTCCCCAGCGGGCCACTTGATCCTCTGCCTGAGAAAAAATGTGAAAGCAGCTAATGAGTTGCCATCCCTGCCTGGCATTGGGGGTGTCTGCGAATTAACAGGCTTTTGGGTGTGATTTTTCTCCTTGCACATTTCCCTGTCCCTTTATGTCTCTCTATTTTTTCCCCTTCGTTCCTCCTCTCTGCTCTTACGTTTTTTGATTGCCCCCCCTCCATCTCTACCTGCTTCACGCCTCATTGCGAGCAGCAGCAGTGTTGTCTGGCTCTGAGCAGCCTTTTTTGTGTCGCTTTGGTTCATGTTTAGAATTAGCCATTTGTCAAGAACAAAAGAAATTAATTGGTGGTTTAAGCCCTAATGAGACGGCTTTGAAATTAACAGGGCTCATCAATGGAAACAAACAAAATCCTTCAGGACCGTTGTCGAGGCGAGCATTACTCTAACAGAGCTTTTGACACAATGATGAATAGCAGGTCAGAAGAGACCATCTGTGCTTATTTAAACCCCTGCAGGAGAGGAGAGGGCTGTGGCCCGGCTGCAAGAGATGATGATAAAGAGAGAGCAGGGGGAGCGGGGGCCAAAAATAAGCAGAGAAAAGCCTCAAATTCACCAGCTTTATTCATCGCCCTTCAGCATGACACCACTGCCCAACTAGAGCTACAAAGGAAATAAAAAGCACTCGCATTTGCATGTGAAAGGTTCAGGGACTCTGACTATGCATCCAGAAAGCCAAAGAGCTCTGATTTCAAGGGATATTTAACCTCCATTCAGACTGCAACAAAGGCTTGGCTGTCGGGCTGAGAGCCCCGGTTCAGGCTGATTGGGGATGGGGAGAGAGAGGGAGGGGGTTTAGGATCACAGACCTCATTTGTTCACCCTCTTTACTGTGCCCTGTCTCCAGCTCTATTTCCTAACCGCCTCCATGGGCTTTGTGACTACTTTGCAAAGCTTAGACAGCATAATTTTGAGATGTTAATGTTTAATTAACATATTACCAATCAGCCACATGAAGTATTATACTACAGATTAAGTAACACAAGCGGCTGTTTTGCCACGTGATATTGAGGCGGGTGCTTCCCATGCAGCACAACCCTTCGTCCCTAAAACCCTTCTCCCAGCATGCCTCTCCTCTTCCCTGCCAGCTTGTTTGTGGATCACAGGGGAGTGATGATAAATAAACAGCCTGTGCCGGGGGTGCTGTGAGATGTTTAGCTCTTCCTCTGTTAGATAAGGAAATGTTTGATGAGGTAAGGAGGAACGAGAACGATTTAGGTCATCTAATCTGATTCTCAGAGAATTGGTTGAGCCTCAGTGGGGAGCAGTAATTACATAGTAGGATTAGTGGGTCCACCCCCCGTCCAAAAACCCCTTATGCCCTGTAGGGGTGGCTGTTAAGAGGGAGATCAGTCAAGGGGAAGTTCAGTGTATCACATGATGTTGTCTTTCTCACCGTCGGTCAGAGTGCAGTCTGGGAGATGCTAGATCTAATAATAAAACTAGGTAAATCCTTTGCTTGTTAAAGCAGGGATTTGTCAATAACCTAACAAGGATTAGCCCAAAATACAACATCTGATGCTTTTTTTGGTCGGTCGAGTAGTAGATATTAATCAAGTGCAAACTGATAGCTTCTTAGTGCCTAATTTATCTTGTTAGGAAAAATTACCTAATAAAGTATCAGATATTTTTAGGTGGTTGAGTTGTACAACTTATTTAGGGATTTACAATTGCATTGTGTTTCTGGTTGTTTTCTAAATGTTAAATGATTTAATTTTTAGTTATGTCACATTATTTGTTAAAACAACAGCTCATGGGCGATATATTTATGTTCCAGTTAATGTCTTTTGTGGTTGTATGGTTGTATGTGGCTTGTTAGTTAATTAAATGGATTGCTAGTGTAGGTCTATATATGTGAATATATGAATATACATACAATACATATGTGACCCTGTCTGTGAAAACCAGGCTAAAATCTAAAAATGTAATTCTGAAATGATGAGCATCAAAATTTAGATTTCACCTATTAATTTCAATATGATTTAAATACATAATGACATAATCTTCCTCAGTCATTATTAAAGAAATTAAGGTTATATTTTCACAGAATGTTTTTAACATTATTTAGGATGATTTTATGTAGAAAACAGTAAATCACCAAAAATGACTTTCACAGTCAGGGCCACTGTTATCATCATGAGACCTATTTCCCACCCAGTGTTATGTGCAGACCCCGCCCCACTGCTTGCTTTCTGTCTGCACCTGTAACGCACTCATCAAAGTGTCTTTTGCATAATTCCCAACTGTCACTTTATTACAGCTAGGGTCAACCGGGAGGTAACTTCCCCCCAAGGAATATTATTTGCTGACGGATACACACAATACATATTCAAAATGTCCCTCTGTCCCACCCTCCTCTGTTCTGCGTGTGTGTTTATCACGTGGCTACTTTAAATCATGCGGAGAATGTGAATGCGTGTGACTGTGTTTTTAAATGGCACGCATAAATGAGCACGGCTTCGAGAGAACAGCCGCCTCAATTGTAGAAATGCCTGCCACGCATGGCTGCCGTTCGGAAAGGGTAATCCACTCATTGCAGTTTGCATTCAGTGCTGTGAACCATGGGGCGCCCGCCCGGATGCCCGTGCATAAATTACTGCCACGGAACATAAAGTGCTAGGAGGATTTTCCTTAACGATCGCCCCGGACCGCTTTAAACGCTTCTGCTTGAGCAGTCGATACCGTGCGGCCCATTCAATTATGCAGACGGCAGTCCCTCATTAACAGAATCCCGACCTTGACATGCCTGCCCTATTTCTCTACATCACCCTCCCAATTCTCCCTCATGCACGTCCAGCCACTCTGTTTGCCTCTGCGCTGACCTGGAAATCCATGAATATCGATTAGTTGTTTGCAGTGTAATTGAAAATGTCAGTTATGAGGCCTGCACAGATAAAGATCAACACCAGCCGGTGGGGGCTGACTGTACTACTACCTGCTGCCATGCTGGAGCATTAATGCTAGGGTGCTCTAAATAATGTATTTCATTGACTTGGTGTAACTACATAAATGGAGATGTAGGACATTGGTTTGTTTTTATTATAATATGGACATACACATGAAAAATGACTTTTTTCCATTTCATAACCTTTCTATTATTTCATAACCTTTCTATCTTGCTGGTGGGTTTGATGAATTGACAGAACGTCACTTGATTTGAATTCTAAATCAGTTTCTGAAAGGTCAAAGGTTATTTAGCATTCAGTTCACAGAGGGCCAGTCTAAGATTTAAAACTCATGGGGCCTTAAGATTATGTTGAGCATATAGATGTTTCATACAGGCAAGCCAAGACGAGCTGCTCAAAGACTTAATCTAGGTTTGTATGTTTTGGTTTTTGTTCAGATTTGTAGTTTTTTTAAAATATTGTTGTCATATTATTTTACCTTAACATTTTGTATAGTTTATTGTTAGTCAAATATTTATTCTAAAGTCTTATACCTTCCATTAATACATAGTTTGTCATGGTTGGATTACAATTCAATAATAAAAAATATGAATATGAAACATGAAAATCAAGTAATAATAAAACTATAAAATATGAAAGTAAATAGTAAAATAATTTAAGTCTTCCATCTGTGGAATGGTGACAGTTAACAGGTTAAAATAAGTAAAATCTAGCCAAACTTCTTAGAAACTTTAATTTATGCACTCGTTTGTTGTTTGAAATCTTGTTCCTTTTCCCAGACAGCTAATTCAGTCTCCTCATCTGCTCCACAGGGATTTCAGTTTTGGGTTAAAAAGCTCTACATTATTTTTACATAAAGACTTTAACTTCAGTTCCATCCTCCCAACGCTTCGCTCTCGCAGACACGCCCAAATTTCCCAGGATGCCGCTGCCTGCCTGCTGCTTCTCTAATCGATTGCTAATGGCTTCAGTTCCATCACTGCGGAGCAGCTTGGAATCTGGCCCTGGGACTGAATGGAGCGGAAACCCCATTTTCAGCTCTATGAGCCGTTATACTGCATGAGGAGCCCATTCTGCATGCTCCATAGCCCTGCTGACGACGAGCGCATGGCTGCTAGATGGCTTTTGACTCTGACTCTCTCTCTAATGTTCTCTATTTCGTCCTGTCGATTTCTTTACAAGTCGTTTCTTTACAAGAGGGCGTTAGAGCAGTCTGACATACGCTGACATAATCTGGTTTGATCAGTCAAGTTTTAATATTAACCAATTTTTTTATTCTTGTTAATTAGTTTTAACATGATAACTGTCACTGAACATATTGAGCTACATATTGAACTACAGGTTTTTTTTAATTTTAGATATTACAATTTAAAAAAATTTTTTTTTTTCAATTTTAGGTATTTGTATAAATATCTGTTACATTAGCTTTTAAATTTTTTGTTTGTTTATTGTTTTAAAATTGGTCAAATATTTATTCTTGAGTTTTAGACCTTTCCATCAATATATAGTTTGTAATGATTTGATAAGTTCAACTTTAATATTAAAGTGAATAGTAAAATAACCTGTGGTGACAGTTAACAGGTTAAAGCTACGAAGTAGGTCTCCATATGTAATTCTGTTTAGTTTTTATAGTTTTAATTAGTGCTGGATCTGGTTAATGGTGCAGATTTTGATAATGTAAAGTATTATAGTACTACATTATAAACTAAAGCTATACTGAAACTCAAAAATAAAGAAAATTAGTTATTGTTTATAAAATACGTAGAAAAACCCCAGTATTCATGGACCATTGAATTACCTAAAAATTGTTCTGTTGTGTTGTCCTGTATTTATAGGAGCGTTTTGGAAGTAATGGAGGTTCTGCTGTATTTCTGGATGAGCCTGTGGTGACTGATAATGTTATACAGAGTGTCAGTGTTTGCACACACATCAGTTGGCTCTGTGTGAGGTCATGCTGGCATTAAAGCTACAGGCTCTATAGGATGTTATTCAATAGTGTGTATCAGTAACCCAGGCTGTGCTAATCTGGGATTCCTCCAATCTGGGCTCACTGTTAATGAGCACCTAAGGATTATGGACACAACGGCACATGCTGCAGGTCTTCTCTGGTTTGTTTGCATTTTAAGTATATATATAATTACTAGGTTTTTTAAGTATGTCAATCAAAATTGGCCCTGTTTATTTAATGCATGTTCTCACTGCAAATAATTTGTAAGTGCATGAAATGTTTTTGACATCCATGACAGGCCATGCAGTTTATTGGATAATGTTATTCAGTAGCCAAAGAGCTATTTGCTGTAGATGGTTAAATCAGTTTCAGATGGATAAAAACCACTCTTCCGCCCTTTATTTTCATCATTATCTTGTTTCACTCAAAATTATGTCACGATACAGAACTATAATAATGCTGTAAACTGCAATTCACGTTGACTTTAATGTATGTATTTAAAGAAACTGTTAATTTTTATCATGTTCATACATAAACAAGTGCATGCAAAATAATGATAAACAGCTAATCCAGTTATCCATTCATTGACAAGCGCCTCTAATAGCACCTGCTTTCATGCAGCCTGTCTGCTATTAAACCATGTGCAGCATTTCCTGATCATGTTAAACGCGCCTTTAGATTTTCCCTCCGAGCCGCAGGGTGGCCGCAGGCTTGCTTTTCCCTCTTAAAACACCCGTTTGTACTTACAGAATACCTTGTGGGGGAAACACATTAACATCTCAGACTTCCACTTGGGAGGCTGCCAGAATCTGCTGAGCGTTCAGACAGGAAGAGACGATCACGCTGGGAGGGAGAGCAGCGTGTGAGGTACCGTGACGTTTCAGAAGGTTTCCATACGTGACAGACTATGAAGAAATAGTTGTTTACAATCGCTCTTCCAAAGAGCGTCTGATTGAAGGGTTTCTGCCTATGAATGCTGTTTATCAGGCCTGAGAATAGGAATGGTAATCATATGTATGTTTGTTGAGCTTATAGCTGGAGATATTGCATCTGTCTCCTGCCATGCATTTATTTGCTTTCATGTGGCTCTGGTGTATCTTTTTGATCCCATGATTTGCATTTGTTTTGTGTTTATGGGTTTAGTGTCTGAACCTTCGCTTGTAATGTGCAACAGTGTGTGTAGACTGTTATAAATGCATGCGAAGTAACACTTTACTCTTGCTTCGAAAATATCCAGATTGGTCACATACAACTTCAGTTGTAGTTTATAGTAAATAGTAGATGCTGTTATCTAAAGTTACTTGCAGTATGTTCAGTCTGTAATTTTTTTTTAATTATTTTGTGAGTTCCCCAGGGTTGTAAAGTGTCGTAAAAGAACATCAACGTTATGGTAAATTTTCATGTGGTACCAGTGGCAGGCATCATCTTGACCATATGACCAAAATTCCTTACTTAAGCTGTAATCTATGCTCTAATAGAGTAATAGTCTCTGTTTAGTGTCCAAAAGAACCCAAAAAAACCTTTTTGCCTACAAAAATGTTGCAGTCAGACATGTAGGTGTATAGAGGCATGACACATTTTGATTGATTTACAAGTGCACACCTGAACACATAAATCTGTGAAGTTGTAAAGCGCAAGAAAAATATATATACATGAGAAATCTATACATAAGAAGGCATACATTAATATCTTGTTTCTGTATATGTGTATGTGTGTAAGTGAGCAGGAGGCTCATCCTCTTACAACACTGGTTACATAGGCCTGTATGTTCGACGAGAGATCTGCAAAGGGCTCAGAACTGGGAGCTTTGTTGAAATGCAAAGCTAAGCAGTCAACACTGCTCTACATTTCTGAAGCATTTCCCAACAGACTTTGCAGTCTTTGAAGCATTTCTGGGCCAGGGATACAGCCCTGTTTATTCAGTGCATCTGGAAAAAAAGGAAAACAGAGAGGCAGGGAAGAAAAAGGCAGGCTATTTTTTGTTCCCTCGATACAGTGAAGTGTAACTCTCTTTGACGTCTGAACAGAAGGCCTTGTACTACAGCACTTACTGCCAGATGCCTTGATAGAAACACCCTTGTCAAACAGGAAAAGAAATAAATGCTTCATTGAACTAAAGCTTAGTTGGAGGGGGTGCCCAGGCGGAGACTCGGTGTGTGTCAGTTCCCACCTTGTGTGTTTTTTCTGCACCCCATCACGTTGTGTGTGTGTGTGTGTGTAAGAGAGAGAGAGGTGCTTTAAACAGGATAATTAGACAGCCTCTTTAAATTTTTCATACATACATAACAAACATTCACTGCAGTCGGCCCTTTTCACTTATTTTTTTCACCCGCCGCTATTTAGAAAGCAGATGTTTGTGTTTGAGCTTTCAGGCACATCTTCTGCAGCGCCAAGTAGAGTATGAGAGGATTTACATTCGGACTTCTTAATCTGTGTAAGAGAACCTGTTTCAGAATGTAATTCACATGGTATGTCTTTTGATTCGGATTAGTTTGGGCAATCCTCTTACCCGCTGGCTCAGTATAACTTATCGCTGACAGGACCGTCTCGTGGAACACAGTAAATCCGCATATCCATCCCGCCCAGACTTCCAGCCCCTAATTCTAATCTGTCTAAATCTGATCTGAGACTTTAACTTCCAAATACCTCTTGAAAGCCGCAGCTCGCTGCGTAGTTCATGTGAGGGCTTTATTTTGATGTGAAATCGTGGCCGGGGATTGCCAAACACGTTCTTATTTGTCTGAACGCTGGTTTAAATTTGAATCAATGCACAAGGGGAGCGTTTGTCATTTCTTGGTAGTAATCGTGACTTTTCGGTTTTAATGTTTCAAGGATTTTTCAAAAACCTTCTAAAGCGAGATGTGTGTAATACGTAATAATGTTAATTGTGTGTAATAATGTCACATATATGCCGTTTTTGATGTATTAGTATGAACACACTGTTGGTGTCCTTTACCATAAAACACCAGTTATGAGAGTAAATATATGCGTTAGGGTGTTTTAGATCAACAGAATGCCAATGATAAACAACAAAAACACAATGTGTAGATCAGCAACCCACTCGTACCCACATTATTCCATATGTTTTCTTCAGCTTTGTTGCTAATACATCTTGTCGGAGATTGATTTAGAATCAGGGCACGGCTTTAAAAACTAAGCTCGTAGCGAACGTTCTCTGTCACTGGCCATTTCTCTCTTTTTCATTTTTTCCTCAGTGCTTTGACTTAGAAATACCATGAAATATTTAAATCCTTGAGTCATATTCTTCATCCTTTAAGGTTCTTTATAATTCAATAAACAGGATTAAAGGCAGAGCAGGCATGCTCCACTTTTCTGTGTCAGCCAGCAGGCCACAAACAGGCCTCTTATTAAACGTTGTAAGATTACGGCTTAATCTCACTGAACACATGTTGGGAGGAATAAAACCAATTTTATTTCAAAAACGGGAGTCCGCCGTTCTCGGGGTAATCTCATCGCCGCTCTGTCAAAAGCAAAATGCGCTGTTATGTGTCAAAGGCAATGTGAGGGTGTCGAAGGAGGGTGGTAGACAAAAGATGTGACATGCGGGGTTCATGCTTGTTCTGTGTCTTCCTCTCTTGCCGCCTCCGCCCTCCTCATCTCTCACACATACACACCTGTTTTCCTGTCGCACCTCCTCCTCTCGCATGAGCCTGCTTACTTTAATTTGCTTCCCAATCATGCAGGATTTGGCGCTGTGGTCCCTGCGCCCAGTGCGAGGCTGGTGTGAAGATGACGATAAGCTAAAGCCGTAAATCCCTGCCTCAGCTGTCTTATCAGGAGCTGCTGGGGCGAGTGGCATGCTTTAATGGAGGCAGCTCTGTGTCTGGGGTTTAACTCCAATCGCATTAAGACTCGCCTTCACCACTGTGCCTGATTTCTTTTTTTCTCTCCACCTCCTTTCTCACCGTCATCATCATCTTGTTTTTCTCCTCTTTCCCTTTTTTCTCGTGTTTGAGTGCGTCAGGAATTAAAGTTGCGACACGGATGTAAAGAAATTCAACTCATAAGCTCCCACAGTTAATTCTCCACACAGTCGTTTGTCTTTCTGACGTTTCTCTGGCTGCATTTCGGCAATGATCGTGAAGAGGCGATTTAATAGCAAATTACTTTGCTTGCTTTTGTGCTGATATTGTTCCTTAATGGACTGAGAGGGAATTTGGAACACCCATTACAAGAAGATTGTTAAAACTGACACTATAAAAGATATTGGACTTGTCATAGGGCTTTTAAGACATTGTTAAAAATACATTTTGTTTAATGTCTATACTGCCGGTCTGCTGCGTCTACGGATTAATATCCCTTTGCCTTAGCATGCCTTTATTGCCTCATTCGGTTACATCCGGATCTCAGAAATATGCTTTTACTGATAGATCTTTGTTACTAAAGCATGTAGTGTGACGTTCTGCCTAGCTGTGTTGTGATTTTGAGAACAATGTAGTTTCAGCCATGTCTCATCAGGTAATTAGCTTGTAGGCCTAGCTTATGCTACCCTTGACCTGACATAGAGGGCTTACCGCGTGCTGAAGGCTTAGCACAGCTCTCACACCCTTGGCCCGACACTAATAAGGTCCCGTAGCTCAGTCACACAACAACAACCTGACCCACGCGGCGCTCCAGTGCCCGATGTGCCCGTGGCTTAAGCAGAGCTCTGGCCAAAATGACAGCATGGGCTCCGGGGAGTCCAAACCTGCTCTTATCTCCTGTCACACACACCGCGGCTGTCTCAGTGTTGATTCAGGTGCACTCCACTCCGCTGCTCGTCTCTAAACTCCTGGGCCAACTCGAACTCTCCGCTGCCTCTCAGGCAAATGCCAAAACAAATCTTATCATAATTAGCAGTAATCCAGCTCATTACCGTCTGCCTAATTATCCTATTAATAGCACTTCCTGCGAGAGCTTGTTTGCCACGCAGGCAAATGTTTGTTCCCAAATTAGCAGACAAGAAGACAGCTCCATTGTTCAAACACAGGGCTTTGACAATGCAGAGCAAGCTAGATTAGTGACACAGAAAGGGAGGAGTTATCCATCTCTCTCTCTCTCTCTCTCTCTCTCTCTCTCTCTCTCTCTCTCTCTCTCTCTCTCTCTCTCTCTCTCTCTCTCTCTCTCTCTCTCTCTCTCTCTCTCTCTCTCTCTCTCTCTCTCTCTCTCTCTCTCTCTCTCTCTCTCTCTCTCTCTCTCTCTCTCTCTCTCAGAAGCACTCCATCACGCTCAAAGCCAGATGCGGCACTTTTATTCCTGAATACCTGCCATCACAAATATCATCTCTAATGAGATTTACAGTCAACATGACATCAAAATAGACCCTATTTACATTTTTAATGCGCACGCCTGGTCTTATGTACATTTCATTGGTATGCATTAAATCTTGTTTGTCTTCATAATCTTTAATCAAAAAGTAATAGGCAACTTTATTTTTCAGCTGGCTCGTGCGCTCTCTTATTCTTCCCTTCAACCACATGGCTCCATACTGGTATGTAACACTCCATTCATACAATCCAGTCGGTTCCTGATGGATTTAAGAAAATTAAGTTCCTCATGTTTTTTGTTGAATATTAACCTTTTAACCGTCACCATTCCACAGGAGGAACACTATTTATTTTAGTTGAATTTCAATCTAATCATGACAAACTTTATAAAGATGAGAAAAATTTTCATAACAATAAATATAAAATAATAAAATGAAATTTTTAATTAAAAATTAATTGTATTTTTTTAAATACCTAAAATGTAAAAAAATTCTCAAATGTATTATGTTTGGATAGTGCATTTGCTCAATATGTGCAGTAACAGTTATCAGGTTAAATCTGGTGAAATGGCTTTAGAATTATGTTTTTACAATAGAGTTGCTGTATTATTGTACTCTATTTATGGCAAACACAGTGAGTTATTATCTTGAGTTTAGTGATGTCATATAGTGCATACTATATACAGAAGTATATAATATCCTTCCTAAAGTCATTATATAGGTAATAATTGTCTACCAAATTTTTATAAAGTTGTAATCCCCAAAATACAGATGGTTAAGATTCTTTAATAAGACCTCCGTCTGTATATGCTACACAAAATTAGTGTTTTCCTCAAAATAAACAGTAAGGAAATTTTAGAGGCTGAAAGCAATTACCTGACCAACTCTTTCCCCTCTCCAGACCTCAGTGAAGGAGAGAGAGGTTTTTATGAGTTTACTGAAAACCGCTCTTTGTAAACTAACACGCACATTGCAGACCACGAACATGCTCCACCAGCCCTATATATAATAAATGACTCTCTTACCTCACACACCCTCTCAACACACACACACACTCGAACCCTGTCACGGTATGAATAAGCAGTTCTTGGCTTGTGGAGCCAGCAGTGCTGTCAACCCATTGATGTACAACACTCTGGCCTTTGTTCCCCTGTACACAAACACGCTTGCCACATTAATATTTCACAGGAAATGTACTCTGTGCTCTTGATTTAAAGCCCTTTCTTGTTAACAGCGCTGTTTGCCTCATTCGGCTGCTCTGACGTATGTGGCTTACAAACCCATATTTGTCCCTGACTTACACCGCTGTTTAGTATTTACTTTTCATACCGTACTGTTTTGATTAAGAAACGGGAATTAGAGTCTCTTTACGGTTATGCTCTGTAAGTGCCCATGTTTAATTTTATTTAGAAATCATTATGTGGTTTGGTTTGCAGATATTTATTTTTATGTTATTTTGCTGTTGGTTAAAGTGTGTGAGAAGTATTGTGTGTAAGTGGCCTTTTTCCTGTCAACCATCATGTCTCTGTTTGTGTTGCAATAAAAGTGGTGTGATCGTTTGTTATAAAGGGATATGAAGCACTGTAGAGCCCAATAAAAGAGCCGGGGATCAATAGATTCTCCCCGCAAGAGTGAAACATAACAGAAGCAACTAAAGCCTTTTATGAGAGAAACAATACATTATTCATGACAAACTCTCTTTTGTTCTGCTTTGTTGTGTCTTATACAGATGGGATTACAGTAGGCTAGATCTTGGAAACATATGAAAGATTAATACGTGAACGGGGACATGGTTAGCTTACGAAAGGACTAAATAAATATTCTTTCGCAGTGAGTGGTGGAGAAGCTCCAGAGATGGAGAAGCAGGAGCAGAGTTTGACTGCAGAATGAGATGGTTAAGTCAGAATCAGCCCCAACTGAGAGCCACCTTGATCTCACAGACACTGCTGAGTCTATATCTGGGACTTAAAAGTTTTTCGATCACACAGATGTGAAGTTTAATCCCAGGTTGTTAAGCTTCATCAGTTAGACATTAGTACGGCTGTTGTGTTCCAGGTCCTGTGCTGCGAGGGGAGCAGACTGTAATGTAAGGTGATCAGAGTCAGGGTCACACGAGGATACGTTATCTGTGAGACTGTCCACACGGCAGGCCTTACGGGTCAAGCGTTTCCACCCGGTCATGGGAAACACAGTCTAGCCTTTTATCTCAAACCAAACAATCAAACTGGCTTACAGACCGATTTTCTCTGAACCGTAGACCCACTCCATGAATAAATAACATGAGTTGTGAAGCATAGGTTTTAAAAGCACATTGTGGTTCTCTCTTGCCGTTTGTGTAAACAGATTGATATCCCATTGACTTTATTAAGTAGCTCTGCTGGAGTGTAATTGGCGTGTCCCGAAGAGCAAGGTTAACAAATCCTTCTGCCGCCCTTGTCCATCATCGCTCGGGCACGTTAATTGATATGAATGCGCAGACACATCCTATTCGCTAGGCGAACAGAAAGACACCGGTGATCTGGGATAAATACAGTCGTTAAGGAATCACGGCGCAAATGAAAATGAATTGATTTATTTTAATTGATTGAATAAAACACAACACGTCCGTAATCTTTGCCGAGACGTTCAGAGGAGGACTAAACATTTGTCAGTCTTTATCTATTTTCAATTAGCCGGCTATAATGATTAATGGAGTGCTCAGAGTTATGGATGAGTTAATTAGTGCAGAGAGCTCATCTCATTAGAGCACAGTGGCATATTCACCACATGCTGCAAACACTGCTTAGAGTGGCACCACTCTTTCTAACTGTACGTGCCCATCCTTGTTAATGACACGCTGCTGCTCATTTTCATCATCGTCTTCTCCCACAACACCAGGGTCACAGGCTGCATTCCTGGAGAGACGATGATGATGTTCCTGCGGCAGTGTTTACATTGTGCTTGGCAGATTGGTCCTCCTACACGTGACCTTGAGACACTTGCTGAGGTCATGATGGAGCTTCATGTGTTTGCTTTTCTCTTGTTCCTAGGGTCCTTTCATTTTCACTTCTATGAGGGTCTCCGAGGCTGCGACCAGGGAGAAACTGGATGCGTTTGCCCTTTACTGCTTATCTGAGTCTGCTTTTGCAATTTCTCCTAAATTTATTAAATGGTACCCAGACAATGCTCTAAACCGCCCCAAAATACAAATAACAGAACCTGTGTGCCAGCGAGGGTCCCTTATCTCTGAGGACCGGCCTGGTATTTAACGCACTCCTTTATTAACGTCTGGCTGTGTGCCATTAGCTTTTGTTCTCGTTCTGTACCACACTTTTCTCCTTGTTCTCTTTCTAGCAGTTTTCATGCATGAGTGATTAGATATTGGTAAGCAAGCACATCGTTTTAATTTGAACTGTAATTAAGCTTTGATGAAAACAATCTGACAGCGATGGCAGTCTGGCGTGGATCGCTGTTCTTTGTCTTCCTTCGGCTCACCTTTGCGTAATTCCCTCAAACCACACCGGGCACGCCGACCACTTCTTAACTCTTTGCTAAGTGTTAATTAAGCACACAAGAGCTCAATAATTGAGATAACATGGCAATTGGATGGTGGCTTCCTTTTTTATTTTTTTAATTATCAAGCCCTCTGGGTGTTACTCCACCGTAATGAAATATGGTCAATTTGACAAATCAGTCTCTCCTAACAGCGCTAATGCCTGCTGCATATTCATGGCTTTTCAGAAGTCTAATCAAAGTCGTTGGCCCTCCCGTGTGAGCATGGGATGTATGTGTGAGCGGGTGTGTGTGTTTATGTCTCTCGACTATGAATGATTCATGCTGTTTAGTTCACAGTTGCTTGGTTGCATCTGGCTCGGGGAGGTGTGAGTCTGGCCAAATGGAGGGGCCACATGGCAGCTCCAGATGTTCAGCTTTTGTATATGCACAGCTCATCAAAAACAACAACTCGTGCCACCCCTGGGTCTTTGCCATCTGGGGGAGAACCTAACTACAGCTTCCTGCCAGCCTGCCGTTGCATTGTGGGGGAAGTTTGGAAGAAAAGCGATAGCGCTGTCAGACGGATCTCCAAACTCTACTTTTTCATCTTCTCAAAATCGCAGGTCACGGTGCACAACTGATTGGTATCCATAGATACGCATATCCATGTAAAATCCCAAAGCACTCAGGGAGGATATTTCATGGCCTGCCTCTCTTATCTTCCCTTTGATACATTTTTTATCCACCTCGATTGAAGATTCAGCTCTTTCATTTCCTGTGATATGTGTCCTGGCTTTTTCCTCTCAGCAGTGGGGAACAGATAAAGCCCCCAATAACCAATTCAAAACTACAGAGCACCTCAGCTGCCCTTCTTCACACCTTAACCCTGATAATGAATTCATTAGATATTACAATAGCATCTGCTTGGAAAGCAATAGGACAATCTCTAATAAATGCTTTATGGATTGATCTGGCTTTTGTTGGCAAGTTGTGGTAATGTGAAGGGCTGGCAATAACTTTGTATGCTAGGTGATCCACTGAATGCATTAAAATGCACAAGAAGTTAAGACACGGCATAGTGATGTTATAAGACTGATGAGCTACGGAAGGGTTATATTATTATTACTGTTTGTCTAATTGTAATTTTGTCTAATCTGATTTTCTTTTGCATCTTGGAGATACTCATAATTTATCAAATTACGTATCTTTTATTACAAAAAACACATTTGTGAAATCACAGAAGCATATAAAAAATCTCTATTGCATTTTTTATAGCGTCTACTAGCAGTTATGAACTATGAATAATATCACCAGACAGCCACTGTCAGCTTGTGCATCACACTAACATATTCCACCGACAGTTGCTTTAGATGTTGTGCATCCGAGCCACCAACACAGAGACAGGATTACAGGCGAGTTCTTTGAGTGAGTCATCACTTTAAACTGCAGATGGAATTTACAGTTCAAAAGAGATTATGAATATTAAAGAGGGTTTTTTTTAATGATTAGGTTTTGTTCTAGCAGGCAGCGTAGCAAAAGAGCGCACACAAACTCAAAGGATTAGATAAACACAAAGCTTCAAGGTCTTTGCCTGGGAGACAACTGTATTTATTAAATTGCCTCTTTGTAATTTCCTTTAAATAATGTATTATTGCTGAGACTGGGAGCTCATTGCTGAAACATGGTAAAGGTGCTGTCTTGTTAGCCAAAAGGTTTTCTTAGAGTTTTGATTGTCATAGGCCAGCAAAAACTGTGCTGGATGTATGTATGCATGGGTATATTTTTGCTCGTGTTTATGTTAAAGGACTGGAGCCCTTAATTTTACATCATCCAAATGATTTTGATGATAATCCCACACTTGTTTTGTGAATAATTCACTTTATATTAAAGACAAAGACTTTGAAATTCAAACACCCTTTCACAAAGCGCTCTAGGGTGCAATGAAAGGATGTGGTTTTAACTTTTTTCAAGAAGTGGCAGAGTATACGTATTCATAATAAAAAATTATAAGATCTCCATCCAGGTCAAACCACATCAGAAAAGCCAATTTAAGCAAAAACAGTGCATTATTTAAAACATCTTTTTCAAACTGTCACAAGAGAATCAGATGGTCTTGTAACCCATTGCACTGATGAGAGAATTGCTATGAGCTCATATATCATCTCTGCTGTAATCATGTTTTTCAGTAAAGCCTCGCTGGTGGTAATTAATGTGCATTGCCTGCTGAGTAAGACAGTAATAATAGTGGAGAGCCATTATTGTAGCACACCCCCATACTTCACATATGTTTGGAAGCAAATTACTGACCCGGTCGATACCCAGTGGGCAGAGACGTAGATCAATATCTGCTCTCCCAGGGAACAATCTTCAGCTTTAATGACAATACATTGATTTTTAAATAACTGCTCATGTTTCAGAAACGCTAATCACTCCACTTTCTCTAGGGACTGAGAATTTCTTTTTTTTCCCCATCTTTCTTTTTCTCTCTTTTCTTTTTCTGACTTAGGAAGTATTTCTACGTGTCCTCAATTTTTGACTGTTCCCTGCTGAGAAGAAACAAGCTAATTCATCCTATATGCTGGTATGTAGTTTTTATTTCATTATTATATTAGGTGATTTACAGGAGACTGACCCCAGATCAGACTGCTACAGTTCCGGTCTAGTTTGCTGGTTTTAACTGGATTACATAACAGCCTATGATGATTTTCTGGTCTTAGCTCATTTAAAATATTTTCAAATATTTATTTGATTAATTATTTTTACATGTATTTTATTATTTATTTATGTTTAATAAATATTTTTTGTATTTTTTCATCTTTATATAGAATATATTTGCCTTGATGCTAACATAACACCTGACCTAGGTTACACTAGGCCGCCAGAAGCATTGAGGCCAGCTGGCACAACTTTACAGGTAAAGATGTCTTGTTACTGTCTTGACTGAACTTGAGTGACTGCACAACATGAATAAATGATAAGTAGAGGTGAGCCGGCGACAGCAGACTGGCAAGGTTGTGCTAGACTGGATGGGGTATGACAGACACAATCTCACATCTTTATTTTTTTCCTCTAAGGAGCAACCACTGACTGACTCACCAGCAAACAAGCCCCGTTGTCGGAAAAAGCTAGACAGCAGTGTTAATTAGAGGAGCAGGAAGATAGACGCGGCAGGGGCTGGTACACACACACACACTCCACACGGATAAGATGTCTTTGAGAAATGTGATAGGCAGGTAATCATGCCATTTTTTTCAGACAAGGATAAATAATTCCTAAGTCCTTACCAATAAGTGAAAAGGATGTTTTGTTTGTATGTTTGTGTTTTTTGATTGATTTGTTTTTATTTTGCAGCATTTTGCATCAAGGCCTGTTTTATGCTGCTGTGAATGAATAGATTTGAACAGGATATGCAGAGCATTTTAAAATAGCAGACAGGCATTTAAAAGCATGTGTCTGGGCTGCAGACAAACAAAACTTTCTATGACAGGTATCACAGTGCAGCCAAACGATGATGTGGGCAGACAGCGCCAAAGCCCAGCAAAGCCTCTGCTATTTCTGATGCCACGGATTCACTGACAAATGCAACCACAGACCGACTAACAAATCCCCACTCATAACCTGGCTGAGCGAGAGAGAAAGGGAGGGACAGAGAAAGAGAGAGAGAGGGACAGAGAAGTGAGGTGGTGTTAAGTGTCTTATTAAAGCAGGATGATTGCAACCGTGTCTATATAGCTAAAGCTGCCACATGACAGTCATCATTAGAATGGTCACGAGAACCTCTTGTAGTGGATGGAATCGTATTTTAATCCACAACACATTATTACCACAGCAAAGGGCAGGTCAGCTCTCAGACACATTTAAGTGGATACTAAACTCTCTAGAGAGCTAATAATATACCCCATCCCACCCCAAACGAACCTCCACAGTGAAAAATTGGTCACATTTTACATTAAAGCTGCATTTTTGCAGGTTTTTTTGTACAGGCAAAGTAATGAAGGACCTAATGTAATGCAGCTGCCGAACCCTCCGTTGGGACCATGAATAATGCAAAGCTTCTTGTTCTTTGAGTTCGGCTGATCTCTGGAGGTTTTTTCCCCTCTGTATTGTCCATTATGACAGCCTATTATTTGGCCTTCAGACTGCTATCTCTCAGACGTGGTGCCCGGTCCATTTGTTACTCCTCTTGCCCCCTGTAACCTTCAACCAACTGAGGAGAATGATTGAGACAGTATTGTTATATAAACAATACCTCAGGCAAAGAGAAAAGGGGAGGGGTCACACACAAACTGTTCATGCCACAATCCCACAATGCATTGCTGCAGAGTACGCTGCTCTCTTGTATTCCTCTATTCCTACTTTTTGTAAATTTAGTCAATTTTACTGTCTGCTTTGTCATGCTAAGGCATCAGCTAGTGCAATTATTGCTAAAAAAAATTTTTAAATAGTGTTCCATCAGTGGATACATTTTTTATATTATATAATTTTTTGAATAATATAACTTATTATATATATATATATATATATATATGTAGTATTGTTGTTATTGTTGTTGTTGATTAACGCAATAATTATTATTATCTTAAATTAACAAGTTGTATTGTATTTATTTGTTTATCAAATAGCCATAACAAAAATATAAAGGATGTATAAATTTAGTTTGAGGCATGGACATATTCTATTTTTAGACAACTGAATTGTTAAAACCTACATACAAAACAACTGCTTTTTATAACTGGACTTTTGACTGATATTGTCATATTTATTGAGATATAACCTTTTGAAATATAGATATATTTATTTAAAAAAGCCCCCAACCCCCTGCCTGTAATGTCTATAAAGACTAGCTATGCTTTGATCAGTCATTGGCTTTATAGTATTGCAGCTGAGCTTGTGCGTGTGCGCGGCGTGTCTGTTGCACATGATTGTGTCATTAGGTGAGCAGAACGGTTCTCCGTTGGCGTGATACCTCGGCCATCTCGGATCAATGCCTGTGGCGGTTCTTAAATCAATGTAGCTTTAGCATTTCAGGGATTTATCTACAGATTCACCCTAAGACCACAGAGAGAGAGAGAGTGAGAGCGTGAGCGAGCAAGAGTCTTATCTACTGACCTCAGTAATTACCCTGTCCTGCAGCTCTAATTCAAATGTGTTCTGACCGAGATAATTGCCTATTGGAAAGCCCAGTTGAATCTCACAATAATCACCAACAACCCCCGCAGCCTTAGCTGGTATGTGTGAGTGTACATGTGTGTTGATTCAGGAGGGGTTGAGTTAATTTTTTGTGTGTGTGTACATAGTGCTGCTGACACCAAAACAACTGTGGTACCCAGGCCTTTCTCGTCTGGTTAGTGTCCTACTGTTTTATGTGACGGGAGAATCTAAAGCTGTTTGTGTTGTGTGTGACGCCCGGCTGGTAACCCTGCTGTGGTCCCGCAGGACCGAGGCTAACTAATCAGCGCGCTGATAATATCAGGGCAGAAACAGAAAGAGGAGGCAAAGGGATGGATATATTTATCTGGTTAATGAGAGGCCAAACATGGCCACGCTCCACAGGGAGAGGGCAGGGCCAGGGAGTCATGGGGACGGCACACACGCTGGACGGTCCCTGCGCCACTCATTATACCAGCATCATCCCAACCACTCGGTACTCATCCAACACGCACACACACATCCGCTGATTAATTCATGAGAACAGGGAAACGGTGTGTCTGCTGAGACCAGAGGCAGCAGGACACACACACGCAAACAGTCCCATTTCCCTGGCTTCTAAACAGATGCCGAACTCCCCCTTCATCTATTTGGCAATGAGACGAGGTGAAAAATATTAGAGATACAGATGTGTTGTGAAACATTAATGGCTACTGCGGCATTTCCCCCACAGTATTAAAAGCCTGGCAAAATCTGTGTGTGTTTGTGTGCATCAGCATGTGTCTTCACTTTTATTTTAATGTGGCAGTTTTCATTGTTGTGTAGATGAGGCAGCGTAAACACGCCAGGCGGTCTTGTGTGCTCGTTGGTGTGTTGCCCACGCGCGTGTGCCTTTATCGAAACGGCACAGACGCGCTTCTAAAGCCGCCCGAGGGAGGGGCTCGCTGGCACAGCCGGGCAGGAAATGGGCCTGGATATGGATTGCTCCAATTGAATTAAAAACATTAGCTCTAGAACGATGGGGGTTCCTCGAGAAAATGTGGGGAATTAATTTGATTGCGGGAGCATGGAGAACTGGGTCTAATGGAGCATTGGGAGGGAGAGAGAGCGAGAGAGACAGGAAGCGGGGAAGGAGACAAAGGAGATTCAACGAGTGAGTGATTTGGTAGAGAGAGAAACAGACAGACAGACTGGGGAAGGGGGCAGTGTGGAGTAGCCAGATAGTTTCAAATTAACTGTCATCATGGGCAGCTCCATAAATAATTACCCACGAGAGTTTGGAGTGTAGAGCTCATTTCCAGAGAGAGGTCAGATGAGTGTGTGTGTGTGTGTGTCAGACAGACACGGCTTATCCCATGCCCCATCATGCACTTCATTCCCCAACCTGAGCTGAGACTCATTATCCCAATCCCAGAGTGCAGGGTCAGGCACACATTTATACCCCGCCAGCTCCTTATAATCGCACACGACCGATGATTTTTTAATTAGACAATTTGTTTAATTGAAAACAATTAATCTATTAATTTAGCCTAATTTCTCTCTGGCATACACCCGCCTCTCTCTCTCTCTCTCATCTCCTGCCTGGTTTGTTTACACAGACGGTACACCCCCTCCCTCTAACATGTGTGTGTTGTAGCTTAACAGGATGCTGAGGAGCAGAGGAGGTCAACCCGTCTCTGGTTTCACCTCCACATGTTAGTGCTGTTGTCAGCGCTGAGAGGGGGTGTGAAACAGACCCCAAGGCTGGTGAAAATAGATCAAGCTCAACCCTCCCCCGCCTGTCGATCTATCAGTGTGTGTGTGTGTGTGTGTGCGTGCACCCGTGGTCATCAGAGCCACATGGTTTCAGTCCACCAGGCATGATCAACCATGCGGAGAGAGGGGGAACTGACAGCTTCCAACAAAAGCATCATGACAACTGAATGCTATGTGTGCCAGTGATTGTAATGACTTATTATAATTGGTCTGCTTATGTTATATAATACATGATTGTGCACGGTTGGATTGATCCCAGATTTTTTTTCACCGCATTCCACCCCCTCTTTCTCTCTTTTGTAGCGTGATTTAGGATGGCAGCATGTAATTGATGTGACAAGCCAGAAACCGTTTTGCTATCCTGGTTTGTGAAGGCGGCAGGCTGCGTTCACCGCTGTTTTGTAATATTATTAGGTTGGAATGCATTCTTCCTCATTAACACAGGGGTGGAAAATTTAACTATAAATGAATCATTAAATTATTCTACTGACAGGAAGCAAGTACCTCTAAATTGGCACGGCTTTAAATGTTATCATTGGTTATTCCCTAAGAGCTGATGAACGTCTGGTTTGACTTTGGTGCGAAGCATTGCGGGCTTTGCTGTTAAACGAGGCTAAATGGATGACAAGCGTTCGGTTGTACGGTAAGCCTGTATTATGATGCTCAGGCATGAATGAGGATGTGAAGATACATCAAATCGACTGACTGCACCGGCACCATGCCGTGATAAGATGCTGTGGGGTTTGCTTTCACTGCTGTCTGTGAAACAGAGGGGCTTTAACTGGGGACATGGAGGACATGACACCAACACTTGTTTTTGCTTCTACATGTTAGAGACGTTGTGACCAAATGCTGGTGTCACAGACAGACGTTAAAAGGCACAGTTCACCCAAAAATAATATATCTTTTATTGTTTACTTGGTCTTATGTCATTCTAAACGTAAATAATCCTGACATCCTATGGTCATAAAAATGTTGTATGGGAAAGATGTCTAATTCAAATTTTTTTTGGAATAGTTTGGAATGACAGGTCAAGTAAATAATGGCAAAATTTGTTTCATTTGTGTGTAAACTATAATACTTCTTTATTTTTAATTATAACCTGTTAACCTTCACTGCTGCACCATTCATAGTTAAATTCTAATCTAATAATTCCAAATTATATATTGATAGAAAAGTGTAAGACTCATAAGAATAAATAAATATTTGACAAATTTACATAACAAAAACATAAACAAAAAAATTAATACAAACATTAATGTTATTTTTTAAATATCTAAAATGAAAAATAATTAAAAGATTTCAAAATGTTTTTAAAAATCTAATATCATTTTTTTATTTATGTAGTTCAGGTGCATTTTATGTGTATGCTTAAAATGTGCAGTGACAGCTATCAGGTTAAATACATTTCAGATACATAACAAACATTTAAAGAACATTGTATGTTCAAATATATTTTCTTTCTGGTGATATTCATTATATACAAGTCAGGTATACATTTATCTTCATTTAAAATCTATTTATGATTTTGTGCATTATAATGCATGTCACAATCCATCTTAACACAATGCAGTACAAATGTTCTGCAATCAGCCATTATTATCCAACATCAATGAACTGTAATGACTCCCAGACCATGGTCAAAACAGTTAGGGGTTCATTTCAAGTGTACACAAGCGCTCTCTAAAGGATGCCAATTGCATGAGATCAGTTTATCTAATAGCAGGTATATGATTTTATCTGTAATTGAAAATCCTGACCAAAAACAGATCCTAGAAACACACTGGTCTTACTGTCCAAGTCTTGGCTCACGGAGAGGTGGCTAGGTATTTTTAATGTGTCCTCAGCTGTGTTGCACTCTTCAGAGTTTGTTACCTGTGTTTACAGGTTATGAGCGGTGCTTTCTCAGCAGTAGTTTGGGGATTTGGTGTGTGGTGGCTCTTCATGTCATTTGAGCGAGCTGCAGTGAGATTTGTAGTGATAGCTATCAGATCCGTTCAGCCTTTCCCTGCAGGTTATGGGCCACTATAACGGACGATTATGATGGCAGGTTGCTGTTAGAGAGAGATAAGAGATTACACATGGGGTACAAAACTTGATAAAATATTTCATGCCAAGTCTGTGAGTGAGTGGGTTGGTGAATACTAGTGAAGTTTTATTGGAAGCTGTCTGTGATTCATGGTTAGAATCGTATTCCTCAGCTGATATTTTCCTACAAGGGCCTGACTAATGACCAACAGCATAATCAGTCAGTTTTGCATGCAGTGTTTTCCTATGACACGATATCTTAATCATGAGACATAGACATAGTAGTCATAAAACAAAGACATAAAATCAACAAAGATGTGAAATTGAGACTTGTGGTAGTCTATCTTAAGTTGAATTTATGTCCCACTTTTAAGAATTTTACTAGGGAAATATTTAAATACTTGAATTTGGCTAGCTGCTGTGTCTGCTGTCATTACAAATATCATAAATTATTCAGGCATATCTTTGCATATCTTGTGAGCTTTAGATACCTGTAAACTTGCCACTAGCAAAATATAAAGTAAAAAATATGTCCTCCAAAATGTCAAAAAAGAATATAAAAAAGGCAAAAATATGCCAAGTCTTATGAAGCCAGATGATATATTTGTGTGGAAAAAACTTAAGGACTTATTTAAGTTATTTATTTAAAAACTTGATATCCACCCTAGCTCTTTGTTATGTATAAAAGAGAGGTAATGGGTAACGACGTACAGTAAGAAAGCTTTTTTTATGTTTGCATATAGTCTTATAATTAATAGAGACTTCAGAAAAAGAGCAAAGTTTTGAAACAATGCCATGGCACCATATCGTCCCTCGAGTATCCCACAGTAGTACCACTCAAACATACAGGTGCATCATTAGAGCAGAAACACAACAGCAATCAAGGACAGTGTCACCTTTCCTACAAGCGTATTATTTTACCCTAGGTGGAAACTTGCCCAGCAGACAGATTACCTGTCCCCCTGGGGAGCTCTTTTTCCTGTGTTCACTGTCTCTTTCCTCCCTGACTCCTGTCCATGTCCCCCGAGAGAGCTTTCTCGCCTAACATCCCGAGCAAATCTCACATTAGCTGACATTTCCAAAAGCTCCAGGCTGAACTCCCTGCCACTGAAGTGCAGATTTATCATACCCAAATGTGCACCACCTGTCCGCCTCCCCCGTGCCATCCTAACTCTGCCACCAGTCACCATTACTGCATGCCGCTCGGCGGGTAGCAGTAATTCTGCCTTTGTATCTCTTATCATAAACAGCCGATGTGTCATTTTTATTAAGGCCGAGACATAAGACTGTGGCTTCCGGATCATACTGCCTTGCCGCATTTCATGTTTGACATATGCGCATACGCTGCAAAGTCAAGATGAAACCTGGTGTATCCGAAGGTATCATTTTAAATCTATTACTTGAACAGATTCAGGTCTAAAGAGCTTTGCTGTGTATCATGTGGTGTCATAAAGGTGGCCATACATGTAATAAAAAGCAGAGAGCAATATTAAACATTCTAACCCACTTTTATTAATGCAAGGCAGGCGTGGATAAGTAATTGAATTTGCTCTGACGTCTCCAGTGCCTCGACAGCAAATCCCTACGGTGTGAAAACCGCCATACTACTATAGTAGTTTTTTTTTCTTATTGCATTTCATATACTCTGGCTCAAAGCTCATGTTTGAGAAATAAGCAAGGGTGATGCCTTCAAAACGGTGTCCAGTTGAGTGCTGATGGCAGGTTAGGAGCATGCAAGTGTGTGCAAAGTCACACTGGGAGACAGATGGCCTGGCACTCAAACAGAAAGGTCATGAAGGCAACAGTGTCCATGCTGGCTGTGCACATTCATTAGGAGGGCAAAAGAGCTGCGGGAACCTCCAGAGCACAAATTAATCAGCTCTGCATGGGATATATGGAGCCTTTAATCCATCACACTCTGCATTCCACTGATATATTAAGGTTATTAATAAAGACAAATTTGGATTGCGTTTCAAATCGTGATATATGCACCCATGAGTAATGTGCCACAATTGGGAGCTATTTATAAATGAGTGAAACTGAGGTGAGGAAAATGTAATATTCAGATGGCTTCAGGGGAAAGTTCTATAGCCACAGTCATGTTAACACATTTGTATATATTTGTATATAGAGTTAGTCCACATATTTACAACAGGGAAACTACTGTAGTTACTCCTGAAAATGTAGTTATAATAGTTATAATAGTTAAATGTTAGTTATAATATATGCTACCATTAAAAATCAAATAACTGCATTGAAGCTAAGATAGCATTATCTGTTTCAATATTTAATATCAGATGATATAATTCATTATTTAAACATAATTAATCAAATTATAACATTCATTAATCAAATAAAAATGTAATTAGAGACATTTTTCGTTTAATGTATTTTTGCATTTTGTATTTTTAATGAATTTCTTTGCACTTAACCTGAACAAATAAATCTAAAACTATAGAAAACACTAAAACCTATACAGTATACACTATTGTTTAAATTTACACTACAAAATCTTTGATGCCTAAAGTTTTAAAGTACAATCAACTTGGCTTTACAATTTTAGCTTAATATTAAAAATGTTTGCTTATAATTTGAAATTTGCTAATTGAAATTGCTAACCTAAATTTGATGAGTTGAAATAATGTAAAATAATTGAAATGGCTTGTAAAGCCAAGTTGAGTGTTTTTAAAAAATAAGGCAGCAAATCATTTTTTCAAGTGTATAACTATAACAAAGACCCAAAATGTGATCCAGGGACTGAAATCTTTTTCACACGAATTAATTAGACTTTTAGAGAACAGTTTTCTAGAACATGTTTATTACTTTAGGTCGCTCAGTTATAAAAATGCATATGGTGTTAAATACAGCAACAAAACATTTTATTGCATTACACTGCTATTTGCAGTGTCATGACTTTTAATTGGTTATTCAACGCTGTGCAGTACATGTGAATTGCATGATTGTTTACGAAGCCCCACGTCTTTACCACATGAATATAAAATATCACTAAAAAGACAATATCAAAGCTACGCTGTAATCCTGTCAGAGCAAAGGGGAAAGAACGTATCAAAAATTCATATTAAAAATAGGAGGGAGGGTAATATCATAGCTTATTCTCACTTTTTTCCTCATCTCTTTCTATATCCTTTGTGAGCGTGTCTGCAGGCTGTGGCGGGTGAGAATTGGGGCTGAGGGTTCTAAGAATTCATTATAGACAAATGATTACAAATCTCTCTCCAATGAGCTTTTTTAATCAGAGGTGGCAGTGGAGGGTGTTAATTCATTCTGTGGGAGGGAAGGATGGAAGAAGTGGAAAAGAGATTGGAGGGGTAGTCTCTGTTCTCCTGGGCTCGTCGCCTGTAATATAACCGTTGTGTGCGGGGAGAGAGAGCTCCATCTATTCTGTGGCTCACTGCACTTAAGTCCACTGCACAGAGGAGAGCATTTAAAGGCTGATTATGTTTTTGGATCAGAGGGAGAAACTAATTAGATTTGCTGTAGACTTCTCAAGTCCTGATCTGATCTCTTGTTGGAAGATCACCAGAGAATGTAGAGCGATTGTAAATCAGGATTTTGTTGATTTGTTGTGTAAGAAACTCAATCTTGTCATGCATCCTATTGTAAACCCCTTATGTTTAGTCCACGTCGCATTTTTTCTATATCTGTTGTTGCATATGGAAACGTAAGATGATAATTATACACAAGATGGTTTCTCAAGCTCAAAAGGCTTAATCAACCCTTTCCTTTATTTCAGTGTGAAAATCTAGGCTTTGGAGCTCAGCGCTGGAATGAGTTGCTCCCAGATGCCATCCTGTTTAATGGTGTCTCTGAGTTCCCCTCGCCATTGGCAGCCACTACAAAGCGTGAGGTTGGCAGAAGCTGTGAGAGACTGGGGGAGATTACCACACATGCTGCTTAGAGTCCATATACTGCATTCATGGAGGATTAATCCTCATCACAAACTACGGCCCACAGCAGCACTCTGTCAAGCCCGCTGCCTACCTGGTGCCATCCGTCTGCCTGGTCCGTTTATCTGATATGCATGACCCGGTGTTGTACCCCCGGGGGTGGGAGACACATTAGCAGATAAAAGAGCAAGGGTATTGCTTTTCATACACTGTTGCTTAGAGATACTATGGGATGAGAAAAGTGAAATCCGATTGGCTGTAAATTATTCTTCCTCATTATCTACTAGCTGCATGGGTGCCCAGCATGCCCAGGTTAAATCATAGGGGATAAAACAAGAGGGACTTTATAATCAATCTCTTGCATTAAGTTGTTAAAGAGAATTTCCATCTGCGGTGGGCAGGTCACATTGTCATTTTGATCCTATGCCATTGCGCGCCACAGATACCACGTAAAGCCTTTCAACTAATTTGTTAATACTAAAGAAATGCAGTGCGATATGAATCGCCTTCTCTTTTAAATCTGGTGTGTATGTATCTGGTGTATGTGTATATTTTAAAACCTTCCAGAACAAAGTGCACTCTAGCAAAACTTTCCAGTACCTCATTGCAACTGAGCTCTGTAAATAGCTCACATTAGATAGATTATTACAAGTGTTTAATGCCACGTAAACAACGTGTTAAAAAACTGAGCCGGATAAAATGGTCCAGCGCGTGAACTGGCAGCCGTCCATGTTGTAAGTGTAAATATAAACAGCATTAAATTGGGGTTGCAAATATTGAGTCCCTTGATACTAATGAGAGAGAGTGCTTCGGAGAAAAAGGGCCAAGCTCACTAAATGGTAACAGGAATCTTGTTTTTAATACTGGTTTCTTGCATGGCCCACCGCCCCTGCCATCTCTCCAGCTGCCTCTCATTCTGACAGATGCAAGCAGATTTTTTGTTGAAACTGGATCGTGGGTCAGGACCATCCCGGCGCGTTATTTTCCTATCGTTTAGGAGCAAGGCCAACCCCTGCGGAGAGGGCTCCTGCACTCACACACATTTAGAGCTGTTATTTCAGGCCGCTCCGTCTGCTCTAATGACCCCGCCCACCCGATCCAGTGCTCAGGAGGGCAGCGCGACCGTAAATGTGTTGATGTGAAATCATCGTAGCGTGTCAGCATGTGGGCTGCGGGTCTGCCAGAGCTCAGGGCTTCTGAAAGAGCCAGAGTTCACTTCACACTAATTAATGGGCTGAACTTTCCAATGAGATTGCGTAACTTTTTCCCGGCAATGGCTATATTTGCGTCTGCCGTGTGGGTTAAGTATGGGTAAAAATATTAACCGAGGTGTCAAACAACTGATCCTAATATCCAGTTACATCAGTGTTAGAGGAAGGTCAGGAAACTTTAAGCTACATTTACACATATGCAGAGCATGCCAGTTTTTTTTTTAGTTGCCAGGGCAAATGCATTGGAAACCTTTACTGTTTGTGAGATAAATCAGGTCTTTGATTGGGAGGAGAGGCAGTCGAGAGCATCAATCCATCACCTTCAATTCAAAAAATGATTGTTAATCATTCTTTTCCATTTGTATGTTTATGCTTTTAGTCCAGTTATTAGCGGAGCAAAAATTCTTACATCATTTATTCACCCATATGTCATTCTAAATCTGTATGATGATTGATTTCTTATCTTCTTTTGTGTGTCACAGAAGAAACATTCATATACAGGTTTTGAATGACATGAGGATGAATAAAGGATGACAGATTTTTATTTTTGGGTGAACCATCCCTTTAACTCTTGCACATCTCCACCTGTGGCACTGAACTATTAACTCCTATTATTGATGACAGAAGTTCTGCTACTCACATCAACAGCATCACAAGATTTATTGCATTCTGAAGCTTTGTGAAACTGATAAGACTAGGCCGATCAAAGCATACATCCACTGCATGAGTAATCAGCAGCATCCCGCACAGGGTGGCATGAGGATGAAGGGGCGGGGCTTGAGGGTGCTGAAAACCAAGCTCTCGTGGTACATGGAAAGCTCTTCTCTTTCACAGCAGGTCACTGTTGTCACCTCTTCTTCTCTTTCATCTCTCTTTCTCTTCTTCCCTCCTCCTTCTTCTCCTTTCTATGTGATAGCAGAGGTCTCCGAGCAGCTGAGGTCAGTGCTGGTTGTCAGCGGGGGATTGTGTGTCTGCTCCTGACAGCCTGCATCAGCTGATTATTAGTAGGCCGTAAAATAAGCCTGCATTGGCAGGAACAGCCTAAAGCCTTTATATGAGCACACATTAGGGCAGGGCAACATGAGCTCTCAGAGGCATCCATCCGTTATCTATAAAATAATTAGCATTGGGTTGCAGAAGAATAAGGGGGCAGACTTAGGGTTATTTAATTTAATGCAATGAAAACGAGGCTGTGAGGTACAGATGTACAGTCTATTTAATAGATTCAGTTTACCAACAAGTCTTTAATATAAGTAACAACAAACACAGTTGCCGTTTCTAACACCTAGCTTTATAATGTATAAGATTTAGTGAACATATTAATAATTAAATAACTCACACTTTGAAATTCTACCACAATACTCAATAATACAGACTGCTCAGAAAAGCCAACACGTAAATATGTGAGTGCACGCCATTCAGAGCTAAACGTTCCTTCCCCCTCCCTTTTGGTCCTGACAGTGTTTGTGTATTTTAAGTGCCTCTGAGAGTATAAAACTAGCAGCAGCTTTACCCGGCCCGGGCGGACTGCGGGTGTCTGGTATCATGTTGAATTAAAGCACTGTCAACACATTGAGAATGGCAGGGTCACATTTCAACTTATGTGGGCAGATGAACATAGCAGCCTACTGCACATTAGACACACACAATTAGAACCCTGTGATCTGCAATGAGATTAAAAGGGAGTTTTGCACTTTTTGCTGCTTGCTTTTGTGCGGTTCGACTGCAGATGTCATGTAAATGATTTTCAAATCTCCCTGTCAAGCTTTGTTTAAAGAATATTCCTTGTAAAGAAATAAAGTGGGTTGAACGGCATTTTTTATTGATGACATCAAATGAGAAAGGATGACATTATTTGTCCTGTTGCATTACCGTCAGTATGAATTATTAAGGATCCGGGGGGGTGGTTGTCGGCTGTCGCACCGGCAAGCTTCTTCTGAGTATTGATGTGTTACGACACAGTGTCGTTTTTATAAAGAGGGGTGTTCCTGCTATGAGGATGAAAAGCATGCTCTTTTTTTGTTTTTGTTTAAATCACCCTCTTGTACTTTCTCTACAAGTCTCTCATATCATATTTATCATTTCACTGCAGGGCTCTGCTTAGAGGAGCAACAGCATCAGAGTTAAAGGAAATCACTTTTGAGTCCCGCCCCCCTCCCGGCCTATGTGTGTCCAGCTCAGACTTCATCTTATTAGGCCTGACAGCTCTACCACGGTCCTCAGTCACTCATACATTATACAGAAATCTCTCCCTTGAGAGAACCGCTAGCCTTAAAGTGCCCACACACATTTATTGGAGGCCTTACGGGCACAATTAAGCTGAATTATATACGAGTTTATTTATTTCTCACATTCTGATTTGTTTATTGTCTATGCAATCTGTAGTGAATGTGTTAGCTCTGTGCACACGTTTTCCCCTCGAGATCATTGCTAGAAGGTGACATCTGTCTGCATCTCTGTCGATGTACTATAAATATGCCTGTGCGGTGTGTGAATGCATTTGTGTGTTTGTTTGTGGATGCATGGTGCAGAAAGCACGGTTGATAAGATGATTTGGACTGTGTTCAAAAGCATACCTGCTATGCATTCTGTCACCTCAATAGAGCTCTTAATTATTCCACTGTGGCATATCCCTCCGGTAAGCAGGTCTGGACATGGCCGGGCCACAGGCAAAACACAATCTAAACAAACACAGACACGCACAAGGGAAAAAACAAACCATGTTATTTAGACAACATAAATCAAGTCACTGCATCGAGGTTGGCTAGATTTGGAAATATTGCACATTTTAATTGCAGTAATTATATTAAAGTAGGTAATGATGTAATATTATGTTACTAAAAATAGATAAAGTGCAACGCTCAGTAAGCACGCTCTAGCAACGGAAATATTTTAGTAAAAAGAGCCAATCAGCAATTGTTAAAACCTGATGATTCTTCTGTGGCTCTGTACATAATGTTGTGAAACTTTGTGTTTGTGTAGCAACTAGGAAAACAAATGTTTTAGTGCAATTTAAACTTAAGAAACAAAATTTTTGGTAATGTTGTTGTCAGTTTTGATATTTGGTCAAAAATATGTTTGTTTTATTGTGACCTTAACCAGCAATTTTCGAGATCGCTTTCCCTATTTAAGTAGATAGGACTTATGTCTGAATCATGACTGAAATAACTTTTGTTTTTGTTATTATAGTACATAATCATATATATGTATAACATCACTTTTTGGTCCCAAACATAAATCAGTATGGGAGTTTGTGGCATTTAGTACTTTTTTTGGTACTTTTTTTACTGTATAATTTGCTACTGTATGCTTTGAAAATGACAAAATTAACTACATACATTTAGCCTTTTCTGTGAAAATAGCCCAAAAATATAATACATATTTAATACAAAAAACAGCTAAAATGTCCAATCAGCCTAACATCACTTATTGCACATCATGATGTAATTGATGTAAACTGTATTTATATGTATACACATGTAATGCTGTAGAAATCTAGTTTTTTATATATAAAAATGATTAAAGGCACAAAGCCGGGTTATTACAGTTCAATGTTCTAACATTTAATTATGAATCTCATCGTCTCAATGAAGTTATCATGAATACATTCCTCTGACTGCACTGGTTGGCTTTGCTGTCGAGGCCTAAATCCAAGACATCTTTACTAGGCCTTTCAGGAATGTAAGTATAACCACAATGGCTGTTGTGTCTGTCAGAAAGCACTGTTTAGAGTTAAGATGTGGTCTGTTAGGTCTTGTTGACTGGATAATGTTTATAGTATCTAAAGCTGATGAAACAAGGCTGTTCCAGGGTTTTCCTTTATACAGGGCTGTGTGTGCGTGTGTGTGGTGAGAGCTGAAAGACAGAGAAAAATTGTATGTTTCCGTGAAGTTCGTCATAAGGCTCTTAAAAGAGGCCTTGTGAAGAACATAAGTGAGCTGAACGCTGTGAGGTTCTTTATTAAAGAGAGTTGCACTTTTAGACTACAACAAATTTGTCAGCGGCTGAGACGAAGCAGGTTGCTATACTTATGACCCTCATAATGGGTGTCAATGTGGCTTTTGCCCCAGCTTGCTTTATGTGAAAGAAAAAATGGCTTTTTTTTCCAAGTAAACATTTTCATTGGAAAGATTTCTCTAACCACCTTAGGCCTGCTGTGGTTTTTGGCATATGAGATGGGCTCTTGGCATTTTTAGGATATGAGAGGTTTGTCTTGGCTAACTCGACTGGCCTTATGTCTACAAATGTTCTCTCTGTCTCATTCAGTGAAAGATTAATGTTGATGTTTCAGTCCAGCGTTGAGGGGAAAAGGTAAATTTACCATACATCTCCAGGGAGGACACATGTTTATACTGCCATCTGAACATAAACATAAGAAGCACATGCGTCAAAGGTGTCAAGCACTTACAGAGATCAGAGCTGCCCGGTTCTGTTTGATGGACAGGGCTTTAAAACCACTACCCTGCAATTTCCATGCAGATTTCCTTTTTATTTACACTTCAACTGATTTTCAGGTAATGTTTATGGTGGGTTTTTTTTTTAACACGTAATAGCTGTAATTCAGAGGACCCGTGCAAAACTGTTTGTATTTTATTGCCAGTCGTTTATGAATAACTGTTTATGGTGTCTACTTACCTCTTGGTCAGCCTTCTGAAAATATTGTTAATACAAATATTGCAGATAAAAACATTGCTTAGTCTGAGTAAAGAATGGCATAAATAGTGTGATTTAATGGATTAATATCACTTTATCGGCATTTTATTAAATTGCCTTATTTTGTGAGGGTGCAATGCTCATGAGCCCTGCTCGGGGTTGGTGAAATGAAAACAATCCCATAGTGACCGTTTAAAAAAACACATCCTCACCCTAGATTCCAAACGTTAGTCATTGAAGGCAGACCATGAGGTAATTTGACAGCAGGCGATGCATACTGCACCCGCACTCAAATAAAAGTCTGAAATTGTGTGGACCCATCAAAGCCCTGTCCTCCTTTCCAATTCCCCAGCTGCCACGTGCAAGTGGGCATGACATTTATGACCACCATTAAAAGCAGAGCGACTGAATAACAGTTGGTAGAAATAAAGAAACATTTTCCCATCTAATCCCGTCTTCATATTCTTCATCATTTTCAACCTTGACACATCATGCTCGCCGAGAACCACTGAGCAGTCAAACGTGTTTTTTTTTCTCACATTCCCCCTTTCTCTGAGACCTTTGATATATCTGTGGCTGTGCAATATCTTTTATGTTTGTAAATTAGATTCAGAAGGTCACCGCGTCTCATGTCTCTGTCAGCGATGCTGTGAGGGAAACGGCGAAACCTTTCTTTAATCTCCTTTATCTGGAATCATTTTATGTCGTATCTTGGCTTTTCTAAACTGATGCTTAGATATGGATGAAGGCCTTTGGCACTTTGGCATACACAGACGTCCCTAATGGCTCTCACTTCACAATGAAAGAGCTCCAGTGCTGTCAGACAACTTGCATGCAGTTCTTTGTTTCAGCATTTGTACAGAACAAGCAAAAGTATTTATAGCATTAAGTGTATCATTTATTCGAATTCTAGGTCAAAGTCATTAGTTAGCATGATCTGATTTGAAACCAGCATACAAAATATCTAGAAAAAAATAGGATGCAAAATGTCTTTTGACTCAAAATCTTGTTACTGAGATGCAGTCTATGTGACAATTTAATTTTTTTGGACCAAACCTGTGAAAGCCACTTCCGGGGTCTCCATTTTATCAGTACAGGTATATTGTTTATGGTTGTGTTTCTCTCATCTGCAGACCCTGCTCTCGACTCTGATTAGATTCTGTGCTTCAGACAGTTGGAGGATCTATTTTGTTTACGTTTTGTTTACTTTAGTACAGCCAATTTGCTGTTAAAAGCTAGTTTTATTTGCTCGTTGTTTGCGTTCGACTGAGCAATCAGACAAAAATATTGTATAGGAAAAAGTAAACAAAGAAAGGAAGGCATGTTGAATTTTTATTCACATGCCATAATAGAATGCAAATTAAAATATAATTCAAAATGCTGTTCATTATAATAATCTACAGTAATTGCATGTTAAACAAGTTAATATTTTAATATGTGACAACTTTTTTCTACTGCAGCTACTATGAGCAAAGACACTTTTACTGTTAATAAGGGCAGATTGTTTTCACTAACAGTCGCCAGCCGTTGTCTGACTATGAGCTCAAAGAGAAAAACATGGCCATCGTGCTCTCTGTCGGCTCTGGCAGCTAACCAGCAAACCATAGGATTGAGTGTGTGTAAGAGATACAGCTAGGCTAGGCCACATGAAAAATAGAAAGTGATTGTGACAACACCGGCTGGATAACCAAATATGGCTTGATCATGTGATCAGAGGATCGCTGGCTAAGTGACTGCAAGTTCTGTGTCTGGCCTTTTAATTATTCATCAAGGTATTGCTTGGGATGTAACCTCATTTAGAGCGGACTCTAGGGCCAGGCCATGTGTTGTTAACACTGCGCTGTGATCAGATTAACCACAGAGATGACTGCCAAGGGGGCGCGATGCCGCACGAGGCCTGGCTCAGGTCTGGAGACTTCAATTGGCTCACATTTAGCAGGGCTTTAAATGTGCTTTGGATGTGTATTTGACATTGGGGCACCGCAGTTAAGACTGCAGGGGTCTAGGGGCATTTAAACTGTTCTTCTCAATTCAATCCTGTTTCCGGACTGAGCTGAGCACAGGTATTTAGAAAACAGAGGCGGGCTATGCGGTGGAGGTGTGGAGCGAAAGGGTAACAGATGAGCACTTTAATGAGCTGAAGAAAGAGAAGAACATGCTGTACCTGCCTGGTGTAGATTGGCCTCACTCCCACATTCTCTGACCTCTGTCACTAAAACAGATCACACGCTTCTATATTTCACTTATCATTCAAGTAAAAAAAAAGAACAACAACAGTGATCGCAAAAAGGCACCGGGGGGCACGAAACGGCACGCAGCTACATGCTAATTTGCGACAAACGATTTTACAGCGGAAGGGAGATAAAAGCAGATAATTCTCACAAGGTTATTATGCTTCACTGTCTCTGTGCCAAAGTCACCTGCTGGGAGTATGCTCACATGTACGCAGACTAATTAAAGCTGAGTGACACTAACGTGGCACCAGCAGAAGGTGGTTTGGCAAAAGAATCGCCTCCCCGCTAGTGTTTGTCCAACACAGGCTGTAGAGCCGGTGCCCCCGAGGGTGGACTCCTGCGAGGTGGTAGATGTTGCTATTTTATGTTAATCTGGCATTGCTTTTCTGCCCCATCTGCCACCCTAATTATTACAACTGACACCAGATAAGACTGGTGTAAGAATGGCCTCAAAGGGCTACACCGATGGTAGGAAATCTAGAGGAAAACTGTATAACACTTTACAATAAGGTTGTATTCGTTAACATTAGTAAATGCATTAGCTAACAATTAACAATATTGTTTTTTAGCATTATTATTTTTTGTTAATGTTAGTTAATGCCAACACATTTGTTCATGTTAGTTCATTGTGCATTAACTAATGTTAGAAGTTACAACTTTTGATTTTAAAAATCTCTGTTCCTACTTGTAAACTTGTTTCACAGTCTACTCTTATTGTTGACTATTTAGACAAAATGTTATTTGCTCTTATTTGTAACTTACTTTGGATAGAAGCATCTGATAAATAAATAAATATAAATGGTAATATAAAGATACACAATGAAGGTTTGCTAACACAGCCCAGATCTCAGATTTGTTTTTAGTTAGACATAGAAAAAGATTTGAGTCTGTATTAAAAACTGTGATTTTTTTTATTTGACTTTGGGATATTTGGAGCACAATTTGATCACAGTTTGAGACATGGTCGACATCTCTTTTAAAATTTGAATGGAGACACATGGCTATTCTGAGATAATGAATGTGGCAGGCAGGATACTCAGCTAAGTCTCTATTTGCTCTCTTTATTTAGTCCATTTAGTCTTTTTGCTATAGGAAAAAATGGAGATAATGAGATCTAGGTTTTTTGTTCTATAGGAAGTGACCCTGTTGTGGGACACTGTGACCTGTGATCAGTGTGAAAAGAAAACACATTCTAACTCAAAGCACATAGACAGGATGTTTACCTTTCTTTGTTTAGCTTATCTTACCACTTCTTGCTCTTTATCCTAATTTCTGTGTGTGTGTGTATGTGTGTGTGCATGTGTTAGACCAAATATCCCCACAAAGATCATAGTTCCATTTTTTTATTCTTGTCCTTTAATATTAATTGATGTTATTTATATCTCAAGGCTAACACAACACCCGCCCCTCTGTCCCTCACTTGGTACGTGCCGATGACGCTATGACGTTCCCTGTTTGCCCATCAAACCCTATCATGCATATCCAGGTAATGCTAATGAGCGTCGCTGCCATGGAAATGTGTGACGAATGGCGCTTTCACGCCGCCTTAGATCTGGCCCTTGGCCGTGCCATTTCCTGTTTCCGAGCTACTCGCCACTCAAAGCCTGACACTGATATCCACCATCTGCTCCGCAACGACAGGACAAATCGCACACAGAGCCCTTCAATTTCCCCCTGCTGCCATTAAAGACAACTGATTCAATAGAGACCGGGAATGCAGGCATGTGGGACTAATCTGTGAGGCAGGGCAGGAAAAACAACTCTTGCCCTGTAATTGACAAATGTCAGCCCCCAGCACTCTCTCGCATTCATTAAAGAAAGTAAATGATCCAGATTTCCTTGTGCCCATTTGGAACTAAAGGAGGCTTTCACTAAGAATGAATTGCGCCCACTGATAGTATTATTTATTTGCGTATGCTGTCTGCTTTGTTTTAGCACCAGATTTGCTAAAGGAATTATGTAAATCAGATAATGGCACAAGCGAGACCAAAAGTGTAGCACTGGAAACAATTTGCATGATGCAATTCTGCATGTTGTAGGCCAGGCCTGAGTGCTAGCTTGTGAAGATCCAGCAGACTTCAATGATCTAGTACACTTTATTGGAACTGCACAGTTTTGCTCCAGCACTAAAATTCAGGCACCTGAATCGGCTCTTTAAAATGCAAAGTGTGCTAGACTTCGCCGGCAGTCTGGATATATGCCCAGTTATAATGCTTTTCTGTATAATCTGGCCATCATTTGATGAATTACTGCTGCTATGAGCAATAAAAATGTATACAAACACCTCTTCTTAATACAATTACATTTACCACCTGCTTTTTGTTGGCTTTTAATTGTGCCAGGCAAAAATAGCTTTATGAGTAAGGTGCAATTTATAACGTACTTTGAGCTTTGAGCAAAAAGTTGTGCAATGCTGTTTTAGTGCATCAAGTACCTGCTTTAATAGATTATTGGTGGTTATGAATATTAGACCTGAGTTGCACCATTATTCTAGTAAACATCTTCCCACATATAAATCTGATATATTGAAATATATTTACAACACACAAATTAATGTATGGCAATATATACTGTAAAAAAAATTACCTCTTCAAATCAAAATTTTCTATTGAGCTTTTTAATCTAAATCTAAATTGTGGCAACAGTCTGTTCCTTAAATTCACAAAACTTAAACTGAGCCAATTGGAAAATTTAGATGCAATAAGTCAATAGAAAATTTTAAGTTGAAAAGATTTTACATTTTTACAGTGTTTATGTTTAAGTTAATACACACTTCCCTGCAAAAGACAACATCCAAAGCGTTAACGTCTCGTCTGTATGTTAACCTGAACATACAGACAGTTACCACCACCCAAATTCTGTGTTAGTGAAAGCTCTCATGCTGCGTATGGGAGGGAGGGGGTAATGACTGTCAGCAGACTCACATGTACATATAATGGGAAAAGCAGAAGCCCCTTTGAGCTCAGGGAGAGGTTCCGTATTACACCCAGAAGTCCCCTACAGATGTCCCAGAGAAGTGTAAGCAGATCCAGGCAGCACATCCTGAAAGAGCCCTTAGACAGGAAACATGGCCAGATGGAGCATCCTGTGTCATAAATAGTGAGTGAACTGTGAGCACAATAAAACTGCTCATAAACCACATCTGATGGTTTACAAACACGACGGTGTATGTTGTTTCAAGATTCATGAAAACAATGATTAGAGTGTGAGCCGAAAATAGCTGCATCCTTGTCATGACTTGTTTTTGTGATGAAAGGTATGGAAGGAAATGCCTTCCTGAGGATCATCATTAATTTTGATAATATTTACTGATCATTTTACCTGTTAACTGTCATCATCCTCAGAAGGAACAATTATATTTGTTCCCTATTCACTTTAATATTTCACAGTTGAATTCTAATCTTATCATGACAAACTGTATTGATGGAAAGGTCTAAAACTCAAGAATAAATATTTGCATAACAATAAACAAAAAAAAAGAAATATGTTCAAATATATTTTATTATATAAATAATATTAAATGCCTATTATTAAAAATGTCTTGAAATCCCACAGTACAGTTAAAGTTTTATAATACAAAAAAATCATTATTATAAAGACATGTTTTTGAAGTTTAATGTTTTTGGTTAATTATATTGGTTAATATAAAAGCTGTCTCAACTACAGTAGCCTTTAGGTATATTTTAAATGGTTGGAGACAAATTAATAGTTTCATAATAGCCAATGAATGTGTAAAACAAAGTATGTGCTTCCAATTGGTATTGTGATATGAATGTGTGAGTGTGCTTATATGGAGTGTGTTTAATTGCTGCTTACAGAGAGCATTTGGTGTTCTGCAGTAGTGGAGTTTGGCATAGCTGTACGGAGCTCAGTGGTTGCTTCAAACATTGGCCTCTTTTCCAAAGGAGAACTAATTTATTGCAGACAGACTTCACAGCCAGCAGTGCTTTACTTCTAACAAGAGCAAGGTGCCTGCAGTGCTCAGATACAAACATGTGCTTTGCTGAAACAGAAATGGCCATGAAGGTCTTTTAAAACTGCAGTACAGAGTGCATTGAAAATGCATTAAGGAAAGTGATGGCATTAAACTTTATATGTATTGCTCAGTTTTGTGTTTTCATGAGAGTTCTGTTAAAGTGCATGTTAAACAGTCATTTACCTAAAGCGTATAAAAACTATTAAAATATTACAAATCGCTCAAAACTGTTATTGACATTGGGCTGTGGTGCTCAAGCGGGAGAAGTTTGTATGAACAAAAACTAGTGTCGATAATTAAGCATGTTGAGCTCATAATCTACGATCTATCCACATCCCAGCACTGTGCCTGCTTGCCTTTGTGTGAGCATATTTTATCTCCTCCACCGCCACGCTTTTTAGGCAGACTGTAATATTCCCTTTATTGAGTGCATATCGCCTTTGTTCAGAAATATGAAGGTAAGTCATGCCTTTGTCTGCGAGAGGCGATGATGAATAACTTCCAGGGCCCATTTGGGACCCGGCTCGTGTTAACGGCTTGTACGCCTAGATTTTCAGGGTGGCGCTGCTCTTTTGAATTGACGTTTGCTGCAATAAAGGAGCGAACATTATAATAACCCAGCTGAAAGAGACATCGGGTTAGCGGCGCGACAGCACCGGCAGCTTCGAGCCGTGATCCAGCAGGATTATCTGTGGCGGTGGTTTGGCAGGCGCTAAGGGAGAGGGGCTTTTATTATGGAGTGTTTTATTGCTGACGGGGGTAAGACTGGCAGGGGAGGAGATGCAATAAAAGGAAGCTGTAAAATATTGCGCCCTGAGCTTCCAGTTGTCCTGTTGCTTGGCGGAAAAATTACAGTGCAGTTGTGGGTGAGACAGAGGGAGGATGTGTGTGTATCTTGACTATGAGTTTTAATGTGCATATACAAACAAGCGGGACTATCCGTGTGTGTGTACGCTAGCCGACTGACAGAAAGGTAGTAGGTGTTAATATTGCAGTTAGGCCTCTGGTATAAAATAACAATCCCGAAATATCTTTACCTGTGGCGTTATGAGATATGTTGCACTGGCCTAAATCTAATTTCAGTTTCACCTTAGACAGACACATACACACACACATTATGCTTTACTTTATGTGTGGGGGAGACTGCTGCCTGGCATTTTAACAAACTGTCACCTCTGTTTTAGGACATCAAAAAGAAACGTTTGGCTATAATTAAATGACCCAGATATCTTACATCAATCTGCAGTGTTGGGATGCATGGACACCAAGCGTGAAATACAGCAGAGCAATAAATCAGTCCTATGCTTGTTATACTGAGTTTTTCAAAGCATTGTGAATCTGTAAATCATAATATAATATAATAGTGACACATTATCATTTTGCAGTTTAGGCTCAAGGCCAGTCAACGCTATTCTGTGGCTCTGTGCCACATGCCACCCTAAGACCCTTTGCAATGTCTGCTATTTAGTAGTTTACTGTGGGGAAAAGCGCGGCACCTGTAAACACCTTCCCAAATTTAAAATAACAAATTAGTTAGTTAGACTAACAAAAGTTAATCTCCTGGACTTCATGGACGATAAGTATGCATCAAATATGCAATATGGGACAGAGCCTGACTCTGTGTGTGCACGTGTATCCATTTCAGCAATTCCAGCACTCAACACATCACACCAAGGCCAGTTCGTTTTTTGAACATATTATACATTTTAAGTGACGTACGAATAGGATTAAAATCAGTCTATGTGTGGGACATGGTGTGTCATAGAGAGTTTGCGAGAGAGGCCATGTTTGCCGCTCTCTTTCTCTCTCTCTTTCTGCATCTCTTATTACTGCTGTTTTGGCAGCTGACTGTGGGTAATGGACGCCGAGCTGTCAGGGAAATTTGTAGCTGTCTGCTTTACAGGGGCTCTCCATTCCAATCAGCAGCTGTCAGCCTGGGCCCGGGTGGATATTAATGACGGCCACTAACTGCCTCGCAAATTCTCCACACTATTTGGGAGCTGGCATGAAATAGGGTTGTGCTTTCTCAGTGCGCTGCGGTAGACTAATGGAAAGAGCTCAGATATCTCACTGCACCAGAGACACAAGCTCCGAATACCCCAGCCAGCCGCAGTCTCGCTCTTTCTGAAGGATTAGCGCTGCCGTTACAGGCCGAGGTGCCTCTTTAGTGGGTATTTACAGGTGAGTCTTACTGCCCTCATAATTCTGTCCTCATTAATTGTCATGTACGACACAGTACGTTATGGCTATAATTGGGTGATGATCATAAATAAAGCTCGGCTGGCTGGGACGTAGGAGGTTGAACTAATAGAAATATTCAGGTGGAGCAATAAACGCGAGGCTGACAGAGCAAGTGTGTGTGGGCTGACTGGAGAACATGAGGCACATTTGGTTTAAAGGGACTTTGGGAGCAGTTCACCAATAAATCCTTCAGGCCAGAAGGGCAAGGGTGGGCAGAGATAGCAGCTCTCGTGGTAGGCCCAAATGTGTGGGGGAAAATTGTGGCTGGGATGGATCAAGCATTAGGGATGCAATGTTAAGTATTGTGATATTTTTAGATTTTTTTACATTAATATTTCATTAGACTAGTCGAAACACTCAAGAAAAAAGTGTATAGTAGCAAAAAGAAACAGATCACATGTAAAAAAGATCACAATCTTTGAATAGCTATTCATAGACTATCATATCGTGACCTGACATGGTCCCAGGTGCCAGACTTCTAACCAAATTAGCCACCTGTGAGTCTACTGGCGGGCAGATATCCCCTGTCTGATCTGGTTACTTCCTGTTTTGGAACAGGGATATTACAATTACAAGGAACTATTGTGTTAGGCTTTGTCATTTCAGTCATCAGTAACGTCAAGGTGAAAACCATAATCTCTTTAAACCACAAAGGAAAATGACAGGTCACATCAAAACGCTAACCTGTTTTATCATGTCAAAGCATCTGTTTTGATTTCATACAGCCTCTTTCATACTGTATTTCTCTCGACTGATCCGCTGCTTGTGTTGTTCAGTTTTGTTCTGCAAAATCTTTCATCTCCAGTCTATCAGTCATCACTCATCTGAGGCCTTACGGTACAATTAAGACTAATGCCAGTGGCCATTACACATTCCTGACCTGTGACAGCCACTTATTATACACTTAGGAGGTGTAACAAGCTGTTGTCTTGAGATTTATTTTCCAGTCACGCTCCGAGGGCAAGCCAAAAGAGATGTCTTTCACTTTCCTAGGACAGAAAGCCAAATTCATAAAATACCAAAGGAATAGCTTTTAGAAATTCTGTTAATATTTACTCTTCTGTCACGTCAAAACTATTGTTTTATGGTAGCCTGACATACGTAGTTGTTATAAATTATTTTTTAAGAACAATATGAAAAGAGATTTTTCAAAATTCTCCTTTTGTGAGCCACTATATGGGGATGGAATGACACAAAGGTAAAAATTAAAATTTAAAAGTAAAAACGGCTTTTAAAATGTTTATAGTTTAGCAAAACAGATGACCATGACTTATCCTTACATACCTTAAATGGTAAGATCAAACCTTAAACGGTAAAGAAACGAGGTCAATAAGGCTACTAATATACAGTGATTAAAAAAGCTCTAAACCAATGAGTGACATATCTGTAGATCTGCTTCCTTGTATATTTAACCAGTGCGTGTTTCAAGGTAAACACACTTGAATGCATGTCAGTATTTGCATGTACTGTAATAATACTTTGAACTTTTTCTTGGCACAGGTATAGAGATGAAGGAAGAGATATAAACAAACGTTTATGAGAGCTACTGAAATGCAGTAAAGCAGGTGAGGTGAATTACTTGTATTTTCATACCAGGTTTAACTGAAGGGTAGAGAGGTAAAACCAGTGAGCCTGGAGGCTTCTTACGCCCTCTCCACAACAACGCTACACACACCCAACCCTGTTAGACAAGCACTTCATGTAACTGCAGATTCACACGCACACACACATACACACACACACAAAGATACACAGAATGTGGGACTGGACAGATCTCTCATCAGAGACTCCTTGTTGTTTTGGCAACGGACAGATAAGAAAGCAAAGAAAATGCACTTGATAACAGACAACAGCTCACAAAGAGGAGTGTCATAATGATAAATTTTAGCATAGTGATTTGGCCTCTACTTCCGACAGCCTCTTCTGTTTGTGTGTATATCTGTCTGTCACATCGTAACGGCTCATTAAGATCTAGCCCACATACGAGAAGCATTCCATCACACCTGGAGATGGGCAGCATTGACTTATGAGTTTGTCTGGGTATTCGGACGGTTGCAAACAGAGTACTAACTGCCCTTGCCTAAGGTTTCTTTCCTTCAAGCGAGCGGAAGAGCGTGAATCAGCCCATCCCTGGCACTATATTTAGCAAACATTGCCTATTTATTGTGCAGCATGCATTCGTTTATAAAAGATCTGTGCATAGAAGCACAGATTGTGCAACTGGAGTTAGGAGCCAAAGAGTTGTTATAAAAATATTTATTACTCACCTGAGGCATCAGGTGTGGGTGTAAGCGTTTGAAGCTTCAGTATTGCGGTTGAGCCAGAGGTCTGTGGAGCCAAGGAAACAAAACACAAATGTTTGTGGGATATTGAACTGTTTTGTTATGTGAATAATTTGGCTGTTTTAATCTGGAGGTTAGATTGAAGAAAATATCTTGGGATGATGAATGCACACGTATTTAAAACTTCTCAATAGGTTTTAGGAAATTTTGGGTCAGAGGTCCTTGGGTGTATAACCAGCTATCTATCAACTGTAGGACCAGAGGAAATAAGAAAACCGAGCCAATGAGTGGGCGTTAATCTGTTGGCCCTAAGAGAAACCTGCACTTAGTGACGTGAGAAGTACGTGACTGAACAGAACACAGCAACCCAGCTGTGCCACCGCATCATTAGTGAGGTATGTAATCTTAGATTTCAACAGATCATACTGCCTGTCTCTCCAATACGATCACACCTGTTTTCCTTGCACACACAGACAGTTAGTGTCACTTTCTGAAGGATTTTATTTGCTCCAAGCATTTCAATGTTTTGCTGTTTTCTGGCCATAATGAAGATTCTACTTAACCTTTGGCACAATGTGATGGTTTATGGTGATGAAGAAGAAATATGATGATAAGAAGAAATAATGTGAAAAGGCAGAGATGTTTTTTACAAAGTTGTGAGAATACTCATGCATGAATGGAAGAACACTGATTTAATCTGATCCTCATTCCAGGGCACAATTGTTTTGTTGTTTAGAAACTATGCAGAACCAACCTGACTTCCTGTTCAGTACAGTGAAATTAATGCTTTGTGTCATCTTGCATTACGCTTTAAAGGTTACAATTTACAAGCAAAGTGGTTTGGTTTGTTTATAGACCACAAGTATTACAATACTCCTTTAGAAAAAAATTAATGTGTCATCTCCGCTGTTTTAAAGCCGTTTATCATCCATCTGTGGTGAGGATGATGATGCACGCATACACAAATCCACCCAGCATGCCATTATTTCACACACACATTTCACACGAATCATATTTTATTGAAGGTGAAATTTTTCACACTTGCATTTAGCAACCGATTTTATTTTCTTAACAATTTTGCCAAACCATATATCACATTGAACAGGTGAAATGCTCAAAAAAGTGCCATTTTCCCCATAATGTGGTTTTAAATAAATATGAAATTAACACTACCACCTTAGCGAGAATATATTCATGCAATTTTATCTGTTCTTTAAGAAGAATAGAGATATAATATTGCTATTGTCACAAAACATTCGTTATATAATAAAACCATTTATAAAATTGTACATACATTCAAAAAATGTTGCTTTTTTATTTCTTAGACAATGGCACTTCAAACACTTCAGGAATCAAGTAGCACTAATCATTGTATCTTCCTGTGAGATACAGGCTTTTCTGATTAAATCATTTTTACTTTTAAACCAGCAGATGTAAGAGGACAGGGCAGCGAGTGCTGATGTGAATTCCATCAGATTGACTGACAGAGAGGAAGTCACATTGGCTCATGGTCAATGCATGGACAACTGCCTATGTAAATCCAACCCTGTTTTTCTTTCTTAGTAAAGTTTCATTGCTTTGAGGAGTGAGAAAAACATATTCATAGGTTTGCCCAACCACACCATCTGTTAGCCCAGATTCTGTATAATATACCCTCTCTATGGAGCAAATCCGTTTGCTTACCCCAGTACAGTCTCCTCGCACTTAAATTAGTCCTTTGCATGTTATTGTGCTGTCATAATTCATTGTAATAATTTGTTGAGTTGGCTCATGTGAGAGCATAGCTTAATTTGTTATTCAGATGCTTTACCACCTGTTTGCGGGTCTGTGATTTTTGGTGGGCTGCCATGCAAGAAAGGCATTTTAGAACACAAAGGGACCTTTTTCGTCTGTCACAGAGAGCTAGTTATTACTGTCTCAGGATGGGAACAGTTTGAGAGGGGTCTGAGAGGAGGCCAAAGCTAACTAGTTTACCAGGATGGAAAACACTGTAAACATCACAGACACACAGCCCAAACCATAATGACTATTACTGTATGTGGGGGAATTAGCAATCCAAAATAGCACCTATTTACAGATAAAACAAGGGGATAAATTAGTCTTTTTTATGATTTATTAAAAAGTCTGTAAAAATATAATTTTATGTTAAACAAATTATACTGTATATATATAATATATAAATATAAATAAGCATCAGATCCAGGTACAGCATGGAGTTCAACCGCAATGCCTAAAGACTGTGGATCCAATGAATTCGGAAATGCACAGTTTTGCGTCTGAGATATTAGTGGCTTTTAGATGTGGCGGTGGTGGAGATAGATGGATTAGCCGACTTTAATAGCTGTCACAGCAGCATTAAAACCAAGCCGAGCCGAAGTGGTGGAAGAGGAACAATACGGCACATTAGAGAGGCAGCCAGCAAACATGGAGAGCTACTTCTAATTAGCATTCATTAACTGTAGAGGAAAGAGCGATTATGGTCTTTAAGAAGTGCATTAGCTAATGTTGCTTTTTTACATGTCAGCAGATTTGAATTGGGACAGTATCTACATAGTTGCAATCGAATCTCAAACAACATTTGGTTGGTTGTTTTTTAAAGCTCAAGCATCACTGGTGGTTTAGGTCCGACACTTAGACGTTATGGCCGCTCATCCATGTTGAATGAACAAAACTAAACACAACATACAGGGAAAGGCGAGAACATTTGTGGTTGTTTATTTTTTGTAGTACCTGCTCTAAAATGAAACAATATTCCCCACATTGCAGAAATTCACACCGGCTAGCCAATTATTTGCTTAAATTAGCCTTTTTGGACTGGAGCGTATCAGCACAAATTGTTCACAGTTTGCCCGCGGCTAGAAAAAATATTTTCTTTTGCCATCATGTTGACAGTCTCCCAGCGCCTTGAGGAAATTGCTTCGGGTGTATGTATTGCTGTGTGAGGCCTATTCCCAGACGGTCAATATTTGTCTGTTTGTTTGCCAGTGAGGCCCATAGATTAAACGGGACAGGTTAGCAAGCCTCATCTAAACAGTGAGACACTGTCATTTGAGAAGTTAATCTTTTCCCCTTATTCACATTCTCTAATGAGACGCTAGTCAAACATTACTCAGTCTCTTGTTGTTTTTAGCGTATTCACCTGCACAATCACTTCTGTGTTATATTATGATTCATGCAGAAAGCTTTTAAGGGTCACATGAACGCCACTGTTGATTTTACCAAACCGACTGTTTGCACAACTCTCAGGGCATAAAAGTGTCTGTGATTACTGAGTAGATGTGTTGATACGGCCGAAGGTGGGGTGGGCGTGGAGCTGATGATTCAGTTACCTTTGTAAAGGCAGACAAAGACCTGACCTTGGGTCTGTTGTATGTGTCCTCTCACAAATTGTCCTTCCCGTACATCCCTGAGAATATAGTGCCCTCGTTAGTCCCACAACTTTCTAATAATAGGCTGTAAATATGCGAGACGAAGGCAAAACGACAGGAATCTTTGACCGATTTTGCTGGATCACCGGCTCCTTCAGCAAGAGCCAAGAGCGGAAAAAGAAGAATGTGGCGCTAAATTCCTGTCATCTCTTGATCCCGTGCATTGTTGCCTCTGTTGTGAATGGTCAAGGTTCACAGAGAGCGCACACTATAGGCCCCCTTACACACACGCACACACACACGCACACACACACACACACACACACACTGCTCCCCCCACCTTCCTCCTGCCCTGTGTGCTCAGCTAATATTGACTCTCCTGGCTAACACTGCCTCTATTGAGCTGAGCCATTCACAATAATGTTTGACCAGCATTAGAACATCATTGAGATAACAGGGAGGCGAGGACCAGGCCTTTGCTAAGGTTACACGGCTAATGAAAACCAGAAGGAAAGTAAATAACAGACGACCTGGGAAACAACGCCAGTGCTTTTTCTTTAAAACCTTACAGTGTTTGCAGTATTGTGGCATTTACTAATGAGGACAGGTAAACAAGTCTTTATTCCATGTTATTCCCAAGTCATTAATTTACATTTAATTGTCTTCTCTTGGTTAACTTTCATTGCAAAGGTTTCATATCTGTAATCTTGGATTATCATGTTATGTTTTTTAGGAAGTACTTTGAATGAAATGAATGATTTGTTCTGCACAGGCCTCATTGCCCTGCTGAGCTCAACCTAGCAGAAGAGAAATTGGAAGATGAGGAGAGACCAGAGGATAGTGCTGCCATCTCATGGACATTTGTGGTCAGGCTCTTCATTGCTGTTGGGTCCTGGTTCATGCTTTGTTTGAATGGCTTCGGGTTATATTTCCACTCAGCCATGTAAGCTAAATGAAGCATATATAATGCAAATGAGAGTCTGAAAGAGAGAGAAAGGGAGAGAGAGAGGAGGTGAGCAGAAGCGGCACAGTCATCTATGTTATTGCTGAGGGGGAGGAGGCCTTTTATGACAAGATTTTGCTAATGTATTGATAACAGATTGTTATAATGGACCATTAATATTGTAATCATTAGGTCATTTAGTATGGTATAATAATAAGTCCACAGAGGATTGTAAAGCTGAGGTGTGTCGGGAGTTTTTGTTAAAACACCTTTTCATATCCTGGTCAATTTACTTAAAAAGTGTAAACATAGTGGCTTTGTGATGCTCTGTTTACTCATTACAGGCAGTCAGACACAGTAAGCAATCTAGGCAATGGTGTGATTTAAAAGTGTGAATATCCGTTTGTACAGGCAATGACAGATTTGTATTTCTGTTCGAAAACAGTCATTATTTTTTATTACTTTGGTGCTGCTTGTGGGGTAAAAACAATTCAAGTTTTACATGTGAGGTTCTCTTCTCAATCAACAGTATTGATTGATAAATGTACCTTTGAGGACTTGCTTTAGATTCTAGATTCTTTAGATTTATTTGTATTTTTTGTGTATTATTTGTATTTTATTCAAAAAGACAGATGTGGACTAGCGTGTCTGGTAGTGCCCTGTATTGCTTTTGACAGAGAGTAGAGATAACAGAGAGACATTGGCTGTTCTTCATTAGATTCTCCTCTGCCCCTCAGCAAACACAAGTAGCTCCGGCCAAACAAGCTCAATCAAAAGGTGGCTTCTCTGGACGATGTTAGCTCAGCAAATCCAGCTCTACACACACGGCTTCAAAGAATAGGACCACCTCAGACTAACCTTTGATGTATTGTGTATTGATCATGTGGAGAGCAGAGAGAGAGTGATACGATGGATGCCCTAAGAGGGATTAGTGGGGACCAGGCCAGGCTCAAATACAAATGCTCCTAAACAGCAGCTTGTTCTGTGGGGCTTGGCCAGATGCCCTGTCCTCAGACCAACACTAGAAGTGGTGAAGTGGATTGTGTAAAATGACTGGATTTACAAAAATGTATATTTTGTCTCTCATTGAGCTATTGGAACTAATTCCACTGAAGTCATTAGCTCGTAAGCAACTTCAAAATCACTTAACGGTACTGCTTAAATCACAACATTATTACAAAGTACTCAAAAAGCAATTTTATAAAACTTTATGAACAGGAAGACGTTTTAAAAATGTAAAGGTACAGCAAAATAATTTAAATCTGTTCTAGACTATGATGTCATGCTCATCTCCCTACCACAGATGTTCTTCAGACCTTGTTTTCTAACACTCATCAGCAATACTAAGTCAAAATAACGTTGCGATTTTTGTTTCTTTTGTATTTTTGGCACCACAGATAATTGGAATGACCCAGCGTGGAACAATATGCTCGCACCTGTAGCTCGACAGCCAGCGTGACGAGTCTGTTAAAAGTCTGTGTTTACAGAACGGCTCCTCGTGAATACATGAAGAAGTGGATGAGAAAAAATGCTCTTGAAAGATCACAGCTGTGTATGTAAGCTGCAGCATTTCATACGTCTTTTTACAGAAATAATATTTATATTGATAAAAGACCTCATTGAGTAAAGACACTACATGTGCAAAAACATGCAAAATAAGTATTGTATGGAATATCAAACATTTCAATGACGGTGGTACATTTATCACAGATTAAGACTTAATGAATTAAATGGATTTCTTACACACTTTAGTATCAATGAACTGAAAAAAGGAGTTAACGATTCATTTACTCATCAGAGTCATCAATCAAAATATTAAGGATGTTCCCTTAAAGCATTTTACAACGTTTTCTAATGACATAAATGTTTTATTTGTTGTTGTTTATGTAATTTAATTAATTTAAAAAGCTCTTTTTATGCAATTTGATTTTTAATGCCTTCCCAGTATTGCACAACCGTGCAGCTGAATGAAACCAACAACCCATGTAACCATACGGCTCTGTGAAGGACTCGCAGTGGTCACAGCAAAGCGAGTCAACGGAAATCAGATCTGGCAGACTGTCACCGCTGCGAGGTCACAGCCTGTTAAAGTGCGAGAGCACAAGCGCGAGGATTCAAGAAACAAAACAACAGACAGCTGCAGTCAGTTAAAGCACTGTCAGAAACAAAGACCCTGAAGGGAAAATAATGAACAGCTCATTCATCCTTCTGTTGTGATATGCATAAAAGTATATTTATTCTGTGGGAACTTATTTCGTACGTTGCTTATGCTGGAGGATGTCCATGATCTTTTTTGTTATGAAAAACATTTTTTGTTGGCATTCCCAGTAGAATATAACATTCTCATTTTTGGACAACTCATTTCAGAAAGATAACTATATTTCCATACAAAATTAAATGTTCCAATGAGTCATCTGGCTGGCATCCATTAACTCCATTACAAAATATTTATTAGTGTATGTTAATCATAAGAGAATAGATTAACCAATGTGGAGGTAAAAGCATTACATTTACACCCTTATCTGTTACATAACAAGACAAAAATTACTCTAAATGATACCGCAGCAGTTTTGGCCAACGACTATAAAAAATACATTTTAGTCGGCGCTGTGAAGGCGCCTCAGGATAAGGCAAAATAGACTGACCTAGTGCATTAAAATGCAGCTCGTATCTCAATTTACCCCACATATTGGTATGCGTGAAGATGAGCAGAAGCCAAAGAGGAATGAAGCACCACAGTAAAGCGAGATGAGACCCCGGGGAGGGCACAAAACGCACTGAATGGCAATTGCACCCGGCTGTCAACACTCATCTGCATTTTAACCTCCCTTCGGACTGACACGCCGTCTCGCCGACAGCCACGGTCCCGACATATCGAGATGTAGAGCGGGAACCCTGCTCTGGGCCTTCATTAGCAAAGCACTGGGCTCATGCAGTATTTACACAGTCGTCCACTAATTGAGTTTTAATGTCAGTGACTGCTCCCCAGGACACATCTAGATAGGTATATAGGCCTTTAAAGGGCAGTCTCATATGTGGTTCAGCCGCTACGAACCACAACATGTCCTTCTAAACCTTATTACCCCTGAGGGAACGCTGCCATCACGATATGGAAGAAGATTTAGAAAATACAGCTCCCTTTGCCACATCTCTCAAGCTAATTCAGCTAAACGGCTAGTAGGCCTTAGACGACCTCCATAACCAGCCTTCGTCCTAGCACGGTTAAATCATTCATTGAGCCCTGCACCCTGTTTACAGCATCTGAGGGAAGGTTTCTACTGAGCACTAAGCATTGACAATCCACTCTCTGATCGCATACATAATGCATAACAACACCCAAACATGGGAAAACAGCAACAGCCTGCGCAACAGAGACTTCTACATTGATGTGACCCGACAGGCCGTGAAGCTCAAGGACACCTGGTTTACACATCAGATCAAAAAAGTCAAGAGGCAATGAACAGATGAAGATGAAGATTTTCCATCTGAGTCTGGGGTGTCAGTTGAAATGGAAGATGTATAATTAATGCTACACTGAATATTGAATTCAAATGAATTAATAAGAAAAAAACGAGTATGCAGACTGATTATATATACGCATGGAATAAACATGGAGGAATTTGCATCTCTAATGTTTAAGCTTGGTAAGGAAAAGCGGTGAGAAGCTCATTAGAAAGCTGCCTGACTTCAAATTATTTTGCGAGTCCATTTCTCCTGTGCCAAGCGATAGACTCACAGAGGACAAAAAAAGACTCGGCAGGAATTAATCATCCAAATAGTAGATAAAGCATGCAATCATTTATTTCCAAAAGCCGGACTGACTAATTAACAGTGTGAATTCAAGCAGGAAGTTCTCCAGCATACAGCACGTTTAAGTTCTTTATTGTGTATTCTGCAGGTTAAGTGCTTAAATAGAGAATTACTTTCATTTTGTTATTAAAATAAAACTTAAAAATGAGTCAGATGACAGCTGTTGCATTCAGCTAAGCAGTCCTCCTCTGTCTTGATCCAATTAGTTTTATCATTGAATATTTCATTGTTAATGGACTAAACAGAAGATTATTGTTCAATTTTAAACAGTGGAATTGCATTTGCGCTGAAGCTACAAAATTATAATTCGAACAAAATACAAATGGACTTAAATTCACATAAATATTTTCTCTGCACACAGCACTGTTGGTTTAACAGAGAAACATTTGTAAACATTTAAAGAATTTGAAGAATTAAACTGAATTTTAATACTTCTAAAAGATATGTATAGTCAAAGTTTTAAGTGAATGCAGATAGCAGAAAGATAGACAAGACAGATGCTTTTCTCCCACAAAGGATGTTAAACGTCTTTATTTTTTAAACATTTTATTTTAATATAATTTAAATGATTTTACAAACTTTAAGCATTGTATATTGTGTTGTTATGGCATTTTTCTTCAATGTCATGCAGCCCTAATTTTTATCTGCTAATACAGAGCAAAGTAAAATGATCTTTATCTTTACTGTAAATAAAGATGCATTAAAATTGCTTTTCAAATTGACAGTGGGCATAAATCAATAACCTCAGCATAACAGTAAAGATTCTGTTGAGTGCTGTAGTGTCTTTCACTCCAACCAGGCTTGTGTAAGTGATTGATCTGTGCTTTTTTCATTTGAAGACCGCTATATTTCTAGATGAGCTCCTTGAGTGGTAGTCTTTCAGTCCTGTCATGTGTCTCTCGCTTTCTATTGGATCATAACCCTAATGCAGTAATCTAAAGTTCCATCACAACATAACATTCTCGCTGCCTGAGCCACGGGTTGGTGAGCCAAATGATTATATTGTAGTGTGGCTCATCAAGCAGTGTATGGTCAAAAAGCAGAGCACTTGATGGGTTGCACAAGTGAGTTTAATGTCTGCTCACCACTTGGAGCCCTTGACCCTCTCTTGGAAGCGCTCCATTTTAGTCACTCTCTAGTGCCTTCAAATTGAAATAGAGTCAGAGGAACAGATGAGATATCTACCATCAGCCTTCAGCTAAGGAGATGATAGAGAGACAAAGTTTATGTACTACTCTCCTTACAACTTAAACTGACTTATCCCTTTCTGCCAGAGAAGACATATTGTACAATTAATAGACAGGTCACTTTGAGGGTTATAATTTTTTTTCAGATAAACTACAGTAAGGTTTTATCATCTAGATGTTCTAAACACAACAGAATGACACAGGGGGTCATTCTTTCTCAGAGTAGAAAAACCTTCACATAATGACCCAAACCTCATGTTAGCTATGGGAAAGGGTGGCAAAATCCTAAATTCTTTCTAAATTAAAATTGCAATTGTAATCAAAAGGTAAGTCCAGGAAGGAAGTAGAAAAGTTGGGCAAATATTTCAGGAAGTTTGCCTTATTTGAAGTGGAATGGCTGTGCTTTGGATATAATCCACTTAGGCTACTTATATACTGTATGTATGTATATAGAAGCCCTGAAACATAAGTCCTAAAGATTTTTTTCTCTTTTCCCGCTTCAACTATTTTTTTTCATCTTCCAAAACATTTTTTCATTTTCAAAAAAATTTTTACATTTTTTTATCTTTAATTTTTCCAAATTTTTTATTTAAAAAAAAATAAGATGAAAAGGTTCTAAGTGGGAAAACATTTGTGAAGATAAAAAAGTTTGGAGATGAAAAAATTTTAAAGAGGGGAACAGTTTTTAAAAAAAAAAAAAACATTCTTTGACCATGCAAAAAAAATATTATTTAAAGTGGGACAAAACATTTTTTAAAGAACATTTTTTTTAAAGATGAAAACTTTAGTAGATTAAAGTAAAAATGTTTAAAAAAAAATCAAATAAAAAATGTAAAACAATGAAACTCACTTCAAACGTTTTTCACTTACAGAATTTTTATTTTCATCTTCAAAGATGAAAAATTTGAAGATAAAAAAATTGTAGATGAAACTTTTTTTGAAGATTGAGGAAAAAATATTGAAGATGAAAACTTTTGAAAGATTTTTTGTAGATGAAAGTAAAAATGTTGAAGATGGCAAACAAATTTGAAGTGAGAAAATTGTTTTTTGAAGATGAAAAAAATTCAGAGATGAAAAAACATGATGATGAAAACCTTTTTCCACTTCAATTTTTTTCAGTCTTTACCATTTTTTCTTCTTCAAAACACATTTTTCCTTTTCATAAAAAAAGGTTTCTTGGTGATATTCCCCCTTCACATTGTCATATTTATTAGGTTTCTATAGAGAGATGTAATATCTAAAAGTAGTATCAAGCTTTTCTTTAAAGTAGTTGTTACAGTGATTGAAAGTCCACTGAAAAAAAGGAATTTTGCTATTTTTTAATTAGGTGTTATTTTATGTGTTTTTCAGTAAAGAGAACACCATGTTTGTGCCTAATATTCATTTATCTTTGAGACTTTAAAGTTTCATTGTTTCCATATATACCATACCTATTGATCGCTATCACATTTTTCTAGTTAATGTAATATAAAGTTTTCATTTATTTTTCTTTACGAAATATAAAGTTAACAAAGTTCAACAAAAATTTTAGAGTCTCAAAGATAAAGGAATATTACAAACTAAGATTGTCCTTCTCTTTGCTAAAAATCACATTAAACAACACTTAAACAACACAAAAAATATCCTCTAAATACAGTCTTGTGGAAATCTGACCAACAATTGTATTTTAATGCAATAAATTTTTATTTTTATTACTATATAAGTTTGTGACTGAACATGAAAAATTCATGTTGTGACAAAAACATTTTTTTAATTGTTGATTTAACTTCTTTAAAAAAAATCCTTTGACAACTACTTCAAATAGAAGCTTGATGCCAGTTTTAGAAATTGTGTATATGGCTAAACATAAACAAATCACATCTCTACATGGGAACCTAATAAATATGCCAAGTTGACTGGCCATTTCACCAATAAACTGTTCATAAACTGTTAAACTGTTAGAACATTACATATAATCAATATATGTAAAAGTGCATCCAAACAATTTCTTATTTATATCTTATTTCTTTGTGAGGATGCAACTGTATGCATATATGATCTATTTTATCAAAAACAATCCAAAACAGCTCAACCAAAACTCAACTCCAGAGTTTAATACTGACTGTTTTTTCCCTTTTTGCTGCCAAGCTGGGAGAAAATAATGACAGACCACATCAAGTATTTCAACACAGCTAAGCTTTTGAATCTGTGGTACTTACAGTCTTCTGTCATAGCCGTCACTTGAGGTCATGTTGGCTACAACACAAAACAGCAGCGGGTGATTTCAGTAACAAGCGTAGAATCGTCTGGCATGTTCACATCAGGCCTGCGTGAGCTGCGGCTTTAACCGCATTTCACTGACGCTAAGCCGGATTTAATGTGTTATTTATTTAGTAAATACGGTTCCGTGATCAAGATTTTTTCCACTGGATATTAAATCTTATATTGTCATGCCATGCAAGTTTTGTTCACCAGGGCAAAGGTGACAAAAATCGATGTGTTTTGTTAGGGATTACAAGTTAACATATTCTGAACAAAGAAACTGTTTGAAGTATATTAGAATAATGCAATGGATTAATAGTTTTTATACATGAATATTTTAAGTGATATTTAAATAATGTCTGGCTTGATTTATTAGTTACAAACTCCATAAATTTTTATGAAGTGAATAAGAAAACATCCACATACAAAGATATATTTTTGGGGATAACAAAAGGTAGTTTGCAGATTTTTGCTGTTTTTCTAGGTGATTTATAATGTGAACTTAATCGACCAATAGCGTGAGTTTGGGGCGTGGCTACCTGTCATAAATTAAAAGGAGCAACATTATGGGAATATCGTTTAAAAGTAGTAAAAATCTTACCTTAAAATTAGTTTTGTTAATTCTTCTACAAAATACTTTATCCATTCTCAAAATATCCCCCGACCACAAACATTACATTACAGTACATTCAAAGCTTTGTGTAAAACATCTTCAGTAATGTCAAGTTACACACTGCTGCCATCTACTGTTTTCTTATTTAACAGCATCAAACGCAGCACAAAATTATTTACTTGGGTAAAGTGCAATAAAGAAATAAAACAACACAAACTGAAGATGTTGAGCATCAAATGCTGTTTATTAACGGTGTTTGTCTGCAGCAATATAATACAAGTGAGAAATACATGGAAAGAGTGCTGCCTACTTGTACTGAAAGTCATAAGAACGACTACATCCTCTAAGATTTTGTTTTTTAAAGAAACGCCAGCAGATGCTTTGTCCTAACTGCCCAAATGCAAAATAGAGTACAATTATTTTAAAAAGACACAAGTAAACAGCTCATGTGCCCAAGTGTGACAGTCAGAAAAAGAAACATTTGCAACACGCTGTGTTTTCAAACCCACCCATACACATTTACACAACCTGAATTTTACACCAGACAGAAAGGTAGAAAATGCAGTACAAAAACAACTTTGGTGAACCTTAAATTGTGAATTTTAAAAAAGAAAGTTTTTTTTTTACATATAAAAAGCATTTAAAAAGTTAAATATTATAAAGTGAATTTGCTATTGCACACAGTGATGAGAGGCTTCAATAAGAAAGGACTCGTCTGTGATGGCAATGCGAGGGCGGTCTTAAGGCTTTCTGCGTCTGCAAAACGATATTTACAGTCAGTCAAGATTTTTTAAATTCTCTTGCTCACATGTCTGACTAAGGACAAGACAAACTATATTATATGTAGACAAAGAGCTTACTTTGGATATCCATGGTGCTGGTATCCAGGTCCCAGATTTGAGCCAGCTCTCATTTCAACAGCCACAGCGCACTAGATGACACAAATAAAGACAGGGTCAAAAAATAACACCTGCAACACATGGCCCTTGATAATACAGATGCAATTTGTCTAAAAGTCAAAACTCTTGCACAAAGTCAGTTCAGCTATTTCATCACACACAACTGTGAATTTCTGAATGCCAAGTAGGTGTTACTGATGCAAATATTAGTTGTTTATTAACATCATAAAGTGGGCAATAATAACTTACTCTTGTCTCTACATCAGTCCAGTCTCCATCCCTGGGCTCACCCTGACGGGTAGGACCAGACTCTGATGATCGCCTCTTACGGCTAAAGAAAAACAGACAGCAGTATTATAATTTGACAGACAACAACAGAAACTATATGATATCTGTGCTTTAGAAGCAAATGATTTCACTTAGGGCCAATCACCTGGCTGCAACAGGGGTTTCCTGCTTGAGCGTTTCAATATCCGTGAACTGAACAGACTGTCCTCCACCTCTAGTTTTGAACACTTCACCCTGAAAAAAAAGCAAAAGATTTTACACTTCAAAGCAATTTGCATTATATTAAAGCTACACATTTTATACCAATTCAAACCGATACAGGCCAGCTTATTAAGCAAGATGAGCCTACCTTGATCAGCTTGGTCTGTATCTCCCCATCAGACGCCATCTCCTGGTGAGTCAGAACATACTTGTCACACTTGGACAGAGCTTTCTCACTTGGAGCAGATACTTTGATGGCGTTGGGGATGTTTGGCTGCATGACTGTATCCAGGTCCACGTTACTGGTGGGTTTGTGATCTACCCACCTCTCCCCACCTGCGGAGTGCGAGCGTCTGTGTAGAGGCCGAACTGGCGGCACAGTCTATTCAATTAAAACACAAGCACAGTCAGAGAAACAGGAGACGGTGTTCGAGCATGCTGTAGCGTTAGTGTGTTAGTAAATCTGGAGAAACACAAACTACACATAAGGTGTTAGAACAGGATAAATCTGTTGTTCAGCCTGGTTTTAAAATGTTTAACTTTTACATGTGGTGTCATGTTCAGAGTAACAAATAACAAAGAAGATTTAAACAATTTATTTGTCTAAAAGTGCAGACAGCATTGAAACAAATACATGGTTGAAATAGGCAGAAGATCCATCAGTTACTTCACATACAGATCGTTAACGTAACATTTGGTGCAGATGAGAAACTGATCGTAGATCTGCATCATCCAGTGGCTATTTTGTATAAGTGTCTCGTTGCAACTCTACCTACAACTACAGCAAGATACTCCACTGACCATGTGATCAGCTCCCTCTAGGTCTACATCTGCTGGCTGAGCAGGCACCTCATAATCTCCAGCCCAGCACCTGCCTCTTCTCCTGCCAAGACTGTTGGGAAGGCCCTGAACTCTCTTCCTACTGTCTGGAGGCGACTGGCTACCCTGCCTGGGAGACTGCGGGACTCCCTGCTCCCATTGAGAGATGCAGGAGGCCACAGAAACACTGCCTGGTGTGGGGGAGGACGGACCTGGCCTGACCCTCTGAGGGAAATTATAAAAGGCCTCCAGAGAAGATCGGGATGACTGGGAGCTATTGTAAGAAGACTGCAAACATCGTATTAGTACACATGGTTTGCATGCAACACACATCAGTACATTAAAAACAGCATTTACAACATTAAAAACAAGCAAGAGATCGAAGATTAAGTGCGGCAAGTTATCACACGCACTGCACAGCAGACCATGCGATACAAAGGCTTGTGTAGTAGGTTAGACATGACATCACAGTTCAAGCAGTCTAGAAACGCATGTCAGTTAAACGTACGGGAACCGGTGATGGGGAGGCCGATCTCTTGGGGGGAACTTTGTCCTTTTCTCTGGAGGGCCGCTGTGGCTGTCGGTTCTCAGATTTCCCTTCTGTGACGATGGCCTTGAGCTGCTTCAGTTTCTCATCCTTCACCCAGAGCTTGTTCTGCATCTCCAGCTGTTTGGCATTTACCCGCCTCTCCTGCACACATACAAACACAGAGGCTCGATGGACCCAGGCAAAATGAAACTGTACGTATCACATGATCCAAAAATCAGGTAGCTCCTCAAAACGGCATATAGCGTCACACATAGATTCTGTAAATGTAAGCAGAAGTGATACTCACACACTCCTTCTCCCACTTCAGCTTGGCATCACTGACGATGCCCTGCATGCGTGCTTCCATGCGTCTCTTTTCAGACAGTTCCCTATGCAGCTTCTGGTCTTTGCAATCTAGTTCCTGTTGTAGAGATCGCTTGTCCTCCTCATAGATGTTTGTTGTTTTCTGCAAGATGTCAATCTGCACAAAAAGAAATGCAACACTTGTTTCCTTCTTACACCACTTAGGCAAGCTTTTATACATCAAAAACACTTTCAGCATATCAGCCAAAACTTAGAATCAATGTTTTAACAAAGAAAAAAAGAGCAAGTACCTTGTACTCCAGCATCTTAGATTTCTTCTCCAGGCGATCGATCTCGTTCTTCTGGTTCTGGATCATTTTGTCTTTTTCACCAAGCCGGCCACGATGCTCGCTAAGGATGTTCTCCTTCGAGAGAAGGTTACTGTCCTGCTCTTGAAGCATGGACTTTAGCATGTTGGCTGAAACAGAAATATCAGAAATGTGATCAATATTTCTGCTCGTCACTTCAGTATCATGTAAAAAAAAAAAAGGCAGTTCTTAATCAACTTAAGTTACCAGTTTTATTGTACTCCTCGACCATCATCTGGCGAATCTTATGCCTCTTCTCCAAAGCTTCTATGAGTCTGGGTAGAGTAACATCATCATTAGGACCAGCAATTTCACAGGCAGGCAATGGGGGAAAGGACTGTAGCAGTTGGCTCAGTGTTGTTGGAGACTCTGTAAAGCACACAAACCACAAGTCAAAACACAAACAAGTAATATATAGAATGAAGACATTTGAAGCACAACACACAGAAAAACAGATTAGTTCATAAACTCTGAAGGCAATACCTCTATCTACAGGACCACCACGTTCCTCTAGCCTGCGGCTCAGCTCTTCTTTAAAGGCCTGGTTTCTCTGTCGACGTCCAGCAGCAAAGCCACAAATGGGTCTGTCAACAGGACGGGCCACCTCCACCTCCTGAGTCATCTCTGCAAAGCGCATCACCAACTAAACAAAGAAAATAAGATAAACCTAGAGATTCGAGTATAACTAAAACAAACCATTTGCCAGCCAATACTGCTTACCAGGGTCTCCTCATAATCATCAGCTTTTGGATTGACACAAACAACCATTCTCACTTTGCCCTCCCCATCAAAGTAGTTTTTGAATAGATGGGTCACTTTAGAATCTCTGTATGGAACCATCTGAGGAGGAAGAGGACAGGTTCTTGATGTTGAATTGGTTAAAACACATTTTTAGACGGTCATATGGTCTATAAAACTCACACAAACCTTGTTCGTGCCACACATCTGGTTCTCTCTCAGAACCTCGATACATGTGCGGAGAGTCATCAGAGATTGATTGATGTTGCCTGTTTAAAATAAAACAACGTAGTCTTTGAATAAAAACAAACACTAAAAAATTGGCAATGTGTTCATTTTTTAGGTTTTTGTGCTAGTCTCCGACCTGCTTCACGGAGACGGCTGCCCTCTGCCCGGGTTCTGCTGGTGCGTTCACTGCCAGCCAGATCTACCAGACACAGCTGACTCACATTCACCTGATTCTTATCCTAAAACAGGCAAAAAATTAATTACATGCATTACTCCTGTCAGAATTTAAAGTTTACTAACTCTGCACCGCTAAAGCCAACAACATCGATGCATCACCACAAGATGTTGTGTTTACATAAATGGATATCAAAGTTTTAAGAAAAGATCAAATCGTTCAAACGTAGTTTGTCCACTAGGTAGGAGGTGACAAAATCATTACGAATCATCGCATTCTTCAAACAGAAAAAAGGCCACAAGAACTTTACAATATTTGAAATGAAAGTAAAAAGCTGTTTTGAGTCTAGAGCTATTTGTAGGTAGTTTTTAACTTTACAGAATACTCAGGACAGAAGTTAAGGCAATCATGTACTGACCTGCAGCACATTATCTCCATCTGCATCCAGAGGCGCTTGTGCCAGTTTAATAATGAACACACTGTGAGAACGGCTCGACTCCCGGTTCAGCTGTGTGTTAGCAATCCTGCGTTTCTTTTGACCTGTGTTCGGCACACAAAAATGTCATACAATAACACAGCGTATCAACTACACAAACACTCCAAGAAAACATTACCAGCCACATCAGCATACCTCTCCAAAAGACTTCAAAAGCTTCCTCCGTTGACTTGACCTCCACCTCAGTGCACCCAGCCACATACATGTTGTGATTTTGGTCTTCACGCAGTAATTTGGATTGCGGTGGTCTGAAATATAAAATTATAGCATGATAACATTTCTGCAACTACAGAACAGAAATTCCTCCAGCCATGTTGCAATAAAGCACAGCTACAGCATGGGAGCCTACCGGCAACTAAAACAAAAGCACAAGACACACAGCCAAAACAAAGCACACACAGATTCCACAGAAGCAGTTAAAAGCAAAAAGGCAGGACGCGCACGACAGCGATGACAAATGAAAGAAAGAATGACGAGGGACAGCAAGTGTCTAAATGGATTACACTGGCCACGTACATGAACTCAGTGTTGGTTCGCAGAGGTGTGCCTGCACCATTCCACCTAATGAAGAAACAAAATAAATGCATCTATAAACTAAATTCGAACATTACCAAAAACAATTCTAAATGGGACTTGGTAGTTGGTAGACCATTATAGTGGCAAATTACAAATATTTGGCCATTTTATAAATGTGAGTAATATATGAAGAGATTATAGTGTTTAACTAGTCTAAAATGTGTTCTTATTTTAGGAACTTCAAACATGTTGTGCAGTCATTAAGTTAAATACTTATATAGTCAGCATAATGCTGACAATATCTTTATACCACAAGGCACTAAAAAAGAACAAGATCAGTCAACTAGTAAAAAAAAGTGTGAGAGAAAGAACATATAGACCGCACAATGACAGAGCACTTAATTCTTTTTTTGCTGTAATATAGTCATTATCAAACATCACAAAAAGCCAGCTTACTTGGGCTTTATTGGGTCAAAGGGAGTCTCCTCCAGAAGATCATAGATGTAGTTGTTATAAATCTCAATGTAAGAGACAAAGACACTGTAGCTGCTATCCTCATCCACTCCATCAGCCTTACAAGCCTCTTCAGGACTGATCATATCGGCAAACTCCGGGTCTATTCGCCTACACAATAAAAAGTTTTTTTTTTAATCAATTGGCCTTTTCAATCTGAAAAGGGATTTCATATTAGGCTTCTAAATAATATAATATCTAATAATATTTCTAATTATTTCTAAAACTTTGACTTCAGTGGTAATAACCTTGTCGTTGGAGTCTTTGGTACATTTGTCTGACTGTCTCGCTTCTGTCGGTCCAGGAGTGCATCTACTTGATTTTGGATTTCCATGCCATTTTTATCATCAGGCTTGAAAACCTGATAAGGGAAAGATCAAAATACTTTTACAAGGCTGAAGAAGATTTGACCCAAACAAATACAAAAAAATCTGCAAACACACTCACAAATCTCTTAGCCTGGTAAGGACCGATGCTGTTAAAGATCATGTCGAGTGAACGTGGAAGCAGTCCACCCTGACCCGGAGAACCAGTCATTGTATGAGTTTTCCCACTGCCAGTCACACCATACGTGAACAACAGACCTTTTTTGGGGGAAAACTGCTGTCAGTCACATGTTTTATATTAAAGCCAAGTGTATAGAAGAGCCTTTTTTTTTTACCATTTTTACAGTGAATGAGGTCTTCCACCAGCGGTTTGGCAACATCTTCAAATAACTCTCTCTGTGTTGTCTTGATGCCAAACACTCTTTTGAAAGAATATTGTGTCTATAAAAGAAATTACACAGGTCAAAGTGCTTTTAATGCAAGGTTTAGATATTAACAAAGTGGCATTTTGGGGCAACTCAATGTTATGAAAAAACATCTACAGAAGACCATAAGCCTACTACAAATAAATACGCTCACCTCTTTGAATTCACCATTCCTGTTGGCTTTGAGTCCATCAGGCGCATGTAACTGAATTGTGGTGTTGCTTATAACCTCAATACAGCATTCCTCATCTTCTGCACCGAGTGGTCGCACACGACAATACACCTGCCAAACACAAGAGGTGATTTTCATAGATTTGAGCACTACGTTTGAGCAATATATAGCAAATTAAGGCATTATTTATTAACAAATGACATACTCCAACAGGGTCTTTCTGGTTGCTGGATGGCTTTTTCGGGGGAGGGCGGCGGGGGGTCTTGCCCTTCCTATTACAAAAATAAACAATTAGACACCATTTAGACAGGAAATACGTTTTAAAGTAATCGTACAGGTCTCCATCTTTTACATCCAGAGTTAGTCAATCGAAATTATTACAGTTGAATGGGATCTTTAACCAAGTACTCAAACAGATCCTACTTGATCGCCGTTTTATGCATTATAAGTGTTAAGAAACATGGACATTTGGTAAACTAATAGCTCGTTACCCCATTTAGGAAAGCATTGTGTAAATAAATCACATCATCATGCTTAGAAAACATGAACCGTACATTTATTAACAAAGTCTTAGGAACAAATCAAGCAGTAAAGCATATGTGTGGTGAATGGGTTACAATGGTTAGCAGTGTCTGCTAAAACTCGGTCAACGTCTTTAGCGTAAGACTAGTTTGAATGGTAATAAACAGACTTTTGATAATTCATACGTTTAACAAATGTGACTTAAGAAACAAAGTACATACGCTTGCCTGATCATGTTGAGATGTTTTAGTTTAACTTCGCGATACCGTTGCCTTCTTGTCCGAGCATTAAATTCGAAGTTCAAACGTTCCCTCTGTACTTCGTCAGAAGCTGATTTTTCAAATGTGACCAATCAGCGAGCTCAGCCACAGCTCAAACAAGCGGAAGTCCCGCCCTAAGCCCAGCCTACTATTACCAATAATATCCGGTGATAAAAGTTTTCAAAACAAGTGAAAATATGCATTGCAATCTTCTTAAACCAACTAGTACCAGTAGTTATAACCATTAATTTGTACATTTAAAAATATATACTACCACTGCGTAATTAGTTATTATATATATATATATATATATATATATTAGTTATAATAAGGTATATATAATATTACCTTACATGGTAACACATGACAAAGCAACAAATATATAACAACAAAGATTTTTTATTTATGCAAGGTGTACGAAGACATTGATGTTAAATTTGATTCATATCAAAATGTGTTTACAAATTGTAGTCAATGTTTAATTTGTAAGCAAAATCCTATATACAAAGTGTTCAAAAAGGCTGATTACAAAATGGGCATTTATGTAAAAAATCGGATTTACATGCAAAACAATGAAAATGTGCAAATATTAAACAGTAACAATGTAAAAAAAAACAATATATTCATTAACAAACATTAATGACAATTTTAGATTGATTTATGAACAGGAATTTTACACATAGTGTTTAAAAAGGCTGTCATTATAAAAAGGGGCACTCAAGTAAAAAATAAAATAGGATTAAAGTGCAAAAACATAAAAATGTGTTTTGAAAACGTGGAAACGTTACATTGTACCAGTAGACAATTAAATAACTAAATATATTATACATTTTTGTGCCCGTATCCACTTTTCCAGATAAAATAAAATCTTATGCTCTTCATGATCAAGTATATTCATTGGACGCATGGAATCAATATATGTAAACGAGAAAAGAGAGTTTTGGCCTCATGTCACTTCTCGAGCTATTTTTTCTTCATGCGTCTGGTCGAGAAAAGTGCCATACTGAAGACATAAATGATACAAAGACTGCTGGTCACAGAAAGGAGTGCTGCTCCTGCAGTGTTTGAGAAGGTGATTGGTGGCAAATGAGCAAGAAGCCACAGTCTCCTTGCAGCCATGTCCAATTCAATGGCAGTCATCTGGAAATATGTGCCAATAATAGCAAACACATGGAAGAGTTGATGACTGTGACCTGTGAAGGATGCATAAAAAACTGTAGATAATGTATTTTTACGTTTACCACAGTTTACAATTACAGCCACTGGCATGTTTTCTGACTTTATGATGCTGAGTTTAAACAAGTTTAAACGTAATTGTAATTGTACCTATGTAGTCAAAACTTCCAGGAGCCAACCGTTCAGGCAGATGTGTGGCAAAAAGAAAGGTTGTAAGAGCAGCCAGTGCTGTATGCTGGTAGTGAACCGTGTTGGCCTCATTTACTGTGCAACCGTCACCAACGCAAACAAAAATCTATAAAGTAGGAATTTAAAAGCACTTTAAATTTATCTACACAATAACATCAAAACTGTAATTTAAATTTTCCAACTGGCCAAAGCACTTACTCTATAAAAGAGAGGAATATGGTCAAAGACATATGGATAGACAAAGGCCATTATCCGTAGACGTTTGCACAGTTTCTCATCTAATTTCTCAGAAGATCTAAAAGCATAGTTGTTTCATTGGATAAGGAACAAGTCTCACATTCAGAAATTCACTTTTAATATTGTAATAACTATACTGAACTGACTTTTGGTATTGATTTTTACAATATTATTATTTTGATGTTCTTATGTTTATTTTACCTTGAGTAGCAGGCCAGTGTAGTTGAGATAATGGAGTTGACAACAGCTATAGGAACATAGCATGTGTGAAAAGTCGTATTAACCAATTTATCCGGAAATGTGTAAAAGGAGTAGGTGATGGCCGAACCTATTGATAAACACACATACAAACAGAAAGACATAGAAAGATTATTCTGTCTTGGTATTAATTGTTTTTATCAAGATGTATTTTTCAATGCATTACATCCTATACTAATTATAGTGAAAACGATATTGCACTTAATTTCACTTAAAGGTCCACTAAATATAGGCTAATACGCATGTGGATACCAAGGCTGTAGAAGCTGAGTGCTCCATAATCAAAAAAGAAGCAGATGTGCCTGGCCCGTTCTGACATGGTACTGAAGGTGTGAGCACAGCTGGATGCGAGTGGGTACACGCAGCATGACAGCAGGAACACCAGCAGGGGCCAGGTAAAAGGATCGTGCCAATCATCCTGCACTAGCACCACTGTCAGCAGTTTCCATAGGAAAAACCTTGCAAAACATAATCACCCATTAGCTTTCAATGTAAAGGATGTATGTGTTTGAGCCATGATGCAATGGTATAGTGCCATGTTAAAACTATATTTGCTTACATGGGTCATGTAGGTTTGAACCTGACCATGACATGCCCTCAGTCGTCAATGCACTATCCAATAAGACAAAACTCTGATAATATAAAGTGCTATTTTACTAACCAATTCATTACGTTTTAATATTGACAAGTTTTCAGTTAACCTGTATAATAAGTGATTTATGTGTTATGAGATGTCCTACCATATACAAATAGAAATTGCAATCACATTGCAATACTATATTAGCAATACTATAAATCATTGAAAGAATAGACACATAGAAACATGGAATTCACATGATATCCTAATTTTAACATTACAAATATAAACCTATTTAAACCTATATATTTTCATGTGAATGTTGAGTATTAAGTTACCACGTGGGCAGAAAATGAGTCCAAATATTAAGGGTTTCATTTGTTAGCTGGAAAAGACTAAGGACACAGTCTTTGGCAGAGCTGCATGGGTGGCGATAACCTGACATGATGCCATCTTCATGAAAGACCTACAGTGAGACATTGTTGAAGTTTAGTTTCACATTAATGAAGTTTAATTTACCCGCTTCACTTAATGATCACAATGAAAAAGCACCATTACTCCATGTGTATCGTGCAAAGCACACAACATAGGTCCATGCAACATATGCAGAAGAGCAGTACACTGACATTTCTTACAATTTGGCATTAGAAAAAACTTGCTTACTTTTGGAACTTGGTTGATGGTGAACACTTGAGGTAGCTTGATGAGGTTCAGCATAGCACCAGCAGTCAAGAGGTAAAGAGATGAGCTGCCATCTACAGTTTTTTTTAAATATACAGTCCTGTCACCAGCTCTACTCCCAGATACTTCTATGAGACCCAAGTGCACTTTTTAGGATGAAGCAGTTTTAAATTCAGCTGAAAACATTGTGAAAAGAAATATAAAAATGAATTATGCATTTCACAGACACTTCTACCCAAAGCAACTGCAGTGCATTCAAGCAATACATTTTATCAGTACATGCATTACCTGGGTCATTAAACCTATAACCTTTGCATTAAATGTGTCACACTCTACAAGCTGCGCTACAGGAAAGCCACAAAAGTAAACTGTTATTGTTTAAGCAAACACACTGCCTGCTCTGTGTGATGTGAGATTAAATGTCTCTTTGTCTTTTGCATAGCTGTTATGAACAGCAGTGCAATAAATAGGATTATCTAACCCAAGTCATGAACTCAATGGCCATGATACTACCTGCTTGAATAAACACAAACGTTTTGACTAAACCCCAATTATTCTTATATTTATTCTCATAGGCAAACAACTTCCTGAAAATCACAATCTTTCAATGTCAGTAAATCATTAACTTACATACTGTAGAGAGGGGAGCCAAGGACAAAGAAAATAATTTTGTCTGTGCTTGTAGAATATAACTTTACTATAATTTTATTTTTTATTGGTAGGTGCAATTGATTAATCAATGTTAAACAGACATTAGGATGAGTTATGTATGAGGTAATATATAGCTTGTGCACAATAGCTCATATTTAAAAAAAATGCAGCACAGAATATGTAGCATGGATATACTACTTTAAGGTTTGTTGTGTGAAAGACAAATTAAACTTGTAAAGAAAACAAGTAAATGTAATTGACTACTAGTATTGTGCAATAATTAATTGGTAAAAAATGAACACAACAGAAGTACTATTGTGTTGCATTTTGAAACCTACAGGGTTGAACCTACAGTGAAATTACATTAACACTTAACTTGACACTATTACACAAACCACGGGTACGTGTAAAGGCAGTACAAATTTTAACTAGTATCCGACTAAACTTGATTACAAAATTGTGTAAGCCGTGATTTTTTTCTGACGTTTCCAACATCAGCTAATATTGTTGGTTTGATCCATGCATTGCATAATTGTTTGTGGATGCTTTACTAAAAAGGTAATATATTACATGAATATTTTTTATAATCCAATACACGTGCATCATATCCAAGCTTAAAGTAAAATATATCGCGAAATTCACGTTGTTCTGCAAAGGACTTTAAAGCTCCTACGTTAATATTAAAGTCCCAAATCCACTTATTGTTAATAAATAGTGTAAGTCTATCTTTGTGTACACTTACCGTTAAGAGTAGATGTGCTTTCGGCTTTCAGCGTGTGAACTGAATAAACACGGTGAATGTTTAATTTTCTGTCCTGGCAAAGAGTGTCGACTGGCGAATACGAGGGAAAACATGCCTTTCTTTGTTTTCGTTGTCAGCTGTAGCTCCCTGAGCGGCTGTGATTGGTCAACGTACACATCGTATCCAAGACGAAAAAAATGATGCTCAACTGCTGCGCCATATGACATCAGAGTACCGCGAGAGCAATGTAAAAGCAGTGCTTTTGTATCGCTCTCGCGGTACTTTAAATTTATACGCCTATCGATCTGCGCATGGTGCAGTCAAAAGGTGAGTTCTCCAGTCAACCCGCAAAGATTTCTCTGGTTTTGCCGCTCATCTGCAATTTACACTATGTAAGAGATTTGTTTAGTGTTTTTTTTAATTACTTGATCATTAAATTAGGAGTTTTTTTAAAGGGACGTTGTTGTCTGGTGGTTTGTTAAATCGCAATTTTAAGGTTATGTTCAAGTCAGCGCATCCATTAGGATTTTTCAGGAAAACGTTGAAATTATTATTATTATAACTGTTTTCAGTACTCAGAAAATATAAAACTCATTTATAAACAAAAACGAGTCCATCTATCAAAATCTTAAAGCCTTGAACAGCTTTCTGAAGCCATCTAGTGGTGAATGCTAGTATCGCGCTAAAAAGTTACAAAACAGTCGGTCTCTTACGTCACTGTATGGCAGTCACGTGTCTGTCTGTGCACGTGCAGATGTGCGCTTCGTTGATCTGCGAAGGTATGTAAGCGTACAAGTCTGGATGGTGCTTGTTATGTAAACAGTCAAACTTGCAGGTAAGAAAGAAAGCGCATGGTTCGGGTCGATCGTATAAATACGATACGAGCTGCAGTTTATCTGCTGTGCAGTTATGCAACATTTTTAAATATGCATTTTTCAAACAGAACGTATAGTTGAAATGGCGAGAGGAAAAGCTCCGACAGATTCGTCTTCTGCCAAACAGCGGAAGAATGTCAATGGTAAAAAGAGAACGAATGAGGAATCTCAGAGCCTCTCCAAGAAGCTGAAAGCCAAAAATGACAAGACACCAACAAAAACAGGTGTGTAGTTTTGATATATCTTACAGTGTATCAATTTGTTTGAAATATGCCAGTGATTACTCACTGAGCCCTGTGATATGATGACACGAAATAATCTCTAATCAAAAGAATCAAACTGTTATTTGTCTAATGTAACAGAAACCTGCATACAGGCAAGTGTGAAATGGTTGGGAGGTCCAAAGAAATTGGGTCAAACAAGTGTACTTCACTACATTTACAAAAGTTCCTTGGGGCAGAGCATACACGCACATCTTCGCCAGGTGATAATAAGCATTATGTACAACTAATAAATATATACTGTAATAGGTTTTGTACTGTTGTCTAAAACGTTCTTTCCAACTTTGTGTATGCCTACTGTCAAATTCACACACTTTAGAACAAGCATACAGCAAATAAACACCATTTCGGTCTGGTTAATCTCTCCACTTGTGTGATAGTGTCTGCAAGAGCCCTTTATACGCTCTCTTGGAGCCTACAGACTGCACCGCACAGCAAGCCCCTTTGACCGGAGGGTAACTTGTCTGGATTGGCACCCAACCCATCCCACCACTGTTGCCGTGGGTTCCAAGGGTGGAGACATCATCCTGTGGGATTACGATGCATCGAATAAAACAACATTCATAAAGGGGGTGAGCAGTGAAGTTTTCTCATCAGCAAATGTTAATTCACTTTTATCATGTCTTGTAAATATTATAGTATGTAATTTTTGTTCTCTTGGGTGAGTAAAAGTAAAATAAACGGAGGTAGATCATGTTAAAGAATACGGTTTTGGTAATGTCCCTGTGTTTTCTATTTAGATGGGTGCTGGAGACTCAATAACAGGCATGAAGTTTAACCAATTCAATACCAATCAGCTGTTCACCTCATCTATTTGGGGTGCCACCACCCTGCGGGATTTCAATGGATCAGTTGTACAAGTATTTGCTGAAACAAATTCATGGGAGTAAGCAAATTTTTTTTAGGTGTTCTCAATTTTTTTTTAAAGAACACCTAAATAAATAATGGCGCTTCGTTCATGTCCTGTCAGCGTTGAGGTCATCTCTATGCTAGCATACTTCTAAAAGTAAAAAAAGGTATTTGGTTGTTATGCAGTTTAGCACCGTTTTCAGATCTTCAATCCAGTGAGTGACTAGAGAGAGAGTGATGCACACAAATTCAGTTCCATGTCATTGATGGTATGAACATTGAATTTGTTTTTTGTGAATATCTTACTGCACTTGGGGTCTCCTGATTGGTTTGAAGCTGGATAACAAACCCTGTAATAAAATAGAGGACTTGATGCTTAGTCAAGTCGTCAGCTAGTCGTCCTGCCCATTGACTCGTTGACTGTTGTGGCAGTACTTGTTGTGGCTGTTAGCTGCTGTTATTTATCTAACAAGCATTGTTTGTTTGTTTGTTTGTTTGTGTGCGTGCAGAAGGGTGCTGGTGACTTTATTGGGGAGATGAAGTTTTGTCCCACAGATGCGTCCAAGGTCTATGTTGCTTCTGGTGACGGCACACTCTCAGTGCAAAGTTTTGAGGGCCTCCCGAGTCAGATACTGTCTCGAATCCCAGAATGTGGCCATGACCACCATGATCTTTGGTGAGGACACTGTTTGTGTGCTCAAAAGTGTCTGGACATTTTGTAGGGGCTTTGTGGGTATAATACAGTATATTGCTGTTCTGTTAGCCTTATCAATGCAGAATGGATGGTGATTGTTGGTCTGTTTTTTAAGTTTGTTGGTCTGTTTTTTTTTTTAGTACATTTTTACATTACAACAAACTACATATTTTGATATTTTCTGTTACTGCGCAGGTCACCAGTGTATATATAAGTTTGGGCTTAGGGTTGTGGCCAAATTTCACGTGACAGCGTTTAGGTGGTGGGTCCAATGGGCAGGCTATATTTTTAAGAACTTTAGACTTCACTTGTCCATGGTTTGTTACATGTTTCCAGTTGTCCCCTGTGGCAGTACATATTATCCAAGTAATCATAATAGCTTTTTTTAAGTCCACCCACTGTTATTTATTGTTGAGGCATTATGTCACGTGCACAAAAATCATGTGCATGATTTGAATTTCTTAAATCTCTCCTGCTATAGTTACTGGTACTGCTGTGTGGATGTGTCTGCAAGCAGTCAGATGCTTGTGACTGGGGACAATGCTGGAAGACTTCTCCTGCTTGGCCTGGATGGACATGAGGTAAGTGACAGACTGAAAAAATCTCAGCCAAAATTAATTGCAAAGCTGGCTGATATACTGTAAAATATTTTCGTCATATACTTAGATTTTGAATGAAAAGCTGCATACAGGCAAGGTGACTCATGCAGAATTCAACCCTCGTTGTGATTGGCTGTTGGCAACATCCTCTGTTGACGCAACGGTTAAACTGTGGGACCTCAGAAACATCAAAGACAAAAGCAGTTACCTGACCATGATGCCTCATGAAAAACCAGTCAATTCTGGTAAGGGTTTATATAACAAAATATGAAAATGAGACAAGAATTAATAAGACAATAGTATCAAACTATTTTGAAAATATTTTTTCTAGCATATTTTAATCCCACTGACAGCACTAAGCTGTTAACTACAGACCAGATGAATCAAATCAGGATTTACTGTTCATATGACTGGTCTAAACCTGATCAAATTATTACTCATCCTCATCGACAGTTCCAGCACCTAACATCCATCAAGGTCAGTTTTCCTAATCTGCACGTTACTTGATGTAAATTTGTATTGGCAGCATATTATTCAAGTGTGGTTCTTTGTTCTCAATTTCAGGCAACCTGGCATCCCATATATGACATTATCGTGGCTGGCCGGTACCCAGACGATCGTGTCCTTGTCAACGACAAGAGAACTATTGATTTTTACGATGCTAACAGTGGTCGGCTTGTGCATCAGCTTAGAGACGCCAATACCCACGGTATCATCTCTGTAAGAACCCTTTTTGTTCAATCAAATAATTTAGTGTTTCAATTTAGTGGCTGAAAGACATGAGTAAGATGATTATTGCTTAGGGCAGCTTTAATAATCCTAAGTAGACATGACGTGATCGTGCAGGCAACACCAGAACTGTTATGGACTTTACATACTGTTGATATATTAAATGTCTCAAGTTGATTTATTTCAGCTCAACAGATTTAATCCAACAGGGGATGTCCTGGCATCTGGGATGGGTAAATTAAATTGATAATAAATAATAAAGACAAATCTAAATGATTTGATTTCTTTGTAAAGGTTGAAAATTGTACACTTGTTACAGGGTTTAATATTTTGATGTGGAAACGAGAGGACATGCTAATGAGTGTTGATCAAGAGCATGGATTTACAGAGGAGAGACTGGAGAACAATGAGGACAGAGCGGGGACCTCTAGATCACAGCGCAACGCTCGACAGCAGCCTCGAAGAGACAAAAAAACTACTAAAGATAATGCCAATCTCAAGAAAAAGCTGTTATCAACAGAGACAAAGACCAAGAGCAAAGCAGAGTGCAAGACTTCAAAGACAAAGAGGAAGTGACAGACTGGCGACACTTGATTTTAAAAGTGTTTGTTATACTTGTTTGGCTATGTTTGTGCAATTTCAATGTGCATACACATTTTTTGATACCTTTCTATAGGACCTAAAATACATTTTATACAAAATCTGTTCATACAATAAAACTACATTTGGAATCTGTCTGAGTTTAATTGTAAAATCCCATCTTTGGTTGTCTAGTTTCAGTGAAATGCGCCATGTAGGATGGTTCCATGTTATCCTGAAACATTGACAGACTTGTACTCAGGAAACATTATTTGGAGTCTGGGAAACATTATTTTTTCGTTTGAGACACAGCATATACATTCATTTTCGGGGGTCCTTTTTCCAGTTTGCCCAGTAAGTTCAAATAATGCAGATGGGTGCTTCAGCGAACCATGTTCGTCAAACTTATTTTAATTAGATATTATTTATTAAGCCTAAATATGTAAATAACAAAAACACTGGATTTCCAGCAATGCGCACAGTCTGTTTTATTAAAGTAGCCCATGAACACAACACACTCCCAGAATATCTCAGTCTGTACACCCAATTTTAAGAGTCCTCAATTCCATTTAAATATTCCTTACAGATTCGTCACCATGTCTGATGCAACAACATAATTACAATTAATAGTAATTTTTAACACGCCCAACGCAAATCTCCCGGTTATCCCTATGTATTTTAAGACATTACAGTATCTATTTTAAAAACGTTTTCATATGCCTGTTTTCTGTCTTCATTTAGAAAATATAAAACAAATCAAATGAAAAACCAAGAAGGTAACATTAATGCTTTTTTAACCTTTATGTTGTTTTTCGAACATAAAAACGTTAAATTGCGAGAGGCAGAAATAACAAATCTCCTTAAACCATCTCCAAGACGGTAAAAGCCGAAAAAGGCAAATACACTACGAAAAAACGGGTGAGCAAACCATGTTTAAATATGTTACTTACTCATTTAAATGATAACATTTATTATATAACAATTATAACATTAAAAAGTCACTAAATTGTGACCCTGTTATCTGTCACAAACTGGTTTTATCCTATTCTAAAGTCAAAATTCCTATCATTGGAAAACTAAGAATGTTCTTTTACATTGAAAAAAATATTTGTATAATATTCCTTTTCTAAACCTTAAAATGATTGTATTGTAGCTTGAATGTTTCTTTTAATTTTTCATATTTTACCACCTTTTGTGCAATAGAAAAGATTATACATTTATGATCAAATATGCAGCAAAAAAAGCTACTGTAAGTTGTTGCCTTTTTTAATGTTAGTACAGACACAGTCATGTAAAATTAGTTTCTTTTGCCAATCATTTATAACATAACATCTACTCTAGTATTTTTCTAAATATCATGGAAGCTGGTTTAAGTTGAAAATAGTTGTATAGGTACATTTAGAGCATTACTGACACCTAGTGGCCTTAAATTAAAAAAATTATTTAAAAATATTTTTAGGTTTAAATACAGTACTTCTTAATTACAAAAAAACTAAAAACATGTTTAATTTAACAGAAACCTATACAAAGAGTGAAATGGACCAGATATCAAAAACAAGAAATCTACCTGACTACATGAACAGAAGATCACTGGGACAGAGTGTGCACATGCATCTTCGCCAGGTGATGATACACATATAGTACAGCTAATTAATATATAATATGTTTTGTACTGATATAGTCTATAATGTTATGTTCTGGACAACAGTGTGTATATTAAATATCAATATCTCAGAGAACTGAAGCAGGCATACAGCCCACATACATACAGTACACTAGATCAATCTGGTTATTCTCCCTCTCGTGTTATAGTGTCTACAAGAATCTTTCATACGCTCTCTTGAAGCCTACAGACTGCATTGCACAACCAATTTCGTTGACAGGGTAACTAGTCTGGATTGGCACCCAACCCACCCAACCACCATTGCAGTGGGCTCCAGTCGTGGAGATATCATCCTGTGGGATTACGATACGCTAAATAGGACGTTCATACAGGGGGTGAGCAGTGAAAACAGGATAAAAAAATAATGCTATTTAAATTAAATTAGTGTTGAGGCCATCCATGCTAGGTACTCCAAAAGGTAAAAAAAACTTTCACTGATTGAATTTTTAACATGGATATACCAAACCCTGCAATAAAACAGATACAATCACTGCACGTTTGGTTCATAATGTTGTGTTAATTTAGTTGCGTAGGTTATTAACCAATTGACATCTCGGCAGTGCTTGTTGTGGGTGTTAGCTGCTGTATCTCATCTAACAAGCTTTGTCTACTTGCAGAAGGGTACTGGTGACTTTATTGGGGAGATGAAGTTTTGTCCCACAGATGCGTCCAAGGTCTATGTTGCTTCTGGTGACGGGACACTCTCAGTGCAAAGTTTTGAGGGCCTACCGAGTCGCATACTATCTCGAACCCCAGAATGTGGCCATGACCACCATGATCTTTGGTCAGGACAATGTTTGTGTGCTCAAAAGTGTCTGGAAATTGATATTTGGTTGTTTTTTATGCTGTGTGAGTGTATACAGAGTATAAATTTCATTTGATAATGTTTTTTCTCCCGCTCATAGTTACTGGTACTGCTGTGTGGATGTGTCTGCAAGCCGTCAGATGCTTGTGGCTGGGGATAATGCTGGAAGACTTCTCCTGCTTGGCCTGGATGGACATAAAGAAAGCGATAGATAATTCTTTGCCAAAAATGAAGTGCAAATCTTTCTTATACACTCTTAAATACGTATTGGTTTGGTCACATTTTTAGATTTTGAATGAGAAACTGCACAAGGATAAAGTGACTCATGCAGAATTCAACCCTCGCTGTGACTGGCTGTTGGCAACATCCTCTGCTGATGCTACAGTGAAACTGTGGGACCTTAGAAACATCAAAGGCAAAAGCAGTTATCTGACTAAGATGCCTCATGAAAAACCAGTCAATTCTGGTAAGCATCAACACAATATACAGTATTTCATGGTTTTGATAAGTTTACTATTGTTCTAAAATGTTTCCAAACATTTAACGTTTAAATCAGAACAATGAACTATAATTTGATACTTTTTTTACTTTATTGTTATAATTTAATATTTTTCCCCTAGCATATTTTAATCCCACTGACAGCACTAAGCTGTTAACTACAGACCAGATGAATCAAATAAGGATTTACTGTTCACATGACTGGTCTAAACCTGATCAAATTATCACTCATCCATATCGACCATTCCTGCAACTAACATCCATCAAAGTCAGTTTTCCTAAATCGCACGTTACTTGATATAAATTTGTATTGACAGCATAATATATATATATTTTTTAATTTCAGGCAACCTGGCATCCCATATATGACATTATCGTGGCTGGCCAGAACCCAGACGATCGTGTCCTTGTCAACGACAAGAGAACTATTGATTTTTACGATGCTAACAGTGGTCGGCTTGTGCATCAGCTCAGAGATGCCAATACCCACGGTACCATCTTTGTAAGAACCCTTTTTGTTCAGTCAAATAAATTGAAAACCAATGTACACACCCGGTACTGCCATTACGGTATCATTAGGTTGTGACACTTTTGTTGACAATTATATATGTTTGGGTTTACTGGTGTCTTCCCATTCAATGGTTGGAAGAAGTGAGAAAAATAACTTAGAGCATCTTTAATAATCCTAAATACTGTAGACATGACATATGATATTGCAGGCTGTTTTACAAATTACATAATGTTGATAAACTAAATGTCTCAAGATTTATTTCAGCTCAACAAATTCAGTTTAACAGGGGATGTCCTGGCATCGGAAATGGGTAAATTAATAATAATAAATACAGAATAATAAAGACAAATTTAAATGATTTAATTACTTTGTAAAGGTTTAAAATTTTTACACTTGTTACAGGGTTTAATATTTTGATCTGGAAACGGGAGGACATGCTGATAATGAGTTATGATCAAAAAGAGGGATTTACAGAGGAGAGACTGGAGAACAGTGAAGAAAGTGCTGGAACCTCCAGATCACAGCGCAGTGCTCAGCAGCAACTTCAGAAGAGACAGAAGAAATACTAAAGATAATGCAGGAAGCCTACTAAAGAAGACAATGACCAAGGTAGAATGCAAGATGAAGTGAGAGTGTACATTAATAATTTACTGTAATTAATTTTATAATTTAAATTAATGTATTATATCAGTGCTTTTTAAACTGTGGGCTGCAGCCCCATTGAGCGCTAGTGGGCCTTGGGATGAGATAAAATCACAATTTTTAAATATTCTATTAAAAATATAGTTTTTATGACTGTATTTTCATGCCTGAACAAAGACCTCATATAAGTCATGTAGAAACGATTAGAAGGTTGTCTAAATAATTGGTATCTTTATTGTGAGTTAAGAATTATGAAAGCTCATCCCTGTCGTATAGATGCAATTTCTTGAACCTGCATATTATTTGCATTAATCTCCAGCCTGCTCAATAAGTACTTTTAATAAAATTACCAAACAGAATTAATAGAATTAATAATCAAATAATTTTCATTTTAGATGGTTTATACTAAATCTTATTTAATTAATCTTTATTTTGAATTTTATGCAATTTTTTATTCAATGCAATAACAGGCCTCCGACACACGGGGGCGGCGGAGAGTCAGATAAACTCACAGTGACGTCGGTGTGAAGAAGAGAAGAGGCGCTGCTGCTGTTTATTTCCTGGAGCTTACTTTTCCACAAGCACTCTTGTTGTGGTATGACAGAGATACTGATCAATGCTTACGCTTGAAATTGCTTGTGATGTTTGTAATCGTACAACCGAAGGTATAATCTGCCACATCTGTTTTGGATTTATTACGGTTGTGAAAGTTGACTAGACATCAGTAGATTAGCGATAGCCACATTGCAGACCAGTTTACCATAGATGGAAATAATTTGGTAAGCAAATTGCTCAGAGTTAACGTCATGATTGCACTTGTGGAAACATGTAAATGCACGAGTACTTAATAACTTCTATGTCTATGTTAATAAAGGTATTTAGGTTCTAGATATTTTCTTAAAATGCAACGATTCTTAATTAATCATCTTAAAGTGTTACATCCCGTGCAAAATCTGTTTTAGCTGCCTCAGTCACCAAATAAAAGCTGTAGGAGTGCATCCATCTGACATATAGTTGAGTCAGTAAGTTATTCATCTGGTGAAGCTCCTTCAGATTTGAGGTTCAGACAGCAGACTGTATACCATGGAGTCCGGTGAGGATGGAGGTGTGAGTGTTGGAGGTCCATCGGGGGATGAGAACTACTTTCAGGGCTACACCTTCACTGATCGCTCCCATTCCAGCCGTGTTGTAAAGAGCATCATGGACTTGTGTCTGGAAGATGGTCTGTTTGCAGATGTCATCATCACTGTGGACAGCAAAGAGTTCCAGCTTCACCGCCTGGTGCTCTCGTCACAGAGCAGCTTTTTCAGGTCCATGTTCACCTCCAATCTTAGAGAAGCTTATGATCGAAAGATTGAGCTCAAGGATGTCAGTGCGCCTGTCTTCCAGTCGCTGGTGGAATACATCTACCATGGAACAATCAAACTGCGCGTTGATGATCTGCAGGACACCTACGAGATGGCTGATATGTATCAGCTCACTGCCCTGTTTGAGGAGTGCTCTCGTTTCCTCTCACGAACTGTGGATATCAAGAATTGTCTGCAGGTAAAACCTTCAGTGTTTAACTTCAGTTATTTTTAATATACATGTTATATATTTTGTTAAATGACTGCGCTCCATTGCAGGTAATGTGGTTGGCAGACAGGCACAGTGACCAGGAGTTGTATACGGCAGCCAAACACTGTGCAAAGATTCATCTTGTTCAGCTGCATCAGACAGAAGAATTCTTGAACCTGCCATTGTGCCTTCTCATAGACATCATTAAAGGTAATAAATATTGTTTATAGCAAATGGGTTGTAACTTGTCAGTGGATGTTTTTAGGATTAAAGATTTTAGGTTAAAATGTATATTAGTGCTAGTGTATAAAGAAAAGTGCATGTCTTTTAATTACTATTTTATTGTATATTTGTTAATATTATTATTTACAGTATCATTTAAATTATTATTTTATCATGTCATTAAATTATTTATTTAGACACTTATTTATCATTAATAATTATAAGTAAGTATAAGTAAAATGATCCTGAAAATTAAAGATGAAGTACAACTGTTCTGTGTTATTGTTTTGCATGTATAATAATTATAAAAATGCTAGATAACGTGTATTTAGGATATAAGTTTTCACCAAATTTGGTGACAGAGTGAAAGACAGCTTTTATTAATTTACTGTAATTTGCAACTGTTTTAACAGACGGTGTTCCAAGCTCCCAAAATCCAACTGCAGCAATTCAATCATGGATCAATCACAACAAAGTTGAGCGAGAGGAGTATTTGGACATGCTTTTAGACAGCCTAAAGGTGAGTGAAGATGAAAACAATAAGTTAGAAACTAACTAAGAATATTCCAAAAAAATATTTACATGCTTATTTTACTTTTTCTTAGGAAATTGGTGAAAATGTCCACATATACTTAATTGGGAAGGAAGACACACGCACACACTCGTTGGCAGTGTCTCTTCATTGTGATGAGGAAGATGCCATCAGTGTGAGTGGTCAGAACAGCCTGTGTCACCAGATCACAGCTGCCTGCAAGCATGGTGGTGACCTGTATGTTGTAGGGGGCTCTATACCACGTCGCATGTGGAAATGCAACATGCACACTATGGACTGGGAGCGCTGCGCCCCCTCTTCCACGGGACCGTCTCCACCACACTTTAGTGTCCGTGTCTTCAGAAGATGCGATTTACTCCTTGGGAGGAAAAACCCTTCAGGACACTCTTTCCAATGCTGTCATCTGTTACACAGTCCAGGACAACATATGGAAAGAAACTACTCAGCTAGACACAGCTGTGTCTGGTGCAGCGGGAGTCAATTTGGGAGGCACGATTTACCTTTTGGGTGGGGAGGAGAATGATATGGACTTTTTTACCAAACCATCTCGCCTTATCCAATGTTTTGAAACAGCCACTCAGAGGTGCCAAACCAAGTCCTACATGTTGCCTTTTGCAGGATGCATGCATGCCACTGCCCATAAGGACCTCATCTTTGTGGTGGCGGAGGGCGACTCTCTGGTGTGCTACAACCCTCTGCTGGACAGCTTTACCCGGCTGCGGTTCCCTGAAGTGTGGAGCTGCGTGCCGTCTCTGTGGAAAGTGGCCAGCTGCAACGGGTGCATTTACGTTTTTAGGGACAAATGCAAAAAAGGTGATGCAAACACTTTAAAGTTCAACCCTGCCACATCAGTTGTTTCCGTGATCAAGGGAATCAAAATCCTCCTCACGAACTGGCAGTTTGTTTTGGCCTAATTTCTTAAATGTTCTCAAGAGATAATGCATGGGACCATGACAGATCGTTTTATGATGATCCTGTTAAGATCAGTCATGCTTTGTGATATTGATGATATTACACCAGTCACATAGAAATTGTTTCTGTGCTAGAGTGGTTATTCTGTCATGTGTTACAAAGTAGGAGATTGAAAAATGTTAATGAAGAACAAATTTACAGATGCTGTGTTTATCAGTGCCACTGGAGTCATCTGCAGTTAACCAGTGTATCATATGTCAAGCTGTAGGTAAAATAAAATCTCAGTTCATTTTTAGATGGACTACAGTTTGAATTTACATAAGAATGTATTTCTATCTGTAAACATTTCACAATTGATAATTCTGTAATTTGCAATAGCTCATTGGTGCCATATTTATAGCAACAACATTTATTGAATTTACTGTGTACAGCTAACATTTTCAGAATATTAGAATGTAAAGCATTTGCCCGAAAGTAAACTAAACAGTTTGAATAGTACTGTCGAGGACCCTGTAAATAAATTCATAATGAAAGTAATGAGGTGAAGCATGTTTATATAGTGGTGTCAGCTGTCACTTACATCATTGCTACTAGTAATTCCTCCACCGTCAGTGGTTTATGACTGGGCATGGCAGTCTTTGAATTGGGTTGGTTCCATCTACAACTGACTGGCGAATGGCAAGAACTGTTTACTGCTTCTTTATTCTCATGTATTATGTGAATATGTTGACCATTTCATGCAAGTCAGAAGTCAAAATTATCTATATTAATGGTGATTAAAATGTTATTGTTGATATTTGGAGTTGACCTTTGGTGCAGACTATAGTAACTAAAAATGATTAGATGAAAAGCCTTTTTTAGGTCTTTTTTTTTATCATATGTCTGTGTTGTATAGTCCTGGCTTATATTTCTGTTGTATTAAAAATGTAAAACTCAATTTACATCTCTATGGTTTGACTAACTTAAAATGTAAGTAATTTAAGAAAGTACAAAAGCCAATTTAAGGTGACATTCAAAAGATAAAACTGCTGCGTTTGAGGGTGAAGAAGATTTTATTAATCTTAAAATGAAGGAATTATGTACTAGTTATTCTACTATTAAAAATATAAAGGAATCATGTATTGTTTTAACTTAATAAGTTAATAACTTTAATAAGTCAGCAGGTTGTTACATATTTATGTAGAGGCCAGTAAGGTCATTTGTTGACGTTAGATATTTTAGTTATATATTAGTTTTAACATAATGGAAAATTCCAAAACCCCCCAGGTAAAACAAAATGACATGTATGTGTGCAAACCAACCTATATAAACCCTGTTCAACCAAACAGCCCTCAGTTCATCTAGAGATAGGCTCGGCTTGATTGTTTTCACAATAAAGTCTATTCTTTTGGCATCATAACCCAAAGACCTTTGAGTGTTTCTTCAATTCGGGAGATGGGGAATCCACAACAAAGGGAGCTTTCATTTTCTGTCAAACAGCGAATAAAACTTTTAGTTTCAAACTTTTTGGTTTTAACAGTGATTTTTAATATACATTTATATTTGTAATATACAGTGCAAGATTGTAAGAAGTGTTTACAAATCTAATAGAAATAAAATGATATCAGCTAAATTGCAGTCTTGCATGATTTGTTCCCTTTATAATGTCTAAAAATTAGTGGCAAAATAATAGAAGAGTAGATTAAGAAATTAAGAAATATATGTATGTATTGAGATGCAATATTATATATAGGCTACCAAAGACATATTACAGACCCCAAAACGTGCTGAGGCATTGTGTTGGCATTTCAGGAAGACGTGACTTACAACCTTAGACGTTTATTTTTAGAGGGATAAACTATCCAGTTAACGACAATGCGGTAAATATTTGCGTTTGTATCTGTGAAGCTGGGTGTGTAAAGGGGGAAGGAAAAAGGTGGAAGCCACGGTTCACAATTCGATCCCATTGATGTGTTTCAAGAAGCAGTGGTACTGTAACTCAAGACAAATACCATGTCAGACTTTGTGAACTATTCTAAGCATCAGTTGCTGACACCAAGGCTGGGGGCTGGGAGATGGCACACCAAGAGGCTTAACAAGACCCACCCACAGGAACTGCCAGCTACTTTGAGGACCGTTTGCTTCACCGTTGTGAAATATCTGTCTGTTTTTAGACTAGCTCACATGGTGTCCAGACCACTGCAGCAGCTCCAACTGAATATTTTCTAATGATCTTTTTTCTTAAGAGTTTTTCATAGTCACAGGACTTGAGCCTCTCATCGGTGCATGGATGTGGAGGTGCATAGCAGCACTCTTGGTATGAAGATCGGCGGATAAGCGTCTTTTGTGACCTTGGATCTTTTCAGAGGCTGAAGTTGGATTCCAGCAGGGACACATGGTCCAGAGTGACAAGACCATCTGCTGAAGCGCCAGCACTGCAGTGGGAGGGAGGACAGAGATGAAGGGGCGGTTTGGGGGGTGAGGGTACAGAGAATTCTTCCCTCTCGTATGTGAAGGGAGCAGATATTCTGGGAGATCGCTGCCAGCACCTTGGATTTTGACTTATTTCTTTAGTGTAACATTTTTTTCCTGAAACCTTCCTGAACATCTTTGACCAGGGGATAGATGATGCATATTTTACTTCAAAGATGACAATTTTGTAATTCTTTGTGAGGTTCTGATAATGTGATGAGCATTATGGGAATCTTGATTTTGAAGACTTTGTATACTGTGGATCCTGCTTCTTCTCTTTGCATCCAAAGCTGAGAGTTGTGGAATAGAGAAGCAAGTGTGTGCCAAACTCTAAGGCGGATTATCAATAACACAACTTCTCTTTTGGTACATTGAAAGACAAAAAATTGTTCAATTGCACTTCCCCAGAGGGCCGTAGAGCCAAACGAATGATTATTTTTATGAGGGACTTTGTAGCAGAAATGGGTCAGGACCAAACAAAACAGCAAATTGAGAAGGGATTGAAGCTGTACCAGTCTAATGATACAGAAAAGGCTTTATATGTCTGGATGAAGGTGTTGAGGAAGACGACTGATCCTGGGGGGAAGTTTCGGGTTTTAGGGTGTCTGATCACAGCACATTCAGAAATGGGGAAATACAAAGAGATGCTACAGGTAAGAGCTATACTCTGTAGTTACAGTAACTGTTTAATATTGGTAATCTTTATTATTTTAAAATAATCTTTGTATGCCAAACATTGTATTGTAAAATGTGGTTGTTTTTATTAAGTTTGATATGTGGTTAAAGATAAATGCACTGAGGCTTAAGATGCTTGGTCAAAAATTGCTGTCATGTCAGTAGCGAAGATTTCAGAGGTACTGAAATATATACCAATGTGAGTAATGCGGAACACGGTTATTATATGTAACTTCCATAGTTAAGGGGGGTAAGGAGAGCTGCATGCAATATGATCCTTAGCAGAGAGCATCTTGTTGACATAAACCTACTCGCACAGGGACCAGCTTTCATAAAGTTCAGCAAAGACTTCACTTGCATGATGTTTTAACAACTGCAGGTGTCAAATATTAATAATAAGGTATGCTCACCCCATCATAATATCTGTTACGGTATGATGTAAATTTAAACTATAACATTCTCATTATATACAGGATTCATTTTGCCCTGTAGTAGTAACCTGAAAAAGTCAGTAGAGTTTTCTTATACGGTATTTGTAATTCATTTATTGCTTTTCTTTGCAATAATTACATTCAACTAATTTCCATTGTGTTTTGTCCCTTTAAACATGTAAATATTAGTATTCCTTAGCTCAGATAAACACAGCAAGAGAGATGGAGGACCCAGACTACTTGACAGAGGGCTACCTAAACCTGGCGCGCAGCAACGAGAAGCTTTGTGAATTCCAAAAAACTGTCTCATATTGTGAGACCTGCCTAAACATGCAGGGCACCACTGTTAGCCTGCAGCTCAATGGGCAGGTGTGTTTGAGCATGGGCAATGCCTTTCTGGGCCTTAGCGTTTTCCAAAAGGCCTTGGTGAGCTACGAGAAGGCCCTGCGATATGCTCACAACAATGATGACAAGATGTTGGAGTGCAGGGTTTGCTGCAGTTTGGGAAACTTCTACATCCAGCTAAAGGTATCACAACTAAACGTTCATGCGTAAAAATGTAGGCCATGGCTTGCAAATTTTACTGCTTGAGATACACTATAACTCAAAGTTTAGCCTGTCTGTATGTTTTTACCATTTTCCATATTTTACGTCCAATTGGAAGTATGAGAATATTATGAGTAGAAATTAAACAAATCAAAACTCTCATATATTTTCGCTTTTTTAAAAGTAGCTCATTTTTGACTTAAACAAAGCTCTGTTCATCTGAGATTCTTTTTTAAACAGTAATATTTCTTTTCTTTACCTTCAAATATTAATAATATTTTACTTTTGTAAAAAAACATACATGCAAAAGATTTTTAGCATTATGAGAAACAAAATCTGTCAAGTGTCCATACTTTTTTATTTATAATATATTTACACATATTTATTTTTAGAATGTATATGAAACCAAACCAAAAGTATCTCTAACATCTGTCAATGTCTATTTAATCACTATATACAGTTTTGTTTAATGCCCCTTTGGCAGTCAAAATTTTACTGACACATTCCAATGCTCTTCATACATGATTAATATACTGTCTACATGCTACATACAATGTATCCCAAAGCGAGTCAGACAGGGGAGGTTTGGCTGGATCAAGGCATGTGTATTCACCTTGACACCAGGGATTGAAGACAGCAAATCCCCTTCATTCTCAGAAAGGCTTGCTCTAATAAGTATGTGATGGAAAGGCATGCAGGGAATGTCAAAGCTACTAGGAGCCTCTTATAGCTGTGGCAAAGTAATACTGTATCTTCTGAAGTTATATTTACATTTCTGTATTCTGCTGTTTTGCAAAACAACATACAATGAATTTAAGCCTGTAAATGTATCTTCATACTTAGGCAGATTTTATTTAAGATATATTTTATGCAGCCAGTAAGTGTCCATACGTTTTGTGCCATTACAGGATTATGAGAAAGCATTGTTCTTTCCTTGCAAAGCAGCTGAACTTGTGAATGACTATGGTAAGAGCTGGAGTCTAAAGTACCGCGCCATGAGCCAGTACCACATGTCAGTGGCCTACAGAAAACTGATGCGCTTACCAGATGCCATGGAATGCTGTGAGGTATAAGCATATTGTTATGTTGTTATGTTATGTTGACATCTATTTTTGAAAGACTAATAGATGGATGTGGATTTATTTGTATGATAAAGACACAGTGGAGTTTAAACATGACCACATTTAAAATCTGAAAAGGTTATCAAAAGGTTTCTCAGACATTTGGATTCTTCACTGTTTTTGGAATCAAACTGGTTGTGGCATTGACCTATATTTAATTTACTGTAGATCTGGACAATTCACACAGTGTAAAATATTGCATAATCTACTTGAATCCCATAATTATTTATTCATCATTTATTTTTGGAGACACAGTCACAGCTCATGTCATCGGTCACCTGAACCTTAGTCAGCATCACCTTAATCCCCAGGATGCCACATGTTGATCAGATTATCAGTCCCCTTGCCATAACCCTGACCTCTGACCCCTGCTGCTCCTCGTGGTTATTTGATAGAGGCCACAGCACAACTGACAGGTGCAGTTATTTGTGGGTCTTGTTGTGACAGCCCAACAGACCAGACCAACACCCTTTACTATGGTTGATAAAAATACGCCAGTCGGGTATTCGTCCAGCCGAGGTTCTGTCTAAAAGGAGTGTTAATGAAGAACAGAGCTCGCCCTCAGCCACTTGCTAATGACATATGACACAGAGAGAGATATAACAGGCAGTTTTGCTTTGGACTGTGATCTTCACAGTGTGCTGTCTGACAGTGGGGATCAATCCAGAGAATGTTCAAGTCATGCAAGCTGTAAATCTTTTAGGGTAGTGTCGTCATGTTCACTTACAGTGCCTGTTTGAAAACGTACCCAGTGATTACATCATATCTATGTACTGTAAAATATATGGTGTATAGACAGAGTTTACATTATAATTGCAGTGATTGTAGTGAAAATTCAGCTTGATGGGTTGTAAAATAAGTTTTAATGTGAAATTGTCTGCACATATGCAACGTTAATGACAATAGCATTTAATAGACAACATTAGAAAAGTATTTACTCACTCAAAGCCTCCTCTCTCTCCTAGTCTGTCCAATTTCTCCCAAGGTGAAACATCAAAATTGTCAAAATGTTCACAAAATGTCTGCAAAAACACAAAATCTGTATCACAATAAAAATACTGACCTATAGGTTACAGTTTAGTATTTTTGCTAGTGTGCATGAAAACAACTAGTCATGTTCTTTAATATTTTCATGTTTGTCAGGAATCAATGAAGATTGCATTGCAGCATGGAGATCGTCCCCTTCAGGCATTGTGTCTGCTGAACTTTGCTGATATTCACCGCAGCCAAAAAGATGTTGATGTAAGTAACTTTAATTTTCTACTTTTTAAATGTGTTTAAAGCAAATATCTCAAATTATTATTATTATTTTTTTTACATTTTACCTTGTAAAAAACATCGTTATACTTAACAGGTCATTCACAAAATCCCAGAATTGTGAACGAAAGACTCACATTAATGAGACAGGTGTACTTCAGGTGATTGTTGATGTCTGGTTGTATTGTAGAGGGTTTAAATCGTTTCATACATACACAGTCTTTATTTATATCTATTCGTTAAGCCACTAATTACCAAAAAAAAAGATTTAAACAAACATACGAAAAGGCAGTAGGTTGTCACAACGCCACTTGCCAACTCAAAACACTTCACGTCACGGCACGCGAATATTTGTTAAACAGACCAAACGTATGACGCACACTCACGCTTGACCGCTGATTGGCTAATTTGATCAGACGTTTTATCTCACGTTGACAGTAGCATTGCGCTATTTGTGCACTAGATGGTGCACACATTGTATTACTAACTTTAATTGTCATTTTAGTCTTTAGTTATTATTAACGGAAAAAGTTTTAGTGCCTTTAGCCAGCTCTGATTTAACACCTACTTTAAATCCAACCTGTTCTTTAACTTTTCTATTCATGCGTTATTAAAAAATACTGTAAGCGTCCTTTATACAAGTAATGTTTTTATTTTTTCTCGAACACAGAAAGCATTCCCCCGCTATGAGTCCTCTATGTGTATAATGTCAGAGACTGGCAACCGCCTTGGACAAGCATTCATATATGTAGCAGTGGGGAAGTGCTGGATTCTGCAGAAGGAATATGACAAGGTGAAATAACTTACTCAATAGTGCACATTTCATGCAACATAATACAAATACAAATGGCACATTCTCTCATATTCAATTTCTTTCTTTCTTTCTTTCTTTCTTTCTCGTACTGTCACAGGCTCTAGACTCACTGCAACGAGCACATGATCTGGCAGAGGCTATTGGAAACAAGGTGTGTCTTGATGCTGCTATTTTAGAATAAGACACATGTGAACATACTGTATATTACTTAATTAGCTCTACTTGAGAAGCAGTCGAGCTTTGATGACTTACTATTTAAATATAAAGCTGTGCTGTATCTTAACGTTTTGACTGTGCAGCCACTCTTTCTTCTTTAATCTATGCGCTCTTCTTTTCAGTTGTGCATTTTGAAGGTGCACAGCCTGTGTGAAAGCGTCTACCGCTGTAAAGAGCAGCAGGATGAGTTGAGAGAGCAGGTGGTGAAGTTCCTGCAGTGTGTGGAGGAGCTGGAGCTCTATTGTGGCATGTGTGGGGAATCTATCGGAGAGAAAAACCAGCAGCTTCAAGCCTTGCCTTGCTCTCACATATTCCACCTTAAGTATGCAATCATGTATTTAATCATTTATAGAGAGTATTCTGCTATCAGAAAGAGCTATGCAGCTCACTGCTTTCTGCTCACTCATCTAGATGTCTGCAGACAAACGGTACAAAGGGATGCCCAAAATGTCACCGCTCATCTGTGAAGCTGGGTTTTGTATGAGGTTACAGTCCTGCCTCGGACAAAACGGCTTAATCCCATCATAGTGACCCATCTGGGAACAAAAGATCCAGGGCCATCCTCCAGGAAGCTTTCTAAGGGAATAAAGAAATGGTTACCAGTGTTTCCATCATATATAGCAACTGGAAGTGATGGAATGGACTAATAGCACAATGCAGAAAAGCCAGATGTTTCTCCAACCGATATCTCCCTTACGATATGAGGAATGAGGATTGAACTGAACATACAATGGCAATGCACTGGTGTAAGACAGAAGCTGATTCTCATTGGATCATGTAGCATTGCTATTCTGCCAATGAGGAAAATCGTCAAATAGGTGAGCGCATTATTGCTATGATATCAAAGAAGAACAGAGCAGAAATATAGATCTTTGGTAATAATTGTATTTATGACATTTAAAGCAATTACTTCTGTATGAACAATGTAATTTCTTTAGAATGTGTAAATAATTCATGAATGCAGTAATTTATGTAATTTCTTGTATTTCTTTATTAGCAATGTCAGACATGTTGAGATGTTGTTTTATTTGAGTTTGTTTGAAGTTTGAGCTTGTAGTAAACTCAAATGTCTCTAACCGCCCTCTTGTTATTGAACTGTAATGAGGTAACAGGGGCATGTGTTGAACATATTATCTTGACCAATTATTTATATAACAGTTATTTATGAAAGTATTATCTTTCATCAAAAATCTTACACTGGACATTATTATAACATTGAATCAACTGAATGTGAAAAGTAGTGTCTTTTTCCAAATGCAGTTAGAAATATGAATTGTTAATATTAGCTTAAACCTCATGATTTATCTTGCTTATTTTCTAAACCTTTAGGCTATTCCACAATAACTGAAAATTCAGGAAATTCACATGTGAACTGTATCTGTGTCTAATCAAGTTGGCCCAAAATTAGCATTTATTTTCATTTATTTGTGGGCACTTTCATTCAATATTTAATCAATCAAAATATAGGCAAATTCTTGTATGTATGATAAAATTTAAATGTCATAATAATTGAAAGTACTGTACTGAGTTTTATTTTAATACCACACATTACAAAGTGGTGTATATAATCATTATATAATTATATATAATGTTTTTATTTAAGTTATGCAGCTACTATTACTGGTACAGTTCTTTATGCAAGCAAATTCTAATTATTACATAATGAGCTACTGATGAATATCTTTCTGTGCCACTGTAATTATTCCATAATTACAACAAATACATACATAAATACATAACAAAACACAGGTACAACAAACTTCCAAGTAATTATGTAAAATTATATAATTACATAAAATAAATCTGTTAAAGCTTTCAGTCAAAGAATAAGCATTTTTAATATTTTGAAATAGTTGTAGTATTGCTTGTGATCATACAGATTTGTGCAAATACATAATTCAGCAACATGACATTTTATTATTTGTTTATTTTATTATGCAGTTTATTATTGTTGAACTTAAATGGGAGCAATGTGTAGATGCTGCTTATTGGTTTCTCTTTACTTTACTTTAATTACCTTAATTAGCCATGCTCATTACCTTTCAGTTCTAAGCTAAATTTTCCTGTTTACTAATTTGCATGTCATATATTAAAAGCATCTCACATCCTGGTTACTCACAGGTCAAAACTACCTCTCTACATTTGTCCTTCATAATACTTGCATGTTAATTTCCTTAGAATCTTCTGAAATTAAGACTCATTGTTTATTTAAGTCCTCTGTATATATGTAATGGACTTTTTTTTAGTAAATCTGCAATAAAGGACTTTTTGCTGATTCTTTTTTGATGTTTTTAATCAGACCAAGGCATGTGTCATCTGTGATAGACAACAAAAAACCCAAGATAAATATAGCATGACATTTCTCAGAAGTCTTACAGGAAAAACACTGGTTGAAGGTTAAAAATCAGGTTAGACCAGTCTTTTCTAGCTGCACTGCTGAACACACATCTCAGTCAGTCAGTCAGTCAAAAGGATTCTACAAAGATTTCAGAATTGAAATCGACTTCTGATGGCATGTCCAGTCAGTGAGGCGGATCTTGTGTGTCCTTTGTGCCGTGAGGTCTTCATTGATCCTGTCACCCTAAGTTGCAAACACAGTTTTTGCAAAAGCTGCATTCATAAACGCTGGAAATCTAAAGGAACACAGCAATGTCCCGTGTGTTACCGTACATCGATCTCATCCAGACCTTCAATCAACCTGATTCTAAAGAGAACTTCAGATGTCTTTAAAAAAAAGCCAGAGAACTTCATGGTAAAAGCAGTGGATCGTTGCTCAATACACAACGAGGAAGTAAAGCTCTTTTGTCGGAAAGATGGAGAGTTTATCTGTGCTGTTTGTAAATCATCAAGGACTCATGCCAATCATGATCACTGCTCGATAACTGAAGCAGCATCGGACATAATGGTAAGGGTTTAAACCTAATAAAGACTCCTAAATGATTTGAAGATAACAGCATTTCCGTAGGTAAACAGGTATAACACAAAGTGTGTGTACGCTCTTAAAAATAGAAGTTCTAAAATGGTTCTTCACAGCAATGCCACAAAATAAGCATTTTTGCTTTAAAATATACATTGTCTACTACCACAAATGTTTTGTGCAACAGAAAGACTGTACTATGTGGATACATTTTTATTGATTTTCTGAATTGTTTTTTATACTTACAGAAGGAGCTCACAGCTAGATATAATCCCTTGAAAAAACATCTAAGCAACTTTGAAAAATTAAAGGAGAGCTTGAAAGAATTAGAAACATACATACAGGTGAACTATGCAATACTACAAGTATGCAAGAGTTAAAAAAAACATACAGCTTTCTTCCTTGTAACAAAAAACACAAAATGTTGATGCTCTTTATTTGTATGCAATAACTAAACAACGATTCAGTGAAAATGATGGATGCCCTTTCCCATAAAGGAAATCAAGTAAAGTCATTCGTAAAGTCATCACATGAGGGTGAACTCTCATTTTTTAGTGAACCGTCTCTTTAACATAAACTGTTTTATGAATCACCCAGTCCAAATGAATTTGTATTCTATACAGATACAAACAGCTGACACTGCCGAAGAAATAAAGAAAGAGTATGAAAAGTTGCATGAATTCCTGAGGGAGGAAGAAACAGCTAGGCTTGAAGTTCTGCAAAACGAAAGAAAAAGCAAAACAGAGGCTGTGATTGTACAGCTTGAGAAAGTCAACAAGACCATTGAAGAGCTCTCTGACATCATCAACTACATAGAGCCCATCACAGTAGCAGACGATCTGTCATTTTTTAAGGTCATTATCACTTTAAACCTTATTTTTATATGGCAAAGCATTTGTCTGATATAAGTCTAGTACAAATGCTTACAATTACACTAACATCTTCAAATATTTCTGCAGGAATGTAAGGAGGCAATAAAAAGGTATTGTAAGCTGGGTTTTAAATTTCTCTTTACAGATTGAAATTATTAAATGCTTGTTTATTGCAGGACTAGTTACAATGTACCTGAATTAAAATATCCAGAAGGTGCTCTTATAGATGTGTTTCAGTATCTGGGATCATTAAAGCATGGGATCTGGAAAAGAATGGAAAGAGCTTTCAACCAGTGTAAGTACAAGTTAATAGCTCTTCTAGATTTCAAAGCGATAATTCACCTAAAAATAAGACGCTATCATCAATTATTCACCCTCGTGTTGTATATGACTTTCCTCTGTGGAACACAATAGATGATATTTTGAGAAAGTTTGACTTTTGGTTGGCAATAGGCAATAATAATGTTTGGTTACCAATATTATTTAAAATATCTTTGTGTTCTGCAAAAAAAAATAAAGTTATACAATTATGGAATGACATGAGAATGAGTAAAAGATAAAAAAATCCCTTTAAAGGAACAGAACACCTAAAATAAACAATTACATTGTCAATAACTCAACTCATATGATTTTTAAAGTGTGATTTGTTTTCTTCTACTATCTCACCAGTCCAAGTCAATTTTGATCCAAACACAGCAAATCCTAACTTGATAATCAGTGATGAATTGACCACCATCAAGTACGGAAAGAAACAGCAGGTTCCAGATAACCCCGAACGCTGCATGAGCCGCATGGAAGTACTCGCCACCAACGGCTATAGTTCAGGAAAGCACAGCTGGCACGTACAAGTAGGAGACAACAAAGAGTGGTATATTGGAGTGGCACGAGAGTCCATTAGTAGGAAGAGTTCAGTTTTCCTCAACCCTACCAATGGTTTCTGGGTAATTGGTCTAAGTAGTGAGAAGTATTGGGCTCAGACGTCTCCCCACACACGACTCAATCTGAAAAGGAAACCACAGATAGTTACAGTGGAACTTGACTATGAGAAAGGGAAAGTGTCCTTTACTAATACTGCAGATGGTACAAGCATTTACACATTTAAAGACAGGTTTACAGAGATTATGTTTCCTTATTTTTCAATTGGGATTAATCAAGAACTTAGAATCCTTGCACTTTAGTATGTCCATATGGGGCACACATACTGTACATGACATAGCACAATACAAACAAAAGAATCTCATCATAATCTAGTTAGCTTTTTCATGTCCAGGCATTTTATTTATGGGTTACATATTGTTTTCTTGTAACTTGCATTATTCTCAGTAGTGGTTCCGTTACTGCGCTTACACTTAGGGCACATTACACAAATAGGGCACATTACACTGTATTAATATGAATGAATTTTCTGTATTGATTTTTTACAGCTGTATTTTGAATCTTTCACTGCATTGTATGTATTTGTGTTTTAGCATTAATATAAATATTTGTAAAATTAACAGATAATGTGGCAGAAAATTATAAATAATTATAAATACATACATTTCTGTTTTATACAGTGTACATCAAATTTTTACTGTCAGCATGAAGGCAGACAAATATATAGTAGTACCATAATGTAAAAAAGTACATATTTTATTAAATGGTCTATTAAAATACTTGTTCTTTTTTTCCTGAAAGCAATAGAATCAAATTATATTGCATTACAGTAATGAGAATGGGTTGAATTAGATTTGTTATATAATTTATATCAAGTGCTTGTACTATACATACACATTATTTATGATTTTTATGCATGGTTGCACAATAATCATTACTTAGAACAGAAACCAGCACTAGTGAATGTTTTATATTCTTTTAAGATATTTTGACTATTTACTGGACGTAACTGGTTATTCCTGATTCACAGCACTGCAAAGCTTTTATTAGTTTCAAGCATCTCAAGGCCAGAGTATCTGCTAGGGTTTTATTAAAGTCACTTAGTACAGAAAAGGTGTGACCACCATCACTTCTAGCCTTTTATCAACCTGCTGCTCATCTGTCTAATAGTGTCCCCTCCTTTCATACCCAGGCACAAGTTACTCCTGGATGAGCATACAGTTAACAAAATGAGCATTAGCAAATCTTGTATTACTTTAACTTTTTCAATTCCTGTGGAGACTTGAAGAACCTCCAAACTTATTCACCATGCAAATTCTCTACTAACCAAATCCAAGTACAGATGGATAAACTGTACGTGTACATACTATACAATCAGAAACACAAAGGGATGGATTTTCTAAAAATATTAAAACCATATTGGAAACAGATCACAGATCTGCTGCTCAGAGCTTTACATCTAACACTAAGTTACATGAACGCAACACTCATTGAGAATGAAAGTGGACAAGATATCTAAGTTTGGGTTCCAGTGGTCTGCCTATTAAGCAATGAACAACTCTGAAAGAACTACAAATATTCATCCCAACAACAATTCTGCAAGACATAAATCTTTCAAAGAGATTATTAGGGTGGGTATTTCATTCAAAACCTTTAGCCTCAGTGCCAGCTAGTACTTTTACAAAAGACTGTTCTATCCTTGTTGTTTGCTTACCATTTACCTGTGCCAGCATTGATCTGCATTACAGAAATAGTTCACATAAACATATGAATATGATGTGAATGAATAGAAACCTGTATGAATCTTTAAAACTCATCTTTTGTGTTTCACGGAAGACAGACATTCATACTGGTTTAGAAAGACCTGAGGGCATGTATAACAGAATATTTATTTTGTGGGTGAACTCTTTTTAGATCCTATTAGACTCAAAATCAGGCTTAAAAATAAATATTTCTTGGATAACCATTGACTCTTAATCAGCTGAGCAATTATTTAAATTCAACATCCTTATATAGATTTAGTGTTTACTACAATGTCAATGTTCTTTGTCCTTAGCTTTGGTTTTTCTGTAAGATGCCATATCTTTAAGTTTGGAGTCCAGTTTTCTCTGCAGGTATGCTTTTTTATTTGGGTCCATTGACTTATCCTTCTGTCCACTTCCAGCATACAACACCCCCTCCTTACTGATCCTCATCCTCGCCTGAACTTTTGCTTTGTCTCCACATCCATGAACCTAAAGAACAATATAGCATTATTTTACTATTTATCATTGTGCCTCACATCAATGCAATGCATGTTGTTTTGTTTGCTATGCTCCTTGCTTCTAAAATACAACGCTTCGCTGCATCTACTTGTAAATGAATTGATAAGAAACCTTGTTAAAAATAAACTGCAGCTTCTTTTATTTTTTATCATTGGCATTCTTCAGAAGAATATGCAAAGAGCCAGGAACAGCTCAAAATGTAACAATAAATGTTTCAATAAATGTTATATTGATATAAAATGTAAAGCAGGTTTTACCTCAGGTATATGGTGACTAAGACAATACTGTCTGTTACAGTAGATGCAGAGCTGTCCTAATGTCAGTACACTGGCTTTACACTTCACAAAGGCACACACACTGTCTGCCTTCACCACAGCGTTGATGAGAGCATCAAAATCATCATCTGCTGTGGCAGCTGCAGCTATGTCTGTTGCACCTGCTTTCATCTTAGTGCTTCCTATAAAAAACACAATACAACCATAATGTGTCCCACAGAGAATGCTAGTATTGAAGAAAAGCAATTGAGATGTATGACAAAAAGATTAGATAGACGAGATAGGTGTCACTAACCTTTGGCTGTACCTTTAGACTTCTTAACAGACTGACTTTTACTGGCATTGAGATCTGACTCCAGTTTCACGCTTTGCTGTTTTTTCTCCTCCCGTTTCTCCATCTCTCGACGCATTCGCTCCAAATGCAAGATTTTTAGATCGATGGTCGACTGAGATGGTTCCTTCTGTGATTTTTCCTCATGTAGCTCAATGGCAGCATTTGCATTCGCGTCTTCTGGTTGGACCTCTGGCTCCTTCTCTGGAGTTTCTGGTGTTGCCGGTGGCCGGGAGACAGTGATGCGACGTTTCTTCCCCTCACCCTTGCTTTCATGCTTCAATCCTAGTTCTTCAGCGAGCTCATGGACCAGCAGACGCTCGTGGGAATTGAGCGAGGAAGGAAACTGAAGTTCTTTCTGGTTTTGGTCTTTTAGAAAGTTTAACAACTGCTCTTTGATCTCTTGTCTTTTATTGTGAGTCTGTTCTTCATTTCTGGGTGTGGGATGCTGTGAATCTGCTGTTTTGTTTTGGTTTTGTTGACTAGATTGAACATTAGTCTGATTGTCTCCTTTGACTTTGTTGTTGAGGTTTTTCTTTGGTTCTTGCTCTGCTTTCTTGCCTTGATTTTTAGACTTCTCTTTTTTTGTAGATGAAGCATCTTTGCCGCTGTGCTGTTTTTCTTTAACGTCACGGGTGTAATTCTGTGGCACACAGTCTTCCAGGTACTCAAATGCGGTCCGAACTTCACCGTGTTCAGACATATAGTCGACGAGGGATTTAAGGAATTCATGGTTTTGAACAGTCTGTGAATCACACACTAGTGCAAGTTGTCGTCTGGCACGAGTCACAGCCACATTGATCCTTCTGTCTTCAGCAAGGAATCCAACTTCACCTTTAGGGTACATGCAAAACAATTCACTTCACAAGCATGCCTCAAACACTCAAAAAAACTGTAACTGAAATAGCCATTCATATATTGTACAAATCGTACCCTTTCGATTGGATCTGACCAATGACAACACCACTGCCTCTTTCTCTCTGCCCTGGAAACCATCAACAGACTTGATCTCTAGCTCAGTATGTTTATGGGAGAGTTTCTCTCTCAGAAGATCCACCTGAAACAAAAAAATACATTGATTCATGCTGTCGCTACAACAAAAAGAGGACAAAGTAGAGTGTACAAGTAGGGCACAAGAAATGAAAAGTACTGTATTAAATTAATTAGAGTGATTTTCACAAACACTTCCTTTTGCACATCAGTAAACGCTTTGCCAGGCATCTCACCTGAAGATTATAGGGTGCAATAATCGCAATGTCTTTGACTTGAACTCCAGCCTCGGTAAGAGCTTTTATATGAAGAGCCACAATGTCTACCTCTCCTGTCGAGTTAAAAATAATTAGAGAATAAAGATAAAATTCAGAAGGCATATCGCACAATTAGGCACTACAATCATATAAGTAATCAATAACAACCTTGATTCCCTTTGGACTGCTCATCTGTGTCTTCCATCTCATTAAGACCACAGCCTGCCGTGTCAATGAGCAAAAGAGGAATTCTCGTGTCCTCGACATCAGCAACACCAGGCAGATCTCTGCTCAATATACAATACATAATGATTACAGATTGAACTACATAAGAAAAAAGATGATATACATATATGCCACATAAAATGACTAATAGCGACATATAAAATGTTTTTGCACACCTAAGCAAGTGTTTCTCCACTGAATGGTGTGCGCTCAGTTTGCCCTGATACATCTGCTCTGAAGCCCACTCCATGATGGCACTGTTCATACGATACTGAGTGGTCAGCATTCGAACCACAGAGTCTCCATATTTATTAATCAGCCTCTCCATTAAACTCATAGACAGGCCTTTAGATGCAGCACTGTGAAACGAAATAACATTCTATATTATTCTATGGAATGTGTTTTTAACCAAACAGTCATGTAATCCATAAAAATGAATGGCATGCCAATGACGTGAATGTGGTACTGGTACTGTTTTATCAATGGCAGATTTTTTTGCACTTTCAATTGTTAATGCTAGTAGTGCAGGATGCCCATACATCAGCTTTAATTAGATAAAATATTAAGCAAAAATTAAGTCTTAACAAAATAATTCACAATTACAACTTTTCTTTTTCTGTCATACCTCTGTGATTTAATGGTAGGTGGCAGTTGCTTGTAATCCCCAGCCAGTATGCACTTGCGTGCTTTGAGAAGAGCGATCCAACAGCTGCTCTCCAGTGCCTGAGCACACTCATCTATAACCACCATGTCAAAATGATCACTTGGAAGATGTTTCAACGGACCATCATCTGAGGCTCCTGTGTGAAACAAATCACACATATTTAGGTTAAAAATTGTAGATTTAAAAACGAAACAAGACGGCTGCTGAGAAATGTTTACTCACCAGTGTTAGTTGCTAGAATAACATCTGCTCTTTTCAGGATCTGGGTGATGGCTGTTTCCTCTCTGGACCTGAGCTCTCGACGCAGCTCCCCGATCTCCCGCCTCAGGTTGCTCCGCTGGCCCTTGTCACGGGCCTTCCTCATTTCACTCTATATCAATACATTCATTTTTCCAATATGTAACATATTTAGTATATATAGTGCAAGTAGATACCATTATTAGAAACTACTACTAGAAGTTAACATAGGCTAAAAATGTGTCTATGCTATTTAAAATGCCAATTATATTTATATATGCAATGCCATTCACAAAACTTGGCTTGATTTGTGATACATTCAAATACTTTATGTGGTCACTGTACTTCATCTAAACGCAGTTAAAAAAATATGAGAAAATTAACAACTTACAAAAGCTTTGTCCATGTCCTTCCGAATATCTGAAATTATGTTGGTGGTATCACTGTGTGCAAGCACAGCATCCAATGAGTGTTTCTGAATTGACTCGAGCAGACGAGCTGGATGACCCAATCTTAAAACCTTGACCTTGCTTCTCACCAGGCGCTCCACCAAGTTATCAACAGCCACGTTAGATGGAGCACAGCAAAGAACCTGGTAACATTCATTTGGATGTTCAGCACAAAATAATTTCTGCATAAAAACATAATTAAATATGTATGAATCTTTAGATCCAGATTTAGACTGATTATTATGTAAATACCTTTTGTTCTTGTTTTACTGCCTGCAGGATAACTTCAACCACTGTTGTAGTTTTGCCGGTCCCTGGTGGTCCATGTATGATTGCAACATCTTTTTGAGAAATTGCAAAGGCCACAGCCTCCTTTTGAGAATGATCCAACCCAGTGTTGCAAAATTCTAAAGCATCTGCAATTGTTTAATATAAAAATTTGTTTAAAACAATGTACACAAATGCACAAAAGTCAATATGTTTTATCCAAAGTTACGGTAAGTGTTTTTCCTGAGATAGTTCTGTATTTTAGAACCTATTCACATGTAACTTTATGTATTTGCTTACGTTGATGTGATATTGTCCCTGGTTCTGAGTAACCAAAGAAAACACTGATCAGGTAAGATGCAGGACCACCGCTGTATCCATTTAAAGACTTTAAGGCACTACAAGTAGAAAACACACCAAAGCTAAAATCACTTTCAATTCTACATCAGCAATATAATTTACACAAACAACTTATTTTAAACTTTCACCACAGTTGATTTTACAACTACAAATTCCAGCAATACAATGCACTTGATTTTGCACATACTTTGTGAGCCGCCTGTATGTCACATCATTCGCCAATTTCATCAGATTGTAGAGTCCATCTCTGTCCAAGTTAATGCCATCTTGTGTATCATCAAAAGCCACTGTTAGGGACGTCTGAGTGACACGTGTCACTACTCCTGAGCCCAACTGAGATGGCTGACCTTGACTTTCTGATTGATACAAACCAATAATATCACCTAGGAAGAAAGGATAAAAAAAATAACATTCATTTAACATATTATGAAGAAATTATAAATATCTCTGAGCTTTAATTTAGAAAAGTGTCAATTAAGAACTGTGAAAAAACGTTTTTAGATCTACAGTATGTTTTACCAGGTCCAAAGGTGTTGCTGGGAAGAACTGAGGGTCCTATACTTTTTCTTGGTTCAAAAACTACTAAAAGCCTCCCAAACATGCCAGTGTGTTGGCTTCCAATCTGAAGCTTCAGCAGGTACACTCCTTTTTGTTGTAAATTTTTGGGAGATAAATTCTCCTGCCATGTTCTGAAAATACAAGAAATATAGAGTGAAGTTGTCATGATCAGTCAAGATCCTCATGGACCGTAAATGAATGTATAGCTACATAATGCGTTTGTTGTAAAACAAGTGTATAGTTAAATAAAACAAATCGGTCATTTACCGTGCTTCCTGTAACTCTGCTTCTCTCTCCTCCTGTAGCAGCTCAAGTGTCTTGGAAACGAAGTCTTCAACCTCCATAGTGTCACATCAGCACATCTGTCAACTCGAGAGGTTTCGTTTACTAAAACCTAACTAAAAAGATTCTAAGATTCGTTTTTAATTGATGTTTTAAAGATCTATAACTTTATAATTTAATGAAATTGTTTTCCTCTAAAGTGCAAATAAATAAGGTTGTCAATTCTCAGACTTCACTTGTGTTTATACATCACAGCGCATGCTTTAGAATCAGTCCGTCCACAAATTCAATCCCACTACGATCCAGACAATGGAATTCCGTCGTAAATAAGAGTAGTACAGACTACTAAAATATATAATCATATATAAAATCAATATGTAAACAAGTTATGTAATTATAAACTTTTGTAGGACGGTTTTTGAACATGCAGAACGGGCCCACTTCTCCATGTTTCAGGGGGAATTCATTTCTTGTTACTCCGGTCATGCTGTGTGAAAATCATGGAATGTCAACGATAAAGATCTACATAAAGCCTTGAGATTATAACTGGTTTCATTTTGTACCATCAGTGAGATATCTAGAAAGGAAGCTTTTCCACAATAATGGCTCGTGTAGTGAAAGTGTTTCGGACAATAAGGAATCACTGGAAAAAGTCTACAGTTGCTGTATGTCTGCTGTCATATGGGGGACACTGGCTGTATGGAAAGCACTGGTTTGTATTATTAGCTTCTTTGCAACACAAAAGCCTTGTTTCATAACAAGTGACGTCTGCTTTGATAAAAAAAATAATTTCAATTTAATACGATAGATGTTTCTTTGCCTCAAAAAGCGTTAATTCATTCATTCATCGTTGTTCCTTTTCCCCCACAGTGACAGTGTGCTGCGAAGGGAAGCATGTTTAGAGGCCAGAGTAAGACTTATTTAGTTTAGTACTGTACGTTTGTCAAGTGTCTCATAAACCCCAAGGTTTATTTGCTGTGAACTATACTGTATCTGGTGGTTTTACAGGAGTTTGGTCAACAATTAATTGGACCACAGGATAATCTGAAGAAAGCCACAGTAATTCTGAATCCTGCTGCCTCTAAAGGGTATTGCACTGTCATAAAAATTGAGTTTTTCATGATATGTCACTTTGTTTGTGTTGTGTTAAAACAATTTATACTAATGTTTTGTTTACAGGAAAGCAAATAATTTGTTTGAGAAAAATGCAGCCCCCCTTTTACACTTGGCTGGTGTAGAGGTTAAAATTGTGAAGGTATCATACCTTATGCTGATTTTAATGCCACTGTCTTCTAGTACATATATTACAGTACATAATATTATTGTTTTTTGTTTGTCTAATTAATTTGTTGATCGTCTCAAACAGACTGATTATGAAGGCCAGGCAAAAAAGCTTATGGACTTGATGGAGCATACAGATATGCTGATTATTGCTGGTGGTGATGGGACATTACAAGAGGTATTTTAAGCATTTTTAAATATAAAGTTGACTGTGTTTCTGACTTATTCAAATGTTTTCACATGTTGTGTTTTGCATAGGTGATAACTGGACTACTGCGTAGAGCTGATGAGGTACGGTTGTGTGATATATCTCTTAAGACTTTATGTTATGCATTCCATTATTTTCTAAATTTGACTACTTCACAGGAGGCCTTCAGTAAAATACCAATCGGTTTCATTCCTTTGGGGTCAAATAACTTACTAAGTGAGAGTCTGCATTTAGTTTCTGACAACAAAGTACAGTAAGTCTCTCTTGCAAATGATTCTTCACTGAATTGTGTATATTTTATTGTAACTGGATGTCCCTGGTCTCCAGGCACATTACATCAGCAACCCTATCAATTCTTAAAGGCGAAACAGTCCCACTGGATGTTCTGCAGATAAAGGTTAGTTTGATAGGGATTATATACACCCTTTTTTTTTAACAAAAGTCATTTTGGTTATTATATGTATTTTACACACTGTTAATTGTGTAATTCTGTTTTTAGGGTGAGAAGGAGCAGGCAGTGTTTGCCCTGTCTAGCTTACGCTGGGGTGCGTTTAGAGATGTTGCTTCTAACATTAGCAAGTATGCTGCCATTTTTTGTATTTAGAACATAAATGCAAATATAGACATGTGTTTTTCATATTAACTATCTATTTTCCTCTCACTGTTGTCAAGATATTGGTATCTTGGACCCTTAAAAACAAGAGCAGCACACTGGTTTAGTACACTTAAGGTAACCTTAAAGAATAGTTCATTGTGTATAATACAGTCTTAACAAGGATTATTGGATTAATGAATCAGGCCGTCCCTTCTCTTGCAGGAGTGGCCACAGATTCATCAGGCCTCTTTGTCCTATCTGGGTCCTGTACCACGACCACCCGACCTGCCTGCCGAGAAACCAGTCCGGCCCAACCTTCTTTATCGCATCCACAGAAGACTCAAGAACTATTGGAACCCTCCTATAGAGGGTATTTTCTGAGTTTAAGCTTGTTTTTAACATATAGTTTAACGTACAACTATACAACATGTAAATGCTGTTGCTTTATTATTGTCTAAGAGCACATAAACAATAACCCTGAGCAAGATATCAATGTGGATTTCTCATAGGAAATGTGTTTTGTTTTATTCCTGTTTTGTTGGTAGAGCCACCAAAAGAGCCAGAGCCTGAGCAATGGGAGAATAAAGACATCTCCACTGTGGAGCTGTCAGTTAGCACACACAATAAGAACCCTGTTACAATGGTGAGTTACCTGAAACGCCTGTTAAATTAATCTTGAGGACTCCGTCCTGATTGTTGTGTTGTCTTTAGCGAGAGGATGATTCCATGCTGATAACTCTGGAGCCCGAAAACCTCACCGTTGGCCAGTTTATCACAGAGGGGTGAGTGTCATTTACATCTTACGCTTGTGAAACTGTAAAAAAGATGGAAAATTGTCACTTTTTAGATTTGAAGACAAGATTAACTGTTATGTAAAGTAGGGTGTTTATAAATGTTTCTCTAACATTACATTTTAATGAGACATAATTTATGTTGTGCAGAACCAAAAAAGCAGTGGATGCAAAACACTCAATAGAAAATTCTGTGCAGCTAGAAGCCAGTACTGCTTATCTAGATCTCCCCAAGGTCTGTATGTTTGTCTTTGTCATTTTTGGCACTAGGTGTTTTACAGTAGCTTTTAGCTGTAACACACTGCTTTCATCTATTGTAATTCTTCTCCTACCCACAGGAGGGCGCTGGCTTTTATGACATTGACAATGAGGAGTATGAGGCAATGTCTGTGGAAGTGAGACTGTTGCCACGGAAACTGAGGTTCTTTTGCAGTGCAGAGCGCAAAGAGCAGCTTGCACAGGCTCTCTGAGGACAGTGTATGATGACAGTTATATAAACGTGTGGACTGTATGAAGATGGTTGATCCTTTCCTGTTAGTCACTGCCTAAGACTCAGTCCTGTTTACAATCATGTGAGACAAACTGCGTAACACAGTGGAGTCAAATGAACTTTAGAGTGTTGTAAAGGGTTAACCAAGCATGTGTCATTGTACTTTGATGGAGAAGCAGTTTGTTCTTTGTACCTTAATGTATGTAATAAGGCTTTTAAATGTGTAACTTTTTGCTTAACAAAGGGTTTTGTGGTTTCATCTGACATTCATCTGTACATTCAAATGGTTTGTAACTGAGAAAGAAGAGTTTTAACAGAGTGGATGAGTAAATCATACTGTACACTTAATTTATTACAGACTGGTTTACATTGAGTGAATGTTTCAAATGGTTTTGTTTTCATGAAATTGCAAAGACAACAACAACAGAAAAATCTTAAGAAAACTGAAAATAATACTCTATGTTGTAACTGTCTGACAGACAAAAATAAATGTCTTTATCGTTCTTTCTCTCTTCTTAGATGAATCATTTTTTTTGTTTCTGCTTTTTTTATTCTAGTATACATTACACCAGCACAAGATGTGATAGAAAAAAAACCATTTATTTCAAAATGGCAGTGAATAAGACTCACTGGCTTTAAACAACAGACACATGCTGTTAGCTTGTATTATTGTGTAGGTAGTGTGTGAGTAAGAACCATTACACTAGTGATCTGCGATACTAGTTGCGTAAAACTTAACATTCATTTTGCCTGTTATTGTGACAAAGACTGAGTGTGACATTTAGATAATCTACAAAAGCAAATTAATTTATACATACACAATACAAGATCATTCACCCTGTACAATTATGTTACATTTCTGCTAAATATACATTCTCCATCTTTAACAGCAGGAGGACAATAAACAACCAGCCTTTATCCCATCAGAGGATTATTTGAAAGAATAGTAATACAGAGGAAAGTTCTCATTACATTTTTCTGATAGATAGGAAATGTACAAAAAAATTCACATTTAATCATTATAGTCTTGAAATCAATTGGGCATTAAACAATACAGTATTATTTATTGTTAATTAAATGTACTATTGCATTTATTATTAAGTTTATATCTTATTAACCTGTGCCAGACCTGAGTGCCTGCACTCATTCCTGAAATGAGTACATCAGTCAATGGGTTAAAAAATTCATTTGTAATTCACACTCAGTTTCAATGGATACTGGATTTAATGTAAACAGAAAAAAATAAATACTTTTAAATATATTGTTTCTAAATTTCACTTTGATTAATTCAGTTTTATGTATCATTTAAACAGTGTTAAACATCTAGTTTGAGTCTTCAAAGAATGAAGCCGTGCAACACAACATACAACACACAAAAACCCACATCAATCTGCCTCTTAAAGCCAGTTTGCTGCTGTTATCCAGCAATGATCAACCCCAATACATAGAAACCCAAGAATTTACATGTTCACAAGTAACAGAGATTTAAGACAGAAATAGGCTCACATTCATTACTTTAGAGCACATTAAACAACTCTCAAAGCTGAACATAACATTTCTGTGTCTGTTTGAATAAAAATGTATCATTTACATTCAGTACCAAGAGTGATTAAAGGCTTATCCAGCAATGAACAGATTTTCTGCTTTACCTCATTAGTTTGTACAAAAATTCCCATTCAGTAAATGTCCACTAATTCTTTTAAAATGAATGATGAGCATAGATGAAATCAAAACATCTATTGTCATTGATAGTGTTGATGAAATAAATAAGAGTTCGGTCACAGCAATCAAATGATACACTGAGATGAGATGGACTGTCACTGAGAACCTACAGTGTTTACTCTTCCAGTTCATATAGAGTAGTAATAAAAATCCACAAACAAGCTGTGCCAAAATACAGCTTTTACGTAGCAAAACTGATTGTGTCTTGGTCCATGCATAATAATAAAAAAATAAACCTTGTTGTAGAAGAAGCAGAAGAAAAACACTAATGCCTGAATGTTCACTAAATGTATATGAATATGTTTAGAAAATGCGGCAGAGATCGTGAAAATCCTCACCAGCACAGTAGTGTGTAATACGCAACAACCATAAAACCGTTACGGACCGAAATACAGAAGTTCAAGGCAGAGCGTTGTTACCGTCGACTTAAGAGATGTTCCTTTGATGGGCTGAGCATTCCTTCCATTCTCTGGCATCTCCACTAAGATGTCACATCAGTTCCCCATGACAGCACTGGCTAAAAGAACAAAGTTACAACTAAAGACCACACATTGAAAAGCAGTAGAAAGAGGCACAGAGATTAGTTTCATCACATTTTGGATACAAGCTTAGGCAAAGTCGAGAGGAACTCCTGGATGGCTGGAAGGGCACAAATAACACAGATAGACAGATAGACAAGCAGAAAGACGTCATTGAATTGGCTGGCTGCAGAGTGCACAGAAAGCCTGCAGACGGATTGTTGGTGTTGGCAGTATCAGTCTCGTCCAAAGGGGTCAAGAATGGCTCCTGAGATAGCCAAGCCAGAGAAAGAGAAAATATAGCAGGTAATCAGGCAGTGTGTTAGACAGCCTCAACAGAAACTAAGCTTTAGAGAGACAGAGAAGCGAAGAGACTTACGGGCAGCAGGGGTTGTCGATCACCAGCATGACGTCGATGCCGTAGACCTCCAGCAGGTCAACGAGAAAGCCGCGGTCGCCCTGAGGATCCAGCCCCATGGCTCTCACGTGTTCAGCGGTCAGGGTTGAATCCGCGCTTGCTGCCACCTCAGACAGGGTTTGGAAGATTCTGTTATTCTGCTCCATGAAAAACCTGGGTCATAAGGAGAGGGAGATTCTGTTCAGATGCAATTTTGATGATACTAACTGGTCTTGCTAAGAGGAACTGGCTCATTGTACAGATACTGTATGGACTAATTTGGTCATCATACCAAGTAAACCAGTTACAATCAAACAAGAAAGTACTGACTTACTAACACAAAATGAGTGAAAGTATCAAACATTGTCCAACTTTATAATACTGTCACTTACAGAATGAAGAGGTCTTCCTCATTAGATGTGCAGTCTCCATCCACCTCCTGAGAATACAACAGCAATTGCCTGCAAAGATATCAATATATATATAAATATTGGAATCTTATAAATCTTCTAAAAGTCTCACTGATTATAAATGGCTGGTGTACCTCTGTTCACAGAGCTTGCGATACTTCTCTCTGTCTGCACTGTTGAGTCTGAGCAGAGGCTGGAGGCTTTCTCGGTGTGTCTTCACATTCTGGTTGTCAATGTAGACATCATATAACTCCTTCTTTTCCTCAAAGATCTTCTCTGTTGTACCTGAAAACACAGAAGTTTATTTAGAAACTACACTTTCAATAGAATGAGAAGTTTTTTCATTGTGAGTTTCATTCTTACTAGTTTACCAGCACATTATAGTAACAATGACAATAAACGGTTTTGTTTCTTTCATGTATCCCCTATAGACTGACTAATCTTGGAATTAAATACACTTTAAACATTTGGTTTTTCCACTGGGTAACAACTATAGTTCCTGTAACGTTCTTAATATTTGCAGTATCTTGACTGAAATACTTACAGGCCACATAAGACACCTCAGTCTCCAGAGCCGTGATGTCAGCCACATTGATGTAAAAGAAGGGACGGAGCTCCGGAACAGACACGCCCATCCCGGGAATAGACACGTTTGCAAGACAGCAGCAACAATAAACTGAAACATGATTTAAAACATAAGATTAGTCAAACTGCAGAAAATAATAACAAGCTGTGAGGCTTGAACTTGAACTGCACAAATCAATGATAAGAGACAAGTGCGTGTCGTTACATGTGATGCAATTTTTATCAGTGGGTTGGTAAATTATATTTAATCTGCTATGGAAAAAGTGCAAAGAAGTGACAGTAGCCATGTGTTAACATGCTTGTACATTACATCTGGATTTCCACTCTCACCCCGATAGCAGACCACACCAACAGGTGGAGGAGAGAATATGAGGATGCGTTTCCTTAGCAAAGCAAACTTCCACAGCACCATGATCTGCTCCCCAAAGAAGCGGATGAACTGGGACATGCAGCCAGCTGGATGTGTGATCTGATGAGAGAACAGAGAAGCAGAAGGCAGATCACTAATTAAATAATTACACAGACAAAGTACATATTATCAGTAAACATTTCATTTACTGAGGAAAATGTACATTTTTAGATCTTATTTTTAAAGTCTATTAAAACCATAAAGACTGAGAAAGGCTTTGTTTAAACAAACTGCACTGAAAATCTAGTTAAAAGTATACCTCAGCACATTTTTCAACAAAAGTATGTCCTCATGGGACATTCTTCTCAACAATAGAGGATCTTGTGGTTTGTGTCCAGCAATCTTTATATCACAACAGTTCTCTTTTCACTAAGCAGATCTTCCTTAAGCTTATGCTGTCGAGCTGCACAAGCATTAATCAGTAACACGAAATTTCCTGGGTGCTATGGCCTAAACTGTTTAGCCTTGAATATAGTACTCCTTCTAAAGGTTGAGTAGTGGCATGGGAGACTGGGTTCAAACCTTCATCTCTGGATGCATGCAGCGGTTGACCATTGGCCCAAGAGCACTGGTCGGGCAGGCTGTGACCAAACCGTTCCCTCCTGAGGGCAACACTGCTTTCTTATCCTCATAGAAAGCTTCTAATGGAGAGTACTGTCCTGGGCATTGCAGCTGGTGCCTGCAAGAATGCATGTTCAGACTTAAATAGTGTTGTTGTTATTTTAAGAAGTGCACTTAGCAGAATGCTGCAGACATTAAACATAGAACATGACAACACAATGAAATCAAATATTACAGACACATTTAATCAGGGTGCGTTTTGTTTTGTAATCTGAGTCAAAGTCAAAGGAACATAATTTCCATGTGACATCACATGCTTTTCAAAGTTTATGTTTAATAGATTACAACATCATAAAATAGAAGTAGATATCAGTGTTAAAGATGTGTGGCAGGAAGACACTTACCGAACCTGGTTCTCCAGGAAGTGCATGTAACGGTACAGTAGCGTGTAAGAAGGTGACAAAATCCCCACAGATTTCATCCGAGCCCCTCGCTCCAGCTCACTCTCCACTGGCATGTTGGCAAAGCACGCTAGTCCAAAGTAACAACCTTTACGGAAATATCTGCAAATAGAGTCGAGCAAATTTCTACTAGATGTATACACAGTGTGCTACACACACTCAATTCATTCAAAATATGGTTTGGGTCGTACACATACTTCTAAAAATGTGTAACTACAATTTAAAAAACTCTTTGGATCATTGTACACCATAGTAGATTTCACCGTGTATATTTTGAACATATCACTGATTTTGCAAATTGTACAATTGACTGTAATGGAGTGTGCCATCAAAAAGCTGATGATGTTAGTAAAGACACTGTCGTATATCTTCAAATGTAAGTATATATAACAAAATTGATCTACAAAAGAGATTCCCACATGAAGTCACTTGAGATCCGATGAGACCCGCTGGCCATTGACTTGAATTCAACACCCTCGAGGTTAACATCCTGAGGCAGACACCATTCAATCATGTTTCCTGTGAAAGACACAATATAACTTGAACTGTGAAGTTGCTAAACTGAGTTTAAAACAAATGGTGTCTGCAGTTTGACACTTAGGAAATATTTTTTCCTTTCTCAGCTAGACTCCTTAAAAATGAGGAAGTACAGTACAGTAGTACAGCAGATGACTCTCTAACTCTCACTTAATTCATTTCCTCACAATGACATTACGAAACATTATGGCATAATGAGAAATGTGGATGCATCCGTCACAACCATTACCACAACCAAAGAACCATGTTAGACAATATGATGTTTTTAATATGTCATATTTGTTTAACCTCACCCGATCTTGTGTCGAAAGTCACCACGAAAACAGCAACGATTTGATCTTTCTCCTCCCATTCGGCGATTCTCCGATCTCTGACAGACAACCCATGAAAAGCGCAGTCTCCTTCCTCATCGGTAGCATCTCCACCCGGGCCGCCGTGTTTACGGGGAGAATCTGCACTTTCACCTATAACAGCTGTTGCGCTGTGCAGTGTTCTTACCGGGCTGGTGCTCAGCGAGATATCTGCCCCTACACCGCCCTGAGCAGGGTAATTCGATAAACCGGGTTGCAATGAACCCTCTGTCTCCGATGACGGAACCGATGGGGCAAGTTCGGCTGGAGGGATCTCCTCCCAGTCCAGCAGCGGTGCGCGATCCGACTGCTCAACCATGTTTTTCGATATTGACTATCGAGGAAAATAGCAAAAGCGTCGCAGAGCAGCTCAGTCAGGGCGATAAACGACCACGCGTGAAACAGAACATAGCGGTTCGGATGCAAATGTTTCCGAAATGTAGTAAGCGAGACGGGGTAACAGACGCTACCCGGGCGTACACTGTTTTGATGATGTCACTCACTTCCGTTCACGTGGTGTAAGAGGGTTCTTGTGATCTACCTCCTCCCACCCGAAAAATAAATACACGGAGTGATGCTGCCTGCTTGCGCAATACACTGAAATAAACACGCAGATGAGCTATAATTTTTTTTTAACATTTAGAATTTATTTAGTATTTATTAATAACTTTTTTCTATTTTAAGCTACAAGTTAACATTACTACTGATGTCGAGTTAATTATGGGCTGTCGTAAAAGGTGTGTTCGACATTGTGCGGCACTGCGCAGACTGAGTACTATCGCGAGAGCTAGTGTAGTTCATATCGCTCTCGCGGTACTTTGCGATCGGTCTGCGCAGTCAAACACACCTATGATCGTGTTACTCCGCCCATCGGACCTGATGCAGCGTTACTCATTAACATTAACGCGCCAAGTTCAAGCGTGGTGTCTCACTAGCTCATCTCAGGGTAAGTTAAGACTTGCATTTATGTCGTTTGGAACGGCATATTAACATCATATAAGTGAAATTATGTTATATTTTGAACGAATGTAGAAATTGTTTTGAATCAGATCCGTGGGGCCTTGAGGATTACCTTGTCTGGAATGTGTTTATATACCAATAATGTAACCAAATATTAAAAACAAGAATGTCTTGTTGCCTTTCGGGACCTATTTTCTAATTAAAAAAAATACAATGTGGCTTCTCAAGAAACAATTGTGTCTTTCATTTTCTTGACTGCAGTGGCTTGAAATGGCCTCTGTGAATGCAGTGCAGCAACATCTGAGCTTCTCCAGCAGTGCTGAGGAGGACAGCAGTGATAATAGTTTTGATGAATGGTCGATCAGAAGCATTCCCATTCGAAGCCCCTCTGCGGCCTGTCAAACACCCCGGGTTCAGCGCCACCGTACCCTGAGTGTCACTGTTTCTCCGTCCATTCCCACTTCTCCCATACCGTACTCTGCTTGGAAAAAACTGCGGCTGTGTGACTCGCCCAGTACACCAAAGGTGAGACCGTGACAACTTTTATTATGGTGTAGTTTGATGTGCTGAGAGAATCAACTATGTTTAGTTATCCTAATTCACTGAGGTGGTCAAAGCATGTTGACCGTTGAAATTAAATTAAGTTTACCGTTTATCATAAAAACATTCTTCCTTTTTAGAGTTTGCTGTCCAAGTCAACCCTGCCCTGCTCGAGCACCAAGCCATGTCGCAGCCAAAGATTACTCCGTTTGTCTACCGCTTTTGAGCATGTACCCTCAGTGAACATCAACCCTTTTACACCAGACACTGTGCATAGGAACCGTGAGCATAACAAGAGGAAGAGCCAAAGGAGTGATGATGATGATGATGATGTACAAAGGTACCAGCAAGGCCTTTGGTGGGATGTTTGTAAATTCCTGCATTTGCTTGTATTAAATGTCCTTATTTGAACAGATGTAAAGAAACTCAGAACTCATCAGAGGATGAACATTTTTTCCTTCCATCAAAGGTACAGTTTTAAATAAATGGCCTGATGAGTTTCTTTTTAATGTCTTTGTTTTCTATATAGTAGGTTTTAAAGAATTCCATAATCCCACCAAAAGCTTTGGCAAATCTGTGTTCTCTCTCTCTCTCTCATACGGTCTCCCATCTGTTGACTGTCAGAGGCCAGCAGTGTCAGCTCGCATGCTGTCGCGTTATGAGAGCGAGTTTCTAGAACTGGGCTGCATTGGCGTGGGCGAGTTTGGTGCCGTGTATCGATGTGTGAAGAGGCTGGATGGCTGCATGTACGCCATCAAGCGCTCACGCAAGCCAATTGCAGGCTCCGCCAATGAGTGAGTCAGCACTGCCAGCCACACAATGCATCATAACAACAAGGCCATTATAATATTCTCTTTTTAAAATTTGTTTACAAGATTATTTGTTAGATTCAAAAAGTACTGTTGTATATGGCTGGGTGAAAATGAACACCATCAGAGTGCTGGTCTGGTTTCCTTCCATTAGTTTTCCTCCTTGTTCAAAGAAAATGATGATACCAGACATTAATAAATACATCCTATTTCCATGTTTTTCAAAGGTTTTGTAATTTCAGGCAGCTGGCCTTAAAGGAAGTGTATGCCCATGCGGTACTGGGACATCACCCTCATGTTGTCCGTTATTACTCTGCGTGGGCTGAGGATGACCACATGATTATACAAAATGAGTACTGTGATGGTAAGAATGATTATCACATAGAAGTACATAGTATCTAGAAACATACTCAACACTATGTTTCTAGATACTGTTTCTAAGTTTCATTGTTCTTTAGATGGCTGTTATTTGTTTTGCTGATATTCCTTATAATTTATATTTTTAGTTTAGAAACTTATACCAATGTATTTTGTAGGTGGTGGTCTCCATGATGCTATAACTGAAAAGGCTGAGCAGGGAGAGTTCTTCAGTGTGCCAGAGCTAAAAGATCTGCTCCTACAGGTCTCCATGGGACTCAAGTACATCCACAGCTCAGGCCTGGTGCATCTTGACATCAAACCCAGTAAGTCTCCTTTGTTTCTTGCTTGCCTCTACCACCTGTAATAAAAAGAGTTTTTGATTAGCAAACTGTAATATTTTCATACTTTTCAGGTAATATTTTCATTTGCCGTCAACGCAGCTCTAGTGCCGGTGGAGAGGGAGATAGTGAGGAGGATGATGATGATGATGAAAGTCCCTCCACAGGGGTTGTATATAAAATTGGTATCTTGCCTTATTATCCAGTTGAAAAATATTTTAGTTCAGTTTCAACACAATATATCTATATAAAATAGTGTCAATAAAAGCGCATCTCATTGATGTGTCTGATGTGTCTTGTTCTTTAGGTGACTTGGGTCATGTGACTTCAGTCTCAAGCCCTCAGGTGGAGGAAGGGGATAGTCGCTTCCTAGCATATGAGGTCTTGCGAGAGGTAACACATCTATTTGAACTCATCCAGTTGACTATGGTTATGAATTTAAAATTGTTACCATGGTTATAAATTTCTCTATTGTCTCTCTTGCTCACAGGACTTTACTCATCTTCCTAAAGCAGATATTTTTGCACTGGGCCTTACACTGTTATTAGCTTCTGGAGCTCCACCACTTCCACAGAATGGAGATGACTGGCACAGCCTTAGGCAGGGTCAGCTACCCAGCCTACCCCAGGAGTTAACACCACCCTTTAAAGACCTTATAAAGGTACCATAGAGGGACAAAGTGGCACACATCTAGTAATCATGTGGCTTTTGTTACTGCAATGATTGGGTGTTCTTGCTCAAATCATTTCATTGAAGCAGATGTCAGATATAATAGCAGATGTCAGATATTAAAAAATAAAAAGGTTAAAATTTATATGGTTAAATTTAGATTCGTGTTTCACCAGTAGAGGGCATAAAACCAACAATCGAAATGCTTTTAGTTGACTCTATTCTATCTCTGTGAGGTCAAGATTGCATTGTATTTGACAGACGCTGTTAGATCCTGATCCTACTTTAAGGCCATCAGCATCTGCATTGTGTCGACACAGTGTCCTGCGCAAAGAGAGGACGGGAAAACTAGCCGCACAGCTTCGCAAGGAGCTCAATGTGGAAAAGTTCAGAACAGCCGTGCTGGAAAGGCGAGTGGTTATATGGCTTTGCAAGGAGACTGTAAACATACATTTTTCACACATAGTTCCTAATGAAGCCTTTTTTATTTTATCTTAGGGAACTCAAGGAGGCCCGATTGGCTGCTACATCACCCCAACCGGCATCACAACCTGGGTCTCTTCCAAGAGCTGGGAGGAAGCTTGTGGGCCGGAGTGCAGCTCGCTCTGTGAGCTTTGGTTTCCCTGGATACTAACATTGACTGATTTTAGCACTGGATTTGTCATGTACTGCTTATGCCAATGTACACCAAATGCAATGCAGTCAGATATTTTGGATTAGACTGCATGTGTCTTAGATCCTCTTTTTGTCTGAGTATGACGCACATCATTTCCAAAAATGAACAGCACTCTGTTATATTGGTGCATGATGCAATGTCTTGAAGGTTGACTGTTTGTTTGCTGATAAGCATGGCATGTTTTTTTATGTCAAATAAGGGGTGTTTTTAACTGTAAATAAAGGTTTTAAGTGTTTTGCTGCGTGATCCTTTATACAACTCTGTATATGTGACGTCAGTGCCTTTCGTTTTAAATTTGTGTGATTATGGTAGTAACTTTGCATTATAACCATACGTTTGGAAGAGGACTTTAATTATGACACTTTTAGTGTCTGCTAAAAACTCCACCTTAAATGTGGATGGGCCTCCTTATCTACCATTTACAGCGACAAGACGGACCAGGAATGTTATTTCCAAAAAACCCTTCTGCAACATTTGACAATAGGTTAAAACAAGTCACGTGTGTATCTCTATTTGATTTTACAGCCTGCTTATCTTCAAGATCCTGCATTTATTACATTCATCATATAATTCATGATTTAAGGTTTTTCAATTGAGCAACAATCATTAAAACATTTTTTATTTAACATGTTTTCCCATGTCGACTCACCAGTCACCAGTCTAGGGGAATTTAACTGTCGTTTCCTCTTAATCGAGCCACGCCTCCTCTGCCGAGCGTCATCAATAGCACGCAAGGGAGGCGGGGAATTCTCCCGCAAGATGTTAAGTTGTTTGTTAGATTGTGGATGTTATGGTTTGACTGGCAGTTTACGTAAGTAATCAGTGTTTATCATTTAACCGAAATAGTCTATACAATGGATATTTTTGCCATAAAACATCATAGTTTAAATAGTAAATGTCCAGGGGATGTACGAAGAGACCACAGAATTTGGATCAGTCGTTGGTGTTTACATCGCGCGGCTACGTTAATTTATGCAATCTGTGTGTAAACTTTAGTTAGTTAGAGAAATGCATATCTTACTGATAATTGCATTGTAACGACAGTCTTTCTTGAGATTCAGCTGGGTTTAACTGATGTGTATCGTCATAGATTTGTATTGCACTACTATATACAGTATAGTACACATAGGAATTGCTCCCGATTTGATTTGTTTTATCTAAAACTGCTTTTGCTTTGTAAAACGCATGCTAACACGCAGCATATAAAGGATATTGCGTTAAGAAAACACGCTAGCACAGCACGACATCGAGAACGTGTCCTCTACTAAAGTAGAGAACTACTATCAACTAAACAGTTAACTACGGCTGAATGGATGAGGTATACGTTTAAAAAAACTGATGCACCTTTCAAAACTCTAGAAATTACTAAACATGTAAGAAATGAGGCAAAACAAATACTGTACATTTCACAAAAAATGGATAGCATGCAACATCTGGGCCTGATACTATAAATATTAAAAAGTGGTGCTAACTAATTATCTTGTTTTAAATTAGAATCAAGAAAGTCTGATCAGGATGTTTACACAGCTTTCACAGCGTTATTAATGTGTTACTTATTATTTGTGAGACACCAATAAGCAAACAGGAATCACTTTACATGAAAACAGGCTATTTTAAGTGACTTACAGACTTTAAGGATACCTACAGTAGCTGTTTCCCTTGATTTAGGTTTGGATTCAGATCAAGATATAAAATGTTAAGTGAAGCCAGTGGTTTTAATGCGTGTCTGTTTTTCATATTTAAACTACTCACTCATTATTCATTTTCCTTTATTGCAGAGTACTTATATAAGGTCCTCCTGTATGGCCTATTGTGCAATGGACTGCAACAAAAATTTTGACAATTGTCCAGAGACTTCCCTTGTCCTCCTTGCCTTCCTTCAGCACAAAGACTGCCTAAATAATGAGGTTGATAATCTCAATGAAAATCTAAAACTGTCTACCAACCACAATTACATTGAGAGTGATGAGGAATTACAAACTGATGGACACAGTTTACCAGTCGACTACAGAGATCTTTTAAACGACCTTCAGCAGGATGTTCAGCCTCATCTGCCAGGTATTAGATTGATGGGCCCCTTTCATCTTAGTATCATAAAGTGTCCCCAGTATACCTCAATGCACTGTCTGTTTTGTCCTCTGATCTTTTAATTATGGCTATTCAAATGATTTTGTCATTGCAACGCTCTAATGCATCTTTTCATCCTAGTCAATGCTGAAGCGGCTCAGGCAGCAAGGGAAATGGCTGCAGAGCTGATCAGAATTGCAGATCTCTTGGAGAACAGAGTCCTCTCCGTAGCTGCTGACAGACTAACAAAAAAACTCAATACATCTCCCTTACAGGTTAGAAAAAGAATCACAAACAAATCTGATTAATTTAATTTAATTTAATTTAAATTAAGGAGCTCTTATTAAACCTGACTTGATTGGGTTCATAAACCATAAAAATATTCAATAAATCATTTCCATGATCATATTTTCTATGTAATTTGCAGATTTGGTCATACCATCTGTCTGAAGGAGTGCAGAGTTTACTTCACCACGTGCCTGGTGCCAAAGAGTTCAACAAGGAACTTGTGGAGATGGCTTTTACTTTTGCTCTTATGAAGACAGTGTGTCAACATGTTCCCCGTTTTCTCTTTAGTCTATATGACGTTGTGGTGCAGTATTTTCCATCCAGGCCCCAGTGATCCTTTTTTACCTGTGGTGGGAGACAAAAATGTATATATGTGTATCTTTTCACTCTGTAAGAAAAATGTTGTCAAGACAAATGTATTTTTTTATAATCCTTCTCCTTGATTATTCTTTTTTTGCTCTGAAAGTTATTGTTTACCTTGCATTGTAAGTGTCTATGTTCATTTGAAGCTTGTTTATTCTATTTGTTAATCTACTTAAAAATACTGTGTACAAAAACAGACTAACAAAAATTGATAATAAAAAAGGTCATTGTTTGCATTATGTTCTTCCACATATCTCTAACCATTTCTGAACACAAACATGCATATGGACAATTTTGGAAAATAACATTAAACATTGTTTGCAGCCTTGCACAACATGCTATTGATGTATCACATGGTCAAGCTTTGATGAACAACAAATGAGTCAGATCAGTCCTAAATACAGGAACCAAATTTTAGTTTCTATATCAAAGGATATTTTTGCTCTTCTAGTTTTGAATTATTTTTTTCATTATGAAATTTATGTTTAAATAAGTACACAATAGACTGGGGTTTCCCATAACAGAATATGCTTTTATTTCACAGCTTTTGTCAACAGTACAAAACTTTTCATTGCAAAAATAGCACTTTTTTCTCTGAGGGTGAGATTGCCAACCACTGACAACAGGTGGATCCAGCCTGTAGATTTGACTTCTGCTTATGTTTTTTTCTGCTTTTGATTGTGTCTCTGGGATAGGCACACAGCAGGGAAAGGTGAGACATGACTGTACGTACAGGCAAGGTGTTAATCAGGTTGTCTTGGAGGCTGAAGAAACAATACATGTTATATGCTATGTGGTAAAAGAGGCAAAACACAATAGTGAAGGACTTATTCTACTGATTCCAATTAAATTAAAATGACATAATTGATCCTTATGTTTCAGAGGACATTTGAAAGCATTCTGGTCCCTAAACCTGAAGTTAGCATATAATCTCAACAACATTAGTTTATGATAGCTCAGCAAATTAATTTGACTGTAGAATTACTAAATGAATTTAGATGTTCCATTCATATTAATCTGGAACATGATGTTTTATGAATAAAAGCTATTATCACACTTATTTCAGTATGTACTGAGAGTGGTATGCCTTTGACCCAGAATCAGGGACACTCACTTACAAAATTCAAGATTAGAAAACTAAATTAGACTTTCCTCTTTCAAGAACTGTATGTCTTTTTTGACACTAGATAAATTCAGTCAACTGGCCTGTTGCCATGATAAACTGACTGTGCTGGTGTATTATTTTGACACACACTCACGCAGGATACTACTAATACTACATTTTATATTTCATCTGTTTGTACCACAAAGTAAAACGTTCACATTATGAATTGCCGTACATTAAGCAATGACAACCCATTAACAAAAAGTCTTATAATAGAAGGGGTTTTACGAAGGCTGTGACCTAGGTTTTTAGTTCTTAAAAATGGGAAATTTCAACAAAACCAAGCATGCAAATCTCATCAGACATTATTCTAAATTGACTTTTCTATGAATTTGATGCATAGATAATTAGATGTCAAGCAAAATGCTTGATTTCAAGCTTTATGTTCTTGAGTAGTCTTGTATGTGAAAATGTTTTGGGACACCACACTGTGGTTAATCAAAAATTATACCAGTCTTTGCAGTCTTTGCAGAATCCAGTGACACCACACTTGAAAAGGCAAGGGCTATAAAGTTTTGCACTTTACTATTTAATTCTAATACACAAAATAAAACCTTAACCATGCATTATCACGCAAGCATGTGCTTTAAAATGAATGAAATTGACTATAAATCATAATAAACACACTTTACTAACAAAATTTGTTCATTAAAGTACATGTTCAAAGACTAGACGCCTTGATACCGTTTACATTATGCAAAACCTAGGTCACAGCCATTGAACAGACCACTGCTGTTCACAAATACAGCACAACAGCAACATCAAATCACCAAAAACAGATGTTTTTGCATCTGCAATCCCCACCCAGTCATGAAGCTGGTTTACAGAAACTAAGAAAAGCCAAGAGAACTGATAGTATTTTTCCCAATAAAGTGCAGCTTTTGGCAGCACAGTGTCCCAGGCTTCCATTAGGGCAAAAGATACAGTGAGATTACGGACAGTCGTAGATTTTTTTACTTCTTTCTGTAGACCAATACTCCACAGGCCAATACTGCAGCGATGGCCACCAGGGCAGCACCACCATATAGCAGCACAGGGAGATCAGATGACTCGGGTTGTGGTTCAGACTGCGTCTGCACTTGGGGTTCAGCAGATGCTGAGACAAGGAGGTCTTGGGCTGGAGAGGTGACCTTTTGCTCAACCCCTGGAAGTAACTCTTTTTCTAGGATTGCTTGGATTTGTTCCGGTTCTAGACCAGGTGGTGGGACCATGGCAGAGAGAGGATCTTTAACTATGGATGTTAACTGTGGCTCCACAGGAGCTGGAACAGGCTCAGGCTGAGATTGAAGTTCAGGCACAGGGAAAGAGATGACTGGTGTAGCAGCATGGTGGGCAAGGTTCTCTCTCTCTACTGAGGCTGACGGTGGATCATCATGTACTTTAAGGGGAATCTCAGCAACAACATTTGGTTGCTCTACAGACACAGTTGGTTCAGGTGTCACTTCCTCTCTGACAGCAGCGAGCTCACTCTCACTGCCCAGCACACTAAGAACACTAGTCTGAAGCTCCGTCTCTTCAATCGATTCTCCACCCTCCTCAAGCAATTCAGCATCTTCGCGTTCTACGTGGACGATGTCAGAATTTGATGAGTTGTTCTCGCTTTGTTCCTCGGCTAATGCCACACTTTCTGCGCTGTCCAGACTCTTGACATCTTCTGGGTCCATCATACCGACCTGAGCCCAAGACTCGTGTGATGTCAGTGACACAGGAAGACTCTCTGTCTGCCAGGAAGCTGGCCCAATACTATCTCCCAGAGTCAGCAGTGAAGCAGGAGGACTTTGCTGATCTGAGGCCTGTTCACCTGATAGGATGTAGATGTCGTTACTGTCCTCAGCTATAATCACTCCAGGGTCTTCAGTTTCATCCAGGCTGAATACAGTGCCCTGTAATAAGAGCAAATACAGGTTAGTTTATCCATTGCAAATTAAATCTGACATCTTCAAAAGTACATTTTGAGATTATAAGAAAAAATAACATGTGACAGTTACAAATTTTCACAAAAGTACATGCATGTACATTTCATGGTTCAACAAAGAACCATAGTTACACAAAAAGTAAACTTTAGATATAAAGGGGTGAATATTTTTACAGTGTTATCTATTTAGTTAAAATGTTTGCACAAACTGACTTAACAAATTCTTGAGTCTTTGACCAACAGTTACATTAATACAACGAGTTCAAGAGGTTTTCTGTACTACTGTACTTCAAAGGACTATTACGTGCTGCATAAAACAAGCCAATCACAGAAGCTGATTGATCTTAAGATAAGCTTATTTAGAAGAAAGATGAGTCAAAAGGATATGTTATGCCTTCAGACTGTAGTTGAGACAACATACGCACTTCCTTGTGTGGTTACCCTAATATGCCTATCACAGCCAACAAAACAATATACTCGTGAGATGGCTGATCACTTCATTGAGTATGTGCATAAAACAGGCCTGTATCTGTAACCACACAGATACTGGTAATATTAAACATAAAGCCTGTTCTTCCCATACAACTAACATTAACTAAAATTGCTTTTTGTTCATTTAAAGAAGCTTTTTATGTATAGTCATTGCAAGTTGATTTGCAAAACGTTGGATGTTGATTTAAATACCTACTGTTATGTTTCAAAGCAAAACAAAACAAAATTACAAAATACAAAGTCTTCTGTATATAGGCCTATTCTCTATATTTCTGTAAAAATGTAAACAAATCTTACATCTACTTATTCTTCACAAATCTTTTTTCTGTTGTTGTGTTAAAAGACAATAATTATTATACTCAGGTAAAACATAGCCTTTTCTGATACTTTTCTAAAGATTAGTTTATGTTAAATCAACTCACTGGAGCATTAAAACCAATGGCAGATGGCATTTCCCATGACTAGGTTCATTCATCATTTAATGTGTGTGCCACCCAGTGGAGTACAGGAGAAATACAGTTGGGGAAGTTGATCTATTAACTATGTGGCTCTGTTTTCCTCTTTACCACAGTGTGATCTAACACATCTCATTTGAACCCAGAAAGACAGGCAACTTATTTCAACAGCTCAACCTTCAACTAAGCCACTCTCCTTTTCAGCCTACACTTTTTCTTCTGTAACTCCACAAGATAACTTGGGACCTGGAAAAGAGGAGACCTTACATTTTCATCACTCACTGACATCACAACAACTGTCTGCATATCTAGGTCAAGCATGCAAAGTGAGATGATTTGAATTTGAACTCATTTCACGTAAACACATCCTTTCCTGCTCATTTCTATAAACTAAAGACCTTATTTTTTTATAAAGGACAAGGTGAGATCCATATATGCTCTTCTGCTCCCTGTCTTTTCCGTTCTAGATGAATATTCACATTGCAGTAATCCATCACTGTCCATGTGCGTCTAGTTTCACATGTAATCCAACATCTGTCTCATCCAAATGATTTAGAAAGACATTAGGCTGCAGCATCCAGCTTAAAAATCTGATGTGAAATCTTGTAATCAATGTGTAATCATGCTATGCCCCATAGTTTTAATAGAAATCTAATGAGACTCAATTGTGATGAAATTCAATAAAGATCCAATAAAATCTGCAATAAAGAACCATACCTGTTTGTTTTTCCATATGGTTATTCCTATGCCAAATTTTGTAGCTCTAATACTTATGTGACTATTGACATTCAGAGTATGATTGCTACTTCTGAAAGATTAGGCTTGCTAAACCACTTCCAGTAAAGTCACAACAAATATAATTTTTGCTCCTGGGTAAGCAACTATTTCTAAGCAACATCCTACCCAAATGTACCCACCCTTGCCTAAGGATAAAAAAACGTATACACACTAGCCAAACAAAACTTGTACATACATGGGAAGACCCATGACTGACGATAGGGTGCGGTACCGCCCATAAAACTAGTCTAGTGCTTAAACATGCTCTGGGGCTAATAATGCATGGGAACTAATGCGCCTATTGTTGTTATGGGACTATTGTTATGGGATCCACACCAAAGATAAACACAGAAGCAGAAAATTTCCACATGCTGTTATCTTGTGGACACTGAACATGTGTAACATGTGTGACAATAACAGCCTATTCACTGCTTGGAAAACTCAATCCACTCATAAATAAATAGGCATTTAGCTGAAATAGAGCATTAGCATTCACAATAGGTTTGATCCATAGTGGGTTGTGTCTATCTACATTTTATATATTAACATTATTAATATTAACATTTTTACCATATTTAAAACACTAAAAACACTCCTATCATTACATAAGGCCTCAATTTTTAGCAAGCAGGTCACCATCATCAAACACTTTGAGAGTGATTAAACTGTCACAGTCTTTCTCCGACTGATTTTATATGCGGATTTATCAGATTTATTCCTGATCCTCCTTTATGCCTTTGCTGGAGTGGGTGGGCTGATGGCCTCTGTTTGCATGATGAAAGCATCACATTGACTCAGTTATGTAAGAGGCCGGGCTGAGTGTTGTGTTGGGTTATGCGACCTGACATGATTCAAGACCAAGCACATCACGCTCAGCACCTGCGGATATACGGCAGTGTGCTCTGGAAGCAGTTTGTCCCCTACAACACAACAGGAGTTGAATTACATCACATTGAGCTTTATCACGAGTCTATGCAGAGTATGACAGGGCCATGTGACGCAGACACTCTGAAGGTCAACTCCACAGACAGGAATGAGATGTGTTGGGGCAACTTACAAGACAAAATGTCTGTCACTTTTTAAATACTGTGTGTATTTGTGACCCCCTACAAAATACAGATTTTGCTTTTCAGCCTAAAACTTAACCAACGCTCAAAGTCCGTAAAAACACAAGTGCCCTTAGGTGTTGTGTTGGTTTGCATGTCTCCCTTGCTGCTTTGTCCTGGATTTTGCAGTACACACACCCTCTTTCTTTTAGTAACCTTACAGCATTCCTGTATCTCATCTGGTTCACAGGTACTAATAAAAAGTATATAGCTTAAATGCACTGTAAATGGATTAACCATTTCTCTCAACCAAATGCAAATGTACATTTCAGCAGAACAAATGTGAAAAACCAAATGTCTGTGCAAACCACTTGTAAAAATGTAATTCTATAAACTGCATTTATGCTGCTTGTGCTTTATGACCATCACAAATTCATTGCCATAATTTTTCATTCCCGTTTCAAAAATGACTCCTATTGTTTTGGCAAAAGGCGCTAACATTGAGCAAAACACAATCTTATTTATTTAAATTAAAAAAAACTTTTCCTGGGACAAAACGAAAACATTACATTAAAAGCACCTGAATCCAAAACAATTATGATGAAAATACTGTTACACTGCATGTAAATAGGGTCAAACTCCCATTTTATTTAGCCAGAGTTTCAGAATAAAAAGCTCCCCTACCTGCCCGTGTTCGGTTCCTAAGCTCGCAGCACTCGACTCCAGCACTGACCACAGAGGAATAAAGTCAATGAGTGTCCGAGAGGGAGTGTAAACAGAATAGAAGTTGCAGGACACACACATGGGTCTGTCAGATCAGTGGGGCTGTAACTGCTGAGCAGGATGTCTGGTTTGTTCACATACTGTTTTGTGTTTTCTCCTCCTCCCTATCAGACTCCTCCCTGTGTTCAAGCATCCGCACACATCCCAACCTGTCCTGCATAGCGTGTATTAACTATGGAAAAGCTCTTGACTCATCACTGGAATGTAGTCCTGCAATAGCTGCTCATTTCCATTATAAAACAATGCCTTATTGCTCTAATTAAATTAATCACATTGACTGAGTTCTTCATCTCACATGAACGCATTAACATAGGCTTTCACAGGGACGAGCTCCATCTGTGCTACAGCGTAACCTAATTGGGATGTTAGGCAAACATGACCTTCATCTTGCTTTATGACATAATTCAAAGTGAAGAGCTATTCACATAAAACATTTGCATGCAGAACAGTCTTCAGTTTGAAATGTGAAATGACATAAATTTGGATAAGATGAACAGTGATAAGTGAGCACATTGTAAGTTCAGAAATTAGTGTGTACATTATGCAAATCTGTACGTTTTATGATTCAACAGTATTTAACCTTACATGAGTACTTAACCTTTAGTAAAAGAGCGATACAAAGAAAATATTTTATAGAAGTTATATTAAGGTAAATAAGAATATGTGCAGAGAAAATATACACAAACACTGCAGAGAATATCAAGAATCATGTGGTGTTTTGTCTCCAAAGAGACTTTTCTGGATACTGTGAGCACAGCCTTGAAGTAAAGTTTTGTGTCACAACACAACTTGCTGTAACATTAGGCTACCATTACCCACTACAATCAAAAAAGTATCACTTTAAGACAATAAGCATGTCTCTGGCTCCCTCTTCTGACATCTCAAAACTGTAAAACAATTTCTGCAGTAAGATTTTTACAGCTTTGCACTTCAAAACTAAGCGGTTAAAGGGTTTATGATTTAAACTACGAAGGAGTACATGCTAGTTACTAATCATGACCTCTTTAAGAACCAAGATACATGTGTGTATTTACACAAAAAAACAATCCCAATTCAACTATAGGCAGAAAAAGACCAGGTGACTCACCCATCCTCCCTGCTGAATGATGAAGTCTGCTTGTGATTCCTCAATGTAACGCAGACCATAATCTAGCAGAGATCCCAGCGGCTGCCCTCCAGCCAGGAGAGCCTGTAACAATACTAATGGTACCAATACCTAAATAAAGAGACATAGTGAGTGAGAAATGTGAAAGTGTTGAATACTAATAAATACTTGAATACTAACTAATAGTGTACAGTGAGTGTTTTGGTCACCTTGCTCCATCCTGCCTGAGCGTGAGAGGACAGCTCTTCTACTGCTGCACTGAAGCATTCAAAGCTTAAATCACTGTAGAAGAGACACAAACAAAATCCACTGCTTCAGAAGAGAACACAACAGTTCACTAGTAAGGTCCTGATGTCTGAGGCCACTGAAATGTTTAGATTTTGCATTTATTTTGGTCCAATGTAATACTGTTTTTATCATTACATTGGCAGCATAACAATTTCACAACATTCTTAAGTCTTATTTCATGTCTTAATTCTTTGTACATTTCTCAGAATCCTAAAACTTTGTTTATACGTTTTCATATAATTTTGAATAGCAGATTTTCCATGCAGTCTTGAACTTCTACACCTGAAATGCATGTCTCTTCTGAAAACCATTAAGTTGATATATGTTGACATTTTTTCGTTAATATTTAAGTTACACATGTCAGGAACATTTATTTAAACTCACATTACAAGTATCAATGTATAATACCTCATCTGTGTGCGCAGGCTGTTTATACAACACATTTTTCTGGCACAGACCTCTGCCAAAAACATTTTAGTTGCAAGATCTGCTTTACTACAAATTAAACAGAAATGTTCATTTAACAGACCTGCTCAAAAGGGTGTGAGTGGCAGAGGACAGATGTGTGTCCAGGTCCCATGAGACTCGGTCCCCCAGCACTGCCAGGCTGTCCTCTATAGAGCTCTCTGGATTGGCTGGACTGAACACTGGAGATGTATGCCGATCAAAACCAGTCCTGGAAAAAGCTTAGAAAGAAGAGAGGCAGATGACAGTCAATAACAATCAGAACTCAGATTTCAGATTGTTATTTATTATTATGAAAGACAATACAGTGCAGTAATAATAAACAACAAAAAATGTCTTACATGCTGCAATTTCCTCCTCCAGCTGCTTTAACTCATTCTCAATCCATTTCTTCAAACTTTTCTTTCTCTCTCTTTCCATTTCCTGTGCAGAGTGGCTTTCTCCTGTTTAAATCATAACAGATGTACTGACAGATGTCACACACACAAAATGTTTTTCAAGTGTCAAGCTGCAGTTGTAAATAACACATGTTGCCATTTCTTCTTAACATTTTGTAGATTTCCTGATATTAATGTACTTTTAAGGAGCATTCTGGCATTACATACAGAATTGTGAAGACTGAGGAGCTCATAACCAGAAATAACAAAGTAAACAGAAAACTGGTTTGCACACTCCAGGTGCAACACTTGTGTGATCAGTTGAATAATTTTCTGCACGAATGATAAAGCTAATGGAGTGATAGGACGCAAAAGGTGAAACTGAGCGAAAGTGCCAGGGTTATGTTATAAAGTCTGTCAATATTTGGAAAACTGTTTAAAAATCATAAACAATTCACTAAAGGTGAAAATTTTACTTTAAAGGTAAAAAAGGTCAAATTACTTTAGTGCAAAGTACATTTTGCATAAAATATTTCACCACATTCTTATCATTTCCTATGTTTTTTCCTTCTTTCTATGGGCTAGATTGCTTCTCTGGTCCCATAGACAATTATGTGGCTCTTCATTCACACACTAGTCAATTATTTAGTGTTCATGTATCCTGGACTTGCAGGATCAAAGGGACTTAGTTCTGTCAACCACACAGGCATTAGTAATGAACTATAAAAACTAGAGGAAGGATTTGAGAAAGAAGGAGACAGACTAAATGAGAGTAAGAGCTAAAAAATGTATAACATTTAAATGCATGTATTTGGTTTTGTCCAAATCAACTATACATTTTATCAACCTGTACAATACATTCACTAGGAATCAAACCTGTCTATCAGTTGAGCATCAGGAACTTTAACTTGACTGTAAGTTAAAACAAATAAAGGCTTTATTAAGTTACAAAAGCTAATAGGTGATTAGATTGACATTTCCCAGGGAGAGCAGATCTATGGTTATGCTGATTTGGTTATGTCTTATTCAGTGGCATGTGAACAAGCCAACGCTGATGACACATGACAGTCTGTCATAGTGCAGAGCAGGTTAAGCGGAAAGAGAGATCAGAAGCTCACTTTACTTTTAAAGCTGAATGAATGAAAAAAGAGCAGAGGAAACACAGGACATTCCTGACTAAACTGCTTATGTGCCCAGGTCTCCAAATTCTCCAACAGACCCATCTTCATCCTCTATGTTCAAACTCAATCAAACTAACTGTTGCTGTCATATGTATGCTTTGCTGCTTCTGGAATCTGCAAGAACCAAATTCTAGCACAGGTCACGCGCTACATGGAAATGTGTGGACCAGTCAGTAATAATGTGGAAAATGAAGTCAAACTTCATGGGAAATGACCTTTAAATGACACAGATTAACTAGCTCTTCCTGGTAGAAAGCGAGAACATGTTTAAGGAATGAGCAAGATCCAAGTATGTGACACCCATCAACAGACCAAATTTCTTACTGTATAATTTAAAGACAGAATTTGTCTACTATATGTGACTCTGTCTGTGAAAACCAGACTAAAGTCAAAATCAAATTATGAGATAACAAGCATCACAGTTTGATTTCACCTATAAATATTACAGTGATTTTGATCTGTGACATGTCATTACTCAATCAATATTTAACATCAATGTTGTATTTACAGAATGTTCTTAACATTGTTTTATGTAAAAAAAAAACAGTAAAATCACAAAAAATTACTTTAGCTGGGTATTTACAGGCAGGGTCGTATATAGGTAATGCTATACCAAGTAATTCCAGTATAAGCAAGAGTTATACATCAGCAGATTTGTTACTGCTTGCAATATCTGCAGGCATTTGTTATTCATTTTACATTAGTTGCAGAAGTTTGTATATAGTAAAATAACTGCATAAGTAAACCCCTTAGTTATTGGACTTGCTCAAGGGCAAAATGGAGATTCCTGGAGTAGGAATGTGACCTCAGTAACCGTAGACCAAGTCTACTGGGGACTGGAACTGCAATGACTTTAAGTTGCAACAGCATTCTTTTAATACTGTAGAAAAATTCATTATCTGCACAAGGCCGTTTAGGAAGTTCACAAAAGTTACAATGACATTGCATACAGTTACACACTTTTTTTAAAACAATGTTTAAAAAAACATTGTCAGATTAGGTATCACATGCAAAATGCAATATCGCATTTTATTAAACATTTTTAAAACATTTTTAAAACTCTTTTTACTCCGAAAAATAATGGTTCTTCTCTCAATGTGCATTACACAATAAAGATGTTTCTACATTCATTGATGCAACCACCACTTCATTATCACGATTTTGAATTATAAACAGTTTGTGATCCTCTGCAACAGAAGGGTGTGACAAACTGTACACAACTGATTTGGGTACAGAAGTACTTACCCTCTGCAACTGTTCCCTCTGACGGTCTTGATCTTGAGGATGGTGGCAGACTGAGGTAGCTGAGGATGGCATACTTGGTCTCATAGTGAAATCCTTCAGGCACTGCGGTGGATGAGCCAGAGGCAGCCATTGAAGAGAGACGTCAGGCCCTCAGGAACACCAAATGACAGCTTTGGTCCAAGTCCTATAACAAACAGTTTGGTTTATACTTACTAGACTATTAGTACAATTTAGGGTTACAGTTAGGGTAACCCTAACCCATTTCCAGAAAGGAACAGAAAAGTAATGTTTGGTCAACATAAACAAAGAGACTGTGTTATGACTTAAGGAACATTTGTATGAGTTACGAGACTGTACAAATGTGAATGACGTCGGTGTTTCCATGCATGCAACACTGACACCTGCAAGAACCCTAACGTACAACCTGCTTTCACCTGCTTCCACTTTCATTAACAATTCTAGTAACATTGTAACGTCCGTTTTTGCAAAAAGAGCAACATGCAAACATCCAAACAGTGGCGTTATAAATATGCATAAAAGGTTACGCGCGAAAAGTCAAACATTTTATCAGAACATTGTGTACATTCACAGGCGCACACACGGGCACACGCTCCTCACGCTTACCCACTGAACTTCCCTCTCACTCTCTCTCTCCTCCACGCCACACCTACTATGGAGCGGTCGCGTGCCCAAACAACCAGCTAAACTTAAACTTAACCTGCTAGTGTCGTTTATAACACGTCGTGTTATCCATTTTAGCTCAACACGCTACGCTCTGTTCAAGGCTCGAATGTGTCATACCTCTGCGTCAGTGTCACTTACGTTTAGTCAGGAGGGTTGACAAACGTACTCACCGGGTTTTTCTCGCAGTACACTATATAAGTGCTCTTGGGTTGTGGGATGGCTAACTGTTTAGCCATGCGCGTGCGTGGTGTCCATATTGCGTGTGTGCACGAAGCCATGCTCGCTGCTCCGCCTTGATTTGAGGGATACTGTACGTGTGTTCGACTTCATGCGGCGCTGCGCAGACCGATCTGGATATGACATCAACGTACCGCGAGAGCCGGTGCCTTCGTATTGCTCTCGCGGTACTTTGATGTCATACATAGTTCCGCATGAAGTCAAACTAGGAACTGGCACTTGCGCTTGAAAAAGTAAAAGCAGTTGTAAAAGAAATTGCTATAAAACGTTACGTGACGCCATGTGGATTTTATTTTACTAAAAGTTGTAAACAGTTTGAAATACAGAAATCTGATCAGTTCATATTACATATATAAAAGGAAATATATTACATTTCTGTATGCGGAGGTTTGCGGCTTTTATTACCTGTCTAGTTTCCTGTCTTCTTGTGAATGTAATGATGGCCACTAAATTCATACAAATGTATAATGGGTTTGGATACAATCCGAGAGTGAACGCGAATCCACGCATCAAGGTTGGCTTTTGCTGCCCTCAAATGGTACACTGCACCTGCACTTCATTTTTACTTCACATATCAGTTTTTTTTTACTTACAGTTTACCAGCGTCTTATGTTGTGTTTTAATGTTACTGAATTATTAACGTTTTAATGTTACTACATACTTTTATATTTTGTTATATAAGAATTTGCCTAAAAATGTATATTGTATTGAAGCAGTAGATTTTAGACCATTTAATGTGTCTATTAGAATCTTATTAAAAATCACATTATTAAATAAATCATGATGAAATAACTTACTTACTTTTGCACTTTTATTGTATTCTGATACAGTTGTTTTCTGATTTATCCTCCAAAAGTATAAAACTTGTTATTTACAGAGTCTAGTCATAAATGACTTGACACACAAAAATACTGTAATTAACTTAATGTCCAACATCTAAAACCAATAAAACTACTGATAGAGTCCAACCTCTACAGCATTAGTTCTTCACTGTAACAAGGCAATAAACTTTCTAGACAATAATTCAAACATACAATACATGTAATCTTTATTTTAAATTACATAGAGTCTGTATTTACATTTAAAATATGAAAACATTTAACATAAACATTCTTATACAAAAACCAATAATAAATATTTGTATTATGTAGGAAAACAAGACAGTAAAGATGATAACACAGGATGCCTGATGCATCTAATTAAGACTTCAAAATCAGCTGTGCTATAAAATGACCCTATCAAACTTTATGTTGTAAAATTGCTGGTCGTTTGTGTATACCATGCTGCAATCTCTGGTTTACTTTTACCAAATTCATAGAAAAGCTACTGCAGACCTTGCTGTTTTGCGTTGGAAATTACAGTAAAAGCTGACTGTGGTGCAGGAGTGTTCGGGTCATGTGGTAATAGACTGGACTTTGCAAGTATGCACATCCACCTCCTCATGGCAGTCTCTACAGTGCACAGCACAACACCAGTGGAACTTACACTCACACTTGATGGTGCGGCTCATCCGTGATGTGTCATAGCCCCGCCCACAACACATGACCTCACAGCTGTCAGCCCCATGGGATGTACGGTTGCAAACTCGTCCGCCTGTGCCCAGAGAGCCTGCAATAAAACAAAAACCAAAAGTCACATTTGAAAGCTACTCCAAAAATGTTTACAGTGTAGGTTGTAACTAAAAAATAACTAATGCTTTTATACTCTGGTATATTGGTCTCCATTGCTGGTGTATGATTTCACCATTCTTTTCTATTCCATGTCACAATCTAATAAGGTGGCGAAATTCCTAAAGCAAGAAGACCTCATCTGAATAGCCATGTGTAGTGCCTGGCAGATGTCTGATAGTATCCAGACAGATCTGTCTTGAAGAGGCTGGGTTTGTCTGCGCCATGTAAAAGGATGACCGCTTGGTCCTTGGTAAGATGAGGGACTGATGATAGAAGCTATCAACTATTGCTAAGAGTCTTCATCACATACTCATTTCAACGGCTTTAATCTCAGCAACCCCACCCTGGATGAGGCCGACGCGCCGCTGATTGTTGCTGATACAGAAATTGCTAAAGGCCTTGTATGTATATGACAATCTGCAGCCTTTGTTTGTAAGGTCACTAAAATGCCAATCAAGACATTTTTTCAACTACAAAGTGGAACAAATCGCTGTATTCCCTGAACTTCACAGGCTGTATTCTACCAGTAGCGCCAGCATCGGTATGTCACCGCTGGTCTACTGAACTCAATTGCAAGTAGGCAGGCATGTGTCTGGGCATGATATGGACACTCCCCCTCACAGCAGGCTGGTATGCTGGCCTGATATCGTTCACATCATGGGCAGCGTGTACCTGAGTGTGCATCTGCTTATTGAATTAAGATGAGGGGGTGCCAAGAGATGAGTTTACCATGTGTGACCATGGTGGGAGCTGGTAATTGATTTCACACTTATGCGGTGGAGGTATAGTCTCTGTCTCCTAAAACTGACATCAAACAGTTTCCCACAAACCACCACACTAGAGAGGTCGACACAGGTCAACACTGAAATACAGTGATTACCATCGTCTATCATTATCATCATCCCTTTACCTCAAAGAGTAAAAGGGGGCAGAGTTTTAAAATGTCACCATCATGTGCATATATGGACAGATACATCTAAACGCATTTAAAGTGGGTTCAACATACATTTTTAGGGAAAACACTTTCAGGCACTTAAAAGAGCCATGATCTACCTCTCCAGGTATTTCTGCCAGTTTTAAGCGGAAAATATAAAGGTGCCGTGGAAGGCAGTGATTTATTGCATTTGCACGTTGGGATTAAATTTCAGCTCCCGTTCTGCCCACAAAACTGTGGTAATGTGTCTAAACACAGCGTCACCTGATAGCAGGGATCATCTGCAGTCTGACAGGCACCCCCTCCCTTACTGCTTCCCACATAGGTACACCTGGTGTTATTCGGTATTTACACACACACATTTACACACAGAAAGGTAAAAAGAGATAAACCTCTGCCTTAGGGAGGGAATCTTTACCTGCATTCAGGTTACAGGATTGGGTTATGACTATTGTGTATGTAATAACTGACTAAATAGCTCTCGTCCTCTGATTACATCCTCTCTGTGTTTGGGGGCAAGACTTGTGCATTGCTGATTTGAAGTGGGAGGTGTGCAGGGTGGAGAAACCACAGAGAATTATGAAATAAGTTAGAAAGCTTAATTCATCTTCTTAATGCACTGACTCAACTTTTACAATACGTGTTGTTCATGGCATACAGTAAGAGCCCTTGCATAATACACTTACCAGATTCATGGTCCCCTATGCAGTAGTCAGGCGAGTCTTCGAAGTAGACAAGATCATTTTTGTTAGGCCTCTTCAACATTCGGTAGGCGCTAGTAAAGCCCGTTCCATACTGGTTCATCACCACCTGAATGGCATTGTTGTACTTCTTGCGCAGATAGTCACCAGTCTGTCTGAAGTCAGCCATGGCTAACCAGCAGGTACGCACATTGCACGAGCCAGCTGACACCGTGACATTTACATTCTAGGTTCATAAAGCGCTTCACCGCCTGTTTGGAAGAAAAAATAACAGAATGTCTGAAATAAACATGCGACTGCATGAGAGCATGGTCATATATAACTATTTGTCTCTTCGTTTCTCAAGAGGGTATGCGTGTCTCGACAGCTATTTGCAAGAAAGCCGCTTTGTTACCTTCCTCCCTGCACGGTTGTTGTGCAAGTTCATAAGAGCCCGTGCATCTCTCTCTTTCCTCTCTTTGGCGTCAATAAAGACCTGGGAGAACTTGATCGCATGATCAATGTGATCACTGCACCCACCCCAGTCAAAAGATCCCTTAGTATCACTAGATGAACCCTTCTTTCCAGGGTCGCAGGAGCATGAGTCTAGTTCACCCTGACTGCACGCCCTGGTCAAGGTGTGGACCATACCTGCTGAGGAGATGGCATAGACAAAGGCGGCCTCACGACTGCCTGAGATTTAAAAATAAAAAATATATTAATTATTAAAAAGTCATTATAAAATAAATGTTAATATTGCACTGATATATTTGTGTTGTATAAAATAGAAAATATAATGTCATTACCAATTAAGAAGAATAATGTATTATTTATTTATACAAACTTTAATGCATAACACTGAGAAGTTGAGTTCCAGGTCAAGTTGTAAACACCCTGAAAATAGATGCAGACTACACATATATTTTCCAAATAAAGACAAATCTTACTATATATGATATGAGAATAGTATGTGTAGGTCTGCGATATTCTATGAATGTGTACAGGTTATCATAATGGAGAGCCATCTGCTATAAGTGTTTAATGGGGATGGTGGCACAAATAACAGCAACAAAGAACTGAAACAAAAATTGCTGGTCAAAAAGCTATAAGCTGTGCCATACCAAAATGTTTTCCTTTGGCAGCTTTCTCAGAAAAAGGAGGATGCCACAGAATCCCTGCAATTGTTTTAAATTAGTGAGCTGACATTGACAATAAGTAGATTCTCACAGTGTCACAGAGAAGTTAGGAATGTTTCTGGGAGGTCTGAATACCTTCAGCAAGAAGATTAAAGTCAGAGGTTTAACCTAACTTTTATGTGCAGAGCAGCTTAGAGCCCTGGGACAACGAGGTTTGTGGATGAGGCTTTGTGGATGTTCCCATTAATATGACTTTACACAGAATGGGAAATAAAAGCCACAGACACTTACAGTCATAAACCTACAGACTGGCAAATAAAGCTGCAGAGCTGTTCTGAATTATCTTATCTCTTCCTTAATATAATATATATATATCAATTTATATATATTAATATAGATTCAGAGCAAGACTGTTGTGTGAATAAGAATGATGCTTGGGGGTGCAACATCAATACAAAATAACATCTAAACATCATTTTGTTGACTATATTCCGTGAAAAAAACTATAAAACATGAAAAATAATGTCACAACCAGATTTCCATTTTAGATAAGCACCACCAGAAGGGACCAAAAGCACACCCAGTTCATCAAGTTTTACATTCTGTAATATGATCTGATATCAGATAAGGAATTTTACTGCAGGCTAAGCATAGAGAACACATTATATAATAAAACGAGCGGTTCGACTTAACAATAAATGCAGTCTTACTCACTTCGATGCAAAAGTCTCCCAAAAAGATTGTGCTCGCGCGCCATGGTATTGCAGTTCCACCGGTGGTTTCTAAACTGGTGTTGACATTCCCCGATCCAGTGTTTAATCCCAGAGCCTATAGCCTGCATCACTTTGGGATGCTGGCGGCACAACTGTCGCTGTTTGTTAATTAAGCCAGGGATGTTGTCGCACATCACTTGCGATCCAAGAGTGCCCATGTACCTGCATAAAGATGAAAGCACACAGACTGAGAGATAGGGATCTTTTAAAGTCATCAAGTTTAAACATATACACAAACCCGGCACGCGCAGAAAATAAAATAAGCAAAATAAGTTTTAAAAAAGGGGTTTTAAAACGATTCATCGTAATCAAAATTTTGTAAAATACATCTTTTCTTTCCCCCCAAAAATATAACTAAGAAAAAGTCCACTTAAACACATTGTCCAAACCAACAAAAATCATATTTTAAATATATATTCGTTTCTTAATAATTAACGCCTTTAAAATAAATAAATATAGATCTGTACTCACCACCACGATGCGTCGACTCTTGACGTGAACCAGCAAATTGCCACGGACAGAAAAAAACATATTCCACTTGGCAGAAAGTTCATATTATAAAATTTGTATTGATATACTCATTCGTTCAGGTACTTGTCTGCTGTTTAACAGCAAATAGATGCATATGAGTGCGCTGAGACGCTCGAATCAAACTGGATATTTATTCTCCCAGATCAAAACTCATTGCAGCGGCGCAGCGCAAACGATCAGTTTACCGTAAAGGCATTCTGGAGTGTAATGAGTGGCACTGCAGAGACAGACTGATGTCTTCCCTGCTCTGAAGTTGAGAAAGATGTGCTGAAGATAGCTGATGATCTCCTATCAGGTTTAAATTGCTTACACAAGGGGTGGGCGCAGCCTTGCCTCAGGAATGAAGTGAAGAAATTAGATGTCTGAAAGTATCTGTTCAGGCTAGCTTGACACCAGCCACAGCTTTGGCTAATTTCCAAAGCAGCGAAAGTATAGAATGTGGTTCAACATGAAATGTCTATCCCTATCATTCTTAAACATAGCAGCATTTTATATATTTTACCATTACAATGCACATATGCAAACAAAAAATATGCAAGAATAATTATGTATTAAAATGATGTAGATTCTTTTAAATAGACCTACTAATAATAATATTCTAATATTATCAGCACCAGTACGAAGACGATTTTAATTTTCACCTTTGAGAATAATAAATAATATTCCAAAATATTTTTTCTTTCCCGAAAAAAAAAAAAATGAATTTTGGGTTCACATCACGTGAAAATGTGTCTTTTATTACTTTGATTTAAATAGCAAAAACGTCCAAAACACATTTCCTGCACTTCATGATGTGTGCATTAAAATTGGATTATCACATTCTTTTGAACTTTTCACGAACTGTTCAATTGTCCCACTGCATTTCCTCCATCTTTGATCAGCAGTTTATGCGAAAGGTTTAATATGTCCCTGTTTCTTGTATTGTGAGGCGATGGGAACCAGATTATTGGGTTTATCTCGTGATCTTCGTGGAAAAGGCGCGGTCGCGGGAGCGTGGAAATGGGTTGTCATCGGTATTATGATGGAATTTAAATTGGTCTAATTTCACCCTTGTCATATCAATAAGGAAAGTCTGGATTTCCTCAGCGTAAAAATACGATTATCCTAAAGATAAATCTAATCTATTATAGACTGCTTTGGTTAACTATTTTGTTTGATAAACATGAGTCCTTTTAAAGTGTATTGTCTAGAAACTCGAAACGTATTAATAAATTATATTGCATTGTTTAATTGCAAAAGTCAAACTATTGTTTAATTTTAGACTGCTGCATTGTTATTTCCTCGCATCATGCAGCAAATAAAGTTATTTATGCTGCATTAAAAAAAATTAATTGGATAATGCCAGTCAACGTCTTCAGATTTTTTCCAAAAAAAGTCTTCAATATAAATACTGAGAAACTGTCTTCAGTTCATTTAATAACTCTGTAGCCATCACTTTGAGAATTTGTATTATTCACTGTCAGATAATCAGAATTATTACTTGTAAAGTAATAATAACATTAGCGCTATGCTGTATATACAAAAGATTTCTGGGGAATCCCTTCACATCAAACAAGTACTCAAAACACAACAGGTGTTTGTTAGTGATGTGCACCTGCGCAGAGACCAGGCTAACTCTCATGAACACTGTAACCTTTGTTGCACTGTCAAAACAGAGACGATGTTTGCCAAGTTTCCCTGACTCCACAAGCTTTTCCACGGTTTTGAAAAAGTTATTTTTCTAATTGTGTGCATTTTTAAAATTATGAAGGAATTACTGTAATTTTTAAGAGTACCATTATTCTTTAGATAAATATTTTATGAACCACTGTGCAGTCAAATGAATTCTTGCTGCATTAAAATAACTGGGGTTCAGGCTTTAACATTAAACAGTATTTTGGTGCAATATTTTGTAATCATATAATTAAATGATCTATTTTCTTGAATAAAATAGATAATTAAATTATCTAATTACAAAATATCAAGCATAAGGGCACCCCTGCAGAGCTCACCATGCACCCAAAACAGACAGTTCAGCACCACAGACAGCGACTTTTATGCAGTTTTCTCTTTAGACCCCCAAGCAAAATGCCAAACAAAAAGCCAAACAGCTGCTCAACAACTTGCAACTGCTAATGCAATACATGTATTACATGTAAGGACTGTCTTCAGAAATAGGAATGAAATCATTGTGGTTTGGGAAAACATTTATCATGCTGAACAATAAATTTAGAATTTTGTCTGCAAAAACCAAATAAACATTATTTTAGTTACATTAGAGTTATTTGGATAACAGTCTATAACTGCACAAAACAAAAGGTTTTGTAACATATTAACAAAAATGCAAAACACAAGATACTAAATAAAATACTTAAGAACTACTTAAAACACAAACAACTGAAATAAATAAAAATATCAAAAATAGTTCTTTAAAGATTTTGATTGTGAAAACACAATCAGTAGACCTGCTCCAAGCATTCCTAGTCCAAGGATACTGGCAAACCTCTTGTGGCCCGTTCCTCTCTTACCAATATTGAAATTAGCTGGAGAAGGCTGCAAGACGTGTTCTGTGTGATGAGTCTAAAGACAATTAAAGGGATAAAAAAATAAAGTTAATTTTCTTTCTAAAAACCCTTTTCTTTTAAAGCACTGCCACAGTCAAATGTTGGATGCATAGAAAACACTAAAATAGGACAGACATGTTTAACTACACTAATCCCACATTGGAGACTGATGATAATTGTAGAAATTCCCAGCAAAGGTGACCTACATCACGATGCATTTATTCTTAGCATGTTGCCAGCCTGACCACATGGCATTCATTGGTTGTCAGATTCCATCTTGACATGAGGGGCATCACGATTACCCTTACTCTATCACTGCCTGTGCCTCATGCCCTCCTCTCTACAAGAGGCTATTGGGATTTCTGAGTGGGATGTAATGGCTGCCCTTGTTGGTCTGAGCACTACGAGTATTTTCACTAGACAAAACTATTGTAAATACAAGTGGCAGAGATGATGAAAGATGAGGACATAAAGGAATGTGGCCGTGACTGACCTTGTTGAGCAGGGTCTTAAGACAGACCATCTCTTTCTGGAGGTCTGCTGTTTGAGTTATTATCTCGCTACAAATGACTTGAGCCTCTTTCTTGGGATCACATGTAAGAACCACCTGTCAAACAATGTTATCTTGAGCACATTGAAACATTTACCCTAAAAAAGTGTTATGGGTCAAATAACCATACAAACTATGTTGTAGATAAGTTTGCATTTAAAGCAGGACTCTATTATTACAGCAGTTCTTCTGCATTTTCAAAAATTGCATTAATAATTACATTTCAGTAATCCTTAAAAGTACACAACGAACCTCAGAGGGGCTACAGGGGAACCTGCTGATAACATCCTGTACGCTTTCAGTCAAATAACTGCACTGCTGCCTCAGGCTGATCAGAAAGTTTAGAAAATCTTCACTCCTGGGAAAGAGAAGACTTTTACCAAACATTCAAAATGTTCATTTTTTTTAACTCTTCACTTATTCCATGCTAATCTCTGTCAAAATATACATCCAAATACTTAAAGTAATACAAAAACATTTACAATATAAATAATTCCAGCAGTTCAATCAAAGATAGCTATCATCATTGATAGCTAAAGCAAATATTTCCTAAATGACCAATGGTACCCTTAATTTGTTGACAGCGATCTTGGCGCACTTCTGCCATCATTTACAATTTCAAATCCCTGTAATTGCTCACACATACCATGTGATGTTGATAGTGTTATCTTAACAGAGCATTTCCCCAAGCAGCCGTTTTCTTCTCCTAACACTCTGTCAGAGGCTGTGGTAAACACTGTCAGACACTGGAGTTACTATCTCCTCCAGGACAGAGAGATGGGCTCTGAGCATTGCTTTGTTAGTTTTTCTATGACTGAATGAGTGATAGGCTCTTGTGGGACGACTAAGTGCTGGGTTAATGCCACCATCCAAACAGGCACTGTGAGTGGATCCATCATTTTATATCAAGGAAAATTATCTTTGGCTGGCAATTAAAGGAATTTTAGAAGTTAAATCGAATTTGACACTTTTTGACAAAAAATTATTATAAAAGATACACTGAGTTATCAATGATTCTCATCCATGTAAGAATGTTGGGAGAAATTTGTGTTTTGCTTATGTTACCCACAAACTGCATCTTTAACATTTCTACAGATGACATTTCATACCAATCTTATTTGGTATTTAAATTCTAATGTAAAGTTACTGTCCCACATGGATAATATACAAAAATACATTCGGTCTTTTCAAGCGACATTTTTCTGTTTCCCCCCGAAACAGTCAAAATGTATGATAATATAAAGTTCAGGTATCTTACTAAAAAAAGCTACTTTATGAGTCCCAAATTCATTTTTTTTTGTTTAAAAACAAACATTTGTTCTTGCCACTTTAATAACAAATACAATGCTAAATGTAATCCAGAATAAGTCAAAACATATTTCTGACTTGGTGAAGGAGTACTTTGACATTTACGCATTTGGCAGATCATTTCATCCAATGTGACTTGGTACATAGATAAAATCATGTTGTTGCTAGCACAATGTTCTACCAATAAAGCTAGAGGAACATTTACTCACAAGACTGGGAGGCCACAACACACAAAAGATTTGAAAACACTGGAATCTGCAGGAAATAACCCCTTCACACAGGTAAATTATGAACACAGTGCTTATGTTTACATACATCCCATTAGGCAGGAAATCAACTTTGGCAAAGGATTTCACTGTAACTATATCCTTTTAATGTGTGTTTACTGAGCACCCATCAGAAGAGGATTTAACTGCACAATTTACTGTGTGTACGTCTGCCCTTTCTGTACCTCCTCGGCATTGAATAAGAAATTACAGATTGATTAGACTCATTAAGTGTGGACTTTAAAGTTAAATGTGGCCGCCATGCTGACTGCTCGCCGTCATCAGTCAGACCATGGAGCATGCAGACATGACACTAGTTCATTTCTCACCTTACAAATCATTACTAAAGCTTAAACCATTAAGACAGGCTTACGTGAAAGACTTGTCAGGACACTGTGAGTCTTTCGCTGCATAGCTGGACTACAGAATGCTGCCAGGATGGGAAACTGTCTATCTTAAGGGTTTGATTCCTTGTAATTTAAAATAATCTAAAGCAACATTGGATAAAAGAGTTACTTACTTACTAAATCGAAATGTCCATAAACCCTACAACTTTTGACTGATGAATAAATATAGACTGGATTAAATGTGAAAACAGCACACAAAAACACAGTAACAGTGGACAGATGAGTTTAACTTATGGCTGGATGATCTTTACCCGCTGTCTATGTTATTAAGAGACGTCAGGGTGTCAAGATCCACTTTATCAAGGTGCATCTGCTCAATGGCATTGAGAATCTTCTTTTGATCCTCAGGGTCGGTTACTCCAATCTACACACAGAAAGAGAACTGATTTAGTTTATCACTTTAAGGTAACATTTTATTAATGGAAGCAAATCATGTACAGTATATGCTAATTTGCATTTCATATGGAATTAAAATATGTATAGGGTGTCCATATGCATTTATACTTTTTCTGCAGGGAAGTAAACCTTAGAACTGGCCTAAGCAATCATCAATAAAGCTAATCATTTTCTTAATGATTTGTTGTAATACATTTTACAGACATTATCTAGCTGTTAGTACTCATACTTTTACATTAACAGTGGCAAATCTGTTCTTCTGCATCATTAATGTTTATTCAATACAGTATTTTAGAATTTAAAGTGCATAGTTTTTTTAAAGGCTGTTTTGCTTTCCACTTTCTCTCCTTTCTTAATAATACATATAGTACCTTTTTTAAGTCCTCCTTCTCCATGATCAACAGGTCATTCCAACTTACGTCACGTTCCTGCCAAACATAAAGATGAGTGTAATAGAGAGTCAAGATAACTGACACTTACAGTAGAAGAAATATTAGGAGTTAAATACAATTTGTTTGTGACATGCTGTTAATTCCCACAGAAAAACCAAGATGTGTTTACAATAAAACATCTACAATAGAGGATCATGGGGTAATTCTACAACACAGAATAAACACTGAAAGTATGGAATTTAATTACACACTTTCTAAAACATAAACATTATACTCTATGTGTCAGTATGAGACTGGTGTGATAGAACTGCTTACAAACCTTGTCTATGTTAACTTATATCCAATATCTCAACACATGTGATGTAACTACTACTGTTTACAGAAATCAAACTCCTCCTACAGCAATTATGTTTTAACACATAAGCAGAAGTTCTCCATCTAGAAATGTAGTTTTACCACTTTAACATAAAATTACAATTTTTTCTGACAAGCCCTACAGAGCACTGGATGCTATAAATGTGCTAGTTTGTTTTAATGTAACAGCAAAATAAAGTAACTGGCTTACCATCATGATGTCAGAAAGATAATCCAGATCCAGACCATGCAGCAAAAGTTGGATATCGCTCAGTTTAGCGGAACTGAAAGTGTATGACCATAAACCATAACCATGAGCTTTCATTTTAGTATCATTAACACCATTTTTAACCAAAAAAATTTCACTCTCACATATTTATATGATAACACTATATAAATATAAGTATGTAAGCAAAGGTCCTTTGCATCTTTCAATAGCAGTGATGACTGCCATATGACTTCATTGAAGTCATGTTATTTAAGTTAGGTGTACCTTTTTGTATATTTTAATTACAGGATTGTTTTCCTTTTCAGTCACCACTAGAGGGCACTAGAACCCAGGACAGCCAAAGGAACTCACCTCTCATTGTAGGCAGGAGGAGGATAAGGGTTTTGATTGAGATATTTAAACAGCGCCTCATTTTTGGACTGTGTTTTGTTATTTACAGCAGAATGTTCTGAAGAATTAAGAATCCTGAGCATCTGAAAGAACATGATTTGAATCTTTTATAAGAGCGATCTATTGTTAAACTTTGAGACTTATTGATTTAAATGATACTGAGCTAAAATCTAATAAAACAAATCTAATCTACATGGATGCGAATCATGTGATATTTATATCTTGCGACTTTACAAAGAGCATGATGCTGACAAATCCACTAAATCTGATTTTTAAGTTACAGACTCTAGCTGTAATAGCCTATATAAATGACAGGAGATCAAGTAAAACCCAGCTTCAAGTCTTATCCGTAAAGTGGGGCACACAATAGAGACTACCACATAAATGCCAAAAACGTCATGGTATTACCCTGGAAATACACTGGAATTATTTGAAGCACCGTATGTACCATGGTAGCACCCCAGTACTGTACAGTATTCCTTGTGGGGGGAGGCGGTTGCTGGCATGGGATGAGCCAATGGATTAAGTGATTTTTAACCTAAACTTAGAGGTTTCAGCATTGTCTTCGTGTTAATGACTGTAAATTACCTCAGTCTGCTTGAATATTTTGGCCATGTCCGCTGCTGTCTTTCCCGTTTTGGTTTTGATAGATCTGTCAGCTCCTAGCTGGAGCAGTTTCAATACAGCTTCTTCATGTTTGTACTGCACTGCTATTATAAGGGCCTAATCCAACAGACAATTGTAAAAGTGAAATCCCAGGAAAAGCAATAATATTACATGACTACATATTACATCAAAAATATTTCATCTCGTAAGAAGATCTGACAGGTCTGAAAAAGACAATAACTGATGTGGAGATAAAGATTACACTACATAATTTACCACAGTCATAAAAAAAGATTTATCAAACCCTTTAGAGATGATGGTCTTACCGTATGTCCATTATCATTCTGAAAGTTAACCTCTGCTCCATGTGACACCAGCAAATTAATCACCTGACAATAGCCATCTCTGGCAGCCAGCATCAAGCATGTCAAGCTGCTCCTGAAAAACAACAAAAAACAAGATGTACAACAAAACTGCAACTGGAAAAGTACGGTAAGCATTTGACTGCAATGCTGTTGCAGAAATCGGATTCTTGATTTGGTCACTCAGGGTTTCCACAGATGCATTCAACTGAATTCATTATCTGCATTTACATTTGAAACATCTTCCTTTACAAGACAATAGTAATAATCAAAATGTCAAAATGGTTAATTGATTTACTTCTTAGGTCATACCATGTCTAAGGCACAAAGTGAGTCCAGACTACCATAGAGTGCCCCTACAAAAAGTACATGACATGCCTGTTTATAAATCAGCCTAGAACAAAAGAAAAAGATCTAAACATTTGAACCTTGTCCTTGTACAATTCATTCTCTTATTCTCCAAATGCAAAAAAGAGGAACTTTCTAGTTGACTGCTCAGAACGTGTGTCACTGTCATAAATATACAGTTTTATCTTTAAACCAGCGTGTCAAACATCTCACTGTTAGTCCGTGGGAACATCCTGAGGCTATTAATCAGCCTGGGTGGCATTTCCCAGAGAACATGATGGTGGTGAACTCAAGTCTACAGTGTTAAGAGCAGGTGAGCGAGGGCACCATCATTCCTCAAACTGACATTATCTCCTGGCTATCTACGCATTTCCCCTGGTGACTGAATTTGTGACAAATGTGTGCTGTCTTAAATGCATTTTTCACAGCCTGCCCTTGTCTGAAATCAGGGAATCAGTGAGGAAGTTTACAGAGTCAATATAGAAAAGATTTCAAATGTTACGGATAAGGTTATAATTTACAGTAGTTACATAATTGTATTTAGCAGCTATGAATGCCTGTAATATAACCAAACACTCAGTTCAAACATTAGTTTTATTAGTTTATACTTTAGGATGCCACAAGTCACAATGACTTTAAAATGTGACTTTTTCACACTAAAAGCACAATTTTATGTGCTGCTGTGTTCTGACTGTGCCAGACTGTAATTTATAATACAATGAAAGTATGGGAAACGCTTACCTATATAAAAATTACAACTACTTTTTGAACTTTTACTAATTGACAACTAACCTTGTGTGGCGATTAACTTCCTTTATATATTAATTTAATTAGATATAGCGTGTATAAATTACAGCCACTCATAACCAGATAAAATGGTAAATGATTTGGGGGTCACATATTAAGGCTGTTATTCATGTTGGCCATTACAATCTATGTTATTTCATATGTGTAAGAGATTTAGCAGTAAAAGCAAAACTGCAGCCTCAGCAATTTTCAAATAATGTATCTAAACAGATTTGAAACAGACCCAAAACAGTCTGTAGACCATAGGCAAAACCTTACCAAATGATGGCTTGCTTAGTCTAAACATCTTAGGAAACTTAGTCTAAAGGTTTAGGGAAATGCAGCTGCTTCATATTGTCAGTCACATTAGGAACACTGAGGGGGCAGAGGAAGAGGACGCATGTTTGACAGGTCCATCACTTGCTAGCATCCCCCTGTTCCTTGTTACCCAACTTTAAATATTTTGTCTGGATGGGACACAATCACTTTCTCACCGGACAAGCGATCAACATGCCTGTTGACACTCCTGACCATGTGAGCGGTTTGGGTGGCAGATGATAAGCAGTTAGGGGCTGCCCTGAAAAATGCCTATGTCAATACACTATCAAGTACACATCATCTCCCAAACAGGGTTGTTAGGAAGACATGTTTGAAACACTGTCTGGCCTGTGTTAATGTTTTGTAGCTGGTGGGAGCATTTTTCCCATGCTCAATCAACAGGACTAGACAGCCCTTGTGTGTTCCTGTAGCTCAAATAGTAGAGCATTGGACTGGCAACGCAAAGGTCATGGGTTTGATCCAAGGAAACATGCACTGATAAAATCTATACCATGAATACACTGCAAGTCGCTCTGGATAAAAGCATCAGCCAGAATTACAAATGTAATGTGCATGCTAGTGTGAGAGATCATGGTCCACCATGAAACCATTGCATATAACTAAATCTACAAATTAACATTTAAGAGAAGAATTAAATGTATAAGTGTAATAAATTCTTATCAAATTCAGACTACATGGTATACACAAGCAGTCACACTCGCAACATGCAACCACGCAACACTAACCTGTTGCACACATTTGGATCAGCATTGCGACTGAGCAGCAGGGCCACACACTGGGCGATCTTCTCCTCACAAGCAGATGTGGCAGTGCAAGCAGCCATCAAAACTGTAAAGTTGTCTGTGTATAAAGTCACAAAAAAACATCACTTTGAACACCAATATAACCATAAATAAAACGACACAAATGTTTGGAAATGCCATATGAGACGAGCATGGCCCAATGCTGCCTGATGAACATGCTGTCAGTTTGGTCACGTATCTGTCCGGGAGCCCGATGTTGTGTTGATACAGCAGAGAAACACATCTAAGTTACAGGCTTTAGTGTTGCGATGAGAGTCGGGTTTAGACTACAGAAGCAGCTCTGCTACAGAGTAGGATGCAGACACAGTTTAGTTGCGTCTGCGGTGGAGCAGGAAAATAAATAAAGCTGCAGTGTTGGGCCAACGCAATGACGCCAGCACCACGCTCTGTATAGAGCCATTATCAATCACTTCTACGTTCTCCCCCTTCTGTGCGAAACACAGACCAGGAAGTGGCAGCTGCGTTCACATTTAATTATTTCCTGTCTGAGCCCGAAGCTTCAGCCGGTCGAGACCCCCTCTGTCTCATCTCAGTGGGCATGGCGAAACCATACAAAGCATTTTGACCATTTATTGGCAGACATTTCATCACGGCCAACAGATGAATTTAATTTTTTGAAAGAAATAGAAATTAAATGTGTAAACCAAAAACACACCGGCAGATTAATTACACATTTCAATAGTGCTGTATGTGCGTCACAACCATTAAGTAATGTCAGATGAAGGACACAAAGACTGTAACAGGCTTCATCCTTCCCAGCACGTGGGTTGAAATCAAAAGAGCATAACCTACTTCGTTGTCAAACTTTTTAATGAAAACCAAACTAATCCATCCCCTGAAGGATTAAGTCTAGCCATGTTCTTTTGATTTGATATCATTGGGTTCCTTCCCTGTGCTTGATGCAAAACTGTATTCTCTACAATAAAAAACAACCCACAAGAGTCACAGGAAGGCCATGTTATGCAATGCCATACTGACAACACCTGCTCTCACCTTGTCAACCTTTCTGGTTTTGCAAATACAGTACATTTAGAAATACTTCACAGAAAACATGGTTTTCCATTTGGGTAATTTCATGCAAATGTCAACCTCACCATGAAAAGTTACATTTTTAGTAAGTTTTTTTTTTTTACCATACTGATAGCTTAGATGTCAATATTTGGTGGTTTAAATGCTCATGTGAGGTATCTGTCTCAAAGGCACATAAAAATAAAATACAATAACTATTTTTTGCTCTTTGAAGAGTCATCCCATATCCATTATTGCTTCTGGTTTGTGCATTTTAATTCACAAAAATCCTAATAAGAATGTTGCCTTTAAAACCTTTCTTTGTCACATCAATCACACATGTATATTACATTTTTTAAAACAGGTAACTCGTGCATAGACTGATTTCTTAAGTCTGGTTTCTATCAACAGGCTTTAATCAAATACAAACAGATGGTTCAAGATATTAGTGATAAATACATTCTGTGAGAATTTATATTTTGTTCCTATTTATATTATATATATACATATGTTTTGACTGAAAATGTCACGCCCATGACGCTGGAATTGACCATGTACCTTTGCTGAAGTTTGCACTTGCACCGCGATCCACCAGCAGTTGCGCGAGCTCATAGTGAGCCACATGGACAGCGCACATGAGCGGAGTCCAACCAAAGCCAAGCCGCGTCTCCACGTCCATACCTGACAAAGAACAACGTGTTCATTCAAGAGACACAACATCAAATATAACACTGTTGACAACAAGTTCATGTTTTAAAGCTTTTAAAGACGAGACGCTTACCACCGTCCAAGAGCTCTCGCACGAGCTCGACATTTACAGCAGTTATGGCCCTTTTCAGGGTCGATACCTTGTCGTCTCCATTCAAATGTGCTTCAGATACCTGCCAGCAATAGGATTAATTGTATGTATTTATTCGTTTTAGTAACTTTAAAACAACAAGGGCAAGTTTCACAATAAAACAAACGGCGCGAGTCTTTGAAGCTTTCAACGAAGTTTACCTCAGCGGACGGTTGTTTTGTATTATAAGAAAATCCAATATCCCACTCGTCGCTGCTTCCATCACTTTCATCGCCAGCGGGAAAAGCGTAACTTATCTCGTTTATCATGACTATCGCGGTTTATCGAACAATTTTGGTCCGATATTCATTACTATGATAACTTCTCATTAGCGTTCGCTATCTGACGCAATGACGTAAGGATAACCACGCCCACCGACGTTTCGTAACAAAACGACCTTTACTTTAGTAACTTTAGTAGCGTAACGTTAATCCGTTCAGAAGTTGGTATAAAAAATATGTTAAATAACATTAGAAAAGAAGATACCACATTCAGTTATGGTGACAGACAGTATACTTCACGCAGATCGTAAACGTTTGAAATCGGGCAATGTTATAAAACTTTATCCAAGAAATCGCCATTCCACCGTTTACCTCTAAGGGATTACATATGGCGGCATGTACAGTATATCTACGGTTGTGGTTGTCCAAGATGGTCCAAACTTTATACAAAAAAGAATCGGACATGAAATGTGTTGATTGACACTCAATTAAACCTCCAAAAAGTGATGAAACAGTATGAAACGAACACCTCCAACACTTTATCGAAAAGAAATACAACTACACAAACACGTTATTGGATTCATTACAAGAATCGGTGTATTCTTAAAACAAGAAGTAGATGACGACTGCGAATGCGAACTTGCAAGAAGGCAACGCTACGCAAAGTGGAGATGATAGTGACACCTGGTGTTCAAAATTTGTTGCCATCTTCCTTCTCATATGCTGTACATTTATTTCGCAAATCTACAGGAGATAAAATAAAATATATATTTATTTTGCAAAAGCCCCTCGGTTGTTTCTAAATATACTGAAGTTTTTTATATTATTTATTTACTGTACATGATAAAAACTTTTAAAATGTGAATATCATTTTTCTATCTTTTAATATTTTCTGTCTCCTAGAATTTCTTAGTTTTGCGAATATCAACCTTTTCATTTATTAGGAGCAAAACCCTAATGAACCAACAGGATTCAGGATGTTCCAAACAAGAGCACCATTGTAATTGAAGCAAAGAACTCAGACCTTGAAGATGTTAACATGATAACAAACATGTTTACATTTGAGTTCTGACCCAATAATTCAGAATCTTAAAAATGTCTTATTCATTTAGAACGAATATTGTTTATTGTATATATTTTATTTTATTTCTTTACCTAAAACGTTTTTCTTGGTTTACATGGGGTTTTGATTCTTTTTTATTCACGTCTCAGACTTTTACAACCCACTGTATTTCCGTTTCAACCATACAAATTAATGTGTGATAACTAATCTATGAAATTCACATTTGTATTTCTTGGTATAAAATAAAGTGTTTGCAAACTTTAATTTCATACTATAATAGGACCCTTTACCTAAATAATAAACCTTACTATCTATATGGCCTTTTAAATGCCATTCATTTGGTTAAAATACTTTGAATGTAATAATATCATTCCACTATTCCCTTGGCAAATAATTTAAAACCAGGAAGTGTGCGAAATTATTAAACAATAGATAGAATTCGTCAGAGCCTGAGTTGAAATGTTTGCTACATGTGTTGATGATTTTTCTCAAGCAACATCAGAATTCTCTAACGATGACACACCGCTTGCTACTGTAAAGCAACACGTGAGCATCTCTGTAAAAGACTGACACTTGGAAGATGACATGCCCAAAGGAGCTTTGGCAGTGGGCGCTGAGACAGCGCACTTCTCTCACTGAATCACAGCGCTGCTGTCATTATGGGCTCTTTATAAGCAAGATTAGACAGCGTTTTGCTGTTCTCAATAACGCTTTTAGATACGAGAGGTTTTTCTTCATCGTCAATATTGGCAGCGAATCTCATTAAAATCGCACACTGTGGAGGACAGTCACTGTTACAGAGACCAAAAGATCGTCATTCAGCGGACGTAAGTTAAACTGACACCCGATGTAAGTGGTGTCACTCCCGGAGCACTTTGAGGATGCAAAGATCACCTGTGGAGGATGCGAACTGCCTATCGAAATACTTCTTTTGGTAAGACGCATCAAGATTATTACATATTTTAGATGTTTGTTTTCTGTTTAAGTTTGGACTTACACGCTAATGCAATGTTATAATATAGGAAACGTATACTTTTATTTTAGAGACATTTTAGTTTACTAGTTTACGAATACAGATGTATTCTTCTGTACTGGACATGTAGCCTATTAAGTCAGCGAAAGGCGATTGGAAACCTGATGACTGTTTCATTCAAACAAGATTATAGACAGTGAATAAGCCCAGAACATTCTACAACATTGTACATTATATTAAACAGCCAAACTTTATTTAATAATAAATCTAGACTTGGAGAAAACGTTTGCGTAATGGTCTTGCTTTACACATGCCAGTTGGATTTTACATTGAGTCGTGACTCTAGGGTGTTTGTGCAGAACTGTACACAGATTGGAACAGGAGAATTGTCATTTGACCTATTAACCAACAAGCGTTTGGCTCTGACCTCAGAGATCATGGAGAACCTGCATTCAGTGAAAGGAGAAGTCATTGTACATATGAACAGACTTTACCAGAATATATTTTATTTCTTAATTACTTAAATCAACTATAATTACTTTAAAATAGAGCACATGGAAATTGTAAAACAAAATGTAGTTCTCCATCACTTGTTCTGACTGTTTGCAGGTGGACAAACTCTATTATGAGAAAGGGTTTTAGAGAGAAACTGAGACCATCTGATGTTTATCAAGCTCCAAGTCAAGATGCAGCAGATGTCCTTGCAGAGCGTTTGGAAAAGTTAGTATTTTCATTCTTGCATCTTCTTGAGACATTACTCAATTGATGAGTGATTTTGTTACGTTGTTCCTATAGCTTTTTTTATAGAAAAGCAACTTTTTTATTTCTGGTGACTCCAGAAAGTTGCACTTTCAGTTGCACTTAATTTTTGGTTGATTTGGACATTTAATTCATAGAATGTTTATTCTTAAACATTTTATCTAAGATATAAAATTTGTTGACCATTAAAAATTAAGGTTGTATTCTTTGTTGTTGGTGTGAATTTCTGAATATTTTTAGTGGTTTCTTTATTCAGTGCCTAGAAGTGTAATAAAAGCCTGTTGACTCAGACTTTTTTGAAGTGGCCACATTTACATAATGAAGTGATCCAAACAGAGCTGACAGCCCTGCTCCCTATTGTTACTTTCAGAGTCCTTAAAAGCACTGTTACTCAACAGAGACAAAATCACACCTTTAAGGCACTGTTTGTGTGCTGTTTTTGACAAAAGAAAGAAAAAAAGAAGTATTAAATGTGGGCAAATGTCACCCTGCCTATTCCAGTAAAGTTCCTCACAAGAACCACAATACATTCATGCCAGTGACTGCTAATGGGCATCAAATATGACCTTTTAAAGTGCCAGGTCCCTGGTGAGTGATAGATGATGGGCATTTATTTTTCCTCTAACGTCCAGTGCTGCTGGGAATTTGAACTTTTTATTCAATTAACAGGTTGGAGCAGGTCTTGTTGGCCTGTTTAATATGTTAGTTAAATCACCCTGGTTATACAGGAGTGCACCAAACAATGTGGACCATACTGGTTTTATTGTGGGTGGGTGGGTGGATGCACAGGGCTGTTTAACTGTCCATTCAGTTTTCCTCTCTTCCTAAACAGAGAATGGGACAGAGAAGTTGCGTCTGGAAGGAAAAAACCCAGTCTACTGCGAGCACTTGCACGATGTTTCCTATGGCCTTTTCTGTTATTTGGCATCCTTCTGTATATAGGCGTAAGTGTCTAAATAGTGTCTATCTTTGGTGTGTTATTTCTATGTCTTTGAGTGTTAAACATTTCTAAACGTTTCTAAACATTAATGCTGGCTTATGTATATTGTGTGATTGTAAAACTAGACATCCACCTTTAGTGCAGATTTAATGTACATTGTAAAAAAAATTCTAGCCAGATTCGAGGCATACCATTGCACAAATGTTAATAAACTTCGGTTTGCATAATGCTTCACATGCAGCACTTGTAAATACAATACAAAAGTAACAATGTAAATTTGTTTTGTCATTTATGCTCATTTTTCAGGAGGCCACAAAAACAGTGCAGCCACAGCTGTTAGGACGGATCATTGCATCATTTGACCCAGCACATGAACCAGAACGAGCCATGGGCTACTTTCTTGCCCTGGGCCTTGGTTTGCTATTTACTGCACGCTTTCTCCTGCTCCAACCGGCCATGTTTGGGCTGCACCGTCTGGGCATGCAGATCCGGATTGCTCTCTTTAGCATCATCTATAAAAAGGTTAGCATTCAGTTATCTGTGTTTTAGACCCAGAATAGTTGGAATTTGAACCATCAATAGCACAAAAATTGATAATAAGTGTATTTTGAGTGAATTCATTTTTCCTAACCTTTATCCTTAGACCTTGAAACTTTCCAGCAGAGTCTTGGACACGATCAGCACAGGTCAGCTGGTCAGTCTGATGTCAGCCAATCTGGGCAAGTTTGATCAGGCAAGTATGAGATGAACAAGTTGTTTATTTTTTTGCTTTTATGAAGTTCGCCGTGTGAAACTGTAGATAACATGGACCTGATGGCTGAACTCTGGAGCGTCTTAGGAAGGTAGAGCCAAAGTGTTGAATATTGATACACTCTGTAAGTGTTCTGAAGCAATTAACACCTGCATTTAATGTGGTTCTTCAGTTCACTTCCCTCAGAAGAATTGAGCTATCTTTGAAATCAGTCGAACTATATTAGCAAATATGAGGAACAGAATGTATTATTTGTTTCTTCAAACCTCTTTGTGAAATGTTTTGTATGTGTGCCATTGTGTATGTGTTGTTTTGTAGTATTTGGCTAGCACAGCTGGCATTTAGCTGGAACATAAATACCAGATGGAAGACTGAAGAATCTAAATATCATGTCGCTAATCCTCCAGTCAAACACACTGAATTAAATTTTGTATTCACTGGATTGTGATGTACATAATTTTTTTTCTAAAACAGAGTTTGGGTATGGCTCATTTTGTGTGGATATCACCACTGCAGTGCATCCTGTGTACCGGTCTGATCTGGGAACTCATTGATGTCAATAGTTTCTGTGCACTGGCCGCAATCTCTTTACTGGGGGTCTTGCAAGCCTTTCTTTCACATAAAATGGGTCCTTACAAGTAAGTCTCAAATGCCCAAACACCAAAAGGTTAATCTTAGCCAGAGATGCTTCCACTGGCACAGATTTGATTGAGAAATGTCTCTCCAAATATTTTTTATTCTCCCACACAAACAGACATTCCAGCTGTGATTCATGCTGGTTAAAAACTTTGAAGAGTTTGAACAGGTAGTTCAGTTCTACTCTTGTAATCGGGAGTCTAGTAAGCCTTGTGCTTTTGAGAAATGTAAACAATGTTGGTCAAAGCATCGAAGACTATCACACAAACCTCAGAAACTGTTGCTAGTGAGGAGCTGTCATGGATCAAAATGATACCCAGCCCTAAACGTAAACTTGTCAACATTACACAATTTAAGGCAAAATATGATTTCCCCCATTTCAATTAGTGAGGGCCACTTCAAATGTCAGTTTTCAACATGTTATCAATGTGTTGTTGAAGTGTTTATTATGTACAGAACATGGAGTGCTGTAAGCACAGACAGATCATTACAATATCCTGCTTCGTTTTTGTTCTCCATCAGAGCACAGAAGGTTCTATTAACCAACAAGCGTTTGGCTCTGACCTCAGAGATCATGGAGAACCTGCATTCAGTGAAAGCTTATGGCTGGGAGGAGATAATGGAAACACTCATCAAGAACATCAGACAGTAAGACCCAATGTTACACACAGTTCAAATGATGTTCTTCTTGAGTCAACTCAGCTAATTTAACTGTATAACAGTTGATATTTACACCATTGAATCCAATACCCTTAAAATTAAGTGAGCTTCTATGGATCAGAGGAGTAGTGTTAGATTAGAAGCTCTTTTTTAGTTATTCCTTCTCTGTTTCACAGTAGTATTACATTTACCGCAGCACACGGCGTGCCTTTGTGTGTTGTTATCAGCTCAGTTGAGGAGAATCAATGTCCCGTTGTTTTTATAGCTATTTGATATCTCATGACACAGACTCCAAATATTCTGTCCATCTGGCATTTCCCCTCATTTTGTGATTCTTTTTTCCATAAACTGTTTTTTTTAGGGATGAGGTAAAGTTGACCAGGAAAATTGGCTCCCTGCGTTACTTCTACAGCTCTGCGTACTTTTTCTCTGCCATCTTCGTGATTGTGGCAGCGGTGGTTCCTCACGCCCTCAGTCGAGGCATCAACCTGCGGCGCATATTCACCACTCTCTCTTACTGCATGGTGCTGCGTATGACCGTCACACGACAGCTGCCCGGTTCAATCCAGATGTGGTATGACACCATGCGTCTCATTTGGAAGATTGAAGTGAGTTTTTCACATTGGACCCTATTCTGTGCCCTATACCATGCAAAATAATCTGTAAATATAGTGGATATATCAGGGATAGTTGTCAGATTTTTCAAGAAAGGATTATTTTTGAGTAACTCTAAATGTGACTGAGCAGTGGGGCATGTTGTCACAGTGGAACCTGCTTTTAAACAGCCTTTCAACTACATCTAAACAGAGATCAGATGAAAATGTCTATTTTTACCTAGTTAAAATCCCTAATTGTGTGCTGTAAACTGTATTTTGAGAGAATGTGGTCATTACTGTGATCTCTAACTAACACTACCTTGTGTCATCTACTACTTAAAGGAATTTCTTAGTAAGGAAGAGTACAAGTTAATGGAGTACGATCTTAGCATCACAGAACTGGAGCTGAAAAATGTGACTGCTTCTTGGGATGAGGTAATCTTTTGGTCTTTCAGGTTAAATGATAGTATAGACTTACACAAAATGTATACACATGTGTGTTATTGCAAGTAAAATACCCCTTTTCTGTTATTCTTCAGGGTACTGGTGAACTTTTGGAAAGAATCAAACAGGAGAACGAAGCAAATGGTCATCCTAATGGAGATGCAGGCCTCTTCTTCACCAACCTGTATGAGACTCCTGTACTGAAGGATATCAGCTTGAATCTGAAGAAAGGGGAGATGCTGGCTGTTACTGGTTCTATGGGATCGGGAAAGGTGGGGGGTTTTTCGTTTAAAGACTTAAAACCATTCTAACAATTACAATAAAATGAAAGGCAGGCATATAGCTCAACATATGACAGAATGGATGAAGCAAGCCGTTAAATACAAAGCAAAGGTTTAACGAAAGGAAACTGTAAGGTTGTTATTGTTCAGACATATTGTCTGTATTTATAGAGCTCATTGTTGATGACCATCCTCGGAGAGCTGGTTCCCTCCTCTGGGAAAATCAGACACAGCGGTCGAATCTCCTACTCCTCCCAAACAGCCTGGATCATGCCTGGCACCATCCGAGACAACATCCTCTTTGGCCTGACCTATGATGAGTACCGATACAAGAGCGTGGTTAAAGCATGCCAGCTCGAAGAGGTATTGACAAATTAATGCTCTTAATTCTTTACTTTTGCTTGGTCTTACTCCCATTTCATTCTGTTTCTCTCTCGTTTATATTTCAATTCCTCCATCTATATTGCCTGACCTCACTCAACTCTCAACCCACCAAGTTGGATCCTGCTTTTCTTCACCAAGTTGGATCCTGATCTCTCTCTCTCTCTCTCTCTCTCTCTCTCTCTCTCTCTCTCTCTCTGGAATGTTCACCTGGCATTTAAACTGAGAACCTTTGTTAGATGCAGAACTGTGTCATATTATCCCACTCAATATGGTTTTCTCCCCTCACTCTTAATCTCTTGATACCAAACCAGCCAATCGTGTGCAACTCTCAGTAACAGATGTGATGAGTGACAGGGCATTTGTTTGCTAGAATCTTATGTGAAAGGAGCGTCAGAAGAGAATCTGCTGACAACACATTCACATCCAAGCAGAAGCTAATGTGCGAGATTCATAAGCCTCAAGGAGATTCAAGCAAATGTGTGTTAGTTTGGCATAAGTGAACTGAAAAACTTTAACATTCAAAGATTTGTTATAATGTAAAGTAAATACATTGCAGCTTCACCAAATCTATTTGATGGTCCAGATATGTTTAATCTCAGTTGCACTATGTTTTCTCAGTGTTAAACCAGTGACATATCTTTCACATAGAGAGGAACGTGAACCTGTTTTCTCCCAAATAAAACCTGTTTTTAGTAAATGGTGATCACAGGCACAATTTATGACTGTTTGTAAAGAAACATTTAGACTGTTAACAACACAAGACCTGAAAGAACAGTGTGAGGTGGCTGTTGTGGTTACAATGGTTGGCCAAAACCTAACAACAAAGTGTGAGAAGTTTGTTAGCCATTTGTGTGCTAATTACCAAAGAAGCCGCAATTTATTGTAACACAGTAAGTGGAAAATCAGAATGCAGATGGGTACGTTGGCATACTTCACCTTCTGTGTCATGCACTAGAAACAAGCTCTATATGCAAACGTAAAGACTAACACACTAGGGTAATAAATGGATTTGTGGAGTCTTTAAAATGTAAAGTGAAAACCCCCATCTGGCTGCACACTTGACTGAGTTTATTGGGCTTGTGTTGTGCGTGTATTTCTTTTGTGACAGTGATATACAAGCATTTTAGACTCCTTTCATGTTGTTTCTGAGCAGTAAACTCACTACTTGTTGTGCATTATTTGTTTTAAATGATATTTTTAATGCTCCCACAATGGACAGAGAGAGACGAGGTAAGAAGTTTCTTAAAGCATGAATTAAAAATGTTCGCTTTGTGGCATTTAGTTCATGTGTTTAGTTCTGAAGTGATGACAAAATTAATTTGAAGTTTACTTCTTTACTGGAAGCACAGAAAAATGACCATTGAAACATTGATGACTCATCCTGCACTACACAGATTTTTGTCCAATGAAATGCTTCTTAGAATGGGAATGTTTCTCCTTCTTGTACTGGCATGTCTCATGTCAGTGACTTCACTAAGGCTTATTAGCTTTTTAGATTAAAGGGATAAACTTTGTTTTATCTCCCACCAAATCTTCTATTTTAATAGAAATTAAGTCAACACAGAAAACATCGAATTGATGGGGTCTTTAAAGAAGAAACATTCTCAGGTCACATTGTTTTTGTGGTGTTCACATTCCATGTTGTTAAGACACTATTAAGCACAGAATATATGCAGTCTACAGTATCCGTTTGTGTTTTGTTCTCTGTTTGTGTGTGTGTACTGTAATGCAAAGAAGCATTAGTCATGGTGGTTTGCTTTTCCCTACCCTGCTGAAAAGACCACCATAGTTAATCACCCACGTATGTTGTGTTTTAGATAATGGTCCTTAAAATGAAATGCTGGTTTCTTAACCATGTTTTTAACTAGCATAAATTTTGCTGTTGAACAGCATTGCTGTAATAGTTCACTTAACAACCACCTAACCTGTAAAAATCAGCCTGGACCAGCAAAGATGTGGAAATTTAGGATGTTGGCCTTTTCAACAGAGCAGTTAACCATTCTACATCATTCGACTTACTTTCCCATAGATCATATAGAAAATTATGAGTACAGTCAAATCTAAGTTTGCTTTTATGTATTTCCCAAACAGCTGTCTTTTACATTAATTTGCGCTGTTTAATAGTGTTGTCTGTTTAATTTTTAGGATCTGTCTGCTCTGCCTGAGAAGGATAAGACCGCTATGGCTGAAGGAGGTTTGAACTTGAGTGGGGGTCAGAAGGCACGTGTGGCTCTGGCCAGGTATGTCTCCTCACTTACACCTGAACATCTTTCAACTGCTCTGACCAAAGTGTGTTCAAGCACCTCTTTCACCAGCTCTCAATGGCTGCTATTTCCCACAAAAGTTTAGGGAAGGAAGTAAATCACATATGTATGACATTTATGGCATAATGATGAAAATAATTATTGACTTTATGGTCATGTAAATCTAAAATATCTTGTAGATTTACACAGCCATAAAGTCTAGATTAAATACGGTTTAATCTTACAGTAAAGTTCAATATGATCTTGCAACCATAAACCAAATAAAAAGTGAGTTTGACAGCCTCTTTATTGTTTTTAGGATGGAGCTGTCCTGGCATAATGTTTTTAAGCATTATTAAAGAGTACTTTGTTCTCTGTTTTATAAATATATGCCTTATATTGCCTTGTATTATATATATATAATGAAGTCTAAATAAAAATGTTCAAACAGCATTATTTCAACTGCACAGGGCTGTATATAGAGATGCTGATGTTTACCTGCTTGATGCACCTTTTACTCACCTGGATATTGCAACAGAAAAGGATATATTTGACAAGTATGTGTATTATATTTTTTATTATATAATTATATTATTTTATAAATTCTCTTCAGTATTCAGCTTCATTTTCAGCAAAAATAGCTGAAATGAGCTTTTTGACTTAAGCTAATAATGGTCACTGCACATACTGAGCATACACATAAAAATGTAACTACAGTTTTTTACATTATTTTTATTTTTATTTTAGGTATTTTTTAAAATATCATTAACATTTTTTAAATAAAAAAATTTGTTTATGTTTATTGTTTGTCAAATAGCCTAAATTTGTCAAATATTTATTTCTTTTTATTGAGTCTTACAACTTTCCATCAATATACTGTAAAGTTTGTCATGATTAGATTAGAATTTAACTATGAAATATTTAAGTGAATAGGGAAATAACATAAGTGTTCCTCTGAGGAACAGTGACAGTTAACAGGTTAAAATTACATTATTACATTTATTGATTTTAAACCTGCTTTTTTACATTTACCCAGATGTGTGTGTAAGCTGATGGCCTCCAAGACTCGCATCCTGGTAACAAATAAGATTGACCACTTGAAGCGTGCTGACAAAATCCTACTGCTCCACAACGGTGAAAGTTTTTTCTACGGCACCTTTTCAGAACTTCAGTCAGAGCGACCTGATTTCAGCTCTTTGCTTCTGGGCATGGAGGCCTACGACAACATCAGTGCCGAACGCCGTTGCTCCATCCTCACAGAGACCCTCCGCCGTGTTTCGGTGGATGAGAGCGCTGGTGTGCGTCCTCAGCGTTCCTCCTACCGCCAGATTGCCCCCTCAAAGCCCATGTATATAGATGAGCGAAAAGCTTCAGTGATCCTCAATCCTCTTGCAGCTGCGCGTAAAGCGTCCTTCATTCAGTTACCAGAGGAAGAGGTCCGGAGGACGTTACCTGACCGCAAGTTTTCCCTTGTACCTGAGAACGAGCTAGTGGACGAATCCTTCATGGGAAGTGATGTGTATCACAACCATGGAGTGCATATGGCCGGTCAGAGGAGACAGTCTGTGTTAGCCTTCATGACCAACGCACAAGGTCAGGGCCGACGTGATCACCTTCAGTCATCTTTCCGTCGCCGGCTCTCCGTCGTTCCTCAGAGCGAACTGGCTTCTGAGCTGGACATCTACACCCGCCGTATGTCAGACAGCGCTTATGACATCACTGGAGTCCTGGAGGAAGAGAACATTGAGGTGTGGAATGTACTTTTAAATTCAATGGCATCATATTATTAAGTTTTATTGGTGACTTTTAATGTACTTTTCCGCAGGCGTGCTTAGCTGATGAAATAGATGAGGCATTCGAAACGACAAAGTGGAACACATATGTCAGATATGTGTCCAATAACAAAAGTCTTCTTTATGTTCTGGTCTTCATCCTCATTATTGCTGCAATTGAGGTAATCTAAATGTTTTTGGTTTGGGGATTTTATGTATCCATTATTTCATATAATCTGCATAATAACATGTGCTGCAATACTGTACATACAGTATGACCAGGACTAGAAAGAATCTGCAGACAAATTCTACAAAATCCTTCATATGACTATTTTTGATACCTCTGCACATTTTAGACATTCCTTTTTGTGTTTAGCAATACTGTTTCTTTTCATATTTTTAGGTTGCAGGTTCTGTAGCAGGAATTTTTCTCATAACTGAGTAAGTTTTTTTCTCTATTTCTCAAGTTGTAGAGATATTAAATATTAATAAAAAACAAGAATAGACATGTACACATTTACATTATGCCTTTTTGGGGGAACTTAAAACATTTTCGAATGTTAAGAAGCTTTGATAACCTATGATGCCACTATGACTGTTAAGCTTAACAAAAAGCATATAAAAAAAATATTAAAATATACATTAAACAAATACAGTTAATTAAATATACATTAAAGTCTGCTCCAAACAGGATCAAAGTCTCATTGTTTTTCTCAAAATAAATTTTTTACTGCAGTGATCTGTGGAAAGAGGCGCATCACCGATTTGACCAAAACATGACCAAGTCGAACATGTCCTTACCTGACAAGAGCTCTGCCATCATTGTGACCCCCACAAGCAGCTATTACATCCTTTACATCTATGTGGCCACTTCAGAGAGCATCCTGGCTATGGGATTCTTCAGAGGTCTACCGTTTGTTCACACTATGATTACAATCTCCAAGAAACTGCATCAGAAGATGTTTCGTGCCGTCCTCAGGGCCCCTATGTCTGTGCTCAATACCATGAAGACAGGTACGCTATTGGGTTTTGGTGACTAGAAAAAATAGAATTAAACATTGTTTATACAACAATAAATTACCTGTTAACTCATTTTTGCAGGGCGAATCATGAACAGGTTCACCAAAGACATGGCCACAATAGATGACATGCTTCCTCTCCTCATGTTTGACTTTGTTCAGGTTTGACTCCTTACAAAAATTAGATGAGTTCTTGAACTTCCACAGTAGTTTAGTTACAGATGTGTACAAACTAACCTTGACACAATTAAGTAAATTGAATTTCTATTGATAATAAACATGAAATATACAGGCCTTAGACTTTGTTCTTATTTCTACAGTTGACGTTGGTGGTGGTAGGATGTATTCTTGTGGTGTCCATCGTACGGCCGTACATATTCCTCGCAGCAACTCCCCTTGCCATCATCTTCACTGTGATGAGGAAGTACTTCCTCCGTACAGGTCAACAGCTAAAGCAGCTGGAGACAGAAGGTAAGAGTGGATCGGGAAGGCATACAACAGCTGTACATGCATCTTTTCAGGCTGATGAACAGTTTATGTGCATTTAATAGATGCTTTCATTCAAAGCGATAAACAGACAGTGCTTTCATACATTCTGAGGATCAAACCCATGCCTTGGTAACGCCATGATCTGCCAGTTAGGCTGGCACAGCCAGGAAAGCCTTTAGTTGACAAAATGGGGATCCTGACGCATGTTGAGCATGCTGGCGTGTGGCACGCTGCCAGGGATTAAAAGGAAAAGTTAAACAGGGGGCTGACGGGAGGTCAGAGTTAGGTCTGAAAACAGAGAAGCAGAGGATGGATGAGTCAACCAGAACAAGACAGGATATCTCAGAGGAAGTGTCATAGGCGGGGTGTCAAAGCATGGTCTGTCAACCAATCATCTTCAGCTTCATTAAACAAGATTAGTTAATATTACTTCTCTCTCTGTCATGTAGACAGGAAGACGTCCTTTAATCCTCAATAGTCAGCGTACTTCTGTCAGTGTGTCCAGGACCACAGAGAAAGCAACTGGGGCTTTCCGTACTTTGTAACACGGAGTTGGCAGGGTCCCTAAAAACCCGGCTAGGGATTTCCTATGCTGTTATCCTGACATCATTCTCTCATCATCCACAACTGACGAGCAACAACATTCATGGCGGGGATCCCAGAAAACTGCGCAACTTCATTGTTTTTCTGACGAGAGAAGCGAATACCTTTGTTTTGCCTATAGCAAAGGGAAAAGAATGTTGTAAGGAAAGTTGTTATGAGTGTAAAAAATGTGATGATTTAGCAATATCATAGGTAACTGAACTTGTGCAGTAGTTTATATTGTTTATGAGGTCACTTGTATGTCAAAAGACGTTTATTTCTTCCTTTCTCTTTTTGACCTCTTTTGCTAGATCATGTACAGTAGATGCCTCACTAGTGTCTATGGGTTGCTTTAGTTAAATGGTTAGTGAACACAGTTCGTGAGCAAGTTGACTGGCCGTTTACAACAGTAGTACATCAAATGTTACAAGCTGTTGTCAAATGTTGCATAATGTTGTGTAGATTAAACTATTATAATTCATAAGCTGAACAATACATCAAGATGACTATTTTTACAACCAGAAGCTGCACAATATTGTGGCATTCTGGAAAACTCTGTTTCAAGATGTTGACTGTTCCAAGATGGCGGACACGCTGACGTGTGTGGGGCAGCTGAATGTAGCATCTATGTATACATATCTGTGGCATAGATCATTAAAAGCACTTTACATGCTTGATTTACAGTAAAACATAAACATTATTTATTTACCTCTATTATTTAAAAATGGTAAAAAAAAAAAAACATTTGCCCTGATATTTCCATAGTAATATTAGTAAATGACAAAATCACATTAAATGACATTGTTGACATCATGTTTTCTTCTATGTAAAAAAATTAGCTCGGAGCCCAATCTTCTCTCACCTCATCATCTCGCTGAAGGGTTTGTGGACCATCAGGGCCTTTGAACGGCAGGCCTACTTCGAGAACCTGTTCCAGAAGGCCCTTAATACCCACACAGCCACCTGGTTCCTCTACCTGTCAACCCTGCGATGGTTCCTCTTCCGCGCCGACATCATCTTTGTGTTCTTTTTCACGCTGACCGCCTGGATTGCGGTAGGAACCAACCGTAAGAGCTCCTCCATCTGCATTTAGGCAAGATATGCGAGAGTGAACTAAACATGCAACAGAGCGTGTCGAGTCAGCAGATGCCACTGTTTATTTGAGGGCTTAGTGGGTCCAAAAAGCTAATGAACGCCTGATTTAGGGAGTTTTACAGACAATTGGTTTTATTAAGCGGTAATTGCGAGCAGTGCTTGGAAAGTGCCTTTGAAGTTAGAACTGAGGTCATTGTGAGTACTTGGTGTTTATACTTGCTTGTTGGTGTGTGTGTGCATTATTCCACAGAGGATAAACCGGGTGAGATCGGTATCGTCATATGCCTGGCAATGCTCATTCTAGGCACCTTCCAGTGGTGTGTTGCCACCAGCATCGCTGTAGATGGAATGGTACGTGCGTCTTTTGTTTTTCAGTGCTCCCACCCACACGCGCTTGTCTGTTTTTCAGCTGGTCCAGACTGCAGAAACCGTCCTGTTCTGTTAAGCTGTGAAAAATATTGTGAATCTTCACACAGTTGCAACACTGACGGAGCTTATCAAGGTGCAGAACGTTTTGTTTTGCCTCACTGTAGCCATATCTCCAGAATAGTTACAACGACATTGATATGCATATATAGTGCCTTTTTTTGACACAGATTGTGTGTAACTGTGTGCACGTACCGCCTCCCTAAGGACACACAAACACAGGGGTCAAGCATCATTTAGAGGCTAAACAAACTGCATGCAGGTTGGACTTCAGTGGACCTCATTACATCATAGTCTTTGTAATCCTTCTTCCACCAGATGCGTTCCGTTGACCGGGTTTTTAAGTTCATCGACCTGCCATCTGAGACACCCAAATCCAAACTGGACCGAAGAAAAGGCTCCGACCTGATTATTGAGAACGTGGATGCCCGGACTGACACAGTATGGCCCAACCACGGTCAGATTGATGTGAAGAATTTGATGGTCAAATACACAGAGGCGGGTCACGCTGTTCTTAAAAACCTCTCCTTTAATGTGGAGGGGGGACAGAGGGTATGTACTAATGTAACTTGGTTGCTCTTATTCCTAGAATTAAAACGCTCTTTCAAATATAGATGTACAAATGTTTACACAAGTGTATCATTCCACAACACTGCAATAGGCCGCAACTTTGTTTTAATGCTTTAAAATATTTTTTAAAAAGTCCAAAAGACTGAGACCATTTCAAAAATATCAACCTTAAATATTTAATTGTAGCATTTGTGTTGTGAAACATTTGAAATCATAAAGCTTTCTGTTTATGTGAAGGTTATGTCAATGTGGTCTCAGACTTTGGACCCCTCTGCAGGAGATTAAACCTGTGTCTTTCTTCAGGTGGGTATCTTGGGCCGGACAGGTTCAGGGAAGAGTTCCTTGTTCAATGCTCTGCTTAAGCTGGTGTACACTGATGGAGACATCTCCATTGACGGAGTTAACTGGAACAAAATACCCCTTCAAAAGTGGAGGAAAGCTTTTGGCGTAGTGCCTCAGGTACTGTAACACAGGTTCTGAGCACAGCTTTCCTCATCATCATCATCTTTTTGATACCTTCTTACATGTTATTTTTGAAAATATCTTCTTCTGCACTATCACAGAAAGTTTTCATCTTTACGGGGACGTTCCGCATGAACCTGGACCCGTATGGTTGCCATAGTGATGAGGAGCTGTGGCATGTTGCTGAGGAGGTGGGTGTGAAGAAATGTTCAGTAACTGTGGTCAAGTAGAGCATATAAAAGCATTAGTTATTACTTCATGAATAGCAAATAAACAGCTTGTAATTTACCCATAGAATAAATGAATTCGCTAATTAACATTTTGTTTGTGTGAAGGTTGGTCTCAAGTCAGTGATCGAGCAGTTCCCTGATAAACTGGACTTCCAGCTGGAATATGGAGGCTATGTACTGAGTTACGGCCACAAACAGCTCATCTGTCTGGCTCGCTCCATCCTCAGCAGAGCCCGCATCCTCCTACTGGATGAGCCTAGTGCTCATCTCGACCCGATGTGAGTTTCAACATCACCTGTTCCACACAGTTATGTTTGTGGTACAATGAACTATGGTACAGCATTTGTCCTATAGCGTTAGTTGTAAAACTAATCGAGCTGTGCTTTGTCTCTGGTTTCAGCACAATAAAGATATTAAAGAAGACCCTGCGACAGTCTTTTTCCACATGTACTATATTACTGTCGGAACACAAAGTGGAGCCGCTGCTTGAGTGTCAGTCTTTCTTGGTAAGGATTTTTATGATACCCGTGTCAGACAAAAAAAATACATGCTTTTATAAAATTATTTAGGAGAGCTAACACTATTACACTTTATGTGCTATAAAGTATTAAAAATTCATTCTCAATGTCTGTGTTGCAGATGATGGAAAAGGGTCAGGTGAAGACTTACGAATCCATTCAGAAACTGCTGAACGAGACCAGTCACCTGAAACAGGCCATAAGTCCGGCGGAGCATCTCAAACTGTTCCCTCGCCGGAATTCTAGCATGCGTGTCCCTCAATCCAAACTCAACTCTGTGAATCAAACACTAAAGGAGGAAGCAGAAGACAATATCCAAGACACTCGCCTTTAAACATCTCAAGCTTGTTTTCTACAGGTCTCCAAATGGTACATTATATTGGATGGATCTGTCTGGGGAGTTTGTTATGAACAAGATAACCTTTGATAGATTTTAGGTGGAGGAATTGTTTAATGTCGCAGGAGGTACTCGCATAGCCTCTCATATGGGAACTAATGGGGCCAGGCCTTTTATGATTCATCTCTGTGTATTGTTGATCACTCAAATGTTATTTCAAGTCAAACCTTTAATTTTTTATTTCTCTTTGAATATTTAATTTATTGTGTTAATGTGAGGCCATATCTGACATCCTTTAAAAGTGCAGGACTGTATGACTCATGGGAATTTCTCTATTTTTCTCTAAGTCATTAAACTAGGAAAGGCACAAAGATTTTTATTTCAATATGTAAATATATATATGAAAGACTTTCCAACAAATATATTTTTTAAGACTGCATGTGTTGTGTTGTTCATTAATCAAAGCGGGTTGTTTGATCAGGGAATGATCTCATCGCTGCTCTTATCTTGTGTTATAGTGAGACGCTTCAGAGAGGATACAAAAACATGAGAGGTGATAAACCATTCCAGCTGAATTGTTCTGTTTTATATAAAGACCTAAGAGCCACTCTCATGTCATTACAAACCAAATGACTATTTTTTCAGTTATTATTTGATAATATTATTATTAATACAGTATTTATCAATAAAGCTGTTGTATGGCTTTAGTGACCTAAAATATAGCATGTTTTGTAGATGTTTTAAAATAAAATAAAAAAATGAAAGGCTTGGAACATATCTAGGATAGTGCATTTTTAATTGTTGTGCTTGGAGGAAACAGGACAACATCTCTGAACCTCATCAGACACCTATAATACAATTAAACATCAGGTCAACTATAATCTCTTCTGTACATATAAACAATACCGAGTTGAAAAAGAATACTTGTTTATCCTAAACGTTCAATACAGAAGACCGGCGCGAAATAATGCGCGCCGCTCCGAATTTTGTAGTGGGTTTTCACACTGGGTCAAAGTTCAAACCGGTTACTGTGCACGCACGAAAGGAACTGAAAGTATTAATAATGGCTCAACGGAAAAAAACTAAATATCCTGCGTTCACAATGATGGTACTTATTGCCACATTCAGTTCGTTTTGAAACAAGTGAAAAAATATGAACCAAAATTTAATATTACAAACAGTATATACAATTCTCATTTTCCCTTCAAATTCCTCCAACATACAAGCGCAATGTCACACACACACACACACACACACACACATACACACACGCACACACTAATCTATACAACATTTAAGATCTCAGTTCTTATTTACACATATTTGGTAAAACCCTGATTTCAACAGTTTTTAAAACTCACCTTTCACTTAACATAAAACACTTGAATAAAAATACTAGAGAGCAAAAACACAACCTGCTCTTACTTTGATCCAAAACATTTTACCTAAAAGGCAAAAGTGTTCAAGCACTTTATGTATTAGTCTTAGTCTTTTTGTTTTCTTACTTTTTTAAAGTTACTTAAACAGTTTAATATATTAAAACTATGGTCCCAAAGTACACAATGTAATATAGTGTAACAAGTATGGACAACATGTACAAATACTAAATTGCTGCCAGTAACCTAACTTCACAACATAGAGGGTGATAATGAGAGGGCAGTGGGTCGTGTCTATCCGTGATTACTGTAGTTTTCATTACAGTTTGGGTCCAGGAACCAGATCTCATTATGTGAAAAGTTATTTGTGTTGTTGTGGGTTTGGGGTTGCCTTGCTCTGTTGCTCATGTTGGATCTGCTGGGGTTACTGCTGTGATTCAGAAGGGAACTGCTGCTGGTGTTGGTCTGCTGAGCCCCTCTGCTGCTGGGGACGGGCAGATGCGACCGAGGCCTCGTCACTCGCCGGGGAGAAGTATGACAACTGTCGATCTTTTAACAAACACAACAGTATATGAAAGCATGCAAGTGAGAAATTCTTTTAAGATGTGCTTTGTTTCAAAACTTGGTGGGCTGCCTACAGAGGTAACATTTTTGGGTTTGCTCAGTCTGGACAACTTAACTCATCTGAGCTGAATTCAAGGTAGCATCGCATGTATTCGTCATGGAGGCGGCAATCCCAGCATGCATTGCAACAAGCTCAATGAAAAAGAAATCTAAAGATGATGGATGAGCCAAAAGAAATGTCAATTACATTTAAATGTCCTCCTATAATATTTATGCATGTTTTATATTAAGCGTCTCAGAAGACAGCTGTCTATGAAAGCAGCTCACTAGGTTTTGAAACAGAGCTCCAGTGTGGTGATTTTTCAAAGGCTTGCCTTCTGTGGTGGAGGAAGGGCCATATTCACGACACTCTCTGTTGTAACAGGATGTGTTTGGGACGGCGTGACCTCACCATCACTCCTATGAGCAGTGGGCGGTCTGGAGTCTGGAGGCATGATGAAGTCCTCTTTAGAGAGAGCGATCTGTACCAGGTAAAAGAGGCAGTGAACTGAATTTGTCAGTTCCTAGAAACTGCAAGGCCACGGGCAAAACTTTTTAAACTTTTTGTTTGCGCAGCTCGAACAGAAAGTTTCTGCAGTGAGAACAAGCTGTTTCAAAGCTGAGACTAGTGGATACAAAAGCTGCTGTGGAATTTGGATGTAAAATTTACAAATAGACAATAAATATAACACATCAGATTTGGACTTTCTAAAAGAAAAAATCTTATTTTGCTATGTTAAACTCGCGAGGGAGGTTGCCAGTGTGTTTGGAGTGTTGTTTTCAGCTTGATACACAAAACTAGGTTCACAATGACTGTATCATGATATTTTGAACAAAATGTAAAAAAAAAAGTGAAAATCAAATGACAGATTTGTTACAAAAACGTTAACAATTTTCATTTAAATTGTTATTTTGATAAAAAATGACATTTATGGTTTAACTGAACCTTCTGTATGTAAATAAATAAAATACAATAAAACAAACAGATCAAGTGTATTACAAACTGAAGTGGACTGAATTAAATCATATACATACTATATATGCGCATGTATGTGCTGGTTTCTATGTGTCATTAAATGACCTTGCTTATGTCTGGCTCCGATTTACTAGAGCACATGGTCTGGAGTTCTCGGATCAGATCAGTCTCATCATCAGAGCAGAGAGAAAGACCAACAGCAACTCCATCACCAAGTCTGCAAGATCACGTTTACACAATACGGTTAATGATTATTGAGTTAACACTGCCACCTGCTGGCAATACAAACACATGCAGAATTATAGTACACAAACCTTGTATGATTAGGATTTGACATTTGGTCTGAATTAGTCAGAGACCCTACACAAGAAAATGAAGGAATATAGATTATTCAGATATATTATAATATAAACAAATGCAAAATGCATATTGTTACTGTAGAAGAGATGTGTGGACTGTATAATGCATTATTCCTCACCTTCTCTTAAGGAACAACTAGAGCTCCTCCCAGAGGCGGGGCTTCCTTTTTTCCTTGGACTGGTATTGGCTCGTCTCCATGCACCACTATCACGTCCTCTCCTGCCACCTTTTCTGTAGGAGGAGCCAAAAGACGAAAGAGGGAAGCATCCTCCCTGGAACTCCGGTAAGAGTCTGTCAATCTCTAAAGATGAGGGTAAAGAAGCATGAAGTAGCTTATTACTAAAAAGATATATTAGTACGTTAGCAAAATTTTTGTGCATTACTCCAAAGCATGGTGCTGTACCTGTTCTGGACAGAGGGCATCCCTGCAGCACAGCCTTATTCAGAAGAATATTGAGAGCTGCTTTGACTACAGCTCTCTGACCTGGACTTAGATTTTTGCTGTTGGAAGACCGTCGCTGTGAGGCTGAACGCTTGGCTGTTACTCTTGATATAACAGCATCCTCGACACGTGGTACTATGACTGCATTCCAAAGCCTTGCCAACCATCTGAACACAAAGAAACAGAACCACTTGCATACAGATTTAGACCACAATAAATACAAAAAGGCTTGCATGTAAAACATGCCAAAAGTAAAAATAATGATTGAGGAATGATTTAGGTGAATTTACTTGGGAATGGCCTGGGTCTGTTCTAGATGCACCGGGCAGGAGAGGAAGATGTAAGGACCCAGCAAAGCCTCAGACGTCCCCAGACGGGAGAGACAGGCATTCAGTTGATGCCACACTGAACACACCCAGGACAGAGCTTCAGCTACGGGCTCTTCGGATGTCCAACATTGGCCCTGAGTCTGCAATGGCACAGGAAACACTTTACACCTATATATGAATACCACACAGACTACATTACAATTCACACTGTTTTGTTTGTACTGTGGCATGAAAATGCGGCAAGAAAACATTTTATTCAGAGCTTTACAGTATAACAACATTTGATATAAAATGAAATATACATATTAAATTAAAATGATATTATATATGTAATATATAATAAAAAAACACAAAAATGACAATAAAAGTGTTAAATTTATTAAAGCAAGAGGACAAAACCCTAAATATATTTGTTAAACGTAACTTTAAAATAAATGTTACAGAATTTCAAAACCCCAGTTTAGAATGAATAATTCATGATTTATTTGAGACACTATGAACTAAAACGACAAAAGTTTTCAGTACTAAATGATTCAGCACTCAAATAAACACTCTGTTCTAAACTTTACTTTATATACTGAACTGGACTAAATTTAGAGCTGAATGGCTATTCTGGTTGTCTGTTGGTCTTCCCTGTGGTTTATTAGATAACAGGTACAGCTGACCTTGTGAAGGAGTTTTCTTCGAAGATGACGTCCCAGCATGCCATTGAGGGGTTCGGTGTCCCAGCGCAGCTGAACCCAGCGGAAGTGCTGCTGTAATCTTAGCTCAGCACCCTGCAGGCGTGGCTTGGCCAGCGTGCCAATCAAAAAACTCCCCTCCCGGAAGTAGTAAAGCCCATCCTGACCTGCCAATCAATACAAGGAGAAATGAGTCATGTCATGTATTCTTTTTACAGTCCAGTTTTAGAAGTATTGAAGAGTTTTAGAATGTATGAGTATATGAATGCGTGTGAGTCTCACCATGGTTGAGGGAGAGAGAATAGACAGATCCTCGGTTCTCCAGGGCTTCACACAGGTCTCCCAGTATGTGGCTGAGAGATTGGGCTCTTTCCAGACCTTCCAGTATCACAACCACACAACGGCCTGCGCTGTCATCATGCAAAGACACCAGGAACCCTGATACACAACACAGTCATTTATTAGTATATGAAGTGATTCCAAATGTTAAGCCACACCTAAAAGTATGATTACCTTTGTATTATATGAAATAATATCCAAACATTTATTTCATTTAAGACCAATAGCACTAAATAATTGTCTGGTTGCTCCTCTTCCTACATCTCCTTTGAAAAGTCACTCCATAAAATAATGCCTGTAAAAGATTGAAGATGCTCTTACCAGAGTTGATGAAGATCTCCAGCAGGTGCTCTTTAGAGAGACGCTCATCTATCTCCACCCTGATGACATCACAGCCAATCCCTTGGGCCTCCTGTCTGTGCTACAAACACACACAACAGGTGCATCAGAAACACCAAGATAAAGTCTGTAGTACACATGAGACATAGTGAAACGGTGTTAAAACTGTTACTGTACTGATGGTCTTCAAAGTAACATAGTTCAAAGTTCAACATGAAATTTACTTCTATTCTGTTAACACATGTTTACACATTTCTGTTATACTACACACAATGGATTAGTTCTTGATAAAATCCTGCTCTATATTTTTAATGAAATATGTTTTTACACTACAGAAGTATTAATTGATTAATTGACCAAAAAAGAGAACACGAACACAAAATATTTTATTTAAATAAATATCATTATTGTGAATTCTTTTGGCCACAATAATTGTGTAGTGAAAATCTGATATTATGACAGCCCTAATCCATTCAGTAAAGATTAATATTTTCAACAAGGGTTGACTGTAGTTACCTTAATATAATGAGTGATCTGGTTGGCGATGTACTCCTGGAAGCTTCCCTCCAGCCCGTGGAAGATTACAGTATGGTACTGTTCCACCTGACCACGAGCAAAAACACAAGTGTTTGGTTGCCTATGCCAAATATTTTATTTACGCGTGCTTTAATGAAGGCTCAAGTGTATCTTAGAGTGGGTTTTGTGATCTCACATTACTGCACGTTGCCATGCATGTGACTTTGGTTACAACATTAAAACACACAAATAGTAACCACTGGTCTCATGTGCCAATCTGTGCTGTTGTAAAGAATATTACTGCCGGTCACCAGCACGAGATTTTGAACTTTAAAGTTATCCAGTAACAGTTCTCTGACAAGCTCAAACCCTTGTCGGTCAACTTACCAGGCGAACGTAGTTCTGCAACAGCTGTAGAGGTACCAGAGAGTCGTACGTCATCTCGTCCAGAGCAAACTCTGACAGGCCTGACAGAGAGCAAAATCATAGCAGCTATGAGCCATAAATCAGACCAACACGGTCTATCAAAGAGCAAAACACACATGGGAGGCCATTAAAGATCAGGAAAGCTGTGTGAAATGGATTTGAGCGAGGGCTTCACAGGGCTGTTTTGACATGCCATTGCTCGAGATGGAATATTCTGGAGCACAGCTAAACCTTAAGGTCATGTGATGACAGAAAGCACAGCGTGGTTATTCATTAAAGCGTGACAACTCTGCTGATTCTTTCTATCACACGGGTGTAAATCTTTCTGTTTTACCAAAAGAGTGCTGGAATGACCAGCTTATATCAGCACATATTTGGTGCTGGTCTAATCTGAAGATATACACAGAAAAGACCCTTAAATCTAGCTACACAGTCAGTTTAGCACAATTTACTGAAACGAAAGTGTCATTTGTGGGTCTGCCACTTTTCAAACAATGCATAACTGGGCTGAAGGCTGTATAGCTCACCTTTAAGATGTAAGGTGATGCGCTGACTCAGACGCTTACGAACGAGGTCCCAAGGAGACTGAGACAACTCCTGTCTCAGCAGCCAGACGGCATCACCTACAAACAAACACGATAATCTTTTTTTTTTACTTAGGACAAAGAAAACCATTCACACACCTGTTCTCTTACAGTGAAACAGAAATGTTATCTTTATTGAGAGCCGTATTAAACTACTGTAGTATGTCAACTTGAGAGCATTGGAAAGGAACTTCAGATTTTCCTCCACAAATCCTCTCTTAAAGACTCGTCACATTGCTCTCTGTAGACCCCATCACATCATTCTGACATCTACTTTTGCTGTTTGGTAACATCTTGTCTTAAGGGAGCAGTTGATTGTAAACAGAGAATGAAGTGGTGAAAGAAAATGTGCAAAAGAGTAATAGAGACCGGCGGGGTGTGAAAGAGATAGGTGAGAACTTAGAGAAGGCTAGTTTATTTTCAGCAGCCCTGCGTGACAACCTTCGGGTCGAGCCAAGCTCAATTAGGCCCCCGTCCCACGTCCTTCCCTACTTGGCCCAGCGTGGCATTGGACAACACCCAGAACAAGAGCCATTTCAAATTCATGCGCACCGCAGCCAGTGTCAGCGCAACCGACAGAGCTCACACGAGTAAATAACACCACACAGTTTGTGTGTATATGTGCGGTTTAGCATTTAATGAACTGGCTCACACTTTAGTGCTTTCCATATTCAGATGTTTTGTATCACAAATCACACCGGTGGCAGATATATTTGATACATTTAAACATATATTAGGCTATACGGGCTCTATGCCCGTCTCTTTTTCGGGCATCTATGACAACGGGAGATTGAAATTGCTGAGGTAGGGAAATTAAAACTTGAAGTGACCGAGGGCAGTTCAGGAAGCCCTGCAGCTGTTCTGAAGGCCGGGGTCGTCCGAGAATAGACGATGCAAACGTGTCTCTGGTCTACAGCTTGCTTAGAGGTTTTGAAGTTTTGTTTGAATAAGTAGTGCAAATGTGACCATGGTCTTGTTGCATCCCATGCATGGTTCAAATCTCAAGATGAAATCTCTGTCTCATGTGTCAACCCCAACATTAGAAGAAATGTGTTATTTCCTACATATCAAATATGCACCTCTTGGAAAAGCAGAAATGCAAAATTGATAAAATTGGTAACAATAAATTGAAATTAAATTTGAAAAATTGGTATCAATATCAGACTAAGACAAACTAAGACCTTCTGTGTTCCTAAAAATGTTGAAGGTAAAAACTATTTTTTTGCTCTATTACTAAACTTTGCATATTATGTACAGATTTAGCGGAGGTAATAATATGAATTGATTGTAGATGTGTACCTATGATCACAGAGGCTATGCTGTCAGTAGACAGGCCCAAAGTGTCCACCCTCCCCAGTCCTTCCTGTAGCTCCCAGCTCCCACAAACCAGTTGCAGGTGATTGGTCAGCAGGTCACTTAAACTCTGGGCTAACTCCTCCCAGCTGGTGTGGCGCTGAATTGTAACTTTGCCAATAGTGCAACCATCCTCCAGGAGATCCACAGGGCAAAGACGCTCCGGTGAGTCCATCAGCACCTGCACAACCACCGTGTACCAATCTAAAGAAAGTACAGGCAGATAAAACAGCAGTAAAAAAAATCAATACCTTTATATTAATGGAGTATATTGTGCTCTAAGTTTACAGATTTTTATTTTTAAACTAAACTCACCCAGGTTCTCCAGCAGGTTTTTGCAGTCATCTGTGGCAACATCATGTATGGTGCGATTGCATTTATCCCTCTTCTCCATGTCCTGTTGACTGTGGTTACATAAAACCTCCAGACATTTCTGAAAAGAACAGGTTCAAACTGTCAGTTTAAAAGCAACAAATCAATGAACCCCATTGACTTGACCATAGTAATTTTTATTCCTACTATGGAAAGTCAATAGGGTCCAATTTTTGGGTGAACTATTCCTTTAATGCAGGATCTTAGACATGTAAACATGACACCTTATAGCCCCTGGAGGCAGCAATGTGGGCAGCAGTCCAGCCGTCCAGATTACTGTGGTTGAGGACGTGGCTGGCATTGGTCACCCCAGGGTGTGGGAGCTCCTCTCTGAGGTCTCGATGGGACACAGAATGACCCAGGTCTGGATTAGGAGACGGGTGGTGAAGCAGGAGCTTGAGAGGGTCCACATGACCTGAACTGACTGCAGCGTGTAAAGCTGTGCAGTTATCCTATAAACCACACACTTAATTAGTGCACAAACATATGCTAACATAAGTCACACACAGATATAATGCAAAATAAGATGAGCCAACAAGCAATCGTGACGATAGAAAATCATCTTAAATTAGACATTAAGAAATCCCCAGAATATTTTTGGCCAAGTAAACAAGAACAAACTGAGACATCCGGTGCATAATTAAGTGTTACTAAAATAGGGACCATAATTACTCTGAGCAACACAGAGACAGCAACATGCCCACACTTAACTGTTAAAGTAACCATGGAGATGAATAGAGGGGGATGTGTTTCCTAACGTGTTTAAAGATGCGGAATGCAATTGACATTTTAGAGACATTTTAGTGCAAGAGTGGGAACTCACAGTGGTGACATGTGAACGATCTGCTCCTGCGTCCAACAAGACTTTCACACACTCCACATGTCCCTGCTCACATGCCAGGAAGAGAGGAGTCCTTCCATGAGAATCCTCTCTCTCCACATCAGTGCCACATTGAACAAGAGCTTTCACACACCTAGCAATGCCATAGCAGTTAGGATTGTCATCAAGCTGGAGACACTGAAACTCATAGACCTGATATTAACATCTTTTATTGTTGATCTGATTACAAAGCTCTATACAGGTGTAAATAAATCCTATCACTTAAACCACATTTGGATGTAGTCAAAATACACGTTATTATGATGTATTTGTGCTGTAAACACTAGTCTTATCTTATCACTTAGCAAAAACACACCAACATAGTAAGTGATGTGCATGTAGTCATGAAATCAGAGATCCTCCCGTGGAAACCGCAAGCGGGCAGAAGAGACATGCTTGTTACTCAAAGCATAAACAGCGATATATCTCACCTTCACCCGAGATGTTAATACCAGGTTTACACATACCATAAGTCATATACAGTATAAGCAAAAACACTATGTGCTAAAGCATTACTGCTTCCAAAAACACAATAAAACAATTACAAAACAATAAAGAGTAACTCCTCTGTGAGCTACAATGCCACACTGACAAACAGAGGAGAGGCAAAGACTTACCCGTGGTGACCGTTTTCGGAGGCGGCATGTAATGCCGTTAATCCCGTTTCGTTGACAGAATCAGCAGAAGCCCCTGAAGTCAGCAGCAGATTCAAGCAGTCTATAGAAGAGATGTACATTTACATAATCAAATAAATCTACACTATGTTTATGTACACTATTCATTATTTTACTTAAAAAACAAGTCACTATATAATATCTACAACACTTGCAAACCAGTAAAACTTAAAAGAATAGTCCACTTAAATATGAAAATGGAAAGTACGAATGATTTATTCACCCTCAAATATTCTTACATTCTTACATATCATGAAACACACGTGACAACTAGTCACAGGACACGCAAGAACCAATAAGATTGAAGTTATTGACATGCCGCCATATTTGAACTTAAAATATTAACAATTTTCTCTCACAAATGCCATTTATTAATCCACTCGAGTCATTTGAATTACATATATGATGGATTTATGTGCTTTTTGAAGCATTACAAGAAGGTATTTAAATATAAAATTATTAACTTGTGTTCAAAGGATGGAATGAGGGCAAATAAACATGACAGAATTTTTATATTTGGGTGAACTACTAATTTGACACCAACCGAAGCAGCCAATGAGCTAAAAGCACGCAAAGCAAGTTTCAGTGTCTTTTATGCATAAATATGCTAATCTTTACAGCACATACCTGTGTGTCCATTTAGAGCAGCAGAGATCAAGGCAGAGGTTAATTCATGTTGGTGGTGATGAATATCCAATAGTGGATCTTGGTTAAGCAGCATAGACAATAAAGTGACATTTCCCTGGGAAGCAGCTTGGAGAAGAAGGGTTTGCCCGTCATCCAGGGGGACGGGGTCACCGCAGGTTAGCGAGGGAACTATGGAGGGACACCAGCCTGGGAGGGTTCAAGCAACAGCAGTAACTAGTGAGGCTGGGTGCTTTTGTTGTGTCAAAATGTGCTCTTTCAAAACATTAACCCTAACGAATAACTTCAGCTGTTATTTAATAGGCAGGTGCCAATAGAAACATACTGACTAAAGCAAATACTCTGTAGTTATTCTCCAGGGAGAAGTATATTTTAAAAAAACAAACCATGCCACACAGTCAAAACAAAGGGTAAATGTTTATGCAATGTACACATTTTGCCACAACGCAAAACGCATAATTATTCTTAAGGGTGTATCTGCAATCCACACCATCTACATTACTGAATCTATAAAATAATTATTTTTCAAGTCAACGAAATATAAAAGAAAATAAAAGAAAAAACTCAACCGGATAAATGAAATCATATGTAATCAAATTAGGATAAATTGTGCAGCGGGCTGTTTATGCCACAATAATTGAAGTCATGCATCACAAATCATGTCAGTCAAACTGAAATTCTAAACATGAGCTAATTTTGTGACACACAACCATTAGTTAGCATTAGGAAGATGGCAGCTAAAGCAAAGAAACTTGACAAAGCAATGAGAATAGTGTGGGTAAACTGGTACCTAAGTTGTATCTTGCACTGTAAATGTAACTACTCTAGAATCTGAGCACTAATGCTAAAGGCAGTGTAAACAGCGTTGTCTCTAGGGATTTTCTATGTTTATTTGTTAGTCGAAGGGGTTAAAGCGAGAGAAACAGAGATAGAAAAATATATCAAAGCTGTTTGAGGTCCAGCGGGAAGCGTGAGAATACTGAGTTTCTTTTCTGGGTTAAAACGGGTGGCAGAAAGAGCAGAGGAGCCTCATAGAGCTGCCATGGCCGAGTGACTGCAGAGAAAAGGAGAAAAGTGCTAATTTTTACCACATTGGTTATGACAGTTTGCTACTGACGTCTCTCTGAGCTACCGTGTGGATTAGTCTCTAGTGACAACGAAGAGGAAGATTCTGGTGGAATACTTGCTCTGCCTTCACTGGGAATTACAACTGTCTTTTTCTGGTGCTGTCACAGAGCTATGGAGAGGCCTGCAGAGACAGGGTGGTATTTGGAAATGTGAAAGAACTATAAAGCTTCTGACACTGTATTTGGAGCCGTCACATATGTTTGGTTTACAGGCCAATGTGTCACAAAAATGACTCTACATAAACTAAACACTGTAAAAGACCACAACTTTCACTTTAAAGATATCCGTCCATACTTCTCATACCAAAAATCAGTCTAAGTAAAAGCTATTGTGGATAAAAGCAGAGAGCCGTGTAGAAGAAAGTGCAATCACAACAAATACAATCATATATTGGTTAGTTGTCCAGGAACTTCCAAGAAACCATGGAATATAACATTTGTTGAACGAACAAGCTTGCTGAGCTTCTCTAGGTAAAACAAAGACAAAGGTAGTGGCTTGAATGTAATGAGGTGATTACAGAGATATTGTGGGAACAGGTTAGTGGTGGAACACAGGAGAACCATGCTGGAGTGGAATGGGTGGAAAGGGAGAGAGCAGCCTCTGGCATCAGCTTCAGAATAGAGTTGGTTACAGGAAAGTCCCAAGAAATCCGCTGTATCAAGTATGAGTCGATATGTAAACCTGACCTATCTGGAACTGAAGCATGGATAGGTGTCTTCAAGAACTTTACAAATGTTCTTCTACTGGTTACTTATATTTGCTATGCTACGTTTTGTATAGGCTTACTACCTGCAGGTTACCATAGGTCTATGTTCTCCTTGGCTAGGACTTACTGGACAATGCATCATGAATAAAAAGGAGGGAGTCAGGATGTAAGTAAGGGTGAAAACGTAGCACCCTTTTACCTGATGCTGCTGCCAGGGGGCTGCCCGGGTGCTGGGAGCTATGGGACGAAACACTAGCAGGTTTTATGGAGGGGCTACTGACAATGGTAGCTGTAGTGGTGGTGACAGGGGAACACTCCAAACATGCTGTTGAAGGCTGCGGCACCCACGGCCAGTCAGTGAAGGAAGCACCCACCTGTGACGCAGTCAAGGCTGGGACTGTACCGCCCAAATCTAAGGAGGGTTTTGGCGGAAGCTGAGGGGTGGGAGTTGATTTGGCAAGGCCCACCCCCAGCCCTGTTCCTAGTGGCCTGTTGGCTTCACCTACTACTTTGATTGGTGGGTGAGGAGGGGACGGTGTCTGGGACAGTCCTGGTTTTTTGGGTGGTATAGGGGGTGGGTTACCCCTATCGATGCGGGCAACAGTTGGTGATTTAAGGCCTATCTGGGGGTGGCCTAAACGGCCAGCGAAAGGCCCCCCTTCAGATACGGAGTGTGGCAGACCAGGCCGAAGGGCTGTAGGGGGTCCACCTGCTGGTGGGCTCGTGAAGCGGGAGAGAACTTGTGTGACTGTGTGGCGTGCCTGTTGCTTGGCTGCAAAGTTATCTCGATTTGTGGGAGAGAGGTCCCGTGAAGGAGGGCTCTGGGTTGCTGTTCCATTTTGGTCCTGCTCCGTGGCAGAGGGTTGGAATTTGTAACGGGCTGCCTGGACACGGGGGCTGACTCCAGTTGGCAATGTAGCGGAGCCATGTAGAACCGTTTGGCCCTCTCCTCCATTTTCCGCCTGAGAGATTCCATGGTGTAGCCCCCGTCCGGCACTGGAGGTCTTAGGAAGATTCATGCTAGCGTAGTTGCTGCCCGCAGGCTTCACAGGGATGGTGAGCGGCACCTTCTTTGCCCCTTCATTTTCCAGCGGTGGGTCTGTCTGAGAAGAGGCAGTCTTACAAACAGTTGACTCAGTGCCCACGGCCACAGATGCCACGGACTTGGGTTTAGTTGGGGCAGGGACAGGTGCAGTTACTGGAGTCGGCTGTGATGGGGCATCTTTGCATCGTTCAGTTCTTAGCTGCTCCACCTGCTGGCGTAGACTCTCGCTTTCAGCCCGCAGCTCTGTGGCACGGGCCTCCTCGCGGCTAAGCCTGGCACGTAGCTGCTCTCGCTCTGTGTCAAACTCGGCTAGCTGTTTCTCCATCTCTGCCTCCATCTGTTGGCTACGACGGCGCTCGGCTGCCAGCTCCTCCTCCAATCGTTCTGCAGAACGGCCATCCTGCTCCGTGCGGGACGAGAGCTCCTCGAAGCGCTGGGTTTCTTCGACCACACGAGCAGCTAGCTGCTTGCATTCATGCACCAGTGACATCACCACGTGCTTGTTTTTCTCTCGCTCATCCTTTAGCTGAGCCGACAGCTTCCTGTGCTCCTGCTCCAGGCTCTGCAGCTGCAGTTTCTCCATCTCGAGCTAGACACAGCAGCAGCAAATGTGAGTCTCAGAGAAAGCAGATAACACACACAAGATATATCTGACATAATATATACTTGATTAATAAACAATAAAAGTCAGTCTCTTTGGCCATGTACACACTGCAGCTAAATTTGAATTTGTTACTTTACCTCTTAGTGCTCAGCGTGTTCTGTACACACACATTATACGAAGTGACAATATTCTACAAACAAATTAACTGCCGGACTTAAACAAACAGAACTATAGTTCACAGCCACATTTAGATGCAGTTATCACTTAAACCTTTGTAGTAGGTACATGGCATCTGACAAATACAATTAAAGTGGAGAGCCTTTAAGAAAAACAGAGTTACATCGAAACAACATCCTTAAATTACAAATTAGTTACTTAAAATGAACATTTAATAAATGTATGCTTACAGCTAAGTGCAGCTCCATCCATATCAGTTTTCTAAGCCACATAGTTGACAGAAAAAAAAATGCTACTAATTATACTAATAAACTCTACATCTATTTTAGGGTTTACTGACTTTATTAGTAGCACGTTTGTTAAGCATGTCAGGGGATCAGTAATCAGAGAAAGCACAAGGTCAGGTTGGACTGATGACTTCATGCTTGACCTTTGAGTTATAAGTTGCTTTTAATAGGATAATCAACAGGCAACTGAATAAGAAAATATGACTATTTCCTATGAATCATGATGACAGTGGACAAAAATTGCTTTTAAACTATACAACATCTAACCATAAACAACACTACTGCATTATAAACATTTGCTCATTGTGACTATTGAGAGCATATAAGCTGTTACATTTAACTAATAATGCAATAGAAGAATTGTCACCATAACAACAAGCACTGAGTGTTTATTATTGGAACAAAGAGTTCAATTGTCTCCTGTCAAAGACACAATGACATAAATATATATGCACTACTTTGCTGTATATAAAAGATATCCTGTAATATATAATATCCTAAAACACAACTGAAGCCATGATAGTGGGCACGCTTGATATCTAGTCTGCAGAAGTGTGTAAGTGCTGTGCAGTGATGGGTCAAAGGTCACCTGCAACAAGCATGCCTGTGGGTGTTTTTAAACTCAAGGACAGTTTTGATATCATGTAGCTCATATACTCGGTAGCCGTAGCTCATATTGTGTAATATAGATGTACGGATGTGTTTGGCAGAGCGTTTTTGAGCTTAGCATCCATTTCTCTCCTTCTCTGACACCTCCTGCATTCTGTCATTGCTTTCCCTGCCTGAGGCTTTCTGTTTTTAAGCCGGGCATACACTGTACAACTCTCTGCTTTATGAGGGTTTCTTTATCATATTTTACTGTATGACCTGTGTGAGATCTTTGTGTAAATGCAGAGGCAGATTGCTACAGATTTTTTTATGCCATACTGTACAAAACACATCTTAGAAAATGCAGAAATCTGTCATGATTCACAAAACAACAGCAAAATCATACAGCAGGCTTTCTATGGACTATTCTTTTATTATTGCTTGCAAGTTAGAATCTGAACTAATAAGTCTTCATTTCCTGTCATCATCTGTGTCAGAACAGCATCAATAAAGACTTCCAGCATATTACTAAACATACATGTGCAAACTAGAGTAACATTCCCAGAATAACCAGAATATATCAGCATAACCTCTGACAGCAAAATCAATCACACTAAGAAAATCCTATAAAAATGACTAATTTCACATTTGTGTACAATTAGAATAAATCAAAACTTCTCTCACACAGAAAACTCTTTTTGTACTCTCACCGTGTTAAACACACCTACACACAGTGAAATGTACAGATATTGAGGTCTTACCCTTTTCTGTCTGCTCTCAGCAGCCGAGAGCTGGGCAGACATCCTCTCCTGCATCTTGCGGCAGTGAGCCATAACAGCTTCCAGCACGGTGATGGGATTCGCACTAACAGCCCTGCGGTCCTTCGTACCTGTTCCCGACTCAAAGTCTCTTTGCAGGGCGAGGAACGGGTCCGTCAGACTGAACTGTCCATACCTCTCCTGTAGAAAAACCTCTTTCCTTCGAGCCTGTGAGAATGAGAAGAAACAAATATAATACTATAGATCAGACCATGTTTACATGCAGCTTTTCCAGTCATGGAAAATTCTTGTTGAAAGTGTTATTTTCAGGAATACAGAAGTTAACCTGTTAACTGTCACCATGTTTTTTTCTCTATGCACTTTAATATTATATAATTGAATTACAATCTAATCATGACAAACTATATATTGATGGAAAGATGTAAGAATCAAGAATAAATATTTGACAAATTTTCATAACAATAAACACCAAAAAAGTAATACAAAATATTGTTTTTTTTTTAAATACCTATTTTTTTTTATTTAAAGGTACTTTAGTTTGTATAATGCATTTTCATGTGTTATCAGGATAAATACAAATCTGAGCATCATTCTCATGTCAAAGTGGTACCCGTGGGATGCTGGTAAATCAAGTGGTGGAGCTTTGGCAAATAAACCTACAACTGTCCACAGTTGTGACACAGTAGAAATCTGTCATTGAAACTTTTCCAGTGGGGACTTATTACCCCGCAGACATATCTCTACTATTAATAAGGCTGAACATTATTTATAATAGAAGCATCATCTACTTTATATGCATAGGCATTTCCAGTCCTCTTAATACAACCTGACATATTACACTCAAATACGCACGCTCACACAGAGAGCAGGTTAGGATTTCTCCAGGCGAGATCATTAAACCCAGCGTTTACTTACACCTGTCAAGACCAGCTGGTCATATCAACACTGCAAACAAAACTTAATGACCAATGGCAACCAACAATATACAAACGGGACATTTTCCTGGAACCAAATCAACATGTTTGTTTGATACTGTATGTCTCTGCAATAAACACAGGTGCAAGTAGCAATCATTTGAAAGAAATAAAACCTTAACTTTTTGGGAAATGATCATTGAGTTAAAGAATTATGTTACGCTTGGCTGCATTGGGCGATGACTGCACGGGCAATGGATTAAATGAGCATGCGGGTGCTATTTACAATAGTCCGTCTTATCAGTTAGGACTATACATCAGTTGATTCATATTCATAAGCAAAGCCTATACAGTTTATACTTTACATTATAAATGTTCACAATGCAGCTTATTGTCCAACTGTTTCTATGTTCGTGCATAAATGCACCTTTTGCAAGAAAAAACACAGATGCAGTAAAACGATTCCAGCAACATTATAAGTGAGTCTGTCCTCACGAAGCATGCTTCAGTGTCATGCAACCCACTGGGCTGATCTACAGGCCCCATCTGCCCAGGAAGAGCAATGCTATAAAACAAACACGCAACTCAAATGGTGGAGATAATCTACAAGTTCGCACTCTAGATGGTGTCCCTATTTAAAGCAGCCTGTGTACTGAACTCATAAGAACAGCGTTAAGAGCACAAAGCATCCCAGAGGCTGAAGCCCTCAGAGCGCTAGTGCCTCACCAAAGAAGGAGATAATCATCCTGCAGAAGAACAAACACACACATATACAATCCCCAGAATGGATGACTCCATTGCGATCGGTTTACTTCTGCTGTACATCACAGCTTTCAAAGGCATAAAAGTTCCCTGAGTGAGTTGCTTTCAGTCCACTTAACATGAACAAATGATCAGTGGTGGACTAGAAAGAGAGCAGGCTTATTTCATTATGAGAGCAGACTGCCATATGAGTGGGATATAAAAAAGAGAGGCAGATGCAGATCAAAGGAACTTTCATGGACGGACAATATTTCTTAGAGTTTGAGGGGGAATGTGCCATATATTTGCATTGTCTGTGGTGTTTTAATAATGCAAATCAGGTAACGGCACAACGGCACATGTGAATTCCTGCCTGTCGTGCCACGTACTACAGATCATCGAGTCAAATATATCTTAATCTAATGTGTCCTCTTAACAATTCTATTGGTAACTGCATAAATAATGAAAGAAGCACAGCATGTGCACAATTGCAAATTTAAAGCATACTCTTGTTACAAAGACCTACAACTGTGAAACAGCTAGTAAACACTGCAAAGTATAGTGAGAGAGAGAGAGAGAGGGGGAGAGAGAGAGAGAGGGGGAGAGAGAGAGAGAGAGAGAGAGAGAGAGAGAGAGAGAGAGAGAGAGAGAGAGAGAGAGAGAGAGAGAGAGAGAGAGAGAGAGAGAGAGAGAGAGAGAGAGAGAGAGAGAGAGAGAGAATGAGGAGGCGAGAGTGTCAAGGCAGATAGAGAATGAAGGCTTTTGAGATTCTCAGCCATCTGGCACTTTCCTCTAGACTTTCACAAATCTCTTTTGTAATAACTGTGGCTGTTGTCGTCCCTCCTCTTTCATATACACTACTTTATCTGTCTGTCAAAGGGGTCAGAAGCCACGTGAAACATACCGGCTGATATCAAGAATAAAGATGATCCTGTTTAAAGTAAAGTAACTGGGTTTGTTACTGTACCTTTATAACTGTCCTCATAGTTCTGGCAAAAATATCATAACAATTTGCAAATGGACATGGAAAAAAAGTAAAAAATCAATGGTATTGTAACTAGTTTGTCTGACTTTCCAATGGCTAAATGGGACAAAAAAAACCTTGTTAAAACAGCAGGAGTCTTGCTGAAGTTCAGACTTCAGACGTGTCTTTAGCATGGTATTATTAGCATTAACCTTTATAGGCAGCCACTGGGTGATTGAGGGGTTTCAGAGCAAACCGCCAAAGGGAAAGAGACCCTGAAAATGAATAGAGGAAGAGAGGGAGACAAAGACTTTATTCATGAATAAAAATGATTACATATCCTTCTGTGTAGTCAGACAGTATAAAAAAAATGAAAATTTGAAATGAAAATGAAATGAAAAATAGGTGAAAAAGGTGTTTGGTTGAAATGATGGTTCTTGTTAAGCCATTTCAAAGATATTAAATATCATTAATGATTAAAATATATCTATTTACAATACTTTTACTACAAACCCCTGTTTGTTTATTAAAATTGCAATAAAAAATAAATCAAGGAAAAGAAAGACGTTTGGTTGAAATGATGGTTCTTGTTAAGCCATTTCAGATATATTTTATATATATACTGTATATATATACAATAACATAATATAACATAATATAACTATATACAATATTTTTACTACAAACCCCATATATTCTGCCTTTTCTGAAGAATCCAAAAGCCACTTTGACTAAATATATTTTATTAAGTAAGGCCAAGCTAAGTCTATCGCAAAAGATAAAGCAATTATGAATACAAGCCCATCACCACAAACCCCCAAAATCTGTTGTGGACCTCCATCAGTACCTCTCAGACTCATTACACTAACTAAGAGAGGTTAACCCATGAGAAAGAAGAAAGTGCCTTGTCTGTACTGCCTCTCTTTGAGTGTGAGTGTGTGTCCAAAGACTCTCACAAGGGGCCTTTCAATTAGATCGACACAAAGCTGACTTTATGAGACAAGGACTTCCGCAGCTCCTGTCTCCTTACCCGAATGCAAGATGGAAAGGCATCAGCTCAATGGAGGAGAAGAGAGGATTGAAGAGGGGGTTTAGTCTTTGATCATTAGAGTTCTGTTTGTATAAAACACAACAAAACATTCTGAGATCCTTGATGTTATTTTATTCTCAGTTCATGGCTGTTTTCTAGGGCAAATTAAATGCATTTTTGATGACGATCAGGCAGTATAACATATGGCATGGGGTCTGTGTATTGTTTATTTCTTTTAAGTAAAAAATAGGGCAGGAGAGGTTTTAAGGGTTTGTATTCGAGGAGACAGGGAAGGCGACCGGATGGGGTCTAGAAGGCCCTAAAGGAAGGATCTGGGCATTTCCTACAGTCCTTCAATGAAATCCACCAAAACCAACTACCATCTGTCATACACCTTCTCATATAAGTCACATTTGACCTAATAAAAACAAGGTTTCCACCAAACGCATCACTTGTACACTAGACTAACACTAGACTGGTTTCTGATTAAAAAATTAATTTTTTAAGCAGGCAAAAATGACAATACTGAGCAATTTGTCAAATTTCTATTAAAAGCAGTAATCGAATTAGTGAGATGCTGCTGAGTGGAGCAGAATAGTACAGACAGGGTTAGAGACACAATCAATAACTAACAATTCAGGCAATGAGGGAAGCATGCCCTTTTAATTAGATGCTGTCCGTAAAACCTATCCAGCAGGGAATATCAAACTGAATGCAAAAAGCATGTGTCAAAAACAACCCAATGCTTGATCTCTTAATGAAAGCTATTCAGGTTCAGGCATCAAAAAGGATTTATAAATTAGTCTAACTAGCAAAGCTTCCCCTGAGAACACACTCTGTATATATAACCAGACGGAAATGTTATTGCCAAGAGATCATTACTATCATGAGTTCTCAAATATGCTTTACAGTAATTGTAAATTGAACTTCGATGTTGTCCAAATATTTTGGGGGGAATATAAACATATTATATACATTTATAGAAAGCCTAAGAAGTCTGAGAAGACACTTGAGTTATAACTAGACCTGCTTTTTACTCTTTCAAAGACAGCATTACACGGCACATAAAGTGAAGAGGATCTGTCATAATCCCATATGCATATTCTGCTTCTAGGTCAGATTCATATTAGGTTATCTACTCTACACACACATCAGATTTCCTTTGAGATTAATTTATGAAAATTATCTCACGCTAACATCTCTTGTATGGCTGAGTAGCAGAGCCAACGTCAGATTTACTGTGGCCATATTTAAAGATGAGGATTTAACTTGAACAAAACACACATGCTTATGCACACATAATGTTCTTCTACGTTATATAAATGTTCAGCACTCCAGGCATATTTCCGAATGATGTGGAATACTGTATGAAGTAATGATTCACAACCAACCCTAAATTTCCCCTCCTGTTAACGGTAAAACAACATTGCTCAAACGTTTGAATTCAGCCCTGCAAGTTCTTACATAAAGAGGTCACAGCAGGGGCTCACTGGCATTTACAGTACAACAGAGAATTGCACTCTGCCAAGGAAAATAGAAATGATGCCTTGAAGTCGATGAAAAGCAGGCATTACGTTGCCACAAATACAGTAAGCGAAAAACACCAAGGTGAATCATCACGTCAGTAGAAAAAGGGAAAGCCAAGTAACCCCAGCGTGCTATAATGACAAGTGCCTGTTAAGCATACATTGAGGTTTTCACACAAACAAAACCATACATTAACTAAGATGCACTTAGAAAGATTAAACCACAAGCAATTGCTACACACCACATAAACCAACGCCGCTGCTGATTGGCTGATGAAGAGCCCAGGCCACATTCCACTATTCACAGTAAAATTTACAATGTATTTATGAGTAACAATGTATGGGGTGGCACTGTAAATCTGTACAGAGGTCACCTTTGCTTTAAACCAAGTTACATTTAGTGCATAACATTGACACCTCACATATACAGTAAGCATTTACAGTGACTATTTATAGTGACATCATTACATAAGCAAGGCATAGACACTTTAATTATTTAACACAGCTAAACGCATCATGGTATAAGGAGGAAACGGCTTGGGGTTGGTGGATGTGTCTCCCTTCAAGCCATCGAAACAGACTTTGAGTTTCAGTGCATTTCCGCCACTAGATCGACAGGCACTGCTGGAATGCTAAAATTGGTCATGGCTCTCTAATGATGCTTGTGGCCTATTTAAATGACGCTCTCACATTTCTAAGCAGCGCTCTGAAGACCGATCTATAAAAATCCAATAAACGTGCAAAACCCGTAGTCTGCATGCAACTTTAAAATGAATATACCCTGGGTATAAAAAATGCATTATTTTCTCATATACTGTAATTTGAATTATACAGTCAGACTAAAGAAAGCTTCAGATGATGTTGTATATAGAAAGAGTCTTCTGTCTGTACTGAACTACATGTATTGCAAGCATGAACCGTATGATGAGGCAACTCCATTTTGAGTGACAGTGTTTCTTTTTCTCAAGGAGCTCATACAAGCACAAAATGGATGACTGATTTTTATGAATGTGAAATATCCCCAATAAAAAGAGATTGAGGATAACTCCACATATTGCTAATAGCCTATTCTTTGTCTCAACTACGACAAATTGTTCATCATTAGTCCAACAAACTAATAAGACTCTGGGAAATATTCTTTTCAGCTGTATCTATGAGCCTGAGGAGTTTTATTCTGTATTTTTCAAGCTGTTTGCTTAGAAATATCATGCTATTTATTTTGAGGATGCACTTAGTGTAGTCTGGGGGGAATGTAGGAGTCTGTGCCACATTCTGGCTTGATACTATAATAATTCTCCTACACAAACAGCTCAATAACGCAAATATAGAACCCAAAATAAAGTCTCAGAGGAGTAAAAGACTACGTCACAATTGACGTTATGGTTTGTTTAAGTGCACGGCTTGTTAAGAGAAAAACTAAGATCTTTGTGAAATGTAATGGCAACAGCACTGACATCCTCCAGAGAGCCTGATGAAATAGGAGGACAGGAGTGGCTGAGGTAAGGAAGGAGGCTGGCAATAGACCAGTAACTGGGTCTGGATGGAGTGGCTGTCCTGCCTTTCAGCTCCCAGTGAGAAATAGCCTGTCCTCAAACACACTGACGTTTAAAAGACTATTCAGCTTCTCGTTTTGGTTTGACTTTTATGGAGAACAGAGGTTTAAAAATGACTTAGTGGTTAAGAAATATGGACAACCAGAGGTTTTAGGTTCAAATACCAAATCTTATTTATGAGCTGCCATTGTGCCCTTAACAAAGAAACTTAAATATATTTTATATTCTCTCTCAGAAATATATTAAATGCATGCATACAAGGGACCCAACTTTATATCTTAAGAGATGTATATATTTATTAAACCACTTTCTTGTACAGCATCTCTTTGCAAATAAAAGCACTGATACAAGATTACTAGATGTGCGATTCATAAACGCTGTGTCAGTCGGCAAGCAAGGACACTTACATTTCCACCCTCAAAAGACTACAGACAGCAATTTGTATGCTGGAAGGATCTTGGATCAGCCTAATTTCAGAACAGCGTCATATCTCCTTAGACAGTGGGAAGGACAAAACAGCCCCAGAAGAGCTACGCATCAACAAAGGCCTGACTAAAGTCTCTCACTTTCATCTCGAAGACTCTAGCTCTCAGTGATAATGTAGAAAAACATATATCTTTATAAATAAATATAGAATTTGGTAGATTGCAAAAGTTTAATGATCTACACCAGACTTTAGTTAGACTAGACAACATATTCAATTTTCTGTCACAGATAACAAGACTGCACACTATGTAAGTACAGGCTGTTCAATATGCTGTCTATTTTTCACCTGAGAAAACATTGAAAAGTCATCTTTTCAAAACTTTCCAGACAAATTAACTCAGGGAAATGTGTATCAGATGTGATATCGGACATAATTTTTGGGTACATTTTGGACAGACTGTACTTGCACGCCTGACAGTTTTGTAAAAGAAGTTAAACAAGCTGTCGACTCCAACTAAAGCTAATCAGCATATTCTCTATACTATGTACTGTATCTGTCATCACAAACAAAAAATGACACATTGCAAGCATTAATTTGCATTTTCCTAATCTTCTTTAATTAACATCTCAGGCTCACTGTAATTCATGGAGGAAAAGTGTATTTGTATTTAGACTTTGGAAATGTAACGGCTTAACAATAGATAATGTTGGGATGTCTGTGTGCTGTTAGGCTGTGGGGGTTAAGACAACATTTTCACATCATAAGCTTAATCTCTCTAAAACAGAGCCCTGTGGAGCAGCGGCTGTCAGATCCACAGAGCTGGTCTTTAGCCAAAAATAACAACAAGTTAACATGGTGCCCATGACCTGAGGACTCGCTCACACAGCTAATCACCCAAACACACTTCCTGTTACCATTACATTTAAAGTCACCAAGAAACAAGTTGTGATTGTCTTTTCCCCCCTATTGTGAGGTATAGCCGAGTGAAACGGCTTCTAAAATAAGAAAATAAAGGACGGGACTTGGTCTCATCCATCAGAAACTGATTGGATCGTGGTAAGTGGGCTTTTCTAACAAAACACAAGGATGATCAACTGCAGCGAGTCTGCGATAACCCTGCATCATTCCCATAACTTCATTTCGAAGGAGGTTGGAGGTTACCATTTATAAATAAAGATTGATTGATAAATAAAGAGGGTGCATAATTTTAAGAAAAACAAAATAGACAAAAAATCATTGATGAAAAATTGAACACCACAATATTCCATATTAAATGTCATTTTTGATTTCATGGAGTATTTAACAACATAAAATTCAAAAAGGCACTTAAAACTCCACATAAAAGCTCCCATGAAGTGCTTTAATTCTTTATTTTCCATTTTCCTTCTGCTTGCTTGTTGGACACCTGAGAATTAAGACCATCAGATATTTGATTTCATGTAATGGTTCACTTGAGCTGAAAGCTTTGGATTTCTGGTGTAAGTGTACCGGTTCAGCACTCTTCTCTGGTGAATCTCGCTTAAACATTCATGGAAAAGGAAGGCCATTAGGGCAACAGCGAACAAAATGGCTGACTCAGACCCCTGTGCTACTTGATTTATTCGGCTTATTAAAATTTCCAGTATAAGGGAAATTTTGAAATGAATCTTTATGTTCTGTTTTTACAAATGGTTAATAGTGTGTCTGCAGGTAAATTGGATGGCTCTGAAAAATATCTGATCCTACAGTGTTCCCGTAGCTCAGCTGGTACAACATTGTGCTAGAGTTGCAAAGACTGTGGGTTCGATCCTGTAAGCACAAAAAATTATAGACTGAATATAATATAGGTCGCTTTGGATGAAGTGTCTGCTAAATGCATAAATGTCCATAAATGTAAATGTATTTTTTCAATTCTGGATACTGTTCTCATACAGTAACATCCAGTGTTGCCTATCTATCCATCCTGCCAACCTTGCGCACACACACACAGCTGAATGACGATCAACTGGGGTACTCTTACGAACATGAACACTGCTTCTTGCATTTGACAGAGAGAATATAAAATATTTCAGAAGGGAGGGGGACGTAGAGAGCTCAAGAGTTTAAAAGAGAGAGAGAGAGAGAGAGAGAGAGAGAGAGAGAGAGAAATACACCGGCACGACACAAACAGCTCCAAGCTGTTCTCCTCTTTGATTCACATTATATTCCCGTTCCTACACAACCAGATAACAGTGTGTTTGGTGCTATTTTTATCAGCCTGTCACAGTGCAAAAACCTTTACCATGTTGCACACTAAAAGAATGTGTTGAAGTGTAAAATCCTTTCTATAACAGACATGAAAACGTGAACCAGGGCAGTGGCTTCATGCCTGAATTCCAGTTAATATGCATTTACATCACAGGCTAAACATGTTCACTGTCGCAAACAATCACTCACACATACCCAGAGGGGAATCTGAATCTCTAAACATGTTTCCAGTGCAGAGCCAACACCAGCTCACGTGGCGGTCCCCACATTTAATGCTAAACAGCTTTGTCCAACCAAATTAGCAGCTGCACAGCAATGAAACACAGGTGTATTGTTACTGATGGTGAGCAATCAATGTTCCTCAACCTTTAGTTTTGTTAAACCAAATGGTAAAAAAGAAAACCAGAGAAGCAAGAGAAGCTGTGAACTTCTTGCCCTACTAGATACACACGGGCTCTCTTCCAAAATCTAGTGAGCTGCCTACGCAGTGCACAGCATTTTAAGGCATCAAAGGCGTGTTTTGGAAAGCTGTTCACTAAGGTACGCAGTATAATTATGACCACATTCTAAGGCAGCATTTCACATATCCTTCAAGGAATCCTATAATCCATTGTAACACACTCAGAAAAAATTCATCAAAGATGGCAGATAAATTTTAATAAGTATGATTCATTTAACTGAAAAATAAATTACAAGTTAATCTATTTAAACAGAAAAATCTGAATGGCGAGTTGATGAGCTATCACCATTGTGCCCTGAGCTGTACAGTTTAAGCATTTTTGGCTGCGATGGACTAGCAACAGAATTAATTTTAGCATTTTTAACTGTGTAAAAGCCTTTAGTTTCTGTAACCCTATGTGAAAAAATAAAACAAAAATCATTTTTTTTACCATTTCATAATCTTTGCTCTTACAGAAAATGTCACTCTGGAGTGCTGCCACACCGATCACAGATCAGGCTCATCTATTACTTCATTCAACACTTCTGGCCTTAAAAATAAAAGTTAGCACACTTGGATTCACATCTATATCCAGATGTCATTTTTTAAAGCGATCCATCTCCACCAAAAACACTCAAGGCTGCATATTTACACTGCTAGATGACACTGACCCAGAAACTGAGCCACATTCGTCGCATAGGCTGCTTCTGAAAGCATGTTCAAAACCGTTCAGGCATGTGACTCCTCAGTTAATCTGCTTACGTTCCTTCATTGTTTCGAATGAAAACCGATACATCTCACTGAGGTGTTTTTTAGCTCTCTAATTAATCGCACACCCGACAGCTTCTTAATAATGCATAGAATTACGTCTATTATCTTCCATGTATCAACTACAATATTTACAGTGCGGTCTAGAAAATAAACAAAATGCTAAATTCACAGCTTGGTTAATTAACATTAACATTGATATGTCCGAAAGTCTGCAGACTTGTTGTGTCCTATCACCATTTCCCTGAGGAAACAAATGAGACCATTGTGCTTGAGATGGTTGCTGTGGACAGAGAAAAGGGAATGAGGGAGGGAGGGAGAAAGAGAAAAAAAGAGAGGAGATACTATATCCGCTAGGGAAAAACCAGCTGGGAAATACTTGCAGCCAAGAGAACAGAATAATAAAGACAGCGCCTTCTAAAATGCACCCCGTAGGAAAACGGAAAAAGGGCTATGACATGAAAAACACTGATCTAATCTGCTGAAGTTGCTTAGTATGAACCCAGCAGATGGAGACAGGAAGTGATGAGATGGAGTGACCCAATAATATGCCCATCATTCTGCCAATACACTGGCCTACAAACGAAAGCACAGCACTACAATCACACAGGCAACCTGAACTGGAACATCTACAAAAATACAGCGATACTCCTGACCTCGATTTCAAAAGTATATCCTTTTTTAACCTTAATCTGACATATTTGGCCTCTCATCCCATGGCAAACATCTGACCTTAATAAAAGGATAAATAGAGATAATTCTGGGCCATGACCGCACAGTCCCTTTGACTCAGCTGTTCTGCTGTGCACTTATATTGCCATTAGAAGTATTTTAGGTAAACTATTCCTTTCAAAATAGGTAACTGGGGAACCATATAGATCGACCGCTACTCTGAATAATGGGCAGGATGCGTCAATGTTTATGGTGGTTAAGGACAACATTAACTGTGTACACTTATGTGCACTTTCAGATGAGCTTAAACCAAAAAATATCAATTCTATCAAATCTTTTTTCTGTATAAAATGGAAATAAACTACATATGCAAAAGAAACTCTTTAATAATTTTTTAATCCTATCATCACAAAACTTTTTTTAATTTATAGGCTTTTTAACTCCATAGAGAACAGGATTAAATCAAGACAAACATTCTGAAAACAATGTTGTTTATATAACACACAGTTACAGCAATGGAGGTGCACAGATCAGACACTTACCCTGAGAGCTTCAATGACCAGATCTCTGGCCTCAAGCTCTCCCTCCATGATGCTCAGAAGGGTCAGAAGCTCTGGTTTGCTCAGGTTGTCAATGTTCAGCTCACATTTCTAAAACACACAGAGGAACAAGATGAGCCTTGTTACAGGAAAATGACACTGCATATTTCAGATGGTCTGTTAGATCTTTGGCAGAGAAGGTGTTGAGTGGGCATCAATCTCACTTCCCACACTATTTAGTTTTTACAGAAACATTAACCAACTACATTTGAAACCAGAACTTCTGTCTGGTCTCACAGTATCGCCTTCAGATAGTAATTAGGGATGTACTGGTTGGAGTTGTAAAGGTCAATACTGATTTCATGATCTTGTCACTTTCACTATTTGAATGTGTCATCATATCATTATTGCTTTTAAATTATGGCCATGAAAACAATGAAATAGCCACACCTACCAGTAGTGTGTGTTTTCAGGCAAAAATGTAAAAATAAAATGGAATTGTATTTTAAACTTATTAAAATATATGTTTTTATCCCAATGACTCATAGCCTCTCTATATGTCTTAATATAACTTTTCCCAAAATTTCATAAAAGATTTTCAGGCCATAAATATTAATAATGGATGAAACTGTATTTTATATTGTACTTGTTAAAATATATACAGTATTTTTATCCCAATGACTCATAGCCTGTCTCTGACTCTATACAAAATTGCTCATAAAAACAGCTCCCTTTTATTTGCACAGAGGACAATATATATGTATGTGTCACCACATGGAGTTCTGGAGAAATAACTGTGAAAATGCAGAAAATGTGTGAGTTGCGACAGTCACTTTATACGCTCACGACTACGAACAGTAACACAATTTAATGTCAGAAGAGATTAGATGAGCAGAACTGTATGCATTTGGAAACACACACTTTCTTCCATCATTATTATAGTCACTGTAGTGGATGGATTGTCTTTAATTTGACATCTGATATACCAAAGAGCTACTTTTCTTCACCACCTTAATTATTGAAGTCTTTCATTATAAATGAAAACTTGTCAAAATGGATTGTATTAGTTCTTCTTTTATATAAACAAGAGCACTAAGCAGCAGCGATACAGCGTCAGTCTTTTAAATTAGTATTTAATAAGTTTGTTGAAGGCAATATTGTAGCTACTACAGTACAATTAAATCATACGATATGACAGGAATATTTAATAATTCTGGTTCTCACATGGTTAGGGGCACTAACCAGTGACCTTTCCACAAATATTTATTTTGTTAGGACCTTGTCAGAGCAATTTCTAACACTCCCTATACAGTACTGTATTATATGCATCAAACCATACAATGTCAGGCATTTTACTGTAGATGTGACCCTAACAGCAAAAATGGCCTTCAAATCTATTTCTGACACAACTAACGTAAATACAGTATCTTTGTGATCATCACATTGCTTTCAATTATTTGTTCTGAAAGAAATAATTATAAACATAAACAGCTATTTTCTGGGATTCCACAGACAAAGCAATACTGTGATTGCTGAGGTTGAAGAAAAAAGTCAATATTGGGCAATGGGGGATGCTGTTAAACAGGACTTGCAGAATCCTTACTAAATCTGCAAAGCAATGTAGACCCATTTACCCTCACTTGCTTTCTCAAGCCAGATTGGATATGGACGGGTCAAACCACTTGAGTATTCTTTATAAACAGAACCCCCCATCCCCAACACGACCCACTCGTGGGTCTAGCACACCTTCATGAGCCCTTGAGAGAGGTGTCCTGCTAGATACACAAGACAGAGATTTATGGCTTAACACCAGTGACCAATAGGCAACGCTGATGTGTGTGCACCTGTTCAACCCAACTCTAAATGTAAACGGGCCTCGGGCGGTTAAAGCGGCTCAGATTGGTTGGGTGACACAGTACTCTGAACTATGCCAGCTGAGTCACTAAAATTCAGACCGATTTAGAAACATCTCCAGTGAACAGCCCCCACCCCCAGCTCGCCTCCGCTTCATTACATCTCTCCTCTTCCCTACATTTCTGTGCTATTCTGTGTATCACTGAATAATGAGAACAATAATTTGCTATATGGTTGGTTATATCACTTAAAATGGCGTTTCGCCTGTCATGAAAATTAATTTACAAAGATGGATGGTAAGATGAGATGGAAATCTTATAACTGAAACTAAAGACCACCCTTTACCGTAAGACACTGCATGCAGATCAATACAAATGAGAACAAGGAGTACCTCTGAGCATTAAGACAGACCACTGTACTGAAGGGCTCTATAGCACCTCTCCTGGGGGTACTATTGATTTTTCAAGGGTGGTAAGTCGGTTCTGGCACATATGTTGATACCTTGTCATCAGATATGCGGATATATATATATATATATATATATATATATATATACAACACATTTTAATGCATTTGCATAAAAATCTTTTGCATAAAAATCTTTTCGACATATTTACAGCATATTCAAGGTATACAGTTTTTATTATATGTGTCCCCTGGGGATTGAACCTACAACCAACCCTACATGTAGGGTATATATATTAGGGCTGTCATGATATCAGATTTTTACTACGCGATTTTGTAGCCAAAGGAATAATGACAGTGATATTATTAATATTGTAATATCTATAGTTTTTTTATTCATCTTTAATTTTGTTATTTGAGTGTGAGATCCTCGGGCTAAATTATTTATGGTATTATCATAGTGTAGCATTTAAATGATATTGATAATCATTGCTATTAATATCACGGTTATTGTCGATACCGGTGTGTGTACATAATATACACATATACATTCTCAGTTAAAAGACAACATCTAACCTAACGCAAAAAGTAAGTAACTGAGTAACCGGGATGACCACTGGATTACGACTATAATTTTGACTTTTCATACGTATCCCTCAAAACCTCTTCTTCTGTTAAATCTTTTCAATAATTCTAATTCAAATCAATTTCTCGATTTAAATCACCGTATGTTTGAGACGTGACAAACAAAAACACACCACAAAAGGACCTAATACATCTACATTCGGCGGCAAAAATATGGTACTATAGGTTCATAATGGCAATATCACAAATCATGCGCAGCTGGACATTAAGGACACGAGAAGGAAAATAACCTGGTGTTTTGTCCTCAGTAAAGGATAAGACACAAATTACGCATTTGAAATGACAAATTGTCACAAAGTAACATTCAGCGGCGTGAATTGTATATGTCAGTCTCCTCCAAATAGCCTATACGGACCACCGTAACACATCCCCGATCTGATTCACATCACTGGACGATTCACATTATCTTAACTTAATTCATCGCCGTTATGATTTACATTTCCGGTCACTATCATTGCGACTGATAAATGTCAGTTTACGTGTAAATGAATCTCACCGCCTCGACGCCCCCATGACCACTGGTTACCAGTGTTTGTAGTGGAGGTGGCTGCTCCCCTTTCGCTCCGTCCGACGCCATCTTCTCACTGTAGAGGACTGTTCAAGCTTAGACACCACACACATCAAATAACGCATTCGGCAGTGATTTAACTGTTACACTGCTGCAAAAGAATCGCAGACACTCGATAATTCATCTTCCAGCGTTTATTGTTGAGTAGAGTTGTAGATGTACGGTAACGAATAGATTTTACGAGGAGCAGGTTGTGTTACGATGTGTATGTAGGCGTGAACTGAGTCCAGATGTAAACCTGAAAAAGAGGTGTCAACCTACAGTCTTTGAGGAGGGACTGACATGAATACGGTCTTATTTTAAGCACTGCTTTGGTTAACCTCTCTGTCGCCAGTTTTATTTTGTGGATTTGGTTTAAAAGGTTGATGGTGATAAATGATTCTTTAATTACGAGTGTGTTCATAAACCAATGGCACAGTCGCAGATTACATTTACAAGGATCTCCTTCCCCTTAAACCTAAATGTAGCAAATTAATTCTTTTAGACATTTGTGACAAAAGTCTAAACAGACTGACCTGAAGCTGAACAGTGAAAATATATTGTAATTCTGTTAGTAATGTAACTAATGTAACATGCTGCAGAGACTTCATTATATAATTGTATGAAAGATGCCCAGTGCCCACACATGTGAGAAGAAAGAAACAGAATACAACTGGAGATGATATTCTTTAAATGAATATCAGTTTACCTATAATGTTATATATAAGGGTGTCTATTACAACACTTTGGATGAAATGCTCATTTTCCCGAAAGATTCCTGAATAAATTGTTTCCCATGTTGTCTGCTGTTGGTTTCATAACTGACACCTGTCTATAATACACTGTCACATAAACTACATAATATAGGCTTATGATTATAATATGAGACTTTATTTTCTTCTAAATAGATACTATTTACACTGAATTTGGTAGATGTTTCAGTCAAAAAGTTACATTTACATGGCCCATAAGAACCTTTAAAAAACCTAATGGACTATAGACAACCTTAGCCTTTTTTGAACGACATAGTGGGCAATTTTAAGTGAAGTGGCATTACAATATTTATTAGGATATTTTGGGTTTTAATGAACTGTTTCTTTCAATCTGTGTTTGTTAGGGTTGTGTGTTAAGGGTTTCTTTTTAGAAAACGCATATAAGTAACAGAAAATGTTGTAATTTTAGGTTGAAACGCAACATTTTAGACATGAGAGTCACATGACCCACCCATGTGTATGAGATAGCCAATCACAGCGTTTGTTTAGATTTTCGTGACACTCGTTACTCGGTTGCAGAGGTGAACATTGCAGTAAGCCGGTTTAGCCCATAAAGCCCTTAAATTCGTAAAAAAATATACGAATAAGTTTTATTTGTCGTCGTCACTAACATGAGCTTGGCACCTCAGAGCGGATCTTATTCGTCATCACAGCACAGTTGTGTATCTGGACTGGATGAATCGTATGTATCTTCTGCTCTCGTCTTACGTGTTTCGTTATTTCTTTAAATAAAGTTCTTTGAAAACGCGCTTTGAAACAGTCCTATAACACGTATCAACGTTGGTTTTATTTCGCAGTGCTTTTATAATTTGATTATTTTTTAGTGTTATTATTTTATTCCAGTTTAACACTGCGTTTTAAACTGTAGAGTCATCTTAAGATGATAATCGAAAGGTTTAACTACGTTTTTGTAAATGCAAGGTTAAGAATTCTTTAGTAAGAGTCTGACAAGCAGTCTCTGTCTCCCCTACGTGGTGATACTGTGAGTACTTGTCTCTCAAAAGCTGACCACCTCCACAAAACTGCTGTCTAGGAAGACAGGTTATATACCAAAGGTGAGATCTAACTCTTTACAGATTGACCAGGTTAAACATGAACAGCAGTGCAAGTTCCGGAGAATCCTTTCAAGAAGCAGATTTAACAATAATCTCACAAAAAGATGATGACGTGAAGAATTACAGCATGATGACGCCAGCAGAGAAACTATCAGTTTGTGAGAGACGAGTGCAGTCTTTAGCTGATAGCGAAGAGGTGCGCTTAGATTAATTTTGTGATTGTTTTTTAAAATATATTAAGCTGTTCAATTCTTTGATTGTACTAGTTTTATGTTATGACTAGTTGCTTGCTTGACCTTGGCAGTATGATGTCTGTATGCAAGAGCTTGTGCGATGCCTGGCACTGAGCAGACTGGTTTATGGAAGTGAACATTTTGCAGTGGCTCAAACACAGTCCAGGCTGGCTAAAGCCTACCTGCAGTACAAAGGTAAAATTATCTTTACAGTTATTTATGTGTAACGTAAAACAAAAAATATGTCACTCCTTTACCTAATACATACAGTATTTTAGTCACATGCATTGCACATTGTTTATTATTGAAAACCACTGTATAATTGTAATCATAAACACATTTTAATAAATACACATAGTATGCTTAATGTAATAACAAAATCCTTCTACCTCTACCCTGTGGAATGAAATACAACTTGCGTTAACACTTGCAGTGCAGAAAAACTGCAAACTTGGCAACCCTGGAACCAAGCTAGTTTGGGATGTTTTACAGTAATGTACTATATGTTCATGGGAATGGATACAGTACCCTTTTTCTATATATATATATATATATATTTCCTCTGATAGTCCATAACCTCCCTTTTTTCAGGCTGGGCACATCAGGCACAAGAACATGCATCCCAAGCACTTGATGTACTGAGTTCCAGCCAGCAGGGGGAGAGAGTGAGCTACCTCAAATGCTGCCTTAGTACACATCAAACCCTAGGAAGTGCCACTCTACTTCTGGGAAAATATCCTTGTGTATAATCAGTTTATAGATATATATTCGTGTGTGTGTATGCTATACTTTCAAACATCATAGTGTCCTTTCTTTAAACCACTAGAATTCCATCATATAATTATTATACAGCCAACAAATATTTGTAGCAAACAATTGTAAAAACATTTTTTTAGATTTGACTTGCTCTTCAGCTTTAATAAATTCTTAACAAGGTGTACTCTGGTGGATGCTGAGTCCAGCTTTCAGAAGGCAGAAATACTCATGGGAGACATTGTAGCACAAGAAGCCATGGGGAAGGATGAAAGAGTGGACACAGAGTATGAGATATCTACAAATTTAGCAAGGTAAACAAATGTTTTGAACATAATTGTTGGTTTAAGTGAAATCGACTAATTATTACTGTAAATGAGTTCAGTATGAATTAAAACTCTTTTTAAACCTTAAAATAAATGACAGCAGAGTTCACTTTGATATTTAAACAAATCTCTACAGTGAATCACATGCTGTGCTCTATTTATTTCTTTTGACTTCTGCAGTTTCAAATATCAGGTTCAAGTTTAAATCCATGTTTTTCCTGGCATTACTCCAAGTTTATGCAGTAAACACAGCGAAAGCTTTCATATATGCATCACTATTTGTTTACTCTACATTTAGTTAGATTTTTGTGCTCCGCAAGGGTTTTGGCAAAGCAACAGAATGATTACATGACCTCCTGTCACTGCTTTTGAAAATCAAGATAATATCAGTAGTGTTTTTTCACCATAAGGTGGTGCTACAGATCCACAAAACATCTCAACAGTGTTGGTCTCAACATTGAGGTTTTTAAATGTTTCACAAAATAATCTTTTCACTTTTGTCTTATATATATTTATAGTCTGTGTAATTGTAGTCTGTGGTATGTCCCTATAACTAAGAAAATGTATGCCGTGTAAGTGGGGTGAGAGAGTATGTTTTGCTGGTTTTCTCAGAAAGTGGTTGCAGCAAGCTTTGCATCTCTATACATTTTTCATGAGATTTATTGTGCATCATAACCCGCAAAGCCAAATCCATCAATAAATAAACCATAAGTGATCCCAAGATCACTAAATCTACTGCTGTATGTTCTTGCTAAATGTTTAAGACTGTAATTATTCTTTTTTACCTAGGCAATCATTAAGGTTTGTATTTGAAGGACATTATTTAAAGATCATTTGTTTCTCAGGAGGAATTGTTGTCCCGCAGGAACACTTGATTAACCTATTCAATAGCTTGTATTGATCTCAGTGTTTATTATGGCTACTCTCACTGGGCTTGACTGTGACAATGAATGTAGGGTTTGCTGTATTTATGTTGTGAATAGATAGCAACAGTAGAACCATCTCAGGTTTTATTACTGTTTTTTTTGTTGTGGCAGTAAAGGTCATGTGCCATCTGTGTGAGTGAGGATGAAGTGGCACGTACATCAGGTCATTTATAGATCTTGGATTGGGAAATGTGTGTGTTGTGATTTGTGGTACTGGATGTGCGTAAGAATGTGCGTACAGTAGACGTGGTAATAGCTTGGTTTTTTTTAGTTTGCCTTTGTAGCTTGTGTTGAAATATTTAAACTAAACTTGACAGCAAGACAAAGCACTGTTACGCAAGTATGAAGTAATCAAAAAGTGTTTTAAAGGCAACGTCTCCCTAAATTTCTTTCGTTTCATTTTGTTTGGCTCTCTTATAACTTTCCTTTTATCAAGGCAGAATGTTTCATACACGATCTACGTCAGTATTGGTCTGTTAACAATTACTAAGCAGAAGGCTTGGGGGACTACTTGGCAGTTCATGTAAAAATCCCTAATTGCATTACGCCCCTGCACAACGGACATTAAATCAGATTTCTCTACGCAGATTATATCTCTCCTCCCACAGCGGATCCCTGAGAGGATGGCTGGTATTGCACTGGCGCTGTGTGGCGTAATACGTGATGTGTTTAGCTTTGTATAGGCAGCGAGGCAGTAAAGTTGGCACATACACGCTGCTGCGTCCTGCCTTCCCAGCTGCCCCTAAGTGGAGGCTCAGAGTCTGGAATATCTGATGCAGGCTTGAAATGTTGCCAGGGTGATTCAGCTTGTACACTCTGGCTCCTATGAGAAAACCTTAGTGGAATCTGGTTTAAAAGCACATATTTGCCATTTTAAAAACTTCTTCCACGAGTGTGCTTTACTGATTAATGTAAAATGGATAGCAGATGTTATCATTTTGTTTGACATTTTTGTTTGTCTTCTGATGTTGTTGGACAACATATAATGCAGATTTCAATTACAAACTATACACATTACAGTAAAAATAATATTCATAATTTTTAATTAGATGAAATTATGCAAATGTGTCAAAGTATGTATAATGTAAATCATAAGAATACTAGTGGCGTTTAAAATGAATATATTACTGATATGTAATCTGTGTAGATTTAAGATCATCTACACTATTATGTACACTATGATAAAATTCAATGACTTGAATAATTCAATTTTATATTATATTATTTACTATTTATATTATATTTTGTAAGTCATGCATTTATTTTTTTATAAGTCATGCATTTCAAAAACATATTTTTTAAATGTTTTCTAATTTTAAACATTCAAGCATACAAACATAACATTTCAGATAAAAAGAATTGTAAGCTCATGAGAAACAGTTCAGTCAAGTGCCCCTAAACTTTGGAATGGTACTGTATATGCTGGTGTATTTCTAAATGTTCACAAAATTCACCATTAGTAGATGCATGTTTACATTTCACAACCAAAATCTTTCAAGCAAAGATATTGTAGTTATACACAGATTTTTATCCAGTCAAATGTTGTCTAAAATGAGAATGTCGCTCAATTGAATAGCAAGCTTAACTGTTCACTCATATCAGTGTACCTTCACGCTTACACACTAAACTAAAGTTAATCTACCTCCTCGCCAATATACAGCAGCACCGTAGGATTTTCATCTTCTGCAATGCTGTATGGACTAATTCACTATTCTTGTATTGATGGGTCAGAGACGCTGAATGAGCAGACTACTCTCCCAGAGAGGAGGGGAATTGAGTTAGCGATGCATTAGACTGGATGAATCCAGTAAAACTTAAGAGCTTTTAGCAAGGTGGATTTATGCAACCTGAAATATGTCCATGTCTGCTTCTGGTGTCCACGTTGAAGAGAGCCACGAAAATGCGAAATAATTTAAAATATGTAACTGCTAGACTGGCATGCACAGAATAGAAATCTGTTCTGTATCTCATTTCTTCACAGATAACAGTGAGCAGTAAGTGCTGAGAGATAGTCCTCTGTGCATTGTTCAGGAGAGAGACAGGATGCCTCCGGGCTGATATTGAGAGAGGAGAATCAGACCTAATAAAGACATGAGCTCTGGTGTTTTCACTTCAGTACTGCAGGGAATATTTGGATCTGCTGCACTCTAGATCTTAATAAAAGAGACAAACGCTTATCCCTTGAAGGACCACAAAAAATGTGACAGCAGTACTTTCTGTTTTTAACCACTTAAGCATCTTTCTTTCTTTGTGTTCTGGTATTTCCACTAGAATTTTTGGCATTTTATAGTCATGACAAGTTCAACAGTGTACTGCGTGTAACAATGTGGATTTATTACATGATAAATGACATCTTTGTCATATGTATGTATGCTTGTTTTGTGTTATAGAGTGTACCAGCGCCAGGGCAGAGCTGAGATGGCCCTCAGTCAATGTGAAAAAGCTTTGGAGTTGCTGCGAGAAGGAGGTCAGCTTAGTCGGATTTGCCTCGTTTACAAAAACATGGCAGCCATTGAACAGACACAAGGACATCTGGATAGAGCCATTGAACATCTTTTAAAGGTAAACATTATATAATACTTTAACACACAAGTTAAGGGCCAGCTGTTTTCAGAACTAAATGCTTTAAATGTTGTCATTTCTGTGACACTAAATGCACCAAACAGCAACATTTCAGCAAACCAGGAACTGCTATTTAATATATCTGTATTCAAGTCTCTCTCTCTCTCTCTCTCTCTCTCTCTCTCTCGCTCTCTCTCTCTCTCTCGCTCTCTCCCTCTCGCTCTCTCCTCTCTCTCCCTCTCCTGCATTCAAAGGCTCATTCCATTGCTCTTAGTCAGAGTCCTGGGGGTCTGGAGGGGGCTCACGTCGCTCACAGCTTGGCGTTGGTTTACTCTTCCACTTCAGAGCCTCATCATAACGGTGACTGCATTCACAATAGTCTGTATGATTGATTTCATTAGGCCCAGAGTGTCACACACAGAGGAGGTTTTGTTATGCCGTCTATAGTAATAATAGATCTGTTGATGTAAATCTGTTATAGAGCCTCATCTAATCAAGTAAAAAATATGACACTGTCTATACCATAACCTTGCACAGATGTACCTTGTGTGAAATAAATATCAGAAGAACCTGCAGAAGATCGTGACTGTGTACATCTATGTGTGCTTGAATAGATTCGGCGGCACGTTTTTTTGAGGACAGCATAAGCGCATACAAGAGCACGCTAGGCCCACTGGACGCACTCACGCTATCAGCCCAAGATGACTACAGTCACTTCCTGTTACTCTCAGGACAGCAGGAGGTCAGTTCCAAATATGATCTGGATATACTCAACAGATGAAATTAAATCAGTTTTTGTATAAGAAGAATGTCTATGTTTTTTTTTTTTTAGAAAAGTGCTCAGATTCAAAGAGAATCCTTAGCTTTGAAAAAGAGCACGTTTGGTGAACTGAGTGCAGAGGTGGCAGAAGCTGCAGCTGATTGGTGGAGTGGAGATGACACAGGGCCAGATAAAAAACGCCCACAGAACCCTCAAAAAGGTAAATCAGATTGCATTAGGAGTCACGTTTTTGCCATTAAAGGAATAGTTCACCCAATAATGGACCCCATTGACTTGACCATAGTAATTTTTATTTCTACTATGGAAAGTCAATGGAGACTAATTTTTTGGTTAACTATTTCTTTAATTGATATTTACTCAAACAGAATCACACCATAGAATCTGTTTTGCAATTGTACCAAAACTGAACAGCTACAGTATTTAGACCAAGGTCTCTTAGGGCCTTATGTCCACAGAGCTATGCTCTAATCTAATCTAAGATATTTCCCCTTGGATTGAATGCTTTTCCATGTATGAAATGTCCCAGAGTATAACATTGTTTTCTTAGTCCATCTGCATGCTGGCAGACATTTTGATGGCCATTGGAGCTTTGCCGAGTTCATCAGTTAATAGGGCGCTGAATCCAATTTAAAGGACAAATCCACTAGACCTACGTGCGGAAGCGTACTCTGAGCTTATATAACAGACATGTACACAGTATGTTTGTATTGGAAATGTGTTAATTTAGGTCCATATCTGAGCACTTTTTAAAGTTGAAGTGTGTAATTTCTGCTCCACTATAGGAGCAGAAATAGAAATCAATCTGTTTGACACAACTAGGGTCACTTTAACAACATTGGCTCAGTAAGTTTGGGGTGGGACTACCCAAGCAATGGAAGACAAAAGTTAAAGGCTTAAAATCATTCATGTTTAGAGATGCTATTAGCACTAAAATTACACACATCAACGTACTGTAAATCAAATCCTGATTATTTTTGGACTGGACAATAATAATCATGACCGGACTACTCCTGCCTCAATACAGTATGTCCTTCAGGAGTCATGCCGCACCCTACTTCTCAGTTTGATTTATCTTTTTCTGTCTCATTGCTGTTGCAAACGATGCATTATTAAACAAAACACATCTGATCTGATCTTAAACTAATGTAAAAAGATAAGAAATCCTGATACCTTTTATTAGAATTGTCAAACTTATGCTTGGTGTGTTTTTTGTTCCCTCAAATGTCACCAAAACCCCTCGAGAACCCCTCGTCTCAGTTTTAGAAACCTGTACCGACTTGTCTATAAGTAAACCCTGTTGCTATGTTTCTTTGTTGTTGTATGAAGGGGTTGTGTGAATTAGTGGTCTCCAGCTTTGCACTTCCTCAGGCTTATAACCTTTCCCTATTCTCTCTGACAGATATGAGCTCATATCATGTTCTTTTAGTCACAGAGCAACACATCCCCAGTTTAGACTTTGGCTTAAAGCCAGTGGTTTCCAGTTAAAACAGAAAAGCATTTATTTTGTTTACTTTTTGTGTTACCTACAGTACAAGGCACCAGTGTAGTCAATCTTTCTTTATAATAGACTTTTATAAAGGCACATACACACCCACACACACATTTTTTAAATGTGCTGTGATTGTTTTTGCTGCAGTGGACCTTTCTGACATCATTTGTGTCTAAAATGGAAAGTGCTGAAAACATGGACTGAGACTTTTCAAGCATCAAGGAAACTTTGAACCGTTACTTTCCTGTGCTTTTATAAAAGCGCTGTTGTAATTCTGAGTATGTTTTTCCTCCGTTGCTGTTTTGAGAATGTTGTTGAGAGAATGAGAAGAGTTTATTGGAGGGTATGCTGTAATGCTGTATCTGTGTGCCAAATCCGCCTCTCTACTATGTCTGTGAAATCAGAGTCAAGCTTTCCACAACGCCATTTATTAACAATTGCATAACTTTTAGGGCGATTCCAACATTATGGACGTGACATTTGCAGTCAAAACGTGAAATACAAATTCTCACAGAATGTATTTTTTACGAACATATTGAATCATCTGTTTGTATGTTAATAAAGTTTTGTTGATAGAGTCCAGACATCAGAAAAATATCAGTCTGTATACATAGTTATTATTTAACAGGAGGGAAATACATGCTTTATGGATGTGACAAAAAACAAAAGGCAACATATACTACTGTAGGATTTCTGTAAATTAACATGCACAGACCAGAAGCAGTAATACCCAAAAAATGGAGAAACGGATGGCTGTTCAATGTTTAAAAAAATAGTTTTGTTATTTGAAAAATTTTGCATTAATGAGGAATATGGATTGTTATGGATGATTCTGAATGCAACACTTTGGTGAAAACTTGGTGAGTTCAACACTTTGCATGAAATTTTGGTGTAACGTAATTCAGTGGGAATGTTTATGGTAAAAAGTTAGAATAAAAACTTTTATGAACAGTGCATTAACTATGTAACCATTTTTACCCACATATTATTCATGACACTGCAACTGTTCTACACAATCCCTTGGTTGATTATATATTCTATATCTGACAAAACAAATTGTTAGCATTTTAATTTTCAATCTTTTTCAGTGTCTGGATATTCAGATTATGCTGTATGGTCCCCAGCACAAGAAAACCAAAGCCACACAAAGAACTGTGGACATGCTGTTTCAGTAAGTCTCCTCTACTAGTGATGTGTAAAGCTTCAGTACATTTACATTTAACCAGAATCCAGCTATTACTATGTGAGTATTATTTAAGGATTAGTAATATATAGAGAGATTAATGCTTTATTGTGGTTTTTATATCTTCTTTCAGGTCCCCAGAGGTTTGTGGGAGCCATAAGAAGGAAAGTCATCTTGAAACAAGGCCTCCTTTTTGTGCAGTTGTATCATCTCCAACTGAGCTGAAATCTAGTATCTCCAACTCATAGAAACACTGACTGCCAGGCCTATCTCGTGAATGTGCCTTAGACTGTCAGCAATCTTTTACCAAGAGACATCTGGATTGAAAAAAAACAAGGCAATATTTCCAGAACAGCAGACAATCTCAATGGTCTCTTTAACCTTGGCTGCTGAGATTGTGAGTGGTTGGCAAGGTGATTACATCTGCACTTTAAAACTGACAACAGTCCAACAGTGAGCTATTACACCCTTGCCATACCAGCACAACGCTCTGAAAGGATTGTCATGCACAACAGAATACCTCTTTTTCACGTACTGTATGTTTCTGCAGAATTGAGCAGGACTCACAACTGTGTAACGCTGTATATAAGAGTGTTTATTGTGTTTGCATGTAAATCAATCTTCAGACAGTGAGCTGACAAGACCAATTCCCCTTCTTTAGAGTGAAAATATCCCTTTTGTGAATTCTGAGAATATGTCTGTGGCCTGCCAAGCCAAAACAATCATTGCTATGGCAGGGCATGTTGTACAGCATACTGTAAATCACACACAGTGTTTGTTATAGATTGCTATTCATAGATTTAAACATAATGATTAATAATAATTAAAAACCATTTCAAGCAATGCCAGTAATAAATCTATAGATATGGAAGCACGACTCTCATCTGATAGATTTTCCATATTAAATTAACTGACATTTATACCATGTATATGTTAACATATGTTCTACATGTTTTTAAGGATATTCTATAAAGGATTATAAGGATGCAGAAACAAAGCTTAAAAATGAAATGCTAAATGAGATTAAATCTCATTCTACAGTATATTCTCTCCACACATACATTTATGCCCCACCATTATTACCATGACGTTAATATGAATTTAAATATGTTTATTATCTATATGATGGTGTTACAAAAATAGAGGAAATGTTATGTTCTTACAGCTTACAGTAAATCCTCAAACTGCTTTACTGTCAGGTGTGTATAAAAGGTTTTAAGACAGAGTGTGAATGCTAAAAATAGCTACTCATTAGACACTTTCCTTTAATGGAGGTGAATCCTCGTTCTGAGTAATAGGCCGTGACACAGACTTAACAGCACTCCACTAGCTATTGCTGAAACTCTTACACGCTTCTCTGTAAGCTGTCTAGCACTTATTTTTAATGTAAGATTTTTAGTTACGGTACTCTCCTGTTCTCTCACTGTCTCTATATGTAACCAGAGTAATGCATAAATGTGTCATCCTGCAAGAGCAGGACTGATAGATTAGTCTAATGTCATTTAAGGATTAAAAGATCACTGGAAGACGGGAAGGACGGTCTAGTATTTCACACCTTGAGCAGAACTGGATGCTGATCACACTTCACAAGTTTTATGAGTGCAACTGAAAGTATTTGTGACTAAAATATCCTTAGATCTCTGTCGTACTGTGATTTTGTCTTTTTCTCTCAATGGGCACGATTTCGCACAAAACGTTCTTTAAAATACAAATCTTGTTTCATTAGTGCCACATAAAATATATACTTCTAATCTTTTATCTGCTTTAAGATACATACATATAAGCAATACCAAAACAAAGTGGCAAAGTAGTTTCTCTTTGTCATATACAACAGGAAAACATTGATGAATTATAGATTTTTGATTAGGGTCTACCATATCTGCTTTGTCCAAATGTTTTGTTTAAGAAATGAAATAATTGATATTTTAATTTGTAGTGTAGTTTTGTAACAGTACATCAGCACCTTAGTCGTCTTTGGGGCTTTCAAGATAAACAGTTGCGATTCTTTTCTCGTGACAGACCTTCAGGTGAGGATCAATCATCTGTGTCTGCAAAAACTCAGCAGATCCTTTCTGTTCTTTAGCTTCACTGACTCCTCCACTCGCTGACGCAGAAGAGCTGTTATTCACATCCATTTGAAAAGTAAAAGCTCTCTCACTAGGACCCAGCTTGATGTGTGTCTCTGTCTTGCTGACCTCATCAGTCGGGCTCCGGTGTCTAATCTCTTCCTCGCTGGTCATCCATGGCAATCCCTCAGTTTGAAACTCTTCTTTGGAAACTTTCATAGTGTAACTCTTACCAGCTCCACCGCTAAGGGCATGCTGGAGTTCTGGGTGAGATGAGCTCAGCGCTGCCATTATCTGCTCTTCGGATGGATCGTCGTGTTCCTCCAAGAGGCCAGACTCCTCCAACGTCTGCGATACGTTAAGCTCTGCCACAATAGTCATGGTTCCATTGTCAGCAACTTGTTCTACTTTTTTAATGTCCACTGAGATATTTTCAGGTGTCTCCCTGCCTTTCGTAAAAAAGGCAAGTTCTTCTTTTAGTGCACCAGAAACAGTGTCTTGGATTTGCTCTAATGCTCCTCTCAGCTGCTGTTCAGGGTCCAACGACTCCCCCCTCAGGATCTCCACTATGGACTGTTGCAGCGTCGGAGAGACGTGCACCTCCTCCTCGATGCATTCTGGGATGGTATCTCTCATGAACGAGTGCTTATCATAATCAGGTGAATCTCTGTAACCTTGACTCTTGGGCATTCTGAGCTCCTCTTCCTGGTAATATCTCTCATCAGACAGATCATCCACAACTCCATAATGGGTATAAGACATAAACCTCCCACCCTCCTCTGATTCAGACATATTGTCCTCAGGTGTGGAGACAAAATATTCTTGTGACTCTTGATCTTGGGAGAAATCAGGTTCATCTCTGGATACTTCTTGAACTTGAACAGACCTGTTCTCATCATGGTATGAGGCTTCAACCATCTCAGATCTACTCTCAAAAGTCTTTGTGTCACTCTCAGGCTCCTCAATTTGGAAGAACATTGATGAAGGTTTGATCTTTGGTTGTTTAGATTTAATCTCTGTAGTCTCCTCTATTTCAATTTCACCCTCATCTTCACTTTGGGACTCTACAGGTTCCTCTATTATCCTTACATTCACTGATCTATTTCCTATACTTTCCCCTTCAAGGCCAAGACTCAGCAAGTTCTCGATCATGTCTCCTGTTGGGGTTCCTTTGATGTTCTCTAGGGTGACTTTCTTGACTCCCTTGGTGAGAAGTTCCTCCAGGGCAGAATCTTCCTCCAGGTCGAGCTCCTCCTCCACTTTAGATTGTAAGACAATCTGAGTTTTGGTGGTTCCATCCTTTTGCTCTGTTTTCTCCACATGGTATGTGATTTTTGAGTCGGGGGATGAGCTGACCTTAGCATCCAAACCAGCAGGTTTTATCACCTGCTGAATTATTTCTTCCATTGAAACTGTTTCTAAGACTTTCTCTTTACTTACAAATACCTTCGGATCTACATTTTCGGACTGTCTCTCATCTGTAGCTTTGGATTCTTTTATTTGGATGTGGTGTGTTTCTTCCTTCATTGTAGCTTTGGCTCTGTCTGTATCTTTCTGGTAGCTTTCAAAATCTTTGACATACTCTTTTTCTTCCTTCACTGTTGTCTTTGATCGGTATGTATCTTGTTTAGTTTCCATTCGCTTTGGCTCAGCATCTTTCTGGTGGCTTTCTTCCTTGCTCATGGTCTTGCTCATGCTTACAGTAGGTGATACCACTTTCACTGGTTTTGTTTGTGTTATTTGTGAGGCTGGAGAACTGGATATGCTTTCATTTTTGGGCAGGGGACGATCAGCTGGACGTTTTAAAGAATACTGTAAATTCTCTTTTCTTACTTTCTCATCCATCTCTCTCTTCATCTCAGAAGAAGAGACACTGGGTTTTGGAGTACTGGTGGCCTGTGCTGCTTTGGTGAAAGAAATCATGTCTCTTCTTGAAGCAGGACTTTGCTGGGCACGATTTAAAACACTGATGGGCACAATCCTTGAGGGTACGTGAGAGTGAAGCTGACTTGATACAGATGAAGTTCTCATGCTGGAAATGGGCTCCATGTATTTCACATCATATCCTGTGAAATGTTTTCTGGTATCTAGTCGACTTGATGGAGTGGCGGAGACTCTTGGAGTGTAGGGGTGGGGTGGCATTTTTATGTCTAGATAGACAACATATATTTTTGTTACAAATTATAATGTACAGTAATTGAAAATGTAAATGATTTTTTAATAATACTGTATGGTTTAAAAGCAAAATTGACAGTTGGGCGTTAACTATGATGCAAGCAAACAAGTACCTATTATTCTTTCTGTTGAATGCTGACTGGACCAGATTTGAGCATGTCTTCCTTCCTCCTCCAACAGTGCCCTGATAAAAATAGAAATGTCAAAATGTAAAAAACAGACACATTAAACAGCCCAAAAAACATCATGAGCATAGTGGCTATTTCACCTTTTCTGAGAGTTCTGACTACCTTCATGCTCTGCCATCAGCAAACAAAATCAACACTAGCATGGACAACCAACCTAACAAAGCTTGCCCTAAGCAGAAACACAGTGAAGGTCACCACAGTCTAAGAACAGGCTTTTCTCCACAATTGGGTTTAATTAGTTTAATGAGTCCTTAAACACTTTGAACCTACCTTGACAATGCTAGTATATAAAAACTGTAGTAGAAAACATCTACTGACCTTCTGGAGCTCTAGTTGAGTATTCCTGTGCAAGTCCCCTGTCATTCTTCTGAACGACTGCACTAAAAATAACTGGCACAATGTACCCGTCTGTTTTCATTATGGCTTAGAATGCACTGCAGTTTTAAACAGACGAATGGAACGGCACTCCTAAATCATCACCTCTCAGAAGATTCTTTAAATATTCTCCACAGTACACAGGCTGAACATCTTCAAATAATAAATGCCAGATAAATCAATCTGGATATATTTTAATATATTTATATATTTAAAATATGAATATTTTCGTAGAAATATACTTTATGAAAGTCACATGGTGTTTTTTATCTGCAGTGATGGACATAAGCCAATCCAAGTTATCTTGAAAATTTAAATAGCCACCAAAGACACATTAATTCATAAATGTAATGCAAATGTAGAAACACTTTAATGTAAACAACGCAAGGTATAGTCTGACAACAAAACAAGGAAAATGCTAAACCTTTTAAACGTTATTGTTATGCACACAGCACATATTAACTCTACCTGCTAATAATTCATGCAGTGTAATATTTCTAATGCACCATGTTGAATCTCCACCATGAAAGCTATCATAAATCAGCTTCAGTGCTTTCTCATATGCACAGTGAATGGGTCAACAAAACAGAGTTGACCAAGGAAAAAGAGGAGGGGCTATTAGTAGATGTGCCAAGTGGGCGGGGTTTTGTTGTTGTGTTGCTGCAGTAACTAAAAATACATTTCAACATCTGCAAGGCTCATGTTAGGGGTGGTGACTCTGTTACCCAAACAACTCCACTACTTAAATAAGTCTCAAAACACACTTGAGTTTGATGATTTTAGGGGCAGACTGATTGTTTCTTCTGATCAATAAAAGACTGGAAGAGTTTTTAAAACCAGTTTGAAAACCATCATTCATTTGTCAATTAAGCCTTTACTGGTTCTGTCAATAAACAAAACAGTCATATGTAAATGTTAAATTTTTAGTATTTTTATCTCATTTATTTAAGTTAAATTTATTTAAGAATTTAAGTTAAATATTGAAATGTGAGACATTTTAATTATTTTTAAGGATATACAGATATCCCACACTGCTTCTACAGTTAAGAGACATCATATCAGTCAAAGTCTATGAAGCAGAACTAATTTTGGTATTAATATTTAATGTCATAAGAGAATGTGGGAGGAGACAGCTTCACTTTAAGGGCACAACAAAAGGTCATTTCTCCCTGTACTTGAACTGGCATCAGACCAATGACAGTATTTTTCAAGCAAACATGAGTATGAGGGAACTGTCAAACAGTACGTGCATGAAACCAACCTTCTCTCAGAAGGTTGCTAAGATGAATTAACATTTAATTTTAGCCACAGTGACAATGAATTCTAGGTATTTCTTGAGAAGCCCCAAAATTGACATTGCTAGTGTCATGCTCTACCCTACAAACACCAGAGCACTTTTTCAGTATTTTTTACAAAAGATGTCTACCTGTATGCAGCCACTTCCAGAGCGAGACCCATCTTGACCTGTAAGAGATCCTGATGATCCTTTAGCTTCTCTGATATATTGTTGGACAGCAATTTGCGCTCATACTCCAGATCTTCAATAACAACCTGTACGACAAAACGATACATAGAATGTTTCATTCATTTAAATAAATATCAAGTTAAAAATGCTTGTTTTCGTTTGGAAATAAAAAATAAAATATGGAATACATAGTGTAATTTAAAAATGATTAGAAAGACAACCGCAAAAAAACTGCATCTGTTTTGTTTACTATATGCATTTTATATTTGTTCAAATTAGTTACAATGCTTTTTGTAATATACTTACTAGCGTAGCATGCCTAAAGCTATTTTTATCTAACCTTTTTCTCTATTTTAAAAAGGTGTCAAAAAGTATATTTATGGTGCTTCTGTTTCTGTGATGCACCTGTTTAAAAGCTCTTGCAGTATCACTCCCTGCTGAAACCTTGTTATGTATTTAAAGACACAGGCGCTTTTAATACTACAAAATAATCTGCTTTATATTGTTCAACGTGTCTTTAACATACATATTTCAGTTACACAGAATGTACTGGTTCATACAAATAACAATCTTCTCCTAAATATCCAGCATTCACAAGCTGTATTGCTTACAGTACTTCTGGCGGTCACGTAAGTGTTGTCAACCCTTTAGAATATTATCTGCATTAGTCCTCGGATGCTAAAGTTACTGTACACATTTTTACCTAAAAAAATTAATCAAACTGTTTAATACAACCAGCATTACCTGTCTGCTTAGTAGGAAATGTCATTGTTTCAGAGGCTGGACAGTACATTTGGCAATTATTATTCTAATTAGAGTACTTGCAGTCACAGGTTAAGACTGACATCCTCCATGCAGCTCATTCAATTTAGTTCACAGGGACACTAAACACTAAAATGCTTGATTTAATAACTGCTCATTTGTCTTTCTCTCTAGAGAGAAGCAATTATAGGGATGAAGCATTAATGCAGAATTTTTCTAAAGCCTCTCGAGCTGTAGATGGTAAACATGGATATTGATAGTGCTGAAGCACTCCTCATTTGAGCTCCCAAGGGGCCATTTAAAGAACAGGTGTTGAATTGGATAATGTGATGTTGATGATTGCTTGGCTTCTACGTGTGTAATCCCGAATCTGTTATTTGTGTTTGTAATAACTAAGAGGTTTATTTTATGTCCATTCCACAGTGGGTGGGTGTGTCCCTGTATATGATTTCGTTAATACATTTTTTGTTCGTTAAATGTCTTTTTCGACCCACCTGATACTGATTAACTTCTTCTTTAAAATGTTCTTGCATGTTCATGAGCTGCTCCTCAAGGTTCAGCTGCACTTGCGTTTGTTTCTCGATCTCTTCACGCAGTCTTATGAACTGTGAAGCGCATTCCTTCTTCTCTCTCTGAATGTCTTCCAGTCTCGCTTGATCTGCTTTTATAGACTCTTCAATCTCTTCCACCTTTAGTCGGTACATATCCAAAGTCTCCCTCCAGCTTTCGGTAAAATTGGCCGCATAGTGCTGCACCTCTTCCATCGTAACTTGAGGAACTTGAGGATACGGCTGCGTGACAACGCGAACGGCCCGGGAGCTCACCTGGTTTCGCAGGTGGGCCACTTCTTTTCTGTGGGCATCTTCCAGAAACGTATATTCGTTTTCGAGCTGAATGAGACGATCCTCCAACGCATTGTTGGTCTGAAGAGCGTGGTGGAGCTGCCACTCGTGCCCTTTTACTTCACCGTCGATGGTTTTGCTCACCGCCGCCTCTTCCGAGCGCAAAGCCTGAAGCATCTGAAGTTCATTACGCAGTTTCTCTCGCTCCATCTCCGCTCGGCATTTCTCAAAAGATAAGCGATCCACCAGTCTTCGCATTTCCCGTAACTCTGACATGTGTTTGTTTTCACATTCTCCCGACCTGTTTCGTCTGATTGAATTAATTTCGCTTATCAAACAGGCGTTTTCTTGCTCTAAGTGTTTGGCGCGGTGTAAGTACTGGCCGAGTCGTTGGTTGAGCGCCTGGAGTTGAAGCTTCTCGCTCTCGAACGGCTCCCTGATTCTGAACATTTTTGTTATTTTCTTATTTTAAATCAACTTAAATGCGTTATGTTAGAGGCAGCTCGAAACGTTTTTCGTTGTCATCAGCGATGTGCGTCGGTGAAAAGCGTTGGTGAGGATTCAGCGGGGCGGAGGCGGAGACGGACAAGTGCAGAGGAGAGACGTACGCTAATAAGCTGATCCCATGTCCCGTTAGCGAATTTACGAATCATACTACGGCAAACGTTTGGCTTATGAATATTAATTACGTAACGAGACGTTCGCCCAATGGAGCCAAATGATTGGCCAAAACAGACGAGCGTGAACGCAGACGAGCTTAATATTTAATAGGTTAGGTTAACAAACGTCATCACGACCGTTTATAAGCCACTCCTTCGCCATGGTAGGATTTTTAAATGTGCGTCCAGTTCAGTGGGAGATGTTTGAGGGAGTGTTATGATGGGATATGAGATGGCTCTCCCATGTGGAGAAAAAAGGACAATGCAATCGCTCTTCTACAGTCTCAATTGCGCAATCTAATACAGGCACTTTCAGTAACAGTACAAAACAATACTACCATAACGATATTACAGTAGTTCCACACAATTATCTTATGGCTATGGACACTAATCGTGAAGTTGTTGTTGTAACAGGTTAGTGGTTTAGTTTTGTTATCTGACACGTTCAGCACGTAGACCAAAAGTCCTGGTTATAAATAGAAATTGCGTATTTATGTTTTATTAGAAAACAATTAGGTTTATTTAATTAGACATTTTTGTAACTCTTATTAATTTCTAACAGGTATTTATTTAACTTTGTAATATACTATATACATTTTGTAAGGTTTTGGTCCGTTTCGACAGTACGTGGTGAATCCAAGTTGGGAGGCAGCTAAGGTATTGTAAAAAAAAAATAATATATATATATATATATATATATATATATATATATTAAATTGTAATATACAGAACACTAACATATTCATATACACATACATAGAATATATATATATATATATATTGGTGGTCTGTAATGTACTAAAGAAATATGATTTATTGTTTTGTAGGGTCTGAAAGTTGTGGGACTTGGAGACCGTATAGAGGTTTTTATTAAGGAGATTCCTGTAAGTTACGGAAAATGTCAGCAGGTTCTTGATAATATCTGGCAGAAGACTCCAAAGGTAATGTTAACAGATGATTTGATGGGACACAGAGATTAAACAATGCTTTATGCTATATATAAAATGAGTAAGCTACATCAAATAACACCAAAGTACCTAATTATATATACAACATGCATCTCAAACAAATAATGTTACATTCTCCCTATGTGATGGCAGTTTGTTATTCACTTGGGCATTGCTCCAGGAGTCAAAGGCATCATACTGGAGCAAACAGGGAAGAATCAAAGTTACAAGGACAGAGATGTGAGTGGTCTTTACCCTGTTCATCACTGCTGCATTGAGGGAGGACCAGAAAGTTTGGACTCCATCATAGACATGAGGTTTCTCAGCAAACAGTTAAAAAGTGTGGGGTTTGATGTCATCTACTCCAGGGATGCTGGAAGGTAACATGTCGAGCATTTTTATGTCAAGTACAGTACAGTAAGATTGCGGATAATTAGAGAAAACTGTGCGATAGTTCATTTGTAATTTTCTGGTATGAATGTAATATATTTATTAGATGTTAAAATGGCATCAGTTATCTAACAGCGAGTTAACATTTTTCAGGTACCTCTGTGATTTTGTATATTATTTTTCATTGTACCACGGGCAGGGAAAGGCTGCCTTGATCCATGTGCCTGCCTCAGGCAGTCTGTCAGACCCAGATAGACTCGTACCACAACTTCAGACCATCATCCAGGTTCTGTTACGTCAGCTGGAAACCCCTGCGGACACATCCTTAGACTATGTGGTTCACACAGAAGGTACCAGAGAGAACTTTCTTCACAAAACATGATGCAGATTTTGCACTGGAAATGCAATTAGTGACACACAGGACAGGCCTTTAAACTCATTCTTTTTTTTATTCAAAATTTAGGAAAAAAGAAAATACATGAAAATTCTTCAGATATACATTAAGCCAATGGCATGTAAAAAGTCTAGCATCTGGAGGTGAGGAAAAACTGAAATAAAAACCGGAGGCCTTAGATACATAACTTACAAGACGAGAGTACCAGCCAAGCCATTTCACCAACAGTTTCTTCCAATCAATGCAATGACACAGAGATTTAGCTTTTTCTTGTTTTTTTTTTGTGAAAGAAAAATAAAAAGTGTTATTAACTCTTTTCAGTACAGTAGATCAAGGCCCCTTTGAAATTTGTCAGAATGCCAAGCAAAAACAACATTGCCTGGGAAATGATGTCTGTGAAACCTCAAGCTTATTATTGCGATTAGAATGCATCCATGCATCGTTTCCAAACCTGAGGCTTTGCAGGTTTATGAAGAAATATAATAATAGTTCTTATGATAGTTGAGGAGAAAATCTTTGTCATTCTACCTTCAGGTTTGCAGGAAACCTGCACTGCCACATAAGCTATTTCTACTGTAAACTTCTAGTCATGTTCTTTCTCTCTGTGTCATGACTACCCGTAATCTACTGGACATCACTGTCCTTTTGTGTCTGTGTATACATGTATTTCTGTAGATTGTAACAAAGAAACCTTGGCAGCATTTAATGAAAACTGACATTCACTTTGCAACAGACCGATGCTTTTGTCCATATTCAGTAGAGAAAGAAAAAAAGAAACAGAAATAAATAGTGATATCTATTATTTTCCCATTATAAACACATCAAAATCTTAATCACTACATCTATATGTGATACAGTCCCACCCATATACATACGCAACAATACAAGCACAAGGGCTTTTATAGAATGGTTATTTAGATCGTTTTGTACCACACAGAACATTCTTCTTTACTAGCCCCACAGCATCCCAAACAGGTCTTTCTGTAAGCGCCCTTATTTCCAACCCCTGGTGTTCCTCCAACAAAATCTAAATCTAAAATTCCGAAGCAAACATCTTAAGTGCCATAATACAGAACGGCCAGGGGTTGTAAAATAGTGGCCTTATAATTTGCTTTTCCATATGATCCTCGTCCACTTTGCATTTAAATTGTCTGACCCATCGATTTGTAATTGTTATTTGGAGAGAGAAAGCATTTTTCTAAGATCCACCACTTACCCAATGCTATTGGCAAGACTATAATGTAGTCTTCATAAAGCAGCATGTTGTCAGCAGCAGTAGAAAAGAAAGGCAAAACTACAGCCCTTTTTCTCTCTAGAGAATGTCAGTGAATACGGTGACAACAATTGGCCCTTCATATATGGTACTCTTTAGGCATGTGGAGTGGATGTAACAAATCAGTTGGAATGTTTTCCAGGTAGGTTTATGAGCAGGGAAAATATCCAATGGTTTGCTGCGTGAAAGTGTTATGAAATCCACAATCTACATTAGATGTTTAGAAGCGTTGGCCAGTCATATGGTATTACTGTAGAGAAAGAGCAAGATGATTAAATTATCACAGATGTGGCAATACAGTGATACTTTTACCAGCTGCTTTTAATAGGGAGGTCTAATCAGTGTGCATTAATCTCATTCTCAATTATGGGCCAAAACCTTCAAATGACAATCTTAGAAATTGTTGACCCAGATTGTTGTGCAGAAGCATTGATCATGTTGAGAAATTGGAAATATCTGTGCCACGATCTCGGTGGATGCTCAAAATCAGCTTTTACAGTACTAGATCATAAAAGCTAATGGAAACTTAATTTATTGTGACATCATATCTAGACCAAAACTGGCATTTAATTTTATATTTCATGTGTTTTCTTGTAAAATCAAACAAAACATTGTAATAAACAATTTAACTAGAACAAGAATTAGGGATCTTTGTTCAGTTTTGCAAAACCCATCAAGATTATGAAAATAAGAGTCATGTAAAGAAGTCACATATAATGCTGAATAATTTCTACAACTCATCTGGATTGAGTGAATTATGTTTCTTACTTGTTTTAATGTCGTTCTGCATCCACATTTTGATATTTGATCAATAGAAGAATACCTTTCAAGCCCAACTCTGAAATCTAGCTGCACAACAAGAGGATTATTTTTGCTAGAACAAAGTGACAGGATTTTGTTTTATAATGCTTGAGATATGCCCTTTTAAACTATTATGGATAATCGGGGATGCACTAGTTAACACTATGACCATCTCTCTTGATTTCTGGGAGCATGTGCTCTGTGGTGCTTAAAGAAATTTAAATCAGAGACACAAAAGAGGATGATAAGCTGTCCTTTACAGACTCGTGAGAAAAGAAGCGAGATGTATTTTATCATTTCATATACTTACACATTTAAAACAAAAGAGAATGAGGTAGATAGATGCTGGAGGAAACGAAAAAGAAAGTCCCCCAGTCATGACATCATGGAAAATGCATCTAAAAGTCAGACTTTAAACTAAATAATCAGGGCATTTGTACAGTGATTTTAACTGGTATCACAAAAAATAGAAAATAAAATAAATACCCCATCAGAGGGGGAAGATAAACTTCTAATACAGAAAAAAGACATCCCATGAACATGGAGAAATCCTTCAAAACGCAACATTTTTAAAGCCAACTAGCCAAGTAATCCCACTTATTTCTTTAGCATACCTTTAAATCAAAACGGATAACTTTACTGGACGTTAACCCATCCTTATTTGGTTACAGACGCCATATATCATTAGGAAGTTTAGTGTTTGTTTCATGTTTGGAGGTGTTACAGGTTGGTTGGGGTACTGAAGACGAATTAAGACAATCCGATAAGCCCTGTTAGCAATTTAATTGCATGGATGGGTTTCAAAAACAGTCTATGAAGGTAAATGAGAGTAAACAAAACCTTTTATGATGTAAGCAGTAGGGGTGGACACAGATAGATTGTATAGTTTACTAAGGATCATGTTTGGAGAACAAAACTTTGACATCAACCTGAGATCGAGTAGCACCTTATGAACAGGTGCAATGGTAGACAACTATTTCAAGGGTGCCTAACGTTCACATGCAGAGCTAAACAGTCTGTCAGAACTAATAATAATAATTATAGAGAGATGTAAAAAAGGCAATGGACATGTGGCAATGCAGACAAACTTCTGGGGAGAGAAAAATAAAAAACTTTGAAAGGCTATTTTCTCTTTTTTGTTTTTTCTTTTTTTGCAAGAAGAGTACAAAGCATAAGAAAAATGGACTGTAGTGGAGATATCATAAAATATGAAACCTGAAGGATTTATATATATATATATATGTATAACACCCACAAAAGAAAAACAAAATAGCAGCTTCTTTCTGTACAGACAAAGAGGTGAACATCAGAACCGTAAAAAAGTTATCAAAAGTGACTCAAACCAATGATTTGTGTGTAAATGATCTTGCGGTCTAACATACAACTGTAAGACCCTCTCAGAATCATATGAATAGTACAGAGAGACTAATGACTAGTCTAAAAAATACCTGCTGTGTACAATGCCTCACTCGTCTCAGCAAACAGACGCTTCACCTGCTTCATAACTCCATCCCTTATATTTCATATCTGCCTCTCTTCAGTGTGCAGATCTCGAGACGTCGCTCTGACGGAGGCTCAGCTCACAGATGGTGTGTGCAGCAGGAACTGCCATGCAATAGTCGGAGATCAGAGCCGTATAAAAAAAGGAACGATTTACAAACTCAAGCTGATTGTAAAAGATGAGGCCCAAAAATCCCTCATCAAAAGACAGCGTGAGAGTTTAGTCCCTCCGTTGCGCTACTTCAAAGTGCGACCCTAGAAAAGGCTGCGGAAGGGGAATTGGGTTATGCAATGATAAATACCTTTATAGAAGTAAATTTGATTTGGCAAAATTTGGCAGTTTCAAAAAAAGCCCACTGGACATCCTAACAGACACCCTTGAAATGGATTAAGGTGCCGCCACCAGTATTACGATCAGTCTCGATGGTTCTTGCCCATTGTGAGCAAACAATCTCATCTTGGACAGTCTTTGCTCCTATTTGTAAGAGAAATGTGATGACAAAGACACAAGCGTTAGAGGAAGAAATGTACTTGCGCTGAGAAGGGGAATGTGTATTTTTTTGTATAAAAACACACTCGTAAGCACACACACACATCCTTATAGTGTTTGTGGGCTGGGCTTGCTGGCCTAAACGCTCGTCTCTCGTTTCACAATTAACTGGCAGGTTTTCTTCCTTTCAAAGATATTAAAACAGGTCCTTATCTTACACACGTGAAAGCCAGAGCTCTCCAGTGTGGTGGTTTGTTCTCGAATCTTAAATATTGCAAGAGTATTTGAAGGCTTCACCAAAACATCCTTGAAATCATTTCATACAAAAATGATCTACCGACTTCCAGGCAGGATAAGGTCTGGTTAGCGGCTCCACGGTCAGCCCTGGCTTTTGACTCCTCATAAACAAAAGGAAACACGTATGACCACGTAGACAAAGGGGCGAGACATGTGGGTACCCTGTATGAGGAGTCGAGGGAGTTCGAGGGCGACGGAAAGTAACAATCAGCAGGCCGATGACTGAGGCAGTGGGAGCGCTCGCTCGTTCTTCCGTCCCCCGTTCATGTGTGCATAGGGTTGAGTCTCATCGAACGCCGGCCCCAGCAGCACCACCGGTCCGTTCGCTGCTACCTGTCCTGAGTGCTTCTCTAAGGCCAGGCCGGGAGAGGCTGAAGAGGAGGGAGGTGAGGTGGAGGGGGTCGGGGCAGACCCCATCGGTGTTCCTGGCCCCTGAGCTGGGGAGAGCGGTTGTGAAGTTTGGGTCTGAGCCCCTGTGCTCCCCTGAGAGGAGGGGACCAGTGTGGAAGCAGGATCCAGTGGAACGTTCTCCATGTTCTCCACCTCCATGTCCAGTTCCTCAGTGTCTGGTGGCTTGTTATCCTCGCTGTAGAAGAAGCTAACCTCCCTGAAGGGCGGCTCCAGCTCCTCTTTTATGCTGTTGATGATCTCCAGGAAAGACGGACGCATCTTGGGGTTGTACTGCCAGCACATTCGCATCAGTTCAAACCTGTACAACGGAATGCATGTTTTAGACACGACTGTCAGCCAACACACAACATTCACATAAATTGGTTTAATTATTTGTATTATAATCTCATACGTTATAATTAAAGCGAATTTATCTAATTAATCTAATTAGATAATAATAATAAATATAATTTATTCATAATAATTTTTTTTCAAGGTCTCAAAGTACCCCAATGAGCCTGTGTTATTAGTTTTGAGCACTTGTTATAGGGAAATAAGATACCTTGGAATGTCACGTCTGACCAATCAGAATCAAGTATTTGAGAGCTCAATGTAATAAACAAGTCAGATATTTTGGAGCACTAAAATGAAGTCTCCACCCATCAACAGGTGGCAGTGTTCACTAGGTCTGAAAAGCACACTGAAGCATTGTGGCACTAAACTTCTAGAACATTCTGTTGTCATATAGACAGGTAAGACTAGTGCTGCTATTCTAAACATGTCACAAATCATTGTGTTACTAAAGTTAATATGTAAATATGAAGCAAAAGAGTAATTAATGAAATGAAATGTCTTTAATCTTTCAAGACCGGTCATCAAAACAACTGTTTTTTGGGCACAGGCTTGTGTTCATGAGTATCTTGTCCGTTTGGTGTTTATTGGATAACAAATTCATAACAGAGGCCATCTGTCTTCACTCAGTGAAGTAAATCCAAATCAAAAATGAGGAAATACTATACCAACTATAAACACCAGCTCTGAAAGACTTCTATCTGTTCTTCTAAACAGCATTCTGGCTGAAGGAGAACTTACGTTACTGGCTTCAAACTCAATGAATGAGGCAACTATCTACTAGATCTAGATATCAACTAAGATATCAACTAACTAACTATCTAGATCTATCTGTCTATCTGTCTGTCTGTCTGTCTGTCTACCTATCATGCTGAATATCTTCATGTCATACCATTTGTGACCCTGTCTGTGAAATCCAGGTTAAAGCTGAATAATCTAATTATGAGAAATTAATAAGAAAATACTTGCTAAATACATGCTAAAATACTAAAAATACTCCAAACGTTGATTTTAATCTTACTCAGTAGGTATATCAAAGTTATATTTTCACAGAATGTTCTTTACATAATGTAAGATGGTTTTATGCAGTAAATCACAAAAATGAGTTTAGTTGGGTTTTTACAGACTGGATCACATATGACTCATTATAATGCTGTCTAACAGAGCTACTAGCTGTAAAAAGGAAATGAGTGAAATGTAAAAATGTCTCATAAATATAATTTAGTAATTAAATATAATTTTATAATTAAATATAATTTAGCTCTTTTTTACACCGCAAGATAAACTCATGTATCCGTGAAAGGCCTACTGACTCTTGCTTTTAGAATAAGAAATAGAAATACAAGCAAAGAAGAATCATGACTGATTAACATAAAAACTCTTTAAAGTGATCTTAGCATGAAGTTCAATTTTGTTTAAAACCATACCCGTTATTTCTGGATCCTTGCCCTTGCACTTTACCCAAGTATTACTTAAATTCTCATGATATCATATGAATGTGACAGCCTGACATCATTGACGTTCAGCCTAATTTAATGATCAGATACAGATGACAATGTTTCACAGTCTTTATCTTTATAGAGTCAGCAATGTGCAGTGTAACATATGTTTCTCCCTTTGTACCTCCTTTCTCTTTTTCTCTCTCTCTCTCTCTCTCTCTCTCTCTCTCTCTCTCTCTTTCTCTCTCTCTCTCTCTCTCTCTCTCTCTCTCTCTCTCTCTCTCTCTTTTCTCTCTCTCTCTCTCTCTCTCTCTCTCTCTCTCTCTCTCTCTCTCGTAATCAGGACACCCCGTTGTAGCTGCCATGGAAACGGGGGGTTTGTGTTTCCATAACAGTCGAGACGAGAAAAGAGACACAGAGAGACGTGGAGGGACAAAGGGGTCAGGAAAAACTGAGGGATAGATCTCACGCTTCATTACTGACATCAGCCCAGAATAGGAGAACGACACGGAACATCAGACTGGTGACGCAGAAGGACGCACTCAGATGAAGATTTGAAGATATTGTCTGGGACTTTACAAAAGTAGAGCAGTTACCGAATCACCTATGGGAATCGAATAGTCGCCCTTCTATGGAGTTCACTTTTACTCCTGAGGAAGAGACTCCCTGAAAGCATGATGTCACCTGTCTTGTTTTAACCCATGACGCAAATGTCACCAGTCAGGCTTTTGCATGGCCTGACGTTAGCAGAAGCATCTGGTGACACACTATTGACATTTTAGCATGATATTGCATCCTTAAATAGACAAGAGTCGAAGAGAGGACAAAGGGTTAACATTATAAAGCATAGTGGCAAATATCTGGCTTTAGGCCTCTGTACGCACAGAAAGCAGTTGATGTGATCTCTTTTACTTTTAGACTACATATTGAGAATGTCGGGATACTCACAGCATGTCGGGGCAATTGTCTGGTTTATCCAGAAGTCCTCCCTCCATGACAAATCGCAGTACCTGCTCATTGGACATACCCTGGTAGGGTTGCTCGGCTAAAGTGGCGATCTCCCATAACACCACTCCGAATGACCTAGACGAAGAGGAAATGGTTAAAAGAATAACTCTCCAAAAGCAACACAAAGGCAGTCATTGCATCCAAATGCAAATCTTGCTAAATGTCACAAAACCCATTTCTCCAATTACGCCAGCAACCATGCACATGCGGTAACTCAATCCAGTCGGACGAGGACAGAGAGGAAAGAAATGAGGCCATTTAAGGTCGAGAAACAGAGGGAAGGAAACATGAAGAGCTGCTTTGAAGCGGTCGCGGTTCTGCAAGGCCTGTCAACTCATTGACGCTGTATTACGTATTATGATTACTGTATTTGTATTCACATTCACCTGACTCAAATCAGCTGTGTTTCCTAGAAGCAGCTCACGTAAGAGACGTTTCTTGTTTTAAAGCAACTAGACGGAATAGAACAGGGATGTGTTTTTAAAAGTTGGATTATTTAATCATGACATCATATTTAATAATGCAATGCTTAAGAGATGATGCATCGGACGTGTTTATATTACTGTATTGTGGTGCTTTAAAAGGACAGAGTTTTAGGAAGTAACATTTCACAATACGGGTTAATTCATTCACAGTGGTTATTAAATTAGATACATATAGTATATAATATATACATATTAGATACGTATATACACATATACATAAATGTAACTTTTAAATAAATTGTTCATTTTTATTTGTTCATAATAATTACACTACATTTGTGTTGTATTATAATTATAATTATTATTATAATATAATAATATAATATAATATTTATTATATATTTGGTTATTTTTTCTTAAACCCAAATTCAAAACAATGCGCAAAACCCCAACATAAGCCGCTGACCCGAACTTTTCCTTTACTGTGGTGTTTTTGTTAGCCCTGTGTTCCTCATTAATGAAAATCACTCCATATATTATCCGGCGGCCGGTGAGAAAGCCCAGCAGCGGAGCAGAAACTTCACGAAGCCCAAATAAAAAACCCACACAAAGAGCACACTGTTGCCAGTCATTATTCATTAGCTCTCCGAGGACAAATTTTCTACATTGGCCGGGGATCTAACGCGAAGCTCAACACTCTTTAAAACAGGACTATTACAACAGTGACTTGCATCTAATTGGCTGCAACATCTGTGTGTTGAAAGACAAAACCGCATTAGGAGCGGCCTTTTTTTGGGAAAGGAAACAAATAAAGACACCTAACGGCGAGGTTTATGGGAGTACAAGACGGGAGGCTCTTTTCATCTCACGGACTTCAAAAGCGGCAGATACGGAAAGAGGGACGGGGAGGCGGGACCGCGCTGACACGCCGACCCCATCATTACCAAACATCTGGAGGAGGTTAGAAGAACACAAAGCGACAGAGCTGTGGGACGCTGGAGATTGGGAAACTGTAGAATTGGAGGAGTCAGTCTACAGCACTGTTACTGTTCTACTGTGCCGCCGCTGCTGGGACTAAAGTGCGGAGAGACGGTCTGTCTGAGACAAACAGACAATGTGTTTGGACACGTTTCGACTGGCTCGGACTGTAAGAATGTCTGGAAGTGATGCTGATTCTCCCTTGACACAGAGGATCAGTGGAAAAACGTCACTAAAGCACATTCACCAGGCTTCCTGCTGTCGACTGAATTAAGATAAATAAAAGCGCAGTTTAAATATATTTTGGGGAGTTGAGGTCCTGTTGAGAAGGAGAGCATGCAGAAGTCAGGAGAAGCTGCTGGGTCTCTGATGGGACACCCCCAGTAGCACAAAAAATATGGACATACTTAGTGTTTGTCATCATGACCTTTAACATTTTTTAATTTGCATGCTGTTTGTGTGTGCAAAGTCTGCAAAAACAGACGGCTCATACCAGACGTCAGAATTTGTGGTGAACACTCCATCTTTCAAAGACTCCGGGGACATCCAGCGAACTGGCAGCAACCCTTTCCCCCCTTTCCTATAGTAATCCGTCTCGTAGATGTCTCGTGTCATGCCGAAGTCTAGACACAAGAAAGAAAGCACAGATAACAAGTGTTTCAGTGCCATGAAAGGTCAGTCACACCTTAGTCTCGACTGACACACCTACAGTCTGTTTTCTAACTCTCTGATGCATATTACACAACGGAGTCGTTAGTAGTAAGTACTAATCAGAATGGCTGACATCATGCAGTACCCCCTAAATCAAACTGTGAACAAATGTGTTACACGTCAGTCAGACGGCTCTGTCTGTCTAAACAGGCGGTTCTTGGTCAGGTTAGGGTATGGCAAAATGACACCAGCCACACCTCCTAATCAATCAATCCAATAAATCCTTACTTTTACTCTGTCTTTCTATCACTACTATGGAATGGAGATTCTTGTGTTTTGCATCAAACAAACACTGATGATTACCTCCGATTTTAACTGTGAAGTCTTCAGCAACCATGCAATTCCTGGCAGCCAGGTCTCGATGGACAAATTTGTTGGCATTGAGGTATGCCATCCCATCCGCTATCTCCCCGGCCATCTGAATCATCTTCTTTAGTGGAGGCAGAGCTTGACTACTGGATCCCTGCTACACGACGAGATAAGATGACATATGCTGCATTTTTAATATGCTAAAAAGCAGTATGGAGATAATTACAGACTATTAATCAGAGTCCTGCATTTATGTAATTATGACAGGAACTATAAGCATTAAATGCATCGAGTTGGTGGTTTGTTTAGGCAGATTTTAGTACCTCTTTAGATCGCAGAGAACGCAAGTAACTCTTCAGGTCGCCCCGTGTCATCAGCTCCATTATAACAAGAGTGGGCTGGCCTTGTGAAACCACACCCAGCAGTCGCACCTAAACCAATCAGGGCACAGAAAAATGTCATCATTAAAATGTCCCTTTTTTGATAGTAATTTTAAAATGACAGGCAAAACCAATTGATTTAGATTTTCAATCTATTTTTCCTGAATGGTCCAAGATTTCTGCACTAGATAAGACCATTTAAGATATCAAATAACCTAAAGATTTTATTATCCTTCTTCTAAGTGTTTCTTAGTGGCTTTAGTGTTACTGAATGGCTTCTAAACGAGTTAAGATATTCCTCGACTGATCTGAGTAACCCCTTAAGAAACTTAACCAACCATACCAAGAAACCCAATCTGCCATTTGTCTATTTCATCAGTTAGTCCTCTTTCTTACCACATGGTGACAGTTGAATTCCTTCATGACTGAAGCTTCGTTTAAGAACTCGATGCGTTCACGCATACTTGCTGATTCATTTACGGTCTTAATAGCCACTCTGGTCTCAGGTTCATCTTTCACGACGCCCTTTGCGATGCCCTCGTACACCATACCAAAAGAGCCCTGGCCCAGTTCACGACACATGGTGATTTTCTCTCGAGCCACTTCCCATTCATCTGGTACATACACTGAGCATGCAGAAATAGAGTAGGATTATCATATTTAAACAGATTGTGCAGTACAGCACACAGGACATAAGCAATTACATTTCACAGGTTTGGTCATAATATGGTGAGGCAAAATTAATTCATGACTATGAGCAAATTATTCCTATTAGGACAAATTATTCAAGTAATAATGATCCTCAGATGGCGCAAACCATGGGTGTAATAAATCACTTTGTTAATGAGTATTTTGTTTACTCATAGAAATATATAAAAGCACTAAAATTATATAAATTTACTTGAGAAGGAAAATTGCAGAAAATGTTAAGACCTGTTTTCAGAGAAAATATCTTTAATTAAGTTTATGTTCATACCCCAATGGCTACTTAATTTTTTCTTGATTAACCATAAACCTCATTCAATTTTGTTTAGATTTATACTTAAACAAGTCTTAATATTTTATATAATTTTAACAATAGTTTGCTTATAAAGTAAAGGTATCTTGCTTTAGGAATGCTTACTGGAAAACAAGACAATAACACTGAGGAAGTAACATCTACAAATTTCTAAAGAGGTTACCAAATACTCACTTTCAAAAGGACTGAAGTATTCAGGGTTCACAGAAGCATAGAGGACACCATTTCCTAACCTGTCACTATTCCTGCAGGTCAAGAGAAAAATATATTAAAACACACCGTTTTAAATTACCACACACTAAACGCTCACAGTTTATTAATAAACAGGACATTACCTCTTTTTGGTAACAAGGATGGCCACAGTGGTCAATGCTAAAAGCAACACGAGCACTACAATAGGGATGATGATGGCCAGATAGAAGGCGTTATCATAATTACCTATGAGAAAGAAAGACAAACAAGCAGAATTAAGAGATAGAAAACAGACTAAAGCAGACTGATATTCATTTATTAAAACAAAATAAAATAAACGTGTTTTTCTTACTTTTGGGAGGCGGCACATAAAAGGACACTTGTTCCGTCCATGACCCATTTCCTGCCAGAGAAGTGGCCCTGACCCGTGCTGAATAATTTCCAGAGGGCAGATTGTTAAGCTGAGCTCCTCGCAGTAGCCGATACTGCTGGCGTGATACACACTCGTGCTTCTCGGGCTGTAACACACACATAACCGGTTTGTGGCCTTGGCTGCTGTTTTAACTATTTCTTAATGGAATTCAAGTTATTTGTAACACTGACCTCGGTTCCCAGACGGTATTTGATTTCATACATCAAGATCAGTCCGTTGGGATGATGCGGTTCAGGCCACCGCAGCAGCACCGAGCCCTCTGTCTTTTCATCCCTCTCTTGAGTCACTCTGCCGGGAATATCATCTGCTCTATCTGGTGGAAGAAGACGGAAGCGCTTAAGGCCACAGCTCTCTTATAATAACCCAATAAGATTTTAACCGCAATGCTATTTCAGTGACTGTTAACATGAACATGATAACTAATAAAAACTGTGCTTGAGGCATAGAGAAGAATAACTGGATTTTAGGAATAATTACAGAATAATTAGTGTTTTGCAGGCTTGAATATGTAGTTCCGCACAAATCTGGTTTTGCTGACCTGCAGGTTTGGTTCTAGAGAAGACAAAAGCCGCCGCGCTGCAACGGTGGACTTTGTAGTTACAGGCGTGGATGTCGATGCGGTACACGGTAAAGGGCTCTAGGTTGGATATCTCCATGAACTCGGTGTGGACTGTGCCCTCAGAGAAAGGAAACTCTCTATCCTGCAGTTCTGGGTCAGTGATGTTACTCTCCAGGCCTGTCACGTTCCTGCTCGAACTTTGCACCAGTGTACCATTGGCCACTCCGAACACGTCTCGACGTTTTCTATCAGGAGGTCTGAGGAACAAGAAAAGATATACAAGTGACAAAGAGAAAGAAAAACAAGGGGGAAAGAAAGTAAATGACAGTGAAAGATAACAGAAAGAGATTGGCTTAAAAAGCATACAAGCCAATTACTGTGCACGATTATTTAACAGCACACAACCCTTCCTCAAACACTATTTCACAGAAAAAGCCAAAGCTCTTCTAATTCTCCTTTTAATAGCTCTCTTGGTTAACAGGAAGGATACTTAAAATACTCACAACCTACAGAGTTCCTCTCATGTCTTCTAAATCTTATCCATCATTTATCATCCTGAGTGATGAGAGCTTTTAAATTATTACGACTGTGATGTATCCAGCTGGTTTGAGATTGTTCCCTTGTGGAAATTTGCAGTTTTAAAGAGAAACGAGAGCTGACCTTTCCTGCTATTCTGATTCTTTTCATACTCCATGAAAGAATTACAATATAATCGCTAATCTAAATCACTATAGTAGTATATCAATGGCAAATTTGCAAATAAAGCATCAAACACACAATGAAATGGAAAGGCATATTCAAAACAAATATCGAACATACATACCAATGATATGACTGACTCTGTCTCTGATGGTCGAGACGGCACACGAGACAATACGCAAACTAAGCCGCTGGCTACAGGTCACACCTGTCGCCACTATTCACATGCAACCACAGACGCCAGCGGACCACTGCCACTTCACACATACAAGCGTGGCAGGGCCACCGCCTTACCTAGAGCCACTTTTAGGAGACGCGTAACGATTTGCTCGCTCGGGATCTCTGAGAAGATTCAATAGTCAGACCAAACAATAGGATCCACCGCAGATGGGAAAGACAGGATGATTTGAGATAAGGGAAAAACCACAGTGTGCCAAACAAATACAAAGAGGAAAACGGCAACAAAGAATGACAGACAATAAGTGCTGACAGATTTTTTAAGCTCTTGTTCTTTCACAGGGAAAGTAAATAAATGTTTTATTGTGCTAATAAATAATATTGTGTTTGGTATTGTGAGCTTGTACTGTATGCACTGTTACTACAATATATAACTGATATATAATCTGACCTAAGATCAAAAATAAAATGTTGACCTACTAAATGGGGATAGATTTGGGTCAACTATACAATACATCCCATTGCATGAACACGAGTATTTTCCGGGCTGACAAAGCAACACCAGGCACAAGCACATCCAGCTCCTCTTTCCAGACAGAAAGGCTTTATATACACGAGTCTTGTATTCATCTGTATTACAAGCAATTATGAATGTTTAACATTCTGGTTCATAATACTACAAGCTCTTCAAACCTATTTCTGCCACTTTTAATTTATCAGACAAATGACAGTTATATGAGAGATTTTTGTGTATATATGAGTCTGTCTCTGCGCGGGTGTATGGAAACCTTTATTAAAAGTAAACACAGAATGCTGTAAGAAAAACAGTCAAATCAATCCTAACCACATTCCATGTCACTGAAGATGAAAAGCTCTTACAAATGGGGGTTTCGAAAGCAACTGGACACTATTTAAAACTCACCTCACTAACTAGGGATTCAGAATACCCTTTAGGGTATTTACTGTAGAAGCTCAAATCACAATTCTTAGATTCGTAAAGAAAACCAGATGTACAGTTGAAGAAAAACATATTAAGCTTTGAGATTACCTTGAATTTTTGCATAAACATGGCGGATCTCAGATTTGATCTTCAGCTATGTCGTACAACACCCATACAATTATACATAATAATTTTAAGGCTGTACTGTAAACATCATTGGAACTTGACATGCTGATCGTAAACATTGGGGTTATTTCAAATCTGGGTAAACTATTGCTTTAATAACAACATTAAAATGTGCAGTTGTTTGCGTTAGAATAGAATAGTAGAATAGTTAGAGGTAGAATGCATTCAGGTCAAACACAACGGATCCCAACCTAAACAATCTTAGCGCAAACTGCTGAATAAGAAAAAGGTCAGGCACACATGAAGAACTCAGCTGAGGGAATTAAGATGACATGTAGACTCGCAGCACCCCGAGGGAAGATTTCACACCTGCAGATCTCCGACAGGCTCTAAAGGTGTAACAGCAGGTGCTGTTCCAGGCCAACATAGCAAACACAACAGAAGCACATCTTGTCCACTTTTCCCATGCAGCAAGGCTTACGTGCAAGTGTCTTATTGATTCATAGGCAACCCTTCATGCCCCTTGGCTGAAACTCAAGTCTTCACCGATGCGCAAACTCGAGAATGACGTGGGCTTTTATTATAGAGCTTTCATTCTCACGTAGGGCCTGAGAAAATCCGATCAGCTGTGTGGGAGAGCGGACCACGTGCCCACACCTCTTCCACTCCTTTAAAAGGGATCTTCCTTTAGAATTCATTAACATTCCTAATAGGTTTGCTGTGCATTTCCTGGGAGCCAGACACTCCAAGCAAAACATTGGCAGACAAAGAGCGTGTGAGGCTGCAGGGAGAGAGGAAGAGACCGCTGAATGGAAAAATATATTCATTTATTTCTCTCTCCTCCCTCAGTCGTTCAGCATCTTCGCTTTTGCTCAAGATTTCAAAGCCTTTTCCTGAAGTCTTGATGGTGTTGATGAGGTTTGCTTGTGATTGTAAAGAGATTTACTAACTCTTTGATTATGGGTCTTCCACGATCTTAACATCTGAATTATTCAACATCCAGATATTATACAAACTGCTTTTGATGCAGCTATCCAAAGCTATAGCTTAAAAAAAATCAAGCCAACCTAATATGACACTTGTAAATAAGAACCTAATAAAGTAATAAAAAAGTAATAAAATTCACAGCAATCAACAGTATACAGGTACTGTAAAATATTTTTAAATAATATCACTGCTGTCAAAGTTAATGTTTTAAGCTTTCCTTTTCTTTTACACAGTTGTTACACACATTTATTTAATTTTAAAAATTTATTTTAAATTATAAAGAACTGTTTAGAGCCATAGTGCAAGTTATTCACCTTTTTGGAAATGAATGCACTAACATGTTCAATTATGCAATGCAGAAATCAAATCAAAATGTAATATTCTCATTGACAGACCGGCCTAAATATTTTACTTTACAAGGGAAATAAAAAGCAACTCTGAGCCACCGTGCAATGCAACATACTGACATTAGCGGTTCCTGGTTCCAAAACAGCAGGTTTTAGGGGATCCATTACAGTAAGGATGGCATTGACAAATCTGTGACCTGGCTTCTAAAGCAACCATAACAAATCAAACCTGAAGAAAAACCCTGGAGAAAAGAATCAAGGTGAGGAAAAGGGATGCTGTCAGGGTCAGGATGAAAATAGAAGTCATCAATGCTGGAGACGAGACTTCATAAGCATTCCTGGTTTCGGAAGGAAAGTGTATTTACATTAAGCGAATGTCTGTTCCATTGATTTCAGATGCAAAGCCGAGTTGAATGGTGCATCACGCTGTCCCTGAGTGAACCGCAAACCATTACCTTAATGAAAACAGGCCTCCAGAAAGCAGAAGTTTGGAAGAGCTAAGTGGTAGAAGATGTTTGGCGACATCAATTTGGGCATCGATACTGATGACTCAACATCGCACAACCAAACAAAAACGCACTAAAAAGCCAGATTTACATTACTCAGGGCATATGTCCTGTTTTAACCCTTCAAACTCTCAAAGCATGTGTGTCTGAGAAAACCTGAATGAATTCAGTGTACATTATTTTCCAGTGCAAGAAGAAAACATCCGATGCCACAAGCAAGGTAAACAGATAACACAATGCAGATGTCACTCCTTGTTTCAGCAAACAAAAGCCTAACACGGAGCAAGCCCTCGGCCCGCGGCTGTTCTCCAACCTCATCAATCCAGTCCCTCTCCATCCCTCCTGCCTCTGTTCGTGAATCCCAAATTACAGCCTGCTGAAGTCTTAATACGCAACTGCCACCGTCGCCTCAGCAACGACGTGGCCGCACAGACTCTGGGTTCTCCGTACCTTTCCCCTTGCCATCTGATTCCATTCCAGCCTCGGCTGCTGGCACCCGACCCTTCCAAAACCTCATGTTCTGATCTTGTCAGCCCCATGTTGGAATAATTAGGCCACCGGTCGGAGCCTCCAAAATTCTGGTTTTGATTCAATTAAGTAAAGCAGCCTCGAGACTATGAGCTCAGCCCTACTTTGATAATCACTCTCCAGGAAGACCGAACAAATGAAGGGTTTCAGACCACTGCTGTAAACTGTGAAAGAAAGCAGACCACTGGGATTAACCCAGCCTTGGTTTCTCGCTACCAAGTATACCCAGCCCTTCTATTTTTCGATAGACTTCAGGCTGTTATGTGTGCACGTGTCATACCGGGGTGTGAAGATGGAGTTGTGGAGGAAGTTCTCGAAGACTTTGCGGTAGGAACGGTCTTCAGCCTCTGCCTCCAAGTCCTCCTTGGTTTTCGGGCATGGGCAGCACGGGCCCTTCTCTCCACCTGCATCCGATTTGGTTGGCTTTGTGTCTCCCTCCATGTCTGACAAAGCCGTGGCTGAGATGCGGATGGGGATCTTTAGTTCTGTATTTCAAAACATGACAAACAGTGAGATGAACAGTGAATAAACAAAAGGTACTTGTGTCTGTGTCTATACCTAAATGTGGTTATTATACGGCTCTCAGAGTAAAGTGAGCAAACTAAACAAACTGATTGGCTTTCTGCTGTCAAATATGTTTTGTAGATGACCGCCAAACCACATAATTGACCATCATTGTGAGCAACCGATTTCAAACACAGTTTTATAGCTCTCGTATCGTTTTTTCTTTTCAAGTAATACAATTATTTTAACTCATTAACATTTTAACTCATTTATATTTCACATTTATATTATTATTAATTTGGTAAGTTGCCGTGTAATAATTGGGTTATTGTATTGCATATTTGTTTTTATTAAGAGGAAAGCGGAGGGTTTAGCGTACACAAGAAACTGCATACTTTACCTTTAGAACAATAGTTATGCTGGTGGAGTTCACGATCCTCTCCCTGTTGCTGCCAACGAAGCAGATAAAAAGTTTTGTTTCCATTGGGAGATATAGGAGGAGACCATTTTACCACCAGGGATGAAGAGGAGTTGGCATATGCCCGGGCATCCAGAGGCATTGATGGAGCTGTAGAATAAACAGGGCGATGACATTTCCATTTGCAACATGATAGCCAAATTCTTGGAGGGAGGGTGGAGAAATCTACCTGATGCATTGGTACGGATGTAGACAACCTCACTCTTAGCTCCCAGAATGTGTTTGTCCTCCACAACCAGGATCACGGCCTTCACAAAGATGGCATACTGTGTCCAGGGCTTCAGTGGGGACAGAAGCACGCCCGGGTCTACAGATTTGTCCTGAGGGAGGTCAACATCCACCATGTTCCAGCTGTTTGAGCCGCATCCATCTTGTCCATCAAATTCGGTGATGTTCTGGAAGGGTCTGTATCCAAGAAAAACGATATATATTTTATAGCCATATATAACTATTTTTACAGTACAGTTGGGTTGTGAAAACATCTTTAAAGTCAAGAACATGTCTGCGTCTCTAATAACAAGTTGTCCGATACTTACGCCTCCTTGTAATAGACTATGAAGCTGATGAGGTCTCTGTAGTCTGGCGGTCGATATCGCTCCCAAGTGAGCTTTATCCGTGTACTCTGAGTGTGGTTGGACTTGAACTTTAGAATATAACTCTCACCTAGAAGAGGGGTCATAAGAGATTTCAGTAAAAGCACCTTAAGAGATCTTCAGCTGAAATTAAGCTTCGTCATGGCCTTTCCATCTTTCATGAGCTTCTAGGATTTTAAGTGGTATTACCAAAGATACTTCTGTTAATTTCTCAGTCATGAATCAGAGCAGTTATATTCTGTGGAAATATACAGCCAGGTTGGCTAAGCCATTATCAGTGTTTTTCAATGCAAATCAATCTAGGTTGAAATCTGTTAGACACCTTAGGAGATCACAAACATATTAAAGTCATTTGTTTGTAAATTAGATTACGCTGGACATGCTGTTCATTTTCTTCTGCTTGAAACTCATAAGTGTAAAAAGTGTATTGTTCTGCCATTATTTCTCTTTATTTCATCACATTTAATTCAATCTGCAAGCTTTCAAATCTGGCAATACATTTTTTGTTTCATGGCGCTCTAGTTTCCAGCGGTGCAGGAAAGACAGCGTCTACTCACAGCTCGCTCGCTCTCCATTGCTGCGACGGTCATCCTCCTCCATCTTTTCCTTAACACCTGTTTTCTCCCACATTTTCTGGATCTCAGACATGCAAAGTTTGGGATTAAAGCGAAAGAACAATTTCCCGGTTCTAATGGTCAGATTGTGCTGGCTCCAGTCCCACAGATACTGCAGGTTTTGGTTGTCCACCGCGGAGAACGCGTACATCCTACAGTACGGAAAAACACAGAAACACACACCATGTGACGTACTAAAACCAACAAAAGCTATTGTAAAACCTATTTAACAAATATTTATTATTTATCATGTAAGAAGAACTTAAGCCGGAGTGGAATGAGAAGAATCTGATCTGGTTGTACACATGACGAATGTGATATGTGTGGAAAAAACAACTGAAGTCTGTGTGCAGATCGCGTTTCATTAAAACACACATGGAGATCAGGGCTCAGAAGAGAGTTAAGATGGCTTCTACAGCTGCACCCAACCGAGCTCTACCGAAGACCTCAGGAACGTGGAGAATGTATGCGCCGCTTACAAGCATTCCGCTAGATGAAACCCAACCCTTGCGAGACCAAAACAAGACGGTCAAAGAAGTTTCCCACACCCTCCTCTCTTCTCTTAAACTCCTGACCTCACACCAATAAATTAATCACACAACAGTTATTAAAAAGCAAAATATCAAATTTGTTCTCATAAAGATGTGATACTTGGTACTTGATGGTACTGAATTAGATCAAAGCCATCAAGGTTAAATAACTTATATGTATTTACGTGTGTACTGTATATATTTGTTGAATCTTTCGATCTGTAGCAGATCTGTGAGCTGTACATTCCAACACAGCTGACGTTTTATTGCTTTTACTCGTTTCTATGGAAACCCTGAAGAAACATGTTTTACAATGAAAAGACTGCGAAGGACAACAAGTCTTAGGAGAAACATTTATGCGGTTCTGTTCGTCTCAGACATACGAACGTGTTTTTCTGTCTTAATGCTCTTCTGATCTAGAACGTGATTAGGAGACAACCTTGATAATATGTGAATATATCATATTGTAACCAATTTAACTTGCTAAAAAATAGAAAGCCTAAGGCTGATATTATGTTACAAAAAAGTATTTGATTTGTAAAGTAGCAAATGTCATCCACAGACAGTGTCAACTTCCTCTCACACGTTCCAGACTCGATCCCACACAGACAAACAAATAATAGTGGTGTTAAGTGAGACATGTAACATGTACATTGGAGAATATCAATCATTTAAAATGGCATGAGAATAGTTGAAGTGTGCAGCTGGCAGTGTCAAGTGCATCAGGTCTTACTGTTCAGTCAGCTCTTCGCCATGAATGTATCGGAGACTCTTGAGAAAGGACAGCGAGCCCAGAGTGTGCGAGTGTTTGATCCTCACATATCCAGTGACTGTCTGGATCAAACCCATGAAACTCTCCAGCTCAGATGCAATGTTATCTGGGGAAACAGAGAGAGAGAGAGAGATGACACAAGAGCAACACAAACCAAATCCCACAGGACAAACAGTGTCTGGAGTAACTCATCACTTCATCACTGTGTGAGTGATACATGGGCGGCAGCAACTGTTCCGTATCAAACTCCTTAAAGCTTTAGCGGCCTCCTTATTGTGTCACCCAAGGAAAATACACATCATTGGAATATAAGTTCCCACACTTTTTTTACCAGTGAGTTTCCATGGACTTTCCAGATTTTCATGATTACTGATTATGATAAATGCTGGAGAACTGAGGTCTTGATTCTTTAGGTCAGAATCCTGGCAGACAATTTTAAGATTTTATACGTTTTGAAAGTTGTATCTCACTTGGTACTGTGTTAGTGGTGCAATGTCATGGGTTTGATTGATCGGGAGCACACATACTAACGTAATGCACTGCTTAAATGCAAAATTTTATTTTCATGATGTTTCCAGGTCTGGAAATTATAATTTTATTATTCCCCTGATATTTCCAGGTTTTTCACAACCTGAATAATAAATCAAAAGGGTGATGCTGTGTGACTCGGGCCTGAATCTGTTATTCTTTTATGGCTTGAGAAGTTCTGCTCTTATCTTCTGGGATAGTGAAGGAGAGAGAGAGAGAGAGAGAGAGAGAGAGAGAGGAAACTTACTGCCCCGCCGGATGTTGATCTGCAGGTTGCCTTTGATGACCGTACAGCCCTGCAGGGATTGTGCAGCATCCACCGAGTCAATTGTTTTAGATTCGCAGACCTTATCGCACAGTCCGTCACATGCGCTGCAAAACATACTGCAGGTGGAGAGAGAGAGAGAAAGAGAGAAAGAGAGTATGTCAAGGACAAACCACAGCAACACAACACACTCCAAGTAGGCAAATGCCAGTGAACCGTGACTGGATTATTGTGTCTCACAAAAACATTAAGTATATTTAGACTTGTTTTTGACAAATACAAGGTCAGTGCTTTATGAGGTGTTTATGCTTAACAATGTCCTCGCTTGAACCCTGGGTTTTATGTGAAAGGAGAACTATTAAATCAGAGTCAAAACCAGGTCTGGCCAGTTTTAGGCTGAAAACAGACTACGTGAAATGTGACATGGAAAAATAAACGAAGTGATAAGTCAACAGTTTCTTTGTTAATATTTCACATCAAAAGTGCTGAGTAAAGTTCAGAGTAATTTAATTATAATCTCCTCTAACTAGTTTAAACACTTATATCTATTATGAGTTTTTCTTAAAGTGCCAACAGGCTAATGTACTACCTGTATGTGAACTGACCCAGACTTTGAACTGTCATTTAAAGTTTAAACATGATCTTAAATAATCCGAGCATTATATAAAACTTAATTCTTGTATAAATTAAAGCAATAAGCTACGAGAGGATTTGCATTTTTTGCGACAGTGATATTACTATGGTGAGCTTGTTTAAATCTCTTTATTTATTTTTTTTTTAGAGTTTATGGAGAGTTCTTTTATTTGCAACTCTTGTCTTTTCTTTCTAATAAATCCACCATAAAAACTCATGAGGTCTGATCTCATGTGCTATCTTTTTGGATCCATTTTGTGACTCACTCATGCAATCAATTACAGAAATTCTCTGGACCGCAAGCCATTGCTTTCGTCATCGAGTTACTGTGTCATGTGTGAGATTTAACTTCACAATGGTGTCTTGAAGAGATCTTACATCCAACATCTGCATAATACCTTTGAGTCTCATTTCGGGTGAATCCGGGTGGACATTCTGGCATGCATTCCCCGTCGTGGATGACAAAGTCCACCTCGCTGGGCAGATGAACGTGGGCACACATGTCCATGGTGATGCAGCGCCAGCCTTCAAACTTGTAGGTGCCTGGTGGGCAGCTCTCAACACAATGGCCCTCGTGAAAGTAATGCTGGCAGGCGGCACATGCCATTTCATCGTTTGGTTCTGTGCAGCTGCCCAGACACTCGGGGTGACAGCACTCGCCTGAATCTGTGCACGCCCTCTTTTCACACTTCTCTGGACACACTGGAAGAGAAAACATGCTGTTGGTTACTGGCACTGATTGAGAAAGAGTGAATATAATATAAAACACACTGCTGGCAAGTCCTGTATGGAGGATGAGAAAAGACAAAAGTATGTTTAAATAAATACAAAAAAATGAAGAAATAAAAAATAATGAATATATATAAAAATAAATGAATATACTATTGACATGAAAAGGGCAAAATATATTTATTTATTTTTGCCTTTATTTATTTATTCTTGCATTTCTACATCTACATAACATTTATTTATGTACACATGCATTAATGCTTTCCTATATTTTAATAAAAAATATTTATATTTATTCATTAAAACATTTCCATTTTTTTATTGTCATTAATTTACTTATTTATTTATTTAAACTTGTCACTTCTTTTGGTATTTGGGCTGTGGTCGTTGGGGTAGTTTTAGGCTAATTCTGTTATACAGATCTGGCAACCCTGTATGCAAGGTCCAGTATGGGGATTAGACACTACGCCATGTTTATTGTGTATGTGTGCGTGTGTGACTCTTGTTTGGATTCATCTCTGTAGATCTCTGTGTGTGTTCTGGAGTCTACAGGAAGCCAGTATTAGGATCATTTAATTGTAAAATAAGAAATGGCTAAGAAAGTCTATGAATCAGAGCGTGGAGAGGACGGAAGCAGGCAGGGCCTGGTGCTGCTGTGTGCCAGCCTTGTTAGTAAACAGCAGCCCTGGACTCACTACAGATAAATATTATTACTGTTAGAGACTGTTAAGGGAATTTAGAGGCAAAGAGGGAAAGAGAAAACTTTTGGCTTCATTCCTTTCTCAACTCTAACAAGCAGATGGATTGAAGTTTGAACATTAGCTTAGGAAAGATCTAGTAAATCTAGTCTAGTCTACCAGTGTAATTCACTTCACAATAAACTAAGACTTACAACTAAGCACTAAGCCTGGTATAGCAAAACAAGGATGCGCTGAGTGATTTTCAGATGTATTTTACATGGCATAAACAATTTCCTAACTGAAATCCCTGTAATTGCTTTGTCTACATCAATTCTCAACTTGCAAATCGTCCTTTCAAACAAAGCCTTTGAACTGTCATTTCATACACACAAACAGGTCCATTTGCAGGCGTTCTGTAATCAGGCTTTGACAAACAATTCGGTTCCATTGTGGAAAGGTTACCGGCATCGTGATGTAACCCAAAACGCTCCACATGCTTATTTCCAAGAGAGATCGGCTTCTGTTAAAAGCGTGAGAAAGTACAACTTTTGTGAAGGGTGGAAGGGAAGAAAAAATAAAAGTGTGTTTCAGATTAGGTTTTCAACAACACGCCATGTTGAACGTGCTCCGTGTTTGCTAAGGAGAGTCGAGGGATCCTTCCACACTGTTGACAAATGTGGGATCAATAAGAATTCCAATGGAATCACTTATCTTGAGCGAGAAATGGAAAACAGGCCTGTCATATGAGAGGTGCAGGAGAGAGATGAAGAGACGAGAGAAAAAATGTACAGTGTGTGCTGTGACACTAGGGTGTGAAATTAACACCCACCTCTAGCCAAACTTGGGTCATTTTTGTACAGTGGTGGGTATGTTTACCAGCCAGCAGAGTGGATGACCTGCAAGACGTCTTAGACTGGCATATGACAAAAATACAAACACAATTTCTTTTGAATTTCTCTCTAATATTGTCAAGCGAACAGTGAACTCAACAATAAGATCCACTTTCACGATGTGAATGCAAAGAAAACTGACTCTCTGTTATTGTTTTTTCTGGTCCACTTAACCAGCTCTCCCCTTAAATAAACTTTAACTCTAGTCCAGGAATCATGAACTGTCAAGTCTGGGAAAAGCATATGTGCAGACACTGTTAAAAGAACTGCTTGGGTAGGTTGTCGCCTGAGGTGGGACTAACCAGACAGTCAGCGCCATCGGCTCAACATGAAGAGGCATCTAAGCCTCATGGCACAGCACTCCTGGTCGCCCAGCAACAGACTCCTGGGCTCTACGCCTGGCAGGAACAGGGGGCACAGCCAAAACACATCTATGTTGGAATTTTCCTCTTGTATTTATGGTTTCAGATTATGCAGCAGGGTTAAAAATGCTGCCATAAATCCAGCATTAGTTTATTTTTAGTTTAAGTCCAAAAGGTACAAGCATTAAAAAAGGCAGTCGGACACAGGGCCACCATCACAGCTTGGCCACATGCCCCGCCACCCCTCTACACAACCCCATCACTCTCTCCACAGTAAGAACAGCACGCCCCCCCCTTGCATCACAAGGACACTTTCCGCTTTTTGTTTATATTTATATTTCAACAAAAGCCTCTCTGAGGCACGTCACCACTAATTTCATCGCGTCTGTCCTCGCCCTCATCACAGTGTGCTTGTTTGCTTACTTTCCTATCGGCCTACAAATAAAAAGAGGTTCGCAGAGAAGATCCCACAGTGCTGGGACGTGATTTTATGCACTCGCTGCTCTTTACGTTGGAGCAAACATCAGCAGGGACTTAATTGGACTTGGGAGGAAAAGCTTTTCCTACTCCTGCCAGTTGAGATGCTTAGCATTCTCCTGCACATTCTGCCACATCATAAGCCGCACTGATGAAGTTACCAGAACATGCTTTAATTTAACTCCTAAATTTAATAAAATCTTCCCAGCAAGATCTCTGCAGGTGCATGTGCTCGATCCCATCCCATTTACTTGGATTACCCATAAGGCTGCTCATTTTAAAATGTGTCACAGCATTAAAAATGCATTGCATCATACACATCACACATGTACAAACAAAGCATAAGGTAGACTTGTAAATGAGAACTGCATTTCCTTAAATAGCCACATGGCCATTTTATCCCCTATTAATAACATCACTTTCCAGATCTAATTCCAGCCCTAAACGACTTGCTCACATCTCGTTAAAGAACTCAATTATGCTCAAGCACTATAAAGCTAAACCTAAACATAAGGATTCCTGGTCTCTAGTGCTCTCTAATCCTTACATGTGCAGCTGTAGTGAGGGGGAGAGGAATCAGGAAGTTATTCATTTCTTGGAAAGCCACCAAAAGGGGGCACCCCAGGCAAACTCACACTCCACATCACTTCCCAAGATTCCTCAATGACAAAATATTCCAAACATGCATTTCTTCCACTCGAAAGGAGTATGAGTTAGTAAACAGATACTGTTTTACCCATGGTGACCAAACAAACTGACAGTATCAAGTATGTGGTTTTTATTTATAGTCTGTGTACCACACTGATGGGCTCTGGTACAGCCAGCTATGCCAGGCACGGTGGGTTTCCACTACTTCATAAGATGGCCATATTACCTAACAAGGAAGTTCACACAGTTCAACAGACAGATTCAGAATCTTAAAATATTTTTTTAAATAAATACTGGAAATATGCTGTTGACAACAAGACAAGATTTTGTTCGGTATAAATCAAGTTGAGAGGCAAACTTTTGATGGCCATGTGCATGAAGCAAGCAAGCAGCCACACGCGTCGGGCCCTGTGGCGTGACGGTCCTGATGTGACTAACCCTGTCTGCCCTTTTTGAGCAGTCATGAGGGAGACAACTGCTCGCTGACCTCTCTGACCATCTCTGCAGAGAACGCACACAAACACATACACACTGCACTGAGCTAAACAGCCCAGCCCGTTTGTAAAGCTGCAGCAGTCCAAAATCACCACAGTGTCCTCACAACTGAAATGATAAATATAAGGTTAAATGCAATATTTTCAGGATTAACGTGGTAAAGAATGTTATGTTGTTTTTCCCGTACGAACCCACTGACACACTTGGATGCCACTGCGTCTTAAAGCTTTAAGTCAGTGGGCTGTGTGAAGAATAACTAGAATGTTCAAAACAGGGAGTAGAAGTAGAATGTTAATCCTCTTGGGATTTGCGCCAACCACAAAAACACATTTTGGGACACAGGGAAAAAAACACTGGGCATGGCACCTAGATACAAGCAAGATAGTTTGCCTAAAATTATATGACTCAAAAAGATTGCTTCATCTGTGCAGACAGAGATTGTTTTGTTCAAACAATGCGAAGGAGGTTTTTTCATTAATGTATTATGCGCTGTTTGGCTAAGGTGCCTCAATAGCGTTCCCTGAAGAAAATGAAAAAAAAACACGTGTTGTGCGTCACAGTGTAATACCAAATGCGCATGTGCAGAGAAAGGCTAAACCATTTTGATTTCTATACCACTCATGCATTCACTGTATCGAACTGCATACCATCACAGCGGAGAAATAAACTCAAGCTCATCATCATGCCGTATACGCACGAGGCTGGCGCTCATCTCCGACATACTGCTACTGCAGTCTCCGCTGGCACGGATGTCCAGGAGATGTTTGTATTCTTAGATTTGGGATAACGTGACCCAGCGAGAGGCCCCGGTGTACGCGGCACACCGAATGCCCTCTCTATGACGCAAAGCAAATCCACCGGGGACGAGCGCAATACGACACAGCCAGTACAGACAGACGCCTTTACCGAGGGGAACGCGCGTCAGAGAGCGCGTGCGTCTATTTTTCATATTGCTTAAATAGACGCGGGTGTATGTCTTATTATCAACAATTATCTCATCGTGCATTATCTCATCAAACATCAAGACAAAAACATGAAAGAGCAATAACACAATCAAACACCTTCGACTGGGAAAATGCCTTGAGATACAGCAATGTGTAAATAACAAGTGTGGAAAACAGGGAAATGACAAACCAGATGAAACAACTATTGTGAAATCTTCAGAATATGACATGGGCCTATTAAAGTATAAATGTCATTCGTGTCTACATTTCACTCATTTTTTTGTAAAGTCTAAGCAAGACGACATACGTTTCTAATTAGAAATCGCAGTTACTGTAATGGGCACAAACACAGTAATACATCATTGATTCTTTTATTCGAAATTTCAATTATTTTAACAATTTATTAAAAATGCAGCAAAGTAAAGCGGCCATATAGTTGTTACCTGAAAAAAAACTAAGATAAAAGATACAGTTCTTGTAAAGATCAATAATTGGTCTATTACGTTAAAATAGCACTGTTTAAATAACATTTATTCCTTAGAGCTTTGGAACCCATTTTATAGATTTTAATATTACTTGCTTAAAACAAAGAATACTTTTACATGTAATAACAGAAACAATACTGATACAAAAAATCGATGCAGTGCTCAAATGTAGTATTGGTCATTTGGTCCTGCGCTGCATCTGTTTTGATGGCAAGTCCTGGAGGGGCGGGGCTACGAGGTGAGAGCCAATAGGAGAGCAGAGGGGAAGGTCTACAATGACTGACGTGCCACTGACTGAAGTAGAAATGTGGTAAACAAGTCCTCCCTGGTGTGAGGAGGGGGAGGGCGGGGCTGTAACCATGGCAATTACATATGTAGTGTTTTTTTTCCAGAAGGCTAGACTGCTCTTGTTTGATGAAAGATTGAACCATCCAAAAAAAGGACAAAGTCATCCCTTAATTAAGTTAAGTGTTTTAATAGAAGAGAGAGAGAGAGAGAGAGAGAGAGAGAGAGAGAGAGAGAGAGAGAGAGAGAGATTTCAAAGTAAAATTGAAGTATTCATTTTTAGTTTAACAAAAACTTGCTAAGATAAGATTTATTAATAATTTAGTATCAAACATTTTGCTGGAAGATCAGCATTGTGTAATAGTACCACAATCTATCAACAATGAGATATTTAAAGATGCTTTTAACATACATGAACAATTGAAACACAGTCTCATGTATATTTATATATGTATTTAAGTATATATATATCCTATCTACATATATATTTGCACATCTCCACTAATGATCGTATGCAAGTGTGTGTGTACCCATGAGCGCTTATGTGTGTACAAGCATGTGCATGTAACCACTCTCAGGTTACTACGGAGACGGTGCTTCGCTTGTTAGTCTTATTCTTCACAGCCACAGGACCCTCAGCGGACCTGCGGTTGGACCCCTGACTCCATCAAGCCACATCCTCATCCAGAAACACAATCCCACTTGGGAGCCCAAGGCAGATCATTCTAGACACTCTGAATAACCACAACATTACATAAAGAGAGGTAGACGTTTCCTTCACTCAAACCCACATGTCTGATGATCTAGGCAGGTATGAGTGGTAGATGCACGCCTGCTGTCTGCTTTTACAATAGATTCTTCTCTGGCTTTCTTCCTCATGTACTCAAAATCTTAGGAAGGTTTTTTCGGCTACTGTCACCTATGGCTTGCTCAGTGGGGGATTTGTAAGGCGCTATTCTTTGTAAAGCTGCTTTGGAACAAGATGTATTTTGGAAAGCACATGAATTTAATTGTTTTATACTGCATGTGATTGGACAGAAGAAGCGTACGGATAAACTACTTTAGAAAATTCAATGCAGATTTTTTTATGTCATGAAAAAGACAGAAAAGTATTAGGTCTTAATGATTGCTCATTAGCTGTATATGAATCTTTTATTCAGTACACATAGTGTGTGGGCACTCATGACTAATCTAAACTTTCTGGCTGATATCGTGAGTCTCATAGTTGCACATATACTACATTACAAATATAAGTATTTGTTCCCTTTTGGCTTTAAATGAAAGCACTTGACCTAGAATGAACAAAACCTAAAAGGTTCTGTGTTATCCCAGCATGATCTGAGAATGTTCCAAATGACGAGCGTCTTGTACGTCAATGAAAGCAAGGACATTCAACCTTTTGTACAAGTTAACATGGTCAATGCCACACATTTGTTTACATTTTAATGACCTAGAAATCCAAGGTTATGGAATCTTATGCTATGACGTGACAAAGAAATATAGTTATAACATTTTCAAACAAATTATAGCTAATAATAGAAATCTGCATTGTTACATAGTTTAAAAGGTACAAAGCGAGTCACAAGCTAGTTGATCTAGAACAAGCGAGTCATCAAATCTGATTCATGAAGGAAGCGAGTCCCTGACTGATTCAGTCCATGATTCAGACCCATGTCATCAGTGTCTGGTTCGCAATACACCAATCAAGCTTTTGATTTTCTCATTCCACAGTCTGTACGGTTTTATTTTTTGCTGCGGCACTTCAGATTCAGCACTACTCCAAAATAAGAAAATATTCAATCTTTGTACAGTCTATGCTGTTTTATATAAACATGTACCCAGACAGTGTTCAATGCCAGCATTGGCTCCCACAAACCAGGCAATTCTCGAAAATCGAAAAGACACGAGCCACTGGCTGATTCAGAAAGCGAGGGAGGCGGGAGGTTTTATTTTGGTTTTCCACTGCTTTGGAGGTGTTTCCTCTCAGCGCAAGAGTTTGCTAAAAATACTTCACTTCCCAGATCTGCTTCATTAAATGTGCTGTGTTTACTGGCAGCCCTGAGCTTGCTCGCTGCCTGGCCGATGGGGGGGTTTATAGAAAATACCCCACTTCTGTCTGGGAGCCACAGACTCGCTTCACAAATCAACACGCTCTCATACAGAAACACACACAGACCTGCTTCAGTCTACACTGAAGGGAAAAATGACATGTCAACCTATTTATGCAACTATGAAATATTATTAAAATACCTGCTGGGGAGCTTGCAAATCTCAAGTTCTGACTTACAACTCCAACCATCAAGATGCATCTTAACATGCAAGCACAGACATATCACACACATATGCGCCGTCTCTCTCATGTGCACGGTCTCAGCAATAGCCTTGTCTCCTCTCAGACTCAATCAGGAGTCTTGGGGTTCAGTGGATTGCCTCCGTCAGGCCCCGTTTCTGTGGACAGTCATCAGCAGCTTTGCGGAACAACTTCAATAACACTGGCACACTCCAGAAAAAAAACACATGGCACACATACACAAACATTTTCTAGAGCAACTTCTGCCGTCACATCTACATTTTACAATTACTTGAAGGAGACAGTAATCAAACTGTGAGGGCATAAACATTTAGCTTGACTTTTAAAGTGGATGACGGTGGTAGTCGCATACCGGGCACTTCCTTCAACCTGGATAAACCAATGCAGCAGATTTACCCTTAAAAACTGACAAGGTCATTAGTGACCTGCTAATCTGACAGATGGTGAGTAGCAAACCCTGTAAACTGTGTTTAAACAGAGGATGTTGGAATATGCATGGTACTTTCATTCCAACGTTTTTAAAAAGTGTCAAACACACAAATCCTATGATTTTGTTGTTATAATAAAATTAACAATGAAAAAAAGACTAAAATATAATAATTAAATAATTATAAAATAATATTGACATTATCTGTCAATGTTTCTGGAAGAAAATGCAACATAAAACATTTACAGTGTTAATTGCATTGGTCACATTCAATTATTCTGTTAGTTATTGAAGTTATTTTAGGAAAAAAATATACATTTTCTTTTTAATGTAAATTAGGGACATAAATAACAATAACCTAACATTTTTTATCAATTTATAGTTTTTGGAATTGAATGCTTAATATTTAATTGCTAGAAAAAAGATTACAGTTTTTGGTAGCAGAAATCCAAAATTGCAAAACATGACAAATAATGTAATATTTATCTAACCATCTGTGGATGACAAACAAAGACAATTTCTTTAAAGGTTAACCACTTTTTCTAAACATTTGCTCAGTTTCAGCTTCAAGTTAGTATTCTGTTGGTGAAAAAGTAACTTATTGCATAAACGTGGAAATATGAACAAGAAAAAATCCAGAGCGAGACATTTATCAATATTAAGAAAGACCAAAGGCCAGATGACTGCGCTGTTGTTTCAGGTGAATCTTTAGCTGGGTTTGTCAAGGGCAAAGCATAATGCACTCAATAACTAAGCCAAACACCCTCTGCAGTGGAAAAAACCTGCTGACAGGGCCTGGGGCTCCTGCATTTCTCTACGGTCCTCCTCGACACTGTCCTGCCTTGTCTAGTTTTGGGTCGTTGCAAAGGGTGTGCGTTTGCTACTTGTCTGGCTAGCATCCCTAACTTAAAGAGGGAGACTGGTGGCTACTTATCATTCAGCATCTGGCACTACACATATATACAGACTCCTCTCCTGCCTTCCACTATTTATTTTGGGAGAGGAGCAGAGTGTTCGCGTGTGTGGCCCTTTTTTGTTCTCCGAGAGGGACAAGACCCACGGTACAATTGCCCTCAGAGGCAGCAGCTGGTTTAAGTGAGCTGAGGAAGCTCGACCTCTCCTCTTTCTTTCATAGCTTTGTTTTTCTGAGCTTTCATGTGAAATGGACTGATGAGATTCTGTCTTTATTGATAAGTGCGACACAGAACTGCCGGTTCAAACCCAAAGCCAAACGCCACAGGCTCAATTTCACATGAAAGCTGGCATAGCGATCTTATTTTGCACCGTAACAAACCGTTTAAACTGTTTTTTTTACTTTAAATGTTATTTCCTTTACGGTATATGTGTCACAAGACACCGCAATATCACAGATAACGGTACAGCAAGGTATTCAAAAGCGCTTACGTGTGTATAAATGTCAAGCAGATATGACCTAGTAAGGAACATGGAGAGCCTGAATCATGACAAATCGCATCAATGTTCAGGTCACATGTAGTCTTAAACTGAAAAGAAATATAAATAAATAAATAAGAAATTATATTGTACATAAATTAAGCCTCCCTATTGTAGTTTATTTCAATTCAAGGCTCAATTGTGTTTCTCATTATTGTAAAACATTAATTTGATTACTGCAATGCAAATTATTTATTCAAATCAGCATAAATTTAAGGCAGTACAGCCAATAACAAAATAATGTATACATGCTTTACATAAACATATACTTTTGCACATTACAGTAACAATGAAGATTTTTTGTGCATTACGGTACTGAGGATCTGTCATGAAAATCTGTCACAAGGCAAAAATATTATTGGACTTATGCAAAATGTAATTTCTGATTATGGGGTGTAGTGGGTTATGGGACAGTCGTCCACACATAACCCAGTGTAAACAGCAGGGAAGTTGTGAATGGAAATACTCAGTTACCCTGTTGTTAGGAAAGACGATGAACTGGCCCACAAGGCTTACAGATTGGATTAAAAAGATTTGATTACACTAAGCAGCTGTTTTAGAGAGGTAAACAATGACTTGTAATAGATTGTCCTCATTAACTTCACGGCTAAATAAGGCAATACAGTTGCACATGTGCACTCGAGTGTAAAAAATATTACTGTTTATGGTCCAGGCGATTTATATCATGTCCAAACCTCTCACTGTATCTGCTCAATACAAGTAAGCCCAACTAAACCTTATCACACCAACAAAAGACCCCAAATTATCATTAGTCCTGATAATCAATAAACCATTAAAGCTATGATTGGGCTATGTAAATGGTCATGTTCAGAACATCATATGAACACACTACTCTTATTGTTTTGGCAGTGTGCATACTGTGCACAATACGCAACATAAGTTATAAGATGCAAACTGCATTAAATATTGTCATGATTTTAAAAGATTGTTTTGAGTCCAAGTCAAATTAAGGGAAGTATTTTTTTAAGTCATTATTATTATTATTAGACTACCATAAGATATTTTTTAGTCCAGAATGTAACTGGACACCATTCATACAGTATGAAACATACAGTAATGTGACAATATCATTCATTTATTTTCTTAAAATAGTATTTAGTATACACTGCATACTGTACTGCATACAGCAAATAGCAAGTTAGTATTCCATTCTGAACACAGCCACTGTGTGTGTGTGTGTGTGTGTGTGTGTGTGTATGTGTGTGTGTGTGGACTGTGATGAGGATAGAACAGGACAGCTGACAGCCCTTAAATGCTCTCCGATGCACACTGCTCATTGGCTGACGGTGACATCATTATTCTCCTCGTTCAACCTCTTTTCAGAGTTTGTTTGCCTCTCTCACTCAATATCTCTCTCGTTCTCATTTCAGAGCCTGTTTTACAGAAGCGGCACCGTTCCAGGGGCCAGAAAGAGCAGGAGAGAGAAAGACTAACTTAATAAACAGTGCCGAAATGAAAAAGAGATCCAGTAGGATAAAGATTCCTCTTTATCAAAATTACGAATGCTTTTCAAGTGCATTTACATGCCTCCAACCATAGCGTGACAGAGAGAGAGGGAGGGATAATCGTTGGTCGATTTAGTCAGCCCTCAACCGCTGGCAGCATTGATCTCTAAAGCAGACAGGTGGCCCTCGTCTGGCAATGATGGATAGATGGAGGGAGGGCAGGCGGGTGTTTGACGGAGTGAGTCAGTCAGTCTGGTGGCTCTAAGCCTTGTCTGCCCCCTGACCCCAAAACAGATTAGCCCTTAGTCAGATTAGGAAGGAGCATTTGCGAGAGCTCTGCTAAGGGAAGAGGTGAAATGCACTCGGAGCACGACAGGAGGAATCAAGTGGGTTAGGAGCACGCGGCTGGTGGGGAGGCGGGGCTTGTGTGCAGAAATGCAGAGCAGGGCAGATGGACACCGTCTTCTCACCCATGTCTTTCCCTAAAAGACCCCCAACGTGTTGCATTATCTAGGAGACTTTTTATAACATCTGAGAGAGCAAAGTTGAAGACGTGATAGTAAACTTTACTTAGAAACTTTACACGGACAAGTCACACAAACCACTTTAATTATACTTAAATTACACTAACATCCCCATTTCCTATTGATAAAACAGCAGCTACAATATTCTTCAAAAGCAAGTCATGCGGGATTAGAATGACACAATGGTACCTAAATGACATAATTTTTAATTTATGTGAAGTTGATCTATTCCTTTAAGGCAAAGATCTTAAGGAGTAAGAAGCAACGTAACACAAAGGCCGACAGAGAGGGAGAGAGAGCGCAGAGAGAGCTTAGAAAAAGAAAGAGAGAGAGAACAACAGACAGCCACAGGAAAGCATTAAGCCCCCACCACGCCGCAAACACAGGACTTCCAGAAATGATTGAAACAGAATAGCCTCCGCTTCCACCCCCCGACAAACAAAAGTCCCCATTGTGCAATGTTGTGCCACGAACACAGCTAGGGGAAACATAGGACCGCTAAAAAAGCGTGGAGTGACCGCCGCACGCACACACACAACCTCGGCCCCCCATTCCCTTCTCAGCTGTGACACTGACAAGGCAAGGCAGCAATACAGAGCTCCAATCCACTGCAGGGACTCCAAACTGAAAAATATGCCCTTTGTCTCCCTGTAGAGTGAGACCTCACACACAGCTCGGGCACACGAGATGGACGCAGTACCGTAGTTGGCCAGACGGGGGCCAGAGGCCCTCTTCAGCATATGTAAATCACAGGAGGTGCTTTGAAGCGATGCTTTGGGCAGCTGTACTGTATCATTATACAGAGAGGAAGTAAAGAAAAACGCTTATGACTCATGAAATGACGTCTGTGTCCAGGCGAGAAAACAAATAAAATATTATTCTGAACCGAGATTCTTGCGTAACCTTTTATATCACAGTGTCCAGAATATGATCGAACTGTACAGATGTTCAGCTTTTCTATTTTCTACACAGAAACAAGCTAAATATATGGTATACTTTATAGAAGTATCATAATTACTATAAAGTGTTAAAAGAACACAAATTTTCGTTGACACTGCACTAGACAATATTGCAGGAGTCACATGACCAGTATTTGGTTGGTTATGTGATCTTAACACAGCAGATGTGAAATAAATCTATTTAACATCAATATGACTGGAGTTATAGTCTACTATATAGGAGGTACATAACTATAAACGCTTTTTTACTTCTTTAGGAGTAAAACATTTCTAATGAAAAACTACATGCACCTTTAAATTAACGAAAACAGAAAATGCTTTAAAAACATTTAAGAGAGTGTGGAAAGACCAGCTGTATAAGTGTATAGCTCTTACATAAAACACCGCAACTGCCGTTACATTAATTTGGCCATTAATTTGTAATTTGGCTGTTTGGTTAAAAGGAAATAAATCAAGAGAAAATGCAATGTAGCATATGATTATTTGAGCTGTATCTGCTCTACTCCACAGTGAAATAAAATCAGAGCATGTGTAAGTGTTTATGTGTCTTACAGTGACTGTTTATCTGCACTTACTATAAAGGCAGAGCAGGCACCTCCTCTGGGAATCCACTGAAACTCTGAACACAGCTCACTGCCTGCAGCTATCCACACATTCATTCATGCTTTACAATCAATGGCTGAACTCTACACACACATACACATATGTACATCTTGTTTACAAGAGCTCTTTCAATATGAGCGTCTGCATAAGGATCTTCCTGTATTCTGTACGTCTATCTGAAATGCACAGAGAGGAGGCGAGGTTTACTCACAGAACCATTTGCATTGGGCCTCATGTATTCCATCAGGGCAAATAGTGATGACTTTGATTTTTTGGTGAGCGTACATGTGGAAATTACACTGGATCAAAGGCTCTGTCTGTCTCAACTGAAAGAAATGGAAATAATATCTGAAAGCCCAAGAGGAAGCACGTGTCAATCCTTTTAAATCTTTCCAACAGTTCAGGGAATGACATGTCCATGGTTTGGGTTGTCAGTAGTGCCACAGCTGAATTTTACAGCATATTACTGTAAAACAAAACATCGGTTACGCTTCATGAAACAAAACAGGTCGGGTCTTCACTGACAGCCGAGGCAGATCTAAAAGAACAACTCATCACGGCAAACAATGAAGTCACAGTTGATGAAATTTATCAAAGTTTACATTGGCAACAAACCATGCGAGGAAAATCAAACCATCTGCAGTCAAACGTCCGGTGCCAACAAACAGTAACAACGATAAAAAGATCAAACCTCACACGACGCAGGTATGGTAGAGTCAGCCATGCTTTAATGTATTTGTTTTCAAGCAGCATTACTACAGTGAGCTATTTGTTATCTGTCCATAATAGAAAGAATAACAGGTGGTGAAAGAGAATTTCAACAACAGGATCAGTGATGTCAGTTCCATCCATCTACCCTAAGTGAGAGTTGATAACAACAGGCTGTTAACAGAGCGCCACTTCAGGAAGAGGAAGTGTAAGCATGGTCTTATATCAGTGAACCATCAATCAAACTTACTCGTACACTAAAACCAGCTTTAACTTTTGACGAGATGAAGCCAGACAAGTAGATCTATACCAAGTAGATTTAAAACCAAGAACCGCAAAACATCCTCCTTTAACTTTTCACAATTTCACAATCATGAAAACAATAAGATTCACAAAAACCCTGTAGGCCATTCCTTATTCCTCTTAAGTACTATCTTTTCCATTTTTAGAATAAAATAAAAACATGTACAGTTATTACACAAGCCAAACGTTACATGTTCATTGTGTGTGTGTGTGTTTGGCAGCTGCAAAACACAGCCCAGACCGACAGCTTAAAAGCAAATTCCAGAGCGGGCCATTTTGCCTGTGGGCTGACATTTTTGTAGCCGGGTGTGTGGAGCATCAGCCACACCTGAAACGCTTTATAACTACATCTCCTGCTAAACCTGAACCAAAGTCACCTGTCTGCAAGCTCTCACAGTTCAGGAATGACACATTTAATAGCCCACCCCACCGCCCTGTTTTCTTTTTCACTTCAAGCATAAAAACGGCAACCACCTGGTTACCAACTCTTTCTTAAGACAACTAAGGCATGTGTGAGAAACCTAGCAAGCTGAAAAACGACAACTACACAAACATAAAAATCTTGAAAATCTATAGTTTACAACTCACTTATCTCATGTCGGGGATGATTTATGTTACGTTTGTCAATCTAGCATTACATTTACACATTTGGCAGACACTTTTATCCAAAGACCTTTTGCACTTCTATCGCAATGCCGTCCCAACTGAGCTACAGGATCACTGCAATGCATGTTCCTATGGCCCTGGACTGCTTAACCAAACCACATACATTCTGAAACAAAGATTCAGGCAAAACGTGTGACAAACATGAACTGAATGCAAGCAGTCTCAACAGGCCGACATGGGCTCCAAATCCAGAGAATAGGTTTTCTACCAGCATATTTGGCTCATTCATCTGGCCATTCATCCCATGAGCACAGAGAGAAGACAACAGAGAAAATTGAGTACAACGCTTAATCAAAGCCAGAAACGAAATAAAAATCAAGTAGTGGGGAATGAATTTAGATCCTGTATACGGCTTGGTGAGCGTATGACTACATCATATCAGTAAACAGCCATGATGGTTAGAGAGAAATATCTGACCAGCATAAATTTAAAATGAATTTTGATCATTTTGATTTTGATCAAGCCCCATCCAATATCGTCACATTTTTGTGGGTTCAGTACCAGCCAAACATTAAACCTGTGTCCAATGTTTTTCCCTCTCATGTACATGTATACCTTTTACATTATACACACATGAACAAATGTATACATTGCTCTGTCATTCTCTATCTGACTCTTATTCCAGGCGTCTCCGGTGGCTAGTATGAAGGTTGATAATATCATGGGGATTTCTAAACCAGTTTTCACAGCCAATGGGAGAAGAGGTGGGTTGGTTTTGTTTTTCCAATTTTCTATCCTTTCTTTTCATCTCAGGCTTTCCAGAGTGTCTCTTTCTGTGAGCAATTACACACATGCTCTGATAAACAGACAAGTTGTTTTCAACACTGACAACCCTAGCCGTCTCTCTCTTTATCTTCCTTTCTTTTACTGTCCATTAAACAATACAAATGGTCTTTATGCCTGTGCTGGAGCTGGACTGGAGGCACTGCTAAAGGAAATAAATCTGTCATTTTAATTTCAGTTTCTTTTTTGCAGTTTTTAAAAATACCGTGACTCAATCATAGTTGTGAAACTAGTATCGTATTGTGAGCTGAGCGTATTATTACAACACTGTTAAATTCTGCAGCAATTCAATTTAACATCTTTACAACCTTATAAGTTAGCTTTGATGTAACAGACAGACATTTGTAGCAATCAATTTATACATGGAATGTTTGTAAATAAAATAATTTTCACAAAAGGACCGGGAAAATAAAACGGCTGCAGATGGAATTCGGAAGCACTACAAACGTTGGAATTGCTACCCAAAAAGTGAATGTGAGCTGCATCGTGACACAACAAGTTGGAAGCATATTTTGTGACACATTTCTTTAATGTTATAACCAATGACAGCACCAGTCCCAACCAGGCAATAAAAATACATCTGTGTGTGTTTTCAGGCAGAAAGTTACACAGGCCAAATCTGGGATAAACCATCTACCTTCCCAGCATGCTTTTACAGTATTAAAAACTCCTGGAATGCCAAACTGGTTTGATACTTTATTAGTTCCATAAGGGGAGATTTTTGCAAAATTCCTTTGCTTAACTGGAAAAGAGCCCACTGCGACAAAAGCAAGCAAACACACACATACACACGGTAAAAAACAATAAAAACTAGCCCAATAGAACTTCATTCCAGTCTAAATGAGTGGCTTATGAAATGATCAATCAAAGAGGTGAGCGCGGACAGCGACAAAACACTCGCAAAAATCCTCAGGCACATGTTTGTGCATGTGTGTGAGGTGAATGAGTACACACTGGGTCTGCTGCAGCATCTCTGAGTCTCCACAAATTAAAACTTGCTCAACCAAGAGGGGTCTGCTTGGCTTGATGTGACATGACGTGGCTTGGCTAGACTGACCCTCCCCCCGTCTTTAAACCACACCCACTCCTTCGGCATTTGTGCTTTTATCCAACAGTAAGGGAAGGGCGGGGCTAAGGAAGGGATACGCACGTGTGCCCTACAAAGGGGGCATGTGTTTAGGGACAGGGCTTCATTTAAGACAGCCACAACAAAAAGAAAAGCTTTGCTTGCCCCCTGCGTAGCACCACCCATTTATGCGGTGTGCAAAAATACACACGATTACACTCCAACGAGAGGCTCTTTTTTAGCTTTCCAGGACACATTTAGTCAAAAAAGTTGCCTTTAAATCATTCCCATGCCCTGATCAAGACACAACACGTGGATCAACCCAACTAACAAAACATACGGCAAACATAATTCTCTAACTCATCCATCATCACCCACTCCAAGCCTTTCACAAGTGAACAAGCTTCACTCACCATTTATAAAGAACAAGCTTTATTATAATTGCTCATTTGGCTGTTAGACACTGAAGGAATGCTGAAAGGACATTAGTGTGGTATAGGGGCAACGCTGGCCTAATGTGAGGGAGGAGCCGGGAGGGTTGGTATGGTTATGGCAGTGGCTCTATTTATACACGCTCCTCCCTCGAACGTCCAAACAGCATCTATTGAATCCAGATGTTTAAAGGACCAACAGAATGAGCGCTGTGCTCTCGAACTCTCCATCTTGTGTTCCTTTGGTTCCCTTTCACACGTTTCACACAGAAGATCTGTGTGAAAACATTACACGCCTGCAAGGAAACAATTAAAGAGGCAAGCTAACTAGCTTTAGTATTGTCAGGGTCACTGGCTGTTGTGGTGTTCTGTGTGAAGCAAATTCAAATGTGTTTGTTTGTATTTAGACTAATTTGAGTACAATTATGTGTCTAAAAAGATTAACTTATTTATTCGGGGTTAATTGCCTATTTTTTAAGCAATATCTATATCAAATTTACATCTATCAGTCTATATCAATCTATATCTATATCTCTAGCTATCCATCTATCTTTATCTATATATCTTTATATGTATATCTATCTATATACCTATATCTTTATATCTATAGCCAGCTATCCATCTGTCCATCTATCTCTATTCATCTAACTTAATCTATATCTCTATATTGATCTATATTGATATCCATCTCTGTCCATCTATGCCTATATATCTTATATATATATATCTTTTATTTATATATATATATATATATATATATATATACATATATATAAAAATGCTGAATATATAATATAATTAAAAAGACTGCAGTCAAAAATGCTGAAGTTTAGATGAATTAAAGCAGACTGCTGACAATAGTTTACATGTCCATGACACAGGACATATGGGTAGTTGAGTTGACAAATAAATATGTGACTTTGTCTAATGGTGTAACAGCAAAAATGTAGAATTTTTCTTTTTTAAATATACAAATAGCATGAGAGATTTATCTTCTTTGCTGGAGTTACAAATAGGATGAGAAGGATTTATCTTACTGTAATTGTTAGGGTTTTTTTTTTTTTTACATTTTTTGTGTCACACCATATGACATATCAACCACCCATATACAGTAGAGGATGAATGTCTGTTAAATGTGTTAAATGTCTGCACTAAGTGCTCCAAGACGTGTTAGAGTTTGAAAGGTACTACTGTACATCTGCAATGTTCTTGCTTTCAAGACCTGATTGTCTCGCCAAACCAAAGCATCTGAATGGAAATGAGTTTGTGGTCCAGGGTTAAATATGCTTTGACCCTCAGCAGATGAATCGCCAGTTGACCCTATGAATCCTCAGACTATTGATCTGTTGGTAGGTTGTGATGACACATTACCCCGCCAACTCTGAGGTGGCCTGTAAAACAGACAGAAACCAGAAGTATCTCATGCACATCGCTCCTCAGCAGAAGTGTGCCACATGTGGCACAATGTAGGTCAACGATGCCCTTGTATGGGGTTTGTATGGGCACAAGTTTGTAATTAGATGTGAACAGTGCAACATTTGAAAAATAAATACTACAGTAGATGGAAAGCCACAAGCTGTAACCAGAAATACTTTAACATACCACTAATTTCTTTGATTTCATTATATGCACACACAGCAAAACAGAAGAGAGTAACAGTGGCATTACATCAAAGTGTAGTTAAGATTACCAGGCACATCTCCTCTGTTTCAAAAACACACGCTCACCCTCACCATTAGGTCACGGCGGCATCAAAACAGAAGCAGACTGATCCCTGACTGACCAATCAGCACGCTAGAAGGCCCAGAGAGGAGTTAATGGGCTTAGGGTGTACTCCAGACTAGCTACCGCTCCATTAAGCTTGTTTGACCAGCTGTCCAACTGTCTAAGAGCTACTTGAGATCTCAACCAACCAAACGTGTATGTTTTGGTTGGGGGTCGTTTAGTGGCCAAACATCTCAGCCACCAATACCTCCATCTGCTAAACCACAACTGATATCGACTTGATCTTTATTAAGAAGGCCAGTTAAACCACAGCAAAGCATCAAAAACACAATCTTTAAGACAGTGCCGATCCAATGATTTCCCCACTAAAACAACCAGCACATTTACTAGTACTATTGCAATTAAGTATGTGAAATAACTCAGCGGCACATAGGTAACTGCATTACAAGTTTTCTGGTCTAATTTTATTAAATATATTAAAATGTACTTACAAGTAAATAAATATTAAATACATTAAATAATAATTGAATAAATTGAATACATTTTAATTAATTAAATTAATACAGTACATACAGTAATACAATATGTAATTTGTGATTGCTGACTGTAAGGCTTTTTAACAACATTACAGGGATTACTCTCATGAAGAACTATTTCTAGCCAATAAAACATTAGCAGAGCAAAACAGTAATGGAAAATAAATTTTATAATATTTATATGCCTCTTTTGGTTTTATTAATTCCACTTTTCCAGGCCTGGAAACCATAATCTTGAAGCACCTTGACCTTCTAGATTTTCACTGACCGTGGGAACCATGATAGGAGACTTTTTATAGACCCAGCAGGTAATTTACATGCATTTGTGCATGTGTGTGCATATATTTTCACTAGTTTCCCTAGTGCTAGCCTTAAAACTTCCTCAATTCCCTGTGGAAAACCTTGATCTTTTGTTCCACCTCCCGTTTTCTACATGTCACCTTAAATAGCCGACAACTATAACAGTGGCCACCCTCTCAAAGAGGCAAACAGAGAAAGAGAAAACACGTACAGAACACGGGTGGACATTGTGCCTGCCGCTGCTTTTCTAACATCCACTGGCTGGTCATATCTCTAGTCGTCTCACACACCTCTCTCATTTCTCATATTGTTGCGCGAGTTGTTGTGGAGGAGTTTACCCTTTCGCTTTCATTACAATTTATTAATACCCAAAGTCATTTATCAACACACACCATTACATACCACTGAAAACTATTACATCTTCCCACATCACTGAAGTGGTGTGTTTTTAATTGTCCGTGTACACTTTGTTCTTTTTAATCAAATCAGCACTAATCATTCCAAACGATATATCAATGTGACACATATCGGTTTTGGCTTTAGCTCCTTTCCACTTTAGTCTAAGCATTTCCATAGCATTTGTTGAATGTCGGCTAACTGTGCCCGTCCCACAAGACTGTTATTACTCAGACATCCAGATGATACAGAAGCCTTTATCTGGAATGCTTGGAGAGCTATTTCAGAGTCAGAGAAATGTAGGTCTGTCTTTATTTACTGCCCAATTTCCTGAATGGGCCACACAAGTATAGCTGGTGGGGCCCGGGCCCATTGAGACAGTCAGGCATCTCTTCTTACGCTATTCTGAGATCTGAAAACAGATTGAAATTCTAACCATGTAAACCCATACAAGCAGTCAACAGGAGGATGTTTTCTTTAAGTACGTGAAAATATTGAGACAAAAGCCTAAAGTGTAGTCTGTGTAAACACAAATGCAAAAATCACAGGTATGTTGCATTCTCAGCACTGTCACAAGGGGCACTATAGTGAGATTAAAACTGTTAAACTGTTGTACCCTACTGAAAAAAAAACCTAAATTATTCTCTAAACTAGTGTTAGCTGATGACCTCTCAGTCTGGTCTCCAGCTGATCTACTAAAATGTGTACAGGACAGTATGTCTGTTGCCATACATGTGGATGTCTACAACAGGAGACGGATGGTTTAAATGGCTTATCGAATCAACAGGTGTCGTCTGTGCAAACAATGTGATTGGTCAGCCACCGCAAGCTATCTGAACTGAAATTCAGGTCACATTCTTTCTTTCTTAAAAATGTACATCAGAGGTCCAACAAAGATCATAAGCCCTTTCCTTCAGCATAATGTCTATTATGTAATCGCAACAACCCTAGGTGCCATACCAAAGAGGGATGTTTGTGATTAACACCCAAAAATAAAAGGAATGTGCCAAAAATAACCAGATTTGGGTAAAGCTCAGGGGATAAATCTCGCCCACTGGAGTAATGTGATGGTGATACTCTAAATATGGATTAATTGAATTTAATTTTTTTTTAAAATCACCTGCATTTTTCACGATTCGCCTGCAGTTCTATTAATGCGGGTTTTTGCAGGAAGGACGTGGCTGGACATCTCAGCACCTGCTTAAATGCCCTGAAGTGACCCTACATAGACAACATCTCTGCATTCACTGGGGACTGATGGAGCATCTGGCGGCCTGGTTTAAAGAAACAGTTAACCTAGAAATGTGTCATTTACTTGGCCTATGTCATTCAAAACCTATTCATGTAAGTAACAAAGGAAAAATCAACGTTACTTGCCGTTTTGTGGTTTAAATTTCACCGTACCACCCATTATATTAAAGCTTACGGTTTGTTAAAATTAGCATGAATATACATTATCACACTTTTGTACTCTCCCCTTCAGCTGTGAATACAGTTTAAAGGGAACAAAGTGTTATTCTCAGCATGACGACAGTGTAGCCTTACGGCAAAGAGGAACAGAGGATAAGACTACAGATTAGTGTGTGAAGAGAGAGAAAAAAGGTTGAGTGAGGAGAGATGAGGAACACAGTGCTGACACAGGCCGTGTTCTCTGTACTTACATAAAGCGTGTACTATTCTATCACCTTTACTCTGGGAAATAAAACAATATGACAATAGGTGGTTCAAATAAGTGGTATAATCGTATCGTATAAGTAGAGAACAAAGCCTAGAAGGGGAATAAATGCACTCAATACCACAGCTGCTTTGATACAACAGTGAGAATGAATGAAGTAACAGAAAGATTTTAAAGGGGAAAAAAGAGATAAATCAAAATACTTAAATGCTTCTGAACTAACAATTAAAATAGATTATTTTTACTATCTCTTATCTGCAATCGATATTTGCAGCTTATGATAAGTTAGAATGACGGATATCGAAGAAGCAAATAACGCTACCGCAAAAGATGGATGACTCATTTGATTGCAATGAATGACCACAGAAATTCCCAAACCAATCAATCTGTTATCTGCAAGTCATTTCCACCAAACTCACGACAGCAGTGATTTACGGTGCACTTGCAGAAGAGTGGTGTAAAACAACAACAGGAGGGAGAAATGCCAGAGAAGAAAGTGAAGAAGGATTTCCTCTCAATAACACTGCCTTGCTCTTGTTTTTCCTGGATGTGGTGCTGTAAACTCAATTAGAAGATTTATGTCACAGCTAAAGCTGAACAAACTGACAGAGGCTAAGACTTTGATTCTAAGCAGCAAGATTTTCAATCGCAGCATCAAATTTACTACATGTAACACGTGGCGCTGAAAAAGACTAAATAAATATTTAATGCATTATTTACAGTGACTGTGATTCGTAGCAACAAAGCAAATGAACGTCAATTATTTTTAATGACTATTAGCAACTTTCGGAATCATCAATGGTTGGCAATATGACAAAGTTGACAAATTATGTGGCAACCACGATACGACTAGCAGATCTATCTGCTATCTGCTGTCAGTGTACACAGGGCTTCAGTCTCATTGGCCTGAAAGAGTTTAAACACCTTGAATATGCTTCTTTTGTACCGCTTTTTGTTATTTTGTTTAGTGATAAAGTAGAAAAAGACTGATCTCTCATTCATCTCATTGGTAAACAGGAGTGCTTGGATTGAGCTTCAAAGCTCAGAATTTACTACACTTCAGGGATTTCAAGCTAAATAATCACCCTATTAATCTCCACTTTATGCATGACTGGCACTGAGCATTCAGTTATTTATGCTGAGTAAAACGCTGTAGAGTAACAAAGCTGTCTTGAGCTGAGGTGAAGGTTTAAAGTAGATCAGTCTGGCTCATCATATCAGAAAATCAGGTGACAAATAAACCAGAGATGAAAAATAAGGGAAATAGGGTTATTTCTGCGGGAGAATTTTTGCAGGAGGTCCCACTTGGACGCGCGAGGCAACACAAATGCTTATCAGCCTGTGATTCCCAATGAGAAATAGCACCGGCCTCCGAGGATGCCCGCAGTCCATCAGGGAGACGGATGCCAAGCAATTAAATGAAAACTTGCTCGTTCAACAGACACAGTCTGGAACCGTTTTAATAACCTGGAAACTATTTGGAAAATGGTTGACGGTTTCGGATGCTGACAAGAAAACAAAGGGCTTCATTGTAAAAAAAAGTGAGAGAGAGAGTGTGTTTTCTTCACTGATCAACTCGGCTGCCAAGTGGCCAAGGAGCAGGGCGACAAACCCAAAAGCTGTCACCGCCTCTTTCATCTCGTTCCCAGATCCGACTTTGGGGGGGGGAGTTCTCTGATGAAACTGTCACCCGTATTGGTTCCATAATGGTAAATACGCCACGCTTGTGATTCTGACTATAGTAACACCATTTCAGTACAACTCCGGTAAGCTACAAGCCAAAATTGTTATTTCTCTGGGAAGCCAAATTTGGTCCAAACCATCAGAGATTCCTTTGTCGGGTGTGTCACAAAAAGACAGATGAACACACATATCCTCTCCTTTAGAGACAGCACAATACCAGGCCTACAATTACAGACATGGAAAGCCAGGAAGTGTCTTTGTACCCTGTTACCCAATTCTGTTTAGAGATGGTGTTTCTGCTTGATTATTTTGCCATTACAAGACAGAAAGAGCTTCCTTCAAGTCTGGAGTTTTGACAGGACTATTTTGAAGTTCATGTCTACGACTCACAAAAAGGGCTTGATTTGTGATTAGTATAAAAATGCCGTGCTTCCCTTTTCTATTTGCAAAATCAACAACCTTTAAAATGTACTACCAGAGACTCAGAGCTCAGACTTGTGAAAATGTCAAAGAAGCTTCTAATCCTGAGGACATTAAATCAATATACTGCACAAATCTGAGCATCTGAGGCATCTCGTTCCTCATGCAGAAGATCCTGATCAAAGTACAGAAGATCAAATTTTATATGATTATGAAATGTCTTTGAATTAGACATAACTATACATTAAGACATAATAAGTTAAACTATTTTTTATCATTTAATTCTGTAAGAGCATGATTGCAAATAACACAGCTAAAAAATCTAATTTTAAGATTAGGAGCATTAAAGTAGTCACAGCCATAAAAATAATGAAAATAAGTCATTTGTGTTTATTGCTGTAAATGATAAATTATATAAAAGATTTTGAGATACAGTACTTAAATTTACTGAAATTAATAATTTTATTTAAAGAAACCAATGATTTTATTAACACTACATTTTACATTTTGCACATAGTCCTGGAAGTTGGCTTCCTAAACAAATATTTCAAACTTTGTTACTAGGTCAATATTAAAGATATAGAGGTTTTATTTTCACAGAATGTTCTTTACGTCGGATGAAAAAAATGACTTTTAGCTGGGTTGACAAAGTATCTCCTTCACTTTACCATGTTTTTTACAATTTCTCTCCTCCCTCATCTTCCCTTCCTCTCTCATCTAAATCTGAGGCTCTAAAGCAGCTCTCCTCTCTACCGGGACGTGACCCGCCCAGTTAGCTCTCACTTCATAAATCACATGCGGTGTCTGGGATAGCGTGGACTTAAAAATACGCTGTGGCGCTGACTAACTTCTATTCCCTTCCTCAAAAGGACCGTTTCCTCCAATTGCACTTGCTCACGAAGGGCCAAAACACGCTACCCAATGCCCGCGGGGTAAAAAAAACAGTAGTTTGCAAGTGTCTGTTTCCATGGCAGCAGCTGAGAGTGCGTTTGTGGGAGCACGTACATACATGTGAAGGAGATGGAGTGAGCAGACCTTCCCTCAGATGTTTCCATACAAACCACTCAATGTGTAGCGCTTTCCTGTCAGGAATGCAATAATGGCAAGTTACTCATTTCTTATTAAGACTATTGTGTAAAAAAGTGTGGGGGGGCACTATATGCACTTACGTAGGAGATTTGGAAAATTTTATATGTTGAATGCCTAAAAAAAACACAAACTTTCTTAAAAGTTAAATGTGCTTAATGAAATGTTTCCTAAGCATGTTCTAATCCTGAACTTAAAGTGGAGCACGGGCCCGTCTCAAAAGCATCCCAGGAGGTCTGAAATATTTTCAGCGCATAAGCAGGTATAGCTGGTAAAGTTGTATAGTTCATTAAAAGATTGTCAAGTGTATCACATGTAAAAAAAAACTTCAAGGGCATTCCATAACGGAGCATTACCAGACCCCTCATAGAGGCTGGATGAGTCTTTTCAAGTCCAGGCGGCCACCTAGGGCACACGGGCTAAAGCAACGCTCTGGTCATAATGACCGTAACTCAACTCTTTTTGTGAGATCCAGAGACGATGAAGGATAAAAGACAGAGCGAGTAAGAGAATAAGAAAGAGAAAGAGATCCCGGGAAGGAGCATTTTATTCTGCATTCCTCATATCTACTTCCCAGGCTGCTGAGACGACCGATGAATTTAGAAGAATTCTGACTTGGTCAAAGTTTATGACTAAATAATTGACATTACTTTGGTAGATAAATATGATACATAAATAGAAAAACTGTGTGTATGAATTGAATTTTTTTTTTTTTTTAGAAAAGTCAAATTTGCCATATGGTCAATAAAAAACCTAGTATACAAAGATAATTAGAGAACTGTTTTTGTGGTGTTGTTTTTATACAAAAATTGTGGCATGACATGAGGGTGAATAAATAACATTGTTTGGTCACTACATAATTTCCAAATGGCAATTATATATTATCCTGCTCATTATGTGGCAAAATATATTTATATGCACTGGCACACAAATGTACATTTTAAATTAATCGTCTTAATAGCTGAGAAGTAATATTAAGTCCTGCCAAGGAACACCAAGAACTCAACGTACCCTGACGTCCTGCTGCTGGACCAGAAGACGACACTGAACTATATTCTCAAACCCCTCAGCACAGGCCAGGTTTTCCTCCCCAAGTAACCACATGACTTGCTGTTATGGTAAACCCGTATCTAAAGGCGTAAACTGAGCAAAATGAAAAATCAAAACCATTCTTTACTGTGCCACATGAAACAATGTTTTTCTCTCTTCAATGTCCCTAGGACACCACATCCCCAAATATCACAACAGATACATAACTGTAAAGCATTCTAAATGGCACATTTTTTTGCAGGGTTTCATAAAAAACACTACCAAGTACAGGATAAGGTGTAATGCAACAGCTGAAGACTGTCTGTCTGAATGTGTGTTGCCTCAAATAATTTTGATTATGTGACTTTTCTAAAGAGGTTTTTCATGCAAACAGCTCAAACACTGAAAGCGTGCAGGATGCTATTAAAAGCACTGCTGTAATCAAAATCTCAAAAGATGAAATCACATCCACTAGTTGGTTAGCTAGATGTTAGACAACTACTTAGCGAGTCAACCACTGTGAACCATCGGTTTTCAAAGCCTCAAAACAAACCAGCTCTTTGAACCCTATACTGACAGAAACACTGTGTATGTAACACTCAGAAGAGCATTACTTTTTCAATTCCACTTAAAAGAAAGGGGCAAATAAATCAATTGGCCTGGAGTCACACTGGGTTGCTTTGCAAACTGCACAGCGGAAAGCCCAATCCAGTTCCTCTGAAGTCTAACACCTGCTTTTTGATTCACTGTCATGTCATTTCCTCTCACAACTCTCTTTTATTCTTTATTTTTCTCCTCTGCTTTGCTGGAGGCCATTAAAGCTAGGATGAAACTATGTTACAGCCATATGTAAAATGGTGCATGGGAAAGACAGTTTGATTTAATGTGGCCCCTAAAGCAACTTGTGAGATTTTAACTGGCCATATGGGAGAGCTGACAGTTTAGAGGACCGAACCAAGATGAAAATCTGTTGCATATCCGATGTTAACAAGCAGGGGAAACAGCGGAGGGCGAGAGGTCAGCGAGGGGCTTAATCTAATAATCAACTCGCAACAATCGCTCACTTATGTCAGAACAGCACGGTCGTCTACTGGGAGCCAATCACCTTCTCCTAATCACTGTGATGTAAACAAAATTAGTAAGTCATTTGCAAAAAAAACTGTGAAATGAGAAAGGAGAGGAGGTGGAGGAACCCCTTTGCATGTGGGTAAATGTGTGCCAGAGAAAAACGCATTCTGCGGTCCAAATGAATGGCTTGCGCATGCCGAGCGGAAACATCAAGACTCACAATGCTGCAGGCCAATAGAACAAAGCCAACTCTGTGTCCCAAACTTAGGGCACGTACTTACGCAGTCTACACAGTCATAGCGAGGGGACCCACATCTGGGGCTGGGCTTTTGATGGGAATTACGGGAATTTTTCTATAAACACTCCCATTCGGCATTCCGTAATGGCTGCCACTTTCTGGCGGCGGCGATGCCATTTAGGGGAAGCGTCTGCTAAAAGGTAAACCACTCTGTGTGAGAGTTCATGGTAGAGAGAGAAAGGAATAGCTCTGAGGGGGAAAAGACATAAACAAATGCATGCAGACCACAGACTTTTTAAGGAAATTAGGCATCCTCGCTAAAGCAGCGCCAGTGTACAGAACGAAGCATGTGCCAGGGTGTCCTTTTTCTATGGTTTCTAAACAACTTAAAATAGAAATGTGATCGGGTAGCAATTCGGTTGTAATGGGCAACAAACAGACACAGAAGGAGGGGGGTGTTTGTGAAGATTTGTTCCCATTCCAAACAGTCTCAGTTGCCATCTTTACACTAGGTACTAAAGTGCAATTAAAAAAATAATTTAAAAAAATATATGGGATATTACTGGATATTTAAAACTAATTGTCTGTATAAAATATTAATAAAAAATACAGCTAAAAGCAGACAAGCCAGTTGCAATTTGTAAGGCAAATCCTACAACAAATATATAACATAATGCACAAGTTACATAATAACATGTGACCTGATCACCAAAACCACGCTAATAGCAGGTGTCTTAACATTACGAATAGGGACAAATGAGATAATCCATCAAAAGAGCCTGTAAAAGTAAATGAAGGGGAAAGGAATGTCCAAGCAAGCTTGTTTACAAGCACCTACATGTTTGGCTTGGTTTGCATGCAATTCATAACACACAAAGATCAGAACAAGTGTTCAAAACAACACCCTCGTGCGTATCTGTATGATAAAATCAAAAACATCAGAAGCAACATTAAACAGCATTTATGACCCATATGGCATGTCAGAGTACAACAAAATACAACAAACAACAACAAAAATTTTAAACCAAATAAATATATAAATATATTTCATGTTGGCTTAATAAATATGCGCCACGTGAATGAAGAAAGAGGTTAAAAAAGTGACGATTGAAAAGTTCAATGTCCGTAAACTGACAAAAACAACCATTTTTTTCTTTGGACTAAAGTGCACCTGAAAAAAAGAGCTTAATGTTGTTTTCATGTTGACTTAAGCATCAATAGCTTTAAAGAAGCATGGTTTCTCTTGTTGTTACCTGAGGAAAATACACGTGATCACTCACACACACTCATTTACGCACGTACACACAACTACATCTTAGTAATTGATAACGGAGTGGTTCAAAGTTCTGCAGTGTGCACTGTGCCAACACAGATGAAAGGCAGTGTAATGCACCTCCGGCCCCCACCCCGTCACCATTAGAGCTCTCCCAAACCATCTCTAATGCTGCACAGAAAACTAGACCTTACGGTCACCAACAATTTATGTATTTGTCAGACAGCAGGAATTAGAACAAGCCGCCAGAAGGTTCTGATGATTGCTTCATGAACTTTATTGGGAGATGGTTTAATCTTTTAACACACTGTGAGGAAAAAGAGTTGTCGGACCGCTGTCAAAATGACATCATAAAGCAGAGGTAACATTGTTTTCCCAAAGCTGAATGTGTAAACTGCTTGATTAATTTGCCGAAGGGCAGCATCTGTGACATAATTCACTGCGAATGAAATAGCACAGTTTTAGGAGAACTACTTCCATTATGGGCAATTGCTTTACTTTTGCTTAAAAATCCACAGGTCTCCTCTCCCCAAAACACATCAGACCTTCCAAAATTATTATGACATTGACTACTATCCCTCCCAGCCTAATTTTTGTCAGCCTCATTAAATATAGCGTCTACTCTGACTAACGTCTGTTGGTTTATTCTGGACTTGACATTTTCCCAAACTGGTAGACAGATGACATGCTTTTATTCCAACAAAGTTTGGCCCAGATATTTTACGTCACACATCATCTCTCAGCGGCGGTCGAATGAAAGAAATCCCAACCGATTAAAGAAAGATTCTTAGTCAATCAATCCTTTCAGCCCTTCAACATTAATCACCCTGTAAATCTTAGAGAAGTATATGAATGAATAAACCCGCACATGTCGCAGACATGGGGAAAATTCTCCCACAATGCCTTCTTTCTTTCACTTGACCAAGCAGTGGATACAGACGTGCTGTCGTGCACTCGAGCAATGCCTAAATTTATCTGACACAGTGAACGGCTGGAGTGTGTGTGCTGATAAAGGAGCACAGCTGTGCTTCTTCTGACCTTTATGTCGCGTGGTGGGGTTGTCCCACGTTCGCCGCTCAATCTCTCATGGGAAAAAGACATCTTTGCCTAAACGGAGCAGTGACTGAATGTCAACACGACACGCATGGATTTCTAGACCTCTAAGAGGCAAAGTTCAGAATCTTTAAGGGCATTAAAAACATCTGGCTTTATAATCTTTTCTGTGGCATAAGTGAGAGATTCAGACCTGGCACTGATTGATAAGTCGGCATCATAAAAACGTGTAAACTCCAGCAGACAAAAGATGAATCTGCATCAACCAGACCAAAGATTAATGGCACAGCTCACTCTTGGCAAACCAAACCATCCCCACATGCCAACTAGTGATTCCTACGAGAAGTAGAGCTCAGCCAAGGAAGTCCCCATGTGCCAGGAGGGAGCAATGCCATGCACCCAACGTCACCTGTGCCCATTCAGCTGGACTCTGACAGGCTAAAGATGATACACAGAGAGAGAGCGAGAGAGAGAGAGAGAGAGAGCGAGAGAGAGAGAGAGAGAGAGAGCGAGAGAGAGAGAGAGAGAGAGCGAGAGAGAGCGAGAGAGAGAGAGAGAGAGAGAGAGAGAGAGAGAGAGAGAGAGAGAGAGAGAGAGAGAGAGAGAGAGAGAGAGAGAGAGAGAGAGAGAGAGAGAGAGAGAGAGAGAGATTTGAACTTGGGAAAGAACCCTTTATCAACTGCATAGCAACACCCTAGCAACCAACCACACCATAAGCCTTAACAATTAAGAAAGAAAAATTATTTTGGTTAATAAATGGTGCATTATTCAATGCAGGGTACACACCCGGGTTATCATCCAATCATAAGTGATTAAGGAAAGAGAACTATACTTATGAGAACTATTTCAATGAGTTGAGTAACGCCATATGATTTCCTTTGTAATTTTATGGATGGCTTTCATCTTCACAGCATGTACATGCCTGTGGAGACTGAACCGTTACACATCCAGAGCTTTCTTACACAATAATGAGCTCAAGTATATTATTTATGCCCTTCCAAAACAGAATCAAGCATGTGGCTTCTCAAGAAAAAGGAGGTAAAACTGACGCACAAACACAGATACACCCACACATGGCTTAAGTTTAGATCTACATATACTGTTAACAAACATGGAGATGTTTTAACATGTGGATATTCAGCCTTTAGTGTTGCTCTGACCAATAAAACATTTTTAAGAAGTGCTTGGCCACTTCATTCAAAACAAGGAATGAGTGCTTGTAAAACAAAATCCTTTTTTCGGGTTTTACGAAGAAGTCAGTGAGTGCAAAGCATGAAATATGAGCTTTTCCTCCAATAGCCTGCAGATTCGCTCAGCTTACTGTCTGTCCTTATATTGCCTCCGCACGTCCTCATGACAACTACAAACAGAATGTGCGGCAACAGATCTCATACAAAAACAGATTTCCATTGAATCAAATGCCCTTCATTCAGAAAATACTACACATCAGCAGAAACTGTGAAGCATAAACAGACAGGCCGATACATAGTGAATGCACGACAGTAAAAACATAAATAACCCATATCTTATGAAGTGCTAAACTTTCACTTATCTTTAAATGCTACTGAGATGAAAAATGAAGCAGGAAAATACAACAGTCACATCCAGCAACACAGAAAGTACATTAGTCTACATGTAATACTGTCTGTACTGGAGGCAATCAGGACCACTGGAACTAATGTGAAAGACAGGTGGCACCACGCTTAAGTCATGATATGCGAGTTACTTCAGCCCAGCTCACGTACTTCTTCCTGTCAGCTGCTCTGTTCTCTCGATCGAGCCTCGTGCTCCACCTCCAAACCCTTCACAGAAGACCAGCCCTTCATATAAGGAATCAAAGCTCTACAACTCATCCTCCTGACATCATGAGGTCACGCTACATCTATTAAAGATGCCATCCATCACGGAAAGCATCGGCCGGCCCTTTAGCTGTATAGCGACAGCAGATGTCATCATCTGGGTGGTCATCATCCATTCAGTTTTGGCCAAAATACTGCTTATGGTAATTCTGAGGTGGTGCTGGATGAATAATTATAGATTTTTCCTTTAAGGGACAATATGAGCGGATTAGACAATCCATTTTATAATTAGTAAATGATATAGATATAGATTTTTCAAAGGTCGATAATTAAAGAGAATGCTGTTATAATTCAGATGAACACAAATGTTCAATTTAATGATGTGCAGTGCTTTAACCTGTAAACTGTCACCATTCCACAGGTAAAACATTTTTTTATATATTTAATAGTGGAATTGTAATATTATCATGACAAACTATATACTGGGGGTAAAGGTCCGACACTCAAGAATAAATATTTGACCAATTTTCATAACAATAAATGGTAACTAAAAAAAAAATTACACCTGTCTTTTTATAAAAAAATAGCTCAAATGTAAATAAAATTTAATCAAAAAAATAAATAAATCAATTTGATCTAAATCTTTTATCTAATTATCTAATAAATAAATTATCTAATTTCAACTAAAAATTATAGTTTGGATAATGCATTTCCATGTGCATGCCCAGTAAGTGTAGTAACATCAGGTTAAAGAGCACATCATACACTATAAAAAATTGTTTTTACGTTTTGTTCACTGACAAGATTGTGCAACTAATATCAGGGAAACATTCTGTTAATCTCCAACCAGTCACTGCAGTCACTGCAAATCATTAGAAAAAACATCTACATATGAACTATAAAGTGACTAACAGCCTCTAACAGCAAACACTGGCTCCAATCCTTCAATCAAAGACCAAAAATAGTGCGTGTGAGCCCAGCCAACTAACGGAGGGGATACCCGCGGCTCTGGTGGGAGAGCGTTCTTTATTGCTGCCACGTAACCTGGACTGAGAGGAATCTGACATGTTGTGGACATGCCAGCACCCCTGAGCGCTCCAACAGGAAAGCGTAGTATTCGTGCTGATTTTTATGAATGAGCATCGGGAGCGGAGGATGAATCACGACTTCTGTTCAACGTTAGCCAGAAGGCAGCAGCCGGATCCACACACACATACGCACATTCATGCCTACAGTCCCAGCCCACCTCATACAAAGCCACCAGACATGACACACGGGGAAATGTGTAGGGGTGGAGATAAAGCGAATAAAGAGAATCTGTACAAATAGGTGCGAGTCTGTGGTGTTTGAATGATGTAAATAAGTCTACTCCAGGCGATAACCTTCAGCACCTACATGCATCCTAGAATTCTCTCATCTTTTTTGCATAAAAGCCAGCATTATTAGAGCTACCCAAATCTATTTTTGCTACATTCTTAACGGTCTATAAAAATCAGATGCAAGATTGTATATGCGCCTATAAAGCCATGAAAAAATACAGTTTTTGCCAAAGGTTTTCACCATACTGATAGCTCAGACGTCAATATTTGGTGGTTTAAATGCTCATATAAGGTCTTACAAAGTTTTTAAAGCATTGTTTTATGTTTAAAGCATGATTTTTAATAGTCAGGTAAAGTGCTGTTTTTATAAATTGTTCATAAATGTACAATCAAAGTAAAATAACTATTTTTACATCTCTTCTCCATTTGATGGATTTGTGCATTTCAATTTACAGAAATCCTACAAAGTAAGTTGCCTTTCAATAATGTGTATTCTTTTTTGTCATCCATATTGCATCTAAACATGTATATTTCCATTTTTTAAATAGAGCCCATACATCACAAAAATATCAGTCTATGCACAAGTTATCTATTAACAGGGGTTTAGTCAAATATAAACAGATGGTTCATTATATTGGTGAGAAATACATTCTGTGAAAATGTCACTGGAATTACCCCTTATTCTTTAGAGGCGTGTCACACTTACACATATCATTTCCTTCCTTCCTTACAGAACCCAATAAAATCAATTTAAGCAGGAAAAGCATGACTTATGACTGAGCTGATTTGGTCATCTCGCCTAAGGACTTCAGTTCAGATTGACTTCTCTACAGCCTTCGGCAACAAGCACTGATCAGATTACTGGAGGTAAAGATGTTTTTGTCATCCAGAGAAGAAAAGAAGAAAAGCCAGTATACTACAAGCGGCACACAAGAATGGATCACAACAATCAACTAGTCATTTACATTTCTAGCACCTGTGCTTCATTTAGCAAGTCAGGTGAACCTAAAACCATCTTAATTATTCAGGGCTTTCTTAAGACTGATTAGTAACTGTATATTCCTTTGAGCAATAAGTCAATTTTGTATTCTTGGATCTGATAGAAATCATTAAATGTTTGCACAACTTCCCCTCTCTGGAGAAGGAACAGGAAGAAGAGTCTTCGCAAAGTGCTTTAAAAAACATCACAAGAGGAAAGACTCCCACACATGTCTGGGCAGGGCCAGGGATTACACACACAACCTACACCACCCACCACACGAATTTAAGAGTAAGCAAGACACAGACACACAGAAAGACCATCTGGACCCATCTAAACTAAAATAACACAAACCCAAGCTCAGGTTTGGAAGAGAGAAAAAGCTTGTACCAGTTTAGCAGTCATTAGAGAGCGATATCTAAGCTTTATACAGTAAAGCTACAATCTGTGTATTATGTGGTTTCGGCTAAGGAATGCAAATAATTCCAGCTATGCGGGCCGTAGAGGATTAGAAAAGGTCTGATCGGAAAATCAGCAAGCCTTCAGGGCGACAATAACAGTTTGTGTTGATGTTTACGGTCGTGTAGTTGCCCGTAAGCCCTGGGGTCCCATGCCGGACCCTGTTATTCAACAATCCTCATTTGGGGGCGGGTCTGTCTGTGTGTGTGTTTTTGGGGGCAGGGGGGTAGACATGCATGTCTGGAACAGAGTGACCTGAGGGGCCTATTCAAAGCAGGCAACAGAGTAGGTGCAGTAACAAAAACCCACACAACACAAGCACGCACATACACACAAAGAGCAAAAACACGCAATGTCAGCAAGGCCACAACCGAGCAAACAACTGGATGGGTCACTGGAGTAACAGGCAGGCGGTGATGCCAAGAGTGTAAACAGTAAGGAGAGATATCTAACAGCTAGAGTTGTTAACAGCTTGCGATAAGAGCTCTGAAAAAGAGACACGGGGCAGGAAATGGCTATAAAACTGTTGAGAGGGGCCATAAAGTAAAAAAAACAACAGACAAAATAAGCGGGAAGGGAGGAGAGTTCGGCGGGCAGAAGGGAGGAGATCTGGGAGGAGATTTGGGAGGGGTGACGCTTTGCTGGGGGAGTCTTGCTTTGTGCTTATACACTTGACATTTGTGTGACATTTTCCCTCAGCACATCCCCTCACATGGACCTGGGGGTGTCCGTTAGATACCCCCGTCCCACCAGACTGACACCCCCCCATTCCAACCGTCAAAGACCAACTTGCCGTTGCAAAACATCTTAGGAGACAAAGAGCAGACACACACACACACACACACTCAGATCACACACATACACATTCAGTAATTATACCAGCAGTCACCACTAGGGGCGCCGTATAAATTCACATATATAGTGGAACAACACAACACCTTCAAATGAAGTAAACAGTTCCATGTTAAACTTATTATACATATGATATAACTTTTAACATTTTTATAACAGATAATATGTGACCCTGTCTGTTTTTCACATGATTTAATATTAAAGTCAATATAAAGTCAATATTAAAGATATCAAGGTTATATTTTCACAGAACGTTATTTACATTATGTAGAATGGTTTTATGCAGAAAACAGTAAATCACAAAAACAGGACGTTAGCCGTTTTCACAGGCAGGGTCACGTATTATTAACATAAAACTTTAGATTAAAAAAAAACATACATTTCTTATTTTTTGTTTTTATTGGCAAAAAATAATTGTAAGTTTTGCAATTGTAAAAGATTCTGTTTTAAAAGTTTTTAAAATTGTTCAAATTTTAAGAAAATAGCCAAGTCCATACCACAACTACAATAACAACACGAGGAATGACATAGTTGAGATCACTTTCAGAGCCAACATTTTTCCAGCTGATCAAAATCAATAACAATACGCATATAAAACTGTTGCTTGCCAGCTTAGAATAAATATAACGTTATTAAAACAATGTTGAGGACACTAATATAGTTAACAACACTAAACAAAAAGTCTGACCTTTTAGTTAACACGGTCCGTATCACAAATTTGCCTTCTAGTGACCTAGAAAAAACACACAACCTTCAACAGCCTATAATGATACCTTAAATTTGTATACTTCTAAAACATAGTTTCATTCCTGGTTCAAAACCTAAAAATGTTTTAGACTATTGCAATTTTCTGTATTAGCCAAAATTAGACTTGGCGGACATAATTTGACTCTTTCCATGCCATTAAATGCATTTATTCTTTAATTAAATCAACATGCCCTTCCTTATCACCCGAATTAGATTATCTAAAGCCTAAGCAGGTAGACAAACATCCTGACAGGTTAAAGCAGCGTAAAAACAAACAACATTGCAAATGGAAATTGCATTACAAAATGGAAAGCCCACACGCTCCAGACAAACACATCCACACACGGAGTGTGACGGTATCAAGTGCATGCACGAACATGCGAGGAATGCTTCAATGGTCTTACGCTTCCGGAAAAAAGAAAACAATAGCGTTGCTGTGGACCCCCCATCTCACAACAAACACACACATGCAGTCTCGCTCTGAGACGCGCACACACACGGAAGCTGATCGTGGATTGGACGCTGACAGCAACTCTTGGTGCAGTAATTAGAGAGAGAGGACTGATCCAAATTGACTACAAAACCACTGCGTGCCCTTGAAGAAACATCTGTGCAGAAGAAAAACAAGGCAATTATGCTGAGGAGGGTGGAGAAGACCGTACTGTCCTACACACGGAGTCCGACAGGCTGCACCGAGCGACTTACAAAGGCCACGCCACCATCAAGCCGACAATAAGTCTAATTCATTTCATGTTAGTTTGTTCAGACACTTCAACTAGTTACTCATAAGTTCTCTCAGAAGTTTCCCATAAAGCAACTGACATTCTTGTTTTTGTAGTTAATTAAATGTTTAGTTAAATACTGCTGTTTTTTATTATGTTTTAATTACGTTAAACATAGCGTCAAATGTTGCATTGTTTGTGATTATAAAATGCGACCCACCCAAAGAAATGCACAAATGCTTTGTGAATTGGTTTGACTGGTTCAAAATAAAGTTTTTGTTCACAAATCAAACATAGTTCAGCTTTGATCACTGTTCCTCCTCAAATTAACATTTTACTTCTGTAACAAAAGTGGTATCTATATGATATATAGTTAAAAAATTAAAGGGATGAATAAAAGAGTTGTTTCAGAGACGAGCAACTAATTTTATTCTGATGAAAGATCACAAAAGCAAACCTTTCTGCACTAATGTGTAACGATCGTGTACAATAAAAACAAGAAAGCAAACCAGGTCAATTTTCCTTTCATGTCGACTGTAAGTGCATTTAAAATGACCCCATAACATGAAAAAACAATTCTCTTCTATCCTTGCCAATACCTCTCATCAGTTGCCATCTTTCTCCCCAACGTTTGTGCATCACAAACACGGTATGCTGTCGACAGCTCGTAAAGCGTAGGGAAATGCCGGGGTGTGATTTTCATAGACAAATTGTACATTCTTTTTGAGGTTGCGTGTGGTAACGCTGACGGGAAACGTACACAATTGGACAGGTGGCGGTTGGACTGTTCGTTCCAGTAAATTCTGGGGAACACAGATCAATCAGCTGGACCATTTGCTGATCCTTTCTGCTCCGACTAGCAGCCGTCATCTTTGTTCATGTGTCTGAGCCTTGGATACAGGTGACTCACACCGCCACCACCTCTGCAGAGGCAAAAACAACATTCAGACACAAGATTACCATACTGAACAGGTGTGCAGGGAGCAAGTGCTGACACGAAGTGGGCGGCACTGCCGGGAAGAGACTGTATCAGCAACACAGAGGGGAGTCGCTGGAAGAAAGGACACTCGCCTACAAACTAACTCGCTTCTACGGATCAAATCTCCTGGCAGGATACACAGCGGCAGACACGGCGTGTCACCTCTATACTTTCCTCGAAAATGTCCTCTACATTATTGTTCGATTCAAAGAATTCTAATAGCAACAATAAACAATCCAGTCGGAACGGAGCGCGTTTCTAAAGAGGGTTGATTTCCTTTGTTTGTTTAAGGTGGAGGGAAAGCAGCCTCTCCGAGCCTGAGACTCGCACGTTCGGACGGTCTCCTGAAGGCCAGGGGTGGGAGAGTCCTCCAGGGTTCTCATTCATTATGCTTTCCCACCATTCTTGTATGCTTGGGAGAGGAAGAGCCTTGAAGCAAACATTCATAAGGGATAGTCTGCTTTCCCAGGCATTCCCAGTCAGATGTAAGGGATACGCTGACATTCATATCTATGGACCTCCTGGCTATAGAGATAAAAAGTCAATCTCATCTAAAAAAAGCAGGCTTTGGTGTATCCAAGTACCACTGAGAAACCTGACCATGACATACACTTTGTGGCCAAAGGGGGTAACCACTCCCAAGATTCTTAACAATGAATACATCTTCACTTGACAATAGAAGAGCTTTGAACCCACCACATAAGAAAATCCATCTTAAATAAGCAGTCAAGTGATTTTGTTTGGTTTTCTTGAAAGGCTGATGAGGATAACAAATATGATGGTAATGCTATTTTATTAGTATATTTACTTAAAATTCATTAACCTGTCACCTTTCCACAGGTGTGTCACCATTTCACAGGTGGAGCACTTATTTAACTTTTCACTTTAATATTTCATAGCTGATTTTTAATCTAATCATGACAAAATATATATTGATGGACTTAACAATAAATATTTGACCAATTTTTATAACAATAAACATAAAAAAACGTTAATGTTATTTATAAAATAAAAATATAAAATAATATTTTATAATAATAAAATTATAATAATAATAATATTTTTTTAAATAAATAATTTTATTTAAAATGTTTTTAAAATATCTAATATTTAAATAAAAAAAGTAGTTGACGATTGTTATTGCTGTGACATTTCTGACAGTGGCACTTGCCTGACTATACACACACAAAAAATAAATATTCCCACAGACACACAATCTACCTCCTTTAAACTACAAAATGTACAACTATCAAATGAAGAAAAAAGTAAAGCCAGATGAGGAGTGCAACACAAACTTCGCAAACATGATTTTTTATCTCTCAATCATCACCTAATGAATAAAGGTCATAATTTCCCTCCACTATCTTCCTAGTATATCTCCTAAAAGAACATCACCTCAGGTCACAAAACAGCTTGTTTTCTTTTCAGTGAAGGGAGACAGAATAAAGAACCTTTCATCCTCAGCTAATGTCAAAGCCTTTAATGAATTGGTAGACAGTCTAGTCATAACTCTTCCAACAAAACATAGATTACACTTAACAAATATTTACCTGACAGGCCCTGCCAGAGCGACATACTTCCAGTTCCCAAGCAAAGCAAACATCTACACCATCAGTACTAGCAATCTGATCTTCCATTGATTTTCCTATTTCTTTAAATTCCATGTAAATGATTTATGTTAAATTCTAACTGGAGAAAACCCATCAGAAACCTAAAAACAGCAAAGAATCGGGTTAGTCAGTTCTTACCCTTCTGGCAGTGATTGGAGGTCCAGCAGCGGTAGCTGTAGTTATCATTGAAGCTGGTCCTGATGCACAGTGGCCTATCTTCCATTATACCAGGACAAACATCACCACACTCCTTAGATTGCTTGTTCCCAGCAATGTAGTTGTTAAACTCCGCATCCATAATGAGCGACCAGTCCACCGAATCCAAGTAGCAAAGCTCCGGGTTCTTTTCAATCCTGATGGCCCCTCTGGTGATGTTCCTCAGGTTGTAAAGGCCGATATCTTTCAGACTGGTCATTTCGAAGATGACCAGGGCGTAGTTGTAGAATAGGTTGCGTCCTCGGATGACGTTGAGGTTGGGGAAGAGCACGCTGAGGCTGTCCAGGCCAGAGACGCGGAACAGGAGAAGGTAGTCCGTCACCATGGTCAGCTTGGGGAAGGACAGGGTACGAAAGTGCTCCTGGTTGAGGTTGTTGTTCTTGTCTCCGATGAGGAGGATCTGCAGGTAGCCCTCCACCACTGTGCAGTTCTCCAGCTTCTTAAACTCACTGATGTCATTGCGGATATCAATGTGAGGTCCACAGACTGTGATGGAGGAAAAAAAAAAGAGTCCAGTTAGAAAACCTATAGACACTGACATTTAGTGCATTTGGTAGATGCCAAATTTATGTTCAGTGACCTGCAGTGCAGGTATACATTTGATCACTTTGTGTGTTTGCGACACTCTTATACTTTTTTGTATCTATGCATTGTTGATAAATTTCCTTTCTGTTTTCATCTGTCATTTACAAATAGTAATAACTTATTAATTTAGTCACATAATTTATTACCTGCTCAGTCTAATCAGCCCATTCAATTAATCAAAAGTAAGAACAAAAACAAACCACTACAGTAAAAGGTGCGGCAAAACCCCAATAGCATTATATTAGAAAGAGCTGTCAGATATTTTGGACCTGTCCATAATACACAAACTTATCAGTCTGTTTTACAGCCGGGATCAAAACATCCCACTGCAAGTAAAAAAAGACCGTTAACTCAATCTCCAATCGCATAGCATGCCCTATTCTAGCAGAAGCTGATTTTTTCCTGACATTTTCTGCAAAAGAAAATGATTCATGAATACAAATCCCATCTAAAGTTACTCCAGAACCAGTGTGCCAAAAATAGTGAATGTTTACTTTAATAAGATGAATGGCCTTTATTTGCTGCTGACAGTCTATTACGCTCATCCAAATTTAGAACGGAAATGACTGCTGCACGAGAAAATAGTATTTGCTTTCTCGTATCATCGCAAGTGCCCGAGGGCTGCACTTTGGAGTCATGGAGATGCATGTCGCCTTTGTTTCATTGCGGCATTTTTTCTCCTCCACAATCCCGAGAGAGGGAGGAGAGCCGGAGTGACTCGAACACAAAGACTAATTTGTTTGTTGGTAAAGAGAAACTTTAGTCTTTAGTTCCGGTTGAATCCATTAATAAATTCAGACGGTCTGGCAGGAGACGGAAGGGGAGATGGGAAGACACAGAGATGATGTCTGACAGCTAAAAAAAAACACTTCTGAGTGAACTCAATCTGAACAATTATGTTGCAAATTTTAAATCTAAATGAGCATCAAATATAAATCATTATAAAAACATTTCAAATGCATATTAAATAAATGATATTCAAATGTGAAACATTAAACATCAGGAGCATTGTCGTCACCGTGGCACCATGGCATCTGACCCCGTCACACACACAAAAAACCAACACAAACTGAATAGGAAGTATGCACAATGCATACTGAAATAACTTCTATTTTGAAAGAAAACAATAACGAATCTCTCACGAATCTGCCACACATGAAGCGTGCAGCCAGCTGCCACAAACATGCCCACCAGTTGACCTCCACATTGAATGATGCAAGGCCAAAGTGCTCACACAGTTCCTATTCCTCTACTGAAGATCCAGCTCTTCTGTAAACACATCCAGTCAGAGAGACATCTAACCCCCACCCCACTCTCTCATGTCGGTATTGCTTTTAGCAGAGCTGAAAAATCTGACAACACATCCAGTAAGTGCAAGCGGGTGCACTCAAAAGACGACTTCCTTCTAAAATTAAAAACTACATCTTTCAAAGATTACTGTTGAGAAGGATTAATATTTTTCTTCATCTTGCACCTTGAAAACAAAGGTGCAGGTTCAAGGTTTTATTTATGTGCAACAAAGTACACAGCAGTAACTGCTGACATGATGTGTATTTGTCATTTTTTATGAAAACTTCCAAGAGAGAAATACAGTAACATAATGCTTACAAAACAGAATATTCTGTACAAATCATAATCCCTGTGGTACAGATTATGCCTAAATGACAAATCGTTATGACCTGCTTGCACCGAACTGATACCAGATCAGCTGTCCAAACTACAAGGTCAAAAGTGGTATATTGTGAATTATGTAAATGTGCATAAAACACAAAACAAAGAAAAGAACTAACATCTTTTTTAACATTATCTCAGCACTCAGCAGCGGGGTTAAGGTTCTCAAATCATTTAACTAAGAGGATTGTGTTCAGCTCTGCTTTGAGCTATAATCATCAGGAATATTATATATTAGTGCATATTATCTGGCCAATCCATGCTGAGAAATGCAAAATGAAAATTGACCACATCTGTCTTTTCAAAAACATGAAAAAAACAGCCTTTACATTTGTTAAAAATGCCTCTGTAGCATTTGGCAAGACAGCAAACAGTATCCCAGGAAAGTCCTTCATTCACTGTGGTTTTCACAACATAGTACAAACAGACCGACCTGAAATCCAACTCCTGCTGTTTACATTTGATAACCTCTCACACGCCGTCCACAGGAATCCCTGTACCTCTGGGATGAAGGAGAAAAATCAAGACTTTCCTGATGCCCTTCTCCTAACTCTATATTACCTAATCCAGGCCTTTACCAATTATTTCTATCCATTAGATCTTATTTCCAAATGAAAAAACCCTCTGCTATTTATTTGAAACCAAAAGCCCTGCACTACATGTAGACCTTAATTGCAGCTGTTCAAAAGGCCTACAGAAAATGACAACCCTTATGGGAGCGATTGAAATCTTCAAGAGATTATCGGAGGTTACTGAAACCGCTTTGTGTAATCGTTCTCGGAAAACAACGTAATTTTAGCAGCTTTCCAGCACTTTTTCTAAATCTTCCTGGTTTTAAAGCTTGATCATTTTTACGATAATTTTTAAACACTATTAGCCAGACGCTGTGTTATTCAAATGCACAAAACTAACTGAACCCATACTCAAAATGTTGAAATTAGTTAATTAGCTTTTATGGCCTAATTTCAAAGTGTTTTGCATTAGACAGCTGCGACGAGGGTATGAGGGAACGAGTTCCTCCCGCTCACACCTGCCACCTCAACTGCTGTTTAATCCTCCACATGCTGGAAGTCATCTGACCAGTGGTCTGGTGCTACACTTCCCCTCAATGGCCCTCACTTCAAAAGCACAAGCTCATGTGTTAGAGCCCAACTAGTAATACAACACCTCCTGCCCCCTGTCCCTTCCGTGCTCGGCTAGCAAAACCCGTCTGAAAGATGGAACAACGCGTTCTGTTGCTGAGGCAGAGGTTTATGAAAGATACGGGTTTTCACTAATAACTATTAGTGAAAAAACACATCTGTGCATAATTCTGTTGCATCTTTTAAAATGAAAACATTTTGAGTTTAAACCTGTGTATCTTTAGTCATGAAAATTGGAGCATGTAATTTTTTTCTGGTAAAAACTTGCTCTTGAAAGTGTAAATAAGGAGAATCCTTTCGGTAATGCATTTATGACCTGTTTTCCTTTAAGCCATTTATGGTTTTTGTAACACTTTGCAATAAGGTTCCATTTGTCAACATTAGATAACTATATTAGCTAACAAACTGACAATAAACCATAAAATACAGGATTTATTATTCTTAGCACAGCACTTTTAACATCTACAAGTACATTTTTAAAATCAAGTGTTTTTTCTGTTAAGTAAAAGATAAAATACAACCTCCTGATCACCTTGTCAGGGTTTATGACCCTGCAATAACAACCAGCTGGATGTACTTTATCCTGTTTGTTATACAGCCTTATGAGTAAATTATTGGGAACAAGACATTGATTTAAAGAATAATTTATGTCATTTGTAACAAATACAAACCTTCCCAGAAAACCAAAAACAGTTTTAGACACAAACTATACACACCTTGCTTTAATCAACTGTAATATAATCTAATGTGTTATTAATTTGTCATATTTATATTTAATTTAATTGCAAGTACATTTTTAAGGTCAAGATGACTCACAGTATCTGGTTGTGCATGTCATTTTAGTTTTAGATGGTCGGGTTTAGACAGATCAAAATCAAGTATTCCAGAGCTTGATTAGTTAACACACAATAAACTAAAATGTTTTGGTGTTAAGAAAGAATAATAATTGCTGTAAAAATATATTGCTTATTGTTAAATAATGCTAGCTAATGCATTATCTAATATCAATTAACAGAAAAAATATTATTCAAGAAAAAAATGCTAAAGGGTCACATCATAGTTGTTGGTGCAGTAACTACATTCCTCATGTCTGATGGGCTATGGGTGGTCACCACACAGGCAGATAATCTGACAGCCCACTTAAACATTTAATTAAGCAACATATACCTCATCCAGCAGCCTACTGAAGCTTTAAGACTGTTCAGCTGCCCGTTCAGCAACTATAAAGAAGCCCACTAGCGCAGTGGCACGAATTCAGGGGTAGCAGGAGTGACTCAGAGACGCACCGGATGAGCAAGCACAGACTCTCTGAAGGTGAAGCACGACTCAGCAGAGCCCGAACACGAGGTGAGGAGACAGAGAAATGAAGATGGAAAGAATAAGAGAAGGAGACAGAACTGTTGGTCACTACAGAGTGAGCCTGAGTCATAGGAAAAGAGCTTTAGGGTGAGTATGCGTGAATGGAAGGTCTGACTTGATTATAATGATTCGATTATTTAACCAAAATCTAAATTTGGGACAAAACAAGTTAAAAACTAAATTAAATATTCTTATTAGGCTATACATTATGTTCATGTATAATATAAAGTATACTCAACAAACAAGTCTAAAAGAGTTTTAAATTATTGCATCGTGACCCCCTTATCAGTATAACACTGTTTCTGATCATTCTCAACTAATAAAAAGGAATCAATCACCTATAAAGCAAATAACTGGCACATAAGAAACAAAGCTTCAATAGATGCCTATGTCAGAGTAAGCTTCAGCAACACTTCTCAACTTTGGTGTCATTCTTCATCACTGCAATCCTCACTGAAGCAAAAGGAGTTACATTCTCTGACGCAGCATAAACTCTTTCATGTGGGCAGCCTTAGTCACGAGAAGAATGAGCAACACAAGACTACCGAATTCCACATACCAAAGCAGGCAAAGGTGGGCAATAAAATAAACAGCAAGAACCAAAAAAATCCACCCACTGCTTCTTCCTTTCAGAATGTTTCACCTCAGTGACAGTCGTCTCTCTTTGCTTTTCACAGGCAATGGACACAGTTGTAATCACAGATCAGCGCCTGTGTGTCTGAACTGAGAGGTATGAATGTCTATGGATGATTTTTTTAATAACATAGTTTTTAATCTTGACTCTATTCCACATCTTGGTGCGAAGCTATGACAAACGTGACTCTCAGCAGAATTTTTTTCTTTAATACCGGGAGTCCGACAGAGACTGAAAGGGATAACATTTCTGTCTGCTGTCCAGAGACTGTCCGTGTGAACGGCTAAGTCCAATAAAAGAGTTCACAAACTCCCTACTCTTCAAATCAACAAAACCATGTCTGTTTCCCTGCTCGTGTATTTTTACATGTTCTATTTTCAAGCTTTATGTTTCTTCTCTCTCACTTTCTCAATGAATCATGGAGTCTTGTTTGCCATATACTTGGAAGAAATATCATGGAAAGTTTACTGTGGTCAAACTTGAAAGAAAGCTAAATTACATTTTATTAGTCTTACCAGATTATAAAACTGAACAGGATAAAAAGATCAAATAAAGTCTTAAGAAAGGAGCATGGTCAATAATTTAAGATGGAATATTTTATAACCTTTTCACTTCATATAGGAATAATTGTTTACTGAGTATGCAGTCTGCAAAAATGTGTTACAGAGATTTTTATGTCAATATTTTTTTAGATGATATTTGACTTAAACGTCAAAATTTCTCGAAATGGCTAGAAAGAGAGATTTTTTCCAGATGTTTTCAAAGGAACCATAATTTTAACAAAACAGCTACTGCTTTTGAGTAATAAAATTTATCGCAATGTAAAAGCTCACCGTTATATTCACAATGTTGAATTAAATTTCTTTCACCAGCAATGATCATTTATTCAAAATCATGAACATTTTGAACATAATTCATTGCAAATGTTTAACAAGTTGCCCAACCTGATCTATGAGCAGAATTTTGCCTGAAGACACCCAACAATTACAAAATAATTAACACCTGCGTCATTTGTCTCATAAACCTCAGCGATTTATCCTCTGTTGACAAACATCCTAATACAAACTATTATCCTGCGGTAATCTTACTCTTTATTCACAATACGCCATGCCAACCTAGAACTGTGATACACTCTGCATTAGTAACTTCAAGTCAAGAAAACATTACATCAGACTGGCCAGAAAGTAAAACAGGGAGTGGAGATGTATGAAACTGGTTTTGCTCTTATGGAGGTCAGTGTGTCACTGGAGTGTCTTTGCAACACATTATAAGAGACACACAGGACAATAGAACGATGGAGTCTGAGAGTGAGCGCTTACCCCCCTCACAACCCTCTCTATAGGGCCAGTGGTCCTGAGCTCTGCAGGGTGCTGAGAAACGGACCCCCCTGACATTCACAGTGGCCTGGATGTGGGACTGGCCACTCCGGTCAATGGCCCTCAATTGCATCCTAACTCCTTTTGAATGTAAATGTAGGCCATTCTTGGGTTTATTTTCACCTTCATTATGCCACAATGCAACCCCCACACAATCACAATTAGACATTCGATGATACTAAGGCTGGAGAACCATTAAAAATACATCCATCTTCAAGCACAGGATGTTTTAAATGTCTTAAAAGGCACAAAAATGACAGAGGGAATAGCGTGCTGTCAGCAAACTGCTTAAATCCTCATGTAGTAACAAACCAGACCACTTGGAAGTGACGTGTTTGAGAAAGACGGCCAGGAGGTGAGGGTAACAGGTCACAAACAAGGTTTATATTCCAAAGCAATTTACAACACAACAATTAATAGTTAGTGGCTTGTGCAGCGTGACGTACACGAGGAACAGTCTGTTCCAGATAAAATCCCACATGGCCAGTTCCTGTCCACATTACAAATAGGGTGCTGAAGCTCACAGAGGCCATAGCATTTCTGACTCTTTTCTTTTGTTTTATGTGCCGATTAAAGGAGCGAAATGTGAAAATGATGAATTCCTGGCTAACCATGCAGGGTGCACAACTAATAAGTCCTTTTAACTATACATCACTGGGATCCTGATCAAGAAGGGGACCAACTTAACGTTTAAACACTGAAAAATACACATGATTTTATGTGCTTATGCAATAGCCACATACAACACAACATCACAATTTTTGGGGGATGACATTTATGCTAAATTGTACATGTTCTTTTAATTAATTTCAACTTTTTGTTAAATAAGCAATTCGTTTTTGGCTTAGAACTAAAAAAAAAAAATCAAGATTCAATTACATCAAGATTTGGAAAATCCAAATCATCTTACCAAATCAAACCCTGTGAGTATTTTGTTTTCACTTAAATAAGAAGTCAAGGTTTGGTTTTATTTGAGGCTTGCAATTTTCAAGGTTCTCTTATTGTGTTATGGCCATGAGTTAGCCTGACAGGGTCTCTCAGCCAGATAAAAAACATCTCATCATTTTTTAAAACAATATATGAAGCATATCCACTGATGTTTAAGACTTAACTTTATAATCCAATCCAACAAATGACAATGTAAAACCACAATGCCACCTTAACAACAATTTACAACAGTGACTAAAACATCAATGGTTTCCTTCAAAATATCATATAGTTACTACAGTTAATTTTAATACAATAAAAGCAGAAAAGCATAACTAAATGTAATGACACAGAGATACACAGAGGTACTGAAATACCAACAACAATACTAAATGTGGTATTTTAAGTTTAAATTTATAAAAGTTTTGTAAACAAGTTTGTAAGTAAATTCCAAGATACAAAACTCACAAGCAATGAAAAAGTTAAAACATCCACACAACAGCAATGCTGTTAAACAAAGTATTTAGTCCATTAAATCAGCATTTGGCTATGCAAGGTTGGTGTATAGTGTCATGCCAAATGGTATGCTGTTACAAGTTTTCATTTACAAGCGTTAAAATACAACAAATGTACGCAACAGTTAAGCACAATGTTGTGGGTACATGGCAAAACGTAAAAACACACAGACCTTATCCTCACAAACCTTACTATGACTAACGTTAAAACAAGCCTTACTGTCTCCAAATATAGCCTAGACAGCATGTAAGCCAGGAGAAAAAAATTCTCATGTAACCTCTAAATATCAACGTGATCCAAATCATGAATAATTCATGGAGATCTCTAGACATACAACACATCCGATGTCACGACAATCAACTGATGGGCCTACAGACATCAACATAAATGTATCTAGATTTTATGCTTATAGATAGTAATTCACTTATGAATTGTATATATCTTATATTACGTGTTTCAAAAGCAAAATTTGGACGGAACATCTGAAGCAAGACATGCAGGTAAACTCATGCAGGTAATGTGTACGTAAACAAAGCTATGCATCAAGGCAAGAAATGCATGAGCACAAAATGTTCATATAGTGATTCACGTGGAGATGCATCAAATAACCCTGATTTACCTTCTCCATGGGCAGACCACAGGCAGATGGTGAAGAGAAACAGCACAGGACCACAAAATAAGGTCCAAACATCCCTCGCTGTTCCAGATCTCATTCCTAATATGTTCATCAAATTCCCAAAAATAAAAAGGTCAAAAACGAAAAACTGCAGCAAAACGCGGCGCTTCTTCTTCCAAGCAAGCAAAAAGTCCACAAGAATCTGCTTTGGATGAGAAGATCCTAAAAGATAACGGGAGGCGAGGAGGGAGTAGATAAACTATATCTGTTAATAATTATATATTTTTCTTGAATAGTAACATTAAGATAAATCAAAACATTTTGTTATTCCTGCCAACAATGCAATGATGCGATCGTGTCTATGAAATCGCCAGAACCACGAATTTTACTCGAGCGATAATCTGCATCTTCAGCCTCCATTTCTTGAAAAGCCGAGAGGGACGCGCAGCACGATCAGCTCAACTAGCGGTTTCTCCTACGACAAAACACCTTATGAGAACGTGCCAATTTGATGAATCAGACTGTAACGATGCACAGCGAAATTTTGAGGTCAGCTACAAATACCGCGACAATTCGGATAGCGTATATACGTATGAATGAAATCGCAGCCCGCCTCGATAAAGCCTCGCGACGGGGCTTGATCCAAAATATCCGCCAGGACAAAAATGGTTTCACCAACTGCAACTACCCCCGGCTCACCCTCCCCTACCGCCTTCACGCGCTCTCACTGTCGCTCGGTTTTGCGGTAGGGAAAAAAACATTTATCGAGATGCAAGAGTAAGCGTGTATCCCCAACGTGGATTTGGTTTTTCAAATCACGAGCTGTTTAAAATGAATAGCTTGTAAGCCTGGTGTTGGATTCTTAAGTGTCCACGACGGCGTTTGGATTCCTTCGCGACGACGAGACTCTTCTGTCGGTCTGCGCTCCGTAAAATCACCGCTGTAAACAAGACTCGGCTTCTCTCACACTGAAATACACTGAACACGAAGCTTTGGAAAATAACAAAACACGGATTGGATCAGTGGACCGACGGGAATCGACACGAGGACACGATGTCTTTACCAGCCATGTCTGCGACAACACGCTTCTTGCTATCAAATATCAAAGTGACAGGGAAATGGTTTTGTATATAAACTAATATAAGAATTCGTAATAACATTGGTTTCGGCCACACACAACATACATAAACAAAATGTGTTAATGTCAAATCTGTTAAAAATGTTTTAATATCAAAAGTATTTACCTGTTGAGATTGTTATACTTGTGGCTGTTATAGATTTCATATTAAAACGTTTGGCTTTAATACAATCAGGTTTACTGTAACATATTGACTTTGGATAGGCATTCAAAAAGGCTTATAGAGGCTTACGTCACCAAAGCAATAATAAATGTGATACTTTTATACATATAAATACACATTTATACTATCTAGAATAAATAAGAATAAAATATATAATAACAGCGGGAAAAAAGTGAATTTTGTTTTCACCACCTACACAAAACATTTTAAGCACAATGTTTTGCTGTTGCTTCATGAGATTATAAGTGTTGTAGTTTACTAATGAAAGCATTAGAGAATGTATGTTGTGGTCAGCTAAATAAACAGCTACAACAAAAACAATAACTATTTAGATGCTGAAAAAATGTTAAAGGAACCATATTTTTATTTCAAGAAAACTGTTAACAGCTATTTAAGCTGTTTCATTAACATCACATTAAACAGAGTATACGAATAGTATATGTGATTTTTAAATGTTAAAAGATAAGAAGAGGATTAACATTGATAACGTAATGCACAGCGGTTTTAAATCGGAATCTCTTTTGTAAGAGTCTAGCCTCTTACTCTAAACAATGAATAATGGCAGGTGAATTAAGTAGTAACTTGTTCTTTATGTCCAATGATAGTTAAATGGAATGATTTAATTACGTTGGTTTAATAATCTTAATATTTACCTGTTTTCCAGCAACACCGATAACAAAACACACAACATGCAGTATACAGTATTACCCAGTACCACATTTTCAAAGTGCACATATTTTACCAATGACATAGAACCTTTGAGCTAAAATAAAACCCTGAAATAGATTTTCATTCATAGAGACGGAACGGATTTACACAATCCATTCATCCATGCACTGGGGTCATCTCTGCTGAACATTACTGCACATTAATTTACATTTCTTTCTTGTTGTGAATAATAATTTGTGTAAAATCTCTTATGTGAAATAAACATTACATAAAGCTAATCAAATAGGCCTAGTGATTTATCTTGATTGAGATCTCTTAACACAGTTTAAATGTTTGTATCAGGAAGACTTTATTAACAAATTTCAAAACAAACCTGGAGAGAAATTTCGATTATATATTATACAGTAAAATAAAATTGATGATTTAATTTTAATATTGATATTTAATATTTATCGAAAGATTTTGTAACTAATATGTGTTACGTTACGTAATACACGATTAAAACAGAAATGTAAAAAATCAAGCCATATGTTTTCTCAATGTATAAATGCATGTAGGCTACAAATAAACAGTTATTTCTTGCATTGAGCTTTGCCGTGACCTTGTTGTCTTCCAGTATGCAACGTTGTGTTTGGCGCCTCCATATGTCTAAAAGGCGCAATTTCTCATGTCTCAATAAACAGATCATCAGTATGGTTGCAGATGCTTTTTGTATAACAAATCTAAAGCATTATGTAAAGAAAAGGCTTTATTTTACATTTCCTGTGAATTATTCTATAGCCTACTGAGAAATCATAATGACTTAAATAGCATTGAGTATAGACTGGACATATTCATCCACTTTTTGTCTTAGAAAGTAAAAAAAATAAGCAGATCTGCATATCTACATTTTTGCTGCATATACTCATAATTACTCTTCTATCAAAAACAAACATATAGTTATGTTAAAAACAAAGCTGAGACACAAGACTGCTGCTGACCCAATTATCCCTGTCCTGACCAAACAAACTTAAGCTTTTGTAAGCTTCCATCAGATAAAGAAAAAGCAGAGAAGGAATAATGTCAGTCTACATATAGTTCACTCACTGTGTCAATGTCAGGTCTGTAAATACTAATTTAATCCTCATACATGGTTTTACAGCAGATACTCTGGCAGAATCTCTCTGACCTTTCTGTTGGTTTTATTTTACCCCAGCACTCATGTGGAAGTAAAAGTGTTTACCACTGACAATAACAGTGACATGGTGTTTGTTTCTCATTTCACTCAGGCTCTGGCAGAACAGGAATTTGGGGGAGAGTGCAACAATTATGTTTAGGTGGACAGAAAAACATTCCTGAAAATTATCCAGCTGAAAACAAAGCGTAACAAGGCAAGAAACACGTGATAGAAAACAGGAAGGATGCAATATGCTGTTGTCTTGCAGCATAGCGTGGTTTGATAACATGTATTGTTGGTGTAAATCCTGAAGTCTTTAAAAAACATGAGCCCAGACATTTCTATTGTAGATGAGCATTGACTATCAAGTATTTGCTTCCTCCTCTTTTGTAAATAACAGTTGAGACATTCCTTGTGTCTGGACTGTTTAAATAAACATTTTTGGAAAAAAGTGTTTTAGAGAATGTGTTTGCTACAATAACAAAGTCATTGTGCTGTTTTGTTTGTACAATACATAACTTGTCTCTACGAGAAAACCACAAATGTGAGCTTATTGGTAAAAGGTAAGCAGCAACAGTCAAAGGCCACGGATGAACCTTGATTCGTCAATTGGATTGTTGTGTTGCCACTAAAAAGCTTACCAGGAATTATCTATTAGCGGTTCTTCCTGAGCTTCCTGAGATTATAAACCATGTATTTACTATGACTAAATATCCAACACCAATCTATTGATTTATATTTTTTCTTTAAATGGTCTCTATAAGCAATGATTTCTGTACAGCATTTATTTTTTGCCTTATTAAAAACAATTCACTAAATTTTTTACAAATGCAAATCAAATGATCAAGCTAAGAAATGTTTTTAGTTGTTCCTTTAGTTTGTTTACCAAAATATTTATAGTTTTTCTAGTTAATTTTTGTCAGTGTCATCTTTCATGGCTTACAAAGTAGGCCAGGGTTCAGCAAAGCCAAGGCCAATGTTTTAATCCTCTTGTAAGGTCTGATCATGTGACATTGATTGAAGAATCTCAAGGAATTCTGCACATACAGAAAACATGCATGAGTCTCACTGGTATACAAAAAAGCTTGATGAATGCAAGGTAAAGACTATCTGTTTCCCATCTTAAACAGAAACCACAGAGGTGTTATGCTTTGAAAGTCTTTTGCCTAATTTACTTTTATGCAATATTTGCTATGATGCCAAATAACTCCATTAGTTACACAGCCAAGTGACAGTCAGTCCCTTATGAGGATAAACTCTCAGTTTTACAAAAACAATTTTAACCATCCAAGCTAGCCTTTTCGAGTGAAAGGAATTTCAGAAATGTCTGCAATTTCTCAGTGGGAAGTTGGTGGTTTATGGGTAATGGAGATGAAGGAAGACAGGAATAAAACTAATGCAAAACAAATTTTCCAAAGCAGGAGCGACTGCATCATGATTACAGTTTTAAGTGAAGAGCAGTGAAATGTGTATTAAACCTTAAAGCTATCGAAAAAAGAATTGCAGAAAAAAAGGAACATAAATACTTAAATATTGTGTCATGAATGTTTAAGATATGGTTGTGCAATTTGTATTTTTATTGTAACATCAGACCTTTGTAGAACAACAAAGAAACCACACAATTTCAGTTTTGTTGTTTTTACTGGCACAGTGGTCTACAAATAATTTAGAACAATAGCTTATGACACACTATTGGGGTACATGTCAGCAACAATTACTGTGATTAGATACACAAACATGAGCAGCCTTTTGTTCATTTAGATATTTTTCAATATGTTTGAAAGAATGTAATATAAATAAAAAAACATCAATTGAATTTTTCAACGAAGAATTTCTCACTTTGTGAGAACATTTTTGGTCCCCATGAAAAATCTGCTTATAAACCATACTTAATCATACTTAAAATACCCATAAAACGTTGAGTGTGTGCTGTGGTTGCCATCTTGTGGACGGTGTAAATAGCAATATAGTAAATAGCTCTCTCTCTCTCTCTCTCTCTCTCTCTCTCTCTCTCTATATATATATCTTCTTCAAATCTACCTGCCATCATGAGACACCTTTCAACACTAATCAAATCGTTTAAACGTTAAGATAAAAAAAACACTTTTGTCTCCAATTACTATTATTTTGTAACTAACAACTTCCCTCTCCCTCAGCAAAAATAAAATATATTTTATAGCTATCGAGACAGAAGAATGTATTTATTTTACACACACAAAAATTTTGTGTTTTTTCATCTTCATCAAGTGATAGACCTCCCGACCTCCCCGTCTAATATTAATGAGCCTGCTGGATAAAAAAGAGATCATACTAATAATATCATACTTTACCTAAATAATAAATATTTTAGATATTTAGTACTTTAATACTTTTAAACTAACTAAATATGTATTAATAACATTATGTTTTTCTGTCTTATAATCACTAGATGGCGTTGTTCTGCTTAGAAACAGTCAAAGTTTGACCCAACTTTCAAAATGGAATCCAGCAGCGGGTCAATAGGTAAGAAACTTAAGTCGATATAAAAAGACTACTAACGTATATTTTACTCAGTTTGTTTAAAAACACGTTTACAGGGCTTTGCTAATATGTATCGCTATTGTTCAGTATATCACATGGAGCAGATTGTTAGTAGGAGGTGAGCGCTGTTCTTGTTCTGTCATGTCATAATAAACAATCACTGGAGCGCTTCTCGTACGTGGCCCTTTCGTTTTATCATGCCATTCGTTTAGAAGTGTATATAGATAAGTGTGCTAGAGAATGCTGTCATGCCGGTAAAGGTCGTGGTGTTGTCATGTTTTCTTTGTAGGTGATCCTTACCCGGTGGATCTACCTGTGCGTCATTATGGCGAGCTGAATGCAGGATGTGAAGAATACCTGTCGAGTGTTCAATCAGATGGTGCCATGCCTCTCATCCTTCCTCATGGAGAGAAAGTGTGTACTTCACAGCAAGAACAAACACACTACAGAATTTAAAGGGATAGTTCATCCAAAATGAAAATCTTTTGTTCACCCTTATGTAATTCAGTCCCTCTGAATGACTCTTTCATATGTAAATATGTGAATGTCTCAGTGGTTTACAATACAATACAATACAATAAAAGTCACTGGGGGCCAGTGTTGTTTTGTTTCCAACATTCTTTAACATTTCTTTATGTTGTGTTTTTGGGCTTATTCCAGGATTCAGTGATGTTCTGTTGGTTCCCAAAAACATCCCCAAGTGACCATATAGTTTCCTTTAAAACCAATAAATTTTTCACTTTTGAACCATTAAATCCCTTAAAATGTCTGTGATGGTCCTTAAAATGTCTGTTATAATGCACACATTATTAGAATTTCTCCTAAACAAATGTAATATCTATTATTAATGCCCATCTTTAGGTGCCGGTAACCCGTGAAAACATTGACCGACTTGCATTTCTGAGAGATGGTGACATGCCACGATTCATTCTTGTCTTACACACACCTGAAGATGAAAGCCAAGGTTCAGAGCCTTCTGCTGTTCTCTTCTCATTTAGTCTGTTTTCTGTCATTCTATTTATTTTGGACAACATATTGTCTATGTTTTAGTGGTTGCTGTGTATTTACAAGGCAAATTGTGGCCGATTGGGGATGTTTTGAAGACGTCAAACAAATCCAGACGTGGGCTTGTGTTAGTGAGTAATGCTTGAGAATGTGGACACTGTGCTGATATGACTGTCATAATATTAAAATTTTAATGAGAGCTCTGTCACTTCTTTTCCTCGCAGGTGGAATCGGTCATGGAGAGAGTAGTGCTATTCCTGCTCAGTCAGGTTATATTTGGAATCCTGGAAAGGTCTCCCAAAGATAACCTGTATTTTTCATCTTATTCCCTGTGGGAGCATGGCAAAATTCTCTGGCACAATGGAGAAGCAGTTGGGTTTTATACCATCAAAAAAAAGGGTCATTTGCTTTGTTTTTTTTGGTCATAGCTCTTCAAAAACAGTAGTGAATTAAGTGTTTTTCTTGTTTTTTATAGGCAGTCTTTGTGGTGGTCACACTGGCCAAAGTTATCAGCTCCCCGTGCTGGACACTGTGTTTGTCCGCTCTCACTGGAGAAGGACTGGTTTTGCTTTGCAGATGCTTGAGGATTTCTGTTTATCTCAACCCTCTGAGGGGATTCTGGGAATTAGCTTTCCTATGTCTTCTGGCATGTATGGAGGTTGGGGAGTTATTATTATTAACGAAGTAGTAGATATTAACTTGATTTTTATAAGCAATCGATAAGTTTTGTTATGTGTTTAACTCTTATAGAGTTGCCTTTGTCGTAGCTTAATATGTCGTAATATCTGTGAAATCAAACCTGTATAGCTAAATCAATGTATTTGTGAGCTAATTATTATATCAGGATACATTCTTATCTGTTTATAAAACATTTATCTGCTTTTATGGCTGAAATGGAAAAAGCTGTACATTGACATCAAATATTACATAACTTGTTTTGATCATTTTTGGCAGTTTGCAAAAAGTATCTTGAGACCCACGAAGAAGAAAGAGATCGTCTGTATGAGGTGGAAGCCCCCGGTGAATGGACTCAGAGACGCAATGTGTGGTTAAACATCCAGCTGCAAAAGATCCCACAGGACTGTCAGGACTCAACATGTGAATCTTTATGTATTTTATTTTTTAAATACTGCTAGATTTGAGTTGTTTTTATTGTGCTAGATCAAGACCCCCTGCCTGTTACTGTCATGGTCAGGACAGTTTATCTCTTGAGTTGGTGCTGACCGAATGTTTATTGTTTTGTATTTTTACAGGTGGAGATGCAGAGCAAAGTCCCCACACCTTTAGTCACGAAAAAAGAAAACCTTATTTAGTAGAAGAGGTGAGATAAAGTATGTTATCTAAAGTTTATTTAAGCTTATCTAAAACCACCAGTTTAATGTTATTTATTGTAAGTATGATTCAGAGTTTTCAGGTTTGTGATGCATTCCCTTAACTGAATATCTAGACTAAACATAGTAAAGATACAGACTGAATATCTTTTGTAGTACTAAGCACAGGCAATTGGTTTCTTAGCAGATAGTAAAAATGTATAATATGTATTCTTACACATTTTACAGGGCACACTGCAACAATGTGAATCATTAGTAAGCCTTAAAGATCTGTCAGGCCTGGAAAAGAAGCGACCAGCTGCTCAGATCAAGACCAGAAACAACTGTAAAAAAGCCAGGACTTAATATTTAATTATTGTGTATTTATTTCATTCAGAGATATCAGTCTGTGTCTATTTAAACTGCATTTGAGAGTGTAAATAAGACATATGTGATGCCATGATGAGGGAAATTACTACCTTCATGATAGTCTACAGTAAAATACATGAGACATATCATTAAAAGTTACTATTTTGCTTTGCTGCTACTATTTTAAATATAATTAACAATGTTTTTTACAAATTAAATAAATATATGTATATATGTTTCATTTTTTATTTGTTATAATAATAACGTCAAGACTAATTTTATGTTTCACTCCTCATATTTGTAAAAAAAAAATTAACACCTGCTGCCTACTTCTTTATATACATCAAATAAAAATACAACATTTTTAGAATGTTACTGGATCATAGCTGCTTGGTTTGGATTAAAATGTCATTGTGTTCTTGAAGAATTATGCCATTATTTGGTAATATTTTCTTATCTATGTAAAAAGACACAATAAAATATTTTCATTGTGTTTTAATTCATACAACAGATCTGTTTCATATTTAGTTATTTGTGTTATGGTATTTTGCGAAAAAATATAATTACCACGGTAAACACTTCGGATTTTACTTGTGTTTAGTTAGCAGACAAAGTCTTTTCTGTAATTTGTATTTAAATTGTGTAAAATGAAGTTAACGTTTCGGTTCCCTGACAAGCCATGATCCTGCGTAAATAAAGAGCATGGTCGTTGTTCTTGAAACATAAAATCATGCTTACGTGCACGCATAAAAAAATACTTTTTAAAATTATTATATATATGTATAGGTTTAATTATTTTATATATGTTTAAGTCCACTCAACAGTTCTTCGCAGCGTTTTATTACATTTTCATACAACTAAAAAAGAGAACATTTTATTGGATCTCATGGTGACGCACAATCAGGAAGTAGCAAAGATTTCGACGAAGAAACGTGAATGAGAGGCAGAAGATGAGTCGCATCTATCATAACACTGCGTTACAAAACAAACCTGTGCATAATGACAAACTGTCGTCCACCTGGGATCCATTAGTTTACCAGAGGTAACGTTTTAAAGTTTCCATGCTTTCTGCACAACTCCCTGTGCAGTCATAACAATATCAAACGAGCGTACATGATTAGTCCATTTCAACTTAAATACCATATAAATATCAGTTGTTGTTACTATTATAAACCCATAATATATTGGATCTGCTTTAAAGAATTTTAGATGTCAGTGTTTTAAACAACAATTTCTATTAAACTATACGTAACTGTAAAACTCACATTGAGTTTTACGTACCATTTTCACATTTCAGTGGTCGGGGTGTGATTTTAGAGGGAGTCGTTGTGGATGTATCACGTCATGTCATAACAGATATGAACAACAGAAAGGTAAACAGTTTGTTGTGATCCGTTTTATTTATCATACAATTGCAAATATCCTCCTAAATGTATGCAATTAACGGTGTATATTTCTTAAAATAGTTAAAGGTATAGGCAGTGTCTTGTGAGCTGCATTTTTAATGTATGGTCATAATGATTTGTAAGTGGACCAAGTTCTCTGTATGTTTTAATATACAGTCATGCAGATTATGTTATAAAGGAAATATAAAGTTCTAATAGTCTTTTTCCTTATATGTTTATTGCTGTTATTTATCTGTTTATTGCAGGAGCGCTGTAATGTTTTATACATCAAACCTAGTCGTATACATCGCAGAAAATATGATTGTAAAGGAAATGAGATTGAACCTAATTTTAGTGAAACCAGGAAGGTCAACACAGGTTATCTCATGTCATCCTTCAGTGAGTAGTCATTGTATGTGTATTTATTATGTGCCCATTTATTTAGTGAATTAGTCAATTTATGTACAGTAGCACTCAAAAGTTTAGACACAACTGACAAAAATATTTCTCATGATATTAAAATTGTTGACTGAATTATTAAATTATTACTAATTATTAAAATAATGACTAAAAAGCATCCAGCATAGATAGAAATTCTTTCCGTGCTGTTTAAAAAGCTTTCCAGGTTGAGACCTCAAGAAACTGGATGATAAAATGCCAAAAGTATGAGTTTACAAATTCTAGACAAAGGGTAAATACTTTTGAAGACAATAAAATATAACATAGTGTTAATTTATTTTGGATGCTTTTAGTGACAACATAATTCCCACAGTTACAACTGTGTTATTTCATAACATAATTTGAGCCTAAAGCTAATTTGTGTTTGTGTGCATCTTCATTTTGCAGAAGTGGAGACTAAGGGTGAAACAGATTGTATTGATGAACGTCAACTGAGTGAAATCATTAATAAAGATGAGCTGGTTAAGATAACTGCAAAGCATAGCCCTAGTCAAACCTTTGCCTTCTGGATCTCTGAGGCAGAGATGGACAAGACAGAGCTTGAGATGGGACAAGATATTCGCCTTAAAACTAAAGGAGACGGGCCTTTTATTTGTGAGTAATGTTTGATATGCACACATCTGACAATAACATAAACAGGCAAGAGCACATCTGCTGTTCTGTTTGTTTGTGCCCAGTTTCCTTTGCCAAACTGGATGGCGGTACAGTGACAAAGTGCAACTTTGCAGGAGATGAGAACGCAGGAGCATCGTGGACGGATAAGATAATGGCTAACAAGGCAGATGCTCAGAGTACAGGGAAGAGCGCAGGTCAGGGTGAAGGAGCAGATGAGGACGAATGGGTAAGATTGAGAATAAATTGTTTTGCACTGACCGCAAAAAGGTTTCAATTACGAAGTGTTCGTCATGAACAGATGTGTGATCTTAAGGGCTTTTTTGTCATTTTCTCTAAACAATTCCTGTTATTCTGTCATAAAGAGGTTTCAGATGAAGTCAAACAAATGTAATGATATAGTAAATATTGGATGTGGTTTCATTGTGCGAAACTGTAACATCTGTTTTATGTTGTGTCGGATACTTGTTTTCAGGATGACTGAAAAAAACCTTGAGGTTCCAGGACCGGATAACAAAACAATACAGTGCCTTGTCCTCCAAATATATATTTACTCTGTGAAAAAGGACAGCTTGTTTTTTTTATATGCAATCTGAATAAATGCCATTTTTTTGTAATAAGGACTGGCAATTTTGTGTATCAAATATTTATGTGTACCAAAAACATATCATTGAGATCATTTCAGCACATTTATTGACATTATTATAACAAAAATTCAGTTGTGTAAGAAGACTGAGCTTTATTTGATTATTCAAAAATATATATTTCAAAAAATACAAAGTTTCAGGGAAACAACCTTTTCACAGTGATCAACAAAATTACAAAATGTGGTTTTATAACAACATATGCTGTTTCAAAATACTTTTTTTAATTATCATACAGCCAACATATATACTGTATAAATATAATACAATTCCAGTATTAAAGTTGTATACATTATTAAAGTTCTTTGTGCTTACTTTATTGTGTTTGACTTTATGTGCTTTCCTAGATGTGATTTTATCACTGTAAACAATACTGAGTTAGTAAAATAAACATTGTGAAATCTAAATCATATTAAAACAATAAATTAAGCTGTCCTAATGGACTGTGCATGATTTCGACCTTTTCTTTAGTAAACACAATAAATTGGGTGTTCACCACAGTCTATTTAGCACAGGGAATGTGTTATCTAGCACATTTGAATAATTTTCCTGTGAAAGCATCAGAGAACCACAGAGGGATGTGGCCATCATTGTGGAATGCCTTTACATCTGTTTCTCATTTTACCGGCTCCACTGTGTATGCACGGAGTACACAGATGTACGAAATCTCAGTGGTTCTTTAGCTCTCCAATGAACCAGTCCAATACAATCTGCTTGTTTTCTGTCACCCACTTAATGTTTGCCTCCGTCCTTTCAATGACCTGCTCCAAAGTGCGACTTTCAATCTCTCTCTGTAGCTGTTTCAACTGTGAAGAAGTATGAATGTTTGTGTGAGATCACTGATAGAAACAGATGGATAATGTCATTATAGTTTCAGACATCTAAACATCAGACAGCTGAGTCTGATCTCTCATATCAACTATTACATTATGTCATTCCTCTATCATAATTCAGATAGTAAATAAAAGTAATTAATTGCGGACAAAGGCACCTGTTCAAGTTCAAAGTCTGTGGAGAATCTTCTTGTCACACTATCTAACAGACTACCGAAAGATATGATTCCAGCTCCGTACCTGCCAAATAGAAATGACTGTTAGTCATTCAAGCATGATGAAGAGTATACATAAGATTTCCTGGCAACTGAAAGATTAGCATCATATTGTCTTTATTGCTGAAACCAGCCTTTGGACCCTACATGATCTTTGATACTATTGCAGGGTTATTTATCTCTCAAGTTTTCAAATTACAGTAGCCACCTTAATAAACTACGTAATACATAAATGTTTCACGAACAAAATACTTAATGAGCACTTAAATACAATTTTACTCAGATGATTAAAATAATTAAAATAAAACTGCAACTTACTCTTCTGTCAAATAGGACCACTGGCTACGAACAAAATCCCAGGCAAGAGGCTGTCCAGCAACATTTTTGGCAATGTAGTTTATGGTAGAGACAACGTCCATCTTTCTTATCTTGGTAGGGTCAAGAGTATATTGAAGGTATCTGTGGGATAAATCTGAAATATTAAGTATGGGAAAACCATAGCGACCATTGTGATGATAAACTCTTCTGCACTGACCTGTTTAGCAGCCATATCTCTTTGGTACATGATAGGGCATATCTCAGTTTGTCTTTTTCTCCAGCGACAGTAGCTTGTTGAAACTCTTCCCAAGCAAACTCCCAGTCATCTTCATCACCTGCTGCTATTGCACTGCAGTAGATGGCTCTCCTTAAATTTGGATGAATTCTTAAAGAAAAAGACAATCAACCCAGTTAATCCAACACATATTTTTAAACTCATTTTTCATTATATTTAATCTGCAAGTACAACTTACTTATTTGTGCCATTTTTGTAATCTCTGAATAGATTTTTAGCCATTTCCAGGCATTCAGTAAGGCCATTGCTGCAGGCAACCGAAATAGCATTTACCTGGTTATACCTGAAAAAAGAAATAACACAAGAGTGATTGATAGATGTCCAAAAAAAGAGAAAACGCATAAGAGCAAAAATGATGCTTACTGGTCAGTGTGCTTTTCAGGAACGGTTCCATTTTTATTGTATTCCCAAAAGTACTCATATAGCGGTGTGACTTGCTTGCGTAGGTATTTCTAAACAAGAAATTTATAATAAATGTGGAGGGTGTGCATCTATACAGGTGTATCTATACTATTCATCATGCTTACGGTTATTGGACCGTAGACCTCAGAACGATCAAACATGAGGATGAAATAGTCCAGGTTTTTTAGTGCGGACTCCCATGGAATATATTCAGTATCATTTTTCAGGTATGTGGTTAAACTTAGCCCTACAGTAACATTGAGATGTCCAGCCCTTGTAAGAAATGAAATCTTTAGTTAAAATCGAAATCATCAAATCACAGTGTATGCATTAATAGTGAGTATTGTAAATGGCTGAATGAAATAATGTACCTTGCAAGATTAAATGCGTCATCAATAAGTTGCCCTCGGTTGATGACTGGAAGGACCTAAAAATAAGAAAACACATTGTAAAGAGATTAATAGAGAGAGTAATTATTTTGTTCTTAATTCACCACAGCACAGCTTCTCAGTCTAAAATAAGATTATTTTACCCATGTAATCTTTTAAATGTGCATTGTGTCTAACAATGAAGCTTAACACAGATTCTTAATATAATTTCTGTGATTCACAATAGTTAAATGTAAGGTAATTGAAAGATATTGTCTTTAAGATGCTTACATGATGATTGCTTTTAAGTTGCATGAAAAGTTTTTTCCAGTTTTCTTCATCATAGTTCACACGGTAAAAACCAGTACAGTTGATGTTGGCGAGAAGCCACAAATCTTTACCAACCCGAAAATTAGGATTTGGCTCTATATGCAGATAAAGGTTAGGGTTAATTACAACAAATAAAATTTGTATTTTTATTATATTTTTTTAAATTGAGAGAATTGAAAGCTTTGAAGTTGATGTATTCATTACCTGGACCATTATCTTTTAGCACATATTCTTGCACTTGCAATAAATCTGACTTAATATATATAATATGAACCTGCCATGGAATTCTGTTGGGAAAGAAGACATATTTTAGATAAATCATTAATAATAGGGTAAGAAAAGTGCTCCAATGAGTGATACTGTACAAAGAAATTCAATAAATGCAAAAAATACTACAATTTTTTTAACTATAAATATAATACTTTTGTGTGTTTTTGCGTATATAACGGAAAAAATAAACATCAGGAGGTATGAGCAAAGCATTCCCCCAGGGTCTAAACTTTTACTGTCTCATGTCTCTTTAAAAACTCACCCATGACCCTCTGTCTTTTTAAGTAAAAACTGTTCCTGAGAGATTTCACCCGTCTGGGTAATAATGTTGACAACTGGATACCCCACTTGCTCAGTCCATGTGCTCATGAAGGCTGTCACATCATTATTTGTCTCCTGATCATTGTAAAAAAAAATCAACATTTCATACAAATGAACTTTTTACAAATTGCAAATGAAGCAGAATACACAGGTTCTCATTTTACCTCCTGCAAGCACTCCCAAAGATCTGTGTAAACAGGATTCATGTACTGGAACTTGCCAAGATATGTCTAAAAATAAACATTATTCATTGATTAGAAGGTCTGATTCCTGACATGAATATCTTTTAAGGAAAAGAATGCAGTGTGGTTTATGTCATTAATTTCGCTTACTTTAATTGCATTCATAAATGCTTCTTCTCCTATGTATGTAGATAACATTCTCAACACAGCCGCACCCTAAAAGACAAGTACATTAGGATTTTACATAATAGTTTGTTAACTAGCACTAGCTGGTAAAGAGATGAACTGTAGTCTCGGCAACCTTGCTGTACGTGATGTCATCAAAAAGATCTATGATATCAGAGTATGTTTCAATGTCACTTTCAGGTAAACTCAGGGGATGGGAAGAGTTCAAGGAGTCCACTTGAAAAGCAGACTGGATTTCTTTGAGAACAATTAGATCTTTCTGAAACAAACGTAAATGACACAATCAAAAAGATATCTATAAATACTCTTTCTACCAGTATAGATAGAAAAAGAAAAAAGTATGCTTAGTATGCTAAAATAAACATACTAAGTTCCAGCCAGCGGCTTCTACTCCTATGTATGACATATATGTTGCAAATCCTTCATTCAGCCACAGGTCATTCCACCATCTCATCGTGACAAGGTTTCCAAACCACTAAAATGAGAAAAACAAATGAAGTTGCATGATTTATAGTACAATACCATGTTTATGTCCAAGCAATGTACTCCAGATTATTTAAGGTATTCGCAGCTGCACAACTAGACTAACAATAACATTCACTGAAATGAAGCCCAGTATAACCTTCATTCACGCAAATGTATTTCATAGTATCATACAAAGGTTATAAGTAGGTTTACCTGATGTGCTAACTCATGAGCAATCAGAATGGCCACCCATTCTTTATCAAAGTTAGATGATGTATCTTTCTCAAACAGCAGACCCGACTCCTGATATGAAATTAAACCCCAGTTTTCCATCCCTCCAGCATTGAAGTCTGGCACTGCAATCTGATCTGCAAAACATGAGATTCTGGTCATGATCCACCATGTATTAAATCTAGTTTAATTTATTTGACATTTTCATGCTCTCACTTTAGCTTGTTTTAGTTTGTTTTATGTTGATAGGTGATGGACTTCTCCATTCTTTTCTATTCACTTACCTAGTTTTTTCAGCGGGTATTTTAAACCAAAGGTGTCTTCATAGAGATCCAGAATCTTTTCTGTTATTCCTGCTGCATAATCCGCATGTCCATCAACGATAGCATCACGTCGAGCATATGTCTTCAGAAACAGAACAGAGATATATTCTGCATTCAATGTGTACTGAAACAACTTAAACCATTGTTACATTTGTAAAATGTTTAATTAAGACATAAGTTCTCTACTGACTGCAAATAAAATGAAAGAAACATACTGTTATTTTGCTTCTTGGATATTCCTGTTTACCGATAAAATCAGAAACGGTGAAAGCCAATAGGTAGGTTGACATGACAGGAGTCGGATCAAATGTAGTAGCAATCCATTCTTCACCATCTATTATATGAATTTTTGGAGCTGGTGATAGAACAAAAAACGAATGATCGACTAAACAAAACAACAAAACATGGCATGAATTTGAATATATCAGATTTTTAACTGGATCCTATTTGTGATTCTGACATTTGTTGTAACCTGTATTAGAAACAAAAGGACTAAACATTACAATGGTAATGTTGCTAACCTCCCCGTGAATTAGACAGCGCATCAGTTCCAGGTCGATGGATAATGGTAATCTCAAAAACAGCTTTCATAGCTGGCTCATCAAAGCAAGGAAATACTTGTCTGGCATCTGTGGGCTGCATTTGGCTGGTAGCAAGAAATCTGTGGACATGTATTTACACAAAACTGTGAATACAAACAAGCAAATAAAAACTAGGAAAAATTTAATAAGACAAACACAGAAACCGAAGTTGAGGAAATTTTGTTGTAGAAACAATAGCAAATGTCTTCCCAAGCGAAGATCTAAAGAAATAAGCAACAAACCCCTCAGGAGGCTTGTTACAATAAACACATCTCAGCAGTGAACATAAACACCTTCCTGAACAAGAGATTGAGCTAGAATATTCAAAAGAGTTTGTGAAATGTTTGAAAGATTTTCTAAACTGTTTGTGGGATCAAACACATTCAAATAAATAATCTTATCTTAGATTGATATAATTACATATCAACTTTGCCATTGACTTACTAGGTTATTAAAGTGTGTTATTAAAGTTTTTTCTTTAACTGTATATAAAAACAACATTAAACAATGTTCAAGCAAAGAAATCCACATTAAAAGGTAAAAAAGCATATAAACTCATAAATATAAAAATAATACATCATTTTTATTTAAAGGTTTCCCCAATCTTTACCTCTTTTCAACTTCATTCTCCTCTGTTCCTTTCACTGTGTACTGGCTCACATAAAACCCTGACATATCTTCAAGAAGTTCTCCTTCAAATGCAGTGAAAAGCTCATAGCTGCTCTCGTTTCCAAATAAAACATCCCCGAGCTGAATCTCCAGGAAATTACTTTCATTGGTATGTACTTCATAGCGCCTCACTGATATTTTTTTATTGAAATCAGCATTTGTCACTTTCACATCTGTGACATTAAGGCCCCGTACATGAAGAAAGATGCTCTTGGAGTCTTTGACGCACTTCATCCTCACAGTCGAATTTCCCTTGAAAATGAAGGACTGTTCTGTGCTGTTGTTAGGCAGCGCTGCGTAAAGGTACGGCTGGAGAAAGACCTTGTAGCTCTCTGGAATCAAGTTGTCAGGGAGTCTAAGAGTTGCCGGCGGTGCGGTAGGAATAGGTGTAGTAGGAACTGGAGATGGTGGACGCTTTGGAGGATCATTTTTTATCTGAATCTGGTACATTGCAAACAATACCACTAGACCACAAACAGAAGATACTGTAAGGACCGCAACAGCGATGGCCAGAGTCTTGGACATAAACACTCCTTTGCCCATGGCTCGTCCTTCTGTGAAACCCCAAAAGAATAAAGCTAAAGAGAACTTGTTGTCCTGTTTCAGACTCTGTACCTTCTCTCAGATCTCGCCAATATATGCAATGCTAAAGGTGTCAAACACCACTACCACACCTAGAAACACATATCAAGATTACACATTAACTAGCATAGATGAGCCAGAAACAAACAAATATGATGGTATGTCACATGAACGGTGTCTTATTGCTCTTTACCCTCACATCTGGAATCAGTTAGAATATCAGTCAGCCCGAGGTAAGAATGAAAAAACATGCGTAGGAGAGTTTTGTTGCTGAGAAAAAGGCAAGTGCTATTTCAAAGTAAATCACTTAATCGCTGGAATCCAGAGAAGTATTTCCATATTGATTCTCTTGAGTCCAGTGTTCTGCCTGAGACCCTCAGAAGAAAATGATGAAATGAGATATCCAGCTGTTTAGGCAGAAGGGACAGCAGTGTGCTGAACCTTTTCAAAGTTCTTCGATGACTCATTGACAACTTTCTAAGCCACTTCTACTACTAATTCAGTAAATCTTCAAGTGAAATTCTGAGGATTTTTTCAGAGAGTTAGGGGTGGGGATTCAGGTTTTTGGAATGCCTCCTGCCCCCATCTTTCCTTCATTTAACTTTATTCATCATCTCATTTAAATAGCATATCTTGGAAAATATGCTTTTCTACACCAATTATAAGGTGCATTAATAACAGCCAGATAATGTTTACAGATCTCTTGTCTGTTTCAAACTACTAAAAAAATGGAAAGTTAGGCTTAGTTGATATCTTTGGTAAAATCTGTTAATCATTGACTTTACCTGACAGAAAAATATGACAAAGAATTTACGTCAAAGTAACAATATTATTAAAGTGATAGTTCACTTGAAACTTCCCTCATTATTTAATCACCCTTATGTCGTTCCAAACCTAGAACTTTCTTTCTTCTGCAGAAAACAAAAGAAGATATTTTAAAGAATGTTGGGAACCAACATTAGACCAATTTGACATTTCTCAAAATATCTCCTTTTGTGTTCCACAATCATGCAGGTTTTAATTGAATGAAATGAGAGTGAAAAATGATGACAGAACAGTAGGACAAATTAAAACAAAACTGTATAAATGGTATTCAGTAAAACTATATGAATTTATTATAGCAGATCCAATTCCAGTAAGTACACCAAACTTTCATTCACTGCACCACTGCTGAAAATAGCAAGTTTTCGAAGGTGATAAGAAACACAACTGGAAAAGAAGAGTATTGTGACCTCCTGTGGACGAGCATGAAGTACTGCACACAAATTCCATCCATCAGGTAACATTACAAATAAATGAAACTGCAGATAAAAACAACAACAAAAACATTTATCCACATGAAATGAATAATATGACTTGGTCTATTAGTTTGTGAGGCTACAAGCGATTATTTCATAAAATAAAAATTGAACTGAGCCAAAAACTTCATATTAAAGGCACATCATGTTTTTAAGGAGGGTAATACTGTATAAATCCTTGGCACAAATGCTCCAAATTATATTATGGTCAATGTAGATTCATTCATTGGTCCACTGACAGCTATAACATAATGAATAACTTACTCTTCCCAAACATTTTAAGTGAATTACACTCACTGCTACTTCATTAGACGGCCCTAAACTCAATGACTGTTATGCATTTAACTTGATTATGCAAGACCTTTGCCTCGAACACAGATTAACACAGAAGTACAATGCAATACATATTTTCACTCATGAGAAAATCCTTAAAATACCAGACCATAGGCTTAATAAAAAATAAAATCCTTCTACTGAAATTCCAGTTTATCAAAGTAAGAAGATTAAAACAAAAAAGACTGCTTCAAAATTGCATGATAAGAAAAATGCTTCAGCACGACCTGAAATACAGAATGGGATTTAATCATGTTATTAGGAATGTCTGAAGCTTTTGGCCACAGACTGCTGAATACTAAACATTGAAATAAAGTTCATGAGAAGTGAGAAACACAAATAAAGGCAAAACTACTTCCTACTGTAACACAACATTTGAAATGTGATTGAAATGTTTTAAAAATATAAGAGTTTTTGTCAAATGTGATTCACACTCCACAAAAGAACAATTTTGCTTAATTCACCTTATCTCCTAAAAAATGTACACACCACGTCAAGGCCTTATGATTAGACATTTTCTTCATTTAAACCATGGTAGCACTACATAACTGTAACATTATTTACACATTATTTACTTTAATTCAAATACTTCTATGCTGCTGGCTTGCGGTAGATCACGGCTTCAAGTGTTTTCAATTGGAGAGGATGGTCATGGAGAAGTCACAATATTTTTTGGTCTCTCTGATTTTCTTCTAATATAAAAGTACAGTCAGGAAATAGCTGTGTCCTGTTAGGTCATCACCTGTGATTGTTTTAAGACTCGACTTCACCACAGCCAACTGTCTAAATGCTGAAGGCAGTAGCAAGATTGCTGAAGGATTGAGGTCAACTCTCTGTAACTTTGCTCTTTCCAATTGGGAAGGAGTCGTTCATTGTTAAGGGCCTGTAATTTGGGTGTTCCTTCACGTAAGACTTGATAAAGACAAGGCCACCTGCTCTGTATTCGGAGTCTGGTTCGGCGGTCCAGAGTTATGCCCCGAACAATCTTTTTGGCCCGCAGCTCTCGCAGCGCTGGGAGGTTGAGGCAGGAGAAGACCAGACCACGACTGGGTGATACATCTAGGAACTCAAGAGACAATGATTCGAGGGTGTATGAGATGCCCAAATTCCTCAGTGGTACGAGAACATGAAGCGTGAGGGATTTAAGATTAGGCAGCGATTTAGTCAGAGTCTGTAAAGTGTTTGGACTGACCCCTTTAAATACCCAAAAGTACTTCAGTTCTAAGATACGAAGATGTTGGAATTGAGTAATCAATGCAACTGATGTTTCGGACCAGTCAAAGTGCAAACGCATTTTGGTTAACCTGGGGCAGCTGTGCACAAGTTTGGCCAGAAGAATCTGGAAGTTATTGACTTGGTCCATCTTGGTAATGTTGTCTTGATGAGAACTCGAGCTGGTGTGGACACGAAGATCAAGTGGCTCCAGCAATGTGAATGTCCAGTTTAAATCCAAATGACTGAGATCTCTGCAATGGACGTTCTCCAGAAGGTGTGAAAGAAGTTCTCCCCACTTATTGCATTCATCTCCTAGATCAAAACTGGCCTTGAGAGTAAGCAAGCTAGCACCACGAGATATAAGATGATGGGTGTAATGGTGAACCCAAGCTTTCCAGCTCAAACTCTCTGTTGGAAACGAGCAGACCCTCTTGTCCAAGATGAAATACCCCCCGGCGGGAATAGTCGGCAACTCTCCAGAGCTTTCCAGAGCGCACTAGGCAACTCCAGCTTGCACACACGAGTGCACAGTTGCATTTGTCTACCTCACTAAGAAACGAGAGCACGTGGAGTTGACATTCAACTGGCAGTGAATTGAAAGGCAAGTAATCATCATCAGCTTTAACTCTTCTTCTCGTGCTTATGGGGACGAGAGCTCTCTTTCTCTGAGGCATGTTTGTCAATATTTCTTGGTTAAATCTCCTTTAAGATCATCTTTTTGTTGCGGTCCCTCACTGAGAGACTTCTGCCTGTACCTTGAAGAAAATGAAGTAGTATTTATTTATTGCAATAAGCGACAACATCTAAACAGTAAATGAATAAAAACATGCTCTTAAAATATGTGACCCTGCCTGTGAAACCCCAGCTAAAGTCATTTTTGTGATGTTTTCTACATAACATCATCCTAAATAATGTTAAGAACGTTCTGTGAAAATATAATCTTGATATTTTTATTATTGACTGAGTAATGACATGTCAAAGATCATAGTGATATCTTACAGTGATATTCAATCAAACTTCAATTAACTTGAAATCAACTTCTATGCTTGTTATCTAATTATTTGATTTTGCGACTTTAGCCTGGTCTTCACAGACAGGGTCACATATTTTCAAACTTATAGTAAGATACAAATAAATATACAAATGTCAAACGCATACACGTAAACGCTCAACTTATGGTTGATAGCTCTTACCTTTAACATTGCAGACTCATGTGATGCCATGTTAATATTAATCATAAACACATCGTGTCAGCACATCATTTTCAGAAGCTTGTCGACGACACAACATTGACTGTAAAGAAAGCTACTAACGCGTCGTTAGCATCACAGCGGCCTGACACATATTTAACGATAAATATGTCTTCTTCGTTCAGTTAAACAATTTACTTTATACTACAGTGGCGGTCTCAATGAGCTCTTTATTAAAAAATAATGTTTTAATGATTGTGAATTAGTCCGCAGTTTGGTGGTAACTAAGCGGCTAAGCTGTGCTGTGTGTATCCCTATGAGAGAGACTGTTGTTGTTCTAGGTAAATGACATCATCAATGTGCGTGCCACAGCCTGGGCTGTTTGTGACTGATCCGAGAACAGTTCTGCAGACGTTCTCTTACTACTTCAAATCGAAATGGCCGATTCAGGGACAGGCTAAGCGTGCTGTTTGATTTCTACTGTCATGAGTTCCGCATCTAGTGGCAGAAATAGGTGTTTTTTTAATGCTCATAACAAAATCCACAAACATTTTGTTAGTAGATTATTGCCAAATACAAAAAAATCCAAAAACTAAATACATAGGCAACAAAATATTTTAACAGTATTTTATTCAATTACAGATTTGTGTTGGACTTTATGCAGCGCTGCGCAGACCGTTTGACATTCAAGTATCGCGAGAGCACTTGCGAAACCACAGGTGGCAAATCGCTCTCGCGGTACTTTCATATCACACGCCGATTGGTCTGCGCAGCGCTGCGTGTCGACCGTAGCCTAGCCTATATCTTTTGCTAAATTCTTTATCAGTCTTTATCATTTACACATTTTAAAAATATCTAAGAAATATTTTAACGTGGTATATGTGAACAAGCATTCGCACTGTGCATTTGGCCAAACCGCATGATGTACAGCAACGGACTGAGCTAATGCAAAGTGCATACACTAATTATTAAATATTGTAATTAGGACACAGTTTGTAAAACTCTGAAAAGCAATGCGAGTAAATTGCAACAAAAATAATTCTCCCTTTAACTCTTACATGTTTCAGAGGAACACACAAACACAAAACTATTATTCACCAGATGTGCTTTTTGCTTTATTCGTTCCCTTCAAGATTACGCTCTTATTTCTCTGCACGTGGAAATAAGCGGCCTTGTCATTTGTTGTTAATATAAGCGATATTGCTCCATATCTTGTTCCTCGCTATTTAATGTAATTGCACACTGTTTATTCTAGCAAAAATCTTAACAGGGAAAGAGTGTGGGGAAAAGTGTGAATTTGTAAGAGGCGATGGTGCGGCTGGATGCTGGTTGCTGCTCTACGGAAACACAAGCGCACCGAGCCGCAAGTGCACATTTAAAGGGGAATAACAACAACGCTCTCTTTGTATACATCCGAGTTTGTCGAGACGTTTATACCGTTTGACCAACACCCAGCTAGCTTTTCCTTGTGCGAAAGCAATATTCGGACAGTTTTGAAGGGATACTGAAGAAGTTATCGTCAAGTTATAACCGATAATATAAACATTTTAGGTCTAATTTTTTCCGAGTCGGCTCGGTTGTCCTGTCGTCTCTGTTGATCTCCGGGCGCCATCTTGAATTTTAATGTAAAAAATTCTGACACTTTTTTGGCAGTATTGACATTTTTGTGGTGTTTTTATCGCATTGAGCCTTGGTGATGGACACGCATTGACGCAAAAGCGAAACAAGTGAGTATTTTAATCATTCTGTAACTATGATAAGCGAGATCACCCCTTTTCCGGGTGTCGGCTAGCAGCCTCGCAGTTAGCCGCACGTTAGGCCCAATGTGATCCCCTATTTTTGCACATTAATGGAAATCTCTGGGAAACAATTCGGGGAAATCGACTTCACTAGATGCAGTACTGCTCTTAACATGGCGATTGCATTACTAAGTTATCGGTCGCTGTCTTACAGACGTTTGTGCAGCCGGTTCGGCAAGCCTTATTGTTTTGTTAGCTGGATGCTAAGCTAGTTAGCGCTAACAGAGTGTTTACTTTAACCGCTAATGCGGGCTGTTAGTCGCGCTTTAAGAGACATACATCGCTGCCTTTAACATTTAAAGCCATTATATTATACCAGACCGTCTTTTCGAAAGCAGTTGGTATAGTAAAGCACTCATGTGGGTCTTAAACTTAAATCGGCGTGTTAATGTGGTTTTGTGTTGGGATTTAAATTTACGCTTGATGGGAGTGTGTTTGATTGAAATATCGTATACTGACGCAGGGTATATATTATATGCAAAATATTAACTGTACGAAACATTAGTAGATCTGGGATTATTAGCAAGCCCAATTTTTTAATTTGGGATTTGTAGTTTAAATGAAGGCAGTTCTTTACATTTCCACAAGGAGACACAGGATGGCGCTCTATACTCAATAATGCTTTTAATGGTTAAAAAGTTAACCAACACTTTTTCAATGCAACGTCCATCATGAGATCACTTGCTCTTAATGTACAAAGAATTCAAATCATGTTAATTATAAGATTGAACACATTTATTGTTAGCTTTAAAACAGATAAGCATCACGTTTGATTTTTTTCTTATTTATATAGGTGAAGCAACATCAACAAGTAAATAGGACAGCAGATCAGGCTGCAGCCCAGTGGTTTTTGCTGTCTCCTTGTTGAATGGTCTCTTACAAGCACACAGAAGCTCAATGCGCCTTCTCCAGACAGCCAGCTGGTATGAAGTAGATGGGAGAATCCAAGAACATGGTGCTGAATGGCAGGAGACATGGTAGCAAGTTCTCCAGTAATCAGCCCGTAAGCAAGTCCAGGCTGCAAAACACACAAAGAGCCCATCTGCGTCAAAGCAAGGGCTCACCAAATGGCAGAAGATGCAGTCGACGTAAGTCACTTCAAAACAGAACAGCCCTTAGGGACCCTATGATGAAATACAAATACAATATTCCAGTCTTGTCCAAAATAAACTCAGTCTTTATTATTAATGTTAAATCAACAGGTTGTGGTGGGGCGCCCCCAGAGGCAGAAAGGCGCCACGTTCCTTCATCAGGAATGACTGCCAAGGAGCTGTGTGAATATGATGACCTAAGCACCAGTTTGATCCTGGACCCTTACCTTGGCTTCCAGACCCACAAGATGAACACCAGGTTTGTCTGCATAATTTACATTGAGATTTGGAGGACTTTATCTGTAATAATTAGACTTCAAGGTTCAAGGTCCTTAAACTTTGAACCTTGACTTGTATATTAATGACTTGATGTTAATGTAGTTTTCTTTTTTTAGGTTTCGACCAATTAAAGGTCGGCAAGGTGAGCTTAGGGAGGTGATTGAGCATTTTAAAAAGCATGACAACCTGGAGAAAGCTTTTCAGGCTCTGACCTCTGGTGACTGGACGAGACATCATTTTCTCAACAAAACCAAGTCCCAAGAGAAGCTCTTCAAAGCGCATGTAACTTGCATACAAACGTTCTTAAAAATGTCAAATTACGCTGAACTGTTATGATTACCTGTTTATTCATTTTCTTGCTTCCCGGCAGGTGTTTGTTTACCTACGCATGTTTGCATCAGACAGCGGGTTTGAGATCCTTCCTTGCAATCGCTACTCCTCAGAGCAAAATGGAGCCAAAATTGTAGCAACAAAAGATTGGTAAGTTAACCTGCTTATGTAATTAAATTATTGTCCTTATCATGATGCATGTTTTTATGCTATATTTCTTTGGCACATTCCAGGAAGAGGAATGATAAAATAGAGCATCTTGTGGGTTGCATTGCTGAGTTGTCTCCCAGTGAAGAGAGGCTGTTGCTTCGACATGGAGAGAATGATTTCAGCGTCATGTACTCTACACGCAAAAACTGCGCGCAACTCTGGCTCGGACCAGCTGCTTTTATTAACCATGGTATGTTACTTTTTGGTTTCAAACAGTCATACACATGATTAATAAAAACTAGTACACCCCAGGTATCTTGCATAGTAGATTTAATCATGTTTGTTTTTTGTGTTTATTTATAGATTGCCGGCCAAATTGCAAGGTAAATATATGTGACGCTGAACTCTGCTTTCTTTGAAGGTTTATTTGATGATTAACTAAAAAGCAGGAAATTAAATGTTGCTGATGTGAGGGGTTTGTTACAGTTTGTGTCAACAGGCCGAGATACTGCTTGTGTGAAGGTTCTGCGGGACATTGAACCAGGGGAAGAGATCTCCTGTTACTATGGAGATGGTTTCTTTGGGGAAAACAATGAATTCTGTGAATGCTATACTTGTGAAAGGTATCGTGTGTTTCTAATTTTTCCGATGTTTTTTCAGTTCAGCATTTAGGAATGAATAACAGCTTTTTGTAAAAGGAGATCATTTTATATAATGTCATTCTGTTAAAAGAATGCTCGGGTGAGTAGTACGAACGTTCAATATTTGCTCTATTGTGTTTCAGACGTGGCACTGGTGCTTTTAAGTCGAAAGCTGGGTTGCCCGCGGAGACTCCAGTGATCAATAGCAAGTATGGCCTTAGAGAAACAGACAAGCGTCTCAACAGACTGAAGAAGCTGGGGGAAAGCTGCAGGAACTCTGACAGCCAATCTGTCAGCTCCAACACAGAAGCAGACTCTCAGGAACCAACCACTGTACAAACATGTAAGAGACATGTCATAGCTCTTTGTGGTTCAGCATGGTAGATTTCTAAGAATGTTCTAAGAATAGGCTTACAGTTTCATTTCATGTTTCTCCAGCATTACGAAAGAGGACGTCACAGTCCTGTGTCAAAAAGCCTGGGGAAGCTAAGGCTGTAACGAGGCAAACGCTATCGAGCACTCCTTCTTCTACCTCATCCTCAAGGCGAAGTCAAACGAATATTTCAAGTTTACCAAAGAGACACAAGTCGAAACCAACACAACCTTTGCCTAAAGGAAAAAGACGTTGTCGAAATGTATGGACGAAGGTCCCCGCCAGAGTGAGTGGTGGTGGAAACCTCAAAGAGCAGACACGGGACAGGCAATGTTCCGTTCAGGGCTCTGAAGGCAAAGGGGGTACAGCGCGCCCGACAGAAAACAATCAGACATCTTCAAAGGGTGCTACCTTATGCAAGGATAGCGTACTTTGCCCTTACAGAACTCGTAGGTCCACGAGGACCTCTCTAGGTGCTCAGGGGGCTGATGGCAGTGCACAAGCATTAAGTGAGCCGTCCAGCCCAGCCACAGGTCACGGTGGTGTGGTCTTCAAATCAGAGCCTGGAGACCCCATCCCTGTGACGCCTGGGTGCCTGATGAACACGCCTAGTTTGGAGACTACCTGTCCTAAGAAAGGCACGTGTCCCAGACGAAGAAGGACAATAAAACAGGAAGACTCTGGCTCCTACGGAGAGCCCTTTCTCCATGAAGGCGTCCCTGACCTGCGGCATGCTGTTCGGGCCGCGGATGTAGCAGACTGTGGGAAGGTGGTGCTTGGCCTCCCCGGCCGTCACCAGCACTACAATGGCTCGGCTAAAAGCAGCAAGGCCCTCCGCCGAGGCAAAGGCAAGAAAAAGCGTCAGATCACACGCTATGACGCTCAGCTGATTCTGCAGAATAACTCAGGCATCCCCAAGATAACACTACGCAGGCGTCGGGACAGCAGCAGTAGTAAAAACGAGCCCAGAGAGACCAACTCGTCCAGCTCCTCCAAAATCAGCATCAAGTTTAGTAAAGACCACGAGACGGACAGGAGCAGCTCGTATGTGGCCAAACTGAATAACGGCTTTAACCACAGCTCCCACAGCAGCTCCACAAAACTCAAGATTCAGCTGAAACGAGAGGAAGACAGCACAGGCTTGCATCGGGGTTACCCAGATGATGTCACCTTGGGGATAGTAAAGAGAGAACCAGGGGATGAGAAGCAGGTAGGTCAGAACATGGACGTAGAGTCATTGTCTTCTGAGGACGAAGAGGAGGACTACTTTGATAACGAGGATGATTTTATCCCACTTCCACCAGCAAAACGCCTACGTCTGATCGTGGGCAAAGATTCCATAGACATTGACATTTCCTCAAGAAGACGAGAAGATCAGTCTCTTAGACTCAATGCATAAGCTGTGTAAATATCCATTGTTTCAATCACATTCATTTGAAATATGTAATTTAAATAGAAAATGCAAATGTACAATTAAATCATGTCAAAATATCTTTCTTTACATTTTAGTGATGGCACTTCTTTATTGTTTCCTCACTACAAAAATAAATATTGTAGAAAGTGTACAGGTTATGTATGAATCTGAGTCTGATAATGTGCAGATGTTTGTTAGCATTCTGTCCAGCGTAACTGTTTTATTCCATAAACCTCTTGGCTTTGTGTGATGGTAGGATGATCCACTTGGGAAATATAATGCATGGTTTCACCTTAGAAGGTTGACACTTGAGATTTAAACAACAGTGTTCCCATGCTCTCTCTCTCTCTCTCCTATCAGCTTGATCCGGCTAAAGGGAATATCTGAGCAAACAATGTACAGAAGAGTGTTGACAAAATACTAAACAAATTTCTAAAAATCTCTCCACTTGAATTTTGTATCAAAATCCTTTTTAATCACGTGTCAGATGTTTTGGCCATGGTGCTCGTTGTGGTGGCCTGGTGCTGGTCCATTAAGATATTGGACGATTGAATAATTATTCTGTGAACGTCAGACCTTTTTGTGTGACCTTGGAAGTCCATAGATACGTGTGCCTAAAGAAGAAGTCCTCAAGAAAATGAGTTGTGCTGAAATGTCATCAATCAATAATTGTTTTTCCTGAATCTTGATCATTGTGGTATTCAGTACATCTAATTGACTTTGTGGCTTTGTGTGCATTTTGTGCTCTGCCTAACAATTAAAAAATAAAAAAAACGAAGGAATTTGAAGCAGTTTGTTTGCAGCATTGTTCACCCTGTAAGTAGGCAGCTGCCATATTAGGCTATTTGTATTTTATTTACCTTTTTTCTGTCTTTTCTTTCATTATACTTTACATTCTGTAGTGTCAAAGGTCTGCCATCTATGGGCTTGAAGTTGTCGGCTTCTAATGATCACAAAACTCCTATGGTCTCAAGCTTACAAATGGACTCTTAAGAGCATCATGACAGTAACAATGTAGGATGTATACATAATCTGGGGGCATACTGTTCACTCTGTATATTCTGGGACTTGTTTTTATTTAACTGTTTTAAGTACTTGAAAACTATAAAACTCATTTTCAAGATATTTTGTCTAATGTTGTTATTGTTACGTGTGTTTAAGGTATCCTTAAAGCACTTCTTATATTTTCTGCCCAAAACGGAAATACACAATTTTTACCTTAAATTTAAACATGTTCAGGATACGTCTATAGGGTGGGGCAAGAATTTTGTATGACAGGCGTTCATCATTGCGTCATCATGTGACTCGCCAAATATGTGAGCCTTTCAGTTTCTCTTTTTGGTAGTTTAGTTTATGGTGTTTTATGACAAACTCAATTTTTGCTATTGCTCACCGTAAGTTCATTTTACTAAACATTGTAACTTAAATATTACCATAAAAAGCGTATATTTCATTAAAGGCAGTATTTATCGTCGTGTTTGCGTTAGTTAATTTCTAGGTAGGTGAAACCAAATGGCGGTGGGGCACGCGGCTGTATTAATGACTCATTCGTTTTCTGTCACGGTTATGTGACTGCAGAAGACAACTGACCAGACTTGATTTACGATTAGGCCCGACACGTGTCGAAAATCACGTCCTAAAGCTCAAAATAGAAAGGGAATACACGATTTTAACCCAATACCCTAATTAAACAACGAATGCCTCAAATACCAGCAACAAACGGTGTACTGTAAACTGTGAACAGTACACCGAGAAAACGGTTCCAAGAGGGTGAACTAAATTTGTAACACATTAAGTGCTGTTGTCTTATCCTGCGTTCTAGGCAACTCGGATTTAGGATATTTCTCTGCTCAAACCCGGAAATAACATCAAGATTTAATAACATTAGAAGTATTTAGTAACATTAACACAGTATTGTTTTTAATTATGTAGTGAAATCAAAACATTACATGTATGTAGTATCATAAAAAAAAGAGTTTTATACGTTATTTCCAGGTTAAAAAGGAAAATATCCTAATTCCGTTAAGTGTGGAAGCAAGCTTGGAATGAAGGGGACGTAACTCTGTTGTCCAATCCGCTGACAGAATGGGCGTGGTCGGATGACGTAGGGTTAAACCCATTCGACTTTAAGTGCGCACTATTAAATGCATTTGATACGGAGTGCTGCAGTCGTGTTTGTTTACGTACATGCACAACGGTTCGCCTTTAACGAAAATAAATCTGTTTATATATCGAAAGTATCATCGGTAGTCAGCGGGTGGTTCTAACTACAGCTTATTTATATACGTTTCAAGCAGAAAACATGAAGACTAAATTTGTCAATGGCGTGTCTTCATCGCCTTCAATGTCTTTGGGTTTATTGGTAAATGAAAGTGCCCTCGAAGTCCAACCAGATAACGGGACCGACTGCAAAGACATTATCCGACCGGATGAGCCCGACCATCAGACAAAGCATGAGGCGTATTTGTGGTGTAAAGAGTTTCTTCACGGAGCTTGGAAAGCTATAGATGAGGATGATTTTCAAATCTCTATCATCAGGTATTCTTATTTAAATACCGCAAAAATGATTATACTTGTCGCACATTATTAAGAAAACTCATTGTTATATACCGCGGTGTTAAGTAGGCGACATGTTCCCGTAAGGATATTTTAGCTTTCTTGAGATGACATAGTTGCTGATAATGTACAGTGTGTTTTGTTGACTTTGTTCACGAGATGATAAAGGATTGCTCAACACTATTAGTGCCTCAGTTCCCATGACCGTGGCTGTGCACAATTTTTGTGCATACAATCAACTGCATCTCATTTTCTAGATAGGCAGCTCTCTATGTTTTGAGACACGTATTCGTAAATGTATTTTTATAGCTGTCTTTTGACTATACTGGGATATGTAAAGTCCTCCTTGATGAAGAAATGTGAGATTGTTTGATTGTGATAATAAAGTGTTAAGATTTTTATTGTAAACCTGTGTTTTTGCTTTTAGGGGAGGTCTGAGCAACAAACTGTTTCTCTGTTCTTTACCAGAGAATCAACCGACTCTGCGAGAAGAACCCCAGAACATCCTTCTACGCCTCTATGGACAAATCCTGCAGGTGTTTTTTTTTTTTTAATTTTAATGAATGTGTTTATATCAATATTGCGTAGTCTAGTCTAATCAGATACAAAGTACATGTAGTATAATTTTTATTGGGCACTTAAATTGGTCATTACACATGTCCTTCATCAATGGGAGCTTTATCTTCATTTAACAAGAACAAATTATATACATAATGCTTGTTAATTGATAAACTGTGTACTAATGTTTTTTGTGGTATGTCTTCTACATATCTCATGTTGGATAATAAGTTTGAATCTACCAACCTGTATTGTGTATCTGTCTTGGACAGTTTACATGGTTATATAATAATCTTGCCCAAAAATGAAAATTTAGCCTCGTCATTCCAAACCCATATTATTTTTTCTTATGTGGAACACAAAAGGTGCAATATCTTGAAGAATACTTAGTTCACTCTTTAACATATAATGAAAGTGAATAAGGACTGAGACTTATGTTTCAAGCCATACGATTGTTTTTTGAGAGAAACGGGCCTAAATTAATGCTGCTGTTCACTTAAGAACTTGGCATATGCCCTGGCTTTCATTGGCACATAAATGAATGATTAGTCTGACTCGGATCCAGTTCTTATTCACTTTCATTATTTGGAACAGAGTGGCGTTTAAAGAAATGACCTTTTTTTGTTCTATGAAAAAAATATAGGTTGGAACGACATGAAGGTGAGCAAATTATTTAAATTTAGATTTTTGCATAATTAAAAGATTTGTATGAAAAGATTTGCATAACAAATATAGCTAAGCAGTTTGTGTGTTTGAATGATTGCACCAAAAATAATATTTATTCTGCTTTTATTCGAAAGATGTAGTGTATTTTCATAAGCAGAATTAGGCAGGTGGCGTACAGTATCTCATGGGCCACAAATCCGAATTAAGAATGGGTATGAAAACTGGTTTTTCTTCATTTATGTATTTGTATTTTGTGAAAAGCGCACAAGCGTGTTTACCGTAAGTTTAAAAAGAGGCAGTTTTTGTTGGGTTTTGTACCTCCATGGCTGTACATGCGTGTCTTCTTTGCCGTAGGCTTGCCAAAGGATCGTGCCTTGAGCACTCTTGTTTCCAGGTGATCCCAGCATGCCACTCACGGTACAGTATGTGATCCTGAAGCCACAGCATTGACCTCAACAAAGTTTATGCGCATCTTTTAAATCTTTGAGAATTGCGCTCATGGTGTGCGCTGCTTTGTCTAATGTTCTCTCTCCATCTGTCTGCCCTATTCTCAATGCTTTAATACACGTTTGTTATAGTGTAACTGGCATCAGAATATTTGGAAGTTAGTTAATCATTTATAACGGTCACGCATAAGGGGGTTTACAAAGGAATTCCAGTTTTGTTCTCGAATAGTTTTATCATCATGTCATCACAGCAACATTACATAAATGTATTCATTATGAATTTATGAATATGGTAAATATGAAGATGTTTTCTCTGTTTCTATTTTCCTAAACTTAGAAAATAGAACTTACATTTTAAAACTAATATTTAATATATATATATGAAATATATATTCATATATTTAGATGCAATTTCATGAATGAACACAGTATAAAGAAATTATGGAATGTTCCTTTTGCTGTTGTTTGCCTTGCCTTACATCACTGGATGTTTTCAGACAATTACTCATGACTCATAAGTCATTCACCAAACATGTCACACCTGATGAGCTGTCAGTAGGTCCACAGTCCAGAATCTGAAGTCAGGTGTATAAACATGGAAACTTCAGGCAAAAGCATTAGTTGATGCCATATTATAAGTGACAGGGCATGTGGACTTTGGTACAAAGTGATTCACATATAAATCTGTCATTAAGGTTCATTAAGCATTTTATAGGAGTTAATATTCAAACTGGGCACAGACAGTAACCTGAGTTGACCTTTATTTAACTAGACAGGCTTTAATTGCTGTCCCTAGCATTCATGTTGCTTTTGTGAGATTGACATAATGTTCATTACTATGGACACCAAACCCTCCAGATTGAGAAATCTTTTCTTTATAATGGAAGATAACTTTGTGTACTAAATATTTGTGCTTGGTCTCATTGGAACATGGTTTTTATAATTGCTGTTATAAAAGAGTTTGGTTGCTTTTTCTGTGGGCATGAAACAGCATTTTGGGTCAGCATACAGGAGATTAAAGCTTTTTCAAATTCAGAGCTAGCAGCCCTTACTAATGCTTTTAAACATCTATTCTTAAAGTTAGTTTGTTATTTTTTATGCCATTTTCCTGTATAGTGCTGCCAAAGACACTTTGTCTTTACTGATTTAAAACTGGTGAATCTGAGAAACATTTTATAAAGATGATCAAAATGATACCACTTTGTACTCATGGTTAGTTTTTGCTTTCTCTTTTATTACTAGATGTCCTGTAATAAAGGGAATTCAAGACAGTCAAACACTGAAAATCACTTTCAAGTAAGTAACAAATTAGCACAGGTCAGTTTTGACCACATGGTTTTTATTGTATGTAAATATAGAATTATGATTTTAACTCTGTATATATTATGATTTTAATTTTCTTGTAGAGACACATTCATTCTCTTTATTCCGCCTCATCAGGCTTGTTATTATAGAGCCTATGAGGCCTACAAGAGCCAAAATTTCCTAAAACATAAGAAAGGAGCTGTTGTTATGTTTATCTCCCATTCTGAGCAAAATGATTGTCCTTAAAGGCTTAGGGATGAACTATTTAGGTCATCAGACATGTTTTGTTTGGACCTTTACTGGTTGTGATTTCAAACTTTTAGGTCAAATTTTTCCATAAACACTTGGGTTCTTTAGTTGCTTTCTAGTGGATTGTCTACATTAAATACTAGAGACCTCTTTTAATAATTATTGCAAAAATTTGATTAGATTTCTGCTTGAAAATGTTTTGCCAGTAGGGTAAAATAAGAAACATCTTAAAACATTTAAATTGTTTTATGGATCTTTAGTGTTTTAGATATTTGGTTATATGGTATATTTGGTTGGTATAAGACACAATGAAAATAGTTATTAAGATTTTTCCAGTGAGTAATATAATGATGTGTTAACTATAACAGTTGTGTGTAATTTGTCCTAGCTGTAAGACAAGATAACCTACAAAAATGATTCACTTAAACACCTCTGACATCATTTACCATTGAGTTACATTATATGCCTGTGAATTAACCTCACTGTCTGCGGCTCGTCAGTTTGATCTCCTTAACCTTGCTTCATTATAAAATTTTGTGTTCATCCATTTAAAGCCATTTAGAGAGTAACATAGACAAGATGTTTTTCATAACACCTGCAGGTAGATGCTTCCCTTGTACTGCTGTGTGTATGTGAAGTGATCTGCTTCAGTAATCCAGTGATTATGCCTTGTGTATTAGGAGGCATGAAGTGCTGGAAAAACCCAGCAGCTGTTGCTTCACGGTCACATGGTTAATCAGAGAAAAAGGGTGGAGCTGAAATCAGGGAAGAGCTAAGCAGCAGGTGTTGATCAAAAACCTAAAACTACAAAAAATTCCATGAAATTTTATATAGAAAGAGAATATACAGAATCAGCAGGTTCAAGTTATGAAAATTTTAGAATTATAGGTAGAATTATAATATAGAATTATATATTATACAATTATAGAGTTATATATTATAAAATTACAGAATTATATATAATAAAAATAGAATTAAGAACTTGATTATTTCCTGGTTGATTTCTTGATTATTGTCACCAAACAAATTTGGAGCAGAGAATTACTATTATGTGCAAGTCTTTTTAATATTTTAATATTACAAGTATAAGTCAGTTTGTCTTGGACACATGAACAAAACTTTGTTTTTTATTGTAAATATTCAGATTTTGTGGAACATTGTATCTCCAAAGCCAGTAAAGGTGTTTCCAAAGTATGTTTTTAGGAAGTTTAATTTCCTTCCAGGTTTTTCCGTCAGAATGGTCCTACAATAGGAAGGTCGCAGCGTCCTGTTTTATTTCTGAGTCAGCCGGATGTTTTTTAAAATGGGGCAGATCAGCTGCCTTTCCCTCAGCAGTTTTGTTGCGCATTTGTGGTTCATTCTTGTCATATCAAACTTTGGGATAAAGGAAGCACAGTGCTTTCATTTGGCATCCAAAAACGTTTGAAGATAATAGCGCAAAAATAAAAAGCTTTATTGATTTTGTGAGCTACTGTTTGCACAGTCAATATTTATACAAAGACCTATTACATTATTATGGTAGTACTGCATAATCAGTGTTTTTATAAAATGATTTATGACAATTGCTTGCCATTAGTTAATGGCTTAAAACTTGGGTGTACTTTTATGTTTTTTAAATAAACAACATAAATACACCTGTTCATCACAGCATGTCTGAAATGATGATTATTTTGAGGTGATTTGAAGCGTTTATTATTCACATTGATAAATACATTTGGTTATTTACATAATATAAAGTGATTTATGTTAGACTAGTTGCCAGAACGCCCATGGAAACTTCTCTTAAGTGCCACAGGATTGTAAGGATCTTGGTAACAAGTGTTTCATAAACATTTCTGTTAGTTTAATGAGATAAATTGCAGCAAGAGTGAATTTTGAGAATGAACAAATTTCACAGTTGAATGATTCTTGTTCATTCATGTTTACAATTTGAACTAACGCCTAATGATAAAATGGGCATTAGGGCATTAGTTCAAAGTACAGCTCAGTGTGACAGGTGGCTGGTAAATGAGTAATTTCTTTATATTATTTTCAGTTTGAACTCTATAAAAGAATTAAACAGAACAATTTTCATTTGACACAAACATTGTGTCAAAAGAGATGCCTTAAGCAAATTCTTGCCCACATGGGAAGGAAGCTGTTTCACTTCCGCATGTTTACACTTTGCACAGCTTCGTCCAAAACCAGGCTCAATGTCATTCCTAGTTAAGCAGCCACAATTAATGACTGGCATGTTTGTCAAATTCTGTCTCTCTCAGCACAATTGCCTCTCTTGGTATTTTTTTATTTGAACTCATTTTGCTGCCGAGCTGCTACTGAGTTTGCATATGCCCATCAGTGTTACTAGAAAACACAGTTGGCTTGTAGACTGAATTCTGAGCTTTTTGTGTGAAGACTTACTTTATAACTATTATGTAAATGAGTTCATGCAGTCTGAAATCTGACGTATCAGCCACATAACTTTTGACTATTCATATCAAGTTTGATGTAAGCTTCATTTTGGGACAGTGGTGGCCATGTAGATAATTTGTTGAGTGTTAAATTGTTCTTTGTGTGTGGTATTTATTCTTGCTGTTATTTGTTTACAGGGGGCTGATGCTATGGTGTTGGAGAGTGTGATGTTTGCTATCCTGGCCGAGCGTGAGCTGGGTCCCAAGCTCTACGGCATCTTCCCGAAGGGCAGACTGGAACAGTTTGTCCCAGTAAGTCTTCATTATTTGCTGGAATGATAATTGAGCAGACAGGCTGGGAATGTGTGAGCAGTCTCTGTAAAGCACAGCGCGCATCTTGTGTTTTGACACTAACGCATATGAATATCCGAGAAGTCACATGCAAAAGTTCAGCCCTTATGACAAACAGAAGTTGTTGGCGAATTATTTTGTTTACCGTTTTTAAATAGACATAGAAACCAGAGGCTGGATCTCAACGTATTGTGTTGTACCATTTTTTAGTAAATTTGTTGTTCGATTGCTAATTTAGCTAAAAGCAAACTAACACAGCAATTTGTTTGTCTGCAGAGCCGAAAACTGGCCACCGATGAGCTGAGTGTCCCCGCTATATCTGCTGAGATTGCAGAGAAGATTGCCAAATTTCATGGAATGAGAATGCCTTTTAACAAGGAGCCAAAGTGGCTGTTTGGCACCATGGAAAAGTGTGTGATCATAAAACGTCTAACTAAAGCCTGTCCAGTTTGTTTAAGTGCTTATAAATATTTATGATATTTAGGATGGGTTTTGTTTAAAAATGTTAATATTTCTTCAGCTTTAGTCAGTATAAATATCAACAGCACATTGCAATATTGCGTGATGAAACTCCCCAGATAAAAAAATGTATTTATGCTAATCGAACTGTAAATAAATGAAACCAAGAAAACGTTGGGTTTTTTTTTAAGCCTTCTTTAACTCCACTGGGAATTTTAAATTAACTGTATTTATCAATTAACGTCCGCCGTATTTCTTAGGTTTCTCAACTACCACCTGAAATCTAAAATCTTTGGTGTGTGTGTTTGTCCCTAATGTCCTCTCTCATTCATTGCACAGGTATATGGATCAGGTACTTTGCCTCACCTTTACCAGGGAGTCCCATCTGCTGATGTTTTCTCACCTTTTAAGCTATAACTTGCCTCACGAGATGGACAACCTCAAGTAAGATCCTATCTGTATTCGATTTCAGTACAGCTGTGATTTATTTTAAAGGAATTAAACAAATTGTCTTTGCACCTTATGTGCTAAATGGTTTCTATGACCTGCTTGATCAAAGTCCCTGGAAACTGTACATAATAGTGTATTGACAAAAAAGGCTGTGTTTTTTTGTCATTATCTTTGCTGTGGTGATTTTAATGGCTATTTGTGTATACAGGTGTCTACTTGAATCTACTCCATCACCTGTTGTTTTCTGCCACAATGACCTGCAAGAAGGTTAGAAATCTGTAGATAAGATGGTTTTCTTTGCTGTATTCATTACTTTTCCACTTTCAACATTCATACTTTCAATGTTTTATACAGGAAACATCTTGCTCCTCAGTGGTCGTGAGAATGCAGATCGACAGAGGCTCATGTTGATTGATTTTGAGTACAGCAGCTACAACTACAGGTCTGTAATGTTCATAGTCAAATAAAATTGCACATGTAAACTGCAGCCACAATTCTTTGCATGGTCTTATGCAAAGCCAGCGTTTCTCTTTCTCTTTGTTCCTCTTTATACTCTTTGTTATGGTTTTTGCCAGATGTTTGATACTTCTTTAATCTCTCCCCCACTACTTTGGAAGTTAATTTGTGGGCTCGGTATTTCTCTGTTGTTCTAAAAAACTGAGGGTTTTTTTTTCTGTAAGTTTGGTATGCTTGGGGAGCCCCAATTCTGAGAAAAAGGACCTCCAGATTTCGAAGGCTCTGGCAACCAGCCCATGCTGGGCGGTCAAAACACTGTTGCTAGGGTGCTTACAGTACAGTACATTCTTGCACGTGCTCAAACACGGGCTTTGCTAAAGATCTACAGACACCCAGGTTTCAACCTTTAACACAGGACTGTTTTTGAGGGCTATAAAGCAATAGTTTTGTCAGATGGGATCCAGCCAAAGACGTCTCATGGCAAGATCAATGTCTCAATGATGTTTGACATTGGTAAAGCATGTTTTGTTTATTTTCCCATCTTGCCATCCAATCTAGTGCAAGTGACTCATCCATTGACAGCATTTGTCAGTACACCAGCCAAGCTAGTCTGGCCTTCACTAGCACAAAGATGTGCACTTTGTTTGGTTTTCACTGCAGCTGTGAGCATCTTTACAAAGAACTACACAGAAATACTTTTGGCTAATTAGGAATGGATCTCCTTCAATTTACATAACTTAAGTAGAAGTCAAGAGCTGTGCCCGAAACTGCTCCCTATCTCCTATAAACAACAATTCTGCCACAAGTCTTATGTCATCAGATCATGCCAGTGTTTTGCATTTATAGTTAGTCATCAGTTTGTTAATATTCCATGCACTTCATTTGATATCCAAATAATGATCTATTCTTGCCCACAGAGGATTTGACATTGGAAATTTTTTCTGCGAGTGGATTTATGACTACACCTGGGACAAGTTTCCATTTTTCAAGACCAACCCAAAAAATTACCCAAGTAAAGAGCAGCAGGTTTGTAGAACTGATACTTTCAACTGCTTTCTTTATTTCTCGAATCTCATGCCATGACAATGACTTTCTCATTCATTTTGGTTTCTGCAGATGCGTTTCTTTCAGAGTTATCTGTTGGAATCTGACTCTGGATTTGCGAATCTGAATGAAAAGGACCAGCTGAAACTTAAAGAGGAGATGCTAGTTGAAGTTAACAGGTGACAATACTTTAGAGTCTGGTGTTCACTCTGTCTCACAGATGGTTTTAATTTGATAAATTCTGTACAGTATTCATTAGATGGTTGTGCAACAGACAAAATAGTCTTTGGCTAAATATTTTTATACATGAATAAGCTTGTTGATTTTGAAATATGACTAATAAGAAAACAATAGGAGTATATTCCATAGAGGCATTTGATCTTCTATACTGTTATGGATATTATAACCCTGTCCAGCAGTGATTTATATTGTCAATGCAGATAGTGTGTAAGTTCACCAGACTAACTTTGTGCTCTCACATTTAGATTTGCACTGGCCTCCCACTTCTTCTGGGGATTGTGGTCCATAATCCAAGCCAAAATATCAACTATTGAGTTTGGGTATATGGTGAGTTATGTCTTTGAGTTTGTTTGAGCCTTTAAAATAAGATTATTTTACACTGCACAGATTTTAGGTCATTTAATCAAGAGAGCTTGATATGATCACTGCAATATTTGCACTGTCTGACAACCCTTTGAACTGTACACAAATACTTGCGAGGTCAGGGTAAACACAACTGTGTGCTAGCAATAGTAGTTTTGTATAAAATATAAATAAAAAATATTGTGCTTTCTATTCCATGCCAAAGCTATATTAAAACACCCTCAGCTGGTTTAGCTGGTCTGTCAGCAAACAATTTATTTTTTGTTGTTAAAAATATTTCGATGTTTTCTTTCAAACAGGAATATGCCTTGGCCAGGTTTGATGCATACTTTGAGTTGAAGAGGAAACTGAGGGTTTAATGGGATAGTGTATGAATTCTCAATACACATAAAGTGGGAACAACCGCTCCTGTGTTGACAGGAACAGAGCAGAGCCATCACTGATTATACATAAAAGAGGGTGCGCTGCCTCACATTATTATACCATACTGCATGGACCACAATGAATACAACTTACCTGTTTCCAAGGTTCTGTGCATCAAGTGTTTCACATGCTGCTGCTCAGTGTTTACAAGATTAAGCTTCATACATTCAAAACATCGAGTAGTTGTAAAAATAGTTGTAGGTCAGAGTTCATGTGGAGTGGTTGGAAAATATCGTTTATGGAAGATTCTGTGAAAGGTTCATAACCTACCAGAAAATGGTACAACAGAGCAAACTATGTTGACATTGTGGATCTTATTTCCACTATTGCATAGGTTTTCTGTTTCCATTTTTTGTGAACTTTAGGTGTTTCCTTTATACTGTATGATTTACCTCTTTGTTATTTTTACTGGAATGTCGAGTACATACGGTCTTTAATTTCCATGAGTTTAGTAAACCCTTGTGATGTGAACTAAAAAGCTATGGGACCATCTGTGTACCCTTTAGGAGACAGATAGTATGAAATATTCTATGTGGGAAACAGTATGGGTTTTTTTACCATAATGCTCTTGTTTACCTTGTAGAGGTACTATTTTTTATAAGAATGTATTAAAAAAAACTTTTGTTGTTCTGTAATGAGATTTTTCCCCATTGGATCTGATTTGATACAGTGGTCCCCATTCAATATAAAATCTATGTTACTTGTTAAAAGTTTTATTCTGGTTTTATAAATTGATATAGAATTGTTTAATAACTGAACAATATTTACTCCATCTCTGAATGTAGTTTTTCTTTTTAGTCTTAAAATCACCTATACAGTGGTTAAGATGTAATATATATTTTTTACTTTTTGTCATGTATTTGAATTGTCTGTATAGTATTACAATATTATTGTAGCAGGCTGATGGTTTTGCTAACAGTAATGTCAAAGGCACTTCCTAAACAGTGAATTTGTGGTATTAACATTTCTTTTACTTTTGTGCATTGGAAGATGGGTTTTTTCTTAATAAGAAAGTGGAAAGTATTCTGTCTTTACTATTATAATGTTTGTTGGACCTCTTACTTTATTTCTTACTAGACCAGTGGCACACAGGCAGACTGATCTGATGTAAAATCAGTAATAGAGTTTAGTTTATAATCAATTATTTATTTACCTGTCACTAGTAGGCAGAAAGGTAAATGCGGAAAGGTTGAATGTAAAAAATATGTCAATGCCTTTTGCATTTTAAAATCAGGTCTGGACCAGTTTATCTAGACCTGCCTCAAACTCACAATCATCTGCTAACAAATGTTAAACTCAATAAAACTCACGTATTTCTCTCAATATAAAAACATTACTAATGTGAATTAAGGCAATGTACTAATTCATACTGTGAATAAAGACATGCAAAGTTATTTTTTGATTGTGTGATGTCATTTTTTTCAAGTTCCAAATAATAAGTGAATTAGAAGTATACAGTTGAGTAGGTTCAGATTTCTATATTGTTGACATTAATAAAGATGTTAGGAACCTGAGGCCTGTTCCATAAAACAAATGATTTAAGTTCATAAGCAGTTTCTGCTGATGTATTCTGTTCATCAGACATTTTCACGGTACAGATGAATTTGATCCACATTTGAGCACTGTCTAAGAATGTTTGACGTGTTTGAGGGCTGTCGAAGAATAGTGTGCACACCCAATTACTATGACTACTTCTATCCAGATGCATTGTCCATTCCTTTAATCTGTAAAAAATTTTTGGAAAGCATAACACAGTGAATTATGAGAACAAAGAAACGGTTTTAGCTTTCGGCAAGTGTGTTCACAGCCTAAGGAACTATCCTATACAACATGTTGTAGCAAACCAGTTCTATGATGTTGTCCTCCCTTTGATGGTGGTACACACCCAGCTCTATCAGAAATAAATGAATCATACAGTAGCAAAGGCAACATAAAATTTATCATTAAAACAGATTTTAATTTTCTGTAATCTTAATAAATCCATAAATTACTTGTTTATAGAATTAAAGAATACTGATTTTAGAAATCAAAGTTCATATGAGTTCATGTGTGATTGTATTTGATGTACCAAAGTTCTGAATGAATCAAAGAAAACTTCAGGAATTTAACCCTTTATTCCCCCATTCATACAGCAATACTGCTACACCCAAGAACATTTCACAATAGCCCTCACGTGTCACTTCCAAGTTTTATATGTAATATAAAAGAATATAATAGAAATATCAATAACCAGGATATAATACATATGTGTAAATGTGAATTTTCTCAAACTATTCTGTCTGACAACTGAACAGAATGTGAATCACGAGCAGAATGTGGCTACTTTTGTTGTATTAAATTAACTTGTGAGCAGATTACACAGAGTGAAGTCAGTCAGGTATCCTTGAACAGCATAGGCATGTACAAATATCATGTGTGGGTGTGGAGGGGTTGGATCTTACTTTTGGCTCTTATCTGTGTGTCTCTCTAACAAGTGAAATGTCTGGCAGTCATTTGGCACAATAATGATAATAAGTTTCCAGTGTGTAAAACCAGTGTCCACAACTGAGTAACATGGTTTAATGTGAAGATCAATGAAATCTCTTCTGAGATATCCTGATTTAAATGCAGAATATTGTGGGACAGGGATCAGAATGCTGGATTTGACAGGCTGAAAAGCAGAATTCCTTTTCACGCTTTGTTTGGATTCTTTGTACTGTAAAGCCTGTTGGTCTTTAAAGAATGTGTTTTGGTGGCGGAGAGCTTCCAACTGAGATTCATTCCATTCTGTTTTGCACAAATCAATTCATGGCTCCCAAAAGTAAAATATAATTGAAAGTGACATATTACACTTTCACCTACTATTCCAGTTTTAGGTTGTGACATCTTTAATCAGTTAATCCTGTCCAAAGGTGTGTTAGCATAAGTAAAGAAATAACTTTTTGGGCATTGTTCATTCTATTGCTCATCCTGTTGGTTTAGAAATGCAAGCTCGCCATAAATCAATTAAATTTAAAAAGCCCCTTTTATCAATTTGACTTGACACACAAAGACATTAAATGTTTTTTTACTGTAAGAAGGAAAACTATTGGGTTTACTTTTTGATAATGAGTGGCAACCCAAACTGAATGAAAATCTTTTTAACTTCTATGACAGAGAAAATGCCTTGGACTATTCAGTGTATTTTCTCATTTAGATACTTTTAATCAAATTAACTTACAAGTAAGGGAGCATTTAACATTTTGCCTTTGAGAACCTCTTGCACATGTTAACATACAATATTAAGGTAAATATTTAAATTGAAGGATTCCTAGAAATAGATTCCTAGTATATTTGAAGTGTGACATTACACCCAATGTTATGAATATGTAAATATGTAAGTTATGTAGTTTCTTTCCATAACAGCAACCACAACAACAAAATGTTTTGTTATACAGTAAACAAAGCAGTTGGTTTTATGTAACCTGTATGAGAGTCAGTGTCTGAACCTCATATAATGTCCGCCTATTAAAAGAGTTAATAAACCCATGACACATAAGCTGTTTAATAAGTTGGGTCACCTCAGTTACTCTGGCATCAAAACACAACAGGAGAACAATGCACAAAGATACAGATAATAGGGTGGAGTATATTTGTTTGGTGCTTTCGTACTTATTAAAAAACATGTAATGAGGGCAGGATTTAACCACAGATTTGTTTTGATGTCACATATTGTGGTACAGACTACCTTTTGTAATATAAAGAATACAACAGTACAATATAGCAAAAATGTCATTAATATTTTTTAAATACAAAAGTACAATAATGACTTACAGCAAAAAAACTTTTAAATTATTTTTTAAATTAAATAAACTGAAGACAAAGATGAAATTACTACTAAATAGCTAATGAGCTACCAAAAGTCATTTAGGTGAAGTATAGTGAAGTACACTCATCCAACATTGAAAAATCATTATAGCATAAGATCTCTTCTTGCATATATACAGTTCTGCTCATAGCCCTAACTTGCCTGAATTACAAAATATTGTGGTTTTGCATAAAGCTGAGAAGAAGAAAAAAAATGCATTCCATCCAGTTCCAAGGCCCCAGATTTCTCACCCTTTCCCCAAATCCCATTTTATTAACAAATTGTGAGTGAAACAGCTCTCAAAAACAGCCTTGAAGAGAGAGATGTAATGCCTGGGAATGGCCTTGAGCAGTAGAAGTGCCATAACATCTGTCAGCTCTGCTCATTATAAGTCAAACTCTTCATGTTAGCCTTAATCTACTGTCAACAAGAAGATGGCAATTGTGCTTCGGCAGTGACTTCAAACAAAAAGAAATAATGTGCTATTGAGAAGTTTTTCAGTTTAAAGTGTATTTTGTATCTAAGTTTGTTATTCTTGTAGGGTGCAGGCAGTAATTATCTCAAGTGCAGAGGATGGACTTGCAATTTTATCAAGCTACTGTATTTGCCACAGAAATGCATCAGGGTAAATCTTTCATTATGACTGAGAATGTTTCCAGTCCAAAACTTTTTTCTCTACTCTAAAATTGCAATGTTGGCGTTACTGTTATTCACCACTTTTCAGAGATACATTGATGATAATTTGGTTTTGATATAGGCTATTCGATATAGAAATGCTTTCATCATTTATTCACCCTCATGCCATTCCAAACCTGTATGACTTTCTTTCTTCTGCAGAACACAAAAGATGATATTTTGAAGAATGCTGGTAACCAAAGAACATTGAACTCCATTGATTTACATTGTATAAACCAGACAAAACTATCATCCACATAAGAAAGAGTCATATACATGACATTAAAAATAATGCTTTCAGTCCTTTAAAAGAAAGATAAGGCTCATAAAGCAGTAAAACTCATAAAGCTATCATATAAAAAATAAGCTTTCAGTCAGAAAGTGTTAGAGAGCCATCTTGTGGACACAATTTGTATCATGTCAACTACATACGCTAAAATCCATAGGTAACCGTGGTCATCTATCTATAGTTCACCCTATGAGCAAAAACCCAAGATGCCAAGTTGCCAAGATGTCAAGACCTTCAGCAGGAAGTACAATATCCCATTGGGGATTGCTAACATGAGGCTTTTTAGATATAAATTAAATGCCACTTGGCGATTGGCTGCCGCAGTGATTGCGTCATCAACTTCCAGTGTTCGTTCTCTGAGGTACCGCCCTTCTCAAGGTGGATCTGACCAATCAGACACCTGCTGCTCTTCTGTGCAGGGTGCAGCTCGTATACAGAGACTACTATAGAGCACTCTCTGATCTGAGGATCTGGCAACAAGAATGTTAGGACATCATTAAAAACAGTTATTTCCCAGCGCTTCTTCTGTGCTGTTCTCTGATGCCGAAGTTTGCATTGGTTGCAGGTGACGCTGACCCTGGCGTAGAGAGCTGTCAATAAAAATAATCAACTGTAAGACTTATAAACGTCCACTTCACAGTGCATTCGATTGAATGAGTATTTCCTTACCTCTCTCAGTCTTTGTGGGATGAGAAACCGTTCGGATCTTCAGCACTCCCACCTCCAGTCTTTGAGATGTGGGCATGTATTTCAGAGATAGGAGCATCTCACCAACCATGTCCTACACACATAATGAATTTTTGTGTGTTGATTATTTTGTAGCATCAATTCTAATGTGTTTTACCTGGATAAAACTTACTTTCTTTGGTACTTGAAGGTCCTGTTTTAACTCCAGCGGATATGAGAGTTTCAGATTGTTCAGGGAAGCTCGGGCCTCTCCCAGGGTTCCATGTCTTGAGTATTTATCAAAATCCCTAACCTAAAATCATATATGACAATAAAAAAATAAAAGATTAAATATTTTTGTTTCCATTGACTGGTGAATTCACTGGTGCCCAGTGAATCAAGAAATAGGGGTATCCATTTGGGTGTCTAGATGTTTTTCAGATGGTTTTATCAGTGAGGAAGTGTTGAAATATTTGCAGGGTACCTTTTAACAATGCTGACCAAATAAAAAACATTAAAAAAACGAATTAATTCAATTCAAATGTATTTCTATAGTGCTTTTCACAATTTTGCATTGTTGTACATACATACATACAGATAGTTGAAGCATAGGATACATGGTATTATTGTAATTTTCTTAGTAGAACGAACTGTAAAATGATTGTCTGTAAGATTATAATCAGTTTCTGTGTTTATATTTAACCAGTTTATATGAATTAGTATTTTATAGCTTTTCTAAAAAATATGCTGCAAGGCCTGTAACTGACCTCAAACCTAAGTGTGACTCTGGAAACCTCCTCCTCATCCAGAGCACAAGAGAACTGATCTCCAAACACAGGATTGCAGTTCTTCTTCACCAGACGCGTCTGCCATTCATGCAGCACATAGTGTAGTGAACTCTGCTCTTCATCAGCTCTCTCTGCCCAGAGTAATCTCACCCAAACGAAGGGATCCACACTGCGACTGAAGTCTCGCACGGCCAGATCCTGAGCATCCAGTACCGTCACCACCAGCTTGGACTGCAGCTGATCATAAAACAGGGAAAAGCGCAGAGATCCCTGGACGTGCTCTTCATCTGTATCCACCAAGCTGGCCAGATCTAGACTGCTGCCCAGGTTGGTGTATGATGAGCCTGGGGACAGTCGGTGCTGGTCCAGCACTTCCATCTGATGGAGAGAATGTGTACCTGCTCTAATTCTAATGCAATGCTTTCATTGTCTCTTGGTAAATACTTGGAAATACAGACATACTGTTTGACAAACTAGGAAGCAAACTATCTGGAAACATGTTTCTCATCTATTTTGTTTAAACAAACTCTATGTAAGCAGAATCTATAGAAATAAGTACACAGGACACATATTTGTGGTATGAATTAAATGATGGTTTATTTAAACAGATCTCACCTTAGTTTCTCTTGTTTGTGTAGCATACTGAAAACCTTCACTCTTGGCAAACAAACCATCTGTTAACAAGGAATCACGTGTTAACAGAAATTCTGCATGAACCCTATACCCAGAATATGTTTTAGGCATCCTTTATATACAGGACAGATTGTTATAATTAACATATGTAATTGTAGTTTTAACAAAATATGTTAAATGTACAGCTCTTCTGTACTATTAAAGATTAAATATAAAAAACATAAAAACTCACCAGCTTTTTGTGAAACTGTAAGATTTGTACAGCAACTGTAAATCTGCCACATCAGAAGGCAGAGGACTAAAAGTAAAAGTGTAGCTGATACACCCAAAATACAAAACTCAACTTCCTCTGAGAACAGTTGTTGAATGTCTCCAAATGACAGACTGGAAAAAACAACCATGTCTCGCTACACATATAACCTTGAAAAACACAAAACGGTTGATACTATTAATTTATTAATACTTGTTGTAACTCATTTAGTAAGTTTGACAATAGAAGGAATTATTACATTTGATATTTTCTTCCTTATTCTGTAATATTTCAGCATATATGTCATTTTAACTGCTGATATATGTTCTGATATATGTCCTGCATGTACCAAGTGCATTTTAAACAATAGGTCTAATAAAATAACAGAAGAAAATGCTGTACCTTTTTGTGTGCTATTTTTCCTCCATTGGTTCCATTGTTGCAGAAAAGCTACAGCCAGAATAGGTCCGTAATCAAGCACACGGTCTACAGCGATCACCTGACAGGTGATCAGTAAACACAGGTAAAAACCAGTCTGATCACTTCTTTATTCAGTTCATTAAGGCTTTCTTTGCACTGCTTTGTGAATCCTAGCAAGAAATACAAGATGAATGTAATGTTTTTTATTGGCAAATGTAGAGGAGCTTGTGTGGGCACTACCACTATGCAAAACTATGCCCTGTATCTCTGCACTGTATCCAAATGGCTAAAGCTTGGGAGATTAGATAATTGCTTATGGAAAAGACATTCAGTGTTAAAGATGGAAAACCTCCTGAAAAATTGTAATACCTCAAGAGAAATGTATGTAGTATTTTACAGTACATGAAGAATCCATAGGCTGCATATCATAGTATCACAGAGGGAAATTGATTAAAAAGTAATTCAGAATTTGAAATATAAAATTATAATTTATATGTGTACAATTTAAGGAGCTTATTAAAAATTATTAGCACATGCCACGTTTTAATTAAATATTTATTATGAAGAGATTTCTACAATGTAAATACAGAAATATATGAACAAGCAAATTTTAAATATTAAGCATGTTGTCGTTTTATGCTGGTGACAGCAAGAGTTAACTTTTTTAAATTATGGGCATTTGTTTCTTATTAAAATAGTAAAATAAGCATTTAAGTGTGGTTAGAATTTACAAAGCAAGATTTTAATGTGGCAAAAAAACCTATAAACACACTTATGAATATGTGTCACATTGAAATAATCAATTTCCTGTAATTAAACATTTAAATACTTAAACATTTATTTACAATAATAAAGATAGCAAAGATAATAGTAATATATAATAATAAATAAAAATACATTATTTTAAACTCTAAACTAGCATTAAATATTTAAATAAGCAAATTAAAAGCAAAATCTACAGTTCACGTCAGTTCAACATCAGCAGCTTCACCAGGGTAGTTGTTCACCAGTATAGTGGAGAAATGAGCCATGATCCTTTTCAGTCAAACCACCAATCACAGTTAACACAGAGGCAATGCTCTCCTCTGTGCTCAATGGTGCCTGTATCAAAACAAGCAAGAGATTTACTTGTGTAGCAGTAGTAATCTGTTTGGTAAAGCTTTCAGCTGTAACAGAAACAGCAGTAAATAATGACATAATGACAGAATGAAGCTCACCTCTGGTCCTCCCATATCAGTGCGCACCCAGTCCGGATGCAGAGCCATACACAAGATCCCATCTTCCGCTAGGTCGACTGCCAAACATCTGGTGATCATGTTAAGTGCGCTCTGTAACGAAGCAAATGCAATCCATAAAGCTAATAAATTTACACACTTATTATAAATTAAGATAAAAAACTAGTTTAACGTAGTAGTCATATTGTTCTGTTTTGCCAGCTGAACGAAGTGGGAATGGACAGCCTGACCTTTGATGTTCTGTAAGGGTACCATTTGAAACTGTTGGCTCGATCACCCCAGTAAAGCTCCACTGAACCCAGCAGGGAGGACATATTGATGACTGCTGCTCTGTGGATGCCCATCCCTGTTCCCTTTGCAGCTGCTCGCTTTAGTAATGGAAGCATGGCCTGCATGACAAGATCAATCAGTAAGCTGTCAGGTCTCTATAAAGACAGCAAGTACGTGCATATATTTAGTACAGTGTATTTGTGTGCAGAATCTAAGGAATGAAACCTTGGTGATCATCAATGGAGCAACAGAGTTGGTATGGAAGTTTTCCAACATTTTGTCTGCAGTGACTGTATCAAGATTGGCCACAACATTAATTCCAGCATTGTTAATGAGACAGTTAAGACAGTCCTCCACCTGTTCCACCTCTGATGCGGCTCTCTCAATGCTCTCCTGACTGGTGACATCTTGTAACAAAGAAGTCGAACATTATGACTCCAGAAACAGTAATTTTCAAATAAAGCATATTGTAGACTACACAGCATTGATATTGTACTTACCAAGTTGAATAATGTGTATGTTTAGATGCTCTTCTGCAAGCCTTTGCAGTTCCTATGAATCAAACGGTATGAAAAATGTTTTCCATGTGAACTTATTTTATTTAAATTTTTGTAAGGATTTAGAGTTTATAAAGCAATTTCATGAACTCATATGAATGAAGGATTACATGGAATATCAGTGGTTAAAAAATTGTTACATTGTCACAGGAACAATAAGCTAAATTGTTGCATTGTAGTGTTTCCCTCTGGCTCCGCCCCCATCTGAACGTCAAGGAGGAAGCGCGCGTTCACAAGAACTCGCCTCCGAGGTGTGTACAATGGGTTACAGAACCGCAGAACTAGTGTTATTTCTATCAATAAATTATTTTAAATTATTATATTTGATAATAATAAAGCATGCACGCACAATATCTGGACATATTCCAATATTTCCCTTATTATTATTTAAATGCAATTGCGTGATTTGGCCACAAGAGAGCTCTGCTATCCTCTTCAGAAAAAACTAAATCATCTGATAGGTTTCTGTCCCAGCAAGTAAAATTTCCCCGACAGTCGTGAATGTAACTGTCAATCAGATACTATTTCTCATGTGTTTAATATAAAAGATAAAGCTCACACATGTCAAATTCATACTGTTGTATCTGTCTACACTATCTGGCTGGGGCGTTACCGTGGCTCCCTCTGGATTGCGAGCAGTAGCGATTATCTTCCCCGGAGAAAAACCTCCTGTTACCAGACTCTCAACCATTTGCAGACCGAGGCCTCGGTTTGCTCCGGTGACCACCATATTTTTACAGTTTTTAAAAGCATGACTCATTGTGTGCGTGTATGCGAGAACAGCAGTTTAGTTTACTTGACAGATTAACAAATTGAGAGCAGTATTAGCTTCTCATATAGTCACGTGATCTTGATTGCGTCACCACCACAAATCCTCTCCACCATGATATCTGTTTAAACTGAATTGTTTACATTTTATGCACATATAACAACCTAAAAGAGAATAATATGCACATGAATAATATTTGCTTACAATTTTAAATCATAAAATATCTGTATAAACAAAAATGCATTTAGCCTAATGTGACTTACAAAACTGTATCAGTTACAGTTTGTGTTGTTTTTATTCCAAAACGAATCAGAATTTGTCCATAGACAAAATGTCTATGCACTGACATATTTCGATCTAATGAATCAGGTTTAATTTCAAGAACCAGGACAAAAAAGCATAACACTAATGTGTATTGCCATTCATTTGTGTGTGACACTGGGAGACACTGGACAGACAAAAGTAAAATAACTTCACAATCAATTATACAACAACACACTCTGGGTAACAGGACATTAGTAGCAAGCTTACATACTGTAGCAACTGACCACAACTGTAATGTGGAATAAGTGCTTAGTAGACATAAATATGGGCAACATTTTTACTGCTCAATAGGTATTTGTTGTTGAATTATCAGATGGATAAATGTGCAATAGCACAGGCACCACTGGATGAAATTACCATCATAAACTGGTTTCAGTCATTCATCAATTCAGTTTAAATGTCTCTACTGTCTGTAATAATAGTATTTACTGTAAAGCTGTGTACAATTGTAAAAAGCGCTATAGAAATGAACTAGAATTGAATTATTACACATGTATCCAAGTTATTTTTCCTTTAGCACAAAAACATGAAATATAGATACTGTTAATTGAAATATCAGCATGTAAAACTGATTTTTAACTCTTTGAATCATAGTAACTAATATACTTTAAAGTTTTTTGAAAGAAGTTGAAAAGAAAGAATCTTGACTCCATTTCACTGCCATTAGTTAACATTACTAATGAAAAATCATGTGAACTGGAAGACTACACATGAACAATATTTCACATCTGTTCCTAATGGATAGGCAGCAGAGGACTCTAAATCACGTAAATTACTTTTTGTGTATGCGTTTCTAATGAACTCTCTGTCTGCAACTACAGTCTTCGGTGGCAGCGTTACTTTGTGACAGCATGGATGGCATGTGCAAGATATTCCACGTTTCCAGAGGTCACACCAGCCACAGAGATCCGGCCATCTTTCGTCATGTATATAGAAAATTCTTTAGTTAGACGCTCCACCTGAAACGAAACATTTTAACACATCAGAGAAGTGTGATTGTTTGGATCTCAGTGTGAAAATGGACCTTATCAGAGTTACCCAGAAAGCGCTTTACTTGCCTGTTCTGGTTTTAGTCCAGTGAAGCAGAACATGCCGATCTGATCAATTACATGTTGCCAGTTGTGAGTTGACCCCTCCTTTTTCAGGTTAGACACAAGCATCTCCCTCATCTTTATGATGCGGTTTGCCATGCCTTTCACCTCCTCAAGCCTACCAGAAACAGTCAAGCGAATGTCTGTCGAGCTCATTTTATTCGTTGCTTTGTGTCAAGTCTTAATCTCAGGACTCACCATTCTTTGTACAGCTCGGGTGTGTTGAGGATTGTGGCGGCAATGCGTGCTCCGTTCATGGGCGGGTTGGAGTAGATGGGTCGAATGAGAATCTTCAGCTGTGATTCCACACGCTTAGCCTCTTCAGCATCCTTACAAACCACAGTGAATCCCCCTACACGCTCACCTGATCACATGCATATCAAAATCTGCTGTATATATATTGTACTTATGCAACATCTTGTGTTTAATAAACAAAAAATATATGCTCACCATACAGGCCCATGTTCTTAGCAAAAGACTGAGAAAGAACAATGTTATTGCCCTGTTCAATGAAATAACGCACAGCCCAGGCATCACGATCAATGTCTCCGCTGGCAAATCCCTGGTAAGCCATGTCAAAAAACACCAGGAGATTTCTTTTCTGTTAAAATAGAGGAAAAAGTTATCAGTAAAAGTCATTCTTTTGAGACTGGGAACAGTCATTCTTTTATCTGTCCAAATGGTCAAACACAGAGATAAGCCACTGACAAGACAACGTATAAGGCTTTCACTTCACTCAAGCTGGACTTTATTTAATGCCAAAACCAGTAACCTTGATCAGAGCAGCCATCTCTTTCCACTGCTCAGGCCTTGGGTCCACTCCTGTGGGATTATGAGCACATGCGTGCAGGACAATCACACTCTTCTCAGGGATTTTCTGATAAACACAAGAACAGAATCATTTAACCGAAATATCCGAGGATCATGCTAGATAAAACAGTATGCATACTCTAAATTCAAGATTTTGATTTATTTAGGGAGAAAACGTTCTCCTTACTGAAATATCATCCAGGGCTCCTTTGGAGTCAAAGCCACAGGTTTTTGGGTCATAGTAGGTGTAGGCCTTCAGCTGCATGCCTGCATCTCGGAAGATAGGTGTGTGGTTTCCCCAGGATGGTTTGGGCAGATACACATCCCGGGACACATTGTGGAATCGAGACTGGCCAGGAGGAAAAGTGAGTAAAAAAGCATTGTGAATGAGTATTTGGTGGTGAACAAACAGATAAATCAACATAAAACAAACTAAACAACAGCTTCGGAATGCCTACCAGAAAGTTCGCCCCAACACGCAGAGATCCAGTTCCTGAAATAGTTTGGACAGTAATGCTCTGTGTAAACACAAAACTGGCAATTAATAATCAAATCTGTGGACAAGACTTTCATTCAAAATGTTTTGTTGTTGAGTACTTACTCTTCCACTCTTTAGGACCTCATTATCAGATCCAAAAGCCAGCTGAGCGCAGGCCTTCGAAAAGTCTGCCAAACCTCCAATAGCAAGGTACTCTTTATCCAGCTTCTTAGCTGCAATCTGGGCCTCAGCCTGAGAACACCAAAATCTGTCATTGGATTTATGTAGGGATTCAAAGATTAAAAACTTTCTTTGAATGAATGGGAATGCACATGATTTTGGACAATTGCTGTTTTGAATGTAGGTCAGCTATAAAAAAGTTCTAGATGAAATAGTATGACCAAGGTGAATATATATATATATATATGGGATGTCCATTGTTAAGATATAATGCAGGAGACTAGATCACATAATACAGCACCTTGCGGACACAGCTGAGAACATAAGGCTTGCCCTGATCATCTCGATAAGCTCCTACTCCAAGGTTCATCTTCTTGGGGTTGGTGTCACGTTTAAAAGCCTCAGTGACCCCCAGAATAGGATCAGGGGGTCCCATCTGTACCTCAGACCACCATGAACTGTGAAAAAAGTCATAAATTAACTGGCCTTATCAAATAGCTGTGATTGTCTACTGTCATAGGATATTGAACAGGACTGTGAAAAGGTTGAAAGATCACAACTTGCTGTATGTTACATGAGCTTTGGAGGCAAATAAGGTCAAACACTCCCATGTGCCAGAGTTCAATAGCTGTGATCTCTGAAGAATTTGGAACACTGCCGGTGGCTAAAGTTCAGCATCACCAGTATATTAAAACAAGCCACCTTCTTCTTTTCCTGACACACTTCATTTAAATATATACACAGATGTCAAAAAGGAATCTACTTAGATTTTAGATAACCAAAAAAACCTTTTCAAGCTGAGGATTTAGTTCATTGTGATTACTATTGATTTTGTTCTTTAGACCGAAAGAAATGTCATTAACAGCTTAAACTGGCCTGATCAGCTACTTTACCATCTTCAACAGGGATTACTTGTTCTGATTGATGCTTGACGCATATTTTTTTTAAAGGCTAGACATAAACGATTTGTTAGCTTGTTATACAGGCAAACAGACATGGTGCTTTGTAATTCATCCAAACCCCACCTACACAAACCAGGACAGTAATCCAATAAAATGAGGGGTAAAGATCCCACCCCCTAGATCAGAACCAATGGCATTTTACAGTCAGTCACTGCCCATTCCAAACCCACTGTAATACCAATCACCTTGAAGTCCCTCCAAACTATTTTACAATAACAAAACCTTAGATGCTAAGTCACTTTACTCTCACTTGTATTTCTAGGACACAATACTTTACAAGACAAAATGTTTAGGGCTTTAAAAATGAGTCCTTGTCAATAATAGTTAAAATTAAAGACAATATTACTATTACTACTACTACAAATAATAATATTATTAATATAAGATCGTCAAAAGTTATGCAATGTAAAGCTGAAATGTATAGGCCTTTGACGTTGCACGCAAGTATGCGTCACTGTTTGTGCCTGAGCACGGGCTGCGCTGATTGGCTGATTTTAAGGAAGTAGTTGCGATGAGAGCTGCTATCAAAGCATGTGCCGTTTATTGCATTATAATTACTTTCATGTCACAGACAATATACAGGTAACCACTAAACACTTCTCTACGTACACATGTAAAAAAAAAAAGGAGTCTTACAGTTAAAATAGCTTCATGTCTGACAACCTGTTTGTGCCTGACAAACTGCTGTAACAGTAACTAATGCCGAAATGTAATACTGTCAATAGAGACGACAACTTAAAACTCTATTTTCTTTGTTGGTTGTTCAGTTTCTCTCACAATGGCGATGTTATCTAATAGATATGAAGAAATATGATAAACAAGCATAATCCAGTTAGTCCTGTTTAAACTTGATGATACTATCAATGTGATATCGTCTCACCTGTCTGCCAATCTGCTAATAACATGAATCTTTATATACTCTCAAAGTCAATGATGATGATATATAACGTTGACAGCGGTCATGTAATTAAATGTACATTTGGATATAATAGTCAAATTCATATATACTGTACTATTATTATATTCCTTCTTAAGCAGAAGGTTGTGTCTTATGTATTGTAGTACATTGGCATGCAGTAACTTTCAGCTGTGCTGCGCGTGCTCAGTCCGCTAGCTGGCTAGCTCAAGCTAACTTAACGGTGAATGAGAAGAATTAAAACTCAAGTTACCTCGCACGGAGCTGCAGGGCTCCTAAAGCAGGGGCCTGAACCCCGATACAAGTCAAAATCTTGCTGGACGTCAGCAGGGCCATTGCTCGAAAGGAAGACGAACACACACAGCCTGTGAACTTGATTTGTATGTGCTGGAGAGCAAATGTTTATAGCGCCTCCAAGGACATTGCATTGCATAGCGGCTGGAGACAAGTGGTAGTACAGTAGGTGGAGTAATAATTTATTAGCGCTTAACCGAATGAAAGTGACAGGTTAACAAACAAATAGATAGTTTGGTATTGGAAGATTATCAAGATGACCACATTCATGCCATGCTGTTGCTATTGTACATGGCAGTCACAGGTGATTAAAGGAACAGTAGTGTCATGTCAGTTAATGTTGTTTTCTTGTTTATTACGCCATGCTTGTTCTCACGATTTTGCTTTTAAAATGAACATCTACAAAAATGTTCCTTTTGATATGATCGTGCTATAGCAATTATATTAAGTGGCGACTTGGAGGCGCTGTTGCCATGTATACGTTTCCTCAATGTTTGATGTGCACATGCAGCTCAACAAATTGTCTCTGATATAAGGCTGATGTCTTTATACTGCAGCTCTACACGTATCAAATCCTCTACAGTCATTACTTATTACAGAATCGTAACTGCATAAGCCTTAGATATTGACATTCGTTCACAAATCAAGAATGAAGCCATAAGACTGTAATAGATAAGGTTATTTAACATCCATTTAAGCACTTTTTTGCATGTACTTTATCTTAGCCCTACCCCTTACTTCCCCTTTTGCTTTCATGCATTCAGTTTTATGAAAGCCCAGAATAACTCTTAAGGATATTAAAGGGCCTTTAAAACAATATTAGCACAAACTGAGTGGCAGAGTGTATTGGTGGTTCAGTGGTAGCATCAGGGCTGGCTTGCAGGAGATCCAGGCAAGATTGGTTGCATGTATTTACAGTGACAATGGCTTTGCCTTCACATTTATGGTAAGCTTTGTGTATTTCCAATTAGCCTTTTAGGCATATTTAATTTGAAGGATAAATAAAGAAGATAAATGTTTTCATGTGGAGCAATGTTGCCTCATTCACATTAGTTTAATAAAAAGGTAAATTGAGCTTTCCACTCCCAACTCATTAAATTACAGTGGCTATTTTTAAACACCATCAATAAAAGAACAAAATTCTGGTCATTTATTAATGCTGAGCTACGTATAATCACCGGTCTGTCAATTAAAGTGTAGCGAATATACCAAACCTACTGGTAATTGCACTCAAATAGGAGAAAGGGGAGGGCAAAGCTTTCAATATATGTGACTACATTCAGTCTTTACAATATTTTATTATCGTAACTGTTCTTTTTGCTTTGAACTTTGTATCATTTGCTAAGAAACAATTAGTATTGTAAATGAAATAAAATATATATAAATAAATAATATATATATAAGCATATTACATTCAATTAACTAATGTTTTTTTCCGTTATAGACAGAAATTGCATACAATTGTATCTAGTTCAGTATTTTAATAATTAGTGAAAATTATTGGCAATGTGAGCACTGCAAACAGTGTTTTTTATGCACCCGTGCAGAGAATCTCCATTTATGCAACCAAAAACTGCATCTGGATAAATTATTCACCTTCTGATGATTAATTTATAGGAGTTTCTACAAACTGTGCTATGTAAGACAAATGTCCGACATATTAATTATTCATTGTGGTTTAAATGCATCTGGACACAGTTAAGAAAGGTTTTGAGTTTTTACAGGTTTTTTTACAGAATTTTTACAGTGTCATGTCTCCATCTAATAAGTCACAGAGAAGTTGACTGTGTGATTGAAACCTTACCTTCAGGTAAGGATACTATTTTTAACATAAAGAGTGAATGATGTTTTGTAGAAATAAAAGTTTGTAGGACAAAATAGAAGAACTGAAACATATCTATTATCACATAACTTTTATTAATGCTCTCAGTTACATCCTTAAACAGTATCAGCCAAAAACAAACACCACAAACCCAAACAAAGCCCAACAAAATTAGGCAGGATCAAATAAAATGATAAATAATGACCAAAAGAAACTGAAGAGGAAACCAAACAGAAGGAAGAAACAGAAGAATTTGAAGCCAAGCACTCCAAAGATATCACATACCTAATCTTATATTGTACCATTAGTCGGCTACTCTTTCAGAAAGACTCTTCATTAAATATATAGTTTAAAAACTGAGCAGAGGGCATCATATAGCTGGGTTAGTTCGTAGGCACAGGAGAGCAGTGGCGATGGGTTGTGGGAAGAGAAAGTAGAGGAAAGGATGAGATTTTGTGCTTTTGTGTGCACACTCATTCAGAACTCATTTCGAGAGGAGGGGAGGGGGTGCCCGGCACATGCATACGGTAACAGTAGTCAGACGGCTGGAACGGAGCTGAAATGGAGGTCAGGAAGCCTCGATTCACAGTATGGGTTCCCGGCACAGAACAATCTCCAGCTCTGAGCGGTACAGTTTTCCCCCGTCTGACAGTGCCATGATGCTCTGCTTATAACCTGTCAGACTCTTAGAATCCACGTCCTGAGATAAAACACAATTCAATTGCCTCTGTTATCTGTCACATAGTTACAGTATCTGAAGTGAATTTTATTGTTTTATTATTCTGAACCTTCTTATCTCACCTTATTGTTCTTCTCATAAAGGTCCTTCAGGAGAGCGTCCAGCTCCTGCTCATCAATATAGCCATTTCCATCCTTAAAAGGAGAAGAAAAGCACTGTAAGTTCTGTAAGTTAATACAGTATTGCATATTTAGGACAAGAAAATTATAACCTATGGCTATATTCACCCAGTATGCTTATCAGTCTTGTAGAATATGTTTGTCAATCCTGTTTGCAAATCCTAAATGCTTTGGTAAACAAACAATTTTTTATCATTTACTCAGCTTACTGTCATTGCAAAGCTGTATGACTTCCTTCTGCAGAACACAAAACAAGATATTTTGAAGAATGTTGGTAACCAAACAACATTGGCCCCCATTGACTTCTCTTGTATGGACACAAAACCATTGCAACATTTCTCAAACTATCTTGTTTTGTGTTCCATAGAAGAACCAAAGTACAGTTTTGAATGACATGAGGGTAAATAAATGATGACAATTTTTTATTTTTGGTTGAACTACACCTTCAACTGGAGAAAGATGTGAGAGGATTTGAGAAGAATATACTTGTGGTAGTCGGGTAATGAATAGCATTTTTTTATAATGCACCAGTGTTCTTTGGCATTTCTGTAATTATTTGTGGTTGGCAGTTAAACTGTTGTAAATGTGCTTTTGGTTTTGCATTTTAAATCACGTTCTTCATGAAGGCATTTGTAGACAAATGATGATACCCTCAAGCTGTGGGCAGAGAGACAGGTGCAGGTGCACATTTACCTGCACAGGTGAATAGGAACACTGTTTTGCATTTAACAAAGCACATTTCAAGCAACTCTGAAATTGTTCTCTACACATCTGTGCAGGAGCACTGCAACAAATGTTCAGCTTTTGCATTTCATGTTCTTGCTGAAATATACTCTACCTTATCATAGTAGTTAAAGATGGCATTAAACTGCTCAGCAGTCATCCTGGCACCCTGTTGAACAAAATCATTTCAATCAACAGTTTTCAGTCATTTTAATATCATAATATTTGAAGGAAACTTCCATTTAGACTTCATGTTGTTCTGTGTATAAATGTGTGCTCTTACCTGGAACTTCAACAAGAAGTTTTCCTGAACAGGCAGAAGTCTTAAAATAAACAGAATAATGATTTTAGATAACGATTGAACATATGTGATAATGTGGTTTGTAACTTTTTTGTTTTCTTAAAACATATCCTACCTTGCCATTTCAGACAGACCCAGTTTTCCATCACCATTCAGATCAAACATCTTGAGCTAGAAACAGAGAGAAAATAAAGCCCAGTTTACAATAATGCACTAAAGACAATAATTCATAAAAACATACTGCAAAACAGTTAAAAACTTGCATCAAACTACTAAAACCTGTTTAAGGTTTTTATTAGTATGGACATTATCCTGACAAATGAAATTAATGAAAGTAAAGATGCTACAATGATATTTAATGACATTTTCCAATGTTTATGAAACAAATTTTCTTATTTCTATACAGCATTTCTTATGCTTTATTTTGATCTACTTGATAAGCAGGCAACTAAAGTTCCCAGTTATCCAGCTGTTTTGCTTTGGAGTACTTGAAGTAAGACTAGTGCACATCACAAACACTGATTTGTTTCGGATACTTACTATTGTTTGTGTGTATTCATGCAATTTGTGGTCATCATAGTGTCTGTTTGCCTTTTTAAGCAAGTCAGAAAGGAAGCCCTGTATGGAGTAAAAAAATGAATGAGGAATGACTTCATTTACATTTTAGATCAATTTTGTCATTTCAATTTGATGTTTATAATTTAAGCCAGGGTTTTCAACTTGTCAATTGACCCTCTATGGCTTACATTATCTACCTGAATTACCCCCTGAGATGTAATGTTGCCCTTTCAAGAAATACAATCAATTGCATATTCACGTTCCTGGGCTTATTCATATCATTTGCACCCCAATCTAAGGTTTTTCACATTACATGTTGGTCCCTATAACATCTACTTTACTCTTTCTTTGAGGTCATACACTCCTCAGTGCTCATTGCTTCATTTGCTTTGTTTACAAATGTAGTGATTTGTATACTTCGGATGACAGCCACCGAGCCCAGAGAGATTTGCATAGTTTCCATCTGCCTCATCTGCGGTGTTCTGTGTTCACTACTTTCATTTATTAGTTTGAAAGTACTACCAGAGGACTAATCAAATTAGTGGCTAAGGGAGCATGTTTAAGGATTGTTTTGAAAGCCCTATAGAGCAAATAATAAAAATCTTACCTTTAGTTCATTAGCCTCAATAAAGCCACTGCGGTCTGTATCGTATTTCCGCCAGGCCTACAGATACACACAAACGGATAATGTAGATACTGTAACTGTTACTGTCCTTTTATAAGGAATACTGTACATATACTGTAAATATACTGTAAATTCATCCTATCTTATTTTTCCCTCTTATGATTATGAAATTTATTGAAATGTTCGGTAGATTAATTAACTTATTCTTACATTCATTACAAGGGCTTTGTGTTTCCTATTCGAAGCTGTGCATTGTGAGAACACGAAGCATGAAATGCCATTTAATAAATGTTTTAATCTTGCAGCTGTCCTTGTTTCCATCACGGGCTCTTATCAAAGATAGATGCCTCCCTCTACAGGTCTATAGAGAATTACAGCAGCACATCCATAATATATGACTCTGAAAATAGAGTTTGTACTTATTCATTCTATCCTTTTTAAAAGGCTTGGCTACCACACCAGATGATTTAAAAGCTTCCCATTTTCTTTAGTTTTACTCTCTCTGCTTGACATAATTGATTATTGAGGCACTCCAAAAAACATTACGTATTAGATCACAATAAATGGGCATAGAGGAGATATTTGTATCTGAAATCACTTACTGCCATGAACTCAGTGCTGGAGCCCACATACTGTCTGAAGCAGAGGAGGAAGTTCTCTTCTGTGGGCAAGATCTGAGCCAACTGATGGGAAAGCAGATCAGATTGAATCAGTACAACCAGAAAGCATAAAATAATATTTTTCTATTTGTAGCCTTGGACAGTTGTATCAATAGGTTACAGTGATAAGTTGAAGTGATGAGAGGCATTAGAGTTCCTCTCTTCTCAGGAGCAAGACTAAAGCATGTTGGAGTGTGAGATAATTGAAGTCTCTGAGAGCATCAGTCATGATAATGTGTTAAGTGATGTGTTCGCCTACCTCTGACATCTCAATTCTCCCATCTTTGTTCTGGTCGAATTTCTGCATGAAATCTGTCATCTTGTCTCTGAAGGCTGCATTTGTGGGGTCCTGCATTATGAAAGCACGATGGAAAAGTCTCTTTCAGATTCAGTAGTTATTGGAAAGGCTTTATTCAATTTGAGTCTCTCATGTTAAGAGAGAGCAGCTATCACATTTTAAGTTGTAAACACGGTGGCATCTGGCAGAAAGACTTATATTTGAATATTTGATTTGTATACGTTTGCAAGACTAATGTCATTTTAAAACTGCAATGTGACTTTTCTTACATCACTTGAATACAAACAGGTCCTCCCTCAAACCCACACCATTGGTTGAGCTAATGTTGTTTTGTTTGGATAAACAGATTGTTGATCAATATCAATAAGGCTTTTTAATGAATGAATGAAGACATCATAAATCTGTAAACCAAAATTAGTCTTACAAAGTTTTCTGTTTATGTGTTTCTATTAATAATTGCAATATTTCTTTTTACTCACCACACCTGCCCCTTTCCGTGCAACCTCCAGCTCCCTAAAGAAGTTCTCAAGCTCCTTGCCCTCAATGTAGCCATTTCCTGTAATATACAGAAATATTCTTCATTGCTTACTATGATTGCATTATCATCAATGATGTTTATCATTCTATGACTAGATAACTACTGTCTTTAAATCTGTTAAGTAATGTTATTGGCTGAGATGGCCACTTGGAAGCTGGTTAAGTCTAAATTGGTTTGTTGGACGAAACCCAAATCCAAGCATCACGGTTCTTAATTAAAAACTTGATGGCTGGTCTCCCAGTTAGGCTTTGAAGGCTTTCTCTATTCCATTTTTCATTTAATTGGCAGCCTTACAGTATGAGCTTTTTAAGTCTATTTATTTGAAAAGACGAAAGGGAGATTCTTCCTGATGCTTCTGAGGCTGCTGCTGAAATTACCTCCACCAATATGCGTAATATTACCATCTGGGGTAATTTCCCATGCCAGGAAATTGGCCTGTATGCAAAAGAAGTGCATGCTTGTTTATAATGGGGGTCTGTGTATATGACCTAATACTGTACATTACAACAGAAAATTATTGTAATGTATGAGAATTGAGAAATACAGTGGATGTAGTATGTTTATGCATACATACAGTATATACAGTGACATGTTTGAAATGTCTTACTTTCAACTACAATGACTGTTAATAAAGTTGCCTGTGGATTAGTGTCGTTTCTAGACAGCTGGGCAGACCACTCATGAGAAAATGAGTTATTCATAATATATTTGAAGTCGCTGCATGTATAAAGCCAGTATTTATCGTTTCAGTATGTCTGCAATTTAGCTGACCATTACCACGAGGCTGAATAAGGAACACCATGTACATTGATTTTAGCCAAAGATCTATGCAAAATAATTAATCTACTGTATTGCTGGGTGCAATGCATGTTAATTACAGTTTACACATGCATTGATCCTGTTGAGTAATGAAGGAATTGATTGCTATTTTGCCATCTGCAGTCAATATAAGGTTGCTTTGACATTTTAAGCGGTAATATGACTATTAATTTTCTTTACAATACATTCATTTTTAACAATTATACTGAATGCAGTCACTTCTAAAACGTCAATGTGTAAAGATTATCCAGTCCAAAGAGACGTAATTGATGTGCTCTTGTGCAATAGCCTCTGCATTAGATACTGAAGATTTATTCTTCCACTTATGATCTTATCCTATTTCTTCTTCAGATATAGATATTTTTTGCATGGTTAGTTACCTGGAATTGCTGCTGATGTGCAGGAGTAGCCGGTTTAAAGTATGACACATTAAAGTGTGTCATTTTTTTAAACAATTTGTCTTGCAGAAGCTATATGTTTTACTTGGAATGAATAGAAGGATTTTTATAAACATCATACTACTTAGATAAGTGGTAAAACATGGTTAATAGAACTGGTACCGGGTTAGAAAGGATACTTGGCACACCTGAATGTGATATTTTATAATGATCTGGATGGCTAAAACAAAAACTTAAGCAAAAATCAGCTTTGTTGCAGTTAGGTTCTGATTTCTTAACTAAGCATATGTTATTCCTCATAGGCTTGACATCGTTGCACCTTGTCGGTTCTGATGTTTTAAAGCTAAGATAATAAATAAAGTGTTCAGTCTGTCATGATGGTACGCATATTTATTTTGCGTATTTTAATGTTTATATAATGATATTTTTAGACGTGATATTTCTATAATTCTGTGTATAAGGTGCGCGCATCACTGTACGCTCCTAATACATAAATGATGAACGCGCTTCAGTTTAAATAGCCTGTCTGAAAGTGAGGAGATTTTCAGCTTTAGATAACTTCAGGAAAACATCTGATGAGCTTGCACAATGTATAAGAAACCTCAAAGAGCGGTGCGATAAGAGATGCTCCAGGGTGTGTAAAACACACAGCGCTGAACTTTGGCTGCCTATGATGTTCAATGATGCTGCGCCTGCTTGCGATGCCCAGAAATACTAACTCTCAATGTTTGGAGGCATAGCTTTAGTCTGATAAATTTCTTATTTATTAGGATTTTATGAAAACTCGAAACTGAGATGAGAAATCTTAGATCTTGCTTGCGCTAAACGCTAGTCACGCCAGCATTTCATCATCTTTAAATGGACCAATATTTGAACCAATTTAAATGCAATATTCAACAATATGCAAAATTTCAATAAAACGTGATTTGATGAATTTGTCATTTTGTCAAATATATTATTAATTTAACATTATTTAGCATCATCAATGCTTTTTCTCTTTCTTTCATTCATTCTTTTTCTTTCTTTCATCGCACGCAAAAAGCAACGCATCAACCAAGTCTTTAACATTGTCAAACTTCATTTTGCTCTTGTCTCAGTTGAGAACATTTCACTCAATAAGTTCTTTCCTATAATCATATAATCCTCAGAATAAACTGCGCATCTGGACTCACCGTCTGCATCAAAATGTTTCCAGATATCCAGGAACTGGGATGCGGTCAGCTCTGCCAAGTGAAGGTATGGAGGCTGCTGTCCTTTGTTTGCCATGTTTTAGTGTATCTGTCCTACTGTCCACAAGCAAAATCCCGGGCGAACTTTTACTCTGTCAGAGTCCAAATCACACTGTATCTCCCCCAGTGCTTCACAAGAGCTTTTAAATACGCGGAGTGCTTGCAATCCTGTGGTGGTCATGAGGTGGCGCAGTAGGTCCAGTATTGTTTTTCATGTTGCAACACTTAACGCACTTGTTGGGGAACTTTTGGTGATGCTGAATATTTGATGTACCAGAATCCCTTTATGTGAGCTATTACATTTTCTGCTTTCTAGCCTAATATATAGACTTTATTTTACAGCAACTATGAATGGTGATAAATATGACGAGATGCCGGGGTACCTGCAATTTAAGAATAGTTTCTGTGTTCAATACTATGCAAATGGTTTATGCTGCCTCTCAGTAAGAATCATTCCCAGTATTTTTTTCTTGAACATATGTGGACTATTCATTTATTCAAGTTTGTTTGTTTTATTAATCCTACAATTATATCCTTTTAGGTTGTTTAACAAAACTTAAATTTATACTTAAAAAGTAAAACAATATAATACTGCATTTATAGAACAGTGTGTAGTATGTGTGCAAGTACTGATAATAAAGCTTAATGTTTTCCTCATCAATATTCCTCATTGAAATGTGTCACATTGTACGCTTGTGTCCTCTTACAGGTGACAGCAATGGTAAGAAGTGATAAGATGTGTGTCTGCGGCGTCAAAGACTAATTATTCCACCGCAGTCATGCATGCAGACTCATGCCTGCACCATAGGAACAGAAGCGCTGGGAGAAGAAATGCTCACTTACTGCAGAGATCCCGGTATCAAGCGCCACTCAAAAAGCTTAAATGCCAAATACAATCGTTTTCCTAAAGCAGCTCAACCAGATTAATTAAAAATGCACCCACATAATCACATTTCCACCACCCATAGAGGCTTATGAGAACCCTCTTTGTGGTCACGACATCACTAATCTTGATTATTTGCATAAGCAGGCATTCAAGTTTATACAAGTCAGATCATTGGTGATGACTGATATGTCTGAGCTTTTAACTGACCTTCTCCAATTCAGCTGTCAGACATCAGCTCCATTTGTATTAAGACAGCTTGGTGTTTACAAATTGCATTGATTGAAAATAATTCAAATATTGATTGAAAAAAGTCTATACCCAAGCTATTGCTCCATTTAGGTAAAATGGGGCATTCATTTGAGATCTGTTTCATTAAAAATATACATTAGATATATTGAGAGATGTACAGAGCAGTTTACAATAGTCCCTATCAGTTATCAGTCACATGAATCTTCAAAATCATCCAAAACACAGAAACAAAATTTCATCGATACTTACTGTAAGAAAAACAAGTATACTTACAAACTCATCTCATTCTAGTTACAGCTTGCCAGAGGATGAAAGGGTTGTAAGCGTTCAGGGAGGTTATTAATCCATACATTTACTCCGTCTAGACAGTGCTGCCACGAGGCGGTGTTTCAGAGTGATCCTGAGAAATAAACACTTTCTATTTCTCATTGACTGGAAGCAGCACACAAATCACCAGCTTCATTGGCAGAAGTCTGCCCCAGCAGCATCTTCATCCTTAACTGAATCTATTTAACACAGCTTTCTGTACCCACTGCCTTTATTAAGAGCTCCTGGTGGCATCTCTACTAAACTCAAAGGCCTAACAGCAAAAGGCCATTGTTTAGATTTAAATACACTGTGCACATAGTTTTCTTTCTTTGCTGAGAAACAAAACTGAAATTTGAATTATTTTGTGCATGTATGCAAAGATACAAGCCAATATTTGTGATATTTGAAAAAGCTTATGACGGCAACAAATTGTGAATGATAAACGTATCAGAGCACTCTATTTGTGTACACAAGATGTTCTTGCGCATAATCCCTTTTCAGGTGTTGTCTTCTCAACAGACAACCTTTCATAGAGGTTATGGAAGGACTGGGGATTAAATATGATCTACAGGACAAAAACGTCAATCAATATTCTCTGAAAGTGACAGTGAACTAATATGATCATTGAAGAATAGGCAGTCAATAACATTTGCCTTGTCACCCAGTTCTTGGCTATGCTCAGTATACTGCAGTACACTGCAGTTGTAGCCTAGTGGTTAGAGAGTTGCTGGTTCGATTCCCTTGCCCTTGAGCAAGACACCTCACCCCTAATCGCTCCCAGTGTGCCACTGGTAACTTGTAAGTCGCTTTGGATAAAAGCGTCTGCTAAATGAATAAATGTAAATGTAAATGTAAATACTCCAGTGGGTTATTTGACTAATCAACTTTAAATGTATAATTTTTATTTTTAAGTGAACTACCTATTTAACATTGGCAAATGTTTATATATCACACACTCTTAAAACCTTTTGTTTGATTCCAGGTTTGAATCAGAATCACAGTTTGGACCATCACAAATTTGGACTCTACTGTATATTGGTGAAACTAGGTATTATCACTTCATGAATGTATATATGAGAAATGCAATGACCTTTGAACAATGTACCGCATTGCCTCCCTACTCTCTCTCTCTTTCTAGCTCTCTCTCAAACTTAACTCCAGCCTGTACGTGGATAAATGAGATTTCTTTCTATTTCTCTTTTTCTAGAATGTGTATAGATGGTTAGTGCCAAAGTGTCCCCTGGGTGATCTCTCAGTTCTGTCTCTCCTGCTGCAAACATGATTTGACGGAGATGGTGAGAGAAGAAAAGAGTAGCTCTCCATCCAACACGGGATTGCAGTGGCTTGATTAAAGAAAAATCATGGGAGCGTATGAGGTGCGGAGGAATGCATTGGCCGGATGGAGTGTGAAATGCCAAGCCTCTGATTTAAAGGTCTGTTACACCTTCATAGATATTACAGATTTGTTTGTGAGGATATGTGGCTGTTTGAATGAGAGAGAGAGTTAAATGAGGATTATTATTTATGCAAATGTATTGTAGCAAACAGATAGTGGTAGGAAGAAATCACCAGCCAACCATTATATCTATGATTCTTTTTCCCATGAGTGACTGAACATTATCGGTTTACAGAATCTTTGATAGTGTTTAGATTGCACCGAAAGAGACGAAACTGAAGAACGCTCAGTGGAAAAACATCTAGAGGAAAACAATTTCAAATGAGGCAATATGTCAGCGAGAGCAGAACAAAAACATGTAAGATCAAAACAGACTATTACCCCCTGACTTCCTCTAAAAAACCATCAAGTGCAGTCATTGCTATACACATCCTGCTGCAGCTTCTGAATATTTTAGGGCAGAGTCTCACACAAATTGCATAAGAGTAACACATTCACTAATGACACACAGGGACTGCGATGTCTCTGAGAAGTCCCACTCTGGACCGAGTCAGCACGACACGGTTTGCATAAATATTTAGTGAAAGTCTGTGATGTAGCATCTGAATAACAGATTGATCTAAAGGTTCTGCCATCGCTGGAAAGGGCATCTTCTGACAGTTCACCATCCTTTCTCTATAAAGAAGCCTTTGTGTGCAGAGGTTTACGAGCAGATGGCCTCTATCCCAAACACACAAACGTAGATTTCTTCTGGCAATCTCTCATTGCAAATTTTAAATGTGCAATCCACCATAGAGACCAGTATTGTAATTCAACTGTTAATAGTTTTACTGTCCTGTCAATGTAAAATGTGTTTAAAGGTTTTTACTTAGTGACAGACTTTAAGTTAATATTTTATTTATTCTCTACTTCAGAGGTGGGTTGGCAAGATTTATCAATAATGTAGTGACCTGGAGGTGGAATTGCATGTCTAACATGTTGTTCAGTTTTATATGCTTTGAGAAGTGCATTTAGAGATGTATAACAAACATATTATCACTCTCTCTTTTACTCTTTGACCTCCAGAGGAAACTTTTAATATTAATGCTGATCTTTACATTGGAACTCTCTAAACATATGATAAATCTGTTTTGTATTTTGTAAAGTGGCAAAAGACTGAAGTTCAGATTGTTAATGGCTTTTAAATAAATCAGTTTAGGAAACAATATTATGCAAAGGATCTCAAAGCAGGAAAAGGAAAGAACAGAAATCTTTTTAAAGATATCTTTACCACCAAACAATGCTTTTTGTATATTAAATCAAAATGTTTATTTGTAATATTTTCTATATATTTAAAATACATAAAATCTATAAAAGTATCTGTGAATTGTACAAATAGATATTATTTGTAGACAACAAAATAATACTTGTTCATTTCTTTAGAATATGTACTAAATAAGATAAAACATTTGCTCAAAATATATATTTGTTATCATTTTGTAAGCTATTGTCCTGCTCATTTAACTTTTTTTTAACCAAAATCAGAATTCTTTTGTACATCTTTGAACTGCATCACTGTATTTGCATCTGTGTATCTTTTTGATCTTGAACTCTTTTTTTTTAACACAGAATGACATTAATACTGATTGCTCTGTAATAATTTGATCTTCATTTGTTCTTATATAAATACATTTCAGAAAGCATGTGAGCACATCACATACATTTTATATTAATAAATAGTATGAATCTCACAGTGATGTGTTAGTAAGTACTACTGCACTTACTTTATTTTACTTTAAGTGGTCCTAGTCTGAATTTAGACTCAAGAGGCACTGGAATGTCTATATAATTACCCTGAATTAAATATATAAAGAATTTTAAAGCATATATGAATATACATTTCTAGCTGTCTGTCTGTTACCGTGCATCAGACGAGGCAGAACACGAGAAGATTAGTTTCAAATCTTTTACTGAACTTACCATAATAAGCACCAGTATGAATTTTTTAGTGAATGTAGTAAATGGTTGCACTAAATTTTTTTCACCAAATGGCTCACAATTTTTTGAAGGTCTTTGGTTCGCATGCGGGTGGTTTCCAGCACTTCTTCATGATTAGCCCTTTCCTTGCTGTCATAGTCGATGACCACCTTGTTGGTAATAAGAGATAGTCCAAATACACGCACCCCACAATGTCGAGCGATCACCACCTCTGGAACGGTACTCATACCTGGAGCACAGAATCAGAACTGGTAAATGTGCCTGCTTTTATCTGCTTTTTTTATCTGACTTTTCAATGTGTCTTAATCACTCGAATTGATAATGTGTTTTTTTTCCTGTAATACAAACCCTTCCTCACTCATTATGATCTAGTGACTTTTTTTTATAGACGTGCTATATGTCATACATTACGTACCAACAGCATCTGCCCCAAGCATCTGTAGAACTTTACATTCTGCTATCGTTTCAAACGACGGCCCAGCCAACATGCAGTAAACACCTTCATGGATGAAAGAGTCATAGCCAAGTTCCTCTGCAGTCTTTCTAGCCAGTCGTGCCAAGTCTTTATCATATGCATCAGACATACAAGGAAAGCGCACTCCAAATCTAAAAATATTATAAAAATCTGTAAAGGAAAGCTTTAGATGATGAGATAAGATAAGATGATGTATCAGTGCTAACAGCAAAACAAAAACTGAACTATCCCAAATGTATGTGATTACATGTTGAATAAAATCTCTTAATATACTCTTGATATAGAACTTGACCTGTCTTCATTACGACCACACAGGGGATTCTGACCAGCAAAACCAGGCATGTTGATATGGTCTTTTATCAGCATAATGTCGCCCACTTTAAACTTGGGATTTAGTCCTCCAGCAGCATTGGTCACAATCAGAGTCTCAACCCCCAGAAGAAAAAAGACTCTTACTGGATATGTGACCTAAAGAGATGGACAGTCAGGTAAAGCTTCGATATACAAGTTTAATATGTGTGAACACAACAAGTGTATAATTCCTAAGCAATTTTACATGTTTTATTTGACCGAAGAATATTCAGAAACGGAACACAAACATATATATCTGCTTTTCTGCAAAACATGACAATGATTTTAGTTACTCATATACTAGCATGCACAAGAATCATAAATCACAAAAATGCATTTATATTTCACTTGGCTTCTATAAGAAAAGGTCAAGCACTAGAGTACACTTTAAGCACTACACTTTGCTGAACATTTTTTAACTTGATTATAGGCATGACAAATGTTGGAAAGTTATCGTAAAAGTTTATAGGAGGTATTACTAGATGACAAAGCCAGTTGTCAAAGGTTAACTGTGCTTCTTTCTGTTATAACTAAATTGCTTAGTAACAAATCAAATGGTCAATGGTTAAAAGTGCCATGGTTTATAATTGTTAATGAAAACTAAGAACTGATGATTCTTTTAGTTTGATTCATCATCATGTTTAGCATCCATCTGTAGGCCACTTTTTCTTGCGTAGGTGGACAGAATATATAAACGGTTTTAAAAATGATATACTTACCATGGCTATATTATAGCCCTCATAGAAATGGAAACGGCCTTGCATGCAAACACACTGCTTCCCATTCAGCTCTCCAAACACCAGCTGACCTTTATGTCCCTGTACTTAAAACATATATTTTTTATAAGTATCAAGTATTATCAGATAATTGTAATAAAATGAAAATTCACCACTGGTAAACACTTTAACTCTAAGTTTACTGTATTTCTGCTATGCTATACTGTTAAATGTCAAGTTGCACTTTGGCAAAATTTTAACATCTTTCTTGATTACTTTTATATTTGTGTATTCATGAATGATTATCTCTGTCAAAGAGAAAAATCTGTCTCTAACCTGTGCTGTGGGGGAACCGGGGGATTTTCTCGTAAGGAAACACAATCCTGTGATCCAGCAGGTCAGCTAATCCACCAAGACCTGATCCACAGATTATTGCCACTTTGGGCCTGATATCTGTATGAGCAAGAAGCCAGTCTGCTGTTTCTCTGTATTCCTCATAGCTGAAAGGAAACAAATTATTATGTTTTACTTGTGGAGGGACATGCTTGATTGACACATTGATTTGGTATAAGTAAATTGGTTGTATAAAATAAGTGCAGTGGATTATGTCTGACTAGGAGTATTTTCCTAGGTACTTGAGATAACTGTTGTTTGTGAAGTAGGTAGCTGTCAGAATTGTCTGTATTGGATACACACACACATGCTGATCTGTCGTGTGCAGTGACCCTGTCAAGTTGCTTTAAGAGTGAGGACAAGGATGAAATACAAACAACCTAACAACATTTAGAACAGAAAGAAAAGCACATGCACACTCTCTGCAAGTGATTTCAGTTAATGTTAAAATTTTGATCTTTAACGCCTGTCCTTGTTGTTACCTAAGATATTATGTTGGAGTATGTTGAATTTACCCTTTGACTCTCATCACATTTAGCTGGTACTTTTAACACTCACCGTAGTAAATGATTTCCAGTAAAGTGAGTGTGTAAGCTGCTATAACCGCTGGTCATGTTACCATTCCAGGCTAATGGATAAGCAGTGGATATTAAATCAATTTCTGAGCTGTGACTATTAGATTCTGCAGTATATTAATAAAGGTCTTTACTCGTTACTGGATATTAGCTGAGTCTTAATTATGAAAAGGAGATTGTGGTATGTTGTATTAGTAGCCTAGCTCTAATGATTGGTGTGTGGGAATAAATCAACAGCTGACAGTGATTTGCAAGGGTGTTCCAAATTTCATAATTGTAGTCTTTATGTATTCAGTATGACAATGCAATATACCAAGGTAAGCAATCTGTCATCCACCCAGTTTAAATTGTGGTTTCACCAAATGCCTGTCATCTCCGTACCTAAGATATTATGTTGGAGTATGTTGAATTTACCCTTGTAGTCTTTATGTATTCAGTATGACAATGCAATATACCAAGGTAAGCAATCTGTCATCCACCCAGTTTAAATTCTGGTTTCACCTCCTTATTTAATGCAACTCCCATCATTATAATACGCTTTATAAGTTGCTCATAAATCTATCCTTCGAGGAAAAATAATAAAATTGACATACAGCAGAACAATCCCTACTGAATTGCTCACGTAGTTGGACAACCAGGAATTTTTTTAAAGTCGTAGTCACGAGGTAACGGGGAACATATGCGGTAAGTTTATCTGAATGGAGCTGCAGACATGCGCTGTCCGTGGTGCTGCAGGCTGCTGCGGGATCAGCACTTTCAATTCAGAGCTCTTACTCACAAACACTCAATGAAAATGCTCAATAGGCCTTTTTTACAGACACAGTACTGCCCGTTTTTTACTTTTTCAACAGGTATGATATACTCGGTTGGGGCTGCTGTTTTTACACAGGTTTATTCTTTCAGTCTCTTTATGAGCTACGTATAATTCTGTGCGCACTATGCAAGCTGAATACAACATAATTACGTTGCGTAACCGTGATACAGAGAAACAGCTCGTATAAATGTTAAGTTGTTAATCATGCTACATTGCAATAAATACCCTTGAGGATGAAGACAGCTACTATAGGCTTATTTCAAGTGATCTACCACTTCTGACATGGGGTGGAAATTTAAAGTAACAGTTTGTCTGTGTTTTACCAACGCTGTTTTCGCTTGCAATTAGATTATACATTTTTAAGTTCAGTATAATGTGTAGGGCTGATTTCATTATATAGCAAGACTAGAGGTCTGCATATCGTTTAATCTTACCTGCATTCGTTGGATGATGACATGTCCGCAGCGGCTGCTACTGAATTACTGAATAGGATATTGTTGGCAGCAGAAATGATAGAGCAACCTGAGCGAGAGGTCAAACAGGCGATCTCGAGGGAAGAGCGGTATAAAAGAGGAGGGGCTTTTCTTAAACTCGTTTCTTAAAAAGCGCTCGCTGTTCTAATCCAATCTTCTGTTATAGTGGGCGACTCAATGACCCGCATTTGAGAGAGCTGTCATCCTGCCAGGACCAGCACAGACATTTAGTCCTGTCTCTCTGACAACACAGCAGTGTTCCCTGTTTACTTAGTGTCCTGGGAAAAGTCTATGTTTGTGAGACTGTATATATGGATTTTTATATGACGTATTAAAATGAATGTATGACAGGTATTGTGGAAACAGGCAGATTAATCGAGACGATGATTTGCTCGATTATAATTTTCAACACATTTTAAATGTAGCTATGTAGCTATATTTTATCTATGATGTGATTTGTTTAAATTATTGGGCAAATTAAACAGAAAAAAGACTTTCGTCACTCATTCCCAAGACATTTCGAAGACGTAAAAAGTAGCAAACGAGTCACAACGCTACTGCGCATGTCCGGCGCCATTTTTAAAGTCCCAGACCTGCCAAAACAAAACGACTAGCGCGTATTTTATACTGTAGGTTTAGCTACAACAGAGCAATATTTACACAAACTTAAAACAAATAACAGGACCGTTTAATGTTATAATAAATGTTTACGTGAAGTAACCTATCAATGTGCGTGCGCGAGTTGCGGTATCAATCTGGATGGTGGAACATTTGTTCGTAAAGTGTGGACGACATTTCTCATGTGTTGGTGAAGTTGAAACAAATCGACCAGATCTTATTATTGGACAACATTGCACTTGCATTACTGGGCCGGTATATCTATGCAAATAAATGTCATTGTTAACTGTTTGCTAGTAAACTATATGCTATGTGTTATTATTACTTATTACACGGATCAGTTATTTCATACACTTTTAAACGGGATTTAATCACTTTGCTGTGTGTAAGAGTGTGAATACTTTGTCATTTATTTGTAAAGTTTCAGAGCCACAGGGGGTAGTAATAGTAGTAATAAAAAAGGTTATGACTTTTACATTGTGCATATCTACCTGCAGCGTTACTGTCGTCAAGCTGCACTTGACATTAACATTATGCATTACAACACAGCAAAACTAGACCATTAATCAGTTTCACATTTGCTTATAAAACAGGATATACAACACAACAACTTACTCATTGTGTTTTATAGTCTTTGGAATGTATGCAAAAGCAATATTTAGTTTGTTTTGGCATATTTGTTTGCTTGTAAACAGACAGCATTGTAATCTCAAGGAAGAAATAGAAATAAAATATTTATAATAGATCTGTCTGACTCAGTAATGACAGAGGGACAAGGACATTTATATGGAAATCCCCCCTCAAATCAAGCCCTGAACATTTTCCAATTACCAGAATTTATGAAAACCTTTACAGACGTACTTTCATCTTTTCACAAAATAGATATTTATGTTCAATTGTCTTTGCAAATCTTTTATTTGCACATCTAAGAGACGTCTATACTTCTGCAAAAATTACTAAGGCACTAGTTAATGGTAAGTTATTGTACGTAGACTTTAATCTGGTTTTGTCAGAATTATTCGTCTCCTAATATTTTTAAGTCACTTTGGATAAAAGCGTCAGCTAAATGTAAATGTAATTATTTGCATACTTGTAATCCATGCTATGCTATCAATATATGACATTTAGGAAAAGACTTTCTCAGATTGTCATCTGTATTGATTATAGGCTTTGACACCGACATGCTTTTGCTGACTTCTGCAGGTTCCACATATGGTAAATATGATTGAAGAAGACTCAGTTTAAAGTGGTCAGCCCACCAGAAAGGGGTGCCACGGCTGGCGTCTACAGTATATTCACCATCCTATTTACTTCCCAAGAGAACAAGGTAAAATTTATAATCTGTTAGGCATTAGTCTGTATTATGTTAATCATGTTATTATGTAATGGTTGTTAATGTGATACAGTGATACCTATGGTATATACTGAAGGAATATATGCAGGTACTTAAATGACTAACACTATACTTTAACTAATAATATATAATTGCCAATGGCAGTATACTCATGGGCCATTTGCTTGTATTGCAATGAATGGGAAAGAAATGTAATGAAATAAGCACAAAGCATTTTTTAAACACAAAGTGATTTTAAAGAATCGTAGATTGTTGAATTTGGTCAATGTCAGATCTTATTCTAACATTAAACATGTCATTGATTGCCACTGGAGGCTTAGCGTTTCACCACAGCCACCCTCTTGTATACATTAGTGGTTACTCTGCTGTCTGTAATGTGGCCTGCTAATCTATTTTGGTTTGGCATGCATTAATGCAGATAATGCAGAGAAAGACAGTATTTTATTCTGCTCAGAAAAGAAGTACTTTTTTGAGGATTATGAGTTCATTCGTTAATTCCTGAAAAATTTTCAGCAATCTATGTGCATGAATTGCAATTTTTATCTACATATTAATAAGTCTGTCTATAATAATTTATGTTTTTCACAGTCCATTTTCTGGAGAGCTTTCAGTCGGGACTCTTGATGGTTGGTCAAGGCACACATGTTACCGTTCAGTTCTTGCCTAAAACCACAGGGGATCACAGTCAGGATTTACCACTCAGGTACTTACTGCTAATTACATCACCACCAGATTTCCATGCAGCATCTGCTCCTCCCACAAACTCCTCCTCCACACACACACACTGACTGCAACACTGCTGAATTTTGCCATGACATATGTGCTGATCTCTCTTCTTCATCTAAACTCAGCAGGTGTAAACAATCTAATAAACCTTAGTCATTAATGTCTATGATCTTCATATTCCAGGTATTTTTTTACTGTGCAAAACACTGATACACACCTGCTTTCTTTTTAATACTTTTTATACATATACTGCACAGATAACAATGTAATCTTGTTTCATGGATGATGTTTCACAGAATACATTCTTCTTACATCTTAAATGCTGAAGCATTGTTTTACGTGAAGCAGCTATTGTAAGATACAATGTATTGTTTATACATTGACACTTCACTACGTGAATGTATTTTGTGTGTGTAGTTTCGTGTAATTCAGAATTTGACTTTCATGTGTGGTTTGTGCAGGTGCTGTCTCTGCCTGTCTTGCTGAATAAACACACAGGTCTGTTGAAGGCCATATGCATTAACATTTTAATATGCGGCATGCTCTAAAAATACTGCATTGAGCCCATCAGGGGAGTATCATTTTTAATTTAGCGCCTTTTCCTGTGTGCTCCTCATTTATGTTTTACAGGAAGCAATTTTGGAGCGTGTCCTCATTGGTTTGGTTCTGGGGTTTTGCAGAAACAGAAATGCATTTTTATCATTTTTGTGTGAACTATCCCTTCTAGCTTTATTTACATCTTAAGTTTATAGCTCATATACAGTGGCATCAGTGACCAAACAATTTCCTGTAAACTATAATGTGCCCAGTTAAGATCAAAGGGTTACTATCTGTGTTACTCATTGACATTAAATCAACCAAAGGTTTAATATGAACTGCCAAGTTGGAATTCCAAACCGTTTTAACTGTCCATAAATAATGCACTACAAAGCTAAAGAGTAACTGAAGGCCATGTAGTTTCTCTGAAACCCTCTAAAATGTGTTTAATTACCAATAGCTTGAAGTTAGTGCAGGCTCTGTTTTTTTCTAAGTGCATCACAGACATGGAGTTATTTAATCTGTCCTACATTTTAGAAGCCTCTCAGCTGTTTTGTTTGATATCATCAGCTGTATCCAGGGTGCAGAGTTTGCCCATTGATTGTAAAATATGCCAAAACGCCCCAAGCAGCAGCTGTGACAGTGGGACAGAGGGGATTCTACCCTCTAATGCACACAGTATGTACAGTGAAAACTATTTATTTTACAGGATACTTCATAGGTTTTCCCTCTACAACATGCAGCATTTCTTCAGATACCGGCCATGCATAAGGAATGAATATTTATAACTTTAGCATGACAAATATAGTTTGTTCCATATGAAAACACACATCTCATTTGTTATATTTCCCTTTACACACTGCATCATATAAGCCCTGGCTTGTATGCCATTAATGCTGTTCACATAGAAACAAAATCTCATTATCATTGCATTCAGGAATAAGAAAGATAGGGAGAGCTGAGAGCAGTAATTGAAATAAAAAAACAGAACTAAATTTCAGAATAAAAACATATTTTTCAACACGAAAGCAAAACAAACACATCAGCGCTCTTGCATAGGTCGTGGGTCGCTTTTTCCATCTGTCTGTATCAATCTTTCTCCGTTCCTCTCCTATTCAATAGCCTGTCTTGTGTTCAGGCAGCATAACGCAACGCATGCAAAACATGTTGAGAAAATAATTACAGCTGTATGTTAAATAAATCATCATACCTTCATGGCATTTAAAAAGCAGTTGTCCTTTAAATGTATTTAATGAATGAAATGTATGAACTAGTATTGTACCTCCACACAAATGCCACAGAACTTGTAACAGTAACACTTGATTATGATTATTGTTTTACTTTTGTTCTCGGCGTAGTCTACTTCTTGTTTTTCATAGATTCATAGTAGTAATTCAAATAGTTGAATTTATGTAAAATATCTTACTATCTACATGCATGTTTCAGGTTTGTTTTTCTTTGGTTTAAAGGACCAAATGTTTGTATGTGATCTATTGTAAGAAAGCTTACAACAGATCACATAAAGGAAAAAACTCTCTTATCTCTGCAGGCTTTTTAGAGTGCACTTAGTTGTGTGCTGATGAAGACATCACACACACATGCACACTCTGCAGCACTGTGAACGCCTCCCTCATTTCTCATTTTTTTCCTCCCCCTCTCGTGTGAATAGCTCCCACAATCCCTCAGCCTGCTGCCAGATGCAGTGTCCCATCAAAGACCATTTCCATCTCTTCCTCTTAAAGCTCCACACGCAAAGAAAGGTGAAATGTCTCTGACTCATTTGTGAAAAGTGATATCAAGGCAGAATTAATCAGTGGAAGGAGCAAGAGGTTGAAAGGGTAAGAGTGACATTGAGAGAGAAAGCTCAGCACAATACCTGCCTTGAACGGTATCATATTCAGGATTCATTAATAATTTTTACTCTTTCTCTCTCTTCCAGTACAGCTTCTTTTTTTTATTTTAAGCTTAAACATAAATGCAAATATTTTTCTTCAGGTAGATCAGATGTGCTGGAATTAAAATTAAATTAAAAATTCTCTCTTGAAACATAAAATTACTCCACTTTATGTGGAGTTTGCATTGGACTTTTGCCATGTCCTCCAGTTTTCTCCTACAGTCCAAAGATATGCAAGACTAGGTGAATTGGTGATGATAAATTACCCTTCCTACAGTTTGACATTGACTTGTAGATTAACTGGTTCTCACCATGAATAGCTATAGATGCCCTACTGGAATGGCACTAAACAATAAAACATAAAAATCCGACATTTTCTGTGGAATCATACCTAAGAATTCAATGTAAATGTATTATTTTTTAAGCATATTATTATAAGCTTGCTGTTGTGAGTCAGTTTAGGCTGAGATACGACTTTTATGTACTTGTTCAATAACAATTTTTTTGGACTTTTATAACTAAATTAAGTTACATTGACATTAAGTCAATGGTTGAATTAGATATGTGTGTGTGTGTTTGTAGTTGAACATTTTTGTGTCAAAACAACATACACTGCATATTGTTGTCTTCCCAACATCAATATCAGCCCCATAAGTCAGTGTACTCAATAAGATGTTAGTGTTCAAAAAAGGCAAACAGATGATGGGTTATTACCTGCAGTACACCTGATACAATACAGGTCTCGATGGGATGGGGTGAGTAACATCTTAACAATCTCAAATGCCTCTGGTGACTTGTCTGTTTTTGTGCAAGAGCCAAGGCCCCTGCAGAATACAGTCTTTAGAGAAAACCATATGCTGAGAAAAATAAGTATTCTCTCTAGAATGCGTGCAAGAGTTGCAAACACTTCACATATACCTGCACACACAAATATATGTCTACATGTATTTGCACACATGTGTGTATGCAGTAGGTTAATGTGTAGTCAATAGTGCAGAAATAACAAATATATACAGCTGAAATTGGTTTTAATTTTAATTTACATCAGGTTATGTTTGTTGTTGTAGATTTATTTATTTGATCAAGTCGAATTGTCTCATGTATTTGCATCCTTCTCAACAGATTTGCATTTATACTGAACCAGCTTTCTGTGTTTGTCATATTGTGTGTTTTCCAGATGCCATATATTCAGAACAAAAATTACTTATGATCAATGTTTATCTGGTGTATAGCATTATGTATCGCAAATGTTTGCTTTAACTTTTGAATATGTGTTTTGTGGGTGTTTTGGTGCGCGAGTGTTCTGACATATAGACAGGGTGGGGTTGTGATAGTTCACTAAGCATGAAGCTCCTGCTTTGACTGTATCCAAACTAGCAAAACAAATAAAAAGTAAGTCAAATGGATGTAGGCCTTCTGCATTGCAGATTTGGGCTCTTGTTTTGAATTTTTCTTGTGTTGTGTTCACTGCTGGTTGGACCGGCTGAGGTCACGTGAAGGTTGTTTCACTGGGGAACGCTTGTCCTGATGAGCCTTTAGGTTCACAATCATAGCACAACAGCACCACCATGGTAACAAAACAAGAATACACACGTCCATTTGTTTACATAGAGCACCACCACTATGCAGACTAAAAGAAGATCTATGCAAAATATGCTTAGAAAAACACAATGCTTACAGGATATAAAAATGATTGATGGCTGCAGTTTAATGCATTATTATTGTTTCATTGGTCCTCTCATGTTTTTTATCCTCGGTAAGCTTTGCGTATGCTCTTCTGAAATTCTTTATTTAAGAAACATGTTTCTCTTTAACTCTTTTCTCAGAGCCACCAGGAGCAACTTGTGCAGAGCCAACACCAACTTTTGACTTAAGACAGCCAGTACATCACCATCATGCCCCTGGTGAAATGCTCACAACCAGACACATGGCACGCTTCAACATTTTAGTTTTTTGTTTCCATACAGCGATATTACATAACCGGCAATTAAATTTGACACATAGGATGTCCTCGTACCGTATAACCATATGTCTAAACATATGGTGCAAACCAAAGTTAGACATCACTCCACTCAGCCAAGCAATTTAAAGATACAGAGTTTCTAATTAGCTAAAAGGCTTTGTTATGTGGGTGAGAGTGAAGGATGATGTTAATGACTCAGTAGTAGTTATAATTATGAATGGGCAGCATTTGATTTTAATTTATGACTGTTTAAATGTATTCATGTTCATTTATTATATAGTTTTAAAGTTTATTCAAGTGTCTGATTATTACTAATGATCTATTCATTTCTCTTTGCCTTAGTGTATCATCTAAAGCAGCAGTAATCTCCAAATCCTTACGGTTGAGGCCTAATTTTGTGTCTTTGTTAGTGTTTGTACCAGAGCTGCGCCACTTGATTGTCATGGATCTGAATCTATTGTTTATTTTTCTTGGCAGGAAGTTTGGTTCAGCACTTTTCCACATATCCAGTCACTTACCCTTCAAATGACATATGAAACAGTGTTTACTTTTAATTCTGCCACCTCACTGTGACTTACGCTTCTTAAAGGCACACACGGATGCAGTTATCAGGTAGGCAATATCTATCACATTGTTTAACATGTACAGTACATGTATAGGGCAGATGTGCAGCATATTTTAACATGAAGTACAGAGAAATATATTTATGTTTTAAGCTTTTATTCTTGTTTCTACGAGTGTTTTCAGACCAGCTTTACCCAGCCCTGGGCAGGACGAGACAGAAACAATGTGAAAATACTTTGATGTAAGCACCTGTTTACATCCAGAAGAGCTTGATCACATCTCCCCTGTCAACTTCTGTGACCTGCAGGTGAATGAGTACCACCTGTTGACTTGCTGTTCGCTCACTTGTGATTTAGTTTGCTTTTATTCAGTGTAATTGGGAGGCCAAACCCCTTTGAGCAGCCTAATTGTAAGTGTCTCGCTCAAGAGTGCATGGGTTATGGGAGATATCAGTAACTCCCTAGTTCATGAGCTGCACCACCTGGGATCACCTGTGAAGTTTGTGTTACCCGCTCTGATTGTTAGGATTGCACCACTTTGTATGTGTCGCAGCCTCAGGGAAAAGTGTTTGGGAGTGCACATGCATCATGTGGTCACGTATCTCTCCTGGTTTTACTATGTATTATTTATCATTCTATGTTTTTTAGGTATGTGGTTACCTCATTCATAAGACTGCACTGATGTAGCATATTATATGTTTATATATATTATATATTTATGCATTTAGCAGATATGTTTATCCAAAGAGGATTATACTTTGGTTTAACTTTACATTTTTTATTCTACAAGAAATAAGATTTATTTGTAATAGCAAAAGCCTATCAGCAGCCTATTTATTGTAAAATTACTGGTACTTTGCACCATAATAAAATGCTATCACTACTACTGCATGTGCATGCACAATTGTATTGTTTTCTTACAACAAAGTAAGACATTTGCATGTGCCGCACAGACCCATCTGCAGGGTTTGCATTTTTTTGCATGTTGATTAAGGTCTGTCAATATTCTGGCTTGGATTAGCAGTGACCTAAAAGTAAGTCTGTTGATATTGTAGCCTGTGAGATTTCACAGCCGGTTTCAGTATGCTAACCTTCCCTTCATTTGCAGAGTTTGTCATTTGTTTTGTGCTTTCTCATTTGAATGTTCTGAATGTATTCAGGTTGTGAATCTTGCTTGCCACTCTTCATACAGTACATTGTGAGGGGCCCTAAATGCAGTTCAACTTTAAAGCTGAGGACATTGTTATTGGCTCCAAACAGAGCTAAGGTTCAATTGAAGATATTCATGCTTTGTTTATTAATTTATTAATTATCTAAATGGTAAAAACAAAACCAATTGAATGCAAGTGTGTTTGTCCTCTTGTCAACCATATGTCATTACATATCTTACATTGTTAGTGGAACATTTAAAAACATTCAAAAAGAACATTTTCATAACTCAAAAAATTAATAGAAGATATTTTTCTTGGCTGGGAATATTACCTCCTGCAAGTCATTAAAAGCAAGAAAAGCATGCTGTCGTGGTGGGAGAGAAAATATTAATGTAACCGAGAACTATTCAGAAGATTGATATGCTGTGAAACCAATGCATGCAGGAACTCGAATCTAATCTCATCTAATGTTGCTGACAATCTGCCAAGTGTAGCGTAGACTTAACCGGATTTTTAATTAAATAATTAAAGCCCCCTATTATTAGAGTCTTGAAATAGACCAATGTTTGGCTTAGTTTGAACACATTCTGTGTTGAATTATGCAAACAGAATGTATTTCCAATTCTGTTTGTTATTTAAGATTTTGCATGATCCCATTAAATCATTATGATCAAACATTGATCCGAGTGGTGAACGGATGAAATAATTGCACCATATAACATAATCGTATACTGTTTAACCTTATATCACTGTTTAACCTTATATCTGTCATCAAGCTGAACCACTGTTGTGTTCAAAATAAAATCTGTGGCCTTTTTTCTGATGCAAAAAATAACTCTCCCTTATTGAAACCCCTGTCATGATCATTACCAAACAGCATCAATAGCTGCCCTTCACTCTGCTTTGTTTTAATCATTAGCTTGTGGCTGATTTAATGAATCTTTAAAGGCTGAACCTTAATTAAAGAAGTGAAGCAGAGCTCTGTTGAAATCCTTCAAACACAACAGCACAGGCCACTTCACGTTTGATTAAGATGGATTATTATTGAAAGTGCTGAATGTAGAGATTCCAGAACTACTCCACTGCATTGTCATCGAAACAATGCTACTCGTTTCCCATTCCACTGAACTTTTAGTTTTGAGTGATGGCTTTACATTTTTTTGGCCTTCACATATTCTCTTTGAGTGGCTTTGTGAAAGTTTCTGCTTGTTTTCATCTGTTGCAGGAGGTGTTTAATTGGCCCCACGTTTCACTTCAATGTCCCAGAACTCAACTTTGGGGAGGTGTCCTGGTAAATAAACTTGCACTTGCATTGCTTCATCAATCAAGATGTCATTGTTATTGATTTATGGTTGTTTTGCATATTTGTTATGTATTCAGTAATTTTCTCTTGCTAACCTAAGGTTTCCACAAACACTGGCATGTTGCCTTAGAAACACAAGGGCTCTGTATGTACCAGTGTGGATCAGGTCACTCAGCTGAAAAAAAAATGACTGGACAGCAGGAGACAAAACATTAAGAAAACCTGAAGAGTTTTTCTTATCGCTGACCACAGGCACAGTTTGCACGCTCTAGGTGAGATTGACATCCAGGTACATTCTCTCTTTCTGATTCTAAGCCGAGCTGTCAACATATTATCTCATCTAATACCTTGAAGTGATTTGAATTGATTTCCCTATGCAGAAGAGGACTCCCTCCCACCCATCCACGTTCCAAACATCAACAGTCTCTCAAAAGAAAAAAACTTTTTGTTTTTAAAACTCCATTGACTGTAGTTCTTTAGTGCAGACCTTCAATGCCCCATAACCATCAGACAGCTCAAACGTTTGAAAAAGGTCCCCTGTATTCCATTGAAAGAAAAATGAGAGGTGGAATATATTAGAAAATGTGATAAATGAGGGACTCTTTGTGGGACTGTGATTATCTCGCCCATTCTTCTTTCAATGGTTGCCAGGTACCCTGCGTACCTGTCATGTGCTGGTCTTTTCCCATCAATAGGAGCTGTCAGCATTTCAGAAGGTCTAATCTGTTGGATGTGTCCAGCTTCCTGTGGATGTGGGTTCTGTCTTCTGACAGTGTGCAAATGTGTCTCTCTTGCTCTGTGACATGACTGCGGCTCACCCTGCTTTAATGAGACCTCAGCACAAAAATACATATTAGGGATTTGTGGTTAGTTGTATTAGTGTAATGTAACAATATTCATAGATGTATTACACAGCTGGCTGGCAGACCACCAGACATGTTTCTATTATAGGAGAACAGCATCTGGAGGGGGTTTTGTCGTTCCTCTCAGGCAGCTTTAGTACATTTCTCTGTGACAGTTGTCTGTGATCCCATATGTGCAGTTTTATAGTTGCTAAATGCACTACTGAGAAAGAAATATTGCTATTTAAATGGTTTGAAATAACGTGGTGATTTCTAGAAGAAGATATATATATATATAGACAAGCAGCTGTTAAATGTTCATAATATTACTGTTATATTAATGATTTAAACAATTATATAGTCTATGTGGTTTGTAAAGCCTAATTAATTGAAATTTTTATGAAGTGTATCGTTTGTGTTACAGTTAATCTTATTCTCCAGCACTGAGCAAGACTGCAATATTGCTTTTAATGCTGAATGTTCAAGGTGACAGGGAGGAGGTTTTTTTGTGATGTACTGAAAAATATTATATATATATAATTGTACATTGGTGTGATAGCATAGAATGTGTGCTACTGAGAAATTGACTGAAATGGAATTTGCTCTTGCATTTGAAATTTGGGAATTCTGTTATTTATGTTATATTTATGTATTTATAAATGTAATTTTTAAATATTTTGCATTGTAGTTTGCAATCTTTGAATTATGTCACATCTTACTATGCCTGTAGCTTAGAAAATTCTAGATCTAAGAATGTGCCATGCAGTGCCTCGTCAGACTATAATTGTTTTTTTGCAGTTTCATCAGCATTGACATTAAATCTGCATAAAATATATTGTGCCATCTTCACGCTGCTTTTCCTCTGTGTTTCTTTTAATGGTCAAAATGATTTGTTAACCTGGTTTCTGTTGCAGTTCAAGACCAAGTTATTTGATGAGATTTAATGGATAAAATTTTAATGCATCCCTAGATAACCCCATATGTCACCTCCTGATTTCTATAGGAACTTATCCTTTCCTGTGTTGGCCAGGGTCCCTCAGTCTCCATCACTATTGCCAAGCTGAAGTTTTGGCATTCTGGTACTGACCGATATCCCAAAGACATTACAGCTGTCAATGACTCTCCAATCCCGGCCAGATTACCCGCTCAAATGTGACAGAAGGGATCTCTTATTTAACTTTTACAAAGAGCTTTAGTACTTCTTTCTTATAGACCCTATCAAGCCAATTTCCTCACCTGATCTTCCTGTTCTCATTGCACTCTACTGAATAATTGATAAATGTGTTGATAAATGGCTGATGGTGTAATATAACAGAAATTTCAATTTGGCTATATATGCCAAAACATTTTAAGGTTCTTCCCTTATGTATGGTCAAGCTGATGTTATTGATGTATTTGGTCAGAAATGTGTTGTTTTATTGCAATTTTACAAATATCTGTCTTCACAGATAGACAGAGAGGCATTGCAAGTATGGCTGTCTAGTAAGATGACTTCCCTGAAGGTCCTTAATAAAAACAGTTGTAAGTCTTAATTTCTCCTAATTTACATTTTTCCATTTGATATTCTGTATGTTCAATAGTTTTTTTCCCGGCACTACAAAACTGAGTATTGGACTAAATTAATTTCTGAAAGGATTGCGTGCCACACACACACACACACACACACACACACACACACACACACACACACACACACACACACACACACACACACACACACACACACACACACTAAAACAACTTTTATGGACAGACACTTATAAAGACTAATATTCAGGCCTCGTTAGAATGTGAGCTGACACTCATCTGTAAACTGATCCTGTCTTCCCCTGTAATGCGGCGGACTTTCATAAGTCCAGAGTTTTTACAAAACATTTTCCAGCTTTAGTCGAACTTGAATTCCATTACAGACGTTCGATAGCGTGGCTGAGTGCCAGACAGATGCTGACAGCAGTGCCATATGAATGTAAAATACTTGAGAATAAATTCTTTCTCTGTTACACTTCCATCTGTTCCTGTGGTTTCTGATAAAGTGAGTTTTTGGAAAGGGGTGTTCTCTCAGGAGATCATTCTTTGGTTCTATTGTAAAGCTCTGCAGAACGATAAAGTTCAAAGCAATCAATGGTGTTAAACCTTCTAATGCAGGTCTGATCTGATTATTGAAATTTCAGCTGGCTTGTTCTTCACTTGATTCCTCTCTCAAGGGGAAATCGTCCCAACCTCGATCTAGCACCCTATCGACCGGCTCGTCTATCTCTCTTCCCCTTCGCTATCTCTCTCTCTCTCTCTCTCTCTCTCTCTCTCTCTCGCTTGCTTGCCGCTCTATCTTTCAAATGAAGACATACAGAGTGATCTGTGTCTCCCTGCTGACCCTGCTATATTCAGACACAGTTCAAATGATAGGGTCCTTCTCTACCTCCTCAAGTGCACTTCCTCCTTGCTGAATGTTGAATCTGCTGTTTCCTGCTCCAAGGGCAGCCTCTGCCTGCTGCTGATGATTATGTTGAGTCAAGTCCTTGCCTTGTCCTGGGATTATCAGAGTAAACTTGAAACGCGTTTGTAAAGTTGTTTACACAAACTGAAAGTATACGTTTATACTAAACAAAGCTTTATTGTATTGCAATACATTTATATACTGTACAAAAAAAATCACAGCATGGGATGTATCCTTATACTGTATGTGTTTACCCTTTAGTCAATATCTGTCTCCAGAATTATTCATGTGGTGCTGCAGAAACTTACAGTTGAATGAACATGAGATATGAGTGTTGCTGATAGTACATAATCAGTAGTCATGATACACCTCTGCATGTTTCTGGCTCCTGGCACTAGACTCCTGACCAGACTCTAATACACCGTCTGCCTCACAAACACAGTCTTTGCCACACACAAACATACACAACTTCATTTCTTAAAAAGATCCATATCAGTCCATGAAGTCCATATCGGTTTAAAGAGTTTGTCTGAAAAGTTTAGGCGTTCAGACCAGCTTCACACGACCTTCCAGAATTCAGATTCAATTGTGGCATCCTGTTGTCAAATCGTTTTGTATAATGATTTCTTAGGTGCAACTGTCAATAATAATTGTAGCTCAAATCAATATTTCATGTGTTTTTTTAATCTATTTGGTAAGCAGCCATGTAGTGACATGGTCATTGTCAGATGGTCATTGTTAGTACACTTACTACTCTTAGTACATACTGACTGTTTGCTCACTTAACCTCTTGCAGAGAGTAATGAGATGGATGATAAATGTGCCAAAAGCTATGTACAGACATCAGGATGAGCCACATTCTTAAGATAAATAAAACGCTATTAATCAGAATCTCTTAACATACCAACATCTATTCTCCTGACTCAGTCAGAAAATCCCAATTAAAAGTAAATGTGCAAAACATCAATCATGTTGGTGCAGTATGAAAATTGATTTTAATCCTCAGCCAACAGTTTTGGAAAGTAGTGGTACACATTAAGCTGATGCTGGAGGGCTGTGTACTTTTGGACACAAGGAGGTAAGACAAGCTGACTTTTTTGTACAATGCTACAGTAAACAGTAAAAGAAGATAATAAACGGAAATAATGAAATGTGCATGGAAAGTATTTGCCAGATTTAACACTCCTGCTCAAACAGTGTGTTTATAGCTTAAAACTAATAGATGATTTTGATTCATGTCTCTCTTTCAGATGATCAGATAAACGTAATCCTGCTGGCTGGCACACATACACGTATGCTATCACAACATGGCTACTCATTAAACAACCATGTGCAATTACAAGACTGAGATAAGATTTTTGCTGAGCGGATGGCATGTGAGTGGCAGATGAAACTGTGTTCCCTCTGGGAGGGAATGATCATTCATATTTTTCCTCACCTGTGAAAAACTCTTTGTCAAGCAAGAGATATGCTTTTGCATGCTGCAGAAAACATCTTGAGTGTAAGGCAACGATTAACTACTGTTTATAGAAATTATGTCTAATACACACTATGTAAACGAAATAAAAACCTAATGTTAGTGAAATCATTGATTAACATGTAAGTCAATTAAATGCAAAAAGAAAATTGAGGAAGTAGTAAAGGTTACTATCTGTTGTCTACAATGTATGCAGTCGTGAGTACGACTCATTCAAATAAGCTATTCAAATGTACATCTCATTTGCAAAATGATCGTAAGTAAGCTGAGATAGCAGATTGGTTTTAAGCCCACAGCTCTGCATTGATGCCCTGCATCTCATGTCCTTTTCTGTTTTAAAAAAAGCTGTATAAGCACAGTGAGCTCAAGGGGAACCATCATTATAATGAAAATGATTTTCTGTCTGCTTTATTTCACTTTTATTGTCTCACTCAACACACACACACATACAACATACCCACCCATCACATTTCTGTTCTCTGATTTTTGAGCAGCCACACACTTCTTATATCTTCTGACAGCTGCTTTTAGACACCTTGCATCTCTAAACATGTAAATTTATTTGTGTCATTCTTTTATCTGATTCTGTCCCACCTGTCTGTGTTTTGACAGCGCATGCTGCTAGATTTACGTAATGCTTCTTTAGTGGAGCTTGGAGGAATAAAGCAATTAAAGAGGGCGAGTGGGGAATGGAGAAAGAGAGAGAGAGGGAGAGATGGAGTAGTAATGGAGGAAGAGGGAGGCTTTTGGAATAGGAGCAGGTATGAGACTTACTTAAAAAAACACTTAAACATTTACATGAATTAATTTAACTGAAGTCAAAAATATGATTTATTTGACTGTATCTTCCTGAATGCATTAGATCATATCAACAGAAGTCATTTTGGGTCAGACCAAACAAAAGGACAAAAAAACAGATTAAACAAATTTATTTTTTTATTTAAAGGGATAGTTCACCCAAAAGAAAAAATTATTTTATTATTTACTCCCCTTCATTTCATGGTAAACCTGTATGACTTTCTTGCTGCAGCAGAACACAGAAGAAGATATTTTGCAAAACGCTGGTTACCGGCACCCATTCACTTTCATAGTATGAACACAAGGTTCAATGGAAGTCAATGGGTGCCGGTATTGTTTGGTTGCCAGCGTTTTGCAAAATATCTTCTTTTGTGTTGCACAAAAGAAAAAGGCATACACAGTGTTTGAATTACATGAGGGTGAATTCATGATGACATGATGTGCAGGTACAATTTTAAATTGGCATCCTTTGATTTGACTTGTGGATCTGAATTGTTTGCCTTTTTGAAGATATAAGTCTATCAAAAAATCACTTTAAAGTTATTGTGTGTAATTTTTTGCACCAGAAGTATTATTTTTCCAAATACCTCCATCTTGTCAGTTGTTTAAAGCAAACAGCCCTCCACAAACTCACACTATTGGCTTAACCAATGTCCATAAGTGGCTTACTTAGAGTTGACTCTGCACATTAATCTTAAATTGAACAAAAGAAGGACATTAAAAGTCATAAGGATGATTAATTTAGTTTATAGATTGTAGTTGTGTTAGAATATTAGTAGCACAGGTGCTTCTCTTTATATTTTGAGCTTGGTTTGATTGTGATGCCCTTCAGTTTAGAGCCAGTGAACTTTCAGTGCAGCCAGCCACAGAAAGCGGCACATGAAGTTTGGACCTAAGCTGATATTTAGCAATTCAAAGGCTGCTTGAACAACTTCTTGCAAAAATGTTCAAGGAGTATTGATTTTTCTCTGGACAACAACAACATTAAAAATAATTTTGGGGCGAATGAAATGATTCTTTCTTCTTTACCTCTAAAGATAAAGCAATCAATGCTTTAATTCAATACTCTGGTTTTTAAAGACGGACAGATAAGCCCTGCAGGCCTTGTGAGGACTTAAATCTGCAATTTTCCACAATTGAATAAAAGTGTGATAATGTATGACAGATTGATGCAGCTGATGGTATAGCGTGTAGTGGAACATCATGTAATCAAATAACGGATAATTTACAGTCTTCACAGTCAAATGGCACACTGCAAAAAGTGTCAGACATTTGTCTGCAATGTTCTACAATCGCCATTAAAGAAACTGTGTGAATGGTTTCAGATCCAGCAAAAATACGTCAGCGCTTCCTGCATTTATAGGGGATCTGATAGAACCATATATCTGCTCCAACATTGGTTTCCTGATCAGAATTAAAATGCATTGTGCGAAGCTTAATAATAAATCTCATCTGTCAATAGCTAAGTGTTACGTTTTTATAGTTTTAAATAGTTATTTAGTGGCTGTCATGTCCTGCGTCGAATAAATCGACAGATCCTTCTGTGCCGAATACCACAGCAATTCATCCACCTCCTGCGTGAGGCAATAAGAATATGACCTTTAATATCAGTACAGCAGGGCTTTCCACATGCATTGTCCAGCCTGCTAATTAAAAGCCTATCAGTAATTAAACCGATGGTGAAACCACTGTTACTCTTTGATCCGATTGGGTTCTCGGCACATGGCGGATGTTGTGCTGATGGACGGTCTTAATATTTTCTGCGGCTGATATGAAACTAATTGCTTTTTTCCTTCATTTTTGATAGTTTTTTTTGATGTGGATTGCCAAGGGATTGAAAGACTCATGGGGGAAAGAAGAAGAAGAGCGCGAGAAGGCACGGTGGGAGCTGTTAGAGACGGAAGTTGACGGCGGGATGGACCCAAACAGGTCCGAGAACACATTTTGTGTGAGATCGGAGGCTGTCAATTCCCTCAGGCCACACTAATAATACAGTAAACAGGAACTATGATACAGGAACTGTACATATAAAGTGGGATGTTTACACTGGACCTCGTCATGTTAGCAGACCTCTGTGATGTAGTGCGTGTTTCTAGCTGAACATTTCTTCAGGGACTTCAGTGGAATGGCTTCATTTCAGAACACCTGCACCAGTGTTTCCCTTCACTGCGTTTGTATGTAAAATGCTTTCAGTGCCTGTATATGTGTGCAGAGATGTTGGGGAAAGCTACTTGCTGACACACACAAGAACAATGTACATTTTAGATGGATTGTACAAAAAAGACTTTTTCTTAGATGTGGATGGTGTTTTCTGCTTTTTATCTGCTGTAAGTAATCGCTTCTTGTTTGTAAAAGAAAATCAATTGGATCGTTTACTTTTTATTACACATACAACACTGCCCCCTGCTGACTTTGCTTATTGGCTCTCTCTCCCACACACACACACACATCATAAACAACATGCCCAGTGTTCAATGCAAGTTTGCGTCATGATAGTATTAACAAGGTTTTCATTTGATCTGCTTTTCTGGCTGCAAGGCAGTTGCAATGACACATTACTTCCATAAATACACTCATCTTGCTGTATACATTCCCATTTAGGCTACACCTTTCTTCACAACGTTAGATTTCCTGTATGAAAATTTTCCTCGGGCAAATTACACACCCATTCAATTATTTATTGCTTTATATAATTAATGTCCCTCTTGACAGACCCAATTTAGTTCCTGTTTCACCTCTAGGGCAGGAAAAAGAAAACGAAAGGTAAGAGATATTAAGATCTGATGCTGTGTGAAAACTATTTCAGCAGAGAAACTGACAAGATTAACCCTCACTTAGACAAGGAGGAACTGAATAAATTAGAGCATTTGACATTCAGTGAGGTAAAGGAGGTATACCTTGCTATTTTCCAAAAGTGTCACATACTGTATTGCATTTTTTCTTCAATTCAGTAACTCCCTTTAAATCTTGCGGTGCTATTTAACAGGTCTTTAATATCTTGTCACTGTATGGAGAACCGCAAACTGGTGACCTTCTTGTTTCTTGGTCATGCTGACATCAGTGCTCATGTGTGGTGATTTGTGAGATGGAGGGAGGGCCCACCTATGAGATCACATTTAAGGGTCAAGCCTCTTTTGCTTCATATACCTTTTCTCTAAAGGTCTATAAATTTTACTAGAAAAACAGTAGGACTGTGTGTTCATTTTTTACTGTTTGCATTATGAACATGAATGATGCCTCAAATGTTATTAACAGACCCACAGTAACTTTAAGTTATTGGCCAAGGCACCATACATCTTCATATGAGCTAAATTAACCTTATAAAACAATTGCTCATCTGAGACCAACTAAATCAATCTGAGACCAAAGGAGCTTCAAGATCGTTTGAGATTTAATGAATTTCTGTGTGTGCTTCAACTTTTGCTTCTATCAAGTATATTTGAAAGGAGGCCAACAAGTCTCCTTAAATCAAACACAGTCATCCTTTGCCAGCTCACAGACAGGTAGAACAGTTTAAATATGGCTGACCTTGAACTGGCTCAGTACCCTGCGCAAAAATTCAACTGTTTAATCCCATTTCGTCTCTGGTGTGTAGCCAGTCTGAAAGAGAAACATGTCTTTAATCCAATTGAGGTCTGAAGATTTTATTTGTGAGCAAATAGTGAAACTGTTGAGGAAGAAACTCTGTGTTGCTCTCTGATTGCTTATTGATCTGATTTTTTGCTGTACTTACGCAATGCAGTTTGTAGTAAAGATTAGAAATTGCAGGTTTTGTTGCATGATGGATATTTTTATACTGTGAAGTCCACTAAGACCACCAACAAACAGATCAAGTCAGACATTTTTATTATGATTTAAAATTAACTAAAGAGTATTTCACTATTTTCTGTCGCTTTGTGATATGTCTTGAAGAGTATGAAAAGAATAAACAGACTACCAATCTACTAGCTACATAAAACTGTGTGAGTGCTTTAATAGGGTTGCCACAAGATGATAATTCAGCAGAAGTAGTCTGGTCTTATGAAGAAGATGCTGTAAAAGCTTATTAGGTTTTCTTAACCTTATTATCTTTTATGGCTAGTATGGAGATATACGGCTCCTTGTTAAAAATCAAGGGATGGGAGATACCTGAAAATGACTATATATTCCCACTGTGAGTCCTAATTAAGTATCTAATGATGCAATCCTTTAAAGCCTAATGTGAATGGACTGTGACCATTATTGGCGCCTTGTAAATATTATATTGCAAATAAATGCAAATGTGGAGTAATATTGTGCATACTATAAACAGTGTGTGTTTCTATGATGCACTGCTCATTGTAAAGGAAAATACAACAGCTGTACAGAAACAGCTCCAAGTCAGCAGAATCCATTAACAGTTTGCACAACTTACTCTGCAAGTAAATCCATCTAATCTTATTAACATATAATCCCAGTTATGGAGAAATATATCTGTTTCTGGTAAAGATTAGACTATTATTGGAGTCATTTTCTATTATACTGTATCTATAACATATTTAACAATAACAAATACATGATTTAACAAGTAAATCATGTATATCTAGTCAAGTATACTTTAACATAAGCCTAACACTGTTTAAGAAATACAAGTAATTTATAAAAGCAAGCAATGACTTCAACACAATCCAGCGTTTATAAAAGCAGATATTTATTGTATTTACAGACATAAAATAAATGAATACATGTGTATGTTTATTCTCACATCTCTAAACAATAATTAAATAAAGAAAGTAAGAATAAGTCAGTAAGGTAAAACGAAATCATTAATGTTTACATAGGCTACAAGTCCTTCTCTAAGCAGAGGAGAAAGCACGTGCTGGAGTAGAGCGCGCACAAGCCACACACCCACTAAAGGAATACGAACAGTTAAGATACAAAAAGTCTGATTAACATTCATCTGTTTCTTTATTTACGTTGTATTGCGCATTACTTCTGAAAATAAACAAAGTGCACACCACTAAGAACGTATTCTTTCCTGTTATCATTAATCCCCTGAAATAACCTGCGCATCAAGACTCACCGTCTGCATCAAAATATTTCCAGATATCCATTGAACTGGAGGCTGCTGTCTCTTGTTTGCCATGTTTTAGTGTATCTGTCCTACTGTCCACAAACAAATTCCTGGGTGAACTTTTACACAATCAGAATCCAAATCACACTGTAACTCCCTCAGTGCTACACAAGGGCTTTTAAACAAACGGAGTGCTTGCAATCCTGTGGTGGTCATGAGGTGGCGCAGTAGTTCCAGTAACTCTGCTCTCCAACCTAATTTATAGCCTGTATGTGACAGCTATGATGACAAACATGACGAGAGGTCGAGGTACCTGCAATTTAGGAAAAATCATTTTAGTTTGTATTCTACAGAACATGAGTTGATAAGCCCACTGGACTTATTATGTTTTGTGATTTTGTGTTTGTAGACTTCTGCTAACTTTGTCAGATAACTGGGGAGCGCATTCTTATAGTTATTTCATGAGAAGTTGTCTTTGCAGCGCGTCACTAACCTTCCTACATGCGCGCTCACGATAACGTGCACGTTCTTGCGCACAGCGCACATTTGAGAAACAGCGACTTCTACACAGATTTGTACCAAAATCGTTGCGATTTGCGTGGTCGCATTGAAGCTGCACAGTGACGCTTACTATGGTCACAGAATACGATGGTCACAGAATTTGGTGTAACACTGTTTACAAACTTAAGGCACACGGAAGTTAGGGTTACAGGTGACTTGCCAATAGCGTGGACCCAAAACTTTCAGCCAATCTCGCATCGTCTTCAAGCTCGTCCACCAATCGAGCGCGTTATTACACTGTTGCTATAGTAACAGCGGCCATGGTAACCACCAAGCACAAGTGCTGTAAAGTAAGCTACCGCACAGAGCTTACTGTAATTCTGCTTTTACGTACTTCGGTAATTTTATTCGTTCAACAACTTGGTTGTTAGATATGCTGTTATTTAATAAGTGCCATATTATTTTGTCTTGTGTGGAAAAACAAAACTTATCGATATAGGAAGCAGCGTGTGAATGGCGTCTAGTCACCTGCATTTATTAAAACATTTCTCGCACCTGTTTACTTTGCTTGTCATTTTTTGTCACGTGAGAAAACTACACGTTTTTGTCACTAGCATCTGACTTCGCCTTGCACCAAGATTTTGAATTCAAGTTCACACGAGAAAATGCAAGTGGGATTTAAAACAAAAGTGGTGGCACCCCGAAACCCCAAGCTAGTTAAACGGGAGGCAAACAATGGCCTTAAGGTGAGTCCCTACTGTATATATTCAGTATGTGGTTATACCTATCATTTAGTAAAATCCCTGCCTTTTAGTACAACACGTGAAGTTTTTAAAATGAGAATGCATAATTTCATTGTGATTAATGCATAAAAATCTGTAAATGTTTTTGTAAGTGGGTTCCATCAGTATATGCTCAAGAAATGTCTCGGACTACAGAAGAGAGATTAGCAAACACCTATGAAATGCATCCGCCCCGGATTCTGGAGCTCTTAGACATAACTGAGACTACACATCAGAAGGTAAGATGTTATAAGTTTAGCAAGCTCTGCTTACAAAGATTAATACATTTTATTTATGTATCTTGTTTTAAGTATAGCATGTTGATCAAGATCACCTCTCAGACTTAACACTTTTTAAGCAGTAAAGCTGACATGTGAATGATATAAAGCTGTGTTTCATATTAAACATATTCCTTTCTTCATGGTTAAGTCTTTCTGATGATGGAAGTGTCATTAGAAGATTTTGTAGTTTTGCATTTTATCAAATTTCTGCTTTAAGTTAGAGTTTGACTAGTGCTTTTTTTAGTTTGTTTCAATAGATTTGGACCAGGCCATGTTCCAGCCTTATCCATCTGAGATTGTGTTCCAGAATTATACACCATTTAATACATACAAGGTGCCTTTAGAGCTGAGAAACAGTGACAAGGTGACTTTCATGAATTTGTTTATAAAACAAGATATACAACACAACAGTTTTACAGTGTGTTTTATTACCTTAAGCAATGTATACTGTATGTATACTTAAGCAATATTGTATTAATTTTGACAAATTTGTTTGCTTGAAAATGCTTAGGAACTCCCTAAACAGACAAGACAGCATTCAAATCTTAAGCAAGAAATAGAAATTACCAGAATTTATGAAGACCCTTGCAGACATATTTTCTCCTTTTCACAAAGTAGAGATTTGTGTTTAATTGTCTGTGCATCTTCTGTTTGTATATCTAAGACATGTCTATAGCTACATATTTCAGACAATTAAGATTTTTTTTGTAATGATCACAAGCTTTGACGTGATCATGTTTTTGCTGACATCTGCAGGTCCCTAGACTGGTAAAGGTGATTGAAGATGACTCACTTTATTTTAAAGTGGTCAGCTCACTAGATGTCAGTAGGAAGGTGGCACCAGGCATGGCATCTATATTCACCATCCTATTCACTCCAGAAGAGAACAAGGTACAATTTATTCTCTGTTTAATTAATCTGTTAATCTGCATTAGCCTGTATACTATTATTTATACATATAATGTTTATTACTTATATGTATAATATTGTTTATTATTGTTATAAAGTGATACCATTTTCTACATTTGCTAATTATAACTTGTCTAAATAAATGTTATGTCTTGTTCTGTACATTACCTTTGACTTTCAAATGTTTTTAATTTTAGGATTACATCCACAGACTCATTTGTGTAACTGAACGTGAGAAGTTTGAGGTGCCCATTCGAGCAATTGGGCCTCGTGCCATCTTGGACTTCCCAGATAGTCTGAATTTTCCAGTCTGTCCAGTGAAATGCTTGTCCCAGAAAACTATTTTTGTGCGTAATATTGGAAAGTGTGAGGCTAAATTTCAACTAAGAACATGCGGGTAAAATAGAAACAACCATTTTTTTCAAAGGGACACAAATATTATGATATTTAAATAATTGTTTGTGTGCATTAACAGCAGTTTTTATTAGTGACTGTGTCTATAATAATTTATGTTTTCAGTCCATTTTCTGTGGAGCCTTCAGTAGGGACTCTTGATGTTGGCCAAGGAATGCAGGTTACTGTTCACTTTTTTCCTAAAACCACAGGAGATCACAGTCAGGATTTGCTGTTGCACTACCACTCAGGTAATTACTGCTTAACTTCTCTTTCTTCTCCACACGCACAATGATTGCAACACTGTTGTATTTTGCTATGACTATAGTTAATAGCCTTTACAGGTTTGGTTTGGTTCTGGAGAAACAGCTCTCTGCATTCCCACTTGCCTCACAAATGCCTGTCTTGGGTCTCTGCAGGTGCTTTGTCTGTACTGTATAGGCAAAACACGCCCTTTCATCTTGTCATGCATTTTCTTATATGAAGGCGCAAAGCTTAACCCAGACTACATCAAAGTGTCTTTTCTTGTAGAGCTTCAGGGATCTGTCATATACTATTGGACAAAGAGAGGTCCGGTTGGAAAAAAAGCAAGAAAAATTTAATCACATCTTTGATCTTAAGTTTATACAATATCCTTACGGTGCCATCAGTGACCAAACAATTTCTTTTAGACTATGATGTGTCCAGTTAAGATCTATCTGTGTTACTCATTGACACCAAATATGAATTGCCAACTCGAAATTGCATACTGTTTTGACTGTCCATAAATAATGCACTGCAAAACTGAAGGATGTTGTGTATCTTTTTAAAGCATCACAGACATGGATGAGTTATGTAATCTGTCCTACATTGTAGAAGCCTTTCAGTTGTTTTGTTTGATATCATCTGCTGTATTCAGGATGCAGAGTTTGTCCATTGATTTTAAAATATACATAAGGAGCAAAAAAGCCCCAAGCAGCAGCTGTGACAGTGGGACAAAGTGGGGTAATACACACAATATATACAGTAAAAGCTATTTATTTCACAGGACACTTCATCTGCTTTCCCTATACAATAATTTAATGCATTTCTTTAGAAACTGGCCATGTATAAGAATGCATATTTATTTTATATAAATACTGTTTCAACTGAAGCAACTAAAAAAGATTCCATATAACTTCTTTTCTCTCATTTCAAGGTTGATAATCAGAACTATTTTTGCTCCAGGTACATCAGGTAGATGTGCTGGAATTAACAGAACCTTCTGTTATGTGACATGCTTGCATAACTGGGCATCCGCTGTAGAGACAATGCTCCAGGCTCCTGTTTATTCTGTTTGGACTCATTGTCTACTGTGTAGCACAAGACATTGTTTGGATAACCGTTATGTGTTGTTCCCATTTTGGTTTACTTAGAATATGAATGGAAATTAAATTATTGTGTTATGGGATTTTTTAGTTTTTTTGTGTTCAGAACTTTATTCCTTTTTAAGAAAAGGAGAATAAAATCTCATTTATCTTATTGTTAATTTTACCTGTGAATAATTCACTATAGACAGCTGACCCATATATCAGTGTGTATATGTTGGTAAGACTTCAGTGTTTAAAAAAAATGCAAGGTTGATAAGTTAGTTTGCAATAAACCTGACACAGTACAGGTTTTGATGGGATAATGTCTTAACAATTTTAGCTGCCTCTGGTGACTTGTCTGTTTTTGTCCAAGAGCCAAGGCCCCTGCAGAATAAAGTCATCAGAGAAAACCATATGCTGAGAATAATAAGTATTCTCTCTAGAATGTGTGCAAGAGTTGCAAACACTTCACATATACACACACACACAAAAACTATATGTGTACCTGTATTTGCATACAAAGAAGTGCATGAGTGTTCTGACATATAGACATATAATCATCATAGGTTGTGATGATTGCATTAGCATGAAACACTTTAGTTCTTTAAATGTAGTGAAACTAGCAAAACAAATAAGAAGGGTTCAAATGGAGGTACACGGAGGCCTTCTGGACTTTTGTTTTGAATTTTTCTTGTGTTGTGTTCACTACTGATTGGACCGTTTCACTGGGGAACGCTTGTCCTGATGAGCCTTTAGGCTTACAATTATAGCACAATGGCACCACCATGGTAACAAAACAAGAACACGCACATCTTTTTGAATACACACAACACCACCACTATGGAGACTAGAAGGTGGTCACACAGTACCAATCCTTTAATTGCCTAATTGGGGAAAACATTAAAGTTGTTTTAACATACACAATTTAATCCATTATTTTTATTTCATTACCTTTTAGGAGAAGATATCCAAATCAGGCTGTATGGAGTTTCCACGGATATAAACGTAGGATTGGACACAAACTCTGTGATTATAGAGAAGACCTACATCTCCTTGGCTAACTACCAGAAAGTGGCAATAATAAACAGTAGTGATTCTGTTGTGCATTACCAGTGGAAGGACTTTTTCACTGAGGAGGAAGAAGAACAAGACAAATTAAGGTTTGGCTAGTTTGACTTCCATGAAGTTATTTTAATAATTAGTAAGATTGAGTTTTTTCTCTACCTGTCGTCTTGTCTTTCTCTCACCTGTAGGCTTTCCTCAGAATTTAACCCAAAAGATGATGAGATGAAGCAGTTCCTGACAGAATACACTGATTCCTCTTTGCAAGCTTCTCTTTCACACTTTTCTCAGAGCCTTCAGGAGCAACTTGTGCAGACCCAACAGCAGCTTTTGGCTTTAGACAGCCAGCACATCACCATGATGCCCCCGGTGTGTTGCTCACAAACAGACAACAAGACCACAACCTTCAACAATTTTGTTTTTTGTTTAACACACTGCAATATTACAAAATCGGCAAATAAATTTGACTCCTAGGATGTCTGTTCCATATAACCGTATGTCAAAACATATGGTGCAAACCAAAATTTTACATCATTCCACTCACTAGTCTTTTTTTTAGTCACTACATTTTTCATGATAGTTATTGTTGGTGATTTGGCTGTACTGATCACAGGAAGGAGAAATCTGGCCCAACAGCACTGCAGAGGTGACCATCATCTTCAGACCCCAGGAAGCCAAAGTCTACCAGCAGACTATTTATTGTGAAATTACTGGTACTTTGCAGAATTAATTTTATTAACACAGGATTTGACTTTATTTACTTGTTGACTAAGGTCTGTTAGTATTGTAGCTTTTAACCCATAATTATCCCAGTAAGATTTCATGTATATGACAGAATGTCCCTGTTTTTATTATAGTAACCTTTCCTTTATTTGCAGAGATTGTTATTTGAATGTTCTTTATGTACTCAGGTCGTGAATCTCGGTTGCCACTCTTCATAGAGGGAGAGGGTATAGGCCCCAAACTGCAATTCAACTTTAACTTTTTAGAAATGGGAAACATTGTTATTGGCTCCAAACAGAGCTATGAGGTACCGTTTTAGATATCTGTGTTTAATTGTTATTTGAGCTTTTGCCTAATCAAATTGTCCCGGTTGTTTTAGATTAAATTTTTAGTTAAAATTATTTCTTTAAAATGCACACATACACATAAAATATTTCCATTATACATTGTGTTCGGTACTGACCCTCAGATTTTGTGTTCCTTCTGTGTTTCTGTTTTTCAGCTGCTTCTGAGCAATAAAGGGTTGATAAAGGGAACATACAGACTAATCCAGCCTAGTACCACATTGGGTCTTTGCTTCTCTGTCAACGCTTCTGAAGGCATGATCCCACCCGGAGCCTGCCGGACACTGGAGATCCACTTCTCTGCTAACCAACTAGGTGTCTTCTCTGAGGAGTTACAGTTCAGTGTGGAGGGAAACCCTGAACCAGTCTCTGTCACATTCAGGTGTTTTTCACATATGTTTATAAACTTCAACCTTCAATTTGAAGTATTGTTTTGACAGTTCAAGACATCATACTGAAAAAATGAGCAACTGCTATGTTTTAAACAAAAACCATGGGCTTTTGTCTGACCCTTAATCAAAACCGCTGCCATGATCATTACCAAACTGCATCAATGGCTGTCCTTCACTCTGCTTTGTTTTAATCATTAGCTTGTGGCTGATTTAATGAATCTTTAAAGGCTGAACCTTAATTAAAGAAGTGAAGCAGAGCTCTGTTGAAATCCTTCAAACACAACAGCACAAGCCACTTTGCATTTGATTTGATTAAGATGGATTATTATTGAAAGTGCTGAATGTAGAGATTCCAGAACTACTCCACTGCATTGTCATCGAAAAATATAAATACTAATTTCCTATTTCACTGAATTTAACCTCAGTGACCCCTTTTGTTTTAAATGATTACTTTTAAGTTTTCTTTGGCCTTCACCTATTTTTCTGCACCTTATTTTTTAAGTTTCTGCCTGTTTTCATCTGTTGCAGGGGGTGTTTAATTGGCCCCACGTTTCACTTCAGTGTCCCAGAACTCAACTTTGGGGAGGTGTCCTTTGGTAAATGAACTTGCATTTGCATCGCTTCATCAATCAGTATCATTGTTATTGATTAATGATTTGCAAATTTGTTATGTATTCAGTAATCTTCTCTCACTGACCTTAGGGTTTCCACAAACGCTGGAATGTTGTCTTAGCAACACATCATTGGTGCCTATGAGCTTTGAGCTCCGCATCCCTGGAGACGGCACAGGACAGACCAGTATAACCAGTGCGGATCAGGTCACTCATCTGATCAGAAATGACTGGACACCAAGAGACCAAACTGGTCGGAAACCTAAAGAGTTTCTGCTATCACTCACCACAGGCACAGTTCGTGAGCTGGGTGAGGTTGACATCCAGGTATGTTCTCTGTTTTCTGATGCCGAGCTGTCAGTGTATTATCTCATTTTAATACCTTCAAATGTCTTGAATTGATGTACCCACAAAAATACATATTAGTGTTGTTGTAATTAAAAGAGATTTAAACAATTACAGTATGTAGTCATACCTGATGTTCTGTAAAGCCTAATAATTGGTTATGTACAATTTTAGTGTATCTGTGTATTTTTGTTACAGGTAACCTTATGCTCCAACACTGTGCAAGACTACAATCTGGCTTTAGTGCTGGATCTTCAGGGTGTCGGGGAGGAAGTTTTTGCTCTCCCAGTCAAAGCCAGGTAGAGTATTCACTTTCATTGGAAAAATTAGGTAGTTTGATGGTCTCCAGGCACAAATCTTATCTCTAAATGTCTTTGTAGATGTATCGTTCCTGATGTAATCCTTGAGAACCCCATTCTTCAGTTCCAGCATGTTTTTCTGGGTCATCCCTATGAGCAATCAGTTACGCTTATCAATGACACTGATCTCCCTGCATGCTATGGACTTCTGCCACAGGTAATTCTGCAAAACACACAAAAATCATAATGTTATTGTTACTGCCCTTTAGAAAGTTCTACATATGATATTAGATATTATAGGGTATCTTTACATTACTGGATTTGTGTTTTGCTGTATGATACAAACGTACATGTTTCTCTGTGTAGCCCTGTGATGAGGAACCACCTCTTCAATATTCAAGTGGTCATCCGCGAGGAGTCATTCAGCCTCACAGTACTGAACAGATTCCATTACTTCTCCTGGCCAAGACGGTGGGTAGCATGCAGCAAACAGCTCACATCGCTATACTAGGCCGTCAAGGTCCACCATTGGTAAGTATGCGCGTATGACGCATTGGTAAGCGCATTAAAATATTAGTGATTATGTTAGCCAATGTAAGTTGCTTCTTCAACATTTGATTTTAATGCATCTCTAAATAACCCTATGCCTCCTGATTCTTTCCATAGGAGCTTCTCCTGTCTTGTGTTGGCCAGGGTCCCTCTATCTCTATCTCTGACACAAAGCTGAACTTTGGCTGCATTCTGGTACTGACTGATGTCCCAAAGACTTTACAGCTGTCAAATAACTCTCCAATCCCGGCCAGATTTCTTGCTCAAATGGTGGGTTCTAGTGTGACAAAAGGGTCCTCTGATTCTCCTTATACAAAGAGCTTCAGTACTGTTTCCCTAGGCCTTATAAAACCAATTTTCTGATCTTCCTGTTCTCATTGCATTCTACTATTAATTAATTTTCATCTGTAATGCATCCTTATTGAATTATTCAGTTAGCTGAACAAAATGTATCTTGGTAGGTGAAGAACAAGTCTCATTGGCATGTGGAGCCCAATGAAGGAGAAGTTCCCCCACAGGAGAGTATGGAACTGAAGCTTATAGCCCATCTTACTGACTCGGTGCCATTTCAGGATGAACTATTGCTGGAAATCCAGGACAGTCGGACCTATAAAATTCCTGTGTCAGCCAAAGGAAAGGGCACAACCATTGTCACTGACCGGCCATTTGCCCCGTTCTTGGATTTGGGAACCCACTTTAGGTAAAATAACCAATCGTCACATTTATGCGTGTTCATTTGTGTTGAGTTAGGTGAATGACCATGTTATCTCGTCTTTCAGTTCTGGGCCATGTCAGTATCCCTTTAAAATTACTAACAGAGGACGTCGCACTCACAAATTATCATGGATCACAGAGGGATTTGCACAGTTCCACAGTAGAAGCCCTGTATCACCGTTCAAGTCCAGGAGCATGAAAGATAAGAGTTTTCAGTCACTTCAAGAAGCCCCAGTGTTCAGGCTATTACCTGGATGTTTAACACTTGCTCCTGGCCAGACAGCTGACATGCTGCTCGAGGGATCTTCTGACATCCCCAAGGTACTTCTTTCAAGACATACTGCGTAGTATATCTACTGTACATTACATTAGTTTCACCTATCAGTGGTCTCTTAACTGATAACCAGACTAATCTTTACAACAATCATCAACAATTTTAAATGTATTGGAAAGCATCTGTTCTAACTGGTGTGTCACAATTGGCTAATGTCAGAATGTGACAGAAATAACTCCTAAAAGACACCCCTTATCCTCTTTTTAGCTGAGCTGTACAGAATATTGATGCGTATTGATTCCTACTAGAGCATTACAGATATGCATGACTCCTTATTGATTTGAACATAGAGACACCTTTACTTGTGCCTAATGTCTTTTTTATATGGTAAATGCAGGTGGTTAGGGAAAAACTGGTGTGCCATGCTGTTGTGGGACGTCAGTATGAGAAAGAAGTCATCATGACTGCAGATGTCACATGCGAGTTTGTCTCCCCAGCTGTAGACATCTCATCCCAGCAGATCAGCTTCTACGTGGAAAAGGTATGTTTGTTTATGTTCATATGTGTCTCTACCATCTTATGTGCCTGACAAAATCTACTTCAGTGTGTTAAACGTGTACTGTAGGCCTGTCAAACATGTCATCACTTTTCAAATGCCTGAAAGGCTCAAAAAAATCCATATGAATGTCCATTTGACATACTGTTCTTGCATTTTATATTCTTTTCTATTTTAAAATAGCTGTACAAGCACAGTGAGCTCAAGAGAAACCATCATTAATGTGAAAATGATTTTCCGCTTTATTTCACTTTCATTATCTTACTTAACAAATGTCTCTTGTCACATGGAAAATAAAAGTAAAGGATAAAATAATAAACTGGTATTGGTAATGAGTGTTTGGTTCTTCTCTCAAACTCTGCTTTGTTTTTTGTTTTATTGTGTTGTCAGTATGTTTATGGATTTTGTCTGCTCTGCAGGCTCCAGATGTGTCACTGGTTCCTCTGTATCAGAAACTGGTTCTGAAGAGCATGTCTTCTCTGGAACTATTTATGAAACTGACCCTGCGGGAGCCTTTCGCCCTATGTGCTTATGAGGGGGATGAGTTGTTTACAACCTCAAAGGTAAACAGTTTCACAGAACACATCACTAGATGTAATGCAAATCTTTCTATAGTCTAAATATAGGTGATTGATTAATTCATGTATAAAGATTATAATGCTTTTGAATATGGATTATCCTCCATTCTTTGGCTTATGGATCTGTATGGTTTGCCTTTTAGAGTATAATAGTTGAATTCTTGTCTTTCTATAGAAGATGGTGTTGGCTGTTGGAGCTCAGATAGAAGTATGGGTGTGTTTCAACCCTATGTATCAGCAGGACCGCTTCAGCTGCGTGGTTGAAGATGTACTTGAACTATGTTACCACGGCCACCCTCAGCAGGATAGGGTGGCGTTACGGGGTGAGGTGCACTTCCCCAATCTTGAGTTCTCCAGCACCACACTTGACTTCGGCTGCATTCTTAACTACACAAAATCCAGGCACAAGCTCACCATGACCAACTCCAGCCCACTCTGCGTTTCTTACCGATGGGCCTTTCTGGTAAACCGTCAAGAATGTCATATTGGGTAAGAATGACACATTTAAATAGTAAATCTAAACCTTCAGGATCCTTTTTAGGTCCCCCTTTATTGTCAATTCTTTAAAGCAAACAGCCAACCCCAAAGTTACACCAGAAAGCAGAAGACATGTAACTCAATGGAGTCATCTAGATTACATCTTATGATGGATGAATGTGCTTTTTAGACCTTCTGCATTTTGCTCCTTATACATGTACTGTACATTAAGTGGTGGATATTTTTATTTTAAAAAATTGTGTGATCAGCTGAAGAATAAAAGTCATATACTGGGAAAGATGTCTTGCGCAAAGCTTCGTTCTAAATCTCACCTGTCTATAGTTTAGGGTTAGTTTTAAATTGTTATTTAGTGGCTGTCATGTCCTCTGTCGAAGAAATCGTCAGATCCCTCTGTGCTGGATACCGCTGCAATTCATTCACCTCCTGCGTGAGGCAATAAGAATATGACCTTTAATATCAGTACAGCAGGGCTTTCTGTGGTTGATATGAAACTAATTGCTTTTTCTTTCATTTTCGATAGGTTTGTTGATGTGAAGAGCCAAGAGGTCGAAGGTTTCACAGGGGGTAAAGGAGAGGAGAATGAGGAGGCAGAGTTGGAGCTGTTAGAGACGGAAGAAGCTGACAGCAAAATGGACACAAACAGGTCCGAGAACAGATTTTGTTGAGATCGGAGGCTGACAATTCCCTCAGGCCACACTAATAATTATAATTAATTAAGTAATTATGATGATGCAGTATATATAAAGTGAGATGTTTAACAGGTTTTTCTGGCTGAAAATCTCTCTCGAGGGACTATAGTGGAATAGCTTCCTTTGAGTTGGTTTTTTTTTTGCTTTATTTCTGTAGAAGAAAAATCAGTAAGATCCAATATCTTTTTTTAATACAACACTGCCCCCTGCTGATTTAGCATACAGACACCATAACGACCTGCCCAACTTTGAGTCTGAATAGTTTTAACAAGGTTTTGATCTTAGGGAAAGAAAAAACAAGTGGTAAGACTTTGTGAAAACTGTTTGTATTTTAACTAAATTGTTCCATTTCTGCAGAGAAACTGACATAATCAAATCTCACTTGGAGAAGGAAGAATTGGATAAATTGCATCATGGTAGCTCTACATTAAATGGACAGGAGAAAAATATGACTTACTCAAGACAAAGGTCAGCGAGTAAAGAACTGGAATCAATACCTAACAATCTGACAGCCAATGGGCATCCAAGTGTGGGTGTGAAGGAGGTATATCCTTCTATTCTCCAAACATCTGACATACTATATTAAATATTTTTAGTCAGTTTTTTTCAATTCAGTAACTCCCTCTAAATCCTCCTGTGCTATGTGACAGGTCTTTAACATCTCATCACTGTATGGAGAACTGCAGCCTGGCGACACCAAACTGGTGACCTTCTCGTTTCTTGGTCATGCTGACATCAGTGCTCACGTGTTGGCGTTGTGTGAGGTGGAGGGAGGGCCCACCTATGAGATCACACTAAAGGGTCAAGCCTCTTTTGCTTCATATACTCTGGACAAGAATGACATTGACTTCGGCTTGCAGGTAAATACCCAAACTTTCCTTATATGAGCAATAGGGTGGTATCTGCATAGTCTTATAAATTATGAAGGTTCTGTGTCCAGCTTTAGTATTTCTGTCATTACAGTTGTTTGACCATGTAGCAGAGGCAGAGATCACTTTAAAGAACACAGGAAAAGTTGGCTTTGATTTCTCCACTTTACCTGGAGAACAAGGTGTTTTGGTTGACCAGCCCTTACCTGGTCAACCTCTCATTATCCCAGGCAAGGTGAGACGTACTTCAATGACAAAGACAATCGCCAGATTCAACCTGTGGGCATGTTCTGCATTTTCTGTGCTAATCTTCAGGAGTAATATTGTGCAATGTAAAACATATTAAAACGAGTGTGGAATACTACCCTGTTATTGGTAGTTGCGTAGGCCAAGTGCATCACTGTGCCATAGTTTAGGTGCTTTGATTGATTAATGTATTTGCTTATTTTTCTCCTGAAGGGCCACCTACCGCCACACACAGAAATGAAACTCAGTGTATACTACCTACCAGGGATCCCAGAGGTCTTTCACAAGACATTTAATTTGCAAGTGGCCTTCTATGAGACTGAGAGCATTACAGTAAGAGGAGAGGGTATTTTCCCTAGAGTGTGTCTGGACCTGCCCAGAGATCTTAGTAAGTGTTCATTAGTAAAACCTCAAATTGTATTGACAGATTCCATTTAATGCATGCATTTTATTAGTATGTGTTTCCTGGCATTTGAACCCACATCCCTGGTGTTGCAGATGCTACTGTATGCCCAACACACCATACATCCTCTAAATTATAATGCAATTACCCATCAGCCAGTCTTTGGCCACAGAGCTTAAAGATCGTTTGAGATGCACAGTACAGATTTAATGAATTTCTGAGTGTGCTCTAACTTTTGCTCCTACACTTGAAAGAAGGCTAACCCAGTGCCCTGGCTCGCCTAACCTTAAATCAAACACAGTCATCCTGTGCCAGCTCACAGACAGGCATAACGGTTCAAATATGCCTGACCTTAAACTGGCTCGGTTCCCTCTGCAGGAATTCAATCCCTCTGGTGTGTATCCAGTCTGAAAGAGAAACATGTCTTTACGCTCCGTGGGAATTCAAGACTTTGATTTGGGAGCAAATAGTGGAACTGTTGAGGAAGAAACGCTGTGTTGCTCTCTGATTGCTTATTGATCTTCTTTGCTTTACTTACTCAATGCAGTTTGTAGTAGAGTGCAAAAAATGCAGGTTTTGATTTTAATGTTTTTATCTACTGAGAATCAGCAACATAAAACTGTAGCAGCGATTTAAAAGTGTTGCCATGAAATGATAAGTCAGCAAGAGAAGTCTGGTCTTATAAAGATGCTATAAAACCTTATTAGGTTTTCCTTAATGTTATCATCTTTTCTGGCTAGATGAGGAGATATATGGCTCCTTGCTAAAGGAGGCAAAACATTCAGTGGAGAGCGAGAAATCAAAGGAGGGGGTGCTGAGCAGGTCTATCACAGATACAGAGGACATGCCACTTGAAGATGACTATATTCCCACTGTGAGTCGGTTTTTATTTATTGGTCATCACTGCACAATGTGTCTTTCTCTGGTTATCTTTTACATGAAGTACCTTATGATATAATCAGTCAAAGCCTAGTGTGAACAGACTGTGACCGTTATTGCTGAATTGTAAATATAATAAATGGAAATGTGCTATAATATTTTATAATATAAAGCTATTAACAGGAGTTTGTGTGTGTTACAGTATGATGCACTGCTCCAGATAGAGCTAGAACGACTTCTTGTAAAGGAAAATGCTTTAGCTGTGCAGAAACAGCTCCAGGTCAGTGATCGAAGAGAAAGCGCTGGATCTACCAACAGTTTGCTCAAGAAACTCAGCAAGTAAGTCCATCCATAGAAACATCATGTTCTCCAGAAATCAAAGGTTGTCAGATTGTCTCTCATGTATCTTCTCTGCAGGTTAAGCTTGCCTGAGTACATACTGGACTTTGGTTACATCATCATCGGTAGTGCCGCGACCCACATTGTCAAAATAACGAACACTTGTCCGTTGGCTGTGTCTTTCAGAGCTGACAGGAGCTCTTTAACAGGCACAGGTTGGTCCATACTGCATACTTAAAATGGCCAAAGATCATTTCTGTGTATTGGATAGCACATTTTAGCAAACCAGTTTAGCAACATATCTTGCCTTTAGAAAACAGTATGCTACTTTTGGATATGTTGTACTTGGTGTTGTAAAATGTATCTTTTCCTGTTATTACTATTTAAGTGTGTCAAAAAGTATTGGCAAAGTCTAAATCAGGTGGGTTACCAGAAACATGCATATTGCTTTATTGTTCATTCTCAATTAGACGACTAAAAACTGTGAATATTCATGTTTATCACTTTAGGATTTAGTACAGAATTGGACAGGGTTCAGAATTTGCCCTACTGTGAGACTGAGACATTTGAGGTGAAGTTTGATGCCTGTGGTGCCAATCTGGACTTGGGAAAGATCGGTGCAGTTTTGCCCATACAGGTTTGGTGAAAATACCATACGAATTCTTAAACATATGTTGTCTTTTATTAAAATACTGTATACAATAAAAATGTCAAAGGTTTCTTTTTATAAGTGCACTTCTGTATATATATATATTTTTGCTGTATATATGTTTGATTGACAGGTGGTTAAAGGACCCCAGGTACAGGTGCGTTTATGTGCGGAGATCACTGTGCCCACCATCACAGTGTCTGCAGACACACTGCTGTTTGACAGCATTCAGTGTGGCTTTTGTCAGGTGGCCACGGTCCAGCTGTATAACCCTGGTGCGGTCCCCTGTGAGTGGAGCATCAGACAGGAAGAGCGTCCAAAGAAGGTACAAGCCTGTTACGCAACCTACAAACAAGGATGAACTAGAGCAATATTGATTACTTGCATGGTTTGCATGGAAATATAATAGTTTCCTACAGTATGCATCTCATACTTTCTTGCTTCTAAATTTACTCACAATAACCATAAGAAAACATAGAACATTGGTAGTGCAGATGAATGGCAGTGGCAGCCCATATGTTTTCTCAGTGGCCTTTAAGACACATGCATGTAATATACAGTTGAAAAATATGTCTGTCAGTGTCCAGAGAGCACATAAATAAATCGTAATGCGTTATTTGATCTAAAGCCTGTAGAAAAGTAATTTAAAAATTTTGGATTACAAAAGCAATGTTTATGGCAATGTTTTATTATGGCATATGTGCTAAACATTAATTCTATGTCTGGCTTATATCACGCTGTGGTATGAGGTTACCTTCATTGTTTTAGCTATTTGTCATTATAATAATATTTTTGTCAACATATCTAATGCTTCTCAGTTTGAATTGAATGTGAATTCATCCAGATACTATTTTGGTTATGTGTTCAGATTGATAAGCACACCCCACAGTACCTTAGACGACGAGCTCGGCTAAAACAGCAGCCTCCTCCAGTTATCTTTGAGATATTGCCTTCTGATGGCTCGCTCTATCCTGGTGACAGAAGCAACGTGCAGGTCAAATTTAGCCCAGCAGAGGGGGTAAAGTCAACCACACCAACTTAAACATTACCCACAATTACAGAATCGAGAACTTTCCTGAATTAAGCTGAGCAGACAGAATTTGTTGTAACATAAGTTATGAATCCAATGGTATGTATTTACACATGCAAAGAATCAAGGGACTAGTTCTTTCTCTTGTGTTCCTTACAGAAGGCATACAGTCAAAGGCTTATGATAACAGTTGCTCAGGGCACTCGGAAGATCCTTCTGCTGGCCCAGGGTCAGGGAGAAGAACCTCAGCTGGAGTTTTCCTCTTCAGATTTAGAACTGGGTCCCATTCTGCCCCACAGTGAAGGAACAATGGCAGACGTGATTGTCCGCAACCCTTGTTCCTTTCCTGTTGAGTTTTACTCTCTGGATTTTGACAAGCAGTACCTAGAGGAAGAAGAGGTAAGTTTTCTTTTGGTTAACTACATTGCTGTGAATTTTGATTCAGATGAATAGAAAGTAAAAGAACAAACAAGATCTTGGTTGTTTCTCCTAGATAGCAATGAGAATAAACAAATAAAGACCTTCTTACTTTTCATATTTTTCTCCTGATAAAAAGACAGCAATTATCTCACACATGTATTCTGATCTTAACACCATCACACACAGATTTGCCAGAAGAAAGCAAAATCAAAAATTACTCCTACTTTATGAACGAAAGTTCATAAGGTCATTTTATATAAAACAGATCTGAATCTGATACAGATACTGAAGTTGATTCACATGAGCTATAAACAAACTCTAAACTGCATTCTCCATTCTACACTTACAAAAAGAAACACATAGGGAAAAGATCAATTTAAACCATTTTCGACATTTTAAATTATTAAACATTACACACATCTCTAAAGGAAACAATTAGTTGTATAAAACTACCTTTAAAGACCACAACAGTACTCAACAAAGATCTTCAGATGTCTTTGGTTAAGTACAGCGAGATACACTGTCTCTAGATAATCTGCATTGTAGAATCTGCAGTGCAGCTTATTTTCTTTCTGTTCTTCTCCTTAGATCTTGCGGATGGTAAAAAGATATGATGCTCACAACATGTTGATCCTGCCTCCCCGTGCTCCCGGCGAGACTCTGCCCCAGGAGCTGTTGGACTTCTACAAAGAGTGCTGCTCGCAAGAAGCCAAGCAGGGTACTGTATACTGTACAGTCCATATGATATTAGAAATATTCTTCCACAACATCAAATACATGATCATTTTTTGCATTTTTGTCAGAAGTGTAAATGAATCTGGACCTCCACTTTATTTTTTTAAGAATCTAGGCAGGGTTCTCCAGAAAAAGACCCTGGGGACACAGCTGAAACACCCAAGAGTAAAGGTATGGTTCAACCACTAGTGTACAGTTTAATAGGGTAAAGTCGTCTTTTAAATGCATTTGTTTTAGTATCAGATTAGTTATTAGAGAATTATAATTCAGTGCATTATTAGAGTATATTTGTCTTGTCCTCACAGGGCTGACTAAAGACGACAGCATTACTCTCTCTGCAGTAGGTGATCTGGAATACGACCCCGTTTCTAAAGCCATAGCTCGGCACATGGGCATTGATCTTTCTCCAGAGGGAAAGACTGCCCAAAATCGCCGGGGAATTGCCATCATTGTGCATGGCGCTCCTTTGTCAGGTCTGGTTTTACAGTAACCCAACCAAAAATGAAAATTGTATACACTGTTTGTACAGTTAACAGTGTCTGTTTAAGGAAAAACAAACTTAAAGCTATCATAAATAATTCTCTATGCTTCACATTTTTGTGTGGATTGATAATAATTGTTAAAAATATATTTATATAAAGACTTCTGGCCTAATATACTGTAGTATGTCTTTATGATAAAAATGTACTGTGTATTGTTGATAATACAAAAGTGCAGTGTAGTGTTGAGTAGTTAAGGTAAATGGAAACATCTGTGTGCAGGTAAAACGAGGACAGCAGTTACTCTGGCTAAACACTATGGGGCAGCATGTCTCAGTGTAGATGAAGTGGTGCAGGAGACCGTATCATCTGGGATCAGCTCTGCAGGCCTAAAGGCGAGGGAACTGTGCTCCCAGACTGCCACAGAAGAACCTGAGGAAGATACAATGGCTATACCCGCTCAGGGTCCTGGAGTTCTTAGTGTTGAGGCAGTAGCCAAACACACAGCAGAGGGCAGCCAGATCATTGACCCTAAAGTGCCTCCATCATCTGCCTCCACCCGTAACAAAACAGCAGTCACGGGGCATTCACAGAAGAACAGCAGTTCTGCTGCAGCTGCTCCTTCAGTGGTATATGCACTGATATCTCTTTTATGTTTAGATTTATGATTAATACACACACTGCAGTCATTCTTTATCGATATATGGCAAATTTAATATAAACATCTGTAAAAAACAGCTATATTTATATTTAGAAATTTAGCCAGATTTATGGTATGGCTATTAATAAACACATTTCCTGTAGTCTGGTCAGACACAGAGGCGTTTGAGCGCGACTGTCAGCCAGGAAGCCAGAGAACTGAGTACTGGGCTTCTGCCTGATGATTTGCTGATAGAGATCCTATCAGACAGACTGCAGGTGAGAAATGGCCACACTGTGTACATTTAACTGTTCGGTTGTCTATTATCTGAAATACACAAATATATAGTTTAATCTGGATCTTAATAATCTAAAAAAAAAATTTTTTGCCTTGCATAGCTGAGCGACTGTCATCGTGGTGTTGTGATTGACGGTTTGGAAACACAATATTGCCGCTCACTAAGCAACACGCTCCAGATTCTCCTGAAAGCCCTTAATAACCGCCGACATATTTATGTTATCGACCTCTTTAACAGCTACAGTGTCTTCAAGCACAGGTGCCTATTACTGTATGATATAAACTGTTTTGTATATTTGTATTTTTTGTCCCAACAAACAAATTCTTAATTAAAAAAGATTTTTTTAAATGTTTTATTGTGCTTATAAAGTGTCAAGTGATCATGAAAAATCGTTTAAATAATAATAATGGTTCTTTTAGATTTTTAAAATAAACCCATATTTCACATAGCATGAAATAATGATTTGCTGATATTGTGTGTATAACTTTAGGGAGCAGGAGAGGTTTGAACAAGAGCAGGAAAAGAAAAGACAACAGGAGCTTGAGAATTTAAGAGAAGAAGACGAAACGCCTAATGAGGACAGTGAAACCAAATCAGAACATGTTCCACTGGTGGAGGATCAGGGACAAGAGCTGGTTAGTTTGAATGTTACACTGTTGCAGCATGTTAAAAACAAATTAATTAAACAAAATCAGTTTGACCAGTTCATTTGAAATAAAATAATTTTACAAATATCATATGAATGTTTAGTCTTAAATGAAATAATAACATACAGGATTTACAATACCTTAGTTGCCTGCTACATTTGCTTTAAAAGAAAACCAGTGGGACATGTATGACTTTTATTATGTTTTGTTGTATGTTGTTAGCAGTCCAGTGAGAATGACAACCAGCTACCAGCCCGATTCCAGCTGTATGAACAAAGCCAGCCACAAGTCCAAAACATTCTTCAGTTCTGGGACCGAACCCAAAGTCTCGTATTGCAGCCTGTCGTCCCTGAGGTCCAAGACTCTGAGGAAAGCACAGAATATCCTGCCCCCACTGGAAAGAAGAGCAAGAAGGAACGTGAGAAGGAGAAAGTGGAAAAAGAAAAGCTGAAGGTTGATGTGGTAGATATGAAGTCTCCTGCTCCTAGCCAGATCTATGATGGTACTGAGGGCTTAGACAAGATGGTCGTGCCGGGGCCATCCCACACATCTGGCTGTCTGTTAATCACAACAAGCAACTGAACGCATTGGAGATCATCAGAAGCATGAAATTACCCTCTCTAGAGGAGGTAGAGCACTTTAATCTTTATGTTCTTCATATAATATTCGGTAAGCCAATACAAGAGTGTTTTTCTCTCTCTTACAGATCTTAGATGGGTTAGGGATAGGACCAAAAGGCCCACCCATTCCTCCACCTGTAATATTCTCCAGAGTCCAGTACCCCAAGAAAAGACCAATGCCCAGTGTTCAGCTGTCTAGCAGCTGTTTTAACTTCACCATACCTCTGTGTCCCGAAGGCCTGGCTGAGGAGAAAAAAGAAGAGGATCTGGGTTCAGATATTAAGGGTCCCGTCACATCTGTTAAGGTATCTTTTCCAAAAATGCCAATGGTTATGCATTCATTTAAAGATGGTAAATGATTGGTCAATGAACATGATCTGAATTAAACACAATCTTCTTGGTTCTTGCAGGAGGGTATGACAGTTATTGATACAGGCCAGAGTATTTCTGTTGGGGAAGATCACCCAAAATACAACCACAGGTACAAGAAGTCTTACACAGACACAAAGCACATATACACTACAGTAAGGTCCTACATGTCTGCAAAGTAGTCTTTTTTCTGACTCCGACCATTTGAACTAATTTGTAACTACAAAAGGTAGGTATTTCCCTGCTTCCACTGAGACATGCAAGAGGTTCTATTAACATTTTATAATAAGGTTGTATGTGTTAACATTAGTTATTGAATTAGCTAAAAGAAGTAGCACTGAACAATATTTCTACAGCATGTTTAAATTTTAATCTCTCATTTTTTTATTAAAAGCTTAAGCTCAAGTGCAATTCTTCATTCAAACTGTTATCATTAAAATATAATTTGTAATCAAAAATCATGTCTTTGATTATTTTGCAGTCTCACTCGTTTCCGCTGGATTTTACAACCAAATGAAACCGTTACCTTCAGGATCAGATTTCACCCCACTTGCCTTGGAAACTTTGATCAGACTTTTAGTTTTGAGGTGATGGGGACCAAGCGATGTTATCAGCTGTGTTGCAGAGGAATTTGTGCTTGCCCATCTATAAACAGAGACCACAAGTGAGTGTCATTTCACATGGAGAAATAACAGTTCTATACACCTCTGACATGCACTAATTATGGTGTACGTGTTTATGTAATAGGGTGGTGTTTGCACACTGCAACAAGACCCTGCGGCCTCAGAATGGGTTACAAAAAACTTTCATCATCCAGTCTAATGTGTATGAGTTTGGACCCTTGTTGTGCGGGAAATCCAGAGAGAGGTACTGCTGCACACTGCCTATACAGTATATAACATGGTAAATGATATATGTTCTTAAAAAATAATGTTTTTGGTTATGCAGGTATAAAGATGGAAAATATCCTGAGAACATGGAGAAGTTTGTAATTCACAACAATTCTTTAATGGAAGCTGAGATCCATTTTTACTTCCAACATGACACCAAGGGCACTACTTTCTTTCTTGACCCGTCAGATATGACCCTTCAGCCCAATGAGAGAAAAGTAAGCAATTTCACATTCAGTGCACTATTTTAGGGGATGTTTTATGTAAAATATTGTTTTCTTCAAATCTGAAATTAGTTGTTTTTTAATAATTATTTAAGTATAATAACACATTATATTATTCATTTCTGAACAAAAACATAACCTTTAATTAAATGTTTAATTTTCTGCTTGCAGGTCCTGACAGTCTGGGCATGTCCCAACACTTCTAAAAAAATAGAGGACAGTGTTGTTTGCTGTATAAAGGGAAACCCAGAGCTGGCTATATTCAGTCTGTCCTGCACAGGAGTCAAACCTGAACTGGAGCTGGAGCACAATGTCTTTCAATTTGACAAGATTCCATCGGACAGGTCTGCTGCATTCCCTGCTCACCCACATGAACACAGATAAGAACATGACAGTTGCTTGAAACACTTTATTTCATTCAAACATTGATCTTATAATCTGCTAAGTGCATGGTATAGCAGATGTGTCAGACTACATGTCTGTGGTTTTCTTACACAACCTCAAGAGCAAATGACCTATTTTGGGGTCCTGTGAGGAATCTAATGTCTGTGATTGCGGTATATTTCTCTTTCATACTATTTCCAACTTTCTGCCTATAATAACAGTCGTTGATTCAAGTATATCCTGTCTAATTTCAAAAGAAAATGAAATCAAAAAACACCCACATAGGAATTCTGTCTTAATATAATTGTAGATAATAAATACAGTGTAATATGTACAATCAAACAATATCAGACATCGTCATTTACAATTGCATTAAAATATGCAAATAAAAAATTGGTTTACACATTTTTCTTCAGAAAAGAAACCCGCAGCCTGACCCTGCGCAATAACACTCTTCTGCCGGCTGCCTGGAAGCTGCGGGGTCTGGAGATGCTCGGCGATGAATTCAGCGTGTTGCAGAACCAAGGGATTATTATGCCTTTTTCTGTGTTCTGCCTGCACATGAATTTTATAGCCAGGGTCCCTGTAAAAGTGAAGAAAACCATTAGTTTAGAGGTACTGCAAAACTGCATTGGGTAAAAGTGTCTATTTATTTTTATTTATCAAGGAAATCTATGAAATATATGGAGTTTTTACCTTTTTCTTTATATTTTACCTTTTAGATTTAAACATTTAAATGCAATAGTACTCGTGTGTGCGTCTGAGTGTGCCGGGTTTTTGTTTACCAGATTTCGGATGTTGAGGGGATTGTTCAACATTCAGAGAACATTCAGGTCATTGCAGAGGCTTATGATATTGCTTTGGACATAGGCCTTCCAGAAGGTACAGTACTTGCCAGCTCATTGGTGAGTTTCAGCTGCAAGTAATGCTTATTTATTTGTGGGTGTATTTGCTGCAGGTTCTGATGGTTCATTAGATTTTGGAACAATCAAAGTATCAGAAGAGGTGAAACGGACTCTTAAGTTGGAAAACAAAGGCAAATATGACATTGCCTTTAAGTAAGTTGTCACACAGCGATTTAATAATTTACACAAAGTTCCTGTTACTTGTAATGATTAGTAATTCAGATTAGGAAGGTTAACAAAGTTTTTCTGTCTTTTTCTTCCTGTGTTTAATACACCTCTTAACATGTTTTGTTTACAGGTTTACACTGGAGCCCACAGAGGCAGGAATGCCAGATCTGAACTCAATATTCTCCATCACTCCTACAAATGGCTGCCTACGCCCCAACAATAAACCCACTAGTGTTCAGATTGTTTTTCAGCACAATAAAGAGATGTCCAGCAGAGAAAATCCAATCCTTTGTTGCCAGGTCTTAACAGTCACACTTTATAAATTTGTTGGGTTTTATTCACTAACAGTTGGTTGTTCATGTGTTTATACATATTATTTATAATAATACACGCCCCAAACCATTTCAATATAAAGGCTTTCCACACAATACCAACAAACGGTTGGTGATTGAGACCTTTTATCATTGTCATTTTTTTAATAAAGCTCTTCTATCATTGAAGATGAAACTAATATGTATTGTATTTGCTCCAGGTTATTGAACCCAATCTGGATGGTGGTGAGACCATAAACACAATCCCCATCAAAGTGTCAGTCCAATCGCTCTTCTCTAAATACAGCTTCACTCCCTCGAAAGAAATTAATTTTGGCCCATTGGTTTTTGGCTCTCGCAAGAGACAAATTCTTACCGTAGAGAACAGGGGCCACTTTGATATCCGTTTCAACATCAGAACGTGTAAAAATCTCTCAGTTCCAGCACAGCGGAGAGGGTACGGCTAATGTGCATTACTTAACATACAAAACTGTCAAAGTACAAACAAAATAAAGGGTTTTTCTTTTTTTTAAGCTTGGGAAGTAAGAGGGCATCAAAAGACAGTTATGCGGTTAAACCGTCCAGTGCCAGTGAGTTACGGCACACTGTGCAGAATGATGCGGGCACGGCCACACAGGTACAGTACAATATCTCTTAACATGTTGTATATAGTCCATGCCTATGTATAACTTATTTAACAAGCTGTGTGTTTGTGTTGCATGTTATCTTTCTCAGACACAAACATTAGGTGTTTTCTCATTGTCTCCATGCTTTGGCACTCTGGCACCTGGAGCCCAACAACAAGTAATTGTGGATTGTAAAGCAGAGCATGTAGGGAGCTGGGTGGAATGTCTGGCTATAGACATCTCTGACAGAGACCCCTGTGACAACCCAGATGGGATTCCATACAGGCTGGTGGCTGAAGTCTGTGTGCCAGGTTTGTGATTGTCAATAGGTAGATGTAAAGTCTGGTAATGTACTTATAGTTGTAATTGTATGTAATTACTTATTTTGATTTTTGGAGGCATTTTCATGATTCATGATTCATGTACTTTATAGGAATAGCGAGTACAGACGTTGCTTCTATTTTTGAGGAGCACCGTATCTGTAAGAACAGCAACATGCTTCAGTGTGAGCAGTACCGGGCCTGTTTAGGCTTCTATGTACAGGATGAGAACAAGTTTGTCTTTAACAATGTGCTTGTGGGTCGTTCAGCAAAAGCCCAGTTCCGCTTAACCAATCCGGGAAAAGTGGCTTGTGAACTCAACCTGGCGATCAGATCAGTCAAGGTGTGTTTTTGTATAAGCAGTTCTGCCACTATTAATGTATTATTACTTTGCCTCTCCTCAGCCTGTTTTTTGGTCATTTTAGATGTCAGCTCAGAATGCAGAGGTTTTCGAGTTGACCCCAACAAAGATGTGTATCGCCAGCCACTCGCACGCTTTTGCCACGGTCACATTTTCCCCTGTGACAATGCAGACGTATTATGCGGTGTTTGAAGCAACTCTGAAAGGAACCACAATGTAGCAGCTTTTGGTGTTTTTGCTTTAAATTGTTTTGGGTAGATGGCTGACCTTTTTTAAGTCCTTTTTTTTCTTTTTTTAGTCAAACTCCTGGCAACAAAAACAGAGCTCTGGTGTTTGATGTAACGGGTGAAGGCAACTTGCCCTGCGTCACTGTTCTGAGACCTGTTCAGAGGACTAATCGAGGTCAGCCTGTGCTTCAGTTTAAGCGCTTGTTGGTGGGTCGAAGCCAGACTCTTCCATTAGTGATCAAGAACAATGGAAATGTGCCTGCACAAGTAAGATCAGACTAAAATGGGATTTCTCTGATTTTAATATTCACTGGAATAATCTGTGATGCTTTGATGTTTACAGGTTAGCATTATTCTCCAATATCACCTGGATGTTTTCACTCTGAAAGCTGCTGTTGGTACTGTATGCAGACTTGCTTCCTCACACATGGAAGGAGATCCTGGACAAGGTAAATTTGTGGGCGGCACTAAATACAAATTGAGGTCCAAATATGATAATAGTTTGCTTCTCGTTGTGTTTCCAATTAGTAAATACGACTTTGTTAGATCGCTCATGTGCTTAAACCGATAATTACGATATTTCCGTCTCCACTTGAAGTCAGCAAACTTAAGTATATCTTGGAGATAATATTGCACTGTTTTTCATGACTGGGTTTTTTTTCTCCTCCAGAAACACAATTAGCTCATGTGACACTCCTGGTTAGCCAGCAAGCAGAATTCCAGATTGGGTTTCATCCAAAGGTGGCCCAAAGGTTTGAGGCCAGTTTGAAGATTATGGTGCAGGACAACCAGTATGATCAGACAGCGGTGCAACTTGTGGGTGAGGGTTACCATGACATCATCATCCTGGACAACATTGGCAGCAAGGTTCAGCAGGAAAGCACTGAAAGTAAGTGGGGCATTTGCTTCAGTTCTGAAAACACACACAAGCTCATTACCCAGATTATAATCTTTTCTCTCCCCTTTTTTAGGCTCATCTGATCTTCTTCATTTTGGAGACTGTCACGTGGGCCGTGCTTATCAAGAAACCTTTACCATGTCAAACCCAAGCGACTCCAGAGTGCTGCGCTTCGAATGGGTTCCCAGTGGCCCGCCACTGAGCTTCTCACCGCAGCTTGGTCACCTGCATGCCGGTTGCTCCAAAGCTGTGACGGTGACCTTCTGCTCAGAGCAGCCCATTGCACTAAACGCACAAACGGTTACCTGTAAACTCAGCAGCATCACCTTCCAGCAGCCTGTAGACCAGGTCCCAGACTGGGATGATTGTCACAGGACTGTTAAATGGGTGGATAGAGAGAGCAAGTCCTCACAGCGACCTGCCAAACACAAAGTACGCTTAACAAAAATAGCAATAGTGGCACCAGTAGCCCAGAATAATTAGAAAGAAGTGTATCTACTGATCTAAACTGTTCTGTGATCAGGTTGTCGTGACAGACCCTGAGCCGCTTCACTCTGTGGTGGAGGATTCCTCGAGAGAGGTGGAGCTGAAAGTCAGCGCTACATGTGATTACAGCAAATACCAATGTGATACAGGACCCATCCGATTTAAAGACACGATGCTCTACCAAACCAGAGTCTTTAAGTATGTTTAAAAGTACAGCACAGGTTGTTTCAATATTTGTATAATAATTGCTCAGAAATCATTTTTGAATGTTGTGTGATTTCTCCAGGCTTCAGATGGAGAATAAAGGCACTGTTAATCTGGAGTATTCATGGCAAGTTTTAATGGAGACATATGGAAAGACGTCATGCTTTGAACATGGAGGTAAACCTTCAGCCTTTTGGAATCCAAGATGAATGTGAAAACAATATTTTACTTACATTCAAGTAATTTATGCATGTGTCTGTCGATGTATCAGGCAGAAACTCTCGATCGGCTCATGGCAACAGGACACCATTAAGACCAGCAAGCTCTTTGCAGAATGTGTCGTCTCTACTCCTAGGAGATCCAGAGCTCCCTCCCTTCAGCGTTGAACCCGGTGTAGGGTATATTAGCCCGGGAGGAAATCAAACCTTCCATATCCGGTTCTCTCCTCTGGAAGTGGCTGAGTTTGAGGCCAGAATGATTTGCAGGTCAGAGATCCAGACAGATTGCATACAGTATCATTGATGCACATCCCTAATTTTGGGGATCTGTTTTAATAAAGAAGACTAGATATTGTTTATAGTTTCATATAGGTACATTATATAACAGAATATGACTTACTAGTGCTCTCTATTTTATATGACCACTTCCTGCTTATACCTTAGCACTGTTGCATAAACGTTGCTTTAAAATTTGTTTTATTTTTCATTGCAGTATCCCAAATCTTAAGGACGAGCAGAGTCCAGTAATCACTGCAAGTGGTCGCAGTTTGCTGCCATACTGTCATTTCCACCTTAAGGATTCAGATTACCTCACTGCAAACAGACGCAACCCGGACCTCCACAGTCCTCGTAGCATGGACCCCAATACCAGAGTTATAGAATTCACTTCAGTGGGTTTTGGCACATCTGTCCGCAGGTACGAAACATATATACTTACTGTATATTATTGTACATTAACCTTAACAACATAAACATATGTCTTACATATCCCACATAAGAGAACATCTTGTCCCTGATTTAAAATGTAGGTGTATTGTATTATAACACACAAACAATTATTATTAAACACCTTTCTCTTTCAGAGAATTCGCTGTTATTAATCCTACAAACAAACCATATTCTTTCATGTGGAGATGTGAGGACTCAGGCAGTTGCCCTTTCAACTGCCTTACACCAAACAAGTCCATTCAGCCTGGAAAGGAAGTGAAGGTGTGTAGATTAAGAGTTTAGCTCTTGTGTTCTACTTTTTACTCCTGTAGCATTGATATCAAACTTGATCGGTATTAATCCCTGTTCTTAGGTCTTATTTGAGTATCAGGCTTTGAACCTGGAGCTAGTGGAATCATACTGGACCTTTTTAATCCCAGAACACAACCTGTCTTTGCCATTCCTACTGGTTGGGACTGCTCATGAGCCTGTGGTCTATATAGATCGAGCTCACCTTAGTCTAGGGAGCTTGCTTGTAGGTGAGGTTTCAATAAAATATATTATTCAGCTCCTATTTGTACAAGATGATTGACATTTTTAAAAATCACTTTTAAGAACGTAAGTTCCCCTTGCTGAGGTCCGCCATTTTTTAACACAAACACAAAATAATGCAGGACAGTTCAACAGGTCTAATCATGTTCGTTTTGCGTTAAGGTTTTGAAGCTCATCAGACCGTGTTTGTGGTGAATGGTGAAGACCAGCCGTTCAGTTTTACCGTCCAGGAGACTTCCTGCCACTCTGACGGCTTCCAGAACAGTTTGGTGCTAGAGCCCATGAATGGAACAGTTCCACCCAAAAATAAGTAAGTTAAGTCCAAATTCTGCCAGACTAGTAAGAGTCTAACGTAACCCTAACTCTCTGTGCCATTCATAGGGTTCCATTGGTTATACGGTTCACTCCCACTCGTGAAGGATATGTGACTTTTAATTTGGTGGTGACGGTGCATAAGAAGCTCCAGCCTCTGATCATGAATGTGAAGGGAGAGTGTTACAGCCTGAATGCTCGTGTGCAGTATGAGAGCCCAGAGGAGTCCGTCAAAGAGCTCTCAGCAAACCACATTCACCCTGTGGACTTCAAACAGGTTTAACTTTGCATAAACTCTTACATTATGCACACTTAAATTAGGGTGTAAACTATATGATGTTTCAGAGAAAGTCACCATTTCTTGATTCATGTTTTGGTATGTTCCAGCACAAAACTTCACATCTGATGTTTTCTGTTTCCTGAATAGGTTGAGCTAAGTAATAAATCCACATGTACCTTTGTGGTGTCTAATCCTGGGAAATTCAGATTAGATGTTGAATATGATCTGTCTGGGCCAGCAGTGCTACAGCCCCACCTGCAGGTGGAACATAAATCTGACACAGTCCCTGCAGGAGGACAGACCTTCTGCACCATAACCTTCTGCCCTCAGCGGAAATGTGTGCTTAGAGATCTGACATTTTCCATTAAGGTAAAGTTAGACCTTTCTAGTCTAGACCTAAAGTTAGACCTCTTAGTTAGACTCGTGTCATTTACATAATTTTCTTTTTTGGCACTTTGGCATTTTAACCCTTGACATTTTTTCTCTCCACATGCGTTTGTAGATAAAGAATGGCCCGACATTTCGTTGCTCCCTAATGGGCTCTGTTCTGACTCCAGATCTGGAATTTTCTTTTCTCAAATACAACTTTGGAATGCATTTCGTGTATTGCACTGGTATGGAACCTGCTACGCACACACTGGTGATCAGCAACAAAAACAACAGAGAAATCAGGTAGAGATTTTAGATTTTAAAACCACCACTGCTTTGTTTTCCATTTTTGAAGTTTTGATTTAATTATATGATTGTATGTATTTAGACTAGACTGCTTGTTTTCCAACACACCCTACCTGGAGGTCAGCTTCACCCCTCAGGTCCTTCCCCCCGCCGGTTCTGTAGAGGTGCTCTTCACATTCTACCCACGCAAAGCAGTTCGCTACCGTGAGAATGTGGTTTTTGAGATGAATAACTGCACCAAGCAAATAGTAGAGATTCTTGGACAAGGGGTTGAGATGAAGGTGGTGCTTTAATCTTTGTTTTGAACTACACTTTTTTAAATGGTCATACATTTACTCATATGTTTCTTCCTACTTCTTTTTTGTGTCAGATTAATTTAGAAGACCCGACACATAAGGTAGTCAATTTTGGAGCCTTGCAAACTGGCCAGCGGAGTCGTAAATTGGTCCCTCTGGTGAACAACAGCCACTGTGCTTTGACCTTTAGTCTCGTTCACACACAGTCGGATTATGTTCTCAAAGACTCTAGGGTAACTCATTCGCACATACGTATATCTATTCCACTCCACAGTATATCAGAATAATACTGTCGTTGTACATTTTAGGTCCTATCAGTGCGTCCAGAGGGGCAGGTGACATTAAAGGGTGGAGGGGGCCGCTGCGTGGCCGAGCTTCTCTTCTCTCCTAAGCAGCGCATGCCTCCCTTCACAGAAGAACTTCAGCTGGAGTGCCTTGGTGCCGTGCGCCCCCTGCTGGTCATGAGAGGTTGCTGTCAGGGAGTGGAGATCAGTCTGGACACAGGTTATCTACAGTTTGGTGCTGTGGTCCAGCGCTGCCAAGCCATGCGTCGCATTATCATGCAGAACACTGGGGACATTGGGGCAAGGTACATTTCATAACAGATTGTCAGCATGAAAACAATCTACTGATCCTTTTTATGTGTTGATAATTAGTATACTACTGTAATTTACATTTAGCAGCAATTATTCAAAGTGATTTACAAATACGAAAGCATTTAAGTAATAGATTAAAGTATGCGGTAATAGATGTCAAGTGTCTCCTTTTACTCTTAATAAGTTTTTCTGTCTTCTTATTAGATTCAAGTGGGATGTGAAGAGTTTTGTTCCAGACTTCATTATTTGTCCTGCCGAGGGCTATATCACCCCAGGGATGGAAGTACCCCTTGAAGTGACCTTTGCCCCTACGGAGATAATTCAAGATCTGCGCTATGATGACCTCTTCTGCACTATAGAGGGAGGAAAACCTTTAAAACTCACCCTCAGTGGCTCCTGCATTGCCCCACCGGTCGCAACCGAGGTTAGAGACTGCAGTAAACCTAATAATGAGCAGAGCTGCAGAGGTCAAACAGAGCAGACATCTGTTTCTCTATTACAAAATGTAGTAAGCTGCCTACAGAGACTACACATTTAACAAGCTCACAGTAGAAGCTTGTTATTGTTACAAATAAACGTTTTCTGTTCAACATTTTTGTTCATTGAAACCTGTGTTGTATCTGATATTACTTAGGAAATGTTAAAGCTTAAAGTGTCATGTTCTATCATATTCTGTGTCTAACTCTCTTTTTCTTGCTTTTTTGTGTGTAAGCAGGTGGTGAATTTTGTGTGTCAGGTGCGCAGTCAGTGTACTCAGTCTGTTACTCTGCCCAATCGCATTAACCAGCGCTGGACTCTGAAGTGTGTCATAGAGGGTGAGCACTGGAGCGGGCCGCCCACTCTCCTCATTGATCCTCCTCAGCAGAACACCTATGAGATCAAATACAGACCTTTAGTCATGACTGCAGATGGGGAGAGGCATGAGGTACGACTCTTTCTGCACCTGATCTTAGCTCTCTATTTCTTGGTCTTGATATGAAGCTGTTTACGTAAATAAGAGTTTTCAATGTCATTATCTTTCTATTTTTTATATTATCCATATTATAGCATCTGACAATATAAGTACCTACAGTGCTAATAATGATGTGGTAATGTAGTTTTGACATCATTCTAAGTTTATCTGCATAGTTTACAGTGATTAAGGGTTCTGCTTTTCTACCCTTTGATATATTACGTTAAAAATAAAATTTTGTAATTCTTATACAGGCAGGATTAGACTATTAACAGTAGTGTAAGTAATACTGTGTATGTACCAGAGCTAGTGGCAATACCCAGTCTCGACACATTAGATCAGCATTGAAAAGAAAGCGGCGTTGAGTCTATATTGCGTCATGTCCCAAACATGTTTCCTCTCTCTCCCCAAGTGTTTCCTGTCACCTTTCATTTTCTAATCTAGTAAAAGGCAAAAGCCCATTGACCTGTGTACTTTGTGTCTCTCTGGTGCAGGGTTCTTTGTTCTTCTGTTTCCCTGATGGCACTGGAATACTGTATATATTGCATGGCACAGCCGAGCCACCTAGGGCTGAAAGCACCATCACAGAAGAAATAGAATGCAAGCGGCACCACACACAAATAATGTCTGTCTACAACTGGCTGCCAAGACCTCAGCGGTACCACTCCAACACATACATGTTAAAATGCAGTCATCATCACAATACAATATTTACCAGGCAATTTACTGATTAACTATTTATCACAACTGTCAGTTTAACAACTATTAAGGTCCTTGTTTAAAAATAGTGAAATGATGATGAAAGATAATTAATTAAATCAAATAATTACAAGTAAAGAGAATATGATGTCATCTACTATAACCAACTTACAATGTTTGTCATTTCCTATAAAATGCCATATTATCCTGTTTAATAAATATTTCCTGTCTTACATAAACCCAGGCACTTCTACAATAATTGCAATACATTATTTATTAAACAGGCTTATAAATATGCCTCAAAATATTGACCATTTTCAGAATTGATCATTCCACTACATTGTTTAAATTATGTTTTACCATTTTGGTTTTTTATATCCCACTGTGCAGGTTTCATGCTGTGATGGAGCTTGTCAAACCAGATCGTTCAGATGGCATTGTTTCCCTGAAAGGCCTGGAATATATTGACGTTCCACCACTGGATAAGAGGAACTACAAAGTTTCCTTTTTCACCTACAAGGAGGGCCAGTACAATGCTAAAGCAAGTGTCATCATGTTCCTAATGTGCCAAAACTTGCAGTATTTATAATTAATACAACGTTGTGCATATTTACTCTAGGTGACTTTTAAGAACGAGGCAACGGGCGAGTATCTATTCTACAATCTTAACTACAAAGCAACACCTCCAGGAGTGATCAGGACTATAGAAATGATATCCCGGGTGAGACAGGTGGCATCAGGGTCCGTGGAAGTGGAGAACCCGCTTATCGTAGACGTGTCCTTCTCTGTAGAGTGCCAGAATGCAGATATCAATGTGCCTTCACAGTTCTTTGTGCCTGCTCAGTCTAAGGTATGTCATTTTACTTAAACATTACTGGGCACTCTTGGTACAGTTGCTGAAGACTTAAAAAACTAAAACTCTGTTGTTTAGGGTACCCTAACGTTTGAATACCAGCCTCTGTTTGAGGGAGAGACCAAAGCTCGACTGGTGTTGTATGCTGCTGAGCTCGGTCACTTCTTTTATGAGCTTCAGCTAAAAGCCCTGCTCGCACCCCCTGAGAAGCCAGTTTATTTCAAAGCTCCTCTCGGCAGCAAACACAGCGTCACGGCTAAATTCACCAACTATTCTCGTGTCAAGACCGAATACGTTTGCAAGGTAGGTGCTTCTGTCTCCCCACTGCTTTTTTACTGTTTTATAGGATGATAGTTGTTGCGATTAATCAAGATACCGTAGACTGTAATGCATCTGTTTTGACTCAGGCGGACAGCCCGAACTTTATTGTGGAAAAGGCTGTTAAAACGCCACCAGGGAACCAAGCTGGCACAGATGTCAGTGTGGTTGTGCATTTTGAGCCTTGCCAGCTGGGAGAGATCCACAGCCTACTCACCATCTTCTCAGATTATGGAGGGGAGTATATCTTCCCCCTGTATGGCACCTGCACCCCACCCAAAGCTCAGGGTCCCCTCACCATCAGCTCGGGTTCCAGTGTCTCCATTTCCTTTAAAAATGTCTTTCAACAGGCTACAACCTTCTCCTTTCAGGTGGATAACCCTGTCTTCACTGTCAAGGGTACAGAGATGATTTCGCCCCAAAAGACTCAGAACATACAGGTTATATTTGAGGGCCCTCCCGTGGGCTCAAAGGGCCCGTGTCATGGAAAGCTGACAATATCCTGCCCACGGATGGAGGCTCATGGACAGGGTGTCTTCTGGGTTTACTACTTGAAAGGTTACTGTCCAGAGCTAGCTTCAGAGAAAAAAGCATAAGCTTAAAAAGAGAACCCTGCTGTTCTCGGGTTAAAAGCCTTCATGCTTGAAATGTTTGTGGCTATAAATAATTTTAGACAAATAATTTATATAAAAAACAATAGTGTCTTTCTGTCTGTTGCATTTTATTTTTTACAAATGTTTTAGCTTATTAATTTTCAGCCTTTTAATTTAAAGAGTTGTGCTACTGTACTGCTTCACAATATAATGCAAACTTATTGTAAAGACTTTAAATCGACAGTAAATAAATATTTCTCTTTAAACTGTGGCATTTGTGATCTAAGTAATAATTGAAATACCATTCAAATACACCTTCTGACTTCTAGGTTGTTCTCTTTAGTTCCACCAGGAGGTGCACTTGTTGCTCTTACGTCACTTTTAACATGTCCCAGCTATTGTCTGTTTCATACTGTGTGCATCTACAGTATAGATGTGTATGAATTTACTTATATTTTTCATATCATCTCAAACAAAGTGTGTAAGCGGAGTAAAAGCGAAGGCAGGCTGATATTAGATATTACTCTGCAGTGAATCTTTATCTGAGTTTCAGTTTCTAATAATAATTTGCTTAGTGTATAGTGACCAAGTAACCAAAATAGACATTCAGCGCTTTAGACATGCCATGATGTACCACTGAGTTTGTTTATGTGTGGAAATGAGAGTCCTGTCACTGCAACGTACAAACTGGCTGCAAGGGGTGGTGATCTGAGCGCCTCCAAAGACAAGGGATTAGCGCTTGTTGTAATTATCCGAGCTCCCTCTGTGGGGAAAAAGGGAGTAACAGGTTGCTGTGGGTCGCCCTACATTAAAGAGATGCATCCGATGGTTTTTTCTGTGGGGGGGGGGGTGTTCTAGGAGCCAATTAAATAAAGGCCCTTTTAGATAGAATGACTTAATCACCCCTCCATAAAGGGCAGGACCGGGGAGTCTTTCAACTCACAAAGGTCATTTTAGACCGTTATAGAGATGTAATGAGGGAGTGTAGGAGTACCCACCCCAAAAATTGGTAAGCTGCTGTTTGTTTTGGGTAGATTTTTTTTATTGAGCCAACCAACAGTGATTGCCTGGTTATTGTTTTTCTACATATATTATTTGTTTATTTGAAAATGCATCAAAATCATCATCCCTGTGCAGCATTGTATTAAACCTCACGTGGCTAAACAAACTTATGTTTTTTCACATGATAGCCTAGATGCTAATTAAGTAGCCTAAGAAATTCTGTGCTAAGCACTTTGGTTGTATTCGCGCAGAATGTGTCTAACTGCTGAAAAAATAGTACAAATTCTAATGGTTTTCCATTATAAATAACTTACTATTAAAATTAAAACTATTTCTATTCAAACCATTATACTGTACAACATCCTTAAAGCTAATATGTGTTCAATTTGTTCCCATCCACCAGATAACATCCCACTAAAAGAATCCAAAACATTAATGGTAAAGACCCACAGTGACCAGTAGTTTCCATTAACACCCCCAATTCCCATCATAACCATTAAATCTATATATATTAGCAGGGAAAGGATTTCCCTTTAGAATTTAGATAAAAACAAAAAGGCCAAAAAAGTCTTGAACCACAAAGTTTAGGATCAGTCGGCTACCTCACTGCTCTCTCTCTCACTTTAAAGCGCAACTAACGCTGTTTTCCTTCATTCTCCTGCAACTAGTCAAAAATGACTGACTGACACTTCTTGAACCGCTCCAGTTAGATGTATGACAGGAGGGGCAAGATTTAGGATGCGTGATGTCACAGAGGAGGGAGGGATCGCCCCCATAGCGCGCAGCATGAACGCTCCGCGGCAAAAGGATGTGTGAACAGGCAGCGCGCTACTGCAGGGACGGCGTCCACAAACTGCTCCACAAAGAACAAGCCAAACTCCGGTCACAGGACAGCAAAGAGCAGCCCAACCCCGGGGCTCAGGACAGCGAGATAGCGACGGCTGCACAGTCCGGAAACAGCGGCTCTCAGCCCGGTGGAATAGACGGGCTCGTCCGCTGGATAGTCACCAAGATGAGCGACAACAAGAGCATCTCTACACGGGAATATGCGAAGGAGGAGGCGGCTGTGGCACAAGAGCAGTTCTTCGCACCGGAGCCGCGAAAAGGCATCTCTGTCATTTTGGATGTAGGTTTTTCTTTTTCGTTGTATTTGTAGGAAAGGCGTTTGGTTTGGTAAACTTTGATGAGAGTCAGAAAAGCAATTTTATGCATCAGAACTCGCCAAACGTACGGTAATAACTTCAGGAATTTCAAAGTTCAATGCACCATTCTTTTTTATTCGACCTACTTAACTTTTGTAGCCATTGCAGTCCACCTATTTTACGAAACTATGTACAGATTTGACACTTAATTGCAAGTTTAGAGGATTCGATATCCAATATGCGCTTTGGGCAAGTTTTAACTTGATGATATTGCGCGCGTAAGCGCGATCGCGGCTCCAAATACTGTTGCGCCTTCAATACGCGCAGAGCTATAATCGCACAACCGTCCGCTTTCATCTAATCCTAATATGATTTGAATATACGATAAGTTATATAGAGAAAAAAGAAAAATAGTTACGTTTTTCTTATCATCCTGCAGTTCCGCTCAGCATCTTGAGGTTATAAAGCGACTTCTGCTCTAATTTATTGGGCGGATCTCAGAGCGCGTACCCAAATATAAATAATTCATTGCGTTTTCCAGTTATGCTGTGTCGTTGGCTGCTGTGCAGAGGTTTCAGCAGTATTGATTTAGTAGGTCAAAGTATTGTTCATCAGTGCTGGATAATTATGTCTGTCTGATGGTCTCTTGAGATGCTTTTAGGGGTATAAGTTAAAACATTAGAGAGTGATAAGTAGTTCAGACCCAGATAACAGTATCAGGTATGCAGACTATTAGGCAAAAAAACTAATTAAAATTTGTTTTAGAAACGACTAGAGGCAAAATTGTACCCTAGTATTTCAGAAGAGGGAAAAGAGTTAATGTATCTTTATGGGTTTTGAGTGTGTGTGTAACTTGGAATGGCGCGCAGGTGTTTGTACGGGAATTGATTTCTCTCTATGGTTTGTGAGAGAATTCCATTACTTAACTCAATCTATCTCTTCCAAATTGCACATCCTCTGTCATCCCTGTTCTGGGATCAGCCTTTGATCCCCTGACTGAAGCTCAAGAATGCATTGCTAAATAGCCACAGATAGCCTCTTCCACAATTTTCCTTCTAACAGTCTTTACTAAAACAATGTCTAATTATGAAGACCTATGTCAGAATGCTATTCGATTCTCACAGGGTGTGTCGATGTCAGATTCTCTCTCTGCCTCATTTCTCCAAAACTGACAGCATAAACTAAGAGGAGCACTAACAAGCTGTCATAACGGTGGCTCCTTCACACTATCTATTTCTTACATCATTGTTTCCTAAACCTTGTCAGGGCTAATTAAGTGAATTCAATGCCCTTGTGTGTTCCAAATATTTTCCACTGTTTATAATTGTTGTGTCTAAAAATACAGGGTTTAATTCTTGCATAACAACATGTTTTTATAATGCGCATGTAAGAATAGACACTTACCTGCTTTTTTGTGATTAGTTGAAGTCTGCATATGACATTTACTAAAGACTTCCTCACACTATTCACTTGAACTTTAAAATAAAAATATTTTTGCCATTTGTGCAGTGAATTGAAGCCAAACCATGGAGAATCAATGTAATTGACAGAGCAAGGCTTAATTTGAGTTCAGACTGTAGTGGCTGTTAAACATATTCATCCATCAGTTTTCTAAAGTAAAACATGTCTTTTAGTTATTCTGGGTTAAAACAGAAACTTGAGAGGAGATCTCAGTATCATAATGCATAAGGCATTCTTATCCTAAAAACAGTACTTGATTTTGTTTTGCGGGATAATGTAATGTTTACTCTCCAAAATGTACAAAACTAATTCTGTGATGCTTTGCTGGATAACTTTAGTTATTTGTCTTTGATTCCCATTTATTAGCTCATATCTTTGTAGTTTAGATTCGAACTTTAGATCTTTGCTGTCCTCTTTTCATGTCACACAGAGATCTATCTTCTGTGGTGGAAACAAACTGGGTCACCTATATTAAGTGATGAAGTATGTTGTCAAACCTTACAAATGGTATTTAACACAAGCTTGTACCTTTAGTGTGACCCCTTTAATCTCAAACACGCCAAGCAGAAAGAGGTTTATCAAAAATTGGGAACAACACTCTGCTTGGTTATTTTCAACCCATGGTTGGGCCAAAAAGGGACAGACACAATCGTTGAGTTAAAAAAATAATTAGAAAATGTCCATATTTGAGCCAACCATGCATTGAAACAACCCAGCATTTTGGGCTAAAACAACCCAGCATAGGTGAATTTATAGTTGGTGAAATAAGGACCTGAAACCCTTCTCTATTGGAAGTGCATTTTTATTAACAAATCAATAATATTTAGCCAGTATTTTAACATTTTTTATTTATTTTATGTGACATTTACAGGTTTTGCCACCCTAACAGATGAAGCTTTTAGTTTTTATCTAAATATCTTAATACAGTTTAAAACCTTGATTACATAATATTTGTTGCATTAAAAACTATCAAAATAAATTGCACAAAAAAGCAATATTGGTCACATGGTTGCAAGATTGGTTTAAATTAATCTGTAAATCTTAAGAGCAAATGTTGCCTTACATGTTATTACAAAAGTGAAAAGACAGTTACTGGTGCTGTACTGTAGCTGTTTCAGTGGTTGCTCTACTGTATGTCCATTTATCCCTTCGATGTGGCTTTTGCGTTTGTTCTATGATGGTGAAATATCCTGACATCTGGAATGCAGTTAGTTCTCAGAATTAAATGAAGCGTCTGCCTCATCCAGGTGAGAACCGCTTCAAACTGTCAGCAGAAGGTGATCGCTTCTTTGTAGCAAACCGAACGTTCAATACACTTTTTTATTATGGGATGCTGGGCACAAACATGCACATTCAAGCATTACCGTCCATGTGAATGCTTGCATTGGCAGTCAGTGCATTTTACCACAGGTACCCTTCACATTCATTGTATTTATTTATTGAGTCATTATTATCAGAAAATGCGAAAGGGTGACAAGTGAAGAGATTGACTGCTGTAAAATTAGCCTATAGTGAGTAATGCTTCCCAGCACATTTTATTGACTGCAGTGAGGATTTTCCTCTGTTACCAGAGAGTCTTAAGTGCTCCATTTCACATCTGATTGGTCAGTGTAATCAGGTTGCTCTTTCAGATATAAGTACCTCACTCAATCTCCTACAAACTGAACCCAAATTGATCTGCAACTTACAAATGTCTTCGTTTTGATAACAATGAAAAGAAACGTAAAGCGTACAGTGTCATTTGTGCTGGTGATCCTCTATAATCAATGTAAGGATTTAAAGCTGTTCCATGTTTCATGTATCATGCAGTTGCTTTGCAATCAGTCTATCCATAGAGCCATCCCCTCTTTAATAGCTTTTTTGAGTGGGTTTAGGTGACTGATGGTTGACATCCAACCTTGGAGAGAAAACCCTTTTTAATTACCTTTATTCATCTTTTCCACTTCATACTTTCATACTCGGCTGCAGTAAATGTCTACAAATATTTATGGTATTGTATATACTGTATGAAGTCTTTTATGTAGTGAGTAAAAATTTTATGTAAGGTATAAGCATACAGCTTTTTTATTTAGTGCTTTAATAATAATTTAAGGTCAGTGTTGAACACTGAATTTAAATGAGAATGTGATTAATAATTGATATTAATACATTTTATTTGTGTGTGTGTCATTTCAGATTTTCCGGAGAGCTGATAAGGATGGTGAGTGTTAAACTGCTTCGTTGTCTGTATTTAAAAATCTTATTCTGTGGTTCTGTTTTATGAAATCATAATTGACCTACTTAATGTCTTAATGTCCCTGTTGAATCATCTTTTTCACTGACCATGTTAGAAACATCCACCAGCATTTGTTGTTTTGGAAAGAAAACCTATATAAGCCACTTGCACACATGCAGCTCTGTTAAAAAATTAACAGTAATTTGTCTAAATACAGGTAAATAATTTTCTGAAAACAGACATTTTGGTGCTTGGCCATTAAAGTATGCTACCTTATACTTTTATATCACAATAATCTTTAACTTGCAAAGAAATTGCAAATGCATTTGCTAATTGATTTTAGATTATCCTTATTATGCAGATGAGTCTCTTTATCCATATTCATGTTCTGTGCATCTGTAGGACAATTATTATTTTAAAGAGTGGCTTCATCGCATAACTTGACATGTTAAAATCCATGCATGAGCAGGTACAATATTACATTTCATCCATTTGTACTGTAATACAAATTTTGTTTCTTGGTTGCCGGGTAGTCTTGAGCTCTGCTGCATGTAATCCAATTTTTCCATTTGCATCAATCTTTTTACAAAACATTTTTTTTACTTTTTTTTTAAAAGGACAAATTATACACTGTGAAACTAACTAGTGCATTCACCTGGGCTTAAAAGAAAGTTTTGAGTCAGAACCAAATAGCAGTGAGAGAGTACCAACAACAAACCATCTTGTTAAGAGCAATAGTTGCTTTTTGATGTGTGGTGCTAGCACAATTTGTGTTATTTTTAACCCACTCCCCTGAGAACAGCTTGGTGACAGCATTAACGAGAGAGAGAGAGAGAGAGAGACGGTACCACAGGGATATGTGTGTCATATTCTTCAACATTTTGGCTTTTAAACCTGCAACACTTTAACAACAGACAAAGCACAGCAATTTAATTTGTCTCCAACTTTTAGAGCTAAACTCACAGAAGTGAAACATCCTCCTTTTTTTTAAATAGAACTGGATGCATTAAATACATGCTATAGATCAATTTCTCCTCCAGAATAAAACCATCACACTGAGAGCAAACAGCACACAAAGTGTCATGTCACCCCACTGCACGGCTCTTACTGCAGGAGCGATTGGTTACATCACGCGTTCGGAGCGGGCTGAGAGAATCATTAGTGTCTGTTCTACAAAGGAAATGACATGCTCTTTTGGCCTAAGAGCTTTTACGCAGGCTCTGTCTGCCAGCCCTGGCGTTCTGCTTTTTGATTACCTGGGCAGGGACCATAGATTTATGTGCAGACTTTTGACAAGGGAGCAGAGTGGCGTGACCCCTCACCTGATCTGCAGCTCGCACTGCTAAATATATCACCGCTTTGAAGGGAGGGAGAGAAGTACCTGTAATGACAGACAAGTGAGGCATAATGGAAATTTAATTGGCCTCTGGTATCAATGTTCAGCATTTCTCACGTCCAGAAGATCACACAGGGCAGCAAGAGCCGAATTCTCTTGTGGCGATTTAATAAGTATCAGAAAGTGAGAGAGAGTTTGAGGCTGCTTGTGTTGCTTGTCTCTATGAAGTCCTGTCTATATATTTATGTAGTTTACATGAAGTGCTTTTGGGAAGTTTCTCCTGCAGTGTGATGAGACAAATTCTTTCAAAAACTGTTTCAGTCAGCATGTGGCTAATTGTTTTATGGTTGTCATTCATGCAGCTTCAGTAAATACATATTATTTGTAGAATATTTTTTCCATGTTTTAGAATAGTAGTAAACTCATCAAAACCATTAAATAATACAATTGGTGAATTATGTTGTTACTGAAACATGTTGTTATATTTTACCATGTTTAAAAGTAGTCATCTTTTTTCTAGAATTTGCAAAATCATACTCTTGGCATTTTAAGTCTTAAGCTTTTTAAACAGCGCTGAATTTCTGTCTGGGGTGGACTCTTATTGGCTGCCTTTGATTCATTTTTGATCCAAATAATCTATTTCAAAAATATTTTTAATAAAATTTTAGTTTTCTATTTAAATGAATTATTATGTTGGTTATTTTTTTTCTTCAAAAGTAATTTTAAACATTGAAATATACGCCTTCAGATTAAAAGATATTTGAAATCATGAGATCACTTTTCACTGGTAATGTATATATACTTTTTTATGCTTTCATAATTTTCATTATAAAACAGTAACCTCTGTGTGCATATAGAAAAATGTGTTGATAGTCACCAGTTAGGCTTAGATACAGCTACAATAATTCCTGGTTTTGGACTTAATGGAGGTTTTCTCCTCTCCTCCCCTATTCCTCCATCCCTGCAGATTCACAGGTTCTCACTGACAGTAAATGAGTGTTTATGCGTGTGTGTGCGCTCACTGACAATAAATATGACAGCTAGCTCCCTCACAGCATGCCAGTAGAAAGGCTTCCCTGCTTCAGATCTTATGAATCATTAAAGATAGCATTGGTAAATCACATCTTACATTCACACATTTGTAAAAATGTCTGTATATTTGTCTTTATTCTTGACTGTGTTGTGTCATGTTACATATGTTAAAGACTAAGAGAAAGATTGCGTATTGTGCATTGAATTGACTTCAGGCTTACGACTTCTTCCATATTTTGTGGACGGTACCTTTTGTGTAGCTTTACAGTACCATCTTTATCGGGTGTTTTGACACCACACATGTCTGTATTCTCCAGGGTATAGTTCTGAAGCTATTGCCACCAGGAACATCAACACATGTTGTGTTTACTTTTTGAATCAATGAATGCTCATTATGAGATTCCCTTTGATATTTTATTATGCTTTACTTGTTTTTGTGGACAAGCAGAACAAGCTTTTTATTTGTGAGATGTTTAGTTTGCTGTATTAAGCTACATTTATTTTGTTTATTTAGTGATAAATCAGTTTGCTCCATAGGAAAGAAAAGAGTCATAGTCATAAAAAGTTTATTTACTTACCAATGTTACAGTTTACTTGGTCAGTGTTTTTACATCAGCATCATTTTAATTGATTTTGCCATGTGTAATCTAGGATGTGTAATCTAGAACATGTAATCTAGGACGGGTAATCTAGGACGTGTAATTTAGTAATCTGTTTGTATTGTGTTATTAGTGACAGCTGTGTCTGGTTGTTGGCCGTTGAATGTACATAGAATCACACATACATGCTCTTGGCCAGTGAAGCATAAACACACCGTGTGAGTGCTCTCTGCACCGCCTGTCCTTGTTTTCTGAGCCGTACAGTCACCAGGGATATTTATTATTTAGCCACCCCTGCGATGGCATTTTTAACTTTCTGCTAAAACAAGAATTGCACACCTCTGCTGGTTCATGCTTTGGCATGAGAGCAGTATTTATCTCAACAAGAGAGTCTGAAGTGTCTACACTACACTATGTGCCAAATTTCATAAACTGTGTGGTGTCTCATGCACACATAGATGATGTTGACATTGTGCACGGGGATGAAATTGATCTTTTTCAATGCAAAACCTTCATTAACCTCAACACACAAATGCATATACTGTACAGTACATACAGGTTTGTGTTGCCATGGCAAATAGCTGTCAAGCAGCAGTGTGCTGTCTCCTGTGAATACCTGCTTTATACCCAAAACCTTCCTGGACCTAATTACTGCTCCTGATGCTCCAGTGGTTTTACACTCATATTGTGGGTGATTATTGTCACTCACAATAAAAAACACAGAAATGTGTGTGCTGCGCAATGAGGGGGTGGAAAACAGCAGGTGTTGTGATATTATACTGATATAGTATGCTATAGTACAATAATACTGCAGTTTGCAGTTTAGTGTTTGGTGCATTCTGATTCAAAATTGTATTATTGTGATCCTTTCCTTGTTTTGCATTCATTCTTATTGGATTTTGGTGTTTTGTACTTTACTGAAAATAATCATATACATGCTACAGAAGTTTGATTAAAACATGATGGAGTAGTGTGTCTTGGTTTAAAAGCCTTAATTATGTCATTAAAGAAACCTTGAATTCTGGCTCTACTGTAACACACATAAGTGCTTTTGAATTTGCATTTTGATTAAATAAAGTCATTCTAGTGTGCTCTAATGCCACAGTAAGATTCATTTGTTGGTCACCCCCTCCCACAAAAAAATGTACTAAAAAGATTGAATCTTGGTATAAGAATATTAATATAATACTTATAAGGTGAACACTGCAATAATTCGATTTTAAAATGTATAATCCATTCCATAAAAAAAAAATATTCTGTAGCAATTTTTAGCACATAACATCTTATTTTTAAATAACAGATCATTTGTTTACTATACAGTGTTTCTTTAATTGTATTCTGTTTTTTGTGACCTTGTGACCCAGTCTGTAACAAATAACTAGAAACAATTATTGTGCCAAAATCAGTATAGCATAGCCATTCTGGTTTAAGCCACAGCCGAGTGTAAACATGGCTAAAGCTTCAGAACAGGCACCTTCCCAACTCAACTCATAATGCATTTACAATACACAAGAAGAACGACAGCTCTGTTCCTCAGTGTGAAGCGGCTTTGATGGAAGCTGGCCTGAGATCTGGGACATGTCCTATTCCCTCTTTACTAATTAAAACCTCACTGGACCTCCTGGAGGTTAAGATCTTTTTGTAAGATTTTTAAGATCTTTTTGTAATGTAAATGATGGTTGTCTTATGCCTTATTCACAAGCCACTCAGTATAGTTGCTAAATGTTGTCTCAATCAGCTAAAAGTTTTGACGAGAGGAGCTTTTTCTTTGCTAAGTTGCAAAAGTGCGACATTAAGTAAAGCCAGCAGGGAATCTTTTTTAAAGTATTTGAAAACCTTTGGCTCCCGCAGGTCTGTTCAAATCATACTGTTTCATCCCAGGAGACTCTGTCTAATTAAAAATACTCCAGGCCTCCAGCTAAGAGATTTGGGTTTGTTCCTGTTCTTCAATTGTTTTGCCATCCACCTGCACCCCACGCTGACTCTTTCCTCCCCCCGCACGTCTGTTGCACTAATACCAGACTAATTAAGTTTACCTAAAATTTTGACTTATTTAAATAAGTGTCTAATTGGTTTTCACTGTTTCACAAGTAGAAATGTTAAAAGTCTCGTAAGCACACACTGGGCTGTTTTCATCATTGATAAGTTGAACACCCAGTTAAAGAAATCCTTTGAATACTGCTCTTTGTGTGCATTGTGTGTAAGTATTTCCACATTTCTCAGTCTACCCAACCATACACTGCCACATCAAAAAAAGATCTCTCTTCTTAATGTGAGAGAAAACTCTGTGGTCACAGAGATGCACAGCAGATGGAATTGCTTTAGGGTTTCCTATAGTGTTTCAGAGAATATCCCAAAGCATTATGGAAGAAGGTTGATTGTATTCTAGACGACAGGTTTTTTGTTGGTTAGTTGAAACTCGGGGGAAATCACCTGACTGACCTGCCGGCCCACGCTTTTGCTAAACTTGGCTGCCTGACAGAGAAGGAGTTGATGTGCTAGTTTCTCTTTAAGATGTCTCGGGCTGATGTTATGATGCGCATTAGGGCAGTCTCTCCTGTTTTATTTTTTAAAGATAATCTTTATATAACATTATTTCATGGCTTGAATTTATTTAAAAAAAGTCTCACTCCATCTTAATTATTGAAGGCATATCTCTGTCTTGTAGGGAATTGATTGAAATGCAGATGGGCATAGTGAGCTTTAGAAAAGCTTTGGGGGACATAACCTTTCTTACATGTCTTGGTCTATAAAGATTTTGAGTTCAATTGATACAAATAGTCCAATAGTTTTAACCTGCCACAAGCAAATGTGAGTACTAAAGCAATGTTCTTATTGTTATCAGTCTGCACACACAATACGTGCAGTTTAATTACCTCATACCTGTGTAAAGTCATTGTCTGGTCCTAAACGAATTCTGCAAAAGCAGATTGTTAACCATCACTCCCAGCAGTTATTCCTCATGGGAGTTGCCAGTTGTAACACTACGGTGAATCCTGCCGGGAGAACACGGACAGAATGCTGACGGCATCATCGGTTCACTCACACGACAGCAGGAGTGAGATGGAGATCCGGGGGGATTGTGTGCTATCATTGACGGTGGAAAATTAAGGGTGCTTGATAAAAACAGTTCTTAGTGTTAATTATTGTGCTGTTCCAAAATCTAATGAATTTTAGCCGAATTGTAAGGCAGCATAGCATGTATTCTTTACTTAAAAAGCAATCCCAGAATGCACTGTGACAAGCTACACAGAAAAATCTATGAGAAATGGCAGCTCAATAGGTTTTGAAATAGGGCTTATTATTGGCTAAGGTGCAGAGGGACAGGAGACATTAATGGTGCTCTAGTTCATTATTGTGTGAAACATAGTCATTGTGTGTTATGCATCGTCTGTGCTGCCAGTTTCTGGTTGTGGTTTGCGGTGACATGATTGCTGTCTTTTATGGGTCCACAAGAGCATGTTGGGTAAGGGTAAATTCTTCCTTGGAGATGTCTGCGGGTAAGTGTGGAGACGTGGTGGTGATTATTTGGTCGGTGACAGTAGGCTGCAGGTTTTCCTGAAACTTACTGTCAGCTTTGTTGTGTGCCTCACAGCGTGTCGTGCTTGTGTTGTGGAGCGGTGGACGCTGTCCCTGGGACTTCATGACTGTCATACATACTCTAGCAGAAAGCTATATACAGCTGTTACGTGCAGAACTGTATTAAATGGCAAGAGCCAGAAAATGTGAATGTGAGTTACTCAAATTCATATTAGTGCCAGTTCTGTAACTTCCATTAGTTCTTTTTGAAAGCAGTAAAAATGTTATCTTTTGAACATTTTTAGTCATTGCAGGATAGTTAATAGTTGGTGCTGTATAGAAAGAAGTGGGGAATCTCACTACAAGATTATTTCATTTCACTTTTAAGACTTGGCATTTCACTTTAAACATCATTATGTGTTCATTACAAAACTAATTCTGACCCCATTACAACAGACATTTTTGCATTTAGCATGCTTACACGATGTACAAACAAGCAAGCCTGACTCAGTTCTCTGGGCTCACAGCAGTGACCTGTAGACCAATAGGAGATCATTTTCTTGAGCCTGAAGGTGCTATTTTCAGCATCACACAAACTGCTTTCTGGTCCACACGACTCTCCTGAGTAAAGAATAAAATGTGGGACTGAATCATCGACCTGACCTTTCCGTTAAAACCTCTCTCCACAAGGGCCGTACCTCCGACTTTCAGAAAAATGAACCAAACGTGCAATTCAAAACAACACAAATACACAGCTATTAGAATCAAGGTTGACCTCTCTGGCCCTGCTTATAGAAAACCTTTAGGATTTTAGGGTTTGAAAATAGATGGTGCTGTAAACAGCAGAAAATCATCTCTTATTCATAATGCAAGAGATATTTCAAGCATCTAACATGATTATGATTATAAAACACACGCGGCTTAAAATCCTTTATATACATATATAAAATCTTTTGCTATTTAAGAAAATTTAGCCAAAAAGCAGAGTATCTGTGCTCATTTGCCAGGAGGTACCTGTGGCAAAAATAATGATCCACTGGTTGTTTTTTGTGATAACTACCATTCTGAGGGTACTTTGCAGTCATATGCCAATTTGCCCTTTCTTTGCTTTTACTAATGTGAGATAGTTAGGTTGTAAACAGTCCGGCCAACTCTGAATGTGCATCTATAGACTTGTAATATTTAATGTATTTTATTAAATAACACCTTTTATAAGTTAAATAGTTCCTTTGCATTTGCTTGCATAGGCAATACACATGACATGTGTGATAAGTTTGTAATCAGAACGTTAAACATAAGTATCTGTCAATGTAAGATGTTATTGTAATTTGTGTTTTATCTGTTTAATCAATATACTGCATGCAGCATAATCAGTTTCTGCAGTATTTGCAAACCCTGAGCTAAAGCTGCTGTACATTGGCCGTGCAGGCATAAGTCATAAACCCCAGCATTGCATCAGGACAGTGACAGCAGAATTTAGTGCTAGTGCTGCAACTTTCTCCTGTAAATCAACCTATAAGTCAATAACTGATGTGAAAGAGCATTTGTCATGAGCAAACCCAGACAGAATCTGCAAGGTTTTCTTGGTATTTTATGCATTGATTTGAGGAAACATCTTCTTCTGTTCCTTAAACTCATTTGTAGATTCAAGTACTAAGTCGCCTTGCAGATTTAATGTTGTAATACTGCTTTTGTCTGCTAACCATAATTTGGACCCATTACTGACAGTCACCATAATGTGAAAAGTGACCCAGTTGACCCGAATCCACTCAGTGCCACAATTTGGTTCCTACAAGAAGCACAGAAATCAGCAGGGGTGGTTTGTAATTTATAATGCTTTTTCCCTCCCAACCCCCCGGCAGTCAGTTACCCATGGTTACAGCAAACTAGCATCCTTCTATCCCATTAGACCTTTTACTCCTGAGGTTGCCATGGTGCTATCCTCATCATCTCCCTAAGCTTGTTTTCACAGATGCCTGAAGGCTTTAATCAAATGGGAACCCAATATAGGGTCACATCCCTGTCTTCATTTCTTCCACTGGTCCTCTGAGGCCTGAAGTCAGCTGACCCAGAAGTGTTCAATTATGTTAAATGTCTTTATAATAAAAGACAACTAGTTCTTCTTCTGCTCCCACCCAAAGCAGTTGATTTTTGTCCTTAGTCCCTTGAAGCATAAAAGAGAGAAAATTAATTGAGAATTTCTAATCCCCTGCGGAAATAAGGCAGACCTGCTTGATTGTCACGGTTCTTATAATGTGGGGGTGTAAAAAGCTATTTAGAATAAACCAGAATATTTCTCCTCTCTCCTGTTTTCATTTGTCTCTCTTCTTTTTGGCTCTTTTTTTCCCTTTTAATACAGTATTAAATGTGGACATGTACAAGCACAGAATTATGTTATGAGTATAAGTAGCCTGTTAGTGGGAGGAGCTGTTATAGTTTCTGTAGTCTCTTAAAGTCAGTATAAAACAGAAGTTGCAAAGTTTTTATTGGAAACAAAGAACAAAGGGTCATCAAAGGCATTACAAAGTCAAGACAGTACAATTTCCATGCACTCTTTGGCATGCAATATCTCACCTATTCTCAATGGTCTGTGTACACAGTCCATTTCTGCCAATACTTAATACATTTCTCAGAGTTTAGTCTAACAGAAAATGTAAGTCTCTCCATACAATATATTTCATTTACAATTTCCATCCACTGATCTCTTGTTGGAGGATCAACCTGCAACCATTTACGAGTTATGGCCTTCTGACTACTTGCTAAGAGTATTTTTAATAAGTATTTATCACTGTTTAAAAGTGTTTCAGGTATTTTTCCAAGGTACAGAGTAATGAATGAAAATTTCAACTCCACCCCTAATATTTTCCCTATTTCAGCTGCAGAAGTTGCAATCATGTTTACTTCCCTGTCTGGATGTTTATCCGAGTAAAACAGCTTCTGGAATTAGACAAAATGTAGAGATTTCGTTCTGCAAGAATCAACTGGATCATTGAAAGTTATGGCTGTTGCAGAGTAGTCCTCACACCAAAACATACATCAAGAGGTGATGATTGGAGAGGGGTTTTTAAAGATTGAAATAAAAAATATGACACAGATAAATTATTTAGAATAAACATTGACATTTTTTACCTTTACACATTTATTCATTTAGCAGATGCTTTTATCCAAGGTGACTTACAAATGAGAGAGCATTTTGTCAATAAACGGCAATATTCCCCAAAAATAAGAATATTCAGTTATGGTTTCATGTAGAATTATAGTCATTTGAGAACATTTTAAAAGTTTTTTAAACTCAAATAAAGATACTTTTTTAACAATCTTAGTAACGGTAAAGCTGTATTTGTAAAAAGATCTTTGCACTAACTTAATAGACAACTTTTAACAGTTTCTTCTTCTCTTACAGAACGTGAAAGATAATAGAACTCAGAAGAAAGTAATTACAGTAGATAAATATGATCACTCAACCACTTTCTCCATGAAAGCTTTTAGAGAAGCCCAACAGGATATATGAAGAGGCTCCTGATTCTGTCCTGATGTTGCATGTTTTCGTCTCGCTTTTGATCTTTGCCTGCTTTTAAAATACAAACTCATTCATCAGTGAGTTTTGGACGATTGCCTGTGCAACATCTTGGTGCAATGCAGTTGTCTTTTCTAACATGCAGAGTCAAATGTATAAAATTGTTAAAACTGACAATTCCACAGTACGAAGCTCTTGGAGATATACGATAAACCCTCCTGAGATCACAGCTTCTATATTAATGCACAAATCTGCTACGTTGCTTGGCAACCAGAAACTGTCTACGGTTAGGATATTGAACTATATTAATTGGCGGAAGAATTTTTCTTCGTCTTCCACTGTATTCCTGCCGTTTTATAAAAGCAATAAACCATCTGAAGCTGTGCATTAAAGTACAATCCTCCGCTTCACATTGTGCCTTTCAACACCTCTATCTTCACATAGTCACTGTAATGCAGTCTTGTGCGGCTAATTTCTTAATAAACATTTTAAATGTTTTATACAAGATATAAAATATTACCTTCTATATTGATTTGCCAACTAAATATTACACCACTTCTTTTTGATGTTAAGCAGTTCCATATGAACGACTGCATGTCAACAGCAATTTATTCTGCAGTTATCATATTTTTATATGGTCCCTTAGCTTATTTTATGGCAGTTGAAGTTGTGAATATTCTCTAATAATTAGCCTACTGCTGCATTCAGCTACATATACATCATACTGCAATCTCACATTAGAGATTGGATGCATACTGTAGACTTTATTGACCGCAAAACAGGCTGAACTTACATTAGTCGCTTGCCAGATTCTTCATCCCTGACTGATAGCACTGCTTTTAATGGTTTCAATGGTGCTTACAGAGGCTCCTCCCATTTCCCACTACCCCAAACACACACATGCACATGTTCACGCTATAAATACTTGCACAACCTCTATTTTGAGGTGTGCTTTTAACACTCTGGACCTTTCTCTCAGTGACAGAAAATGTTTCAGTCTCTTTTTGAAAAGCTTGTAATCTGCTAAATAAAAATAGGTCAAGAAAAGCCTATAAAAGGATATTGATTGGGCTTTACAGTTGCACTTTTATCCTCTTACTGTTCTCTGTCCTCTATTACAACTGTCTTGTGGAGACAGTTTTCTATTTGCTGCGTACAGTAAAGTCTGGTCTACATTGCATCTTATTCTAGCCACGAACCAGCTACTATAAAGATCATATGTGCTACATGCAAAGTAACAATTATTTCATAGACATAAATCAGAACTAAATCAGAAAAGTTTGTTTGCTTTTGCTGTAAGTGCTGCAAACAAAATTTTAAAATGAAAGATTTGATGCTAATATCCTGGCAAACTTCCTCAAAAGCACTTATTGCATTAACCCAGTACCTTCATTTCCAGGTTGACCAGTGCAGCCCAGCTTGTGGAAATTGTGCAGAAGCCAGCCAGTCAGACTGGAACTGCTGGTTTTGAATGAGGAGATTTTAGCTTGCCAGTCTTGTGGTCTATATTCATCAGTCAGTCAGTGGGCCTTTAGCTGAGACTAAATACATTTTGACTCTCTTCTAAAAATGTATTTTTTTCACGTCTCTGTGGAGGAGATTGGGTCAGTGCAGAGCTATGGTACTCGAGAGCGTGAGATAAAGATTTGCACCACTGCTCTTCTGTGCTAATGCACTTTTCTGGTGGCTGCATCTCACTAATAGGATTTCCATGTATAAAGCCCACTCAGGCAGCTGATGTTAATGACTCATTTGAATGAATTGTGATTGAATCAGATTTGTTAGATGAAGCATTAATTGATTCTGTCACTGGTGATGGGGATTTGGATTCACTCCGATTTAGTTCTCTCTTGGTTTTTTATCATGTGAACCTGATTGAGTTTGCTCTGTGAGATTACTTGTTCTTTCATAGCTAAAACCAGTGGGATACTTTCTTGTAGACTATAATTCAATGGGAATTGAGTGAGCTTGAACATTTCGTACAGTCTCAGTCACGACTATTTCTAATTTGGCTCGCTGTGCACAGTTGAGATCCACTGATCTATGCTGGAGACATATGGAGGTGGGAGGATGAGTTGGGTAAATGTTTAGCGTGTGCTGATGGGTCTTCCCATGCCACAATCACACTGTTCGGACATATGGCTTAATCAAATCCCTGCAGATTGCCAACACTCTTGATGTTGCACAAAGACAGGCAGAGAGACGGGGAATTTGAAGGTAGATAAATAAAGCGATGGTGTGACAGGTAGACTTACAGTGAGACATACAGGTAGGGCTTTTTTCTGTACTGATCAATGTCACACAGGGAGGGAGGCTGACAGGCCTGTGAAAGGTACTTTTACTGTTCATCCATCATTACTGTCAGACTGCTGTCTATGAAAAGGGCCAGGGGGAGTGTGTGACTTTTAGATTAGTTTATCTTTGGCATTGATTACTGTAACAGTGCGGGAGGCTGGACAGTATGTTTCAGATATAGACAGCTTTGCTTTACTGTTAATTTACGCAGAAACATTCAAACAACATCCATTATCAATCCTCGATGTCAAAAAGGCTCTTTATACTGCATGATGTCTTTGATTCTTATCGTCGTGGAGGTTGTTTGTGTAATGTTCTGAAAATGAATAAATGTGACCCTGTCTGTAAATTCAGGCTAAAGTCTTAAATCTAATTATGAGATTAGAAGCATCAAAGTAGTCAATGCTTTAATACTGAAACTAATGATTTTAAATACTGAATTTATTTACATTATGTTTTTATTAAGAAAATAACTTATCCTAAACATTGATTTAAATGCTCTATATATTATATATATCATGCATTATATTCTTCATTATTGTGATATAAAACCTGAAACAAAGGCATAAACGTGATGAAATACAGTATCTTACATGACTTTTAATACATTTTATGTTAACAGAGACATACAATATAGTGCAAAATAAATTATCCTTATGCTTTTAAATTTAAAGGGAAACAAGAATTTATACTGCTCTACAAAAACCTCAAGAAAGACAGAAAAACATAATGAAAGGGAAAAAATAAGAGCAAGTGCATGTAAGATTAAGATGTCTCAGATCCCAAAGGTCTGTTCCTGTGGTTACCATGGCAACATGTACTCCCCGAAATGCTGTATGAGTTGAGAGAGATGGAAGATTGTAAGAGACATCTGCTTGTAAGGAGGTGCTAAGATGTACAGGGGGCTATTGGGTGTGAAAAGTGTTAATTGCCTCTCTTTCAGAGGAAGCAGAAAGTCCATGTCAATGTCTGATCCCTGCAGACTCCTGCCTTCATACACACATTAGCCCAAATTCACCTCTTGGTCCATTTCCACCCCCAAAGCTCCACTGAGCAGAACCATATCCATTTCTCAAGACGGCAAAAGCATCTGATCTGCCTGTTAGATGTTCTGATGAGCAAATGAGACTTTCACTTTTACGTCCTACTGAAAGACGAGATTATCTTGAAAGGGAAACCATTTATGTCCATCAAGCAGCATTATAGTAGCCCACCTGCAGTTTTAGTAAGCACAGCAATTTTCAGGTAATTGCACAGCAGGACTCAATCTTTTTAAAGTGCATTCGCTAGATTTGTTGTTTAAGTTTGCTGGTTTTACAGCAGTCGTTTTGCATACTGCCAACTAGCGGCATGGATGCAGTATCATACTGAAGCAAATAAAATTTGTTACTAATGCACTATTCACAGTCGGCCACAAATCATTTACTTTTTGAGTGTAAGTTTCCTATAATTGGCAGGTCAAATACACATGAGGGGTCTCTCAAAGTTTTTAAAGCCATAGTTTTTATTAAAGTTTTTATTTTTCATAGCCATAGTCACTATTCCTCGAAAATGCAAAAATGTGAAAATTTAAATAAAATGTTTTTTGAGGAGTCCTCTTTTCTCCATTTGCTGGATATTATTGCTTTTTGTTTGTGCAGTTTTACTTTTTACTTGCTTTTCAAAAACATTTTTGTCGATTTAAAAAAAAAATAGATAACTTGTGTCCAGACTTATTGTGTCTGGACTCTGTCAACAGGGCTTTAGTAAAATATAAACAGATGGTTTAATATATTTGTAATAAATACAGTTTGTAAGAATTTATATTTCAAGTTTTGACTAATAATGTCAAATCCTTAATGCTAGAATTGCCCACATGCAAAGACAATGTCTCTGCAACGATCAACATTATTTACACCCTCTGTTACTATTATACATATGTCACCAAAACAAAATGATAGAAGTGGATGAGAAACTGTGGAAGTAAGTGTCTGAAGCAAGCACTCCTTCTTTCTGAGGAGGAAAGTGGAAAAGTAGGTCAGTGCCTAATTAAAGGGCTGGGTTCCCCGCACTCCCCAGCATCACATACTGCAGAGACACACACTCTCCATACTGAAGCCGGGACAAAGATCTGCTTTAGATTCCTGAAAATGTCTTTTCTATTTACCCTCTCCATAACAAGACTATTGTGTGCATCTCTGGAGCATATGATTGTGATGGAGAAATGATGAGAACATTATTGGGGAGCAGAAAGCAAAATTACTGCAATAACACAGATGAGGTGAACATATGATGCTGTAGGGCATGATGCTCAATCTGTAAAGAGCAGAATGGATAAAAGTCATGTATCAAAATAAATGACTGTGTGTGTGTTGGAGTTGTACTGTTTGGTATCTAAAATAGCATTGATAGTATTTGTTTTCATTAAAAGCTTTTGGATTTCAGTAACTATAATCCAGTATTTTCTTTGGATCTTACTTTCCTATTGTATTACTGCCTCAGTTTGTCCAATAAACACAAGGCTACTTTCAAGGGCAAATCCAGGGTGATGAATATTTAATTTCTGACAGATCTGAGACTCCTGCTTCGAGACTTCTCGACCCCTCCCCACAGAAGAGAAAGACAATGTAATACCTCCAGTTGTATCTCTTTTATATACTGAAAATAATATGTTCCCTGATAATTATCCAGTTTGCACACTTTGATCTTCTAAACTCTACATTTATGGACTGTCTGTGTATGAAGCTATATATGTAGATGTCAGATATTAACAAGAATATCGATTGCACTTTTATTGCTGTCAATATTTACAGGGTTTGTTAGGTCTATTCAGATATACTGTAGTTGCATCAATACCCATGTTGGTCTCTAGTGTTGGACATGAATGAGGCATGCCGTTAAAATCTCATCTGTTTTCTTCTGCAGATGATGGGAAGCTCTCCCTCGATGAGTTTCAGGCGTTCTTCTCCGATGGGACTCTGAATGAAGAGGAGCTGGAGAAACTGTTTCACACCATTGACTCTGATAACACCAGGTGATTACAGACACAGTGCTGAATACACGTCCGGTGACCAGCTTTAGACCAGTTTCACCTAATACCTGTTACTGCACATATTGAGCATAAACATAAAAATCCAAACTACAATTTTTTACATTTTTGAAGTTAGATATTTTTATATATATATATATATTTTAATTTAAGGTATTTTAATAATAACATTTTTATGAAAATATTTTAGTTTTTATTTATTGTTATGAAAATTAGTCAAATATTTATTCTTAGACCTTTCCATCAATATACTGTATTGTTTGTCATGATTAGATTAGAATTCAACTATGAAATATTAAAGGGAATAGTGAATAATAAAAAATTGTAATAAATGTATTTTGTATAAATTTTATACAAAGTTTTTTACAATAAATTAGTAGTTTGATTTTCACACCATTCTAAATGTGTATGCTTGGCAGCAAATAGTGTATATTCAAAATGTATATTCTGTATACAGCAACAACAAAAGGGTATCATCATAGAAGGAGATGCAAGTTTTTCAGAAGGACATGCAAGTGCCTTCCAGGCAGTAAAAGAAAGTTTTCCTAAAGTTTGATTAGAGTCTGTACGTTAAGCGGTTTAATCTGAATTAATTGCCATTCCCATTGAAATTCCCATGTTGCAGTCTGTCACAATCTGGCATATTTTACTGTACAGCATCATTTCATCACTGCAGTGCAGGCGCCTGTATCAGCTCTTTGAAACACCCGGAGTGTGCTCAATTACACAGAGATTCTGGATATATGCCCAGTTATAACATTGTTCTGCATCATTTGATCATAATTTAATGAATTAACGCTGCCAAAATCAGTAGAAATAGTACACAAAATTAGTTTTCAAAAAAAGCCGCCTTTCCCCCGGGCAGTAATAACATGACGTTAATTGCACTGTCAATTGTGAATAAGTTGGAATCTATAATAAGCCTCATTAGAATAGGAAGTGTACTGTTTGTTCTGTCAAACACTAAAATACAGTATATTTTAAAACCTTGCTTAAAATAAATTGCAGGTAGTTAGCGACTACCTGCAATTTAGACACGAGAAATACAGTGTGCAAATGTGATGACACTGTTTAGTGAATTCACCCTACAATGTTTGATACAAATCAATAAAGCGCTGCCTTGCAGGCACTGTCATTATATTGCATGCTTTTGGGGGGATTGCAGGGGTGGGTCATTTCTTATCTCGCCTAGGGCACCAAGATCGTTAGATCATAGTAGGAGGGAGATTTCATTCGTGGGTAATGAGCAAAAAAGAAAACAATGGAAAAGAGACTGAATAGCAATGGACCGTTCAGAAATGCATTATATTTGCTACTGGTGCAGAACAGTGTTTTATTGTCTCTGTAAGCAATGCTTGGATTGACTCATGTCTTTGCCCCACGTTTCTAGCACACATTTCTGTGTATAGTGAAATCCTAATGCTTTCATAAAAGGTTCTCTCATACATCATAGCAATATTGTGTGCGCAATGTGTTTTAAAATTTGTATTTTCTCACTCGACTATTGAAATCCCAAATATACAGTTGGCTTTACTGTACTCTACATCTGTCTCGTGTGCTGTGGTCTGAGACAGATTCTCTCTGCCTCTTTCTCACACACCTTATTTTTCAGTGTTAGTGTGTGTGTGTTAGAGAGAGAGAGACAGCAGGTCTCTAGAGGCAGAGCAGCTTCAGTGTGTGCATGTCTTTAATCACATTTCAGAATGAATTATCTAAAAAAAGGAGAGGTCTGCTGCTGCTAGGATGCACTGCTGCTCTGCAGGGCCAACACAGCCTTCTCTCTAAATAATGAACCACCAGATAGAGCCCATAAGAACTGGTGCAGAGAAACGGATGGAGACAAGAGAACTGCATGATGGGAAGGTTGGGGGAGGCTGAGGAGGGTGAAGATCTAATGAAGAAAGATGATTATTCATGTTACCTTTTTATGTTTATTGCTTTTTTCAAACTTGTTTTGTGGGTTGAAAAAGCATCACTTAGATTTTGTCCCAGTGCTGCTTTCTTAAATGTAGTTTGGTACATTAAATTTGTTTTTATTAAAAATAACATGCTTCAGTACGTATGATCTGACTTACCCACTTTTGATTCTCTGACTTCTTCCTGGTCTTTCACCCATGTCACTTTTTACTGTAATACTCATGCATCATCACTGGACAGGAAATATCACCCTGATACATCTTATCTTGCACACTGCTAATGGGTATGAAGGAGATAGACCATTAACAAAGAGCGAGACTCATGACATTCACGTAGTATTAAACACAGCCGAGTCTTTTGTCCTCAGCAGGGAAGAGGGGATACTATACTCTTTATTTAAGGCATCCACCTGTAAATGTCATGTATATATTTTTGATGATCTTATTAATGGTTTTCTTTGCTGATGGTGTATTTGAACACATGGGAAGAATTGTAAAGATTTAAGAGGTGAAAAGTGCAAGAGATGGATAGATGTTTGAATTCTGAATCCTGGGAGAGTGAAAACAGTTCTTTAGCCCTTGTTCTGCTCGTACCTGATGTCCTTTTGCTCACCCTTCAATATTCGGTTGTTTTTGTTATATGCTGTCGCTGGCATCAGGAATTGCTATTTCATTGAAGCAACATACAGATTGTACCTTATGCTTTCCTCAGACTTCTGAAGCATCCAAACTCACAATGGACAACACAACAGAAATTCTTCTAAATCACAACAGAACGTCTTTCTTATCGCACACAAAAACACATAAAATAATACTTAATTTCAACAAGTTTATGTCAGTGGAGATTATTCATGCTGTCCCAAATGCTTAATGCAAATAGATTAAGCAAACTATTTCTATTTCACAATTTTATTTGTGACCAATTATGTTGTATTAGCTCATTTTCATTAAGTAAATTCAGCATTCATTATTTGAGTGTTTACATATACATTTTTATTTTGTTGTGAGACTAATATTTACAAGGCAAATTTAAGCATTTTTCAGATTGCATGCAAGATACGGCTGTCATTAAAAGTGTTTAATTAATGTTTGATTAAACTAATCCTCCAGCATCAAAACATCTTCTGCTGTGAACATTCAGAAATCCTGAGCTGAAATCATTTGTTTCTGTATGTTGTGGCTTGATTCACAACAACTGCTCTTTATAAGACATCTGATTCATTTTACCATCTGGCCCATCTGATCCTTTTCCTCATATCGTCTTTTCATTCATCAATCCAGATCGCTGTCAGATGCCTTTCTTTTTGATCAGGCAGTTTACTATAGTAACCTTGAATTTCTTATGTGCTTCTTAGACGTTCTTCTTAGATTCTTAAGGTTTATTCTTTTTTATGTTGAGGATCAATGTGAATAGATGTAGTTGTCGTTTTAGTGAGCTACAGTACATGCCAGTTGATTCTGTGAGGCAGCAGTGAAGTGTGATTTGTGCATGCTGGGATTTCCCCTCTGTTTCTTATCACTTTCTTTCCTGCCTCTTCTGTTTTGTCTTTCTGTATGCTGCCCATTTCCTGTGATGTGTTAGTAATGTTGACACCAAGGAACTGTGCGGTGAGTATCACAACTGAAAGTTTATTACAGTTCGTGACTTTCATATTACTTGTATATTTAGTGACAAAGGAATTATGCTCAAGCTAATATTTAAATAATATTTATTTTGGCATTATCAACATTGCTCAGTGATGTATCTGATTGTTATCATCTATCTTGAATACATTTGAATAGTCGCTTTGAATCTAAATGAATAAATGTAAATGTTTTTCTAAATATTATGTAAAGTAAGTGTGTACAATATTGTAGGTCAGCAGTTTAATTTTTAATTACAGTCGTAATGGCCATACATTAACTGCATTTTACTGTATATATTGACATTATATTTTCCGTCAGCTACGCTGCTCTTTATCAACATTAGATATTGAAAATCATATCGGATGACCTCTAGTGGCTACATGGCTACATCTTAAGCCTACAGGGCATTCGGTATGAATGCACAGCAATGATTTATTGTATTTTGCTTAACCCCAGCTCATTTCAGTTAAGCGCTTCTATAATGTTTTGGCTATTTTATATTAGTCCTGGGAGAAAAACCTGAAGGCAAAGTGTGTTTTTAAAATTGATATCCAGCTATTTTCAAGTCATGTCATGCCTCTGTGCTTTGGTGGAAGATGTTTAATACTTTCTTCCCTTCACCTCTGCCCTCTGTTAATCAGACTACTTTGCCAACCACATGGGGGATTATGAAGGTGTGCTGGCCTCTTTGGAGACACTCAACCTGGCCATTCTTAAAGCCATGGACTTCACCAAGAAGGTTAGTGCATCAAACATTGATCAAACTGTGCTTCAGTGTAAGTGTACCTGGAGGAAACTCTTATTACATACTGCTTGCTTTTTTATAGCTGGATACTTTTTAGTTTTTAGTTTGAAATAATAAATTAGAAAAGAAGGTAGTTTGTTAAGGATTAGGGGATTGTAATTCATACAAGATCACTTGAGAAATACTGAGACACTAGAAAACAAACAAAAAACTTTTCCTTTCTTTGGACATTTGGATTTGAAACTTTTATAAAACATAACAAATGCATGTTTTCTACTGTAAACCTTGCTAGATTACTGCATCTCTGTGAATGATTGTATATCAGAGCTTGCATTCATTGTCTCTGTGCTATTATAGAGGTCTAAAACAGAAAGCGATTATCTGTAAGTATACTACAGTAAATCCTTCCTCAGAGGAGGAATAGATGAGTTGAGGCGGTCAAGTATGTGTGCGAGAGAGAGAGAGAGAGAGAGAGAGAGAGAGAGAGAGAGAGAGAGAGAGAGAGAGAGAGAGAGAGAGAGAGAGAGAGAGAGAGAGAGAGAGAGAGAGCATGCTACTGCTCTAACATAAAAGTCTCTCCAACTCATCTAAATGTTTCCTCTCGTTTCAAAGCTTGGCTTGCATATTCTGTTTGTGGTTTTTATCATTAGCAAGCTGGTGTTCGGTTAGACAGCTCTGCAGATAATTGAGCTGTAGCCATCACAAATTTAAGCCTCTCTCATTGTCCTGTTTCTAAATCAGTATGTAATCTGATTTATAGGAGACATAAAAACCTGCTTCTCTCAGTTCTGAGGGAAGTATTTTTCTTCCCTCTGCTTATTTCCACACCCGTAAGAATGTAATTGATGGTTCTGAGATCCTTATTATCACTTCAGATTAGCGTTCTTAAATACTGTACCTGTCTGAGCAATAGTTATAAAATAGCTGGGCCAATATGAAGTGAGTTTACCAAATAAAAATTGAAGGGCCTTTTACAGTGCACATTCTTACTTGTGCAGAAAAGGCTTTGCTATAGAACCCTTATGGGACCCAAGACCTTGTTATAGACAGACATTTTTGTTTTAATGCAGCTTGTTGAAATTTTTTTACCTCTGTTATTCTTCACCGGCACTACTACATTTGCATTAAATTCTCGACAGGTGTTTCCTTATTGAAGTCACACACTTGTAAGTGCATAACTGGCCTCTTTCTCTTGTTTCTTCTCTAATGTTTCTCCTCTTCCACCCCTGAGATTCTTCTGTATATATTGTTCTCTTGCAAGCGCAGCAGTGTTCTGCTTGTGATTTCAGCTGAGCATAATGTATCATTCAAAGACATTATTAGACTATGTTGCTCTATGTTTTAGTGCAAGACTAATAAAAATAGATAAATGTGGATGGTTTATAGGCCGTGTACGAGATTAATCCGGGCTTTTTAATAAGAAAACAAACATCATAAAGACAACAAAGTAGCATATTACAATTAACAAAACTAATAGAGTTACAGGTGTAAATTTTTAATCTACAGAGATCATTCTAAGTAACATATGTATGTTTATTTTTTCCATATGGTGTGAAAAGTTTCTCCACAGTATATTGGTACTAAAAATATTGGCAAAGAAAAATCAGCATTTTCAAATCTATGATTACTGGCATTTGAAAGACACTTATTAAGTATTTTAAGTCTCAAACTACGTCACAAAATGTATAACCCACCAAACAGCCAAATTCACCTGTCTATTTTTTCTAAAGATGATCTTGGAACTTACACTCGACATCACCCACTGTAACATGCCCTATATTTATTCACCGTCTCTCCATCACAGTCATGTCTCTGACTCAATAGGCTATCTGAGGGTTAATATTCAAATGGTCCAGACTAAAACCAAAGAGGTGTTTGCCACAGGCACTGCCATTGATAATTGTAACTGTCCCCTTATGCCTCTCCATTATACTCAACATCAACCCAACAGTGCTCTGTTCTCTGGAGAAGGTTAAAGGCCGCTGCTAATTATTAATGGAAATGTGTTATTTTCATACTGCCCATGAAATATTCATGTTCTTGCACACCAGGCATCAATTTGCACTCTAGCTTATGTGCATTTTTAGTGCCGTGATTATGTGTATGGACACACTTGTGTTGTGACAGCAGTGAGAATAAATGATTTATTTCACAGGCATATTCTTTTTTATAGCGTTTGTTAGATTAGATGTTTTAATTTGCCACAATTCGAATACAATTAGTTAATATCCAAAGATTTTACAGCTGTAGCCTATTCAGGGGAAGTTTGTTGCAGTACTTTTTTTCTGATCGATTCTTTCTCTCTGCCTTGTTAATGCTCCCCACCTCAAACTCTGAGGTTTCGCTGAGCAAACAAGCTCAAGACAGGAGATCTGATGTCAGAACGGAGAACTTTTCTCTTCTTCTGCGTCAACCTGTCAGAGGCACAGATAGCAAAGTGGCAAGATTAGAGCCACAGATTGAAAAAAAGAACCTTCTCTTCGTCTTATCTGTACGTACAACTGATGTGTCGTTCTCCACCAGATCATTTTGACGTTTTACCTCTTGCTGCTTGTCCTCTGCATGTTTTAGAGTGAGCAGAACAAGCTTAGTTTAATGTCAGTGTTCGACGTGATATTTCCCGGGAACGTGCAGATACAACATCATCAAAACAAGATCAGCTGTAAATGTGTAGAGTACACACAGATGGTTTGTGTGATACTCTTTCTTTGTATCTCTGAGAGAATATTTATAATAGTGTTGTCTTATTGCTGTTGTGAAGATAACAATAATGGCTATTAAATCTTTTTTACACAAATTGTTGCATTCTTTAAAGATTCTTTTTAGATTAGCTCAAAGCAGTATGAAGTTCCAAAACGACTCAAACTGAAAGAACAAGCTGCATGCTTTTTAAAATTGATTAAGATGTCGTATTTGACAAAATATCAGAGAAGTAAAAATTAAAAAGTTTTTTATTGCACGCAAGGGCCATCATCACCACTGCCATAGCAAAGCTGAAATGTAATACTTCTAGAACATGGTTTTAATTGGCCATTTAGCAACTGGAAGTGGCTAAAGCAGGATGCCATTGTGGGAAGATGATAGAAACAAGAGAAAACCAAGAATTCATTAAATACATTTCATCTTTCCTTTGCCTGTCCTGCACAAACCATTTTAATGAGCTACTCTCATTAGTTACTTCTTAGTTCAGAAGTTTGGACTTTACCCAGACATTTTTTAACGCTGTGCTTCTTGTTAAGACTTTAGAAAGCTTACCCTCCAATTCATTTTGTGTATTTTCTTTTTCGGGCAAAGATTTTGTTTTAACAGTGTATTTGAGTTTCATATGAAACATTGCATCTTTGTTTCTTTTTGTCTTTTCTTATCTTCTTCCTTCACATATCAGTCATCTTTAGTTTCTGTTAGTTTCTGAGCATTTCTTTGTCTTTTATCTTGTTCAAGCTCACTTTGTCTGACGCTGTGCTATATGCGTGTTTTTCTCACGCATTGAACTGTGCGACTCGTCGGGAGAAGAAGACACGCTTTTTAAAATGGAAATGCAGAAATGCTGTTGTTTAAAATGGAAATGCAGAAATTCATGTGGATGCCGAGCTGGGAGCTGTCGCCTTTGAACAGGTTGGCTGTGCAGTGCACCCTGAAGCCTTTGTTTGATGCCAGGGTTGATGTTAATGAGGCTGTCACATGGCAAACAGTAATTATGCATACAGGAGGGGATTTTGGCAGCTTGGAGAGTGGGCTGGAAGCTATTTTACACAAGTTTACCTGGATCGGCGGAGATTGACAGAATTAGATTGAGGGATATGGCAGACGGTTTTAGAATTGGTCCCTGACGCCCTTTTATGCTTTTACCTGTCAGCTGTGATTTACTGTAAACTTAACTGACACTTTATGTTAGCTGATGTAAACTAAGTTAAAAAAAACACTTCTTTTTATACACATTTAGTAGTTACGGTTTTGAGGTCTTCCACTAAATTTGCAGTCAACATAGCTATATTTTTTTATGATTTACTCATCACAGTGAAAAGTTAACCCCTGTGCCGTTGTTACTATTTTAACCTTTGTCCCTTGTACAGCAATGCTGTGAACATCTAAGGTCCCCAATAGAGGCGAAAGGATATTTCCTGAAAATAATATTGTCTTAGCTGCATGTGGGACGCTCTTTCATTGCATGCTGACCAAAGGCGAAGGCGTTTGGCCATTGCCTTATTATGAGTACAGTGCCCACATCCTGTGCTCACTCGCTCTCACTTTTGCTCATTTGCTTCTGGTTCTACCATGTCACCTGGGTTACCTAGTTTCCCTGGTAACCACTTATAGCATTTGACGGTTATTTTAGAGCAAATCATATGGCGTCTGTAAAGATCATGGCATATAGCAACTCTGTGATTTTTTTTTTTTTTGAGGGTGTTTAATAATTAATTGTCAGGCAGCAATGCAAAAATAGCAGAGAATAAATGCATAATCAAAAATAAAGTATCATGGCCACTATCAACATAACGTAATTTAACCTTATAAGTGTCACTGCACATATTGAAGTTATTAAGGATACACAAATTTAAGATCTTAAAAATCTTTTTAAAAATCGTTTTAATTTAAATTCATACAGCATACAGCTATAGTACAAAATGAAGAATTATACCAATTACAGAAAATGCAAAGTGTGAAAGAGAGAGAATAAAAACTAAAAGTGCTTTCCAGAACATAAATCTGCTGTTAGATCCAAAGACGTTTTCCCCCGTTTTCTGGATGTATATTTTACTACGGTGCATTACCATTATGTTCAGAGGTAATTTAATTTAGGGCTGATTGGATGTTTGCTACTGATTAGGTTAGTATGGATAGCTTCAGTATACTGTGTTTTTACTCACATACACTGTGGTCTAAATACTTGCTCCTAGGGAAAAGGATCAAAGACCTTTCACAAATAATAAGCAGATTCATTTTTAACTTCCTCCCTTTTACTCACTAAAGCTCAGGTTCAGGTTAGATGAATATGTATGAGAAGACAAGCTTAGAATTTAGATGCATGGGCATGTTTTAATGTTTGCAATAGTGTTTCTTCTTGAGCAGAATCAGCGTTAATGAGCCTGGCTCAATGTCCCAAACTGCTGTATGTTATCACATTATTTTCTGAACATTTTGCAAAATAATTTTTAAAATAATTTTTGCACTCCCCAGTGACTCTATTATCATCTTGACCGTGACATTAAAATTAGACTAAATCAATATTTATGATGATACGAGCAAATAAAAAAACATGAATTTAATATTTTGAGCCCATATTGTCAGTTTTAGCACTAAATTGTATGGTAACTGTATTGCAATTTTAAGCATGAACCAGATTGCAGCTTCCCTTCTAGTAGGTTTCAGTATTTCTATCTTGAACTCTTTCCTGTGTCTAAGGTGTAAAATGGTCAATTTAACAGGCATGCGGAACTCAGGGCATTATGCTGGAACTCTGGTCTGTCATTCATTACTGTCCTGAGACTCATCTCTTAGTTGCCAGCGTGTGAAACGGACCCTGCAGTCCATACGCTCCAGCGCAGAGATGAGAGCTGCTTCTGCATTTGCCCTTGCTTGTTCATTAAACTGCTGAGGCTTCTTCTGTAAATCTCTCTTCTTCTGTATTTTATGATGAACTGCAGTCCACAGCCGGAGCTGTTTGTCACTGGATGGCTTGAGAGCTGTGAACTCTATTGCCTGAATCTTGCACAGCTTTTCATTTAACTTCATTGCTGGTGAAATTTACTGCCCATGAATAATGGTGTCAGTGAGATATGTTGGCCCTTGCCCTACCTTTGCAAACCACCTTTGTTGTCTTTATTTATGTTATATTTATTGTTTTTAAAGGTGGGATTAAAAAGAATAGTACACTCAAAAATGACCTTTATACAGTATCGTGCCAAGCTTGTGTGATTTTCATTCTTTTAACCTGATAAATGGAACCACGATAAACTAAATTTTAGATATCTAAATATAATCATTTATAATTTAACAAGTTTATTGTTATGAAAATGAGTCAAATATATAATATAGAGTCCTTTCCCTCAAAATTTAGTTTGTTTAGTAGATTACAATTCAACTATGAACTACTGAAGTGAATATTGAAATAACCTGTGGAACGGTGACTGTGAACAGGTTATGGAACACAGAAATTTTAAGAAATAATTTTTCATGCAATTTTAATGAATGAGGACTGGTGTTTTCAAGCAAATAATATCTGTCCCATGTGTCATAAAGAAGAAAAGAAAGCTGAAAGAAAGTATGATGATGCTTTGTGTTTTAAACAGATTGTAAATACTTGCCTCATCACCATCACGGCTCATAGAGGTGAGCACAATTGAGCAGCCCACAGCTGGAGCATCTGATTTCCTGACTGCTGCCTTAATCAATGTGCTTACGAAACTCTCCTACCGTGACACAGATATGTGGACCTGTGTTTGCTCATCATCGAAACTAAAGGCTGTCACTGTTATAGAGTCCTGTCTTTGTCAGGATAATTCCCCAGCATCAAGATGCCTGATTAAAATTGCTTTGAAAACTCTGGAAGAGGTAATTATAATTAAAGCCCCTGTTCATGTTTGTTGGTGGTGACTGCAACATTGTTCTCAGAACAGCCTCCCACTGACTGTGGGGTGTGAAGAAACATTTGCACTTTCAAGTAACATGTTTCTGTTGTGCACTCTCTTAGGAAACTAGAATTAACTACACAAGTTCAGCCGTGAGCCTGCTATGAAGCCTAACCTCATGAGATGCCCTCAGGAATCCAAATGTCGAACCGATAAAGGTCAAACCCACTGAGCATTTGATTGACATGTATTCAGTGATCTGATTTAATAAGGTTTGCTTAACAGAGTGATTGTGAGTATAGATCTATTTGTCTGGTGTATTCTCCTTTTGCATGAGAGACTGCTTGGGGTATTTGGCAATAAAGATTATTGTTAGGTGCTTCTGCACATTCAGCGTATGCTCTTTTCATTGCTGAATTAGATTGCACTTTGTGCTTTCTGCCAGCATGACTAAATCAACTGGATTTAAGTCACTATTAGTCACTGCAGATGCTGATGCATTAATCTTGATCCATAATTCAAAGGCATATGCTGAAATCATAACGCCTCATACTGATTGCTATTTTAAAGAGCTGTGGTGTAACTTTTATTTAAAAAGTGAAGCTGTTTTATCACAATTGATGTGTTTCCAGCATTGAGATTTTTGGTTATAATATTTCTGTTTGGTTTAATACCAAAGACAAGTCATGTGATCAAGTGATAGCTAAAAATCTATTTAACTCATCCTCGCAGCTTTGGTACAAAGTGGTGGTACAAACAACATTGGCCTCCATTGAATTGTTATATGAACACACAAAACCACTAAAACGTTTCAAATTTTTATATTTGAAGCAAACTATCTCTTTAACAACTAGTATCTAGTCAGTATGTGTCTGGCTCTGATTGCATTCAATTATGTACTATTTATTTTTACAATACAATGCACTGTTTGGATACTCGAGTACACGAATGTGGAATATACTGTATATTCAGTTTTCTTTCCAAACAAGGTCATCTAATCAGCTTTAACACCCTATTTGTGTAGTTTGGTTAACTTAGAAATGTCCTTATTAATGTTAAATGCCCACTTCTGCGGTCAAATGAGCTGATTGCCTGACCATGCCTCTCTTACATGGATACACGTTCTGTCATTTACATCTGCAATTTCACACTTTATCTTATATATAAAAGACTGTCACGGGTTAAACCGCTCTCCCTGGTGGAGATGAGTAAAAAGCAGTAGCTGTAACAGATAAAAGACTTCCAATGACTTCAATCTCTCCAGATCCAGAAACTGTGTGAATGCCCAGAGCTAGGTGAACCTTGAACAGTACAGCAAAAGATGTACCATGTGCTTAAGACACCTGCAGAGCCCAGCAGAAAGAAATGTGTGTCTTTATCCTCTTGCACGCTCACAGGTAATAATGGAGACACGGCTCAATCATTCCTCTCCTACAAAAGGACGTTGGTATTGTCATCTTTTCATTTTCTACACGACTGGGATTTAATCCTGGTTTTGTAAAGTCTCAGCAAACTGTGATTCGATGTTGTGTTCCTGGCTGAATAACTGCATTATACCATGACTTCTGTTTTCAGGCTCAGTTAATGCGATTGTGATTGAATCTCTTTCCTCAATTCCCGAAGCTTTGTCTAACTAGGTTGAGCCGCAGGTTTGGACTGTAGGTGGGAGAGAACCTTTGCCTGTTTTTGTTGTTTTCTGTAATCTTAAAAGGGATGTTGTTTTTCAGTTGTTTACCCTTTTGTCTCATTCTAGAGAACCGTTAACCTCGTTTCATTTAGCAGTTTGGAGAGACAGCTGGTATAATAACGTTTTTCAGATGTTTTGATCAGCAAGAGGTTGTTGCTCATCCAGAGAGGAAAAACAATTTATTTAAAAGCAATTTAATATATTGGTTTCTAGAGATGAGCAGATGCTCTGTAATTTGTAATAAGTTAGTATGCTTGTGTTGTAATTTAAGGAAGTATTTCTATTTGTAAGGGAATACAAAACAGAAATATGCTTTGGTCATGCTTAGGCACATTAAGACTTATTGACCATATGTGAGCCAGTCTGTGAAAACCAGGCTAAAGTTTGAAAATCTAATTCTGAGATAACGAGCATCAAAGTTTGAATTCACCTATTAATTTCACTGTGATTTTAATCTTTGACATGACCTCAGACAATATTAAATGTTAAATTTTAACAGAATATTCTTTACATTATGAAGAATGATTATATGTAGAAAACAGAAAAATCACAAAAAATGACTTTAGCTGCGTTTTCACAGACTGGGTCACATATTACTAACAGTGAGGATATAAAGAGCGATTAATAGTTTGTGAAGGTGTTGATACTTTTGTTGAACTTTTTCGAAGATGATGTCATTGAGGAACTTTTGTTTGGCAAAGGTGAACGCAAGAAACATGTTTTGTTTTCATTTTAATTAAAGTAGAGAAATTATGAAACATCTGTAATATTACTTAATTAATAGTCATATTGTCATGTTACAAGTCAGTTAACATCTGGTAAAAATACCAACATCTGCTCAATCCAAAGTAGATCAATTACAAGTCATCTTTATGTTTTTTTAATTGGGATTTGTTGATAACAGAAAACTAGCTAAGACCAAACACAATTATTTTAAAAATCTAATATACTAAAACATGATATGGGCATGAAAATGTATTTCATATCAAAAATGACATATATAGGCTTGATGCGAGGGCGTGTCTTTGACTTCTTTAATAAATATGCTACCATAAGTATAAGCTTTCATCTATTTTAAGACAAAGATACGAGACGTTACAGCTCCACTCAGACATGAGCCAATTAATCGTATCCTAGCAACAGCAGTCAATATGTTTCTAAGCAACAACATTTTGAGATATGCAAAATTGCATTTTAAGAGGCTGGGACAAATCAGTCAAATTACACATGCCAATGTAATGTGGCATTTTATTCTGAGTTACATCGCCAATGGCTTTTTAGAAAGACCAGCATTGTATATTAGGCATGATATGGGGATGTCATGGATATCATTGTTACCGATTCCCTATTTTACTAGACAACGATGCAGCCCTTCACTTTAAGTGACAATACTACATGCCTCTTATTATATTTAATGCTCGCATTCATATGCAGTTATGAGATCCTAATTCCACCCAGTGAGCCCATTTACCCCTCTGTATTACCCTTCACCCCAGATGATATTCTTTCTTTCTTGTATGTGTCGTTGTTTATTTCGTTGAGGGCCTGTCTTTATGCATCAGATATAATGCTTTCCCAGTCTATTTAGGTCTTTGCTTTAGCACAGGTGTGCTTGGGTGCTTCAGTCCAGTATGTCAGTCATTGTTATTCAGCAATTCACCTTATCAGTTACACTTTCAAAAATGCCCAGAGCATATTTTACAGCAGGCTGACAGACCATTTATATTTTGTTTTGGGGGTCGATTTGTTGCTGCAGATGTAATAGAAAAGAATGAATATTTCATGACGGATTTGAACCCAGTCTGGGTACCAAATCATTAGAGCAGCTCCGAGCATGATGTTGTATTGAGAATTCAAACACATTTCTCTGGTTGGTTGTGCACTTTATTACAAGCCAGTGATGGTTATGTAGTAGTTTGAGTTTATTTGATGTTTTACATTCCCTTAAAATTATATATTGCATTAAACATGATTTTGGTTTGTTTTGGTGTGGACAGTAAGCCGTGGCTGCCTGCTCGCTGATGTGTGTTAAGGCCTCCGTCGAGCTGCTGACCTAGCATACCACTAGCATAAATCATGCTGAGCCTTCCCAGCCATCGCCGTCAACACCTGGTGGCTTCTTGTTCAGCCAGGTGGACAGGACGAACACATGCGTCCTCCTCTTAGAATAGATTTTTTTCCATAAGCACAGCACCAGTGCCAGCAGAATTTTTTTAATGTTCCTTACAATGTTACCATATTAATCATCCCTAAAGCAACCTGGGGTGCTTTGCTTTCAAACATTTCGGGTGCACTGTCCCTTTAAGCCACTTGTTAATTGACAGATCAATAATTAACCCTTGCAGTGTTCAGTTCAGCATTCTTTTACTTTCTTTCTGTTTTCTTGGACTGATAAATGGAGCACTAAAGGCTGTCAATGCTCCCAATCTACTTTATTACTCCTAATGTAACGTTTTTATACACCGTTGTACTGACTCTGCATGGCATTGCGGCATAATTTAGGAGCCAGCACTGCAGTCTAGTCTTTCCTGCCAATGCTGCCTTTCCATTTGGATATTCATTCGCAATCACTTGAGTTGATTTAAATGCTGACCGTGACAGTCTTCCTGCACATCAATGCATAATTTCAGCACAGTTTGGCATCCCAGAAAGCGAAATACTAGATGTTGACACTTTTTATGATGCTCATGATTTGGGTCTTGGCAGCTATACAAGGAAAAACTGAATTACAATTTGTGTTAAGGATTGAGGACAGTGATATTTATTGAGGCTTTCTTCACACTGAATGACAGCGATTGCCAACTACTCCAAACGTACAGTATGGAGACATCCAACCACCACCTTATGTGCTTATGTGCTTATGTGCTTGTTAAGCATTTAATTTCAATTGTCACGACCATCACCAAGCATTAATAATCTGAAACAATTAAAAGTATATGAGTAAATCTGTGATGAAGACACACTTGAAGTTCTTAAGTTTTTAAGTTCTAGTCCTTCCAATACAACCTTGTGTGACATTTTGCTCACATGGTGTAAAACAGACCCTGAATGTTTGCAGAAACAGTCAAAATGTCACCAGATCAATGCATGTCGAAGGCTTTCAGAGTTTAACCTGTCAGGTTTTACCTACACTGTATGTTGTTTTCATCCAAGATATGGTGGTTCTCGGTTGTTTGTTGATGTGCTATCAAACTTTCTCTGGAAGAGAGTTTTTTAATCGGGAGAAGAAACTCAGTAAAGTGCTTTGTTGGGTGTTTTCTTTGTTGGTTTTTATATCTTTGCTTGCTTCTTGTCTCACTTACTGTTTCTCTCTTACCCATTGCAGGTGTATGAACGTGGAACTAACATTGAGCAGTTTGTGACCCGCTTCCTGTTGAAGGAATCAGCCAATCAGATCCAGTCTCTGCTGAGTTCTGTAGAGAGTGCTGTGGATGCCATTGATGAGCAACATTTATCAGTGGGGTGAGAACTGTGTTACAGATGTAGTACACATTAAACTTGTCCAATACACAAGTCCAGCATTAAACGAGTGATGGAAATCATTACATTCTTTAAACAACTGAGCATAATTCAGTTTTCTCAACATGCCAGGGCACGAATATATTCTTAACTTTATTATGTATCTCTGCTTGATTTGGCAGATGCTTTTGTAATTAAAGTGCCCAACATTACACTAATTGCATGATTTCAAAGACTGATAATATGCATGATAATGGAGCGGGGTTGTAATCTCAGCCCTGCACAGAATGCAAAATGCAACTTCTGTTGTAGTTGCCTCGATAATTGATTATTAAGCTTCCATCACACGTTTGCGTATTGAAAATTAATTTTATTAAACCTTTTGATAAATATGCATACTAAAATGACAGTTATCACAGAAAATAAATATTTTAGTTTGAACATTCTAGCTGTATTTTTGTGGTTTTGTTCTTTCTGTTATGACCTAGTTCCTACCCTAGTAAGACCAGCCCACGTGTCCCAGATAGACGCTATGAGGCTCCGGTGCCAGATTATCCTCCAAACAACAGAGTCAGTGCAAAGGAGAGCGTGAGGAACATCAACACAGGTGCAGGTGAGATCATCACTTTCCAAACATGTAGGGTTTAATCCATTTTTCAAAAGTGAGAATCACTTGTTCAATATCAAGTGCCGTATTTAACTGAAGAGCATTGGAATTGAGTAGTCTGTATGGTGCTACTTTATTTTAAATTGGAAGGTTACCTTGTTAACAGAACAGCACAAATCAAATTCAAAGCTATTATCTGACACATAAAACTTTTCATTTCAAAATATGTTTTTTATTGCATGTTATTAAGTTACTCACTGCTAAACAAGTTTGATCATTACATTTAAATTCTAATTTAGTTTTTCTCAACCTTCATGTTTTTCTTTTACTTACTTCTGCAGTATTGAATTTGTATTGGTGGCTGTTGTACGATAAATTGCTTATGAAGTTATTTATTTTTATGTCACTTTGGATAAAGTGTTTGGTAAATATAAATGTAACTTTAAGCGTGTAGGCTGTTTAAACTCATGCAGTAGTGAAGTCCAAATAAGATAAAATGGTAAAATGGTAGCATCTATTCATATAAATATTAGAACCTCTGACCTGATAAACAATATTACTATTGTATATAAAACATGATACAGTACAACAAAACCAATTAAAATGTATTTTCTGCATTGTAAATTTCCAGAGACTTTAAGAGAATCACATCTGTCTCCGCACTTAATATAAATGCAGCGTGCATCTGTTTGTGAGAGCGGAGCCAGCTGTGATAAACTGAGACTTTTTGAACAAGGTGTGATGAAATGCTTCAGATAAACATCAAAATTAGTTTCTTGCCTCAAATCCCGTTAGAGTCATGCATTTTTCCCAGGCACTTCTAATTTATTTCCTAATTGATATAATCTCAGTCAGTCAGGCACAGAGATACAGGATCTTCAGAGAGGCTCGGCGGCTGTTTCTCATCCAGAGAAGCAAAGATTACCTTTACTTATATTACTCCTGCTGGAGCGATTAGCACATAGATGAGAAGCAGAGTTTCAGACACATTTTCAGTGCTGTTTTTCTACTGTGTTTTAGCAGGAGATTATTGAAGCGCTTGTTTAATGGTCTGGTTGATCAGTTCCAAATTACTTCTATTCATCATGTTTTTTTTTCACAAACGCTGCATAAATCACTCTCCTTCGTTGCTTTTGAGATTTGGCAGCGAGTTACATTATTATACACATCTTCGTTTACAACCTGATTGACAAAAGTGAAGTTAAAGTCTGTCCTTAGCTCTGCTTTTTGTATCAACATACTTCTCATTTCCATTATTGATGGGATTTGGAACTGAGCTCCAGTAATTTATGGAACCATCCTAAAAAAGCAGAAAAAAACAACACAGAGCTGTTTGTGGGCCAAATCTATGCAGACACCACCAGCTCATGACAGCCCTGTGTGTGTGATGTAACTAGAGAAATGTGTGAGTTTTTAATGAGAAAAGGGTCTAAAAAAGGTCCCTCTCGAACCGTTCCTGAGCCTCAGTTAGGAGTTAAAGCATCATAGACATGAGGAAAACTTATTTACTCTTCTAAAGTTAAAGTATAATAGCTTTGAGTGAAAAACAGAAAACCAAAGTGTTCTTTCTGTACCTGTAAGCTGTTTTAGTAGAGATATAGCTGAAGAGACAAGACGCTATTTGACATTTCAGCAGAACAGCTGTATACAATCTCGCACAGATGGTAATTAACATAGATCTCAATCATGCTCTGGTTCACTTTTATAGTAAAGCCGTCCTGTCCGATACAGCAGTCCTGAATCAAAGGAGTCTGTTTTATAGGCGAGGTTCAAACGCTGGCACTAGTTTTAAATATCCCCCAGGCACAGATAAAGCTGACTCGGCTCACAATAAAAGCGCCATTCTAGCTGTCAACTCCGCCATGGAGAGCTGTGATTGGAGAGTTGGGCGTCCAAGATGTAGTTTATGAGCACCGGCATGAGAATATCGATCAATATCGAGTCACTGGCTTTTCTCGCTCTTGTTTTCTCGTTCTGTCTGTCCATGTTCCACAAACAAACACACACAGGTTTAGTGCTGCAGGTATGATTCTCTTCATTCAAATGTGCCAATGTGTTATATATATACAGTACACTGTCTGAGTTTGGTTATATCCCTTAGTGATGATTTCTTTTAGGACCACTATGGAAACACTGTGTCCCTTATACAATGAATTTAAAAAAAAATACATTTGTTTTTTTAATAAAGTGTATATGTTAAACACAGTGGATTCAGAAATGTATATTTATAATTCATTACATTCAATAATAAACATCAAAGCAAGTTTCATTTATTAAGTAAGAAGGCACAAGTAAAATTTTTTGCCATGTTTGTTAGGTTTGGAAAATATTTTTCAAAAAACGAGTTTAGAAACATTTGCTTTGATACCATGTTGGCATGTCATTAATGTGACAGTTTGTTTTTCTCTTCACTTTGGATCCAGAGCTGATATTCTTTACAAATCAGTATGTCATGGTTGTTGCAGCCAAGATAATTAATGTTCATTGACATTGTCAAAAAAAAGTTTCTTATAGTTTCTTAATAAATTCATTCTTTTTCCGCAAAGACATATTATTTCGATAATCGTATGCTTAGACACTTGACAAAAACAACATTTAATATGGACTTTTAGACAAGTCGAACCCTAATCATTTTTTTAAAACTGGTCTCAGATCAGTGTTAACATATTGTGACATAACGATAAGACTGATTTGATGGTTGTGGACCATCTCACTAAATAAAAAATGGTTTCAGACCCTGTTCACTCGGTCCTCTTATCACTATGGTAACAGTTCATGTGTTCCAAAGTGTCTCCTCTCCATTATACAGGCTTCATCAACACAAGGGAGGTGTTAGAGTCTAATTGGCTTGGCACCTCAAGTGGAGCTGATTTCAAAGGCAGAAAAACCTTTTGCCTCATTAATAGGATCTGTCATTGCAAAAAATGAAATAAAGGGAGGGTGGAAACCATGTTAAACGCTCTTTAATAGTAGTTTCAATATTCTTATATTGTATAATGATCACCTTGTGGTGTGTAAAGCTGTTGTATAACTGCAAAAATGTATTACCGATCATTATAACGAATGCAGCTCAGTAATAATGTCTGAACATTTGAATCACTCTGTGTCATTGCTATGACAGCCACTCTGGGATGAGTTTCAGGTGCCTGGAAACTATATGTGAAACTATCTGCAAATTATGCACTGTACATTTCTCTCTCTGTCTCTCAGGAGCTGTGGAGGTGAGAAAAGAAGGACTTGAAGCACAGGTCAACCGACTGGCTGAGCTGATTGGACGTCTAGAGAACAAGGTAAGAGGTCTATCTTATAACACAGAGGTCAAGTGCTGCATGCTGGGAAGTGCCAGAAGGATTTAAAATCCATAGACCTGTGCAGTTACAGTCTAGAGTATTACTAAAAAAACTCATTGGTGACCACAGATATAAAGATGTAACTGATTAATAAATGCCGCTTCCTAGAACTGGAAACATGCGACGTGAATTTACATTTGCATCTTCAGCTTAGTATTTGTTTTTATTCTTGCACATCCACACACATGCACATTTTAAGATAATTACACACATTTATATGTGGAGATGAGAGTCAGACTGCATTTACAAACCCACTAATCTGTTTTTCTTATAGTTATTACTTTCATTGCTCAGGGTGGAGAGCAGTGGAGGAAGGGAGGGAGGGAGGGTAAATGAAACATAAAACAAAGAAAGCAATTAAATAAATCTGTCAACCGTCTATCAGTAGATGCCCACTTTTGCTTTCTGACTATTTTAAGTTCAATTTAGATTTATTTCTATTGTGCTTTTCACAATTTTTCATTGTTGCAGAGCAGCTTTACAGTAAATACACTCTTAAAAATATCCTATAAAATGCTTTACGATGGCATAGAAAAACATTTTGGGCTGAATGGTTCTATAAAGAACATCTAAACATCTAAAGAACTGTTCTGATTCTGATTATTTGTTGTAAAAAAGGTTCTTTAGACTATAAAAAATTATAAAATAAATGTTTTTTTAAGAAGACTTTTAAGACTTTTTTTACATTTATTTTTAAGAGTGCACATCCAAAACTTACAGTAGAGACATAAAGAAAAACTGATAATTATGAAATATTTAGGCTGTATTTACTCAATTTGTTGTTGCTGTGTGATAAACTCACCTCCATCTTCCTATTTCCAGCTTGTCCTAACATTCAACTTACTACATTTATTGCCCTTATCAGTCTAACAGGCATCAAAGAGCTCAAGCCAAATTCTGTGCCTCGGGCCCTGCATAACACACAACACACCACATCCGTTTATCCTGGCATGCTGTGGAATTATATGAACCAGAGAATTTGGTAAAATCCTGAAGCACATACAGATCAGAACTTCTATTATAAACAACGAGCACAGTGGACTAATAGAATCAGTTAATATGGGTGATTTTGGCAGACAGTTCTTTGGCAGATTTTATTGCAGAATCTAAGATTAGCCAAAATATTCAAACTGGTTTATTTGACTGTGGGTGGATCATGGAGCAATGCAGGAGAGGTTCTGACACCATCTGGAGCAAAGGAACAAAAGGGAGAATATCTGGGTTTAACAGCAGAGGGTTTGGCTTCACTCCTGTGGCACTTCGAGAGGTTTTGGTGTCGGTCCAAGCACGGATTAACATTTAATACATGCACATACACATGCTATTTTAACTTTGCAGAGAAGTATAGTGAAGAGTCTTAAATGGATGAGCTAAATGAATTAGCTTAATTTAGCTTTAATTTATACAGAGGTTCATTAGTGTTTGTCATCAGGAATGATATGCCAACCTAAACCATGCTTTTTACCTAACCTTTTTTATAAATAGTTATTTAACCTGTTAACTGTCACCATTTAACAGATGGAACACTTATCCATATTATTTGGCTATTCGTTTTAATATTTAATAGTTGAATTTTAACCATGACTTAACTATATATTGATGAAAGGTGTAAGACTCCAGAAGAAATATTTGACAAATTTTCATAACAATAAACATAAACTAAATAAAATAATAAAAAAGTTAATGTTATGTTATTTTTTTTAAATACCTAAAAACGTTTTTAAAAAATTAAAAAGAATAAAATAAAATTTTATTTTTTTTATAATTAATAGGAAAATATCTAAAATTTATTTAATTATCAGGCTTAATTTAGTTATCATGTTAAAAATTAGTTTCAGATTTTTTTTCAATAACATTTTTCTTGACAAACGTATATTGAAGACATCAAATTATATCCTAAAAATGACATTGCCTATAACACCGTTAGTTTTGGATGTTTTTTATACAAGCCATGCAATCTTTTGCAGTAGTCATCCTTCTAGCAGGCCTTCCATTAACTTAAATTGGTGACAATCTTTTCTAGTTCCAAAGTCAACATTTTCTGTTGTTCTGCTGTATTCAGTGTAAGATCTGTCGAGGTCAATCAATAAAAACTTGAAACACAGTGTCTCTGCAGGATTCACCACATGCTCCTCTGAACATTCATCCTCACTTAGGACCTTCACTTTAAATGAAACGTCAAATACAGCACCAAATGTTGTTTTCAGAGCTTTTCTCTGTTACTTTAGCCGACAGGGCCGCGTGACTTAGGTGACCCTCTTTGGCGTAGAGTTGGAACAGTCATCAGAGGCTCTTGTTGTCTGCATAAAGCCCTTCCCAACCCCCTCTCACTGCTCTTAGAAACGCATCATTTCCTTTTCCATCCTGTTGTGGCACCATGATAACCTCCAATCACTGTAGAGACTAAAGCCGTTCCACCGCTTTCCATCTCCGACAGGGTGCTGCCTGTCATTCTGGCCATTCTTTCTGATGGATAAGCCTCCATTGCTTTTCTTAGCGAAAGAGACAGCTGCATGAATTTGTGGCATCATTACCGGCTATTATGTATTCTGTCATTCCATGATGGAGAGGAATGTTCCCCACCATTACTATTCATGCGGATGAACTGACCTGGAGATATCAACATCTTTCAGTTTGTGAAGCAGCTAATTATTTATACACTGCAATGGAATAGTACAAATTTTGTCACTGCTTAGCTGGATCCAAACCTGTACGACTTAAATTTTTTGTGAAACATTAGATCACTATTTTATATGTATTTATGCGTCTTTCATCATTACTGACCAAAAACACAACTTAAAGCTTTTACGCAGGAAGCACAATCTTGTGACAAACCCCATTTGAATAAAGATCTGTTGGTTCTGATGTGTCTATTTTGCACATATAAGCCAATTTTCTGCAAGTGTCATTCTCCTTTTCTTTCTCTGTCCATCTTACACTGCAAGACAATGCACAATGAATTTTTACAACAGCTCAAATGCTCAGCAAAAATAAAGTGCCATTTAAAATGAACAAATTAAGTGTTTGGAGTTTTTAGGCCTTAAATATATGTATAATTAATACAGGTGTCTGTTAGTCTTACTGTGAAAACAAATTCAGTATATACTATATACAATCTAGTCTAAGTGATTTTCATCCCTCTGTTATAAAATTAAAGTTGCTTTAATTTTCAGAAAGTATTTTTAGTAGTATTTGTAGTCTCTCTCTCTCCACACATTATGCTTTTCTATGGTTATATTAAACATCAGGCAGATGTGCTTTAGTGTCTCATCTTGATAAGTGTTTGCAGGCAGACAGCAGCAGTCAGGGCAGCCGAGGGGAAAGTGAATTCACTAGTGGCTTTTCTGTTCTGGTTTGTGTTGCAGACAGTTTGGTTTGACCTACATCAGCGACTAACAGACACTGATGGCACAACTAGCGCAGTAAGTACTAAAGCATGTCTTATACCAAAAAGCATGCAAAAAATACCTAAAATGCATGACCAAAATCACCATTATTTACATTAAAAACAAAATAACCACAGAATAAACCCCTGTGAATGGACTCTTTAGAGTTCTTTAAGGTGTTCACACCTGCAGAAAAGCGGTCACCTTTTTCTCAGGATTCAGGATCATTTGTTTCTTTATATGTCAACACCTACTCTGTGTGTTCAATACCATCATTCTGAGTCATTCTGGCTTCTCAGAGATAAGAGGCAGTATCACACTAGACCATGCCAGACCACAAATCAGTGCAGGTCTGAGGACTGGTGATACACAGCAGGGAACGCACAGAAATACAATACGGTTTGGGTCAGTTATAGTTGGGGGAGCTTTGATCTTATAGAACTTTGTGGTTTTTGGTTAATACTGTATTTAACTATATCATTAGTTCTTCTGGTGTTTAGGATTACCTCGATCTGCCCTGCTTTTTTCTTTAATGATTCATAGTAACAGGTTATCATCTAATAAGTGTCACTGATACCTTTAAACGCTCTATTTAAAGTGCAGAATGTTGCATTCTAAAAGTACATCTTAAAACGATCAAATAGAATTTAATCCACACAATATATTTACAAGTTTTTGACGTAATAAAAGCATTACTGTATTTGCTAAAGAGAACCCTGTCTTTATCAATTCATCTGAGCTCTCAGTGGTGAAAGGCTGAGTCCACTGTGCAGAACACAGATTCCCATCAAAATGTACTCTGATCTTATTGTCACTAGAGGGATCTTAGAAAATTGCATCAATCTTTTATCATTCATTAATCCTTGTCAAATTTCAGGACAAAATAGGGATTGAACAGATTCTACCCAACAGCTTCACTGTGTGCCTACATGTGCCCATGTGTTTGCTGGTTAATACAGGCTTAATTTTGGACCAAGAGGATGCTTTTAAAATGAGTAACACCTGTAATAATATCAGCAAGGGTCTTGCATACTGTATCTGCAATTTGTATAGAGAGCAGTAAAGACAATCAGTGTACATTTACTCCAAAGCTGTAGATGGATGTAGATTACCGTATTTTGTCATTGGAAACTACATTATTACATTATGTCTCTGATTCTAATTAGAGAACCTTTTTAATGTAAATGCCAACAAATGTTTGGTTTCATAAGCTGATTTTAGCTACAGTACAGTATCTGTATTATAATGCATTGGATACATTTTATTGAATTGTCACTTTAATGTTCTTATGTATCAAAGCAGTTGTTTTTGACCTTCATGTATTTGTATTTGTATCTATGAATGCATATATTAGCATACGATTAATACTCTTTGTAAATATTTATGTAAATCCATGGCTACACACAGACTATACATTTTTAATGAATCTGCACAGATGTCAGGCATCATCACATACATAAACACACACATCTAAAATGGTTTTTGTGCAACACAACATTAAATGCATGAAAAACAATGGCTTTATAGCAGATCACTGATAAAAGACAAGACGCTGCATTCTTCCCTTTTATCTCTCGTCTACAGAGACCGGACTAATGACTGATCAGTCCAAGAGCCCTGTGCATCTGTTAGCTCAGCAGTTTACTTTATAAGGAGAATTCACTGGCTTAAATAGTCTCCCACACCACCCGCAGTGCTTGTCTAGATTGGCGTAATAGAATATAAATCAGCTGTCTGCTGATAAAACCACTGAAGCTAGAGAGAAAGAGAGTCATTTGAGGAGGTTATACAACTACATATCTGAAAGCCCTTTTTGCTCATTTAGAGCGAATTATCATGGGATGGCTGCAGACAGAGAGGGAGATGCGAGTTGCTTTTATGTCTTTTAGACATAGTGCAGCTCATTTAAAAAGATGTTGAAGTTTAAGATGGGGGAAATGAATATGCAATGTTGTCAGTGTTTTCGAAGAAAAAGAAAAATGGGGGCTGAAAGATTGCAATCTGAAAGAAATGGGACGGTATTCCCCAGTTTCCATGGTAACGGTGAAATTTCTCTAACCCTCTAAGGTTCCTTCCGTTTTTGTGAGCTCATATTGTACCTTAGACTTTCTCCTCGTTTTTTACTGTATATATGTGTGTACAGGTTTTGGCTCACAAGCATAGTGAAAAATATTTTGTGTGTGTGTGTGTGTGTGTGTGTGTGTGTGTGTGTGTGTGTGTGTGTGTGTGTGTGTGTGTGTGTGTGTGTGTGTGTGTGTGTGTGTGTGTGTGTTTCCCAGTCTGATGCATAATGTAAAAGTGAAGCAGTTCCACTCTGCATGGGGGTTTTTAGGGTTCATTAGTTTAGCTTCCCTTCTGCGCTTCACTGAAACACAACATACACATACATAAAACATACATTCAGTTCATTCTGCCAGCCTATTCTTGAAACTCAAATGGGAGACATTGAAAGACCAAGAATATTGCTAAAATAAATGAATCTGGTTCCTATTCAAGCATTCTATTAATACAATAAATTCACACTTATCCCACACAGCCCAGATATTCTTTAACAATTACTCTATGGGTCACATTTGCTTAATCTGCCAAGCTCTGTTTCATCAGTGTATCACACTGCGGTCTCAATGAAGTCCCTTGATGTTTAAACATGCACTGAAGACTAATGATAGACATTACAGCAATCCGTTGCATTGTCAATATTGTTCCTATAATTATTCTTACATGTTCTTCTGATTTGGTCTCTAGTGGAGGTGATTCTTATCGAGTTTTGTATAGGTCTGGTAATGTAGTTTTTCTGATTGCATTCAGGGTGTTGTTTGGTGTCATGTTGCTCTTGATTAAGTTCAGGGTTTGCTGTTTGCTTGTTGCTATTGGTTAGTTTTATCTTTCCTACCTGCTGTGAAAAACACATGCTCTATTAATGATGTGACACCTTAATTATAGCATACAGCACATGTAGTTTACAAGTAATGCGCTGACGTATCCAAAAACCTTTTGCACTCTTTACGCTTGTTTGTTAAGCAGTATGTTTAAGCAACATGTTTAATATGCTTTTGTAAAACAGTTGTTTGGTAGTCACATGGCATAAAATGTTCTGGATAGTGTAGTTGATTAAACACATTAAAAAATAAACATGTTGATGGCTAAACACAAATATCATTATACGGCTTTAATGCTTTGATAGATAAATCATTGTAAAAATACAACAACACATCCTGTATGATCTGCAAATACTCATATTTGTGAATTTTTGTATATATTTAATTAATTTAATGGCACATCTTTTTGTATTAAAATGAATCTATATTTGTTATAATGTTGTATTCCCTGACAGCCTTAGTTATAGGATAACATGTAGATTAAAAATACTTGAACACAGACATCTTAAACCTTCAAGATGTTTAGCATATGCATTGAGAGGTTAATTAGCGCTGACATTATAATGATGCCCGGGATCTTTGAGTGCTCTGCAGTATGGAAATAGTCTGCCAAATGAGGATCATTACATTCAAACCTATAATTTCTTAGTCTATCACATACTAGGATCAGTTATTTAATCAAATACATCTAATACTTAATAAAACTGATTCTAGATGACAGCACCAATTTAGAAATGCGTGGGAGAGTGACAAGTAACATGAGAAAGGTACAATTATGTCAAACAGAAAAGCCAGCAACACCTCTTTCTCATTTCCATTAAGTTCTAGCTTGATCATTGTATGAATGTTTTAAAATATGAAATACAACTCACTTGTCAGTATCACTGTTTGTTGTTGTGCCCTGAGATTTTCACTTTATTTGAGATAAAGTACCGCAACCACACTCCCACACTTCCACCAGCACTTAGATTAAACTGGGAATTAATTAGTTACTTGGGCGATGGGCCAAAAGACTTTTATAATGAAGAGTGTCTGTATTGATTTTACCGTCTGGTATCGTATTTATTTTTCCTTCTCCTGGAGGAGTAACTCTATGCGGTAATACAGAGCTTGCAGATCTCACGTAACTCTTAAACTTCAGTATAGATTGTGACTATTTGGACGAGAGGGTCAAAGCTTTTAAAGCAATTTCAAAGGCTTTTTCAAGACATTTTTCTCAAAAACAAAGCTTGTGATGCAGACTCACAGCCTCTTGAAGAACCTGTTCTCTGTGATCATCATTCATTCATTTATTTAAAAAGTTTCTATTAGTATTCCGAGATATTCTTAAACACTGCATGCATTTTAATTATGTTATTCCCACCTAAGTCATATAAGTCCCTACAGACTCACAAAGTTCATTAAGTATTTTCTTGGAATCTAATTGAACCCCCCTTACTCAGTCTTTTATGACCTTCCCTCTCTCTCTCTCTCTCTCTCTCTGTCTCTCTCTCTAGTCCCTGTACCTGATCCGCCAGGAGATGAAAGTTTCCCAGAAGCAGTTGGGAGAGTTCTGCGAGGCACTGAAACAATATCTGAAAGATGTGTCTACTCAGAGAGACTGTTTCCAGTAAGTTAACTGGTTGTTTATCTTAAGCTTGACCTTCTAGTGACTGCTTTTCTCCCTACTCTTTATGTCTCAATTTGATTGAATTTACCAGGATAAGCAGGCAGTTACGTGACAACAAAAACACAAATCTCTGCTTTGCTTTGTATTTCTTCTGTCAAACTAAACAGTCTCTACCATGTGTTTTTCCATAAGCACAAGACATCTCATAAGAACTATACAATACTTCTATACTTCCCCCTTTATATGCTTTCAACAATGTTGGAAATGTCATCTTTGTGAAAATATTACACTATCATCATTTTGCCTTCTGTGGATAAAAAGAGCAGACAGGCCGAGGGGAGTGTTGTTATTTTGCTTCATAAATAAATAATAAATATGCTAAATAATAATTTGTTATGTTTTGCTGTATTAATACACAGTTCAAAAAGATCAGAAAATAGTGCTAAACTACAAAAAATCTGTAAGTTACCCAAGTGAGACAAATTACATTTCCTGACCAAATTTTTAACCCAGCTAGAAATAGCTTCGTTCTTGAGTTTTCGATCAAGCCACAACTGAGAGCATTTTCTGAATTCCCCATGATGAAATATTCATGTAAGAGCAGTGAGTAAAATAGCTTCTTTTGTAGTGTTTCTTCTGGAAGCTCCCTGACTCTCTGACTGTCGCTGAGAGCTTGATTTGTACGGCTGTCATGGTTTACATCACACTGGTGAATATTTGATCAGAAAGAACATCTGCAAGGTTCTGCAAAGACCCCTTTTGCTGCTGAATTGGCATCTCTGTATCATATCTGCTAGTTGTCTCTTACTTTGTGCTTCTGTAATATTCTGGGGTTTTATTTGTGAAGTGTTTTCGGTATGAATATTGAGTATTAAAGTCCCAACAGTCATTGAAATGCTCTTAGAATTTAGAAGACCAACTTAGTGACCAACTTATGTTTGACAACTGGGGCTGCACAATTAATAGTTTTTTTATTGTGATTCTGCATCCCGTGAATAATTACAAATATAATATAAAAAATGAATAATCATTGCATTATTAATGTGTTAATAGCATGCACAAAACATTATGTTGATGTCAGAAATTGAACTTTTATGGTTCAGAGTGTATGGATAGCATGCTATTAATATTAAGTAGTATTATTTAAGTAATATTAATAGTATTAATTGGCTGTAAGTGTAATAAATATAACAATTTTATCATGCAACCAACAACTATAGCTCTGTACAATTAATAAACAACTGCAGATATTGAAAAAGCACATGCCCAAATATGTTTGCAGGGGTTCATGTGCTCATGTGTCAAACTAGCCTTCAAATAAAAGCTCTAAACATAAAAACCAGGCGTGACATCTGGTTTGCCATCTCTAATGAAAGTGTTTGTGGGAATTGTTAGAACTAACAGTTTAGGCCAATGTCAATTAATAAGCCAGATGCTAGATTGAATTAAAGCTAATCATAGTTGGGTTTCATTGCCTGAAGGGCTGCAGCTACAGTATAGCAGAGAAGGAATATGTGAGGAGGCACTGCCATCAAGTGGAGTGACATACAGTGCAATGGATAATGATTTTTTTGTTGACTTTGTCTATAGAAAATGAGTAAACTGCCTTATTATCTTGTAAGATTTCTCACTAAAGAAGTTATCCATTTGGTTTCTTATCCTCAGTGTTTCTTGGTACAAGTTTGAACTATCTGAATCAGTTTGTCTCAGTTAAATGTGTGAAAATGAAAGTGTGTTGTGTTGTTTGTCATCATTCTGTTATCCTGCAGTGTGACTGCTGTGCGACTGCCTGATGGACTGTCCTTTGTGATCTATGAGTTCTGGGATGGAGAGGAGGAGTGGAAGAGGTAAAACTTGATGCTTTTATTCTGGGTGTGAACTAGTGTTTATTCAACCTCACTGAGATCTCTAATATAAAAAATGTTAACGTTAATGATATTTTAAAAATAATCTAAAAAATATATATTTAAATTAAATATTTAAACTATAGGGGTTAAGACCATTTTTACATACAATAATCATGCCAAATTATTTACTTAAATGTTCTCTTTTAAAAAACTCTTTTATATTAGTCGTATTTAAAATCCATCTGCCTCTAAAACGTACAGATTATAGTACATGTGTTATCATCCTACACTTTATTTCGGTTCTTATCTAACCTTCCCTGCTTCTCTCTCAGGCATCTTCAAACTGCATCTTGCAAGGCTTTCCAGCATGTGAAAGTGGATACTCTGTGCCAGCCTGAGACTGTGTCCACCGTCGCTGTGCCTGGTAAGTTTCAGTGGTGTCGACCATAGGGACTGCTATAGTCACTGGCACCAAACCAGCTTTTGATTCTAGTTATTTTTGTCATTGTAGTCTGGGTAGGGTTGATGTTTTTGTATTTCACAGTTAACATGTAATCCTTAGTTGGTAGACTTGGCTGCCGCCAAATGTCTGGTGCTTTTTGTTCAGAACAGCCCCCTTAGACGGGAAGATTAATCTTTACATTATGCACCATTTAGAGATTTATCAGTAGTTATATAATAAAATAATAAATCAACAATTTAATCTACAAATTTTCACTGCACATAAATTTTTCTTCATCTTCAATTTTTTTCTCTTTAGAAAAACATTTTTTGATCTTCAAAAAAAGTTTGAAGATGGAAATTTTTTTTAAGATGAAAATGTTTTTGAAGATGAAAAAAAAGGACAGATGAAAAAAAATTTGAAGAGGAAAAAACATGGAAGCCCTGAATCACAATGAAACAAAAAAGTCCTAAAGATTTTCTTCTCTTTTTACTCTTCAAAAATGTTTATCCTCTTAATAACATTTTTTTTCTCTTCAAACATTTTTTTCCATCCATTTAAAAAAAATCATATTTTCCATCATATTTTTTTTAAATAAATTTTCCTCTTGGTATTTTTTTGTTTTTACATTTTTGTTTTCATCTATAAAAGTTTTCATATTTTCCATATTTTTCCTCCTAAAAACTTTTTTTTTTCTTTTCAAAATTTTTTTTCATCTTCCCCAAACAAATGTTCATCTTCAAAAAAAAATGCATCCTCCAAAAAATTTTTTTCATCTTTACATTTTTTCATCTTCAAAGAGGAAAAAACATTTCTGAAGATGAATTTGTTTATCTTTTTTTAAAAATCATCTTCCAAAAAAACAATCCTTATATTCCTTCCTGGAGCCTAAATCCTAAAGATTTTCTTCTCTTTTTCCTCTTCAAAAAATGTTTTACTCGTAAAAAAATTTTCCTCTTAAAAACATTTTTTTCCATCTTTCAAAAAAATATTTCATCTTCAAACAAAATGTTTTTCTTGAATTTTTTTTCCACTTTTTTGAAGATTTTTTTTTTAAGATGAAACATTTTTTAAAGATGAAAAAAAAATTCTGAAGAGGAAAACATTGTAACATGAAAAAAATATTAAGAGGAAAAATTATTTTTGAAGAGGAAAAAGAGAAAAATTATCTTTATGACTTATTTGAATGGCTCCAAGAAGGAAAATAAGGATTTTTTATTTTGTTGCGATTTAGGGCTTCCGTACTTGAGTCTTACACCTTTCCATCAATATATAGTAGTCATGATTCCTGAGGACAATGACAGTTAAAACAGGTTAAAAAATAAAGTGCTCATGTTCATAAACAATTGTACTTTCTCTTTATTAAGAGTCTTAGTCGTGTACTGTTGCCTCTGTTTTATTTAAGCTGCTGTAATATATACAAACACTTTAATGTTCTTACACAGTTGTAATCATAAAGACAGGCAGTTTAGGCATTAAATATTTACAGTGTTTCATCTCTTTAATAATGATATTGACTCTCCATCTCTATTTCTAGCCGCCTGGTGCAGCCTGAGCAGAGACTGATGAAAAGTGAGCCAATATGCGGGTGAAGCGACCCCGCCTTATGCCTGAATACCTTCCTCTGCCTCCCTCTCCATTCCTCTGTCACAATCCCTGCTGTCTTAACTTCCCCCCGTTTCTCTCTGCGCTCTCTCTCTCTCTTTTATAATTACTTGTTTACACAGTATACGTTTGATATCGAGCCAAAAGTACAGTGTTAACTACAGAGAATGTTGGACATACAAGCGATTCCCTTCTCAACTTTACTACTTCAGCATACAGAAATATTATTAAAAATTCCCAAAAAAAGGTTTGGGAACTGCACTTGGTTGATGCATATATCCAATGTCAGGAAAACCGTGAAGCATTTGCATTTAATATATCAACTTGCATAAAACAGTCTCTTCTAAGTAATTGAGGTTGATTGATATTTCATCTCACTTAATACATGCATACACTTTGCAAACGGTTTCCAAATGATACAACTTCTGAGAAGACAAAACTGTGCTGCAAAGAATTGATACAGCTTTTCCATGGATAATAGCGTTTTGTGATGCTTGTTTTAGGTTGGTGTTTTAGGTACATTGAATTGAATGTTTTTACAGTGTAATGCACTGAGCCATGTAGAGAAGCTAAAAATATTTTTGTTGAACATAAAGCATGATGCATACAGCTAATTAAAGGGCCTAAAGTCACATCACACACCAAATAAAATCTGGTACAGAAGCACAATGTAATTGGAGTTATCTTATGAGAAATGTTTATTGTTTAAATGATATTCACTGATAGCACTATGGATATTACAATATATGCTCTAAGTATTAAGAGGACAGATTATCTTGAATATTTTTGCAGATGTTCATGATTTATGAGAGTATATAGACCTTGAAGTGCATAGATGTAGAGAGTGGCATTGACTGATTATTATTCACCTGATATTCTTGTCCATTTTATTTCTTATAAGTGAACATTCGACATCAGATTATGCCTCAGGACAAGCGAATTTAGGACATCTCAAAGTGAATCGCTAAAAACATTTCACATTTGTTGATCAGTAATTTTAAGGCTATTGTATTTGTGCACAAAGACTTTGGTTGGCTCAGTGTATAAACAACTTAGTACCAGGCAGAGCAAACGTGGCCCAGACGGCAACATTCCTTTGTTCGCTTTCCCACCGATCCTGCCTTCTGTTCGGTTTGTTGATTCCTCACAGTGAGTGCATGTTACAAATGAACGTCCAGTAAATTATTTGCCGTAGAATTTAGCTATGCTACTTTAAATGGATTTTGTGCATTTCTTATTTTCTTTTATATTATTCCAGTAACGGAACAAAAATGAAACATCTATATATATATATGAAATGAATAAAAGTTAAAATATGAGCAGTCACTTTTAATGGCATTGTTTGATGAAATACTTCTTATACTCTGTATGTTTCAGTAAACTGGCTTTCTCTCTTATGAGTGTAGAGATTAATTGCAGGGATGCAAAGTATTATATTCGTCTTAACTTTGTTAAAATTCTAGATTATGTGAGTGCTGCTATTCAATAAAGTACTGAAAAAAAGGATTTGGCATTGCTTTTCATTAATGTTACAGTTTCTTGATTCAACTGCACAAAAGCATATTTATTATAACTTAAACAAATAATTTTACAATGTAGTTGGTAAAGTCATCATGTATATAAAAACATTTTAATAATGGTTCAAGCATAAACAATAGTTTAAGTCTAATATTACATTGTTCATAACTTAACCTTGTTAAATCCATAACCTAGCAATGGCAAGAATTGGAGATGATGAAATGTATTACTTAATACAGGTTCATAAAATTGAACGAGAGGCCATCATTCAAAAAAGACAAGATACAGATAAAAACGATTTACATGAACGTATGTCTTTGGTGTCTCATATATAGTTGGATCATTATTATTACATTAATAATTCTGTAACACCATTGCATCAAAAACTGAATATAATTAATATAATTTTTCCGACCATAAGGGTTAAAAAACCTTTGATGAATCATATCAGACAGTAAACATTTCTGACAAAATTGGCAAAAATAGAGCAGTACAACTTGAATAGAAACTCAGAGCTCATTTAAGAGTTGCATGATTGCAATTGCAGTGCTCTGCCCAAAGATATAAGCACCACAGAACAGTGTGATCATCCCCCATGTAATCAGAAGATACCTGAACAAAACACAAGAAATAAAAGCATGAGATTGAGATATTTATTTTGTTAGATGTGCCACATAGGAATTACAAAGAAATACAATGTCTATTTGTTTCTCTCACCTCAGTGCAGAGGAAACTGTCTCTGACTGCACAGCAAATATTAAGCAAAGCCCTTCAATAAAAGAGAATACAATAAATATATTAAAAAATAACAACTACACAATACGCATAAAGACAGGTAGGATTACCTGGAAATACAAAGATGAAGAAAGCACTGATTCCTCCAACTACGCTGATCACTTTGCTTATATCTGGGACAAAGACTGCAATTAAAAGTGTGACTGTGATCCAGGCTGTGGTCAGGGCAACACGAGTTCGGCATTCATAGGATTCTGTCATCGCTTTGTGTTTGCATCTGCGCCGCAACAATGGATCCTGAATCACAGATCTATGGACACACTATCTCATTGATAACGATATTCTTTTCAATGTAAGTATTGTAATAACATATTGTAAGCCCGACCAATCAGATGTACAATAATGTGTACCTTTCCCAATTCACACAAACAATAGTGTCATCTTTGCCACAATACATGTAATTTCCCTCCCACTAGCATGTGAGACATTGTAATGCATACAGTACCTTCCAAGCAGGACAATTATGGGATAAATTGTGATGATTGAGATCCCAAACAGCAGCCTTGCAATGATCATTGTTAGATCGTCCCCACGGTACGACATCAGAATATCAGGAGCAACGTGCTTCCCAAACGTCAGGTACCCATAGACTCCTACAGTATAAAACAGTCCTGCTCATCACTAAATAAACCAATACCCAATTCATCTAGAATAATAAGAAAATATTATTAGGCCAATCATCATCATGTTAAAATTATATTACCAAAATTTTAATTTGAGTTACAAACTGACCAGTGAGAGAATACATAATGAGGCAGATGAACATGGACACCACAGAAACGAAGACCCAATGAGACAGTTTCCTGTTCTCCATACTACTGTAGACAACAATGCAGGCCTCATGACACTGAAACAGAGATGACGAAATATCAGATCCAACATGGCTGTGTTCATCAGCCCCACCATACACTGCACGCAATGAGGTCTCATAATCTTTTTATGTAATGATAAAAAATAAAAGTCCATCCACACTAGCTCATTTCTCATGAACTCCGTTTACTATTCCCTCATCTCTGCCTCATAATCAATCAGCCTCAGGCAGTGGACACAGAATAATCCTGCTCTAATTCTGCCGTGACACCACACTGGACTTTTATTACATTTTTGATAATCCCTAGTGTTACCATGATTAGCTAACAAATAAAGCTCTTTTTAGAATTTTCACTTCTTGCTTTTGACTAGACATTAAATAATAAAGTGGGAGCAAAAAACACTTGTCTCCCATACGTTTCTGGACTGAACATTTTACGAGTGATGATAGGTGAAACGGATAAACTCCAGAGCTGTTATTAGTCAATCTAAAGTATCTGGCCCACTAACCTGAAAGCCAAAGCAGATAGTCGGGACAACGCTGAACACTGAAGCCCAAGAGCTTATTCTAAAAAATAATAAAAACAACAATGATAATCAGTCACCTAGAAGTACAGTTTTGCATCCAGCTAAACTGCCCAATTATGTTCTCATCATGACTTCAGCTAACAATATGTTTTACAACTTCTAGTAAAAACAATATATGCCAATATATGCCATATGCCACAATATATACAATACAAATACAAGTAAAAACAACTTCTAAGATAATCTAACTGTAATGTAATTGATGTAATCCTTTCCACAATTTTCTAAATACTTTAAAAGCTTCCTTACTCTAGACTTACCCATTGCTATAAAGTGGTGGCAGATTAATCTCATGGACCGGCTTTGTGTGGTATTTGACAGTGATGGCTACAGTGAGATAGGCGGCTGCAAAAGTTCCCAAAACACTGAACACAAATAAATAATCAACAAAACAAAAAAATGCTATAACAGAAAAACATATTTAAGGGATCATGTACAGTCACTAATTATAAAATACACACAAACACCAGGACTTAGACCATTAGATCTAAAGCATTTATACTGCGATCATGACCAGCTGACTGTACATTACCCTGCTTCATATAACAATAACATAACATTGACTGCTGTATGTTGTGAATAGCTTTTTATACAATCATGTAATAATGACATGCAGAAAAGACCTTTAGCGTGTAACTTAGAAGAGGGTCAATTTAAAACTACTTAATATTTTGCAATGCCTATAAATGTTTTAATGAAAAACACAAGCAATAATTACACTTCATAAAGTTCAGTAGATCAGTAACACTCCAGTGAAGCTCTGCAGGCCTAGCTTACAACGCACAGTAAAAGTTATAGCCATAAAAACAAAACTTTATGCTTTATATTACTGGATCTGCTTAACACTAAGCTAAAACCTTGGAAGACCTCTGATACATCTGCTATTGAAAGCCTGTTCATTCATAACTTGAGTCAAAATACAGTCCCTTCAGACCCTTCAAGCAAAAAAGCAGGGTAAGAAAATAAAGTCATATCTCACCTGGTATACTTCTGTATGCTTATCTCCTTAGTTACAGAAAGAGGAAAAATAATAAAGAGGCACAGGAGAAACAGGGCAAATCTCTGGTCTGTGTACCAGTGGTACGGCATCTCAGACTCTGGTGAACCTGTGATTAACTCATACATAGAGAAACACACTGGACAAGGGCATGGAGATGGATCAGTACAAGTGCTGGTCAACCTATTTAATGGATATTGCCTTTACAAATTTTGCTTACGTTTCTGAAGCTGGTCAGCCACTATGACCAGGAATGCAACAGATATGATGAAGAGATTGAAGACATAGCAGATCTCACAGAGCTTGCCTATGGAAGGACCGCACACATGTGTGACCACGGCCTGATATGTGTTTTGTCCACTAATAGAAGACGAATAGCCCAAAATGACCAGACCACTGATGAGGAACACAAGAGAAATCTGCAGAAGAAACAACACAAGCATTTCATTAAATTAGTAATTAGCATTAATGATGTTAAACAAGTTAAACAACAAGCAGAGTTCTACTTAAACATCCACACAGATACTTGCCAGTTCCACAGTGACAGCGAAATGAATTCCTCCAGCTTTCTCAAACGCCCAGGGGAAAATAAGCAACCCTGCACCCAGCGCGGACTTCAGCATGATAAAAATCGCTCCTAAAGAACCTAATTTTTGTCCATCTGTGTCCGGCGAGGGTTTTGTTAAAATGTTGATGCTCTCTATTGCCAGTTCTTCCATGCTTTACCCAGCGTGGATCTGGTGGGAGTTCAAACTATCGGTCAGGTGAAAGAGGTGTGGAAGTTTCGTCTTGGTAGAAATAATACGTGTTGATAAGCTGCTGCGCAGACCGATCGGACTGTGACATCCAAGTACCGCGAGAGCGATTTGAAAGTAATGCTTTTGAACCTCTCTCGCGGTACTTTTACGTAATATCTGCGCAAGTCCGTTTGAAGTCAAACACGGCTGTATTGCTTGCTGCGCTTGGATCATGCAAGGTCTGTTGAGTGTACTGTATCGGTTTCTTTTTATGTTTTGGGAGGAATACCTTTAAAACATTACTTAGTATCTATAGTTTAATACAATGTCATTCAAATAATGTAAGAAACGTGCGTGTCTTTCTTTTTGATTACAGTGGTTTGCATTTAACACTATTTTTAGATGAATTTTGTGTAAAATTTTGGTTTCTATTCCAAACAGATTTGTGAATATATTGAATTTGTCTATTAACATCAAAAGACAGCTGTTGATGCAACAAAGTGAAGTTATTTGTCTCTTGGTCATGTGGTGTGTGCAGGATTTAACTCACATTTAACAGCATGCTTTCCGGTGCACTGGATAAGATTGGAGGCTGGTGCTACAAGATTACCGTCACTGCACAACATCAGAGCCCAAGCTTGTACTCTCAGATTCTGGGCATTTGGTGAAGAAAATCATAAGAATGGCTGGGAACCTTTTAGATATGGGCAACAAGTGGGACATGTGATCGAATAAGGTTCATAAGGTTTCAGGAAATCTATTTAAGCACAGCTAACTGGGCAGACTTAGTTCCCATGTTACATGTCATTAACCTCCATTGAAGTTTATGACCAGAAAGAGACAGGTGACATTTTCACAGGTTATCCTTCCCATTAAAAATGGATCAGTGCTGAGATTTAGACAGAGTGCCCAGACTATCACATCTGATGGAATTAGTCAATTTCACACAGTCCTCAGGCAAAAAGTACAGGCTGCTTAACAGACATGGTTGATGGGATTTGGAATGAAGTGGAACAAGTAGAGGGAAAGTGCAGTTTTCAATTATAAAGATGTCGTGATTGTATCGGCTAGTCTGCCGTATGCTTTTCTATCATGTTAGATTGGATGAAACGCACACACTGCAAGTTACTGGTTGACCTCTATACAATAAATGAGTTCATTATCTATTTGAAAGATATATCATATCTAGTATGTTTGTACCTTACGTTACAAAGAGACCTACAAAAAAAGATAGGCCCGAGCCAAACACAATATTCAGCAAACCAGCAGCCCCACAAGCACTGACAGCTTCATTTATCTTATTCACTTGTATCTTATGCAAACAGAGGACAAATAGGTTCATCCATCATTGACAGTAGCAAAACACTGTCTACCATTTTAGAGTCATATATACCTGACAGTTAACCTACCCTTAGACAAACAAGATTCAAATTGTTTTTGACTTTCTGTTGTAACCCTTATCCCAAGATTTCATTTGAGATTTATTACAAACACAGAGGCAGGTTTTCTGCTTTATATCGGATAAGATGTATTTCAAGCATTGATTTTCCACACCAACAACACTGAAATCTTGATGGCTATTTACAAAATATGTTAGCACACACCCATTTATAAAAACACATTTTGACAGAATACAAAAACGAGGACATATGGAAATAGTCCAATGTGTTGATCAGGGAAAGTGAATGGCTGGTTTTGGTGCTCCAATTTGACATACAAAACGAGGGTCAACCAATCATTAATAAATTAAAAAAGGAAATATTCCTCCGTTTGGTCACTGAATTGAAAGGCATACATAGGACGAAGACGGGAGAGGGAACACTGATGTCCGGGGCGCAGGTGGCAGGTTTATCTCGAGAACATGAAACCTTTCAGAGTTCAATCTCATAAGCACAAGCTCATAGCAACACACACACCTTAGGGAAGACTGTTCCCTATTTGTTTGTCCAGATGTGTAATGTTCGTGTGTGGCCAATCATACAGTCGGGTTTCGGCCTGAGTGAGGGCTTTGTTGTTGCTGTTGTTGAAGGTAAAGTGGTCGTTTCACTCTGGGTTTCCTGCGTTTGGGTTTGTTCTTGGCCTTGGTCAATTGCACCACAAAGAAGGAAAGCACAACCATGGCACCGAGAAATGCAAACATTGGGATCGTCTGGCCCACCTCTTGATTATAGCGACCTGGCATTATTCCTATGGAAAGACACAAAGACAGATTACCTGACTGCTAAAACTTCTAAATGTTTTTTCTAAACAAGCGCTCTTTCCCTCACCTCCTGGAATGTCCCAGGCTCCACTTTCCCCAGGAGACAAGGGTCGAACCTGAGGTCGATATGGCCTCACATTAGGCAAAACCACCTTGTCCAGGTCCACTGACAGTAGCTTCTGGTGCTTCCACAGATTGCTGAAGAAAAATTAAAGAAAAAAACATACTGTTAATGAAAATAAATCCATAAATTAGATGCATTTTATTCACACAGCGAAAAGCCAAAAATAGCTAATTTCTTATCTGTACTAACCTAGGAGCAGTTTCATTAAGTGGTTGGGGCTTTGCCCAAGATAAATGAGGACATGCAGGCAGAGGACGTGGTTTAGGGTCACCCAGATGAGCCTCCAGCACTTTGGAGTAACGGTAAAGGTGATTACCTTCAGGAATAAAGGAAAGAGATTATTAAAACCTTCATGAATGTAGAACTCTGTAAAATAAAATATATAGTTTACCTTCCAATCTTTGTGGTAATGGTCTGTCTGTGCCTGTAGGGGGCAACACTCTGTTTTTAGAATGGGTGAGGCTGGGTGGAGTCATGCTGTAGGAAGTGTATTGCAGTAGGGCATCCAGCAGCCAAAAACAGTCTAAATAAAGACAGTATATATTACATTACATATTAGGATTGTGTGTAATTGTCTTACACAATATGCAAACAATATGCACATATACATATACACATTACCTTTCTGTCTGTGACTGTCATCAATGCAGTTGGAGTCTCCATACAGTGCTATACGGCCTCCCCCCTCGGTGGGTGTTTGGTAGAGTCCAAGCACAGGCACATTGTCCACCACTGCAGTCTCTTGTTTCAAAACCTCAAGACCTAGAAATTTGAGGATGTCAGATAACAATAATAAGAGCATGAAGAAACAGAGAGCGCTTTAATCCAGTCTCCATGGATACAGCAGTGAGGTAATATGTGTACCTTGATCCTTTAAGGTCTGAGCAATAACAATTCCATCTTCAGGAAAACGAGCGATGCTGCACCCAGAGGCATAATACACTGAAATCAAAGAGACAGTACAAATAATAAATAAGAATAAAATGATAAAATAAAAAGAACAGAATTCAAAAATGCATGCTTGTTCATTTTTATTTATCATCAGTAATTTTATTTACATATGTTTGTGTAAATATACAGATTAAGCAACATAAAATTAGCGAAACAATAAAAGAGAAATTGTCCTACTGTCATGATCTGCCATTGTGAAGTCTCCCTCATATAGACCATCACTAAAGGCCATACCCCACACAGAGATCAGGTCATTCAATGCTGGAACATTAGCACCCCCTGTGTCCGGCATCCACCATTGCCTGCACAAGTAAGATATTTCAACATTTGCTTTCATTTGATAAACAAAACATGTTTGGCAAAAACAGGGCACTTTGCGAAGAACCCATTTTATAAAGTACTTGTCAAATCCAATCATTGAAACCAAACACTTAAAATACCCCAATGGAAAGCACACTTCAATTCACATTAGGACAAGAAAATCAGATTGTAATTGAAAAATTAGACCTATGCACTACTAAATGTCAGGAATGAAAATAACAATTTATTAGTATGGAAATGACTTATTCTTGACAAGTTACTTTTTACTTGAATGGCTGTTTTTGCAGTGGTACAATAGTTATTTTGCTATTTACAACAAGCTTCAAAAGTCAGAGACCACACTGAAACTTTAGTTTTTCCCACCGAAACCTAAACAAACATGCTTTCAGCATTTCTTTGAGTTTCTGTCCTATTTAAAGGTCACTGATCAAATGTGAACAAATTTGTGACAGTCACTATGTCATCTCCTTTGCAAAATAAAAATTGCACTCAGCGACACATGCTGCACATTGAAATATAAAAAAAGGGATCACAAAACAATATGATGTTCATTTACCTGGTGTTCTCATCATAAAACTTGACTTTTCTCATGACTGATGTATTATACCAGTCACTGAAAATAATAAGAGACAGCCCGTTATCTATGTCCCTTCTTAACTTGGTGATCTCCTCTGGAAAATACTCTTCCTCACTGTCCACCATCAGCAAGGTCCCTAAACACATATAGAGAAGACGGTTGATTTAATTAAGTCTGGAAATAAATTCATCCTTTATTAGGAGGGGTTCCTTCACATTGATCAACACCCACCGTACTGACTGGCATCAAAGCATGTGATAGGTGCTCCCAACACCTCAATAAAGTAGCCCATGCTCCGAAGGTGCTGGTACATGTCTCTAAAGTTGGTGTGAATATGATCACCATTCCTTTACAACAGGAGAAAAAACAATGTTATCTATGTAATTTTAACAGGAACGGGGACAGAAATATTGACGGTGTGAAATGGCGCCCTGTATAGATTCTTTCTAGATTACTTAAATGTGAAAAATTGCAGTTGTGTCCCACCAGTCTAGAGGATCGTTCTTCATGCGCAGGTTGTCTCTGGGGAAGTAGCCAGGCGGGTAGCGCAGGTTATGATACTGATCCCACAGAATCCTTTTACTGCGTGGAGGTGTGGACACAATCTTCACCTTCACTGGTAGCTTCACCGTGGAAGTCATTTCACCACCTATTGCTGACTGCACACAGAAAACACAGAACCACAGCAGGTCACAATCTGAAATAAAACTGCTTGGAGCTCCTGAAGAACAAGGATGTAGATTTAGATCACATAACTGCATCTTATAGACATGGTACTATGTGCAACTCACATCATTCTCTGCTGGGGAAGCCACCGTGACCATGACATGACCCTGAGCGATGCCTTCCCATGATGCAGCTTTCTTGGCCACAGATATGGAGACAGCCAGGTATCCAGCCCAGGGCCATAGCACAGGAGAGTAAGATACCGCCACGTCCACATAATCCCCATTCTGAGGAAGGTAGGGCTGCCAGATGGGCTGTGTTGAAGAATAAATGAACAGGGATGTTTATTTAATGTATCTATAAAACAGCCTTGTTTAATGTTGATGTGAGTACGATTATTCAGTTTTTATATGACAGCATACCTTGTCAACAATCCTTCCAGTCACACCCATACCATTAAGAATGGTCACGTTGACAATAGTCGGCATGCCACCGTAGTAAATGGGTTGAGAACAGTAGGGCCACATGTACGGACACTCGGTCAGATCTATATAGCTAGGGCTCAAGCTAAAGAATCAAAACAACATGAAAAATGTCAATGAACTGGGTTACATCTGTTTAAGGAATCATGAGTTCATGCTACGTGAGCAAAATGCTAGTCAATAAAAAGGGTAAATGATGCAAGACATACCTGGCTTGCGGCTTGTAGCTGTTAAGGATCTGGTAGGCTCTGAGGAGGTCGAGTTTGCCATGGCCCTGCTCAAACATGTTGACGCCTGGCAGTCTGCGTGCTGATGCGATCAGAGCCTGCTTCATACTGGCTGGATTTACCAACTCTCTATTCAATACAGTACTAAGAAAAGAAAAGACAAGACATTTTAATAGAACAAAATGAACAAAAACAAGTAACACAGAGATCATCATGTTTCAAACATATGGCCTGATGAATATTATTTATGTGCAGCAAACTGAATAGGTGACTTAAGAGACTTTGAGATTACTTGTGAGACTAGGGAAAAAAATTATTCACTTGCACTAGTCTGCATATGTAAACATCAAATGCAAAGCATTCTGGAAATTTGCTTTTGGTTATACACGGTTACACTTACCTGGCCAGCAATGTGACAGCTCCAGCCACCACAGGTGACGCAACACTGGTTCCAGAGAGAGAACGACAGCCCTCCTTCAATCCTGATCCACGCACACCAGAGCCGTATGTCACAATGTCAGGCTTCACCCTGCCATAACCACCCGGCAACTCCTGAGGAACAGACAGCAAACAAAGCAACACAATGATGAAACCCAACCAATGAGAAAGATTGAAAGAAACTCTAATAAGTGAAAAGAGTGCAGTGAGATATTAAATTCCATCTGCTTTTAATTTGTTTGTTCATTACTGACTGATAATTTATCTACTTAAACAAAAAGTGATGTTTACAAACACATGCATCCTTGGATTGTTTCTCTATTAATTTGTTATTTATATATTACCCTTTTAAATAAAGGGGTGTGTACAACAATGTGTTTTTCTGTGCAAATACAATTGGTATCAAGAACTAAAAAAATTATTTACTAATAAAACTGTGGTCTGAGGACAACCCTATATAAAACTATTATATATCAACAAAGTCTTAAAATCTGTGAATTACTTCAAAGGAACTGTGACAGAGCCCTTTGAAGTGTTCATATATCTCTTTAATCTATTCTTTTTCCTAGGGGTGAGGAGTCCATGAAAGCTTTGTGTTAGATGTCTGCCCTTTTTAGGTCAGATGAAAATGTGCAGGCGTGTTCCAACAAGCCTCAATGCAGCCGAGAGGAAAAGATGTAAACGCACCCATGTTGTCATGCCACGAGATGAGAACCTGGCAATGTTGTCCTCAAAATCGATCCCTCCCACACCAATAACATCCATCTGATCTGCTGGATTGTTAAGCGTCCTGGAAGACACATAACAAATAAATCAAGCCAATCAGTCAAAGGAAGTGTTAGTACTACTGGTCAAATTGGATTGAAACACTTACCCGTACAATGGGCCATCATTGCCAATAGCAGACACCATAATCACCTTGTTGGCCGTGAGCTCCCAAACCTTGTTAAACCGAGACAGGAGAGTCGAGCTCTTATTAGAGCACTATATTGCAGTGAGTATTAACCACACTTCCCCCTAGATTACTGTCTGCTCATACCTTATCAACAAACGGATGGTCCATAAAGTCTGGTCCCCCTATACTAAGGTTTAAAACATCTATCTTCTTTAGGATGGCATAGTTGAAGGCATCTAAAAACCAGGAAGTGTAGGACACCTGAAAGAAAGAGCCAATCAAATGTAAAAGCAATGTATGGATGCGTTACAATATTCCTCTTACTGAACCAAACTGAGTAATACCTGATTATTGGTGAAAACCCTGAAGATATGTAGCTCAGAATCAGGAGCAAAGCCCTGGCATTCTCTCATACTGGCAATTACCCCAGCGACAAAGGTACCGTGACCCAACCCTAAACAAAGAATGAGAGACAAAGATTAGATAAACAAAGACAGTTCACGTGGGTTGATTTAGTAAACTTCACTGAGAGCTCAACAGGGAACTATTTGTGTATTAAAACACACTTAAAGAAGCCCTACCATCATCCAGTGTTTTCTCATTGGTCCAGTTGGTTCTTTCCTTTACATTCTTAAAGTGAGGGTGTTTTTCACTCAACCCAGTGTCAAATACTGCTACCTTCACTCCAGAGCCTGTTTAAGATCACAAATAAACAATACAAGTTACTAGGGCTGGGACAATACACTCCTTTTCTGATTAGATACTATCACGATACTTGTGTGCCAATTCAATATTTGTTTTGATTCTTAAAAACTGCATGTTTCTTAAATCGTGATCCTTCAAATGAGTAGAAAGAAAATGTTTCACATTCTTTTATACGCACCAGTGTGTCCCATCTGCCAGAGCACATCCGCCTGCAGTATCTGGGCGACGTGTCTGGGGATGGCCCGTAGAAGACGGCGACTGGAGTGTCTGCCTGTGGCATGCCAGAAGCCAGAGCTCAGAGACAGACTGGTCCTCCTGAGCGGCCTTGATGATTGCCACGACTGCCACTTCTGAACCCAGCGCGTGTCATTGCACGGAGATCCTTCATCAGTGCCAGCTGAAACAGAGAAAAATTAAATGAGAAAAGATATTATAGCCTACAATCCTGTTTCACTACTTCATCTTAAATGCACAATTTACATGGTGTTGCTCAATTTCTACTATTTGAACTTGGATCACAACCTTCATTAGCATATCTAAAGACAAAAAACTGCCAGTGGGAGAGGAAACATCATCTCACATATTCATTCCCCCTTTAAAACATAATAACAGCGATCAAGCCTTTATAAAAAAACTTCATGTTTACTTAGAAGATGAAGGCTCTGATACAGTGCTGGAAGTGAAACGTAGCCGTAAAAGCGTGGCTGGGTTTCAGAGTTTACTGCTTTAACCAGCTCTGACATATTAGGCTTCATCTTGTGCTGATTACTGCTCATTAATTCCCCCTAGAGCCACACAGACCAGAGTATAGTACGTACTGTAATTACATTACATTTCAATATCTCATGTTCTTGTACATCTGACCCTGACATCATTTAAATGATAATTAGATGCATACATGCCCTCAAATCATAATCGAGGGTTATCCTTAAAGGCACTATGGGTAAGAAGAGAAAATACATCATTAGCCGCTGTTAGATGGGTCTCTTTCCCTCAGATATGGTACGAAAAAGTGTGAAAAAAGTAAGGTTAGGAAATATACAAATGAGCAGACTAGTGGAGCCGAAGGAGGAGACTGATGACATTTACATTTATGCCTTTGGCAGGTGCTTTTATACAAAACAACTTACAGTTATTCAAGGTATGCATTTAATTTGTGTGTAGTGTGTTCCTGAGAAACGACTTACTGTCCTTTGCTCATGTTAACACAATTCCCTACCAATTAAGTTTTAGGGACAACTGATAAGCAGTGATTCCATGGCCAAAACGTGTTGTCATTTTTACTAAATCAGTAAAAACCAGCAAATTAGACAAATTGGAAACACAGAAATTATTGACTGAACCAGTAAGAATATGCACTTCCTTACTTAATCGACTTAATTTATTGCTCATATGACATTGTGTACACAAGATACAGTACATATGTAGCTCTTTCTGTAAAATACAGGCTCAAGTCTCAATCAAATTATGAGATTAGTAGTATCATTTCATGACCATAAAAATGAAGAAAATAAGTAATGTGTGCTTATTGTTCATGATGTAAATTATAGATTATATAATAGATTTTAAGACTCAGTACTCAAATTTATTTTTTAAAACTGTAATTAAGTAATTGTTACTAGGTTAATAGTAAAGATATCAAGATTCTATTTTGACAGAATGTTCTTTACATGCTGTAGGATGGTTTTATGAAAACAGTAAAATCACAAAGAAATGACTACAGAAGCAGTGTAGGATTCTGGTAAAAGGAAAGCAGGAAAAGAGAGGAAGTGGTTATGTTGTTATTCAGGATCACAGCTAGTAAACAGTAATCACTCTCCGGGAGTCTCTCCACACTGACGACACATTTGCACGGTGGTGAGATTTCCTTTTAGTCTAGCAGTGGGGAACTCACTGAGCAAAGACACAACAATCTTTCCCCTAAAACTCTTCTGAGAGTCATTTCCTCCACCCCATGCAGTATATAAACACTTTCAATTCAATTCACCCCCCACTGCTGCCACCACCTTCCTTCCTCACAGTCACCCAAAAGAGCCAAATTTATTACCAGACATTTAAACACACAACAGCTGTCTGTAACCCACACACAGCACCGGAGGGTTTAAGTGTGACCTAAAAGCACACTTTATAAATACACAGAATGTGCACTGTGTGCTGAGAAAACTTGCTAAACCGGAGCAATTCATATGTGCTAGTTTATGGACTTGATGAAAAGCTATTTGCAACGTATTTGCTCTTCTAATGTCAAAATCATTACACACTTGGAAAAGCTGACGTAAAATCAAAGCGATCCATATGCTCTCGTTTCACATAAAGACAAATGACACACAGACTAGTGAGAGCGGTTACAAAAACAAGCATTTGTCTTTGACCAAATATTTTCCTTGTTGCAGTTATTATATAAGCAATGTTCTGTTACTAGTCACAGCTGATGTGGTTGCAGGCCTCTGCTTCACACGACACCTAACAACTGTTCTTGTGCACTGACTTTACAAGCAATATAATATGTACCTTACTGTTCATACTACAGTATTATACAGTTCAGTGGTACCCAAATGTTAAAAATGAGTGTTATGAGGAAACATCACCACTTACAGTCAGTCATTTTGAGGCTGCGGAGAACCTTGCGCTGTGGCGTCACTCTTTTGATGTAAGGGTGGTCCTGCAGGGTGAGCAGACTGCTGCGGGCATCCTGCCGTATCTCCACCACCTCGAAGTCGCTGGGGTAATCACTTGCAGGATTGTCCCGCTGCACGATGCGCCAGTTCACCACATCCATATCTCGCAGGGCGCTGCTGATGAAATGCCTCCGAGCCTTGGCTGTGAAGTAACCGTTAAATGCAACAATGTACTCTAGAAGAGAGACAATGATAGAAGATAATGTTCAGCAAACAGGTGTTAAAAGACAATTTGTATAAAAAAAGAAAGAAATTTGAACTCATCATTCCAATCTTGAATCAATAACTGTAATAAACACTTTATTAGAAATACAGACTAACTGAGGCAGATGGCTGTGAAAATGCTCTTATACTCAAAATAAGATCAAGAAAGGCATATAGACTAAAAACAATATGAATGCGTAAAAAAGTGAACTTCTGACCAATTCCACAATTCATAGCTATGGATAAAGGGAAAAGGAATTAATTAAAGATCGAAGATGGCATTCATAGATCAGTAATCAGGTCACTATAAATATTGCATTATGTCCTTGTATATACACACCACACCCACTGTAGTAAATGTAGGCCAGTGCAGACCTTTGAAAACATCACTGGATGCAGATGAAGTCTTAGGAATGCATTACCAACACCCTAGGCCAGCCGCCAGTGAACGCACACACACACATCATCAGATCAGAGGGCACGATCTAGCCAATGAATAGGCAGTGTGCCGACAAAAGCTGCAGTACAGTGGAGTACATTACACCAGAACACAGAGACAGACTGTTGGCCTGAAGTTCTCATGTTGTCCTGCCCTACATTACACAGGGCAAGGCAACAGCTGTGTTAACCCACAATAAACACGCTGATAGCCCTGTTTTCTGTGTAATAAAATGTCATCATCAACAGTAAAACTAAATTGCAACACTAAATCAGGGAGGAAAATAATATGAGAACATGCCGTGGTCTATGGGGAATGCGGCATTCTCCTCGTGGTTCCAGACTCACACCAAAAGCCTGTTTTTTTTTAAGACTTCAGACAATTTAAACCAACATACAAATAAAAAACTACTTTTACAAAATACAAAACTTTCAAAACTACAAAAACTGTTCCATCAAGAACTTAAAATCATTTCTTTTTTTCATTCTGCTTTATTAGGCATTTTATTTCATTCTTCTTTAAACAAATGGAATATAAAAATCTTGGGCAATCCTGGATAAAGATAAATAAATCATTCTTCAATAAAAATAAATCAATCAAAGCATTCTTTTTGTTTCAAGCAAAAAACATCTCTCTTAACTCAGACACCACTTTACACAAGCTTGTTAGAAGCCACAAACATGGATCATCCCAGTACTGTATATCAGCACTCATTAAATGCCTGTTAGATAGAAATAACTGTATCAATCACGTATGTGTTTCATGTAAAAGAATTCAATCCAACAATGAATGACATAACTTACCATGCTTGACCACTTTGGTAGAAAAGCCCACTTTCAGAGTGAACTGCGAGCAGTTCGTGCTCAAGAGTACATCAGCATTCAGAGATGGAGGAAAGAGATTGAAGAATGGTTCGCTCTGCTCCTCTGTGCCCACCAGAGACATATGACCAACTAACAAGGCCACAAGCAAGCACAGCCACAGGCTCATGGCACCTGTGGTCTGTATCTGTTTACTACCCAGCCAGAGATGCATGTGTTCTTAGGAAACAAACAAGAGGATTTTGTTTGCGGTTTAAAAAAAAAAAGCTTAGGTCCAAATTGCAGAGAAGCCTGAATAAATCATGGCTTGAGGTTTCATTTCTTTCTGCGTTTTCTCTCCATTGTGTGTTTATGTTCCAGTGGAGGTGATCAGTGTGGCAACCTGAAGAGAAGGAGAAGGGTCATCTTTACTTGTGAGAAAAACAAACGACAGTAGACTCTGTGGGGTATTCTCCCGGTGATAACCAATATGTTCTTCCTCTTCCTGTAGACAGACATAACACAAAACATTAGCTTAGCTCAACAGGTATGTGGGGAACATGAATATGAAAGGTCGACATTCAGCCAGTTCTTTTCAGTTACATTTTCAACTATTGGCACCAATTGTTACTCACGTTACCCCTAACTTTTGAGTCTTTATAATAATAATCAACTTTTTAACTGACTTAACTAAGCCTAGTTCCACACTAAACCACCCATAACATGATTTTATATGTTCTATAGTGACACTTTTAATTCACCACAAGTGTTGTGTACCCTAGGATACAGCAATATGTAATATGAGGGCTGTTTTCCAGGAAAATACAGTTCCCCACCCACAGGATCAGTTCCAGACTTAACTTTCCCAACTGCCGGCTGTGAACTCCTGTCACACAAGAAATGGGTTTACCTCAAATAACATCAGGCTGTTATGTCATACAGCCTACATTACATCCTGACGCAGAAGTAAAGCCTCCAATATGTAAACCATACTGTAAATCCCACAAACACAGCCAATTACAGCTGCACACTAAATGAGTGCAAGGTTTTAACATTTTATGGACACCCAAGCACACAGTAGGTTACCATACAAACTTCAAAACAACTATTATTGACATGGTTATATTATACTAAATCAAGTGTTTCTTTCAAGATGGTCAATCTAAACTAAAAAAGTGAATGTGCAAGAGAGATGTTTTGGGATTTGGGTTAGTTTACAGGAAATGCATACATTTGGCATGTTGCTTAATCACAAAATATACCACATACACTTTTCTTAAACACAAAGCACATTTTAAACAAAGAGGTGGATTGACACATGCAGTTCACTCCACTGGAAGCAGCTAGAGGCAGATTTCTGCTGCTTTTATTGCAAGAATGAACAGAAGTGCTTTGATTGACTGGTATAATACTGTCCTGGCAACAAAATTTGAAGTGATATTCAGATAGTAAACGATTAAATATATCGGTTTAAACAAAACATAGCTGGTCAGCTAATGACAACGCTAGCAGTCTTGCTAACCACATCATTAAAACAGCGTAAAGAACTTGCCACAACGGCTATTTCTTTAACTCGTTAGTCACAATGTTCTTAAGCTGACAGAACTGTAACTGTAATGTTTTGTCACTAAACAGACAAGCATGTGGCCTCGCCACCATCCTGCTACACGCTAACAGCTAGCATAGCATATCAACAACAAAACCACATTATACTTACTCTCTGCGGGATTAACAACGATGACGCACGAAACGGTTAACTTCTCATCTGTGTTTGTTCATATCATGGCCTCAATGGTTATCGTAGCTGTAAATAATAACACTCTTCTATCCTTATGGCGCAAAATAGACAATCTTCAGATCATTTGCTTCAAGACTGTAACGTGAGAAACTGGTGTTAAACAAAACATTCAGCAGCCAATCGCCGATCGTTGCGTCACGACTCCACTAAAGTGGACGACCGTTCCGCCAATGGGAAACGTTTATACCTGAACGACTGTTTGTGATTGGAAAATACGATAGCTAGAAACAAGAAGTTTATTGATAAGCAAATTTCGGAACAAGGCAAAGTGTTTTTTTATTAAAACATACACACCATAAAAAAGTTCCCGTGCATCACTCCCTGTTTTATCAAACATTAAGATGAAATGTTTATGTTATTTTTCTTTTTGTTCTGGGTATCAGACATACAGGTTATGCATGGCATGAAATGAAAACACAATGGACAATGATAGAATTTGACCATCTATCTATAAAACGTCTTTGACAGCAATAAAAGACAAAAAGCTTCAGTCAGTAAGATTTATGGTTCTGTTTATCCTCATTATGTAAATATTAATGCAGAATATTTTTTACATCAATTTTTATTTTATTAACTAATTGGTATTCTAATGCATGGGTTTTCAACTATAACATACAAATGATTTATGGTTTTTATTTCACACCTTTAAAAGGATTAACTTCAGAAATGTCACAGTTTCATCTCAGTTATTTATTAAAATATACTGTCACATTTTAATTAGCAGCAACAAACAAATTAAAATCAGTCAGGCAATGCCATGAGGTACACAGTATTCATTAGTGTTCAGATAAGAAGGACACGTCCTCTTTTCAATACTCCTGCCTTTTAATAACCAGAGTGCTAGTGCCAAACAACAATTTCAATACAATCACCAAATCCAGCTAGTGTGCATATCAAACTTTAGTTTGTTTTCCTGGTGAGCCATGTGTGCACAACAGTCTCCTGTCATAGTGTAAGACCATCTTCATTCCAGCCGAGCTCCTCGTGCTCCAATGGCAGTGACGTGACACACTTCCACATCAGCCCCAAGCTTACGCAGCTCATCCAGCCATATCTGTTGCTTCTGGGACAGACGATCATTAGGGCCCTTCACTTCCACCAGCTATAGGAACACAAAGTCCAACTTTATATTTTATTTTAGCATACATAGCAGACAAAATCCTAATATAAACAAAAGTCATTTTCTATTAGGACCCAAGCGTAAATGTTGAACAAATCAGAACCTTAAACTTCTTGTTGGAAGTGTTCCAGACTAGCAGGTCAGGAAGTCCTGCTCTGCAGTGTCTATAGTCCTTCGCCATTCTCAGGACCACACCGCTTATGAAGTGACCACCCAGATTTGCCACCAGAATCTAATCATAGACAGAAAAATGCATAAATACATGTAGCAACTTAACCCTCATGCTACATGGAACTCAAAGACAGTTTCACTACAGCTAGAGGATGTTAGACATAAAATTCACTACAATGTCACATAAATAATTTGATTAAAATGAACACTCATCAATTAACAGTCCTAATAAATAATAATTCACTTAAAATCAATAGAAATATATAAACATTATTAAATTACATTAAAGTATTCATAATAAATGTATAATAATTATAAATCTAATGACCATGATAATTGCTGACATCTACTACAGGAAAAATAATTACCCTAGTCTAAACAAATCTGTGGTTACCTGTGCCTGCTGTAGAGAGGAGAAGAGTTCCCAGTTTATCACCGCACACACTCGTCCCTCATGCCTGTTCCACACATCAGCGATTAACTCCTGCAGCGTCTCTGCAGACGCCTCACGCAACATCTCAGCACGAGACTCGATGGCTTCCCGCCGGTTACCATAGAAACAATCAGTGTGCAAATCCAAAGGACAACTCTAGAGAAAGGGCAAGGAGTCGAAACCATCATTGATCTGAATTACAGCAGTGTGCCCTAACAATAAAGTGTGACTCTGAACACAGCAAGCAAGGTGCATTTACTCTTTAATTGCTTTGTACCTGGTAGGGGTTTAGGAAGACATCAGGAACCCCATCCATGAAGATGATGTCCCACATGAGGAGTCCAAACAGAGTGGAGAATGTAGAGCCTTCACCATGAATACCTTAAAAAAGAAGACATTTCAGAATGTATATGTATAACTGAAAATCGAATTATGATTCATTGGGCAGACACTTTCCGAGCTCCCTTATTTAATGCATCTGCAATATGGAGTCTATATGAAGCAGTGTGCAAACAATGTGATGACAGACCTTGATCGAAACCCAGAGTTCTGTAGTGTGCCAAAGCCAGATCCTCAACAGAGCACATGACCATAGTGTCTCTTTCTGTTCTGGAGCCTTCATCTTCATTGGCTGCTCTGAGGAACACTGATTTACCCATACCACCCTCATGAGGAAAGAGCTGTCCTCTTATCGTCACCTGATAGAAACACGTTGTGTACCACATATAATCTGTAAGATCTTTATGCTGAGTTTTGTACAGTTTCTCCTAAACATTATCAAAAAAAGTCACTGTGCTGTATATAGCGATAACAAACATTGTGAAACTGTAAAACTCACATGACAAACATCTTGCACATGCACAGTGGGCAGATCTCGTAGCAGCAGACGATACTTCTTAAAGCTAGCAGATTCCTTCATTCTGGAAGCCCGTTGATGAAGTGATAACTGGTGGCCTGTTCGAACCAGCGGGTCGTTGAGTCCATCCCGAATGGCACAGATGGCCTTTATAAAAGAAATGTCATAAATCAGTCTTTTAGGATTAATGGAATGGCAGATAAGTTATTAAGATCTCATATTAAAGGAACACTAAAGCAATGGACTGTGTGTGGTTATGTTAATCTATACTGAAATGACATTTTTTAGGATCCTGTTTTTGGAGTTTAACATAAAACCTTAACAAACAAACCTGCAGCAAATAAAGGTGTGGGTAGCTGTTTGATTAGGGACCAGGCTATTCTCTGCATGACAGCAGGTCTCTTAAAGCTGAGAACCTGAAAACACTTGATTGATGATACCTGCTCATGTTGTTTAAGGTGCTGTTGGAGATTGAGAGCGAGCCTGTCCCACCAGCGCCCCCTGCTGTCCACACTATACACTGACTGAGACAGAAGATTTCTGAGCTCCTCCACCGCCTCCTACGTTTCAGAAACGCAATGATACATAATTGTATGAACTCAGTGGCCAGGAAAAATATTTAACGAATGGATAATTAATTTCTTTCATATTTAAACCATTTTAAATTATAATGTTTCTGAAAGCATGTGCAGAACTCACCTCATAGCGTTTTAGTCTTTGTAAAATCTCAACTCCTCGAGACAGTATACGAGTGTAGGTCCAGCCCACAGTGAAGCAACGCAGGAAAACAGGCAGCATTTCCTGATGACTACACACAAATATAAACTGCAGGTTCATATCCATCGTACGATAACATAGTTCATGCTTACTTAATTTAGCTCTCACCTTAAGTCACAGGTGCATTTAATCTCTTGCCAAGTTGACTTTGCTGTGGTATAGAGCCCATGGGCATCTTCCCAACTTCCTGCCTGCATTGCAGTGATCACTTCTTGCAGCGTACGCATTGCCAACTCATACCTGTGCAAAACAACAGAATCAAACAGAGGAAAGTATAATCTAAATGCAAAATATATATAGTAAAACGTCTATTTTCTAATTTTGATTTTGGGGTGAACTGTTTTTGTAAGATTATTAAAATTTTGCACTGTATGTATGTCGAGAAAAATTAAATCAAAGGTGACCTGATGAGGTCATCCCTGTCCTGAAACAGCCTGGTTGAACGATGCACGGTGTATTCCGGGAAAGCCAGACGGCCCGAGTTGACAAGGAGAATGGTGTAGAGCTGCCCTTGACCCCCGGCGGCCATCTCCTCCTCCTCCAAAGTGTCTGTTAGGAAGAAGAGGAGCAGCAGACGGGAGAACACAGCACGAGATGTGCGGCACAGACGCACACAGGACCCTGCTGCCTGTTTGGCCCTGCAGGAGAAGAAAACATTTGTAGGATATTGAGTGCATTGTGCTAGAATAACTACAATCACAACAGTGATTTTCTGAATAGCAATTATTCTATATCTTACAAAATCTGTGAGCTATAATTTAGCTATATTATTCTAAAGTCTATCTCAGAAAAACATTTACTTTCCTCTCTAACACTTTGACTTTGATCTCTTACACATGTGCATATAGCTGATCCATCTCACCTCTTGAGTATGACAGCAGCTGTGTTGTTTTGACCAGCAAACAGTGACCTTTGCTTCCCCAACTGTAGAAGTCCCTCCACTAGCTGTTGTTTCTGTGTCCCGTTTCCTCCACGGCCAAGGTGAAACGTTTTGGCCAGGTTTCTGAGCTCAGGTGCAGGCAGCAAATCTAAAACTTCATGGATGTCATGAAACTCTGATTCTATTAAAGAAAGCAATGACATGTAGCTAAAGGTGATGTGTGCACTTTTGTAAGGTAAAAAATACTTTCTCCCTTCTTTCAAAATCAAAGGGAGGCCACTAACCTGTTTGCAAAAAGCCACAAGCAACAAGCTCTTGAACAACAGGACCGAGGTCTGAACTGATCTCTGTGTATTCCAACTTGCTGACCTGAAGCCATTTCAGTTTCCTTTGAAACAGACGTACATAAAGCATCTGACCAGGTGCTACGAGACAAAGAAAGATGGGAGGAAGTTTGATCATATGGTTACATATCAGAACACACACAACAAAAGAAGAGACAGGACTAAGATGTGATTTTTAAAAGGGTGTCATTTACCTGACAGTTTCTGAAAAGTGTGAATAGTTGAGAAGTCATCTTCATTAAAAAGTATTCGATCATCCTCATTCTCCAACACTGCCTCAAGAACAGTCCTAAAGTTCTGTAGGTAATATGGCAGCCTGGTGCTTTGATGCTCTGAAACCTCATCAGGTTTCACTATACTGATCATTTTGGGTTCATCAGTTGATATAGTACCACATTTCCTCTCGCTGTCTTCATGTGTTGCCCCATTTTCTGTTTGACTCTCTGATAATGGAACATCACAGAAACTAGACAAAGCCTCAGTTTGATCTGATCTGATATTGGCTTCTTCTTTTCTAAAGATGGGAAATGGACTACTTTGACTTTTATTTTGAAAATGTCTACTTTTCTTGTGCATGGTGATGGTTTCTGAGCTGTCCGTGTCACTTTTTGAACCCTCTTCTGATCTTCTCTTCAGTACTCTTGATGAGGATGAAGATTTCACTGACTCACAGGAAACACTACTGCTTGACGTTTCTGCTAAAACTACAGCTTTTTTCTCAATGTTTTTCCCCTGAAGCTGGTTAAAAGCTGCAGGTTCAGATGAAAATGTTTTAGCCATCTCCATGACAGAGGATCCAGATTTGAAAGTCATGTTTTCTTTCTGTGAACTGCTTAACTCCCCATCATTGCTCTTATCATCTGCAGAAACATGAGAAGGATCCACCTCGACGGTGCTTGGAAGCTTAGGCACTTTTCTTGACAGTTTTGAAGACAAGCTTCCAAGACCAACCATCTTAGCTTGCAAATAAGTTTCAGATGAATCTTCCTTTAGCACGCAGTTCTTTTTAAAATATGGACTCATTTCAGTATTTTTCTCCCCTGTGTTTTTCTCTTTCTTCTCATTTTGAGTAAGCTTGTCATCAGCGACCTCAGCCAATGAATCCTCATGATCTTCTCCAAGATAGTTCTGGCACTTTGAGTCTATGTGTTCATTAATCTTGTATCGTGGTATAAGTTCACCGCACAGAGGGCAGGCAAGTTTACAAGGTGGTGTGTTTCTGAAAAATGAAGTTATAGAAGCAGACTGACTCCCGTTGCTCAATCTCTCTTTGATTGTTGAGTTGGACCTTTGGGTCTTTTTCTTTGTCGTTGAAAGTCTCCTGGTGGAACCTCTGTTTGAAGAATTGCCTCTCCCAACCTGAGACTCCATGACACTAATCATCCCATAAACCAGCTACACATTGTATGAATGAAGTAACACTGAAAAAGATGCGAGAGGACCTGCATGTCTCTAAACCTGTGTGAAGATGCATAGGAGACAAATCAGTAAGTAAACGAGAATGAATTTTAGAATTTATAAGGAGTAATAACCACTATATACGTCAAGTTTAATTGCATATATATAAAGGATACTTTTCAAATCATCTGATGTGTCCTTTGTTATAACTGTTATAGTAAATATTAAATCTGACAATGCACACAGAACGCAACCAGTGAAATAAACATTTAAAAGGTGAAGAATATATCATAAACATTTTTTTAAAAGATTTTTAATTGTAAACAAAACAACACTGAAGCTATAGCTTATTATACGAACCTCTCTGTGGGACTCGGTTGAAATGTGAAGCAATACTATGGCGCCATATTTTTCTCTATTTGTTTTCAAAATAAAAGTCAATTCCCTTTGAAATGCATCTCTTCTGGTTCTTATTTCCCATAGCGTGGCGCCTTTTGTATTTATTAAAATTCTTTATAGTAGACTATTATACAGAATATTATACTATTATATATTCAAACAGATGCTACGCTGTCACTTAAAAGAATATTTTACTTAAAGTGACACTTTGTGTCACACAATAGAAAAGTAATAGTATTACTAAGTATTGACTTAATGTGCTACTCTCAGCTATTGCTAAATTTACACTGTTAAATTAAAAACATTTTATGTTTTATGAAATCCTTATTACAAAAAACAACTCATGGTTTATGTCTATCTATAAATCGATAATATTACGATAATAATAAATAATAATAAATAAATAATAATAAATAAATTACTGTGCAGACTGCATGAAATTTGTTATTTGATTCTTTTTTAATTACAACATTTTACAAAATAATAATGATTTTACTATTTTGAAAAAGTTACATGTTCTATCACAAATTATTATTTAAAAAACAACAGAAACGAAGCATTTCCTTCAAAAGTCATTGTTGGATTAAACTCAATAAACCAACAACAGGTGCAGTTTTATTTTAACTGTAGCTACAAACAAACATTACATGCATGTTGGAACACTAAATCATACATATTTTCACACTCAAGCATTTTCATTGCCAGTCTCAATTTGACATACTAAAACAAAAATTTGACTTCTTTAAACAACAAACACTCATGAAATACCTCTCTTTTATAAGAAAAATATCTATTTGGGGTATAGAGACATACAAACAGTGGTCTTCCCAAAATATATAATTACTTAAAGTAATTTTTGACATCAAGATTTTTTAAAGGCATTTTACTGGATATTATTGAAATAAGATGTACTGTATGATGGACTTTACACTCATACACAACCTCTCAAGTAACTGACATGTTAAATGTTTTGTTTATATCTCTAATCATTTTTACCTTTAGACAAAGTTACCCAAAAAATTCAAAATTCAAAAAGAGGAAAATATATTTTTCTAAAGTTTCTTTGAGAGAATTACACAAGTATAAAAGTGAGATAATGTGAAAGAAAGCAAAGATTTAAGTATTTCAAATACAGTTTTTAAAAGTATCCAAAACATTGCAATTATCTAAAAAAAATATTTTACTTATGGCAACATTTCTAAAATTAATGGCACTTACTGTGAAATACAAAGCAAATCAAGTAGATTGCTTTCCACATCATCTTTGACATTTAGTTCCATAAAGTGAGACAAAGAACAGATTTATTTAATATATAACATATATTTTGAGAATTCTTAATATTATCACAGTTTTAACAGCAATTACTTTTACGATCATGTCTTGCCAAATGGTCCTCATTTTTATAGGCACACAGGAATCTCTTTGGCATATCTCTGCTCTTTTCTGACGGAGGGGTTTGAAAGTTAAAGGATGTCACAACCCTAATGGAATCTCATCCACTGCACCACCCACTGTCAGGGAGTAATCGATATTAGTTAGTATGTAATAATTAGTATGACCAGAAATCAGATCCATCAGTACAGGTCATGAATCATCTTTCAAAGAAGATGACTGCCACAACTGTGCTAACAAAGTTTTAACTGCTTGGAAGGAGAGTTTGTTCACTGGCAAAATCTAAAGACTTAAAGCCTCTAACTACATATAAAACACTTTGTATCAGAATAGTTTTGGGCAGATTTTAACAAGTGATATTAGGTCTACTCAAGCAGGGTTGCAGAGAAGCAAGAAACTGCAATTTTGTTATAAATGTGATCTGTATGGTTATTTTCCTAGGTCATTTGATTTATTGTCAATAATGAATAAACAGCATGTTTCCCCTCTTAGAATAGCAAACAACTTCATGGGTACCATAACAAATAATTCACAGCAAAAATCAGGAAGGTTTTGAACAGACAACGTGCATTCTCAGTCCTTCCAGCGACTTAAAAATTCTGTTCAACAGATACAATCAGGTAAAAGAATGAATGAGACAACACAACAATGAAAATACACCAACAATAAATAAATAAAACAACGAGAGAGAAACAGCAGAAAAAGAGAAAACAAGTAAAAGTTTTGAAGGAGGTTTTCTTCTAATTGGCTCTTTGATGATGGAGCAGGAAGGTGACATCTGAGTCGAGGCACAATGGGGTTTTTGCCTTTTCCAACGTTCTCCAATGTTTTTGTCTGAACAAGTAGGACACATACGGTCAACCATTACACTGCTGCTGGTATCTCCGGTTGAGTTCCCTCAGCTCTTTCTCGCGTACACGCCGTGCCTTGCTGGATTTCGTGGAGCGGCTGGAGCGAGTGGATTGGGCTGATTTGGTGCTGTGACAGCGTGATGACGCTCTTTTCAGAAGGTTCTGGGAAATGGATCGCTGCAGGTTCTTCATGGAGGAGGAAGCAGCCATGCTGACAATCCAAGGGTGTTTAAGTGCCTGGCCAGCAGTCAGCCGTTCATTAGGATCCACCGTGAGGACACGGTCGATAAAGTCCTTAGCGAGGTTGGAAACGCTTGGCCATGGCTGACAGGAAGGGAGAGAATGACAGAAGAAATTGATTAGAAATTGACTTCCTCAAAAGACTCTAAAGACATTTTTTGTTTTAATTTTGCAAAATATTTTATCTAAAGTAGCATGCAGTGCATTTTAGGTATACAGTTGACCAAACCCATGACCATTCTTATTGTTAGTACTCTCAGTTAGAATATAATGTTAAAATAAAACTTTTCCCAGATTTCTCCCAAATTCATCCTACACAAAAGGGAATCACTCAGCCGCTGTCTTTAGATACGATATGATACATACTTTGCACCTCTATTCATTTGCAAAACTTTTCTAACGTTATTATTTTTAACCAGCCTATTAGCTCGGAACACATTTGTAGGCGGAAATAAAATATGCAAGGAGCAATCAACTATAACAACTGCTGATATTGGGGGGCATAATTCAAGTTCAGTGAAACATAAAGACGTATCACAGATATCAGCAGACAACAACACAAAATATATAAACTAGTTAATTTTTCACTCCTCTGGTCGCATCTTTAGACTAGCAGTGCATGTCCTGAGGTTTTAACAACTGGCCACACACTAGCACATCATAAGCAATCGAGAAAACTAAACATTGCTGGGTTTTTGTTGGTTAGCATGACTCCTCCAGGGCTTTTCCCTGTAAAGCCCACATTCGTCTTTTCTGTGACTCACAGCAGCGAAGCGGCCCTGACGCGCATACTCTGCCAGGAACTCTACAGTTCTGCATCACACTCTCACGCAGGGGGTTACTGCGGGATAACACTCCATAATAAGACTGTGCTGGTTATTGTCCAGCTAACACAAACACATCAATACTCCCAAAAACACAAGCACATGCTATCACAGAAACTACGCAAGAAAATAAACGCACGATTGATAAATACAAGCGCACAAATAAACACGTCAAGAATTCAAGGTCAAAATACAAGAAGAAACATTTGGCAATAGTTTAAAGTTTCTGAAATGCATTCAGGACTTGTGATAAATAGAAACAGAGCACACGGAGGCTAAAGCCAGACAGAGAGCAGGGACTATTATAGCCTTTTGTGTTCTGCTTTTGTGATGGTGGCTTTGTTGGGTATATTTCCATTGAGGAATGCAGTTCTGAATAGATTGAGTAAAGCCTCGGTGACCTCAAGTAGATGTAGAACAGTAGAAAGATTTCTTTCAGCTGGGTCTTAAACACACTCTTACTAGACCACAGACACTTAGCATGTCATTAGAGCACAGGTTACCAAAACAGATAACCTGAACTTTGATCATGCCATGTAGTTAGAAAAGCATTGTGATCACTGAAAAACTGTTGATATCGTTCACAATGTTCAAAACATAGGATTCAGTAAGGTGAAGTGTGTATTTTCTGTGCCATTAGCAGCTACAAATAAAACAGCATTAATTAATAAAACAGCATAATTGCTTTTCAGTTTTACAGCGTCTCAAGCTGTAAAGTAGGGCATCAGATTTTTAGAAGTTGATTTTCAATTCTTTCATCATTTACTCACCTGCATGTCATTTCAAAGCTGGGTAACTTTTTTCTTTCAAACACAAAAGTAAATGAGTAAACGATGAAAGAATTTTCATTTTAGGATGAACTATCCTTTTAATTGTGCTTTACAAAAAGTGCTTTTCAGAGACATAATGATGAGAAGTGATAGACCCACCTATAAGACATTTGGAAATTGTATGTTCTATTTCCAAATTTTTGTACGAGTTGAGTAAATGTTGTGTCTTATTTAACTTTTTATCAGCCACCGAGGTCTTTGCCAATAAGTATTAGTATCAACCTCTAAAAATTATTTAAGACATATACATCCCTTCAATAAGTAATGGGTTGTTGTTTTTTCACATTTATCTTTTAAAAATCGTATAAATTTACAAAATACGTTTAACACAGTAAATATTGTACAGTGCAAATCAACTGAATGTGTATTATAACACAAACATCACTGGCTATCACAAAACCAAGTAATATTATTATTGCACTTATATACTTAATCAGGAACAGCTCTTTCTTTGCACATATGGTCCTTACACTGCATATAAATCTCACATGATGAATCTCACATACTGATAAATTATATACAGCATCACAAGTAGTAACTTCAAATCCACAGGTTCAATTCCCAGGGAGCACATGCATGTACTGATATTGATAATTTAATTATAAATGATAATTTTCATGTAAAAAGTAAAAACATTACTAAATTATATAATTCTCTACAGATCACCAAAAAATGTGTTAATATTAAAAACAACCATGGAAATTTATATATATAAATATGTATTTTATATCTTCCCACTGGTGGTAAATAAATGTAAATGTGAAGCATATGATCACACTGTCCTTACCTCCCCCGAGAAGCTGTACTTCCCTTTGAGTATCTGTCGATACAGGCGCATGCGATTGTCATCCTCAAAAGGCATGGTGCCACTGAGCAGTATGTAGGAGATGACCCCCAGTGCCCACATGTCTACTGCATTAGTATATGGCTTCCGGACGAGAATCTCAGGAGCGATGTACTCGGGTGTTCCACAGGTAGTCTTCATCAGGCATTCATCGCCTTTCTTCCTCGTGCTGGCCAAGCCAAAGTCTGTGATCATAATCTTGGAATCAGCACCAGGATGATAGTAAAGCAAGTTCTCGGGCTTCAGGTCCCTGTGTGTGATGCCCAGCATGTGGAGGTACTTCACCCCATCAAGAACCATCTGCAGCACCCGTGTTGCGTCCCTCTCCGTAAAAGACCCACGAGCGATGATGCGGTCAAAGAGTTCTCCGCCGGTAGCCAGCTCCATCACCATATAGACCCGCTCTGCCGTCTCGAAGACCTCCATCAGCTGGATGATGTTGGTGTGACGCACACGTCTCAAAACACAGAGTTCGGATTCGCACACCTCCCTGCCCTCACGGTAACGGGTCTCGATCATCTTGATGGCGTACGGCTGCCTCGTGCCCCTGTGTTCCACTCTTACGACTCGACTGAAGCTGCCACGACCTATCAGAGCTTTGATATCATACTTAGCCGTCACCCGTGGGTCAAACTTGGCCCTGTATTTGGCGACTTTTTTACGGTGTGGGTCGGCAGGCTCCGGCTGGCCGTTAGCCGGTGGAGGGGATTGACTCATCTTTGCAGCAGCCTGGCCTTGACCCTGAGGGGACGGTGAGCCTGTTTTTTCAGTGCCACCTTCTGATTTGATGAAGTTTTTATAGACATCAGTCTGATGAGGCTCTACCTTTTTGACTAGGTCTAGCTGGACATCACCGGGTGGTTCTGGGAGGACTTTGCTCGTCCTGCACCCCATCATGTCAAAATCCTTCCTTCCTTTTGCCAGCAGCACATCCTCATGTCCAAGGCAACATCCAACCCGTGCACGGTGCAGCGTCACACCGGCAAATGCCACAACAGAAAACTTCCAGTCCTGCAGTCAGTGTCTTAACTTCTGTCCTAATGTGAAATTTGCTGTTAACCTAAAACAAAAAGAAAAAATCTTACAGAAAGCATTCCTCTAATGAGTTTATAACAATATTTTTTAGTGAAAATGTGAGTCGTTAGATGTGTGAACAGTAATATAATACATAAAAATATATAATTACAACTTCAAAACTTTAAATAACATAAACAAAAAACAATATATAACTACTGCAAATCATGCGCAACAGAATAAAACACAATAAGTGGTGTTAACATATGAATGGATGGATAGGTTTACAAAATTAACCACTGTTTTTCTACAAATAAAACCAGAATCTGTTACTATTTTTAAACCATGTTAACCATGAATTAATGGTTTTGTTACAATAACCATACTTTACCACGGTATTTATAGCAAAACTTTGGTTATACAAATGGAAATCAAAAAACAGATAATTAGACAGACAACAAAAGAAACTTCGTTGAAGCTCATACGGTTACCTTTATACGATTAAATATGTTACGTACATATATAAAGGACATTTATTGACATTATAGCTTTGTTTTGCATTAACATGAACGTTACATTGCGCTTGCAGCGACAGCTATAGGCTTACTTGTAAAAATGTAAAGTTAAAGCTGTTGTGATATGCGGTTTATATTGAAGTAACAGCTGTATCTGAGAAAGTATGATATCATATGATAACACCATACATTAATTTAGCACAACATACATTAATACAGACACTCTGTAGATCGACCCTACATAAAAACAACAACTTTACCACACAGAAAAATCTCTCTGGCCCCCCACAAAGACTCAAAGTAAGACACTTGTTCACTTCTTCACAGCTCAAAGCAAACCTAAAACACACCCATTCCTTTATGTCTGTTAGCCGCTAGGCCTTAACAGATCTGGACATGTTGGATGGTTGTTAAAATTGTTACTTTTAAAAGTGACCGACATAGCGGAGATACCCCCTGAAAATCTCCGTAAGTGCTCTTCGTCCAATCGTCTTCTCGAGGCCCGCGTCAACGAAAAACAACTTAAGCCTGATGGTTTGAGTGATTGTGCGGCTTTTAAGACAACGGTATCTATTTAAAACCAAAATCGTAAAGTTTTAAAGTCGAAATAGAGGTTATAATTACCTTGAGAGAAGTTTTCTTACAGCCGATAGAGGCAGTACGAGGGCGAGATTCCCAGGGCCAGCCTCCTCACCCCAGTTTCAGCTTCTCTCTCCATTTTACCGCAGATTTGTACAACTTCAATCCGACTTTGAAGATGGTAATCTCCCCACCGCTGCTAACATGAACATGCTGAGTCCAAAATTAACGCTTGTTGACGTGTTTGTATCACTTCAGCGAAGAAACGATAGTGGAGGAAAAGTATGAAGTTGAGACCGCCTGCTTGGAAACGGTGTTTTCGGAGTGGGACCACCTTTTTTCCTGTGTAGACCTCTCTCTCTCTCTCTCTCTCTCTCTCTCTCTCTCTCTCTCTCTCTCTCTCTCCTTGTCCTTTTTTTCTTTTCGCAAAGGAAAGACCTCCGCTCCTCCAAATATTGTAAAACCAGAACTATACATAAGACAGAGAAACAAAGTAAAAATAATGTAAGTGGTCTGCAGAATAAACTTAGCCTATTACGTGAATGTTGTATAAATAATACATGAAACATTCTAAAATGTGAAAAATGGCTTATTGACATTATTGTTGTTTATCGCTGATATAAATATTTTAAATAAGCTTTCCCACCGTAGTATCATAACATATTTGTTTACTTTGTGATACTGGAGAGAAAACAACTTAATATTAAGCGCACCTCATAGGTTTACTGCGATACATTTTCATACATTATTAAAATATAGTTTATAATTGCAGTATTGAAGCTGATCTTGTTTTATGAGACAATTGCCATTCAAAACATTTTAAAAATGATTTATGGACGAAATTATAGTTTACAGTCTACATTGTGTAAATAATGTAAAACAACCGTCTATTGAATAAAAGAACATTCTTTTTTCAAAATCCAGGATTTACATTAGACGTAATCATTTTTAATCATTTGTCCATTGTGTATTTGAGTTAATACATTTGCATTATTTCTACGCAAAACTGGCTGCGAATTATTGTATTCGTTAAATTTTAAATCATATACACCTACAAAAATAATTATTTTTCAAACCAACTTTTGGTGAAATATTAAACTTAATTGTTTTACTTCTCGCTTTTAGGACTTTCTAATGAGCGGACTTTTATGTTATAAAAATCTGTTTCCTAGCAGCATGTGTCGCAGCGTGCTTTACTTATGTTTCAGTCTCTGCTACTGCTTCAACTGGTTATGTTGAAGTAAATGTAAGCTTTTAAACCTTTATTAACAATATTTTTAAGAGGACAATAAATAATTATATTCACATATACATAAACATATTCACTATGTACTATATAGTACATGTACTATATGTTGTCAATATAAACACTCGGAAATAGTCTACTATTTTATCCTGCAGTTATAGTTAACTGTCAGTGTGATCTCTGAAAGCAATTATTCGGTCTTTACAAAAACTACATCCTCTTCACAAATACACGCCGAGACACAAAACACTTCCACAAAAAGTATCACGTGTTATTTGATCCAACCAGTAGATGGTGCTGTTCTTCAGTTAATGTCAGAATCAGATGTCATTCTCTTGCTGTTGCTTCTTAGTTTCATGTTTGCTTGTTATTAATTGCTAAATCAAATGAACGCGTTTAGTGACGTCATACTTTATTTTTAGAAACACCTGAAATCATTTGTTGCTCACTGAGAAGCTTTTTCATTCATTCATAAATTTTCATAGAAATAAATTCTTGCTGTAATGGTCATGGTAGTTCAAGTTACTATGTTTTATAATATATTAGAATGGTCTCCCTTCTACTAAAAGCACACTCCTCTGTTCATGTGACTCACAGCAATCACTTTACTGTTGCTTCAATAGGGCAAGATACTGATATATGTGGTGTAACAAGCTCAGAAGAAATGCCACTGGATTTGTGTCACTGCAGTGGAGAAAGCCTGGATGAGAGCCATCATCTATCTATCTATCTATCTATCTATCTATCTATCTATCTATCTATCTATCTATCTATCTATCTATCTATCTATCTATCTATCTATCTATCTATCTATCTATCTATCTATCTATCTTATGTGCCTTTCAAAGTCAGAGAGAGAAAGGGAGATATTGTAAGGCAGTCACACCTGCAGTCTTGCATCGATCTAAACATTAGGGCATTGGAGACTGTACCTTATGCAATAGATATTAAATTATTTTACGAAATATGTGCAATATTACAGCTTTATGTTACAATATCTATGTATATGTATGTTTTCTATGATATTGCTGTACATACTGTAATTGTTTTGTATCAGAAAATACTGTATTTCACAGATATTCTCATGTGTAGCATAAAACAATGGAGGTTCACTTATTAACAATCACATTTCACCTGATGCCTCATGGAATGTGATTGTAAATGATGGATAAGGGTTGTTTCGCTCTGCTTCGAAAGTCAATTGTGACTGATTTCTCCATTGGGAAATTGACTTTGTCACTTCATAATCTATGTTTGTTTTTTAGATTTTCATAAACAATATGCAAGGCATATCAACAATATCAGCATGACTGATTACTTGGCTTTCAAGGATCTCTCTCACTTTTCCCCTTTCACTCATAATTCATTCACAATCTCACAGCGTTTCTTTCAATTTCTCTCTCTCTTCTTCCCTCCTCGTCACGCCCTACTCACTACATCTGCCCAAAAAGGTCAATATCATCCGTTAAATCCAAATATGCTGACTGCTGTGCATTATTTATCAGTATGAAGATAGAAACAGCTCTATTAAAAGCGGCTCAGACTCTTCCTCTCTCTCAATTATTCTCATGATAATCAGTCTTGCCCTGTGGGGCTGTCAGGGCTGGAGTGCTGGAACAGGCAATACGGGCACTAAATTTAGTAGTAATCTATGTACAAAGTCCAGTTTGAGTTTGTTCAGAAACATTTAGAATCCTTAGTGATGCCTTTTAATTTTTTCAGCTGGGGTAGAAGGTGGAAAGCATTTTACGGACCCACAGGTGCATGAGACCAAGTGGTTTTGATAGGGAACCCAGAGCAATAGATAGATCCCAAAATTACTACCTAATACAGCGTTTTAAAACAGACAATCATTATTCTTTAAATTCCATTTCTTTATTATGCATGAAAATTAGATTTTAATATCAAGTATTTGGAGGATTGTAAATGAACATTATCCCCAGGACTTAAATGTATTCCATTTTAACATCAAATCTTTAAATCCACAGTTTAACTGTTACTAACAGCACAGCGAAAGTGAATACACTACATAATCTGTCATATGAAAGACTTTAAATTTTAGACACATGTTCTTACAGACTTGCTATTCTCGGTTCACACTAGCATTTCTCAACTTTTAAGGTGGCCCGGGTGGCTTCCCAGACAAGAGAATCAAACTGAGATATAGCCGAGGTTTCAGAAATAAAGCATCATTGGGTAGCAAACCTCTCTGCCCTGGATTTGCTTTCAGGCACTAATGGGACAAAGTGAAGGAGTCAAAGTGATTCAATAACTGGGTTTCATGGGAGCAAAGTAAAATCTAATTTCTGAATGTGGCGCTGAAAACCGTGTCATGTTCAATGACCCTTGAGCAGAGGGAACATTCTGTACACTTAAGAGTTATGCAATGGTGGGCAGTTGAAAGAACTTGAAGAGTAAAATACTTTTCTCCAAGGTGAAAGATATTAAGAAATCCTTCATTTCAGTCTTATACATATAAATGTTATTTTCTTCCTTAACAATTTTATTCCAAGTGTAGAGGCCTCTTTTCACATACGACCATGTTACTATTTCCAGACTTATTATAATGTGATTAATGTCTCAATGGACAGGCCATTGAACATGAAGCATCCGTCATCCACATTCACTATAACCTCTCAAAAAGCTAATATCCAACATTCTGGGTGTATTTTTAGAATAAAGTTATGTTTAACTCAGACCCCTATTTCTGCTGATTAATATTTATATGGCCAAGAAAAGAGCACCTCAGTACCATTATTTGCTCCTTGATCAGGTAAATTTGGAATTATATTTGTGTCTAGTTAAGTGATACTGTAAATTACAAGGACTTTGTTTTAAAAAGTGTATTGTGCAAGGATAATGGTGCAAAAAACAACAACAATAAAACAATATGAAGTAGGCTAATACCACAGGGATCATACAAAACTGTGTACTGTATGTTATCTTACAAAACAGGTCATTGGATATCCATGATAACTACAGTGTAAAATGTAGGTATCACATTTCAATGTGCTGATGGTCTGCGTATCTTTCCTCCTAACCAATATCCGTTTAACCCGTCCCTCCTGTAGTGTCAATAGATTATTCATTACTGTTTTCCTGAGCGCAAAGCAATTGCAAGCCCACCACTGCCTCCTGTGATTTCCACAGGGACTCTTCCAGGGACCATTCTTACCTCAGCAGGGAATTAAAATATGGCAGTAGTGAAAAATGAATCACAGCTTTGTAAGAGCACAAACACACACGTAAACACACACATAAACACACATAGAAATGCACACACACACACACACACACACACATAGTAACCCCTGTCCTCTTGAAATCAGAGCTCCACTGTATAATCTGTATTTTAAAACTGGTATTTTAAGACATCCATAAAAGCACAAATTATACACACTATCTACATACATATATACATATACATATTGTATACAAACTAAAAGCAGCAGGATCTGATCAGACTGGAAAATTGGCCCATAGGGAAATGCAGAAATCCATGTGTGTAAGGAAGTATTGATTTAGGATATAGTGACACCCTATATCGACCACTGGTAAAAAAAAAATACACTTGTTCTGTTCAAATGTTTAAAATAAATGTTTTTTTTTTTTAAATTGCTGATGCTGATATTAAAAATATGCAGAAAAAAATTAAACAGAATTCAATTGTTTATCTATTCATGCTCCCACATTCCAAATGTTCCCTCCCTCTTTTTATCTCTTTATATATAGCCTCCCACCCATGCTCTCACATTTCATTGTATCCACCCAGACACATCAGATTGATCCTCTGTTCATTTCAGATGAACCACAGAATCACAGTGAGAGGCACAAAGAGAGATAAAGAAAGAGATCAGGACCCAAACACAAAATGGAGGAACGAGAGAAGGAGAAACTAATATACATTTTCTTTCTCTAGCACTCTTCTGTGCGAAGAAGAAGAAATCCAGAAAGTAAACTAGATTTAACCCCTTGGGCAGAGTTTTAATAAGGGAGTATATGCTAGTTTCGCTGGGAGCTGGAATGGGCAATATCAGGATTCCTGAGTGATAAATTACCTTTTAGTCTTCCTGAGTTTAATGAGTTAATGTGGAGAATAAGGATTTTAAGGGCTGTTATCTATCATGGCACATTTGTCGCAAGGTGAGCAAAGAGATGCTGATGTAACAATATATACTGAGTAAAATTAAAAGAAGTTGATTTTAAACATTACTGTACACACAGATATGCTGTGCTGTGTGCATGTTTTCTGCAAATAATAGGAAATATGAGGCAACACAATTTAAAAGGACTGAACCATCCATCATACTTTGTGCTGTGAAAAACGGATCTGTGAACTTTCTTAATGACACAAATCTTTTAAGTCAAATAAATTAAATCTTCTAAGCTATCTGAGATTTCTAATTATTTGTTTATTGAACGCAGGCATCATTAAGAGGGGAACTGGAAACATTCAGTATGGTGGGGGTTATGTTTAGGCAAGCCAAAAACGTTCTCCTTCATCTATATTCAGAAATACATTAATATAAACTACTGAAAAAATGTGAATATAAAGATGAAATGTAATTCAAAGCGTGATCTGGGCAAAAATTAGACCGTTCTTCTTCAGAGGATTTGTAAAATATCACCTGGCCCTCACTATAGCCGTAATGTGACAGATCAGTACAGCTGCCAAGCGCAGTGGAGACGGGCCGAGAATTGAAGGGTGGAATGTGATCAAACAGCTCATCCCCCGATCAATCAGACAGGCCCGATTAATGCAAGCAGTGTTATAGTCTGGCATGAGTATTAGGAGTGTGTCTGTGTGTAACATCTGCACAGAGGGAAACTGGCCCAGCGGATCTCTTACCTAAATCAAGCACAAACTGTCTGCTGAAATACAGGTGATTAATGTTCACAGCATCACCACTGCGATGTGAATGTTGCAGGTTTCCTGTGATAAAATCGTTCTGGGATGATATCAGAAATGGCAATGTGTATTATGTTTGGGCTTTGTTAGTGAGGAGTGTTGACCCCGTTAGCAAAGCTTAATTGCTTTGGAACATGGACATTAGTTTCCGGCAAGTTATTAACTTTTCATTTGATGGTTGACCAGCTATTATGTTCCAAACAGCTTGAGCACTTGTACGGTATGTACAGCTAATGAGCAATTTTCCTATAAGTATTTCATAAACATTTGAATTTCATCATAAAGCTTTCTGTCCTGACCACAATGCCAATGCTGTTCCTACCTCTGCTCCCACAGACAATCTATTAAAACCGACCAAAAGGAAAAGAAAAAATAGTAAGCTTTCCTGCAATTAAAGCACACAAGTGAACACAACAACAAGCAATAAAACCACAGTGCATCCACATTAGTCTTTACACTGTTACTGGATTACTGTCAGAGCATTTATCATCAGCTCACCACAGAGTACACCGACAATATCAATAATCAGAGTCTCATACAAAATGAGTTGCATTTACTTTCAACAGATTAAAGTTCAAGGTTCATATACAGACTGCATGATTTCAACAGAAATATTAATTAATCAAAAACATCCTTCAAGCACAAAAGCACTGGCCAAGACATACAAAAGCCCTATAGCATCAGATGGTTGGAGAAGACCGTTTTTATAGCCCTGTTGGGGTGCACAGCAAAATCTAAGCAAGATTCAGTTGTTTGGATGTCTTACAAACTAAAATATGGGTTTGTGTTTACAGAGGCATCAGTAACCAATAAAATATTAATATCTGGAAGAGGTAGAGAAATAAAAACAGTGAAAAAAGATTTATACACATTCTGTTTGCGAGCTCTCACATATGCAATAGTTGTAAAACATGTCTCAGCTTGTACGGCAAGAGAAAATAACGTTTTATAGGCATAAACCAAGACAAAATCCACGTTACTGTTAAATGTATTGACCAGCACCTTTTATTTATAATATATGGTATATTGGTATTTAGCAAATAGTTTTATAGTGACAGTTTTACGATCAGACAATGTTTCTAAACAAAAAGCATTTAAAGCAAAGAGTCCAAATGAACTGCAGTCAGTAATGTAAAGACATTTTAAAAAGAAGCGACCCTTAATATTTTTTCTAGTGATTTTCTTCTAGTTACAGCTTGAAAATAAGCAATCAGCAATAAATAATAAGATATCAAAATGAAAAATGAAAACACGCTTTTTGACATCTTTTACATGCAATTCATATAATGCACCTTTCAAGCAAATTATAACCATGTTAATATATTAGTAAAGAGGTTTAGATAAGGGAGGCATTAATTAATGAGCAATATTTAGCAAGGATTTTATCTGTACATATCAGCCCTTACTATATTATTTAGACTTTGATATTTTTACATTCACTGGCTACGACAATAGATTAATGGGACGTTTAGCAAAGAAAAACACATGTCAGGGCACTGAAAGACTGCCTTTGATTAATCAGCAACAGCTGTCTTATACACTTTCATAAACAATTTCTCAGTATTACCAAATGAATTTTAAGACATAAGTGGCAATTCCCCCTCATTAAAGGTTTTTCTTCATTGCTTGACTAAATAAATGGCTTTTGCCCTCTTTAATAAGTCTACTGCATTGGTAAACATGATTGATTGCCAATTAAATCTAAAAATTAAACATAAATCACACTGACTTAAGAATCCGCTGAGCCGAGCATAGCAAGCGTACAAAGCAGATCTAGAGAACAACCTCTTTAAAAACACATTTGCCTACACATAAAACCATGTCTCTTCAGATAAGCACTGTACGCTCATATTTACGGCAACAGTTGTTCAATTTGCTCTCATTAGATGTTGTTCATGCTGTTAACCCCCATTGATTCGCACGTTCAGTCGTTACACACCTATAGTAGTACATCTGCTTTATATAACTATGAAATAAGCTCTTCTTTACAGCATTTCGGTCATATTTACACTATATTACCATCATTTAGTGATTTGTTCAAAGCTAATAAATGTGTTTTTTAGTGTGTCATTACAAATACATATATTTGAAAAAATAAAAAAGTAGCTATGAGGAATGTATATGTATGTAAGATTTTACAGTATATACATTGTACTCTGACCAGCATCAAATGAACACCAGTTCAGTGCTGATTCAGATAAGTACAAAAACACCTTTGAGCACAATACCGTGTCGTTTGTTAAACTGAATCAATGAACTCGTCATTAAGCAACTGAAGGTTTAAACCGTCACCCAGAGGCATTTATACTACACAGTTCAATGTGTGATGACGCTGTAGGTGAGTCGTGTTGCTTAAATTTACTTTTATTTGTAGTAATGCTTAAACGTAATCCTCTCAGGTGTCTATAAAAGAAGATTACACCACAGAGTGAAATAATGACATTTTTGAGAGCTCTTTACATTGCTTTGATACTCACGGCTCACTGTACTGCAGTGCACACATTTCATCTTCTCTTAGATGATCGTGTTTTATAAAATGTCCTTATTTATGTATCTGTGGCTCTTTAATTGTTAGTTGTGTTTTGGTCCTCCTAATGTTTTCATTTCTTTTTTTGTAATTTAAATCGTTGCATCTAAAATAACGTGTGATTTTTAACAGGGCTGTTTTGTCAGACTTAAACAATAGGGTAAATATTTTGCATCTGAACCAACTTTAAGTACACCTGCCAAATGTCCCCTGTGTGAAAATGACTTTCCTTTTGTTCACAAAAGTGTAAATGGCAACAAAAACCGTGTCTTATTATTCATGAGATCTTTAAGGAGATGTAAAAACAAAACCAGTCAATATTTTTGTCAATGTCCTGGAGTCTTTTTGAGAAAGCACATGTAATTATATCCATGGAAACAGCAGTATCGGTAAACAAAAGGTCAAGAGGGTGTAATAGGGCAGACTTTTATGACTAGCAGCGTCCCTTTAACGACTCCTGATTGGTCTCATCCGGGCTTTGGGAATCAGAGGCGGCTGCTGATTGGCTACGACTGGAGCACATCTCATATAGGTTTCCAGAAAACTGCATCTTTTTAGACTCTTGTCTCAGAGACTCCCACACTGCAGCAGCCTCATCAGGGCAGCCGGCCATGGCCACATTTGCACAGTCATGGAAATCGTCCCAGGACCTGCAACAAATCAAATTTAAGGTTAACGTGCAGAATATACAATGCCTAATCTACATGCTAATGAGTGAGACTCTGTTCAAAATAAATCCGAAGCCTAAACACGTGTTAACTGATGTAGCCAGAGTCGACGATGAAAAACAGCTACACTGTAATTTGTAGTCAATGTATGATACAACGTACCTACTTTATATACAAAGGAGGTGTGACAATACTGGCAGTGAAATACATACTTTAATGATATTTGTAAATGTTCTTTTAAGATCTTGGCCTGACATCATTAGTCTGATAGGGGAATGCGAATGTTACAAAAGATCCCTTGATAAACTTCTGGAGAACCTGCTTGTATATGTGTACATGGGTGTGCGTGCATACCTATGTTTACACGTGTTCACGCGATCACTGAGCTCAGGATTAATTGGTTCCTTAAGGAATAACACTAAAATATCTGTGCTAAAGTAACCCTAGCCATGTCGTCATTATATGAATGTGTATGGCATAAATGCTAAATGCAGGACCAAACGATGCTGTCTTCTGAATCATGATTCATTCAGTAAGTGCTGTAAACAGCCTGACTAGAGGATAAACAAGAGGCTGTTTTTTAACAACACCATGCTGCTATACAATGAATACTTAAAGACTTCCTGCAGCTAATATAAAGTCACATCATAGATGCATGATCTATAGAGTGGCAGACAGGAAGAGACAAATATGGAAATAGAGAAAGAGAGAGAGCTAGTCTTTAATTAGAATATTCACTCGAGCACACAGAGAAAAAGAGAAATGAGTGAGTCGAGTAAGAAGTGCAGAAAAGGGCAGGAGGGAGATTCAGTAAATGAGATAAAATGAAACAAAGGAAGACAGGAAATGAATGAGGTGTCGTGACAGTGAACTGCGATACTCTGTATCACAGATTCTCCGATGACATCGCAACGAAAGGTGTACTGCAGTGATTTTGAGATTTGAACCAGGTGTTTGAGGTGGATTTAAGCATAAAAAATATAGAGATGTATATAGTATGTATATAAAATGACTATGTAGTCGACTATGTAGTCATTCCTGTCTTGCACTACGTTTTAATCTATTTAGATGGTTATGCTGCTATTAAACAAAATATTTTATAAAAATAGTTTTATAATTTATTTATATATATATTTATTTTTACTCATTAATATATTTTATACAAAGGGCAAGTAGATTCATACATATTTGTTATTTTATAACAGGATAGGTTGTTTTATAATAAGACAAAACATCACAGAATACATTAGAAATTGATTGATATTGTTGTTCTGTTGTTTTCCACCCAAAAATGGATCATCCTGGAGGATGATTTTCTTAGAAAACTGACTATCATTAGAAAGAAATGACAAAAGATTAACAGAATAGGACGTGATGGTAAGAAACAGGGCACACTTAAAATCAATACTTATTAAAACAATATTTCCAAATGTGCAGGATCAGAGAGTTGTTTTATGCGATTTGATAATTTATTAAAAGGACAAAAAACACACTACTCTATATAAAGAGAATGACCCTGGCATGAAATAAATCACATTCAGGACTTGTGTATAATCTACAGTGTGTGCCTAGATTTTTTGTCTTACTTGCAAATCGAGTCAATCTCCTGTGTGTCCTCGTCTCTTTGAGCGCTGACAGTGAGACTGTCCCCCAAAGCAAGCAGACACTGAGCAAAGCCTTTATAGATGGAGCCGCACTTCCTAGTGGCTGCGGCAGAACATGGACTGGAGAAAAACACTAGAACAAACAGAGACACACAACAATATCACTCACTATATTACACTTTTAAGAAATGAAAATGAGATTAGACATGCAATGAAAAAGTATAAACACTTATTTTGCCTTTCGAAAACATGAGAAATCAAAAGAAGTCTCTTCAGCTGTAAGAAGAATCTAGTAGTTTTAAAAATACAGCAGATTGCATTTAAATATTCAAATATTACTCCTATAATACTGTACTATTGTAAATATGCATTCACTTTTGTCACACGGGAAACAACCACAGGAATGTTTAAGATCTTTCTAAAGCAAAATTCATTTAAGCTTACAAATTCAGTATTGCTGACTATGGGGAATTGGAGCTCAAGGCACAAAACAATAACTTTGGAGATGCAACTTTTTTCCCCATTGCAGGGATGAATACCTTTCAGTCTGATTTTGATTCATTTATTTCCAAAAGCATAAATACAAATTATATTTCTCCCAAATCGCACTGGATTCCCAATGCATTGTCAAGCATTTCCAGTAATAGACTAGCAGCGTGACATTGAATGGCTTTGACAACCTTTCTGTTTACAGAACTGACAAAAAACACTCACAGAAACAGCCAACAAAAGGCTTTAGTGTTTCCACTGCTGAACGTGGCGTTCTTGGTTATTTATAAATTGTTTATAAAGAGAAGGCTCTAAGCTTTATTGTTAAAACGGACGCAGGGTCATACATCTCTATCTAACCTTGAGAAAATAAAGAATAAGTTCAATAAGACTGAATAAAATACAGGCATCAATGAAACATTGCTTATGGTAAATTGAAGTGTGCTTCTAAGGGCACATGCTGGTTCTCTTCAAGAAACTGCAGCCGTCTCTCAATCTCCTGTTGTCCATAACTCATACCTATTGACATTAAACCTCAGATGGAAGTAACAGTGAACCCAAGCGAGATATGCAGGAGATCTTAATTGGGTCAGACAGCAAATCACCAGCACTCTCCAAAGTCCCTTGAGGAAATGCATGATTAATATTTGATAGGCAAAAGTTTTCTCTCTCTCACCCTGCTAGCGTTATTCCCACACTACTGCAAACCTATTGATTTCCAGCGATGTTTGTGCAGTGAGGTCTAAGGATTATTGGTTTCACTCATCGCCATCAACATTTAATGAAGATCTTGGAGAGGAGAGAAAACCAAGCAGTGTATGCGACGAGAAGACAAAATATTTTTTCAAGATCACAAGGTCGAGCCACCTAAATGGCAAAGACTACAGAAATTGATGTTTTTTTTATAATGCACTATTAACTTAAACAAAAGATTCTGAACTACAAATCTGGACCCACAAATCTAAACTACAATTTTGAAAATTTCAGATATTTCTTAAACATTTTAAAATCTTTTTTTATTTTAGGTATTTTCATAAAAAACATCTTTTTTTAGTTTATATATTTTTTTTTAGAAAATAAATATTTGTCGAATATTTATTCTCTAGTCTTACACCTTTCCACCAATATATAGTAGATTGTCATGATAAGATTATAATTCAAACATACAATATTCAAGTGAATAGCGAGATAAATGATTCACCTGTGGAATGGTTTTAACAGGTTAAATAAAAGAGTTTGCCTTATTATATAGTAAAATGTACATGCAGTACACAAGGCCACACCACATACAAACAACAAAAGTGAGCAAAAGACTCAGAAAAAACTAGAAATTAAATCATCTAAAAAGCAGATTCTCAATGGATGAAAAGCGAGGCAGTAAATGTGCAATGTCCGATTACATTTCCTTGAATTTCTCCATCTCCTTGCTATTTAAGAGACCTGAAGAGCGGTCTGCATTAATAATGTTATTACTGATATATCTGAGTGCTGTCCACCCACATAAAGCGTGATCTGGCCCGGGCCATTCTGCTCAGCGATTCGCTGTGACCCAGGCGGCAGACACAGGGCTTGTTTGAACCACAGCATTAATTTTTAATCTGTGGTGCCAGAGATCCATGGGGAGTCCACGAGGTTTCCTAATAAATAAATAAATGATATAAAACAGGGCGCTTGCATGAGAGGGATCTGCAGAGAGGGAAAGTGAAAGAAAAAGAAAGGGCGAAAATGCAGTTTAGGTTGATGTAAGAAGCTTGTCGTTTCAACAGGGATTAATTCACTCACATTGCACAAATCACTATAGATTACAATGGTGGTTTTTGAACCATTACACAATTTGTGATGAAGAAATTTTACATCATCATTTTAAAAAGCAGGTTATGAAACCGTGAAACAAAAACGTCATAATAAATAATGTAGTGTTTTAAACCCCGTGGACCACTTAGAGCAAAACAGTTGCATAATCCCTTATCCCTAGAGAGACTGAGACTCAGTAAGGTTGAAAGGAAATGAATCTCTCTCTCTCTCTCTCTCTCTCTCTCTCTCTCTCTCTCTCTCTCTCTCTCTCACTCTCTCTCTCATCTTCGTGTGTCTTATAAAAAAGCAAACTATTCAGATTAAGATGCACCTGGTTTCACCTATAAGCAATTAATATAATACATTTGTACAACACATTATAAAGCACTACGAATCATTATTTTCCGACATGATGACCATCCAACCATATGACATCATTAATAATGAACACCAACTCAACTATGAATCAATCAAGCCCTTAATCAACAGTAAACCCTGTTCATCTGCTCTTCATCTATGCCCTTTACCCTGAAAGATCTGAATCTTCAGCTCATGACAAACTTAAAGATGCTAAACTCTGGAGCATGAAATGGGTAAGTGATGATTAAGGTGTAAGTCACATACGTGCCCATCTCCTATTTATGAGGTGGAATATGCAAGATTTAGCCAGACCTGTGCTGAGCGGACACATTTGCTGCTGAGGTTTACCACACAATCTCACAGGCATCCTGTGGGAAGCACATCAAAATAATGAAAAACCATTTTTATTTGTCAGTTTCCAGAGATTTACATATACAAGCGTAGTGGTGCATGCAAACATGTTGCACTGCAGGCACATTGCCAATGTTAATTTCTAGTTGCTAATTTCTGCTTGATTTTTTACTACAGATGTAAACAGACATTATGTTCTTTTCCCGGGAAGAATTAAGCATGTTATGCAAAGCTCAGTTGGTTTTGGATGTTGTTGATGTCCAGGTATTGATTTTCCATGAGAATTATTGCAACAATAAGTAAATTGATTAAATCATCTCTCAAAAGAAAAAACATTCGCTGCAGTCAAACACAGCCTGGTAAAGACAAAAGGGATCGTGAGAAAGCTGGAGAAGACAAGTAACACTGATACTTTGTGTGATGTAAGACACAGTATTGGGCAGAAGTCTCAGTGTCTGCTGGGAACAGAGCTCAATCAAAAGCATTAGGAGCATGACTCTAGGGAGACACTTCATTATATATATAGCATAAGTGTCAGGACCACTATTTGGCTACACCACAAGTCGTGTGAATTTGAAAAGCAACTTCTAAAAACTTCTGCTTAATTGCTTGAAAATCTGTTCAATTTTATATTAGGTGCATGAATATTGCAGATTTTTAAAATTAATATTCAAATATTAAAGATTAAGGGGACCGAAAATACCATTTTGAGAATGTGTGATTGAAAATGTCAGGGTTGGCAAAACTGGAACCCACACAGTGACTGAACCCAAAGTCACATAAAAAGTAACACAAAATAAAATTGAAACACAAAAACAGGGCTGATACAAAAACCCCTCACACACACCAATAAGGCTGACACAAAGCAAACCCAAAAAGAAAACTCACAAACAGATGGAATAGAATAAAGAAACACAAAACTTGATACACTAGACTTCATATGTAGGAGAAACAACAACACTGGATATGACAATTAATCAGTTTAGATCCTGACACCATGAACAAGAACCAAGACTAGAAACCGAACCCCATGTTCTGAACATACAACACGGAGACACGGAATATAGTAGTCGAGATTCCAGCCACATGGCGAACAATGTCAACCCATAATTGGTGGAATCCTGCCTGCATGCTGCAACACAAGACACAGATGTCAAGGACCATGTGCTCACTATCAGACAAGACCTACAGCATATGAACTGATCTTGACACCAAGGACAAAATCCAATACAAGATATCCAGACATCATGCATCATGACACAAAACACAGGGCTGTCATGATCCTGACACAAGAGAACAGAAACTAAAGACCAGGGCAGACAGGACTGACAGAAAAACCTCTATTGATCAAACACTAATAGATGGTGTTTATATGACACTGTGTTCAACTAAAATCTGAAACTAAAATCACAAACGGGTTTTAAAATGCAAGCTTCTATTTATTATATATAGATTATATTATTATATATTATTATATTATATATTATATTATATTATGTTTCTTTACAAAGTGACATCACCAACTATACTGGCCTGGGAAGCATAATATAAAAATACATTACCTTACATTTGATTTTTTTATTTTAAATGTTATTATTATAAATTATTTAATCTTTTTTTATTTTAGGTATTTTAAAAATATAATTAACATTAACATGTTTATAAATTTTTTTAGTTTATGTTTATGAAAATTTGAAAAGAACAATATTTATTCTTGAGTCTTTCCATCAATATACAACTTGTCAGGATTACCTTAGAATTGAGTCAGTAAAGATATTTATTATCCTCAAAATAAACTGGCCTCAAAAGGCCACAGAAAGCACATTCAGTAATGTGTCATTCTGCAGTATATAAAGTGATGAAGCAGGTGATGCTTCTCTCTGCGTGTAGAATCACAGGCAGTGTGCGCATTGCTGCAAAGTTTTCTTGCAGCACTATGGCAACTTTTCCTATGGTAACTGTGGCCTTTTCTTACGTAGCATCGTTAAGGGTGACGAGCTAATAAGCCTGGCAGCGACAGCATAGCGTGCGAAAGGCAAGAGCCTCTATTCCCCGAGCTGACTCTGAAACTGTGCTTCCAGCGAAATCGCCTGCAATAGCACAAACAAATTCCGATAATTAGCTCATGCCAGCAAAGTCCCCTTTCCAAGTGATTGGTTAACCTCTCTGGTTTTCCATTCACACCTTCTCTCCCAGAACACTGAATGGAGGGGGAACGCGGGGGATGAGAACAAGCGTGTTCGCCAGCTGTTAATTTCTTTCACAAAATGGGTTGGGGAAAGACTGTGATACAGATACAACAGAGAGAAAACTGCAAATGGAGAGAGCAACATTTTGGTATTGAATTTACACAGCAGAAGGTATTAATAAGAAAACTCAGAAGGAGATACAGACATGGGGACGATATTAATCTTCTTTAATGAGGGAGAAAAATCATGTTCGACTCAACGTGACATAACCAGCACTATAAGCCGGCCTCCATAGCCCAGGTCGTTCTCCAGGTGAGGAAGACTAATTGGAACAAAATGGAGCTCACAAGGAGGTGGCAGACAAGTTTCCTGCTTGTTAGTACAGACGTTTCACCCTATTGTTCAGTAGCTTTGGCAGCGAGTGAGAAATATTCACCGCAGCACCACAGCCCGCGTCATCCTGCTCTTTGTTATCCTTAAAAAAGGACATGAAAGGATTAGATCAGTCCTACCTCATCCTTGCATGCTGGAAAAAATATTTATTTTGTATCGCTTATAAGGCCAATAGTAAGAAGAAAGATCTTGAGAAGAACCTCTTTATTTTAAATTTTGTTTTTCCCGATGTTTTTCTCATGCCCTTAAATACTCCTACAGATGTGACTAACACATAAACACGCCAAACTCCCAGAACAGTTCCTGCCGTTTTTGCAATCCTAGCGGGATTGTGGTTTCATATGGGGACCAGACAAAATTGGCGGTGGGAGAGAAGAGCAGAAGGCAGAGGACGTATTTCCCATTCCTAATGTGTTGAGTGCATTACTTTGATTACACAAGCAGATACCACAATAACATTCACTCACATGTGCGGCGGTGTATCACTTTAAAAGTGGAAGCGAGAGGAGTAACGAAGCAAATGAGACGAGACGTGCTTTTAATTGTATCTCTTCATTATCTCTCGCTTGGAACGCAGAGGATGCAAGGGTTCAGTGATTTCATACGATAAAAATGAGACATCAAGACGCTCACAAGGACTAAAAAAGAGATATCGTGGTTGCCTTGGCATTAATTTGACAGCTGCTATCTGTCCAGAACAAGGTCACAGATAAACCTACACAGATGGAGGAGCTCCTTCACTGAGACTTTCCCTTATATGTGCTTTAAATAAATTCTCATTTTGGCCTGCTGGATAAGTTTAGTAGTAAAGACCCAATTAAAACAATTTCCACATTGAATGCAACTTTCATTTGTTAAACCACAGCAACAACATTTTTCAGTCTCGATTCAGGAGAAAGGAAGGAAATTTGGTGGTCTGTATTTGACTTCAGTCAATATGGAAAAGGGTTTGGAACTCTATGTACTTCTGTGATGGGTTTTTGGTGTTTATAATTGAAACAGGACATATTTATTGTGGAAAATGTAGAGCATTAATATCAGATTGGACCAGCACAGATAGCTGGCAGTATGCATTTTGCAGATGCTTTTATTTAAAGCGACTTACAATGCATTGTATACGTGCAAGCCCTGCGATCAAACCCATGACCTTAATGTTGCGAGCGCCATTATTTTACCAACTGAGCTACAAAAAACCTTTACCTGGGGATGTCAAAATTACACAACTCTCATAAAGGTAATTCGTTTTGCCGAAAGACTACAATGATCATTCATTCGTTCATCCATTAATTTGTTCAATTCAGTCAATTGTAAATTAAATTTGACCAATTCATGGCGACTTTAATTGGCTATTTACAATCCCTTTTATGCAGCAAAAAAAGAGCTTTAAGAATAACAGTTTTTATGCAAAATCAAAACCATTTGACAGGTTGCTGTGCTCTCCCTCGTCTTAATTTTAGAAAAATCCTCCAAAAGCTGCAAATAAACAAACCAAAAAGCGACGCTATACTTCAAAATGTAATCTTCTGGTAGAACAAAAACCGGTGATGATTAAAGAAGACAATATTACAACCGATTAAAGAAATCTGTAGGGCACTAGGGTATTGTACAGTCTGGAAACAAAACATCATCAGTGTAAAGCTCTTGAAAGCATCGGTCATGTTTAAATGAATGTTTCATGTTTTCATACACATTTCAGGCAACTGGTGAAAAATTATGAGCACATTAAAGCTGTGATATTAGACCCAAATATCAGACTTTCCCTGTAACCCCAGCCCATAAGAGAAAATGATTCCCAAGAGTCTTTTTGATCATATGCAAATGTAGTTTTTAAAACATTCTTTCATCTGGCCATGTTCTGGTGAACTCAGCTTTCTTTACACTAAACACAAAAACACACTTGCTTCATTAAGGAAGAATCTAAAAAGTGAAATACAGCAAAATTAGCCTTCCAAAATAATAATTGTGATTTTCCACCGATTATATGATGCTGATGAGAGCACATTTCTGTAGTGTTGTATACATAGGAATAAAAAAAGTATTAAATAAACACACTGGGGATTGTGGATGATCTGTGAGAAGGGATAAGTGGTTCTCAATTACATTACAATAGACCAGGGTTCCGGAAATAAACACCCCATTCATTTTCTCCATAGAGAAATTGATTTTGAACATTAAGGTATAAACCTTTTTAGCTAGGACTATTATAAGCTTGGTGGTGTTTGTCTCTGTAGAGGCCATAAACCAGTGTTAATTCTGTATTTCCTAAATTCATAGCAAGGAACAAACTACCCATAATCCTGAAGCCGGAAACAGGAATCATACCTAAAGAGCTATTCCAGTAATACAGATTAAAAATGAATGTTTTATAGTGTATAGTGTACAGTTTACTACATACAATTTGCTATGCTTCATGAAATAAGTAGTTGACAACTTTTTAAATCAAATGTTAGAAAAGTTTGGTTTGGTTCAAGGCTTAACATTCAGCATTGCTTATCTTACTGTAGATAAATCACCATTCAAAACATTTAAGACTAACTTTATTTAATTTCCAAACTTGTTTCTTTTTATTAAAGAATGCTTTGAAATCTTTAAAGATAAAATAAACAGGAGATTTACATTTGTGAACTCAAGGATGTTGAAATGTTAAACATTCTGTAAGTGTTACATGATAAATCTACATTCAAGAATAAATACATTTTTACATTTCTATACCATAAATACATTTGCCATTTTGTCCCTTCCTATCTTTAGATTGTTAAGAGAAGTAAAGATGAACTATAAAAAGAAAACCATAAAACAGTGAAATTTAAAATGAGTTTCACAAACAGGTTTAAATGTTTGTTCTGCCAGTGAAACATGCAGCAAGGCTAAGTACTGAAAGCTTTATATAAGCTTTACACAAGCTACTGAGTCATAATATTTCAATGATATTTACCAGGAAGCAGCCAGGACACACGTTTTACTTTTCATTGAAATGTTGTTCTCTGAAATAGGCCACAAAATAATCAAAGCTCTTTCAGTGCCCACTTGGCATTGGCATATAATTTTAACAATGGCTGAAAAAGCTATTATGTTGTTGAACAAAAATCATTGCAGGGACAGTATAAAATCTAATCAGAATGTTTTTTGTAGGATGATCAAAGAAAACGATGATAAACAATTAAAAAATGATAAGCAAGACCACTTAAACTGATGGTCAATGTAAATGGCACAGCTACCAAAACCGCTACCAAAATTTTATCCAGCATTAAACAGAATTTAGCACTCACTTTATCTGTATTATTTGCTTGTGATTTTTACTAAATATTCTAAGTTTCTTCAAATCAAATTCAAAACAATTTGATCAGCATTTTTTTTATTTAATTACCAACTACAGTTCATTAGAACTACTAGTAAAATATCAATAAATTAACAGTAAATTTACTTTACTTAGTGATATTAACTGATCTAACTATCAACTGATCTCATCTAAAAAATATTAGGCAATTTATTATAGCAATAAGGCACAAGAAGCCATGCATTGCACTAATACATTTCATTATATTTATAATTAATTATGACTGACAAAGCCAATGTAAATTTAAAAAGTTATCATTAGAAAATTCATGCATTCAAACTATAAACTATAAAGACAGAAATACTGGTAAAACTTACAAATAAGATGGAAACCCTTATGAATCCAGACCTACAATAGACATCTGACAAAACAGCTTTACATTATTTACAGTCAAAACTTAACAGGGGAATCCACTGTACAACACTATGAAAAATACATAGCATGAAACTGAAAAGGTTAAACACAAAGAAAAACCTACAAAGTCTGAACAAGTCTTCTGTTCATTAATGCAAGTGTTACTTTTTGTGGACCTATACGACAAGAAGGGACTCAAAGTCTCTACAAAAAACACACAAAAGGCAGAGGCACTGAAGTGGTGGAGTATGTGTTTAAAATGTTTTTCTGCTCTAGGGAAGGAATCAAAAGGAAATTTGCTGGTTTGCTGGTCAGCATGGTTCAGTTTGCCCCTGCTGATAGATACTGTAACTATACATCATCAAATTCATTTTTCTCTATTGACAGCCATTCAAAGTTAGCAATGTATTCTGCATTATTCTTTGCAATTTTTGAAAGGAACTAAATGAAATTACTTTTCTCAACAAAGCTTCAACAAATGCAAACTTCATGGAAGTATTCTGGCAAGGCACTCAAACCTTTGTATTTAGACTTTATATGAAGACAGAAACCAAGTTATTTCTCAGTAAATATGAACGGCCTGTACCATACCCAGTTTTGTGTCTCTCCTTATTTCTTCCAAGTACACATCAATGAGATGCAGGTTAAGACCATGTTGAAACCATTTTCCATCCGCCAAATAAATGAGCTTCCTGCTAAGATCAATAGAGATCCTCTCAGGCCGCTCTGATGGAGAGTAAATGCGAGATTCATTGCACTGGACACTAACACAGTGACCCAGTCCTGCTCTAATGAGTTTTTATCGACTCCAACATTGAAGTTCCCAGCTGTAACTTATCAGGGTTAGTGCATGCTTCCAGGCATAGAGTTTGGTCTACGTCCAATTACAGCTTTCCTCTCTCAAAAGTCTGCAACCTCATATTCTCTTCTGTGTTTTATACTCTTTTTTTTTTTGCTCTTAACAAAACTCTGTCTTTCCACATATTGTTGCCTTTATTGCTTTTATAGCGTTTCACTCGCTTCACATCATCTCCATCAAGCCTATCCATGTTTTTTATAAAATGTCTGAAACTACAGAAAAACACACCAGGTGTACCTGTCTCTGCGCAGCCGGTTCAAAGGGTTATCCATTGAGAGAGCAGTCAGTCAACTGTAATCAAACAAACCTGACAGCCATATTAATCTTTTCTTATGTCCACCTCCACAACACCAATGAATCAGAAAAGTCAAACCAAAAGAACTGTTTTATATCCTTCACGGTCAATGATTCTATAAGACTTTGCAATGAAAACATCAACATACAGACTTCTTATTGTACAAAGTGAAGTTTGATGACCAAATTTGGCACTTTTAGCTTCAGTATGCCCCGAGGACTCAATGAGTCTATTACTTTTGATGCAGATATTCAACCCACACAGCATTTACCACCTGGGAAATAGACTGCAGTGACCTTGAATAACCAGTTAAAAACACCAATGTTCCCTATGCACTGCAGAATCTGTGTCCAATTCAGCTCCATTTAATTACCCTGCAATTTGTGTCATTGTCCTACTCTCTCTCTCTCTCTCTCTCACAGACATGCACACAAATGCTCACACCAGTGAATCACTCAGGATTCATTAGTGCTAGAGGACACAAGTTCCTGTAACTTCAATAGAAGCAAGTCACTTTTCTCATGAATATTCATTGTCAGTGCCAGATAGGGGTGGGGAGTCGAGGGGATGTCACGGCTCAGCTGCATGTTCATTTTACAGCACTTATTTGGGAAGTAAAGCCATATGCAGAGTTTATAATTAAAATCAGAGAAAGGGACGACACTCATAATGTCATTAATATGTAGTGAACTCCCAATAAAAACGTATAGCGTACAAATTAAAGTCTGTTTTGGGGTTCATGGGTCATGGTTTCATTTCTTAGAAAACTCACATGCTAATGAGATGCACAATAAATGTACTTTAAGTCGCTTTAGATAAAGGTGTCTGCCAAATTTAAGTGAATCATTTTCAAATTACTGTAGCATGAATAAATATTAGGCAGGATTTGAATGGATGTGTGTATGATAAAGTTGTCAGTAAACACAAGTGCCCTAGTTTTCAAGGAGTTTTAAAACTATCCTTACTCAGAAGTCAAGTCTACTCTTTTCAATGCGGCAAACTGTCTACAGAGCACGCTTTAAAATTTCACACCAAAGACGTATGAATGTGTAAGTGAGGTTCAGAGAGAAGGAGAGAGGATTTTGAAATTCTAAAACTAAGCAAACATAAAATATTCTATTTAAACTAAATCTAAAATTCCTACCACCTGCTGTGAGGTTCATATATATATATATATATATATATATATATATATATATATATATATATATATATATATATATATATATAGATATATATATATAAAGATCAATTAAAAAGCGCTTATGACAGCAACTTGGAAGATTTGTCATATCAATTTGACATTAAACAACCACAATTTATTAAAAAATACATGGAGGCAACAGTTTCAACTAAATAGTGCTATGGTCCTAAAGTATTACTTTTCTTATGTGAAAACATTACACAATGTCCCAATAACATGTGATGCAACACATTAACAGCTAAAAGCAATTTGTGCGCACTAGACAAAAAATGAAAATCCTGCAAAAAGCCACACTATCACACATATCTGAAGATATACGTATAACATTTTAGAAGATATTACATTTTTAATGTACAGTTGTGAGAAAATAGCACTAGCCAACGGTTACTAACATAATGCCTTGTCACTTCCCATAGTCAAGGCTGGTTTTATCACTGTATTTAACTTAAAGCACCTTACAAAAACTAAAATATCTAAAAATATGGCATATCCACTAACCTATGCAACATTTTGACATCATTCTCACAAATCACATACCAAGGTACACACTTTAATTGTCTCTCAGTAGTGAAATACTCCATCTACTCATCAGTCATCATACAGCAACCTGTGCCCTCAACTCCATCTCCACAAGATATCTGATCTTCTGCTTTACCTCTCCTTCTACTGAAGCTGTCCTATCAACCTTTAAAGGGATACTTTACCCCAAATGATCTTATTATTTACTCACCCTCATGCCATCCCAGGTGTTCGTGGGACTTTCTCGGAACAATTGTGTCCTTGAGGTGGATGTGAATAGGACCCAAAATGCCAATCACAAACAACAGCAGTCTAAACAACGCTTAGGGCAAATGTTGAAGAAATCTGATGAATCAAAGTGTACTGACAGAAACTCCAGGGAAAACAACAAGCAGAGAGTGTTTGCTGCCACAAACGGGCCATTGCCATTTTGGTCGCATATGCTTAAGAAATTTAGCATTATTTTTCTATGTAAACACGCGCGAAATGAACGCGCGTCACGTGTCCACGGCGCTGTGTGGACCACAAGTATAGCAATCGCAAGTTTTCATTACGTTATTTAAAATGCATTCATGCGCAGCCGCAAACCTCTTCAAAAAACAATTATGTCCCCCCTCACATACTTGCGCAATATAAATATATAACATGATGTGCTTTCTCTTACACATTAATTGTGTATTATGCCGGGCGTTTGTGGTTATATAATGAAAAATGTGATTTTAGGAAATCCTGAAGCCGTGGTGACTATGTAAGACACACTAGACACCACATCTCTTTATTGGTAAAATTGTTTCTATTACATGTCAATCCATGTGCATTTTGGTCATAAAAATACACTGTAACTTTAATTGATCGGCGGTATGTCTGAATACTCCATTGTTTTGTTTTGGGTCAGCTAAAGAAAAGTCAAATACACCTGGAATGATGATGAGGGTGAGTAAAGAATGAGAGAATTTAGGTAAGCTATTGCTTAAAAATACACCACATGACCTCTATATTAATGAAACCTAGACTCAAATAAGTCTGAAACTTCCAACGAGTTTTAGACTCAGTTATTCCCAGCTGAATTTCTGAAACACTGCCGAACTCATATCAGTCAGCGTTTAAACTTGGTGCTCTACTGAGACTTGCTGTCACTAAAGAATTCACATTGACCTAAGTGCTCTCATCTAAACTCAACACAAATTTGGGGAATTTTCTTCATTTTCAAAATATTTAGTGATAAATGCAAATGCCCTCCTGGAATCTCAGTTTGTCAGTTTTTACCTATAACAGCACAGAAACAGTTGAAATGGATCAGTTGTAGATAGTGTCTCCATCTAGACCAGACCAGACTACAATCTGCCAATAACATTGCTTCTCATGTTCCTGCTATACTGATTCTGCATGCTTCTCAAACAGGATGTTTACCCTTCTCCCAAGAGCTGATCAGCACTCCTTGACTAATATATCCATTTAGATATACTTATTTGGCAGGTGTTTTTTCCCCAAACAGCTTGCAGTGCACTTAATGTATACATTTCATAGGAATCGAACCCGTGACCTTGAAGGAGTGAAGTCCTAATAGTGGAAAAATAAACATCTGACCCTCCAGTCACACTTCAACGAAGCCTCAAGACACTCCTCTTTATTATTCATCTACTCTAGACCTCACAAGGAGATCACATGATTCACTTGTGTGTGTGTATGCATATACAAAAGTAGCTATTTCCACACTTGCTGTCTCAACTCATCTGTAGCAACTAAGGATGTCCGTGTACAGTAGCACTGTGACTGTAGTGCTAAAAATAGAAGTTCAATATGTTTGCAATTTTCATGGGTTTCTTTCATGATCTTCATATTATTATTCTTTCGTATGTTTTTAGCTACAGTATATATTTGTGTACTTAATCTTTTTCAAAAATAAATGTTCAAGATCATTGAGTTCATTGAGACTATGGCAATGCAATTAGTTTCTCTAATGTCTAACTAAATAGTTTTAAAATTAGTTTAGAAGACTTTAAAGACTAATGATTGTTTTTTGTCACTTGGACAGCCTGGCATATTAGGCCTGCTACAGAAGTTTGTGAAGATATGTCACATGTGGAAAGTTAGCTTATATTTTGTAGCATTTCAAACTAATGATAAATGGGGTGTTTGGGCAGTAGCTGTATAGGGGTAGTGTATTTGTGAGCTTGTAGCGTAATGGAGCTCTGTTCACCTGTGGTCTGATTTATTGTATTAGTCATATATTATCTTATGTTAACATTTCTTCTGATTTTTTTTAACAAAACCACAGTAAAAAAGATATGTGTCAGGTTCCAATAACAATCCTTCTCTCTCTCTCTCTCTCTCTCTCTCTCTCACACACACACACACACACAGAATAACGGATACTGAGACCACTAATGCTTATTAATGGTAATATTTATGGAGATTATACATAATCATAATTGGAAAAAACACTATACTTTCAGCTCTTTTCACTCACACGCATCAAGGATTTAAAAGCGAATGCTCAAAAGTAATTTACCTTTCATAAATGTTCATCGGATTAAGTATCATTATATCTCAGATAATCTATTAAGTGTATACAACAAATTGTACTACTAATAATAATACTTAGAACCATAATTAATAAAAACAAATAATTATATATAAATTATAAACAACAAAATTTTAACAATTATTTTTGTTAAAAATAGACATTTTCCATATTTTGTTAAGTATAATAGAGTAAAACTGGTTATTCTCCAGAGAGAAAATCTGTGAGGAAAAGAACAGATGCTTTTATTCATGCTTTGCTCTCTATCGTTGTTTTTTTTCCGACAGAGACTAAATCCTCGCGGGAAATAAAGTCACATCCATATTTACATCGACTCCAGAGACAGTGAAACGTCAGCAGTGCCCCGGCAACATCCAGAGCTCCTGAACTCCTCGAACCCTGAACTCTGCAGCACTTCGAAAACATACGTACAAAACGGATCGATTCGTATTTTTGAGCATGTAGCCCTCTCGATACGACAAATCAGCCCATGCACATCCATCATAATCCGATAAAGCAGCCTGACTTTACTGTATATCGCGCATCTGACGCTGAATCATCGCAGTTTAGATCAAATGCAGCGATTTTACTCAGGTGTGTGTGAGAAAGAGAGCGCATCCATTATAAGTCTACATGAGGAACATTCATGAATCGCCGTCCGACAAAGAACGAAAGAAAATCAATCGAAACAATTTAGTAAATGTATTGCATCAACTTACGCAGATGTAAAGCAACAGGCAAGATGAGGCAGGCGTTGCAGACGAGATGTGTCATCCTGAACAGATCCAGACGAACACAAACTGAAGGTAGTACAGATGTGTGTGTGTGTGTGTGTGTGTACAGTTAATAGAAAGTCAGTGCATCAGCTCGCATTGCGCTGGAGAGATGAATGATTCACTAGCGCTCGTATCTAGTAGTAAAGGGGGAGGAGGCTGCGGCTCGAGTCATGCTCAACACACATTACAACATACTCATACATTACTACACTTTAATGTGCACCTTCATATTCAAGCATAGCCTGATGATCAGTAGCTCTCATTAAAATACGATCAAATATAAAAAATGAATATTAATATTATCCATTATCTACATTTACAGATCTATTTTTTCAGAATATTTTTTATAATGGTAACACTTTACATTAAGGTTTTATTTGTTAACAAATTAACAATATATTACAGCATTTATCAATCCAAGTACAGTCTTACTAAATTTCTGTATTTGTGTCTTTAAACATTGGTTAATGCAATGAACTAACACAAACAATTGTATTGATGTTAACAATAGTACTCCATCGTTAGCTAATGAAATCACTAATGAGACTTTATTGTAAAGTGTTACCTTTCTAATTATTTGAATGTGTATTATGAAGCAATACATAATATATTTATTATAAAACTGAAAGGACAAGCATCAAGGACAAATCTTTAACTATTAAAGGGAACAACCCCAAATAAATCAATATAGGTTACAGATACAATTAGGTTACATGACTCACAAAAACTATGTCTGTGGAAAACCAAAACAAACACACACACACACACACACTAAACATTAAACAATGTTGTTTACCTTTTTATTCCAAAACATCTAGCATGAAAGAAACATGTAAAATATACAACATATTTTGCAAACACAAGGAACAAAAACGTAAATACAATGGAAAAGTTACGAACAATTAAATTGTTGAAATACAAATATGTCGAAGGGAAAAAGGTTGGTTTAAAGTTTGTATGTAAGCCTCAGACATTCAAGGCTATATGAGTATTAGTACAGTAAGCCTAACATCATCAGTGTCTAAAACAGCATTGAAAACAATTGACCTTGCACTGCAATTAAATCCTTAAAAGGTTACCCATACTTCTAGCTGTTCACATGTGCAAGAGGACATTTTTAACAATTCACCTGAAATAAAACTGAACATTCTAACAGATCATGGGTCACCTTTGTTGAACACCATAGCATTTAAGAAAAAAGAAACTAAGATGAAACAATATTAATGCAGGTTTACAGAGCGCTGAGGTCTGAATTTTAACAAACAGTGGGGGTGTTAAATTTGTAAAAACAGGTTAACTCTAAGTTTGAATACATGGCTCTCACCAGTAGCATGCAAGCATGCTGAGTTTAATATATTCTTATTAGTGCCTTAGAATTACCCTCAATTACACAGCAGGCTCATGTCTGTTATAGAGCATTTCTTACATATGAGAATAAAGCAAAAGAGGACAATACCCTGTAAAAAGTCCTAATGAGCAGTAACTGCTGCAAATGGCTATAATATGCACAGAGCCTAAAAATAAAGATGACAGGAACATATGTGTTAGTACAAACACAATCAACAGGGCCTTCACTTCCCAACACCACCGGCATGAAAATAATGGCTGAAAAAATAAACTCAGACCACTTTTAGTTTACAGCACTTTAAACAAAATTTGGTAACAGACCCATCCATTCCTAACTTTGTTTCTTTGATTTGTTGAAAAAGAAAGTTTTTTTTAGAGAGCACACACCAATGTGTCTGTAGCCGATCTGTAAGGACCTGACAACAGATTACCAGTATCTGATACACAACAGTCTGATAAGGCACTTTTGTTGTTCTTCCACTACTGAGGGCATGACCAAATATACTCTCTCGATGAAATACATTTGACAACCTAGTTCTAAATAAAAAAAAAATCAAAAGACCAGATCAGAAAATAGGCATTGCAAATAGTTTCAGCCACGTTCTTTAACACCTTCATTTGGGGGATTCAAGACAGCAAGAACTGCTTCACAGGGAAGATAACATTTTTGATTATAAAAAGAAAAGTCTTGTTGCATTCACCATAGTGTTATTTCACAGAAAAACTGAAAATCACAGAAGCGGCATATAAAATTAAAAAGATACATAAATGCCTGACCTCTAGAGACTTATGGATGTACTGCAAACAGTCATACAGACAACAGTCTTTTAGAAGAAACTCTGAAAAACTATGTTGTGAGCATTTCACCTTTAAAATAGCTGACAAAAAACATGTGGGCTAATTTACCAACAGTCCAGAAGCTGAAATGACACTGATAGAACAAAAATCTTATTTTGACCTTGTGTATTGTGTCCCGACAGCTCGAACCATGCTCAAAAACAAAAATGTAAAGAACATATCTAATGTTCCACTTTGACATGAAAAAGCAGCAAGTTTGCCCAAAAAATTACATTTTTTCCAGTAAATTGGCTTGGTGAGAAAGTCGAGTGGCCTAAATATAACCTCAAGCAATAAAGAACCAGGGTAAATGCTCACAAGGTGATGATAATGTCTCTGTTTGCGGCATTCAATGGCATTTCAGCACAATAAACAGGAGGGCATAAAGCAGAAAAAGGCAGGATGATGAGATCACCTGTACAACAGAAACTGCGAGTGTTCACATTAGAGTTCGGTCCTCATGTGCTCCTCACGCTTGTTCATCATGTTTCAGGGAGGAACAAAAACAACATCATGATCTCCTGAATCAAACAGCCTCCTGAAACTCAAATCGCTGTATATAAACTGAGGATAAACTTCAAAAAATGAAATCAAAACACCACGTGAGATGGAATACGGACTGTCCGAAAGAAAGTAGGACGGGATGGGGAGTAGTAGTCCAAAACCAATATATATCAAATTTAAGTCCAAGTCTGGACTACAACTCCCAACAGAGATTCTGTGAAAGCCAATGAGCTGCAGAGTACAGAAAAAGCAAGTGAACAGCAGTGTGGGGTGTGAGGTCATAATGACAGTCAATGAGACTGCAGAACAGTGACTGAGGGCTTGTGAAGACGGGAAAGGGAGAGGAAGGTTGTGTCAGCGCTGAGCTCTAGTGATTGACCAGACCCTGAAGCATCATCACGAGGCGTCGAGCACGCTTGCTCATGGGACTCTGGGGGTCCTGCTGCAGGAAGTGGAAGAGCTTCTGTCGTACCTGGGACAGCACTGCAGACATGTGGTCTCTGGTGACAGGATCTCCGTGGTCCAGGTTCATCACAGCATCCTCAAGATAGCTGTACGTAAATTAGAGAAAAAAACTGATCAATGCACTGTTTTACAGAGTAAATAACTGCTTATATCATCGCTACCATTGTGCAATCGTCTGCGTCATGAGGCTCCAAATATTTCCATCTTACATATTATCAGACAGTTTCAGTTTTTACTCAACCGCAGGCTCAGTTTACATCATTTATGCTTTCAAAGCGCTTTTACAGAAGACTACGTTTCTTTTAATCTCTCCCTTTTAGATCACCAGTTTGCTTTGAAGCCACATCTCATTACTATTGAGCCACTTTACGCTAAGGGTGAAAATCAGCAGGGAAATGGCGATATGATATTATATAGATATCTGGGTCACAAAACAATAACATTTTGTTTGCTAAATGTACAATTACTCAAATTAATTATAACAGAATGTGCACTGACCTAATGGACTTTTCGCTTTCAAACAGACTTCGAATGGTAACCTTTTCGTCACAGTATTCATTTGAAAAACATAATGGTATAGATGGTCTCACAACAAAAATATTTTTAATATTAAAATTAAAACAGCACGAAACATCTGATCTACAGGATATAAAACCTCTAGCCAGCAAACATTTGTTCCAGTCCCATAACGCAAAGCTGATTTTTGACAGCTGTACTAACAGAACATGTTTATTATTTCTTTGAACTATTCTAGTGTTCCCTCCAGGCTGCTTGGGCTTTATAATGTCCAACAAGGATTAGTAAAACGCCACCTGTCTGGGAAAACTATCTGTGAAATATCTCTTCCTTTAATACGAACAGATATTGCGGTATGATATCACCAGAGACTTGAGCTACATACTGGACGGAGGTCATCTTAATTACCTTACAAGCGATCATTACGTTTAAAGCTCTCGATTAAAATAGGAATGAAATGTAATACAATGACCTTAATATGTCCAGGACTTTACGGCATAGTCCTGTCCAGATGGCTAAGCTTTGATGCTTCATATCAGTTTGCTCTAGTTTCACATGTGTAGGCCCTGTTCCAATTCATTTAAGCCCATAGTACTGTTATCTCAACTATAATCTAGCAGACCTGAGAGACATTCGTTTCTCTGTGTTAAAAAAAACACCATTCACGTCTCACCCTCATGTTCTGCTCTTTCGTTATCAGGGGGAAAGGCTGGATAAGGACACAAGAAGCTGGACTGTGCTGATTTTGCTGCTACTCAAGACTCAATATTTAAGATACTATTCTTACTAACGATATATTAATGTAACCCAATACAAAAAAAGACTTACAAATTAGAAAACAGGGTTACAAATTGTCTGGTAAAAGAAAAAATGTAAATGCTATACTGTTTGCACTGTGGTAGACATATGCACGCCGATCAGTGTGCAGGGCTGCTTTACAAAACTAAAAAACATAACCACAGAAGAAATAAAGTACAAGAAATAAAGTGCTGTAATGCCAAACACGTGTTTAAGTAATTTATAAACTCACATTATAAAGAATCTCATTTACTGATAGATTTAATCAAACACAGACTGGTAAATTTATATAACATAGGTGCCACGAAGGTAAAGTCTATCTTTCAAAAGCAAAACCTGCAAAATCAGTTTTCAAAACTAAAAAAACATTCAGTTTATGTCTGCTCTCTCATATATCAAAGATCACAGCTAAAAGCATGCCTCCACAGAGAGGCGACGCACGCTTACAGATGGTAATGACTTTGCACATATGGGCAGTATGAAACACTAGTATTTTAGAGTGTAATTCAGAGATAGGACTGGCAGATAGAGCATTATATAGCAGTAAAGGGACTTGGCAGCACACAAGCAGAGCATTAGTCTGTGATTCACGGGAGTTGGTCCTATTCCCCCAGCAGAAAAGTGTAATGCGGCCCGCGCTGTAGAGGACTTTAATAACTGCAGCCCAATGCAGCACTGCCACAAAAGCAGGATGTCCCCTTCACGCAAGGTCATCCAAAGAAAAGAAAAGTAAAGAAGAGAAAGAGACGACGCCTCAAGTCCGGCTTTTTGCCCTTGATCACATAAGTCATATTGTGGATTATAAATAAATACTTAAGTGTTTAATCATTAAAAGCATAGTGTTGAGCGGACGTGGCGATACATACTTATAGAAACTCGGGGTGGCAGAAGATTTTATATGAAGGACATACAGAAGACTGATGTGAAAAAACCCACCTTATCTTGAGTTCTGTGCGTGTGCTTAGGTTGGTGGAGAGCTGCTGGATGAGGGACAGGAGGACGGCCTGATGGAGCGGACACGGCTGCTGGCCAAACACCTGCTGGGAGTCGATGGTGTCACAGACATACAGCACCAGATTGAGGTCTGCTGCAGACAAAGCCTGTGGGAAAGATCAGATTGGTTAAGAGAAGACCTTGAGAGAACAAACTCGAAACAAAAAGACACTGGTAATGACACAGCCCCTAAGGCAAATGTGTTTAGCGATCACCTGTTGGAAGGCCTCGTTCAGCTGGCCCTGCTGTAGTAACTGCAGAATGCTGGTCTGCTGGGCCTGGTAGTCCAGGTGTGCGGAAGGGACGGGCGTTCCCGCAGCCGAGCGCATGGCCTGCATGATGCTGGAGGTGACGGCTGCCTGCTGTTCTTTCATGGCCAGGCTGACTTCTCCTTTTACTATGCGCTGCACCTGAGTCAAGATGGAGTCCTGCAGACTGTGGAGAGGACGTCATCTTAAGTCTTAAGTCTTAGGTCATGATACACTAACTGGTATACCCAATTTTTCAGTGTTTCTTTTTGTGGTAGGGTACTTCAGGATGCAAAACTGCTATGCGTCAGCAAATATCAATGAATAAGGTTTAGAGTACTTCAGAGCACGCACACCTTAATGCAAATTAAAAGGCAATAACCAAATAGTAAAATAAATCGCCCTGCGGTTTTAAAACAAAGCAATACTGCTGCAGGGATTTTAATAAGTGCCACCAGTTTGGGTTTAATACAACATGAATTTGTGTCAGAGGGAAAAAAACTGCTTCATTGGCAGAAATTAAACCCTGGATTAAGCTGGGTACCATGCATGCCAATCCATTTGCAAGGAACTCAATGCAAAGCTAAAAAATGCTTGTTCTGCATGAATTCCTGAATCAATCGCTTTCCTTGTGCTTGCAGTTAAGTTTTCAATAAGTGAACATCAGGAAAATAAAACAACTATTGTTTCCTCTTTTGCCACTTTCATTAATTCAAGTAAAAATCCAGTTTGTGTGGTGGTATTCCTTACTTTCCCACGATCATGTGGAGCTGACGCTGAACATCAGAGCACACGCTGGCAGTCACAGTGGTGGCCAGCTGGTCCTGGGAACTCTGGAGCGTGTCAATCATCTGCTGGAGCTGACCAATCACAGGATCCCGTGCATCCTGGTCCCGCTGCTTCCTGTTCTTGATGTGGGTTTCCAGCTGCTGGATGTCTGTAGGGGAATGTACAATTATTAGATATTAGTCATAGCAACACATTATGACAGACTGCAGCAGAGCTGGAGAACCCATAATGCTTGTTGGAAGTTATTAAATAAGTATTTACTCTTATTAATTTAACTGATCAAGCACGAGCCATGTTTTATCATTACTACAATGTAATTTGAGCTGTAACAGAGATTTATGTCAAGCACACGGTACAAGTCTTTCTGTGTATGCTTGATTTTTTTCACATAAAAGCATGCAACAAACTATTTCATTGTGATTGTTCTTACACTCGTTGGTTCCCTGTTTAAAGCTGTCATTGATCTGCTGAAACATGGACTGACAGCCTCTCTCAAACACAGGCAGGACGATGCTCTGGAAAGTCTCTTTGTAGGCTGCCTGGATAGGACCTTGCATGGCCTCAGCAGCAGCACGGCCAATCGCATCTGTAGTGTTCTGCGAACGGGATGACAGGACAAAAACGATGGGGAAATGAGGAAGAGGTGCGAGGACTGTTTTTTCTTAGTTTGTGCCTTTTCTGCGTTTTATAATAAATTATTCAGCAAAGAGGAATGGCCAGCTGAATTTTTTAACTGAAGGCTTTGGAAAACAATATTACACCCTGGTTTTAATATATTTAGATTTCATGTCAGGTTTGATTGAGGAAAAAACTAACTTTTTTGGTAACGGGTTATTTACAAAAATAAGCGACTGACCTTGGACTTGACAACCTTGGTGACATTTTCTTTCAATGCTCCTTCGACCAAAGTTAATTTGGCAGCAATGGTGCTGCTCATCTGTCCGGTCACGGGTTCTAGGGTCTTTGATATGGCTGCATACACACAGCAAAATAACTAAGTGAAAATCTGTAATCATTCCAACTATAGCCTCACAGATAAATGCAAAATATTCCTTTGTTGTCATTTAGTGCTAAAATAAAGGTTTGCCTGGTCAGTACTCACTCTGTGGGACGGTCTTCTTAATTTCTTCACGTACGACTTTGTCCAGCCGGTTGGAGAGACTGTTGCTCAGGGTCTGGGCCAGCTGCTGAACCAGCTGGTCTTGGAGCTGTTGGTTCCGGCATTGTCCTTCTGCCAGAAATCGTTCCATTCTTCGTTCTGTTTCACCAGCTAGTTAAAGCCAACCACAAATTGTTTGGGCATGTCCAACTTGCAGCGATTATTATTGTTTGTTGGTGTAATAAAAGAGACAGAAAGCAATTATAAAACAGACTGTTCTGGTTATTTAATGATGATTTACCATAATGATTCATCTTAACTTTTATGAAAGAAGACTTGTTTATTCGTCTGATATATAAATCTTCAACATGGCTAAAAGTCACCCCCTAGTGGAAGGATACGTTCTTGCTCCTGCTGTGCCAACATGGCATGCTCGATGTGAGCCATGATGGAGCTCTGTACAGCATCCATGTGGCTGGTGACTCTTTGCAACAGGTCCAGCTGGTTCTGTCTGAGCTCAGAGATCTCTCTCTGCTGGCTCCTCAGGATCTGCAGGAGTTCGTCCTGTACCTCCACGTTCATCTGAAGGCATAACACAATAACTCTTATTTGAGAGGCTCACGGGGGTGCTAGACCGACGTCAGCGCAGTCTTAGTCACACTCAAACAACTACTGAGGCTGGAATGCTATTCATTGTTTAGACCTCCACTGAGTTATGTTTAATGTACGTGATGAATCAGACACCGCACATGCATTTTAAACCTTCTCCTCGAAGCTATTTATGCATTTTAATGGAGTTTACATAATGCAAATGCTTAGAAGCGCATTCTGCTCGTGATGCAGGAGATCAACAAGACTTACCTGGCTGTCAATCTGTCTCGGCTGTGAGGATTCGCTGAATGTGGAGAGAACCAAACATGATCGAATCAGATTATGAGGCTGAACAGCTCACTGCACAATCCCAAAACCAATATTTTATACATAAATCAGAATATTTCTATAGTGTAAGTGTCTTTATCTCACCCTTCATCCTTCTTGCTCTTTCTTTTGAGTTTAGGAGATCCGCGAGGTGACGTCTTCCAGTCCTTCACAGGAAGTCTGTGAGAGGCCCGGGGACCACAGTTTCCAGAGGACGAGGCCAGACTGGCGACCTCATCATCGTGATCACTGTCAATCGGAGCAGGGAAAGCAAATTTGTAACAAGACTGTATGCAAAGTCATTTTGAGACAGATCACTTCATACGGCAGCCATCTTGGTAAATGCCCAGGGCAGCTGTCATAATAAGCATACAGCTCCTATACTACTTAAACAATGACCACTTACCCTTAACACAAACTGCAGGAAATGACAGTACCGGTAATGATGAGTACAGTAATGAGATCTGTACCACATACCTCTGCTCTGCACTTGCATCTTGACTGTCATTCTGTGTCAGGTGATAAGTGCGTCTGTGGTAGGGTGAAGAAATATGTCTGTCCTTTAGCTCCTCCCTAGAGCTGGAATCAACAAGTCAAAACAGAGGCAACAAATGTTTTATCCTATTTCAGGAATATTTAATTCCTCACCTTTGTGTTGGTTTAAACCCATATAAGGGATTTTCTTCAGTATAACACAAAAAATGTATTGTTTTTAATAATCTTTAAATCTTTTAATTTTCAATACAACAACAGATTATAACGGATTATAGTTACATATAGTCGATATAAGTTTTAGGCAATATTTTTCCAATTCTGGATTTGTAATAAAAAGACAGAAATTTATCTCACTGAGAGTCATCACCTGTGCAGTGGCTGTCCAAGTAAATAAAGTGCAGAACAGACTTTAATAACTTGAAGACTTAAAGTGTGTCATTACTTTGGAGCTCAACTGGCCAGGATACTATAAACTCTTGGTGTATAAAAAGTATGAATTTCTATAAAATGTTCCAGCACATGAGTTTGAACCAACATGAGCATCAGAAAATAATAAAAGAAACCAAATTTTGCTTGGTGAACTATTACTCCAACTATAAAAGTTACCACTGATGGCTCAGAATCCCTCTGCACATAGTACAGGAAGACAAGTACATAATAAACTTCCTAGAACAAAAATCAATACACAAAACAGATAAAAGCCTTATATACAAACGGGAACAGCTTCTTACCAGTCTCCCAGCCCATTGTCTCTCAGGCTGTTGCGAGTCTCTCGTGTGATATCTGGTGCCGCAGGCCACGAGTGGTTCACGCTGCTGTCAGAACAGGATCCTGCAGCAGCAGCCGCTGCGTTCTCCTGCGAGAGAGCATTCTCCAGCAAGGAGGGAGTGTTGTTGAGTCTCTGCTCTCCATCTATGGAAGCTGCGCCCCTCTCCATCGGCAGCAGGCCGTGGTCAGCGCTGCTCCGGGCTCTCGGAGACAGCAGGTGGAGGACAGACGCGGCGGACGCCATGCTGTCCGAATGTAGGGCGGGAATGGAGTCGAGCGGGTCGGCAGAGGCCCCGGCCAATCCCCTCTGTAGGGTCTCAGAGGCGATCTCAGGGATGTCCTGGGACATGGCAGTAGAAGCCGAAGAGATGACGTCCGGAGACCGAGCTCTGGTCGGAGAGGCCTGGGGGACCACCATGGGATCTATAGCCTGGAGGTCCAGGGAGAGAGGAGGGTTCGGAGAGGAAACCTGTGGAGGGGGAGTGGGGAAATATGGGAGGGGAAGTACGTGAGAATAAGGAGCTGCTTCGCATAGCAGAGATGCCTCTTGAAGAAAAGACGGAGAGAGAACTAGTGGGGGAGAGATACTCTAACAGGATTTATATAGAAGGATGGATAGAGGGTGCCAAATGAAAAGAGGAATTGTTTACATAGGTATAAGGTTTTATTAACACAAAACTTAAATATGATTTGTTTTTTATCCAATATTTAGGACTGATTGCATTCTTCCAGTGATGACATCAGAGCAAGACACACTTTATACACTGACACAAAAACAGAACTAGACAACAGACAGCATGTGCAGTTTGCCGTTTATCAGTACCTGGATGTCCCCAAGGCCTGAGATGAGAATAGAGTTGGATCTTGGGCTGCTCGAGCTGGCGTTGAGAATCAAGCTGCTGCTGCCACATTCCACAGACATTTTGGGGCTCTGGGCCAGATCATCTACACCCCTATTAGAAAAAGCAAAATTTATGAAATTTATTACAGGGTCAGACATTTAAAATGACCAAACTAACATGCATTTCTTATCATATTTTACACAAACTATATATTTTATACATCTAAGTTAAAGTGGTGAAAAAAACTTCAACAGATGATGTTGAATCCCTCACCTTGCCCCGCTGTCTGAACTGCTGATGGCTGTTACTATAGTCAGGCTGCTAGCACTGCTACCAGGAGAGGCGGGCATCTGTAATAAAAAAGAAAGTGAGGATCAATAATGCTCTGTCTAATGGCTAAGAGGAAATAAGTCATAATAAAGGATTGCGAGAAGCTTACAGAGGTGCTGGGGGTCATGAAGGCGTCTGGGGTCATGAGTTTGGGCATGGCTGATGGGGCTGGACTCATGAAGTCAGCTGGAGTCGGGAGAGGCAGAATCTTACTCAAGTCGCTTTGTGATCCACTATCACCAGACTCCTTATCGGAGCACATGGCCTCCACATTTAGATCTGCAAGGGGGTCGGAGAAACCTGGGAGAAACGTGGAATAAAATTATAGATGAAAAACAACCCAGTGCTCTTTTTGAAGTGAGAACCCCCATCAAGAAACTGTTCTTTTAATGGTTGTGGTACAGAAAACGTCATACAAAAGAAATAAAATCATCTACAGACTTACCAAAGCCATCCTGAGATCCAGCCTGAGGCATGAAGAGGGATGATGAGGAACCCTGATTGGGCTGGAACCAGATCTGCACATCCTGTAGTGATCTGTGGGTATAAAGGAGTGTTATAGCATTGCAAAACAACACTACAGGATGTCAAGCTAAAAACAATGCCATGCCTCTGAATCTAAATGAATCAATCAAAGCGGAGGCCCTCAATCTGATTTACTTACTTTGTGTGCACACAATAAAGCTTAATCAGGATTCCTGATTTGGACTCTGAGGGTCCTTGACTTCCTTCTGTTAGAAAATAATACAATAGTAGTTTAGAAAACAACATTAAAAAAAACAAGCAACGCAAGCATGAGAAAGGAAAGAATGCCAACCTGTCGACATGCTTTCACTTTCCTCATCCGGAGGCAGAACCTCAGTGTGGCGCAATCGTGTACGGGCGACATCCTGCACGCCAAAGCTGAGCACCGGGTGTGTAAGCAGAAACTCAGAAACCGCAGTGAAGCTGGCCCGACCTTTTTCCTGGTCCTGTAGCAGCTCCATTACATACAATACCTATTTAAACACACAACAGAGAATCAGATACTAAAACCCACCAAAAACTCATACAGACGTTCCTGCAAAAAAACACATTAAACATTCAGCTACACAATGAAAACAACTTCAGCAAAAAACAAAAACCATGCTCTGCTGGGCATTAACATACTGCTAATGGAAGGCTGTTTTGGAAAGACTATGAACTCAGTCTCGTAAATCGTAAAAAAAGTATTACACCCTAGGTCGCTCCCCCGCTGTAACTTTATTTGCCTATTCTGACTCCATAGCTGTTGTTTGCTTGTTGTAATAGCAAACTTGGCCCAACTTCAAAATACCTATTTAGCGAGACACATGCTCAAGTTATTTCTGACGCTCCTACAATATTTCTAAAATGAAGTTTGGGACGGATACACTCTTTGTGCTTTCTGATGTGTGTCAGTGATTAGATGAAAGATTGTGACTGTTCCTGGTCACAAAGATTCAGATAAGGAAGTTCCTTGATTGAAGCTATAAGGAGCTAAAGTTCAGTTATGACTATACTGTCATCAACCGAGCTCTTCTTTTGCAGATTGACAGGCCCTGATTACTGTGTTTTTGCTACACGGAAATACAGGAAAACACAAGGAAGTGGGTTCTAACCTTCCTCTGAACATCACTAAGAATGAGAAGCTCTGCAGATAGATCCAAACTGGCCTTAAGGCTGGGTAGCACACTACTGTTGAATGGATCAGGAGAAAATCTGAAAGAGACAAACATATTGGTAATGATGCTATAGTAACACAACAACAAGAACCTGAAACATTGATGTTCTGTTTTCTGCTTAAGTAGACAGACCTGATGGTTTGTAAGCAGGTCCATGAAACTGTGCACCACATCTTTAGCTCCTGGTTCTGATCAGCTCCAGTGATGAGGAAACGCCAGAACGGAACGCTTAAGCACAACAAAAATGATTTAAGTGTAAAGATACAGCAAATACCAATCAGTGGCACAATTGCAAAAATAACTAAACGCATCATAAAACCCCATTTCAGATATGCTGATACCCGAGAATCTGACATAAACAGTCAACAGAAGATTAAGAATAAAAGAAGCCCAATACTCACTCAGGGTCTTGCTTTTTGTGGTTGTCACAAAATAGAAGGCAGGAAAGAGGCCGTCCATTATGTGGCTGCCATTCATGCAGACATCTGAAAGAAAAGCAAGGCAACTTGCTATATTTTTTACTGTACATGTTATTAATTTAGCCCTATTATAGACTTGGAGGGAAAAATTATAGAAAGTAATAGCTTATTTTGTGCAACACGTACCTGGGTTGGTCCTGTCCCTCAATGTAGATCTGCCAAAACTTTACATATCCATCATGACTAGCTGTGGCCAGGACAGTGCCGTCAGGGGACAGCGCTCCCTCACTAATGCGCTGCGCAGAAACATGCTTGATATTGAACATCATACCACATAACTAATAACATCATATCTCTATAGAGAGAGGCTGGATAAAGAATAGCAGGACTTACTGCTGAGTGTCCTCTGATGGTGATAAATCCCTCTTTCAGGTCTGTGGCATCCACAGGCCATGAGCTGTTATTTGATCTGAGGATATCAAGATCCCAAACCTCAGCCTGCAGGTATGAGAGAAAATCCAGTTACCAAAATGACAGTGTAAGAGACATTATCTAATCCAGTAGTAATAGTAGATTAAGGAACAATATTGATAAAAATGTCACATTCTAAAGAAAACATACTCTGTCTTCATGAAGCAGCGCTAGCGTTTGACACACGTCCTCGGGATTCTCATCATTGTCCTCTGGAATGAAGGGACACCAGATCAGTCTGCGGTTGGAGTTCAGTGGGGTGTCCTCAGGCCTCCGAATGTGAACGATCACTTCATCTCTGAGAGACATTGATGTTAAAGAGAAATATAACAGTACACCTGCTCACTGTATCACCTTATTACACTGCTTGCAGAAGCAGACTAAAAAATAAATTTTGTGGGGGTATGCTTTTTTTTTACAAAGGATACTGTATTTTGCTGTTGTGGAAAGTGAGCTGCCAAATGAACATGTTTCCAGCCTCATCCACGCAGCCCAACAAGGTTGAGTCCAGGTGGGCAAAGGCAAGGTCTGTGACTGCACCAGTAAAGCCCTTCAACAGGGAGCGTTCAGGAGAACCCAGCCGCAGCACGCGGATCATAGAATGGTTGTTTGCGCCTGAGAACGATCATCTGATTAAACTATTTGAATCCAATCACTATGCAACAAGCCAAAGTAATGTTTTTTTCAAGACAGAAAAAACACCTTTGAAGCAGCTTTGAACCCACCTCTGATGGCATAAGCCAAGTATAAATTGGACACAGCTATTAAATTGCCATAGTAGTACTTGTGCTCCCAGTCATATTTAGCCACTGGCTGAATTTTAACCTAGAAAAGACATGCAAAAAAGATTTAGAATCACAGCCTAAAACTGCCACTCGACAGGATTTAAACAATTACTAGTTCCTGGTAACTGATAAGGAATTTTAAAATATAATGCTAAAAAGATTACATTACAATGAACAATTCTGTTGAGTTTTCAATCATTTAAAAACTTTCTTGATATTTGCTGACATGAAAGAACTTCAAGAGCACTTCACACACCTTGTTGCTACCACGAGCCTTACTCTCAATACTGGAGTCATGACTGGACACAATTTCTACATTATTTGCTCTGATGGAGACACAGGTGGACGCATCATCTCCTGAAAGACAACTAGACAACGATAACGAAAAATGTTATTGATGATTTTATTGACATAAACATTGCCTTTAAAATGATTTGATGAAATATCTTATAACTAAACATACATATCATAAACAGTGGTAGAAATGGCTGAGATTCACTGGGGGACACTAGTTGGAAGAATATTTTATATTTTAAAATCCTTTTAGCCTAGATGCTGAAAACTGTATTTATGTAAGAAAAGTGCATATCATTTAAAGGCTGTGACATTAAATAAAAGATGGAAATCCTTTACAATGGAATCCTTTGGAAATCGATGGAAAATCCTTTACAATCTGGAATTCCATTCCCATTTGAAATTCCCTGGACTCAGTAATTACCTATTTCCAGCCCTTATTATAAACAATACATTATAACCTGGATTCACAGATAATAGGAGCCTATTACTAGATTAAAATGCATGTTTGTGCTGTCTTAAATGAAAAAAAGCTTGCCGTTATACATCTTAAAATTTAACAATTGAATTGTTTTGTATGAAAATACACACCAGTATTTTGTCAAAGGCACATTTAATGTCCTAAATGCCCTATTTTAACTAAGATTGCTGGTTTAATCTATGCCAGGTCTGTAAAACTGGGCCAATAGTCATGCATAAACATGGCACTGCCATTATGATATTGCCCATCTCTTTCTTGGTAGAGTCTACAACAGAATGAGTTTATAACATTATATAGTATTTGGGAAAGAATACAAACATACATGGTCTGTGTATCGTGTCCATTGAGCTTGTCTGTGTTGTGTGTAGGTTGTTCCACCACTGCTCCTATAAGATCAGCTCCAAGAATTCCATTCAACTCTCCATTGAAAGATGCTTTTCTCTGGCTCTCAACCAAAGAGGTCTCTGTGAAATCATATGACCAAAAAATCAAATAAAACGCAAGATTTTTAATTTTAAATGAATATGAACAAAATAGGATTCAAATGTTTAAGTGCTTTTAATATCTGTAGACAGCAAACATGCATCAGCTGTATATAAAGAGGTTGTTGAATTAGATGAAGATATGAACACATTGTTTACAATGTCCAGAAATGCTGTCTAGATAGACGGCTCATTTGGTCTGTCTCCTTTTAGTCTTTATGCTAAGCTTGACATAACTTTGTTTTGAGGAAATAACTCCGTTTATGAACTCGCGCAGCAAATTCTGAAAAATCTTGTTGGTTCTTGTCATAGGTTTCTAATCAGTGTGACAGAATATAAATGTTTAGACCCTTCAATGATATCTGTAATTATGTCGCATAAATAAGTGCACACTTTCTGTTTAGTGATATCAAAGCTGGTGCTAGCGCGAGCAAGGGTTTAGCTCTTATATGCTAAATTATCTTAACTATCATCCTTTTCCCTTTTATTTAACAACAACATTGCACAAAACATGACGTTGGTCACTTTGGAAATCTAATTTTTGAGCGACCATAGTCAGGTGGATTGCGAGTTCTGGCGCTGAAATCAAGCGCTGCGCAACATCATCGCGCCGCGGCCTAGCTGCTCTCTTCCCCGGCAACTTACCGGCCGAATTACTGGGACGATCCAGTTTTAAGATGTCTCTGAGGTGCTGAGTCGCGCCCTCTATATCCATGTTGGAACTGGAAGCCATAAAGTAGGGAAGGGGGATTAATCCTCTGGAAATAGTCTTAATCTCAATAGTTTTGTTTTGTGTCTGAGCTTGCCCCTGATGAAAAGCTTGCAACCTTCCCTTAACTTCCGTTGAGTGTTCAGCGCATTTCATTCCGACTCCCGTGCAGTTCTTTCGTTCCGGAATCAACGACTTCACATGAATATCGACTCTCAAAATATTTTCCTAAAATATTCTTTTTTAGAGACAAGTTATATACAAAAAATAAATTTAGAGACAGGTTTTTGTTTATATTTTTTATCTTTTGAGTTCGTAAAAAAATCCCTAACCAACTTTGTATACATTAGACAAATAGAAACAACAGCCTCATCCTACAGAAATAACAATTACATCAGATATTACTTTGATCTCCTTTATTTCCACATACATATAGGTGACCAAAGTAGCCTCTTTCAATGTATCCAGATTGTTCTCCTGTTGTTTTTGGTAAAATCAAGTCTCCTTTTGCTCTTCCCATCAAACTACAAACGAGAGTGGATGTCTGCAGGCTTGAGCAGGCATGTAGTAATTATACAACATGCATTTCTGCAAATCTTCTTGATCTTTCAGTGCAAATGTTACAATCAAAGAAGACATCCATTTAAACTAGCAGTACCATAACTTGGCACAAAGGTCTTCATATTCAAAGAGGATTTTCGAATTCTAAGCAAGAAAAATATAATAATTATAATTACAATAGCTTAAACACCTTAAAATTAAGAGATCATCTCTCTATTTTCATGTTTCAGGCATCTGTGATGTTACCACTACTTCTTGTATTGTTAACGCCAAAGTAAAAGTCTCAATATGATAATGCAGCAAAACAAACCCCTTTGGCCACACTACACAAGGCATTTACATTTACATAAATGTATAAAACAACTTTTAACATATCGTGAGGAATTCTAAAAAAAGACAACAAAAAACACTGTAACATGTAACCTGGATTGCATTTTTTAATTTTTTGTAAATCTGTCTGAAATCTCTTAACCTTGATGAAAATTGCTTTACTGATGTGGTGTCAACAGAGAACTTAAAATGTGCACATACTCTTTTCAACAAGAGCATTCATGCTGCTTATTGTAGAGTTACACTAAACATGAAAAATAATTATATGTATGCCACTGCTTATTTAAACTGCCATAACTTTTGTCAGGGATTGCCCCATTTTTCCAGACAAGCAAACAGGTTTCAAAGACAAGCTGTTTGAGACAAACTGGCCACTTAATGGAAACTATTCAGGAGAATCTAATATTAAGTATCATAAACAGGCAAGCATAGAATAGAACAAAAGGCAGACGTGAAAATGAAACGGGGGATGAACAAGATGATGACATTGTTAAGAAAAAGTCAAAGGTTTTATTGTGTATCGTGGCTTGGTAATTATTGTCACAGAGAGCAGTGAGCAGAAAGTGGGAAGCACACTGGTCTGAGGGGAGAGGGAAATTAGGATGGTGTTCTTTGGATTACTAGAGCAACCTGACATCACATTAAATGGAGACTCCAATTTTTTAGGGGTTTAAACTTCAAAAATGTATAAACTTCAATAAGCATATTCTAAAAACAAGCTGATAACACACTTGACTAAAGCAAAGACAGAGAGTAAGACAGTTATCTTAAAGTCAAAATCAGCAACTAAAATTGTAAATATCAAACGACTGAGGTTATGTTAATACATTTTTGTCCTGGTCAGGGTGTCCTTTGATATTTAAGCTCCCCATCATCATGCAGGTTGGTGAAGGAAAAGGGTCCGTTTGATGACTGTGTGGGCTTTCTGCAAAGAAATGTCAGTTTTGGAGTAGAGGCAGTACTGCATATGCCTGCATGTTTTCTGTGATTGACTGCTGTAATCCAGTGCTGCTTATCTTGAGTGTGATGAACACAGGGCCGATTGACAGGTTCAGGCGTCAACAGGGCGGAACCCCATCCTTTACCTTCCCCCACTTCCCTCCTGCCAGGCCAGCCATGGGGCATTTAACCAAAATTGTGCAGCGCCAGGCGGAACATGTCATTGGTGCAAACCCATGCCTCATTAATGTTCTTCAGGATGAAACTCTGATGGAATCCCATGATAGGGTCATCATCTGCCTACACAAAGTAGAAACACAAAGAGCAGACTTAAGCAGAGATTCAACAATCATCTAATTTCAACAAAGATGAAAAATAAACAGATAAGAAATAAGAAGTCAAATATTGTTACACCAAAACAAGAAAACATGCTATTTTAACCCAAGAAAACATACAACATTGTCATCTGGTCACTACTAACACCCTTAAAAGAGCTCTGGGCAGTCATTTAAGATTACCACTGTTGCATGTGTTCTGCACAGTCAAATTAGTAGTAAAATATACTTCTGACCATGTAACATATGTAGAAGAAGCAGGTTTACTAAGATTGAAGTCATTAGCCATCTAAACATATTCTTCCCAAAGCAAACTTTGTCTTGTTTTAACGCTTAATAGAAACACAACGGATTCAAAACATGCTGTGTTTCACCCACTGTGAACAAAGCAAGCAGCAGAGTCAAGTTAGTTTATCTTCTGCAAGAACATTTTTTTCCCATAATAGCTACAATGTCAGCATTTTGGCAAATGTTGGTGATGTAGGCATTTCCAGAAGCTCTGTGCAAATGAGCAGAGATGTTATGCAAAGACTACCATGTAAAAACAAGATCAATCAATTCATAAGATCAACAACATCTGTGATATACTGTAGTTAAATATAGGCAAGGTAAAGAAATAAACATCACAATTCTATACACATGTGCAACCATGAGTACAGCGAATTTTTGCAATAAAATGACTGTCAGTGTCAACAGGGCATTAGTGTTTTATATAAACACTCACACACCAGGTAAATGTCAAATACTGACATCATACTAAATTCACCAGATGGCTTAATGGCTTAAAGCCATTAGTACAGTGGAGCTTTATGAAGCACACGAACCCAAGCAGACTTAGGTCCTTACAGATATTAAGACAAGGAGGAAAGGCCATGTGACCACAGTGTTTTCAAATTCAAAGAAGCCTGAAGACTTCATTGGTGCAAACCCAGGCAGTGTTGAGACATTTTAACAGAAAGGTCTGATGGAAACCCAAAATGAAATGTATGGCTATGCACTACCATAAAGGTACACATGAGGTGGCATGAGAAAGCAATCAAGAAAGGCTTTAACCTTCTACAACCTCGCTCAATTTAAATGTCACTGATTAATGTAATTTTATGCATTTTGCTGTTAAGAAGAGAAACTATGTGTTCACCTCAAGCAGTGCTGAATTTGCATACATTTCTGGCTCAAATGTAAAAAATTAGAGATAAAAAATACTTACTTTTAGTTGGCCTACTACCATACTCATTATGCAGCTATCAGGAGTGGGCTGGTGGTCTTGTGCTGTTATGCTGTGAGCTATTTTTGTGAAGGGCAGGCTCTAGAAAAAAGCATATGTATAATGTCACTAATAAAATCTTATAGCAAATATATGTGGGAATTTAACACTCGCTACTGTTAAAAGACCATATTCTCTTATCATCTCCTTCCATTTTATTTGCCTATAAGCAAATAATTTTATTTGCCAAGTTTAATATTTTTAATATCGTAACAATTTATCAGCACAATCCCCTCTCTTAAGATTTAATCTGTTTATTGGCTATTTCAGTGGATACTTACGGAGAGCTTTTCGACAATTGCTGCTTTTCCCTGGAATTGCTGACCCTCCCACGTAAGGCATGATGCGTCAATCTAGAATTCATGAATGACAGCATGTAAATGAGTTAAAGAAGACTAGTCTTCTTTATGTGTATAGATCACTTCTTCTAGTCACATTGAGTTTCTTAATGCAAAGCACCAGTAACCATTGACTGATGCCCTCTCAAGTGAAGACAAATCAGGTGTGTACAGATTTTGTTTAAGTCTACAAACATACCAATATATCTGGTGTCTGCTTAATTTCCTCAACAAATTCGGTATTTAATTGTTTAGTATAATAGAACAACACTGTTATTTAACATCATATTTAAGTGTTTCTCTCAAAAAAATAAATCCAGACCTGAAAGGATTCCTCCTTTGTCATATGCAAAGGTATGGTTTGAATCTCAAATCAAAGGACTTCAAAATACTTACATATATTGATCCAAGTTGAGTCCTGTCCGTGTCAAACAGCTGATAGTAATGTTGCACAAAGCTGGATCCTATTTGTTCCCAAATCGGCTTGTCTCCCATTCTGATTCACCCTGCTACAGGCACTGGTCAAGACAGAATACATCATACTCAATGTATGAGATAATATGATGATTGACAGCCTTTAGACACAGAAAAACGTGCAGATGACATTACCTTGACATTTAACATATGACATATCTGACAACACATGCAATGGAACTAAAGCACAAAACTAAAAGAAAAAAGGTCAAACATATGTTATATTCTGCTGAGGAACTTCAGAAATGTAACACACTCCTGCTCCACCCTATTAAACACCATGTGCATTTGTCAGCAGCTTTGACTGATTCATGTATCATGTGCTTACGCCACGAACCAATGGAGTCCTTCAAACTTTAACACATCCACTACTACTGTGCTAATATTTTCCCTGACAGTTATTCGGTAAATTTTATGAGATTTACTTCAGTTAATGAGAAATCGCTACAATTCCTCGTTCTTGCATATGGTGCTAAATGTCTGGTAACAATAACAACGACACTCAAGGTCTGAAAACGAATTAATTAAATATTACATAAGTCATTGAAATAGAACTACAATATTGCATTGATTAATAAACTATTGGTGCATTTAGCTTGTCATCCTAAAGAATCAGGGAGACAGACTCGTATCGCTAATTAATTTATTAGCAAGTCATGACACTATGCAAATCAAAGCAACAGTGGCGACATGAAGGATTCTATATTGTGGTAAAATCAGTCCCGACAAACTGCCCGCTTTACTTATGAATGGACCATTAACCGGTGAAAGATGAAGTCAGCATGCTAAGATTATTAGCTAGCTTCCACTGGCCTGGCTTTTGCTAGAGTGATTCATTTTAGCTTTAGCCGCAGACGTGCTAACACTGGCTGTTCTGTCTGCAACGAACTCACCGGCTAAAACCGTGAAGGGAAAAGTTGTGTTTTACGTAAAACAGCCGTTGTCATATGACTATCGCCTTGACGGTTGAATACCGGTCGACTTTCCATTCTTAGGCCGAACACGCTGTCGTTCCGTTCTAAAAATACCTCAGAGCCAAATGAGCTGCATGTAGGCGCGAGACTCTCGCGCGGCCCGTACTCGCTCCTGTCCTAACACATAGGCGTGTCCTAGTAGCTAGCACTTCAGAACATTATTGGCCTCAGCCTTTATTTGTTGTATAAAGTAGTTATATGCAGCGAAGATAGAGTAATAGCGCTTAAGTGAAATTTGTGGCTAACTACTTACCTCCGTGAGCCCTAAACCGAATCCCGGTTCCAGTTATGGCGATTCCAGCGCGCGGTGAACAGAAGTTGAGCGGCCTCCTCGGACAGAGCATGCGCAGTGCGCTTACACGCGGGTTTGAATTTTGCTAGTGGAAGTCTTTGACAGTCAGTCAACAGATTGTGCGAGTAAACAATTCCAAATCAAGTAGTAGAGCTGTAAGCAGCAAGTGAATCCAAAAACAGTGAGCTTTGAATGCTCACAGCTATATCCCCGAAAGTGTATTTAAGCAATGTTTCATTTGTAGAAGTTTTTTTTATAACCTGTGACTACATGATGCAGAAAAGTTTTGATTTAGTTGTATATTTCAGTGGGTCCCACAAAAGCAAGCAAGCAGCTTCTTTGTATTTACCACAAAAATTAAGCTCTTCTAAAATTGAAATAAAATGTAAGCAATATTTAACAATTAATAAACATGTTAAAAGTTAACACGATAAACATTACAAGTACAAAATATAAATGTTTATTGACATAAATAATGTATGCAGACAATATACATTAACTCAGCTCTGTTGATTTACATTTAAAAATTCTCATAACAAAAGATGCAATATTATTAAAGGATTCTTGTCTTTTTAAGAGACAAAAATAAGAGGTCTGTTAAAATATTTAAATGTTTTTTAGTTCAGTTAAGCTAATCTAATATGTTTAGTTAAACTGTTTACAATGTTAAAATTGGGGTGTCACAATATTGATAATAATAACCATAATATTTATGACTTTAGATTATCGATATTGTGTACACATATTAAAATATTGTAAATAATTTAGAGCCAGTATCTGATATTCTATTACCCTTTAACATTTTTCCTTTAGAGCTACAGTGGTTACAAACTCCCACACCACACTTGTGACTGATCGATCAAAATGAGAAAACACAAAATAAACAAAATTAAAGATAAATTTGTTGCAACTGTTTTTTAAAAACATCAACAAACAATAAATATCACAACATAATCATTACTGTAAATTCTTTTGGCTACGATAATTATGTAGTAAAAATCTGATATTGTGACAGCCCTATAAATATAATAATATTCTCTGTTTATTATGTAACTTGTAAAATGCATAATAGATTTTTGTTCCCTGTTCTGTGCTTGTTTTTAAATGTGTTTGCTATAAATACACCATGCAAGAACAGCAATGTGCTTGACTAGACAATGGTCATTACTTTAGCCCTGCCCTTTTCACATCAGCCACAGAGAGACGCTGTAGCGCAACCTCTGTGTTCACATCTTGATCTTGTAATTCAGACACGTTTGTCTGAAAAGCTATGCTAAGGTTCCAGTCAAGAGATGCAGAATCCAGCAAGGGATCGATGGTTTGGAAAGCGGTCCTCAGTTCCTCTGCATTCACTGCCCTATTTTAATGGCACACAAAACAGGACATAACTATAACCATTACCAATATGCCAATCTAAACTGGAATATTTGAAAAAACGCAGCTATATATAATACTTTAATTACTATAACACTACTATAATTTTGAAAACAGTGAATCAGGAACTCTCACCCTTTGCCTTCCAGTTGTAATCTCAGCTCTTTGACACATTGGAGTCTTTCAGCAGTAGCCTGTTTTTTAACTAGACTCAGGAATTCTTTGTGCTTTCCATCTGTGTCCTGGAGTGGAAACAACATCTATGTATCCGTTGGGAATCGTTTTGTGTCAAAGGTCAGATAAACTTATGCTGCCTCATTATTAACATTGTTACTTAAAATGTTTTGCCTAATTTTATTTATCCAAAAATATGAAACTGACCTCTGTATAAAGTTTCTGATAAGCTATGCGCGCACCATTACTCTTTAGCTCCTTCTGGGACACTGCCAACAGCTCCTGTATGTCCTGATCTGACTTCAGGGGGAAAGCCTTTCTCAAAGCTTCACTGAACGCACATATTATAATAATCACTTGATCTTAAACTATTAAGGTACTACTATTATCATAAAAATAAATATAAAATATATTAAGCTTCTCTAACAATATAAAATTTATTTTTTTTGCTCACCTAAATTCTGAAACTGTTAGTGATCCACACTCTGTTACATCACTTTGAATTAAAACCTTGAGCAAGTGAGACAGCAGTTGAGTCTGTCCATGGTAGATACTCTCATCCACCTGCCACAACATAACACTCATCAACAATACACCACAAATATATTACAGCATTATATATTATGAAGTTAATATGATCCCATCAAAATGAGCTATTAGCCATGAAGCTACTTTATAAGCTAAATTAAACACAAACCTTCCCAGTCAGGATGTCATTGAAAAGACAAATGAGGTCATCACTCAGATTGTTTTTGATGCTTTCAATGAAGCTGTAAGCCCACTCTCCGGCACTCTCTTTATACTGATCCACAAGATAGCTGTGCAGAAACACCTTCAGATCTCTGCAGTCATCATTCTTCAGTGAAGAAAAAAGCATGCAGAAATATAATTATGAATACCAATGGAAGCACTTATAAAAATAAATTATTTCATTGACAAATCAAGAAGGATAATGGTGTGATATACCTTCTCATTCTCTGCAGTTTTGTCCCTCCAGATATCCTTTATAATTCTAACCACGTCAGCTTTTTTGAGCTTAAGATTCTTAAATTTCCCCTCATAACGCAGATAAATGGGGATGTCATTGGAGAATCCCTATAAAAACAAATTGAATTGGTGCTATCACAACAGGCATATTGTAAATCAATATGCACATTTTAAACATAAATCATGCAAATGGTTAGACATCTAAATTGGTATTGATTTAATGCTGGGAACACTTACAAGTCCAGTAAAGAAATCATTTTGGTCTGGGACCTGTCCATTCATCTCATGCAGCAAGATTTCCAATTTCATTTGGCTGGATTGACCTTCAAAGAGTTCTGTGCAGCGCTCATTGCCCCCAAGTATGTCTATAACACATAATACACAAAACTAACTCCAAAGTTGCAACTGTGCTAAAAAGACAAAATCTGCTTTAAGACTGTTAAGTTCTTTTAAAAATTAATATACTGATACCGGAACATAGTTCCCAGTTTGGTCTTGGAGTTGTAGCAATGTTATTTGAGCCATCTTTCAGCATGGACTGATTAGAAGGCAGAGCTGCTGACTGTTAATTACAGTAAGTAAGCAGATAAATGCAAACTGCTTTTAAGTTTAATATAATTCATTTATTAATATAGACCTCTATAAGCACTCTTTGCATAACTACCTGTCGATGAACTTCAAGCAGTGTGTCATATTCTGATTTCATCTGATCAAAGTCTACCTGTAAGGTTTCCAGCTGCAAAAAATATAGAAATTCATATCAAACATTGAACTCAGGGTTTGATTGTGTTTGCCTATATAACAAATAAATATATAGAACAATCTTATCATGCCTGAAATTACTATAGCATTCTGAGGTTGCTAGCAAATAAGCAAAAACATGTATTTGGACAAATAAAATCTTCTGGGTTTTAAGGTGAATGTTAAAAAACTTCAGTGAAGATGAAATTGAGTCATTGCTAAATACCTTCTTTAGTGACTCCTCATTGGAAGCGATTCAGAGTCTCCCAGTCTCGCCGGGGAACCACATCATCATATTCTGCTTGCAGGCGATTAAGCTCAACCTGGGCTTTGGCGAGATCATCTCTACACACTTGCAAAGCCATCTTCAACACCACAGCATCCTCAGCTTCCACCTCTTAACAGAACAAGCAAAGCCTCTATAAAGCCAAGCTTAACACCACTGTCTCAGACCCCAGAAAAATTTTCTTATCATGTCTTGTTACTACTCAACCTCAATCTACTTCTTTACTCTTCTGAGGACATTCTTTAAAAAAACAGTGCATCATAAAAAACAGTGCATCATGTCTTTGCCCCACAGAACTGAATCCAATTAAACAAACTCAAGACCTAAAGAGAAGACCTTTACTAACCAGAGATGCTAGTCAGATTTTATCTTGGTTTTTACTCCCAGTGTTCAATCAAACCAATTCAACCTCTCATGTCTCAACAGCCTCACTTGTGCTAAATGTATAACATAAATATAAATATGTAAATATAAATTAACTTAACATTAGTTAAAAAACCAAGGTAACTTAAAAGTCCAAACAAATATTTTTTCTTTCCACATTTAATTGTTTTCATTAATAAAGGTCTTTTTATTGACATTCATGACCTTCCTCTTCATCATCATCTTCTAAATCTTGGGTAGAGTGCATTGTGCTGGTTGTAATGATCAGCAGCTTTCGTGCATCACGTTCATCCCTGTATAACCCATACTGAATGGCCAAGTCCTCTTTTAGATGCTCAACCTAAAAGCATAAAATACAAGATACTCGTAAGATTACACAGACTAACCTTCTAGGCTTCTCTAAATAATCCAAGGTAGCCAAATCTTAACAAATTTTATATACAAAATAGTAAAATACTAAACAGTACTAAAATTAGCTCCACCTGAATCTGCAGGGCAGACTGTTCTTCCTTCATGCTCTCAATGATGCAATGAAGCCTTTGACATTCCTGCTTTAGAGCTCTGATCTCATCCCTTTCCTGCACCATAAGATCAAGAACTCTTTTCTCACATTGCTCTGAGACCTGCACCAGCTTTGCTCGCAGTGGTGACAGATCCCTGATTTGTTCATGAAGGCTTGCTGGAGGAGACATTAACACTAATGTTGTAATCTCAACTATTCTTGTCATCCTTATTTGACATATGCCAAACTAGTGGAATTTACAAGTAAATATCTGAAATCTCTATGCTGATGTCGTTACAGTGGAAAGGTATGAAATTACTATGTATAATAAGTTTTAAAGGGTTTGTTTAATAGAAAATAATTTATTGAAAAGAAACAAGATTAAGTGGTTAGGGATGAGGGTGGCTAGAACAAAGTTCCCGTCCCACAAACAATTGTACATACCTAATGTAATGTCATACTCCCTTTTGATGGCAGAAAAGATAGGCTTGTATGTTTTGAATTCTTCAATTAAACACCCAAAGACCTCCTGGTAAACCTTCATGACAAAGGGGAGCAAAATGATTTACTTAATACAATGATTGTTAAAGAAGACATACATAAATATTCTATGAAAACTGTAGTCTGTATTCCGCCGTGTACATATGTTAAAACAATTAAAAAACAATGTGGGTTTAAACCTGAAGTTTGAGCTCTTGGAATTTTGGGTCATGTGTGTCTAAAGCTTCTAATTCTCTCTTGAGATAGCACTCCAGTTGCTCCAAGAAACGAGGCCTGGTAAGAGATCTTGGGGAAATCATACAGTCATTAGGACCAAGACAAAGCTGTGCACATAAAAAATGAAAAAATAGAATAGATGACATCTAAACCACATAATAATTATGATAAATGCTGTTAGACTTGCCATACCCATGACTTTTTATTTCCCTGTGTTTTTGAACAGTCTGAAAGGTGACTTGAGTCGGAAGTCCGTAAACTGATGTTTTCTCACCTTTAGTCTGAAGAAAATTAGAGTGATGCAGCATTGTTTAGCATGTGATGATGGTGACAAAAACTAGTTAAACTTCCTGTACTGCTTTAGGGCTGATGAACCAAAAAGCCAAACAGGTATATGCTGTTAATTTCAACTCAAATCGTATAATTTCTTTAATAAAATATATATATATATAGCAGGTTCATAACTTACACCAACATAACAACGTACTTTTATAAATGTGGATGTAGAACTCCTGCTTGTATTCTCTCCATGGGATCCTCTGATATATCTTTCATCATTTGGTGGAATGGATGGAAAGTGTGATGTTGACCTAACAAAGAGACAATCAGTTTATTTGAAAAACAGTGGTAAATTAGTAGTTGTGTGTTGAGATTAAATATCAAGCGGTCACAGCAATGTCCTGCACTCTTATAGCTTGCCTTTCGAAATGTGTCAGCGGCGGCAATTGTAATTCTTTTTGTACCGACATTTAGACGATTTTTAATGGTTGTGATTTAAGTTAATACAATATGAGTTTACATATTAAACTTCTCCGTCTAACTAAAGCTTAAACAGCGTGGTATTGTTGTTGTTTGAGAGGCTGTTGCTATGGTATCAAAGGACCCCTAGAAAAGACCTCCCGTTTGTAGGTGTCCCTAGCGCGCCATTATGGAAAACTCTGACTCTGGTCGACTCTGGTCGTCTTAAAAACTAAATATCTTGTAAGAAATGCAGCGATACATGTAAATAGATATGTATGTTAATTACAAAATAGGTCAAGAGTATTAAATATTTAAAAGTGTTTGGTGTAAAGTAGCTGTTGTGTTTTTTCATCATGGCAATAATTAAATGGCTACCGGATTACACCACAGAGACTGATAGCTATTCTAAACCCATCTGTTTTTTAGACAGTAGAAAATCTTAAGGGTGTTTAACTTATTGAACAAAATAAATTTGATTAGTCACCGTATTGTTAGAAGTGTTATTGTGATCTGGCATCAACGTGATGTTACTTATTATAAACTGTATTAAACGGTCAGTCAATCTAAACAACAAACCACTTTGTAATTTTTTAACAGTGATTACAACTGGTATTATTTAAATAATAACGTAATGCTTCTGCTATACAGACCAACACCTCAAGTTGGGAAAGAGCTTACATGCAATCTGTTACATAAAAAGAACAGAGTGATACGATTACAATTATAGGTTACAATTAACGTGTACGGACATGATATTTCAGCACGTTTTTTAAATGGGGGAGTATAAAACACCGTGATTCAAGTATATGAGCTCATTGGCGTTTAATAACGCGTTTATGTGTTAAAAACTACAAATCCTACAGTGCGTTTTACAGCCCTCTTCTCCTTCCGACGGAGCGAAATGTAATTATTTATGGGTCATGTAGTGAATGGCACTTCCCTCATGTCATGAGTGTGCACTGCGCAGGGCTTTGTGCTCAACTACAGTACCCACACGTCACTGTAGAGCGGCTGGTTATCCGGGGATATCTCACCGCTGCTGTTTCTCCTTAGTCTAGCGCTCTCTCCTTTTTAGCGGATTGGCACAACAGGGTAGGATTACTAGCAGGAATAAAAACATAACCAAAAATGGCAGAGCTTGGAGCGGGGAGCCTGCTAACAGGAGATCCTGCTTTTAATTATCACGAGCATGAGCTAAACGAGCGTTTGAAGCGGCTGTACCCGGCCGTAAATGAGGAAGAGACCCCCTTACCCCGATCTTGGAGCCCCAAGGATAAGTACAGCTACATCGGGCTCTCACAGAATAATCTGCGGGTGCATTACAAAGGTATACAGATGTGACACACACGCTACAACATTGCCGAGCTGTCAGCTCCTAGGCCTTGACAGTCCCGTTGGTGATGGCTGTTGTGGTTAGCTGCACTCCACGATCTAGTTTGAGCTGTTTTTCCGTCCCCTTCGCTTTGTTGTACAAGGGAAAGAGGAATGTCCAAATGGGTTGACATTTAGCAAAACAATGTCAGAATTCGGCTAGCGAGAGTAGCTCAGCGTATATGCACGGATAGAGAGCCCATCGCGTCAGTCCTGCTTTTGGACACCTATCGCAATCGTAAAGTGTTTTTGGTTTGCCAAGTTTATCGTGTAAACTCGGATGAATCTCTTTTGGGGAATTAGTTGAGTCTGGCGTTAGCTAAGCAGCTACACCGTTGCAATGAATTGCAGATTGCTTGTTTAGTTTACACCGCATTGCATAAGCGCTTTTGTTATCCGCTATAGAGACCCGATGGTTAATATAAGGGCACGCGCCACACTTTAATAAAATATAGGAATTAACTTTTGTATGTGTGGGTATTTTTGAGACTTTACCCAGCGACGTGCGTATTTTTTGGGGTGGGACGGACGACGGAGAAAACGATTTATACGCATTTAACCCTAGAGTTCGTTATGATAATGAATTCGAATTCCTTAGCGCTCGCTATGTAAACAGTTGTGGCGTGACTGCGTCCCAGTCAGTTGCGTCAGGGGGACTCTGAATTGACCCAGTGCACATGCACTTTGTTAAACAACCGTGTACATGCTTCTAGAGAATACACAGTAAAGCAGTCTATATTAAGAAGCATCATTAAGCACAATCTATTTGCGTTCTCTGCAGCTTTTATAACAGTGGACTCTTGTTTTAGCACCTACATGAAGCCATCAGACATCAGTATAAAGGCTTTATTGTGTCGTCAGAACAACATACACTGGTTATGTTTAGTTAATTTGGTAAATGGTTACTCTGAAGGCACCTGTTTCTGATTAGATTATGGCGTGTGGCAGTGCGCCTGTTGTGTAATGCATTAGGATAGTGACCGTTTGAGGGTCACTGGTGTGCTGTGGACTGAAGCTGTTTATTGTCTTACATCATGTGTTGTTCCACACACTTGACAGCTGTCAAATAGACTATGATTATGTCAATGCTTAGGCCTTATGTTTATAGTAGTAGTTTAGTTTTTCTCTTTTAACTCAAAAATGAACAATGGCACATTATTTTGGTAATGTACACTGCTTTGTGTCGATGGAAAATTGTGCCTCATTGGTGAAGATCTTCTTTCAGGGCATGGGTATGTTTACCACTTATGGTGGCTGATGTTAGCCATGTATTTTGTATTGAGAACTGTAGTTTCAGGTGATACCTTTCTGTTGTCAAAGATCTCCTTGTTTGGATTAAGGAAAGTATTGCTCAGTATTTTCTCCAAACAAGATTACTTCTGATTAAATCTGGATGAAAGAAATAGCTGTTTTTGTAATGTATTTCTTTTCTTAGTTGACTAAATATGCACATTTTGTAGCATAATATCTGAAGCAGCTCCACTTACTAAATGTTTCAACCTGCTGTCTGTTTCTCTTATCATGACCATCATGACCATTCTCTTAGGATGATCCATTTTAGTTATTTTTGTACCTCATCCAAATCATGTTTAAAGGAAATACAGATCAATGTTTATGTTGTTACATTATGTTAACTGGGCCTTTATTTAGAAAGGTCCAAAAAATCAGTCAGCTGTGGCATGATGAAACAGGGTGAAAATACACCACAGGCTCAACCTCTGTCTGTATTTCCAGCATGGACCCCGTTTTATTCTCTATCACTGTAATGGAGCTTTAAGTCCCTGAATGAAAAGTGGAAATTAAACACACATGAATACATTGTACTGCATAAGAGGATTCATGCAAGAAAATAAATAGATGCAAATATAGAACAGGAGGTAATTACTGAGATTCTTGCTGTGTGGTTTGGTGGACTGTTGTCAGTTTTCTTGTGGCGAGCTGTTGGACTCTGCTTCTTTTAAGCTGTAAAGCTCATTGTAATGTTTGCGTATAAAGGGGTTTTGCCGGTCTGAGGAGCCAATCATGCATGATCAGTCGGTGTGATGACATCACCAGATCGTGTTAGTTTCCCCCTAGTGTCTCTGTGAAGTCCTGTTTGCTTACACTAGCAGAACACCTCCAATCTTCTCTCTCTTTGTTCTCTCATACTGTAGATTTTATACAAAACACAATAGCAGATATTTTAAAAAGCCTTGGTCACCAAACAACAATGGCCCCCATTGACTACTACAGTGTGGACACCAAACCACTGAGACATTTTTCTAAATATCTTTTTTGCATCTCATGGAAGAAAATGATCATATTGGCTTGGAATTATTTTATTTTCATCTTATCTTCTCATTTTAAGCTGTGGGGTAAACCATTAACATGTTAGCCATTTTAAAATGGGGAGGAGCTGCATATTATGTCCCGCCCTAGCTTCCTGTTTCAGTGGAATGAGTTTTAATATACAATTTTTAGGGGTGACTACCATAAAGAGGTCTGGGTGATTTGTGTATGATGCAGTTGTATACATAATGACTGTGATGTAATCTTTAACCTTAAGATTACATCACTTTCACTACATAATATGTCAAAACAGGTTAATGTTGCATCTTATTGATGTTAAATATAGGTTTCATATAATTTCATGTTTTTTGTAAATGTTAAATATGATCTAAACATTTCTTGACAATTTCAAGAGAATTATCTTGTTGTCAAGACTGGATAAGAAGCACTTTTATGCCCTAAAAGGTTAACCGGATTATTGGCTCACCCCCATTACAAAAACAGGAGAAAACTCAGCACATAAATAAAGCTGTTGCTAATGCAGAACATACCATAACATTATGTCCTTCACAGGATTACAGCAGTGTTGTAACACACAGCAGCCCTGTGATTATGCACTGCAGGAGGAGGACTCTGTATAAAAGCCATTTGTGTTTTGTGCATTAAACATGTTCGGGGGAGAGAGACATGGAGCTAAAGAAGGAGAGATTCACCCAGGGTCGTCTCACTCTTCTGGGCTCCTAGAATGGTGTGGTCATGGCATGATGTATAAATAGATTTGAGCATGTGAGCAGGGGGCGGGGAGGAGCGTGTACACATATGTGCGTTTGTACTTTATGTCTGTGTGTATGAGTGGAGAGAGTGTCAGGGATTAGAACATACAGGGTCGTCTGCTTTTGCTTTGGTTGTGTGCACTGGAGATATAAATAGATATTTATGCGTGTTGTTTATTATTTGGCAGGCACGCCTATTGTGGCTTGGTAGCTGGACTTGAGATGCTATAAATAAAGGAGTTTAATATTATTGCAGTGATCAGAAATAATGACAAATATTTATGCTTGTTATTTATTATGGCTGTGGGAATTAAGCATTTGTTTTTTACAAGTAGATGCTTAAAATCACACAAACACACCATGATCAGCTGTTAATGTGTCATGCACTTAAACTGTGGGAGGAGTTATGTTGCAGGAGCACACAGATATAAATTGACACAGAAATTAGTAGATTTTATACATATACAGAGAAGATAAACATGACACTCATGACAAGTTTAAGGTTATAATTCAAAAGAAAAAAATATTTATTAAAATGCCATGGGATTCAATTTTTTAAAAATGTATTTTGGAAGCAATAATAATATCTCTTTTGCAATGTTTTTAAGCTTTAAAAACATAACAGAAGTAGTAGAAATTCAGAAACCTACCCTTTGAATTCTGATCAGGAGACACATGATGTATCTTTCCACCAGCTGATAGCGGCAGCATGTAAAGCTGCTGATTGCTTGTGTTTGGATCACCTGAAACAGATTTTAATACCAGATGTAAACAGAGCTTTGCTGCCCTTGAAAGCAATCCTATGTCCCAAGTCTATTGCTCTGCGTTATGCTGAATTAATAAGTTAGACTATGTAGTAAATAAAGAAATAATATATGTAGAAATGCTGAAATTAAAGGAAGAGTTACAACAGCATTTACTTTTGTTATGCTTTAGTGTGTCCCAGTACTTGCACACACTTTAAGCTATGTAATATAATATATACATACTTTTAAGCCATAGTATAAGTAGGTGAATTGGGCTGCAGCACAACAGAAGGTCCATTTCCACATGCCTCTCTGGAATTGATTTTGAATGGTCAGTCAGAATCCCATCTAACAACCCTATCCAGGTCTGATATAAGTCAATAACCGTCAGTTTTGAGAGTTCAAAAATATCGGAGCTTGGTTACTTTACTGGTATTACTTAAAAGTTTCAGGTTGCAAGATAATAATAACAAATTATTTCATCTCAAATCAATATTCTGCAATTAGCAGTGTAATAACTGAGATCATGTACAGTTAAAGAAACCCTATATGGGTGATATAAGACCTCTCTCTTGCTCTAGTCATGGTCCAGATCACCCTTGTGGGGTTTATGACCCTTTATTTCGTTCAGCTGACTGTCCGTTATCCCTTGCTAAGCTGATGATGTAAAAGTATGTTATTGGGAGTTACTGCTGTAGTGTCTGTGCAGGGATTCACAACTCTCGTGAATGTTTCTTTTTTCATGCTAAAGGTTTTAAGAGTTTGCATGATGTCTAACATAATTTGTTGGTGAGATACATTGATAACTCGCTCAGATTATTAAGGTATCGCTGAAAGGGATCACCTTGTATATGCGCCCTTAAAACTTCTCTGAACGTTGTTATTATTTGTGCAGACAGTCGTTCATACCATAGGGTGTGTTTGGTCAGTGACTCATTTCCCACACTATTTCCGTTTTGCTCGTAGGCCACGGAAAAAACCACAAGGATGCAGCGTCTGTTCGGGCCACCCATCCCATCCCCGCCGCTTGTGGCATCTACTACTTTGAGGTGAAGATCGTAAGCAAAGGAAGAGATGGGTAAGTGACACTTCTGGTTGGAGGCTTTTTTTATATATAATGTACTAGTAGGTTTTGTTGGAGTCCAAACATCTGGGACCGTACTGAATATGTGGGGTTCTTCTTTTTCACCTCTGGCAATTGAGAATGCACCTCTAGATTATATTATCCTCAATTTTTAAGCTTATGTATATTCTCTCTCTGTGTGTTTGTAGGTACATGGGAATAGGACTGTCTGCCCAGGGGGTGAACATGAACAGACTGCCTGGTGAGTTAACAGAAGAGATGTGTGTTTGTACTTGTATGTACACTAGGAGATGAAATGCTTACCATGGGTCATGGCAGACATGTACACCTACAGGTGATGTCTGGTTCATAAACGATTTAAACAGATGGGACTGAATCTATAAAAGTCAGCACTAAGTCAGTCTTGAGTCAGCACTATAAAATACTTACTTGTATTGGGTGATTTAATTTTACATCTTAAATGTTGCTAATTTGTTCTTAATGATAATGATGATGCTGATTTAATAGATTCAAATGTAAATCATAACTCATATGTTACTTTGTTTGTTTGTGTGTGTATTTTCATTCACCTCATGATAGAATTAAGTATGAATGACATCATTATGTAATTATGCGATAGAACTGTGAACCACTTTTGAGTCGTTCATTAAAACTAACTGTCCAAAAATAACGGTTTATGGAAAAAATTAGCATCTACACTGGCGCTAACTCAGTACTGGGTTTTTGTTCCACTTTGTCTGAAAGAAGGGTGTATGCAGAGAGAGGGATTTTGGGGTCAGTTGGTGTTGTTTCAGCCTCCGACTTCTCAAACCTTCTGTCACCTGCTTATTGGCTTCTCCACAGCGCCTGAGGCCTTTCAAATACTTTGGAGTAATCTAGTCAATTCAGCATGTGTGTGCTGACTGCAACTTGTGTACATTGACCCCAGTGCCCTGTGCTTAAACCTCTTTGTGACGGAGTGCTTTGGAATATAGTGGAAATGGAGACTGATTCAAGCATTTTCTAGTGTGTATGGTCTATGCCTGCAGCCTGTTTTTAACTGGAACAACGCTCTTCAATGGTGTATTAAAGAGATAAAATATAAAATCTTTTTAGCATTCACAGTTCTCAACCTCATGATTTTTGAATCTTTTTCCTCTAGATATTTTGAGAAATGTCTTAATGGAAGTCAATGGGGACCAGTGTCGTTAACAACAATTTTTAAAATGTCTTCTTTTGTATTTAGCAGAAAAATAAAGTAATACAAAATGACTTTTTTATGAATTTTTATTTTTAGGTGCACTATAAATTCCACTAAGTGGAATATTAAATATATTTATATTTAGAGGTTTTCCTTCTTACTTAATTACTTTCTAAGTGTGGTGTTTTTAATTGTTGGGATGTTGTAATGCTGTGTAACATAGCAAAGTTGGTTTATTAGAAAGCAAAAGATGTGTCTTTTCATAGTTACTACTAACACTTTTATAGGGTTCCCATTGTTAATGACATCCAGGAAGGGTAAACAGTTAAGTCATAAATAAAAGATATTTGAAAAATACTGACTAACTAATATAAAAGTTTAAAGATTTCTGTTTAACAATAGTTAATAAAGGTCAACTCCTCAGGCATTGAAATTCTCCTAGTTGAAGAGTTATAGTCCAAATATATCTAAATATAGAAACTCTCCATTCTGTGAATCAAAAACAAAATGGATTTTAAGACACATGGGACTTCTGTTAAGGGAGTGTGGTGATGCTTTCCAAGCCGGAGTGTGTACGTGTGCAAGTGTAATGGTTTTACTCGCCCTGTCGACCCTCCGTATCTCTGATCCTATACTGGAGCCCTGCCCATTTCATTAGCATGAAGGGAACACTGAGCTCTGCTTTAGCAGTAATAACCCTACCCGTACGGCTCTACAGATTAATCTAATACCTCACCGCTTCATACACAACAAGCCCCCACCACCCACACTTTCTCTTTCATCACTCTGTTTGCATCTGTTCTGCCTGTCATTGAAAGAATCCAGTTGTTTACTCTGTATTTTACAGTTTCTTACCATGTACTGATCATGTTTATGTCTACAACACCTGAGTCAGATTTTAGGCCCGGTCAGTGATGTATACAGGTTCCTCCTTTAGGTGGTTTATGGCTGCGTGTGGCTTACTGGACATGTCAAATTTACATGTAGACTTGTGCAGCTGTACCCTAAATTAACTTCTAGTTGGACGGGCAATTGTTTAAAATGCACTTTACAGGTTACTGAATAATTTGTAATTGTCAATTCTATCAGTAAAATCACGCAGTAGTCCTCCCCATATTCTTTTATGCACAATGATGATAACAGTGCTTATAATTTCTGTAAAAGCTGTGTATTTTATGATGCTAAATTCCAGATGGCTTATTACCAGATTATCAAATGACTGACTCATCCTGTGATCAGAACAGAGGCAGAAACAACATTCCTTTCCACACGTCATATACACCCGCACAAGCCCGCAGATTTCTGTGGAATTGAAGCATTTGTCGTTAATTTTGTTGTGTACATCCCCCAGCCCGTGCCTATTCATTTATAAAATATTTTGCCTATTTTGCTGTTTAAATACATTTCACAGGTTTTCCATCATTAACTGCGCAGAATAAAATCAGCAGATTCTATCTGGGAGTTTTTCAAAGGAACAACTTCATATTTAATTATTCTGTTTTTCTCACCTCAGGTTGGGACAAGCACTCCTATGGTTACCATGGTGACGATGGACACTCCTTTTGCTCCTCAGGGACTGGCCAACCGTATGGCCCAACCTTTACAACGGGTGACGTTATTGGCTGCTGCGTGAACCTTATTAACAACACATGCTTTTACACCAAGAATGGACACAGTTTAGGTAATAATCTATTATTATATTAACCTTAACATTATTGTCAAGTAAATTACAGTATTGGGTAATAGACTGAGCCTTTGTTTACTAGTTTACATGCTTGCTTATGTATTCTCTGCATTCATATTACTAAGCAGCTCTGAATTTTTGTGTTCCTCTAGGTGTGGCATTCACAGATCTCCCAGTAAGTAAAATGATCCTCTCTCAGATACTTGAAGATACAGCTCTGTCCAAAAGTCATGGAACGCATTAAAATATAGGATTCAAAAGATAATTTTAACCTGGAAATGATGTTTTAGGATTTTGAAAACATTTAAAAAATAAGTAGTAAGATGTAAGATTTGAGAAAGAACATTTGAGATTTCTAGGTCACTAATCAAATGTAAACAAATTTTTGACACTGACAATGTTAAACTTTCAGAGACATCAGAGACAATTTTTTAAACGTTCTTAAATTATGCTGATAACATGGACCACAAATGTTTCAGTCAATTTTATAACATTTCAAACTACTGTACATATAGGTTGTTGTTTATATTACATTACTATACATAAAATTAAGTGGTAAACAGCTTTAAATCAGATCCATCAAACAATCTTATTTTTACTGCCTGTCTCAACAATTCCAAAAAGATCTTCTAAGCAATCTCTTCTCTACTCTCTCTCTCTCTATATATCGCTTTCTCTCTTTGTCCTTCTCTGGGTCTGATTTCAGCCTAACCTGTACCCCACAGTAGGGCTACAGACACCAGGAGAGATAGTAGATGCTAACTTTGGCCAACAGCCTTTTGTGTTTGACATTGAAGACTACATGAGCGAATGGAGAGCGAAGATCCACAGCATGATTGTCCGCTTCCCTATCGGAGAAAGACTGGGAGACTGGCAGGCAGTGCTACAGAAGTAAGCAACCAGCATCACTATATACTAGCCAGATTCATTCTATACTAACTTAAAAACATAACATGATGTCGTTTGCATGCAATAGTTTCTGCATTCAGTAATAACATTTATTTTTGTTGGCATCTGCAGTATGGTGTCCAGCTATCTGGTGCATCATGGGTATTGTGCCACAGCGATGGCCTTTGCCACAGCCACAGAGACCATGATTCAAGAGGACCAAACCTCAATAAAAAACAGACAGAGTGAGACATTTCAACATTTATTTAAAGTCATCCAGTTTAGTCTATGTGTGTGCCTTGTATAGTTTGTGTCACTGGTAATGAGTTAAACAGGTCTTTCTATATTTTACTGCCACATCTCAAAACATTTGCTCTCTTGGTGTTTCACAGGAATACAGAAGCTGGTATTGGCAGGACGTGTTGGAGAAGCTATTGAAGCTACACAGCAGTTGTATCCCGGGCTGCTAGAACACAACCCCAATTTACTTTTCATGTTAAAGTGAGTGATTCTATAAGCACACACATTACCGCCTCAAGTGAAGTGCAAAAAGTGTTGTGTTCCCTTGGGATCACTAGAGCAAAATGTACCATTAACATCCTGCTCTGTGTTTCACAATGTGAGTGTGTTGAGATAACACTTGAAATAGAATTAGGCACTGCTAGACAACATTATGAAGAATAGGGCTTTTCTTATTAATAATCACACAGACGGGGTAAAAACAGGGTCATTTCTACTTTGAATGGAGTTGAAATTGTTGCATAAGATTGATACAGATTGAACTGCCTTTGACTTTGATAGTAATGCTTGAACGTTTGTCTATTAAAGTGTGTCTGTTCTGTGTTTAGGAAAGGGTATTGGATAGTTTTGTCTCCAGCTGAAGAAAAGTAGTATATTTGAATGCATTGTAGTACTGTCTTTTTTTCAATGTTGTTTTTGGATATAATTTACATTCATTCATGCTTTTTGTCAAAGTAGCTTGCAAATAAAATTAAACAATACATCTTTCATTTGACATGACCTTTTTTTATTTGATAGGTTTAACAGTGGCATTAATGTATATGCTTGTGTTAAAATCACAGTCACAAAATAATCACAGTATGATTTGACCAAATGTTATACAATACAATACAAGTTATATAATGTCGAGGTTTGTGGGACGGAGGCAGCTAACTCTTCTCTCTGTGATTGACAACAGTTGAATGACAGACAGACAGTTTAATGCATAGCTGAGTCAGCAATGTCAGTCAGGGGGCGAAATGGATGACAGGAACGCGGTTGTTAGGCAATTTATAAGATTGTCAGGTGTGAACTGAGTGTTTATTGTAGTATGTGGGTACGTCAGGTATCAGGTTGGAACAGTGATGTTGTTGTCCTCCCTCAGGTGTCGGCAGTTTGTGGAGATGGTGAATGGTACAGACAGTGAGGTACGGTGCTTTAGTGTTCGCTCTCCTAAATCCCAGGACAGCTACCCCGGCTCTCCCAACGTGAGCCCACGGCACGGAGCCACCAACACTCACTTGCACAGCACAGGTAACCAACACACACATCTAACTCTGTACAGCATCAGTGTTACGTTTAATAAATACAGTTAGTTACTGTGAGTGAGGCATTTGAGTGAATCTTACAAAGAAACGTGCGTCTGACTGTCGTGATGTATACTGACAAAATTATTAGAAAATAAAAGTGTACTTTGTAATATTCATTTTTACATGGTTTTCTGGCATAAGGAGTATGTGCTTAATGCTGCAGTCTGTAACTTTTTTTGGTTAAACATTAATAAACATCAGTTGTTGAGCAAGTACATAACAACACTGTTTAAGATCCTCTTTCTCATTACTTTACCCTAATTCACAACGGTAAGCTTATAATAAAGATTTGTTTATTCATTTTAGTCAGGTTCGATTTTGCTGTAAATGTCAGTTTGACATTATTCGTACATTATGTAACTTGCGGTTTAATGTTTCAAACCGAGATGAAGATGGAGAGACTAAAGTTACAGATTGCAGCTTTAATATTCATGATACAGTAGTACAATTCATTAATGAATTGTTGATTAGTATCATTAATGATACAGTAGTACAAAATATATGTCCTAAAATAGACTCTTTTTACAAAATATTTTTTGATTTTGAGGTTAAAGTGATTCCAATATGTCTTAACAGTTTTCTTAAGACTCACCAAAGATCCATTATAACCACACTGAATCTGTGAGGAGTGAAATCTGTATCACTGTATCAATAACTAATAAATAAATAATACAATAATAAAATTGTAATAGCCAAAATTAAATTAAACCAAAGCAACTTACATAGACCTGAAAGACTGATTATTCACTTTCCGTATAGAGCTTCTTGCTCAATTTTGTGGGTGCTGATTTCATACAGGTCTGCTCACGAGTAACACACAGTCATACTAAAAAATGTAATAGATGGTCTATTGAATCACTGACATACCAGTGGGCTGGATTATACAGTTATAATTAATCTAATAGACTTTCATTCATACTGTGTCTTCTGATGGTTTTCTCTCTCCTCATGACATAGGAGCAGACAGTCCCACATGCAGTAATGGGGTCACCCCTCCTAACAAAAATAAGGGCCACAACAAATACACAGGTGTAAGCTCCGCCTCCTCTTCTCCATCCTCCTCCCCCTCATCCGTCAATTATTCAGAGTCAAACTCAACTGACTCCACCAAGTCACAGCCCCACAGTGCCACCAGCAACCAGGAGACTAGGTCTGTGTGTGCGAGTTTGTGTAATAAAAGTTATGACGTTATTGATTTATTATATCATGGAATATAAGCCTAAGATTTATCTCTATCTGGAGGGTCTAACTCTGTTTTAATTGACAGTGATAGTGAGATGGAGATTGAGGCAGAACACTACAGCAACGGCGTGGCAGAAAGTTCAACACGCATTATGAATGGAACATACAAACACCAGGAGATCCTGCAGGCGGATGACAGCAGTGTCGGCAATGGAGTAGCAGGTACAGAAATCGCTTCCAGCCTGAAAATGCATCTACTTTTCTGTATTCTACTTACTGCTCATTCATTCTTCATTCTGATGTGTCTGCTTCTTTCTCCGTTCTGTCCTTTCATTCTCCGTGAGAGCTGCTAAATTCAGCTCTTCTATAATTCAGCCTATTAAATGTTTTTCCAAGGTTACAAAGAAAAAAGAGTGATCTTGTGGTTTTTTTATAGTAGCCTGACATCCACTGCTTAATCATTGTTGGGATGTTTTTAGGCGTGTGACTTTGCTTCGAAGACATTTGCATTGTTTGTTTATTTAAGCGTTATTTTATTCAACCTTTAATTGTTTTCTTCTTTTAATAGAAAATCATGCTGGTTTTCATGAAAACATTTTCATGAAAACTAGTGCACCGTTGAACTAAACAAACAAATGCAAATGAACATCACATTATCTTTGCAGTGTTTATGTTCCCCAGTGATTGTGTTGCTGGCTTGTTAAACAACTTCTAATTAATAAAATAACGCAACACAATCTCAAAAGAATTCATACATTTTACAAAGGTGCCAGATCGTACAATCTCATTCATACATTTTAGTATGATTTGCACCTAAAATGAACATTAGGGTTAGGGGCGGGCCTTTATCTTAGCTTTTTTCTAATAAGGATATGTTTTTGAACGATTCGCATCATACACATTTATACGAAATAGCCACCCTTATAATACATGTGAGTACGTATTCCAGTACATGCTCATATAAGATCAAGTTGAATGCTAGGTGAGTTTACCCAGCAATACAATATTGTATCACAAGAAATATTTATATTGTAAGAAATACAATTTTAAGCTATACAGTATGTGCACAGCTTATAGTGAATCACGCAAACATGTTTGTTTTGTGCTAGATGACAGCTGCACCTCCAGACAGCTGTGTGGAGGAAACCAGGCGGCCACAGAGAGAATGATCCAGTTTGGCAGAGAGCTCCAGGCCCTCAGCGAACAGCTCTGTCGCCAGTACGGCAAGAATGCCACTCACAAAAAGATGCTGCAGGTAGGAGTTGTGGAGGAAACGAGGTGGACGGGAATCATCAGGAAATTTTAACATGATGGAAATGTTTCAGTGGAACTTCATTTAGTCGCCCTATGTGGGAACCCGAATGAGAACTATGAAAATTTAAATGAAGATGCCTTTTTTAACCATCGTTAAATACACTGAATATTGATGAAGTGTTTCATTTGAACTTCATACTTCATGTTAATCAAGCAATACAAACAAACTTTACTTGGAGAGATTGTATCAGACAGACCCCTGCTGAATGCTATGCCGGTACATCCTCCTGCTTGTTTCTGATGATAATAGACACATTGGAAGTGTAAAGGTCATTAGCTCAGCAGGATGCAGTACACTTAAATCCTCTGTTCCCATTGGCCGGTGTACATATCTGTCTGTCTGCATGTGTTTAGGATGCATTCAGTCTGTTGGCGTATTCAGACCCCTGGAATTGCCCCGTGGGCCAGCAGTTGGACCCCATGCAGAGAGAAGCGATCTGCTCCGCTCTCAACAGCGCTATTCTGGGTAACGCTTCTTTGACGAGATCAAAATCCTTGTGAACAGGCCTAGATTTTAATGTAACCATAGTAACACGAGGCAGGGAAATGAGCGTGTAAAGTTCTTTTGATATTTTCATCTGTCTTTTATTGTTGTAATGGTTTATTATCATCACTCTTGTGTTTGTTTAGAATCTCAGAACTTGCCCAAACAGCCTCCTCTCATGCTGGCTCTGGGTCAGGCCACTGAGTGTGTGCAGCTGATGGCCAGGGTCCGCTCTGGGTCCTGCTCCTTCGCCAGAGTTGACAATTTTTTGCACTAGCCCCAGTCCAGGTAAGAGCACACGACAGATGTCATCCGGCGCTGTTCATCTTACATTGTTTATCTGTTATCCAGTTTTTTAACAGAATGAAATGCTTATGCAGTAGATAATTTGTGTAACCACGTGTGTATTTTCCTCAGGCAATGTTCAGGACAGCTAAGATGAGGACTTTCCAAGTGGTTGCCATGACAAGAGCACGCGTTTGAATTGGTGTGTCGCTTGCCGAACAGAATGAATAGCAAACATGAAAGGAGAGGCTTCTTTTTAATTTAGTATTATCAAATACAAATTGTGTGACACTATTTAAAGATAATTAATTATTCTGTTTATCTAGTCATTTTTATTTTAGTTTCTATTTTGTCCGTTTGTTGTGCTCATCATGAAACAAATCAACTTCCCAGTTTTTCATGGGTGGATTCAGTGCATAGTATTTCAAATGTACCATATCAAGAATACACATAGTGGTAAGTTCCTACTGAAAATATGAGCTACATACTCTGGTTTCTCAGTCAGAGCTCAGGTATTTAGACAAAGTTTTGTCATCCGAGTGGGATGTTCACAGAAACAGATGTTGCTTTATCAGACCATACTGTGGTTTTTAAAGCAGGTCCTTTTCTATGTACAAGCAAAAGATTTGTTTTTGGTTGACTCAATCTCATCCTGCCCCTTTAGGAAATAGATATTCATGTTGGATATGTTGGAGTTTCATGTGACTTGAGATGTTTTCATTGGAGTACTGCAACACAGGGTGAGATAATGCATGACTCCTTGCATCTCATCTTTTAATCTACCTTAGCATCTGTGGCACCAGCACGAGTTCGACACAATCACACAGTGACGACGCAAACTTGCCTTTGGGTCCAATGTAGGTGAATTATATTTTGAACTAGGCTATATACCTTTTCCCGAAATGATCTATTTTACTGATATTTTACCATCTTTATAGCAGTGGGTATCATGCATATGCAAATATGTTATTTTAAGTTAGGTATATTAAAGTTAACGTGGTTTTCTGATTTTGTGGCTGTACCAAATAAAAACGTACAAGTTTCTGACAATAAATTTTAAGGTCAGTGGTTTGATTATCGACATGCTCCACTGAAGCTTGCAAACTAACTTCTTATACTAATTCTGTAAGTTTTATAGTGTCACTGTGTTGATATTCCTTCTGTTAGATTGACAACTACAGACAGACTCCATTTCAACGTTTGTTATTGGTTGTTTCATTGGCTGTTAAGTGCTGTTGTTAAAAAGTTTCGTTACCGTTGGATGCACTGTACTTCAATGAATGCACTTGGCGCATTACTGTATCCGTCTACCTCTCGTCTTCAGTAATGGAGGGGCAGAAAACTTGCTACGTGCAAGACAATTGACTGACCCAGGGTTCTTACAAATAAACAAAATACGCTAACAAAACATGTATTTATTTAGTAATTAGAACATCTCCTTTAAACACAGTTGTCTTTGTTGCTCTAGAGCTTCACCGCAACCTCATATCAGTGCCGTTGTTTTGTTTATCCCCATCGATAATCTTTACTTGGCCTTTATAAGTGTGATATTAACAATAGCTCAGGCACTTAATGCTACAGTCTTTTACGTTCTTTTAGTAGCTTGTGTTTTATCTGTTGGGTGTGACATCACTCCCATTATTTTTAATCTGATGGTCCATGAAGGAAAAATTGTCAATGAGTCCCACACGTCGACCCAGCATTTCACCAGCCAGCGCGCCACCGTGGTGTTGAATGTAGCTTAGACGATTTACTCTCGTTCCGTTTCCCAGGTTTTGCTGCTGGCCATTATGAGATTGTTTGTTACATTCCCTTACCTTACACCTGCTTTCATACTTCAGTTATACCTCATTTACTCTTCGGACAGTGCTGTCTAGTTTGTTTGATCATGTCAGGTATTCATACAGAGGGTCTGTGTAGTGGTTGACCTGAGGTCTGGAAGGTCATAGAGGTCCCAGGGTCACCGGAAAAGAGCCGGTTGACCTTTCCATCTCTGGAGCTACATCATGAAAATATGAGCTTAAGCAAAGAGTAAAATCACAGATCACACTTTACATCCCACCGTATTTGTTTTTATTAGTGTATCTGATTCTGTGAGGCCTGATCCTTAATGTTTTAGTCATCTTATTAAAACATTTCACTCAAGTAGATGGATCAGTCTGATCATTACATGGTGGTAAATTATTGCATGGGAACATCATGTGTACCTTTATGCACAGCCGTTATTGTCAGAGTTTAATACAAAATGGCTGTATAGAGAAGAGCTTGTACTTCTACTGACCTGTAAGTTTTAGATCTTTGGTCATGGGACGGCTCTTTAATGCCAGATATGTTTTGGAACTCGTCGTAGTTTAACCACCTGAAATGTATAATGTCGTTTTACAATATTCCATCTTAGAAATTAATACTGGCTTTACATAGGGACCTGCGTACATATATGGAAGGAAAGAAAGTAGCCAAAATCCTTCACGTCAAGATCTTCTGTCACATGGTGATATTTCTGTTTCCAGTGATGTGGGGCAGGAGAAATGGAATGGATTACAGCAAGCTGTGCACAATTTAATTCTGTTATGATTTTAAGTTTATTTTAGTTTTATTTTAGCAATTGTGAAATGAGTTACCCTCTACTTAGCATGAACCTTTAAAAACCTTTAAAACAACATAAAAAATAAAAATAATAAAAAATAATAATAAAGAGACATACCTATGTACTGGAAACATGATAAAGAAATATTGTACTCATTTAATTTTGACAGAATTATTTTTATTAAAATACACATCCATGAGCATATGGTGTCTGTCTTTTGTATCATTTTGCAGTTCTTTTCATTGCATGTCTATAGACATTTCGTATATAGTCAGGTTTTGCATTATGAATTAATTGTAAAGCAATATTGTCTAAGATGAAATTATATAAAATTCAAATCTTACTAATAGAAACCGGTATTGCGGATAGTAAATAGGCCTATAGGATATCTGGGAATTTTTTAACAGGGGTTACTTTGATTGAGAAGTTTGGATGCTGAATGTATTATTCTCGCACACATTAATCTGTATCACTGTTGTTACTTTAGGCATTAACAATGTCAACAACATTTTACACGAAAAAACATTTGGATCATCAACAGTAACCGCCGGTTTTTCCAAACATTTAGTAGTTTTTGTAATATTTTTAATCTCGTACTGTTATTGAGTCATTCTTTAATTGTTCATTGTGCTATAACTAGTTACAAATTCGGTTGCGCTGTTACGTGAATCACGTGATCTGCTGGGTAACTATAGAAACACAGTTAAAGTCATGCACAGCATCAGACAGCAGAGGGCGCCAACTCCCTCCATTCAGAGCTCTGACATCGCATTGAAATCATAAAGTTTGGAGTTACATGACTCGAATGTTGAGATCTTGATGAGATGTTGATGAGTTGGTAATTAAAATTATGTTTATTTTATTTCATTAGAAAAATACTATATTTTTAAAGAAATGCTTTTAAATGCATTACTTGAAGTGAATAATGAAGAAAAAACAGCCAACAGAAGCTGCCTCCTTACCTTATATAAAGCCTGCTTAGATAAAGCCAAGAGTAAATTTTAACTGATTTTAGGCCAGGGGTGATTACACCGAATGATAAAATATAACATGTAATTAATGTATTTAGGATTTTCGTAGTTTCAACATGTTTCCTATAGTTACATGATGTTATGTTATGAGTTCACTATATTATTCTACAATGTAGAAAAAAGTGATAAACTTTTGAACAGTCGTGTAAAGAAGTCTTTGTACTGTGTTTATATTATAACTTTTTCACATATTTTCCATAAGATTAAAAAACAGGAATAAAAACATTATCATTCAGTCAATTCTCATTTAGGGAGGAAAGTTGTTTTAGAAAGTTTAGACAACTTCTCACATATGTTAAATATACATGACTAAAAGCTGACTTTAAGCTTATTATGAGTGAGCAACCTTGCAGGTAATGACTTTACATTTGACACATACATGTGAACTGCATTAGACGTGTTAAACACTTCAATTACATCATTTAAATAATAATGTCAAAATAAACTTTAAATACTTTTATTATCTTGATAGAACATTTTATAATCATCGTATAACATTCACAGTATTGTACATCTTGATCCATCTGATTATAATAAAAACACACGTTTCTAAAGATCTGTCGAATCTCATTCATATTGAGAAATAGAAACCTCCTCTCCAGAATTCTAATATACATACAAAAGTACAAGAATAAGAAAAATACTTTCCATATTATACACATATATAAAATGCTCTTTTTATAAAAAGGGCTCCTAGTATACAAAAGTCTCCATCATTTCATATTTCTATTTATACATATACATTAACATACACAAAAAAATAATGCTCATGTGGTATTATTGGTGCTCCGATTGTGTGCTGTTCTGTTTGTGTGTAGATCAAAACATTGTCTGTTTGTATTTATGAGAGAATATGCATCACTTTCCCAGTAAGAAATCCAAGTCTGGGTTTCCTCTACAAAAATCAACAATAAAACTAAATTAAATATAGTCGCCAAAACAGGGCAACTGTTCTCCAGAAGTCACCCTCCGGTTTCACTTGTCATTGACTGCTCATAACAATGTTGTTGTGATTCGCTAGGTGTCAGTTTTGCCAATGTTATGTCTAGACCTGTTTAAATAAACTATGTTTTTCTTAGACTCAAGGCTACTGTAGTAATGTTACTTTTGTGGTGAAATAACACGTCATTTTCAGATCAAGTTAAACCAGAAAGCGCTTAGCAGATGAGCCTACACCTCTTTAATCACACCTATCAAATGACATGTAAAAATTGGTTCATGATTATAATTTTCACTGGCATCTACTTCTAACCAAATACTTAAAAACTAAATAAATATATTAGTAACACATTTTACTTGATTTATCCCCGGATATAATTTTACCTCAGTAGAAAGGACATGTAAAAATAAAAAATAGCCTTCATCTAAAGCACATGGTTTGACAGACAGCCTTTGAAGCCCTGGAAGGCAGGTATCTCCACAGTCTAAACAAGCATTCACATGGGAAACCATTGCCTTAAGCAGACTCTTCAATGCTCAGGTCTGTTAGACATTAAAGAAACCAATATGTGGCTCCTGACATAGACCGACGGTGTCTACCTCTCTGCCATTTCTGTAAGATTATACTTTAAAAATATGATTGAACACACACATACACACCATGGCAATGAAAGCCTCACAGCTTTGGCCATCAGGAGTGAACTGTGTGAAAAAAGGTCCCAATCTGCAGAATTGTGGCCTTTCCAAACATGAAAGGAATTTCCTTTTTTCTTACAGAAAAACAGAAAGCACACAAGAGAAACGGACAGAGGTCAAGATTTTTTTTGAAGTTACACCACTCTGCCCCCGGTTAAATATATAGATTCCTATTTTTCCGGAGGGGAGAAAAATAAAACACGGCAAGAAAAATGGACTGACGTGACTTACGTATCTGAAGCTGTAGAGCAACACTTTAAGATCGAAACTATTTTACAAAACATAACAGCAGATGAGAAAAAGGCTATTTGTGTCAAACATGTATGAAAACGTATGTATGAAAGAGTCGGTACAACATTTTGTGTGCATTTTATGAAATTATAATGATGCAAATGTTAAAATGTGCCAACATTGTATAAACACTGGCCTTTAAATTACCACAATGGGACTGGAAAAGCTAAGAGAAAATGTGTTGTTTCATATGTCCTGACATATTTGCAGGGCCAATTCACAAAGGCAGAATGGTTTTAATGCTACACTTTCTGTGTCAGAGATGCGCACATCAGAGATTTTAATGGGTTATGAGATGATTCTCAAATAACACCGTTTTAAACTCATCATGTTGGGTCCATCTTAGATAAAAGAAACTGTGGTCAGTATATATGAAGTGCTATGAGCAATCTAACATAATCAGTATTTTAACATTCTGCTTCTTTACTTAATCCATCATCACCATAATAAAAAATGTGAGATGAATCCAGAGGTGATGTAATCCCCTCGCATGATGTGCAAACGTTAACATTGGGCATCCAGTAGTACGTAGCGCACTTTATTCGCAGTGTTTGTGAGCTGACAGACTTGTCTGAGAGTTTCACAGGTGTGCGAGATGAATAAAGTTGTTCAAACATACACTAAGGCGAGATAAGTGGAGAGCCATAAGGCACTCAATCACACACCAGCGAGTGTATTATGAATCACGTGTTGTTTTGTGACAGTAATGGCAGAAAATTAATTGTTAATAATATAATAGTTATCTCAAAGTTCCTTCATTTTCCTTCATAAATGTGCATTAAGTCGCCATTTCACAACGTAATAAAGTTCCCATCCTCTCGCATGCTTTCCTGGCTGCTGCTCGTCTTGGTGGGGCTGCCGTTGTGCGTAGGCGTGGTCAGGGAGCTTAATGAAGCCTTGCTGTCTGACAAAGAGCTGCTACTGGGCAAGGAAACACTTTGTGGGAGTGGCCTGTGCGTGAACGCTCCTGACGACAGGGCGTTACCGTGGCTGCCGTTGCCATTAGTCATACGGTGTGGCATGTATGAAAGCAGGTTGTCATTCTCTATGATGAGATCGGTATCGTCATCACTATCTCCCTCGGCCACGCTGTTGCTGTTGCTGTAGTGGCTAGCGTTCTGTGAGGCGGGGCTGGGGGCGGAGTCATGAGAGAGAGCTGAACCTACAGAGCCAACTGAACTGTTGCCAGCAGAGGTTTTACTGGCACGATGCATGCCGTTGGTGCGCTGATTAGCAGGTTTCACAGTCACAATAAGGTTGTGGCTGTTGGCGACCATCATGTCAGTGACCTGATCCAGTGACTTCCCTGCCACATCGATACCGTTCACCTCCAAGATCTCATCGTTCACTCCCAGCAATCCTGTGCTTTCGGCCAGGCCACCCTTTACGAGGCGTGAGATGAAGACGCCCGGGACTTTCTCTACTCCTTGGGGAGTGATGCGAACGCTGACGCCATCCCGGATGTAGAAGCCAAGAGGTTTGTGGGTGCCGTGCTTGTGCAGACGAACACGGAGATGCGTCTCCGGCAAGATGTCTACGTCTATGATGGACGAGATCTGACGGAAATCCTGTGGAAGGCCGATGAGCAGCGATGGTTTGGACTTTTGCTGTGTTTGACGCAGACCTAAGCCCTTTTTTCTTCTCTGGAGAGACCCGGATGGGAAGGGTACGGTGTCATCTTCATCTGAAGAAGAAGACAGAAGGAGAGAGGGCATTGGTTAGACACAAATCAATCATAAAAATAAATCAATTCACCCTACATCCTTAAATGGATAACAGTGTTGAATACGATTAGGAAGTGCTTATTGCATAAACAAATTATTTAATTTATTAACCTCATAACTGTCACTTAACATATTAAGCATACACATGAACATGCATTATCTGAAATACAAATTTTTTTTTCAGTATTTTTTAAATGAACTTTTTTTATGTTTATGAAATTGTGTCTAATATTTATTCTCGAGTCTTAGACATTTGATTAATACACAGTTTGCAAGAATTAGATTAGAAATCAACTATGAAATATTAAAGTGAATAGTAAAATAAAAGACAGTTAACAACAGGTTAAATTCATTATAATCAGTCATGTCTGACCATTCTTATTACAATGTGTAGTTTAAAATCCACCTTATAAAAGAGTTTCTTGTTATAAGTGTTATACAAATTAGAGAAACCGTTATTTAAGATGCTTCAGAAAAACAAAACTGAGACTTTAAATGGGCTATCTTCTCCATCTATCCAATTTCTTCAGTTATAAAGAGCTCTACAACTTCACACAAACACACAATAGTTTGTCCTGCAAGTTCAAAGAGATTTACTGCACTTTACTGGAATAAAACATGAATGCAAACCACTTTACAAAGATCTTTATTGCCTTTTACCATCTGTCCTACTATAATCACAGTGACCTCATTTACACAACCGTCTCTCTATAAATCACTTTTGCCTCATTCATTAAAAAAGGAATCAGTATGATATTGAAGAATGTTCATATTGAGTACATTTAGAAAAAAATAGAGATGATCATAATTAAAACAATAGGAGTGACAGTCATGGATGGATGAGTGAACAAACAAGGTACTTGTAATAGGTCAAGGGTCATGAGACAGAATGAGCTTAAAGCCAGATTAATCAAAGCCTCTCTCTGCTAGCACATTATATTCACTACATGTACAAATCACAGCAGATTCATTTGACAAGAAAAAGAAAAAACCTGAGACTAACACATCTAACATGGAGAACATAAAGCTGAGAAACTGGAATGTGGTGGGAGGTAATGCATGAATGTTTTTGGTTATTTTTAAAGAGCAGCAGGGGTTTTGAGCGTGACTCTTTTTGTGATTATAAGAGCACAGCCTGCTGGGATTAGAAATATCAGGAAGTCATCAACACCTTCCCCTCAGTCTGCTGACTAACATTAAACTGCATGGGTGTGATTAGGTTTTTTGTAGTATGCGGTTCTACAGCCTAATAATAAACAAACATACTGATGCTTGCCTGCCCAAAATGGCTGCCACATTGCTATTGCTGTGTAATTTCTAACATGTTCCGCTTGATCTTATAATCCAATCCAACTGTCACTGTTCCTCAGGAGGAACACGCATGTTATTTTACTATTCACTTTAATATTTCATAGTTGAATTCGAATCTAATCATGACAAACTACATACTGATGGAAAGGTTTAAGACTCAAGAATAAATATTTGACAAATTTTTATACCAATAAATATTAACAAAAAATGTATAAAAAATGTTGATGTTAATAATATTTTTAAAAACACCTAAAATTAAAAAAATAAAACAATTAAATATCTAAAACTGTAGTTTGAATAGTGCATTTTCATGTGTATGCTCAATATGTGCAGTGACAGTTATCAGGTTAAAGTTTCTTGGTTTAGTAAAATTTCGAACCATCTGTGCCATCTAAAAGAAACGGCCCAGCATGCACCTCTACAAGTGATCTCATGATAGGGGATTAAATGAATAAGACTGTAAAACTGCAGGTTTGTCTTCAGAGTAGATTACCAGCTCACATCTAATTAATTGTCAGCGGACCCCAGGGGTGATGGGCAGTGAACCCTGACCCTCGTGCTCATGTGAAGGACCATGCTTAGCAGATGATAACACAGGACAGCAAGCAAAGACAATAGACATAAAGCCCAGAATATGTGTATTTGTGTGAACATTTTGCAGTATTTTTCGCTGTAAGTGACTGCCTACAAATGGGTGTGTTCGTAAAAGCTATTAGTTTAAATGATGCTTATGTAGTATGCAACACACACAGCTCCCTGCCTGTCTGGACATCAGTACATTAGACTGCCTGGACCCCTACAGAGACCAAGACAGTCTTCGTTATTAAACCAGCTGAGGGGCTAAAGAGAAATCCTGATGTGCAAATTCTGTCAAATTTTGTACATGTCTGATAACGTAGTATCTTGTAAACACTATACTAAATACTGAAATGACGTGATGTATTGCTTAGAGATCAGAGGCTAATGCACAGAGCTCTCAAGTCTGATTAAAACACACCATCTCTGATCTAACCCACACACACACAGATGATGCCAAAAAAAATCACCGCTGTCTATAGAGATTGAAAACCCACTCATCCCCCACAACAACAGTGCATCTCAAAACATTAATCACTTAACCTGTGTGTCACATAACCACAAAATACAAGTAATCAAATGACCCACTTATATGCAATGCGTTTCCACAGCAACCACGCATCAATTCTGCACACCTGCCAGAGGAGTGTTGTGATGGAGTTTTGGTTTGGTTCATTCGACTGCCATGCATTTTTAACTCTGCAGCCGACGGATGTAACAACGTTACTAAACCATTTATCCGATTAAGCTAGTCTGAAAAACTAGAGGATTGTATTACCAATAACCACACGCAGTTCAGACAGAGGAAGACTGTTTTCCGAAAGAATTCTGGTTCTCCCCCTTGTCTGCACCCCTCTCAACCTGATTAAAAGACTTTTTAAATGTGTTTTTACTACATGTTTTAAACTGAAGTTTCATTATCCTTAAATAAACAAAATAGAATGAAAGAATTATAGTTTAATAAGCAGGACTGATTTTAATTCAGAAATGGCTCTGAGAGAATTGACATGTGCATTTAGCAAATTCAAAAATGTGTCACTGATTCAAATCGATAACATGATCTTTCTGAATGATTCATTGCAAGAACAAGTTCATAAAAGTATTTTGTTAGTGAATTAGACCACACAAGTGAGAGCAGTCCTCGAAAATTACATCATGTTCCCATTATCTGCAAGAAATTTATTTCATCACATTCAAATAGATAGATAGACAGACAGATAGATAGACACTGTTTTTGTATTTTTCAGAGAAAGCAATTGCCTTAAACAAAAGTGAAAGGTGTATGCACAGTCCAATATCTGACTGCAGCCAAAGTCTTTCACAAGCACCTGAAAAATACAGTAAAAACATGAAAACGTCCTGCCAGGCATCTAAAGCCTCCAGGCACAGACTGAGCTGAGCTTTGTGAACATTGCTCTCTGGATTACAAAGACACAGAGAGACTTTAAAGATTTCCACTCGCCTCAGACACGACACACTATTCTAAACATCTGTGTCTGCAGACTAGATGTATACACACTAACTAAATAAATAACTCGAGCCATCATACTCATGGAAATCATTGTGTTTATTGTACTTCGGAAATTAAGTGTTGACTTGCTCTTCTGTATATTTGCTCTTATTTCTGCAACAGATTGAAGACTACAATAAAGTCGCACTTTTTCAGATGCCATTATACATAAAGGCACAAGACTACAGTGAATGACAACATACTGCACGACACCAATAGAAAACGTGTGTATAGTTCTCATCATCTCGATGCACTATCAGAATAATTATTTCCTCTCAGGTTCCTTGGTAAAGTATATTATTGTAGAACAGGATAGCTTATTGACTCAATGACACTATAGATGCAGGCATTGTGTTATGCTAGTATAAGGTAGCTTACTTACCCAGCGTTAACACCTAATAATGTGGTGTTATGGCAAAACTGGACAGCTTACTGACTGCGACATTGGAAGGTTATTAGTGCAGTCATATATCATGCGAGTCTCTCACCAGCAGGGAACAGCTGCTGTCTATTTGACTGTGCTCATGTGATACTGTTACTGTATTGAGAGACAACATATGTAATATAAACATGCTGTAATTCAACTGCTGCCAATCAATCACATTTTTAGTTAGTTAAACGTGTTATGGTGGTAGAAATGAAAGGAATATTTATCTTCAAATGGGAATTCTGTGACATTGTATGTAATACTGCTGATGCTTTCATTTGCTTAATGGGTACTGACTGACTCCACATCCTGTGGTCTGGTCTTCCAAAATGTCCTTTTGCCAGATTTTGGACAATGTTTTTTTTCTCTGTAGACCGAAGACAGGTACATAGCACAGGTGGACAAGCTTGTCAAGATGAATAAAACAGGATGACAGCTGAAGAGCAGCTGCTGTTGGCCAGAGACAATCAGACACCTGATGCTGTTATAAAGATGACGCGTGTGTTCACATGCTTGTCCACCTTTCTCTGGATCTCATTACCTTCTGTTTTTGCTAACAAGAACACAATTATTCATTCTGATTATTAATTATTGTACTTAAGTCTATGAGGAGTTTCATTAAATCCCACAGTACTGTCAGTGATATCACATGACATGTTATCATCTATCGCGAATCTGTGATGCAGGATGCGAGCTTAGTTCTGCTTCCGATCCCTCCCATCCCTCAACGGTTCAACCGTTGTGCTTATGGATCTGTTTGGGTGTGGCTGTCTACACGGGTTTACGCTCACACACACAAACATGATGCGGTGTGGACTGTCTGACCTCATCCTCTACTACCACCATCTGGAGACTAACCCTTAGCCATATGGTCCCCAGAGCAACGGCAATCCCCAACGACTAGAAAACATGAATAGATCTGAGCAAACTTTAGAGTGAACAATGAGCCACTTACTTTCTTGAGGCCAATAAACACAATGTTTTACGAACCCACATACTTCTATTCAGGCGCTGATGGTGTGTGTATCAGTGTCCTGATCAGATTTTATAATGTGTTTTAGTTCCATTGGGATTACATCATAGGCTGATGAGAGCGGGCTGTAATCCCAAATGATTCATATCAACATACAAGAGCAAATGCATTCACATGCACACGTACAGCATCCCTGTATCTGACTGCCATTGAAGGATTTCATTTTTAATATATTAAAACAAAAATTAACAAGCAGGTAGTGAAAAAAACTGTCTCAGCATTAAATGTAAAACACAGTCACGTGTCCATCTAAGAGCATTTTACAATATTTTTAAACTTGTCTCATCTAATCAGATTTCAAAGTCAAAAACTATCAGTTTTTAAAATATGGAACTGCATTCAAGCACACCGAATCAAAATACTTCCCCAAAAATATCTGCTCAGAGATAAACCGGCTTTTGTTTTACTCCCACCTGCTTGAAATGGAATTTTAAGTTCTTGCATTAAAACAAAGAATTCATCCATGTTCACTTCCTCCCTCTCGAGTTAATGAGGAAATACAGGTTCTGCTTCCTAATACTCATCCTCCCCATGACATCACTGAAATAAAAAAATGCTCTTCACTACTCAAAGGTCCACCTGTGTTCTCCTATACTACGATAAAAGTACAATAAACGATTATTCTCAGCACTATAGAGGAACTATATGAACAACTGATTCGCTCTACAATCCACATGTCATCACATGGCAGGTCAAGCAAGCATTCTTTTTGTTTTACACAAATGTAAAACACACCCTTGTATTTAGTACATTTCCATGCATGTGCTCAGACTGTAATATACCGCATATTTATCTAAGACGCATTTAAACACAACACAAACAACAGTAAGCCGTCGCATGTACAGTATATGACCCATCAACAATTTTTCATTTGTAAACCTTACTCACAAATAGCTCTATTAATAACCTCAGAATGACAAAACATGCGTGCCTCGTGTAGGGAGTGGTGCGTAGTATCAAAGACACGGTCTGAGATTAGCCGTAACCAGTTTAGCAAGTACACTGTTAAAAATGGGAGCAATGTCATCCCAGTCACTGAGTCTCTTTTAGTCTCTTTCTCTGCCCCAGCTCCAGAGTTTCTCTTTTACTCTGTTATCCACACAGTACCTTCCATTTGTATGGTTGTCATGGTGATTGGCAGTATGATACCGCACCTGTGGAGCAGACCGGTCGGCCCAACTCAAACCAGCCTTTGTTCTTTGATTTGCTCTCTGATTGCTTTTGGCCGACAGGTCAGTTGGGTTGACAAGACAAAGCGTACACTATGTCTACTGAAAAAACATGTAAATATTAGGGTGTGTTTACATCTGTCATGTAATAGCTGTAGTTATATAACATTTGGTTTGTTTTGATTTTTAAAGCAACTTTTAAAAACGATTTAAAGGGTTACCTGAAAATCATAATTCTGTCTTTATTTACTCCCATGTCATTTCCTGTTATATGTCTATGCATGAAACACGAAGAGATTTTTTGAAGAAGGTTTTTACATTTAACAAAATTGATAGATGTCGCAGGTGTAAAGTTCACAAAAGAAAAGTTTTGTGACTTGAAAAAAGAGTCACATGCACAACATTTATTCGGCTTCTATGCAGCTTTATATCACCATTATTTGTCCAAAAATGAAAAAGCTTAAAAAAAACATTTTGTGTCTCACTGTAAAAAATTTTTTTCATTTTTGTGTGTAATATTCCACTAAACAGGAAACAAAGACAAGCTATGAGTTGTGAAACAATAGAAGTAGAAACAATGTGAAACACAAAAGATACGATACACTCCCTTCACATATTTTTTCTCCGCCATCAGAAAGCGAATGCTCGGGTGTTTTTCTGATGTTTCCATATCATCCGAGATGTCAAAACAAAAACAGCATGCAAGGAGCATGTTACACAGACATGCCATCCAGATAACCCTGCTTCACTATACATAGCATACTCATTAAGCGTAGACAAGTGTGGGCACGAACACACACACAAATACACACACAGATCCAGGGGCCCTGGGGTGCCGAACAGCTGCTGAATCCTAAGATCATTGTGCACAGACAGAATGGGCATGGCTGGAAACATCTTTCCCATTTACCAGTTTCCACACTGTAGCCAATGGGATTTACACCTGCCTGCTATATACAATCTACGTCACTTATTAGCCAAAGCCACACTGCTATGTGCTAAATTTATTTAAAAAAAGTTGAGAAAAGTGCCATATAGAAAGAGCCTCTCGTAGAAGACTACAAGAAGAAGAAGATGGTGTTGGTTACTAATGAGACACGGTTATTCTTCAGTACAGCCTCATACAAACACACTTCACTATCGCCTCTGAGACATGACAACTACAAATAAAATCTCTTGGCTATGGGGTCTTTCTTGAAGTGCCTGTCTTCTTATTAAGGCATGTGTTCTCAGCGTGAGGAAAAACTTCTGTTCTTCATCTTTCTCGAGTTCTCTTGCTGTCTGCCACTGTAGTTGAATGTGGACCATTTTAACACAGACAACGACAGTATAGATGCATAACTGTTCACACCACAATTTAGAAAATAAGCAGACAAGACAAAGTGCACTTGTCCTCATACATCTCATCTAATGTTAAATAAATATATATTGAGCTTTCCCACTTCTTCTATTCGGTTTACAGGATTAAGAGAGGATGTACATGGATTTATCCACAACAAATATGCACAAAAGTCATATAAACCCTATTATTATCCAACGCAAGTCATTAAAAAAGAAGATAAAGAAAGACAAAGGGGAAAGAAAACAAAGAAAGAAATGAGAATGTTTGCTTTTTGTAATATACCTAATGACATTATATCCTGATTTTATTTGCCAGATAAAGGAGAGGAATTGGCTAGTAGTGTAGAAAAGGTGCTTTAGTGAAATAGATGATTTTTGTTGTCTTGCAGTATATGTATGACACAAAAAGGAAAAAGAGGAATGTCTCTGTTTTTGAGGGTAAACACTTCCATCATGCTGCTCAATCAACAAAGGATTCAAAAAGATTAATGACACTGAGAAACAAGGAGAGATTAAGTACCTTCATCTAAATGTATATTAAAATAAACCTAAATTTGATCAAAATTATGCCTCCCCCATTAGTCCTCCAAAGTTGCAAGGTTTTGTCTAACTGGTCCCCATCTGCCCAGTGAACACTCAATGCGATGAGCTCATGCTAAAAGCCAGATCAATCTCTGTCTCAATGCCCCATTCAGACTCAATTTAAAAGCCCCGATCGAGATATCCGGGTGGGGTCTAGATCTAATTAGAGACCTCTGATAATCCCACCAGCTCACGGAATGCATCACATCCGCATGTCCATCAATCCATGAACAACCAGTCTGATACGTCTATGGTCGGTCAAGAAACCTTGTTTAGATATTGAAATATCTGCGTTTGCTTCAGTGTTTATATTGTGTTAATGTCATTACTACTTATGCAGAAAGGATAGTTATATAAACCCAAATAAAGAGTTAAATATTGTCTTTAGTTCAAATAAAGCATTTACAAATATTTGTTTAATTTTGAAATTCAATAAAATATGAAATAGAAGTCACAACTGCAGTTATACTTTTCTTGACACATAAAAACTAACACACAAAAAAAGGTTTTATATCATTTTGGATAAAAGCATCTGCTTAATAAATAAATGTAAATGTAAATCAAGGTGAACAGCTTAATGTGTACAGCAGCTTTACCGAAGGGTGGACATTTTTGTACGAATACGCAGACAGCGTAGCGCTGACGTATTCAACAACAACATTCCTAAGAACGTGTCTAGTCAGTTGTTAGTTCCTGTTGTTTGCTTTCTTTGTAAAAAAAAATACATTAACTATTAGATGTTATGAAATAACATTGACCTGCAGTAAAAAGCTAATACACCTCCAACTACACAAATGACATAATATCAGTATCACAGTGTCACATAATCATCTACATACAGCCGATCCAAAAAGTATTTGGACATTGCAGTGAGACTTAACATATGCATGGCTTTGCATTATATTATAATAAAATATTAAGCCAAACTACATTCATTTTAAAGATAATGAGATTTAAATGAGAACTGTGGGATTCCAGCATACAAAGCATTAATGCCGGAGGCCAACATAATACAAAAGCCAGACTTTAAATGCAGATATATAAAAGAACCAGCTGACAACAACAGAAAAAAAGTCATCACAGCAAAAAAATACATTTCTCCAACAGCGCAGATGAAGCTGTAATCTACTGACAGCCCCCCTCGAGACTGGCCGCCCACCACAGCGATAAGCCCCCTCTGGAAACCTGCCCCCATCTTTCAAACAGGTCTTGATCAAACACATGCACACTTTAAGCCCAAAATTGTGCAGCAGGGTTCTTGGGGGATGTTGGTACAAGGATTGGGACAGAGGGGCTAATCTAAAACCCTCTTATTCTTTAAATAGAAAAACAGGCATTTGGTATTACTCTCAGGCACAAATAGTGAGATTGCCTTGTGTGGACAACAAAGAAACGCTTATCTAGAAAAACAAGCCATGAAATCCTGAAAAAGTGTGTGTGTGTAAATGCAGACAGGAGCAGGTACATTCTGGAACATCTCAACACTATAAACTTGCCTGAGAAAGTAGCTATAGATAGATGAAAACATTCACTTTAGGACATGCAAACTGATATTTCTGAGCAGGAGTTGGAAAGCAGAATTGAGTTTCTTGGCTTACTACCCATAATGCACTTCTGCCTCTGATGTTTGGCTCAGACAGATACGTCTACTCTTCAAAGGCTGTGCCAGTCCTGATGCCTGACTGAGTGTGTTGACTGCTCTCCAACTTATTGTTTAAAAATGCTGCAGAGGTTTCTCTTTTGGTCTGGTTAATGTATGCGGTTTCGCACATTAATTTGAGCAGTAAACCCTGTGCTTGTAATAAAAAGCCACACATTACTGGCTGCACATTATGCAACTTATAATATTTGTTTTCATACGCATGCAATAAATTACATTATTCATACTGTATGCAACCCCACATGGCAGTACACTGGTAATTAAAAACAAAAATTACAGTAACAATTATGTTATTTCTTACATGCCTCTGATTTCTCACCAAAGGGTGTGTAAAAGGTTTGTCTGCATAAAACTTATTAAATATGAAGTTTCTCATTACAGCATTACTGTGTAAACATAATGAGGTCCATCTGTTATGCAAATTGGGATTATGTAAAACCAGAGTATTATTTCTGTCTCTTTCCCACACAAAGCACGATTGTAAAAGGTTTATCCTCTTTCCACATTTTGGCTCTGCTTTTATGTTTCTTTCTCTCTTTGTTTTCTGTCTCACCATACAGTTGAAATGTCTAAATAATGTCCCTGGTCCCAGGTCAAACTCAAGGCAACCCTATGCTCAAAAACACTCTCACCCCCTCCCATCCCATCAGCAACCTGTTTGGAAAGAACTCACCCTGCCTAGTTTTTACCAAAGACAGTAGTTCCTGTTGTAATGCACCTGCCTTTGCACTGCATTCCTCCCATTTGATCTTCTCATCCAACCGTTCATTAACACAGCAGTACATGTGCACCTGCACTCGTGTGAGAACTTTCTCAGATGAGGAACTGCCACAAGCATCTATGTCTAGACTCTTTCAGACAAAATGCCCATGGCTCTTCCGCTAATAGAAGTTATTTCCACAATAACTCAAAAGATGACATGCAAGGTTACCGTAACTTAGAACAGTCCATAGCTGTAATCGCTTTTCGAGATTTAATGTTTGATAAGTATTGACATAAATGTTTGACATAAAACGCAACGTTAATCTGATTTAATCTCTTGTTGAATAAAATCGTTCCACTTTTCAATTACGGCAGCCTTTTAAAACTCAGAACAATGGCATTCAGTTTCTTTCTCAGTGAATAAGAACGGGTGGCGTAAACAAACAGAACAATGAAATAAGGAAGAAGAATTTGACAACGAGAAAAACATTCTTAATAGCGTTCCTCAATGCTGCGGTTCAGATTCAGCTTTGATAAAACTCACTGTGATATGACATTAAGGATGATTAAGTAATAGAGAGAGAGAGAGAGAGAGAGAGAGAGAGAGAGAGGAGAGAGAGAGAGAGAGAGAGAGAGAGAGAGAGAGAGAGAGAGAGAGAGAGAGAGAGAGAATTGAGATGAGGGTGTGGGCTCCATCACTCCTCCACACAGCTATCAGACTCAGCACCTCGAGGCTGGCGCTGTGCCAGAACAACCATGAAACCGAGATGGGCCTGACTGGCACCACCTATGCTGACACCCACCTATTAAAACATCTCATCACAGCACATAACAGTTTTCATGCACAACTGCCAGGGTGCTTTTTTATTCCCTCTGGAATAAAATAAGGTTAATGTCATATCACAGCTAAAATAGTCTGTGTTCAATGTGTGCAATCTTTGTTTCTCTCTCATATATACAAACACCTACACACACATATTTGCTAAGCTGCATGAATTTCTCTATCCCATATGTGCAGTAAAATCATTTCACCTGAAAGCAATTTTAGCACCACCAAGAATCTTTAAGAATCTATAGACCCATCAATCTTTATGCCCTGGCCTGACTTTGTTAAGTTGGATGCTAAAGGTCTGTAATTCTCTGTGCCTCCACACATCTATTTAACTTTCCATGGTACATACAGTACAGCATCTTACCTCTCTTTTGAATTATAATCCGAAGCAGCGGACTGGCTGAGGACAGTGCTTTGTGGAAGTTGTCATCATTGTTGATGGGAAGTAGATCTCCATGAATGTCGGCGTATCCCAGCAGCACGTCCACTCCGGGGATCCGATGAATGTTCTGCAGCAGCTGGTAGAATTCCTGGAAGCCTCCGGCTCCGTTTTTCTTCAGAGCAAACCGTCGGTACTCTGCCTCAAACTGCAAGACAACCACAATCACATTACACATACATGACGGAACACACAGCAGGCTCTTAATGCACAGCACTTACACCATCTTTCCAGATCAATCATGACTCCAGATATTTGGAAATGGTGTTTGTTTTAGCTGAAATCTACAAACCTCTGGCTATTTTCTGGCTCTTAAAGCTGTATAGCTTTTTGATGTGCACTTGCTGCTCTACGGAAGCCATTAAGGTGAAAAAAAGAGAAGTGAGGAACAAAGGCAGGGTCAATCTAATCAAGTGCTAGAGATAAAGAGAGGCGAACACTCAAGGCCTCTCGTCACGGCTGAGCATACTGGACAAATTCTGTCAGATTGTTCAGTTTTATGAGACAGAATTGCATTAAGCCAGTGACTTCTTTTCTATAGTTAATGATGAGGAATATGTTATGACCTGACATGGTCAAAACCAAATATTAAGGGAAAGGTTAAAGTGTAGAATATGTAAACATGGAGTAGTTAAAGCTATCTCCTTCAATGGCCAGTGACTCTCACAGACAGCTTGTGTGTTTTACTTGTCAACACAGAAAATGTATTCTGTAAAATATTGCTTTAAAATAACACTTAACATATATACTAACCATGCAACAACTAACTTAAAATGTTCTTTTTGCACCAAAATGACATATTTTAGCTCATTTTTGATTATTTGAGGACACAAAACGTTCATTTTCAATGTTACATGTGATCACCACAGCTAAGCAGGTGATCAAAAACAATCATACCTTTCATACTTTACCTATGATAACACGGGCTGTTTAAAAAATGACATCACATCACATCATCTCAACTCAATCCTTAAACCATGCATTCTCTAAAAATACCATTGCAATGAGTAAGAGATAAACGAAGACAGAAAGCCATCAAAAGCAGGAGCGAGAGAGAGAGGAGAACAATTTCTTCCAATTTCCTCTCAGGATGTGAACAGTGTCACCAAACACTACACACTCCCTGTAATGAAAACCAGAACTTCATGCAGGAGGGCTGAAGCGATTAAATTAGCCAGTTTAGGCAAGAATAACAAAAAGACACAAACTATTCACATTCAGCGGTGCTTCTGCTCTTACTGTAGCATAGTTTACTGGAATCTAACTGGATTTTGTTTTCTGTTCTCCTCTTTCACACACACTCATGCATGCACTGCCTACCTAATATTTTTCATCATGTTAATGTTTTTCATTAAGTACATTAAGCACACTTGCGTGTGTTTGTGTTACAGTAGCTAGTTTGTTATGCTGGCCGTCAGATGGCAATGTACTAAGCAATGTACTCCTCCCATAGATGAGGCTTGTTTACACATCTGTAAAGACTGTGATTTCAATAGATGGTATTTCAAGCCGTGACACTTTAATGTGCACACTGTCATATACCGTTAATACGTGGTAATACAGACGAAGCTTAACGCTCAACCTAAAACAAAGTCGTCTTTAACAAGCGTCGTGTTGGGTTAATGTAATAGACATCAATGGTAATATGATTCAAGTCTCTCAAATGAATCTTTTATGATCTGATTATTCAAATGATGTGGGATTCCGTTCTTTGTTATTGGTAGGAACATGTATAATTGATCGACAGGGCCTCATTGCGCACGTCTGTACGGTCCCTCACACACTGCACCACCAGAAGCGCACATCACACACTGTACACGAGACCTAATAGTACTAACTGCTGTCTGACACAAACAAATCTCCCATCAGCACCATCAGCGTTTCTCTCTATGGGTGGATTAGTACACAAACACCCGCATTGATGCTCCGGATAGCGCACAGAAAATGCGCCGCACAATTACGCGCACTCCCGTGGAGCCCCGCGTAAACACCAGTGTTTACACACTCACGCTGTCAAACGCCGCGCAATGCAACACATACGGGATCGACTTACTTTGCTCTTCACCTCGACCACACTCTCCTCGTTTTTCAGCGACGTTCTCTGATGATTCCGTGACATGTTTGCGGTGTATTCCCACGAGAGCGCCACTACACACAGAAGTAAGCGACCGGTGGATCAGTCGACCGTTTGCGCAGCATGAGGAGGCTGACAGACGCGAACCGCAGTAGTGCTTCCCAGGCACGAAATGATTTGATAGAGCCGTTCTCCCGGTTGTGGGCGGGGTCAGGTGCTTTCAATAACAATGACGTCAGAAGGTCCGCCCCGGAAGGCGTGGCGGGCCGTGCGTAAAGTCAAAACTGATGCTGCGTTCTTTGACCTCTCGGAGGGTGGGATGTGAGAAAGATGTTAATACACGACGATATCAGATGATGTCATGACCCAGCATTGAAAAAAGACAAGTTTAGGAACATTCCTGTGAAAGTGTGGAGAGAAAAACACTGGATTTCCCTATGGGAAATGTTTGGTGGTTACTTCCCTACTTGATGTTTTTGTCTCTGCGGGGCTGCTGTGGAAACTTTACCATCTCGTGCCAGGTGCAGATCTAGATCTAATATGTTGCTCTTGATATTTGACACCACACTCTTTGATCAGCCTTTCTTTCTCTCCATGAATGATTTAATACTAGACCTGCTATAATCAATAATTGTCCATATGAGATTCTGAACAGGCAAACCTTTAGAAAGTTTAGGTTTAGCTATTTTAAGAAATGTTGACATTGCTGTTTTTTTAGCAGTGACTAAGGTTGAGTTTTTGTGTTCTGTGGAAGAACGTTCCACAAGTTTGGCAAAACATACAAAACAAATATATGTTAAGTAATCACTCAAGTAAGCATTTCAATGTAATGTTTAGGGTTTCCAAAAACTACAACATTTAACTACAAAAATGTAACATCTGCTCACTAGATGTTTGATGTCTTCCCATTTGTATCTTTTCAGTTCCTGTCATTGACTGCTATGTGATGCCCACTGGTTTTAATTAACAAGCCTTTCTTTTGTGCTCCTTGTTGTCCGTCCAGTTTTCAGCCCTCTGTATGGGCCTCAGTCCAGCTCAGATGATGATAGAAAGCAGAAGAATGCAGGAATGTGAAGGGAGATGATAATCCTGCACTCTAACCAGTTGCTCATCACAACAGCCAGTACTTTGATCTACATTGCATCTGGTGAGGGTCCAACAATTTCCTGGAATATAGTAAAAAAAAATGAAGATGAATGCATGCCTAATTTTTTATATAGGTAATGGTGACTCAGCTGACCCATAAGGTCTTTTCAAAATTAGGTTAGACATCACAGTTTGGTCTTATTTGTCCATTCCTACAGCACATTTAAAGGTTACTAAATTTATTTTTATATTTATAAGAATTTTTTGAATGTCTGTCTGACATCTGACCAATTGTTCTCTTTGCTGCACTGATAAAAGTACCTGTCAAACCAGATGTTTGTTAGATAAGTACATGCTAAACCATAGGTCTGACTCATAACATATTTCCTGAAAAACAGAAACCTGAGTAACAATTTAGAAGGTTTAAGTTGTCCTTTCTGTCATGACTCACTGTGGTTTTATATTATTGCAGGAAGTTACATCACAGCAGAAATGGGAGAGATGATTGGAGCATCTTTCCATATTACTGGCACCAAAATGCTAAAAATGAGATGGACACATTCACAGGCGGACACTTACATATGAATCCATATAACTGAATATTGATCCTTTAACACTCGCCTACAGAGTATTCGTTTCTAATTAAAACAGGGTCTATTCATCACTCAGAGCTGTGTGAAATTAATTAATTTGTCTTGTTAAAGACAGGCACACTGTTTTTAACTGCTTAGGTGATGAATGCTTAAGAATGTCAGCTATTCAAGAGGGGTCTGGTTAGTACAAGCTGATAAGATATGAAATACTCCCATCTCTGGTGTTGCTTGGACCTCATATAACCATGAAAAAAATGGGTGAAACTCCACTTGAATTATCGGAATATGCTGAAGTGTTGTCATCTTGACCTATTAGCATAATTGTTTTGTCAGAAAAGGCAGAAGTTTGTAAACACAAATGACGTGGAAGTTGACTTCCTTAGTTTACCTGAAAAATGTTTCCATCAATACAATCTGTCAGCAAATGCCTCACTGTTTATTTCAAATGGACAAATGTCACATTTAACTGCATGAATTTTAAGTCTTACTGTTAAAACTTTGCATTCAGAGGTCTTTCAGCTGGTTTAGACAAGTGACATTATGACAATAGGAAAGAGCATCCTCTTAACAGGACAGATCTTGTACACCCTGTTTCATTATGTTGAACAGGTGTCTCATAACAAGACAAACATGCTGATCATACCTGTCTGGAATCATAACAATTTTTCCATTCTCTAAGCATACATTAGGATGTACACCTTTGATAATTACATCCCATTGTACCTTGTTGCCCCGCCTATGACCATTCAAACTAAAGGTAATTGAAATCAACAGAATTAATGCTTATCCAGACATGCGAAACCAAACCAAATCAAGGTTGAAGCAATTGAATGTTTCTGTTGTGGGTTATTATGTTGCATCAAAAATTTAATGTATTTACAATTTTTCATAATTTTTATCAATGCACATTTATTTCTGAGACTTTCTAAGAAAACAAAAAGTACAAGTCGTGGCTTGTCGCCATTCACCTTAAATGCTGATTTTATCAACATTGCCAAATGTTTGTTTAAGCATCTTTCATTGTTCATTCAGTACGTCAGATCACTGATAAACCATGATAACATAAAGTCTTCGGTTGCATTAAGAAATGGCCCAGTCAATATAGCCCAGCTTTCATTAATGTTTGATGAGAAACAAGACTGGTGATATTTTTAATACTGGATAAGAACCAGGGACACTCAGTACTGTTAAGCTTCAATGCACCAATGAAAAGGTCTGATCTTTAAAGAGCAGCGTACAGGTTTGAGGGAAGAGATGCGGAACATTTGTGTGGGTTTTAGAGGCGTGTATGTGTGCGTCTGTGCGTATCTGTGTGTAAGGAATGTTGCCAGACTAGCCGGTACACTCAGCTTTGAAGCCTCTGCATTCCTCTGGTTCTCCTACATCCCTCAGCAGGTTACCAGACCCAAGCCGTCAGCCTCTCAGCTGCCTACCCAGCATTCCAGAGGCTTTAGCGTTAAGAAAAAGAATGGTATGATTGGCCTTTGACTTGTCACACAACTTGGTCCATGGCAAATATGAGCTCATACCAAAGAGTGTGGTGCCATCAATGGGTTAGACTCACAGGGTATCCATGAACTGATGTAACGTTTGCCATAAAGGCAATGCAACGCATAGGACCGGCTTTAGTGGCATCCACCTGTCCATGACCTATGGGGAAACCAGAACGACATTTTCTTCCACATTTTAGTGTATTAAAGAGGGAAATGAATATTGGCCACGGGCCACCCTTCTGAAATCTGAGAGCTCAAGTCGGAATGTGAGACGTCACCTGGTCACCATGGTTACATGTCTGTATCAGCTGCTCTTTGTCCTAGTTTAAGAGGAGAGGCTGTTTTGTGTTTTTCTCTCTGTGTGTGTATGTGGTTGTAAACAGGTATGAGAGCAAGTTTGTCACAAAAACAATAATGTGTTTAGAAGTAACAAACTCTTTCGGACTCAAAGCAAAGAGAGAAACGGTGTAAAACAGAGATTACTGTGTGGATTTGAAGACGACTTTAGTCAGTTAATGAACACCAGTATGTTGGATAAACTTTTTTGGATAAAGTTGCTGTTATGTGTATGTGTTTTAATCAGGTGTATGTGTGTTATTGTCCTGGTTCATTCACACAGATCTTGTTTTACCACACACTGACAAAAGCTGACAAAAGTACTTAGCTTCTGCCATCTAGTGGCTAGAAAAATCTGTTGTGAGCGAACAGATCTTTTTAGTGTCTAAAGTAGATACTAAACAGTAAACTCCTACACTGTAAAAGTTCAAAAGTAAAAAAAAAAACAGTAAAAGCCTTAATAAAGCATACTGTGTACAATGGGATTAGTTCAATGAGATTTGAACCCAAAACCTTGCCTTTGGCACATTCCACCATTCCATTCAATCACATTGCTGTGATTTGGTCTTATTAATTTCATAATGGCTTTTGGAAATTTACAATAATATTGTAAATTCCTCAAAAACAGCTTTAGTTCTTGAAAAAAACGTCATTAGTTGCTTTATTATAGATTACATTCACACCATGATCTAAAAAGTGAGGTTAAAAAAAGCAGACAGACGTTTTCATTCCACTGCACATAAATAAACAGATTAACAATGAAAGTACATTGAAGTCAGTTTCATGTTTTAGAAGTAGCTGTTTATCAGCTGTTGTCTGTACTTCTTTGACTAGAAACCAAACTGCTCTGTGGACTCAGGGAGGGGGTCAGAAAGTGGTAGCCCTCAGTAAACATTTACAAAACCTCAAAGAGATAAAGTATCTGTTACTCCCTAATGAATACAACGTTTTAGTATAATTGTTTTCATTAGTACATGCATGCACTATTTGCTATACAAAAGGTCTGATCCCCACATGTGGCATATCGCACTGTTTAATTCGTAACAAAGTCATTGTGGTATTAAAACTTGTTGGGCAACTCTGCTTGCTGTAGATAAAGGGTGTATTGTAGTACGTATTTTGTTTTTATTTGAGATACACTTGTTTATGTAAGATATAGAGATCATATACACAAAGTTATGCAGACACATGCAAAATAGATATAAGGGACCAGTAACTGTACTGTTTTGAGTGAAAGGTCTAATTACAAAAATATGTGTTTTCTTTAGCATTGGTTTTGTAATGTATACTGTTTCAAAGACTTTAACTAGTTTGACTAACAAACTAACCGTTAGGGCAGATATAATCCCTACCAAGAAATACAATGCAACTCTTTTTGATAAGTAAAGACATCATCATCTCACAGTATATTACTCAGTTTTGTGGTTTGCATGTTACTACTTCCACATCTTTGATAGTTGTTATGTCTGATGAGCAATGGTTTTGGTTACAAATTGAAGTCAAACTTGATACATGATAACCTAAAAAGGGAAGTTGAAAAAAGTTGACAGACATGACATTTCCTTCCAATGCACATACAGTATATTAAACGACAGAAAAACAATGATATAACAGGTATCTCTCATTTGGATTGCAAGTTACTTTGGGTAAAAACCTGCTAAGTGATAGATGTGTATGTAAATGTAATGTAAATATTTTAGCTCTGCCTAGGAGGGAAGTTGTGGCACAACATTCACAGACCTTTAAAGAGTTAAAAGACTGATTACACCATAACAAGCGATTACTCCCACAAATGCAATGCATACACACTTACATACATGTACATGCATTCCACTGCAGACAGGGTGTAGTGACAGGTCACGGACTGAGCCTCTGCCTGAAAATGGCATCTAGAATATGTGACAGTGTTTTGGTGACTGGATCAAACCGTGGAATTGGACTCGAGTTGGTTCGCCAGTTGGTTGATTCACCTTCAGGTCCAGCTCAGATATTTGCTGGTTGTAGAGACCCAAATGGACCAAGAGCACAGGTAAGTAACAAGAACAGGTCATTCTGTTTTTAAAACTTTTCATGTACCAAAAAGTTTTATTTTAAATGTATGGAATTATTATAATAAATGCCTACTATATTATGTGATGCCTATGCCAGTGCAATATATAAAAAAAGATCGTATTGACATTTGTGAAACTTGAAAGTTTCAGTTTTACAAAGAAAACACAGTTGACTCACAGTGACAATGAAACTAGTTGGGCAACTCTGCTTTAGCCATTCCTGTGTTGTAGATTAAAGTTGGATTATGACACATTACAAATGTACTTGTAAGATGTGTCATTCAGTAATAATTTTTGTACATTCATGCAACCCCCTGAGAAAAATTTCAAAACTGGTTGTGTTTCAGGAACTCCAGGAACTAGCTCAGAATCACCCGGATGTCATCACGGTCATCCAACTTGGTGAGAAATGTAAAATTTTTAAAGAAAAATTAATACCATGATAACGGAATTAGCATTATTCAATAATTTCAAAGTTCTTCTATTGTGCAAAGTTCTTTGGTGATATTAAATAAATGTTCTCCTTACTTTCTTAAGACATTAATAATCCGGCTAGTATAGCAGAAGCATTGAAGCTGGTGGAAGCCAAGCTGAAGGACAAAGGCCTGAATCTGATTATTAACAATGCAGGTGTGAATATCCCAAAATCACTAGCAGACACTGGAAAAAATGAGATGGTTGATGTGTATACAACTAACGTTGTAGGACCCATGCTTGTCGCAAAGGTGGGTATACCTTTCTTTAACATTGACAACATTTACATTTATCACAGGGATTGGAATATTCCTGTATACTTGTTAAAATATCCTTGCTCCAAAATGTGGTTTCTTGAAAAGTTAACTTTCTTTATCTATTTAATTGCATTTATCAAACCTACATGCATCAACATACTCTATTAATATTGTTTTCTTATATGGTCAATGGCAATATTTTCTTTTGCAGGATTTTCACCCTCTCCTATTCAAGGCTGCAGCTCAGTTTTCTCATCAAACAGGCATGTCTTGCAGTAAATCAGCTATCATCAATGTCTCTACACTGCTGTCTTCCATCACCATATGTCCTACCAATTTCTCCAGGGCTCCAATGTACCCCTATCGGGTTAGCAAGGTAACACTGTTCTCCTATTGTAATAATTACATTACTGATAATATTTCTTCACCGAGGGCACACACAGCTTTGAGAAAGCTACAGTCGTATTGACTTCCTTCATCTCACCACAGGCTGCACTGAACATGTTAACACGCTGCTTGGCAGAGGATTTTAAAAAAGATGGTATTCTTGTTATGGCCCTCCATCCAGGATGGGTTAAAACAGAGATGGGAGGTTCAGAGGTAATACAAAGCACTTGTGCTACATATACAAATACGTACCTCGGTGGTTTACTTTCAAATTTGTCATTTTTCTCATGGCACCCCCAGGCTCCCCTAACAACAGCGGAAAGTGTCAAAGGCATGCTGAAAGTCATCACAAGCCTCACAGAGAAAGAAAGTGGTTCTCTTTTAGATTGGGAAGGCAAAAGCATCCCATGGTGATTGCTCAGCTCATCTTGTGTGTTGTTATCTTGCGTTTAATATGTACTTTCACATCTTTGTGTGTCTGTGGTTATGTTTTCTCTGATGTACATTTTTCTGATGCAAATAAAACATACCACAAGTCACATTTCGATCACAGATATGTATTACAAACTTAACACAGTCCAATATTACTGATTATGATAAGATTAGAGGTAAAACAATGGAAGAATAATCAAGCAAAAAAAGAAAGGTAAGATAAGATAAAAAGGTAAATTTACATTTAAATTTACATTTAGGCATTTAGCTGACGCTTTTATCCAAAGCAACTTACAAATGGTAGGAGACAATGAAGCGATACATCAAAAGCGGCAACAATAGTACTAAGAAGTGCTTTACTAAGTTTACAATGTTTTGCAGTGCTAGATAAGTACCTGTAGAGGAATGAAGAGAGGGTTTTTTTTGTATTATGATGTCAGGTGTTCGTGAAAGAGGTGTGTTTTAGTTGTTTCTTAAAGGAGGTGAGGTATGTGGCAGAACGAATGATAGTCAACTACAACATGTCCTCCTGCTTCACCACCTGTCAGGTGAATTAAATACAGGTGAGAAAAGGAGAAGACAGAAAAAAAACACGCAAACTGAAATTATGTACCAATAGATTTGAAAAGTATGTGGAACGAAACGCGTCTAATACCAACGAACATCAAACAAGCAAAGTGCGCCATCTAGTGCGACATCAGATAGCAGTCCAACAGTTTCCTCTTGCTTGTTGTCTGTGCAACATGTGAAGACTGAAGTTAAAGGTGTGGTATGGGTTGTTGAGCATGTCGTCCTCAATATAAGACTCTCACTCCTCGTTGTACTTAATCTTTAACTTAAGGATGCTTTCAGGGAAACAAGGCTAGATCGATTAAAGTAGTTCAAATGCTGGAAGTCTTCGAACAGAGAACCATCGACCCATTCTGTTAATTGTTCTGTTGAGTAAGTTTAAGGGTGAATCTTATGAAAAGACTTATTTCTTATCAGTATTCGTGTGTACTATCGAATTATCATTAAAAAAGAACGAAAATCATTTGTTTTCTAGACTGAAGGCGACCAAATCAATACATTTGACAAACGGATCAATCATTCACGATTCCTGCTAGTAAATATAGTGATTCATTGACTGGGTCGTTGAGGAGAGGGTTTGGCTGGTGTGCCCTGATGATTTTTCATTAACTATAAGCTGCTTCATGAAGTACTCCCACTTGTCCTGTAAAAAACAGGGACAGGAGGGTTTAGGTTTTCAGCGTTGAAAGTAAAAGAGGAGGGCACGAGCAGACGCTTCTGGACTGCGTCGGGTGCGCGCTGCCCACGCTGTTTATTAACAATAAACGCGCCACTTTATTAGTTTACCTCACGTTTATTTCTAAACACGGGATTTATTCATTCGGATGTACCAGTACTCATAAGGTAGGAGCTGATAGACGATAAAGTATAGACTAATTAGAGAGCATGATATATATGTGTTTTTAGGAGATTATCTTGAAACTTGTTAGTATTTTATTAAGGTATGTTTGGGTATGTCAACGACTTATCTGTGAGACATTTGTAATTTTTTAACGATTAAATATTTGTTATAGTTCATTTTGATATACGTCGTTTATCATCACTCGTGTGGTGCAGAGGGGAGTTTTGCGCCAGTCTGGGATATTCCCGATATTCCCCACTATACTCCCAGAATCAGACAGAGTTTGTCATGGAAACCAAGAATATGTTGGCTTGTTATGGTTCTGAGGTGAAAGTGAAAAAGACACCCTGTGATACAGAAGTTACCAAGTGCATTAGTTTGCTTTTGTCGTATAGTGGGCATGAATTTGTCTATACACATATTTTTCTATTTAAGAGGAGGAAAACATGCATGTGTTATGGATGTTACAAGATGGAGGAAACATCATTTGTAGGATTTCTGTGAGTTAAAATACACAAATCTGAAGCAATGATACCCAACCAATGGAGAAGAGATGGTCCTTCAAGGAAGATAAAATAGTTATTAGGTTTTTCAAAGTAATTCATGAGAAATATGGACTGTTATGGATGTGACAATTCTAAAAACAACACTTGTCTGACTTAAAACACTCTTAATTAAAAATAATAAATGTTTGAAAAACTTTGAGAGAGACTTCACAGGGGTATGTAAATCACCAAATATTGACATCTGAGCAATATGTATGGTGAAAACCTTTGATAAAGCGTTTAAAACGTTTAAATATAAAGGTTGCATAATGACATTTTGATCAATTAGCAAAATTCAAACTTTAAATACTTACCAGAATAAGTTTATATATTCTATTAATAAAATCATAAAATTTGACTTTGTTTGGATGTTGTTGATTTTAAAGGGGAAACTAGAATCCTAAAGTGTTTTTTGTCAAAGATTGTTTTTCAGTATAAATTGTGGAAGTGTGAGAAAGATTTGTGTAAAGTTGGTACATTACTTCCTTGAGAATTTGATATAGCTGGAGCTGATATGATATACTACACTGTTATCTTACAGTATCTCATACGAAAGTATTTTGCACATAAAAATGCATTCCAGAACCACACTGACTGCCTGCTTCTGACAGCTTGTAACATTTCTGTTCTGTTTTGGCTCACCATGTCTTTCACAGATTGAGGATGGTTTTAGCTGTTGTTTATTAACATTTGAAATGTAGTTATTAAAGTCAGCATAAAGCACAGCTCTTGCTCTTTGTCTGTACAGATTGTGGTGGGTCTGGTTTATTTGTTGTGCGAGCTCCTCCTCATACTAAAGTCACAGTGATTGTACATTGCAATTTAAGACGTAATGTAGTGTTCCTGTAACTCAATTGGCAACTCAATTCCACAGAAACACACAAAATGCTAAAAATATAGCTTAATAATGAATGTAACTATAATACGCTATAATTCACTTTAATTCCCGTATACATTTCTTTCTAGTGATTAAATATTGACAGCCTACAGTGTGCATGAAAGCATGGTTTATGTTGTCATTTTAAATGTTTTAAAATCGCTGGTCAAAAATTACGTAGCGAAAACTAATAGCATGATTCATATTCATATGCGTAAATTGTTTGTGTAATTTGCAAAGATATTTGGTTTACACTTTAATTGAAGATAAAGTTGACTTATTGAAAGAAATGAGAGACAAACAGGCTGAATGGTTATTTCTTTTCTGCTTTGAGTTGATCAAGACCGAGGGGAAGGTTTTTTTGCCCAGTGGATTGGCTTTTTATGTAGAATGTCATGGTCACCCCACCCACTGACCAAACACACACACATTTACTATATCTACAGTATATGCAGTTTTCTTGCTTTAATGTTACATTGTCAAGGGTGCAGCTGAACCTTTAAACTATGGCTCTTGTACTGTAGAGACCTTCAGCTGTGGGCTTGTGGTGCTTGTCAGTGATTTTGGCAGCTGTTCCAGCAGGTCTTCCCTTTGACCTCGGTCTAGTAGTGGTCAGCAGAAAACAAACAGCAGAGAAGGAAAAAAACGGGATCATGACACGCTACATGACCATCACTATGTTTAACTCTCTGAAACTAAAGAAATGTTATTTTTCTTTTCCGTTTGTTCTTCTCACGCTTTATTTCCTCATCCACACTTTTTGTTGACTTTTACTCAGCTTTTTATCTCAGTCAAGTCCCACACATTCCATATCCTAACAATAATGTTTAGCATGCTTAAAATGCTGAACAAAAGTACACTCTAAAAAAGGATTTTTTGTGTTATGCTGTTTAACACATAATGTGTCATTTTGTGTTAAATACATAAAAGGGACAACACATGTTGAGTTAAAAGTAACACAAAATGTGTTGTTTTTAAATTAACACAAAGATGTGTCTAGTTAGGGATAACACATCTGTGTGTTGTCCCTAACTAGACACATCTTGTGTTATTTTAACACATCTGTTTTTAGAGTGTAGAAAAAAATTGTTTACATTCAAAATCTGCTTTGTTAACGGTTTTGTGGAAATGGCAGATTTTATGGTTAAATTGGAGATCATGTATCCTTATCAAAAAAATAAATGATGTGCAGTAACAGAACATGTTCTAGAAGTTCTGTGGATCACATTTGCAAATTGTTTATCGAGATAAATCAGTTTCTGCTTATTTATGTGTTCAAGCACATCAAATTTATGTAATTATATAGCAAAAGAATTATATAGCAAATGTTAGAATTATATAGAATTATATATAACTGCAAAATGTATTGTAGAGCTATGACTTTGTATGATATGACATCTGTTTAATCTTGTTGGTTGAGCTGCCAACACATGATCTGCATCAACATATGAAAGATTTACCGCTTTAACTGCTGTTAAAAAGTGACTTGGGAGTATCTAATGCAGAGATATTGACAGGTTACAGACAGAAATCATAAGTCTAATAAGTATCATTTGAACACATTGAGCTGACGTATTTATAATAAAAGCTGGCAAAACCAACCAAATAAACAGTGTATTTAAAAATATACAGTTTATAATATACAGTTTTTATACAGTAAGGAAAGTTGGCAGGAAAATCTCCACTGTAAAAGGCAGATAGGGATGGCTGTCGGTGGTTACTGGAGGAAGTGTTTATTGGTACAGATGTGCAGGGTTAGGTGGTGTGCTGAGCTTCTTCCTTCCACAGCAATGGCCAAACACGATCTGTGAAGTCATGAAAGCCTCTAAAATGTTATGAAACTCCCCAGAAGCTGATTGCAATGTAGTCTGTCTTCTAGTCTGATCAAACATGCAGTGACAACATTGTTTGCAACAAAAGTGTCTCAGAGACTCAGAGATAAAAATATCCCACAGCGTCATTTGTTTTTAGACCTGTTTACCAAGTCTGATGTTATTTTGTTCTGTATGCCATTTAAAGTCTGACTTTGATATAAGACATGCGACACAGAATGGAGCTTTGGAGTGATATGTATAATACAATGACAGGAAACGTTTGGTCATTTTTCCATCTGCCCTGCACTGTTTATAAATGTCTGCGTTGGCCTGAAGCTTCCTGATAAAAGGGCAGGTCAGATATTGAATAAATACTGCGGCTTGAATGCACTTTAAAATTTCCAACGTGAAGTAGCACTTCTATAATAGATGTTAATGGATAAAAGCACCAGACAATAGATTTATTGATGGGTGAGAAATGTGCAGATAGGTTGTTTAGGACTGTTTCATAAAATATGATAAAAGTTGTGTTCGGCAGGGTCAGTGTTTCACAGGCTGAATGGCTTCTACATCTGTCTGCTGTTTTTGATTTTCTTTCACACAATGTGCCAAGGTAAAAACTGTACAAGAATGACCTTATTCGCTATGTGTACTAAAATAGGCACTGTTTGGATGTTAAGTTAAATGTAAACCTACTTTTATAACAAAGACAGTGATGGTTGGTGAGTGAAAGTGTTTTGACAAATGACTGTAGATTATTGTATTTTTCACTTTGCTTGAAAATCAATGTATGCTTTCTGCCACCCATTGACTTCTATTGTATAGACACAAATCCACTGAGACATTTCTTAAAATGTTTTGTTTTTGGCTCAGTGAGAAAGGCAGGTCATCCTACTGTGCATGTGAAAGATACGATTCATTCTTGGGCAGAATTCACACACTTCTCAGGTTGTCCAGTGGAGGGCAGTGTTGGATCTGGTTTGTTTTGTAGTCACTTCCATTAAAGGGAGGGGTTATGAGTCTTGTGATTGTCATATGGTTATTTTGGTTTATCGTGTCTGTGCTTTTTGACTTGATAAACTCGTAAACTTGCAAATCATTATATACAGTATATACATATCCCCTCATAGCACCTTAACCAGGTAGTAAGTTTCCAGTTTTCCTGTCCCGTTTCTACTTTACTTAATAGCAACAGAGCATATTTTTTAGGAATAACCCTGCCTCTCTGTCAGAGGCCGAATGAGTCAGTGCAGTATGTCACATTACCAGCCATGTGGGGTCCCTGCAAAGCTCAGCTGTTTATGGGAGTGACGTAAGTGGAAAAGGCAACAAGAAGGATAAAAATCACCCATGATAAATGAAAAGAACTACATCAACACAACACCTGCCCAACACGGCTATCATAATGGAAGCTTTGTGAAAGGGAGTGGGATATTCAATTGTGAAAAAAGATAACATTCAATGTCTCTCTCTCTCTCTCTCTCTCTCTCTCACTCACTCACTGTAGAGAGAGTATATCTCACTGTAAGAATAATTAGACATGATAAAACAAATATAGACATTCTGAACATTAAAATCTATACACCATCATACAAAAGTTAGTCCTTAACACAGTACTGATATAAGTTATATTAAGCACTCTTGTCAGATGATATCCGATGATAGTCAAATCACAGTTTCACATTTTAACAGATAATTAAATTAAATGTTAAACAAAATGTGCACCCTATATCATAAGGTTGAGACATATTGAATCTGTAATTTGTTTTGACAGCTTCTTTCCTTACATGGCTGCCGTTGCAGTGAGAGAAATGATAAACATAGGCTTTAAAGAGAATTGCAGTTCATGAACAGGAAACGCCTCATCAACAGGAAATGGTCCCAGAATAACGCAAACAATTACAAATGCATTCTTTGTTTTGCCTTCTGTATTTACTTGGAAAACTACATTATTTGGAGCTATTTTTGGGCCGGGCTGGTGTGATACTTGCTGAGTGGTAGTCAACAAGATTTCTAAATGCAGAGTGCAAAAGGAGAAATATCACTCTCTTTTCACATCTACGACAGAGAAGTGATAAAACCAGCTATTTAAAATTTTTATAATGAATATGCAAAGTTGTTTTGGTCTCGGTTTCTTTGTTCTTTTCTTTCTCTTCAGAATGGATCCAACCAAGTGGGTCAGCTCATGCGAAAAAAAACAATGTGCATGAGCTCATTGGCAGCCATGATCTTGCATCTCCAATGCAGACTTTGCTTCTACTCTTCACTTTCTCTTTCATTTCTGCCCCTCCCATTCCCTTATTCATTACCATCACTTTTCTCAGACACTCAGCAGTTTCACTGTGGTGAATAGGAGCATTAAAATGAGACTGAGAGAGAAACCTTTTGTTGGAGCTTAATTACCAGGCTTGGATCAGGACCACACTCCCCATGCTTGGGTTGGGGCACTGGCTGTACTCCACACGCCCACCGCAGGTCCAATTCTCGGCAGACATTTACTTGTTACTGTGTTGTGACTGGGGGTCTGAATTAGGTATATTGTGAATTGGTTGGTGACGTGTGTAATATATGCTACTATATATGCTGCTATCTGTTTGATGCGGGAAGTGTTGGGGAAACAGCTGTGAATCATGATTTGCTACTTGATATTGCTAGTTAGAAGCTGGTGGTATGAGGGGCATTCTTTTAGATAGAATTTCACTGGACAAAAATTTCTATCTACACTCCTCACTAGTCTCTTGAGCGTGGTTACGTGCAAAAAACGTCCTCACAGTCGGGGTCACGCAAGATGCCATCACTCACACTTCCTCACCGCCTGCTGAGCAGCGTGCCCAGGGGAAGGGACCAATCAGCAGGTTATTATGGCCTGGTCGGCAGGGTCCCACCCTGCTTTAATCTAAAAGGAATTTAACTGGAAAGACAGATTAAGTAGGCTGAGGGGTCAGAGATCCACCCCCTGGGTCCTGTGTCCTGCCTGAAGGTCTCCAGGGTGGTGGGGGCTGGAGGGACCAGTTTCGTTTCGCGACTACAGACTAAAATAAACTGGATTGCACAACTTGCACATTTGCTTGGTGGAAAATGACTGGCTGTTAAAACTGGTTTTAACTTTTAGAGTTGTCTGGTCTTAATAATGACAAGTTTGGCTGTAGTGGTGGACTATTAAGTTAGTCTGCTCTAAAGTACCACTATCTACAAAAGTCAATAGAGAGAGTGCATGATGGGCTCTAGAGAATAGAGTAATAAAAACTTTGGATATTAGCGTCCCATAATGCCCCTCTAGGGCCAATTTTAGAAATCTCTGAGACCTTTATCTCATATGTCCATTTTAGTAACAGGATTTTTAGACCGTAACCCTATTGCCAATATAATATCTCATATAAAAGCATGATGAGTTACACACAGACTCCTCTGAAATTAGGTCTTTGGAGATAACTGACCCAAATAGACTATCCCATGCCCCAGGGTACAAATTTACTACACGGTTTCCATCTCTACCCATCAAAACTGTATAGGATTTATGGAATGGCTAACATAAAGTGTGATATGTTGGTGCATGCAAGTTATGAAATGCAAAAGTACCAGATGGAGCGAACAGGTGGCGTGTACTGTGTGTGGGTTAGCACGTATTTCTTTCTTTTGCGTGGGTCAGCACGTTATGGTGAGCGGGTGGGTGGGTTTCTAAATACGTAGTTGACAAATGCTGCGAAGGTTTTTAGAAAGAATTTTGTTGTAGTTTAATCTGCTTAACTGTTGTTTACTAAAACTGGCAAAAATCGTATTGGCACAATAATGATGTGAATTAAGTAAATGCAAGTAAAATGTTTGAGGAATAAAAGAGCCCTACAAAGCTGTGATGTCATTGAAGTCTCTTTAATCACCAAAAATAGATAAACATTTTTTATAGCACGTTTCAAACATTAGCATTTTGTGTATGTGCTTTTAGTTACATTTTACGGATGTCTTTCATTTGTTTTATGGCCTTTTGGAAGCACTTGGTGAGCTGAGGCAGTAAAAAAGAAACCCATTACCCCCATCACCAAAAAGCCCTCCCACATACATAAACTCACAGTCCATACTAGCCCTAGGCAGGAATACATAACCAACCAAATGAGAGGGGATGCAGAGTAAGAGAAACTTTTATGCAAGCGTGTTTATAAATACATTTATGTCCTCTACTGGCACGCCCTTGCTAGATTAGAAAAACGCATGTTTTGCATTATTATTCAGGCTAAGGCTGCCTTGAGCAGTGAGTATACCAGTGCAACATCCAAAAAATTAAATATGTGCTGAAGTTGGGAGCCAATAAAGGGCGAGCAGGAACAGGAAAGAGAGCAAGACAGAAAGTTTTCAAATGCTGCCTCCTCTTTATTCCCAAAGGGAGTCTGAGAGGCAGGTTGCATGCACTGGGGTTCAGAGGTCAATGAGCATGGAGGTGGAGATGGGACAAGGGCTTGGGGTTCAGAGTAAGATTGACAGCCAAACAACAGCAACTCTCTGCAGGGCTGATGCTGAGCACCCTTGTTATGGATGACATGACTGTTACATCAACACAGGAAGAGGGAGGAGCATGTGTAAAAGCATACTGTAAAAAACATTAATACACATAATCGTATATTGCTAACTGTTAAATTGCTCAAAACTGACTTTGTAGTTGTCTTGATAAAAATGTGATGATGTATTTAACACTATAAAGACAAGTGATGAACAAATAAATTTAAATAGGACAGATAAAGTAGATTTATTGAGGACAATTATTAAGATAATTAATGAAATGAAATTTAGATCAAAGACATGAACACCCCCAAGTTTGGTGTAGCTTTATGAAAGGTCAGACTCTCTGTGATCATAAATCCTATAATTATATTGTTACATATATAAGTGTTTCTGTGGTAGAAGCATTAAAGTCTATCTGATGAGGAACTCGCTTTGCTCTGTCAGCACATGGCCTGGATTTCACTTTGCACTCCGCAGCCTAATTACATAATTTAAGTGCCATGATTTAGCCCCAGGCAGCGGGTACCTTGTGGTGGCTTGTCCGGGTTAACCTACAGTGGGGTGAATAGAAGTGGGGGTGCGTGCTGCAGTGATTTAGACTGAGTTCAGAATGGATGAGATAATAGACAGATGGGTTTGAATAGAAGGAAACAGGAGGGGTTATGGGGTAGACCCTATTGATCTCTCTCTTCAGGGTCTGGACATATCTTTTGCTGGCAGGTGGTCACGTCAACCCTTCAAACACATGACATCACCCTTGGTACTGCTGGCAGCGTTGCCGCAGCAACAACAGTGGGCCAAGACCTATGAGATCAGTCACAACTCCTCTGGGGCTTTAGCTACAACACGTGTCACATATCAGCACTAATAGATCTTTTAGATAAGACTTGTATATAGTCCAAAGCTGCATACTCTACCTATCTCCCTTAAAGGGATAGTTCATCCCCCAATTTTTTTTTATTTACTCACCCTCATGTCATGCCAAACCTGTATGACTTTCTCGCTTCAGCAGAACACAGAAGAAGATATTTTGCAAAACGCTGGTTAGCGGCACCCATTCACTTTCATAGTATGAACACAAGGTACAATGGAAGTCAATGGATGCCGGTAACCAGCGTGTTGCAAAATATCTTCTTCTGTGTTCCACAAAAGAAAGAATCATATACAGGGTTTGAATGACATAAGGGTGAAAAAATTATGACATCATTTTTATTTTTGGATGAAATATCTCTTTAAAAGTGAACTGTATATATATATATATATATATATATATATAAATAATATCTATGAAAATGTCTGTGCCACTAGCATCATCACAGAGGTTTCACAAACACTAATCAGACATCCGACGACAAACAGATCATTCATCAAAAAATGTAAAAAAAAAAAAAGTGTTTATTGTCTTTTAAACAATGACAGAGTTTGCTGAAGTAGACAATTCTAGTGACACAGTACACAGTCTGTAAAGTGGTTTTGTGTAATATTAACATGACAGCGGTTTAAACTTTGCCCTACAACATTTGTGAAGGTCCAAAACTGTGTGTCCTTAACCCACCGCTGTTTCTCATTTTCTGCCTTTACACAGTTTCTATCTATAGCCCGTTGTTCTAATTGCCTTACAGCCACTGTAGCCTATAATTTAATTTAACCCATTTCTGCACTGCTTCTTTACACTATACAACTATTAACTTGCTTCATGATCGTTTCTATTTTTTGTTTCTCCTTTAGATTATTTTATGAGCATAAAGTTCAGCATGCATAGGTCAGAATAATGTTTTCCATCTAATATTTGTTATAAGACTGTGTCTCAGGTGTGCATTGAGATGCAATGGACTATTTGTGGGTGATGCTGGTTTAAATCACATTTGTGGGTTTCACTGAATGAGTTTAGGAAAAGCCTAATCTTTGTCCCTCCTTTATCCCTTCCCCCTCTGTTAGGAATGAGACTCGTGCATGAAGTGTATTTAAAAGTCTTACGCGTTTGTGTGTACAGTTAACATTTCTGAAGGAGATTTTACATATCCCCACTTATGCATGATACCGGCCCGACGTCGTCATCCTGCTTTGTCACCGTATCCCTCAACAAGGCTTCTCTCGATACTCTCCACGCTGGGCGCCCGGGTGTGAAGTGGACACGCTGAGGATGAACGTCTTTTCATTTGCATGTGTTTTGTCCACACCCCTCGCGAGATAACGACAGGACCAAGCCTACAGCCTTGCCTTCAGTGGGAGAAAGTGACATACGGCTCGCTTCTGCGTGCAGACCTAGAAGGATACAGTGTAAATATTTCGAGGATACTTTGCGCTACATTGCGCGTTGTTTCGCGGGAAAATCATTTCTTCGTTTCTACTGAAAGTATCAACCGCGGGCGGATGTGGATTTAAACATCGATGATACCAACAACGCCGACAGACATGTATGTAGTTTTATTGTTCAGTAAATCATTTTAATGTGTTTGTGGTGTAAATAAGCATGCGTTGAGTGTATCGGTTATCATTTTAAGCGTTACGTTTACTTACAAATATAGTGAGAATGGTAGCTAAGCGTTTACGATGGGAAATCTTCATTAGGTGGTGAAGTATGATGCCAAGGCGAAATGACTGTATTTAATGCAGTATAAGATACTTAAATACTGCCTCCATATGTCTTGTACTTGTGATAATTCGTCTCTTTCTAAATGTTTCGTAAATCAGCGTGCAGGGTTGTATATGATAGACTCATGAAGAAGATGGGGAGTGAGCTCAGTTCAGTCTTCGGGTTTGATGACAAAGAAAGCTTTGTTTGCTATTTGTGTGTAATAGATGTGACAGAACAGATCGCGTAATCTCAGTTATAAATACTGAGGAGAAAATAGCGGAAAGTATTCGTGTTTGCTCGAGCAAGCATTGATGGGGAAAGTCAGACTCGTGTTGTAGGAGCTTGTGTTTTGGGTTCCCGTCCAGTATACGTTGCATTTCTAGACCTCAGCACTTTGTGTTGCTTTGAAGCCCATCTCTTCTCGTCCTTGCTTGCTTTTGAGAATATCCCATGGAGCTAATCCTACACAACATAATCCCTCTGATTTTTCCCTTGTGCATGCAGTGGAATGCACGCAGATTGCAGTAACCTAGACTTTTAAGTAACTAAATTTTCTTTTTATGCTATATGTTTGATACAAAGGTTGATCTCACCCATAGAGTTTGATGTGGAATAGCAGAGCAGAGTTACACTGTACTGTCAGTTACTCACGTGAGAGCAGTAGTCTACCTACAATAAAAGCCCACAAGGACCATTTTACATGGTCTGAGAAGCACTGCACAGCTTGTCATACATGTTCATTGGCTTTTCCATCCTGTCCACATCACATGTAAGAACAGAAAAATCCTCATTGTTTTAATGTTTGTGTCATTGTGTAATGTGCTATTTTAAATGTTGCTGTGAATCTTGTGACTGTAAGCGTGAGGCAGCTGTAACAGCAGTTGGACGTTCTGGCTGTGGGAACACTTTTGTGGAAAACTCAGAGGCTCGTGAACAGAACCACGGGCTGCACAATCTGGCCTTTGTGCAGAGTTGGACTGACTTAAAGGAGCCTAATTTAGCTAATGATTTGATAAATAATAACCATGGATTGATAAGCATAAGTGTTTGTTGGCAGTTGTATAGTCTTTGTATTTTTTATAGGAATAGTTACCCAAATATTAAATGTCTGTATCTTCTCATATGGGATCCAAAATGGTGAAGCTCCAGAACATAGAAGTACCATTAAAGTAATCCGATTGTCAATTTTTGGTGCTTTACAATTTTTTTATCCCATAGAGATGTTTTGTTTAGCTGAAGAAAGTCATACAGCTGGGATGTCATAAGTCATGAGGGTTAAATAAATTATGATAGGTTTCTTTAAAAGTTGTTACAATTTTAAAACAACATAATTGTAAGGGTTTATTAATGTTAATATTGACCTATTACAATGTTTGCTTAGAAGATATTTGTCTTTTTGTTTGCTTGTCGACACGAGTCATTCTTAAGATCACACATCATTACAGCTCATCCAAACAGTGTTTGTCAAATGTGTAAAGTAATTCTAGAATGCATTTGTTGATATAACAAACCTAAACCTATTCTAACAGTTTTGCTTGTTTTGGGTCATTTAAGCTAGTGCTTAAACCAGACAGCAGACAGGTCTACCAGACCAGAGAAAACCCGCAAACCAGCTGAGACTGGATTAAAATGTTATTTCAGTAGGGTAGCTAGGCTATGTCTGAAACCAATGCACATGCATTTTTCCTTCCTCTTTCTGTCTCTGCTTATTTTCTTCATTTCCTTTCCCCAAAGAAATGCACGTCCTCCCCGCAGAGGAAAAACTGTCCAGGCTGACCGTTTTGGAAATAGGCACACCTTCAGCAGAGACAAGTCGACTATTACTGGCTAAAACGAATGAATCATTACACTAACTATAATTTGAACGCTGCCACTGGCTTGAGTTCAGAGCTGTATGACCTGACTTGCTCTTTAAAGACAACACAGAACCCCACAGTTTCATCTCAACACTAAAAATCCGCTATTTATTCTCCGTTTTGTATAGCAATATTCTGTTTCTCAGAAATGGATGTCGTTTAGCCGCCATTATCTTTTATCTCATATAATGCTTTCCCTTCCTCCTAGGGAAAGCAGAGTTTTTCTTCCTGTTGGTCACATAGCCACTAGTTTCAGAGGAAGCAAGCACATCTTGAAATGAGTGTCTGGATCTGTGTAGGAGGTTACAAATGATTCTTCACTCTTCTGCACCTGGCTGCATGCTATTCTTTGGGAGCAGTAAATGGTTATGTGACTTTTTCCTGAATGCTGCATTCACACATGGTGCATGTCCTAGTCCAAGAAACAAAGTTTTCCATAGTTCTCTTAAACCCAGGTCCTATGGTAGTGATTATTTGGAGACTTTAAGCAAGTAAATGTTTTATTCTCTGTAGTATCTTTACAGAGACTGATAATACACACTGGCCTCTATGTGTTTAGACATGCAATACATGCACTCAAAGGCCTCCCACTGTAGTTTGTGTAGCATGTTATTAGCAATGCTTAATTTGTTAGATTGCAGCGTGCCCCTATAGTAGGTGGTGTTTGTTTTTACAGATTTTTTCAGTTTTTGCACACTCGCCTGAAGCGTTCCAAACGATATGCCAGGGTTTTCTACAGAGTTTTTGTTGTTTAAGTAGAGCTCTTAAGTATTTGGGTTTATGTACATGCTGAACAAACAACAGTTTTTAAAACTTTTTCATGTTTTTTGTATTAATACTGGGAAGTTCTGGCACTATGGATGTAAAATTGCAGTCAAAACTTAAATGATAAATACAATAGAGAATGTGCTCATTACAAATATATTGAACCATCTGTTTTATATGCACATTTTGAGAGGTAACATCTTTAAAATGTAATTTACTGATTTCTGTAAATTAAAATGCACAATCCGGGAGCGATTAGTGTGGTGAAAAACATTGGTAAAAACATTATTTTGTCATGGTAATTTTGGCATTGCAATTGTCCTACTATTTATTATAAAACATTCAGTTGCTAATATGCAATTTTGGCATGTACACCCAGTTGTAAATCTCACAATTATTTTGACTAGACGGTTACAGTAACAGTTTCAGGTTCCTTTCGAGTTAGACATGAATGAAAGTCATGATGACTAACAGGTCAACAAGTGAGTCAGATGTTTCTTTAGTAACCACTCTTACAGATTAAATAAACAATTTTCTAGAATGATTTATACGTCAGACTAGTTCAGTTGTTCCTGTGTCTTTTTTTTACCAATTTATTAATATTAATAGCCTGTAAGTTTCATTTGATTTTTACATTGCTGATTAGCGGTAGATACTGTAACCGTGTTGCTCTGTTTGAGAACAGCAAACTTTGTAAAGAAAGACAGCCCAGGACCGGTCCTCTGGCTGTGTGACTCCAGCATAGTTGTCAGTTATCTGTTGGATAAACAGGAAGCTGCTAAAACTACAGAGCTATACAGATGAGAATATGAAGTCTGACAGCATTAAGAAAGCTTAGCACACATTAACCCACATGTTTAGATACACTGTACAGATACCTTTACTTTTAATACGTTCTTTTGACTTAAAACAATAATACACAGAATAGGTAATGTATAGTTCGTAAAAACTAGCTCTTTCAGCTATTAAACACTGTTATGTTGGCTTTATAATGTAGGGCCATTACCACGCAATGCTGCACATGTACTTGCCAAGAGAGATTTTTTCAGCATGGTTTTGTCATTAAATCTTCATTTCTCTCTCTCTCTCGTTCTCCACCTCTTTCAGAGCTTCCACCCATTCGTTCATCCGGGACGCCTTACTTTTAGCCGAGCTCTATTTCCCGAGTGTGGATTGGCTGACCACCCACACATGCGAAACGAGTCTGTTTTCTGACTGAGTAGGCAAATGAATTCCCAACGTGTCTGAGTGTAGAGCTGATTATTATGATGTCATTGGGAAGCAGAGACAAACACTTTTAGATGTTTTTGCCACTTGACATGAATAGGGGACAGACAATACTCTAATTCTTTATGGGAAATATAATTTTATTAACTACAAACATCATTTGGCCCCAAACTTACCAACACCTATTGAATGATGTTTCAGTTCAATTGTAAAGTGTTACCAAACAAATCGGTATCCTGAAAAGAGAAGTGCCTCACTGAAAATTCACATGAAAATCACACACATGGTAATTTTCATGTGAATCCAATGTGAATTCCCACGTGGAATCACATGTGAAACATGGTGAAATGTTGTCCGCATGTGAAATAATGTGTGTCTGTAAAGGAATGAATTATCTGATCAAAAGAGTTTGAAGACAAATGTGCAGCTTGCTGGAAATATACACCGCATGTTTATAAGTCACCTGTTATTCTAAACCTCACTTCGTGCTCGTCAAATGGTATTAGTCACACTTATATGCTGTGGGCTGTTACATAATGTTAGGATGTTGAGCAATGTCTGGATGTTTCACCCTGTGAACATGCCTACTTTTACGTGTATGTGTTTGGTAGACACTTTTATCTACACTAATAGCACATCAGAATGTTTGCTTGTCATATGAATTTAACCCAGGATGACTGTGTGTTTAAGCTGATTGTCATTATAGGTCTGCCATGGCAGTGTGTCATTCAACAACATGCATCAAAGTTCTGTGAATGTCAGAAATGCATAGCTGAGCTGTATTTGGCCCAGTGCAGTATGTAATTCCTGGGTAGGCTGTGCCTTACACTACGATGTGTATTTCTGGAGTGTATCATTACGCAGCGAGTGAGAGAAGTGTTATTATTGAGTCAGGAAAGGAGAGAAGGAGCATCTGCTCCGGGTGACTCACTCTCTCCTAGGCACATTCACAAACATGGGCCTCAATAGACCAAAATCAGCACTGGTACACGCCTACCATTTTGGGCAAGTTATGTCTGTTATGATTTACTGTAAATACAGATATAGATGTATAGATATAGATCAGTATTGATATAGATTTATAGACACACCTAATTAGTTCAGGATACCATCTCTATCCACCACAGAGCCGTTTGTTGTGACAGATCACTTACACCTCACCAGTCTGCTCTCTAGGTTAATCAGCTTACACCAGACTACTTTGGAGACAGCTGTATATTGTCTGCCACAATCACAAAATGTGATTATAAAGCCCCACATGACAGTCAGATATTCAGGTCTATTGATACAGGATACATGTGAATGATTTTTTTGATGAAAGACAGTTGTCAACCTGCTAAACGGCCTCCACAGTTTCTCTCGTTGACACACAGACCCAAATATGGTTGGAACAAAGCGCAGCGTTGCTCTTAAATCCAGAACAAGCTGGTGTGTCTTCATGCATAATAATCCATCTCGCTGTTTTCCCGATGGTGTGCAGAACCGCAAAAAAAGGTCACACCAGCTAAAGCTCTCAGAAACCCGCTGGCGATGATGAGAATATGTGTATTCAGAAATCATTTCCGTTGCATGTACTGCTGCTATTGATCTAATGGTTACACAGCATACATTCATAAACTGAACTGATTTTTACTTCTCTATTGTATAGAAAAACAACATCATAAGCCAGTTTAAAGAAGTTTGAAGCTCTGCTATGTCTTGGATGGGTTTAAACAAACAGGAAGTGAAGGTTTTCATGTCTGATCTACTGTCTCATTCTAGTGGTGCTCTCAGAGCCCTTTGGCTTTAAAATGATCACTTCACAGGGAACAGGGAGACAATAACAACATCCCTCAATATGTTATATGTGTGTCTATACTCACACTTACAGGTCATAATCTATTTTCATTCGTATCCCATTATGTGCTTATAGATTACAGCTCTTAATGGGAGTTAGTGAATAGGACCGTAATTCTAATTTATTTTGAATGGAATGCTTCAGTGTTGCAGGTGCATTACTGCAATGCAAACATTCATGACATTTTTAGGAATTTTGTAAAAGTAAATATCCGTTGAGGTCTGTTGGAGGGTCTAAACACTCTTGGATGGATATAAGTAGTTGCTCTGGATTGTAACATGCTTTACTTCATATAAAAGTACTTTGTACAACATTACACAAGACAGTAATACATTTTTATATTTTTTAAGATTAATTTGTCAAACCTTAATTAAGTGAACTGCAAAAAGGTTAAATATTAATTAAATATAGCAAAACAGTTTATATAAATCTTTTAAGGTTTAATATAAATAACTTATTTGTCAACTACCTCTTCTTCTTCCCTTTGTAAAATCGGCAGTAACAAAGATCATTTTAAATTACGGTTAAATCGGTTTACATTACGTTACAGGCTAACAAAAAATTTGAAAAATCAAAAGAAATGGATTTGCTTAATATGCTGGAAAATGTGGCGCATTATCTTGTAAATCAGGGCATAGTCTATGGTGCAGTATAGTGTATCGGGTTAAAGCCATTGGCTCACTATACATGTAAAACATGAAGTGATCGAGTGACCTATAAGCTTCTTAACGTCCAGCTGGAGATTAAACAGAAAGTCTTGAATTCTTGAGTGCAAAAACTTGCCTGTGCAGCTGGAATGAGCCAAATGATGATTGACATTGAAAGTAACATCATACTTTTATTGTTGTCAAACTGTTATAGTTGCTGGAATAGTAGCTATATAGGAGAAAATATGATGTATACATGATCGTAGTCAGCATGCTGTGGCTTTTGGAGCTTGTTGAATCTTGTCTGCTGATCTTTTTATGTCAGTGCCAGCATGATGTGTACAGATGCATGTGGGCTGTAAGGGGTAAAAGAATAATTCATAACGTGGGAATTTGTCCCGAAACTTGGAATTATTTGCAAGTTCGCCATTTAATGTGTTCTGGTGCATTCATGTGTAAACCTAAAAAATGTAAAAAATAACTAGGTCAACCCGAAGATATGCAACAGAGCAGATGGGATAAAGTGATCACACAGATATAACATGAAATTATGAAGTACTTTAGCTGCAGAAGAAAACTGAATATCTGTTCTTGCTGTTAAAAAAGGTTATTATTTTTGTGTCAACAAATTTTGTGCAAAACTTTCTTAAAGTCTTTTTCCTAATCTTGACTTTTATTGTTTTGAGAAGACAAGTTAGTCTTCAGACAGTGCAAGTACAGACCTTTTGGTTTGTTGTTGTAGAGCGATCAGCAGTCATGTCAGCAGTGGTGATAAGTCTCTTGTTCAGAATGCAGAGTCAGGTGAACACCAGCGTGCTTCCATTGTAAACCACAACAACTCTTAAAATGGCCAATAAATGAAGAATTATATTCCTCCTCTGCATCTCTCACTTCCTCACTCGCTTGTTGTTATCGTGTGAAAGCAGGCACTGCAGGAAATGAGCATCTTATTGGCAGAACATTAATCAGTGGCTGTAGAGAGACATTGTAAGGAGATGGAGGTCAAGACCAGGGGATGTGATGCAAAATTAACATCTGTATTTCACAGTTATAATCCTCTTTGTTTGTTGTCAACATTGTAATGGAGATAACAGAGAATGGGCCAATCATATTTATTTACTAATGCTGGTTAGCATATCGAAATCTGATTGGACGATTTTTTCCGAAATTGGTTTCAGGATATAATTTTGACACTTGCATCACCATACAGAATTATATGATGATAACATATGTGGCCCTGCGTGTGAAAACAACTTTTTGGTGATTTACTGTTTTCTACGTAAAAGCATCGTACAATGAAAATATAACCTTGATATCTTTAATATTACCTGAGTAATGACATGAAATCATACTATAATAATTTATCTTTATAATAAATTACACTGTGTTGAAACACCTGTTATTAAAATATACACTATTCTTTAAACTCTTTGATTACTAAGGATACTGAAAACAGTGTTTAGTGTATTAAAAAGCAGTTAATTACAAGCGATTTTCCAAACAGCTTTAATCATTTGAATGCAAATATTTTCATGTACATCTGTCTTAGTAGTTTTTTATAGCATGCTAGTGTAGATTATGTTCATGTACAGTAAATGAGGGAACACTGGCCTTCAGGCTTAAGGAGAGACCTGAAGTTTAAAGGAATGTGAGGTCATCTTCTTTCAACAAGTAAGATCTCTGCTAAACTCTCAGGTCAGATTGTAATCCTGTGTTTGTGTGTGTGTGTGTGTGTGTAGATAGCATGGGATATTCCACCTGCTGTTCATTTATACTGGTCCAGATGTCTCTGGCTGTGACTCATTGTAGGATCATCATAAGCACCTTTGGGACATGACTTAGCTAGACTAAACATCTGGCATTACCTTATGGTACAGTACTTACCGTAAACCACAATGCCATTAGCTGTTTGGCATTGTCCACCAGTAACTGTACGACAATAACATAATTTTTTTCTGGTTGGGGTTGATTTGATTTTTTAACCTGCAAGATCATCATCACAGATACATCATTAATGTACCGTCTAGCCCTTGTGTATACCATATTATGTATGTGAAAGTGTTTTCTATGCTTGTTTGTGCTTCTTATCTGCGATCATGCTATAAAAGTTGGACAAACATTCACACAGACAGGCTGGTCGACAGCGTCAGAGCAGTTTTTCTGTTACTGCTGAGTGAGCGATCAGAGCTCTAGACGGCCGTCTGTGGCGCGGCGCTGACAGAGTCCTCACCTGTCTCGCTTATCATGACAAGCTACTAATCACCATGGCAACTTCTTCAGAACCAGTCATTTACCCCTGAGCAACTGCTGCCGGTTCTACGGTTCAATCAAACGCTATATATACATTATATGGATGATCTTCTGTGTAACACGAATCTGATGTATTTTTGGTTTTGTCTAAATAAAATCTAGATGAAAGATGTTTGGGTGTATTAGTAATAAGCATTATTCAAAATATACATGTTGTCTGTTCACTGTAGAGTTGGGATGTACTTTTATCTAGGAGAGCACATGAAAGCCATTAAATTTTAATTTAACTTGAAAACCGCATGTCGAAAAGGTCTCGGCCATGATAATTAAACTGTAAACACTGTGTGCATAACATGCATAAATGAAAGACTTCAGAAATGTGAACACGGGCTTTCATTGCAACAATCCATGATGGAAATTTGAGCTTAACATCTAAACATCTTATTAAGAGCTCATATGAGCAAAGTGTGGATGCGTGTCAAGTCTAGATTTTCTTCACAAAAACCAGTCGTACGAGCTGTCTGTCTCAAGCATTTCCCTTTACTCATATTCTTATTTTAACGTCAAAGACTTGTTTGTTTTGACTTGTCATTTTAGCCATTTAATAATATGTTGTTGTGTTTTGTTGTCTTGTGTTGATCGTCATCCGTAAGTGCTTTTGTTGAAAGATGAAACTTTTGGTCAGTGGAATTCTATTTACAGTATAACCCAATACATTATTAGTTTCAGTAGATAATAATGGATGTGTCTTTTTTTTTTTTAGAAGACACGGAGCCTGTAAAACTTTGCATATCTGTCAAATGTGCATGTCTGAAGTTCACAATGCAGTCTGATACTGTAGCATTAGGTTGACTAAATTGACACAGGCTTGGAATAAGCAAATACATAGTTTGGTTTGATTAGGTGTTTTAATAGAAATATCCACTTTAGAATCAATCTTATGGGGGTCTTGAAGCTTCGGCCACCATATGCCAAATAACGTATAGTCATTTTACTGTTATGACCTGCTTGGAAATTTTTATCTGACAGTCATCTTTGATGGAGTCGAGCAGCCAAGGCAACAGTCTCATCAAGTAGATCTTAATCTGATTTACGGTATGGTGTATGACTTCAGGAAGATGGGAAATTACCCTGAATGTGTCTAAACACTGATAGGAATCGCTTTTAAACAAAGACCAGTGCTTTGAAGTGTAAGATTGAATGGAATTTTTAATATTAATCCTATTAAAAAAGTATTACTAATTGTCATCTTAGGTGTTAGTAGGGTTTAAAAAAAGTGTAATAGTTTTTAGTTGAAAGTGTTTAGTTGAAACTTTAATAACAGCACCCCAAACAAGAGTGAAAATTTGGATTTAAAAATTATTCAATGATTCAGATTTTTTAGGTTTCTGGTTTTTGTGTCATTACATCTACTGACCATCATTACCGACTGCTGGCAGGCTTGAAACTTCTAGAATGAGTGTTGATCATTAAAAAACAAAGCCCAAATCCATTGCTGGAAAAGGGAGAGGCAGGAAGCGTGTGATGTCAGACAGGGAAGTGAACGGGAAACAGAGGGAGGAGGAGGAGTGGGCCGCGGAGAGGGCGACGGCCTTCCCATTTCCTGGCAGCTTCTTTCTTTCACTCTCCACCAGAGCTATGAGAGCACGATTAGGGGATGAAGACTCACTGAAAGCCACCACAGCTGGAACTGTGATTGATTTCTAATTTGCTTGGAAGAGTTTCTAAAATATCTGGAATACTTGTTTTATTCTGCGTTTATTGGAAGACACTGCCAAACATGTACAGTGGATATGGAGGTACTCCACAACTCTTAAACCTCTAAGATAGTGTCAGGCGATGATGAATAAATAACAGTTTTTAAACTGTTTGTTAAATGATGTTGGATTTGCTTTGCAGTATAGGCTAGATTTCTTCACACGAGGTGTGAATGCCGGTACTCGTGTTGAGTTGTCAGTTGTGTTTACGGGTAGATGTGTTGTGAAGTGTTCATGTAAGTTGTAACTGAAATATTTTGGCTGTTTAATGATTTTTCTCCTCTTGTTTTTGTAATGTGATGTGGAATTTTTTTCCTTCCTCTAGCTCCTTGTAAATATTTCAGAATTGGCTTGGCTGTGTTTTGTTTACACTCTCCAAGGTCGCTGACAGTTGTAGTTAAAGAACACAAGCAAAATGTGCCACTGTTTGATGTCAATCAGCATTCTGCACAGAAGTACATTGAGACATCTGATATAGGCACTTGGTCTCACTAATGTTGGCAGCTGTAGTTAAGTGAAAGTAGATACTTGATACAGTTTCTAACACCAAACCTTGTGTATGTTTTCACAGGCTGTAAGAATGACAAAGCTTTAGTGAATTTTCATTTTGTCCAACAGCTTTCCTCCCAGATGTTTCTATGTTTTCTATGAGAGTCTTTGTCCTGTGAGATTTGTTTTTCTGTGTTCTCATCTGATGGTTCTGAGTGAGAGTTGGCAGTCGAAGCGTGTTTACTTTGGGCTACGGTTCAGCCTGGCACCTCGGGGTCATCTAGAACAAACACACAGGGAGGTCAGAAAGTTTAACTTATCCCCCCAGGGCTATAGATCTGCTTTACTTAAAGCCTGTTGATGCAGAAGCTGTAAACAGTCCTGGTCAAACTTTAGAGAACTTCATGTGAGTGTTGAAAGCATTGGGTTATTAATGATATCTCTTAACTTGAGGTAATCCAGTGAAGATTTGAGGTAAGGAGGAGAGAAGAAGGTAAACAGAGTGAGCTTCTTGTTTCAACCTTTGGCTCAGATAATGAAAGGAAGGATACACCATGTGGGATGAATGTTAAGTGCTCAGGGATTTCACAAAATCACATGACTATTATTAACTTTCATGGTGTTTGTCACATCCTGGTATTGAAGAAAGGTTTGTGCAGCAGATTTTTTATGATGTGTTTATAGTTAGTGGTTATCAACAAACATCATAAGCAAAAATGAATTACTGGTGTTATATTGATATATCGCTAGATATATCTCTGTTTGTTCTTTGCGGTCTCACTTCCCAAATCTTCAGTATACAGATTTGTTATTAAAAATTAATTTTGTTGTTCAGGGACAGACCTATGAGGTTTCATTTTTTACATTGTGATAATCATAATTGTGAACCCAGTGTTACATATCATATTGTGGGATAATCGTTTCACCCATAGTATTACGTACTGTATATGTAAATCTATTTTAAGATAAAATCTTAATTTAACATACATGTAGCTTTACATCCATGTCTACTCTACTAATTCTGGGTTAACTATTGGAAAAGCAAGCTATTAATTGCTCAATTATTTAATTCATTTTTTAATCTCTAATTGCATTTATTTTTCTTGTAAATATCTAATCTTTAAATTGTCATGGTGCTTCTATTCCAGTCAATCACAATATTGTTGACTATTCCAGTCAAGCACATATCATCTTATAACTAATTGTGCAACTTTATGTTTGTTGTCCCCTAAGTAGGGGTCAAGTTACAGGGGCAGGGTGTCAAGTGGGTTCGGAAAGGTGCAGGATTGACCCCAGACATCACGCTGTGCTGTTTTGGGAGCCGACCGACTCTTTCTGCTCTTTCCCAGAGAGGTTATTTTGGACACAGCTTTAGTTCTTTCCCTTTCACTGTGCTGTTCTGCAGTTCTTTGCTAGTGTTTGTTTGATTGACACCAGGCCCTGGTAATCTCTGATATGAATGGAATGTGTATGAGAGAGAGAGAGAGAGAGAGAGAGAGCTACTGGCTCCAACATGATGGATGTCATATCGTAAACCATGAGTGAAAAAGCACTGAAGAGCTTGCTTTTATTTTACAGGTACTCTGACCAGTCACTGTAACAATGAAAAACTTTGAAAAGTGTGTATTTGTAAGAAAAATGGTGCATGGTAAATCATTGGATTGCATTCATTTGGGTGTGTGAGGGTTTTTGTGTTGGGTTTCGTGCTGGGTGGGGGTGGACAGGCCCCCAGGTGCTTTGTTGTTCTGGAATTATCCTGGACTAAAGTCAGACCACCAGAACAGTGTTTGCATGGGCGTCAGTAGACCACAGTCCCACCAGCTTTGATTGTGATGAAAACAGCTGACACATAGTTGTCGTAAAATTTTATAAGGAATGTTTTTTGGCTTATGGAATAGGTGGGAATCCAGCACAGATCAACATCGGTTTTGGAGGATGTTTATTTGGTTTTCATCTGAGATTCCAGCGTTTTAAAGGAATATATTAGAGGTTTCATTTCCATACAAGCCATTATGAGGGAGAATGTGTCACTTACCTTGTTTACCTGGTGACATACAGGAGGAACATTCAGGACCATCAGAAGGTGTGCATGTGTGTTTTTGTGTTGAGGAGTGTGTTTGGATTTGTTATAAGATGAATGAAAGAAAAAACTTTGTCTTTGATGTTTGTTCTGATGCTGTCAATTGCAGTGAAGCTTGTTGGAAACAAAACTTCACATTTTTGTGGGCTAATCCAGTCTTATTTACTACATATTGTATTATTATTTTGAGTTATGTTTCAAGTTTCAGTCTATTATGATTAGAAAAACATATTGTCATCGGATATCATTTCCATGATGTAAAATTTCTCATGAAAATGAACAGTATAGGATTCAGCAATGTCAGCAATAAGGAGAAAGGGGTATGGTCATAACTACCAATGGTTACATTATTCTCTGTCTCTGCACAAAGTGAAATATCCTGCGGGAAATGAAAAAATTCCACTTTCCTCTGTATTGAAGTGATTCCCCTCCTCCATGCTTTGCTCACATTAGCACAGAGGTTTTTGTTTCACATCAGTATCAACATTCTCTTACTGTGTTTACACATGTCACTGATGGTCAGACAAACAAAGCACGAATACTTGAATAATTGAAGCTTAAATGCTTTTAAGTTATAATTCTTATTTTATTCTGAAAATCCTCTTTTCTTAGTTGAGTAAATTGAGTTAATTATTTACTTTAAATTTGCAATTCAGAGCAAAATAATATGGTTTAAAATGATTAGATTTTCTTATAAACCTAAATCCATTTTTTTCCCAGTAAGACGATCTAGAGTCTTGTCTCTGTGTACGGCTGGAGGGCAGAACCCATCTGCTGACCTCTGAATGAAATCTGAAGTATCTGGCATACATTAAACTGTGCAGCAGCACCTTTAGGAGCTTCATTATGCCAAGCTGAAGCTCTTCATAAAGTGTAAAAGTTAGATTTGGATCATTTCCTGTGTCCTCTCCTCAAGGTTTTAAATAAATTCTAGCTTCCTTCCTCAATCCAGTCATGCATTACTGTATCCAGGGACCTGCCCATCTCTGTTGAGAAAACATTCAGGCACTGACCATCTCAGCAAGGGTCATTTTGGTGACTAAAACATACTTGTGCTGACGTGTCACAGCTGAAATGATCTCATGGACAGAAATACGCTGGCTCACACCTCAGAACGGCACCTTAGCATAATTCCTTGTGATGTGACTTTCAAAGCAGTTTACGATTAAGACCGTTTTGTCCGCTTTCTATTACTCTGGTAAGATTAAATCAAGTCCTAATTTAATTTGAAACGAAACTAGTTGCCTCCAACATGCCCTCACAGAGCCATGGTAAACATTGATGTAATCACAAACAGTAATGGTTACATAATACTCTGTGTTTATAAAAAAAACACATGAATAATGAATAAAAGCAGTCAGAGAGTTTTGTTGGATTATTGGAGTGTGTCAGGTAGCAGTTTGTTCAGTGACGACTTCCTTGCTTTCCCTATGACCTCATGCGACTTTTATTTGTTTGCATTAATAGGCTATCTTTGTTGATTTTTTTCGTTGCTTCTTTTCGATCTTGTATCTATCCAGTCAGGATTTTGGCTCATTGTTCCAGCAGTGGGCTGGGTTGGTTCGCTTGGTGTCTGTCCTGGCATGATTGGTGTGATGTAATGTTATCTCGACTGTCCTGTCCTCCCACACAGTGTCCACTGAGTGTTTTTGTAGCTGTGATGTCTGATAGGGTCGTGACAGGGTCAATGATAGGAGACGGCACTGATTTTTACAAGGAACTCCTTGTATAGGCTGTTGTCTGTGCCGGAAGAGCTGGATTACTTTCTTTTTCTCTGGTTAACATCACAGTCGTTTGGGATAGTTTACTAACAGGTGTGACTGTAAAATTGTACTGGTCACATACAAGAGCTACAACAGCCTTGGTCTGTCTATGTGTTATTATAAACGACCGTCTTTCCAGCATGACTCTCACTACCTCTGTCTTTATTTTACGTGTTATGCTTTTTGTATTTTTTTTTATAGTACATTAATGCACTTGGCAGACGCTTTTATCCATTTAAGGTATATTTTATCAGTATGTGTGTTCCCTGCGAATCAAACCTATTAACTTTGCACTGCTACAGTACTGTAATGCTCTCTTGCTAGGCAATAAAGAGATTTGATCATGATGAAATATATTTCCTGCCAGTATCTATATTAGGGTTTATTCTAACAACAGATGTATTGCTGTTAGTCAAGTTGGTCAGTATGGAAAATAAGTTCAAGACAAGCTGAACCTCGCTGAACTCGTAAAAGTTTAGCTTGGCTCATTTTGTGTCCTCTCAAAAAAAATTTCAGTAAACCTAATTTCAGAATGAAATCCAATAAACCCTGTTTACTGTCTTAATTACATGGTTGTATTGTATGATACCACATTTTGATCATGCATAATGTGTTTCTCTGCAGGGATTCCTTCCAGAGCTGCATCCACCATGTCCCTGTCTGTGCGCCCTACACGCAGGGTGCTCAACAGATCCATCACTAGGAGCCAGTCTTTCGCTGGAGTCAACTCCTACGACAAGTCCAAAAGGTCTGTAGAAATAATTTACCTTATGAGTAGCTTTGTCTTGTTTTCCAGACAAAACAAGAAGAAACCTTGTATAACATGTCCTGAAAAATATGTTCTGTAAAGTTTGTGTGTACTTTTATTTATCTTACAGGTGATTAAAACATTTTTACTGGAAATCATGACAAAATGCTATCTGGAAAAAGATTTTTGTAGTGTATACAAACATGAAACGACCTTAATAAACAAATTAATGTTTACATTTACATTAACAAATGCATGCGAATGCAGCAGATTAAAACAGAGTGGACATCAGAAGCAATAGACTCCAACATGACCACACAGTAACACACAAAGAGTTAAAGCATGCACATACTCATATATTTCCCCATTCAGTTATAGCCAAAGGCGGTTAACATCTTTAAAGGGAAGTCACAGCTGACAGGACGTCCTGCAGACCCAGCATAGCATTTCCTCATGGCTGCAGGAAAGTGGACATTTGTTACTGACTACAAAAAAGCTTTACTTTAACATAACAGGGGGTGGATTTTAGGGAATATCTTGTAGCCAGTAGATTCTGTACACACAGATTTAAATATGGGTTATTTTTTCAATTTCTTGCTCTTTTTAGATAAAAGGAACTTTGATTTTCATTTCCTTTTTTGTAAGTGTATGTGTGTGTTGTTTTCTAAAGGTATGTATGTGGCATTATGTTAATTTTTCAGAGGGGAAGAGTGGCTCTCACGTGCTGACGCTTCTGGTTCATGTCATTTGATTCATTTGAAAGCATGTAGAGCTCTTTTAAACAAAACAGAGACAGAAAGCATGAAACATTAAAGACGAGCACTGAGAGGACAACTGAGAAAGCAGATTAAGAGCACTAGTTCACAGTTCACTAGCTCACTAAAGTTCACAGATGTCTTAAATAACTTACCAAACCATACCCTAAAGAACATACTGAAACATAAATGCATAAATAGTATATATTATTTTATATAGCTATATATTTGGCATTGTCTTGTATGTGTGTACTAGAAAATTCCTTGTGCACTTGGCAATAAAGATCTTCTGATTCTGATAACATGCTCTGGTTTTAACCAGGCAGTCGAACCCAGCAGATTCTGAACCACATCCTGCTTGAACTTGCTCTTTAAAGGCACTTCTCTCTTTCCCCTGATAATATTGAGCTGTCTGTCATTTTGAAAAAATTATTAAATTAATCATCACGGCTCCTATTCTAAAACATTATTGATTTCGACTATGTTTATGTTTCCCCAGCCCGTCTTAATATCTCATATTGCATATATGGATTGTGTCTCATATTTAAAGGTTGAGTGCATTAATTGTAGTATACTTCATTTTTCCACTTGCTGTATATTAAACAGCCTGAAGTATTTTAACATTTATTAAAGGGGAAGTGTGTAATGTATTAAAGCTTTATGCCTTCCTGTGTGTTCTAGGCCTCTCTCTGTATTCAGCACCCCGGCGTGTGTGAGGAAGACGCCCTCCAGAGCAAGCAGAATGTTCACGCTGTCCACTAAATCACCTCCTCCAAAGGTGCCCCAGCCCGAGAGGCTAGATGAAGTGTACGAGGCACTAAAGAGAGGACTGCAGTATGTACTGTACACTCACATAAACAACCACGAGTTGTAAATATGCTCACCAGTCATTACAGTTCATTTAAACACATAATACAGTGTGTGTTATTAGTTACTCACACACAGGAGGGCTGGTATAAAAATGAAATTTGCTTTCACAGTACATTTGTCACTAATAGTCATAAAGAAACTATTGTCTAATTTGTGCTACACTGTTACAGATCCTACCTGCAGGTCCATCAGATGGAGCTGGACAGTCTGAACAGACAAATGAAGGAATCTAAAAGAAATTCACGCTTGGTAAGTGCAAACATCTGGACGAAAACACACGAGTCCTATCATAGAGAACCTATTACCTGGAAAACATTCTCAGTTGTTGTTGATATGATGCTAGACATTACTATATAAAGTAATGTTGGCATTATAAAAATTGGGTTTGGGACACTTTAAATAATAAACATAACCTTAAGCCATTTTAGTAGTTTTAGATCTGTCAGGGTGTCTTAGTGCTGAATGTTTTAATTGTGTCTTGTATTCGTTTATTAATGTGACGCCTCTCTGTTGTTTTGCTACAGGGGTTTTTGTATGAACTTGACAAGGTGAGTGGAAGTCTCTTTTTCTAAAGTGAGATGATAAGACTCAAGGCTTGGTAGCATTAACAACTTTTGTTTCATTTTGTATAATCGGTAGTGCTTGTTAAAATCATATTTTGGTTGTTTTTATGTATATGTGTTAAATTGTGTTTCATCAGCAAGTGAAGGTGATTGAGAGGTTTATGAGACGGCTGGAGTTCCACCTCAGTAAGGTAAGCCTGCTGTTAAACTGAAATATGCAAAATCACATGATTATGCAAATATTTTTTGGCCTGTGCTATTTGTGTCAAATGGTGTAACCCCAGATGATCATGCTGTGTAAAAATAAATTATTGTTCAAAAAACCCTTGAAATATATTAATATATGTGTGCACACATGTATTCAAGGTGGAAGGAAAATGACAGATACGCCACTTTACATTTTTCTACAAATTCACTTTGTAAAAACAGCTTTAACGATTTTATTTTATTTGACAATGTTTATATTTGACATAATAAAACATTAATAGAATGTTTGTATTTGGTTATGGGTTAGTTATTTATTCATTTGTTTATTGTTTAACTCCACCTGCTGTGAACCACAAATGGAATGACTTTTGAATGTATGCAGACAACAGGACGTGGCGCTTTGTTCAACACAATTGTGTGTGTTTGTGTGTGTGTGGGTGCACTGTGGTCCCACAGTGAAAGAAACACAGCAGGTCTGTTCTTGTTCACACGTCACTGTGTTAGTGACTGTTCTTGCACGGCCCGGTAGCTCTGATAACAGCATCTGTATGCTTGCGTTCATGCATTCGTGCACGTACGTCTCTGTCTGAACGCTGACTCCTCTCTTACAAACTCATCTATAGGGTATGCATCAATCCCACAATCCACCTCTTCACACAGCACACATTTACAGACACTTCTGTGTGTGCACACACACACACTGCAGGGGACATGGGTCACAGGCTGAAGACGGCTCTAGGGGCTGCTCGCATTCCTGACTCGTTTGGGGAGCGGTTAAACCCTTCGATGGACCTGCTGGAGTCTAAACTAACAGCCTAAACTAAACTAAGCCAGCTGCACCAAAGGAAGAGGACGACTACAGAAGATGTGTCCTCCTCTTCCTCTGCTGCTGAATTTCATGTGTTATTAGTGTGTGTTTTATGGGGGAATAGCACACAGGGGTCTGCCTGCTTTTGCTGGGTCAGATAGGTTGGGCATATATGTGACCCTGTCTGTGAAACCAAGCTAAAATTATGAGATAACAAGCATCAAAATTTGATTTCACAAATCTTTCTATCTTTAACATGTCATTATTCAGTCAATGTTCAAGATATCAATGTTATTTTTACATTATGTAGGATGATTTTATGTAGAAAACAGTAAATCACTTTAGCTGGGTTTCACAGGCAGGGTCACACATGTGAAATAGTGAGGGATAGTGATGGTTCAGGTATTGGCTATAGTGTAATATAAATGTGAATGGAGAGTCGTGCTGTTATCAGTTTTGTATAGCAGTTGATACTCTGTCATAACTCTGTGAAACGTATGACTGTCCCGCTGTCTTTCTGCCAGTATGATGAAACACGCTTACAGAACGACTCCTAACCACCTCCAGATGGACAGAGAGAATATTTTCCTTCTCTCGCTTGCTGTGTTTCTTTCCTTCATACTTTCTTTCAGTTATTGTAGGAAACCTTTTAAGGGCTGAAGACTGTTGGGCTCTTGTTTGGCTCACCTCAGTCTTGTGTGCGCTTGTGTGTCTATCTCATTTTTAATTGTGTGTGTGTATGTGTGCGGCCAGTGTAATTCTGCAGATGCATTGCAGCGGATTTAGTTCAGTCATGCTCGCCAGACTCCTATCCCAGACACAAACACACACTTATCTGGCTATCCAAATAGATAAATATTTTTTTTTAATGGGATACATTTTTAAATAAAGCTAATTACTAGCTATTGCTTTATGTATAAACAACATTTATTTTAGGGAGAAATATGCATGAACACACATATACAGAGATGCTTTTTTATGTTTTAGTTTTTGTGTTGTTATCAGATGTATATTGCATTAATAATGTAAAGCTGCATGTCAAACCCTCTTCTACTAGAAACTACTTCAGTAAATGGAGCTTTATAATTGTATATTTGTTGAAATACAGAAATGTAAATATCTGTTTGCCTAAACGGCTATTATAATGTGTTTATTCTCAACATCTGCCTACACAATTATATTCATCCAATCTTTGCAGTAGTCTGGCAGTAGATGGTATTATGAGGGGATTTAACTGTTTCCTGTCTCATTACCAACTTCCAGATCTACAGACCTGCTCAAGGTGCTGCGCATAGATCAATAAAATCTAAATTGCTTATATTGGAGACAATGAGGCCCAGCAGGAAGTACTTGGGCAATAAACGAATAACAACAAAACGTTGTGGTTTGTGTATGTGTGTGCGTGTGTGTGGTTAGTTAATCAGGTCAATGTCACCATCTGGATGTTTACTGAAGTGCGGCTACCTCATTAAATCATAAAAATACCAAATGCTGCTCGCAACATTTCTTATCAACACACACATCTGTATTACACGTAGGTTATATAGTTCATTGATTTTAATAAACACTGGGCTGTTGTGTGTGTGCAGATTGATGAGCTCTATGAGGCCTACTGTATGCAGCGCAGACTGAGAGACGGAGCCGATAAGATGGTGAAAGCGTACACGGCCTCTCCAGGCAGCAGGGAAGCCCGAGAGAGTCTGTCTGAAGCTAACAAGAGCTTTAAAGAGTACACAGAGGTAAGAGGGGGTGGGCAGATGAGAGAACAGCAGGAGGAGGAAGATGAAATATGGTTACTGTGACAGTCATGACAAGAAGGTAGAAGGAAACACTGTAGGTGGAGATTAAAAGGTTAATGAACTTCATTTCAGACCTGAAATGCACTTCTATTTAGTGTTAGTGAACTAAATCCACATCAGAACTGACAATCACATTAGTTTATGCTTTGTTTGAAAACACCTTTTGATCTCCACTTTGGCCTTCCATTCACACTGAGACAAGGACATTTCAGTTGCTTTTGCAGATTTATAGTTTTGTGTTACATCAACAACTCCACCAAGCAACATTTTAATCATGCACAGTACAAAAGCGTTTTATTAGACAAAAGATTTATTCAAAGTTTTAGTGTATGCTACTGGGGCAAGGTAAAAAGTTAAATAAACATTAGAAGATGTCACATATAGTTTGGGAACAACAATCATGTCATTAGTTATTTGACATTGTCAGAAGGCTGATGCTTCGACACTGCTGATTATGCCTTAGGCCATGGTTTTTATATCCAGGCAGATTGATACAGAGTCCAGGACAACTAGACTCATTTGATATGCTTGTGGAAATAACGCATGCAGACAATTTGATTAAGAGTGGATAGTCAAGTGCTTTTCATTACCCTAATGGTCACAGCCAGAGTCGCATTTATCCATAGGAAGAAAATTCCCCATGAACTCTCCCTCTCTCATCTGCCACTTTAATCTGTTTTCCTATGTGTATTTATCCACTGTCTCCATCTCTTTGCAGAATATGTGCATGTTAGAAAGTGAGCTGGAGAGCCAGCTGGGGGAGTTCCATGTCAAAATGAAGGGTAAGACAAAACTGAGCTTCAATTCTTCTTTGGGCATCTGTCTCTATCAACCAGGTTTATAATAGTTTGCTTCAAGATGTTTTTAGGGGTGGGAGGTGGGGTCGTACCAACTTCTTACCTACCATATTTTTTCTGCCTGCTTTCATCTGTGAGACAAAATCTATACTTAATCACTGATGTGTGCCTTTGTTTTAGGTTTGGCAGGTTTTGCCCGGCTTTGTGCAGGAGATCAGTATGAGGTGAGATGTTTGTGCTGTGTTCTCTTCCCTTATTCTCGATGATCCCAACATTTCCTGATGAAGTCAATAGCCCACTTATTTCTAACTTTTTTGTGTAAAACAGGTTGCAAATGCTATTAAATGTTGCCTTTAATACCTTGGTCTTTACATTCATCAACTCATTGATCAGATAGGGATGATTTAGTCTAGTGGTTGTTGGTTTTAACCACACCAGAGCTAATCTGTTATCTCTAACCAAGTTTGGATTAATGGTTTCTAAAAGTGTCTGCTAAATGACACAACCGAGAATAAAAGACAACATTAGCACCGCTCCCTAGCGTACTCTCCGCATCTGCTTTGTGCGGCAAAGAGCAGATTTGGGGAGGTGGAGGATAATTACAGCGGGGCGAGTGCTAATGTGTCAGCTCCGCCTCCACCTGTTTAACATGCAAGAGATATAGAGTGACTGACAATACAATGAGTCAGCACAGTCTGCTCAACAAGAGCCCACAGGGATGTGTCTGAAGGGAGGAGGTGAAAAAAAAAACAGAAAAATGACTTGAGATATATGAGAGAGTGGGAAGCAAAGATTTGTTTTTCAGTCCATCTGTTATTCTCTCTCTGTTCTTTAACTTTACTGTGCAAAAAACCCCCACAAAAGCCATGTTTTTCTTACTCCTCAACAAACTAATAGTCAGTTTGAAGTTGTTTTAGAGCTTGACATGGTTTGTTTTATCAGCTTGATTTAGTGCGTAAGACTTATAAACACAGTCACCGTATCTCTTTTCTCCACAGATCTTTATGAAGTATGGCCGCCAGCGGTGGAAACTGCGGGGTCGGATTGAAATCAATGGCAAGCAAGTGTGGGACAGTGAAGAGATGGTTTTCCTCCCACTCATCACAGAGTTCCTGTCTATAAAGGTAGTTCTCATATGAATATATGGTCACATTTAGTCGTAGCTTCCCTGTCTCTTCTGTCAGTCACATACACACCACAGTCATGTCAAAGGGACATTAATGCACATAACAGCAGTGAAAAGCAGCTGGACTTTGACTTGTTTTTCTCTTCCGTTGGTTTTGTGACACACAGCTGCATGGGAGGAGAGAGTGGGAAAGACAGCATGAGAAAGAGGTTTACAGAAAACAGTGTAATAACAGAAAGAAACAGAGAGTTGATTTGAGTTCTAATTATTTTGTCTAGACTTTAAACTAACACAGTGTAGGAAAAGGACAATTGACTAATTTACACTCAACAATAACATGACGTTTCACACCCACTTTTCATAAATGAAACCGTTACTGATGCTGAATGTTGAGTTCTTGATGCAGTTACACAAACGCCTTTATGAAAGAGGTGATTCCTGATGTTGGCACTAACTTGTGACATTTTGCTGATCATTAGAGCTATGACAAAATGTTTTCCTGTTAGTTGAAGAAGATAGAATGATTATCTTGTATTTTGTTGTCAAGGTGACGGAGCTGAAGAGTCTGGCCAATCACGTGGTGGTGGGCAGTGTGTCGTGTGAGACTAAGGACCTGTTTGCTGCCCTACCACAAACGGTAGCTGTGGATATCAATGACCTTGGCACCATCAAACTTAGTCTAGAAGTGTCCTGGAAGTACGTACAACTTTCTAGAATTGTTTCTAGGGGATGCAAAATAAATGCATCTTTAAAAAGAAAATGTAAAAAATTAACAATTGTCTTTTTAATTTGTAGTCCATTTGACAAAGATGACCAGTCATCCTCGGCTAGCACGGTGAACAAGGCTCCTAGTGTCAATAAACGCTTCTCTACATACAACCAGAGTCCTCCAGACACACCTTCTCTACGAGAGCAGGCCTTTTATGTAAGTCTGGCCCTTGTTTCAATGCATATACTAGTTTGATTGACCCATAAATCTCACTTGACCGCTCCATTATATATCTGTTTTCATAGCTGCACTTTGCTTCTGAGCTTTGCCGGTGTTTAATTTGATCTGAATTGATTCAAACAAAGCATTTTTGCTAAGTGCATATGGCCATAAAGTGAATATGCCACTCATCTCTTTCCGTTCTAATGGACAGCTCGCAGTCCCATAAGATTTTATTAAGAGCAATAGGCTCCACACAGATTTCACAGTTATTGTTTCTCAGAAGTATTTTGATCTAGGGCAGCTTTTTTACGAAGTCATATGGATGGCTCGATAACCAAAACATTGTAACATTAGCCTGCTGGCGGTCATTTTTGGGGACAGTCAGTTCTTCTCATACCCAAACTTCCACTAACTGCATGCAGACGGCTCCGCGGAGCACAACGACAAAACAACGCTGGTCCTTACTAGACGTGTTCCGGGACACGCTGACAGAGAAACTGACTCAGAGCTGCTCCTGCAGCGATGTCACCTCGGTTCGCCTGGGGTGCTCGCTGCCTTCCAGTCATGTAAGTGCGGTCGGCCCGTAGCACTAGCGTGTCTGTAGTCATATAGATTTAGTTGGTAGCCGTAGGGGCGTGACCGCTACTAGCCACGAGCGACGGAAAGCACGAAGAACAGGTTTGAATGCTTTTATCATATCTGTAATAATTAGCAGTGTCTGCAGTTCTCTCAGATCTCTGAAATTATAGTTGTAGTAAAGTGTCATGTAACTGTCTTCATGTAATTAAATTGAGTAAATAGAAATGTTATGCATGTTGTTGTGGAGTCTTTGTCTGATTGTGAGTGACAATAGAAACATCTACAAGTCTTTAGTAACGCTGTTAGAGATTGCTGTTATTGTTTTGAGAGGTGGTCATATTTGGCCAGCGAGGCAAAAAGCGGCTGCAGCAGAAGTTAATTAGAGGGAGTGTGTTTGCTCTCTGGGCCTGACGCCAGTCTGGTCTCCGCTATAATGATGCTCTGTGTCAGAAGATACATGGCTAATGCAGAGTGACAAAGAACACGCTCTTGTTATCATACTGTACTCCCGTCTTCTCTTAACTTATCTGCTGTCTGATTATAACATACTAAAGTATGTTAGTTTAGTATGCATCTCATCTCCAGACCATATATTGCAGTAATAAATCAAACTTTAAAGGAATAGTTCACCTCTTACCATCCCAGATTTATATGACTAACTTTCTTAACACTAAAATGTCACTTTATTTGCATATGTATATCCCAAAATGTTAAAACTCCAGAAAGCACATGCATCACATGTCTTAATTACACAATTTTAAATCAGAAATAGAATCTGACAAAGTTATTGATATCTATTGAATAAATGTTTTATTGGAGTTTAATGCGTTATTGATCATACACACGAGTCATGAGAGAACATTTACCATTTATATTTTTTTAACGATTCATTTTTATGCTCATAATCTCATCTCACACAGAACATGCTGAGGAGACAAGAAGAGATGGAGAACGGAACAGCGTGGTCAAACTCTTCCGAATCCTCAGACGATTCCTCCAGTCCTCAGCTTTCTGTGGGAATGCGGCACGCTCATAAGAACTTAGTTCAGCCTGAAGTACAGGCTGCTCCTCCTGCCATCGAAATCTCCTTTTCCCCCCGCGAATCAGCGACCTCCACTCCCACCCGCCTGGCCAATCAGAAGGAAGAGGATGAGGAGGAAGATGAAGAAGATCTGAAGAAACCAGAGGCTACAATAATAGTCCCCACCGCTGCGCCTGTGAAACAGGAAGTGCCCAATGGTCATCCTCGGTATTCTCGCTCTCTCAGTCACATCAGCGAGAACAGTGCAGATGGTGTGATGATAGATAGATTGTGTGGGGAATCCTCAGAGACTGCTGAGGTGACCTCAAGTGTGCCCACGCTGACAGAAAATGGTGATGCCATGGACAGGCCCCACAGGGCAGAACCGTGTATTGTTATACCAGAGACTCAGGAGACCAGCCCTACACCTGACACCAACACCAGTGAGCCATCCTGCACCGGTGAACCACACAACTCTACAGAAAGTATCTCCTGCAAGGAGCAGCAAGAACTTCCTGTAGAAACCCTGATCTGTGACTCCTCTGCTATTGCAGAACCCAAGTCTAGACCCAGCTCTGTCTCTGATTCACCCAGAGAGAAAGACTCTTCCCCTTGTGCTAATGTTTTGGACACTGAAGCTAGTAGGACTGATTCTTCAGCTCATGAGCCGTGCTTTGCAAAGACACAAATTAACAATCTGCTTGTTGAAAAGTCTGGTTGTTTATCAGAGACTAGACCCAAAGACAGTTTGGAAACACAATCGACCGACAGCTGTCTGGAGGAGGCCCTTAGCGCCGTTACGTCCTCCCTTGATGATTACAGAGGCCAGTTTCCAGAACTGCAGGCTCTAGAACAAGAGCTGAAACTATTGGAAGAGACGCTTACAGTAAGTGGCAAACTTAATTATGTAGGTTTCTTTAGATGTATACACGCGCATACCATTGTCTCGGAGTATCGTGATATTGCTTTTGCAACAGGTGTGATATGTAGATAAGCATTTTAAAACCTTTTTAATAGGGTGCAGAAAGGCAAGAAGGTTGAAAGTGGAGGAAATATGACATTAGCCTCTGCCTTTCCCAGCATGCAATGGGACTTCACAGAGTGAGGGTGTAGCTCTTCCTGCATGACGGAGATGTTAGTAAAGTGTTTTGGGTGAAAAGGTCTTTGGGTGTTCCTCTTCCACATATCCATGACCCTCGATAACCATCAGAGGCTTTGCTCTTTAACTGTAAAACAATAGAATTTACAAAAATGTGTTTCTGTGTCTATAAAGGGCAGGTTTCCTTAGAACAAGTTAGTCAAAGACAGAAGTCATGAAAGGGAAATTTTATGATATTGATATATGAAAGATATTTTAACGAAAGTTTAATGAAAGCCCATAGTGTTTTTTTCCTACTATGGGAGTTAATGGTGACCCAAAACGGCTTAGTTACAAACTTTCATTAAAATATCTTAATTTGTGTTCAGTACAACAAAGAAATGTATACAGATTTGGAACAATCGGAGGGTGAGTAAATAATGATAAAAGTTAAATTTTGGGTGAATTGTCCCTTTAAAACTTGGTTTCAGGCCTTAAATGATGTTATTTTATTACATTTATTTCAACATTGCCATTTGTATTTGTAAATGAAAACCGAGATTAGCAGCTACCATAGCTTGTGTGAATGTTGAGCTCTTATGTTTATGTGGTTGTTGTTAATATTTGTATCTAAAGGGTCGGAGTCGCAGTCGTTCGTCCAGTGTCAGTTTGACAATCGAGACGGCGCTTGGAAGCTTTGACTTCCTTAATACATCAGACCTGGAGGAAGAGGAAGATGAGGAGGATGTTGAACGACAGAGTGTGACAGACAGGTTAGAACATAAAATTGTCTCACTTTTCTGCTGCAATGTGATGTGTTACAGGAGAAAAACAAAAATCATCTCTTTATATAATGTTATGTTACACTACTGCCACCTAGTGCTTATGACAACTGTTTGTTGGTCAAGTAATGTCACATCTTTTTATTTTTTGAGAATGTTTTTGAACTTTTCTTTCATCTGACATGTGTTTGTGTGTTGTGATGGGCACAGTGCTGAGGAGCGGCCTGCGGCTGTGGAGAGCGCAGGGGAGGATGAAGGCTGTGATGCACCTTGTTGGGACACAACACCCTCTACTCCACTCAGTACAGGCTGCCTGGCTCTAGATCACACCCTGCTGGTCCATCTGAAGAACTGCAGCTCACAACTGCTGGTCAGTTACTATACTCACTTTATGTGACTTTTGTTCCCTAAACAACAGGAAATATTCAGAGTGTACACAGAATTCAGTTTTTAATGTGTTATTGTAAACTTGAGTGAACTGTGTAGTACACAGTGATATATATTATGGTACTGAATCATTGCCGGATTCACTTACCATAACCCAAAGTATACCCAAAAATCTATAATAAAAACCAAGTTGTTAGTAAAATATAGAATTTAAGCATCTTTTTGTGTACACTTGCTGGCTGCACACATGTTTTGTGTTTTTACTTGTATTTTCTACTCATCATGCATTCATATTTTGTTGTTATAAACAGAGGTTAGGCACATTCGGGCCTCTGCGCTGTGGGGAGATGTATGCTTTCGACCGACTTCTCAGGGAGACACGAGTCCTCGAGCTCATACGATGGGTTGTCAAGGACTCAAGGGCCGGGGACAGTCAACCAGAGGAGGGTAAGACTTTCTGGGAATGGTTGTGTTTGATTTATTTTATATGAAATTAATATATCACTTCAGTTTTGTGTCTCAACCAATCTATTTTTGCCTTGTAAAACATTTGTTGACATTTTGTATGTTGCTAAAAATAATGTCTAGTTCGTCAATATTACACGACATTATTGATTTACTTTCCTCTAGATTTTCTAATAAGCATGTCTCTTCTTCACACACAGTTGTTCCTCAGTTAGATCAGTGTCAAGGGGCTGTGTTGCTATGGCGGCAGTGCACGGATGGCTGCAATGTGTACAGCTCATCCACAGAGACCTTCCTACAGGCGCTCACCAATGCTTACGCCAGCAGACTCCCAGAGAGAGGGGACGGCTTTTCAGATACAGGTATATATATGTGTGTGTGTGACACCTGCATCAATGCTTCAGCAGTCACTAAGGTATTGAAAATTGAATGGATAATCAATCAAAATACTATCTGCTAATCATAGTTTCTAATGATCTGGGTGTAATTAAAAGCATCTGTTGCATAAGACTAGTCTAATCTACAGACAGCTCGACCATAAACCGTCTGATGTGTATTACAATTAAACAATGAAATTGACTGTTTCAGTCTGATTGTCTGGCTTTCTGCAATGTCTAAACATAAGAGTATAATGTAACTAGGGTTTATATGATAAGCACTTTTGTGAAGTTACTAACAACTAGATTGGCAAAAATAGTATATATTCTTATTAAAAAAGTACTATTTTTATTACAAAAATGGTTCCTTATTATGCATTTATCAAATTCTTTGAACATAAAACATACTGTGATTTAATGTCAGTCAGAAGGTCTTTTTTTGTGTAAGTGTGTAATTTTTCACCAGAATATACAGTAATGAGGACTAGACCATTGTATAATCAAGGACGTAGACTGACATGTCTGAAATAAAGTGTCTGGATTATTAGATATTAATTGAAGACATTGAACTTCTGTGTTTGTGATAGTGTTTCTACGTCTGATGGAACGGATCCTTGAGAGAAAGTTGCCCAGGCGTGGAGGAGGTGCGACCAAAGAGACTCTTACAATCTTCCAGTTCTGGAGTTACCTGGAAGCAGAGGGTGTGAATGATCTGGACACGCACATTCCTGAGCTTGCTGAAGAAGGTATGTTTGAATGTTACATAAAGGGGTGTTTACGCTGAACCCAATATGTCAGAAGGCATGATGTATATGCATTTGGCATTGTGCTGGAGCTTGGGATAGAGTATTTGAAAGATTCATTACATGTAATGAATTCAATCCTGTCTCTTATGAAACACAAGCACTCATTAGCAAGTGATTGCACAACACATCTGGAGTAGTATCGACCCCTCCCATCCTAACGCCCCTATTATCACCCCTCTTTCGTTATGGTTTCTTGCTGTATTTTTCACGCTCTTCCTGCAGTGTATTAACCCCACTATTCTCTTTTTCAGTATGGCTTGTTCAGTGCTTACAGTCTGGAGATCAAGACGTTCTGGTGAAATCTTTGAAGAAACCTCCAGAATGCAGTCTGAAGCGGGAGGGCCTGCGAGCCGTCAGTCTACTCCTGAGGGACCCGAGGGGAAAAGTGTGCAGTGCGGCCAGCTCCTTGCTGCGGAGTCTAGCGGACCAAACCCGTCATAGGGAGAGGGTAAGATGATGAACTGATGATCTTTCAAAAGTTTAATATTACTACAGATTTTCAGTGAAGATTAGGAGGATCTTGGTTTAATCCACTCTTACTCCTCCGTCTCAGGCGCTGGTAAGCTGTCTAGAGCTCTTGGAGGATGAGAGCATGGAGACACGGGTGTGTGGATGTAAAGCGCTCGCATGTCTGAAGGTCAGTTCCTGCTTGACATCCCAGAATCATTCTCATCTTCATGAGCCATGTCTGATGTTTTTCACATATGTTTTTGCCTTCATGAGATCATGAATCAGCTTCTAAGATGCAAATCAAATTATATGCAGTATCACACCTCAGTGCAGCTAAAGGACTTTAAGTAAAATGCCCTGCTGTCTGTGTTTGTACATCATAGGCCAAAGAGAGCATTGAGCAGCTGGTGTATCTGTGCAAGACAGATAAGGAGGATGTGAGAGATGCTGCCAAACAAGCTCTGCTTGTGCTAGGTAAGCAATGGAGTAAACAACAGAAAAGAAAAAAAGATCAAAAGTGAATTTTCGTGCTTGGGAAAGTTGTGGAAATGACCAATTCTTTCTAATTATGATTTAGAGGACAAATATTTATATTTAATATATATTATACAATTATGTCTGATTTGTAAGCAAACTATTCTTTTAAGTTTGATCTTTTCAATAAATTGTTTAAACTGGTTCACAAATTGGTCTGACTGATTCATTAACAAATCGGTTTTGATCTTAACTACTTAATCACTTAACAATTGGAAAATCATGAAAAAAATCATAATTTTTTGCTTTCAGAGAATTTGTGAAATCAGTGTGGACATCGTCTCATTTTTCTGTATAATTTATTCACAGGTGAGGAGGGGAAAATGGCCCATCGACACATTGAGTCATCACAGGATGGAATGTCCCGTCTTTTTGCACCCGGCAGTATGGCCAGTACAGCTTTCTAACACAATCAACGGACTCGTCAGAAAAATGTACTCGTGTCTTAGTATACTCACTGACATGATAATGCCAATGCCAAACTATTAAATCTACTCTATTAAAAACTAAAAGGATTACACTGTTCACTGTACAAGAGCAGTTTCGAATGACAAATCAGTGCGATTACACTCTCAGCGGGTGTCACCAGAGTCCTCAAGAATATGGACAGATATTATACAATCAATAAAGGAGAGGATTTGTATGTTGGTTCGTTTTTATTGTTTTCAGGATGACCTAAGATGAACTACTGTAAAGTGATATAGTAAGATATATAGAGAGTGAGGTAGAAATGGTTTTATAAAGAATGTTTTGCTGCCTTATTATTTGGTCAAATAGTGTTGCCTTCACGATTTATGGAAGCTTGACCCTGATCAGCAATACAAGCGTTAATTGTATTGATAGTGATGGGAGATTAAAGAAAAGTGTTATTTTCACTTTATTCATGCAAGTAGGCAGAACCTGATTGTTCACTTTGTAAAGAGTGCTTATGTGTGTGTACATATTGATCGGAGAATGTATGTTGGTAGTTGGGGGTCACACCTCAGAAAGTAGGACAAGGAATTGGGAAAGCTTTTCCTTAATCCTAAAATATCATAGGGACCTTGTTGCCATTTAAAGTGTAACAGTGCCATCATTCCATGTCATGCTTTATTGATGCAGATTCTATATCGATATCCCAATGGAAGTGTAAATGTTTCGTGTTTAAGTTTAAATGTTAAAAACGTTTAATAGCAAATGTGTCTGTTTTGGTTCACAATGCACTTCCTTTGATTTAAGCCACTGGCATTGTAATATCTGCTGTAAAAGTGGTGAAGCTGTTCAGTTTTTATTATTTCTGAAGATGTCACCATTATTATGAGTGAAAGATGTAACCTGTGGTGAATTCTGCCTTTTTGCAATAGTTTCTGACAAACTCTCCATGCTTGTGATCTTTAGCCATGTTTAACTCGGTTTTCACAGTGCTGCTACTCAGAAAAGTTCTGAGTTGGAACCAGAGATGGTTCATTTTGACATAACATCAATTTCTGGCTGAATTTGTTCCAGATTTTCATGACAAAGAACGCCTCTTCAGTGTATAAGTGCCTCAAATTAGTATGGGGAGCAAGAGAGTGAAATATTATTTAAAACTCAAGACTGTGGTTTAGGATTACAAACTGCAGAACAGATTGAAATATATTTTTCATTATTATCTACAGATTGTGCAGCATTAAAGAAGTGATTTACTTTTTATTTCCTCTTAATATGTATATTGTCTGACAAGATTATTGCTGACATCAACTGTAAAGGAAACTATTAAAATGATGAACACTAAAACCTGGCTACTGTCTTAAATAGCATATTTGGTTGGTTTTATATTTCAAATGTGAAACTATGACATTTAATGTTACATAGTTTAGGCATCTCCACGTACGTGCATGAACACATACCAAAAGGAACAGACATCAACCATTAACCGATCAACCGACATCTGCTTGTCCATTTATCACGAAAAAAACCCCATTAGGATTACACAACTCAATTGGACTAAACTAATCTCACCTCCTATTAATTGTTTAACATTCACGTGAAAGTATCTAATAAAATATACGCAAATGGTACAATGCAAAAAAAAACGTAACACATTTGACGACGTTTTTCTAAAAAAAAAAAAAAAAAACCCACATCCGTAATTCAAAAGTAGCGCCCCACACGGCCAATCCGCACAGTGCTTCTGTTTACAGCCCTCCCCCTCGCCACCGCCCCCCTGCGCGAAGCGCATGCGCAACAGCCGCTCAGGGCCGCCATTTTGTGCGGAGCCTACTCTGCAAAAGCGGGAGAGGATTAAAACCGTCGGAGGTGAAGGACGCAATTTTACTTCGTCTCGTACTGAAGGAAGAACAAACCCTGGACTTTCTGTCGAATTCAACGCGAGAATAAATCACCAAACGCAGGTAAAACAGCACTACTTTTCCGAAAGGGGGAGTTTTGCAGGATCTTTAATCGGCCTCTAGGTGTCACGATGGGGCTCCCAGTCCAGGCGGTTGGCGGGGGGTGTTTGTCTCCCTCTATCGTTATCGAAAATTTAGCAAAAAACATTTATAACCCAGAAGTTCGGGCTTCTGCCCGACTATTAAGCACTATTGAAACTATATCAGACACCATTTCGCCCAGATGGCGTATTTTAACGCTAGGATGTTTGTTTCAATCTTTAGGCCAGGCGTCCATTTTCTGTTTCTTCTCTTTGTTTCCTGTCTTTAGAAACCCGCCGTTTCTGCACGCGCACTTAGCCACCCGGCTAATGCGCCTCTCAAACTTAACCAGTTTTTAGCCGTACCACACCCAAACAACCCTACAACAACTATTTAAATTCTCAAATGACATTTTTGCATGTTTTAAAGTCGTAAGATATATTCTGTTCACATATATGCCGTCGTGTTCGCGCCCTTCCATACGCAGTTAAATTCAAACCTAAGGCGACGAAACGGTAATAAAGTCCCATAATTGCGGCCTTACTTCCCTGTTTGCTTTCTAGCTCTCTTGTAATCACAGTTGAAAAGTTAAATTGCGTAAAAATAATCCAATTTGTGGTGTTGACTCGTTAGTTCCGTTGCTGCTAGTTTACTGCGCAGATTAAAATCAAACGAGGAAGATGTCTCTGCTAAATGATACCGATGGCCATTTTGATAAGTAAGACCGAGTCATGCTGCCTCACGCTCCCGGACCCGCTCAAGTATCAGATGTTTTTTTAGCCTAAAACACACCTGAATCACTGCGGTTGTCGTTCTCCGCTCGCTCTTATTGAAAGACTAACCTCAAGCAACAAACGACTGAAGGGATAAAAACCGAGAGAGCTCCCTCTACAACCCGACTGGTAGTGGTACAAAAACACGATTAACCGTCTCAGAATGCCCTCTTGCTGTGGAAAATCATAAGCGTGTTTAAAACGTGTGGAGGTAGGGATAGTGGACACATATGCATCGTTTTGTTGCTTTCATGGGTTGACAGTGACTGCTCTTTGCTAAGGCGAGCCGTCGTGCTGTCTAGCGAGGAAGTAGAAGTGAATCTGGCGAAATGATCTTTTCTGGCGTCCGATCAAGAGTTCATGAATTGGGTTTGGTGTAAATAAAAATCAAGCTTAAAGTTTTACAGAGCTTGTGCTCTGGTTTTTGTAATACAACGAATTCTATCATTTTATAGGTATACCTTTTGGTGTTTATAAGCTATATTTTAAATTCTTTGAAATAAAATGTGAAATATAAATTCTCAGAGAATGTATTTAAAACCAATATATTGAACTGTTTTTATTATCATAAACTCCTGTTGATAGAGTCCAGACATAAGATAAATATCAGTATATAAACTTATTTTTATTTAAAGGTAAATATACACATTATGTTACTTTATGGATTTGAGCATTTAAACCAACAAATTGTGACGTCTGAGCTATCAGTATATTGAAAACTTTTGTTAAAAAACTTTTTCATGGTAAATGGGGCAATCTGTATTAGCTGATCAGTATGAATCTTGAATGTTTTTGTCCTTCGCAGAGCAAGACTGATTACTTGATTTATTTGCATCCCAACAGGTTGAACTAGTTAGTAAGAGTTAAGACAGATAGCTCATTCATCGGAGGCAGAAAGTGGTGGAGGCACAGGTGTAGAGATATGAAGTATTCATTTTTGGTTCAGGTAATCTCACAGTATGCTATGCACACAATATAATTTCCATAAGTGACAATGGAGGTGTCAACTAACTTGTTCTTCATGGTTGATGTGCATGTAAGTGCAGACACAGTTCAGATTGCAGTCAGGTAGGGTTATTTTAAAACACTACATTTGGTACTAAGTTTCCAGTCTTTGCTCTTGCTCACTATAGGTAATACCCATGGAAGGGGGACCGACTGAGGCAGTGGTGGAAGATGCAGGGGATGCTTTTAAGGCGAAGGAATGTAAGACGTACCAAAGGCGGCGAGAGGATGAAGATGTGGGAGCTGAACTCCTTCAGGCTGCTGGGTTAGAGCAAGCCCATGCTGAAGGAGAGGCTGTAGTGGATGCCCAGCAGCAACTGGTTGAAGGAGTAGTTAATGTTAACAGTGGCGTGGAGATGATGGTGATGGACTCCCTGGACCCTGCCTTGCTCCAGATGAAGACAGAAGTTATGGAGGCTGCAGTCGGAGCACCTGTTGGTGTGGCTGGTGCTGCCCATGAAGCCACTGTCACCACTGTTGATGATACTCAGATCATCACCCTACAGGTGGTAAACATGGAAGAGCAGCAGTTGGGTTTGGGAGAGCTGCAGCTGGTGCAGGTGCCTGTTTCTGCTGTGCCTGTCACTGCAGCCACTGTGGAAGAGCTGCAGGGGACGTTGGTGGATGCCACCGCCATGCCTAAAGATGGAGAGCCAGTAATCTGTCACACCCTGCCACTGCCTGAGGGTTTTCAGGTTTGTCATAATTTATACTTTGTTTGTTACAAATGGATTTAGTTTAAGTCTTAAGAAATTTAGGCTATGCTCCGATTGCCTGGTGAATCTAAAATGTATTATTTCTCCTCAAGGTGGTCAAGGTAGGTGCCAATGGGGAGGTGGAGACAGTGGAACAGGATGAACTCCAGGCCCAAGAGGAGCAGCCTCAACAGCAAGTGGAAGAAGATATGGGTGACGCCCAACCCGACGACCCCACCTGGGCCAAAGATCCAGACTACACACCCCCTGTCAAAAAGACCAAAAAGACAAAGAAAAGCAAACTGCGCTACAACACTGAAGGAGATAAGGACATGGATGTGTCTGTTTATGACTTTGAGGAGGAACAGCAGGAAGGACTGCTCTCTGAGGTCAATGCTGAGAAAGTTGTGGGCAACATGAAACCACCCAAACCAACCAAAATCAAGAAGAAGGGTGAGAACTGTTGACACTTGATCAAAATCACCAGACGCTTGTATATTAACACCTTATTGTAAGTTTAACAGTTGAAGTGAGAATTACAATTCTCTGTGTGCAGGTGTTAAGAAGACATTCCAGTGTGAGCTGTGTAGTTACACTTGCCCTCGCCGTTCCAATCTGGACCGCCACATGAAGAGTCACACGGATGAGAGGCCTCACAAATGCCATCTGTGTGGCCGAGCCTTTAGGACCGTTACCCTGCTAAGGAACCACCTCAATACCCATACAGGTACATCATCAGTCAGTAAAAGGAACCATATAGGCTGTATAATATGTGATGAAAATTTTACCCATCCTTTTTTTTAATTCTTCTTGACAGGCACCAGACCACACAAGTGCACTGACTGTGACATGGCCTTTGTCACCAGTGGAGAGCTTGTGCGACACAGGCGCTACAAGCACACCCACGAGAAACCATTTAAGTGCTCCATGTGTGACTATGCCAGTGTGGAGGTTTGTTTTGAGAGCAGCACATTTATTAATGTTTTTATTTTACTTAATTTGTTGAGCTAAGTTGAGCACAACCTTGATCTTGCAGGTTAGTAAGCTGAAGCGCCACATTCGTTCACACACTGGAGAGCGTCCGTTCCAGTGCAGCCTGTGCAGCTATGCCAGCAGAGATACCTATAAGCTGAAGAGACACATGAGGACCCACTCAGGTCAGCAGCGCAGACTATATAATTACCTCTCTCTCTGCCTGTTGTGTCATTGCCTAAATTGTTACTGGCATTTCTACAGGAGAGAAGCCCTATGAGTGCTACATCTGTCATGCTCGTTTCACCCAAAGTGGCACCATGAAGATGCACATTCTGCAGAAACACACAGAGAATGTGGCGAAGTTTCACTGCCCCCACTGCGACACAGTTATTGCTCGCAAGAGTGATCTGGGTAAGACCCTCTACTGTTGTGGTCTCATTTACCATTTATGGTTTTTAGAGAGGCTTTCTATTTGGCTGTTATGGAGATCCTTCTTTGTTATTAACTTACATTAACTAGTTAAGTTCCAAACTGACATACGTTGCTGCTTTCTCTACAGGTGTGCATCTCCGTAAGCAGCATTCCTACATTGAGCAGGGCAGGAAGTGCCGTTACTGTGATGCAGTGTTCCATGAGCGCTATGCTCTCATCCAGCATCAGAAGTCCCACAAAAACGAGAAACGATTCAAGTGTGACCAGTGTGACTATGCATGCCGTCAGGTTAGTGAATCCTCCAAAAAATTATCTTGCATTGTACTAGACTCATCTTGTTTGTATATTTAAGGTGCTGAATACTACAGTTTTCTTAGTTTGCGTATCTTTTGCTTACAGGAGCGTCACATGGTCATGCATAAGCGCACCCATACTGGTGAGAAGCCATACGCGTGTAGCCAATGTGACAAGACCTTCAGGCAGAAACAGCTTCTGGACATGCACTTTAAGCGCTACCATGACCCTAACTTTGTACCCACATCTTTTGTATGCACCAAGTGCGGCAAGACCTTCACCCGCAGGGTATGATTATCTTTTGGAAGTGTTGAGATCTTTAGTGGGTGCAATGAAGATTGTCTAATGAAACGTTTTTGCAATGGTTTGACAGAACACTATGGCCAGGCATGCAGAAAACTGCACTGGGGTGGATTCTGCTGATGGAGAAAATGGAGCTCCACCTAAGAGAGGCCGTGGGGGCAGAAAGAGGAAGATGCGCTCTAGAAAGGATGATGATGATGATGACAGCGGTAAGAACTTTGCTTACAGTTATGCTATGCTGGGTTTTTTCTGATTTATAAAATACTTTCAGTTCAGATAATTAAAATCTTATTAATGTCTTGCTTATTGATTTCAGTTTAGCTTTTAGAAAGGATTTGATTGTGTGACTAAATATGAATTAATTGCAGATGAGCATGGAGAGCCTGACCTGGATGACATTGATGAAGAAGATGAGGAGGAGATGCTTGATGATGATGATGATGATGAACAGATGGATGTGGAACAGGCTCCACCCAGTGTTCCCATCCCTGCCCCAGCTGAACCTCCTGTCAAGAGGAAACGGGGCAGACCCCCCAAGAATGCACCCAAGGTTTCTCCCGCCAAGCCTGGTCCAAAAACCACTGCAGGTGGGGGTTGCACTGTTGCAAATATTAACAACTTACTGAGATGCACCAGACATAATATTTATCTTTTCTGTCAATGACTTTATTAATTATTCTGTTTTTTTGTTTGTAGCTACTGCTGCCATCATCCAGGTGGAGGATGAAAGCACAGGGGCCATTGAGAACATCATTGTGAAGAAGGAGCCCGAAGGCTCTGATGCCGTTGCCTCTGCCCAGCCAGTGGTGGAGGAGGTGGAGGCGGCCGAGGCTGGTATAGAAACAGTGCAGATAGCCGTCCCTGAAGCAGCGCCTAATGGTGACCTCACCCCTGAAATGATCCTCAGCATGATGGACCGGTGATCTGGGGAACACATCTACGCAAACAGGCCGATAACACACGCTTGCATAAATACACATCCTGTATGTGTCCCTTAATTATATACACACTTGCTCACTTACTCCTCTTCTCTCACCTCTTTGGATACCATGCTTCTTTTCTTTTGTATCCTCGTGTTTATACCCAGACGTCGAAGCAAATTTTCTAAGATTTCACATCGTATTACCATTTACTATAAAACCCAGCTAAATCTCTTAAAGTTCTTATATTTTGACTTTCATAACATTTATACACATGAGGATTACAAAACCATGCATGGAAACGCATTTTCCTGTCATAGCAGTAGTTCAGATGCTTTGAGGGTTTTTTTTTATGTGTGTATTGTATACTTGGAGGTGTGAGATGAGAGCAGGAATACACCATGTAACATTTTGTGCAACATGCATCTAGACTCTTTTCCCAGCTAACCCAGTGTGTTTGTTTTTCTAATCAGACATTGCCATGGCAATACAGAGAAACAATATCATTTTGTGCCTAGCCTTGGTATCTAGAATTGCTGTCACTGCTGTAGAAATGGGTAATTTTGACCCATCTGTCCAAAAATCCTCTCAATGTTTGACTTTTTACAATGAAATTTATTTGCTGTTTGTTCCTCATGTGCTCTTTTATTGGTTGCAGGTGATAATGTTAGAGAGAGTAGAAATGTAGCCATTCGGTTATCAAGCCAGGGACATCCATTCACATGTCTGAAAAACTGAGGTTGATAAAGTTGTACAAAAAGGTAATCTTGGCTAGTCTTGCTTGTAAATAATTTTTATTTTCTGTTTTATGAACATTTTAATCTTTTTCTAGTGATTTGATGACCTGAATGCTAGGGCAATGGCTTTTAACAGTAGTTGTTTGGAAACATGCCACGCCACTCACAGCTTTCAAATTACTTATTGGGTAAAATTAAAGCCTGAAAAATCATGTAGGCTGCATAACCCCTTTTCTTTCTGTCCTTCTGTAGCTTAAATCATTGCATTTCAATGTGATCCACTTGCTTGTTCGGGAATAGCTGCTTAATGTTAAAGCAAAATTATTTGCCACCACTTTATGGGTGACGAGAGTGGTATAATTTAGATTTGATTTGATTTAGTTTGAGCTTTGTGAAAGGAGGAAAAGGGACAGAAATGGGGAAATGCAACAATGTGCATGTCTCTTAAATCACTTGAATCTGTTTTGATGTGGTCGTGTTCCCTACAACCAGCCCGTAATATTAAAATATATGACCTGAAATTTGATCATTCAGTGTATGATCCATTTCATAGAATACTGAAAGACAATATAAAGAAAGATGTCTTTACAAGTTTACAATAGGTTTGTCAGACCACATCTAATTTAAGTAGATTAATATGGGTGTTTGAGGAAGATATTTTGATACGATCCATTTCTAGATGGAAAAGTGTGGATGGGATATTTGTAAAAAAGTTGTCACTTGTTCAAAAAGACCCCAATGTCCTTTTATTTCTGACCTCCTTTGTTTCTCATTCTGAATGTTTTCCTCCAACATGTTACTGCATTTAAATTGCTTTCTTTTTTTTAAGCTCTTACATTTCTAGGTTAATATGCATTTTGTTTTTGATTTTTTACATAGCTGTACTGTGTGAATTTTACAATGGTCAGAAAACAAACCTTATAAAGACATTTATTATGGCTGGGTGGGGCATAGAGGGCAGATGAGCTAAGATGGTGTGGAGAATGTATTGCTGTACAGCTAATAAAAAATATTGTCCTATGCCAGTGTTTGTTTTCCTTTTTGTTATTTTTAACTTTCCTTAAATTTTAATAGGAAATTGTTGTGTGATACTTGTGTACACAGAAAAAATTAAGTGCTATGTTGTAAATACTGATTTCAAAAAGATTTGAAAAGAACAGCTGGTCTTGTTTCAATAGGCTCTGTTTAAGGTTAATCAGATGCAATGTCTTCTATAACTAATGTAATGACAACCAAGCCGTTATACAGTGTTTGTTAAATACAGATAAGCTCTCCTATTTAAAAATTTTTTTTTAAATGTTTAAAGAATAACCCTAGCCAAAAACTAGTGATTATGCTGAATGTGCAGTACTATCATAAGTAGTTGTCGTCTGCTAGCATTTTACATTCAGATTGCTGCTGTATAGTAAATAAAAACATTGTATTATAAAAGCTATTTGCAAAGATCTACTTTAAAGCTAACTTTAATCTTTAAAGAATCATTTTTGATTTTCAATGCATTGACACTGACTGGATTTGTGTCCTATGTGTGAAACCGTTTAGCTGTGTGAAACTGGATCATTTTAATGTGTCTGTCATAGGATGCTCTTCATGTTGTTCAGGTGTCACATCCTGTCTCAGACCTGTACTCTCAAACTGTGGTTTTCCCCATGTGCATGAATCATAAAGCAGCAGGATGTGTGTGTGTATGAGTGTGTCACTTATGCTTGTGAGATTTGCTAGCGTTGGCCTAACCTGTTGCACCCAGTAGACCGAACCGACATGGCAGCACAGACAGAAGTGCCCTTTTGTCTTAAAGGTACTAAAATACTGCTTAATAACCTTGTTTACTTGATCCTGAAATAATTAAATTTTGGATTTTTACCTGATACAGTGTAAAATAATGTGTAGAAAGCTCTTCTTGGTATGTGTTTATTCATATATGTGCTTAAATGCTTCTGTGTGTGCATTGTGTTTTACAGAGAGCATAACCAAGTACCTGAAGCCACTGAGGGTTAAGTTCATGGGTTTAGTGTATCTTAACCAGTGCAAAGGACGAGCAGAGAGCAGAGTTCTGGTACGCAAGTCTCAACCCTCATACACAGTTTCGGAATACAACTCAAAAAACAGGCTGTGTAGATTTTTTTGTCAGTTTGTGATTAACATCAGAATTCAAAAGACTACTAAAATTGTAAACATAAAACTAAATAAAAGTTTTAAGACTACAATTAAAACAAATGTTATTATGTTTAGCAAAAAAAAAAAGATTCTGTTCAATTTCTAGACCACTAATCAAATTATTTGACATCTTTGTACAAATAGTCACCATCATTGTTGCATAAAAGCGTACATTTTTATATTATGTTGAGATTATATGGGTAATCAGGTTAGCACTTCACAAATGTAAGCTCTCAGTAAAAAAACCTTGTGTTGCTGAATGTTTTTGGCACTGTGTAGAGTATAGAGACCGGTGCAGCACACATCTGAAATCTCTCATCCTCTGCAGAGCATCAGGGTGAGCTGCTGCAAGATGTCAGCATTGCATTATCCATTTGTGAAACTCTTTATTCATCTTTGCAGGGCTGCACCGCTTTATTCTGTTACCTTAACCAATACGCAAAGAACAGGCCAAAATATTATTCTAATATTAACACAAAACATTTTTTCCAAGAAGATTTGCTTAACCATAAAATTTAAAGCTCTAAAATTTTGATAGTTCTCAAACTAAAATTGTGAGATTTTGACAAATTTGACAGTAAAACTGAAAGGAAATCGCTGCATTGTCGTGTTGATGTCAGCAGATGGCGCTAGACCCACAGCATATATCATATACTGTATAAAGTGCTGTTGTGTTTTTGTTTATGACAGGCGATGTCTCAATGGCGGGCTCATTTATTCCCAAGCAAGCATCCCATAAAGGTAAGAAATATTAAGGGCGTGGAAAATTATTCTCACAAGTGGACATATTTTTCTGATAAGTGTTTGTTAATGCCTTAGTTCAACACAACAGATACACTTTTCAGAAGTTGTTTATTGTTTATTTCTCTTACAGCATTGATATGGAAACTTTATAAATGACGTTGTATAATACCAGCTGACTAAATGTCAATTGTTAGTCATTCATAATAAAGTATAGCGAAAGCAAACTTCAACCATAACATTTTATAGATAATGAATACAATGTTAAAAAGGCTGACGACATATATTTGGGCACTTACTGGTTTTTGGGGTGACTGACTTTATATATCCGCTAATGTTTTAGGTTGGTTAAAAATAACTGAAAAAATGAAAACGTCTCACAAACTTGTGTCTTTGATTGATATTATGTGCAGTTTAACCATCCAAATAGTTTTGTAAGAGGAACACTGTATGTCGGAAAAGACTAAAAAAAATGTAACTCATGATGGGAGCAACGATTTCATATTTTACTGTTTAACCAAGAATTTACAATGTTAAACATATTTTCAGAATATTACGTAAATTCTTCCACCCTTTCTAAAAGAATAAGGAAACAGTCTGAGAGGCAGAAACCTGCAACTAACCTTGAGCAGTGCATTTACCGCGTGTCATGAAAATATGCAGCTGATAAAACAAACAGTAGATTGCAGACAGAAACGTCAGTAGGTCAAGTCCAGTATTAACTCAGTGCTATAGGCTGAAATGCTTCTTAGTGCTCACAGTGCTTTTAATACTCGTAAAATGTGTTTCATATGCCTACATAAAAAAAGGTTTTTGACCAGTGATATGTGATAAATGCTACACTTTTTACATACTTGTTTGTGACGATTGGCAAAAGGACCATTCGCATTGTATAGTATACACAGCTATTTCTACTGTGTATGCGGTTAGATATTGAAGGTTTGTGACTCAGTACTAGTTTCTGAGGAAAGGAAAACTTGTGCCAAAGCTCAACTTCTGTGTTTGAGTTTCAGTAAACGGCCTAGACTCCCACTTTTTTTTTAGGTTAGCTTGTGAGTCACTGCATTTCCAGTGTTATTTACTGCACATGCATGTGTAGAAGTGTGTGCCGTCTCTTGTTGCAGGTGGAAAGCTCCTTCAGTTATCTAGAGATCTATGCCATCATCATCGAGAGTATCGAGCAGGTAAGAGATCTGCAGCTGGGTGCTGTGGTGTGATAGACTACTAAAACACTAAAAATGTCATTAGATGTGATGGTTGACACATTATCATACTTTTCTACTTTACTGTAAAAGTTCTTTGTTTATTTTTCAGTTATTCAAACTAGCTGATGTCGTTTATTGACATTTAGTGTTTTTTGTATGCTACCTTTACCAAAGATGGTAAGGTAACCAACTATCAATTTTTCTATTATAGACTTTTACATTAATGTGACATAATACATTAAGCATACTGAAAAAGAAGTGATGAGATCATCTGATTAGTTTTTTTAATCTGGTATAAATGTTGAAGGTTGTCCAGCAGTGTATCACTTTATTAGAAAGATCCTCTGCAAGACAACCAGCCAGACGTTTCTTTAATAGATATCTACATTTTCCTTTTGTTTATGTGTGTTCAAGGTGGTTATTGAGACAGACAGGCAGATCTATTCTCTTTGCCTGATGTCTGTGCGAGATCTGGAAGCCATGGTCACTCAAGTCACCGCTTCACTCAAGAAAATCTTCCCTGATTCATCTCCAGGGTAAGTGAGTGATCCATCATAACGTATCTGACAGAATACATTACCTTTAACACATTGAATCCATCAGTTCCATTACAGGGTTAAAAGGATAGTTCACCCCACAATAAAAATGACTTTGTTATTTTCTCATCCTCATGTCATGTCAAAACTGTAGGACTTTCTTGATTCAGCAGAACACAGAAGATATTTTGCAAAACGCTGGTAACCGGCACCCATTCACTTTTTATAGTACGGACACAAGGTTTAATGGAAGTCAATGGGTGTCGGTAACCAGCATTTCGCAAAATATCTTCTTCTGTGTTCTACAATGCGGTTAGATATTTAATGCTTTAAATGATGGCAATCAGTGTAAAAATGCTATGTGATCTCTTGGTCGAATGTTTGCATTTGATAAACATTTTGCTTGCTTCTATGATGAGGTCTTCACAACTCTGACTCATTTCTGATTTCTGAAAGCCTAACAGATTTATCTACCCACAAATGGAACAAATATGACCTTTAAAGTAGTCTATCTAATAGCGTGAGGGGCTGACATGTAGGGAAGAGCAGATATAATTGTAACACTCAATAAATGTAACATTTAATGCATAATGCATTTATCCATTTAGGATGAGAATCTGCATTACCCAAAATAATGAACGGTTTTGGTAATTCACCCAGGAAACCCGTTTTTAGTTTCGGTATAATTTTAATGTAATTGACATTGGTAAATACATATATATATCTGTTTTTTTCTTTCAGGAAGCTCTTAAAGAAAATTCCCCCTGATCTACAAGAGCGTCTGAGTGGTCTTGCATCTAGAGTAGAGGAACACATAAATGGAGCTGTTGGGCCATGTGGTCAGATGATTAGCTGTTTAAAGTGATTACATGTAGTTATTATTTTAAAATATTATCATAGCAGATGAGCAGTTTGTTTCTTCCTTTTTGTTCCTGTGCAGGAGGTTTCTCAGACACATATGCAGCATTGTGTGACTTCAATGAATTCCCATGTTGTGAGGAAGTTCAGTGGGTCTGTGGTGTTCACTACCAATAAGCATCAAGTTTTGAAAGATGGAAAAATAATTTTTTAATGAATATTGCTTCTGTGGTTTCTAGGATGTTGACAATATTTATCATGTTCAAAATTGTCGGGTATTTAATATCATAGACTTCAGTCATTTAGACAACAGGTAGGTCAAACAACACTATATATTTTTATGTTGTGATTTTTTTTTAGTCATGTCAGTCTTATAATCATGACTTTAATACAAAATCTAATGTACTTAATTCTTCAATTATTAAACAGAGACTTGGCTTTAGCTGTAGGTGCACTGTCCTTCAACCAGTGGTTCACCAAAATATGCAGCAAAGACTTCAAACTGGTATGTACTGTATGAATACTCTAGTGCTATGTGATTTTTTTTTTCAGACTGGTTACTGTAGCCTTACTTAACATAAAAATAGACAGTGAGCTGCTAACCTCTGAACGATTTATGTGTATGACTCTAGACTTTATCCAGCTTGAATTTAGTCAGCCGTGTCAGGCTTCAGTATTTTCTCCCTCCTGGCTGTGGAAAGGTCAGATATGGGCCATTTGCCAGATAATAAATTGCTTCTGTGACAACAACACAAGACACACTCAAGGGTGGCTTAAATCTTCTCAGTGTGATATTTCTCATAGATGGAGAGAAATAGAGAGATGATTTAGAGGAAGGTTGAACAATGAATTGTAAATGAATCCACTTTCTTGAGTCAAGGACAAACCAGAGAGCGAAGATGTTTTACTTTGCCCGGCCCTCAATGTGCCTCTCTTAAATATCCATGAGATGTGATTCTGAATTTTGATATCATGTGGATTCTTCTATTCTCCACATGTTGGGTTATATTCCACAACTCATTCAAATGTAACATATTGTCCACAGGGATCATACCGAACTATCAAAAATAACATTTTGGCACATTTGTCAATCAATTTCTGTAAAAAAACAATAAATAAATGGTTCTATTAAGAGAACACATGTAGCACCTTCATTTTTTTAGTATTAATTGTGTTAATGTGAATGTGATCCAAGAGAAAACAGAATAGGCTAATTCCAAAAGCAAAAAAGGCAGCATTACAGCTTCACTACAACACAAACACAATCAAAACAAGAGCCGACAGAGAGTCTATATATACAAGGCTCAATATCCACAGTGGAACTGAAATGTGGAACTAAACTATGAACAAGGGATAATCATTACAAGTAACCATGGGAACATAAAATATAGACAGGAAGTGAATGAAAAACCAAAGGAGAGAATGAAGACTAAAAGTTTACAGACAATTCCCAAAACCTATATAGAGAAAACAGAACAAAAAGACAGTGGCAATGTAAATCATAGGCAGATTTCAAACACCACCAAATGTTTTTGATGTTTTACTTTTTGTTTTCAGACACCTGATGTTCAGGATCAGGTCCTTTACATTGTCACCAGGTCCAGTGCTCTGGAAGAAGTTAGTCTGGAAGCCAGTGGCCTCAAAATGTAAGGTTACACATGGAAAAGACATGTTTCAATAGGGAATCCATCAAACTTTACATGTTTTTTTTTTTTACTGAAATGTCCTCAATATTTTTTGTTGTAAGAATTATCAACCTACCCAGATTCATTTTTAATCCCACTGTAGGGAGTTTTGTGTTAAGATGGCCTCAGCTCTTCGGGACAATGCTTCCTCTTCCATCCATATCATCAACTTGTCTGTCAATGCTATAGAGGACAAAGGTGCCCATGTGTATATTCTCTCATCTGGGATCTGGTTATGGTTTTTACACATGTGGTTATCTCATGCAGATATTATAAAACTGTATTAAGTCTCTGTTTAATGTGCTTAGGTGTGGTTGCTCTCAGTCAGAGCTTGGGCAAATTGCCCCGTGGCCTCAGTCAGCTGTATCTCTCAAAGGTTTCACTGGCGCCAAAAGGTACATCATTGATGTCTAACACCCTTATAAAGCTTGATTTAGACAGACTGTGTCTGTTCATTTCTACAAAAAGTAAATACATTTGTACATTGAAAGATTGTAAGTGCTAGTTTCTCTGTTTGGTTGCCAGGCCGTTGCTATGTGGTTACTAAGGTCATCATAGTTGGTATGATGCTTTATTTGGTTGCTAGGGAGTTGCTAAGTTGAACGAGCCTGACTTGCAAATTCATTCCTCCTGTTGCTGTAGGTCTGGGCTCTCTGGTTCAGGTTCTTCATCAAAGTTCATCTCTCTGTCACACTCTGACCCACCTGGACCTAAGTGGAAACACTGGTTGCTTGGCAACAGAAGAGGCAGTGGTGAGTGTGGATGGTTACATCAGATTACATATGTTTCAGTCCATTAACCTTTATGTTATGAGGAACTATTAGAGTTATTTGTTCTCATTAAATATCTGTGATTATTTTGTTTTTGTTGGTGGTTTCAGATGGCTGAATATAAGTTTTATTTAGAACCAGAATGGCTTTATTTTGCAGAAGATTAATGAATATAGTGATTTAGGCAGTGCACCTGTAATAATCTTAGTAATTGTGTAATGCCTTAAATAAATAATATGCTGCATGAATTATTCTTGTAGAGTCTCTTTAAGTTCCTGTCTGCTCCTAATGTTGTTTCACACCTGGATCTCAGCTCCACAGACTGTCCACTTGACACAGTGAGTCACATCACAGAATTCCTTTTTTAGACTTTAAAAATAAATTGCACAATTTTAATGTGTGATGTTAAATAAATCAGTGAGTCAAATGAAGTCAACTGCTGACAGATATATAATAATAGTCATTCAAATTTATCCTAATAACTGCATGTACTGAACGGATTTGTTTATTTATTGCTGTGTAGCTCTTTGTATCTCTTTCTGTCGTCTGCTGCACTACATTGAGCTACCTCAACCTCTCCAGGAACACGTTTTCTCATAGGTGAGCCATCAAAAGTTACAATGAAATATAAGCATCATACTGTACAGACATCATGTATGTATTGATCTGTATGGGTGACGTAGGAAAGTGCGAGAGGTCACACGCAGTGTGAGGGATTTCTTTAGCAAAAGCACTGTGTTGAAATACATGGGATTGGCTGGAACTAAACTACCTCCAGATGCTCTCAGGTATGGTCTTTGTGCCTATTATAAAGTGCTATAATCTAAATACACATCCTGTGGCAGGCTTTTGCATCTGTTGACTTATTGTCTTCATGGTCTTATTATTTTTGTATGCGTCTAAAGATTGTTACTACAGGGTCTGGCCACAAACACTCATCTATCTGAGCTGGAGCTTAACATCAGCTGTTGTGAGGTAAACGTTTTGTTTTATATTAACTTTAGTTTAGATTTAAATTGTGCTCATTCATTTACATCGGTTTGATTCCCATAAAATGAACATGCTAAGAACTGTGCTGGACAAATGAATAATTTTTAAATTATTTCAATAGTCAATAATTATTTTTTTAATGTGTTTTAGTACTTTTAAGTTGGTAATTATGTAGTGTATACATTTGACCCACATAGTGACAAACAAGACTGCACACATGCATGAAGATATGGCCACGTGTAAATATTTGTTTTGCATGTGTGTGTAACTTTGTGTAGCTGAGGTCAGCTGGAGCTCTGGTGATTCAGGAACACATCTTTGAGGCCAGGGCCATCTGCAGTCTGGATCTGTCTGACAACGGTACAGTCACTTATTAATTTCTCCTGCTCACTTTCTTTGTGTCGCTTCATCTTTCTCTTTCTTTCTGACAGATGTGTTATATTGCTGTCATTCACAGAGAGCTGCCCTCTCTCACCCTTTCTCACCCCCGTCTATCGCTCAACAGTAATTGAGGGGTTAAAGGGTCTCACATCAGGTTATAAATCTCTTAGTGATGCTTTGAAGCAAAAGGAATTATGGAGGAATCCATTAATCTGACACTCTTGGAACACCTCTTTTCTCTTGTACATTGAACTAGTTCACTTTATTACTTAACACTAGATGTTACGTCTCCTAAAACGGCAACATTTATTTTTTTTGTAAAATCATGCTATTTGTGTATAAGTGCTTTGGGATTTAAGACATTAGAGATTTAAGGTGGTGTCTTGATTTTGTGAGGCCAGTCAGTTTCTGATATTTAGCTAAACAGGTTTATAGCATATTAATGGATGTTTTATATATAAACTAGATTTATAATTCAAGCCTATAAAACATTTTGAGGTTGTTTTACGCCCTCTGAACCAGAATTAATATAATCTTTCACCACATTAGTGACTCTCTAGTTGTTTTTAAAGACAGAAGCTCATATGTTGAGCTCTTGAAAGTAGATAGAATCAGGCCATGTTATTTTTATATCCCAAGAGGAGACATCACAAACACAAGCATTGTTATGTATGCAATGCATCACATCAGTCAGAATAGAATATATATATATAGAATAGCCCTACTGCTATCACACCTGTCTGAACACAAATACAAACACACACACGAGAGAGAAACAGTGTCAGCATGAAAGAAATAAGAGAAACATTTGAATTATCAGAGGTGACAACATACATGACTGGCTCATTTGAGTCTGACAATACTATTTTTCTGCCCCAAAGGCTTTTGACACCTACAGTAACTAGTAAAGACCTTCAAAAAGTTTTTAAAAAATCGCAATTTGTGAAAGTTTGACTTTTCTCTCTGTTCCCTGCAGGTTTTGAGAGCAATATGGTTACTCTAATACTCTCCATTGGTCGCAGTCAATCCATTCGACATCTGTCAATCGGACGCAACTTTGCCATGAAGTCAAGGTAAAACATGGATTCATTGTTTAGATTTGTGTGATCTCAACTTTGGTGATGTTTGAAGTCAATGGCAAAACATGGATTCATTGCTTTATTTCCCTTTTATAAATCATTTTATTTAATTTTATAAAATTGAAATCATCCACATTTTAGTCCATCTATTCAGCTTACTCTCTCCACTGTCTTCTGCTTTCATTTATATTCCTGTGGCATGTTTTAAACGCCTCCTCTTTCTCTCAGAGCTCTTACCGATGTATTACACCGCCTCGTACAGCTAATTCAGGAGGAGGAGTGTGTGAGTACATCATTTGTAATAAACAGAAACACTACACACACACACACACTTTCCATTATTCCATTAAAATCAGTCAGCGCTATAAACAGGCTCTCCCAAATGGTATCTGTATTATTGCAAAACAGGATCTTTATCCACCAATGATCTCAATATCAGAATGCCCACATACAGACCACAGACCACATATAAAACTAAGAGTAGGAAGAGCTGCTGTTTAAGGCAAGGAAAATAACACTTAACTAGTAGCAGAGGTGTGTGTGTGTGTGTGTGTGTGTGCGCGATTCTGTATGTTTGCCTGTGAGTGTGTGTCTGTAATGCTAGAACCAATAAAGAGAGGAAATCCACAGAGACTTTCCAACCCTCCAGCAAGCCTGGAGTTTTAATTACCCAGAATCCCTCTCCATCAAGACACGCCCGGCTTCAGTAATTACACAAGCATCTCAAAGACAGGACTCATTAAAATACACTCTCAACTTTATGTAACTTCATCCACATTACAGTGAGTATTATACTCAGTGCTGGCCTCCTGTGACCCACCCTGCTATTCAGTATAAATAGCTTCCTAAAGCTAATGAGATTTCTTGATAGAAATCTTAAAAACACTTACAAGCGAGGGTTAATGACTGCATGAAATGAAAGTGACTCTAAATTAAAATCTATAAAAAAAAATGATCAAGGAAATTTTAATCTAATATCTTGCAATATGAATATTGTCTGATATGACAATGTAGTCAGTGGATTATGTATATGTAACAGACTCTCTCTATCTCTTTAGCCATTGGAGTCTCTCTCAGTATGTGACTCTAAATTAAAAACTGGTACCACCATCCTCATCAACAGCCTGGGGAGTAACGTCAGCCTGTCCAAGATTGACATCAGTGGAAACAATATAGGTGACATGGGTGCAAAGGCGCTATCAAAGGCCCTCATGATCAACACAAAGCTAAAGTAAGTGTTATAAACATGATGACCGCTGTTTGTATATTTACCCTTACATATTGCCCACCCATGAAACAGAAAGTGCATATTACACATTTCTATGTTGTTTGTTGCATATGATCTTTTCTTATTGAGATTTTCCTCTCCTGAAACAGAACACTGGTTTGGGACAGAAACAGTGTGACTGCAGTAGGGTTTACGGATGTGGCCAACGCCATGGAAAAGTATGACCATCCTAATATGCAATTTTTGGAAACGTAAAAGTATGTACTACCTGTTTATATCTTTGTATGTTCAAACAGGAACACAACACTACAGAACATGTCGATTCCTGTGAGTGATGTTTTACAAGCCTATCGAAACAACCCTGAGAAAACTGAGGAGGCTCTGCAGAAGGTTAGTGATGTATGACAGTACTATAGAAAACCTAAAGGACAAGTGATGATTCTGTTTGTAACAGACTTGTGTGTGTGTGTGTATGTAGATTCAGGCTTTTTTAAACAGGAACAATCAGAGACAGTGTAAGATGGGTGAGGAAATGTGTCATCTGCAGCATGGACTTAAGACAACACGCTCTGAGCAGGTTTGACACTGGCGATATAGACTAGTATATATTTCTTATTTATTTATTCTAACTAAGGGTTTAGAGTCCACTGAGCAGCCCTGGGTAACTGTGTTGCCATAGCTTAAATCAAGCAAAAAATGTGTGTTATGAAGTAACAAAACATGCACTTCTAATACTTTTCTTTATTTCTTATGTCTGCTGCCATATATTTGATAATTCTATTGGTTTAGACCACGTTAAGAAGAACGTCTCTTTCACTTTCTTTTGGCTTCAAGCTGGTGCAGGATCTCTGTAAAAAACTCCAGGATAGTGTACATCCTCTAACCTGCTACAATATACAAGAGGTGCAGTCGGACATCCTGTTTGCAGAGGAAGCTCTCCAGCATGCAAAGACAGCCGTTAGTGTACGAGCTTACACATGATCAACAAACAGATTCACAATGTGATCATTTAATATATGTATTTTAGGTTTTTACAAGTGCAATATTATGAGGAGGGTGAATATCTTTTGACATTTCTGTTTGCCTGTCAGTCTTTTGTAGGGCTTTATGAATTGGGGAGAGCGCCCTCTAGTGGTGACATGCTAAAACACATTCTCAATGACGCTGCTAAAGGCCTCAGGAGTGAGATTGCTGACGAGATCCAGGTGAAGTTTAATCATGCTTTATCTTTAGTATACTAGTTTGATGCCATTAGAAATCAGATTTTCTTTTGTGTTGTGCAGGAAGTGGCAACAGCAGTGCTGCAGTCTGCACTGTCCACCTGCCCCAGAGTCGTCCAGAGGTCAAGTGTCAGCGAGCAGCTGGCAGACTGTGTGGCTAAAAAGACACGTCAGGCAGCACACTTCATTCAAAACACAATGCATGAGGCAGAGAACAGCATCAGAAACAAACTCAGGTGGGACATACATGCACGAGACATGCAGTACATGTAATGATGTTAAACACTGTTTTACAGAATTGCTTTTCAAGTACAATATTTTTGTGTTTGTCCTTTATACGTGCACTCAGCTTTTTTTTTCTATTAAACATATTTTACGTATATTTTAGTATCAAAGCACCACATCAACTTTATCATGCTGAGTGCACCTTTAAGAATGTAATGATTTTTTTAAATCCAAAGTGATAATTTTCCTCTCTCTCAGCGAACTGAAACTGTCTGTCAGCGTCTCTCTGGTGGAAAGTATAATTGATGAAGTTCTTCAGGACTTGGCAGTGGCTCAGGAAAAGCTAGTAAGTGTTTGCATTTCTAAATGTGTATATTGAGCTCACGAGAAATTCATGATATGTAACATCTATCTCGCTTGCTTTCAGGACAAGCAAATGAGGGAGTTTTCCCAGTCGACCAGTATAAAGGCCAATGTTCCTCAGCTCAGAGTGATAGAGCATGAATTCCCTACTGATGATGTGAGACTTGAGCTCTGATGCTCTGTTTAACACATACTCACCATTTCTTCCATTAACTCTCAGTTTGCACATAACAATCCGTAAATGATATAAGAAAGCAATAAGCCACTCAAGGCTGTTTCAACGAGTTTTAAAAATCAATTTCATGCACAGGCTTGTGCGGCTCATTTTCTTTTCTACATTTATATTTATTATTTTGACAGGCACTTTTATCCAGAGTGACTGACAAATAAGGGGACATTTTTGCTTAAAAACCCCCAAAATAAAAAGAAAAAACAGCACATATGATACCAGTGTTTAATAGTTAAATAGTCCAAGCTCTTAGTGGAAAATTGGCTTATTATATTTTTAACAAGTTTTACAAAACATTACATTTTGTTGCATACTTTTATTTTTAGATATTTGTGTTTGCAAAATATTTTGCATGGTTATATATGATATATGTTTTTTATTTAAGTTATTTTATTTCCATTTATCTATAACAGATGCTTTCCTACAAGAGCAATTTATAGTTTATTCTTATATTTCAACAAATTACCTGACTTGTTTCAGTAATTTCATTTCAGTCATGTGTACAGCAGTGCATTAAGATGATTTTCTCTCTGCTCATCTTTAGTACGTCCCAGTCATCTGCAGGAGCAGCTTCCACTCCCGCAGCATCCGTCCCGCCCCTTCTATCAAAAGTAGGTACCCTGCTGACACTGAAGATAGCTTCTTGTCTTTTTCCGCAAATGCTGCACCTCTGCTTTTACCCCCTAAATCAGATGTGATTGAAAGTAGCTTACACGGTTGATATAGCTGCTTGTTATTGGAAAGATGATTGGTGGAAGCAAAGCCTTGCACCAGACACCACAGCTGTTGAGGTCAGAGGTCATGTTCAGGTCTGCTTAATTATGCAGTCATCATTGATGTCAGAACTGCTGGGTCAGAAGGTTGTCAACGCTCTTATCTGAGCCGCAACCATCATTGTCAGTGTGTCTGATTTTGAAGTTCAAAGACATGACGCAGCATAGTATAGTGTCTGTTATTCCAAAAGAAAAGCGACTGTGTAATCTTTCATCAAAATCGAATACATTTTTACTGGCTTCACGTCTAAAAATACTTTCTTTCTTTTTTTTCTGCAACTTCCTGACATGAAAAAAAAAACATGTCTAAAAATGTGATAAAGTTATTTTCCAATTGCTACAATAAAAACAAATTCTGACCTCACTTTACCCATCACTTTCACTCAACTGTATTACGTAAATAAAATGGGTTTCGAACATTGTTTCGTGTCGACTTCTACATCTAAAAAATTGACATCTATGCAGGTGTGTATAATTGTGTATGTATGTGATAAAGTATACAGCCGTGTTACAATGTGCACTGCAGTGCGTGTCTTGTTGTCTGTGAGCACTGGATCCCCCTCTCATGGGATTTCCCCTCCCTGTCTAATTGCGGTGTGTAAGGGGGTTGGGGGATTTTAAGAGGTCTCACCCAGTCTGTAGACTAAATATAATCAGCTGTATGTCACACTGCTGGCAGCAGCTAACTGGAGCATAGCCACGTTACTCTCACACCACTGAGCCCTTCAGACACAGGGAGGAACCACCCGCTTACAACCATAACACAACCATAACCCCTCCCCCGACCCTTCACCTTCCTCTGCTCTTTTGTGTATACCTGTCCTCTTATCTCTTTTTTTCCTTTTCCTTTATCTTTAATTGTTGTAAGTTTGTATTGTATATGGGCATTAGTGGTTTGGGAGAACACAAAAATAAATATAAAATTATATATAAAAAATTGTATTGCATGTATATTGTATTGCAGCTATAAGAATCACTTTTAAAAATAGTAGGAATTGCTCAAAAATGTAAAAGTAAACTAGCCAGATACATTTACAGCAATTGTCATTAATAGTCATCAAATTAATTTAAATGCAAAAAAATACAATGTGTCTAAAATTTGCTTAATTTGATATCGGGGTGAAATGTGACCCGGACTTGTTTTTGTAGAAGTCACTCCCAGCCTGTCATCCTGTAGGGATGTCCAACAATCATCTTCTCAGGTTTTATTTTCCTCTTTTCTGTTTCCTGTTCTCTTTTTTTACTTCTAAGCATTAGTTCCTTCATCTTTCTCATCCCCTAAGAGATCTCTCTGGCTGCATCTGTATATTTCCCCCTCTCTCTGTTTAGATTGTACACAAATAAATATACATTATACAGCATTCATTCCGTCCCTCTTTCTCTCTCCCTCTCCAGGTCTGTTAGATGTGGAAGGGGAACAGCAGGCGCGTGCGGCCACACATCCCCAGCAGGAGGTGGAGGAGAGAGCAGAAGGGGGAGGGCTTCAGGTCTCCAGGGTAGGAGCGGAGGAGAGGAGGCGGGCTCTCTCGTTGTCGTTGGCGACGGGACTGTCGATCACAGCGGCAGGCCATCTGAAGCCAGTAAGCCCCGCCTACTCGGGGAGAGAGGCGGATGCTGTTGCTGCTCCCGCTGCTGCTGCCGCCGCTCTTAGCAACAGAGAGCCCCGGCGCTCGGAGCCTGCACTTCCTCAGCCCCCTATGGACCTGCCCAACGAAGGCCACACATTGAGGCACTACACGCGCTCCAGGCCCAGACCCAACCGCCGGAACAAACAGCCTCCCAGCAAGCCGCAGGTAAGACGGGCTCAGAGGAGGGTCGGGAGCCGAGAAGAAAGGAGGAATATATGCGAGACTGAGAGGGGGAAAGATGGGGAGGGAGGGAGAAGTGGAGGCTGCCGTCTGATGGCGGAGCTCAGGTTGGTTCATCTGCGGCAACACGGGCTGTGTCAGTAGCTCTCGGCACCTCCAGTGTCTCCTCTCATTTTTCAGTGTATCCCCTTCTCTGCATCCTATATGCTTTCATGTTTTTCTTGATCTGAGACGTATCGAGAGATGCTCAGAAAGAGGGTGCTGCTGTGGTGGGTTGACAATTTTTGGGTGTGTATCCTCCTCCATTGCTGTTTTCAAAAGGAGTGTGTGCACATCTATGTTTGTGGAGCTCAGCTGGGCGGTATGTGTGTGTGTGCTGTCAAAACGGGGCACAGTTTCTGTCCACTGGTTATGAACGCTTTTGCTTGGTGTGACTGCTGTAGCATTTTAATTATTAATGCTTCTAGATCAAGAGGGGTCTCTCTTTTTCTCCCCTTGTCTCCCCTGCTCTCCCTCTCTTCTTTCATCAGGAATGAAGGGTCCCTCGATTGGTGGCATCCACTGTTTAGTGCCAAATCTTTCATTCTTCACGACCTGCTGTAGCTTGACGTCTACGGGCGTTTTTTTTTTAGAAAGGTTGCGCTGTGTGAATGAGATGTTCAGGTTGGTGTGTGACAGTCGGTGCTGATGCTGCAATGGCACACACGCATCTCCTGCGATTCCTGACGTTCCTGTGGAGTCGCTGTCTGTGTTCCTGCTATGTGAAATATTACATCCTCGCTGCGGTTTATTCATTACGTGTGTTTAGAAAGACACATCTCATATCTGTGTATCGGTAGCGCTTGTACATCCCGTGAATGGTCACTTGGTAAATGGTTGCCATAGTGACGGGTTGAGAATTGTAGCTGCTCACACACATGCCTTTACACTAATGTGTGTCTAATGTGCATGTGTGGTGTTTATTGATGACTCTATTGTGAGGTTTTGTGTTTGTCTATACGCTGTGTTTGATAAGGATGTCATTGTTACCTCTCAATTGGAATTTGTTGGGTTGGATTGTGATTGTGGTTAAATCAACTGCCTTGATAAGTCATCTTATCTTACAAGTGATGCTATGTCAAGGTAATTTGATGCTATGTACGTTTACCATATTCATTTACCATGATATTTTTACATTTGTTACATTCTTTACATTTAAAAGAAAATTATGACATTACATGATAATAGTGTCTGGAAAAGCTATTATGATAATATAATTCTTGTTTCTTAATTTTGATGTGTTGCTGTAATATACATAAATATTGTGTGTATATTAGTCATTTGTGGTTTGTGAATGATATGACATCCTGTGTGTTTTATGTGTCATGTGTGATGTCATTGTCTGTGTAAAAGAACTGTTTCCATGTTGTCATGACAACTAGCATGTATGAGTGTAGTGTTGTCATGACTACCTGTTGGCTAGTATCAGTCATTATTTCAAAAGTTACAATCTACAGTTAGCCATATACTGATACGTCGATATGCTGATATGATCTTCACATACAGCGTAACCATGACTACAGGTGTATATGTGTGTGCTGTGTGTGGATCTGTGTGTCTTGAGGGGCAGTGAAAGGAGAGAGGGGATTTTTCGAGGTGGTGTGATTATCTCATTCATTGTTAAAGGGACAGTTCACCCAAAAATGACAATTCTGTTGTTTACTTACGCTTGTGTCTTTCAAAATCTATGACTCGCTTTCTTTGTGGTTTGTAAAAACGATTTGTAGCAAGTTGATATTGTCTGTCAAATGCATGTATGTAAATGAAAAAAATCTCTTTTTGTGTTCCTTTGAAAGAAAGTCTTATGGATTTAGGATGATGTGAGTATGAGTAAATGATGACAGAATTTGTGGACAAATTCTCTTGAATGTGTAGACTGGTGTTACACTTGTCAGCGTGTGTATTTCTGAGGTCATTGTGCAGTCAGGCAGGGCAGCTTTTTTCACAACAGACTCTCTGGAGGATTTGGCGCCACTGTTATCATAGAGATGAGATGAAAACACTACTGTCATTTCCTCAGATCACCTGAATGTATGCGTGTATGTTGTATGTTCATTCTTAGATATCAGCGTGATTTGTTGGCAAGGGTATGTGTCCATATTGTGAGATGGTGATACTCCATGGCTGGTGAAAACCCAGTGACAGGTGGTGCCTCTGAGAGAAACTCATGTGACTGGAAGAGAGATGATGACATGTTGGTCTTGTCTGTGTGTGCCTGTATGTGCTTTTTATATGTAAGGTATATAACTTCGTATTTTTCAACACTTTTTCATTTTATGTGACCCAACAGCACCATCTGTAAGGCTTAAAGTATTACTTTTTAACATGAAATATCATTAAGCATGATTTTTTATTGAATTTAATTGGCTATTATTTTTGATTATTTATGTTTTGACTAAAACATTTAATATTGTGAGTAAAATCATATGAGGTAGTTTAACAGTTTGGTATACCTACCTTATGATACAAAGTAAATTGCTGAGAATAAAAGCATCTTCCACATGCATAGATGTAAATGTAATGTATTTTGCAGTTTATTCATATTCATTAGTTATTTAAGCCTATTGACAGCCCTAAAACCAAGTACTCCCTGGAACATGATGAAGTATATGTATTTCCTGAAGTATTACAAACACCTCTGGTTGGAAATCACTGCTTTGTGGTATGTCTACTTATTGGGCCTGTAAAAACTGGCCTTTTGGATTTTTATGATGATCTTTACTAATATTTTCTATGCTCATCTCCTTGGTTATAAGTGCAAAAGCATGTATTTATTGTCTCCAACAATAATATCACAATAATATCAGTAATATCACAGCTGAATCACAGAATAACAATTTCCAGTTTCATCTTTCCAGTCAAGATTTTGACATCCTGTAGTAATGACCACACACCAATCAAGCTCTCTTTTTTCTAATTAAGAGAATAATTGTTTCACTTTACACTAAAACTTCTGTGTAGGTGTTTGAAGAAAAAAAATATTACATCAGATTGAATCAGTCTTCGATGCAGTACCGCCTACCACTAAGCTGTTAGTTCATCCATTAAAAATATATCCTGGTGCAGCTGGTGTTCAACTGGTTAAACGATTCTCCCATTATGGTCTGAATGCCAGCTGTAGTCTCCCTGACCAGCAATGCCCAAAACATAAAAATGAACTTCTAAAACCAGCAAACCAGACCAGCTTGGTCATTTTTATATTGTATTTTAGCAGGATTTACCAGTAGGAAAGGACACAGACAGAGGACTATGAAATTCTGGGATCATTCTCTCAGAATGACACCTTAAGACACGTATGTTCCAGCTTATATCCTAACACTAGACTTCAACCGAGAGGTAAGCTGTTCTGACTCAGAAACAGGAGCTGGTATGAGAAGAACACTGTGTTCACTCCCTCTCTCTGTATCTCTCCTTTATCCACTGAATTTAAAGGGAAACCGTCAACGAAAATCCTCTACAGTTTACACAAAGCCATGAGTCATGACATGTGAGTCGGACATCTTTGATCGGTGTGTCAGCTTTCTACTCTAACATCCTCTTAGGACCCAAAACATATACCAGTGTGGTCTCATATCTACTTGATGTATATTCCTGTTTATGGAATAGAAATAATATATTTGTAGCTTTATGTGGAGCAGTATAAACCCTGTCTTTTTGTAGGTATTTAACAAATGCAGCAGGCCGATTGAACACAAAAGCTTTGTTTTTTTGTTATTATGTGATATAATTATGTACGAGTTGTATGGTTGCTCTGCTCAAACAGTGTGTTTTGTGGGAGAATATGATTGTGTGTTATTGAGATGTGTGGGAAACACCTCTCTCCGGTGCCGCCACACGACGTGGTGCCTACCCTGTTTCTCTTTTTGAAGATGGAGTGATGAGTGCTGTGCCTTCTCATTGGTCGAGAGGTGCTAAATAACTTATAATCCGCTTCTCATGCGGTGTGCGGCGGCTCATTTGCATATAGTTGCTATACCTCTGCAGTGCTCTCTCTCTCTTCCTCTCTTCGTTCTCATCCTGCAGTACCCAAACTGCCCGAAGGTCTCACAGTCTGTGTAGCAGCAGGAAACAGGCAAAACACACAGACCAGGCACCCTGTGTTTTTGTGTGTGTACGGCGTGTGTTGAACCGTAAGATACTGATCTGGCATTGTTTTACAGTCAACACTGATTCAAACTGTGCTCCTCTTGTTTCTGATAATGTGCTCTTGGGCTTAGTGTGGAATTGATGGATTTTAATCTGATTGTATTCATTTGATTTACCTCTGAAATTACTTTCTTTTCAGACACCAAGTCTCTCTTCAAAGCCATATATACACCACAGATAAAATATAAAGTCTTTTTTGTCATTTTCTTTTTCTGTACAAAATTATTTTACATAATGTAAAGGACATTTTGAAAAAAATATAACCTTGAAATCTTCAATTATTGAGTGAATAAGACCATGACATAATAGTAAACCGTAATGTCAATAAAATCATTAATTTTAGTATTAAGTTCAGTATTACAAATGACAATTTTGTCATTTTATTGGTATGACTTTGATGCTCCTGATCTCAAGAGACTTTCTGCTTCAGATTCTGTACTGATGTTTACATTTAGACCTGATCTTTTATAAACCTTTATAAACATAATCCCGTGTTTCTATACCTTCTATGAAAACGATACAGAAGCAGTTTTATCTTACAGGCAGCACATTGTTAGCATAAAAGATTAATGATTGCCATCACGAAAATCATTTTGCTCATTTATCACAATGTTATGTCATTTAATTAAAACTCAAATGATTTTACAAATGATTTTTGGCTCAAGACTGGCATATTTTACCATCATATCTGCTGTTGTGGTGCTATTACTGTAGCTACATGACAGATACACCACTGATGAGCAGTCATACTCTCATTTTCTGTGTGTGTTTGATGAGGCTGTATCTGAGGGGAATAACTGTATTAGATGGTGGTCAGTGGGCTAAGCAGAGAAATCGAGGTAGGGTTTGACTTTCTAATGGCAAAGCATAGACAGATGTGTTTGAAGACAGATCCTGAAGACAGAACTGAAAGCCTGTCTTGACGTCGAACGCATCCTTGAGTCTTGCTGATGACATCTTCAAATGACATCAAACATTCTGTACAGCTCACATATTTATTCCTTTAGGACAAAATATAGCTTGAGATTTTCACAATCAGATCCACATAAAGGTTTAATTGAGCGAATGACCTTGTGTTTGTTTGTCTGCGTGTGTGTGTGCAGGAGCAGCCAGCTGAGAGCGAGAATGAGGCCAATGAGAACATGGGGAGGGTTGATGAAGGTGTAGAAGAGTTCTTCACCAAAAAGATCATCCCTGATGACCCCCTGTGAGTACACAGCACATTTTATTTTTCATGTCACGGGAATGTTTTTATATACTTGTAACCACAGAGTATAATTTTCATAACTTAATGATTTTGCTAACAAAGAAATGCCCTTGCTGGTTGTCAAAAGACATTTCCCATCATGCCTCTCCTCTCCTCGTGTTCAGAAAGCACCAGAGGGAGGAACCCCTCATTAAAGCACAACCTGCAGAGCCCACGTGTGTCACCACAACAGCCCCTCCCACCACCTCCACTACGACCCCCATCCCCACCACAGCCCCCTCCAAAAACATTAAGAAGAAATTCGGTGACTTTTTCGCCTTTAAAAAGGTCCGTGCCGGGCGAGGGGCCAAGGGCGAAGGCGGTCCAGAGGGCAAGGTCAAAAAGACTTCCATAGCAGATCTCATCCGACCTCTCCGGGAGGCGGCGCGTGCGGAGAAGGAGCGAGAAAAAGAGAGGGAAAGAGAAAAAGAGAGGGAACGGGAGAAAGAAAAAGAGAAGGAGAAGGAGAAAGAGAAATCGCAAGAGGAGGCAGCCACAGTCACCGCCCTTCCTACCATTCTTACCATCACAGATTCCACACCAGCTGCACCAGTTAATGAGGACAAAATGTCACCCAGGGCTGCTTCACCTGTTCCCACAACTGCTCTGACCCCACCTGCATCCACTCCCACACCTCCCGCCACCTCCCCGGGCAAAACTGAAGAAGTCCCGCTACTGTCTCCTGCTGCACCCCTCACCCCCACCAAAACCCCCAGCCCAGTCCCAGTTGTGTCACCCTCAGAGAAAAGCAGGACCCTGGAGAAGAGCCGCACCCCAGACGGAGAGCGGAGGCCCAAACCCATCCGCCGCTCACTTAGAGAAGGAAAATCACAGTCTCTTATTCTGCTCTCAGATGTCTTGCCAGAGCAAGACGGCACAGCAATGCACGCCAAGGTAAATAAGTACTGGTGCTGGGTTTTGATTGATCCGGAAGATGTTAAGTAATTGAATGTGATGTTTAACCGATATATGGGATAGTTGTGGATTAAACAGCCATTTTCATATTGATTAGCATTGTACCTGCCATTAGTCATGATCTCTGGATAAATGCTAGTATAAGCATTAGCTGTAGAGGTTGATCATTAGTCTTTAATTTGAGATTGGCATAAGGATGTTTAGTTATAAATAAATACAGTAAAATTATGTTGCGGTGATTAGTTACATGCACAAAGAATACCATGGTATTGTACTTTTGGTTACTGTATAGCATGTGCCAAATCACTTCTAGGTGTGATTTCCATCCAAGGCATTGTTTTTCTTGTGACTGAGGTGTTTTTGTTCTCTGTAGATTCTGTAAGGAAGGTGTCAGGAATATGAAGTGCAATTATGGGCAACATAAATTTGAGCGCTCGCTCAAAATAAAACAAATCTGATATTTTCTGTGTGTTTTAGTAACAGCACATATAAAACGGCACAAGCATTAGGCTAAAAGTAATCTTGCCACATGTTTTGTTTCATAATGTGATTTCTGTAGCATAATGCTAAAGTCAAATGAGTCAGTATTTAATTGTTCTTCCAAAACATTTTCTTACCCCAAAAGCACTCCAAGAGGGTCATTTTTATAGGTTTACATTAACTGTTTCCTGTTTGGCCGAATTCCTAAAAGTATTCTGCATGCTCCAGAGATAAACATTGATTTGAAAGGGTTTTCTTGTGCTGTTGGTACAAAACTGTCCTGAGAGGCTCTTGTTGCTTTGATGACTCTTTAGAAACATGCATCAGAGAGCTCGTCCAGCTTTGAACAGCGACTTCATGTCATGCTTCACCGCATGGGAGTGACCAAAACATCTCCTACTGACTCCAAACAGAACCAGGTCAGTGTGGCTATTTCCTGTGTAAGAGATTGTTCGATACTTAGTTTTTGAGAGTATTGTTTTAACATTGTGAAAATAAAGCTATCGAATAGCTCAGCTCTCTGAAGACCTTTTAACTTTATTAATGGCTGTACTTCTAAATAATTCACCATTATTGGATTTTCTGCATAAGTACTTTACATGAAGCAAAAACACCTATTTGTCCACTAAGCTTAAAACTGCAGTATCAGAATTATCGCTGATGCTTTACATGAGAAAGGTGCAGGTGTATTAAGGATTATGCACTTACTTGACTAGGCATCTGAATTAAAGCGGTGTTATCTTCTTACAGAGTAAGGATGAGGAGCTGAGGAAAGCCAACTCTGAGGGTAAGACACATATCTCAGCCGTCATGGCACAGAATCATCTCTGTGTTGACAGTGGTGATCTTAGGGTTTTTGCTGTGGGGTTGGAGGTGTGACGGCTTATGAATGGTGCTTATGTTGTTGAGCTCAAGTTTTTGGGATGCAGAATGCAGTGCTAGGTGTTCACTTTTACTTCATATTCTTTACTTTCAGATTTCTAAATTAACACTGCTAATTGTTTTCATTACATTTACATATTATGCATTTGGCATAATACAGTGCATTTGGGGTACATTTTATTAGTGCGTGTGTTCCCTAGGAATCGAACCCACAACCTTTGCACTGCTAACACAATTCTCTACCAGTTAAGCTATAGGACCACATTAAAATCATCAAAATAATATTGATTGATCATACAATTTATTCTATCCAAACTATTCAAATTCTCCTGAAACCACTATTTTATGTTATACATCATATGAATTAAGCTTGCTTGGTTGGATAGTATATGTACACTTCATTTGTCACTTTAAATAAAAGCTGGTGTTATTTAATTAAATGCTATAATGCTTCAGAGGTCTATTACTATTTTTTTGATATTATATATTATTATAAATGTTATTTATAATCTTATATATGTCAACGTATACAAGTCATGTCTGCTTAGCAAGTCTGCATGTCTCCACCTCTTGCTATGATTGAAACAAACCAATAGCAAGAATACCTTTGAGCACAGTGTTAATAATTTAAAGGCTATTTCATTGCCGTCTGCAGGTTCTGCCATAAAAGCATTTCCTTAAGCTAGTTTCAGTGTATTTATTCTTATGCATAAGCAAAGATCAGCATGTATTTAACGCCGATGTGCAGTATTTTTTGCATGGCTGTGTTGTTGATCCATTTCCTTTAACCGTGCAGTAAACCTTGCTTGCTTTTTAGGTGCGATACTTGACAAACCTAAGCCACCGCCCACATTTATGAAACCCCGCACAATGTCCACCTCATCAGGTAATATAAGAATCCCTCAACCTCATTCACTCTCATCCTCCAAAAGCACAGCCTTAAATTCTTAAATTCCCGTTTTTTCCAGACAACAGACGACCAACCCGTGTGAGCCAGAGCGTCTTAGAGTTTCACCGTACAGAGAAACCACTCCTCCCAGAGCGTCCTATAGGCCCATTGCCTCCTAAACCACCCATTAAGCCCACCCTACTTCCTGCAAGCGAGACAGCCCGGACGGCCACGGCCACTCCCAAGCTGCCCAGCCCCTCTCAGGACGGTCAGGCAGAGGTACCAGAGACCGTTTCCCTCTCCCAGCCCCAGCAGAATGATTCCCCGACCCCATCTCCCCGCAAAGAGATGCCGCCGGCCCCATCGCCACGGAGGATTCTCAGCACGGACATCCGAGAGCGTGCAGAGAGAGCACAGTCTGTCTCTGAAGGTTTGATTTACTGTCAGTCTTTTGGGGATGGTGGGATTTGAATTTTGATTTTATTGAATGACAGCTTAACTCATGGTCTTATACACACGCTCAGCATGTCTAAACAGATTTGTAGGGTCATATAATGACTCAACTAGTGTATGTATTCAACATTTACCTCGATGGCCAGTTTTAATGCAGAATCTGTGTCCTCGGCTCGGCCAATGCCAACTTAATTACTGCTGTCTCATCAGTAATGTAATTCAGTGCCTGTGAGTCTGATTCAGCGAATGGGCTCTGATGAAACAGTATTCATTTACTGAGTACACTTTGTATCTCCAAATGTTATCTCGGTACAATAACCACATAACCGAGAATATGAATATTGTGATAATGTGATGGGCTGAACATTCCTTGGTGGTGTCATCATTTTTTGTGAATAGTAAGAGGTCAATAATTTTTGTTTCTTTGTCCTGCACATTTGGAGTCATAGGTTTAAATCCAGATCGCTTAGTTTCCCAAACCACTGTCATTATCTATCCTATGTAATGAACGACGTAAAAAATCCCATAAAATTAAATGTTTAGGACTCTGTGATGTATTCTGTTATATTGTTTTGCTGTACTGTGTTGATGTCTTTTTTGAGAACTCACATCTCTCCTCTCACAGAGACCCTCCCTATACCACGGCCTCGCATGAAGCCCTCTCCCCAGCGTCGCGCCGTGTCTGTCCATGAAGATTCTCTCCTCCAGCACACGGCCATGCTTGACCCTGAGGGTAAGCCTTGCCCACCTCGCACACACATTGGGGTTTTAATACACGCATACATACTTAAGTAGTTCTGATCATGTTTATTTCTGTAATTTATTTTTGTTAATTGGTTCAGAAATCTGAGACTACATTAAACATCTAAAACAACACCTTGGTTTATAAGGTAATGTTTCATTTCACAGAAAAGGCTAAGATTAAGCCAGGCCTTAGTTTAAGTAGTTTTTATAAATGTGCCTTCGAAAGAGAACTGGTGTGCGTCTATGGACAAAACAATGACACTGATTTATTTAAGGTAAATCAGTGCACGTTGTTTTTAGTTAAGACAGCTCAAACATGCATTTTAATGTAAGACCCACTGTAATTTAATTTTAAATAATATTGTTTCTTATTATGACCTCTCTCAGAGCTAAAGGCTGCATTGCCAAGGAGGCAGAGGTCACCAGGGCGGAAGCGTGTGACCCTGGGGGAACTGACACCTTGCTCAGAGGATTTACCTGAAGGTGAAGAAGGTAAGTGAAGGAAGAGATGAATGCAACACTATGAGAAAAAGTCTGGAACTGTGTGTGTATGTGTGGGAAGAGACAGACAGACAGACAAAGATTTGTGCAACTTATTTAAAGCCTTTTATAGAACACTTACAATATACTTGAAATATCTTTCGATTTAAATAGTAAGAAGGCTTTCTGTGGACAGCATTAGCTGTTCTTGAGAATAATAGTTTCATCAATAACACTTCTTACTGCACTGTAATGTATTCTCCAGACATTTTCTCTAAATCCCTAACAACCATTAAATATACAGTCACCTGTCCTACACAAAATTGCATATTTCCCCTTTTGAATGTTTTGAAACCTTCATTGATTTTCATATCTTGCTTATGCACGTTTCTGTCAAAGTGAAATCAGAGGAGAGAGAAGATAACACGAGACAGACCACTGAGACAGACAGCACAACAGTCACAGACAGCCAATCAGAGCAAAGCCCAACCGGGCCAAGCGAGCAAGTGACCAATCAGGAGAGGGGGGAGACAGTCTCAGAGCAGCACACAACGCAGGGAGAAACATCAGACCAAAGAACTGAATCCCCCTCACCTGAGACACACATGGACTGACCCTGCGCAAATCTATTTTCTATCATGTGTACCTTTGCCTTGCACGTCAGATTATGTACAAAAGAATGGATTATGAACAAATGCGTTTTAAAAAAAGAGTAAATCAATACCTATACTTGTTAATAATTATTAAAAAGTGAATTCTGTTGTGTCAGTACGAGTCCTGCCTGATTTCTCACACAGCTCAAGAACTTTGGGGATGAGTTTTTTGGAGATCAAGTTTAGAGATAAAACTATGGAGATCAAGCTGTCTTCATTATTAAGCCAGACCTGAAGCCATATCTGCATACACCGTAAAGGCGTTTGGACAATTGTATGATGTTTGAATGTTTTATTATGTTTTATTAGATTAAAAAAGCAACATGACATTAAATCCAGCATGGCTAAAAATGAAAGGGTGTGGCCCACTACCAACAATGTTAATTAAATTATTTATATCTTTATATAATTTAAATATATCTATATATAACACAACCAATGTTTAACTTTGAATTACAATATTCTCTGCAATCTCCTTTTCGCCCACATGATTTGAGTCATCACTCTGCATGTGTGTTTCTCCGCCCTGGTAACACACATTATTCCCTTCAGTAAACAGCAAGTAGCGGTTGTGCAGATTTGGCTGGTGAATGTTAATAGAAGGCAGGAGAGCCATCTGTGAGTGTAGATGTGCTGGAGAACACACAAGCAGCACTAAACCACCCCGGAGTGTGTCATGTGTAAAACACTCTCAGTTTGTAACAAATCTAAAACAGTTTTGCTGCTTCCTGGCTCCTGTATTGGATCCATATGAAAACTTAAGACAAAATCAACAATCATGCTAACGGTTAATATAATCTAAACCATTTTATTTCATGAAAATACTAGCAATTGGCACTTATTATACAGTAAGAAAATTAAACCTGCCCTGAAAAAATAAATGGAAAGTGTCCTGTTGTAAAGAGTCAGTTTCTTAAAACCATACAATCAAGACAAACCACAAAAACAACAAGCAGTCACTTTACCTCGAACGGCTGAACTTTAGAAAAATAAATCCATCTGTGCAATTGAGAGACCATTGGCTCGGAGGAATAAAGCATAGCTTTCAGTGGGTCCCAACAGCAAACCAATAAAGAGCTTAAGAGGACTCTTATTAACCCACACCATACAAGCTTTGATTGAAACTTTCAGAAAACAAGAACTTCATGAAGCCTTATAATGATGGAGAAGTCTGCAAATGCTTCTACTGAAAAGATTAAACCAAATTTGTGTACTGATAAGACATTTTTCTCAAATAAATGTAAAGACTCTGCTACTGTCCATTAATCCCTGCATCTGATTAAGTTCATACAACTGCTGAACAAGTGAAAGAAACATCCACATAATGTAAGTTTGGACATTTCTTACATTTTATGCTCCTTAAGTTTATATACTGTATGTCTGTATACTGGGTTTCTGACATTTTTCAATTTAATCATTTACTTTCTGCCCACATGTAATTTATCTACAGGAATTATTGAAATTCTTTAAAATCTCATTTACATTCACATATTAAGCAAGAGGTGAGGCTGCCACGCTCTTAGGAAAATTAACTAAGGTTTTATTGTAGTAAAAGTGCAGTATTGATTATGATTTGTATTACCATAGTTTTACTGCAGTAAAAATATCATGGTTATACTATGGTTACTATAGTGAGACAATGGTAAATTTGTGGTTCTACTATAAAAACATAGTTAAACTATAGTTACTGTAGTAAAGCCATTGTTAATTTTCCTAAAGGCATAAAGAGTGTTATGGGCAAGTTACGTGTCAAAGCAATATTACATCACTCTAATATACAAAAAAAAACAAATCCTTAAATCACTTAGATGTAAAAACATCAAAATTACATAATAAAAAACGCAACAAAAGCCACTTAACTCCTGCAAGGAATTCTTATGCTGTGAAGAAATTACACTGTCAAACTGTAAAAATATGTACTTCCATGTGCGTTTTAGTGTAATCTCCTAAAACATGCCCCCATTCAGTGACAAAACATAAAACAGGATGAGAGAAACTTCACACAATTGTTTAGCCTTTGGCCTAAAGGATTAATATAATCAGTGCAAAGAGAATGCAGGTTTTGTTTTCCCTCCAGCATAATTTAAGGGAAAGTTGGAATGGACTTACAGTAAGCATGTACAGAGCAAAACTAAAATCATACCGACTTGTGCTAGTAAACACATCCAAACATATATAAAGACATACAGTTTAGTGTTAAGAAAGAAATGATAAGAATGTGAGAAACGCCGGTCTGAATCAGTTAAATAATAAAAAAACATGTGCAAGGTGACACAAGGCTAACTCTGACTTTAAGGTACTTCTTATTGTAGTCTTTGTTCAAATGAAAAGTCCCGTGTTAAAAGTCTCATTACAACACACTCATTAATATTGTTCTGTATCAAAAGAAACAAGTTTTTGGGAAGGTAAGTAAGGCCTCCTTGTTTTGCATATGATGTCCAGGATATTCCTCAAGATGGCAGCCTGGCGTGCCAGTGTCTTTTCGCTACAGGGTAGCCAAAATTCTGAGGAAAGAAATGATAAAAACACACAAAGACTGTCCCACTCCAAACACCAAAGCCTCCAAAGAGAACATGCTTTTTCCAGCCGCCTTGTAGACTCCTGCTATGGCTGCACCTGTAAGAAAACATATGGAGGGTTTGTTCACACACACACACACACACACATCTTGAATGATTTTCACATATGATTTTTAAAACTTATGATCATTCTGATTAAATGAAATCCGTATGAGAGAATGTGAAGTCTATATAAATGCATTAGTTGTTAAAAAGATAATGCAGTACAATAAAGACAAACTACATACTTGTAAGAACTCCTCCAAACAGTGGACCTATGATGGCCATGAGCAGGATGGCGATGGGGAAAAACCGTGCCAGCTTATGTCTCCGGAGTGTTGCAAGGGCCAGGAGGGCAGCGGGCAGATGAAATAGCAATGAGGACACAACAGCCCACAAGAACACACCATACCACATCTCTGCCAAAGAAAGAGATATTAAAGATATCAAACCTTATGCCACATGTGATTTGTATTTTGCGGTATACAACCACAGGTATCAGTGCATTTAAAACATGAAAGAGTGTTACGTGAATCCAAATTTGATCAGACCTCACTTTGATCTCTACTGTACCTGATCGCAACATAATTTCAACACATTGACAAAACTTAGCTAGGCAGGCTAACAGTTTAGCATTAGTAGCTAACCATCATCAGGCCACAAGCTTGTCGTTCTTTTGTTGCATAGCATATTATACAGTGCGATATTTTTTATTTATAGGACGATATCACATAGACAGAGTGTGTGATGTCTGTGATCCGTGAAATCTTACCGGAGAAATCGCACAGAGATGTGTCGTTCCTCCCGCAGTTGGTGGCATTTTTCCTCGGCACCAAATTCAAACTGAGGATCTGTTTGACGAATCCGATCTTCTGGTCCTCCATTTCTCATCGGATCAACACTGCGATCGTGCGTGAAGAAAGTGTCAAATCCGAGAAACGGCATTAGAAACGAGACTCGAGTTTCGGCGGAGGGTTTGTTTTTAGCACAGATGCTCATCCATCCGCGCGTGCGTCCACTTTAACTGCGATAAATGCGGCAGTTCAACTAAAGGTACTGCTAATATATGTGTGTTATATAGCATTGTTTAAATCTAGCGACAATATTATTTCTTAAACAACCAGGATTGTGTGCAGTTTGAGATTATCTTTCGGTCACCTGCGATTTGCGACAGGCTTGTGGGCGGGGTCTGTGGACGACCGACGTCTTATACGCGTTTTACGTCTTTTGGCGTTTGTCCCTACGCGATTTCCGTAAGCCTGATTTGCAAAACATATGGATAGAGATAAACGTAAATTCAGAACGATTAGTCTTTTGTATATCAGATAACGCAAATAACCTGACATGTTGAGAAGCTAGTAAAGCATTTACGCGCTTGCTCAAAGCTATCGTGAGGGCTACAGTGTTTCTGCCTTTTTGTTCTCGGCGTCTTTATCTGATTTTGAACCTGTTCCAGCACAACACAGATAAATATGAATTATTCGGATTACGACTCGGATGGTTATGCCTCAAATGAAGATGAAGATTATGTCCCATCCGGTAAGGGCTTTATAGCAACAAAAGTTAGCATTGGCTATGCAACATAATACTAGATGCGCAAAAGCAAATATGTCATTAAGATAGGTGTGTACTGTCTCGGTGTAGCCAAAATAATTGTATAATGGGTACTTTCTAATGTGTAAACTAACTAACTAATGCATTTTGCACACTTTAGTATGATCTATAATATACATTTAATGTGCCAAGAATGTACATATGTATATGTATTCAAAATAAAGTTGGGTTAATAAAGAGCCTAATCAAATAAATGTTTCATTGTACAAGTTCAAAATGATTATTTATGTTCTGCTGATTTGTGAAAGATATTTCTAAGGCTAGGATGCAAAATGTAACTCACCAAAACACCTGCTTGTCTGTCCTGTATGGGTTTACGTAATAATGAATTAAATATATGCTTGCCTGTAATAAAATGAATTGATTCTCATTTGTTTTCTTTTATGGATTCCAGATGATAATTTAAGTGAGGATGACATGAATGAATGTGTAAAGGAGGATGGTCTGGAGGGTGAAGAACACAATGCGCAGCAGTCAGAACATGTCAAGAAGAAAAAGAAGAAAGACAATGGTGGAATTCCTATGAGGTATGATGGGTGTTTGTTACTAAATGGGTAAATTAATGCAAACTTTAAATGTCTAAACAGCAAGTTTTTATAACTAAGGAAAAGGAAAAAAGGAGGTCTCAAACTTGTAGAAGATGGTGAGGGGAGTACAGCAGACCAACAGAGAGCTGAAGATGAGACTAAAGAAGATCATCCTGCAGCCAGATCAACGGAGAGGAAAGAAGAACAGATGAAGAAGAATGCAGATGATCTTTGGGCAAGCTTTCTGAGTGATGTTGGAACACGACCCAAAGCAGCAGCGACTCCAACAGACTCTCAGCAGGTACAGAGAACTCAAAATATGTTTGCAGTCTGTTTTGTAAACATATCACTGACCAATTCAGTGCTAATAATCTGAATTCTGTAACTGGACTTAATATTGAAATAACATACACAGATTTCTATGTAAGGTTTGCATTTCAGAATTGTATACATTTTTCCCCTTATTTTACAAAGTTCTTGGTTGTTTATACTATGGATTGAAAGACTTTCTTTGGGTTATTGTTTTCATGTTGTTTTGTTTGTAGGTAAGTGTTTAAACATTTCTAAGCCTCACGATCTTTGCCTTTTGTACTACAGCTGTTTTGTTTTTTGCTTCTCGCTTGTATTTTTTATAGTCCACATCCACTGCTAACACAGATCAGGCCAGTAAACCTTCCACAGGGTCTCAGCAGCAGGGGGATAAAGCCAAAGAATCCTCCAAAATCACCATTACTAAGGTGTTTGATTTTGCTGGGGAAGAAGTGAGGTGAGTAAAACAGATTTTTGTGACTGTATTTATTCAAATGGCCACCAGATGGCAGCACACCCATCACCCATTAAAACCGGATTTGTCCGCAATAGGTAGTGATTTCTGTAGGCAATCAATCCACCAATTATTGTTTGTAATGTTTATATCTGTATGTTCCCAATAAACTTAAATACTGCCTACAAATGGTATTTATCGTTCACAATAATAGTACTCTTTATTCTTACAATAATGAATTGTATTATATTGTATCTGTGAATAAAACAGTCAGTCTTTAAATTAATTTTGAAGTATGCAAAATGTGATCTATATAAAGACCTGTTCTACATGTCATTTCTGAAGATCTGCCTCTGAGCATTAGATAACACAACCGTCTCATTCTTCCATAGAGTCACTAAAGAAGTAGATGCAGATTCAAGGGAGGCCAAGAGTTTCTTGAAGAAAGAGGAGGAATCTCAGGAGAACATAGAAGAGCAGCCCGTGTCCTCTGTACCAAAGCCCTCCGCACCGCCCTCTTCTGGATCCAGGTATCATTCCTGTTAAATTCTCTGTCCTGCGGTGCACAATCATTTGTAGTATATGAAAATTGTGCTGGTTCATTAATGAATGAAAGTGTTTTCTAATGGTTTCATTTAGTGTTACACTGATACAGATTTGTGTAACTCATTAAGGCCCGACTGTAATTAATTCTTTTCTATTGATGTTGTTATATTACAGTAATTAGGTGTCATCTCTGTAATTGTCATTGCTGCTGGTAAATGGATAAAGACATCTGTGTGTGTGTTCAGGGCTAGAGGTGATGTGAGATGTGTCATTGATCTTTGACAGCTATAATAGCAAGACTTTGATAATTTAATTCCATCTGTGCCTTTAGGGAAAACCAGAGATAGCACAAGTATCCTTCAACTTCAGTGCACACAGATGTATGTGTGTGTGTGTGAGAGAGTTTGTTTTCTCTCCAGAGTTGCTGAGAAAAATATTGCATTTTTGTTTTGTTTGGGTTTCAATGCATGTAAGGGAGAGGTAAGGCAATAGGTTTGATCTGGCTTTGACTTCTTCCTCCTTTTGTACGGTTGCCATGGTGTTCATTTGGACAGACCATCTTCTCTGTCCACTGAGATTGTGAATGTTTGCTGAACAGGAAGTCATAGTTTTCCTGCACAGGATATAAAGTAAGGGTGTTGGCTTGCACAGCAGGAAAGCAGTTTGAACCCCACCCCTCTCATCCCTTTATCATCCAAACGAGAGGAACTTTTTACCACCCTTAAAATATGCCTCTCACTTTGCTCAATCACTTTGCTGCAGCTGAACTGTCTGTGCCTGGTTTTGATTTGGATGGTTTTGACAGCACTCGGGTATCGGCGCTTTAAAGTTACTGTGACTGTTAAGGCCTGTTCATATTCCAGTGGGTGTTATAGTTTAGCACAGCAGGACTTCCCCTTAAACTACTCACAGGAAAGAACCAGAACATAAAACATACCTGTCTCAATTTTCTCTCCTTACGTTTCTCCTTTAGGCCACTTTTGTGTGTTTTGTGTGTGAAGAACTTGGAGAACTTGAGTCAGCACTATGGGTCATATGAATTTCTCTCTCTCTCTCTCTCGCTCTCTCTCTCTCTCTCTCTCTCTCTCTCTCTCTCTCTCTCTCTCTCTCTCTCTCTCTCTCTCTCTCTCTCTCTCTCGCTCTCTCTCTCTCTCTCTCTCCCTCTCAGTGTCTCTCTGTTTCTTCACTTAACAGTGTCATACTGCGCCTCAACGCAGAACTGCTGACGTTAGTTAAACACACTCTTACCTTCTACATTTTTTTTCCACATTTGACTCTTATTCCCTTTAAGAAAGATTGGCAGCATGACAAACATAGTGCTACATCAGCTATTTTACTAATTGATTAATCTGTATAAGAATGTGAATGATGCCTAGTGTTGACAAAAATGCATTACAGTGCAAAAGCACACAATTATTGACATTTATGGTGAGCTGTTTTCATTGTCAGTTTTTTGATAGTTTTTATCGGTTGTTGCTGCCTTATACATTTTCTTGTCTCTATACATTACCCTGTTATGTAGAATCTGCACACGGTTCACCTATCTCCTCCATCTGTTGATTTTACCCAACAGCACATTTATGCGTATGCAGGGTCCAAAATTAACACTCGCCATGTGCCAAATGCAAGTAGGAATTGGCTTTGGCAAGTAAATCAATTGCAGTTACTTGCCAGTTGGACGGTATCAGCATTAGGAATCGGAAAATTGGCTTAAATTGAATAGTAAAAATTAAAGTCTGATCTTCGTTGGTATGAATGACATGGACGGATAAACCTTTTATAATAAAGACCAAAATGTTGCAAAATACAGTTAAATAAGAAATATTTATAACTTGTAAATGTTCTTACTTTACCTCACACTAGTAGAAATTTCATTTTGGCCCCTGTGTGTGAGATTAGAGATGCGCGTGTGAATTAGAGACGCCATTTGTGTGCACACCACAGACAGAAGTAAAACAGTGATGTGTATTTTGGTGTCGTCTAAGTGCTATCGATCAGAGAAGCAGCTAGATTTACCGTTGCAGGTTGTGAGCTACGCTGATGGCTTGATTGATCATCTAGTGTCTCTGTGGTCTTATCACACAACTTGACTGACGCCGAGCTCCATCTTAAGAAACACACATCTGTACACACACTTTATGGGCAGTAGTGGTCTCATCAAAGCCTTAAAGAAGACCGTTGCTGTCTTTTCTACATCTCGATTACAAGCTCATGAAAAGGGATTGGGAGGAAGTTAGGCCTCTGTCTTCCTGTTTCTATTCCGCTTGTCTTTCTTTCAGCTTGCTGTATGTGAGTAAGTAGCAGCGTAAAGCGGTTCTGGGAAACCAGCGTGTATGTCCGTTTAAACTAATGATTTCCACATGTGCCAGTCATATCTCTGCTTTTCTAATTATAGAGCCTCGTCTCCAGGGCCCTAAAAATAGGCTCCGCTCCCTCCATTATAACAGAGCAGTCATACACCTCACACTGTGTCTGAGGCTCAGGTCAGGCCGTGTGTGTGTGTGTGTTTGTGTGCATTCTGCAGTTCAGCAAGGGCAAAAGAGTCACTGTGAGAGTTTGTGTAGGTTTACTTTTCTATACATTTTTCTGATCCAACTTATTATTAAGTTTTTTTTAGGGGTGGAGTTAGTCTGTAATAATTATGGTTATTTAGATACTTAGGAAAACATAATAGATATTACCAAGTTGTGTGAGTGCTTTTACTATGAATTGTAATGCATCGCTTAATCTGGCTGGTAGTTTTGCCTTCCAGTAAAATAAGCCTATCATGCATGTGCAGTAGCTGCAGGGACCTCAAAAAAAGGCATTTTTAGTGGATTCTTAACTAAAGAAACAAATTATGGCACTGTTGTTGTCAGATTAAATTGTTGTTTTTAATTGTGATTTTTAGCCTGCGAGCAAAACCTTATAAATGGTAATTTTTTTAAGTTTTAGTTTGAGCAAAAGTTTTATGCTTGTGCCTGTTGATAAATGTACAAAAGTGTAACTTTTAACCTTGTCAACCAGTTCTTTCAGTCTTTGTGCCATTTGGTTTTTGACCTTCCAAGTCTTTTTAGTGAGTAATAGAGCGCCATTGGAAATAAATATCTCATTTATATCATATTTTAGCAATAAACCTTTAAAGACAGACCTGCAATGTGGTTGTCACAGTTGTCAATCGATAACTAGTATATCAAGTATTAATATTTTTGTATTAGTAGTATTACTGGTAAATGCTTCTGCTGTAGTCTTTAATCTGAGTTGTAAGTAACGTAACTGTGTTTAAATCAATGGTCCGTTCACCCATGAGGTCACTATTAGCAAAAGCTTGTATTGGATGTAAATGATGTTCACTTCAGGATATTTCATTAGCAAACCTGAAAAACCCTGTTGATTTCTCCTCACAGCAGGATACAGTGTCAGTAGGTCCTCATGCATTAATGAATCCATGTTAACTAGAGTGGTAGTTCAATATAATGCCCCTTACCACTGGAGACTACACGGGTCTGTGTGTTCCATCGCCTAGTTCATGCTTCTGACAAAACCAGGCCACTCCTCGCTTCCTCCTGGCATCTAAAAATGTGCCGTGGCCTGAAAAGGAGAAGGCCGCACAGTTTCCTCTGTATGCCAGTGTAAGTGTGTTCTCCTGCCAAAACAAATGCAAATGCTCTCATAAGGCTTTTTTGGTGAATGTGTGATACAGACCGACATGAGTACTTTATTGACGGCACAGAGATGTCCTGTTTAGTTAGTGTATAATTAAACCTTTTATCTTTAACTTGTGTTTGAAAATTAAGTCTATACTTACGTATTTTACTTGTGTAAGTTAGTTTTTTGTGAGGAATACATTGAAATTAAGAGTATTACATAACCTTAGCAAACTTGTGAAAATGTTACATAAGTCATTGGCTTTTGTGACAACTTTAAGTCCTGTTCCATGGAGAAAATAAAATAATGACAGACTTTTAATATTTTGGTTTCTTGAATATCTCCCTGAAATGTTTAACCGCCAGACGTGTCGTACAATGAAACTCCCACTCTGTCTGAATGCAGAATCCTGAATAAAATATTAAAAGTGTTTACGTCAATATCAGAAGCTGTGCTGAAAGTTTTCTTTTTTGGGGAATTAACTAAACTTTAAAGTGTCAAATCAGCCCTGGCTTTTCAGACACTTCACCTCCCCCGTTTCTCCATCAGCATCTATTCAGCCTGTCAATGAGACACAACTAGACCACTTCAGCCCTCGTCTTCAAACACCAGGGTTTGTATAGGCTCCTCGGTTTGTGACAGGAAGCGCATTTCTGTCCCTGCGGACACGCAGCTGCGGAGGCGGTGAATAGTGTGCATGTTGAAGGGGAATGCGGGGTGATGTTCTCCAGTCAGATATTGTAAGAACAGATGGGAAAAGTCAAGTCTCTTATGTTTGGGGCCACTCCAGACCTCTCCAAAGAGTCTCTCTGTTTCAGTGCCATGCCAGTTTCTCTTGAAATACAAAGAGAAAAGCCTTTCAGGAAGGAAATTAGCCTCGTTAGACTCAAAATGGCTGGAAGTGATTATGGTAACTCGCTCTTATCAGTTATGCAGATATAATGCCACCGTCATTAGCTAAGGAAGACTTTACAGATTTGTGTATCAACTACCACACTGGCCTCTTTTGAAAGTATACCGATATGAAGTGAATTGAATGAGGACTGAAGCAATATGTGTATGAGAAAGATCAAGAAGGAGAGCAGGGAATATGTGGTAGCTGTGAGGATGGGAAATGTAAAGTACTGACACCTTTAAACTGGGACATTTGTAAGGTGAACAAAGTGTGACAGGCGTGTGATAACAGAGCAGAGACAGATGAGTGACAGTTACACCCACACAGTACTGACTTTATCAGAGATAACTGCTGGATCATGAAACTGTATTTATAGATAATAAGATAAGTACAGTAGTATCCTCAAACACCACACCCACAATCGGCAACTGTCTTGTTGTATGATGTGGAATAAATATTGCACACTTTTTTCTGGTTTTGTTTAGGAAGTACTTCGTAGAGAAACAGCAAGTGCTTTTGAGAGTGAAATATTCATTAGATTTTTCAACATTTGCCAGTTTTGCGCAATAACTTTTTAAAATTAGTATTAATGGCAAATATTTGAAAGATATTGAGAGTTTTGCCAGTTTTGTCTGTTAAACCATTCATCCATTTTGTATGGCCTTTGTTTTTTCATCTGTTTGCTAGATTTTTTACTTTCTAAATAAGTATGTAAGCTGTTTTCTTACATGCTGGATTATACTGTATGTGACCCTGCCTGTGAATTTCAGACTGGAGTCTCAAAATCTAATTATGAGATTTGGAGCATCAAAGTAGTTATAGTAATCATAGCCATAAAAATGAGTAAATAGGTAATGTGTGTTTATTGTGGTAAATGATTGTATGATAGACTTAGTATGATAGATATAGTACTCAAATTTTTATTTATAATACTAAAGATAATGATTTTAAATACTGAAATGAATCATTATATTAACACTGCGTTTGATTATTTTCCACAAAAAATACCAGAAGTCAGTATTAAGGATTTGAAAGGTTTTTTTTTATTAAGTAGTGTGATCTTATATAAAAACAGTAAAACTTTATCCTGGTTTTTACAGACAGGGTCACATATTGAAAAACAACATAAAGGATTATTGTAGATTCACACAGACTGATAATTTTGCATAAGGAATGTGTTTCTGCTACATGTAAATCACTGTCATATTTAGTATCCTCAGTGAAATGTGTTTTGTTTAATCTACACATTTCTTGCATTCCAGTTTTATGTGGTCTGTTCCATGTCTTGTCAGAGACACACAAACACACATTCACATACTGTATGTCCACACATGAGGAGACCTTTTTTGAAGGTATGAGACGAAAGACTTTGGTCTTGTTGCATAAACAGAAGACAGAATACACTCTTTAAGAACATCTAAAAGACAAATCACACATGTTTAGAAAACGTGTGTTGAGGATACTGTGTAGGGTTTATCTGTCTCCTTACATGTCTCCTGCAGAGCTCTGTAGAATTCACTGTTGGGCACTGTGAACACTTTGTCCATCTGTGCTGAAAAATCTGCATTCTTGTCTTAGAGGAGATTTAGAGGACATCAGTGGGTTCATAATGAGGACATGCTGTACATTGTGTTTGTTTTACACTGTTCTTACTTTATCCTGAGCTAATTAACCCTGTATTATCAGTCAGGCTTTGAACTATATTTGTAAACACTGTAAACCTTTCTTATTTGAATAATTATAAGGCTAATAACATTGATTGGGTAAACACAGGGATCATGTCCATCTGTGAATCTCACACTGGTTATCTTTTGCACTGCAATGTGCAATTTGTGTATTTTCAATCTTTAACCCAGGATTAATCCACTTTTAGATCTATAGTAATGTTGCTTAACCCAGGGTTAAAATGAACTTTTGGGTAGGCATAGTGTAAAAGATGGGAAAAGCTAGAAGTAAAACTTAAATAAGTTTTAGCCCATGGGAAAAGAAACACCAATGGGAATATGTTAGGTAACAGTCACACAAGCTTATGTGTGTTTGTGTATATGAGAGACACAAATCACAGATTAGGGACCGTGTCACTGTGTCCAGGTGGCTGATCACAGGGGCCAGAGGCTCGAGTGTAAAAGATCTTTGAACTCTAGGTCTTAACGCTGCAGGTGTGTTTATGTATGTTCATTACTCATCCATGAGCAGGTGTGCTCTGGATTGTTCTCAGGATGTAAATCTGTCATTTATCCTATCAGGGGTAGAGACTCTCACAGCTTCATATTCCAAATTGAACAGGTCTTTGAAGATCAAAAAGAGAGAATATGGGATTTGAGATGATAAGGTAGTGTGGATGGGTCTGGTAGGATATCATATTTAAAATGAACACATACTCACAAACCGTGAGGTAACCTGAGGTGACTTGCAACACTTCATTTGTGTGTGACTGACCTTCACAGGGAGATATTCTTGCAAATGTTTTTAGCTCTAATCTAATTTGTAATTATTTTGGTTCACTGTCATATCCAACAATCACTGATCAGATGAGTTTCTTCAATACGTGAACACTAGGCACAACCATTTATTAGGGTAACTGATAAATAAATACTTAAACAACTGTAATCTTTTCCTGCACTAAACTGTAATAGTCATCACCAACAAATGGAGACCAACAGATTATGTATAATGATGTAGAATTGTTCACAGCAGGCCATTTGATGTCTGACAGTAATTGTTTGGAAATGTATTGTTAAATGCTGTGAATTTGTTACAAATGCTGTGCTTTGATGGCTGTTGTAGCGCTGCTTTAAACTGAATGAATTGTGAAATGCAACGCCTCTAAAAGGAATTTAGCGATCTGACAGACGCAAACAGTTATAGCGGCACGTTAATTCACTCGAGATGATTTGGCTCTGAATAAATCTTTAAAACACCACTTTAAATAGCTTTGAAAAAGTAGATCATTTGCAGTCTTAGATCAAGTAGTTGTTGTTTTTTTTCGATGATATTAAGTGCAGGGAGCGCAAATACCCACCAGTTCCCCACCATGAGTTCAAGAGCATTTTAAGATGTATTATGTGATCCTCTGGCTGTTCCTCCAGCTTTGACCTGTCGGGTAAATGTGGGTCATGAGGCCATTCAGTTGTGATCTGGGCTCTCACAGAGGATGTTCTGCTGGTTTATAGCTCCAGTGCACAGGTCTGCTACTGTACTCACTCATAAATATCTACAACTAGGCCAGTGTCTCCCCTTCAGGCAGGAAAAGACCATTAAACGAGTCCGATCAGCCAGACTGTTGAGATAATAGAGATCAAACATGCAGGGTTAGCTAGCGTCCATCTCCCTTGATGCCCTGTTATGTCCACCCGTATGATGTCACAAAGGCTGTAATTACTCAGAGCAGAGATAGAGAGACTTGTCATCTAACTATGAGATGATGCTGAGTTTACGAGCCTCTCGGTGAACTCAGATGACATACACCGATATAATGAGGTGCAGGAATTCACTTCCTGTCTTGGAGAGAGTAAGATGTTCCAGGCTTTTCCTTCCCTTGCACAGAATGCTGGGACACAGTGGCTCTGTGTGTGCCGTTAGCTGAGACACTAACAAGATTTTGGTCATGGGAGAAATCTGACTGCTGATAAACACACTTAACTCGCATACATCTGGAATTCTAACTCTTTTCTGTGCTTGCGTCTCGATCACACTGCTCGCCACAGTTCCATGCACAATTTATTATATCATAGGCACAGATTTAGGCATTAGCATTAATCATTTGCCATATGATTGCAGTATTGTGTACACTATAGCTATTAAAAAAGTACATTTCATTATGAAAAAAGGCATGTTTTTGGATATTTTATTAACAACAGTATACAAACTGACATTGACATAATGTAACAATATACAAAATTAATGTCTTAGTAAAGAAAGGCACTAAATGCTTACAGTGTAAATATGTGTCCCTGCCTGTGAAAACCCAGCTAAAGTAGTTTTTTGTGATTTACTGTTTTCTACATAAAATTATCCTACATAATGTAAAGAACATTCTGCGAAAATATAACCTTGATATATCTTTAAAATTGACTTAGTAATCACATGTCCAAGATTGAAATCGTAGTGATATTGAGAAATAAAATCAAGCTTTAATGCTCGTTATCTAATAATTTGATTTTGAGACTTTAGCCTGGTTTTCAAAGACAAGGTCACATATGAATAAAATTTTACATTAAATGTTTATAAATCCAAATAAAGCTTTAAACTTTCTCTTCCCCAGTTCTAATAACTTTAATATTTAAGATTGCAGGTGATGAAAAAAGTACAAACAAAAAATAATCCATTTACACTGCACTCATCTTCTAATGACATTTCTTTCAAGTAAATATAGTAAGCCGCTGATGCTTACTGGTTTTTACAGTGTATTCTAGGAATATCTAGGGCATTTTTAGTGTGCTGCATCGATTTTGAGAATAGGACAGCTCTAAAAATGGCTCGCTCACTGTACTGTGCACTTTCTACTGTACTAGAGAGTGAATTCTGTTTTTATGTGTAAGTTTGAGGGTGCCCATTTTTTTTCACGTGCTTATTTTGCAGCTTGATTCAATATGTACAATTTGATTTGCTTGTAAATGTTTATCTATGAACATGTAGCTGTAACATCAGTTCTCTGTTTGAGAACTGTGGTGATGCTGATACCTCAGACAGGATACAGTCACCTTGGCTCTGTGTTTAACATTCTGGCCCAGCCTTGCGCACCGGGGTTGGCGCCAGGCCCAGTGTTTCCCACTCATATCGACACTGTCGCATGCCACACGGATTGACTATCAGTTAAACCCTGATTGTATATTGATTCCCTGTCAGGATAGGTTTAAACGGTGTTCCTGTATATGTGTGTGTATATATACTGGTTCTGTTGACTAAGCTGTAATGCTTTAGGTAACACTCTTTCACAACCTTTCTTGTGTTTCTTTGTCGGTCTTTTAATCGGTTCACAGACCACATTGAGTCAATTTAATGCCAACACAGCTTGTGGATTCTGTAGAGAGGCTATCTATGTGTCTTAAATGCTATTAGATATATTTGTAAACGCTTCTATAACTGAGAGAATATAATTGCATTGACTTTGCTATTATTGAATTTTAGGTTTTGCTTGCTTTTTGTAGCCCAATATTATTTGTATATGTTTGTGTTGGTATAGTGAAACAGCTGACACAAAGCTGTGTGTAATCATCATCTACATGTCACATTGCACTATGCAGATGTGACTGTGTACATATAAATCTCCTTTTCTTTAGATGTGTGCGTGTATAAGTGTGTGTAAAGTGTAAGTCCTGCTAAATTGACTTCATCGCAGTGAGGTGATTGTAACTTGCAGTTCATTAAGAAATTAATGAAGTCTTTTTACCCAGCAGTGAAGTAATACAGTTTCACAGCATACATTTTAACTTCCAGGTTGAAGGGAGTTGGGGCGTTAAAAACAGATTTATTTCAAGAAATGTTAATGTTTTCTGTATTTAAATTTTGTATGACATTTGTTGGTACTCTTGCACTTTTCATTTCACACGCATTAATTTCTTTGTCCTACCTTTTACCTGTACACACACACACATGTACAAACAATTTCCCTTCTCGTTCCTCATGGCAGACTTTGTGCTAAGACTCGCTTGAGCATGAAACCATCTGTCCTTGGGCACCCCAGCATCCCCTACTGCACCCCAAGGTCCTACTGCCACCCGCTTCATTCCCCTGCAGACCCCATCTCCGTCTCTCCACTTGCCATTCATGTAAGAGGGAGGACCTCTTGTTTGAGTCTTTGACTCCTTCATTCCACAGATCGTTTAACATTTCATTACTGCAGCCAAGCACAACCTCAGTGTCAAGATGACTTTAGTGTCGCTCAAAACATGCATCTTTGTTTCAGCAGCACATTGCAAGAGATGCAGATGTACCAGTTGCAGGATTGTCAGTATGGTTGCAAGATACATTGAGATTATTAACATATTGTAAACCTGCATAGCGCCATATGCATTTCACAATGGTTTGCAATAATTGTCTTATTTAAAAAATGTAAATAAAAAAAGTTATGTATAGTCAAAGGTCAATGCAGATATTAGAGAGACTGGCGAGAGAGAGAGATGCAATTTTTAAATCCAGAGTGAATGTGAAACATATGTTGGTTATACAATTTTCAGTTGGTAAATATATTCCGATATAAATGAAAAGTAATGACTTTGTATTGATAAATTTCCATATAGCTTATCATATATTGCATTATTTAGCAAGTTATCACATATCACAGTTTTCTTTAATATTTTCTTTTTAGCCTCTTTTCACTTGTTTTTTCCACACTTTATTTCTAGTCCTTATGACTAAACATGTTTTTTATCATTTGCAGAAATGTTATAAAGGTCTCAACATGTCTCCTTGTTTTATAATGAATCATTTGTAAATTGTGTTTTTATGCAGTCAGACAAACATATAAAAAGTATGTGATCATAATTATGCATTCTATAAACAAAATGTTTTAAAATGTGTTTTGTGCTATTGTTCATTATATTGATGTTCTAGGCAGAATGAAGAACAAATGTTTTTTTAATGTTTTTAAAATGTTATGCTGTTACTCCGCTGCAGTGGAAAATCGTTTTGTGATTGCTGGATTATTTCTTACTTTTGATTCTTCATCCTGCATTTTTTTCTTAAAAAATATTTTGATCTGTACTATTTGTTTCCACTCCAGCAAAATCCAACAAAAATGTTGCTGGAGCCTTTGTCTCTTTTAAAGAACACATTTGTGGCTCATCTTGGGTAAATCATCCATATAAAATATGTGACAATCCTGACCCAAGTTTTATGATGTTGATGTTTTTCTCTCTAGCGTGAAGAGGCCAGCAGGCATGGGGAGCATCCTAAATCGCATCGGGGCCAAAAAGCAGAAGATGAGCACTTTGGAGAAGTCTAAGCTGGACTGGGACGCCTTCAAAACAGAAGAGGGCATTGCGGATGATCTGGCCATCCATAATCGAGGGAAAGAGGGGTATGTTTTAGCCTCATTAGTGACCCAGACAAACACATCATATCATATTATCTCCCATTAGTGTCTCGCACTAGCTTCAAAGGTTTTCATCAGTGCTGAATAAATATCATTAAGTGTACCAAGTGCTTAAGGCTGTGGCATGCTGAAAAATTGTATTTCAGCACAATTTTGATTATATGTTAGAAATGGTTAATTATGTTGCACTGAAGTTCACTGGACAGTAAAATTAATGTATATTTCGGTAATACTATTTGATAAATATGTAAAGCACATTTCTGTAGACTTAAAGTTGCCAGTCCTCGTGTGTTTATTAGTGAACAGTAGGAGTCATGGAGTTTTCTCCACAGTTAATGTAGAAAATGTGAAATAGTCAGAATCTTTGTGTTCTAAATTAAAAGATGGTCCTTTAAGATGCTGTCTGAAAGATCTGCTGGCATGAAATAGTTTTTTTACAAAGGGTAGACCTAACCAACATTAACCTCTTCAGTCAGGTCTGGGTACAGTCTTTATTTTCTCGCTGTGGCAGATGAATGCCAATAGCACTTCATTTAAAGCGCTTATCTTGGCCTTGATTGCTATCTTGTAGCAGGAGGTCGGACAATGGAAAACAACTTCAGCTTTACTTAGAGGTGATGATGTAAATCTGAATAGACCAGGGTCATAAATGTTTTAATTTAGTGTTTACAAGAAATTAATTTTAAAAAAAGCCCATCGTCTTTAATTAGTGTTGCAAGATTGACTTCCCACTTTAATTACGGCAAATTCATCTTGGTTTGAGCTTGAAATGAATTTTAATCAAGTAAGATTTCTGATGTTCTGTGTAATTACTAAGGTGATAAGGGAAGAGTATTTTGCCATAAAACCCATAAAACAGAAACAACAAAGTAAAAATATTAGTGCTGTCGTTATGTTAAAAATGCTTAATATCATGATTTTTTTATAGTTTAACACATTACACAAATCAAGATTGATAATACGGATATAGTATTCTGCTTGTTTGTGGGTGATAATGTGAAATTCCTATTTAATGACACTATACAAAGATGGATTCCTTCAACTATTTACAAGATTAATGATAATGCAAAATGAAGAAAATGTGGGGGTTTGAAAGCTCTAGAGAGCAAAACATTATCAGGCAATCTATAGATTTTTTTGTGATAACATCTAGTATCATTAGGAGGCTTTTGTGTAGTGGGAGGAGCTATTCTAATTTGCATTTATAAAATTAATTTCTTTTGCAGTTTTCCTATTATTTATTATTATGAAGGAGCTAAAAACAAAGTAGAGATGAGGCGGCTGGTTAAGTGAAGAGCTGTTTTTGTGTAAGAACACCCGCTGTTTCAAGCACCTCATCGATGCTGTTTTATATATATCTTTACAGTTTGGGTGCTCTCATCGACCAATCAGAAGTGTGTGGGCAGACACTGAGGGCACATACTCAACACCCACATCTATCCTACTAACCTGCACGCATGTACAACTTTAACATGCAATTGTGCACAATCAAAAAGCCAGAAGTACCGGTTCGCTCAACCACCCGCATCTTTTTTTATTTTTAGTTCCTTCATAATAATAAAATAAAGTAAAATACCAGAAGAAATTCATTTTGTGGAAGCAAATTAGAAATTTCTCACCTTCGCTTCCCTAAGATTAAGTAATGGGACTTCTAAGAGAAGTTTTTGGTTTAATTAAGTAACATACTCTTTTATTGATCCTCCCACACACCCCTTCTCTCAAAGGAACAATAATTACCTAACCATGAACAAAAGATTTACTTCTAGAGTGTAAGTACATACAGAGATGAATGAGAATGCTTTGCGAAAAAACGCACACTATATAGAGGTTTCTTTACATAGGGAGCTCATTTTTCTCTGTAGGATGCACAAAACCAGCATGTCCTCAGGGTTTCTGCCACAACCCTAAATAGCTGGTGTTATCTGAGAAATTACAACATTATGTTACAAATTATTATGTTTAAGGGATTGAAAATAAAGTCCATAGATTAGATATACTTACCCTGTCAGGATTGACCTTAGTACCAGTAATCTACAGATCAGTTTTTAGACTTCAGAAGGGCTAAAAAATTAAACTAGACCATAAATTAGATCTGCGCACACATAGTTTACATTTCTGCTCTACAATGACAATTAGATTTTATACATAGTGAGTTTTGGGGGAAGTTAAATGTTATAGTGTAACATTTGTTTCCCTTCAGGCTTTTCGTGAATGAGTCTGATTGGTTAGTTTTTTGCGGTGTGTAAATAGGAGGTCTCTTGGGTTATGTGCCACAGCTGCTGTGACTGTAGCTTATCTCTGCCATACATTGGCTCTGTTGTTTACTAGCTCTTCTTTGGTTTGCGAATACCTAAAATCTCCCGTCACCTTAGTTACCCAGCCTGCATTGGGGTTCCGAGTCGACATTCCTCTGGGGTAATGCACTGCCACAAATTTGTGATGTTACTCCGGTCCCAGGATGAATTTGTTGTAAACACGGGTAAGGAGATGAGGGAGCAGCAGAGACCTCGCGCTTTGTCCTGAGGGGATGGTAATGTACAATGACATCATCTCTGCATGCAGCGTCCGTCTTGTTTTACTCGACTAGATAAATCCAGCTGCCCGCTCATCACAGAGGCTCTGTCTGGTGTTTCTCTTCATTACCGTGTGGATAAAGAGAGCCGTGTTTGTTCTCGAGCAGACGGTCGCAGAGAGTGGAAAAGTTACTAAATTAAAATCCTGGCCTGGGGGTTTAAAAATAAAGCTCCTGCGACAGATGAAATTATGGTCTGCCACTGTTTCCATATTTCTGTATCATTGAGAGGCATGTGGTTTAGGCGAAGAGCCGCTGAAGGGTGTGGAGGACGTGTAGACCGGAGATGCTATACTATTTTATGCCCACAGGACTGTTTCAGTATAATGATATGAGAGTTTTTATTTGTTGTGGGATGATGTCTAAATGCAGATCTGTTCGAGCTCACCTCCAGTCTCTGGAGGTATACGGCTGATTGGATATCAGGGTGTCCAGTGCATCCTGGGATTTAGAAATGATGGAAAGTGCCTCCCTTCTGGGAGTTAGGAGGAACAGAAGAGCCATGAGACAGATTGTGCTCTTCAAACACTTGGTTAATAGAGGATACAGGAAGCAAAGGTTCTCTGGGTGTCTGTTGAACTTAATTAGGTGAAAGCAAAGACTTCCTGTGGTTTATTTAAGAGATTTAAGAAAGTGCAATGCTTTTAAAGAGGTCACGTTGTGAGCCAAGTCCAATTTTTTTTTATTTTTATAAAATGGTTCACAGCCACAAAACATAAAAATTTTTCAAGATAGAAAGGCAATTAAATTAGTTAAATTATTCATATTATTGGTGTAAAAAACATGACTTACATTATAAATAATCCTAAAGAACGAGACTTTAACCTCACTATGTAGTAGGAATAGGCGATATACCTAAATTTTGATGTCTCAATACTATGTCTTGTGAAAAAATTGACTATATTCCCTCTATATCTATCTATTTATCTATATCTATCTATATATATATATATATATATATATACATCTGTTTTTTTTTTGCTTTTGCTCTAGAATAATTTAGGGTAAGATTTGGAAAGAACATTCAAAAGGTTTAGTGTAAAAAGCAGTAAGTAACTAGGTCTACTTTTATTATTAAATGAACACATGTAAGATTGTGCTATAGATGGGTTATACGACCACCCATTGTACGGGTCACAAATCTCAAAAATATCAAGTATTCGATTAACCGTCCAGCCCTACTGTGTAGCATTCAGTTGCATCTCATATCAGATTGTATGTGTGTGCTTGTGTTTCCTCATAGAAAGATCCCATTAGGACTTCAAACAAGACACACGGCAATCAGTTTTTGCTCTCTGTCTGTCTTTTCATCATTGACCGTGGCGTAATTTGATATCTAATAAAATCTGCAGTCTCTGTTCTGTAGCCTGAGATGGCAGCTGCTCCACAGGGTTTGTTAGCGTGCACACTGCTCTCTATAACAATTCATTTAGACTTCATATAAAGCTTTCTGTAGGAGATGCTCTTCTGCTGGTCATCAGCCAACTCTCTTTACCTGCACCCAGATTGTAGCTATTAGGATGAAAACCATAGAAAACAGATGATGTCAGCCTGAAAGGGTCATTATATTTCTACCATTAGCCTCTGTACCAGCAAATCTTTATCGTAATGAATATGTGGACCTACAACCTTTAGAGCTCATAATGTGAGCTGTAAAGATCTTCTGTGTGCAGGTTCACTATGGACTCGCCATTGAAAAGTGAAGGTAAAATCTTGGAAGAGACAAGAATTTGTATGCAATCACTCGAGAAAGGGTGACATTTGCCAACACCCCGCTGTCCTGTTGTTGTCATGCTGTTTTCAAGACACAGAAGAAAGATTGCAATAATAGCTTTGGAGAAATGGCATCACTGGAGACATAGCGTAGCATAACACTGACTGCATACATAGAATATCATCCTTTTGCTGTTGAACTCACACAGTAAGACTCTGTGTTTGTGTCATTGCAATTCTTTTCCTGGGATTGTTTGTTTGTGCTCATACAATGGTGCTTTCTTGAATACGCCACAGATTGTTTTGTATTCCTTTATGAGTGAACATTACCCAGCATCCTCGCTGTTCCTGCTGTGTGCCAGGGTTGTTCAAGTTTTGTAAATGTCAGAAGTTTTTATTTTATTTTCGTGAACACAAAAGGTGTTACTTGCTAGTTTCCATATTCATAGTAGTTGTTAACATTTATAAGCTAACTTTGTGATGTATGTTTCTGCAGGTACGTGGAGAGAAAGAACTTCCTGGAGCGAGTTGACCACAGGCAGTTTGAGATGGAGAAGTCTGTGCGTCTGAGCAACATGAAGCGATGACAACAGGAGAGAGAGCAGATACACACATGGATCACAACACAGACCGTTTCATTTTTTTGCATACATACTTTGTTTCTTTAGTCATACAGAGTGAATTCCTCCTGCCGTGATGAAACAAAATGCTGCTCTGCTGTTTCAGTCTATGGGATGTTTTGCTCATAGACAGCACTCGCATCTTCTCTTTTACTTCCTGTGGACCTAAAAAACACTCATCATCTGTTATTATACAGTACTTGATCATAAATCAAGTTCACCTGTGTGAACGTATGTTTCTTTCTTTGTCCAGCATTGCACATCTACAAGTATCAGGGCTTCTTCAACATGAAGGATGAGTAGCACGGCAGTGCATACCTGTGTCTTTTCGAAAACCCTCTTCTGGTCCATGGAAACATTCACACAGAGTAACATTAATGCGCTGGAAACATCATGGAGGCTTTTCAACATTAAAACTGAATTCCTTTGCATAATTCACCTCCTCATTCTGACATTTAGCGGCTCTAGCGCTCACTTGAAATAACAACTTGAAATAACAGCCGACGTTTTTTCATCGTGATGGTGTCCAAAGCGTATCAAACAGGGACATTGTTTGTTTGATCGTAACATGGAAGGGTGCCGTTTTTTTTCTCGTGTGTACGTACTACTGTGCATCTTGACAATTTATTTTGGTAAGAGTTGTGATATGGTAATTACCCCTCCGTCATTTTTAAAGATGTGTTTCACTGTTTGAGCGAAATAAATCAAGTCATTTGGTTTCAATACTTTCTTTTTAAATGAGCCGTGTCTGCCTGTTAATTACTTGGACGTGTTAATTAATGGCTTCACCTCTTCCCTTGGGCTTGACTTTTCTACCCTCATACCTCTCTACCAGCTTGTCCCTCTTTAATGCCTTTAAACCACTAAGCTTTACCACACACCACTGTCTAGCCTGTGTCTTTTTGATTCCCAACGATCCCCCAATGCCGTGCATTTTACATTTATTTAGTGCAGATCCAAGAACAGTTTTAACACTTTCTTTTTGTCTTTGCATATTAATCATTCTACCACAAACTGTGCAAGTTACCCAAGTTTACCTTATACCTAAGTTTGCCATATTTCTTGCCTGAATATGAGCTGTAATAATAACAAATACGTTGACAAGCAGCATTAAGGCTGTAAACAAAGTATACATGAATATTTCAAAGTAATTTCCAGCGCTGTGTGTTTTGATGTGTACAGTAGATTTGCGTTTTGATAGTAGGGCCGATAGTAAAAACAAGTTCATCCTTTCATTTGAAGATAGTGGTCTTGTTTACATTATTCAATCTTCCCTTTCTGTTTGTAGGCCTGTACGGGCACAAAGTTTGTTTACTGCCATTTCCTGCTGCCCGACCAGCATTAAGAAAGGAAGTAGTGTGTGTTCCACACATCTCTGCACATTTGTGTATTGGCTGACCTCTACAGCAGTCCCCTGCAGCATTCACGTCTTATTCTTCAAATGGAGATGGGTAGGTGTGCTGTGCGCCAATGTTTTCCTGCATTGGTACTGTGTAGACATCAGGCTCTGCAGGTGGGAATTTGTATAGCACTGCTATAATTCCCTCACTTAATCAATGTTCTCAGTGCTGTGCTCTGTGGTTTTCCTAACCGCTCAGTGGAACAGGCCGTGCATCATTAGACAAAACTGCCTTTCCATATACAAACAAACAGATGCACCAGCACATGAGCATACAGACTTATCACAGTGCGGACTAGGGCTGGGTTGTATAGATTAAATGATTATATCTATAGACATTTTTCATCCTGAGATCCATGTATTTGTTCTGACTTTAAAGGTTTACATTTGTTTTAGTTTTTGTTCTTGTTTAAGCCTAAAAGCCATTTTATATGCTTTAAAAATTAATTTTAAAAACATTCTTGGGTGAAGATGGAATTGAAATGATGTTTCAACTTGGTAAAAATAACTTGGAAAAGTAACTTTTTGAAAGAATTGAGAACTTGACACTAATAACTTGGTAACACTTTATAATATGGTTGCTTTTGTTATCATTAATTAACTACGTTGGTTAACGCAAACTAACAACAGTATATATACCATACAGAAATAAAAACAATACTTGTCCAGCCTTTCTTAATCTTATTACATGTGAATTTTATTATTTACTTACATAAATCTAAATTCAAAGGTGTTTAATCTAAATTCAGAAGTTGTATCACTTCGCATTAGTTAATGCACAATAGTAGTTGGATCTAAGATAGATACATAAATACTGTGAAAATGTATTTATTGTTACTTCCTTTTAGCTAGTGCCTTTACTAATGTTAATAAATACAACCTTATTGTAAAGTGTTACCAATAACTCTACCATTACTGAAGTTTAAATCAGAGATGCTGATTTGAAAAAAAAAGTCTACACTCTAAAAAAGGATGTGATATTTTTTAACACATTTTTTGTGTTATGCTATTTAACACATAATGTGTCATTTTGTGTTAAATACATAAAAGGGACAACACATGTTGAGTTGAAAGTAACACAAGTTGAGTTAAAAGTAACACAAAATGTGTTGTTTTTAAATTAACACAAAGATGTGTCTAGTTAGTCTAACTAGACACATCTTGTGTTATTTTTAACGCATCTGTTTTTAGAGTGTTGTCTAAAGCAAAGCAAAGAGGCACATTAAAATAATTAATATTAAGACAATGCAGCAGAATCATTGCAAATGTGTAAATATTTAGTGTATTGCACAGCCCTAGTACAGTCAAGTAACCTAGAGACACTTTTGCATTCAAGTACATTTGAGTACTGTTATGCACGTAATGTAAAGCATCATGTGTTTCATCCATTTAGAGTGGATCTAGACAGAAACCAAGCATAGTTGGATTGTACAGAGGTAGCCACGCTCTTGTTTATTCATGTCCTTCCCCTTCCACTCAAAGTCAATGGTAAGTGCATGATATTGAGTGGAGACAAGCCTGTCATCCTCATCTTTATTCAAATGCACCTGTCCTCTCCTGATTTTACTTTCTCTCTTGGGTCTGAGCACTGCTGTTACCTCCCTAAATAATGTCCTCATCCCTCTTTTTCCATCCCCCCTGCTTTCATCTTGCATTACACTTACACATGTTGATGACACTACTCTGATTTTCCATGCACCCTTTCTTTTGCAATTGTCTCCTTGCCATTATCATTAACTTTGACTTCCACTTCAAAGACTTTATTTTCTTCTTATATTTTTCCAGCTCGCTTTCCTTTTCATTCTGCCTTTCTGCCACTGATTGGATCCATTTCTTGAATGATTTCACCATGATATCAAATAGTTGGTTAGTTCGACATGCAGCACTTCATTTGAGAAATGCACTGTATATAAAACTACAGTCATTATATGCAGAAAGTCAGAAAATACTCTGTCAAAGTCCACTTATCCAAAACTGTAGTAGAGATGTAGACTCTTAGCAATGTCCGATGTAAAAAGATCTTTATAGAGCTACAGTGCCTTAGGTGTCCGTTTGGAATTCCCGTAGTATATATAGCACAAACTTCACCTCCAGGCATGTGTATCTGTCTGTCACAAAGTGTGTGACTTCAAACAGGGCAGAAACATTAAAAATAGACAGTGCTGTTGAGAGGACAATTATAAACAATCACTTTGATGAGAAGCTAAAATAACAGATGGCTAAAATGTTCTAGATGCCTCTTACCTCCAGGTTGCCATAGTTAAGAGACACTTTAGAGCTCTGATGGGCATTTACTACCCCCTCTGTAAGCTGCTTTAAAATACCTCCCCTCTACATTTGCAGTGGATTACTTTCTGTATATGGCTTGATTTCAAGCTTGGCAGGACATACTGCATATGCGTTAAAACACTATTTTATGGCAAATTGAAAATAGCTCTTGTTTGCCCTTTTCGAGGACAGAGTTCATGGCCAAAGTCCAGTTGTGGACCATGAGAGCAAATTCTTCACAGGAAATTCAGGTCTTTGATGGCAGACTAGTTTAGCTAAACCTTCTCTTCTAATTTTATCCCACTCAGTGCTGGCTTATGAAGGGAAAGAGTGTCATGGCACAAATTTAACAAGTATCTGAAGATAAAAAGACCTTTGACTTTCTTCACACAGCTGCCCTGTATAATTAATAGCAGTATATTGAGCTCATGCCAGAACTGCATTGGGTATAATGCTGTTTGTAAACTAATTGCTCTGTGCAACACACATATCTGAATGCCAGATAATGCGCTGTTCTTTTTGTGGATATGCAGTTAAATGATGAGAAATACTATTGTTTTTGTTGTTATATTACAATATTTCACTATGAAATCAATGATTGTTCCTATCGAAAGCTGTTTGAGAAGGCACATGCAATCATGCAGCAGTGGCTAATTGAAAGGTCAAACATTTTTGTTTTCTGTATCATCAGTAATGCAGATAGGCCAAAATCAAAGGCTAGGATGCTTGCAGCTAGATAGTTTCATCATGGTAAGAGGGAATTGCTTTTCTTTTGTTTCTTCAGATATCTCCCTGAAAACAAAAACAATATAGTGAAGACATTGTCATTTCTGCAGAAGGATGTTTTTTTATTTTTGTTATTATTGTTACAGTGCAGTGTTTTCAAAGTATTAAAAAGTTGAACTTATTCTGGATTTTTAGACTTTAATTATGTGTTTTGCTTACTAGTGTTGTGGTAGTATTTTGGCAGGAACTATGGCGACATTTCTGTATGTTTTTCCCATGCTTTATTGTCGTCTAAAAACAGGAAAGGAAATAGTGAGTGAAAAGTATAAAACATAAACAGGACAGTGATATTTAACATACATTATGAAGGCAACTTTTTTCACACAGTGGTAACGGGAGACTATCCCTTTAAACGAAACCGATGAATCCATCAGAGAGAGAGAGAGAGAGAGAGAGAGCGTGTTATTTCGCTGTGCTGTGAAGTGTCCGCGTACGCCATCGCAATACAGACAAACTAAAGGGCAGGTCGTTTTTTACTCTCTCTCTGCGTTAAAAACGATTTAACTGTTTTAATCCGAGACATTTAATGAAGTCTGTCAGCAGATCCCCGACACAGACGGACTAAAGCTGGGCTCTATAAAGCCGTTGCGCAGCGTTGGCCGTTCACATCTGAAACATTGACATCAAACTTCTCAGCAGATCGAGACGTTACTATCGACAGCATGGAATAGACGGACGAGCGAGAGAAGACTGACAACAGAAGTCGATGTTTTCTGCTGAAAAACATTTCAGAGTGAAAGAAAGTGATCCGTTTAAAAGCAGCATCGAGCTCTGTAGTGGATTGACAGAAAGAGCTGAACATGTCTGTACCGGTAAGTTAATGCTAATGATTTGATAAACCGTTATGGGAAAAGTTAACTGTTTGGCATAAATGCATTGTGTTTGACGGAAAGATGTTTAACGTTAAATAGGCTTATTGTTATGTATGTTAAAATAACGTTCATCTTTATGAAAATTAATATGGTTGTATTTTGATTTTAACGTGTGGTAACAATGATAGTACCGTCATTTTACTTCAGAACTCTCGTTAATGTATTGAGACAACGGTACATTTTTGACTGCTTTTGTTTATTACAAATGCTGTAGTGGTTAATTGTCGTTGTTGACCCTGTATTTGATCAAATGGACTTTGGTTTCTTCATTACAGGCGACTGCGTTAATTTGCTCTTGGTGTATTTGTGTAGTGACGCACACGTTGTGGTCATTTGATTTAAAGCACCTGCTCAGGACCTGTAGTGAAACTGCATTTTTAATAGTTTAATGTCATCTCGAAATTCACAGAAGCTGTCTTTAAACCTAGTCACCTCTTTACAAAAACAGCATTTTGGGGTCTTGGTACGTAGGCGCGTTCCCGTGATGCCCAAAATGCTGCACGCGACAGTCACAGTGATGCCCAAAAATACTATGTCGGTCTCTCAGTGGGTTTTTAAACAGAACTGGAGTCCATGAACTTAAGTTCAAGATGTCAGTTATTTGCTGTTAAACACCAGAAATAGGCATACAAATAAACTGTAGTTTAGTAAATGCAGAATTTCATCCTTTTATTTACCTAAAGAGTTAGTTAACCACAGTTAGTTAACCACAGTTAAAATGAAAAAAGTAGTTTACTTTGTCTATCGAAAATAAATTGAAAGACACTGTTGTGTGGCAGTCATGGTATTATTGTTGTTACTCTGGTGAGGCGTTTTATTGGTGAAACAGTTTATTCAGGAATACAAAGACTTTATATTGCTGTTTATATTCAATTTTGTACAACCTTAATGGTATATAAAGTACCAGTTACCCAGAGGCAAGATCTGTTCTTTCACCATGTACCTGTTGTTTCCAAAAGCAGCGCAACTTAAAGCTATAAGTCTCAACCAGTGAGACCTGCAGCGTCTGGCATCTCATTTCAACATTATACAACAAGATTTAATGTTTTGCCCTCAGTGACTGAAATTAAGTGGAAAGTCAGTGGATTGCAATACAGAGCTGTGGAGGCAGATGATGCAGGCAGACAACATAACAGATCCGTGAGAGAAATTAGGTTAATTTGCATGTCTTGGCAGTTAACCTAAAGATTTCCCTAGAGCAGTTTTATGAGAGGTGGCATCTTAATGATGCTTTTGGTATTTGAATCCAAGTAAGAAAATAGACTTGGAAGTCTTTAGATGCGATGTCCAACTTGAAGTCTTTTGGTGAGGTAATACTCAGCCAATGACAAAGCATTTGCATTAGTTTAGAATCCATGTCGCATCAGCACTTGATGTCCCATGCCATTTTCAACAAACACAAGCCAGATTGATGTGTTCTTGCCCGGGGTGATCGAGCTTGTTCGCAACAGCTGTTCTGCCACGCAGATGAGAATCTGGTTTGCTCCTTTCGTTCATCTCTGCGCAACCAGTATGATTCAGTTTACCTGAGACCAACAGATGTCATATAGAAAAGTAAAAGCAAACATGTCTAATGATAAACCGGTCTAATGTTCCTTCTGCAGCCTGTTTCCATCATGCACATTATGCATGGACAACAGGACTGTTGCTTTATTTTGCTTTATATATACATTAATTTTTGACATTATAATGCAAAATGAAATAGAAACGTATTTTCTGTTCATTTTTATTTGTTTCGTTCTTATGAGGTGCAAGTTAATGATGTTTTGATTAACTTTTAGTGTAATAATGACTTTAATAATCTGTGAAGATTTGTAAAATATGGATGTCACATGGCAGATGCAGGCTGTTGGATAGTGTTGACCAACAAGAAGACAGTAATTTATGCATTGTTTAAGCATTCATGTACTGCTCCATTCTGTTATCAAATGAACACCTTTTACAGTCCAGCTATTTTTTTAAAATCCCCCTTTGCACATATTTTCTTATATGGATGTTGTATTTTAAATAAGCTACTTTGTTCCGATCCTCTATTTAATTTAGATATGCTTATGAATAGTGTTTTTGTAAACAAATCGTTTCCAAAATATGTGGTTTGATACCCACTTTGGCAGCATTTTTCATCTGCCATTCAAACGAAAGTGAAAACGGGGTTAAACATCTTTTAAACAAATCAGTGTAGCTATCAGCCACATATTCTTTTCCCATCTGTATGTGTCTGGACAGATCTCGATTCATGCATTAATTCTGTATGCCGGTATAGATGCATGCATACATCCCTTAATACATAAATTCATAAGTTCTACACATGCTCGGCTTCATACATATTGATGGGTTGTAATGTTTAGCTGTTAACGTCATTTGCCTTGGCTTTAGATCTGTATCTCAATCCCTGGTTGGCGCTCAGAGAGTACGAGTTGTGGCAGCAAGCGTACGCTTATCCCCGCAGTCTTTCGGCCCCTCTGCACCGTTCCACCACAAGAGGGTAAACGGGACGCCGGTGGGGAACGAGTTCGCTGGTCCTTGCTAGATAACTCAGACGCCTGACATTTGGTGCTTGTCATAGATGATACTTCACATACATATTAATATTGCTGGCTGAGGTGAGCTTGTGCATTTCAATCATTTGATACAGACCTTTTGCTATTTGTGTGGGTTGCCCTGGCAACTAAAGGCCACCAGCTTGCCACGTCTCCCACTTATGAGTTTCATTGGCAAAGGAACTTGTAGTAAACAGACAGAGTTCGCTGATGATGTCGTATAATGCTGCACATACCCATGCATGGGCAAAAGAAAAATTCATGCAATTCTCACCCTTTTTGATTTTTTGCTGATATAGTAAATTAATGTTCTTGCCTATATGCAGTTATACGCATCAGTGTTCTAAACTTGGCCGCTCCCTGAATAAAGATGCATCTTTATCTGATTTTAGTTATTAGGAATGGCTGTTACTTGCTCAAGAACACACACACTTAGACCGGAGGTATTTTAATCCAGCAACCAGGTGACATGCTTATTTGTTTATTGCTGAGAGTTCACGAAAAAATATTTATGCATAAACAACTGCAGGTGTGTATATGATGGATAGCAATGTAAATAATAGTGTATATATTACCTCAGGAGTCTTTTGATAAGTAACTTTGCATTGTAATGTGTGCAGTATTTTTAATCCATATGGAAAGGAATTGTATGCCATGAATAGTGTGTAAATATTTTGTTCTTCTTTTAACGTCTTTGTGCATTGCACACATTTTTGCTGTCACTTTTAGTTTATTTGTCATTTGCACAGGGCATTGAGAAGCTTGTGAAAATGCTCATATCCTGGAAACATGAGAGAGTGCAGACCAACACATGAGATCTCTGGGGATCGAACCCATGACCTTGATATTACTCACACGGTGTTTTAGCAGTTGAGCTGCAGAACCTTAAGGAATTCAGTGTGAAGAAGGAAAAATGTGTGTGTGTTTAAAATACAACAAAATGTAAGGCATTGCGAGTTATTGTGGACAAGGCTTACATTCTTGTACCGATCTCTATCAATCACCAGATGCCACTCTGTGTGCTAGTGTGTGTTGTGTATGTGTACGTATATAGTTGTGTGACGTGTGAAGGAGGGGTGCTGGGGAGTGAAGGAAAATCTCTTGCTGATATAGTGTGGGAAAAGAATGCAGTGTGTGGATTATGTGGCTTTGTGTGCAGTGAATATGTGCAAGTCTGTGGGCTAGCAAACCAGCAGATATCTCAGATAACATATTCATATTCTGCATCTGAATATAACTTTAAATACTGCCAGCCTCTTTGTCCTCCCAAAGTGGTTCTCATCTCTTTTCATAGTTTTCTGTCGGTTCCTCAGCTCTTGTCAATGTAAAGGTTGACATGCTTCCTTAAGTTTTCTCTTCATTTATACTGCAGTGCCAGTCATACGCAATCAGACAGACGCTTTTGGACATTTTTCAGCCCATCTTGCATGCTGCCAAAGCATTGCATTTTTATGCCAGCATTCCATTCCAATGCACTGTCTAGATGCAAGAAGACCAAGAAAACACCCTAAGTAATGCTTCTGATCTGGGTAAGGTTAACCCAAACTAGCAGAATTATATGGGTCTTCCATAAGACCAAGTAAAGCTAAATATGTTATTTTGATAATCTCTTATGTATTCGGGCAATTGCATGTCAACCTTTCCATTAAAAAATAAATGTTTTCACTATACTGTTACCTCAGATGTCAATATTTGGTGGTTTAAATACCCATGTGAGGTCTCTTTTATAGCAGTTTTTATGATTAAAGCAAGATTAGGTCAGGTAAAATATTCATATTCACAACAGTCCATTTTTTTCATAAATGGGCACATGAAAATAACTACATTATGTTCTATGAAGTATATTGCTATATTTTATATATATATATATAATATTGAAGTGTATTGTATATTATATGTTATTATATTAAGTATATTGTATATTTAGAATTTATATTTCAGGTTTTGACTGAAAATGTCACATCTGTAATGCTGCAGTGTGGTGTATACTCCATGTGAAATTCAAGCAGTCCCCATCTGATTTTAAAAGCTAGTGTCGTTTTACTGACCCTGCCGTTGTCTGCATTGAAGACGACTGCACTCATCCCCATCCCATCCTCATGGGACCTGACAGAGTCAGGTAAACACAAAACCCTCTAAACAAGTTACAACACCCTTACTTGACCCTAGTATTAAGGGTCTTTAATCTTTAACATTTTGTTTTCTTGGTGTCAGATGACTAGCACCAAGTATGATCATCTCACATTTGCCCCTCACTAGAGTTTTGTTATACTGCCGTGTGTGTCTACGTGGCTTGGCTGTGCTGAGTTGCTAATGAAACGAAGGCCTTTTCCACCATATGATGATGTGAACTCTGGGTAACCTGCTCTTTTGTTTCATTGCTCTGTAAATCTCTACCGTCAGCATTAGAAGAGGGGGGAAGAAATATGTATGTGCGTCTGTGAAAGGAGATTATGTGAATGCGTAAAACACTGCAAGCCTCGTTTTCATATTTTGCGTTGAGTGAACGTGTTTGGAGACGGAGAGAGAAATGGTGTTTTGTGCGTGTGTGCTTTGCAGCTCGATGGCCGCTGGAACCTGATGTGGATGGATCCTTATTATAATGCAGCTGGAAAGTGAAAGGGAGAGAGAGTGAGTGAGTTCATTTGTGTGTGGAGCATCTGTAAGTGTGTGCGTCTGTGGTTTCGCCACTGTTTGTGCCAAATCGTCCCGTCGCCATTGTCGTAAATCTGCTGTCTGATGTGTGACATGGTCACGTTAACGGCGCTCTATCAATCACACATGCTCATCTGAAATTGGGTTATGTGTGCTAGCTCGGGTGGAGGAAGGCGGCTGTAAACCAGTGAGTGAACCTCACAGAGACATTAGCTAATTACCATAACACAGAGCTCAGATGAACCTAAACCCAATCTAGCCAACACAATCTCATGGTTTGTAACTATTTTACGAGATGGCTAAGTCTTACAATCTCATTTGTACATTTTAGTAAGCATAAGTGGTGAGACTTCATTGTTGATTTTTTTCTAAAAAATGATTTATGTTTAAATTATGCCGTGGTCACACTAGTTTCAGTATGTGAAATTTTTACACAGACACCTGCGTCTATGGGACTGTGCAATGTCGCTGTTATTATCAGTCTTTCTTCAGTCTTGAATTTTCTGAAAAGGTCACATTGTGATGTATAAATCTTTTATTGGTCAAATATATCAAAACGTGATACGAATTCGTAGCTCAGAGTTCTCCAAGCTTTAACTTTGCAAATGCAGCAAAATGTGAAACCTTTTCACATGAACACATTCATATGCATATAAATGAAAGTGAGTGGAAGGAAAAGTCTAGGGTGGAATGGAACGAAAAGTCTGCCACCTCAATAAATGGTTACAAATTCCTGTAAGGTCAGACTGGCCCAGCCATGTGTAGTCTAGATCAACTCCCTTAAACCAAGTCTTGCCAAGCACAGCTAGTTTAGCTCAGTCCAGTCCAGCTCAGGCCAGTTAAGATAAGCTTGGGCAGTCTGCGGATTGATCGCCATCTGAAATGCAGAGTGGTTTGCTGTTGTGAGTGATGAAGCGAAAGGGTCAGATAAACGGGAGGAGGCAGGAGAGAGGGGGATGGTAGGGAAAAAGAAATCAGATTGGAATTAGAAGTCAAGTGTAACAGGCTCTAGAGAAGCACAAAATCATCTGAAACAAGAGCATAATGAAAGTGAGAAAATGTGAGAGGCAGAATGTCAACGAGGAGGGATGGAGTGAAGGACATAGAAAGATTAAGAAGACACAGGAACCACAACAAAGACATTTTGTGATAGAGCTAAAAGGAAAGATAGTAATGGGGTCAGTGACAATGAGAAGATTACAGAAGATGCTGATAAATGCATTCAGACTGAGACATTTATTTGCCAGACAACTTTTGTTGTTTATTTTATCAATTTGAATCCTAAATGCTCTACCAGTTACACATGCTGTATCTTCTCAGACCACCGTCTCCTTCACGGTGACACTTAATCGACCAAACCTCTTCCAGCCGTGTGTGCGTATTGCTCTGTTGAGATGAATTAGTGAGTTGTTGTTCGTCCTGTCCTCTCCAACCTCTTTGCAGTGCATGAGCGTGACATCATCAGCATCTGCCTGCGTTTTAATGAACCTCCTCATCTGGATCCTCATTAAGGACGTGTTAAAGTGAAGCACCTTAATCAGCCAACCACAGCCATGTGTGTATGTCAGTGTATGAGTGTGAAATATGATATTGTATTTGCACATGGGAACTCTCAATGCTAATGAGCATGTTTGAGTGAGTGTGTCATTGACGTATGTGTGTCTTATTTGATGTGCATAAGCTGCAGTGCAGCAACATGAAGAGGCTGTAATCTTTAGTGGAAGTCCTGCTAATCCACATGAAGGTTACTGCTGCTCTCTACATTACATTCCCTAAATTAAAGTGATGCTTTCCGTAATGTATGCTTTGGAATTGCAAAACTCAATTTTGTAATTGATTGATCAGACAGATTTATCAAGTTCTTACTGTAATAACTAAATTCCAGGTTTCCGGATCCAACCTCTGGCACAATTCAGGGTCATCGCTCTTCAGTGGCATGCATATGAATGTGCAGTGCTTGACTGTATTATAATCAGCTTGCCTGTGATAAACAGCAATGCATAATTAATGTAATTTATTTTACTCATGCTTGAAATAGATTGGGGGTGGGGTTTAGTGTGCCCTTTTTGATTTTGCCTGACCTCCATGATCACCTTTGAGCATGGTAGCATGGTCTTCCTCAAGGAAGTATCTCATTGGAAGTCATTGCAGATGTGTTCCTGCTCCTGCCGTTGACCTTTCCAGTGATGGGAAGTTGAGGTGTGATTGGGGATTTAGGGAGAGAGAGGGTGGAGGACTTGACGGTGAAGAGGGCGAGCGAGTCATAAAGAGAGATTGTTTTGAAGTGGGCGACTGCATTTCACACAGCTGCTACAATGTGACCTTTCAGCAGACCATTGTCCCCCTCTCACATCAATGCAGACGCTGTATCAGCAACAGTGCACGGCTAACCTAATGTTGCGTCCAGTTTTTTTCTGCTAGACGAACGACCTTTAAGCAGCTAGTTGGCTTTTTAACGCTCGCTATCGCTGAGCGTTATTACTGCAGCTCCGTGCTAAAAAGTCATTTGTGGATAACAAAAAGCTTGATGTGAAAGAAAATTGATTTTGAAGATTGGCTTTCGATCTCACAGGATTTTGTAGCGCTTAGTCTCAAAGAGTGGCCAGCGACAGCTGGGGTTTTACTTTTATGCCACTGTTTAGTTATAAGAGGTTATCATTGGTGATGACAACCCTAAAGCTGTTCAAACACACACACGCAGAGTCTCATTCACTCCCTCCCACTCTGGTATCCTTGATGATGTGTACACACATACATGCTGATCTTTGTCTTTAACAAGGTGCTGTGTGTTAGTCTCAGGAGGGAGTAGCTATTAGACTGTTTATATGCTATAGAAATATGTACTTCCTGTAGCTTACTCAGAGTGCTGTATAACAATCTCAGCATGATCTCCGGAACGCTTCCAGACAGCCACTGCTAACTCATCAGTAAACATTACCGTGCCACATCTGGCTTTTTATATAGCTGTACCTGCTGGACATTCATATTACATATTATTGCTTGATAAAAATCTTGCCTTTTTTTTTTCCTGCATGTTATTATGATCTTCTATACTTACATGTATTGTTTATTCCAGCATTATTTGAGTTGGTTTGTTTGGAGATGGGAGTGTGGTCAAGCTCTGTTGACCAAAGCTTGCAGCATCACAGGTGGACGGTGGGTCTTGCTATCCACTGAAGCAAGGAAATGATGGGTTTCAGGTGGAGGCAGCCTATATTAAGGTCTTTAATTTACGTAGCAGGTGGATGCCCTGTGTTCATCCATTTGGCTCGTGGATCATTGTTGGTTTCGGCAACAAATGAAAGTTAGCAACCTGGTGGCTTTAAGATCTGTTAAAGAAACCTTGTTTCCATCTGGTCCTTCTACCTGTGTTGGTTCTGGTGTCTGAATTTAGCTACATGGTTGATGACCCCAAGTGTTCCAGAGGCTTCTGCTACAGGCAATAATTATTGTCATTTTGGTTTCTTCTTACACTTGGTAGAATGATTAAAAAAGTCAGTCTAGTCATGTGCTCACAATGTGCATTGGAGAAAGAATATGCAAGAGAGAATAATAATGTAAGTACATTGGACTGTTGATAGACAGACAGACCAATTTATGGTGTTCAGTGAGTCCGGTAAAAAGCTCCCGATCGTACCCTATGCCCCTGTGCCCTGTTGACTGGGCAGGTAATCTGCTCAACTGCCACGTGAATTAGGTTTGAACTGGGAGGGCAAGCAATTTACTGCTCATTCACAGACTGTTCCTTAGCTTATGAGAAAAGCAAGGGGGAAGGGGCTGAGGGCGATAAAAAGGAAAAGAATGGATTAGATAGAAATAGAGACTGAAAGAGAGAGAGTAAGATGAGAAAGGAGTTAAGAGAGAAAATAGGGAGAAAGAAGGATATATGGAAGGGAGGGATTGTGGGGAGGAAAAGAAGCAATATTGTGAAGCTGTATATGTGACAGAAAGCTGTGGGATGTGTATGGGTTGAGATAGGATACAAAATCTTAAAATGTAAATTAATCACATCTGAATGATGTATATGTTCAAACTAGCCTGAGATGGTTAGTGGTCTTAACTGGTTTAAACTAGTCTAGCTGGTCTCCCAGCCTGGTAAATGTTCAGGTTTTTGCTTTCAAAGGTTGTTATCACAACACCAGCATCACCAAGCTAGAAAACAAGAAACCTAGTTTAGACTGGTTTAAGCTGTTTTCCCCCACAGGACCAAAGCTTTGTTGATATGGTGGTTGTACCACCTGTTAAGGTTTCTAGATTTCCAATGTTTTCCCAGTATTCCATTTCATACGCTAAATGCTCTTTGCCCTTTCGATTGGAAAAAAAACAATCTTTCAGTCATCGGCTGTTTATTATTTTGTATAATTTCTTTGACATTTCCTCAAAAACATACTCATACCGCAGAGTACTATCCATTGAACATCGTTGTAGGATAATATTGCGTGCCGGTTCTTTTCCTGAATTTCTTTTAAAGCTGTTTTGCAGACTTCTGGACCGCCACACTGGAATGTGGGCTTCCTTTCGGCTATTTCTCTCTCTCCCCCATTCTTTTCTTTTTCAGACCGGGTCCAGGAGTTCTGAGCCTCAGTGCCTGGAAACTCCCAGCAGCCAAAATAAATCTGAGCTGGACTGGTGTCATGTCAACATCTACTGTTCTGCTAATGTACACAGGCACCTCCACACTCGATCATTTCATCATCCAGAAGAGCCCCTAATGCCACAGTCTTCAGAGCTCAGGATAGCTATTGTGTCATGGAACAGTTTCCAGCTTCCCAGCTTTGGTCTGCTGATTTTTTTGGAGTATTTTGAGGAGAAAGCTCTATGATTTTTGAGTAGCATGGAACATCTTATTACTATATATGATTGAATCTTTCCAGAGATTACACGAATTGTGCAACTGTCATGGTTGGAAAGGGTAATGTAAATGTCACAGTGGCAATCAAAACTGACAACGCATTAAAAGAGGATAATCTGGAAAATATTTACTTTGAGGAAGATGTTTACAGTAATTGGTCTGTGGGCATTTTTTTAATCTTGTCAGTGAGCAGGGCTTGTCTGGTCTATAGCCTTGGTAGATGTCCTGAGATAGACTCACATACACAATAGTTCTAGGGTGTACACACAGATTGTGTTCTTGTGTGAATATCACCTTCGCCTCACAGAGACAGACTACAGAAATACCCCGTTCTCTTCTGTCCCTGATGAATAGTAGTAAAGTTATTTTTACTCTAGGCATGTGGCCGAGTTACCTGAGCCAGGCATGTATATACACTTTCATAGTTAAATGCTGTCGTTGTGCCAGCCTGCGTTTAGTTATCGTTTACCTTAAATGGCCATGTGTCTTTGCCGCCTGTTTCAGAGTTTGGCTCGTGCTGCTGTACTGTCATAAAGCTTTATAATACACTGCATAATGCATCCATGTGTATGTAACATGCTGGATATGGATACAGTGTACTTGCTTATTTGTTTCAATATAATCACACCATAGAAATTATTGCTGTCAGATTGAGAAGAGTTGTTTCCATATCTTAAATCATTGGCCTGAGAGAGGAAAGAGGAATTGGAGCTTCACACCAAAAGTAATTATACAACAGATTAACTGTTCATTACCTTCATCTTATTTTTTAGCAGGGCTGGAAGATTTTTCAGCCTCTTGATAATATTTAATGTTTGTCTTAATATTCATGAATTTACTGTGAAATATTGGAACGATCATTTCAATTTCATTTTTTACACACTGTTTTTTTACATAGTCACAAGAAAGAATAGTAAATGATTTCCATTTACACTACCGTTCAGAAGTTCAGGGTCACATTTTCATTCTTTTTTATATATATTTTTCATGTTTTAGAACAAAAGTAAACTCATCAAAACGATGACATATCACACATGTAACTATGAGTTATGTGACTATGATGTGTTTTAACAATAGATAGCATTTGTGGTGCTACTTTTTATCTATTCAACAGTATTAAATAGATATTTCCATTCTATTAGTATACAATAGAATAGGAAAACAATACATTTTTAGATTTGTAATGAAATAATTTTAAAATGTTCTAATATAAGATTTAAGATCAAAAGGTTTTTAACGTAATTATAATAATCTTCACAACTTTCCAAAGGTAGTGAATGTGCAATGTATACATATATAACAATATGTAGGATAAAAAAATACACACACTACTTGCATGATTGAACAGATTGGACGTTTGCCGTAATCATTTTAAACTGAACTTGAATTACTGCTTGGAGGTCAGTACTTTGTTGAGTGGTATTTTTCTTTTTCACATGATGTCCTTGTGTGAAATAGAGGTTTTGTGCTATTGGCCAGTGTTTTCTCCTGTGTTTGGCAAGCAGCACATCCTCCCAGCTGAATATGGCCTTTGAACTGTGTTTGCAGACTGATCTGTGTGTGTTCTAATGTCTGTTTGATGGCAGATTGATGTTATGTGCTACGATGTGCTTTACGTGTGAGTGATGTGTTTGTCAGTGAAGGTGCTAGGGCTCACACAAACACACACACACTCCTGCCGTTGACACACTGATGGATCTGGTGGTGGCATCAGCTGGGAAGAGGTATTGTTATGGTTTCCGCCATGTTTCCTCTTCCATATCGCTGAGCTGACCATTTTACACCCTGTCGTGTATGTGTGTGATGAAATAAATGGATTGTAAATATTTATTGGGGATGGATTCAGCGGGAGGCTCAGAATGGCTGTCTGTGTGTTGCAAACCTGCCATCACTCTTGATAGCCTTTCAATGCTACTGAGATCCTCAAAGAAGCTTCAATGTGAGAGAGAAAGATTATTGGAATCTGTATTTTTTATTGTTATATGTACTGTTATCGTGCTATAGAATTACTCATATCTTCATATAAGACTTTAATCATATACTGCCAATCCTACTGTGCACATGTGTCTTGCTCAAAGATTTTTCCCTTATCATACAACCTTCTCATAGCTGATGATTATTGATTGTGATTATTCTTATTCATCCAACCTCAAACATAAGCTTAGCCTCACATTGCATCTGAGCATTTCTGTTGGCTCACAGAACAACTGCCCATCTACTGACTCTCTGTCCTGATAAAGGATGTTATCTCAGCCTCAAGAAGGGAATCAGACAGACCTCAGACGGTCGTGCAGAACTTTGATTTTCTGGGACGGAGCCCGCAGGGAAATCTTCCTCAGCTGGATTACTGCTCAGAGGTTGACCATCGCTCATTCGTGGACATAGCAGAAAACAGCAGTGCAGAACAAACACAAACATGGATGATGACCTACCCTGAGATACCCTGAGAAGTTATGCATTCTCCTGTAGCTTTGGGGAAATGGCACTTCATCATATTAAATGCGATAGAGAAATGAAGTTTGGTTAGCTGGATTACCGATCTTATTTTTTGCCTATGTAGAATATGAGGTAGAAGCGTTGGCTTGGAACACAGCTGTTGTTTCAGATTGATCTCAAGCGAGGTACAAGTTGATTGCTACCTAAACCTCTTTGTAGTTTAACAATGGCTTTTAACATTGATTTACTGGTACAGGTCAGCGTACAAGATGTCTTTAATATGGAGGAAGGTTGGCGGAGGGTCTAGTCCACTGATAGCAAGTCTTAAGGACAAGACCTGATGATGAGTGTTTTCTTATCATCATCTCAGCATCTTTTTGAGGTTCCAGCAGCCTTGCACTTGGCATGTTAACTCAACTTTGTGTTCTGGCTCAGGAAATAGACCATTCCTTTATCCAGACTAGCTATTGACAATTATTCTGTATGTGTCTGTGTGTTTGTGTTTGAGATACAGTGAAAGTTATTTCAATGTATCACCCATGTTTTTGTACTTTTGTGTACTTAGGAGTCGACAAGGGAATTTTAAGTGAATTTTGCTGGAATGCTTATCACATGCTCACTAATTGACTCAGAGAGAGGAGAAGGTAATGCGCTTGATACAGCTAGACAAACATATAAAGTGAAAGAGAAAGAGAAGTAGAGAGACCACCTAATATCAGGTGTTTAATTCAAAGCCTTAAAACTCTTGATAAGAATATAATCATAATGTTATGTTTTAGTTCACCAAAGAACTCTTTAGTCAAATGATGTTCACAGAACTATTTCTTCCTCACCTTTTTCCACTACAGAGACTCTTTTGTTCTTTATGGAACTTAAGGAACCTTTATTTTTAAGAAAAAATACTATTATTGACAGCATCTGTGACATCCTGGTGGTTAAGAAAAATAATTTTTGACTTGTTTTTCAATTTCAATTTTTATTATTTTACATGAAATATTTATAGTGCATTGAATATTTAGCTGCTCTACAGTTTCCGAGATTTAGATCTCTTAAGTGATGCCTGTTTAAATAATCAGACTCGTAGTGTCAATATTTTTGGTTAGAAAGTATGCATATTCACTTAGCATTAAATGATTCAGTGCTTTGTGCTCATAAATCACAAGAACTGTTTTTATTTTTTAAATTATGTTTAGTGTTGGCTCTTTTCATGGCTCCCTGAGTCTTGAATACCCATCACGTTCAGACCAAAGGGATGTTGTGCTATTGCCCCCAGTAGAAATCCATTAGGACGGAAGTCTGCTTTCCTAATGGTAAAACATCAGGAGAGAGATTTCTGCAGATGGGGAAATTATGCACTTGTGTTTATAAAAGTCTCCGTGCATGTGTTTGTGTGTATGCCCTCACTCAGCCTTATAAATCCATTATCCAAATGTAGGTCATTTTGGTGAGAAGTTGTCCCGTGCGCCATGACATGTTTTTCATGCTCCGCCCACTCTCCCCCAGAGCCAAATAAAAAATAGCCTGTGTATAACACATGCCCACACATCAAAAATGAAAGAAGCTGGTTTGAATGAGGACTTTAACAGTGACTATTTTATGCAGCTAGATATAGTTTGGACAGTTCTGTCTTCCATCTATTTCATGATTGCCCATCATGGAAAGCAATGAGATTGAGATAGCAGCCCGTGTGGAAGAGCTTTGATTGGGATGGTCACACCATCCAGACGTTTTTCTCCTTGAGTGGATTTGAGAAATAAATTGTTTTAGTCTGTCTGAGCTGCCATTTTGCTGTCAGTGAACCATTTCTACATATAGATTTGAGATTATAGGATGAAATTTACCTGGATGTGTGTGATCATCTTGCGGTCTCAAAAATGTCTGTACCTAAGAATGTATAAACATATTTGTTTATGTAACAGAGTAGCAAACATTTATTTTAGCGCAATGTTAAAGAAATGAACTACACATGTGATTACTTTGCTAACATACCTTTGTAAACATCTTGATAAAATCACCTTGGGACCAGATGGTGAAAAGAAATTGGAAAAATGCATGGAAAAGTGGAGTTTGTTCTTAGAAAAGTCTATTGTCATTTGTTTGCAGACAAACTAAATTAATACGTGAAGTTTTTCTAGTGCCACTATATACATATATATACGTTTTATATCTTGTCCATTCAAGTGTCCTCATTTTTCCATCATACCAGCAAAATCTGAGGTCTGTTACTCACACCAGAGCACAAACACACACATTCATTGTCTGTTTATGTTGTTTTATTGTCTACAGTACAAAGCTGCTCAAGGGGACAATAGACTCTAATGACTATTTTTGTGTGTAGTATTAACTTTAACTTCAATGTGAAAGAGTTGGTTTTGGACATTAAAGCTGAAGTCTGTTATTTCTTTTTTTTAGTTTTCAGCTTTATGTACTGCAAAAGGCACAACCTGACTACAGATTATGTGCATTATAGAGTAATAAATAGTAAGTATGTAGTATGTAAGTATGTAAATAGTAAGTATAAGCGACAAAGAGTAATACTCCACAGGTCAGAACAAGCAGAATGTCAAAGAAACTTCACCGTAGGCTTTGCATTCCTTGAGTTTGTCTTTATTATGTTGTGCAGAGCCTAGTTTGTGTGATCTTTTCTAGCTTGAGTCTCTGTACGTTAGGTGGTCGCTGGGTATGAATGGGTATGTGTTTATGAATGTGTGAGATTGACAGGAACATTGAGCCCATTGAGGAAGCACAGGTCAGGAAATCCTGCCTTGGAAATGCCTGAGCTTACAGCAACCAACTATATCAACTGGCTGTGTTCACAATGGCTAATACAAAATAATTGTGCATGACAGCTGTTTAGAGGTGACCAAAACTACCTAAAATTGTGTAGTTGATTGTTCTCAAGAAAGCATGTTACCTAGTAGTTGTATAGATTTTCTGTGGTTAAACTAAATGATTGACACATTATAATTAGCCAGTCTAAGTTAGTGTAGACTAATAGTTCATAGGTCAATAGAATTGTGTCCCTTCAGATTAAGTCTGTGTTTCGCTCCACAGTCACTGATTCATAAGTTGTGATTTTTCATGTTATGCACTTTACATCCGAGCAGCGTTGGAGTGTGGAGGAAAGGATTTGAGCTTTCACTAAGCCTCGGGTAGCATGTGATGAAAGCCGTGTCTGACCATTTGCTCTGCATCCAAGTGCTGATTGAAAACAAGGGAGAATACAAGCTTCATATGCCATAATACCAGGCACAAAGAAATGAACTGCTAAGTGTGTGTTTGGGTTCGTGGGAAGGGTTTTAATCCTTTAGTTTAAGTGCATCCAGCCCTCTCTCACTCTCTCTGTCTCTCTATCTCTTGTCCGTAAGTGAAGTGTTCACAGCCATTTGAAGTGATGGATGTTGGGTTGGTCACTCTTAGAGCTGACTGGAGGTGACCTTCAAATTGTCACTGGGCTAACCCTCAGGAATAACCTCTCTCTCTCTCTCTCTCTCTCTCTCTCTCTCTCTCTCTCTCTCTCTCTCTCTCTCTCTCTCTCTCTCACTCTCTCTCTCTCTCACTCCTCTCTCACTCTCACTCTCTCACTCTCTCTCTCTCTCTCTCTCTCTCTCTCTCTCTCTCTCTCTCTCTCACTCCCACTCCCACCCTAGCAGCTGTGTTTAAGAGGTGATTGACACAAAGTCTAAATCAGTGTTACCCCAATTTCATAAGTGATTTCTAAATGCACACACACAAACGCATCTACAACTGGCCATCTGGTCTCTAACCGCAGCATTTTGTGTTTCAATACTAGATTTTTTACATTGTGTGAATGTGAGTGCTTGACCGGTCAGAAGTCACTGAAATAATATTAGGGTGCTGTGGATGGTAGCATGTTGGTGGTGGATGGTGGATGTTTTGAGTGGTTTATATGTTAATGTGTGATTGCTAGTTGGTTGCTCACTGGCCCGTTTTGCTATTTCAGTGTGAATTAATATAAGTCCAATCGCTTAGAAAAGTAATAGCACACCTTTAATCAACAAGCCGCATGATTCGAGATATTACTCTCATTCATCGCACAAATCCCTAATCGCAAATGTGGGCAACAATAAATTGTAAAGTCTCAAACACCCATCCATACTGATCACTCCAGATCAAAACATTAGTTTGAAATATTTATATTATACCGAACAGTGACGTCAGACAGGTTCAAATACAGATCTCACACATTCTGGTACGTTCTCTGTTATTAGTATGGTTTAAGTAGGCCTGCTTTGCTAATTAGCCTACTCCACTTTTGCATGTATAAAAAGCTCATCTTCTCTCAGAGGAAACACTGTTCCTCGTTTTTCAGCGTTCCCAGCATGCAAAGTGACGTCCATTCCAGCTGACGGGTATGCACGCACACATGCACGTGTTTGTCTGTAAGAGAGACAGCGTGTTGTGAGAATACATTTGTGTCAAAGTGATGTTCTTAAGATGACCATTCGTATTTGTTGTGTGTTTTTACATTTGTTGTGTGTGTTTGTAGTCAAACATGTTGGTGTGTGCCCTGCTGGGAGCGCTTGTCTCTGAGTGAGTAGAACAAATAGCCAAACGGTCTCTAAGCTGTCAGCTTCCATGTCCTAAAGTAGTGACTCTCTCTCAATCTGTGTGCGTTTGTTTGTACGTTTGTGCGTAGGCTGACTGACAACAGACAGACACACAGGCCCATGGCACTATTTTTTCTGTATTCCCCAAAGCCACTCAGAAGAACTCACTGCCCTATAGCCGCAGGCTTACAGGAAGTGCCATAGTCAGACAGGAGAAGACAGATTTCTGACCTTGTGCTATTGATAAGACATTAGAGCTTTATAATCTAGCTGTAATCACATCAGTTATGTGGCACATAAACCTTCCTATGATGGCAGAAAAATATTTCATATATAAGTATTTTTACACTTTTACGTTTTAGTTACTGTGTATCTGTTTTAAAATAGAAGATAAAATAAATAAAATAAATAAATAAATGGTTGAAAAAAAATTATTTTAATATTTATTTTCTGTTTATATGCAGCAATATAATAATAGTATAGTGTGTGTATATTGGATGTAAATTGGAATAGGATGTATATGAAATGTATAGCATGCCATCACAGGAGGGGTAGCCGTGCGGCGCTGAGTGGGCATGCTTACCCGTTTGTTTTTGGCAGCCCGAACAGCCATTTATTTCAGCAGGAAGACCAGCACTCCTCTCCTGGCCTTTTAATGATAAAGTACTCTAAAACATTATCATCTGAAAATGAAATGCCTTGCTACGAGTCACCAGAGTAAGTGAGTTAGAAGCCACATTATCTGCCCATGTGTGTGGCACAGATAAACGTTAGTGTTAGTCTGAGTGATGAGCAGGGTCAGAGGTCAGGACGGATGCAGGATCAGCGCTGTGTGTCGCATGTGACCCTAGCTGATGGATGGCGTCAGAAGAATGTGAAACGCGCCGCTTGGAGTCTCTTATCAGGGGAACTGGACAAACCCGATCCATCTCCTTTCACTCCTCTGTCCCTCGCCACTGCACTGTCCTTTTGGGTAACCATGGAAACATGCTCCGACCCTTAGGACAGTGTCAATATGACAGCGTGTGTGTGCGGAAACGTGGTGAATAGATGAGTAATAGTATTTCTGCATTCCATTTAAAGTCGGATGTAAGAAATTCATATTTAAAAGGACAGGTCACCCAAAAAAATAAATTCTGTTGTCATATTCTCATTCTTGTTTAGCTCCAAACCCATCAGGGATCAGCAGGGTATTGTTATTTAAACATATTGTCTTCTATTTCATCTGTGCTTGTGCATTTACATTCTTAGCTGGTAGCATTTGTGTAGGCAACGTGTTCACGTACTGTCACATACATGCTTCACGCGTTGTGGATTTCCCAGTTGGAAGTGGAAAGAGTTGGAAAAAGACTGAAAATTCCAACATGTCTGCGGTTTTTAAGTCAGATACAATCCTGTGTGATCCCTCTTCCATTCGAAATTGGACACTGTGTCCCTGGTGCTCTTTAAAGTACATGTACCACATGACAAAACGTCAGACAAATTTTTCCTGAAGCCATTATCTGTTTGCCTCTCACAAGCTCTCAGTTGCTTCTTGCTTTTAGCTTTGTTTTTCCTTTTTATCCTTCCCACGGTCTTGTTGTCTTTCTCACGTGGCTTGCTTGGATGATGTGTGGCACATGCATGATGATGCGTGAGCGTGGCCTCAGGCTGGTGACATCATCAGTGGGACAGGATGGTGCTGGTGTGCATTTGATGTTGGATGTCAGGGACTTGCTTGAACTCGCTGAGCTATTAGGCCTCTGGCAGTGTGGGGGAGATAGAGATATAAAAAGTTTAGGATATAATAAGAGCAGAACGCCAGTCTTTCTCTGTAGTGGCCATCATCTTGGTCTTAATGCTTTTGGTCCTCAGGACAAGCACATAATGGCACTAGTTTATCTTTTCGTTTCTCTTTATATTTCTGAAGCAACATAATACAAGAGAAAAGATGTTGCTCAGACACACATACTTATTGTTTGTCACTATTTGTTACAGTTTTGAATAGTGGTTAGGTTTTTAAGCCATTTTTAAGCCACCAAGGTTTTCAAGGTTCTGTCAAGGTTTTGGTTCCTAGGAAACACATACTGAAATTGAAAATTAAATAGCTAATCAACTAACTTTATATCTTATTTTATATCTTTAGATGGTTTTTATTTGAGATGTTCATGAGGATTATATATTCATGAGAAACCAACTTTTGACGTATACTGTCAAACCTTCAGTTTTGACTTGTGTCCCACAAGACATCTATTTTCCACAGTTTCTGACAGCTAGCTGCTAGTGCCGTCATACTGAGATGAGTTAATTTACCATGCTTTTAATATGAACATGCAATCTGTCATCTGTGTGGTTACATTGTTTTGAGTTTGTATTGAACAGAGAGAAACAGAGAGGGGGAAGGAACATTGTGCAGCTGTGTCAACAACAGGTTGATTCAAAGCCACGTCGCGTGGCTTACCTGTGCGGGCAGGAGCAGATTTGGACCATCGCCCTGTTTCCATGGCTACACCAATCAGAGAATAGCAGCTAGTGGAGGCATGAAAACATGGAAAGCACAGGAAGCACCCTGAGTAGCATACTTTATTTCTACTACTGAGTGTATATATAGTATTTTCCAATGAAACACCAAGGAACTGGAATTAATTTTCAGGGAACATAAAAACCGATCAAATATATACCCTGTAAGTTACTTTGGACAGAAGCATTTGCCTACATGTAAAATGACACGCAGACCTGTATTTTCCAAGTACAATAACACCAGAACAGAAAAAACATTTAGATGTGGAATGTGCCGCGTTTAGTCATGGAAACACATAGCAATTATTAGATTGAGTGAAGCCTGCCTCCAGTGAGCCAGTAAACAGGATCCAACAGGTCAGGAATGAGGCGCAGCGGCGGGGAAGCCTCAGAGTGCTGCCTCGCACGCGCACATGGACACACGCTGAATATATTTGCATATAAATGCATTTATACAAGAGCGTCCTCATTATTACTCAGCAGCAGATGATTTGAGTCAAAAAGTCTTCGAAGATTTACAGCACAAACACATTCACCAAGTCTTCTAGAATTAGCCTACTATAGGAAATGTGCATTCATTTGGTTTTGTATATCTTAACCTTATATAATTCTAGTTCCTTATACCTGTGTTTAAAGTGATAGTTTGCCCCAAAAAAGTAAACTCTTTCATTATTTACTCACCCCCATGTTGAATCTGTGTGACTTTTTCTTCTGAAGAACACAATAGAAGTTTTTTTCAAAGAATGTTGGTAAACAAACAACATTTGCCCCATTGGCTTCCATTGTATGGACAAACTCACCAAGACATTTATATATAAGAACGTGTTCTTTAAATCATGAAAACATTTTTTTGGGTAAACCATCAAACAGATACTTCTGGTCTTGAATACTGATTGGTCAATATAGTTTAAACTGCATCTTCTACAGATTATGAATTTTCTAAAACAATATTATTAAAACATTTAAATGTATAATTCTGTCATATTGTGAATATAGTGTGTACTATATTGAATTTAAAATGAGAAAGATGCGTACTGCATATCACATACTATCTTAAGCCTATGACAAAGTATGTTGTTGTTTTGCTCTCTGAAGCATTTCAGATCATACTTGATGTGATGTGTGCCTATGTATTGGTTTCATGTCCTCCCCTCCCCTTCCAGGTGTTCTGTAAAATGTTTGACTGCCTGCAGGGAGCTTCAGCTGAGGTAGGTACGGCAGCAGCACGCCTCTGCATGGAGTGCAGGATTTACAGATAGATAGATATAGAGAGGTGACTTCTGATTGCATGAACAATTGTAAAACAGATCTAAAAGCTGATGCTTGTAGTTGGTAACGGCATAAATTTGTTTAGTATTGTTTGCAGTGTTTTTTGAGATTTACTCACAGTTCACTCACAACTGAAAAAAACATTCTGTTGTCGCTTACTCATCCTAGGCTATTCTTCTGAATTTTTCATAAAAGAAAGTCATACAGTTTTGAACCTGCAATGGACAGGAAGGCAAATAACTGATGACAGAATTTTTATTTTAGGGTGAACTGTTTTTTCACAGATTAGTGACATCTGATCAAATATTTTCTGTGTCTTCCTTGCTTCTCTTCTTGCCTGCTGATTTCTCTCAGCTTTCTTTCTCTGTCTGTTTATGCCCCGTTACCCCTCTAATCGAAGCCCTGACTGTGAGGAAACGCCCTCTCTAAATGAAACCGAAATTAGAAGCCCATCAGCAAGGGCATTCTTCATTCCTTAAACAGATATTTATTCTCCACAAGGCTATAATGTGCTTTCCCACTGTCAGCAGCTGGAAGTGTGTGTGTGTGTAGAGTCGGCAAGATTAAATCTGAATTATATAAAACAGCAGGTGATGAGATGCATGAATATGAATAATTGCGTGTGTGTGTCTCTATATACGCCTGTGTGTGCCTAAAGTAGGTTTAATAGGCCATTAAAGTGACTTTACTGTCCAGATCAGTACAGTTCTCTCTCCTGCTGGTTTTGATAGATTGCATCTAGAAGGCTGAACCCCTCATCCACAAAATCTCCAAATCTTCTGGAGCATCATCTTCCTCTTCCAGAGCCGCTGGTAAGAACTGATGTTCGGGTAGCAGCGGCGCCCCCTGCTGCCTGTGAATGCTGTGTATTGGCATGTCACACTTGTTAATAACACGCCCACCAATCTTGTCTACATGATCAGAGCATATTACAGCATGAGCTCATGTCTAAACAGGGTGTGAAAACAGTGTGAACAGTGTTTATTTGGCCTCTTGTATTTTTAGACTGAAGCCAAGGCGCCTCTCAAGGTCATAAGGAGGCATAACTGTAATAAATTGGAGACTGGTATGTGTGTGTGCATGCTGCTTTGGCACCAAGAATTACATGTTTGTTTTCCTCTCTACATTTATCTAACCACCAGCTCAGTGGGTCAGTAATGAGTTATTAGTTGCTGGTCAGGCCTTTATTTCCAGCGCTCCAGGCGGCATTACAGCAGGAAGTGATGGGCCTGAGATGATCTCTGAGTACCCATAAGACGTTAATGGCACGCAAAGCATCGCTGAACAGCAAAGATGCTGATCTGCTCTTTAGAGACCATTATATCCACACTCTGACACACATACCCCCCACACACACTTCAGAACGGTGATTTCCAACCCGGGGTCTGTGTACCCCAAGGGGCACTTGAAGAGATTTCAATTTTGCTTTGTTAAACCTATTAAACAGACATTATGGCATTAGGGCTGTCAATAGATTAAAACAAATTATCAAAGCAGCTAATTGTGATTAATCTCAGGGTTTATTTTTTCCATTTTCTTTTTTAATTGTGCAAGCTTTTAATTGTGCATGCTTTTACATTTGTGTGGCTGATACTCACAGCACAAAATTAGTTTGTGTATTTTTATTTGACAATTTACATGTTTTCTTACTCTGTTTGTACCCTGATCTTGGCATTGTGATAGTGGTACGTCCTACCATCTGAGCTACATTTAAAAATATATATTATTATAATATTTAAAGTTATAAATAAGTTAAAAGTTATAAGTGAGCCAAAAAATAAGACATTTCTGGATTGATGTCAGTAATGGGAAATACTGCTTTCTGACTATATGTGTCATACCCACTATCACTAGATCCTCTTCGACGATGATGTGAACCAGCTCCGTGTGACCTCTCACCCTACTGCTTAATGATGTCATCAGCGGTGAACAAGAGAAGCCCCTGTCATCCAACAATTCTGTTTTTCTCTTGGAAAATTGCTGGCTTGGCTGTTAAATGCCCGGTATTTGAGGGGCATTTGACTTTACCCAATCACCCCCTTACCCCCCTCCACCCCCCCTCCAGCTACATTCCAGACCCCCTGATAAAAGAGTGTTGTATTTCTCCAGTGTGCAAGGAGGTCAATGACCCCATGCTGCACTGTACTTGAGCAGGGGTAATGAATGTGCCCCAAGGGGGTGGCTGGAAGAAGAGGTCAGGGCGTCCGACCCTGGCACTGCCCTGACCCACCGACAATACCACAACCCTTGAGACCCAGACATCACGGTGTCCAAAAAATCTGTTTGTTTTTGTGAGTGCTTACCCTCTCCTCATGTGGGCTCAATGGGGGTTTTCGATTGCGTGAGTGGATGGAGAGAAAGCCATTTGGCTGTGGCAATCTTCGTTGTTCAGTCTCTCACACAGATCGATGTGATGTTTATCTGTTGGTCAGTGGAGCTAATAATTTATTTTGACCATACTGAACTCTAAGCGGTGCTGATGTACAGTGAGATTGATGGCTGTTCATGTAGTACATGATTTTGCTTATGGGTTTAGAAATATTAAATCTTTACTGCTTATTAATCTGAATCTTCAAAGTTATCGTGTAAGGTTTGCCATCGTTTGATTCTTTGAATTAAAATCCAGGCAATTATAAACATGTTCATACAATGCATGTTGAGCTTCCCTTGATAAAGCATCATTTGTGTGCCTGTGTAGTACCAAAGTATTGTTGATTTAAATCCTGCTTGCCCCCTAAATCGCAGCTTGTTTCAAATAAGTGTGCTGTAAACTGCTTCAGATAATAGCATCAGTTAAATGATTTGCAATTAACCTATATGGGTTTCCCAATGGCCTGTACAATAACTACAGATGCAATAGTCAAAGGAATGATAGTATGAAGTTGTATTTGGACAATTTAGCTACACTTTAATATTTAAAATTCTGGGCTGTGGATCTGAAAGTTGAGAGATCGCTGTTTGATCAAATGGAAGTGAAAACAATAGTGTGTGCTAAGAAACCTGAGACTGCAGTATCGCACCTCGTAACTGACCTTTCACCTCTGCCCCTTCATCTCAAGCTATTTTCAGTATTAGTTTGCTATTTTTATTTGCTGTAGTGATTGCTGGTGCCAAGCTGCTAAGCAATTTTTCCTGTGAGAATACAAAACACATTACAAGAAAAACAAGCTAATACAAACAAGAAATAAAAAAATAAATGCGTACAAGAGTGATAGCTTTTGTCAAACATTATGTCATCCCGGTACACCTCAATATATCTTGCAAATCTATATTTGACAGTAAATAGTGGCATGAAGGCTAATCAGATGAAATTAGGCAGGAGTCGGACTGTGGAGAGACTGGTAATGAGATTACATTAGATGGCAGTTACTGATGGCCTGTCAGGTCTGCCTGTGGTGGGCTTATCTCAACACTTTTCTGAGACCACCGGTTATTACCTTATCCAGACACCTGGGACCTAGAAGTTGGGACTAAAATTTGTGTAAATTGGTGTTTTATAAAATCTAAATTTCAGCTTCTGTTTTTAACTTAGGGGTTCTCTGACTTGGATCGACTATGCAGAAAACAGCAGAATATTTATCTGTTTTGACCTTAACTGAATACTGTAAGCAGAGCTACATTTGTCATTGTGCTGCCTGGTGCACTTTTATTATGAACCTTTTTGCCAACTTTATAAGTAAAATAACAGTTCAAGTATTGTCTGCATCCCGTCTGACGTAAGTAAGTAAATAAAATCAATAGGCAATGATCATGGATTGTTCAGGAATCATTTTATCCCTCCCCAAGTAGATAATTTCTCTTTTTTAATATACATTATGTTTTATTTTATCACATATAAATTTCTCTTATATCAGTGGGTTTAATGATGCATGCATTTAGAGCACATGACCTTCAGTAACACCCACCTCCCGCCTTAATAGTAACTACAGAGATTGCAGACGTCCTTTGTTAACTAAGACATCATTTGGAAAACTAATCTCATCTGAACACCGCAGTGGCCACACACACACATAGTAAAATGCAATAGACTAGAAATAAAGGACTAAAGCACTGTATCAGACAATTTAGTTGATATCAAACGCTTTTCATTCCCCACAGATAACTTCAAACAGCTGCCGCTTTCTGATTACTGCTTTTTATTATTGTGTAAAGCACATTTACGCTAGTGGGAAATGGCAGCAATTCATAATTAACCTTTCAGACGGTGAATCTATCTGTAAGAGAGCGTAATAACACAGTTAACGTCTGTAGAGAGTATTACTTCACAAATCTCCAGACAGATCGTTTTGGACGTAACAGCATAATCACAGGCGTTGTTGTGGAAATTCTCGTTCACTTCAGTTCTAGGGATGAGGTGGAGTTCATGCAGAATGGGCTGCTTGGACAAACCTTAGCCCATGGGAAACGGTCCCCTTCCTGGAAGCGATGGTTGGAGAGAGTGGCGTTCTGCTAGGGTTAGCACCGCATTCCTGCATTCCAATGGAAGGGGGAGGGGAGACTTTCGACTGGGATTGTGTCCGTTTAAAGGAGACTTGTAGGATTGTTTGGAGTTTAAGGTTGTGTTTGCATGTCTGTGTGCATGAATATCTGGTCTCCATTTTGTTACAATGTGTTACAAAAGACTGGTGACCATAATTCTGCTTTCAGTTTTCATCAGGTCCCTCATAAATATGGGTTTTATTAGCTATATACTTTTGGTGCAGAATTATCCCACAAGTTATGCAAATCTGGTAAACATCCTCAAAAAATAAAGTAAGACAAAAAAATTTTATTTGAATAAAAATCAATTTATTGTAATTTGTTTTGTATTGTAGTCATTATAATTAGCTTTTAAAAAGACAATGTTAATGTTAATGGTGCTCATTTTGACCAGCCAATGTTACTTATGGTACTTAATAAACTCACTAAATTATGTCTTAATGAAAATGTGGAATGCAGAAATGTTTCTGTGTGTGTTAGGGAATAGAAAGTATAGAAGTCAAGGAGAGAGAAACTTCATAATAAGATCTAAAAGCCACAGAACATCAAAATAAAACAGGTTGAAATGCAAAATTAAATCCGCACTAATTAACTAGCGATGCAAAATTGAATGTATTTATCTCCTCTTTCTCCCCCCACCTGTAGTGTGTATGTGGGTGTGTGTGTGTGTGTGTGTGTGTGTGTGTGTGTGTGTTGGGGTGCTAATTGAAAGGGTTTTTGTATTTTGAGCACTGTCTATCTATGAGAAATACACACACAGACACACACATAGATGCTGAGGAATAGTAATATCCCCAGCGCTGCCTGATTATGCTCAACTCTACATAATGCCATTTACTTCCTGCCACATTAATGCTAATCTTTTTATTGCAGTGAGACTGAGAAGTGAGTTAGTCGGCTGATGCTGATGTTTCTGTGTGTGTGTGTGTGTGAATGTATGCTTGTTTTGCACACGTCATAAATCATATCCTCAGAACTTTAGATTAAAAGAGAGCACGACTGATTCACTTCGTGGTTTTTAATCATCTTACCGTATTACCACGACTGATAAGAAGACAAATAATAACGAGAACTCAAATCTGCAAATAAACAATTATAATTATCTATGGAAATTAAATTTTGCTTTTGGTCCCGAACAACCTGTTACTCCTGTTGTGTGTTTAGCATGTAAACAGAGCTTGTTATTAAAATTGTCAGTGATTTTGTAAGAGGAAGATCTTGTTTTTTCCTGTTCTGTACAGATACAGGACGATTATCGTCTGTTTGTGGGATAAGGAAGACCACATCCACTCTAGAGGGGATTTTGGAAATCTGCCTGTTAGCCGGTCACTGTGTCTCATGCAGTGTCCTGTAGACTTGTTTAGTGTGTTTGCATTCACATGTTTGTTAGTACATGTACCTTCAAGCAAGTTTATGTGTGTTCGTATGGTTGAGGATTCCACACTTGAAGTTAAAAGGCCTTGGTGACAGACTGCGCAGCGGGTCTGACAGTCCCAACAAAGAAAGGAACTCTTTATTCTTTTGTCCTTCAAAGCTGCATGAATATTGCTGTTGGCTGGGGGGCAGGATGTCTCAATACAAGGATGTGTATTGTTTTTCTCTGAAGGGAGACATGGAGCAGTGCATCATGGGCAGGATGCTGCTGCTGCTGTTGTTGTTCTCAGGAGCCGCATTAGTAATTCTTGATGATGTGGCAAGAAGAATTAAGCTCCTATCAGAGCCCCTCATTCAGACACAGGAAATGCTTCGAGTGTTTCATTGACACTGATGTTGAGCTTTTTGGACAAAATTCTAAAAGCATTTATAATTTTAAACCATAAGGTGGATCTCAGATGAACTCAAAAGGGAGTTAGTTTGACCCAGTCAAGTTCAGTGGTCATTATCATACTATGGTCAGTATTAGTGAAATTCAAGGGAAAATCAGCCATATTTGTTAATCTGACAATTTAAATTATGTGTTTAACCAGTTTTAGACTCCTCTTCCTCATGTTTGAAGATATTTTTCACCTTTCGAGACTATAGAGAGCTTATGCAGAAAAAACCCTAACAGAAATGTTTTATAGCCCCAAACACTCCAAGAAGCAAGTTAAAGAGAAAAAGTTCTCAAAGGAAAATAGGATTTCCATATTCACATTCTCTGACCACATCTGTTCTTCTGAATGCTTGGTCTGTTTTGGGGTGGCCCTGTCCGAACCATGCCTTCTGGCTCACGCTGAATCTCACGACACGTGCGGCATGCGGAGGGTTATAGAGGCCACGGTCCAGTGACTGAGGATCCAGGACCGAAACATTGCCAGCTGAACAATATTGTGCGTAGGTGTGACAGCCTGACCGAATCAAGACCAGACTGTTCGGCCACAATAGATCCACTGTTCTACTCCCAGTGCCATGAATAGTCTCAAACAGAAGCTGCGGTACAGTAGACGTCAGTTCACAACGTGCATACATATTCCAGAGACTGCAGTGAATATTTTATACACCTTGACTTTCTCTCTTCTCTTGCAGAGGAGATTAGCTCATTTTACCTCTCTAGCGTTCCGTGACAGCCGTTTAGACCTCTCACCTCCATTCCGGCAACCCCCTGCCGCCCATCTCTTTCCGATATATAACAGGATTGTGATTAGCTGGCGCTGATGGAGGGGAGCTTATTGGCTAAAAAGCGAGGGGGTGGGGCGCTAATTGAAATGATGTCTGATGTCATGGCATAATCTCTATGGTGACAAAATCCACACGCACTTGCTAATTTAAATGACAGCTCTTATGTCACTCAGGCTTAGCTGATGAAAATAAATCACAAAAAAATTTTAGTTAAAGAGAGAGAATATTGTCTCAGCCATCGAAATATGTCTTGCACAGCAGCATCCCGTAGAGTAAGATGAAGTGGCGCTCAATTGTCATGGATACCAGACATAGCACCTTGTGGCCTGAAAAGACAGCCACAGTGTGAATATAAGGGCTTTATATTCCTTTGGCTTTTTCCAATTAGGTGAAATCGTTTGCTCTTCTGCTGTCTAATTCATAGCTTTTCAAGTGATTTTAACCATTTAGGACCAAAATTGAATCCTCTACCTGAATGTCCCCAAACCTTCTTTCTCCAAGTCATAATACAAAACTGGCTTTGACTCAAAATGAGACAATATTCTTTGGAATGCTACTGTGAAATGCTTCAGTCCGGCTGTCTGCTACCTCAGTGACCTTTCCCCTGACCTCAGCACCAGCCTGTGGAATGATGTCGTAGCAGTTTTAGGGTCGCATGCTTCTACTCGTCACATCTCAAACATTCCAGCTTTTGGTAAGGAATGCAGAATTACTTTAGTACCCTGCTCTGTCCTCTTTCTTTTGAGGGTAATCTGTCTATTCTATTATATGGAAATTGGAAGTTGTAGGAGACAGTCCATTAGGGCACATTGCTTTTGCATGTTTACCACATTGATTTAAATGTGGATCTCCATTTGACCCCTTGACCTGGTCACTGCCTCACGGGAGAGTTGGGGGTATGATGTCATACTGGTAAATGGAACGTTAAATTGTGAATCCACAGAAAAGCAGCAGAGATTTTTATAATTTTTACATTTTCCTTAAAAAATTTTATAGCACTAAATTTATACCTAATAATTTTTGGAACTTTGGAAGATTGTTTTATATAAGAGTCAGTCTATGTTTTGTAATAATTGAACAAATGTTATAATCATTTGTACATTATAAATAACTAAGGCAGAACATTATGTTTCTATGACTAACCTCTATCAGTCTAATTCATAAGTTTCATAAAGTTGAAAAAGAGATTAAAGATGACAAAACAATAAAGAAGTCAATTAAGGATAGCTCTTCATCTACAACTGAGATATTTTAGGGGATTTACTTTTTATTTCTTGCTTGGTTGTTGTTCCTTTTATGCAAAAACAAAAAATTTTAAGGCTCAAGGAAAACGTCTAGACAACCCTGTGGTGGCAGTGGTGTGTGTGAGGGGTAAAGTTGGTTAAAAAAAATGTCTGTCCTCAGGTCTGCAGAGAAGCTCACTGAACATTCCTCACAGGCAGGGGGAGGAGGAGAGTAAGGCTCATTAACATAAGAAGAGAGTTCTCAGCCAATCAGGAGGCAGGAGGGGGAATGTCAGGATTCAGAAGGAACTAGGAGGGTGTCAGATTACTCTATGCATTCTTCCCTCCTCCTTCTGCCAGAGAGGGAGAGAGAGAGAGAGAGACGGACACAGAGAGAGATCAAGAGAGCGAACGAGAGAGTTAAAGAGAGAGAACTATATGGGATTGTGTCATTCTTACCCTGTGAGATCACTGAATTGGAGTATGTGTTAGGAGCTGCCGTGACTGTCTGCCCGACGGAGACGCGGAGAGGTTTTTACACACAGCCTGACGGTCCGAGCGAGTTTTCGTCGGGGGTCAAATCTCAGGCAGTAAAGTGCTGTCTGGAGTCCCAGCGACTCACACAGCAGGGCTTAAAATGAATTATCTGGTGAGTGTGTGCGTGTTTGCTGTTCTCATTGTTGTGTGACCGCTAAAGTTGGTTACGTTAAGTGCCTTTGCGTAAAATCTCTGGGGTAGATAAAGGAGTTAAGTTGGTTTTTTAACATTTTTACTTTTGATAATTTGTACCTTTTTAGCCATACTAGATTTTTGGTGTTATATATCAATTTCTTATTTTTAAAAAGGTGTGTATGACTGGAAAATATCGCAGCCAGTAAAAGAGCCTGAGAAATGCTCCTAAAAAGAGGCAATAATAAAAATGCTTTAAAAACACTTTACACAGAAGGCCACAGAATATAACAGCACGTCTGAGGTTTTTATAAAAATGGCCTTTTTTGAGAAGCAGTCGGTTTGGAAAGCTTAGATGAGAGTGTGAGAAACCAGGCGTAGCGGGGAAAGAATGGAAGGAAAGGAACCCTGCCGCTGTGAGCTTGTCTGCTGACTCAGGAGAAAGCTGAAAGATTAAGGTTTTATGGAAAGCAGTGAGGGAGAGAAGGAATGAAGGAGAGAGAGATGAAGAGAGAAGTGACTGGGACAGGGTTTGGGCTGAAGCATCCCTTCTGTGCTATTGTTTGAAAGTGTTGGCATTCGTTCAGCTTGTAAGGGTTGGGATGACACAGGCTTTTGGTATTTGGACGTGAGAGTCGGGCTGTGCTGTGTTTCCGTCTGTGAAGAAACTGGACGCTGGGGTTCACCCCCTGCAGAGGCTGGGATATTCCTTGACCGTAATAGAGCTGTCTGGAAATACATACTGATGATGGCTGTCAATTATTAGGTTACTGAATATTGAACATTTGTGTTGAATATCAGTGTTTAAGTGTTTAAAGAGTTTATGTGTAAAGAATAACTTGTTGACAGACGTGCTCATATACTATGAAGCATTTCTGAGTGTGTTACAAGGGTCTACAAGATTTTATATACACATTTTTGTTTTTAAATACATTTTATATATTTTTTTAAAACTATTTATACAGTGGTATTTGTCAGTTTTAAATTGTGGAACCAGTTATAAAGGACTAATTAGCACAGTAGAAAGGCAATAAAAGCCAATGGAAAAAGTCCCCACAATGACATAATAACAAATATGTCTGTATTGGTCTGTTCTTAGATGGTCGTTTTGATGGAGTTGGGCAGTTGCATACACTTTCAATTTGAGTCAACCAAACTGAATCACTCACTAAGTAAACAATATTGACTCACATTGAGAGGGTCTGAGAAGGGATCTTTAAGTAAGGTGACAAAAAAGACTCTTTTTCAGAAGACAGCTAAGCAACCTGAGATCCCACCTGTGACTCAGACCTGACTCATCCCATGCTTCTTAAGTTCAGGAGGGTGGGTTTCCCCCCACTCTCTCCTGGGAGGTCTGACATTATCCTCATAATAATCAACACTATATGGTTGTCAGTGAAAATGTTCTTTAATGCTGATCTCAGTCCAGTCTGGTTCATTTAAAAAGCCTATTTGCTGTAGCTTGACTAGTGTACATGATGCTGCCAAGAGCAAGGTCATGGGTTCGATTCTCAGGAAATATTTGTATTGATAAAATGTATTACTTGATTGTAAATCTGTATGCTTGATATGTTGCCTTTATTATTTGACACTGATGTATCCTGACATGGCAACTATTTCGTTACCAACCAGGTATTATGATATTATGTTAGTTTATAGTTTCCATTTACATTTCTAAGCTCTCTGGTTTAGCTCTTCTGTGCCCGGTTTCCTAGACACAGATTAAGTCGTCTTTAAAACGAAAAGGAAAGACAGCAGTTCAGAAGAAGGATGTGATGAGTGGGACATATAAAGCAGCTATTGAATCTCCCCAGAGGGAAACTTTATTACTCAGATGTTGCTTTTTCATAGCTTAGGAAACTTAATTGTGTTCTCAGTTCTCAGGGCTTTATTTAAGTCTCAAATGTGACAGCTATATTTTCTAGGAAGAATGCAGATAAAACCAATGGGGAAAATAAGGAGTTATAGTACATAGTTTAGAGAATTTGGTAAAGAAATAAAATAATATGCCGAAATGCTGCTACTGGCAAATTTAGGTACAATTAATGGTGTTATTGAGATGTATTTAAGAAGGAAATTTGGAAACGTGAGAAAGATATTATCCTATTAAGAGAATATATGCCTAATTTGTTAACTTAATTGAAAATTTGGTCTTGTCAAAAATAACAAAATTAAGAAGTTTATGCTTCTTACAGTTAAGAATCTTTATGTCCGACTCTTCAAAGAGACATTAAGTTTGTTACGGATGTCATTGATTTTCTATGAATTAATCAGATTATTTCAGATAATTTCTAAACAGCATTCTTATTTGTCTTTGTATCTGAGCCCAATAGGTTTTTGACCTCAACGTTGTTGTTGTTGTTGATTGACTAAGGTCACAGTCACTGGAAAAGAATCACTTAGTTCATTTCTGGATTGGCTGTTTGGCATAGGGAGGATTCTGGACGTGTTTGTGTAGTGATGAAGGTCCTTCGCTCAGGGTGAAAGAAAAAACTGTTCATGGCACACGCTGCTGCCCATACAGAAACGTACCATGTCCTTGTTGTGTTTATGTTAATCTGTTTCTGACCGACCCAGCTCTGTAATCTCAGCAGAAAGATTGCACATCGGCATTGTGTTGGTGTGAAAAAAAACTGGCAGTAAACCAATACTTAGTTGTAGCCTGTAGCTACAAGATTCAGAGCTGCATTTTTTTCAAGAGTGTTGTAACCCCACCCTGCCAGGGAAGGAGGGGCAAAGGAGGTGTCTTTGTGTTTTTCTAGTCAACAGGAGTGAGACGGATGATGAATGAGTGGGTTTAAGTGCTCGCAGGAGCGTAGTTTTGTTTCCAGGATGACCTATGTGTTTAGTAAAGAGTATAGGATTTGCTGACCTAATTGCGATGCGATTGCAGGATTTTTTTCTGACTGTAAATCACAGAATGTGCCTGTAGTAAGATATGCAATAATGCAACATTCAACAGGGGTTTCTAGTATGAGTGTGTCTGTGTGTATGAAACTGGAAAAATGTGGTATGTGGTATGGAAGTGTGATGGTGGGTTGTAGGATGTGGGGTAATATCTGACTAAGGCTGTGGAATGTTGTAAGAATGAAAGGATGGGTCTAGACCTGCACTGAGAATGCTATATACAATTTTTTTGAAACACACACTGACCTAGTCATCCAACGGGGTCATGCTGTTGACTTTTCATGATTTTAAACAACAGACTAAACCTAATATTAATACTTCCTCATATACATTTTAAGAATTAAAAAACCCTATTCATTGTATGTATTAATAAAATAAAATAATGAATAATGCTGACTTTAAGGATGCATTTATCTATATTTATTTATTATATCTCTGGTTTATTATATCTCTGACTTATTATCATCTGTTTTTGTCTTTTTTTTGTTGAGATTTATACTCACAGACCAACAATTAATTATGTGCCTGCCACCCTTTGCTCTTATTCTCTGGAGGCGTGTTGTTAGTACTCAAGTCTGGTCTTGTCTGTAGTAAATTCACCCGCTATAGTGAAAATAGAGCAGGCCATTGGCTCACTGTTTGTCTTTGCCATCAGCATTCTGCTATTGTATTCTTTTCTGTCGAGATTTTCGGGTCTGTTCCTGCAAATAGAGCAGGTTTATGCCCCACTTGCAGTGTGTAGTTTCAACATCCTTTACTTTCAATAGACTTCAACCAGTTCACACACATGAAAGTTATTCCCGCATATCAGAAATAGGCACAGTATATTGCAATCTTAAAGGGACTCACAAAATGTAAAGTTTGTTATCATTTACTCAACCGTTTATTGTTCCAAACCTGCATGACTTTTCTAGTCTAGGATACAACTGGAAATGTTGTGATGATGGTTCACGCTTTGTATTTCTATTTTCTGTAAAAGCGTATTGTTACCAGGGGCTGTCAAGCTACAAATTGAAAAAACAAACATTGAAAGTGTACTCGACAGTCACTGGTCTATTTATCACAGTGTGACAAATATCAGCATGAATATTCTGCAAAAAAACACCATGAGAGTGAGTAAATGATTACAGAATTTGTATTTTTGGGTACACTGTTCCTCTAAAACACTTTAAGGAATATCCTAACAGAATCTTTGTGTGCATTTGAAAGCTTTTTTCCATGTGAGCGTGTCACACACAAATGACTGACATGACCGATAACAGCAAACGCTCAAGCACGCGCCTGCCCGTCTGAGTCACATCTCTCCTCTGGCTTGACCTGATGACTATCGCTTCTGTCTGATATAGCGTCTGCTTCTTGTGTACATGTCTGAAAATGTGTCTACAACATCTTACCATACGAAACTCCACACACCTTATAATTACTCGAGAAAACCTGGTACTTAAGAAACCAGTAAGTCCCTTAGAATAACAGTTCAACCACAGAAAAACAACCTGAGCATTGTACCACATTGGTTTGTTACAAACATCTTATGTTCCCATGTTCTGCCACTGCAATTCATATAAAACAAACTGAATGTCTTAGATTTGTTCTTTATTGGTTGGGCTCAGGTGTCTTATGTGGACGACACAACAAAGATGTTGTTTTGTCTGTTTTTACCTAATAAAAAGTTTTGATGAGATAAGACATGTTTGTTCACAGGGCTCTAGAGGTGCGATGAGAATAGACGTGAATGCAAAGTGTGCCAGTGATGCACAAATGTCCATTCAGTATGTCATATTTTTGTTTAGTCTTAATCATTTATTTAAAACATAAACATGACCTGTTGTGTGTTAGATATTTGCAACATGATGATTTTTTTAATGTACAGGCTAATTTAAAGATATTTTGTGCTTATGAGATGAACCACAGCTGTGTATGGTTTACAGAAAGGCTGTACGTTTTTGCTGCCCCCGTGTCCTTGAAAAGTACACATACACAAAAAGCACAACCTGCCCCCACCTTGCTAACTTTACTAGTGTTTGTTCCACAGGGTCATGTAAAGGCACCAGACAAAAGCTTTTCTGCTTCACCCCCTCTACCCCATCATATAACAATACAAACTCACACACACATACACAATCATTGACCTGTCTGTACAGAGCGCGCTCCAGCATCTGCCGCATTACCTCCTGTTCAGTGGCTCTGTGTGTGAATGAACAGCACAGCCCCTTCCTTCCCTTTCCACACAGCTTCACATCCTTTTTTCATTCCCCTCCATCCTGTGCTGTTTTTCTGTTTCATTCTGAATATTTTCTCTGTACCTTTGTAAAAGGACAGTTCATTTATATTTAATTACAAGTCTGTATAACGTGATTGCATGGGACATTATAATGTCCTTTTTTATACAGTAAAAGTCGCTGGTCTTTTTTCAAACTGTATGGAAAACAGCAGCTTTGTTATTTTGCTAAACTCTTATCTTCTTGTACTGTATGTTACATGGCAGAAAGTCAGTTATATTGGTTGTTCTGAGAGATAAGGCTGAGTAAATGACAGAATTTCATTTTTGTGTGAATTGTCCTTTTATGTGTGACCTAAAACACTCTCATTCTCATGGCCCTTTTAAATGCAAATGGATGAACATTTCTTCATTTGGATGATGAGTTTCCTTTTATTCTTCATTTTTTCCGTCTCTTTCATCTATTCTCTCTCAGTGTCTGAGATAATAAAAGTTTAGCATTAGTCTCTGTCCACTTCACACGCAGAGAAAGGTTTTGACCTGGACATTTCCATGGTGATGATTGCCATGGTGAAATGAAACTATAGCTCTCCTGCCAACCACTTATCTCATAAAACTGTTTTGAGTTATTAACTTAACTAATACTGTGACATTAGCTCAGCTATTTTTAAAACATTGTAGCTTAAACTAAACTAGAAAAACTAAAAAAGCTAACAACATTGGTAAGCATGACTGTAGCTTAACTGTTTAATTATGAGCAGCTTCAAAGTATTTGCTTTCCCAACTCTGTGATAAATGTAGATATACTCCAAAAAATGCCCCTGAGGGGCTAACTCATTTTCTGTCGTGGTTTAATGCGCAGCGTTTAACTATTTTATTTTATGAGTGTTGGAGACAGAAGGCGCAATTTATTTTGAGCTGTGCAAGACGATAACAGATCCATTGATCAATGGCCAAATATTCCCAGCTCTGTTATTTCCCTTCATTTATTCTCTTGCTGTTGTCTTTCTCTCTCCTTCTTGTGTACGTTCCTAACAAATTAGAAACAATTCACCATCTCAGAGTAATCGACTCGCCCTTACATAAAAACCTCTGTGAATCACTCCTTAAATACGTCCTGTGTTCTGAACAACAGAGAGAGAGGATTGTGGAGAAGTGTGGGAGCCAATGTGTGAGACAGTCAAAGAGGTTTGGCATACTTTCTGTAATGGAGGCAAAGTTCAACTGCGTGTGATGTCATCAGGCCCCCGGAGTCTTTTACTTGGCAGGAAAATATTCTCAGAAAAAAGAAAAGAATAGCCGAAAGCGTACAACACTCATTTGCTGCTGTTTTCCTGCTGCTTTTAAAAAACGAGACAAAGCAAGTAAGATAAGACAAAAGAAGAATAAAGACAAAGACAGCAAGACAGGAAATTTATTTTCAGAGGTTTTAATCCAATTTTGGCGACAATGACATCAATTACCTAATTAACGATTTCATTATTGTCTGGCCGGTAGGGAAAGATGTAACGCTATCTGTCTGCAAAAAAGGAACAAGCTGTTGGTACGTTTTTATACCAGCTAGATCGAACCCAGGGCTGGGTTTGGTTATGTCTATCCTAGTCATTCCACCCAACCCAAGTCAGAGCATCTGATTCCTCTGCAAAGATGTCAGAAGAATGGTTTAAACTGGCTTTATGGAAAAATTAGCTGCCTGTGGACTTAATGAGCTTTCTCAGCTGGTCTGACAGAGTCTCATTATTTGCCATTGTGTGTGTGTTTATGTATGTGTGTGTGAATGGACAGTGGGAGCTGTGGAGGTATGCGTGCCTGTATGCATTAGTGCGTGTAGGATCACACATTCCTATGCATGTGTGTGTCTACACATATTTGTATACGTGTGGTGCATCAGTACCCTGTGTGTGTGGTTGTGCGTGCATGTGCCGGCACTAGATGGTGACATCTCAGCCAGCTGCTAGCAGGCAGTAAAGCCTCTCGGGCGCTATTGTGTCCAGCCTAAGTCTCCTCTGGCTTTAAGGGAGACACTGCGGGGACTGTCCCTTGCCCAGGCAGCACAGTCGGGGCATTCATCTGTCCGATATGTCCTCTGTGAGCCTCTCCTCTCTCTCCTTTAGCCCAAACACAGAGACACCATTCATCAGAGCACTGCCACTCTCCACACAGACCTTTAAAACACACAGTAAATCTGAAGGCTTTCACTCAACACAACTGTGGAGATTATGTTCACACACACTGGTGTGGGCACTGGGTGTAGATGTGCATAATTAGGATCATAGTGGGGGAAGTGGGGGATCATAGCTGTAGGCTGGGTGTTGAATACCCAATTTGCTTATTATCTGTAGTGTATACTGTAAGCGGATTAGGATTTCTTTAGATTTAAAAGTTTACAAACATTTCTGTATGCTGAAAATAGTTTTTTTCTGGAGTATTATGCCTTTTGGACCCAAAACTATTAATAGATACTCTGTTTAGAAAAATGTCCTACTGCTAATCACAACACTGTGGTTTGCTCATCTCGTAAATACATTGAGTCCAACATGATTTGAAGGCAGCGTGTGTCCTGACAGGGGAGGTCTGTTAGTAATCAAACACCTGCTGGCTATCTGCTGTGGTGCATCAATCATCTTGCTTTTCTCTCACCGTTAGCTGGGGTTCGAAACTCTTGCAAACCACAGTGAACTCACAGTAGGAGAGCTGTAGACGGAGATACGGGGCGACATGGAGTGCTATGTGTTGAAAATTGGCCATTTTTCTCCTGTTCTACTACACAAAGCACAACCGCTGAATAGACAGTCACTTAGTAAGGAGTGGGGAGGGTTATGGCAGAATAGAGGAGGAGAGGTTTTGTCTTGATTAAAACTGAACTGCTCTCTCTCGCTCTTGCTCGCTCGCTCACTCTTCCTGCCATTTGCTAACAACTGTAGAGGGTTGCCAGTTTGCCACTGCAGACTATGGAGGACCTCGAGCTAAATCTGCAAGCAATGCCTTTTTATAGTGATAGTGCCGTTGGCTTACTTTGGTTTCATTAAGGGGTGATACACGTGTCATCTGGTACTGTGCCAGGCTCTATCATTCTCGTGCCAGAGAGGGAGGGGATACTGGTGCAGGGGCCAAACTGCAAATATTTGTTTAAGTGTCAAAGACCAGACCCACTTGTGGGTGGCTTTGTAAACGAGTAGACAGATGGAGTCCATGCTGTGTAAATGTGTCTGCAATGTAAAAACCAGTGGAGCTTTATTCCATAGTCATACATGCATAGACAATTAAAGAAAAGTAAATTTTATAGAAAAGTTCTATAAATAAGAACCAGTTTGTTTTTATTAGCTTCCACTACAGATGGCACAAACAGTTGGTGTACTAAATATCAGCTCCCTTCAAGTAAACAAGAGGATCAAAACCATTTATATAAAGACAAAATGTGAAATGTGATTTTCTTCTTCTCTCTTGTAGAATGTGTTGGCAAAGGCCCTCTACGACAATGTGGCGGAGTCTCCAGACGAGTTGTCCTTTCGGAAGGGGGACATCATGACCGTTCTGGAGAGGGACACACAGGGGTTGGACGGCTGGTGGCTGTGTTCCCTGCACGGCCGTCAGGGAATCGTTCCCGGCAACCGCCTGAAAATCCTCGTGGGCATGTACGATAAGCAGCAGCAGTTGCAGTTGCAGCAGGCGTCGGCTCAGCCCAGCCCAACCCAGAGCCATCTCACCCTGCCTCAGAGTGCCTACAGCAAGCCCACCCCTGCCTCCCAGTACACAGCCATGCACCCTGCCTTCCCCTCCTCCAGCTCTGTCAACTCATCCATGCCTGACAACGTCTACATGCTTCCCCCCAACCATGGCCTGTCTTCCCCTTCCAGCCTCTACCAGGTGCCCACTGGCCCTCAACCTCCACAGCCACAACCCAAAGCCCCCGCTGTGGCACAAAAGCAAGGCCAGACACAGTACCAACCCGCTTCACAGGATGTCTACCAGGTGCCACCCTCCATTAATGTTCCAGGGCAGGACATCTACCAAGTGCCGCCCACAGTAGGAGGTGTGTGTCCGGGACAGGATGTGTACCAGGTGCCGCCCTCTGTGAACCAGTCGCAAGAGATTTACCAGATTCCCCCATCGGCGGAGAGGAGCTGGGATTCTCCCAAACCCATTGGAAAGGTAAGAAAAGACTTTGTTGTGAACACATGAACACATAAAGATGAAAGTATAATATAATAAAATTAACATGAAATTAAACTGAACCATGTGTTCTTTCATAATACACATCCTGTTTGTATTATTATGAATGAAACAAATGAAAAATAGAATTGGTTACAAATATTGTTGACTTCTGAGTGTTGACACTCACATTTCCTTGTGATGGCAAACACGTGAAGTGGTGATGAGATGAATAATGAGCAGCATGAAATCATACAGAGTGAGCAGAGAAGATTGTATGGGAGTGGAGAGGGTAAAAGACAGTGATAAATAATGCAGAGGTTGATAACGGCAGTGACCGTGGCCAGCGGAGGGTGAGTAAGCATTATTTTCCAGAGCTATCTAAAGGTTGATGTTGTGGCCAGTGCTGTTCCCCTGAGAGTGACTTGCAGGACAGTCTTCGGGCACCATGCCATATGCTGGGGCTGCTGCAGCGGCGAGGGCAATGAAGTGTAAAGATGGCAGGATGAAGAGAGATGCAGCCGCGGGTCTGCTGACTGTTAGCCATCTACACCTGTCAAGTGTGCTTTGACCTGCCATCCTTAAACATCTAGACATCATGTCATGGATACTTAAAATGTGAAATGATAACATATTCTATGTTATTAGTGTGTCTGCATTATTATCATCATTTAATATTTGATATTATTTTATTAAATATCCATGTTCGTAGATGCCACTTGCCTTGGACGGCATTTCAAAGTGAAATAGTTTGTGAATTCTCCGAAGATTTTAGAGTCTTTACATTTTGCAAGCTTTTGCTCAAATGCTGAAATGCTTTGAGTTTAAAAGGCATTTGCTTTTTGTCCATCTTGTTTGTACCATATAATCATTAACAGAGTCTGTCATAATGGATAGAAAGATCTCGGCTGTGTTACAAAATACTGGAATGAGTTAGAGGTAGTTGAGAGTCATTTGGAGGATGTGTGCTGTAAACCCAACAGATGAAAGATCAATACTGATGGCAGTGACCCAGGAGCGTACAAAGCAGCCTGAATACTGCAGTAAGAGGAAAGAAAATCAGTGTGAATCAAAGCAGAAACCTTCCTGGTTTAGTGTTGTGTTGAAGCCAAAGATAATGCAATCTCACACCTGCTTCCAGAATATTTCTTGCTTTTTTGGAACGCTCTTGCAACTCTTGATCTTTGATCCCTGTTGCTATAAAGAAGTTTTAAAAGGAAGACTAAAATAGCACTTGGAAAAAAGAATTGTTTGGATAATGTCATCTGTGTTTAAAGTTTCTTTTTGCAGTGCCTGTATTCTGAAGGTTTTCTTTAAATCTGAGGTAGTTTATAAGAGATGATTTTGATGTTTGTTTTTCCTTAATGTGCTCTGGTGTGATCACTTGTCATTCTGGCCACATTTCTTCCACCACTGGCAGGTTTTCATTATGAGATAAGAGTTTTGAGCTGAGAGAGGAGAGAACGGACACACCACAGACTGAAGTTGCGTTTATGTGTGTGTTTGCTATAGCTTCTTTATTCCATTTGTTTTCTCCAGGTATTTAAAAATTCTTCATTTAAGAGAGCTCTAAAACTAAAAATTGTGGCTTCTACAGCAGCATATACTATAGATTAACAACCTCACAGCTCTATCTAGAAATGTTTATAGGTCATCGTTAAAATTCAATTCTTCTGTGGAGAAATTGAATGGGGTTTTTACTTGCGTAATCCTGCTGTGGAACACTGTAAAGCCTTTTTGGGCACTGAAGTGGTGTTTGTTGAAATGGGGAGAGTTGGGGATGGGGAGGTGGGTGTGGTTTTCTTTTTAGACATGAACAGGCAATGTTAGGACAGATTTGGGAGGAGTAATATAGTCTGTGTGAATCGGGCCTGAGTTAGGAGTGTATTATAATAAACAGATTAATGTCACACTGAAGACGTGTGCATACAGGGTGTCAACACACGACCCACAAAGCCCTAACACACTCCTTCAGGAATGTGATTCCTCCCTTGCTTTGTCCTGCCTAAATTAGTCATCATGAACTCCTGAAATCTGTGACTCAAATCAATAAAAACTCCACTGACAGATAACAACACACGCTAAACATTATACAACTGGGTCATCAACAGGTTTCAATCGAACCGAAAGCTATTTGCGTACATTTGACTTGCGAAATACGTCAGGATGTGACCTTCCCTTAGTCCACTGCACTTGCAGGAATATGATTGCTGAATACTTGTGACTCACCGCAGCCAAGACTCACCCGCCGTCCTGCTTACACATTAACCAAAGCAAGCTTATACTATCAACTCAAGTTGCACATTGACCATTAGGGTAAATAAAACTGAAGCATAAAGAAATGTTCGAGCGTAAGCTTGTTTTTCCAGTTAAGGGCCACGTGAGAGTGTTACATTAAGGGTTTGTGGGTAAGGTATTGTGCGAGGTTAAGCCCTATTATTGATGCAATAGAATGAAAGTATAAAGGAACTGCGTAGGTGTGCCTCCAGGTAATGGAAAGAGTCTTGCCTTATCTCTTTAATGGCCCCTGCTATAGGCTTTCAGTATGCCGTACACTGAGCCAGGGGTTTATTAAGGCATAGTAACAGAGAGAGAGATTGCAAAAGGTAGATTGAGATTCTGCTGGAGTTTTGACTCGCTACCTGTACTGAAAGTAAAAGCATAATCTTTGGAGATTTATTTGAGGCCGGTACTCACCTGATCAGAGGGGCAAGCAGAGGCTGGGGTATGGAGGTGCTGGGTTGGCTTATCAACAGGATCAGGAAGGCAGTGTTTGGATGAGGGAGGGTGGAGAGAGAACATTGTGAGGATACACAATGAAGGAGAACCAGAGGGATTGTGGATCTATACTGTACCTACACAGCTTTGAAATTTGCTTTTGTATTGTTCTCATTGTGTCATGAAATGTTATCAAGCAGTGAATTGCTGACCTTCTGGGGTACTGCAGGAAAATAATTATATTTGCAGGATTGTTTGAAACAACAGCTTGTGCACTTAAAAAATGTGTGCTGCCTTATATTTTTAAGTATAATCACATTGGCTTTTCAAGTGATTTCAACTTGCTATTTTACATTTTTGCCATGGATGAGCTGCTTTAACTTATTAAAATAAAAAGAAATTGCTCAACTTATTTTGATGAGTAAAATAATAAGATGAAATGATAAGGCCAATTTGATTGCTTTAATTTTTCTAAAGTCTAAAGTCTTTTATAATGCTGAGAGCAAGATGCAAAGATGATGCTCAGTTTAGTGTAGTAATTTTAATCACTAAAATTGAGATCATTTGCTTAAAGCTGCAATTCATAACTTTTGCCTCTATATCACCATGTCTGTTTAAAACATAAAATTATGTACTTTACGTGGTTTAAAGTCAAAAGACATCAGATTGACAGCTTAAATCATACATTTTTAGGCGCGATGTGAATCAGAATAAAGTAAGGAGACTGTTTCAACACTGACTTGTTATGTACTTGCACAATAACTGTTTGCTCAATAAAAGTTCCTTCTAACCAAAATAGTTACAAAATACAGCCTTAAGATCAAAGCCCAACAGTTGATCTTGTCTCTCCCCACAATTTTTGTGATATTTTTTATTTTGCAGTCTATTCACATGGATTTAGTTAAAAGTATGAAATGTCTAAAACTGAAAATAGTAACTGAACATCTCCTGTATCTCGTCCCAGACTTACATCAAGATGAATGCAGCTGGGTACTAGTGTCGATCCTGTGGGAATTTCCCTCAGTGACTGGCGAGTCTGTAATCTGCTGCTTTCTCTCCCCTCACATTCCTGAATTCTAGAATAACTCCTTTCTGCTTCCAGTCTGCCTTTAAAGCATCTCTCTCTCTCTCTCTCTCTCTCTCTCTCTCGTAGAGAATCCAGTTTATTTTCGCAGGTTAGTTTAGGTTTTAGTGAACTGGTTCAAAAAGTCATTGCTGAAATAAAATCAATATTTTGTCTTGAAATATTGTGCTGGCACTAAATTCTGATTGGATGAGTGTAACCGCCTCAAGTGGCGCATAGCTTTAATAAATGCTGCTGTTTATCAGCTGTTTTCTATTAAGTTACATAGATTACATCAGATGATACGTTATGATTTATAATTTTATTCGCATACAAAAGTTTTTACAGTTGAGCGTTTCACAAACACTTTCTATTTGGTTGAATTGATTCAACTGAATCGTTAAAAGCATAACAGATTCAAAAGAGCAAGATTTGTTTGAGAATTGGACATCTTTGCCAAGTACACATTTAGTTCTCTCTCTCTCTCTCTCTCTCTCTCTCTCTCTCTCTCTTTCTCTCTCTCTCTCTGTTTCTCTGGTTTCTTTCTTTCTCCCTGAACAACTGTGAATAATGAATAGAGAGCTCTTAATGGATGTTTAAACAGTCTTGGTTCCCCTCAGGTGCATTTGTAAGACTGTAAGTTTGTATCTCTAGGCGTTTGTGAGCTTTTAAAGCCAGATTGTCTTGTTGGCCTCACGTCGCAGCTCATCTCAGTGAAGCATCGGCTGCGGCAGGAGTTCTGCGTCTCAGCAATGCTTCATTACTTTCCCCTCAGACTGCACATGCTGACTCTGAATCAGCAGATATTCACCAGCAGTCTCCTGTACACATAACGTGCAGCGAGCGGGTCAAGAGACAACATGGCATCCATTACAAACGGCGTGTCTGGGCTCGGCACAGCGGCTGCAGACTTCCTGTGATGTGGCTCTGGCGGATGAGAGAAAAAAGAAGTAGACTGAAGAAGAAAACAAGTGCTGATCCTGTGTTACCCTTACAGCTGCAGCAGATACAGGAAGTATTGTGATGACTGGGTTCGGCTCTGATCGTGCTGTGCATCTGCTCCACTGATGTGCTTTGAGTTTTGAGTTTCATGACCTGGGTTTAGGAGGTTTACGTTTCACAGTTTACACATTTGTTTTTATCCAAAGTGCATTTAAGCTATTTTGTATACGTTTTTATCAAAATGCGTTTCCTGGAAATTGAACCAACAATCTTTGAAATGCTCTACCAAGATAGCTAATATTACTAAGCAGTACTGAAAAACATTTGATTTCATAATAATGTAACTTTTCCAGGTAAAAGCTATGAAAAAGTAATGCAGTTGTGCAACAAACCACTATAGCGCTGTTTATGTTACATTTATATTATACACAGTATTAAAAAATATAATTGATAGTAGTGAATCGAATCATTCAGACATTCACATTTGATGTGCTTTGCTTATGTTACTGCTGCCCATCACTATGTTTTCAAGTCAGTTATATAGATTATTTCTAGTTACCTGTATTGTGTTAATATAACATTACGTTTTTTAATTTGCCCCTTAAAAAGCCTTTTTGGACAGCTTGACTACAGTTTAATTTCTTATGATGGGTAAAGTACACTTCTGTCTTTAAGTGCACATCACTGTTGGACAATCACCTTCAGCCTTCGTCCAACCTCGGGAGATCTTCACTGAGTCTGTCAAAAGCAGTGAGGGGACAAGGTCTTGTAACCTTGATCACACACAGTCAGTTAACTGTTAGTGTGCAACAGAAAACGTAGAGATCTGTGAGTGTGTGTGTGTTGGAAGAGTTTTTTCTGGCACAGTTTCCTCCATTACCTGCTGTGGTCTCATTTTCTGCTCTGACAGCGAGGGGACAGGAGATTGACAGGGGACGGAAACAGAGGAAAACGTGAGAGAGAAAACAGAGCATCGTGACAAAATTAGAGGGGACACAGCGCTTTGAGCAATAGTGGCGGGTGGAGCTGCTAGGGGAGGTTATGGGTTCTCATGCAGAGCTGTAGACTGTGTCCTGTCATTAACGTCACCACATAGCCAGCAGCAGGGAAAGGAGGGAGACGGGGCCCTCAGCATAAACAGCACATCACTGTGAGCCTTTATTTTGTGCTCCAGTGGCCTTCATCAAAGGGCCGGAATATCACAGGGGGCCATCGGGTTCACTTTGTGCGCCAGGGAGTTGAAAGGACTGAAACAACACAGATCACAGGGAAGAACAGGGGCCTAATGGAGCCGCAAACTCATTTACTGAATCTTTAAACACACGCCGTATGTCTTCTTCTGAGGAGTACATATGACCTTTGCCCTCCGTGAATGTTTCAAAGACTAGTGAGATGTCACACTGCATACTGTCTACATGGGCAGCTGCCTTGTAAGACATCTTAACACGCGACATATTACTAAGCTAATGACAGGATACAATTACACAAACATTGTGTAAAACAACAGTTTTTTACATTTCTCTCATCTTTTTTCTGCATCAAAAGGTTGTGGGTTTGATTCCAAGGAAACACATACTGATAAAAATGTATACCTCTTGAATCCACTGTAAGTCACTTTGGATAAAAGCATCTGCCAAAGGCATAAATGTAAATGTGCTGAGCTGTGCAATGCATTGTGGGACTACTTTAGGATATGCTTTAAACAAGGTAATATCCATCACAATTAATGTGCACACCTTTTGCATATCAGGAGCACGTCTGGTAGGCTTTGGACCAGCATGTTGCCGTGTTCATTACGCTCTTCGTATTCATATATGTGCCTTTGAGTTGGTTTAAAGGAACCCCAGTGTCAGATTTTAATTGGCTCATGAAAAAGCTCTCACCAGCACCACAGGCTAAACTCAGCGGTCACCATTTAAACCATCTCTGTGAAGTTTTACCGTCATTCCCTCAAGGTCAGAGATTAAAGAGGGAACAGGAAGTTACAGCTACTTAACGTTTTGAAGTGAAGTGTTATGCAAAAGGCTAATATTTATCATCACTGATGTTTATGCATAATTGTATATTGAACTAAGTGAAAAAAACACTTCATGGCTAAATTTGCTAAATGATTTCTTTTTTCATCGTCTTTCTCATCGCACAATGGTCTCAGACTGACTAACCTTTGATCACTGGCCACAGGGACGGTGTGGTCTCCAAGGAGACATACTCATCACAGTCTTATTAATAGGTACTGTGGACAGGTCTGAGTGTTGTGTTGCCAGGAGAGCAGAGGAAGTGTTTGTGCATATACCGTTTCAGTTACACTTGCATCTAGCATCAAAAAGAAACACGAGAGAAGGAGGAAAGAGTAGCAAGATGAAACCGAGAATTGAAATGCAAAAACATAAAGGCACCAAGACAATATCCTGAGCTGTTTTGAATAAATGTGTTTTAAGCTTAATGTAGGTAAATTGTTTTTGCAAAGAGAAAAACAAAAATGATTTCCGATAGAAAGAAGAAACAAGGGGAAAAAATGAACTTTGAAACAAACAGGAGGAGACAGAATGATGTTTTTTCAGTATGCTCATCACTGATATGAATATCAATGAGTTCAGTCAGCAGAACGAGCGGAAAAGACAGTTGACATTTTTGATTGATGATGTTGGAGCTTTGGTGGGCTTAATGGTTAGCATGTAAGCATGGGTTTGAATCCTGCCCGCATTGTGCCCTCTTTCCCCAAAAGTAGCTTAAACTTAAAAGTTTAAAAGTTTTAAACTTAGACCAGTAGTAAAGGTGATGAAAGCACCATTTACAAGTTAAAACAGAATGTAATGTTTAAAGGTGGGAGGTAGGACAGATCACACCCAGCTCAATAATGTGAGGCATGTGTCAAGGGCTGTTGGGGCTTTTACTGGGGCTCTGTGTGGATTAGTACCAGTGGCCTCTCTGTCTCCAGGAGCCCGTCTGGCCTCCTGCCCCACCAGCCATCCCAACACACCCTCACACATGGCATGTGACATGTGCCACATGAAACTGGCCCCCAGCAAAGCTCATATTTACACTCTTGGAGCTCATTAGCCACTGATTGACTCCGCAGGCGTGGATGGGTGTATTGGCTATAAGTCTTATGATCTGGGTCACCACAAAACCCTTGAAGTTTTGTATTTAATTTAAGATGTGCTTACTACTTGATTCTGGTTGTCATATTTTCATGCCTCCCCCATAATTATTCACAATACTATTTTTGTATTTTGTCATATTTTTGTCTTTGTCTTATGTCTGTGCTCAGTATTTATCTCATTCACAACCCATTCATACTTTAAGATAAATTATAACTTATCATCCATGTTGCTGTAGATTCAGTGATGCTGTTTTTAATTGCAGTGTATACACAGATTTCAAACCATTCTCACATAAAACAGTCTTTACAAACAACCAATGTCAATGCTTCAGGACATCATTCATATTTACATAAAACACAAAAGGGATTTGGGCAAAAATGCATGCAGCACATCTGCAGATGTGCCCAGGGGGGAGGCTGTTCTCTGTGGGATAGCAAGCACGAGTGTGTATATGTGTGTCCCCACTGGCATCGCATCAAATCACACAGCCCAGCTGAGCTCTCCACAGCCCGTACTCGCAAGATCACAGCTGTAGCCTGGAGATGCTATCACAGTGATGGACATCTTTCACCAGGGCATGTGTGGCATGCAACGTGACAGTAACCTGTATTTAAAGCATTATTGTAGATGCAGACCCACCCTTCCATAAAATGCTGGGAAGGGATAGGTCCATCAAAGTGATGGACTTTGAAGGAGAGGTCAGGTCTGAACAGGTCATATGAACCAGCAACAAATAAAGTTTGTGTGATCTCTGCAGCATTAATAAGTACAAGCCAATTGCCTGATGGCAGAGCACATGTTCTCATATGTTGCATGGTGGCACTTATGCCACCCACACCCCTTAGGTGTTCATATAAAAAGTGCAAAGCGAAGCCCCTTCAAAAATATTTATATATATATATTTAATCCAATTAAAAATTCACACACATGCAGAGAACTCTTGACCTGCACCCCCTACACATGCAGTAAGGAGGACAGTTCGCTCCAGATGGTCAACATGAGAGGAGTGGTAGGAGGCAATGGGGGGTAATTTATATGCATGACCACTTATATAGATAAAGAAGTTATGTGTGAAGTTATGTGGAAAGCTCATTATGCTCCAGGCTTCTGAGTTATTCATGGCACAGACTGCACTGAATCAAAGCCAAGCTTAGGGTCAACTTTACCAAGTCTAACTTTACTAAACTAAAACAACCTTGAATAAAAACATTTTTGAGATAATTTGGACACTGTTTCTGTGCTACAGTAAAGTTGGAAAACAAAATGAATGGCCTGTGTGGAATGTGAGACTGAATGGAGTTAGGTTTATCAGATCAATTTCTGTTTCATATTACGTTAAAATAATTATTCATGTTGGTTTGAGTTGGAGTAATGCATTGTAACCTCCGACCCGTAACATTTGTGAGACTGAGGAATGAAAAAGATTACAAGGGAATTTAAAAGAGCTTTAGAGGGAAATTCTCAGCATGATGTTTTTAAGAGCACAGGTCCAAAAATATGTACAGTTGAGCAGAAAAACAGACAAAGAGCTTTGAGAAAAATCAAGAATTTATATTAAGAAATCCATTTTTTTCATGTCATGATTAAATTTTCTTTCAAGCATGCATACTTAATGCAGCCAATAATATCATCAGCAGTCTCTGTGGTCTCCAGGTTCCAGCAGCAGGTCTTCAGCCATAGCTGGCAAACATGCATTAAAATGAGCGAGATCAGGGAGCCAGGCTTGGCTGTGTAATGTCTTCAGCAGTCTTCGGCCGTGCTCTTTAGAGTTGTGGCATGTGTCATTGTGTCGGCTGGGGTAAGGAGGTCACGGCTCGTCATTGCAGCAGGGGGTACGTGGACTTTTGTAAAGCAATCCTTACAATCTGTCCCTCTCTTCAGGGCTGAACCTAATGGCCGTATAGCTGCTGTGATTGTGACTTCTGGCCAGCTGTCATGACGTGGGGCAGTGCAGTCAGACGGTCACCGCTCCCCATTGTTTCCATCCACAACAGGGAGTGTTTTTCTCTTTGTGACATCATCATTACAGGCATTTAGCCCCACCCCCCCAGAGATTGTTGTGACAGCTGAAGGCTCGGACACACCCACCCTCTATGACCAAAGCCTTTCAGCTGTATTGATGAGGGGGTAAGAGCAGTCTACCATGTGTCCATCCCTGTTCCCCAGGGCAGCACTCATTGATAATTCACATCATTGATCGATGTTAGTTTACGACCGACCCTTCAGAGCCTCTCAGCACAATGGAGTGACCAGGCTATTACTTAATGCTAAGCACAAGTCATGGAAGCACATTAAACAAGAAAATGTTGATGTTAATATAAAATATGATCTATAAACAGTCAGTCAGAGATGGTATGGTTTTGTAAAGCATCTTGGAATAAGATTCTTGAGGTTAAGGAATATGCAAACATGGATTCAAATGAAGAAGATTCAGACTTTGTTAATCTTCACCGTTGTCAATGTGAGAGGTAGCAAAGGTCGTGTACGTGTGGATGTGTCAGATGAAACACCTGCGCAGCAGTCTTAATGTGTGTGAAAGTGTACAGCAGCATGGAGAAAGCACCCATTTACCACAGCAATGTCGGTGAGAGGTCGTGAGGGAATGTTCTGGAAAAAAGGTTGCAGGGGTTGCAGATGTGTCACAGGGTTTCTCCAATATCACACTTTATTCTAGCAGACAAAAATATGAACTAATTTATTATAGAATGTATAACAAAAGGGGCAAGAATCAGGCATAAGGTGAAGGTTAGAGAAGAGAGACAGAGAAAAGAGACAAAGATGAGAATTACCAGTGACAGATTGCCAGCTTTCTTTAATGAGAACGGCTTAATTGGATGTTAGCGGGATGTGACATGTAAAGTGACAGGCTGTGAATAGGAGAGTAAATATTAATACAGGATTCATTTGCTTAGCATCTCATTTCTATCCCTGTTTTTTTATTTAGCATCTTTTATGCAGGGCAAGCGTTACAAAATGCTGTGAAGACAGTATACTGTAGTTCCTTTTTACGTGTGAGCACTTGTGCTTTCCATTGTGCTTGTCTTGTCGTCTCGTGCCTGGTTACCATAGTCACTAGATTTAATCTAACAAAGCATCAACGCTTCACAAAGAAAAGCTCCATTGGAGTCTGTGTGGTTAATCAGACTGCTCTGCCCTTTCTCACAATGAGAGAAGACTCTGATTTACTGATTTGTTGCGAAACGGACTGAATCCAAACCTCCTGAGAACCTGCGGTGGACAGCACACATCTCAATCTAAGTGACAGGAAGTAGACTCTGACCCCATCTACTACTGCTATGTCACATGACCGCTGCTAGATCACTATACACTGGTGTAAAATATCACATTTCACCCCCCCCAACCCCTTATTATACTACCATGATGTATTTACATCTTTTTGTTTTCACATTATAATTTCAACATTACAATGGGATGTTTTGCATTACATGTAATTATCATTAAAATAAAAAAAATGTTAATTGTCATCTGATATGAATGAAAATTAAAATTCTTATTTCTTTAATTTGGGAGTGAAATATTACTTGGACATGTTCTGCAACATTTACCACTGTATTAGAATGGTTCACTGATTTTAACCACTGTGTGCGTATATTTATGATGTATGTGAGTATCTCTTGTTTGGTATGCGAGAAACGACACCCATATGAAGGCTGGCACGATGTGTTCCTATAGACACTGACTGGTGCGAATTGATAGAGAGAGAATGGGAAGGAGAATAAAAGACCAAATAATCTCATTAGCCCAGTGTTATGAGTAATGGCCAGTTACTGGCATCATGCAAGGAATAATGAAAACTATGTGAATGAAGCACATTTCTTAATGTCTTGTGTATCTGCAGATAATTTGCAGAATCTGAAATATATTTTCATTTATTTTGCATGTTCTTTCTTTCACCCATTTCAAAATCATCTCAATGTGTTGTGATTGGTATTATGTCTCAGGCATATACAAACATGGGGTCATTGCTTGTTTTCATTTCCCATGCTCACGAGGTTGACACAATCCTGGAAGCGTCAGGCAGAAGGTAAACAGGCAGACAAAAGGACAGCCCATGTTCCCACGGTGACCTTTCAGGACCCCAGATTTGTTGTAGTAGTGTCTGCTGTGTTAACCCAGTATAAAGGGACTATCATGGCGGTTTAAGATTGTCTAATAAGAGTCTTTATCCTCCATACTCTCTGTGAGTTAACTCGTCTCAGAATATGCCCAGAGCGAATCTAAAATGGGTCATTAATTCAAACAGACCCATGCAATTATCTTACCCTCTCTCCGTTTTTCCTCTCTCACTCAGGTGGTTGTTCCCACACGCGTTGGCCAAGTATATGTGTACGATACAGGGAAAAATGAACAGGATGAGTATGACGTCCCTAGACACCTTCCACCTACTCAAGACATCTATGACGTGCCACCCACCCGTACCCAATACAACCAACAGGTAATACATCAATCTTTCTTTCTTTCCTTTTTTGTCTTTCTGCATTTCCAAACTCCTGTTGGCTCGATGATTTCATGCCTATTTTTAGATGAGGTCATGCATTACTCGCAGTGGAAGTAGATATTTTAATGTCTGGAGGCATTTCAAAAAGAGGGTCAGCGGTGTGTGTGTGAAGCAGAATTTTTCAAGTCTGCTGTGTGTGTATTGTGTATATATGAGAGAGAATGTACTGTCAGCGAGATCAGTCGTTCAGTGCCGCACACTGCAGTGCACACACCCCTGAGGCAAAGACAGACAAAGCCTGGCTCACAGCAAAGGCCACGCATACCCAGACCATTCCAATGCACACATGCAGCCTGCAGCACAGCCGTGAAAAGCAAGAGCGCAATAAAGCGAAAGAAACATGGATGACAGCACAGATCTCAGCACATCTATAAAAAGTGTTGTTAAGCGTTACTGATGGAGTTGTGGGGGTAGAGATGGAACAAAAAAAGGGAAGGAAACGCTGTTGTAAATAGCAGAAACAGACAAAACAGAAGAGATGAGTGAAGGGACAGCACTAATCATATAACAGTGTGTCCAGCAGAACTAATGCAGCATGGGATGCATTTAATACACAAACACAAAAGTCCTACGCACACACTGCATTTTCCACTGTCACCTCAAACCGCTCTAAATCTTCATCGTAACGAATCAACTTCCATACCGAGGAGAAGACGACACGCTTTGGTTTAATCAAACAGGGCTGGCACACAGCCTAGTAGTTGTTCGATGGGAGATTTTGGTATTCATGGTTTCTTCTGCTTTTCTCGCAGGCTCTCCTGGGGGCATACACAACAGATTGAGACCCATTGTTTGGGCAGCATTATAAATGCTAATGGATGTTTGTGGTGGAGTGTGTGTGTGTTTCTACAGTGCTGATAGAAGGGTGTAATAGTAGACAGGCTGAGATGACTTGTACAAATCAAAGACATTAGGATTTTACTGCTTCTTTAGTAGTTTGTTACTTAAACTGTGAGTTATGTAAATCAGGGGTTTTATATGTCTCCTGGTTGTTCACAAATGTTTCGGGTTTACACACACACACCTCCATTTCCATTATCTCACCACAATGTGGTCATAGAGACATAATCGCATTTTTAATTAAAATTACCAGATGCATATTGAGCATGAAAGTGTTCGCTGTGTATGAGAAAACAGACACTTTTCTGTTATAAATTACAAGGATTATTGCTGTGAGCAGGCGTTTATGTCATCAGGAGCTTTTTAGAATAATAAGACAATTTTTCTCGTATCGTTCTTATTAAATTGTCGGTTTTTGCTGACAGACTCACACGGGCTTATTTCCTGTCTGATGTGCCAGTAATGAACACTGGTGCTTGCAGGTGTTTTGCTGTTTATCAGTAATACTAGACATGTAATGTTTTATTAGTCAGTACATTTTTAGTGATATAGAGTCACGTGACACTCTGTACAGCTGCTTTAAACTTTAGATGTGTAAAAACTGTTACTATACAGAAATTCTGTGTACACTTACTTTCTCTAAAACAAATTTAAACTTATCAGTTTAATCCAAATTTCCCAACCTCATTTCACTACATATAAGATGCAGTAGTGGAAAAATAACCCTTTTTTTTACTAGAGCTGTAAAACAGTTATAGGGTTTTAATCCTTTGCTAAAATCCAAGTTTACAGAGCTGTAGCTTATTGTGTGTACTGTTTGTATGTATGTGTGATATTTGATATTTAAGTTATCAGATGTTTATCTTTTATGGCAGGAAGTCTCATGTTCTGAAACTAAAAACAATGTTGTTTGTTGTAGTGATAAGATCACATATAGCTGTGTGGTCATGTGGTGGAGGGCTCACATAGCTATACTTACGTATATACTTATGTTGCTAAATGCTCAATAAATACCTAGCCACAAATAACTTTCTTTACTGTCACCTATATTCAGCATCTCAACATAACCACAGAACCATTAGACAGGTAGCAGAAAGAAGAAATAGGAGGTTAAGGTTGAGGTCAGCATCTCTGCAGCCCTCCTGATCTCCTCCAGCTGTGTGTCTTGGGTCGTGCAACTGTAATCGCTTCAGATCGTGCCTGTGTGTGTGTGTGCACGTGGTTATTTTGTTCTCGCTTGTACCAGTTTAGCTGCAGGCCTTTTTGGATATTTATATCAGATGAGCACATTCTGAAACTGAAGTGATGAGCAGGCATGCTTTGCACTGTTTGTGTGTGTTGGTATGTGTGACAGGATGTGGGGCTCTTGAGTGGGAGTCGTATCACGAGTGCCAGTGTTCCCTATGACCCCCGTTCATCCAAATGCCTCAATAATAGCCCAAATGTTCTGCTACATGCTCAAACAGGGGAGAGAAAAAACAAAAATATGTAGAAGAAGGTAGAGAGGAATTAGAGGCCCTGGGGTCTAAAATAAACAAAACAGAGATAGACAGAAACAAATGCATAGCATTGAATCAGTGCTGCAGCAACATTCAATCAAGATTTTATTAGTTCATTCATTGCCAAGAACTTGCAGCTATTGTCTGTTTTCTTTTAAAAGGTGTTTTCTTTGCTTTTCTGATTAACTGTATTTATGCACTGAAAGTGTATTTAAGTCATTTATTTACCTTATGCAAGTTTGCAATCCAGTCAATTAGATGTTCCGTGTTTGTTTCTGTTATTGATTTGACTCTGCTTTCTATCTCTGTGCCACAGGTGTACGATACTCCCCCGATGGCAATGAAAGGCCCACCCAGCAGAGATGGACAGGAGATCTATGACACACCACCCAGTGTGGACAAGAGTCAGCTGCTCTACCAACAAACGGTAACACACAAATCAATTACAATGCAGTCTTACGTATACCTTTCATTTAGCAATTATTAGCAGACATTTTATGCCTGATATTGCAAAATGACATACGTGTTACAAACATAGTGTTCATTTAGTTGTAAATAAATTAGTTCAGTTATGAAGGTACATGGCTCATTTTTAGTGAACTCATTGTTCCTCTTTACAGGTATATGACATTCCTCCATCTGTCAGCAAAGATGTTCCAGATGGTCCAATCAGAGATGAAACATATGATGTTCCTCCTCACTTTGCGAAGATAAATCAGAATCAGTCCTATCTGTCTCAGATCCCTGGAGGTCCAGAGCCTCCCATACCAGAAGACGTTTATGATGTCCCTCCTCCTCAGCTAATAGGAAAACGCCAGCCTGAAGGCCAGGAGATCTACGACATCCCCGCCAGTTTGCGCAAGAGCGGCCCACAAGACCACCACCCCGCAGATGTGTACGACTTTCCCCGTGAACGCCCGGCGGGAGAAGAATCGAATGACTACATTTACGACGTGCCTCCGCAGGTGGTGCGTGATGCCGCGGCCACCGAGGAGCTTACAGTCAGCTTCAAACGACTGTCCGCGTCCAGCACGGGAAGCACACGCAGTAACCTTTCCACATCTTCTCTGGACATGGTGCCGGTTCGAGACTCTTCTGGGCCTGGCCGCCTCCTGCTTCTGGATCTGGACCAGGCCATGGAGCGGTTGTCCCGTTTACAGCAGGGTGTGGAGAGCTCCGTGTCCCTCCTCATGTCTTTCATCAGCGGGAACTGGCGTAGCCCCACTCAGATGGAGTCCAACCTCCCCGCCATCAGACAGGCCGTGGACCGCATTCGAATGGCTGTCAGAGACCTCCTGGAGTTCGCCAGGGGTGCGGTGGCCAACGCCACACAGGCCACCGACCGAACGCTGCAGACCAAGCTGGGCAAGCAGTTGCAGAAGATGGAGGATACCTTCCAAGGTCTGGTGAAGTACATTCAGGCACTGGACTCCCTAGGCTGGTCCCCCGCAGCCCTGATGACACCCCCTGCAGGCACGGGTGGGGACGACTTAGACCGGCTGATCATGTGTGCCCGTGGCGTGCCAGATGACACCAAGCAGTTGGCATCATTTCTCCATGGCAATGCATCTTTGCTCTTCAAACGGACAAATAAGCAGCAGCAACTGCCGTTGCCACCCGTACCGCACACCGGTGAAGTGCTAACCAATAACAATAACATCTCAGCTTATCAGTCAGGCACGCCTGAACGGGCTAACATCCAGTCTCGCCCGCTACCGTCTCCTCCGAAATTCACGACTGAGGGAGAGGCTCCAGACAGACCCTATGAGACCACAGAGGAGGGCTGGATGGAGGACTACGACTATGTGCATTTACAGGTACAGGAATCATCACTAATATGTGTTTGTTTACAAACATGACATAAATATAAGTTTTAAATAAGCGCATTTAAAAGTCACATGACCTGCAGCTTGCACACCATCATACTCATGCACATTCCTGACAAAATACTCATATGTTGAGCATTTGTACCTTTTGCCAACCCCCCCGCATGCATGCATATTTGTGCATGTTTACTTTGGTTCCATATTAAGAAGTGAGAACCAAGTGTATCTTCTCAAACATCACTGTGATCAATGGTCTCTATACTCTCCCTATTAAGACTCTATCTGTAGAGCCTGCTGTGTCGAGCTTCAGGCTTTACATCAATCACTCTGAAGTGTGCAGGCCTGCCTTTCCTTAAAGCACACATACATCTTATTTTGGTACCAGCTGTTGCACATCTAATGTGTGGGACTGTCCAAACCTCCACTAAAATAGCTCAACTAAGATAAATTCAGTTTAGTCACAGATATTTCTTAATCTTTTCTACAGCTGAAAATGGGTAAGTTTGACTGTGGTGTTTTACTGCCCCCTGTTGGTCTGATTGGAAATGACACAATATGGGATAATATAAAAATGAATAGATGAATAATATAAAGAGAAGAGATGTAGTACAGTACTACACTGTAGTAGCATATAAATATGAACCACATTTATGCATACATGGTACATGAATTATTTATTAAAATGCATTTGCACTTTGTATTTTAGGGTAAAGAAGAGTTTGAAAAGAACCAGAGGCAGCTGTTGGAAAAAGGGAGCATGAAAAAAAATAAAACCCTGCTGGAACAGCAACAGGTATATTGTTATAACATAACATATATTATATAAATATAACATATATTTGGCTTATATTAAATGCAGGTTATTAAATATTATTCTCTCTACCAGCTAAAGCAGTTTGAAAGACTAGAGCAAGAGGTCTCCAAACCAATCAACCATGACATTATGGGCTGGACCCCGCCCTCTCACTACCCACAGACACAGCGCAGTAAGCTGTCTATGGGTGACCGGCAACTGCTGCTCTTTTACATGGAGCAGTGTGAAGCCAACATCACCACGCTCACCAACGCCATCGACGCTTTCTACTCCTCCGTCAACAACAACCAGCCTCCCAAGATCTTCGTCGCCCACAGCAAGTTCGTCATCCTCAGCGCCCACAAGCTCGTGTTCATCGGGGATACGCTCTCCAGGCAAGCCAAGTCCCCCGAGGTGCGCACCAGGGTGGCCCAGCACAGCAACACGCTCTGCGAAAAGCTCAAAGACATTGTGGTTAGCACCAAAACCGCAGCCCTGCAGTATCCGTCACCGGGCGCTGCCAGAGACATGACGGAGAGGGTGCGGGAGCTTGCAGGCTGCACCCAACAGTTCCGCATGGCGCTCAATCAGTTACTGGCTATGTGAGTCCACAGGGGTGCATGGGCCCTGGGACAGTACAAGCACAGAGCCTTTTTAAGACTCTTTGGACAAACATACCCCATACCATGAGCTTTTTATTTTCAAAAAGGACAAAACTGATAAATGGGCAGAGCCATTGGTTGTAAATTAATCATTGTAAATATTTAAGTTGCTGTATGTTGGGGATATTGTAATGGGAAAACGCAGATGGTGGAGGAACCTTAGTGTTGTTTTTTCAAACGGGGAGGAGAAAGAGACGGAAAATATCTAAAAATTAGTTTTAAGACATTATGCATTATTATGGCTATACTGTAATTATTGCTCTGATTGTTATAATTGTCATCATTATTATTATGAGATGTTGACTAAAGGTGTTTTAAATTTTAATTGTGTATGTAGACGTACAACCATTTTCCAACAAGAATCAGCATTGGAGGCTTTTTAATGAATTATGCCTTGCTGGAAGCAAATATGGCGCTGATGTTTATCCTCTTGTTGTTGCTGTTTTAAAGTGTCTAGGACAGTTTCAACACAAAGCATGCTGGGAGTAAGCTGACTGGCAGACAGAATAATTATTCTTATTATTTACTATGACACTGTGGTTGTGGCAAGATATTTTAACTACACATCTCATTGCCTGAGTTGACAATGATTTTTTTAACCAGACATGCCAATTTTAAGTGGTTAAAATCTATGGAAAAAACATCAGTAACAATTGTTTAAAAAAAATCATGATATAGTGTTGGTTCCCTTTATTTTTAAGAATTGTTTTATGGATGGTTACAGTTCCTCACATTACCCCTTTGGCATGTCCTATGCTAGTCTGAAAAAGTTTCATTGTTTTTTATTTGATTATGATCTAAAAAAGAGGAAATTTCGGTCATGGGTCGTCCTTTAACATAAAGCTGATAGAGCCATTACCTGCTGGACAGGTGCAATGTGGCAACAAGGTCCTTGATTTCATTTATATCCTGACAATTTATTGTACAGTTTCTGGTCAGGTTTTTGAGAAGTATTTTAGAATCTCCTACCTTTGACATCCATAAAGACTGAGGCATTCAGTGCACAAATGTAAAATAAACTTAAAACCAGCTTGTGTAAAACTTCTCATCTGTTGCACTGCATTGACTATGTAGTATAGTCTCTCATCTGTTTAAAGAGCAGTTGTGAACGCAGTGGCCACGATGAGTCTAAATCACCTCCCTCACTGTGTCTCTATCTCCCTGTTGGTTGTATTTTAAAATTAAGAATATGTGAGACAAAGTAGTTTAATGATACATATTAAACTTTAAGTACTACAACATGTTGTTGTGCATATAGTCGAAATCTTTATCCAGTTGAAAAAAGAAAGAAAAAAGCATTTATGCCAAATGGTGACCTGATATATGTTGTACTGTTATTCTGTTCTCAAATCTGTGTTTAAGGATTTGAATGATATTGGTATATATATGTTACTGTAAATTGCATAACTGGAAATATATGTTTAATATATTTTCATTAAAAAAATAAATTTCAGTCCAGCTTGCCAATCAAGTTTGTAATGATACAAGACTTACTAATATGGCATTGGACGAAGAGCACCTTCATACCTACGCTTACGTTTCCTGACGTGTGGAGGGCGTGGCCATTGAAGATGGGCGTGGCAGCTGTGAGTAGTAACTGGTTAGAAAACTTTAATGGTGAGGTGGCGGATAACAACAGACGGTAAATATACAAACACAAAACAACGAAAAATTACGTTGATATGCGGTTTGCTGCTAGCAATTTACGTATTCACCCTCCTCGTCAAATTTCTGTTTACAGTATTTGTTCTCTGTCTTACCTCTGTACTATTTTAGGCATAAAACGTGACGGGTGCTTTGGAGTGACACTGGCACACATCAATCCACGTTGTGAAAGCGTGACTGAATATAGCATATAGAGACTCTGTAATATACCGCAGATAAGCTGCAAAATGAAGCTTAAATTAATGTTTCACTCATGAACAATGCTAACGGTTATTACGACATTACTTCGCAACAGTAACAGTACTAACTCGAGTGAACTTTACATTTACATTTAGCTGACGCTTTTAGCCAAAGCGACTTACAAATATTATGAGACAATGAAGCGACACATCAAAAGCGGCAACAATAGTACTAAGAGGTGCTTTCCTAAGTTTACAATGTTTTGCACTTTAGACGTCTAATTACTATTTTTCATTATAATAATATATTATTATTAATCCATTATTTTGACTGGACTTTTGTCCGTTTAGCTATAGGCACTTACCACTAAAACGACTCTTAAAACATCAGTTAAATACCAAAAAATGTAAAAACGCATTCGTGTTGATGATGAACTCTAAATTACAATGCTTGTTTTAAAATAGTTCAATCTTATTTTTTACCTCCGATTCCATTTTCCAACGTTAGTGCAAAACAACCTTTCAATGCACTAAGACTACTTTATCAAGATATCTGATAAACTGTTGAAGAAAAACTGTTAAAAAAGACAGAAACAGCATACGAGTAGTTGATAAATAAATATGTCATAAGGTGTGACAGCAAAAATAGCATGAGAGCTTTATCTTCATTGCTGGAGTTACAAATAGGATGAGAAAGATTTTTGTTAATTGTTAGGTTTTTTCAACATTTTTGTTATGTCACACCATAGGACAAACTACCCATATATTGTTCTGCAAAAGATCTCTTATAGTCTTAAGGCGATGCATCAAAGTCAAACAAAAATTGTACTTTAAAAAAAATAAGCCGGTACACAATATATAAGTACGGACAATATGAATTAATGTAGTGCAACCAGCAACTGTTATTACAATAGCTGAATATGAATACACAAAGCATGTAAATACTTTACTTTTACCAACAGTTCTAAGCTTAATGCCAAATACCACACAATAATAGGCTACAAAAGAATAAAGAGAAACATACAATCTCACAGATAACAATTTATTATAAAAAAAACATGGTCAAATATACAAAGCTTAAAACAAAAACAAAGTCACTGTTTTGTAAAGACACAATGTCCACTAGCTAGTCAAACATAAAAATGTAGTTACTAAATGAAAATGTTTAATAAAGAACAGACAGTGATGTATCTATGGAGAAATAATACGCACACGTTTCAATGTGATTTAGAGCAATGACTGAAAACAGGACAGGAAGTGGGAGACTGAAAATCCTCATCACTTCATCAATCACCCCTCTCATTCTCATCAGACTGCGCTCACAGAGACAGCCCATGGTCGTGACTTAACCTAATGCCTCTCAGTTGTAGATGAAGTTAAATCTGTGAAGAGGAAAGAGCAGGTTAGCCACAAAATGTATGCAACTTCTTTTGTAGTGGATAAGAAGTTGAAGTACATGATAAGAAAGACACAAAGTAAACTTTTGAATGGTTGTGTTTGATTTAGATGAACAAATATATATACATACACATATTATAATATACATATACAATTATACATATACAAATGATAAAGAAAACACAATTTATAGTGTATTTAAGTTTTCACAATATTGATACAAAACATGCCTGATTTCTTTACATAATCTGCCAGAATTCCTCAGTTTAAAACATGCAGAAATACAAAGTATTATCTCACCTGCTGAGTAATTGTGGAAGACTGGATATAATGGGGCCATAACCAGGAGCATTGTCATAAAGCTCAAACAATGGGGCGGCCACCAGCTTGTAGTTCTTTGGCACTGCAAACAATGCTAAAGACACACAATGGTTAAGTAGTATAATTACTTGATACTAAAAGTGTGTTAATAGAGGAAACAGAACATTTCCATCATACCTTTCTCCTGCAGCTGTACTAGGAAAAGCTTCTTATGTTCCTTAGGCTTAGTGATGTGTGCTGGAATGTAAGGATACTGTTGAAAGAAATAAGACATAAGTTTAATCTGGTTGTTATTCCAGTCAATTAACTGCTATAAAATGGAAATTTTAGATTCTCTTTACACAATATTTACATTTATTCATTTAGCAGACGTTATTCATTTAGCAATATAGTGCTGCTGTTAGATTATGTACCTGAGGTGGTTCGAAGTTTGGCCGCCACCAGTTCCCGATACAGTCATCAATTACCCAATCCTGTTTCACCCCATCTTGACGCCCCAAAATCTGATAAAACATTTAGTTTAGTTTAATTATTCTGTAAAGTAACATCTTCTTTTACTGGGTTTCATTATATATATATATATACTTTGTGATGTAACACAATATAATACAAACTATAATACTTATTGTAGTACTTGTGTAATAGTTGGAGGCCTTCACACTTTAAGTGTTAAAAATGTCTTCCATTCAAAAACAGTTTTAAATAATTTAAAAAACAACAATACCTCCGTCATAAGTCGCTTTAACCCTTCCACCTCATCTTCTCCAGGGTTCAACTCACCACCAGGACTGTAAACATAATATATATAAAATAACTGTAATGCTTGCAAATGCATCACACAAAATTAGGATGGAAACAATAACCGTTCACATACAGTTTGAAGAATGTGGTTCCAAGTTGCAGAAGCAGCACGTGAGGGAGTCTGTGCTCGTGCACGATCAGAACTCCCTCCACCGTCCGCCGCATCCCGATCTTCTCAAACTCCTCCCGCATCCGCTGAAAGCGTGCGGCCACCGAGCTGTCCTTCTCATACAGCGGCTCCTTAGTACCAAACGTGTAGTTTGTTAATGGGTATCTGTAAAAAAAAATCATGATGCTCAGTTCATTCATTCAACCACCGGGGGAATTTAAGGTATGGCAGAGCTGTAAACTTTACAAAAGAATGCAAGAAAAATGACCAAAACCGTCCGCCCATTGAGATTCATATGAATGATTTAATAAGTGTGTGTATGGATTGTAAATTAATGCACGGGCTTTTGCGGAAAAAAAAAATTATAATTGTGAAACAAATAGCTTTTATATGTAGTGTGCAAAAACGACCTGTAAAATAAATACGTATGGCTAGTGCTTCAAATGGATCAGTAAATTTGACTCGGTTCGGTTGTTATCTGATAGGCAGGAACTACAAAAACCGCGCACTGTGCGCCCAAATTAATGTAACCCGAAGATGCAGATTTAATGCACGACTTAAATATAATAAGTGTTAGTTATTAAATACATTTGAACACACATGAATTAATTTCCGTAAATGTTTCTTTTCTAAAAAAAAAAACGTAAAGATAAAGATAAACGTACAGGTTGATGGTTCTCTCCAGGGTGAGCGGTTTAGCCGCCTGGCTAATGTATTTGTTTCCGAACTGATTTACACCACGGGGCCAACCGGTTGATGATCGATTAGGAGGTACAACTGACATTGTATGACGAATAATATAGGCGTTTGCAATATCCCTTTTATCACTGCACTAGTAACTTTTTAAGGCTGATTACAATAATAGTCGTGTTGAATGGCACAGCTTAAGCGATCGATGAAACCAAAACACGGCAGTCTACTGTGAAACCACTTCCGGGACATCGAGGATACATCCTGTTTACGACGCTTTCTGTCGATTTACGGCTCGCCAACTTTTGCTTCTACGTCATTGTTAAACCGAAAATGTAGAAATAAGTGTTAATCGATCTGTATGTTGGCTTGTTCTAACAATGTAAACGTACGCAACCAATGTTTATTTTATTAATTATACATGTGATAAAACACAAGAAAGCTTTTTAACTTTAGTATTGAAATTTACTGTAGTAAACTATTATAAGGGTTGTATTGACTACGGCAACTCTGGTAAATTAATATGTAAGGTAATTCCAACATAAACGTCATTTTAGTTTTTTACCATTTACATATGTAATTATTTGACAAAGATATGTATCGAATATATAAAAATACATATAAATATAGCATATAAATAAATACAACAGTAAATAATGACTATGGTGTTTCTTATAAAACAATGACACAATCATTCTATTAGTTTATTTTAGGAATTAAAATGAGATTTTTGAATGCTTAAAATATGTTTATTGTTTTACATTTTTTAACATGCACTGCTGAGAGTCAGCAACAGACCACATCCAGAATCAAAATCCATTAATCGTTTTTTGGTGGTTTAATCTACATTCATTCATAACCAGTGCAAGTAATCACTTAATGGAGAAGAGTAAACAACACTTTTATCTATGTGGAAAAGCACCCAAAATAAACCATTGTATTATTGCTCGCTGGTGGAAAGTAGTGAATAATGAGAATGTAAAACTAACACTGAATAAAGCCTATTTCTAATACAGTTATCACCCTTAGTGCAATTTCTTTTATTCCATCTCATAATTCTAGTCATCATTCATACAAATCCATAAAAGAAATACTTTTTTGGAAATCATACAAATCAATGCAACAATATTGCACTTTAAAACATTTGTAAGAGTTCTAGGGTATTTTGCTTGCTACATGGCTGTCCTGTATTATGAAAGTGCATTATGTCCTTTTGAAATTTTATTGTATGTTGTGTGTTAATTTGCCCTCATTACATATACAGTTTGAGGTTTGGCAGGAACAATAAACACATTTTTACACTGTCATTGTTTTAAATTATTCCTCTATTGATAATCTGGGTTTAAAAACAGTCAACTGAAAATATTAATTTGAATACACTAAAAATATAGATATCACATAGTTATAGTGCTCATGTCGAAGACATAAGTGTCTCCCTTAACCAATGTGGTCAATACATCTGTCTCAAATGAGGGCAAATATCACACAATTGATCAAATAAGTGTATCAAAGACATCTGTAAATTCAGTAAGGCTAGTTGATCCACCAAAGAATAGAAACAAAGATACTTGATGTCCTAATGAAATTCAGATGCTATAATAATATTAATAAAATAAAGACACTAAATTGTGCAAAAAACAGTGCATATTTTCAGTTTTCTAGCCCCTAGACCTCTCACATTAATACATGCATAATACCAGTTCTTTTATATGTTTTTAAATCTATATTAAAATACAAGGTTCATTATAATATTAATTTGAGCTAAGTATATTAATATTTGAACAGTTAAATATTAGGGGGAAATTAAATCACAGCTCCACAAAGCAGAAACTTCAACACACAGACTAAAGTGCATTTAAACTTGGGCCACAATGATGTACTGCATACAGTTCACCTGCATTTAGGTGAAGGAAAATGCTTCCTTTGCATTTAACATTTCCAAAAGGATGTAAAATGTTTGTATTTTATCCTGCTCTTAAAACATCTTTCATGCAGGTCAAACTTCTCATATGCAGTATGGCAAATAACCAATTTTCCATGGAATATGTTGCTCCATATGCACCTTCCTTATGGCCCATTAGGCAAGTGATGATCTTTGTAAAGGACTGGTCAGTCAAACTCAGAATAGTTTGAGCCTTTCGTCTGATATTTTGAGTTAACTTGCAATTCAAGTGCAGTGCTTACAATTGGGTCCTTCTAAAAGAAACAATAAAGTAAGTTAACTGAAACTGTAAAGTAGATTCAAAACTATAAAATTATTAATTATTTAGGTAAAAGATTTACCTAAAAAATCTTTAGTCTTTAGATTAGTTCTATGAGATTCTGTACCTCATTGTTTCTCAGGAGGGGTCTGTGCTGGCTGTTGTATCAGAGCTTTACTGTTCCTCATAGCCAGCAGTTGCGTAGACCTCTGCTTCTTGTCCCTGTAACATGTACTGGGACACAGTGGCAGGTATAAGGGCATTAGCCAACTCCTGCACAAATACAAAATATAGAAGTGTCCATACATTGAGCATTTCCCTTATAAACATGCTGACATTGTATTGTTTTTCTTTTATTTATTGCCTGCAAAATCATATGTATCTACCATAGTTACATTCCTGTAGAAATGTAAGAAAACTCACTGATTTTAGGTTTGGGTCCATTTCCGTGAAGTTCCACTCATTTAAAGGCAGACTAAATGTGAAGGGCTGTGAGAAGATGTGGACAGAATCATTCAAATGAATTTCACGTATAGACTCTCTCTCACTCTATATAGATCTATACTTACGTCCATTGCTGCAGCATTGGGATCCATGCTCTGCTGGTGACTCCTCAGAAGCAGCTGTAAATCCTCCAGATTCATGTCTACATTATCCACACCATCAGGCATTTCAGGTCTTTAATATAGATGCACAATGTGAAAATGTAGTTGGTGTTGCTTGTGCAAAACACAATGCTCTCATTTTAAGTAATCTCAGGAAAAAAAACATCTCTTTAAGTTAAAAATTAACAAGTTAACAAACATGGAGATGGTCAAACCCATTAGAGATTTCTAAGGAACTTCTGACAAATTACCTTTCTGGGTTGGCTTACAAATAGACATTTTGACTCTATGGTCTTACCTACCCAACAAATCAGTATTGATCTGTTAAATAGGTGATTTTTCTATTTATGCATAATACCTTTGCAGCATGGGTCTTTTGGCCCTTCTCTCACCCACGCTGGATCCTCTGCCCTCTAGGACGGACTGTACCATGGCAACAGGGAGGACTGGAGGCTCAGCACACACCTCACACGAGCCAAGTGGTACACCCTCCCCTCGTCCCTGAACCCCAGGACTCACTGGCTCTTCCTTGATCAGCATCAGACACTGTTCTCTAAACAAACAAATAACATACTAGTCCAACCAAACATAGCATAGTGGATGTCATGTTTTGTTTTGTATGGTGTCATCAAAGTTGGACGTTAAATTATATTTTTAAGCTTTTATCAAACTGCTCACCTTGATTCCTCTGCCTGCATTTGCAAAGCCATGGCGCTGGACTGTGACATTTCAGTGACATCGGAGATTATTGGCCCTCCCGTCATCGCACTGCTAGTGGAACAGGATGCAGTTTCTGTGGATGGCTGGAGGAAAATTAAAGAGAGATTCTATTTTTCTCATATTTATTGAGAAAACCATCAAGCTTTCTGAAGAAGTGTGTAATATCTTCTGTGCTAGATCTTTAACATTAGAAGCCTTCTCACCGACTGAATATAGAAAGACTCTTGCAAGGACTCCATTGAGTGACTATGGCTGAATTTGGAGGCAGGAGGAGTAGAGCATCTGTCATCCAGCATAAGAGGACTGAGAAGTAGAAAATAAGCAGCAGATAATGAAAAGAAACCACATAGCACCCAATTAAATGTTAAATGTCAACTATAAAGACCGTATGACAATTGTTGTGATGTATAAACCTAGTTGTAAGATGTTTTGTAGTGGTATGAGCACCGGCTCTTGAGGTCCCTCTTACCCAGTTTGTTCTTATGCATCACACAAGCTGACAAAGCATCTTTCATAGAAAACGGAGGGTCATGCGGCACAGTTCAGGTGTGTGCGTGTTTGTAGGTACATGCGTGAGGGCAAGAGCGTGGTGGGTCTGACTCAGCATTCACTTCCATTCATCTGAGCGAGGCCTATGAATTGTGTCAGCTGACTGTTTCCAGCTGAGCTGGCCTTTCCTCTGCTGTGTTTGTGTTCATCGGGCTGTTGATTGCTATTTTCTGTTTGCTCTTTTTTGTTTGTGAATGTGTGCGTCAATACAAAATCAGATGCTTTAGATTAGTGTTTGTGTGTGTTGAAGTGTGAGTTGGAGCTTACAGCTTTCTCTTCATTCCCACAGTGCTTGGAGTGTTGGACTGCATCTGGCTAAACAGGAACTGAATCAGCTATTAATAGAACAGCGAAACAGAGCGTGATTGAGCATTACTCAGCTGCATCCAATCCCAAATCAGTATCACTCCATCTTCCAGTATCATCTCTCTCTCTCTCTCTCTCTCTCTCTCTCTCTCTCTCTCTCTCTCTCTCTCTCTCTCTCTCTCTCTCTCTCTCTCTCTCTCTCTCTCTCTCTCTCTCTCTCTCTCTCTCTCTCTAACTCTCTCACACACACACACACACACACACTCTAGGTATGTTTAGTGTTTCTTACCTTGTTCATGACTTTCTGCTGCTGTGTGTGATTTTGCCTCAGTGACACCACCTCCCTCCATAGAACATCATTCTGCCTACAAGATAGATAGATAGATAGATAGATAGATAGATAGATAGATAGATAGATAGATAGATAGATAGATAGATAGATAGATAGATAGATAGATAGATAGATAGATAGAAGAGATGAATATCTATCATAGCAACAATCTTTGGGAATCTGTTTATACCACTGGACCTATCAGGTGAGCTACTGCTTAAACAAAACACCAAACCATTGAGAATCACAATACAAAGGACCCAATGAATGAACCAAACACAGAAGTAGCACATTAAAGGGATAACATGGGTGAAAGGTCAAGTTGTTGTTTGGGGTTCAGTTTGTATGTAAGGTTAAGGTGTAAATAGTGGCATGGTTTGACGTCTTACTGTTTCATATCCTGCATCTGCATCTCCATGTTCTCCTGTTGGCTTCGAAGCACCTGAACCTCATAGAGCAGTTTACTCAAGTCCTCCTGTCGAACTTTGGTCTCTTCACTTTTTACTAGTGATACCTGAGCGCAAACCCACATATATGCAATCTTGCTTGAACAGCAATAAAAGTGTGTGTGTGTAAGAGAGAGAGAGTGAGAATGTAAGAGAATACAAAGAGAGAATCACTTAAAGATGAGATGTTTTACCTTTCGCTTAATGTGTTCAAGCAGATGCTCGTGGCCCTGGAGGAAATAGAGGTGCTGAAACTCTGTATCATCTCGCTCTGGCTTCACCAGCCCACTCTGCTCAATATTCACCACCTTCCTGAAGCCGTCTGAGAGAGATGTGAGAGGTTAACTTACACATTTGTTTGACTTGAGTGTCTGCAATAACTGTGAGATGTTTGTCAGTGAGTACAGACACTTACACATATTGAGCTGCCGTATGAAGCTCGCCATGTTATTGTGCTTGAAGTATTTGGGCAGAACCTCCTTGGCAAATCTGCCTTGGTCAAAAACATGGAAGCTGGTGCCAGTCTAGAAAACAAAGCAAAAGGCAAACTTTGTTCCAAAAGAAGGTTTTCTATGCAAGAAAATGTCTACAGACATTTACTGAGTAATGCAGGTCAAATGGTAAAATAGACTGTATATGTTTATGTGTTATGGGGGTCAGTTTATCTAAGAAAGGTGAATCATAATCTTACATAATATTTTACCTCTCGAATCAACACTTTTGGTTAAATATACTTTTTTGTTAAATTAAGTATCATTTTTTAGGATACAAGAAGAGTAAACATAATATTAGGTCAACAAACATTTATTACTTTTTGACTGAAAACAAAATTTAAACTACAAATAGTTATGAAATAAAAATAAAATTTCATTTCTTACTTTCTATTTCTTACTAGTTTGAATGCTAAATTGGGAGACCAAATTGTGGCAAATCATAGAGAAGCATCTCTTAACACCGGACAACAGGCCTGCGATATATTTTATCCTATAAGACTGAAGTCTTATACTCTTACTGATATTATTTTATTGCTGCTCACAAGCAGATGTTTAAAGTATATTGAATTACAGTTTATAGAAATAGGCATTTCATCAGAAGATTATGAACATATACATTATGCATTCTTTTTTATCATTTTATCTTCTCAATTTATCATTAGGGATTTTGTAATTTTTTTATTGACCCTGAAGTGTTTATTTTCACATATATGCACTAATAATACCCCGCTTATTCAAAGAAATACTTTTTAAATAATAAAAAGTGTGGTTTAAACTGAATTTAAAATAGTATCAGACACTATGTAAAATCACCACTGATGTATATGAAGTATATATCAACAGTAGCACATATCCAAGTCTATGTTCATACTAAAGCTTTACTTGGGTAACTTACACATGTGTTACTTTGCCTGTTTACTCAATGGCCCACACCAGACATTTTTATAATTAAAATTCAGCCAAAGGATGACTTACAGTGCTCCAGCAGATCAGATGGTTGGTCTCTGGATCCTCCACTAAAGTCCACAGTTTAGTAAGGAAAGCGGGTACATTGCTGGCATATCCTCCATCCACACCTATAGAACCTGGATTCTCCTGCATGACTACACTTGGACTATTTTTTAATTTACAAATAATTTAGTCCATTTCCAAATCGATGCTCTGTTGTGCTGCTGATGCTGTTCCTCTCTCTCCTCCTCCTCTGTGGCCGTGTCATAGGGCCATATCTGTCCCTTCCATTCCCACAGGTCAGAGTCAGCATAAAGCAATGCCCTGCAGCATCACCACTCTAACCCACATTTAACAAAGGATCCCACACAAGAACAATTCATACCCACACAAAGCCTAGAATAATACCACACTGTCACGCCAAACAACACAATGCCCAAACACAACCTGCACAGGAGAGTGTACTGGGCAGATGTGTGGCTTTGAATTGTCATTCATGTATTGGAGATTGTTGTTTAGAAAAAACTGCTTGTCTTAAAGAGGTGGAACATTTACAAATTCACATTTTGCTAAACATCTGAAATGCTCATAGCTACTATGAGATTGTGCTAAAAGTTATTTGCAACACTGTGTTTTGTGGGAATTTCAAATTTGTGGATAAAACAACTAGCACATTTTTGCAAGTAAAATTAAATGCTGAGTTAATTGTAACTAATTCTAAAAACAAATGTGAATTCTACTTTAAAATATTTTTATTCAACTTAAAAAACTTCTTTATCAGCCTCTTATCATTTAGGCCAAATGGACCAAACTAACAGAAGTGCTCTATCTCTTTCTGACAGCAGGGGGACCCATAATCCTGATCTGATGTATTTTTCATTTCTGTCTCTCATTGCTCAGGCAACATGCCTAACTATAAAGATATTTGTATGTGCATTTTGTTCTTAGTTTAGAGTTCTTTCATGGTCACTCTGTTAAATTAGTATCTCGCTACTGGTCTTAAAATTTTACCATATCTTTACGTAACAAACAAACTAAAAGATTTCTGTTAATAACAATAATAAAAGTCTTTGCAAATATATGACAAATAGCAAAGTACAGAGTTGGAATATATAAAAAGAAAACATTATTAAATATGTATAAGTAACTTAAGAAATTGAAATATTTATGCATAACATAAAGTAGGTTAACTAAAGATTTAAGGTGGTGCAAGACTAAATTGACAGCAATATGTAAACATTAAAGTATAAAAATTCATCTGTTTATTCATGTGAAAGACAGCAGTCCTTTCTGAAAGCACAGCATCCAAGGTCACATAGACGTTATAAATGCTTCCGTAGTCATTCAGATTCAATTAAACATGATTAGTAGCTGACGCATGCAAAATTAAAATCACTGCTCAGCATTTTTATATACAGGTAGGCTTTCATGACCACTGGCTTGTTTTGCCTTCCACAACTTTTAGCTTGTAACATCATCTCAGACTTTGTGAAAACTGATTTGTTGTCAGAAATACTTTTGTTTGCACATAAAAAATGAATTTAGACATCAGAAGCCACTGATAAAGCCTAGTAAATTATTACTATGCATTAAGTTCCTCTGACCAGATATAAAATAGCTTTACAATTAGGAAGATTTGCATTGCATGTGAGGATGTACACTTCAAGTCTATTGTCACGCGAGATGTGGGACTTTATTTATGTATAAAACCACAAGTGGGTAGTTACTAGCTTAGAGACCATTAGACAATGATGATGTAGGCGAGAAAATTATGTTGCTAGGCATCTACAAAGTAATTTCCAATTTTCTAATTAATTTGACACAATCATAAATGATGCTATTTGGCATTTGCCAGCAATTTTATCCATATCCTAAAGTAACACTACAATGTAACAGAAGCATTTCTTGTTTTTTCAACTTGTGAAATAAATCACGGTCAAGATATTGATGAACACTTCTCCCTGTAAACCAATAAAGACATTACTGACATTAGCTCAGTAGTTTACTAGAAAGACCATTGCTGACCTGCAAGGTCGAACTACACCAGAAATAACATCCACATATATCTGTAAATGTACTCCGGTCATGTGACTCTGAAATCACATAGTGGTCACAACGCTTAGCACAGCACTATCCAGTCATCATTAACAAAACTGCAAAACACAATATTGATATTGCTTTTCCGTTTAGCCTCAAATAACACGTTGTATTGTAGGATTAGGGTGCGTGTTTAGAAAAAAATACTAAAATCATTTTTTTCAGCTTATTGACAAACACACGAATATTTTAAGCGTTACTGCAACAATATGAACATCCATTGAGGCGCAGATTTGTGTTTAGGCTTTTGCAGAGAATTATGGGAAATGTAGTTTGCTAACGACACACGTTTACCTCAGATTGTTATCTGGCTAAATAAATAAATCCAGTATTGTGGTAGGCTTTATCTTTACTGTTCCTCAACAACAAAACTACGTTGTACTGGAAGCATTAGCTGTTACAATTTCCTTCGACTGAAAATCATTTACACCGACCTGCGGTTTTCACTACGACATTGTGGTGGAGTTCAGGTGCACTTATGTCGTAATGACGATCATTCCCACATGTCCTGAACGCACATCAGTCAAGTAAAGGATTACATGCCCGTGAATCCTGGGGAAAGTAAAGGCCAAACCCCGTGATGCTGGACTTAAAAAAAGTGAAGTCCAATGGTGGTCCAAGGTCAGTCATGATCCTCTTATTAATAATTAGCCATTATCAAACTAACGAACTGCAAGTTATGCAGCGTTGTGCTAATGCTAATTAGTTTAGAGCAAACACTTACTCTGTACCACCGTGTTCTTGTATAGTCATAGACATTTGAAAGAAATTTGAGATACATTGAATCATTAATAGTGATTAAACAGAAATAACTTCAATAATGAATGACATGTTTGTGAGATGCAGTGATCCACCCGAGGGTTTGTCACAACAGATTATAGATGACATGCATGAGAATAATAAGAGTGAAAGACTTTTATTTACCTGCTGTGTTTGGACAGTGACATTTAAACTTCATTCGGTGGATCTTGGGCCATAGTGAGATCAAAACCACACTTTGGGAAAGAGATATCCAATTATCTGTATCATAGTCTAATACTAGTGTGCAAAACTAGATAAACAAAATGATATTGATGATTTTACTTTGGTACATTTTACTGCACATATAAAGGCAGTTTTTCTTTAATAAATTTAAGAAAATCTGTTATATATGCTTGTTTTGTGGAGTCCAGGAATCAATGCACACTCTCGTCGCCAAATCCATGAACATGACTATTTTTGAGCAAGTGTGATTGATTAAACCTGTGACTGACTTATTGATATAACAGTCATTGTTGTCTTATAGACTTCTGTGAGCTAGTTCAATAACCTCTAACGAGCACTTCTATTCTGAACACATAAAAGTCATTTAAGCAAGATTTGTAGTGTAGTTTTCTTTCAGTCTTTGATGTCTGATATTCTTAAGCTGCTATTGTCACTTAACTTGACAAAATGTCAGGCATCACTAGTCTACAATATACAGATGAGACTGAGATTACTACTGTATATGTCATTGCATATACAGAACATATGACAATCTTGACAATTGAGAAAATAATCTTAAAGAGAAGGAAAACAAGGTATAGTCTGTCTGCAAGTTTAGCAGATGGCAAAGATGGTTTGTTGCCCTCGAACAAGCCAACAGCAAGACCAGCTAGATGATCTGTGACGGTGATGTTTACAAGCCCTTTCACATTCTCTGCAGGCTCGAAATGCAAGAGACAAGCTGTCTTTCAGTGCATTCAGAGACCTACCTTCCCACATTATTTTAGTCACTTCCCCTGCCCTCTGGGCATGTTGCAAACAAAAACAATGCAATGTATCCACTTAAGGTCAGAGGGACGCTCTTCTTGCTCATTTATGATGAAGGTTATTAGTCCTATGTGAGTTTTTTTTTTTTACAGAAGCTGGGACTTTAACATGAATGAACAATATACATTTGATACCTCAGAGGTCTTCACCTTTTTTATTTTGTAGCATATGTGTATACTACTGTGTATACTAGCATATCAAACATGCACACTGTGTAATTTTTTTCTATATTTATCACTGTCCACTCTCTCCCACCTCTCTCTGTCGTTATTGTCCTGTTAGCTGAAGTGGTTCTGGCTGTTTTATTCAGGAGGAAGTTGAATGACAGAAGCACTTTTGTGGCTTAAGCCTCTCGTCTCCCTCCTCCCCAGGTCTGTGCATTATTCAGAGACAGTGCTGTTAGGAGCCAAGTCCCCAAAGTAACATTCCTTCTGCTCTACAGAGCTGCTCCTGAACATCAGCTGCTTCTCTGACACTCACAAGCACCATGGTAAAAAACATCTTATCTGTTTTTGTTCATAGCGATGTACAAATTTGAGCAACACTCAACAGTCAATATCAGTTCTGGGTGGGTGAACTTGAGGTTTCTGGACATGTTTTGAATGTGTTGCAAATAAATATTATTAGCTTTTTCTCCAGTATAGAGGGTGAAGTTTTATATTTTTATTGGTCTAATTATACTACTGCGTCTTTAGGTTTTTCCAGCCTTTTTTCTGCAGTCAATTATATTACACAAAACATATTTCCTAAATTAGTTTTTCACAGATGATGCAGCTGCTTTCTATAGACCATTTCACAAGATGAAAACAACACTGGTCCAGAAGCACTTCTTGTTTCAGTTTTTCTGTATTTCACATATGTAACTGAACCTTAAAGATGTTCATTAAACATTTTGATTCCATTGTAAATGTTCTTTCTGTTGGTTATATTTTGTTCTGACATTGTGTAGTGTGTTAAAAAACTGAGACAGGAAGTGCTTTTGGACCAGAGCTGTTTACATATTGTGAAATGGTCTATAGCAAAATTTACTGCTGTAACGCTTTAGTTGGGTCAAAAGCATCCACCCCACCAAGATGTTGTCTTTGCTGAATGGTTGAGTGGGGGTGTTGCTAGGGAGTTGCTAAGGCATTACTTAATGATTGGTTATTGCCTTGTGGTAAAAAACATACCTGAATACTACAGTTTCTATGCTATTCTGATACCTAGATATGTGTGTAGGTGATTTGTAATTGAGGTCTAGGGTTTTGCCCATCATACATACTATAATTGGGATCGCTTCGAAAAGTTATAGCACACTAGATTTGTAAGTCAAAGTTTTGCCCAGGAAATATAATAAGTATGGAATTTTCACATTAATTTTAGGGCTCAAGCTCATTAAGTCATGACATTTAGTCTATGTCTAGAATGAAATTGTTCTTTCTTAGTTCCTGTTTTTATATAATAGTACAAGGTAACATTTTCCTGAAAGCAGAGAGTAATGAGATAAGCTATTCTATGAAAGCCACCAGAATCCATGGCAACATCTGTATCAACACTATAGTCTTCTGACCCAGCTAGATCAAAAACATTTGATGGGCCCTCTCCAAAGATAAATGCAATTTACTTTCAGTTTTGTCTATTAAACTGTCTTGAATTTCAAAACCCTGGAGTTGTCCCTTGAGAAGTCTTTGTATTCATTTGGCAGAGCTAGATGCTATACACTTGTTTCCTCAATACTGTGCTATTCATTTAAAGCTTATTTTTTCAGCAGATACTGGGCATTGCTGCTGCATGTGGGCGGCTTTGAAAATGTAAAATCAGGCATTATGAGAAGCGGTAATTGTGTTAAAAATATATAAATGGGTTTAAGGGAACTGCATGTTCATTTCATGTCCAAAGAGTGTGCATAATGCAGGATATATGTTAATACTGTATGTGCATGTCAATGTTTCAAAGGGATTAAAGTAAATTGTGGAGCCTTTAATTTGTAAAAGGCTTGAGAGATTATAAAAGGACTCTTTTTTTCCCCTATATGTACATAGTAATATAATATGGTTTGTTCCTGAGCTTAGGATTCCCGCCTGTTTTTTTAAATATATTTCTTACAAGGACAAACCCTAAAAAATGGTTCTCTGGGGGTTTCCATAACTACCCTGTTCTATAATATATCTTGCTTTTGCTAAGTGTCTTTCTTCATGATGAAATGAAACAATGTTTAGCAGTGACAAAGTCTTTTAATGTGGCCTGTGAACCCCTGTGTGACTATGGCCGGATAGTGTGAATTAAATTCTTTCACATCTTATAATTTGTTGCTATACCTTTTTCTCTCTGTCTCTCTCACTATTTCATGTACTCTGATTGTGCCATAAGCTTTCTTTCCACCCCCGCATTATATTCAGTGCAGGAAAGAATTTGTATGTTTTAGATAAAGGATAGGATGAACCTTTTGGTTTCACTCGTCTAAGAACACAGGCTGAGCTTTGGTTTTGTGGTACAAAGGGATGGAATGTGGAAAGGAACTGAAAGTGAACAGTTTAAGAGGAAGTTGTGAATCTTTGTGCCAACATAAAAATGACTGATTTCTTGTTTTCTGTAGCTTGTGAGCTAATAATGTGTCATGATGTGTAAGAAAGCTATAAAGGTGAAAACTCTCAAAACCTTGTATGTGATGAACAAACAAATTTGCGTAGATACAGGAAGCTAATATCTTGATTTACGCTGAAGCCGATACTCTGACATTTGTAGAGATATATTGTATTTTCAGCAGGAGCACCAAACCTCAGATTCTTTTACATGCTTGACTGCGACCCCTTCAAGTTCTTGCAAACAGTAGTCTTACAGGCCTTACAACCTGTACGACTCGTGAAAATGTCTCAATAAGAAATTTACTTTCTGTTACAACTGAGAAAATTCAATCTGACAAGGCAATCATCAAGTTCATCACCTCTTGAAAGGGGTCAGTCAGTGTGAAAGGAGACACAAGGCTTCATTTGTTCACAAAAAAGACTCGCGTGCACTACCCTAAAATGATTTGGGCATTTAAACGTTTCTTCAGTCAAAAAATGCTCGGTTATATTCAACCCATGGTTGTGTCAAAATAAACATTGTATTATGAATTATATTGTATTATGAATTAATTGTATTATAAATGAACTTTTCTGGGTTGTTTTAGGCTAAGATGCTGGACATATTTAGGCTAATTTAACCCATCCTTTGGGTTTATCTCTTTTTGATCCAACCATAAGTTAAAAACAACTCAGCATTTTTTTTTTCATAGAAAGTTCAATATACAGTATCAATACACAAAAAACATTCCTGAGGAGTATTCAGTACTTTCAACTTTTTGTACCACTACATTATACAATAAAAAATCTGTTTTGGGACATTTGGGAGAAATACACCAAGTGAAACTGCATGAATGTTATGACTGTTTATTTATGAAGTAAGAGCACCAGTAAGAATCTTGCTTTATTAGTTTGTATCCATAGAGCTTCTCACAGTCATGTTTCTCTTTTCATCTCTCATAGGCCACATCCTGACAGTCATTAGGCTATTATGACCACAAGCAAACCCCATTACAGCCAATCATGTATATATTACCAAACTAATAAGAGAATGAGGCCATACACAAGGGGTCAGAGTTTGGCTGGTTGGCATGGGCCCCCGTTGGTAGATATCATACCAGCAGGGTATACTATCCAGACCCACCAAAATCAGGTAGCAGATATAGCTCACGATAGTCACTAAAAAAGGGATTGGTGCATATACTATAAGTAACATCAGCTAATCAGTGTTGTGATGAGTCACATGACATTAGCAGCACATGTGATTGGATCAAAAATATTTATTGTTCACATGATCAAAGATGGCAGATTTCTAATCACTACTGAGCAATTACAGATGTGATGAACAGTAATGCTAAGAGCTTTCTTCAGAGATTATACATTTTTACCTTTTTAAGCACTGAAAGTGTTTTGCAATGTTAAGTGCCATACTTATCTTCGGTTTCTATTACTTTTTCACACTTAATTTTCACTGGTTATTGTTTGCTAAATCTTCCCCCTTTTGCATTACTACATCCTTTTTTAGTGTCACTCAATTGTACTACCAACAACAGCATGATGTTCTATTCAAATACAGGTCTTTGTAGCACCATATTAACTAGAATTAGATTTAGCGTTATTGTGTGATAACACGATCATCTTCAGATGATTAAAACATCTTCATTGTTGATTTAACTAGTCTGACAGTTACTGTTGCAGACCCTGATCTATTCATGCAAAGAGATATGTGCATGCCTTCCTGGTGCTCTTGTATCACATCTGGTGCATGTTATGTGTGCAGACCAAGAAAAGAGTTTAGGTCCTAAGCTTCCAAAAATGTTCAGGTTTATGTGTCATCACCTTTCAGACAATTACATGGATTTATCAGCAGAACATAAATTCTTTAAACTGAAACAGTGGCTTAGCTTGACGTGAATTGTAGGGTCATGACCCTGCTGACCTTTTGATCACACCTCTTCTGGTGGGTGAATTCAATTATCCTTTTTGATGACACAACCATTCACCGAGATCAATGAAATAATTTTGACACACTAAATGTACTCAAAGGGCTGATGTGATCTTAGAGTCTAATGCAACATATTCAGATCATAATATTATTTGATCTAAAAATAATTAAGATGTTGGCAGGAAAATTTGACGGTTTGATGGGTGAATATAATTGCTGCAGGTAAAGGCTAAAAAAATGCATCATCTCTATTTAGTGTCATCATAGTTTGCTAGTAATGTAAATACTCTTTAAAATGTAAATACACTTTAAAAGTGATCATATTGAATATTTTTGACTGAAGAAAAACAGTTTTGATGTTTACACATGACGGCCCATTTTAGGTTAAGTGATAAAACAACCACTGTAGGTAATTTACTGTAATAAAACACATATCTATGCTGACTGCTTTCATAAGCTAACGGAGTAATTCATAAAGAGTGAAATGTATCAGAAAAGGTATTTCTCAAATTCAGACATATATAGACAACAACATTTGCATTTAAAAACATAATGCCATTACACTTGCACTTTTGTTATCAGCTGTCTTTTAAATCATCAGTGTTTTAGGGCATTTCCTCTTCAATCAAAATGGAGATTTCACTTTTTAGGGATAGATTACAGGAAAGGAGAAAAGCTGATCTAGGTCTGTTTTTCACTTCCATTTTATGTGCTTGTCTCAGGCTCCCTATATGACTCAGATAAACATCACAATTTTTGTTAGATATGAAAAAACTTTGTCATAATAACAGAACATAGCCTGTTCCATTAAGAATAATTTCCATCATTTCCACCTCAACCAAATAAACCCAAGGATTTGTTAGAATTTGTTCAGTGTGCTGTTTTCACTTCATTTAAAAAAACTAATTAAAGGAACTGATGTGTGTGCCAGAGAGTTACTGTGAATTTTTACTCTGTGTGTGATTCACCTAACATGCATGTGAAAATGAGCAAATAAATGGCTATATGCATCAAAAACATGCCTAGGCAAACCGCTTTAAAAAGGGTGTGGGTGGAGATCCACTGCCAGTTTAACAGATTCACTTACTATATCTCATAGATCTTATTCTGTGTCTCTCTATCTTGTTTCTCCTTTTCCTCCTCAGATGAAGCCAAATCAACAAAGCTGCAATGGTTTAATTGTCAATAGTGACTGAAATCTAACAGATTTTTTTCGACCATACTTTTAAACTATTTGTTTCTATATTCTAATTGCAAATTATTGTGCTTTATTAAACCCATGAGGATACTGGCTATGTCCCCATTGGGTTTGTAGGCCGCTGTAATAACTAAACAGTCTTTACTCCCCTCTATTGCTCAGTTCTCTTTAAAACAAGTGTGTTTATATTGTTGTGATTACTGTGACATCTTTTGTTTTGACATTAATTATTAGAAAAAATCTTTAATGTATCTACAAATTGAAATAAAAGCATAATTATAACAGGCCTGGGAAATGTTCACAGAGACTAAATTTGTTGGCAATAAAAATAGGAACAAGATTTCCATACTTAATAAACTAATTTAATTTAGATTTTATTCAATTATTTTTCATGAGTCAGGTTTAGAAAAATCAAAGCCTCTCTTGAAATCCTGAATTAAAATATTTTGTCAACAATATTCGTGTCAGTGTAAATATTGTTCATTCCCTCATTAGTTTTCCAGACGGTTGGTGTTGCTGTTACAGGTTGTCAACACTAGGCTAATGGCCACACCTTTCTGTCATTCTTACTGTGGCTAACGGCTTTAAATCCACCGTGCTTTTACCTTTAGCTCATTTCTGTCGTTCGACAAACACGACACACAGCCCACGCCCGTGCGAGTTGCGCAACATAAAAAGAGAAGCTCGTTTATTTTTCATCCAGATCACGGCGTAAATCTAGCGGTACTTAACGGTGCGCGACTCAAATGCTCGCTCGAGCGTGCGCGCGCTCTCCCTCTCTCTCTCTCTCTCTCTCTGCTCCTGACGTCAGCGAGATTGTCTGAGAGCGTCGAGCCCTGCGCGCTCTCTCTTCATACTGACCCTCCATTGTGAGCACGCCAACGATGCCAGCGCTCGCAGCCGCCGCCGCCGCCCAGTAGAGACCCCCCAGCCCGAGGACCGAGCACCGCGACCCCGCTACAGGGAACGAGAGAGCGCGCAAGAAACGGAGACAGTCTTACGTCCCAGCCCAACGTTGGCTTTTGCGGGATTTAATGCTCTAGCTAGTCGCCGACAGGGAGAGAGAGTGTGTGTGAGAGAGAGGGACAGGGACAGCCTTAGAGAGGGATAAGGAAGAAATACCGGGGAAAAGGATTGCTCGCTATTTCTCACCCTGACCGTTTTGGAGATAAAGAAGAGCCGAGGTCGATCTAGCCATGGGATGTACACTGAGCGCAGAGGAAAGAGCGGCTCTGGACAGGAGCAAAGCCATCGAGAAAAACCTCAAAGAAGATGGGATCACTGCTGCTAAAGATGTGAAATTGCTCCTGCTAGGTAATGCGGAGTGGAGCAGATCAGATCTGTCCGTTTCGGATACTATCAGTGTCGCAGTCCGTTGAATACACGTATATTATGAGAATCATTGGATCTCTTCATTATTGGATCGCTTATTATTCCCTTGTGTCTGTCTCTTCTCCACAGGGGCTGGGGAATCTGGGAAAAGTACCATCGTGAAACAGATGAAGTAAGTGTCGTGTTTTAAATGACATCCATCAGTCTATGTGCAGTGTGTGAGCTTGGACACACACGCAACCCATCCACCCACCCACACATACACACACACACACACACACCTACCCTCTATTGCTTGATGGCGAATTCTTAGGTCCGCCATATTTTCAAGGAGTTCTCTCTCTTGACGTTAAGATACGAGCGTGTTGCATTGTTGCACGATCATGCATTGAGCCGATCTGCGATAGATTCGCAGGTTTGGGTGACGGAGGCTCTGTCTATGTGCTGTTCAGGAAAATGGTGCTGAAAATGAACTGGGGGACCGTGTTTCCTACGTTAATGCTCCATTAGTGTCCACTGACAGCCGTGGCCGTGTAGCCTGCTTCACCCTTACACCCGGTTGGGTAACACTGTCACACTCCACATCATATTGCGGGCATTTATCGTATATCTTTGTTGCTATGAAAAACGTTGCAGGTGTATATAGGCTACTGTAGCAGTCTAACAAAGCATTCAGTGATTGTGCTTCAGATTTCAGAGCACGCAGACTGTAAAATGCAGCATTTTCGAGATGGCGCATGTTTCATCCTCCTACATCTTTATATGCATTTAATACGGCGTATAAGAGCATTAAGAATGGTGAAGCAAAGCTTAATGTCAAACGGTGCCTAGAGATAATGCTGTCAGCTGTGTGTCCATGGCGTTGGTGCAGCATGAACAGGCCTTCACGCGTTTGTGGTCTGTGTTGGCTTGATGCTTATGCAGAAGGAAGAAGAACTGACACCCAACCAGCCCAACTTCCTCACGGCCATTTTTATTCACGAGATACAAATGACACTCTCTTTATGCCTTACTGACAACGATCTGTTCATCTGCCTTGTGGTTTTAGAGTCATATGGTATTTTTTCAACCATGCACATTTCTTATTGCATCCAGTAAATGCAGGTTATTTCGTTTTTTCATCAAATATAATTCTCCTTATGGACATAATGAATTTTATGATTTAGAATTAGTATAATGATATGCAATAACTGATTAAATTTCGTTGTTTGTAAAATTGCTATAACAATCTTAATACAAAGCTTTCGATTAAGAAACGCCTCCCGTTTTCAAGTGTTTGCGGGAGCCCTGCCTTTGTCAAACCGAAGTCTAAGCCGTGAAAAATTTCATTTTATTTCTGGCGTTGACATGATATTCTACCATAGCGGTCTTTAATATAATCTTTAGTCGTTGCGGTAGAAAATACGCGTGTAAGTAGCATGGATGTCTTTTGAAATAGCGGATTGACAAATTTCAGGCGGTTTCAGTGGTGGACAGCGCCCAGCAGAGCTCTTCTCTGAGGATCGGCTTTCTTCGGCCATTTTCGGATTCCTCCGTCGTTAAGAGCCTTGAGCCTGCGGCGAGAGCGAAAACAGGGAATGGATTTCTGCGGCTTTGTCTTTACCACTCGTGTTCTGAGAGATGCTGTCTTCTTATTTTCCCCAAATAATAATAACAGCTACATACTTTAATTATAATTAATTTATACTTTAATTATAATTAATTTATCGTTGATAAAAAATATTTTTAATACATATAGTTTTATTTAAAAATGTAAACCACTTGGTCACTTGGTCAAACAAATAAATGACAATATTTACCAGTGCTTTACAGTCATGTAACTAATGCCTCAGGCAAAATTCTAAGTCATGCAAAGAGTGATGACTCTTTCCTCTCTAAGGATTCACTGTTGCTCTGATGTGCTTAATTGGGTAATAAGAGTGTCTCATGATGGAGCTGTTTAAACCGTTTGGGTCCTAAAGGAGTGGAGTATGTAGCTCTGGGCTTCTTACTGTAATATGCTATGAATGAGTTGCCTTTACAGGGCTTGTGGGGGTTAACTAGACAGTTAAATGGTTTGCCACAGTCACTTAAAATGCTTTTAAGGATAATTCAGCTTCTATAATGTTTTGCATTAAAATTATTATCATAATTATGTTAAATTTTGTTAAAGACCGTTTAATTTTATGCTATGTTATGATATGTTATTAGAGGTTTTTTTTTAGGGGTAATTGGTGGCAAAACTGACTAATTTAGTTATGTCCTCCTGCCTACAAGCAATTCTCCATTTTTAACCATCCTGTGGTTTAAACTAGGCTTTTTCTCCACATAGCGAGAGGTTTTTATCATTTTGTTAAACAGTATTCTGCATTGTATGGCTCTATATGAAAGGAATTGTGGGGATGAGACAAGCTGGTGTGCATTTAACATGTCAGAGTTAACCAGGGAATTGGATAATGTGTGAAAGATGGAGAGAGAGAGAAAGAGGGCACAGCATGAGGAGAAGAGATGTTGGTAAACCCTGTGATTATGGTGTAGTCTTCTAGGAAGGCAACAGCGCTTCCATCTGCTTCATTACTTTAGCGTGAGAGGGGTGTTTAAATACACAGGCTGCAATCTCTCTCTCTCTCTCTTTCTCTCTGTTCTTAAACATCTTCTTGGCACCTTGTCCTAAGGGAATGAAATGTGAGCCATTGAAGAATTTTTTTTGTGTGTGAGAGCAAGAGAGAGAAACTATATGGTGATGGGGCACAGCTTTGTGCACCATGGAGATGGAGGCATTTGTGTTCATCCTGTATGTCATTTTCTCACCCACGCATGTCATGCATGGCTGATCAAAACTCTCCTTTAAAAAACAGCTATAATGTATATATGAAAAGTATGAGTTGCATACAGACCACCTTTTACTTGCCAGTTATACATCTGCTGATCTACATCATTAAAGCCGTATGTTACCAGTTTGTGGATTTGAGTCATCTTAATAAGGCGGATTGCATAAATATGTCATAGTCTAGCACATTATTTGCCTCGGTATTGGAATTGTGATTATTCATTTGTATTAACAGAATTTACATGAATATACTTTTTGAATAGTTGGGCATCTACATATCATATTCTTTAAGGTCAGTTATTGTAAAACATTTAAATAAGGTAAACATTGACCCACCCAATGAAAAAGGCATAGACTTAATGTAAACTCTCTCATCTAATCACATCAACTAATTGCCATGTCTAATCTGTAAACTGTAATCCAAGACCGTTTGTCATATTATCCTTTAAAAGCAGACTTCTGCTGCTGGATACCCTAAAAGGATTAAAAATGTTTGTTTTTCTAGTGATCTCTGCAGTATGCAATATGCTGGGCCATCCTGTAGCTGGCTAATTGCAGCATTGGAACGGAGGACCCAGCTGTTCAGTTGCACTCCATCTGTACGGCCATGGAGTTAAACTCTGGCCATACACTAGAGTAGCAGAGCATGAAACATTATGTCTCTAGTGTCTAGATAAAAGTATTTGTATTAAGTAATCTGGTATCTAATGACTTTTTCATCTAAAGGTTCAGAATGAAGAAACCGTATTTAGATATAAGTCAAGTCGCATTTATTTTTTATAGTGCAAAATCACTGAAATACAAAATTACTGTAAAGCAGCTTTAGTGTCATGTCTAAAAGTCTAAATTATGCTTTCATAAAATCAGCCTCTGAGCTACTGTGATATGTTTATGTTGCTAAGGGTGGTTGCTAAGGATGCTGCACAGGGATACATAGAATCATTGGGTAAAGCGCACATAACCGTGCTTTATTATAAATAAAATACAGCTATTGACCAATCAGAATCAAGGACTGGAACTAGCCGTTATACACTGTAAGCATGCATATTTTGGTCTGGCTTTTGTGCTGCATTGTGTCTTTAAACAGAACTTTTAACAGGCACATAGCAGCATTACCTTGGCTGTCTAAACATGCAAATCCATGCTGAGCAGCTTCAAAACCTAGGAGCGACTAATTCTTTCACTTCTTCTGGAAGTGAGATTGCAACTGTCTCAGATGATAACATTCTGGATTTAAAATGTTTTTTTTTTACAAATCTACTTAAAATTCTCATTTTATGCAAAGGCCTTTTTACTGTACATGCATAGTTGTAAAATTGGTTCAAAACCATACATTGCATTTTAATTCCTGTTGTTAGTTTGTCTAGCAAGAAACGTGTACTTTATTTGACCCTACTGTGCTTAACTGGAACCTTTACCGAACCCTCCTTGAGTCAGCCCCTTGGGTTTAATAGGACACCCTATAGCTGTATAGTTTAAAGCAGATGTATGAGAGGGCTGTTTGGATGGGTAAAATCTATTTGCTACAAAGACGGCAAAGAAAAGAAATTAGCATCAAGACAAAAGCACCCTTACTTGTTACTGCTCTCCCTGTTATTGGTATCGGTACCCTCATACAGTGTGCTGATTATTGGACCATTTCCATTACAGTCTTACAGGTATGTCCTATAGAGACATAGAGTATGGATTATCATTTTTCTCTCAGATTTTTCTATATTTCACTAAATATATTATACATGTGTGCTTTGCTGTAATAATGTGAAGTCATGTAAATTGGTAGGTGAGGATGCTTTGATCAGTTGAATTCAAGTGCCCAAGTGCATAGGGTGGGGCTGTGTGTGTGTTTGAGGAAGCACTGAGCTACTATAGAAAGGCAAAGGGAAGGAGGTCTGATGAAACACTTAGGCTGGTGAAATGAACCAAACAAATGATAGCTTCCTTGTCCATCTTTGCTTCCCCTTATGACTGTGCTCTTATGACTGTAAGACTGTCTCATTCCCTGTGTAATAGCGGAGGTTTATGGGCAGTCTAGCTGATGTGATTGGACTTGACTGAGCACATGGAAAACAGGTTCTCATGTGTTGAGTTCCCAGGGCTCTGACTGTAATACTCTGCCCTGATCCCCTCTGGCTTGGCCCACAGAAACAGTGTGACTTTTTGCACACCTCAATGTTCTTTGGGTTGATTTTTGTACTTTACTGTATGTCTCTCTAAGGAGAATATTTATGCATATGTATTTGTTTTTGTACCTGTGTCAGCATGCGCTTTGCATCTGATTTGTAAACGCTACTGTTTTTCAGGGTATGCAAAGCTGTCAAACAAGAATTCAGTTAAACATGCAAGATTCAGAGCATAATATATAGACAGGATGTTTTAGATGTATTGTATTATTTGCAAAAATAGAGCTCTTCCCAATAGACTCATTTTGTTCCTATAAATCATTTTTTAATTTATACGTATTAACACTTTCACTTCTCTTCAATTTACAACCGCAAGAATAGAGGAAATGTTCAGCTAGGTCTCTCTCTCTCTCTCTCTCTCTCTCTCTCTCTCTCTCTCTCTCTCTCTCTCTCTCTCTCTCTCTCTCTCTCTCTCTCTCTCTCTCTCTCTCTCTCTCTCTCTCTCTCTCTCAAAACAATTTTTTTAAAAGGAGGAGTGTGACAGTGTAGCTACAATCACACAAAAAAAATAGAAAGTAATCAATTAGTGGAAGAGTGGGAAACAGGGGCACTGCATTTTCAAGTGCTTCCCCAAACCCTTCAATTACCCGTGTTCCCCTACTGGTTTCTCATTTGCTCCTCTCCATTTCTTTTGCTCTCTCTGTGGTGGGTCCATATGTACTTGGAGAGTTCTGGCTGACCCATGTGCTGGTGTGAAGACAGAAGGCTTTTGTTTTTTTTTGAGGTGTTGTTTGTTGGGCTATAAAGCAGGTCCTAGGCCAACCCCTTCAACACCAACACAAAGAAGCTTTATTGCGGAGGCAGTCTGGGTGGGTGCTCTCATCTGATCTGGGGTCAGCTGATTTACAGCATAGCAGTGCTATGGGAACTCTCCTTATGGTTTGATTACATAATGCTTTTCTGGATCTGCATGCGACACGGCCCGAAACCCAGAATATTGTTTGCTAAATATAAAGTCATGCAAAACATTAAAATTAAAATGGTTCCCTTTGTGAAATGCAAGAGCAACACAGCTGTATATTTTGCACCCAGTGGTGTGAATAATTTGTTTATTTATATTGTGTGTTTTTCATCCCGCTGTGACTGTGTTTTGAGTGTATCATTGTAATCTTTACCTGGTGACTGTTGGTAGGTTTAAATTGGTTTGTCTGTCAGTAGTTTCCAGCAACCTTTGGCCCTGGGGGACAGACACACACATATACAAACAAACACAAACGAGGCTTGGGTATTACACAGGCAACTTTTAATGAAGGTATAATTGGAGATGCATTAGGTTCTCCGCCTGTGTCCTTTTGTTGTGTTCACACAGATGCAGAGTGGAGCATTTCTGCTTTCAAAATCTTCACTTCCTATTTCACTGACTGAAAAGTTCAGACGTTGCTTCATCATTTACAGGAATCACACATAACATTGTTTATCAGGAGATAGTTTAACCCCAAACCCACGGCTTACGGTTGATGTTTGCGGTAGGAATCAGTCAGGTGCCGTGTGCATGTTCCTGTGGAAAATGCTGTGGATGTGCAGCCTTGTTTCATTTATCCTCTATGTATTCCCTTCCTCTTCTGCACTCTGTTGCCATGGAGATGACAATGGCTGCCATAATTAGAGGATGACAAATGACCCAGAGTGGGTAAAGGGGGAGGGGTGGTTACTGCGAACCGTGAATCAGAACAAAAGTAGGAGTAAACCAGGAGGTTGGCCAGGGGGAGTGTACAAGGACACTGGCCAAATATGACTGTCTGTGTGTAATATTATATATTCATAACCAGTACAGGGTGTAAACCACCAGTCTGACAGTAATAAGTATGTGGAGAATCATCAAGTGCATCTAAATCATTTTTTGCAATTGCGTCAATCTTAAATGTTATAAAATAAATATTCAGTTTCACAAAGATAATTAATACCTTGCAATGCAAAAACATATTTCTTTAAAACAGCTGATTACACACAGATCACTGTCATTCCTGGTGGATTAAAGGAATTAAATTTGTATTTTTCTGGCAGCCTCAGTATGTAATGGGGAATGTGGTTTCATTTGTAAAATGGATTGAAACATCCACCAACCACAAGCCAAATGTAGTTCATTGATGAATTTCACAATGACTCACATAACGAGCCCAATGTACAACAGCTCCCCATAAAACACTCCCGATATGTCTGTGATATTATATTAACATCAATCAGATGATACAGCCCTCACAATTAGCCTGTTGTTTCATAATTGTGACTTTACTCTATATTTTTCTGCAGTTTATGTGAATTGATTCAGTTTAACATGAGTCAGAAGGAACAGGCAGTGTACATGTTGGGCAGATGCTCGGCTGATGAGAGCGGAGGGGTTGACCTGCGAACTCTCGGGGAGAAGCGAAGCCGCGATTATTATCGTTATAAATAGATGTCCCTCCCGGCATTTGGTGGGATAAGTGGCCACGTCCGGAGGGTGATGACAGGAACGGCACTCAACGGCACCATCAGGACAAAGGATTCTCTTACAAATGACATGAGCCAGTTCTAGGTGATAGGAGGAAGAGGTAGTGTGGGTCGTTGAGTGTATGTGTGTGTATGTAAGTGTATTTCTGATTTGGCTACCTGGTGTGCACACTTTAGATACTTCACACCACATTCCTTCTGAATAAACAAAACATGCCGATCAGATTGGAGAGTTGCTCTTTAGATTCTTTATTGATTTGATTAATGAATGTGTAGCATTCTGATCAAATTGTAGCCAAATACATTCAAATTGTTTATTGGAAGTAGAAAAGAAGTAAAATTAAGTAAACACCGTTTTAATTCTCTGTGTTGGCACATCCAAACACACAAGGATCAAAAAGTAGTCAAGTCTTTTAAATCTTAATCACCAAAAACAGTCATACAAGTCTGAAATGACATGAGGGTGAGTAAATTATAAAAGAAATTTCATTTGGGGGTTAATAATCCCTTTAAGATGTATTGCACTTTTTTATGTTGTACACACTTTTTATTTTGGCGATTTCATCTTTTCATTATAGGAATAATTTGAATGTACTCAACCCACGTTACAGGTCACATGGCACAGTTTGCGTGATTGTGTAATGACCTTACTGGTCAGACCCTTTAGCTGTCAGAACACACACACACCTTACAGACAGCCCTGAGCTGTGGGAAATTACAGTCTTCATGCATGACTGGCATAAGTTTTCCAGTATGAGATGATCCCTTTTCTCACTGTGTTCTCTCGCTTCTTTAATGTGCTATTCTATAATAAGTTCTTCAGAGGGAAATGTTGCTGTAATGATGTCTCTTCTCTGCCCACATGCTGGCTTCACAAGATCAAGCCTATCAGAGCAGAGGAGATGATGTTCACCTCACGAAAATTTTCAAAGACACCTCTTGTCTTGTCTTTCTCTCGTGACAATTTTATAATGTAAAACTTTTTTTTCTCATATTGGTCTTAGATTTTAAACCCTGAAGCTGTCAAACTGCACAATTTTTTTTTTGGTGTCACCTATGCAGAATCAACTGTGAGATTTATTTATATCTATACATGCATATGTTCTTACCAGGAAGTGCGCAGTGTTCAATGTACATAAAAGTTTAGTGCCTGATCATAAATTCATACATACTGTAGGTTTTATCAAAGTCATGTAAACATTTTAGAGCTTGCAAGAATATTGACTTGTCAATGTCACTGACTTGTGCAGTATCAGCGGCCTTCGCTGTTGCTGGCAAGACCAAAGATGCATTGACGCAGTGTGTGTGATTGAAGAGCACGTCCACACAGCTGAGCAGCACATCTCCAGTGGCAGATTCATGGTGGTTACATTGTACATTTACGCATTTGGCAGACACTTTTATCCAAAGGAGCTTACAATGCATTTAAGTTACACCTTTTATCAGTATGTGCGTTCCCTGGGAATTAAACCTGTAATTTTGGCTTTGCAAGCACCATATGCTACCAGTTCAGTTACAAAAACTGTGTTAAATGAATGGTGCAAAACTGCGAAACCTGTCACATCCATCTTACTTATGGCCTTTGGAAGGCACTTAATTATTTTTAGTGCAATTCATAGAAATTTTGGCTTGTATATAAAGGCTTCAAATGAACAGCGTCAGCAAAGTTCACTTTAGGGTTGCTTTATTTTTAATTTAGTTTAATTTTGAATAGACTTGAAGTTGCTATACAAAGATTATGGGATGCAGTTAGACTGAATGCGGTTTGTAGACAGGAATTTTTCTCATGTTGTCACCGTAAATAAAACAAGAGGTCATGTGATTTATGTTTAGTCGATACAGAGTCAATGGTGGCAGAGCTAAGTGACTAGCTGATGCAACCGCTTAACCCCACAACATGTGTAACATGCTCTCATTCTAGCCCACAGGCACACATATCTGTGTGGGAACCTATTTGGCTTTAAGACAGAATCCTGATCTTGGATCTTGTGTGTATGTGTGTGTGTCAGGCCCTTGGTCTTTGCCAGGTCGACTGGAACAGGAGCCTTATCGGTGCGAGTGTCTCACATTTGAAACAGATCAATGTTTTTATCCTCCCCCAGGAATCAGAAACCGGTGTCTTTATTTATATTGTGACTTTCAAAAGACCCTAAACATTTGTTATTTTTATCACCTGAATTATTTAGTTGTCATCTGAGAGAAGTGAAGAAAAGAGAGAAAGTCTCAAAATGGGTTCCTCATGATCGTACTGTAACTGTCTTTAAGGACCAGCTGCTATTGGATAAGGAGACAAATAAATATATTATAAGGCTACAATCCAATAGCTGGGCTCTTTGATAGCTAATTAATGTATTTTTTGATAGTGGAAGTTAATTCAAAACAAAACACCATCAGTAATTGAGACATTAAGTAGAACTGCTTCTTTTAAACTAGAAATGCTAAAAATATTACTCTTCTGTAGAATTCATTAAGAACCGTTCAGTTATTTAACAATGGAAGTAAAATGTTTTAAAAAGCTAATGATAGACAGATGTTTGGCAGCCCTCAGGTCACCTGAGTTTGTGTGTATGTGTGTGTGCACACAAAGCAGTCGGAAATATCATACCCCAAATACACGTCCCATCACACCTCTCCCTGGCACCAGTCTAATAAACCAGTGTGATGTCTGGTCAGCATAATGCCAGGCTATAAAAGTCTGTCTGGCTTTTCTCATACCACACTAACACTGGTTACTGAGACCAGGAAAATCAAGTGGAGTACTGGACACAGACACCAAAATTGAAAAGGCTTTAGCTGTCAGACCAGGCCAGAAAACACAAAAAGGGTCAAAGCCTAATTCAGAAATGATACATCTAAAAATGACTTGTACAGGCTATATATCAGTATAACAGAACAGACAGATGTCCAAACCTAATTTCAACTAAATCAATTGAATTAGTGGGCTTGACTAGAAAAAAGCCAAGTGCAAGTGCCTCCCCCGTTCTGATTTGGCTCCAGTACAACCATGGCCATTTCTCTGTGGAATAACCCACTCTTCTCTTCTGAATTCTCTACTTTTCCTTTATCCTACATTCATGCTATTTACTCTAGCTTTTATAAAAATCCTATATGTATTTTTAAGCAATGAAAGAGAGATTTAATTAAAAGCAGAAGAACTCAGGAATGCACAGACAATATATAGGAAGACACAGTTATCTTTAAATAATTTTCTTTAGCATTTGCAGTTCCAGTTTATTGCATTGTACAGTATACCTTTAACATGCTTAGTAGTAATTATAGAGGCCTTTAAGTCCCATGTCCAAATTAAGGATGGAAAGGAAGTTTTGGCTATCCTTAGAAGCATGCAAACCTATAACACACATTGCTTATATATATATATATATATATATATATATATATATATATATATATATATATATATATATATATATATATATATATATATATATATATATATATATATATATACATAGACACACACACACACACACACACACACACACACACACACACATATATATATATATATATATATATATATATATATATATATATATATATATATATATATATATATATATATATATATATATACATACACATACACATACACATATACATACATACATATATACACATACATACATACATACATACATACATATTCAAATCTGAAAGTTTTGCACTACAACTGAATGTGCCATGTGAAAAAGAAATGTTGTGAACTTGCAGTCTGAATTTAATGTGATGAAAGACAAACACTGGGCACTGTGAAATAATACAAAAAAATGATCATGAAATGTTTTAGTTTGAGACAAATTGTTGGGTTAAATGGATAATAATTAGTATTTATACTGAAATCATTGAATTCATAAGATTGTCATTAATTCCCAGTTAGAAAGTGTGTTTGCATTAGATAAACATTAAGAATATAAAGTGAATTTACAGCAATCCATTTACTGTTAATATACTAGTGCTACACTTAAAAAATGACACATTCATTGACAATACAGCCTTTCAGACAGACTGTTAACTGAATTTACTTAAATCTGAAAGGGAAAAGATCATATTATGTCATATAATGCAGCCCTCTTGGCCTCTGAGGTTGAGTATGTCTGATAGATCATGTTAAATCAAATTATCACTTTGTGACATTTTGACAATTAGGTATATTAACGTTAATGGCAATAAAGCAAACTTTAATTAAATTTATCAAGATAGAAAGAGAGAACAGGGCAGGACAGCAGATTGGAGCCTTTTGAGGCCATGAGACACAAGTAAAGAGTTTGTAATGTATCACTGTACATTCATTAACAATTTACCTTGAATCATATTCCATGTGTTCAAGACAACCTAATTGTAATTTCTTGGGTAAACATATAAAGAAAAGCCATTTTAGCTCTGTAAATGTAAATTGGCTACACTATTTAATATCCTTTCTGTGTGTGTGTGTGTGTGTGTGTGTGTGTAGGATTATCCATGAGGACGGTTTCTCTGGTGATGACGTGAAGCAGTACAAGCCAGTGGTCTACAGCAACACCATTCAGTCTCTGGCTGCTATCGTGCGTGCCATGGACACACTGGGGCTGGAGTATGGAGACAAGGAGCGTAAAGTAAGTACAACACAAATCCTGATAAGCCGTAACGCTCGTTAAGAATGACATTCCCATAGAAGGAATTGCAATATGCTTATGGATTATGAATATAACACCCGGGATTAGTTGTCATTTTATTTTACAAGGGTCCATTTTCATTTTGAAAAAAATGTTTTGGTCATTAAATACTAATGTGTTTAGTAGAAATTACTATAGTCATTGATTAAGCCATATTGATTGCAAATATTTTGCACATACATTGACATTTGATGAAGATGCATTTTGTTGCATTTACATGATATTTGAAGCTTCAGTTGCCTAAACTGTGGGAAAGTTCTTCTTTACAGGAATTGTATGGGTTAGGGGGCTTTAATATTGTTTATTTAGTAATTAACTAAAGTAGAACATTAAATTAACAGTTCTAAGCATAATGTTCTACATTTTTTGCAGTGATACAAAAGCACATTTGTTTTTCATTTTAACCTGTGTGTCTGTGTATAATAATGTGGGAATGCGTAGGATGAAATTGTTTTAAAGATGTGTGTTGACTCATGTAGGTGATGAAGAGGATGATGACATTTTTGATTTGTTTGACTATTGCACTGCAAAAAGATTAGTGGAACTGCAAACTAGTTACACAAATATGATAGATACATATAGAGAATGTACTATAATATAAACTGTTGGGTGTAAGATGATTCAGGAGAGTCAGATAACAGTGGTCACTGACAGTAGAAAATAGCCCTCGTAATCCAGCTCATTTCCTCTGCATACAACCATGATCTATTACAAAGTACAGGGTGTGATAAGTATTTAAAAGGGCTATTTTGCCCAAAATAACTCTCATTGCACATATTGAGCATATACATTAAAATGCGCTGTCTGAACTGCAATTTTTAATTTTAGGTATTAGATTTTTTTACATCGTCTTTTAATCTTAGGTATTTTTATAAATAGCAATAATATTTTTATTAACTTTTTGTTTATGTTTATTGTTATAAAAATTAAAATAATCAGACACATCTACCAAACTAATTCATACATAGCCACAGTAAATCATGATTCAATAGAAGATGATGTTAAATTATTGATAGACTCCAGCCACAACACATATTACCTAAAGGATAAGTAAAATAATCATGGGTGTGAGATGGAAGCTCAAGGTGAAATTGCTGTCTCTCTAAAGATTTCTTTACCTTTCACCGGTGAGAATACAAGATTCATAATCCTGTGGTGCCCATTTTAAAAAGCCCTTTCTGTATAATGTCATTGAAGTTATTTGGCTTAGCAGAAAGCAATATTTTATTTTAATCAAACCAAAGCTGTTAATATAGAGGGAACAGTCATCTGAAATATTTAGCAATCATCGATTAAGATATTTTTTTCTCTTGAGAAATTGGAAGCTTCTTTGTTTCCAGGTTGAGTTACATATCAGGAAGCTGAGCTTGAAGGACATCATATCTATGTACCCAAGGAAAGATTATAGATAGCAGTATGGCATTACGTGTAAGTGCATTTGAAAGTGACTGGTGTTTAGTTGTGTAGGTTGTAAGTCCATGTTTGATATAGGAAGAGTTTAAAATAAATGGCTAAAAACCTAGTAAGCGCCTCCTTGGATTTATTTTTCAGCTTGTTGCAGTGCATTCTGGGATTGCATTTAGATGCTGCCTTTAAATTTGATCAAAACAACGTATCTCAGGATAATCGAGTCTAGGCAGCATAATTAAGTCCACATTTCCTCCATAGGCAGCTCATTAGGTTGTGAGGAGGTTGTGTAGGACGCATAGCAAAGCTACTTTGCATACAGTGTGTATACGCTTATATGCTGAGAACAGATCACTCACACACATCCACACAAACTCATTGGCCCTCTTTTCCTCCAGGCTGTGGAGGCCAGCTGGCTCACACCTTTTTAATCTGAGGTGTGAAGCTTTTATTGGAACTGCTCTCTCAACAACCCAGCCTTAGTACATCTCTATGCCCTTTCTCTCTCTCTCTTTCCTCTCTGTAGGTCTCTCGCCCCATCTCTCTCTTCCAGTTTTTACCCTTTCATCATTCTACTTTTCTTCTTTATGCTGTCTGTCGGCTTTTGTATGCAGTCTCTCATCCCCATCTCCTTCTTATTACCCGCCCGTATCTTCTCTTCTCTTACACCGATCTGTCTCTGTTGCCATGGCTACCTCTTGTTTTGCCTCTTTCTCAACACATTCCACAAGTCTGTGTCTATGGGCAATGTCATTCTGATGCACTCTGCATCATTGAGGCAACCAATCACATGTGACTGTCCATGTGGCTGATGCTTATGTACATGATGCTCTGTTATAAAAGCCTGTTGTTCGCTGTCTTGTTTTAGATGTGGGTTTTATGGCATGTTTATTTGACATGCATCTATGCAGCTGTTCTGCTGAGTAGTGTAATAGTGGATTATGCTACAGTCTGTGGCAGGAAGTCCATTCATCCTATTTTGATTCATGGCTCACACATGATCTGATTACATGTCATACTGCTGATCCATTATGTTGTAATTTACCAAAATGGCTGCCACTTTGAGCTGAATAACCTTTATAAGGACTGTTGTGTCGGTGTGACCTTGCCAGGGTTCCACACATCCTGAATCCTGAATGACACAGATGACTGAAAGTATAATTTGCCGGCCTGTGGTAGGCAAGGGCCGTCTGTCCAGCCCTTGGCACCCAGATGGACACAGATGGGCATTTGCCATTTTAGCCCTCTGGTTCTTTTGCACTATTGTGAGAAAGGACCTAAACCATGCCCCAAAACACAGATTGGGTGTCACCAGACTGCTGCTAACCGCATACAGATGCATATTAAAAAACCTCCCAAAACAGAACTGGGAAGTAGGATTGCAGTCAGAGTTAGAGGTATTTTCTGTGTTAGTGAGAGAGATGGTAAGAGGAATATTAAAAGCCCTAAATTTGCAGTGCTGCATTAGTGCCAACATAATGGCAAGAATTCACCTCTCTAGCTATTTTGAATTATTTGTTTACAAAAATAAATACAGTACAAGTCAAAAGTTTAGAAACGCTTGTTTATTAAACACTGAAAAACACTGTTTATAATTTTTTCCACATTTTAAAATAGTGGTAAACTCATCAAAATCATGAACTAACACAACTGTAACTGTGTAAATTATTTTGTGACTAAAAGCATCCACAATAAATGAACACTGTGTTATATTTCAGCATCTTTAAAAGTAGTCACCTTTTACATTTGTAATATCGTACTCTTGGGAATTTATCATCCAACTTCTTGACTGCTTTTTATTCATTGTTTGGTCCAAGTAATCCATTTAAAAAATATTTTAGTTTTTTAATAAAAGAAATCAATATGTTGGCACAATTATATTTTTGTCTACAGAAGTAATTTCAAACAATGAAATAAGATTTTTAAGATCATGAGAAACATTTTTGTCAATTGTGTCTAAGCGTTTGACTGGTACTGTACATGCATGCAAAGTTAATTTAATAGATCGTAAGTGTTTAATTGTTCTTTCTTTTCGAGGGTACACAATGATTTTATGGATGTGATGACACAGTTTGAAAAAAACCTATTTCAGGCAAAACTGATTAGATTTAGACAGTTATTTATACATATAAATCATAAATTGTTGTCTTAGGTCCTTGGGAAAATGTATACAAGTAGTACCTTTTAAAACATTGAGACAAATTACCAGATATGTCGTTCTATAAACTTTCATTTCAGTTGTAGATAATCGTCACTGGTGTACATGGTTGTTTATTGTGTTGGTTTGAGTCTGTGTGTTTCTGTGCATGTGTGTGACAGAAGGAAAACAGCTTGGGAATAAGGAAGAAACCTCTGGCACCAGGATATTCCCAACAGCCCTGTCAATGCCCCAGTGGTGCTCCCACACCAACTCATTATCCAAAGGGAACCCATCATAGAACAGCTTTATTCTCGGCTAATACTCTTTACATAAGGCTGACCTGGAACAAACCTGTTTGATCTACCTGTATTCAAATGAGAAAAGTACTGGTTATGTGGAAGGTTATGATGTACATCTTATAAATAGGACAATATTGAGGCTAGTCCTTTGCATGCTCACGGTGATAAATAGTCAAATAAAAGATGCTCTATTAAATGTGCTGCATAAACCTTTTTATCTTCTGTTTTTATGTGTTGCATGCATGAGCGTGTTTTGGGAACGATTCATTATCATTAAGCTTTTATTTTTGGCTGAGTGGTACCTGTCCCATTTCTGTGTGCAATGAACATCTGGTCTAAGCGTGTGCACAAATGTGCGTGTCAAAAGATGTTTATAGATCTAAGCTTCTGAAGGTGTCTGAAACTATGCATCTGGGACTACACATCTGCTCATAGTCAGTTAGGATAAGTGTTTCGGGGGGAAAACAAAGAAGATGAGTTTTTAAGTCTGAAATGCACTCTGTGATTAGGAATACTGCTGGTGATCCTATACCCTCCATTTGTTCTTTAAAACTTTATTCCCTTGGGTATGTAGCCATTGATGTGAATGAGGTCTGTGAATGACCAATCAATACCTCTGCATCCCAGGTGAAGTGGTTTATTAGCTGAAAAATGAAATCTTAGAAACACTTACAAGTCTCTAGTGAAAATTTGCTGTTAAATTAATTTCTTCCTGGCAATTCAGTGCTTTTGATTTAGTAGCCTCTGGATAGTATATATAGTATATCACCCCTCTTTAAATTGTGGTACATTCATTGTGAAGTTGTTTGATTTGTAGTCTGTACCATTGTTAAAAATAAGAGGGTAAGGTTAGTCGTATTTATAGGATGTGTAAATTAATTTCGTGTAAAGAAAAAGGAGCGCCCTTCAGAAGTATTAACAGATCCATCCCAGCAGATTAAACTGCAGCCTCCATTTTAATTGAGACTCTTTTGTGTCAAGTCTCTGGTGTGTGGATCAGTAATGTAATGTCTGGGTCTCTTTTGCTCAGTCTTCTAGTTCATCTACACAGATCCCAAATATAATTATTTCTGCTGCATCTTAATTACATATTAGGTTAATCAGTTTACCTCTATGAGTCTCTACACCGGAGGACCTATATGGCACTTTTCCATGAATACGGTGTCTTGGTTTCATGATCATTTCCTAGTTTTAGATGTTAAAACATTTACTAGACTGATGTTTTTTTTTTCTTTGGGAAATGTATGTTAAATGTAACCCCAAAGAAAATCAGAAAATGAATTTTTATAATTTTTTGTTCATTTCTAAAGCGTAAAGCTTCTAAAGATTGCTTCATCATGATTATTTATGGATTCAGGTCAGCTTTAGCGGTCTGAATATAACCTTCACTAGCAAAATGTGTGTTGACAAAGTTATGAAAGGCAGTCAGTGAAGTGGGGTGTGATGAATGTGTCTGGTGCTCTTGCCTAAACTGTGCTGCTGTCACCTGTGCTGTTCATTCTTAATTGAAGGGCCAAAAAAGCAATCAGAAACAAACAGCACCTTAGACAGATGGTCCCAGTCAGTGGGCCAGCGATCTGTCCACATCTTCTACATATGCCAAGCTCTTATTATCACGGGTGATGTATCTTATATCTTGTGTGTGTTTGAGCTTAAAAGGGCTCAAAATGTCCTTGACCACTATTATCATATTTTTTGCATTCATACCATGAGAGAGAAATAAAAATAAAAGAGTTTACTGTGTTAAAAGTCTAATCTGCATCTATGGCTATCATGATTTAACTAGAGCAAGTCTAGATGGTGTGTTAATGTACAGTAGAATCATAAAAGAAAAATTGTTCTTAGCAGCTGAAAAGGTCACATTTTAAATATTTGAGTTAAGATGTAAATTTGTCTTTTTACTATGTGTCATGATACTCTCTTATCCCATCTTAATATGCATGGACAGTAATATGGCGTGAGATTGGGGTGGGGCTATGTGTTATTTTGACCAATGACAGATGGAGGATTTTCTGCTTGTTCATGTTTCTACAGTTTTGCTTGTTGTTGCCAGTGGTGGAGAAATAACACACTTCAGTTTAATAGCGGGGCATGTAATGTTGAGAGTGAAGTGATGTGTGGTATCCTACCGCATCTTTAATCTTGGTATTAGTCCTCTCTTGCCTTGGCTAAAATGTTATAGAATGATGTTTTGCTGCAACTGATCAGCCCTAATGCAAAGTGATATTATTTTCCTTTTTTTCTATAATGCTGATAACGGTCCTCACATTGCTTCTTGTTGCCTGTGGGTAGCATGAAAAGGAAATAATAGGTTTGTTGACAGTATGGCCAAGCAAATACATGCACATAAAGACACACATTGTGTATGCCTCTGTGTAATACATCCCCAACAATCAGTGTTTGTTGTGTTGGCACATGAGAGATGGGGAGCTTCTGCAGTTTTTAATAGCTGTTTTTTATTATTGGTCAAAGCAGTGCTGTTTTAGGGAAGATGACTTTCAAGAGAGGCTCTTCAAAACCAAAATAAATGGAAGAATAAGAGCATAAAATTGTAATTTAAAATCGATTAGTGGCCATGAACCTCCCTTAGGATTACAGGAAACAATAGAAATGTGTCTACACCTTTGCACATGACTGCTTTACCCTGAGAGACCCAAAGTATTGATGTGTTTATATTTTACACATAGGAATCTACTATTTATAAACATTATGATCTTTATGCATATTTAGTTTGAGCTTTCTAGGTTGCAGGTATCAATTCTGTTAAATTAAGTATAGAAATGAGCTTCTTAGCAAGATGGATGGCCATAATTTGGATGTTTTTATCTCATGCATCTTATAGGGGTCAATGTACAATTTTCATTTTAGAGCATTTTAAATAGTTTTATTAGGCTGTTGAAAGTCATTTGGAGTAGCACATCTATGCCTTACTGTCTGTTGTGTAGATAAAATATTAAAGGTCAGTACTTTGTGATAAGTTTGATCCACAACAGCCAGCAATGGTGTTAGCTGGCAGTTAGCATGTTGTGTGACCCTGGCATGCTGGATGATTCAAAAATATTTTTAAATATTTTCCTGCCAAACGTGTTGCTATGAGTTTGCATAGTCTTGATAAGTTATATTTACATTAAACAATAAATAGTTTTTGGCTAAATATGGATGAAAGCAAACAAATGTTGTGAATGTTAAGGTAGGTCTTTAAAGGTTAAAGAATCATTCATTGTTATAAATGTAATTCATTATATAAATGTAATGTGTTCATCAAATTTTTTTTGCAATGATTACAAGTGCAGTATAGCTTTTGAAATTGTGTAGAGGTTTGGTCTTGTTGTTACAGCAGTCCAGATGCACATTTGGCAAATGATTGTCATTAAAGTCATCAATAAATAACGTCAACCCATAAGTGTAGGGTAGGTGTTGGTGTACAAAAAGAAATTTGTTCTATCACTTAAAATTGATTTAAAAAAAAGTAGATTCTTGAGTATAGCTATTAAGGACAAAAAATCATTTTAAATGAAAATACAATATGTTTATACTCTGAGACACTTCAGTTTCTGTATGTGTGATTTTTTTCACCTAATTGACATGGCAGTATTTTCAGTTCGGGTATCATTGAGAAAAGCCTGTGCACTCATCCCAATCCAGCCAAAGCTTTGTGGCCCTTGATCTGAATATGCTTTGACTTGTTTTGCAAAATTTCCCCTTCCAGCACATTCACAGACATCTTTGTCTTCGTGGCCAAGAATGACTCCTTCACATCATATGATTCGTCCCATGAACGGCCCGTCCAAAGTGGACATTCATGCTAAAAAAAACAGGTTTATCACCCCTTGCTCCATCTCCTCCTCATTTGTCAAAGCCTTCTCAGACCGAAGCTGGTAAACACTAAGGCTCTGTGGTACTGGATTTAACTGTAATTGGTCAGTAGAACTAGCAGCATTATTAATGAAATGGAACAGGACTGTGAGAGTGGAATTTGAGGCTATGGGGATCATAGCAGCACCCATGACAATGCTGTTTAAAACGGCTTGAAGCCTATAAATCACAAATGATTTCTTGCACTTAGCCTCAAACATTCTCAGGGTTTGCCAGATCTTGATGGCCCTCGAGGTGAGATTACTGTGGAAGTGACAATAGACCCCTGGGAAAATTGGAAGAGAAATAACACATTATATTTCAGGGACACTACCATGATTGGATGGTTTGCCGTGATCATGGTGTGGAACGCACATGATTTACACCAAAGCTCACCTTGTTTGGCTTAAAGGTCTTTAATGACTTAACAAGTGGATTTTATACTATATGATTTTATCACAGAATAAATTTAGCGAATGTGTTACACTTACTGTATAGCGGTGCTTTCTCTATAATAAATGCCTCATCTAGTCTAAAGCTGGGCGATATTATGGTAGTATACTGTGCAATGGTAGATAAGTTTACATTTTTTAGATATAAGAAATGTTTAGTTATTAGTTTTGTTGGAGTTTTTTGTTTTTAACTCTTTATTATATTAACATTATAGCACATAGTGTGAATCTAATTTCGCACTAATGCAGATTGCAGATAATTTGTTATGAATCTTATCTTTTAGTCAGTGTTCCTCCAGTTTCAGATAAAAAAGAGAAAATAAGAAACTTGTATTCACAAGAAAGTTTTTACCACCGTTTACCACATGGTTATTTAAAACATTCTATATAAATGTTTTATATTTTATTTTTATTCATTTAAAATCGTTCTTTGAACAAATACCTACATACTGATATATACCATTACTGTTATATAAAATGTGTTATAAGATGTTGGTCATACTGCTCTACCTGTAATCCTGTCAGCTCTTCAGTAAGACTTGTGGGAGGAAGTAGCTGTTTTTAACTTGGTTTACACTTGATGCATCTGTACATGCACAAAAGCATGTGCCTCAAAGATGATGTTATTGGTATTGTAAAACATGAAGTTTACCCCTACTCATTGCTGCTTTTTAGTAAGCATATATTAGATATTTTTCTCCCTACTTCCACCTGTCATTTTGTAGAGCATTGTAACAGAGAGTATAAATGTTTACAGATCGCCGTGAGGAGCGGCGGTTTGTACCAGAGCCAATGCGTCAGACATAAACAGGGCTTAAGTTGACAACACAGTTTTACAGATGGTGACTGGCCCTAATGTTCTGCTGAGTCTCACGCTGCTTGTTTATGCAGGTAATATAGTGTGTATATGTACATCTTTCTGAAGAATGATGATAGTTAGAGGGGTGACTGCAAACTGTGTTTTTGCACTATTTCCTCAAAATATATACTGTATCAGCTAGCTGCACCTCAAACACATTGAGAGTAGAAGTATTTTGTGTTGGTGCGTTAAGCAGGAAGCACCGTATCACTGTTTAAGTGGTTAATCCTACAAATGGACAATACTTAAATATTCTTGTAAGGGATAGAAGATATGCATCTTCTAAAAACCTGCATAAAGACACAAAATTATGCATTCCTGACTTAATTAAGCTTTCTCTGGCCCACCTTAACCGCTAGTATCAAAGGCAGTTTTGCCACTTCTGAGCAGTCTGTGTAAATACACCGAAATGTCACTTCACATGCTGCTTCTGTGCAACCTTTGCAGTGGTTAGAACAGAAACACAGATTAACATAAAGAGAATGTCTCTGTGCTTTTTCTTTTAATCAAAATTGCTCGTCTTATGATGACTCTTGTGAATGGAAAAGTATAAATATGGCGGACGAACAGTGTATATGAATATGGGAATAAACATGAAGGCAGAAAATGATGATTCACAGTCATATTGTATAAGTGTTAACCGAGCAGCTCAGAGCAGGATGTGGACAGTGTAGCTTTGCTGATGTCATACGGTTAACGCTAGTCTTCTAGTGTGGCTTAAGTGTTCTCGCTTTTCTTTGTGTCTCATTTACTGGGTAATTTGATGAAGTCTTGGGAGTCTCAGTGGCACAGCAAGGTGAAAAGAGCCATCAGTGAGAAAACTGGTTTATACTCTCAGGGTTAAAACCAGTTTAAATATTTACAGAACAGTTACACCACTTTTGCATGAGGTACCTTAAGTGTCTTACTTGTGTCTTACTAACTACATGCTGCAATAGTGTTGTGCTGTATTTCTCATTCTTTTCAATGAGAACACCTGCTTTCTAGGCAAATTAGGATTGTTGCAGATTGTGGAAAAACTTCTTAAAACTTATATTATTAGCAATATTTGGCTGGTAACATCTAAAAGAAAGTAGCATAAAGAATCAACTTGTTTTAGTGTAAATGCATGTTTACATTAATCTGAGGTCAGTTTCATTGGCTTTTATGTAATCGCTATGTTCAGGTTTCCCATAGTAACATAGACTTGCACAGGCAGTGAGGTCATGAAACCATTGCCCTCAACTGTTGCCAGGTGCCGAAACATTTTACAAAGTTATGTGATGCAGGTTCTTCTCTTTCATGAATATTTGACAGGAACATGCTCACTGCTCTTTTTTTTAAACTTATCTTTAACTCTTTAACATAAAAAAAGGAAACAAAAAAATTGTAAATGTCTCACTTAAGTGGGTAATCAGAATAATGTTTTGCATTTATATAACACAATGCTGTAATTGGTCTCATAATGCTCAAATCAAGTTCTTTCTCACCCTTTTTCTCCTCGAGGCATAAAAAACTGTGTACATATTGTGCATGGGTGTCTCTGTGCATTGTGTGTATTGCACAGATCCTCATGAATCGTGAGAATTATAAAGGCCACAGATGCCTTCGGTCCCCCTGAGCACTCGGTGTGACACACTACGTTCTGTTAACATTTCTCAGTAATGTTCACGCCAGAAATGCACCTCGACCTGTGTGTCTCTCTAGGGTTGGGGCATTTTGCGTGCCTTGGAGGACAGCGCAGCCCCACCCCCACCTCGTCCTTGCGCCAGGCCTGGCAAGTCACTGGGAAACAGCGCTGTGTGCTGAACTGGACTAATCCCCCCAGAAAACAGCTGAGCCTCCACCAGTTTGGCTCTTAACTGGAGCTGACAGGACAAGGGGCCACAGTGCTCTTTCAATGAAGCTGCTTGCTTCACACACACACACACATACATGGATAGCAAGAGCCTGGCAAGCCTTCATAGAGACTAACTAGAGGCTGAAGAGATGTGAGGGGCAAGGAAGGGGGGGAGAAAGACGGCTAGAGAGGGGTACAAGTACAGATGGCGTGAAGGGTCTAAAAATACTGTATAAGTTTATGTGACTTGAAGGGGGAGTGTGAAATATCTGTACTAAACAGAATTGCAATAATAAATATTAATATTAAAGTATTTAACAGAAGATATTACGCATATCACCTTCATGATGTGTTTATTGTTAGCGAGAGAGCAAAGTTTGTGCTTAAATTAATAAGATGGATGAATCTATGTGTGTTGTCAGTGGTTTGCTGGTATATATAATACAGCAGCCAGTATTGTGTGCTCTAAATATAAAACCAGTGCGTCACTAATGAGCATAAATCCTGGCCTTTATCAAAGAAGCCCAAAGATAACTCTGAAATATATTTTGTGTGTGTGCTCAAAAGAGAAATGCTGGTATTAAAACCTGAAGACAGATAGAAGATAAAGATGAAATAATAACGCTTGCTTTTTCTGCAGGTTGGAATAGAGAGAAAATTAAGTTTGGAAGAAGTAAATGTGATGGATAGCTAGTAATGATGAGTCTCAATACTCGACTAGTCATCCAAAAACCTAATTAGAATTTTTTTCTAGATTTTTTTTGTCATACATATTTGTTTCAGTTTTTATAATTTAGCTTGTACCATCATAAACCTTGCATTTTTGATAAGGCATGCCCATGTAAAAATAGTTCAAGACTGCTCCGTTTCATTGCGTTTCATCTAGCTGTTTGTCAAGACAATACAGGGGATTTTCTTAAGACCCCCTAGAAAGCTAGATAGATTAAATTGTGCTGTGATGGGACCAGCAACATTTGGGACATCTTTCAGCATAGGTGTATTTTGCTCATGCTCTCTAGCTTGTCCCAGTTTTCATTTTTGTGACGTGCATGTGCATCACCCCCCTCCCTTTATCTCTTTTCCCCCAACGCGTGTCCCACCAGAGCTGCATGAAAATGACGATTTTGCTGGTTGTTCTGAATAATACAAAGTGTTTGCATTTATAATAGATGATTGAGGCAGGAATAGGACTTGACCGAAGAACACTGTGTGGCTTTATGATGGAATGAGATGTCCTAGGAAGGAAATTTTGGGGCTTCTAAACTAGCTACACAGGAGTATGCTGATTGGGTAAATGTGATTAAGTAGGTTGGTTTTGGATTTATGAGATGGTTCATGTATTGTGTAAGTAACAGTCATGTGAGCAGGTAGTTAATGATCCGTCTCAGCCTTACGGCAATGGTGAAAGTGTAACGTGTACTTGCATTGCATCTAACACATGATTTTTGGTCTGACACGATTTTAAACGCTATGCACAAAGTCAACCCTGCACAGTTCAGGAAGTGTTTGCATTTACGTGGTTGTGTAGATTATGTTTCTGGGTTAAAACGTATGTGCCAGCAAGAACACTACCGGCTGTGATCATAAAGTCACTGCGGTGCAGGATTCATATACTATCTCTTTTAATCTTTATGAAAGCTTAGATGTTTTTTCATATTTGTTTTGTCTCTGTAGATTTTTTAATAGCCATGCTTTTCTTTCATAGAGGTTCAAAGACCTCTAAAAATAAAGTTTTAAATTTGAAGTCCCAAAATCACCATCCAGGCAAACTTTGAAGATGATCTTACCTGAGAGCAGGTGACTTTGATCCCTGCCACTGAATAAAACAGTTAGTGACTGCTGAATATTAGCTTTTTGAAACATAGTCAGAAACGATCAGCAGTGTCTTGCTTGATGTTACATCTCATCAGGTGCGGCTCGTCTGTATGGGCAGGTGGGGCAGAGCCCCACCAAAATATTCAGCCACTTGAAAACGTAGAACTCTATATAAACTGGACCAGTCCTAATTAACTGTTAACTCAAAAATGTTCATCCTTATTCTGAAAACATTTTAGACTGTTATAAGTCATAACGTGAGGTGGATATGTTAAAATTTCATCGCATTGCTTCAGGTTTGATAAGCGGGGCAGAGGGTCTCTCTGCCGTCCTTACATTTTCTCAATGTAAATTTGTGGTGAAAAAAAGAACTGCAGTGCGCTCTAATTAGGAGCCATATGGGCAGATTTGAGACTGCCCCACTTGCTTTTACGTTGCTTGAACGTAGTTCCGGACAATATTATTAATAATCCGCGTCAGCAAAGTGTATATGAGTCTGTGTCAGTTAAGCGAACGCGTCAGACGGTAAAGATGGCGAGTAGTACAGATCATTCTGCGTGTAATATTGTCGGGTTTCTGTTGCAGAACTCGTTTGAAAGATTGTCAATTAATGATAAATTAGCGATTAAACAGCTTGGCCCTGACAAACCAGATATAAAAATTGTACAGCAAACAAAGGACAATGGTAGGTCGTTCAATAGAACATTTTCCAGGTCGTGGTATGAAAAGAAGCCTTGGCTGTCTGGTTGAAAGAAATAAAGTTCTTCAGGGGGACAGGGAGATGTGTGGAGTAGCGTGGGTGTTTGCGATCTAAAACACTTCTCTGATTCAACAACAATAATAAAAAAAAAACCGATTTGTTCATGTAAATAGTTTGTTTGTTTGTTTTGTTAAATAACCCAGTTCCCTGTGCATTCATGGATAGCTTACGACCCAGAAACTGCCCCTCCAAAATGTTTGGTCAGGAGCCGCTACTGCATCTCATCTCTCTCATTTGGCCTGGTCTGTGTTTTACACTTCATATTATTTAAGTAAAAGCATTGTCTTCATTTTTGTTCTTTCTGTAGATTTCTGAAGATTTCTGTTTATTCATATAATGCTTGATCTTTTAGTTCTGACACAATTTTTTGGGTTCATCCTATAGTGTGATGGGTGGGAATACCTATTTAATCAAACAATGGAGGACTGGAAATGTGTTTGCGTGTGGTTGTAAGCAGTCATTATTTCTATGTTATTAAATTTAATGCTACTATAGTGCAAAAAAGTGTTTTTCTCCTATGCTACCAATGTGAGAAGGAGAACTTGTCGGGAAACTTATTTTTTTATTTTTTCAATTAAGCATAGTGAAGATATTGGCACAGAAATTGCATACTGTTCCTTTAAGATGTTTTGCTGCGTGAAGTTGATTCAGCAGAGTTTAATGGTCCTTGCTTGGCCTTTTGCAATTGCAAGAAATGAAAAACTGAGTCAGTGCTTTGTCCAGCTCTCTCTCTCTCTCTCTCTCTCTCTCTCTCTCTCTCTCTCTCTCTCTCTCTCTCTCTCTCTCTCTCTCTCTCTCTCTCTCTCTCTCTCTCTCTCTCTCTCTCTCTCTCTCTCTCTCTCTCTCTCTCTCTCTCTCTCTCTCTCTCTCTCTCTCTCTCTCTCTCTCTCTCTCTCTCTCTCTCTCTCTCTCTCTCTCTCTCTCTGGCTGTCTTATTTTCTTTATTGCTTTGGTAAACAGTGAGATACTACCTAAAGCAACCCCTAAATCTGCTGTTGTAGTTTGCCGGCAGCTCAGATTTACAGGGGCTCATGTGAAGTATAGCACAGCTACAATGAAAGTAGACACACCCTTTTTTAAAATCCATTACCATCCTCGCTGCGTCAATAACACAAATGACATACAGTAAGATACACTCAGTATATTTTGTCCTTATGTCTCTGCATGCATTTTGTGTCATAAATACATTTTATTGGGGAATATCCATTTATTTGTTAGTAGCTTTTAGTTTTCTGTCGGTAGAAATCACAACAGTCTAGTTCCTCATCGAGTGTAAGTGCATCTGTGTGTGTGTGGCACAGGTGTGTATAGGTGTTTCCCCCCGCTGCGTCCGTGTCCTCCATGCTGTAATTAGCAGGGCTGCTTTTCAATAATGCAGAGACTGAGGAAGAGTCTGTATGTCGTGTGTGAGTGTGTTTGTGTACCGGTGTGTGTCGCACTGGCATTTAGCGCTTAATCAATGCCTTGCGCTGCCTGTGGCCCTTAATTGAAGGTTAAGAGATGAGAAGCCTGTGAGCCTGAGATGGCGCTGGTGCAGAAGAAAAGCTCCATTCCTCTCTACCCTTTTAAAACCACCTTAATCAATACATGTCTATACCTGCTGTACTTTAAAATATTTGTCATACATCATAATAAAACAGTATACAGGCATTAGGCTGTGTAAAGAACAGATATAGAAATGATTGATTTATTGATGTTTTGGACCCGGTTAGCCTAGCAGCAGAGATTGACAAGAAGGTTAAAACAAATGATTAGATGTACTTTTTGATTATTCTCACTTTTTTCTGCAAATACTTTCACTAAAAAAAGATAAAAAAATCTTAAAATTGTAACTCTCTTAATTGTTCATTCTGAGAAAATGAGGCCTTGAGGGGATTGAGAAGATTATTTGCTTTTGTTACAAGGTCAGAGAAAGATGAAAAGGCCTGTTTATATTTAAAATGACCTTTTTTGAATAACATTTCTTTTTAATAACATTAAAACTTAACATAAAAACATTAAAACAGTCACTTTACACAGCAGCCATCTTGGAAATGTCCGGGTACATGTAGCTCCTATATACTTAAATAGGAATGTGTCAAATTAGCAATATGTCAAATCATGGTCAAAAAATATTTTTTTTAGGTTACAGTAGCAAATGCACAATGATGGCTTTTAACTGTAAGGCGTGGCCACCATCCCTCCAGCCGCCATATTGAGTACTGTGATTTCTACCATTTATTTATGTTCCACTGGTCCATTTCCTCCTCCTCATACTGTCTCTGTCTAGCTGAAAGGAGATGTCATGCATGAACAATATATGTGCCTGTGTATACATTCTCCCCAACCCCCTCTCTGAATAAGACGTGGCTCCATCTAAGATTCTGTCCAGCTCCAGCAAAGCAATTGGCTTGTGTAAATATGACCTGACTTGTTGTGATTGCCGCTTAGACTGTGATTAAATGGAATATGTTTGTTTTTATACAGAATCTCATACCAATTCATTCAATTTTGCAAGCGGTATAAATATAGTGCAGTGGTGCATTATGGGAATAATAGTCTTTCATCAGTTGTGCTCCATGATTAAACGTGTGTGAATATTGGAATGTATGCATGTTTATGAGTGTCTGAGTGTGTGTCCTAGGTGATGCATGCTTGTGCATTTGTGTCTTGCAGCAGAAAGTCTGCAGCAATTCCATTTGCATAAGCTCAGCATGAATAGGTCAAAGCCTGTTTGGGGGGATGCTGCGTGGAGCTGATGCATTCCTCCCGTAAACAGTGATTGAATCTTTTCAGCTCAACCATCTAGACACTCTCCCATCTCAGACCTGACAGTGATGCTGTAGCTGCAGGGTGGGGCATCTGTTTCTGGCTTTTCAGAGCAGCGTAACACAAAGAAGCAACGGGTTCTTTCCAGCGTTCTGCAGTGTTCCGCTAGAGATGGAGGAATGAGCCAACGCTCCCAAGTGCAGAGACCATGCTTTGAATTATTTACTCTAAATAAAAAGCTGCATCTGCGTGGATGAATTATTTACGTTTAAAATGGGTCTCCTGCCGAGGGAACGGGATGGGCATGGGGTGTTTGACGGTGATGTGTGGATCATGTGCAATTAGCTTCACTTATTTGGCAGACCGTCTTAAACACAGCGGCAGGTATATTTGGTTTACAGTTAGTACTGTTTATTATTACTTTTGTACACTGCAAAAAAATGAATTTCTTTTTGACTTTTTTGCAGTAAAAATATCTGAAATTCTTTAAAATTTAAGAATCTTAATTTCTTTACCGCACTGGGAGATATTTTTGCTTGTTTTAAGCATAAACTCACTTAAATATGATAATTTTTTTCGTAAAACAAGACATAATATCTTATATAATTCTGCTTATCAAGTAAAGGTATCCTGATGCAAGTCTATTTAGATATTTTTACTTCTAAAAAGTAAGAAATTAATTTTTTTGCAACATAACGTTTCTGTATTTTGTTTTTAATGTTTAAAAAACTTATTTTGTCATACAAACCTGTTTGTATACAAAAATACAAACATTACACTCTTTGAAAGACCTTCACTTCTGTCTGTCTGTTTGGTTTAAGCACCCATCAACAATGATCTAATGGGAACACTGCATTAACTCCTGAAGGTACTTCTGTCTGTCTGTATGGTTTGCCAGCACCATAATAAAGCCCCATCTTCTCTCTGTGCCTAGCTCTTAAGTGCTCATCTATTGATTAGAAGAGAGAGAGAGAGAGAGAGAGAGAGAGAGATAGGAGGGATATACTGTGAGACGATACAAGGCCCCAAAGTGTCTGTGTTCCTAATGGAAAGGTTCAGTGCACTCTTCTCCCTTTGTCTGTTTCTACTTCTCACTATTGTTTTGTTCATATTGTAAAAGTGACTGTCTGTATGGCACAATCTGTTTATATCCTTGTAAACAGATCCCAACCCCCCATATTTCCATATCTCTACCTATACAGACATCTGTGTGTGTCTTTGTGTGAGCTTTACCAAACTTGCTCTGTTGACATATTCTCATATGCTGAATTATTTACAAGGGGCAAAATGTGACAGTTAAAGCTCTCGTCCTTTAGCTATAGGGTGAAAGCAGGTTGACTTGTACATTGCATTGACCTTTACCTGAGCCATGAAATAGCATGTGCAATGGTTGCAGAAAAATGTGTAGGGTGCAATAATGGAAAAATGAATTTTGGTATCAGATGGTGCAGTTATTACATCTACCAACAGGGGCCAACTAGGACATGTTAATGAGTCCAAACAGTATGTCTGATCTTCTACATCTTTATTATTAAATATCATCATTTATCATTATCATTTATGATAATCAGCAGTCATTGAAGATTTCGAACCCCATGTCATTGCAGGTGGAAATATGTGCTCGACTGACTGCACACATAATTTCTGCTGGAATGCTTCTGTTAGCATGTGCTTTTGAACCCAGAGATCCAGAGTGGAGTGAATGCAAGTGTGTGCTTTGGTTTTCTTACAGCAGACGGACTTGTGTTCTCCCATGCACACACTAATTAGGCTTTCTGCATGTGTTCAGGATTTTTGTGTGTGCTCATGTCAGATCTTTATCATTGTCCATTTGAAGTGTGAAGAATTCATAAACATTCACGGATCAGTTGTTTTGTGTGTGAGTGTGTGTGTGTTGGTGTCAGACACCAGCCAGCGTCCTCACTAGGAAAACAGCATAATAAATAATTATTAGTACATAATACACAATCTTGGTGAAAATCTGAAAATGCAGAAGGTTTGATGAGGGTTAAGTTTAGGAGTGAGGGGTAATATAAAATATTAAGCTCAGTAAATAACAATAGAAGTCCATGGAAAGTCCCCATCATGATAGAAAACACATGTGTGTTTATTGTATATGTGTGCGTGTGTGTCTGTTTACTGTATTATGTATTTAAGGCTGATTTACACTGTCCCATACTTCAACATTTTTAAGCATTGAAAAGGTGGCTGTTGGATGTTAGGAAACTTTACTGTTGTGACCCAAGAAGCACCCAAACCCCACAACCACAGGAATTTTGTGTTTTTGTTGGGCCATGGTGAACAAACCTTAAGAAATATCCAATGTCTGATGTGTTCAGTATGTCAGTGTGTTCAAGATTGTGTTGCAATCTGTGTCTTTTCACGCTTTATCCTTCAGCGTCTCGGCCTTGCATGTGTAGACGTTTTTTGTGTGTTTGGTTTTGTGTGTTGGGCTCTTCGGGTTAATGTACTTCTCCTTGTGTTCCTTTGGCCTGCGGCAGTGTGAGAGAGGGCTACGGTCCTCAATAGAGCCTCACTGAATGCCAGTAATGGCTGGAGGGGGAGGGGAGAGGAGAAAAAATGTGGAGAAAAGCAGAAGGATGGAAGATAAAGGGGAGATGAGGATTGAAAGTGGCCAGTCAGTGAGACGATCTCTGCAGAGCTGCTGCTTTCCAGCCATTTAGCGCACAGAGAGCAGAAGTGAGCCAAGCTGAGCCTTCGCTCTCTTTCACCAAACTGCAGGAACTTTCTCTCTTTCTTTCTGTTGATCTGTCTTTCTATCTCTTCTGCACCATTTATTGTATTTCTAGTGTACTTCAATACAGCTTTCTGGACACAGAGACAATTTTTGTAGGGTTTTAATAAACCTGATAACTGTCACTGCGCACTATTACTGCAATGCTGTACAATGCACTATCCGAACTACAGTTCAAATTTTAGACATTTTTTTAACTCATTTTTTAAAACTCTTTTTCTTTAATTTTTGGTACTTTTACAACTATCATTAACATTACTTTTTTTAATAAAAACATTTTATGTTTATTGTTATGAACATTGAAATATTTATTCTTAAGTCTTATATAATATACTGTTTGTCATGATTATAATATAATACAGTGAATAGGGTGTTCCTCTTGAGGAACGGTGACAGTTAACAGGTTAACTAAATTTATCACATTTATGCATTAACATTTGGGTAAACAAATTTTGTACGTTTCAATAGTGTTCAATAGTGTCTAATGTGCTGAAATGTAGAATATGAGAAAATAATTTGAGAAAAGGTCATCTCTCATCATTAGCAAATTATAAAACTGTTATAATTAATAATCCTAAATGTTGGGAAAATAAAACAAGGTGAGAATAATCCCTAATGCAGCCAGGAAAATGTAAGAACAGATTAATCGTACACGGTCACACTGAATGAGCAGTAAAATGATTTAATCCTGAATATCTTAATCCAGTCACCATGCAGATTGAATAGAAATGACAAAGCCACAGATAATCTGAGTTTGCAGTCATTTTGTATAATGATTTACAGATTAGCCAGTGGCCACATTGTAAACGTTAAAAATAAAGTGCTTTAATCGCTCAACAGCTTCTGCTGGAAGCATGTGGGATGGATGCACAGACCGAGCAAGTTAAAGATTAATGAGATGTGTTGCTCAAACCTGATCACTTTTAAAACAATGTGTGCTGTCACTCACTAATACAAATGGCACGTGTAATTGTGTATGTTACTCATCAGGAAAGTGTTTTGTGGAGTGCTGCACTTTGGCTGGTTATTTATAGCTAGCTGTGTTAGCATCGTCACGCTAGCACGACAGTGTGCGCTTGTGCATCCGACCCTAGACTATGACAGTACAATGATCTAATTTAACAACCCTTATCTTAACGAGTCTTATCATTATCAAACTAATGCAATCAGTCAGGCTGCAGTTATATTTAGGCCTTCTGCGAACCAAGGTACTTTTCTTCAAACGATGATAGCAGTGTTTCATGTGGGTGTCTGGTTGTGGACACTTGTGGGTGTGAATGCCATTTTGCTTTATCAATATCTTTATTTTGTACTTTTCTCTGTCTGTACTTTTGTTTGACTCTTTTAAAAGGAAAGGAACATATCGTCTTTCTGTTATCTTTTTGTCATGGACTTTATATCTCGGTGGGTAGATTTTCATTCATTTTTCCATAAGCTGTGTCGCGCTGCTAGGAAACCGCCTGTTGCCGTAGAGACGTGGCTCATCGGCCACTTGGAGTGGAACACTGGGTTTGCATCCATGCCATTTTAGCCTTGCTTTATGGGCTTCATTTATGCCATTAATCTTCTTTCTATCTCTCTCTGTCTCTCTGTGTTTCTGCCTTACTTTCCATTTGTCTGTTATTTATACATAGAGACTGATAATACTGATATAAAAGTTTAGTATCTGTTAATATTTAGTATCTTAGTATCTAAGGTTTTTTTAAATAGTTAAAATAGTATAAATAAATCGTTTTGTAAAACCACACCCAACACTACTAAATAGCCGATGGATATATAATCAGTGTGAGTTTGCATTTGTAAGCCGTTTTACATATTTCTAGGTGAAACCGGATATGCAATGGAAATGAGAATTATTCCGATGGGGAAAAGTGGGCATTACATAACAGACCTAACACTGCTTATATAGCTAATGGGTTTTTAGTTAACATGTCACATATTAACATATTGGTTAATGTCCAATAGGTTGTGTGACCTAAATGTTTGAATGTCACATCAAACATAAAAGCAGGTTATTGTACAGGTTTCCTTTTGATTTCATGTTGACTTCTTCAAAACATCTGTGTTATTAGCATTACACCTCCAAATCTTGAAAACACACCCAAGTGCCTTTTACAAAGCTGATGACAGCCTAGAGATTCCACCCACCATTAGACAAATGCATAGTGATGACCCGATGAGGCCATAGCTAATGAGGCACACAGTGGCACAGCTCCCTTGCCTCATGTCCACCTCCAGGGATTCTTTAGGGTTGTGATGTGTTTCGTGTTTTTGTCAGTCTCACTTGGGTTTAAGTCAGTCTCTTCTGTACTGTTTTACGTATGTAAAAACCTTGAGCCAAGACTAAATACGAAGCCAATGCATTACTGACTCCAGCTTGGATCAGGGCCGCACCCTTACTCCTTCCTCTGTTGTTATCCACAGACACTGTTTAATTTGATTTCAGCCTGTTGGCTGCTATACATGTTGGCAAAGCAATACTCAGACGTCTTAGGAGTGAGACAACCACACTGGCTTTAAACAAACCCTGTAAAATGAGACCTTGTGGTCAGACTCGACCGACTATTGTGTTGTTTTAATACAGAATTTAACACAAAATCCATATTATATAATTTCTTAGGTAGGGTAAAGTGACAGTGCAATATTAACTTTAATTTACACCGTTATGAGATCATCTGTTAAAGATTTTCTACAGAGATTTTTTGTTAAAAATAAATATACGTCTGTTCTTTGTGGATGCATAGACGTAGCAACATCTTTAAGAAGTTTGAAGATGTCTAAACTCTTCTGATAGATCACTATAAGGTGTGGATATCTTTGAAAATATGTAGGGAAGGGAAGCATTTTGGAAGGATTTTTAATTTCTGTCATTAACATGTTGTCATGGTGCATAGTGAAAATCTCTTTTTTGGCTGTGAAAGTGTTTTACTAAAATGATCTCAATGCCAGTGGGGGATGACACGGTGTTAATCAGGTTACTGATGGGGAGGAAAGCGTGTTAAGCAGTGTGCTGGTGGGGATGACAGCGTGGTAATCAGGCTACTGATGTGGATGATAGTGTGAAAGAAATTATTTTGTTGACCTTTTGATACAATTTTGAATGGGACGTATTGAAGGGGACTTTTTTTTAAATAGACAACAGTTATTTAGGTTAGATATATCACAGTTGTAGTCCCTGCTAGAAGTGCCAAGTATAGAAGAAAGACATTACAAACATTTAGTTGGAAAAAGTCTGTGTAATGCAGCATGAGTCATCAATATTTCTCTCTGTTTTCCCAGAAGAGAGACACTGGCACTTGTCAAATGCATATATCTTCTGAAAGTTCATAAATTTTAAGAGCAGGTGTCGTCAAAGCTAGCATGCAAAAAGTTTTTGATTTCATGGCATCTTTAAAGTTTTTGATGGGATGACTATTTTGAGCTATTTTAGACTTCTGCTAAAAATAAACATGCCTGAAAGAGTACTGCAGTGGTAACAGATCAGGTATGCAGTGTGGAGGGGAAAACAGCACACTTTAATAAATGCCAGGCCTCAAAAGACACCACGCAAACCTGCAGGCCTGTGAAGAAAGAGTGAGAGAGGTGGTAGCAGAAGACAGAAGCATCAGATTCATCCTGTGTCAGTCTGTTAATAGAAGAGAGAGAGAAAGACTGTGAAAATCTGCTAAAGAACATGAAAACATAAGCATGTTAACTAAGTCCCCCTTTATAACTAACCCATTTTTGACATTAATCAAAGTAAGTGCTTCTGACGGGAGGTTGGGGGCAGGACTTAGAATGTAATTATTAATATGAATGTAATTATTCCTCCATAAATCCCATCAGAGCATTCCTCCACTGTGGCATAAGTCTGTCTCTGTGTTCCACTTCTGGATGAGTGCAGTAGTAAGAACAGGTCATAGAGCAGAGACGGGGCAGTCTGACATGGTTTTTTTGTGCACGTATCATTTTCTCCCTCTCTCTGAATCACTGAAGAGTTTTGATGACGCAGTGGGGAAAGCTACAGAAAGACTGACATTATGATGTTAATACTGCAGTAGAAGAAAGACACATTTTCACATTTAATTCAGCTCAAATTCAATTTGTGCTTTCTCCATGAGAACACGGCCTGGTCAGGCTGACATGAAGAAATTTTTACATTTCAACTCTAATACTGAGAGGACCAGGGTTTCAGCAGTCGATTCCAATACCAGTGATATTCCATTGTTCTAGATACCAGTTCACACAATTTTATTTAAATGTATGATAAAATATATAAAAAATATTTCTTAACAATATTTTTTCTTTTTCTTTTACAAATTCTTTGTTGCCTTTAAGTCCAGTTATCTTGGCTTTAATCATTTCAAGTCATTTCAAGTCATTTCAACTTATAAAAATAAAGGTTGAAATTGTTTAACTTCATTTAATAAGTTGAAATGACTTGAAATAATGTGAAAACAGTTGAAATGACTTGTAAAGTTGACTGGACTTAAAATTTTAAGACAGCAAAGACTTTTTTTGCAGTATAGCAATGTAAGCCAGTATTCACTACTAAAATTATTAAAAAAATTAAATTTTGGTATCAACTGGATAACAAAGTAGCAGTACTTTTGACATCCCAGCTTCTTTCCAACAGCCTCTCATCCTCAAACAAACATGTATTAGACAGTCACAGAGATAGATGAGAGGTTTGTAGATGCCACTTAATGAAAGAAAAGAGGAAATTGATCCTAAAATGGCCTTATTGCTTAAGGAGCATCGATTTCCGTCTTTAGTAACCATGAAACATGTTATGGGAATGACTGATATGGTGTGATGTTTGAGGAGGTTGATGTAAGAGAGGAAGCTTTTGGTTGGTTCATGGCGCTAAGTGGGTGTGGCCTTCCTGATGACAGCGTTGAGTATATTGGCAGAGGTGTGGTGTCTGCTCTGGGCTTTGAGGACCTCCTGCGATTAAGCCACAACTGGAGCTTTCAGCAGGAGAGCAGGATAACAGCTAAATATTTCATCAAATCAATAATTCAACAGCTGCCATGGGAGGCAAAGAGCGAAAGAGAAATGGAGATGAGAGTGAGAAAGTGGGAGGGTGAGATACAGAGAGAGAGAAAACATTGAATCTGCAATCACATTCCCCAAGAAAGGCCCAGTAACCATAGTAACTGGAGATGACTGTCACATGATGCGGAGGAGTGGAGCGGGTGGGAGGGGATGTATGAAGAAAGAGAACGAGAGAGATGGTAATCACAGGAGAGAGACTAAAGGGCTGAATCGAGATCAGATCGAGTCCAGTTTTATGTCTCCTCCATTGTTTTCCATGTGTATTCCTGTTATCCAGACTGATCATTTCTGAGTGTGAGATAGTACCCGTCTCTCTGAGGGAGAAAAACAGAGAGATGGGGAGGGGAATGGATAACTCTATCAGTATTTACGCACTCCAATGTCATTCCAAAACTGTGTACGTTTCTTTCTTTAGGAAAACAATATTCCTGCTACTCTTCCACATAATGCAAGTGAATGAGTTCTGGGGTTGTTAAGCTCCAAAATGACAAAAAGGCACAATGAAAGTAATATTAAAGTGGTTCAACTGAGTCATGTACTATACTATCATGTGATTTTGTGAGGAACAGACTGAAATGCTATTCACTAATAGTTATGTTCAGTGAGCTGTTAAGCGCGCCTAGTTGTTTTGCATTTCTTTATACTGCTTCTCATTTGCACAGACTGCATAAAATTGTATTTTACTGTAATGTATATGTGTGTGTGTCTGTGTATGTGTGGTAAACCGTATGTCCCCACAAATATATTAATACCAGTCATTTTTGACGTTGACATTTTTTTGGTCCCCATGAAGAAACCAGCTTATAAATCATACTGAATGATGCTTCTTTGAAAATTTAAAAATGAAGAATGGTTTGTGTAAATATACATTTTGTACAGCTTTTGTATATTTGTAAAGTCCTCATAACACATGGAAACCCAACGTGTGTGTGCACGTCTGTACTTGCACTCTTCCAACAACAAAAATTAATCTAATCTAGTATTAAACTAAAAATGTGATCTAAAAATCTGTGATGTGCGCTGGTCTTACTCTACACAAATCAATTCTCACTATTGTATTTATCTTAATAAAACACAAAAACCATAGTGGCAGTGTTCATTAGTCATTGTAATGTATGAAGTGAGCATCAAATGAGGCCATTTACAATTTTTCTTTTAGTCGTGGCAGCACTATATGGTTAGGTTAATAAGGCTTCTCATTGGAATTGTGGGATATATTCACCACACTTAATTGGCATGTGTTTAAGCTAAGCTCCCACACACATCATGTTCCAGTTCAACAACATACATATTACATACTGTATAATTTTTTATATTAATATGAACTGTTAATATTTAGTAGCTGTGTTTCAAACCTAGTGAGCGTTTTACTGTCTCCATAGATACCTGGTCTACCATTGTGTGCATATAGAGCATATACAGTATATGCATATCTTTGGGGTATGACAGCCTGTCACGTATGTCATGTATGATGTATAGAGTAATGAATACTGTAGCAACTACAGAAATGAGCAGTGACACGTAATGCTTTTTAAAGCGTATGTTCAATGAGTTTTTGTAATGTACATGACAGTTGTAGATCTGCATTAAGGTGCTTGTTAATAACAGTCTGTCTCGTGTACATCAAATCATCTCATCTTTGTGAGTCAGTGGTGTGTCATTCCTTCTGGTGTTGCGTAAAGCTGTGACAGATATGCTTCTCCATTCAGTCTCCTACAGGACTGTAGTATTAGTCAGTGCGGGCCTTAACGTGACCTGACCCATATGACAAACACAGCCTTGTATCTGTGTATTTGAAAGTCTCTTCTAATGTGTCTTTTCTTTTTGCGTCTGTGTGTTGCGTCTTTATCATCTCGAAACAGTGAGAAAATCTAATTATCATAAAGGCAGGAGAGAGATGATCATCACTGAACATAGTGCCATCTTAAGGAGCATACAGTATATCATAATACATTTACATGCTGTAGTGATCTTGCCTTAAGATTTTGCACTCATCAGCTTAGAGTCCAAAAGTGCCTTGTTTATTGGCTTGTATATTTTCTTTCATTGTCTTTATGATAACTTCCTATTCATATGGCTATCTTATGTCATTTTATACATTACATTTTTGTTTGTGTTTATGTGTATCCTTTATGTGTATTTTTGCCAAACTGGTTACCCGGAGCAATGCTCTGTATGACTGTACAGCCCTGTCCGCAGTCTTGAATAATGAATAATGTCTGGAAAACTATTACTGTTTAGACAGCATTGTGCAGCAGGATAAGAATGAATGATCTTTAATTAAGGAAAATTAAAGATCTTGAAATATCACAGCTCCCTGGAAAAGCCCTAGGCTTTGTAAACAGCAAATAAATATAAGACTGTTGTCCATGATAAGATTTTTTGTTTAGCCAATCAGTAGACTTTGAAGTGAAATTTAGCATCATATTTATAAGCAGCTGTGCTAACCCTAACCCAACCCTTGTCGATAGAAACACATGCATAACAGCACTAAACGTGTATGTGTATAACTGAAGGGGAATGCGAATGTCCAACACTTGACTTCCTTTACTCGTCTCTCGCCTTTCACACTTTTGTGCTATGAATATCAGTAACCGTTATTAAAGGAAGTGCAGCTAATAGGGTTTTCCTCTTACGAGACTTTTTAGAAAGTCATTAAGATAAAGTCATCCTTTATTTAAAAATGTTGTTTGGGCTTGTATTACAGCTTACATCAAAACAAGGATTAGTGTTGTAACCAGAGGTGTTTCCTCAGTGGGAAAAATAATTGACTGTACAGTAATATAACAAAACAAATATTATGAAATGTGATATGCAATATAATCTGCAGTTTTTTTCCAAGTAACCATCAGATTATGTTTGAATGGAAGGCAGCGTGTTAAAGCTTAATATAAATGTAAAAGGGTTACCCTTTTACATTTATATTAAGCTTTAACACGCTGCCTTCCATTCAAACATAATCTTTAAATTCATATTAAAGTGAAGACTTTGGTTGCATCCCTGTTAAAACGAACAAAACATTACAGCAATAGTGCCTTTAAGGTAAATGGTGTTTTACTTCTGTAAACACCACTTAAATGAGTTGCCACAACAGAGATTGAAAAATGATTGACAGTTTTTAAGTCCATTCGATTACATATATGTAAGCTCCAGGCCAGGTTTTGTTTGTCTCTGTGTTGTTGCATTAATTTTTTATGTGATTTAGTGTGTGTGTGTGTGTTCCTAGGAAATACGTTTACAAAGGCAAACATACAGTAGAAACAAAAACATACCCCAGTATTACCACAAAAGAGTTTTTATGTTGCTTGATTTAAGGCACTTGGGAGGCGTGTGTTTGTTTGTGTCTGTGTGTTGGGTGTCCCTCTTTAAATCCTCTATTTACTAATGATTCAGACTAAATTGTGCATATGTATGGTGAACTAATTGGCAATACCTCACCTAACCACAGATGAAGGAACAAGTATTATTATGTAATGTAGTAGCAATGCCAGACGCACATGTGGTTAGTGATTTCAGGAAACTACCATTGCTTGCACTATAACAGTTTCAAAGTTAAAGCGTACGGTGCATTTACAATTGGCATGCTGGCTTACCTCACGCTTACAGTGGTTTTGCTCATACCAGGTGCAGCGTCAGGGTGTGTATGAGGATACTGTCTGTCACACTGGGCTACTGACTGATCTGTGATTCAAATCTGCAGCGTGTTGAGGTCTCGCCTCGCACTGTTTCCTCTAATAAATGAATGCTGATGAAGATTAGTCCATTCTCTGTAGTCTGTGCATGGGCCGTAATGAATAGCTATTATGTGTCTCCGTGAGCCTGATCTAAATTCAATAGGCAATCACTCAGAAATCACATGCTCTTTTACTGCTGTAACCCCCCCCAAAAAAAATTAAACAGAAGTGGAAGAGTGAGAGGCGTGACCAATGTCGTGACATTACAGATAGCCCCACCTGCCTGGAAGTGCACAGAGAGACAGGAAACAGGTGCCAGACTGGCACATCTGTCAGGAACTGTCTGCTTTCATGCTTATATTCGCTTTTTTATTAATCAAAGAAACATGCATGGCAAATATGTTCCATCTCTAAGTATAGCCTGGAACTGGATGTTTGTGGGGACAGGGTATTAACTACTATAAAGGCTCAAAGGCCTCCGTCTCTCCGGACCCCAGTTTGATGTCCCATAATGCCCGGAAGGGTATTTGTTGAATTAATCCTTTAGGTCATGTTGTGAAGCTCTAACCGTTGCCATCACTCCATAAAATTGTCAGATTTAATGTAATTTTTCATCTTATATGCTGCCTGTAATATTATTTTAATCATTAAAAATGTATTAGAAATATTGTTTTGTCTATAGGGTTTTAAGCCGTTTAGAGAAGTATGTGTGTGTGTTATGAGGACTCCAGAAGGTTCGAACATGCTGAGTTCAGAGGACTTGCTCTCAAAGGTCACACTCACCAGGGGAGGAGGAAAGGGAGGCTCCCTCAGCCAATCATACGGCCTCCTGCTGCTGATGCTGCCCCCGCTGCATCACCATGGAGATGGCAGCAATATCTCTCCCTACTGACAAATCATACGAAAGATGCATTCATTTCTTTCACTCGAACGAAATATATCTGATCGTGTTTTTACAGCAGAAAAAAGTCTTCACAAGTTGCATTTGTATTAATTATGGATTAATTAGCTGCAAGCATTCTTGTTTTTTCCTCATTTTCATTCCCAGCCCCCACATCTCTCCCCTTACACTTTCTCACAGCAGATAATGGAAAGGGTGCAAGACCAGCCTTTTTGAACTGACCCCCATCTTCTCTTCCATTCTCCCACCATCCTCTTTTCACATCACTCCTTGAATCTATTTCTCACGCTCTCCTCTTTTGGCTTCACATGCAGCAGCTCTGTTTTGAATTTGCGGGGCAGCGGAACTCGGCCCCTCTGTGTCGTAGACTGTTGTGATGCCTTTAAAAGGAGCTAAACGCTCTTTTCAGGAGCCATTATTGCTTTCAAGCTTTTAAACGTGTTTGTAATGGGTGTGATACCATATTGATAGGGAGCAGGAAGGAGGGGAGAAGAAGAAACGGGAAGTGAAGTCAGAATATATAGCTATTCACATTCTTTAGTTTTGTTCTTTGTAATTTTTCACTGTCCCAAAACACAACAACTGATCCTAGTTCAGCTGAATATAATATTCATTATGACATCAAAGCCAGAGGCGTCAACTAAACCATCAGAACTGAAAAACTTAATGATAAACACAAATCAAACATACTTGTCTCCTGAATGTGTTTATTTAAAGTTCTTCTCTTTGAAATGGAACACTGTACTTAACACTTTATGCAAATGAGAAGCAACTAAAGCAGAATAAATAATTACAAAACTATGTCACATTCAGATAATAGGACAAGAGAGTCTCTGATTCTGTTATCTCTTTACTTCTGCTGTGCTTTCTCATCGTGCCCTACTATGAGTCTGTACAACCCAAAGTTGTTATGCAAAGAAAATCGAGAAAAGAGGTTTTCTATTTTAAGAGCTAGCTTATGGAGAGAGCTTTATTAAACATTCAGTGCAAGCACAAAATATTGTCACAAACAATGTGAAATAACATCTTTCTTTCAATGCACTCATTTCATCACCTTGTAAACAATGCTCAAATTGCTCAAAAATTACTTACTTAAAGAGATTTAATTTATATATTATATACAGCAAAAATGCACAGTGTTTGTGCTGTTTTCCAGTAAAAGTATCTGTGATATTCTTAATACAACTCAAATTTATTTAAGAAGCAAAATTAATCATGAGACTCAAGAATGTTTTGTGTAAGCTTCACAAAATTGTGTTAGCTCTATGTTTAAAATAAGCAAAACCAAGTAGCCAATAGTAAACAGTAATTTTCACATTTTCTGAAAACAAGTCAGAATGGTGCAAATATATCTTTTTAAAAGATGTTTAGATATTTTCACTGAAAAACAAGTTAAAAGAAAACTTACTCATCCATCCGCAGTTTACAAGAAACCATTGAAAATTTAGATTTTAATGATTTTAATGAAGAGTTATTTGACCTAATGTGTTCATAAGTGTCCCCATCACACTAATGGATGTACGCTTGTTTGTGTTCTGTTAACAGGCTGACGCTAAGATGGTTTGTGATGTTGTGAGCCGTATGGAGGATACCGAGCCCTACTCCCCGGAGCTGCTGTCCGCCATGATGCGCCTGTGGTCTGACTCAGGCATCCAGGAATGCTTCAGCCGTGCCCGCGAGTACCAGCTCAATGACTCCGCCCAATAGTGAGTACAGCCATCTGCTGGGAAGAGCCATTAGTGTTTTACGCTTTATTAAGGGAGTGTTCTGTCTGTATTATATAAATATATATGCATATATTCTCTGCGAATCAATGGCCACGTTTAGGCAGTGTCAAAAGTACATAATTTCTATTGCCAATGCTTCCTTTAGCAGGTTGCTTTATAATATATAGTATTACAAGGGCTCAGCATAATAACACTCTCTACCAAGAGACATAAATTCACAGATGTAATTACGTTCCCCGCTGATGAAAGGTCCTGAGGTGGTGCGTGTATGTGCTACACGTCTATGCGTGTGTATAACAGCATGGAAAATTTAAGTCAGCATTATATTTGGATCTGATGTTGTGATTTACTGTAATAGTCTGGGAAGCCTGTACTTTGCAAAGTAGTGTTTAGATGAAGACAAATTACTCGTTCACAGATCGAGTGTGTAGATTATGTTGCTAAGAAGAAAAACATGTTTAAGGGGCCAAAAATGGACTGCACAGGAAATGTCTAAGAAAGTCATTTACCGGCTGCACTACTCGCATATAAACACTGCATAAGTATGTGACATAAATGTCCTAAATCCCCTAGATTAGACAAAGAAAGACCCGTGGTGTTTTCCTGTTAGGGCTGTAACAAGTGTATGACAAATCAAAATGAAAGTAAATGATTAAAATGTTTTTTTAAATATTAACTTTATATTATTTGGTGTTAGTATTTTATGTTTTTATTTCCATTTTTCTGACACATTCATTCATTTATTCTAGCATCACATTCGTTTGTGACGTAAACTAAAGGAGCACAACAAATGCAATAGAAAGCCGTCACTTTAGATTCAAAACTTCTGAACACCTGTGTTTATATTTCTTACCATGCATGTGTGTTTATGTACACTAAACACATGGCCAGCTTGACAGGTACAGCTTGTATGTCTGAGTCATTCTTTCACATCAGTGACCGTAAGAAAAAGGAGTTCACCACGAATTCAAGAGAGATGTGACATCATTTCCTTCGGGCTGTTTTTCCACACCTGCAGTGCACAGTGTACAGTATACTTGCTTCCACAAGTTTTTCTCCTCCCCAAGGTCTTGTGAACTTCTTAATACATCAGGAGACATTTCAGGAGACACTTCGACTAACGCTCTGTTTTATGAGGCCCTTTACAGCTTAGCCACCCGCTCGTGAAGTCTACACTGGATTGGGATGTTGTGACAGGACTATATCTGCCCTTAGCTAAGCGTAATGTCATCATCTGAACTGCTTCTATTGCTTCTTCCTCCATTTCTCCTTCTCTCATATTCACCACCATCTAAAATATCATTCTTTGTCCTCTTTATGGTGTCCTTTACTGAGCTCATTCACACTTTTTCACCTTAACTGACTCTCTGATTTTGTTTTCATGCTTCTCCTTTTTCTCCCTTATCCACAGTAATTGTCCTGCCCACCAAACTACTTTACTCTTGTTTTTGTCCCTGCTTAGTTTTCTTTTTTTCTGCTTCTTTTCAACTGTATGCCCACTAATTTCATTTCTTCAGTATTTGTTTCACATAATAGAGATAAAGAGGGATCTGTTCCACTTCTGGCTATAAGAAATGCTTCTGAATTGTTATGCTTCTGGATTTAATTTGTAATTTGTTTAGGGTAGCGCTGGCCAGAACTGTTTTATTCTGTGTATACATTACATACTGGTTAAATCTCTTTGAGATTTGATATATTTCAATGCACTGCAAATTACATTGGGTGATATCTTCATTTGCAGAGCGCATAATATATCTGGGTTCTCTTATTGCGAAGTCTTGGATAGTGAGATGGCATACTGTGATTAATTTCATGAATGATATATTTTTAAAGTAGCTTTAATGACTATGCCTTCAGTTTTCACGTTAACATCTTTTCACATTTTTGTGGTTGCAATACACTACATCTTTACTGAATTACTGTCACAATCAAAATTACTTGTTTCCTGGCAACTTGGTAATTTGTCATTGTCAGAAAACTTCCCCATAAATGAGAGCTTGTAGAGTTTCGTTTTCATTTAAGGCTTATCTAGAACACTTGGTTCAATTGCTTGGTCCAAACCAAAGTTTGATTCCACAGCACTTCCTGTCCCTGAAGGTATTTTTTTACTCTGTTTGATTTTAAACTGCAAAATATTTGTGTCATCAAAGTGTTAGTGACATCTTCCAGCTGTAGTTAAGTAACAATGTCTTATTTTTTAATATGTGCATTTGGTTGACACTTTTATTCAAGGTCATTTACAGTGCATTTTTATTGTATATATTTAATAATAATAAATATAATTGAGAATATCAATGACTTACTGTGAGAGAGGACTTGTTCTTTGAAATACACCTTCCCTAGTATGAAAGGAAATAAAAAATGGTACACTACAGTAATTCCAGAGGTCACATCTTCCTTATTTGTCCTCAAGAATTAGAAGAGTGGATCTTCTTGGCATGAACCCAGATGTTTCAGACCTTTTTGTCAATATATTAAATATGCTCCAGTGTTCTGGTAGTTCATCTCTCTCTCTCTCTCTCTCTCTCTCTCTCTCTCTCTCTCTCTCTCTCTCTCTCTCTTCTGTGTGTGTGATGGGGAGCAGACAGCGGGCAGGCAGCTGAGAGGTGTTGCCAGGCAGAGCACTCAAGCAGCATCAGGAAACAGAGAAAGGGTGGAGAGAGACCAGAGAGAAAAGAGAGATGCTGTATGTGAGGGGAGAGAGAGAGAGAGAGAGAGAGAGAGAGAGAGCAGGGGGAAGGGCAGAGCTGGCAAGCAGCCTGAGTGGTAGAGAGATACGAGTTTCTCATACTAAAAGCAGAGTGAAAAAACCCTAGAGGACAACAAGCAGCCCTTCCTCCTCACCCGCCCTTCCATTAGGCCTAAAACGACAGAGTGAAGTCCACATAGAGTGTCGTCACTTTTATAAAAGATTTACAATAATACATGCAGCTCCTTAACAGAACAGCATGAGGGCATTGAGTGTAGGGCAGCAGTATGTGCTCACTGGTGTTGGTGCAACTAAATAAAAGGGTAGAAACACTACTTAATGTGACATTTTTTCAGCTATTTTTAAAATAGTGTAACCTCACTGTTAGGAAGCTATCCTAATCACTGACCAAAATCACAATAAAATAACATATTTCTAACAAACAGTTTGACATTAACTCGTTTTTCTTGAGCCTAAATTGCAAAACATGATCTTAACATGATCTTTGATTTAATGTTGGTTTATCTTGGTTTTTGGTAGAAAAGTGAATGCTGGTTTTTATTTTATATTTGTGTTTCTGTGTTGATATATTTATTAATTTTTTTAAATTAATTATTAATTTATTAATCTAATGCTTTAAAGTTTCAAAGGTTATACAAACCTGCAGACATTCAATTCAGTTTAAATGTATTTCTGTAGTTCTTTTTACAGTTTTACATTGTTGAGAAACACCTTTACTGTAAATACATATTAGTATAGACAGTATAGACATAAGGAAAAACAGTACAAAAATGAGAAAAAAGAAAAACACAAAACAGGACGTTTTACAGAAATATGTAGAATACATGTACAGAACTTTATTCCTCATTTTGTTTGTTGCATGCATTTGAATCCTTTAATGTTCTGAGCAACAACGCCAGTGAAATTTGCCTTTAGTCAAATGTTTTGACATATAGTACAGTTTAGTGGTTTTATCAGAACAGTGCTGCCTGTTGCTGTCTAAAAAAAGCTTATGGAAATCCTCTGTTAACATAGTTTTGCTAAATATGATAACTGTTAGAAGACTATACCGTGAAAGGGTTTTGTACAGCAAACAGATACAGGAAGATGCCAGAAAGAGACAGCCAGCCGACACTATGAAGACAAGAGCCAAATACGTCCATGTCAGGTAGAATTAAAAGAACCCAGAGAAGTTAATAGCTTTAAAGTGATCTTGCAATCCGAAAGCACCACAATTAAACATTAATGTCAGCGAGTCACAGTCACAGCAAGAGCACCTCCTAGAGCCAATGACCGGCACTACAGCTAAAGAAATTGCGATCTTTTTATAATCTCCTTATTGTTTCCATATAGAACCAAGACATATGATTTCCAGGAATCGTGACGTAGATTCTTGACACACTTCCTATCTTTACGTTCTCTTTCTACTCTCTGTCTTCCTTTTGGGGGTTGTGTCAATATCAGCCTGTGTCTATAGCAGCTGCAATTTCTGTAGTATGTAATCTATAGCAATTTTGTCAGCACTTACTGTAGAAGCATATAGATGCTTAAAGGGATTCTGGTATAGCTGAGTGGTGAAGGATGTAACCTGCAATTCCAACTGACTGAAAAGCAGAGAAATCACAAGATGTCACAGATGGACAGGAAAGTGAAGACAGAACGAGAGAGAACGAGGCAAACAAAATGAGGCGAGGGAGCAAGAGCAGCATTTACATCTGAGCATACTGTACGTGATTCATTTACGCAAGACACAAAATTGAAAATCAAGCTGGTTGGTAATGATGGTTGTTTAAGAACCAAGGATGTTATCAGCAGGAATACTTGCAGTAATTTCTATCTAATTGTGTCAAAACATTTTGGAAATTGCATTTTGATGTAATCAGCCATTAGTGTCTTCTGCCTACCAATATTACCAGCACTGGGCTTTGATGGATGTTTCAGCGTCTTGCACTACCCAGCCTTCAGTTCAGCTGGCATCCAATTTGGATGCACAAATATTTCACAGATTCTTTCATGTGGAAGATAAATGACATCCACAGCCTTAGAGAAAATACATCATGCATTGTTGAAAATCAGGCTCGGTCTGCACTGTCAGTTTGCATCATTGTTGCCTTTTGAAGAAGATAGTATGTGTATGTATATGTGTGTGTGTCAGCTGTAAGTGGCATAAGAAGCATGTTTTATGAAGTCTTTTACCTTAAATAATTATGCAATATGACCACTTACCGTGCAAAGATATTTATTTGCACATTTAGTGCACTAATTGTGCTGTGTTGTGTGAATAAGATGCAGAGGTAGCATTTTACAGTGTCTCTTGATGTTGTATTTATTTTAGTCAAAGCCATACTACTCTAAATGATCAGTATTTCTAAAGAATGCCAAATTTAGGATGCAGTCATAGCTTAATATTTCTCTCTTTTCTCTCTCTCATTTTTTTCCTCCAGTTACTTAGACAGTTTAGATCGTATCGGTGCTGCAGATTACCAGCCCACAGAGCAAGACATCCTGCGAACTCGAGTGAAGACCACCGGGATTGTAGAAACCCACTTCACCTTCAAGAACCTGCACTTCAGGTGAGACTGAATGGCATGTTATTTATGCATCTAAAAGCAACACAAAGACTTGCACTGAAACAGTCATTCATGCTTGATAAACTAAAGAATTTTAATATATCGCAACATACAGTATTCTTTTTATAAAGAACATTTACCGCTAAAGTGGTTAAAAATTGAGATTCCCCACAAAGGAATATCTCAGGATTATTCTCTCACCCACCTCTCACTTCATATCAGAGTTTTTTCTGACCACTCTGATAGCATGCGCAAGCAGAGGACTAAAATAAAGGTGTTGATGGGGGTTAGACAGACACAGAGCTGTCACCAATATAAAGACAAATTTAGCATCATCACATACAGTTATGGCAGAAAAAAATGGCGTAAAAACTGCCCAATGGGCTGTTAAATTATAATCTGCTAACAGTGTTAGTTCTAAACCCATTTATAAGTTAGTGGGTTGAAATGCTGCTATATTTATTATTATAGGACATATGCTGCATTTGTGATGTAGGTCACTACTATGAGGACAGTAAACTCATGATGTATCCTTGCAGGCTGTTTGATGTGGGAGGTCAGAGGTCGGAGAGGAAGAAATGGATCCACTGCTTTGAGGACGTTACCGCCATTATCTTCTGTGTGGCTTTGAGCGGATATGATCAGGTGCTCCATGAAGACGAGACCACGGTGAGAAATAAATGCACATACGGCACACAGATACACACATCTGTGCTTCTACAAAGCATGCATGCATACTCTCTTTCACATACATTCAACTGCTTACACTTTAACACAGCTGACACAATTTATACAGTATAATAGGTGTTTAATAGAATTTCTCTTTAAAAGAGTTCAGATCAGATGTACTGTGGTTCCACATCACTGTTCTAAATCAATACCTGGGCTTGTTTGACAGCACTACCATAATTGTTGATCAGCACACTATAATCACGCTATCATTTACGAATCATGATCATAGTGTGCTGGGGGATCATAAACAGCCTTCTGAATAAAATAAAGGCCACGCAGCCTTTTTGTTTAATGTCACTGGTATCAGTAAATCAGCTTCCATTGTGAGTCTTACAATAATCAGCACATTAAATAATTATTAAATCTTTTATTCACTAGAAAAACCTTTAATCTAATTAATGTTGCATAAAAATTAAGGATTTACTTGATTAGCGGGTGACCGATGTTTGAATGGAGCTTTGTTGTACCTTGACTGTCAAATTAAGGTATTTGCCAAATTAAGTTATTTGGTATTTCTTGTCTCGTGAGCTCATGTGATGGTGTCAGTACTTAAAGACAAATCACTTTCTTTAATATAGAAAACGTGAGAAGCGGTACATTATATTGGATGTCAATAAACTATTGATTTAAATGTAATACATTTCAATTTATTCATTTAAAACCATGTAAACGATGACAACATTTATTATTGACCCTATCTGTGAAAACCATGCTAAAGTTTTAAAATCAAATTACAAGATCAAGCATCAAAGTTTGATTTGACCTATAAATATCACTATGGAAACCATATTTTTGACATGTCATTACTTAGTATATATCAAGGTTATATCAAGATATCAAGGTTATATTTACACAGAATGTTTATATTTATATTATGTAGGATGATTTTATGTAGAAAACAGTAAATAACGAAAAAATGACTTGCAGAATCACATTTCAATAAAAACAGCTTAAATCTCCCTAAAATTATTCTGTATAATCAAATATAAATAAATCTTTTAGTAAGTGTAATAAATGCATTTATTTACAATACATAGTTCCATCTAGTTTTATGTACTGTAGGTTAAACTGTTAACTTCTATGAACGCCAAATCATTACAGTGTACTTTAAAAGTACAAAGAATGATCTTTTATGTCCCACGCTATTGATTGAGTGTGTGATGCTGGCAGGTGAATCACAGCAGGTGTGATGAGTCATGTTTGGATGCCTTTAAATCCAGTTAGTGTGCAGCACACCACAGACCTCAGATCTGCCCAGACACACGCTCTCATGACAAACACAGATAAGAGATTTTTTACGACTCAAGTCAGGATTTATGATGACGTATTTTGGAAATAGGAGAATTTTTTATGGGTAGGAACCAGGGCGAGCGTAAATACAGCAAATCTTATACGCTCATTTTATCAGATGTATAGAAGCGATTAAATTAGAAGATGGAGACCAATGTTCTGTTAAAAAATGATAAACACACTGACAGATTTACACTCGCTGTATGTTTCTACTGTTAATGTTGTATCTTTGTACACATTGACAGTCTATTATTCTGCCTTTATGAATCTCCTTTGCACTCTTTGACCTTTCTCCTCCATTTCAGAACACACTGTTTTAGCTTCTTCAGGGTGACCAGGGTTTTTTTATAATAAAATGTAAACAGGTTTTAGGCAATAGGATGGCATGACAGAGATTTAAAACCATTTCTTTGTTATTTTAATTTAATTTGCAGACGATTTCATTCTAAAATTTCAACGAATCAGCTTGCAGTTTATCTGGTTGCCATGACAATAACTACTATATCAGTACAAGCAGAAGTGGAAATGGACATACGAAAATATGTTTTTAAATAGCAAGTGTCACAATTGGAAAGTTAAGCACAAGAGCATCGTTGCAGGTGAACTTAGACTTAATATTTTTATATTCTAATGTAGTAAATATTTTGTTTCATAAAATGTGTTGGTAAGCCTCTACATCAACATTAAAATCCTAGTTAGAGATTTACAAATCTGGTCACCCTACCTCAGACTTAAGTGTGGCCTGTGTGAACATAACTGACTATTTTCATCAATTTGGGGCTGTTATTTATTTACGACAGTGCATGGACTATTTCTGCATTGCTTTGGCCATTTGTGTGAGTGAGTTACTGCGGTTCAGTGACAGAACGCTGTGCGTGTATAGACGTACACTTGTGTCTGTCTGAATGGCAGTGATATCTAGGGGTGGGAAGTGTGAGTGATGTGTCTGGTTCTGGTGCATGTCGGGTTCCGCTCGGTCGGTCCGATGGCCTCCAGCGGCCACTTCTGTGCCTGTGTCTCTCCTTCAAAGCATCTCAGCTGCTGTCCTGTCATCTCTCGCCATCGGCTTTCTTCTCTAACCAATCGCTAAACAATCCGGCTCTACAGACGGCCTTTTCACCAAACCCTCCCAAAGGTATGAAATTATCATCACCAGCCCCATCTGAAGTATAAAGAGTTGAAAGCAGTAGCGTTTTATAGTGTTTCTTAACCAGTTGTGTCTATAGTAAAAAATATTCCTGTTTCAGTCCTAACATTTCAAAAACTCAATTGTTTTAATGAATTATGCAAAATCTGAACGGATTGGTTGACCTCTGTTTTCATTTAATACAATCGCCACACACATCAAAGAAAGTGACTGCTTCCAACTCTGAATTCATTACCATTGAGATGATGAACAAATAATGAGCAGAATAATTATTTATTAATTAAATATGGAAATAAGGGAAAAGTGTATATCTTTAAACATCCTCACTTTGTTCAGATTTATTAAATACCACCTTGATGACACAAATAATTTATAGCTAGTGGAATATGTTTTATTTCTGTCTGAATGGCTGTTAGATTTTCTTTCTTATTCCAGTTCTTGTCCCACCTTGTATTCTAATTATTCACTGAAAGTGCGATCGCACCTAAACATGAGCGTGTGTGCGCTTAAGAGTGTTTGTAGGTGCATGTCTCTAATTAATAATGGGCTAATGTTTTCTTTCTTTGTATCTGCAGAATCGTATGTTTGAATCTTTGAAGCTGTTTGACAGCATCTGCAACAACAAATGGTTCACGAACACCTCCATCATTCTCTTTCTCAACAAGAAGGACATATTTGAGGAGAAAATTAAAAAATCTCCACTAAGTATCTGCTTTCCAGAGTACACAGGTAAACATATTACCCTGGTGTTAAGTTATGTGAGAACACAGAGCTCTCAAGATTAAAAAACTGAAAAATAACTGATTTGGAGAGGACCGTAGAAGACCTTTCCAAAAACTAATTAACACAATAAATCTTCAACCATCCTGTCATTTTATTCATTTTGGATGGATTTTCATCCATAACTTGGAATGCTGTCTGCATGCTCCATCCTTGAAAGGAAAACAGCCAGAATAGTCACTCCTTATTTCCTCTCATAGTTTTCAGTTTGTAGCAGCAGAGGTTTTTAGTTTCTCCCAACATAGCTGTTTTAACCCTCTATTGTAACATTTTGCCTCTGGCTAACAAACCCATTTACTTTACTTTGCAAGCATGTGATGTATGTGGGATTAGATAAAATGGGTAAAACAAAGGGATGGTCACACTACATGTTGGCAGACAGTTTTAAAATCATTATGCAAAGTGGAGGATGCACATTTCTGTTTTGGAGAACTGCCCATAGAAAAGGATTTGTGTTTATTTTACACCCAAAAAATAGGACTTACATTTGTTAGCGATTAAAACATTTGGTTCATATGAATTATTGCCATGTTTTGGGAAAATGCTTACGGTAGATGTGTTTTCTGCATAGCATTTGCATAGAAGTAACGTTGTGTGACAGTGGATATACTAAAGCTTGTTTGTAGAGTTACTGTATCTCACATATGCAGCTATTATTAAAGCATGTACAATTTAGCATTCACTTAACTTTTAGGGAAATAAATTGTTGTTACGAGTATCTATTTTGCTTGCAAAAAACACCTAAAATATTTTTTCAAAGAACTGTATAAGTTGATTACCCAGAAAGTTAATTAAAAATTATTTTTAAACTGTTTTATAATGCAATAGAGGGTTAAGGGTTTCCATGATATACTTTAACTGGAGAAATGCATGCACATCATAAACACACAAAATATCATAATTGCATAATTTTTCCATTAATTTTTACCATTGTATTTACTTTTTTGTTTCCTTTCCTCTTTGATTTACTTTTACCTTTATTCTTCTCCTCCTTTTCCATCTTTGCCTGATTCATTTTGTGCTACAGGTTCAGACACATTTGACGAAGCTGTGGGATACATTCAGTCGCAGTTTGAAAGTAAGAACAAGTCATTTGACAAGGAGATCTACTCGCACACCACCTGTGCCACAGACACCAACAACATTGAGTTTGTCTTTGACGCTGTTACTGATGTCGTCATCGCCAACAACCTGCGCTTTTGTGGACTTTATTAACTGGATTGGTGACATGTCCTGGATACTAACAGGACATGTGACTTTATTGTCCTTAAGTCTAGTGAGAAGTACCTCAGATCTGGTAATAGTTCTCACAGAGCTGTTCTCTCATTTATAAGGGGGTGGGTGCTAAATTTAAACGAAAGGTCTGGACTTTGCTATTGATTTTGGTGAATTGTTTCAAACGTAGGAATGTGCTTTAAATGTCCTTCCTCAGCGTTATGTTGCGATATATGAGTGAGGTCAAAAGATTTTGGTGCCAAACTTCCACTACTGCCTATTTTTCCTATTCCAAAATTCTAAGATTGTAAAGTAGCACTTGTTTTTATTACACATAATGTAGATAAATAATACCAATTTTCATGAACTATATGGCAATATTGCATTCCAGTAATAGTGTATGTGGCTCTATAATTATTCTCTACCCATACTGTATATATATATATATATGATTACAAATTGCCTTGTGGAATATAAATCCCAAGAATATTCACAAGCTGGCTCATATTACATGTGTTCTGATTTGACAGCAATGCTAAAGTGGTGATGAAACACTAGACTTGACATTTACTTGGCATTTGGAAGAGAGTGTAAATGTCCATTGCCCTGAGCCAAACCACAAGAATGTTAGCCTCCTAGCATCCTAAAAAACAGCAGAACATATTACTGTAAAAAAATGAATTTTGGACCTTTTAATCCATACAGACAGGACATACCAAAAATACACAATCTGTCATTTTGTTTAGTTTTTGCATTGTTTTGGTAAGGAGTGTAACATTCTTGTATTTTGTAAAGTATGATAAAATCCCTTTACTGTGTTGATTTTAAGCAGGGATTTAAATACATTTTTGTGGTTAGGATTTGGTACAAGTCTTGAAGAGACATGACATATCAACAACTGGACTTTACTACATAACTAATGGGCCGTTCACACTATGGATGACAACAGTAACGATAAGGATATATGATATAAAAAATTTTCCAGCTATAAAAACAGTTAAACATATTGCCAAATGATCTCTGGCACTAACCAGATGTCCATGTTCTTGCTTGGAGATAAAGGTCTGCATTCCATTGCAGGTTTTAATGTCCGTAATAAAGATGGTAGTGGTTAGGAACTGATGCTTTTGGGGCTATCAGCTATAATAGATATAATGGTTAGATAATGAGAGAGGAGAGACATTCAATGACATCCTATTTTAGCATGTTATCACTGCATCGCACCAGTATAGAATTAACATAACATTATTGTTATCGCCCATTGGTGTGGACTCTAATATAGTTATTGTTATCATTATCGCCCATAGTGTGAACGGCGCTTAAGACTGAAGATATAAAATCACCAAGCTGTTTAATACCAGCTCACCTGCTGTTTATTTTAACTGTAGCTCTGTCTGTTTTTATGTAGCCTGCCGGTAGTGTCGATAGCAGCGGTCATAAGCACTTTGTTAGTCATATCTAGAAGCAAGACAGTTACAACAAGCTGTTCTATTTTTCATTGCTCAACATGATGGCCAATGAAGAATCAGTAGGCACATAATGGGCACTAATTTGACAGGAAGTTGAACGTAGATACTTTTGTCTGAGAGAATGCTATTTGCTCTAGCATCATCAGACACTCGTATTGTGCATCTTACAGTACGTTCTCACTTTAAACCAAGGCCTTGACTGCTAAGCTTTTCTATACCTGTATGTGAAATGACAGATCAGTAATTCACAGTGCAATACGTGATGTGGATGTTTGCTTTTCACTGGTTTAAATATGTGTACAGCATTTCATTTCTTAGTCTTAATGTTTCTTAAGAAGCATTTTATTAAACTGTCTCCTCATCTTTTAGTCTCAGTTAAAGTAGTTGTTAGCTAATGTAAATCTGAAATAATTGTAATTTCATTTAATTTGCATCAGACTGCCAAAAGACATGGATTTTACCTAAACAGAAAGGCCAAAACTGTAACATTGATTGTATAACAGTATATGATGGTGTACTGTTACAATATGGTGACTTGTGCCAGTTATTAATATTGTTGAGGCCAGTTATGTACTTAGCACCATTATTTTTACTGTAAATAATAGTGTGGTGTGGCATGCACTTCAAAGGCCATAAGGTACAGCAATATAGTTTTTAAAACACTGGCATTAATTCCAAATTGATTGCCCAGAAAATGGACACTGTAGCTTAAAAAAACGATTAGATGAGTATCAGGCTGTGGCTAATGTACAAAAAAACATTGTCAGCTTAGATACAGTATATGGGTAAATAGGTCAGTGGCCAAGATTATCTAAACATCCTTAAAACAAGCATTTGCTTGAGAAGCAAAATTGTGTAAAAATGATTTTTTATCTACTGGCAAATAATTGTTTAATACAGTTAAGTGATGTTTATGCTTAAAACAATAAAGTGCTTTTGCATACATCATTTTGCTTTTCAAGTAATTCTTGAAAGGCAAAATGCTTGAAAAGCAAAATCCTTTTTTGGGGATCTTCAGATATTATTACAGGGGAATAGTCAAGCACTAGTTTAGAAAATGATTAGGATTCACATTTTAATGCTGAGGTATAATCCCTGTGCCAACCTATAGTTTGTGTTTTAGTTTGTTTATTTGTTTTTTGTAAAACTGCTGTAATTATTGTTTGTATGTATTGTATCTCTCTCTTCTGTGATTATTTATTGAACAATAGAATGTCTATTTATATGACAAACGAATAAAGTGCTTATGAAATTCTGCGTGTGACATTCATTTCGAGACTGGTTTACTCTTCCACACAAATAAAAGCTGATTATGAATGCTGCTAATGACATGTATTTCTGCATAATCAGGATGTTTGTACTGATGATTGAGGTTCTGTATGCTCACGTGGGTTGAGCTCATGTTAACACGGGTCTTTCCTGCCAGCTTTTACCAAACAGTTAGCAAGACTTGTATTTAAATCTAATTATCTCTTTGGATTAAAGCTAATTTATGATTAGATGCTGTCAATGTGGTGTTGAAACAATATTTCCTTCTTATTAGAGTTATATTAGAGACACTGTTTCCCTAGTGGATGATACAAGATATGTGTTAGATCATGTGATCTTGTGCATGTCTATTAAATCTATTACAGTATTGACATTAACTGATACAGGCGAACTGATGTTTAGTTTTTTTTGTGACCCTCAACAAGTTGCTTATCTTGACTCGAGCACTCTTGCTGTTGGTATTTCTCCACTAACTTTCTTCTGGTTTCTCTGTCTCTATCCGTCTCTTTCTCTCTCTCTTCCTATCCCTTTATTCTGATTTCTTCTCTTCTTGCAGAATCGCATGCATGAGTCTCTTATGCTGTTCGATTCCATCTGTAACAACAAATTCTTCATTGACACTTCCATCATTCTCTTCCTCAACAAGAAAGATCTGTTTGCTGAAAAGATCAAGAAATCTCCCCTGAGTATCTGTTTCCCTGAGTACACAGGTAAGAACACACTAACATGTTATGATGAGCTGCAAGAAATTTTATATCTAATCATAGATGTCATAGGGTGTGCAAATATTCCATAGTTATAAATATCTACTGACACACAGATGCAAATTAATTTATTAAAATTGTGAAACTTCCTCTCATACAAAGACCCTTAAACTGAAGTCTACAATCAGCCCGTTGCATCAGAGATGTTTTTCTGGTCGCCCAGGGATCCTGTTTGTTTGAATTAACAGCATAAACTTTACATGTAGCCTGAAGACATCCTGAATTTTGAAGGCACATTGAAATTAAGGATGAAACAGTATTGCTAAGGGCAGCAGCTTAATTTTGCATGTGCAGTCGTGAGTGAAAGGTGAACCCAGAGGGATGCTTTCAGGTCTGTCACACTCTCTTTTGACAAAGCACAATTCGCTGCTTCTGTTAGACCCGTTCCTGCCCTGCAACACCCTCTATGTCGCTTAAACACAACACACATACAGCAGCTTTTACATGGAGAATCTGTTTCATAAGAAGCCGAGTTAGAGACGGCATGGAAGAGAAGACATTTCTGAATGTCAGAAGTCACCAGGGTCATTTTAAATTCTGAAACTAATGAGCATCTAAAATGGCGAGTTTGAAGTTCACCGAGTGCTACTTTTATCCCGTTTTGTTTATTTCGGCATAATGTCAGAACAACTTTCTATGTCTAAACCTCTCTCTCGTTACTCTGTAGGTCCAAACACCTATGACGATGCAGCTGCTTACATCCAAGCACAATTCGAAAGCAAGAACCGCTCGCCTAATAAGGAGATCTACTGTCACATGACCTGTGCCACAGATACAGGAAACATCCAGGTGGTGTTCGATGCCGTCACCGACATCATCATCGCCAATAACCTGCGAGGCTGCGGCTTGTACTGAGGCCCGCCCCTTCCCCCTCGAGCCACTTCTTTGGAAATGATTATTATTGAAAATGCAAGTTGGTACATAATGATAACGATAATTTTAAAATAGGCATATACAAATATATAAATATATTATATATATGAAATGTTTTTAGTTTGTCTTTCAAAGAGCTGCCAACAGAACTGATTTCTTATAGAAACCCAGCCTTTATGGTTTTAGAACAAAGTTGGGACCTTTTTGTGTTTCATTTGGTTGTTGTTGTTGTTTTTTTTGTTTCTCTTTGCTGTTGTATGTTTTGTTCTCCCCTGTACTCCACTGTGTCTTTATTGTTTTAACTAAACAACCCTCATTTTATGAGAAATGTCTTTTTTTCTTTTACAATTTTTTATGTTAATGTCATTGTATGTATATTTATTACACAAATATCAGTCAGGGGGATGACCTGTACATGTTTGCCTGAGTATACGAATATACTTCATTGATAATGTGATGATAAAAATCAGTGATAGCTAAATCCATGGCTTAAACAGTTATGCTAGTCTCCAGCACTACAGTTAAAGTCAGTTGAGCCAAATTGCAGTTGTAGCGTTCCCTGTTCTGGAGTTTTAATCAGATTTGGTTTTCACTGCGATTATCCTTAGTGCTGTTCGATATCGTAGAGAATGGAACCACCCAGATTGCACCCACCGGTCTTTTCTTACGTTTCGTCTCTACCCATCCCCGTCACTTCTGGCCGTGTTTATCTCTGGGGAAACCAGTCTAATGATCGCAAGTGTCATATCAGTGCCAACCTTCTGAGAATGACGTGTCTGGGAATAGTACTAGGAACACTAGGTCACTGTTACGAGAGTTTATTAACATTGTCTTGTATGGAACTTTTACTTTTTTATTGTTGTTGATTAATTTATTAATTTATTTATTGATCATCTGTCCCACACACTTCCTTTTTACTTACTACACCTTCTACATTTTTCTACCGCTTGTCCTTAGTTACCCTGACCTCTTCATTCCTTCTCTTCCCTAGATTTCCTGTTTTAGTTGGCTGGGTTATGGAGTCCCATGTCTCTGATAGCATGACCCCTCAGCCTTTGTATAAAGAAACAGCTAACTGCTTCACATAGCTAATGGTGCAAAAATAAAGAATAAAACCTTAAAAAAAAGAAAAAAGAGGAAAAAAGAAAAAGACGGCTGCCACAGAAATAGAGGGTATGGTGTTGGTGGGATTCTTGGCGGGTGGTAAAGGGGAGGGGGGTAGATGTAGGACTCGGGGTAACGTTATCCTGACCAATGATGTGGAGACTTGCAGATGAAGGTCCTTGGGCTGTCAGTCTTTGTAGAAAGCTGTAGATCCTCCAGTTCTAGATTCTTTACAAGTAGAAATAATTGAAAAAAGAAAAAAGTCAAAAAAGGATGATTATGACAATAATAACAAATGATGATGAGACGATGATGATGATGATGATACCAATATCAATGATTATTCTGTAATATTATTAAAGGTATATTTCTTGTGCTTTGTAGCTACAGAACTTTTTTTTCTCTCCCCCTTTTTTAAAAAAGAATTTTGCAAGGGTTCCTGTGATCCACTCTTGAACCGTTCTTACTGACTTACCCATGTTGATGTTGATGAACTGTACCAATTATTTTTGCCTGTTCACCCTGCATTGCGATGTCTTTACTTAGCCTGAATTACAGTATATGTATTGATTTTTTATTTGTTTTTGGAAGAACCACTTTTGGTGGCACGGCCCCGCCCGTTGTGCTGGAGAGGGCGGGGCTGCGCACAGCTGTACAGATTCATGCGCTTTCTCTTGGTTTTTTGAGAATTGTACTCAAACACCTTCCAGGTCTGCATAGAAAAGCACAGCTCTCACCTTTCACACGTAGATTTGGAAAGATGTATCTCTCCCCCCTCTGCCTTCTCAGTTGAAATTCAAAGAAAAGAAAAACTGTACAATTACCTACACCACGTTTGGTTTTTATTCTCCTTCCCATCTTTTTTTAATTCCTTTCTTTTCTCTCCAAGTGAATGCTTTTGTGCTGCTTTTCTCCCTCTTCTTTAGTGAATGGTTGTTCTTTCATGTGGGATGTTCGTGCTGGAAAACCAATCGAATGTAGTGTTTACATTAAAAGCCACAGTTTTCATGACTACAACAATGAGCTTTTCGCTTGTGATTGTTTGTTCTTCATGACAGCTTGTTGTTCATGACATAAAAGTGTTGTTTTCCTGCTTTGTAATTTACTGTATGTATCACACTGTACACACAACAGCGCTACCAATAATTAATTTCATTTCTTCAAAATAGGTTTGCTAAATGTCGTAACTTAGGTTTAACAATAATTCTTAAAGTTTGTAAAATCAACTCAAATTTTACAAAAATATATTTAAAAACTTATAATGATTTAACCACAACTCATGATTAAATGTCCAGAATATTGAAAAGTGCCCTCACACAATGAAACCTCATATCCCAGTCATCTGTTTCCATTCCTTATTATCTTTATCGAGTTGTAAGCTGGTCTGTTTTTGTTCAGGGCAGATTGTAGCTCCATTTAGGCATTTACATTTAGGCATTTAGCTGACGCTTTTATCCAAAGCGACTTACAAATATTAGGAGACAAATGCGCTTTCTGGAATTAGGAGAGAAAGCGCATACTTTCTAGAATACAGTAAGTGTTATATATTTATTAAAATGCTTTGTATCTGAAAGTGCCACTACCCAACATCACAGTATTTGTCGAAGGAAGTGCAGTTAAATGCAAAAGTCAACATAAATGATTATGTTTCTGTTGTTTGTCTTTAACCAGACAGTGCTTGATGGAGTTGAGGAGATGGTCAGTTGCGTTATGCAACATCAAAAGAGGAAGGACCACTGGACGGTAATTGCAATGAGTTTTATTTGTGGAACGAGAGACAGAAAATGAGTTTGTGAGTGTGTGCACGAGTTTCCATAAGAGGGTGAAATGCAGAATATGGTGGCTATCGGAAAGGTAATTCGTATAGACTCTTTCTTTCCAGGTTTTAGCTTAGAGCTAAGGGCTCTTTCTCAGTGAACCAAATACTAAACTACAGAACTGGAATGTAGAAATATAATTTTATAGTACTATACATGAATCAATTTTGCAAGGTATTTTTATCAAACAACACGAGCTTACACCTGAGAGGACAATGTAGCTTTAAAAAATGAGCCTCAGATCCCTCTTTCAAATCATTCTTCTCCCTCTTCTGGTGGTGATGAGTAATAGCCTAGCTTTTCTGGCCAACAGCAGAAGCTAAATATTGGCAGGTCTATAGACTTAGTCAAGTTAACATCAGTTAGTCTACTGGAGAACTGTAAAACAAATCTAATAGAATTTAGTTTTACACAATATTACACAAAATATTTAGAGATTTGCACATAAATATAAACAAATGTGGCAAGTAGAATGTCTCTACTAATATTCACACAGAACAACGTAATACTAGTAGAATAGATAGATTCCCAATATTACACTACAGTATAATATTAATAGATTCTGTTAAATTTGAAACTTCTCCTATTTGGAGTGTAAAAAGCTAAATCCACATTATCTTACACTGTATGTCTATTTGCTTATTGTTCTCTGTGATGTTGAAGTATATCAGAATTATAATCACACGATGAGTCAGTGTAGTGTCTTGGTATGCCCCAAAATTCAATATTAGGACCCTATCAGCTGTTTTCACACAAACATACACACATAAGAGCACACACACTAGTTATTTATAGTGCAGCACCACTGTCTGCCTGTTGCTAGGATACGGCCTAGTGCAGATTTCTTTAGTGTGCAATACTCAATGCTTTCATCATGGGTAGTTTAATATATTTTGTCACAGGTTTTATAGTGTTTATTTGTAACTTCACACTGAATAAAACATAACATGAATTACTGCACAGGCCGAATTCAGTAATTGTAAATATTTGTACTTTTGTTAAAAAAGATAAACTAACATTATACCAAATTGTAAACCTTCTGGATAAATGGAGACAACAACTATCAAGGTTTTTGATACTGGAATAAAAAATACAAGAAAAGAAAAGTATTGTATGTGCATGTGTGTACTATACTGTGCAGTAGGCCAGGAGAACATGCTGATCAAATGTATGTCATAAAAGTCAAGACCTCAAAGCCGCTGTTTCCATGGAAACTGCATCATTTACTCCTTTGTTCTCTTACTGCTGGAATGATGTCAGCTATTAAGTGCAGTTTACCTTTTCCTCTCCCAATTATACCTTGAACTCTGTCTAATCAGTATGCAAATAGCGTGATCCTTAGGGGGAAAATACTTTGTCAATACTTTTTTGACAAAACGCACTGCAAAGTGCCAAATATTTAATACCTGCTTCAGTAGAGCGGAGGGTGTTGAAGAGGTCTGTTAATGAACATTTTAATATGAGAAAAATACTTCTAGTTCCATTCTCTGAAGTTTTCCTTATCTCTTTTCTAATTTGTGTTGTCCACTGGTAAAGCAAAATATTTCTGTGAGTTTGAGTTTTTGTAACTATCTGTGTTTAACAAAGAACCCCTGCAGTGTGCCATGATACACTTCATTTAAAAAAAAATATTAAAAATAAAATATATAATAAATAAAATTCTTAATAAGGGTATATTTAAAGATATTTTTCTACTTGATTTAACCGCCTAAAGTTTACATTCACATCTATTGCCAAGTATGTTTATGCACACAAGGAATTTGTATTTGTGACAGGAGCGTCTAGTGCAGAAGAAAGTACAGACATAGTGCAAACATACATGATAATGCATAGGAATTATGCAGTAAACATTCAATTTAACACATAATAATGTAAAGAAGACGTTTGTTTTATGAATTCATGTAGGCTAAACTTATGATGACAGGTTAATTTAGTTAGTAATATTAATTCGGTAAATAGATTGTTTTTATTTAGGGCCTAGATGTCGTAAATTAAACAAAACTTACTGCAACGTACACTTTCCCTTATTTATATAGCCTACATTAATTTATAATATAACAATTTTGTTGGGAAAAACACAAAAAAGCAATAACTTAATAAACATGTCATCAAATATACAAAAGTATGCTATTAAAAGAGGATTTGACAGCAGATTCAACAAACTGAGACGGAGATGTCAGAAAAGTCGTGATCAAGCCCTCCCTCTGGTGGACAGAACCGGAAATGACGCAACCCATCACCTCGGGCCTGACTGTCTGTCACGTTTTGTTTTCTCAGACATTTTTGGACTTCACTTCCAAATATACAAAGTTATAAAAGGAAGACCTGCATGTGGACTGCATAAGTCGTAAGTCACTATAAAAAAGCACGTGGTGGGGTCACTTTGCTGTAAATGTATGATGACATAATTATTTGGCCTGTTCAGACAGCCAACGTGACGTGAAGTAACATTTTATGTGCGGTCTTAAATAAACTGACCCCCACATAACATCTTATATTTAAATTGCGACTCGGTGAAACGAAGCAAAATAACAACAGTGAGCAGACGCTCAGATTTCAGGCGGGAAAAATATTACCGCCTGAAATCTGAGAGTCGCTTATTTTGCTTTGCCCCAGTGAGTGAGTCGCCTCGGTCGGGCAGACTGACTGACTGACACCGATGCCAAACGCGGTGGGTCTCGCCGTCTGACCTTGCAGCACCCCCTTTCGGTTTCCTCGCGGCACGCGTCCAGCAGCGACAACTGCCACCCGCGTCTTGTGCCACTGCGCTCGTGCGCGTGAGAACCATATCGCCATTAATCACATAAAGCCGCTGATTCTCAGTCACTGACGTCGCCTTCGGAGTGTAAATACAGCACGAAGACGTGAACTCTCAGACTACTGCATGAGTTATTAGATAGATAGATAGATAGACAGATAGACAGATAGATAGATAGATAGGTTCTAATATATACATATATGTATACATTTAGTACCAATATGTACCTTTGATGTAGTAATATGCACTTTTTAGGTGCAAATATGTATTTTTTTAAGGATACTGCATCAGTATTGAAATTTTGACCATTTTACACCTATACACCAACAGTGTAGGTGTATAGATAGACAGACAGATATATGGATGCACATAAACAGTAAACTTATTTGCTGGTCACTTTGGAAAATACCATCTGCGAAATAAATAAATGTAAATGAAAGTATACACGGACACAAGTATCGAATGATTTTAAGGTTCTTTTACAAACCAATTTGAAGACCCAGACAAGCCGACCTGAAAATACGACCCATTTTTTCCCCCCTTTCTTTCACAAAGCCAAGCCTAAATGTCATCGGCATCTCAGACCTCTTACATGATTTAGTACTGTTGTATAAGGTCATGTTTTTGTTTACCATCTTTATTTCTACTAAGAGCAGAGCGTGTGCTCAGACTGCCAGAGCTATGTTTAGCTTCTTCACTAAATTGCTGGCAGGCTTTTAAATCACATCATTATCTCGACAACACCTGAGCTTTGTTTAGCGTGCAGACACACACTAACAAAACCAAACTTGTATAGTCAGCAGAGCTATTATGTGTCTGACTTGCCTGATGCAATTTAATATTTAATATTATACGTGAACAAAAGATTATCCTACTTATGTTTTCAAATCATATGAAAAGCTGCATGGTTGAAGAGGTGTAAAATACTGGGAATTTCTTGATCTGTTGTTTATGCATTGTTTAAGTTCAGCCGTGTGTAGCAGACATAGTGGAGGGCAAACTGCCGAGAACTATATGCAAGAAACTTTTTCTTGTTGTAGTTCCCCAGACATTGAAAGAAAATGTTTTTACCAAAGTTTTCAATTGACCTCTAAGTGCAAATGGATCTTTAGTGGTAAAGCCTTCTTTGTCCATTCAGCTGAAACCTATCAGAAAAGACACCTAGCCTCTAGTCTGCAAGCACTCTGTCAAAATGGGTCTCCGAACGGTAACCACAGAATATTTCATTAATTAATGAGCGTTATGTGGTGCTATTAAAGCACTCACACGCCCCATTTGGCCCAAAGCACAGCCTTTTAACACATTAACTCGCCACAGATCTCAATCTAATGCATGAGAAAGAGCAAAAGAGAAAAACAGAGACAAGCTAAAACTCATCACACAGTCTGTAAGGAGTCATATCTGTCATATCTGCAAAACTGGCATACAAACCTAATTCATACTAAAATGTTTACGGTCAAAATTTAGAGTGAGATCATAATGTTTGATTCTAATCGCCCCTAATGTAGGCCTATACAGAATGACCGTTAAAGGGATAGTTCACCCAAATTAAAAAATGTACTAATTCACATTATTAATTCACCCTCATGTTTTTCAAAACCTGTATATTACTCTTATGTCTGTGGAACACAAAGGAACGGTATTTTGAAAAATGTTTCAGCAGTTTTGTGCCCATACAATGGAAGTCAGTGGGGGCCAATTTTGTTCTATTTTGTTATATGGAAAAAACAAAGTCACACAGATTTGAAATGATATGAGAGTAAGAAAATGATGAAAGAATTTTTATTTTTCATTATCCCTTTAATGCCAGAATGTACATTTGTGTACCAGGGGCAACCCATACTTAACTAATAATTTCCTGGGCATGTAAACCATAACATGTGTCCCAACAAACACACTAATAAGGTTATTGTAGAATACCTCTAGTTTTTACAAATTAGGGCATTCCAGATATCTCCAACAGACAATTTCTGCAGAATTTACTCACTTTTGAGGACACCTTCTTTGTACTACTACCTTCAATATATCTGTGAGGACATTAAAATTGTACCTATAATTTTGGTTGTAGAAATGAACCTTTAATCTATAAAATCATTAAAACTATAGTTTTACCTTTTACTATAATTTTATACATTTATCTCACATTTGAAGTGATTGAAACATATTTAAAAGACACACAATAACAGTGGTAAACCACACAAAAGTGATGCAATCTGTCTGCTCAATTTGACAGTGTTTGGATCTTTTCAGACTTCAGACTTCTTATTAGTCTTTATCTCCCCCTTCGTCCTGAGGGAAGCTTCAGAACCTGCACAGTAAGGATAAAATATGTCTCAACACTAAGTTTTTACCACATATGTTGTAATGCACTCATCTTGCAGAGACCACATCAAACTCATAGAAACTACACTGTTGTTTAAACACAATTTAATCTGTCTGTCTTACTATTTTAGTATAAATACATTCTTTGTCTTTTTCGTATTCACGTTTGTTTATCTTGGGTGAATTGCAAACAGATGTGGATGTCTGTTACTTAATGGCAAAAAAAAAACTTTTAATGACTTGCATCTTCACAGCAGTGTCTGTCACATGACAGTCACTACACAAGTGACTTAAACTTCTCTGAAAACCACAGAGCATCTCGCTTGGATCTCAGAAAAAAGCGAGCCCCCAGAAGTTGTGCTGTATTTAACGCCTGCGCACATACGGTCCATAGTGAAGAGAATTGTGAATGGGGGGAGTATTTCGGGTGTACAGTCATAAGTCGGACTCCGAGGAGCCAGGAAGTAACTGCGAGCCATGCAGCTTATGCGGCGGATAAAGTAGAGCGAGCAAGACTCTGTTGTCAGCAGTCGGAGATCACACGCGCGAGAGTGAGGAACAACAACAGCCAACTGCAAATTAGTGCCAAATTTATTGCAGTAGTGCTCAGCGACCCCACGGGAGGCGAAATACGAGGGAGATTTAATATTGACAAAAACACTAATATAACACAAGCTCATTGCAACACACTTCATCATAAGAAGAAAAAGACGGAAGGAAATAAGTGCGGGACTGGGGAGTTTCAAGGCAACGCTTCTCTCTTTGCAAGTTTAGACCGATAAGGCGAACAAAATTGATCACACCGCATTCAAGATGCCTCGGGTGGTCCCGGATCAGAGGAGCAAGTTCGAGAACGAGGAGTTCTTCAGGAAACTCAGCCGCGAGTGCGAGGTGAGCGCGATTCATTCGGTCAAGTGGCGGAAACAAAGTTGCACTGACATGAAAACAAGCGTGTCATCGCCTTTCTTTATCAGCCGCTGTAGTGACTGATAATGCCAACAGCTGGAAAAGTTAGTTAATGCGTCTTTTAGGGCAGTGAAATTGATTAATTGTAGTTTTTAACATCTCAAGCATCTGTCTAAAAATATTTTAAAAACTACTAGATTTACCAGACACACAGATAGGCTAAGCAATTTTTCCATCTGAGGGCATCACCTTTTAACTCGTCTAATAATGAAAGATTACTGACTTTTATACATATTATACAAATATAAAGATTAACATCAAACTGTTACCATATCAGATGTGTACTTTATTAACTCGTTCGATTTCTCAATGCAGTATCCTTCACACTGCCTGCTCTTCATTTGGGTTCAAATTAGTTAACTTTAGGTCATTTGTGTTTTAAAAAGGTGATCTTATGCTAAACAAGCCCTTCATGATAATGTGATTCTTCTCTGTTCACAGATTAAATACACCGGTTTCCGAGACCGACCGCACGAGGAGAGGCAAGCCCGCTTTCAGAACGCGTGCCGGGACGGCCGTTCAGAGATAGTAAGTACACACACCTCACTGGACCATTCACCTAACTACCATTCATTTCTCTAACCCAGCAGCAGTGCTGGTTACTTTGTATTTAAACAGATTAAACAGACACCCGGAACTATGTATGTAATGTCAGCAAACAAAACTATGTGCAGAATACTTCCTCTTTATGTAATGAGCGCAAAAAAATGTGTTTGCAACAATTTATAATCCACGTTGATGTATACTAAGCTTGTAATATTTTTTGTGTTACATTTAATTTGTTTTATTATTTATTGAGCACTACAGATAATTAAACAATGCTTTAATAAAGTGTGATTTTTTGGCTTCTTTATATTGTCATAAAACGCATGGGTGGAGATGCTCTCCATGTGCCTATTTTTATAGCATCTTTAAAATAGTGTCATTTAGACGACCTCTATTAATACCACATTATTTTTTTTAAATTTATGTTATTGTTTTTTTAAAGGATAGGTTACATGTTTTCTCTAAATTCGCTTTAGATTGTGACATATTATTTTGATTATAAAGAGAGACATCTCACTGTATCATTCATTTTTTATATCTAATGTTTTGAGGCTTTTTAAGATGGCTTTGCTACAGTTATTTTTGCTAATAGTTATTTGGACAACTACAGTATACATTCAGATTAGATTTGGGTTTTTTTAAATGCTACACGAGTCTGTGTTGCACTGCGGCTTTTCTTTTTTGTTTGATTTTTTGCAGTCAGATTTTTATCATACTGATGTGTGTCAGTTAATCTTAGAAGTGTTAGTAAATCAACGTGGAAAAACACAATAATTTATTGGCCGGTTAGACAATGAACAGTTACTGAAGCATGTCTAATATTTACTGTAAGAAGAAATGGTTAAAAGTTTAATCATGCATTTTGTCACAATGAGGCTTTGTTATGAATTGGTACACATGTACACAAGTTCTTTAATCAGTATGATTTGCTCAAAAATAGTAAAAATATCTCTGTAAATCAGTTTTTCTCTTTGCAGTATACTCATTTTAAAAAGTGTGGCTGTTTGTGTTGTTTAGCAAGATTTACAGAATGTAAAACACACTTACATTTGTTGGTGCATGTGCAAATTAAGTAAGAAATAGGCTTCCATAATTCAGAGAAAGAATAAATGATATGATAATGTTAAACTAATTAATTGACTTAAATTTAATTGTAATATGTTTTGTAATGCATAAACCAATCGCTATGCACAATTATAAACAATACATCATAGTTCTGTGTTTAGCATGAAATCATGTCTTTACGTTGTGTATGCTCCTTAAAAACAATATTGAATTATTGTACAATAATTCAAAACCTTTACGGCACTCCTGTTGCTATTAATGCAAGTGAGGGTCTGCATTTAAAACAATTTATTGATTTTTTACCCTCTCCGTTTCTGTTCCGTCTTTGTCAGTCATGCACCCGTGATTTCTGTCTCCACTCAAACTGAGTCTGGTGCAGCCCAGTTTGCCACCGCCAAGCACTGGTAAAATAGAATCAGATGTGTGTAACTCAATACTTCAAATAGAAAAAAATGATGACTTAGGTTTTCTCTTTGCGTTTGCCCCACCACCCCCTCCTCCCATCTTTTCCTGATGTTTTGAGCCATGGCCATGGCTCCAGGCATTCTCCTCTCTGATGTGAAAACAGAAATGACGGGCTGCATAATTTATGCTTGGGCCTGGCTTTCTTATCCTGTTTGTATTGATTTCCCTCTAAAAGGCTTTTGTGGCGACCGGCACCAACCTCTCGCTGCAGTTCTTCCCAGCCAACCTTCATGGTGATCAGCGGCAGGCGCCCACCCGAGAATATGTGGACTTCGAGCGGGAGACGGGAAAGGTAGTCTTGACACAAATTTATTTCTGTCCCCTTTTAAACTCATCTCCATCTCACTTGCTCCCCTCATCTACTTTTTAAAGAAGTCTTTATAAAATGAGTAGATCGAAATTCTGACTCAGAATTCTGATTTGAATGAGCCACGTTTGAAGCCTCTGTAAAACAGCTATAAACTCACATCTGTAACCAGATGTTTTAATATGTGAATGGCCTTACTAGTATGTTTACCATTACAATTGTTTACTTTGATAATTATTTGTTAATATTAAATCTGACTGTTAATTAAATAAACACCAGTTTCTTTTGTCATAGCTGTTGCCAACATTTTCAAAAGCAAGACACTCAAAACTTTGCGTTTACCACAGTAAAAGGATCTTGTTGTGTCTGTTCCCTGGTACAATCACTGTAATGCACAACCTCACGTGTTTTATAGCTTTAACACACACTCCCATAGAAATACATATTATTAAGAGACAAAAGTGTTGTGATAGTATCCCAAAGTAACATGCAAAACTTTTATGAAAACCTTTTGTCAGTTTCAAACACAGTCGCATACATGATTTATGAAACCTGAAAAATGATTGGAGAAGTCATTTCTTTTTCTCTTTCATCTCTTTTCCCTCCATTTCGCACAGCAGAGGAAGTGTGTCACTATTTCGAACTAGACGTATGCATGGTTCAGATGGGCAGAAGCCTTGATTTTCCATAATGATACGTTTCTCTCTCACACATCTTAGGGAAAATCGAGCACTTGAAATATTACGCGGCAGACAGCAAAAAAAACAGTCTCTCTTGAATGAAACATGGCACGGGTTTCCATTTTATGTTGGAGCTTTCAGTTTTATTTCTGTTGTAGTATTATTATAGACATGCTCATTGGTTTTTAATTTTTGAATTGGTCCTTCAGCAACTCCCTCTTGTTTTTCTGGATTTAAAGAATGTTTGCACGGCCTCCCTAAAGCCATAGGAATGTAAAATAAAACCATACTGTCTATGCTCCATTTTTAACCACATATTAAACTATGCATTCATATCTGGTATTCTAGTCAAAACTGTCTGTGTCCGTCAAAGATGTATAACAATGAACTCTCTACAGTTTGTAATGTTTATAAAGTGTATATTTTTCTGAAACTCAGGACACAGTAGAAAAGGACCCTCGGCTCCCCCGCATTCTCCCATCATTGCTTCCGTGTGAGATCTTTAAGAGATCAAGGTCAAATGTGACACATTCATTTTCCCATCTTGTTGATCACAAATTCTTTTTGTTATTTCTCCTGCTCTGTCCTGTGATACAGTATGCTCCGCTGAAAGGCAAATAAGTAATTGATACTGCACGGCATTCCGTCAGGCGTTTGTTATCTGCACACGCAACTGACACATCCGTAGTGTGACACTTCTTAAATAGGATACGAATATAATTCAATTCCTGTAAAGCAAAAAAGAATATTGTGAAGACATGTTTACAGTCCATAAACACATCCTAAAGCCTGATTAGGAAATATGCTGCCGGCACAACAGCTTTATGGATGGTCGCACAAGACCAATTAAAGAAAACGTTTGGGCCGTATTAAATAGCGTATTGCCTTAGGTTCTTTTTCGGGTCACCCTGGAGGCCTTTCCTTTCAAGTCTTAATGCAGAAGAGTGTTAGTGTGAGACGTGTTAGGGAGGCACTTATTGGCTTTATTTGTGTGTTTACCACAAGCTCTTGCAAAGCTGCCGGTGCTGTTGTGGACAAGGAAGCCTCTCTTCACGGACACTGCCTTACTGAGATGCGCTCATTAAAAATGCATCCGTGAAAAATCAATGGACCTTTTGGCCCCGATGCTGACGGACTAATCTTTGGCTCTTAATTATTTAAAAGGGCGTGAAGGGTGTGCGCGTTGAGCCTCGTGCTGACGGGCCTTCGAGCATGCGTGCTTCTGATCCCCGCCTCACTGGTAATACTATCCACCTGCCTGTCACCTCTGCCAGAACTCAGATCCATGCAGCTTTAATGAGCCTCACACCGTCTGCCTTCAAAATACAGCCCACGCGACGCATACCCTCACTCTCTCCGGTTCCTGCCCGACACACATGCCTATTCCAACACCTGGGACTTAGGAGACTTAAGTTGCTTTGTTGCAACTACCTGTTTGGTACTACTGTTGAATACTATATGGATGCTTTGGGTGGTTAACACAGTTTAATGTGTAAATGAACAGATTTTAATCAATCAAAACTATTATTCATTAGATATATCTAAATTTATGTGGTGGTAAAATAACTTTTAGGAGTGTAAGGAGAAGCAAATAACCTTTATAAGGTTTAAAAAAGGGACATTTTTAATAGAAATATCTAGACATTTGCTTGTTTCCATCCAAAAAAATTTAAAGAGCTGTGTCACCTGTCGTAAAAGCTGTTGGAAAAAAACAACATGGAAATACAATGTCCTGAACGAGCGCTCTTGACAGATTTATATCCGTGTAACACGTTTGGAGTTAGAGTTTCCTTTCTCCTTTGTTTGGAAGGAAATCCTGAATGGACAAACTTTGCTGATAAGGTCTGTCCTCCCTTCCCGTCTTACTCTGCATTCACTCACTTTCATTCCCTCAGTTTTCCTTTCATCTTTTAATTCTCCCTCTCTTCTTCTCCTCCACACGCACAGCGAACGTTTGACATGATGAATTCCCTGTAGAGCGGTGAGTGTCAGGCCGGGAGAGATCATGCGTGCGCCCCAGCCTCTGCTCCTAATTAAACTGATTGTTAACCTTTTCCACAAACAGATCTTTCGTAGAAGTCAAGGTTTTAATAGACTACAACTAAAATATTGCCCTAACCGGAAAGCGTTCAGACTCTCAGAACCTTCTGAGATATGTGCTGCTTGTCAACAGGATTCTGCAATTTCTGACTGCCTATTGGCCATGCTTGTCCTTACAAGACTGTAGATTGGTTTATTTCTCACACCGTAAATCAGTCATCACCATGGCAGTGGTTATTCACTGTGCCGCGTGCTGTGTTTCGCTGCCAGACTGCCTAACTGTAAAGAGCATTTTAGAGGTTAAAGAGAAGTTGTAAAATGTGTGACGCATGAGCAAATTAATGAAGGCATATTTTATAGCTTGTCTGATGAAAAGGCTGATAACAACAAGAAAATCATTATATTAACTGTGAAATGTGCCATTAGGGATGATGACATAAGAAAGAGGTGTTTAAATTGGGATTAGGAGTGAGGATTATATTTATTTCCCAGAGTTTTGCAGACAGTTATTTTTTTGGCACTTAATTTACCTCATTTGACTCTCTTTTTTCTCCAGTATGTTCATTGTTGTTTTCATGTTTGTAACATTACATCAAAGAAGCATTCAATAACAATATTTGACCCTGTCTGTGAAAACCAAGTATCAAAGTCTGATTTCACCCATAAATATCACTATGATTTCAATCTTTGACATCAATATTAAAGTCAGTATTAGTAATATTAGTAATAGATTAATAGTCAATATTAAATATATCAATGTTATATTTTCACAGAATGTTCTTTACATCATCTTAGGATGATTTTAAGTAAATCACAAAAAAAGATTTTTTACAGGCAGGGTCACATATAACCATATGAAAACAAACACAAGTAACTCATTTGACTGCTTTTACAATCCTGCTTTGTCTCACAGCATGTCAAATTGTTCATGTAAGTACAAAAATTAATTTCAGTATGTGTAAGAAAATATTGCAGTTTATTCTACATTTGGCCCATAAAATTGTTGATAATTTGGGAAAAACTAGTGTAACAGCAGGTATTATTTTAGAGCACTTTTTTCTTGTGGCTCTTACATTATTGTGTAAATGTTTTTCTCCTGTGATGAACTCAAATGTGATGACAGAATCAGTTTGCAGGCAAAGTTTCAAAGTTTTTCCCCCTCTTCTTCCCATGTGGCTGTCGCCAGAGAAGGCCGTAATGTTCTTCCTCCGTAACCCTCACCTCCTTACCGCTGCGTTTTCCTCCCCTTCTTTTCTCCTGCTTTGAAAACACAGAGGTTGCCAGCAGAAGTCGTGCGGGGCCAGTTTAAACTTGGCCTGTGGCGGGGGACAGTAGTATTATCGGAGTGAGCCAGAGCCCCCACAGCAGAGCTGAAGCACAGGCTCCTAGTGTCACTGCAGGCTAATGGGAACCAGCTGTGGGGGTGGTTTAATTTTAGCAGTAGCCAGCACAGCCTTAGGGAGGAGACTTTAACCCTGTACCAACCAGATCTCCTCGGAAGCAACTTGGAAGTGCATATTTCCCCATGTAAGCACTTTGGTTTACCCTGAGTAAACCCATACGAGAGCACAGGCTCGAGGTGGAGATACATTAGCCGTTGTTTGTTTTCAGCTAATGAAACCATGGGTCTACTAGATGGTTTGGACACCTGTTGTGAATCGCTCACTATTTTCACCTCTCGTGAGTCTGCAACCCTGGAATAAACATCCTAAAATTCTCCAGTGGCTTATGATGTTTATTTACAAATCACGAAAGATGCTAAAGAGCAGATGGAAAGTACAGGGAATTCCATTGTGTCTGGCTTAATCATTAACCATGCTTCAGCAAAAAACACTAAGCTTTTTGATGTTAGCTTTTGATGCCTAGACAAATGACTCGTATGAAAAACACACACTGAGTTTAGTAGCTTTGGGCAATATTCTAAACTGTATGGTTCCATTTTTCTTGTACTTCTATAGACGACTAGACTCCCTCTTTCTTTCATACAGCTTCTGTCTCCACCACTTAAACTCAATCTTGTTGAAATGTGATCTCCTCTGAGATGGAAGCTTCAGCTGTAAGGCTTTAAGGAGATCTGATGCTTGGCGCTGTTTCCTTCTCTCTTTCTTTCCTCTGTTCATTCGTGGAGCCCGTGTGTGGTTTTTACTTTTTTATGCAAAGCTGAAATTGGGTCCGTCTGCTTGGGCCATGCCAAGAGCCTTGAGTTTGTCATTCCACTTCGGAAGGGAGAGCGGTAAGAGAGTTGTAACTGATTGGCCGGAGAGCTCCTAACGGCAGCCAACTTCTGTCTGAGACCCTCCACAGAGCGCTGGGTGGTGTGCTATCGTATGCTAGCCTTTGTAAGGCAGGAAAGCTGTGCACACTTTGGTTTCACACAATTAAATTAAGTTTTTAAAAAAGTTTTAAAAGCTTTTTGATGAAACTTAATTATTTTTTTGTCTTGTTTTTCAAATATAAATTAATTTAATTGCTTCTACATGCCATGAAATTGCAAAGGTTTCAGATACATCTTGTCCTAAGTTCTAATTTAAGCAAAAATAAACAAATTTATTTTACTCATAGTCATGTAGTAATATTTAGGTAGTGTTGTGTTGTGCCAATGAAAATATGCTAAATAAACCTTTATTTTATTTTTCTGATTTATTTCTAATATAAAGTTAACTGTGTGCAGTTTAGGTTGTGACAAGTGTTTAAGAATTATGTTGCAATAACTCATTTTAATTTACTAAATTAAAAAAAGATTAAAGTCTATTTTTGTAAAAAGAAATAGTGGACAGGGGACTTGTTTGTCACTATTGTTATGTATTTATGTAAAAGCTCAAAATGTTAGCACGTGTGTTTGTATCTGATTATGTGCCAGCACGCGGGCCCCTGTGTCGGAGCCACACCGGGGCGTGGTGTTTTTCTCTCGCAGACTCTATAAATCTTCACCATGCCTGTGTGTGTAAGAATGTTCGCTCGGGGGCAGATAGCACGGGGAAGAATCGGACTAAATGACTCCATTATGAAAGGGCTCCAGTGTGAGGCCTTACCACAGGAATTGGTGTTTTAATAGTTTTGCGTTTCCAGAACTATTAAGTATGTTTCCAAGTCTGACGTGTGCATGTGTGTGTGTGTGTGTGTGTGTACAGATGCTGACTCGGTGTGTGCGCTTGATTCTACACCATTTTTGTGTTTGTATACATGGTTGTTTACGAGTCTGTCCATCTATTCGCATGCATGTGTGTGTTTCTCATACACTGCATGAATGCTTGTGTGTGCATGCTACGCTTAGCACATATCTATATTCATGAGTAGTCATGTGCCACGGAGCATGCTGCGGAGCCGCATGGCGCCAGTTTGACAGTTAACTCCAAGAGCGAACACGTGGGGGTGGAACGCTGATGCTTGCTGGAGAAAATCAAATGAGGAGCAGATGAAGGCCTCTCATCTTCCTCTCTCTGACCGTGCAGTTGAAGTGGAGCGCTGGCCAATATTTGGTACCTTCCCTATTTTTAATCAGTAGCAGTGTTCGTTAAACAGTGTGCTGTTTTGAACCGGTTCTTGTTAATGATTCAGTAAAACCAATAATGAAAGTGTTTGTAAATCATTTGACTGTAGTGAGGTGAATGACAAGTTAGAACTATAAACAACACAACATGTGACCTAATCGAAAACAGCGTTATACAACAGTTCCAGTTCTCGAATGTGATTGGACAAGCTATGTTCTAGTAGTGCTGATATGTTTGTTTAGGACTGTTTTTGTTTAACAGAATAAAAATAGAGCAAAATGTGGCCAATTTGTCTTACATGTAACTTTTTAGCTTTTTTAAACTGCTGGCAGTATTGCACTTTGAATTGTTTTGTTCTACAGATGAGTAATATTGCTTAAGTATATGAGTATTTACATTAGGTATTAAAGTAAATGTAAAGATGTTTCGGAGCACATATGAGCAATAAATAATTTTACGATTTTAACCGAATACCATATTTAATCTGTTTATCATTACTTTGTTTGCTCTCCAGTTCAATACATTTTTAACTGTTTCAGATTAGCTTTGTTAAGCATAACGATGCTGCTTTGAACTCTTATCTGAGATGCAGGTTTGTAGAACCGGACAGGATGATAAACTACGCTTTCCGTAAAAATGCGGTGGGCTGCGGATCAGGCTTGTGTTCCTACGATCTCAAACGGAAGCTGCCATGCTCGCCGATTACTTGTCAATGACATCATCAAAGCGAATGTGCTAATTGATTCCTGCTGCTTCCATCTCGCTTATTGTGCTTTAGACTCCACCCCCGCATCCATGCCTCTGATCTGATCCCACTTTGTTTGAAGTTTATCCGAAAATGGCCTCATTGTATTTGGCCACGCAGCATTACACAGAGTGAGAACTTAACAGAAAGTCTGAAGCGTAACTCGGTTAAGATGATTCTAAACAGAAAAAACAGTGAGAGAAATGCAAAAGAGGATACAATCAGAGGGTGGATGCTTTGGCCATCATATACTTGCCTTGCCCCATAGGGATTCAATTATAGCGCCCAGCTCGGATTTCTCAGGCACGTCTCTCTGCCTTCCAGTCACACCCCTCTGATCAATAAGCTCTGCAGGAACACAGCACATCATCATCACATACTTCTTTGTGCCTGTTCCATATGGCTCCTCCTTTCAGATATCAGGCATCTGTGTATCAGACTGCTTAAAACTTGCTCATTATGACAGATTTTTAGTACTTCAGCATCACTGATTTACTATTGCACAATGGACATGGCTGTAATTGGTTGCAAGGCTTATTTTAACATTGCAAACAAAAACCTGTGGTGCAATTGAAGTAGAGCTAAATGGACAACACTGTCTAATACCAAATACTTAAAGACCCAGAGTGTTTTCTGTAGAGTGCACTTGTTTGTGCATATCTAATTGTGTAATTGCTTTAAGCTGCAAGGCTTCTGAGAAATTAATGATACATAACATATTAAAGCATTATTGTGTATAAAGTGCAGATAGCAAATGAATAACTGCTTGCATCACAATATTTGCTTCACATTACTGTATTTGATTATTTAAAATTGCAGTTATGATGACACAGTTTTGTCATTTTTGAAAATTTTCTGTGACCTTTTTAACTGGAAAAAGAGATAATTTGTTGCTCCGAAAATTTTGGGCAGTTGTATGCCAAGAAGAATTAGACCACTTTATATTCTAAGAAAACGTTCTCCTTTTCCTCTGAAACATGGAGTTCTGCTCAGGAGACCAGATCGGCTGTTTGGATTGGACCATAGTGAGAAGGAGAGAGAAAGAGAGATTTTCCGCATTTCTGGTTGTAATGCAAAATTTACTCTTTTCCTGGTTATGATGCATGTTTTAGGTAACGTCAGTTCCTAAATTATAATTTCCATTCATTAGAAAAAACCCAATTCCAGCAAGTTGTTTTAAGCTTAGAAGTACATCAGCCAGTTTTAAAAGGAATCTCAGTATTACATCATATTTACTTAGCAAAATTATCATCAAAAAAGTTTGAAAATATTATGTGAACTTTACAGTTGTTAAAAAAGACTTGTATTCTTTTAATAAAAGCTGTTAGCAGAGCATATGGGATTGGCAGGTCCAGGGTGTTGGTGGTATGTCGAGTGTTTGTGAGGGCCCTTTGCTCTTGACTATGTGTCAGACGTCACTGTTGTCTGGTCCAGATCTTTTTTGGGTTGTTTTCTGATTCTTCACTTGTACAAGGGTCCAGGTGAGAAATACAGCAGCTCTGTGTGGTTTATCATTCCTGTTGCTTGATTCCAGGAAAGCGCCTCTGTGTCAGAACACAGGTTAGGCATCGCCACGGTCACTGTCCACTCTTGTGATGTGTTTTTGCAGATGTGCATACTTAGGTGCATGTTTTACACTAGCAGCTTGTTGGAAATGTCAGCTTATACTGAGCAGCGGGTAGTTTGTCTTTCATTCATATTCTGTGTCTTTCATAGTGCATAAAGATTCACATAGATCATCTTGAAAATATGGAACAAATGACTTTACAGTAGTACAAGTGGAATTTAATTTTTGAAAGTGGAATTAAATCTCAGAACTCTTTGTTTTCATTTGAGAAGATTTTGGAAAAAGAGCAGAGAAGGAGACAGTGTGGCTGGGTTGTGTCGCCAAGCTCTGGCCTTTCCAAGATATTTACTTTTACAAGCATCAGTGTCAGCAAAAACTGTGTTGTTCGGAGACCTGAAGTATTGGTGCCAGCTACCACACTTCATTCCCAATTTCATTGGAGACAGTTAAAAGAACAATGTCCTTCAAATATCTATCACAGGCATTTCTTTTTGGTGATGTCTTGTTTTTTGGTATTATTTCATTTTTCTAGCTATCACTAGAACTATATATACTTTTATTTTATTTTTTTATCTAGTCTAAGTCTTAAATTATTATTTTTTACTTACTGTAGATGCAAATACTTTTCATTTGGGTAAAAACACATACTTTTACAGTGTAATTTATTAGTCAGCAGGTCAATGGATCTTTATAAAACGTAATCAGAGAAAATGATCTAAAATACTCTATTTAAACATAACCTTTACACAGTTGTATTTGTGTGTCATTTATGGTAAAGCTCGTCATGAGGGGTTTTCTCTGCTGCAGAAAGGTGTAGCCTAATTGTAGGTTGTAGGGGTTTGTGGGCGGGGTCAGAACGAGACCAGTGCGGCCCTAATGGACTAACACTTCTTTGTCTTTATGTTTGTGGCAGGTGGCGTGGGCAGAGAACTAGGCCTGCAGGGCTTATGCTTTCCTCTGTGAGCGAGTACATTAACAAAAGAGGGCTTTTGTCAGTTAATTTGGATATGTGCACGTGGGAGTGTCTGGGGTGCGTGAAACAATACTGCAAACGTTTAGTTTCTGCCTGTCTCTGATTACACAGAGAAGCATGCTCTATCTCTCCGGCTGTTTTGCCTAGGCGTGCTCAACACCTGCACCGGGCCGCACCTGTTTTACGTGGGTGTGTTAGGTGCTCAACTGCAACTCGACATACACTTTTGGCATGTTTGCGTCTGTACATGACATCAACTAGACTGAAAAACAAAATTAGGCATGAACTTACAGTAAAACTTTAAAGTGGGTAGCAAATAGATAAATATAATGTAGATTAATATATAAGTGTAAAATAATGCAGGCAGAGATTAAGTGTGTATATACTGTAGTAAGTGCTGTCAGACAGTAAGAGTGGAGCCGTACATCTCTCTCTCTCTCCGGCATTAACCTTCACTCCCTCCCTTCTTGACCGGTTGTAATCTGCTGTGTGTCTGTGTGTGTGTCCTTGGGCCCTGTTAGTATCTCTTTATTGAAAGAACAGCTGCCTTTTGCTCTTACTCATAAACACATACACACTCAGAGATATGACTCAGTGTCTGTGAGGGTGGATGGAGAGTCGTATGTCACGTCTTTAGCTGTGGAGGAGGATCCGGCTTTCAGGGCCATGAGTCAGGCAAGCATATGACAACAGGGATGGACGACAGGGAGGTTCTTACACAAGAGGGTCTTTTACTTTACCGGAGAAAGATTAATCAGAGTCATGATGCAATGCACATATGCTTCTCTCATGGGAACACATGGTTCAATTCCAGTCTGTGTCATTTTCTAGATGCAGTGTAACCTCCTAACCTTTTTTACTGTCATTTTATTGAGATGACATAACATTAAAGGCATAATATCTCTCTCTCTCTCTCTCTCTCTCTCTCTCTCTCTCTCTCTCTCTCTCTCTCTCTCTCTCTCCCTCCAGTAAGGGAAAGTCCAGTAAAGGCCCTTTGAGGTCACTGACACACACACAGGGACAGTTTCTCTAGTCTTTATGCGTGAATAATCCACTGATCAGCGACTGCAGCATAATTAGCACTTGTGTGGGATCACACAAAAACACACACACACACTTATTCACAAAAAGCTCCACTCATGAGGTGTGGGGACACAATGGCCTTCTGTCAGCGTTTGTGTAAGTGTGTGTGTCCATGCCACCCCCCGACTCCTGGCTTCAGACGCTTCTCTGCTTTTTTCCTTTTCCCTTCCATGCTGCTGCTGATGGCTTGGCACGTGTCTAAACGGAGGGGCAGTACGCCAGTCACCCACCTCACTGTTGTTGAAGCGACTGCGATTTAATGCTTTTTAGTTTTGCCCCATTTATCTTATGTTAGTTCATGTTATTGTCATACACCTGAACTTTGAGATCCATTTTAATTCAATTCATTTTTAATCCATTTTAGTCTGTTGTAGAAACTGAAATGTCAATGGAATTCAGTTTAAATAACGTTTTTTCTTCTCAGCAAAAGACCTTAAATTGGGGTGATTTGAAGTCACAGATTTTGATATAAATTCAAACACTTGGCATCAAATTCTTTCAGTACCAAATTTAATTTAATGCTATTTACCATAAATTTTATAGATCTACAGTCACACTGTGTCAAAATGTTTTTTTACCTACAGAATTTCAGAGGAAACTTGCTTAAATGGTAACTCCATTAACTCTCCTAAACTACTGTATGAAAAATCTTCTTTCTGTACAAAATGGTAAAGTGGAAATCTGATAGCAGAGAGCAGCTAACATGGTTTTGTGTGTATGTTGCCAGATTCCTGCCCGTACCGCTCAAGAAGTTTGTTTTGTTCTTCTGCAGATGCTGTAGTTGTGGTAAACAATTTCCCAATCAGACTTTCTTCAAAGTCCTCTTTCAATTAGTGCCTTCCAATTAAAGACATTTGTTTAGGCCTACCAGCAATGTGTGTGCTTAAATATTCCCAGTAGAGCCGATGGAGTGCTGTGTGTGGCCTACACTTCTAATGAAGGTCTCTCTCTCTCTCTCTCTCTCTCTCTCTCTCTCTCTCTCTCTCTCTCTCTCTCTCTCTCTCTCTCTCTCTCTCTCTCTCTCTCTCTCTCTCTCTCTCTCTCTCTCTCTCTCTCTCTCTCTCTCTCTCTCTGTCTCTCTGTCTCTCTCTCTCTCTCTCTCTCTCTCTCTCTCTCTCTCTCTCTCTCTCTCTCTCTCTCTCAAAAGAGAAGAAGGTCCTTGGCTGCCACTATTGGCAGCAGTGCAAGTAACGTTCTGCTGGTTTCATCTCATTTCCTGCGTGGATGTGTGGACAATAAGCTTGGCTGAATTGGTAGCACTGTGTGTGCTTCATTGTGCTTTTAGTATAATAACGTTTAAATTATATGTTAGGGGTTAGCGAATTTCTTTAATTGTCTTGAGGAAGAGCCAGGTATTTTCAAGGCTTCCCAAGTTTCATCTATAGGTTTTGATCATTAGTTTTTTTATTTAATCACTTGTTATTCTATATTCAGTATATGTATTCAATATTCTATAGTTTGTAAGTCTTAGAATGCGTTTAGAGGATGATTGTGTGTCCTGGTGCATGTGTGTTTGAGTGTCATACAGCAGGGTGTGGGGGGATGTGGGAGCTGACGTTTCGTTTTGAGGAGGAAGTCTGTGGTCGAGCCGTTTTCTACAACCCCCAATGCACACACACTCCCCACACACACTTTTTCCTTCGCTATGTAGTTGCATTTAAAAAGCCTCGCCATCTCTACAGATGTGGAAATCATTTTCGAGTAGTGTGTGTGTGTGTGTGTGGGAGGCGGGGCTTCGTTTGTAAAGCGTGGGATTCAGGCAGGGTACCGACCCATCAGAGAGTGCTCTGCAGCCTCCCCTTGCCCCAAAGCACCATGGGAAGGCCTTGGGTTTGGCCCGCTCGTAAATGAAACCCCTGTGCTCGTCAGGCTAGAAATAGCCCTGAAAAACTGCAAGAACGTGGGACTGCTCATGTATCTAACAGAAAAACAAACTCGTCACAGTACACATCTGACGACGCCTTTCAGCTCCTGTTTTCATTTTTTAAATTTATTCCAGATTATTTGTTTACCGTGACAAAAATACTCCTGGTATTTGTAATGCCAGAACTTTTGCTGGATGGAAATATATGTGGAGTTTTGTCAGAGTTGTACACAAACACTTACACTCATACATGCACACTAGTTGAGAAGATGTAGATCATACTACACTGCCTCTAATTGATCTTATTGATCAGCCATATATTGTAGCTGTTGGCTGCACATCTGCCTCTGGTGTGTCCCTTCCCCCCCATGTCTTATTCCTCCTCATGACCCCTGCTCCCTTGAGAGGTGCATGGTGGGAAACAGGATGTCACCCACTAGGTGGCATGTCTTAATACTGCACTTCCTGTTTTCTGGGTCTCTCTTTATCTCTGTTTCTGTCTTATCTCTGACAGTCATGTTTGTCTTTTAATGATCTGTTTATTGAAGACTCCCATGGTGAATAAACCTTCAGGTAGAATGAATCTTTTATCCCTGCTGGGTCACTTAGTAGTTGATTTCAGTGGAGGACATTTAATATATATCTTTATTTGCACATTACATTACGTGTGTTTGTAGTAGCAGATATGGTATGAGTCAGCATTCAGATATTTGGCTATGATGTTACAAAGGTATGGACTCAGGATTCAGGTTCTGCATGACTCTCTTCAAAAAGAACCAATGAACACTTTTAATGGAATTTTACTTGGACAAGCCAAGATTGTCTTGATCCCTGCTGAAACCTGTGCTTTTCTGATAGTATTGTGCAGTATTTCAGTATATAGCATATTCATTATTTATTTTATAGTGATTTTTTTCTATTTAAAAATATATTTATAATGTATATCTTATTTATGTTTTTGCTAGGAAACTAATAAAATTAATTATAATCATTTAAAAAAATAATGCCCACATCTACACATTTACAGTTATTAATGTAACTTTTGAATAATATAATAATATAATATTTAAAATGATTTAATATGTTAATTGTTCTATTCTATTCTATTATGCACTATGCATGCACCAAAATTCGATCCCTGGCTATGCCCTTTCTTGATTTCAGTCAGTTTGGTACCAGTTTCAGCCCCTTTAAAAATTACCATATGTGACAGACATTCAAAAAATTGTGGATAAACATGCAAATCTATGTTATTTGCATGCTGGCTTATGCCATACTCTTCAGATAAAAGTGATTGAACATGATATGATAAACATAAGTTCTTCCATATAGAAAAATCAACCCACATTAGACACTTTCTGTTTGCAGATTTCATTCTAGGAATAGTAGTGTGTGTTTAAAAATTAATAACCTTAATTTGCTGCACATATCTTCCTCATGCCTCAACAAAGCAGAACGTGCCGCTGAGCTCTGGGGAACAAGCATGTTCAGACTGCTCTCTCTAACTGCCCCATTGTGTGTGTAAGAAAGAGAATGACTTTGAAGTTGCTGTGACTCAGTCATAGCACAGTGACGCACACACAAAACACAAGCCGAGAGCAACAGTTTTAAAATACTAAAGGTATGAGAGCTGCATATTTACTTTACAAATTGTAAAGGTGCATAGGCGTGTGAAATAGGACAAATCACCAATTAGGTCTCTGTATTATATTTTTTGTTTCTCCTAGACAGAAGTGAGATTAAATGAAGAGCTAACTAAGACTTTTACTTAAGTCACTTGCTTTTCACATTTTTTCTTCTGAACTACAGAAATCTCACATATGTCTTCAAAAGATATTTAAATATATCTCAAACTGAACTTAGATTTGCCAAATGATTTAAGGGATGTTATTTGTATTAAATGCATAGCTCTAAACTCTTACTACTGTATATATCAACAATTGTCTAATTTGTCTTATTTTTATTCCTTTTAAAGAATTTGTAAAGAAACATCTAAGACAAGTTGAGAAATAAGACAAAACTGATTGCTTAAAGATTGAAGTCATGTGATCTATTGATGGGGCAAAAGAGATCTACAGTATAGAAAGCAAGAGAGAAAGCGAGAGGTGGCTGAACAGATGCATATAAACCCGTCTGTCTTGTCTAGTGCCTATAGGCTACGTGTAGGGCCCAGGATTGTTTTGGCTGTCTGAATCAAAGCCTCTCTGACTGAATTCAATCCCAGTGTTTACTCGTTCTCTCGCATGCCCCTCCCGCCTCTGCTCAGCTCCACAAACACACACAGTGTCTTATCCTTACAGCTGCCCCACCCTCCACACTCTTTCCCTTTGACTTCCATCTCACACACATTTGTTCAATAAATATGACCTATAGTCTGGTACCACATTATAAACCCACAAAGGTTGTTTTTTTTACATTTCCTGAGCTCGTCCTCTTTTGCATCCATATCTATAGTTTGTCCCATAATTAAGTTGTGTCATAGTTTTCTGAAGACAAAATGCTAGACAAAATAGATGGTGATATGTGATGTCTATCATAGTATCGTACTATCCTAGTATCACAATGTAGTAGTCACAAAAGTAGTCATAAAAGTAGTCAGTGTAACTTTTCTGCTATGTTGAATGTCTTCTTACTGATTGCAACACAGCAGTTTTGAAACAACAACCGAAATTGTGATCCACAATCACAATCGAGGAGAACATTAATAAAAACAGGAGTAAATCTTGACAAAATTTTCATGTTTGGGTTAACTATCGACATCTGTTATCAACAGTGAAGTCTTTTTGTCCATACGGTAAACAACACAAACTTACATGTAAGACCTTCTGATCATTGGGGGGTGTCCTGGTTACTCATCACCTTGGATATACAATATTAAATAGAGAGAGAGAGAGAGAGAGAGAGAGAGAGAGAGAGACTGCTTTTCTCATATGTCTACGTTGTTGGCATGGCCCCAATGAAAACTGTGTGTTTAGGCTGATGGAGTTATGAATGTTCTCTCTGGATGAAACCCAGGAAGACTTTTTAAATGTGTTATTAATGGCTATAAGGCCTGTATTTGTTGGGAGAAGAAACTGTTTAAGTTGGACAGATGAGAAAGTAAAGGAATCCGAAATGATAAAAATATATGTAGGTTCAGATTCATATTCAGCATTTATTTTTATACTATATGTATGGCCCATTGTGCCACGTTGCTCAGAAAAAGATGACTTTCATTTCAGTCTGAGATTTTGGATTTTTTCTATGTTTGGAGAAATGTACTTTTTTAAAATTTTTAGCAATTTGTTGTAAATTTGCTTTTTAATTTTACAGTTTTTTTACTAGTAATATAGCTATGTAAGTATGCATGAGCCTGTATCTTTTAAGTTCGAATCATAGTGTAGCTATAAGGTTATGATTTCAGGAAGACTGTTGACTCGTGGGCTTCCCTGATGTTTAGTTTAACTGCCACAGAGCTGAGCAGGCTTTATTTTTCCTACCTACATTTTACTGCTGAGGGGGACACAGATCACAGCTTACAGAATATCCTGTAGAGATATCCACAGTGGAAGGGTTTTCAGGGGTGCAGGTGTGGGGGTGGACGAGCCTGTGAGGAGGTTGTTTCGAAAGGGAACATAGTAATGGCAGAAAGCCCTTCACTGCTGACAGGAAGCCTACCGTTTCCTCAGGTGTGAAAACACTGACACATTTTCAGTCATGTGACCTGTATTTTCATATCAGTTTTTTGGAGTCTGATGTTTTTACAGTACATTTGAGATGGGTATATGCATGACTGATAAATGTCAGTACTTTTTTGAATAAACCATTTTAATGGTAGAAATAATTATCTTTTAAAACAGTTTTGTTGTATTTACTGACTTTTTCATTTGGTAGTGTTGTAGTAATACAGAGAAAATGATTGGAAAGAAACAGTAAAAGTGATGGGACATGATACAGGACTCGTGCCTGTTCATGTGTGGCATGTCACAACATTAGTGGTTTATATAAAGTTTGATAATAAGTTGTAATGAAACTCTTTGTCTTTTGTTATTTAGACATACAGAGAGGTTGTGGTTCATCTTGGGATTTTGGTAAACATTTCATTAGTATAATCCATAATAGCAGCGATGTGCTGTTAGTGGGCTGTGTGTGGTTGTACAACAGCAAACATCTTTAAGAACTTACTCTCATATAAACATCTGTGGTGTTTCCGCATAGAGATTTGCCAAAAACTAAAATTAATTTTTTCAGTTCTAAATTATTGGTAATTTCTGTAGTATGGTTTTACTGACTAGGGTGCTTTAATAATGCCTGAATATTCATAAATGATCTCCTTGGTCACTAAAGCAAAACAAATAAAATTTACAAATGGTCTTGTAAAACGAAACTCAAAAAGTGGATTTGATTTTTTATATTTTATGGCAGATATTGTATGACTTTTGTTCTACAGTTACAATTGCCTAGGCTGGTTAGTAATAAAGGCCATGTGATTTATTTTTTCTTGAATAATAAAATTTCATTTTTGATAAATGAGTTGCTGAAAGTACACAGCATTCACATCAGTGTGGTGAATTTAATGGTTATGAATCCAGGGTAAACCGTATGTTTGACACCAAAAGCAGTTCCTTCACACACTCGCTTAAAGGACTGCAGTAAATCTAGACAAAGCCCATGTTGTGTCTGTTTTGTTTGTCTGGCTCGTTTCTCACACTGCCCAGTGTGGGACTGTTAGTATCCAACAACACACTGTGGTGTGATCCAGGTTCGAGTGTTTTTATGCTCGTTTGGACAGCAGCACTATGGAACTTCACTCATATCTGGTGACTGGGGTGGCTGTTTGGTTTTGGTGGGTAACACAGAAAACGTGTGTGTGTGTGTATGAGTGTATGTGTTTATAGCTGGCCTCTTTCACTGCGCTCTCCTGCAGATACAGAAATAAACAGCACCCACAGACCGACAGACTGCACGCTTTTGTCTCAGCCTGGATTCCTCAGTGGCAGAGATGTGATATTCCTGTGGCTGTGAGCCAGACAGACAGTCATATACCCCTGTCTCTCACTCATCCCGCTCTCTCACTTTCTCTCTCTTATTTACTTTCTCCAGCCAAGCGGAGTCACATTCTGCACATCTTTCCAACTCTTTGCTCACCTTGTCTTTTTCTATTTTGTCTGTTTCTGATGGACAGCAATAAGATTAAATGGAGATCAAATTCTTAGGCTTTTCTTCCTGGCCTTTTCTTTTAGCTGCTTTTATACTGTATGAAATTTTCATACTGGCCTTTTATTTACCATGACCCTGGAGTCAAGCTCAAACAAGCCGTAATTATCTGAGTAATGATATTCATGTTAAGTGTATAGCAGTATAATCTTGCAGTATTGTGACCATTTGTATTTCCCCTAAGAGAAACATTTAAGAAAAATTTAAAATGTAACTGAGAACTCAATTAAGTCGTCTGACTCCCCGTCCCTCGTGCTCCCACACACGGATGTAATCATGTGCCGCCCGTGCTGCTGTTTGCACTCGTAACTTGTGCTCAGTATAAATAAATTCAGACAGGCTTTGCCTGTCTCTGGTAGACAAGCATCGGTGTACCCTTACTCTTTCTACTACGCTGGCCTCTATAAATAAATACCCTCATCACAGGAAGCAAACACTGGAGGCTGCCCTACAGTTTTTAGCGCTTGGCTGGTCTGAGAGGTACAGCAGGAAGAGACTGAAAAAAGTCTAATGTGATGTCTGTAAGTCTATTTCCACAGTCGAGTAGTACATTTTGCCACAGAAAACTCATTTGCTCCATGCATTTGGCAGGCACTTTTATCCAAACTTACAGTGCATTCAAGGTACACAGTTTATCAGTTTGTGGGTTCCCTGGGAAATGAACCCATGACCTCATCATTGTCAGTGTCATTTGAGCTACATGAGGAACATGTGTTTGAGACTGTTTTACAATTCAAATGACCCATTGTACAACCGGGTGTGACGTTTTCATATGCGGCTACGGGGTTTAGAGTAGGCGGTTATGCCTGTTTACCTGTCTGTCTAATTGTCTGTCTGTCTGTATTCATTATTATTCTGGTGTCCTTGTATGTCTAAGTGTATAAACTGTATGTGTGTTTGTGTGCAGGTGTACCTGAAGGCTCCTATGATCCTGAACGGTGTGTGTGTGATCTGGAGAGGTTGGATTGATCTTCAGCGTCTGGATGGGATGGGCTGTCTGGAGTATGATGATGAGAGGGCACAGGTACAGAAGAGTCACATCATCTATTCAGATGGCTTTTCATGTTATATGTGAATCTGAAATTGCTGATTGCATCTTGCATTTCTGTGTGTTTTCTCTGTGTGTGTGTGTGTGTGCAGCATGAGGATGCTCTGGCCCAGGCAGCCTTCGAGGAAGCTCGCAGGAGGACCCGTGATTTTGAGGACAGGGATCGCTCGCACCGTGAGGACTTGGAGGTGAGAGTGGCCGTGAGTGAGGGTGTGTGTGTGTTCTCTGTTGTTTAGATGAGTGATCAGTCAGCGCATGCTTAAAATAAAATGCTGTTTTGTTTTAGCCGGAATGGAGCTCAGTAGATCTGTGCGTGTTTGGATTTGCATGTGTGTGTTTTTGCATGAATGATACATCTGTCAGCTCATCAGCTCATTTTTCTTGCTAATATTGTGATTGACATTGTTTGATGCTTTAAGGTGCAGTTCACTGTGCATAGTACTGTAATCACATGTATTCATCTGTATTAATAGCTCCTGAGCAGAATGATTAAGTGGTGCCAACAGCATCTTTTGACACAAAAAAGATTTCTACAAAATTATGTTCAGGTTATTTTTCACCCCAAAAGAGATTTAAAAAAAAATATATTATGACTTTTATTTTTTTTAATGATAGTGCTGTTATTCTTAACAATAATTCCCATTAGTTTGTCATCACTGTATTACAATTATTTTTTGTCATAAAAATCAAAGCAGTAGCAGTACAAGTATTGCCATAATGAATACTTTACATAATTTACATAATTAAATATTTACATAATATTCATTTTCTAGTATTTTTGGTTTAATTTTGTATTTTTTCCTCTGAATGTGCCTAAATGAATATATCAATTCTCAGGAATAAATTATGGTTTATTTTGGGGTGAAATATGACCAGTATCTGACAGGTTTTGTGAGATTCACATGGTAAACATCTAAAATGCTTGAAAAAAAATCATTTCAAAATAAGTAAAACATTTAGTTTCCGCATGAAAGCTAACATTGCCAAAAATGTTTTGACCTTGTAACATCAAAACTAGCAATAAGTAATTGGCTTCTTTCTCTTTGCAAGACTGTAAGAGTGAATAAATCTTTCAAATGAAACTGCAAGAAATAAATGACACCTCACAACATTCTGTCTCTTCCCTGATTTCCTGAGAGCTCTTGATGTAGCTAAACAGCTTGTCTGGAGCAACACTGATTTGATCACTTGTCATTTAGCAGATGCCGATGGCACAGCTCAGTCATTTAATAACTCAGGAGGTAAGACAACAGTTTAGGATTTCATTTAGTGAACTGCTGCCCTGATTTTACAAGTATCTGTGTACTGTAAACCATTTAGAGCAAATGCAAAATGAAGGAGAGCATGTATTGATGTGTGCTTATAGTATTATGTATGCATGCATATATGTACCTATGCTAGAATTAAACGCTTTATTTGTTACTCAGGGCTTAGTGCATGAAATACTTTTGCATTGTAAGTCCTTAAATAAAATCATTCTATAATCAATCCAAACTGCCCTCTTAAGATGAAAACCAAATTGTGTTTTTTAGGACCCTGTGGCATCAAAAATCTGGGACTGATGGCCTTCAAGGACCAGGGTCTGTCTCCTCTGCTTTTCTCTATCCTTGTGTCATGCACTAAACTGTGTCTGTATCTGTAAATGTGTATGTGTGTGTGTGTACAAACTTAACAGTGTCTATATCTGTTTTACTGTAGATGCATGTCTATGTGTGTGATTCTTAGAAACAGTGAGAGCTCAGTTTCTATAAGTAGAAATAAGTTTGGTGCGTAGTTTATAAGTGTTAAAGAAACTTTGGCCATTCCGTCCAAAGTGTTCATTGAAACAGAAAGGAAAAATCTCCCACCGGCTCAAGAGACCCCCAACTCTCTTTACTCAGACATCTGTAATGGAGACCAGACTTCCATCCCAGGATTCCTTACTGCCCCGCCCACCCATTCCCCTGCTGCAAAGCCCTCTGGGAGCTCTCATGCACAGCTTGGCAGCACATGACCAAAAAGATCCCCATATGAACCGCTGCCATTATATTCCTTCCTCCTAATCTACACCCCCAGGCGCTCCTTTACACGCTCCTCATCCTCTTTTCCAAAATCAATCATGCCAGGGTCTCTTTTTTTAAACTAGATCTCGCCGCTTATGAAAATCAAATTTCTTACTCATTGCAGTCAGGCGATTTGTGACTCACGGGCCAAGTGTTTTTCCCTCAAAGCTCAAAGTCACTGCGAGCGGTGGAAAAATGAAACCCTGTAATTATTCTATAATTCATGCCTTCTCATCCCAGCAGTGTGGAGCCTGACCCGAGATCTGAGCTTGTTTTCATATGTGCTGGTCCTGCACGGTTCTATCGGCTTTATTATGGATACCGAATAATGTTTGAGTTTGGAGCGAACCATGAGTGAACATATGACGGCGTAGCTGCGGTCTCGGCGGCCAAATATCAGGCTCCATCAACTGTAATTCAATAAAAACAAGCACAATAGCAGTCTGGAGTACTTGTAATGGAGAACCATGTTGTTTTGGTGACTACTGAGACAAAACATCAGCAGAATATTGGTGTTTCTTTGAAACGGGAGATTTCTAAATTATTTTAACTTGTCTTGCATTTTTACATTTTCTTTACATTAATGTCGTGCCGAGACACTAAAACTGTGTTAAACACTGCACTTTTAGTTTTAGCTACTGTAGGTACCAGTGCTTTTGACATCTCGTATGCGGCTGTTAGAAAACCCTTTCTGTTTCTATGAACACACACTGATTTATTTTCTAAAGTGTGTTGTGTATGTCTTTGTGTCCTGTTTGGCTGTTTGTGTGTGTATGCAGGGGGGTCTAGAGGGGCAAATCAAGGCCAAAAGAAATCTAAGATTGTAATGGCCTTGTCTATGATAAATGGTAAAGAGATGGATGAAAAATAGATAGGCCATTTTTCATTAAACCCAGGCCTTTACTGCAGGTGGGATTAGCGCATGAGTGATGTTGGGCACTGAAAGTATTAATATATCATTAGTATTGATCTTTTTCATTAGCAGCGCTGGCTGCCCAGCAAAATCTAAGCAATATTGACTTGTGGTACAGGAGAGTGCTGCAGCTGGGCTCCATATGATCGATGCCGCCTCCTCCCATCCACGCACAAACACGCTTAAATACTACAAAGAAAACATAAACATGTTATGTTCTGTTTTGGTCCCTAAAAGATGCCATATAGAGATGCATAGTTTTGATTATTTATAGTCTAATGTACACGTGTCTAATCACAGTTCATCGTGTACCAGACAGCTTTTTGTTGTGTGTACAGTATGACAGCTATAACAGCTTCATTGGTTAATGCATACGCTTAAACACAGGATTCCCAGGCGTCGGGGTGGAATAAAAACAGGCTTGCGTATCTCGAGGGTTACAGCGTGCTATAAACGCCAGTTACATGGATGATGACCTCACGCTGTGTGAGATACACTATGTCTGCCTCCGTGTCTATCTTTCCTCTCAGTGTCTGCCTGTCTGTCTGTTCGTCTGCCCTGGTTGTCCTCAGACATCTATGTCAGGGAGAGATTTAGACATAGGCACATAAACATATGTATCTGTGACAAGGCCATCAGTCATATCTTTATTTTTAAGGCTAGTGATTTGAAGACTTGCCCCTGACTAATGACTGTCTGCCACTTGGACCAAAAAAAGAGGCTCAATATTTAGAGTCTAGACTGAAGCTGATCTCTGCTGTCCTCTGCTGGACTTGAAGAGCAATTGCATGTGTGTTCTAAGGCTTTTTTTGGGAGTAGTATGTTACTCATGGATAAGGACTGGGATTTGAGTAATTATGTTTTGCTTTTTTTAACTAACATGATAAATGCAAGAACTGAAAGCACAGCACAACTATTTTAACTATATTATGTCTCTGTCTTGGCTTGTCTGTGGTGTGTGTGTATCTTTGTGCATGTGTGATTGTTTGTGTGTGATGACCCAGCCCAGGCGACAGCAGGACCCCAGCCCTGGCTCCAACATGGGCAACACTGACGATCACAAGATGCGCTAGCGGCATTCACCAAAGTGGGCAGGGACAGGGTCATAAGACCTCCATCACCACGGCAATCTCATCTCCAGAAGTCCAGAGCAGTGGGGATTTTCCGGTGGGATGTTTGGGAGGCGGGGGTAACGGTGGTCCCTCTTTTAGCCTGGTGAAGGGGCTGGGTGGGTTGGGCTGGGCTGGTACTGAGTCAGAGATTCATTTGCATTTAATTCAGTCCCTTGTTTCTTCTTGGGATTTTTGCACTATGTGATACATTCAGTTTAAGTTTTCTTTCGGTATGCATGGTTTTCCTACCTATGTTTGCTCTTGTTCCCCCTATGCAAGGCATCTTATTTTATTGTTTAGCCCTGTTGTAATGAAATGGCATTTTTTTATTATTTTATTCATATTGTGTGTGAAAGTCAGGATGTTTACTTTTTGTATTTTAATTTCCCTATATAAACTTGTCTGTCCTTGTGCTTTGTAGAAAACTAGTAAATGTTGCTAGCTAGATTTGTGCAGTAGAGTAGAACATGTTTTTTTATCTAGAAAGAGGCCGCTGATTGTTAGAGGATGAAAGGTCTTCTACGATCCTCCATGTTCTCTGTCTTCCATGCTCTTTCTGTTACAATCAGTTGAAAACGTGCTTTGAACGTGAACCAAGCAGCAGGAAGTGAATATTGAGGTCAGTGTTACTCTGAGCGTGCTTCACTCAAAACGAGGCGAAGAATTTTTCAATTGCTCTATTTCTTTTATTGTTTTCTGTTATGGTTTATGTTTTTCAGCCTTGACAGAAATGCCGGCAGACTTTTCTGTTTTTCCCACATTTGGTTTGGAATATTGAAAATGATACATTTTTCATAAAGGAAGTTGATCTGGTTTCAGTTCTTCAAAAATTCACACTAAAAGTGATCAGCATAAAGCAGAAAAAAAGCAGGTTAATATATGCAGTTGTTTGTAAACCAGATATACTTAAAATCAGACTCAAATAAAGAGTCTAACAGAAAAGATTCATTGTTAATGCTATTGTTTTATGCATGTTAAGTGCATATCTAAGATGATCATATGCAGGTTTTAGTGAGATGAAGAACTGCCTTTCAGCAGTTCAGCGTTTGATGATGTGACTGGACAGGATGTTTTTTGTTGAAGGGAAAATACTGTCAAGCAGACATAATTGAGTGGAAAAGAAAGTATAGAAAACCGGTTACACAAGTGTACATTGTAGGTCAAAAATGGACAACACCATAACTATACATAATGAACAAATGGTTTGACCCTCATGAATTAGTGTTTTCTTTAGCATAATTGCATAAAAATATTTACTGCCATCAATAAGAAAAATGAATGGCTGGGTTTTTTTGTTTCTAATGGTACTGTAATGGCCTACCTCTAGCTTAAGCCAAATAAACACAAATGTACACAAAAGAGAGCTTATTTATAAAGGACAGGTTCATGTTGTCTGAATTGTGAGGAAAAGCTAATCTTGGTTTAGTAGAATGTCAAAGCTTTATTTAGTCAGATTGGGCATTTATACAGTACCAGTGAATGCTCAGAGATCATATATCAGGTCATTACAGACGTCTGGATATATTTTAAAGATGCCAGAGACAGAACTTGACCAAACTAGAGTCAACAAAACAGTCCTGCTTTCATTATTCTGTATATTACACTCTCTTGCAGATCCATTCTACCCTTTCTAGGTGTGTCTTATGCTGTGTATCAAAGAAATATCCCTTGCTGGTCCCCCATTTGTTTATTCTTTACCCCTTTACTTAATGCAGGCATTAAGGCAAATACACACCAGGTAGTGAATGGTTCTTTTTTTAAATGAATAAATGAAATGTTTATTTTCTTAATTGTGTTAAGTTATTGATGCAGGTATACGTTTGTTTCATTATCAGGTTACACTATGATCAAATGTGTATTTCTGTATTGATATTGCTTACATTTCCCCTTAGCCCCCTAAGGAACTGGGGATGCTTTTATAAGGTTTTTGGTTTTAGCTTTTTCTGTTAATTTTATGCAAGGAGGACTGTTAATTGAAGTGTTACGTTTGACTTGTTTCTTAATAAACTTGTTTCAAATCATATTATCAGTTGTTATTGTGTATAACAAAATGATAACAATTAGAAATTTAGATCATAAACACATTTATAGGTAACAGTGTCCATGTATGATATTTATTTATTAATAAATACACTGTCTTATATATACCAAATAGGCCATTTCCATTGACTTTTATTTTGAAAGCAACATCATACCGTGTGCTTTTATCACTGCACACTCCAGAACACTAGATGGCGCAGTCACTGGTGGAATGTCACGTGTGCTGCTACAGCTCTAGATGAACAGATGATCATGCAGACAGGAGGAGGACAGGTTCGTGTGAGAAAGCGTTAGAGAAACTTTTCATCATTAATGAACATGTCCTGTCTGCTTTAAATCTGTGCTGAGATAAAATGTTTTATGAATGTATAACGTACAGTGTGGTACATCACACATTTATGCTTTTGAATTTGTTGCAACACAACTGCATAAATAATATAAAGATAAACGATGTTCAGATCCATAAAAAGTTGTTGTACTATGAGGTGATGTCTTGATAAAAATGCCAGACTTTTAAATCTTCTCAGCAGTTAAACCGCGCTGTTCATGTATATTTGATAAAGGCTCTAAATGCCTCAAGTGCTCAATGGAAAATTGATCATGGCTATTCTTATAGTAGAAGTGTAGTAATCATGTATTTGACAAATTGATTAGCATTCGTATTACCATAGTTTTGTTAGAAATATAATGGTTAAAAAAACTAAAGTTGTAGTGAAATCATAGTATATTGAGGGTTGCTATGCTTTTACTACAAAAATGTATGTCAAAGGGATTTTAAAAGTTTCTTTAAGTTAAAAAAGCAACATAATAAATAAATTTGTATAAATTAATCATTTTAAAATCTCATGGAGAAGCGTTGATGTTTTTTCAACCCAAGATGTGACTGTAAGATTCATCTGTTTAATGTTGTTGTTTTCTATACAAACTGAACTTGCTCCTTTTTTCCTTTTGGATTTATAGCCCAACAGGCCACAATAGTTAAGTGAGTTTATATTTTACAATACAGCTATATGCATTTTTGATTAGTGAAAGTTTTATCATTTATATTTTATATGGTTAGTATATTAAAGTATATTACTTATGGTCCCATCCTTTTCTCTTTGATCTGAGGACAGTCTCTCAATCTTATTAATAGCTTCTTTTAACAATCTGTCTTGTTTGGTCTTCTGCCAGCTTTGAACCAATATGATTTGTGCTCTCCAGCTTTTAGCCAGTAAATATTACAAAGAGGAACAAGCGCTTTTGATTCTTTGTTCTTCATCTCTTACAAAACATAATTTGTTATATGGACTGGAGCTCATTTTTCAGCCACTTCATTGCCTGCAGTTATTTGGCCTTCTCTCAGAGATGATCTTTTAATCATGATCACACACTGGGAGAAATGTCAAAAAACATCTTTTGAAATAAACGTTTGTAATAATTTTTTAGAATTTTGCAGATGCTTAAATTTTATGGTGTGTTTATCGGTCCTTGGAAAGTACTTTTGTGTTCAGTCAGAGTACTCTAAAATCAAAACCATTTTTGTATTGTTTTTATTATAGTTGTAAACACACTCCATTCTCATGAGTGAAATCTAAAGCTTTCTTTAAATAATTTATTCTGTAAGAATACAGATGCAAATCTGAAACTTTTAAAAGAAAATATCAGTTAAATGTTTTTAGCTGAACATGTCCAACCATGCGTGTATTACAATCAAAGACCACTAGATGTCAGCATATTAGTACTGAAAACACGAGACTTGACCAAACGCTTGTGATTCATGCAATAATACTGAACTATTACATATATCTTGTTCTTTTTCATCCATGCAGTTGACCTGTATCTGTATAATTCACATTCACATTAAAATTTTTATTCAACGTATAAGTTCTTATAATTTTTTACTTATAACTTAAGTTTAAAAAAGTTACAATATATTATACTCAAATGTTTTAGTTCTTAAGAGAATTAAACATGATGCAACATTTAAAAAATGTGTTATTGTCATGTCGCTCAGAGCATCAAACATGATAGCTGAGGTCAGCAGGTTCTGGTCATTCTTCTGGTATATTCTGCATCTTCTCTTGACGCCTCCAGAGGTCTAAAACGGAAGGATGTTACCTGTAGGGAGTCTGTATATGGGAAGGGAAGAGCTATTGATTTGCACTGAAGAAAGACTCCCACACAGACAGGGATCGAGCGAGAGATAAGCAGGATTCTTGCATTTAGTTCTACGGTAATACAAGGGTCAAAGCTTCATTTGTCACCCAAATCTTACATAATCACCCTGTGCTGTGTTCATTTGACTGAACAGTAATGAGGTTCACTGACATCGCTTCTGTTAGTTCTCGGTGTGTAGATGTATGTGCATGGCAGAGTGAAAACTTGTACTACCCATAAAGGATGCATTATTGGCGTCTGTAAATGCCCATGTACACCATCAGACTGCAGCTATTTGCTTTGTAAATACAGAGGAGCCAAACAGACTACATTGCAGATGGGAAAATCTTCCATTTAAAGCTTCTGAAAGAAGGAAGTTTAGGATTTTTTTTACATTTAAATGAAAGAAATGTTTATGGTGTAAAGGAGAAATTATTATAAGAACATTTAATATTTGAGAATTTTTTGTCATTTAAGATTGTGCTTTATTTAAAGCAAATTGCTAATATAAGACAATTGGCACTTCCAAGTCAGATTTTCTTATGTCTATTTAGACATTTAAAACACAAAAATGCTTAAAGAAACATTCTCAAATCTGCTATAAAAACATTAACTGTACATTTGAGAAGTAGATTGAAGAATACTTCAACTAGTAGTGTCAGAATCTGCATATTGTTTAAAAATGCTTCTTTGCAAGCAGACAAACAATATTTTTATTTATTTATCACAAACTATTTGATATTTACAGGTCCGTCTATTTAATCTCATTCTTATGGCATTGAGTGTTGTTTGTGTAAAGGGTATCATGTTATACAGTAAAGGGTGGAAAGGTTATCTTATAAAATAATGTTTGTTTGTTTCTTCTGTTTTTGGTCAGATATCGCAGGCCTCTGTTTGGCCTCTGTTTCTGCAGGGCTCCTATTTCTGAGAGCTCTAAGTGGCTCTTCATGCTAGTGGCTGGGCTGGCAAGGCCTTCAGCAGACCCTACTTATTCTCCTCTTGGCAGCCACCCATAGTTCTCGCTCACTGGCTTCCTAATTTAGTAACGGCGGGTAAAAATATGCGCTAACGAACAGGGTCTGGTATGTCAGGCTGGCGTCCAAAGGTGGAGAGTGAGAGAGTGAGAGAGAGAGAGAGAGAGAGAGAGAGAGAGAGAGAGAGAGAGACGAGGACGAGTGAGGGGGTGGACAGGAGGGGGTTTAAAGCAATCATTCCAGGAGATGGCAGTACAGCAAAACCACAGCACAGGAGTGCCATTGTGTAGCATATCTATCATTATGAAATGATTATGATCATAACAGTAAATTTTTATGACTAATTAAGGTCAATAATTAAATAGTATATCATGTTTATAATATTGTAATGTGTAACATTATTAAAGCACGAATAATGTTTATCCGGTAAATTGTGTTTAATAGTAATGTGTACTGTATACTAATATTGTTTTTTTAAGCGGAGGCCCAAAGTCATAGAGTTCATAAATCTAATTTAAGTTGTTTTGACAAATTAAGACATTAATGATTCTGTATTAATTCTAGGTATCTAGTTGGGTTGTAAGATACATTTAATATTGCAAATGTGCGCAGCACAATATGTGTTTTGTAATGGTTTGCAATAACTCAATGATTATAATACTTCTAAAAGTTATGTACAGTGTAGTCAAAGTTTAAAGTCAATGCAGATTGCAAAGAGACTAACAAGACAGAAAGAATGTGAAACATGTATGTTTGTTATATAATTTTAAGCTTAAGTTAAAATATATTTTTAATATAATTCAAAAACTAACCTTTATTGCATATTGTATATGGCATTTTTTATTGCATATCACATTTTTCTTTAATATCCTGCAGCCCCAGTATCTAATCAAATAAGGGCATTGTGTTTAGAAGTAAATCAGCAAAAATGCAAAATAAAAGTATTTTTATTCATGGTCTCTGATTTTTGGACTCCGTTGTAACTCTCTTAACACTGTCAATTTTTACAGAGTAAACAAAATCTGGCACAAAATCTGGAAAAAAGCACAAAAAAGTCAAATTTTCTTAAACTTAAATTTGCCTGACAGCTTTGTGTTCCTGAGAGGGTGACGTCACAGATATCATTCACACTACTGTGACACGTTAGTGGCCTACCTGTTTTAGTCTTTTCTTAATGAAGACAACATGAGGGATAAAACAACGACCTCCAGGACTGCAAAGCATGTGGTTCTGTTTATCTTGCAAATAGTCTGTTTTGCATAAATGTGTTATTCAGATGAAAGTGAACAGATCTTTCTGAGTGGATCTTTCTTGCAGATGTCTTAACTGTAGACAGATCCATATTTCTGAACTTTAGTGTACAATAATCAGAATTAAGATAATTTGGCACAAAATTGAACACAATGTCCACAACGTAAAATCTGCATATACTGTATAGAGGTGCTTGTGTGCATGTGTGTTTGTAAAGGCAGACCCAGATATTCAGAGAGTGAAAAGGAGGAGGAGGGACTGGCGCCCAGGACGTGTGTGCGCATACATGTGCATGCGTGTTTGTCCAGCCTTGTTTGCAGAAATGTGTCCTTGTGTGTGTGTGTGTGTGTGTGTGTGTGTGTGTATTCAGGATTTTCTCAGCAAGGATGTGTGGTTGGTCTGTCTGAGACCTCGGGCTTGGCTGGCCGTATCTGGAGGCTCTGAGTCATCTGGTCAAGTCTGCACGGCCTCGAGAGAACGGAGGAGACCAGCAGCTGACATGCTTTTTCAGGAGCCCCTTTTGAGACTCAAGACTCTTGACTGGTGCTCAAAAGGTACTGCTTGGGATCACATGTTCCCTCTGAGTTACCAAGCCGTTATGTGTGTGTTTTTGGCGGTTATATCATCTTAACCTTTGACCTTCAATCTTATTCAAAAGTTTGAAAAAATTGATTCATTGACGTGGTCACCTAGTGTAATGTGCTGAGGTCATCTTCAGGATTGGGTGATCGTTATGTAATCCAACTAACTGAATGACCTTTTGTGCTGTTTTCTACCAAATGGCACTTTGACGATAGCAGCAGGTAAAGAATGTAGCATATATGGCCCTTGTTGATGTTGGCAAAAGGTTTTTGGCGCTAAAGACACTTATTTTTGCCAAAGCATAACAATATATTAAATCTTTATGTTAAATCAAATCAATGACCCTTTTTTAGTTACTTTTATTGATCTGTTGTCACAGTACAATTTAGTAATAAATGAAGTCACTTATATCAAGTTGAGAATGTTGTAGAGTAATAATATCATTGTTTTTGAATAATTACATAATTAATGTACTAATTTGACTCTTAATACAAGTTTTGCCAGTGTATAAAAATCTATAACATTTGCGACCCTGTCTGTAAAAACCCAGCTAAAGTAATTTTTAAAAAAATCTCATAATTCGATTTTAGCCTGGACTTTACAGACGGGGTCACGATAAGTCTTTAACAGATAAAAAAAACACTTGACACTTAAGATGGTTTCTTGCTGCTGTTGTAAGATAATATCTGGGAATTTCTACAGCAGAAGTCTCTTGCCCTGTTAAACTTGCTGCCTCCTTCTGTTGAACACTTTTGCACACTTCAGTTGATTCAAATTGAAACCTGGTCTTTACTTGGTGTGACTTTGAGGCATAGTGATAAACGTGCGGTTAGACGTACCACACAATAGTCACAGCCTCAAACAAGTGTTGCAGCAAACCAACCACATGTGAAGGCACTGTGTATCTGACAGAAAGGAAAACATGAAGACATCACATACTAAATAATATGGTGGTGATGAGCCATATTATTAGTACTGAAAGCTGTTTCATTATTTCAGCTAATATAAAATGTGTGGCTGTGACACAGGGGACTTCAGTACGCCCTGTGTCAACAGCGCAGCACGATGAACATTTGGCTGCATCTTCTCCGTGTCTCGTCTGTAGGTGTAAAACATCTGATCACAGAGCGCAACTTCACCATCTAGCTCCCCCGATTCCCTTTTAGCATCAGCTCATCTGTTCTGCTCTGAAAAGAGTCATGTCTGTACCAGCCTGATCTTTGACTATGGCACGTGTACTAATGCTTTTTGCCTACCAGGACAAACAAGTTGTTTGACTGACATATAAAGCAATCAGTGACAGATTTTATGTGTTGATCTATGAGGTTATGCTACAATAATAGGTTAGGGGCAGAACTCTTACAAAAAAGAAAACATGAGGTAAAAATAACTACTCGTAATAAAATAAATAAACAAACAAAAAATGATCCTCGATCACGTTTCCAGTTTACGTGCGATATGGTGGTTAGAGAAGTGTGTGAGGTCTGTTAGTGTGCCATCTGTGACTTCTGACCATAGAAGAATTCAGTCATCATCAATAAAGAATATTTTCTTAATGAAGGATGTAATTGCTCCGCTTTTGCAGTTTTTAACTTCCCCTTCTCATTGTGTGCATATGTAACTGCTTAGCTGACTTTTTATATTTGAAGTGCATTTAAACCTCTGAACTTAGACATTATAAAACTCTTGTGGATAAAAGACTGTAAATGCGAGGCATGTGTTGGCCTAACATTGACTGTTCCAACAGTATAAAGGGAAATGCTCCATGTAAGTAATTGTGCAGATATTATGTTTAATTTTCACGTTATATTTATTCGCACATCTGTTCTTAATTTTTACAGGAGCACACATTTATGTAATGAGAATCTTGGTAGTAATATGTTGAATACAAAGTGTAGTTCACTATACAATGCAACTGCTGCTAGACGAGTCGAAAACGTTTTTTGGGCAATGCCACCATGTGCCACTTTATTTCTCTTTATATTGAACAGAATTATATTTCATTTTTTTACAGGTTCAATTAATTAATTAATTACATATTGCAGTATTTATAACTATTGAAGTCATGCAAAAGTCTTATCATTTGCAAGATCAAGATTTTAGATACAGTATATTTTAAAAGAGTGCATTAATATTTAGCAACATTCTTTTATTTAGCCACCATTAGATTAATTCGATTTACAACTTAAAGCAAAAGCATTTGGACATAAAAGAATCTGGCCTAAAGCAAAATAAATGAAAAGAATGCAGTAGGAAACTCCAGCTCTCTGAAACACAATGACCTCGTATCACTTCAGCAATCCCCTGTTCCGTGTCTATCTCAATCTTATGATTATTCATAATGAACTGCGACCAAATTTTGGAAAGAGAGAGCAGTTATTTGGCTGTAAAATTGCATAAGTGGTTTAACACTTCAACAAAGGTGGCTTATTCTGACTCACAGCACGTATGCTAATGCGTTCGCAGCTGCTGCACTTCTGATAAAGACTGTTATTCACAGAGCTAGTATGCAGCGTTTCCCCTATGTTTTAAACAAGGTGTTTGTGCAAGTGATGGGGTAAGATGAACAAAATCAGCCAAACACTTTAGCCACAGGCTGTCACCAACCCTGCCATACTGCTCCAAGTAATGGCTTTGATAGCTACAAAAAGATAAGCTGTATTCTAACCCCGTAAAGCCAAAATTTCATTCCAGCTTTAAAGCTTTGCAATAGTTCAACATTCAAACTTGAATTATGTTTGGCGTTTCCCAAGTCTTAGATTGCTTAGGGTGGTGTTTATGTCCTAAAACCATATTCTAAATTTTGAAACAAATACCCGATTGTTTTTAAACCAAAGCTTTTTCAGCTCGTGTTTGAATAGAAGATTACGGAGAGCTTTCAAGATACCATTGTCTTATACGATGACAATGGTACAACAAACCAAACGCCATATTTTGTTCTCTTCTGTATGTAAATGCTTTTGTAAGAATTGCCTTAACATGCTTGGAGACACGCACATGTGAACGTCTTGTCAGCAAGGCGACGGTTGTTTACTGAAGCAGGGCTTTGTTTCGCGAGAGCCGGCCAGCTGATTCTGCTCCTCAGGCGTGTCTAGCAGCTACAGCAGAGAGTCGAGCTCTTCCCCTTTGAGTATTTCTTACTCGTCTGAATCCCCGTACAGGCTCACGTCCAGGAAAAAGGGCAGGTCGGTTCTGTGTCCTTAACGCACCCTGGCCCTCTTTCATGGCCCTATATCGTTTTAGTGTTAACCACAGGCAAATGTGAGCGATGCTATAAGAAACCAGGAATTCACAGTTTATTGTACTTGTTACTCGCCGAAAGCTCTCCATCAACATGCCATCAGACCACCTCATAGAGGATCATTTGTTTTGCCTGGGCTGTGGAAATGTGCTGGAATTTTCTTTAAAATAAAGATCTCTTTGGGCAACTTTTTCAGCATTCTAGGTTTGCAGTCGGTTTGTTTCAAACGATGTGATGGTGAGATTAGGGTCTCCTATGCATGACAGCAGAGCGGAGCTGCAACCGCATGGCGTTACCAAGGAAATCAACTATTCTCCAAGGTAACAAATTAACCCAGACTCTTGAGAAAAAACGTCATGTTTTTTTCACTTAATATGCCAGGTCTAAGAGTCAGTCACCAGCTACCTTTAAAAAAACTGAAATAATCTGTTTTTTTATTACGACATGATGTAGCATCACTTCTGCTGCACCTTAATTAATTCTTCAATGACCTCTTTAACGAAACAATCAACCTTCTTTCTTTACAGATGCCTTTCAGTTTACTAAAGACTTCTCGTACTTTGAATGAACAAAGACTGACGATCACACCCGTATGATGCTGAAGTCGATGCTGTTGCGATTCTCCTAAATCACATGTCTAATGGGTGAGACTTTCAGGCTGAAGTCTGCATGGGGTTCTCTGACCTTTCAGGCTCCTCTGCTATGTTGCCAGAGGTAAGCTGAAGTTGTGTGATGCAGATGTATCAATAATAGAAAAAAGGAGCCTCCCTGCTGTAGGGCTTCTATGTGGGTCATGGAGGCTCTCTACGGACGGGCGGAGATTGATGAGGAGCACCGGGGAAAGCGCCCGAGTCCCAGCTCCAGCGTCACAAATTTTCAGGCAGGCTCCCTGCACGCTCTCCCCCAGCAGCACACAGCCTGACGCTCTTTAAACGACCTTCACGTTACCCTTGTTTTCCTGGGCCTGTGAAATCTGCAGGGCCTTCCTGGAAAGCTCGGTGGTGGTATGTTCATGCAGTATTTTCTGCTCTGTCTTAATGTCCCTTTCCCTCTTAGTTTCTGCCTGGATGAGGTTATGTTAATGATACTGTTGTCTTACGGGACTGACTGGAGACCAGACTGCAGCAACCCAGAAACTTGGGTAGAGTCAGATAAATCTTCTCTGTGTCAATATCTGATGAAGCAGATAACAAGTGATCACTGCTTGTGAGTTGTTTTCTTAACACAGTTTACTTGGCATCAGTATGATAACTAAGATTAAGCATCTGCCAATTAATAATTCATATTTATCAGCCAGGTCTTAAAGGGATAGTTTATCAACCATTTACTCACTCTTAGGTCATACCAAACCTGTTCTGCAGAACACAAAAGAAAATATTTTAAAGAACATTGATAACCAAACCACACATTGACAAAACCATTTCTTAAGATATCTTCTTTTGTGCTCCACAGAAGAAAGCATCATATGGTTTTGAAGGACATAAGGCTGAATAAATGGTGACTTTTGGGTAAACTATACCTCGTCTTCCTACTTTTATTTTTATGCCCCTGACTGTGGTAGCATCTAAAGATTTCAGAAAAACTGAACTTTTGCACTCACACATTCTGTCTTCTTTTTATTTCAGGCTGTGTTTGTGTACTGTCTAGATCACAGCATGACACCTGCTCTGAGTATAAGGTAATTTATATCATATTAACATATGACACAAAGCAGCATTTCAGTAGGTTCTTCCCCAGTAGACTTCAGAATTGCATTGATTTCAGTTATATCCACCAATCAGACGATACAAACTTAAAACATGATTCTCCATGGCAACGACATGATCCGACAAGATCAACATGTTCTTCAGCTCTTGGTAGAAAAGTGTTTCTACAACACTGTTGTAATATTACCTCAATTCTTCTAGCACATCTCAGGCGGCAGTCTTTATCTTAGCTCAAGCGTTCCTCACAGTTTTTGGATGGATAATTGTGTGCGAAACCATCTAGAAGTGCCTGCTCTCGCCCGCTGCTAACTTCAACAAAACACCCTCAAATGTAACTGATTCCCCCATCTCCAGAGGTGTTTTGGTAGGACAGATGTTTTTATATCAGGATGAATATTATGGTAGAGGCCTATCGGAGGGAGAAATTAGAATTAGACGCCCTCTGTGTGACGAGTTTACTTACAGGGTCTCTGTGCTGTGTGAATCAATGCCAGACATTTGGAGCAAATTTTCCGGCTATTGAGATGGAAAAATCTGAGAGAGGGCTATCGTTATTCTCTGTTGAGAAGAGTCGGAGTGAAAACAACAAGAAGGGGAAATCGAGCTGGTAGAAAACATCATAAGTCATCATGTAGTGGAGGAGTGAGAGGGATTGTGTGTGACGGATGAGTGTGGGGAAACTGGGTTTGTCTCTCCAGAAGGGCAAAGCCAGTCTGATTGATTAGAGCGCCTTACCAAAGGCCCGATGCCCAGTAGCGTTCCTGAGGCATATCGCAAATGTTCAAATGTTCTTTTGAGAAGCTTTAAGTATGTAATTTAAGTTGAAAAATGTAGTGTTGTGGATGCTACTTTAAAATTGAAGAAGAGTCATCGCTTCTCCGTTTGTTGGGTATTGCTTCAGGTTTGTGCATTTTAATTCACAGAAATCTTTGTTGCCTCTTAAAAACGTTTTATGTCTAGACTTCATTAACATGATGAAATGACTCACAATATTGATAATAAATATATTCTGTGAAAATTTATATTTCAAATTTGATAGCATATTCATAATGCTGGAATTTTAATAAAAAGTAGATAATTACACAGAAACTGCTTAAGGAAGTGTTACAGAGCAATTTGATTATTTTATTTTTATTATGTTATATTCAAAGTTTATTAAAAGTACATAAATATATACTACTATATTGTCTATTAATGACAATAGAATGTTATTTCCTGAATTGGAAGAAAAATGTTTAAAAACTAAACAAAGTTAGTTTTTGTAACCTTTTACAAGCTTGACACAAAATCTTTCTCATTCAGCTTTTATTTCTCTCTCTGTCTGTTCAAGGTGTAAATGTATTCAACTCTCTTCCCCTTCGAAACGTGTGCATGCTGCCCTTTGTTTAGCGTGAAGCTGTGAGTCACATGTAGTTGTAGATCTGATGGTAAGCTAAGCTGGCGTTAACACATGTGACATACGCCCCTGGCGTACGGACCTCTGCAGGGTCACGTCCACAACTTGACTTCAAGCTGTTTTACTCCGCACAGGGACGTAGCTATTCACGCTTCTGATCTCATCCTCACAGGCGTTATGTAGCCCTATTGATTAAGAGACCCTATTGATTTAGACATCGCTCATTTATTTAAACGCCCACCACTACCCACTCTCGTTATAATACATCTGCATTATAGTAATGTGCTCAAAAGGTTATGATTTAAAGGCTCTTTTGCCTCATTTCTTTTTTGAAGTTCATGTTTAATCTTTTTAATCTTTCTTGATTGCTATACACTCCTGCTCTTGAGTGCTATCCGTCTATGCCGTGTATCTATGGCACCCTGGGAAAATGTTGCCTTTTAAGAACCCACAGCTACTTTTCCCATTAGGCTGAGTGAGATTAGCAGATTTTGAAATTGCAGTGAAACCTGATTTGCTGAACAGCTATTTGCGATATGAAAAACAACTTTTCTTTTCGCCGGCCGTTTGCACGCTACCCTGTGCTTCCAAACCACACACACTGACATAATCATGACACTCCATTCAGATGAATCTCTGACTTCAAGGATTGGCTCGCCCTAGAAAATCTATTTACTCTAAACGTCTCCTGCGCACATGGGTTATGAGATTTTCGTCTACAACATTCTCCTGCTCTCTTCTCTGGGGGAAAAGGGGGTGCTTGTTAAATGGGTTGCTTCCACATTGTACTCTAAATCCACACTCATTCTGTTTGAAGCAACTTCAAAGAAAAGCATGAGTCAACTACTGTGAGTTTTTTTCTTTTGTGCCAGCCATGTGGATGGCATATGCTACTGGTATGAGGTGAAGAAGTGGTGTTTTGTAAGATTGGCACCAGTAGCTGTCGGTCATGGCCCGGGGCTTTGATTGGCATGTAATGTCTGCAGAAAAAAGAGAAAATGGAAATTTTTCAGATGTGAGTGGTGTTGCTCACAGTTGCCACATGAAAAAAGGCATTTGTGGCTTTGTGTCCTCTGAGATGGACAGCTTCCGTCTGTTGTAAAATAATCATAAAAAGCCTTTTCCTGCCCAGATGTGAAGCACAGGTTGTTTAGTGGAGGAAGAATTGACTGTGAAGAATTAGTCTCCTCACCACATGCTGTAGAAGGAATGCTAAATTTTCATGCATGGAATATTTGAGAGGTTGACTTCACTTGTAAACTTTTTTTAAGGCTTCTGAATTTAATTCAATATTTACTAAAATACCAGTGGCCGATGTCTCTTATTTAATTTGAGTCTGCATAGATTTAAATATTGTGCAGTAAGGTCAGTCAAGTCAACACTGAATGCCAAAAACCAAGTTATATGCAAATAAGTTTTTCTGTAAATAATTAGGTGTTATGTTTATTGCACAAGCATCATATTGGCTTTTTTAAGTGATAGATCCATCTATGACTATGACTTCGTAGATCCTAAAGATTTAAGAGTTCAAGATTTAAAGATTTAGAGTCCAGTTAACTTCAGATTTTCGTCCACTTCTGAAGAAAATACATATATAGCACTTAACATAGGATTAAACAACAGTAATGAAAGTAGTGTTGAATAAAGTTATAGGTCGAATAAAATGAATATGTAATCTATATCTGATAAATGAAATATACAAAGTGATTAAAGGATAAAATGAATAGGAATTAAAAAAGAAATAAAATGCAAAACAGATGTACTCTCTGTAATTCAGACATTGTTTAAAATATTGCATAAAAACAACAACAATACAGTAAAACGTGTTGTCTAGCTTATGTTAAGAACTGCTGTTTGCTATTATTAAGTCACCTTCTGTTCTGACCATTAGTCAACAAATCCTCTGTAAACAGGGCAGGTAATGGTGCTTATAGACCCAGAACATGACTGAAAGTGGTAATGTTGTTTTCTTTGTAATTCGTCCATCCATTTCCACCCATTCAGGCCATTGTGTAAACCGGTGCTAAACATGACAGACGGGCATTCATTTATTGACAGGGTGATCAGTCTCCTGTCACTTGACTGTGGCTGTTAGTCCCTTACATTCACGGCACGCATTCAGTGTTACTTTCAAAAACAATGTTGTTTTACACATTATTTGATTTAGTATTTTAAAATACTTCTGCTTCGCTTTCCGACCATCAATTATGTTTTCTCATCCGAATGTCTTTTAAGCACTGCCTGACTTGCCTCCTTGGAGAAAACACCCTTTGCCATGGTACTAAATCTGACAACCAAGTGATAATAGTCTAAAACGTCCCTATTATGGCCTTTCATTTTTATCCTCCTTAGATTTTATGTAACACCAGAGGCAATGAAGCATCTAATTGCCTTACCTTCACCTCATGAGAAATTGCTTGGCTTGAATACACACTTATATGGCACCCTCCCCGCTCATTGACTGTCCACCAAAGCATATCGTTTTCTCAGGCCCTGGATGAACCACTGCATCCCCGAGCCAGGATAATTGACTCTGTGGCTTAACAGCTTAATGGAGACGGGGGTGGGGGGCTGCGAAGGCGGTTACTCATGCGAAACTCGGGCGAGCTTTGCTCTAAAGTGTGCTACAGGTCGTCCTACTTTGTGTAGCTGAAGGGAGCGAGCTGAGGGTGCTTAGATCAGGAAGATAAGATTTCACAGTAAGATGGTTTGGGTTTTTTTCCCAGGGGTCTTTGCCTGTGGGATGCTAATGAGCCTGATATGCTAATAGGGGTGGAGCTTTCCAGCAGTTGTTCCTCCTCCTCCTCCATCTTTCTGTCCTTGTCAACCTTCCCCACAGCCTTGGACTTCAAAGGCATTCCAACCCGTACTTTCCATGCACATTTGCATTAGCTAACCCTGCTTCTCATGTAAAACGAGACGCCTCCACAACAAACATAGAGTCAGCAGTTTACCGTTTGACATTTAGCGGAGTATTAGCGAGTATTTCGCTCCTCCGGTCCTCTCAGTTGTAATTAGGGTGGTGAGGTATTAGACGCGTTCAGTGCTTCAGAAGGGGCATCAGGAGGAACATCATTAATGGACACCTGGAGATGAACAGCTTGTGCTTGCTGGTTGGTGTGACCCTGAGCTCGTCGAATCAAATGAGTTGACTGATGTTGGGGATAATTTGTCAGATCTGGGGCATTCCCAAGAGCTGCAGTTTGTCTCCGTTGACAACTGGCTCACCTGAAGGGCTACTCATCCTGTGTATGCAGTAATGTGATCGTACGGTAACAGAGACTGATGTCCTCTACTGTATCTGGCCTAGTGTCCTTTACAGCGTCCTCCAATTCTGTTTTCATTCAAGTTCTCTCCTACACTACCCTCTGTTTCAACTTTTAAGAAACACATTATACCACAATCATTTATAAAAAATGTAGGCCTATGAATAATTGAATAAATAAATAAAAATAAGCTATGAATAATTACAGTTTTGAATTGTTAGTTTTAATTTAGTTTTACTCTGTGTGTTGGTTTTATATTTTTGTGTGTTTTAAAGTTTCAAATTAGTTTTATTTTTCACTCTGTTTTATCTTTTGTTTTAGTTTTTCAGGGTTGTTAAGTTTAATGGATAACTGATACTATTTAAATATGTTGAACATACTAAAGCCTGGTTTCACAGACAGGACTTAGATTAAGCCAGAAGTTGGACTTCAGGCATTCAATTAGCTTTTATAAACATCCCTAAGAAAAAAAAACATTACTGGGGTGCATTTAAGACAAAAACATTGCATTGTTATATTTTAAGATGTGTCAGTGCAAGTTGGTTTCAGTTAAGACAGCTCAAACATGTATTTAAGTCTGGGACTATTTATATTTGGTTTGAATTTAATTATATTAAATCTATAATTAAAAACATGTTTTTTTTTTGATGAGTTACATACAGTACATGTACATTTATGAGGCATTTGCTTTTATTAAAATACAAAAGCGTGCACAAAATTCATCATTCACCCACGCTTAATAATTCCTCCATCACTTTCATTCCTTTAACAGAGTCCAAGCAGGATATCAGAACCAGAATCCCTCTGCTAACAGCTAATACTCCATAGATTGAACGTTAAATGCTGTATGATCAACGTTCAGTGGCCGTGGAACAAAGTGAATGAGAGATGATGCTGTATGAAGGACACATGGATCCAACAGGATGCATATGGAACAGAACGGCAGAAAGGCTTGTGTTTTGGCTTGGACACACATCCTTGGGAAACAAACGGTAATCATATGTGTTCCACTCATAACAACAATGAAATGATCCGCTGAGGCTGGGGTTTGGAACGCCGGCTCTTTATAGTCTGTTGCCACTTTGTGTTTTATGCACTTTGACCTTTCTTTTATTTTCTCACTGGTGTGTTTCCCATCTTATACAGTTAGCTAAAGTAAGCACATACATATTATTTATCATAAGTGGGAATCGAGTGTATAATCACACTTGGGGAATGAGGAAACCACCTAAATACACTGTTGTTGCTCATATTAGAGACCACAAAGGGAATAATGCGTTTAGTGTAATGTTTACAGTCCTTTCAGGCAACCGTCCCAGCACAGGATAAAATTAGCGTGAAATGAAAACTCCAGGCGGACGGAGTTTTTCACCACATGTTGTCTCAATATGGGTTTTACAGGTGGCAGATAGTAGATCTCTGGCCACAGTGCAGGTACAATGGTCTTCTGTAGCCTCGCCAACCACAAGGAGCTTGTTACAGTGAAACATCTCATCTTCTGTTGGGGAAGGTTGTCTGGGAACATATTGGAAGAGATTCTTTTTCTTTATAATGATTCTTTTTCTTTATAATGTCTGGCTTTTGTGCAAAGTGCTTGACAAGAAAATGGTTTTTCATTAGATTACAACATTGAAGTCTTCCTGAAAGTTTGGTACCACATTCTTATTTTTCCCTCCAGGTGTTTTAAATGACATTTTTTTTTAGAAGGTTTCAGTGATCTTTGGATAAGACACCTCTTAAAACGTTAAATTTCTAATATTTGCACTATATCATGTTTATATTTGTTTCAATAAGAGCAAGTCTCTCAATAACATCGTTGTTGTCCATTGCCATCATCAGGTGGCTCTTGAAGCTCCCGTGGTGTCTGCTGGGATATCCATGTTTACCAGCCTCCACCTCAGGCTCTTCCCCAATGAGAACTGCACCCAACATGGGTGAATCCCCCCTGATTCAGACGCTCACGTAAACAACCTGCAGGCAGCACCTCCTTTGTCTCCCATTACTCCATTCTCACACGGGTCTGCTCTTATTATTTTTCCAGCAGTTTTGTGACCTTACCTTTAGTAGAAACTTTTCAAACAGTTTTCTCGCTGCACTTTTTGTCATATTTCTCAAAAACTTCTCCTCTGCTCTCTGTCACAGACCAGACGCGAGACGATCCGTTCATCCAGGAGATAACGCACCTCATTGCCCTGTCTCCCATCACGCAGCTGCGTACACACGGAGCAGCACCGTGTTTACCGCAACCACAGGGCCTTTCTCCGCTATAGAAGGGCTCTGTGTTGACAGGTTTTTGGGTCCCTGACTTTGAGGCTCATTACGCCACCTCTTCTCCCTCCACCCACCAGCTTCTTAACTCTGGTCCTTGACTTAGCGTAGCCGACATGTCAAATGCCTGGGCCAGATGAAAGCTAATTGAAAGCGAAGGCTGATCCTCACTGATCCAGACTGACAGCACCACCTCGCCAGAAGTGATTGTGCCACCCCATGCTGGCAGTTTTCACAGTGAAAGAAAAGTGTGTGGCGGTGAAGAACGCAGGCTGTTCTGCGAGTTCTTGGGCTGCCTGCCAAAGCAGCCAGATGACTTTATTAGAAAAGGCAGAGAGACACATATATGCAGTATTTCCGTTTTCCGTTTTCCTATGTAAACTTAAAGAGGCAATGGATATCTTTTGAAGCACCGACTCTTGTATCAAACATTTGGGTTTTTGTATGAAGCGAGCAGCACGACACGCAATTCAGATAATGTGGCATGCCGGGCCTGTCTGGTTTGATGTAATGAGCACTGATTTTGTCATCTAGCGCTGTGCGGGTAGGTTAATCATTTTCATTAACACCAGCTCTTTGGAGAGACCTCTTCCTCTACAGAGCTGTCAGTTGTGCGCTGGCTTGGCGAACACTCGGACCTTGTGGCCCTCAGATGTGTTAGTCTGATGCCAGGAAAGACTGAATCGATGCACACAGACAGGCAAGGACCCCTCAGCGGTCCCTGAGTGGACGGCTGTGATTACTGCTGACAATAATTTATGGGTCTGACTGATTGAAAACATGAGAGATGTAGTTAGAGTTGCAAGGGTGATTAGGCAGTACCTTAAGATACAAAGATGGAGCCACAGCTGCTGCTGGGAAATGGTCTGCTGCCAAACACCACATGCCTTTTTCCCCTGCAGTGAAAGCTGGACTTACACCCTGTCTCTTTTTCTCCCAAGCACCCTCGACCCTTTTTTACCCATATACATTGACCAAAGAACATCAGTTATTTATTTTATCTGTTTTTTACAGTATCAACCTGAAAAATGACTTTACACACACACACGCCTATTATAATTATGACTTTTCAATGATGTTTTTAATATTTTCTATTATTTTGTTTGAATTGCAGGGAGAGTTGGGGTGTTACAGACGCCAGGTCAATTTGGTTTCCTTAACATAGTTGAGAAACAAATGTTTTTCTATCATAGTGTTGACTTTCCACTATTACCTGCTTTATTAGATTTTCATAGACTTATTTACAAGATCTTCTTTACAAGAACTTATTTATCATGTTGTTTATTTCCTCTGTTTATTTGATTGCTGGCGATGCTAGCTGTGTTCAGTCTTAGATCTTCTTTGTAAAGACATTTCAGTACACACATTACTTTGCCAATCATCATTTAATCCACTGGTGAACAAACATTTCTCGAAGGTTGAAAAGTGATGTGTATTTATTCCTATTGTTTTGATGAAATCATTCTTAGTCAGTGTTTAGCTGCATATTGAGTTCATAATCCACAATCCTAAATGCAGATCTGCTTTCATAAACACCTCCATGTTTTACATATTCATCTGGTCTTTCTCACTCCCAGAGGGGGAATCAAAGTGGCTTTACAACAATGCCCGTGCATCCAAAACCAGTCAAAAATCAAAGCCTGTTTTATTTGCAAATATAATCATGTTTGTTCATAAGGTTTAAGATACAGTATCTAGTAATACTAAAAGCTTATTTGAGGAAAATCTGTTTGATTTGAATGAATAAATGTAAATGTATAATATAACATAAATTTTGGCAGAAAAGTGTGGGCTTGCCAAAAAATAAGGCAAAACATTTCACTTGCCATCTAGACTTCCTCTGCAAAGGTGAATAAAAGTTTAAAGTCAGTTACATTGTGAGATGTTTTTAACCACAGCTGCTGGTGAAGTATGTGTTAAAGAAACAGGAAATAAATAAGATCAGGTAGATATTGAAAACAAGACACTTGTGTATGTTTGGAAAGAACAGTTTACCCAAGGGATTAATTGTATTCGTAAAGCATTAAAGACTTGAATGTTTACTATGCAGGAATCTTGATATGTGGTCTATCTGTAATGCCCAAAACAAATTTCCCTTAAGAGGGACAAATAAAGTATGATATATACATATATTGTATACAAATTCTGACAAAAATGATTGGCAACTGCCATTACAACCCCCTACAAGTAATGTTTGTTTCTAATTTGAGCTGCATGAATCTTTAAGTTTATTTGTAGTCATCCACCAAGCTGGAATGTTCTACTTTCACAGCTTTGTCGTAAAGCACAGTCGCAAATACGGTCAAGGTGGATAAAGGTGACAAAAAAACAATACTGTATGTACAGTGCTTTATCATGACTAGAGTATTGGTATACCCTGCAAGTTTTTATGAAAACAAATGGCATTTAATTGGGTCATTCACAAGAGCTATTTCCAAAGGTGTTGGCAAAGGATGAGAGATGGTCCATGCACAAATGCCTCTTTATTGTGAAACTCTCTAGTGGCTTGAAGCAACATCACCCTCCCCTCTTTATGTACTCACAATGGATTGCATTCAGCTCTAATGATAAAAACAACATAAACGACCCACTGCTGTAAAACTTAGATCATGCGGTCAAGACCATAAAGCAAAATTACAGCTATCCCAAGATTTTTATTAAACTAATTTCACTGGAGACTAAAGGGATAATAAATTGGTTTGGAGTGAGGAAACCTTGTTGAACTTTTGTGCCGAGTCTTTAAGGCTAGCTCCGCCCCATTACCGGAGGTAATATCGCGTCCTTGTAGACCTGAAGATGTAGCCCCCTTCACTTACTTGAATACCTGCAGGATTTCCGCAGTCTAATCTCCCATGATTAGCCTTTGCCACTGGGTCCAGGTCATTAATCCCGTCCCCTACAGTGAGTGACAATAATCTCTGCTCACTGGGCAGGGGAGCCAACTCCATTTGTCACTCTGTCACCCAGTGGCTCTCACATGGGAGAGGACAAGGACCATTTATCTACAGAATGTGCTGGAGAAACTGCACGGCTGGCAAATAAAAAAAAGCCTTATCTTTCTCCAGGACTCTTCAGTCATATAAAGATAAAAAATAAAGAGTGTGATGTTGATGATTATAATTTAACAGAAATTTAGCAATTTTCTGGTTTTATGGAAATCAACCTACAAATGTGATACTTATAGTCATCTCTGCATATCAAAATAGCAGAACATGTTTGGTTGCAGTTTATTTTACGGTACATCCACTTACCCAAAACTATGTGTACTTATTATGAATGGTTTAGGGCTAGGGTAAGTTTCAGGATTAGAATCTAAAGTAGTAATTACACCTAGTTGTACATGTAAAACAGGACTGTTCATACTACTACCACATATTTTATGTTCGAAAAAATGTGTAACGTCATCTGGATTTGCACTATGTGGACACCTGTGTTGAGTCATTTGTTTACATTTTGATCATTCAATTAATCTCTGATCACGTGTCATACCAGGAAACAAATCATTGAGTCAGTCAAATCATTAAGCATGACGGACTCAAGAGGTTGACGCTCTCTTCCTCTGTTTCTCACTCTCTCTCTCTCTCTCTCCCATGTGCTACCTGAAGCCACAGAGCCTCGGCAGACTTTCAGATGAATAAATTAGTATATTTTATAGCACATCCCTCTGTGGTGAAATATTCTCCAGAGGCCTCTTCCACTTCTCTCGTCTTGTCTCCCAAGTTTGCCTCGCGCCCTGTGGAGTCATTAGTCTCCTCGCAGTATTGAATCTTTAATCATCTGTGTTTGAGGGAGATAAAAGAGGAAATATTGCTCTTTAAAATTCCAGTTCAGCCATCTCCACTTGAGCTGTTTCTTTGAAGTGCGCAGACTGGCTGAACGATATTTCCTGTTTCCTCTGAATTCAACATTTGCACGATTGAGACGTTACACAGTTGGAGTTGAGATTGGTGTGCTCCCAAAGGTGAGCGGTGGTCTAGTGTGGGCTTGCAGTTTTCCTCCATGCCAAACTAAACTCTGTTCTGCTATTCTCCAGGCAACAGTCATCTATCTGTGGATCTGTGGATTGGCAGTCATTCTCTAAAAGGACAGCTGGCAGCAATCGTTGAACTCCTCTGCCTGGATACTGGATACAATGGCACTTTTTCCTGTTCACCCTCACATCACCTTGAATTGTAAGAGGTATAGCACAGCTGAACTAGAAACAGACCAAGAAACTTTTGCATAATTATTTTTTTCAGTTGTGTTGATGTAGCTCTTTCACTATACACAATGGCATACACTGCAAAAAAGTCCAAATGTGCAAATTTTTCCTTAAAGGAACAGTTTACCCAGATTTTACTCACGCTAATGTCCTCCCTAAGCCATATTGTACAGAAAACCAAGTAGCATTTAAGTTTGTAAAATTTTTAAGATGAAAACAATTCATTAATTCTAATTTTTAGTTTAACTTTCAAAAAAGTATGCCTTTTTAAACACAAATATGCTGTATACCTCAAATACTTCCCTGCTTTTTGATCACAGTTGTGCAGGGAAACACAATATTGTGTGACCTCATTTAAGTCTGATCTTACTGAACAATGGCACCTCAACAGAGTAATCTGTGCATTCCCATGCTACAGACAAGCCTGTCAGACCTGCTCAAAACGTCACACACACTAACCAAAACAAACAAGACTCTACACAATAGATTTGAGGCCAACAGCTGGAGCCGTAGTTACAGGAATAACCTGATGATGTGGTTCACATGTTACACTTACTGTAAATCTCAGCACAACAAACATTAAAGACAAACAACTCACCTTTTATTAATCTTGCTCAAAACACATAAAATAACACTTACTTTTAACATTTACTCTCCCTATCCAACATCATGCAAAACAAGGGAACTAGAAATCCCCTGCCCAGTTTCAGCAATGCTAGAAACACTAATGAAAATTATTTATGTGGTTCTAATGCAAATTAAGTAAGGTAATGTTATACGCATTTAAATAAATTACAAGCAATAAAGTTATGTATAATATCATCACATTACGTTAAGTAAATTACGCAGAAGAGCACAAATCATTTCAAGTGTATGTTTAAATTGTTAATTTATTATTGATGAACAACAAACCTGTTTTTTCTATTATTGCCTGGGAGGTCTGGAGGAAAATGCTGTCACTGTGCAATATTCAGCATTATTTTTTATGGGGATATTAACATTAATTTTAATACTGTGGAAGCAGCTATATTGTTAAAAATAACTAAGAATATTTAGCTCAGTAACAGGCCTTTTATATTGCAGAACTGAATCACATCAAGCCATGACATTCTGTGATATCATATGTTATTGTAGTTATTGCCGTGGAGACCCCGGCCCCTGTCTCTCAGTACTGTCTCTGTGGCAATCCTGTTTGCCTTATCTGTGTGCATTCTGGCTCTCCTCATTACAGAGAGCGAGAGAGGGAAACACACAGAGCGAGAAACCAAGAGTACACAATCCATTTTCAACACTTGTGCCCTGGGCTTGTAGAGCTTTAGACACAACATTTCTACTTTTGACCGAAAATTTAAGCCTATTTTCATCTAACCCAGCACATTTGCACAGTTGCCAAAATCTGCTTAATGCACACAGGATGGAGCGAACCGTTTATAAATGGCTTGCATGTAGTATAAATGCATGCGTGAGATACAGAGATGTCTCAGAACTTAACAAAACAACCCGTAAGGCTATAATTATGCATATGTGCCGCAAATATTCACACTAATAGACCCGTGTGGATGCAAGAGCGCGGTATGCCACACAGTCCTTACTGCTAACTTGAGACCCCACTTGCCCTGTGTGATCATCCTAATTTAGCTTCCGAGTTTGATATAGCGCTGCAAATATTTGCCGGTCTGCACATTAAATCTATTTGCTCGGGATGTTTTGACAAACAAACCGCGATGGTATAAATGTTTCAATGAAGCAACAGTCCATGCAATTATATGCTACATATATCTGAGGCTTTTTAGAGAAAGAGCGTCTTTGTGTTCCAGGCTTGTTTAGACAGATTGTTATTCTTCTAGTTTTGATGTTATCCTTGCATTTAAAGCTTTAAAGGTAAAGTTATATGAAGCATGTTTGTGTAACTTCTACAAAAATAAAAATATTTTGCAGTTTTATCAGGATTTAAAAAAAATGCTGCATCGTTTTCTGCTGTGCAAAAATGGAACAGGTTTTTAAGCTTTCACCAATGTAGAAAATGAGTTTCCTTCCATTGTCACAGACTTCCTTCCTGCTCATATTCATCTATATTAATTTATTTCCTCTTCAAGGTTCCAGCTATCAAGATTATCCGTGAGGTTCCTGTCTTCACATAGTTCAAAGATGAGCAAAAGCAAGCATGTACATTTCATCCTGACCTTGAGTAGGATGAGTAACCTTGAGTAACTTCTGGGCTTATATGAAACACTTCTGTGAGTATTGAAGCACTTGTTATGTGTCAGTGTTTTTCCCCTTGGTAACTGTCATAAAATAATGTCCTTTTCCAGTTTTGTAAAGGATAGGGTGATGTGGTCAGAAGCATTCTGTCAAACTCTGAGAGTGTATCTGCTTATTCCGAGCTGAATAATGCAATCCTGCATTGATATGTTCAGAATCCAAAAATGACATTTGTAAACATCTGAACCATTGTGGGATCTTTTGATACGCCAGTGAAGCATGAAATGTGATGTGACAACAGTTTACAGTCAGACAGCTGCTTTTTGCATGTTGGTATTTTGTCCTTTTTGATGTTGGTATTTTGTCATTTAATCACATTCTCACAGTGGAATATGATTTATAGTATTTATTGCAATATTTTATTGAGGTTAGTTTCTATCAAAAGAGGGTTTGTAAAAATAAAACAGAACATCAGCATAAACAGATTTACCATAGGTAGCTTTTCGTCTTGTTTTAAACACATTTTCATGGCTTAAGCACATTATAAATAACAAAAATCATAATAAAGAACTGTCAACAAAACAATTAAAGCACAACCTAAAATTTTAATCTTGGCCCCATAATGACATAATGTTCTGTTTTAATTAGATGTGTCAATAATCAATAATATGAAAGTTATATGCAAGTTGTAGTAGGGAGAGGAGGACATAGCATTCTTTATATTAAAAGTTCATATTATCATCATATGATGTCTGTCTTCTTTGTGGGTTCATGAACAATGTCAGCCTCAAGGACACCCTTCCAGCATTTCTGTCTCAGAAAACACAGGAGGATTTCTGAAGACACTAGCCAAGAAACACAGGAGGATCTGGAACAAAAGTGGCACTGATCGGAGCCCTGGGTACCATTCCTGAACTGCTGTGTCTGGTCAAGTTTATTGAGTTTAACATGTGACAAACCTGTGTTTATAACTGGAGCTATGAGTTTGTGTGCCTCATGTTCTGTTTGTCATCTGAACCCAAGGCTTAAAAAAACACAACTGTGTACATGACAAGTTTTTTATTGAATTGTATTTTTCTAAATAATTTACAGAATGATTCTTTTTAGTGACATAAACACATCATTTTAGGTCCTTGAGGCACTGACAATAAATGATACAATAGTAAATTTCAGCAAAACATGATCAGGTTTTTTACTGATTCACTGCTGAGATGGCAAAACGTGATGCATTTGTATGGGAAGGGCTAGACGAAGATCTGTCTCTGCATTCGACCAGTTTGAAATATGAATTTAAAGGACGGCATTGATTGGATTGAATCATGGCTGATTAACTTTTCAGGCCTAATTTACTCTCCCATTCATTTGCACAGAGTGACAAATACTGGCAGATATTCAGAACACTGCCGTCCGTCTGTGAGTCAGGGAAAACCCACAGGGAACGATGAGCGGAGAGCTTGTCTCTCTCACAGCCTCACTTCACGTCTGTTATTCCTGCTCACCTGGTGTGCGGAGAGAATATACGGACCATAGTGAGCCTCCCTTTCCTGAGGGAGCCGTAAAGGGCTCCCAAACACCCAAAGAGGGCGAGACCAGACTGAAGACTGTGTTGCAGTTTCCAGGCAACATGTCGAATGAGCCTGTAGAGAAAAGGTGGAGGAGGTGCACCTCGGGCCCGGAGGCTTTGGCGTGATTAATGGCAGAGGTATGCGCTACAGCAGGCATCCTCCGAGAACCTGAAGATCAGTCTTCCTGTAATACAAATCCGACATTCGCCTCCCTCCCCTTTCTCCACCCCACCTGCTACTGCTACACCATCATCAAAACCTCAGCTCTTTACTGCCAAGTGCATCACTGGCATCACGCTCATAAATCATCCCCAAACAAAACACGCTTAATCTGTGCAGGCCTGACACACAAATTTATTACCTGTGTGAGATACACGGCAACATGTCTTGAGAACCCTCTGTCTGTCTATCTGAAAATAAATAAATAAATAAATAGAAAACACGTGGAGGCAGGCAATTGCTGTTTGAAACTTCTCAGGTTGTATACTGTATATGATAGAATAACAAAGCTTGTACAAGTCTTGTTAATTTCAAGGGTTTTAATGCAGCACACTGAGCGCTTTCCTCTGCAGCCTTGTTCATGCCAAAGGATTTTACTCAAGCACATTTGTAAGACATGAATACATAAGTCCTTTTCATAGATTAGGCTGGCAATGAGATGAATGGTCTATGGTGAGTCAAATTGCCTGATTGCGAGTGGGCTTTTTAAATGGCACCATATGAGGTTAATGAAACAAAGGATTACCGCTCTGTAATCCCAGAACAACCCAATATAAACTTGCTTTACTGGATTATCATAACTCATTTTCTGTATTATTCTGCATGATCAGCAGCAATGTTTTATAAGACTGCAATCATACCAGTGATTCCCAACTAGATATACCTGAAATAACTATGTTGAGTAACAAACACACAATTTGAACTAACACCCTATTGATTATTAAGGATTTTTATATCATGATTATTGGCAATACCAGTATATGATATGATAATATTGAAAATTATTCTGCATCTGTATACATTTTTGTCTTAAGAGTCAGAATGGTTATCTCCACCTCCCTTCATTTTGAGTGTGATTCATTGGCCAAAAAAAGATAAAACACAAAATTAATGATGAATTTGACTAATAGCATTGTTAATTCATTAACATATACACACTAGATATTGCGATAATATTGTTTTCATGAATTGTTTTGTTGTGAAAATCTGATATCATGAGTGTTTTGGGAGTGTCTTTCTTTTTCACTGTATTTTATTTATTACCCCTTAATTTTAACATTTGCAATAGAAAAGTGATTCTACGGATCTTACAAGAACGAGTGAAAATCTCAGTGAAGAATTCCCTTGAGGAAATCCTCATGCTCCAGACATGATGTTTTCTTCTGTCAGTCATGAACATACATCTGACTTGAATCTATGTAAATAGACTCCATAAGCGTCTTGGGATGCCGTGAGAGGTAAATAAACTTTGCTCATTTACAGAAACTTTGGTATGGTTTATGCTCAGTGTTGAATAGTATGGCAATAACTATATTAGTCACATTTAAAGTAACTAATGAACACATTGCAGCTCTATATGCCTTTTGTATATGATCAAATCAGGTTGAACTTGACGAGCAATTGGCAGTAGTTAAGTTGCAGACAATACAATGTAAGTGAAACAAAGAATAAAGGCTTGTTGCTTAATTACTTAAAACTAAAAAATATGAACTTGGTATTTGTTATCTTTTGAAAACTGTGACTTGGTAAATGACTAAGATCTAATGTTAATTAAGTTTTTAAAAGTAATTTAGCTAAAGTAATTCATCTTTCTATTTGTTCACGTTTTTGGCCTTATAACGGTTTAATTCTCCAATTCGATTGTCAAATACAGGTACAATTAGATTTTTTTTTATACTATACATGGTTGTTGTTACATGTTATGGTAAACACGGGAAACAAGTATGTTAAGAGTGTGCAATGCAAATACAGAGACTATTTAAATGCATATGTCCCAGTTTAGGAAAAACAGGCCGATTCTCTGAATAAATGATTTTTATTGTTTAGAAAAGCAGCACACTCACTCACCCCTCCTCTCTCCTCTCTCCTCTCTCTCTCTCTCTCTCTCTCTCTCCTCTCTCTCTCTCTCTCTCTCTCTCTCTCTCTCTCTCTCTCTCTCTCTCTCTCTCTCTCTCTCTCTCTCTCTCTCTCTCTCTCTCTCTCTCTCTCTCTCTCTCTCTCTCTCTCTCTCTCTCTCTCTCTCTCTCTCTCTCTCTCTCTCTCTCTCTCTCTCTCTCTCTCTCTCTCTCTCTCTCTCCTCTCTCCTCTCTCTCTCTCTCTCTCTCTCTCTCTCTCTCTCTCTCTCTCTCTCTCTCTCTGTGATGTTAGTATGCCATTACAGCTTTGTTTAGCAGCAAGGTTAAGTGGTAAAAGACAGTACTTATGTCAGGTGTTCAATGAACATCTCATTTGGCAACTCTTTGGTCATAATAGTTGCATTAATGATTTTAGTACAAGGTCTTTGTAAAGTAAAAATGTGTTTTAGTTCCGTATTTGTCCTTATTGATCAAAGGCTTTTTATGGTCTCTGTCTTACTGTCCTAACTTAAGGTACTGTAAAGTGCACAAAGATATTGATTGTTCCTGTTGCACTTTTTTTCTTTTTAAAGCAAGGTGTTCAATAGTTTGGCCGATTCCAGACTACATTAGATAGATAGAAGGCACTTTAGTACAAGTGCAGGCCACCTGACCAAAAACATTACCATGAAGGTTACATCAAGGCAGGCATGAAAGATTTATATGTTATGCATTACAGATTAGATAGGACCTCAAAATAAGATAAGCAGTTTTTTAAGTTGAAAGTTTGGTAATTTAGCCAAAGTAGAATTATTAGGCTTGTTGCTTTGAGTTGTTTTGCATAAACTACTTTAAGTGGACAGCTTAAGCGCTATTTTCCTCAATTTCAGCCATTTGCTTCAGAGCTTTGGGGCAATGTGAGGAAAACACAAGATAAAAATCTCTGAAACCTTACTTTTGCTGTACCAGAAAAAAATCTGTTGATGCTCAGTCTTGTTTATCAAGCGAATCTCTGCTCATGCGACCCGACAGCTACGTGTCAACCTGAATTAATTTGAGGCCATTTTGCAAGATTAATTAAATGATTCTTGATTCTAAGGACCTAATGAAAAATGGGAAGAACAGTTTCATTTCTGACCTTGCTCAATTTTTAATGAACTCAAAATGGCTCTCTCTTATAAATGGTGCTGTACAGTAGCTTCAACAAATGGTGAGCGAATTAAAGAGATTTTATTGTCGCTAGAAGCAGTTGTCTGTAAGTCATTGCAATAGTGCAGACAAAGAAATATAAAGGATACACGTATTGTAACCTATTAAAGTTACTATTCTGGAGAAAAGGCTAATACAGTATGTTTTATTTTTGCATATGTGGTTACAACAGAAGTAAACTATAGTATATTATAAGACTGGATTTTGGCTTAGTGGATACCTAACATGTAGCCCAGATCAGAACTAAAGAGCATAAAGTGTAGAAAATATAAAGTTGTGAGTGTGTCAGCTGTATAATTACAAGCTCGAAAAAACTGGAGAGAGAACAAAAGGAGAAAAGTAGTTAGTTGGAACTTTAGAGGTTTTGATTAGATATGTAACACAGATGCATGAGTATGTGACAGTTGTGTGCGGTGCTAGCAGGGCATGCTCAGTGTTAATTACGCACGGTAATGAGAGAACAGAGCCAGACTGTGAGACACAGGGTATTTTTAGAGTCTCTGCAAAGTTATCTAATGCACAGGCTCAATCCGCACAAAGACAAAATGCTGTGCTTTTGCACTACTTCATTATCCACCTTTACTTTTAACATGATTGTATGTTCTGTTGTACTGTATATGCTGTGAAAAAGATGATTTGGATAGTCTATGCACAGTCTGTGCAAATTCTTATAATTATTCTTTTAATCTGACAGTAATGCATGAATAATTTATTTGCTTTAAAATTATTAAAATGTCATCAGTGGTATCACTAATCAATCATGTTTAATTCATTAAGCAAAAAACAAAACTTTTACAATAATTTTGAATCTTGCTTTATGATCATTTCTACAGATACTAATAAATTTTGCACATTTTAAGGTATTTATGTATTATGGACAAGCATGAATTAACAGTGAGCAACAGCATAATTTAACATTAACCTCGATTCATAAATGCAATAAAAAAAGATTTTCAATTTCATTGTAATTTCATAAAACCTAATGTACATTATTAACTAATGTTAAAAATAAAACTTACTGTAAAGTGTTACAACTTCTGTTTGGGCAAAATTAACTTTTTAAAGTATGAATTATAGTCTCAAAGCGTGAAAGACAAGAGAGGCATTTATAGATGTGTGGCTTAAGCTTGTAATTGGGCTATGATGCATTAATCTAGAATCAGCTGTCATAACAATGACCCAGCATGTTTATTAGTACCATGAGCCTGTTTTTCAGAAAAAAACTTCCTTAATAAAGTTCAGACAGGAAAATCTAACTTGACTACAGTGATCTTATAGTCTGTTATATCAAAGATATTATAAGTTTCTTTATTTAATTGGTGGCATAGTATCACAGTCTGGAGCTATTTGTGGTGTGGTACAATGTTGAAAATGTCAGCTGTCGTCTATCTGAGCATGTTTTAATAAACCCCTGTGCAATTCTCTGGTCTTTATGACTTATCAATACAAAACTTTAGTTGAAAACCTTATGCTGGTGGGTTCATTATGTCAGTATTCTACTGAAACTCAAACTTCAGGATAATACTTTCACAAAATTTGACTTTATGTTTTATGACTTGGCTTCAATGGGCTTCAATTTAAATGACACTTGGTAATATTGGTGGGGGAGCTGGCACAGCTTTATTACATGAAAGCTTAATGACAGCACATTCTGTGATATAGCTTCCTTTTATCAAACAGTCAGGCAGTGATGTTTTAACTTTTATTAATAATCATATTAAAAAAATCCAACACGCTCAGTATTGGTGAGTGACAGCTGCGGCTGGTCCATCACTCCCCTGAGCCAAGCCCTGCCACATTCACGCATGCCCAGCGTGTCAGCGTCCATCTGGGATCCTACCCTTCAAACTTCTGTCGCCCAGCTCCCTTCCGGCAGAAAGACCCAGGGACGCGAGTGTGAAGTCAGGCCTCACAGGGGCAAGAAGAAAGCCGTCCAAAGCCAGCTGGTCTGGCTTTGAGGAAAGCAAGAGAGTCTGAGGGAGAGAGAGAAAGACAAAGAAAGAAATAGAAAAAGAGAGAGAGAGAACAAAAGGAAAGTTAAGAAAGTAAGAGAGTAACACCTGAGCAAGATACCTGAAGAAGGCCTTAGCAGCCGGTTCTGTAAAGGTGAATGTGCCGCTCAAAAAACAGGTGAGTACATACACTTACTGGGGGAGGGCCAAAGGGCAAACAAAATATTAACACATTGCTTGACCTCACAGGTTGTAAATAATACAAATAGTGGACTAATTGCATGTCAATAATAAATAGAATAACCTGAAATTTTTCTGATGAAGAAATTATACAGCTATATTTCTGTAGCATTTGTCAATTGATTGACCTACAACATGTATTAATCCAATAAATGTAAGTAAATCTGACCAGAAGAGTTTAAAAAAACAAAACAAAAACAAATTTTTAGTTATTGCTGATTAAAAACTAAATTAGAAGAAGAATAACATGTGTCTCTTTCTAGTTAATCTCTAGACCACAGGTGGCTGGGGTTCAGTGTGGTTTGTTAGGGTTTTGGTGCCAATGGGTGTTTGCACAGTGGATCCAGAGTATGTGCCTAGCCCTGATGGGACTATTTTTATATACAGCTCTGGCTTTACAAGGCTTCAAATAGAATTTGAAAAAATCTGAAGTCACAGAGGGCACATAATTAGGGATTTCATCCATATCCATAGCCATTTCTCAGGGATTAGTTATTCAGTTGTGAGTGTTCTGTGGCTACATGTTTTATAAATTATTTCAAATGTTATAAAGTGACATGATTGAATTTGAATTTTCAACATAAGCAAAGGATGACACAGTATTATGATGCACTCTTAAATAGATAATATGCAAGTTGTTGAACGTTTATTCATGCTGGCATATCCAAATAAAGTTTTTTGGGCACTACACAGAATTTTAAAAAAAATACTTTAATATTTTATAATTGTTAAAACAAGTCAACAGCATCTGTGTCATACTGATACATACTGTGTCTGTTTTTATAAACTGAGGGAAGTTTTAATTATTTTGGTAATCAAAGTACGTCACAGATATTGTTGGTAGACCTTCACTTATACAGTAATTTACACAGAATACTGCTTTTTAGTATTGAAAAAGCATGAGACAACCAAAAGAACATAATACCACTGTCTTGTAAAGTTTTATTTACACTTCCAAAGCTGCCAAACAAGCAAGGGTTTAACTCAGGCATAAAAATATCCAAAATAATAATAATATTTTTGTTTTATACATCACATTAATGCACAGCAACCCAGATGTAATATTTGCCGCTCTACAGTAATGTATATGTATTCGTGTAGTACTGTTGTAAACTTTAAATAGACAATTTGACTATTTTACAGTAGTTTAGCCTTGTAGTGGACGATTACTTAAAATGCTTAAGTTGTTTGAATAACTCTTTGTTTTTGCTATTACTGCAGTTAGTTTGAGTCTGTTTCCTCTTTATGTATTTTAACTTTCATCTCTTTACTATTCTAAATAAAAAGAAAAAAGCCCCTAAACAACATAGACCGAAAGAGGAAGTTATAAAAGTGATTGGACTTATACTGCAATAGGTCTAATCGGTTCCTGAGTAATGTTAATAGCAATTTAAGAAAGACCTTTGGTAACTTTTTTCTTCCTCCATTTGTCTTTTACACTGTAATAAATAAATACAACGTAGTTAATAATACAAAAGAAGTTTATTGTCATTGAATGTTACATGTACATGTGGTAAAAAAATAAAAGAGAGTCTCCCTTTAAGTCCCGGCAAAAACAACTCATGTTCGGTACCACACCTCTTCCATAGATCCTACAACTACACGTGACACTGCCACATGCAACGTAAAACTTGACCGGCCCCCTTTCTCTGATTGGCTACTAACAAACCGCTGCGCAATTCAATTGGATAAGAAACATGTCACTTCAAAACCACTGACCCTATTGTTACTGTTGTTAAATAGAACTTACGTCAGTCGTAGGTAGTGCCAGTCTTACGACCGTATTAAATAATACAAGTGCCCAGTACAAAACAGGCTTAATGCAAGTAACACACATTAATCACTGTAAGGGACTTTACCCAACTGTTTGTGACAGCGCTTTTATTATCAGCTTCTTGGATAATATGGCATGCGAATATAAATATTGACTATTCAGTTTGTTTCCTCAGTTTCAAAGAGGAGGTAATATACATGCGTTTCTTCTCTTATTTTGCTGAGTTTACTTTTCACAAAAAACCGGTTTATAACTTCCATCGTGTTTTTCGTCGTATTTGTGTCGCAGTTCTCAAGTTTTCACATTTGTTTTTAAACTGGCGGTGAGACACAAGTAGAGTAGGAGGAGGAGGCGGTTGACTTTGACTCTGTCGGCCGTTCGTCATAGGAGGGGAGGGGCTTATGTTCTGACAAGAGCGACTGCTGCTTCTTCTGAGTTTGTCAGCCCAGCTCCCGAAAATAGAAGCCGTGTGTCAATGTGACTGAAAATACATTTATGTCACAGCGTATCCACGGGAGTCACTGATACACAGTATCTATATACAGCGAGGGGAACCGCGAAGAAAAAAAGGTGAGTCGCAAAAATAGCAACAATGTTACACAGCAGCGGAGTCTGAGAGAGTGAGGGGAGAAAGCGCGAGAGGGAGTCGTGGAGTGAGACAGGAGAATCGCGAATTAACGCGTTACAGTTCGTCGGGAGGTTAAACGTGTTTGTCATGTGTGTCTCGGTGGTCGTCAACGTGGATGGAAATGTTTGGTGTCGGGTCGTGAGATTTGGCGTAGAGTGGAGCAGTGTTTTTCGCGCGTGTAAATCTGGGAACAGCTCGGCGTGGTTTTGGGTTCAGTCCACTTTGACAGTTGGCGAATGTCTGTCGAAGTTGTTTTCCCTTCTTCAGAATAAGAGTCATTAAAAAATGACTGCTAAGTACAGCGAGGCGATGAGTATTATAAAATGAGTATTATAAATATAACGGGGTATACTAAATTAGGTGAAAAATAATGTGCGAAAGTACTGTATAAACTGTTTTTGCTTAACATTCAGGCACCAGTGCTAGAAAAGGGCCACCTGTCTCAGCCTTCAGAGGCAAAACTTCAGTCTGTTCTGAAGTTCTGGATCGGACGGGTACAGCACACGCGACATAGGGTTATGACAGTGTCTGAAGCCTGAAGACTCTGGTTGAAGTTGCATTAAAACATCTTATTCTATTAGACATTTTTATAGCATGCAATGTAGCACAAGCGAATAAGCATAACGATATATTGTATTTCAGATTATTAAATCGATGTAATTTAGAAATAAAAAGTACATTATTACACTATCAATTAACAGGGTTATAATATTCGGTAGCTCTCAAAAACATGACCGACACCACCACCTGTGATTTTTTTTTTTGTATATTGGCGTCGCACCGTTACATATAAATAACGTTATTGATATTTCAAGTAATTGATATCGTGATGCCTAACTTTGAGAATGAATGGTGACTTTGAAAGATCCGCTGGAAGTCATTCCAGACTTTTTTCTCTCTGAAATCTAGAGGGTGCTGGTCTCTTCACAGCTTTATACAGTTGACACCAGTAACAGCACCAAGTGTCACACTGGTGAAGCGTCCGCGTGTTTTATTGTATTATTTATCCTGTATGTTAGTGAAACGAATATAGTTTGAGACAAGTGTAAATTGATGCCATCAATTACTCTAACGTGTTAATTTCCATTTTGATTTAATGTTATTAATGAAGTCATTCTTGTTACAAACTAGTGAGAGGTCTAGCTATTGTGTGGTACATGGTTGTGACTTATTTACAAGGTCATTATTGTAATGCAGTTAATCAATTAAATTTTGTTTCTGATATCAAAAATGAAAAGTGGATCCCATTGCAAAATCCAGACACTCGCATAGTAAGCAAAGTATAAAAGCCTTTATTTTAAGACAGGGCTACATATTAAGAGAACACCAACGCGTATCAGCTCAAACAGGCCTTCGTCATTTGTTTCTAAAATATAGAGTTTGCATTAACATTAACCATACACGGGAATATTGCCAAACAATATAATTGTCCTTTTTACTTTTTCAGAAAAAAAGAAAATATAATTTAATACATTTTTAATCGAATTGTTTGATATGTTTAGAATAATAATTTGGTATTTGTTTTTGTGGTTAAATTTATAAGTCTTGTTTAAATATTGTCTTATTTTATTTGATAATTGTAAGCTCCAGTTTAAGTTTTGCGTATGGTCTAAGACAAACTGTAGCAGAAAGCATGATCAAATTAGCTTGTGCTTTTATACAATAATATTATGTACAAGAACAAGTATTTCATGGTAAATACAGCCTATTTCTTGCATTTTATGTACTTTAAGAAAAAGCAGCTGACTTTGACAATGAGGGAACAGCCTAATCATATACAGGCAAAGAGTGGAGTACTTGTGCTTGTAAGATTACACATGTCTCTGTAAATGGCCCTGTACCCCGCCATTTAGTTATCAGTTAAGTGCCTCCGACTCGCCATGACTGCTCTCCTTAAACTGACAACACAAAAAGATATGTCATTTTGACCTTCACAAATTTCAGCAAAAATACGTGTTAAGTATAAATCATTTACATCAACTGCGATGTTAAAAAATTATACAACAATTGAAAAATATGGCATTCTGTCCTGACCTGTTGTCCAGATGTCAAAGGCTGAATAGGTCTGTTCTTGCTTGTGTCTGACAAGCTTTGTAATTACAAGCTACACGAGGCAGACAATCAGGTCATGGTACATCATCATAAAAATGACCTCAGGAAGAATGTGTGCCTGTCCCACTGATTGTTTGGCTTACAAGCAGGGTATCTATCAGCAATAGTTAGATTGTTTGGTTTAATATTTCAAGTTGTGTACTTTTTGTTCCAAAATGAAGAAAAAAACTGTGTTTTTCATATTTGTTTTGAATTGTTTGGCTTGGACGGCATATGTATTTTTTGTGTCTGAGCATGATATTCACTGACAAGCTATGTTATTTATGTTATTTAATAAAAACCAAGCATCTTAATTATTTAAGCTAATATGAAAACGTGCTTGTGAAAAACAAGGATTTATTCAGGGCTGTTGTCAGAGTCAATTTTAGTTAATTTTCTGATCCCTCTGCACTTTTTTCTGAACTGTTTTTGAATAAATTTGTTAATAAACATTTGATAATATAAAATTGCCTTGTTTAAAATTGGTTTAACAGCCCTCAAGTTTACCATTGAAAATAATGAATTTTCAGTCAATTGTAAAAAGGCCATCACATTTTTCTCCTTGTGGCCCGCTATGTGACTTAATTATAGTTTAATGATCCCAGACTTAGTATGGATGCAAAGTCAACGCTGAAAACATCACACTGCAACTCAATAGCTTCTTCTATTTACACACTTGAATTACACACAATGAATTAGTCAGCGACTGAATTTTTTAAGATTCTAGGTGTTGCTGTTCACCTAACATGCCAACATGTCAATTTTATATATAATCTATTCTGAATGAAGAATGACCACAAAAATACCATTTGTAGACGTTCTGTAGAATTGGAGTAAAAGCAGTTTATTGTATTGAGTATCTGATCTTTTAAAAGATTATTTATTTATATGTCAGTATAAATTTTTCCACCATTCGGCCTGAGGTACTGCTGTTTTATGTAAATAAAGTCCATTTAATCCTTTGTTAGAAATTACATTATACCAGGTTGCATTCAACAACACTGTGCCGTAATTGTCATTCCAACTGTCATGTGACCTATTTCGTCTTAGGTTCAGGAGTATGATGCGAGTGCAAATGGGCTATATATGTCTACTCAGGCTTGTTTCTTAGAATTTCTTCCATATGCTTGTCTTTATATTATTGGATTGTAGTTTACAGTACATTATGTGTAACAGATACAATTTATAGTGTGTGCTATACTTTGCATTTTTACCTCACTGTCTATATATATATATATATATATATATATATATATATATATATATATGCATCTTCCCATGGGCATGTGTCTATAGCTCCTCTGATCTTGTGAAATAAAGTCAGCTATGGAGAAGTTGAGCTCCAGAGGTGGTGATTGGTGTTGTGCGGGGTGGGGGTTAGAGCGTCTCCCACTGTGCTGTTCATAGCACTCCAATCTCACAGCCTGCTCTCAGCTTCTTCCAGAAGAGAGTGAATAGAGAGAGTCTGGAGTGTGTGGGCGAGTCTGATCTGCAATTAACGCTGGTTGTCAGAAAGAGAAGGCTGGCGTTTACACCATGCTTCTGAATCACTGAGCGAAACACTTTTCCTTTCGTCCCTTCCCCCTTTACAGGGCATTTTACCCAAGGAAGAGAAAGCACCAGGAAGCTCCAAGTAGAAAGAAGTGTTAAAAGCGAAGGAAGAAAGAACGAAATTAAGACCTGAGAGGGATATTTTGGGTCCACTACTGAGGATTGTGCTGCATTGTTTGTCAGGTAAGCCCAGTGTCTTCTTTTCCTGTAAAACAATCTTCCACTTTTGTTTTAAAACAACACATTTTTTGAAATATTTCTAATTAACTAAATTTGATACAGTTTATATGGTTAGTTAATAGCTAATGTCAAGTCTTTACTGTATTTGCACAATACGATTTCTGTTGCCGAGCTCCGAGAAGTTGTTTGTCCAGAAAGTAGTCAAGTATTAACAGTTTTAAGTTCTTATATTTAATACAGTCTCGACGTAGGTTTTCATGACCTTGTTCACCCCGTGTCAGCTGTGCATGGCAAAGGAGGGATTGTTTACATTTTATGTTTTCTATTTATTCATTTAATCAATGATTTTATGCAAAGCAATTTACAAATGAGAGAGCTTTCTTCAGTCACGAAGTTAGCCATAACGGTGGACCTTAAAAATTGTATGTAGTTTTGGTTAATCTGATAATATAAGTCTGTTTTTTAGATATTTAGGTTTCTAGATTGAGAAATGTAAAGTCCATTAAAGAACAAAATCTGCTATTAGATAGATAATGTTACAGTGATCATTTGAGCTTAAGGATCATAAGTGACGTGTTTGACTTTGATTTGCTGTCATCCATTTGCAAAACAAACAACAAAGTAAAAATTACCACTCAGTCCATCGTTTGCAAACTGTATTTAATGACACATTTGTGCAGTCCGTACAGGAAACAAGCTGTTGTCAAGGGACGTCATTGACTCTACATTTGATGCGTCATGCTCATTACTGGTTTGAACGCCGTTGTCGTGGCCCCATTCTTTTTTCCAGAGTGTGAAGGCACTTTAGCAGTTCTGTTCTAAATATTTTTTAGATCAACTCTATGGAATGTGCGCCATGTCCATTAAATCACACTTGCTTTTCTTTTTGTTCAGCGGCTCTTTTTCACGCTTGCTCAGAGCAGCGTGATTCATTGTTTATTGGAACCCTATCATTGAGTTGGAGATTCCAGCATTCCCTCGTGAGACCTGGAGGCAGGATGCAGAATCTTGAGCCCAGCAGATAATGTTTGAGCTATAGTTTGCTTGTGTGGGCACCACAGGCCATTTTCTCTCCTCTGGGAACATCTCAGAAGATTTTTTTATTCAATAAAAGGCGTATAAACTGACTGCTTTTATCACCATAAAGGGCAGAGTTATGAATATGCATTCGCATGAATATATTCAGTTGATTTAGTCCGCTCTGACTTGCCTCTCTATTATCTGTGGTTTTTGGATAGGCTCTCTAGCCTGGCGGAATGCAAGATGTCCCAGCGGGGTCATCCAGCAATTGGCCATAAGTAGCAGCTCAAAAACCAGAAACCTCTGGCTGCCTCCTCTCCCACCACCATGCCGCATTGCCACACGTTTGATTCTAAATAAGTTACTAAAGGATATGAGAAACATGTTAGGTAAACAGAAAAACCATCATTTAAACGTGTATCAAAATATTAGCTTCTCTCACACACAGAACTGTGCCTGTTACAAGCTGTAAATAGGTTTCCATAGCTCTTGCCAAATAAAACTCTCTATCAGGTTCTTAGGCTCCTCAGGTTTAACTTTAATAGGCAGCTCTTTAATATGTAGCGATGATGACTTTCAAACCATTGAGTGTGGATTGCCGTCCAAGTTGGCACATGCCTCCGCACCACATGAAAATACCGCACACTTTCTGACACGTGGATAAGATTTCAAAGTTAATATTTGTTAAATCATATTTAAAGTGTAAATCCAGTATTTGTAAGTGGGTTGGGCGAGTCATATGCACAATTATATTTAAATTAAGAACATGTGAGAGGGACTTGCAACTGAAAATTATCTGGCTAGACACATATCAGCTGAATGTGTTCATGTTTTTCTATTTGCAACTACTGAAAAGCCTTTGGAATAGGAACGCATTGCAGACTGTCTGGGTCATCTAAAACTGAATATTGTAAAAGCATGCTGGGATAAGTAGTGAAGTTAAACATTCGTACACAAACCTTGTACTTACATCTTTGTAGTTTCATTGAATTTGCTTTGAACTTTGCATTTATGAATATGCAACAAAAGTTTTATTCATTTTATGAATAGTCTCCATTAAACTTCTGACATTCATTAAAGCATATTAAACATTAATGAATGTCAGAAGTTTAATGGAGAATGTGTAGTCTCAAGAGTTCCACAGCCACACTGTACCAAATTCTATTTAAACAAAATACAGATAAAATTTTATATATTCAGCATTTTCAGAAAAAGAAGTGTAAAAGCAGGGAGTCATAAGATTTCACGATATCAAACATAAAATAGGACATAATTTATCAAACATAAGCAAATTTCTAGAGGTTTTCATTAAACCCCTACTCTTTGTCTGGTCTAGTAATGCTTAACATAAGTATGCAACAGCATCTTTGATAGCAGTTGATGTCTGCTGTGAATGATCTACCACAATACTGCATGTGTTGCAGGAAGGCTGCATATGCATTGTCAAAGCGAAACAGCTTACACTGACCTTTCAACTGCCCTGCCCTTGACTGTGACCTCTGGTTGTAAGCCACCCCACACAGTCCACTCAGCACATGTGCTGCTGAGCAGGGCAGAGCGGCTTAAGGTTCGTCAGCCCATCTCCTTTGCCCTTCCTGAAGACGTGGTCATGTGTGAGGCCCTGGCTTCAAGTGCCATTACGTTTATTCTCCAGGCAGGGGCTGGGTACATGGCATCACGGGTGTGAGGTGTGAGCCGGAGCAGCAGCCTAAAGCTGCTAATCCTCTTTCCTCCTACTGATCCTCTTCCTCTCTGCCTCCTCACCCTGCCACCACGCCTCTCAGGGTTAAGAGGGCAGATTAGGCAGGAGTCCCATGTTACTCAACACTAGAGCAATACAAAACAAAAACCTTCAAGTGCTGAACACTAATCTGCAGAGTCCGTGGAGGGTAATTTACCGTAGATTATCTGATTTTATGGGTCAGTGATTAGTCTTAACCTAAGCATCATTATGTACAGAGTTCAGGTTTATTTTGAAGTGCCATTGTGATTGGGCTTTTATCTTTTATAGCAATCTGATGGCTTTTTTATACCGAAATATCTTTTTCTATTTTATAATTGTAATATTGAGGAAAATAAGATTTATCTGGCATCCTGCTAAGTAAGTTGCTAACAGAGAGTGAGAGAGATCATATAAAAAATAAGTTCAGGGTGCATGTCAGTGAGTGTGGCTTCTGAGGTGGGTTCGTGTGAACATGTGGGGGTGATGTGACGGCTCGTAGGAGTGACGCATTCTGCACCTGTGTTCCGCCGACCCCCCCACTGTCTCTCATTACTTCTGCTCTGTGGGCATTTATATGTTAGCTTAGACCACAGCCATGCTCTGCTCAGCGTGCTCAGGATACCAAACATTAAATGCTATCATGGACACACCTTTGGAAAGAAATATGTCTCAATGGAACCATAATGTTGTGCTTGTATTGTTTTTAGCTTGCAGACGTTCTGGCTTGATGCCTTTTCCTTCATATAATAGTGGGTGTATTTTAAACGTGATGTTGTTTGTCGCATTATTGCTTTGCATCATTACTGCGTTTGTTGTTCAGAGGAGGTATTCTTTGCGTAATGGAAAGTCAAATGTCATGCATGAAATTGTTGTAATGCTAAAAGATCTTTTTTTTTCCAACTTGGATGATCTGAGCTTTGCTATCCAAATGAATTTTAGATGTTTATATGTTTTAAACTTTTCAGGTTCTGATGCAAACCATCTGCTGTATAAGCAATAGGTGCATACATTTGATACTTAAATGCAACATAACAGATAACTCAAAAACGTTTTCTGATCTATGAAAGAGCAAGCTTTGAGCAAATAAATCCTCCAGGGGTTCTGGAATGCCGTTTTTTCTGTTAACACTAGCACCACTTCCTTCGCAACATGATGGCAAAACACAAACAAACAAATGGAACAAACCAAAAAATTATCATAGTATTTGTATTGCGGTCACACAGTGGATCTGAGTGAGATTTTATCAGTTCTCTGGGTGAGCTGGTGATCCTGAATTGCAAGCTTATATCACAGTGAGCAAAAGCATGTTTGGCACGTAAATCATAATGGCAAAACCACCTACTTGTTTTGGGTGTGACTCTTTTGTTTAACAAGACTTTCCCTATTGCCAGAAGCATGATTCTCTCTTTAAACTCACTTGAACCTGACAGTAAGTAATATTAAGGCTAAAAGTAAAGAAACACATCTCTTGATAAGGGCTAGAATTTACTATTCAAACCAAAGTACCTGTTTGATCAACCTCTCTCTTTCAGAAATGAGAGATGCCTACTGTAATAAATGACTCCTACGTTTCATTACTGAAAAAGAGGATCATAACATAAACAGTGTTGCATATGTTCTCACACTGTATCATTCTGATCATGAATTAGTTAGTAATTGTCAGAAATTGTGTCATTGCAGGAAATGCTATGCTTCTTAAACGTGAACAAGAGAAGCCTGTATCCATGTTCATTGCAGGTTGCAGGTTTCTGCTTTTTTTGCCCAAAAAGAGAATTTCTGGTTGATTCCACTAGGGTGAGAATCACCTGGTGATATATTTTATATTAATATTTAGTTGATAATGCCATTCCTTATATTAAGGTATAGCCATTAGTATACATTCAAAACTGTAATACTTGTTTGTTGCAAATATTTATTTTAGTGATTTAGTTTTTTTCAATCTACACTGCTCTGCACAGTTAAATTGTTATATTATTCTCATTTGTGGCAGTAAGGGTATGATACATGGCATACAGTAACTATTTACTGTTTAATGTTGTAGACATTTCTTTTTTTATAGACTAGATTCTGATAATGAACGACTAATAGAATAAAAGTGAAGCATTGAGGGCCCACGCTGGAGATGGGGCCATTATATTATTGTAAAGACTGTTCAGAATGCCCAATTACTGACTTTTGTAGAGTGTGATTCCTCTCTAACCCTAAACACATGTCTAATCTGGCTGTGAACCCTGCTGATATACTTTTGGCACACTGTCACAATTGACTGCGAGGGAGTTTTAAATTACCCTAATCCCTTGAATTTGCAGAGACGTAATTTCAGTAATATATGACTCTAGTGATTTGTCAAGGCCACCTGGAATATTTTCCATCTCTCTACTGTCTGCAGCACACTGATAGCAGGATGTCCATGTAAAAAGCCCCATCGTGAATGTAAATGGAGCTCTTTGTCTTAACTGCGCTGAGAGGGAAATTGCCCATGCTCTTAGATCCATATTCAACACGACACTATTTCAATGGGCTCTTTTATTTTACTAGTGTTCAGCTGAAGAATTCAGCTATAGCTAGGCCCTCTTCCATCTTGATTTTTATTCTGTTGCCAGATGAATACAGTCTTAAGCTTTTGATCATCAGCCTGTTTTCTCGCCTTAAGGGCCACAGATTCCATTCAGTTAGTATGCAGATTAAATTTTGCTCATTTTATTACAGAAGCTACAATGTGATGTCCCACACAATAACATTATTAGGGATGCAAGTGTAGTACAACCTGATCGATTCAATTCAGTTTTATTTCTACAGTGTTTTTGTGCTCATGTGCAGCTTTATAGTAAGCATTGCAGTACAGAAAATAAAATAATGCAAAATATATGTTTTTTAAATAATAAAATATTTCAAATAATAAAAATATTTATAATTATTGCCTAGTGCGCACATTAAAGGCAATGAAAAAGTAACAAAGACTTTTCGACTAAATCAGTTTGGTGGGCCATTTCTTTTCTGTCTTTACACACTGTGAACTAGTAAATTTGACCTTACACCTACAGCCTACACATTGATCAGACTGGGTCAGGTCAGCTTCTGTCTGTTTATCAATCAGCGTGCCATGTCAATACACCAATCTCGTAGTAGAGCAGAGAAAGCATGATAAGATGACTGAAAGACTTAAGGCGGTTCGGGAACTGATATGAAGTAGTTGACCTCTGCCATGTAAGGAGAAAGTAGTGGCAGCCAGGACAGGGAGGTATCAGTTTTACATGCATGACATCATTCTCATTCTCTTGCCACTTTTTAGCACAGGAAAACATGACGCTACTTCTTCAGTAAAAGTCAAAGCTGTTAAAACACAGTGAAGTATAGGACAATAAGATGTAGAGCTTCTTTGTTTTTGTAAAATGTTTTATGAATGCATTACATTTTTGGTCTTCAAATATAATCACAGACTGTTGAATTTATTAATTTCTTATGAATAAATTCGCCCATAGAAAGAATATCTTTAACAAAAAGCTAATCGTTTTTCCTCGACAGCAATGAGCCTAAATGTTAAAGATATAGCTTTTTTCCTTAGTTAGGATTGCTTAGTTTTCCTACTAAATAGACACTTTACTTATTTCACATTTGTTTTCTCTAGAGTTTCATAAGATATCTTCAAAACATTGTCACACACTGTGCTAGGTTGGAAAGTCTGCAATCAAAGTAATATTTTAATATGAACGTAAATATTTGTTATTAAACCTTTTCAAGGCCAAATTCTCTAAACTACTCTAGCCACAGAAATTTTATAGCTCTGGGCTTTTACCTTTTTGCAGTGATTGTCTCATTTCTGTCCATTTTATTTGTCCTAAAACAATTTAGATAAACTGAAGACAAACATGTAAAGAATTGGAACGATGCAAACTGGCAAAAGCTCTGTACAAATAAATTGAATTTAATTAAACTTAAATGTATCTGAGGTCTCTATCAAGTCTCCTGATCTGTGAAAGAGCAACGTTTTATGAGCTATAAATGTCTCAAGGAAAATTTTAAATAGGGCGAACTATACAAAACTATGTACATTGATTGATTTAAGCAACCGCAGTATGTTGTGTCACAATGTTCTCGAACTCTTTGGTTGTACTACACTTGTACGAGCATGTGCGTATGTTCAGTTTGTTGCCAATCTTTCTCTCTCTCTCTGCTGATCCAGGTGAAATAGAACTCGAGGCCTGGTATCTCAGCTGCTCTGTGGCCATACTTGGCCAGCGTCTCTGACTCCCAGGGTCTTATCTCTTGCTTGGCCGCCCCCCTCCCCCTTACACTGATCGTCTGTCTGTCAGTGGCTTAGCTGCTAGCCTGTATCAGAGCACACATGGGAAGAGAGCTAGGCCGGCACTTACCACCCAGTCAGGCCACAGGCTATCAGAGAACAGTTGGGCTGAAAAGATTCCTGGGAAGGCAAACAGCAGGGCCTCTCTCTCACTGACAGTCTGTCATTTCTGTTACAATGTCACAGTAGATTTCTTTATCTCTATATTTTGTCAGAACTGTTCTCAGACATTTTCTTTTTATGGCTCTTTAGCTACTTATATTGACACCAAAAGTAAAGAAAAAAGGGGTGGAATAGGATCGCAGATCTAACCGCTGTGCCACAGCTCCAGTTTGTGGACCTCACATACACGTATAGTCTGCAGTATGTAAATCCTGATGAATAAGTTTGTCAGTTACTCTCAGGTACAACAGTATCTCTTTACTAAACGAATGTTTACACTTTGTTTCTCTGCATATTTGGGAACTAATTATATGTTCAGAAGAGGGAAACCAAAAGATTTGGCTTACCTAAAGAAATTGTTATTTGTTATGCTACATAGGCTAAAGAATTCTTGCTAACCAAAAACCACACAAATGCAGACAAGGGATATCTGTGCACTTCTAACATAAGTTCATTGTGCAGTTAAGAGAGACTGCATTTAGAGTCCATTAGTTAAAGAGCAACGCTTTCTAAAGAAGTGCCTTCATTGTACGGTGCATTGCATAAACACCAATGCAGTTGCAAGCTGACGTTTATGTAAGAGCATATCTATATTTTAAAATGGCTTTCGTGCAGAATGGAGGAAGTAAAAATCGTCACAGCAGTCATGTTCGGATTCTCTCTGGAGCATGGATGCTAACTGTAACATTCTGCACTCCCATGGATCTCTACTTTCTCGAGCCGTGTCTCATCAGGCAGTCTTGTACCACAAAAAAGAGTCTGTGGTTTGAACTCTTTGCAAAGTGGATTCTTTCATTTAGCCCAGCCCATAATGAAATGAAAAGAATAGTTTGACTTGCCAAATACATGAAGGGTAACTTTGTGACTGTTTTCTGAAATTGTATGGTACTCTGCAATTGCATTTTGTCTTCAAGGGCCCGGAGAAAAATGCATCATAAGGGTAAAGCATTTTATTTCAATACAGATTTTGTTTTACATTTCAAGCAAATGAAAAACTCTTCTTCTGTTGCCTGATTTCTTTCACTGAATGTCTTTTTTATCTGCTACGCTGTCTATGTTTATCTGCTTAGAGATTATTGTGCATCAGTCTTTCTATAAAAAATCTCATCAGTTCACAACCTTTCCCAGTTTATGAGTCATTGGCATCCAGGCTGCCTGGATTGCATAAAGCTTTTACATAATGGAGTATTGTAGAACAGTGAGAGTGAAACGGATTGAAATGTCAAAGGGGAAGAGCATAGTATCAAATATTTATTGTAAGCCATTCTAAAGTTTTTCTGTAAAAAGTAAAAGTATTGCACAGGTCAGGTAGATGTAATCATTCAGAGTCCACTGTGACAGCTGAAGCGTTACAAATAGGGATTTTTTTATGTATTTGAGCGCAGATTATCTTAGTCATCATAAGTGTTTTGCCACAGAAAATATGGCTTTTTGTCATCTCAGGGTCATGTATTGGTGTGCCTATGCGTATTAATGCATTGCATCTTTAATATACTCATGTTTCCTGAGGAGGGAAATCTCTATTAATCTCCACTGTTTATCATATGTGAATTGAGAAACATCAAAAGGCTGCTATGCCAGTTAACACAGCTCGCAGGGTGGCTCTGGGCAAAGTGGGGGTAGTTTTGGGGATGGGCTAGCACTTCTCAGTGCTTTAGAGGGATAAGTTATCTCTGGCGATGAGTCTCTTTCTCTCTCTGCTGATGGACAGCCATGCAAAGAGAGCCAAGAACACATGCCATCACTTCAGAAAACAGGTCCAGAAGAATGCTTTCATGCAAACATCTAGAGATCACACTAAGTGTGAGCGTGTATAAAGCTGTTATCTTGTACATCTGTGAGTTTATGAGTGTGAGAAAATGGGTGAGAAAAAGAGAAGAAAGGAAAGTCAGTAATTCAAACAATGTGATTTACATGAAAAGGTTATGCATGTATGTTTAATTTATTGACAGAGTTGTTAAAGAAAGACTTCAGGGGCCAGATCTGTATATGTTGGTGCAAAAAGCTTTCCCAGTGAAATCATATAGTAATTTCACATTATATGACCTGTGGAAAAACAAAAATTCAAAGCTGACTTTTGTGTCAAGACAGTCTGCCGTACATTGACATACTGTCATAATGAATTTAGTGATAACATTATTTTAGACTCACATTTCTTTTTTTTTTGTCTTGATGGAAATGTTGAGTGAGCTTGTGTGGGCTCTACTGTGGATTTGATGTCAAAGATGATTACCCATCAGTCACAGACTCTGATATTTTGGTGTTGAGCTTGGCTAGGGTGAAGTTGGCCATCTTAATTCAAAATTAAACAGCATTTACAACACATTCTTTTGTAATTTGACACATTTCTCTGCAAAACTAAATATTCAATGAGAAAGAAATTAGGGCAAGACTTGATTTGGGAATTAATTGGCTTGTGAAAAGTGTGCGTTACACACCAGTATGGAGCCAGACCTGAATGCCAGTTTGCAGGTCTATAGCCCATAAAAAAAACAGCCACTTTTGAGAAGATTTTTAACTAGAAAATATGAGCTAAATCTAAGCTGAATCTCCATCAGGCATGATTTCCCTCTTAAGTGTCCTTTTATTGTAGCTAACTTTTTTGCAGATTAAATTTTGTGTGTAAGACTGTTCTTCAGATAAATCCATCTTGTTCCCATCTTGCTGCTGAAAGTTGAGTTGAGCTAAATGTTGAACCTTTTTAATAATAAAGTGCTTCAATTATTAAAATGTTTAATTGATTCTCTTTCAAAGACATTTGGATTAAACTAATGGCAAACAGTTCTATTACTTTTATTGTACCAAAGTCCCAGATTAGCCACAATTAACACGAACAAACATTTCCCCACCCAGCACAGTGGTCTCTCCACATGAAATGGATCTAACTGTTCAGAGAGGGTCATCGCTTTATCCTTGAGAAACTGAGAATCCATTCATCGGCTCGGCTTGGAAACCTGACTGACGCAAATGGATCACTGGGAATATGAGTGTCCCAGCAGTAATTATGTTACAACGCTGCTACCGCACACGGCCAGAGGGTTTGGGGGTGGGTGGTGGTGAAGAGAATAGTGATACTTCTCTTGTTTCATTACAAGTTTTTTCCCCTCCCGTTTGTCCTTTTTCAATGCCTGTCATATTCACACACACAAATCATGTAGAAGCAGTACCTACTTTACCTCAGACATGACATTTATGTGCTGAAGAGTGAAATTCACCGTTGTTATAACACACCTAAGAACGTGCAGTCAAAGGGTAGTTTTAGGTGAGGCTTGTTGCGTTTCATTACCTCATGACCAAATTTTTCTTGTCATTTTGTTTTTGCCCCAAAATATTTTGTAATGGTTGAAAGAACATGATGTAATGGATGATTAAGGAACAAACAGTAGTGGGAACAAGAGCCATATTGAAGTTTCCTCCATGGCTTTTTCAGTACGGCCCCCAAGGCATCTTCTCTAGTCAAAGTCACCTTGTAAAGTCCACCCCTTTCCCAGCTCTCGACCTTGCTTAAATCCCTGATTGATTGTGGGCACGTCTAATGTACGCTTGGCATTTTCTTACTGTGCATGTAACATATATTTTATTGCTTTTATAAATTGAAAATGTGAATAGTCTTGCTCACTATCTCTGAATTGGTGACTCTTCCAATCATCCCCTGCTGTTATCGCTACTGTACAAAGCCCTTAAGAAATTGGTCTGATCCTGGGAGAGTTTAGATGTGGTGTTAGCATTTTGGAGGTGAGAAGTTGCTATTTCTTCCTCACCTCTCCGCTTCTGACACCAGGCAGTGCTGTTATAGTTATGCGCAAACAGGACGGAAGATCGTCTCGACTGGCATTGATCTAGCCGGGGAATATAGCACGGTCAGAGGAGAGTTGTTGGACGGAGTGTGCAGTCATTAGCAGAGATGAACCACCCAATGACTGCGTGCTCAGCAGTATCATAGAGCTACCCATCAAACAAAGAGTATATAAACATCCATATCACACAAACACACACACACCTAAATCCATGCTACTGGTAGTTCTACATCTCTTACACATATCCTAAATAAATAACAAATTACAGAATCTGATTTAGAGATAATGAGAGAAATCAGAAACGGCTAAATTACACTGTAAACATTGGCAGAGATTCAATGCTACCTGGAGTGTATTGCATAGCATAAGATTGATGTGACAGCATATGCTAGGGAATGTTTTTGTTTTTGTTAAGGCCTTTGTTTTGTTATTATTTCACTGCACTTCACGTTTCTTAGAAAAGCACTTCCATGTCCAAATAAAGCTTTATGAATGCAGAAATACGCATATCACATGCATAGCAACCTTGCACTCTAGGGATATGTCTTATGATTATGTTTCCTAAATTTTAAAGTTGGAAAATATTCAGCCAGTCAGTTTTGAGAAACAAAACTTATTTTTAATCACATCCTTCCTTTTTCATTACGCAGTGCTAGCATTTCCTTTAAGCATTACATCAGTTTTCTGAATGACAACATGAGGTTCTAAATTAGTAACGTGGACGTCAGTCACTGCAGAGCCCAAACCCTGGCTTTCTGCTTTTTACTTTCTGCCGATAAATCATGAAACCTTTCAGGTTGCCCCTAAATTACTTAAATTTCTCTGAGGCTGTAAAAGATTTTATATAAAATTTTTCTTTTTCTTTTCTCCTGAAGCGTTATCTGCACAGCCAGCCCTATTCTTTTATTCTATTCTCTTATTATATTTTGCATAATGAAATGCTGAAATATAAATGTAAAAAATCCTCTCGTTCATGTCTGCGTAAGATTCCTCATATTTCAGTCTATCCTCCAGGGCTCTTTTTTGTTGACATGTACATATGTACCATTTTCCTGAAACAGTGCTCATATCCTGATCAACTCATTTGTCCTGCCGCGAAACATCACCTAAAGCCATGTTTTAAAAGGAAGTTAACATGGTGTGAAAAGTTTGTTACGATCGAATGCGTGCAAGCCTTTTCGCGTTATTCCATCTGCACTTGCACGCGCTCCCTCTCTGTGCCTCATTTTCACTCATTTCTTCACGCACACCCCTTTGCTAGATCTTATTAATTATATCTCATTAGTTGCCTTGGAAACTGAGGTGAGGGAATGAAGAGTGGAGAGAGGAATCTGAGAGACTTAACAAGGCAAAGAATGAGAAGATGAGAGTCGGAGAGAGAAAGGAAGAACAAAAAAGCAGAAAAAGTGCTAGCTGGAAGAGAGGAAAGTGGTATTGTAAGATTAGCATCTGGAGACATCAACAGCCGTGGAGTTGCCGGGGCTGGACTCTTTACGCTGGGCTGCTGGAGAGCAAGATAAGCCTACACTCACAAAGGCAGCCGGCGTAGCTACAGACACCAGTACGCCTCATCCAGACCAGAGCCGCCACATCTGCAGGTACACAGCCACCCTTAAGAGCCCAAGAACAAAAGCCCTGGCTCTCCTTCCTCCCCTTTTCCCCTTTGTTGTCAACGCTTTTGAAAAATTAACCTTAAAGTCCTACCACCAACCCTCTACTGCAACACCACATTTACTGAAGGCAAATTAGTCCTTTTGTCTTTATAATACAATGAACGTTCGTAGACTGGTTATTTATTTTTTAACTTCTACACATTCTGCAGTTCACATCTACCGTGTATCTGTCCGTTTTACAGCTTCGTCCTTTTTTGGTGTGATATCAAATGGTGATTCATAGTTATGTAAGCTGGGAAGATTTGAGCTCCTTATCAGTGGAGGCCAAAAAAAGGAAAGCCTGATGTTACTTGTAAAAAAGCAGAAAGAATGGAAAAAGTAGAAAGTGAGTGAGAGCCCGGAAGAGTAGTCGCCTGTGAAATGGCCCTGGTAATAAGCATGGGGGGAGAATACACAGGAGATGGACTTGTGTAGTTGTTTAGTCTTCAACACACAGGAAGATAACAAGAAGGATCAGAGCAGATGCTTGTCCCAATGTGTCTCTCTCTCTCTCCCTCTCTCTCTTTCCCGTCTCTCATCTCTTTCCCACCCTGTCTAGCTTTGTCTCATGTTTATTGGTCATCTGAAGGGGTCTGAAAAACAGGAAGTTGAGGAGCAGGATGTAGAGAGTGCGCTCTGCCCATGGGTTGTTGTGGGACACTAGACCATCAGGGTGGCTGTGGACAGGGGGGATGTTGTTGTTTTTAAGTGCTGTTATTAGACTTCACTTTATACCTAAAGAATTGTTAAAGTAAAATAGGGAGGTTTTTGTTATGTTGATATTGTGTTGGTAAATACTTCAATTTGTGTTTCAAATATGTCAACGCCTTTATTAATAATTTAGTGAATCATCACCTATTCATACAAGGAACTGATTTAATTCAGATGTATTTGTACAATCATTAGATAAAACAAGGACTTAACAATATGATTTTTTTTCAGATTTTTTTCTGTCTGAGGCAGACCAGTATACATATTTTTTTCTTGCTAGAATTTTCACTTCAACTTGTTTTTTTATTTTTATTAAATGTTATTTTATTTAATGTTTTGTTTGCAAATACAACAAATAATTTTTACATTTAAACGATAGCTGGGCTAACCCTAACGATAGCTAAAATTATACAACAGCATACCTGCTACAAATGAATTCATACACTTTTGTTGAAAATTTTGACAATGCCTAATTAATGCTATGCAGCTAGATTACTTTACACTGTTTACATTTAAATAAACACCAGTAATGCTCTTTAAAAAAACAAACGTTTTAGGTTAGGTTGCCAAGCATAAAACCAGCCTACATGAACGCAAGGTGTCAGATGATATTTATTGTTGGTCATATGTATTTAACCCTGTTAATGTAGAGTACTTTAAGGTTCAGTATAGTGTGTGTAGTTTTTCATATGCCACCAGTGTTTGTAATAAGTTTTCAATACAGCTCAGGAAATCCTAGTTTTTACAGTTAAGGGATTATAGGATTACACTCTCCAAAATGATAGGTTTGTGTAAAGATGAGGTAGTAAAGGTTTGGCAGGCATGTAGTGTATGTGTGCGTTTAGTAATTACAGTGGGAATAGGACATGTTTTATTGAGTGTGAAAAGGCCTGACCCCAGTACCAGCCCTCCCACTCTCACATTGGCATGTTCCAGAGGGAGGGGAGAGAGAGAGAGAGAGAGAGAGAGGGAGAGAGGGAGAGAGGGAGAGAGAGAGAGAGAGAGGCCTACTCACTATCACAAGACCTGTTTTTCTCACACGCTCACACCCACTCACATATGCACACACACACACACACACACACACACACTGCAATCATTTACATTTATATAGACCTCTCATCATGGGATCATCTCACTTACAGTAGAGCAGTGCGAAGGACATGGGAGTTAACTTGTTTATAAGACAAGGGAGTGTCAGAATGTCAGGTGGGGCCTTTCCTTTTCTCATCTTCAGCTGTGTGCGATTATGTGCAATGATGATGCATGTTTCATATCTCACACTGGAAACTGAACCTACATTACATTACACAATAGAATGTTCCTAGAAGTTCAGTTTTTTTACTGATTCATTTACTGATTTTTTTTTTTGTGGTGTGTTTGTGCACCTGTGTGCATTCATGAGCAAGTGAAAGACCTGTGTACAGCAAGGTCAGGGTCATCACAGCGAGCACATGGACATGTCTCACTAGAGATCGGCTTGGTGTGCACATTCTGTGGGTCATGTACTCGTATTGATTTTCATGTCAGGTCCTAGCAGCCTGTCCTATAGAGACATATTCCCTGCTTATCGATCACACTGACTACAGATGTTTGGTAAGCACCTTTAAAAAATGCTGGACTGGTTTAAATCAAAGATAAAGAGTGCTGGTAACCAGGTGCGCTGCCTCAACTGCTTTGAATGCACCGCATTTGGAAAACATTACTGCAAATGGGTTATTATTTTATTACATATTTTACTGTTAGTGAATTAAACTGTACTGTTGCCATAAGTTACGTTACATGTAAGTTATTTTAATGTTCACTTGGCTTTAAGTTCACTGCCCTTCATTTTCTGGGTTAATAGCATGCAGTGATGTAATCGATGGTGGGTTCGGGCTGCTGGCCCAACAGATCACATGCATCCATCCTACTTTTCTGTGTGAAACCCTCTTCAGGGTTTTATCTTGTGACTTTTGAGCTTTTAAATAGCCACACTGACCCCAATCGCAAACTGTCACAGAGCAAAACTGAACAAGCCACATAGCTCCACTCCATAGATCTGTATGTGTTTGATAGATTATGAACGTGAGCAATACTTTTTCCCAGCTCTCTTAGTGGTGTGACACACTTTGATTGTCAATTTAACAATTTGCAGATTTTACAAACTTTTAACAGTTTACTCCACCGTTTAGAAACACATGGGAACACACTCTCTTTACATGCAGTGCACTGTGCATGCACACTTCTCAGCTTCTCAAAAGAGAGAGAGGGCTTTTTTACGATTATAAAATTGCAATCTGAGAAAAACAGATATATTTTTATTTTTTCTGAATCTACCTACATGTTATAGTGGGGAAAAAATCCCACTAAATCATATGCTAAATTTCAGTCTTTGAAAGACCTTCTTAATCCCACTTTAAAATTTGTTTTCCTGTACCTGAATGATTTAAGGGAGTAAAGGTGGGGTCTGGGTGTTGGAGAGATGCCTAAAGTCTTATAAATGGAATGAGTCCTAAGCAGCTGTTTATATATCATTAGCGTTGTGATTGACATCTTTAAATGAGTATACTGAACTTTAATTCACTCTATAAATACTGAACTCTATAATATACTCTATAAAGACCAACCTTCATATTTGTCATGACAAGTGGAATGTATAGGGCTGGTTGAAGGTGTGATTTGCACGTACACATTATGTCTATTCACTGTGAAAAGTAAAAGAAGCAGTGTTTCTGTCAGATACAATTAGATAATTCTTTCAGTTGAATGTGAATGTAGTAGATAAGCCGTGTACAATATATCATTAACCCTGTCAGTATAGCAAGATAATTAGAGAACAGGGTGTTTGTTATAAACCAGCATATACTAGGCATCCATCAGACCAAAAGAAATATATGTAATGTAATATTCTTACTCAGTCATATAAGAAAGTTGTATTCATGGCACCTACTGCAGTAAATCAACATTCAATCAAAGTTTCTGTATGTACTGTATAGAGCCTGAAGGCGCCCAAGACACTTGAAGCTCTTTAAGGAAGTGTTGATTTTGCCTGATGGCTTTTCAAGATCTGTCAAAGCAAAAGCTCATAGACATGAGAGAAACCAGGCCATGTGACACGGGGCCAAATGACATCCTTCCTCATCTCTCTCGATGCAAGACACTAGCACTCCACAAGGTTGCCAGATCTTGTCAGAAAACACACATGGACACGGCCAGCAAAACTCACGAGTCGCACTGTAACTAAAGTCCCGTTGCGTGTGTGATGCAGGACTGCAGCTTGCCTGTGTCTGTTAACTTGACAGAAATGTCATGACACAATGCATTACGCTTTCAGACCTGCAGTCTCTGTGACGGCCATGACAGCTCACAAATAGGATTTAGAGCAACAAGACTGTATACATGTAATTATGTTGTGCTATGTTTGGATAAGCAGAACAACATTGTTTTGTGCACACAAACACAGATAAGGCCCTCAACTTCCACCATGTAAATTTTTAATCCAGGATCTTGTAAGCGTTGGATGGTTAATCCAAATGTTTTCACTGCAGTTTGAGCGATTAGAACAGAGAAGACACTGGTTGGTTTTAAGTTCTTATTTTGCAATTGTTCATTTGTTAAATTTAGAACATTAAGAAGGTATATGTGGGCTTAAAATCAGTATTCAGTCAGATATTTGGCGTATTATAAATTAATCATCATTCTGTAAATTCCATATCTACCTGTAAAATTCACTGTTTTAAAGATTAGGGTTTGAATATGCCCAGCGCACAATACAGGCAATATGCACATGTCGTGAGTGTGAACATTAAAGGAAGAGCACATTGTTTTTTCTTCCTGCTGGGGGATATGGTGACTGAGAAAGAACAGTGTCACTCTCATAGGCTTGGTGTGATGCGGTATAGGGAAATGTCTCGTTTTGCCTGCCTGTTGTAAGAGTTTCCTACTGCGGACAGACAGTGTGATCTCACTCCTAATAGAGACCTGCAGACACCTAAACACTTGTTTCTGTTCAGCCAGTAATTATAGCATTTATTTCCTGCGGGTCACTCGCAGCCATCCTGGTCATCAACTTCCACGTCTGGTGCAAGTTGTTGTCTTTTTGCTGGCATCGTACGACTACAAAGTGTGTCGCTCATTCCCGTTCTCTAGAGAAGAGAGTTTCTGCTCTCCCTCAGTGTGTCTTAGATGTGAGATGTGGTTGCATAGGCATTTTCTATTTACGTGATGGAGATGATGAATGCTTCCTCTGAGAGGTAGCTGGCTCTTTGTGGGCAGGTTAGCAAGGGGAGATAGGGACAGAAAAGAGAGAGGTGGCGATTCGCTGGCTCCCCGGAGGCAAAGTGTGCTCTGAACCCTCTTGGCTTGCCTTCCACGCTCTCTCTCACGTGTGAATTGCCTCATCTGGCCCAGAGGATTTAAACTAATGTCAGCCCGATACTGGGTGCACTCTTAATCATCTTAGGAGCAAGAGCTGGCAGCAGCCGGGGTTATGAGTGGAAGAATGAGGCCTGCTCACTGTCTCCTGAGACACAGTGCAGAGGCAGGGTGTGTGTGAGCTTGTGTCCTAGGTTGTGTCAGAAATGCAGACAGAGAGATATGTGGGAAGAAGGGAAATGAGTAAAGAAAACAGGACGAAATGACCGAAGAGACATTATGCACTGCTTGCATTCTAAAACCAGACAGATGACTTTATGACCGGCTTATTTGCGCCGTATCAACTTATCTGCTAAATCTTGCTTGCCTTCAAGCCTGAAGTAGCACACAAGTTTTTTGATTTTTTGATTTTCAACTACACAGATTGTGATGCTTTGGACAGAGTGAGAATTAATAAATAAAATGAAACTTAATTTTCTGTGCTGTGATAAATGCTATGTTGTAAATGAATTTATTGCTTTATTGAACGATAAGAGGAATAGTCTAATAAAAACAAAATCCAGAAAAGTTCATTTGGAAACGGTGAGAATTAGAAAATAAATGAAATGTTTTTTTGTGCTGTGATAAGTGCTATGTTGTTAATTAATTTGTTGTTTTATTTTCACCCAACTAAAGATTTGGAGAAAAGTCTAATATAAAGTTCATTCAGAAAGTAAAATGAAATATGGGAATAATAAACTAGATTTGTGTGACAAATGCCTATGTCAGAATGTGTTACAGCAAGCATTAAATTTTCTTAACTTTTTGGTTGAGAAGAGCATCATTTTTGTGTCTTCTTCTTTTCTTTTCAATAAATAAGTCATAAAGCATGCCACAATGTTTTTATTTTTTAAGTTTGATAATGAATGTGAGAGGGCTGATCTCCAGCTGTTGAAGAGAAGCAGGTGGTAAGATAAGAAATCATTGTGGGTCTCATTCTTCGTTCCTTCCTGTATGTATCAGGCGGAGGAATACAGCACATTCCGCTGCTTTCATCTGCATTAGACCTCCTTGAGTTTTCTTGTTTGTAACATCTGTCTTTTGGTTTTTCTTTTTCTCCCCTCTCTCTTCACAGATCGTGGACACCTCAAGAGAAAGACCCAGAAAGAAAGAGAGTGAGAGAGAGAGACCGACTCGAAAAGAATAAGCGGAGTACAATGTGCTAGGGGAGTAAAGAGAGACAAACTCAGTGTTTTTCTGATATTCTCGGGGTGTCAGAGAGACCAAGCAAGACGGCAAGATGGGACGGAAGAAGATCCAGATCACAAGGATAATGGACGAGAGGAACCGTCAGGTCAGTAGCTTCTCTACTCATCATTTTCCCTTTTCCTACATTGCCACAGTTGGATTAACTAATGGGCTGTGTCTCAAAACCTACTGTGATGCCTAATTTTGGCACATTTTTTGGGCACCATATGTACTTTTGAAATGTTTGAGCTTGTGTTGTTGATGCTCAAAAATGTAGTCTAGGAATGCAGCGCACTAGGTTTTAAGACATCTCAAAGTATATTTTTATGATTTCATTTGACACAGAGTAAAAAACTTGTACCTCAACAAAGCGCCACATTGCTATTATGTGCTGTTTTGAGCTATTTTATGTTTTATTATATGTAGCTCATGTAGGTTGTTGTATTAAGGAAAGAATATGTGCCTCTAGATTTTATTAAATTTTAAATCTCTTCATGACGACATAGACCATGTCAAACAAAATGGGCCTAAAAGACTGTTTGATTATTGCTTGAGCCATCTGTTCATTGGCTAAACATGTTGTCCCAGCATTCCTGGATAGACACACAGAAAGAGCCATAAAACGAGACTAAGACACATTTCCAGCCATATTTACAGACGCGGCTCCCACACACCACCCTGCAATTTTGCTCCGGAGAAGCTGATGAGACAGCCAGAGTCAGTGAGAGCCAGTCAGTGTGGCAGCAACATGGAGCAGGGGGTGACCAGGGCGAGCCGGGGTGACTATGGCCTCTCCCTTTTCTCTCTCTCTGTACACTGGTGGGCTTGTGCTGGGGCCCAACAGGGGCCGTCTCTCCTTGCGGTTACAGCTGCTTGGTAGTAATTAGGAGCAGCCACTGTACCACAGCACCCTCTCATTACAGGGAGGGACACGCGGGGCCCAGTCTCTCTCGTTCTCTCTCTCTGTGTCTCTCGCTCTATTTCCCTCGCCTTACCCCAGAAAGTGGCGATGCTCTGGCCAGCGACAGAGACAGACTGGAATTCACCCTTGTCTACCCACGCTAAATATAAATAACACAACACAGCCCAGTCTGGTCGCTTTCTATGACACAGACATTACTTCCTTTTACTGTACCAAGTATGAAGATGCATGTACAAAATGGTTGTGGGGCATGTAGAGTTTCACTTGAAGGTACATGACATGCATAATATGTATTTGATTGAAGTCACTCAATTTTCCACGTTTAACGATTTGATAACGGAAACAGTATGCGTCTGTCCACGTCTCTCCAGCTATACTGGATGCACCCATTCACACCCGCTCAAAATATCATTTGCACTGTCTCATTGGTGAAATAACTTTCTTGCCATGCTCACGGAAAGCTAATTGAGGTTTTGCTCACTCTCCTGAGGGTGATAACATAACAGCACATGCCCTCCTCCCTCTTTGCCCCCAGTTCTCCTCCCACCTCTCTGACAGTTACTGTGGAGGTAGCAGTTCAGCTGGGTGAGAAACTCGAATTTACAGGACAGGCCAATTATCAGCATAACACCAGGTCCTGGGTGGGATCCAAATAGGAAGGCAGGCAAAGAGAAGATGTCTACTAGAAACATCAGCATCTGCACTATCTGCCCCAGCTTACGACATCAGCAAAAAGAGGCAAAAGAAAGTATGAGAGAAAGAATCAAGAGAAAACAAGAAAGTTATACTGTAAAATCACTTTGTGACTGGCTGTTGATCTAATGCTGTGTATTCAATCAATAGTTTACACCAAAAATGTTGTTTTTTCATTATTTACTTCTTGTAGATTACTAACGTTTATATTAATTATGCTTATGTCAATTTGGACAGTGTAACACAAAAGAAGATAATTTTTAAGAAATGATATTTAGCAGTGGCAATTCATAGTGATCAGGGGCTGCAAAGATCTAAAAAAGGCAAAAAAACACCATGAAAGTAGATCACATGTCATGTGCTTTGCATAAAGCTTTCTATAAAATTTCTACTTTTGTGTTACACAATAAAATACTTAGCCTCAGGTCTGTTACACAAACAGGCTAAGTAAATAATTTAAAAATTCATTTTTGGTTGAACTGTTCCTTTAAGGTTGTTTTCACGACTTGTGATTCACAGCTCCAAATGATCACGACACCGCTCTTTCAGAGCATTTTTTCTTTTCTGTTGTTATTAGCGTATACACACAAGCTCAAGAGACAATACACCGCCTGGTAATTAATAGCGCTCTTGTCCGGCAGAATTTGAATTTCACAGCTCTCATCGGAGAGAGCGGTTATCAGTGGCACACAGGCTCGACTGTGAGTGTGGCACGGCTTGCTCAGCAGAGAGTTCTCAAGGAAGATCTAAGACATAAACCCTTCAGACTCCTTTATTAAAGAGCTTGCGCAAAGTTCTTCCCCCCACAAGCATGAACCCGGTCTCTTGTTTGCTCTAGGGTGCTCTTCTCACCCAGGGGAGATGGCCATTAGCATACTGGGTCTGTTGAAAGAAGACAATTAAAATCCTTATGTGTGCGGCTGTGCCCGGAGCTATCTTTATTCATTGCATTAGAATGAGAGAATGCCTTAAGTGGCCTAATTAAATACAGTGGCAATACTGCACGCCGCACAAGTTTCAGCAGGGGCGTCTCGTATCATTATTAGGAAGGTTCTGGAAAGCCTGTTGACCTATCAGGATTTATTTAGGAGAGCATAGCAGGGGTTAGGAGGTCTGCGGTTGCGTTATCTATCAGAACAATAGCAAGCTGTAGGGCGCTCATTGTGCCGTTTCTGCACATATTTAACAACATTTTTCACCTCAGAGGGGTTTTGGGAGATCTCAGGGTGCATTTTCTGCTCTTCGATCGATTCGCCAACAATTTCGCGCAACCCAAGGCACAACGGGCATCGACCCGAGCATTGATTGAGTCCCGTCAGTGAAAGAAAGAGGTGAGAAAGATGCATTATTTTATAAGAATGCAGAACATCTTTGCTTATATTCAGCATTGCTCTCACACTTTATGAAATATAGAAGAGCTGAAGGTCCTGTCATGCATGCAGCCCTTTCCTCCTGCAGCTTTCCACCAAAAACCCCTTAAGTGCGGCCTGTAGGAGAATGTGGGGGGAGGAAGGAATGACAGCGAAAGGAGAAGAAGAGGAGAAGCTTCAGCGAGCCTCACTGAACAGCTCAGGCTGACATGCTAATTGCAAAGCTGTGTAAGGAGGGTGACTGCCATAATAGCACAGGAGGACAGAATGATCCTGAACCCCCCTCCCTCTAGTTCCCCACCTGTCCATCGTCCACTCGGTACAATCTCAGATTTTCTCTGAGCCTATAATTATTTGTCCTGATAATGTCGTACACCTGTCTCATTTGCAGCACATATGATAGTGCTGGTAAGATGCATTTCAATTACTAACAGAAGTAAAACAGTGAAAAAAAAACTTTAAATTATGGTGGAGTCTCAAAGGACCCTAATGAGTACAGCCTATCTGTGTAGGAACAGCATCACTGCATTGTGGCTCTGATTGTGTTGTGACAGCACTTTGATTTATGAATGATGGAAAGTATTATTGTGAACACTAAAATAAAGACCCAAGGGAACAGTTCTGCAGAAGCACGCAGACGAGACCGCTCCTTGTTAAGAAGAGAGAGAGGAGTTGTTGGACGTGATTATATCAGGTACCTCTTGCCTTTGTTTCCGTACAGTCGACATGCTCTCTCACAGCTGCGTTTGTGCGCGAGTGTGTCTTTGTGTGCGTGTGTGTGTTTGGACCTCTGCGCCTAACGACGTCCGCCGTACGCCATTAAGCAGGCTCACTAGGGGTAATTACCCAAGTCATTAAAAGTTTGATGATTTCACTGCTGGGCGGAGTGTCTCCCGCCCTTTCTTTGGCTTACTTTTGCTTCCGTATGTCACATGTTCTTGAGCACGGAGCTTCTCTCTTCCCTTCATCCCTCTTATTTTTTTTTAGCTCATCCCTCCATTTTAACAGTGCTCACTCTCTCCTAAAAGGTTTTGAGCCAACACCATTATTCTTTAATGATTGAAAACATGGTTCAGAAACTAGGTAGCGAGAAAAGGTTTTAGTAAAAAGATGTGGAGTTCACTCGGTGTGGCCTTTCCATTATTAGGTGTCTTTAAATGATAGACAGTAATTGCTGCTAAAGTGGATTATTCGAAGCAAAGGGAGTTTTGTTTTTGGTTTAACTACATTAGAGTGTAGCTGTAGAATTGTAAGGGGAAATAGTGTGGGTGGTTTTCTGTCTGTAATTCATGTCTGATGACAACAACAATGAAATGCTCCAAACAATGAAAACTCCACCCACCTCCCTCCAGTTATTCATCACAGTGGTGGAACGTCAACACAGAACGAAAAAATGTTAGTAATGCGCATGATCTTTATATCCAAAAGAATGTGGTTGTTGATATCTTTTCCTGTCGAGCCTGTTGGCCTCATCATCCACTGCAGAAATCACACATGAAGGAGTAGTTAGATTTTTTCTAGCTTGTTCTGTCTTAATTGCTTTGATAACTGGACAGAATATAGGAGGCCAATTATATCAGGTGAAGTTCATGTTGTGAATGAGGGCAAGAGATAAATGCTTAGAGATCAGTTTAATTACAAGGTCACACCAGCTCAGCCACAGCTGGCTGGCCTAGCCCTCTGGGTACTTGAAAGCTCAGAACCCAACAGTGAACTCTGGACCCGGGGCTTCCTTTGTGTCCTGTGAAAGCTGATCCAGCCGGACAGGAGGGAGGGACCGCTGCCTGTCTCCCAGGCCTGAGTGCTCTTTGCTGAGAAGCAGAAGCCATGGGGCTTGGGTCACTCTGCCAGCTGGTGCTATGGCAGAGACTCTCTGGACCTCAAGAATCTCCTGCCGCTTGTTATCGAGATCATTGAAAATGACATGCTGGTTTCGTGATGTGTGAGCCCCCACTTCTTGCCACACTCTCTGTTTGATAGCAGAGACATCACCTCCAATGTCTGAGAGCATTACAGACCCGTATGGCTTGTTTTCATGTTGGGTTTTCTCCCTTAGGACAGTCGTTCATGAAACCGTTTGATTGACAAGCCCGGTCTGTTTTTTTTTGAGGAGAATGACACACACAAAGAAATGTACAGATATTGCCAAATAGCCAAAATAAATGAGTTCACTTCCTTATGGTTTTGCTCATCTTACCGCTATCCGCAATATGGAAAATTCTTCATGTGAATGCATTGCTCAACACTTTTCACCCACACGTATTGCCAATTTCCTCTTTTGTGGCAAGTTTTTTTTAACTTGCATCCTCATTTGCTTTGATTCAATGGCATCTTGAAATTCTAAGAAGCCACTACACCCAATGGCATACCAGTCAGCCTAATGCACTGGCAGTAGCAAGAGACTGAGAAAAGTAAGAGATAAAACACAGAAAAGATGATGGCTGAGCAGAATTAGTACCCCAGCGACTTACCTGATATGCTAAAAAAGTTGTGAAAAGGTCAGCATTCGTATTCCCTCTGTACAATTAGATGAGAAATGCTAATATAATTACAGGACGGCTAGGAAAGAATGACCTTATCAGAGACTGCCACAAGTTGGAGGGGTAAAGTTTGGAGCTCAAAACATGACTTATAATATCACTTCTTAGTGTTGCATTAAAGTTCCCTCAAGATTTGTTTGTGCTGATTGATTTAGGGATGGTTATTCTCAGCAATAGTCTTTTATGCAATTACCTTGTACAGGAGAGTGTAGCATTTGAAATTCATATTTTTATGACTCATATGACAATAAGTGGATCAGAAAATTACAGTAATGTAGATCTGGAACAGAAGTCTGAAATCAGTCACACCCCACCTTAGAACTGAACTGAGTGTGTGTTTCTCTGTGAACTAGTGGAAAAAACCCCTGCAGCCTCCCACGTGACCTCAGATCTCTCTGTGGCTTTCCACTGTCTTAGCATTGACCCGGGAGACTGGGGTTGTTGTTCAGGGACTCACCCACAAGCTCTCTTCTCAGTTAAGGCACTTATTTGTGGCGTTCTGGTACTGTGGCTGGTATTTTATGCTTAACTTACACATGACGATGACATTTGTCATCACTGCAGACACAGACGTGTATTGTGCTGCCCAAGGCAGTAAACCAGATCTTTTGATCTTTTTGATGATAAGTTAGGAAGTTTAACAAGCTTTTGTCTGTGTGTGTGTGTGTTACAACATGCGCACACTCTGCACTGAATTGCTTTGCAGCTGGAATAAATGGTTGCTCTGGGTCAGTAAGCAGCTACTCAGAGTGCCCTGAACAGCAGTGGGGTGGAACAATGTCACAGCACAAACCATACAGTGCCCGTCCCACAATAAAGGTGACATTTTCTTCTGCTGCCTCAGAGGTCAACTCCATACCAAACTATGCCACCTACTTGGACTATGGTTTCCACAGTATATCTTTTTTCCCCTCTATTAAGTTGCACAATTAAATCTGCCATTTATGGTAGGAAGGAACATTTAATGATGATATACTTGGAAAAGGCTTGTCAAGGGAGTGTGCCATGCCTTGTGTTTGCTCTGCAAGAGGAGTCTAATGACAACTGGGAGGGAGCTGCTCTCTGTGGCACTGGGAATTCGCCCCGCTGTCTGCCTGAGCTCAACTTACTACTCTCCCCGGACTGCTCAGGTATACAGTCCTGTTTCAGTGTCACACTCCATTCGCTTCTTCTTTTTGGATAATGAAAGGCGCTATGTTTTATTGCCCCATGTCATTGTGTCTATTTAGATGAACGTGTGTATCTACATAGCGTATGTCCTGTGCAGATTTGATTAGGCTCGTAATTGAACACTTATTTGGGTCGTATTAAAGGGGCGTCATGCAGTGTGACATGTTGTACTTTGTTGAATACTGTTTTAACCTGCGCTTATTGATTTTAAACAATATTTTTTAAGCAATTACATTACATTACATTACATTTTTTACATTACATGTAAAAAAATTTTTTACATTTGTTTTATAAGATTTGTCAAATATTTGTACAAAATTTGTCAAATATTTATTCTTATTCAGTCTTATACCTTTTCATCAATATATAAAGGTAAAATGCTGTTTTCAGAATTGTACATAACAGTCCAGTATTCATCATAAATTTGCTCATGAAATTTTAAATTAAATAACTAAGTAACTAAGTATAATAATTAAGTATTATTCCTTCTGGTTTGTACATTTTAATAAAAAAAACCCTACAAAATATGATCCATCCAAAGGATGACACATCCATGACGCATGTATATTTCCTTTTTTTAAATAGATAACTTTTGTATAGACTTTTTTGATGCCTGCACTAGGAATGTAGTGAAATGTAAACTGGTATTCCGGTAATAAAGAATTTATAGTTTGTCTGAAAATGCCATGTCCTTAACGCTGGGTTTGCCTATTTATTTTTAATTTTCAAATTTCAGTTTTAACCCATCTGTGTGTTGGGTGATCTATATTATAGGGTAAAATAGTACGTTTTAAAAAAGTTGAATACTACTATGTTTTTATGTGCATGAATGGAGTAACTAAAAAACGTTTTGTGTTCAGCTGAAAACACACTTGTAATTGTTGTAATCACCTGTAATGCAGAACATGCGAAGCTCACAGCTGGACCAAAAGCTGTATGGATTCAGAGATACAGTGCTCCTCATTGGATTATATTGCATTATGCCATTTGAAATGAGGGTTCTTGCAAGCTGTGACCAATTAAAGTTGAACAAAGCCAGCTCATCTGCTCAGCTCTGCTTAGTAGGTCAGTGAAATTGGCGGAAGTAATTGTACAGCTCTCCCTCTCACACACACAACGCTCTCCAACTTCTTTTCGCCTAAGGCACAGCTTTCCATGGCATCTCTGTAAGTTTTGCCATGTGCGCCACACGTCCTGCTCATCTTGAGTGTTCATATGCTCATCCACGATGTTATTCTTGACGCTTCTATATTATGGGAGTAAATCTGCTGCTAGATTCGCTGTACAACATTTGTTAAACATGAGAGCTGAACAAATGCATAATTTATTCTCATGCTTTTGAAGGATCCTGAATGAGCTTCTTGTGGATAATAGAGCACATGCTTGGCTTGTCTAGTTGTATAGCCCGATCAAAAGCAAATCGTGTTGTCGAGCGTAATGGCCGGTCATCTCATGAAAAGTCAGATTGTTAGGGGCGGGCACGCACAACCTGCAGAAGTGTACAGCTCGGCTTGTGTTACAGTGGTGGCCCTGCAGGAAGAGGCTGTCAGAGGATGCAGGCAGGAGTGATGGAGCCCGCTGTCTCCCTAATGGGCTGATTGCACAGGCTGTGGAGCCTCTGTTGTGTTTCTCTTACTGACCTTCTGTCTGACCTGCCATGACATCAGTGTGGCAGCTCCGCTGTCTGCCTGACTCATTATCTCACAGTAACATAGACCTGAAAAGATAGAGACCACTAAAACAATTAGACTTTATCAGATCCTGATGGATAATCCAAAACCATTGTTAGGGATTAACACACCACATTAGTGATTTTTTTTTTTAGCTTTCTATTAAATAAATGTTCCTGGGTTTGATACAACATAAGTTCTATAGATGAAACTGTGGCTTGATAAATGTCCATATGTTTATAAAATGAAATAAGAATTGGGTTGCTTAAACAGATGAAAATCTACCTAAATATAATGTATAATGTGAAGTATTTGTATACTCTGTGTCATTATTTTACTCTGTGATTTGGCAGGTAAATGTTCTAGTTTTCCCTGTTACCATTTTACCAAATATCTTCTTTGTTTCCTCTTTGTTTTTTACAGGTTACCTTCACAAAGCGAAAATTTGGCTTGATGAAGAAAGCGTATGAGCTGAGCGTATTGTGCGATTGTGAGATTGCCCTGATCATATTCAACAGCTCCAACAAACTCTTTCAGTATGCCAGCACTGACATGGACAAAGTCCTGCTTAAATACACAGAGTACAACGAGCCCCATGAGAGCAGAACCAACTCCGACATTGTGGAGGTGAGCAACCAGTTGTTAATTTTTTAAAACAATGATTTTACGTTTATATCATTAATAATGTTAATTCAGTTGGACAATTTGAGCATTGAGCACTACATAGGGACCCTGTGAATCAGAATTATGTCAGTGTCTGCCAAATATTTAGTCATTTCTGAATGTCTAGCACAGTCAGTTCATTAGTATTTGTGGGCTTGAATTAGTAATTATCTTCACATAAATGTTCAGCATGTGTGTTTTATAGTTCCATATGGAAAAAAAGCATTGTCTGGACAACACATAACGGTTTCCTTCTCATCCGAGTGTAGATAGGGTTCAGGACGTCTGCTGTCCCTGATAAGTCCGGCCACACTTACTGTAATGCCGCAACTGAAAATGGACCGCAGATCGTGACTCTTATCTGAACTCTTAACTGAGATGAGCACATGGGTCGGTAGAGCCATTTTCTTTGTTCACCATTAATGTGTGACACAATTTATCAGTGTGTAAAATATTCCATTTATATAATTCACATAAAATTGTTTGCTCATCATAAAGCCTTCCCAGCTGGCCATATGAGTGCTGTGCAAACCAAAAGCATACTACTATAGTGCTCAGCACACAGGAAACAGGATTTGCCAGGCACGCACTGTCCTCATTTGTCAAAGAAACATTCCTGTTTTATAGGCCAAGACCATCAGTGAGGGGGAACAAGAATGGATTAAATTCATTCTCTCTTGCGTTGTTAGGATTTTTATCCATTCACAATGCACTGTCCTGCAGCTAATGTACATGGGTAGTTGACAAATATATGTAAATGTGTCCTATGGTGTGACAGCAACTCCTAATAACTCTTAATAAAATTCAAATAGCATAAGAGACATTTATCTTTATTGTTAGAGGATGAGAGAGATTCATCATCAATTAGCTAGTTTAGTTCATTTACAGTACATTATATTTGTCAACCACCCACATGCAGTTTGGCAAATCTAGAAATAGTAATACTTAATTGCTTAGCAAGGCTTTATTAAACACAGTTCAGCTCATTGTGTGTAAAGAATTGTTTTTATTTTTATTAAAATAATTTTACTCTCTATGCACTACTGTACATAAATTAGCACCTGTTGTAAATCATAATTTGACACTACAGAGAAAGAAAAGTAAGAAAGAAACTACAGAAGAACTAGTGAGATGCACAAAAATACTAAGAACTTGTGCCAGTGCCTAAAAGTCTTTCACTTAAAAAAGCCTAAAACTGCATAAAAGGAGTCAGCTGGGCCAGGTAATCTTTTATTCATGCTGATGACACTGCTGGTGAATTACCTACATGGTAGAGTTGCAGAAGAATGCACAGCCATCCACAAGGCCTTAGCTCTCCATCAGTGGCCCATCTGCTCTTTTTTTTGCACCGAGTGGGACCTCACCTGCATGAAAAATGAATGGACACACACTTCTCTTATGTAACAGCCACCCCATGTCAGCTTTACCTCTTTACAACAGCTTTTAAAAGGGATGCCGTGCACTCTTTCTGTGGCTTTGTGACTTTCCCTCTGTGATTTAAAGAACAGCAAAAACATTCTCACGCAGTATTAAAGAGCATTTTTTACTGCTGTAGATTACCATTCAGTGGGTTTTGGAAGTGAAAAACTGTTAGTGCCATCCTTCAAATGTCTTGTAGAACACCGGCAAGCACATGTAGAGACATGTACGTCCACACAATCGCCATGTTGTCAGCAGATTTTCTTCTGTCGCTTGCTGAGGTGGAACGCAAGCTGGTGGCAATCTGAGTCTCAGCCAGTGCATGAAGGGACCCAACAAAACAGCCTTGTCTCTGCTTAGTGGGCCAGCATCTACTCATGGCTGAAGAGATAGCCCATAGCCAGCTCCTTTTTGTAACCATGATTCAGAAGTAAAGAAGCAGAGCAGAAATAAGCTATTCAGGCCTCTTTTCTCTTTTTCTTTTTTGCATTGTCGTATCGTGCTGGACAAACCAGTGGCAGAGATATGAGCCCTGGACTTCCATCAGTGGGGTTGGAAACTTTGATTCTGTCTGGAGGCAGTATAGTGGTATGACTCCATAGAGACACGATGTAAAGATCTGCGTAGGAGTTATACTGTACACTGATATAGCCAAAGGATATCAGCCTTCAGCAATATTGATTTTATCTGTAAAAACACTGGCCCGTGTTCTCATATTCTTCAGCGTGCCACTAGGAAAGAGGATACCATATTGAGATATTATTTATCAAACAGCATAGATAAGGAGGAAGTATCCCATAGTCCCTTTAAGACAAGTCAATCCAGTCTGTGACCATATTTGCAATGCAACCGGTCAGCTATTAGCTTTCTCCGCATTAGGCATGCAATACAGCTCTTATCTAATTGAATAAGAAAGAATGTTGTCTCTGAAACTGTTGACTAAGCTTATATTGTAGTGAAGTAATGTTAAGCAAATGCCAAGTGTGTAACTTTTTAGATGTTTACATTTTGAAATTCTGTTTGGTGGTACTAAAGGCACATATATGACAGACATTAAATCATCTTTAAAGCAGTGATATTAGTTGCTAGATGTTTCTACTGGACTACAGAATCTGACTGTTTCAGGCAGTGGGCCTCTAATAGATTTTGGCCTAACTCAGTCAATACCAAGGTTATATTTTCACAAAATGTTTTTTACATTAAAAATGTTGATTTAATATAGAAAACAATACATCACAAAAAATTACTATTTTTACAGACAGGGTCATAATTATTAAATGAATTACCAGCCCACTATTGCACCCTTTTTCTCTGTCCTGTCTTGGTAAAATGTGTTTCATCCAGGAGACACTAAGACTTAATTAAATAAATAAATTGCTTTACACGCCACACAAACAAAGACACGTTTTCTCATTTGTCTTTGCACCACCCTTTAGTGAAGCAATCATATCCTTTACTGCTTTTCTCATTTGGGCAGCATATATTTCCATTGCCAAAATCAAAAGCCACATTCCTGCTCGCCACCACCATCTGTAGATAAAGGCCTGGCCCTGCCATGTCAGGGGAACAGATGTATTGCTGTCCACAGATGGATGTGTGACTGGGGCACAGTGTGACATCAAAGCTTAAGGCTATGGACATTCTCTCAAGTCTGGCCCACAGTTGGTACCAAAGTACAACACTGAGATCGCTGCGCCTGAGCGAAGGGAAGCGTTTGCGTGTGTGTTATAGGTGTGTGCGCCTGCTGCACGGTGGTTCAACTTCAATAACACTCCAGGCGACAGGTGAAGCGTTGCGTAAAATCTCCCTTTGTGGATCCTGTCCACTTCTCTGTCTGATTAAAAGTGGCCACGATCCCATCTGTGTCTCCCTTTTCAAAGGCTGTGGGTCTGAAGCAAGCCCTTTTATTTACTGAGTAGCAGCACAGGATTGATGGAGCGTTTCCTCAGAGGTTACAGCACGTCCATTCAGCAGCTCGCAAGGGTCTGTAAGGACCACCAGTGTTCCACAGTATCAGGTCTCCAACAGCACACTTTGTCCTTGTTCTCACCTTTATCATTTCTCTAAGAATGTGAAGGGATTTGGAGATAAAAGACGTGTGATAGACCTCGGTCTGGAGATTGTGTTTAATAGCACATCCCCACAGATTTCACTTTTATTAGAGTGTGAATGTTCTCTGACCTTTAATGAAAGCACATGTTAGGATATGGATTATTTTTAAGGCATAATCTCTGTGTTTATGTTTATAGTAGAAAATGGTTAAAGGAGTGTTCATGAGTGTTCTCCGATAGCCACAGACAATAACGTTCCTCAGTATGTAAAAAAAAAAAAATAAATTGTGTTTACAGTATTGCAAAAAAGGTTGATACTAGTTTTTTAGGTTGGCTATACTTTCAAAACAGCATATATTTTATATGTATATGTGTTTACCTATAGCCCATAAACTTTCACAGTAACTATACTGTACACATATTTCTGCTTGTTTTTTATAGAAAGGGACAAAGTTTAACTTATATTGAACATTCCTTCTTTTTAATTTGATTTGTTATGGAATTTCCTCTTACCGTACGAAAAACTTAATTTCAGTTAATAAAAGAAAATAAAAGGTAGACAAACGTCTTTACAGTTATATTTTCTGAAGAAAGTCCTTACAGTTCTTGTTTTGTTTCAAATTGAATTCTATTTGTGCTCCAAATGAAAAAGCTGCTGCAGGTAATTAAAATAATGAAATCATCCTTTCTCTTGTTCCTCTCCAACAGAATGTAATGAAATCTTACAAAGTAGCCCGACTCTGGTATTCTGAATACAGGCCTCTCAGTGTACATATACGATTCCTTGAAATCAGATATCAGTTTCACAGCAGATATGTGCCATTTCCACCCGCCTCTCTTAGATGCTCTCAACAGCTTTACTAATATCAGTCCATTCTCATTAGTCCAAATTATCATGGTTTAAACACTGAATGACAGAAGAAGTGTTTGCATTCACGTGACAAATGCTTGGTTTGATTAGATGTACATGTATGACTTTTTCCACTTTCACCATGTTGCAAATAACCAAACTGGTGTGTGTTGGTGTGAATAGATGGCTGACCTTTTGTAATAAACTGGCTGTTGTCTGTGGTGTCATTTACGTGTACCTGGCTCAAATAGTAAGCAAATCAGGGAATGATTCAGGCAAATATTGTGTCTGCCTGCAGGCCTCTGTAAGAGGCTTACATTGTTGTGTGTGGTTTATAAAAGCAAATTTTTTCCCCTGAAGAATTATACAAAGAGCAGTTCAGTCGGTGTTGCGCTGAAATGTCAGTATTGTAAAGAATGTCCTAAGAAGAATAATGTAAGTTAGTACATTTTTAATATAACTGACCATGCAAAAAGTTTTACCCATAATGGTTACTTATACTTGTTGACTAAAATGTCTCAAAGGAATAAATTCAGTGTATGAAATACTGTTCTTTGCCTGTCTGAAAATATTATGGTTAATAATAAATACAAAATATAATTGGTTGAAAATATGTTATCGTCACTATTTGGATGTATAAACGATAATTTAGTGAGTTGAATGCTTTATATGTTGCCATGGAATAAAACAAAGACATTTTTATTGTAATGTAAATGTAATGTTGATATGGTGAACATCAAATGTTGCTATAGTGAAAAATACAGTTTTTGATAACAAAGGGTTAACTGACCCTTATACACAGTTTTTGAAAATTGCTGTGAAAAAGAAAATCATCTCTGCAAATTCTTCTGAGAATTACTGCCTGGCAAAGAAATAATCAAAAGTTTGCAGGATATGTAAATCTTGACCATTCCCAAATGTCAGCTTTTTGTCTGTGCCTTTTCCATGAGGTTCCAGTTTTGTTCCATCTGAATAACAGCATTGTTTTACCACAAGCACGGGACAAAACCAGTCACTCTTCCTTTAATCTGAACCCTTGAAGCTGTACCGTGCAATCGGCATATAAACGCCTTTAAACAGCCATGCAGCTGTATTAGATATGCTATGCATATTCATACAGAAACACTTCAGCTCGCTACAAGCTCACTTCACAGTTTCTATTGGTTGTAGAGAGGGAAGTAGTAAGGAACTGCTGTCTGGGGAAGAGAGGAAGGAAATGAGGCTATGTTGGACTGGGGGAGGGAGATATTTTTGATAAGGGACTCTTATTCATCATTCTGGCAGGGGGAGGGGGGTGGCAGGAGAGGATGGCTGATGTCATTCGGTCTGGGGATTTTTGGGACATTTACCACAACACATAACTCTGTGTTATATCTGTAATGTAGCCAAGTTAAGTCACTTACTGTTTTATCTGAGAACAAGCGCTACAACGCCTCCGCAAAAGTTTGCCAGTAAATACGCACACCTTGTCAGAAGATAATTGCATTTATTTATATAGCTACTGAGCTAAATTTTACTGTTTTGTTGGGAGCTTTGCATTGAATTGTTTGTTCTGTCAATCAAAGCTCACACGGTGATTAAGACCCGACTCTGTCTTAATGAATGCAAATTGGCACATCTGCTTCTGTGAGCTAGCTGGCCAGACTGTTCAATTAGCGTGATTGATCAATTATCCTCCTCCTGGTGATGTGAGGATAGAGGGAAAGTGGCGGAAAGGAAGAAAAGCAACAGTGCGGGAAGAAAAACATGGTGGAGAATGCTTCCAACCAAATCCCCTAAGCTTGCCTATTAAAATATGTTCTTTAGATTTGATTAGTTTAAATTGATAGTGATGAAATGATTTAAGTCATGCTTACACTTAAATGAAAAATTGACTCGGACAAAAGAAATTGAAATTTTGACGGAAAGCTAGGGGTGTTTTTAAAAAAATCCCACCATTCATTACATTATGAGCACAGATGTTGATGTGTAATTTCATTATATTGAGCTTGCCCATTTTTAAAGGAAATTGCCTTGTTTGTCTCTTTTTAGAAATAATGTTATGTCATTATGTGTTCTGTGTGTATTGACAGAATGGAACAAGCAAAATAAATTATCAGTGCACTTTCAGTGAACCTTTTCAGCCATGACTATATTCGCAATACAACATAACCTTAAGTGTCATTGTTTAATATAATCCACATTTTAAACACAACATTTTCTGCAAATATAATTTTATTATGCAGATTAATGCCATCTTTCTGTATGGAAATGTCTTTTTTGCATTTGTAGATTTTAGCCTGCTTCTTTTTAAAGAGAAACCTTAGTTGTCTCATATATGCTGTTAAAACCATGAAAATGACAAATATATCCCTCTACGAGCAGGCTTAGGTGGCAGTCCAATGAGAGTATTATTTATATGGCTCTGTTGATTAAGACTTAGCTGCTAAGCTTATTTTCCAAACCTCGTCTCGAAGGGGCTCGTCTGGGCTGTTTCAGCAACAGATCAGGTCTAGAGTGTCAGTATCTTTAATAGTGACATACCCTGATAATGGGGCCCTGCTAGCAGAAGGTTGGCATATTCAGCCCATGCGTCCTTCCTATCACGTTCAACTTATTCTGGTGTGGGAAAGCTTGACTGTACAGAGCTCAGTGTTGTAACCCCAACATATCTAATTGTTATCCAGATAAACAAACCAGGGATATGATCTAATAAAGATAATTGATCTCATTTTTAATTTGATAATTTCATTGTCCGTCTTTACAATAAAGTCACTTTCAGACCTTGCTTGGTTGTAATGCAGTGCTGGGGCAAAATTTTCAGCTGAAAGCAGAGGCATCTGAGTGAGATTTTTTTGGCAGACTTTGCACTAAAGTATCACTCACTCGCCACACACCTCACGCACTGGCACAGCCAACGACCCCTACAGTTCTGGACTATTAACCTAGTCTGTGAGGATTAATCTAAAAGGGGTCAGGGGCTTAATTTGCGTTTGATATGCACAGATGACAACACGAAAGAAAAGATTGCATTTTAATTGGCAAGCGCTTAACTTAGTGGCTTGACTTTGGGCTGGCCAGGGGCCAGATTGACTGTGTGATCTGCTAAAGCCGTGTTTGACATTTGAAAAGGCTGGAGGGGCATCCATGGTCAGTTAAACTACTCGGCACATCCTGGGTGGCTGGCTTTCTTAAAGAAACAAGCGTCTCGGCTTTTCATGAAATATATTGTGAGTGATGCCGTGGATTTTTAGGATTTAATTTTCAGATTATACAAAAAAGTTTACATTCCTTTGGGACTGTAACGCTTTGGACAGATCAGAATAAAATAAAAATGAAATAAACAATGAAATCGTTTAATTTTTTGGGCAAGTTAATGATTTTTATTATCTTTATTGTCCCTATTTAGCAGCTGTCAGTTCTGTTAATATCTGATTTTCACACTGTTTTGATAAACTACTTATTAAATCTGGTCTAATTTCCCTCATGATCTGTAACATATCACTTCATTTCAGTGATCTCCGTTTCTCTCTATTCTCAATTCCCACTGCTCGCTCTTTAATGTCTCATCTACTGCCACTCTCATCCCTCCCCTCCTCCTTTTTACATTATACCGCTCGCTCTCACTTTTAACTGTCTTCATATTAAAGCGCTTATTAATTCAAGCCAAATGTCAGCAGTATTGACATAAAGTGAAGGTGTCTTCTTTAGGATATTCTGATATATGTGGTGCCTTCCAGCAATATGATTCTTAATAATTCTCTGAAATCCTGCATTTTAATTGTTGTGTACACTATAGATGACATGTTTTATTAGTCTGTGGTTTGTTTGATTTTCCTCTTATTTTCGGTTCACATTTGGTATGTTTTCTGAGGTATGAACAACTAGTTGCGGCATACATATCTCCTTTAAATTTGGTCTAAAAGTTCTATCTTGGTTTCATCTGACCACAGAATCATTACCCACATTGCAACTGGGTCACCATTATGCCTTTTGGCTTTCACATGTTTTTTTTGAGTGATGGCCAGAGCTCTTGATATGGTTGACCGTTAATCTGTTCTCATCTACTGAACTCTGAAAATCCTTCAAAAATACAGTCGGCTGCATCTTGCTCACGCAGTGTTTTAATGGATGCAGGTTCCAGGTTGTGGGATGTTGGTAATTAAACCAACTGTTTTGTTTCATATACTTCAGTCTCTTTAGTCATTATTTTCACAGCTGTCCCTTAGATCACAACCTGAATAATGATCCTTTCACTGTGTGTTTTTATCCTGATAATTCGGTAGTTATTTTAACGATTCGCAGGTAGATGCAATTGTAGGGTATTTCTGTCTTTGTAAAGCTAAGACTATAATCTTATGCAAACAGCATTATTTTAGATATTACTTAAAATAAATAAAAATGAAATGTATTTATAGTCTGCAAACATGCAAGCTGTCTTTTTTACACAGCAATGTAGTTCTGTCTCCAGACTTATATTGTCTGTTCATTATATCCGAGTCACATAAAGGATATATGGCTTATTCAAAATTATTAGTCAATATTGTTTCCAACTCAGCGTTTTTTGTGCACTCTATATTGTTGGTGTTTTAACAAACATGTTAAAAGTGTAGTCTAGTCTTTTCATGACTTTTCACCTTCTGACATTTTGCATTTGACCTTGTATATACAGGTTTTATAATCACTGCTTGGCCACATTTTAAAGGGATAGTTTACTTTAGAAATAATAAAGGTTCAAATGTTTTCTTATCTCTGAAGTAAATCATTATCTGGACAGTGGTAACAGTTAACAGCAACCTCTCCGTGCTGCTAATCATAATGAAATGAATTACATTGGCAAAGTTTGATGCAAAGACAGAAAGACTGTTTTAATATTACTGGTGATATGTAATATTAATAACTGAGACTCTGTGGCAGGAGGTACCTTTGTTGCTTATGTACAAAGAGAGATTTAGACATATTTTGAGAAACTTAGAAAATCATAAAAAAAATTTATTATGAAATTAGGATTTTTCCACATATATTTATATTTCTATGTTAATTTTGTGTTAGTTTTCCGTGCTGCATTGTGCACATTTGTGCAGTTTTTAGATTTTAAAATTCAATATTTGATTGTATAATATTACATTATGTACAGAAATGACCATTTCCTCTTTGGCGGCCTTTTGAAACAGTGACGTTTTGTAAATGAAGGAATGACTATTAATTCTTTTGTTTTAGGGTGAAGTACACACGTCAAGTTAAAAAAGCACCGTCTTAATATACCACACTAAGTGCTGCAACACTAATGGTGTAGAATCAAGCCTCCTGCAGCTTTTCAAAGTGCCCTTTTTTATAGGACAAGGACTCCCTTTCCTCTGGGCTTTCAGTCTAGAACAAGAGCACAGCCCCTCTTTGGTACATGCCATTTTCTCTCGTTTCTCTCCTCTTTTCTGAAACAAAGAGCTACATTTGGTTCATTCTTTCAGTAGCCACTTTGTAAGACCTTGTGTATCTGACAGCTCTAGATGAAGGTCTGAATTCGTGGTAATTGTTGTTCTTTTCTCTCTCACATGTTAAGTGTGACCAGGTTGCTGTGGAAACACTGTTTGGTGTTTACCTCACAACAGAGACCAGAATGAAACAGAATTTTCCTCTTTCATTTAACGTATCAGAGTGAAAAATCCCTTGCTGAAAGCTAATGTAAAAGAAGCGCAAAGGACGTATAGCATTAAAGGATTTAAAGTAATATTGCATGCTTTGTCAGACCAAACTTTGGGCTACCAAGCAACCACTTGAGTGGAAAATGGACTGTATTATCAATGACACATCAGTTAGGAGAACACGTTTTAAAGACCTCGGACTGTATGTGTCAGAAGAGCATGACACGTTGAAGCGTATCCATCTCATAACCTCTCTTTATGTGCTCCATCAGAACGTCCCTGCTTCCTTTGAGCACGATGCTTGTTACCTGGTTACTGCCAAGAGCTTCTTGTTTTCAGCACATGTCGTGCCACATTGACGTCATTACCTCTTTCACTTTCTTTCTCTCTCGCTCTCTGTCTCTCATTTTATAGCAAGACTGATATTTTTCATTTTAAAACCAGGCGTTCTTCAAGAGGTTGAATAAAAGAGAGACAAAGCAACAAAAGGCCCTGAGTGAGGTGGGTCTTTGGTAAACATTAGCCTCCAATGAGACTAATGAGGCAGGCTCTAATCTCAAGTGCTTCAGCATAGATGCGCTGACTCTGAGCAAATAACCCTGGTGCTCATTCACAGAGGAAACAAGAGGGGGACAAAGCACGGTGCAAATGAATGACTAATTCTGAGCTATCATTTTTGCTCTTAGCTCACTGGAGTAAACCACTGTTTCTGTCTGCATCTCGATGTACAGTAAAGTCATACCTTACGTATGCACCATTTATGAAGGTTTTATGTATCTGGCGACTTTTTCTTTTCTCGTGTATCCTCTTTTTTTATTACTGAAATTAATATTTAATCTACAGTATTGTATTGTGTTCCCCACACTGAAGTAGTTTATGTTACAATCTGACATTTGTTTCAAAACATATACTGTGGAGAGCTGAAAGCCTCTTTTCAGCTTTTGGTAAGAGTCTTCTCAGAGGAATATTAAGCAAATTACTGCCCCCAATATTTTCTTTAAGAGAGATGTTTTTTTTGTTGACTGCATTAGTTCTTGTTGTTTGCAGAAACCCTTGAAAAGTGAGTTTTTATATATTATATTATTATTAATATTATTACTTTTAATATTATGTCTTTCAGATTAGATTTACCCAAATTGAAACGGGTGTAAAACAATTTTTACACCTTGGAATTGCTGTGATTTCAACCTTGGAGAAGGTTTATAAAAGGCCAATGTATCAACTAAACTAATTAATCTGTTTAATTTTCCAATAGGCTAGTATAATGAACAGAAATCAATAGGGTCATCTTTCCAGTCAGGGGAAATGAAATGACTGCTAAACTCCAGTCCGTTATACTGTCCAGAAAAGGGGGCTAAAAGAGAGTACTAGAGCAGCCAAATATGTCTGATGTCTTCACCCCGGTGTTCTCAGTTCTGATAGATGCCCACGATAGATTCCTGCTTGCTCTCTCCTCTCTGGGTCCTCTGTATCCCCCAGATCCCCCTCTGTTGTACCAGCAAAAAAGATCATGTTGAATGAAAAAAATATTTAATAAAAAGGTATTTGATATTTAATAAAAAATCAGTTTGTAACTTCTCTAATGCCAGTATATCTAAAAGCTATACTGCATATGTCAATACTGGTGTATTTTCTTTGAAATGGCTTAAAAGAGAGATTTAATATTACTTTAAATCAGGTAATCCATGATTTCTACCAGCTATGGCATCTCAGCAGATTAACTTATTTAACTAAAATATGGCATGTTTTTCAAGATTAATTCTTGTCATTGAATTGATATATTAAATATATGTAGTATAGTATTTTATGTGTATTTTATGTTTATTTCTAAAACATTTCATGATATGCAAAATTACTTTCTTGAAACATTTTGAGTGAGTATGCAAATGATTGATCAATCAATGACACTTGGAAAGTGAAGTCGTAATGGAAATTATAGAGCTTTGTTTTGCATGCCATCGGTATCGGAGTCTTCTAACTGTTTTAAGGAAGAACCTTTTAGTAGTATTCAATGCCTAGATGCAGATGTAGCAGCGTAATGGAAACAAAAATGGAAACGTCATTCTACTTGAACTTAACAAACCTCTGTCTCTCCTCCCTCCTTTCCTTTTCCTGGTTACCATCAGAACCAGTCCCTAGATAGCAGAAGCACGAGCTAATGGAAGTGTCCTCTTTGGCTATTGATTACGCTCCAGTGGGAGGGGAAAAAGCATCTCCAACACAGGCAAACATGATTGAATGTAATTCAATAAGAGCAAGAATGGGGCCCTTCTCTCTCCCTTTCTCTCGCTCTTCCTCAGATACTGTTCCATGGCTCTCAGCTCTGAGATCTGGCACGTGTTTGCAGATTTCAGTCATGAATTATTCTCTGATGACGTAAGGCCAACTAGCCTCTCTAATGATTTCAACACTGATCTGAAAGATTTACTTGCCGAGGCTTGATTTGTAATGTACAGGCTAGGCTTTTGGTGGAATTATTGTTTAAAGATATTCATCATTCTGGAACTGGCACATACAGTACAGCGATGTTATGCTTTCAATTAAAATTCTTTCACTTTTTAGTGATGTGTTGTTTGTTCATCACACGAGTGGGTTGAATTGTTCTCAGTGATGTGGACCGCCTGAGGAAGGATTTTAAAACAGTTGACACTGCTTATGGTGTGATTTTTGCATATGCTTTGATTCATAGTTAAAACTTGGCAGCTCACCACAGACCTGACTTCAAAGAAAGTTTTATGTATAACACATTCCCAAATGTATGGAATGTGTGATGGTTACATGTAACTAATTTTACTGAACTAATTTACAAATACAAAACAAGAAATCATTTGGAAGGGTATATGCATGCAGGCTTGAGCACGCTTGAACAAAGAAATTAAGACCGCACCGTACTGTAAACACACACACACACACACACACCTACTCCATTCCATTCTTTCCATTTAAATTTGTGTTGGACCGTTCAGACAGACAATAGTATATAATTTAGAAGTGTAAAGTGCTAACCTCTCCTTTTTCCTTCCTCCCTTTTCTAGGAACCCAAGTCATTTGTACAGGGCTTGTCTTCTTTCTGTGCATGACAAACATGCATTGAAAGTAAAGTTTAATTGCATTAGAGGGCAAACATCAGATCAGCTCAAACAGCCATTAAAATTCTTATAATAACTCTATATAAGGCCCAAATAAGGCTTAATTCATTCACCAATAAATTAAAATGTTTTTATTTACTTTGTGTTGTTCCAATCTTGTATGACTTTCTCTCTAGCATTTTTTTAAATGCTATTCCAATAAGTGGGACCTTAGATCACTCATCGTATTTATGTAAACTATTTTCTTAATTATAAATAAGACCCACTTGACATTATCACATGGCAGATTTCAAAGTCACTGTCGACCTAATTTGATTTGAAACCGTAGTGGCATGAGAGGCTGATGTCTAGGAGATTTTCACTGTTGATAACCTGAAAAGATAAAACCACCAACCCATTGCATATACACATGCCCTGTGTAAAGCATTCCACCAGAAACCCATTGGGTTGTTTGTTAAATATGATTTCCAGCCCACTCGCCACCTCAGTGCCTCGTCCTTTGACCGAGCGCACCACACAATGAGGCTATCAAGGCCACGGTCAAGGCCGGCGGTTTTCAGGGCGGATGGCAGGAGGCCGGAAGGCTGGCAAGATGCACGAGGAGAGGTGCGCTCTCACAGATTGATGAGGCCTGCTCGGTGGCAGGGGTATAGAGTGTTACAGAACAGACGTCCTGCTGGCACGACCTACCCTCTCTGCTTTCTCCTCTCTGCCTTATCGGAACTCCTAATTGTCCTTATGAATATTTTAGAGGAGAGCAGGAACGGAGGGGTTCGGGGGGGGCTATTGTTTCAAGGGCTCTGATGGCTAATGATCCAGCCTGTGGGTCAAGATGGGTAGGAGTGAAAGACAGGTAGGAAGGAGAGAAAGACTAACTGGTTTTAGAGGAAATGGGTGAAGGGAGGAAGGAGGAGAAAAAACGATATATTTGTCTCATCAAAAGTTCCCACTTCTTCCTCCCTTTGTTCGTCATTTACTGTAATAGCTTTACTGTAGATTTCAGTGTTAAATAGATGAGATAATTTATTTAGGCCAGTGGGATTAGAGAGCAACATTAGTTCATTGGAAGGAAACTTGAGCGATGACTTTGATATGCCTTCACCTCAATTTTGGTTTCAATTCCCAATCTGCTCTCATGTCTCAAAATACCCTTGATTGTGAAAACGTTCATTTCTTCACAGTGGCAGCTAATAGCTTGATCAAGCCTGCCAGTGTACAGTCTGCTAACATCTGCCTGTCTTTGTGGGAAACTATTGCTCCTGGAAGTGTAACACACTTGCTGGCTAATAGGAAACGCTGTATTCATATAAAAGGAACAATCTCAGCGGTCGACCAGTGGTAATTAACTGTGATGCATGGCAAAACTGAGATGAAGCTTATTCTTTATTCTCAGAACCGACAGAGATGCATCAGGCGCTAAAACTTCTGCCGTTATTTATGTGGCGTGCATTGTGAAGCAGCTTTTGTCCGGTGGGGGGGATTAGATTTCACTGTATATTGTATTTTCTAAACAGCTGCGCAGAGATCATAATTACAAAACGTTCAACCGGACTCGCTCGCTGTAAATGAGCTCCCGCGGGCCAGCTTCCTGTGAGAGGATCGCTCAGACAATAGCACAGAGGCAGGAAGAACACGCATGAGGTCACATCCTGCTTTATAGCTCAGTAGCCCATAGAATTACATCTGATAAAGTGCACTACAAGACTTCTTAGTACTGCTCTTGTTTTACGTATAGACATTAATGGGATGGGTCATTGTAGAGGATGATGCTTGTTTGTGCAGTTGTGCTATTAGTGGTTTACTACGTCATGTCGGTCTGCTTGAACAGACACCAACAGCAGGTTTTTTTAAAAACAAGTGAAGGAGAGAGAGGAAGAAAGAAGCGCTTACTACGACTGTGAATCAGGAGCAAAATAAAAACCAAATTACCACTTCTTCCTAACTAATGTCTCATCTGTTTTAAGTGCAAAAATAACACCTCTCCATCGTTGTTTGTTGATATGTTAGCAAGAATCAGCACTCACTATGTGCTATTGAATGTGAGCAAACTTGTGAAAAGACAAATTTCAACTACAGTCACAGAAAAAAAGTGATCTTGTAATTGATGAATTGTTGTGTAAAGTGCAAATGGGCATGACAGAAAACAAGAAACTGAGTTTTTACATGTGTTCAGGGCAGCGAGCTTTAGTCTTGTAGCGTATGCTTGGCTTAGGATATTATATGAAAACACAGATGAAAGTCTTCCTATCAGTTTCTTCTCTGCACTGATTTGTTGGATAAAAATCACTACAAACTCTTTTGTTAATGCTACTAAGTAGAAACACATTTGTGATGTCAGAAGGTTTAGCATGCAGACTTGCTTTGCGTTGCGATGGGCACAGTGGCCGCACAGCCGTGCTTAACTGTATCTTAACATTAGCTAAATGAAAACTGAAATGTCTCTGTACACACACATCTGCGTCACCGTACTGTGTGATTTAATCAAAAACGGAGGATAAGCTCTCCACCCTCTCTCCACCCATTACACAGCTCACGCTCTGTCATCATCCTCCATTCTTTCTTCTTCTTTCATTTTTCTCCATCTCCTGCTTTTTTTAAAATGCTGGGCTTTTAGGCCTACAATTTCCGTCTATATTTGAATCTTCCTTTTATCCACGTGCAGCACATGAAGAAGTCAAATACAAAGGACCTTTGATAGAACGGCAGTACGAGTGAAATGGTTTCTCTACATATACTGTAAAGTGCCATTTCACTGAGCAAACCTTGAGTTGATGTAGAGTAGGAAATGAAAGAGCTTATGCCAGAGAGGAAGATTTTATTTCATTTTTTACAATCAAACTTTAGAATAAATTGCAGCAATTACTTACATGAAATTAACACTTTTTTCATTTTTATATCACAATTGTACTATTTTTTGCAACTTCATTACTAGACAAGGTCTTTGTGCAGTATGTGTGTAAATACAAAATTGTCCCTAAAATTGACACAAAATTTTTTTTTACATTTGTAAATGTCATCGCTTAGACAAAATAATCCTTCAAAAATAAAGTAAATAAAAGTTTTCATAATTCCAAAAATATAGCAGAGTAGAAAATTGGTTTTTACGTTGTCTAGTCTCTCCATTCCTCTGTCTCACATGTTATTTAGTTCTTCTTTCATCTCACACACACAGAGACTCAAGCACTCAAATGAAAACACTGTGCCGCTATGTTGCGCTGACTTGACGTCAGTCTCATATTTTGTGCGTACTGCCAAAGTTTTATCAATACAGGTCTGGCGAACCTTCTATTAAAAAAAGCGAATACTGGCGGCTGTCCCACTGTCCTGTCTCTGTGCCATGCGGGACATGCTGAACAGATTACACAATATGAGTTTTCAGCTCCCTCTCCAGAACCGCTTACGCCAGCACTGCCCACTCTCCCACTTTCACACACTCACAGTCCAGTCTCATACACACACACATAGAGCGAGCCACAGCAAGCTTCACGCTCTGATAACAATAACACTCCTTTTCCCTTACGACATCTAAACTCATGATATTAAATGTGTAGGTACAACAGCAATAAAGAGTTTAGAAAGTGTTAAATGATGTCTAAGTAAACTGCTCTTCTGATGTTGTCCCTACAAAGTAGATAGAAAGTAAGACAACACTATTTTGTTTTAAGAAGGTTGAAAGGGGATGCATTCTTCAAACTCTACAGTCACCAATATGGCCTCTTGATGAGAGCGAATGGCAGACGTGCACTTAAAGGTGTAATTAAGCATGTAAATGATCCGGTTTAATCAAACTTGTGATCAACCCTATGCCCCCATCTGTGCTCTTGTCTTTAATGGATTCACATCCATCCATTTTTTTGGATCAAATTTGGATCGCAACACATTATGTTCCCTTCTATGGCCATGTTTATGTGCGAATGCTCCTGATTGGCTGATTTGTGAGGTGAAGGGGCTGACAGGTGTTAGGGAGCGGGACACCTGTTTGGACATGTGCTGATTTAGTGATCCATTTACTAAAGCTGCGGGCAGTGTCAATGGGACACCCATAACATGCCAAGCCATTTAAGAGGAACTTACCAGCATGCCATTCCAGTTTTTAGTCTTTGAAGCACTCATGTCACAGTCTAACTCGTTTTCAAGGCAAAGGGCAGTACTAGTTTGTAAGCAAACTGCAAGTTTTGCTTCTTTTTGACTTCCATATTTCATGAGTGTTTACAATTTCATTTAATTTTTATCTATTTCCTGTTTAAAATTGAAGTTTCCAACATTCATCACAGCTCTACGGGTTAAAATGTGCTACATTTTGTTTTGATATGTTATTGTGCTCATCGCCACGACAGTGTGCCCATGAGGAGGCTGGTCTGGCAGCCGCACTTCCCGCAGGGACCCCTCCCTGCCGACTCAGGTCCCAGAGGACGGGTGTGTCCCTGGGGTTACTGTGGAAGTCAGCGGCCCTGCCCTGCTCACACAGACCTCGCTGCCCAGCTCCAGCCACAGCACTTGCCACATAATGAGCAGGTTGGGGCTATAATTTGCAGGTCCAGATGGAATCTGTGGCACTCTGGGGGAGAAAGTGCATAGTTTCACTGGTAAACACAGTGTTTCAGAGAGCCACATCGGGCCCTGTAAACAGGAAATGACCCGGTAAGGCGTTGCTCAGAAAGAGAGTGCGAGAGCCACCTTCGGTACCGCATTAAATAGCTTCATGGTTACAGAAGGTCCCAGAAAAGCCATATATCTGTAGCTGTAAGCAGTATAGCACTTTTGTGTTTTTATTAGACATAGACAAAGATGCTAGATGGATTGCACAACACTTACGCTTTGTAGATGTTTTCTGTGCACATGTGCCAATGAGAGTTCTCAGACAAAGCGCAGGGCTTGGTTGCACATTTTGTTAGATAAAGTAGATAAAGATCAACAAAGATCTCACTTCAATTCAGTGAAATACCAGAGGACAGCAGCTGCACTGCAAAGGAACTCTCACACACACCCACACGCGTACCTACACACTTGCACACATCGTGATAGACACAAAGACTAAGGGGCTTGTTAGTGTATATGTGCTGTGCTTCACTTCCTTCAAAACATGACTTTTTCATCTGAAAGAACATGTGACCTCTGCTGCCAAACCGCCCTGAGGTAGCCTTATTACAGGAGCTCTATCCAGAAAGAAATACACCGGGGCGTCAAATGAAGATTTCCCATTTCGAACGCACCCTGACACCCTTTGCTGTCACCTTGTTAATGCAGCCGGTCTGATGCGTAACCAAAAGTGTGAAAAATGAAAAAGAAACACATTTCTTGAAGCATGTACAGTGTATACAGTGCAGTATAAAAACCTCCCTGTACAGGCTTTACACATTACATATGCATTATCTTTATACATTTTTAGCAATAATTGTAACCACACTTATAATAGGCTACATTGTAGTATTTACTTTTTTATTTAACATTTTGATAATATGTGGTTATACTTGAAATTGAGTGTTGATAATGTGTTTTAACATTATGCTATTTTTATCAATATACATATTATACCAGAGGTAACAGTTATTTGCATGCTTTGTATGCTTTACGCAAAAATTACATTCATTTGAAACTAAAAAGCATCCAGTCTTTCAGGGTAAAAAGAATGATTACTGTACACATTATACCTAGTGCTGTGTCCCTAGCACTTTGCTCTTAAAATAATCAGTCCCCTCCATGCTTAAATGTTAGTGGCCGGATATGATAATCCATTCATTTTGTACATTGCTTTCACTCTGATAGGCTCCTGTGAGTGGCAGGCATGCTGAATTACAGTAAGAGAGTTTCTAAAGCTCTGCACTGTGGGAGACCCTTATGTGTGTGTGTCTTCCAGCTGGGTGGCTTATGATAACTGAAAGATAATGAAATATGCATCACAACACACACATGCTAAGGGAAATGTATGTTCCTAAGTAAGAGTGCAAAGAGCAGGGAGGAGGAGAAACACACAGACAGAGAAAGACGATTTGGTTTTTCAGGGCTTAATGTTTTTAAGGGAAAGGATAAGGAGTGACAATTCAATTTCCTCCCTGGGGACTAATGCAATAGGCATGGCGCAGCCATCAGCGTGTTAGCTCTTAATGTATTTGCCAAATTATCCATCGAATTGTTACCAGTGCAATTTCAACAGCCCGATCGTAAACCTTTTGTGCTCACTAAGCAGATGTTACAGGAACACACAATTACAAACAACTGTAGTAAAATTCAAAAACTTTATTTCTTTTTGAGACGCTGTTGTGTCTTTTATTCTTTGATTGATTGATTTATTTGGTTTATTTTGGTCATATTAATGCATCAGTCAATTGCTCTTATGCGTTTTGAACTAATCAATTTCCACAGTCCAAAAGCAAAAGTAAACATTTGGTTTTGTGTATCAATGTTATTGTTGTGAATTATGCTTATTTATAAAGTTGTCTAGCTGGCTTATATGAAGTTAGTAATGTTTCTAATCATATGCTACACAAGTGTGTGTAGCTTTTATTGCAAATAACAATCTTAAAAGTATTTGTAGTAGGACAATTTATTTATTCATTTGATAAAGAATGTAAAATAAAATTACCTGCAAAATAAATTGAAATTTAATAGTGGTAAATAATGGAAAGAAATATTTTTGACATAAAATACAAATAACTACAAAAGTTATTTTATTCATTTTTTTGTCCCGTAGAATGTTAGCAAAGTAAAAAATCTTAACCGGGCCAGTAGACACACTTCTAATTGTTGAGGCCTGAACTAGCATTTTGGATTACATATGTCTATGTATGTGTGAATTTTCCAATTTTATTTTCAGAAATTAAGAAACAAAGGCCATAATGACTGTGCCAGTCCAGATCCAGATGACTGTTTCGGTCACAGTCCCCTCATGGACGACCGTTTCGGCAAACTAAATGAAGAAAGTGATTTAATGTACAAGCGCTGTGGTGTAAGTACTGCCTCCTTCCTCTGCCTTTTTGTGTTGATCCCTCTTTTTATGTTGATGTTCACTGCAGGCGCTTAACAAGAAAGAACACAGAGGCTGTGATAGCCCGGATCCTGACGCCTCATATGTCCTCACCCCTCACACAGAAGAAAAATATAAAAAAATTAATGAGGAGTTTGATAATATGATGCGAAATCATAAAATCGTAAGTAAATGCAACGTTTTTGCTTGGCTTTTTGGCAGAAAGGATATATCCCCTTCCCCCCTCTTCATTGCCTCACCCTGTAACCTTTCTCAACCAATAAAGAGTTTTTTTTTTTTTTTTTTAATTTTTTTCTTTTTGGTTTGTCCAGTGAAGGTTCACTTTTTTCCTTTATTTTATGAAATGTTCTCACCCCTAATGAGATCAAATTTGAGAAAAAGGTTTAGGCTAAATTTTTCATAATAAGATCAAATTTGAGAAAAACTAATGTTAATATATTGTTAAAACACTAATTTCGGTAATACTTTCTCAGACTAGCTTTCAGATTTTTGGACCTCTCTTATATGTAAAAATAAAACAAACCTCAGTGTATGTGTTGTTTTTTTGCGATTACACGCATAGGGTGTTCTCTAAAGAAATGCCCACAAGTCCACCTACTGGCTAAAATATTGACAGATTCATTGGTTTGGGTAATTGATGTGTTTTTCCCAGCACTTACCCAAACAGATCTGGAAATTGAATCTTTTCTCTCAGTGCTGTGCTCTGTCCAGGTCATGTGATAAAGGAGATTTGCTGTTGTGTAAAGACAGAGAGACTCGCCGTTTCTCCTGCACTCATTAGAACCGATTTCTTTTATTCTCACTCCTTCTGGTGGGTGGCAACACCTGGGTTTGTTTGTTCATTTCACTGGACAATTTGTTTTGTCTTACTAAAAGCCCAGTAGCTACAGGCTGAACCTTATTTAAGTTATAACAAACCATCTTTACACTTTTTAATTTAGTATTTTTCTTTGATAAACCTTCGTTTCATAAATATTTGTTTTTAAATATTGACACAATAGTGATCTTGTTGGGTGGTGATAATAGAAATTTTCATCTGGTAGAGGGTGCCAGGTGTTTTTTTTGTCACTGGACCATATGGACATGAACAAAGCTGCAGTTTTTTGTGTCATTAACTCACTAATATTTTCACTAACGTGAATGGAGTGGCCTCTCACTGCCCCTGCTCGCACTCACTACAGTTTGTGAATATGTTTATAAATAGTCAGCAATGCACTGCCTGTTGATTTGATTAAGACACACTACCTATTGATGCAATCACATGCAGTTATTTCAGCTCATTAGACCATTATGTGATTTTATGTCCATGCATGTACAAACCTCTAAACCTTGATTAGATTTCATGAGTAAACACTGTCAAAACAATTAAATACGTTGTGTTTCTGCTGTTTTGTATTTGTTTTTTGTTTTGTAAAAAGGCCTAAGTGCAATGCTGGCTATAGCCATGCTTGACTGGAAAGCTATGTCGAGATATTGCCCAAATTTGCATGCCTTTGTAATATATTTCATCTCAAGATGTTGTTTTATGTATTAAACCTGGGTCAAAATTGGTGTTCCAACCACAGTGAAAACGACTCCCAGTAGGAGATTTGTTTTCCAAGAGTATTTCTCATTTTGTGCCGGGTTTTTTAGACAGCCCAAGGTGATCCAGAGATCTCCCTCCTGAGATTACGTTTTTCCACCCGGCAATCTATCTCTTGTTTTACTCCATTGTATGATAAAAGCACCAAAACTCAGGGGTCATCTTTCACTCCTGTTAGAAGCCCGAAGATATGTGTAACCATTCCAGCCGAACGAATTCAAACACTGCAAAGAGCCAAGTGCATCCTGTGATTGTGTCGCCATTTTTGGCTATGAATCAGTTATCTGTGTAAATGACTAGTTTTGATACTGGGATATTTGAATGAAATCTGAAATTCTTTTAGCTCATCAAGCCATGTATGTGTGTGCATCTGTTTCAGCCTACAGGCCTGCCTCAGCAGAACTTCTCCATGCATGTGGCTGTGCCTGTGACAAACCCCAACGCCATGTCCTACAACCCCGGGGCCTCTTTGGGAAGTCAGAGCCTGTCAGTCGCCACTGCCTCTCTGAGTGATGGTGCCATGCTGTCTCCACCTCAGGGTTCCCTGCACAGAAACGTAGTGTCTGCCGGGCCCCCGCAGAGACCCCCCAGCACAGGCAGTGCAGGTTAGTGCTGTTCCCTAGACGTATTTTAATTTCTACCACGGAAAGTAGGGCAGTTTCTGTACTGTCACAGCTTGGAATTTCTTAAACGGCTTACATGTCAAGAGATGTGTTTTCTTTATTATTTCTCTCTATTCAAAATTCAATACAGATGTTGTTTTTCTCTGTCACAGATAGATCTGTTAGAGGAGAAGTTGTAATGAAACAATCATGTTTTTTTCCCAGCTGCTGTGCACAGACATCTATATGTTTCTTGAAATGCTTTGTGCTTCACACCTTCTCAGCACTGGCATGAGAAGAACGGAAGTGAGATCAATTAGTAGTCTCCTGGAAGTGGTCTCCATGACGACAGCAGGCTTTAATGCCGTCTGATCTGCTCTTTAAGCTGGTCTGACAGCAGTGGGCTCTGTGGCTGGGCCGCACCAGCCCCGGTGTGAAGAGTGAGAGACAGACAGACTGACAGATCAAACACAAAATGACTGTTCTACTAATACATTTCAGAAGTGTTTTCATGACGAAAACAAATGAAAATGCAAAGACACTGATAATTACATCTTCAGATTTATACAGAATTTTTTTGAAGAATCTTAAAATCTCAAAACTTAAAAATACTCAAGTTGAATTTGGCCCCCATGTACGTTATGTGTCTTTAAGTCATAACTCGAGTGTTAAATGCATGTTTTTCTGCACTGGACACATTAGTCATCCTTTTATCTCTGTTGCTATGTAGGAGGGAGGCATGATCGTAGTAAAGTGCAAAAACACTGCTGCAGTGCATCGCTGCAAAAAGTGTTTGATGTTCCAACAACACTCATTACTGACCTCAACAATACTTAAACACTCACCCTCCACAAGCCAGCATATGCTATCTGGAGTTTGTTCTCGACAGTACAAATATTGTTTAATATCATGATGGCAAGATACGTTTTAGCAATTTAATTGTATTTATATTATGCTTACATGTCAGTGCTCTGAGATCACTTGTCTGTAATTTCCCTTAAGATAACTTTCCCTTGAGAAAAGCTGGAGATGTTTATTATAACCAATATGGACAGTGTAATGCTAGCTGCTAGAAAACAGAAAATAAATCTGGATTTATTTTTCGGAAGAAATTGCAAGTGGTTCTTACCCATTTTAAAATTGCCTCCACAATCCTAGGGTGTTGTGGGCTGTTGTCAGGTCATTGCTTTATAGTTGCCTATGGTTTTCTAGGTGGTTGCCAGGGAGTTTTATGTGGTTGCCAAATACATTTGAAAATCTTTTCTAGCATGTTGTTATATGGTTGCTTAGTGGTCTAGTCAGTTGCCAAGCTTAAATGAATTTTCTGCTTCAATGTAGATTCATGGTATTTCTTCACCCAGGTGAAAATTTATTCTTACTGCTTAGAAATGAAATAACACACTTCTCCGCATCCCACATGATTTGATGTATCACTTATGTCTGTAAATGTCCACATACCGTATGTTGAGTTATGCAGTGTTATACTCAGGGTTAGGTGTTTTTTAGATCCTCAGGTGTGAGCAATAGTAATAGAGATGCCTGCTTTAGTAGGGTATTCGTTGTCATTGTAAAATTGAAATTTCTGTGACACACTGAAAGAAGCAGAGTGATCTGTCATACACAAATGTACTCTGAGATGAAGGATGCAGATGGTTAATCATCTCATTTTGTGCATCTCATTAGGTGACATGCTGGCTACCCCGGAGCTCGCAGTGCCAAACGGCGCCGGCTCCAGCCCTGCGGGTAAGTCCTCAGGGGTGACTGCACCAGCCACGCTGAGCTCATGAGTCAATAGATATTACGCTTTGCTGGGGTTGCTGATTTTAGGAATAAATGATTGATGGTTTGATTTGTAGTATGGGATATCAAAATATTTGCCCTGTCTGTGATCAGATAGTCGAGTCCCCCTCGTTTCTCCTCTACTTAGAGAATAACCGGCATGTTACAGTAGAGCACACCACCACCACCCCCATCCTCTCTTGATATTTGGAAATCTAGGCCAAACCGTTATGAGCCAGTGATGGATGTTGAAGTGACTCTGCCCTTTATAAGGACATCAGAAGGATATTATCAAGGGTTTTCTATGACATCTCCAAAAAAATTAGCATATTATGATTATCATTCAAAGAAAACCTCAGAGGTTGTGTCAGAGGCCTTTAAGCTGCATTTCATACCCAGATAGAAGAGCATTAAGTTGTGTTAGTGGGATTCTGTCAGTCCCGCTTTGCAGGTTCGAGGGCGAGCCGTTTGATTGAGCGGGTGTAAACGGTCATGTGATGACGGAAAATGGCGGCAGCTGCGTCGTCTCTGCCCTGCTGCTTGTGTGTACACACACTGTCAAGTCATGAAGGACACACGCAAGGTCATGTGTCCAACTGTTTCTCCCTGACAGTTACAAATACAAGGGTTGCCTCCATTCTCTAGCGGGCTGCTCTGTCTTTGTCACCGGTGAAGCAGGGCTACTTTTTCAACATTACAAAGCACCCCAGCACAAGAGCTTGACTGCTAGAACAACCGGGCCACAACTTCATGCTCTCTCACGTGAACTTGAAGGTTTCTCCTGGCCTAATTAGTTTTTTTCTTGAAAAACTTTGAGAATGCATGCTGTGGTACAGGTGGCCTGTGGTGTGCGAAACGGTTAACTGTTTCAGTAGCTGATTCAGACAGACAGGTAAATAAACTCAGCATTTCCTTTAAGGCCTCGGCCCCCTGCCTCCATCCCTCCTACCCCCCTTGAGTTTCCTTCCCCCTATTGACAGGTGCATCTGTTTTCCTGGTACTGTGGCCGTCCTTATACGGCTGGCGTAAGCCTGCTAAATGCCTGACCCAGCAGAACCCTGCAAGCATTCGAACCATGACATCCCTCTAAAGCACAATGACCAGGCAACCTGTCATAAGCATTCTGTGGTGCTGAGAGGCAGGGACAGGTGGGATTTAACCATTTTTTAGCCAGCTGCAATTATACAAACACAGACATTGCTTACCGTGTGTGAAGTTGCCGTGACTCGCTCAATTGAATGCACAAAATAAGAAAGACACAATAAGAATAATACTGAATCTCCCATGAGATAATGGGTAGCAGTGGTTATGATATTTATAAATACTGCAGTATACGTTTTCCTAGACACATGGACATGAAGCTCATTTCAGTGCCATGATGCACCCACTTCTGTTAGTCTTTTAGTAATTGTCAGACATTTATGACTCAGTCCTCGCTAACATAGTCCCTGTGGGACAGTATCATATCTCTGTAGAGTTAACATTTGAAGATCTGAAACGTAAATGACATCTGTGCGCTAACTAGTTTGTGCCATTAGGTATGTAAAGTGTAAATCATTTAGCTGTGTGTCGGTGGATATATATTAAGTGTCAGGGGATTTTTTTATTTTATAGTTTGATTAACTTGACCTTTTGTTTGGTGCTAACATAAATGTCATCCTCTTGATATTTTGTAGGAGGAAAGACTTTGTCCATGAGGAGACAGATAACAGCAGGGGCTGGTCAAATACAGTACAAGTATCTTCTCTGGAAAAGTTACTTGCTAAAAAAACTGTCAAACTGTTGCCGGTGAGGGATAGCGAATAAAAGTGTGTGGCAAATGTTAAGAGTAAAAGTTGTCCTGAAAGAAGAATGATGAGAAGTATAATCATTTATAGCAGTAATTGATTAATATAATGTGTTTATTAGTGACCATAAGTAATAGTCATAGTGAATTGATCCCCTTATTTAATTTTGATTTATTTTATCATCTTTAAACCTTTTAACTGAGTCTAGTAACACTCCTGCTTTGAAATAAGATGATACACTAGCCCAGTGTATCTGGGGTGGGGGGTTTAGGCACAGGATGTACAGTACTTAGTTGGCAGTGACATTATGGGGTGTGTCAAGAAGTGTTTGCCCAAGTGTCTCAGGGCTTTGGTTCTCTGGTCACATAGCACAAGCCTTTGGCTCTCTGATCACATAGTGCAGCTGTTGTTTGTTCCAAACAGCCCTGACCAGCGCGGCTGCTTTGGAGAGGAACCACTTCAATGCTCCTGTCAGATGGCCATTCCTTGCATACTTCTGATTTTTCACAAGCACAAGGCACAGGGACATCTCAGAGCATAGCTGGAAAAGAACGAAGCTCGCGGCACTCTTTTTCTGCCGTCTCCCGCCCGTGTAGAGCGACCTCATATTGCCTGAATCAGTTCAGCCGTACGATCTGATCACCAGTAAAGCCGAAGGAATTGTGAAGGGGATCCAAGCGTTAATCCAAGCACATATACCGACTCTCCACTTCAAGGAATGAAAGCTTTTTCTCCATGTTGACATAACCAGCTGGGGTGCAAATGAATATTTGTGTTTGTGAAATAGCAGGCTCGTGTTGTAGCACGATTCATTTCTCTTTTGTAGCAGTTTGGTTTGTTACCTAACCATGTACAGTTGCTGGAGGTCATGATGACTCACTGAGACTCTGGAACAAAATGGCTCAGTTTCCTCTCAGAGTTCTCTGATATGGTGAAGTACCATTGCTCCAGAAAAATGTTTGGTTTCAGATTATCTTCGTTTTAGATTTTATTTTCTTGTTGATTTGTGTGGGGAACAGAAGGCGTAGTTTCTGTCAAATTGGCCAGATCCCGTTGTTGACTAACAAATCATTGGCAGTGTTTTTTTTTATTGACGCAGGAAAAATCTCTTCCCACATGGTGAAATGAAACCAAACCCAGCCTTTAGCAGACCTAATACAAATTTTCACACTTAAACTATGCAGACCCTTATGGTTTTGCACAATACCAAAAAACCTTTTAATCTGAATTATTTCTCAATATGGTCAGATGTCTTTATTATATTGGGAAAATATGTGTTGAGTTAGTTGGTGATGCCAAGCAGATTATTTTTTAGAATGCTTACAGTAGGCTAGTGAATGTGCTGTTTTGTAGTCCAAACTTTTCTTTTTCTAAAGATACAGTATTTCGCTTTAATATCCTATATGGATCACAGTGTACTTTTCCAATAATAGTTTTATATTTGCCGTGTAGTTGGATGTCTGCCTTAAAATCGTGAAAGGTCGAAAGTTTAGTACATTCTACGCCAGAATGAGGCAACTGACAGCTCCAGCAAAGCATTGCCAATTCTGTGTCTGGCTGCAGACAGTATTCCATAGATGCTGATTTAGTTAAGTTTTTTTAGCCAGTTGTCCCAGCTAAATGCAGCGTCTGTCCTGATTCTTTAAGCACAGGTTTGTGTGTGTGTGTGTGCACACAGGCAAGATGGAAACAGCCAAGCACAAGCCACTTATGGCTGAAGAGCCCACAGTTCCAGAAGGTGAACTAGTCCTTGATGCTTTGTGTCTCCATCTCTTTTGATCCAAAAGACTGTGTGATCCTCTCTGTCTTAACAGTGCCACTAAGGTCTGTTTAAGTGTTTGTATTACAGAACTGTAAAATATCAGAGGTCTCTGTAGTGAGATAACTGAAGAAGCAGAAATGTAAATGTGGAAGACAGCATGTTCCGACGTATGTGTTTATCAACGTTACCAATGTTACAAGTATGTAAAGACATGAGTATGGTACTGTACACAGACTTAAAAAGAAGACACTAAACTTTAACAACCTCTAACATTAAAAGTTTTCATGGTTTTGTCTTGGGATGACAGAGGTGTGGCTTATACATTAGTAGAGCAGATCCCACACATTCAATTAGTGAATTACAGTAAAATTGGCACTACAAGTCGATGTGTCAGAAACACCTTGTACAACCCGACGAGAGCTCTCAGCTTTGCAGATTATGCCAAAGTTCATAATGCTTGATTGTGCACAAAGAGGAAGTGATGCAAACTTAATTGTTCCAGAAATACACCATTTGTTTCGATGAGCACCAATTAGCAATGTGATGAATCTTTGAAGCAATCTCCAATTGAGTTTCGAGGACTATGCAGCGCGCACAGATGTGCTTTTGGCTGTTCGGCACCTTCTCATTTGAAAACAAAGCATTGTTCAAGAGAGCTTTGAGTTGTCTCCCCGTTATGCAACGTGCCTGGAAGCTGCACGCCTTCCGTCAATAACACTGAAGAATTATACGCTGTTGAGGAGCAATTACAAACTCTGTTTGTGTGTCAGAATGCTTTTCCAAAGAGCGTTTACGTGCCAGTTACTTTACCGTGTCCACACCATCTCCAAATAGCGTCTCCTTGTTCTGATTCTTTGCAGAGGCATTATAAATTATATTTATTTTTGTACAAAAGGGCTCTCCAAGTAAAATATGAATTGGATTTTTCTTGGCACTGCCAGTTGGAGCTCTTTTCCCAGCTCACATTGTTCCTGTGCATGGTTTCCGGAGCCAAAACAATATGGCTGTACCCGTTAAAGAGGTGCTGTTCAGCCTCATTAATTAAGACTATAATTAGAATTTGGACTCTGTTCTTCTTAATCTATTAGGGAGGCGAAGCTTTGATTCTGAAATCCATTAGTCTTTCCTCATTCATGCATACTTTTCTCTTTTGAAGACTCTTAAGGTAATGATGACTTACTAATCGTTTAAAATCATCTAGTGCTTTTTGTCAAAACAGCCTTCCTCTGAAAGAAACAAAGTATTTGTTTTGTTAAAGCGAGCTATTATGTAACCATGGTCCCAAAGGATCTTGCATTACTCAGAGCTGAGTAAGAGATTTAATTTAACAAAGTAAACGACATTGTATAATTATTCTGTATTTTCTGATCGTTTAGGTGTTTTGACACAGAGCGCACTCTGTTGGGTATAAGAAGATTAAGTGTGGGACTTTTTCTTATAAAGGCGAGAAAGGTGAAAGCCAGAGCTGCTTTTGTCTCTGTATGGCCTCAGTTGCACTCTCGTTTCAGAACAGGCATCGTTTTCAGGAGCATTTCAGTGTAATGATATCCTCCCTTTTTTCCTCCTTTCGATCATTATCACTGTAATATATGGCTGATACGACTTGCTGTAATTAGACCATATTTTTCTCCCTCTTAAGTTGCAGTTCACACACTCCGGTGCTCACATTCATGGTATATTTCCTGTTAATAGAGTAAACATTTACAGTACCAGTCAGAAGCCTGGATACACCTAGTCATTTATCATCACTATTTTCCACATTTGAAATATAAGTAAAGTCATCAGAAAATAACACAGATAAAGATTTGGGAATTGTGTAGCAAGCAAAATATGTATAAAGAAATCAAAACTGTAATGTTTTAGATTCTTCAAAGCAGCCGTTCTGCATTACAGCTTTGGACACATTATCCCATGGGGGCCTTGGGTGCTTTCCATCACTGTCCAGTTTTTCACTTATCTATTAAAAAAAAAAAGTTCTTTCAGATCTTAAGCTTGTACTGTATAATTTTGTGCAGCATGTGGGAAATGTAAGTTTATATGCATTGTACCGTATACAGATTTAGCTACAATTTGGATGCGTAATTTGACATGAAAAAGTTGCTAATGTTGGAGATGTGTCCTGGTGGGTGGTGCACTTGTTTCGACATATTGCATGGTGGCGCTTACATGCGGGCTGCCCGAGTTTGATTCTAGCTTGGATCATTTCCCAAACCCACTCCTCCCTCTTCTCCCCATTGTTTGTTATCCACTCTCTCACTATCTCTCGCTATAAAAATGTCAAAGAGCAAAATAACCAAAGCAAGAATAAGAATAAGCTGTAAGCGTTGCGCGCACATTTTCCTTCCTCAGCAGAGGCGTGTTTAAGTCGAGACACAGTAAGTGCAGGGCTCTGCTCTCTGTCTGTCTGATGATGGCCTTCTCTCTCGCGCTGTCCCACAGCGAGCCCCCACAGGAAATGAACACTTGGGTGGGGGGGCACAAAAAGCCCCATGACTAACATTTAATGAAGCTGCTATTACAGAGAAAACACACGGAAATGACATTGCACTTCCCCATATGCGCAAATAGAAATAAAATCGGCCTTTACTTGTAACGTTTTACATGTTTGCTTTAAGATCGCTTATCATTTTTTCAAGATTTTTCATACGGACGAGAGAAAACATTTAAAACTGAGACCTCAGGAGTGATTGTGCTTTTGGGTTTGAACGCCAATAGTAATTCCTGTGTTTGTCTTTGGAGGTTACACATTGTGTGGGTAAATGACCCATGATTGTTGGAGAATATTTCAGATGGTTGTGTGAAGGAACTTGCTAACAATGTGAGCCAGCAGATGGTAGAAAGACATCTTTGTAATGCGCTGACATTCACGTAAAGCCAGAGACCCACAATATATATAGTACACGGGTGCGAGGTCAGTCAGGTGCAGTCTTGATGGATTAGTCTGTTCTTTCTCACGTGATGACATCATCTCACACAGATTTTCAGTATTTGCTGTTGATTTTTCACAGACTGACGTTCAGTCTGTTATAATACATTGTGTTCTTCTCGCTGTGCCTTTTTGGGTCATTGCAGCACTTGCTAACATTTTTCATGCTGATTTTTAATGAATCCTGTTTTCTTTTGCTTCAGCGGGAGCAAAATGTTGCTTTAGTTCAGACAGTGAATTCAGTACTAGGAATGGCAAAGAGCGCCAGATGTAAACATGCCATTGACACCCCACCAAAGTTTTTAGGTTTCTTTTCCAAAATGGAAGTTTAATTGCTTTTGATAGCAGTGAATGGCTGCACTCAGTTGTAATGACTTTAGCCATTCACTTTTTAAAGAGCTTAAGTCACACTACATTTGTTAAACTGAATTGCTTTCCTCATCCTGGGACGCTTTGACGCCATTGTACACCAACAGAACCAAAGGCTCATCAATTTTAAAATTTATGTTTTATTTCCGTAAATGTGCAGTATAATTACCAGGGTCTTATTAGAACTTTCCCAGAGGGTTGGGAACACTTAACGTTGCGTGCTATGAGATGCCACGACTGCAGCTGGGAAATGGCATGTCATCAAATCGACTGATGGCTGTTGGGGATTGGTCGATTAGAGCGCAATCCCATGATGCTTTCTGCCTGTGTGTGTGTCCCAGCAGGAAATGGCTTCGTTAACCCGAGGGGCTCGCCGGGGCTTCTGGGTACACCCAGCGGGAACGGACTGGGTAAAGTCATGCCTGCTAAGTCACCACCACCACCGGGGGGAAACATGGGCATCATCAGCCGCAAGCCAGACTTGAGAGTTGTGATTCCTCCATCCAGCAAAGGCATGATGCCTCCCCTGGTGAGTACGAAAGAATAAACTTTACTACACGCTTGCACATGTTTTCTTAATGTCTTTAGATCATGTTGATTATTCAGTTGCTCTGAATCTACACAGTGTATAACTTATATAATTATATAATATAAGTATTCATCAAACCTTAAAAAGTGGGATCACTAACAATGAAATTAAAGTGGAAACAGTGTCACAATCAGCAGACCAGTGGTACCAAATATCTTCAAGATCCAGGTACCCTCATTCCTTCTATTATTCATATAGAAATTAGAGAGTCTCACAAATGATTATAATTAAGGTGCAGAGAGCTCAGGCCACGTTCTGCACCTGAGGCTACACCCGGCTGTCGGACTCATAAATCACTAAAACATAAAACGGGAAGCGGAAAAAGAATATTATTATTATATTTAAAAATGGTCAATAATTTGTTCATTTCAACAGTAGAAGCCTCTCTGTTTCCAAAGCATGACTCTTGTACTGAGTCCTGTTTGGTAAATAGCATCTGGGTTACATAGGGTTCTCTTAACTCAGCGTAAATATGCCGTATGTAAGCATGTATGTGTATGGAATAGCATTCGAGCATTCGGAAGCGGTGCAGTCATGAATCAAAACAAGTTCCACATGCCAAGCTAGTGGTATCTGAAGTCATTACTAGTAAGAGGCCCAGAGGATTATTTGTGTATATTTGCGTATACAGCAAGTGTCCTTTTTGTGTGTGCGCGTACGTGAATGAACTGCGTCAGACAGACAGACGAAAGCAGGGCCTGTTAATGTGCCTGCAGACAGGCTGTCATTAGAACATAATGGTATTAAATTAATCACATCGCAGTGTGACAGAGTTGGGATGAAGGCTTAATCAGAAGCCCAGAGTGTGAGCCAGATAATATCTTGTCGCCCTTGTCGTGTCTCCCCACTGTTATTGATTGAGTGCCGGTATTAAGACAGCACCGGCCCGGCACCGCTGACAAGAGAACTTGCTATCTTCAATACTGTACAACTCCAAGCTGTCAGCTGGATCTGAAGAAAAGAATGTGCACGATAAATTAAGACCCTTAAAATACGAATGATCGCACTATCTGTGTTTTTAAAGGGAGAAAAATACAGAGAACGGCTGGTTTTATGTGGGATTAGATTTGAGCACTGAACGTAACTTTTGAAGCATCTATCCTCCGGATAATCAATGAAAGCAAGCAGAGGATTGTACCATTGAAAGCTAAATGATTGATGGAGTTATTGAACACACAAGCTCATGTGCTGATAAGTCTGTGAGGTGAAAGGTTAAATACATCTTAGCTGCGAGTTCAAGCTGCTCAGTGATTTTTTTTTTTTGTCCATGGATTTAGAAAAACCCAATATTACTCTCTTTTACTTTCCCTGTCTTGCATTTACCTAATTGCTTTAGTCAAACAAACCACATGGCCATGAGGAATGAAAACACTGTGCATTTAGTGGCGCTGAATTTGACTTTTCATTTGAATTTGACTCTGAATTTGAATTTCCAGTTTCATAGTAAGTAACATGAGGCAGCGTTCGTTTCACGCTTCAGTCTCTTAATTTGAATAAGCTGGTTTAAATGCATGTCCTGGTGTGAACGGTGGGCTGATCCCACTGAGCTTAGGTGTGCCACCTGGGCTTGTACTGACACCCTCATCTGCTCTTTTCTGTTGGAAGCAGTCAGAGGAGGAAGAGATGGAGTTGGTGAGTTTTACTAAATGCCTTGAAAAGGCAGAGACTGATACGCTTTCGGTTTGGTTTGAAAATCGCACTGCTTCAACTAGCAGAGCCGCACTAAATTCACCACTGCTTGGCCTGAAGATCAACTAAACCCAACTGGATGAACTTGCGCGTTGTGTGGAAGCTGTTGTGTGTGACTCACACTGCATGTGCTGAGCCTTTTAGGGAAGTTTTTAGGTATCACAGTGTGTATGTGTGTTTGTGATAGAAGAATAGTATTGTGGGTGATTTATGAGATTGAGCCACAATGGAATTATTTAATTCTTGTCTGAGACTTCACTGGTATAGGTTTATAGGAGTAAAGTTACATTACACATAAACCAATCAAAGCAGCATTTTAAGAAACAAAATCCAAATAAAGCATTTTTGCCAAAAAATGTTTTGTTTTGTCCATTTGATAGTGTTTATGAGTGTTTCCTACAGTATTATCCCCTCTAATGTTTCTTGTTATTTGTCCTAGATAGTAATTACTTGACATACGATGATGTCATTGAGATACAGTTGAATCCAGAATGATATCATTAGTCAAGGAGAGCAGCCAACTACAGTCGGGAGAATGTTTTTACAGGCTAAAGGAATTTCAAGTCATGTGACTGCATTTGACAATATTAAAACTTTAGGGATCAACTAGTACTTCAGAATGACTTTAACATAAATATTCATAATTTTTTTTATTGAATAGTTCTTTAAATGGAACTAGATGTCTCTTAGATTTTTTTTTGTGTTCATGTTTTTGCGTTTTGCCCTGTGGTACTCTCTATAATACACCTAAGCTAAAACAATGTCCCTCTCACTCTGTATTTAAACTTAAAATTCATATGCAAAAAATGACTGTGTGTGTGCGCACTGCATGCGTACCAGTTTTACTTGAGGTGACTATATAATTGCACCGCATGCTGGTTGGAACATTGAGAGATTTACTTCGAGTAATTCAGTGCATCATATTTAGTTTAAAACTATTTTGGGACCCTACAATCAAAGTGTCCTATCAGAAAGTTTGTTTTTAAAGTTTGATTTTACTTGTTTGTATGTTTATGTGGACTTGTTAATATTCACATTAAAACCATCTCAGTGTGTTACTTCACAACCTTATGTAGACAAAATACCAATATGTCCAAAACTGTATTAAGTAAGCATGCTGAAGTGTGCTGGTCTACACGTTTTTAAATGAAATGTGTAGCTAAACACAACCAGCAAAGCACAGGAAATGTCATTCTGCAGTGAATCTACAGCGCCCCCTATTGATAAACAATGATATTACCACACAATCTCTTAATGCAAATACTTCACATGGTTGAGTATAGTGTGTATGTATGTCTGTGGAGGGATTTCTGTTTCATTACCTTTGTGTATTTGCTTCTCTGTACAGAACACCCAGAGGATAAGCAGCTCGACCCAGTCTCTGGCCACACCGGTGGTCTCTGTCACCACCCCCAGTCTGCCACCACAAGGCCTGGTCTACTCAGGCATGCCCACTGCCTACAATTCTGGTGAGTCTAAAAACACAGAATGCAGTAATTAATTGCTTTAAATGCCATTCATTGACTCGTTTTGTTTATGTCATAATAAAGACTATTCACACAATCCAGCTCAAAGCATAAGACACTTAAACTCGAAACAAATATACTACATTGATGTAGAAATGTGTTTGTTTGAGTCATAAACACTATGGTTGATTGTTGTTGTGATTTGTTGTGTTAGAATACTCCCTGAGCAGTGCTGAGCTCTCATCTCTGCAAGGCTTTGGCTCTCCAGGGCTCTCTGTAGGCTCAATGTCGGCATGGCAACAGCATCAACTGGGCCAGGCAGCTCTCAGCTCGCTGGTGTGAGTAACATAGATGTTTGCAGTCACACACATGCACATGCAATATGCAAAAAACACTAATGCGCTCAGGCACGGGGTCAAATGCATTTTTACCTTTTTATTTTTTTGAGAGTGGTGATAGATGTGCTTTACTAAAAAATAATTATGACAAGAAAATAAACTTTACAGAATTCCTATAGCTATTGCATTACCAGTGCAATTGTCATGTCAGGAAACACACATACTGATAAAATGTATACCTTGAATGAAGTGTAAGTTGCAATTGGTTAAAAGTGTCTGCCAAATACATAAATGTAATTATTCATCTTTAATTCTGAGGTAAATTGTGACCTGGATATGTTTTCTGTATGATGGATCCAGACCTTTATCCTATGTTATGTAACTGTACAGCTTTACTCTAATAACATGGTAGAGACAAACATACTGATTCTAAAAAAAGATTCTTGTTTTTACAGCATGTGAATGAAAGCTTTTATTTAAACGCAATAGTACTGCCATCAAAACATCACTGACCTGGTTTTGTCGCATTCTGCTGGGCATGCTCTCTAATTACATACCACCCTCAAAAATGATTCAGGCACAGTTTTTGCTCCAAGTACCATTAAATAAACAGATGGAGGGTGAATATTATTATTAGCGTCTCATACTGTAGTATCCGCTGATTTACAGCCTATGAATAAACGTTTTATGTAAACATTGAGAAATGTATCATTTATAAATGTAATTCTCTTTGTTCAGAGGTGGCGGTCACCTACCTCAGGGCTCCAATCTGTCCATCAACACCAGCCACAACATCAACATTAAATCGGAGCCCATATCACCTCCACGCGAGCGCGTCACCCCGTCCGGCTTCCCGCCCCAGCAGCCGCAACAGCAGCAGCCTCCCTCTGGCCGTCTGGACATGGGCCGCTCACCCGTCGACAGCCTCAGCTCTTCCTGCTCCTCCTACGACGGCAGCGATCGAGAGGATCACCGGCCCGATTTTCACTCCCCGCTCGGCCTGGGTCGACCCCCCGCCGGCGGGGCCGAAGAAAGGGAGAGCCCCACGGTCAAGCGCATGCGCATGGACACCTGGGTGACATAAAGCTGTGTGGAGCTGACCGCCAGTCAGTCACACGCAGGGCTGGGCAGGGGGAAGGGAGAGAGGCGAGACAGCAGGGAGGGTCATTATTGTTATTATTCTATTGTTATTATTTAACGTCATTTCACTTTTTTGTAAGTAGGTGGATGGTGATTGAAGATGTCCTTACATATCGAAATTAAGCAACTTAGTGGAGAGAGAAATAAAATCTCAAGTCAAGCATTCAGAATAAGCGGTGTACTCAAAACAGGTGTTTTCAGGTACTTAATGCAAATTAGATTGTGCAAGAGTCCATGACAACAAGACATATTAAAAGTTTTTAGATTGTTGTTGTGCAGTTTGTTGCACCGGTGCAGTTTGACACTTGTTGACACAATCGCTGTTGAATTTACAAGTTTCAAACAATCAAAGAAAATTTAGGGCCAGCGACCTGTTTGAAGGTTTTTGTGTGCTGGGCTCATGTATTACACAATCTGTATCTGCACTAGCCCTAATGAAATATGTCACTTATTAATTTATTTAAAGTTAATTGACAATAGATTCGGCTGATGAGGCGCGGCTTTTATTAAAATTGAGATCAGGTTCCGCCTCACTCGAGACATTAAATCACGTGATAAATATCTCTTTTCTCTCACGTGAAAATGTGTCTACCTTTAATGTGCTCATTTTAATCGGTCGCTAAATTTTCAGTTTATTAGTGACGAACCGTTTTTGTGTTGTTGATGAAAAGTTAAAGTTAGCCCAGTGGATTTAGAAACAATAGTTATTGTACATTCATGCAGCTCTAACAGTTCAACGGTAACGCAAGCCAAAGCCTCTTTGTCATTTTGTTGTACTGTAGGTTGGAAATTTTCAGCATTTCTCTCTCAATGTTTGTTTTATATTAGTTCTGTCATAGTGTGCATTGTTACAAATGTTGGAAAAACGATAAACATGCAAAGCAGATCTTGAAACAATATCTAAAGCCATGAACACTTGCTGTTCTGTTTGTAAATTAAAGATTTGAGCCAAACCTTTTCTTTTGTTATGTATATAGCAACTTTAATATATATCACTTTCGGTGTAAGTACGTATGTATTGTACCTTCACCAGATTTAAGAAAAAAAAGTATATTTTTGTGGATTACTGCCAAGTTTACAAGGCGAGATCCTTATTAAGTAGAGTATTCACTGGTTAATATTTACTATTTTGTTAACTATACTGTACTTTCTTCAAATCAGACTATTATTGGTAATAATCAAAGTGTTTTTGGTTTGTTTTGTTTTTCGTTGAGAAAGTTGTTTTTGGGTCGTTTACCCTTTAATGGTGGTGAATGTCTGTCCATAAGAAATTGTAACAAAAGAGCTGTATGATTCAAGCTCGACCGTCTTTTTTTGTAAAACGATAATCGCCATGCTAAGAAAAAATGGTTGCTTTTCCTCCAACTGTTTTGTGAGGGATTAGCCTGCAGCTGCTGAATACACTGCCTACTTTAAATCTCATCTTAGCTTAGATGCACTATTCATTCATTCCCACTCAAAGACATGTTTCTCTTCAGAAACATTCCCACAGTTTGTATAGCAAGTTCATTTCATTTGAATCCCTCTTCAAATGCACATGTGCTCATCTTGTAATACAGATATTGTAAATACCATAAGTAACCTCAATACATACATGCATACTATGTACAGAACATCTCCCCACTTATTTTGTGAATTGGCTCTTTAACAGATTTGTACAGGAGACACTTTAAAAGGCATCGGTCGCAATGCTCTGTATTGCTGGACAAAAGGGGGCACCGTAGCTCTCTCTGCTGTCGCTGATTCGCTCTATGTGCATATCCCTCCATTGCGGGGCTCTTCATGTATGGCCGTTTGTTTGTGCAGCACAATTGTCTGGTATCAGTGGCCTCCGGTTTGCATCACACCTCACTGCCCCTCGAGCGACAGGGGATTCAGCAGCTAATAATGGAAATACTAGAAATTGTAAACAGACTTGGACATGATCTCTCCACAGGATTGCACAAAAGTTTGTATGTTCAAGTTTGCCATTGGATGAAAGGATGCTTTCCTCTTTAGATTTGTTATGTATTTGGACAATGTGTACACCAATCACTTTTAGATACCTCCCTGAGCACCACAGCAACTGGCAATAAGCTAATATTAATCTATGCAGTCCCCGACCCACACATAGACAGAACACAAAGCATTCACATTGAAAATGAAGAGAAAAAGCTTACGTATTATATTATCACATGCCCATTTATCACACAATGTTGCCTAGTTTGTGAAAAATATGCTCTTTATTGAGCAGGTGAGAAAATGACTGTTAACCCTTTGTCCCTAAGTGCTTGCATATTAAGGTTACATATAAAGGCACACTGACTAAATATGAAAACAAGAGCCATGCAGTCACTGCTTTAGGTAGAGCTTTAGAATTAATCTCAGATGTACAAGCTATGTTGTCTCAGCTGAGTTAAATAACTTGGAAACCCATTAGAAAGTTGTATGATGTCTGATGAACACAATCAAAGCTTTTCAGGGTAGACAAGCAATAATGTCAGCCCAGTGCTATGAATGCACTGCGGATATAAAACCTGCAGTTTGTCAAACTGCAATGCACACACATTCACTCAACATTAGTCTTTGATTAGGAATCAGGGAATTTTTAGAGTTTCTCCGCTACATGCACAATTAGAGCCTTATTCCAAAGAGTTGCTGGTGTTCTGAATCAAATATATATCGCTCATCGCATCTTAAAATCATCACATTGTCACATCGGCGGTCGGATGAAGTGTATCTTTGTCCACTGGTCCTTACTAATGCACACAAGAAATACATAAGAATCTAAAGGGAGGAGGCTTTTCCTATAGTGCAGAAAGCTGTGTCTGAAATCACAAACTGTTGAATGTGAAAGGAAGGGATAAAGAGGAAACAACAATTATGTGTTGCGTATTTTCTTCACTTTGCTGTGCAAGAGTACACTGCTTTGCTTTATTGCTTTTCTAAAACAGAATTATGTATTTGGTAATTGTTTGTAGTTAATAGTTCACTTCAAGAAGCTGTTTGCGGTTTGATTGCTCAAATCGTTTGGCGGCACAAGCTGGACTTTGTTGCCATAAATGAAACAGGATGTTTCGAAAAGGAAAACAAAAAAAGGACAAAAAAAGTAAAACCTGAGAGAGACCTTTAAGTTAATCTGCATTATATTTCCCTTGAATGTGTTGTTTTATCTTCATTATACAATTAATATTCTAGTGAACTTTTTATTGAATGACTAAGATATTATGCTAGAGATTGTTGTACAAATTTGTATTCTGCATTCACTAAAGTAAAGATATTGGCTTTTATTGTGTAACATAGGTTCTCTCGCTTCTTCTGTGCTAACTGAAGTGAACAATTCTCTGAATTTGAGTAGACTTTGTCCACATGTGAAGTCCCAAACATTAGAATCTGTCCGCTTTATTAAAAACTTTATTGTACCCTCAGTTACTCACTCTATGTGCCTTTATGCTGCATCACTGACAATTACACAGCCAATGCACATTATACACCTGGGTGTAGTTGTGGGTTATTTTCCCAGACCTGCTAGGTTAGTGGGTTGATGAAGCTCCCAAGAATGTTTCCAGGAACATATATTAATACATTTTTTTTAAATCTATCACAGAAATATCATTATCTCTTTAGGTTTATACATATAATCTTTTACTAGTTTGCTTTAAGGGTCTACACCAGGGGGCTTGTGACCCGTAGAGGGTCCTTCAATTACAGTTTGATGTGAAAATAATAAAAACAAAAATAACAAAGTTCAAACAAACATTTTGTTTAGGGAATCACAATGAAATATATAAAAATAAAATAATTATATTTTAAAAATCCCAAATTAAAATCTATTAAGTTAAATAGTATGTTAATAGTGTATGACTTTGCATATGAATGAGTATTTTGTTATCCTTGTAATGTAAAGCATCATAACCAAATGTGTACCCCCATTCCTACACTATAAGAATGTTATTAAGAACAGTCTTAAAATGTTCAATTTTATACAAGATGTCTAATCCAGGAGTGCCTGCTTTTCGTCCTTATCCTAAAATAATGAAAGACCTCTGGTTTACTCTCTGTATGTAATATGTAAGTCTGCCAGCAGGTGGCATTAACTCTGCATGTAGTAGTACTCGATATATACAGAGGCTGCATGCTACAGGCCTGATAACACTGTTGAGGTGCTCTTGTGTTTGTCGATTAATTAAGGTTTTTATCATAAAACAGACTTCGGAGGTGAAAATGAGCAACATTTATTTCAAAGCACTAAATTAGAGTTTGCTAAATGGCAGGTAACCAAAACCAGTCTTGCTATATTTAGGCGTGTTTATTTCGATCATTAAACCAATAAAAATAGCTAAAATAAATATGTAAACCGTACGGTGAAACAACCGAAACTCCTATTAGTGTTTGACTGATAATAGTTAGTTTTTTACCCCGCCCTTGTAAGGACAAACCGGTCAAAGCAGAAAGATCTCCACAGAAGCTGCACAGGTGACATGTCTTTCAGATGAAAACACGTCCTGGTATTGGTTTGGAAAGAAGGTAAGAGCCTTTATTTTCAGACGAAAAGTTTATATTTGTAACTGTAAAACGAATGAATTAATAGCAGTGGTGATAGTGGTTGTCGTTGAGTTTTAAATGACAGTGCTGGATAATATGGAGGCTACGGTTTTATTGTAGCAGCATTGCAACTTTTGTAGCAGCATTTGAGCAACAATTTACTCCTAAAATGAAATTTTAAGTGTTTTGCGACGTTGCGATGTTGATGGTTAAAGCAAAAGATTTAAAGAGAGTTTGCGATAGACGTGGTGTGACATAAGATCTAAATGCTAAATGTTCGTGCTGCCACAAATGACATCAACACAAGAAAAGCAACACACCTCCCCTGAGTTATGCCCTGTGTCTGTAAGTTGTGTCCTGTCGTTTTTAATGGTAAAGTGGTAAAGATTGTGTTTTACAACTTTCACTTTATGAAAACATGGCAATGTGGTGGAAACGCATTTTTGGTGTTTTTGTTATTTGTAGTAATCAATTAATTAGTTACGTTTTGCGTTTACTGTAGTTAGTAAATAGACTTGTTAGCACAGTAACTAGCACTAGTTCACAGTTTTTTTTCTTTTTGAGAAATGTTACAGTTATACCACCAAGACAACAGTGGTCTGAAACCTGTAAACAAAGCCAGCACATTTTTCTGAATACTAAGCATTTATCTTTATCTGTATATGCATGCTTGTTTCCTATTACAATTATATTTCTTCTTGCTTTGTCTTCACCAAACATCAAGTGATGTAGAGTATAATTATGTATCATATGTGATACATACAGTATTATATATGATTCCCATGTTTGTGTCATGATCTAAGCCTTTTCAGCATGTTCTTATAGGCAACTAAACAACTCACAACTGCTGCCGGTGAGTGTAATCACACTGCTAAACTGGATTTCCTCTGCTTTTGGCTGACGCTAACTTTTTTTTGCATTTTTTGCCTTCCTCCTTCCTCCTTTTACACTGTGGTGAAAAATTTTAAGAATTAGATATTATCAGTGTTTTTGCTTGCTTTTGTTAAAACCATCACAGTAAATTAGAGCAGTTTCCTCCAACAAGTAACACCTACAACATTTGGTTAAAGCAATAATTCACTCAAATATATATATGTTTTCTCTCATAATTTATTCACCCTCATCACACCACAGCTGAACTGTTTATGACTTAATCTAAACACAAACAAATAGTTTTATACATAAAAAATTGTATCATTTTATGGCGCTCAAAACGGTGCAGGTCCAACTATATGCTGTGTATCAATTTTAATAAGCAGATCTGGGTGCTAAACTCAAACTTGGTAGCACATTGATAACTTTAAATGTCATTGGTTTTTGCTTTTTGGGTTTACCTTCATGTCTAACAGTTATTGTTTTATTTTCAGCTGAAGTGAGTCTCTTCTGGAGTCATCATGGAGCAGAAAAAGAGAATCTGGCCCAACCTACTTGACAAAGCCAAGCCCAAATTTAATATGAAGATTGGAAAAAAAGGTCTAGGCAAGAACAAAAAAACACCTCTGAAATACAGGAGGAGCATGTCTGTACCAGACCTCAGGATTCGACCGAATGAGATGCTGGCTTTGGATGATTCCAGGCCACCTGATCAAGACCCTATGTTCTTTGGAAACCTCATGGTTCCAGGCGATCTCGAAGAAACAACGAGTGAAACCTCCAGTATTGGTTTTTCTGATCATATGCCGTACTCGTGCAGCCCAGCACCATCAGAAAGATCAATTCCTGTGGACTTCCCAGTTTCAGCGGAGATGAAGTCTGAGAGGCCAAGAACAACGACATGGTACATAAGCGATTCAGATACGGACAGGGCATCACCTGCTCTGAGACTAAGAGACTCATCAGACAAAGTGTTTTCAGCCCTTACTAGAGCTAATGCAGAAAGGCTAACACCTTTGGGGAGTGATATGTCAGCATTGACCACCACCGAGTCGTTCTCCACTGAGGAACAAGTCTACTTAAACTGGCCTGCTGAGCAAGAGCCGAAGTCTCCGTCAGATATGTTCATCATAGGTTCTGCTGAGGACATGGTAAGCTTCGCAAAGTTACAAGTTGATTCTTTAGTCGAAATAAGATCTAATACTCAAGTAGTATTATTTTAATATGGTGGCAATACTTCATAGAGTTAATAGAGTATCAATACAGTTTCATGTTAGGCGGACTCAGAATATATTGTAACTGTAATATTTTCATCTTAAAGAGGTCAATTAAAACAAAAATTAATGGTGTAGATTTTTTGTTATGTATTTGTTAATGTGGTAATTGTCAGTGGCTGATTTATTTGCATAACATGTTACAGGGACGTTTTTGTTAATAAGAAAAATGCTAAACATTTTTATAGCATTTTTAATATTAGCCCCAGACCCTACTGTGTAATACAGTTTGTGGGCAACACATGTTATGTCCAGAATTAAATCTGTTTTATGGAATATTAACTCAGAATTCTCCTAAAAATATCACAAAAATATTCTGTTAGTTCACCTACAAATATTTTTTTTCTCTCATCATTCAACCACCCAAGTCATTCCAAACCTTTAAGACTTTTTTTCCTTTGTGAAACATGTTCTGTGTGTATAAAATTCCTACAATGGTCAAAGGAGCCCAATTTTGTTCGATTACCAACGTTCTTAAAAATGTATTCAGGTTTGAAAAGACATAAGGCTGAATAAATCATTAAATCTTTTTTTACTCAGGACATTCCAAATGAATCCAGTGACTATGATGTCTTCCTATCAGAGCAGGATGAACAAAAAGTAGGTATTATAATAAAAAGTTTTGTGGGACACATAGCTTGCAGTCTAAAAATGATGGTGCTGGTATTTTCAGCAGGCTTGTTTTTACTCGCATCCTCTCTAATCCTGTTTAATGCACATACATTGTACATACTGTACAGATTTTGAGTACATACTGAACTCTGTTCAATGTGCTTTACAGAGCTCAGCAGGTTTAAGTGACAGTCAGATTCTCCTGTCACAGCAGAAGGTCCAGTATCTTCTTACTATCAACCTGAAGGAGGGCAGGAACCTGGTTGTCAGAGATCGCACAGGTATTGGCTTCTGAAACAATGACTAATGGAGATCATTAAGTATTATTAAGTGGGGTGGTGTCTGTACTCATGCTTTACATTTTTTAGGCTTTACATATACATCTAATTCAATGTTTTTTAATATCATTTAAATTTTCTTGACCTTGTGTTGATGCAAAGCATTTCTTTTTTGATCTCTTTAACATTTATATGCTTTCTTAAATCTGGTGTGACTAGTTTCAACGTCTGTGTACGGTTAGCTGAAATATTTGGTACCTTCTTAAATTCCTGTTTAAGCCAGTAAATATACTTGTAAATGATTAACTTGATGCCTGACAGTAATTTACATGCTTTTTACATTTTTTATTTTGTGTGCATTTTTATCCAGCGTGACAAGAAATACTAATGAGAATTATATAAGAAGAAATGACTAATTCCACGGTGAAACAATGCAAGTAGTGCTACCATATTAACTATATTAATAAAGTGTCCCACATTAAAGACAGTTTTTCATAGTTACATACAGGTAGATTTCTTCATTTTTTAGTTGTTTTTCAGCACTGTCTAACATTCTGTCTTGGTGAGAGGCTGTGATCATCTGTAGTGTTAAATGACCATGCAGAGCTGTTAATTTCTTTAGGCAGCAGGTATGAATCATATCACGGCTTGGTGCTGTCCAGTTCTTGATGTCCGTGGGCTGTTTTGCTATTGTGATTTCACTTATTTAAGCTCTTGAGAGATCGATATGATCAGATTTTTTCTTCTCTGAAGTTCTTGATTCTGATTGGTCTTGCATCATTCTGAGGTCTGTTTTCCCGAACAATGGTGCCAAAATATTTCAAATCAATATTTTGGGTATGATTACCTCCTCATGTGGCCATATAATAAGTGGGATCATGTACATCCAGTTGGTTGTTGTTGTAAAATAAACCCCTTCAGGGTGATACAAGACCCACTTCATATTCTAGTATTAAATGACAGATGAAGTACTGACTTTATTTTGTCTGTAGTGTTGTGGGCATATAAAAGTACGCCCGCGATCCTGCATAGCTACATTCTTAGTGTAGATCTGACAGTCAGATTTAACCGGATGGTGCTAATGACTTGTGTTTATTCAGTTTTTAGTTTGAATAAGATCATGTCATGCATTATGGCATAAAATGAAAGGGGAATTAGAGCTGAATCTCACTGCCGACCTCTGACACTTTTGTTTGTGGCATTTATAAATGTACTACACTCCTTCAGCATGCAAGACTGGCATGTTTTCAAGTTCCTCCAGCTTATCTGGTCTTACTGAATCTGCAGAATGCTGACAGACCAGACTGTCCTTCTTTCTATGGCCATACTTGTTTCCACATTCATGCTACATTCAGGAAAACTGTGTGCTATTTCTGGAAGTATTGTTTGGATTTTTTAGGTTACTGTATTCTATTTAAATGTTATATCCAGATAGATGTACAAAAGCAACTTTAGTTTTATCATGCAAGCGTGTAAAACAAATAAGCTGGCCTGGCTTTTTTCCTCATACAAAGCCAATGCAAATAACCATAGTGTTGTTTCCTTGATGTTGTACAGAATCCCTAGTGTCATGTTGCAGAATAAATTAGTGTTTTGTATTTTTCCCTAAAGCAAGGTTTATTGAAATCTTACAGGCAAATGATATTACTAAATTTTCATTTGATAGCCCGAACAGTTCTTCAGACGTGATGCCAGTGTTTCTGGCAGGCCTGAGCGAGCTGATTGGGCGGCTCATTGTCATGTTCAAAGTCACAGGTGTATGCCCACAGGCTATTCATTACCATCTCTTCCTCATTATTTTTCATAATTAGAATATATTCCACTGATATCCCTCTCTGCCAAATGAATCTGATGAAATACTCGTACTCACTGTAGGCTGAAGTCAGTTATTGGTTGAAAAAGCAGACTGAAAATTGAAGAGAATGCAGGCTTTTTACTTGTGAATCCTTTAACATATTAAAGACCTCTAAAAAAACTCAAAAATTTGCTATTTTTGTGTTTCCCATTTTTAAGGTTAAATATTGCTTATTTATTCAGTTAGTTTACCTTAGTAGTAGTTCATACTAGTTAAATGAATAGGAAATTATTTAACTTCATTATGAATTGTATTACCTTAACATTTATTTATGTCTATATAATTTATGTCTAAATCATAATTCAAAAGGATGGGCTCTCAAAACATTTCAATTATATTTTTGGGGAAATTGCGACCTCCGGTGGTCTTCCAGTAGAATGAAACCCAAACTCATCTCTGCAGTTTATTTTTATAATATGATACAGCGCTGCTTTAGGCACCTTAACTAGAAGAAATTTAACACAGCTGCAGAGTATTTTTTATATTTAAATAGTTTGCTTTTATTTTTTTAGAAAATACTTCTCAATAAGGCTTCATTTGTCAGTTGCATTGTTTCTTTAGTTGATTTTTCATTTTGTCTGACACACAACAGCCACCCGTATTTGCCTAACAATTACCACCCGGCTCGCTCTCTGACTGACGCTGACGTCCGAAAGTGGCCCGTAACTCTCCCTCCCCCTTTCGCCGTCCTCCATTTTCCTTCTGTTAATTTCCGCCGTCACCGTTTCTAGTCACGGCGGATCTCTTTCCCTGGCTGCCGGAGCCCCTTTCCTCCTGTCAAGCTGCCTGGAGGTTTCCTTGTCAGAGGCTGGCAGGGAGGAGCCGCCTCCTGGAGATGTTCATTTGGAGAGGAGATCTGACAGATCTGACAGTCTCTCCCCACAGGGCTTTTGTCATGTGATTCCAGGCACCCTGCAGATTCTCTAAAGCGCTTCTTTATCCAACCATACAAATGAAACGATGGATTCTTTTCACTCATATTTTTCTTTCCATCCTACCAGCCAATCTGCATAGCACGGCGTAGACAAAGCCGGACCCTTCTCCCTCCCCTGTCTTACAGACAGACACATGACAGACTTTCTTAACAGGCTTTGGGGATTAACACTGCTTGCTCGGTTTCTGGGGTTTTAATGCACCAGCATTACATTAACAGATTCACGCTGGCTATAATTTTTACTCTTTCACAATTGGCCAGCTCACATCATGCTAAAAGAGACACAAAGTCCACCCTCTCCACGCTAAGAACTGTTCTCTAAATAATAAGTGTTGGAGATCTTTCAAAGATTAAGGTTAAGATTGTTTTTCACGAAAAGACTAAATGACTAATGTGTTGGTAATGTGCTGGTTTGTTTTTTTAACAGGTACCAGTGACCCATTTGTCAAATTCAAATTGGATGGCAAAAACATCTACAAAAGCAAAGTTGTCAACAAGAACCTGAATCCCATCTGGAACGAATCGTTTTCCTTTCCCTTCAGAGATCTAGATCAGACTGTACATGTCAAGGTTTGGGACCTGTATAGATCATTTAATAATACAAATAAATATTTGCTTATTAACGTTAGGATTTGTATTATTTATTCTTGATGTTGTCTATATTAAAGGTGCCCTATTTGGGAATTAAACCTCCATATACAGTGTTAAGAGATCAGAAATATTTTTTAGAATGATGTTGTCTCTCTCACAGCAGAATAATAATATACAGCTGTACTGCCTGATATGGAAGGATTTATTAATGTAATTAAAAAATTCATGTATAATGGAGGAAATCTTAAAATGTTTTTTTGGCAACGACTGACATATAAATTTAATCTGCACTGGATGGATTGATTATATTACCCTCATTGATTCTCTCTCTTTTGTTTTTCTAAATGATTGTACATAAAATAGTGTAACGTGACAATGAAAACAAAAATTGGAAAAATGAAATACATGCTTTAACCTTTTTATAGATCCAGTTTCTACATTTCTAAAACATAACAGCAATACTCATATCCTTATCTCACATTTCTGACTGATGCAGGTATATGATCGTGATCTGCGATCCAATGATTTCATGGGCTCCAGCAGCTTTCCTTTATCGAAACTGGAGATGGACAAGTAAGAAAAACTTGTTAGAGATCTCCAATTACTAGATTATTCTAAAAAGGTTTTTAATATTAAACGTTTGTGAACTTGTTCTCTGCAGAACATCTCCATTGGTACTAAGTTTGGAGGATCCCAACAGTGTGGAGGATGATATGGGAGTGATCATTTTAGATGTCTGTCTGTCCGTCCGAGAGGAACCTGCTAAACGAAATGTAGGACTTCTGGATATCGATCCAATTAAGTGGGAATAGTCAAAAACACAATGTATTAATACACAAATGTAAGGTTTTCTAACATCATTTCTTTTTCTCATTTTTTTCAGAAGTGGCTTCTGAGGAGAAAGGGAAGTTTCAATAAGGTATGTTAGTAAAAACTATTTTTATATATTTAATGTATAAATACAGTATTCTATTAAAAAAATGCAAAGTGCACAGAATGCATGCATTTATTTTTGGTTCAAATGCACAAAGCATTAATATCTTTGGATTAATATTTATAAAACAAATCACAGTTAGTTCTGTCATGTATCCTATATGTCCACTGGAGGGCAGTAGATCTTCATCATTTTTAAACAAAGATGCTTCACTGATACTATGTACATTTATGTAAGTTTCTTAAGTTCATTTAAGAATTCTAAAACTTCAGCAAAGTAACAAACATCAGTTTGTGGCTTGATGTGGTGTACCAATCCAGATTCCTAAAGCATATGTATCACAGTGATCCAAACAGAGCACTGTGTCTCCCATGCATTTTGTGTACTGTAGGTCAGTTCATAATTGACAGTTTATTTACTTCACAGCGGTAGGAAATAACTTTTCTTTTTCAAGGCTGTGAAAGGTAGCAATTTATGTGTCCTCTGAACAAAAGCTTCCTCGCATGGAAGAGTGGCGTGCCAGCACAGTGAACTTAGTGTACTGTATTTATTCTAACAGTGATTTTCATGTCAGTTACTGTATAGCTGTAAAAAAATGAGGTAATGCTGTTTATTAATTTTTAACCAGTTTAATGTTAATACGTTGAGTTAGATTTCTGTAGATAAAAAGATATAGATGACTAGTTTCATTTTTGTAAATGGGAAATCTTCTCAGGTTATTGTATTACTTTTTTCACCCAATCATAAAAAGACAAAAATAAGAAATATTTTTCATTAAGAAAATAAAGCCATTAAAACTTACCATTAAAAAGCTTAGCTATGTTACAGTACATGTTCATGGCAGTTATGCACATTTTTGCCTAAAATAATACGATAATAAAAATGGTTCTGTCCAGACACATTGCTGATTTATAATTAAATTTATTTATTGTATATTTATAAATTATATTTATTACTTACTCTACAGTCAAATAAAAATGTAGTATTTTTTTAAAGATCTTTTTCACATCTTTTGTTTTGTTGGCAGCAGAATAATTAAACGTGCCCAATTTTAATGGAAATAAACTCACAATACAAATAGAAATTGTATTGTTGTATTGTATTTTAAACACATTTATGCACAATATAAATTTTGACTTTTTACTTCTTATTGGTTGAATTTCGGAGTGAATTACAAGCCACATGGGATGTTTCTTGGCGGTTTTAGTGAGATTCGTCCAAATAGATTCCCGCTAGACTATGCGATCAGATATGGATCAGTATGTGTTTCTGAAGCGTTAGTGTTGATGTTTACACTCCAGCATGTCCTCTGCCAAAACAGCTGAGACCTAGTTCTATTTGACACCTATCAGAAGAGGCAGAACATCTCTCAATTCTTACCTCTCCTCGCACTTTCTCCATCACGGCCTCGTCGATGGAAACAGGCAGCAATGTTGGCACATAGCATGTGGTTCTTCCTTCTGATGGAGTCTGGAGAGTGTGTGTGTGTGTTCACTTTGAGGCACTATGCCAGTGTAAGATGCTGAGGATATCTGTGATGGCTCATTCCCAGGCATGGTGAGCTATAACCCAGATGTTGGGATGTAATATCACAGCTGTGGACGGACAGCACTGAAGTTCCAGCCAAATGGATACGGCTTTGGGCTTGTCCTCGTGTCCCCATGCTGCTCCACCATATGGAGGCAATCCCCCAGCTCTTTTAGCACCAGGAATAGCCTCTCTTTAGGGGCCACTTACTCTTAAGCGGAATTGTTTTATTGGCCATGCCGATCACAAATTTGTCCAAAATAAACACTTGGGAAGACTTGGCTCGGATGAATATTATATTTCTCTCTCAGCTCCCTATGTAACTACCCCCTTTATCTTCCCCTCTCTCGCCCTCTCTCTCTCACTTTAAAGAGGCTTGTTTATGGAGATGCGGCCATTACGTTAAATGTTAATGCTGGTTTGTCTGCTGTGTGATTCTAATGGAGCAAAGGCCCTGTCACACTCTCTATAAGCAGCCAGGTGGGAAAACAGCTTTCTGCTCTGTGATTACTGGCAGAACAGACCAGCCTCTTCCTGATGCTGTGTGTGTGTGTTTGAAAGTGCAGGGCTATCAGCCCACAAGTCATCTCTGTACTGTGTACTTATCCATCTGCAGTCTTGCTGATGGACCTGTTTTTTTTCAGAGGTGCCAAAATCACCTGCACATTTTGACTAGCGTGTTTTGGAATCTTTCCATTTTGTAAAATATGTTGTTCTGAGCAAAGAAATAGACTTTAGATTTGTTTTCTTGAAGGGGTTGTATTCTACTCTGAATCTGTACTTCTTCAAATATGAGCACAATTCACCTTATATAATAATATAGAAACCTCCCGTAAAATACACTTTTCACATTCTCAGTAGTTTATGTATTTTGTTTACTGGCTATATATAACATTGGATATACTTGTATTACAACATTATTAAAATTTATTTAATTTAAAAACATTATGTGATGAACATTTCAAACATGTGATGACATTTCAAACAGCCTTTCTTTGCTGATGTTTTATAGCACTTTTTGCATAAATTGTGGAAATTATAGATTGAAAATTAAACAATAAAACAATTGCAAAAATGGCATTTAAATTTTAAGAATGCCATATTAAAGCATTTATAAAATATTAAGTTTAGTATATTTTTATATAGAACATAAATTGAATATATCTTATATCTAATATTTCAAATTATTTAACTTTTTTATGTTTTCCACTGTCCACCAGCTATGGGAAATTCTTATGCATGTCTACATGTTGTCTGTTCCAGGGTCAGCCGATCAGCCAGGCTCAGGTTGGGCGGCTCATGGGTGGACAGAAGAGTCAGGTCTGGAGCGGAGTTTATTCTGTCATCCTGGTCGAAGGCCAAGAAATGTCCGACTGTGGTCAGGGAGACATCTACGTGCGCTTGAGAGTAGGAGACCAGAGGGTTAGAAGCAAGGTGAGATCATCGGGCTGTCCATTCTTTCTCTATTTCCTGTAATGGTTACATCATCACAGCTTCACTTAGCTCTTTCTTTGTTTTCAAACCTCCGTCCTTTGTTTTTCTTATTGTGCTGTTGCCTCTCCTGTTCTTTCTTATTAGCTGACTTACCTCTCTCTCTCTCTCTCTCGTTTGCTTTAGATTTTCTCATTCGCCTTACATACCTCTATCCCCCTTCCCTTGTTCTCCCCCCTCGGATCACTTCTCTCAGGCTTCAGTGCTCCGGTGACAGAGGAGGCTACTCATTAGATCGTCCGTGTCTGGCAGGGCGTCTCTCCTGATGCTTCTGTTGCTGCGTCTTGTTCAACTCATTTGCATACCCAGAATGCCTTGCTCATCTACCTCTTCATGTGGCCCCCTCTTTCCCCCTTGATGGTTCCAACCAGCTAGTCTTGTGTTCTCATGTCATCGTTTTTATAGAGCCCCCTGGCTCTATTTGGGCATGTTTGCTTGTTGAACAAAACTAGTTCTAATTGGATGCTGTCAAAGTTTATAATCCCAGCAAGAAGAGAGGACATGTTTTCAGAAAGACGGCCGCCGTCTTGCCGAATAAGGCTTAATATACCTGTCATGTTAGCTGTCTCTGTTTAAAAACTCTTTCTCTCTCTTTCTGTCATAGAATCTGTGTATCAAGGCAAACCCGCAGTGGAGAGAGTCTTTCGATTTTAACCAGTTCCAGGATGCACAGGACAGTCTGGTGGTTGAGGTCTGTTGCAAGAGAGGCAGAAAGTCAGAAGAATGCTGGGGAATGTAAGTCCAACATCAGAGTGACATCACACATTATAGTTTTTTAAAAGGTGTGGGGTACACTATTTAGATTCTCCTCAAAGCACGGAGAAAAGAGAACGAGGTAAAAAAAAATATGACTAATTATATTTAAAAATCAAATCTTTAATGCAGAAAAGTTTAAGACTGTGTATTTAAACAAATATTTCTCACCTTTCTTATGCAAAACTCTTGTATAGTAGGCATGTCTAAATATAGAGTAATTTAACTCACTGGCGCATCTTACCTTTCTCTTTCTTAATGTAAGTTGTGTCCTTTGAAATCCACTACAGATATAATTCTGTGCCCATCCACTGACCAAGTTCTGGTAACTTGAACTATTTTTAGGCTGGACATTGACCTGACCGGTCTTCCTGTCAATCAGAGGCAGTTATATACTCGTGTGCTGGACCCAGGCAAGGGCAGACTGGTGTTTCTGGTCACACTGACCCCGTGTTCTGGTGCGTCCATCTCAGATCTGCAATCTGCTCCATTAGAGGATCCTAAGACCTACCAGAAGATGATTCAACAATACGTCAGTATTACATTTTGCTTTTTCTTGTGCTCTCCATGTTTATTTGTTTTTGTCATTTATATAGTTTGTATATGTTTTAGAAAATTTGTATGAATTTTAACTGATAATGTTTCAATTGTGTAATTTAGTTTTTTTATTGTGTTTTTAGAGTTTGTCAAACTCGACAGGATATTTAAATGATGTTGGCTATCTTCAAGTCAAGTTAATAAAGGCCACAGATCTTCCATCAACAGATTTAAGCGGTACTCGTGCGCTTTAAATACAGCATGGTTATATATTCAATTACAGTTTATCAGTTAATAATATGAAAATATCTAATGTCATCAGGTAAAAGTGACCCCTTCTGTATGCTTGAGCTTGGTAATAGCAAACTGCAAACCCACACAATATCCAAAACGTTGAATCCTGAATGGAGAACAGCCCTGACTTTGTAAGTATAGGAACACTGGTAATGTCTTATGTATAAGTACACGATTATGTAATTGATAATACATTCATTATCTCTGCAGCCCAATTAAGGACATCCATGATGTTTTGGTGCTGACAGTCCATAATGATGATGGGGACAAAGCTCCAGACTTCCTGGGAAAAGTTGCCATTCCTTTGCTAAGTGTAAGTAACAAACCAAGATTGTGGTTAATGGATCTATAACTGTCATGGTGCTCCAATTTGTTTCTCTGTGTCAATTTTGAAGGTGAAAAGTTTTAATATTGCTTCAGCCAATGACATGGGTATGCAGTGGGACTGTTTACTATTTTGTGGACGTTTAAATTTGGTATGTTTACTGCTGCCAGTGATGACACACTTCACCTCAACTTTGCTTTAGGTTTCTAATGGACAACAAATCACCAGAATGTTAAAGAATAATAATCTGTCCAGGGCAGTCAAAGGAAGCATCACACTGGAGCTGCATGTGATCTACAACTCAGTAAGTGCAATTAAAGCATTACATGAGGGATTCTTTATAATTTGAGTTTTTTTATTATAGAAATGTAAATATAAAAACCATTATTTATAATGTAAAAATAAAAAAAGCATTTTTTAATCCTGTGCTGCATGGTTTTGAATACATTGAACTTTGCTCCATTATAGTCTATTAATTTGTATTTATTGGAACATATTCCCTAACCTTAAGTAAAAATACAATCTGTGATAGTCTTGATTTCCTTTCTCAGATAAGAGCAGGCATCAAAACCTTCAATCCTAAAGAAACAAAGTTTGCAGAAGACAACCCAAAGTTTAACAAAAAGGTGAGTTTTGTCTGCAACATATTTTCAACTTTCTCTTAATATTAGGTTTGTTTTTTAGAGACTCATTATGTTCAGTTTTTCCTCCGGCACCGCCTGAAGCTCTTTAGACACCAAAGATGACTTGACTTATTAATATTTATCTCTAGTGAACCTCAGTTTAAAAGCCTCTTTACACCTGAGTGAATGTCATGTTGTGAGCATTACGTCCTCAGGCACATCTTGCTAACTACTGCTTTGTCCCCATTAGCTTTTAGCACGTAATATCTATCGAGTGAGGAAGATCAGCGCGGCCATTCTGTATACGCTGCAGTATATTAAAAGCTGCTTTCATTGGGAGAACACGCAGAGGAGTATTACAGCCTTCCTGGTAAGTCGCTGTACCCCTGTTTACAAGATTTCAACTCTGTGGCCCTTTTAGTAACCTGAGGTCAGGGAACGTATTTGTGTAATCCGTCTTTAAAGAAATCGCTCGGCTCCTTAATAGCAACTTTTCACAATATGGAAACAGGCTGTGTTCATTTGGCATTGCCCTTGTCAGGGTGCAACTGTTAGGTCTTGTGAATCAATTATTTCTTTTTGTATTCTTTTTTAAAATCAATAACAGAACAGTCACCACAACATAAAGGGGATTTTATAGGAGTTAGAGGTGTGGCTTGGTGTGGTGCTTATGCAGGAGGGGCAGGTTTGCGTCTTGCCATCAACGTGATGTTATAAAGTGTGGTGTGATAAAATCACCCTTGTAAATGCATATTTTAGCACATTTAGAAATAACTTTATTAATTAGTGTTTATTTTCTAGTAAAAACACTAAAAAGATACATTTATTTAAGATCCAAAAGTGTAAAAGATGTTGTAACACGTATCTGGATAATTATTTTAAGATTATTTTTTATTAGAATTATTAATATTATTAAAATTATTTCTAAAGTTAATCAAATTATTTAAAAATGTTTTTACTTAAAACAAGAATAAAATCCCAATAATAAACATCACATATATTCACTAAAATCTCTTTTTCACTAAAGTGAATTCTCTTGTTTTATTGGTGTTTTTCACTGCAAATCTGTCGTGATTTTCACATACTTTTACAGACAGCAGCACCAAACCGACTAGACTTTAATACCTGAGCTCCAGTGTGTGTTCCAGCATACTGCACTGTGTTTCATTGTAGCCAAGTAGAAAGCATTATGGTCTGTGCTATAACACACAGGCAGTTATTTTTAGAGACGTACTTTTAGGAAGCTGTAGTGTAATCTGCAGTCTCCTGCTTCGCACTGCTGAAATGAGCGGTGCCCCCTGAAGGGGAGTTGCCGGAGGTGTGCGCGCCCATCCACCTGAGGAGACTGGGTGTCAGGCTGGGGAAGAGGCGTGGGACATTCTATCGCCGGCCCTATCGCTGTCTGCGCACGCAGGGTCGAGAATAGAAAGAATAGCATCTCATCTTTCCTAGCATGTGGCCTGTTTCCGCACCACTGCATTTAGAGCTGCGCAGGTGATGCGAGATATGAAGATGACAGGAAAATGGAAATGGGGCACCTGTGTAAATTGTGCAGGCTGTAAAACAAAAGGCCGAAGGGGTGGATCTCAAGCATACACTGTTGTTCTATTTTCTTTACAGCATTTAAGGCCAATTGCATTTACTTTCTTGTACTTTCTTATAATATGTAATTACCATACACGCTGCAAGACGCCTATGAAACAACATGTAACCCTCAAGGCTCAGCAAACACATCTCTGTCTTTCTTTCGTACTCTTTAGGTGTATGTATATCTGTAGGCAGCAGTAATAAGGTAACAGAGGTAGACATTGACAGATGCTTACCTCTAAGAAATGCATAATTAGAGAAGACCACGCTTTCTGTTCTCTTTACCAGTCTATGTCATCGTAATTGTCTGCAGTGTGTCATCCGTTTAATTTATAATGTATAGGCCTGTATGTAGCGTACAAAGTGGAAAGAGAGGATACTATTTACTTTACAAACATATATTTAAAATACATTACTATACATTATTCATAGAGACAGTGGAGTCTCCGTCCTTAAGCTTTTACACTTTACGCAACTTATAATGCATTTGTGGTGCTGCGGTTTCTTTGTCCAGGTCTGTAGGTTGCACAGGCAGCGCCTGTTCCCGGAACACACTCCCACCCCAGTGCTGGAAATCCCATAGGTCACCACCCCGACCCGCACACAGCAGAGCGCTTACAGACGCTCTCTCGCGAAACGCTGCTTTCATCTCTACGGAGTGGGAAATATGTGTGTGGGTGCATGTGTTTTAGCTTGAATATCAACTGCTTTTGTGGATATATACAGTACAGCATTCATGAAAACTTCTATATTGTATGCAAGTTTACTTCTTGTTAGGTGAAGAAAAGGCTTTAAAGACTTCATAAACTTATACTTATCCAGATAAGTGCACTTGTAAAGTCAATCCCACTGGATTAAGTTAAATCGGTGTATTTCTGTGGTTCTCCCTTAGTTGGATATTATCCTTGTGATGAACAACGTTCAAAATCACCTGCCAAGCAAAAAGTTAAGAGTTCAATGCAAAATTAATTTTCTTATTCAGTATTTTGCACTATTTTTCAGAAAATTAAAGATAATTTGAAATGAATTTGAAATGTTTTTTTAAATAAGAAAATTATAATCAGTTTTCTATTTCATGATCCCCATAAGTACTTATTTAAAGTTTTTATTCACATGCTCCCTAGGCTGTGTTTTCTCATCTGGGATCTTCATAGCATTTAAGGAGAAACTCATGATATATCTTCCGAAAACATGTGCAGCAGTGCTTCTCTAACCAGATGGAGCACTTACACACTTGAATATTTTTATTGCTTGTTTATGCAACAGTAACGAGCCCAGAAACATCACTTACAACTGCAGTAAGTCCAAGAGATGGTCTGCGGCAGATAAAATCTTAATAAAATAGCACAGTTTAAATGTGGCCTGCACTTAGACTGGGACAGATGAATGTGGCATATATCAGTGGATACTGCGAAGGGGTCACTCAAAGTTCCCCGCTGCATGTCTCGGTTCGGCCTGTAGATGGCGCTATAGTACTACCAAAACACACCCGGAGTCTGCACATGAGAACAGGTATTTGTCGAGAAAAGATAGACCACAATTGTGATGCTAAGCATTAAGCGAAGTTATTTCTCACACCAGATTATACAGAGCAAACAGACTCCAAAAAGTTTCCACGACAGGATAAATGAGCATTATCCAGCCAGGCATTACCCGGACAAATTTACTGTGTTTCTGAACTCCGTAGTTCGAGAAAGATGAAAGGTGTCTAAGGATGAGGGGAAAGGAGATTATTTACACATGAAAGCTGATTTGAAGCTTTGCTGTCATTAGAGTGTTTTAGGTATTTAGTTTGAATTAATATTTTAACATACGAGTTTGCTCCGTCAGTCAGTAGTCTCGATTAGAAAGGAAAACGTGCGCATGCGCGTTTGAGTTTGATTTTTTCCCTTTTGACACTGCCAGGTAGCAAGTGGTTTCGACATCATTTGACAGCCTGTGAAATGCTGATTGCTTCACATCACAGACTGTAAAGATGGCATCTGATGAATGTTTGATGTCGTGCAGCTGTAAACACAGTTGGCAGCTGTGACGGAGCGCTCTCTCTGTCTGGCGCAGAATGGCCACATAATAGCAGGACAGGGGCTGCACAGGTTCATGGCTCCTGAGGGGATGCTTTAAAGTGTCTGCACTATTAACTGGTTTACTGGTACGGTTAGAATTAGAGTTATTAGAGCATTTTCACGAACCGATTTGGTTTACCATTCAACTTGTGTGATGTTTTCTGGAAAACAAAATGAAATCCTGTTATTTAGGGTTGTGGTATTTTATTGCCTTGTAGATTATGCCTGTGCTCGGACTGTCAGTTTTTCCGTAGTTTTTATTTTAATTTCATAAAATCAAATGTACTTGAAACGCACATTTATTTAATAATGCATTTTTTGTTATATAACTTAAGTAACACAAGATTTTTCTATTATCAGAGCAATTTAAAATCTCACCTTCATGTGTTTTTGCTAATCGATAGTCAGCGCAGCCCCAGCTGTTACTAAGGGAGATTTATTGAAAAATATAAATGAAATATTAGCGCAAATGGACAAAATAGCATTATCAACTGACCCTAAATATTTTGGATTGCTGCGCTGTAGGCCCACTCATATGATTAGGTTAATATAAATAAATGGATATATATAATATGCACTTTTGTAACTCGTTGTTATTGAGATGTTGCTAATATTAATATATGCAAATATTTGCAATTAATTTGATTGATTATTCTGCCTGTTAAAGAAAAAATAATTGATTGACAGCTTTAGTCACTGCATAGGCTGGATCTTTGTCTGAGTTCCTTTTTGCTTCACCTTTGTTTCACTTCACTCCAAAGTTTCACTGGACAGAGACATTGAAATAAATTCGTGCATATGTGTGTGTGTCCCACTGTGCGTCTCGTGGGCTTTAAGGATCTGTCAGGGAGTTTGTGCTGTGAATATGACAGCGGGGCGAACCCTTGATAGTGATATATGTGCACGGACTCTTCCTGAAACTCTTGAGGAAGGGATTAATAATTAAAGATGTGGATTTGAGCAGCCGCTAACAGCGCAGTGATGGCTAGAGATTTGACAGTGTCAGTGTTGTTATTGAGATGTGTATGCTCCGTGTCATTGTGCCGCTTCTGGGGCTCAGTGCTGAGTCTGCCTTGACCCCTCACACCCCCCTCTTATCCCTCACACTGACAGCTTCTCCACTCACACTACTATCCATCCTTCACTCAAACTGTCCGTTTACCGCTTGTACCTTTTTTTTTTTTACATAAATCCATTTATGCGTTTTTGATTAGCCTACCATGCAAATGTACGGGCGTACATATATGTATTTGCATGTTCACATATTGCATTTTTTATTTTGCATAATCTGCATATAGTTTTAATAAAACTGGCGCATATTGTTATGTAAACAGCCTGCGTTCCGCGCTTTTACCGACTTCAATAAACGCGCTCTGACTTGAACCCTGACGCAAACGTTTGCGTGTCTGCGCAGTTGTAATGGGCAGCACTAACACGCTCGCCACCTCTCCAGTCACAGAGGACAGCTCTCCCCGGGCGCCGTGGCCTCGGCCCGGTCCTCTGCCTGCGACGCATGCGCGCGTATGCCGTGAGTCGAGCTGACACGCGGGCCGCGTCCTGCCTCGGGGGAGCAGGCTCGCGTGGCAGATCTGTCACCCAGGAGGTCGTTGAATGTTAACGCTCCCAACATGGATTAAACACTGGTGGCCGGTGCGGCAGGGTGGGGTCGGTATGCCAGCCGCTGACAGGCACCACGGGGCTCTGTACACTGCCCTCGAATCCGCCGGTGACAGAGAGACTTTATCTTTCCTTCTCTTTCTCCCTCTGGCGCGCAATCCACTCCACCAAACCACTGATAAGGACACGAGCCGCAGCCGAGAATCACAAACACATATCATACAATTACAGCCTGCAGTGCAAGCTGTAGGATCAGATCACATTCAAGCACAGCTGCGGTTTATCTGTTTCAATGAAAGTTTACAAAGATAGATTCACAAAGAATTACACATAGGCTAGAACTTAGCTTAATATAACTCTAATTTATTTGTTATCATTATTATATATAATAAATTAATACTAAAATTATTAAATAATATTATATAAAGTGTTTATTTAATAAATGCATATTAAAAATAGTCAGCTTAGTGATCTAGTAAAATTATTTTAAAACATTCAGTAGTGTGTGTTTAGCAATCCTAACAAAATAAGCGTTAAATTAAATTATCTTTAAAAATCATTTAAATGTCATTAGCGAGAATAAACTTTTGCAATATGTATGTAAATTTTGTTTTATATTTTTTATTTAAAAAAATTAAAATACAACTTTTGTCTACTTTTAAGTTTAAAACGGTTTTAGAGGAATGTTTATTTCTTTGTGACTCAGTTATAAGCATATTTAATAATGCACATTTGCACAGTTTTATGTTGCATTATTATTTATGTTTAGCTACAATATGTTGCATGTCTTATTGATCTGCATTTAAACATGAGACAAATAACCTTCGCAAATGGTTTCTTTTTCTCTCTCCATTGCTTGCTTAAAGTTGTGATTGTAACATCCACTGTTCTTTGCTGTGCTTATTGTGTCATTTTTCTGTATTTTAACCAAGACAGCAATGTAGATTTCTTATATGATATCGCTCTTCATTTCACCTTGGAAAAAACAGAGAAAGATGAGAAAAGTGTGGCAGCGCTGTAAGGTCCTCCTCTATTCACATTAAAGTTGCCTAGTATCTTTTGCTCTTTCAGGCACACATACAGTACATGCATTAAGCCTGCAGCCAATAGTCAGCCTTGTTAAGGTTACGCAGATATGTTTGTGTAATCTGGCATCTATCCACAGCCCTTCGTCTGACCCTCATAAGGCAGACTGGCACTGCTGAGGTTGTTTGCTCCTCTCCGAGTGCTGTGGAAGATAAATGCGGGAGAGGGATGCGGGAGAGTCAAAAATCCCCTCTTGGTTTAGTTAGTGCTCACTTGCTTTAAGAGGATATATATATATATATATATATATATATATATATATATATGTGTATATATATATATATATATATATATATATATATATATATACACATAATAGATATTCCACTGTCAAAATGCACAAATCTAAAACATTAATTCTCCGAGTGGCGTAACAGAGTAAACGATGTAAAGCGCTGCTTAAAAAAGTAATTACATTTAATATTGTATTATATCCTCCAAAATCAAAATAGTTACAGTCAAACTTTATGAGATTTGTCTAGTTATTTGGTTTGGCTTTATTATATATATAAATAAAAGATAAAGATAAAAGATTAACTATTTCTATTTGTCAAAGATGTTTGACTTTTTCCATTTTAGTTTTAAATTAGTTTTAAAACGTGATTCTTGCATCTATCAATAACGTTAAACATTGCTCAGCTTGTCTTTCTCCCCATGTTTAAAAACACACAGAATGAATTTATATTGCTGTTATGAACATGCTTTTAGCCAAATTAATTCAGTTTTTTAGCTGGTTACTTTAGCCAGTGAGTGTGTACATGTAAAAGGTAGTTAATATACTATACAGTAGAGTCCAGAAGGGGTCTTAGCTTAAAAATTGTTATTTAAAATCTAATTTAAACCTAAAAATAAATAGTGATAAGTTTACGATTTTGAAAAAGAAACATTCTGATGTAAAATTCATAAGAAATGTATGATCCCACACAATTTCTAGGTCATTAATCAAATGAAAACACTAACAATGTTAACCTTATTTTTCAAAAGATCTGATAGCATGCAAGATGTTTTTTCGAACACTCTTAAATCCTGCTGGATAAATATGGATCAGGATTTGAACAAACTTGTCTAGTCAATCCTAGTTTGACCAGTTATAGCAAAAGAGGGACATGTTGTACCGTTGATATTTAATGTAATTGCCTCAAATTAGACAGTATATTATACATTTTTTATTATACATTATAGAAATGCAAAAGAGAGGCATTTTTATAGTGGTCCCATACTTTTGGACCCTGCTGTGTATATGGTAGGCTGTGTGCACTTTTTGTTCTGACTTCAAAATTTAGATGGATGGAGGTTATTATACTCCCACAGTGTGGCTGCGATGTAAACACGCAATAGCTGTGGAGTGTTTTTCCCAGCCCTCCACACCACTTGTGTGTAGTCTATCAGTAAGTAGTCTGGATTGGTAGCCTCTCTCCACCCCTTTACCGTTTAATCAATTTGCAGGATTGTATAAACTCTTAGTGAGGGTGTCTTTGTCCTTTTGTTCCTGCTGTGGGTCTCCTCTCCCCCTCCCAAGAGAGCGTGGGTGGCGTTCTGCTGCCAGCCTGGCTTCAGCTCCCGGACTTATTTTATTCACACTTTTAATCGCTGAGTGCTTTATTATTAGGTATAGGAATTCCTCTGACCAGGGGATCATTTCGAGAAGCTTCAGAAATGCATTTAGTGGAATCATATTAACTGCATGGTAAAACAAATCCGGCAGGTAGTTCTTAACCCTGCTTGTGTAGTCGCCCTGCTCCTGGCCAGACTGATCTTCTGCTGATCCTTATAGGTGCCTGAGGAGAGCCCATCTTCATTGCCCGGTCCACTCCTGCACACTTTAGTTATTATTACAGAGCATATTTGTCTCCCTGGATGGTCCTTGGTAAATATAAGTGTGGTTAATGGCCTTTTTTTTGTTACTCTAGGTAAGACTCATATTCATAGAAATTAAAATACTTAAAAACTGTATATGATTGCGTAAATGATATGAGTGTATATCTTTGGTCCCGTTGAAATTTTAAAGATATTTTATGTACACTATAGTCTCAATTAATATGATGTCAAAAAAGCAGAATGTCTAATATTTAGCCATAAAAGAATAGAAATAGAGAATAATTGCTTTTTAAATAGACTATGGCATGTCACAACACAGGACATCTTAACTACCCAAATAAAAAGTAGCACAGAAGATCAGTTAGTGTTTTTTGCCCATACGACTGCACTACATGTTAGTGGTTCCCTGTTTGCTCTTTAATGCACTTGACAAGCAGTAAAACATCACTGCTCTCTTATGACTTTAGAAGAGCAGACCATCATACGGCTGTATTTTTTTTCTATAATAAATTAACTCCAAAGTCTAACAGGTTTTACCTTGTCTTCTCTTTTTTCTAAACAACATTTTTTAGCTAATAAACAACTTATTGAATTGGTCTGTTTGCTACAGCAGTGCTGCATTTGAGGAAACAGGAAAAGTAGAGCATAAAGTCTCTTGCGTTTGGAAAAAAAGGATTTTGAATGGCTTTCCCAGATGTTAGCTGTTACATTTTTATTAGCACTGGGGAAAAATGCATGTAAACCCAGCATGCTTGGACACACATGCATACTCGGTATTGGGGACGAAATGAAAATAATTCTGGCAGGTTTTGTTTATCCAGTCATTTAGATGCTACATTTAGACACAAGGCATTATATTTCCACATGCTTTTATCTTGTCCAACGTGCCTGTGAGCATTTAAGCGGAAATTTGCATTAGCGGACGATTATGAATACCTGTGACAGATCCTCTCTCTAGACTCCCAGGCTGCAAATGAATGGTCTCCTACTGTTGACTCGCATGGGAAGACAGGGACCAGGCAATTAGACTTTAGTAGTTAATGTAGAAGCTTCTGCAGGCAGGGCAAGCGGGTTCAACATTCCTGCTGCGCTGATGCCAGTATTTCCAACTCTCTCGCTTACTTGCTCACTGTCTTTCGGAAGGTATCATTTATGACAGCTAACCTGTTGATGAGCCCGTAGAGTTCATCTCTGGGTGAGCGTGAAGGAAGGTAGCCGCCCTCAGCATGGGGTCTAAGAAGTGGAAGTGACTATGGTATGATTTCTTTCACACCCAAACTGAATGTTCAAAATATTATTCCTTCACAGACTCTGGCTTGCTTATAATACAGTTTTCAGTTTCAACTTTAGCATGGATTGAATTAGAGAGTTAAAAGATATCATCACTTTCAATAATGAAATATGACTATATTTGTAATAATTTTTTTAAGAAAGTCTTGTTGTCCAACCATTCAGTGTACTATACGATTCAAATATTTTTGGTGTGTGTCCCCAAATTCCCCACAATAATAGTATGGTGGCCACAATGTGTAGAAACTGTGTGTGTGTGTGTGTTTGTTCAAGTGAACCTAGCATGGGAGTGGCAGTAGGTAGACCGCCCCGGAGCAGGATGTCTGACCGGTGGCTGCTATGACAGGAACATGCTGGTTCTGTACTAATGCTAAAGTAAGGCCTGCAGGCCCAGTCTAACTTAAGCTTGTCACAGACCTAAGTCTAACATATTGTCTTCAACAAGCCTCCAGCTTGTTGTTGTGTGTGGAGGTGTAATAAGCCCTACTCAGTATAAGCCTTTTTAAAGATTTTATATAAAGACATAAAGACAGGCCTAGGACTTTAAATTGTTTATTCCTATCTTTTATTGTGGAAATACCCTAATGAAATGCACTCATTATTTATTTGGTTGGCAGATGATAGATAATGTACAAGATACATCAGTGACAGACTAATGTATCTGCTGGGCCGATACTTGATACGTGGCCATTTTGTGATTATTACAGTTATCGCTCCTGCCTCGATAATGATGTTTCAATCCATAGACAGCTTCTTCAAAGAATACTGTCATTTTGTATTTTAATATTTTTAATGAAAGTAAATATAGTAAATATTGTGTATTGTAGGTAGTGGCCATTTTTAAACATTTAGAAGTTTTATTTTATTTATGACAATACAAAATCAAAAAGATAAGTCAAGCAAAATAACCTCCTTCTTTCATTTCTGGAGATAAAAACAAACCGGAGAAAATAAGGTATAAATGTATTTGTTGTATTTTTTCTTTCTATAAGTGACAACAACATCTGTCCTCTCTATTAGCCCCCAGTCATTAGTGTATATTTGTTCATTGGGCATTGCAGATGTTTAACTTTCTCAATACACATCATTTTACAAACAAAATGATTTCGGAGTGATAATATCCTACTTATATATCCTATTTAGAAGAAAAGAAACATCAAGATATTGTTTTTCTTCGCGATTTAATAATTCATGCATCACAGGGTTATTTACTGTGCTTGAAGCAGTACATTGATCAAATTTGTTGACAAACAGGTAAATACATACCCGCAAAATGGACTACTCAGGTGCAGATGTTATATTACAGATTTGTTGAATTGTAATGTGCAGAGTGCATTTTTATAATTATGTTTTCTCCGAATGTCTTGTTTTACGGTCATCCCTTTGCGTATCGCCTGATTATTTTACAGACTTGTTAAATTGCCGCTAGCCGGGTTTAAATTTAACCATCCAATTAATGGCATGCTGTGCTGTGCTGTTTTACTGTAAGAAATACCTATTTCTCTTATAGAATTCTGAAGGATTATTCATCTTATTTCTAACAGGGGTCTCGAGTCTTTGCGGTCCCTCTGTGTCGGATTAAAGGAAAACGCTTCTGACGCCCCTCCAGCGGCCATATGCGTTTGCTATCGGTCAGGCAGCAGGAATGGCGTCAGGAAGCATTTGAAATGCAGTACATCAGAGCAAATGCTCCTGTCAGACGCTCTGTTCTATCACCTCCGAATTAGACACCACAAGCACAATGTTAATCGATGCAAATGAGTTTTTGAAATATAAAAATTTCTGCCTCTCCTTTACTAAACGCACAGATGCTGGCACCATCTCCGTTACAGCACTGAACGATCTGGTGAGATGCAGCTTTGCACACTGCGAGGAGGTTTAAGAGTCCCTGTGTCGAGCCTGAGACGTTTTTTTTACCAATGTAAACTCTTGGAAAGGCTTGTTAAGAGGAAATGTGTGTGTGTGTCTCTGTGTGTGTGGGCAGCACCACCAACTGTGCTGTTTGTGATTCTCATACCCTGTTTGATAACCTCTCTCTTTCTGTCTCTTTTAGATATTTGTGGTGACAGTGTGGCTTTGGGAGCTGTTCATGTTGCCTCTCTTCCTCCTCCTGCTCATTGGCTGGAACTACTTTCACATCACACCAGGCATGGCCAGCTACAGTCAGGACTTGGTGAGTGCTGTGATCTCGCCCACTCAGCTGCACAGAAAACAGTCCTTCATAAATGTGCTTGTGACTCAGACGCTTTAGAATTGACAGGCATCAGTTTGAAACCTTCACAGATTCTATTGTTAAATAAATCCTGACAGGATGAGCAAGACGTTATTATATGACTGGTTACTAGTTAAATTAGTGAACATGAAATATTGTTGGTTTGAGTTCAATTTGTGTTTGTCTTACAATTTTAAAAGGCAATAAATACAAATGTTGTAATGTTATACTGAATGCTTTATGAATGTATAAAATGTTATACAGAATATGTAAATGCGTATGAATTATATCCTTGATGCTTATTTAATACAGCAATCACAAAGGTTAACGTTTCTATCATGCCTTGTCATGAGTTTTAACATAGCAGTCATTGTTTTTAGTGACCTCTATCTCCGCAGGGCTCCATAAGCCGTTTTCAGTCCCTACCCAGAATGCTCAAGCTCACTGTGCACCAGTAGCTCATCCCTGTGCTATACCTCAAACTTGGGGCGGGGCTGTTCTCTCCCTCAATGTTAAAACCCTTCGGCCTAGCAGAAACAGAGCACCAATCCATACCACAGTTACATTCAGAACCCAGAAAGGGTCAGGGTTGATTGATAGAAACAGATCTAGGCACCCGAACAACCGAGATTAAATGTTTTCCTTTTGGTATTAGGTGCATGTGTAAGCGTGCGTATGTGTTTATGTCGTGAAGAAATGAGATTGCTTGGTTGTGACATTGCTCTTGCGAGGAAGGCCCCTCTCATTCACCTCCTCCTTTTGTGCGAGGTCACCCGAGAGGCAGTTGCTACGGCAACAGGGCCTCTCCCAATGGGGGTGTATATACAAGCGAAGGTTTCATTACAAGGTGTTTGTTAAAAAAATGCTCCATTGCCCATGTGTGTCACAATCTTAGTCGCTCTAACTCTCCTTCTTCTCTTTTATTCACAGGAGAACATGTCCGTGGTAGAGGACGAAGACGAGGATGAAAAGGTATTTGTCTGGTTTTTGATTACCCGTTGACTTTAATAGAGTTCCCAGAGCTGTCCTTGGGGGTGCCGCTTAGCCGGACCGTTCGCTGTACCTTTAAATACCGCATTTAACTCAGGCCTGCAACTTAAATATGTTTAAAATGAGGACAGGCGATTCAGCAAGCACATTTTCCCTGTAGTACTTACACACCAGTCCTCTGGGAATTCACTCTCATACGACAAATGGATTTGGTTGCTTTGCTGTGGTCCTTTGAAACGCAGAAATAAGCACAGAACGGCATCATTAATTGAAGTTTGTCTTCCACTGGGGAATAGAGGCATTGTAGGGATTTTGCAGGAGGCATTGCTAAATAGGGAGGCTGGACTGCAGTTGAACTCCTGTATTTAATTTTTTATGTCATTAGACTAATTACAAATTCTCAAAAATCTGCTTAGATCCAATTATTCCTAAAATATTCAATCATTGGAAAAAGCAGTGCAAACTGACAACGGTCACAGTGGTCAAAATCTGAATGCTGAGCATTGAATAAATTCATAATGAGGTAGGGCAGGCTTATAATCACTTTAGTCTACGCTGTCTGTTCGGTGAAGAACGGGTTAACAGGAAGATAATGTGTTATTGCTTTCTGACTTAGATATGTGCAGAAGTGCGGAGCTCCAAGCCTCCGAGCTGTGACCCCTGCGCTGTACGGCTAGGGCCTAGGATTCATATCCATAATGTGCTCAATATATTCTGCTATGATGACCGCAGGCTAACTTCATCTGTTGAGAGAAACCCCTCTGTTAAAAACAGATCCCTCTTCCAAATCATGTCCAAGCCAAGCAGATAACTCACAGATGAAACGCATGATATGTGTGTGCGAGCACATTAGCTTACACCCAGCAGCTAAACAATCGTAATATGTCCTGAAGGAAAAAATGACTGCAGTCAACGAAAAAGGCAGTGAGACTTAAAAAAATATATGGGTTGAATGTTGGCAGTTAAATTAAACAAATATGATATACTGATGATTTAAAACGTTTTTCAGTACAATCTGATTTACTGATATAATTGTCTTGGATTTAAAAAAAAATTTAATCCAAACAAAAAAATTCTATGTTACATGTTAGTTTTTGGACATGTAACATGTAAAAATGTATTTTTTAATTATTTGTTTTTATTAATATTATTTTGATTATCAGAATGAATTATATTTTTCCGCTGACATTATGGATTGTGTTTTTACATGCTTTTACAGCTAGTGTAAATGAAATATCTCCTTTCATTTACTTAATTACCCAGATGTCGATGTTTATTTTAAGTTGTCAGCTCTAATTTAAGGTGGCTTGTTTCAAAGTCTTGTTATGTTTTTTCACTTTGACTTCGGTATCACGCAGGCAGATCAAACAGTGTAGCTTTACGTTCCTATCAAAGTCATCACGGCTAATGTTTTCAGGTTGAAGAACGATCGGTGTTAAATTTGATAACTTCAAAGGGTGTGTTTTTTCCCAGTCTTTGGTTTACATGGGGATAAAGGCCGTCCCCTCTTAGAAGGTTACGATTACCGCCTGCTTTCGCTGTGTTTTCCCCTGGAGGAAAAGAATATGTAAACCTGCAGCTCAATGGCACGAATGCGATGGAATGAAGCTAAAGAAAGCCGATAGGAGAGGCTGCGATACTGCTGAAATAATACACAACAGATCTGCTCTTTGAGCACAAATTTGTCGTGGGGGAGAAAAAGGGAGAAACTTACAAATCACGCACCACACGCTGGCTTTCGGTATCAACTGTGTTGAGCGCATGCTGGTTTAATCACATCAGAAATGAGAGGGTAAAAAACAACCATGTGAACTTGTGTCCCATATGACCAGAAGGCCCTGTACATTTGACACAAGGTCACCTAATTCTCTCTGGTTTGGGGAGAGAGAGGCCCATGCTTTAGGTAGACCTGACCCCCTGCTTTCACCTTGTCCCAGAGTAGCATGGGTGAGGTCTCCCAACCCTCAACCCTTTCCCCACTCGATCCGAACCATATTATAAGTGCAGAGTGATGATGTCATGATCATCATACATTTCAATGAGCACCAACCTGTGACACATCTATTTAGGAGCATTGGGTGTTTTGTGCTTGTTTGCATTGCTTTTACACAAATCCATTTTCCGGCACATTTTCTGAACTAATGCCAATATCGCAGGTGTTTTATTTAAACACATTCCTCTTGTTATTCCATTGTGGAATAAGCGAGTCGCGAATATTTGTACCAGCTTTGAATGAATATTCAAATTTGATGCCATTTACTCAATTAAAGGAATGTTAAATGAACCCTGTCTTTGCAGCGTTATGATTGTGCCGAGCATCCCTGCGAAACTGCGTTTTCTGTTTACTTTTGTGCAATCTGTTCCCTATTAAGCCAACATAAAAGTTATTTGACAAATTAATCTGAAGTGAGAATATCATCTGACACAGGTTTCTAATCAGTAGACGTGTAGCCGGGATCATTTATGTCTGCTGAAATCTTCTTCCACCTCAGAGACACACAGGGAACAAAGATGAATGACTTCAAAAAGGTTCAGAGGAATGAATGAAGAAAACTTTATTTCTTTATGAATCTATAGTCTTTAGGTCCTCTTAAGATTTTTGGACAATCGGTGGAATAAACGGTAAAAAGTATGTTTACTTAGCAAGGAAAAAGTAAAGATATTTAGCTGATATTAAACACAGGTGATATGCTGAAATAATAAATCTTCTTCTGTACTTTATCCTCCATTGACATTTTCCACACAAAGCAATAGTTTTAACTGAATCGTAGCAGGAGGCATGTTGATTTTCACTTGATGGATATCCCGGTCTGTGTGTTAGGACACGCTGTGTGCTGCTGCAGTAGACGGGGTGTGTTGAGTGGAGGCATGGCTGGTTTCCTATGGTTTCCTGTGTCTGGGGCCGAATGGAGAGTGACAGCGGGAGCCTAGGCTGAGCTTTCCCAGGGGCCGACTCACAAGGGCCGCCGTCTGGGGACGCTCGCTTACATAAACATATACACTACTTTATCACGTATGCTTGTCTTTCTCACCACCCCTCATACATGCTCCCTCTATTTCTGTCATTATTTCCTCCTTTTGATGTAAGAGCTCTCTCTCTCTTCTTGCTTTGGAGAACTATACTCATGGGCTGTTATTCTAGAGGAATCTCTGATGTGATCATGTTGCTTTGGACGTTAGATTACCCTAGCAATCTTCTTTAAGTAAAATGGAATAGAATTTCCCTTTATTTTTTCATAGAAAGTCCATTTAGCCCATGTCTCTGAATTACACTGCAACCCAATACTGTGTGATGCATCAAATACAAGAAGCCAATGGGATTTCCCATCTCTCTTACAAGAAGTAAAAACATTGCTCTGTATAACAAGATTACAGTTAGACAATGCAAGCTTTCTCCCATGAGCACGGATATAGAAAACGCTAAATCCAAGGATTTCAACTCTGCGTTGTGTCTCGCCATAAGGTGGGCAACTCTTCGCTTTCACATGCCAAAAACTGGTACTCGAAAAAGCTCGCAGCACAGGAAGCGAGCCAAGGCTTGCCCAGCAGAGACTTGAGTGTAGTGACGACCTCACATGTCGCCGCAATGCGCCGTCTGTATTCTCGAACTTCCGAGTCTCTCTCTCCCGATGCTTTCTGATTGCCATTTTTACATCTTCTTCACTTCAGCTTAAACTTTGATTGTGATGCACCTTTATTGTTTGCGTCCGATAGATGCTGCAATGCTCAGAGCTCTGTGCCAAAGGAGAGGCAGACACATTCTCCTCATCTTCTAAGATGTTACTGAAGCTCATTACACACCATTGACTAGATGAAATAGTGGTGATGGCACTCGGGAAATAAACGGCTCTTCCTTTGTGGGCTCCAAGCAGCTGACTTCCCTCATCAGTGTCTGTCTTTTTTCTTTCTCCTCAGGAATCAGAGAAAAGAGGACTGATGGAAAAAATCCACATGGTTCAAGAAATTGTGCTTACAGTTCAAAACACTTTAGATGAAGTGGCCTGCATTGGGGAGAGAGTGAAGAAGTAAGAAAAGTAATTTTATACCTCTTTCAAGTACAAATAGTTGTTCCCTTAAGTCGTTTCCGTAATACACACCGGTTGCAGAATCTGTAAGTGGTTTAAGATAATAATTTTATACTAAATGAAATTGAACAAATAGTCCTGTTGAGAAGTTTACTTTTTCTTGGCCCTTGAAGGGAAAGTTCACAAAAAAATCTGTTCTATGAACATTGGGCAGCTTCAGTAGAAAATAAATTGGATAAATGCACAAAAAAATTCACAAATGTCTACAAACATTGATGTTTAATATAAAAAGCAGTGAATAACTTACAAACAAAATGCTATTTTTATTATTTCTTTATTTTTTACTAAAATATTATTTTACATTCTCATTGTAAAATCTGTTTAAATTATTATTTAAAAAATGTAACATTTAAACACAGATAATACAAATAATATATATTTAAAAATATTATAAATAATAATTATAAATAAAAAAATATAAATAATGATTAACTGTAATTTTGTCTCTGTTAACAGCACCTTCAACTGGTCTGTACCGTTTTTGTCTTTTCTGGCCTGCCTGGTTCTGTTTCTGGCCACTACTGCTTTATACTTCATCCCGCTGCGGTACATAGTTTTACTGTGGGGTAAGTAAGCCAGACACCATGTGTAGCCTTTTCACCCGATCACGCACGCTACTCCAGTGGTGCTGTTAAGCTGTCTCCACTTTCCTTTCAATGGAAGACATGCGGAGGTGTTTCAGAAAGAATCACGCTTTACCATCCGAGCTGTGAGCTCAAACCCCTTTACTGACGCCTGACTGAGGCTATTTAAAAAATGATCCATTTCCACAGCTCTACCTGTGACAGCTGATCAGAATCATGAACATGATCTGCTGGCGGGTGCTGAGGGCCTTTACTCACTGATGCTTTGTGATAGTGTGAAAGTTTGATATTGTACTGGATGTACAGTAAGAGAGAAAGTGAGCGAGTACAATGTTAATGTTTCTAAGGTCAGTTTGAGGTTAATGTTTTATACTGAATGCATGAAGATGCTTTTATAGTGTGCACAACAGAAAGGAGAGTGGCAGTTTAATTTAATAGTTTAATTCTTGTTACAATTTGATGACTTGATGAATTTAATGATTTATTCGCTTGATGAGTTATTAAAAAAAATTAAATATTGTAGTTCATCCTAAAATCCCCTTTTGTGTGTGAATAATATAAAATTAATTAAATAATCATTCAAAATGAATAATTAAAATGAATTATTTTACTGTAAACAAATGTTTCTTTAACACACAACAAAATTCTAAAAACTGCTTATCTCTTATGTAGCTGAAATAATAGAATAATTAAACAAAACTTATCAGCATGTCCAGACAGAGGGTTTTTTCACATTGGGCAAATTTTCTGCATTGTTTTTGTGGAATGGGTTCACACAATTGTGTTAAATGGAGCATAGCAAAACAGAACTACGCTGCTATTGGTATTAAAAACATTAACCTGACAACTGTCACTGCACATATTGAGCATACACATGAATTATGTGAACTACTGTTTAGATATTTTAATTTTTTTAATTTTTAAAAAGCATTTTATTCTTTATTATTTTTTGGAGTTTGTCAAATATTTATTCTTGGGTTTTCCATCAATATATAGTTTGTCATTATTAGATTAAAATTTAACTATGAAATATTAAAGTGAATAGTGAAGAGACCCGTGGAACGGTGACGGTTAACAGGTTAAATTAATATCCAATGAACAAACCCATATGGTACTTTTAGTATTCTTTCAGTCTGTGTGTTATGTGCTTCTGCTTATCAAAGGCCATGGAAAACTTTTGTCAGGGAACATAAAAATTGTGATTTCCTGCCCTGGAAAGGCCATAAAGTATATCAATAATGTGAACAGCACTCACCATAGTTTAGCATATGGATGTTTATGCAATTAAAATGATATACAAATATGCATTCATACATAAGACAAATGTTTGTTAGGTCAAGGTTTTTGTTCTCTGTTGTCTGTGAGATACGTGCAGGTGCGGTGGATATGTTTATTAATGCACGCTTGTTTTCACAGGTGTTAACAAATTTACCAAGAAGCTTCGCAACCCGTATGCCACTGACAATAATGAAATGCTGGATTTTCTCAGGAGGGTCCCTTCTGATGTTCAAAAGGTAAGGGTCCAGTTTTACATTCAGAGAGAAAGAGGGAGGGAGGGAAAGAGACAGGGAAGGAATTCCCTGAAGATGTCTGCATTATTTGCTCTAACAGAATTCCCAAGTGTTACCCAGGATATTTCCTCTGGCTGTGTTTGATTATTAATGGACTCGCGCCTTTAAAGACGGCCCCCGGCCCAATTATTTCCCAGCATGTCTTGATGGAGTCACTCGGCTGCCTGGATGGGGTCTGCTCTGATCTGTCCTCGGCCGTATCGCCGCAGCCTTGTCCCTGATTATCAGTTTTGTCGGCCTGTGATAAAGAAGGGTGCTGTTGAGGGTTCAGGGATTGGCTAAGGGGTCGGTGTCTGCACACTGACAGTGTGGCGGCCCCGTCACATCAGGTTGGAGGACTCGATTAATGAAGTGTTGAGCCAACGCCGTCCTGCTGGGCGCCATATGTGACGAAACATTATCCATGGCTGATATGTCATTCAGGGTTACATCATGAGCCTGCGGATGTACAGCCCAGCGTTGAGAGAGTGGCTGCTCGTCCTTCTTACCTCGAACAAAGCAGGACGTGTTGTAGGGAATCATTTTGTGTAGGATGCTGGTCTCCATCAACAAAGCTATTAAACTCTAGTCAATACTTAGCTTAGCTGAAGCACAGATAGCTTGAGCGATTGGCTCAGACCGTCCTCCTGGGACGAACCTCTGCAACTTTACGTTAACATATGTCTGTGCAGTTGGATGAAGCCAGCATGACACACTGGTTTTGGCTTGTGGAACAGCAAGTTGGCAAAACAAGATGGAAACCAATGCTGAGTTTTTAAGCCTTTTGAAGTATGTTTTTGTGGTTGGATGAACTGCCTGCTGTTCATTTAAATGGAACGCAATGAAAACAGGACTGCAGAATGATCTTTCGCAAAACAAAATGTCAAAATATGCCACTATAGAAAAAAAAATGGCAGTAGTACAGTGTGGTGAATAGCTTTCTGTCATTAACCATACCAAAACAGACCAAAACGGTATTTTTGTTATATCTGTTATGTCCGAACCTTTATGCTAAAAATGGGCCGTCACAAACAAACAACACGTTACAAAAGCTCAAATTGACTCCCATCTCACGGCTCCCGAAATGACTTGGCAATTAGTGCCCGCATGGTTCTTCAAACGCAAACTCTCAAAACTGGACTTCATACGGCAGCCCTTTGTCCTGAAATAAGCAGCATCTGTCAGTTGTGAGGACAGTTTCATGTTCTGAGGCGGCACGGCTCTCTTTGTTCCTGCGTGCTCCATCTCCCATTCTCATAATCACGGCCTGGTAATTAGTGTGCTGTCTTTACCTTACACATACACCTCCAGCTTATTGTTCTGGAGAGCAACAAACACGAAAAGGATTTGGACACATTCTTCATACTTTGAGTCCCATCAGCCTTATACTGTATTTAATTATTTGTTGATAGTTGGATTGAATGGCAGAAAGGTTTCCTTTAGTGTCACTTAAAGTCTAATCTGTTAAATATTTGAAGGTTATTGCAATCTGAATGCAGTATAGGTTTATATGTGTGTCTTTAAATTGTAGTTTAACAGTGCTTAAACAGCACTCCTCATGTTGATTAGTCAATTAGACGCTCAAGCATCAGTCTAGTTAATGTAGAGTAAGTTCACTAAAAATAAAACCCTTTGAATATGTCTAACAGTAGTGGAATAGCAGTATGCAGATGTGTTGTTGCAAATGCAAACTGCAAGAATTTATTCAGTCTCTCATAGCTCAGTGAAACAGCTTTAGCAGAGGGTCAAACTGGGGTCGAAGGTGAAGGTCATCATGATGAAAGTAAAGTACACAGCATGTTCAGCTGTGTTTAGCGGAGGAACCGTGTGATCATCTGTAACCGCACTGCCCCAGCCAGAGCCGTGCGAACACTTCCTCCTGCCTACAAGCTGCTATAATTAGTTTCAAACAAACTTTTCTGAGAAAGGACACAACTCAGAAACTCCTCGGTTCGCAAGGACCTAAGACAGCAGGCCTGCTCGCCCAATCCACGTGTGCCTTCAGCATAGTTCCCATATAGTCGGGGGGGTGTAGTCACCGCTGTTTCGGTAAGAAACCCTTGACTTTTCAAATCTTTCCTCCTTGTGATTAATCCCCTCTGCTCCTGTGTTTAAAAAATGATTCATTACAGCTTCGCCCGCCTTGCTTTCCCCCTGCACCAGCTCTCCTCAGGGGAGCCATTATCGTGAGCAGGGCTCAGCTCCGATTACCTGCCTCTGACCAAAGAGCTGTTTGTTTTTACAGGTGCATTACAGCGAGCTGAGAGCCGAAGTCGGCAACCAGGGCCCGGCAAAAAAGAAACGCTTGCGCTGAAACCCGGCGGACGTGCCGGATGAAAGGGACGGACGACGTTTCAAGACACGGTCTGTTTAAGTCATAATGCCCCGTGCGAGTGGAACGGACCTTTGTGCGAAGCCATCCGCATTTCCACAAAGGTGTATTCATTTGACTTTGTGGTTGTACGTGTGTGTGTATATATTTGTGTGTGTGTGTTTGAGAGAGAGAGGGGCCTCTTATGACAGGGCCTTTGACTTTCACTGACTCACATGGTCACAGTGTCTGAGCATATGATGGTAAAGTCGGGCTTCACCAGACTCTGCATGTGGTCGCACGGGAACACAAAGAAATACCAGCAAACAAATGACTTGTGCCATGCTAGTCATATATTAATGTCTTTTTAGAGACCACATTCTGGTACATTTAACAAAAGAAAAATGATCCACAAAACAAATAGCACAAAACGTACTTCCTGTAGTTTGTCTGAACGGCAGGATATTCAAATGAGTGTAAAATATTTACAGTATATGTCACGCAATAATTTATCCTGTTGGAAATATTCAAGCAACTTTAACCTGTTAACTGTCGGTGTTCCTCTGCAAGAACACTAGTTGAATTCTGATCTAATTATGACAAAACTATATTTTGATTGAAAGGTATGAGACTTAAAAATACATATTTGAAAAAAAATAAATAAATAAAATAAAATGTTTTTTATTTATGAGAGTTCATTTTCATGTGTATGATCAATTTATGCAGTGACCGTTATCAGGTTAAATGTCTTTTATTATCATAATTTTAATGTAAATGCAGCCTGCTTTTTAAGAACCTTATTATGTATGCCATGTTTGATTTTTAACTTGCTGTTTTCTGTCAGTCTTTCACTTTTTATATTTATGCAGCAAATGAAGATAAAATGAAGACGATGACTAAAAGTTTGACTTCTTGAGTGTGTTTTTCTTCTCTTACGTGGTGTTAGTTGTGAAGGATGCCCTCTGTGAGAATACACGACCGCATTATCACTCAGCCCACACTTCAGAAGAGGATGCTGGTCACTGTTTAGCTCCGCTCATGGACAACACATCAAAGTCTCTGTGTGTCCAGAACAGTCAGCTAATGCACCGCTTTTGTAGTTCGCTGACAATAACAAGGTCCAGATGAGAGAGCTCATCTCACATAAAGAGAGAGAGAGAGAGAGTGTATATACACTCCATACCCGCACTTAGTGTTTCCCATTTTCATTAAAATCACCTTCAGTGCCTAATGGCTCTCTACTAGACCCATCAGTCTGTAGTGTTAGCACCAGTGATGGGCCTTCAAGTACAGCAAATGGAGATTTCCTGCCTCATCAACTTATTTATTCATATTACAGACATATTCCAGCCTCTCCTCTATCAGAGAGTCATTTTTAGAGAAAGCAACATTTCTAAAGTGATGTTTCTTGGGCATTCACTGCATTGACTTCAAATGATTATTAACAGAATATTAACATATAAATTAACATCACACTCAGTGCTGTGTTCATTTTCATTTGTTTCACACTGAAAACCAGGATTTTTGCTACTTGCTTGCATTTATAGACAGTTTTATCAGGCTGTATAAAAGTTTCTTTCAAAGGCTTTTTCAGGGAAGTCATCTAGTTGTCTTCACTCCTTCAATAATTTAGCAAGCGAGGTAAATAACAGACAGAATGCTTTGTTAAAATAGCCGTTCTGTCTGGTTTTTGCCATACAGATGAGCCCGAGACCCCAGCTGAGGGAGTTTGTTGAGACTGATTGGAGCGCTCAGCATCCCAGCCCGGCCCCTCCTTTTCTCTCTCTATTCACTCCTCTGCAGTTTGGTGCTGAAGGAGCATCAGTTGGTACGGCGTGAGGAGTTTGATTGGCTCTGAGGGACCTGCTGGAGCCTGGGGCTATCTCTTTTGACAGTCTGATAGAGACATCACGGTTCTCTCCCAGGAGCTGCCACCAGGGGTCCGTTTGAAAGCGGGGGGAGTGGAGGTGACCCGCAACCCTCCAACGAGAGAACTCCCACACACAAGCTTCATCCTTTCCACCCGCGACGACTCCACCGGAGGGCCACGGAGAGGGGTAGCGAGGAGGGGTGGGCCAGCGTCCCTCAGCTCAGTAAATGAGACCCCATCAGATGTCTGCGTGAGGTGAAACCAATTAAACAATGCTTGCAGGAAAGCTCTAGTCGTCGGGTTAGCACCAAAGCTTGAAAGCAAGACTGTAAGTGGATGTGAAGTGTTGATGCTGGAGGAAAGCAGTGGTCTTCAAAAATGTAAAGTCCTGATAACCCAAATGAAATGAGAGGCTGCAGGTTGTAATCTCTTTTAAAAGAGACAGTCACATCACAGAGAGCTTATGTTGTTTTTCTTATTATTACTATAGAAAAATGCCTTTATGAAAATCGTATACTTTTGAAGTTTCAGACGTGAAAAAAGTTAAGATTGTAAGTCAAACGTACAAAATCGTACAAAGTAATTTAATGAGGGCTTCCTCTGAGGCATAAAATCTTTTCTATGCATTCGTTTTTTAGTCCGATATAAATGTATGTTCCATTTGACAATCCAGATTTAAAGGTTTACTGATAAAATAATAAAATCATTTTTAATATTAAATAAATAACATACTGTGTATTAACACTAAGCTGCCACAGTTTTAGTTTAAATTAGTTCTTTTAAATTATTTATTTTTATTTCTCCAGAAATAATAGTTCCTATAATACAAAGCTAATTTCATATTCCTGTGACAGTACAAACTGTCATTGGGCTATTGTTAATAACTGTCGCTGTCATTTTTGGACCTTAGTAATTAAATCGTGGATAAACACATCAGGTTAGAGACATTAAGGTAAATTCAGGTGAAGTGGGACACTTTTTGGCAGACATCTCAATGTCAGTCATCTCAATTTACCCGAAATTACTTTAAGTATTTAGTGCTATGACTGTCTTGTTATAGTATTGTCAAATAATGGATAATTACAGTATAAAAAAATAACTGTCTGCTTCTCTTTTGTCTGATTATGAACAAATCATGTTTAAAAATGATTAGTTTGCCTCTCCTGGGATTAAATCTCTATAGATTTCTAAACAGGCAATATGATCCCTGAATAGATCCTTGTATGTTCCACAAGCTCACTAATGAACATTTCATCCACACAGCAGTTAACGCTGCTTGCATCATTCTCTCTCTCTCTTTCTCCCTCAATAGTTGTTGTTTTGCTCGGCATGAAGCTGATGTCTTCATCAGCCTGTCAGAAAGGAAGTGCCTGCAGCTGTGGCAGGTCCCCCAGAGCCTGTCGCACTCCTTGTTTCCATGGTAGTCCTTCAGGCAGCACCATGGGCAGACTGTGCGCAAGGACCCCTACAACCTGTTTTTTTCTTTCTTTTTTTTTAAAGCAGTCACTGCTCTGATATGCAGCCCCGAAGCGGGCGTCAAACTAAAATGCGGCAAATACTGCGAGTGAGACTGCAGCAGTAGTGCCTTCGCAGGTGTGCCGCATTATCTTTCAGAAGATGCCAGACGAGTCTCATTTGAATACGGATGACCCTGTTCAGAACCCCATCCACAATTATTGTTGTACGGATGCTTTCGCTAAAGTGAAATGACCCTCCCTCGCCGCAGATGTGTATTCCCGCAGAGCTGTTATAACCAAAAGCTTCTCGTTAACTTATAGGTGTTATGTTATTTTGGTTTCACTATTTATTTTCTTTAGTAGCGAGTCAAAATAAAAATACAGCAGAGATTGGTTGCATTGCAGAGGGACCGTAGAGGTCAGGCCTGAGCCTTTGACACCAATAACGTTCAGGGCTTTCCTGGAATCACGCACTAATGAGATCCAAATGCACGGCTGATTGTTTTCGCTTTGCTCAGGGTGGGCAACACCAGCGAAAGACTTTAACCTACATGCTTAGACTGGCGGAGAGAAATCCCACTCGAAAGTCGCCGTCTTCTCCCATCTGTACTTTGAGGAAAACCACAGTGAATGTCAACAACCTACATGTAGTAAACAAAATAAAAACTAAGATTACAGACGGTAGGGAAAAATATTAATTATATTATAAAGTCACGACTGCAATTTAGCCAGAGGGAGTTTGTTGCTGTTCGCGGTCATACTTCTTATGTTATTTATACAGTGGGCGTATTTGGGCGATGACACCGAGTTGTAATGTCTTAGGGGCCTGTCCGTATTAATAAATTCAAATAATTTGGCTTTAATGTTATTCGCCGTGCATCAAAATGAAGCTAACAGCTGGGGTGGTGGCCATTCTCGGGGGCATCGGCAGGGGCCAGGACCAGCGGAGTGTGTGTCTGAGGGCGGGCAGCGCAGGGTTAAAGGTTCCTCCATTACAGGTGTGGCCCTGACAGGCATGGCTTCAGGTTCAGAAAGGCCAGACGCTGATGAAAGGATGATGAGTAGAGCCACTGACCGCCTCAGAAACAAAGTCACCCTCTTCTTCCTAGCTCTGGGCGCTGATCATCGCGCTTACTTTCCCTGTCTTTTCTTTTTTGCTTATCGTAAAGCGAGAAAATGTTAAACAATGTTAATAGAAAAAGACGGCCCTCTCAGTGACACATTATAACAATAATCAAGAAACAATGTTGCTTAATAAACATGGGAAATCTCAGCGTTTTGACTGAATTGCCTTGCGTACCCCTGAGGTAGAACCTTGAGAAATGAGAGCTACAGAGGTGGAAATTGGTAAAACGATAGAAGGAGAGATAGGAAAACGGACACCTTTGTTAGTTATCTGTTGTTGCCCGAATGGTCCGCATTTAGCGCGCGTGCACCCCGTCAGGCAACAATACACAGAATAATTTAACCGCATATTTCATTTTAATTAACAGTGATATAATGCAATGTGACTCTCGGCCTCTAGAGAGAAGAACACAATATTTGGCTTGATGAATCTACTGGAGCCGCTCGCAGTTTCTCTCCTCACCTCATGGGATTCAGGTATCATTAGAGATAAGCAGAGATCTGCTTTTTGTCTCACGGTACAATAAAAAAGTGCAGACACATGGGTGACTGCAGAAGTGTTCAATATTAATAGCCTTTCATCAAGGACACAATTAGGACACCTCTATTTGACACATTCTATAGGACTGAGATGAATATGTATATCTGCTGTTCTGGAATGTGCCAGAGCACAAAGCTGCAGGGTTAAAATGCAGGGCTTCTGCAAAAGGCAATCCAGTTTATAATTTTACAGGATGGTATACTATATAGTGTACCCATTTCCTAATATACAGCTTGTCCATATTAGCTGGCATTTCATTTGGCTACTTTGGCTTCCACCAAGTGACTGATGAATCTGTGCCAAAATACAGTAGTTTAACTGAATGCGTTGCCTTTGAATTTTGACAACATAATATATGGGAAGTGTGTTTTTTTTCTTTTAAAAGTTACTAAGCCTCTTTCTAACCATGAACAATTATATAAGTTTTGTTTTACTTGCATTATAGGCATTGTTTTTGCTGCTGTCCTTGATGGAACAGACCTGCGACAGTTTTGGTTAACTGTCACCGTTCCACTTATTTCACTATTCATTTTACTATTTCATAGTTGAATTCTAATTTATTCATGACAAATTATATATTGATAGAAAAATAAATAAATGGCATTTTTTTTTCAAAAAAAATGAACAAAAAAGTTAATGTTATTTTTAAAAATACCTATTTCAAATTTAATTCAAAAAAGATAATTCAAATAAATAAAATAAAAAAAACTGTGGTTTGGATCAATGCATGCAGTGACTGTTATCAGGTTAAAACCACAAGCAGTTACCTGATCAATCTACTGGGTTAGCTTTCCTTTTCATTTCTATGATTTTGCATTAACTTAAAATACTTAATATGGATTAGGGTTAATTGCAATTACACGGGTATACAGTATATGGTACATATGTGTAAAGCAAAACTGTAACATAGTGTTCAATCTTACCAATAATCATAAAGCTTGGTTTTATTTGAGTCTCACCTGTCATCAAAATAACTGCTGTGTTCTAATATTCCAGTGTAATGTTTCAGAGCCTAAATATTTTATATAAAAAATCTTGGATGTACTGAAATGACCCTACATATCAATTATAATTGGAGAATATGGAGACAGAGGTCACTGACCACTGTCACCGATGGCACAGTCAATCTCCGGGCATGATTCGCCTCCTTTTTCATTAACAAGGCCTGCTAATTACAGCCATATGAACTGTCCTCCAGATCTAAAGCGTGCCACTGCGCACATGGTAATTGAACACACCATTGATGTGAAAAAAGAAAAAGGGATTTAACTTCATTTAAAGCCCCTGACTCAGATTAATTAGATGTGGTATTGCATTGGAAGCACTTTGCTCTGTGATCATAGTTTAAAGAGTCCAGTTTTGGAGATATTGAAATGGTGTTTGTTTTGCTCATAAGCCTGAGATGTCAGCCACCAGGGCCCAATTAGCCAGCAAACTGAAGCCTCTGTTAGTTTCTCCTCTTTAGCTTTGACAAGCAGTGGAGGCCCATGTGATCGCATTTACTTATAGTACCACTGCGCTACAACGCTCTCTTACGCAATAACTATAACATGCAATAAAATTTGAATTAATTCCTGGATCACAAACGAATCTGTTCCTCAACATGTCCAAACATGCTACAACAGCATTTAATAATATAACTATAATATAAATGTTTTATCTATTTTGACATTGGTTAATTGTGTTTTTGAGCATGCCTGCCACATACAACAAACAAATCTCAGATTTTTTTTCACTTGAGTTGACAACAATTTAATATTAAAATATTCGATAATTAATTTTTTTAAACTTCTACATTGAAGCGAGTGCGTGTGTGGGGTCGGTGATGGCGTCAGGGGGAGGAGTCTAGGTGTCAGACAGACAGTGAGAAACAAAGCCATCATCTCCCTGTGCTTGCCCTCGTCGCCCCTCTCCTCCACTGCACCAATTACTGCCTCTCCCGCTCCGGCATCAGTATGCAGCAGAGCTCACGCGCAGCACCACTCGCCCCAGGCCATTGAATACGTTACCCCTGCTATGGGGTGAGAGGCTTTAGGGCAGCGCGCCCCGTAACCCCGTAGATAATTTGGGATTCCTGCTCCCCACTGACGAAGGAAAGGAGTGGGAAAAAGAGAAAACAAATAAAGAGACACATAGAAATGAAGAAATAAAGTCTGTCCAGACACCTACCCAGAGAACTAGTGATTTATTGATTCCTTCATTCTTTCATTTGATTTCTGTGAAATTGTAATTAGGCTCTCTATTTATGCTTCCTCCCAAGACGTTGGCAAACGTTAAACTGGTGCAGGTAGCCCCATCCGTAATACATAATTAACTCTAATCTATGCGCACTGGAATAGCAAGAGTCCTGTATGAGACACTTTAATACATTTTGGTGTTTGATATATATTGAACTTTTGGTTTAAATGTGGAGAACAAAAACTTAAATAAAATGATCTTAATATAATTTAGTCATTTAATAATATAAATTAATGTAACAATATAAAATGATACAAATTCAATATTTGTATCATTTTGGATATACTTGGATATATTCATTAATCATTTCATAATTTCATAATCTTCATTCTTAACATTTAATGTTGCTATTTTTTTCTGTAACTGAATCAAATTTATGCCTCTTGAGATGCAGCTTCTGTGTACAAGTAGAAAACACCAGCGGAGACTCCTGAATGATAAATGTGATAATGAAGCATAAAGTTTGCTAAAAAAAAGTTTGCTAAAGTTGCTTTGCATTGCCCCCATATAAGTTTTACTAATACTCTTCACTTGTCTCTTCAAAAGCAGATGTATTAGACTCCTACACACTGGCCTTCGAACCCAGCCGGGCTCTTCCCACTCGCCAGCCAACAGATGCATGAAACAAACACGGCCCCACAGAGCTGCTGTTGTCATGTCGCAGTAAACGGTGCGATGAAATTCTGCAAAATGTGGAAAGAAGAAAAGCAGAAACTTTCCACTTCATTGTTCTGCCTAACCGAGTTACCAACACAACAAAAAAAGAGAACGAAGGGGGAAAAAAAAAACGCTAGAAGCGCTTAAAGCTCACATTGCACCCAAAACATTTTATAACCGAGCGGCTGACATAAATGCCTTTTTAATATGCCTCTGTTTCTCCCCCAAAAAACAGTTGGAATAATTGATTATCGCATTAGTTAATGTAGCGATGAATCAATGATCATACGTGTCAGTCCAAGCTGGGAAAACAAGGCAGGACAAGAGGATGGTAGACAGTGAACGTAACAGAGCCGTGGGGAATTATGGGACTATTCAGAACACTGTATTCATTGGCTGCTGAAAGATTTTTTTGCGGTGCGCTGTGGTTTCAGTTGGGAAAGGGCAAAGCGAGGACACTAAATCAACTGGCCAAGAAATCTCACGGCACGATAGTTTCAAATAACTCTCCAACGTTTAATTGATGAGGTAAAGTGAGATGAGGTAATCCACTTTGAATAATTGAAAAGCCAGCATGATATGTTTCATAAAAGCCGTCTGTGTTGGAACAGCACAGGTTAAAACAAACACAATCATGAAATGTAGCTTCTCTTATTCATATCTCAAAAGTGCCCAAAATTAACAGTATAATAAAACGTTCCCACTGCGTACAATGTTGAAATAACTATTGTGCTTGACGACTAATAAATCAAGCAATAATTTCAGATGTCTTATGTTTTAAAAAGTAGTATTAACATTTTTTATTATTCATGTATGCAATAATCAAAATAAATTAGACACCAATAGAAATTACTTTCAGTAAATTGATCTGCTAAAAATAAAAAATCTGTATCGGATAAAAAGACAAATGATTTAAAGCAAAGCAAAAACTTTGACATTGATCATTTTCCAGGTTGTCTCAAAGTGAGTCATAGAACAGCGTGACGGTAGGTAGTGTAAACACGGCTGGTCTGCGGTTAGACGTGTAGGGAAAGCTCTCTCCAGCAGAGGGGCACCTGCTTCTCAAAGCTCAGTCTCTTAATCACTTTCATCTGGCCCCCCTGCTGCCACACTAACCTGCTCTTACTTTAGAAAGCAGATCTGTCTTTCTCATCCTCGCACACTTCTTTTTTTAAGCCGTGGTTGTTTTACCTTTCTAATTCGGCCCAGATGTGACGGGCCACTCCGCCGCCCCGCTCTCTCCCTCTCTCGCCCACCTGCTCGCTGACCTGTGGACCCCACACCCAGGCTCTCATTTGATTTCCTTCTCTGGAGTGAAAGGTCCGCTCTGTAGCTCGACGTGGTCCCGCACCGTACTGCCTGGAGGGTCTACGTCGAGCGCCGGTGCAGAGAAGCCTCCGTCTTAGTCGCAAGCCTTCGTGGCTTTTGTTACTTTTTCAACATCTCTATCAAAAGCTTTATTCCTCTGGCCTCTAAATAACCCACTTCCCATGTAGATGGCTCTAGACCAAGTACACACAAATACAAAACCTGTAAGATATTTTATACAGTGGTTAAAAATTTAATAATAACCTGTCATTTTCAGAAATGATTTTTAAACACATAAATACTCGGAGGTATTTTTTTGTCCGTGGCCAATTATCATCTAAGGCAATTTCATTATAGTAAAGAAAGAGCCGTTTTGTGGAATAATCTCTGATTTAATTGGATCGGTCCGGCTGGGCATCCCTGCATGACGGACAGCGCAGATCTCTCCAGACCAGCGTAAGTCTGTGTCTGTCTCCGTTGGACAGGCCTCAGTAAATAATCTTTCACTGCTAAATGCTCACTGTTAATTGTGTTTCCTTTTTTCCCAGATAATTACGACAACACCTCTGCGCCTCAGCTTGAAGGACGCACTCCGCCAGGCCCTAAGCAGGTGCCTCTTACTGACTGACAAGAGCTGTCAATCAGTGGTAAAGAGCTCTCCACTTTCCTTCAGCTGAACGCTGCGATATTCCCTTTTGTCAGTTTATACCAAACACAAAATGAAAAAGCCAGGGCTTAACCAGGTAGCAAACAGGCCCCAGACTGTCAAAGGGAATTAGAGCGAGCATGTCTGCTTCAGTCTATGTGCGAGCTACGCGGAGCCTTTCTTCACGCACGATAAGGGATTTTTCTTATGGGACCTACAGTGATTAAGAGTCCCTGGGTAATAGAGCCTCGCCTTGCTGCTGTTATTACAATCATCAATGAAATTACAGACATCTTTTCAGTTACAAACCCATTTTGCTTATGCAAGAAAGTACTTAAGAAGGACATACTGTAACATGGTTTGTCTGAGCCAAAATACATCCAATGCAATGCATTTAGTCAAACACACAAATACTGAGTCCCAGGATGTCTTTATAAGAGCACAAAAATCTGTAAGACTTTCTTCTGTGCAGTAACAATGTAAAGGAACTGAAGCATTTAGGCTTTAAAAAGTGTGCAAAATCAGTATATAAAAAAATAAAGAAGCCACTATGACTTCTCCTTTTGTGTTACGTGAAAGAAAGAAAATACCTTATGGGTTTGGTACAAAATGAGGTTGAGTAAAGGTTGTCAAAATCAAATATTGGTCTAAACCGTTCCTTTAGAAGTTCATTAACCACTTGTCCCTACAATCAACCCGGCTATGTTTGCCACAAACAGCGGTCAGAGGCAAGCGAGCGGTGCAATTAATCATAAAAAATAAATGTAGAGCATCTCATTTCTTTGGGCTCTCCAATATCTTCCACACAGACCATTTGCATGGCGACAATTAAGAATGCTAATAGAACAATCCAGGCCCCGCCTTTGAGGAGGATGGAAAGAGGCACCCTTATTGTTATTCCTATAGCTGACCTGGGGGGCACTGTCACGCTGTGCCGAAACAGCCGGCCTCTCAGGAGAGCATAATAAACTAACCAAATCAAAGATGGGCACGCTGGTGTGGCCTGGCACTCCTAACACTGGTCCTTGATCAGTTAGATGAGCCGGGGAGACGGAGAGCCGGCGGCCATTCGTGCAGAAGTGCTCATGTCTGAGCGGGAAAGCAGGTCAGAGAGTCAGGGTCGCTGAGCGCCTGTGTGTTATGGAGTGTCTTTGACAGTACACGACTTACAAGAGGGAACCGCATGAGGTTTGGGCAGGACAGGCCACTACAAGGGTTTGGATTTAGTAGTGTACTGTAGAAATGGGGTTGATGGAATAACATGTTACAGTATGTATGTGGAGAACACATAAATATATTTATAATAAAAGAAAATAGACGAAATAAGAATTTTTCACAGTTTTTCATGCATTAATTACTATGACTTCAGCCCACAGCATTATGGTAAAAAATTAAAAACACTTGAGCTTGAGGGTTATGTATTGTAAACATTAACACAGTGTGATCAGTCCTGATAGTGATAACCCAAAAAATCAACCCTCACGAGAAACGTTTCTTTGCTCCATCTCAGACACCACAACACTTGCGAGATTCCGAGCTCTCTCCGCAACCTAGCAACCCGTCACACACAGACAGGATCTAGACAGGCACTTTGGGGGAATTCAATTCACTCGTCCGCAGTGAATAAGATTGAATCACTTAGACATGTGAGGTGATTTAATAGTGTTAACATACGTTGCGCCTCAGCACAATGACACAGGGAAAAAGGGGCTCTTAGGATTATTACATTCACTGAAAATAAGTCAATTTTTGCAAATATAATTTCTCTGGAAGATATTTCCCAGATAACGGCAGATAAATTGAGAAACTAGCATATTTTCATGTCACAGTGTACGAAATATGTGCTTTACCTCGTCTTATTGAACATAAACTGCATGTTAAGCAAAGAACATGAGGCTAATGTGATGTATTTACACCTGTTAGCTCGACTGCTAGAATAGTGAGACGCTGGACCAGACTAAGGCAAAGTCCTGTTTGGGTCTATGCGGACAATGAGGGTCTTATATATTTTCTCTGACAAATTAAACTAAGATCAAATATTGGCATGGTATAGTTCAGTGTAGCTTAAAATGCTGTTCTGTAGCCAAAGTATTTAATACTAATCAGCCAATATTTCTGGTATTTGTCTAACAAAACATAAGAAAGCAAGAAAAGTTATTCTGTACGAAAAATAGTTTTTGTTTACTATTTAACAGACTATATTCTGATTACTTATTAAAATATGCAGCACTGTGAAAAAGCATAAAAATATTTCAATGAAGTCATCAAAAGTTGTCAGTTCTGTAAACACCTGGAGAGCAGGAGAGCAGCCGCAGGACGTCTGTAAAACAGACCAATGAATAAACAAATGATGGATAAACAGCAGCAGAGATGAGAGGATATGAAGAGCGTAGGTGGCCTGGCCAAGACTTCTCACAGTCACTGTTCTGACCGTGGGAGGATGAAAATCTGGAAACATACTTTGCCTTTTTTATTTTATCATCATCTTCATCATCATCATCTCGCTCGCTTACTCTCACTCTTTCATTTCTTTACTGCTCAAGTACTTTCAGGCCTGATGTAGCAACCATGAAAATGGATTAATAAAGTGAAAATAACCTAATGCACTATTCTGGCTGGCTGTCTCTTAACTTTCCAACTTATTTTGAAAATTAAAAACATGTGAACACAACAAATATGACAAATAATAAAAGAAATATATATTTATTCCTTAAATGTTAAAACACTGAATAATTGTGTTATTAAGAATTATGTTAAAAGTCTATAAAATACCATGAGGATGTCTGAAAACAATGATATTTTTGTTTGCTAGTTTTGTTATATTAAATTACATTTCTGTAAAGAAAACATTTTCCCTCCGTTGAAACACGTGTCATTTTTATTTGAACCCATAGGTGGCAGTATGCCACCATAAAAAGAGCTGCAGGCATTTCTCTGCAGCACATGGCAGTCTGCAAGTCTAAAGCTCCTTCACCGATTTAATTAGACAGAAACAGATACTTACATGTTCAGTCTTCAGCTGCCATTCCTCATTATTTTTTCATCTTCTGCTGGGAGGGAAAAAGCTAATCCTCTTTTGGTAACTTTTACAGCAATCATAAAAATAAAGTTGAGCGTTCTACTATGTAACACCAAGTGTTAAAACGTTGCTTCACGCCTCTGAATGATCAAGAAGATTAAGGTCAAAAATGTCAAAAAAAGCAGAAGATTCTATTATGAAACGACAGATATTACACTTTTGATAATATATTTTATTGGGGGGGCAAATTATTTGCAAGATGTGCTAAGAATTTCTTTTTTCTACTATTTTCTGGCCGAGCCAAAGAACCACAGATAAAGTTAGACACTGCACAGCCATACAGTACATAGACACTTTTGTGAAAATAGCTACAATTACAGCTCACTAAAGTAATTATCTTTTCAATTCTGGCCTGGTTTTAAATAATGCATCATTAGTTTTCCTAGGACATGATACAGTAAAAGCAAATGACAGGCTTTTAAACAGGAAGTAATATAATACTCTCATACGCCTCGCCAGTGAAAGGATTTAGAAAAAGGAAGGATATCGGCGAACTGAACTCGGCACATAAGGCAACTGCATGCAAATTACAAAGGCCTGCTAATGAACCCAGACAATCTACTGCACACATATGTGTGGCTTTTAGTGGAAGAGGAGCAAAAATAGTCCACCTTCCTACGAGGCACAGCGGAGAGCAGACAGACTGTTTCCTTTAGTGGGTTGGAGTTTGATACTGTTATGACAGACAGAGATGACACGCAGACGGGACAGAGATACAGCCTTCCTCCTTCCACATTAATTAAAAAAAGGCTCAATTAACAGCGATGAAACCCACTGCAGCACACTGACTCGCTGCTAGTCCAATCAAGGCTTGAAATGCAGAGCAGTTGGCATGTCTGCTGTTTCTTTCCTTTTTTATCTATTCAAACTTAATTGCAATTTTCCAGCGTAGAATGACGTGATGGAAATGACCGGGTAAAATTAGCATCATATGAATAACTATTTACAAGCTATTGACAAAACACTTGCATTTGCTCATTTGTGATTTCGACATTAAAGTGCATCCAGCGCTGTGCTCCGTCCTCACGAGAGGAAATATTATGCGGATGGAAAAGGCCTCTTCATTTCTGGGGCCATTCTTTCTCTTTTCCTTTTTCTGTTTTTGCCACCACCTTTATCATGGAAATTCAGAGCGGAGCTGGATATTAGCGACATCAGCGTTAGCTTCTGCTGACTCGCGAAACATCTCCAGCCGAAGATGATTTCCCCCTGTAGTTGTGCTGGATAAACACCGTGGACACAATAAGGGAAGTGTATTTGCAAACTGAGGCTTAATATTGACGTCTCATGAAAATACCACTTATACAGGTAGATGGAATATTAATAATGACCTTCAGCGTTTGCAAGACACTGTGCTTATAAATATAAAATTTTAAATGCTGGTGGAGGCAGTACAAAGCAATAATATAAATGTCTGTTAGAATATTTCAGCCATGTAACTTAAAATCAGTAAATAGAATTTATCATTTATCATCATTTATCATATATGATGATATGATTATATCATCATTTATCACATATAATAATATGATTATATACATAAATATGATTTTTATGAACATGGTATTACAGCATTCACACAGTTCTCTGCATTCTGAATTGTGTAGTAATATATTTGCTTGTTTTTAATAATTCATCCAGTTATTATAACAATATTAGCAAAGATTAAACACAGGGGCGTTACTCATTACATTGGGAACACAGCGCACCAAAAGCTCATTTCCTGTGGAGGAAGCCTGACTAACCCTCACTGACCCTTAGATATTCCTATTACCATCTTCCAATGTTTAAGGCTATAGCTAGGAGCTATATATCTCTGTGAAATGTACAATCTCTTTTCTTTATCTTTTTTCTTTCCAAAACATGCTAAACATTACATCAGAAGTTAGATAATTACTAATTGAAGCAATGAACCTTACACATGACGTGTTTTTGTAAGAATTTCATCCACACAGATGGGGCGTACCAAAGCATTTAGTAGAGTTTTAAGAAAAGTGCTTATCTTCTGAGGGATTTGTATCATCTGTGTCTTGATGAATATTTGGTGCAGATCATGCTTACAAAGTAGTGTCAAAAAGGCAGCTTCACTTTGAGGTATGTAACTCACTTATTTAATCTGTTTTTCTTTGAAAGCCTTTCCCTGGGGAATATTTATATCCACCTGCCAATACAGCTCTGCGATACCAATTTTGTATGGAGCTTTATCCATCCAACTGGTCTTTAAAATAATGTTTGAGGCTCCATAATGAGCAATTTAAGGAAGGTAAGACTGTAAGGTTATATTGTACCTTGACAAGCTTCCATCCACCAAAATCAAACCCTAAAATCCACCATTAGTGACTGCAGCATACAAGTACTTCACTGAAAATCTTTCATCTTTATTGATGGTTATAAAAATGAGTTTTAGCTCAAAAAAGCTCCACATTTGAAAAGGCAGAATAATATCTGCACTGCACTGTCTTTATGTAAATGTTCAATTTTGTACGCTGACAGTGGAAACGGAAGGCTCTGCACCGAGGGAAACTTAAAAGCAGAAGCAACTATTAAACCTATTTATCTTGTCTTTTATTCCTGCTCTATCCTAGTCCTCCTTGAAACTGTTGACAGTTGTTGCAGAAGCATGACGACTTCTAAAAATATAACAAATAATCGGCAGAAATTATAAATAGGGCCCATGACATCTAACCAAATTATGAAAAGGAATGAGCGGTTTCATCCAGTCATTAATCCAACAGCATGTGACTTCTCTAAAGATACTGTCAATGCGTTTAAATAGAGTGTAGAAAATGATCAGTGAGATACCTGAGACACGCCAGCATAGAGACAAGCACGCTGACGCACAAATTAGGCTTTGACTCTAATGGGTTTGTCCGAGCTATTGCAACTACCAGAATGCAGTCATTTATTTCAAAATGGTAACATAATGCAATAATGGTAAGAAGCGGTTGTTTTGATTGGGGAAAGGATACCCACTAAAACCGCAGTTACAGCGTGAGAACATAATATTAGCGTCTGTCATCGAAAGGAGCTAACAGGGTTTCGGTTTCAGCTCTTTCCGAAATCAAATTAGTCAGCCAGACATCCAATTAGTGTTTTTGTTTAGTTACATGTCGGAGACGTTCAGTAGGCTGTTAAGGGGTGTGGGGTGGACCGTGCGGGGCTCTACCCTCTTAAACAAGCTTTAAGGGTTACATAAACTCTAAACACTTACCATCCAACTGCAGGAGCGAGTGAGGAAAAGCGACTACGCATTCACATGCGGGCACCATTACGGCCAGTGTGAGTGTTCGCTAAAGCCATCAGCCGTGGGAGAACAAAATAGATGCAGTTTGTCTGGAGTTTTAAAGCCACAATTAAGGCTAGTCCCCAGTTTCTTACCAGCTAAATCATATCAGATAGACTATCGACAGCCTCCTGTCAGCGAGCGGGTCCTCTGAGAGCTAGCTATTTACACATTGACTGATTGACTGTTTTTTAATAGACACATAATTGGTGACAAAGACCTTCAAATGGAGTGTCATTTGCCAGAACATTTGCGATAATTCACAGTCGGACCAATTTTCCATTGGACCAAGTCCCAATGACGGGGCTGCAGAAACGGGTTTATAGCAGTGACATGGAAAGCCTAAGAAAGCGTTAAAGCTGGGATGTAGAAACCATTAAAGAGACAATTACAATAAATATATATATACATATTTTTTTCATTTGAGAACTGTAAACTCTCCAACAAAATGTGAGGTTATGTTGGAATACTGTAATAGTAATGCAATACAAATCCAGTTCAATGAATAATCGCACTGAGTAATCATGTGAATGTTAAAGTTATGTTAAAGAATCTTCAGCACTTCTACATCACATCACTGACACAATCTTTAGCAGTCATGGCACAAAATGAAAATACCAGAATTGTCAAAGGGATAAAACACCCTATAGCATTCCAGATAGGCTTGGCTTTTCATAGCAGCTGCTCGGAGGATGTTTTTAACATCTATTAATGCTGAATTACTCCAATTACAAGCTTTCTTTACACCCAGGCCCCTTCGCCTAGCCCATGCGAGATGGCATCCACCTCCAGAAGCCAATCACAGCCGGCCCCAACCACCAGCAGCAGATGTAAGCAATTTACTTTTGATTTCTTCATATTCAGTGTGAGACGAGCTCCTGATGACCTGTAACCCTGAAGCCTGCAGGATTCTAACCCTATCAAATTAAAGCTCTCTGCTCACTTATCCCCCAGCGCTCTTCTGCTGCTAAGCAGCCATCTCGCTGCATAGCAACGCCGGGCCGGGCGTGCTGTCTCATACGCCCTACCTCATCAGCTGTTATTAGGGAAAATATACAGTGGTCTAATTGGATGAGATTCAGCTAAGGAAGTGCAGTTAAAGGTCACCGAGCCGCCGTGTGTCTTCTGCTCTTCAGAATAATTTTCAGTGTTCTCTGTCTAAGGGAGCCGTTAAACAATAGGGCCAAAGTTGCAATCTCTCTTGTTCTCCTCACTTTCCCGAGCTCCTGTAGGTGGAGCGGCGGCAGCCGTGATGAAAGGAGAGACCTGGGAATTGTGTAAACAAGATGGCGGGGCCCTGACTGTTGTGCTCGGCACCGCCCGCACGCTCCGAGCATCCTGGTGCCCGTGCCGCGGCCTCGACGTTAGCCAATTTCATACGTTTAGCGATGATACGTAAGGCCACATTCTTTCTCTAATCAGTCATTCTTTTGTTGCGAATCCTTCAGCCACGGTGCTAATTCTCAAGGCTAGGTTCTCTTGAGATATTTTTACTCAATTTCTGATTAAGGCAGTAACTCCGGTGGGCACAGATGAGCTTGATGCTTATATGAGCCTTCGAAAAGAAACGTAATCAAAGACATACAAGGTTAATAACAATGTTTATGCTCACAGACTTTTAACTGTGACACTTTTGGCCTGATAATGCACTTGCAATTTTAAGAATTAACAGGTGAAATCCAATTTGTGAGTGTGCCTGTGAGGACAATTGTCATCTTTGCCACACAGTGACTGAATGCTGAAACAAAGAGCATACTGTATTTTAAAGCAGTTTAAATAATTAGATTTACAATTAAGTTAAATTGTGTATTATTTAATTTTCAGTTCTTTCTAAAAATATAATAAAAAACTGAATTTAAGCTTAGGAGCTGTAATTTTGACTTTGCAAGTAAGTGATGGTCTTTTATTTTTAATACTAGAAATATTTTTAGACGGTATTAATTCTATCAATGTCACAACCACATGAACAAGAGTGAAAATATTTAGGGTGACTGTAAAATTGTTTTTAGCATATTAAAAACATGCTATAAAATTATTATATTATTATAATATAAATTGATTGACATTATAGTTATAATGGGCAAAGAATCTTTAGCCCAAAAATCTATATAACAAAAGAATCATCACAATCATCAGAATTTTTTTTTTGTGTTGTGCAACAAACAATACCTTGGGCTGTGTATTCATGTTATCTCTATATGCGTAATACTGGTTGAGGTTTGGGAAAAACATATGCTTAGGGGTGCAACAGAGCCTAGTAAATTCTGCAGTGGAGTGTATACTCTTGCAAGAGTAGGGGGCTTTAGGGTCTTGCTGCCAGCCAATTTTACAGCTGGAAAGACATGGGCCTCTAGAGCCGTCCAGCTAAACTGAGTGCCATAGAGCGAGCTGGCAGAGCAGACCGCATCCACCCTCACGTGCCCTCTCTCTATCTTTATTCCCCAGGGAATGCTTCTCAACCCCACACCGCCTCACTAACCGCTTTGTGTTTGCTGTTGGAAACACCTGATTAAAGCAGGCAAGACACACACACCGAAAAACGGACACAAATATAAGTCTAAACTGTCAATGACTTCCAGCTTTCCCCTGTTCACCCCACAGTCCCAGAAGACCCAGTACTGGCCCTCGCAGTGCTGGAGTTGCAGGAGAATGCTGCCATCCATTGATCTGTGCCTGATAAAGCCCTCAGTGTGGTGCACACGACGCTTCATTCCGCTCAGCCGAGTCCATTTCGGGGAGTTGTGCTAGAGCTAATGTGGGTTGGGCCGCGCTAGGCACGACCTCTGGGATTTGGCCTAAGTGCTGTTTGCTCTAACGCTTTGCTATGAGAGTCTGAGGGGCCGTGCAGGAGTACTTTCACACTTCCCTTCGGTCCCCTTCATTCTTTGACATGTCTGCACTCAGCCGAGGAACTAAAATGGAAGAATCAGAATAAACCACAACAGAAACCATAAGCATCAAGTGTCATCACCTTACAAAAAAAAAAACATTTTGCTTGAATAACAAATATATGCTGTTGAAATATGTGACCCTGCCACAGGTCAAATCAAATTTTTATTACCTCAAAATTCGATTTTTAGACTTTAGCCTGGTTTTCATAGACAGTTTTCATATAGTCAGGTTTAGGAAAATGGACTAAAATTATTGATGAAAGAATTTTGTGTAAAAATGAAAATGTTCATCCACCTAATATCAATAACAATGCCCTTAAAATGGCAATAATTGCATGGCGTGTTTGGTTTTTATTTTTTATTTTCTATTTTTATATAAAGGACTAATTCTCAAGGCTAGGTTCTCTTGAGATATTTTTACTCAATTTCTGATTAAGGCAGTAACTCCGGTGGGCACAGATGAGCTTGACCCCCCAACTGTACTGTTTCAATAGGAAATACAGAAAGAATGGTTGGGGGGTATGTCCTTTATAAAAAAAATAGAAAATAAAACCAAATATGTTTTTTTAACATAAAAGCAGCGCATTAAATACCACATTATATATTTTTATAAAGGTCACCACATGATCAAGTTCCAGTAACCTACATCCAAACACTTTGAAGACATGATCTACAGTATATATGCTGAGCAAACACTCTTGTCTGGCTGATGTGACATGCTCAGTGGTCTCTATTGGCTTCACACACGCTGTCTGTCACCTTTCACATCTCAGTGCTTACGGAGGTGACCCTCACCACGTCCCCCGGCTCCATACGTTATCGGCGCTAACCCAATCGAACACAGATTTCTGCTGAGGGGGTGGAAGAATAGGCCAAGCCCCGGAGCACACCGAGAGCCAACCGCCACAACCCCCGTGACCTCTCACCACCTGAAGCGTGACCCTCATTTACAAGTGGGTCACCTTTGCAACAACTGCATTCGTGCAGGGTCAGCTTAAGATATGTGTCCTCAAAGGAAGCCTGACCAGATCTTAATTATAAAGGGCTCCCTGAGAGGCAGGTCTGGCCTGCACATGGGCATTCTGAAAGAGCCGGTGCATGACCCCTATTGAGGTAAAATTATAGTTGTTTAGAGGAAAGCTCATCAGGCTTAACTGAATGTACCTGAGGGTGCCTTGTTGCAACTCAATTTGGTATTACTGTGGATTTTCTACTAATGCCATGTGGTCATACAAATGTTTGCAGTGCAATAATCTAATTGGGCAGCACGCACGTTGCACGTTTCTTTATTAGCACAATAATTTGTCTCTGTCTGGTTGATGCTTTCATTTTAAAAGATGAGAAATATCCAGATGCGAGCGAAAAATCTACCAACACCACCAACTGTGAGCCAAGCACCATCAATCTGTTCACATCGTTCTACAGCGTATCGTGACTCATGTCAAAATTACTATCAAACTATCAAAACATCCCCGATCCAACAAAAATGAAAGTTCTTCTCTACAAAGTACTCGATTTCAGCTTCTGCCAACATTCTTTTTCTTTTTTTTGCACGGCCACATCACAGACTTCTTAGCAATGGAAGAGATGAAAGAGGTGCATAGAGGTTCATTGTGATAGTGGAAGCTCTCCTGGAATACAGCTGTCTTGAAACAGAGCCCTTATTGCTGAGACATCTCAATAAAAGTGAATATGAGGTCCTTTTTTGTACTGACCTTCTGGCAACGCTAAATGGCCCTAATAGGGGTGACATAATGCACCGTTTTATGGTTAATCAAATTCCCACGGACCTCAAGAGCTGCAAATCAACCCCTACAGTTGGAACTTAACAGATGTTGGCTAGTGTTCATCTGCTTCACATTAAATAGATACTGATTCATTATGCTAAAGGATTTGAATGTTCATTTTCATTGGTATTGCAACAGAGTGCCTGTCTTAAATGGGAAAATGAAGAAGCATTTGTAGCAGTTCTAATAGAGTTTCAATCTGCTCTGCTATGGACCGTCGTTTTAATAGAGTCGTATTTAATGAATGTAAAAGCAAGGCTGTGAGATGATGTAAAAAAAGATGTATAGTTCATTTGATTGATTGTATTGTATATACTGGTGTCTATAGCTTACTGACAGTATATTCATACTCACCAAACATTTTCTCAGCCAATTTCTGCAAGGCCAAAAATATTAGCTATGCTCTCCACTTTAATTCTACAGCTCTGTGCTCGTACTGCATGCCAACAATTATCTCATTTATGTCCACCGAGTCATTTTAGGAGAAGTATTCGGATAAATAAAACACAACTTAGATCTCAATGAAGAGAAAGAGCAATAAAATACATGGCTAAAATTATTCAGATTTGGTAATAGACCAAGAGATAAATATTTGATTGGCAAGATCAATGTTTAATAAGACAGAGAAAACCCACAGATTCCAGCACAACAAGGAGATGCAAATACACACAGTGACAGAGAGTGAACTTGAAGGGAACAGACAGAGAGCGAGAGAGAGAGAGAAAGAGGTCACGGCAACCGTGTGATGGTGGCTGACACAGAGGTTCACAGTGCGGTCAGGGTACGCGGTTGAGGCCGGAGCTGAAGGCACAGGCCAGTCTCTGTATGCAGGTGCCCTCTCGCTGCCCCGCTCACTTTCATCCCCCCTCCACTCCCACGCTGCCTCTGCCCCGCCTGCCGACCGCCAATCGTATTGCGAGGAGGTGGCGGCACAGCAGGGCTACATCAAAGGCCCGGAGCGGTGAGAGGCTCAGGACCTGATTCTGGCACACAACAAAGTCGCACACAAGAGCGAGGCAGAGACAGACAGTTTTAAAAAAACGCTCCAAACGCACCCTTTCTCAGAGAAGGGCATCGGCAGAACAAAACATTTTATTCTCCTCCCCAAACCAGCATTATGCCAGCCTTGCATCCAACAACCCAGACAAGATTCTTTTCTCACTCGCCCTGGTCTTCTCCTTTCAGCGCCTACAGCCAATGGCCCCCTCGAGTGTGTGAACAAGAGAGATAATTTAATAAAGAAAATCCAATCTTCCAGTTTGGGGAACAAAGTTAGATTTGAATGGGTGCAATATGTTCCCCCTTTTCCCTCCCACCTCCCATCTTGAATTATAATTTCATTTTGAACATATCAAAGAAATGTTGAGGCTCCTTCATCTTTTGAAATACTAACCTGAAACCGTGCCACATTTGCTGGCTTTTCTATCATAATATGCATTCACAATTCTGGAGGGCCCCAGGGCCAGTTTATGTGCCCGTTTATTGAATATAAGCATAACTGTGATGAGTCATACATAAATGCATTTCGCTTCACATAATGAAATTCTCACATTATTAACTGTATATTATCATATGATAATATCTGTTAGATCAAATTTCAAGTGCAATATTGAATGGACTCCTTGCATTTTGTAATATTAAACATGGGTGTTCTAAAAATAGATATCTTTTTACATCTCTGCCAAACTTAATTGAACAATACAGAATGTATATCTCAATGCTTAGGATGCCACGGTTTACCAGAAAGCACAATACAGAACCTATTGTCCTGTAAACGGACTATCAGTTATTTAAATTACAGACTCCAAACCGACTGACTCACTCATGATATGATGTTTTCCTCCTCGTCTCTGGAGACTGCCTCCTCACCAAACTTTGAATGACTTTCAATGTAAATCATTTCAGAAAACAGAGAACTTTCCGTGTATGAAGCACCCTCACAGATGCCAGTCAGCTGCCAAGTCATAAGAAGTGGGCCGCTGAATGAAAGTGTGTCAAGTCCTGAATTGATTATGCTGTAAAATCCGGAGCTCTCGTACATATGTACAAGCATAATGATGAGATCCTATGGGAAACTTGGACAAAAGCCTGAAATTGAGTTTGACTAGAGAGTGGAAGGCGAATCAGACGTTACGATTGTCACGACCGGCTCAAAGCACAGAGAAATGAAACAAAATACCACATGTCCAATTACATGACACAGCCGGAAAGTAAATGACATCGCTGCCTTCACAATTGCTACTTTTGAAAGGATTACTGCAAAACTACCACTTTGGTTGGTGAGGAGGTAAAAAGAAGAGAAAAAAGCTTTATTTAAGAGAGTGTTTAAGTACTGTTTTCTCCCTATAGATGAAGAGGACATTAAACTCAATACTGTACTGAAGCCAGCACTCAATCTACTGAACGGGTGTCATTTCTGTCTTTCACACACCTAAATCACTTTAACAACAAAAAGTTTGGTGTGTGTTATTATTGACATTTTTATTCATCATCACAATTGTTTGGCCTGTCCCTGTAACAATTAACAACAAACAAAATATATTTAAAATAGCTATTGATGGCATCCTTTAATTCATTAACACTAACGCATGTTAAAAATAATCATGCTGAATTTATAAAATTATCACATTTATATAATCAAATTAAAAAATCACTGTGTTAAAATGCAAAAGACACCAGTTTCACAAAATAAGATAGGTATTGCTGAATTTTTATATCATCTCTTTTCATATCCTGCTTCATGACAGCCAAGCATGATGGTCTCAAGGGTCACCATGAACATTAAAGGGATAGTTCACCCAAAAATAAAAATTATTTTATTATTTACTCATCCTCATGTCATGTCAAACCTGTATGACTTTCTTTTTACTGGCACCCATTCACTTTCATAATATAGACACAAGATACAATGGAAGTCAATGGGTTGCAAAATATCTTCTTTTGTGTTGCACAAAAGAAAGAATCATATTCAGGGTTTGAACTATCCCTTTAAGCCATCTTATGTAATAACAACAAATAAACAAACAAAAACAAACAGGTAAAAGTGTGTTATGTCACCACTGAGATCAACACTTGGTGGTCATATATACCACTGTATTAGTGACAAACATCAAATCTGTCAAGACAGCACACGAGGTGCTAAATATACAAGAGTGGAAAAGCGTCTCATTATTGATAGATGTCAAAAATACATACAGCAGCTAAAATGCCTCACGTAGAGCTGTTTTATTGTGGTGCTGTTGAGTGCCATATAAGGGATAATATAGACAGAGCTGTGTGCCATAATGAAGACTTATTGATAGCCTGAGCTGTAGTAATGATGGTATTGACTAAATGTACACAGCTATTATTTGTATTTCTTTAACAGCTGTAGGTGTGAATATGGAATGAGGAGTGGCCAGCCTGACACATGTCAGTCATACAGCACACTGCAGATAATAAAGAGGCTTTTTGGGGTAAAAATCACAGCTGCATGTTTCACAGTTCCTAATGTTTTTGTAATGTTTTAATTAAATTTGTTTATCACTGTTATTTTTTAACACTATTAACACTTTTATTCAATTTGCATTCTTTTAATGGTAAAATGTAATTATCATCAAACCTTAACAAGTTGAAATATCACCTATGAGTGAAATAACATAATTTATAGAAATGCTAATGTAAACATTAGCAGCCACGTCTTTACGCATCTACAGTATGTCCAGAATGTGTGATTGTTTCATAATTCAATTATTGCCTTTCCTTAGACTATCTGAGAATCAGCCTATATGGAGTCTGTTGTTTTTTTCTGTGCAAGAATGCTTTAGCATAAATTTACGCTCTTAGTGTCATCCTCTGCGACTAATAATTACATATAACATAGGATTTTTCTTAAGTCTTTAAATAGAAACTGCATGCATTAATGTGTGAACTATGAAAAAAGTATGAGACGGTGATCTGTATATGTTGCAATCTCAATTGGACACTGCAATGATAACCTTCTCTGCGTTGACTGGGCTGAACGCAATTCGCTCCTCCTCTCGAACATATTTATGCCTACAGTCTCTCTTGTCAGTGGCTGCATACACCCAATCCGTCTTCTCTTATTGTACATAGAGGTGACAGCTGGCATTCAGCTGTTTGTAAAAGCCCTTTAAAAAACACACAGGGGCCTTCGTCCTCGGCTACATTAAAGTAATTAGCTGCCAAGCAAGTCCAAAGCACCCCCCGCCAAGTGCCAGCAAGACAGTCGATTGAAGCAGGCATCCTGTTTGACACATCTGGGCATGGGAGAGTAATGAAAACAGCTGCTTCTGCCCATATGGCATCCAAAGGCTGGCAGAGCGGCGGAGCGCCGTGCCAACCATAGGCAAATTATCCATCATTAATCCCGGGATCTGACCGGCATACGAGTCGCTGCTAATCAAAACATCTGGGGGTGGAGGAATAAGAAGGGGGAGGTCTTACTTGAAAGGGGCTATATTTTGCAGCTGAAGGGGATACAAGTCGACTGCTCAACAATAGGGCTCAGAAATATTAAAAGTGTGGGTGCCTGTGAAATCCCTCCAAAATCTCCAGACACGTGTGAGGACGATGGCATCAGCCGGGAAGCGACTCTTGGCTATTGATGAAGAGCCTCATTATTGGCAGTAACTGCTACCTAATTTACTTTGAGGACTTCAAATGATAAAGTAAATAATAAATGGCGCTACTATAGAAGCAACCTGCATGTTGAAATGCATTAAAAAATAAGTGAAATACATTCACAAAAAAGTTAAACAAAACAATATGAAATCGATATATATCTAAATTGTCATCTCTTACTCCTACTTCCATCTTGAAGACTCTCTGAGTCACGAATGATAACACATCCCTCCCTGCCCACCATGTCCAGTTTACAGGATTAACCATGGGAACATAACATTTGACTTTTAAATGCCGTCAGCTTTTGAAATCCATGCATGGTAAACTTTTACTCATACAGAAATCAATGTTCGGACACAATTTGATTAGCTGCAAATTGCCCTCACATTTGTTTCTGCGTTTGTCTATTGCGTGTCCTTTTCCCTCATAGGCTGGCCTGTTCAAACCAGGGCTTCAAATTCCCTCAGAAAGTCGGTGACATTAAAATGTCCTTTGATGTGCCTTGCCTAAGCAGGGAATATGAACAGTAATAGTGATTCTTTAACTTAATGCTTTTCCGGGGATCAATAGCTCTTAAATGCTACAGAGGGACAATTAAAAATAAAAGGGGGGTTGTTGAAGTTGAAATCAGATTATACGCTGTTGCCCCTAGCTGGACCTCAAAAGCACAGTATGGTTTCATCACTAGTCACCCGCACGGCACTCCTGGTTTGTGTGCAGCACATGCATATGCAAGTGGGAGAGCTCTCAGATCCCTGATATGACCTGGCCTCCCATCTAAAGAGGCTTTACAATACCAAACACTAAGACGCATTTAAATAAAGACAGTATGTGGAGTCTCAAAGAAATAAATCCACCAGTTACCAACTTTCTTCCTGCCTTTTCATGCTGATTTCTCTCTAAAATTAGATGGTGAGACATTCCACGGACTCTTTATAAACCAGGCCTGTTTAGACACTGATATAAATGTCTTCCTCATTCTTTTCTGCCGCTGGGTTTTTTGAAGCAGATCTGTCTGGAAAGGTGGCGGAAAGGGTCGCAAGGTGGCCCGATCCCCCCCAGCGGCTCCTGCTGTAATGTCAAACTGGGGTAATAATACAGCTGTAACTGGAGGCTGGAGCAAGATGAACGCCAGCTCCTGACAGACACGGGCATATCCAACACAATTAGCCTGGCGACAGCAGGTGCTGCCTGCCTCTGCCGCGTTAGCACGTCTCCGGTTTCCCCCTTTAATGGCCACAAAGTGATCCTAACTTTCAATTAACACATTACCCCTGCCTACATTGCCCCCGCCTGCCTTGCATTTCCCCACCCAGACCATTACCTTACATGTGTGGCCAGAAGTTAGGTAGAATAGACTATCACTGTGTGTATGTGTGTGTTATTTCATCTCATGACTGGATGTAGGCTGTCACAACACTGCTAATGACCGCAGTTAAAATGACCTTTAGGAGGTTCAACAGCTGAACACATAGAAAATTATGGTAAACCTGCTATGTAGATTGGGTTAAATGACTGATGGGCTGCGATATGATATGAGGTTTCTGAAGATAATACAATGGACGTTTATTGTTAATTGGGAATAATCCTCATTCCATAGACGTTGTTTACATGAGAGGGCATTAAAAAGTGACACAGCGGTTGTCAACCTCGGAAATCATAGTAAGTCACGTTCAATGACAACACAACTTTATGGCAATCTATAACTATTTTACAATGTAGCTAATATTAATCTCATTTGTACGTTTTAATACAGTCAAAATAATTTTTATTTTTTTTATGATTCATATTATACAAATTTACTCAAATCAGCCACTTTGTCAATAAGTTACAAATTACCATGAGATCAGACTGACACTACAATGCTGAAAATAAAGTAAAAATCTTGGTTGAAAAAGCTTTCAAAACCTTAAATAGCCTTTTAATGACAGAAACACTCTGGGGATGACAACGAACCAGCAGCTAATACATTTAAGCTGAAAACCAACGTCAAAATATGGAAACTATGATGATAAATATCTTGTTTTGTTTTCCACAATGTCACAATGTGTAGTCCAAAGTCAAGTACTATCCGATGACTTTTCATGCTGACAAAACATTTACATTCAAAACATGACAAGTACAAAGATGAAGGCAGGTCATTTCTTGAGGAAGAAGAACCTAATACTGTTGAAATATAAGCCGGAGAAAGGTAGCAGCTGATGTTAAACAATGTTACGTTTAACCAGAATCTCAAAACTATTGAAGAAACCTTGGTTTTGCACTGAGCAACTGGAGTCATATTATTTTGGACTAAGTCCAAGCAATTAACCAAAATATTGCTATCAAATGATACTGTCAAACATCACATCTGTCAGATAATATAAAAGTACAGCATGCCGTGCAGCTTTGTGACAACGACTATGCTATGCAGCAGTTGAGTCGACAGGCTTGTCAAAATACTTGTATATGTTGGCTCTGACATCATATCTGCTCGGCTTTCAATGGGGAAACTACAAACACAAAGGTTGTTTTTCTGATAAAAAGCTGCTCATACTACCATGGGATGAGAATTTTTTTGAGACACTCATTTTCATGTTTGAAAAAACCTTACCAAACTAAGAAACTAAGAATCAGTTACATGTATTTAAATGCAAATTGTTCATAAATTTTATATTATTATTTAATATTTTCAATAAGTATTTTGCTAATTTAAATAAGGAGAATGGTATGCTGACATTGCGAATAGCAGCCAACTGCACAAATCAGTGTTTAAACAGACTGTCTACACAAGCAATATGATGCATTATGCCTTCTGTGTCACTCTGCAACGTTTTAAACATTTACATGATGTGGCACATTACAGAATGTGTGTTTGTGTTATTATTTTTATAATTTTATATTGTATTTAATAAGATAATATAACTATAACTACAAAAGTATGAAGCAGCCAGCATCAGCTGTGCTGAGATAAAACAGGTTGACAGTGGTGCGATGCAGCTATAGAGTCTGTTACCAATTTAATTGGCAACATGTTTAAAACTGCATTACTTCACATGTGCGTTTATTAAGCAAACCAGACAAGGTTAGCGGTCAGGAACGAGGGGTAATTATGCCTCCCTTTTAGCTGAACGTATACGCTGCCAAGACTGATTCACAACAGTCTGAGCTTTAAATTTAGCTCACTTTAACACAATAATAAAAGAGAGACTCCTCTTTGAATCGTGAAATCTCATTTTTTCATTAGACCGAGGAACAAAAGCTTTAGAATAATGTCTGCATTGAAAAAGCTTTAAAGACATCCGCCTAATTCTGTGAAATTACCTGCACATCTTCATATCGCATATCTGTATCTTTCTAAGCCTACAGTATGTCTCTTCCTCCAGGTGGTTATTAAAAGATATGCCAGTTATGAGGGCTTATTCAAATTATCTCCAGTATTTATACATTTCATCATTGCTGAGATGGTCCTTATAAGAGCAGATAATAATAATCAAAAAGACCAAAGGGTAAAATTAATGACCCCATGAGTGAAAACAAAGCATCGGCTGGCCACATATATTACACACTACTTATCCCCCCACACAAGTTTCTGTGTTTGCTCTGTAATCAGAGAAAGAATAACATGACTTTCCCTCAGCACAGTGCACTTTTGACACAATATGAAGAACACTACTCATACTGCACACTCAGAACATTTTCTATTCTCAAAGGAAACACGGTCACATGCACTTCACGCGTCTGTCTCTTTGGTGACCTTGTGTGTGGAGCGATGATAGTGCCAGCACCCTTTTCCTGTTTCCTGGGAGCTGCATAAAATTACAGGTCCCAGCAGTGCCTGGATAAACATGTGCTCTAATGAAAGTTGGGTGTAATTTGCTCTTTGCCATTTTAACTGTAGTTATTACTGTTTTGAATGGATGCATCTGTCTATGTGTAGTCTTTCATTACCTTCACTCATTACGGGGAACAGCGCATGTCTCCCCAAGGACACGCCTTTTACGTGCTCATCTGCCGGAATGCCCATTAATGTAGCAGTCTACCTAAAAACAAATTTGTCTGAGGCAATTAAAAATATCACTATAGGATACAACCCCTCATAAAGAATGTTTTAGAAAATCTATCTATCCTTCCCCCATCTCTCATTTACTTTCTTTGCAGATTAATGAAACTAAGCAGGAATAAACATCTACTGCATTTTTATTAGTTTCTCGAAGTGCACTATACCTTTTTTAACTAAGACTTTTATAAAATGCATATAATATTAATTAGGTCTACTTCACCCCAAAAAAACAAAACAAATATTAGGTCACCCTCTTGTATTTTAAACCCATGTGATTTTCTTCTGTGGAACATAAAGAAAGTGCGTAGACTCTAAAAAATGCATGTGCATGTTATGCAAAGTGAGGTTTTGTGTGATTGAAGGGTATCTGTGAGGGTCTCCCATGTCCAAGGTCTGTGTTTAGTTTCACTTGTGATCAGGGGTGATGGCCCAATGACATTTGCTATTATGTGAGCACTTCATGACATCATGAAGCTAAATACTCACATGTGTGCTTTTGGCCTACAGTACACTGGCCTTATGTTTATGCTTAAAGTAATCCAGATGAATCAAATATCACAAGAGACACTGAGCACAATAGTAACATTACAAAGAAATCCAACATATTGTGAATAAAACCATTTCAGTCCCATGAGCAATCGTACTGATGACAACATTACTTCATTTCAGACCTTAGTAAAAGTTCACAGTGCACTGTAACGGGTAGTTTTACTGAATGGACTCAAAATTCAACACATGCCTACACTTATGGTAATTAGACTCATTTCACTGTATCTATGTTTGTGTTTGAAAGAGCCGCATGACCACAAGGCCATTAAATAACCTGCCCCGAACAGAACGCTTGAAGTGATCTGGGGAAGGTCATTTATGACCTGTGTCTTCCTTTTAAACCTTTTCCCTTCCATTATTTCACTGAATTATTAGCTTCCTTTTGAAAATATTGGCCAAATTTATTTAATAATGTTTGTACAGCTGTGTGGTTAAACTACGCACACTCGCTGACCGACCCATGGTTTCATATCCAGTCTGATCTGCAGGACCCTGGAAGCCAGTCACGTAGATGTAGCTTTGATCTGTGTTCTGAGAAACACACAGTCACACACATGAAAACACACCAAAAAGGCTTCAAAAGAGAAGATTTGTATTCCTATATCTTTACTAATGACATTAACAGTTTTGCAAATCAGCAATATTTGCTTCTGGGACAAAATGGATTTGTCTTGAACTTTTTTATTTTAATATTTAGAGAAATAGAGGCTGAACTAGATTCTGTTTGTATATTCATAAACAAGTCTAGAAGTTACTTCAAAATGTTTGCCTGAAATATGCTAAATTGATAATCTTTTATAGCAGGTATCAAAAAATAGTTATTTATAATATATAGTGAAAAATGGTTATTTATTGCATTTACTATGTTTTAAAGTTTAAAGTGTCTAAATAGCATGCCTTAAGGTTTCAATAAATATAGACAACTAATTGGGAATTGTTTAGATTCAAATGTGCTTATGGAGGCCACATTTATCCTATTCTTTTCTCTTATTAAAGTTTCTTTCTTTCCTTCTGCAATAGCTTCTTTCTGATTTACACAGAATGGATTAAAAAGTCCATAAGGCAGGAATGACGTATTGGGCTGCAATCTTCCCCTGTCAGGAGACTGGATCTCATTGGGAAATCTGATGAAATAAACGCTGGCTGCTGACTCCTCCAATTTCACGGCACCCTTCAGTGTCACCTCGCGTGCCTTCTTGCAGATTGAGATATTTGCAAACTGTCATCTCCCATAAATAGCTGTCTGTGGTGACGGTGCTTATAGGGCCCAAGGTCTGGTTTTAAGAAGGTTTTTGCCTACGTCTCCTTATCTCCTCTGTCAAGCCTTTCGGAGTTTGCTCAGCATTATGACAAGGGAGTGGAAAAGGAGGGCCAACTAGTCTGCACACAAGAACCTGTCCCATTCTATCTATTTTTTAACACCCTCATCCTTCCTGTCACTCATCCCGCACGGACGCGCACACTCCTTATGGTTATTAGTTATCCGACATGCTGCAATCATTGAACTCCATTAGGCATGGCAAATCCCTCTTTCCTGTCTCATGGATAAAATGGGCTTTGCCATTCTTTTCCCTGCTGAAATTAAAATGTGTCATGTCTGCCGTGGTCGCGGAAGCGGGACGTGTCCGCGTGGTCCCAGAGAATCATTTCTGGCAGCCCCTTATTCCATGTACATTCCTATTAACATCACAGACACCAGTCAGATATCTATCAGTTATTTCATCTTTGAATGTCCTACAGACAGTGAGAGTAAACCAGTGTAAGTGGCTGCCAGCTACAGTAATTATGCCTTTTCAGCTAGCTGAATATCAAAATGAACAGCTGCTTTTGATGTTCAGCAATTACAGATACACTACATCTTCCCCTTCTTGAGACGGAACAGATAGAGTTGTAATGACAGGGCACTGCTGTGTTTGAAGCATCTTTTGCTTGTGTTGAAGGGCTCTTCCAGGTAACACAACATATCTTATCAATTCCCCAGTGTAAATTTAAGCTACAAAATATCTAACTAAGTAAGGTGACACGGTATATTTTTAACTTCCATTTGCACAGGAAAATGAATAATTTCTATGTTTCACTTGTCTGAGACCTAAAACATCTTCATAATTTTTTTGTCAAAAATATTTATTTAAAAAGCCAAGGATATCCTTCCAAAGAGCATTTGACTTGATGAAAAACTGTAGTACAGGATGAGTCATCAATATATTTGGTCCTTTTTTAAGGAAGTTAAATACTAAGAAAAAAAACTTAAATAAAAATCTGCTTGGCAACGTTTAGTAGTATATAGAGGGCTAAAAAGCTCAGATAACTCAGATTTTGTTTTTATTGGTCTTTAAGCAAACACTAATGATGGTCAGAGTTCAATATCAGATGCAGAGAGGAAGGTTTAGGGAGGTTAATGAGGAAAAATGAAACCATAAAAATAAACAAAATTTATGTCTGCCTCCTTAAAAAACAACTGTTGTCTCCTGCCCTTCTACCCGATCTTTCTCAGTTACAACAGGAAATGTTGCGAGGCTGTAAGCAACAGTCTCAGTGCTTGATAAACTGAGTTATTACTACTGCTACCCCACACTTAATAGCAACCCGATACACCCAGAGCACAATCAGCCTGGTCACCATAATATCATAACCAAGTATTCACCAAGGAGGCGTTTAAGATTTCCCAGATAAAACTGAAACACTAGAGGGCCAAATTTGTTAATATCATTAAATGATATTACCAGGAACCAGAGCTGACTGAATATGATCCCTCAAGACCCAGCGGTCTGGGGAAATAATTTATGATGCAACAGCTATCAAACATGTAAAAGTTATCAGGTTCAAGACCTGTGCCAGTGTTTGAGCTCTCTGGTTACAAGTGGCGCTTAGGCTGAGCCACAGTGTTTAAACAATTAAAGGAAATGGCTCATTGAATATCTGCGCCTACAATGTGATATCATACTACTGGCCTCATGCTCAAATATGATCAGATGTTTCAGACTTACGCATCCAATTGTAATATAGTCTTGGAACAGCAGTTCTGCATTTCCATTCTTGCTAACAATGGTCATTCATTTGACACCAAATTAATTCAAAAAGTATGTGACCCTGTCTGTAAAACCAGGCTAAAGTCTTAAAATCAAATGATGAGATGATGAGCATCAAATTTTGATTTCACATAAATATCACTATGATTTCAATATTTGACTTTGACATTATACAGTCATTGTTAAAGATATCAGTTATATTTTTATAATTGTTCTTTACATTATGTAGGATGATTTTATGTAGAAAACAGTAAATCACAAAAAATTACTTTAGCTGGTTTTCACAGGCAGGGTCATATATGTATACCAAACTGTAGCCAAAAGGTTGATTTCAGCAATATACAGTAAAACGACTGCAGGTCAAATAGATATGTCTACAAAATCAATGTTGTGCGTAAGATGCAGCTTACAGGCTAGTAGTATTTTTCTGCCCTTGCTATTGACCCTTGTTTGTAAACTTTCCAGACACACAGACTCTAACAGGTTCAGCTTCTGGGAATGGAGTGTGAGAGGTCAGAGAAAGTGAAAGGAGATGGACCTCATAGACTACAGTACCATAATAACTTACTGCCAGCAATTCCAATTTCTCCTACACTTGTATTATAAATCAGATAGTTGCATTCTGATGCTGTCCATTTACCCATAAGTGTCATTTCTGCAATGCATGTGTGTTTTCATGTAGCATACTGTATACGTGTAACATTTGTGTTTCGCTGTATCGTGTATTTATACTACAAGGTGACAGTTGGGCGAGAGGTGGGGGCTCACGACTTATCAGCATCAGCAAATGGACCATAATAGTCCCATAGGAGAGACGAGAGAATGGCTTCACTTGACTGCCACAGTGTTCCATATTGAGTTTATTTTATTCACAGTGGTAATGTGATATGTCACAGTGTTGCTAATACACTTCTGTGCGCTGTCATCTGCCTGTAATGCTTATCAGAGCCCTGCGCTGACGATTTGCCCTGCTGTCAGGGGCAATTATAGCTGAATGCTGCGGGGTTGAGGGCTTGGCGATTGTTATTACTGACTGAGAGGAGTGACGTTAGCACGGCATCTCTTCTTTCAACGTGGGGCCAGCAGGTTCTAAAGGAGCCCCTTTATTCCAGGGTTCATTCAGGGCCAAGTGAAGGACCCTATTTGTGTCGAAATACACCTTTTATAGCTAAAGCGTTACACCTCCATTTACAAGATACAAAAGGTGGCGATGCATTCAAAATGTTGGCCAGCGTTGGAAAAGTCAAAGGGCACGAGCAAAGAAGGAGCTAGACTGCTGTTCGGACAAAAATAAGAAGCTTCGCAATCTAGTTCAACATGTACTGTAATTAACCATTACTATTTTATCCATCTGCGGCTGAAGTAGCGGTGGATGATTGAGGCGTTGCTATCACAGTCCCGTATTTCAAAGATTAACATTCATCTGTGTAAACTTGCCGGCATTCTCTATAAAAAATGGTTCCGTTTGACCTTGACAGTCTCAAGCTCCATGGGCAAAAACATGTGACATTTTATTAAATTACTTTACAGTGTGTGAATGAAGTGACACCATTTTAAAACGTGTCCCTGGATGCTCTGATTCCTCAAGTAAAAAAACATCATTAGGATGCAAAAACATGTGTTATTTAACTAAGGTCAGAAGTGATTCGTTTGTACATTTCTTAATTAATACAATTATTGAGGGCTGTGAAAAGACACTGAATGATTCCATCACCAAACTGTCTTCAAGGTGAAATCCACCACCTCTGCGGTAACCTCCCTTATCAATAGAGTATGCAGTGGTGAACGGTAATCACTTATGGGCCTGCGGTCTGTGTAACATCTCTTTTTAAGTTTTTTGTTTGCCATAATTTTTCTTTTGGAATAAAACTCCTCTATGCGACCTTGCTGTCTTACAGAAGAGTGTAAATCCCTGTTCCCTCTGCCAGAACTCTCTCATTACTCCTCGTTTTAAAGTGAAGCTCTCTACTCCTGGAGGCCTCATTACTGCTGGAAAAGACACCCATGGGACCAAAAGAAAAAACATAGCAGAGACCCCCTCCTCCAACAAACTGAACTTCCTGAAGTCCTACTCAAGAATTTAAAGAAAAGCCCCCAGTTGCTCTCCCTAAAGGCAGGACGTCTTTGAGGTAAATCAACTTCATGGCTCAGGCAACTTTCATTAATAAAGTCTGGCAATGGATTGAGCAAGTGCCAGCTAAGTGATAAAAAAAGTGGCAGAGTATAAACAGAGTAAAACTGGCACAGGAAAAAGTCATTTATAAAATCAGTTCACAGTTTTACAGTTTTCTTTTTTACCAGCAAACTGTATCCGTTACAAACAGTTTGGAGAAACCTTAACTCTGGGCTCCTTGGACCTCAGGAGTCTTCGAAGGGGCACCAGAGGATGCCATGGAAAATCTGAGAAAAATTTCTTTTATAACGTAAGACATTAAAAATGAAAATAATATATATGATATTTTATTACTTTATGATTTTATACAATATATTTCTTTCCTTGCAATAAATGTTCAGGAATAGTTTAGAATTGTGTCGTACTTTGCATGATAATGTATATGTGACCCCGGCTTTATAATTTAGTCTAAAGTCTTAAAATCTAGAGAGTAGCATCAAAGTAATCATAGCCATAAAATTAACAAAAATATGTAATGTGTGTTTATTTCTGTAAATAATAGATTGTATGATAGATTTCCACGTACAACACTCAAATTGTCATTATTAAATTAAGTAATTAAATTATTTATTTTCAAAAATAAAATGAATGATTTTATTATGTTGTACACTATGTTTTATTATTTTGCACAAAAAATAGCAGACAATAACAATAACAGTTGACTTTCTAAATACTGATTTCAATCTTTGACATGGCTTTACTCAGTCAGTATTAAAGATATTAAGGTTATATTTACAATATGTTTTTAACATGACGTAGGATGACTTTATGTAGAAAACAGAAAATCACAACAAATAAATTTGGCTGGGTTGTCACAGACAGGCTCACAAATAGCCACATTTATATTTTTGGAAGCAAAAGTTTTTTTTCAGATTTGGTGCTCCTGGGCACTGAAAAGTTTAAAAATGAGAAAATCTTGCTAGTTGTTTTTTGATCATAGAATTTGGCATACCTACAGAAACAGCTAAAAACATCATTTTTGCAAAAGCTTACCACGAGTATTGGCGAGTCCTTCCTATCAGGATATTTATAGCTAATGCTCATTTAGTGACCTTGAAGGAAGAACAGAAAACACAGCTGTGCATTTCGTTTAACTAAAAATGTTATCTGAACTAACAAACTTTGGACCCATGGCTTTCTTAAGAGAAACAGGGTAAGGGAGCCAAAAGAACCCCACACAATTAAATTTTCCCACAAAATTCCGACAGACGGTTTTGTTTTAAAATTGCTGCAAGCTGTGATTCCCACGTGAAAGGGCTAGAGCGAGCTTCCTCCCCCTGTCAGTCACTTGTAAGGTTGGAGAGTTTGGTATGTTGAAGTCATGACCTCCCGCTTCAGGGCAGGAGTTTCTATTCTCCACTATCTCTGCAGTCTCGCTAACAATCTGCCTTTTAACCGAGGAAATGTAAATTAATTAATGAATAAATAAATAACACGCTTCATACATGTCTTGGCCACTGGGCAGACCTGTAAATCGATTTTTTTTAACCATCATTATTGCTCAGCTAATATTAAATGTTCTACATACTATAGTGGAGAAGTCCAGCGAGTTAATGTGGTGTCATGCCAATGGCTTGTGGCGGTGCCCTCACTATAGAGTAAGAGTCCATGTGGAATGACCTTATGGTCTTTCACTTATGGTCTGAGACTTGCTTTGGACCCTGAGGTGCCTAATCTATTTGGCCTCTGCTACATGCATATTAACACTGAAAAGCAAAAATACATAAAGCATGAAAATGTCACTGAAAGTTCACTGAAATTTGATTTACCAAACTTGAATAATAATATGTCGGGAAGAGAATGTATATATCCGTAAACAGGATGTGTTTGAGAAAACCTTATTGGATGAAAATAATGAGAAAACAATGTCTTAAAATCTCACCATTTGTAGCCAAGGAAGCAAACCACATCACTGCACAAACAGTGAGATCCTAGTAACATTGTAAAAGGAGGAGACGGACCACTCAAATATCTGTGAGAAATCATATGCTACAGTACAGTAAACGCAAAAAAGAGTAAATAGTGTCTATGAGTCTTTGTGATTGAGACATCAAATAAATCGCCTTAAATAGCTTGAACTGACTTGCCTTAAAGAGCCGATAGAAGCATCTTGAATCACAGCAGCAAACTTCCATTCAGAATCCAGATTTATTTAATCCATAGTAGAGTGTAACACAAGGTCAATATTAGCTCTGAATGACCTTAATGCCAACAGAGGTCACAGTTTCTAACAGCTTGCATGCAGGCAGATGGTATCTCTGAAAGATTTAGTAACACATGTCTAGTGAGGTTTCCTTTGGGGAGCACCTTAGCCCATTTATAGCCCGTTCTTTTAGCACATTCCTCCCAGTCATGTGAACTGAATACAGCTCACTCTGCAGCAGTATAACTTATTAAGCCATCGACAGCATCAGTGTAAATGCATAAAAATCTATGTCATAAATCATAATGATCTACTGGGACAGTGAACTTGTCATCGTGTCATTTTAAATCCATAAGCGGTGTCAATTCTATATTTGTCTAAAGTGGTCTACATTTGTCTTAGTGAGCATGCAGTTGTTGAAAGACGTCTAAATGAAATGGAGTAGTGGTCACGGTGGGATTGTAAAAATGGACCGAACTGTGTTTTATACATCATTCAGTCATGAAAATGAACACACACACAGTACTAAGCTTCATCCATATTAGCATCCTATAACAGACTCCTGCGTTTCCGTTTCTAAAACCCTCCGGTTATATCTGAAGTTTCTGGATGAGTAGAAGTGTTACTCTAAAACGAACTTTCAATTTGCATCTATTCTTGATGAGATAAGCCCCGCAACAGTCTCAGAGGTGTGAACGGAGGCGCTGTGAAAGTAAATCAACATTTAGCTCTCGTCGCATCGATTGTTGGCAGTGAATTTGCTTTGTTTATGACATTGAAGCCCATTGATTGCAAACAACCGACTCGACGCATGCAGCCCGAAACCCTCCAGTACAGCGTAGGCAAGAACTGTTGAGCCAGAGGGGAGCACTTATTGATGGGCCTGCAAATGCTAAAGTCATTTTAATTGATCAGCCTTGGAGCGGAGCAGGCCATCCTTCAGAGCAAAAGGGAGGTGTGTTAGTCTGGAGGGTGGAACTTGAGAGCCATTAGGTGTAAGCGAGTGTGAACAGATTACTTTGGCTGGTTAAGCTTTAGAAAACAGTGATAGCTGTGATTAGTTCTTAACAGGGAACGCTGTGGGATCGCTGACACTTGCCAAACTCTTGGACAAGCATGCGGTGAAACACCAGTGTCCCAGTATCTCTCTGCAAGGAGTCAATCAATGCACCACTGTCTGTTTCCTGTAACGCAGGTCATGAGATCACAATTTAGCTAATAGCCATTTACTCCGAGGCAGTGAATCTGCAAGCTTTATCAAGTCTGGAACTTCAAGTCTCTGATATTTCTCATTGATGCAGTGGTGATTGCAGACATCTATATTCAGATACTAGATAAACATAGCCATTGTGTCTCATGGTTTTTATTTAATGACAGCCGAAGACAAAATAGCGCAATGTACTTCTGTTGAGTAAAAAAGAAAACAGTTTGAGTCTATATTTCTGCTGTTATTTATAGAAAATCAAATCATTAGGATTAACTGTCATCTTTTTTTATCTCTGTATTTCATCCCGTGAATGACAGAATGTTACAAAATGCCCGTGCTGGAAAGGACTTTCCAAGTTGTCTGTAAATGGAAAGTGAGAGCTAGACAGTGACTGATTTGGCAAATGTCGAGCAGTTATCTTCGGTAACAAGAGCCTCAATCATAATGTGAGTGACTCACTTTCAAGTACTTGTTGAAAGAGCAAATGGATATGGAAAAAGAAAAAAGAACTTTTCATCTCATTTCCAGTCCCCTACCTCTATAACTCTGAAGATTTCTGCTCTCTCGCTCCTTATAATAAGAAGCTCACCTTTGATTTTTTGCCATTGGATCACAGATGATACAGAAAGAAAAAGCCAAACAAAGTTTGCATGTGACAAAAAAACTCATGTCTACACCTTTCTAAAATTCAGAGCTGTCTAAGAGTTGTCAGAATGCAACTGATTCATGTGCAAATGCCGTCTATTCCCTGGTTCACAGTCAGAGTGTATAAAACTCACTTTCGCCTCCACGAGAATGACAGCGAGCAGCCAGTGAAGGCAACAAAGCTGTCACGTACAGCTGTCTGCTCAGTGAAGAATCATATTTGTTTACTGCCAATAATTTAACAGACTAAACACTGGGGTATCCAGTCAGTTTGGAGAGATGATGCTAATGAAGTTATGTGAGTAACTCAGCAGGAGTGATCATTTATTGCCTGTGAGAACTCACTCAATTAAAACCGTTACATAACTCCTGCAAGGGAAATGGAGACTTCAGTTTTGAAGGAGTAAAATGGCTGCTTACCAGCAATACGTCTGCAGAAATAACACCCTGATGCATGCTGTCCACCACAGTGAATGGATCTTGAAGCCTTTTTTAACTCTTAAGAATGTGATGTATGACTCACAATCTATAATATATAAGAAAGAAAAAGGAAGAAAGAAAGTCATATACAGCTGGGATGGTATGAGTTAATTATTTTCATATTAACATTTTATAATGATTCCTTTAAGTGGTCTATTTGTAAGAGTATAAGACTATACACTGACATCTACAAAATATATATACTGTGTTTAAGCTACACACTGACATCTACAAAATATATATACTGTGTTTAAGCTATACACTGACATCTACAAAAGACAGTGTATGAATACAAAACCACTGTGGTTCACATCAGGCCGTAACCTGTGCAAGTCATTTGCCATGAAAGCAGCAGAGAGGCGACAGCTTGGATGATCTTTTAATGCAAAGTGCACGGCCCCTAGAGTGACAACTATCCTCCCAGATAGACAACTAGTGGCCTGTGGTTAATTCAATAATCTCACTGAATCAGGACCTCATAAATGGTAAGAGTAATAACACTTGTAACCGTATTTGAACGCTGAAGAGCAGGAACAGCATGATGCTTGGCATTTGAGGGACACAGGAGTTTAATCTTTCTATGAAGGGGAAAAAACACCCTCTCCTTTCCTATCTTCTTCAAATCATACTGAATTAGAGTCCTTCCCCACTGGCATCCATTAGGAAAGGTGACCACAGTGTTTGTTCCAGGCTATTAGATCTGATCCATTTAGAGGACCCTACCCAGGAGGAGAGGAGGGTACACACAGAGAGGTGTCCGCTCCCCTGCTCTGATCGAGGCAGAGAGGACAAGAGACCACCAGCTGACATGGGTAACGGCTTTCATAGAACAGCTTATACTGTGTATAGACTTAGATATAATGAGAATGGTGAGGGGCAGATAATCTTGGATGGAGCAGATTAAATAGAGATTATTTGCTGAAAAGTCCTGGTTTAGAATTGAAGTAGAGCACCAGGAAATTTCAGCATGATGCACAGCTGATTATATTTCTCTTGCTGTAGATGATGGGTATTTTATAAGAAATGTTACGTTTTTTTCTCTATATGTTATTGTATTGATTTATCTGTCTGAACAGGCACTATTGATCTGAAGATACATTTTTTATTAAAAAGCGTATTATTTTATTTATAAATCTATGGTGCCAAGTGCTAAATGATATGAGGGTTTGAGTTGTGCAAACAGTGCAAGTTATACACCAAAGTGTCCTCTGGAAAACACAAAAAAAGTAAGAACAATGATAACCGTTGCTTACCTTAGAAAGTACCACTAAAGTGTGCCAGTATCTTACCAGAGATCAATACAATTAAGTGACCCATATGACCTCATTCAATCGGCCCACGATAAACGCAAATAAAATAAAAAAGGAATCAATAAAGAACATAGTGAACCCATGTTCACTTTCTTTACGACTACCTCCTGATGCCAGGGGATTCTGAACTTCCTTGTGATATGATTTAGCTACATCACTGAAATGCAAGACCTCATATTGTGGTCTTTGAAATGAAGGGCTTTTTCCCCAATTGTATCTGATCCACTCATTGTGGCCCCCAAAGATCAGAGGCTGTGTTTCAGCGATTGTGCACACATCAAAGCCTTTTGGACAAGATAATCCACCTAACTAGGTAATAATGTTATTTTCTCCTCGCAAAACATGTTTTCAATGAAATTATCACCACCGGATTTCAACCAAAGGGCTTTGGAGCTTCCGTTTCTGATATCAGTTAGCGTGCTGGAAGAGTGCATAGCTCTTTCAAGTAATTTAAGACAAAATATATCAGTACCTTGTTGAGCTGTCCAAGTGTATTAGTAGAGAAAGGAAAGAAGGAAAAATGCCACTCCATAAACCAATTATCCATTTTCCTTACCCCATTTCAGATTTAGATGCAAAAACTGTGATTACAATTGTATGTGAAACACTACACCGCTGAACAAATGGATGTTTGCACCAATTTACTCCTCTGCTCGATTCCAGGAACAAAAAAACGTATCACGTATCAACTTGGAGTGTTACAGTAAATAAGCACCTCGAGGAGATTTAGTTGCTGAAAAATATAAACTAAATAACTATTCTTTGTTAAGAACCAGAGGCAAGGCCACAAAATAAGACAGTTTTGTTCTGTGTGCAGCTGAAGATATGCAATATGACCTCAGGAAGACCTTCAATTCTCTCATTTCACTCTCATATTTGCCACCACTTCTCCCACAATGCAGTGCAAATAATACCCAAAATTAGGTGACACATGTTCAAACCCCAGCCTAGCGTATTAGAACGTAGTCAAACACGGTGGGCGCAAAGATGGCATTTCATTTCCTTATTCAAATCAGCAAAATTCATAGGCTGGACACCAATCGTGATTGGAAAGAAGCCTGCTTAGATTCAGCAATGTCTGTTGTCCATATTCTCATATTTATATAAGAAATCTGTTAATTGAAATAAAAAATGTCATCTTGGCATTTAGATTTGCCCACAACGTTGTTATTATTAAAGTTTATTTGAGGGGTTGGTCTATTGTAAAACATCAACATTTCACAGGTTGTGTGACTAAGGAGTGGGAGATTGTGTCTTTAAAGGATCAAAGATAGTTTCTGCATTTCATTTCTGAACAACACTTCCACTCCAATGAAGTTTTTATTTTTAGACATGATATCATTTCTTGTTACAGTCATCATTAGCACCTCTCCATACTAGTACGAGGACTGCCAACTGTTAGCTTTCACAAGCTTCCAAACAGGAGGTCTGAGCCATGACTATACAGGTCAGCCTCAAACATACATGCACACAATGTGTGGCCCAGACAACATATAATCAACTTAAACACTACCTAGACATGATTACTATCTTCATGGAGAAAATGAATTTGATCAACAAACAAAAAATGGCTTACATACGAGGGTGAAGCAACAAATCGATGAGACACTTGAGAGTAAAGTAAAAAGCAGAACTGAAAATGAAGCCTCTCATGCACACCCAAACAAACAACTCTCAATTACAACCATCACAAAGTACAATTCTGGAAAGTTTGGAGTGGCGACGCATCATGAAGCAGGCCAGCTTTCAACATTGCATTTGATTCCCTATTTCCCCGCTTCCATATGGATTGGTAAACAAATCATTCTAAAATTATGCCGGGATGGCTCATTTTCTTATTGACTTCTGTGTGCAGCTATTTTAATCATTACCTAATTGTCTAGCTGCTCTATCGACAGCGCAGCGGCCCTGCCATAGTGATTTGTGCTGACACTGCCAGGGGCCCATTGGATCTGGGTTAACCTTTTGATGTCCATCGACGCTCTGTGCACTGATGATGATTGATCGAGGTGGCCCTTGCCGTTAGATAATACCTAATCAGCGTTCGGAGTAATTTGTGTAAATGAGACCTCATTATTGATGATGGCAACTTCAGAAGCCTTCATGCACACTAATGTCGAGCCTCGAATGGATCTGCAAGAAAACTTAGAGAAAGAGAATAGAGGCTACTTCTTAAAATGGCGAGGAGCTGATTAGAAGTTTGTGTGCAGATTATTATGAACCAGGCTTACTTTAAAAGTAACTTACTATTTAATTATTCTTTCTTTTTCTCCATTCTCTTTAGCCAATAATTTTTCAAATTATTAATGCTATCAAAAAAATCAGGCGTACAAAAATTGAACTGCTCTTCACACTTTTCTTTGGAAAAGGTTTTTTTTACAGCAAACACACAAAAAGCTCAACCACTGGTGATTAGCTACATTATTCATCTCATAAAAGCACTTAATCACCACCGGTATTTCACTAGCCACCATCTGCATATCCCTCTTAATATTACTTAAATGATGTGACTCCCTTATCTTTTTAAAGTTATCTGCTGGTGAACTGTGGCATAAATGACTTTCTCTTTCCTAAAACTACTTACTTTTGAAATCATTTTGTCAGCAGCACAGACTAAAATAAATGTATTAAAATGACTAAAACCTGGTTCACTAAAACCTGGATTATATAAAGCTGCTATTAACATATCCTTTCTTCAAAGCAATTCAATCTCCGACCAACAATGAAGAGACAGATGCTGTAAAATAAAGGGAGAGGGATAAAGTTAATGAAATTATAATTATTTCTTAAGAGTGGTTATAGGTTTGACTAATCATTCTGATACATGCACATACAGCAGGAAGAACACCATGATTACGGTAACAGAGAAGAAACACAACCGCTATTGCTTCAGTGAGATGACAAAGGTGGATGTCTGCCACAAATGATATGATCTTTCTACTGTATATACCCTTTGTGCGGGGCAACATCTGACCGTAATCTCTAAAGTCTTCCCAATGTCAGAATGCTCACATGTGTTTAAGTGCTGGAGGGCTCTTGTATCTGCTCCAGCCTGGCTCCTGAAGATGGAGCTCTGCTCCAACAATGTGGGTGCAGGGCTGGGCCACCACCCTGACGCGCTTAGGACCTGATGATGATTGATCATGTTGTTTTCTTCATTACCTTAAACCCAATCAGTTCTTGCTGTAATTTGAGTAATGATAGCTCATTATTGCCAATTGCACATTTAAGGGCTTAATTTACCCTTCTCTGGTGCACCTTTGGGACATCTGCATACGATGGACACCTTCGGGATAAGGGATCGATAATTCTTCACTGCCCTGTTTTTAACTAGAATTTCTCCCATTTTAGATATCTATCTGATATGCATCTGCACTTAGGATTGTAAAAGGCAATAAAGGGGGAAAAACTAAATAAATTTTAAGTCTGATGCAATCGTAAAGCAAGAGGTTAAGTGTAGTTTGTGGTCAATTATTTAAAAAAATAAAATAAATGAATCGCAACCATTGTATTACAAAATGCCTTTCTTTCTATAATTAAGATTATTTTCACTGTTAAACAATGTAATTTAAAAGAAAGAAAACATGTTTTTCTAATCTTATTACAATACATAGCCAAGAGGTATATGTTCATTTTTAATGTAATAGATATTTAAATAACTATATAATTTTGGAAATGTTAAATGGTTGAAGGTCATTTCAAACTAAAGCCTTTAATGAACAACCTGTTAAACACATAGTACCTCAATTACACTGATTAAACACGCAGATGTTCAGTGTTTTATTTTACCAGTTAATGACAAAAAAATGATCAGGTCTATAATACTGTTTATCAGCCTTTACTCAAACTCCATCACATATGTCAAATATCACTGCACATCACATCCAATTATATTACTTGCATTAATCAATAAATATTGTATTATTTTGGTTTCTGTAGGTAGTTTCAAGAAGAGTTTAGTATTTGTATTACTATAAACATTTACATCAGTTTTCTGGTTTGACCAAAACATTCTCACATTCTTTAATGTAGGTATTACATTAAGATCTGTAAATATCCTCTCTCTACTTCAGGGATAATCAATATTAGATAGCCGCTCCCATTTAAAAACTAACAGACTAGCAAAGGCTTAGATGAACTCCTGCAAGAAGAGGCTCAGATGCGAAGGGGAAGACAATGTGAAGGAAATGCGAAAAGAAGGGTCACACCAGGACCAGAATCAACAGGAGATGTGAAAACGGAGAAACCAGTCATCCTCCAGGAATCTTTGAGAGAAAGAGGTAATTCATCATGCTAGAGCATTATTTCTGCCCTGATTTCTCTTTGAGTTCCTAGGGTTTTGGCACACAAGCTTAGTTTCAGTCGTAATCATCACAAAGAAAAGAGGCTAAAAGATGTAAAAACTCAAAGGGGAAGCATAATTATCACCCTATCTATTTTCACATAATGGCTGTTTAAGCTATGCAAAGAATTTTCTATTAAATATGCCTGTGGAGGAATAACAGTCTCTAGCAAAACAAAATCCTAATTGTGGTTGTTTAATGGTCAGTACTGCCAGGGCTCAACCATAACATGATATAAGGATCACTCACCAAAGTCAAAAAAGGGGCTTCAAAGTGCTTAAAACTGGTACAGGTGTCTTAAACAAACAATGCTCTCTTTGAAAGTACTCACAACAACTGTGATCTTGTGGGTCCTACTGATGTCCTAAATTGCAGGAGAAGAATGGAGCTTTTTATCAGGGCTCCAGTACCTGTGATACCGGTCTCAGTACGCACTCATTCCTGCCCTTTTCATCTTCCTGCCTTTAGAGAATTCCTCTAGAAAATGTTGCCTCCTTTCTTCTGGTGAAAATTTCGGTTCATCAAAAAAAAGAGGTGAATCCAAGGCCTTATATTGTGGCTACGGCCATGTACAGTATCATTAAAGGGTAAAATGGGGAGGGCCTAGATACAGGTCCAAGGACACGCACAAACACACACAGAGGGGCATTTGATGTTATCCTCTGCCAATGTTTGAAGCCTGATCCTTGTTATCAGAGTGCTGCTCTAGGCTTCATTTCTTGGCTTTTTGAGAGCAGGTCAGAGGCTTTCATGTGAGAGGAACACTTACAGTGTCTCTGCAGTCGGCGGCAGAGGAGGACCAGAGCTTCAGCGCTGCTTATCTGCTCAAAACGCCTGTGTTTACAGGTGATATACTGTATACATTGTGTCCATAGGAGTGCACACTTTATCTTGTACCCGACATGCCGCCATGAAAACGTTATGAAACTACAACTGCGGATGAAATGAATCATTTTTAGCACTATTTAATAATGAAAAAAATACAACACTATTTTCATTTCGGGTGAACTATTCTTTTCATTAGAAACTGGGCTAAAACAATTACATCACATTACAGTTGTGATGCAAATTGTAATGGTGAAATAAAGCTATTGAAGAACATGACAGACTAGTGGAATGGCCATTCTTGGCCAGCAGAAGCTCAACACATGCTTCAGTCAGTCATTTTCTGTAACCCCTCAACTTTTCCATTTCACATGCCTCCAAAATCAACCAATTACAGGCAATGTAAGCAGGCGTGTCACTCTCCCTCTGTACTGATGCGGCTATTTCCTGTTTCAGATTAGCCTTGCAAAGCCAGAACAGCGAGAGCCGGGGAAGGCCTGCAGTGACACAGCACTATAAAAGCGCAGAGCTGGAAAAAAAAAGGGGTGGGGACGTGAAATAACTCATACATAAAAGTCTGCAGTAAAATATCCTTTTTATTTCCCTTTTTACACACAAGAAAACTTAAGCAAGGCTAATCTACGGTAAGAAGTTACAAGCCTGAAAATCTTTCCCCTGTGTTTGTACCATAAAATAATTGGTGTTTAGGCCTATTTCACACTAGGAATTTGAACCATATGTGCCTTCAACAAGTCCCCCGAGAAAGGGAAAAGGGGGAGGAGGAGAAAAAGAGGGAGAAAGGAAGGGGAAAAGAGAAAGTTTATGGGTTGGATTTTCTATTTGACTGTAATCACTTCTCTAGAGGCCCATTGCAGTCCCCAGGCCAAAGAAAACAGTTATGATTGGAAAGTGATACAGCATGCTCACATGCTGATAGGATGGCTAGAATTTTCTTTTCTTAAGCTGTACTCTTCCTTTACATCGCCTGTAACTTTGGGCTACAGCTTCTCTGGCATAAGGGAGTAGAGGCAGAGAGGAAATGGAAGAGGGGAAAAAGTCCGGTCTCCAAAACCCTTGACTTGCCCCGGGCTGTTTTCTCTTGTTAATGACCACCTATCACCCCTTCACTCTTTCCACAAAGATTTACAAGATAAGTGAAGGGCAAATTACCATGAAATGATTTGGGTTCCTCCAGAATGTCAGGTGGTATTAGTGTGAGGAATGTGCATCTCTAATCTCTCAGATATTTTCTGACTACAACACAGACCCACAGAGAACTTTTCACAGTGATGCTGCTCGAGTTAAAGAGACCACCACGTTTTCCACCCAAATACCCATTCTTGCATTTGTTAGGTACAAAGGAAGAGAAAAAAAAAGTAACTGTGCTTTAAAACCACTGATTGTGAAACCTTTAATGAAAAATAGCCTAAATCATTCAACCGACCAAGTGATCCCAACAATTACATTTTAATATGAACATCACATTCATACTTTTCATTTTTTCACTGTTTATTTAACTGTTTCTCAAAATTATTATTCCTCACAGACAACAACAAATTGTGCTGAAAAATTAAAAAACATTAATTATTGTTTTTACTCTTGCAGAAGTTTTACAGAGCCTCTCTTTGTGCACTTCCAGACTACGAAAGCAGGTCACCACAAGGTAATTGGAGTTAACAGATGCCTCAATTCCCACAGATTCCCTCACGCTGAAATCATTAATACGCAATTGCAACCAGAAGGACAGCCTTCTCTAAGTACAGATTCATTACGGTGAGAACTAGGGATGAAATTATATTCACGTGCCCCTCCCCACTTCAAACGCTCCAAAACCCCTACGCTATAAATACATGGATGCACAAGCAATGCAGTGTAACGGAGTATAATGGCGTTAATGAAATGGGCCTTCCAAACATCACGTCTCCTGGTGTACAGTAACTCGATATTACAAACTCCTGTACCATTGATTCCAATTCTTCGGAGATATAGAAAAACCACGCTTGACAGACTTGATCTGACAGAACCTACCTAACAGCTTGTACAAAGGCCAGGAGTGTGTAGGCAGTCTGCCGCTAAGTGCTTACCATCTAATACGCTTGACGCCTCGTACATCTCGCCGCCTGCTCTGTGCCATCTCTGTGAGTAAACATACAGTAATGGTGATATTAGCCTGTGTGCGCTCGCTGATGTACAGTAGTTCGGGCATAGACAGATAACAACAATTACAGGCCCACATGTTACGCTTAAGCTTAACTTAAAGCACTAAGACGGGAGGGAAAAGGCACCGGTACGGTCTTTTTCATACATGTAAGGCATAAATTACATCCAATGGTGCGAGCGCAATGCCACTGTTGAACAGCCAGTCAATGGAGAGGGCAGGGAGAGGCAATGGAGCGCGGTAATGTGTAATCTTACTACTCAATGGGCTGTGCCCAGCAACGGGGCTCCGAATGCTGGAAGTGTCAGAGAGATAAATAGCAAAGTGTCCCCCTCGAAAAACATGATTAATACCCCGGCTAGTGACGCTGCAGAAGATGAAGTGGGAGCAGCTGGCTCAAGCAGCGCAGGCACGCAGGGAGAGGTGTGTGGAGGGGGGTGGATGGGGATGGGAGCGAGCGCAGCGGAGCAGAGAGGGCAGAGAGTAGGACACACCGGCAGCCAGGGGGAGGGAGGCGAGGCAAGGGCACGCCGGGCCGTGGATAGAGGAGAGACCTCCTTATAACACCATCCAGCAACGCTAGAACTATCCTGTCGGAGTACACGCACATGCTAATGCGGAGCGTACATATGTAGCTTGGCTTATTGGTAAGTCTCTATTCATTACACACCTGCAAACAATTAAAGCTCCACATACACTGCAGGTATAGCAGTACGAACACCTAATGCAAGGGTGTTAACATAATCCACATGCACAGCACACAAAGTACAGTATGCCATCTTCTGCGCTGCTGTGGTCTTAGTCGCTGCATACAGACCCAGCTGCTATCATCATCTTTAATGTACCTCTCTCTTCTGTTTGATCCAAAGCCTAATGCCACGTTCCAGACGAAGTTTGAGGTGGGAATATTTGAGATGAAATTCCCCACTTAAATTCCGACCTCAAAGCATTTAAAGCAATCATACATCACGGTCCCATGGAAACAAAACAAGATAGCACCAAGGCAAACTAGTTTCCTGTCAATTATAAAGCACAAATGGATTGCATTTATTATTTAAAAAAAAACTTTACACATACTATATGTATTTGAATAACATATTAAATGTTAAATAACAATATAATATTATCTAAAAATGTATATTACTGTATGTATAATATTTAAATATATTGCTGTCCTTGTAAGCTGCCATCTTGGAAATCACATTAAATGACATTTTTGCATAGGAGCTATTCCAGAAAATATCTAGTTGTGGGTTGTCTGGACCACAGCAAGATGCAAACAAGATGCTTTTACACACCGCTCTTTGCCTTTCAACAGACCATTACATCACCTCAACATGGGAGAGTCATAAAAAACATGCTGAGTGATTTTATGTGTTATACCCCTGAGCCTGCTGTGGTCTAGCACAGATAAACAAGTTGAGTTCCAGGGTCTGTCCTGTTGTAAGTAAACATGTCGAGGGGCGGGCAGCTTTCTCATGGTTCAGGGACCCCCACCCTCCCCTCACACAATTAACTTTTGCAGTGTAATGAGATGATTGATAAGCTGGAAGTTTGCGCTTTAAGAAGATATTAATCATTCCCTCCGGTAATTTTAATCATGCGTTCCATCAACCCCAGATGCTGAGGATCACCTTCCTGGCAAACAAAGGGCGGCCACACCACTCGCACAGTCATTTTGTTCTAGTTTAACTTTATTTTGCGCTGGTTTGTTCCTCCCATCTGTTCGCGCCAGCCTCGGCAGCCCACGTTGCACGTCGATAAGCCGAGGAAGCAGCATGTGGGAGTGCGCTTGCGAGTGTGTGTGTGTAAACTTTAGAAAAAACAGGCGTCTTTGAAATGGTAAGCCGAGTCCTCTAGGTTCGTGACTATCTGTTGTGCCGACACCAACCCACCCTATAAGCACAAACACGCATATACACAAACAGTGATGTTACCACATGGTGTGGGCAATATGTCTTAGAAAAGCACAATTTGGCATTTGAACCGCTCTTTATAATGGGGAGAGTGTTTCAATGCAGGGTAGGAGTTGGACAGGAAAGCCCTGCATCCTTGAAATGCCTTTAAATGCATAGGAGGGAAAAAAACACTCTCCTTTTCTGTTCCTGATCACTGCCTTCATTAAGTGTCAATGTGAGATCGTCTGAGCTGTGGAAACATTACATTTCTAAAGAAATACATTAAAGTAATCAAAGTAGTTGTACACTACTTTACTAAAATACTTTGGACAGAAACAGCCATACAGATATTTATTTTAGTTTTGATTTATATAGCTTAAAGACACCGAAATTTTCTGTAGCTAACAAAGCACTCAGAATGATGCAATTAAATATCTCAAAATTAATATAACACATACTGCAGAAAAAAAATATTTCAAATTTCAAATTTCTTACAACTAATTATTTAAACAAAAAAAATTTTATTTAGACCCTAATCACACACACACTCCCTACAAGTGCCAATGTACCACAGCGCTACCCCCTAAAGTTCTGTTTTGACAAGTGTCAAGCAGACCCACTTAATCAGGTGCAAAATTAATAACAAGCAAATGACAGACATTTCATCATTAAGTTTTTTTTCTCTAAAAGTTACTAAAAAGGTCTTCAGGAAGAAGAACAGATCCAAATGACTAGTCTGCATGCAGAGGCCTTCAGTTGATAGGGCCGTCCCTGGAGGGAACGATAGGAGACGTCCCAAAAAAGCACTGGGACTGCACTGCCTCTTACCACTATTAATTGCAAGCAGTATAAAAAAGCAATTTAATTTTACACCGGGCCTGGCCTCATCTGTTATCAGCGCTGCACTTGCGCAGAGCACAGAGAGGTAATAGAGGTTTTCAGGGGCTCTTCCCTGCTTATTATCTAATAATGATGAATGAATATCCCTGGAAGTGACAGCTGTTTGGATGCTTTGTTTGCAGTGAAGCATCTATTGGCAACTTTCCTCAAAATATCAGTTTGACTTTGAAGACAAGACTGCTAAACTAGCACAAAACAGACTCCAAGATTTGACATTAAATGCTTGTACTGTTTCAGCAGTGTATGGATGCGTAATGTGGATGCCAAAAATTGGTGTTTTTATAGCCTGTACCAGAGATTTCCATGTGTACCACTTAAGAAGAGGATCTTTAAGACAGTTTTAGGGATAACCGAAGACTTGTAATTTGGCCATTAAAGATTAAAACTATAAATACTATTGATTGATAACTAACTGTGATAACTAAAAGTTTCTGAATGGAAAGAAAACAAAATAATGTGTCTAATGCTAACAAGTTTTATAAATGTGTAAATGACACTCGTAGCCGAATACATGTGCTACTTGTTTCCTAACACCATAAAATGTTATCTTTACATATTCTACAGACTCATCAATAAAAATCAACTACCTCTTCAATGAGACTAGAGCAGAAATGTGTTAATTTTACCTCATATTACACTACATTTGATTTAGCATTAATCATTAGCATCATTAAAGCAATTAACCTAATATGATAATAATGTAAATGACAAACAGACTAAATAGGTAAAGTGTATGTTCTCTTACAAGGTCCATTCACACAATTTATAAAATGTACATTATTTGGTTTTCTTTTTCTAAGGAAGTGAAAAGAATCATCACTCACAATAAGTTGTCTTTTTCATCTATTAGTTTTGTAAGTTTTTACTTACAATCTTCTTAATCTTTTACAGCCCGGTTTTAAGTCGTACATTTTTATTTTATTGGTTAAACAATGTGAAACTGAAATCTTTCCAAGTGCCCCTAAAAGCCATCTCAAATATCCTCTAAGGTGCACAATTACTGGCCTAAGACACTGTTAAACGCACCAAATAAGTTACTGTACCTTGATCAAATTTTCATGCTTGATATACTGAAAAAGGGCCATACAAATTCCTCATTTATGTTTGTTTAAACAGTCCAGGTGCATTCTGTCATGTGGAGCATAAGTGCATTGACTGTAAAACCCCTATAATCCCCCCTGAGCAATCCCAGACAAAAGACGGCGAAAATATTTCACGCTGCCGTTCTAAAACACATGAATCTCTGTCAGGATTCGGCTTCATGGGCGATCAAAGCACAAAAGGGGTTCAGGCTGTTAAGATAATCAAGGGCGATGACGTGCAAGAGGTCAAGAGGAACCTAATGAAGTGCAGAGGTCACATTATCTCATAACTGCCTTTGACTTTACCAGGTGTTCATGCGGTTACAAAGCTTTCCAACGCTATGAATATGCTATCATCATAAAACTGCCAGTGATCCTTTTAGGTATGCCTGTATACTTCAACTTGACTACACTTCTACAGCCCACCATCATATTCACAGGCTTGTTTTTCTTTGGCGCCGACTGCAAAGTCGAAGGAGTGCAATTTTAGCGGTGTTGACATGGCTTTTAAAACATGCCTCTGTTGAAGTGTGGCTTAAGAGAAAACAATGAGCCCCCTCAAAGGCCCTCATTATCTGTGACTACCTCCGCTATGGCCAACACGCTCTGACACACTACTAAAAGACAATTAATCCTAATAATCACGGCACCACGGCATCATTCCTCATTCTGGCAGGCCTTTTTCCTCCATAGGGTTGACTGGGGAGGTGTTGAACCTCAGATCGGTGGCACACAGATGACCCCTTCGCAGATGCTGGGAGAACAAGCTGGCTGGATGAATCATTTCAAACAAAATGGTGCCAACACGAACGCCTTTGTTCCGCTGAATCATTCATAGAACTGGACAGGAACAACTATGAATCAGCATTCTTATCAGTGCGAATCTATGTAACAATGACACGTGTTTGTAAAGGCCAATCAATTTTGTGTATTCAGTGCAGAAAAGGGTCAACCATTATTTAGATTTTTGAGAAGACTGTGAATGTGTCCAAGTGGGTAAAAGCACGTAAAGTTAAAATTTGTAAATGTGTGTTTCTGAATTGTCTATGGCTGCGAGGTCAAAAATCAAAGGATTTTTAGTTGCCTTGTATTTATATGTGTAGACCGGAACATCATTCAAGTGTATCGCTCAGTGCGAGTTGCTTGGATACCCAACATAAAGACTTGTAATGTTCTGCTCCAGTATCTAGAGACGTATTGATTTGTACGAGTGAACAATGCGTCACGGTCTGTTTTTTACAGTTGCGCTACAACATCACTGGGAATTAAAGACTAAACTGTAAAGTTTGTTTTAATAAATTACAGCAGGGATTATTGCTTTTGAGTTATTCTCTACTGAATGGAACAACAGCTTGTGGCTGAGTACAGCTCTCACTGTTTAAGGAACACTGTGTGATAGCAGGGGACTGGCATTGTGAGTTGTTACAATCAAGCAGATGCTGGGGCTTCAAAACTTGAAAAAACAACAGCATCATAGTGTAGCAATTACGTGCGAGCAGAACTAAAACATAGTCAGTCTCTGGATCTCTCAGCAACCCACACAACAAGCTCATTAAGGCCTGCTTACATATTCTTATTTAGGTTTGTACTCACACATGAAATCCCACAGTCATTCGTTCTTCCCATATGCCCAGTCTGGGCTTTAAAATGGAGGGCGATATATAGTCACCTCTGTTTAGTTTTTAAGCAACATGCATCTCTCCCTCTCTCTCACTCGTTTTCTTTCCGAGCAGTTACAGCAGGAGCTGGCAAATTAATCACACTCACAGTCGCTAATGCTAACAATCAGTCAATGTGCTTGGCCGGGCTCTCCATCTCATGTGACAGCGAGTTTTGTCCTGAGGCCTACTGATTCGTCCTGCCATAGCTGCCTGTAGGACAAAATACACAACATCAGTCTCTTTTTTGCTCTTGAACGTCAATAGTGTATGGACTGACATTACATCTGAAAACCACGTAATACTGGCACTCTTAAAAACTGAACTGTCAATGGACTCTGATGGAAATTTTACTGATAATAGCAGTCGGGAAAATGTGTTAACGTTTATTCTCTCAAACGTGCAGTGTGGATATCCTACGCTAACGTCTGCTGTCTTTTACAACTGTCGTATTGCTCCAAGCAAGTCTCTTTAAACAATCTTTATATTTTAGGCACGGTTCACCACATCAAATATTCAACTATTGTCTTTGAACAATATATTTCCAGACCCAAACAGCTGTCTGGTTACAGAGGAAGAAAAGCACATGCTGAGATATTCCTGGACTGCCATCCAAGTGTCTCGTATGAGGCAGGACTGGCATGTTTGTATTCGCACAGGAAGAATGTGGCTCTTTTCTGACAGCTTCAAGCTGACAACTGTAACAGTGACACAAATCATATGAATTCAGTTCCTAGCTCGAGAGAGAGAGAGAGAGAGAGAGAGAGAGAGAGAGAGAGAGAGAGAGAGAGAGAGAGGACAGCCTGTGGTGAGCCCTGTTATGGATGCAAGCATGTATGTGTGCATATTTGGCTTTGTTTTTCTCTCCCTCCTTCCCTCACTTAAATTTGGGTGCTAATTATTGGGCTTCACATAGCGTAAAATGTACAGCTGTGGTGACTGTCAGTGCTCCATGGGCTGTTAAGTTTGTGTGCATTTTGACAGTGGGTGGGTTTACCCCCCACCCACCACCTCCAGCACCACTACCTCCATCTCGCTCTCCATCACTCAGTGTAGAAAACTACAGAATTTCACTGCCATGCCAGCCTCAATCAGTGGGCTGTTTTTACACCCTTTTTCCTCTTACATGAGAATTTCACAGTTGCATATAAACCAGAGGACAGCTCAGGCAGGAGCAGTATGGAAAATGATAGAACTTGCCTGAAGGGAAAAAGAGAGAAGCACAGAGATAACAGTGATCAATTACAACTTTTTTACAACGCATCTTGCTGTGCAAAAAAGCTCTGGTAGGGAAAAAAGAAAGACGTTCAGGGTTACGATAACCCAGCAAGGAAACTGTCACACAGCACCATCAATCTCGTTTCAGAATTTACTGAACTTTCAAACCAAGCGCTAGACTCACAGATAACAGATGCACGTTGAAATAAATGATCATATAGCATAAAAAACTACTATAGGCTTTTGAGCAAGTCTGCTCTCTCTGGGGGATAAACTTCATAAAGCGGCTTGACGTTGATTTTGATTACTTTATTTCTGAGGTGTTCCAGATGTTCTGATTTGTGATTGGGTAATTTTCTTGGAGCAAAACTGGGGGTAGGGTCCAAAAGAGGCCCAAACGTTTGCATTTGGAACCAATTATAAAACAAACTAAGCCTAAATATCAGCTTTCTGTATTCACATAACATCATTACACACTTAACACATTTATATAATTATTTAAGGGCATAAGATTGCAGGATTTGCAGTGACAAATGTTTTTGTATATGGTGAGTATAAATGTCATGATATAATTTCCTGCCTGGAGAGGGCTGAAGATTAATGATTTCAAATCTGAATGTATTTCAGTATCTTGATTTCCAGAATATATCTCTTAAACAGACCGTCTCAAAGAACTCCAAACTTTCATTGTGCATTGTGACATTCCATCTCTTCGTACACGCAGAGTCTATACTTCAAACAGGACTGACGTCTGACGCTATTGATAACTCAGAGAGCAAAAACTAAGAATGTAGGTTTAGCATGTACATGTTTTAAAGACACATGGGCGATTTTGTATCTCCAGGGAACATGAGAAACACTAGTACTGAAATGCTTTTTGACCATGAAATGGCCTGAGCTGGTAATAGTGGTTAATGGGTGCATGCAGCAGCAGTGCGGTGGAACAGCAAAGCTCAGCAATGGTCGGGAGATAGGCTGACTTAAGAGGATTCTGACTGTTAGCAGGGGTCCTGTACAGTGCAGGGGACTGGAAGGTCAGCCTAGCGATGATAGCATTCTATCTGATGCAATAATTGCCAGTCGACTGCATAGGGGCATCGGCAGGTTGAGGTAGACTTGGTCAGAGAAATTATATCTGCATTAAAAGGGAGGAGACTAGAGCATGTCATTACAAATGGCCTGTGGTTATATGTGTGAATGTCAGGGGTATGAATAATTGGAGGGCAAAATATTATTATATTTTGCAAACATATCTTTTAAGCTGTTGTTAATGTACAATTCATCTGATGTCATACAACTCGAACATGATCTGAAATGAAACTATAGATACCTACAGTTCAGTAAACATAAATTCTGTGTCCTAGGACATTTATTCTAGATAACTAAATGCAGACACAAACACAGTGGCAGTTGTGCGCTGGTCTTTCAAACAGGCTACCCGCTTAGATAAAAAATGAGGGGGTGTCATTTTAAACGGCCGAAACACAGTGGGCCACTCAATCATACGTATCGATTACTTGACCTTTGAGGTCACCATTGGGGTAAACATGCTTTTGATCAGGTGACTTAAATTGGCAACCACTGGACCAGAGAGATGACCAAAAGAATCTCTCCCTGCAGCTTCATTAGTTCCTTCAAGTAAAAGCCTTAATGAACCGTAAATCACCTTTAATTTAAAAGATTCTGCATGCCATTGCCATAAATGCAAACAGGTAAATAATATATAAATTATATTGACATCCAGATGTGTATATACAAAACAAATTGTATAACGATAAATTCTGTTTAGTGTAATTTATTGCTAGTTATAGGAAGCCTAACATGCTTATTTATGATGGAATGAAAGTAGTTGCTGTGCTGTAAATTAGACATACTTAAAAATCAATAAAACACATTACAACAGCCCTGTCATTGATTTTATTCTCAATTTTACTAAGCTCTTAAATCTTAGTCTTAACATATATACTAAAGACATATCCTCAAGAATAATAAAACTCAGAGCTAGAAAATGAATTTGTAGATGTTAATGTTTACATAATGCATTTAGTAATCAAAAGGCGAGTAAACCAGATCTTTTTTAAAACATTTTTCTACCGGTCCTACTTCTGTCTACAGATGATACTATAGCACTAATTACAGTTTCATAAAAAAATCCACACATTTGAAATGTCTCTGAGTGACACATTGCCCTCATCCTTTGAAGGTCTCATCATTCTGTCCTCCAGCTAAATTCTGCAAAGGGCAAAAATGAAACCATTTGTCCTTCCACATGACAAGGGCCATGTCAGAGGCCAAGGTGGTCAAAAGAGGCAGTTTTTGATAACCATCTCACCATATTGCCAGTGACAATGCAGAGGTATCACAAGTCCTCCATTTACTGATGTCTCCATCTAAAGGTCATTACAGTGATGGGGAATGAAACATGACTAGACAATAGGGTGACTTTTCACCTTTGACCTGAGGCTGGGTCTCTTAGGATAATGTCTGTGTTTTGGCTATGTTAAGAATTTTATATTCAGGTATATTATTATAACAGTCTACATTAGATGGAAAACTTCACTTTGAACTTTAGTTTTACAAAATGAAAATTTATAACAATTTCAATTATTTATATTAATTTACCTAAAATATCCAAAATCAAATATTAATGTTAGTTTTTACACTTTGTTCACCCAAAAATGAAAATTATTTTATTATTTACTCACCCTCATGTCATGTCAAACCTGTGTCCCACAAAAGAAAGAATCATATACAGGGTTTGAATGACATAAGAGTGAAAAAATTATAACATAATTTTCATTTTTGGGTGAACTATCCCTTTAAGGCCATACGCATGCAAACAAGTTTAAACAACATAAAAGACATAATTGTTTTTTATATGCTGGTAAATCTCTAGTCAACAACAACAGACTGGTTTATTGATTGCAGGAAACATATACCTGATGGGATGGGATGTACGTTAAGTCATGCAGCTAGGAGACTTTCTAAAAGAGCAATGTGCGAGCAACACACAACCATTGTCTAAAATACTTTCTAAACACTGACGGCTCTGGTTTGCTCACCTGACTGACATGGTGCTGTAAAGCTTGACAGCAAAGCTTAAAATGATTGTCGATTGCTGGTGAGAGTGGTGTCACTTTAATGTGCATGCCCCGTCATTTAAAGCTGAGGGGGAAATAGCCCTTAAAGGCACACCACATTTTTCCCAAGCACTTCATAAAAGTAAATTCCCATGACTGAAAATACAAGACCTGATGCTAAATCTTCCTTTCATTCTATGCGGGAAGTGAGGCAAAATCCTGCCCGAGTTGAACACACTCCTTTGTTGTCAGTTGTTATGTATACGGCTACTGCGGTAGCAGAAGGTATCCTCTTTCCTGGTCCAACTGATTCCCATAAAGAAATGTTGTCTAATGCCTTAGACACACCCTATTAACTCTGTTTGTCTCAAAACAGCAGAGAACTGAATGCAATTGAATAGAGCAGGATGTTCACATCCTCTGTTCCACAGAGCCCAAAGTGCAACTTACAGACACTGCTGTGGTATAGCGGTTCAAGTCCATCTGATCTGAGCCGATGGTATAATGCATCCTTCATGCATGGCAGTTGCCTCCTTGCACTTTACTGACCTCAGGTCTCCAGTACTAAAGACAATTCAGGGTAAGTTTACATACAACGGAGCCCTGCGATATCACTTTACCACCACCTCCTACTGGGACACGGGCTACAGGGGGCAGAGAGAGCACCGTGGTGCTGGGTGTACTCTCAATTAAATAGGTTAACATATTGCGATTATCTCACTGAGAGGTAATGTCAACAAAGTCTAAGAAATCTAGAAGAATTTAATGACCACAAGAATAATACTATCACATTTTCTGTTTCAAAAGCTCATACAATGAATAATAACAAATTAGCAACAATAATATCAGCTTACAAGCCCTTGCCTAAAGAATTGAAAGCAATTGACCGAGCACAAAGCAATGTAGCTCTCACCATACCTCCTGCCAGTCTGGAGTTTGCACATATTCAGATGGATTATGTTTTCTGGCAGTTAATTTCTTTCTTTGAAGCGCTTAAACAGGAGGTCAGCGTGGATCTCCATATCAAAGGCGTATGAATTAAGCCATTTTTCCTCTACTCTTATTTTAAGGGAATACAGAGAAAAGTAGCCTGCAGTGAAACGCTATTGTCAGCTTCTAGAGTCTCCCATTTAAAGCAAGGCTAACGTCGCAAGAGAGGGAATCAGCAGCATTCTAGTGAAGCGGAGAATGAGATCACTGAGCTTTCTCAGCGAGGTCAAGACGAAGGCGCGGTATTGTCACGTTTAAAATTCAGCCCTTTACCTCGCACTGGGCCTGCCACAAAACCAGCACGCCTTTATGTAAAGAAAAGCCGTCTTTAAGCCAATATGTTAGCTTTAATGAATGCACTGATCTTGGGTGAAAGAGAGGCTATGTTTGTGTATGTGTGTACTGTATGTGTGATGGACTGTATGTGTGTGTGTGTGTGTGTGTGGGGGGCTTGCAAGTCAAGCAGGGGCAGGGTCAAAATCACAGAGGGAATAATCCTATGTGTCAACATGAGGACTGTTAGCTCCCACCATTACAACCTGCAGCTAAATTTACAGTGAAGAGAAGGCTGGCATGGCGGTCGCCTTTGATGGGCTTAATCTATGCACCAGTGAAGTATGAGTCTGCACACTAATGCCTGTGTTCAGCAGAGAAACTCACGTGAGCCAACAATGTCCTACACTGTCTCACTTCATCTATTCAGCGACGTGCCTGTGCCCGCAGGTAAAGACCACTGAACACTTGGTATGACAGTTGTAAACTAACAGTATTACATCTTACATTTATTTAAATAAGGGAGCAGTGGAAAATGAGGACGGGATAAATACATTTATACAATGTATGAAATCTTAAGTGTATAGTTTCTGCAGCATGAATGTCACCAAATGTAACTGCAAAAATTTTCCAAACATGCTCCTATTGGTCAAACATACAGGTGGTCACAGCTCAAGCTTCTTCCATTAGTTATACTAATGTTACGGTGTTGGGTTGGTCAGGCTACTCAAACTGCAATATTTAAAAACTACAAATATATCGTCTTACAATTATACTTGCATATTAAGTTGGGATAAAATATATTTTAACACTGAAAAAATACTAACCATGTGCTTAATACTAACCATGTCAGGCAAGAAATGAATACTCTCTACATGCTTCTTTGTGTGCCCTTCATCACAGGCCTGACCTGATCCCAAAGTTCAGAATTAAAAGCACAAGGACAGCCCCGGTATGACATGTCAAAGTCTGAAGGTTTGGCTGCGGGCCTGCAGCCCCACTGGCTGTGTCCTCTGCCTCCCCCGTTTGCTCTGGGAGACCGCAGGGACATGGGGCCTGACACGGCAATACTGCAGCTCGGGCTGGTGCCCTCTTTCATTCCCACTATCACACAGCCTGGTCCCATAGAGAAATGTCCACGCAGAGACACAACCCCTTCGGCTTTGACTGGGCCAAGATCCAATCAAGCCTGGAGGGAAGGGTCATCCTCCTCTCTGACTTCAACTTGCTATGATCTTTGAGCCGAGTTTAAAAAGGGCCCCTGACTTGATTTGAGCAGACAGTGCCTTTGAAAGCTGTCTCTACATTGGGCTACTGTAGCCTGGAAAAGGGAAGAGAGGGGTCAGGCTATACACAGGCAGGAACAAGCAACAGCTAGGGAGGATGGGGGAATGCAGCCGGCAACAACGCTTGCAGTGCAGATGGCAAGATGTTTCATGTGTGGCCTCAATGGATCATGTCAGCCTGGCCACTGCACAAACAACACCACAAAAGAACATGCAAGCACAAGATGCTTGGAGGAACCTTAAACAAATATATCCTTCAGAGGACAGCAGAAAACAAGTAAATAGAAGAGACATTTACAGTAAATATTTAAAAATAAATATGGGTAGTTAAAAAATAAATATGTGACTGTGTCCTATGGTGTGACAGCAAAAATGTAGAAAGATTTATCTTCCTTTTTTGTACATTTTTTGTAGGTCACACCATATGACATAGACTTTTGTCAACCATCCATATGCATGTTTTACAGCTAAATGTAGCAATTGTCTTACTTTAATCTACTGAAAAAATATTTAAGCTTAAATGATGCACAAAGCAGACCAAAAAATTACTGTTAATCTTGTTAAAAAGCAACATTCTTATCCTTCAGAACTATAAACAGAAAACGAAGGAAAAATTAAACCAAACACAGCTTGAGTGCTGTGGAAACTATATTTTTAGCATGTTGTAATGTAATGGATTTTTTTGCACTACAATTTGTGATCCGATCAAAGCGGACACTGCCTCGGAGGACTAGGCAACAGCGCAACCCTGAAAACCAGCCATGGTCAGAGGTCAGCAGAGGAGAAGTAAAGATCCAAGTCCATTCCCGTAGTGTGACACGCTGCCTTCACCCGTTCGCCCCAGAGGCTTAGTGTCCGCGTTAACACTTCAAACACTCGATATCTTCACTAGACACAAAGGACACTTCTGCCTGCCATCATCACCATTTCTTCCAGGGAAGAGAGATATGGATCTGTCCCAAAGGTAGCAGGCAGTTGAAGTCGCCTTGATTAAGTCCAGTGTTTTGTTGTCTGACTTTTCCCTTGCTGAAAGCAGTAGTTCTCTATGCAAATGGCATCTCCTGCCTTTAACACAAGCTAAATCGAACCTAGCCTTTACAATAGGTCAGTGCATATAGTGAAGCCCTGACAGCTGTTTTCATTCAATTAAAATTAGAATATCATTGAAATATGCCAGCTATTTTACCACATGAATTTTTTTTATCTTGACTATGACAAAGAAAAATATAGTTTTCATACAAACCCCAATATGTAGAAGTGTTTTCTCGATTCATGTTAAAAGAGACGAAAGAACAAATACAGTGTCATTTAATTTGTTGTACATCCATTCATTTAAGCCTAGAAAACCTCTGATTTATTACAGAAAATCTAGAAATGTTTTTGCACAGCGGTTATCAACGGCTCAATAATCACAAAATGATGACGTAATACAAATGTGACTTTAAACCACGATGCAGTGCTCAAACGGCAATGCGAGTTCACATTTGGCTTTTTCCACTTCTATTGCTATCATAGTCAATAATAATAATAGTAATAATGAATAACAACACAACAATGTATTTACTGCCCAGACTACTGCAATAAATTAAAAACATATTTGACAAAGGGTCTATTCAACTACAGCCGAACAACTGCTACAGTTCATTCATTTATAAAACAGGCACTGCAAGATTGGTAAACCTTGTCCGGGATGTGCACCTGAGTCGAGGAAGGTGAGAAAACACCTTATTTTATGGTTCACTTGATTCCGCCTGCACTAGCTGTCTGCATTTTCTCTAATCTTTTAACAGCCCAAAACCACAAGGCCGCCCACATTCTTACTGCAGCTTAGAAGAGCTTCTTTTCTACTCCACTTCAGCTACCAAAATCAGGTAAAGAATAGAGGTGGAAAAAAAATCATCAAAGGAGTTGATAATAAATATATAATTGTGTGGTCAAAGAGTGTGTTTTCTCTCTGTGTGAGACCTCCCGAATACTGCACAGAGTAGAACGCGCTGCAGGCAATCTTTTGATGGAAGGTCTCATTTTCAACCTCCTGCCGTGCAATATTCAAGCCAGTCTAAAATAATACAGGACTCATTTCAGGACTTAGGACCTCTCGAATATGCTGACAATAACCAACGGCTGGAGCATCAAATGAAAAACAGCTTTTCACAGGGAGGGCTTGAGTGGCACCCGAAACCTGGGGAGCAAAGATCCTGGATCCATGCTTGGAGATGTCACATAACACCACAGCTGTGTTATTACCCGGCCGTTGCGACGCAGAGACCCCAAAACAGACCAGGCTAGCTTGTGCTAAATGCTGCGAGTAGTCTGTGTTCATTAGGCGTAGTGTGCTTACAATGGCCTAATCATGAAGCACAATTTTGGCAGTGGTTGTGTTGAATGACAAAACGCATTTAAAATAAATCTATCATAACATCATCAGCATAGTTGCCAAATTGATCAATCGCACACTTAAGTGGAATACATTTTGCCTTTGATATGAATTAATGTTGAACAAACCAGATGTTGTATGTCCAACATTAGCCAGTTGGCAAAACTGCTGCTTGATGATGTTAAGATATTTTGCATTATAGAGTTACATGTTGGCAGGCGACTAACAGCAACATGCACATAATAGTATTAAATTTTTTATATGCAATGTAAAATAATTATCAAGAAACATAACTGTCAACTTTCAGGCCAAAAAAAGAGAATCAGCACCATGCCCATAAAAAATAAGTGACAGTGCTACTGTGCTAGTGTAACCGGCTGTGTTACACTGGGCAACTTTAGTGTGAGAATTTTTAGAATTGAACAATCCTTTTCTTTCAAAATCAGTCATCTTGGATAATCAAGCTTGGCCTCAAACTCTTTTTTGGGTGAGGAGAGAAAGCTATTCGCCTGCTTCTCCTTTACACATGCCAATAGATACTGCCAATCTCTGTTGCACTTAGAGCTTCAAACACATCACCGAGCCTTTTTTACACAGACTGTTATCTCTTTAAAGGCAAAATATTTTAAAAGTTATGTTAGATAAAGGACACGAATCTAAGTGAGCCCAGAGAAAACCGGACCACAGACACTCACAACAGCACACACTGAATTTGAAAAATGTCTATAAAGCCACCCATAAAGAGGCAGCACATATTTTTGGTTAATAACCACAGAAGTATGATCTTTACAAATAATGATTTATAGAAATATTAAACTTAAAAAAAAACAGTTATTAAAATAATTGCTAAAATAGTCAAAAATAAAAAACAAAGATACGATAGCCCAACATAAGCTAAAATTCTCAAAGCAATAGATAATCTTTCCTAGAAGGCTTTTGTTTTTGTGAATAAAGGCACAGACAATGTTTCTCAACATATGGTTTGAAACCATTAAATCGGCGTGGCCTTATTCTGCACGGCGAGGTGTCAGAGAGAGGTGATATCAGACGGACGTGTTGCGACAGGCTGCTTCAAAGAGCAGGAGGCCACTCTCTCTTTTCACTCTCTCTCTCCATTACTTTTAAAGCACCCGGCCACCCAGCTGCACACAATTACAACCCCAGCAAGCATTCAGGCTCGCCCCACCCCTAGCACAGGGCCAGTAATCAGTTAGATCTCAGCATGCATGTTCAATGATCTGTTATTAATTAATCAATCAAAGCTAATCAAGGTAAACTTGGCTTTTCAAGCAGGTCAGAACACACACTGCTCTTCTCTCAAAGTCTTTCCCTTCTTGAAAAACACACTTATGACAAAACATCCATGTTAGTTTGGGAGTTCCTAAAATATTTATGTAAAATCTAAAACTTTATTTAGTATATCTGCATTGGGGTGTCCAGCTGACAATACGTGAGAGGCATTTCAAACCCTACACCACTTTTTACTTCCAAAATGAGCAAGATAAACACGCCAAGTCATAAAGTATATCCAGTTCAAACCTCAATTGTGTAAAGTACAACCTACAACTAAACAGAAACAATTAAATACACCTTTCAATCTATGTATCTTAGACACGACGGTAAGAGATTACACGATACACTTGTTCCATACAAGCATGTGTCCCAATGACGCCCAAAAATCTAAGTAGACAGCTAACACTGTTTAAAAACATCCAATGTTGTGTATTTTTTTACACCCACTGTTGTTCTGATTTTCATTTTTGATATAAACAAGAATTAATACTCACCTCATAACTCGACAATTTTATCTATACCGGTCTTGCTGGTGAGTGCAGTATGAGCTACGTAAGTAAACTTGGTGTAAACACAACAGACGTACCAATCGTCATTAAGGGCACTACACTGGCAATGCTCAATATAACTGCACAAGAAATCTATAAATATAATCTATACAATCTACAAATCTATAAATAAGAACGGAGATGAATAAAACACAGCACGTTCCAGCTTGATCTTCAAAGTAAACAAAGTACTCTACCTCTGCAGCGACACCTCGGAGTTGTCCACTGAGTGGCGCTATAGCCCGCGAAAAGGTTGGAGAGCGCGCGCAAAAGCTTCAAGGTGACTGAAAAGCGGGTCACGTGATTGCTGCGCTGCCAGGGATAGAGAACTGCATCTGTCACCCCATAAAATACAGGTGGGAACACGGAGATCATTTTAGGGTAAAATCTAAACTATTATTTTACACCTTGGACTGTTTTTTTAGGTGGTATCTCATAAGATGATGTTGAAATTCTATTACATTTCTCTTAATATCTTAATTATAATTGTCCTTCTATCTTACATTTTTAGATGTCTTTCTATTTTCTATTTTATTCTCTGTTTTTATTGGAAACTTTGGGGAGAGAGATACACCAAGCATTTTACTATGTGTTGTACAGTCTATGGTTTCGTATGTGACCAGTAGAACTTTAAACTACTGTTAATGTTTCCTTAAAAAAATATAACTCAAATTGTAATATAATATAATATAATATAATATAATATTACTGTATTGTATTATATGTACAGATATACAAAATAGCACATGTAACTGTTTTATGATGATAGATAGATAGATAGATAGATAGATAGATAGATAGATAGATAGATAGATAGATAGATAGCTTGTGGAATGAAAAACTAACCCAGGTTGGGAGAAACAAAAATGAGATAAATACAGGTTTAAAACCATCAGAGTTGGGCATACAAGCAGATGGGATGTACAGTCTAAAAAGTGCATAGGGTGACTCTCGACTTGTGGCAAAGCTGTGGGCATCGCCTGTAGCTTTGTTTTTAAAAGTCGTCTTAAGAAAGCAGATTGTTTGGTCAAATCAAACCCTTAAGACCATATTGCTGCAGTTTTTGCTTAGTCTTTGTCCAGAGTGCTATAGGCAGTGGGAGCAGACGCCAAATGGTCTAAAAATTGTTATCATTATGTTTGTCTGGGGATGGGAAGGGTGAGTTACTTAGGTTCCTGAAAGGACAGATTGTCCTCTTTTGTCCTGCTAGAGCTTCCCTTTCTAGCTGAACAGCTCTCACATTGAGGAGAAACAGAGAGGGTCAAATCTGTTCAGACACGTGCAGGTCTTCAATATATGATGAGGCAGAAATGGTCTTAATTTTGTTTATTACCCTAAATTGTCTATTTGCATTTATTCATTGCTGTTTGAAAAAAGACCTGCCAAACACAGTATTTTGTTACATTTTTAGTGTGGTTTACTTCAAAAACAAACAAACACAAAAATCCCAAGAAAACAAATGGCTCCTCTTGTCTACATCCAGTTGTATTTACTGGGTACTGCTGTGAAAACACTTGCTGTGGTTTGGTGGATTAACAGAGAGCCCCCTAATGGAGTAATTACAGAGAGCCAAACATCTATTTTTCAACCATGCACCACCATTACTCTCAGTTTCTCTAGCCACTCCATTGGAAGTCACTTACACTCCTTACAATGAGTTATCATTGACTGCCATTTAGGCGTTATAGAGCAATTTGTCTTACTGAAGCCATGGGCTGGCCTCATTGCAGTGAACAATCATTCTCTCTCCAATATATCAAACATTCATGGGGAAAAGGGGAAGAAAATAGCGCACAAACAGATAGCAGCGAGCAGCTAATAGATACTTCGAAGCAGGGAGACAAGAAAAATTATTGTTAAAGATTAATGAGGCAGGGACATGACTGCTCTCTGCGGCTGGGATGAAGAGGAAGCAGATAGCCCCCTCTCTGCAAGCCATGACCTGTCTGTCCTGTGGGCCATGCTGGGCTGACCATAGTAAAGGCGGTAGTTTTCACTGCTTTTAATATATCAAACTGTGAAATCTGAGCTGATTCAAGCCATTTAACGTCAGATAGTTCATTTTAATTCAATGGTGTAATACACCTACACTACCTTTTTTTGTGCTGCATCCTTTATAGAGCGATTTTGGCATTATTATGTAGCAGACCTACAGTAAAACTATCTAGATATAATGAGAATTTAATTACAGACAAAGGCATACTAAATACTTTACATTACATTGATATACCGATACATTACACTGATTTAATTCTTACACTAATGTTAACAAATTTTACTGTCAGTTAAATTGGTGGGTGGAAAGGTGCTTTGCCCCAGATCGAAATTATTTAAACCAGAAACATTTTGGTAATATGGTACAGCAGAATTAAATACAAGATGCACAAGAAACAAGAGATGGTATGAAATAAAACCTCATTCTGGGTCTTCATCTATGATGAATAGATGAATTTGGAAATTGTCATTTTGTCATGTCCTTGGTTCCAACGTAGGCTTTTCATGTTTTATGCTTCAGGTAAATGAGATACAATTGTCTGGTGATGTCATTATGTAAGTTCTAATTTTGAATGGTTGATAACCTTGGTCATTTTTCATAGATTGAAATGGCCCTTTTTCGAGCTTACTACAAACTAAAGAAAAGCAACAGAAACGCAACAGAGCTGTACACAAAGCAATCTGGCCATCCTCTTCCCCCACTTAATGTGTTCCCGATGAAGGGTTAATAGTGTACTTAACTTTGTGTTTTGTTAGATTACTCTTTCTTTCAGCCTAACACAATGACAAATAACCATTATTCTTTTTCCTGTGCTGATAATCAGGACAACTTCAACATTTTTTACCAGCCCAAGTTAGACCATTAATCCTGGGTGATTTTGCCGATAAGTGTTGACTGCCAAGTAATGGCCATGTCACTGAGGAAAAGAAAAAATATGTGAACAATTAAAAATAGACAGCCGTTATCTTCATCATCCACACTTCCTGTTCACATTTTATTGGTGTTATTTGGAATGATCTTCAAACTACAAGCATGCTTATGAATGATATTTAATTATAAATATAATTTACAACAATATAGAGTTGTTTTTGGTTGTGTTGGATATGTACAAGCACTATTTGATCTGCAGCCCACATTTTTGTGACCTAAATAAATTAATTATAATCATTCACTGTATTTGTGTTCTAAGATTTATTTCTCCATATATATACAGTATCTCAGTTATACACTGAAAGAGGTTATGTAACATAATGAAACACATAAAAATGATGAAGAGGTTGAAGTGTTTCTAAACACTGTAAATACTAAAATTGATATTAATATGACTTATACATAAACATAGTTTATCCATAGAGGAAAATATCCTTCATTGCCCTGATTTGCTAGAAATAACTGCTGATGAAAAGGAAACCTATAGTTCAAAGAATTAAGATGGAAGTTTCTTATACGTTTTGTAATCATTACAAAAATAAATAAATCAGCTGTTGTTGCAGGACACTTATGGTTTTCTACATGCAAAAATCCATTTATATTGAATGTATTCATTAATATAATGAGTTGTGACATTTTACTGTATAAACTGAAATTACTAAATTAAACAGCACTCCGAAATGTTCCTTATTGATATCAATAAAAGGTTTACCAATATGATGTGGAGCACATTAATGGATTTAGACTAATGCATGATTTGAATATATGAGGAGTACACCATTAAAGACAGAATACATTTTCTTAATGTAAGTTATATATCATTCCTGATGAATAATAAATAGTATATATGACTTCACGATACACAATTAAGAGCCAGTGCATTATGTGAGCAGCAAGGTCTCTCTCTTCTCTTTTTTTCTTCTTTCTTCTCTTTTAATTTTCAAACACCATGATGCACCAAAATGCACTGCTGAAATAAGGCCATTATGTAAACACTATTAAGCATTCTGTGGATTCAACATACCAAACACACCAAATGCCGACAGAGTCACAGTTCTTAGCATCTGATATTCTGCATCATTGTGAAACCCTGAAACTCTATTTAGATCAAAGAGATTGAGAAGCCCAAGTTTCAAATCCTCCCCAAAGCCCATTCTGGCTACTCTTTATTTAGCTCATTGGCATTCTGACCCTATGCCTCAGAGACTTTGAACCCTCAAAGTTTAGAAAGCTGAATTGCTCCTTTAAACACATTATCAGTGGGCCAGATTAAAGAATATCACTAAGCATCTTAAGGTTTTAGTGCAGTGTGGCGGCATGGACCGGGCCTCCGGAGCCACTTACTGCCATATACTGTATTAGGAATGGCTGAAAAAACACACCAGAGGGGCTGGTGGGAAAAAAGCCCTGCCCTCATGGTAAATTAAGTTTGGGTTAAATGAAATAGAATAGGAGGAATGATCTAGAAAAAAAGGAGTAAAGGTTAAAAGGAGACCGATTGTGGTGTTTATCATTATTGCAGATTTGGGCGAATTCTGTGGTACCCGCGCATTACAAAGCATATGCGGATTTACAGTGTAGCTTTTTATTTGTGTGACAAGCAATATTATCTGTCCTCGAACGCTGATCTTTAGTCACCATACATTTCTGTCCAGATTTGCTGAGTACTATCGGTTTCATACAAAGCGCCATCTGTGAGGTGCATTCAATTGTAATTGTCACGATGTGAGATACATTTTTCCCCTTATTTGTTTTCTTTGGTATAGCCAAACAACAGCAAACGCACAAAGGGGATTTCGAAAAGTAAATCCTCCTTTTTTTGTGTGTGGGGGGGTGGTTTGATAAGGTGCAAAGATGCACAGAATTGAATGTATGTGTTTGTTCTCCTGAGCGGCTCTCACACCCTCCCTCCCTTTCTCCCTCCCTCCCTGCTTTTCTTTCTCCTCTTCAGTCTCATCAGCCACCGTGATTAAGATTTGGCACCTTGGACCACATTGTCTTCATTTGGAAATATTTCAGCTGCATTTGTGCCACTCGGAGAGGAGAAAGAGATAAAGGAGAAGAAGGGGAAAAACACACCCTGTTGTGTGAATCCCAGAAAGGCCTTGAACCCTGCCATTCATCCTATTCACTTCATCAGCTGAGTCTAATTGCTAGAGAGGACAGGAGACCCGAGGCCCGATTGTTCCTTATCCTCTTTGGAGCCTTCTGAGGCATGAAAAGCGAAAGGCCTGCTTTTGATCTTTTTTCTTCACTCTCTCTCTTCCTCGTTCTCTCCCTCTCCTGATTCTCTTTCTGTGTCATCTTCTGCTATCCCTTCCCTCCAACTGACATTCCCCTTTCACGCCAGTGCCCTCTTCTCCATCCACGCAAAATAATTATCAAGCTCTGCTTCATCAAATAATGCTAGGGAGAGGAGGTCATGGCGGGGAGGGCCAGAGGTCTGGAGGGGTGGCCCTGAACCGTGGAGATGCTCCTTAGCTCAGGGCACCTTTATGTACCTTGACCCCGGTTTTCGTTTGCCTCTCTTAATGAGACCCTCTTACACAGCCGACGCAATCCTGGCCCTGCTCTGTTAAGGGGCCCTTTGGTTGGGGGGCCAAAGTACAATAAGACACAGAGGCCGTACTCAGACAAGGGTGCATCTGTGCTGTCTTATTAAGACTTGAAGAAGAGCTCATGCTTTCCAAAGTCCCACAGGCTCGAAGACCAGATCTATTGACACCTACTTGTCCTCCGCGGTCAACACCTTTCAGTGAAGGGCCAGCCTACGCACACAAGTTCTTATTAGAAGTAATTTCAGGCAGCTTATTTAGAGAGGCAAGTGCTTAACTTGCTTTAGGTGACCATGTGGGCCACGGTGAAAGCGGGTGAATTCTGCGAAGAAAAAAAATCTTTAGACTCAAAGGATGACAAAGAATGTCAAAGGGCAGCGCTGTCAGAGGACTAAAATAGTTCTTCAGATGAAGAATTGTGCACAGTAAGAATGCAGGCACTTCGAATCGAGCTTCAGGCGCTCTCACGAGCACTTATTATGACAGTTGTTTAGAAGTAGAGTGGGCGAATTTTGTTGGACGACACCTCGCTACTTTTGAGTTTATGTACTGAGAGGCCTGTTCGTTTTGCTTATTATTTTCAAAATACTTTGAGGTGGTGTCATTTTTACATGACTAATAAAATATAAAAAGCATTATTTCATCTTCTTTAGTGTTATGTTTTATAATGAAAGCAACATACAGTATCTACATATAAAATATTAAAATATAGTAATCATACAAGCATATTTGGATATAAAATACCAATGAAAATAACAAAATGAAATGACCTGTTTACATATATATCATGTAAAAGTGATACCACTTCAAAATAACATGTGACAGTAGTTGTGTGTAAAACAGTGCTTTGAATCCTTATGTAGTTTTAAGTCACTTCTGTATGTGCTATCTGAAAATACAAGCATTTCCCATTGTTCTTTGGAACTGAATATCTGAAGTCTTTTATTATAAGGTTGCAAACCTGACAACAAATACATTGACTAGTCCTAAAACCCCATTTCTATTATACTAGCAAAGTGCATAATGAAGAATAAGCAGACGTGAAAAAAAGAGTACAGCAAACAAACAAGACGGCAAACAAAAACCTTTAAGCAATCATGTAAAGCACGTCGAACATCTGAACACTGTGTGAGAACAAAGCGGAGCCCCTGTCAGCCCATCGATCTACTCCTGAAGGCACACACATACACACACAAATCTACATCCACAAGGCTCTGACTGCACCCGTCTCTCCCCGCTCCTTTCAGAGAATGTGGGTATTGATCTGGCCCACTTCTGTAGAGTTAACTCACTGATAAAACCTGACCACAGGGCTTCCATGGGCCCAAGAGCGCTTGGGATGCTGTTGAAAAAAACGTTGGGAGGAAAAAAGAAGAAATACAAAGCGAGTGGGAAAAGATCACTGCTGGAACGTCTTCTCAGTCTGGAGAGAAGAAGCTCTTTGACAGTTGTGTCTTTTTGGCTGGAATTATTTATATATTTCCTCAGCATTGTGTGCTCACAATGCTGTCGACTGTATCGCGCCGGCTGACAAGCGTTTTGAGATGTTGTGCGCATTGTCATCTCTTCAAGCGCACCCACTGGAATTTCTCTTCAAATTCGCAGCGATGTTAAGAAAAGCAGATCTTTTTTATCCTGCATTAATGCAGAGGGTTGGTCAGTGTGTGCGCGCCTACTGTACGTGTGCCTGCTTCTCGCAACGTGTTGCTGGTGCGAACGCTCGCTCGAGCGCATCCAACATTATACGCCAGTGTGGATGTGTGTTTGTGTACGCGTGCGAGCGTGTATGCGTGTTGCCGCGTTAGAATGTGCAGTGTTGTCATGTTTGTTACATTCCATGTGGGAGGGTCTGCTGAGAGGCAGGCCATCTGTAGTGTTCTGAAGATCGACATGTTGTAAAATGCGATTGGAGAGTGTGGAGACTCGACTTGTCAAATCTTGGCACATAATGAGGCAGAAGGGAGTGAAGGCAGGAAAAAGATTCAGAGATAAACAATTAGATTAATCCCAGCGGTAAAGGGCACAGACAATGGGAAGACTCAAACAAAAAACAAAATCAATATGGCAACCGCCGAGGACACAATGGAGTACAGTGAGGAATAGACTAACACTTATTTCTCAGTTGAGAAGACACGCGGACACGCGCACAGCAGAGGAGTCACGACTTGTTCGAAAATCAATACCGGTGTCAACGCATTCACGTTTTCCGTCACAGAGGGTTTCTGATGTTCAGTCGTGTGCATACGCTATAGCCGCATGCATCTGACCAGACCCTAAAAAGCACATCATCAAAAGCCTAAACAAAGACGCTTGTGGTAGGGAGATGGGGATAATGAAGTGAATTAGGGGCCGTGCTCGCCTCCGGCTACAGCCAACTGATGATCTTTTAGGAAGAAAGACGTTTGGGACCGCAGTGCTTTCACACCCCCTGAGTCCAAACATAATGGAGCATGATCTGCAGCGACAGTGTGGGCCGTCCCAGCGCGCCGCCGCCCCTCTCAGGCCCTGCCCAGACTCGCAGGTCTGATCTGACATCTCAGCTCGTATCCCGGCAAATCTCGCAGGGCCGGCAGTGCCAGGGCACCGGGGCCTGATTGAAGCTGGGGCGTCCTGTGTGCTAGCGTGAAGTACAAGCACAACAACACAAAAAAAGATGTGATTTAAAGGGAAAGGGAGTAAGCTAGCGTCCTCAACTTACCCCGCAGGGACACAGAAAGGCGTTGACCAGAAAGGTGCGAGTCGGCGACGCAGCACCCCGTCCATTGTCACGTCTCCAAGGAGATGGGTACGCCAATGAATGGTCGGCAAGGTTCCAGCAAAAACCCGAGGAAGCCAGGAGTGTTGGGGACCTGCATGGACTATCGCCCAGTCCCAGAGAGATAAGGGCCACTGCTCCACTGACCTCCAGCAACATGTCAGTCTGTCATCCTCTCCGGGGAATAAGAAGTTATGGGGGTTGATAAAAATCCCACCCATGTATTTTTGTTTGTTGTTCTGAGGACCTGCGTACGCTTTACTTGAGATGGGAACTGAAGAAAGATGCATCTTATCTGCCCAAAGAAAAAACATATGAACAAATTAACGTAAATATTTATTGCAGTATATGTAATAATAATATTTTTAATATTACTGTTAACAATTACTTTTATTTTGTATGCAAATCCATTATATATTAAATTGTAAAATGCAGTGAAGCCATTATTTCATTTTTTTTCATGTCTTTTTTTTATACAATTATTCCCTAAATAAAAAACTATTAAATGAAATTTAGAATTTTAGCATTTTATTTCTGTTAGAATCCCCAAATCCCCAAATGCAGTAATCATTAAGATGTAACTGACAAGAGAAACACATTTCTACGTTTCCAGCTCAGTAATATTTCCTGTGCAAACCTTTTTTGTAGCGTCACTATTTAATGGCCAAGTATAGGTAAAATATTACTTCTCACATGCTCAGTATAGTAAATTATCACATCAAAATACATATAAAGCACTGCATATTACGTCTACTGGATCTGCTTATTTTATATGAGCCGCAGCAGTGTATCGATTGAAAAAACTGTATTGTGAAAGACAAAGAGCATTTGGTGCGAGTTCCACCGCATTTGGTCCTTTTCCCAAGGGACCCTAACGATTCTGTTTCCCTTCTTTTTCTCTTTTTCTTTCAGCCAAAAAGAAAGAAGACATTTAAATGGTGTGGTGTTGCCTCTTTATATCCAGAGCAAAGAACGTGACGCCTTCCAGACGGAGAAAGATGGCAAACCCTAATAATACCAACCCATACAATGGCTCTGACAGCCCGGCTATAAAGCAATCAGGGTCTCAGGCATTCCAAATCTCTTTAACGCCCACCCTACAACAGTCTGGAAGATGAGCGGCTGACCTGAGAGCTGTCAATCATGTTAGCGTACCTGCTGGAGCCTGGGCGGAGTACAGCCGAGGGCATGCGGTCCATCAGATCTGTGTTCACACTCTCCACACTAGCACTGAAAGAAATATCAAAAAAGACAAAAAAGGAAAAAATGCCCCACTGACCCACTCTTAATTAGGGAGTGTAGGGAAGAGGAAGGTTTGTTTGGTTTAAATGGAGAAGGGGAGAGCAGGAGATACAGGAGACTGTTGAATCCCATGGAGATATACAATAACCTTTTCCCCTGATTTTGGAATAAGGCATTGATTTGTCACGCTGTTCCGTACAGGAAAGAACTCTCCCAGTGGTGCGATATTAGCTTGGAAGAAGGCGAAGAGACAGCCTGGAAGAGAAAAGGAAAGCGTTAAAGCTAGTTCATTATCCGTCTGTAGCTCATCCATGCAAATAGATCACCATGATACTGTGGTTATTAATGGCTTTCTCCTGTTTCCTCCAGGGGTTTCCCATCTGAAGCTCACCGGCTGAAAAGCATCTCAACTTTTTTTTCTTTGTCACTTATCTACCTTTCCACCAAAGCAGCGAGCACTTCCTGTTTGCTTTCATCTGCTACAGCTTGTTAACATGTCTATAAACAGTGTTCACTCTCAAAGAACTGGATGTTACATTCCAGTTTAATTTCCCACTATTTAAGCAGGAAACATATGTAATTTTGTAATAAACCCTAATAATTTGGAATGAGAAAATGTGCAACTTTTAGCAAAGGGATAACAGTGTGTTTTGTGGGTATTGTACAGCAATGTAAAATCTGTGGTTTACAAGCAGTACCTAAATAATGATCTACTGGGCATTTTAGTTGTGTTGATATAATTACCATATTAACATGAATTAACATTTACTCGACCTTTTTCCAATAACCTCCAATGTGACCTGGATGTGCTCATTTAAACAATGGACACACTGCATACAAAAATTCATTCATATTTATGCACATCATTTTTCATGTATGCATTTTTGAAATAGAGTTAAATAAATTGTTCATAAAAATATTAAATACTGTATTCATGTTGTTCAAATTGATATTCCGCTTAAGATACGGTGTAAATGTTTAACCATAAAGTATAATGGAGACTTAAGTGAGAATTAACATGTTGCCATTTTAAAACAAAAGGACAAATCAAACAGATGGCAGTAGCGAAGATCTTTCATTCAAGCCCATTAAATGTGAAAAAGTATTGATTTCTTGTTAGGAAACTTAACAAGCTTACAAACTACATCAGAACAATGTTCCCACGCTCATATTCTCTTTAAGTCTAAACCGCTCATACATGTTCCAGAATTCTGAAAGTTAAGAAAATAAATGGCAATCCATCATAAATGTTCCCTCTGTAAATGTGTGACTCCTAAGGACTGGAGATGAAACATTAACAAGATTTGGCAGCCGGTGGGAGATGAGTTCTGCAGAAGTGTTGTTGAAACAATCCCATGGAGACATTCCCTAGACTCTGCCCTTGTGTTTGGCTGACCGGGCGTCACCTGCGGCCAGCTTAGGAGGCCTTCCTGTCGGGTCACGGATTGGCTTGTTGTCCCGCGGGGTCCCTTGTGGTGTCTCTCGCATGCTGCACGTCTGATCCTGTGCAGCTGGATGGAAGGCCCACATGTACCTGGCCTCACCCTGAGGAACTGAGGGTCGGGAAGTCAGAGTGCAGTAGACCATTCAATGCTTCACGTCTCGTCCAGGCCTGTTTGGAGACAGAAACCAAGACTTTAATCCACATTCTGTATCCCTTGTGTTCAACATAGCACAGACATACCCGCTTAGTTTTTTGTGTAATTTTGTATATTCTTTTTTAGCACAAATAAGATTTCTTCACTGGTTAATAAGTTAATCTATGACTCTTGCCATAAGCTATAGTACCGCACTGGTCATCAATGACATTGCGTTCCCTTACCTAAACTCAGTAAAACTGTATTTCACTTGCAGCTGCTACATTGTCTGGAAGTCTGTGGTGGAAAAAAGCCAGCGCTGAGTTGTCAGACCTCTGTGACCAATGACATAACATCCTTCACTCTGTCATGTTTAACTAAAACCAATACCCATTCAAAGCAGCATCCATCAGTGTTAGTTCTCAACAATGACAGATTGCCTTTGCCTGTGTACCCGTAGCATCTGGATCGTCTCTCTGCCCCCCTTTTTCTGTGCTTTATGGTAAACAGCCTGAACAACAGCTGGGCGATGGGAATTTACAAGTTAATCAATTGTTAGTTAGGAGCTACCGCTGTGCCCTATATCCAACCATCTGCAAGTTAATATTCATTTACTATGCTAATTTTCCCAAAGGTAACAGTCTATCCATTTCTACTTGGGGGATTTCTTCATTCTTAAGAACAGACTAAATGACACATAACAGATAGTCGGACAGCATCATGTCTTGTTGTATAAGGGTTTATAATCGGTAGATTGTCAAAACCGTGTTAGATTTGAAGTAGGGTTAACTAATACTTGCACATTACAGTTTCTGTTTCACAGGGACATGTTATTAGGCACTAAAGGTCTGTGCGTGTTCAGTTTCATGAGGTCCTGGGTAAAGCAGGTCAATTCTGTTTACACAGGAGGTGAACCTTCCTGTTGGGCTGTTTTGCTTTTATTTGCTGCTCTCAACCTCCTTAGTCCAGCCAGGTGTCTGTGAATGTGATACTGCTTTTTGTCTGATGGCAGTGTCCCATGACTTCTTTAGGGCATTACAGACTCAAATCCCATGTTTTTTGTTGTGAGTACTATTGAACCTATTAGTTAACATAAAACCTAGGCTGAACAATTCTCTTTTTTGCAAGAAAAACTGTTAATCTAAACTCAAATCTTTTTTATATATGATGTGGAAAGTATGTTAATTAATATTTACAAAGCAACAAGTATTGATATTTAAATAAATAAATATCAATAATAATATTAACATCAATAATAATAAAATACAAAAAACATTTTTAATCCTTAACAAAAAGATTTTTAAACCTAACAGAAGAATAAAAAAGAATAAATCAAATAAAAAATAAAGAGATCATATACAATAAAATACGACCTCTTGAAGTTAACATTTTCTGAAGGTTACCTTCTGCCTTTCACTAACCCTTTGTTGAAAAAAATATGTATATCCTATTTCTTAAAAGTCCCTCATGCTGTTCATGAACCACACCAGACAAAACTGCTGCTACACACAATGACCCAAATGCATCCACAACCCAAAACTTATTTGCCTCTAGCCAAACAAATCAGTCTTGCACAACCCCTTCAGTGACTTCCCATTCCAATTGACTCTCTCAAGTAATGTAGAAACAGCTCCCATGAGCTCCAAGAACTAAACTGAAGCAAGGCCCCTTTTCATTCGGACTGTACTCCCTCAACGACTCGACTATTGGAAAATCTAAATCTTTAATGCAGATACCACCTTTAACATCTGATATTGTTCTTGAACTGATTTTGACTCTGGAAAAGAGAGGAAGTTTTGGAAGCAAGGGTTAGCAAGCCTACAGGACACGCTTTCATTACAGCTTTTCCACACAGCACTGTATAGAATCACATGCATCTCACATATGTTGCCTTGGTGCCTTGAGCCAAGGGTTTGGAGCAAGTGCGGGTGGGCTTTCACAACTCGGCTTCTAGGGCTGGCATTCACCTTTCCACGTCTCCTCATCGCCATGGCAAAGAGATCAAGCTCGGCTTTATTTATAATCTGGCTAACCTCACGGCATGACCTCTGCTCACACATCACACGGAAGGGTCACATCCCTCCTCTGCACCTCCTCTGCTGTTCCAGGATTCCAACATGGCTCTAGGACAGCAGCCCCAGCAAAACTTCTACACTCTTCGCCTCACAAAGAAGCCCAGATCAGAGCGAAACCGGCCTCGCTCTGGCCCTTCGCCAGGGCTCAGGCAGCTGGGGGCGTGCTCTAATAAAAAGACAATGAGAACGCACTGACTTCCTGCGCTTTGCATTGTGGGTCATGAAAGTACAATTTAACTGCTTATGCCATGAATGTGCTTTTAAAAATGTGCTTTTGACATTAGACATAACACCCACAAAACTACTTTTGACATTTATGTTACAATAAATTTTCACCACACATAATTCATTATAGATGTGCTGAATATTGCTTTTATTAACTTTTGATTGAAATTTTGGCATTGCATTAACCGGAACACTATCCAAATTTTATAATCAACATTTGTCCTAATTGCACAGAAATAAAACAGCAAAATAAAAATTGCAATATTAAATCTTTCCTTAATTTATTTAAGGGAAAAAATGTGAAAGAAGCAAGGTTAATATTTTCTTTTAACTACACCAGACAAGATATAGCAGAGCGATTTAAGCGGGCCAGGTTAACTAAGTAATAATTAATAGATCACAGTAAGGTAGAGGGAGGTTGTGCTTTCAATGGCTTCTGGTGGCCTCAAGAGTCCGAGATGATAAATCTCCCCCAGACTTCCCCCTGTACAAAACCTAAAGCTCATTCAACTTCACATCCATCAGTGTTGGCCTGAAAGCCATGACAAAGCACTTTCAATTACACCAGTAACTGACTCTGGAAGCAGTTCATAGCTGGTGCCTGGCTGAGCAAAGTCATAGGGGTGGGAGCAGATGGGAAAGGGGGTTAGAGAAGCTGGCCTGGTATCATCTGTATGACCCCCCTGCAAAAAAACAGGGCGGGGGGCGGAGTGTGTGTTCCGGAGACATGCATGGTTCTCGGCCTGGGATCCCAAGAACAATTCACCTATTTTGTGTGCTGTCACCCCAGCCCTCTGATTTATGGATGGGACACCCTTCCTGCGACCCATGTGGTCCATCAGCTGGGCACCAGGGACATGCCGGTGATTAGAGACAGGAGTACGAGAGGCCCCTCATCTGCTTGCCGGGTCCCTATCAGCGGTCCTATCGGCTCTCTTTTGGGGAAGCAGCCAGAGTTAGAGTGCCATTCTTAACCTGAAACCATCACAGGATAAGCCCATACACTGTAAATGCCTGCATCTAATTTCAGCCATTTTTGAGTAGATTCCTAATTATATTATGTGGAGTTGAAAGCTGAGTGCGAGCACTCTAAAAGTTAACACGCTAATGTTTTATTGGAGTGATTTTGTACATAATTACACGACCCTCTGTAGTACTTTGGGCTTTTGCTTGGTTGAGATAAGTAATCTAACACCACTATGTAAATGGTTAATTAATTCACATATACACCACTTGGTATCTGGAAAAATGGCAATGTTTGACTTATGAAATGTAATTAATTCGAGGGAAATATTAACTGTTTGCCAGAATAATGATTAAACAACAACAACAACAGCAACAACGTGGTACATTCTGAAAATCAGTTTGTGTGGAGAATAAAAAAGGACATCAACACTGCAGAAAAATAAGCTTACTCTCTGTATTTCTCTCACACTGATTTATTACATACAAAACACATACAAAAAAATTCTCATGGGATGATGATCCGTTAAAAGAAGTTCTGACTCCAATGGCCTGATGAAAGGCACCCTCCTCTATCAGAATTCATGGGCCTTTGCTCACTCACTTCAGGCAATTATGACACACAGGAGATCTTTGACTGTTCCAGGCACCCCATACATGAAAAAAGACCAGCCTTTCTTTTCTTATTTTTAGTGGTAAAAATAAGCTTGCTCTCTTCCATTGTGCTACACTCATGACCCCTGCAATAGTGGTAAGCATCTATCCGAACAAGCCACGGGGCAAAACAAATCACTTGCGATTTGTAGAATTATAAAGATTTTAATAGCCGTTATGTTTCTCTCTCAGATTGGTCTTTATTTCCAAGTGTCAAAGTTTTCTAGATGCCTCAGGCTTTTAGAAACCAGTAATTGGTCTACTGAGAGAAAATGCTTTTCCCTTAGCGATTGAGTGCATTTGTTGCTGTGAACTTGAGGGTATCCCTCAAAAGATTGTGGGTCTGGGTCGCAGGAGCTTGTAACATATCGAGCAGAAGCCAATTCGCATACACACAAGTCCTAGTTCTCTTTCATATGCGGTTTTTGTTTAGGGAGATAACCTCTCGGAGCAGCTTGAGATTTTGATTGCTAATTAGTTTTGTTGCCAGATAACACAGCGTACACCAGGAGGGCTTTGCTTGTTGAACTTGGGTAAGAACCTGCATTAATTCAGAATAATTGTCATGTAGAAAGTTGGGAGTAGCGTGAACGCTGGTAGCGCCTACTGCATCTACAATATCTTGGCATAACATCTTTTTTTTTTATTATTGTTGTTAGTAAAAAATCTTGCTTTGCACTTGACACTATTAATACATATAATAAATTAATATTTTCCAGGTACATAAAAAGTATAGCATTTAAAAACAAGTGAAAAAGTTATAAAACCTGATCTCCAAAAGTACTTCTCTAAACTTTCTTGGCAAATGGTTTTTGGAGTTTCACCCAGCCAAAGTCAGAACATCAACCTCTAGAGCAGCACATCTTCTTAACCCATTTTACCTAACATATTGCCAGCAGATGAATGTCAATTCACGGCCACAATGCAACGCCCACCCCCCACCAGTAAGAAGTCCAAAATGTCATCCTAATAAATTGCCTTTTTTACACTTCAAAGTCACCTTTTGCTCCGGCTTTTCAGGGCCAATTACCACCTCAGCGTTTTTCCTGAGCTTTAACATTACACCGAGCAGAACACAAAACAAACCAGCGGAGCATTGCGGGGACCTCTGTAAACCTCTCTGACCAGTGGCTGTAAATCTCTCATTCATCGTCCTTAACCAGATCCACCACCTATTCAGCGGCACATCCGTCACAGCTGCGAAAGAGTCAACGATGACAGAGTGCTTTCGATTGTGCTATACAACAACTTACTCGCTGGTCATTGACTGAACCCTCTCTGTGCCTTCACACGTATGGCCTGAAGGACTGTTGATGTGATCCATTTATAAGCCTGTACTCCATACATACAACGGCTGAATGTGTGAAGTTGATGCATTGACAGTGGACATGTGCTTTTGTGCGTGTAGGGAACATGCTTTGCCAGATAACTAAAACTTTGACTTGTTGTTGGTCGTAAATCAGCTATGGAGAGTCGTGGTTCACGGTGAAAATGATACCCTGTTGATAGGTTCGTTCAACACTTTGGTTATGCCTGAAGAAATTAGTGTTTTATGAGCTCACATTTTTATGCCCACACAGACACACAAATACTGTATATGCTATATAGTGTGTATACGTATACTAAATATAGTATATGTTATTGTGTTTGATATACACTGCAATTACATATACAAAATGTATGTTTCAACTCTGTTGTTTACAACCAACCACATACAAACAATGCTAAATGCCTTACTCCAAAAAAAAAAAAGACTTGAAGAGGGATGTGGCAGTAATGTACCGCCATTACACGCATACACACAGAGCAACACATATTGGCAGACATGGCCACAGCAGAGAGGTAATGGAGTTGGCTGCAGCTCTGGTGGTCTTCTCGTTATAGAAGTGGAGAGTGTCAGCTGTGACAGTGCAGGTAGCTAAAACACCACTTAAGGTTTTAGCTGGAGCGGCTTTTGGAGAGAAAGGAGCGTGACCCGTGCTACCTGTTCCCACATCCCACACACCCTTTCTGCCTGACAGCCACTCAATGGCAAGTGTCTGCCGGCATAGTGAGGGAGAGAGAGAGAGAGAGAGAGAGAGAGAGAGAGAGAGATGCCTGCCAACAGTGCTGAGATGAAAATGATTACCACACATCCCTCTAGTCTCACTCACTGCAAACTGATACCTATTAACAAGCGCCTGTCAACATGTAAGACGAGCATGGAAGAGAGAGAGACAGAAAGAAATGGAGAGAAATGAATGATGAAAGAGAAAGTAAAACCAAGAGAACAAAACGGGGGAAAATAATTAAGATTTATATGTATTATTATTATTTGTTATTATTGTTATTAAATTACTAATGGGGGTAAATAGTAACAGTGGATTATTCTCACTGAAGCCTGTCTGACATAAGGATGCTGTAAACAATGTGATAAAAACTATTTTTCTCTTATGCACTCTCATAATTTAAGATTCAGGATTCTGTCATTTGCACAGATTAAAGTAAATATGTGCAGTTGTTATCTCAAAAATATGCCTTCAACTTAAAAAAAAAGTTTAAATGTTTTTTAAAACTTTTTAAGGTATATCACCTGTTATTCTTTTATTTTATTAATAATATTATCTATAAACTATACGCTTGAAATAATTCTATGAGGGTCTATTTAGTACACATTGTTAGCTCCGTGTATAAATACTCTAAGTTCACAGGGGTTACGTACTTGAACTAAAACAGAAGACAATGTTATGAATTCCTGTCTGGAGATCTGCAGACAGATGTTGCTTTACAGTATAGGGGTTGTATCAGTCTTCTTACAAAATGAGGGGAGAAAGGGAATAGCCATCTTGCAAGCCTAATTAAAGGAAAATAGGAAAATTATTTTATAAGTGCTAAAAAATTGCTATGCAAATGAATACCATTTTTACCATTTCAACTTCAGCAAGCTGTATTAAAGTTAAACATAGTCTGTAGAAAAAGAAGACTTGCATTATCATTGTTCTAAAATAAATTTCCAACTGTGCCACTTTAACAGGCCAAAATATAAATGAAATGAGTGACAAAAACACAGCTGATACGTATTTTTCGAATTGTTGCCTACAGGGAAAGAGAGACGCATGGAGTATCTCTAATCATCGGTAATTAGAATATTGTTTCACATAATTACAAAAGATTTTGATTGTCTCAATTTCAGCGCTGCAGAAGGCCCATCCCAATCCTCTGCCTTAATACACATTTGTTTTAGTGAAGTGTCAGAGACAATTATGATTATATGAATCTCAGCATGAGACTTTGAGAAAGACTTTAGAGAAAGACCTGCTCTAACAATACACACATCCAACCAAGAAAGAGAAATTGAAGCATTTGTAATAAGCAAATGCCTAGACAATCAAGAAACTTGAAAAACAGTAAATCTGGCATACATCATTTAAAGTTTAGAACAACTCTAAAAGAGAAGCGTTAAAAATTAAGCACTTTAAAATCTGTTACCTGTCACCGGTCTTCAAGAGGAACACCTACTGTGTGTTATTTCCCTATTTACTAATATTTCATAGTTAAATTCTAATGTAATCATGACAAACCATATACTGATGGAAAGGTTAAAGACTTATTATAATGATAGACTTATTATTATAAAGAAAAGTTTTCATAACAAACATAAACAAAATATTTTTTTTAAAGTTAATGTTAATGATATTTTTTGAAATACCTAAAATTAAAAAAAATTTATGAAAAAAATATATAAATAAAATTTATAAAAATTGCAGTTTGGATTGCATTTTTTTATGTATATGCTTAATAAGTGCAGTAACAGTTATCAGGTTAAAACCCAACATAAAAAAGACTATCCATACACAGGTTAAAGTGACTTATGTGACAACAGAGTTGAAGCCATGTAGCTTAAAAAACTGAAGCACAGGTAAAGAATAATATTAAAAAATAAACCAGCTGCGTTTACGAGAAGAGGTAAAGGAAAGCAACCTCTAAGTGCTGCTTGGAGCCAACTTTGAAAGACTGGCAGGAAAAACCACCAAGCTTGAGAAGCACTTTATTAGCCAGCAGGGTGGGTCAGAAGGACCAGCCCCATTATTGATTGCGGTTGTTGGATGCATCCACAGCTGCACTTTCTCTAAATTTCCAAGAGTAAATATGCACCTTTGAAGTGGGGGGTGCCCAGGAGCACTCCCCAGTCTGGATGGTGCGGGTTTGTGCAGAGGGCTGTAGTTACGGGAAAGATCAATGAAACAGGGGCATTAGGTGCACTGCTCTGCCTGGCCCTGCCATCAGGCAACAGAGGGGCTCTTAGTGGGCTAGTCTTATTGAGTCTCGGCTAGTCTGAGACTGATGGAAGCACGCCGGCATTTCCTTTTGCTCCCCGGTTGCCCATACAGGTCAGGATCTTATGTGGCACAAGCGCTGATCAATGGAGGCCTGTGTTCCCAAAAACTAAACCGCAGCCATTTTGGAGGAGGTTAAGCTGTGCCTAAGTGATTGACATTTCGACAGTGGATATTATACTTTACCTCTGAAGAGCATTAAAAGGAGGACAGTAATAAAAATGGCATTCTAGTGAAAAGTTAACAAAGGCTTTAAGTTTTAAATAACGTTCTGATGTTTTACTGTAAATCAGCAGCCTGATCAACCTGTGTGAATAATGCATGGGGAAAGTTACCTCAAAAGCAATATGTAGCCAAAATATATAAATTGTTCTAATTAGCATTGGGCCCGTGGGGCTCAGGTTCCACCCAAAGAGGAATGAGCATGGAAAAAAACAGAAGGTTAATGGGGTTAATGTGTAGCCCCCTGAGTCAGATGGACAGAGTACAACAAGACTAACAGTAAAAAACATTTTTAGCATTTCTTAACCAAGAGAAACCATCACTGCCATCATTACTACTATTATAATCATCACCATCTTTAGAAGCACATCACAAATTATTTGCCCTTCGCAACAGTACACTGCCAAAGTCTCCAGATCTTTGGAAAAAGAATAAATAAATACGTGTGCAAAAAAAATAAAGACATGATTTCCAAGCAAAATCAATTGTTAATTTATACCTTTTTGAACATATAAACGTTCAAGGACTTCTTTGCTTCTGAATCAGGCCTCTGTGACAGTGATGTGCATTGTATGTGAGGTAAGCTGTCAAATCAATATCTGCACACTTTGTCCAGTATTATGTTTTGACACCCTTTGTGTCAGCTGAGTGGTCAGGCGGGCAACATAATCTAAACAATCGTGCCGTGGCACTTCTACTTTACAAGCAAAAAGCCTTTCATGCATATAACAGTCTGCGCCTTTTTCATAAGTTCTATTTTTTGTGAAGGTAAATACGATGCCAGGGCCAGTCGAAATTAATTAAAACAAAAGATTTTAACTCCTCCTAAAACGTATTGTATCCTCAGACACAGTGTCTCCCTCTCTGACTGGAACAACTCTCTGTTCACTTTGTGAAAGCATGGAAAAACCCATATCCTGCCCATTGTGCCGCTGGATGTGCTTACTTGTGGCATGCTTTAAGTGCATTACATTTGTGCTGAATGTACAGCTTTTTATATTGTGGCTTGAAGAGCTCAGTGAGAAGGCCTGGTGCGGTTAACGGTTCATGGGAAGAGGATAATCTCTCAGACTGAGGTGGTACAGAGCGATAACTCACCAAAGCCGTTTAGTCCTGTCTTATCACTAATGTCCTAAAACATGGCTTTAAAAAGTGTCTACATTGCCGTGAAAAAAAACACCTCACAAAAAATGTGATTCATATACTATTTGATCTAGATTTTTTTTCTGTAGTGTCAATTACTTCCTCATAATGAGAAGGCACTGGCTCTCTTCCCAGTTTTTTCTTGTTTTTGTTTCAATCTTATGTCTAACTTAATGCATCTGTCAACGTCTTAATGAACTGTAAGTTTTCACACTATATAAATGTGACACGATGCTTGTATTGAGTCATTTGAGTGTAAGCAGACAGCTAGAGGACAACATCTGTGTGTGTTCACTTAACGTTCGTGTCTTTGGGGGTTCCTCGTTCCCAAGAGTCATCAGGCAAGGCTGCTGCCAGGCCGCGAGAGGCAGCCAGCAAGAGTTAACATTTACAACCCCCCGTCACACTTCACAAACCCCGGTGTCACTCAAGCACAGCCTGTGTGGCAGGCCCAACATTAATGGAGACATTGACATCTTCCGGCAGCGTGTTTATCTGATGCTAACGCTAAGCAACCGCAGCCAATAGCCTCTGCGTGGAGCCATCACATTCAAAACCCCCAAACAAGGCTTGTTGGCAACAAGTGAAAGCTTTACTTCTTCTTCATCTTATTTACGATTTGCTGCTCTGGTTGCTAGTAGACCTCAGAAATCAAGAAGGGTTGCTTTTCTAGCGAGCTTTATCTTTTGGACACAATCACTGTTACATTGCATAACCGTGTTCCAGTAAGGAAAACAGGAACCGAGAACTGTTATCAAACATTTCTAAGCAGACAATCTCCACGGTGAAAGATGCAGGCGTATTTCACAGATGTTTAAATCAAAGTGGAGCGTGATATTGACATACAGCGGGGAGCTTGAACACACTGCTGGCAGTAGTCTTCAGCGGAGGGCCTCCAACAAAGGCTGTTTACATATTTCCACCACAGTGTTTTGCTCAATAAACTGTCTGACATTTTTTTCCCAGGATTGCAGAAACAGCACAAAGCCACGGCTTCCCTCCTGCGATGAGAGGTTCAAGCTTGTGCCTTATGAATAGAGAGATGATTTGGGCCACCGTTTCACAATATTTTACTTATAGTGTTTGTGGTGCGCCTCAAATCTATCTGTGACATTGCCAGCTAAAGTCTGTGATTTACTGTTAAGATCGTCCTACATAACGTCAGAAACATTCTGTGAAAATGTAACCTTGATATTGACTGAGTAATGACATGTTAAAGATTGAAATCATCGTGATATTTATAAGTGAAATCAAACTTTGATGCTTGTTATCTCATAATTTGATTTTGAGTCTAGCCAGCTTTTTACAGACAGGGTCACATGTTATTCCAATTGTGGTGTTATATTATTTTAAAATCACCAAATGATGATCTTAACAAACAAGACTCATTAGTGCAACTCAACAGATCAATTCCTTTAACACAAACAGATACACTTTACAGGATGAGACTATTTACAAGGACTTCAGCTGTCAGCAGGCAAATCTCACATTTCCTCAGCCCTTTACAAATCTGTGATTTTCATATTTATTTCACACCGAATATTTCACACTTAACTACATTAAATATTATCATCCTCTTTAGTTAGTGGCAGACCTGGACATAGGTGACATTTATCTAGAGCAGCTCTCTAGAACTTCAAGGGGTGCCACCTTAGTTCACAACTCGATCGAATACCCTCAAATCATGTTCTGATCTCTGTTCTAAAAAAAAATAAAATTATTTTAACTGCTTGCTATTTTGATAAATTTATTAAAAACAGATTTGAAACCTGCTTTCCACTTGAAACAGGAAATACATCTTCAGAACGTCACATCTCAATGACGCAACACACCTGGCGAATCTGGACACCCAAAAGAATACTTTTCAATGAACAAACATGATCTTTCAACAATATCTGTAATCTCTCACTCATTGGCTTTCGTGAATGCAAGTGTTCTCACAGAATCCTCCAGTGCACATGTCGGAGGATGATGATGGGTTCACAAGGTAGATGAAGCTATCTTCTGAGGATTGATTTCCCATACTTCCATGCTGCTGGCTACATTTATATTCCGTGGCCGTGTCTTTGTGACCCCTGATTCTCCTTTGAAGTGGCGGGCACAAGCTCAGAACAGACAGCAAGTCGCATGGAAAAGGCAGAGCAATAGCAAAAGGTCTACAAAAAGGAGAAGGGGGCCGGTCTTATGAAATGATGGAATGACTGGTGGTGGTGTTGGGGGGATGTGAACTGATCAAATCATCATCTGACAGATCTGTGAGTGTGTATGGAGTTTGCTGTGGGGCGAGGCTGTGTGTGTGTGGTGAGGAATGATGGGAGAAGGGCACGATGGTGTCGCGGGTTGATAGAGACGTCAGCTTCGCTCTAGTAATCTCAGGATGCCTGGGCACAGCAAGGGGCCAGCGCTGGGGCTCATGAGAGCAGCGGTATGACAGGGCAGACCACCCTAACCACTCTGGAGGGGGGTCTGGCGGGATGTACAAATCAAAGCGGGAGAAAGTAATTTTTGGGAAATTATCAAAATCTCCATGGAAATTAGCATGGCACGGTTTCTAATCTCCTATTTTTCACCATTGATAATAAGGGTCAATGCGTCAAATTCTCGCCTTCGCTCTATTTCTCCCTCACTTCTGTCACTCTAATTTTTCCTCCCCCAATTTTTTTTTTATAGCTTTTCATACTTTATTTTGCAGCCAGACACGTTTTTCAAGATGCCCCTCCCACTTAAACCCCCTTTTATCCACTACAATTAACCATTTAGCTTTAAAAGACAAAGTGTGAGACGGGAGTCCTACCCTCAGAGTGACACAAGATCAAGCTGCTGGTGCTTTAGAGGTCTGGTTGGGATGAACTTTGAAAGATGTGTCCTCTGCAGCCCTTCCCTCAGCAGAGCTACGTCATTGGTGGTCGTTGTTGTGTCGTGTTGGTCTGTCTGTCTGTCGAAGGCGGGGGTGCCGTTGTTATGAAAAGCATCGGCTTGGCCCCCTAGGTGACACCAAGCTGCTCCGAACCAACAAGAGAATTAACACCAGCAGAATGAAAGCTTAAGCTATGATTTATGAGTCACACTCTATACATTTTTAGCCCTCTAATTGTGAGATCAGACTGTTTTGTTTGGTTTTCTGACAATGAATAGGAAAGGGGAGGCCATTTTGTTTTTATGATACATCTGCAACAAAGAATATCAAATATGTGTTACAAAATACTTAATTATAATAGAAAGCGAATGCATGGAGGTGATCACATTGGGACAAAATAAAGATATGAGATTAGTTTCCTGGTAGTAATTCTTTTCAAAATAGTTATTATTCTGCTTAAAGAAAAGATTTCAGATACAGTATGGCAATCTGGCATATATTTGTGGTCTAATAATATTACCCAAGCTTCTTCTAAAACTACATGATATTATTCAGCTTCTTGTGTTTTAGAACACACTTGAAATAATTGGGTCATTCTTCATAAAGTGTGAGTCTCAAGAAGCAATTTCATAGTGAACCAAAGATGGCTGATGAATAATCAGAGGCCAGACATGTGAGCATTTTACTAGAGTACTTGATTGGAACTTGACTGATGGAAGAAGTTTAAGTTAAAGCTACATTGAAGTGGGTCATCAGCTTCTTACGGGCAACCTGAACGAGCGGGGCATCCAGCGTATGGCATGGGGTTACAGTTCAATCACACAGTCATGTCAACAGTACTGTTTTGTCTTTTTCTGTCTGGAATAGAGAGTCACTTATTGCCTTTGATTTACGATTTTGTCAGCTCCCTTCGAGATACCAGAGAGATAAAACAATTTCATTGCCACTTTAAGCCAATCAGATGTCTGAATAATGCAAATCTATAGCGTCTAGATATGCAAAATGACCAATACTTTAAACTAGAAAATATTACAGACCCTCAGTTAATGCATTGATCATAGCAATGAATGACCAATGAAATCACCAAGCGCAGGTTGGATGATATTTTTTTCTCTTTTTTTTCAAAATGTTCTGTGGGAAGTTATGTTGGAAAACATTTTAGTAAAAAAAGGTTGAAGTAGTGCAACTTGGCAAAGGCTCAAGAGAGGCTCGTACTCCTGGGACACTGTTCACTTGTCACATCAGAATGCTCTTATTCCTTCAAGACACAAGCAGAACACTGTCTGAACACTGCCTCTGCCCAGGTAGCAGTGCTTTGTAATGATGCCAAATTGCTCTGCTGTTTATACTTCCCCTTTGGGTTTAGGCTGATAGTTCCATGCAGAGCAGACAGGCAAAACAAAGAATGCAATTTAAGGGCTACCTTGAAATGAATGGAGCTAATGAACTATGGTTTCTACTTTTTTATTCTACTTTTTTAGTCTCAGCTTATTATTGCAATGTGTTTTGTAGCAGTTAAAGCTTAAAGTATGGTAAAAGTGATTAAACATTTTTTAAACTTTGTAATTGATGCTTTATTTTAAAAACAAATATGTTAGATTTTGAGATCTGAAAAATAAAAAAAACGCACTGTTAAAAATGCTATCAGTGTAAATCAATGATCTCTATATTATTTATTTAAAAAAAGGTTTTGCCCATAGTTTTGAACCTGGTTCAAGGGGTATTTAATAAATTATGAGAGAGGTAAGTGTTTTATAACCTGCTTTGGAGACATAGGTCGTGATCGCAAAGCTGACAGCTTTACAGCACGGCTAAGGAGCCAAAGGGTTCAGCACAGTGAACTTAGAACTGGAGTTTCCCAGCCAACGGATACGCTATTGGGAGACAGACAGGCATGTACGCGCCAGCAAATTCAATTCAGAAGAACCCAGAAGGGATCGTGGTCTTGGGAGCTGTACAACAGACAAGCTCCAGAGAAATACACTAATTGGGTCAGAATGGGTTGCCTTTTAAGTACAATTCACTGCGCCCCAGACCAGCTCTCCGACACTCTTTTCTATCTAACATTAAATTCGTTGTTTGTTGTTAAGTGTTTTTTTAAACACAGGAATATATTAATTTAATTCAAAAATATGTTAGGGGTTGGAACGAACTAGGTTGGAGGGGATAATTATGTGATAGTTTACAATATAAATTAATATATTTTCTTAAAAGCAAAGCAAGCTGGCTCGTTTCAATAAACAAATATTTAGCACGTCGTATTGTGTCGGTGTCAGTTGCAAAAATGAGAGAAAGAAAAAAGAAAAACTACGTAAACATGTTTCTGTGGAAAAAATGTAAGGCCCGAAATTATTTCTATACTGAAAAACGTATAGGGACGACTAAAATACTATATTATTATGATAATGTTGTATGCTGATTCATATAAAGTTATGGAGAGGGGAGAGTTAATTAGGGAAGCTTGCCGACTCGACACAATGTACTGACAAGCGGCAGAAATATGTGTCAGATTTGGAAACCTCTCTAACCTTTTCTCAAACATTCTCCCACCTAGTCTGTGAATTTGTAGCTACTAATTAAGCCTGATACAGGTTTCCCGACTAGTTTGCCAACTGCATACCGATTCGTTCGAAACCATGTGACAAAGTTATTTTTTAATTAATTAAAAATTAATTTCCAGTAATGCTAACATCACAAGCAACGGGATATGACAGAAAAGCTTAGAAAAAAATTAATAAAAAGCCTACAAAATAATAATAGAAAGAATATCTCTGTGTTTGTCTTTCTGATAGTCAGAAAGAGTTTTAAATTCTTGAAAAATAAATAAAAGGTGCGGGAGAAGACATAGGCTGTATGAACAGTCATTTAACTTTATAATGTTAAATAAAAGAAACACTTTTATCTTAAACATATTTTCTAAATGCAAAACGAAGATACAAAACAAAGACACAAAAAATACACATATTACATGAGAACGATAAAAGAACAATATGAGAAATTTTAAAATACGTATGCACCATACTAAGTATTAACGAGGTAAATAATTTAAAAATATTTAGACTGTTAAAGATAACTGACTTGTTTCGTTTGATTGCATTTTCATTGGTGTTTGCTCATATTAACTAGACAACTTCACGCGCATTTCCTTTAAGTATGCAATGTACATTTATTTAGTATTGGACATCTTAATTGACCATAAAATTTTACTTTTTTATTATTCAAATTCAAAACATTTTAATACTTATGCAGTGCTCTTTATGTTCTCTATGGAGAAAAAGAATTCACGACACATCCACATTAATAAAATAATGTGTAATAATTTTAATTAAAAGCTAAGAATGCAAAGTATTTTAGTACAACTTTATGAAACATTACAGAAGGAGTATAAAATTCTTGCCGTTACGACTTCATCGATATGTCGGCGAACCCAGATCAAGGCTTGCCTCATACAGCCTCTGCTTTGGCCTATAAGCTACAGATAGATGGCGCTGCACGCAAGCTATAGAGCACATTCACATCCTGCGCTTCAGCTTCAGTCCGTTTGCTCCTCTTCTTATTATCGGCTCCAAAATTAACCTGTCAATTTCTCAGTCACCACCATCTTGAATCTCTCCCTCCTGCTCCGCGCCCTGCGTCGAACCGACTTAACTTTACAGATAACTGTGGGCGCTTGTTTGTTAGTATTGTGAATGAGTGTATTATCGCTTAAATGACCGCTATGAATCACTATAACGCTGTCTGGATTGCGATAAGGCTCTCTCTCTCTCTCTCTCTCTCTCTCTCTCTCTCTCTCAGACAGAGCATGTTGTCTGTTTATTCTTTTATAGGCTAGGGAAAAGAACATCTTTGTAACATCGCCAGGATCCAGTGTTTGCTGTCTGCTCTACAATATAATGTAATGACATTGTCTCGGCTTTTGTCATGTTAAGACTACACTACTGCAAACGAAGGCCGTAATATAGGCTACCATTTATGAAACTGATGTAACTTAACATTTGTGTTTTAGCAATGAGACTGACAAAGCATTCAACTTTTAAAACATCAAAGTATTATTATTATTATTATTATTATTATTATAACAGTGCTTAAATAAATAACAATGAATAGTATTTATTAAAAATAAGCATAACAATAATAACAACAATAAGCAGTTACTGCTTCTTAAAAAGTCAATAAAAAATAACCATAAAACAAATATTGTCCTTATATTTAACTTATTAAAATGATTTTTAATGACATTTAGCATTGTGCTGTAATTACAATAATTGTACAATTTAGATTTTAATTTTATTATTCAGGTGTCACTATAAATTTTCCAAATGTTTAAGTAGATACAATTTACTGGATCTCACTAAAACAATATAAATGTGCTGCTATAATAATTGTTAATAATTTTACAGGAAAATACATTCTTTAAATATAATTTAGGTGTTTATATTGATCTGGTAATAATTAATACCACATACTAATGTAATTTTATTTGATTCAATTATGATTCATTACATATGATGAGAATTTACTACAAAACATAAGCAAACTAAAAAATAAAAAAGAAGTACTCTTAAAAATTAACAAAACACTGAAAAAATTATTTACATTTTTAATACAAAAATAATAGTACCTCAGAAATTAGATTACCTGAAGAGTTTTGAAAGGTAAGCTGTATTTTGTTACAGAAAATATTTGATGGTTTATTGAAAATTACTCTTAAAGACAGAGGTTTAAATTTTGATGACCTTAAATTCTCAAATATATGTCTTGGCTGAGCAGACTTAAAGTGAAAGGAACATCAATGTTCCAAATAGTTGTTAGACGAGAAGAAATGAAAAAGGTGTTTGTACGCCCAGCATGCCTCTGTGGTGTAATAAGCACAGGGCGCTTTTTATGTGTCTTAATGGTTAATAATGTGATAAGCTAGAAAAGGTCCTTAAAAATCCCTACCAAGTGTAAATGCGACAGAGAGACCCCAATTGCCCTGGTCCATTCTGTTTTTTTTCCCAGGTATTTCCCTTTTTCTCAGTTCAGGTTATTAGCCCCCACATGACTGCACTATATGAAAAACAAGAGGGAGGGAGGTGAAAGGCACAAGATAGGTCTCCTGAAATGTGGGTCTCTAGTCTCTCTCACTTTTTCCTTTTGTCTCTAATTCTCTTATTTTTTCAATTGTTGTTATTTGCAAATGGTTTTATTGTATAGAAGTGCCCAAGAATGAGGGGGGCGCTAGCGAGGGCAGAGTGGCGGTGGGTCTTTAAATGCACACACACATGCAAAAAAGGAGAAAAGGAACACAACATCTGGTAATTAGTTTCAGCAAGCTTAGCCTAATGATGTAAGCAGATTATTTTCCAGCAGAACGAAGCGGGTGGGGAGACACATATTCATTGTGAACTTTTTAACATTTATAGACAGAGAAGGGTGTTGCTGCAGGCCAAAAGAACTAACAATTTATTTTTTATTTTTATGTTGGGTGAAAGGTGCCGGTCTTCTCCGGTACTGCTTCTAATCGTAAAGATTAGCACACCACAATATAGTCGATTTCTGAGGTGTCCTAGAACTTTCTTTTCACTGCAAGCTAGATCAAATAGTCAGCCCTCAGCTGTTAGTGGTTGTGAGTTCTTGGGGCCGTGGCCCTTTGGTCCCTGCCTCTTTGGGGCAGCGCAGAGCAGCGGGGCAGGCCACCAGCACTCACAGAGTGTACGGGGGCATGGATAAAACACTATATTAAGTGCAGTTTACTTACTGGCTCTTAATTTCAGCAGGACTGATCGATTCTGACAGGGAGGGCATCATACTGCCTGCCAGATCACTTAAGCCAGTGCCGCCCCAACCTCGTTTTTTTCTCTCTCACCCTGATTAATGTCATGTCATGGGCTATCTGTGCCTGCGATTTAGGGGGCCACCGATTTCAGGTAGGATTATTATGCAGCTTCACACTCCACTAATCAATTAGGATTTTGATTATGATGCTATAATTCGATCGGGCCATTTTGTGTGTTTTCCCTCTCTTTATTTGTCCAGTATCTAATCTGAAGTGAAAGCTATTGAGACTGGCCATCTTGCTGCTTTATTGATTTTTTGATTCCTACTTTGAACCTGGAACAGAAGAAGCAGGGTGCCATGTGCGGGGCAGATACAGCTCTCCATGTCCTAACCTAAGGCATTTGCTCCTTAACAGTGTTTATTTTAATCTTTAAGACCTACATGCGGAACATCATTTAGCACTCACAAATTCCTTGTGGAGTGCATTTAGTGTGTGTAAACCGAAGAATTATAACTACAGTGCTTGTAAAAACACATTACCAGCCACAGCCAACACAATTAGCTTTAATTTATCCAAATGATTCTGAGAGGTGATAGTTTGCCTTTCTATACAGTTTACGCACACAGACATGTTTATGTAAGTCATCCAGGTTAAGCACCTCATTGAAACATCTCACTCAGGAGTTTAAACCTGCAACCTTCTCATCACCATTTCACCTCCCTAACCGCAACTCAAGTCTGTCCCTTCGGAAAGATGAGGACTGAGGAAGTGCACTGCAACACGGAATAAAGTTACACACACACACGTACAATATACACACACTGTCCTCTGTTCCAATATCACGTTACTCTGTGTCAGTGACAGATTCAACAGGCAAAGCTGATACTACACTATTAGATCACAAAGATTTCAATCAGACTGAATAGATTTTGAATAAGAAGAATAGCCCAAATCTTCTGCTCCTCAGTATAATACCAAGTGGGAAACCAGCTGAATTACTTCTGTACTGTTTTTTTAGCCTTTGAGCAAGACAGCAATGTAACTCATCACAAAGCAATAAAAGTAATGAGGTACACAATCTGATTTATACTCCATTACCGACAGCATTGTCTACGCTTCACTTTACAGCCTGACAATATTTTGAAAGGCGGGAAAAACATCCCCCAAAATAAGAGCAAACATTAATCCTTTCTCATCTATTTTTATGATCATATTTGAAGCCAAATATTTTTCTTATTTTTTCAGTTAAGACCAGGCCATTTACTATAAAAAAGGGATGAACGTGCCTACCCAGCATGGCGATGCCTCTAATGGATTGCTTTCCATCAGGGGCCGTCTGTGCAACCAGCTGAGGTGTTAATGTAAATACAACAGATCATTTGTGAGCTAACGTGTTTTAAGCTTTAGTCCCCAAAAAGTGTGACTGGCAGGTGGGGAAATATGGAAGGAATAATTAGATGGTGTTGTCACATGTTCTTGATTTGTACAGCATGGGAGAGCGAGACGACATTTTTTAGCAAAACAGTTTTTCTGTTGCTGCTTATTTGACATGTTTTTAGCTCAATATCTGTATTCTCTGTGCTTAAAATGAAAATAGGATACATGGATTTAAGAATAGCTGGGACTTATCACACTGGAAATTGTCTGTAATACTTAGGAAGATCCAATTTAAGTACAGTATTCTGTTCAACTGTGTATTAGTCAAGTCAAATAAATACAATAGCCTATACAATACTCTTTTGTAAAACGTCACACTTTCCCTTTTTATTACATGTTTTAATATTTTACTATTTTTGTAAAAAAAAAGCGAAAAAAAAGTGAGGCTTGCACACACAAAAATCATACCCCAAAAACTGTCCCACTTAATAATTTGTGATACCACACATTTTGGCTTTAACTCATAATCAGTTTGCGAGACAGATTTCCCATGAGCCTTTGCAAATCCTAACCAGCATCCCCTCCCAACCGAAGCGGCTTTCAAGAGTTAGCACCTAGTTTCATAGTCTCCCTCAAGGCTGTCCGGAGAGTCAGCGTACCCCTCTGCTTCCCCCCCTCTTACCCCCAAAGCAAGGCCATCGAAGGGACCTGCTGCCTCAGGCAAATGTAAGAGAAAATGAATGAGGCAGATGGCTCCAGAAAGGCAAACACATATCTCAGAGGTAGAGCTGTTGGACTAAAGTACAACAACTAAACATCCCATAGCTTCCAGACACAAGTAACCCACATATTTATTTATTTCAAGGGTGATTCTGAATACACCTTTCATCATGCAACGCATTTGAAGACCTTTTCTCGCTTACCCTTTGAATGAATTATGCAACACAGTAATAAAGAATTAGTCATATTTTACTGTTGATATACAAAGCCTATTTAATAAGCAGGCCACAAGGTATTGTTTAGCGGCTTTTAGGAGCAGTCGCTCTTCCCGCCTCGCTGTAATACATAGAGAGCGTGTGATCAAGTTCACGGTCGTTTTTAAATCTTTTGTTGTTGGTGTGCATATGTCAAAACAAATCGCTTTTCGCAGAATTGCTGGAACAGATTTCCAACAAAACAACACACCGCCTTTCTTTTCTCTTCAGGTGAAGTTGTGTTGTGTCTACGTGTGAACTGTGCCTTCTCTCTGTCAGTCAACAGCTAGAGGTGATCTGGCGATTTTTAGTGCCCCTGGCCCATCTGGGAGAAGGACCCTTTTCATTCCACATACTTGGCTGCCTGTCGCCTTCACCATAATGGCCCCGTTCAACAAGCTCAGAGGCAATAGCCAATTAAATACCTTGAAGGGGGACACTCAGAGGCCCCCGCGTGAAAGGCTTCAGGTGTGAAACGCTTGTTTTGGAGAGTGCTGTAAATGTATGGCAGCTTTCAAGTTTGCCTGTGCCCCCCTGGCCAGCCTGAGCCCACAGCCCCTTCTCTAGGAGAACCAGAGGAGCAGCGCTGGGTGATGGGCTGGCGAAGGCCACTTAAGTGCAATTTTCTATTCAGCGGCCCAACCTGTGTTCTCTGCGTTTTTTCTTTCCCCTTTTCTTCCACTGATGCCTGGTGAGCACACACAGAGCCTCAGATGATGCAGACAATAGCTTTTTAGCACACAACAGAGTGATAAGGGAGAGAAAGACAGAGATATTGAGGAGGAGGAGGAGGGTGGGTTAGTTGGGGTTGGTCAGGCCACAAAAGGAGGGTTGGATTGTTTGCTAATGATGACCATTTCTGACCAAAGCATGACAAGTTCAAGGACTACTCCAAAAACATTCCCAAGCTCTATGAAACTGCCCCATGAAGCCTTTTTACATGAGAAAATGAGCTGAAAATTTGTGTCACATAAATGAGAGAGGACTGAGTTTATTTTCAGGCGCATCAAACATAACTGGTGGCTGTAAAGCAGTTTGAAAATTTTACACTCTCAAAAAAAAATGTTGTAGCACTTACTTAAGGCTTTAAAATGTGTGTAAGTTTCAAACACTTAAAAACAAAGCAATACATTGAGGATATTCTCCTTTACATATTTAGAGCCAAAGTCCTGAGATCGCTGGAGCAGAACATTAGAGGCACTAGTCTACAGACAAAAAGGGAGGGGAAGGAGATGAGGGGATATTAATCTTATTAGGATTGTGTATCTCACTGTGTCAGGTGAGAAGGCAAACGAATGGGCCGCTGTTTATCTGAGTTTAGCTGTGTGGTTTACCCACCACTCGCCTAGGGAACATATTGCCTCTAATAAATTGGTTAAGTCAGCGAGCAGCGATGGTAATGAAGTTAAGGAGACTGAGCTCTGGTGTATTTACTCCTGTATACTGCCACACCCCCACCAGTGCCCCTCCTTTTATCAGCCCCAGATTGGGAGAGCGCCTTGATAAGACAAAGGAGAGAGAAATCAAAATAAATGGAGTCTATTAAAAGCAGCAATGCATCAACTGCTTGATAAAGTGATTAATAAACAGGCCAAGATAGTGATTGATTAAAGCATTTAATCAAACCGTTAAACAGTCACTATTTGCGATGGTGCATTCACTAAGAAAATCTATTTTTAAAGTTCTTAAAAAAAGAAATACTTTGCATATTTTGTCTTTTTATAAATAAAAAAATAACCTAACCTTTATGCCATTAAAGACACTAGTAAAGGTGAAATCTTTTTGCTTAATTGTTCAAGCCTATAGTACATATGCAAATTACACATTTTTATAAGAATATTTAGTCTACAAGCTGCTCTCTGAAGCCATTCTTTTCTTATCTTCCTCACTTTACCGTAATTTCTTCTCATTAATATGCACATGAAGTGCATTGTGGGAGACCACCTGCAATTATAGACCATTTTCCTGCTGCTGTACAGTGGCAATTGGCAATCTTAGCAATCGTACGCTAAACGCTTTTCAGTCATTGACGGAATCATATACAGTTAAAAGAGTGTAAGTAGTCTGTGAAAGGGCAACAGCAACACTTGTAGGATTTAAATGTCATTCATGCTCGCTAATGCAACGACAAACAATCTCAGAAGTGATTGATGTGTTCAGCTGTTCAGAGTTCACATTTGATGTGCATGGCATTAAAAGCTAAGCACTCATAGATAAGACGCAATCATTTATGCTTTACGATGTTTTATTTATTTATTATTTTATTTTCTAATATTTTTTATATTTTATATTTGAATGAATAAATAAATGTAATGTAAATAAATTTATTATTGTAGAATTCATTATAAAAAGTATGAATTACCAAATACTGTTAATAATAATTTTTATCACTATTGATGTGTGTCTTCTAAATAAACTAGGTACATACTTTGCATTTATATACTTGGTACATAATACTTTGTATTACACTTTGAAATATAGATTTTACAAATCAAAATAAAAAAAATCTCAAAAAAATGATACTTTACAGCTGAGCTGACCTTAAACAATCAACAACACCAATCACTCTCTGATGCACTACAATGGCATGTTTGATATTTTCAGTATAGAACAAGGTTCAATCTTTACCGAGTCAATACATCCAACAAAATAGAACATGCAGATAATACCTAAACTGGTTTCCCTATAGATTAGATTATTCTAAACCCTACTGTGTGAAGTTTCCAACAAATACAATATTCTTTACCACATTACGGACCTGAACTGAAAGCATTCATCTCATTTTCAGAAGATTGAGACAATGGTGTACAGAGAGAAAGTCTTTCCTTGTTATTATCCCTCTGCATGCAACCCATAAAGTGTGCAGGATACCAGGAAAAGCAAAAATAAGGACAGAAAAATGGACGTGAATGACTGCTCTGATCCATGCAGGTGGTCAGGGGAAAAACATTGTTTGGAGCTATTTTTCAAAGTTTGCAATGATCACCTTGCACTTACGTGTGTGCATGAATGCACGACTTCACCCCCCGAGCGGCTAGCATCACTGATGGAAAAGAAAAGCAAAATAAAAGCGCTGATGTCAACCACCTCCATGTAGCCCTCAGAAGTGCTCGTCACAACCCATTGGCTTCTTATGGACCCCACACCTGTGAAAGCCCTATTAAAGTCCTGTTTCTTGGCTGGGGGATGAGGTGAGGTGTGTGGCGAGCAGGTAACAGCAGGCCTGGTGTCACTTCTCAAATACTCTCTCGCAGGAGCGGCGCAAGGCTTCGGCTTTAAATCAGAACATTGACAGGCCCTCACCCTACAACCACAGCCCTGCCAGGGAAGTGCCAAGTACTGCGCAAATGCCACGGTGGCTTTGTGATGTGGGCTAATTTCACTGTCAGCGATGCCAAGGTCGCCATCTGCAAACCCGCATTCCCATTTGAGCAGGGGTGCCAGATAATAACTCTTGGCTGCCAGAGGTGAAATGGTGCTTGGTAAGTGAAGCTAGACAGTTTCAAAGAGAGGTGATAGACATAACAAACATATCCATACAGCATATCCATGTATGTATAAGCCCATTTGCAGACCAATATAAGCCTTACACTGATCATTTTGCTTAGTTTTTTTATAGTGTTTTACCATCTTGTGCATCATTGAACACCTGCATCTCTTGTAATTGTTGTGTACGAGAGCCCTGAGCGTGAAGAGCTGAACACCATATACACCCAGCTGTTGGAAGGGGCTCAAATACATACAGTCATTGATCATTCTGCATACTATAATAAAAATTAAAAATGTATTTAGTTATAATTTTGTATAAATCAGGGCAGTACTATATATAAATAAAATCTTTTTTTTTTTCAAATTTCTCATTCTAATTTCTCTAATTATTTTTAATAAGAAACATTTTGCAGATTCAGAAAGGGTTTGCAAACTGACTCATAGATATCTAGAAATAATGTTATTATGAACTTATGCACTATAACTGTCAATTTACCAGTAACTTTTTAATATTTTTAATATATCTAAAGCAGCAAGTGGCAACTCATTTGATTATCCTAAGAAATAAATGTAAGTCAGCTGAAAGAGGAGAGCTGACTTGTTAATTATGTAAATAGAGCAAAGTGAGAAGCCCGGTAGGTTACAGGAGCTCTGTCATTTTGAATGGGTATGGTGGAGCGCGATAGTGAGGCAGTCTGGCGAGAAACCCTTGATATAATGACAGGTCAATTTGACTGGCTTTGTGATCTGGACCCTTGCAGGTCTGTTCATACTCCCCCCTGGACTTTGATTTCTCCTTTGTTCTACTGGTCTCTCTTTTGACATCTCCCAAGAATGAGAGATGCCACACAACCGTGACCCCTTCACACCCCAGTGGCGACCTTTTGGCTTCGCCTAGGCTGACCTTTGACCCTGGACCTGACAGCTTGATTAATTGCAGAATGTTTATGATTTATGAGTATCTTCTCTGCATGATTAATGGGACAACAGGTGGCACTGCCACGCAGCAAAAGGGGAAATATTGCAAAAGAGAGACCAGACAATGTAAGGGATTGTGTAGGGGAAAAGCGTTTTGTCTGAAAATGGCTCCCACCTTGGTGGAACCATACATCATCTTGACTTTTCTGAATGTGGCTGGTCTGTGGTTATCAGTAGCATTGCGTCTTGAAAGGCTTCTCTTAAAGGTCCTCTGCAGATTGATGCATACTAAAGAGTCACATGCATTAATCTTTGTAAACCCTAGGCATAAAGTCTTTGTGGAGTTCAAAAGGAAACATAAAAACAGTTGGCCGGGCTATAGAGATAGAGACCCATGGGAAGTAACCCATGCCAAAATTTGTCTCTGAGTCAGGATACCTCATTTACTTCCCCCCTTTCAGTGAAGGAATCCTCAACCTTCACAGATAAGGGTTGAATTATTTAACTGCTCTTTAGTCGGTATTGTCCCACATGCCTATGTAGCTGCGAATAGCAACCCGTAAGCAACCCCAAAGACCCCGCGTTGTCAAGCAAAGTCATGGGGCCACATCAAAATGTCCATTCAAAGCTACAGCCCTGCTTGTTTAATGACCTGACAGGTTAGCGAGATAAGTTAAGTCGGGCATTTGGGCAAGACACTTAGCACACAACAAGACCAAAGGTCTCTCACAGGTGACAAACTGACAGAGCTGCTGAGGAGGTCATATGTGACATTGGTTACTTCCACACAGGCTATGTTGATTGGAGAGAATAACTGGGTATCTGGTGGCAGTCCCTTTGCGGGCGCACCTGTCAGTCTCACTGTCCGGAGTGAAAGCGCATGGGGAGAGGTGGCTTTCATCTTGACATGTACCAGCCTTGACCCCACACTTCAGCTCTGACAGCTGACGAGAGATTGATGCTGCCATTTGGGCGGCATCAGTGTTCAGACCAGTCACCTTAAAGAAAATGAAATATTGACCCATGCACACAAGAGGACTGGCGGTTGTGTATACATGGTCAGAGAAAAAAACATAAAGGGGAAAACAAGCTACATTGCCAAGTTTGACACATGATTTACACATGGGACGCCTTTCTTTCATTGTATTTTGTGATGTTTCTCCTTTTTTAAAAAAGTCTTATTTGAAAAAACTATAACAGTGTTTTCTGTATTCTTATATAAGTACGTTCGCATATCTATGGAGTCACTGTAGATGCCATAATTTATTTTATTTAAAAAAAACAAGGCTGTGAGAGATAGATTTATAGTCTGTGTTAAAGTCACACAATTTTCATAAAAATTACAACAGGCAGTATGTCTATCCCTTACAGCCTTGTTTTCATTCATGAAATTAATTATGGCGTCCTCGCTCTATAGTCACACAGCAGAGGCTTCATGACTATCTCCATTTCCAAATGATTATAGAAGAACGTGCGATTCCAGATATTTGCTGTTGTTGATGAGTGAAAATTAATTATCTAGATGTCACAGAGGTTAATTTTGGTCAGGGACCTTTCGATTGAGAGGACACAACAGTGCTTACACCTCTTCGGGCCTCGGGTGACCCAAGCGCTGAACTGTGACACAGACAGCGGCAGTAAGGGGGAACGTGGCTTTGCCTTCACAGGCTCCGCCTCACGAGGGCCCGGATGTCGTCCAGCTGGGGAACCTAGAAAAACACCCAGCACCTAGTCTGAGCCCTCCATATAAGCTGCCCACCTCTATTTTCCAGCCCTGCAGAGAGGGTGTGGATGGCCCTCCACTCCCCCACCCTGATGCCACAGACACCCATCTATACCCACCGCTGGTTGGCCCATATGTTTGGGCTGCACACAAGGTGGTTTCTCGGATACTGTGGTTGCTAATTATAAATTTAATTTGCATTTTAATTAGAATGGTGGAAAATTAAAGCCTGCCAGCTGGAGAATTTCAAAAAGCTTTCTCTCTCTCTCTCTTTCGCTCTCTCTCTTTCTCTTTCTTTCTTACTCTCAATAGCTTCAATTTGAGAAAGTGTGTTCTGGTCTGTGTGATATTTATTTTTTCAGGGCCTCCTCTCCTCACACTATATCTCGCTTCCACAAACAGTCTCATAAGTATTCACATTCTTGTTTTATTCATTAAAACGGGTTAACCAGGTTTCCATGCAAGCCCTCTCATTAATCAAAAGGTATTTCTTTCATACTGAAATACGTGAGCTCTCTGTTTAAATCACTTAACCTGCCATCAGCGCTGGTTCAAAAGAAACACTGCCATTACTGTAGTTACTAATATATTTGATATGATTGCCAAATGCACAATGCTTGCTAAATTAAACTTTTATTTCAGTGTTTCAATGTATTGTCGAGACCGTTTACACCATTTTGCAGGCATTTAAAATGAATTATTGGTGTAAATCAGTTCACAAACCAAAATTAACAGTCTAATGAATAATATCTACATGTGTGGCCTGTTCTTCTTCGAGGTTGCTGTCATTATTTTCCAATCTTCTTAATTTATCCTGCTCTCTGTTCTTTTCCTCCACTATCATTTTCATTCCCCATATCGCCTCCCCTGGGTGTCCTTGCTCAATAATTGTCATTAATTGATTGACAGTCCTGATAGACCCAACTAACCTCAGCCCTGCTCAAATGTCTATTTTTTTAAATGAGAGCTTGTACATCCAATGACCTTGTCAGGTTGTCAACTGTCAGCCAATCATGGGACTCAGATGAATGAATCCTATCCAGAATACATCTCTCTCTCCCAAATCCTGTGCATAGCAATTTTACTCTGAATGACATTGCCAACAATGGATAGGACAGAAGGTGCTCGTGACCAACTTTGAAAACACAGATGAATTTTAGAGGTTATGACAATTTTTTTTACTAGAATCTTATTGAAACAGAATTGTCTTTCCATAAATTGCTGAAGTATAACAATCACGGCAATAATTTTAAAACTTCAGCTTGTGAATGCTGAATTCTGGCATGCGAAGCACACAAAAGCTTACGTTCTAACTCTTTTATTCCACACACTATTTCAAGAGCAAATTATATCAGCTGAAGAGGTGTGTGAAAAGGTGACAGTGAAATTTGGGCTCTATTTTTTCACTTAACTTTGCGCGAACAAAGCAGCATTTTTCCCAAGGCCGATTTTCAGCCAACGCTAAACTAAAAACAAAACAGCACGCAGCATTTGGTGTACAGCATAAACCTTGGCATGTTTCGATATATTCACTAATGCGAAAAAAGAGCAGCCGCTGCTAGCTTTGCAGTTTATGATGCTGATCATCATAAAATTATAAAAAGCCATTATTCACCGATGGTTATTGTGGCTGCCACACTTTCCACTGCTACATGTGTTAAGTACATGTAATGTATTGACGTGCTTCCAGGGTGTTTTGGTTTGGGAGTCTGCCAGCCGCGCTTTTGCACCTCTTTGTAGGCTTTAGTTTGATCCGGTGTGAATAACATTTAGACACACACACATACTCTCATTAGCATTCATTGGGCGGGCGGCAAAACAGCTCACCCTCTCTGCTCTGAAGGTGGCATTTGGCAAGACCCAAATACACCTGGAGAAACTCGAAACCTTCCCCCTCCCACGTAATGACATTCATCACTGTTACCTTTTTATTCTCAGTCAAGTGTGTTAGTTTTCAACACCGTGATGTGACGTTCTCTCATTCACTGGACACCCACTGCATCCGCTGACCATTACCTCTACAATTTAAGTTTTTTAATAAAATACATTTTTATTACAATAGTCATGACTTGCTAGTTTGGCAAAGTTTGGCAAGGGTAACTTTTACATTTACATTAGGCAACGTTTACTTTTGAAGGCATAATTCACCTGTTAATTTCTCACCTTCATGCCATTCCAAACTCTTTTTCTAAAACACACATGTGGTATTTTAAAGAATATCTGAGTTGCTTTTAAGCTTCTAAAAGAATTTTCATCTAGCTACAGTCATACAAAGACTTTTAAGATAAATAATAAGACTCACAATTTAATAGTTGTTGTCAAGAAGACTCGAATGTCCATAGCAGTGAGTAAATGATAACAACTTTCATGTTTGGGTAAACTGTTCATTATCTGTCCTAATGACAATAACCATAAAACAATTAAATAAAAGTTAATTGCTCTCTTTTACCAGTTAAACTGGCACGAGGAAGCCCCTCCTCCACAGGGTGGGCATCCATCCACACGGACCTAGAGCAACAGTGGCTATGTGTAAAGGCTTGGCAGAAGCTGTGCACACAATATCCAGATCCTCGTGTGGACTGCTGTGTCTGTCACCCTCTATCACAATCTCTCAGTCTCAGGAGTTAAGACACATACATTCTGTCACTCTATCACAGATCCTCTGATCAGTTCCCTCCAATCTGTTCCTTTCGTCAGAAACGGTGTTGCTGCACGTCGGCCCGGGTGGCAAAATCAGCACTGGCTATAGGAGACTACAAACAGGTGCATTACCCATACTCTTCTGTTAGCGGAAATTAAATGTGTTAACATTTAAGGTATTTAGATGTCTACACTTATTTTGTATTTTAAAGAGAATAAAAAGAAAGAGAGAAGTGAAAAATTTTTTTGAAGCCTGCAAAAAATCCTCACATTTCTGGACGAAAACCTCTGTCTTGGTGGCAGAAATCTGCCCTTTAGTTTATCTTTAGTTTATCTTCTTCCATTGTCAAATATTTGAGTCTATGAAGTAGTGAGATGAGGTGCAAAGAGAGATATTTGAAAGGATTTTAACTAATTTAAGCAATTACATGCTTAACTGGACCAAGATAATCTGCCGTCCTTAGCTTACTGTGTGCCTTTTCTTTTCCTACCTGCTTCATCCTCTCTTTCTCTCATCTCTCACTCACTCACTTTTCTTTTTTCTTTGAACAAGAGGGGAGGCTTAGAGAAGCAGGATTTAAAGCACAAAAGCTCCTCGCTGAATGGAGGAAAAGAAGCAGAGAAATTAATTGTGGCTAACAAACAGCATGACTGCTTACAGCCAGTCTGTGCCACTCCGTTACCTACCCAAAATGAAAGGGTGGGGGAGGTCTGGCAGACGGGCTAGTGGGTCAAGGCAATATGTTTTAGGGCGCACTTGATCTAAGGTGATTTATGTTATCAAAACATATGCCAGGAGGTGCGGGTTTACACGCCTCATCTGGAGAAAGGAAACTCATTACCATTTTTATTGTGCTGGAGGACACTGGCCAGCTAAACAACCTGCAGCGATGCGGCAAAATTGTGTTATTTCGTCGTATTTTACAGGTATTTAACACCACGCGGCTTGATTAAAGAGTTGGTCATGCTGGAAATATTTACGTGCACTCTGTTTGCCTCTGTCATAACATTACTTTGCATAATCTTACATAATCTTAAAATACATTGAGCCTAAAATATTGCCATTATTCGGCTTAAAAAGCTTGAAAATTAAATATGAGCCGATGCAAATGCAAGATTTTCAATGATGCTGTGCTGCCCACTATGAAGAATCTTGATTTTTTATTAAACAATACAGAAGTTTACTTTAAACACTATTTGTATTCCCAACACTTTGTGTTTTTCTGGCCCATAACCCATACAGGGCTGCCTCGTACACCAATTAACGTGACCAGGGCAGCTGACCACCGCACTGTGTTTAGTGTACAGCCCCTCATATCCCACCATCTGACCCCACTCACGACCCGATGCCAAGACTCATACATAAGCTAGAAGGAACTTCTTCCCCCAGCATAATTTTGTGTTCTGCTTACTCCAGGAACCCAGCAGCTGTGTTGTTTACACATGAGGTCACCCTGCAACCGCGGTCCATGTACAGTATCTGTATGCATAATCGAGATACTGCCTTGTCCAATAGGGGGTATACAGAAAAAAGAAGAGCAAAAAATTTTTTTCTTGGTGACACACCACTGCTGCTTTCCACATGCTCACAATCTCACATTTCACAAATCATAAATTGACTCCATAGGCTTCTCTGTCGTTAACAATTAGTCATTCTTAAATGCCACATAGGAGGGCGTTTACACATTAGCTGTTGCAGTGGTGAATTCGCTGTGTGGTTGTGCATGTGCGAGCATGTTTTTTTTGGACGAGTGAGGTGCATTTTGCCCTAATTCTGTTCCCTGCTTGCTTCCACTCCCACATGACACTGTGCAGTCTGCCACCGCCGGCGTGGTATCTATCATTCAGCACAACCGGCATCACGCCGGACAAAAGCCGGGCTGGACCGGGCTCAAAGCCATTTGCATTTTTGCATCTCATTTTGCTGATAATTACGTGGCAGTGTAAGCAGCGCCCCCCCTCCCATTATCTCGCCTAACATTATCAGTGACGTCTGAAACGCACGTTTAAATGTCAATTATTGACTACAAAGAAGGACTGACCTTTGAGAGAGCACGTTCCCTCTCTCCTTCCCGCTCCAGGTTTGTGTCTCCTTTACTTTATTGCTGGTGCTAATGATACCATGGTCTATTTTTTCCTTTAATTTAAACCCCAGTTGATATTACCCTACTAGTTTTTAATCACATTATTAGTGAACCCACACTCTGTCCTTCTCTAAAATTACTACGGATTTGTGTACCTTGCCACCAAAGTGTATTAAACAGGGCAAAGCGCAAGCACAGAATTGCTTTTGCACAACAGAAATTACTATATGCACACCCAAAAATTACTGTCATAGTCAGATGCAGGGCCAAATGTTATATCTTAACAAAACAAAATATTCTCAACTTAACCAAACAGCAAATTTAATCCTAAAGCATTTGTATTTTACTATCTGGAAAGTCTAATAAGACAAATATGTTGTAAAATCAAAGTCCTTTAAAGCGCTTTGCAAATAAACTGAAGTGAACAAACTACATCAATTTTATACAAAAAGTTTTTTACTTAAAAGTATGAGCCTTATTCTTTGTAACAGGTGAAAAACTACAATGCACAGGAGTCAGTTGCTCATAAGGACCATATAAAAAAGTTGCAAAAAATATACAGTAGTAATATAATTTAATGTTTTTAACAGGCAATCATGTGTATGTTGGGAGACTTTATAACAGAGATTTAAAAGGCTACTTTACTTAAAAATAAATCCTTTAATCATTTATTCACTCTCATGTCATTCCAAACCTGTATGAATTTTTTTTGTTAAAGGCAAAAGAAGATATTTTGAGATCTCAGTAATTTTGTGCCCATACAATAACCAATGTCAATGGGGCTCTGTGTTGTTAATTATCAAAGTTCTTCAAAATATCTTGGAAAAAATGTCATACAGGTTTAAAATGATGTGAAATGATGAAATAATAATAATTTTTGGTGAACCCAGTTTAACCCTTGTAAAAATGTTCAAATCAAGAAAGCAGGGTTAAACGTGCTAATGTGTTTTTGCAAAGTACGATCAGAAATTTCTACATTTGGCCAGTTAGTGGTGGGGTCGCAGTTACTCGTTCATCATAGTTAGTGATTTAAAATAGGCAAATAACAATACTTTGTTAATCAAAAGCTATCCAAGTGCAACACAGTTCACAGTATATAACATTCAGCTTGTCTATTCTGGTACTGGATGGTTTTTCATTGCATATCATGTTATTCTGAGAGAAATTCAATGAGTTTCCAGTATCTCCATCTTCATTAAATATTTACTGCTTTTGCTGTGTTTATGTTAGTGTGACAGCCCAACAAGGTATGTTTCATCTGCAGTTTCCTGTTGAAGCTACAGCATGTCTATCAAGTAGCTGAAGTATTTTGTTTAATACAGAGGATCACAGACTTTTCCATTTAAAACCATATGGCGCTCAAGCTATAGTTTTGTAAATCGGAAATAATATATGCGCTGATATTCTGTCATATTACAAATTACACGATAATTCAGTTCAATTTAATAAACAGTGCAATGATTTTCATTCACATCGTCGACCGTGGAACGGGCACGTCTCAGAAATGTGCCCTGTAGCGATGCTAACATGTGTTTATTATACCATTTTATCTCTATTACAGAGGTGCTTTCGCCTAGGGTTGCTATTAACAGGGTAAAATGTTAAAAAATGGGCACCACTGTGCAGAAATCAAGAGTAAATTAGCTAAGAAGTGACAGCCAGTGGTGCTAAAGGAGTTTAACAAACAACTGGCTCATTCTAATTAATGGAGACACAACCTGACAGAATACATTTACATTTGATTGGACCTGTTGCGAAATGAGAGGGTCCTTATTAGTCTTCCTCTTACGGAGTATGACATTAATTGCGGTTTTATTCCAGAGCTGTTGGCTTCCTTCATCAGAGCAAATTCTTCACACTTTTTCCGGTGCATTATTACAGCCCCATCATGGAAAATCAAATAAGTCACTTAACCGATCTGATTAATTAAGTCAAAATAAGAATGCTGGAGTTAATATTCCCTAGAAACACCCTGGGGCCTACAACTTCAACTGATGTTTTTTTGTCTAAAGATATACTCTGTCCCATGTTATTTTAATTGCACAATTACATAATTTGAACAAAGTATTTTATTTCATACCTTGAGCTATGAATATCAGAAAGGTTTATTTTGCCTGTGGGTATGCTTAATTTTTTTTTTTAAGTCTAACTTTAAAAAAAGAGCATAAAAATAGTGATAAATTCACTAATAATGTTAAACATCTCTGATTTTCAAAATCTTACAGTAAGCACATGAAGTCAAATACTTCATAACATTATATCATTATTATGAAAATATGGGATGTTAAAATCTTTGGTAATAGTTCGGTAACAGTAATATGTTGCTAAATATGCTATGATGAACTAAACGCATTAAATGAGCAATCATTTGCAAAAAGCTACTAAAGCGAAAACACATTCTAGCTGCAAATTTCTAAATTAGCATCCTGCTCCTTTAAACCCCGACCATGAGAATTGCTGCCCTGTAGCTTCACAGATGACAGTAAATGCCCCCACCCCGTCTCTGAGGACCAACACTTGATCCACAGTTCCTGCAATCTTTCCCTCCCCTCTTTGGCCTTTGGGCATGCGAAGACCCCGAGCCACCCGTGCTTATCTGACCCTAACCTTGGCGTATGGCAACCTTGACCTGTACCTCACCCCTTTCCCATCCGTAGAGCTACATCTGTTCCTGTGTCCCCAGGACACCCAAGTGGTTAGCTGGATTGAAACATCACCTTGAGGTTCCATTTGTTTTCTCTGGAGAGGTCAACTCTGGGTCGTCATTAGGACTGAACTTGATCCTCCTCAACATGAAGAAAGATCAGCGGGTTTGTGCAGAGCGGACACAGAGAGGCACGGGGCTAATGAGCATTTATTGCACACTGTTTGTGTTGAAGCTAATTTCAGAATGCAATATTAGTGAAGAAAAAAAAGAAGAGCAAATTTTAGACACCATAAAAACACGACTAGCACAGTCTGTATGATGTGGTTACCTAAACAGAAGCCATTCAAATCATAATTGTCAAGATGCAAATCTTGTCCAATTATCCTCATTGTCACCATTTTTATCAAACTATTAAAATGTCACTGAGTACCTACAGCCTGCAGCAACAACAATACTTTTCATTTGAAATAATGCATACATTATCCTGTGCTTTTCAATGCAGCTGAGCTCGCTGTCACATCGCGCCGGTGGCTCGTCCCGATACGATAGCTTGATTGTGATGGCCTTTATTATTTTGTCGAGTGTTGTAGCAGTTCTGTGATTCCTCTGACCTTTTCATGAGTTTTCATCCCCCTTTCTTCCCTGGGAACAGAAACCTAAGTCCATGCCACATGGTAATACCACAGAGTTAATATTAATGAGCAACACAGGCGATGTCCGCCGTAATGGATATTAAATTAGAGAAACCGGCCATTGATTGTTAACCGTGCGTGATCAGACAGCACCGCCTCGGGCAGGATGCTATCTATTTTGTGACTGGTATTTTGATAAATCATAAAAGACCAGGCACGAGTCATCCCCCACCATCCTTTGCCCCCAACCCCTGCCAGGCAGATCAAATTCAAGCCACGGCATCAGAAAGATGAGTTTCACACACAGCGTGCCTGGGAAACGAATAAATACACACAAAGGCCTAAAGCGGTATCATGTTCACTAAGTACTTTTAAATGTACTTTCGTTCTCTATTTCAATCCCATGGTATTACGTAGCCTCTGAGGAAGGGGACAGGGTAAAGGTTAGAACTACAGAGCATCGGATTTGAACCTATCCTCACACATCACTCTCTCATCATCTCTCTGTCTCTTTCCAACATGTTTGGTAATACCAACCTAAAGTAACGGATATGTCGCTGCATTATAAATTACACACCTGCCAAGTCCTAACAAAGAAAAATCTGTGGCTTACCATCAAAAATGATTGTTTTTATCCATCAGACATTTGTAGAATATCAAGAACCGCTATTTTAGAGTAACTGGTTCTTTTGTGTATAACAATACAAGGCAGGACAAAAAGAGAAAAAGCTTCTGATAATGGCTGCCCATATCAGATTAGCTTTCATAGACATCAAGCACACCTTTTTTCTTCAGTCCTCACAATAATAATCTTTACCAACGGCACCATGAACACACATCTACCTCAAAGCCATATATGAAACTCCAATGCTTTATGCATTCTATAATCCTGCACCTTAAAAGGTCCACTGACATTTTTTTCAGAGCGAGTGAATACGCTCCCCCTCTTCACAGTGGGGCCTTGGTATTTGTATGGCCGATGCGACCTTTCTCTCTGGCCTCTTAGATTAGGTGCACAACATGGAAAATTGTGCTTCTGCTGCAGTCCATAAATCATACTGGCCATCTTTTCCTTTCCCTTTAAAGAGGTATGTAAATACCAGTGTACTGGCTAGGTAAACAAGACTAACCCCTGCACAAATGGCTCGAAAATTGAAGAAAAGCACCTTATTTTTCAGCTGAAATTGCTTTTGAAGCCCTGCGCTGGCGCATGGGATGGAGCAGGACGGGAATGATTTGTGCTGGCTGTTTTTGTGTGTGTGTACGAGAAGAAGGGGGGATAGAAAATGGGCTGATGATAACCACACTCAACACACTCCCGGGCTGCCCGAGTTCTTACAATGATCAAAGATATCATTGTTGTATATTATTTCTCCCATGAGGACCCCAAATGTGGGTTCCAGTACGACGCAGAAAAGCACATGCTTAAATCCATACACAGTGCAAAGATTTTGCTCAGAAAGGACGTAAACCAGCTTTGAATTTGACTTCATCACGGGATAACACATCAAAGGATTTAACTGCAAAATAGTATCTTATTTACATTCACGTTTACTACAAAAACAGGTTTCGGTGGTTTAAAAAGTAAAAACACAGAGATATGTTAAAATTAAAACTGCTATAGGACCCGGGTCAAAGTTCATAGTGATCTAAATTGTAGTTAGGCCTCATGATCTCACGAATAAGCAAGTCCTTTAACAAAAGCTTGATGCATTTCACTGCGTCAGCTCATGCGTTTGTGAATTGGGGTGAAAGGTCCTTCCTTGGGGTTCATGAACTGTTCACAGCCCCAGCGCATCTGTAAAGTTCTCGAATAAAATGCCAAAATAAGTTTTTTGGAACATCACCAATTAATCAATGCATGAAAATAAAACCCAGACAGTCTACTGATGTTGACAACAATAAAAATAACAACAGCAAAAGTCAAAAGTCAGAACATGAAACGAAGGAAGGAAAGGAGATCGTCTATTTCTAAGTGAAGAGAAGCATGACTGTAGCTCCTGGTGATTAGACAAACAAATCAAGCCTTCTAACATTTTGGCCTATTGTTTGCACAGCTGCGTAGTTTGAACATTGTGGCCGGAGCAACCTTGTTTCTAGCCAAAGGCATGACTCGCATACCTTCTGAATTCACAAAGCTCAGTCTGCAAAAATCATTGTGTTTTCACATTGTCTTAGTTTAGTGCCACAGCAAATTCCTAATTTGATCTTAAGACGATTCTTCTCTTTATCCAATAATGCCTCTTTATGGGTTTAGAATCAGTGTCAATGTTCTTTGTTGTCTTTTATTAGTCAATGGACGACTTCTTGCAACAAAAGTGCATGGAGGGGGTCTTGATCTGGTCAACATGTTAAGCAAGCATAATGAGTAAGCCAGGCGGCATATTTGGGTCCACTCAGCATTATCAGAGCCAATGAAAGCTCTGACCCTCATCGCTTCTGGCGCAGTCACAGTTTCAAATCTGAAAGAGACAGAGGCAAAAGTCAAAGAGGAGATAGAATGCTAAAGATGGCCTCATCCTCCAAATAAACCATGCTGGCTTCCCCAGCAACACCAACAATGGCACACAATCTATCCCAAGAAAAGAGAGGTGCTCGCAGGCTCGGATTGTCACAGGGACTGACTAATTCCCAGCATCTGGCGCAAGCTGCTGCCTTTGCATGGAATCGGCAGAGCCACGCCAGCTTGGCAGGTCCGTGCGTCAGACGGGCAAGCGGTTCCCCCATCATGCTATAGGCGGACCGGACGGGCGACCGCTGGGTGAACCGTTCCGTTTCAGCATGGTGGACCATTGATGCCTTCAGAAGTAGGTCCTGTTATCTAATCAAACAGCTCTGGTCAGCAAGGATGCCAGCTCCCTAAATCCACAACCGTCTGCAAAGCTGTGGGGGGAGATTAACTGCCACAAGCTGCAGTGTCCTACATTCAAAGACTTTTTTTTTAAGAACCACTTCTTTTTCTCACCAAGACATACAGTACAGACATACACTCACAAACACATCATCCCACGCACACCCAAACAGGCGTCAGAACGCCCTTCTTATGGAATCCGAGGGTATCAAAAGAGACCTCACAGGGCTGGCTTTGAAAGATAGCCGTTTTTCTTTGATACACACTTTCTGTCGTTCTCGTCCCCGGGACCGGCAGCGTATCTGACACTGGCGGCGGAGCGCGAGAAAGAGGCTTGGAAGAAGCCACTTGTCCATGATCAAGGTGTGAGAGGCTAGAGATGGCTCTTTGTCTGGACTCTCCGTAAAGCACAAAGGAGAATCTGTAAGAGTCTAACAAACAAAGCGAGTCTGAGACATCTCTCTCTCTCCCTCCATCTCTCTCGCTCTTGCTCTTTTCTCCCCTCCCTCTTCCATTGAACAGAACCTAATAAGAGCCTGCCGTCTAGAATTACACTGCTGTGTATGTGCACCTCATTACGCCGTGAGAAGCAGAGACCTTCCCAGAGCCCAAGAAAGAGCTCTGGGCACTTTTTTAATATTAATATCCCACTCTGCCGCCATAGTAATGATATTAGGGAGCTGGCGGAATTCTCCACCCAGCTGGACATGTTAATTGAGAAGGCAGGATTTAAAGGCAAAGTTCACATTGGTGCAGATGGTGGGACAATGCAGAATGGCAGACCTAGGTCAGTGTCATTCCCAAGCCACACCTTAATGGCTCAGGCTGGGCTTTCTTTGTTCGCCTAAAGTTTGACACGGGCCGGTCCCCGTGATACCTAGAGGTCTTTGGGGTCTGTGCTGCTAGCTTTGTGCCCTTGACAGAGGACTACATCTTTAACTAGATGTATAATGACACCAATTACTAACTTTCCCCCCATGCCATCTACATGTCACTAACAAATCGCAAAGATCCAGACCTTTATAACCAGACAAGGTCTGAAGGATATATTGTAAATAAATGAGGGATACAGATTCCTAATGCAGTCCGGAATCATCAACACATGCTTATTAGCGTTTCTTTCTATGCATCCATCACTATGATTATGAGATACTTTATTCTAAATATGCGCAGCAAGGTCATGACAGTTTATTTATACAGTCCCTCACACGTACATGAACAGAAAAGCGTACTCTAAAATGAACTCCCTGAGCAAAATAGTGACAAATTGTACCACCGACTCCTGTGTGAATTGTTTTACCCACTGCAGTCAGAAGCCACTAGGAGCTGCTCTAATACAGTTTGGATCTTTGCCCTGCGGACACACACCTGGGCGTCCTCTCCTGCCACTGCATTTACCTCTCACTGCACATTAGATAGAGCATGAAGTAATGCCCTTGGAGACCACAGCCAGGAGAACACAGTTTATCTCATATAACTACCTGTCCCCAACACCATAGAGCTGTCCAAACAAATAAAATGGCACGGTAAAGGTGTGCGAGTGTACATGCTTTTGCGAGAGCGCCTGTGTGTTAGAATGTAATGGATACAGTCTGTGGCTCTCCTGAATGTCTTTGTCTTTTACCTTCTTAGAAAAGCACACTTATAGTTGAAAGGACTGCAGGAAAGCTAGTCAATACACAACTGGGTGTTTCTTCAGCTTTGGACATTTATGGAATAGAATTGTCACCTCTTTTGTCTTGCTTTTAACCTGTTAACAGTCAGGAACACTTTTTTTCAATATTGACTTTAATATTTTTCTACAAACTATATATTGATGGAAAGGTCTATGACGCAAAAACAATATTTATTCATGTTATGAATATTTTCATAACAATACAAATAAACCAAAAAATTAATATTTTTTAGTGTTAATTATACTTTAAAAATACCTCAAATGTAAAAATATATATTTTTTAAAGATATCAAAAATAGAAATATTGCAGTTTGGAGAGTGCATTTTAATGTGTAGGCTCAATATGTGCAGTGACAGTTATCTGGATAAATGACAACTTAATTTAAAGAAAATTAAAAAAGTGTTCATTTAAAAAAAAAGTGGAGACATAAAAAGGTCAAAAGTTGAAGAAACAGTCAATTATACATATTCTGTATTATTTTATACTCAAATGTGAGAAGTCACATTATGTTTTGACCTCTCCAAGCAATATTGTTGTTGTACCGGGAGTCTCAGATCAGAGTTCACTGACTTCAGGGCACATGAGGAGAGAAGATCAGCTCTCTTCTGTAGACAGTATATAATCCATACTGTTGCACAGATGGAATCCCTCCAGTCGGAAGACACTGTCACACCAAACATTTACATCAAATTAAAGCCCTTCTCCTCTTTTTACAGCCACACCGGAAAGCAGGTGTCTGTTTAATAAGTTGGTCAAAGATCAGCAAGTTAAAGGTTGAGGCCGAGGCCGGCGAGAGAAGGAGGTCATCTCGCTGGTTGGAAGCTAGTGAGATCTGATCTCCCCGAGTCTGGAAGTGCCTCGCCACAAGGTCATCCATTAGTGCTCCAGCACCAATACTGCTGTAGCATCCACTATAAATTTATGGCCCACCCTTAACCTTTTCAATACAGTCGGTGACCCACAAAGTAAGAATTCCCCCCCTTAAGGAAGGGTGGGGGGAATATTGTATTAGTAATATGTCATTGACAGCTTGTCAACTTTATGCAGTTCACTTGTTCTGCATGGCTGGTCCACAGCTTGAATTTTAATTCAAAATATGAAATCACGTATGCAAAAAGGATAATTTTTTCCTCTTTTCAATTAACATGAAAAAAAGACAATGGTGTCATCTGGCTAAATCATTTCTAATAAAAAGTCCCTGTGATGCAATCCCTTGCAAAAACTGAGCAATTTGTTCAATCAATGGTAAAAACATAATTTAAACACACAGCAGACTTTACAGTCTTTGACTGAAAAACAGGAAAAAATAATTATACTACATTGTAAATAGTACAATGCTCAATATGCGTGAATAATTATGATTACAGGTATAATCATAAAACCAATGCAGTGTTTGTTTCACAGCAAAGCTAATGGCAGTATTATACCATCTGACGAATTTATTATATTGATTATTAGTTAATTTATTATTTACATTAGTTATATTGATTGTATAATAAGCGATTACTCAATTTAATTTTGTTTTTATTTTTGAATTTAAATAGCATTCATCTGCCTTAGAGTTTACAAATACACTTTATTACAGACTAAATGCTGTTAAAAAAGAGAAATAAATATCAGTTTTCTATGATGATGCGGAAAGATCTAAAAGGTATTCAGACAAAAAAACCACAAAGATGTTTCTTAACGGATCATTATTCATACTCCGGGCACCCTATGAAAAAATCACAATAAACTGTCAGATTTCTCTCCTTAATAAGCAAAGGACCAAGAAGCAGAGACGAAAGAAGAGGAATGTCATTTGTGTCAACCACTCCCTTTAAATAAGACCTTCCCATGATCCTAGTCCGCTCCCTGTCTCACAGCATTCCCAGGTGTCAGAGCCGAGCGTCAGAGAAGAAATTAAAGTGACAAGGTGGTGGCAGGAGTGAAAGAGATTCTGCTTCTCGCCCCTCTTAGGACAAGTGAAGAGCCATCACCTCGCCTGAAAACAGGGCTCTAATGAAGCCGGTCGAACCCGAACTCCTCACGCACTGCTGACTTCTGACCGCACCCAGGTCTATCTGTGTCATTAATAATGGGGATCTTGTATTGCACTAAGCCCTGATTCAATGACTCTCTCAACATTTCCACAGGCTTATCAAATTGACACGGGTTAATTTTGCCTTGTGCTTGTAAAAACATTGACTACTAGATGTTGAGGCAATGTAAGGCCACTGCCTCTTCTCTTTTCATCTTCTGTCTTTTCTTTAAGAAGAGCAATAAGCAGAGATCAAAATGTGTCATATCAGAGACAGCTCAATTTATTTTACTCTAAGGGTTCAGGTAAGTATAATTGGTGACCATGAGAGCACGTCTGCGTGTTACTACTGAGTCTGATATCTATATTACACACAGTATTTTGAAAGAAAGAAAAGAAAGAAAGAAAGAAAGAAAGAACAGACAGACAGATGGTCGGCTCAGACTTTAATGACATTATAAAAAAATGTAAAAATATTTTTAACCTGATAACGGTCACTGCGCATACTGAGCATAAAAATTAAAATGCACTACCTGTTTTTTTTTTCTTAAACATTTTAAAATGTTTTTATTTTATTTTAGGTATTTTATAAATAACATTACATTTTTTTATTTATTGTTTATGTTTATTGTTATGAAAATTTGTCAAATATTTACTCCTGAGTCTTTCATTCCATCAATATATAGTTTGTCAAGATCAAAGATTAAATATTAAAGTTAATAGTGAAATAACCTATGTGTTTCTCCTGTGAAACGATGACAGTAAACAGGTTAAAAAATAATAATAACAAATTTTAAGGTTTGTAGGAGTTTGTGCTAAGAGTATCTTACAGATAAAACCATACCATACATGATAACTAGTGACATTTTTTTTATAGATTTAATGTTCACATGTCACTCTTAATAAAGCTATAGTAAGTTGACGTGATAGCTTAAGCATTCAAAGAACTACACCCATCCTATCCAACACACACATGCACAGACGCAGTTTTAGGCACAACACGCTCTCGCTCAGAAGTCTGCAGGGAAGATAAATTCCCACACACTTGCAGTCCCCTCTCCTCTGTACAGCTAGACCTTTCGGTCAGCCTTTCTTCAGGAGCCACCCCCTGTGAGCATGGCTGGTGCTCCCTTTGTGCAAGCTGCTCTCTCCCCGCTTCAGCCCTATATCACACCACTAGCCATTCACTCCAACAATCCCTCCTCACGTCTCAAAGAGGACTCCCTCTCTGCCTCTGCCAACCAATTAAGGGCCATCTGGGCCATGACAAATTGGCATAAATATACCAGAATTATTGTACTCATGATAACAAAGTCAAGATAATAATTGTCAGTCAATGGGTAGGTAGACAGCTAATACGTTTAGTGGTTACAATAAACTACACAGTAAAGATTTTGTAAATGGGAATATGTATTTTCTACAGCATGGCAGTGTTTGTTTGATACTACCCTGGTACTATGTGTGGGTCAGGCAATCCCAGCGGTGACGTCGAACAGGGAGTTGAGAACAGCAGGGTTCGGCTCTCGGGTCATTGCGGCTTCAGAAGTGGCCGGCCAACTTTTTCCTTCAGGGGAGGGGAGATGGTGACAGATTCTGCTGGTGTTTTCTCAAGGTCCACTGAACCCTGCAGCAAAGATTGAGCAGAGACACACAAAAGAGAATCGTCAGTGAGAAAGAGAACACTCGCTCAGCTCCACTTCACACAACTCCAAAAGAGGGAAGAAAGTAGAGAGGAGAAAAGGGCTGGAAGTGCTCCAGGTTGCCTCGAGACAAATAAAATCCAACCCCAACCTCATGGTGGCAGTGCCAAACCTCATTTTACTTCACTGGAAACAATATGCGCTAGGCAGCGTGGGGGGAAGGGAGGGACAATACACTACACTATCTCTTTTATTCTTAGCAAAATCCAATCGAGCACGGCACAATCATCTCATTTTATTCTCAATTAAATGTGGGAGGTTAAACTTAGCAGTAATCAAGATGGCCGCCCTATGGCACATCCCAGCTGTGGTCAGCGGCTCACCACTCATCACACATATTCAAACACAATTTCACACAGATCTACACATGACCTCACACACATAAACAGTATTTCATGATTGAGCTCCATATTCCATTGGTGTTGGCAACTGGCCAGCTGCAGAGTCCATGCTTAGATATGTGTTTGGGTGACATTGACTTTTATTGCTGGACTTTGTCGGACCCCAAATTTGATGGAGAATGTTGTTATTTCATTGAGAAATGAACCAGGATTCCAACTAAAAGCCCGGCTATTGTTTTATAATTAAATCAATTCAAAAAGACGTGAACAAATTAACTAATATATACACAAATTATGTGTTGTGTCTAATCTAAAATGGGAAAAAAAAATAATAATACACTAATGTAATCATTAATATTACACCATTACCAGAAGTGAGATTAAATCAAATCTTTCTTCTCATGAGGGGGGTATTATTATTGGCCTTTTTATCCATGACTATATTTTGAAAGTTTTTAATCCTAAAAAGAAATTATTTGTATGCCAAAACCAAGGTAACACTAATCCTCTTGTGCCCTAAAGGTAGTCCCTCCAAATCTCTACAGAATACCAATGTAAAGAACCCAATTTTATTTCATATGCAGCTGTGCTTTTTTCAATAAATCAGTTTAAATATCTTTCAGGGCATTGTGTTTGACATTTTGGTAATACTTCCTTGGCCCTGTCAACCACATAGAGCGTTCCTTTCGGGTATTCTTTGGAATACACTTTAATATTTCTTTAAAAAAGACGTCATTTTTCATCCCCCTCAAAAATCCCTAACACACACATTCAGCACAAATAAAACCCCCCACCCCTCCATCTTTCAAAACTGCCTCTTTCCTCCGTTAGTAATTTTTGTCAAAAGTTGAAAATGTCTTGATTTAGTTGTCTGGCTGTTCCGGACGCTTTGCTTCCCCGCTGGGCTAATGTGAACAGGACGTCCTGCTGGGAACCAAAGAATACCACTTCACGGCAAGCCGCATAGCTGGCTGCTTTTATTTATGGGGCTCCCTGAAATGAATGGGTATTAGTGTCCAAACATTTCACCATGCTCCTGCAGCCGCACACAAAAGCCTCTGATTTCCAGCAAATCTGCACTTATTTCATTCAAGCAGACTAAGCCAAAAATGAAAAAAAAATCATAATGACTTAAAAGACCTCAGAGAAGAAGGGAAAAAAAGAATAGACATCTCTCATTCAAAATGATCGAGTTGAGAGAAATCGAACATAAAACACCACAATTTCGCAGCAACGCAGTTAAAGTTAAGATGGAGAGCGGTGACAGATTGTTGAGCTCACGCTCTGATGAAAAGCGCAGAATCTGTGCCCTGTGGACCTCCGCTTAAATAAAAGTATTTAGTCATACAGACTGGGAATATTTTAAAAAGATTATGACAGCAGGCCATTAATTCCTGCTGTAACTTAATATGACTGAATCAATAAATCAGAGCTTTTCCAAACACACAAAATACAGGATACATTTCTAAAGATAAACAAGGCTACATTCACAAAATTGAATTAATTCCATATTCACTTCAAACTGCATGAAACAGCTTAACAAAGATACCCAGCATCAGAGAACTTACAGAGCTTCAGGCTCTCCTGAGACTATAGTCAAAGACTGGTCAAAACCCTATAGCCTTCACTGTTCCCAGCCTGGACCCCTCATGCACCAGCACCTCATCAGCCTCAAATACTCTGTCCGGTTTACACACCTCATCTGTCATCTCTGCCCTTCTGCAAACGTGCAGCTGACATTTGAAAAACTCTGGCATTCACCCATGTTATGGATTTTTGTTGATTATAGCTTTCTGTCCCCCCAGATTGCAAGAATTATTGACTGCGTGAGCCGGTGACTATTTACACAGCTTTGCTGCCCCTCATACCACACTATGACTTGTAATGTCCACTAGGGTCTCGTTCTTGTTTTATCATCATTGTTTTTTCTGTATTTTCTGTTTTCTCCTCTGTTTAGTCAACTTATATCATGTAGAGCCTATTTTTTCTTCCGCTGCCACCAGAGATCAGCGTTAGCACGAGGAGGTGGTCAGCGATGTGACCGATATTGTGATGTGATACTCTTACAGCCCAATGGGTAAATGCCCTCAGCCTCAACCTTCTCATTGTCCTTTAATTTCAAACGGCAGCTCGGTTTCACTCGCCCGCATAAAAGCCCATAGGTTAAAGTTCTGCTCCTTTTCATTTCAATTTACATCTTTTGCGGACTACGTTCTCTCTGCTTCGTGGCGGGTGGTTGGTGCATAGCTGCGGGCAGGAGAGGGGCTGTTCGTGCAGGGAGTCTGGTGCTCGTCAGCTGCCCGCTTCCCATGTTTTTGGAGGGTCAGTGGAGAGCAACTCGACTTAATGGGTCAACGTGAGCAGGCCCCGCCCTTCTCTAGAGGGGAATCTATGGAGCCCACCATTACAGACTGACCTCTTATCCACACCACATAGCCACAGCTGGGCTCCACTGAGCAGGAGACATAGTTCTGCCTGATGCCTCATTAGATCACCAGAGCCTAATAGAGGATTAGTAGTCCACACTACTTCCTCCCACAATGATGTCTTCTATCTCATTTGTTTGATTCCCTTTTCACCTTCCCCCAATCCCCGACTTACACTATTTCTCCCTGCTTCTCTGTTTCTTAATGTTTACAGTTTGGTTTCCATGAATTCTACTTCACTTTCCCACCCATTTAGCATTTATTCTATAATTTCAATTAGTAAATTGTAGCATCTTGTTTATTGTTGATAATATGATCTAAAATTACTGTACTGCATATGCGGCTATGAATACGCAATAGAATAGAATCGGTTGACATTATTAGACTTCAAGCTAAACCCATCATAATACTGATTAAAATACTGACAGACACTTTATACTTACAATATTAGTGAGGACTTTTCAATGAAAAATGATAAAATGTATGTACAAACACACAGACGCACACAACCTATACATGTACACCTACACACAAACACTCAGACCTCTACGGAGGTTCTAACCTCAGCCCTTTTAGCTTCCCTGTGTTTCCTTACATTTACCGAAGCTTTGACTGTGGTTAATACACAGTGGCGTGACCCATTTACTTGTGTCTCAATGTTTTGAAAGAGCAACCCCATTTACTACTATGACCCCTAGCACCTTCAGCCCAGTCATGGTTGAACAGAGGTGTGTAGGTTGGTGAGCACTGTGAAAGAGAGCAGACAGTGGCCCCACACACAGGTACACATACACAAGACACACACAAACCATACAAGCTACACTGCGCCACCATGGGGATTTAATTCATATTTTATGTGCTATCATGACTTGAAAGAATAAGTTGTGTCCCAGGGCTGTTGATGGAATAGTGGTTTCTGAATAGAGGTGCCCTTGTGTCATTGGGGTTTGGTGTTTTCCTGCGTGTTGGTGATTCATTTTCTCTGATCTATTTTAAAAGCAAGACACTGAGAGCATAGCACAATGAAATCCTCAGCCTCACAATATTTTTTGATCATCATTCCTTAACACTTTTGCTCAGCTGTTCTCTGATAGCATAAAGACAAAGCGGGATCCTTAGAAATGTAGATAAATGGATAAATTACAGCACCCTGAGTTCTTGGTCTTTGTTGTTTTAAATCAACAATAAATAACATCTAATTATAAGTGTAAAAACACCAAAGTGATTTGTTTAAAGACAGGTATTATTTTCTTTATTGAGTAAAAGGTGTTAAAAACAATAAAATTGAGATTTCTAAATTACATCTTTTGTGTTTAGTTTCATGCAGCGCTGCGCAAATGGATTGGCGTATGCCTGCCAAAAACCGCGAGAGCGATTTGACGCTTGACAGCATAAGGAGCAGTCCGGTCTCGCGGTAGTATGATGTCATACACCTATCGGTTTGCGCAATGCTGCATGAAGTTGAAAAGTTAAACATGCCTCTAGATCACGTTATTCCTGATCACATGACCCATGAACCGACGTGACTGTCTGAACAGGTTTATCACTGACAAACTTCTCTATAATATATTTTCGGTGTAATCAATGTAATATCTCTATCTATCCAATTATATGGTATGATATTTATAAGCAAATTAAATAATTAAAACGACCTTAAACACGTAAATAAATACTACAATAAACAAACAGCATGGTAATACCATGGTATTTTATGAGCTTCGGTGTACTGCAGTAGTGAAATACTGTTTAAATGTCTTTACCTTTGGTGTGTGTCCACAAGCTACACAAACAGATGTTGAACCGATTGACATTCTTCAGCGCAGGTAATCCACAATATGCAGATAATCCACAATATGCAGATAAATATTCCACTTTATCAATCGCTGTTTTGGTCTTTGTTATGAAGTATCCCAATATTGTTTTGCTACGTGAGAAAACGCTCCAAACGATTCAACTTCTGGGTGAGCGGTTCAAATGATTCGAACTGAATCGCAAACACGACCGACTCATTTAAAATGATTCATTCGGATATTGGGCATAATTCTTATTATAAAAGCCATGGAAAAATAAATATTTACATTTAACTGACGCTTTTATTCAAAGCGAGTTACAAATAGTAGGAGACTGAAAAGTTGAACATGAACATTTTCTCTGATCTATTATATATAATAATATTTAATGTCGTTCTTAAATAAATACGTGCGAAGCTTCAATGGAGAGTAAATTTTGGTGGTGATGATTTTATTAATTGCAGGAATTAAAAAAATACTGTCTAGGTATATATTACAATGCATTTGCACTTAGATTTTGGGTAATTAGCTAATCAAATGCCTAAAATCTATATTGTAATCCATTAAAATATATATATATATATTCATATTTAGCAAGAGGTTCAAAAAGAAACCAGTCATCTTTTGCTCACCTTTATTTTCTTCTTTTAACTTCTTTTTTCCCCCAAACTCACTTCTTTTTTTCATAGATTAAAAAAGAAGAAGTTTTATATGGCATACAGTCTACCAACTATATACCTTCATAAATGTAAGTAACAATCATCTACATTGTATCAAATAATTGTAATGATAATATATAAATGGGGATTTTGTTGATTTAGAAAGTTTTTGCAATAAAAATGTTTCAAATGGAATTCCAGTAAACACATACCGTAAAATCTGTATGATGTATGGTAAAATCTAAAGCTTTAGGGTGTCCTGTTCACTTTACAGTAAAGATCCTTTTTAATATATGTGACCCTTTCTGTGAAAACCCATTGTTTTGTGATTTACTGTTTTCAACATAAAATCATCCTACATAATGTAAAGAACACAAAAATTAACCTTGATATCTCTAATATGTATATATTTAATAGTAAGGCAATGTCAAAAATTTAAATCATAGTGAATTATCAATAGGTAAAATCAAACTTGTTATCTCAAAATTTGATTTTCAGATTTTAGCCTGGTTTTCACAGACAGGTTTACATACTATTCATATCAGACTTGATGCTATAAATAATAACCTGCCCCATTTTCTATTTTTCAGGCAAAATCACACTACTGGTTGTTGCATCAAGCTGGTCAGGATAATTAGACAAACAGCATTGTTTCTAAAGCTTTACAGAGTCACAGTGTTTACATGAGGCTTACTCATAGTTATTCAAAGTTATATATTAGATACAAGAACACATTTTAACAATGAAAAAATCACCCACAATTGCTTACCAGTTAAAATATGTCTTATGTCATACATCATACATTTGAGGTTGCAGGTAGGAGATACAAATCAAATGGAAATTGCATTGTTAAAAAAATCACTCAGACCACTGATATAATCATGGTATGATAGAAACTTGATCGTCTAGCCGCATAAACACACAAGGCATAGAGAAATAATTAATTTGCTTTCAAAACAACTAAGGAATGCTTTTAGAGAGCTGTCAGATACAGGGTACGAGAGAAACAGAGCGAGAGAGAGAAAGAAAGCAATTGGGAGAGGCAAGAGAGAAGAAAAAGTGAAACTGTGTAACAATCCAATTAAACTCTGGTAATGAGGTCAGACATCATCTCCAGTGCAAGCGATATCATTACATGGGCCGAGCAAACTGCTCCAGCTGCCATGCCAGCATCGAGGGATTACGAAACTTCCACCCCAGCACCTCCCTTCGTGACTTTTACCCCCATCCGAAGAGGAGACGTTCCCTTAGCCTGACCCTGGCAGCCTTCTAGGGGCTTCACCCCCCCACACCTCAGGAGCCCCGGTGCCACTGGCACCCACAGGCCTGGCGGTAAGATGGGGGGGTGTGTGGGTGCAGAGTGCTAGGCAGGGGCCACCATGTGGGAAGAGCCCGAGTTCCGCTCTCACAGAGACAGACCGGCACCACAACCCAGTCGCCCAGCCAGGCCATCTCCGAGCAGCACTATACTGCTTTAGACAGCTCGCCTCTGGAGAACAATGACAAACTTTGATGGCTTATGAAAGAAAAAAATCTGGAAAATTAGTCTGTAAAAGAAGAATACAAAATCGTTAATTGCATGTGAGTGAGAGAATTCACATTCACAGGTGCTTAAAGAGTTTGTAGCTAAATAAAACAATTCTATATGTGGTGAATGTAAAATGGGCAGTTAGATGTTTGCCTAATGCTTTTTCTTTCACGTCAAATCAAGTTTGTACGGTCTGTTGCAGGAGTCAGCCTAATTTGTCCTTTTTGGGGGGTCCGCGTGTGTGTATTGTGCTGTTCGCCTTCTTGTCCCACAGTTACTTTGAGGATATCATTTTGACATTTGCCAGCAACAAAAATTCTTCTGTTCTAATTTATATCAATTAGTCGGGGACAGTAATCCAAGCCGACAGTTCGCTGTATCTTCAAAAGGCTCGCGACCATGTAGTGGTGGCAATGCAGTAATGCAGCCAAAAGGCATCCAGTCTCCCTTCCGTTCTGTTCATCATTCCACTATGAAGGGTTTCAGGCAAAAGCGAACAATAGCAGCTAGAGCCAGTACTTTGAGAATTAGTTATTGATTGAGAACAATGCCACACCGTACTTTAGCATATTAGCCAGACGCCAGCGGGTCGCGACACCCGGGACACTCATCAAGAAATAAAGGCCAAAGCATATCTGACTCTCCTAATAAGATGTTCCCCTCCTGTATTTTCTATTTCTTTTTTGCACGTCAGTGTTTGGATAGTTTAGGGTCAAGAGTATTAATGCTAAACTGTTAACCAATGTCTGATGATGTTTGTTATAATATCTGTACAAATCTGATGTATATTATTTCTAGCTTTGCTGTAAGCATTTGGACAATGGTCAATATAATTGAAATAAAACACCGAAGCAACAGAATGAAACACCTAAAACTTACAATTAACCTTAGACAACAATAACATTAAACAAACAATGTTTACAAAGCAGAGCAAAAGGCAACAATTTCATGTATACAATTAAAAAAACCTGAAGCTTTGTCAGTTGTTTGTCTTTTGTAGTCTAATGGGAGAGAAGCCCTCGTGACCACCCCACCCCACCCACGCCCTGTACAGACGCACCTGGCATTAAACTGGTGGGGCGGCAGTGCCGGGTGAACAATGGAAGACTGTCAGTCTCGACAGCAGGGCACGACTTGAGCTTCACCACACTGACAGCCCGGGCCTCAGAGGCTAAACTGCTTTGCTGGAACTAATTAAACAGATGAAATTACGACATGAATATGCAGATGTTGTTTACATTTTACCATATGGCATTATCTCAGGTAATAGCGAGCGGGATAGAGACGTGTCTACCTCGTCAAGGCGAGAGGGGACGGACAGAGAGAGCCCGGTCCATCAAGACATTCTGTGAAGTGAGGAGACAGAAAAATGCTAATTAGGGAAAATCTGGGGTACAAACGTGTTTGCTTCATGAGGGCTAATTTGAGCTTCCTACAATTAGTCAAAAGAAACAAATGTTGACAACAAATAGAGACATCATTTTAATAATACCATTGGTAAAAACAATTCATTTTTAAACAAGACGAAAGCAAACCACAAAGAAATTTAACCTAAAATATGCAATTTTATATCTGCAATTTAAATGCAGGGCCTATAAACGTCGCACCCCTTTGACACCTGGCATGGCAAAACCCACGTCAGAAAAGCATTTTGAATAATGCAAAGCACAGCACTAGTATGAAAATAGTTGACCTTTTGTTCACAGAACTCGTATTTGGAACTAAACTCACTCTCTCGATCTCTCGCTCGGTTCCCAGTGTTTGTTGAGCCTAATGCTGGCTCCCAGGGAGAGGCTGCCAGGAGGTTAAGAGGAAGAGGGCCAGATGAGGTGAGTGGGCTGAGGAGAGCAAGATCATGGGGGCCAGCTGGAGAGGTGATAGGGAGCGTAATTGTGCCCACTGTGTGGCTGGGGTGGGGGTGAGGGACTGGGTTGAGGAGCTCGGTAGAAAACCAAAATGAGCTTGGGAGGGGACTACTCAATTACCTGTGCTCTCACTGACCTCCCTATCTCTCTTTCTCCCTCGATGGGCTCACCTTCCTCCTGCCCGCACAAAATACAACTCTACAAGCACGCAAGAATTTGAACTTCTATCTGCAATTTAATTTTTATAATGTAGTTAACATATTTTTCACTTCAAAACGTTAATTGAACTTTTTTATAACTCTTGTAGTTTTGTATATGTTTTGTGCTTTTAGTTAATAAGATAAAGATTGTAAAAACAAGATATTTTTCATTTAATATTGATTGGCAGCTGTGCGGTCACTCTCAGACTCTGCCCTTAATCTGTCTGTTTTGTATGAGCGCAATCACACTATATTCACAATGTAATATTTAATGTTTTAGCTTTTAAGTTATTTTAAATGAGTGACTCCTGCCGTTCAGGTCGCACTCGGTTGTTAAGTCAATACTTCGAGGGCGTGTGATGTCTTAATGCACTGCCCGCGTTGTTCAGACATGAAGGCCGTGCGTGTCGGAGGAAGGCTACAGCTCCAGCTATTGTGAAGCTGTCAGGCCTGCCCCTCAAAAGCAGATGAAGCCGTCAGATTATTAATATATGTATAGTGACAGGCCCCCTCGCCCACCCCCTGCAAAACATCTCACCTCTTTCTGTGTCCCTCAAACCCAACCCAATCAAAAAAATATGCTCGCATTCAAAGCAAAGGGGCGAGAGGGTGGACTCCAAGGGTCATAGGCCAAATAAATTTTGAAAGCAAATTCTTCTCCCTTTGCAACCTGTTTTTGCTGCTGTCCACTCCCCTTCTCATCCGCGTCCATTCAGCCACGACTTAAAGCTGAATTGGCAGCCGCTTTCAAAGTGGCTGGCAGTGGGGTGATCCCAGGGAGCTATGGGGCTGACATCTCTCTGAGCATGTGTATATGGCAGGGTCAGGCATAGCTGTGACTCCTAGGCCTTCGCTCACTCAGCCGCTACCTTCAGTCAGTCCCGGGGAACCCAAATTACAATGAGAAAAGCTGGCGGACTGCAGGCATTCTTCACCCCCCATGGCATTTCTCCTTTCTTATGACAGTTCCTCCGAGACTGCGTTTTTTTTCTTTCATGTTTCATTTTCTTTCTTTCTCTTATTATTTAACAACATAGAAACAGGGTTGCCAAAGAGCAAGGCGCTTGATTGACAGCCGGAGGGAGTGCTGCAGTCAGCACAGGGTTAAATTCGATTTTCTGCACGTTCACTGCTGTTGTCTGGAGGCATTTAATGCCTGTTGTGAGACTTTTTTTGATGGATCAATTATCCATTTTAACATGAAGTGTAGCTAGAAACCAAACAGATGAAATGTAAGACACCTGTCAACATTTGCTATTAGCAGAAGGAAATTGAACTGATCCAATGACAGCTAATTAATTCTCTCTTCCAGTCTAAAATGGAAACATTGGTTTCTTTGGGGATTAAAAAATGCAAAAAGAACTTTAATAATGACATAAAAAAACTGGAAATTAAATTAAACAAACAAGCAAAAATACTTATGTTGCTGGAAAAAAGAATAAATATTATTATGAGTTAAGTTGCTTATGTACACATGCATCATAATTTTGTCATTTTTATTGTAAAGGGTCAATTAAATTAAATTAAACATTTTTATTTGAGGTCAAATGTAAAGCAAATAATGCATACATAAATAAAACTTAAAAAGTAATTAAAATTACACAAATATGGAAATATGTTTTGCTTTACCTGCATAAAGTGTTAAATTACAATTAAGCACTCTAAATTTAAGTGCAAGCCATAAGTTTGTGTATAAGCCGCGTGGGAGAATCTTAGCAGGATAAGCATGTATGAGCCTCCATATGACAAGTAAGAGCTTTATTGTGATTACCGATGGCATAAATTTACTTACTATCATATGAAGAATAGGAGGGAGGAGATGCTTCTTAATTTTGTCTCAGGAATACACAGAGCTGTCCCCCAAAGCCTTTGAAACAGATCCGCCCGTGTTAGGGCCCCTCGTTCCATGCAACAATCTCAGACTTAATTTAAAGATCAGTCCAGGGTCCAGAATGTGTGTGTATGGAACGTGCGTAATAGATAGAGCCGTCATCCCTCAGATGTTTGGAGGTAATCTTCAGCTAGGCTTGGTCTAGCAGGCCTCTACCCTAAAGGGATTGATGCAATGTCAGCACCTTTGGCTCAGGGGTCACCTACTCCTCTAGCCTGCTCACTCTGACAAAAGCGTATTTCTCCCATCTCTACCCCCATTCTCTCGTCTCTCTGCTTTTTTATTCCCTCTATTGAATTCATCGGCTGTGGAGGCAGCAACCACCTTCATTTGAGATGTGAATGAAACATTTTCATTAAAAGAGGCTGGAATATTTCAAGCCATGGACAAGGCCAGAGCCCGAACCGAGACAATGACGATTCTGAAGATTATTTCTCTCTCTCTCTCTCTCTCTCTCTCTCTCTCTCTCTGCCGTCTCTCCTACTTCTCATTTTCGCTAGCTGTCGCTCCGTCTGCAGAGTGGCAGGCTGATTGAAATCAGCACTGTGTCACGGCTGTCATATCTCACAGAGACATAAAACATGCAGAACCATAAATAAGCAACAGGCTTCTGTCAGATCTTCAACCTCAGTGTCTGAGCAGAGAGTGGGAGGCGGCAGGGAGAGATAGGAAGGTTAGGGCTCAGGGGGGTTTGCAGAAATGCCTAACCACTGAGGAGTCTTTCTCAGCTTTCCAGAGAGCCACACAAGACAAGATAAAGTCTATCAGGTTATCGCCTGGTTCAAGTCACTCCTCGGACAGCAAGACCATTGGGATGCGCTGTCATAAAATTATACAATTTGTGTCCTTGTTCTTTTACACGGTATGATTATGTGCCATTTGTGCTGTGTCCAGACAATAAATAAAAAAATTCAGACACGGTGTAAAAGATATGAAAAATGTTAAACAGATCTTAAAAACACTGTCAAATACTGCAGTTTGTAAGCTAATTAGTACATAAAAAAATCCATATTGAAATTCTCCAAAGAAAGATGTCGCCTCAAACACACACACACACACACACACACAATGTGCGCTTTTCAGCCAATGAATGCTTTCGACTTGTTAATGTAATAGAATACCACTGCTTTGAAGGGTGTGAAGGAATAAAATTACTCGCCCACGCAACCTCTCACAAATTCTACCTCACACTCGTACTTATAGGCACAAGAAAGCAGTAAGTGGGATTTTCTCACTTCAGCAGTGTGATATAATTGCTGAGCAAAACATCCAGTTCACTCAGGTAGCTAATGGTCAAGCGACAGCAGTGATAACAGGATGAAGTGCAAAGTCATAATCACGTCCACTGCCTGTCTCAGACACTGCCTTTAAGACACTAATAGGACTCAAGAGAGACTGAACGTTTCCTCACAACCTGACTCAAACCTGTTAGCACAGTTAATGAGCAAAGTTAGCAAAGCTCGTGCCGAGGGCCGAGTCGCACTTCCTCTGGCCTAATAAAGCTCTTCCTCTTTAGCTTGACTGACAGCAAAAGTAATCAGTTGGGGCAGAATATTTTTCTACAGTGTCTAACAGTGACAGCACTGGGCTTAATGCAATTTAACAACGTTTACAGACAAATTGAGATGGTACACTGAGATTTGGGCATTTAACATAGCTTAGCCACAGATGGTGGAAAGTTTCCTCTGTGGCAGGCCATTGTTTACTTGCGGCGGTGAGAGTAAACTTTTCTTTGTGGATGTGAGCCCATCTGCCTGTCACGCAGGACTTTATCTCGCTGCGTGCAAAGTATTTCACACTGTACTCTCCCTCTCTCTCTCTGCCTTTCGCTCACGAGCTCGTTCTACTCCATCTGCTTGCTGTCCATTGATCTGCCTACTCAGGCATCAGTCTGTTTAACATCTGCTACAAGTAGCTCAAGCTCAGGTAACTAGCTCTCCGCTCAACACCGCTTATTGATCTGTGTGTCCACCTGCGTTAACATCTGTTCCTCCATGTCTTTTGTCAAACAAACATCCACTTTTTACGTTCTCTCCCTTGGCGCTGACAACTCCTCTGCTGCCCATCCAAAGTTTTCCTCCTCAGATTATGCAAGAGAATGAACGGAAAAGGTCAAGCACCTGCTTGAAGGAGAGAGGAGGTAAACAGATTTTAAAAGCTATATATTTGGGTGAAGTGATAGATGTCTTTGTTTGGTAAGCAGATTATAATGTGGATGCAGTTGCAAAACGCAACTATTAAAAATTACAGCAGTCTGATTAGTCAAATTAATGTAGTCCACTAAAACAGAGAAAAAATAACCTCTTGACTACAAATTTGTATATACCGGCACTTGAGGAAAATCAAGAGTTTGAATATGAAATGAAACCAATTTGAATATGTGTGCATAAAAGCTAGCGAAAAATTATAACATGCTGTTGGAGCTTTTCCTCAAGTTTGTTTTTATTTAGAGATCAAAGACGTCATGCATATTTCACTCATCATTGAATTAATTTCAGTGTCATGGAAATAGGGAATTTCTATTCCAGTGTATCATTACAATATCCAGTGTAATCTATCCTTGTCTACAGTTTTCAATTAAATGATTCTCTTATGTACAATGTAGTGTGCACAGGTGTGTGTGCTATAAGTTGTTTGTGTGTGTGTGTGTGTGTATGAAAAAGAGAGGGCGAGAGAGGGAGAGAGAGTAATTCAGGCATGCGAGCGGAGCATCTTAAAATCTATTTAGAAATTTACCTTGGCAGGCATACACTGCCAATAGGAAACACTGTTGCAATTTTAATTTGCTCTTTTGTAATGACGGGGCGTAGGTTAGTTAATTTCAATTTCTGATTTCAAAAGCTATCAAATAGCGCTCAGATGAGAAATCAATTTTCTCAGCTGCTCGGGCTTTGTGGCAAAAAAGCCTTCTGCCATTGGAGGACAGACTATCACATGACCCAGCCAGGGATTAGTTCAGTAGGCCCATGTTGCAGCCACCTCAATTACAGCCTGCCTCTTGTAATTTACCTTTATAACATCTAATTCCCAGACAGAACTCATATTTAATTCATGAAAGCCTCCGCAAGAGTAATTGTAAAATAAATTGCCATAGAAAATATCAATTTGTGACTACAGTTTTTATTAGGTATGCTAGCGGCATTCAGCACTGTGTCATACTCCTTCATTTTGTGGTAAACAAAGAGAAGAGAAATGCAACCCTTATGCCAAGAATTGTTTTTGTTGAGAAGAAAATGATTTTAAACAGTGTACTTGAGTCACAATCATGAGGCCCGTTCTTCTTGTTTGGATACCTTGAGAGTAGATTGGTCATTTGTGCTGTTAGAGAATTGATTTGTCATCGTATAAATTGTAGCGTTCTTGAAGGATCAATGAAAACATGTTAATGCTTTGACAATGATGCAGGTTTATTCACAATGCAATCAAAATAAAAACTCTTTCTTCAACGGCCGAGCATTGGATTCAAAGCAGCCGATTATATAGGTTTCCTTGGCAAAAGCCTTTTAACAAAGTAGCTATTATGTAAATGGACGTTTGTTATTTATGCTTGAATGGTTTCATGACATGCTACTGTAATTTGAAGAAAGGAAAGTACTAAAAAAAAAGTTAGATCATTAACAAAGAAGAGTAAAAATTACAGCACATTTTATTAAAAGAAATCTCTTGAATTGTAAATAAAGACCTTGTTAATCTCATTCTATGCGGCAGATGTCTTTAAGCACGTGCATTACTAAACCTCAACTATCCTTAGGTTTTAGCAGCTTGCCTCCCCCATGTATAATTATTTGACTGTAAGGTTACTTCATATTGTTACCATGACAACTGTTTGGGTGAGGCCTCTTCCTCTTTCAACCTCAGCTGTCATCTCTTTACCTAAAAGCTTTGTAATTGCTCTCATTTGCATACTGCAATTAAGTGTGTTAGCTCACAGCAAGACAAATCAACCTCTCCTCTCAGATGTGTGGATAGTATAATTATATTATCATAGGACATCAAAAAACACATAATGTGAAGATTCCTAGTCAGTCATTCCTTCATTCCTTTATCCCTTAATTCATTCATTCATTTGTTCTGTCATCATGTATCCAATCATTTTTACATGTCTCTTTTATTCACCCATCATGCTAAATCATTTCATTAAAAGTCAGGAGTAAAATAACCAAATATATATAGTATACAGTAATAGTACAATTTTACAATTTAGGTGTTGCCTTTAAAAATACCAAATCTTCTTTAACTGGTAGAAATGACAATTTTTGTATTTTGCATTTTTAAACAAAATTAAAGAGATGAAATTTAAAACCATAACAAATATATTTCAGGCAATTAATGGCCTATTAAATATGATGTGTTGTGATAGTTGTTGTGATTGTAAGGCAGCAATATTTGAGTTGATCCACAAAAGACTCACTGATCTCATAAAACAGCAAAGCTGCTCATGAGACCCTGACATGCATGTCAGTTATAATATGCGATTATTATGGCAGTACATTTCAGCTAATATATAGATTTTTTTTTCTATGATTTCATGCATTTTAAAGGCAGTGTGTTACTGACAGGGATTACACATTGTGGTTTAAAAAGAAAATTTGAAGGATTTGGTAGTATTGCAGTTGGATCCCGAGTATAACACAATTATGAAACTTAATAAGTTGAATAAAAAAGCTAAATAAAAATAACTGCTAATGCTTGAGGATTTTAAGTAAACATTATCTTCAATAGCATAGTATTTAATTCTAAAATACAATTAAATGCTACAGAGAAAAAAAATAAAATCCTGTTATGAATTTAAAACATTGTATTTTATTTTGTAATTATTATTTTAAATTTTAAATTATTTTCAATAAATTAAATTGATCAGATAAAAAAAGAACAATACAAAAAAGGCTTTTAAACATTAGGAATATATCAAAAAAGAGAAAGAAAAATAATGTAGGTAGAAACAGAATTTTGATATCCATTTATAATTGTCTCCAGCATTGCCTGGATGTAAATAACTCTAGGCAATTGCTGAGATGTGATATTACTTTTTAATAATAGTGCAAGAAAGCACAGAGGCAGTCAGAGGTGAGGTGAGCTGGAATCCCCGGGCGACTGCCTCATTTGCAGTATACAGCACGACTGCCGAGGGAAGAGGTCACTGGAGCAGCTCTGGAACTCAGACAACAGGATTCATTTGCCTTTTGTTCAGGTTTCATTCGTATATTAAAACGGTACTGTATTTTCTCTTTATATACGGGCAGAGACAGAGCGAACGACATGAGCCACAATATCTTGACAACAAGCTTTTTTCTATTTAAAAGATGCTCTATAGATCGTATCGTTGTGATGATCTGGGGGTTCCCGCTGCCACTCTCTCTCTCTTTCAACAACTCACTTTTTGTCTTTGATTTTTCAAAGCAGCTGAGATGCATTGGCATCAAGCAGAATAAAATTTGGCTTGTGGTATACAGAAAACACATTAAATCAGTTATGATTTGTTTAGAACGGTTTTCGGTCTGTTTAATAAATAAAGATAATGATAAATAAATAGCAGATTTATGTATTTTGCAAGCAATTATACAATTGTCTTAATATCATTATGTATTTACATACATAGCACTTACAAATATATGATACAAAAATAGCAGAATTTGATATGATCATTCATCATGCTTGTAAAAACATGATGCATAAAACATAAGCCTCTAATTGATTAGCAAACGCAAGAAAATGTAAAAAATCTACAAACACAAATGACAGAAAATAATATGTGCTGTTCGCCTCTTCTCGCAAGCTCCATGTGTTTATCAAAAGCATCTGTTTGTGTAAATACACTGCACATTCAATCAGCGACTGATATTTCTTTAAATAAGCGATAACATGATATGATATGCATTGCAACATGTGCTATTAAGAAAATGTCTGCTAATCGAGCCGTGAAAAGACCTAAAGCTGCTTGTGTCAGTGTGACACAGAGAAAGATGTGTTAGCCCGGTCAGACAGGAGGTTGTTTGCCGAGAAGTCTCAGTAGAGCCTTGGAAACCAGCTCCCACGGTGAGGAGAGACAATGCAGTTTAAAACGGTGATTAAATAGGAAGGTTACAGGTCCTGGGCCAAACACATTGTTTTTCTTTGCCATAGACCCAGCGGGATTCTAATGAAGAGCTCTTGAACTGCCAGTCAGGCAAACTGTGACAGTGTTTTAGACAGGACAGTCATCTCTGGTCCTTGTTAGGAAACTCACACACGTTCAAATACACACACACACACACACCTATGTGGACAGGCAGCACACACAGACCCGCATATCTTCATCTATGTATGCACACACACACGCGCTCGCAAAACACACAGTCTTCTATTCAGCCATGTTCCTTCTCAAAATGAAGATGTCACTCATGTGACCTCACACAAATCAGCAGCTGTTCATTTCTGGCCTTCTCCAACTGGAACAAGACAAACCCACATAACGACAACACAAAATGAAAACTTGCAGGAAGAAAAACATCTAATATTTGCAATATTCGAAATTTGTGTGTCACAAGGGTCATATTCTGCTCCGATAGTTTTGTTTTGTTCTTGAAGCAAACATCTGGTATATCCATCTCACAAAACATATACCCCCATCAAAGCAGAACAAAGGAAAACAAACGGAAACAAATGCTTTGCTTCTATATACACAAGCGAGGTAATGCAACAAATGTTCAAGTATTTCTCCAGAGAAAAAGTTTAGTGGTCAAAGTCCCTAGTTATGATTTATAGAAATCGATAAGAAGATTTTTTTTAAAAAGATGCTTCACCTTAAAGTCTTTAAGAGAAATACAAGTAGACACAAATAACACAATTTAAAAACAAATTTGCAGGGCATACAGTAGCTCAGAATATTTGCTCTTTGTTAAATTTATATTATAACTATTTAGGTTCATAATAAAATATATAGTTTGAAAAGACACAAATATGACCACAGCTTAAGACATTGTTAAAAATCTCCTTTGAAATTCTAGTAGAGACATGTGTAAATCACTGAGGTTTTGAAAAATGTGAGAAGCCGGAGATTTATATACCCATTTGATCTCATTGCAGTCTAATAAAACATTTGAAATATTGAAAAGAACTCATTTGTGATTTATTTTAAATTTCTAAAGCATTCCAAAGCTACAAAAACAACTTCCTAAGCACGATTCACAAAGTATTTTGCACAAACAGTTAGTACAGAAAACTTGTAAATGTCAAAGGAATTCCAATCCGATAGCACAGATTTTTCTGTTAAACTTTTATTGGCTCTTTTCCCTTTAGATCATCCTTCAGGTATCAGAGGGTACGTTAACGGGGTATCTGACAGATGTACCAAAGACATCCTCCTGTCTCTCTCTCCAACTCCCCAGACAGCCTGGTCAAGCAAAAATGAGCCCCACATCAATTTTCATTTGTATTTATCCAGCCCGTGACCCTGGTCTTTTCACATTGCTGCAGAAGCCACAAATTACACCCATCATAACTCGCAGTCCGACTGCCCGGCGTTCCTGCTATCAGAAAATTAACATGCTTATGTATCAGCCAGGGGTTCACAGTGTCACAGCACAATTATACAGTCATGCTACCTGCCTGGCTGACGGGGTAGAGCCTGGGGCTTGGCACATGACACACACACATTCCTTAGCAGAGGTATGCTGGAGGGCTGTAGTGTCTATCACTGAGGCAGTCCAGATAACTTTGGTTTAGATAGCAGTGCTTAATGCAACACTATCAGACATCACAGGATGCTGCAATGTGCTTGAAGCAATGGCAATGCTCATGTAAGAGACAACATTCATGCGTGCTTATCACATTATTGAGGGAAGCATCAAAGAAAGAAAAGAAAACAGGGGAAAGAAGAGACAATCAATTTAATCAAAGATATGTTTTCAAATGTTTACTAATAAAGCTAAAACTGAGACACAAAATCCTACACAAAGTTCTGTGATCAGCACAACGTCTCATCTGTTATGGGCTTGCTTGCCACCCCATCATCTCCCACCCGGGGAAAAAAAAGGAGAAAGCTTCCGTGCTCGGTACCCCGGTGTGCTCCGAATGTCATGCCATTAGAGGCTGTGAAATGAGGTGCCACTCATGAGTGATTATGCTGCTGGGAGACGAGAACATATAGACCCTCACTGTCTGGAGCTGCTAGCGACTAAACACACACAAACACACACACACACTTTCATCTCATGCTGATACTGTTTCCTCTGACAACTTCACTGTAATCCTTTTCAGGGCAGCTTTAGGTTTAATGGAAAAGTTAAAGGCATGTGTGTATGTGCATGTGTGGGGGAAAAAAGGGTGTGTGTTTTGGGAGAAGATTAAATGCAAAGAGAAAAATCTCTAGGTTTGGATGCAGATGGATTTAATTGTTAAAGAAAATATGAGTGATAATATGCCTGCATATACAAATTGTGTGAGGTGTTTTAAAAACACCAAAACTATTTACAATTTCAAGATGTCCTGTTGGAAAATAAAAAAAAATATAAATTACAAAAAATATTTTAGTAAAATATTTTTCATAAAATTTAAATAATATAAAAAGCATTAGTTAAAATAAATATTTGATAAATAAATATTATATAAATAAATATTATAAAAAAAGGCTGAATAATATTTTATGTAATGTAAAAAACAAAATAATAAATTAAAAACCGAATTTTTTATATATTTGTATTATATTTAATGCCATTACTACTCAAATATGAAAGCACATCTTAAAAATGTTATAAATGTTTTTAAATGTTCAGTCAGCTTGTTTATTTTTTGTAAACTTGCTGCAAGTAAAATATATGGTAAAATATATGTGGGAATCTGAAAAATCTGAAGAATCACATTAAAACATTAATTTGGAATTATTTTTACAGTATAATAATATAAATTTATTATTCTTTTATGGACAAGAACTGTTTTGCAAAATTTTGCCGAACTGCTTTATTGCATTTAAAATATTATACTGTTCAGCAGGTTGTGATTCACACAATGTCTCTTTTCTCATCTCATTCTGGTCTTATCTTCCACTCACCAGTCGCACTGGAAACACTGATTCTGTTGCCCGGCACAAACAACGTGTTGTGTCTCCCTTTATCCCCGCAGAGGGAATACGCGCAACCCTCACACTCTATTGGGTATTGCAGTGTTTTGCAAAACATTGTAATGTTTCAGCACAATAACATATTGCAAGCTGCTATTGTCCATACAATCTGTGAGATCCATTTCCTCGCAATGCGCTTATTACTCGGATCGCGAGGTATGAACTTGGCATGACTTACAACGTAATTTGCAGTCTACGCTGTACCGAGCGCATCTTCTTGCTCCCCTATGTTCTAGTTCCCCTGACAAAGTCAATAGGGGGCATTTCTCATCTGTCCGAAAGACAAACAGCAGAATACTAATTAGATCTATATTTGTCACCACTGCAAACACTTGTCTGCACACTCCCATTGGTTTCTTTGTCCTCTGAGGTTGTAACTAGTTGCGGCATGCTTTGCTCACCCGAACTGACCGTCATTCAGAGTGACCAGAGGTTACTATTTTGCTCTGTGTTTTGTATATTTGTGCGTGTGGGTAAATCTTCCACCGGCTCCAGAGAGCAGGAGCAGACCCTATGCTGACTGCCTAACCCAGAGGGGAGGCAGCAGGGCTTGCTGAGTGGAGTTCTGCACAATCTGGGGGCCAGATGGCTGCAGGCTTTGGGCAGGTAGTGAAGGCAGAGAGTCTGTGAGTGAAGTAGTCAGGCAGAGCAGATTCCCTCAGCTCATCCTAATACCCTCTTATGCCACAGCCGTGGGCAAAGGCCACAGACAGGCCAGAGGCCCCTAACTGAGACTCCATTCACTCGGTTTGTCTCTCATCAGCTCACTCTTACTTTTTTACTCTCTCTCTCGCTCTCTCTCGCTCTCTTTAATAAATCGATATGAGCAACAAGAACTAACACACAAACTCACATTTATCTAATAAGAGTAGCAATAAGTAAATTTACATTTTTAAATAAACATACAAAAGGCAACTACTTCGAAATATTGATTGACTTTTGAATCCTGGAGAAGAATAAAAGCAGGGTAATGCTTTACTATATATTTGAAGACAATAATGATAAGTATAATAACATCAAATAAAATACAATAACGTAATGCATAATATATAAAACACAATAATATGTGATACAGTCTGTGAAAAAAAAAGTCATTTTTTGTGATTTTTCTGTTTTGCGCAAAAAATCATTAGTGATTTATAAAGAATATTCTGTGAAAATTTAACATTAATATATTTAATATTGACTCAGTAAGGTCATGACAAAGATCGAAATAATAGTGAAATTAATAGGTAAAATCAAACTTTGATGCTTGTTATATCAGGATCAGATTTTTAGACTTCAGCCTGGTTTTCACAGACAGGGTCACGTATAATATATAACAGAATGTTATTTTTAAACGTTACCCAGCATAACACTATGCATGCTACATCATGTTATGTTTCCTAAACAACTTACATACTCTTTAACTGCATAAAAAAATAAACCATGTTTTTAAACTTGCATCTAAATAACTGTAATTTTGTATTTCAGATTGCTAGGCCGCACAGAGATAAGCACAATGACTGAGAGCGAAACTTGTGTAAAAATCAAATTTACTGGAAGCATTATCCCTCCCAAAGGCATGATTTACATGAAAGCAAATGGATGCATCACGGGTTCTAATAGAATATTTTGCCTTTGGCTCGGCTCACGTGTGTATGTTTATATGCTGGTGCTTCCCTGTACCACCTGGGCTTTAATCGGCATGACTGGCAGGGAGACTCCGGCAGGATGTGCTCAGCGAGGTGAGACTGGCGCCGCCCTTCCGCGCTCTCTAGCCTCCTTCTCCCTGCTCTCCCTCCTCGCATTATATAAAGAGTGGCAGCAGGCAGAGTGTCAGACTGCCCCCAGAGATGACACCTGTCACAGAGGGGAGCGCTGCTAATCTACAAGCCTCATTTTGTTTGAACTTTCTGTCACCTCACTGTCAAATCCTCATCTTCTCAGTCACTGCCAGCGTCCCTCCCCTCTGCCTCTCTCTATTGCTCTGGCAACCAACCCCCCCACCACCCGTCACCCCCAGTCTTTATCGCCCGGGCTACCGGCGGTCAGACCGACATCACCCCGCGTAGATGCAGTCGCCCACCCGGCGCACACACAAATGCACGCACCAATCAGCACTGATGCACACGGAACGGACGCCATCATATATGCACAGGGCTGTGTATTACATGCGTCGGGATAGATTTCTATTTTTGTTGACGTTTTTTGTGCACATGTCTCGTTCGGCGTTGATGGGGTCACGATTGTCCTGTCACTCACAATGAGAAAGCGTCAATGCACAGAATCCTAATTTCAGAGGATTGGGATGCACGGGCAACGTCAGCAAGACGCATGCTGTACTAAATACGTGCAATTTTACCATGCTGAACTTTTTCCAGTGTACACAACTCATTATAGCGGTTTACTGGTAAAACTCACACTAAACGTGATAAAAAAAATCATAACCGATTTTGTTAAAGTTGGCAGTCTGTATGGCGATCATCCTAATGCACTCACATTAAAAAGACTGAAGTGCCCCGCTAGAGTGTGCATACTGCGAGATAAAGCCCCATTCATGACGGCAAAAGCTAGTGTGCAATCGTGTTAAAGAGTGTGAATGACCGTGCTCTGAGGCCGAAGTCTCAGTGGGACAACCCTCTCCACCCCCTGCACAAATATCTGTTTTGTTCCTTTTGCGTCCAGCCCGTATTATAATTATAATGTAATTCATTATGTCTCCGCAGCACATGGCACAAAGCGAGACTACTCCCCCAAAGTCCCTCCTCGCTGTTCTCGCTGACCCAACACGTCGTACTTCACCCTACAGCTCCTACTTCCCAGGCATAAATGCGGCCTCACACCCCCAACGAATCATGCGTCCCTCCTTGTGTTGATTAAGATATCAACACTCCGGGTGACAGCTGCGCGCAGACCCATCTCCTAAGGCACACTTTGAGGTCCGTGCGGCGGGCAGGTGCCCTGTGGACGCCCTCGGCTCTTTTAGGGTGTAGAGTCAAAGCAACTGTAAAACACTAGGGAACAAGAAAGAAAAAGTGAACCAGAACATTTTAAAAGATAGAACGCTAGTTTGGAAAAGTCTGTATTGGTAGGATTTCATCACTTACAATGTTGTCTGTTGCACAGCAAAAATTTTGGGGAAAAAATGCATATCATACTAGGGTCCAGTTTGGGCTCCAGTCAACATATTCAAAAGCCTCCATTAAGAGGAATTATCTTTTCGAGACGCATGATTGTGTCCCAAAATTACTTTCTTTTGGAATGTGTTGGGCTTAATTAAATCCTTTTTCTGAAAAGGATGCTGCATTTTCGACAATGGTGAGGCCGTTTCCCATTGAACATAATGGTTCTGAGGTTAAATTGAAGGTTGTGTGAATTCTGAAGAGAGCAGCTTTTGCTGTACCCAGGAGGTGCATTCATATTCAAATGGTAAAAGATGGACATGGACTAAAATACATGTATGTTGTGCCATAGAAATATCATAACATAATAAACAAAATTCAAGGAAAAATAAGAAACAGCAGCATATAGTCATTCAGTGTATTGGTCTGTCCATTCACTGAAGGACAAAGTAAAACACATCAAGTCACTTATTTATTTAAAAAGATATAGTCACTGATTTATGGTTTACGGTAGATGATGATTGATGTCTCAAACAGACATGTAAGAAAGCGCAGCAATACACACAAAATTAGCCTTTGGGTCTTTGCATCTCTCTCTTTTACACACACTTAAATTCAAAAAAGCCATTACCTAGGATCACAGCTTACCATAGCACTATTTAAACTGAAATCAGTGTGGGCCGTATAACACGTAACAACTTGCCTTAGCAGCATAATAAGCCTAAGATTGAAGCAATGACTTATGGGAGATTCAGAGACCACGCGTCCCTTCTGCAGTGGGACACCCAACATCAATCCGCCACTGCACCTGCCCAATTAACACCTCGCCTGGCAATCGTTCGGAGGGCATGGGGCTGACTCCCTTGGCACCCGCTACCTGTCTCAGCTCCTCTCAACACGTGCCCACCTTCAATATGGAATTAACAGTGCAACTCACCCCACTCGGACGCAGCACGCCTCAGATTAAACCTGTGCGGGTCTGAGATATGCCAGCCCTTCCGAATGAAGGTTCCTGGGGGTTAAGATGCAGAGTACAGAGGGGGCCAGTGGCAGCTATTGTGTCGCCGTTCTTTTAATAATAATTAAACTCCAATATGAATAAGTTCTTAACTAGAAGCCCCATCCTAATTCCACTTCGAATGAACACCTGATAAGAGAATAATTTTGATGGCCACCTGGGTCCTTTAGCATATCACACTTGATAAAACCTTAATAAATGTAATAAGTTGTTGGGGCTTAGCAAGGGGCCTTTGTGTGACAGGGAAGCGCTTTTCCCTCTCGCTTCAATTGAATATGGTACATTTCCATAAACACAAAGATGGTGCATTTTATCAATGAGGATCCAGCTGAAATCCTATAACAGAATCATAATTTCTATGACACACAAAAAAGCTTTTAAGGTTTTATTAATTATAGACAGGGCATTGTGTTCATATCAGTGGCTAGATGTAGTTTCACTTTTAATAGACATCTTCCCTTTAAACAAGAGGAGGACAAAGATTCAGGAGAGAATTTATACTAGAGCCAATAGAAATAAATAATTTACACATATCAATCGCTTTGGAATTTGAACAACAATGTGTATGGACCCCTTAAGCAAACTAAAAGTCATATTATTAAATCATATTATAATACATATTTTTAAGTAAAATACACAAACTCCTAAGTCTAGTGAGTATTTATGACTGAAAATAATCACTTTAATAATCAAATAATCACTGAAAACAAGCACTTTTCATAAATATTATACAATTCTGGTACAGTTTGAAGTGTGGCAGAAAGACACGTAATCTCAATTAATTTGATAAATCTTACAAATATTGACTGTATTAGCTAGGCTTAGCCATTCAACCCTGTTACCCAAAATTTTATAAGAAAAATGATCAAACAAATATTTTTCTTCAGTTTACATGAAAAACTGTATTCAGTTTGCTTCAGATTCTTTTTTATTGCTAGACAAAATAATATAAATCATGGTTTTATAAATTTTCTTTTTGGTAACAGGGTTGTAGAAATGCAAATCTCACAATAAAAAAGCTTATAAATTGATTGACCTCTTGAGGTTTACTGACCATTTAAAGTAAAATAACCATGAGAAAGTGCCAATAACACTCACACCATCATCATTCTTGAAAATCTATCGAATGTTGAAAGATGGTCAGTGCATCAATGCTCCATGTAATCTTTACTAGTATGACCCCGCTGGGTGCCTGATCATATGAGACTCGAAAACCTCAAGGATTTAATACATCAGAACTTCGAACATCTCATGATTACCAAGCCATAAAATATTTCTTTTTAAAAAACAAAAATAAATGCATCTACTTGTGTACTTAAATCAAAACATGCCATTATTTTTTTGATACATGGTAAATAAGCATCTTTTGTTATATTTTTTTTAATAAAGCACTTTTAATAAATGCTCTAATCAAATGTTTAACTGGAAAACCAGCATATATTTTGATGGTGAAATGATTCAATCATATTTTACTTTGGGTTTGACATCATTAATATATCTACTTTCCATAGATATTATGAAGTGAGAATCTGACACATGCATCTCTGCTGGAAGACATCATCTCTAAATTCAATTTCTAACAACACTAAATAGGCAGGTGAACAGCGGTCAATTACAATCTGTGATCATCTACATTCATAATTCATTTCAGGCACATTATAACAGTTTTTCAATTTAGTGCTTTTTATGAGTTGTAGCAGCAATTAGACGAAGCAGCTGATAAACTGAAGTACAGCAGCTTAGCGACTGGCGACTTAAATTTGATTTAAACCTGTCAAAACAATCTGTCAGTCACACTAGTTGCATCAGCTTTCTATCTGTAAACTTCCATCATCTGATCAACTAACACAAATCAGAATAACTATATTACAGGTTTAGAGCAATAAATGCATTTAAAAGAAATGCAGAAGTGTTTACATGACCAAAAAATAATAATATCTATTAATTGTGTTGCTATATCAGTTTACATGAAGCTTATGCCATGAGCATGAAACTAACCTGGAATTAAAAAAATAAATTGAAATTACTAAATTGAAAAGTAAATTTTAAAAAAGGAGACTTAACACTCATGAAATAACAAATGTTATACTTTGGAAATTATGTTTAGGCTAAAGAAAACTAATAAATAAATCAAACTTTTTTATATTAAAATTATAAAATAAAATTACTATTATTTTATTAACCAGCTTCTTGAGGTCTCACGCTGGGATGCTTTTTAAATAGCATTGAGGGAGATCCCAGGGCTTTTATTGTCTGCTTTTTCTTTATTATTCAGTCAAAGTCATCCACTTCTAGAACATTAAATGATGTAATAAAATTACAGTCTAATGAAAGAAATGAACATGTGGACAAAATCATACTTTTGCCTACAAAAATAATTTAGAGTCAAGTGACCCTAGACTTCTAAACGATTTACCATGCGTGAAGAATTTAATACTTGTGAGAATAATATTTTGCTTTGCAAGAAGTTCATCCTAAAATAGTATTTTCTAAAGAAAATGCATGTGCACACCTCTGACACATTCTGAGGCGCAGAGCACTTGAGGCACAGGTCACATTTACCCATGTGGAATAACAAAGAAGTGTACAGTAGCCATGTTTCTGCTGGTTAAATCTGTTGCACACACACTGTGCTCTGTTCAGACTTGATTGACAGGAACACATAGTGAGCTATTAGCTGATTATAAGTACAGGCTAATCCCACATTTGTCAGTTTCCAGCTGATGTCTGTTTATGGAAAAATGAGGCCCAACTCTCGCCTTCTTTTTCTAAAACAAGTGGACCGCAATCTCTCGCACACCTGTAACACGAGCGAACACAAGCCACACGCTGGCGTCCGCTCTCTCATGCCCCACGACACACAGATCGAATAAAGCCATCATGTATTTATTAGAGGATGGGTTTGGCACAGCGTGACAGCCTTTAAACATGGCTGTCTGTTAAATATTCCCACAAACAGCACACAAGAACTTAGAGTCATTCATACTCGCCACACAAAAGACCTCTCGTGCACTTCTTTTTATGAGATGTTTTTCCAGTTCAAATAAGAATATTACATGGAAAGAAAACCATTACTGTATACAAACAGGATGTGAACCATTTCCTTGACATGTGAGGTTTGTTTGAATATGTGATTAGGTTTTACTATATCACTTCATATTAATGGGTATGAAACATTTAAACCCTGTCATATGTGTTGACCCTGTTTATTTGTCAGAGAGCTGAGTGCTAGCCTTGGAAGTTTCACCTTTACATATTCTTTCATTGAAGGAGTTGTAAGGAAAGAAATTAGTGTTGCTTTTATTTGTGACTTTTGCTGTTTAGAATCATTATGTGTTTTTATTCCAAACCCCTAAGTATTCTGACTGAATCTTGGTCTACTTCTGTCACCATTTATGAACTGAATGTCCAGATTTAAAATGTACGAAAGGATTTTCAACATGCATTAGACGACCTGTTATTAAACTGCCATAAAAGAGAAAAGAAAGCAAAACGTTTCACCAATACATTGATTAAATTTTTTACTTTGTAGTTAAAGTTGTAATATATCCATGCATAAAACTAAGTAAAAGTGAAAATAAGATTATTTGCTGTTTTTTCTTTAATCTAGAATAGCTTATTATTTTTGCAGAGAGGTGTTTCGGCCTACTGGGACCACTTAAAAGTTTATGCAGAGCACCGGCCAAGTAACACAAAAAAGCCTTGAAGTATACACACATAGCGCCTTTTCTCTGAGCCTCTCAGGCCCAGCCAGGGGGAGTGTTGTTGGTTTATGAGAGGGAAAATAGCCCAAGCTTCAGCAAAAGTGAAACGGGATTAAGGCCTTTGTGCGACACACAATGGTTGGGGGAATTAGCAATAGTTGTAGGCACTTAGAGGGGCTCTCACACTGAAGCTTATCCCAGATTTTGCACAATAATCATTTGAATATCAACAGTGTTTTGCAACTACAGCGCTAATGTATAAACTTCTCTCTTTTACGTTAGCCCAAATCCCCCAGCTAATGGTGCAAATGAACTCGTTGCAAACTCTTGTCCAAATACTCAAAATATCTGTTTTTATTACTTGATTTATTTTACTCATATTTAAAATGGTTACGAAACAGTTTTTTGCGGTTTTGTTTTTATAATCTTCTTATATCTTATAATTTGCTTTTTATCTTCCGTCTCTTGTTCTTGTCTTTCCACCTTTTTTTTCCCATTTTAAACTAATTATAAACTTTCTGCAGGTTGTCAATACTGTTCCAAATTTTTTCTTTTTTGGCTTATGGATAATAAATCATTAGGTTGGTGTGTGGAAAGTAGCAGTGGGACATAGTGTGGAGTCTGTTGGCATCTGCTTATCTGCCTCATTAGACTGTCTTTTACGGGGGCTGGGAGGGAGGCAGCCACTGCTGTTAGCAGGGAGCTCACAGAGGGGAGTAATCCTGCACTGCTACCTCACTACAATCACACTGCCATGCCTGGAGGAGTGCGATGGTTTCAGTTTTTTTGAGAGAAGGGGCGAGAGACCTAGAGAGTGTTATAGAGAGAGAGAGAGGGAGAGAGCAAAAAAGAGCCGGGGGGAAAAGCGAGGGAGGGAGGGATAGAGAAAAAAGTATTGTCTATATCACAAAACATTGAGTGAGATCAGCGGACTTGTCAAGAGGCCTTGGCTTGAATATGAATGATGAGAGAAGAGCAGGGTGGTCCGGGTGGCTCGGGCGGAGGCGGGCAAGAGAATAAGCCCAACTGTCCCTGCCAGCGTCACAGCAGGCAAATCAAACACAGTTGAGACACCTCGGCTCAAACCCTCTGATGACAAAATAAGAGAGGAATGCAGCAGAATTTCACAGAAAGCTGTGTTCACAGCTCCTCGTATCGTCCGCTGTGGTGATAATGACGTTGAGGAAAGTAAAAAAAGTAAAAAAAAAAAGTTTGCAAACTGCAACATGGTTTTTGTCAGTTGTTACTTATAGCATGTAGCAAAGCGACAAGTAGCCAGCGAAATTATCTTTCTGTCCAGTGAAATAGCTGGGTCAGCTACAAGTGAGACGTGTTTTTTGCCTCACTTTAAATGAAGACATTAAGCTGTGAAACACCCCCCCAACACAACCCTCACCCCCCGGCCTTCCCCAATCCCTACAGACTTGTTCAATTCACTAGAGTGTCTGCATAGTTCCCTCATTCAACTGGATACAATGATGCGCGAGATGAATAAAGTTATCTCTGGGGTGAATAGGATGTTGCTGAAGGGAGAAGACAGGGAGGACCCAGCGGGGGCCTGAAAAAAAGCCCAGTTCGAGGGGCAGATCTGAGGGGTCGGGACCCAGCTGCCTGGCCGGGTGAAAGGGACACCAGCGGGCTGGACAGGCCCAAGGAAACAACAAAACAAATCCCCTTCCAATAAAGACATCCCACGCTGGACTTAGCCGAGTCCCGCTGCAAAAGTTGCTGATCACTCACATTTCACACATTGAAAGTTTGCTCTTTAGACCGAGCGCTATACATCAGATCCAATTTAACTGGCAGTTTAACTCGCAGTCAGCTAGTTTTTCCCTCCACTTTTCGAAGGGGGGACGTAGCCACACTAGTCCTAGTTAATCTGATGAAAACAACAGGGCTACAAAGGTAGGAGCTGTTTCAAATTCTGTTTCTTGTGGCATTTGGATACCTTTGGTTGTTTAGTGGTTGTTGTCAGCATTCTGGCAATTTGTAACTTTTTTTGTATTAAGATGCATAATTCAATGTTTTGGATCAATAAATATTTTGTCAGGTGTACTCTCAATTTTTTCATTATTTGGGAGAAAAATAAAGTTTTGAAAGTTGTAATGGATCGCCTGCATTGTTGATAAAAATGGTTTTGTGATCCATTTTATCCTTAACGCCTGCAGTTGTTTATTTATGTTTGAAAAATTCCTAGACCTACAGAATATACTGTATCTCCTATTGGTTAAAAAGCACATCAATTGAAGGGGTCACGTCTTTTCTGGGGTTACACCATTTCCTTGATGGCACTGAATTGCTCTAAGTTGGAATTTGCAGGGGGTAAGTAGGATGATAATCAGGCCATATTATAAGGAATTGATGGTTCATTTTCCCTGTCAGCAGTAGCACTGCCTCACCCAAAGATGTGCCGACCTGTGCAGATGGGGTTCAAAGCCAATTTCCATGTTAAAAACTCCACACGCTCCAAAAATCCCCTCTGAGTGAGGGCTTGCTGATAGGAGCATGTGACTGCGCTATCTGTTCTAGCCTGCATCTATGTCAGCCACTACTCAGAAACCCGCCACCCCGGAGTCTGTGAGTCTGCATGATAAAACGCTGTAATAGTGCAGATATTTTATGCATACGTGGCAAAGGAGTAAATTAGCAGGTAATATTTTTTGCATTTGCGTCGGACTGTCAGATCAGAAAGACACGCCACTGGCTCATGCGCATTGCTTGAGCAATAGACTAGAGCTGTCTCAAGATTTTTTTCTTATTACATCTCATTTATTTCTCTTCTGTTTTAACTGCCCACATCAAATATGAGCCAGGAGTCCTCTCGCAGTGATCCTGCTGCCAGAAAATCAGCTTCTTCTCATTCATCATCTCCAACATTAAAACCCAATTGCCTCCAGGCTGCTATATTTTCATGTGTGCAGTTTAGACGCAGAACAAAACCAGAAAAAAAAGAATAAAGGCTCCGCACAGACGCCGCAAATTGTTTGATAAGTTATGAGATGAACTCGTATGAACTGCTAAAAGAAATGATAGTGCCAAGTTACGCTGCCTGTATCCTGAGGACAGGACAATCTTGCTTTTTATCCTCCTGTCTGCCAGATCATTTGTTTTCCTGTGATTGAGGGACAATATTTTAAAGCTAAGCTCTGTATGTAATTATCCAAAACCCAGATTTCACTAATTTCCATATTGTGTTAGGGCTCCTATCTTAATTGCAATCACACATTCCTGCAGGAAAAAAAAAACAGGACCAGAAATCTTTTTTCATACTTTGTCAAGATTATTAATATCAGAGAGAGACTGGCATAATGGTGTCAGTGCAAAGGAAAGTGGGGCTCCTGTTAGTCTTCTCAAGCCCTACAGAAGATATTTTAGGAAGATAGCATTGTCCCAAAGCAGACGAAAGTTTGTCTGTGTGTACCGCAATGCTCTGCCATTCTTACCGGGTAATGAGATAGCCATGTGATGACTTATTAAATAGAGCAAACCTGCTGCTTGGCTTTTTCTCATTACCTTTTCGCTCTTTTTTTTTTGAGCCCATCTCATGATCAGCCCTTGGAGCCAATGAGACTGGCGACAAAGCTCCCACCACGCAATTCTCTTTCCCAGCTGCTTTCATCAGTCGATTTGGTGGCGAAATATGAAGCCGATTTTATCTCGCTTTATAAATTCACAAAAGGCCCCCAGAGTGGCCCTGTGGACGACACGCCGCATCCCAACCATGTGGCATCGCTATCAGTGATCCCCTGCAATTGATAACGCCACCTCTCCCATTTAATGATTTGACAGGCATCAGACGCCAGTCCAGCAGCCACGCTGGGTTTTTTTAATATACTTTTCTTCATGTCACTGGCTGTTTACACAGAGTGGGTCAAAAGAAAGAAGGTATCTGCTCTATCTCCCCCTCTGAATGTGAGATTTATATTAAAACTGGGCTTTGATGCAGCTGCTCTCATGCCATGTGATGCTATTCTTGAGAGTGGGGAAAATATTTGACCATGAATTTTAGGTAAAGGCAACTGTTGTGCTCCTTACCCCTACTAAACAAATTTAAATATCATTAGTAAAAGAGTCGAAGAAATTTTTTTTGCAAAATAAATGAAGAGAAATTGCACGGCACAACTGCAATTACCGTGTCAAAAACACTTATTTTAAAATGTTTAATTTAAGTGCCTATTAGAACAATTACAATATCATATTATATACAATCCTTTTTTGAGCATAAGATGGAAGAAAAAATGAAAACTGATGTTAGAAATAATACATATAATTATCCTACATGCAAACACATTAAATTCTCTGTCACTTATTTAGTATTCCTATCCAGAATTATACAATATAAATACAATAATGTATAAAGTTATAATGTTCTGTAATTTAAAGATAATGCACATGTAGGTGGTGTGTTTTTATTATAATGAGATATGAGGTAGATTACTGTTTTCACAGAAATCTTTGCCTCTAATATTCCATTCCATATATAATTGTATTCCCTTTAAACTTTTTCTATACTTCACAGAGTAAATTTACTTTTGATGTGAACATTTTTCAGAAATTGAAACTCAGGAGAATGGCAAAATACACTATAATAAATCATGACAAAATATTCTCATAGGAAGAATTGGCTCTGGAAACAATTATCAATAATGTAAAAGCTTACAAAATTGATACGGACCAACCATTTAAAATTCATTTCATTTTGGACACTTAGGTAATAAGAATTTTTTACATTTGCACAACAAAGTCTTCAGGACACTAATAAATCTTTCATTACCTAATATCTGATGTATTATTTATTGGTATTAAATTTTTCATGTTTTGGCTTACTGATCCTGAGGTAAAAAGAAGGAGTGAAATGTGTGGAAAAAAATGCAGGAAGTTACACAGCAATGGTTAATTTTTAACTGTAAAAATACAGTATTTTTATTGTATTTATTATTATTGCATGAAAATATTATTAATATTAATAATAATATCAATAATAACAATCATCAGTGGATTAGGAGGAGGTGGATTATTGAGTTGTATGAGTGAACACATGGCTGTGCAAATTAACTTTTCTCCTCCTGTGCTTTCTAGTAAAAGCCAGGCAGCCTCCCCCTGGGGAAGGAAGTCAGCAAGCTCCTTTTCTGCACACTCTCTGGTTCACAGGGCTCCAGTTTGATCAGCCTTCCATGTAAGCATTCTACTCTTGATAATCATTAAAAAGTTTGATGTTTTATTTTACAAGTCCATGTCACAATTCTTTTATCAAAATATGAAAACTGTGAACACTTTACACACTATTTGTATATGTATATATATATATAAAGCACCTACATTTTAAATAATAATTGTCATCATCACAAATCTGTTTCCAATGTGTTTGTCCTAAATAACTAATTTAGCTGCAAAACAGCTTCATCTATTTTGTCTAATCATTATTCTTCCCTATCATATATCTAAATACAGATCTTCATTTTATAAGTGACAGCTTATTACCTCTGAACACATGCTGATAAATTTAATTCCAATGAGTTAGCTTCAATTTTCTATCCTATTACCAGCTAATATTGCACCATGAGGGATAACAATGAGCTTACAAAAAATCTGTTCAAAGGCAAAATAAAACTATGCATTTGTTATATATTTTTTATTAATATTATGATCATTATTATTATTATTATTATTTGAACAATTATTACATAAGAAGATTTTTGTTTTTAATTTAATTTTTTCCCCAATTTAGTGCTATGCTCAGTGAGCATACTTTTTGCTATATACCTTTCAAATACAATCCTGTAATTGTTATTTTAATTTAATAATTAGCTAGAATCAACTAAGAAAAAATGGTACAATAAACACCTGAGGGAGAAATTCCAAGAGAACAAATGAACTAATGTGAATGAGCATTTGAAACAAAAAATAGCAAATAATGCATTTTCACGTTATACTTTAAATTTAGTTTAACAATATTATTAAATTTGTAAATTTATTTTCACAATACAATGCCTTCGTAAAGGTTTTCACATACAACAGCCTCTCATGAAAAAAAAAATGCTCTCGTGAGCAGCCACTCTCTGTGCTCCATGACAAAAGACACAAGAGAAGTTGTTCAAAGAACAGAAATGCAACTGAAACGCATGCCATCAGAAGAGAAAATATTATTGTGCTTTAAGTTTTAACTATAATGGCACACAATGCCGTGCAAAACTAATAAGCCTCCTTTAGCATATACCCCCCACGAAAGCTGCATTTAGAGCACTGTTGGGTCTCTTATTTGCCAAAAATAAATAAAGGCGCTGCTTACTCTTCTTTTTTGCTTTGATGTTGCCCTGAATAGCACTCAATTAACAATGTGGCTAATGAGCCTATTAAGGATGAAAGACTTCTCAACAGGTATGAGAGGAGGATGCTGTTCTTGGAGTCTAGGAGCACACTGCTCAGTGCAGCAGGAGATGCACACTGGCCCTTTACAGAGGCTCTAGAAGCAAAGCCCTTGTGCTAATATCAAACAGAGAGAGGAATTATAGACGTCTTTCCTCAGCACACTTCAATGACAGAGTAAAATAATCTTATATCCAGGCAAATATGAGTTGAAGTTACAGGATTTATACATTTATCTTGCGTGCGGGAGACCGGCGTCATATGTTTGACAACATAATAAAATTATTTGATCTTGTTGAAAATAAAAAAAATATTTGTGGGGACTCTAACTCGACAAACGACTAAATCAGATTGCATTGATTTATATGTTTTTTTCGTAGCTCATATATCAAACAAGGAAATTTGATGACTGATTTTGAATATTAAATACAAAATTCGTTTATTCAAGTGATGGGAAACCAGCGATCAGTTCATCATTATAGCCTGCTATATTTGTTCTTTGCATACACGCTTTTCTCTGGCTTTGACAATAAAAGATATTTTCACTTTCTACAAATAAGCATAGATTACTACGCTGTAATTTAAAAAAAATGACCGTGTTTATGCGTAACCAATGTATTTATCCAGCCTGGATCTAACGACACAAATAGCAAACGAATACGGTCTCCCGTGCGCAGCTAGAAAATATTGATTTTTTTTTACAAAGCTCAAAGAAATAAGCAAATACTCATGTATTTCCTTCATTTCTTTGATGAGGGTAACACTTTCAGAAATATCACAACATATAAAACTGTATGTCCCTTATAAATTTAAGGCTTGTTTAATTATAGCACAAATCACAATGTTTTTTTGCAGATTAACTATCATTTGTTTACCACAGTTTTCCTACAAATATCATAGTTAAACTAGTGTTATTGTAGTGAAACTGTAATACATTTTTGGTTTTACCACAAATAAAACAAAAATCTATAGGTAATATATTTAAATCATGTTTAATTTTCGTAAGTTGTTAACGAAGCTTTAACTAAATTAATTAAAAATAAATCTGCTTACCATCAGCGCGGATCCTCCAAAGACAATGCTGGAATATTAAGTGTTTAGATATTAAAAATATTTGACATTTCAATTCGATTTATTGGCGTTAACGTTGAAGAATTACATATTCAATCATTTACCTTTTCTGTTTTAGATTTTGAGTCCTAACCACATGTTGAACATATTTTAAGATAACTGGGTACAATATAGTTTTAAAGCCTAAAATCAAGAGCATTAGAAATAATTCGCCATTTTTCATGTGAAGTTTCTAGAGTTATTATTTGTTTATATATTTTTCTCATGAAGACCTTTGACTACAGCCACACAGCACCACCCGTAATGAATCAGGTTCACGAGATTTTAAAAGATACCTTACGCTTCTACTCTTTATCTGGTAACATCCAAAGATTATGTTACAGCCTTAACATTTATATTGAAAAAGCAGGAAAATGTTATAACGTGCAATCAAATCAAATTATAAGGATATTAGCAGACTAATTACATTTTTATCTGCCCGTGAATAAGATGATGCTGTGCCAAACATTGTGTGGTGACAAATGGACTGATGCAAAGGATGGGGCCAATGTCTGACCGAATGGGGGGCCCAGTAAACTGATTATGAAAATGTGCAGGGCAACACTCTGTTTTAAACTCCCAACCTCAGCACTTCAGTTTGAACACATCTCGTTCGAATGCTTTTCCACCATGGTGAAACTACAGGCGTTCTTCTGGATGCTTTCCAGCTTTTGTTGTGCTGATGTGCTCTACTCCTCAATTATTAACTGAATTTATTGTATTTTTAAATGTTTTGAGGCAAGGTTACAATTTCCCACCAGAGTTGCATTCTTTTCTGACTGAATAGATATTTTTAGCATAGTTTGCAAATATATTTAATTGCTTCCTCAGATCGTTTTAACTTAAGGGTGTGTTAATTTACAGCCATATTCTGTTTAGTCCATGTAATGGAATTTATTTTTATTTTTAGTGGGCAATATTAAAAAATGACTGTATTAGGTCTACACGTTTTGACTGATATGCTGTGCATTACACACACATCCACCAGCATGCAATTTTCTGTTTCAGCCTACCACTTACTGTACATTATTATGTTCCCTGGATTCTGAAAAGACTAAATGTAAAATGTACAAGAGAAAACCAGATAGCACCATTTTCTTTCAAAATAAGTACACCCATTTAACAAAGCAAATTATATGGAATTCACTGTCCTTCCCCTGCAAACACAGAGAAGCTAATAAATAAATAAATAAGCTGTGCGGTTGTGGAACGAAGTTATTGAGATGTTAAACCTGCGTGTCCAAGGAAGTTTCAGAATGTTATCTGTAGCTTCAGCTCAAGAATGGCTCGAGGTGTTTGGACTGTGAATCTGCCTAAAGCCGCCAGTGCGGACATACATGGCATATGCTAAATACAGATAAGAGTTTTATTTAATAGATCTAGTGAAAAGACCCGTCCACATGGCTCAATGAATGTGCTTTGAATGTGCATGATAAGTTGGCTTAAGCTGAATGAAGTATCCAGTGCAACACAGAGTTGCTGTTTGAGCTTGTGACAAACTTGCTGTTTAGTTAAGCCTGCATCCAGGGGAGGGATTAGAGGAAAGCCATCAGGATCAGCCTCTGTCTCCAAAAAATTCTCATCAGAAGTAATTGCATACTCCCAAACACGGCCAAATCAGCTACTTAAAGAACAGCAATAATAATGAATGTCTGTCCTTTCATAAGATAGCTGTACTATGGTTGACTGCTTATGACATACGGGTGGTTTCTGTGATCTGTAACCTGCAGTGTGAAATAGATTCTTACCTAGAACTTCTTTTTCAAATTTGTATATGAACCACATTAGAAGATATACTTATTTTCATGAAATATCTAACATGCGAAATGTCATGATATAAATTAGTATGCTGTATTCTATCACACTGAAAAGATATTTTGGACTTTAAAATTCAATTTCAAAATCAAATGATAATATTTGTTGGAAATAAAAGGTAGTTTCTCTAATAGGAGTGGTTTCTCTTTTTAAACTGCTATAGAGTACAGAGGTGATGAGAAGGGCAGCTAAGCCTTTTTAAGCTCCTCAAACCTCTTAGGGTTCTGAAGCTTGTGTAGCTATAACAAGAAAGACTAAGAAATTGCTCTTCATACCATAAAATGGCTGCTTTTTAATTGTTGAATTCTTGTTCGACTATACACTGTACTATTGTCTCCAATTCTACCTGAACATCAGATGGTCAGTCAATGATCAAACAAAACCGTATGCCTCATGGTTGTAACTTGGTTGTTCTTTACTTTTTTCCCTAAAGAAACAAAATATTATACATTTTGTTTATGTTAAACAATGCCATAAACTCAAATTCATGTATTATTTTTTTGATTCCTCCCTCTGGGATTTTATAAACATTTCTGTCTCATAAAGCTTATAAACTTCCAGCTACCAGAACTTTCCATTAATCAGGCCAAATTGGCTCTAAGGTATACACATATCTGGGGGTGTTGAGAGCCATATCTCTGAAGCAATGCTGCCGAATTTCTGGCATATGAGCCGTCTTGTCAAATCAGCCTGTCTCAGCTTAGCTTCTTTAAAGTCACACTATTTCAAATGGAGCCCAAATAAAAAAGGAAAGAGTAGTCTGATTTGCAGGACGCCTCGGGCAGTGGGTTTGAGGAGAGCATGATAAGGAGGGGATGGGCGCCCGTACTGATCCATTTCTAAAAGATGACACTGCGAGCGGTTCTTGGTGGAGCTGTTATTTCATGTTTTTTGGACACAGGCACACTGTTCCCTTTGAAGTCACTGTCACTCATGGGAAAGCAGTGAAGGTGATGCACTAGGGCAACATGGCTTCTTGCATAAATCTTCATTCCAGTTTACCAGAGGGTCTGGACAACCTGGCTAGTGCATATGTCAAAGCAGATAGTGGCAACATCTGGTAACAGACAATGAGATATCAGAGGTTTCAACCTGATTAAAGGGCTTCGGAAACATTTGCAGTCCATCCTTTTAGTTCCAGAAGCAATATTCTCTCTCTCTATCACTCACTCCTCGCTCTCTCTTTTTCTCGGTTTGTCTGCATTAATGCCAAAACTCCTTTTGAATTTTTTGAAGAAATGCTTTTCCTCCAAATAATAATTCTCTAATTATAATTCACTAAAAACCATACTATTATTTAAACATCATTCTACTCACAAAACAACAACATTAAAACAAATATTAAACATTTAACACTAAAACCAAAAAGACATCTGATTATCTTCATTTAGATTTAATCAATATTCCACAGAATTATACTATATTGTAAAAAAAACAAAATCTTTTTTTACATTTAAAATAAAAAATAAAGAGATTGTGAAATACCTTTATTTAGATTCAGCAGACATTTGCAGTCAAGTAACTGCTCATGGATCTGGGCCGTGGCCTCTGACTTCACTCTCTGCGGTTAATGAGCTTCAGTGACTCTCCTCATCACGCATGCATGAAGCCTGTTAAAACTGACTTTCAGAATATACAGCACACATCTGTTTGCATTAAAATCCAATTGCAGCTCTGAGAACTGAGATAGTAATCAAAAATCAAAAATGATGCCCCACATCCAATCCTCAAAATCATTTTCTTTGGCTTCCTTTTACTTTATAACACAAAAACTCTTAACACAGCAGCTGCTTATTGCTACCAAATCCATCTGGCTACTCTAAATATTTAACTTTATTAAACTGCAGTAAATTATGAATTATATTAAAGAAAAATGTGCCATTTTATGTTTCAAGTTGTTCTACTTCATAAATAGCCTCTCCATCCCTTTTCAAGATCATCTTTACATCTACTGAAATTATCATCCGTTTGCTGTCGTGACTGAGGTAATGTTTGTTTAAATGGGCCAATTATTGACTCCTCATAAACCTCAGATATTAAAAGGCAGAGGAGTAAAATCCCTTCCTAAAGTAATTTATTCAGTAATATGGAGATACGTGCTGTGCTTGGAAAATATGTCAGAGGGGCATCTCTTTCACGCCCCCACCTTCTAATAAGACAGTTCGGCTGGCCTCAACTGTAATATATTTTACCAATAAAGCAGCAGCAAAGCCCGGGTGGCCTTTTGACCAAGGCTGAGCGCTCGGATAGCAGCAGGCAGTCACTGCTAACTAGGCCGTCTCCCCTCTCTAATATTAGCTACCTGTCCCCTTAGCTCCGCTCGACATGGAGAAGGGCTTAGCGCTCGATATTTTCCTCTGGGTTCTGCCAAGATGCAACACCCCTGCTTTAATCTTGTGTTTGACGTTAAGCTCTGTGTCAGTGAAAAAGCCAGACTGAACTTCAACCTTAGGGTGGTGCTGTCATACAAAGATGATGTGGCTGGGGAGTGGCAGCGCCTGGTCCGTCCTTGACCCGACTATTGGCCAGTCGAAGCCTTTCCCCTGCCCTTTTCTAACCAGGCCAACGCACTGACAGGTGAAAATTTAGCACTGAGGGCTCATAGCTAGGCCTCCCTTGTTCTGCCTGTTTCCGGCATAGTGCTGCAGACAAAGCGCCACTGCGATTTTCACTTGAATGGGAGAGGACAAATCCCCCCAAAAACGACTAGACTTTGACAGCTATTGACCTTCGATCTCTGTCACGCACTTGTCATCTACGGGATTATGGACAGTGATGTCTCTATTTCAATTCAAATTTGCAACTTTGAATAAGACGTCACAATTTTACGGCATATAGTCGCCTTTGTTAATGAAAGTGTCACATGTGAACTATAAGAACAGAGGCGGAATGCAGACAAAGATAGTGTGGGGGGAATAAAGCTTCATTATGGTACAGATGTCTCTATTTGACAAGCGGCTGAGAAGCGCGAGTGGGTCTCTCTATTAAAATATGAAGAGGATAATTGTTTTAAATGAACAAAATTAATATCAGCACTTTCATTTTGCGTAATGGCACTAATAAGAGAAGTACAGTGCTTGATTCACGAACATGCACGTACACATGGCAAAAGCAACACTATTCTAACATTGCATAAGAAAAGATAACTTTACAGGTTCATAAACAGGGTACTATGGCGAGTGAGACTTCATCACAAAGGCAAGCTTTCCTACTCTATAACCTCACACACAAACACACACTTTGCCTCTTCTCCTTCATAATTTAGTCCACAGCCCACCTGACTGTTGCCGGAAAACCAATTGTTCGCCATAGCATCAATGTCAGTCTATTACTCTGTTGGCGTGTAATGACAGCCTGTCCTTTTGGCACAGATTATAGTGCTCTGTCTCAAAGCAGCAAAGTGTGGAGTTTCCCTGACCTGCACAGGGACGAGAGTAAACACCCTCATTTAGCCACCAAAACAGAATACATTTCACTGATTAGGGAGTCATTTTCTGTCAAACTAATCACAGAGCGCTTGGTGCCGGCATCAGGAAAAGAGTGCATTATTGATCTACTCAGCTGAAGCACATTGTTACAGAATGCGTGTGTGTGGGGGGATCTTTACGGGTGGCAGAAAAGGGGTCGGTCTTTGCGAGCAAACATCACAACAAATGCGGGTTATATAAAGTCTATTTACCACACCAGATGTAAATATGCAGGGGTTTTTTCAAGCTCTAGCACACTACAAAGATAAAGAGGGAAGAAAAAGTGCTTTTGCTATGCACAGGAGACATAATACATCATTATAAAGCATATGATCGGAGGCAGCGGGCGGGCGTTCGGGAGTCATTACCGAGGCCGGGTCCGCTCCATTTGCCATGGCGCATACGTGAAGCCTTTGTGGAGGTAGTACATGAAGGTAATCTACCATTTCAGGCATGACTTCCACTGCACTGAAGACAAACCTGTGAGCTTTTTTGTCATTAACAGGGTGACGGGTCTACCTGAAAGAAAGCATTTTCCTTTCTTTCATTCGTGGTGTACAGATATTGATTGTAATGGGAGCAAATTTCTCCCTGTCATTACCGTGCTGACCAATATCAAAAGACGAAAATGGCGCATTTAAGAGTCCCCTGCATAGCAACCGCAGATAAAGCGCATTGTCCTGACCCTCATTAAACACAGCCAAACGGCAAGTTGCAAGAGCCTTTGATCAGCCATTTGAGCTCGTCTGAAAACTGCATGTTCACGACCACAAAGTATCTCTCTGAACTGACTAATTGAATAGAGTTGGCCGATTCTATTATGCCGTAATAAAGCAGTCGGCATATTTCCACAGGTTGACCCTAATCATTGGAATGTGCAGTTGATTTAATTACCTCCAGTGAAGTAACCAAAAATATGGCGGAGATCAAGTGAATTATGGCCCCTTTCTGATATTGTTCTCTATACTTATAGAAGAAGGTGACATGAGACTTCAGTCAAAACAAAAACCAGAAGCTACTAATGAGACTTGTTAGTGATGCTAATTTATGTAAATGTTATTAATTACAGACACCTATCTTTCATCTGTGCCATTTGGCGGAAAAGTAATTAAAACCAACAATGAGAATCCCAGCAGTGGAAAAGCAAACATGATCAAAAGAGTGCAGGAGAAACGGAGAAAGCGCCTCTTCCTGAACTATGCATTGCCACGGGCAACTGAGGCCTCATTACAGTCAGAGACATTCGGTTGATCACCAGTTAACCTGATTTGCTTATTCGCTTTTATTGTCATACAAGCCCGGCACCTCACCGCCATCCCCTCTATGATTGACAGAGCTTGCTGGCAATCTGGCTCTCTGTTTCGCCACAAGGTTATAAAGGCCCCCATATGATCAGTTACAGTATTATGTCACCAAACAACTTCAAAATCGCCCCATGTTGGGCGGAAAGCCACGGCTGTCTTTGTAGCCCTGCAGAAGGGCCCTTTGATAGAAACAAGGGCAGGAATTGTGGCATGTATCATGTGAGCAGAGGTAGAGCGCTGGAAACAGATACGGAAAGATCAATAGTCCTCTCTGCTGTGCCAGCCCTCAGGATATTGACCCAGTCTCCATGGAGGACCTTCCATTTTAAAGAGTTCACTGAAGATAAGAGCTACTAAGAGAAGAAGCCCTTTAGTACTTTCTGTAGCTTGCCTATGACCGTGATTTCCTCAGGACCTCCGAGGTATTATTGGCACCAACAGATTTAATACAAAAAAAAAATCAGGGCCGGATCAAATATACACAAGGTGGAATAGATCTATAGGGCAGAGCAAATAGATTAAAATGTCTTAACATTTTGTGGATTAGATAAAACAACCAGTTTTTTAATCCTGCAAGATAGGCTACTGTTTCAACATTTATATTGACATAAAGCTCTTTTAAGTGGGTGATCTGTAACATTCGAAGGTTTACGGTGGTGACCTCTCACTGGAAAATTCTCCGTTTTATTTTCACAATACCAATTTTGAGGATCTTGTTAGTGTTGTTCTGCGTCCAGGTGTATAGAGTATTACACACTTGTTTTGTTCTTTCGCAAAGTGACAGCACTTTTTTCCTTTTGTTTCACATAATTATACTGTAAATTGCTGTTAATCACTGTTCTACTTGAATAATGTAGAGCAGGAATAGGCATGTGAGGAAAGACTCTGGAATACAATACAGAAAATGAAACATGAAATGAATGGGATCCACCTTCCTGGCCCTTTCTCTCACACTGTAATTTGTGTCATTTAATGGAGAAAATCATTGTGATTTTGTGTGATAATATGAGATGGAGAACGGAAAGAATTAAGAGTAAAATGTGTTTTTATCATGAAACATAAAAAAAGACTACAAATATTCAGTTAATTACACCTTATTTTCCTCTCTTTTAACACGTTTTTCCATCCAATTAGAACTTTCGTGTTATTCCTCAGGAACAGGCAAAACTGGGGATTAAGACTGTCTTAATGCTAAAATGTATTAATAAAAATAATCCAATACATTTAATTTTTCAAAAGGTAGAGAATCTGTAAAAAGCAAGAGAATGCTTACGATTAATTTACAACAATTACTCACAATGGTAAAAAACTAAATTAACAATAAAATCCGTTACTGCATTTGTATACAACTACCAACCAAGAGCAACAGCATCATTAAGGAAAAAGGATCAAATTTTACTCCATTCCCAAACGCTCGGTTCCTAAAGCATTTCAAAAGGAAATGCCTTTAATAAACATAAATGTGTTATAATTTAATGTTTTCCAATAAAAATAGTCAAAAGAGCTGACCCCTAAGAAGGTAACTAATCTAATTCAGCCAATATCAACCAAATTTAATTCACACTTGAATTCCCAGATGCTAAAGATGAGCAATGTTTTTCTACCTTTAATGCCCCTAGTGCAATAATATTATAGCTGTATATTAATGGTTAGCAGTGTACATGTTTTTTTTTAAATAATAATAAAAAATAATAATTCAAATTAATTTTCAAAAGGTAAATATCTCATAGAAATATGAAAAATGCATTGCTAAAAATCAATTCCAAAGAAAATTCCTAGACATGTATCATATATGCATCAAATATGTAAAAGGTAATTAGAATTAAGAAAATAAAACAGAACTACTCCAGTGAAAAAACGAGGGGTAAGGGCTGTGTTTAAAATGGGAGATTAGCCACTCATCACAATATTATCCTCTGCCTGCGATGAAAGCAAGACTTAGGCATGGGTCGATAAGGTTTGACGGCATTTCCAATTCATTTTCCTCAGCTCTGGAAGCCAGACTCAAATCTAACCATTGATCGCACTGTTAATCCATAACCAAGCTCAATCCATCCCCATAGAATGTACCATAAAATAAAACTGATAATAGGCAAAGGAACTCTTGACTTCCCAAATAACTGGAGAAGAGTTAAGCACAGATTAGGCTTTGGTTCATTTAATATACACTTGCGTATCTCACTAAAAGCACTCAGGATTGACACGGCCTTGATTTACCATGCTGCACTGTTGATTATAATAGTAAGTGCTTTGTTTGTAGAGGCTGAAATATTCCTGAAAATTCTGTAATTTTAAATGTCATCAAAAAACATTGTGTAGCACTAACGTGGCAAATATTCTATCCTCTGCCATTTTCACAATCATTTAAAAATGTAAAACGGTTAAAAACCTGTATAAAACAGCATGCTATTTACTCTTCTCTGCTTTTCTTTTTCAGCTGAGTGACCCCTTCTGAAATCTAGCAACGACCCCTGACCATAAGTTTTTTTCTACAGTTCAATTACCAGCAACAACTTTCCTGATCACTGCAAATGTCAGGCAGGTGGTCACACCGTGAATGATGGCATGACACGCATCTTAAATCTGTGAAATGCTTTCAAAACTATGCTGTTGTCATTAAAACATAAAATGTGATTATGCTGAATTTTGAAATATTTCTGATTTCAAATAAGTAACTTTAATTATAAAGAGTTTTTTGAATAAGTGTAAAAAAAGTTTTTTTTTTTAATAAATGTAAAAAGATTACAGACTATTTTTATGTCAAAATAATTCAGTATATTTGTTTCTAAAATGTTTTTTCCCAAAAATATATTTTGAACAATATTGTGCATGTATCCAGAAAGTGCAATGAATAAAAATAACCTGACCATGTCCATTTCTTTCTTTTCACCCTTGGATTAATAGGAACTTAATAAACATCTGATTCAAGGACACACATTTTATCACAAAAAGAGGTTAGAGGGCTTTGTCTAAAGACATTTTTTCTTCCAACAAGAAACATGTTTCAGCAGCCCCTGACAAACGTATGATTGATCCTTGAAAATGACCCAATCCAAACAGAGAAGCTGATAATGGTTTGAAAAGATGGCTCTATTATGGGATAGTATTTCATGTTGTGGAGAAATTGCTCCTAATGAGCCTTGTTCTAAAGGCCTGCAGGCCTGCCATCCCTCCCCTTACTCTCCACACCTCCAGGGGTTAGTGTCTGTGCGTCAGGCCCCCATTGTTGCCTGCCGACGGATAATGTCCTTATTAATTGTACCTCTTTGTAAGGTGTCAGCTGCAGCCTTCGATTGAGACGGATGGGTCCTCTGGAGTCTGCTCTCTGGCCCTCTACTGCTAGCCTATCTTTAGACAGTACACAGGTGCACCATTTCTCATCTCGTGGCTCGGCACTTGCCCAAGGCACTCACTGAAATATGACCAAAATTGTATAAGAGAAAAACACTAGAAAGAGAAATACTGAAGGTTTGGGATTTGTAAAGGTCAGTGTGGACAAGCTGAATACATTTCTTCTGTAAACAACAAATATAGTGTAATGAACAATACAAAGTCTGAAGGCAAATTTAAATTTAAAAAATCTAATTAAAATTAAAAACTAAGATGGCATTTTTGGTAAATGTTCATGTAGAAAAAGGTTTATAACTTTAAAGTTAGTAACTTAAATGTATAGTACATTAGTTTTGAGACTGTAAAATGAAAACTATTTTTCTTTATCTTTTAAAGGTACACAAAATGTACAATGTGTAACAAAACATCTTTACCTGCCAAAATCAACCTCATCACCTCCAAAACATCAGTTTTTAGATTTTAAAATAATTATTTTATGTGGCAGAGTCAAACAAGTTTGTATAACTTGCAAAACCATCATGATTGGTATTCTAAAAGTAACATGCACAACAATGTAATGGATTATCAAGCAAATATGTATTAAAATTATAATTTAACAACTACAATTATACTTATTTGTTCTCTTTTTGCCTTGTTTTCTGTCAAGTTATAAATTCTATTTAAATGTTTGTAAAGATGACTTTAAAAACTGAACAGCAAATTGGAAATAAAATTGTGAAGCCTTTGACCTAAACTAACTAACTAAATAAATAATCAACCAGTTATGCTTTTGATTAATGTCTGTGACTGGAACCCAAAGTACTGATGTGGGAAGGCTGGAGGGGTTCACAGAGGTGATCAGGTCTATCAGTGTGGTCCAGATTTTTCATAATTACCTCTCCTGCTTATCTTGGAGGAAGTGCTTCAATAATATATGGGGCACAGCTACAGTGGGACTTTCACAACAAATGCCCTGTCCCATGGCAGCATGCCATAAGCCTATGTCACTTACCTGGCCCATTTATCTCTGTAATGATGCTCACCTGGACCGCATGCCTGAAAGTAATTTAGTCATTAGTTTCAGCGCAGTTAGTTACTGTTGAAAGTCGGCTGTGAAAGCCCACGTGTCCCTCAATAGTTACTGTAATCATAACCATTTACTCTTAAACAAAAGCAGGTCAGTGATTAAACGCAGGCTCCAGGCGCACAGACAGACATGAGCACTGACATGCGCACTGCGTACAGCTGGTTTCTTTCATCCTGCATAATACTGCGTAAGAAATAAGCAGACAAGGTAGACGTTGTCCTTCATTGGTCTAACGTTGGTTTTAAATGTTCGTTTTTAAATAAGATGTGTAAGCGTTTAAAATTACGTCAAATAGTGTCGTTTTATGATCATCTGTTTTCATCAAATAATAGATCTCTTCTACAGATTTGCGCTTACATCGATCGTTAAGTCTGCAGCAGTGAGAACATTAAAAATAATATCATTAGTTAATCGCTTTAAGTATAGAAAATGAACAGTATGACAATAATGCTCAAAAAACGTTTAAAGTGACATTACCTGCATGAAGGTACGTGGTGAGAACCTCGCGTACGTAATACGTGTCTTCCGGTCACCAGACGTTGGCTTCATGTTAAAAGGTGTTTGTTTATAAAAATGTAAAGATTTCAACTTTGCTCGTTGTTATAACAAAGTCGAATTAAAGATTATAATTTAAATTCAAATTTAGTATTTTATGTGTTTATTTTATTATTCTGTCTTTGTCCAATAGACATATTTTAAAATATAAAATGATACCATAAAATGTAATGATCGTGTTAATAAACACATAAAAATATATGATAGTTTAAGCTAAGTGTGAAATAATCATTTCCACATTTGGTATGACACTAATCACCAATCAAAAAATGTTAAGGTCACTTGGTCTTGACATAATTTGCACCCTTTTTCACGTAAACAAGGTAGTTTTGTTGTGCATCATTTCTGATTAATTTTAAAAATGTAATTTAATTGTATATAAATTGCATTCATTTAAATTAGAAAATAATGTGATTGTAAAAAAATAGTGATTTTATTTGACAAAAGATATAAATAAAATTTCTAACACAAAATGCTATAACATTTTAAAGATAACATCATTGTTAAAATATTAATGATGATTTTTTTAAATAACAAAACCAGAATTTGCCTGTAATGTATTTATGTCCTTTTGTGGACATTGTTGTGGACTAATTAAACTAACAAGAGAGTAAAAAACATGTGCTTTATTTTCTGAAAGCCACATGGGTCAATAGTGTCCATTTTAAAGAAACAGCCTTATCAGAAAACATGACACAAACACATAACTATAGCTATGTTATATGAATAGCTATAATATGATGATGGATTAAATCATTTTTGGTACAATGAAGTCTCCGATTATGTAGTTATTAAACTATGAGTGCCTATGAGAGAGAGTTAAAATTGTAAAAAACTACATTTTTTAGATCAGTTTCTTTTTACTAACAGGTCAGTAACATTCTGTGGCCTTTTAGACAACAATAAGGGTATCTTGGTTGGATAAGACTAATAAAGTTATTTCCCCATCACTAAATAAACCTTCTTCTGCAGATGGCCATATTATTTTAATATGTAGCTTTGAGACGGGTGGTAGTAACTTGCTAGAAATGAAATATCTTTTTCATTGATTATTTTGGTTTGTTGAGAAAACATAGTTAATTAAGTGGATTGAAGCCTCTATGAAATCACCAGCATTAACATCAAATCCTTTCCTCCTCATTAAAGGCAACACAGTCAATTTAATTAATGCATATTAATCCCCACTGATGCTCATTTCAGCTTTGGAAAAAAGGATCCATGGCAGGGCTAGTTTGACTTCAGATCACTTTGTTTCAATCATGCAAGTATGATTGCAGCCTGAATTTGTGGGCATCACATAGATGGGCCTCCATTTGAAACATTCTGCAGCATTTTGTGTGATCTTTCCATGAGCTAATTAAAGGAGATTAATCACAGCTTTAGAGAGCATGCACACTGGTCCACAGCCTCTAAGTACTGTGACGTGTCAGTGATTTATGTCTGCATTAAAGGGATAGTTTTACCCCAAAATGAAAATTCTATAATTCTGAATCATCTCTAATAAATCTGGTTTACAAATTATTTAAAGCTATAATGTGTCTTTAGAATACTTTCAACATATGGACTTTTGATACCTTTATTGTGCATTATCTGTGCTTTGTGAGCTTGATAACACCATACTTATTCATGGTTATTATATTAAAAATATTACACAAAATATTCCTTAAAATTCATGAATGAGATGAGGGTAAATAAATTATAACAAAATGTACAATTTAAATAAGTTTTAAATTAAACCTATACTAGGTATGATTATGTTCAAAAGTAATGTAAATAAACCACATTCTTCAATGCTTTAAAACTTTCCTCAGGTCCATGCATTCAAATTCCTTTGAATAGCATTCTGCAAGCAATGTTCACCTTTCAAATATTTGTATAATTTCAAGCTGCTTGCTATGTCAAGCTTTTCCTTTTCCTTTGACTGGCTATGTCAGAGGTTATCCACAATGCCCTTGGCTGTGTTTTTAGACAGTAACGCTCTTTCTCTCTTGCCAACACATTACTCCCATTGGTGATAGTGAAAAGCAAACAGTTGCTGCCAGTGGTCAAACATGACCCAGGCTCTTTTTCATGGACATCGATATGCAGCAACTCAACATAAGTGGCAAATTTTGTACTCTCTTGTGTTTTTATCTCACTGATAGGAAGTCTGTTAATGATCAACAAAACATTGGCGCCTGGAATTGAAAATGAAAAGAGAGTTGCCCCCAAATGCACCCTTCATAGTATTTCTGCCTTCTGGTTTGTGACATAGCAGTCAGTCTGTTTTAACGAATGATAAGCAAAAGAATGAAAAGTGAATATTTTGTTCTTCAGTCAATAATGTAAATGCAAAATAAATGTTGGCCTATGTCTACATAAACAACAAAAAAACATGTTAAAAAAATTGGACAAAAGCATTTAATTCTTCTGCGTGTCTGAACAGGAGTGAACCAATTCATTTAACCTTGTGTATAGTTTGTGTACATTTTGACATAAAATAAAACAAGATTTTATTTCCTATCAGACATCTCACTAAAACTATAAAGTCCTGAAATGTAGCCTTGCATTTTAATGCAACGTTAACATTTAAAAACACCAATGCTCACAACAAAAATGAAAATAAAAAATAACAGAATCCCTAATGTAAATTGTTGCAAATGTTAGCGCCTTCCATTTCACTTACTATGTGATTATTGCTGATCTCTACTATTATCATTAGCTGCCTGAGGCAGGTGTCAGTACAAACATGACCCCTGTTTAACATTAGCTTCTTACAGACCATTATGTGCTGTGGTCACTGAGAGTTTCACTACAGATGTAGCTTCACAACTCTCTTAACAATCTCTCACACAAACCCAGTTTGCTTAACAGAAGTGTGGCAGCACAGGCATGGATGAAATGGGAAATAAGGCATGAAGCAAGAAGGGAGGGGAGCATCCAGCTTCAGATTCCATTAAGAAAGGTGCTGCACTTTTTCTAAGTGTCAATTGTTTTTGTGTCTCCTGAAGTATAGATGATGTTTGAATTCAAAGTATTAAATCCTGAGCCTGCTGTGTTAAATTATGGTCTGTGAGCCACAGGGTGGGGGTAATCAATGGAAATACTCACTGGCAGTGTGTGATGTGTGTGCCCCTAGCAGCAGGGACGCTGTGCCCCCCGTTCTGTCCCCTCAGCAGGTTAAATAAATATGACAGTGTAAGTGAATGCACTAGATTATATGATATCATTGTAGAATCAGGCAATGCTATTACAGTCCCTTGCCCACTGTGAGCGCTACTGACGGCACTAGCTTCAAATGATCCCCCTCCGTACACATACACACCCCAAAATACCGATAGATAAAAGAAAAACATAGCTCTGTAAATTGAAAATATGAATTACTGTGATCATGGACGATTGATCTGAAAAAGATACGCAGAGTGTGACTATATATTTTATTTTCTGGTTTGCCTCCAGCCTGGATTGTCAAATCATGTGGAACTGTGCAGCAAAGGATCTGTGTGTTGTCTGATGTTTGCTGTTTAATAACAAAGAAATAAAACACACATATGAGTCATGTACAACACAACATTAAATAAATTATAAAAAAATTAATTAGTGCTATAGGTGATGTATATATATTTTACAGAGGATTTAAAAAAAAAATGCTTATATGAAAGTGTATTTTTTACAGAAATGTTACAAAAAATATTGCAGATTACAGATACAATACAAAACACAGAAAAATACAAAAGATATTTTACCCTCCACCATGAAAATAATATATATTCTTTACAGTTAAATAAAGCAAAATAATCCTTTTCAAAAACACAATAATATTATTTCCCTCTGCCACTACAGCTCACCAAACAATATTTTCAAGGCAAACATCAACATTTCTATTTTTGCATTGCTACACATCAGTTTTTAAATCTGCTCAATACACGTACCTATTTCTAGCCTTTTAATACTCAATTCTATCATTACAGGATGATTTGACTCTGGAGAACTGATTTGAAGATTCGGGCCGATAATTCCTTTCATAGCAGGAGTGATGTATGATGAGATTGATGAAACGTCATACTGGAAAGAGGCAGATGCAGAGAGAACAGCTGTGGAAAGATAGGTCTCTGCCGCAGATAAAGGTTGATGAATGGATGTGCTATTTTCAGGTTGACCTGGTGAAATGACAAAGCTCAATTAGCTGGCTCTTGAATGTGGGTGAGCCGCTGGTGAGCTGGCCATATAGTAACCCCAGAGCTCTGATCCACTGCTGGTATTGATTAAGCCACTCTCTCAGCCAGCAAAAGGTATCAAACGAAGCATGTGTGAAAGGCATTATCAGTGACCACTTCAGATAACCTGATACAACCCGATACAGCCTTCTCAAAAGGTTGTAACCCCTCTGGCCCTCTGGCTGTCATTATTTTACAAGCACTCTCGCTGTTTCTCTATTTTTCTCTCTCAATTTCTCTAGGTCTTTTTTTGACCCGCCCCATCTCCACATTCAGTCTCTCTTTTTTTCACTGCATGTATATATTTTCAGTGTTTTCAATAGTCTTATTCAGCCATACATAGATCACTGATATCTATAGCTAATGTGATGTTGAACCTCAAAGGCAAACATGTGAAATTGCTATTGGCCTTTCCGTTTTTCAGATCCAACCTTCTCCATTGTCAGCTGTCTTCAGTCATCTCTGGGGCCTTGTTGGTTTGCTGGAAGGTTTAGCAGGTAGATGTGGTGTTGCTTGTTTGTGGAGAAACAAGTGTCAGAGGTAACCCTTGAACCTCCGTTCTGAAGACTGATGTAACAAAGCCCAGCGGAGATCGTGCAGAGATAGAGAAAGACACAGAGAGAGGAGATAGAGAGAGAGAGAGAAAATGTTGCTGGCCTGAGGGCAGACACATATACATAGCTTGTTAGTATGTTTGTGTCAATGCAAGGTAATCAGCAATTTAATGTTAATTGCTTCTGATGTCTATGACTAAATGGGTAAACAGCATGGCTTATAGGGATAATATTTATCACTCATTTTGATGAATGTAAAAGTATTGTTTACATTGATATTTGAAAGAAAGAAAGAAAGAAAGAAGATTAGACACTAGCTAAGCATGTCACCGGATGAGATGTCTTCAGACGTCTATTATATTTGTAGCATTTATTTTAGCTGTTGCTGATCTCAGTATTTCATATGGAAATGGCATCTCTGCCCAGAGAGAAAAATTCTATTTATTTGAATGTCTATGGCTTAAGCGCATTACGCATTCATACAATTCAGAACTGACTACGAGGCAGACATCCACTCTCGGTCCATATACGGGTAATTATATGAATACTCTGCATACTCCCCCTTTTTTCTGCTCTGATATGATCTAATAACATGCCACAAATTATTGCATGCCTGCCTAAGCCTGGCACATGTCTGATTGCTTGGATACATTAATGTGCCTTCATAGAGCTTTTAGAGAGCTTGAAGAGATGCAATTTGAGAATGTAATGGGAGTGGGTGCTTTTAGCCTTGGACATGTCGCTTACTGGGGCTTAGGGGCTAGCTGACATTTGGAGGCATGTGTTCATTGTGAAAGCTTTATATGCTGCTCGCCTAATGTGCGGTATGCACGTATTGTAAATTTCCCATGCACACACTATTCCAACATTAAAAACCAACAGTGAAATATCACAAAAGCGTGTTTTCTTACCGTCCGTCAGAGGGGCTCATCATCTTCTTTTTCAACTGTGCCGGTCTCTTTTCTCTGGTTAGAGAATGGTCTGAAAGGGAAGGCTTGATGCCAGGTATTGGTGACACGGCAAGGGGAATTTGCTGCCTTTGCCACAAAAGATTTGGGAAGCCGCATTTGCATAAGGTCAGAGCCTGCCTCCCGATGGAAGTTGTGCAGCATCTCCCGTCTCTTAGCAACCCTCTTGCTCTCTTGGTCCTTGCGTTAAATTGACTGGTCTTCTCCTTTTCTTCCTTTTCAGCGAGAGGCTCACAATAAAATGCCACCCTCCAACCTATGTCTGTCACCCAGAAGGTCACCATTCTTTTTTCTCCCTCCCCACTCATTCTCTTTACAGCGCTTTCATCTCCAATTAAATGATGGGACGAATATTTGTTTGGTGGTCATGGATAAGGAAAAATCTTAATCCATTTAAAAAATATGCCTATCTTTGCTAATTATGAATAATAAAGGCATACAGAAAGGAATTCAACAGCTAAAAACATTGTCACTCAAAAATTCTGAATTTTTATTATAAAGTAAGGAGAGAGAAACCGTAAACATTATAAAATCTACAATTAAAAAACGAGTGCAGCAGATGAGGAAAAGGAACAGATTTATGATGTAAAAGAATAGTGGAATTGGGTGTGTGGACTGAAATTGGTTGCCCTATCTATATTGGTGGTGGGAGGGCTTGAAAAGATCCAGATGCTGAGAAGTCGTGTTAATAGAGGGTCAAAATTGGACAATAGTATCCATCACTGCTTTCAAAGCTGCCTCTGTTATCCAGACCAATTTCTGATGGCTCTATCAAACAGAATCGGAGGGATGATTCAATTACTATGGTTTAGGCATTCTGGCAGCACACCATCATTTTGACTATGCTCACCTCCACTTACAAACACTCCCTCTCTAGTCTATATCTTAGCCTGTCTTGAAGAATCTTTGCTGTAGTGATCAGTATAAAATATCTGATAAGGTAGTATAACCTGGCAAATAAAGAGTTAATGCCAAGAAATAAACATAAGGAGGCAATCTACAACGACAGATTAAAACCAGACGAGCTATGATTATAATTATGATAATATGGTGATGTTGATAACGGAGATGATGATGATGATAATGATGGTAAGGATAATTATGATTTATATAATGAAGACATACATGTTTTCTTGTGAAATTAAAAAAAGTTATTTTAAAAAACCGTTGCAATTTCTTCGCTCCATTATAAATAACGTTGTGACGTTTCTCGGGCATGCAATCTTTGCCGGACCCAAAACCGGCGTCAAGCATCTCACAAACACAGACACAAACTGACCCTGTCTGTGTCAATAAACCCATCAAAAATATTTTTTATTTTATTTTAAACTTACCAGCTCATTTAACATATACTATATTGGATAACAAATAGCTATAAACGTATTAATATCAATATTTATATTACAAATTATTGTAAATAATCGATATCACTACTATATAAGCAGGTCCACACAAGCTAGAATAACGGGATCTATAGACGACACATTTCAAAGCATGGGCCACTTACGTATATTTTATTATTATTATTATTATTATTATTATTATTATTATTATTATTATGGAATCTTCTATAATAATTTCTGTTTATTAATTTACAGTTAATTTTTAATTTTAATTTTTGTCCGGTTAGTAAATGCGGCTAACTAGCAGGCTAAAATCTAAAACCCGGAAACAGTTAATACAAAACATTATGTTCGTTTGTAAAATGTGCTACATTATTTAGACAAAAGGTTTTGGTTTTTGCATATCTTAAAATCAATGAAACATTTACCCATTCCTCTTTTATATGTTGTTATTGTGTAACATACAGCACACTAGGCTATAACTTGCAATAGAATTCACAAAGATGGCGAAATGATAAGAAGGCGCACTCAGTCATGCTGGCAGAGGTTGAGGGCAGTCTGAACTGATGCCAGCGAGAAGGGAAGCATTAGTGTTCCTCTCTTGTACTTAAAGGTGCTGTAAATGTCCCCGAACAGCTGTTAGCCACAGTGTTACACCTGTGAAGTTTGCTCATGTGAAAGCTGCTGGAAGGAGGGCGGCAAGCAGCCTGAAGTCAGAACAGTGACCCCTTCAAATTTTAATTAACTGCGAGCAGATGCACTAAAGACAAAGGTTCAATAAAGGACAAATTGGGAAGCATGAAGAAAGGAGAGAGGGAGGTAAAGAGGTGGCAAAACATACATGCAGCCAATCGGAGCATTTTGCCCTTTTAGTTAGTCCGACGAGCAACCCCAAAATATACAGGATGATACAAATGGTACGTGCCTTAATTCGACAACTAGGTGTTTTTTGAGGTTTCAACAAAAAGAAATGAAATGTTGTAGGTTTACCGATTATAAAAGCTGGAAACGAGAGGTCAAATGCATACAATATAAACATTAAAATAGCACTACAGATGATCCGACAGCAAGAATTTTTTAGCTTTACATTTTAAAGCTGCATGTAATAATTCTTTTACTGGGAAAAGGTTCGGAATTGGTCCACCTAGAGGTGTGATCCACCTGCAGTTCAGAGAAATAGCCTATTCTCCCTGAGGGCTCACAGCCACCTGTCTGACAGTGTGTGACCTGTTTAAATGACTATTACACTATCATCATCACGTGATGAACAGAAGTTAGCCCCAGTAAAGGCACATTCACGTGCAGTTCCTGCTCTCATTATGACACTGAAAATATAAAAGTGAAGTTTTTTGTATGCTGAGGTTAAAATTACTTTTGCTATAACTGTGCCAGCATGCATTTAAAAAAACCTTTACATTACATTCTCAAATTTTTATATTTTTCTTAAAAATAGAATTTATTACACTAACATTTACAGTACAAAAAATGTAAACAATCTGTAGCAAATACAAAATTCTTCACTAAATTATCACATATTTCATAATTGTTGGTTAACATTACTTTTTAGGCTGCTTACAACTGAAAAGTTCTTCTTGTAAATAAGTATATATAAATAATAAAGACTAATAATTACGTGTGACCTTCTTACAAAGAATAGATTTTGTTACTTTGCTCCCATAATGGATTAATTGTCATTTCAAATGCCTTGACCCTCTTGAAATAAACCAAACAAAACAGACTTCGACGTAAGACCTCCGGTGTAGCCTATTGATTTCGATTTGGTAATTGTGTTTGACTGCATGAAAGAGAACATTAAGCAGAGATTAAAGAGGAATACATCTGTAGCCACCAGATATCTCAAACACGTCAGTTGTGCCTGTGAGCATAAAATATTCCACTGGGATATCTCATTTTTGATCGATATAAGAATCAGGAGTGATAGGCTTCTAAAATCGAGTTCCTAAATGCGGTATAGGGGCCTCAACATCTCCCAATCTGCGCCTCGAGATTGTGATGATGGAAAGCCCTTGGACTTAGACAACTGATTACATCAAAGAATCCCACGCTTATAGCTATCATTTGAAGTAATCTCTAGCCCTCTCCGGTCTCTCTCCTAAACATCCAGCGTTTCTCATTCCACTTGTCATTTTCCCAATGCTCCTGTCTCTCATCTCTTCGTCATAGCCTGTAATAAACTGCCCTTTTTGTACGGAGTTAAAGTCCAAAGGGCATCAGATTTATTTCCAAATGACAGAAAGGAGGACAAGGGACAACCTCACATATCAGCTGCTCCAGGTCCTTCTCTCTCTCTTTCTCTGTCTCTCTCTGTGGACACATTTCTCCTCAGAGACAAAATCATCCACCCTTACCACTGTTTCTAACCGCTTTTTTTTTTTTACAGTTTTTGTGCATCAGTGTGTCATTAGAAATGTTTAATAATATATGCTGGATCAAAATATTTATCCTGTATAACAATCTATGCAGAATACAGATTTTGCTTTCCAAAAAGTAGTGAGGCATAGCGTCTTGAGCAAACAATAATAGAAATATTAAAAAACTCTTTCTTTCTCTTTCCTTGCTTCCCCCAACTCCCCCCACACAGACACACACACGTTTTGACATGTCTTCTATATCACAAGGGTGTAAAACATCTGTGCATGCGCTGCTGCGTGGGCAGGACTCCCACCCACTGTCAGTGACCTGCAGCGATTCCTCCTGGACCTGCGCCACACAGAGGCTGTGAAACGTCGTCTCTATCTCTCTGAAATGGCTGCCCTGTCATATCGCTTGCCTTTTCTAGACAACGTCATTCTAACACGACTACTTCTCCTCCTTTAGTTCGATCCGGGCCATGGCGCCATGTACAGCTGAGCCTCCCACTGCTGCACCTGTCTGTTTTACAGGGACGCTACTGTCAAACCACCGACTGTGACACAAATCTAGATCAGCCACAGCGTTCTGCTCTGTAACATTTCCTCTTATCCCATTGCAATGTAAAACCAAAATATTGCTTGTCGTTGTTAAAGAGGGTCAAGATTACGGTGAGCACAATAACTCAGGTTGTGTCCCCTAATTAAGTATTTATGCAGCTGCAACTGGAGATAGAGATATACTTTTACACAACATCAAGCACTCAGACGGTCTTTTCTCCCCTTCCCCCCTTCGTGTACGTTCTGCTTTCCCCAATGGCGGTGAGGCCATTTCTTGCACTTCCAGAAATGATATCAAAAGGTTTTTGGTCAAGCCACAGAAAGGTCATTCTAATAATACCCAAGGTCATTGGTGGGAGCCAATGAGTCTCCCAGTCATTTTTCATTTGTTCGTGGAGTTAACAACAGTTGCAGGGAGATGGGAACTTGGAGCCAGTAGCCATGTGATGTCACAAACACATGCCAAAGGATTATAAGGGCAGGCAGGGGACAAGTCCTGTGGATTTAAACTGGTGCTTTTTATTTCATACAGTCATGCAAAAGTGCAAAAATGTAATCATAAAAAAATGCTTAAAGTTATACACTGTTATGTACAGTACAGTACTGTCATCTCCCCAGGATTTCTAAAGACCCTAAATTTTATTTATTTACCAGTGTGGACAATACTGAACAATACAATACCTTCCAGCAGAACTGTATATGGTTATCAATGTGCAATATTATACATGGAAAACTTTCAGACAATATTAACAATAAACATACATTTACACACTTTAATTGCGCAGCCATCATCAAACCTAAAGTCCATATTTTTAAATGTAAATGCATCACCCAGAAATCATTTACTCGCTGTCCAAACCATTCCAAACATGACTTTCTTTCTGCTTTAAAACACAAAAGAAGATATTTTGAGAAACAGTAACCACTGAGACATTTCTGAAAGCATGTTCTTTTGTGTTCCACAGAAGAATGAATTATATACAGGTTTGAACAACATAAGGGTGGATAAATAGACTTTTTTTAGGTGAACTATCCCTTGCATCAGAAGACCTAATTGCTAGCAACCCATCACATCATTTGCAGCCCTATCACTGCATAGCTTTAGCCCATGATAATGGCAAGGAACAGAACAATTTGACAAATTCCTTTTGAGGAATGATCTGTACTCCGCTCCCCTATGCCTCATTGGCCTGCATGTAGATAGGACTGTTCCTTTAGCACAAGGTCATAGAGTGTAAATATGAATTGCATTTTGCATTACTTCCAGATGAGTGAAGCTGTCAGACCAATAATACCAGCTTTCAGTCCTGCATTCTGCCACTTCTCCCCGATTTTTTGGCCAAGGGGTCATGGGCAAATTGAAAGTGGCAGCCTGGCCAGCATGTTTGACAGACTAATACTGTTAGAGTACCCTGTCATAGCTTAGATCAGAGCTGCACAACACATACTGTCTGCAAGGGGTCTCCGTGTTTTGGCTGTTAGAACATCACAGACCCAGGAAGGAGGCAAAGAAAGGACAGAGGGCTCTCTCGCTTTAGGGTTCAATAGTAATTCCCTGATTATACAATATTCTTTTATTATTATTCTTTTACTGCTGAAAAATATGATCATGTGCCTCTTAAAGTTACTGCAGGTTTTCCACTTAAATGTTCTTGCGGCCACAGAAACACTGACAGACAAAGGTTTGTTTCACAATGTAAGTGCGGACCTTTCGTGACTTTCATTGTTTTCATGCCAGACTAATGACAAGGCTTTTTCTTTCCCATACCCCTAACCCTCACACAAACCTGTTGACATTGTATGAGCTTTTTATTTTACTAGTAAAGGCTACCAAAAATGTCAGTTTTTGACATGTTTCACCTTATTTGCTAAATGTAACAAATCCTGTGTACAGTTTTTTCTAATAATTTAATTTCTGATTGTTTTCATTAGAGCGTATCCTTTATTTGGCTACTGTAAATGTTAAGTACATGCCACATTTAGTCTGTAAGGTTATGTGAAGCTAAATGCAGTCTTTCTAATTGAGAGATAATTCAGAATCTTCCTTCAGAAACAGAAGACTCTACACATTTCTCCCAGATGATTATCACGGTCAGGTGCATTGAGGTTTAAATACCGAAAGGTCTTTTTCTCCTACATTTAACTGTCAGTCTATTACGGGTCTGGGGAGAGACTTGTCGCCTTATTAGAGGAGGGAAGTTTGTGATTAAATCAAGTCATTTTAATATTTACTTTCAATGTTATACGATGCCTATTAGCAACTTCTTAGCGTTCATTGATAACATAATTTAATGAGATGCCTACACATCAAAAGGTTCTTTTTATCTTTGTCTTAACACAAAAAAATGATGTCTTGCTATTTTGTCACATCTTATTCCATTTCTACCACCTAACTTGTCAGTCTAATCAGTTGTTCATTATAATCGGTTTCGCTTATAAATAATGCCCTGCAGTAACTTATTTAGCATTTTAACCATAAGAGAAAATGATCATGCCATATTGAGAAAAAAACACTTTACAGAAACATGAAGAACTAAGGCTAAATATGTATATGTCTAAAGATGGTAATGATTACAAATCTATTGGGATTTACATGTTCCACATTTCCAATATGCCACAGCACAGATAAAAAACATATGAAACATAAAATAATGGTACCTGTCACTGGTTTAATGGGAGAAATGGTAAGACTGCTTGAGGCTGAGATGGGGGAGGTTGTGTGGGAAAATGAAAAGAAAGAAATTACTTCTCAAGAAGTGAATATTCATATCAGTGTTGTCATCTACAATATCAAGAGGTGTCAGTTTCATATCATTCACAGTACACCCATAGAACTGATCTAGAGGACAAGAAGAGAGTAACATAGTCAGCCATTCAACAGGGGTATAACAGATGCAGACATGCTCAGGCTGGCCCTGGAGAAGGCTAGCTGATGTTATCAAAATATCAAAAGTAAGTCCTGCACAAGAGCTTTGACAGGGGTCAAGGTCCATGTCTACATCTTCACGTGTGTCAGAATAGGTCTGGGTAGAAGACCTGTGGTGTAAAATGGGCTTCTACGCCTGTCATCCCCTTAATAGACTTGTCAACCAATGGCACAGTCCAAAGAGCGAAGCTGGTGGCACGTTGTGCGACGACCATATGTTAAAAAGAGTCATGAAGTCATCGAGAAGACGTGAGGAAGGTAACGTTAAAAATACCGACATTGTGTCAGTGGACAGTTTTAAATCGTAAGCTTTCCATTATGTGTTATATGCGCGGAAACGCAAACAAACATTTTTAATCCAAGTTACAATTCAGGTATTTAGTTGCAAAGACAAGAGGAGGGTTTCACGGTATGTACAAATCATTTGTTGTAAAAGATGATTTTATCAGTTTTTATATAATCAAATAAAAAACAGTATGCTGCAGACGTTCCTCATGGTTTCGTTAAAGCGGAACATTACCCAAGATTTTCATTCTAGAAATAAAGGACGGTGAAAATAGCAGAAAGGTGAAACTAATAGTTATTTCCTATAATGTTTTAAATGATATTATTTAGGCATATATTATTATTATTATTATTATTAATAATAATAATAATAGTTATTATTGTTGTTATTATTAATCATAAGTATTGTTAATAACAATAATAATTATTATTATTAATAATAATTATTATTATTATTAAAACAGGAAAATAAGCTCCACATAACAGTATAGATGACAGTAATGACAGTAGAAAAATATCTTCGATTTGGTGTCTCATGGTTTAATTTTACAGATAAACAAGCAGTACAAGCACTAGAAAATGGTCATAAATCAAATCTGAAGGGTTAATTCGTTTTTTGGCTCTTTTTTTTTAAACTTTCACTTACTATGAACATGCTTCAAATTCCATACTACAAAGTACAGATCCGTTTATTGTGTGCTATTATTCCAATATAATGACTCCAAATAGTAATCTTTACGCCAGTTCAATCATAATACTAGTGAAACAATAAACCACCAAGCCTACATTTAATTTCTGTGTACATTATTTTGTGATGGTTGACCTATAGTTGGCTGTCCGTGTTCTTGACAATAACATATAGAAGAAAATCAAGTATAGACTTTTTGGGAGGGGTGGAAACAAATTTATGAGCAGGAGTGTCTAGTGTTGCGTATAAATGCACGTGATAAATTATTTCGTCATTTATAGTTAATTAGAAAGCGTTCAGAGCTTATTTTTGTGCTGTATACTTTTCACACTCTTCAAACACCCACACAAACTCACTGAGGCTCAGCATAATTAAACAGCGTTCCTTTAATTGTGTTACAGACTACAATGCTTGTAATAGTAAAAAAATTATCATCTGTGTTCTTTTTTGTTGACTAACACGGATCTCGTTTTTCTGTCTAGGTCCAGTCCTCTGTTCATCATGAATTCTTTAGCGGATCTCTGTCTTATTCTCTCACTCTGCCTCTCTCTCTTTCTCCCCCTCTCTTTTTCTCTCCTTTATTTCACTGATCTGAGCTTGAAATGCGAAGGCAGCACAGCACTAAGCCTTCAAACGTGTGATTTTTTCAAAAGATCTCTGGAAGCAATCTCAGCTCGCCTGACCCCTGACAGCTGCACATCTCTTTATTTCTCTCTCTGCCGCCACTTCATTTGGTCGAAAAGCTCTCAGATTCACACCTCTGTCGGTCAGCACAAGTGTTTAAATGTGCATACACACAAAATGTCCAGTATAGTGCACAACAAATTATAATAATAATATACGTTTTATGTGACATAGTATATTTTTATTTTTTCCATTATAAGTTAAATGATGTCCCAGACGATCGAAGTTGCACTTCCCAAAAGTTATTCTCTAAGCATTAACCAAGCAGACCAAATAATTTCGTATTTTGTCAAGACTTTAACCCGATGTAAACTTTATATATGAAAAAAACACTTTTAAAATATTATATTTTCACTGTGCATGATACATAATAGAACACATGAAAAATATACTTTGTAAGTATATTTTCATAATTGTAAATTACTACATGCAATCAATTTGATAGTACAGTATATCTACTAAACATATAAGACATATATGAAATTAAAACCGTGTCTCGTTCCTTCCTAATTTATTTCTATGTATTTGAGTATAACGACGTCTATGCGCTGAAGAGACAAAATCCTGGAAATAGTGATGAAGCGCCTTTGGGATACACTAATTAACGAACAACATCTGATGTTTTACAAACATGATTTTACAATAAAGTTAATGCGTAAAGATGATGTCAAGAGTGGTTTGCAACGTTATCAGAAAACCCGGCATAAATGCTCGTTTCTGAGGCGCTCCATCGAATAATTTAAGTTTCAGAAAGTTTTAAAATAACTGTTATTTTGTACATTTTGTTGCTATGCAGTTTCTATGCTTTTGCAAAGCATTCAGCTCGCATCCTCTTATTTTTCCCGCAAAATTGTTGTCATTTGTTCTGTTGTGGGGTTTATGACCTAATCTTAAACCAATCATAATCTGTTTTCCGTTTTTCTTTCTGTTGTTACTATTACTGACACAACTGCAGTTCCACATTCATATAAAAGACACACAAAGACCTATTACTGTTAATTTGTAGTATACCTTGAATTATTAGAATTCAGGTTCCCTCCCTCTTTTTAGGGTGAATATGTTGTGGGACCCACCCTCTTTTGAAATGAGACTGTAGGCCCTATCATTAGATCGGATGGCAAGTCTTTATACAAAGTGTTTTGCATAATTATATACCAAAGCCAGAATAGCCACCCTCAAATTTTATGGGTCACATAGCATTCACAATTGCCACATTATTGTCCTCCGGAGTCTTGTCCAACCAGTGACAAGGAATGAAAAAAAATCTCATCTGCCTAATCTAAGCTTGGGAGATTGAATTTTCATTCTAATAAAGAGTAAAGGAGATTATTTCCAAACTGACAACTTGTTTACATTTAGTGATAAAGTTCACAGAACTGGCCAAGACTTGAGGGAACATGCTTGGAGACTGCATACTCGATCTAACAAGGCTTCTGAAGGCAGACCCCAAAAGCCAGACTCAGATCATCTGTTCCGACTGATGTGGCTACAACACTATTGTGTTGTTGTATGATTGCATGACAGCGTCACATAGCTTGTCTGATTAAATAAAAAACAGTTACTGAGTATAACATTGTAAAAAAATATAACATATTTTAACATTGGAAAAGTATAATATAATAAAAAATAAATAATAATAATAATCAATAAGAGAAACAAGCATTTCTAAATTTAGATTTATTCAATATTTATTTTTTCTCAAATAAATTACTGAAGTTAGGGTTATACACACTGTATACTAAAAAAAACAACACGGAAAAAAGGTAAAAGTATAAACACCATGGCAGTCAAAAGATCTATTTCTGTTCAACACATCGCATAATTCGCTCTGTACAAGGCTCCACTAAAGCTCGGGGAACTCACAATCAAAAATTTCTCCTTCCTATCGTTGTATCAATGCAATAATAATAATAATAATAATAATAAACCATAATAATAGTAATAATAATCAAACATTATAATTGTTAATAATAATCTAATCTTTATTTTAAAGTTTAATAATATAAATGTTTTAAAAACACATTTGAAAAAAAATCTGTATAAATACATCATATATCAGTAGAAAACGACTGAAGGAAATCGAAAATACATACGTTAATAAATAAATAAATAAATGAATAAAGAAAGAAAGAAAGAAAGAAAGAAAGAAAGAAAGAAAAAAAGAAAAAAAGAAAGATAAAAAAGAAACGGGAGGAAAGTTACACTTAACAAATAATGTCAGTTTGTACATCTACACTTGGAAATGATCTCTATGGTCACTAAACACTTAACACTGAAATGTGTCTATGGTTGCACATTTAAAAAAGACTCTGTTCTTTACTAAACTGATGTATACTTTACACAACAAACAATTCGAAAATGACAAAAAGTAGAAAAGAAATTGTGCACTAAAATATAATTAAGTTTTCTTCTTTCGTTAAATTAAAAAAACCCAAACAATTTACAAGAGTTTTTAAAAATGTATCCCGTTAATAATGTTAAAAAACAATAACTATAAAACGAGCTATCCTTCCACACAAATTTGCAAAACATTTGCAAAACTAAACGGATATTTTTAAATAACAGACGAGAACGCAATAACATTGAAAATTTGAAAAAAAAAATAATAAATAAAAAATAGCAGAAACACTAACAAAATAATAAATGTCTGCAATTAATCAAAAGATTGGATACTTAGTATTGGCTTTTTATTAAAAAAAATAAACAAATGCTTAAGAAAAACTGGGTATTTGCCTCAAAGGCAAGGTCTCTACGTTTAATATTTTAATAACGCACTAGTATTTAGCTACGTTATTGTTATATTGTTTTTTGTAAAAGATTAAAGGTATTTTAGGTCATATTGATACCTACTTTATTTATTGCACTTAATAAATGACAGAAAACGTTTCTGTATATCTGTAAAAATGCACTTTATTTACAGATTTATTTGTGATACAAAGCTGTGTTAATTTTTTTTACACTCAGCAAAACTGAAACGCTTTGGTAACAGAAATTGGTAAATCCCAACAACAAAAACAATCACAACATTATTTTTAATACTACTAAAAATATTAATACCATAACTTATACTGAGTGTGATGGAGTATGATACATTTTTGATGAATTACCTAATATATCATTAACCAATTGAAAAACAACCCCTGGTAATTTCGACACGTGTGAAAGAAAACCCAGAGGGTAGGCATAACTGAGCCTCCGTTTTGACAGATGAACAAAATAGCGCCATCTTGCTTTTAAATGTAGAACAGCAATGAAAATGCTTCCTGAGTCTACATGAAATGTCAGTTGCAGTTGCACACAATAAAACATTACCAGTTCGAAAAATCTGCTGTTCTTAAATCTTACCTAAATTACTAAATGTCCTATTAAATATATTATTGTTTTGCTCCTTATGCATCAACTCCTTAAATGTAGGCAAACCTCTACGCTGCAAGCATTTTCCTTTATTTTATTCCTTTATTTTTTTCTCTGGAGTGTAATTTCTTCCTTAAAGCGTCCTCACATTGAAGTCGATAACATGCTTACCTATCTCTGCATGACTGGCAGCAGCGCTTGAGAATTTAATGCACCCGTGTCTTATTGTTCAATTCATGCAAGGACTGTAGCTGGAGGGGGCCGCTAATGATCTTGAAAAAAAGAAACAGGGAGCATGTGTCTGTATAACTGACATCGCTCGCTATCATGAAAGCAATGGTGAGAGTGTTAGGGTCCGTGTCTTTCTAAGTAGGCTATCACTGTGTGCTCGGTGTCCGGATATTTGGGGTAGTCTATACATGTCAGACTGTATGATGCTGCCCCTCCCAAAAATCGAAACCGTATAGGAAAAATCTTAAGAAATTTGTTTTGGTGGAGGAGGAATTGTTGTTTCTTGTAATGGATTAAGTATTTACGAAATTTTAATCAATAACCACATTTTAATTTGGCAATACTTTCAAAGACCGAAGTAGAAATGACAATGATACTGACACGTTTTCCCACCAAATGTTCTGATTATTTATCTATATTTGTATATCGATAAACTGTTATTCAAAATTTACATCTACTCTAATTAACTACGCAATTCTTAATTTTAGTGTGCAATACTAATATTAAATCGAGACAACACTTAACAACTTGTGCGCGCAAAACGGGCTTTTAAAATATTGTACATTTCAAAGGTTGCATGACTCTTTACGGAGAGAACAGCATCCTCGAGGACAAAGATATCCAATGCCATCGTCGCTTGGTGTACTTTTCTCACTGCTGAGTTAGGGAGGATGGATCTTTACATCGTGCTTGAACACGTCTGCTATCTCAAAATATAGTTTGATGGTTGAATTATATGGTGAGGTGGTTGCTGTAACCTAATATAACCGTGTGTGTTTGTGTGGTTCCCTTATGTGTGCAAAACGTGTCTCATCTGTGTCTGCGTGTATGGGATAATGAATGCTGCCTTAAAAACAGCAAGAAATATATGCAATATTTAATGAATCATTAAATCCTAATAAATAACAATTGATTGTTCAGTGATGTTGTTTCAACACTGCTATATTTTATTTTTAAAAAGGGTTTTCATGTCGAACATATTTCACGACCAGCATTTTGCACTAATGCTCTACTAAACATTGTTAGGAACTAATTTAGAACTTGTATTCATTTGATAATATGTTATTCATACTTGTTATTCGTGTACACTGGTGGTTAATAAATAGTGAAACGGCCAACATCCAAGTTCAAGTATTGCAACAATAACAATAATAATAATAATGCATTCGAACAAAATATGCAAATTGTCCTTATATGATTCTGATAGAGAAAATATTGCAATATTTAAAGACGGTTAAAATGATGTATTATTGTAGTCCTAAACTATCACTAGTGTCTTAATCAATAAGCTAATCAGACATGGTTGGTGTCTTTGAATGCAACGAGACAAAACTTGCATTTGGCAGTGTATCGAAAGTATGTATGCCTAGACGCATAAAAATAGCATCTATAATTAATTAACAAAATACTAAGTTTGGGTAACTGTAAAAAAATTTAACTGTGAAAATTATTTATGTTGTCACACTGTTGCGTTCGTTATATTAAACGATGTGCTTCAGCCGAAATCAAAGCTTTTATTTAAGTTTACATGACACTATGACTGCACTCTTTGCTCTTTAGACCTCTCTCTCCTCCTATTGGTTCCTGCCTCACGGTCTGTAAAGCGAGTTCACGGATTCGTACTAGCGCTTTAGACACTGCATGTGCTGTCATTAGAAGGTCGCTTTAGGCAGTCTTCTTTGTCAGAGTTGTCCTTTATAAACTCTTTTTTTTCTTCACATGGATGCTTGTTCATGGACTAAAATCAAAAGAATTATTTATTTCAATGTGTTAGCAGAGTTGCAAAAAAGCCATGAAGAAAATAACCTGGTGGCTCCATCTTGTCAACACAAGTGATTCACATACGTTGGGCCTGATTTAGTTTAACTCTTTTACTTTCTTCCAAGAGTATATATGTGATTTTTTGAAGTCATATTGAACATTCGGTAACAAAAGAAGAAAAGTAAGAAAAGAAGCAAAGACGTAAATTGTTTGGCGCAAGGTGACCAAAATGTTGTGGCTTTGAAAGAAAAACGCTAAAGCTATGTATTTTTCTTTAAAAACAGTGAATGAGAGTCGTTGTAAAGACGTGTGGTATATGGGACAGATGTCTTGGAAACCCTGTACTGGGAATTTTAATGAATGAACAAGAATTAACCGTCTATTTGTGCTACAGACCAGTGTGTAACCCGCTCCTCTGCTCCCAGCAAATTGACGGAGGAGGAAAAATCTTTATACACACTATAGACTTTATGTAGCCTAATATTTCATTAAAGAAAAGTGTCTCTGTTAAAAAAGGGGAATTTTAAAAACAGCATGTGACACTCGGAATTCTGGTGTCAGTATTATATACTATTACTTTTAATATCTTTCGAGTCAATTCACAGATTTTGAAAGTCTAATCTAACTTATCATTAACATAAATAACATTTAGCCAGCCGCAAAGATTTGACACGTTATGGTATGCATGATGCAACAAGGACATTTTATATAAATATTTTATATTTCTGAACAGTATAAGGTGTCCAATGGTTTTTTACACGCAGTAATGTAATCCCTCACTGTCTGAACGACATGTTAAACCGTACAATGATTCGACTGAGGTACTACTACATTAAAGGTTATACCAAAAGAATACGTCAATCTAAAAATATATTTAAATAATGCTTGTTTTTGCCCGAATGAACATACTACTTCGAGGCATCGCACCAACCCCCTCAGTCTCTGCCTTTGTGTTAAAGTTGGCTCAAGGTCTCGGGAGGTCCTGGAAGTGACAGTTCTGTGAATAGCGGGTAGATGGCACAATTTTCTAACATTTAGAGAGGAACCGCCGAGCCGAGTGTAGCAAGTCTAATTTAAAGCACTTTATTCGAAATAAAGACAGACAGGCAAAAATGCACATATAATCGCATTGAAGCATTTAAGATAAGAACGTTTTTAGTAGCCAACAGGAATCTCTGTATGGCTTTATTTGTAGGCTACAAATACTATATTTAAGAGCAAGACATATTGACCCAGTCATTCATTTGGCGAATTTATGTTCAAAACGATTCATTTGTAGATGTTTGACAATACAATAATGTTTACCTAAGACAGCTGAAAAAACAATAGCTTGTGTGGTGAATTACTCCACACTAAAATGTTTCCCACAATTTGCAGCAGAAACCACTTATGCTGGCAAAGTTCTAAAAAAGTACAACATTATTACTTACAATGCCAAAACTCTCCGATTTTGGCAAGAGTTTCTCATATAAAATTATAGAAATCCGAGGACTGAAATTATGGACAGGCCCTGACTACATCCACCGTCAAGTCTAACAAGGAGCAGTAAAAATTATGAAACAAGTATGTTGGTACTCAGATGACGTGGAGGAATAACACAGACGTTAAATTGTCTTTTTTTTCTAAAGGAGTGGGGGTCTATGCTTTGCTTATTATCGCTGCTCTTTGGAGGTCGCCATGGAAACCAATTGCTGGCTCTTCCTTCGTTGAGCTCATCATACGAACAACACAAGCGAGCATACGATAGCCTATCTCAAAGCTATGATGACTCTTGCTAAGGAGTCCAACAGATGTATGACCGATCGTCCAAACCACACACGGTTGAAGTTAAAGCAGTGTAAGGCCATAAGAGGTCTTCTTATTTATTTACTCGTATATTTACTTGAAAATTATTTAGGCTTAAAAGCCCCAAAAAAGCTCCAGTAGATCTGGTGAGGGATATAACTGTGTTTACTTTTTATATTAATTGTCGTTATCAATATCAGCAATTCAACGTAGACGATTCTCGACGGCGGAAACCAAGCAATTCCGCCTGTCGTGACCGTAATCACCTTAACTGAAGACCGTGACTATTCTTCAAGCATTTTCTACAAAATCTACATCCTCAAAACAATAAATCCTTCATGAAACAAAGCAATTGCACCTGCAAGAATATCTTCAATCGTCGAGTTGGCTATAGATATACAGTTATCAATGGTAAAGCAGTTAGAAGTACTGTTGACTCGATTGGTCAGCCATATCCCACAGTACTTTTTCCACGAAGAAATAAATAAAAGTGACATTGTACCGAGGGAGACCTCATTAGTTCGTTGTCCAACGCTAATAAAAGAACAGAAGTGCAAATTATAGAGTTCAGCCTCAACACACGCTGTGTCAACTAAAATCAAGCCTGTGAAGCCATGATCCAAATTACTACTAACCTGCTCTGGTATAAGCCTATCAAAGCAAAAGTGCATTTAAAGCTAAGGTACGAACAATCTTTCTCTCTCTGACAAAAAAATGAATAAATAAAAATAAACAAAAAATAAGATCTATGAAGTGTGTGTATATATTGGAATGTTTTTATTTGAAAGCATACAATGCCAATTCAATCATTAAGTAACTACGAATAGTATCTGTGGTAGTTAATAGGTCTCATCACTGTGTCATAATTACAAGCCTTCCTCTGCTACATGCATTAGCGCTCCCATTAAATGTACATCCTGGCCCAAGTTTAAAACAATAACAAACATCCATCAATCATTTCCGGTCATCTAAACAGGCCTTTTCAATAGCCACGAAACAAACTTACTAATATTATGCTATAGCTTCTCAATATTACAGGATATATATGTGTGTGTATATATATATATATATATATATATATATATATATATATATATATATATATATATATATATATATAAAACTACACAGCCTAGTAAACTTACACGAAATACAAAATATATTCAGCTTTATATAATTTATATATAAAATAAAGCGTATAATAATAATAATAATAATAATAATAATAATAGTTTTAAAAAGTTTAACAACAAACAGTGGTTTTAGTGGTCTGATTGCCATTAAAGTTCGTCGCAAAAAAATTGTAATGTGTTCTGCGGCCTTCAAGTTAGAGCATCTCGGTCTGGCTGCCCGGATGGTATTAAAGAGACGTACTTTGGGCAAGGATGCTATTATTTATTTTCTCAAAGTTCCAATATAGCAGTTTTTGTAAAATGAGATTTGGAGATTAAAAACATTAAGAAATGTAAAAGTTAGCAGTGGTCTCGTTAACTTAGGCTAGACGTAGAAGGAAGCCAAGTTTTAATTACAGTTACGATTCAAACATCAAACATATATCTCAGATTTTTAGTATTCCTGACAAAAAGTTTTACACGTTTGCTGTCTGAACCTTTTTAGGCCCTCGGCGTAGATTAAGGGCGTCTTTTCTCTCAGCAATGTGGTTTCTATTACAAGACACGGCTTTGCTCCGGGGAGCCGTAGCTTGCTTTGGATTGCAAGACGCCATATTGACTCAACTAATAGGACACCAAGTTGAAGGTTTACGGGATAACTTCACACGCTTGGTGTCCTCTAACAGACAGTCCCAAATGTGGCATTTAACGTATTGCTTTCGGGACACTCATAGGGCTGCGAGTTTAAAACAGTGTTTTGCATTTTATGTTATGTCACGTTAAAGATGGCATTTCATTTGACATGTATTAAATGACCAATGTTGCATTTCATCGCGGATGTGCCAGTACCTGCTCTAAGACGATTTTATATATTTAAATAGAAAGCGATGCTCGACAAGACAATGAGCAAGAACCTCAGGTCTAAACATTATACCGAGGTCAGTAAAGGTGACACGACACACGGTATTTCCCTATTATGTTATCAAAAATGAATAAATGTTAACTTGTGAAAGAGTTCGAAGATAAATCAAGAGCGTGCATTCTTATTTTTTACTGTTCGACTTTGCATGTGTGTTAACAAAGCCAAATTCAGATAACCTGGACAATTTCTCATTTCTCGCCAAACCTCGGAGTCACCCTTGCACCCCATCACTCTCTCTCTCTCTCTCTCTCTCTCTCTCACTCACACACACACACACACACACACACACACACACACACGGAAACCCAACCTTCATCAGTTTAAGACACAGTATTAGTTAACTGTCTGATAGAACAGACAGATTTGTTCGCTACTCATGAATAACAAAAACAATGAAAGCCATTTGATTTCAAATTCATAAATTATAATTTAATACCAAGAACAAATGTACAGCAGAATGCTTGTTTACAATAAGCTAACACAAACAAACAAGAATTGTTTTCAACTATAAACTTCCACACACACTCACATATATCACTTGCAATTAATAATAATAATCAATAATAATAAAAAAGTATCTATACGTTATCAATACCCTGCAGTAATATATTTTATATATTTATATAAAAACGTGGGTCAGTTTAAACTGTTTATAATTACAATCATGTATCATTCACTGGTCCATATGTGGCATTAGAACAGCCCAAAACAACTGTTCAATCAACTACACAATATGATCCCTTTTTATCCAATCACAACATGGTGTCTTGTGTGTTGAAGAAAAGCTTCAAAACAAGGACAAAATTGCAAGCTTTCACACATACACACACAAGGCATCTGTTACAGACCGAAAAGGAGCAGAACACCAAGTCAAAATAGCCACCCCTTTCCAAACCAGCTCACCCTGTTAAGTGTCAACCTATCGTCGAACGTTTTTTTTCCAATTTTTTTTTTCTTTTTTTAAATACAAGGGCTAGTGTACTGAATGCACAGATTATATCTATACAGTCAAAAACATTTACATTTATATATATATCAAAGGTAAAATAGGTTAGCGACCTGTGGCCATGCATTCACAGTCTAAATACATGAAAAAGAAAGGAAGAAAAAAAACATTTGTCTTAATATGTATATACATTACAAACAGAACTTTCAGTGCTACTAGCTAAGTCTGTCACTCATTTGAAGACATTTGTATTACCGAAAAAATTGGCAACCACAGTTTTATTCTTAATCACATATACGTTGTATAAAGAAAAAAGTCCTTGAAATGAATTGACCTATATTTACAAGAATACTGCCTCTACTTGTTTTTTCCTCAAGTGAAATGAACAATTATAAGACTTTGTAAATTCTAAGCGTGTTCCCCATGGTGTATAGACTTCAGTAATCGTTAATAACACATTTGCGCTGTACAGGCACTTTAATGCTTTAAGTGTTTAGGGACATTTATACGGACGTCTTATTAATACTGCTGCTTTATCATTACAAGAACGATGACCCATCATTTTCCCCACGTTCAAAATACAGTTTACTGTGGCAAAACACTTAAGCGAGAATTCGCATGGGCGCTACCTATGGTGGGGTACTGCAATACATTTGAAAATATTAGGTGGGGTTCTCCTTATCTCTAAAACACTTTGTTCTATTGTTTGCATTACAACCTGACGACCATCTACGAAACGAAATAGAAATTTGTGGAGACAGGTCATAACTTAAAAAAATGCACGATTACATCTTGCAAACACATTTGAGACGCGAATAGCTAAACGATAGAGTTGTGCAGAGTAAAGTATTGCTCCTGCATCCATTTTGGGGAATGATTCAGGGTGTCTACATTTTAGGTAGAACAATGGCATGAGATGTTATATTACGAGTAGGCTACTCTGACATTTTTTGAATATTGGTCTGAAGTTGATCGTGAAAATAATCCCTACTCTTGTTCATTTAGGGACATCAATAGAGTAAGTGCGCTTGCAGCATTAAGTATAGCCTATATTGCTGTGGGTTTAGTTTTAATTCTCGAATTCTCCAAGAACGTCTTTACATTACTCAATTGTTTTAGAAGTCATGGTTATTACAAAAAATTAAACATCAACTGCATACTACAGAATCACATAGGCCGGTTTGGAACCAGAAAGGAGAAACAAAAAAATTACAAAAACAGCTATAGATACATGGACACAGGACAATATAGCAATTTGGAAAAAAGAACTTTTTTCTCTTCTTTTCTTCCAAATTGTCGCGTAAATGCACTTTTAAGTTTTGCTATGCCAGAAAGGATTATCAAAATCCTTAAATTATTTTTCTCTCGTCATTTTTTCTTTTGTGTTAATTTTAGTGGGTTGTTTCTTTCTTCATTTTTGTTTTTATTATATTTTATTTTTTAAAAAAAAAAAAACACAACAACAGCAACAACAAAAAACATTAGAACAAACTGTTCAGAATGACACTGGGAGCAGTCTCTGGATATCGAGGGTTCACTGAATGTCTCAATTTTAAAATTCACAGTCATTTATGAAAGTCTTTCTTCGTGAAAGTAAACTCGTGTAACAGCCGTTTCCTTCTACAAAAGAAGCACTAACTACTGTAGTCACAGCCCCTTTGATCATTCCTTCTGCCTACTGAATCGACATGTAAGGCCAGTTAAAACTGCTCCCCGACAGCAACATATCCCTGATGAGGGTTTCAATTGGGGTTTTACCTACCAATCGGACGAAAAATAATTGCTCTATGACCGAAGACGAGACTGTACGGAGAGAGGGCAAGCGCAGTAATAACTTCCCAAATCGAGTTGGCTGGTTGGGATACTGGCTTCGAACGTACTCCTCCAGAGCGCACTGGGACTTCTCTTGCAAACTTTCCACATGGGCCACATCTGACAGGCCACAAGCATCTATAAGGGATGAAGAGATAAGCAAATGTTTATTACATTAACTGTATGCACAGATCATCAAATAAAAAAAATAACATGCTACAAATAACACATTATATATTTTTACTTTGGTATGTGTGCAGACTGCATGACACAATATATATAACTAAAACACTAAACATCCGTGGTTTGGAAAAAAACATACGTGGCCCCGTAGTTAACATTATTTTGCCTTTGATTTTACGTTTAAATTCATACACCCTGCAGCAGCACATAAGTAGTCTACACTCTGGAGTTGTTTTCCGTATTTGTATAACAGAGAGCCGAAGGAGTGAACATTCCAGTGTACTTGTAACAGAATCTTTTGAATTTCGATGCTTGCAATCTCCATAAAAAGGCCAATCTAACAGCATGTGGGTCATGATATTTTTGCAAATGTGCCACTGAGCGTGTTGAAAAAAAACCCCAATAAAAATGCGACAGTTTAGCTCTTTTGGAGACTGAAAACACTCTTTAGTCTCAAGATTTACAACCATAGTGCAAATTGTCTATTCTTAAAGAACGACAACAACAAGAGAAAAAAGTAGTCAACTTCGACTCGACAAGGTGATTGCGAAATGCTGACCTACATGACATAAACTTTTAACACGTTTACGGCAGTTACAATTACCCGGTATTTCTCATTTGAGTTTGGATTAATTTCTACTCAGTTGCTGAACATAATATTATCTGTAGACAACCGCATAATTGGATTTGTATTGTGAGAGAGCCATCTTAATTTAATTCTGCAAATAGTAAAGCATTTCCTATTACAAATTTCGAAGAGTATATATTCACTGTCAAGTTTTACATGTTTTAAACTTTTTCGCTTTAACTCTGTGATACACAAATAAAGAAAGGAAGTCAGGGTCATGACCTAGTTCTGGAACGAATCCAGCGTGTGTCTTGGATCCCTAGATCATCCTAACAAAACAAGGAAGAAACTGCGAGCCTCCTAACAACGCAGGGAATTTTTCTCGACCGCCGCAATAAAACACAATTAAACAAACCAGGCCATTTGTAATTATCATGACTTGAAAGGTCTATCAATTTGAACTATTGGTTCTAGCGTAATGCTGGCCTTTAATATGTGTAAATGTAGCATTAGGCCTTTCTCTCCTTTCCTACGAGCCTCCACGCCCCCCCACACCTCCACCCCCCCAGCATGACATCCTTAATATCTGTCATTCCAAATAAATACAAATAATTAATTGCCCCTCTACATCATATTACCTAGGTGTATTGTAAAACTAATGCAACTATTTTATAAATCTGAAATGTAGGTTAAGTGTGTATAAGGTGCTGATTGTCTAAAATTATTTACATATTATTATTTCTTACTAGGACTTCGTTTAGAGATCGAAATAAGCATTAAATAAACAATTATTTTTTCAATTATTTTCTCCCAATAAATAACTTACTTTTTCATATTTTGCTGCCTGTCACAAATTATTAACTCAATAACCATCTAACTTTTATGGCATCCATCAAGTGTTTCACACATTTCTCCTGTAATTGATGCTCATCGCTTTTAAAAACATGGTCTAAATAATTTTGTAGAATTTACTCCGTTTAATTAAATGTATTTTTAAGAGCTCTGCAGAATATTTACAACTACGTATTTGTTGACACGTTTATATTTTTACAGTATAATAAACGCTGAAATTAGTTTTTTTTAGTTTGGATAAAAATACGTCACGTTCGTTTTCTCTTCAAAAACTAAAATATAATCCAACTGATTAAAAAAATGAAAGCTTACCTGAAGTGAATAAAACGATGGCCTTTAAACAGCTGTATTCAGCAGAGTCAACGTGTAAAGCTTTGAGCTTTTCTACTTGTTCTTGGAAGATCCTAATGTGGTCCATAAAGGCAACCACTCTGTCCGCAGACATGGGGGAGGCATGGAGCCCAGCCGCCGCCAGAAGTGGAGCCACATGGAGCGGCATGGAGCACTGAGCAGCGTTGAGCACAAACAACTCACTCCAGGTCAACCTCAAAAGGGCAACCTGGTCGGTGATTTGGAGGTCTGGGAAGAAAGGAATATTCCTAGCCCACTCCACCGCACTAAACAGCATCCTGGCTGCCAGTTCACAAATGTTCTCGATGCCCATGATGTTGTTGGGCTGCATGCATTGACTGCCATACCGAGAAGTTGGGTAGGGCTCCGCTCGTAGTAGAAGAGAGATATATCCGGATAAGTAGGAATGGCAGTGCAGTGGGTCCCCATTTGTCAAGGCGAACTGACCATGGTGAGGCTGTGTGGGTGGCATCCGTCCTCTTTGCACTGCTGCAGTAAAAAGAGAAACTGTATATATTGATGCTTGAATTCTACACATAAAATACAAAACATATCTTTATCTTACGTCTGCTTCTCTTGTTGTTGCATTTACACATAACTGATTCAAAGTGATCCACATGGCCATAACATTATTAACGTAAACATTACATTATTACAATCAATTATTGTCACTGGACACTTAGAAAACTTTGAACTATCAAAATGGCCTTCTCGATTCTACTGATGGTTGAGATAATTTAAATAAATCAAAGCAGAGGTTTATATGTTCTGTACTGTGCATTGCATTACAAATCCACAATATAATTTACCACGTCAATCCCTATGTTTTGCTTTATAGAAAAAATAATCACGTAAAGTTAACGTCCTACCAATATATTGGTAAATGTTAAGATTTTAGTGTAATTCTCATATAATTTATGTTTTACTTTTTACAGTAGTCAACATGAGTCCAGTGTATACATGCACAAAGAAAGACATGAATGCTAACCCTTAACCTACTTAGCTAGCGACAGTCAGTTCTGCTGTCTATAGAGAATCTGCGGCTGAATTGGGTTTCTTGTGGAATGTTTAATCAAATAAACAATAGTGAAAGATTAACGGTAATTATTATTCACTTTTCTACCCGAGATGAGCGATGTATACGGCGCCGACTGTAGCCTAGTGCATGTGTGTGTGTACGAGTGTGTGTGTATGCGATTCTGACGCTGTCTCTCCATACTCCCTCGCCATAACCGCGCGGCATATCTGCAGTGATATTATTAAAATTCAGACGCATGCCCTTTTTTCTTGGCTAAATAAATGCGATAATCAATTTTACGTCAAGCACAAAGACGTGCAATGCGAAATAAAGAGGGCGTTCGTTATTCTAGCATTAATAGCGCCGCGATAGCGCTCAATCTCGAGCGTTAAAGGCGGTTCCTTCGCATGCTGTGTTCGGGCAGCCTACGAGAGAAGAGCCGGGGATAAAACATAGGGAAGCGTATCATACACATATAAAAGACAAAGACATCAGTAAAACAACAAAAATCCGAATACCTTCCCGTCTCATGCCAACTTTGAGGCATTTTTTGAGGCGGCAGTATTGACACTGATTGCGATGGTGCTGGTCAATGGGACAATTCCTGTTGGCACGGCATGTGTAAGTGAGGTTCCTTCGTACGCTCCGTTTAAAAAAGCTTTTACAGCCCTCGCAAGTGAACTGGCCGTAGTGTTTGCCACTGGATTTGTCCCCACAAACCACGCACTCGATATGCTGTGGCTGTTTTTCCGATTGACTCTGCGTCGTCTGGTTCGTCGGGGTGGACTGTGTGTTGTTGTTCGGGGGTCCTTGCACGGGTGTCTGAGGGGTCGGAGGGGCAACCTGAGAGGCCGTCAGACCCAGCTGGCCTGGCTGAGGGGTCGGAAGAGATAGTCCTCCTTGGGCTTGCGATGAGAGGGTGCCCTGGGTCTCGGCCACATCGTCCTGGGAGCCTCTCCACACTACCATTGCCATATCTATCAGTCAACGTTAAAAAAACTTTTTGTCCTCCGTTTTTGGTTTTGGAATGATTTGTTTTAAAAAAATAAACGCAGCCGGTGCCTTAATCACTTAATACGGCAGAATAAATAATTCAAGATCGTTACGGTCGGCTAGAGTCTGATTGTCCGTTGAAAGTTGCGCACCGATGTCAAGCAGCAGCCTATTTCTTGACTGAAATAGCGTTACCTGGCATGTGGTTAAAACTGAAGCAAAGACGAGCCGAATAGCAGCCTTTCTTTTAGAGGCCAAGTCCAGGGGCACTTGCAGTCATCCATCCAGTAAAGCCATCAAGGAAAAATGAAAAAATAAACACGGCGGAAGAAGATATTAACGGAGAAGGACGGATAACTTCACGCATGTAGCGACGGTCGGACGCACAGAAACGCGCAGCTTTTAAAGACACTTGCGACGCGCAAGAAGTTCCAGCGTGAAGTCTTGAAGAAAACCAACAACTGGCAAAAATATCGCCGCTTCTTCCTTTTCTTCAGATGAGGTAGCGCTAGCAGCCGCGCGCAGTTGTAGCCTGTGCTCGAGTCAAATATGAAGTCAACTCTCCGGCAAGCAGGACCGATAATAAAACAAAAAGATCACAACCTATAGAACCTCCTTCGTGCGCGTAAAAATAATAAGAGAGAGAACAGAGAATCAAAGTGATCAAATATGTTAAAAAGGGGGAGGTTAGGAAGTGACTGCGATTTGCAGGCGCTGGGCTGGCAGAATGCTTTCTCTCTGATCAGCTCACTGAGCTCTCTATATAGTGAACTTTGACACGACTGCTGCAACTTAGCACACGTTACCATGGAGATGAGTTGCCATATATGGAAAGTGACTGTGTTTGACTGGTCAGAGCTCACGGACCTCCCCCTGAACTCTATTGGCTAGTCGGCACTTGTGCTACTTGGTTCTTTGCCAAAGCCAGGAATAAGGGTCGAGGAGCCGCTTGGTCCTAAAGAGAGTAGGACATCATTTGATGGAAAACGATCGCAATCAATGTACGCATCATTTCATTTATTTAAAATAAAACCCACGATTGTCATACATTTTGAGGCGGTTTATCCTCAGTACATTGGTCTGAGGCTTTCCATATTCGATATTATATAAAACTGAATATTTTTTATTAAAAATAATTCCCTGTCATCTAATAACGACACAAAGAAAAAGATAAGCAACTGACACTGTGATAATAATGTTTCTTTAATTTTGATTTTTCAATGCGTTACATGCATATCATACTTTTCTGATACACCCATTCTACAAACTGGCTGCAAAGTGCGTGATTTGGTCAGTTCCATTAATCCATTTATCAGCACGACGGCTACTTATAAATCATGAAAGTGCATCATTTATCAACAGTCAATAATGCACTGACAAATACCTTTAAAAAAGAGACTTCACAAAGAAAACACTTGCGAAAAGCTATTGATATTGAAGTTCGAGAACCATTAGTTATATGACGCTTTAATGACAAATATTAGTTATAGGACGAAGACACATGATCAAAATCTACTACTTTGTAAGTAAAATCCCACAAAAAATAATAAATGTAAAATAATAAATCAAAAACCTGCAAGGTTCAGAATTTGCGAAAGCTTTTTCATAATACACATAATGGAATTCTGTGAACACTAAATTATGCTTAACATCGTCAGAAATATGAATAGGCTACATAATTACTTTAATATCAAACCAATACTTTAAACTATATATACTATATATTTCTATGACATGTCTACAATCTGAAAAAACGTTCTTAAATACTAACTTTTTTACCGTTATCCATAAATGAATTTATTAATTTAGTATACTTATTATAACAAGCAGCAATTGCAACGTACGGTGTAGCTTTTGTTCATATGACTACTAACATTAAATTAATGCAGTCGTAATGTTGGATATTATTTTTGATAATATATATCATCATAATACCTTGATTTAGATGCAGATGGAAAGACAAAACATTTTTAATTCAATACACCGTGACATTTATCCAGCGATATTGTAACCAGCGTGATTGTTTTATTACAGAAGGTGAGTTTGGGGGGTTACTAGGCTTAGGGGCCTTAAAATAATAAATACATCTTGACGACATTAAAGTAAACTATCCTTTGAATGTACCACCGCGTTAAAAAAGTACATAAAAATAAAAATTACAATTGGTGCAAATATAAGCTCTAACGTTCAATGAGGAAGCAAAAGTCTGATGATAATGAACAGAGATGTTTGCTGTGAGCCTCGGGGTGGTCAAATGAGGTGTCTCCCATTTCGCTCCTCGGGTTATAAGTCAGAGCAAATTTTTAAAGCTCGCTTGTTGAAATCTACTTTCTGCATCACCAGGGGTTGTCAGAGTTGGGTCCACTGAAAAGTGTACAGTGCTAAATCATAGCATATGCTGCCCAAGAGGAAAAATGCAGAAGACTGGATGTACAACAGTATATGGGCGCCCCCTAGCGTACGGATTATTTTTGCCTAAAATCTCGCTTTAAGGTGGAAGAGCCATCTTAAATGGAAACTACATCGGTCGCTCGCCTCTCACATACACCAAAGTAACATGCGCCTATTTTAATCTGATTAATGCTTTTGAGATTTCCTTCTAATTGACTTGGACGTTGCAGAAGTGCGTTTGTAGGTCTCTGCCACAAATATTCTCTAGTGTTGTTCGCGCACGGGAGTATTGCTGCGTTTCGGTTAATTTTTTGCAAATTTATTGAAACGCTAAAAGTGAGCACCGTTCCTCTTCTCCGACCATTCAATGCAACGTATGTGAACAAGGCAGCCGAAAGCAATACTGCAGAAGTAAATTATAGCCAACGGATGCAGTTTGGATTTTATCTCCAGAGCAAGGTGAGTGTTAATATTTTCACAATTTAACCGATCATGCCACGGACGGCTGTTATTAGGTTTTCCAATGCTGGTAAATAAGGGTTTTAGACTTCTAACGCACAGACAGACAAATCCCAAATTAGCATCCATTTCTAAATTACGATTATAAAACACGTATGTAAAAGATAAAACAATTAAAACAAATATTACCAAAGACAGACAGAAAGAAATACTGCGAAATAAGATGAAATGGTTACATAATGAATGGAAAATGTTTAAAGATGCGTTTTCTGTGGTTGCAATGCCATTCTTTAAATCCTTTTAATATATATTGAGGATGAATTCACAACACAAGAGACAACCAGGTTCAATCGATATGTACATGCTAAGCGAGATTGGATTTTTAACAATTATAGCCCAAACATACCAAATGCATATGATGTCGATTCGTCTTCCCCGTGATGCATCCTCTCCTATATGAGAAAATGTACTTAGTCTTCTCTTTCAGTGCGAATACACGCTCTGTTTATTCCTTTTCCACTTACGTATTTATACACAAAAATGCGTCTCTCTGTACATTTGAATGATATATAAAACTTTAGGGAAGGAAAAAACACAAACCGACAGACAAAATCAGTTAAACTTTTCTGCGACGCTTGAATCACATGTTAATATTTAGTGCATATCCCAATAGAAGGACAGTCATATTGATGCTTTTTTTGCAAAATGTCAGAAGATGCTCCGGTGCGTCTTTTTCTTTTCCACAGTAGGTAAAACCCTCTTAGTGCAGCTGCTTTGTGTGGACTGTGTGATTGGGAGAGGGAGGGGGTGAAGTCAGGAGAGACACCTGTCTGTTTATGTGCAAACTAGTAACAATGATATGCCTTTGTCGCTTTTTCAATGGTTAAGTCCAAAGCGCGGACTTTAATAGATCAATGAACTTCGATCATTGACGTAACAAACCTTCACCGTTATGCAAATACAGCATTGTATATGTTAGAATATATAGATGTCACAAAGATATATGTGAGGACATACAGCTGTCATAAGGGTTGATTTGAAGACTAACGTTGTCTGAATAAAAATATAAGCTCACATCACTTAACAATAACAGTCGTCAGTCGTGAGACTGTCTAGAAAGACAACTGCCTTCTTAAGTGACGTCAGCTGCCATAGACCAAACAATTACGGTCAAAGTAATTCACTGTAGGCCTGATACGTTTTAATAGCCTTGCTTTGGGCATCATTACTTGGCGCTTTAATTGCTGCTATGCCAACTATACACTATGGAGTCAAAGTTCGTGACAATACTGTAGTGTAGACTATATTTGTAAGCAAAATAAATGTAATTCTATCAGTATATAACTATTTAATAAATATTCAAGCCTTGAACAACTAGATAACACTAGACAACTTGAAAAAAGCTAGTGAAAAAAAATCTGAAAAGTATTTTTAATTGTGGTGGTCACACTGCCTGTTTTACTAATAAACTCTATTTATTGAAATAGAGGATTAAATTGTGGATAAAAAGTGGATTAAATTCTACTAATACTTTAAGCGCAACGCAAAGAAACACTTTTATTTAAATTAGTAATCTTTATATAGCTTTAATATATCTCTCAGATGTGACATTTTAGATAACTAGCTTATTAAATATTTTAAATTATTTTATTTTAACGTGTCAACAACAATGATTTTTCACTATATAAACTAAAAGCAAACGCCAATGAAAACCGTGCAAAAAAATCATTACTTTGCGCATAAATTATACAATCGGTGGTTCCTGAGAAGTACCGTTGGACGAAAGGCTTCAAACAGCCGTTTTTAAGCAATTTGATGTTGATCAGTAAAGTGTATCCGATGTCGTCCGGGTACATTTATCATTGTAAAACGGACTGCACAAGAAAGAGTCCTTACACACACAAAGCTCAGCAAGCATCCACACACACAATAGCGCACCCCCATCGGGACCTTCATCGATTAGGACGAGACACTACACTAAATATTTACTGATCACACACAAATAGCAGGATCTTTAACGATTTTCCATGGCCGGGACGAGAAGAAAAGGGTAAATCACTTTATTATTGTTTGTAAAGTAAAGTATGCACTCTGGGACACGGGTGTATAAGATGTGACTCCTCTAAGAGGAATTATACGTGAATGAATCAATAGACTTAGAATAAACATGTCAAATATTCAACCCTGCAAATCTATCAACGTGAGCACGTCAAGCGACTATATTAAACCAGATGTTACGGATTAAAATAAACACTTAAAATACGTGTTATTTTATTTTCATTTTCAATTAAAAAATCAAAAATTATCTTTTTTTAGTTAATTAACATCTACATTTAATGCACAGTGAATTTATTTTGCGTAGCCTATAATATGCCGTGGTCACGACATTGCGCGCAGGTTAGGTGCAGGTGTCTGTTGCGCTTTGATGGGTGGATGAGGAAAGTTCACCCTAACTAATCTTATCTTTGCCTCCACGGTATCCTTCAAGCGAAAGAGATAGAGGCAATCTGACCCTCAGGTCACTCAGATCCTGGCCTGATTAACCCTTGCAGATCCAGTATGGAGCAAAGGTTAACCAGGCTAATCAACATGAGGAGACTGATTAAGCTGAATGATCAGAAATGCACAATGCACAATTACATTTTTAAAATATATAATGGTACCAAAACGTCACCAAAAAAGAAAGAAATGCACCTCGCTAATTTTGACAATTAAACATCGCCCATTAATGTAATTAAATGCATCATGCTTATAGAGTGCTGAAATACAGGACACAAGATCATAATTTTACCACCGCATAAAACCGTTTAATTTTAACAGCTACTTAATAATATTATTACTAATAATCATCATTATTACTATAATAACAACAACAATAATAATAATAATAATAAGTATGATGATTATTATTATAGTTATTGACAGTGGTGTGACTTCGCTATTAGGGTTGTTTAGTGTAGAGTAAAACGCGTCTAAACGAGCACGTAATAAACCTGTCAGCTGGTATGTATGCAGTGTATATAGCACATCTGTTGTGACGGTGACATTTTTTTAGGTTATTTCTTAGCAATGAGCAATTACAATTCTCCCCATTAACACAGCAGTAAAAAAATCTTTATATTTGTTTCTAGACAGTGTAAATCTGTATCCATATTATATTTTCAGACTGATTACACTTATGTAAACGTGTATGTGTGTGCATTTCTAATCAATACATTTCATTGTTAAAGTTTGTAAACATAATATAAGTAACATTAATTAGTATAAGGAGTATTAATATAAAGTTACTGAACATTTGAATGATATTAGCTAATTAAATAGACGCATCATTCAAAAGCTTTTCCTTACTTTGTAACTATGGTGCCCTGATAAAGATTTGGTCAATCATGTGTTTGCCAGCAAAGTTACTAATGTGAATTAACAAGCTACAAATGTTACTCATGTGGATTGTGGTTTTAAATTTAATTTAGGCAACCACACAATTATTCATACTGGCAATCTCAATACCACCTGTGCATGTGGTCATTTTACTACTAAAAAGGTATAGAAAAATGCTTTTTAAACTTTTTAAGAATTTTCTCACGCAATCCAGCCTTTTTATATTGCGTGTCATTTAAACGGACTCCCCTTGACATAGTCTTTAAACTCATTCAAGAAAATCTCATATCGGTTACGTGCAAATTGAATAGGATTATGGTTTTATTCTGTACAGGAGCCTGGCTCTCTGCCCAAATATGGTGTAATTTGTTCAGCGTTACCTTCAGTCTTAAAACAACACCATAGCCCTGGGAATTCAGAAAACTTTTAGCTTCTTCAGAGGATAAGATCTCACTGTGTATTTCACTCTACAAGACAAGAATATGGACTATTTGTTGCCATGAAAAAAGATCTTATGGAAGTGACGCCCATAATGTATAGCCTAGACTTCAAAACGTCCTTTTCTTATTTCTTACAGTCTAGTAATGATATCAGACTGCAGCTAGACTACAGTGATACTTAAACTGTTACACAAAGTGTAGTAGAATGAATTGTACTACCGAATTAGTGATAGTTTTTACAGTGTTTATGGTAGCAATATACAAAAGGCAATAAACATTACAGTGTAATCGTAAAGGTGAAGGGTCATACTTCAAATAAATACACGTTTGATGCAATAAAAAGTTTAAAACCGAGTTTTGCTTTGCTGTCATTAATCTGATATAATTCATCACCAGTATTCAACAAGAGATCATGCAAATAGTTTGCCATCTGTAGCTATCTTTTAACAGGCATAAACATATGATTATGAACGATGATTTTAAAGTGATTATTGCTCTGTTTGCTATATTGTTGTTGGTTTTAAGATTCAATTAAATTAAATTATGTGAGTCAATGTGATATTAACACACAATAGCTTAAACACAATTACTCTATTGTTTTGAAGCGCTAAAGTGTTTACAACTGTGAATACATTCCACTCAAATCCCAGTTTCGTATTTTTGTGTAACTGGTGCAGTGTTTTCTTAAGTCGATGCAGAAGGATCTGTGTTTTGCAGATAAGGGTCTAAGATGGTTCTCACTACAGGAAGTTTTGATTAAACTACTTTTGGTAATTTGTATAAATGCCATAATGTGAACAAACTATACACACTAAAACACAGCATTAAGGCAATGCATAAAAAACTTTACTGTTCCAGAAATAGATATTGGAATAAAAATGTAATCTATTCTGCCTCTGAAAATGTTTAAAAACAAGATGTGATTGACAATTTGCATGATAAAAATGATAACAATTTAAACGTACTGTGTGCAATATAATTCTTAAAAGAAAAGTCTTCATTGGTGTGTTTACTTAAGTCTGTGTGGAACTGATTCCTTTACTACTGCAGGTTACTCTCTCTCTGTCTATTTTTGTTTGCCCCCAGGGCCAATCTAAAAGAAGCAAGCAGAATCATGATCACAGAGTTTGATTCTCTAATGATGGATTACGGTGTCAATTTAACCAGCAAAAGCTTAATTTGTTTCTATGATTTCTTCTTGGACCGAATGCCAAACTTCCTTCCATTTTCCACTTCACCACTTAGGGGCAAGACGTTTGCATAGCAAAAGGGAATGTTTTAAACCTCAACTAGATTTGTTTGCATTGTTCCATTTTGACAGTTCATTTCCCTAGGCAAAATTTATGTTAACTTTTAACTCTGTGGATTTATGGTGACATGAATTAAAATGTACACTTTTAATGATAAGCCTCTTGACAGCATTGTAAAATATGAATAATAATAAGCATACATTTTTTTATTTATGTTGCACAATTTTCAATTCAAGCTCACCATAACAAAAATATTTCTCAGGTAACACACAATATAGGTGTAAAGGCAAACAAGGTACATCTGAAAAGTTTTTCCATAGATAGAAAAAGAAAATGTAAGTTATGGTTTTGTCATTAAGCCTGTCCAAACCTATAAATGAATGTGTTCTGGCAGACTAGCTGTGCACTGTTTCAGACCTATGCAGGCCTGTGAGGACACTGTGGGACCAAAGAATGCTCTCTGTGGTGACATCGAGACCAAATGCATGATGGGAGATCTATGCATAATGATGGCACTGTGACAAAGCGGGAAGGTAAGCTTTGGGATCGGGTTGGCTTAATGTATGCTTTTGAGCTGCCTGAATAATTAACATGTGATAGATATTCTTTTATAGGCAAAAGGATCCGTTGCTCAGATGACAATGGCGTGACTGAAATCAACTATGGTTTGTATGGTTGTAAATTATGTATTGACATAATTTGAACCGATAGTTTAAAGCAACTGAACTACTGAAAGTCTAAATCTTTATTTCTAAATAATGATGCTATAAATGAAATTTTTTTTCTCCACCCTTGATGACGATAATAATATGAATTTAGCAAATTATTACGTGTACAACAATCTCTGCTAAGAAGTAAATAAATATGGGTATGAATGATTATTGTTTGTTATTATTTTATAAAAGAATTCTTTATATAATCAAAAATTCCTAGTAGCTTTATGAACAGGCATGAAAGATTGGTCCTCATCCTTTTCCATTTTTGTCTTATAAAATCTTCAGAATTCCAGATCTAAAAAGTTATTGTGTAAAATCCAAATGTAAAGAATTAAACCTTGGTCATAGTAAAGCACTAAATCTTAAATTAATGTGCAACTGTAACTGACGTTTTTATTGTTAAAATTGTTAGGTTTTCAATTCTTCCAATTCTTCCTGCTATGAAAATTAGATATTATTATTTTCCACATATTCTCCTTTTGCCTTTACTATACCAGTCTGGATTTAATCACTGGCCACTAGACTAAACCAAAGTATTTAAAGTATAAAAATAAAAATGTTTTCATAAGTAGTCAAAGAGTCAAAGCAAAAAAGGAGATGGGAAAGAGAGAGAAAGAGGGAGAGACAGAGAGATATTTAGAGTTACTGTAATTGAAAGCAGCTTGTTTTCTAATGAGGACTACTGGGACACATGGGTAAAGGTTTTCAGTTTGCTTTTGCACTTATAACTTGCATGCTTCAGAACATATTACGAGCACTTCTGTCTTTATATCAAAGGGGGACGAAACGATGTAATTGATGAAATGTACCAATAAGTCTAGAGACTAAAAACACTGCGAGAGTAAACACTTTTGTGGTTTGTGGTCAGCTTGTGCACAGCCTTCCATTCAGGTGCACATCGTTATACTTTACAGCTGAGATGAACTGTGTCACTATTACAGTAGCAAATACACAAGACTGAAAAATATTTGAATGAATACATTATGTATACAAAAACTAATTTTATTTATTTAACATTTCATTTTTATGATTATGCAATCTGTAGCTATATTTTCTTATTTTTATATATATGTGTGTGTGTGTTATATATAGATAGCGGGTATGCAAAAAATAAAGCGAACCACACACACACTGGCAGTGGAAGGGCAAAGAACACTCAGCACAAGATTTAATGAGTGCTGAGTTGTTGTGGTATTTGCAACGCGGCCAAAAAAGCTCAGCTATGTTCAGGAAGCATGTGAAGTGTCTGCAATGAAAAAACGTTGTCAAACAAGATTTGGGATCAATTACCCAGACAGAGAGTGTAATGTTTACGCGAACCTCCTGAAAGAGGCAGTGTCCGGGGAAACTTCAGCTGCAGGCCCTGAAGTGCTCATGTAACTGGCTCTTGAAGTCCTCTCTAAGGACGTTCGTTTTGTCACCTTCAGTAAGAGCTGTTTAGTCACAGCCACGTAGTACTACTCTGCTCCCTCTTGCCCTCGAGAAACAGACGTAAAGTACTTTGTCTAAGCTATGTATTGTCTAATAATAAAATAATACATTACAGAGCACAGAGCTAAGTTAGTTTTTCCAGGCAGATGACAGATTTTTAAATTTAGTATGAGTGTTTTTATTTCTTGCAGAGGTTATAGTTTCCACATGTCCAAACTTGTTCTATTATCACTCCAGGGAATCTTCATGAGTGAGCGTTATATATCCCTACAGTATCATTGTCCTGAAAATGATGAACATTTTTGATGTTGTATTTTAATACATGTAATATTCAATAACGAATTCAAAGAATCCTGGGGCTATGCTTTTTTAAGATGTCTATTTAGACATTGTAAACACACAAGTGCTTAATCTGTCTTTAGCCAACTAAGGGCGTTAATGATATCAATCACAGTCTTTAACCTTGGTTTAAAAGGTCTGGCTATGTACAGCAGCTGCCAGCACGCACCTTTTAAGGCAATTGAGGAATTTTGAGGAAAAGTAAATGGTAAGTAGCCTGAATGTTGCCTGAAACAGGGTGTGGAGAAATACAGAGACGTTAACACAGACTTTAAACACAACACTGCCAAATGGTCCTTGCATTTATTTGGTTCTTTAAAAAATTTTTTTGAAGAGGCACATTTCAATATCATTTGGCCAACTTCAATATATTCAAACAAAGTTTTTTGTGAGAGCAGTCTTTTATAGAAGAGACTCACTATGTGTTTCTGCCCATATGGTAAGTTAACGCATCTGCATTCCATTCAGAGAGAGAGAGAGAGAGAGAGAGAGAGAGAGAGAGAGAGAGAGAGAGAGAAAGAGAGAAAGAGAGAAAGAGAGAGAGAGGTGTGAATGTCAGTGAGACGGGGCAACAGGTCAATGCTTACAACATGTCAAGGACTGTTGTATTCCAGGATGGCAAAAATACTCTGTGGTAAAGCAATTGGTTAAATGTGTGAAAATGAAAAGCTCTGCTTTGTTTGCTGTTTGACACTAGCCTAAAAAATAAAACAAGGCACATATGCTTTGTTTATTTAACATTTTTCACAGCACAACTATAACGCATATCCAGTAATAATTTAAATCAAAGTTTTAAAACGGAAATATGCCCGTGTTATTTTATTTATAAAACGCACAGGAACATCAGCTACGATATCCACATAATACAATGTAGTATGGCAGTCTAGAGATAGTGAGCAGTAAATCTTTACAAGGATAAATGATAGCTCTCCAGGCAACAGTTGAATGTTGTACAACATAATGTAATATATTTTTCTTTGGTTTCAGAAAATTAAATCTGCGGTTCACCTCAAAAGCCCAGCAGTGTGGACTGTTCAATTCAAAGAGTTAAGTTATGGTTCTATAGGATCGCTATGTTTCCTTTGTGTCTCAATATTTAATGGGCCTACAGCATAAATTCTGGATACTTTTAAAAAGTAGTCATTCGATGCTGACAAATTAACTAAATTAAAATGTCAAGCTAGGAAGTAATCCTTAACAAAAGATCAATAAAGCTTACATTTATGTTAATTAATTATTTAAATATTTAATTATTTTAAATATTATTAAATAATGAATAAAATTAACCTTCTAACTGTTTGTTTATTTTACATTATGAAATGTACATATAAACTACAACATTTTCAGATTACTGTGGATCATGCCAGTTTTTCCATATTAGTTAGTTAGTATAAAAAGCACTATAAAAAGAACAGAATTCTCATCTATTCACATCTGGAACCGATTTTGGAAAATTATTTCAAGTTGCAATAAAGAACAATGTAAAAGAAAAATGTATTTGCTCAATCAGAATGTTCAATGTAAAACCAGAGACAAGAGAATTTCATAGCTAGATGAATGTTAGCCAAGTCTGAAGGAATCCTTTCTCAAACACCAGCAAATGCTCATGGAACTTCAAAGACCTACAGATCTTACCGCACAAAAACTGACAAAGCTTAGAAAAAAAGAAAACTACCTATCTTCTAGCAGCATCCCAAAACACAACATGACCTTAATCTGCGTGGTGCAGCAAGCCCGCTGAATCAGCTGGACCATTACATCAAAGTCACCAAAGATCATTAGACTGGAATGATCAGTTTAGACACTGCAGTCTGACCCAAAACACTCACTGATCAGCGGCACTCATTACTGCTTTTGGACGTCCTAACACGTCAGTTCAGGAACTGGCTAATCTCTCCCTCAGCCTGCCTGATGCTCCTATCTGAAACTGTGGACACCCAAAGACGCACGAGGAGGGCCAGATTACATTCCTTTTGTCTCAACAGTGCAGACAAAAAATTATAATCCCTTACGTAACTTATGTCTGAAGCTTTTCCTGTTTCATCCTTTTTGAGATCGTTGGATAATTGAGTATAGAGTGTCAGCTAATATGAGCGTTTGACCCGGGCCAGTCTAGACTTTTCTTTAGAAATGAAACATAAGCAGAGGGAACACTGCTAATGTGGGTGTGGTTGTTACGCCATGCCCGAAAACCAGGTTTCTGTCCTTTTTCCCATGTCTAGCATCATGCTACTCAAGTGTTCAGATTCACAGATACATGCCATTCCTATATTTCTGTCTCAAAACACACATAGCTTAAATACTCAACAACCGTGACTTCAATTACAGGTAGGATTGAAATTTCACTCTACATAATAAACACACAGGAAGTCAGCAATCTCTCCAAAGATAAACTAGTGAAATGACCTTATTAGTCTGGTGGATTTGCATTTTACATAACATCTGTTTATACTTTGTCAGCCTCCTGAATAATGAACCGAGGTGTCACTGACTAATATAATTTACTTGGGAAGTGCATACGTGAAATAGGGCCTACAGTAGTTTGCTATCACATATATCGTCCAACACTTCATTTCCTTCATCTGTGGCCATTTCACAGGAAACCAACGAATTTACAATAGTACGCCTGTCTGTCAAAAAGTTCAATCGAGCCTGGTTTTTATTGAATGAATGTGCACAGTCACACAGAAATGTTATAAAACAAGAGGCTGGTGCTAGCATATCTGCAACACTATGTAACTCTGGGCATTGACCTGCAAATGGAAAACATTGTATTGCATTCCATCACAGTGACTCTCTCACATGTAATTACTTCCACATTAGATCCCTCTTTCACTCCCTTTCATGAAAGCAGATCCCCTCTGACATCTCCAGGAATACAGCCATGTGTTAGCAATGCACTTATGTTACACTCGCATTGCCATTGAATTCCGCTTCGCTGCACGTCCCTTCAAAACAATTGCGCAGGACTGCCTCTTCCTTATGCCTGCAGAATCGATTTGAGACGCGGGAGCTAAACCTCGCACTGATCGCTTCTCATCTTTTCTTTGTTTATAGGGGCCCAGGGGGTCCAGAGAAAAGTGAGATGACTACATTACAAACTATGTAAAAAACAGTTACTCATCAAACTAAAAGTTCTCACTTCTTATTAACTATAAGGTGGTTAAATCTGACAAAACAATATGCTTTCACAAACATTCGGATGACAGTTTGGTATCCAAGCCGAAACTAAACTACATATACTACATTTACAAATGCAAAGAATTAGAGACAGGTGAGAAGTGACATGATCCCTGATAAAAAAAATCCTGTTACCATATAAAAATAAGATCATAAAATTTAATGTATCGCCTTGCCTTGCATGAGAGAGAATAAAAAATTGAGGTAGGTGAGACTCCTGCTGTGGGCAGGTACAGCGCCAAGACTTCGAGCTCGCTACACTATTATTTCTATGAGGCATATAAAAGTTCTTTATCACACTGTCACGCTGGCAAGCAGCGCACTAACCTCACTCCTGTACCTTCATCACGTATGAGAGCCTGCTTTGTTTCTTGTGTCATCTTGGTTTGCATTGCATCTGCGGTTTTGCACCCGCCAGGGGTCTAGTTCTGTGGTGTTATACAAGACAATGCTTTGTGTACACCATAACGCCTCCTCCTGTTCGACTCAAGGTGAAAATAATAGAACAAGCAGCCAGCTCCATTATTATAATATCAGCTTACATATCCAGGGCACAAAACAGTGAGGGCCGTTTCATCAAGCTAATTGCCTGTATGTAAGAGGGAGCAAACTTTTTCCTCTATCTCTCAGTTACGGAGCCTTTATTCTTAATCACAAATAGAGCCCTCGTATCCCAGTGGGACTTGCATTCTAATTTACAATTGAACCACAGAGCAAAGCTATCAATCTTTACCAGACAGTTTTTCCGTCGTCCCCATCCCATTTTTTCCCACTCTATATAACCGTGTTGAAAGTGGTAATGGATCAAGAAAACGGACGGAATAGCTGAGTTTTTCACGCAGAGCCACGCTCTAAAATCCAATGTTTGACAGAGGCAAACCACAAGAGTCAAGGCCTTGGCACTGTTAGCTACGAGCAAAGGCCAAACACCCTGGCCTTCATAAGCTCCTGGCAGAAAAAAGCCCTCGAGTGAAAGACCTCTGGAGCTTAAGAGATCATTTTCTGAACTTACGTGTCATACGGACTAACATTTTCTCCGTTCAGAGTGAATGGTGGTAGTTAGCTACTGTGAGTTCCTGTTTGAGTTTCAATTATTCAGTATTGGCTTGTTTACAAAAAAGGTCAGCTGTAGCCTGTTTTCATATCATGTTCACACTCAGTTCTAAACCTTGGACTTGACTGGCCCATCCTTCAATCACTACGACTCATATCAGAGAGAGAGCGAGAGAGATTGGACCAAGCCTGCATTCCTCCATGCCAAGTGTCACCCAATCAGTGAAACACCCTGCCCCTCGCCCTCCCTCTTTTCGATCCCTGTAATGATGAGTCTTGTCGTTAATGAGTTAATACGAAAACTCTCAATGTCATCGGCAAAGATAAGAAGGAAGAAAGCAGCACATTGTACACATAATGACAGACTCCCCGACTGCCCCCAAGATGTCACGGGTCAGCCATGTTAAGAATGTGTGCGCCCAATCATCTACTGATCCTTATCTGGCTTGCCTGCAGCTAACCAAGACATGGGCCCGATCAGGGACGCTGATGAATGAACAATGGGCGCCGTGGATTGTTATGCCTGCCACATGACAGCTTTTATACCAACACATGATGACATAACCAATCAATATATCAATTATCCAACAACTTATTGCACCAGATGCATGAAAACGCACATTATGAAGAATATCTGGTGCCACGTTTGTGGGAACCGTGTCTAGTTCTTCAAAAGAAAAAGGGAAAGCAGGAGCGTGACCTTACAGTGAACTGTGTGGACTGTTGTTACCTGCCATCTCCAGGTCACTGGTGCTGTTGGTATTCAGATGAAACTGAAGTATGCAGGGAGGGCAACTGGTGCAGCTCCTGTGGTGTGCGGAGACCTTCACTGTGATCAAAAACAATTACGTTATGATTAGATTTGCATATCTAGAGAATTATTTACATAAAGTATCCATATCTGAGTAACATATGAGCCATTCCTCTAAAAAAAGCAAAAAATCCAAACAACAAATTAAAATAAGAGTACACTTGTGTCTTATGTTAGTATTCACATAAAAAGATATACCGTACTTTAGATTTATGCTTCGGTCAAGTTCAGGTACTTAAACTGTTTATTTTAACTTAATTATGGACATAGTGAAGAAAAGAAACAAGAGTATAAACACAGAGAAAATTTATACAGAGATATAGTCATTCCTCGGTTAGCATGTTATATTATCACTTCTGTATTATTATTTTGTAATTTTATTACATTAACATTAAAGAATGATGCAACTTCCTGGATGATGATGTCACTGAAAAATAATGAAAAACACTACAAAAAGTGTGTTCAATATATGACATCAATGTACCACAAGAGTGATACAAAAGCATACAGAGAAGTTTGCTCTTGGATCATAAAAAATGCCATATGTAATATATGTAAATTATAAAAATGTTTGTAAATACACTATCATGCTGTAGCTTTGGTTTTGTGGTCATAGTGGGATATGGGAACATGAAAATGTATCGCATAGTAGGAATGACACAAATATAGCATTTACACGGACATATACGAGACAATTGTTACTTTTTACTCTTACACACAGCAAGGTAAAGAGCAATGCATTGTAAAGACCTGAAAAACATGCATGCATGTCACTACTTGAAAGATCTGCATTGTGCACACCACAGAAACAAATTTCAATCAACATTTTGTGTGTAAAATTGACTCTTTTTTAGATTATCAATACCTTTAGAAAAAAAGCTATACACAAAACCACTAAAAGAAGCTTGGCTTAATAAATGATTTTCCACCAGCTGACAAATGATGGCTTTGCATGACATAAAGAACAGAACCTGAAAAGGTTAAGGTTATGAATTCCAGCTGTCAGTGACATCATAAAACCTGACAAATTGTATTATAACAGTCACTGAAATCCACACCAGGAAGGTGTTCTTTTCCTAGTCTTGTCTCAGATTTAGGTCTCTGGCTCAGCCTGCCAGCTTAGACAATAGGGGTCCTGCCAAGTCCAGTGGCATTTTGTCTGGTTCTACATTATCTGAAATCAAACGCTCTATTCTGCTCCCACCACTACACATGGAACAATCGGCGCTGATGTGGGAATGCCTGTAATTCACACAATAGGACGTTGACATTTATACCCAGTGGAGGGAAAAAAAAGAAGGAATTATAAAGGAGTCGAATCCTGGATTCCATTTCTGCATGGTACACAAGACAGGGGAGGAGATAATGACACTTTAATACGGGGCTGTTAGTAAAGGTAGCCCTTCATAATGGGAGGTGGAGAGTCATTCAGAACGGACACCTGTTTTCCAAGCCACTCAGCATGTGGACAAATAGGCGTAGTGGGACTAATAGATATTATACATGCTTTTGGAAGGGATGAAAGAGTGGCATTATCAAATGCTAAATCATGTCGAAGGCGTTCATTATTTTTTTCTTTTCACTATAGATAATTGTAGCTTAATGTATATAGAAAAAGCAGATTCTATTGCTTTGCACCTGTTTACAGAAATAAACATTGCCAGATGCATATTCACCATTAGTGTGTTTTTTGCGATTATTTACCATGCAGAAAGAATAGAGAAAATGCAGTTATGTCTATGAAGTAGGTGCAAAAAGTTGGTATTTACCTGCAGCAAAGTGTGCTTTAATAACCAGTGTGATACATTGATACCAGCTGCAATAGCCGGGCATCCGAGCCTGTTATCCAAGACCTTGACAAAAAGCCAATTCTTTATCCAGTAAGATCGCTCCTGTCTAATAAATCCTATAACACAAGATTAGGCCATTTGACCACACAGAAGAGATAATGACATTAGCTAATGTCCCGCCGTTACAGTAAAGCTGTGTGTAGCAAAGAGAGATACACATAACCTGGAGTAGCGCTGGTTTAAATCCAAATAAAAGTATAAACATGAGCATTAATACTTACAGTTTGCTTTGAAGATCATGCATACCTGTTGTATGTAAAAGAAAAGGGGAGTCTTTAAACTTTACAAAGCACAATAATCTAATAAATTATATAATGCAAATTATATAAGCCTAGTGTCAACGGGATGCTATTTGATGTATCCGGCTAAATATTCTGTATGTTGGGGAGTTTCCTGTAGTCTGCAGGACACTTCAGGTCAGCGTGTACAGATTGGTCCTTGTCAGTAAGAGATGACAGGCTCTTTGTTGGGAGTTTTCCTTGGTTGGCAGTGTGGAGTTGGGTTAATTCGGTTGACCCGTGTTTGTTTTCTTTCAGGCTAATGTTCCTAAGAGCTTCAAGCTCCCATCCTGTGATAGCTCTGCAATGCTTTGTGCCTGCAGCCTTAGTGGTGTAAGATTTTACCCCCTTGAAATTGATGGAAACCCAACCCTAAAACAAGACAAGCCTATCAAGATTGTAGAGTCCTCTTACTTTGCAGACTTTTCAAAAAACTCTGGTCTAGTGCCAGCATGTGAGGTTTTTATGTGAACATCATGCTGAGTGAAGTTTTGAATATAATGTTGCACTTGATAAGATTTATATGGTACTAAACCTTTTACTTTTAATAATTACTAATTAAGTGCATTAAAGTGTATTAAAAATAGCATATTCATTAAACATGCTCTGTAAATTTACACTAAACACAACTAATTATTCGTAAAATACATTAAAATTCTGGCACTTTGCAAAGAAATCAATTGTAATTATACAGTATATATATTTATAAGATTACATTTACATTCAAAAAATAAGTTATATTTGTGTCCAGATATACATTTAAAAACATACTGTATAACTTTAAGCTGTTGTGCTGTTCTCAGTTATATATTAACATTTTTGCAAATGCCTTTAAGCATAAATTTAACACACCATTAGTTTGTTGCTGTAATATGTGACAACTTTTATATATTACCTCATCAGCCCTTCTGGACTTGGCCAGAAAACAAATGAGAAGTTTTCATAGGTTAGGACTATAACATGAAAATGTCAACATTCAAACAGCAGGTGACAAGTCATAAAAGTCAGTGAACTGGCTCATACTTACGACTCAAATGGTTTGTATAATCTATTCTTTATTTCCTCCTCTTCAAATGTAAGCAAAACAGAAGAGCGTACACTGTGACACAAACACCAGCGGTTAAAAGCTTGGACACACGTCTTACTGATTTCTCATAGACCTTTAATGATCTTAAAAAAAACTTACTATTTTGTAGTAATGCATATAAATTGTAAAAACTAAAATGTTAATAAATAAATACACTGTAGTGAATGAAAGAGACAGCGAGTGTTCATCATACACAGGAAGTGCAGTAAAACTGAAAATACCTCAAAGATGTCTAAGAGAATGCAGAATAATCTAATCCAATCGAATCCAGACTTTTGAAGAATCTAAAACATAAGAAAACATTTGAGGTCATTGTATTTTTCTTGTACTTCCACTTGTGTTGCTCATAGTTTTGATGACTTTACTACTATTAAAATATTGAAATAAATTTTAATTATGAGCTGTGAATGTAATTTATTTTCAAGTTTGATATTCTAATTCAAATAAAAGACATTCAGAAAAAAGTTCAGCAATGCAAGAAAGAGTTAACTGCCCGCAGCCATTGCTCTTCATGACCCGTGAGCCCTTCTGTACGGCCTCTGCAATATACAATTCATTTGGTAATTTGAATCAAATGAAAGCGTGTCGTGAGACGCTACTCACATGCAGTGGAAGCAGCTACGAGCATCTCGGCCGTCCAGATGTGAGTGGTGTTTTATTACAGAAGAAAAGAAGCTGATAGCTGCAGGTGCTAGGGCTGACATAGCAGGACTGGCTTTGCTCTGTCTTGGCAGAGAACGGGTGGGGGTTTGTGGGGGATATCCATTGCCTGTGTTTAATCAGGGCCAGTCGTATGGGATGGGACTCATTGCTCTTTGATGGAGAGCACTGTTATGAAGATGGACAGTCACTTTGCTCTCTAAGCGAAACCATCGTTTAGCCTCAAATTCTGAGAGAAAAGGCCCATTTGTTATCCACACGGGAGTGATGCAGCCAGGCCCAGGCGGTGTTGGGTGAGAGCGGCATGCATTTGCCGAACAATTACAACACTCGGGCATATATTTGGGTGGAGGATGGAAGCAAATAATGTTAGGGGTTTTGAAACTGAATGGGGATTTTGTGTGTGTTTACAGGTTTAGCAGTACTTGAGAGGGACAAATCTGCCAACAAATATAGTAAAAGTAAAAAACTTTCAATAGCAAAAAAGGCATAAAAATGTGTAAAGTTTCACTTTAACCTGTTAACTGTCACTATTTCTCAAGTGGAATATTTCATAGTTGAATTATTATCTAATCAAGACAAACTATATATTGATAGAAATGTGTAAAAGATGTTATTAATGTCATTAATTGTTAATGTTATTTATAAAATTCCTAAAAGTAAAAGACGTAAAAATGTTAGAAAAATTTTTTTTGTAGTTCAAATAGTGCATTCTTATGTGTTTACTCAAAATGTGCGGTGACAGTTATCAGGTTAAATTTAACACATCAAACAGGTTTGTGTATGGGTTTTTGGGGTAAAGGTAGCAAAACTAAAACAAAATAGAAACAATGGCAGTCAATGAAATGTTCTTACTAATATAGTCAAAACAATCCTGGTTGTGTATGTGTGTGTGTGTAGCCTGTCCATTACACTGCACCAAGCTGGATTATTAGTGTCACACATTTTGCTGTCACCATAATTAAAGTCACGTATTGGTCATTACAGTAATATAGCTAAATAAAAAGTGTTTTACACAATCTAATGCCTCTAACCAGTCAATGTGATAATTCAATATGACAAGCAATAATTGGGCGAGACTCCAGTTCTTTGGTCAGGTGACAGCCACCTAATTAGAATGTGTTTATTTTGGGGTTTACTGGCCCTTCAACTCTAAGCTATTGAAATGTCAGTCTGGGTGACCCTGCGACAGGGTGAGAATGTCATTTGTAAACACACAGAGACTATGAGAGACAGAGCTAGATTATTAGCAATGACAGCTGACTGACAGGACCAAGGGAATACTGCAGCTCTGAATTAGCGGCAGCTATGTCTCATTTATGATAGGATTATAAGATTTTTCTGACATCGTTTTTTCTGATAGTTGCACTTGGCATGGCCCGTGGCATATTACACCATCATCTTTATTGCATTGCAATATTAATGCACTCTTAGCATCACTTCTTTAGACTGCATATACCCATACCCAGCCAACCACTGTCGGTCTGATCCTGGATAACTTAATGGTTATTTTTCACCAGTGTGATTTATTAGGAGATCGCCTGACTAACTGCTGAAGAATGGGCCTTGCCCCTAGTCAGACAAGTGCAGGGAAGACAAGTGTATCTGAAGTCCTAATTCTTAACTCAATCATCTGCTGGCGATGTGAATTGCATTATGGATCATTCTGACAAGACAGACCGCCCCAGTCTCGGACATGAATTTCGACAGGGATTCCAATATGCTAAGCAGTAGAGTGTCAGAGAGGTTAATATACATGAGAAAGAGCTCCTTAAAGTTCCTATCTGTCTTGCCTGTCTGAAAGTCTAGATATTCTAATGACCACTGCTAATAAAAATGCAAAGGAATCAATTAGTTTAATTAAATCTGGCAACACACACTGACTTCCAATGTTTAAGGTCGTTGAGTAATTCTCAATCAGAGGCACAAACATACATGCTAATACAACACAGACACAGCCATATGCACACTACATAAGGCAATGATATAAAACAACTTCCAAACTAGCATATACAAGTGTATAATGTTGTATTTTAAGAAAATAATAAAATGCAGTCATTATTAAGTATGATCGCTTTTTAGGAAATCCCCAATAAACACATTGCCATTTAACCTACACCTATAAAGACTGCTTATGCATGAAAAAAAGCAAAGGAAATAAATGAAAACTTACAGGATTTTAAGATCTCCAGTCAGTCTCACATTTAATCTCACATTCAAACAGGCAGTAAATAGAAGCTAAAAGTACAAAAACACAAAATATAAGAAATACAAAAGACTCTAAACTCAAACTTTAGCATAAATATATTTCCTAATTTATTCATTAATTCCTATACGCCACACAAGTGGAAAAAAACGTAATCATTCAAGTCAGTGTTTTTACAGAAATGTTTTTACATAAAATAATAAGAGAACCAAAGCTGAATCATATTTCAAAAGTTCACAAAAATACATACGCATCCATTTTTAGATCATTTACACATTAAAAATACAAAGAAATGTGTCATGGAGTACCCTCTAGAGATTTTTCTAGAAATATTTAGAGTAAAAGAATATGCAGCGATCCTCCAGGGACTGATAACACTCACAGGCCTTTCAGATTTTTTTTGGCCGAACTGACATTTTCTCCCGGCCTTTCAGCCCGGTTCCCAACCGCCTCGATAGGACCACTTTCATGTTTTGTTTTCAAATTCCTTTTTTGTTGCTAACTAACGCAGCTTGACAGGACGGTGGTGAACTTATCTTAAGGAGTGTGGTTTCACAGTGCATGTGTCTTTTCAGCCACATGTAGCACTTAGCACGTTTTTTTCTCCTCTGCTTCTGGTTATTTTTTCTAGCCTGTGGCAGCTATCAGGTCTGTGTTGTGTTTAATGGTATCTCAAGCCCTGCACCACTGATACCAGCCCGAGCGGTCACAGTGTTAGGACTCCTCCAATATCTATTACAATTAGTTTTTGATTAAGGGGCCCGACTTGGCCGTTTGAAGCCTTTAATGTTGTGTCAACCGGTTGATGATGGAGAGAGAAGCATGGACGCCTCCCAGAAACAAAGAGGCTGGTAAAAGGCTCCAAGTGAACCATTTTATCTTTCTAATGGAAACCAGATGACCCTTCCTTTCTCTCCATTTTTTTAGAAACGATTTTTTGGGGGGTGAGATAGACAGCTCTCCCACTCCTAGGTATTTATGCAAGGGTTTTGGCAAAAGTATCTTTTGATACCATTTCGAGGGAGGTTTCAGGTTTGTAATATAAAGCTTGAGCGATGGCGCATAATAAAATCATTTCTTAATTAACACTGACCCGAGTTGCTAAGGTTACCCCTGACCTTTGGAATTAGCGCAGCGATAGATACCAAATAGCACGTATTTACTTAAAGCGCTCTTGAGAAATGCCAGCTGTAACTGAAATCACGGTGACAGAAGATTAAAGTAGACCAATTAAAAGCATGTCGAAGTATGAAAAGCCACACTACAATAAGTGACCTTTAGAAAAGTGTTGGGAAAACAAACAATTAAATTGCACTCATTTATAGAAATGGTAACAACGTCTTGAAGTGTTTAATAGTGCATTATTCTGTCATATTTAAAGCACATGCCATAGTGTTAATAGCTAAACTGTTACTTTCATTATTTGTGGAATTTCTGAATGTCCACCATTCACACATCTCAATTGATAGAAAAAGGTCAACTGGTATCTTTTGAAATTGTTTTTAAAATCTTGCTTTTTTAATTTATGAATATCTCAGTAACACCAGCGTAAAGGCTTAACATATTTAAATATAATTATTTATATAAAACACATTTTTATAATTCTTATAATAACCCATGAAGACTGCCAAGGACAAAAAACCTCCCACAAAAAACAACTCTAAGTGTGGAAATTTTCTTACTAAGTGGAGAGCCTTGAAGTAGCCTTGAATCTCTTTGATTACATCTAAGATTTTGTTCATTAAGACATGCTGTTTTATCCCATCATGAGATTTAATGAATATACCAAACCAAGACAACAAATTACACGAAAAACACAAAGTGAATACTTCTTTTCTTCAAGGACATGGTTTGGGATTTATTCTAAAAAGGGGAGTTCATGAAGTCTAATTCCTTATTACATTTCATGAATATCTACAACAGTACTTGGCGTGTCAAACAGATTAAAATTTCCATTAATAATAGACTGAATCGTGAGAAAGTTTATGATTACAGTTTCAGAGCAGAGGAAGATACAAGTACTTGAACCGAAAACTATCAGTTTGTTCTGTTTTGTTTTCTGAAAACACACACACACACACACACACACACACACACACACACACACACAGCTCTGGCATGCAGGCGGACTGATAAGTTGCAGCTTGTGCAGTTTCGCTCAGTTTACTTTATCCCTGGGCTGGAAATGACCTTGTGAACTTTAGTGTTTTTTTCCCTTTTCTCTTTCATTCTCTATGTCTCTCACCCACTATCTCTACCTCCATGTCTCTCTCTCTCCCTTTCTAACCTGCGCTGTACAGTCAACAAGCCACCCACAGTACAGTACCTGCATGAATGTGCTAATGGCTGTTGACAAGTGTGTTTTACTGGGCTAACACAGGTGTCTGTGTGTGTCTTCTTTTACACAACTGTTGGTCTGATACATAACAGCTCCCAGGCTGTTGTCCTTCACCGATTACCATTTGTTTCTTCAGCACCAGCTCGGTCCTGAATTCGCCCAACATGCTTTTGTACACACATGGCCTGTAACCCAGCAAGCTGTGGCTTAATCATTACCGTGACCCGTTTATCTGTTCGTCAAGCAGGTAACCATTAATAGGTGTTTACTTTCCGATGACCTCTGCAAATGTGCACAGGCCCTTTGCCCCATGAATGTCAACACAGGCCTGATTTCTTTCTCCCTTACTTTTTCATTTTTTTTTACTTCATGACCCAGCTGTGGTCTTGACCTAGCAAGGCCACATTTTTTTGCCTTAAAAAGCCTGTGAAGGAGTTTGAAAACAGCACAAAATGAATGTGCAGTCAAACCGAGGGTCAAACTGAAAAGCAAAAAAGCTGCACGAATGTAAACATGATAAGGGAAGGACATTTACACTTTTTCTTCTTGACAAAACAGATCATTCTGATTCTGTAGTCAGACTAGACAAACCCATTTTAAAGCTATTTCTGTATTAATGTGGTTGCTATGTAGCAACTGCAAACAGCCTGCTGGAAGTGCATTACTTGGCGAAGGAATTGTTTATTCATAATATTATTAATAATAAATAAAAACTGCATATTAAACTTGGTGTCTTTCATCAAGATGCTGTTGGCATTGTTTTTTCAAAGCAATAAGCCACTCAACTTTGGTTCACATCGTGCCGAACGTCTCTTACCCGTGGCAAAATTTCTGTAAGTATTCCAACTTTACAAGTTCACACTAAAACCTCAATGCCACAGTGACCAACAATACATACGAGTCTATCTGAACTTCATTCTTCTATATATTCCCAACATTCGAGTTTCGTTTGAACTTGAGCTTCATTTATTACACTGACCCCACTTTAAAAAAATAACCCCACCCCCCCCAACCTCAGGGCTCAAAACCCCACCTTGCACACGTCCACATGTGTCTCCCTCTCTCTCTTTATCTGCCGCCCAAATGATAACTCGCCCTTTGTCTCTCTTACTGAGCTGGGTAATATATAGCTGTGAGACGTCCTGACATAGTTATATTTGCTTGTGTCCTAGAAAAGACAAGGAGACTCAATTACAATGGCAGCAGAGCGAGTGCCTTTACGAATGTCAACGCTTCGCCCAGACGCGGCGTGATGAATAACACCTGACCTCACACCAGGCGCCCATTTCTCAGCAGCCCGAGCACAAGTGTGGACTAGTAAATGAGAAATCAGGATGGGGTAGGCAGCGGTGCTGCGTGAGGTGCGAGGGGGCTCTGTTTTTGAGAAGCGTATGTGTGTGTATGTTTGTGTGAGGCCAGAGGGCACGAAGATGAGACAAACATTGGAGAGCCTGCAAACGTCCTTGCTCGCGCTGCCTGTTGAGCGAGGAGCAGAGCGGACGCTGTGGAATAGTAAGCAGTTGTTTAAAGCTTTCGGGCAGGGGGTTCGGGAGCGTTCCGTCGGGAGGGTCGACGGCAGGTTGGCCGTGGCTCTTCTGCGGCTTGTGATGCTCTCCTGCAGGAGTAAAGCTAACCTTGTCCTCGCGCACACATACACACAAACAGCACTGGCAGTCTGGCCGCCAGCAGCCTCCTTTCACTCCGGGTAGAGCGTAATCCTTGTTGACAGAGAGCGAGTGTGGATATTAGGTCACTTGTGTTTTCATGCTGTACTGTAAAGCACTTAGCGGCTACAGTCGGCTGCGGCGCGCAGGCTGACACCAGTGCTGTGGCAGTTCAGAGCAACTCTCCTCTGGGAGAAGGGACCTCTCATCCTGCCACTGCACCGTCTGACCCTGGCAGGACGGGGAGCACGGAACAGTGGGTGGCGGGGTCAGCGGGGGCTGTAACGCTGCTCTGGGCGAACTCGGAGGGCAGGCAGGGGAGTCCCTGGCCTCGTGGGAGAGGGAGGGAGCTGAGAAGGAGAGAGGGAGGGCAGAGGGGAGGGGAGGGTGGAATGAGCAACAGGCAGACACAAGGGCAAAGGCAGATGTGTGCAAGGATAGATGAGAAGATAAATCACAGGCTGTCAGAGCCCTAGGCATTTGCATTCCTGAAATGGATCTTGCAATGGCGGTGGGGTGGGGAGACCTCTGTGCACAGTCCAGCGCACCATCAGAAGTGGATAAAAATCAGAGGAGTTGGGACATTTGCTCACAGTATGTAAGACGTCACATGAATTACAAAAGGAAGAGTCCCGGGTTGTGGCATCCAGAATACATCTGAAATGTTAACACACATCACAATTAAATCATTAATTTAATAAATAACGCTTTAACAACAAACAATTTAACCAAAATTTACTGGTTTCATTTTGCTGTTGTAAAAAGTCAAAGTTCAGAGGACACACACACACAATATTGGAGGTTGAGGGGAGTCATGCAATCATAGTTTATGGTTGGCAGGCAGTCTGTGATGTATCGTACCTGTGTCCTGGACTTATTCAATGTCATGCAGAAGGACAGGCTACCCTTTTGAGATGTGAGTGGTCTCATCGGCTTGACTTAGATGATGTTTGGTTGATCTCTTGACTTCATGAATCTGTAAAACATAAAACATAAACAACCATACGTAAAACGTATATACACAGATGCAAAAATGAAAGCAGTTCTAACTACATAATGAACTAAAATAGTCAACATAATGTAGCAATATGTTCCTAAACTCAATAAGGTGCAAATTTTATTGTTCATGGAGTATGGAAAAGTGAATGCTCTGACCAAGCGTCACCTCACCGTGTGCAAATCATTAAGCTGGTATCCGAAGTGTCAGTGAAACAGTTAAGCAACATCAAACGATGACATTGGCTTTGGAGACCTTTTCCATGATGTCAAGAGCATAGTGAAGCTTAAAGAGGATTACAGTCTAAATCTATCGTTAAGGCTCCCAACTAAATTGACTTGGCTTAGTGCATATGGAGGACCAAATCAAGTTCATTTTTATGTTTGCCATTATGGTTACGGTCCAGCAGTGTGCTGGGAGACACAGAAATCAAGAGAGAGAAGAAAGCAAGACTCATGGTGGGAGGTTTGTCGGAGAGTGGAAAGGGTGGGGAAACTGTCATCAGGAAAGCCTTGTCGGTCCGGAATGAGGAGTGTTGAGTAACTAATGAGAATGTTTTACACAAGAAATGTATCATGGCTGAGGAGACACATCTGGGTATGCAACTAACACAAAGAGTCATCAAGCTCCAAAAGATTTTTTATTGCCCTAAGTGCAATCCTCCCATTTGAAAGCCGTCCAGAAAGCGAGAGGGAGAGAGTAAGATTCAGAGGACAGCAGGAAACAGCTGGGTTTCCTAAGCAGGACGGCTGGTATGGGCGAGGGGAGAGAGGGATGGCTTTCTGTAGAAAATACGGAGGAGGAATATAAACTCTGAGAGAAGTTGCTGGGAAGAAAGCCATGAAACAAGCGAGGAAAAAAATGAGAGGAAAACCAAGACGGACAAGATCAAGATCAGGGCCAAGGAGAAGAGATTATGAAGAACTAATAATGAAACATTGCAAGAGCGTGAAGGGAGAGGGAGTGTTGGTGGTTTAGGAAAACAAGCGCGAGAGAGATAGTGGCCAAAATAAGCGGAAATGTAATGTGAGAGAGGCAGGAAAAGGGATGCATGGCTCTGATTTGTGAGATGAGATGAACTTAAACGGGATGGAAGCAAATTCCAGGAAGACGTCTAAAAGCCAGAAAATGAAGTCACCTGTGCAAATAACACTCATATTTACTCATTGTGGAATAATCTTATGACAGTTCCACGTTTTATCTATCTTGGTCAGGGCTCTCAGGAAGAGGCCAGGGTCCAGGAAAACAAACACAACTGCTAAACCACAGACAGACAGATCGTGTGCACATCCTCGGTTTTCCGAATGCGAGCAGCAATCGCTATCCCAATAAGCATGACCTCTCAGGACCAACGAACTGTGAGGAACAGATAAATATAAAACAAATTATTCTGAGACTTATCATCTGGTAGTTGACAAAATGATTGAAATATGTTCACCACAAACAGCATCAGCAGCAATAAGAAAACCAACTAAACCCAAACTTCAACATGGGATGTAAACACATGTTCCCAACTAGTCTGCCAATTACTCTACCTCAGATTTACTGTTGTTCTCAATTAAAGAGCCGTTTGGCAACAAACAATAACATGTGTTGTGATGCTGCGGTTCAGCCAAGTTAATGTTTCATATTAGAGCTCCCGCACGACTCGCCAGGCCAGAGCTCATGCTGTTTAGTACGTACTTTACTTAACAAGGTATTCATAAGTCATTATACATGCCAAAGTTCTGCAGGGCCGTAATGAGCGAAACAAAAAAGAACAGTCTTTCACAAAAAAAAGCACTCCACTTACAGACGACAATTGCAGGAGATCTTTCCAAATATTCCAACTCGTAAACATTTCAAAAACTATTACAGGGTGCACCGGCTTTACAAATCCAAGGATTTTCATCAACTGCTGCCTTTAGGAATTGATTTGCTAGTATTTTAATGGATTTGATTCAAAGGATGACTGTATATTCTCGACTGACATTCATAGCAGTTCCTTGTTTGAAAATTTCATGAAGGACTCCAAACGTAGTGTTCTAAAAAGTGATGAGTAATAAGCGCTCATCAGTCTAAAAAACGCATTAGTGCGATCGCGTAAACATCAGATGGACTGAATGCTCTCTGCAGAGATTCACCGCGTTTCAGGAAATAATTAACGGCAGTGGAATATTTGGAACGCTTCAAACGGAAGTCACATATTTGTAGTTGAATGTCTGAGCTCTCTTTTAAGCCACTTAATGTGTGCAATCCGATATAGTGTTTGCAAACCGTTTACTCGTGACCTGTGCTCTCTCTTTCCTTAAGCCATTCAAGAGAGCCAGCAAAAGCAAAGTGCCTTTTAAGGCCCTGAGTATTGCCAGAGTCCTCCTTATATTACTGATGATATCTTTACCGAGGGCTTCGCTGACAAGAGCCCAGGGATCAAAACTGCCCATAAAGCAGATGGGAAATTACATCTCATCCAGGCCCGGCGCTCAAATGGCCTGTCTGTTGATGCAGCATGCTCGTGGTGTCTTTAAACAGGGACTTAGCCTCCGACCTTAACTCAACACCCCCCCAACCCTATATGATCGTAGTAAGGAAGCTACCGGAGGAAGTCAAAGTGGGCCAAGTAGATGACAACTGCACTGACTGGAGATCAGTCTCAATGTTGGGCTTTGATGGCTGCGGTGTTGATGGATAATGGATGTAATATAGAAGATGTACTGTAGACCTGAAAATCTCTGAAACTGTTTTTGGATGTGTCATTTTTAGTACACTATAAAGTTTATTTGTATATTCGTAGACATGTGTCTCCACAGCAACCATCACAGCCCAGACATAAAATTATAAAGCAATGCTTTACTGTACTAGATTAGACCTTGCGGGGGTGGGGTGATATTTAGTTTGACTAAATATCAGCTCGAGTTGGGATGAGTGAGAGAGAAAATTCATTGTGCCGTAATCCCTTAAGCCCTTCAGGGATGGCCTCTGACCAGGGCATATGAGATCCACTACCCAGTGCTAATCTGTTTCCAACACTGATGAACCCAGAAAGTGGCTCTTGCGGTTTACAAACTGTCCACGGATGGATTATCCAGTTTGCAGCGATGCAAAGTTCAGAACGCAGCAGCTGTAATCCCAATGTCTCGATGACACACGTGCTGAGGCCTTGCACTCAATAAGCACAAGCTCGGCCCGAAGAATTGTGTTTATCCATTCATCCATGTTCATTCCCCCCCAGCCTGTGACACAGGCACTGATCACTTTATCCCTCTGTTCTAATGGCAGAAAGACAGAGCTAGCACACTTCTGTCACGCACAGCACAAATCCCCCTGACCCCGCCTCCCAAATGCAGACCAAAAAGCCTATTAGTTTCAAACATGTAAAAATCCAAAAATGACACTACACGATGGCTATGGCGTATCAAATATAACAAAAATATTGAACCGATGGTCCTCTATTGACAGAACGTTAGCCACGATGGCTGCAACACGTACAGCTGAATGCCTCAGAACTCGATAATGCGAAGGCCACAGGAAAATAATTTTATAGAAAGCATTTTTTTTTCCGCAAAGAAGGAAAGACATATTACCCTTTGCCCTAAAACATTCAGTTGAATCTGGAGAATGATGAGACACTCGAAAACGTATTTTCCGTTTAACAAATTAATAACTGATATAGAGAGAGGTTGACAGTGTGGATCTGTGCTGTGCTTATTTACCAGACACTTAAAGAACAAGCCCACTCTCCAGGTTATACAAAAACCAACCTTGAGAGGCAGACGCTTACTTCATACAATAAGGCATTCGTCTTAAAATGCGAGGTATCTTATTGTTAATGAACACGAGATCCAGCAACTGCAGTATTAATTTCTGTTCTTCATTTCTGAAGTGTTATGCACTAATATTCGTGGATGAATGAAATTAATAATGAGAGTGCCCCCCCACATTCAACAAAAAGGATGAGCAAAGGGACAGTTCAACAGCTTTATTTAAGGGAAGGCCTTCAAACTGCAAGGTTGTTGTTTTTTAAGCTCACTGTTTGTGGAAATGTAGTGAGCTGCACTACACAGCTCACAAAATATATATAAAATAAAATAAAATAAAAAAATATATACAAAAAATCATTTTGAGAATATGGAACTGCCATCCTAAAATCCATAATTTTTCCCCAAATTTCCCCAACAAGCTCACAGGTTTTAAATCATAAATTCAACTTTTATCTATCCCATCAGAGCCATTTAGTACGCCATCCTCCAAATGTTTTATTCCTGCAAGCAGAACAAACAGTAAATAATTATATAGACAGAACAGAAGCAGTAATCTTGTAGTAAACCTGTAATGGTTACCTTTGTTGGTGGCCTCATTTTTTCCTGTCTTATCTGCATTAAACTCCACTGTTTTATGATGCATGAGTCACTCCAGATGCACTTTCTTCAAGCGCTGGTCAGATCTGCAGTCTATTTCACTGTGCATGTTTCAGTCTGATATCTCTGTTGGAGATTTACAAGCTTTTTCATCAGTGACCTTGATTATTTCAGCTATGTCTTTTCACAAATGCATTAATAACTTCCATTTGACATAACAAATGCATGAGACTACTCAAACTCATGTCCTTGAAGTGACTAATTGATCTTATGTTTTAGACAGGAAAGTATAATGGTAACATGCATTTTAGAAAGGTCTGGTCTATGTTTTGACTAATACAAGACCTTATCTTATATTAAAGATCTTATATTAAACTAAAGGTAATTAGAGTAATACTCACGAATACCATAATGTGTGTTATCACAACAAGAGATTTTAAGGGTAACAGGATAGGCCACTCATCTCTTCACCCTCAGATCCTCACTTAGGTTTTCCGGGGAGACCGCTGGAGGGTCTTGTTTTTGATAAACTTCTTTGTCCTTACAGATACTTGACACCCACACTGCATTGCAATGTAAATAAACAGAGCTGCAAACACAGGCAGTAATTAGTTAGGTTTAGCTTGACACAATACAACCTTAGTACTGACTACAAATGATTTTATTATCCTTATTTTAGATTGAAATATCTGACCTTTGAGACAACTAGAATATAAAAAACTCTTTTTCCTTTTGTTATACTATGTGTAACAACTTTAAGACGCTTAGGCATCACTACAGCCAACCCACATAAAGTCACACGCGCTTACGCATGCGCACATACACACACACACTCAATTTACACAGGTTGGCTAGGAACCAGCCTTTGCAAAGAGAAAAATTTCCCCGCTTACAGGCCTGATAGAGACCATTGAGCGGGAGACCCCACACAAAGTCCAATAGCGATGGGAATCAGCTGCAAATATGTGACATAATCACATTAGTGTCTTAAAGGACACAAAGCGCTTAGTCAACTTCCCTTGATCAAGGCACATCTGGAGAAGCGGGGGACCGGAGCGCTGGTCCTGGCTTTCCCCGGCTAAAATTAAAACAAGCTGTAGTGCCATGACGCTGGGCCGCGGCGGACCAAGAAGCATGACACAATAATGGATTGCTCCGGCAGCGCTGTAGTAAATGTGATTCTTGTGAAAAAGGAAGAAGACAAAAAAGGAGGAAGAAAAAACAGTGGATGGATTTTAAAAAAGGGTTTGAGAATGACGCCCACAGCTTTCCCATGAAGAGTGAACTATGACCCAAAGAGGGACGATGGAAATTTCTTAAATGTTTCTGGGAAAAGAAAAACTGGTAATACTTTGGTCAATATTAACATAACATTCCTAAACTTAAATGAACATAAAATGTGTTATATGTGGAATACATAATGGTAACATAATTAAATTTGATCACAAGTGATCGCCACAATGCTATAAAATGTTGAGACATTGCCATACTTTTACTTGCGTACAATACATTCCAATTAAGTAGCAAACTTTGCTTGCTTTTCATATAACCTCTCAGCAATATTTTCCAGGGCCCCTTTGCGACATAGCGTAACCCTGATTTTTTTCTTCACCCTGTCCGAGGAAAAAAGGCAGACCTTTGTTTTAGCTTCACAGTCGCTGTGAGAAAGAGGACCTGCTCATCGTATAAACACCCACCTCAACATGCTCCAGCACAGCACTAGGAGCTAATTACAAACACTGCTTGTGCTAAAACCCCACTTGTAGACAGCAAACAAAAAGGAAAAAGCTGGGGGAGCGAGAGGGTGAGAGAGAAAAGTGACAGAAAGTGAAAGGGGCCCCGGCAAGGAAGACGGGGGGAAAGGGTGGTGAGGGGGGATTGAAGAGGCTAATGAATCTATAGGAAACACCACTCCGCTGACACGTGAAACGCTCCTATTCACCGCCCAACGGGACTTAAAGAATGTTCAGCCTTTTGTCTCTTCCCTAATTCTTCAAGAAGAGATGGGACGTGAAAGGTGTGTGTATGTGTGTGCGAGAGAGAGAGAGAGAGAGAGAGAGAGAGGGCTTCCTTAGCAGCAGTGCTTATCCCATGAGCTTTAGCACCTATCAATAAAGTGAAAAATAATACAGTCTTAAAGTACAGACGTATTTAGAATCTAATTAGTCTTTTGGGAAATCATCTACTCAATTTAACATACAGTGGTCCCAAGGAGGCAGTGCATCTTATTTTTACTTTCATGGTTGACATAAATTAGATTGATATTAATTGTATATTTTGGGTTAAGTATTAGCACTAAATATCTCAATTGCATTTAAAATAATCAGCATTTCTCTCAGCAAAAGGGCACAGCGTTTAATCTGCGTTTGACCACGTGTTTGTACTGAGCATGTTGTGTGGTTATGTTAGGAAAGCCACATGGCCGGAGTCCAGACCCCGTTTCTGTCCGTTCCCCCCACCTGCTCCGCTCTGCACCAGAGCTTTGATACAATCTGCTGAATTTACCCCGAGGCTTTGACGGCACTTGTTACGCAGATAAAGCAGGGAGCTGGGGCTGACTCGAGATTCAAAACAGTTGTTCCTCTCACCACAGTGATTTTGTGTGTGCGTAAGGGGGGCATGTACACATATGGCAATTGTGGCTATTTATCTAATAAGTAAACGTAACAAATTGATAGAACATTACAGTCAACAAGCTAAATAAATAACAAAATAGCATACTGGCATATATAAATATGCATAAATCATAAGGCAGAACCCGCCCTAAGCTCACGTCCTCGCTCACTTTCACCCGGAGCAGAGCTGTGGTTACAGTGCTAGCTCCCATATGTAATTTGGCCTAATCAAGTCTCGCTCATAGACGCCCGGAGCAGTGAGATTGGCCTGATCTCAAAGTGCACCATCAGCCACAAATTACAGGCTTTGATTTTGGGTTAACTGCATGCCACTCCTATAAGAATAACAGTGACAGTTGTAATATGGAGGTAGTTAGACACCTGTAATAGAATGTAACCAGAGGACATATGCTGCCAGAATAACAAAGCACATGGGGGATCTTATCCAGCAACTAACCACAGACTTATAAGTGGCATATATCAGTGCAAGTCAGAAAAGAATCCTGGATAATACCACAGATGTAAATGTAAGGTAAAAAAAATAACATCTCCCTTTGAAACTAAATTTCAACTTAATTTATGTACATGGCATTGTCTGTCTGCTAAACATATAAATCATTTTTATAGGTTTACTGGTTAAATCGGAGTAAGGTAAGCAGACAGTTTTGAACACAAATTTTTATGTACCTATTTTTGTTTAATGCAAAAGTATTGCAGCTTTTAAAAGTGTGCAAATAATGGTGCTCTATACGCCAGAGAGAGAGAGAGAGAGAGAGAGAGAGAGAGAGAGCAGCTTGACCCGAGAGAGAGAGAGAGAGAGAGAGAGAGAGAGAGAGAGAGAGAGAGAGAGAGAGAGAGAGAGAGAGAGAGAGAGAGAGAGAGAGAGAGAGAGAGAGAGAGAGAGAGAGAGAGAGAGAGAGAGAGAGAGAGAGAGAGAGAGAGAGAGAGAGAGAGAGAGAGAGAGAGAGAGAGAGAGAGAGAGAGAGAGAGAGAGAGAGAGAGAGAGAGAGAGAGAGAGAGAGATTCTAGATTTTTTTCTTGAACAGTTGCAGTAGAGAATGTATTTATTTTATTTATATGTAACTGAACATGGTTATATTTAGAGAACAGCATGTTGTGTTGTTTTACTTAAATGACAGCAGTAAGAGAACAGAGATAACAGCAGTTCAACAATATGTTGACTTCAGTCAAAAAGAGATCAGTTCTCACCCGAGGACCGATACAACTTCGATAACACTAGCATCACTATTCAGGTCTGTTTTGGAGACAAATCAACCAGCCTGTAAGAAGTAACACAAACATAACACAAGGGAGAGGTTAACCACCGCAAAATAATGTGAGCAATGGGTCACTTATATTTTCATTGCATACGCACCAAAACAGCAAGTTTGATCATTTCGGGTGATCAGGTTTGACATCAGCTGATCCAGCCTTCAGCTTACATTTCTCAAGATCTGTTCCGCTGTGGATAGAAAACAGGAGAAGTTACAGTCATGCTATTTCACTTGCAGGAAAACAAAGCATCTTTATGGCAATGCGGCTACAGTAAGTAATAGCTGACAGATGAATAGCAGGTTTCTGTTACATCTGGTGAGGGGTTTTACAGTAAAAGCGGACAGCATGTTTGGCAGATGAGTTAAACACTGAAGCCAACAAAAAGATGGAAGGGCAAACACCAAGGTTTTTGGACCTTGCTTGGGGCGTGTGTGTGTGTGTGTGTAGACAGTAAACTTGATTTCATGCCATACATCTAGAAGACAACTTTCACCAAAGTTGATATCTCCAAAACCTAAAACACCTCAAAAGAATTGGGAAAGGATGGGGAAGGTGTGTGGTTATGGCTTGCAGGGGTGAAGGTTGGGCCTTATACCCTGCATGTGCCCACCCCTGCTCAGGCGTCTGGTGGGCATTCTGCCAAGCGCTAGAGGCCTCTTGCTGTTTAACAACAATACATTTTATGCCTCACACCATATTGCTGTTACATCATATAAACATGGCTAATTCCACTCTTAAATTAAGCTGCTAGTGGCAGAACCTGACCTTATTTGGGTAGACTCAGATACCCACCTTGACCCGAGATTTGCGAGGGGCCCTGTCCCACACATCCCAAACCAGGATGCAGATATTAATAAATTTACATACTGTACATCTCATGCTCTTCGATTTTACACTTTCTGTCTGTGAATTTCACCAACACAAAAAAATTACTTTATAATTTGTGAAATAACAAACCTCAAGGACAGAGCAGCAAATGCTTCTAAACCTCATATCCAAAATATGAAAAATGCAGCTGATGCTCAACCTTTAAAGCAAGGGATACAAAAATCTAAAAAGCAGAACCTAAAAAAAGAGAGTGTATGAATATTTGACGATAGCGAGTACTTCACAGACAATGATTTAGGTTGAGCCTCCGATTATGTTCCTAATTTCATTTCACTTTGGGGGCTCCCGCTCTTTCTTTATACCTTAAAAAATGTAAAGCCCTTCAAACATCACCTTGAAAAGAAGGGATTGTGGCTAATTGAGCACTGTAGCAGCGTAATTGGGCCAAAGGACCTATCCACATGAAGAGGGTGACCCCTCTAACCTAGTCCTGAAAAAGAGACAAAGCCAATGGGAGGGGTAATGTGAGCTAAGGGATTCTAACCCACCCTTGTGGGAGCTTGTTTCACACACACTGCCCGAAAGAGAGGCTTAATAACTTAACACGCTAGTATGTTTTTCCTCTTGAGGAGGGTTTCTCCTTAGAACCTCCAACATTCTCACAGACTGTTCCATAAGGACTCTTCAGAGACCAGCTTAGCCTTGTCCTGATATATATATAAACACAGAGGACATCCGAAATGTAGGACACACATACATACGCACAGATTTCCATAGCATAGCTTAAAGCTAAACCATAAATTATTTTTTCACATTACATTTTTAACCCTTTTTTAACACTATTTATTGATAGGAAAATCAAAGTTTCAAACTACCTGAATGAGCACTGACTTGTCAAAGCACAGGCTGCAGCTTCAGATCCCTGCAAAGAATATACAAGTAACAATATACAGCATGGTACAGTAACGGTAAACGCATTTAAAAATTATTCAATAGTAAAGATGATCAATCATGTTTAGGGGTGGAGTCTACTGGAGACAGGGAGTGGAAAGTTGCTGATGCACGAGTGGGCTCGTGTCTGTCAAGCCAAGACTCCGCTTGTGTATACAGAGTTGACACTCTGGTTTACGGTCATGGAAAGATCATGACATTTGGAATATTCTTATGAGTATCGTCGTGATAAATAATTGCACAACCTTATAAATGTAACAGACCCATAGATCAAGTATCACTAACATTTAACCACAGCCTAAAAAGGTTGCGTGCCAACCGGAGGTGGTCGGTTTTGTCTCTGCGTGCCTGTCAGATGTAGCAATGTTGATCAGCCTCCAGACTTTATTCATCTCACTCGTGTCAGCATGCAGCATATACAGTACACACACCACAATGCCATCACAACAGAAGACAAGAAAACATACAGATACAGCCAACAACAACACAAGTATTCCCTCTCACACATTAATGATCAGGACACTCCGTTCTGCCCTTGACTCCAGCGGCTCCTGCGGCAGTGCCCTCAGCCACCCCCAACACCACCACCCCCCGGCAGTCTGCCCTCCTGATGACAGCTTGGCAGCAGCTGGCCAACACTTCCTGCCTGGCCCTCTCTGCGCCGAGCCCACGCTGGTCCTGCATCAGGCCTACACTAATGACAGCAGCTTCAAGTGATTATAAGCAACAGGCCTCATTGTTCCATGTGCCCCCACTACCTGCCAACCCACCGCAGGTCCCCACTCATTAATTCCAGCCGTCAGCTGGCTAGCCGTCCTCTCAGATGGGATTCTGAAATCAGCCAGAGTTTTAAGGACACACATGGCAGAAGAGATGATCTTAATAGCACTGAATAAAGTCACACGAATGGGTCAGACAAATCTGAGGAAAGCTTAAGTGGAGCAATCAGACCTGCTTTTTGTGGTCAATGCTTTATTCTTGTTTCCTACTAAAACAAACTTTTATATGTATACTATTCATATACTATTATAATACAGTTCTGGTACATTAATTTGACTGTCACATTAAAAATAAAAACACTGACCTTCCTGAAAGTGGAGAACACCCCAGACAGTGTATTTTTAAAACCGGTCATCATTTATTCAAAGGATCAAATGATGAATAAGCCACAGATCTGAAGAAAAAAACGATTTGGTTTAAAGTGTTATTTTTTAGGACAGTTCATCTTTCAGTAGCAGAGGGCATCATGGTAAGGAGGTAACACAGAGACTGCAAGGCCTAAGAGAACGAACATATGCATTTATTCACACTGTCAGTGACAGCGATCTCATGTGGAGGGAGAAGTCACGCTCCTGTCCACCCTGATTTGTAAGCTTAGAGGATCTATCAGATTGTGACGTTTAAACTGGTCCGATACAGGAAAAGACGCTTGTGATCATATCCTTATAGACATGGATGAAAGGAAAAAAATGAAAAGAATATAAACAAATGATAATCTAATTATGGGTATCATAAAACCGAATTAAAAGATAATAAATAAAAGCAAATAAACAAACAGTCCTTTTATTCAAGTTAACCAATGTAAAGGAAACACAATGAGACATTTGTTATATGTTGTCTTTGTCTGCACTGTATGAATCCTCCAAATATCAAGTGACGTTCTATTGATGATGAACTGTATGTCCACTCCGGGAGAATGGCCAAATATTTTTGAAAGGGCACTGATTTGTTCTTGCTAAATTCACTGTACTTTTGGCTCATAGACAAATAGTGTACAGTTTCTTTTCCTTTCGCTCCACGCTGAAATAAGACTAAGCCTGTTGTCTCACGGGATTGACCCAGAAGTATTGATTTAATGCACCAAAACCACTATGACACCATGAACTCTATAGCTACAGCAATGCTAAGTAGATCATCTTTCTGTTTTCCATCATGGTTCAAAAAACAGCTTTGATTTGCTCATGGAATAGACATCAGTAAGCAAAATATACAAAATAAAACACTAACACTATACACACTATATATATAATATATAACACTATAAACACTATACTATTAAAGAAGTCAATAATGAAGACTAAGGTAGTTGCTATAAGCACTACATTTCCATAAATATAAGATTATGAGTCAAATGTGGAAACACACAATTTCTTTTTTTCGTCAAGCAGGAAAAAACACCCGTTTAAAAAAATCCTACATTGTGTGACAACATGCCCCATTTTGAGTGGAAATAATTAAAATTGTTTGTTATTTACATCACAATATGCAGAGTGGGTGTAACTGCTAACAATGCAAAAAAGATTATTAAAATTTCTTTATATCTAAACAAAACAGGAAGGATGATGGCACTGTGTGGTGATGTAATGAGTGCACAAGTGTAAAGCGTGCCTATGTGTACATATGTGTGACATCTTTCACCCAGGCCGGGTTTCTGGCCTTGCAGCGGCCAGCGGTTAAACCACAGTAGCAGAAAGGTTAATACAAGCAGCACATGTTGCCTTCCACAACAGGTGGTGCGGAGCACTCGACAGTTCTCAGCATTCCTGCCTCTCTATGCTGGTGGCCCCTGGTATTCCAGGATTTATGCTGCCTCCCTCCCTTTTCACTGCACAGGCCTGACTGACAAGCTAATCGTTGGGCTGGGATCCCCTCAGCTATTGATTCCACTGCAACACAACACCTACCAGTCAATGAAACTGCAATATAATGGTTGAGCTGCGAAGAAAAGGGGAGGATTAGCGCGTCGAGCAACTGGAGGAAATTTGCTGCCGCCGCCGCCTCCGCCACGCAGGCCTCGCTCCTCCTCGCAGCTGCTAGTAGGTAGAAACAGGACGGCACAAATAAAGTGAGGGGCAGAGATGAAAATGCAGAAAGAAAAAAATGTGTCTCAGGGGGTAGTGGCTAAGAAAGGCAAGTTATTAAAAGCCACAAAGCGGAGCCCATGCTGGGTGCGGAGAAATAGCCGCGGTGCAAAAGAAAGCACAGTTGAAAGGATGGGGGTGTGCTTTCTAAATTGTTCTAATCCTTTGAGTGTTTTATTTTGCTGGGTTTTGTAGTTTAGCAACGTTAGCCTGAGCGATGGCCAACACCTGGTTTAGCAAGTTCACATACGCCCCACCACACAGCCAAATGCATTCAGAAAAATTACCAAAAAAACTATGCTGCGCACAGCAAATAATTAACTAAACGACTGAACGTAAAGCTTTAACCACTCCAGTGAACATCACAGTGTAAGTTTTCACACTCCTGACTGATTCGGCTTTCAGTCTGTTTACTGTGCGGCAAGATTATTGATTCAAGCACAGAAAACAGTAACAGCAATTAGTGGCGTTATTGTTCCAGGTCCAGTGTTTCAGTCAACGATCCAATTTCTCTTTTGTTTGCACACTTAATTAAAACAAATCTGTTACATATCTCTCAGGAATCAGTGGCCTCTATCGCCTTCGTGAGTCAATGCGGTAGTGAAGATGAAAAATCCATATTTTCAGGCGCCAGTGCCATAGGGAGACATTCAAAACCAGCTGAATATTGACACAATCAAGCCGTCACTAAAACGCCATCCTTTCCCAAAGGGACAGGTGAATTACGGTAACATCAGAAACAGCTCATCTTAGGAATTTCTAAGCTTAAAATTAAGCATGGAGTCATTCAGGGAAGATAAAACATCTTGATACTTTAAAGACGAGACAGAGAGACTCTTAAGTTATTGAGTTTTAAAAGTGACAGAACACGTGACCCCGTGGCCTTTCCCCCCAGGTTCTCTCTGTAATACTTAAGATATTGTTCAACTTTGAGGTTTTAAATCCCTCCCTCTGGGCAGCTTTTATGTGCTGTAATGTGTGTGCACTTCTGTTGCTCGACTGCCTGACCTATTAACCAAATGTATGGTCGATCAGTTCGGCTGAAATTTGCAAAAAACCCTGATTGTGGAAGCTCGTGTTCTGCACGGTAAGTTCCAACGATGTGCTCTATGCCGCACCTTTTAGCAATTTTGTTTTTATGCTCGCTCTGTTAAACACAATGGTTGTATAGTCTGTAACACTTCATCTACCCAGAGGGGGTACATAAAATCTTAAAGTCATTCAATAGAAAGGATCCAATACCACTGTTTTACCTGTTTTACTTGGTTTTATTTTTGAAGATCTGCTTTTATTGGACTGACTTTGGTAAATCCCATAAAAATGTAGAACAGGCTTTGTAAATAAGCAACATTCAGTGTCTAAGGACAAAGAGCTGGTTTTAAACTAAGCTAGGTAATTGACACCAAATGTGTAAACATCTTGTCCAAACGTGTCGCTTTCCAAAACAAACGTTTTGACGTTGTTTTGCTGAAACATGTTTACAGAATGGTTTTACAATCTTTTTCCAATTTCCAAAACACATCTACATAAATATATGTAGCTATTAAATTAGGCTCTTCCTAATCAATAATACTAAATGCCTTTTTACTGGCAGATTCACATATAAATCTACGTCTGATTCTTGTGTATCATTTAACAGCTAGTTAAATCATGAAATCTGAGCCAAAGTTTACAAGCCAGCCAACGTTTCTTAACTCTGCCGTATATACATGTATCTAGCAAGAATATCTTTTCGCCATACCATTCCCAAAAAGCTGTTTTAACGTTTTCAACGGTATGACATGTTATGGATTTATTTCTGCTGGATATTTTAGAAAGTGCCACAAAATGAAAATACTACTAAAAAGTGACAATACTGACCACAAAAACAACCAAAGGGGTCAGTGCATATGCAGAATCACACAAACACAGACAGAGATTCACACACACAGTCTCTAACAACAAAGTCCATTCTATTGGTGACATTTGCAACTTGATACCCCTATACAGGGCAAAAAAGTAATTGGCACGAGAAGGTCTCGGCATAAAAATAGAGGGCTAGTGTCACATCAAATGTCAAAGGTTTGACCTCCCTTACCCTCCATACAACTGGCCAATCCTGCGGACTCCTGACCACCCCTAGAGCCATAACTGTGGCTTTAGGCATGCCAGGGCCTGATTGGTCATCATACCATTCTTGTGAGTGACATGTAAAGGCGTCAAGAAGGAGGAGTAATGACCTTTACTCTAAAGTCACATTTCCCCAACAATGTCATGCTGTCAAGAAGCTGTCCGTCTGCATGAAGACGTGTTTATAGAAAGAGAGCAGTAAATTGGGCTTTTCTTCATCTGATGTTTTATTTAAGCTTAAAAGCTTTGACAGCATTGTTAAAACGTCTGAATGTTGAGGCTAGCGTTGTGTCATGGCACTAACAATCTCTGTCATGGAATACCAATTTATCGATATATATTATATACCAGTAACCAGTAACATGTTTAAAAAATGATTTTAGTTTTGACTATTACTTTAAAACTTCATTGGCAAATTCATAATCTGTTTTAGATAAAGTTGCTCATTATTTTCAATATTAGGTACCACAAAGAGTTGAAATGAAGCATTACTTATCTGTGGTATACATAAGATGACAACTCTTTACACCACATGGGGTTATTTGAGTGAGAAAATATTACTGTGATGATGTCACGTTTAATGACACAGTCTTGACTCAGAACAACCACATGTGTAAGATCTCTTAAAAGAGTTTGCCCTGCACATGACCCTCTGTAGAAAGACACATTTCTTCCAGGTCAATGTGTAGCCATTGCCTCTTGACATTCTCACTTAGCACAGAAAAAATAGCTTAATTACATTAATTATTAGTCACAAGAAAATTAAGGTGAAATGTAAACATGTTACCTTATAACGTAGTGTCAGTAACTAAAAATAGAAAACAGTGACCTGTTCTCCACCTGAACCGCTATAAGCCTAGAGCACAATTCTGCCCTAATAACTTCCTCTGCACATAGACACTTTATTCTCCATCTACATAAGACGTTTGATTAAGAGGGACCGGGACGTGATCAGAGCCCTAGCAAAAAGGGTTCAAACCATCTTCCAAAACCTTTAAAGATTTCCTCAAACAGAGCGCACAGGTCAGTCAATAAAACTCACACAAAGAGAAACCTCAGCTTCCCACCCCTTCACTCAGAAAACAGGCACTTCAGCGATAAAGCTGAAGGCAGTTATTACACGGTGACTTTTAATACAGAAGCGATTTGCGGTCGCCAAAGCCCAGGCCTGCCCTAGGCGAGCCTCGTGCACTGCTGTTCTAATGGGACCAGTTTGTTGACTGTCAAGATAATGGAGAAATCAGTAGCAGACGGGCCGAGCACCGTAAATAGCAGAGGTAATTAGAGCGGCTGTCACAAATCCAGGAAGGTTTGATGTTCTTGGTGGTATAAGAGAGAAAAAAGGTAACAGGTACCAAAAGTGATGACACACAATAAACGTTTATGGAACCCGTCGTCTGGATGTATTACAGGACTGTTGGCAACTGCTGACATGTGTGAGCACTTTCATTTTCTGGAGTTTTCCCGAATGCTTAAAGGGTCATATCGTAATTCTTTTTTATTATTTATTTATTTTTTCCCACTTACAATGTTTTTTTGCACCAAACATTTAGAATTTCTTTTTTACCTTCTCGATGACCTCCTCTGAAACATCTGGGCCATTTGTTGCTTCTGTGCCTTTAGGATTTCGATAGAAAAGTCCTCCTTGCATGTGAAATGAGTAACAGCACTATGCTACACTTTCTCATGAGCTGTGGGTTTGCTCTGCTCCATCCTTAAAAAAGACTGAAAACACACCAGAGAAAATATTTTTAATTTCTTTAAGCTTCCATAAAAATGGATTTGCATACAAATACTGTTACATATTACACTCTATAAATACATCACTTACTAAAAGACATGGGTAGAAAATGACTCTACATGTCCATAATATGCATGTACACCCTATTCACAAAAAATCTTTACTTTGTGTTATTTTTAAGTTACATTTTTTGTGGTTTTATTATTAAAATGCTATGTATAATACTGTACAAGGCACAGCTATTTATTTAGCTTTTTTTTTAAATACAATGTTGATTTCAAAGAAAACAGTATATGACCATAAACTATAACCATTGTCTTTTAAACAAAATGTTAATATGTAGCATAATCTAATTTAGTTTAGTATAATTTAGCACAGTATGCTGTATTGACTAATCTACTGTATAATATAGTATTGTGCGTTTTATAGCTGAATTTAGACATAATCTCGGGTTAATGGTTTGCGTAGTCCACTATATATACTAAGTTCTTGTGGTCATTTCCCTTGCAGTTATTTGCAGGGTGAAATACCTTTCACATTTTCCTGTGAGCTGTATCCCATATGTAAGAGAATATAACCTTAGAGCCTGTAACCTTATAACTCAAGGTTATGAGCATTTTTATATTGGCCGGCTTTGGATTTATGTCTTCTAAACTACCTGCACCTCTATTGACACGCTACTCCAGAAATAGGACAATCTGCATTATTGCCAGTCATCTTTTCAAAAGCAAATTACATGTTCATTATTCAGAGAGATAAAATATAATCACATATAATTCAGTAAAATAAAAAAGTCTAAATGCAAGATAAAGTAAATTTCGTCTAAATGCAAGACAAAGGGATGCAATGTAACCCCAGTTAGACGGGCAGAACATTAAACATTATTTCCATTGATTTTCATATTTTCATCCTCCTGTCTAGTATTTCTGTAAATAGGTGAAGGTTTAGCTCTTACGGGGATTTGCTATTTTTTGTTTCTCTGCCGTGAACCTGAGGTCTGCATAAACAGTGTTTCTCTCATAATATTTCTCAGCCCTCAGCGTTTTCTGGGGCACGTTCCCCCTCTTGGGGTTTTACAAAAATATCCCAAATATAAAAGCATCTGACTTTTTTTCAAGACTTACCTTTGCTGGTTCAAAGTGCTACAAAGTCAACTGAAAGTGTTTGACAATTGATAGCGGGGCAGAATGCAATCAAAGAAGCTTTTAGTTTAAAAGAAAAGGGTTATAGTTTATGGTCATTATTGTTTTCTTTGAAATCAACATTATATTTAACATCAAGTCAGCTGAAATAGCTGTGCCTTGTTCTTTTTAACTGAACTGTAAACTTAAATTAGAGTCTGCTGTTCTTGTATGGCCATGATATAAAAGTAATACCATTACATTCTTGAGAAAAGAAAAAAGCCTACGCTCATTTGTAATAATAGAAAAAGTAATAAAACTCAATTTTACAGAGCTATATTTTCCACAATAGAAATAATTTTTATATGCTTTGGCTTCTGCTTATCCTGAAATGTGGCCAATTCACGACGTTTAACCTTGTTATGACAGGTAAACTATGTGCTGTATGTTTCTGCCGAGACAGTTTTAAGAGAGTAAATAAACTTTCCAAGGTGAGTTTAATCAGACGAAATGCTCTAAAGCATAAAGATGTAATGTCTTATACAGAATTTACATTCTACTTTACAATCAACACAAATGTTCAAATTATGAAAGTCGAATCAGTGTTGACTTCCATGTAGTGTGTTTGAAGATTTGATATAATGTTCCTACAAAACAATATTACAACTCATATTAGAACTGACTTTTACTTAACTTAATTTTTTGTCTTGTAAATCATTCATATTTTTACACAGACTCAGGAGGGAAGCGGGCACGTACAATAGTGACATCATTCCTCTAGCTAATATCTGACTGGTTAAACCGTGTTAAAGTGCACCTTAGCTTCCCTCCATGCCACACCTACGAATGAGTTACATAATCCTAAAATTCATATTTTATGCTGTCAGGTTACAAAGGGGACACATAAATTAAGAAAAACAAACGTGAATGGAAAAAACGGTGATACTTTTGGCAAGTGCACCTTGCATGAAGAAACAAATCCATTCATCACTTTGCTGAAATGTAAAACTCTCTTCTACAAAGCCAAGCCCATTCTTTGCTGTGTTAAAGTAAAAGCTGCATGTTTACTTTGAGTTTCCTCTCTGTGTCTGTGACAGTAGGATGTCAGGACGTATCCTTGTCGTGGCCCCATGGGAAGGAAATGGGCAGAGTCCTGTGCTGTTGCTCTGTGACCCTTCCATGAGGAAAGTCACGACTCGACCTTGACGCTCTGCTGACAGCTCTGGGGCCTCCACAGCTCAAGAGCAGTCAACACAGGCAGGATGACTACACACAGACACTCCCAAACACAAATATGTGTGTGGACCGGCTGTAAAGCATGTGGCCTTCACCAGATTATCCAACATATGGAGCACAGAGATCTTTCCCAACCAAAGCGGACATGCTTCTTTTGAGAGCTTACTCATAAAACTTTATTTCCACTACTAGAGAAAACACACATCACAAAACTGAAGACTAGTCGCTGACAACTGTGACAACTAGCTCTGGAACTAAATATGAAAAATGCTAATTAAATTATTTTATATTTTAGCATCTTCAGCATAGTCTTCCATTGCCCAGATTTTGCACAAAATTATCCTTGGCATTTAATGAACCAGCAACCTGAGGTCTAACCCTAAGATGCTTTTTAAACTGTATTAAAGGTGTTCCCATCTATGCTGGACTCAAATTGGCTGCTCGGTCCCAGCCACCTATTGTAAAAATATATATATAAAAAAAGAGCTTTGTACTGTAATGAAAGAAACTATGTTGGCACTATAGCACAGTTATATTTTGTCTAGAAATGTAGTTTTAAACATTGACGCATACTATGTCAGGTCAAAAGATTTTAAGAAGGGAAACTTGAGTTACCTGACCATAAACTTTTGACCAATAGTAGGCCCCGGGGCAAGTTGTCACAGTCAAAGATTTGAGTTAATTTAATTTTATGCTGTGTGTTTTAAACTTTGATTCAATGTTTCTATACTTACAATACTGTAGATCTTTATATATAAAATAAAATGACTGTCATGAGATGCATATTTTCTGTTACTGACACTTGACCTAGTGGACTCATCACAGCCACAATAGCACCAAGGGACCAGGTGAAACTTTGCAAATATTTGACATTGCTTAAACACACTTTTCTGCAGTTGAGTTGCTTAAAAGCATTCTCCCTTACTGTAGAGCCATGCAAGAATGCATCTCAAAAGACAGAGTGCTATTACACTGGCAAAAGCATCATCGCAGTAGCCAGTGAACTGGATGGCATGCACTCTCAGTCACGCAACTTTAGTTATACTGCAATTCATCACTTATGTGCTGGTCAGTGTTTGTTACAACAAAAGCATTGCCTGTCTTGCCTAACCCCAACCGCCAAAAACTCCAGAAACGCCAGAAACCATTAAGTTATACACCCTTTTTCCATTCATACTGCACACTGCAAAATCTGTTTTGATTGCCTCTATAACAAACATTTTCACAATGAAAGACATAAACCGAGAGTAGAAAACCATGAGTCAGGGAAAACAAAAGTGTGCAAACTCATCTTTGACCCAAAATCTCATCCTGTGACCATATGTGTTGCTCCGTTTGTTGGTGAATCCTTCCACAAAAACACACACATTCTTCCAAAACACACACGCCGACTCCGTCTCCCACCCGCACAACACATACGCACATATTCTCTCCGCATGCATCGAATCATAAAGGTAAATGGTGACTCCCCGGATTTACGAGCCCAGAAAATAGGATGAAACCATTTGGATTTTATTATTCCATTTACTCTTCCCCCGGACCACAAAGTGGTTCTGAGAGCCTGTTTTATGTATTCAGCTGCTTTCCCCCCCTCCACAAGCATGTGGAGCCGCTTAAATAAACCATCAAGCGGAGCCCAGCTGCAACAATAACCGATCGATCGGAGGCAGGTTTCGCGTCTGAGCGCTGCGCCGCCAGCACGCTGGCTACAGCAGGTGGGGTGGGAGTAGTAATTTGCTGCCGAAGGGCTTTTGTATCTGCCCGACTTCAGAAAAACTGTAACTTCTGCCTCCCCTGATAGATAGCCGTGCGGGCTGATAGAACGCGTGTGTTTGGAAAAGATTCACTGCTGTATAAACAATCGACTCCCTACCTTCCACGACATCTGGGAACTCTCAAGCGTCGGGGCCCCGAAACAAATAACTGGGGACTAGTTAGTCTCTGATTAGGTTTTAAACAACACATCATGCTCTAAGGAGAGTACAGCGTTGCTGCTCTTGTCTCATCAGAGACCAAAACAGAGAACTCAAATGAAACAAAACAACTAGAACGAACTTCCAAACATGCCTATTGCACTATGTTAAAACTGTTTATAAGTCTGTAACAAGTTGGAGGGAACTGTAGCTTGAAGCTTTAATCTGCATAGTCGCTACTAAACAAGTCATATAAAAACAAAAATATGGCAACCATAAAATTCATTACCGCTGCAGCCAAAAGCATACACATAAACCACCAATACACAGATCATTTTTGCTTTAACACCTTTGAAAATAACATTTTCTTTTCTCCGCAATTTGAATTGTACTGAGAGTAAGGGGGAAATGACGCGAGCCGGATTCGAACCTACATAGGTGAAATAGTGTGAGAACGTGTGCATGCAAACTGTTAAGCCACAGTGCTTAAAATAGCACATTTAATCCTGCTTCTCAAACAAACAGCCAGATTTCTCACCTCCCCTGTCAGCACCTCTGACTTGTTGGCCTGCTTGTTTAAAACGAGGACTCCCCACATTTACTGTAATCCCAAAGTCGACATTAGACTAACGCTGAGATGAACTGCGTCTGAGATCTTAACCTTATTCCTGCTTTCAAGTAGGAAAACAGAGAAATATCAAAGCATTCCACACTGCATCAGGGACTTCCCATCCTCTCAGCATCCACACCTTTGTAATTTTATCCTGTGATGTGTTGTTGTAAACACACGCTTGCCGCCATGAAGTGTTTTCCTCAATGGTGGGCGTGTAACTGGGTGTGTGTAGCCCTAAAACAATAGATGTCCAGTCATGCATGCAAGCAGGTAAATTAAATAAGTACTCAATAAGAAAAATGAAAATCAAAACTTTAAAAGAATAGGTCACCTAAAAATTAAAATGCATGGAATGAATGACCAGTACACCAGATGGATAAAATGTATTAATCTCTAAAGGGAACGAAATGCAATTACAACGAATAACGTCTAAATTTGATCCTGTTTTTATACAAAAACAGCATGTGCACAACTTTTATACTTTAATGGTGCTTTTGCATCCTCCTCAACATTTGATTAAGTATAATTGCATGTAAAGCAACCGATGCACAGAAGAAACTCAAGGAACAACACAAGGGTGAATACAGTGCACTAACTACCGAGTTCTACCGAACTTTTCCTTTAATCATGCTAATGCTCATCTAATGATTATTCTAATATCAAACAAATAAATTCGTAATCCTTGATTTTCTGTGGTTCGCAGGTGCACTTTATTTTGATTGGAACACCTGCCATACAATTAAGCAAAAAGCTGTGTATGCTTGTAAAGGCATTGTGATTAATCCATTCTTGATACAGTACGCTGTGTCGACCAGAAGCTACTCCTTTCCTGCAGTGAACCATTAGTTGCAGTGTCTGCCTGCTCCATGATTAATCTTTGTATCCCTGCTGCCTCTTCAGAGCTTGCTTGCTTGTCTTAGTGAGAGCAGATAAGGTGTGGTGAGTTAACAGAATCCCCGCCTGCTCTCAAAAGAGCCGAGAGACCTAAGTGCCGTTCCTCCGCCTGGCTGGCTGCCAGCGAACAGGTCTCTCTCTCTCTCTTACCCTCTGTTAGTGCTTTACTTTTAAACTGATTCATGATACGTAACATTTATATGTTAGTGAGAACTTTCTGTTGCACAGCGTACAGTACATTCAGCAAAAGCTTGGGTGCGCACACACTGACACATAGACACACACACACACACTGAACTTTTGCACCGCTTTGAAGCATGCAAAGCTCCTCCTCCTGCATAAATACACACACCTCCGTGCACACAAACACACACCCAAGCAAATCCAGTTCCGAGACAATTTAAGCCAATTACAGAGAGAGGGCAAATGGTTAACCTCCATAATATACATTTCCCAGCCCCTAGCCCCCTGCACTTGCCTGTCATCCCCACAGCAGAGTTATGCACCGCAGACGGGTGTCCCAGGCGACCTGGTTAGAGTTGGCTCAATTCATTAAGCCGGGGCCCGTGCACAGGCCCGAGTTCACACGGTGAAGGCACTTGCAGCAAACAGCTGCCACACATTCCTGATGGGAGGGCCAGGCAGATGTCCAAGGACAATCAAAGGGAGAGGCAGGGGAAAGTTTACGATCTAGCGTTTGCCAGGGCCTCAATGAGCTGCCTCTCTATTCGCTCCTTTAAGACAGGCTGCAGCTGGCGAGACTCAAGGCCCTGTCCTGGCTCCGCTCTCTCTTTCTCTCTCTCTCTCTCTCGTCAGCCTATCAGAGCCCTAGAACCCTGTCAATGTCGGCTGCCTCTTCAGCTACGTAGCACAAGTGCAGCGGTGGATGGGCAGCCTCTTTGGCACTGCCACGAGCAAACCGGGCCAAGAGGATGAACGTAAAATGAAAGTAGAGCTTCACGCCCAGACACAATATGATGACACACACTGAGCAAAGGAGAATGGCAGTTTTGTTAAAGTCTCTCTGGAACTTTAGGATAGCTATCAAGTATTATTACAAGTAGCTTTTTTATTAAGCATTAAAGCAATACAGTCCCTTAAAAGAGACACCTTCAGTCACCTTAACCTGTCAACTGTCATCGTTCCAATGCTTTATTTTATTTCACTACTTACTGTAATATTTCATAGTTGAATTCTAATATATTTGGCAACAAATATATTTTTATAACAATAAACATAAACAAAAAAAAAATATGAATGTTAATGTCAATATGTGCAGTGACAGTTATCAGGTTAAATCATGCACACATTAAACTACAAAAATGTAGGTATTTATGTCTTCTTATGCCTTATTTCTCCCAGGGCACTAAGTTGGCCAAAACTGGTTACCCACAAACCAAAAAAACACCCCCTGTCTGCAAGCAAACCTTTCATGCATGTTAAAACTGAAGTGAGCGGGCAACAATTATGGTATTCTTTAGATAGTGTCTATTGAAATTTATTTATTTTACAACAAAGCAAACTGCCCTTTATTGACTGATTGGTTTTCTGAATAAAACTAAATAAAAGTCTTACTAGAAAAACCATCACTAAACCCCGTGGCATATTACTTCAGTGTAGTTTCAGCTTCACCTTGGCTTACCCTCTGCATTATTTCTCCTACTTACACACCCTGACTTGATTCTACGTGTGTTTGCACTTCTGCTCTTAAATTCCTCATTACACAAAGATTAACAATGCATAGAAAGCTCTTATAGTGTGGAGCCAAGTCTCTACCCCCATAGAGGCCCATAGAGCAGTTTTCTTCCTGAAACAACATGCTCTTTATTAGGCTTTTTTAACATGTGGCGAATATTTGTAATTTGGTTTATATGCACCAACAACAAAAGTGTAAATGCCATGGGAATGTTTCTCAGTCAATAGTGTTGTTTTGAGTATATACTTTTATTTAAGTTCCTTTCAATTAAATCTAATCACAGTCGATCACCAAAACCGCTTATCCGTACCTCAATTGAGCGATAACCGTTAGATTCAGTCATTGGTTCTAGACCATTTTCCTTGTACCTTAAAATATTTCTCTGAAGAATCCCGCAAGAACAAAATAGAGACATTGTGAAAAGACGCTTGTCTCCAGCTCTATTGGACAGAGAAGAGTCAAAGGGAGAGACCCCACTGGATTTCAAAAGGGGACTGACAGCTCGTGAAATCCTTACTGAGATGTGTGAAAGAGCACTCCATAAGCATGGGCTTCCACAGACACCGAGATACACAGACACCCCCCTACCCGGCTCTTAACATGCAGCCCGATGATTAAAGAAAAGTGCGCACACACACATTTCTCTACGTCCTCCCTCTTTCTTCTCTCTGTATCTTTTCACTTTTATCCCTCCTTACTCTCTACATCTCTCTCTGCCTCTCCCTCTCTTTATTGTACACAGGCACAGCATGGCTCCGGTTGTAATCACTGTTGGACACAATTTCAGGGACAATTTAAAGACTATTTATTATCTTCAGTCAATAAGACTAGGGATAGACTGACTCTCTGGATGTTCATTTGAAACCTAATGGATAGAGCTTTAAATGCTTCCCAATTGGTTTACAGTAGGAGACACTCGCTACTTAGTTCCTCATTTGTTTTGGTTCCATCAAAGGGGGGGGGGGTAGTTTTATTTCATGCAGCAAAAATTGTTGTCCCTTTTTTGAGTTAAATATTTTACATCCACAGTTGGATGATGTGTTAACAATAATGGCTAAAAGTGCAGATTGCCATTTATTAATATTATTAATATTTATAATGGTGATTTTACCACAATCTATATCAAGCCCTTACAAGTGGTCACATATCAAAAAGCCTCAACATATCCCCCAGCACAAATAGGTGACAAGTGTGTGCCATGGCCTAACTTACACAAAGGAAAACTGGTTCAGCAGACCTCCTGGTGACACAAGCTCTTAATTACAGATGAGAAGGCGGTAAGGTGTCTGTTTAGCAGCATGAAGCTGTATTTAGACAGAGCTGTATCATAGTTTACTCCTCCCCGTACTTACACTCGGCCCAGCCCATTCCCTGTCTGCTGTTTACACACGCATTCACAAGTACATGATAGGTGAACTTATTTGCAACCTGCAGATTTGTTTACCCTAGCATTAGCAAGTAATGGACTGGAAACAATAACAAGCTCATTTAGATGTAATACCCCCCTGCTAGTCATTGGTATCATTAAATTGGGTTCTTACTGTTGTAACTGTAGGAGGAAACTTGTGTGTGTGTGTGTGTATTTGTTGGGAGGGAAACAAGACATTCATAATGATAAGTGTGACTTAAAAGATTTGTGACTTTTAATTATATTGCAATACTCAAATTTCCAAAACGAAAAAAAAACTTTCCCTCAGAGTAGGCGGCTTAGCCATCAAATACCACATCATTTTTCATTTGGCATTATCAGAACACATGTGTGGGGGAAACATGTCATCAACTAGTCGTTTGGAGTTAAAACTTAAATGCCAGCAGCTATTAGCCGAGCTAGACAATTTGATGAATGAAATACCATTAGATGTTCAGATTTCCAGACATCTGAGGCATTCTTTTATTCAACGTACATCTCCCTAACCCTTACAGTGGAGAAATTAATGGTGTTTACATAGCGGCCCGTTTTTTTACAATTCACGTCGGTCACGTTGACCTCTTTTTGTACGAGATCAAAGGTCAGTGACAAGACAACACAGCCTGAGATTTGATTTATTGTGCTGGAGAAGTAATGGGGGGGATTTCAGAGTTTACCAGACTTTAATCTGTCTTGAAGTAGACTCTTGTTTGGACTGCTGGTTGCAATTTTGACCAATGACTCTCCTGATCTGACACAGAGGCTAAAGAAAAAGACTAATGGATGTCACAGAACCCGTGTTCTGTTTTTTGTTTAGTGCCTATAAATTCAACAGACTGCACTTACACATATACGTGTATGAAAGTCTCTTTTAAAAACGAAACATTTCACTGAACGCCCTGATGTAAAACTGGTATTGTTTTATTAGCTACTGTGGTGTGAATGACAGCACTGGAATTAAATTATGAAAATGACTGCACCTGTGTTTCACAAATGTGTTGGCAGAAACATAACTGTTTCCAAAGAGAGGTCTTCACATGACCCTTTGGAGGCATGTATATGTGTTACAAGCAACACACCGGTGCCAGAACACACTATGCTATTCTTTAGCAATAGTTACTGCATTTCCTGTGTCAGATAACATGAGGATGTTTCATGGGATGGCAACTTTTGTTGACACAAATGGCGACCATGCCGGTGTTTTACAGATTTTTCTAACTAGAAATACAGTCTGTTTTTCTCTGTGGGACTGCTTATGATTTTCGCCCTCCCACTGTAGCATTATTACAATCATTATGAATTATCTTTAAAAACATACATTTTTTTTCTTTTTTCTTTGATTAATAAGGCAGATCAATAAAAGAATAGCTCAGATCGATTAGATCTAGACAACAAAAGACAAAATAGTTTTTATTATGTCTGTTTTTAAATTGCATATAAACATGCACGCGTTTGCTTGTTTGTTTGTACTGTGGGTGAGTGATTGCTATAGAGAGGTTAATGGATTTACTATGTTGGTTAAAGTCACTGATGTCACAGAAGTTAAACTGGAGATGGTAAAAAGAAATTGAGACAATAAAGCTAAGTAGTAAACAAGTATAATAAAAAACAAGTAGAAATTATGCATATTACATGTACAGTTTCATAGAGAAATTTGTACTATTTGTACTAGGGGTCAGTACTATTTGCATCCTTAGCTAATTGTCTAAACACTTTATCACTCCAGTAAGACAATAAAAGTAAATGTTTTAGAAATATCGCTGTTAAGTGTAGCACACAGTCAAGTTATTATTCCACAAGCATCCTCTGCCAAACACAGACATTGATTGATTTGAAGTATTGGTGAATCGTTTGGAATTTTAGTGCATAAATAAATAATGTATTTTATTGCTACCTTGATGATTTTTTTCTTTCTGAACTTATATTCCCCAGCCACAGATGTTCAGGGTTGGGGTGAGTTTTAAGACCGGGGGGAGTTTTGACCATCTGCTGGAATGCAGAGGTAGGCCTGTAAATTAGGGTCCCTAATGAAAACTCTCTGGTGTCCAACTCCAGCAATCATCTGGTTAAAATCAACCAGTAATTCCACAAATTTTCCCTACCCCTTTTTTAGCCCTCAACGCCTAATTTAAGTAAAGTATACGTTCCGCTCTAAACACCTGCATTTTGAACTTTACAAAAACCGTGATCTGTGCTCTTCTGCAATCAGTCTTTTTCTCAAGGAAGCTTAAAATCCAACATAAAAAATTTTTTTACGCAACAATTACAAAAGCAATTAATTATAAATTGCAATGACTGCAGGATTACTGAACTCTTTTAGGCTGATCTAAATCATCATATAATTATACGTGCAATTACGTGCACATATTTCCACAATTCATTTAAAAAGACCAGACCATAGCAACATTAATTGTGTGCAAAAATCTCTGAATAAACACAAAATAATAACATATTTATTTTAAGCAAAAACTGAAAAAGTATAAAGGTCATGTGAATGATTCATAAAGAGGTCCTTGTAAAAAAAAGAACAGAGCAGAGAAAATGAATTTAAATTAAGAGAGCGTATACAGGTTTGGAAAAGTCTTGCAGAATTACAGATTCAATATTTAAACACACGGATGGCAGGCCCAGATGTTTTTTTAATTTCCATTTGGCCTGTTAAACATCTCCACTCTCAAACAGTTACAACTTTTCTTCGAGTTATTCAACCTTTCACCCACTGGGCCCTCTGAATCTGACCTCTCACCACATGCCATTTGCTTAAAAACTACTTTGCCGCCAACGACCTCTGGAATCTGCAACACATTACAGCGAATAACCAAGGATAAGAACCAAGTAGATTGGTGCTTTGCCTGGTTATTAGTTTGCTGATATAGTTTTACTGGGGTCAAATGCAATGTCTGAAAAAACAGGTTCCGGGGGAAAAAAAACACGCTGTGTTAACAAGCTCTCATCCAGATGGCTGATGGTGTGATAAATCTGTTTTCAGGCTTTTTCTCTGTACTGAACGATCACACAAATTATGCTTTTCTTTAAGAGAACTTAACATGACATTTTTAAACATATAAAGCAAAATTTGGAAAATTCCAAACAATAAACAACTATGACTACCAAAAGAGAAAAAAGAGAATAGCTCAGGTGAGGTATTAATTATGCTCTGATGGGTTTAAGGGTCATATCAGACAGGCAGATACAGTCTGGGGGATCAGGAATTTAAATTACTAGTAGGGATAAAGAATTCTACGTTAATAAATAACAGATAAAAATCAGCAGAATGTGCTGCTCACTCCATGCATTTACAGTACAAAAATACAGAGCGCAAATCAACTTTAAAATACAACATTTATATGTGGAGACAATTAGCACTCAACAACACATACAAATTTAGTTGCTTCAGGTTGATCAATCACACTAGATAGATTAAACACCCTACCATGTATACAATGTAACAACTCCATCCTGTAACAGATCCAGCTATGTGTATATGATCAGGCAGTCCGGTATGTCATTAGCTGTTGTATGCAGTCATTCTTTTCCTCTCTGATTTCTTTAGAACCCTTTACAGATCTAATTGTCTCTTCAGCTCCTGTTTCCTTAAGTATAAAAGGGAGATTTTTGGTTTTGTTTGTTTGTTTCTGTCGCTTCACATAGTAGGGGGAAAGTCACAGTGGGGAAAGGCGCTGATGTATAGTGCACAGTTGCTTGTCTCTCCTGAAAGCTTTTGTTTCCCTCAGGCTTTCCATTCATTAGAGAGCCTTTGGTGAGAAGAGACATAAAGAGAGGCCCTGACCCTGGTGTGAGCCCTTTGACCTCTGTGGAGCCAAGGGGTCAGATTCACAAGCCACAGGGCCATCGCTATTCGTTGACCACAGGGCTCTTGCAAACGAATGGCTGCGGATGAGGAGGCTGAATGGAGGAAAGATGGTGGGAAAATGTGGTAATTTATAGAAGTGGGGAGTCCATTTCAAAAGAGGCCATGCTGGATCAGCTGACAGACGGGTCAGAGGTGCTGTTTGGGCTTGATTTCCTGGCAATGTTACTGTAACATCTGCGTGTTAAGAGACTTCTGGGACCAAAACTTTTTGACCTCTGGGGGTCACAGAGTGGGAAAAAGCAAGCGTTTAGATTGTTGGATGTCAATGGCCAATGTTTGACTTGTAGTCCTCAAGGGGTGCGTGCTTTGAGCTTGTCCCCTTGCTTAGGAAAATATATTTAGATCCTGATCCCTCTTGACGTTAAAGCTCACACATTGACAATAAAAACAGACGGAGGAAACAGAAATTGATGCTAATAAAGTTAGATAAACTTCACATAAAAATAAACTGTAAAGTATGCCTGTGTGCCCAATATAACCAAATGATGAATAAAAAATTTTATATTTATATATTACATTTATAAAGACATGTAACAATTGTTAAAAATTATTATCAATATTATTATGAATAACAACAACAACAACAATAATAATAACAATTATTATTATTATTATTATTATTATTATTATAGTTGTTGTGGTGGTGTGCGCATCATACAGCATTTTGTCAGCTATGGGAAATTTCAATATCTCAGTCAAGACATTTGTGGAAGTCTCAGGCCTCCGGGCCAGCTATTAACCCAATTGGCCTCTACGGATCTGTAGCCGTCCTGGTGGTTCTCTGGGGTTACAAAAAAATTGACCTAAGGACAGCAGTCCAGTATTGACCAGCTGTTGAGTGGGCTCTTCTCTCTAAGCCTGGGAAGACTCTCCTAATTAGCCTCCCACACCCATAAACATGTCCGATGAGCTGGACACCCAGAGCCTATTGATTCAACTGATGGCTCTAATGTTGTGTGTGACTTCACAACGAGTCACCGGGCAGGTGACAGACACTGCCTCTCCTCTGTTGCTGACAGATTCTACCGATCTGAAATCTGCGGGAAGTTCCTGTGAAAATGGGTCGGACAAAGATGGAGTGCCTTTGTAAACTAAGTAAATATGGTGATGCTGACTGTATAACACAACAACAATTCCAGGCTTTTTTGGTTTACAATTTTTTTCCATCCTTCGTTGGTGTTCCCCTTAGATTTATGTGTAATGTATCTCTACGCGCAATGTGACCGGGTCAACACATCTACAGTAACAACCGCTGCTTATGACTCTGATGATAAATGGCTGGAAACAGACTACAGGATAGTCTCCAGTGTGACATGGAGGCTTCTCTTTTATCGAGGTCACAGGATACAAGTCTTGAGGGCCTGCCCCCTCAGATCACTCCCTCAGATATTTTTTCTCGTCCTTTTCTGCCCTCCCCAAGTTGTTTTTCTTTCATTTAGCTGCCCTCCTCCTATAAAAATGCAAGCCAATTTTCCAGCACATTAACCCGGGAGATCTTTAATACACAGGAGTTTTGGTACAAAGGGGACAGCGAGGCCTAGCAGTAAGATAGATGGGCCTGCCGACGAAATGTGGGCAGTTTTCCCACTGCCCTGGTCTCGGTCCGGGACAAAGACCTCATTGAGTGGGATGCTTGACATCAGCATCATAAACTAGTCACGGCTACAAAGGCTTTGACACTTTAAAGCACCAGCTACTGCCCCTTTCCTTTCTCTCCCCTGCATAGGGTTTCTCCGGCTGCCCCGATCAGTCGTCATCTTTATTTTTTTTTACAGAGGACGCTAAGACAAAGGGTTATATGTTAAATAATGTCAACAAGAAGACCTTTGTGGAGCCTGCTTTTCTTCATTCCTAAAGATAACGTTTCCTCACACGCTTTTGTCCGTTTTGATACACAAGCTACGCTGACCGCTTCCATCTTTATAAACATCCCCTCACATCAGCACCCCCTATTGCCTTTCCCATCTTTCTGATGGAAGACAACATACTTCAAAAGGTATTTTTAGAACACGAGACGCTCACTAATGAGGACAAAGTCAAGAGCAATGTGTGTAATTTATATTACAATGAGTTTGTGCTCTCCTATGATTTTACAAAGCATCATTTCAACAAACCAGTAATTGTTTTAGATTTCAGCACAGAGCAGATTTTTGCTTTTAGCCTGTTTGCCATTATATTGATAGCGACCACATGAGAAAGAAAATAATAGAAAAAAAAGAGGTGGGAACAGTACAGAGTCACAACTACTGAGCTTGTGTGCTAACTACTAACCAAACACACATTTGCACACTCCTAAGAGCTAAAACATCAGCCTACATCGTTTCAGACAACACCGTTGATAAGTGCCCCAAATACACCACTATCTAAACATGTAATATGTCTTCTGAATTTTATGTCAGCACACCCAGCATTCTCTTATTACAGCCTGTCAAGCACGTTAGCACGCAAACCAAACCGCTCAGAAATGGTCACCTGCCCGCTAAACCCATGTAGACATGTTTGTTATAAATACCACTCCTGCTTAACCTGTGCAGTTATGGGAGGTCTTTCATTAACTCTCATTACCAGAAATGGTTGTTTAGACAGCTCCCCTGTCAACAGGTAGAGCCGCCCTCATCTTCTCTTTTCACCAAGCAAATCTCTGAAACGGGGCTAGAAGCCCTAATTTTGTGACCCGAGTCAGGATATTATTGAAAGAGGCAGCGATGGCAGTGTCGGTTGAATAAAAGGGTGATCTCTGTGCGAGATGTCAGCACAAAGTTAGATTCAGCCTCTCAATGTCAGGCCGGTGAGAGAAAGGGTGCACTTTAATGGATTAAACTCTGAGTGCCAAAGCGCTTTGCAGACAGGGACCGCTGATGGATGGAGTAATATTGTACACGTTTATTCTGGGATTTCTGTGTCGGTGGAACGGTCCTGTCTGCCGCTAAAGTATTTATCTTATAAGCAGAAAGGGATGACATGAATTAGACTACACATTTATTGTCATGCAGGGGTGTAAAAAGCACTGAGTAATTATTTGGAAGTACAGTACAAGCAAGCGTGTCAAAATTATACTCTGCTAAAAGTCAAAGTATATAACCGAACACAATATAGAGTACAGAAGGCCTTTCTATTTAAATAGTATTGAAAAGCTTTGGAAACTGACTGCTTAAATGGAGAGAGAGTAGAAATTGTCTCATTAAAGTAACTGTTACTTTTAATCACAATTTTCTAACCGTCCATACTATGCCAAAGTTCAATTAAAATCTGTATCCTGAAACACGGTACCAGAAATAATTAAACATTACATTTTGCCACAACTAAATACTGTATTTGACTTATGTAATGTGATTTCTGCTTCATGATGACCGATAAAATATGTGATTTGCAAGTAATTAGTTAAATGAATGAAACCTAATTGATGTCATACTAACTCAACATAACTTGCAAAATTACATTTATGTCAATCAATGAAAATGTGTTCCCAGGGCACTACAATTATGAAAATATAAATTTAAAGTGTATTTTCATGTGTGGTTCTGCAACATGTTTTGTCAAAACACATCTTCTTGTCATACCGAAGCGTTGTAATGTTTTGTCAATATGACAGTCAGAAGAGCCCTGCGGTTGAACCTCTGACTAGATGGAAATAGCTGCTTCACACCACTGACTTCTAGACAAAGTCAAGATATGGAGCATTTAGACAGGTTTGGGCTCGAGCCTGTCGTCAATCACACTGTCATAGTAAAATCAATAGTAAAATAACACAAATTTCTCCCCCAAATGAAGCTTAGACCACCTGTTAAGCAGGATTTTGAGTTTGATCTGGAAATTAAGACTTGATACTTTCTTCCTAACCCCTCCACCCCAGCACAATTCTCCACCTGTCGCCCATGTCACAAGACCCCTCTGAAGATAAGGTGACCTCCCTTTGAGGCTAGATTGATTCAAATCTTAGCCATAAGGCAGTGCAATACAGCTCAGTCACCATAACTTTGCAGCTGCCCTGTCGATCCATAGGTGAAGTTCACCGCAGGGCTTTTGTCACACAACCACTCAGCCATGTGTAATCGATCTCTCATATATATGTTCACGAAAAGAAAAAAGTAAAGAGAAGCACTTCAAGGTCCAGAGATTAGCGCCCCAGTCAGCTGGTTCACATGTGCCCTTTGGTCTAAATTTAAATACAGTAATGGCAGCAAAGAAGAGAAAAGAGAAAGAAAGCGTAACCCAGGGCAGGCCAAGGGCCAGATCCTGTTCACACTAAAGGGAGCTGGTTCACAGGGGCGATTACAACTTGCAGGTCAGCGCTTCAGTGCCTGACTCTGATTGATTGAGAACCTCAGTTTCATGAGCTCAAAGGATATATGTGACAGTAAGGGCTTTAAAAAATAAGAAAAAAAGGTTTATACAGGCCTACTACACGTATTAAAATGACAGTTTAAGGCCACTTACACACTCTTTATTTATAATTTTTCAATAATTTAAAATAATATTAAACTATGGAACTACACGTATGTAATTATGCTGTGACTAAAAAAAGTTTCATATTTTGGCATCTTATGTCACATAAACCTTCAGATCAATAGATTTTTAAGATCACCTGAAACATTTGTTAGTAAAGTGCACTTTTCAGTGGTAGTGTGCATACAAAACATAAATATGAGATATCACACAAACATGATTTAGACATAAGCATGTGATTACTTGTGCCATATTCGCTTAGTAAAGCAGTCACTTCATATAGTTTCAATGGTAACTGTGAGTGATACAAAACAGTAAAGCGTCGCACTGCAGTTCTGGCCTTACATCAGCACAGTGGGAACTACCAATCCTACATTTCTTTTCTTTATTTCAAGCACGAGAACCATTCTGTACCATTCTGTTTGTTCCCGGCATTTGAGAGCCCAGTGGAGGGAATGTCATATTTCATTACACCAGGAGCCTTTGTAATGAGGTTTGACCGGAGTTTTTCTGCTGCTTATTGTGGATTTGAAAGTGATATGAAAGCTCTGGTCAGGATCACTTCTGATCTGAGTTTGATGTAATATGCTCCCAAAAAAGCACTGGTAAGACAATTCAATTGGATTCAAAACTAGATTTGTTACAGGGACAAACAAACAAAAACGCACAATAGTGGTTCTTAGCAGGTGGCTTATAAGATTATAGATGCTTGTTTTTCTTTCTGTTTCTACAGTGTGTGTGTGTTTTGGGTAGTAAAGGGTAGGAGAAGACCGAACCAAAGAGCACAGCCTCAATCACCTCAACAAAGCTAAAGCTTACTCGACTGGAATAAGTAGAATGTCCTCCGAGCTGTCTGAAACACTTACATTCCAGGTCAGCAATGAACTGTTAACTATTTGACCACTAACCTCTGATGCTAAGTTGGCAATCATTATTAATGCTGTTTGGATTTGGTTTTCCATCAAGCTATGATGGCATGGAATTAAAGTCTCCTGTCATGTTATGCATCAGAAAAAACTGGAAAACTATTGGATAATAGATTTTTATCATTCTTTCCTCTGTGTTCTTTATCCGCTCTTCTAAAAACACAAAAGTAAACCACACAATCACACTCAGTGAATGAGTTAAGGATACTGTTGCCTCCGGGTTAACATGAGGAGGAAGTGTATCTGAGCCCAGGATTCTGCTGTTGTCTCCTGTGTCTCGGCTTAGTTCATTTGTATCTCATCTGATAGCCTCAACGAGATGTGCCAAAAAGAGTCTCCAACTAACTTCCTTCAGATTGCAACATGTTAAGGCTGGTGCAGGTTGTCAGCGTAGGAGAGAGAAATATATTAGCCAGGTTGGTGGACTTCATCAAAAATCCATGAGTAATTAGCCTAAAGGCAAAAACTGGTTGCGTCTGTGTTGACACTGCTAGTTATCAATATAACGTGGCATTAAATCAACATTAGTACAAGGTATCAGGGCACAAAAATCAACTAAATTGAAAACATATTCATTATAGTAATGTGGTTATTTTTAAACAAAATATTGATCGTTTAGCATACACTAGCTTAGCATATGGGCAACTCCATGCATATTCCTTATAAATGCAAACATAAATAAATTAAAATAAAATAAGTACTTTAAAGACAGTGTTATGGCTTCTGGTTTGTGCATTTTAATCCACAGAAATCCTACAAAAAATAAGAAATGTTAAAATGTGTGCTGTACGTATATTTAATTATAATTCCTTTAAATAGAAAACGTGTGCATAGGCTAATATTTTTGTGATGTCTGGATATAACTTATTTTATTTCAGTGTATTGGTAATAAATAAATTCTGGGAGAAATTTTGACTGAAAATGTCACGTCCATAAATGCTGGAATTGCCCATATAGTCTATGCAAACATATATTTATGCCAGCGTTCTAGATGGACTCAATGACCAGACTAATCCAACTGTTCATGATGCTGTCAGTCAATGGAGAATGATGCAATCTGCTGCCAGATGGTGTATCATCTACCAGCAGAAGCTAACAGACTCATGCTAACCAGCCGAATCTTAACCCACTGGCACTTGCTGAGCTAGCAGACATCAGCAGTGCATGCACAGACGAGCAAGTCCTGTGTGTTCTCACTCAACACATAACAAAACACCCGAATCAACTATTAAATACAATGTATTACATTTACCAGATATTATAGATAATATGCAAATAAATACACACTCGTCCATTTGCAAAACCACAGAATCTCTATGCAGGTCTCTTTCAAGTTTTATGCACGATTGTTGTACATACACCACACAGTTTAAGTGTGAGTGTACACAAGTACAATATCAATATTAAACAGTATACCAGCACCCCTATCAAACTTTAGTGATATGATATTTATTAACACATGTACTGTACCAACAATAATTTAGTCTTTACATACTTAATTTGTTACAAAGCCTACATCATAGTTGCAAATAAAAGAAAAAGAGAAAAAGTAAAATTAGAGAAAAAAAGAGAAAAGTAAAATTATAAAAAAAAGCATAAAAAGGTGATAAACATCAGGTTTTTCAATTTTATAATTTGACCTATTTCTCCCTTTTGTGAAACTGTCCTACCAATTTACTTAAACAATTTACTTTACATAATAAAAAATAGATACGCTTCTGCTTTATAACTTTACAGAATAACTTAAGCTTTGTTTTCAAAGTTAGTAAATTGATTACATGGCAACTTTATATAAACAAAATTGTTATATTTTGTTTATGGCCAACACGATATTTAACAAATGTAGGACAATACTAACACCAATACTAACATAATAAGACTATTATGCACATTATTTAATCTTTCAGTTTTCTAAGGTCAATTTACTTAACATTCAAGCACAAAAAAAAATCTGTGCAGGCTTTTTTATCCAAAACTATACAATTTAGCCTATGTTTAAATACACGTCTTGCACATTCATTCTATGTGGCACGGCTCCATGATCACAGGCAGCCCGGGGAGTGAACAGTGACGCTTACATGCATTAGATACATAGATTAGATGTAGAGGAAAATAGGAATAGGGTTCCACCGGGAGACCTGAGCTCTCATAAGCGTTGCCTGCTCTTTGATCCTTGCTGTGTGGTGAAGCAAGAACCCAATCATTCTTAATCACATAAAGTTAACAGAGCATAGCCTGGTATTTAGCTTTATGTTTATCTGTGTTAATATTAATGGCAGCGATGAGAGCTTGACTTGCTACGACAGGTCAGCTCGGCAGGTGCTGCATAGTCTCAAATGTCTGTTTTTGAAACGCGGTAGAGACGTTGTCATCAAAAGGCCGGTTAAAAAAAAAAAGGTGTCTCTCTTGCTTTCCCTTTGTATGTCTTTGTATGTACACAACACATTTTCCTTCTGATGGTGATAATGGTGTCTAAACAACACTTATAGCAGTGAATTAAAAGTAATCAGCATGGTGAGATTTGAGAAGAGAGTCTTTGATCAGCAGCTCGGCTTTCAGGACACTGATAGTGTGAGTGAGTCTGAAGTGACGGGCTGATAAAGTAATGTGAACTGACTATCCTTTTGAAGCCTCTTCATACCTCACGAGGATCTGACCTGAGTGACATTCAAAGCATGTGGTTAACCTGCAGACAAGTATGTGCAGACAAATGTTGCCATTGTTAGAGAAAAGAGGCATGAGTAATAGCTTTTTTGCCAGTGGCCATTAAGATTATCGACAAAACGGGTAAGATAGCTTGTTCTTATATCCATTTTTATCAGCTTTTTATTTTTACTTTTTGTTTTGTTTGCATAAAATAAAAAAAAAATACTTCTTTCTATGCCAAAAACCAACTCTGCATTAGCCTGCAATCTACAATTTAAGATGCTTAGAATAAGCAAATACAGACTCCTTAGAAATATATGCAGAGCCACTACTATACATTTAGGCAAATGTTTTGAAAAAGCTTCAACTCCACATTGGCCAGCACTGTGCCATCTGTACAGCTACTTTATGAATATGCATGCGACAAGATACAACGCAGCCTCCCCATTAATAATCCTGTCATCTGATTGGAGGGCTTTTAGCTTTTTTCCCTCCCTCTTTCCCAAATCTCCCCATCATGCCCTAATTTCAACCATATATGTCCGGGTCTTTACTGAGGGGACGCAGCATGACTAAAATGAAAAAAGGAGCCGTGATGGAAAGCCAGAGGCCCCCAGCCTCCATGTTATTTTTCTCACCTCTTATTGGGATTAAATGGTGGTGCAAGATCTGGCAACAGTGCCCTGCAATTCCATGTGTAAATAAAGGGCCGTTCTTTCCGTCAAGAGGCCTAGAGCGACGCCAGAATACTGGGGTGTCAGGGTATGCAAGCTGACCTTGAATAGGCAAGAATCTATCGGTGTGGGGGATGGGTTGTGTTAGAAGGCTGACGCAAGGTACCATTTGCAATCGGGGGTTTGGGTTTTGGGCCCTCCAGTCATCAATCATGTCGGGCCTATTCTGTTCTTTGACAGCTCACTACAAGGCTTGACATTTAACACTCAGGACCCTCGACTAGGATCTGTCCAAAGCCCGGGGACTTCAAGCTCCACAGTCAAGAGAAAAGAATGATTTTCTTTCTCTCTCGCCCGCCCGCTCTCTCTCTCCCTTCCTCCCCACTCATTCCCTAAGTAGTCCAAATGAAGCTAAGCAGATACAAATTAATAATTCCCATCTGTAATAGTTGGGCTAAATAGCTCTCCTTATGCAGCGCTTCTACACACAAAAGAGCGAGAAGGAGAAGTCAAGAGGCCCAGAGGCCTATTAAAACACATGAAAGTGTAACGCCCGGAGGTGTGGACGAGTGGGTGGGAGTTTTGATTGCTTCGGTGAACCAGGAGAAAGAGAATTCTTAACCTCAAGTGTCTGAAAGGAGATTATTTTCTTTCATTAATTTTAGTTATTTATTTAAATATATATTTGCTGACATTTGGTGTCTTAATTATCCACTTCTGGGCTTTTATTTTTTATTTTGTGTCTACTTAAAAAGGACGTGTTAAAAGTTCTCCGTGCTCAGCTGAGTGAAAGCACAAAGCTTCAGCTGTGATAATAATATTATCGTTACATAAAGTTGGCATTTACAGTCATGACACGTTAGCTCATTGATGCTGAATAAAGAGTAAAGTGTGCCAAATGATGTTTGATCCAAAACTGTGGATGCCTTATGTCACCCTTACCAAAAAAAGCGGAAAAATACGAAAATGAATTAAAACTTTATATTTACGTGAAAATTTATTTATTTATTTTACGCCCATTAAATGTAATTACAGAACTAATCTGTTTTTTTTTCATATCTCTCACAGTAAATGAGCTTATGCTCTTCAGCCCTGCAGTTGGCTTTGCCGTTTTATAGGTCAGTAGGTCACATCAAACAGATTAATATCCTGAAAAAGGACTAGTCAAATCAAATGAAATATTCTGGGTGTGTTTGGAGACCCAGACAGCGAGGACTCGTGTCAGATTGATCCTCTTCAAGTTCATTTCACTCTCTGTCGGGTTGAGTAAAAATATAGTCATTGTAGCTGTCACTAATCGCAACATTTCTTCTTCCCTGTGCCCCAACAATAAAATTGTGTGTGTTGTTATAGTCATATTGTATGTGTGGGAAGTTGTGTTTTTCCCTGCTAAAACGTTAAACACACACACACACACACGCTTATCAAATATCACGTAGAACAAGCACACAAACACATACATGTGTAAGACGCATGCTCACCACAAGAGAACTACATGTCTTAAGATCACATGGACCATGCCCGTGGCGTATAAATTCTTCGCTGGTTGTTATCTGTTTGGGGAATTTGCTTGTGGATGCTGATACCATCTTTCCACTGCCAGAGGAGTCTATTCATACTTGTATGTTCGGGGCTTGATGGCTTCTTTTGGGCTTCCTTGGTCTCAGAGATAGACATTTCCTCTTTTATCTTTCCACGCTCTGCTAGCTGAATACTAAACTGCCTCCAGACAGACCAAACGTCTTAACAGCAGAGCTGGCCAGCATTGTTTGCCCCACCATTGAACACACTCGTCAAGATTCTGAGGGGAAGCTAACAGCTTAAAAACCAGCTTTCCCTCCATACATGTGGATAAGCTCTTAACCGCTATGGAGACTTGGGAGTGTCAGGGCCCTCGGTGACCGACAGACTATTGCTTTGATATGTTCTCTGTAAACTCTGTTACCGTGCAAACAATGTGTAGTTTGAGGGGAAAAACAGAACAGGAAGAAATGGTTGAAATAGCTGTGGGATACACACATATTTATTCATTTACAGTATACTGTATGTTTATCCTTTTTACTTAAATGTCTTATCTATTTGTAATAAAATAAAAAAACAACTCGCAATAGTTTTCCAGCATTGTTTTTGGTATTGTTGATACTAATTCACTGCATACTAATTCACTACATACTAATGCACATTTTTTACTAATACTAATTATACATTTTTTATCCAATTTTTTTCAAATTAAACAATTTATTATGTAAGAACAATAATAAATATCATATTCAAGTCACAATAAATTACATTAAACATAATATATAAATTAAAAATGCTCAAATATAAAAAAAAAATTGTGCACTGTTACTGTAGTTTATGATACCTAATGCATTAACAATAAAAAAGTAACCATTATAATTATTTAAATTATTCAACTTACGACAATTAAAATAAAAATCTATGAATGATTTACAGAGAAATGAAGGAGTCGCGCTATAACTTCTCAGGGAACAACTAAAAAAAAAATGTTATGATTTTGTTAACTGATTATGTGATCTTTAATAAGCTGTATGCAATAAAATGTCAATCTATTTCTTTAAGGAAGATTTTGAGATTTTGTGTTTTATTAGGTCCCCTAGGTGGTGCCACATCAGTGAATCTCTCCTCCAGCACATAATACCACATGCACACACACATACAAACACAGCTTGGCCTGGTTTAGCAACCAAACAGACACCTCTTTTTCCAAGAAAGATTCATCAGATCATAGTCATCCTGAGCCTTCCTATCCACAATGAAACAGCACCATATGGTTGTGTCTTAAACCCTTTGCATGTACAGCTTAATGACAAGCGGATGTTCGAAGCAAAATCGGGGGGATGGCAGAGAGATACAGACAGAGACACTGATAACAGAAAGGAGAGAGCAAGCAAAACTCTCATCAGCTCTTTAACCTGTGAAGGTGTCATTGGGGTCAGCAGAAAAAGGGATGAAATCCTAACAGAAGAGGATCTATTGCGGTTTTCTGCTGGTATGAAGCAGGTGTTTCTTACTTAATAAACTAAGCGTCTGTAATCTTTGGAGTTAAAATCTTTAAGACTCATTATGAGAGGATATAGGGGGCTTGAAATGCAGTTGCTTAGGCTGATACAATGCTTCAAAGTAAACTTGCAACTTCACGATTCACACTTTTAAAGAAAAGCAGAAACAGTCAACCTCCAATATGTGGACAATTTCATGCAGGTCAGTCGGTGCTAAAGCAAAGCTTTCCACAGAAAGTGATGTAAAGAGACAAAAAACACCCAAACATGTTCATCCAGGGCCCATTCCCCTCTGCAAATATACACAGCTGCTTGCAAAGAATCCTGGGATGTGTCTACACAGCCAGCCTCACAACCTAATGAATGTTTACTCAAGCTGATTCAAACTGCATGACATTTTCATGATTTGGAGCCACCCATAGGCTTCCAGTGATCCCTAAACATTGCTGCATCTATGGTTAATGACCATTTATGGCACAATGACCTTTCCATCTCGTAAGAACTTGATTTGATTATTGAATTCTGAATGGTTATTAGGGACGATACCAATAATGCTGCTGGTAAATGAAGTAACAATGGCAGTACACTTGCATTTAATTCTCGAACATTGCTGCATTAGGAGACGCTTAAATGTTTTGTGGTCTGCCAGGGTTGAGAAAATGTTTATACACATAAAACAATGTAAAAAGATTACAAAAGAGTCACAGCCTTAATAATAATCTTTTAGCCAAGCAGTATTCCAAAAGAGAGCAGATATTTGAACAAAATATATGCAAGAAACTGGCCAATGAGTCTGTTATTTAAAAATAATTTTTATCAATAATACACTTTTTATCTCTTAAATTTCAGCATGGTTGTAATAACCTGCGGCCGAATCACAATTATGTCAATATTCAGTTACAACTGCATTCTTCATCTTGTGATATTATTGTACCACAGCTCCTTTAGCTGGGGTGTCTGCAGTCTCTGCTGCTCTGGTGGCTGGACAGTTGGAGACTGAGGGACACAGGGCAAGAGAAGAGCTTGAGAAAGATAGCTATGATTGATGGAGTCTGTTTTGGTCTATATAAAGGTCTGCAGAGACTGCCGAGAGATAATCAGAAAGTAGGTGTTTGTGGGCTAACCCTCCTTAACACACACACACAAATTCCTCGTCCGCCTGCAGCCAAACATGAGCTGCCTGCCTCTACCTCCAAATTATGAAGCAGTCAGGAACACCGATGATGAAATTCTGAAGGTCGGCCGTAACAAGAGGCACCTCACAGGGGTCGTGGCCTCTCGCCGCCTGTGTGTTTTGTTCTCGGTGCCCCCGCCCACCCTACCAGCAGCACCCAACATCGCCTCCCCAACCTTTTTGTTTGTGAGGAGGTAAGGTTAGAATAAGGAGGGGGGAGTTGCTTTATACCCCTGTTTATCTGCTCCTGACCTCTAGCCAGCAATTCTGCTCTTGATAAGAGGAGAGCTGGCCTCATGATGTGCACGCTGGCGGATATCAGGCCTGTATCCTTGTGAAATTGATTACTCAAACCCAGGGTGCGTGCAGAATATAATAAATAGAGATGACACAGACGGCACACGCAGAGGTGGCGGCTGATGGGCAACCGCCTCGCCAATTACCTGCTGCCCACTTAAAACAGAGGTCAGCCAGGCGGAGGGAGGGGAGTAGGGAGTTATGGTTATTTCTCGGTCCCTCCCAAGGAGAGAGGGGGTACTGTGTCTGGATACCTGCTGTGTGTTTTTGTGCGTGCGTGTTTGTGTGTGCGTGTCTATTCGGGCGAGCGTATGTGTGTATGTGCGCGCAAAAACATGCTGTGAGCAAGCATGAGGCCTCATAAGTCTAAGGTCTCTGCTGCTGGTAATGTTGTTAATGAGGAGAGGGCACGGCGATACCTGGAGGGTGCTGGCTGCTAGGAGAGCAGTGTGTGTATGTGTGTGTGGAACGAAAGGCATTTTTCAGGTAAAGACCCCATTAAATCAAAATCGGAGGGTTTTTTTTGTTTAAGCCCATACGTGTGCTAGTGTGTACTAAAACACTATTGCAGGACATGCATTTAAATCTAACATTTTAAAGTAATGTAATGTACATTATTTATTTATTTATTTACATATGCAAATTAAACAGCTCTCTTTTCAGTCTCTTTTTCCCTTTTCATTCCACTAATGTAAATCAGTCATATGGTCTAACGTACCCCTCCTGCACAAAGCCTGTGTTATCACTTTCATGACGCACAGTGGCTTCCATTCAGGCCTGGTCATTTCCTGTTGTCCTCATGGCCAAATGTCAGTGCATGATGATCAAGGACACTGACACGACTGTCTGGCAAGGTTACAGTTTAGGTCGTCTAATTCACTTTGCTGGCAACAGGATGGCTTTCTCCTTAGTTAGAACACATGCTCACAGTATCTGGGTCTTTAACAGCAACTGGCGGTCAATATGTAAAGATCTATACGTTAGTAAACACACATAGCTGGGGATAATATATTAAGGAAATATACATTTATATTCCATAATTAAATAATACAGAAGACATGTTTTGTATAATTGTTTTTGCTTAACTGACTATAAAGCTATCCAAAGGAATAAAAGAATAACTCTTTAAAACTCGGCTGAACAACTGCATCAGATGCATGTGTTTGTACAACCCTGAATTTTACGTATAGAGACTATATAGGCTTGTATATAGAGTGCATACATATTTATACAGTCAACCTTCAACTTCCTAACCCTTCACTCACAAGCACGAAAACTTTATGGGCTAATTTGAGGATACAGACCTGAATGTAGTTGTCAACTACACTGTGTTTGTTTTTTAGGTCAGCGATATGAAATATGTATATGTGACACAGTCCATCGCTCCGTTGAATCTGACCCAGAAATACAATTAAATACTTGAAATATCAACAACACAAAGCTATATATATATATATAATCCAATCTAACTAATTTTATTAATTATTAATTATAACTGATCAAATGATAAATTTGAAATATTTTCAAAATAATTTATTAATATACTTAAGTCATTTAACAATTTTGCAATATTAAAATGTTGAATGAGTTTGTGTTACTAAATACTGAATAGTAAAATGCAATGCTGAGTGACACATTGTTTACATCACCGATGTCTTCTGCTGTGTGAAACTCTGATTGGGCGATTACACAAGATATGATACACTTCAGCCAATTTTACTGCATCTTTCAACATACCCTCTGATGTTCATTCATGTTTTATCCTTATTTGTAGTAAATAGGAGAGAGGAAAAAAGCATCAAGTGTGTCTCAATTGTGCTACAGCGAAGCGTCACGCTGCACTAAAGAGCAGAAAAACTGCATTTGTTTTTACAAAACAAACAACATGATAAAAACTGATATCACATACAAGAAAGCTCACATTTGCAAAAAAATGTACTTTGTGCATCTCTGTCATGTTCCTTTCTATTGTAAACAAATACAAGGATCTGGAAGGGATGAACAAATTAATGGCACAACCAACCGACAAGATAAAAGTTCTGAAGTCCTGCTATCCTGGGAAGCCATTGAGAAAGTCTGCTCGGAAACAGACCTTCACTTCCCCGCTTACAAATAAACAACGATGACGTGCAGCTCAAGCACATTCACTTTGACCATCTATTTGTGTAACCTCTATGTTCAAACCAAGCTGTAACGACTTCTTCCCGAACGTGATGTATTATGTGATTGACTTGTTTAAGAGGTGGCATTTTAACAATATTCCTTCAATTACACACACAGTTATAGCAGTAAGCAAACGCATTTATCCAATACTGAACTCATTACTAAATACATAGAATTTCCTTCGCAGGGATGAATAAAACATAATTTAATTCCATCTGTGGCCATGTTATCAAATTTATGAAATTGGATTTACAGATTTTATATCTGCCACAGCTACATTGTGGGTCTCGGTGTGGTTATTCATACAGTTAAGGGAGCTCGGGGCAGAGCTCTCCTGCAGGGTAATAGTGTAGAGACAACCTTAGAGATTTGGAGCTGGCAGTTTCAATGAAGAAATCTGTGCTGCTGTTGGCTGCCTGGCAGACCTTTGTATCCATTTGTTCCACTTGCCTGCCTCTCAATGAGTTTAATCAGCTGAGAAAAAATTGTGAAAGGGGTGTTACCCAACCCGCCCATACCTAAGAGCCCTCGCAGCGCCAGCACACACACACACACGCACCATTTCCATTCTCTGTGCATCGGTGTTAGAGTTGAGGGTCCCTCTCTCCCCTGCTTCCTTGCGGATTATCAAGTACACTTCAATTACAGCCGATCGATACACTTCTGGCTGGAAAGGGGGCGGGCGAGGGAAATTAGACAGACTTTAGGTATGGCTGTGACTACAAAGCAATGGATTAACGCTGATATGCATCTCTTCATTTACATCAGGAATGGGCTTGTTGCCCCTTCACCACAACCCCCAACTTCTGTACGGCACTTGCACGGGCTCTAATTGAAAGGCGAGTTTTTGAGAGATTGCCTCTTTAAGTGCTTGGCAAGGTGAGGGCCGTCCTGTCATATACTGTAAGGTGGAGCCAGCAACTGCCTTACACTAATTTAGCGTAGATCTAATGACGTTCCTAAAACTGAAGAGACTCGAGGATGGAGAAACCAGCTTCAGTTGTGCACTACAATTTAACCCTAAACAAGGCATACTTTTTTTCTTATGTAAACTGTGCATTTGCAGTTGTGATTAAGACTGATTTAGAGCTGTGTATGTGTGTGTGGATGGAAAAAGAGAGAAAGTCGAGGAAGAGATAAGAAGTGATTGGGTCCCCTAGTGGCAGAAGTGAAGGTCTATGTTGCCTGGCCCCAGGTCATCTACACTTCCTCTCTCTCTCTCTCTCTCTCTCTCTCTCTCTCTCCACAGAGGCCATAAAAACAGTGCAGCACCTGAGTCTCCCCCTGTCTGCACATCCGGGCCTCCGCAGCTCACAGATGCGCTCTGTTTATCCCCCTCACAGATCCAGCTTTCTAAAATCAGGATATTTTATCAATAAAAATACACAGCATAAACCACTCCTAAATAAAGTTTTCATTTGCATTATTGCGTTTCTATAGTTGAAGGATAAGCAACACCATGCATTAAGATCAATTATCACAGCGTGACAAAAAGTCAAGCCTGTTAAATGATTGTCTGAATAGACACTTCCATGTTTTTTCACCGTTTTAATCAGAAAGTGGAGACGAAACGCGAAAGGCCAAGTGGACGAGTTAATCCGGAGTGTATTCTGCAGTTTGTTGTGATCACTTTAATTTAGTTGTCTGGGCGGTAAGAGGCCTCAGGTTGCAGAGACTGTTGAACCGTAACCCCTCTGTCCTGCCTGGGTCAGAGTCCTATTACACCGAGTGCGGGAGAGTGGCTTTAGAGCTCACAAACAGCTAAAATAAAGATGGCTCTGGTCTGAAAGGCTTTCTCTGCATTCCCTCATCACCCCCCCACTCGCGTCTCCCCCAACCCCCTTCCCACTGCAATCTGTCCTGCCAGCTCCCACGGTTTGTCTTTGGAAGTGATCCGTCCCCGAGCGTTCGGCAGAGCCACTCCATGTTCACATCCCCCAAGGGGCCTTCCCTGCCTGCCCACAACCCCTTGCTTTCTTTTGTCAGCCAAATGGATACCAATTAAATCAACTGTTCTCCAATTAGGATTTGGAGAGAATCTATCTTGTTCAGTGTTTCGAAAATCCCAGGCCCTGGCTCCCTATCTTTTTTCTGTTTCTTCATTCTCTGGTACCAACCTTTCCTGGAATCAGTTACTTAGGGAGGGTAAGTGCTTATTTCCTGCAACACGATACTGTCCCGAGCTGTTTTTTCTTGTACTTTTCCCTATTCTCTTATCCTGTGTGTTTGTACAAAATGTTAACAGAGCGTTTTGCCAAACATTGGGAAGATTATACATTGGAAGCAATTGGAACTGTTTCACTTAGAGAAATGACTTTCATGACCTCAATTACCTGTTAATCACAGCGTTGCTTAATGGGCAGTCTGTAAAATAACGCTTGTGATCTGACCGAGTGCTGCATCGAGTGAGAGCCCTGAGCTGCCTTCCTCGACTTTCGGTAAAGGATTCTGAAGGGGTAATTTTCTCGCTCTGCAATAACAACAAAGGTCAAACAATACGCGTTAATAAAAAAGCATTCTGGGAACGCCAGTGACTTCGCATAAAATCTCACCACGCACACATAAATTCTCCTGCAAGTGGTCGAAAGCACAACCCTCTGTGATAAATGAAGTGATGTAATAAATGAAGGAGTGTGCGGTGAGCCTAGGGGTATCTTAATTTGAGGACGTGGGCCACGGAGGTGCTTGGATGCCATCCACGTCATTATTGCCTATTAACTGAGTTGAGAAAGTATGCCCTATTGTGCTCCTCATGACTGGGCAACACCCCCTCCTGCCACTCGAAATCACATCCAGCTAAACAAACCACCCAGCGAAGCTTCCTGCCGTGCACAGATTGAGACCCGTGGCCCTGCAGAATTTACAGGGCCCCTTTCCCTCTCTCTCTCTCTCTCTCTCTCTCTCTCTCTCTCTCTCTCTCTCTCTCTCTCTCTCTCTCTCTCTCTCTCTCTCTCTCTCTCTCTCTCTCTCTCTCTCTCTCTCTCCTCTCTCTCTCTCTCTCTCTCTCTCTCTCTCTCTCTCTCTCTCTCTCTCTCTCTCTCTCTCTCTCTCTCTCTCTCAAACTCTCTCTCTCTCTATTTAACTCATTCTGTCTCGCTTTTTTAAAACAATACCATAAAGCCACATGTTAAGGCTTTTAAGATTCTGTTATTGTTTAGTAAAACATGTCAAAACAGGGCACAAGTTTAGCACTTAGTTTGCTTTGGTTTACATTAGTAATTTACCATCACTGCTCACTACCATGTTAAAGGTTAACAACACTACTTTGACAGGCAAGCGAATGTTTGCAAGACGCTGATAATTTTTCTGACTTAAGTATAATTCATTTATTTTTTAAAATATGATGAAAAATATGGTGCATATATTGAATACTGTACTCAATAATATGAAATGGCGAAGATGGCCATAAGGCATTACATTAAATGCCATAATATAAAGGCTATTTTATTCTACCGTTAGCAGATATTAACAGATACTGCAATAAAACTGTCATGAAATAAAAAAAACACGTGTATTGTTTTGCCCCAAATAATTCAGTTACATCGTTTGCTGACCTTCTCAATGCACATTTTACGTTAAAAGAAAATCAGGAAAGGGCAGAATAAAAGGTTGGCGTGCACACTGCTATCACTAATATTGCTTTTAGATTTTTATGAGTTTTTATATTTTAATCTGAACCCTGTGACAATTTAATGCTAAAAATGCATCAAGCTGAAAATCAGAGTGATCAGACTTAAATAAAGTTATTAATAGTACACAATGTAAGTCTAGCCCACCTCTGAAGGTGCCATTCTCTGACCGGCTGCCTGGGAGATAGAGACATTCACAATAACAGTCTCAATCCTGCTAAGGCGGCAAATTGACAGCTGAAAATCAGAAGCCGCTCCCTCTTATTCATAGTGCCGGACAATGTGCTAATACAGTTGCTTGGATGCTGATCCCCCTCATCTCTCCTGATGGCCCCCCACCTTTGATGTGTCATGTGCCTTTAATATAAGAAAGAAGCCTGATTGTGCGTCTGCAATAAAGGACCTTTTAAGTCCATTTTGGAACAAAGATGGTAAGTGACATTGTTCAACAAGAGATTGACCTCCAGTGAGCCCCTGTGGGGTGAAGTTCTACAGGGGCTGTGTGGAGAGAGATGTGAAAGCCATGTGTGTGTAGGGTCTCTGGGAGAGCTTTGCATTTCTAGACCCTCCCTGTTCCTTTCTTTCTTATCATATAGAGGAATAGACCGATTGAAAAGAAGCCTACGGAGGGCGCACATAATAAACTGTCTTGCAGTGTGATTTCTAACTTAACTAAGGAGGTTCAGCAGAAAGATGAAACATGGGGATAAACCTTGGATAGAAATTTGTGTCTGCTTACGCATGCTCTTACGTTACAACTCACTCACGGGCTACGACCATCAACGTTCTGTCCATCTAGGATATAAATAAATCAATCGTTAGATTTCAAGTCTCGGGTTGTTGCGGTGAGAAGGATGCCTGCGATATAATCACTACAGATCAGGGGACGCACAGGCCAACAAAAATAACATCTGTCTCCAGACATCCATGAACTTCCAGAGGCCTCTACCTCACAGCTGAACTCCACCACTCTCCAGTCAGGAAACCATCTGATTGTGCATTTAATGAACCCAAAAGTACAGCGTGTGTTATTCCAGCTGTGTTCTAAAGCAGGTTCTGAAGTGCATAAACACAGAGAGTAAATATTCACCAGCGCTGTAAATATCCGTTGATTGATCCATTGTACCGCACTCAATGGCATCTGATTGTGTACACGCACAAACTTCACATTTGCACATAATCACACAGTCGACTAAGGAGGCAATTGGTCATCTAATTGTTTTGACTGAGAAAAAAAACCTGAAAGTTATTGTGATATGAAAGTTCATAACCACCACAGACCTTGAGAGAATATTTTGCTTAGCCGTCTACCAGCACGGGTTACTCAGGGGGCGATTTTTAAACACATTCTGTACAGTCCCGCCCAATCTTAAACATGTGGTGACAGCCTTAGTGATGGTCACGCAAACTCAATGTACACTTTATCCTATGCACGGATTACACGGCCGTAGCCTTTTCAGCACAAGTCCGCAGTCCCGCTTTTACATAAGATAAATAAATGAACAATCACTGCATTTTTCCACTGCCTAATTCCAGAAGAGAAAAAAAGAGAAAAACAATTAAAACCCCTTCTTCTTCCCATCCAGACCATTCCCACGCATTTCTTGGCAGAAGATTTCTTGACGATCTCCAGAGGCCTTGCTTCTTTTCCAGTCTGCGCAGAACTTGTCAGGAAAAGATCTACATTTCCCAGAGAGAAGTGTGGGCGAGAGTGAGCGGCACACAGTAAGAAGGACCAGCAGGGCGAGGGGAAGGGGGTGGAGGACGTTCACGCAGGGAAAGACTGAGAAGAAAGAGAAAGAAAGTCAGGGAGTGCCGTAAAGACATACAGTACTGTGGGGCGAGGCAGCGCAGCTATCCAAATGGGAGCAATAGCCACAGGAAGCGAGAGGAGCAGCCAGAGGAAGGGTAGGGCTGAAGAAGAAGGGAAACATTCACCAGCGACTCCTGCAAGACCAGCATCATCTGACTTTTGCTCTTTTGAGAAAGCCAAAAATAGGGAGGCCATATTAAGCAAGCAATGAAAGAGATCTCCATTTCATAATCAAACTATTGTTCTTCCAACTCTGACCCAGGGAGCACAAGAGCATGGCTAATCAGTTTAACCCTCCGATGCTAGACTTGACTTTTGACAGTTTCACATGATCTGTAGATGACAGCAGTGCCAGGCCCTTTCTAGGAGAACACCATTGCTTGCCGTACCTCAGGGGCAAAAAGCCCCGACCCTAGAGCCGTACTGACCTGCCAGGGCACACCTCTGCCCGAGGGCCTGCCTTAAAACTTCAACACAAAAGCAATCTCTCAGACAGCTGCTCTCAGTCTCTCCAACTGGCACTTCTTCTTTAGAGGTGACATTATCCTTATTCTAATGAGGGGTTTACAGCTTTTGTTTTTGGATTGGTGCTGAGTTTTTGCTTTTTGACCCTAATAGGATGGTCCAGGTCAGTAGAAGTCTCTCCAGGGTCAGGGAAAGTGACAGGAGTGTCAAAACTGATTTAAAGTGACGGCTGAAGGAACAGGTTGGACGGACTGGTACACATTTCTCTCCCATATTTTCTTTTGCAGGGAAGACAAACAGCCTTTACACTTTTTTCAGTTCTGATGACAGCGTTTCAAAAAAAGTGCTGGAATTGATTGACATGGAAAAAGAGGAACAAATGGAGGGCTTCACTTTTAGACTAACAACACTGTTTTGTTTGCGTGTGACCCTGTCATATGGCAGTACAATAATGCCATTTTTGGTTAAAGTCTAGATTTTCAATTACAACTGAAATTATAGTAAAATGTGGCCCTGTCTGTAAAAACCAGACTAAAGTCTCAAAATCAAATTATGAGATAACAAGCATCACCAGCTATAAATATCATCATCATATTGCTCAGTTAATATTTAAGATATCAAGGTTGTATTTTTACAAAATGTTCTTTACATTATATAGGACAATTTTATGCAGAAAACAGTAATTCACAAAAAAATGACTTTAGCTGTGTTTTTACTGACAGGGTCACAAATGTAAAAATAAAAAGCCCAAAAGTATAATTGTAAAGAAAAATAATTTACATACTCCAGGAAAAGACAAACCCAAAATAATCAAATGCATATTTTAAACATTTTTTGTCCACTTTGAATAACTCATATTGACATCAACTTGAATAGCATTTCTAGCTAAATTATACAGTCATGCAGTTTAAGATCAATACAACATATCTGGTTTATTTAATACATGTTTGTCTTGTTACTTCTTTCAGAGAAACAACCTAATTACCATCAATAAATGCATCCAGTGAACGCCAAGTCCACGTCTCATATCTTCAGCCGTGTGGTCTCCAGCTACCATAGACCCAACACACTTCAGTTTGTCTTTATTAGGCAACAAGCAGGTTTAATCAAAGCTGGGGAGGCTGTGTACTTTCCTCCTTCTAATGTGCCATTAAGCCCTATTCGGTGCGACTGAACAGTTGTCACACAAAGTGGAGAAGCCCGAAGTAATCAATGGTAGTTAAGAAGTGTAATTTATCACCATGCCACAGGCAGGGCCGTGAGGAAGCAGGTCTAGTGCAGACCGGGTGATGCTGGATCGGGATGATCAAGAAAGGTGGAGGCAGTGGTCGTATATGGGTCAAGGCACAATTAGTCTTCATCTGCCTCTTGCCATGACCACTGACAGAGGCCCAGTTCAACTGCTGCATTATCAAGGTTTATCAATAGAACAAAATTAAAAGCTATTGATTCCTGCATAGGTGTTTTCTTCCAGCACTGCCATACCTTGTAGCAAACTTGGAAAAAGTTAAAGAACACGACTCATTCGGGGGGTTACGAGAGATGTGCTGCTATGGTAAATAAAAGAAGATAATACTTTAAACGATATAAGAAATGTCTGGTGATACTGTGAAATGTATTGCACTCACTTCTCAGCTCCGATACCAAGCTCTCCCTCTAGTGTTTGAGACCAGCACTCTCAGAGGAACTAAAGGATGATGACACAATTCCTCAAACAAGAAAAGAGAATATCAATACAGTTTGAGAGGAACATTTTTCACAACATAAGATTTTACAAATATGGGCTGTTCCCTGTTTGGGGTCCACGGTGGTTGAACTGTAAAATGTAATGTAATCCACTAACTGAATTAAAATACAGGAAATTAAAAACAAAGCACCACAAGAAAACAAACCTTAGGGCTAATTAAACATCCACCAAAACAAAATAAATGTTATGGAAAGCTTTGCCACAAAATAATCTCATAAGAGTAAACAAATTCAGTAGACATTAATATAAATTACTACGATGAATTATAAATGAAATCATGCTGACTGCAGTTCTTTATTAGGATATTAGTTATTTTAGATTAAAACTAGTTTTATAAATGTTTAGGTAAATCAAAAGTAAACGGAAATTATAAGCAGAAATATTTATTTAGATATCTAGATATGAAATGTGTAAATTATAGACATCCAAATACACAGCAGTAAACTAAACTCCTCAGTCTGCAAAACTTTCTTTGTTTGAATGAGAATACAGTATATCCACCATATGTAGGGTATCACAACTGAGCGATCACAAGCAACTTAAAATGTCAGAGAATGACAGAGGTGCTTTAAGCTGAGCGGAAGAGATGCTTAGGAATACTACGGTATACACCAGCTTTAATGGATACACTAGGAACAAAGTGATTTGCGGTCCAACCTCTCAAATATAAGCGCACTGAAACAGAAGTGACCCGGTGTCTCTTGCCTGCCTTGCTGTCATCGCCTGAATTGCGCAGAGAAAAAAGGGTCAGTTCTCAGCACACCGGTTAATGACCTTGATTTTAACTTAATTGCATCCGTCCTTTGCGTGGCATCATTTGAACATATTTGAAGTGTTGTTTGCATCACATACAGTAATTTGGATTATGGAATAAACTGAGCACAAGTAATGCCGGGAAGTGCCGTCTCTGAATGCGGCGAGGGGAACTCAAAACAAACGATGTCCTGCAATTACCCACAAATCAAAGTGCACATGAACGGTCAGAGCCAGAGGTGAAAGAGGGGTATTAAAAAAAGTTAAAAGAGGCTGGAAAAAAGAATAAGAAAAATTTCAATTTCAAGTGCATTATTATTTTCATTAATCATAGCCCTGCCTTAGCTCTTATCCCTATGCCTTGGCTAGAGATCTATTATACGCCCCATTTAGCTGGGGCCATATTACCTCATATGTTTTCCCGGCCGACCAAATAAGACTTAAGAGATAAAACAATTTACTGTTCATTATGAGCCATGTCACTGGAATCAATCTATTAACCTGCGTTAACTGGGAATGGGGGGATGCAGAGAGCTTACAGCCTTGCTTGACAGGAGAGGAAAATGGATATTTATATATTAGATATCCACCATCATAAAGAGAGGTGGGCATTCAATACCCCCAACATGCCCCCACCCATCCAGCGGCCCAATCCCATCCCCGCTCCCTCAGCCTCGGTGGATGGCTTTATTTTCCCGTTGGCCGATGCGGTCTCCTCTCGCCTTCACGCAGCCCCTGACCTGTGAAAGATTCTAACAAATTAGCTTCTATTGTGGAGCCAAAGGTGCCATCAATGAGGGGACGCTCGACTGAGTCTAAAGTATGATGGGAGAGAGCGGGCGGCAGAGCAAGGAGCCCTGACGTGATTGAATTAACCCTTTGTGGAGAATGTGCCTGTTAAAATAGAGAAGGTTTAGGGAAGGTTGAGGAGAGGCCTTAAAGGTTGAGACCAATGGCTTCTGTGATCGGAGTAAGAACGAGATCGGTGCCACGGTGCCTTGAAAGTCTGTTTACAAATGTCATGATGCTGCTTTTGTAAGGTGAATTGTATCTTTTCCTCTTTAAATGACATTATAGTGTTCAATTTGTTACTGATTTTACCTCTTTTACCTTTTTTAATGTAGCCTTAGCTGCATGTTTATAGAAATGCAATGCAATAAAAGGAACCGCTACCCGCAAAATGTGATGCAACCCGTGAATTCAGCTTTACACAGACACGCGCTTTCTGACATTTACTGACACCTTCAATACCAATGTTTTCATCCAGGAGAATATTGCTGAATCGCTGACGCAGAAGGTGCTTAATGAACTACAAAAGCCCAGCTTCCTCCCAGCCAATCAGATGCTGCGCCTCTCCAGGCCTGAACTTATTGACATATCCATGTATCGATGGCCTGGTGAAAAAGCTCATATTTGTATGATAATGAATGTTTGAACTGTGTGTATAAAAGGTCAGCCGTCACCTGACACCCCTCTAAGTGTCTCAATAAGCACATTCCTATTAAAAAGGGGAAGGGTGATTGTGTTTGCCTACTGTGTATTAACCTTACAAGCATGTGTGTTTGCATTATTCATATCAGACCACACCATCGTGGCTATCCTCACCCCCAAGTTTGTTTTCCATTCTTGTCTCAAACATTTGCATTGACCCAGTTCTTTTCTAATATCCAAAGGTCCTATTTGGTTAATTTCAAAAAGAAGTACATGGTATACAAGAGTATCAAGTATCAACACATTACGAAAAGAAGCGCTTGGCGACCACAGATTAGTTTTAGCACACTTTCACAATGATTTTAATGAATCCCACTTTGATATTATTTTTAACGCTATGTCAGTGAGTGGGTTTAAGGGCATACAAGTACAGCTTGAATCTATAGACTGTTTTACTCACTCACCCACACAATCATATGCATCTGCGTGAATCTCTTGGATTGATGATTGCTGGAAGTTGATGAATTGGAACTTCATGATTGTCACGAAGATGAAACCGTAGATCAATAGCTACTGAAATGAACCACAGACGCAGTTCTTGGCAGTGGGCGTGCGCTCCATATCTAATTAGCATTATGCATTACTATTTATTTTAAAACGTGTTAAAAAAAGAAATTAAAAATGGGAAAGAGTGTATGACACAACCATTAGCTATTTCAGTTCAGCTGGATCTTATCAATATAACAGTCATTAACAAATCTTATAATCTACATCAATTACTGTACAACGCTGCTGAATTGTTTATATACAAAACAGATATATACGAAAAGTCCAGAAATATAAAAATGCAGAAAAGTCCAGAAATAAGTGTTGTATAATATATACAGTACTAAAGCGCTATATTCAGTAGGTGGTAATATAGTAAGCACTTCACACTTGATTTGAGGGCTATGAACCAGATTTTGAGTGCACTCCCCAGAAATGACCCCCACAGGTCTCTTTCACCTTGTTTTATTTGGCTCTGAACCATACTACACTTGCATCATCAATGTGAGCACCGTAGTTAGCACTAGGAATGGCAACTTTTCACCACTCAAGCTAAGTAATGATTTAAAGGTATTATGAGTCATTAAGGGTGTTCCTGTAGCTCAACTTGTAAAGCATGGAGCTAACAACTCTTAGGTCATAAGTTCAATTCCCACATAAACCAAAATATGTATACACCAAATTTATCACAGGACAGGACAAATCCAGCTTTAATTTTTACAAAAATAACATAAAGCTTACTGTTATCCATTTATCTATTTACAACCATCAACCAAACAAACTAAACTCAGATGGTAATTGAAGTCGGGTCTACACCAGTGTGAACACATTTTAAAAAGATGTCATGAGCTGAGAAGAAGGCTAACAAGGCCAAGATCACAATGAGAATCAACACCAGTTATTTCTTGGGCTTTGACATTATTATTTCATCTACATGTGAAACTGTTGGCTGACCAAGCATTAAGAAGTTGACTTTGATTTTAAAAGAACTGCACTGTCCAAAAAGTTCATTTTCCAATTAACTTGATGAAACAGAGTTTACAGAACTACAAGCGTGGGAACACTGTGCAAGCGCCCATTTATTCATCCATTTATTTTTCAATCTCTTTTCTCTTAACCAGAAGATAAAACTGGGAGAGGCCAGTTGAAATAAATAATCTTGTTTACTCGAAAAGGTTAAATAAGCAGTGGAGCGCTAATCCAGTTTGCATGGAGGAATGTTGAAAGAAAATAGCAATATTTCTGATGTGAGTTCCCACAGCTGAGGGACAGTGCAGCAGACATTTATTTTCTTATGGCTGGGGAAGGTCACCTCTTGTAATATTCTTATTTATTCATTTAATGCTGTAATAAATTTGCTTAAAATGCATGCTCGCTCAACTTGGGAGGTTACACAAAAATTTGATCCACGGCAGGATAAGATTATTATTTTGGCAGGGTTTTTGTCTGAAAGTAATTTATTTTTTTAACCTTGGGTTGGAAAACACGAAGAGCTCAAGAGATGGATCTTCTCCAAATCAAACGCATCGTGATAAAGTAAACTGATTTAACCTCTTTATCAAATGTCTGTATTTACAAATCTTTCACAATGACGTTGTGCCATCTTTAATATTACTGGACCATTTATTCAGCAGGAAGGTTCTGAAAGGTTCATTGTGCCACGAGTCTCGTGCCATAATGTCAGCCTGACTAGTTCAAGGTGAAGCGGTTTTAAGATTGCATGTTTTTTTTTCTCTAGCTCAAGAGTCTCCTCTCTTTTTTGGTTTGTGAGGTACTGCGAAAGCCATCTCAGACGACAAACCAAATGCAAAGTGTGACAATCAAAGAAATTCAAAGGATGGAGTGAAGCCGTGGTGACATGAAATGGCTTTTGACGCAGCACTTTTAAGAGCAACGATAAGCCTCCTCTGCCGCCTGTCAAATACATTCCATCCCATGCATCTGCGCTTTTACTGAAGTGTAACCAGAGTTGTGGGAAATGAGTATGAAATGACCTTTTTGTGTGCCTGTGAATGTCTGCATATGTTTGAAGATGAGACAAGGTGCTTGCCTAATCCCAAGTTCCTTTGCGATTGGTGTTGCAAATGTCTCCATCTGGGCTAATCTTCTTTTTCTCATGCCTTGTGAGGCCTTCAGAGTTAACGTGACATTTCCAGAAAATTAGCCTTTCAAGTGACCTAAGTGGCTGTCTGTGCATTTAGAGATAGGGGGGCAGATAGCTGCTTTTTGTTTGTTTATTTAAGGCGCCTGTGAAAACCTTGAGGTTTGCTCTGCCGGCCACAATGCCCTCTATATATATTCAAATGTTTTATGAATGTAGAACTAGCATTTGCCACGGGAGGTAACACAGAAATGGCTCACAGAAGCACATGAGAATTCAGTCCATATTAAAACGGTTTCTATTGTTTGGCGTGAATATGCGGTCGAATAGTGCAGAGTATCCATGCTTTACCCATAAACTCTTCCAAAAAGCCAACTTTAAGCTATTAATTAACAATGCAATCGTCACTTTTCAAAGAATAATGTGTCCGTGACTTTTCTGTGTCCCTGATCGCTTCTGCCAAAAATAACGCTAACAAAACACAGCAATTCAAAGCCATTGCCACATTTTAAGCTAATCATATAAAGTGCATAATTATAAAATGTGCTGTACAATAATGTTGCAAGATACAACTGATGGTATAATAAGGAGGAGAGAAAGGGAATTTAAAAGTGTAAAATTTATGAAATGTTTTTTTTTTCCTTTTTAAATAAAAGTAGAGTTTATGCTCCCCCTTTAAACATTATTTTATACAGCGCTGTTCCGCAGCGCAGGACCCCAGACACTTATTACAGTGGAGCGGGGGATGCGGCGCATGGAAATGGGTTTAGATAGAAAATTAAGTTCAAAGGTCACGCGGCCCGGTCTGAAGGGTAACAGCAGATGAAATGTGGCTATTTGTTTTAAGCCAAGACTGATTTCATCTGGCCTGGAAAAGGTCAATGTGACATGAAAAAGGGATTCGTTTTCATTGGTGCTAGTGGATCTGCTTTGCTCTCCAGGCGCCTGTGTTTACTTGCATATTTACACTTGGGCTTACTAACCATGTCATTATTCACTCCACAACAGCTTCTTCTTAGGCTGTGAGCTCTGGCCATCTGCTTCACAAGCAAACGTGTTTGTACTTTTGTACAATGGCTCAAGCTCTTTGATCCTAATGCAGAAACGCCATCTGATGCACTTATATTATTTTCTCTATATCTATGTTTTCTTTCGGGTAATGGAAAGAAAATGCTACCCTATTCACACATCCACTTTCCGATAGCCTTCATTCCTCTTTTCAAACGCTCCCCGCCGTGATATTCAGGTATTATTATTAGCAAACATTATTTAAAATGAAAATGGCTTCAGACTCTGAACACAGGTTTAGTTTACCCAAGGAAATATATATGGCTTATGCCCTTAGCTTCAGAACCACAAAGGAGAAAATAAATAAGGGCAAGGAAGGATCTCGCACTGCTGTCTCGCCTTTAGGGGACTGGGAGTGTGGAGAGGACACTGGGGTCAGAGCGGTTTGATTTGTATCTGGGGTCCTGTGGGATGGAGGGATACACCAGACCGATGCAAGTGAGGTGCCTTATAGCAACCCCACTGCACCCAAACAATAAGCCGGGATGCTGTTAGATGAATGAGACCCATGTTTGGTCATCGGTTGCTGTAGGGTTTAGGTGCAATGGAAGCCTTTGAACATGGGCATAGCAGAATCTGGTTAAAAATCTATATTAGTGTTCTAAAAAGCTTTCCACATACTTGAAAACAACTACAATTACATACCGTACATAATCTGTTAATATAAAAAAAAACATTTGAGAGAGATGTTGTTCTATTTACACATTCCCTATATCTCAAATTTACATTTAATTTAATTAATTGGCAATATACGACAATGCAATATTTGTTTCGTCCGCACTCGAGCAAATTAGATTCAACATTTAAATGAGAGTCAATTAATGAACATATGGGAGGCTGAGGTTGAGAGAAAGTCGAGGCAACAGCTAAAACTAGGCCAGGCTGGCAGAAGAGTGATTTGGCACATTAGACTCCTGGTGGGATGTCTTCTCTGAAATATGCAGCCACACACTCTACCTTTTTGTGGATCAGGCATACATTAGCAGGTACAGTAATCAAAAACAGTTTAGCCTCAGACCATCCCGCAAACTGCACACTTTTTACCCCACACACGCAACCCCATCCGGTACATCCCTATAACCTGATGACTATAAATTTATTAGATACCCATGTTGCGAAACAAGGGGAGTAATTAACTGCACAGAAGGGAAACTCGCAATCACCTTGCTGGGCCTGAGCGAGAGTCTGCGGTCGCTTTCGTTTTAATTAATAGAACACCATGAGAGCATTATTGAGAAAGATACAAAGAAAGGTCAGTGTCTTTGTATACAAAGTATACAGTTTACACAGGTGTCCCACCGGGTCCTGAGCTCACTGATCCCACATCCAATAAGAGATATTAAGGAGTGAATGTAATAATCAAACACCTTTCAAGACAAACTATCAAAGATGTTGTTAACAGAAATCTCTGAGATAAAGATGTTACATGCATGTACTGCATAAATCCCATCAAAGCACAGTCACTTTAAACTCAACTTGCGTTTATCTTGATCTTTATCTTGTTTATTAAGATCTATATTCTGTGCTGCATTCAAAAGTCTGTGTATACACATATGTTTTTAATACTGATTATTGATATACTAACCAACATGTACCGTCCCAATGGTTAAAGCAGCATTTATTTACGATCAAACCTTTTCTAAATAGATAAGACAGATACACATCTCTCCTGTAGATCTAGTTGAAAATAGATGTCAAAACATGGTTTCCATGCAGCAGTGTTTATAAACTGGGAATAAATCTATAAAGAGCCTGTCACATCATATTCTCTCACCTTCTTTCTGAACAAGGTCATTACAATCCCGATATAATGGCACAAGGTAATCAGAGGGCGTTGATGAAGAAAGCAACAGTAATGATATTTTATGTTTCTCTTTGCTTGTGTGTTACAGTCATTAGCTTCATGTTGACATCATTCCATCAGGACCTATTGAAAGCTGGCTGGAAAATCAATAAGAATAAGATTAGCTGGTCAGGGTGGGGTTATGAGGTTAGTGGCCAATATGCAAGGTTCACAGAGCAACACCTGTGTTTTTTTGAACTTCAAACACAAAGCGAGAGATGGTGGGGTGTAAACACAGCTGAGGGCTGGTTTTACATGGAGGATTACAACAGATGTGGACATGGCCGCTAACTATTAGGATTATGGCTATGATGTGGAGGTCACACGGTGACCCTTATAGCCGTTAACCATAAACAAACATTTTCTCTTGAATATAAACACTGCTGGACAGATTTTAAAATGAGAGTTAATGTACAATAATTTTTATAAAGCACAGAAGCCTGAATAAGATCAAATCCATTTGGTTTTATGGTGAAATACAAGCAAATTAAAAATTTATGTTTGTTTTGTGTTCAGGAAGGGATACCCCTTAAATATAAATAAATTGCACATGCAACCCTATTACACAGATAGACCTAAAACCACACACACACACACACACACACACACACACACACACACACACACGCACAATAAAGTAATTGATTTGAGGGAGGTCTACTCATTTCCCATCTTCTGAAGTGGCACTTGCATTTTGTGTTGGGCATAACTACATTAGGGGTCAGAGGAGGGCTGGGTAATGCTGATCTCCTCATCACTTCTTTCTGTAGCCAGCAGTCTTTTCATTAAGTGTTTCTGCTAGTTAGCAGCAACTTTAAAGCTGTAAAATGGAATTAGTCCTCAGTTCTTTAAAGCAAAGCAAATGGATGTTGTTAATGTGATGAAATAAAAAGAAAATGCTGGGATACAAAGATTTGATCAATTTAACCACCAATTTATAAATACATTAACAAAGAATGCGCTGACCACTGGAATTAGATCTAGTTTCTAGAATTGTCTCAAAACAATTAATAGTTTTAAAAAACATTTAGTTTTAGCCATTATGCCTTTTCAAAATGTATTTCTTTTGTCATTTCTTTAACTTTATATTTTATGACTTACACAGTACTTCCAAATTTGGTAACAATGTAGGAGTGAGTAAATGATCTATATATTCCACAACATGTTTGTCAAATTAAAGTCTTATTTTTCTTGCTATGATATAGCTATTTGTGTCTTGCTTACAATTTTCTTATTTTTCTAGAGCTGTTTTTGTCATGTAAAGTAAGCGGATCAATCGCTGGACAGGAAACACTAGTGGACCTACCTATTTTTGTGTGTAATTGGCCATATTGTCTCGGTTGTTAATTGGTTTCTTCAGTAGAGTTCAGGTAGTTACTAAATGTTTTGGCAGCATTAGAACCTCAGCACTTTTCCATTAATGGCGCGTGAAATGAAATGTTTGATACTGCAAATAAAATCAGTGATATTCAAGGATGTTATGGTAGGTAATGCGTTGAAACAGCCATTTAATGGGTCCTGGAAGATTGGGGTAGTGTCAGCTGGAACCAGCAGGCCCTCTCCTGACATTGCTAGTTGCCTCTTCATTCCCTTAACGACTGCCTGCGCTGATTACACAGCCATCCGCCAGCTTAAAAACTACACAGACATGCTCTATTAGTAGTCCAATTAGAGTCATTAGCATATTCAGCCTTCATTCTGCACCGATGAGTGTGTGACACTAGGCAAAGAGCTGTGAGAAATCCAAGCCACTGTAATGACCATCTTAAAAAATTCATTCGGCCACGTTCACCTGCTCAAAATAACAAGCCAACTTTAGCAACTGACAACAGGGATTTATTTATCTTTGTTGTTAATGTATTTACACGATACTGTGATATTTTTGGTGCTGGTCTTAATGAGAACACAACTGCCTTTCTATATTGGCCTCTACCTGTGAATAACAAGCAGCATGTTGTACATCACATAGATACAGTGTATATATAAAGTATTTACACAGAATCGCCTTACTCACACAGACACCCACGACTGTTACCTGTCGTATTAATACACATTTGCTACCTCTTGGTATTTTGCATCCGAAGTGTGCATCTAGTAATTGTCCATTTTCCTCATCTGTGAAACTTTACTTCACATTAGCCGGTGACAGTTTTGACGTTGATAAATTACATCGGCTGTGCGGTGCTGTGTGCGGGGGGATGACTGACAGGTTTTAATGAGAGCTGTGTGACAGTGTCAGGTGCTGATGGAAATGAGGCCTAGTTTTACCTTTGCAAAGGTTACGTCCCTTTTTTCTTAACAACGCAGTTAACTGTTGATGATAAGAGCTCAGCTGACAATCATATCTGCTTAATTGATTTTTTCCATTTTTTGAATTTACACATCACATATTTAGCTTTCAACAGTCGTATCGTCTAAGAGATGACAACAAGAATGCCACATTGTGTGAATATTTTCTTTTGCATATTTATGCAATCGCTGAACGTGTTAACAAGGAGATGAAGAAATACAGTCATCTCTAACTAACTCGACAGCGTCACCATTGCAACGCTAAAAGGCTAAGACGGTAATATATGGCATTTTTCTTCTTTTAACAGTGATCTGGTTGTGACAAAGCATGACAATTACCCCTCTCTCGAGCGATAATCTAATTATATCAAACATAGGCACTCAATCAAATTATTGTGCTCTGTGGCTACATAACACAGCAACATTAATGCAATTTGTGGGGAGCTGGGATGACTAAAGCAGTATGTATTAACAAAATCTAATGGGACTCCCATAGGTAAATGAATATGCTAACAAGCGGCGAGGTCGCTGCTAAATCTAATATCTTTGAGCTATTCAATTCCAAACCATCCCTTGTAAATCAATTGTCTGTGATAGCTGATGCATCTATCAATTATCAATAAGAAAAACAGATATTTCACATGATGCCCTGTGAAAGGCCTGTGCAGTCTATGCAGTCTCAGCTATGGTTTTATTCTCACTGAAAGAAAGCTCATGATTACACATTACAGCAATATAGTCAAAGCATTTTCCCATTTGGCCATTTTAGATGATTTAATAGTAAAAATAGTGCTCAGAACATGACATGTCTATTAATACAAACGGGGGTCCCAGAGGATAAATTTATCTCTTATAAAATCCGCTGTAATTTTGCACATATTCTCAGGGTTAAAATATGTTTTTAAGCAAACACATATTTCATCAAATCACACTCCTTTTGGAAAGGAATGAACTGCTGAACCCCGCAACATAAACGATAGAGCAAATTATTATAAAGTACTAATATCAAAGAACAGTCTGGTGGGCCAAGGTTATCCCTCCATATTGCAACCATGGATCACAGTGAAGATGTCTTAAAGTGCGGCTTGATGGCCTGATGAGGCCTTAGAATAATAGAATATGTCAACCGGGTTGAAGTATACAATGCTTTGAAATTGAATGTCCGGACGAGTACTGCACACACCTTTCATCGTCCGATATGCAATATCAAAAGCACCGCATTTGCCTTGACTTTGTGTGAAAAAAGATGCTGGGTTTGCAAAAACTTCAACCTCACAGAAGTCAACCTCACAGAAAACCTCAAGGGCAAGTCATGCGCTTGCGATATATTTCAATTCTGACTGTTGTTTATGTGCGAGCTGTATCGATGCTGGTATTGCGATTGGTGAAAGTACAGGAAAAAATTGCATTGGGGTCCCTGTTAGTAAATAATAATAATACTAAATGGTCATTTTATTTAATACAATGTTACAATTAAAAATCAGCAGTGGAAAAGAAAATGCGACGAGGACTTGACAAAAGGTAAGGAAGTTTTTTTTCTTTTTTATCTTGGTGGTTTCACATAATAGTCGACAGTGCTTTTCCACTCACTGTACGTCGCGCGTTATGGATGGCATGTCAGCAGTGCTTTGAAAAAGCCCCGTCATTTAACCTGTGGTAAATCTCTGAACGATAGTCCCTCATTCTATTTTCCTCCCATCTTATGACTTTATAAAGCTCCCATATTAAAGGCAGTACAAGGTCTAACATTAATATGGTTTATGTTTGACAAGAAAGCGCTCTCCTGCCTATGAGGGCACACACCGAGACCTTTCCCTTCCCTGAATTTGTCAGTCACTCGTGATTGAGCTGCTCTGTGATTTGACAGAGTAAAAAACGTCTAGACTTTGATTGTGTACCCCTCTCTAAATGGTGCGAGCAACATTAAATATGGCATGAACATTATACGCCACATTTCATTTCCACCCTATGGTAATGATATTTTTAGAATATGTTTTTAGGTATTTCCTGATCGTTTAATAATAGATTATACATATGTATTATTGATACGTGACCTTCGAAAGAATTTCTTAAAAAATACCAGTCCTAAACAGCCTATCGAAAAATGCATTTATACACATGACCTTCCTCACAATCAATGGGAAACCACAGGCTAGATTGTCTTTGAAAAACACTGATGTATTATGATCCAGCAGGCTTTGCTCTCTCTCCCTATGAATTCATACATATACTATCATTTACATTCACACGATGAAAAGACAATCCATAGAGACAGCAGAATACAGTGTATTATCATTTGGGGGTATTTGTGGACTCTCGTCAGCATGTACTGTGCTTACATGTATTTGGCCCCAGTGTTTTTGTAAGATTGAAGGAGGAATTGTTCCACCCTGAAAAGATTACATGTCTCTCGCTTGTATTAGCTAGTAAACATGCAGGCGGTGATTCTGCAATGAGTCTGTTCCTTGTGATAAATATTCACTTGCTGATGACTGGTTTTGATAACCAATGTGTCTCCTGAGGTTATCTGCTGGGCTGTCACATTAGGATATTTTTATCACTACTTATCTTTTATCAGTTTGGCTAGTGGCTACCTATAGAAATCACAGAAAGAACAGGATTTTTCCCCCCTCGGAGTTAAGCCGTAGCTAAGGGAATCCGTGCAGCTTGACATAACCTTTGAGTATCACAGCGAAATGATTACGCATCGCTTTCCTCTATGCCGCTATTGGATAAATGTTAATAGTGAATTTTGAGACCAGAGTAAATATAGTAATGAAAGTCATGCATCAAAGCATGTCTGCTATCGTTTGGTTGTATTAAGAAAATGTCAATGGCACGCAGGTAAAACCCCTTGATAATGTCAATATTCATCTACACGTAGTGTTTTGTTCTTTGCGCTACACAAACAGGTCACAACATTCTCATTTTGCAGGAGGTTAAATGAAAATTACCCACAATCCATTGATAAATCTCAATTTCTCTTGTAGAGAAAATTCTGTTTCTGTATGTGGATTATCCCTAATGGAAAATAAGTGGATGAGAGAAACATTCAAATATAAAAAAAATCTCTCTGTCATCACCCACACACGGGTTATACAATAAAGCCTTAATTAATGAAACACTCTAGTTGAATTTAAAGCGTCTCATCCAGTGGGCTTGCAGGCAACACTGCAGATTTATTCTCTCCTCCATCTCTCTTTGGCAATTAGGCCTGTGAAGGTGGGACCCCCTTTGAAAGAGGCTTTTAGATTAATCATATTATCTGTTGCTTCTGAAACACGAAGCCTTCTTGACCTCCTCTTCCATAAGAATCCATTATCTTAAACTATCACCGTAATCCTGGCTTTAGGAGGGGGAAAGAATCAAGCCTAATAGATAGCAAATAAGATTAATCTATGATCTAAGTGCCGATTACACTTGGACCTGCCCTTGAACACTCAGGTGTAACCTTGAGATCTGCATCCATTCTGGGCCAGCAATTGGATTGAAAGTCCCCGAAGGGCCGAGCGATGGGGGAGAGGGCCTTTGGCTGGACCTTACCCCAGAGAGATCAAAGGCCAAGCAGCTTAACCCTCACAAAACCTAAAGGTGTTAAACATCTTCGACTAATGGCAAAACACAGTTCCATCCAACATGAGTTTACCACTCCTTTAACGTTCACCCCCTTGATTCTTCTTAATACTATGATTAGAGATGTGATTATAAAAACTTTTGTAAGTATGTAATCATTATATTTTGGCAGCTTGGCACAAAGAAAACCAATACAGAAGTAAGATTTATATACACTGTAAAATAAAGGTGTGTAATGCCATTCTTATTTTGCATAATTGGCTTACTTTAAATCATAAAGCCCAGCTCGGGAGTTCCTATCTGAAACTAAATAATTCTCCCAGAATTGTCTCTGTGTTTAACATATGGAGATCAATAGTTGGTGGGTGTCTTTCGCTCAAAGTTCAAATCTCCCCTTCCCTTGAATCCTTCAAAGCACCCAGACCGCCGGATCGATGCTCTCTTCGGTTTGTCTCTAAAGCTGACTATTTGATTAATCTGCCCGGGCAGTCGGCAAGAGGGCCCGCCACACCACGGCAGACAGTTTCTTACCATTAGGATGACTGGAGTAATGAAATTTCATTTAATTTGTCAGGAAGACAGTGCTAATGTTAAAAAGCTTTTGGATAATAAAAAAGTCCGGAGAGATGTGAGGGAAAGCTTTAAGTAATTACTCCGAGTGTCTCAGGTCTGGGCGTTAGAATATTTACATTACTGTCATGGAGGTCTTAAGAGTAATTAAATTAGTCCGGCACCTCACTTCTTTATTTCACGTTCACGTTTCTCCCCTCGCCTGAATGTATATTAACTATACTCACTTTGACTAAAGAGGCTAACGTACAGATACAAAGGCTTTGTACCCATGTGATAAATTTCATTGGCACGAAGCACTGCGTTAATGGAGGTTTCGTTTTTTGCTAGTTTCTGCTAATGTTGTAATGACAGACATACTGAAACAACAAATTTAAGCTGTAAAATTTAGTCTAAAAACCACGTTTATTTTATCTTAAGTAGATAAATATTTTCCAGACAGCACATCCTATTTGTTAATGCATAAATATACAGTATGCCCTGACTGGTAAACCTAATATTTAATAAAAATCTATTATTACATAAAATATCTAATAATCAAATGATTAAATACAATCTGATCTGATCTGATAAAGACAGTGAAAAAATACAGCCACGTCTCCAGTTTACACTTCACATTACGGGAGCTCCCGGGCTGTTAAAGAGGTCTTGAGAACAAAATAACGATAAATCGGAGGATTGGTGCATAAAAGCTGACATCTCTATCAGGGTATATCAGCATCCTTCCCCACTCCATACTGGCCTCTCAAAGATAGATGAGTGAAATGGCCTGGAAATGTATCTGACCGCTGGCTTACTCTAATGAATAACCTCCACTTTAGGTCCTGCAATGTAAGCAGAAAGTCCACCTCACAAGCGCTCCGAGGCCCTGTCATGAATCTAACCCGACAGCCGACATAATATCAGGGCGACAACACTTGTATGACTTCCATTTTCTTTGCTTTCTATTGATTTTCACTTAATAACTGGGGGGAAATACTAAACGCCTGTGCTGAGTACCTAATAAATCCTGTCTGAGCTTTTTTATTGAGGAGAATTTAATAAAAGCAGCAGGCAAGGCATGGGGATTTGTCTCTGGCTTGAGAGGACAAAAAAAGAAAAGCAAAAGGTAGGACTAGCGAAGGGAGAGGGTAGGGCAGAAAGCGCCCGTGAGCTCACATCCTCATTAACTCGCTTTGTATCAATGAGAGATCTTAAGTGCTGTATAGCACAATTTGCCAAAGGTCAGACGACCTCTTTTGTGGCAGGTGTTTGATATTATCTCGCTGAGGTACACATGCTGTTCGCAACAAACCGTGCATATTAAGCTAACCTTGTCACGAGGTTATAAAGTTGGCTGGCTGTTAGATTGAGAAGGTCCTGTTGTCTACCTTAAATAGGTGAAACAAAAATAGGTTTTATGGCTAGCTAATAAATGCAAATTAAAAGTCACGTGATTTTTTGGGGATGGCATGAATGATACACTTTCAGGTTGTTACTAAGGGGAAAAAGTCAACAATCCCAGAATAACACATCTTGCCTTAGGCTGTTAGCAGCAAACATATGTTTTGTATCTCTCTCTGTCTGCTTTGTGAACCATCAAACCCTTCCATTTAATTCTAATATGAGAGACATGTATGGACTTTGGAAACACTGTGATCATATAATTGGAAAACAGTATAATAGGTTTTCATTAGGGAATGCTTCAGCCCCAGGTGTTCCCGAGTTCAACTGTACCAACAACAAAAAAACAAAACAAAACATGAAATGTTCACTGACTTTACAAATTTAGAAACCATAGGCTAAATGTTTATCCGGCTAGGGCAGATGTTGATCTTAGCAAAGGTCTTATCTGTGGTTAACTGGATGCCCTTTGGCAAAGGGTTGACCGGTTGATCTCTCTACAAATGTTACACTGAAAATTCCCTTTAATATAGTATGCAAAACAAAAAATAATAAAAAAATAGTATGCAAAACAAAATGTGCAAAACATATCAATTAGTAGTATGAAACATGTCATGCAACTTCATCACATTTGTTAAATGAAGGTATGGTAGGTATTAGAAAGTATGCTAAGTATACAAAGAATTAGCATGCTGTGTGTATAGTACTCAGTACATACTATACAAAAAGTATGGTAGTTACTAAATATTGACAATTTGATAAATCTGTGCTTGATTTATTGCTTTATAAGAAAATTCCTCATTACCTGAAGTTATTGCATTGAATCTATTTTAATTAATTCAATATTAGGCTATTTGAGCTCAATATGTATTAAAACATTTGTATATTAGTTACACTATGTATAGAACTTTATGTATAGTATGTATAGACAAATTAAAAGTCATTAACATCCTCAACATGTTATTCGACAGATAGTGAGAAATATTCTCATTACGTTTGCAACATCAAAATTAGAACTACGAGGTCAAAATTATAAACCAATGGCTAGGTGATAATTACCATGAAAATAACTAAAGCCGTTCCCACTCTGACAGTATAAACCAGTGACAACTTATGAAACTGCATGACAGAGCCAACATGCCTCCCTGGCCTTATAACCACGCAAATAGCAATAGAGATGTGAACGCTTCTTCACAAGGCTGCCAAATATCGTAGGAAATGTGTGTTTGAACAGAAATGTCACCTCTCATATTTCCTAGACTTCCCTCCCCTTTAGCATTTCAGTCCTCTGTTTGTTTGGCTCTGGCTGAGCAGAGATCAATAGCAATAATTCAGTTCACAATTAGCAGTTCATCCGCTGTAATAGCGCATCGCCGGTGCTAAGCATAGGGACCTTTGGAGAAGATTTAAGACTTTTTAATAAAGGTTTCATGTTCTCTTTTTCATTTAGTACATTCTCTGCCATGTGGGTATGTTGCATTGCTAATAGTGTAAGGCCACATTTGAATCAATGTGATCTCAATTGGGTAATAATTTGATGTTGATTTCAGGATACTGTATGGTAAAAGGTAATTTGGACGTTAGGGGAAGTTTACTACAAACACATGCAGTACAGTATGAATTACAACCACACGAATGCCATTCCAAGTCATCAAGATTTTAGTACCCGAGACTAATCTTTAAGCAAGAATTTAAATCTCTTTAACCTTAACAAGCGAACATCGACATGCTGCATAGTATCATATAAATCAGCATATTTATGGTGGCTAACCATCACTATGATCTTTGTCTAAAATAACTCAAATGATGTATATCTACAGATGAACCCTTACATTATTTGTTTTTTCACTGTATATTTACAAGTATGCTTTTACTCTACGTGGCTTATGGAGGCCTGAAATGTTTTGACAGTTCACTAACCACTTAAGTACAGTTATTATTCAGTCTAAATATTCAGAAGGAAGCTCGTGACACACCATCATTTACTAATTGCATTCCTGGTAACAGCAAAACACAACTACACACTTTTAATGGCCACCTTGAAGCTCTTAAAGCTCTCAAAACATACTAATTCAAATAAACAGCTAGTCTGAATAACATTTGGTAGACTCAAAACCTACACAGCACAAAAAAAAATCATTAAAATATTATGTTGTAATTATTCTGTATTTTTACAGAATTACTTAATATTTTAATACATAATGAAAACACTTCCCCTCCCCAGTGAGAAATCCATCCTAGTGTTTATAACATACAGGTGGGCTTTCCTCACGGATATATACACCAAAAGGTTTTATGAGACATTTTAGTTGTTTGTTCCTCATTTATAAGATGCTAAATCATTCCTCTTGAAGCCAGTTCAATATAACTGTATTTCACCTTCTTTGGCTTCAAGGAAAACACTGCGTGTCTTATTAAAAGCGTGTTGTCTGATTGGTTTCCAGCAGCACCACTGAATATGCTGAGATCATCAATCTTCAATGCAGGACTGATTTGCATAAAATATACATTTATTCATTAGACAGATCAAGCCATAGAAGATGAAGAGTATTTTGCATGTGGCACAGTTACACTGAGATAAAAGTAGCCCATAAATATTACATTTTGGGATGTGAAATTAGAAATAGACTTTAGAGTTATGCATCAAGTAGAAATCCAATACTTGATTAAGTATTTCATGCATCAGATACTTCAAGCAAATTTAGATTACCTGTCCCAACATATTTTGCAACATTACAGAATGACAAAGGTAGTTACATACTCTTTATTGTTTTTGCCGTTACACTAAATCTAAAGTAAGATGGTGTATAACAAAAATGTATTGATTTTTATGGAAAGAAATTTGCTTATTGGCTGGATAATATGAGACTAAATAATGGGTATACTGCATTATGATACAGATAATAAAGTAACACAAAACAAACCAACAACAAAATAACAGATGTTACCTGACTGCATGTATTTTGTAAAGTATGGTCTAATTTAAAATATTATTTAGTATGCATTTGGCAAAAAACATTTAAAAAAATAAACCTATGATTATTTTATGAAAGAGAAATACTGTAGAACCCAGAGAGTTTGTCCTTGTTTAGCTCCTGCCATAAGATCAGGTTTTATTTATGTTTTTCAGAACTTAGTTGTTAAGAACGGCAACAAAATGTATTCACATCCTATCTTAGAGGGCAAATTAAACATGCAAGTCCTGACCAAAGTTTGAACCTTGGCATCCCTCGGTTTATGGATCACTTTAAGCTTTCAGTGATCCTCTTAACCAAGTTAACAGCTCATCATTCTACCGCCTACGTGATGCAAACACACGAAAGGATTAAATACAAAGGTTGAGACAGTCACAGCCGGCTTTGTTCTGATGCGTTGCGGTGGATATAGATCTATCTGAGATGATAATCATTGCGGCACAAAAATGCACCTTATTTGTTTATTTGTTCATTTATTTTATATCAGGCGGTAAATAGCAAAATACAAAGATCAAGGTACTAATCTCAAGCAGATTTGTCTTTTATTATCTATTTATTTTTAGTTTATATTCAGCAGTGCCAGAAAATAAAGTAAAAAACCTGCTTAAACTGTTGTTGTAAGAAAAGTCAGCATGGCACAATGTCTTAAAATAACTGAGTTAACCACTGATCATTCTGATCATGTATACAGTACATCTATGGATGCGGTCACAACATGTGTCTGTAATAGAGATTTCATTTAACTAGACACATACAATGTTTGTTAATACAATTTTGATCGGTCAAGTATAGAAACTTTTATTCTGTAAATAAGGTAAATACCATTTATAAAATATCTATCAGTATTACAAATCACCAGATAGATCAAACAGAACAAAAACATAACTAAACAATGCCAGCAACTCAAGGTAAGGGACATGCTGCTGAAAGTTTGTAAGATGTTAGATTGGAGCACAGAGAATGAGGAAACTAATGTGCAAGTGGATGAAACCGCAGCAATTTGTGGTGTACAAAAGCGTTAGAGTTGCTCTAGTGCTTCAGTGCTCGTGAAACACAATGTCTTAACTGTATCAGGACTCTGTTTCACGCAGCGCCTGTGATATCTGATACTGTACTGCAAACCACATTCTGTTCTACAACTGATACAACAATCTTCGCTCAGTCACTCAGAACATGCAACAAATCTTCTTACAACATCAGTACAGCTGGGTAGATTTTGCACACAATCTTATGAAAAACAATGTTTTTTTGAAGGATTAGGCCTTTGAAATAATCAATATTTTATATTAAGTGTATTCAATTTTATATTCAAGTGTAATGAGGGCAAAATTAGACACAACAGTGTTTTTACACATTGATATAATAGAATAGTTCATTCCCACCAAAACACAGACAGTCTCTGGAGACACGCATCCTAAAGCAATTCATGAAAGCCAACTTTGCGTAGTAAAATACGTCAACCTTCCGTCATATTAGAATGGCTCCTCTGTCTTCTAACCTTTCTTTTCTTCTTATGAGAGAGAGCACCAGTGGGTCAAGTGATTAAACTGGGTATATTGTAATGGATACGTTTTCTCACAATTGAAGGCTGAGGTAGGAGATTACCAGACAATTGATTCGTTGGAAAGGGGGAAACTGGCTATGTGAAGACGATAACCCACACGGGTCAAGAATCAACCTTTGCGTCCATAAACAGAGCTGCAACTAAAGCTCTCTGCTAAAGCCCACCATAAAGAATAAACAGGCAAGTTGGTAGTAAGATAGCGAAGCTAAAATTATCCACCAGGGTCTTTCTCACGGCGATATTTGAAAGCTTAAATGTAGCCTTTTCTAAATGGCTTTTGGCAACAATCAACTTTGCTACAAAGAAAACAAATTTGCTTTGACCAATAAAAATATAGCTGAAATATGTCACTGTGTCAGCTTTACAGAAACAGGCCTATTAAACCGCTTAAAGAAAGAATTGCCTTATTTAATTTGATTCATGGTTAGTTTTATTGTTTGTCCAGTTCAGAACTAAAATATATGATGTAAAGACATAATTAGCTGTAGTCTCGGGAATCGAGTCTCCTGTAATCAGGAGTCAGGACATTTTAATAATCCCAGTTATAAACATTAAATACATCATCTTACAGGAGTCACAAACATATGGTAATTAACTTTTACTACACTGATAAATCAGTCCTGCATTAACATATTGCAAAAGAGGAATCATTTGCTTGATTGAAAACAGCTTTTAAGACTGCTTAAAGAAAGTACTTACATGACTCACACTGACACACACACACACACACACAAGACGGATACATTGCCTAATCTGTAAAACGTTATGCTCACACACATACACACAGTTGCATTATTGCATATCACACACAAACACACACACACACGTGTTGCTAAGAAGAATTTCTAGGGGGAGGAGCCCACACGATACTGTGGGTGGGCATGATGCCCAAACATGAACATATCGAATAAAACTCTCAGTATGGAATTTTTTTAAAGTGCCCATTAAAACTTTTTGCATCGTATACAGAAGTAGTAAAAGATCTGGACGTGCATCTACAGGTTTTCTTTAAAGGAATGGGACAGAAGATGAACACGGTGTGATCTTGCCCAGATAAATGCATTACATCATCAAGGCCAGAGCGATGAGGAGAAATTAGCTTGGTGAAATATGAGAGGAGAGAGTGACTCACATCTTGGTTAACCTCTCTTAATTAACATCACTCGGCTCAGGAGTCCTCATTAAAGATGTGCCAAAGATTTATCAGGCCTTATTTGCCTAATAGGGACCTGACTAAAGAGGTCTACAGCCCGGTTGAGGTCAGAAAGGTTAAAGAAAAAAGCAATGAAATGCCAAAATATAATCTTTCCCTTCAAGTGAAGTATAAAGAAACAATCTATGTCAAGGGCTCAAAGATCATATTCCTTCATTTTATTGTGGTATTGTAATCAGCGAGTATATGAATGAAATAAATTGAACCCTCTTCTTTGTCATGTTATAGCAATTTTTGTTATATTACTTTTGACTTTAAAGGTATAGTTCACACAAAAATAAAACATTCTGTAATAACAGGAATGAGTGATACCCTTATTATTCCTCTTACTTTTAATATATATAAAAAAAACTTCAGTAGGTGAACTAACACTTCAATAAGCAGTAAAGTACACAAGACTACTTGATGACCATCATCAAGTTCATTTTAAAGTCTGGTCTCTTACATGGCTGGTTACATTATTGAAAGGCCAGACACCTATTAGAAACAGGCCTAATGTTTTTATGTAATACTGCTTTGAAAAAACAAAATGGGTAATTAAAAAGCTATAAGAAACATATATAGACATAAAAGTATTTGCTGGGTGTATATGTATATGTATATGTATATGTATATGTATATGTATATGTATATGTATATTATTGTATATTATATATATATATATTGTATATATATATATATATAAATAATATAAATAATATAAATAATATAAATAATATAAATTAGTCTTTTATGAAGTGTTTATTAATCTGCCAAGCATAAAACTGCCCCTTCAAAATGAAATTGTATAGTAGACCAGCGGTTTACATTAGATAATGGTAAAGGGACTTTCGAGTTGGTCCAGAGAGGTCTGTGAATATTTATGAAGGTCAGAGATGGATTGTTTATCATTGACTCAAAGGTAAATGTCCCACCATTCCAAGGACTTTCAAACGGCTTCTCTTACTGTCACCGTGCCATGTGTCGCTATGTACGATAGTGTGAGAGCCCTATTTGTGCGGCATTAATATCCGTACACGTGTGTGTTTGTGCGTGTGCGTCTGTGCGCTTTTAACAGCTTGAGCAGGCAGCCGGACGGTTTCCTGTGTTTGTGAGCGAGCGTTGTCGGTCCCTCTTACTCTCCAGCGATGCTATTATTCTGTCAGGGGCTGCAGTGTTTTCCTCAGGAAAGGAAGTTATTTCATTTCCAGCTTTTGTCTGCGCATGAATGCGAGCGGCGCTCTTTCAGCAATATTCGCTCGTTTCAACTCCCTTCTCCATCCGAACAAAAATATACACCCCCTGTCTTGGCCCAATAACTCACGTTGGTCCCTGAAAAATAGCAACTTCCTCAATTGGTTTAATTTCCCTCGCCGAAATCTGGACAGCCGTTTCTCCTGGTCTCAGCGGATCCTTATCTTGCTCTTTCCATCAGGTCTACAGGACCTTGCCAGTGGAACAGCCCAAGAGAGAGAGAGAGAGAGGGACCCGGATGGGTGAGTCTCAGTCTGGTTAGCGCGGGCCAAAAGGAAGCCTGAAGCGGGACAAACTATGGATTGATATTCACTTATGTACAGATAAGCCTGTTCTTTTCCAAAAAGCCTTGTGCAATTAGTTAAATACATCCTGGTTTTGTGATTTAAGGAAGTCTATAGTCGTTTGTTCCTACTGAAAATTCTGTTCACGCTGAATTTAAATCAAGTATAAGAATTTATGATTAAGAAACCATATAGTAAGTGAGCAACTGTCTGCTGCTTTAACAGCGAGGTTACATTACATTCTTTTAGCATTTCTCATTACATAACCACTTGACCCATTTCATGCAGTTTTGCATTTCAAGCCGTTTGACCGCATGTCCCGAATTCACAAATCAAACTCTCGCTGCTCTCTCACCTCCTCCTATTGTCTACAGAAGATCAAATCAGTGCTTTTTGTAAAGACAACAATGGTCACAGGTCCTGAATCACAGGATAGTAAAATCTTTAGGGCAATTCCAAATGTCAACCTTACCATAAAAAAGTTTTTACCATACTGATAATAACAATATTAATAATATTTTTTTTAATTTTTAAAGCAAAGCCATAACCAAGGCAGTCATGGAAGTGCCGCTCTCTACAAGGGTTCTTATTCCTCATAAATGTGCACATGAAAATCTAAATAAAATAACTATTTTATGTTCCAACTTGTGCATACACTGACATTTATCAACATAAATATGAAAATCTAAAATATTTTGCTGTTTAATATATTGGTAATAAATACATTCTCTGAGAATTTTTAATTTTAAGTTTTGAATGAAAATGTCACTCCAATGACACTGGAATTGCCCTTTTATTTTTTCCATATTTATTTTTCACATTTTTTTTCTCATTTAAACAACCTACGATCAAATTACTACCTTTTTGGTCATGTAACAAGATATTATAATCCTAACAATAACCTTCTTGATTTGTAATTCATCTCTCAAGGCATTTTAAAAAATGTAGTGCTCTTAGTTAACATCATCACAGTGCTGGTCTCTGGTTTGTCTATCTTGTCTAGTAGCCTGTAGCGGTAACTGGGTCAATACGTGTTTGAACGGGCTTAACAATTCACTATTAGCACTTAGTTTCATAGCTGTGCCAGTGCTGAAGATACAGTCTGATGCTAATGTGAAAATATAAAGTATCTGAAGGTCACAGACTTGGTTTTGACAAGCGTTTGCTCAGACACTCCTCTCCGATACTGGCAAAATGTCAAGGCAGTTATCCGTTAAATAAAACAGACTCAAATCAAACAGGACATGGATAATGTTGATACTAAAACACAAGGTTATGAAAATACAACAAGTGTTATTTTACTATATTATTTTTGCTTAACTAATCAACACAGTTACACCATACCTAATTATGCCATCGCCCTAAACTTTTACATGACCTCAGAATAGTTTTTGCAATAAGAGTTAACGTCCCACCGAAACGGGCAAAAATAAACCATCCGGTATTTTCTTTCCCTTCTGTAATTCCCGGCACTCAGCTCCTGTCCACCTATTTGCACAATATATGACCTGTCTTGCTATGGAGGGGAGCAGACACATTAAGAGCAATGAAGCTAATGATATCAGAGCACTCTGCAGAGCACATCAGTGCACAGGGATGACAAACCTGTCAAGTGGCATAATCTAAGAGGCAATCGTAACATCCTCAGAAAACCATAGAGCTGCGCCCCTTTTCTTCCTCCCCCTCTACCCACAATCCCCTAATAATGGAGCGTCCATAAATTCCAGGTCTGCCGCACGACAGCAGGTTCACACGTAATAGCCAATGGCATGGAGGGATGATAAATACAGAGGAAAATGGTTGTCAGGCTGGGAGCCCGGGACCTTGTTACAGAGTCTTAATTTTCCTCCGTGCCCAGGAACCCTTTATCACCGGCTTGTTGCGAGCTGATGTCTGTTTTATTCTCTCTGTGATGGAGTTTGGGTGTCATCTGATGTCCTTTCAGTGCAGCCCAATGTCTTGCTCTCTCAGGGCCCTGAGCCTCAGATTTATAGCTAAGTGTTGTGGGGCGGATGAAAGCTAACCTGAAAACCTCTGTAAGTTACTGTACGAGATGAAGCTAGCGTCTGTGATGTCTGATCTTCCCGCACACAGTGATGAAGTTCAAACCCAGCTATTAATCGAATCTATGTTTTTATCTTGAAAAAGCATATATTTTATAGCGTTGTTTATTATAAATAAGTGCACTGCTTAAAGTTGCTGTGTGTATGTCTTCCAGTTGCAAAAAGCTACTTTTATAAAAGTCATAGTCTGTAAGTTGTGCAGAAAAACAGGAAGCCAAACTACTAAACAACAAATAAAACAGTACCACTTTTGCAAAAAGTACTAGCACTATGCCAAGCTCTTAAATACAGACAGCGTGTATAAATAAACAACACCATCAACGGGCGCAATTCATTCTTAGTGAACTCCTCCCCTTAGTGTTTAGACATTTTAATTTACAAATAGCTTAAATTATCTTTTCGCTAAACTTGGAAACAAGAAAGTATTTCAGCGTCAAATAAATTACAGTGTTGAATCGCTCAGTAGTTCATAAACATACCAAAAGGCACCACTGCTTCACGATGCTAAAAAGGTTTTTTGTATGTGTATAATGACAGAACGGTGTGTATGTTCACGCTGTATAATGACCCAACTTCAACATCTGAAAGCCCAGTGACAAGAGAGCGGCGAAAAGCCGAGACTGGAGCAGAGGGAAGGTTATCATGTCACCAGGTGTCAGGACTCCAGCCCATAAAGCGCATTACACCAGACCTCGGAGAGAGAGAGCGAGCGAGAAAACGAGGGAGGGAGAGAAAGGCTAGAGAAAACTGCTATTGACCTTTGTGGAAGAAAGCTGACATCATAAAGTGCAGTCTGCTGGCGACCAAATGGGAATGCCATCGCAGATTAAGGACTTTTTAAATTATGCATTTGGTTCAGACTCCCAGGGCGAGGCGGGTGTATGAGAGATGGAGCCGTGAGAATATAATGCATTTAGTGGCAGTCTGCTAAAGCAGGAGATACTCCAGAGAGCGGCTAACTAACTGGGGTTTGCGCAGGGAGGGCGAGTTAAGTGAGGTTGGTCATCAATAATAGTGTGTTAAACTATACGGGGTGTTTCACTAATTAATACTAAACTGTCAAATTATGGTGAAGCAGTGATTTAACAATACCGAGAGGTGGTGTGCGCGTCTGAGTGTCTTTTTCCGTGCATCAAAGGAACCGTGGTTTTCTTAAAGATGAATGCCGAACAAAACTAATTAAGCACCCAGCATGCGTGCCACACACAAACCTGCTGTTTGTATTGTGTTTGCTTTTTAGAGTTAAATATTAAACACAATATTTCCTTCATAAAGTGTATATTAGGATCAGGATGATTTCGTGACCTAATTTTGTAAGGCTGCTTCATTTACTCTTACAGAAAACGGCTGTGAAAGATAATTTTTTAACTTGATCCTTTTTTATAATATAGTTTAGCCACATCTGCTTATTTTAAACACTGATCTACTAGTAACAAATATTAGGTAAAAAGGTAGAAATAAAAATAATAGGTAAAAAGTGTCTTTAATAGTCATTAACAAATTACATTAATTTTAATGCATAGTCAATTCATGGACATGCACATTAATCAAGTTATTTCCAAATATTTTAATGTGTTTTATGATTTCAAGACTATATAATGCACTAATGTCTTACCATACAGTATGTTTTCCTGCCAATACATTACTAAACTTTAATGGCCTAATAAAGGAATAATGTATACTTCTAAAATTTTTGTTAATTTTATTAATGATGGTTAATATAAAATTGTAGCACTTATTGTTCTTTAAAAAATTACTAAGCCTAATTTAAACTATGGCATGATATATATTCATGCATGTCAGGTCAATTCACAAGGCTATGCAGCAGACTTGTGTGTGAGGTAAAGGACAGTTCAGCCGGGCCAGAACAAAGGCTTGCACATATGGGTTGTACAGTACTAAAGTACACGGTGGATTTGGGGAGAGGTTAATTGTTACCATAAAGAAAATGAAATTCATCTGCAGTGTACAGTAATTCATGGCCCTCCCACTGCATGCTGCTCCATTCAGGCTGACAGATCATCTGGGAGTCACTGTGCCGGGTTTCCGGAGGAAATAAGCTTCAAATATGTCAGATTCAACATCAAGCTGCTTTTGAGTTACCAATAACTTCAGATTTAAAATACAGCCAATACAATGCCTGCTTTATAAAAAGTAAAAAAGCTTTATTTTTATGTAGTGGATGCAGAAATGTTTTTTATTGGACAACACTGGAGACCGTATACTGACAAATTGACTAACTGTGTTCAAAGAGGCCATCCAGCCATATTCCCCTCCATCAATGAAAAGAAGAAGTTTTGCAAACATTAACAACTTGGATGTTCAACACATGTCTGACCTTTCCAAATGCCATGAAGAAGTATAGATTCTAGTAGAAAAGGAAAAGGGAAAAAGAATAAAAGCGCACCAAAAAACGAAAATGTGATAATGTGATATCTCTGACTTCTGGGGGTGTCTGGCGTTTCAGAGGGATTTCTAAAGGTCACCTAGAAGGGGAAAAGTATATTCCTCTGATGAAAGTGGCCTGGAATTTATAACATCCCTGGGATCCAATGACCAAAAAAAGAAGAAAGAATAAACTTCCAATCTAAACGATTCCCTCCATGTACAATCAATAGCATGAAAGGTAAAAAGTGCACTTGTAATTTATGGAGACTCTCACCCTCCCTTTCTCTCTTACACACACACACACACACACTTTTTGTAATGCAAGAGAAATCTTCGGATATATCTCCTTTATGTATTGCATATAGATTAACTATATTTTTGTGACATTTGGCCAAAATGAATAATTCCTAGGGTGATGTGGACCCTGGGGATAAATAGAGGAGAAATGAATGGGCTATTAAGGGAATATAGAAATCCCTTAATTCATACTTAAGGAAGAGGTGCATATTCTGTAAACAAAGAGCAGGTTAAGAGGAGACCAGAAGCAGTTAGGATTAATTTATTGACTGCAACTCCGTGGTATTCTCTCTTCATAATTTACAGTCCTAATTAAAGTTGTGAATAACAATCCATAATCGTGTATTCTCTCTCTAAAACCTGAAAACAAAGGTGCAATAATGATTTTTAAATTAGGATTTATAACCATTTAAAATCTCCCCATAGTGCCCTAAATTCAATGAATAGTGTAGAATAATTAATAACAGCGGAAATATTTTAGCAGTCTTATTTATTTTACGCAAACGGAGGGTTTATGCTAGTTCATAGTAGTTGTGGGAATTATTAGGGACCAGCGATGTGATATCATGTCAATAACTGGCTCATGTTACTATAATATTCTCATGCTTAGTGTATAAATATTTAAAACTGTGATATATTGTGATCTCTCTTACTTGTTTATTTTATCTGCAGTTGACTTTGTTTTGCTCTATTATATTTTTAGTAAGTTTGGATTTTGGTCCAATACAAATAATCAAGTTTAGGTTGATCTAATGCTGCAGGAACATTTTCCACTCACGCTTTTAAAAATATTTTTTTATATTGTTACATTATCTCATTCTGTTTGTTTACATTATTATTATTTAGCATGCAAGATAAAACCTGGACCTTCTCAAACAACTCAATACAACAGAAATGTGCTGGCAAAACGTTTAGATTTTACATTAGGGCCGCAGGAAAAGAACCCACTCGGAGGAAACAAGCTACATCAAACACAGCAACACTACTCTCAGCTGCTTGTTTTAGCAATGACCACTGAAGCGAAATACTGCAGGTTTTACAACTCCTATGTTTGGTTTGTGTTAAGTGATGTTATATTCTCATTACAAGGTAGCAATTGTGCGGAAATGGCGCTAAGCTGCAGATTTACATTTCTCAGGCCGCTCCACTGTGCACGACAAGAGCTGCCTAATATTTAATGTGTTTTTTATTTGGGAAGATGAAAGGGCTGTGGGATTTCTCACACGCCTGTGGGTTGTCAGTGCTAATAGAAAAGATTGGTGAATTGGTCGGAATCTGGGAGCAGAGTCGTTTTGTTAATCCTGCTCCTCGGTGCTGTGCTGAGACTGCTTGTATTTACATATGCAGAGGATCCCGCTGTTTCGAGAGCTCCATTCAGCAGACAGCGCAATTAATCATCCCCAAATCCTCCTGCCGTGCAACAGACGACCCCGGCCCGACGTGCTGCCACGGAGAGAGTGCAGGTGTGAATCAAGTTGCTTGAAAAACTCCTCCCCGATTCAGAGCTCTCCTTTCTCAGCGCCTATATTTGTGCTGCACTGTCTATCCTGTTATTTGTTTTTTAACAAAGTTTCATCTGGGGATGTCCTGTGAGTGTTCACCTTGACATGTAGCCATGCTTTACCTCTGATGCAACTTATAGACTTTAGAGAACTGTATTTACATGCTAGCAACAACATTTGAAGCTAATGTATATATTATATTATATCTTAAAGCCAAGCCTCTATTTTTTTTAAATGGATAAAAATAAGATGAAAAATCAATGAAAAAATAATATTCTGAACAAATAATATAGATTTAAAAAAAAAATATATATATATAAATACTGATGAAATATATAGTGAACTGATGTTCACTCTCAACATAAATTACAAAAACATCATGGTTGTAGATTTGCTATTATACATTCCTAACTTTTATTATTTAAGTATCCCAGTAACTTATTAGTTTGCCAGGATTGCTGTTTGTATTCCAGTTTTTACAGGCAATGTATGTAAATAAACACACATGTGGGTCTCTGCTACAGGCCATATACAGTACATAAAGTAGATTATTAAGCATATACTTAGGCCTGATGTTGTAATACGTCATCTATTTGTTCAGAGCGAGTGCCAAAACATGCAAAATGAGAAGTGTATTTTATTAACGTTGGTTAATATGGACATTCCTGAGCCCTGAAGCATTTAGCAGTGAAGAAACACAATGGAAGTGACCAATGAAACAGCAGGTAAACTAAAACCTTTAGCCTTCTTGTGGGCTGCTAATAACAAACACAGGACAGGCTAAACCACCAACAGTTGTTAGCTATACAATTTCATTCATGCAGCTGAATGATGAGAAACACTATATCCTTTATTTAGCCTTTCTAATGTCTCTGAACAATGTTATAGCTTGTTAATGTCCCAAAAGATGAAAAAGAGCGCCACAATATGCTTTTAAAATAACGCTGCTGTTTTATTAATCTATGAACGTCTCCAATCCAAACAGACATTTTGAATCCTTTTGACATGTGACTGATGTTAAAACCCTTGTTTTCCCTAGTACTCTTGTGATATCTAGCCCTCTAATTTTACCCTTTAACTAAAAAGCTGATCCTGTTCGACAAAAAGACATGAACCCCCGTACCCCACCATCCAGACAAGAACCCTCAGGCCCAGTTCAGCATGAGGAACATCTAAAAAAAACAACAACCAGAGGAATGAGAAGGGGCTGTGGGAAGATTCCCTGGACGGACTCGACAGTGTCTGATGTTTTTTGCCGCTAAACTTCCTCCCGGATCTTTTCCCACCAAGGCCCTGTGTCCAAACACACTTTAGGGCCAGCTTGGGTAATTAATACACCTAATCATATCCCAGCGCTGCTCCAATTGTGATGCTCTCAACCACAGCAGCAGCATCATATTTCTGCCCCCGTTATTCTTTCCACACTTTCTAGCTCTCTCCCACACTCAGCTATTATGGATCCAGCTGTTATGTTTTCTCTTTTCCTTCAGCAATCAATAATTACTTTGATATTTGTGTAGAAGCCGTTGCGTAATCGATACGGGGTCAGGGAAAGTAAATTGCAGTCCCCTGCCTAATGATTTTGTTTTGCTTGGCTTGATGAGAAAGATGTTTATTATCTGATTATAAGGCGGCTTTATGCGCGACAACTTTTAGCCTCGCCATTTATCAGGGGAGGTATTTTTGCGGCCCACTTCATATCATTACATTTTACAGTGACATGCAAGAAGGTGGGCTGTGAAATTCACACCCCGACACTTGCCGAATTGTCTTACAGCTGTCGCCAGCCGATATCTTCCACCTACATACGTTATTTTCATTAGAAGCGGGGGGTTTCATTTCGACTGTTGCTCTTGTTAGTTCATTTAAAATCCTGATCACGTTAACGGTGAGCAAAATAGACAAAGATGTACGTACTGACACAGCCTTGAATAAAAATAACACAGGAGCAAGAACTAATAATTCAACCTCACCGTACAGATTAAAACAGCAAAACAGACAAACCGCAAAAGCCTGCGAGTCAAACGGTGTTTGATCAGAACTTGATTGCAGCGTCTGTCTCGCATGTACAGTCTGAGCCCCGCAGCCATACAACATGTAACAGAAAGGGCCCACCTTCCTCTTGCCCAGCCCAAGGGCAACACGATGCACAATAACAAACAGCCCCGGCAGCAGAAGCATCTGCTCTCCGGGCATGTGACTCTGCAGACAGATGTTGGAGCCCAGCTGTTAACACAAGATCATTTGTATGTTTGAGGAGATAGATCCCATTTGGGCTTCCTCTGATGATTATTTCCCCCTTCTTCTCACAATAATCTTCCTACAGCTCTATCGCAGCCTGTTTTCCTCTTTCTCATCTTCTCACACGTACACACGCTCGCAGACACCAACACGAGCGCACGCTCTCACGGGCACACACATACTGTGAAAAAAAACAATGGCTTTACTGTACTTCAGGCCCACCCTGCAGCATAAGCTCAAGATTTCCCATTATCTTCCTCATATACATGCTTGCTATCTCTGAGGCTTTACCAAACATTTCTGCAGATATTCACAATGCAAAAATGCTCCTAAGAGAGGCAATTTAGAGTTTATGTAAAAGTTATTGTCAATACAATTTACTGCCATTCTTCCGTTTCTGATAAGATGTAAACAATACCTGACATGTAAATGGTAACAAAGCAACAAAGATAAGCTACAGGTGCTGGAGTGATGCACATCTCGGTCAGGTCATAGCTGTGATTTATCATAAATCCATTTAGTATCCATTATATGAATTTACAATAAATGTGTCACACAGCTTAAAGCTTGCCTCTCTATCGCCATCTCTGTTTGAAACATAAAACTGCACAAGAGTTAATTAGTATACTGTACATAGATAATCATACCCTCAATTTATAAATCATTATTATAAGATTGCTCTTGCGAGTAAGGGTAAGGTACGAAGACAGTTTTCAACACTGATATTTTGTCTACACTTCTTACACAAAATCTTTACTGCCTTAAAAATTGAAAGTCTAGTCAAGTTGGCTTTATAAGTCATTTCAAACACATTAAAATAACAATTTTAACTATTAAATATTAGAGTAAAAATGACTGGAAATGTGTTGAAATAATACATTTCAGTTATATAATATTTAAGTTTAAATGACTTGTAAAGCAAAGGCAACTGGACTTCTAAAGTATAAAACATCTAAAGTATATAAAGAAATGAACGGTACTTTTGTCGACTGTATTTGTTGAGATTACATGACCAGCTGAATACACACATCTCGGTAAGCCCACTAATAATTAACATTTATTTATACAAAAGTAATGAATTATGACTTGCTGTGAAATGAGTATACATTCATTTAAGTATAGTGTACTGTACAACGAATGACAACTTATCCAAGACAATAACAATACTGTCACTACTTTGTCTGAAACTGAACTGCCACTTCAGGCTTAGTACTTTAGATACTTGCTTACAAAATCACTAACACAATAAATTCATTTTCTTGTAAGTCACACTAAGAAAGCCTTTGGCCAGAATGTCATTTAAGTGTACAGATCCCTCAACTATCCTTTGAATGAGTAAAGTCCTAGATTAGACAGTTTCTCTTTCATTTAAACTCATAAATACAAACACCTAGTAATCGTATTATTTCAGTCTTTGTGTTTAAACCACCTAATCAACCTGATTTTATTCATATTGTTCTCATGTCAGAAGACTTAATACCTCCATCTAACAGAGATCTCTGTCTCAACATGTCTAACTCTGTGTAATGAAAGACAGGGAATCTGGCTAGCAATTCTTGCTACATCATTGAACTAAATCTCATATGCTCTTTAAAACAAACAATAACACTGCAATGAATAACTACAATATCTATTTTGACTATGAAGTCAGATGTTCAGCCTCTATTAGGAGTGAAGAACACCACAAAATGCTTATTTTTTCAAGGAAAACATGCACAGTAAGATGATACACAAGTGACAATGAGATGCAGTCTGCAGCGGCTTGTAGAATCAGACAGAAAATCAGTGTTCTTCTGTCACCTATTGTACACATAGAGTATATTTAGCTGTATATTATGATTTTTTTAGGCAAAATAATTTTTATAAAATAATTTTTATAAAATAATAAAATAACATCATATTATGTTTTGTGATGCATTGGTCTAAAAAATATTAAAATATATATAAAATAAACACTCAACGTAAAGAGAGAGTCTGTAACCACTGTAGCTCTAAATGTCTAAATGTTAAAAGGTGCAAGAGTGTCAGATACCGACTCTGGATTATTTATGATAAACACAATATTGATAATCATGGTTATAAATATCACAGTTATTGCTAATAGTGGTATATTGTGGTTTCCCCAATAACGCAATAAATCACAGTAGTCATTATAGGTCAGTATTAACATTAACATTTTTGCTTTAAAAAAAAAAAAAAAGTCGTAGCAACCACTACACATGTAACAAGCTGTAACAAGTTTTCTACATGGTACCTTAAAACTTCTTTGAATGTAAACTGTGCATACATCAATCTGATAAGTAGAACAAGAGGTGCTATGATCCATGTTTTGTTTTGTTTGAGATAACAAAGGCAGTGTCATTTTTAGCCTGACACCCCCTCTGTATATCTCAGGCAAACATTCCATTACACACAATCCACAGCACACACTCCTGAAATGTGACTTGAGGGAACGAGAGCAAAGCGTGCCAGCCAGCGGCTCACAGATGATAAAGAAACCTGGGTCAGAGCTCTCTTATTTCCCCTTTCCCTGACATCACCTCCACGAGGGCTTCCCTTTGATCCCCAGGCAGGGGGCGGCGCGAGGCGGGCTCCGGGGTTCCTACCTGTTCTTCCTGACCACTTCTTTAGCCGGGAAGGGGGAGCTTTAAATTCTCCCCTCCCAGGTTCATAGTCAATTTGTTATCAAATCAAGCGTCGGGCGTCTGATTCATTGCTATTCAGCACTCTTGCTGATTTATATGCAGAATGTAAAACAGATGCCTTATGCGATACATATTTATGGTGAGCCCTGCTCTCACAAGATTTATTATAGCTTCTTTCATCGGGGTGTGCATGAGCTGCAACATGATGACTTGTATTTCCTCTCAGCTCTCAATGCCAAACTCATTAAAAAGAGGTGTGACTATTAATATACATTGTAATACTGACAACTCCTAATTTATAACCCCTCTGCCGGGATAAAGAGTATTTTTTCTCTCCTCTATCCTTGTCTGGGGGATCCTTGTCTTTTGAGGTTGGGAGCATGTGAACGTTTGTGTACGAAGGAGAGACGTGAAGTTTGCGTTCCATGGATATATGTATCAGTCCGCTGAGCGTGTATGTGTCTGTATGTATCTGCTTACATGTGGGTGTGTGAATACTTTGGGCGTGGAGGGGGGGTTTGTTGCAGGGCCTGCTGTTCTCTTCTATTGATTTATGGGGTTCTGTGCTTGTGTAGGCTCAGGGTTTATAGGCCTCAGGCCCGAGTCTCTTCTCAAATGTTCTCAGATCAGTCAAAACTGCACATGACTGTCCAGTTGACTTCATTACAGATCTCATGTTAATACTGACATCATTAAAAATAATTCTGAATAAGATCAAACGGACCTTACTCTGAGAACAAACCGCTCTGTTGTATAGCTTGGGAGCAAATCACAAGCAGATCGCATACAAAGATGACATTTTTAGACTTCTCCATAAGGGTTTATTTAGTTGTGTTCTGATATAATGGGCCGCGGACGCTTTGTGGCACCTTCCATTGCACAGTGTACTAATTGAGCTTGGGCAGCGCGTTTTTGAATCCCGATTCAGGCTAATGATATTTTAACCAGCAGCACTTCTATTGAAGAGACAGGGTATTCCCTCCACTAAGACTAATGAGAAAAGGTGGGCTGTTCTACTCTGCTGGCAAGCTATTCATGCACTGGGGGAGATGAACGCAAAAAAGAAAGGGTGTTAAAAAAAGTTTCAGTCCCAAAGGCCTGTGATGGGTGTTTTAGGCCCTGCCATTGTGGCCTAAACCCTTCAAATGAGTGAATATTGGGGTGCTTAACTCAGCCCATCATGAGGGCCTTTATGTGCGGTGGGTGACAGCTCGCTGTGAGAGAAACCTCCTTAGTCCATTTCTTTTCTGTTTCTTTCTTTCCTCTTTTCTCATTGGAGTAAAGCCGCCAATAGGCGATTGGTAAAATCCCTTTCGAAATGAGCTGGTTCCCACCCAGTATGATTAGCTCCTTATATCGGACTACAATGTTAAGGCTTAGACGCACATATATTTGCACATATGCTAATAAAAGATACTAGCAATCAATATATAGCTTTACAGTACACGAAAATTAATTTAAAAAAATAATCATAAAAGCATTCAGTGACCCTAAACTTCTCAATTGTATTTTGTGTAGAAACAGTAGACACACTACTACTAGTAATATACTGGCAATCTAGCCTTTAACCTGTTAACTGTCACTGTTTCAAAGGATTAATCGCTTATATTATTTCACTATTCACAATATGTTATAGTAGTTACATAGTTGAATCTAATCATGACAAACTATACAGTATATATTGATGGAAAGGTCTCAAGAATAAATATTAACAATTAACAATATGAAATTAACAATTTTCATAACAATAAACAAATAAAAAAATGCTAAAAAATTATTTTAAAAAATACCTAAATTATAAAATTAAGTAGTTTTTAAAACACACACAAAAAATAATTTTAAAAATAGTCTGAAAAAATTCAGATAGGCTGTTTTCATGAGTATGCTCACTATGTGCAGTGACGGTTAACAAGTTAAAAGTAGCAATGGAAGCGGTCACAAAAAACAAAAACAGACACAAAATATTTACAAGAGTACAAGAGTACCAAGCATTTTTAATCCCAAATACAACATTAATGAGACAGGAAGTGTAACTTCATGATGCTGTCTGTATTTTCGGAGTGCCCCGTTTCCTACAGTTCCCTAGAGACACTCACACATGACGCCAACAACACTCGACTACACTATCGTGATCAATGAAATGAGGTTACACATGTTTTTAGGTTAACAATGGTATTAGGTTTTGCAGCACAATAACAACTGCAATCATTCATCATTATAATATCTGGACCACTTCCTTGCAACTGGTGCTTCAATGTAAAAAAAACAACAACTGTGATCTTTAAAATATACTGTATCCTTTCACTTGTGAACAGCCAAAACAAGGCAAACAAATGCTTTTCCTCTGAGAGCCCTTGAGCGGCTTTCTTGCTGCGTATGAAGTTTCCTGCAATTGATAAGAAAGAACTGATTTTGCATTTTCATTTAGTTGGACATGACCCTCTTAACCCGCAGGGAAAATAATGCTGACAAATTGATGTTCCATTTAAAGTTGTATGTTTGCACAACTTGTAAGCTTGATCTATTTAACTTTATCAGGTTTAGGCGAAACAAACAAAGTCAACACATGGCATCTACTACAATGATATGAATGTTGCATTATGGGAAGTCACAGATGGACACACACAGAATCTCTACAGATTTTCGCTGAAGTTCGCATACACTTTCCAATTCTGTCTTTACTAGATATTTTGTAATATTTCATTAGGCTTTCTACAACAATATACAGGTAATATTGTCAGCTTCCTGTAACACAATTTACACCGTCTACAATGAATTTGACTGATTTTTACACATTTTAGTGCAGAAAATGGGAGTATACTTATTTATACTTTTTCAGGTACATACACCTGCTAATTATGTCTTGCAATACAACTACAGCATATAGCTGGTCTCAAAGCTAATACACACAAAGTGATATTAACACTTAAATAGCAGTAAACCAGACAGATGACAAGAGAGAGAGAGAGAAACAAGTAGAGGAATGCTTTTAAGATTTGCACACATTCTGTGTCTAGCCCTGTTCTGTCTCTCTAAGCCCACACTTTAGACGCTTTTATGTTACACGATCACTTGAATTTGAGCTCAGAAGGTGGCAATAGGTCCCTGGGTGAGAAAGCCCCAAACAAGCTATAGACCAGATGTATGATGTTATATGGTCAAACTGGCAAACACAAAAGAAGCAAAAACAAAAGGCATGAATTAAGGGAGACGATTTCAAAAGTGTGTTTTCAAAACAGCCCAGCTGAGAGCTCAGATACCTCTCCTCCCTCTCTCTCTCTCTCTCTCTCTCTCTCTCTCTCTCTCGTCTACATGTCTGCTTTCACTCCCTTATATTCTCTCGCTCTCCCTCTCTCTCTTTCTCTTTTTCTCACTACCCCCCGAGACTAAATGCTTAAAAGGGGGAGGGAAAAAGAATAGAATAGAGACCATTTTTGCTAATTAGTCGAGGACTTAGCAGGCACAGGCTATGCCGCCGTAGTTTTTCATGTGCTGTCCACGGGCCGTCGCCTGGCCTGTGAAGTCGAGCCTGTGTGGTTAAGAGCCGAAGAAAAGGGAAGGCCTTTTACACACAAACGGCTCAGCGGAGATCCTGAACAGGGCTCTGGTGGGGGTACCGCCACCGAGCAGAAAATGGAGACTAACCATTAGGATTTCAGACTTCAGAAAAAGGCTAAATAAGAAATGTGAATGGCTCCCACCCCCCACCTCAAGCCCAAGACAAACTCTCACCGGCAATGACCAGGAATGGGTCTAAGTCCAAGATAAACTGGGCCTTTTTTCTAGCAGTCACAGTCAAATGATCACAGACATACCTCTACTCGGGGCTTTATGGTGTGGGAATAGTGCGTGACAAGAGCCAAACAACTTTACCTTGCCTAAAACATACTTTCATAAACTTAAAAAATGTCTGGAAAAAACTTTGGAAGAGTATGTTTCAAAATACGTTTTATGTTTCAGCATTTATGAATGAAATATAAAAGAACAAGATAAAAGTAGTATAAAAAGTATTAACTACATTACCTCGATTTACACAGTTTTAAACGTGTAACAAAATACTTTGCAAAATAGCAGATTCTTGTTTTTACAAATTACAAACCAATATATTGCACTTTTCAGTGTATTAACATTACCACAATATTTCTTGTTAGTGCATTTTAACAGCTTCTTATGAATTTTAAAAGAGTTTGTTTAACTGAAGAATGCATTTTAAAAGGTGTGAAACAAACTGATATGGACAAAATCACAAACTATAAGCCTGAAGTGATCTAAAGTAAAAATCTGTTTCCACACAATAAATTATTCATACTGCACTTTCGCTTAAACAATATGTTTATCAGTACCACAGTTTGTCATTAACAGACATCAAAGGTCACACATTCGGGTTTGATTTTACCGGTCAAAAGTTCACATCTATCTTTGTAAAATAAAAGAAACTTTTTATTGCGCTCTTCTAAATCTGTCAACTTCCAACATAACTTTGTTTTGAATAGAATTTGCCATTTAACCTCTGATGAAAGACCTCTCTTATTTGTTTAACATTTTGAACATTACATCGGAGGTAATGCAATATGCATACACAAGCAGTGCAAAAAAAAAGAAATCTCTCAGAGATTTGGTACATTTTAGGTGCCAAGTTGGATATTCTGATCATTCCCATCAGTGACTGAATGGAAACCATTGCAATGTTTTTGCAAACGGTGTTAAACAGATTTTGTGTATAAACATTTAGACTACAATTAAGTCTCCTGCTGTAACCTTTATTTGTAATTATCAGACCTGTCAAGTGAAATTATTATCCGAAGTGCTTATATTAAAATATTTTTATCCACTTCCTGTGTAATCCCTTTTTCACCCTGTTACCAGAAAAAAAGGACGCCACGAGAGAAACGAAAAGTCTTTAGACTCCCACTTAAAACGAATTCATAAAAAGGGGGGAAAGCAAAGTTCAGGGCATTAAATTGATTTACATTTTAGAAACCGTCAGGTCAATTACAAGGCTGTCCTTAAAATATGTGTTAATAATCACAGCGAGTAATATATGCGTAGAAATGGCAGACAGCATTCCAGCCTAAAACCTCTTAATACTCCTCCAGTATTTCATGTCATCTATCAGGGAGACTTCGAGAGGATGTTGAATAGCACATCCTCAGAGGCCATAGTCTACATAGAGACACCAGAGCATGAAGCCTTAACAAGCAATCAGTCAAATGTGACACCAGCGAGAGCTTTTCCTGGCAGGAGAGAGAGAAGAAAAGAGTGGGAGAGAGGGAACGCGGAGAGGCGGTGGACGGCCGCGGCGTTCCCTTTAGTTTGGGAAAGCGAGGACAGGAAGTCGGCGGCGAGGAAGAGAGATCATGAAAGTAAAGGTTCAGTGATCACTAGTGAAAAAGGGGTCAACTTCAACTACTAACAACAACAAAGGCTCACTCTGGTGTGGTCTGCAAAAAGAAAGACTGTCGTTTGGAGAATATTAAAACGTCTGTGTTTGCGACTGTCATTTTGAAATGCCATACAGGGCAAACCTCACATAAATAGATACTAAATATTTGAAGACTTCACAGCAGTTTGGATTTCTTTCTTTCGTCATCACTGTATATCACAGATGGGTGTGACACCCTTTCTATTAAACCAAGGGCACCAGAGATATTCCTCATGCTCACTACAGTCCCATAAATGTCCGGGATCAAAATGGAAGCAGTGCCATATGTCAGTTATATGGCACTATAACAGGTTTTAAGAAGTGGAGTAATGGAGCTATTCACCTGATCCCGACAAACGCTTAAGACCCAAAATCCCTTAGCCTGTTCGCATTATTTTGTTGCTTATGTTTTTCTCACCTAATTTATATACCTGGCCATTTGAAAATGAGTGGCGTGATGCGTTTTGCTGCGAGACAAACACGTCAGGAAGCCAGCGAAGAAGTGCCAGGAAATGCAGCGGTGCTAAGTCAGCCTCTGATTAAAATTCACACCGCTAATGGGCTACAGGACAAAGGACGCACGCGGCTCGCCGGCGGCGCGGATCAATTCTCGTGTAATTTCGCAGAGCGTTGTTGACAAACCTGTTCTAAGATCCCGCTGAAAGTCAGTAGCTTAATACATGCGTTTGCGACGTGCGGCACTGTCACCTCCCAACCAGCTCAAACATCAGAGAACATTCCCCTCGCAGACTCATTTGCTAACAGAAGCCCCGCTGCTGTCATCAGGCAGACCCGAGTAGATGAGCTCCTAACCGTGAGCGAGTGAAGCGCAGTGCTGTTGAAACAGGTAATCATGGTGGAGATGATGGTTGGAGAGCATAGTTCAGCAGGGCGTCTCTGAGCCACATTGAGCGACAGTGTGAAAGCGCTGAGTAATCCTGCCGCATTAAAAGCAGACAGGCACCAATATCACGCCACAATAGAACATGTACAAAAGAGAGAAAATTCTAAACCGGCCACTTATGTCATCTCTCTGCAGCTGCCACTCAATGCGAGACCGAGCGCCCAATCAAACCAAAGCCGACGTGATTGACAGCCACTAACAAGGACTTTACCCGAGTGATGATATTAACAAAGACAGTGTTGTTGTTGTCCAGGTTTGCTCTGGATTTTTTTTTCTGGTAGAAGGGGAGCTGATAGTGTTATTTCACAGTACATAAATCAATCAATCATTCCATCTCTCTACATCATACTACTAGTCAAAATGTTGCACACAGAAAATCATTGCTCTTTTCCATAATTTAGAAAAAATAAAAGTAGTCCGTTATTAAAATTAGACTAAATCACTATATGATCCCTCAGTTTTTGTAAGTCGCTTTGGATTAAAGCATCTGCTGAATGCCTAAATGTAAATACAATCTAAACGTAAAACTACAAACAAAATAAAAGTATGTAAAATTGTAGCAAGCAAATAACGTCAAAACTGAAAAACTAAAAATGTTTTATGAAATTATATATTTTTGGTTTTGAAAAGTAGCAATAAATTTTTTACATTACAGCTTTACAAAATACAAACAAATATGGATAGTTAAATATGCATATGTAAATATGTCCTGTGATGTGGCAGCAAAAATCTAAACATACAAATAGCATGAGAGAGATTCATCTTCAACTGTGAGAGTTACAAATAGGATGAAAGAGATTTATCTCCAATGTTATCTTCCAAATTTTTGCCATGTCACACCATAGGACTCATTTATGGCATATTTGTCAACTACCCATATACAGTATAAAGTATTCACCTGGGTTAGTATTCGGTATAAAAATATAAATCTAAAATAACAATAAAAAAATAAAAATAAATAATAATAATAACAACAATAATAATAATAATAATAATAATAGATTGTAAATACAAATAAATAAATGAAAATAATAAAAAATTAAACATTAGCGACTTATATTTGTCTACAAAACTTAATTCAATATTTAAGCAATTATAGCATTAAAACCAAAATATCTAAAGGTTTTTAAGATAATGACAATGAAATTCAGTCAAGCATCCCCAAAATACACACACACACACACACACACACACACAAAAATACCCAGTCAGTGTATATGTACAGAATTAGATATAGCCTAGATTACAAACAATCAAATAAATTAAACAGGGGAAAATATGTTATGTTACTGTAAGTGTGGTCAGCACAGTCTAATAAAAAGACTCCACAAGGGAAACAATGAGGGAGACACCAGGAAATCTCAGACAGCAGTGCGTCTGTAGAACATCTTACATCCATTTCCTCTAACTCTCAAACTCTAGTGAACCTCCAAGAACTCTGATACACATCCAACAGTATTTATTATTCCATCTCTACACCTATTCTGTGCTTCATGGCTCGCAGCCGCTTTCACAGCAGGAAACAATGAGTTCGTGTGCCGTGACTGTGGACGCTGGAACTGCAGTATAACTGCTCCCCCTGGTGTGCATTATTAGTAGCAGTCAGACGGGGGGCACAGTTCACCGAGGGGAGTCTGTGAACCCAGCTGGCTCTAAGATGGCTGGGTGAAAGCTGGGAGACACTAATTCTGCTCAATGAATCCAATTAGAGCGTCTCACCCATTTGGAGAAATATGTGTCTGCTCTTCCATTATCCCACGGTTTCACACTGGACGTGCCAAAATGATTTGTTATTGTCTGTGCGCTGTTATTTTTGTCAGGTTTTATTTTTAAAAAATATGACACAGGGTGTAAAACATTTTCACAGGAAGCTTATCCTTAAAAAAAAAAAGAAATTATACACATTTGCATGTGCATCAAATTCACTAGCTCTAACAAACGCTGCATGCTAAATATGACACAGATTCTTTCTAATTAGAGGATTTTTCTTTACTGTTACAAGAGTCAATGCAGATTTTATTGATTTTTATCCCATCAAATCCTACATGAAACCTATCAGTTACTTAGCAGCATACATGCACGGCTCAGGCAGTGAATCACATAAGACCGCTATTATGAGTCATTAGCGTACCTTATGCTTTAAACCCCATTCAGGGACTATAGAGAGCAGACTTAAATATGTCGAGCTGCTTGGTCCCTACAGGGTTAAATGCACATGTGCTCTCACCCTCTCTCTGTCTCTCTCAAAACACACACACACACACACACACACACACACAGCCATCCTGAAAGCACACCAGGCTGCCTGTGCATACAGATGCACTCATCATAATTCATTTAAGCCCATAATTCTCAGCAGGCTAATGCCCCACAAAAGACCCTCAACATCCTTAAAGAGTTAAATCATCACTTTGGGGAAGGAACGGGGAATGGAGAGAGGTTGTGTATATGTGTGTGTGTACGTGTGTTGTAATTTTTCAAGGCTGACTAGAAGTGCTTGGACCAGTCCTTTCAGTCAAGTATGTTGCCACGCAAGGGATTAGTGTGTGTGAAGCTCCAGGTCTTGACCTGCAAGCCTGGAAGCCAGGCTGTAACCTGACCCCATACCAGGTGTATGCCTCCGGGTCAATAGGTTGGGAAAGCACGCAACTAAAGACAGCTCCTCCATAAAACCCCATACTGCTCCAATTAAATGTATTCCAACCATTTCAAAACACCAGACCGGAGCTGTGTAAACTTAAGCTCCGCCATAACTGCGCATTAAACGGTTCTGCTGCACAAGTGCACAGAAAAACTCCAAAGGTCACAAATACATCACCATAAAGGCAAGAGGCGAATAAATTAAATGCCAACATTACACATTCTAATAGAAAAAATGTTAATAGCAAGATTACGCCCCCCCTCTTCCAGCAAGACTTTGCTTTTACTTTCAAAATAATTTACTGCGTCTTTAAAAAGCTCTGTCATCTGCAGCCAGAGACCCATAACTGTCGTAAGAGTCGATCATTTACCCGGCGATCTCTTAAGTGTTAGGTGCTAATGGGAGGGAGCCGTGCAAAACAGAACCGAATGACTTACAGTACATCTAACACTACATCTTATTTAGAAGCGGAGGACCGGGTGGGGTGGCGTGGGGGGCAGTATCATATCATAACACATTAAGCGTGGTGCAGCAATTTAATTAAGCGTTCTGCTTTACATGTGCAGCGGTGTGTGGTGACTGGAGATCTCCAAACACTGAAATACTGCCGGTCCCAAATATTGACCATCCATTACATGCGGTAACTGCCTCGTACAGCAGTGGAAACCCGGATCAGCTTAAAAACTGCTTGCACAGATGTATCCTTAGTGGCTATGTGTCTGAAATGAGTAATGCTTATATAGCGCTAAAAAATATTTTTTTTTACTTATTATTAGTTTTCATTGGAGGAGGGTTAAATGTTCGCACAGTGGTATTAAAATTCAAAGTGTATTATCTTTATTTCTCACTTAAATACATGCACACACATACTATATGCATACCAAAACTATTAATATTATTATCAGTATTAAATATTAATATTATTTAAGGCGAAAGATGCCAACAGGACTCTGTAAAGATCTCGCTCTATCCTCGACCCCCTGTGATATCAGCACCTTTGTTGAATGACTTACAGTACCGACAACAAGCCAAGAGCACCAGTGTCACACCGTAACACACAGCGAGCTAATCTGCCGGTCCTCTTCAGCTGTGGAGGGTTAATTGCAGCGGCCTGCCCTTGCTCGCTCTGTTTGGATAGGTGCTTCTCGTTGCAAACAGGCAGCCCTTTGTGTCGCTTCACTTTAATCTGTGACTTCATTAGGGAAGGAAATGGGAGTAAATACAAAAAGCTATTGTCTTTCTTTAGGGAGGGAGGCTACAATGCTTGCTCGAGATGTTGTGTAACTATCTTGTCTGTAATATTCATTACACACCTAGGTCTCGGCCTATTGGTCTCAATTATGCCACGGAGAGAAGAGAGGAATGCGTGCATCTATGCCAGTAAAAAAAAACAATGTCCTGACTTGAGTCATGCTCTCTAATTTCTCAAGGAATGTCATATACTAATATTCCTTTCTTTTGTTTGAGCTGTACGTGTCAAAGCTCAGCATAGTCTCAACAATATCCTCACACTGCAGGCTGGTTTCAGATGGAAGCGGACATGGATTATAAACAAATACATTATTTTTGTTTCTTGCTTCGGAAAACACAGTGCTGTGGCAGCCATAATAGTTACATTACTAAATCTGTTATTCACATACTGGTTGCATGAAACAATATGTTTTGGAGTATCAGAGATCTGAGGAGATGGCATATTTTAAATACTTATTCATTGAAAAAGCAAACAGAATCAGTCAATAAAATGAGTGTCTTTTACGTTTTGGAAAGGTGTACAGGAGTACATTTTAGATTAAATTGTGCAAGATATAAAAAAATCATTATTTTGCACGTATTTCTACTGTTCATGTTTATCTAGGTCCTGGTTGTTTGTCATTATCATTTAAAAATCAGTAATGTATAGTACCCATGAAACATTTTAGTTAAAAAAAAAACATTTCTTTATAAATCATATTTACCATAAGAAAATGTTTTAAATTGAATTTCTCACTAGCTTTACTGAAACAGAAACATACTTAGTGTATTATTTTAGTAAATGTACAAAAAAAAAAAAACTCACAATCATAACATTAATATGCTTGAATACTTGATACTTATACATAATTTAAATATACTTAAGCCTATAAAACAAAAAGAGTTGAAAGAGTTTTTGCTTGGTATACTTATAAACTACTCCTTTTAATAAGTAAGGACACAGCAATGACTCAACAATAAGGTGCACATGGAGAAAATTATAAATAAAAAAAAAGTATAAAAGTTCCCAAAAGCGTGACCAATGATGTTTACTATGATTATCCATCCAAAAATCCTATAAAATGATCATTTTACAGCACAATATTAAGTCATTACTGTAACACTGCCACATACTGATTAAAAAGGTTAAAAGAGATGTCATCCCATTGTACCCCAACAATTGTTGCTATTCAAATTCATAATCTCTTTCTCGCTCCATCAATGTCTCTGTTAGTCTCCTCCTATTTCCTCTCGTTCACGCTCCCCTTGCATTCTCCCCTTCTTAGAGAAATGAATTCCATGGCGCGCTTGCCAAATGACCCGTGACCATGGGCGGACAAGGTTACCACTGCTGACTTTTACTGCCTCTCTGGTCTCCTCTCTGCACAAGCCCCTCTGCCTGCCTCAAATACAAAGGCGGATACCAATAATAATGAAAAACAGCAAGATGAGGAAGAAAAAAAACACACAGGACAAACCTGCTGTTCCACTACCCCCAAGGCCAGACCTGACAAAAACATCAGTGTGATGACAGCAAAGTATGTGAGGTGCATTTAAAAAAGAAGAGGAATTGTGGGCGGAGTTAGAAGGTGACAATGCAATGGAGAGGAATAAAAAAGCTGATGGGAAATTTTTAGTTCTCCTTAGTGACCTCTAATGTGCCTCTACAGTGTGCATTTCGCCTTCTGTCTACATAGGCTTCAACACGAGGAGAGGAAAGCACTTTCTAATAAGCGTAATTTTTACACAAAAGCAATAGATTTATTTTTACGGATACATTCGATTACTGAATAAGTTATATTTACCACCAACATTCCATTCTTCCGCCATCTTAATTTTTTTGCACACTGCAAAGCAATCTCCACCTTAAAACACAGCGGCTATAGACAGCTCACTAGGTATTGGGAACACAGAACATGTTTACAGTGAGGATTTATGTCTGATTCAGCTCATTCTTGTATGTCACCCCAGACAAATAACTCAAAGCAGAGCCGTCGATCAGAACAATGATTTTTTATCTCTAATAGGACGTTATATACTCCTAACCCGGGCCGTGCCATCCATACATCACATAGCTAATGAGAGAAGTGGCTCACAGATGTCTTCTATCTGAAAGATGTATAATAAGGTTAGCAGCGGAGTAACAGAGGTGGCATTATCACCCTGATCCCTAATGGTAAGGTATGGCTTTAACAGATGGAACAGAACCCAATGAAAAGATGTGTTTCAATGCAAAACTCTGGAACAGAAGGCACTGGCGTCTTCAAGAATAATATGTTTTTGAAAAAGGTTAGTTGCATGTGGGCCTTTGTGAGCGCTTTTTAGGATTAAAATGCAATATATTAAAATCACAATATATCATTTTTAACGTACTAGGGGTCACAATATTTCACAACTTCAGCCGACTTAAAAGAAACAGTTCACACAAAAAGAAAACACTGCCGTTGTTTACTCACCCTCATGCGGTTCCAAAAGATTTCTTTTTTTTTCTGTGCGTAACAAAAGCAGAACACCATATGACATCTTGAACAGTCGTGGAAAATACTTTTGATATTCATTGATTAACTGTATGTCTCCTTCAGGTACTAGACATGGGAACGCAGAGGCTACACTAGAATATTTTCTTCTTTTTGGAGACAAAACTATTTTTATAATGGAAGAGCTGCAGATTTTACAGACATAAGAGTGAGCAAACAGTGACAAAATTTTCCTTTAATAGAGATGTAGCTCAGGGCTGTAATATACTTTTGCAGATATACTGCCAAACTCATATTCATAAGCAAAGATGCATGTAAATTAAAATCTTACTGTTTTAAACTTTCCCCTCTACCTCACAGCAAACGTGCAAGTGTGTGTGTAATACAGGCACTGCAGCGTGCTCTCTTAGCCTGGTGCTTTATGTAAACACGGAGGAGTGAAGTATTGAAACTGTGCGTCTTTCATGTGTGTGCCTGCGGCGCTTCTCTCCCTGCAGAGTGCTTACATTAAAACAGTAATAAGACTTTAGAGGCCCTCGTCGTGCCGTAAGAGGTGTGTGTGGATAATACACTCATACTTGGGTAATTATTATACCCGCGTCCATCCTTGTTAAGCATGCCTCAGGCTGTCCACTCCAACCATTGCCAGATACGTGAACTTTGAACAATCCTGAGATAATTTTTCTACCAAATGTCACCCGAACAGTCGGCCAACACATGCATCCGTGACCGAGTTCACCTGAAGAGGACATGACTGTTAAACGTTTGTTCGTGCCGTTGCTGCCCGGCGGAGATCTAAACCGATCAGCTTGTTTCTCATTGTATTACGTTCTATTTCTCTCAACTCGATTTCGCTCGGCTGATCTGATGGCAGAGTAGCCAACAATCACAGCTGTCAGATATCTCTGTCAAATCAGCTTCCTCCGCAGACTCGAACAGCAGTCCACCGAGGTTTGGCTGGAAACTAACCCGCAGCCTTAAAATTGAATGTACAGTGCATTACTAAAAATATGTGGACGGCACATTTGCTTGCTGTCCCAACTGTTTTTGTTAGGTTTCACTCAAGAAGATGGAAGTCCATTTAGAAGTAATGGCTTATGACAGCACGGACAGAGTATGACATTATATGCCTGACGCCAGCTTCAATCACTCCATGCATGCAAGTTCCACAAAAATCACTTTTGTAGTCTCTGATGGATAATCACGTTTCAAAATTGGAAAGGGTGCCTACACCCATGAGATCATCATCAAGTTACTTTAAGATTGTCTGCTTTGACAGAGGCATTTGTGAAGTCATTTCAGATTAGGTACAGCGCCTGACGGAGGACACGGTCTTACGTATCTGCTAGTCAACAGTGAAAACCCATTTCCAATAGTTCTTTCAGAATTTAGGTTTTAAACTTGATCATATTTTGGCTTTAGGAGATGTCTGGTCCAATGTATAGTGATTTAAATGCGTAACCTTTTCAATGTTAAAGGAATAGTTCACCCAAATATGAAATTTCATAATTTATTCACCCTCATGCCATCCCAGCTGCATATAACTTCCTTTCTTCAGTTTTCCTTAGTTTCTTTAAAAGAACAAATAATATGATTTTAATATTATAATATAATTTCATACATACAAAATACTGTTATAATGTTCTTAGATTTTACTCACAAACATAATGTTTCACTTTAGAAGACTTATTTGGATTACATAAATGATGCTTTGACGTGCTTTTTGGAGCTCCAACATGACACCATTTTAGTGTTCATCTGAAAAAAGGAACTCATCTACAGCTAGGATGGATTTGGTTGAATTATTCTTTTAAAATATTCCTCTAAATTCCAGCTCAGTGTGTTTTTAATAAATTGCCTTCCCAAAAAGTACCTCAAAGTTTGGTGATGCTAATGGTGCAGAAATTACACAATTATACTGTACCTATGAATAAAAACAAATTATAACACTACATAACACTTATAACACATGTCCCATTTTCTACTTCAACACAATAAACAAAGCAAGATCCATAAAAATATGCATTACTGGGTCTAGTATGGAAAATCTTGACTGGCCTGCACAAAGCTCATACCTGAACCTCACTTAACACCTTTGGGATGAATTGGAATGCCGAGCCAGACCTCACTGACGTGTGTGTTTGAAAAGGAGCAAATCCCTGTAACCATGTTCCAACATCTAGTGGAAAGCCATTCCAGAAGACTGAAAGCTGTTATAGCAGTAAAGAGAAGGATTAATGCTGATGGTTTTGAAATTAAATGTTAAACAACCACATATGAGTGAGGTGTTCACGTGTCTGTATATTTTTAGCCATGCAGCGAAGAAAATAAAGTTTAATGCACAAGTGAGAATACTGTAGCAACTCTTATCCACCGATAACAAGCAAACAACCATACACGTCCCTCAGCAGTCGTAAAGTTAATCATCTTTTCTTCTCTATGGTTCATTATTAGTGTACAACAGCTGTAAATCAGCATGCTCATTTCACGAAATGCAAAATCTCATTTGAAGTGGCTAAAACGCGTGGTAGCTCTCGGCAGTATTAGTCCAAGCGAGGATGGCGACGGTTTCCAGCGCTGCTACTTCTGGATATTTTTGTCAGCATTAGATCAGAGTGTAATCTAGCGGCCATGTGCACCATGAGACCATGAGCATAATACAAAGACATCACTCCCGAGCCCCATCGGCCCTCCTCTTGTGTCAGCACTTGAGATCTCAATCTACAACTTAAAGGGCCCTTCTCTCGCTTTCTTTGTGTCTAGCCAGAGAGGTTACATCAAGAGGGAGAAGGAGGGGAAAAAGGATTGTTGTATTCGAGAGGGAGATGGAGAGAGAAAGAGAGAACAAGGGAGATAGGTGGAGAAAGGAGACAGAGAGATGGGGGGTTGGTGTACGTGTGTGCGTGCACATATGTGTGACACCGTGTGTGTGTTCTTCTAGGGCCCCCCCGGGGACCAGGATCCTGTCATAGAGATCACAACAGACTGTCATGCTCACAGCCAGAAGCTGAAGAACTCGAGATGAACAAGAATAAAGACTGCCGACCGGTTCTGTTCTGCTGGAGCCGTCGCTCGCCCTCGGTTTCCAGAATAAAAGGCGGTTTTAAAAAGCAACAACAGAGGATTAAGCGTAAGCACTTTACATCTGGAGCACAACCGCTCTGTCCGTCTGCAAGAGGCAGGAAAGCCACAACATCACATTATCGCTGGACCTAAACCCAATTCATATTCCAACACAAGATCACGGAAATCTTCGGCATGTGAGTGTAATCTGCCGTAGGACACATTTTGACACAGGATATCTGATGTCCTTGTCTCTCCATATGTTTGATGTGAGTGGGGAGGGGTTGTTCTCTATCAGTATGAGCTAAACAGGATGCCAGGATGTTGACAGGAAAAAATAATGATGGTCACTCCTTTGATCTCCCACATATGTTCAAGCTCTCTCCCTTTCTGGCAGTCTGGCTTTCCTTTCCCCCACACAAACAAAGAAGAAGAGAAAGAAAAACAGAGAGAGTCAGTCATCGAAAGCGACTATGTCATCTTATATCGACATACAGATCACTTTCGTCTTTCGCCGGATGACGGACGCCACCGGCTCGGGAGCCACGGTAAAACGTGGGGGTCCGTTACGGGGGTCCGCAAAGCAGCAAAGCCACCTAGTCTATTAGTCTGTTCAACGGTTCGTTCCCTCTTTTGCTTTATACCTGTCTGCTTATCTGGCGATGACAGCAAATTGCCGCAGCTTTACATCACTCAATATGCAGAACTGTCATCAAGCCTTCCATCACTGCTACTTAGCATATCGTCTAACAAAAGACCCTCCGCACGGTGGGGATAGGTTTGTCACTTTTACTGGCCGAGCATGTTATTATCATCTAATTTACAAAGACAAGATGAAAATTACATGCAATTAGAATTATAAACCTGCCACGGTGTGTGCGGTAAGCCCCAGGTAACACCGTAAAGAGGGCTCAGATCTTGCCCTAAGTTTCAACTAAAGCTTCCAAATTATCATATTACATAACACTTTACAACTTTACTATATCATTACATACAGATAAAATTAGGGGTGTTAACATAACTGGAGGTTGAGGGTAGCAGCTGGATTGAACTAACTGTAAAATTGTGAGGAAGTTACAAAATACACAGACACTAATAAAAAAAGTTGAAATGGTGGCCCACCCAGAATTATGCAACAAAGTATAACCAGGGAATGCTGCTCCAAAGCTGCTGGTTAAGAGGTCAACTGTACCTATTCACTCACTAAAATGTCATGTAAGGAATTCTCCACAAACCAGTTCCCGATTTCATGGCAAATTTCCACCCAGGAGTACATCTGTATGGTGTATGTATGGCAGTCAGCGGGTGTGGGTTCCTCTGGATTAGGTCTGCTCATCAGTTTATCATTCATCATTCAGCAGGGGACAGCGGAGGGCGGAGGGCCCAAATCCCTAATTCTCTGCAGCCGTACCTTCCTTTGTAGGGTCCAGGATTAACGAGGGGCCCTGAAAGAACCTGATGAGTTTAAAGCTGGGGATGAGAGAAGGGTGAAAGGCAGCACAGATCAGGACAGAGATACCATTAGAGACTCTCATAAATCAAGCCATGCTTATAGTTGGAGACTGAAGTTTAAGGAGCAGCTGCACTTTTTAACCTCCACCTTTATTTCCCGCCCCATCCACTTCAGTTATGCACGACCAGAGGGGACAGAAAGCCATTCCCCCTCCCGAACCTTCCTTCCTGGCAAACTGTGAGCGGCGTGGACATGGGGATTGTCTCCTAATGAGATCAACCTTCTTTAAGGAAAGTGGTTCTTATTGGTTTGGACTTTCTTGAAAAAGATCTCAAGATTTCTTGAAAGCAGAAGAATAGTAGAATTACATAAAAGGCAGAATGACAAAAACAACTTTGGATATGTAAGAAACGTCAGTTGAATATATACTGACTTGGCCGCTGAGGCGTTCTGCAAAGGACAGCCTCGCGGCTGCCATGCCTCACGGACCGCTAATGACTGCGCTAGCTAAAATTTACAAGTGGAACCAGATTTTTAAGAGAAACATTGATGAGGCACAACACCTTGCATGGCTCATGAATCAGTCTCTTAGCTTTTTACATTGCCTGAAAGATTTACTGGCACATTAGGAAAACTAAGGGAGTGACAGAATTAAGGAAACAGGAATGTAAACCGAGTCAGTAGGGAAATGTCAGTAGATTTACTTTATAGTCTGCGTCTAAAACGCCGGCATGATTTACTTCTCTTTTGCTACGCTAGTCGAGTTCCCTCGCCGGGTGGCCAGACAGACACTCTGCCGCAAGTTACCCACAATAAAGAGCGGTCTGCCCCCGTCGAGATAGTTGATACGACTGTGAGAGTGCCAAGAGTCGATAATAAGTGAAAGAAAGGGGATAAAAAGATGTTGCACATTTTTTCACAAGCCAGGTTTAATATTGTATTATAGGCAGACATCAAAAGATTATGACAGTATGGCATCATGCAGCAAACAACCCTTAATCAAATTATTTTACTCTCTCAGAAATAAACTTTCGTGGCTATTAGTCTGATTCCGGAGAACGGGAGAGAACCTGGCTTCTTCCAGGAAACATCTTTCTGTAAAAAGAAAAAATTTACAGAAATTTACAGAAAGATGTTAAAGGACAAAGGAGAAATGATGTTTGAAAATGAAAGCAGTGGTAAAAGGGATGTGCATAATGATGATATGGTGAAAATAGACTTACAAACAACAGTGATTTGCTCAAGTTTGTTTTCAGCACTGGACCTACAGTACAGTAGAGAACGCATGCTTAAGTCATTGATTTTGCAGATGTAGCCGATGCACATGTACCGCTAACCTCAAAGCCAAGATCTGGGTTTGATTTGCTTACAGGACTGAGCGAAGGCAGTTTTATAGCCTTTTATTAATGCTTACAGGATGCATATGTGTTTCATGTAATACTACACTGAGTTTACATTAGTTGCATAATTTAATAGCCTATTAACGGTGTGCATTAGTGAACATGATGTAAAAGTCGCTGGAACAGAGTATGTAATGTTTGAGAAAGAAGCACTGTGGCACTTTATAATTTGGTTACTTAACAAATTAGAGCAGAATCCCATTTTACCACACAAAGCACTGTTTAAAATGTTACAGTAAGTTGTAAAGGAAATATTTGTTACGTCTCTGTCAAAATTAGAAAATGTGCTTCATGCTTTGCATTCCACAGCAGAGCCAAAATACATTTGAACAAACACACCTTTTTCCTTAACAAATCAAATTCAGCCCTGAACTGATCAAGTCTTAAGTCTAAAGGTTTGTATTATGTTGAGATCATCAGTCAATGACTTCTCAGCTTGAAATGAACTCTGCAAGGTCAAGACACAGGATGAAGGGGAAACGGTGATGACAAACAAAAGGTCCCACTCTATCGCCTGGCCTGCTGCCGGGGACGGCCACGCTTCAATTCCTGACTCCACTGGGAGATAACCGGGATTCTCCAGGCCTTCCCAAACCGGGCAACTTCCCGCAGACACCTCTCTCTTCTTCTCCTTCCCTGATGTTATCAGGGGCCAGGACCCGCTGTGGCCCTTTGTGGCTCACGGCCCCGGTTTCCGTCCGCACACGTGTGTGTCACATTATCTGTCAAGAGGCCAGACGCCATTTCCTGCGTATTGGACGGTGTGGGTAGGGGACAGGAAAGGGAAAGAACACACAGATCGACGTCCAGGGAGGGACGAAAGAAGACATTGTGTAGCCGGCGCTCTTCAGCACAGGATTTAGTTTCGAAAATTGGGTAACTTAAATGAAACGTTTGTAAGCACTTAATTCATATGGAGGTCAAAGTGTAAGAAGTGTTGGCAGGAATGTGGCCGACATTTTTTAACACACAATGTTAGCATACATATTTAAAACAAACAGCTATACACTAACACTTCAAACAAACAGTGTGAAAAGCCATCATTTGCGGGCTGACACGTACCAGTCATAACATCTTTGTCTAATTATTAATTTTCCACTAGTTAGCTCGCCCAAGTTCAAGGGCTGCATGTCATCGCATATTAGTGTGGAAAAGTAATACAAAAACTGTCAAGACTTCCCAAAAAACATTTCCCTAAATAGAGACACATGTGCCATGAGGCCACGGAAAACAAACGCAAACACGGTGTTCACAGCTTTACAGAAATATTCAACACTCCGTCCATTAGGTGCAACTTAATGAGCCTTCAGAGCCGCGACAGTTAGCTATACTTTGACCCCAATAAAAAAGCTATTTCGCAGGAGGGAGAGAATGCGTTTGCCCCCGCCACACGGCTGCCATCTGAGTTACAGCTCGGCCGTGATCCTGCGCCATCCGCATCCTCGGCTGGGCTCAGGGGTCTGATTTCAATGGCTGCCTAAGCAGAGTTTGACTTTGAAGGCTTTGATCCCAGGGCAATGCTATGGCATTTGACTTCTGGTGAAGAAAAAAGCAGCGCGTTAGACCTCTAGGGTCAGAAAGATCACTTAAGCGCTGCTGAAAATAACCAGTGGTGAGCTGCGATTTGGGGAATCTGAAAGAGGCCTGACATTAGCAGGTGCCCCGAGGTGGACTAGAGAGCGCTACAGAGCGGGTCAATGACCTTGGACCATGGAGAACTTTTTTTCTCCGAAAAACCTGGAGGCCTGACTTGATTTTGCAGCCAACTTAACTGCTGCTTCGAACCACTTCGACGACCACTGCCAACCTTCTAAAAACAAAATCCATCACTTTCCAAAAAAAGAAATGTATTCGTTTCTAACCAAGTGTTTCCCACTCATTACACCATTATAGTATTCAAGAGAATTTTATAACAAAAATAGACATGACATGAAAAGCTAAGTGTTTGACTCACTGCCACTAATATACTATTAATTGCGGTAACCACTCAGATCTAAACAGGGATGTAACTGTAACCTATCTGACAAGCTCAAATGATATGTTAACATTAGCCACTAGCTATGATACCTAAGGTTACCATTTAACCGAGAAGCAGAAAGTGACACTGTCTTTCCCTACAACGCCGCCAGACAGTATTCAGAGATTGAGCTGTCACTTCTCATGTGTGTCTTTTTCTCTTTCTTTCTTTTAAAACCACAGAGTGATTTAAGCATGAATGCATTTGATACACTGCCAAACCTCAGCACAAACCTCAGTCGGGACTGTAGGAATACATAATTACACAATGGGAGTTGGTCAAATTTGGGCCTTCTCCACTACAATCTCTGTCATTCTCTTACTGCAGTATAATATTTTGTGGTTCTTCTTCTTCGGTACAGGAAATGAAAGTGATAAAATTATGTCTATTATGTTCTCGCCGGCCTGAACAATTCAGATTTGAACTTAAAGGGACCGTTCACTTTAAAAGAAAAATAATTTACTTGGTCTCATGTTGTTTTAGTGTCTTCTGAGGACAAAAAGGAGAACGTTAGGGACTGACAGCTACGCCAACTTCCTTTTATACAACAAAAGTGCCTGAGATTGTCAGTCCCTAATATTTTGAGTAACCATTCCTATTGTGTAAAGCCACATTTACTATAAGATGTGGATGAACAAATAAGAGACAAAAATATGTTGGAGTGAACTATGCCTTTAAGCACTACATTTGCCAGACAGATGACACGTTTTGATGAAGTGATTGGACGGACCCAACATCTATAGCACGACACATGTGGTGTGCACTAAACTCATGAACTTTGGCACATTACTCTGTGTCAGCAGGCCCTACACCTATTGAAGAACTAGGGCACCAGGCCATTTTTCACCTGCTAAAAACTAAATGACAAGTAAAGGTTCAACCTGATGAAAACGCTAGCACTGGTGGTCCCTTTCAAACCACGCAGAGTAACTGAGATCAATTCACATTACTGAAAATAACCCCTGAACCCACGTCTCCCATAATCTCCCTCGGACAACAACTCCGCCACCCCACCACCCAGCCATATTCCAGTCACCCCCGGAGCTCTGTGACACCAGCAGGTGCTCTTTGTCACTGGACCTGCGGCACATGCTCCCAAACTCCAGAATAGCAGCCAAAGGGCCCCTTCAATCGCCCTTCAGCGCAGCTCTCTTTTGTTTCACACTGTAGCCTCGGCTCAATGCCATTTTTGTTCTCGCGTGTCAAAAGTTCGCCATGAAATATGGCTCTCTGAAATATTCATTTCAAGTCCCATAAGAGAAACACACTGAAATGCACATTAAATTGTGTTTTTATTCCTTCTAATGATTCTTTGATAAACTTCTGCACTGTAACCCAACAAAGGGGAAACCTATTCTGTAATATGAGAAAGCCATTCTAAGCTTTACATCTGTCATGTACATAACAGAAAGAATAGTTCAGACTTATGCCTTACGGGTCATGGAGATAAATCTTCCCTGGGCTTATGTCTGGTAATGCTGTAAAGAACAAACATCAATGCAGTTTGTGGAAAAACAGCACTCTGTAGCCAACACTAAAACCTCTTATAACACACAAAACAAAACACTCAAGTGATATCACACAAAATAAAATGCTCTGGAAATAGTACAGTAGGGAAATTTTAGCATTACGGACATTTTAAGTCAAAACTTAAAATAAATATTAATATATATATATATATATATATGAGATATATTACCAATATATTAAATCATCCGTTACTGTATGTTTTACGGAAGCCCTGTTGATAGACTGATCTTTCTGATGTCTGGATTTTATGTACGAGTTATCCATTTAAAAAAATGAAAATATAAATGTGTTATGGATGTGACAACACGTTTTCAAGAGGCAACATACTTTTTTCTGTGAATTAAAATGCACAAACCAGAAGCAATAATACAAAAATAGACAAGAGATGACTCTTCAAAGAACATAAAATTCTTATTTTATAATAATTTTTATAACCGCATTTATGAGAAATATGGACTGTTATGAATGTGATTATTCTAAAACAGCACTTTATCTGACTATTAAAAATCATGCTTTAAACACAAAAAATGCTTAGAAACTTTGAGAGAGACCTCACATGAGTATTCAAACCACCAAATATTGACATCTAATCTATCAGTATGATGAAAACATCTGGTAAAAACGTTATTTTTTTCATGATAATGTTAATATTTGTATGGAACTGTGTACAGTAAACAGACTCTATGTAGACAATTATTTGCTTTTTCTTGTTTTAAAAATGTATTTCGAGTCTACTCAGTATAACTTTTTACGGTATAAATATTTAGTGCAAAGAATTAAATACAATAATAATAAAAGTACAGTATGATAATGGTTATTTAAAAGCAGTGCCAAAATCTATTTAAAAATAAGTGCATGTTGGTAATTTCCATTACTAGGTCTAGACAGACTTTATTTCTCATTTCCTGCTTGGACTTTAGAGGAAACATTTTGCTAAATAAATGTAAAAAAAATTAAATATTACACACTTATCAGTTAGGGGTGGGAATCTTTAGGTACTACGCGATCCGATCCGATTCCGATTCTGGGACTCACGATCCGATTCCAAAACGATTCTTCATATAATTTTTGCAAATATGATAAATTTGCATTTTAAATAAATAAAGAGTTTTTATGCTTTTTGTTTATAGTTAGAATCTCTTTGACAGTATTCCCATCTTGAAGTTTAATTTTATTGCTTTTATTTTAACAAAGTTATATTCAGGATGAACAAGTTCTGATTCTGAATTCTGAATCTTTGAGAATCGATTCTGAATCTTTGAGAATCGATTCTGAATCGTTAGAGAAAGAATCCCGATGCATCGATGCATCGATTTTTTCTCCCACCCCTATTATCAGTAGCTGAAAGCATAACCAACAAGCCAAAATATTTGATAAACAGACATATGTGGAGCGTTGCGCAAACAACCAGCTTTCCAGTTTTGTTGCACACTGTGGCACAGATTCCATGTGGGCCTACTTCTGTAATTACAGTTAATATAATTAAAGTGTGATCATGTTTTTTACTACACTACAGTACTGCCCTAATATTTTTCTTTCTTGCCGCTCCTAGTTTGCCCTCTGATATAATTTGTTTTGTTGGTTCGCTGTTCTCCTCGGAGAGCACTTGTTCCAACAGACACGCAAAACTAGGTGTTCTTGTAGCACAAGGGCATGAACACAGACCTCCATTCACCTTCTGTTTCAGTGCTATTTCTCTCACCCATAGTGGCCCCTAAAAATCAATAGAAGTTCAGGATCTAACTGTGTCTGGGGCACAGATGTACACAACTGTGTGTACAAGTTCAGCTGAGGACAAGCAGCCACAGAGGATTAGTCTCCAACCATATTATTTCCTACGTGACAACTGTACAGAGAGCGTGTGAGTGATTCGCTCACTCAGAGAGTAGGAAATGAGAAATTTTATGGCATCTGGAAAGCAACACTATTCTTTCCCTGCTCTCTCCGTTCATGTCAGTTTCATTTATTTACACCTCTTACAAACTAGCATCCACCCTGCAGAATCTACGTAGCCACGAAATAGAGTCTGACCCTTTGGTATTTGCATGCTCCTTCATAAACACCACCATGGCCGACTTCAACGTTCATGAATAATTGCATACGGCATGTACCCTTGGTTAGCGCCTGGCGGATGCTAGAACGAGGCATGTAACCGCGGCTTTGATGTGGAACTCTAACCGCACAGAGCAAGAGCTCGCAGACTAACAAGCGCTCGCAGCCCAGCGTGTATGTCACAGGGGGAGGGAGTCGCGGCGCAGGCCACATTCATCAAAGAGAGGCTGAGCTGATGGAACCTAAGTGCAGTGTCATCACCAGGAAAAGCCTTGATAATCACTCACGCTGGAGTGGGATCTGCACAGGCTGGGGAAATCAATAGTAGTTCACTGGACAGCAGCCTAGACAAAACAATTCAGAGGGTGCGTCTCATTCTTCTCCCTGGTCACTATAAAGTGAATTGGTATGTTGTGAACGCTAATTCGGGAATTATACTCGGGGCATTGATGACTCAATTACCTGCGTCACAATTATGAGGTCATTAAAACAGGCGGTGTCTGTTCTCAAAAACACACCATGAGCGATATCCCTCAGCTATTTGTTTCGCTTTGTGCATCTTATTTATTACAGTAATTTATTATTTTAAAATCATTTTTAGAAATGCTAGGCAAGACAAACCCATTAATACAATGTACAAATTTAAGAATTTAAAAAAGCCTAGAGATGGCTGACTCCCTGGCTAGTACACTTCTTAGTGGACTAACTTGTAGACTAGGACAATTGTCAGGTCTCACAGTCCTTCAGTTCAATACAATCACCATGTTTCAATACAATGTTAGACTGATGGATCGTGCAGGGATAATAAACCCAAACTGAAATAAAGAAGATTGCATACACTCAATAGCAGAAGGTTTGTTAATCCTAACCTAATCCACCAGTTTGTTTGTTAAAGTTAATTTGAAATTGACACGCAGCTGGCGGATAATCTCTATTTAAATGTTATGCTATTTAACACCATGCAAACACATCCCAATAATCTTTATATCCCAATAACCTTGCTATTAAAAATTATTGTCACTATAAACATCAATCAGATTCATTTTTTGCTTTTTTGATTCATCTGACACGCATCCAATCATCCAGCAAAAGCCTTTTTATTTTAAGTGGCACGAAAAGGAATAAAACATGTTTCTCCTCTGCCACACGAAGCTAAACTCCAGGACTTTCTCTAGTTTTCTGCCTTTCACAAACACTTTAAAAAGAACAATCAATCTTTTTTCCAGGAAGACTTTGTTTTGCTCATTCAGAAATCTCGTCTTGAAGAAAACTGTGACTCAAGTGGACTGTACGATTACAAATCTCTCTGAGCAGTACATGCTTAACTAAAGCAATGGGAAAAGGTGGAGAGGGTCTCTCTATTCTAAGTTGTGGTTGACCTCATTCGTTTCAGGCTTTTACTTGAAGAAAATAACTTTCATTTTTTCTTGCCATGGCTCTGCGCTTTTATGAGCAAAAAAAAAAAAAAAAAAAAAAGAGGCAAACGAAACACTGCATGGTGACCGTTTGCAGCTTTTTAAGATGTCCATCTAAAGATTTTTCAACTTATCCTATAAAAACTATATTCTCTTTAATGAAGCTATCGAATTTCTTGTAATTGTGGTTTAATATAGAGCTTGTCAATTGACTCTACAGTACATTTGCTTTTTACTGTCCACAAAACTTCATACTAAATCTAAACTAGATTTAGTACTAGATCGAACTAAAATGAATGAAGTAGATTACATAAATGAATGCAAATTAATATTTAAAATACGTAAAATAATTATGAATTGACATGAGATTATGTTTTAAATGCACCAAGAACCAAAAGTGCCTTTGTATGTTTTAATTATCCTGCACTTTTTTCAAACACATGTAAATCTAACCTCCGATTCATCTCTGAATGTGAAGAATTCATGACTCCCTTAACATGCCATAACAGAAAAATCATTTCAAACTAGCGATGTCATGAAATGACGCTTTGCACTTCCAATGGGAAACTGCTGTTGCGTGTCCCGTGTTTGCTAGAGACATGACAAAACGCTGAATGGAGAGGAAAAACGGGGAGGGGGAAGCGGATCAATACTGCTCGGGAAATAAGGTAGAAAAGGTTATTTACTTGACATTGATCTGTTGCCACGGCAGCCGAGCCGGTCCAGCGTCTCTTTTGTTAACCTTTAAGCCTGAGTGTACTCACAAACGATAGGGGAGTCCACTAACAGGTGTAAATTATGGATCGAAGGAGGTCGCCATACCTCTGTCACTGCCGGCTGCCTGTGTACTTACAGCCCTGAAGAAATTTAAACATCAATAGGGATAATAAGGACAAATTTATCACACTCAGGTCCTGCCGCCGCACTGCCAGGTCCACCCGGCATCCTGAGCAAACGTTTCTCAATCGGAGTCTCAATTGATTCAGACATTCTTTTCCCGCTCAAGAATGATCAATTGTGACATAGCACATTTACTTTCACTCATTGTGCATGACTCTGTGTCAGGCGGATGGCTAATTCTTTTCTTTTTTTTAATGTAAATGCCCTCATCATTTAAAAACAATGTGTGTAAATCATGGGAACGTTCACATGTGGGTAATCAGGGAAACCAAAAAAATTAAAGGTGGATTTTTTTCGTAAATGACGGGTATTTAACTGTAACACGGCAATATAAGATCATTGACTAAGAATGAAAAGCTTATACGATACAGCCAGCATACCATAATACTGGATTGACAATAATTTTGACAATTTCACAGCCAATAATGAACGAAAGAAAACTGCTTCACAAACACGACAAATTACAAATGACAAGTACAGAGAGATACAGTTTATTGAGCCATTAACAGCGGCTTTCATAAACTAATAGGCTTGGACACTTTCATTTCCAAAGCCCGCCTCGGGCTAAACAAGCCTGAATTAAAGTTTTGATCAATCTCAGACAACATAACATGCTAATGTTAGCCATTGAGACTAATTCCTGCAAAGGGCATTGGGTTACTTTTATAAAAACATCAAGACACCCTGACAACTGATATTTCTGGCAAGCCCTTTCAAGCCAAGGGTGCTGTAACTCTAACCCGGCTGTTAGTAACTATTGGCTGAAAGTCTTGCTTGGATCCTTCCCAGCCTTCATCTTCCAACATCCATCATGTTCCCTTTTTGTGCAGGAAGATGGCACAGACCTGATGCATTGGGTGAGAGACTATTTGTCCTTCCATATGTTGATCTTGTAAGCCGCTGTACGCTATCCTGCCAAATTTTGTCCCGTGCCAGTGAAGGACACATGTTTTTACAACACAAAGTTTGGCAACTGGTCAAATAGCAGACCTGCAATTTAGGGCTTTGAAAAGCCCAACATGGCTGCAGAGGTCAACAAGATAGATTTAAAGATTATACATAAAGCACAACTGAAACAAATATTTAAAGAGCCCATGATCTAAAAAAACACAACAAGAAGGACTTGTAAATGTACATGCACCAAAATTTGATTGCAGCATACCATTTTACTGTATGATAATTATTAGTAATTATTACTATACTAATTCCATCACAAATTCTTGTTTTGTTGCACATTTGATTCCACTTATTTATTTCACTATGCTTTCAATCTTTGACATAATCTTACTCAGTCAGATATCAAGGTTATATTTTCACAGAATGTTCTTTACAGTTTTTAGGATGATTTTATGTAGAAAACAGTAAATCACAAAAAACTGCTGTTAGCTGGGGTTTTTTACAGACAGGGTCACATTTTTACCAATTCCATCACAAAGTCTTGTTTTGTTGCACATTATTATTTCGTTTGTCTAAGTTCTCTACTAATGGCCTACAAACTCGCTTTCCACCCACCCAAAACAAATGTATACTTCTACAAACACAAAGTAGCAGGAAAAATATTAGAATGCTAACGTGCTATTGCTTTCAGGAGTAAATGCAGAGATTACCTTGCTATTGAGATCAACCCCAGCCACCCCATTTTGCAATAAAAAAGGGGGTAAAATCTAATATTAAGTGTCAAGGCCTCAGAGGCAGGCAAAGCACTTTGAGTATTCAGTTTGTGTATCCGGGTGATTCATTCTCACGGAGAAACCAAGCCCATGGGGTGAGGTGACCCCAAGAAGGCAAGAAATTTGTTTTTTCTTTCCTTCCTGCTCCCTTCTGGACTGCCTATATCTCACTTCCTGGAAGTACCTGTCCCTCTCACTCACTCTCAAGGACCCAGCCAATCTCCCTTTGTAAATAGAACTATGTTTTATAATTCTCTCTCTCTCCGAGATGACCGTATCAATAATGCAGGGGAACTGCATCTGTCCGGAGTGATGAGATTATTTTTCTGATTCGGCCTGACAGTTATGGTAATAGTTTGCCAAACAATCTACTCTGGCGACAATGACCACAGATTACAGCTGTTTTTAAAACGGCATGGTTGAACAGAGGTCCATGATTGATTGCACATGAAGAGACAGAGGCGGGTAATTTGGCCTCGGCATCTCACTCGCTTTTAACTCCACTGATACTAAAATAATCTCTTTCGTTTATCCTTTTGGGGAAATGCGCAATATAGAGGATACGCCGCGCTCGGGAGTGTAAAAGAGTCTGACGGCAACAAGTGCGCTGCTATCGAAGAAAAATAGCCTAGTGTTGTTTTTGATAACCCAAGTAAAAGACACCATTATGAAGTTTGTAAACCTTGGCGATTTCGCTCGCAAGGCCTGACACACCTGCTACTCTACCTGTATTCTTTAAAAATTAATAATTTGTAAAAGTAATTTGACTTCTACAATACAGCAAGACGGATTTAAAGTGTAGACAAAAAAGCTACAGTGTATTAAAATGAACTCAAATGGCAAAACATACTACCAATTTAATTATCTTTCTTTAACGACCTAAATTGTTATTGATGTTTCACTGTCCACTACTCCCTCACAAATTCACTGCTGAAATTAAAAATGAGACTAAACTAGCCATATTGCAGTTTTGCACAACAGTACATCCATATTAATCGCAATGTCAAAAGAGCACTATGCAATAGTTACGCAATAACTATAAGAACAATCTGTGCCAATTAATTCTTGAAAGTCGAACTTAAAACAAAAACCTTTCAAGTTCAATATGCATATATGCTGAATGCAGAAGTTGAATGCCAAGTTCAATATATTGCACAAAAGTCATTAAGTGATTAACTGTATTAGCTAAAAAGCACCCGTGTGTCAAAGTCTGACACATGGGCAGCTGGGCGGTAAAAAAAAAAAAACTATCAATAACCATTCAATCACACACACCTCTGTGTCCAGCGTTTGTGGTCTAGTACAGTGACACTGCGGGTCACAAGGTAGGTTAAGATGCTATAATAAGCCACAACAGTAATGTGCCCCAGGCCCGGTGAATAAAACATGACTGTAATCCACTTCCTGGCCTAAGAGGTCTCAAAAAGGCATGGATGACACTTGTCAGACATCATGACCTAATTACGTTCATAAATAAATGATTGTACCTTTCAATTTGAAGTCGCATGCTGTGCTGGGAACAAAGTCAGAATTAAAGTGAATATCATCGTAAGCTTTTGTGGTGTTAAACGTGCCCAAAAATACCAACTCTGTCCAGATTTATAGATTTCCTCGCGTCTCGTCAGACTATTAGCATTCCAAGATCTTCTCTCCATCTCTGAATGTTTGTTCTCCCAAACACTGGCAGGCTGAGAGGAGAGAGGCTCATGTTTTATTAATGACACATTAGGAGTAACACCAATCGGCTAATATAAATTTGCATATTTATTAAAAAGAAGACATTTGTGATTAATGGGATTTTGCTATGCTACATGAAAATGAGGTGAAGACTGTTGGCGAGTAAATCCCTGATCTTTGCTTTTGGATGTTGCCCTGCATTGCTCTTCTTATGGCCCTGACTAGATTTACAGTAGAAATACAAATATATCTTCGGTGTTTAGTCAACACCGGTGCATTACTAATTCAAGGCATTAGAACAATGGTCATAAATCATAAACGATGTCATAAATCGCTGAAATTATTACGATCACTAACGTTTACTGCCTACTGTGCTTTTTGGGTTTAACTTGAAATGGTCTCACCTGTTCATTATGCAGATTTCACAGTAAATATTCCACCCACGCTTCAAACACTGCAGGAATATGACTGGATTTACAGTAGTCTAGGGGCTGAGCCAACGACAGAGGCTGGAGCGAGTTCTGAGGGGTCCGTCTACCATCGATTCAAATACGTCCTATAAAAGAACAAAAACAGGGAAGGAAAAAACAGAATAAGAAATTGTCTTGACGACAAGGACATTGTCAGATAAGTGGAGAAGGGCAGTCAGAGAGCTATTTAGAGCGCCGGTAAATGGCCTTTTTACCATTCTGGCTCCCCCCGACCCCCCCCCAGCTTCCTCCACCTCTGTTTGGGGATGGCATTAGAGACTGGAGACTGACATACATTTTTTATAGCTTCATAAAGTCGTCCAATGACCAGGTCACCCTTCTCATAACTAGGGAGCAGAACGCTTGAAAAAAGCCATTCATCACTGTGAAAGGGCCTGCTTGTCCAAGCGCCTTCAAACATGCACAGAGTCTGGTGAGAGACGCTCAGCGCAAATGCTAACGTACTTCTGCCGCTAATGCCAGATGACCTTCTCACATCTATTAGCGGGCTGGCTGACGCGGAGGTCAGACACGTGCCCCGCTTGTCTCCTGCGAAAATCTCAAGCGCGAAGATTACAAATACCATGCGTGATTTCACATATCAGCATAACCATCATTCTTCATCCCCAAAAACAAAGGTAACATTACTCGGTCGGAAAACTAAATGCTAAAGCCCGAAACGAAAACAGCCGGCTCGTTTCACACGATCCAGCGCGGGCACGTCGAAATTAATTCGCGGCTGCGTCCGTTTGTTTTCGGATGAATTTCTCCGTTTTACGATTTATTTGGATTTGAAAATGATTTAAGGGAAGAGCATGACGTGCCTTTTAAGTACGTCCCCTTTGATTTGGCACGCCAGAAGGACCTCCAGTACAGAATTGGAACGCCCCTCACAGAGAAACCATCACACCACCGCAGCCCATTAGTGGGCAATTAGTGACAGCTGGTGGGTTGTCAGGCTGGTAATGGGCTCAAAAGGAATACCGGAGGAATACAGAAAACAATAGAGGGAACACGGCGAGAGCCTGAAATGCGAGTGTTTAAGAAAAGGATTATGTTAAAAATGTGCGAAACGTATATTGTGCGGTCTTTATTTTTGTCTTCCTCGCTGGGGGATCGGCAGCAGACAAATGTTTTAATTTAGTCGGTGAGGCAGAAAGTGTTTCCAATAATCATGCTGTCACAACACCCAGACGCGAGTGTCCAATCCTGCCAGACTCCAAAAATGTGTAATTATCAGCTCAAAATGATCATGTATAAAATGCCTTATGCTACGATATTCATTCCAACCGAGTTGTGTGGGCGCTGGGAGTGAATGCAGCGCTTTCGAGTTATTCGTCTCATCGCAGGAGTGTATTTTTTAGTGTTTAAAAGAGATTTACTTACATTACATTTGTGTCATTGTAAATTACCCCTCCGCAGAACAAAACGAGCTCTGCGACGCCTGAAAACAACATTCAGCTGCGAGCAACCCCCTTTTAAAAATGTAATTCTCCCCTGGTTCATGAAAGGCAATAGGGGAAAGACTATTCTACAGTACTGCCTACATCAGATCTCCCTCTCTCCCTTTCTGCCTGTTTTTCATTTCAAATGGTGAGGCTGAACTTTGAGAGGCCCAAGAGGCAGGCCGACGGGGAGAGATATAAGTCCTTTAATAATTTATTTAAGAGGGCAGAGAAAAGGCAGCCAAGGGGAACAAATAGTTGTTCTCCCAGAACCAGGACCCCTCTGACCCCGCCGTGACGTACCTGCAGCAGCTCCGGCCCCATCACATTAGCGAAATTCTTATTTGATGGCGTTTTAATATTCTGCCTTGATGACTTTTTAGCAACATTTACTTTCGACGGTCTCTGGCGCTTCCCCCGGAGGAAATGAAACATGTCAAAACCCATTACGAAAAAATCAAAATTTAAATACCTCGGCCGTGTTAGTAGTAATACACACAATCCCTGCCGCTCAGAGGCAGGGGCGCACAAACACTCATCTGCTCGCCTGCTCGTAATGAGTCTGTTTGATGGGGAAGCGATTTGTGGGTCACCAAGCATACGTTACAGATCCAATTTAACCCTTGATTGCTTGTACTCTGGAGGACTGGGGGAAATGTGTTATTGAAATTTAATACCAGATCATTTCTGTTTTTTTCCTTCCTCTTCCCCGCCCTCTCCACCCGTGCCGGCGCAAAGGTGTGCTAATACGCCTCCCAGTGCAACGTGGTATCAGCGGAGGAGGCTGAGACGCAGTGAGGGAGAAGTAAAAACGCGGCCGACGGAGAGAAACAAAGACAATTTTATGCATGAACGCTAGGCCAGCCTCCTCCCGGGGTCTTGCTAAACACCAATCCAATTAGCCCCTGAAGACGCCGCAATGGTTTCCAACTCAATTGAGTTTTGGCTTTTCCATCATGTGATTTATGACTTTTACAATGCTGTTATTTCTATAGCGATGTGATCTGCATGCGAGGACCGAGGGGCTTCTGCGACAGATACACCGCGTAGCAATTTCACAGACACGCGGCCCGCTGCGGTAACAGACAGATAGGATGGTGTGTCGTAGGAGCTGTAATGTGGCAGCATGCAAATGACTCCTGCTTAGTCTTTAACCCAAAAGAGAGAGAGAGAGAGAGAGAGAGAGAGAGAGAGAGAGAGAGAGAGAGAGAGAGAGAGAGAGAGAGAGAGAGAGAGAGAGAGAGAGAGAGAGAGAGAGAGAGAGAGAGAGAGAGAGAGAGAGAGAGAGAGAGAGAAAGAAATGAGATAGATAGCCCGGGTTTGTTATGCACACAGACTACATGACATTTGGCAGGATGTAAGGATGACAGCAGACAACAATGACAGGAAGCAGTAGCGTTATTGAGTGAGCCCGTGTCAAGGGTAAAGAAAGTCAAGCGGAACTAGAAAGTTCTTTTGTGCGCATCTGCCTGTCAGTAAAATGTTAGTAAAACATAAACTTTTGAACTGATGAAACAGCAATAATGACGGTGCCTGGAGCTGAAGTTTGCAATTTACGTGCAAAATTGAACCAAAAAAAAACTGCTTTAAAATAAATAAATTGCTTTTAAACCTGTCTCTCGTTGGTCAATTCTGTCTCTTCCAATATTTCTTAATCTCATCCCTACAGCTGTCTCTGCATGTTAAGATAGGATACGAAAAGGTATTTTAACACTGAAACATTACACACTTCAGCTTTACTGGAAACCAAAATAAATCTAATAAATGACAATACTACAACATGACAACCCTAACCCAACAATACAAGTTACAGCAATGATAATGACAACGTCAACGACAACAAAAGCAAAAACTATTGTTTTTGAATGTAAACAATGAGAAAATGCACACACACAACACGATTCATCTTCTTTCCTGTGTCCTCTCTCCATTTCCTTTTTTCCTGGACGTTCTAAGCACATCTGTTCTTTTGAAAGCCTCTCTCAGTAAAACATCAAACAGTAAGAAGCGAGTTTTGTAGTGGTGGACTACAGAAAGTCGAGTCAGGAATATCTCTCTTGTTTCAGCATCCTTTCAGTTCTCTTTGATGATAAATCAAACAAAATGGAAAGTGTTCCTCTTTCCTACACCCAAGCTTTCTTTCCTCTGACAAACCTCTTTGTCTCAATTACTCGTTCGCTATTGTCTGTTTTTCCTCATCAAATTCCACGTGTTCTTCCAGACCATCCCCGACAAAACTTTAGTGATTTATAATAAACCAAGCAAAACGCAACCGATCGTGACAAAGACGGGGCCTCGTTTCCCCAAGCCAAAGAGGCTTTATACTTGGAGCCGTCTCGCTATCATACCGTGTTATTCAATCGAACTGATTTCAGAAATATTTATAAACGAAAACATCACGCCAATGTGCTTTATTTTCCTCTGCTATTTGTTCTTAATGGCCCAGAAGTGGCTTTGAGAGGGTGTGAGCGGCAGGCACGGTAGGGCGAGTTTAACAGCGGGGCCTCTAATTGAGAGCTCAAGCGAGGAGTCAGCGCGCTGCCTCACTTCATCCAAGTGTTTGTCATTAGACCTCTCCACTGAGAGAAAGTGCGCCCGTGCCGCGCTGCGGCGGCCCGCTCGTGTGTAACCAAGATTTATGCTAATGGGCCCCTGCATATGCTTATTCCACATATCTATATTAAAGTTAATAGACTGTTACATTGCTTCTTAACCCCAGCCTCCATACATGATTACCTTTTCCGATTTCTTTGCAAAACGCCATATAAACACGGGGCAGGGATTTTTGTCAACGTGTCAGTGGGTTTGTTTCCGGTAGCAGCCCAAGGCACCCATAATTGTGGTTGGGGACTCCGTCATAAACGCCTGCCTAAAGAGCAGGGCAAGCCATCTCTTGAATGCCGTAATGTTCCCTTGGCTGCTGAACAGTCCGCTGGATTTATCACCCCGCCGCACCGACTGGGAGTCTGCACTGCTTACGCACTAGCCCGGCCCGCCTGCCTGAGAAAATTAACTTGAAATGGCATGCGTTATGGCAGTTAGTTATTGTTCGTCACCTCTATGGCCTTGGTATGCTTTTAAGTTTATTTACTTTTATTTACCTATTACCCCTTGTTGTCAGGAGTTGTCGTGAAGCTCCCTGCCTTACTTTGAGGGATTGTCAGATACCTTGGGCATGCCAACAGTCATGGATGTTGTTAAAGCTATGTGCTTGCCAGATGTTATAAATGCTAGAAAGTGATTTAACCTGGTAACTGTCACGTTCCACAGAAGAAACACTTAGGTTATTTCACTATTCACTTTAAATATTTCATAGTTGAATTTTAATCTAATAATGACAAACTATATTTTGATGGAAAGGTCTAAGACACAAGAATTATATATGAATAAAAAATGTAAAAAATAAAATAAAATCTTATTACAATAAACCAACTAAAAATAATACAAAAAAATGTTAATGTTAATTGTATTTTTATTTTTAAAAACACCAGAAATAAAAAATAAAATTTAAAAGTTAAATATTGTAGTACAGATTTTCATGTGTATGCTCATATGTACAATGACAGTTATCAGGTTAAAACTGAAATAAATAAATTTTACCCTACATAATACATTTTCCCTTATCTATAATAAAAACACAAAAAAGCACTACAATGACTTAACATGATTTTTGCAGTGCTATAGGGTCTAGTTTCAGATTTCTGCCCTAAAATACCACACGAAAAGTGACACAACGGTTAAGCGAACTCAGCGCTCTTTTGATCTGTGACTTTCAAATAACCTGATACATAACAGCCTGATGAAGCGAGAAATAACGAGAGAGATAGAGAGAACCGAGGAGAACACTGGTGGACTTGTGAAGGACAGCAGGGCACTACACTGGGCACTGTTTTCCCCCATTGCCGAACAAAGACCCTAGAACAAGTGGTGGCAGTTTCAGGAGCCAATCTCCTTCAGTCTCTCTCCTCCCCCCCATTACAATCCACTTTGCCAGGCTCTTGACTTACAAATTGCTGCTTTAGAGTTGGTTTCATTGTAACAGCTTTCTTGGGAGAGAGGGAGAAAAAACAAGCACAGAAAGCTCACTTTTTTCTCCGTGCACTACAGTATCGCCGGGCCGCGGCTAACAGTCAGCGTATTGTTTCTGCCCGTCCCTCAGAGAGACTGGCCACAGAGCCGTCAATAAGCTCTCTCTCCACATCTTTTCTACTCATCTACTTGGCCGGCTTTCAAATAAGAGCCATGAAAAACTAAAATGCTTAGGACATAAGCCCCTCAATAGCTCAGCTTAATTCCTTCTTTAATATGTCAGACAAAAATATCAGGATTCTTTGGCATGCCAATGAGAGTGCTAAGAGAGAAGTGTTCCCAATGGAGCGAGAACAGGGAAAAGGGTGACTTGATTTCGGTATAAAGAGCTTCTGTGTGCTGGAGGGCTTCTGAGAGCGGGGGGGGGGGAGTGAGGGAGAATAGGTGTGTGTTTTGTATGTGTATGTGTGTTCTCCAAGAGTTTTGCTTTGCCGTCTCTGACAGACGTAGGCATTTGTGTGCACACGCTTGTCAAGGCTTCAAAACGGCCGTGTACATCTTGGGGAGTCAAGGCTGAAACATTGAAACAACTATTAACAACTCACAAAACTTGAATGACTACCACCTGTTATGAGTGTAAAAATGTGGCTGTATGAAATTCCCATTTAATTGAAAATGTTACTCACAAAACATTAGCTAAATGAGTGCTAATATACTGACTTAATCATTATGTGTATGTGCACTATTTACTTCATTTAAGCATGCTATTTTCATAATTGTTCTATAAATTATATTTTCCACTACATTGGCTTTCGAAGGATAATTAATTTTTGACTTTAGCCTTTTACAATTTCAATTCCCATGCACAGATTTAGGAATACAAAACTGTTTTACTGTCCCCATGGTGAAAGATGTTTGTTAAAACATACCAGCAGAGGGTATCCGGGCCACGCTGACCAACGAAACCTTGTGCTGTACATGAAAGCAAAGCACCATGGGATTTGTGGTCAGCCAATTGACTGTATGCCTACAGGTGAGATCATTAAAATAGTGTGTGTAAGAGAGAGAGAGAGAGAGAACAAGAGTTAATGATCGGCTGGACCGCTTTCTCACCCATTGCTCCATCCAGATCAAGTGCGGCTACCGCATTATCATTTCACAAAGCAAAAACAGACGGCGACATATGCCCACCACCGTCCTTTAGTTTTGGACTCAAAAATATTCATCAAAAAGGCCCTGCTCTCCCATGAGCTCGCTGCCATATGCCAGCAGAAAATGTCACCAGTGAAAGATATAATAATTCAGCAGTTTCAAAACACCATTTGATATTCATGCCTCCCAAGTATTCTGACCCAAATTCACTCCTGTGGTGTTAGATCGTGTACAGTGCAGAATGAAACACAGCTGTTATCATGCCCTTTCTACTTTGTGTGTGCGCGTCAAGAGTGAACGTGTGTGTGTTACTGTAACAATCATCACACGTGTGTGATGTGAGATCCTGGATGTAACAAATAATAAAAAAAACTATTAATAACTATTCCCTTACAGCCTATTTATACCAGGAATGAAACTATAAAGATAAAGTTTTAAAAATCATTCTAAATTTAAGAAAAAAAATATAACAATAAAGATATCAATAACAATATTGCGATCACTATCAGAGTGATCTTTTACCATCTGAAGAGCAATAAAACATTGACAACATTTAAATTAAGAACACTTAACACACTTGTAAAACTTCCGTATGCAAGCTTAGACAAAACAACAATTTAGTAAATTTCAGTGGACGTCAATATAGTCTTTGTTAGTCGTGTCTTTTATAGTATACTATAGCCTTTTATAGTGATCTTTATAGTTACTGTTCTTGACAAATCAACATTTACAGTATAGCGCTATGGAAGCTGCCAGTTACATACAAACGGTTTGGCAACACTTTACAACAAGGTTTTATTTGTTAACATTAATAGACATGACAACAATAGCAATACCTCTGCAGCATTTATCATGTTAAAATTCGCACAATACATTTTATAAATCAAAACTGTAACTGTTAACATTAGCTAATGCACATTGAACTTGAACAACTGCATTTGTATTAAATAACAAAACAATTTATTAAATGCTGCAATAATGTAGTTTATTGCTAGATGTAAGCTTATGCAAATAAAACCTTATTGTAAAGAATTATCAAAGACAATTGGCAATTTTTGCCTTGACAGCAATACGATTATATAGAGATTAAGCAGAAATGGCACATGTTGTCTTTTAGAGTTTAATGTCTTAATTTGTGCTCAAATTTGCCAAGACACCAAGGTCTACAATCAAAAGTTAAGAAAATCAAAACATTTATATTAACTGGAAGAGTTCATCTTTAATACAACAATATTAATATTATAGCCGTCAATAATCTCATCGTTGTCTTCTAAGAAATTTGGGGAAACATGAGACACAGTTAAAAAAAGCTGTAAAGAGCAACACAGATTTGTTCTGGCCTTATTTTACACCCTTTTCTCATTATACAGGACTGAATCTTTATCCAAAACAGACCTCATTGTCATTTACTGTCCACAGGCCTCTATGTCAAATACCCTTTGGCAGGTAACTGCGTAATAAAAACGATACTATTAATAACTAGTAACAAATAAACCTGGCATTTATCACTTGCAATAACAGGAGATGGGAGACGATCACGGTTATTTCGTTATATCATCTAGTACACTTTACAATAAACCGATTAAATTCACATTTACTGTAGTTACTCTGTTTTTCAAGACTGTCTCTAAAAGCCTTTGTTTTTGTTTTCAGCAGTAAGTGCCATCCAATAGTACTGTAATAGCAGGCAGTGAGAAAACATCACTAAAATCCCTTTTTCAGGATTAGACAGAGTTCCTGAGAGGGATGCGTACTGGATGGCAGAGTACACGCTAGGTTATTCATTCAATTTCAAATAGCACTGGCAGGAGCCGAGTAAATAATGCTGTTTGTTACAAAGTGCTGCTAACAGCCGGCACTGAAAACCTCTCGAATCAAAGGAGGCAGATAATGTCCTTCAGACAGCCAGGGTTTTGTGGGTTAGATTCAGTTCAGTGACTTCATCGCATAAAAAGTATCTCTATTCATCTGCCCCCTTCATTTTTCTCTTCGCTGTGTGTAACATAAAAATGTTCTGAATCTATCTCGGCATGACTCCTCTCCCCCCGATGCCCACGCACAAAAAAAGGGTCTTGTTTTGGGTGTCTGTGGGCTCATTGAGATTTCAGAGGGCCACCAGCTTTGCAAGGCCAAAGGGTCCTCTACAATCGACTTCATTAATCTAGCATTTCCGAAACCCAGCCATGAGTTGGCGTTATATGAACCTGCCTTTCAAATCCGAAGCGCAGTGAAAGAGGCTTGACCTAACACCTAGCTGAACTCCGCCTGAGCCAAATCTCAAAGTTCACTCAGACAACAAAAAAGCCCTCTCTTTCTTTTCCCATGTAAAAACACAGATCACCCCGTGAACCTGAGCGAGAGATGAGAGCGGGAAAGGAGAAGAGGTAGAAAGAGAGAGAAAACTCCGGAAGATTCTTGTCGGAGTGTATTACAAACCGTCATACGACACCTGCCGCTGTGTTTGCTACCTTTCTCACCTCACCTGCTGGGCTGCATGCTTTGTGCCCGGCTCTCGCTAGCTTTCATACATAGTGCTTTCCGACTGGGAGACGTCCAACTGATCTCCAATAGAAGGATTAGTGTGTGCTGCCAAGCCATTACGTCATGTTTCGCCTGGTAAAAAGAGAGATCACAGTGACCTGCCAGAAAGTGTCAAAGCATTTTTCAGCGCACACCAGGGGAAACTAAATGCATTTTGTCCAAACAAAAGCATAGAGATTTTGTTTCTATCAAATATTACAAGTCTCAGATCAATATTTTATATTACACTTTTGATAAACAGCCATTGACCGAGCAGAGAAGGTGAACCTGCTCACGTATATCTGAATATAGACTGAGAACATGGAAACAGGATAAAAAACACCAGCAGCTTTTGTCTGATTGACTTAATCAGCTCAGACAACTGAGCTGATTTATTCCATTTCTCACAATATAATTTCCATAGTTACATTGTTGTTTTTTCATAGTTTTGATTAGTTTACTATTATTTTAAAATGTGTAAAAAATATGAATGAGTAAGTGACCCAAAAATGTAAAAATATGAAGAACCATTTTTAAAGGTTCTTAATTTCCTTTCTTAATTTTATTTCACCTTTTTATAATCTAAAGAACCTTTTGTGAACCAGAAAGGTTCTTCGGATGTTAAAGGTTGTTTGTGTTACCATTCAGGCAAAAACAGTTATTCTATTGCATTGTGAAGCAAAATACTCTTTAAGAGTGTAGATTTCCACATATACAGTAATGTATATTTATATACATTATTATTGTGTATAAAAATGTTAAGACTTATGGAATACATATACTTAAGTATCTAAAAAAAATAAAAACAATTTAGTCTAAATAAACCCATGTGAAGATTTCTGTGTATTCTGTGCTGAAACTGCTCAATTTATTATGCAACACCAAATTATTTCTTGATTATTTTGTTATTTGAAACGCATGATTTTCACCACAGTGCCACACTCTGAGCCTGTCTAACTTCTCTCCAGAGCTTTAGTCCACTCAATCAGCCCGAATGTAGTGAACAGATCCCACGTAAATAATGTGTTTTCCTCTAGGGATTAGTTCAGGTAGAGCCTTGGTTTAATCAACTCATGCTTTCTTGTCTGAACCAGGGAGAGAAAGAGTTCTGTGAGAGGTGCACAGAGGAAATGACCACGTCTCATCTAGACCTCCGAGGCCAAATATTACTACATCACACAACAGGACACTTATCTCCTGATACATCCCTCCCCAGAGAGGATTTTACACTCCAGCTAACAGCATGATTTGGAGGTATACCAAGCGCTCGACCTCGGGGTTACTGAAATCTACAACCAAGCAGGATAAGCATTCTCAGTTAGACCGGAGAGAACGAGAGAGAGAGAGAGAAGGACAGAGAGAGACAAAGGCCCTCTCTCTCTCCATCACACACACGAGCACGCACATTCTAATCTCTGGCATCTAAAGAGGATGATCTTATTTCAAGACCCATCCGAGTAACTATAGTATTTTAATGCAACTTGTGTGGTCTTGGGGTCTTAAATATCTCCTCACCACAAATTTGTAACGGAGGATGTGGACGATCGAGTGTCTTCTGATATGAGGGCTGACATCCAAACAAACCGGAGACTCTGCCTTTTAAGGCTATATGTTTAAATGACATTCTATGAAGTATTTCGGATAATGGCTTGTTTGTTTTGGGGTTATATACACTTGGTCACTATATGCTGGTTCTTCGCAAAACACATAAATATGATATACCATCTCAGGGCAACATGCAAATAAAGTAATGCACTTGTGATTGTGTTATAGCAAAAAGTTTGTGTTAAATGCTCTCTTTGCTCCCACATGTCACCTAGTCTTTGAGTTTCATGGTTGTTTAAAACCCATACTATATTTTAAAAACAGTGTTCATACAGCAGTGCAATCCTAAAAGCTAATCTCGCTTATTATTGTTATGATGCAAATATCAAATCCAAATGCAATGTTAAGTGCAAATATCCCCATTTGTTTTTTATTACTGGGAATTTAATGTGGGATTTCCCCATTTTCTTATTCAATATTGCTCATGTTTAAACCAGGCCAAAGGCCATTGTAGTCTCCCAAACGTGCACAACACACTTTCTCTTAGTCAGCGAATTACATTGTTTTCACCTCTCATCCTGTACGCTTTTCAGAAAGAGGTGTGAAAAGATCATTTAGTGTCTCAGAGGGGAAGCTTCCTCCAATATCCTCGCTACAACCCATTCCGCCTGCCCGATTGTTCTTCGCGTGATCATATAAAAAGATTCGGGAAGTGTCACCGCTTTTTATATTGTTGTTGTTGTTGTGTTTTTCCTTTCTCGAACAATGGGCTTCCAGGACAGAGTCCCCTAACGGGCGTCCAGATCTCGCTCACCGGGCCTCCACCACCCATCCCGCCTCTGCTATCTTTCTCTTCCCATCTGGTCCGGGCCCGCTTCCCCGGCCGGGGTCCATTGTGTGATCTCAGGCAGCACGCGCAGGGCCGAGGCCAGCCCAAACATATTCAGTTCACTCTCTGGAGGCTTGCCAATGGTAACCCCCTACTCCCCCAGAGGTGAAGTATGTGACATTACGAATTAATTGTAAAGACATTTTTGTAAACCCGAACCGGAGTGTCCTGTGGTCGGGTCAGGTAAAATATCTTTGTGCTGCCTCTGATGAAAGGGGTGGAGCAGGTTTATTACCCTCTCAGGGAAATAACGCCAATGTATTGGGCGGTTTATTAAATTATGTTGCCTGCTACAGTGCGATTAAGAGCTATGCTTTTGCCATTATCTAGAAGGTTTTCCTACAGAAAAGGTATGTGGTGGTTAGCATTAGCATTTTCAAAGTAAGTGCAAAAAATGTTTTCTTGGCATTTTGTCTCACTCAAAGATGCTTTTTAAACAGTATTGAGAAATTCTCTACGATTCTAAGCTCATATTGGCTGTTTTTCCATGTTATTTGGTCAAAGTTATTGATTTTAAAACATTTTAAATATTTGAAAATATTTAAAAATTAAACATTGAATACTATAATAAAAAGAAATGAACCTGATAAAGGTCACAGCAATAATTGAGTTTACACATGAAAATGCATGTGAACTAGAATTTTTAGATATTAGATATTTTTTCAAACAATTTCTTGTCTTTTTAAAAAAAAATTCATTTTAGGTATTTTTTTATAAATTACAGTAATGTTAACTTTATTATTTTTTACTTTTTTCAATTTTAATTTGTCATGATTCAATTAAAGTTCATCTATAAAACATTAAAGTGAATAAGGAAATAATATAGGTGTTCCTTCTTAGGAACGGTGACAGTTAACAAACCAGTTAACTGTCACCGTTGCTCAGGAGGAACAAGTTATTACCCCATTAACAACCATTTAATTCTGATCCAATCATGACAAACTATACATTAATGGAAAGGTATAGGTACTGCTATCATAACAATAAACATGAAGAAAAATATGAAAAAAAGTTAGTGTTAGTATTTTTTAAATACCTCAAATTAAAAATATAAAAAGATATGAAAAAAGTGTATAAAATAGTGTTAATAGCAGATAACAGATTAATATGTTGGCACAATAATAATCTACAAAACAAACATTTCAAACAATTAAGCGTACACCATCCAAAACAAGTATAAGACAATAAGAAACATGTCAGTTAAGTCACACCAAAGTTTTGGCTAGAAGTGTACTATGCTACTAAATTTCATTACCACGGTATAAACATATCCATGGTACTTTCAAAACAAATTTTTCTACAATAGCATGTCTTACAATGTTGTAGTATTGTAGCATATCCAAAAAAACATGATAACCACATTAGTGTCAAATCGTTTTAGCCAATTGCTGGGTTTTCTATTGTACTCTCATTTGACCTGTTGCATTTGAACGTGTGCATGTGTGCATGCATTTGTCACCCCTGCAGGAAAAAGGCCGGGAGTCTGTGCACGCTGCGGACGCACCCCTCTCACCAAGGGAAGTGTTCCTATGCAGCGGCCTCTTTGTGGCGCACTAATCGAGCTTTCCTGTCGGCCGGCAGAGCCGTCACCATGCACACTGCACTACGTGAGACGGGTGGACTCCAGCACTCCTCCGGGAAGTTCTGGGATCAGCAGATAACAGCACCGCTCCAACCTCTGACATGTCACCACTGGGCGGCTCCGTTCTCTCGCTCTCTCTCTATTCCTCTCCAAATGTCTGTGTCTCTCTCCCTCTCTACCTCTTTGTGACCTTCAAAAGCACTCTGTCCCTCCATGTGCTTCTTTATTCTATTTCAATTGTCTTTCTACTGTAGGCCTGCCTGTGTCAAAGCAACACCCCCTTCAGCCCACACATGGGTCATTGTAACCTCACAGCTTAGCCTCTCTGTCATTTTGCCTGCACATACTGGTGAAGCATTGATTTTTGGATGGCACGCTCCATAAGCTTTTAATGAGCTTTGCGTGCTGGGTTTTGTACAGCAAAGCGCATTGTCACATATTATCACCACTCAGAGAAAAATGCAAAATTACAGTGCAGTCAGGTTGTGTATCTAGCAAAAAATTTTATTATTATTATTATGATTATTATGATTATTATTATAACTATTATTATTATTATTATTATTATTATTATAATAACTATTATTATTATTATTATTATTATTATTATTATTATTATTATTATTATTATTATTGTTATTGTTATTGTTATTGTTTTAGAAACCAAACAGCAATGTCAATTATTTAATGAACTAATAAATAGTTAACTATAAAAACAATAATAAAAATGATTAGATTTAAGCTAGAACACATAAAAACTAGCCCCTTTCACAATATTTGGTCGAGAGGACATTTGTTAGGATTTAAGGTCTAAAAGCATTGCTAGGAGGTTGCTAGGGCGTAACTAGGTGGTTGCTAGAATGTGGCCAGTGAATTGCTAGGTTGTTGCTAGGGTGCTGTGGCTGTTGCTATGATGTCACAAAATGATTGCTTTGCAAGCACCACTAATAATAGCAATAATGAAGTCATTTTTTCCATTTCTCCTTGAACTCACATAAGCCTTTTTCACCCCAAGCACTGGATTCAAGGATCTTTTAAGTACAACGTCTCCATGTCTTCTGTGGAGCGTGAGACCAGTGATTAGAAGAGACTATACATACTCCCCCCAGAGCTACCGAATCACCTCCACAGCCTGTCCTGCATGGCTCCGTTCCAATCTAATCGGATTGCAGTACTGTCCGTGAAAAGTGCCCTCTAAGGAACACCCCATTCTCATACTCACAGTCTTTTTAAAGCATCTCAATGGATGTTCTCTTTCATCCCTTTAAATATTAAGGTTATTTGAGCGTTCACAGATTTGTCAGGAGGGATTCTTCAAGGACTTCATTCTTTATAGCGAATCATGTGGGTTTTATCAGGATGAATATGAACAAAATATAATCGGATAAATTGCTCCTTCAAACATTTGTCTCCCGTTTAAGTGCCTACGGTGTCTAAAGAGATGGGGAGAAAAAAAATAACATTTTATCTTCAGTCTATTCATCCTACACTGCTACAGACTAAAGTAGGAGTGATAATGGTTGCACTTCTTTTCTGATGATGTGAGGTCCACAGAAGATGGCTTTGTTTTTTGCTATTAAGAGTTGTTGATTTGAAGCGGTCTTAAGCATTCTGCATTCAGCAAATGAGAGGTATTGAGCACACTGTCTGTACATCAGCTCACTTCATTAAACGGCCAAAGAGGCCCGTTCATGAACACCACTATGAAAAGATCCTTTTCCTCCAGCGTTTTTTTTCTCAGATTTGTTCAAAGCTGGTCATCTCCCTCTCTCTAAGGATCATTATATCTCTCCCTCTCACCACCCACCTTTATAAATGTCAGACAGGAATACATCTTATTTGAACTGATATCGCTCCTTGAAAATGGTACTAGAAAAAAAGAAGTTTTTCACCGTTGCGTCTGCTTCCACTAATATGATTTGTTGGGCAAATTGTGTCATTAATCTGTTTCTTTTTGACAGCGTGAGTGAGGGGTCCTGGAAATAAGAACCCAAAGAGCAGAGAGGCCTTCTTTCTGTCGTCGGTGAGAGGATGGTTTGGCAGCACTCTTCCTTTAAGGTAAACATTTATTACTTCAGGGCTGCCCGGCGAGCTGGAGGCAGTCACTTCACAGGGCTGTAAATGTCATCTTCCCTTTGACATGTGCTTGACAAATGAGTCCAGGCTTCAGTGGCCTGAGAGATCTATCAGCTTTCTTCTTCTCCTTGGCTGGAAGCTTAAAGTTATCAGAGCTGGAGAAAGAGCTCCATAGGCCTGAGATCAGCCGCTGGCCGAAGGGCGTCGCATTACCTCATAGACAGGCGAGAGAGGTCTCTCACCTGCCTGTGGCACATTTTGAAAAAAATGCATACAAACATCTTATTATACAGTAAATATCTGAAATCAAACTGTAAATCTGAGATCCAAAATTCAATTAAAAATCTGGTACAGATTATAAAATGTAAATACATTTAAAAATGATTAAAATGATGCTCTATTGCTAGGTCACTAAAGAAATAAAAAAAAAATTGTACAAAGTGTCAGATCTCTGTTTCCATTAAAGCACAATCAATGATATTTGGAACAACTTTTATTTTTACTGTAACGTTTGACTTATTGTCATGTTGAAATTATAACTTACAAGCAATTTAGACCCCACTGTATATGTGCAGTGTCTGATTTGTCATCAGTATCTACCTGAAGAAAGAGACCGTGTCAGTTGTCAGCACGCAGATCTTCACTATGTGATTGAGGTGGGCTGTGTAATGTTAAGTGATCTGTTGAGGGCCGGTTGACGTCTACTGTGCATTTTTAATCTAAGCCTTTTTTCACGCCCTGACGCCTGTCCCATTCGCACACTGTCAACTTATCATTCAATGATTTCGCTTGCTTTTAACTCTGTTTATATCAATGTCAGGTTGAGGTGAAATCCCTGACCGTCCAATCAGGTGATTGATAGCCCTTGAAAGAATTAGCAGGTGTGTAATTGTCCCGGTCATCACTTCCTTTGTCGTCAACGTTACTGTTTTTGGAAGAGGTCTTTAGACTCTCTCTGAGGTTGAGTCTGGAAAGTTTGCGCTGGTATAATGGGGTGGCACTGCGCAGCTTGCTGTGGGTTCTGACCCAGACCAGAACACAAGCCGTCAGCCCGAGCGGAGGCTCTCCAGCAACTGTCTTTCAGCGCCATTAATCAGCCTCACAGAGGACCGCCTTCCCGCCAGATGGGGAAGCTCTCCAAAACCCAAGAAAAATAAGCAGACTAATTAATTCTTATTGGCACAGGGCAATTAGATGGAAGGTTGGCAAGAGAGAAGGAGAGTGAGAGGAAAAATATGATGTCACCTTTAGTTCGCCACCAAACTTACGATACATTAGTGTGTCAGAGCTTGGGTTGGTTTAGGGGACAATTTTCCTGGCTTTAGCTGTATGGGGATATTATGGGATGAAGAACATTACAGATAGAGGTTAATGAATGATAAAGAGGCTATTGCACCAAGAGATCGAGACTTTGACATTCTGGCTATTTAAAAAGCAAGACAGGCAGTGTACTGTATTCTAACAGTGCGTACATATGACTGCAAATCATTTGTTTACATTAAGCAAAACAGCAAGCTATCTACCTCTGACAAAATATAACCGATTAATGCCATAATGCCAGATAAGCGTGTCATTACAAAGCCCTTAAAGTCCATCCAAAACCATTATCTCTAATAGTTAAAAAAAAAAACCTGGTTATATACTGATATAATGTAGTCATCCTGGTAAAGATATCACTCTGAAATACAATAAACTGTGCCCATGACGTTTACCTACTACTACAAAAATCTTTATTGCATTAGAATCGCCAAACCAAACATATTATTAATTTATCAAGACTAACTTTTACAAAACACTTCAGGTCATTAAAAGTTTCACAAGTTGAAATTATTAATCAAAACATCATGAAACTTGTTTCTTATACAGCAATGTATATTTACATATATTTACATTAATTACTACAACAACTTTGGGGAAAACAGAATAAACTGATCTGCATTTTATATGGCACTACATAAACAATGTATCTGTATACTGTTCAGGTTAGATAATGTGCAGAACTTATCTGATGAGGTAGATTTCAATCATTAAGATGTACTATTAGAAAGAACTGCTTTTTATTACAGTAATGTTACGCTTGTATTTGCATTCTTCCCAAAGGACTTGCTTTGTGGACTTGGTTTTGTCCTAAACAGAAAAATTCTGCTTTTGGACAGAGTCATTAAAGAAGGAAATTACATTTGCATCCTGTGTAATCAATAAGAAAACTCGAGGGACTGTACAACTCATTCTGCGCAGCATTGTGGAGATTCATACCAATTAGCGGCATACACACGCTCCTCATATTTCCATATTGTTAGCATAGCACTTTTTATTTCTCTGAATTTATTTCAAATTTCATTTCTTTATAAATGCATTAACATGATGGTGCTGACATGGTGCAAACATGGTGGTTTAAACATAACGCAGAATAACACTACATGAGTTTTTTCAAAGCACTTGAACTATAATAATTATAATGTGAGATATATAGAAAATAAATATAAGATATCTTATCAGATATTAGAAATATAATGTACTTTTGTCCCATTTTTGTCCTATTTCTTTCTCACCAATGCACTTAAATAGCGTTTGACTGTGTTTGATGGAGTATACACAACCTAAGCTGGAGTTCCTTTATCCGCACTCGCACAGTAATGTGTGATGTTCACAACTTTCCAGGAAACGCACACAAAATTCAGTGAAATAGCTGGGCCCTCATCAGTCACGCGCCCAGGTCAGCAAACAATAAGAAAACCCCATTTCTCTCAGCGGAGGCCTGCCTCCCTTAAACTTCACTGTGTCACAAAGTCATATTTAATTCAAGCTTAAAGCTTTCCTTCATGATGAATCACTGAGGGGCTGAAGGGATGATATCTTTCTTCCTCACCTTTTTTCCTCACCAAGACAAAGACCTTCAAACAGATTAGGTCAGAGCAAAAAAGGTTACTCCCATCATGCAACAGTTTGTGTGAGTCCCAGCACCAGAGGATTCTTTCAAAGGCTATTTCGGTTCACTAGGACGAAAGCCGAGCCGAGACAACTAGAGGTTGATGATCACAGATTCACATATTACACATTGTGTGAACAACCTGACAGCTATCGATAAAACTCTCTGAATGCAAGTGCCGTATATGCATCTCAGAAAGACTTTAAAATCTTTTGATTAGAGATGTGCTAAACTACATATTTCCATATCAGACTAGTCAGTACAGTATAGTTGAGTATATAAGTAGCAAGTCTTAAAGGGATAGTTCACCCAAAAATGAAATTATGTTATTCCAAACCTGTAAGGCATTTACTGCTGTGTAAATGATTAAATCGTTTTTATTTTGGGGTGAACCTTTAGGAAAGCCAATAGTAATCGTCCCAAAATGCAAAGTTGAAAATTGGTTACATAAGTGCAGATTTGATGATTGTAGCAGCGGTGCTTTACAGAGAATAAATACAGACGTGTCACTTCTCTTAAAGAGAATATTGACAATATACCAGCATGCCAAAACACAACACGCTTCCAATTCAATTCCTCCCCACCACTAAAGTATTACAGCTACAAATAAAATATATCCGACTTGTCAACTACTCAGTTGACTAACTGTTTGTTCCATCCGGACTTATTCCTGCTTTTCACAAATAACTTTTCTCTAATACAAACAAATCATGTAGCATAGTAGAAAAGTTAAACGAATTGGTCGGACGGTCACAAAGCTCTACCGCACCCGCTCACTGTCACTGTCCTTCATGATGATACTACAAACATGCTCCTCAGTCCCATCTGTGGATGCGAGGGAATCCATTATTTTTCCCATCCCACCGGAAAAGAGAAAAGGGCTCCCGCATCATTATTTTGCTTCCAAATGTAACCGACTTTACCACACAACCCTAATTTGCTTGCCGTAATTATAGGTCATGCTCTCCCTTTGTAATTTATAAAACCTTTTGTTCTTATCAATAATGAATGGGGCTTGGGTAATTCACGCCACTATAATATTTTGATATTATGAAAATGCTAATGCATCAGGGACCCCAAGCCTTATCGGCCAGGTCTGATGCTCTATTAAGCAGCCGGCAGAAGAAGTCGGACGCAAATTGCTTATGTTAATGCCCCTGTTGTACCCAGACAGGATGAGGAGTCTGCAATTAATTTCTTCCAGGCGGCGGATGGACAGGCAAATTTATTTCCCGTCCTCAGACCGGTGGCTCCCCCACCCCCCTGCACCCCCCCTCCGTTTTTCCCTGGAACTCAACGGAGGGAGGAGAGGAGAGTCGGAGAGAGAGAGAGAGGGATGAGACAGAACGAGAAGACTCGGGATCCGTGACCTAATTGAACAGCAGCGAAACGCGAGAGCGGCAGAAGAGCAGCCGTATCTTCATTCATTCGGCTGACAGTGTTTTCGCAACTTAAACCTGTTTTATTAATTATGTTTGACATTTCCCTAATTAGTTTCATTTAAATCACATCAGCTCCTAGCAGATGATTGTGCCGTACATCAATTCACCACGGCCTTTGTGAATTAGCGAGAGAGGGAGAGAGCTTAGGCCTTGTATAATTACACAGAATAGGTAAGTGCTGAGAAGTAAAGCCATACATTAAAACGACTGGATTTCTGCCCAAATGAGCTACACCTTCACTGGATTGTTTAGGTCTATTGTTAAACGTTTACTGATGTTGTTTGTCTATTATGCGGAACGCAACTGCACTTGTGTAGTTACTGATATACTTCAGCGGTACCTCTGATCTCAATGAGAGGGTGTTTTACACACACCTGTTTCACTGTTTGCTCCAAAGTATAAATCCATAACTTGACTAAATTATATCACATGGGATATGGCATGCATTATTCTACATGTTCCACATCTGCAGTAATTGGTCTACCTCGGAGGAAGACGTAACGACTAACGACTATAAACATAGGGGTCGTCTGATGTTTATTTAATTTAGTGGAATTTATTGATTTATTAGTGCAATTTCTATACTAACAAGCACCCCTGAATCTCACTGGTGTTCATATACAGTAGTACCTAGCAGATACAAACACTTTAGATTTAACTTCTTGAAAAGTAACTAAAAATACTCACATTTCTATTTTTTTATATTACTCATAATGCAGTAGCAGCCAACTTTCTGTCCTAAAAAATATCCTAAATGCCACAAAAACAATATCAATGGTATGATTTGTAAACTTAACATAATTGATAGCCAACTGATACTGTATGTGCCTCCTTTTTCACAAGAAAAACATAAAAATAGACTGATTAATGGATAATTAAAGAACCTTTTTTTTTCTGTTTACAAGATCATAAACCCAACCTAAAAACAACAGTATGTGCCTAAAAACACCTTGCGAGTCATTCAAATATATTTTTGCCTTATTCCACCATAATGTTTACTCTCAAAAGTTTGACTAAATTCAGCAGGATCTCCATTGGGAGAAAGGACATTCAAATTGTCACCAGTGTGTTTGCCTAAGATACCTTGGGTACTTATTAAACTATCTTGCTTGCCCACATTTGGTCTTTGAGGTGCAATCCAGCACCAACAGATGGGAGCGCAAATAGGCACAGCGCTACAAATAACCCTCCTTAGAAAAAAACACACTTTTCTCTTCAGAGAGAGGCAGACATTTCACAGAGAGAGGCCTGTAAACAGTTGACTAATTGACACTGCTGTTGCCAGTCATGTGTATGGGCCTACATTATGGTGCAATCTTTTCCTACTAGAGGGAAAAGCACGGCACTATTTTTATCCTGTCTCAACATCAAAGGCTTCTTCTCTCAGGGACCCAGGGAGACAACATAACTGTGCCCTTAATGTTCATCTTGTTTAAGCCCCTTAGTGAAGCCCTTGGTGGAGCAGACATCTCTAAAGCCCCCATTTTTCTCTTCCCGTCATCTTGCTTCCTCTCTTCGCCACCAACTCCTGTCTTTCAGAAACAACGTTCCCGTAACTGAGACCCGGGGGCAGAAGCACCTGAAATCATTAAAGCGCGGCCCTTTTTGAAAGTGTGTGGGTATCATCAGTTAGCACACAAAATGCACCACAGTCTCACTTTTATCATTGACAGGGTGAGATCACTGCCCTTTCTAATCCCGTTTCCCTTCATTAGACTCTGGCCAGGTGGAGCGGCCGCAGCCAGACTGATTATGGGGCATTACCTGCTTGCCTTTGATTAGAACAGTGCTCAGAAAAGGCTGAACGGATAAAATGTCTCAATCCAGGGTTAATACAGTTAATTGTTGAATTGCTGATGTGATCCAAAGACTTCAAGCACTGTTAATCACTTCTCAAACGCCACTCTATTAATGCTGGTCAATAGTATGATAAAGTCAATCAAAAGGGGACATGTCCAAACTTTCAACTAATGATAGCTACCAAAACTGTACAAGTTGACAAGACACATACACAGTCCAGCCATTTAATGACTAAGAATATAAAACATATGCCAGCCTAATACAAACTATTACCTGTTGTTAAGAGGCACTAAAATGCATTTGGACACTTCAACACTTCAAAATGTAGCAAAATATCAAACAAATTTATTTTACACCAAACACAGCAAGCAAACTTTTATAACTAACAATTAATATATAGAAGATTTTTAATGATTTTAAATAGTAAACTGATAAATTTGTAAAAGATTAGGACAAAAATATTTAGATCGATTTAGCTTGTCAAACTCAGTTAGTTTGTAGTTAATGAGATTAATGTGGTTATTCTGCTAGGACACCTGTGAGAATTTGAGAACTGACTACATACAATCAAAAAAAAAATGCTAAATTTTAAAAATGTGAAATTAGTTTTGTAAAAAAATTATGAAATCATTCTGAAGTGTAACCCAAGTGTCCAGACACTTTTTGGATACATTACACATTTCTTTTGATATAGTATGTCTTAAATAGCCATCCTTACATTGCAAAGTGCACTTAAATTAAATAAATGCACCAATAAATGAAGTAGAGTATAACTATATGAAGTAGAACATAAAGAGCTGCTCTGAAAGAGTTACTCACCATGACAAAACTTTGTCATACAGGTGGCCTGAACTTTTGCTTAAAATAGCCACAATCAAGATATCAAACATTTTTCTCCCTGTAAATCTTTGATATTTAAGTTCGGTTTCAATTGCCCGCCAACAAGTCGACCGTCCCACTGGGAAAAGTCCCTATGACCAGTTCACCCCCACCTCCCTCTTGTATATAGTAAAAGGATTTTGATGGAACATTAATAACCACCCCTTGTTTACTGAACTTTGTGTAATTTATAATAGATGTAAATAACGAGAGGCTTGTCGGTGGAACGTGCAGAAGTCAGCACTATAAGACTTGACTCCCCCGTCACAACCTCTGCTGTATCTTTTCACAATTTTAGACAATTTTTTAACTCCACAATTGCAAGCTCAAACAGAATCAAAGCAATTCTTTCATTTTTAAATACATAATGGAAATGTACGAGGGGTTCCTCATAAAAATTTATATCTCAATTCACAATTCTAATTTATAGCCCTCCCTCCAGGCACATATTATTCAAACATTAATAAAGGTCCTATACATCAAAAAGCTGCAGGTTTTCACTTTTGCTTGCATTCACAGTCATGCATATTGCATATGACGAGAGGCCTTGGCAGTAACCGGTCTTATAACAATTATACATTGAATAACAGACAGATTGATTGATCGATGGATCATGTCTAAAGGTTTTGTATTCAATCCACTTAAATTTTAATGATCTTTTCTAAACCCCTGCTTAATGCCTTATATGTTTAGATAATACCCTTTATGCTAATTCTCCAATTCCATAAATTTTAGATTTTCCTCATCCATCTCTTCTGGTTTTCAGATGTCCTAAATGTCCGTGTCATAAAATGTGATTAAAGCATAACTTAAATTATTCATTTAGTTTAGAAGGCATTTTGGGTTAAAAGTGGGGAAATTACAGTGTCATGGTAAAGTGACTGAACAATATGTATAATGCATGAAGATATGTTATACATGCAAACTTGCTGAAAGGTCACTACATCTGAAGAACACTGACCAAGAGAATTCAACGACTACGCGTGAACCCAACTCTAAATCTGATCTAGCCATCATCAACTTCCACAAAGTCAGGACTACAGAGAATTCGGAGGAGTGAATGGACACGATCATCAGTAAACACCATTTACCTGTCATTTCACCCACACTCTACCCAAACAGATTGTTTGCAACAGGGGTCTAAACAAACACTGGAGTGGTGATGTTTGTTTTTACCATTCTCAATCCCTAATGTGTGGTAACCAGGGACGGTAAGTCATAAGACATCAGCTTGACTCTATTAATTACCACCTGATCCTTCCTTCCTGGATAATTAGGTACCCATTAGTTCTAATCAAGTAGTTACTTAATTATTGCAGTAATTAGTCTAATGGTCTAGCAAATTGAAGCTTTATCACTTTTGGATACTTAATGTTCTTGGCAGAGTGCATCACAAGTGTCAGGGCTCAAGCTTCGGCAATCAAGCAGTGGAGAAAGAAAGTTATTAGTGTAGCGTAAACGCTCTGAGAGATTTATATGGGTAAATGTGTTCGTGTTTGAGAAGGGGGAAAGTTGGAGGATGGGTTCGACCGTGAAGCAAGGAGGGCTTTGTATATGCATGCTAACCGCAACCGAATCATCCTACGGGCAGAGAGGTTGGGTGATTTGTGGTCGAACACGACTGTCTTACTTTGTTTCTTTGTCATAATTTGCCAACCACACACGTGACAGAGTATGACTTACAGAATCAATTATTAGGTCTCAAGGCTAAGTGCGCAAAAGCACCACATATAAATACTGTATACACACACACACACACACACACACACGTATATATATATATATATATATATATATATATAGTGTAATAGACTTGTTCCATACGCCTTTTTCAATTTGTCATAGCAGAGCTGAATGTAGCATAAAGCTTATTGAAACGTTACATTTTAAGACACTCATGCGTAAGCTCCTATGGCCTGTAATACTGTACTGTTCAGCTCTGTCATTAACATTTCAATGGAAGCGCTCCGGTGCTCACGCTTAATTACTCTTGGGTATTTTATAAGACACGGTTGGAGAGTATTGATCCTCTCTATTGGAGTATTCAGCTCATAAACACAGTGAGCTCTGAGAGCAAGGGCAGCCTCCATCAATTGAAAAACATGACAAACATGTGGTGATGAGACAGCGAAACTGAGCTGAATGCAAAACAGATCTGAAATGAATGATACTGCATGAGTTTTTGTTCAGCACTTGCCACAAGTTCAGAATTAAAGACAATTTGCCATTTTTTTAAATAAAAGAAAATAAGACAAGTAATTTATAAACAAACTTTTAAAAAGTCTATGCCCTTTGAACTTGGAATTGCCATCATTTGTTTTCTGCATCCATTTATTAATATATTTTGGTTAATTTTACTATGCAAAATAATTTGCCATACAAATTCCCAACACTCATCACCAACATCAAATCAGAGCTTTAAATGATAAGTCAAAATTCAGCTGGGCCTACATATTACATAATACTGTAGCTATTAAAAAAAAATTGAACATAATCAGATACTACAGACAGCATATAACATTTCTCTTTGAAGACGGCCTAAAGAAACATAATATGCCTAAAGCATCTTTTTCAAAGATCTCTCTCCCCCATGAAATATTATAAATAATCTCATCTTACAGGAACTGCTACAATACAACAAGAAATTAGACACCAAATGTCCTTAGATACATGTACATATGGATTGATGGACCATTTGTATAGTGTATAAAAAAGCCTCCTGAGGGATCACAATTCAAAGGGTGAAGTCAATTTACACTTATCACCACGTCTGGACTGCAACAACACAGCTTACCATCTTTCATCTTGCTTTCCATCACTGCCAGACAGAGGTTGAACCCTACCGGGGTGTACATGAGAGAGAAAAAAGCAAAGTATTCATGAAGTATTTTCTTGTGGTTATCCTGACATGAGTGTCACCGTGATGAGGCTGGGAGCAGGACTTGCTGTACAAGGTGAGTTTGGTGTCTGGAGTACGGGCAGGGCTCTGTTGAGCTTCAGAGCGGGAGGGAATGGGTCGTCTCCAAAGCACTGCAAATTGAGCCGAGCTTGTCTGTCATCACCTCCCAATTACCTGGCGTTTACGGAGTCTGCTGGAGACGGTGCATGTTGGCAGGTGAGGAGAGGTGTCTGAAAGGTGCCGGTGCCAGCTTCCAAACCCGGCTGGGATTGACTTATGACCCCGGTGAAGGTACGACCTGTTCGCCCCCGCTTCACGTATAAGTCCCTCCCCCTTTCCGGCTCGTCACCCGAGCTTGTCAAGACATCTCTAGTAGGAAAAGGGATCGCTGGGGTAACCTTGAAACACTCCGGAACGTCGTGAGTTTAGGCACTGTAGTGTTTTCATAGCTCAATGGAAAAGAACAAGGGGGCTAATCTTGTAATCTCAATCATTTGTGACGGCGTTATTTCTGGGAAGGAAGGGTGCTCGGAGGGGACCCGTGCATTCCCTCCGTTCATTTGTCAACAGTGCAGAAGCAGATTATTTATGTGTCATTTCGTGTCTTTTGCACTCAGAGGTAGGTTCTTCTCCCACGTGTTGTCAAGGTAATACAGTAATTTGAACATTTGTTTTAAAGGATAATGATCGATGGATACGGTGACCTTTGAAACTTTAATACGCTGTCAATAACGTTGTTTTTACAGGGGTCCAATGTGCCGTTAACTACAATGTGGATAAAATGTGCCACTATTGCCAAATGAGGTCAAAAGTAAGGAAATATAAAGCTGGGTTTGGAGAACATAAATATTGTTCTTAGTATTTTCTATGACCATTGCAAAAGCACCTCTGAACTCAAAGTTGGCTCTCTTTAACTTGACCTAGATGACACATGCTGAAGAATCCTCCTCCAGATGCCTTCAGAAGAAAAAGGTTAGAAAGGAAAAAGAAAAGCCCGCTCCTTGCCATATGACAGCAGCGTACGAAAACTGACACGCAGAGTTTTCAAATTGGGGCCCGGGGAGCTGAAGCATAAAATAACTTCAATCTCACTGGCTCTCTGAGGAATAGAGCAGAGGTGCGACCAACAACAACACAACAACGGCGAGGCAGGAAGGGGTGAAGGTAGGAGTTATTAGAGGATAAAACACGCCTCTCCATCTCACTCCCTCTCTCTCAGGAACCCCAAGGATGATCAATGGATTTAGTCAGAGGGATATTCAAGCAGAAAATTGCTGCCTTTTTGCTTTTCTTTGAAGTATTTCCAGAACACATACCAAAGCCCCAGTCCACCCAGGGTTGAAAATAACAGCACAAGAGCAGTCTCTAAGAGTAATCCTGAAAAGAGAGAAAAGGCAGACAGAGGAGGCTGGGGGAAGCTAAATGTTAAAGGGGGTGGTTGAGGGCTAGATTGAAACTTTGCAGGTATAAAATTGAAGGCAGCCAGCTGAACGGTCGCAGCCAAAACGGGGCTTTTATTTTCGGTTTTTCACTGGCTTCGGGTCTTGCCTAAAACGAAAACGGGCTGTTAGGAGTTGTCTGGGTCTGGGCGCTACAACTACAGATGTGAAACTGGTCATTGATCGCTTGCCTTGTATTGATCAGCACAGAAGTCCAAATGAGGGACAATGGGATGAACGCCTACAATCTCCCAAGACTGTTCATGAACACATTATGATGAGCTGTTAAACACAAGGATAGATCAAAAGGCAAATTACGTCACCCATTACAGATACAAGGGATGAACTTGTCATAGGGAGCGCAGTGGGGAGGTCAACTTGTGGGCCAGCTGTCAAACCCAGACTAATTAAAATGAAAAAAAGTTAGCATCAGACCGGCCCATTTAAGCCACAGTCATGTGGGTAACTTTCCTGAACACATTGCGCTCATCATGATTGCAAATTTCTAATAAGGTTCATCCAACCCCTCACTGAAAATACACTGTGTTCTAGTAAATAACTACCTCCCTATGCTAACAAGCTGCCCAAACCCTCATCTGTCTGCACATGAGTCTCCTAAACTACTCCAACAGTCCAGGTCAACTCCATCAAGTCAGTTAAATATCTAAATAAATGCAAAAAAAAAAAAAAAATGCCTCTTTGATACCCATTCATCAAGAATCTAAAGATCTAAACACATTATCTCATTAAATTACATATTTTTCTAAACCAGCTGAATATTTATGTCCTTAACAAAACTTTTCATTGTTTCATTTAATTGCGCCACCTTTGCAAAGAAAAAACTGCCATTTTAGACATATCAGAATACAGTGAAAAATCAATATGAACTACCTAATACAGCAGACAGAAGTCTAAATTAGTCTGCCATTCTGTTTCTGAATCCCAGGCCATCCCTGCACAGACACGAGTACATCTAACCATCCAGTCATAATTAATGCATTGTACAGCCACAACATGCCAGTCAAGTATCAAAATATCTCCCAATTATTTGCAATTAACCACAGTGTCACTGACCAAAATGAACCTGTTCCAGAATATTAAATAAGTGAACAGTCAACAAGGACTACCATGGGATTGAACTTTGTAAGATTATCTTGCCGACTAGATTAATGTGTGTAACTCTATCCTCCCAGATGCCCACAATGAGTCCATTAATTGTTGAAAGATAATCATTTAAAAGTTTGCAGACAGCGCTGTATAAGTGAATGAAAAAGCCCTGGGTTTGGAAATAAATGGCAGTTTAATACAGTTTTCACCAATTAAAATGTAGTGCTCTTTCAACAGAAAGCAGATATAATAAAGATGTTAAAAGCCTTGATTGAAAGATACAAGGCCCCTAATAAAAAAAGAAAGATATTCTTTAAAGAGATATTTTTACTAATGCTTTACGATGTAATATTTCACATAGGCAAGTGACTGCAATTGAGCTGATACTAACATGCTGCTCAAATATTTAGTCTGATGTACCGCCATTGTGAACAGCAGAGGTGAAAGGCTCCCCCGCAGCACCGCAGTGGAGTCCTTGCAGTGCTGAAGGTGTTCTAAATTGAGAAAAGCCAAACAGTGCCAATGCGAGGTTGAAACTCTGCATTGGCCAGGGAACTTGTGTGCGGCCCCTGGGGGCCGGCGTGGCACTGCAAGCCTGACAGCGGAAGCATGTGGCATGCGCGGGCCGTTATGGATAGAGCTGGGCGATGGGGGACCTTGCTCCGCCGCTCCCTGCCGAGCTCACTGACGGCCTCATCCGTTTTTCCAGCCCTGCCCTAATAGATCTGCAACGCCTTCCATTCCAATTAAAAGGCCTGGGCGCCCTATTTGTCAAAGGACGGAAGGGACGACGGGAAAGAGGTGCTTAGCATTAGTTTTTGGAGTAATTGCCAGCCAAAACGCTGCAAATGGGAGAGAAAGGTTAGTACTGTAAAACTGGACCACTTTGGTGATTATTTCTGCTCTTTTTTTTGGCTTGGCTGCATTTTCATTTTTTCCCAGTGAGTCAAGCTTGAGAATTTTGAGCTCATAATGTTATTTCACATTAGTGCGATCACCAAGGTTTGTAAGTGTGTAATTCTAATTCAAGAAATACAATTCAGCTGGAAGAAATTTCACTGTAAAAAGACTTGCACTCAGGGTGGAAGAGTTCATGTTCCCAGACAACCTTGTGGTGAAAATCTGCACAACAGACATGTCTGAGGAAACGGATTGTATGCGTTTGTGTGAGTGACAAGTGTGCCGATTTAACCATGCACATGTAAATGCCATTTATCCTTTATAAATATATTAATATTAAGTCATATCACAGTATTACTGAAAGAACACAACAGCACGCAGAACACGAAAAAGATGGATGACTACACAAGCTCAACTTAGCAATGCACATATACACACAGGAGCACAACAAAGTTTATTACTTTCTCCTTTTCCATTTTTTCTTTTGAGGCGTTCCTGTATATGTCTGTGGTGGGGGGAATTTCTTTCTATGGTTTAATTCAACAATAACATTTCCGATCAGGGTGTTGGGCATCTCAAGGGCATTCCTGGTGAAATTACTGAGACTCTGCACCATTTATCATAGCCTGACATGTGTCATGTTCCAGACTCCGGTGTGTAGAGGTTACGGCTGAAGACAGCTCCTTCTTTGTTGAGCAGCCATCAAAGACAACATCGCTTATTTATTAAAAAAAAAGCAGAGAAACCGAGAGAACATTTAATCCTTCAAAAAAGTCATTGCTGTATATAGATATCCAAATGTATAGTTGTAAAGGCAAAATGTATTTGATGGAAATAAATCAGAACAGTAAACAACATGCAAGAAGAATATTTGTAGGCAAACAGCTCATCGAGACGCCTTCACCCGTTAAAACCTCTGTGTGCATAACCCTGTTTAAGTGATGGCAAACCCTTAACCCCGTTATCATTAGCATATAACTGAATAATACTGCTGCCTAAATGCTGTCAAAATAAACATGCAAAATATCCATTTACTAACGTTTTTTATTGCACTGTTTTAATTTAATCATCAAGATTTAAAAAAGTCAAACATGCATTATATTATACGGTAGACCTTTAAGTGGAGTCCGATTCACTACAGTGATTTATTTAAAGGTCACTTACAAGTAATAGTTACCACTGTAGTCTATTAAATGCCATGTGTAGTTGTAGACTTGCACACAGTAATGATCAAATTTTTTAAGAGGCACTATTGTTACAAAACTGCTAATTTACTTTTGGCACCTTTAATCATTGGTTATAAATAACAAAGCACTAAACAAACCCTAATGGGATCTAGTGTAAAATAAAACACTACTGTATGTATTAAGTCATCATGGTAGTACAAGAACACCTCGCCATGCAATTCCCTGTAACAATCTAACCACACACTAGCAGAAGAAGCCGCTTTAGGGAGAGTCCAGGACATCCTAACGCTTCATCTGGAATTTTGGCATTGTTCCCGCTCTGCAAATCTTTGCTGATGTTTTTCTTTTGCCGGTAATAAATGATAATAATTAAAGGAAAATATACAATAATTAGTCACACCAGGTTTTTCCATCTGGTAGTACCTGAAAGATGTTATCAATGGATGTCTTAGAGAGCAAATTAAAGGACCGTTCCAGGTTTTATACAAATTTTAAGCTCTAAACATACAATTTGTGACACAATGCTGATTATTTCCACATAAACTAGTTTTTTTCCCAAAGCAAAAATCATTGTTACAGTCGCACACTTACAATGAAATAAATCCAGCACTCCAGGTAATTTACAAGTAGCAATGTGATGCTAGAAATTTAAAATAAACTTTTACATTAACAATGTACATGTTCAAAATCTTTCTCTACATGTTCAAAAACCTTATACTTGAAGTTAGTTAATTAGTAAAATTACACATTAAGTATTCAACAACTTGTAAAATAATAACAATACATTTAATATTATTTATTTTTACACAAACTAAACTGTGATTTACAAAAAAACTGAAAAAATGTATTTTAAACCTATTGAGCAGGATGTTTTGTCTATGGTTGATCCCACAGCTGGCGGAAGCTCAAAAACTAGTAGTCACAACAGGTGAGAAAATCATTAGTTTTGTCAATGGTGTCAAAGTGATCTTGATTGATCTGAGATGTCTTGCATTGCGACCAGTCACTTTCTTCATAGGATTAATGAGACCTCTCCAGTTTGTTCAATACATGTGTCAATTAGAGACTTACAATGGTATTATTGAAGCTCTCTACATCACAGTGTACTTTACCCTATTACATTTAGCCCTATGAGCATAAATTCGATATCTTTCTGTGGAATAAGACAAAACAAAAATAAGACTCGTTTTACATTATAACTTCATTCTAATAATTTGCTTAATTTTTTGCTTGCATTTTATAGATCTGTTGCAGAAATTATGTTGTGCACTGCTTTCAGAAACGGACTGAGTTATGCGTGAACATGCAAAAGTTCAAAATCCATAAGTAACAAGTACATTACAGCCGTCCGCGCATAATACGTCTCCTTCAGAGTACTAAGTGATTTCCATACTGGCCCACCTTAAAAAACGGATGTGATATGTCATTGTTTAGAAAGTACATCCGTAATTGCTGACATAGTGAAATGTAAAATACTGCCAGGAATTAGGGGGGTGGGGGACATATAAATTAATTAATTCCACTGGCACATTATTTATAACTTAATATGATATAGTGGCGCATTTTAGAATAACCCTGTATATGCACAATTTAGAGATACGAAAAGACAGATGACTAATTATGCATAAAAAAGGCCTTTTGGTGATCGAGGCATGTAAAATAAATTACAGGCTGAGCTTCTATATAAATTACCAAACGTGATTTTAAACATTGTTTGGAGAATTGCCATGGTGACCAAAGCTTGTCTCATATCTCTTTCTCTGCGAATAGCTCATTACATGACACAACAATCCTTTTTCAAAGTGCTGAGTGCCAGATTAATATATATTAGGGATTGGTGAGGCAGCCCTCATTGTGTTAAGAAGAATAGAGCAAACTTCTCCCAGACATTTACATGTGCATTCAAATTGGGTGTCATTACAGAGAGCAACAGCTTAACAAATGCTAGACATCTCAGACTTTTTCTTTTCTAGTAGACATGTACAGGCAAACCTAATGAGAAAAAAATAACAGAAGAACTGCAATGATACAAAAGTGTAAATAGGGTAAACTTAATATCTGTGTGCTATTAATGCCACAAATGGCAAATACAACATGTGAGATGGTATAGAGGCTCGAAGACACAAAAGCATCAAAAAGGGGTTATTCACCACTAATCAATAGCATACTGTACAGTATGTGGCCAAATATAGTCACATTATAGAGACTTTGAAAGCGTGTATGTGTAGAAAACAAAGAGGGAATGTGTATATATGTAAATGTGTTTGAGTTGTGTGTTTTGTATTAATTCTCAGTATGTATGCATGTATGTGTGTGTGTGTGTGTGTTTGAGGGCTGTGTGTCCTGCAATGCCTGTTCGTGATTGAAAGATTGCTTGGGCTCAGGCTTAGGGGGATTTAAGCTTCTTGAGATCCGTTCTTAAAATGCTGGCAGTTTCTCTTTGTATATCTCTTTCCTTTTCTCTTCTCTAGCTGCAGCTTATGTGTACTTTAATCTCAAGTACAAGAAGTGGCTTTGGTAGGAAAGCAAATGCCTTTCAAAAGAATGACTCAAAAAGAGAAGGAAAAAGAACACTGTCAGCTTTGGCAGATTTAACTGTAATTTTAACATGATACACACATCACAATTTTCATTATATTTAATATGCTTTTGTTTGTATCAATGTTATTTTCGTGTGGATAGGATTAGCTTTGTTTTAAAAGTACACTTACAAAATACATACAGAATTTATAAATGTAATTTTTTAGTGGTTAAAATATTTATACATTTACATTTTATCTAGCATTAAAACACTTTATTACTTTTATTAAATATTGCTTCATTTTATTCTCCAAGCACAAGTATTTTTATAAGATTCAACAGTAGGTTTCAATCTCAGTATGATGTAATTTAAGGGCCCTTAATGCACCATTCTTAAAGTCTTTCTAACTTCTGCACACATTATGAGTTCAGTGTATGTCTTGTCTTCTCTAAACAGCAGCTATCTGTTCCTAGCAGTGTCATGTGTCTTCAGTGCCCTCTGCAGGCAGAGAAGGCGAGTTGGATCAGGGAGTTATAACCCCTGATACTCAACAATAAAGCATTGACTTCCCTAAAAACCAATAAAAAAAGATATATATATAACAATATAACTAATTTAAAACAAAAAGTGAATAAAGCCAAACATTATAATGTCAAGCTTGCAGTAAGAAAAAAATAATAGAAACAAACTACTCTATTCCACGATTTGGTGTGGTCATCTTATGTTTTTAGAGAACTAATGAGACAACAACAGGTTCTGTTCACCGTTCACCTCCTGCTGCCCCCACCCTTGCTACTGAACCATCTAACAACACATTATCAGCAGTAAACCCAGTGACCCCAGCATTCTGACAAGTGACTCTGAATCTCACAAGCTTGTTGGTGACTCCTCTAAGCATACCGCACCGGCTCCTAAAGCCTGTTGTTTTTACTCCTCCTTTCTGCAGGGCTTGATCTGGATTTCTGTATTCTCATAATAGCCTTGACCTTCACCTGTGATTCTCTTTAAGCAACTGTGTGCTGCCATTGAAAGAGCCGATAATGGCAGTGTAAACAACAGCGACACTCTGACATTAGGTCACAGATAACTTAACCCCACCGTCTGACCCTGCAGCTTCACAAATGACCCGAGTCACAGAGTCTAAAATCCAGAATTACGCACAAAGCTTTTTTGAAAAGGTACACAATTTTCAATGAAAAATATTTTTGTAATTATTGACTTAAAAGAACGATATAGTAGTGATGTACATTCCTGAGCCATGTGATGGAGGGCGGCGTATCTATATGGCTCTATGAAAAAAGCACGGCTGCTGACTACCACATAATGAACAGGAACAGCTCTGTTTGTTATTGAAGACTCTAATATGGTGGATAGAAGTTTGTCAAATGTGGGCTTGAGAAGGTCAAAGAGGTCATTCGCACCGGATTCACACCTCTCCTCTGGCACATCACTCAAAACAGATTGGGATGCCAATCATGCGCACAGCTGGCGTCATTGTGTTACTGCAGGGTGACATATCTCTCTTCCACACTCACTCTCACACACATGCTTCGCTACTCAAGTTGCCATAGTAACTAATATCCAAGTCTAGTTTTACTCCTGTCCTGTCATCGTGTGAGCTATCACTTGTTGAGTCTGCTGATTGTTTGACTTTGGCAAACACTATTAAGCATCAGTGTTATCACGTTTGTTCAGTTCATTTAAGATGATGTGAATGAGTAGTAATTGCCATGTAATGGAAAACAGCTGGATTTTCTTATATATACAGTGTAGACAGACAAACAAAAGACAAACTACTGCACATCAAGCCTTCATTTAAATTCCAGTACCTTACGTTAGCACATCTGAAGTGAACCGTCACTTTAAGAGGTGGTGAAGGGAGAATCACAAAGTAGCATTGAATCAGATGAAGCAGATGTTGTCACTTTTAATGACATCATAGATTACCCCAGAGGTGGTTTCAGAGGCTAGGCGAAATCTCCATTATCAAATATCTTTCAGTGCAATGGCCTTCACTATCCTTTGCTCTGTTGTTTTCTCTATTCTTTCTATGAAAGACTCTGGCCCTTTTACTTCCCAGAAACCTGCATACCAGCTCTAATGACATTACTGTGCGTTCAGACCGGAGTGGACGTCGCTGATGTGTCATTAATAAGAATTTCCCCATCTATTATACTTGCTCCATTAGGCACAATTTTGCATACATCTACTCATCCCATTCAAACCAGCCTGATAACACCAATAGTGATGTAATTCTTTGTTAGGTGCTTTGTCCAGTTTCTGAGATCCATCCTTTAACATGGGTCCATTCACTTGGTCTGCTGGTCTATTAGACAGTATCGCGAAAGTGAAAATTACTGTACAGAAAGAATTAAAAATTAGTAATTAAATTTCTCATTCAGAATGAAAAACTGCATACAGATGGAATTTGCTTTAATCATTTGTAAAATAATCACATATGTTATTAATTAGAGAAACATTTCCGTTTAATTTATTCATTAGTAAATTGTTTTCAAGGTCAAGTTGACTCGCAGTTATTGGGGACTAACATAGCTTGGAATGTCACAACTGGCCAATCAGAATCAAGTATTTTAAGGCACCGTGCAATAATTACTTGGATATTTCCATATCCAGACCATTATATGTGGAAATATATCAGGGTCAAAGCCTTATCTTATTTTCACTGGTATCTGACAGGAGCTGCCAGCGTCCCTGTTGCCCTGCAGGGCCCACAGCTACCCAAGCAAAACAAGACCCACTGACCTCTCTTCATGATCTTTGTCACTGACAACTCAGGGATGTGGTTTTTAAAGACATTGATTGTAATTGGTTCGTCTGATGTATGTGCAATCAGAGTCCCAGGAGCTGCGTCAAGCCCACAGTCCACATATTTCTGAACTTATACCAACATGCATACACACACCACTAAGATCACCAAACGGATACACGCACACAAACTCGCACGTCATCTTGCTTTGATCCAGCTCGTCTGGCTTGAGCGAGTCAGGTGGAAATAACCTGGCTCGGGTGTGGCACACGTGGGTCTCTCTCTCCTAAGCTATGCATGTAACTCAACAGGAATGTCTCCCCCCCTCCGTGTTGCATTTCCTGTGTGAGTTCCTACCGTTCGCAGTCTAATATCCTGTCCCGGATTAGACCGTCAGATCACACCAGAAGCGAGAGGTGTGAGATTGTTTGCCAACGCCACTGTCTGTAAATCACAGCTCGCCAACTTAAAAATGCGATCACTGTCTTAAAGTACAAGACTGTTTGAGATTACAACATCCTGAACAAGAGCAGTTGATTGTCTTTTAGTCTTGGAGCTTAGGAGTAAAGACGATGTGGTGTTGAAAAGTAAATGAAGAAACCTGCTGACAGGTAGATTTAGAAGATTTCGATAGTGTAGCCTGCCTCTATTAAGATAAAATGCAAAAGTGCTCTTATAGTTTTACAAAGTAAGTGTAGGGTTTAGGGCTCATCACATTTGACTACATCCATCCTCAAGGCCAGAAGCCGATTCTATCGTCTATCCCAACTTACCCTTCAAACAACCCCTGCCCTATCCTGTTCGGCTGTCCCAAGGGTTAATTCCTTGTCCTGGAGCTAAAACAACAGGATCACAGCCATGGTGCTAATACTCAATAGACACTGACCTACTTTGCAGGATTTGTGTTGGGAGAAAATCCCTGATCCACTGCCCTAATGCCAGCGATGAAAGTGATCTAATGGTCCTAACTGCTCTGTTTAATCTGAAATCATGCTCGTGAAATTAATTTCCCATTATGGGAATGTGGCTCTGCCGATGGAATTAGGAGACCCGTGCTCTCTCTCTCTTATTTTCTCTATTCTGATGACCTCCGCATGCAAACGTGCATGCTCAAACCATCTGGCATTCACGTCCCTTATTTGTTTGTTTGTTCATGTGCACTGATCTCTCGTGACTTTTGACCACTAATTTGACTTTGTCACCATTCGCCTACAGTTCAACGTGTATTATATTATTTATATGTCAATTTCTACACAAGTTACATTATTTAATGCTATACAACATTTTTCTGAAAAAATAAATGTTCTTTAAACAAATTAATTCTGAAAAAAAGATGAATTCTGCTCCGTTCACTGTGTGTACAACACACAAGCAGACATCAGCAAACAGGCTCATACCTGTGCGATCAGTTAATGATAAATATTGTTAAAGAAATCAGATTTGACTTTAATTTAAACAGTCAAATTCCACAATTACTTATTGCATTTTATTGCCACCAGAGGGCACTTCTTTCCCCTCAAACAGGAGACCAGTCACAAAGACACTCATCATGGCCAAAAACCCAGTAAAGCTAGCTGATATGTAAAATTCTTTTAGCATAAAAAGACACTTTTAATTACAATGTCCATATTACAGATTTAAATAAATACAATGGCAAAAACAACTACTGTATCATATAAAATTGTACATATTTTTCAAATACATGCTAATCATTTTGATCACTCAGTACTATCCCTCAATAAATACAATAGAAATAATAAATGCCTCAAAAACATCAACCATAACTGTTACCATTTAGTCTTAGATGTTAAGCATTGTACTAAATTTAACAACATCCAGACATCAAAATCTCAGTCTTCCCATGTTCCTTCATGGGAAACTATTTAGCTTTGAATACTAGAGAAGCAGATACCTGTGTTCCACATGCACAAAACAGTATGTGGTTTCTTGATCAACAGATGCCACAATCTGCACTGCCAGCATGCACGACCATGCCAGCCCCTCTCTCTCTCCCTGTTACTACATGTTTTCCTATCAATCCATCAGAGTAATTTTGTATATGAAAGGCGAGAATTCAAATGGCTGAATAAGCAAAAAAGGGGAAAAAATCCTTATGAACGAGAGTCTTTGAGTGCGTATCTAATAATGCCAAGCTGACATGCAATACATCATATTACCCATTAGCAGTTACCGGGTAAAAGAGGAAACAAAATCTGCAGGCTGTTGACAGATCAAAAGAGCCATTTGCATCGCCTTGTGGTCTTTTCCATTCAATTTCACCAGGATCAGCCATCAGAGCAACAAATACTTCATAATGCTGTGCACAGGAAAAAAAAAAATTACATATACACTGGCTCGTTTTTCCACCTGTGGCTTATTGGGTGAGGTAGCTGAAGCATGCAGTTGTAAAGCAAACAGGCTGAATGTGACCAAAATGACAAAGATGGAAAACGTAGATGGAGAAGAGCCTTTGTATCCGTGTTACAATAACATTTCTAGAGCAACATTAACGTTCTGGTAAAGATGTTTTAAAGTAAATAAAATTTTCAATAACTCACAATATCAAAATTGTTTCAAATATAATTTACAAGACATCATAATACAATAAACGCTCTGTTACAATACATTTTGTAGTGCATTTAGATGTGCTTTAACTTTGAGATTTAAAGTGTTTACTTCATGTACTCTTTTCATAAAAAACATTAGCTAACAAAAGCACCATTTTACCAAATGCATACAGACATTCGACAGCTACAGATCATCTGCAGACGGAATAACCCATAATTCAGTAGGTCTAGAAATTAACATTATAAAAGACATCCAAATGCAGGATTTCATTAATAGGGTTTATTCTGCCATGAGTGAAATTTTTCCTCTAAATATTTCATTCATAACAGAGTCAGAAACATAGGCTCAAAGCTATTTTCCCGAGCCACGGCGTTAACAAATTCTGAAAATCCATAGTATGAACCACTAGACATTCCCACATAATAAAGAGCTACAGTCCAACATTGGCATGTCGCATCAAACTGAGTCATGCTAGCTTGAGAGATGTAGTATGAGATGTCTTACTCAAGAGTCAACAACCAGAACCGTATACGACAAAAAAAAATGACGGCAACATTAACTGCCGCTGAGATGACAAACACAAACATCCTCAACAGTCAGAATGTATATTAACACACTTGTATGCCAAAGTACAACAGCTGTTTTGATCCAGTCAAACAACAAATATGACTCTATTAGATCAATTCATTTGATACCGCTCTCTAAAAGCTGTGGGAATAGTCCAAATGCCCTATAGACACACACCGAACAGAACATCTTTTTGCATAGAACATGTCCTGGTTCAAAAGTTCAAGCCAGCCGCATCGGTGACTGTCAGAAAGTGCTCTCCGATCAGGCAGCTGTACACGCACTGTTAAAGATTCATAAAACCACAAATGTGCGAAACGTACGTGCGAGAAAGCCACGTGTATTCAAATAGCAAACAAAACAATGCAAAAAGAGTACATTTACAGTCAATAATTTCCTCCATCCAGTTAAAGGTGGTCTTTAGGACACCTCCAAGGACCTATACTTAAACCCTGTACATTTAGGTTAAAAGAGCAATGCCCTTAGAAACTTGGCACCATGAATTATTTGCAAGGGAAAAGGCATGATGCATCTTTTAACATGTGCAGTCACTTCAGTGCAAAAGTGCAAAGCCTACAAATGTCACGTCCTCTTAAGATCAAAAGTAATTGGTCAGGCTGCACAACAAGACACAAGGGTAACGAGGCAGTTTACCAGTGTAACAGACTCAAATGACATAGTGTGCCGTACAGCAATGAGCTAATAGACCCTAGACAAGCGAGGAGACGGGCAGATCTGTCTCATGTCTCCTTAAGTATATTTGCTGTATTGTATGATAAACATACATTTTTGTTTTTCATGATCTGTTTTTCATGAGTCTATCAAACAATATATGGAAAAGTAAAATATCAGTTGTTTTGAGAAAACAGATTTCAAACAGATAATTTGTCACCGTCAAAACATTGTTAAAATTCCATTCTTGCAAATGATTCATTTAAAAAGTATAATTTTCTTCTGAAAACACCTAAAAATAGTAATAATTAAACTTTTTGGTCCAGTTAAAAGCTCTAAAGAAGTGACAAAGCCCCACCCCTTACAGGGAAAGTTCACCCAAAAATGAAAATTATTCCATCATTTATTTACCCCCATGTCATTCCAAACCTGTATGACCTTTTTTCCACAGAACACAAAAGATATTTTAACACTGGTAACCAAACAACATTGATTTTCATTGTATGGACATAAAACCACACACTTTTTATTAAATGTCCCTACACTACACTAGCACATTTTTAATGATTTATAGCGGTAACACAGCTATATGAGAAATAAAAGGAAGTCAAAGAAACAAAGGTGTTGTCAGTTGTGTAAGTCAGTGTTGTAGGTCAGGCCACGGTGCATCTGAAGACCACAAAGCATGCAAGGTAGATGAGGCGAGTGAGCGAGGCTGTCTGGTAAAAAGAAAGACAAGGAGGGGTTTGGGAGAGAAGGGGTCAGTGGGTGTCAGTGGAGGAAACGTGATGTCTTTCTCCATCCTGGAAGGAGGTTATCTAGTGAGGAGCAGGTGTTGGCCTCTCGGTGTCCATAGCCAACAGCGCTTCACACTGCCCCAAGACCCCAGCTGTCATTTCTGACAAGCAGCATCTCCACACACTTCTCACTTGGCAACAGAACTCAGTCCAAGAGGGTTTATTACGATTGGCCATGAACACTGTATTTTTCTAATAGAACAGTTGCTAGACACATTCACATGGTAATTACGATAGAAAAAAAAAGTCAGGAGGCAGGTAATAGTTACAAAATCATAAACAAATGAGTGTACAAACTGTGCAGAATTGTCCATTTTTAAGCAGAAAAAGGACGCATACAAAAATTTTCGATTTATTTTAATCGTCACTAATTTATTTGCTAAAGCAAGTCTCCATCTGCAAAATGTAACCAATGAACAAAAACACAAAACAAATGTGCCTTTTAGAAAAATGTCATTAATTTAGTCTTGCATAGAAATAATACATAGGTGTAAATGTACTTATGTGTACAGTATTATTATATTAAAAATAACTTCCATCTACAATACCCACAGCCCAAACTTACATTTAAATTCATACCAAAAAAGTTACATGCCTCTTTTACATTTATGGTGAAGTCAGGTTATTTTGGTTAATATCCTGTTCAGAGCGCATCGTCACAGCAGTATAACTGAGCTGTTTTTTTTCTGACGCACAACCGAGAGCAGAGGGAGCAAAAATAGTATGACTGAGGTCAGACAACTCCTGTCACAGACACATTAAGCAATGTGGGGCAAGCTGTGCTGGAAAAACATCTCTTCTCAAAAGACGACTAAAAAAAAAAAAAAGAACAATCTTTTGCTTATTTTGTGATTCTGTATAAACAAAAGCCAGGGAGTCAGTTTTTCTTACGCAAATACTGTGGCAACCAGTAGCTCCCCTGGTCACCTTTCAGTGAGGTTATTGAAACAACACAAGTAGCACACTTCTTTCAGAATAATCGTTTGTGTAAGGGTATGCGTTCGTGTAAAAACTGTAACTGCAGTGCGTGTGAGGCATAAGCACAAGCAGGGCAGCTGTCAGGGTCCTGTCAGGACAGAAGTGGGTTACAGAAGCCTACATGACCCAGACATGCTAGTCACCCTCAGGGTCAGGGGCCAGTCAGGCATGCCAAGCCCTCTCCATCCTCATTCCACCCAACCACTGAAGGGAAAACGGGATTTGTGGAGGGATTTAAAAAGACCCAAAGGGCCAATATTACACACTGAGGAAGGATGTGCACGCATATAGCAATTGGGTGACTTTTAATCTCACTATATATTAACTAAAATCAACCAATTTGCTTTTTGATCTTATTGTTCTTGATTCAGTAGTGCTCATTATTTCATCCAAAAGTAAAACAAAATTAAATTTCCACTGACATCATCGTGACAGCATGGGCAGAGGTCAATAGCCAAACTAATGTTTAAAACCTCAAATCCATCTGTCTGCTGAGAGTCATAAAACCATAGCAAAAAAGATGAAAAAGGTTTGTGAAATCAAAACTCTTAGATTTTAAAAATGCTTATGCTTTGTTACACTAATACGCCAGCTGTAGCTGGTTTTAATAAAACCTCCTAGTAAATTTTTGGTTTGGTCAAATGAACTACAGTTAGCTTAAAGATCTGTTAATGGCAAGGTCACAAGGCAAACTAACAGCCAACATGTGAATTTTGCTGCCGATTGCCAATCGCTCTGTTCTGATCCATAACAGCTCAGTCCAAATGCCCTATAGCACTGTGAATAACTCTGTTAATTACTGTGCTCACTGTTCAATTAACTATGCAATGGAGATCCCTCCCAGAGCCAGTACTGATAACAACTCTCACTCATTTGGAATTTATAGAAATTCATTAAAAATGTCGACACCTGAGCAGATTTCCAATGAAGCCCCAGGGATAAACTCATTTCCTCTTCTGTTTTTTCCCCAATTTTCTTTTTTCCCCTCAAAGCCAGCAGTTACATTTTAATGCTTTCACACAGGAGTGCACATGGAAACTTAAAAAGGGAATAATAGATCTCACTTTTATTTTACTGGTACGCCAGGATGTTCCCTGTCACTGTACCATTGCAGTCTCTCATTTGAGGCAACAAAATCAAGTAACGAAGGGTTGTTGTTGAGGATGGTTTTTGACAAACCAAATTTGTCCTCTAGTGAAACTTCAATTATTATCCTCTAAGATGTTCCAAAATCTTTTGTGCAAAATTTTGATGGCCAGATTCATTGATGCAATAACAGGAATTCCTGTGTACTCTTTGTGGCGTTTTTATGTTTCCATGGACACGGAGGACAGACTGTTAAAAAGCAATTATTGGCAAGGCAGAGAAGAATTCACCTCTTTGTCAGGATTTCATAACAGCTGCAATAACACTGGCCTCCACGCTAATGTGAAACTCCTGAATGAATCTGCTTCATATGATGGCACACGTATCCGCTCTGCCTCTCTGAGAACAATATATGTTCTCAGGTGCCAAATCATATGCAATATTTTTTGCATTACAATGTACTTTCTTTGCACAAATATTATTCTAATGTTATAAAAATGCAGGCATGAGTTTTTTGCTTTTCAATTTTTTTTTTTGCCAGACATTATTTGATGCACAAAATACAGTATGACCAATCAGACAAGACAACAGCTTGAGGTATATCCTTACTGATCCCATCAAATCAAATATGTATTTAAACTGAAATAAAATGAGGAAGTAATCTCTGCTCTCCCTCAGGAAACTAATCCCACCACCCACCCCTCCAAAAAATTCTCTGATTGTACCTTTTTTTGGGGGGTGAGCTGAGGTTCTGCGTACTGATAGAGCGGTAGATTGGGTTTACACAATTCCCTTCCTCCAGCCCCTTTAAGACCACACCTGAACGCCGTAAACCCTACCTGAGAGTGACAGTCGCATTAAAATGCCATTAAAGTGTGAAATAGGAACATGGCATGAAGGAAGGTTTAACCCTGAGCTGCATCTGAGTCCCTTGGCTTATACAGATGAGAACATTAGGTTTGCTGTTGCGCCTTTCTTCCTCTTTTACTTTTCACAGGTTTTCTTTGTTCTATTTGCACAAGGCCGTTGCAAAGAATGAGTGCGTTCGGGGCGGGCCGTGTGGGGGCCGATGAAAGAACGGCGAGGTTAGGGTGCGAGTGCATTAAACGGGCATGTCTACCTCTATTCTCCAATCACTCTATTTACTATATGTCTTTTAGCAACTTCACCTCTCACTCCGCACGTGCATGTTTAAGCAACAGGGGATGACATCCACGTGCACCTGAGGCTCGCTGTAAAAACAAACCGCAGACATACGTGCCAGCATTTACAAAAGAGCCTGAACAAAGACGTTGATTTTTAGGATGGTTCTCCGATCACTGTAACAACAATAGTCACGGACACAACAATAAAATGACCTGCGTTCAGCCTGTCATATCAGCCTCCAACGATCATTCATTCATACTTTGATTTGATTTGTCGAGTGCACTAAATGGCTAAAAACACTGTTGGTTTTGCTATAGGGTCTCAAGCTGTGTTCTTTCAAGGGAAAGGCACACTGATCTGAAGTTAGACCCTGGCTTGTGTCAGGTCAATAAGACCGATCGCATTAAAACTGATGAGACTATACTAACACAGGTTAGGGCTTACTGAGCGCTTGCTGCTTGGATGGACTAAATCAATCAATACAGCTACACAAATACAAAAAAACAAACAAGCCAGAATATTATCCATGATAAAATCTGCAAAAGTAAAGTGTACACATTGTAATTTTACACTAACCATGTAATCATTTAAAAAAAAAAACAGCTTTTCAAATTTTTAATAACATTTTTGATATCTCTTCAGTGATGCAAAATGTAAAAATCAGAGTCTTCAAGCAAATCCAGTTGAATCCACAGCACTAAAACATTTCATTTTGGTCCGGGATAACTTAAGATAAAAACTTTCCTGACGCTTTCTCTTAAACAATCCACATTAAAGTGGAGTGAAAGCTAATATCAAACCGTTTAAACACCCCCTTCCCAACTCGACCGTCCAACTACAAAACTCAACTGTGTGTGTGCAAGTGTGTCTATGGGGGGGTATAAGAATTCTTTCCTAATTAATTCCTCTGCCCTATGTAACCCTCACACTATTCGTAATCCAGAAGGGAACATCTTTATTGATCTTGGGAACGCTTGAGTAGACTCCCAATGCTTATCTCAGCATAAAAAGCATCTCTTGTGACGAGCCACGATTTAATTAGATGACAATCACTGTTAACAATGCACTGCCGACATCACAAAATTTGCACACTGGCGCTGGCAGTGATAAATTTCAGCTGCTCGGACAGGGACAATTCACATCCTTGAATTAACTCTTTCTACAGTATAGGAGCAAGAATTTCAAAAAAGTGCTGCAGATATTGTTACACGCAATCATGTTCCATACAGGATCTGTCAAAGCACTGCTGGAGCTCCCATTAAAGTTTGCATAGCTGTAGATAGCAGTCTAAAGCCTGTTGTTTTTTATTACTGCAGGCTTAAAATAATACTGTTGGTGGACGATGATATTTGTCTGCTGTGTCATACAAAAACTGGCAATTTATTGATGGTCTCTGCAATTTATTAATACTTCCACAAGAGGGCAGTAGACATAATTTTCTGCAATATGAAAGATATCTTATGCATTTTTAAAAAATACATAAACTTTTGTGTGAACATAGACTTTTTCATATATATTTAGATGTCGTAAACATACTGCACTTTATTTACTAAAATTGTTCCACTTGAGCTTATAGAGATCAAACTCTATAAGATAACACCAAGAATAAATATTTAGCTTTAACACATTCCAGAAACACAAAATATTTTTATCAACTAACAACTATTTTAAACTGCAATAATAACAATAATAATAATAATAATAATAATTAAAGTGTTTAAATATTCACTTTTTAAAACACAATAGTCCATTACAAGCACGCTTACTAAATAGAATACATTATGATATCAATAGTTGATGATATAACAACAGAGGATGATCTGCTAGACTGTGATCACCTTGGCTGTCATAAAAATCTCCCAACACTTCACGTTCATAAGCCCAGGCACTTGTGCACACACATAGGACATTTTGGCCAAATCTTTCTCTCATAAGTGTCATCAGTGACTCATATTCAGACCACACATTACAAATTCTCAGTCTCCCATGGCCTGGCACTAACACGCCATCATCTTAAAAACAAAAACAAAAAAATTGTCAAGCCACGGTACAGTATTTTTTTGGAAAGAGGGCATAGGTAAAGGTCAGGGGCTAATGGCAATGAGGGATTTGTCAGTCATCCTAACATTTAATAATCCCTGGCTCTCCATTTTCTGCTGTTTGTTTATATTAACCTCTGGCTGAACCCACTTTAGAGGCAGCCTCTGTGCCAGAAAGTTCACTGAACATTCAGCATGGAAGCGGAGAACATGTCATCTCGAATCTATTAGCCCACAGGGGAGATTGCAGCACGCATACACACGCACCCCTCACACACACTCTAGGTAAGTTGCAAACATTCACATTTTCTGTACTGATGGCGCCTGTAACTGAGATTATTGCATGCAATGACCTGATTCTGACCTCCCTCTTTTGCTCATGCCGAATAATCCTATCAAACAACGCAGTACATCTCACTGTTACTGCCTTCTACCAGGTTCTGTACAGCTCTCCTGTGCCACCAACACAGATGGGCTTAACAGTTATAGTCTTTATAGTCTTCATTAATTGATATGATCTTATAAGTCGAGAACGCTTTTTGATTCAGATTTTTGATCTGATTCAGATACAGGATCAGTAACATCAACAAATTAATCTTTTCCTCTGTATTATAGGACGTTTGTAACACAGTCACCTTCATTATTCCACACTACATTGCACATGTAAAGGTACTGTATACTGGTCACTGTAAATTAAACAACTACAAACAACTGAGAACATACTGTATGCCTGCATGTATATTATACTGAGGACATAATGCAGAAGATACAGTGTTGTTTGCATACTCACCATAGGGTGGTGACAAAGAGACGACGAGTTTTGAAGTCAAGTGAACATCTTGTATTAAATTATCCTCTGGGTGAGCTCACAAATCCATATAATCCATATGCTATGATATAATAATCCATATGGTGGTTAAAAACATCATCCTGTCAATATAAAGAACGAAGTTATTTTGTGTTTGGCATGCATGTCCACCTGTTCACGTCTACGTTTGTTTGTTTGTTATTAATGTTGTCAAGTATTTTACTTTCCACCAGGACTCTTTATTTGTAATGAAAGCCTATTCAACAGGTGGTGGTCATCGATGAGTTAAAACTATCGATTGTGTCCACAATTTAACTATACTGAAATAAGAACAAAATAAAATATCAATAAATTAAACACGTGTTTTGATATTGCACAGGTGAAACCATAACTAACTTGCATCGGTTCTTTAGATGTGGGGTTTCGGCCTTTCAATTGACCACAACAATGTTCCAGTTTCAAATAAAAACTTAGTAAACAAGCTGACTTCAAGAACGCGCGCGCGCGCCCGCTTATGACTGCACGAGTGCACGTGACTCGCACAGATTGCGGTAAAATCGCAGCATAGACATAAATTACTGTGGCTCATTTACAACAGCGTTTACGGTTGTGTATGTGTACGGTTGATTCAAGAACTGTGTCGACTAACTGCACTTGATTCAATCGGAACATGAGAACTGTCCGTTGCAAAGGAACGTCCAAAACAGATATCGCCACTTCGAAGATCATACTAACTCCCAGATCGGAAAGACATGTAAATGTAACCTGTGAATGAACGTTGACCCGAACTGCTCTAACCGATTTAGTCCGATTTGGTGAGTTGGTTTAACTGATTCACTGAAAAGAGCCGATTCAAACGAATCGTTGATGAAACGAAAAGACTGCGCACGCGCACGGTCCTTCTGCGTCATGCGGAATTCATCGCGTCTGTTTAGTTTGGTGTACACAGTATCACACCAATTGTTGTGTTGTTTTAAATAAATGTATTTACTATTTTTCGATAAACAACAGCAAATTATGAAAAAACAACAAAGAGGTAATTATGTCCATCGCGTTTAATTTCTCTGTTTACAGTAGTTTACAGTTAAGTAGTACAGTAGGTTACAGGTAAGAATTTCATATAAGAATTATGAACACTTCTGTGAAATGCACTTTACCAAGATAACACGCAATAAATCAAGAACCAGGTAATTTGTGAACTAATTAGATCTCTGTAATGAAATGAGTTAAACAATCTGTTTAATTCATTAGCAATAACTTTCATGACTTTTATTTTTGATGCTTTTGTGTCCTTTTAGAAGTCCCCACTTATTTTAACTGTCTAAAAAGAAGCTGGTGTGTAATTGACAGTGATCCAACAAACGCTTTAGCATTTGTTACAGTTTGCTTGAGTTGGTTTCAGTTTAAGCTTGTTTGATACAATCATAAGCATTGTTGTTCTGCATATCATATCTTGCAGTATTCAGCAAGTTATCACATATTGCATTTTTAGCATGTTTTTTTTTTGAAAACAAAGATTTTTATTGCCATTAGACATCATTATCCAGACTGAATAATGGATAATCCAGACATTCAGTTACCTGACAGTCTTCAGTGTCACAAACCTGCGAGAAGTTGATTGGATCTTTACAGTACTTCAGGTCCCATTGCTCTGATTGTCTGCATAGTCCAAAAAGTTTATTGCAAAGGTGAAAAAGACATAAGGATGTAATCTCATGAATTTGACACATTAGCTTTCTGGCTGTGTCAGTGTGACTTCAAGGTACGCTTGTGGTTCCTTAAAAGCTTTCCTTAGGTATGTTGTCCTAATGTAGTTCTGTGTTAAGCCATATGAATATGAATGAGCAAAAAACACTTTTCTCACTGACTGCTTTATTTTACCTCTTGACAATAATCACCAATTGATATTGTATTTTTTTGCATTGCTGGAGAATTGTGTTTTTTGTCATTTTGTAATTCATAATTACCATTTATTGTGTACATTTCCTATGATGAATTGCTTTATTGTGTTCTTCACCATTGTAAGTCACTTTGGATAAAAGTCTCTGCTAAATGTAAATGCACACAATAATGTTTTTACACTGCATAATTGAACAAAAGACAGCTTGATTAAAAATTATGCACAATAAAAATGTTCAATATTATGTACCCTGATTTTACTTTCATTTGATCGCTTTCATTTGATCATGTTCTGACACTTTTGTCTCTTTAGTAACCAAGCAATGGTAACATATGGTAAAATTCTGGATCTTTATTAGCAGAAACAAATGTTAGTGTTTTGGAAATACTGTATCACTACAAATGAGGGATGTTGTGTGTTGTATAACTTGCATCAATTAATTTTTTTCTTTTTCCAAAATGTAAACATGAAGTTTCTATTAGTAACTGGTACCATTCTGTTCAGTGATCCTAAAAGTCACAGGTTTGACATAAACAACCGTCCCAGTGTGTCTATATGTAGGAGCTCCCCAGAGCTGAAGGTACAAGGTGTCGGGATCCACTTGTGGGTCACACAGTGGGATAAGGTGGGTCGTGCAAAGTTATTTGACTGTTATTTAACAAAATGTATACCATTCACACTATGATGAATCCTCTCAGACATTATGCAAACAGTGCATGTGACATATGTAAACTTTAAAAACTAGAAATACCCTCATAACAAAAAAGCAAGCAACAACTTGATTTTCATTAAAGTAACAATGTAACATTATTACTTACCTTTATCAGGGGTAATGCAGTATGAAGCATGAAAGTAATGTTTTGAAGTGTCATTGCTGTAATAGCTCCTCCCTGTTATGCTGATGTTGTGACAGGGGAAAGGTTTGAAGAGCACCTCCACTCATCGGCTGTTGGGTTTATCAGCTTACATTCAGCGGGTCTTGATCCTCCTCCCTTTACACAGAGGTCAGATGCTCTACATGCATCTCTTTCTCCTGTTACACAATTGTTTCTCATATATGTTGTGTCATGATGTGTTTTACACATTGCAGGTTGACCACACACAATATGTGAAGGATTTTGAGAAGTAATTTTAATGCAGTTTTGAAAAGAACAGTCAAACACCTTGTACCTTATATTTGCATTTATTAGGAACACCATGTGTTATGGAAGTTTTATAAACCAGGTTTGCAACTTATTCTGGCTGTGTCACTTAGACGGCAAGGTCCATCTGATTGACATTGGGTTAACCACAGTTCATTTTGTTTTTGGTTGCCACAATGGTTTTTCTCCAATCTAAAGGAACCTCTATGTTATATTAGTCAGATGTTTTTTTCTGACTAAGTGGATGGTTATGGGCCAGAGTTAACCGCAGTGGGGATGATGGTCTTCATGGTGTTTGTCAAAAGGCAGGCTGTGCGAGAAGACACCTGTGTCTAGCAGGCTAATTATTGTAATTTGTAAAGATAATAGTATTTAAATGGTGTTTAATTACTGCTGCAGCTAATTGCCCTGATACTGTGCTGCTTGGGTCCAAACTGAGATATCATAAGCACAGGTGCTAGTATCTTTTACTGAAATTTATCCTATTTTATAATGCAAAAGATTTATTTGAGGATTTAAATATTTACTTATTTAAAGGTTTATTCACTGGAAACCCCAATCCTGTTGGGTCTAGCTGAATTTGTACTTGTTTTCAAAACATTAACTATAATAATCAAAAACATTACCAATAAAAAGCACAAAACTACAGAGCTTTTGGGGTTTCATTGTAAATGAGTGTGCCACTTATATCACAAAAATTTTTACTGTAACTTCTACTTCATAGAGCTTTACAGTTACAAGTCTTACTCTTTACAATGTTCCCTGTCAACTTGCCATATTATGGGTTTTTCTTTTCCCTTACAGTATACTGTATACTAATGCTGGGTTATGTTTAACCTGTCAAACCCAAAGGGACAAACCCAACTGTTGGGTTAAGGTAACATTGAAAATGTCTATATTTGATGTAATCTTGGTTTGAAATGTTTGGCTAAAACACCCTGTTATAGGTTATTTTACAGTATAACCCAATGCTTGGGTTTGTCCCCTTTCGACCAAATCATAGGTTGAAAATAACCCAGCATTTTTATAGGAGTTTATAGGTGAAGTTCACAGCCATCTTTATACACTCATACTGATGTTTAAAAATACTCCAAAAATTATATTTAAAAAAAAAAAGTGTAAAAAAAATTCTGTGTAAATATCCAGAACAACACTTCAGTTAATAATTCAGGTTTATTAAACATAATCAACATTATCAAATTTTACAGTTACATTAGTACAGCATATAAGTTGACCACAACTTTGTATTATCAAATATCAAACTAACAGTTATCAAAGGTTACACCTAAAGTGTTACAGTCATAAATCCAGTCATTTTCTCAATAATTGTTATTTTAAGGCAAAATCAGCATAAACTGAACAACAGTATGTGTAACTAAAATACACCTCTCTTTAAACACACTAAATGTTAAACTGTGACTTTTTCTCTGTATACTGAAGCTAAACTAACATTAATAGGACATGACGGAGACCTACCTCAGAACAGTCTGTGTCTCTGTAGTCCCATAAAGTGTATTATTCGAGACCAGTGGAGTCGTCTGAACTCTGAGTGCCCTGAATCCAGAGACGTAACTCTGGTGAGATTTTATTTGAGTGTGAATGTGCAATATTTATAAGAAATGTGAATTATTTAGCACATGGCCATCACACAGCCAGCTGTTATTCTCTAAAATGCATCACTGAAAAAATAAGATGGGGGTAAAATGAAAGATGTTAACCTGCATGTTAATGTAGTATAAACCTTCTGGTGATACAGCAACATTAAATTCTCACTGTTCTGCAGGCAAGATATGCTATAAAGAAAGCAACATTCCTCACTCTATATTAAACATGTTAAATATAAGAATAAAATGTTTTATAAAATCATGAGAATATGCAGTTTGCCTTTTTGGTTAATTCAGTGGATCATTTAACATGATCTCACATCATAATTCTCTAAATAAATCAGACAGCTTCCCTCATCTACTGATATTTTGCATGCTTTACAGGGGGACAAGTCACATCAGATACAGCATGTATTTGTTTTAGGTAGAATGTAAATAGAGCATTCAATATATTGATAATTATTTGGTCAGTATTCTTTACCTTTGCAGTCCACTGAAGGTAGTTTTATTCAGTCCATGCATTGACACCTATGTCGTGCATACTGTACACTGTTTTGTATTGTGTGGTTCAAATGTTTTTGGGGTTTTTTTTAGATTGTGTACCACATTTGCTGAAGTTAATGTATGTGGCAGAAATTTGGTTAATTGTAATGCCTGATTCATCTGTTACAAAGCAATGAAAAACACATGCACTTTGTGCTTGGTGTATTATTGCAATATTCATTTCAGTGTTTTTTATTTTGGTACAAATAATTAGTATCTGAAACAAGATTTTAATCTTGAAGGAAGGTTGAGTAAATAATATCCTGTGGCAAAGAGCTCAATTTTCTGAATTATAAACCACAACTGTAGTGTAGTTTTCAACAATTCAAGCCTGCCACCTACTGCTCCAATTTAATTGATCAGAGCTGTTTGGGATTAAAACATTGCAGTATGCATATGATGTTTGTGAGATATGGTTTATTAAATACCATAATGTGAGGGCTACTCTAAAAAAAGGAATTTTGCTAAAGGTTTCTGCACACTTTGGCTAATTTAAAATGCATGTGTTCAAATGGGAATATGTAATGTTTTGGTTACTATGGGAAGTTACTACCTGTTAACACGTCGGAGAGGTTTCGTGATATCTTTTATAGGGGTGGGAGAAAAAATCGATGCATCGATGCATCGGGATTCTCTCTCTAACGATTCAGAATCGATTCTCAAAGATTCAGAATCGATTCTATGTCAGAACTTGTTCATCCTGAATATAACTTTGTTAAAATAAAAGCAATTCACGAGTTCGCCTTTACATATAATAAGCAAGCGTAATAGTTATGCGTATTTGGCGTGCTGTCCGGGGGAGGGCCCCAAGCTCGGCAGTTCTTCCCGAACGGAAGGTAACGTTGAGGCGTAGGGGTGGAGGAGGGATGCCGAAACGCTAGAGAGGACGAAGGTAAGGCTGCTCGATTATTTTATAGAGGTTCTCTCTTGCGCTGATAGGGCAGACGCTGTGATTACTAATGATGAATTGGCCGGTTCAATTATCTGTGAGTGCTCCTCCCGAAATTAGTTCATCAAACTTCACTAAAATTAAACTTCAAGATGGGAATACTGTCAAAGAGATTCTAACTATAAACAAAAAGCATAAAAACTAAAGCATAAAAATTATATGAAGAATCATTTTGGAATCGGATCATGAGTCCCAGAATCGGAATCAGATCGGATCGCGTAGTACCTAAAGATTCCCACCCCTAATCTTTTATAATAGAAAATATAATTGTTTTACTCTCAACTGTAAAGGAAACTTAATAATCTCTAACTTTCACCTCACTATAATGACTAACCTCCTGTGCCACCTTTATCTTCTTTATGCGGTAATTTCCTCTTCTTTATATTCATCATCGCCTTCATATTAATAATACCTACAGCCAAAGGTAGAAAGCATGAAGATCAGTAGTCCACAGTAGATCAATAGATTTAAAACACAACTCTTTATTCACCCATTAAGATTCATGAGGGTAGAGCTCTGTTTTTGATGTCTGCATATTCCTTCATTTAATATCCATAACTTAGCCCAGCTTAGTGCAGTAAGTATCAGACCATGTTACTAATAGGACAAACAAGAAAATTATTTGTCTGTCTGTCTATCAGTCTATAGAAACACAAAAGCTTTGCTCTTTGATCTACCATGTCTGGTCTCAAGTGCCATCACACACATACTAAAGAGCGTATTTCCACCGAGCAGCTTTTCAGCGTGGATGACATGTATGAAGTGGCCTCAGCTCATCACACACAAGGGCTTTAATCTTCCTTTTATTTACATCCCTGTAATTTGTTTTGTCCACTCTCAAGAATGATACGAAAAGCCTCCTGGCACCATTCACTGGCTTAGCAGGAGACAACAAAGCCATTCAGCTAAGTAAAGAGAGTAAACATCATATTGAGGCATTACAATGCTGATAACTGCTGGAAGCATCAGGTCTGTGATAGATAAGAAAATTAGCTGACTGTCAACTGTCAAACGGTGGTCTTAAACACACCTTCATTTCCAAAGCTTTGTTTGCCTGCAGGGGCTTAGAGAAAGCAAGAATCAAGGACGTAAGGTCAAAGCGTTGCAGTAGGAAATGTTGTGTGATGCCTGAATTACCCCTGTTCATCCATAAGGGGTTAAGTGAAACCACTGAAGGTTTATTCGCCTTCGTACCGCTCCCTGACACCATCAATAAAACGCAACAATGTGTCTTAAAACGTCGGCTCATAAAAGTTTTAGGAAACTCTGAGAGCTTAAGTGATCTTCCCCCAGCTCTGCATCAGTCGTGTAGCCTCCAGGATGTCTGCTTATATTAATTTCATGGAGTTTAAGAGGTCGGCTAACTCATTTGAACAGTCTTATTCATTTATAACCTCAGCAGCCCGCCGTTCTGCGCTGCTCAAAGCTACAAGGCTTCAGATGCTTAAATTTACATGAAATAGTATTTAGTTACTGTATTGTTGCACACAGAAATGAAGAGAAAGATATGTACTCTGATAATGCCAGTTACCAACATTTTAATGAAAACTATATAACTTCAAAATAATATGTGCATATGATTCCCCAAACATAGTTTTTAGAGAACAACAATAGCATTCCTCTGCACTTGAAATCCAACTCATCCCTGCTAACAAGATTAGGCTTCCTATAATTTATTATTTTTCCTGGAGCACTTTATCATTGATGTTATGAGGTATAAACATTTTCCAGTTAATGCAAGAGGGGTGCAATGATTGCTTTGGAAAGAAAAAAGGATTTTGCCTGGTCCCAAAGCTAATAACTTGACACACAAATAACCAGGAGATTTAGTCTGTGAATATGTGGTCCAAAAAGATCCAAAATGCAAGAAAAAGATACATTTATGAAAAAAAATACTAAAAAGCCAAAATCTATTGAAATTATATGGAGAGATTTACAATTCTTTTATCTTTGTTAAGTGTGGCCAATTAAAAATATAACTATACTTAACTTTATTTACACATTTAGAGATGTGATTATGATACAGTAAGATACAATAAAATCAAATTACAGCATACAACAAATGTAGATTTTGCAGAGTCATGAAAGTGTACTGTAGTATATATATCATGCCTGCGTGAGTGTGTGTAAGCATTTCTCATAGTGCACATGGAATCTCATTGTCTTGCAGGTTTTCTAGTGGGAGTTCACTTCCATCTATCTGAGACTTTATTTAGTCGTGTAGTTCTGTCTGGGTTTTCTCTGAACTGAAATCAGTCTGCTTCTATCCCAGGGGACGACAGTAATGTCACATACCAGTTTGGCTCTCATATTTCACAAACAGGACTCTACCTATTAAGGATGACTGCTTGCCATGGAAAAGGTGTGTCCTTCACATCTGCAACCTTCTCATATTTTCCTGCATAGACATGTATGATTGTTCACAAACACATCCACACACACCTGTGAGGAATACGACAAAAGCAAATACCAAATACATTGGGCACACATACATAAATGGCCGTTTCTTCAACTCTGCATTTTTATGTTCCATGGGGAATTTTTTTTCTTTAAAACAAACTTTCTTTTATTGTTATATGAAGGTCACATCAAAACTTTAATGTACAGTATGGATGTTCCAAATTTTAAATAATTTTAAATTACAAAAGCACAGTATATCATTACAATTTAAAAGCAGACTTCGAGAATTTTCATCATTTACTCACCCTCCAAACCTGTATGACTTTCTTTCTTGTGCAGAACACAAAAGAAGATCCAAAGAGTATTGGGCCTTATTAACTTCCATTGTATGAACACAAAACCACAGATACATTTCTTAAAATATCTTCTTTGTGTTATATAGAAATAATTCAATACAGGTTTTAAATTCGAAATAAACGATAAAAGAATGTTAGTTTTGGGTGAACTTTTCCTATCCTTATCTCTATCTCTAACTAATCAAAAACACTATGCAAAACATTATGACTGTCCCTTAGGTGTTTGCATCAGGTCCACCACAACCAAACATTTTTACCTTTAAAGTTTCATAAACTGTTAGTGTACTTGTTCACATTGATGTACATTTACATTTAGGCATTTAGTTGACGCTTTTATCCAAAGCGACTTACAATAGTAGGAGACAAATACATAAGCTAGTGTGTGAAAGTGGGTTTTTAAGATTGTCTAAATCTTCAGAGTACTCATGATTGAAGATGCAAACAAATACAGCAATACACTTGATATTATAGTTATGTTCTAGTCTGTCTTAATCTATGGTACAAAAGTGTTGCAGAGGTCTGTGATTATTGCTATATTTTTGTTCATATAGCTTATAACTGTGCTTCATCTTCTATTTCAAAAGATGTATTTATATTAGTTTAACACTACTAGATATAGCAATAAACACTGGCTTATTTCAGCAGTTAGCTGGTGTGTCTGACCACTGGACCTACAGCAATTTAACTGTGTTTTTGTCATGTCTATCTGCTAAAACTGTATTTGTCTTCTAAAAGAATATTAGAGCTAACAGACATGAATTGATAATATTTTATAAATGTGCAAGAAATATGACTTTATCTTTCCATGATTTTATCACTGTAGACAGTAAAGCAAATGCTGATTGATGATGTTGCTCAATCTTTGTTTCAACTCAGAGGCTCCAAAAAGGTTTTTCAAGCCTTGATTGTATCAAGTTAGACATTGATAAAGAAAAGACACTGAAAACACTTTTGTGAAGCGATAAAAAAGGGTTATACAAATAAACATGTCTGAACTTGACTTTGATGCATATTCTTACCAATGAATCTACTGCACTTCTGTAAGTGTAAGAGGTCAAGATGTCGCTCTGGGGCGTCATGTGTAAAGACAGCAGTGTAATTAATCAAGAGATGGCACGTCAACCTCATTTACCATGTTAATGATAAACCTGCATAAACATGATACATCTATGATGTGTTGTAAAGACTTTAAACCTGATACTACACTAATGCTTGTTCTTTTCATAAGATTTTTATTTAAGCATAATTAAACTAAAATGTAAATTGTGTATGTCCACTGGATTATGGTGTGTGTCAGATTGTCATGGCCAAAATAATTCACGACAACAATCTTGTATATCTAAAGTTTTTTTATAAATCTATAACCATTGATATCGATTATTGTGATTTTTGATATCACGGTTATTGACAATACCGGTTTCTTGTCATACACACGTTTAAAGCCTGATTAGTCTAACAAAAAAAAATGTTTACAAAGACACAAACCATAAACATTGTTAGAAGTGGAGACACTGGAGAATCCATCCCATCCACTGTATATTCCACAGTTAAAAAAGCGAACGAGTGCATGATTAATGATCTTCCCTCTCTTTATTTCTCTTGAACCGTACAGAAGAACAGCTCCACCTTGACCGCTCTATTAAATCGAAGAGCCAAAGTTATCAATCGAGATCGGAGAGTCAGTCTTTTCACGGCGCCACGCTTTCCGCAGGCCCTAATGGCTCTCAATACACTGTAAAGCCAGAGAGAGAGAGATGTTGCGTCTACATTTTTGACTGATTATGCATTTTTTCCATCCCCTTTCTCTCTTTCTCTCCTTTAGCTATTCATAGAAGATAGATTCATCATTCCAATTTGTCAAGGCAGCGAAGTTTTCAATTAATTATGTTGCTGGGGAAGAGGCAGTGTGTGTATTAGGTCTCCCTGTCAGGACTCGTCTGAGTCCCCATTTACAGGACTCAAAATAAAGAGGTATCAGAGAGGTGCTTGGGCGCAGCAGTAATTAATTTGATGAATGCCTTAGCGGCACAAATAGTGGCAGCCGCGTGTCTCTTCATCAGGCGGCGTAGCGGCAGTCACCCTGTTTGGTGCTAATTTGAGAGGGACCGTCTCATCTGTGTAGTGTATGTCCTCGCTAGCAGGCCTATTCTTCACGCGGACTGCCCGTTCCCTCCCGCTGTCTGGGCTGCATGTGGGGGCCTTATGTTTCCTGTCAGCTTTGTCCTTGGTGCCAAGCAACTTGCTCCACTTAATGCCCAGTTCTTTGACTTTGTGGCCCGAAATGGGTAATCGGGTGCCGGTGGGATTTATGGGGCCCAGGGGTGCCGCGTCCTTTGCCGGCTCCCGTTGCCGTTCTCCCCAAAGACAGATTAGTAAGACAGGAAGTCTCGGTCTGGCAGGTGCAAACGATGAGGAGGGGGAACCTGTGCACCCCTACGCCAGAGAGGTGTGTCTATTCTAAAATGATGGATCATATTATTGTTGGTTAGGCAAAAGCTGAAAGACTGCTGCTTGAGAATGCACACCATCAATGTCAACAGTCGCCAAAACCTCACCGAGAAATAATTGGGCTTGTGCCACATAATTCAGGTTCAGATTTTCACAAGTGGAGGGACCTCATTATAAATCAGGTCAGGCTCTGATGCAACACCATAAATCAAAGATAGACGTGGCTGAAACAATTAGATAATTACCACAGCCCTGTGTCATCGCTGTTTTAGAGAACCACTTTGGAGGTACAGGAACGGGCGGTAAAAACGCTCCATAAACTCCACTGTAATTAGTCTGGAGCAAATTGGAGAGAGAGGCAAGGAGAAAGGTAGGTGATAGATGAGTAGCAGAGTAAAATCCTATTGGTTTGTCAGGCGGGCGATTAATATAATGTCGCATAGTTCTTTAAATTGCCATTTAGAACAATAGTAGTGTATCACAGAAAATAATATGTACGATGATTATTGAAGATTGTAGTGAAAATGATGTTAATACTAATGAAATATATGTAGCAGAGTTAGAGATAAAGATAAAAACAGCATCAAAGCATCAGTAGACCTATATTTTAGAAAGCTAGCTTGCCTTTGGCTTCTTACATGGACTTCCACTGACCCCTAGTGTTTCACGGCCCTCTCTCCCACCTTTACATCCAGGTCCGACTGTTCCTCCAGAAAGCCAATTATTTCCTCATCCTGAGATTACCTCTCATCATGCCTGCCATCTCAGATCCAGAGGCAGAGGTCCAATTGACCCCAATTGAAAGTGTCATTTTTCAGCACTGCCAACCTGCAGAGATGTTCATCCCGCCCCAGACGGGGGGCAGAGAGTTTTACAGGCAGCTCCCTGTCCATACATACACATACACACATCTTCACACCTCTCCTAAGGTGGGGTGGTAGTAAGAAGGGCGGTCTTGTGTTTGTGTCAAGATTGTAAGGAGCTTCTCAACAGCAGTGCAGAAATCGAGGTCAAACACCACAGTGAATCAAGCAGAAAAGATTGGTGCAGAACCTCTAGGCTTTTGCAGACACGTGTTGATCTTGCCACAGTGTGTCCTGCTTTTTTAGTTCACCCTTTCCTCCTCTTTCTTTCACACACACACACTTTTGCCATTTCACGTCTACTCAGTCAACTCCCCTGGCTCTGGCTTTATGGAATATGAGGAAAATCTAAACTCCTCAACCGTGGCAGTGCCCCTTAAATATCTGCTCTACAAGCACTCCACACCACCCTCCCTGGAGGCAGCGAGCAGGATCTGCCAAAGAACACGACATGCTAGCTCTTAGTCTACATCATCAGTCTTCATGCTAACTTTTAAAACACCCTCTCCATTAATGTCTGTGATGTTTTCAGGTCTCTGTAAGCTAAAGATGCCACCTGTTCCCATGACAAATGTGTACAGGACACAAGACACACTTGAACTATAAGGTCAGTATTCTCTATTTCTTAATACTCTGAAAAGTAGTTCATTTTTCAATGTCTAATTGTACTAAATTACTTATCCTTCATTATTATTAGAAAGTATTTGACATTTTTTGAGACTGAGAGTCAAAGTTAATTATATGTGACCCTGTCTGTGAAAACCACACTAAAAATCTAATTGTGAGATAACGAGCATAAAAACCTATTAATTTCACTACGTTTTTAATCTTTTACATAACATTACTCAGATAATATTAAAGATATCAATGTTAAATTCACACAGAATATTCTCACAGATCATTATGTAGGGTGATTTTATGTAGAAAACAGAAAAAATCACAAAAAAATGAGGTTTTCACAGACTGGGTCACATATATACCAATTTGAACTGTAAAATAAGGGTTACTTCTTTTTATTTGTTTACATGTTTAACTGCACTTTATTACAGTGTTTGTATTTAGTTTCTGACTCTTTAATGCAATAAAACATATATAGAAATGTACACATACATACTGTATATTTACAGTTCTGGGCAAAAGTGTCCATCTTTGAAAAATGTATGTCTTTGCCCTTTATTCAGATATATTATTAAGTTGGGAGAATAGCTTTTTTAATAAAAAAAAATATTAATATGATTCAACTGTAGTCAAAGTACGCTTTACTGTGAGCTTTTTGTTTTTATATGCATTTTGTATATTAAAATAAAACCCATATTACCTGATACATTGTAGTTGGATTTTTTTGTCATAAAAGCATTTCTCCATTTTGTATCGTACACCTCATATTTTGATAGTTTTATTAAACCTAAGGTGTCATTAAAATCAAATATTGTCCAAATATCCACCCCTGGACATCACTTTTAGCCCCTACTGTATATACAAACACTACAGTGTCACACACGCCGTGTTTGACAATCAATCCACATTTTGTGCAATAAGCTACATCAGCACAGCCGTCACTTCAGCTCGGGTCAGGGTTTTGTCAAAGCCATAGGTTCCGAATGTGTTTGTCTCACTAGATCATTGTCAGTAAAACCTCTTTAAATAGATATTAAAGGCACGTCTACATAAGTCGCAGCTGTGGCAGGCATAGCGCTACAGTGTTTTTGAGGCACAATTGATCTTTTAATAATGTCACGACCATCGCGTGACCCGTAGCAGGGGCTGTATTTGTCTTCACACGGGGAGGGCTTCCGGGTCTAGCAAACATGTGGCAAAGGGTCAGGTGCTGAGAGTCGGAGGCAGGGACACAAGTTCTCCTCTCTTTCTATTATTTACCTTTACAAATCGTATTAGACTTGATATCACTCGTGGCATTCTGTCATTTTGCATGAGTCCGAGTGGTGAGTCGTGAAGGCTCTGACAGCAGATTGACCCGGGCTGCTGTTCACTTGATTGATATCTGTGCAGACAATGAACGTTTGGACCTTTTTTATTCTTTTGCTATGCGTTGGTTGGATAGGATTGAGAATCGTGGGTAGAGGGAGGGCAGATATGGGGGAAAATGTCACACCAGGAAAGCCAGCGAGGCGTAAAGCCCTGCATGGGCAAGCGGGGGTCAGTGGCTTCTATCTGCCCTCTTTGTGCCCTAGGTAAAATGATCTAAGTGATTCTGGAGCTCTGCCACCGAGCCTCTGAACGAGAGACAGGCGTAATGTGAGGGATGGTGAGAGAGAGATTAGTAAGAATAACAAACAAGTCTGTAGCAACAGCACAATGTGGAATCCAATGACCGCTTTGTCACCACAATAGCAACGGTTTAAATATCCATAAGGAACTCTTTTCAAACGAAGCAATCCGAGTATGATTAACATTACGCTCACACGACTCTGTGAGCACAGTTGGGATTAATTCAGAGAAAGAGGATCCTTTTTAACTCAGCCGTTTGGCTTTTATGGTGTGTCCTCTGCCGTAAAAGACACAGATGTGTTTCTTCATTTCCAGTGAAATGACTTAAAGTCCCTGATGATGAGGAAAGGGGAAAGGTTAAAATTACATTGTTCTGGTAAATTACACTCGGAGAAATGACTGCGAGGCAAGAGATATATCAGAGAATAGAGCCAAATGCAGATGGAGGTCCTGTGTGGTTTAGCTTGGCTGCTGGATGCGTCTGAGCTGCCTGTGTTTGATGATTGCGATCGGGCATAATTAAATGTGCTAATATTGCCCGTTCTCCGTGTTTGTCCCCTCTCATTTAGAGCAACCGAGGTTGAAAAATGCTTCTTTTCTTTTTGGCTTTCCTCCCCCTTTTCCGTCTCTCGATCAAAACGAAGGCGTATAAAGCATTCAGTTGACTAAGAAATAAAACTTAATTGGCATTATTTCATTGAAATTGCTAGAAAGGTAGAGAAATGAAGAAAACAGAGAGAGAGATAGCAAGTTCTGTGGCAAGCTCGTCACAGCGCAGGGTAATAAGGTCAATGCGAAAAACAACCCAGGGGCACATTTCCCAGTAAATGTGTGGAGCAGAAGCACACACGCAAACACACACACATACACAGAACATCGTACCAGCCTTATGCTGCAGAATCCAAACCCATCGAGTCAATTGCCAGAAAACATGACATGACCTTTCAGATTCACTGAGCATCAAGCGCGAGCGGGACTGGCGTGCTTTCCATCTCACCGCACCCCATGCCTCTTCCGCCCACCCTGCAACCCCCAGGGTCCTCGACTCACCACAAATAATTACTCTCCATCCAGTACATTCTCTGCAAGGCATGGCCAAAAAACTTGACTCTACACTTGACCCGTGCATGTGCACATTCACTACAGACAAATTACAACTTAAATATACATATAACGATGACTCTCGTGGAAAGCTACTGTATCCTTAGGATATTGTTTGGTTAAATCCTGTTTAAAGTCAAATCAATTCTGTAGTAAAACATATAACATACTTACTTTTTATTCTTAAAATTGTTACTCTTTATTTATACATTTTTGCAGAATTATATGGCTGAAAGAGCAAGCATTTTTTGCATGCTATATTTTGTATATTTATTGTTTGTTTTTATATTATTGTTTTTATATATTGTATTTTTTATATATACATTTTATATATACATTTGTTTGTCAGTTTGTTTCATTTGCTTGTTTGTTTTTAAAAACTTTAGAATAAAAAACATAAAAACAACAACAAAAAAAGCATTGTACTTTAACAAAAATCCAATTTGGAAACCTAAAAATAACAAATCCCTCATCTGTACTATCAAGGTTTTTGGATAATCTTTTCTTTATATCATCATAAAGTTTCCTAATTTCCTAAAGAGCTGATCACTTTCAGGAAGAGAATGCAAGTGACCTTCAGGGTCATTCATATAGGGAGGACATTTTTTCTGTAAACTTTTTGTCACTGAGCCATGACAAAACCTTGTACTCTGATGTAATGTGACTACCACCTACTGGTGGAAAAACAAGTCCCCTGTGCCACTGTTTCCACATGTCTTTATGAGCTGTAGCACTAATTGTCTAAGACAGAATTGTCACAGCTGGCTCCTGAAGCGTCCAGTAATGAAACCAGAGAAACCTTGTTTGTTTGTTTGTTTGTTGTTTCGCTCTTCTACCCTAAGCAAAGTTGAAAGCAGCTAGCATGAACACTTATCGTACCGTTCCGTTATGATATTAAGTGCTAACATGCTGTGTCATTCTTTTGTTTAATTATAAAAGCCGATCATGCTTACCTCAATGACCTGACCCTTGTAAAAGTCAATAAACTAAGGGGTGTAAAAAGATTGATGTAAAAGCTTAGTCATTCTGTATAGAAGTGGATTTGGTGTAATTTTCTATATGTACCAACATGAGTCCGGAAGCAGACGTTAAGCTCTTTAGACGACTGACCCGTGTTATCAATCTAATGAGGGAGGGAAGCTCGGTCAAGCGGCTTTTCCAAAGGCTATGATAGCAATTTCTGAAACATGGATCACTGGCTTTCGGATCTGCGTGCATTTCACAGTGTAAGAGTTTACCACTATATACTTCCACTGTTGTAGACAAAGGCAGGTTTGCCTTGGGGATTCTGAAACGTGGTCCAATGACTCGCAAAGTAACAAGTGCCTCTGCTGTAGCGGTCTGCTTAGGGGAAGCTTCTGGAAGCAGAGGTACAGAGCGTCCTGTGATTTGCTGTTAAAGGTCCATAGTCTTGATGAGAGGCAGCTGAACTCAGACATGGATTCTTGACCCGGGAGTGTCTCTATCTGAGCCGTGTGCTATTGCATTGCCTCGTCGGTCTGATAGAGATCTTCCAGCCATGATCAGCAGGCTTGACCACACATTAGCCCTTGTTACCTGTGTCGACATGGGAGCAGGTGAATTTAACAGGAAATGGCATTTTATATTTGTGTTCTAAAATAATGGTTGTTAGTGGATAAATATTAGTGTTATACCTGTAAATTTTGTTGTTGTTGTATATATTGTTTCATGATATTAGTTCCAGTCCTTGATTTCAGGGTTACATACTGTATCTTTTTTAACCTGATAACCGTCACTGCAGTTATACTTTTTTTATTTTGGATATTTTTTATTGTTTTAATTTTTTTACTTTTTTATTTTAGGTATTTTTAAAAATATGAAGAATATTATTATGAAAATTTGTAAAATATCAATTTTGAGTCTTATACCTTTCCATCAATATATAGTTTGTCATGATAAGAATTGAACTATGAAATATTAAAGTTAATAGTAAAATAACGAAAGTGTTCCTCCTATAAAACGATAATAGTTAACAGGTTAAGAAAAAGAGTAGGTGGCATTAATAAAGACATAAAAATAAAGTGTTGTTCCTGCTTTGATTCTATTATTCTATGTATATGCAGAGCTGTGGTCAACAGATCACCTGCAGAATAAAACTACAACTTACACAATTATTAAGACATGAAATTAGAAGAAGCACAGACACAGGCAGACATGCATTTTAAATACACATTTCCTTTGATGAGATTGTTGTAACGCTATTGTTTTTGTAATCTTCCAGTGCTTTGCTCACTTTTGATCCCTTCCTGATGTAGTGACCCCTGATGGGCAGTCTTTACATGACCCGACCAGCCATGTCCAGCGCATTTATCCTCCTATTCATCCTGCTCGCTCCATACTGACATTCATCCACCTCCCCAAATCCTAAGCCGGTCTGCAACATAATGTTTCAAAACTCTTTGCCACTCAGCAGGAGGTACTCAACAAGTTTCCTTTTATTTAGCAAAAGAAATGATTGGACCTTGTGGGGAAAAGCTTCAATCCTATTTCATGGAGGAAATTTCTCCTTTTTTCATTGTCCTCCTGTAAAGTTGATTTTGAAGTCACAGCAAAGATCATTCTCTTGGAGTCCGGGTCAGACCAATTTGCCACCTGGAGAGGGGGGTGTCCGTTTTTAATTGGGGGTTCACTTGGTACCGCAAGGCCGCATCCTTTGGGCGCTATGTCTGTCTTTGTGTTGGGCCCCAGCCACAGGAAATCCCTCACCTCATTAAGAGAGAAAAAAGATTAATTGACCAGTTCACTAACTTCCAGCCTGAGGACTTGATCAACTTTGTAAAGGAACTCGCCAATTAGACCTTAGCTCAGCGTGATATCTTCTTTAGACCAGGAGTAATCCTTTTTATTATCATTATTCTGGGCAATCATCTAAGGGGATAAGAATTTGTTCTCCTTTATTTGAAGACACTATAGAGACCTTGAATTACTGCCAAGTGTTTCTTTTTGGTAAAAGAATGTCTGATATCACACAGGGGAAAGCCATCACATTAGCAAAAACAAGTTAATTCAATTCCTTCAAAACAGGAAGCCATAAAGACCACCAACCTTTGATAGACCACCATAAAAAACACTGCCGGCACAAAGACTTTAATTTGACCAGAAACCATGTGAGCTCACTTCAATGTTCACCTCTTCATGTGAACAAACAGGAGGGCATGTTGTGTAAGCAACTTCATACAAGAGAGTTGTTATCGCACTCCAGGTGGCCTAACATATGAATTTAATACAAGTTGTGGAGGTTGCTGGGTCCTGCCTACACACCAGAGAGTTATACATCAGACCAGAGCAGGGCAGCAACGCAGTAAGCCCATTACAAATTTAACAACCCAGTGTCTATAGAAAAACCCCATGTGGTGATCTCCGCCATTTCTCAACAAAAGGCCAGGCCAATTTCCTTTGGTAAACTGCTAGATTGATGTGACACTTTTGGCTCCAATTAACCTTAAAAGTGAACATTCTCCCCAGCCCCCTCGCTTTTGAAATTTGCTTTATTTATTTATTTTGCAAAGAATCTTCAATTCAGAGCATAACAAAAAGTATGGTTGAAATCCATTTCCTTACTTCACCCAAACACACAAATCATAGCCTTCAATAAAGCATATTTGGGAGTGTAAATAACATACGACAATAATATAAAACTCTTGGGAAAATGTACAGATAAGAATTCCTGAATACAGGATTATAGTATTACCTCTGCTAACAATATAATGCCCTCAGTGGATATTAATGTTTTAGAGGTGGATTGTGTTAATCCTAAATCAAGGGTCAATGTGTGTTTAGATATCGTGATGGAATAAACCCTATGTTGATAGATGCCATAACTACAACTAAAATTTAACAATCTGTATATATCTATAAATATATGTTTTTATTCTATTTATTAAACTTTGGCTCAACACTTGCCTCTTATATGTACTTTAGTTGTAGCCGCTCAGTTTTTTTTACAGCATCTTGCTCTGATTAAATGCAGCCCTGTTTTGGTGCTTTGATAAATAGAGGCATTTGTTATTTGGTAATGTGTGATGGCTTTTTAACTCAGGGCGAGGAGATGTCACATTCAGCAAGGTGTCAGGAATATAGTGCTGCCAACACCTGTCATTTCTAAAGAAGCTTATGTTGATAATAGCAGGCCTGTTTCTACTGTAATAGACTGCATCGGCAGCACACACAAACACACACATGCATTCGCTTAACAAATGAGAAAAACACATACAATTTATGTTTGCAGGAGACTAAAAACTGCATGACTGAATGTCATTCCTGCTTACTTCAGGAGTTCATGGACATTAAGGAACCATTATGAAACTGCTTATAGGTGAGTTGGTCCAGTTTGGGTTGGTCCTTCTGGGTGAATGAGCATTGTTGCTGTTTCTGATTCCAGTTAACCTTCAATTAGATTTTTAGTCAACAAAGTTTGTTTCAATTGTTTATTTGTATGGCGTATGGTATATTGGTGTTAGGGTAAACCATTTTTTTTGTCATTTAATTTGATGAGTGCAATGGAGCAGAAATTCATTTGGAAAAATGTGTCATTTATAATTTATGCACCACTTTTGGCACCAAACAAAATAGCAAAAACACTTGCCAATTGGATGAACAAACCAACCCGAATTTGCCATTGGATGAGTTAATGTTGCCATGTACAGCAAAACTGGAAGTATGATCACCCACATCACCTTAAAGGTGTGCAAGGAAATGTTTATGAAATTGTGTGTTTTATTTTTATTTTTCAGATTGTACACAAATAGTATTTTTCCAATGCATCAAATTCACATAATAATCATGAGATGACTTGCCTTGCCGTTTGGCTCTTTGTCAAGTTTAATCAATAGTGAGAATTAAAGATGTTTTATTGTGGATTACATGGATTACAATCATCTATTTCAAAGCAAAGTCCTCCTTTTCACATCATTCCCTCCCATTTTCCAGTGGTTCATTCAAAGGGCACCCACATGCACTGAGTGTCTTCATGCAAGAATTTTCTTCATTTCAACCAATTCTGACAATCCAAAGCTCTGGGCTCTCTCTCTCTCTTGCTCTCTGTGTCTGTCTGCCTCTCCCCTCCCCCACAACCTCACCATCTACCCTGGCCAGTCTTTCATCCCTTCCCGAACAGTGTGAAAGGTCTTTTACCTAATACCTGCGCTTTCATTTGAAGGCACGCTAAAAGAGGAATGACAGATGTGGAGGGTAAAGGTTTATTTTCAGGAAGAGCAGAGGTGGCTGAAATTAGGGTAAATATTTCACCATCCTTTTTTCTGAAATGCTAAACATGAAAGATGATGCTTTTGTATGAATGAATTAGACTTTGCTTAAAACAAAGGCCATTCAATATAAAACATGTTTGCTTGCTTTGTAAGGTGACAGCTAAACCACAACATATGGATTATAGCTCTGTTTGTGGATAATTATTGATTATTAGAAAAAGCAATAATGAAGCCTCACCCGCAAAACCTATCCTAACCTAACTTTTACAAAAGCAGATCAAACTAAATGTATAATGTTGAATAATGTCAGATTGTGTTGGTCATACATTCACAGACACTCTAACAGAGACTGTTTAATCCCACCCAGAAGTCTGTTTGTTACTGTTAAAGTTGACTCTTGTTGTCACGTGCCAGTGACCGAATAAGGACCTCAGCAAAGAAGAGATTAATATTTTAAGGTATATGTCTTCCATGGTCTGAACTGTAATGTACAGTTAGAAGTGTCGAGGTTATGTGGTGGTTAAACTGAGGCGGGAGTCTTTACTGTAGAGAGCTTCGATGTGATAGGTATACATTATTAAAATCCCCAGGTCAGAACAAGCTCTCGTCCTGTCAGATGAGGAAGGAAGCCAGTGATGCATCTGACTTTGGTTTGAACTCTCGCTGAGGGTACAAACCATTGCAGGTTCAATAGTTCCTGCCTTCGTCTGAGACGTCGTCGATTTTTCTCCTGCGACGATACGTTACAAGCGGCCCTTAACCTGCACGTGTTTCAGCTGAACTCTGTGTGAATTAGTGCATTCAGTATAACTGAGAAAGAAGTCACATGCATAATTCTCTGCCTTTCATTATTAATTAGCTTAACAAAGATTGAGGGCTGAAACTGAGCACATTACCCCTGCTCTTAAGAGTTCATATTTCTTATTCATAAACTGAATCCAAATTTCTAACTTTATGCAGTCACAATAATATCTAAAAGAGACTGTAATACTGATTAATGTTAACACATGCAACATACTGCCATCCCGCTGTCAATGTGAAAAAAGGAGAAAGAATCTCTGCTTTATGTCAATTATTTGTATAATTATATCCATAATCATCTATTCAGAAGACGTTATAGGTATATGCTATATTATATCTATTATTTTGGCCCTCCTAAAAGTATTAATTTTTTGCATTGAATGAATGTTGTTTGCAAAGTATTTCATGATAATAATCACTATATTCATGCCATTTTATTATTATTATACTATATTATTTTAGCATATACTGTATAAATGATGACCAAATCTTCCTTGTTGTAAGATACTGAACACTTGCTGTATATTTAAACATTACAAGATCCTCCAGCTATGTCATAACATTTACACTTGGACATGCAAGGTGCTATCCATCCTACTTTCCATGTGCTTTCCAGTCCTGTCAGTGTACTTTCCTTGCTAGCACGATCACTGTCACAACAGAGCTTTAAAGCTATTAAGAGTCCATTTAATTCATGGCATGAACTTTGCAATCAAAAGAAACACTGTGACAGTGTGTTATAACAGCGAATGAAATCCCTGTAGGAAAGACGAAGTGGGGGCATGAGCATATTAAAAGCCTGCACACTGGCATCCCACTGCACCAGACACAGCACACAACATTAACTTAGGAACTTAATGTTCATGATATCATTTTTGTATACAGTGCGGGTCATTGCACATTTTAATGGCAGACAGACTTAGATATTATTGGAAATGACATTTTTCTTCTCTCTGCTGTCATCTATGTTTAATTTTCCTTGTGTTTCCAAATCACACATTTGTTAGTATTTTAGCTTTTATGCTTAAAAAAAGCTGAATAGTGTTAACAATGAGTGCTCTAAAATATTATTATTTTTGTAAAATTGTACTTATAATAATAATTTATCTAAAGTTGCTTTGGATAAAAGTGTCTGCTAAATTAATAAATACAGACTAAAATTGTATTTTTCCAAAAATGATTATACTCATATATACTCAACATACTCATCTATTTACTTATGTCCCCTGTTAAAAAACTGTGTATTGTTATGGTTTCACAAAACAAACACAACAACAACTGTTATACAGCATCAATTTATAGAGATCACAAAACTAACTATAAAAGCACCCTAATGTCATACATACTATATTTCAAGCCTTAGCTGTGATGATTATCAGTATATAATGGGTTAAATCTCCCTGTTATGGCATCAGAGGACTTGACTATAGAAAGACCAAATGTAAAGCTCTTTTACGGTGGAAAATATGTGTGAAGATGTTTGTGTGTGTTACAAAATATAAAAATGTATAATTCACATAATATGAGTTCAAATGAGTTAGCCATCTCGTAACATGTTTACAAATTCTTGTGAGATCAGGCAGATAATGTCATTTTTGGGCGGACTGTCCCTTTAAGTGATAAATGTACATTTTTAAAAGCTGGCAGTATATTTGTGCACAGTAAGGCTTTGTCAAAAGGGGCTGAATAAGTTTCATCTAAGTAGAAGAGAACAAAAAAGTTTACCTGGAGATCAAGACAGTAAGAAACATGCCAGACACTACAACTCAAAATCCTCTGAATCAGATGAAACGTCAACTCACATTCCAGTTCATCTGTAAAAAAAACACACAAACAAAGCAAACCTTTAAAAAATAATAAAATCAGCAGCCAGCAAACGAAATATTGCTACGGTCATGCTATATGGTAATGTGCATGCCTGAAAAATCAACAGATCAAAGCAGGGATTTGTAATTCTTATAACACGACAGAAGCGCTTGGCCTTGTAGGACACAGCTGAGGATGCCCTGCTTCCAGTGTCCTCGCCTGGTGAACAGTCAGGGCGAGGTTATACAGCGCCGCTAAACCCTCGGAGTCTGAGTGGCGGGTCAACGTCAATCAGTCTAACATCAGCTGACACACTGGTGAGGGTGGTGACAGGGCAAGGTTACGTGTCACCCAGTGCTCCCAGCTACTGCAGTGTCCATTATGCCCTGTGAACTTGCCCCTGGGGTACAGAGACCATCCAACTGAGGCTCTGTGGGTGCTGTGGGGCTAAACAAGACATTGCCATCCCTTGTAGTAGATCCTCTGGACAGTTGGAGTCAGTGGATAACTTCTCCATGACCCTGAGGAGGCATGTGCTGCCGCCGGCTCTACTTCACATATTCAATTGGGACCAAATGCAGAGAGTTTAATTTGATGAAGAGAGCATGATCTTCAAAACTCTCATCCTGGCCCTTAACCCTTTGAATGGTTTCTATGTCAACACCATTAACCTTGGGCCTTGAAGTGCACTTGTCAATCAAATTGTCTTATGATGCTCCATGAATTCTTCTTGAGGGAACGGGTGGCTGTCTGAACAATTATGTCTTCTGACATTGTACAGGAGAATACATCTTTTTATTTATCTTTATCATTTAAATGCTTACAAACAGAGAGATGCACAGACAGATACACAGGTGGATGGATGGGCAGGAAAAATCACAAAGAGATCTCAAACATTTCTTCTAGACAGGAATGAGATTAGATGAAAAGCAAATAATGTTCCTCAGACATCTCTGCTGATAAAATAGAATGTAGTGAACTCATCAGAGAACAAAATACATCAAAATCTACAATCTTAATGTGAATTTAAACATGACTTATTGATTTCTTTCAAGATCAAGACCAAATTATCTGGGCTATGCACATTAACTTTATAGATGGAAATGCAAAAGTCATCTCATTTGTGTGTATTTTAATTTCTCCAAAGCTATTATAAAATAAACAATTGAGACAATGTTGATACATACACTAATTACTTACAAATTATTAAAGTCTCCTGAGCTATGAAAGAGCGACCTCTGAGCAACAAAACTTTATTTGTGTGGGTAAAACTTTAGACTTCTACAGTAAAAGATGACCGTTCACACATTTCAGCAAGAACCTTGGCTAAACACAAGTATATCCTGTCTGAAAGTGTTTAGTCTATTGTACGGGCTTTAATCTTCCTTTGGATATTATGTGATGGATTGTATGGAGAGGCCTCCTCAGAGTTACGAATCACATTCACCTGGGTAGCTGACGTTTAATCAATAAACTCCTGACCTGTTGCCATAACCTAGAGCCACGAGGATTAATTTTGTTTCCCCACACTGCCTCCGCTGACCCCCCACAGACATAACGCCTGGCCTCACGCTGATGGGCAAATCACCTGTAGCAGCAACACAGACGGAGACATGCAGAGAGAGTAAACAAACAACAGAAGATGCACTATTATCCCTCGTAAGAATATCTGATTTTTTTGTCAGAATACAGTTCTTAGTATTTCTTCATCTGACTTGTCTGTTAGGATGATGTAAATAAAGATTTAGATTTAGTCATAATCATAAGACATATATTTGTTGATAAAATTTAGACAAGCACTGATCTCTACAATATAGACCTACTGTATGTGTTTTTCTCCTATGTTCCACTACAGATATTTTAGTGAACCATCTATCAAGATATGACGTTAAATATTTCTCTTTAATTCAAAGGACTTTGCTGCCATCTAGAGTTGGAAACGAGTTTAATACGAACAGGCACATGGTGAACTATAAAAAAGGATTAAGTTAAAGAAATTAGTGCCCATTTTTACAATTTGCTTTGTGCTTTTATAAAGCTGATGCATAAACACCACATATACATGTTGTTAAAGTGGAATTAAATAAGAAAACTAATCCATTTATTCTATTCATAATTGTAGGTCTAGTTTTAAAATCCATTACAGAACATAATACTCTAAGTAATGTCATTTCTATATTGCATTTATTTTATTATTATTATGATCAGCATTAGTTTTATTAGTTTTAAACATGCATAGCTCTGTGTGTTTATACTATACAAGACTATACAAATTGACAAGTCGACATTACTGATATACATATCAAGATAGTGATTCCGTTGTTCTTTTAGCATATTATCCACATAGAGTATTGTCTACTGTTACTTTGCAGCTATCTTCCTCTCTGCCAGCATTTCTCCCTCTATTTTGTTCTCTCTCTCTGTCAGTTTGACAAGCTGCTCAGTGGCCCAGAAACACAGCATGTTATGCCACGCTGTTGCACCGTGTTCCATAGTTGCACCCTGCATTTGAATGTGATGTAAATGATATGATGTTCTGCTTTGTGTTAATTTTAGTTTTGTCTCATTTGAACATGCTCCCTCTTTAGGGAGGCTTTTACAAAGTGTTGGATTTGATGAAGATATTGTCAAGATGATAAGAGAAGTGTCCATCTGTTATCCACTGACTTCAATGAGTGGCAAATGAAACCAGTTTTAAAATCGATATGGTGCTTCCTTAAAAAAATACTTGAAATAGAACATGCCGACCAAATGATTTTTTCAGGTCAGAAGGAAGTGTTGAAATTCACACAGTGCATTTATGTAAAAATAGGTCAGCTGTAGTTAAGTGGCCTGCTTCATTGCAGCAATGTACCATATGGGGTCAACTGAAGGTCAGATTATTGCTCATTTTGGGAGGGCGTATGAGGACATAAATTATGGGGGATGGACCATTAATGCGACATACTACATATATAAAACATTTACTGATATTTATTAACTTGAAAACATTTTCTTTGCAGTAATATACATGGGGTCAGCTAAATGTCAGCAGTGCATTCAAGACAGGAGTTTAAAATATGCAAAGCTGCAATTAGCTCAAGCTTCACTTTACTCTTTCGGTCATTAACACCAAACACATGCTAAACACATGCTAAGGTACAGATGCATTGATTTGTCAAAGGATATTTGGCAACAGTCTGCTTTTGCTAAGGAAGGTCAATAAGCTCCGTGCAGGGAAACAATACAGATATGATGGATCTTTCAGGGCGTGAAATTGGAGACTAGCACTGACCCAGATAACAGCTTGTATGCTCATCAGATCATGTCGTCTGTGTAATCTGCCACTAAGAACGCACATATGCCCAGTTCTTGGAAGGACTGCTCTGGGAAGGTTAACTGTACTGTTGAGCATGAATAGTAGATTCAGTTATCAGTTACCACACTAGGGTGATGTCTTTATATAATTACTAAAAGACCTGGGAATTAAATAGTTTCATTTTCTATTCAAAGATTTCTGGTGTTACATAACCCAAAGCATTGTTGTCCTATTGTTGTACAATATCAAGCTTTTGTTGCCTCCTTTGTTTAGCTGATGGTTCAGTTTGGAAGTGCTTGTAAATAAAGCAAGACAAGTATATTTGCAATTCTTCATAGAGTATACGTTCATTACATTAATGCATTAATAAACCAAAATGAAACAGATTCTTGCTGCATTTCATAATAAATAACTAACTCTATAACCAAAATAAAATGTTTTTATATGCAAATACACAAAATATCTACTAGGGTAAATCTACATTACATTGCATAATTATTATTATTAAATAACTATTACATAATTGTTTACTCTAATAATTGTGTCCAAATTCACCAGCATATCTTGTATGATAATGTACATTCAGCTATAACTGCTTTTCTATAATCATACTTGATAAACCTGTCACTGAATGTTCAGGTCAAGCAGCCTAAAATACACAGATCTCTTCCTCAGGGACAACATCTGACCCCACCATGGCAAGCAGAGGGCGTTTGTCTGCTTAAACAAACGCCACTAGCAGAAACCAAGCTCTGAGAGAACTGACAAATGTCCCAAGGCTCTTCACATCAGTGTCCAAATGTGAATCAGCTACGGCAGGCTCATGTCCTCCATCATGAACCGCTGAGCCTGAGCATTGACCTATGCTTTAGCAGGAGTGACTAAGACAACCTGAAGCACATCAGAGGCACCCTAATAGCGCTGCATGCTTTGACACAGCTCTGGCAGGGTAACTGACTCCTGGACCAGATGGAGAATATCCTCTGATGCTAAAAGGAATATTCTGACAAAAGAGGTGAAGGAGGGACAGGGACCTTTATCAAACAGTAGGTTACACTGCTACAATCCTTGACCAAATTGGTTTGTAACTATTGAAGAAACATATCGCCATCTTGAGGTGAAACGTAAAAGTGTTGCTGGGTAAAGTCGGTGTACAGTACACATGTATAAACAAAAAATGTATTAATGAATAAATTAATGAATACGTTTTTAAATATTTATACCAGTTAAATATTCATAGACTTTCTTATTATACATTAAATTATATTTTATTATGTGAATAAAAAAAGGAATATATATTTCTTGAAATATTATATTAGTATTTTCCGCTGAAAATTTAAGTTAAAAAATGCAGATAAGTTTGAAAGTGAAAGCCCAGACTGTTTTACACCCAACATGGGAAACACGTGTCCTCTCACCGACGCTTTCCTGCCGTGACACGTCGAGTCGCCCGTTTTTCAACCACACTTAACACTGGGAGAAACGTATTATTGCCTATGCTTATGCATAAGACACTCGTAATCTTCAATTGCATTACACCATTGTAATTTGTCGCCTGTTATTAGATTTTGTCATTTCGAAATAATTAGATTTTATCGCACAGGTAACTGTTCAAGTTTCACTAGATTTCAACAAAAGATAATCATTTACAATAGAAGACCGACTTTCCAACAAGCTGATTGGCTACAGTATCTGTCAATCCAAATTGCATAATCTGATTGGCTGAAGTTTCTGTCACTCTAAAGTATTCTCCTCGCTCGACTAGCGGGTTCGGTTGCGCTCTGAAGTTCCTAAAATGACAGTTAAGGATATTTTTGTCAGCGCGATGTACCTGTTTTTGTCTAAAAGGGTGAGTTAAATTCAGATTAAAATCCATGATTGGACACTTATTTAGTGGGTTAGTTATTAAAACCAAAGCTTTAACTAAGCAGCTGAGTAAAGTATAACTAACTATGAGTAACCGACTTGTGTTTACTGTACACACATTCCACTTTTTAGTTGAGAAATGGTGCTTTCTTAGTTTCTACCTTGTGAACAAATGTGATATATATATATATATATATATGTACAAATAATATATAGTACTGTATATAATACATATTTTAATCTGAAGTCAGTCAAAGTCAGTTTGCGTAACGGTTATGTTCCGCTGTTTCCATCAGCTCTGATTGAAGTAAGAACACTGACTCAGACCAACGTCACTAACCAATAAATGACCCTATAATGAATAATGATGCACTGTTTAGTGTTGTTTACATTCTGTATACTTTTTACCATTTTTATGTGAACAAACTTAATATCATAATTAATGACTGCTACAACCGTGTTGTAGCAATTAGAGACTGGTTATGTTTTTTCTATGTAAACTGTAAAGGTGGTATTTTAATTTTTCATGAGCCCAATTATGAGGAATATGGCCTGTAACGAACGTGACAATTCCGAAAACAGCACTTTACATGACTATGAAAAATCATGCTTTAAACATAAAACAAATGCTTTAAAAACTGAGAGAGACCTTACATGGGTATTTAAACCACCAAATATTGACATCTGAGCTATCAGTATGCTGAATACCTTTGATAAAATGTACATTTTTTGTGGTACGGTTCACATTTGCATGGAATTGCCCAACTACAACCTTATTGTAATGTGTTAACTAATGTATTTTTCTACAAGTGTGTCTAGTTGCAGTGATGAGGCGTGGAGATTCTCTCCCACGAGCCTTTCAGGCTCCAGTGGATGTACATGCCAGTGCGGATGGCCAAATGTACATGTTCAGACCCAGACAAGAAGAACTGAGCGAATCATCTGAGGATGAAGAACTCAATGTGATAGAGCTGCGGCCACGGAGCAGAGAGTCATCCTCGTGGGAGAGAGAAAGAGTGGAAATGCTCTTGCTGGAAAGAGACATCTCCCATGAGGACAATCTCAACAAGTTAGCCCTGCAATATGGATGCAAGGTATCCCCTGTGATTGGATTTCATTTAATGTTAAGGAATGACTTTTACTTTGTGTTGTATGTAACATAGTAGTGATGTTACGTTTTATAATAGCCAGACTTTTCTGTTTTCAGGTAGCGGACATAAAGAGAGTGAATAATTTTTTTAAAGAGCAGGACATGTATGCACTGCAGTCCATCAAAATCCCTGTAAAGAAGCATGGCTTGCTAACAGAGGCCAACTCTGAGCTCAGGAACCCTCAGGAAAGACCCTCCCACGATGCAGTATTGGCCAATCAGCAGCCAAACGGTGCTGAAACAAGCCTCTCCGGCAGACCTCAGGTGCAGGAGTACACCAGCTTTCTTAAAGATGTGGACAGTGACATTGAACGTCTTATCCAAAACACAGACGCCACGGAAAAGGTATATTCTGGCAGTTCTACGGGATCTAGACGATGGGGATGGAGAAATCAGGGCTTGCGCAGCTATGGTGCAGATTGGGGAATCCAGTGGTGGAACGCTGTGATTGCCATGTTATTAATTGGCATTGTCTTACCTATATTCTATGTGGTATATTTTAAAACTCAGGAGAGTGGTGAGTCTGTTGTGAACAATGGAGTGGTCAATATTTCAGTGCCTACCTCAAACAGTACAGGAGTGACTGTCAGCTCTGTTAACCCTGGGAATATAGTCAGGAACCACTTTGAGGAAGAGCAGGTTTAAGCATTAGAAAATATTGTATTTTGGTCCCTATATTAAGGTGGCCTTTGAACTTTGGTTTGATGACTAAAGTTGTCTTTGGTACGTTGCATATGAATTTAGTATTAAAATTGGACAAAGTCAGCTAGTCTATTTAGCTGCAATTGCAATGGTAAATACCATGTGTAGTGAAGGCACAAAAGTGGCTAAATGGGTGCTATTTTAAATGAACATTTAAAAGCTTTTATTATAATGACTGTTTTAAAACATCTTCATGGAACATATCTAGCATAACTTCTAATTTTATCATAGAATTTATGATTTTGCTGTGGTTTTGTCTATGTATGGTATGTCATTGTTCGATTGGTCATTTGCAGGACAATGCAAAGAAATGCAAAAGAACTGTTCATGTATTAATGCAAACTTCAGGCAGATATTTTGACTGAATTTAACTGAGTGATATTATATGTTATCTCATATCTGTTTATTATTATTTGCAGAACATTAATGTCATAGTTTATATTTTATTTTTTAATAGTACTATAGTGCCAGTAGTGCCAAAGAATGGATGTGTATTAAATCCTGTTTGTCCAGTCATTGGAAGTGCAATAAAATAAGATCTATTTCACAGAAATTCACGGCAAGTTTGTGAATTTAACATAAGAATAACTACATCTTTATAACTTTTGTCCAGTAGGTGGTGCAAGTAGCACTCCTGCGCAAAATGCTTTTTGTGAAGCTGTTAAAATCAAAGAACACACTTACCTCATACATAAAGAACGCAAAGATGTGATGAAAATGGGGCCTAACTTAACTTTATAATCAATCAACTTTAAACTTTTTTTAATTATCTGTATCTTACAGTTTAATGGTACATGTAAACATATGAGGAGATATAATGTGCCAATGTAATATTTGATTAGATATTGTTTTGAGTATTTGAGCATTAAACGGGATAAATTCAATTAAACTTATTTTAGAGGAAATAGTATACAAATGAGCATTGTTGTGTTTGCAATTTATCTGGAGGGGCTTGTAAACATGTCATTCACCTATACCCACTGATCCGTGAGATATACAGGCCACCAACAAATAGTCTCTTCCCAAAATTAGACTATTTGCAGCTATTTTCCATCATGCACCATGTGTTTCCAATTTTTCAGGCTCCAACTCCAAATATATTTTTTCATTGTCTTTTTACTTTTTCCCTTCCACATTAGTGCAACCCTGTAATTATTACTATTTACTTTACTATCTACAAAAAATAACCCCAAAACATTCCCTGCGTCTTGTGTAGATTAATTTATTGCTCAAATAAATACAAATCATGAGGAAAAGAATATTTCTTTTTATATTTAAAACGTTTTTCTTGTTTTGATATGAATGAACATACAAATAAAAACATCTAATTAATATGTTTATTTGTTCGAATGTGCGTTTCAATTATTTAGCCCTAAATATCAAAAGAACCTCACAGAGCAAAAAAGGGAATTGTTAGCGTTTGCTCAACAGCTGGTTAGAGTCAGTTTCATGTGATCTCACAACCTGAGAGCTTCATTTCAGGCACAGTTCTCCAACACACAGGCTCTGCTGCTGTGATCCTGCTCCAGGCCCCACAGCTCTGGACCTGTGCCATGTCTCCGTCTGCTCTTCCACTGCTGCAGCACAGACTGGGGGTGTGAGGACCACCCCTTCTTTGTCTGCAAACCCTAACCGCAGTTATTACGCAAGCCCTAAAGCTGCCAGAGCAAGTCCTGATGTGATCTGTTCTATAGCACTAGATTTATGTATGATTCCTGATTGAGAAGTACTGTCTTCCATTGTACCTAGTTTTTATAAAACTGTTTTTTATATAACTTGGTAACAATATTAAATTTTTTAAGGACGGTCCTGTGAACTTGTGGGACAAAGCCGTCCACCGTCCAGCACTTCAGGAGTAAAAACAATTTGAGCACTGAGGAGCATTTGCTCACTTGTGTAGCTGGCAAACCTCCACATGGCCACAAAACAGCCCTAATCCTTTTTCCAATCCTTTTTCAACACTCATCTCCTGGCAGTTCTGCCTGCGCACATTATCACCCAGTTGATGTATTGTGAGGAATATCCAGCAGGGGGCAGTCTTATCATAAATTTTCAGATGGAAATAAAAGCTATTAATGTAGTTATTTACCCCTCAGGTGTGTCTTGCTTCCATTCACACCTCGAAACTTTCTTCCACAGAGGAATTTCAGTCTTGAGCTATTAAAATAAACACATATGGGACATGAATACATAAATGCAAATGTAAACTGTAACCTTATTCCAGGTGCTTATTTATTGTAACTTTATGTATATGTGTGTGTTGATAAGCAATGTTACAGTGGGAGCTGGAGAGAACAGGGGTTTTTCTGCTCCTCAGGGGATTGAGCACACACAGGGTAATTTGTAGTGAAATTTCCAGCAGGGTTCATTTTGCAGGTGGTTGAGCACACAGGGTGTGGTGGGGAACGAGAGAAGCAATTTGCTGTCTGAAAGCTGTGAATATGAGCATTGTTGCACAGCAGCAGGTTGGGTCATTGAGACGATGTGCTTGGAGATTAAGCACGTTTTCACGGCAGAAAAGGTGGTGGGGTGAGATGCAACAAAACAAGAGGGTGATCCTTCGATGCTGTCTCTAAAATTCATGTAGAAATTGTCATTTAGTTGTTTACAAAGCTGCAAATTTGTCTCATGTAGTAGTAATTTGTGCCTAGAAACTGCCTGTTTTATCCTTAAACACACTAATTTACCTGTATTTTGTATTTACAGTGCTGTATATGACAGATTTTATCCTAAAGTTATTTTTAAACCTTGTATTAAATATTGGCTTGAGAACAAAACACCACATGCTATTTGGGTATGAACATCTTAGAGTTAAAAATAGCCAAAACATTAATTTTGTGTTTGGCTTTATGCTTTTTAACTTTCATTAAAGTTTGTTTTGATTTCTGCACTTTGAGTAACTGTATTGCATTAATATGTAGACTTGAGCATCTATGTGTGAGGCGGCACGAAGGTCCCGCACAAGCGTGCATTTGGCAGTTTTATTCCAAGAGGAATTATGGTAATCTCTGAGGCTTTGGTGCTGATTCAAATAGCAATTGAACTCTTTAAATTCCCTGCCAAACGCCTCCAACATGGCTTAGGTCATACCAGAGGAAAAAGCGCAGTGTGGAAACACACATGTGGCACGAGAAGCTGGGTTGTTTGATTTCTTTAGCAAATTTGCATTCTTGACTAAGTCTTCCATCTTTTCTTTTCTAAGTGCCAGTGATGAAGCATCACTATATATCTAAAGAACTGAAAGAGCATAAAATGCAATAAGAAAGGTGTGATGAGACGAACCACAGCAAAGCTCACGGGTGCGTGCGTGTGGTCAAAGACATGTGTTACCCTTTCGGGTGATTTTTGCTGTGCTGGTGAGCATCTCCGTTGTACCGTCTTTTGGGAATTCCTTTATGGAAAATCAGCAGAAGACACAGCTGGCTGAAGAATGTGATGTGTTGTCAGTCATGTTTCTGGGGTTTTTCTTATTGCCCCGCTGTGGGGGAAACCAATGGCATGGCACCTGTTTTACATTCCACCAGGAGGCCTTGGGTTCTGGAAAGCCGGGGCTGATTCCAGCTAAAGCTTCTCAAACATGGCGTATGGAATAAAGCAGTCAAAATGTGATTTCTCTGCAGCGATTTCTTTTGGGGAATATCCAAGTTTCTACTGCGGCTGGGGTGCCATCATATTCTTTGTGACAAATGCAGACAATGCTCTGCCTTTTGACTAGCAGCATTTGTTTTTCATCAGCCTGAGGACTGAATATTAAGCTAAATTAAAGGTCATGACTACAAATAAATGTCTTTTTGTATTGCCTGCAAAAACAATTGAAATAATGTTTAGTAAACTTCTTTTATTGGCACATCATTTTACTAAGAAGTCATTTTTATGATCATGTTTGTTTTGGTTTTCAAAGGAAAAATTCTGTTCTGTTCTGCTCACTCAAAAGGAATAGACATATTTTAATATTTATTATGTTCTTTAGATAGCTCTCTAACAGCCTTTATTTCTGATCATACAAGGTTACCAATAAAGCGTTTCACCATATATAAGCACAGCAACATATATCTGTAAATAATATAAATAAAAAGAAAACAATTTTCCATCTTGTATTTCACACTGTAATAATGACATACTGTAAGACGCATCCCATATACTACGTTTGGTGCCATCCCATTATACTACGTTTGGTTCCATATACTACGTTTAGATGCCCTTGAAGGCGTTTCCGCTGAGGTAACATGCTCTCTAATCTAATCCACATAGAGAAGCGACATCAAACAATACAGCTGTAAGAAGTGGATTTAAACTGGGAGAGTCTTTATCTACGACAAACTGCCTTCTCTATCTGCTGTCTTAGATATAAACAGACTCAGTTTTCTTGCAAATCCTAGCCGAGGGCACTGCCTATCTTTGCATTGTTGCTGAAGTAGGTGTCTGATTACAGGTGACCGTATCTTTTTGTGCTAGTCTCATTCAAACTAATTGTGATGAGCCTAAAGCCTTCTTCATCAGTTGTGGTTGCAAAGGGCCATTCAGGTGATAAAATCCCTAATGGCTTTCACATCATATTAAAGAAGATGCCAATCCTTTCAGAACATGAATGAAAAAAACTGGCTACAGTCATAATCAGAGAGCTATCAAAGATATAAGTAACCATAAAAAACAAAATCAAAATTCTCTGGGTTTTATAACACAACAATTCACATAAATACAGCTCATTTCTGCAATTAGCCTATTTTATGCACTTCATCTGTTTCACATGTGCTGCCTTGGGTTTGGTGTTGAAAGACTTTATTTAGTAATTTATTCATTTTTGATTGCTATACTTTCCCTCACCATAACCGGCCCCATTTGTAATGTGTTCACATCCTGAAGGCAATATTACTGTACTGTTCAGCAGCTGTGTGTGAGTCCATCAGGATATGACTGAGCCATGGTTGAAAAATATGACAATCTGCTCATGGTATGTCTCATACTGGAAGAGCTCCATCTGCATGTGAGGCAGGACTCATTCTTCTCCACCCTGACACACAATTTCTATTTAATAGTCATACACTCTAGATTTTCAAAATCTACCCCTGGAGCATGAAATTTATGATATTTGTAATAGCCCTCCTTTCTCAAAGCGTCTCTTCGAGAATTGTACGTCTGTTTGATGACTGTATTGCTGCGCACACTGTGAGAACTAGGGATGCTTGGAAAGAAGAGTTAGGTGTGGAACTATCTGAATCCATGTGGAACACCTGTTTGTCTAATATTCATTCCTGCTCTATAAACAGCAGACACCAATTAATTTAATTTAAGATTGTCCATCGCTTACATTATTAAGTCAGATTACATAGAATATATCCATCAGTTTCCCCAGTGTGTGATAGATGTAATATGTCAGAGGGTACACTGTCCCATGCTTTTTGGTCTTGCTCTTCATTGACAAACTTTTGGTCTAAAATATTCGACTGGTACTCCAAAGCATATCAGAGGCCCCTTCAGCCTGAGCCTGGACTTGCTATTTTTGGCTGCTCACATATAACAAGGGCAATTCCAGCTATAATGCGGCAACCATTGGAACTGGGATAGATAGTTGCCAAGAGACTAATATTGAAGGAATGGAAGTCCCCCTCTCCTCCCTCCTTTCAGGCATGGATAATCGATATGCTATCCATAATACAAATGGAAAAACTTCGCATCAGTCAAATGGACACGTTTTCCCGTTCTTGGAATCCCTTCCTAACTCACTTTGAAAAAACTAAAATATAGTAAACTAATTGTGTTCCTGTATCAACAACCTTTCCTCCTATCGTTGTACTAAATGTGACTGTAACAACTGGCAATAACTGCATCTGGGCCCTGTCTGTTTGTTTGTTTGTTTGTTTTTTGTTGTTTATTTTGAAAATGTGAATAAATAAAATATTCAAAAAAAATAGTCATACACTCTTTATGTCTAAATAAGGCTGTAAGGTACGATACGATACAAGTTACACTAAATAAACACAGATTTTAATATGAAATTATGGCCCACTGGCACTGTGGGATTGTAGTGGGATCTCTTTTGGAGAACCATTTTGACTTTTGCTTTTATGCTGACGTGGCCATTCCTTGATTCTAACAGACTCGCATGTTTTATTTGCTCTCAAGAGCTTTTTCAGGTTGATGATGAACAATTGGATGTCTATTCTATTGATCCTCATATGTTATGTGCAAAACAGCTGTGTCAGTCCAGGTGCAGACAGTTCATTTCTGCTGTCTGAGGAACAATTTATACCATAACTCCTTCTGGAGAAGTCTTAGTTCTTGACTGCCAAGGAAAACCAGATGAGAGCCGTTAATGCAGGGTGGCTTTGGAAACAAAAACGCCCCTCCGTAAAGGTGTGGATTTCAGAGTGTTTGTCTCATTTTTAGGTCTCCTTCGTGGTTATTCTCCTGTCAGTTTGACTGGACGTTCGACTGGACAGATGCCTTATGTCAGAATCACATTTCAATGACAGAAAATTACACTGATATTTTCCAATTTTTATTTTTGAATTCGGCACAATTCTGTTCTGTTCAAAGTAAATTACAAAAGGAACAAATTGTATATCTTCGGGTTTTCCATTTTATCATAGAAAAGTACTGTATGTTTACTTAAGTTTGTTTCCTTCTGTAGGTGTATAGTTACACAAGTAGGTTGTGTAGATATTAAAAATACATCAGTTCTCCGAACACTGAGCAGTAACCAAACAATAAAGCAGAAGGACAAAACATAGAAATGGTTCAAGCTATTCTAATTCAGCCAAACATGATGAGCACAACATGGGGTAAATAACAAGTCCCCAATAAGCACAGCCCCAGCTGCGAGAGCATTGCAGCAATTTGTTAAGAAGATGACATGGTTAATAAGAAACACTTGTTGCAGGACTCCATAAATTCAGATGGGTTGGAATGGGGGGGTTAGCTCATCCTCTGAAGTGCTTGGAAAACATTCATTTCACGTCACGCTGACAGACGCTGAATTTCCTGCCATCCCAGATGTGCCCACACAGCTGTGAAACAAATGTTACCCGAGGCCTGTTGTTTTAGGGTTGCTAAAAACTGAGATCTTTTGTGTGTGTGCATCTGTGACTGAAATGTGTGTATCATTTGTATGTGTTTTATACAGTTTGTGAACATATTGCGTACTGGTGTATCATCTGCATGTAGATGCTTGTGTTTATCAAATTAGCCTCTGGCTATGAGACTATGATGGAAAAGGCAAACAAGCCATCTGCTTCAAAGGTGCGAGTCGCCTAATCACAACAATCTCCTTCTGAATCAGGGTGGTCAACAGGAGATGACATACAGACTGTGATTTTCTCACACGTTTTGTATTTGTTTTGTATGTTTAACAAATATGGATTTCTGCATTACATGGTCTGTAAGGGAATGCTAACTTTGTTATTTTACAGAGAAGCATCTGACATTTTTCACTCGAGGGAAAACACAAACGTTTTAACACTAAATTTAGCGTTAGATTCTCAATACTTATTGTACACTACATCCCATGTTTATGTGTGAACGTGCAATTTGCTCTTCACTCTGCTGGAATAACTGCCCATAACGCAACACAACACAGTTTCTGCCCTATCGCTGGCTATACTCTCACTAACACTCTCTGATCTCACACAACCCAACGGTACGGTGCAGATAAGTGTACAAAGCAGTGGTGACATGAGAGGCCAAACACAGAAGGTTATCAGCTACGGACATGATAGATGGATTAGCTTGCACTGAGGATGGACACAGGATCCAGGCACATGTCTCTCATCATCGGTACGGAGATGATCATGTTTGGGAGATCAGATAAACACCCTGCTGATGGGAACTTTACTGGCTTTGCTGAAAACCAACTGGACATTTTACTTGTAAGTGTGTGTTGTAGAGCCATGTTCAGCAGACACAGCATGTCATGTTTTTCAGAAAGTGAATGGGAGCTCTGTTCCGTGCAGTTTGTACGTTCACTCAGTCTTTGTTGGCCCTCCGGCAGTAGTGAAACTGGCTTGGGCCGCTAGAGTCGACTGTTATTTGTCTTTCACATTCCTCCTAAAACACTGGCATACGGCGAGTACTTGAATTTGACAAAAATAACATTTCTGTGACATGACATTTATCCTCTGGTCGATGTGTATTAATGATATTTGGATTTCCAAAAAATTCTTCAATCCAAGACTAATTCGATTGAGAAACAAGGTGTGAACAGGAGAATGCTAAAGGTTCTGTTAACTTGCCCAGTGATACAAACACTGGGTCTTATTCACTAATAATTGCAGACAAATGTTCGTATGAACACAGAAAAAGTTCTTTCTGCAAAAATCACATCAGGTGTGCAGACACCAAGGTGTTTTATATAGTATTCTATTGTTGTTAAATTCAGATTATTTAAAAAGATAATTTTCACAGATAATGATTATCCTGATAACTGTCACTGCACATATTGAGCATACACATAAAATGTGTATTATCTAAAATTATTAAAAATATTATTTTATCATTTTTTTGTATTTTTAATATTTGTATTTGTATTTATTTTTATTCATTTGTTTTTAGTTTATGTTTATTGTTATTAAAATTTGGCAAATATTTATTCTCGAGTCTCAGACCTTTCCATCAATATATAGTTTGTCATGATTAGATTAGAATTCAATTATGCAATGTTAAAGTGACTATTGAAACAACCTAATTGTTCCTAAGCGTTTCCGCATAAACTCACCTCTCCACCTGTTCGTGCACCTATATGTGCATAGAATGAAAGTAGCAAATAAGACCCCTTCTCACCATATCAGCCAAATCCTCAGTGGACAGAAATTTGAAATCTAAATCCTATAAGATAAACCTGCTGCTTGGAGCATCCTGTAATAAATTTTCCTCACATCACATCTCGGCTAATTTCAGGCTGATGAATGCCTGGAGTACTCTGTTCACAGCTCAGTAGAGGAGAGGGGGAGATAGCCAGATGCCTACTCCTGCTCCCATCACGTCCTCATTACAGCCATCTGCCTGCCCTGCAGTGGTTTGCCGGGGCGACTGCAGTGACTGTGGAGGCTCCTCTCAACACTGCAATGAGTGAGTGAGAACAGACTGCTGGAGATAAGAAATGATTTGTGAGGAAGCACTATGATAGTGTAAATGTGTTTAACTCACACTCTCGCTTTTTATCTTTTGCCTGTTTTCTTCCTCTCTTTTTGACTCTCTGTGAACATGCGCATGTGTATGTCTGTGTATGACTATCTGTGTCAGTATGTGTGTGTGTGCGCGCATATGTCTTTATGTGGAAGGTGATGAGTGAGAACCAGGCCCGCGGGAGATCACGTCACCTCAGAGATAGCCACTATTGCCTAGCAACAGGGCCAAAAGGCCCAGAGGAGGAACTGAGATGGGAAAGTCGATCCTCTTTTTTAAAATCATAATAATGGATCTTTTCAAATAGAGAAACTAAATGGATTAACCCTCACAATGGCTAAACTCAAGTCTGCTTTGATTGTTCTGCATGAAAGGTATCAAACTAAGTCTAACCAGTTTCACATTTAAAATACCCCAAATAAAGCATATCTTCAAATGCATATCTTAACTTCTTTTACTTGTTAAACTTTTGTTAATCTTATTGACTACCTTTATACATTTCTATAAAATTCATCTTTGTTGTCTTGTGTTATATAAAGGATTCAAAGGATTCAAAATCATGATGCACTGACCACTTTGCAGTGAATAACAAAATCTCAATATCAGACATACTGTAGATACATTTGCATAAAAATATTTGTTCACAATGTTTTTTACTTTTTTTACTCTCTCCATCTTGCATACATTTTAGAACGATAGTGTCATGCCAAATAGAACATTAAAATTGCATCTCCATCTTTAGAATGAGTCACTTATGCTTAAAAAGTGCATCATGTCTCAAACACACGCACCATTTATACCATTAAAAGACAAAATAGTACATAAGTATGTCAATTAGTACGCACCTAGTGTTTAATTGCTCAATTATGGTCTGCACTGTTTTCCTGCACTTGTTTTTGCCATATGCGCAACAACTTGTGTTTTTACACGCACACACACTTTGAGCAAGAAAGCCAAAAGAATCCTGAGCTCATTTCAGCCGTGTAACGAGACAAATGATTGTCTTCCCGCTATACAGTGTGGACAATGTCTGTGAACACGGCAGGTGCAGCTGCGCCTGAAATTGCTTTGTTTAAACTTGTCAGGTCAAAATGGAGATTTTAGAAAGGTTACATTCTGTGCCAGAAGCAACTGGGCTCCACGGAAGTGCTGCAGACATTTCTGAGTCTGTACATTTGGTGGGTGTGTGTGTGTGAAATAGGAGCTGGTGTGTTTGACCTGAGCCTAGGATGAAAATAGCACAAAGCCTGTGGCTAAACAGTCTAATCAACTGAGGCTTTCAATAATTTAGCGTGTTATCTTCATACACCATAGATCTGATGTAGAATGCTGAGTTTGTTTATGCTTGTCCTTGCCTCCTTGTCTGCTAAAAGGAAGCTCTTTCAATGAAAACATTTACCTTGAGATTTCATGCTAAACAAGTTCAATGATTTATAACTGAAGTCATGTAAAATAATACCAGTAATAATCCTAATTAATAGCAGGTTTATTTTATTTAAAAAATCTCTTTCTGCCAATATAAAAAGCAATGCAAACATGCTGACTTGAAAGCTGTCATATTTGTAATTGGAGATCTGACGTGTATGGAAATATGGAGAGGACTCGGGCAGTCTAAAGTATATGGCAGCGCTGGACTGAGGCGGTATGTGGTTGCTGGAAAACAAACATTTACACTGCAGTGTTAACATGGCTTCATTTAAAGCGTTTGCCTTTGGCATTCATGCTGAAACTTTCAGCAACGATGATTTGATTTGGATTCGCATGGGAGCAAAGCTACAGCATTCCAATGGCAGCTTATGAACTTTCTAGAAATAAGAAATGTTTCTTGTTAGTTGCATTTACAGTACAGTGCAATGCAGTGACCATTTTGGCCAAAGCACATACATTACCTGCAACAACAATAAATGAATTTAGTCGGTTTAGTAATCTCCAATCTCAACCCCAGTCTTTTGGGCATTCTGTATCCCTTTAAATTACGTGTAAAGAATACTGCATATAAATCACAGTACAATATATCAGTTTTGACCCACATCAGCCTCCATTTATTAAGGTATTTATGTTCTCTGCTGCTGTCATGACAGAGTAAATATTTTATTGTTTACATGTAAATTTGAACTGAAAAGCTGTGATTTATCTGTTTCTATTCATATTTTTATTACATTCCTTTGATAACATTATTTCTGCAGTTGTAATTTCTATAGACTTTCGATGTAAAGAAAGCATTTGTCATAATTGTTTGCTTGAACACCCAAAACTGGCACATCCATATTCCCTTATAATGTGCAGAAAGTTAAGTTGACATGTTTTTCTTTATTCTGTGTGAGGGGAAAAGCAAACGAGGGATCATATGCCTCATTCTCATAGCTGTGAGTAAAAGCTAGTCAAAGTATGCTGCCTGGGGCTGTTTAAGTGACTTATAAAGTTGCTATTGTGAGCGTTTTGGACTGAAATGCCTGATAAAGGAAGAGCTCAATATTACTTCTCTCTCTCCCTCTGTATATCTTTCTCTCCGAACTCTGTAAATTTTCCAAAATGTATCTCAGTCTGGTAACACAATCGGCTTACTGCAATTGGCTTTCTATGCTGTGTTTAATTACTTTATTGTGAAAGGTTGTCGGTGACTAATAGACAAAACATTCAGCCAACGGATTCTTTTACTGGCTTCTGTAAGCGCTTTACTCTTAGTCTTATTTTTCAGCAGGCATTTCGTTGAAAACTTACTGCCTGATACCTAACAAAAATTAAAGTACAAATCTCTATCGACAGTGTTTATGCAAAACCAGTTTCTGGTTTTGACCTTTTTGTGTTTTGAAATAAACCATTACCAACAGGATTTGATTCTTGCACAGGTTGCTTCTGTCTCAGAGAAATACATTTACAGCTCAATGCAGCATTGATAAGATCCTAATCCTCAGTCACTCTTTATTTCATTTCAAAGCCGTCAGCTATCACATTCCATGAACAATGACCATTGTAGAATGAATAATGTTACAGGTGTGGCTTTGATTGATGTGTCACGCTCGGGGTGGACGGCAGTAATATGAAAGTCTGAGTTGTGCTTATGAGATCAGTACAGTAAATCAAAGCTCCTGTGAGAGCGAGGCAGTCCAAGCCACAAAATTACAGTATCTTAGCTTGTGGCCGCAGGAACGTGTGCAACGGTTTTCTAATGAGGACTTGTAGACCGCAGAGAAGTGCCGCAGCGACCAGCAGAGGGCAATATGTGTCCTACAGGACCATTACTGCCCATGTCTATAATGGATGCGTATTACAGCATAAAATGAATACGGATGTTTCAAACTAGTTGATTAGAAAGCTGATGGATCCAGGGAAACATATGCATAAACCATTACGTTTCTAAACAAAAAATGCATGGGCCTTTTTTTATTGAGTGCTATGCCTTATTTCCATGAAGTTAGCCTGAACTAATGAGGAATGGGATTGTGAGTCCAGTGGGGTTATGTAATCCCCATGGACTGGCAGACATATGGCTTTGGCTCTAAACTCTGAATCGGTAATCAACAAGATTTGCAAATGTGTTTTAACCCTTACAGTTGTGCAACAGAAAAGGAAAACCACAGTAGAGATTGGTAAACATTTTAAGTTAATGAGTAAATAGTTTTATTAAGTTGTTGATGATGAATCTCAGTTAGGACCCTACAGTAGATATATGTAGTCGATAAGAAAATATTTAATATCCCAGTCAAGACATGTACTGTACCTTTTTAATTAATCCACTAGAAAAATGTTACCTTGAAATTCAATAAAACTACCTTTTTAACTCAAAGGTTGAAGAAGAATGTTAAAGAAGATACCAATTCCCAGTTCATGATGCATTGATTCTATATATCCTCATAGGAATGTATTATGTAAGCATTTTTTTTACACAAAAATATAAAGGTGTCTAGGTAGGCAATACAAAACAATGTATGTGCGGACAGATATGAGTGTGGGTAAATGTATATGCGTATTTATGAATTGATATACTTGCATATGGGCATAAAAATCATTATATTTAGTATATTTGTTCTCATTTTGTTTAAACATGTTTTTGGTGTACTTATTGTATTTTATCTAGAATAAAATACACATGTAATGTACACAAAACACACATAAAAGATGACTTCTATCTGATTTACTTTTACTTTTAATAGTTGCCATATACAGTATATAATACCTTAAATGACTTTCTTCAAAATTAAAATTCAATGTATGCTTTAATCTGAGCACATTTGTATGTGCTGTTGTTTGTGCAATGCTATAGGATGCCCATGAGCTAAACAGGATTATGAGCAATGTACCGTATATGTGTATCTGCACACACTTATCCAAGAGCCACCATATTTACTAATCATGTACAAAATGCAAATATAATAAGCTATACAGCACACATGAGATGTCTTGTGGTTGTTGTGGTAATGTATGAGTGTGCCAGCGCATGCATATGTGTCCATGTGTGTATATCTGAGTTAAAACAGCTGCTTCTACAGACCTGCTTCCAGCTGCTTCCAAATTGCTCTGCCATTAAGTTATTATCTGTTTATGGCTCTATGTCCAGGCCCGCCTTTGGCAGTTTTATCCCCCGTACAGTAGATATGGGGTTTCGGGTCTGGTGTGATAATTGTCCATGTCATACACATAAAGGCTGGATGCCATAATGACTTGGACTGGCTTCATGCACATTCATTGTGGAGCCTCTAAGCTGCATTGCTTCTGGTTTAATGTTTGCCTTTACTTGTTTCTTCTACCACTATCTGAACTTCATCACTGAAAATGTCAGTCGGGTAGATTAACGCAGATTTAGGGTGCATTAACACTTGCATGACTTAATGCACATATTTTTCTTACACATACACAGTTTTTGTCCTGGTATTTACTTGAGACATTTTGAGGGTTGAGGTTTTTTTTCCACATCGCAGCACCGGGAGGCATTCAAACTTGCTGAACTGTTCCGTATGTCACTCTCGCGATACTTCGATGTCATGAGCTGATCGGTCTGCGCAGCGCTGCATGAAGTCGAACGAACTCACTGCTTTTGAATCGCTCTCGCGGTACTTTGATGTCATACGCACAACGCACGTACTTCGTACGCTTTACGGTGAGTAGCGCTATTTATTGACTGTTTTGCTTTCGAAACATCTTTTGCTTCCAATTCGTGCAGTCTGTTGCAATACTGCAGGCAATGATTATTGTAAATGGGGTGTTTTTTAAATACCGTGTAACAATGACGAAAATATCACATCTCAGGTTAAAACAATGATTTGACAGGTGAAGTTGTTGCGTGTCTACCTGTTTTGTAAATAGTTTATGATTTAGCACGTCGTTTTTCTGAATATGGAACAAACAATCATAACACCCACTTCTGATTTTCTTTTGATATTATGGGATTTTACCTAATTAAATCCTAAAGTGAACCAGTCAGAATGCTGGTTGCAGTTACTGTCTCATGTTGATCTATAATGAGAGATATCTGTAAGTAGTTGTCTGTATGCTGGATCTGTATGTCTGTATTCATGGTACAAAATCATAATCAAAATAAAGACATAGTAATAATTCATTTTAGGCTTTAATGGAAAAATACATCATCTGCCTATTTAAGTCGTCAGGCACATTTAATGATACACAAACTTTTACACATTTTGTCTGCAGTTTACATTTGTATATTTATCTGCTTTAATTTCTTTGATTTTAATTTGAAATCAATACTACTTGTTGTTATTAATACTGAATGAAAAGTAAGGCACATGAAAAAAGGTTGCACATACAAAATCCAACTACATCTTCACACAGAGGTAAGGGTTACCAAAATAAAAGTCTCCCCCAACTATATGTCTATAAATTATAATTAGAGCCATGTATGTCATAATCAGTAAATAAACAATTATAAACCTTTTTAACTTAAACTGAAAAAAATGCATTTGTATTTTAACTACACAAGCACATTCCCTGTTTCCAGGATTACTTTTCACCCCATCACATATAACTGAAATGAGAAATCTGTAAGTAAACAAATAGTCTAATGTTTCCCTGACCTTGATTTCATGCCTTTCCAGTTTCTAGAGAGATGAGTGGTGTGATGTGCGTGTTGGTTCGCACAGCTTTGGCAGCATGCAAAGGAGAGCGATCTGCCCGCTGTCACTGCGGCGTAAGGTGAACATTCATAAGGTAAGTCATTTTCTAAAACAGCCTTTCAAACCCCACAGCGCTGTGACAGACAAGTCATTTTAGATATAGATGGACATACTGACTGACTAAATTCTTTGGACACCCTCTACTGAACCATCTTATCGCAGCATGCAGCTGGCAGATTAATTCACTAATGGAATCCTAATTAAATTTTTATGAAATTTCTACCTTGCGTATTGACATGTCTAGGGTGTCCCGGGGTAAGCTGTAATCATCAGCAACCATGTAGAGAATTAATAATCAAGAATGAGTGAATAGAGTTGCTAATTGTTTCTAGGTTTGCGCTTATATATTTTTGAATTTCGGGACATCCAAATAACAAGCCTTTCTGTATCCCGTCTGTAATGCCTCACCATTATGAAGCATGCTTCAAGGTTAAAGGTTTGTCATCTTGTTTGCATTTCAATTAGCTTTCATAAAGAACCGTGGAAGCACGTCATTCGTCAATTAGCATAAGTGAGTATCTTACCAAGCCGGCAGTTTTCTGGAAATGTTCATTTTGGCTTCTGAGCTGAGCTGTCATGGCAGCCCATGGGGACGCTCTGCAGTAGCGAGACAGATTGGGGGTAATCAGTCCCACACCACCACAGTAAACCCAATTCCATACTTCGTTCTAGTGGAAGGTACCAGGAATCTAAATTTTCAAAGCTTCTGGCATTCCTTATCTGCCATCTGTTTACATAGAGGTAATAGAAAATACAGATTTCAATCACAAGAGCCATGTGCAAGATTGGTTTACGCTCAACTGGTTGCCTGGAGATAGCAATATAGATATGTGGTTTTTGGCATATTTTAGACCAGTACTATCAGATGGGCACTCTTAAAGTTTAAGTGAAGATTTTAAAGCGTGGAATACCTTGAAGACACAGTGTGAGGGGAATATGAAGGTGTGGGTGGTAACTTTAATACACTTGTTGAAATTAGTTTAGCCTGTAGCAAGGGGCATTCCTTTCACAGACTTAAAAACCTGCTGTTGGGCTGCAGATTTTCCATGGTCAGTTTATACTTTACAGTTTATACATGGTTAGTTTGTGTTGTGTTTTTTGCAGAAGATATACTGTATATGAACAGAAACTAATATTTAGTCTTTTTATCCAATAGAAGAAATTAGTCAAAGAGCCTCAACAGTTCTCTAGAGCCTCAACAGTTAACCTTTCTGTTTTTACTAGTGCATTCCATGCACGCAATGACACGTTTGAATAGTACGAATAACAAAAGTGTTTAAAATGGAACAAATGTGAATGGGTGGGGGAATTTGATTGCGTATTTACCTTTTTTAACAATAGAGAGGCTTGCACTTCCTGGCAAAGAAGCTCTTCACAACAAATCACCAGCCCTCCAGTGGTGGAGCTGTTTTGAGAAGAAGCTGTTTTACTGCAGAGTAATTGCCTTTCAAATGAAAATGCACCTGTAATGCATGCTGCTAAATGTATTGCCTTTCTGCTGGCAACATTTCAACAGTAACTCTGTCAAAGCTAAAATTGCTTAGCATCATCAACTTTCATAGCCTTCTGGAAGTGAGCTGGATGAAGGCAGTAACTCAGAGCAAGTCTACCTGCCTGCTGTGTTAACAGTCAGCCTGCAACAAATTTATCTCCGCCGTGAGCTACAGAGGCAGACAAAGAGCACTTGGCTTCTCTCGGTAGTGCTATGACAGTCTGAGTTTTATCTCTTACACTGTATATTATATGTAAGACAGGTTTTGTTGAGGCTGTTTAGTAGTATCAAATAAATCATAGGGAGTAAATTTTGTCCTCACACAGGTCACACGACTTTGTGTGTGTGAGTGTGTGTGTGTGTAACCTTCTTTCATCCTTATTTGTTTCATCCATTTTTATTGTGGTCTTTTTGTAACTATTAACTAATTTCACTTGAATAATTAATATTTCTAAATTGTAATGTAGGTAAGATGAAGCAAGAAACCTTGTGAGAGCCCATGCACAACACTGGGCCTTTAAAAAAAAAATCTAAAGATCTATAGGAACAATAATATCTCTACAGGGCCAACACATAAAGAACAATGTACTGTAACTATCAAACCCCAAAAGCTTTTTCATGTGCTTATCTGAACAATGTTTTTATTTAAAGGTTACATCGCCACCTTTACAAAGATAACTACTCCAAACATTTCTTCTGTGAAACATTACTCCTCACACTCATTGTTTTCATGGGCCTCATGAGAGGAGATCAATGAGGTTTGGGTTTGTATTTAATACTGCCTGTGTTGGATGGCTGGATGGCCTTTGATAGGTAATAGATCAGACCATATTGAATGACCTAAGACAGAGATTATCTCAGTCAAAGATCGATTGTGTGTGTCCGCATGTGTTGGTGGGTGCGTGGGATAGGTAAAAAAAAGAGCGCCGACACTGTGGGTTATAAAAACATTTGCTCTTATTTCAGCTGCCAGTTGCTTGACAGATATTTGGATGTTTTATAATCAACCGTGAGCTTGCAAACATCATAGTTTTATTAAATTTGTAGGGGTTTTAAACTAAAAGCGGTCTGTGTTTACTTACAGTCCCCATGTAATGAAAAGTGAAGTTTTTTGGCTTTTAGGATAAATGTGTTAGCTTTAGGGATATCTGTAAACTACATTGTCAAAACGTCGATTAAATTAGCATTTAAAAGATATAAGCATTCAAACTTTATTAATTTTGATTATTTTTTATGACATCATTCAGCACTTTTTTTTCATTCTGCATTAGTTTCTTTTGACCAATCAAACGCTCTCTAGATTATGAAGTGTCCCACCTTTCTGTGAAAATTATGTCAACACATTAATATACAGAGTTTGTTTTTATATCACTCAGAATTTAGAAGCAGAGGTTATTGAATATTACATATAAATAAAAACAAATTTGCTGCGTGGGATTGCATTAGTAACATGCATTAGGCGGTCAGTAAACAGACTGTGGGCGGTCAATGGATGTGCCTGATGCTAAAAATAATTCACACCTGACAAATCTAATCCAACCATATTTGCAATCCCAAATGTTTGACAAAGGCTGTCGCGCTCCACCAGCCTCCCCATCAATCCCTGAAGACACAGGGATTGATGGGGAGGGCATGTATTAAACAAAACTACATGCCTTTCTGAAACCACCATACCAAATATATCAGAAAGTCATGGAATACTTATGATCTAATTACAGGTCTTCCCAGAGTAACGCCAGGGCTTACTGTCAGGTATTGTTCTCGCTCATCTCAGGGTCTTCATGGCATGTGCAAATCTTCGAAATAAATGCAGGCCGCTGTCTCGTGGCAGTAAAGTAAAGTCTGAGTCTGTGTGTCTGGGCTTTGAGCTGGTGATGAGCTACAGAGGTATAAATCCCTTGTTATTTGGCACTGGGGATGGGCCGCTCCATTGGAGGGTTCGTCCCAGCAAAGGCACCCCAAGACAGTGTGTGCACATTCTTGGAAGGGTTGAAATCCCTGTGGCATGCGGTTCTGGGGCGTCATCCAGAGCTCCACCACCCACTGAGCAGATTCAGCTTGACAGTTTGTGCTAGTATGACCGTGATCTTGTCCCAATGGATCAAACAAAAAAGAAATTGGAAAGGAATTTGGAAAACAGACACAATCAGATTGATGTTGAGGAATATTAGATGCAAACAACAATTTTTTATAGATTCTAAAAATAACAAATATGAAACTGTATTCTGTTGACAGAGGGTTGGCATAAAGTAATGGGAATTTTATCTCTGTACTTGTAAGTGTTGCCTGGCATAATTTATATTATTTAATAAAAATATTATTAATAAAAATATGGCAGTATTGTTTACAACAGTATTATACATTAAAAACGGTAAGGCAACAAAATTGAATAAAATAGATATCCTGCAGCTTTTCTTCTTCTCTACAGGAAAATATGTTAGTGTTTAATTACGTCAACCTTATCAATATGATTTATGCCCTTTTAATTATCTCCAGTCTGAGAGAGAAAGCGGTATTTATTTTTGGAGTATTTTTTCCTTACAAACAGTTTTTCATTTTCTTTTCACACGCCATAACAGGAAGAAGGCTTACTTCATTGTATATGGCCTGTGTGAAATATGTTTCTTTATCAGACAGTTTTGCAGCACAACACAGAAATGAAATCGTACGACTCTTTAAGCCCTCAGTATCATTTTCTGGACAATCGTCGTCAATCCAGAGAGGACTATAGTTTCATAAGATTAGATTGGGAGCAATAAGAGAAGAGGGAAGGATGAGACAGAGTTATGCCTAGTAAACCTCAATAAACCTTATTCTCGCTCTCATTCTTTCTCTCAAATATCTCTTTCAAATCACTTTTCCAGGATTACAGCAGCAATTTGGAGTAAGTGAAGCCTATGGAAAAGCAATATATTGTGTTCCTGTGACACACCTTTGAAGAATGTGAGAGCCTGTGCTTGACAGACTGAACACATATCAAGTGAATAGGCGTTTTTTTGAACATAATGTCTTTTGTCACCCATGTTCTGGCTTTGGGCTTTTGTGAAAATTCCTGCTGTCTGTAACTTGGATTGAATGCATATTTTATCAAGGCTTGCACCATGTGGGTTGTGTTTACGACTCCTTGCAGGCTAGACAGTTCTTGGTGTTTGTATTTTTCTGCTGTGGATTATTCACAACTCTGACAGAGATTGTTTTCAAGTTTGTCCAAGAAACGTTCTTCATTCCCATACAGTGTCTCCTGCAGTAAATATAGATCTACTTTTGGGAGTGCGGCTTGCTGGAGCTGAGAGTACGTTCACCATGCTTTCATTTTTGAAATATGGCTTTAATAAAAAAAGCGTGATAAGAGGATTCTGGGGTCGACCTCTGTGTGTGGCCGCCTCTGCTTTCTGATGAGGCTCATTGGGTTTGGATTCACAGTCGGCTGAGGTGTGGGGTGATGGGTATGCTGCAGGCAGAAGGCCAGCTGAACTCTTGATTTCCGGGCCTGTGATAGGTCGACACCGCAGAATATAAAGATCAGTCTGTAGAAATATCACTGCATGTATTGGGCTTCACTTGTTAAATTTAATATATACACATCTTGGTGCTATTTGTTTTATTTATATTTGTGTGTGTATGTTTGTATGTATGCATGCATGTTTGGCACATTAAATTTGCACGATTTTGCCACATTTTACAACCCTGACAGGAAAACCACATTCATTTCACTTGTGATCCCATAGGGAATGTACATGAAAATGTCCAAAAACCACGTTTCACATATGTTTTTGCGCATGTAAAATTTATGTGGCTTTTCTGTAAGGGAATATTCTTTATCTCATATTTTTAATCACCCTTAAATACCTTAAGCACTATGGAAATATGGGAATTTTCTTTTTCATATTACTGATTTTGTGGATCAGTATTTCTAATGCATTGATAGTCCTAATGCAGGTTAGCTACAGTGATACTAGTTTTAGACAATATTATGTCAGTTATTATGAAAAATACATACAACACAACTTAGAAATGTAAGTTTGTCTTGTTTCCTGAATTTGCTTAATAAAATGTTGATTTACTGAAATATTTAGTAGTAACTGTGAATGGATTGCCACACCCTTTGGCTAAAACTCATCTACACATCAGATTCATGTTAAGATCTAATACAGAAATAAAAGATATACCTTTATTAAAAAATACCTAAAATACTTAAAATTAAAAACAAACAAGACTTGTTTTTAATAGCTTTAGTAAAAAAAAGTTTTTAAAGTACTTTCTAAGAGATTCATGCTGAGGAAACACAGCTGGAAATGGAGGGCTTGTTAAAAACCAGTTTGGGTTATTAGTTGTGCCCTTCCCCATGCAATGAGAACTATGTTAAGAGCTTTGGCAGAATAATGTATCATGTCTAGAGACGGAGCATTTGTAGCATATGTTACCAATTTAAGGAAAACATTGTAAAATCTTCCATGGCCTGAATACAAATGAGCTGAAATAGCATTACAAACTCACAGCAACCATTAATGTAATTGTTGTCCAAAATTACACTGCTGGGTGAATAATATATGATAATGTGAATAAGGTGGCAATCGGTATGTAAAAATGGGGATGCTGAATCCTTGGTCTGTGAAAATGTGCTTGAAAACAAGTCGAGTTAATGATGGAATAATTTTTGGACAAACTAGTTTTTGGTAACACTGGTGATTGTTACTTAGTCAACCATATTGTTATGTGGATACTGCAGTATTAGCAATTCAATTTCATGTTTTGTGTAACTTAAAAAACAGACAGTAAGTCAGTCGTTATTATAACATTTTATTGTTGTCAAGGCAATAGGACTTTTGATTTCTGTCTAACACATCTTCCAAGGTGATGGTAATACATTTGATTCATCCAAAGAACAAATTCTCCCAACTCCCAACCTGACAATCGTTTTGATGAGTAAACAACAGAAGATCAAGGTCTCAGGTATTGCAGATACAGAAATATGAGATTTATAAAGAATTTAACTGTGTAACAAAACTGCAGCAGGAAATAGAAGTGTACTGGTAAAATAATAGATAGGAAGCCAATTTTATTTTTATGGCCAATAAAAGGAAATAAATTTCAAGGCTATAGCACCATGGTGAGTAAAACTTTTTTTTGCTTGTTTTGTTTTCATTTAGGGTCAAGTGTCAAACCCATGCAATATATTTACCCCTTAATATGGTTCCCGTTAAAGGCCTTGAATTTAAGGCTGGAGATGGGACAAAAACTGTCTAATAAATAATAAAAAGGTATTAGATTGCATTGCCTTGCTACATGATCTAGTGGCACAAGCTAAAAATTACTCTTTAGAATTAGCAAATATGTATATTTAACAATAGGAATAACAAAGGAATAACGTTATTAAAACAAAGCTCAACAGGTATAGCATGGTGCCAGTTAGTCGTAGTCACCAAAGTCAATTCAATTCCTATAAGGAACAAAGAAATTCATAAAATATAAAAATATTATGCCAACTTAAAATATAAGTTGCTTTGGATAAAAGTGTTTGCCAAATGTATATTAAATCACCAAACTTCTTTATCTATATGGTCGCAGATATCCAGAAGTCACAGCACTGTCACTCTCAAGTCAAGGTTATAGAGAAAACACAGAATTATAAAAATGTCTATACATCCATTCATTTCCAGTCACTGTGGAAAAAGTAGACGACCTTGGCGCAAGGGCACGGCGCTGTGAGCGATGAACGCTCGTGTCTCCTGTTACTCTGGAGATTCCGGCAGTCCATCACTGTCATAAGCTCATTATTGATTAGAGCGGTTTCTGTTCAATGTGTTCACAAACTAGCCTGTAAATCCTTCAGTGCTACAATGCTACACTGTCTTTGTCAAGTAGGGAACATTTATCAAGTACAGTAGGTCACTGATACATTTAATTGGTGGAGTGTAATTAAACATCTACATTGGTACAGGGCGAGTGTGCCCAGGAGGGAGTCAGGATTGCTTTTCTCTTTAAACACAGCCTCAAGCTTTGTTCAAACACCAGCAGGAAATTGCTGCAAATTGTGCACACCAGTGTGGCCAGATTCACTATTTCCCACTGCCACAGAAGGTAACGTTCTCCCCCTCCATCCTCTGTAAATCTGCCGCTGATGTTTGCGGGTAACCCCCCCTGCTATACTGCAACCTTTAACATACCCTCCCAACCAACCACCACAAAATCTGTTTAATTACACTATATCTCTAGGGGCCTGGAGCCCCGCACAACCTGGCAAGCCCTGCTGTTGCTCCTGCGAACAAACCTTGAGGCGTGTTTGTTTTTCTCTGATTGACTTGTTGTGCCATAATTAGCACAATGTGCTTTAGTTGCAATTAAATCCCCCTTTGCCAGTTTCTCATTTGCTTAGGAGAACACTCTCTGTGCAGTTAGGATAACATACAGCAACCCAGAGGAATCAATAATACATCATAGAATATTTTTCATTTGTGCTCTTTAGTCTGAAAACTATCAGTAAAAGTATCTTTGCCAAATTGTTCATACTGGTCATATGGGAAAAACAAACAGGATTGAAATGCTGTTTTTGAAATGATTTTAGCAGATGAGCAAACAACCTGCATAGAGATGTAAATATTATCTTTTGGCAAATATCAGTCAGGTGCTATAAGCGATTCTAGAGCTTAGCCAATAAATTAGCCACACCCCTTTTTCCAAAACCACGCCTTCCAAAAACATGTTGTGAAAGAGATGGAGTGGAAGAGCATGTAAGACTTATGATCATAACTTCTTTTAACATTATGATGATGATGGTTTAGTCTCCCACAGATCTAAATCCAATCCACCTTGTGCAACCACTGAAAACCCAGACACAGAATGGGAAATATTCCTGTGACATTTCAATACTGTCATATCACAGCAATCAAAACCTATAGACTCGATTCATGTGAAATGTGCTGTCCTCCCTTAGGTCCTTCTTGTATGAGCCTGTGTTCCTTAGGTGTAAGTCCGATCCACCTGATTATAAATCACGTGATGAATACAGTGAAGTATAGGTGCGAATTTCTGTAACTGACATCAGTTTGTTTGACTGGTTCTGAATGTGGATTGTTGTTCATTGTTCTTAGATAGGTGTGTAGTAATGATTCATTTTGTGGAATGTGAAGGTAAGGTTACAGTGGAGTGCATACAGGCTAAATCAATGAGAGTGTCATGCTTTCTCCATGAGCTTGTAAGACAGTTATCAAAGGCAAAAAAGCCCAGAGAGATCAAAGCGCAATGCATGCTCACACCCCTCGGTCCTCTTTCAATGGAGATGAGAGGTTTTTGAAAAATGCATTGCCTTTGAAGGGTGTTGTTACCTGGGATACCATTTTCTTTCTTTGTATAGCATTGTGGAATTTAGTTTGGCATGGAGGTGAGATTTGGCCATGGAAGGATAAAGAAGCCTGAATGAAGAAAATGAAAAGCATGACGATATAACATTGGACTGGTCCAGGACTGTGATAGCCTTCAAAGATTTATCTTTTAAGATTTATTTTTGTAACTTCAAGAACTGAAATGGCATTTTTATACCATGTTGAAATTAATTATTGAAACTGTACCACTGTTCAGCTTGCCCATGCACTTGCTTGCTGAGGCAAAAAAATTGTTTATTGATATCATTTTTATACAATTTTCCTATTTTTAAAAAGTAAATCTTTAAAATTAGCCTATATACTGATTAGAAGGTAAATATCAAAGGCTACTGTAGTTCTAAGACATGCTTTAGTAGTGTGATTACTAAAAAACAGGATGAGAAAAAAGCAAAGAAGTGTTCTCATAAAACACTTTCCATTCTTCTTTGATTAACACATGAATGTATTTGCGCCTGTAAGCAGGGAACGTGCTGCGTTGATTCTTTTTCAAAAAGCAATTTCACTTCTGCAATCTTTGAAGTAATTCTGCCTCAACGACAGAGATGCCACCGCAGATGATCTTTAATATTAATGTCTTATTTTGCACAATGCTGCATTGATTTTGTTGTCTGGCTTAGAGTGTTTTCAAGGTGCTGAAGCAGATATCTCCCAGTGGTAATCTAGGATGGCCGTGAGTTAAAACGGCAGCCTCGGGCGATGTTCATCGACTGAGAGATGCTCGCAGACGAGATGCATTATTTGACTTTCTCTGGTGTAAATGCTTTCAGCTCAAATGAACACAACACACGGTGACAATTTCTATTGCCTTAAGGAGATTGCATTCATTACCATTTCCTTCCTAATTGCTGTAACTGATACTGATTTGAACAAAAGCCAATACACTTAATACATTTCCTTGCAAATGACTAAAGAGTGGCACATTTTATTTTTGCACGATTCAATGCAGAAATTCCCTTTAGTGATAATACAGTACTTTGATAATTGTCACCCTGTTTGTGAAAACCAGGCTCAAGTCTAAAAATCTAATGAGATAACAAGCATCAAAGTTTGATTTCACCTATAAATATAACCATGATATTAATCTTTGACATGTCTTTACTCAGTCAATATATAAATGTTATATTTTCAAAGAAAATTTTCTTTACATTTTATATAAAAAACCGTACATCACAGGTTTTCACAGATAGGGTCACAATGATTGTTGCAGTTATAATCTTTGTTTTATAGAAGCATATTTGTTGCCAAGGAAAAATAATATCTATCTATCTATGTTAGAAAGAAAAACGACACGAAAATATAACATCATCTTCTCAAGTAAAGCAAAGCAAAGCAGTGTGACTCGCAAGGAAAGCTTAAATTACACTTCAGGTTTGGAGAGCAATTCAATAGGAAGTGAATCAATCTCAGGATGAATTGTCTCACCACATCCTGAGCAGCAGACACCTGATCTAGCCAGGAGGGAAGGCTGCAGTAATGTGCTGGTAATACTGTCAACACAGGACACATCACCATCCACTCACATTGTCCCTCTGTGTGAGAACACTCATGTGCATTGAGCTTCAATGGGCTTTTACGGTCCGTCCGTGTCATAAACGTACACTTTCTTATTACCTGACTGATTGCACCATACACAGAAGAATAGATCTGCTGTATCCATTGTGTCTGCTAACAAAGACTTAGAGATATGTAGAAGAAACTTTCAGACTGAAGTGATTGAACTAAAGGTATACCGTAAGCAGATGTCTACCGAAAGCTTTAACAATAGATAGGATTAGTTGTAATAGCTATCCAGCCCCTTAACAAGACTGCCAAACCTGAAGTAAATGCATAAAACAGATCTAATTTTGCATGTATGGAACATCAGGGGTCCTAACCTCTTAAGTAAGCTTAAGTGAAATAACACAGACTGGGGAAAGACCTCTTTTTAATTGTCTTTTTTTAACATGATCACATTCTGCAGAAAGAATTTGGAGGATCTCCTGAGGGGACCAGAATGGAAATCACCGTATGTTTCTTTCATTTGTTTGACTGTGGTTCAGTATGATATACATGCTCACCAAAGACACAAAGACATTTTTATATTGCTGTCTCTTGTTATTTTACGCTTGCTTGTTCGTAATTCAACTTGGCATTGAATGAAATATTCTGTGTACACAGATGCCTCCATGAGCATGTCCATGCAGCATAAATGTAATCAAACACACAGCCAGACAAATGTTAGGCGCGGCCAAAATGTTAAAGCCAGCTGAGCCATTCGCTTCATTTCTCTTAAAGAAAAATGTGTAGAAGATATACTTGGACGTAGACCTGCAGATGTTCCTTGATCTTGCACTTGAAACACAAAAACTGGTCAAAAACTCATACAGTCCAAACCATTTGAGTCACATTCACCATTCAAGTAGCACGTAAACTTTTCGTTATGTTTTCTGTCAAGCGTTTCTGCCATGTGTTGTTGGCTCACATGAAACAGGTTTCAGAGGTATTGAACAGCTGGTTTCTATCGTGTTTTAGAAGCACTGCCCCCGAAATCAAATGCAAAAAGTATGATTTGAGTTAAAACTAAACTGCATGTCTGTCAAGCTTGTCTTGTTTGCCAGTTGTGTTGTCAATATCCCAAAAGCATTCTTTCTTTTATTTTCTTTCTAACAAAAATGTATTTGCCAGGTGGATCGTAACACAAACAAGTAACACAGTTGCACATCAAGGTCTCAGACCTGAAAATAAACATCTGCAAACATCTTCCCAACTGTAATGTTTTATTGAAATACAATTATTCCATGTGTGCTCTTATAAAGCCACATGGAGCAGTTTGTTACATTTACTGCTTTGAAATGTTCATGCTAAAAGGTTTATTAAATCATGATTTTAGGTGATGTCTCGAGTCTGCGGTGGTGAAACAATTACATTTGCAGTCAGCAATAAGGATAATACAAAGAACACAATTATGCTATTGAGATATATATATATTTCATCTCTCCAGATTGTAAACCAGACCACCAACACATGATAGAAGACCATTATGACTTAACTGTGATATTCTCTCAATTACATTACAAGACACTGGCAAGGCTCTATATAGTGAGCGGTACATCTACGATCTGTGATTTTAACTCATATTTTTCAATGTTGTGTGAGATTATATCAATATACAAAAATCCATGTGCGCAAACAACTCTGTGAGGCATTGCTACATTATCTGAGGTTAGATTGTGTTTTGGAAGAATAAATGATGGCTCCTGCTCCAGGGACACCGTGAGTATCTCCTGATAGCAGACCGGGTTGATATAAAGCTTTATGAAATGTCATTTGTCACTGTGCTACCCCGAACTACCCCCGACTTCTGCGCCTGGGTTGGACAGAAGATAGGTCTTTAAAGCGATGGGCCTTGTCAGGTTAACGGAAGGGACTTTAAATGAAAGTCTGGTGCTCTCCGCTTCCCTTATACTTGTCATTTATTTGGTTACCCTGAGGCTGGGATTGTAATAGCATGTAAAGGAGAATTATAATAAATGTAGGCTTACTATAAAGCAAAGGAGATGAGGAAGATCTAATTATGCTTCTGAGAAAGGTTCACAAAGGTTTTTTTGCTTTTAGCACTGTCACATTTGAACATGATGTTCTGACTTTTATACATTGACATGTGTAACGTGTCAGTTACTTACCACAAATTTCGGTCTCTGTCTTGATGTTTACTGTGAATTGGACATACATTCCTCATCCCATGAAAAATAGATCACATTACATGAAGCATGTGTGCTCATGGTAGACATGTGCATTGTGAAATGTAATGAATGGTACATCAAAAAAAAATAACATATAAAGCCCCAAATGCAAAATGAGTCATGTGGTGAAAATGTGTGAAGCATGCAGGGTTGTTTTCCCAGCAACAAATGAAGCCTAGTTGCAATATAGATATCCTATTGAGATTCCCCAATTACAGTGTAATTCAGACTGTGGGTTAATTAAAGTTCTGAAAGATATTCAGTATTACTATTCAATGTATACTATTAGTATTAAAGTTTCTAAGGTATCATCCTGGGGTGGGCAATATCAAAAAATTTAAATGCAAGTAAAAATTTGCCAGTAAATAACAGTAACATGCAATTAAAACAACATAAATGTAGCTCTTCATTGACCTAAATAGCCAATAATCACTTTAAAATGCGAAAGCTAATGTAAGAGAAAAGATTTTCTCATTTGTGTGGGCATAAACAAACCCATCCCATTTACCTGAAATGCATGAGGAAGCATTTCTTAAACTGCAATGGAGGATTACACACACCAAACCAGTTTAGTTAGGAATCCTCCTTAGCTTAAGTGCTCATATTAAAGGGAGCATCTTCATAAGCAATAACAGCTAGTTGCTATTCTCTATGTGATGGTTTCTAAAATGTTTAACATGAACACTACATAACAGTTTAAGCGGAAGTAGTTTGTAAACTTGAAAGATACCTATTCTTGACTTCTGCTTTCTGTTTTATGGACACCCACACACACACATACATGCACATTTAATGATCTCAGCAGTTACCCAACCCACCCAGAATATATGCCGAGCGTGGATGTCTATTTCAGTGTTAAGTGTTTCTTCCCTCTTGGTGAAAGTGAGCCTTGTGCCCCTGAGGATTTCCTCCAGTCAGCCCTGTTAATAAATAAATGACTTCAGGATCTCTCCACAACACGCTCGACACTGTTTTGCACTCCAGTGCTGGATTCACTTTTGTGAACACAGAAGGTCTAATTTCAAAATGAAATTTCAAAGTGAATTGACTTTTCAATCTAATTAAAGTACATTTTATAGTTTTATAGCATATAGCAATGATATGGTGTTGTAGGAGACATTTCGTATTATGCGAATACATAATTGTATTACATATGGCAGTGACAATGTACGTTTTTAAAATCTCAGTAGAAGTATTGCGATAGCTTTTCCTTTTCCATTCAGGTGTGTTTTGCTTACCTATACAAATCTACTTATTAATTTAACATTTTGTATCTGGTACTTTTTCCCTATGACTTAGCAGTGCATGTCAACTTTGGCCACACCTCTGTGTACCACATTTTTGTGTCAACAGGTGACGGTTGTGTTTTTGTTGGGCACTAACTAAACAAAAGTTTGTGGTTGCTAGGCACACATAAGTTCTTACCACAGACCTGTCCGATCAAAAGTTTAAATTTGTTTGTGTTGCTTTGGCAACAGTATGTCCAGACATGACCACCTATTTTTCCTAAAAAATAAGTCAGAAACTAATCTAGAGCATTTGTTTATTGAAGGGGGACATTTATTTATAACAAAATATGCCACTCAGCATATCACAGTCCAGTATGTTCACACGGCAGAATTAATCACAGGCTTGCATACTATAAGTTCCAGTTGTTCACAGATCAAGCCTTGTTTTAAATTAGTCTTGTTTTACCTATTCACAAAAGACTGTTAAAAACCATTTGTTGATAACTCCGCAAAAGAGAAGAGAAAAATTGTAAAAATTAAACTAGCAATGTTTGCTATTAAAGAAAAAACAAGCAAAGTATTTTTGTAAGAAGTAAGAAGAAGGTTTAAATTAAGAAGGTTTTAAAATCATTGAAATATGATGTAAAAATTAAACAAAGCCAAGCCCAATCAAATGAGCCAAAATATTTCATAAGTGACAAACAATTCACAAGAAATAAATTAAATTCAAAAAGAAATAAACAATGACAGAGTAAAGAGCAATAAGGGTTTGTTCCCATCCTACAACCCTACAAATTCCTATGATTTCATAAATAATTAAAATGATATTAAATAAATTCAAAGACTTTATTGTTATTCAGTTTTCATGCAAGTTTTTTCAAATATGGTGCAATATGAATTTAGTATGTGAATGGCAATGACTCTGTGAAGTGCACTACGCTTAGTTGTGTATGATGTGCACTACAGTAAAGTAGTAAGTGTCCTTGAGCGTTCTAGTGGCACTTGCTTCAATAAAGTGCTACTGCTTTTGAAAAAGTAAAAAGCCATAGTATAGGGGCTTGAATGTAGTCTTTATGTATAGGCTTTATTGTAAATGTATACTCTATATTTCGTTTTTTTCTATATATACTATATACCATTTCTTAAATAGACTCACTCTACCAGTCAATTGTTTAAAGAACACCTCATTTAAAATTAAATGTGGTGTAATATTTTGTTATATGTTTCTATCAGGAAAACCTGGTAGTAGTCCTGGTTAGTCCTACGGGATTGTGTAAATTATTGCATCTGCTAGAATAATATTCCACTCACATTCAGGGTTGTGTTATTGTGTGTGAATAAATTCAACATCATAATGCCTCCTTGTATTGTATCTGTATGCAGCTAAAATCCAAAGTATTGAATTTCCACTTGCGGCAAAGCTCATAACATCAACATTTGAATTAATGGTCAAAACAAACTGGTGTAAATACTGGTGTCAACAGATAAAAGTAAGATAATGTTATCAATCTCAAAGTGTGCTTTTTAAAAATCATTTTAAGCCCTGAGGTCATAGACCTTAGACAAGTTCACTATTTTACCGCATCTGGTTGATGTTTTTCTGCACAACATGTGAATATTGTATGCTGTGTATCTAACTCTCTGTGCATACTATAATAGGTTACTTTGTTTAGTGATCAAAGACAAAACTGACTTCTATGCGTTGCCTTTCTTTTTTTAAATTTCATGTCTAAGTCATAACAGCATGAGTTTCTTCATACTTAATAGAACCAACAGGACAGTAAATAGTTTCATTGAAATTCAGTAGCTTTGTGATTACTTGCAGCTGGTGCAGAGGTCCAGATGACTTTCTTATTCTTTTCTTTCTTTTTTCCCTCCTTTTTTGGGGGTTTTGTAATATTATTTAGATACTTGGGACTAAAACAGGAAAAAAATAGAAACTGGATATTTTCTTCTTTTATTTATCTTATATCATCCTTTTTTAAAAGGCCAATGTGAAATTTATCCATGAGCCTCTTATTGAAAGAAGGACCCTGTGATAGAGGTGTTCATTGAGGTGCCTGACCCAAACAGAGTCGGGTCACACTGCAAAACAGCATTTCTGGAAATGTCAAATGTCTAGCACGGCTGACTGGATGGAAAGATCACAGAATTCGAGAACCTGCGGTGATTGTATCTTGAGCTAACAGAGACAGACGGGACTCTTCAATGATTTTGTAAATGTAATTTGTGAATGTAATACTGGTTTTGTCAAATTTAGAAATAACTCAATGTTATAATAGTATTATGTTATATTTGCTCAGTTGGGCCCTTCAGGCAACACTGACCTTTTCAAGATGAGACACAAATAAAAGTGTTCATCTATCCAGTTGCAAAACACAATTTCATTTTCCTGTTTTATCCTAAAGTTGGGTTTTCATTTGAATGTGAGCTGGCATAGAATTGAACAGATTACCAGCACAAAAGATTAAAGCAAATGTATCACGTCACATCATATATTGCAGCTACACATACGTTTTTATTTTCATTTCTACATAAAAGTAACTTATATTATGTCTATATTATATATAAATATATATAGAAAACTTCATTTGAGCGTCACTTCTTGGCACCATGTGGTAATTATTTATATTTTCAATTACCTATGAAAATATGTTCTTAGTAACCCCAGACACTGACTCGTTGCCACCTTGCAAAGTACAAGGTCGGGCAAATTTTTATAAAGATAGGGACGGCTGGTTTCATTTGATAATAATCACATGTGGGAGCAACCCAAGGACATAATTTTACTCTTAAACTGCCCCATCTAAAACACTTTTCGTGGTGAATTTGTACAAATAATAGCTCTTGAAAATGTGTTTTTTCATTGTAGATTAAACAATAATGAACCATTGACTTTTAAAATGCAGTTGAGTAATATATTTATGTGTGAGTATATATATATATATATATATATACAAATACACACATATATATATATATATATATATATATATATATATATATGTCTGTACTAGTCTCAGCATTACATTCAAAATGATGGTGTTGCAAGCTCTTTTTTGATCGCCAAACTTTGATGAATAACATCTGTTGGCAGAGTCTGCTATAAACAATAAAATCTGTTCATAGGTAAAACCATTGCATTAAGTAAACACATCCAGGCTGGAAACAAACACTAGCGACAACCCTGTGATACAACATTTGGATATACAGTTAAGTTCTAGTTACCTTTTTTGTTTGTTTTAAAAAGGGAGTGATAAAAAGAATAAAAGTGCAATTGTTTTAAGTTATTCATGATGTAAATCAATAGCACTATTAGTATTATTAGAAATTTGTAGTACTGTATTTGTGGTTCCCAGATTCACCTCAACATAATCTTTTAACAATTACCTCAAAGCTTTACCTTGTGCAATCCTATACTCCAGGTTGTAAGCAATGAAGCTCAGGATCTTTGGTTGCTTTGGTCAGTCTGCCTGAAGGGAACAATCAATCAACAGATTATATTCATTAGTCATAAAAGGACTAAAGAGAAATGAGTATTGGTTGGGTGTGGCTATTTTAGAGATGGACTTACTATTTCTTTCTGCACTAGTGGTAATTATAAAGTTAACTCTGAACCTGCTGATCTTTAGGTTCTTGAGCTGCTTCTGCTAACATTTAATGTTATGTGAAGAGCATATAGACAACTGCTGATTGCATATACATTTATATAGTGTTTTTCTGTTTCCAAAGTGTTCTTTTGATTGGTCCGTCAGTGTGCTTTCTCGAGAGTCTTTCAAGAGGCTCAGTGTATAATTCCTCAAAAATATTCATTCAGCAACAGTGTACCTCTTAAGAGGATCATTCTTAACTCACAGGCCTGTGGGAGTGATAAATGGTAGCCTGCCTTACACACTCCAAACAGTAGCACATTTGGTATTGATTGGTTAAGTAGGGTTGCATTGCAGTCCCCTAACTGAGAATACACTGGGAAAGTAAAACTTTACAAACTGCACAGTATACACGGCATACTACTTTTTTAATAGTATTTGAAATAGGATGCATTATTCAGTGATGCCACTTCTGCGTGGTATTCTCCTGCCTCCAGGCCTGAGATAAGCTGGGATAGGCACAAATTCTCCTAAATAGAAAAAAACAATACAGAAAATTGATGGACAGATGCTACCGTATGATGAACATTTTAAACAACAGTATGATTAAACGGGTGGCATCCCCTTATAATGTTGTAAGTAAAACAGTTTTAAACCATGTAATAAAACATTTTATCATCATAGTAAAACAATAAATACATTTACTACAATCCTTTAGAGACATTTTTTCCAGTTCATTTGTCACATACAGTAATTTCGGTGCATTGTATTTTGGGATACAGTTGTAAGGCTGGATGGGAAAAGCCACCCAAAAACCACCCACTGGCCCAACGTAGGAGTCCAGTGGTAATGGCGAAGGTTTCAGCAGTCGGGTCTTTTCCTCATGCTTTTATTCTTTTACTTTTGTTCCTCAATTTTATCTGACTCAAAAGATAAAACCTTGTAAAGGTTAAGTTAAGATTCTTAAATTTAGATAAATGTTTTATCATTCTATTCAACTCACTATTATTATTGGACTTGTACACCAAGGTTCTCAATGTCGCGACAGGGTCCCTCAGACCGGCTGTAAAAGGGCCCACGATCACAAACTCGAATTATATAACCAGAGGTTATGGTTAAAGCAATTTAACAATGTAGCTCCCGCTTACTATTGTTAAAACCCATGTAGCCCCATACAATCACCTATATAATGCAATTGCATAACAACTTAGTTAAAGTTAAGTAATTTAGATAATCAGAGGTTATGGCTAAAGCCCCCATACAATCGAACTCTTCTCTGACTAAACAGAGGATACACAAAACTCTTCTCTGACTAAACAGAGGATACACAAAACTCTTCTCTGACTAAACAGAGGATACACAAAACTCTTCTCTGACTAAACAGAGGATACACAAAACCCGACTGCATAACAACTTAATTATTTCAATATACTTAACCCTGGTCAGGTAGTTATTGCGGTAACACGGATGCATCATAGTCTACTAAGCCAATAATTCAGAGTATTTAGAATAGATACAAACATAACAATTTATTAAAACAGGTAAACGACAACAATGATGCATCTAATTCAAACAATTTAGTAAAGTGATCAATTCATGTGAAACAGTCAATAATGCAGAAATGAGAGAATTTAGAAATGTTTACCTGACAATCAAAACTACGACAATTGAGCGGGAGATCCGTTTACAGACTCCAACTATAAGAACTACACACAGTGATTGTGCGGGAGATCCGTTTACAGACTCCCAGAACCTTTTGCTTGCTTCCCTTAAATACCCAAATCAAAGTATACTTCCTCCAAATGGAGATGTAATTTACATAGAAAGACTCTGAACCTGATCAGGCCCAAATGGCCATTTCCATGAAAGAGCCCAGGAAGGACACACCCACAACAGTGAGCAGAATATCTCCAAACTCCTTAAACCTTTGTTATGATCTGCTCTACTGTTGTGGGGATAGGACCATTGTGTAAGTCAAGCACTGAGACATTTCAAATGATATGAGACATGAATATTTAGATACTTTGATCACACAGAATGTGGTATATCTTAAATACAGTTCATTGATGAGTTTTGGGGATCTCTGAGCTAAGGGGAAGTAGATGAAGAGAGGGGGAGAAAGAGACAGATGTGAAGGTGTGAGTTCGCAATCAGCATCCTTTGAGGTGTGCTATTTGAGATGGGGATGCAAACTCTGTGGGGAACTCAATATGTTGGAAAGAGTCCTTTGTTCCCCAGGATGTGATGTCCTGTTGGTTTGGACATCTTGGCACCAGTCTTACAGTTTTCCCCCTTTGACCCCGTGGGGCAAACCTAGATTAGTTCCAATGGGGTCATTGTAAGACATTTGTTATGTTCCTGCCAATGTTGTCTAACGTTCCCAATCTCTGGAACAGGTAGTGTTCAGTTCAGTGTATCAATCAGGGCCTGTGTGCTCTCTTCAGCTTAACATGCAAGTTCATCATGGAAAGTCTTTCTGTTTCTTGTGTCTTCCTCTTTGTGATGAAGCTCTGACTCTTTGAAGAATTCTCTGTCACCTTCAAATGGTGTAGTCCTCTTAGGTCATGCCTCAATAAGTGGGGGAAGTTCATGTCGTTAATGACACAGCACTGTGTCTCTGGACACCTGCACATCTTAATGACAATTCGCTGATTGAACACTAATGAACTAATGAAGAAGGTGGAAAAGCAAAAACAAGAACAAAACACAATACGCCAGAAATTCATGTCAACAAGTGACTGGTACACAAGGTCTCATGTGTCCCTCAAGGTCATGGTTTTGGAAAGGTGGGTTACTAAAATCTTCACTACCATAGTGATGAAACATAAGGCAGTGACTTAAATATACTGGGTCTCAGGGCATGGAAGAGAAGGAAGCAAAAGATCATGTTAACAGCATTAATAACATTTTTAGATATGCATATTTAGAACATATAATAATACTAATAATAACAATAAACACATAATGTTTATAATTATACAGATATCAATCTTTCAAAAGAATCTCAGAATTTCTCATGTAAGAACACCTGGCAGATCTAAGATTTTAATGGTATTACTTAAAACATGTTCAGGAGGCTATACAATTGCAGATTCAAAATCTCATGTCAGATTTCTATGTGTATGTATGTATGTGTACATGTGTGTGTATGTGTATGTGTATATGATCTGTTGGCCAAGTCACATTTGATGTTATGGGTCTAACTGTAAATCGCTTGGTTAATCAACAGAAGTGTCTACATTTTAGATTTATTTTTAAAATATGAATTGCAAGTTAGTCATTAAAATAAAAAAATGTAATCATCAAATTGTGACTATAGTCATGTACATTTCCTAAGAAAATAACAATATTTAACAAATTGTGTCATTAGTAGAATTAAGACAGGTAAGCCTATGTGTAAGAGACTAGATGGTTGTGTTTATGTAAAAGCAGGATGTTGATCCTAAGTGTGCTGGTGTTTTGAGAATCTAGAACATTATTGTGTTGTGTGGTGTTAAGTGTTTGGATGTAATAGTGTTCAGGTCTAAATTAGATGGGGATGTGGTAATGGTGAAATGTGTTTTGTATGTGTATGTCTGGGAGATGGGCAGAACCTATTCTATAAAAATTAATGTTGCACAATTTAAGTTCCGTGCTATACCGGGTAGGCCATGTAACTATGTGTGAGAGTGTAGTGTTGTGAGGTGTGAATGGCCTATAGAAATGTCTTCACCCATCTCCCTAACTTCAGGTTGTGTGTCTGCAAAACTGGTTGTCCTGATGTAGGTGGGATCAGACATCTCTCTGATGTCTGGTCTCCAAGGTTTTGTTGTTTTCAATCTGAGAGAGAAACAGACATCACAGAAAACAGTTAAGTTTACAAACCTTTGGGCAATTTGCATGAATTTGCACCATGTGGTACAATTAGTCTGTCTGACGGTTTTAACATGGTTAATGCCATCAGGGTGTAATATACCATTATTCTGTTACCATTCCAAGTTTATTTTGAGAGATCAGATTAATATGTTTATTCAGATTTGGACTGACTGCCTCTTGCAGTGCAGTCAGAATGCATTACACCTTAAAGATGCACTTACAACAAAGTTTTCACAATCTGATGTGTTGTGAGCACTAGAAAGCTCCAGTCCTGCTGGAGAATATTTTTATGGGTGACTTCATCACCCTCCATTTTGATTATCCTTAATCTCTGTGATCTCTAAAGACTTGGAATTTCTGCCTGATGTTCTTTTATTTGTCAAAGGTTTTAATACTCAATTGTTAAAACAGTATTGGTGATTTGGTTCACTATCGATGTGTCATGGTATTTGCAGTGTCACTGCAAGGCAAAAGGCAAAAGCATACCCCTCTTGGCACTGGGTCGTGAACCAATGAAATCATACATAACAAAAGACTTTCTGTGGGTCTGGCTTGTGAGTTAGTCATGTATTTGTTGTATTTCTTTAATCATCTGAGGCCTGTTCATCGCTATAATATAATATACATCATAATGTGGTTACAATGTAAATTATATTATATTAAAATAATATAAATTAAAAAAATAATTTTATTACTGGTCTCTTAAGGGTTTTTAGAAGGATGTTTGTAAATTTGTAAGCTGTTTTGTTAATCTGTTTGGGTATGAAAAGATTTTGGAACTTGGGCTGACTGATGTGAAGCACAGATATTCCCACTGATTCACACTTACAGGAATTTTACATTCTATAGTGATGTCAGGACTCAGCTTTGAGCTCTATTGTTTAGGGCTTTCCCAATCTTTTAGACAACTGGACACAAATTGTCCTTTTAACAATTTCACAGACTCATGGAGAAAGGGCCAAGCTTTAGCTTCCACAATCTCCAGACAACTGGACTAAATTGTTTCTTTAACAATTACCACAGTCTCATAAAGAAGAGATCAGACCTAAAAATCTCAAACAGTGTTGACACTGTATTATGTCCTGGTGTTAAAATGGCACATTTGCTTTCTATAGTTTGTGCTATTGTCACATCAGTCAGTTTAACCCAAGTTCTCTTTTCATACACAGACACATTGACTTGTACAGTCATTTTAAGATATCCAAACTTGTTCAATTGCTCAGAATGAGCTTATTTTCTTTACCATTGTTATGCATTGTGATTACATAAAACAATCATAAAGCCAGTTTACTTATTTACATTAGTCCTTCATTTTTTACCCTCAGTCGAAAGTACCAGAACAAAATTTGGATGATGTTCAATTTAACATGATTTTGAAAATCATTAATTTACAAAGCAAGAGAATTTGTCCTTCATTTACAATGCTGCTATCATGTCCCTGATAATGTGGTTTCTCTCTAATTCTTCATTCCCACCGATTTCTACGGTCTCGTCTAACAGTGGGTATTCCGACCCATACTACAAATGTGTCTATATGAGGAGTGCAAATAACTTTCCCTCAACACTTCTAGTAGGCAAAAAGAATTGACTTACCACAACAGCTGAAGAAATAGAAGTTCAAACCTTGCTCCATGCAACTCCTGGTGTTATGCGCTTGAAAAGACGTGAACTCGCTAGTTGGAGCATCACGCCGGGTCACCACTTGTAAGGCTGGATTTAAAACCACCCACTGGCCCAACGTAGGAGTCCAGTGGTAATGGCATTAAGGTTTCAGACTTCGGTCTTTTTCCTGCGCTTTATTCTTTACTTTTGTTCCTCAATTTTATCTGACTCCAAAGATAAAACCTTGTAAAGGTTAAGTTAAGATTCTTAAATTTAGATAAATGTTTTATCATTCTATTCAACTCACTATTAGTGGACTTGTACACCAAGGTTCTCAATGTCGACAGGGTCCTCAGACCGGCTGTGTAAAGGGCCCACGATATCAAACTCGACCATATAACCAGAGGTTATGGCTAAAACAATTTAACAATGTAGCTCCCGCTACTATTGTTAAAAGGTACCCATGTAGCCCCATACAATCACCTATATAATGCAATTGCATAACAACTTAGTTAAAGTTAAGTAATTTAGATAATCAGAGGTTATGGCTAAAGCCCCCATACAATCGAACTCTTCTCTCTGACTAAACAGAGGATACACAAAACTCTTCTCTGACTAAACAGAGGATACACAAAACTCTTCTCTGACTAAACAGAGGATACACAAAACTCTTCTCTGACTAAACAGAGGATACACAAAACCCGACTGCATAACAACTTAATTATTTCAATATACTTAACCCTGGTCGTAGTATTGGTAACACGGATGCATCATAGTCTACTAAGCCAATAATTCAGAGTATTTAGAATAGATACAAACATAACAATTTATTAAAACAGGTAAACGACAACAATGATTCAACATCTAATTCAAACAATTTAGTAAAGTGATCAATTCATGTGAAACAGTCAATAATGCAGAAATGAGAGAATTTAGAAATGTTTACCTGACAATCAAAACTACGCACTTTAGGATTGAGAGGAGATCCGTTTACAGACTCCAACTATAAGAACTACACACAGTGATTGTGCGGGAGCACAGACTCCCAGAACCTTTTGCTTGCTTCCCTTAAATACCCAAATCAAAGTATACTTCCTCCAAATGGAGATGTAATTTACATAGAAAGACTCTGAACCTGATCAGGCCCAAATGGCCATTTCCATGAAAGAGCCCAGGAAGGACACACCCACAACAGTGAGCAGAATATCTCCAAACTCCTTAAACCTTTGTTATGATCTGCTCTACTGTTGTGGGGATAGGACCATTGTGTAAGTCGCACTGAGACATTTCAAATGATATGAGACATGAATATTTAGATACTTTGATCACACAGAATGTGGTATATCTTAAATACAGTTCATTGATGAGTTTTGGGGATCTCTGAGCTAAGGGGAAGTAGATGAAGAGAGGGAGAAAGAGACAGATGTGAAGGTGTGAGTTCTAATCAGCATCCTTTGAGGTGTGCTATTTGAGATGGGGATGCAAACTCTGTGGGGAACTCAATATGTTGGAAAGAGTCCTTTGTTCCCCAGGATGTGATGTCCTGTTGGTTTGGACATCTTGGCACCAGTCTTACACAGTAACCCATGCATGCACACAAATCAAATCCTCTAATTAGATCAACACCATTCTTGTTGATCTACGTAAATTATAATAATCTGTAAAAGTGGTTATGGTACAAACATTGTAAAACTGTTGGTCTTAGTGAGATTTTTTAATTACCTTGTGCACCTGTTTGTAATTACCTTGGCAATCAAACAAATGCCACTTATAAATATGCATGGTTAATGAAACTTCTATCTGCAGTGTCTAATGACTGAAAGCATTTCCTATGCACAAAATGCATTAGTGTAATGCACTTAAGCTTTGGCGAACACAGAATTTATCTTTTTGCAAATAAAAAAGGGTTATAAAATCCTGTCTTTTTTTAGCTGCAGTACAGATCCTCAGTCAATGACATTCTCTTTGAAACTTGTTTGAAGAAACTTTCGAAGGTGGCCAAAGAGATCATAAATGTAAGTGATGGTCTCTCTGGGCAAAGGGAAGGCTGGCATGCTGCTAGCCATAGTCACCTCTGCTGGATTGGAACAAGAAACACTTTTTTTCTCACTTTTCCTTCTGGCAGACCTCAGGCAAGCCTCATCTATCCCATGACCTTGCTGGATGGACAGCTGGTGCTCAAAGGACATGGGACTGCTGTGCCAAATCAGCTTTTTCAGATGGGGCAGGTGTGAAGGTGTAAAGTGGGTGTTTGTATATGTGTGAGTGTTGAAACCAGTTTACTCAACCGTCACCTTCCTTATGAGGCCAGTGCTGTGTTGTGACTACATTTTACATTTGTGGATGTTTTTATGCCTCAAACATTTAGTTTTCTGTATGGTAATCTAATCATTTCAGCAAGGTAATCTAGCTGGCTCACCAACATAAGCAGTGGCAATTTGTAACTTGGGAATTATCTCATTTGTACATTTTAGTAGGATATACTTTTTCCCCAGGGACTGTGGGAAATTAGGGGCGGAGCTTCATTTTTGTTTTTTTATACTTTGAATTTTTTTATAGAAGATTTTCTCATACAAAATCGTCACCTCTTACAAAACAGTAGTTAGGTTGTGAGGTTGGGCTTTGAATAAGGATTTATTGTTTTAATGAATAATGAATGAACAATAATGAGTCATAATGGGTTAAAAAAAAGAGTAAAAATCAATAAATTGTGTAACAAATTATTCACCAATAAATTATTTAAAATATTTATGGTCTGGGTCAGCAGAAAAAAATTCTTATAGTGGAAGTCCGTTTGTGCTAATATTACACAAATATTCCCATCTGGCTGCACTGTTATAATTATTAATTATTCATTGTCTCCTTCACCCTCTTTCAACAATATTTGATATAAACAGTTACCAGCACTAAGCCGTCTGTGCTAAGGGCTTCCTTATTAACAAGATTGCACAATTATTTAATAATGATATCAATAGAGACATCCCCCTGTGAATAATAAATCACTCTGTGTAAAATGGTCTCATGGAAAAGCAAAACCAAAGCGACATCGATTAAGATGCTCTTTCTCACAAAATTGAAATCAGTGCATGAGAAAGAAATCTGAGAATGAATGTTTACTCATGACTGTGAGAGATTAAAAGCTTTTAAAATAATCCCCTTATTCTGTGATTGAAAAACTGTAATGCAGATTACTGTGTTCTGGTCTTCCGTGCTGAGTACAGCGTCAGGGTGCCGGTATAATTTGGAGGAATGCATTTGAATTTGTTATCAAATCCTAAAAGTGTTTTGGATACAAGGAGTAAGAGACATAGGATATAAAGCAGGATTCTCAAGGGCTCTTACATACACAAGTGGAGCCACTTTTCTCTAGTGCCCAAACAAATAATTGAAAACACACCCACATTTAAGCCCATTTGCATTTTGGCCGTCTGAAGAGGCCACTGGATGAGAGAATCAGAATAGGATTCAGCACTCAAGCAAATCAATCAGTGCGTATTTTACAGCACAATCGGTTTATAAAACGACATCTAGTCTTTTAAAAGCACTAAAAATTGTCCAAATATACAGCAATAAGAACTCGCATTGCAACTTAACAGTCATTACGACATCATTGCTTTTGTAAGTAAAGAATAAAATAAAATCTGCAGCACAAGGCTATTTAAAACATTGCACAGCATACCCCATTGTGACCAATCTCCCAGACATTTGTAATGTCATCGAGGGCTGTTGTAAGTGGAATTTCTGACAGTTCCTTATAATAGTCACCATTAGCACCAACAAGGAGTTCATTATGTGAGTTTAGACACCATAGAGCACAATAATGAAACGGTCTACACATGCAGTCCACAGCTAAAGCATAGAAAAGCACCCTTTGGCATTACAGACACAGACCTAAAACAAAATTAATTAATGTCACTCAGACTTTCCATGCCAAACTAAATGGTATAAAATTACACGCTCTGTATTTGTAGACCCACCTTCGCAGTTTGAAAACATTAAATATATTCAGTGCTTGCTACGCAAGTTAGAGGTTACAGATGGCAACAGAGGCATCCAAATGGGGTATGAATCAGAGTCCCTTAGCTCATTAACATCATTGTGCATCACAGCAGAGAAGTATTGGCTGAAGTACAGATGTATTTTATCAGTTTGTATGACACTACCTATTTCCTGCTAAATTAAAAGATGTAGCGTAGAGGAATATCTTTATCATAGCATGGTAAGAATAGGATATCTTTATTTTTTTATGTTCAGAACATGTTCAGGACAATGAGCTACCATGAATAATGTATTTCACTGGTAAAACTAAGAAGTACAGTATTGTCTTAAAAATAAAAATAAAGAATTTTAAAGCTGCATTACATAACTTTTCATTTTATTTTATACATGGACATATGTTTTTTCCCTGGATGTATATAGTTGTTTTCATTTTGTTTCATTGATTTATTACCTGTTAAAAAGTTTAAATAATGTAACAAATCTGGATCTGTTTACAGCAAAAAACAGGTTTTTAATAAGAAGGGGATTTCTTCCTGTTAAGAACCACTGAAGACGTTTACACGGAAGTGTAGTCCAGTACACCTGACATCTCATGTCTTACTTTAGTTTTTATCCACAGCTAGAAACATCTTTGTTATTTCCCATCACCCATTGAGTCTGATCCTTCCAATTGTCACTTGAAACAGCACATCTAGACAGACAGATTCATTAGAAGACCTGCTCTCTCTCTTTCTCCTGTTCCTCATTTTCTCTTATAAACAACAGGCACAGCTGCAGGCTGTCTCTCATTCTAGTTCTCTTACTGTTCCAGCGGTCTGCGGTACATTTCTCTCAGGTGTTCTTTCATAAAGCAGCAGGAGTCTTGGCTTTGCTCTGACAGTCATTTGGAGCCTCCATTCTCGCCACTTGAATCCAGGAAAGCCATTTGCTAATCTAACAAAAAGCTGTGGTGGAAATTGTGTGCTACACTGCGGTATACAGTAATCCCTTGTTAAATTGTCACATAATCCGTGAATTACACTGGAAGGAAAGAACTGAGAAAGGTTAAAATAGCAAGATTTTTAGTTCTCTGTGAGTATCTCCAGTGACATAATTTGAATTTGATTGTTAAAATGTCTTGTTCACCCATTATATTCTTGTCAGGGACACTATAAAACCTTTTTTGTCCACCAAATTTGAAGTAATTTCATTTTAAATGCGTTTTAACATGAAATGAATGCTGCCATCTTTTGTTATATAAATGCACACAGAACACATACAGACCTCAACAATGATGACAATCAATAAATCTTATTAAGTAAAAAGATGATCCCTAAACATCACCGTATAACAAATCATGGGCATTTATGACAAAAACAGGAACAGCTGCATAAATAAAGAGAATAATAACCAGTTTTTTAGCAGTAGCAGCATAATTTATTCACGCTGCAATGCATCTTGGGATGCCACAACCCTTTAACAAATGAAACCTAAATCTAAAACTGTATGTTCAGATAAATCTGACTATCTAAGACAACATTACTGGGAATAATGCTTGTGTAATGTGTATTTACACAGATTTATATATCATTTCTCAGTATCTGTGACTCAAATGTCATGTATGATTAAAATGTAATTTTATAGTTGTGTCGTATGTGTGTATTTTAAGTCACATACATTACATTTCACACATTCCTGTGAAATATTATGGATTTATTAGAGAAAAGGTTAGGCATGTAGATGGTATTATGCTCTCTAAATGCTTCACCAATCCATAGGTTAATCAATAGGGGTCAATCCACTGACTTGTTCTGCTGAAACTATCATTAGTTGCTCATCTTATATGCAGATGTCTGGTGTGGTGGATGACAGACTGATAAAGTCATTGGTCACTGGCAAACACTAGCTGATTTTCAGTGATGAATCAGCCAGTAATTAAATGCTTTGCCTATTTTGACACCTGAGCCGATGCGTATGACTGGTTTGCCCTACAGAGCGAAGTCTACGACCCAATAGTGTCTGTCGGTTAAAAGGTTGTTCCCTAGGGTTAGCTGTAACTATGGAAACAGAAACTGCAAGATAACCAGTGATCAATATGGTCTGATGCTGTTTTAAGATCAAATATACATTTTCTTCATAATAAGAGATGCAAACCACAAATTAATATTATCATTATATTATAAATTCACTCATTTAAATGTTCCACAGACTAAACATTAAATGTTAATCTGTGCAAACTTACAACCTCTGAGTGACAAATAATGGTGCAGGTATATTGTAATTATAGTGTTTTGATGTAAAGTACAATTTGACACAGACTAAATACTGTAAATTGCTGTTGAGTAGATGTGATAAAATGTTGAACGACAGCAGCCATACAGCTCCAGAACACCACCTTACGCCCGTGTCAGACGCCTCCACCCATAGCATCAATAAGATGAAATAAATACCACTTTAGGTATCTTCAGGGCAATCGCTTTTTTTCTCAAGAAATGTGATTACACGTGTTCTCAATGACTTGCTGTTTTACACCGTGTAAGAGATCATTGTTAATAGGATTACAGTGTGCTGTTTTCTCACCCCTGCAGCCGGTCACATATGAAGTAAACTTAGATGGAGAAAACTGCTTCACAGTAATACAAAGACAAAACAATCCTCTATTTTATAGGTGTGTTATGTTGTGTTTAAATGTATTATGTTACACTGTACAAATAACTGTCTGATTTACAATCTAAGCTAAATGTGTCTTTGCTGTTTATTTATGCTGCAGTCATGAGTGATGCCTCAAATCATGTGATGGAGTGACATGTTATTACTTTTACTTTTTATACCTGGTGGATTATAAAATAGACAAACATTTAAAACCATCACAAACTCTGCACCCTCATACTTTAACTCTCTTCTACACACCTACAACCCATCCAGAACCCTACGCTCAACGAACGAACGTCGACTGGTGGTTCCCTCACAGAAGGGCACTAAATCTCTCTCTCGTTCTTTCTCCTTCTCTGTCCCCGGCTTGTGGAATAATCTCCCTAACGCAATCCCATCTGTCACATCCCTCACCTCCTTTAAGAAACAACTAAAAACACACCTCTTCCACGAACACCTGACAGCATAAAAAAAAAAAACCTTCTTTTCCTTCCCCTACAGGTATTTATCTAGCACTGCATAACATTGTAAACTTAGTAAAGCACTTCTCAGTACTATTGCTGCCGCTTCTGATGTATCGTTTCATTGTCTCCTAATATTTGTAAGTCGCTTTGGATAAAAGCGTCAGCTAAATGCCTAAATGTAAAATGTAAATGTGAGACAAACGATCTGTGAGAAAAGCCTATCTGTAAAAATGGCGCTATATCTGGGGATGGGAGTAATAGCGATGGGGTTTTCGAATTGAGACATTAAACAACCAAGCTTTGAAAATATCCCACACTGCTTATGTGTTAGATACACATTCATACAAGCAATGTCCATGACAAAAAAGCTGTAAATTACACAATTAACACCATATATCTGTGAAAACTACTACTTACTATATCTTTTATCAGGAACTGCTTCATATTTGATCATTCAAGTGATGCTAAACTCAGTGAAAGGGTCACAGCCTTGTCAAGAAGGAGCCTAATAAAACCTACTCCTCATTCACGGTATGTATGAAAATGTTTCATTAAAACCCATAGCATGAGTAATAAGATCAGCGAACCCAAAGACGACTGTAACCGAGCGCGAGCAGAGCCGTTGACAGGGAGGGTGATGAGAGAAGCAGGTTATCAGAGCCACTTTCTAGATGTTTTTAGCATTCAGTCTGAGCTGCATAGATCCAGACTGCAGTGGAGAGGATGACCTCTGGTCAAGTGGCTGTGTCTGATGACTTAATTAGGGTCAGGGTCTGGGCTGGGCTGACTGAAGAGACGCGGCTAGACAATAGCGCTGTAGGATGGGTGCTATCTGCATGTCATACTCTGTCTTTGTTCACACGACAACGGCTTTTGTCAAGTTCCAGATAAGCAAAAGAAATGTTTTTTTCATTTTTTTTACACTACCTTATATTTTATACCTTATAGTAGCATAAATTAACCTGTTAACTGTCACCGTTCCTATTCACTTTAATATTTCATAGTTGAATTCTAATCTAAAGTATATATTGATGGAAAGGTCTTAGACTCTAATAATAAAAAATTATTAGAAAGTTAATGTTATTTCTAAAAATACCTGAAATAAAAATTGTGACTTAAAAATGTAAAAATAATGTTATCAAAATTATAAAAAAAATTGGATTTGCATTAAATTTGGTTTGATACATTTGTATGTATTGCAACAATAATATAACGTCAAATAAGGAAGATTTTTTATTTACACATTTTTTATTTTTATTTCATTCATTCATTTACTATTCATTTAGTAGATGCTTTAATCCAAAGGGATTTGACTTTTTCTCTTTCAAACCCTTCACTTTCCAATGCTTCCCAAAAACCACTAGTCCGATCTCAAATACCCGACACCAAGGGAAAGCTGATAGCTGACAGTGGGAAATAATCTGTTCTATTGATCAGCATGTCAGCCAATGACTTCAGTCAGCGAAAGGCCAGACACGCATCCATTAACCCGTTACTGTGACAGTAAATGAATTCCCCACAGCAAGTCTTTAATTTTATCCAATTCATTGCAGTTTTCAAACCCCTTTAATTTTGTTTCCTAACACAATGTTAATTATTCCCTTTGGCCAATCTGTCATGCGTATTAAAGTGTTTTAGTATCAGCCTGTGAAGAGTGGCACAGCAAGCTCGGGGGACTGGTTACCAGTGTCGATCTCGCCGGTTTGGAGATCAGAGCACGTATCCCAGGAGGCACTGATAAACGTCTTGACTTTAGCTTTTACTGAGAATCGCTGCATTATGTCACTCCACTATAGCAAAAGCAAAGAGAAACGGATCCAATTGTTGCCCACAAGTCAGTACGTCATTGAATATTTATCATGTCCCTGATATTGGAAAAAGGGTCTTGAGCGGCTGCAGGCCTCAGGGGATGGGAATTCAACACCCTATTATAGAAGAAGAGCAATATGGCTGTCATCAGCTTCCCCGGTTGTGTTTAATTAATTATCTATAAGCCCTCCCGGATCTGCCCCTGTTGCAAAGCTTTCCTTACTCTCAAAAACATGTCTGAACACATCATTTTTTAGCTTCAGTAGAAGAACATACTTATTATTAGTCTAATTTAAGAGCCCACAATCAGATAGCTGTATCAAGAATGAACAGACGAGTAAATAGATTCTATTACAGCGTTCCCTCTTAAAATGACAGCTCATCCGTCTATCTCTGTATCAATCCCTCAGGCACATATCATAATACACCTTCTGGAGGTTTCACAGGATCTGGATAAACAGGAGGTGTGCACTTGTTTTTTGGGGTAAATACCCCCGGTTACTGTGGTGAAACAAAAAATCTGATCTTTATTACTTTATATTTTTATTGAGAATCTTATCCGTGGTGCTTTAATCCTCCAGCCGTGTGCATTTAAGTTCCAATTGCTGTGGTGTTACAAAGATCGATTTTCTACAACAGGAACATTAGCGATTCTCGAGTTGAGGGTATTAAACTCCAATCATTGTGTTCTATTGTTTGGCATGTCATATTGATTATCTCCCAGGTTTCACTGGCAGGAGTGAAATATTGGAGGAGCGCTCGAAGAATACTCTTGCCTCTGTAAATGAATAGGTATGTACGCTCGCACATACGGGACAGCAGGTAAGATTAAATACCAGTTTTTAAAAGAACAAAAAACTTTATTGCTGCGTTTAAAGATAAGAATATGGTCTTAAGGTAGACGTTTGCACTGTTTTTACTATGGAAGCAGAGATACAGGGCTCAGTGAGTACACAGGTAAGCGTCTCCAAATCGAAATAAAGATAAAACGAGTCTGGTTCATGTGTGTTTTTATGTCTAGAGCACGGATTAACCTGAGGCAGTTGTCATTGCTGAGAGTCGACTGTCATCTTGGCGTGAAGGTCAATATGTGAGAAACACCACTAGCCCACGGCTCACTCGAACAGCATCTGACACCAGCAGCATAAACGTGTTAATAAAATCCCCTGTAAAGTTTCACTGATGCAGCGAGGGCATTGACAGGAACAGTTTTTCAAACATTCATTTGCTCACCTCACAAGCTCTTATTATTTTATACCTCTTACAGGAGAGACTGCCCCAGGGGAGGCCGGTGGCGAAATCCTGTAGCCGACTTCGATCACGCTGGTCGCCTGGGACGCACAGAGCATGATAAAGATAAACTTTCTCGCTCAGGCGTCGATCGATGTTGCAATTCAGAGTCAGATTCACTGAGACATCTTTATCTTTTTCTCCTGCCATTTAGACAGACAGCTAAATATGGCTTTAGATGTATGTACCAAAATCTGGAGTAAGCATTGATAACCATGAATTAGTATTGCACTGAATTTTGTTTTCAAACAGCCTTTTATTCATCACCAATGCAGATAGAAAAAACTCAATTATTTATTTAGAGTAATTAATACCCTCATGACTGAGTATGATAATTTGATTTCATGCCTTATAATTATGGAAATACATTTTGACAACAGAGAGAAATATTATCTTTGTCTCAGCCTTCCACATTAAGACGGCTTATATGAATGATTGCATTTTAATTGCGAATATAATAATCAGAACGTACTGCATGAGAACACAAATACACACGGAAAGTCCTGGAGGGAGAAGATAAATTGAAAGGGGTGCAACATTTCTCTAGAGGTTTAGACATATCAGCGACCAAAAGCATTATTGCATTGTATTGCACAATTTTAAAAATGTGTGTTTACCAATTTAATTATATGCACCTCTTCTGTACACAGAGCTGCATCCCAAGTGTTGAATATTGATGAAACAGGATGACCCGAAATGACAGCCTCTCCACAGCGGCCACCCCTCTTCCTACACCTCTCCGCAGGATTCAGAGAGAAGCTAATGGCCATGCAATGCCTGTCGTAGTTTCAAAAGCACTGCCTTTGTTCCAGCACTGCTTGCCACCGCACCCCCCACAGGCCCAGCCCTTACTAAAAATGTCAGCGAATATTGATTTGGTGGGGAGCGACAAAGACTTCACTAAATGATAGCTCCCTTTGTGCTGCGCCGATGAAAGGGCTAGACCTTTCCCCACCACTCCGGAGCACTTCGATAGTGCTTAGCCCATCAATATTTCATATCCGTCTTACACTACAAAGTGAAGACAAATTGATAGAAAGCTGTTTAATACGCATCAGAAAATGTTTATAGTGGGCCGACATGATATATTTAATCAATTCGAGTTAAATAGACTCACGTGCTTGTTGCTACTGTTTTGTTTGTTTGTTTTGTTATTGAATACTTACTGTTGCGAATGTACTGGGTACATTCACACCTGCAAAATACAGTACAAATGTTAGATGATAGTAATGGGATGTAAGAGAATATGCATATTGAATCATATTTCCCACAGGCTCTTTGTGTTTTCTCACTGGAGACTTTAAAGGGACAGAATTGGGGTTGTGGGGGTTGGGTTATAGGGCGGTTACATTGCATAATAATGCAAATTAAATATAATCAACAATCCTCCCCCGGAACACCCACTGGTTTTACATCCACGGATATGACCCTCTAGCATAAACAGCGAATTAATATGTGACTAGGTTTGAATGAAATGCTTTAATTTATTGTTTATAGTTTAATTATGTCTTGATGAGTGAGCTCCTAACATACTTCAGGTGAAGACATGTGCCGACAGGACAAAACAAGCTATTTAAATGTAATTAGTTCAGAGAGAAAGCACAAAGCCTTGTGGTAAAGTACAAAAAAGTTACATAAGTTTTAAAAACTTGCATAATTTCTGCACGTCAAAAAAGTTTGGAGGCTGATAATCCAATAATAAAATTACCAGATATTAAAATAGATGGCAATTCTTTAGTGAAAGTCTTAAAGCTCATACTGTGATACAATGCTTCCTTTCCAATGTCTTGCATGAGCAGCTTTCAATTACGCCTCTGTCTGAAAATGGCAGGAAACTCATTAGAAATCAACTGAGTGGAATTAGATGCTATCGTATTAATACAACTTTAGTACAGCACTTGTCCTACGACCTTTAAATCTAAAATAAAATGTTACATTTTAATTATACTGGTTCAGTGCGCTTCCGAGTAAGTCCTCTAGTGTGACACACTTCTTTGAAGGTCAGTCGAGAGGACATTAATGTACAAAGTGTACATTAAGTGTACAAAATAACTCTCTAAGTGCAAACATCCCAACTTTTTTATGCTTTTATCATTCTATCATTTATCAATCAAAGCTCTATTACTTGGTGTTTTTGCAACACCAATTTTCCTTTTTTTTGCAACTCACCATTGGCGCAAAATAGGAGCAAAGCACCCTTTAAAGAGACAGCCGTACAGAAAAACCTCTGGGAGTCAAGAAGCACGTAATGAATAGAGACAAGTCCAACAGCAGCAATCTGTATTGGTTTAACAAGATGCATTGTAGTGGCCAATAAACTGCATCAGGTATCAGCTCATGCAAACTGAAGCAATAAGGCACTTAAATTGTGGTTTGAAGAAACTATCCAGAAAGCATTTGTGGGATTTTGTGACTTTTACGCATACACAGGGCTCTAAAATAGAGGACAAATAGATATATCATATAAATAGAAATGTCATCACTGATTTTACACTTCATTCTAATACTTTTGACTTTAGGTGTCTGTCGCACCAGATCATTTAGGTTCCTTCAAACCTTAATCTATCACAAAGTAGATATTTTTTCTGTTTTGTGGATATAATTCAAAACAAAAAGCTACCTTTTCTTTAGTTTTCCAGGCCTGACTAGATGACTCAAGACACTTGGCACAGTACTATTTTGTTATGATTCATTTAATGTTCTTTGTTTTGGTGTTATTTTAGTACAGTTAAGAAACATCTGTGGGTGTATTTTACTGTAACATGTATCACTCATTGCTACAATCACAAACTAAATCAAAACCTTTCATTGGCAGAATGGAATGAATGTTTGGCTCCACAAGAGCAACATTAACAAAGAAAAGAAAAAACATTTAAATGACAGCACTAAATCTTGCCTGAATATAGCAGCAATTAGTAAGGACAAACCCGTAAAGGTCAAACAAAGCCAGTAGAAACAAAGCTTGTTGAAAAAAAGCTGAGTTCGAGCAGTGTTAAATTAAACAATAAATAACTAGATTCATTCCTTGGTGGCAACAGCAGGAATAAAAAATAAAAAGTTGAAGTAAAATGATAGTTAGGAAAGGTGTAGAGCCAAATATAGATACAGGAAGAAAAGGAAAGAGAATGACATAGATTGATAGTAATATGCAATATACTGTAGATGAACAAAGCACCTTCTCTTTATCTCTGAAGACTGATTCAAAGAAAATCACAATTTAGTATGCAAATAGATGTAAGAAAACAGACCAACTGGAACTTTAAATGAAGTATGTAATTGCTTTAGAAAGAACCAGATTTGCATCTCCTAAAGGAAATAGCAGTGCTTGCCAAGCAGCACAGGAATAATTTTAAGCGTACGTCTATGTTTAAGCCACCACATTTTTATTTAAATAGCATATGAATGGTTAAGGTGATGAAATGAAGTAAAAACAAATCACAACTTATCAAGCAAAGGATATAAGAGGCATAGAAATAAATGCAAGAAAGAAGATTAATAATGGATCATTCATTAATGTGAGGAGATGAACATCCCTAAAATATACATTAGAGAAATCGTTTGGTGGCTAAACAAATAAAACAGCATTTTCAGCAGTATTTGTTTACTCTAGTGAGCCGTGTCTTAAACGATTTAGTATACATAAATTGCAGAATGTAATACTTTAATTAAGGAGATCAATATAGTGCTGCATAAAAAACTATAAAACAGTACATACAGAACATACTTGTAATATGATTTTTAATTCTTTGTCACCATTGATCTCCAGGAAACACATGTTTAAAATGTAATTTGGCAAGACATTCTGCACATAGGGTCCTAGACTTGATAAAAAGCAAGAAAAACATCACTGTTTCCATCTAATACATAATTTATGTAGTTTGTTCGTAAAGAGAAATCATGTGTATCAATTTCCTCTTGTCTCATGGCTCCACTTGTTTAATCCCGAAACAGTTTGAACATTTCACCACATACATCAAACTTAATTTGACAGTAGAGTTTTCCCTCACATGTTGATTGCTGATCTAATTTTCTTGCATTCTGTAGCAAAGTGTCTCAAGGGCTTTCATGCATTGCCTGTTTTCTTTTCTTCTGAACACAAATATTCAGTATCAAGTATAAGTATTAGCAAGGGATGGTTAGTAGACAGCCTTATTATATATTCTGCTGTGTAACTATAGCTGTAGACCTTATAGATTTTTGTTATTGGGTATGCATACAGATGTCAGGGAGCTAAAATCTTTAGCAGGGACATATAGGTGAGAGTCGACAAGAGATTTCTGTGACAGGTTTAAATTCATCACCAGTTCCACTAGGGACCTGCCCAAATTGAACGCATGTCATTACAGAGATCACAGTGAAAATCTTTCAGCCAATAATAGGCTTTATGTCATAAAATAAAATAAATGTGTTTTACCTTTTCTGAAAAAGAAGCAATTTAAGTATAAAGCAATTTAAAACAAACTGTATGACTCATCTGAAATATTGTAAAATCAAAGAGTAGTTAGACACATGACGGCACCTTGTCTGTTGACACACTTTCTTTATTGGCTAGTGCCAGGAAGACTGAGAGACCTGCAGTCGGAGAAAACAGTTTGGAAGAAAGCTCATTTAGCCTGCAGCTTACTAGCATTAGGTTTCAGTTGTCGAAGTGCCAAGGACCGTTCTAGAAGCCAGGTGGTACTGAAGGCCTCTGTGTAGAGGTAGATATCAGTCGAACACCAGCCTAATGAATCCTTAACTGAGCTGCAAAAATCAATGGTGCACTAAATAAATGAGGTTGTAGCACATTATGTTGGCATTAGTTTTAATTTAATGAGATGGAACCATTCTGTGCTGGTGGAATTGATCTTTTTAATTGCCCTTGAGAAATGTGTTTAAAACGGAGACCTTTTCTCGACCCCAGAAAGTTTCTGTACAGATCTCTGAAAACTTTAATTTGATTATGGAAGATTTTCATGACATGACTGGCCTGGATTTCAATCTGATGCTGCTAATTGATGCCCTGTTTCATGGCAAGCAAAAGATCACAAAGTTTCTCACAAATATTCCTCTTTGGCTATCTCAGCAAAGACAGAGATACACTGCAGAAATTAATTAAATGAGCATAATCAAAGTCGCAACATGCAACTTTGTTTGTAGCATATAACATTCATCCAATCATATTTTGCACACCCACAAATGACCTGCATAGCACACATCTGCCCCTGATGTTTATATTTTCAGAGCAAGGGAGTGTGAATTCCTTGAAATGCCATGAACTTGCACCGTAATCAGTGTAGTTGGTTATCTATTGGTAATACTAAGGATACATTAATGCAAAGTTTAACATAACTATAATAATCTGTAGTTAATACTAAGGATGCATTAATGTGAATTTTATATAGTAACCATATTTACTCTGGGTAACGGTACTTTTGTAAGAGGAATTACAAATACTTAGAATAATAGAAATATGGTATAAAATATTAGGTTTATCCTAATATGACCGAACTGAGCACATCAGAAAAAAATAATAGCTTTTCAGGTGTTATAAAAACCTGATCTACCCACCCAGAACGACTCCTTGGTTGTTAAGCTGTCATGCTCGTCACTTACACAGAGTACAATACAAAAAGCATAGTTGGCACATTTATCTTACAAGTGTAACTCAGACCCACTATTGAGAGTGTTGTTACTCGTGTTAAGTATTTTACAATGCAACTTACTGGCAGCGCTTATAATCATATTTCAAACAATAATATTGTATGTAACGAAATTAGTTTTTCCATTTACAATACGCCAGCCGTAATGAATGATAACGTACTTCTTCTATAACAAATGTTATTATAAGGAATATTATTTAATTAATCTGCTGCTTCTTTTAGCTAAGTTTTGCATTCATAAATCTAAATTTGGAGGAAATAAGCCTTTGTTTTTAATTTTGAAATCTGAATTAAAACAATATTTAAATATTGTGTTTTGTTTAAAAAATAAGAAAGCTATAAAATGTGCTTCTATTTGTAAACATTTTCATATTATTTAAAGTTTATTTATTTTATTTTTTTCTAAATTTGTCTGTTTTTTTTGTTTGTTTTATGTGTGTTAATGTAGTTTATTTAATGTACCTCCTGACTGTAATTGTAATTCGTTAAAACAATAAAAAAAAAAAAAAGATAACGTACTTCTTGCACGGGTGAGAAATGGCGTTTCCGACTAACACAACGCATGCGCACATACAGCTTGCCGTGACTGCGGTGTGTTAATGGTCGCGGTTATGATTGGGAACCTCTGTCGTCTGTGAAAGCGATCTCACCTGTTTCTCTAAACACGATAAAATGCAAGGTAAGACCAACTCATTTTTAAGGTAAAGAATAAACTTTCAAAACACTCTCAAGTTCATGACGCATATTACAAGTAAACAAATAAAAGACAACGCTGACAAGTAAATAAATGTGGCTTGAATACAGTACAACTTCCCACATTAAAAAATACTGCGGTTTACTATAGTATTTACTATATTAAACTATAGTACAATTCTAAATACTACTATAGGGTTTTTGAACACTACCACAGTTAATAATACTGTGTATTAAAGTGTTTACCATAATATCATCTTAATATAACTAGTTAGTACTTCAGAATCCTGTAGTATACAATAATGTCTAGTACATTACCAGAATATACTGTAGTATACTACGGTTTATTATACTACTATAGTAAATTCTAAACTATACTACAGTGTTTTTTCATGTGTGTTGATATTTCATGAATGTGATCATGTTAAGTGATAATATTATTAAAACATTATGTATCCTCCAGTCCCTATGTTAGACATTCAGCCTGTACTTTGTTACCAGTTAGTCACTCACTAATAATTAAGCAAACAGTATTTTGTAGATTTTGTATCCTAACACTTGCAGGGCTTTAACATTAGCACCCTGTAATTGCTGCATTCAGCGTTCACCTTAGGGGACACCGTGGTAAAATTACATGGCCTTTTGTCCAAGCAATCATAATTATCCATGTCAATTATATGCAGCTGCTTAATCCCTTTACAAAGACATGTGAAAACCCAATATTGACAGATTACTGTCAAACAGCCTTTTACTTGTGCTTTGATGGCAATGCTGCATGACAGCTGATCAAACTGCTTTTACTGTAGTATATCCTATATAATTAGCTTTCTCCAAAGAATAAAACAAATGCAGTGATTCTGAGGGTTGTGTCCATTTGTAAGGATATGTGAAAAGGGCAGATGTCATGTTAATTTTTGCATGCAAGACATGTCAGATGATCACCCCGGGGTCTGCACTCCCATGATGCACTGCGTGTGATGCCTGTCACTGCCACATGGATTGGTGTTTCTCTTTGACACCTAGGGAGCCAGTGTGAGACTATGGCAGAGATTTGTGATCTGTTCAGCTTCGTCTCTTTTGAATGTCATGGAGAAGAACAGCCAGCTTGTTAAAGAATCTCGGTGATTATTGTACTAACTAGATGATGATATTTCAAAGTGCATTCAATTCCAGATTCTACTTAATTCTACTTCTAACCTTAATTCAGAAGAATTTCTCCACCCTGGCAGGTGTACTTAACCTTTGAGTACAGTAATGTTTGTTATTTTCTTTGGGCTGAATATTTCTGAAATATGAAAGCTTTAATATAATAACAAAAAATATAATAGAAAATATGCTAAAGGAGAAGGCATTAGTGATTTTTTTTAATGTCATTGATTTTTTTTTAGTTTCTCTACATTCCTACCCATTATTTCTTACTTTTTTATCTGCCTTTTTTAGCAACCATACAAAGATAAAAGTCTTAATCTTTTTTATAAATCCATATAAACTAAAAAATAAATAAATAAAATAAATTTTTCCCTTTCTTTTTCTTTCTTTTTTTTTTTCTTTCTTTCTTTCTTTCTTTCTTTCTTTCTTTCTTTCTTTCTTTCTTTCTTTCTCTCTCTCTCTTTCTTTCTTTCTTTCTTTCTTTCTTTCTTTCTTTCTTTCTTTCTTTCTTTCTTTCACTTTGAAAAAATTCCCCCTTCCTGACATCCTCTATACCTAACATAGTACTTTGCTTCCTTTTGTATGGCTTTTGTTTGCCTATGAAAAGAGACTGCTTACGAAGAAGTAATTAGGCGTATTATGTCCACAAACCTGGCCATTTGCAATCATTCTCAAGCGGAGTTCCCACCATTACTGTAAGAACTGTGTTGAACACACTGTTTTATATCTCTTTAGGGGCTCAGGGTTACACAACTATGTATGCAGATAAACATGGTTGTTAATAAAAACCAACAAAGTTTGTAAAGCATTAATGTATCCTCTATTCTAAATAACATTATCCTGTTCAGCCATGTTTAGACAGGACGTGATCTGCCAACAGTACCTCACTGGGTTATTAGGCTCAAAGCTTCACAAATGCTTTTGAAATATTCTTGTCATAGAAACAAATTGCCCTCATGTTTCGTGGCCAAACTATTGAATAGCCAGTTCTAATCTGAGGCCTTTTCTGATTCTTTCAAGTTTTTGATTTAAAATGTTTTCCTTTTCTTCCAATAAGGTGAAGTATAATGAAAGCACACTGCAGTTTGATCAGGGATTAGAACAACTCTGTGCTTGTTTGGCCCATCAGACCTCACAAGAGGTTGTTCATATAGACGTCTCTGTGCTCACATGAACTCTGAGAAAAGAATATGTCACTGTTTACTCTTTATTAATTATGTGCCATGCAATGTGACATGACAGCAAAAAGATTAGGCATTATAAAGTGAGAATAAAGCATTCTACATTATTGAAAGCGAGAAAGCGTTATTGTTATATAGTTTCATAGTAGATAGATTGAATCACTAAAAAACTTTCTACACTTTTTATTTTCCCAATAATAGGTTGAAACAACCATTTCTTTGAGACAAACTTATGAATTATTATCTGTTTGCCTGTCTATTTATTTATCCATTTTTTGTTGAGCATAGTATGTGTATTGCATTCAATTGCATCAATACTACCTACCAAATTAATCTTTTACATCAACCAAAATCCATCTTCCCGAAAACACCCTCAGATGATTAATTACGTTTGATAGTTTTAAGTCTTACTGGAAAAGTTGTGTTTGAAAACATTAAACTGTCAGCCAGACACCTTTGATCGTGTGTGATTTAAACTCTCTAATGCCTCGGTCTGTAGCAGACAATCATCTTTAACAGCCCCTGTGGGGTACTAGCATAACATGTGTGTTATTGACCATTGTTGGGTTGTGGCGCCCTACCACCAGGGCTCCTTAACTTTGGAGATAAAGGACAGTGCAAGTGACCCAGTGTGCCTGTTTGTTCCCCAATTTGTTCTGCAGGATATCTGGCTCCTGCAAGGTGCCTTTGGCTAGAGCCAGGACGGCGGTGGCCTACGCTTGCTTAACTGGCTGAAAAATGAAGATTTATCTACATATCTGTGAAGCGCTCCCCAGACACAACCATGTGATGTATCTTCTTAACTGCCCTTGCTTAGATGGTGCGAAGCTAAGAACAGGAGCAGACACAGAATGTAGGTGGGTGGATGACCGAGTGACATGCGCACATAATGCAACTCTCTCTTTCTCCCCAATGCAGGCACAATGTGGTTTACTGGGCAACAACAGACAATGCTGTGAGCCAATTTGGCCTGTTTATTCTGTCAGTAGCAGGCTTTATAAGCCCACAGGGCCAAGCCACCTCCATTTCCTGTCCTCTTTTCCCCTCTCCCTCTGTTGTGACCTCTCACACAGTGAACCCTATGAATGGACAATGCTGGCCTTCTCCACTGCCTCCAGGACAACCATCTCTGCAGCTGGGCCTGTTTGCTACTATGCTTGCCCGGCCCTTAGGGCACACAAAGAGATGAAGAGGATCTTTTGGTCTCTGAGGGGCCACACAGATGTGGGAACTTACTAATAGCAGGCTATTTTAGTTAATCTAAGCTTCCATATTTTGGGCACATTGCATTATGAGTAATTATATTGGATCTTTTATACTTTATTAGTGTATCACAGAGGGTGAAATAGAAACAAATTATTATTATTGTTAGATATTACATTTATTTGTGCTGCACTTTTTACGCTTTTGTTAAATTATTTTGGTAATTTTTAATGTCTTTTAGAATAAAATACACAATACGTTCTTCTCTGTTGGTAATGGCTCTACACGTCTGGATTTAGTGTAAACAATGCAACTGACATTTTAAGGTTGCTGCTATGATTTTACTGTAATTATTCTTAAATATCAGGTTGTTGTTTTATGAGTGTGTGGAAAGTGATTAACAACCATCACAGGATTTTGCTGTCACTTTTGAGGGCTTTGTTAAACGTTTAAAGTGAGTCATCATGTACTGCCATTGTATTGAATCCACCCAAATAGATATTTATTAAAATATTCCTTTGTGTTTTGCAGAAGAGAGGAAATCATGCTGGTTTTAAATGACATGAGGGTGAGTAAATTATAAATAATTTAATTTATGAGAGATGCGATACAGAATTAAAGATTTGATGGGCATTGTGATGTCCACAATTTCAGAATACTCCTGTCATGCATTTATGTCCACTGTTGGATGTTGATAATGGACAAAGTAAAGAGTGAGAGTGTGTTTCTTAAGCAAGTTTGAAAAAACACCCGTTAGCATACAGCACAGTTTTTTAATGACTCATTAAGGCCAGTTATTTGAATTTGTCAAGGTCAGCAGTTTAGATTAATCACTGAATAATTGAAAATGTTTATATATTCATAGAAAGTGGGTGAAATTATTTGCCATTCTCTGCATGTCCTTTAAAGTGACTTGATGGATGGCGTGAGCAAACAAGATAATGGATTTCCTAATTGAGTGATACACTGCTTTATGTTAGTACTAATTTGTCACTCCATTTCTTTATGCAGTAAAGGTCCAGCTTCTTTAGAAAAAATGACCTACAGTTGAGAAATCCACACTCTACTCTATCAGTTTGCTTTATATTCCTCGCTGAGTCCAGAAAGGTTAAGACTCTGCAAGGGAAATTGCTTCAGTCTTGTGGAATGAGCAAATAGAAAATAAGGGTATGCATGTCAAATTGCCCAACACACTGCCTCTTCAAGATATGTTTTGCTTTCTCTTCCCCTCCCTCATCCTTTTCTTTCAGATAGCACACCGTACAGGAGTCATGATGAAAGGCAGGGGTATTATGGGATTACTGAGGGGCATCCTGAAAGGGCAAGGAAGCAGGCAGAGTGGTAAGTGATTCTTTTCAGTCAGTGGATTAACCCCTATAGGCTTGAAAACCCTAAACAAAGTCCCCTGTTCTGCCATCATGGCGGACCACAGCTCCATAGTGAAAAAATATCCGATCCGTCTCGTTTTTAAAATTGTAATTTATTTTGTTTCTTAAGCGTATAAGTGCTTGTGTGGTCATGGCATGTGAATGTGTGCATGTAGTCATATGGAACTGGAATATCTCTGCCAAACAGTATTTATTTGCATTGTCAAATGAAGGGGAAAGCTTTACGATTATTCATTCAGTATTGACCAACCAGAGTAAACACACGGGGTGTGAACTGCACACAATGTGTTCCGGATTGCAGATAGCTGGATGATTGTATCCTTGTGTGGGGGGGGCTCTTAGCTTACGCTATGACTTCCTCTCAATTACTCCCTGTTTACCTCCTTCTGGACCTTCTGGACAGAAACGCACCCTGTTCTTCATGTCATGAAAACCTAAGGAATGTGTCATGGTGTGGTAATCGTGGTTATTGCAGAAGGACTGTTGAATTCTTAAAAATTAATGCACATCTGATGATGTTTGTAGAGGTAGTTTCTGCAGGAAGTAAACTGTAAATGTGATGAATTAGCTTCGTCTGTCTCAGCTCTCATCAGTTTTAGACGTAAGCATAATTTTCTCAGTCAGGAAGTGATAGTGGTGTTTTTCAAGTCCTTTATGACCATATGTCTTGTCTGTTTTGGTGTGTATGTATGTGTGAGTAAGTAATAGAGTTTTCCGTAGATATATATTTTGAAAACTATATTGAATATAATTGCCACACGCATTTCAAACTGAATAATGTAGCTTAAATAAAAAATAACACGCTACACTGATATTTGGCCAACTTTCACTACTATACCTGTGCTCTTTTGTTTGAAATTTCACTGGAGCGCAGGACTGCACAGTCTTTTTCTTTCCTTTTCCTCTTTTTTTACCTTTTCCTTTTGTGTGATTTGTAATGCCTTTCGGCTAAACCTGAATGGAGCTGATTTCTTTCTGTCTTTCTTTTTGTGTAAGTGTCAAGGTGGCAGATGACTGGCTTCATTTGTGTTGGAATATTTCAAGGCTAATTTAGCTCCCGTAATGAGAAATGGTCTTTGGTAGTTCATCCCCAAGATTGTGTCAGAATGTTTCCATGACAGTGTAAGATCTTTTTTTAAGTGAATTGTTAGTGTTTGTTGTGGTGCATGATCCTGTAAAACAGGCAAGTATACCTTGATTAAGACTATGGTTGTTTTGATTCAAAGGGATGATTTATTGCCCTAAACGTAAATATTGTAAATGCTATCGGAGTGTAAAACCCAGCTAAGTTGAACCTTGTTATCTAAAATGTTGATTCTGTCGCAGAACGATAGATTACATACGCAGTGTTGCATAGCAGAGGAAAAATAATTGTAGTTATCACAGCAAAATAAACAGGCTTATCGACTTATAAGGGAGGAGAAAACATTTCCCATATTTATTTTTTTAAGTTAACATTTGTTACTTGGTTGAAGCTAGCTAAGTTAGATGATAACTTGGTACTTGGGTCTACAATGTCCAATTTAAAACTGGATGTAGAAGGAAAACTTGAGAAATGCAATCAGCATTACTGTAGTACTGCTCTCAATGAGCTCTCAGGAGAGGAAAACAATTAATATACACCGATCATCTTAGAAATATTACCCTAATGATGTGTCTGTAAATAGATATACTGGTGCACACTTACCCAAATCCTCCTAAGAGTTACAGACCATGACACCTCTAAATGAGCGATCATTAGCATAATGCGGCACGCTGCTGCTTAGTGATTTCTTTTCATCAACCCCTGAGTCGCTTCTAATTAGCTTCCAGCTTCTAAAAGATTCTGACATCCTGACGTTCTTTAGTTGTGCAATAGAAGCCCACATATTATCTCCCTGCCTGAATGCTGATTTGCATGGAACCTTTCATTTCAAACCTGGTCACTCTTTTGACCCGGCTAATGAAATTTCTCATTTTCATTTGCCCGTCGGCTCACTGTACACCATTCTGATGCTTTTTGTTGCTGGCAAATGACATTGTACCTGCTTATTGCATTATATTACAGGGTGATTAGGATGATGTCAGCTGGTCAGACAGTGTGGCTGACATACGTTGATTGCAAATTATGGATTCACATGTGATTTCTTTGTTGTAATATTAGAGCACTAATAAGTGTCATAGTTACCCATCTCTATATCTTTCTCACACTGGAAATTGTGGTTGTCTTTTTGTTACAATGCTTTGACTAAACGTACATATTTGTATAGTGTTTCTGTATCTTAAATGGTAGAACATTGCATTTAGCAACACAAAGGTCATGGGTTTCATCCTCAGTAACACATACTGATGAAATTTATACCTTGATTGCACTGTAAGTTGCTTTGGGTTTAAGCATCTTCCAAATGCATAATGTTGTTATTATACATGGTCTTATCGATATAGATTATTTGCAGTTTGTTTTATTTATACACTTTATAAATAATCAATAAGGTTTAGGAGTAACTAACTTTTACAGGGATTGTTAACTCATACTGGTACTAAGTGTAATCTGAAAAGCTGTATGTATATGTTAATATCCTTTGTCATCTGTGGAAATGGCTGATAATGAATAACATTTCCCGCAGTGTCATGCACACACTTTAAGAGTATTTTGTAAGGTATTCAGTTTTCTATCCGTCTGGGCTAGAAGCAGCCCCGGAGCCTTGCTGTCTTATTCCCATTTGTCAGAGAACTAATTTCCCTCCGCCGCCAGTGCGCTCAGAGCGATCCAGAGGATATTGTCATGCATTGCAGTATTCAGCTCTTCTGCGTCAAAGCTTTGTTTCTCCACAGGACGTACAGTAATTGGAGTTCTAAAAGATAATAACAAGAAATAAATCCAGCGGCTTCGGAACGCGGCAAGAGACCACAAGGGTTGGGGGATGGAGATACGTAGAAAGAGAGAGAAGAAAAATGTTGTTAAAATTCATTGGATGAGAGAAGGCGACGAATGATGAATGCATTTCACAGAACTGGCTGTCTCAAGGACACTCGGAGGTTAGGGTGTGTGTCTGGCTGTCTGCCTGAAGTTTACACTGACATTGGGTGTATGTGTTGGGTGTAGCATTGGATCTGCAGTGGGCAGACAAATTTACTTGCCACTGTCACATGATCATTACCTTGAAAGACTGTCTGTGCTGTTGGGACCATTGGCCATCTGTCCTTTGAGTTACAGCTTAAACTGTTTTCTTGCAGGCCAGCGTGCGGGTCTGCGGGTGACCTTTGCTGCTGGCGCGTTGTCTTACACTTCTGGAAGGTTGTGAGTGTTTATCAATGGAAGCGCTTGGGTAACGCTAACCCATCTCATATAATGATAAATGAGTCTCGTTTCTTTAAGAAAAAACATTAACACTTGGCATTTGCATCGGGTTTGCAATAAAACAGATGAACGGTTAGTTTGCAGAACACTTACGCAGCGACTGAAACCGTTCTGTGAAAAGGTCAAAAGTTATGGAACTGCCTTTGTTTCGCTCTGGCTTTATCGCTGTAGTACACACACTTGTTTTGATGCTTTTTTTTATTTTGGACTAGTGCTTCGTTGTAGCCTTTTTCTAATAATCATACATTTATGTCCGCTTCACTACATACAAATTAGTCCCCTTGTAAAATAGTTGCACATTCCTGTGAGTTCAGGCTGGACATTTCCACACTATTGCCAACATTTTTTGCATTTCTAAACCTTATTTTTTACAGTGCACCTGCCCAGAACCCCCACACACACACACACACAGACAGACACACACAGAGTTACATACTTGCATAAACACACTTCCCCTAAGGATATATATGTACGTCTGTGTCTCAGCAGTGTCCCTCCCTGCAGCTGTACACCTGGAGAAGCTTCCATTCCAACACTCCAGTGAACCCAGACACCTGTTCACACCTCCACACACTCCTCACACCTCAACAACCATCGCACCCTGCAGCACTGAACCCTGCTGCCTTACACATACAGCTGCACACATAAACGAACTCAAACAACAGCTTGTGAAAGCATCTCTGACATTCTCATGTGAAAGGGACTGGAAGGTTCATTTGCTGTTTAAAGAAATGAATTTTAGTCTTGTAGTCCTGCTTGTGGTTTACTCTCAGATTGCACACTATTTCCGTCTCTGTGAATGTGGTATGTGTAAGAACAGTTTTCATTTGGAGAGATGACACTGCAAAAATCTTCAGTCAGTGTTTTGGTTCAGTTTATCAAAAATATATTTACGTGAAAAGTCAAAGTGCATCAGCTCCTGTGCAGGGTCTCGAGAGGTGCGTTTTTCAAAGTTGAACTATTTTTAATCTTGCCGTGGTGTGTTATGAGACGCAGACTAAATCAGACGTGATGTAACAGAAACAAACCTCTAAAGGCTCTTATGCAAAATTCTTAAAATATGTCTCGATAGATACATGTAAGGATGCTTAGATATCGTTCTAGAAAACAAACGGTCTGTTCCGTTTTTGCTTTGTTTGTTTGACATCCAGCCAGTCAGACTTGACATTTACTTCTGACATAATGGCAAACACAGTTCAGCTTTTCTGACCGCAACATTTGCTACTAAATTGTTATGCCTGACCACTCCAAATGACACCCATTTCGTCTTGATCGTGTGAGATTCAAACACTGCTGTAAATCCCAGCCACAATCCCCCGTCTTCAGTGATTTCAGTGAGACTAATGTTCCCTCAGTCGAGCATCTGTCTGACAGACAGACATTGATGGCCCATGCTCATTTGGCCCTATTGTTTTTTTACAGCACATGCACCACAGTAAGCCCCATCACCTGTCTTACACTTCGACGTGCAATACCTTTTGTGTGACAACAGTTTTTCCCACATACCACATGCTTTAATTTTAGTCCGACAAGTGGCTGTTTACTCTACAAGTGGCAACAGTATTAACAGTGGTTTGTTTTTCACATAGCTGACATTATTTAGAGCTTTATAAAAATGCCACAATGAATTTGCATTCCTTTAGTTTAGCGTGCCCTTTAGTTTAGACTGCTGGTTGTGTTGAACAACAAGTGTAAAACCACTCTATTTTAAGTTAGCTTTGGAGGTCTCTTAAAGATAATGTGTTGGAATAACATTTCCAGGAAAGCTTTGGATTGTTGTGTGTGAAGAGAGAATTAATTTGCCAGCGTATTTTGGAGAAGGTTACCGACATGCTATAAGCAAATAGTGGCCCTTGAAAATGTTCATTTATATAAAAGGAGCCACTAAACCAATTGTCTTTAAAAAAAAAAAAAAAAAATTCATCAAGCTATGGTAGTAATATGGGATTTTAAGCTTCAGTGCCTTTCCAGACTCTTACTGAGCACACATTTGACCACCCCAAACTTGTGGCCACATGTAAGACCAAAACATCATTCACTGTTTGTGACCTGAACAAACAGCTCGCAATTTGTGTCACCTCCCAGTAAAGAAACAGGAGGTCGCTTCTGCTCATAACCATCTCCTGGTCCCACACAGAGGTGCTAGAAGCTGTTGACAGGTAGCCAATCTCATTACACCATATGTTTCTCTCTCGCTGCTTCTCCAGACCTGTTTACGGCTTAAAACTAAATGACTCCAGCATGTCTTATAAACACATGTGGATCAGCACAGAGTTCCAGAGGATTAAACTGGGTGATGCGTCTAGATCTGTTAGTCCATCCATCACTTGTACTGAATGATTTGTTTAATATTGTACATGCAGTGATTAAAATAAAGTTGATGTTAAGTTGTTAAAGAGAATGGCAACAGTGTGCTTTCATGATTGAATTAAGTTAAAAGAATGAGCGAATCAGTGAGTTACCAAATGAATGAATACTGGTTTTTGGTTCTCAAAGAAGGAATGTCCAAAGAAAAGCCCAGAGAGCTCTCCAACTCCAAGACTCTTGGAGTAATGTAGTTTCTCACACTTGGCCGGTCATTTGTACACAATGCTGCATGTAAGACTCGCCCACCACTATTGGAAGCCCAATTAGATTTCCATTGTCACAACTCTGGCCTTAAGACTGGCTTCCGTTCTTGTGTTTTGGGCTTGCTAGTTGCCTAGCACTGTTGTATTCAGCATGCTCATTAGGAGCTTTCTGGCATCTCGGCTCTCTTTACAATTTTAATTCCTTTAGCTTGTCTGTGAATTGATGGGAAGGTCAGTTGGGGGATAATAAGCCCCGTCTATGATTGGTGCTGGATCTACTCCACGGTTCCTCAGTTACTCTCAAGGCCCAGGTGCTGTGGTACCCAGGGCTCTCAGGCACGCACGCCACATCAAAGCTAAATCAGCCAGTACCTAATTGGCAGGCTGATTTATTTCGGCTTGGGCAGCCACTTCTGCCCTCCTGTCAGCGGATCTGCTGTTTGCCTTCCCATGGCCCCACTGAGTATGTGACTACGCATCTGCCCTGCCACATTAGCGCACTAGACACAAAGCGCCTCTCCTGCCACATTGTAAATAAGAAGCACATCTGCTCATTAACGTTGTCCAAAACCCAAATTTCTTTTCCAAGGGTTAGAGATGAATCCCTGTAGGTGTCCCACAGCAACAGTCGCTTTGTCTTTTATCAAATGGAAAGTTCTCCCTTGATACACACTACTGCTTCACTTCCTAAAAAATGTTTTAGTATGAGTTCACCAAATAATAATAATTCTTTCATTATCCACCCATTCTCATGCCATTCAAAACTTGTATTATTTTTTCCTTTATTAAATACAAAACTGATGTTTTTTTAATATCCTGCCTACTCTTTGCTGTGTAATGGAGGTGAAGGAGGACTTGGATTCTCAAGCTGCAAAATGACAGAAAGCCTATTTAAGTGTCATAAAAATGAACAGTGATATGAAGAATGTTTTAAATCATCTGAGAGCAACAGAATGGGATTTAAGTCATTATTTGCTAAAAATCTGCGATCTGCCCTAGCTCTTCTTAAAGCATTCACGACAGAAAATTAAATGAACTGTCAATAATATGAATTGTTGGATTTTAATAATGAATCAGCAAGTTCACAAAACTAATCAGAATGATTTGTTTGTGAATGGGAATTGCTGACTTGATAACTGTCACTGCACATATTAAGCATACACATTAAAATGCACAATCCAAAGTGCAATTTTTTACATTTATATTTTAATTTAATATTATGTAAATAATTTTTTACATTTTTTTTAATTATAGCTGTTTTTACAAATAACATGTGACAATGAATAACAATGGATTTTATAAAATTAATTTTGTTTTGCTGGTTTATTTTTATGAAAAATATTTATTCTTAGGTAGTCTTAGACTTTTCCATCACTATGTAGTTCGTCATGATTAGGTTAAAATTCAACTATGAAATATTAAAATAAATAGTGAAATAACCTAAGTGTTCCTCCCGTGGAACGGTGACAGTTAACAGATGATGCAGTCAGAGTGGTTAAAGTTTAGATGGAAAAATTATTCATAAAAAACATACTTTTTGGTCTGTGCCCTACACAAATATATTGTTTCACTTCAGTACTGGATATAACACACTTTTATGATACTTTTATTGTGCTTTCTGGTCATTTTGGAACTGCCCCAGTCTTTTTTCCTTATTATATGAAAAGGATTAGCCAAAAAAGGAACCTTTAATACTTTACAGAAAAAATGTAAATGTCAGGTTTGCAATGACATGAGTGTGAGTAAATGCTGACTGAATATTCATTTTAGGTGATCTGATCCTTTTAACATGAAAAACATTTTATGATGCACATCACCAGATACAAGTTTGTCTCTTTAATTCATTTTCATTCTGCTTTCACTCAATGGTGTGAAAACAAGTGATGTTTGGTGAGAATGCAGCATATGGACTAAATAGACACAATGATCTTTGAAAAGAGAGGGCAGATGAAAAGCTCTAACCTTTATTGGGCAGCCATCTAATGATGGGCTCTTTGGAAGAGAAGGGCTGAAGAGAGCATGGGGGTGGCCACATGAAAGGCTGTAGGATAAAAAGAATCGGTAATGTGAGGCTGTATATACAGCATGGACAGACCCTGTTGTAACCAAGGAAACGAAATGTTTCCAGTGGCTGTCAGTCATTATGTCATGTGTCTTCCATGACAATGTTTTTGGTGGATGCCATCGGAGAGCCCAAGAATTCCTTTTTGTTTCTTAGTAGCACATGCAATTTCTGCATTAATAACAGCCTGCAAATGAAGTATTGTTTGCCTAAATTGTAAAATATGGTTTGTTGCACAGTTGATCTTCTTGAGTTTCACATGAATTAAGATGTTATTATGGTTAAAGTCTCCAGAGGCTCATCCACACAAGTCCAATCAAAGTCTCTGATGCATTTAAAAAGCGGTTTGTGTTTTGTCAAGAACAATGTGAGCAGAACTATCGCTGATGCTCGTATAAACAGAGATTCACTGAGGTAAACACATGCAAACACACGCGCAAACACTCACATACACCCACATGTGCGATCTGACGTCCGTGTGTTCATCTTTCCGTATTGTGGAACACCAATTGTTTCTGTTGGCCTCTTTCCACTGGGGATTATTTTCCACATTTCCAACATCTGCTTACCAGTCACGTCAACTGGAACGGTGAATTATCTGTAAGTCTGCCAGTGTCCGTGCATAATTTGGATTTTTAGCAAATTTAAAATGAGGATGGACCGACCATATGTGGGGAAACGCTGGGAATTATTAGAAGATAAGTGTGAGGAAACGGAAATCCGAGTGAAAGTAGGTTAAGATGTGGTTTTAGATAAGATAATAACTCCCATTGAAAAGTCCCTGAAATAAGGTTCCAATACTCGGTAACTAAATGTTCCTAAAGCTAAACATGAATTAATAAAGGAGGAAATGTGTTTGTTTATGCTGTAACCAGTTTTGCAGAGAATGGTTGAATGTTTATGATCACCGTCATGGATGATGGCTCTTTGTCACGCTCATCTTCACGCTTGGTAACGTCTACGGCTCGATCTACCACAGAACAAAAGGAGAAAGGGAAGTGAGGTGGATGGAAACGGCAGGAATATACAGGGCTGAGGTCTTTAAGATAATAATCTGGCAAATCCACATCTTACCATAATCAAGCGGGACTGTATACATGTATATTTTTGCCTGGCTGCAAAAGAAGAGCAGGGCTTCTTATAAACACTCGAAAAGAGCTACGCCTCCCACCCGCTATCTCACTTATTTTCAGTCTGCAGGTGAGAAAAAGCCACCTTGAACTTTGAGTGCTTGTGCAGAGAATTGCTTTTTTTTGCAGGGAGGGTTCAAGGGTCACCCCATTCCCAGTGGGGATTTCTTTTCCTACACCAAAATATATCACACGTTATAGCTTCTACAAGAGGGCTTAGATCATTCTGTCTCTCTATCTGTCTGTCTCTCTCTGTCTGTCTCTCTTTCTCCAACTTTGAATTCCTTCCTGGGCCTCTGTACCCCCACAGCCTTGGCTGAATGAGAAATCAGCATCTCTATAAAACGCCTTTTTACGCGTGACCCCCTCCTTCTGTATTCAACACCCCCCACTCCCAATAACCCCTTCTTGGCCTCTTCTCTGAAGTTGGGAATCCATAGGAGGTTTATTTAAGATGCACTAAGCGTGAGAACAACAGGGTTGGGAAAATTCATCCGGCCACGCTGAATGGACAGCATAGAAGCGTCGTGTCGTCATTTCAGAATCAGACATCTCCGGGGTCTTTTCTTACACACTCCCGGCACAACCGGGTTTGTTCTCAGTCAGCTCGAACAAAACCAGCTGTCGCCCATACAGAACTGCCATTGCCGCAATGCTGCTCTCCCCGATTGAGCCTTTCTGTGGTGTCACTGGAGGTCTTTTGTCAACATTAGTTGTCTGTAACTTGTATCATGATTTGAATGTATTAGATGTGTGATTGTTTTGTGTGCGTTTGACTGACAGAAACACAGCAGCAAGAAGCTGGCCGTCGAAACAAAACAGAGGGGACAGATCGCATGCTTTCTGTGAGGTTTAGAGAATGCTTAGTTACTGGGCATGAAAAAGAGAGATGCTAACACAATGAGTCCCAGCTATTTTATTCACTTCTTCCCTCATTTGGATTTCCTACTAAGATTGCAGATGCTGTGTGAGACCCTGGTAGAATACCATTAGAGAAAATGAGCAAAAATAGAGAGGATAGTGTTGTTTTTTTCCGTTTTCCAAACTAGAGCCCTGTGACCCGAAATAAAGTCCAATTCAGCTTTCACCAATATGAATAATGCATCATGAATTTTATTTATCAAGTCAGTTTGTATCACTGTTTGGCTGGTTAAATTATTCATGGTAAAACATTAGCATTTCAAATTTTCTACATTTTGGCATATTTGAATAGACTGTTTTAGCTTTGTGTTTTGTGTCAAAGGTGCTTAGGTCAAATCTTTGACCTTATCTCTCATTTCTGACAATTTGATTACACTTGTAATCAAACAGGTTAACAAGCTTTGTAACTGCACAACAAGTATTTTATTGTTGATTTGGTAGTGACAATAGTAGTGTTAGTGATTTGGACATTTTAGAGAAATAAACTTTTAACAGTAAAAGTTAAAGGTAATATTTCTTTAAGATTTACAGTTCAACCCAAAATGTTTTGCAATACATCTTAAATTGCTTTAATAAAACTAAACCTTATAAACTATGTGAATTTAAGAATAAAATAATGAATTATGTTTATACCCTGCAAGGTCCTGGAAGGTCACACCAGGCATGTTTTTATAGAAAGCTTAAACTCTAATTTATGCTTGTCTTTAATTAAATGAATGACTTTGAGGCACAAACTCTCATTCAAATTTCATGTAATTTCAAACGATTGTATAAAAAATTTATTTATTATTAATATTGCTAAACATTTTAATCAGTATGTACTATGTGGCTTTTATTAGTTTATTAGTACTAATCTTTTGTTTCTTTAATTACTTTCATGTGTTTGACCTTTCTTTCCTTTGATTGTCAGTTAGTTTGTATTGCTATCATCAATAGATTTTTTTCATGTCTTAGAATATTAGTGCTGCTACATACTTGGGGTTTGTATTGATGTACGCTAATGATTACAGGTTTGAATTGCACTAAAAACTGCATTGATTTAATTTTTTTCTGTAAGGAATGAATTGAAGAATTGAACGTATAAGAAAATCAGCTGTGTTTGGCTAGAGTAAACCACACAATCCCTTCGGCTTCTGCTCCGAGACAGCTTTAGACGTTTACAGGAACATTGCCAGAGAGATTTATAGCATTCCTTCCCTTTACAGACAGAACTCATCCTTGAGCAATGCCCCGGTCTTTCCTACGCACCTTTGATAATGCACCTATGATGGCCACCTTTTCCCCATAAGGACGGTTTTGTGAACGAAGCGGCCAATGAGAGTAGCATTTAAGGTGTTTGAGAAATATATTAAAATTGATATGACAGTAATCCTCCCAACAATGTACCGCGTTATGCCCCCCTCCCCGCCGCTTTTTTTCACAGAATGTGCTCAGACATGCCAGTCAGATGGCAGACTTGCGGAAAATGTGGAAAAGCAGCTCCCATACGCACTGTCCCACTTCTCCCTGCATAACTCTTGATCCTTCATTAAACATTTCATGGCTGACAAATACTGAAGCTCTAGCCTTTTCACTGCCACTATGTCAGAGAAAACAATGCTGAAGTGCTTTATATCTGTAGACATGTATATTAATAATGTATTATGGAAATGCAACATTGACGATTGTAGGTTTATAGTATATGTCTGTGGCTGGAAGTTTCTAAACACGTTTAACTGTGAAAAATCACCCCAAAAGTAATCCTAGATCTGTATTTTTATAGTTGCGGTTCCACAATAATTATTGATAATTATTTCATATAACTGTAACTGTTAGAATGACTTTTAAAAATGTGTCCTTATGGTTATCGTTATAGTTGTCATTCTTGGTGTGATCAGGCCTTTAATATAGTGCTGCTTGTTGACCACCAAACCAATACATGAAATTAATTATGTGTTTATTTTGATATAGCGTATATCCAATGAGTGTAGGCATAAATAAATTGATCACTTTTACTTTTTTTGGAAGACACACTGCAGCGCTTGTTAAAAGTAATTCCCAGTGGCATTGGATTTGTCTGTTATTGCCAAAACTTGTCCACAGCAGCTGTCATGCTTTTGTTATCACTGGTATAATGAGCATTATGATAGCAGTGTGGAATTGTGGTGGTCTGATCAATCAGTTTCGATTTAAAGCACTGAACCCAATAGATTTGATCGCTCAGAAGCCACAACCCACAATGCACATCAAACATGAATATCATTTGGCTACAACACATTTTAATCTGTCACAGCAGATTCTTTGACTGAAATTGATGTTCATCCGCCATGCCTAAATACACACACGCCGCAAAAATGAACACTCGTGAATCATGCCAAAATAGACATTTCCGACCCACAAATTTCCATGCACTGCCAAGTAAGGATATATGTTTTTCTGAAATTATGCAGAGTGAGGCAAAGCAGCGTTTAATATGTGCAGAAAGGCTCATTTTGATTAAAACTGAGGGTGAATTTGATGGGCAGTGATTGGAAGGGTGGGGGGGTCACAGGTGTTTTAAAAACAACAGTAAGGTTTGGCTGATTGGGAGACAGATGCTTCAGTGTCAGAGAAATACAGATGACAGGTGGCTGGACTGGTCTGAGAACAGCTGCCAGAATTCAGCCATAGAGAAGAACTAAGATCTAGGCTGCTAATGACCAACACAGCACACATGGTAATGGTACCATGTAAATCTTTAATGTAAAAAAACAAAACCATTTATATTAAGGCATCCTTTAACAGCAATATCACATCTAGTAACCTATTTGCCAAAATTGCTGTGTAATATAATCAATTGTAGACATATGTAGATACTGTTGAATTTAAATAATTTTTTTTTTTTTTTTTTCATTTGATATTTGCAATATGTGGCCACATACTGTTTGTGTACAGACAGCCAGTTATTTATGTGATATTTCAGAAAATAACTATATTTCTTAGTGTAATGTTTTTAATGTTGAATGTTTTGTGAGACAGTGTCAGTTATTTGAATTCTGGAGACCTTTTCTTAACTTTCTCAGAAATAAAACATCATATTTCATGAGATTGCCTTTTTACACATCATAACTTCTGAAAACTTTAGGGTGAATGATCATTGCCCCCTTGATTGTATGTCAGAGTTATTGAAATTCCTTTCCCTTCCGCATACAGATGATGAAGCCTTAGTTTCTCTCTCTCTCTCTCTCTCTCTCTCTCTCTCTCTCTCTCTCTCTCTCTCTCTCTCTCTCTCTCTCTCTCTCTCTCTCTCTCTCTCTCTCTCTCTCTCTCTCTCTCTCTTTCTTTCTTTCTTTCTTTCTCTCTCTCTTTCTTTCTCTCTCTCTCTCTCTCTCTCTCTCTCTCTCTCTCTCTCTCTCTCTCTCTCTCTCTCTCTCTCTCTCTCTCTCTCTCTCTCTCTCTCTCTCCCTCTTTCCGTATGACTGCATTATAGCAAAATTGCACAGTATTGTGTGTGTGCCTGCATGTGTACGTGCACACTAGGTCAGTGTTTGCATGTGAGTGTGCGTGTACTTGAAAATGTGTAAGACCTTGTCTCTTCTCATTAACTGGATCCATAACCTGCTCTAGTGGAACAAATGGGGTTGTAGTTTCAACTTGCCCCATTCTGACAAATGACTTATTCTCCTCATCCACTGCCTCCTGCCTGCCCGAGGTGCTGAAGTGACAATGATGCAGGTATTCTGTGTCTCAGCCAGCACAGCTTTGAGGTTTTCAGAAAGATCGCAGGCATGGACACCCCCAGGTGCATTTATGTCTACACACACATGTTAACACAGATGGTGGGGAAACAGGAACACGCACACAAAAGGAAAATGCAAAATAAATACACAAAGTCAAGACTGAAGAGTGATATCATCTTTTAACAGCTGCGTTTCTGTAACACCTCACTCAAGTTCACAGATCCAAAGTAACAAACAAACACACACACACAAAGTACTCAACATATCCAATTGCGATCCAGGCCCATTCCGCCACACCTGAAGCACATCAAGATTTATACACAAACAATCAAATGTTCACTCTTTTGATGACTATGACTATGATTTTGAAGAAAACCACAAGATGTTAAAAAATACATATCAGTTTGTTTTTCTTCAATCTCCAGGGAGTTTTGTGTTTGTTCTTCGCTGGCCCTTAATCTCCCTCTCGTCAACCCAGATTTGCTGCTTTTGACACTCTGCTTTGCAGTGGAACAAATTCAGCAGACAAGCTGACAAACCAGGTCAAGGTGTAAAGTGATCTTGCACCTGTGGCTCTTTTGTTCTTCCAGCACGCTTTATCAGCATACCGTATGTTCACAGTTTTACTGTAAGCTTTTGCATATTGAAACCACTATGTTTGGTGCATTATTTTTTATTTCTTTTACAGTTAAACATCATTAATACGAATACTATTTTGTTGCTCAGGAGATTAATGGAGTTGTCGGTTATATTGTTGTAATGTTTCTACTTAAATTCTGTAGGAGGAAGAAAAATGTACACATGTATAGCAATTGTTGACATACAGTAAAGAACATGGAGCTTGAATTAATGTACATATCATAGCTCAGGTTTTATATTGTAGAAGAATTAATATCTTCCTAGACTCTGGATGAAACATTGGATGAGACATTTGAAGTTCTAGGATTTGAAAAGGGAGGTCTGTTTCAGAAGAAAAGAGATGGAAACTTATTTCAAAATCTCCATGTAACCTTACTGCTGTCTAAGAGCCTTTTTGTTTTATGGTCGTAATTTAATTTAAATGAAATTAAATCATGTTAAACAGTTATTGCTCTTTCACAATTTAGAACTGTCGTGTTGTTTAGGGCCTGATTTGGAAACAATTTTACAAAAATAACGTAATGTTCTTGTCTGCATGTTCAAAGAGTTCTCACCATAAAAACATTGGATTTGTGCCTCTCCTTTCAAGAGAATAATCAGACCGTATTGGTGAAATGCGGCTTTGCCCATTTGTCCTTATTGCTGTCTAAGAGAAACAGTTGTAATTTTCGTTTCTTACACATTGTTACAATGGCCCACACCAACCTTTCAGTCCACCACACCCTTTACCCACTACCCTGAGCACCTTCATGTTGTCAGAAGATATCCACACTGTAACCTAAGATTCCGTACCTGCCACAGTGTTGCCGCTGAACAAAAAAAAGAAGAAGAAAAAGAAAATACACGTCAAGGCTTGTTCTGCAAGCCTGCTATTCTGACACACACAAAGACAGCACTCATCCAGGCTTTGTGTTAGGGATTACTAGAGCAGATATGCTAAATCCAACCAAACTGAGATTATGACTTCTGTCTTTCCCAGACACATTCGCACCATTTACAGATATTGCCCCGTAACTTATTTACTGCAGTTAGGTACATTTTCACTGTGGACAATCCTGGAGAAAACGTCTGTAAAAAGGATCCGGAAATCTTTCAGCTGGGATTGCGGAGGGTTATTACTGATGATATACGTGGGCTGGTGGGCGGGGCTGAGAAAATACATAATGTACAACTGCTGACTTGTCGTATTAGTTTCTTTTGAATGTTCGTGTCTTACTCGTTTGAATGGAAACGTGCCTCTCCCTACATGCCCTTTAGAAATTTGAGTTTATGTTGTTGTTAAAAACATGTAGCTTAAATCCCCAGAAGGATTTGAATGAATGCAGCGTTCATGTCAATAGTGAGGCAGAACTGGTATATGTGTAGTGTGCTAAATAAATGTAACATTAGTAATAACTTGATGTATAATAACCTCAAGTCATATTAGCGCTGTGAAATTCAATCAGCCCTTGAAAGGATCAGGCAGGTTTAGTAAGTCGACAAAGAAAGTTTAGATCTAAAACATGTTTGAAAACAGTTACTCACTGTTGTTTAGCTTTTTTCTATATTTTAGAATAGTTGTAAACTCTTTAAGGCATAACACAGTTGTAACTGTGGGAATTTTGTTGTGACTAAAAGCATTTAAAATTTATGAACACTGTGGTATCTTCAAAAGTATTTTGTAAAATAATACTCTTGACATGTTATCATCCAGCTTCTTGAGATCTTAACCTGGGAAGCTTTTAAGCAGCACTGAAAAAATGTCTATATATTGGACTCTTTTTTTTTTTTCATTATTTGGTTCAAGTAATCTATTGCAAAACTATTTAAATACAATTTTAGTTTTCTAATTAAAGAAATGAATATGTTGACACAATTCTATTTTTGTCTACAAAAGTAACTTCAAACATTGAATTATATACTGCTTCAGATTAAAAGATTTTTTTTAAATCATGGGAAACATGTTGTCAATTATGTTTAAACTTTTAACTGGTGCTGTATATAAAACACCTTTTTGTTGTGGTCAAAATTTAATTTAAATGAAATTAAATCACATTAAACAGTTATTGCTCTTTCACAATGAAGAGCTGTTGTGTTGTTTACGGCCTAATTTGGAAGCAATTTTACAAAAATAAAGAAATGTTCTAACTATAAAAACATTGGTGCCTCTCCTTTCAAGAGAATAATCAGATGTTAATCTGAACCATGTTAGTGGAATGTGCCTTTGCCCATTTGTTCTTTATGAAGCCCTAAATGAGCTGCTTTTGATAAGTAGCTTCCTAATTCTGGTCACATTTATTGTCACATTAGTACCAGAAAGCATTTTTGCATATTTTAGCCCTCACCTGGAGTTCGTCCCCTTACCCAAATCAGGTAGACCTGACAAAGCAAACAAATCATGAGGCTAATTTAATGTATTGGGTTTATTCATGGCATGAAACCACAGTTGAGAGGTTATGAAGAGACGCATTAGCTTGACTGAACACACATCTGTCATTTTAATTAATGTATTTGCACCTCAAATGAACTTTCAGAAATCACAGTTTCTTTTGCAAAGATTTTTAGTGCACATTTGTTTGGCAAGGGTTAGTGAGGTTAGATGAGGTGCTTTTAATGGTATGGCTTGCCTATGTACTTCTGTTCTCACTTTCAAACACACACACACTTTGCTCAACTTTTTTCTCTCTCCCACTGTTTCCATCGGATGCCTTTAAAAATCGTATTTTCTTCTCTCTTTTATAAGGGAGCCCATTCCTTGTCAGTTGGCTCAATGAGATTGAAGGCTTCACCTCTTTGTCAGCATTGTGTTAAAGGATTTGCAGGTGCAAAAGGACACGTTTATGAATGAAGTAAAATGAATGTGGGTGCATGAGTGTGTGTGCCTGTGTGTTTGCTTCTTTCCAAATAAACATCAATCTTTAAGGTCAGGGTCATTTCCAAAACATACCAACAAATGACAGAAAATTTGTTTTTTATATTTACAGTAAATATTTACAGTTTTACAGTCTGAATAAGGTTCTGTCTTTTATACTTTCACATCAAGTGAACTTTAGAGCCAGGGTTTTCAACAAGAGGTCTGTTCGAGCAATATAAGCTTTAATTTATGTAAATGATTAATATGATATATTATAATATTATATATTAATTTATATAATTGAATGACTAATGATCTGTTAAACATAATATTTTTTAATGAAAGTGTTTTTATACCAATGACCCCTATAGGTTGGCTGTGAGATTACAGTTTAAAACAGTGCAAGTTTGTTTTCTAGCAGTAAATTAAATTAACTCCAAAATTAAAAACACAACAATTGTATAATAAAAAAAGAACTATGCCAGAATATGGTGTAATCATTTACCTTAAATTAACCTGTGTACGTTTAAAAGGTGAGCTTGACAAATGCAGTCAACACTACTGTGTAAAAACTGAGAAAAAAGACATTTTTTACTGCCTGTGTAAAGGTTGAACACCCCTGCAGTTACATCCGTCATCTGCTGAAAACTTGAGAAACAGCTGAATGAAGTGAGTTGAGGTCTTCTCTCTCTATCAAACAGTGCAAGTAAGAGCAGTGAAGATTCATTCATCAGCCGTTTACTTAGCATCCCTCATACTTAATGCTACGAAAACAGCCAACACCTTCCTTAAATATTGATAGAGATGCAAGAAAGAGGCAAGTACGGACAGCATCCGTAGCCCAGGCAGTTTCTGGCTGGTAGATTTGGCAGGAATTGGCTGTGTGACTTTCTTATCTAAAACTGCTGTGTGATTTCAAATTTCCTCTGTGTGGGCTGAGACAGCTGAAAGCTCAGGACTTATTTTCAGAGCTCCGTACTGACAGATATTGGCAGGAATGCCAATGTGTCACTAGAGCAGCTGTTTACACACTCGCACACAGACACATGCATGTTGTCATACACACATGTGCACGAATCAGTGGCTTTGAATCGATAACGTATTTAGCAGAAATGGTTTGCGGTGGTTGGGATTAGCCTAGCACACCTTCGTCAATACTCTGCTGCCTTGCACGGTTCCTCCTCCTGCGGTTGGAGTATGTGTGTATGCATACATTCCTTTGCCAAATGGAATAAAGGTGGCTCTTAAATGCGAGTGGTGGAGTTTAGATCAAGACACTGCACTGCTAAAACAATATAACTTGACAAACAGACAGATATAGCAGAGACTGCTGCTGCAGATCACCTTACCATCAAAAAAATACACAGACTCGTGACAGCAGGAAAAACATGTGTTAACCATCTGGATAGGTTGTAGAAAATGCTGCACGTCCAGCCGTATGCTCAAGACAAAAGATTCATTTTACCCTTTTAGTTTTTGCATTCTGTTACGTTTTAACCTTTCAAAACTGCTGCTGTCTGTTTGTGTTGACGCGAACAGACTGGAACGGACTGTGGTTACATAACATTATACGTCCTGCTTTTTCTCAGCTCCCGACCTAAGCACTAAGTGGGCTGAGAATATTTCTGCGGCAGCGCTGTGTTTCGTTTGGCATTCTGCTCCAGCTTCACTTAGAAGGCCAGTCTTGGCACTACAATACCCAAACACTTGTTTTAAACTTCCAGCGTGTTGCCTGAATACCAATCCAGGGGAATTTGTATTGGCCTGAAGGTCGAGGCGCCCACATTTGACTTGTTTTGGACAACCGAGTCGTTTCAAGGGGGATTTGCCATGTATTGTTTCAGTGAGATTTTTATTCATGTCAGGGAGGATCGCAGTTCGCCAATGCGTTCCCACATCGCAAGTATAAAACAGCCTGTATCTGGAAGGAAACAAAAGCATGCAGACATCTGCAGAAATCAGTTGTGTTCTATTGGGGATGTCCTGCTTAAACATATCTCAGATTAGCTAAAAGAAACGTTTGGTACAGCATTACAACTTTTAGTGATTCTAAACAGTCTATTCTCTATATATAGTGTGTTTAATTAAAGTTCATGGCGAGTAGGCTAGACTGCATGTTGAAACAGGAGAGAGAATGGCAGCGTGGCCTGAAGGCAACTGTGAGTCATTGGTATTATTTTGGCAATGGCAGTCATGTTGGGCCTTTCTGTTTCAGCAGCTTTTAACCAGAGCCAGTTTCTCTTTCTTAACGCTTTCTCTGCCCTTCCCCGATAAATACACATATGACATGAGAAAAGAAAATATACTGATCTGCAGATATATTCTGAAGAAGGGCATTTTGGGGTACGGTAGTAAACTTAATTGTAATGGCAGCTGATACTGCTTGTTATAACAAGGACATCTGCAATAACTAGGCGCTATTTAAAGGCACGCTGCGTCTTACGGTATCAGGTTCGTCCGGTTCAACGTCATACCACTGTCGACAGATACTGAAATAAATATAATAATGTCATAAAGCTAAAGGGTCACAGGACTTAAGTGCTGGATTCATTATGCTTTTAATTGTATTTTCTTGGAAAAATGTTTTTCATGTTACTCATTATCACAAACATCAGATGGAAATGATTCTCAGAACTGTGTCACAGTCAGGGCCGTAGGAATGTTTTGAAATGAACTTGACTCATGAGATTGAATAAGGTTATTTTCGTCCAGTAGTTTATCCACCTGAAGGGCAGGTGAATCAGTGGTTATGTGTCAGTATGTCTGTCGAGATGAACAGTTTGTTGAGGCTTTAGAAGTTGTTGTTTTATGTGTCCGGCTACATTTTTTTCTTGGTGCCCTGAGCAAAACGAATACTGCTGCTAGTTCACAAAACTTTGTAAAACCTGAAAATATTCAGATCTACTTTAATTTAATTGTGTGTTACTATTATTCTGTGCAAAAACAGCTGGTACTGTTAGCTTTGACATTTCACACCCAAGCTGTTGGTTGATATGCAAAGCATGTGCAGTTCTCTGATGGAGTTCAGTATTATATATTAGAGAAAAATGCAAATCTTCAAGCCGGTTTCTGTGCTAAGAGCTACATTTAGATACAGCTCAGCAGGGAGCTAACTGTGCCACAAATTACTTTCACATGTCAGTTTGTCATTTAGTGCCAGAATACCTTTTATATTGTTTGTAGGTTTTACTCCATCCTAAACAGTTTCATTGGAAAAGGCAAGATAAACCAATCACAGCCTAATTTTATAGCAAGTGATCAGTTTTAGTATAATTTAGCTCATCTGTACTTTGCATTTGAGTCTTGAATGGTTGGTGGGATATCTGTAAGTCATTTTCTTGTAATCGGCTGTTGGTGGATTTTAATTTATCTGGACCTCCACGGTGACATTTAACCAACATGTTAATGGCTTGGAGTTCATTAAATATAAACTAGTTTAACGTAATGTTTCCTTGTTATTGTTATAATAGCGGATGGGTAACTTCTTGATTTCATATTTATTTCTTATAAAGACTGCTGTGCAACTCCACACAAAACTGTTAATAACTTCTTTTTTTTTTACATTTTTAAGGTATTTAATACATATAATAATATAGAATTTTGTGATATTTGAATTCTATGTCTCAGCCTTGTCTTCAGTATTGACCAGCTTTTTACTCCTTTAAGGAAAAAAAACGATGTTCAAGAGAGCAATGCACTATATTAATAGCTAAAGGGATGTTTTTAAGAAGAAAATAATCCTTTTGAGGCAGGTTTACTTCTCTAGGTGGATGAACTTTTTTTACGTCATGGATGTAAATCTTGTGGGTGGGGTTTACATAACTTCCTTTTAGGCAATGTTTAATAGATATATACCAGATATACTCTCCTAACAGATTTACTGGCTAAAATATGAATTGACAGATTTCATATAACATTGCACAGACAGAGTTGGTAAGCAACTGTATTACACTTGTAGTATGTATGTGTGATGGTTACATTTTGATACCACTTGCTCCCATTATATGCATCCATTTGAAATGTATTTGAAGTGTATAAATATATTTTTCTCTCATTTATAAAGGAGGAGAACTCTAAATTATTGTGTCATTGTCACTATATGCCATAGATAAACATTAGATTGAAAATAATCCAGAATATTAAAATGTGAAGATGCATATACAAGACTCATGATTCTGAATATGCATTTAGAAAAAGATCAAATAGAGTAGAGCTGAGTCTAATTGATTACTAAAACTCTCAGTGGGAAACTGATTCAATTACAGCTGCTAATCCACATCAAGCATTACGTCGAAACAGCAGTGTATTAAGCATACATTTTCTTTCAGAGCTAGTAGCGAAAGGATTTACCCATGTAATATACAGGCAACTCGCTCATCTGTTTATATTTTATTGTTTGCTCTAATTGAAAGTATTTTCATTACAGTTGTTATAAGGAGAACTGCCAACTGGTAAAATTGCTTTGAAATCACATCTGCTATTCCACATCCATAGATTTACAGCATTAAACACCTGAGCCTCTGTACAGCCTCCTAAAGTGGCTTTGGTTCTTCTTTTTAGAACCTGCATACTTCATCTGAGGGCTCAGAGCCAAATACATCATTTTGCTCTATTGCTACTCTCAGAGCAGCTGCCATCTTCCGTCTGCCAGACACTGATGCTGTGAAGAATCGTGAAGGGTCGATAATTGGCTCGCAGCTGTAGTCGTTTTAGCTGTGGTGCTCTGGCCTTGTGACTGGACATTATAAAGAAAAGAAAGGACTTACCCCTACAGCTGTGCATACAAGACTACACTGCAGGACCCTCCTCCAATCTAACAACACACCCATTAGAAACAGGGGGAAACTGACATGAACCTGACATGAATCACCATCTAGTTGCTTGTTGATTCTTATCTCTCTAGACCACATGTGTTTAAGATGTGTATTGTTTATGATGATCTTTGGTTTTGGTAGCACAGTCGAGTGATTCAGTGAATGTGGATGGTTTGTTGAATGCTATTATATGTGTTTGTGATATTTTCCTTATATTGATTTTACTTTGCACTTTGTGTTAGTTGGATACTATGTTTTGATGGTAAACTATTAAAACACTTTAAATAATATTTTACGGAATTTGCATATACATCCTTAGGCTCATACATGTATACACATATAAAATGTTCACAATTTATGGTTTGATAATAAAAAAGTCCTGAAACCATTGGCTGTATACATGGCAGTAAAATTTAAAGTCCTCTATATAAAAAACGCTTTTGCCATTAGTGGTTACCATGGCAACAAAGATGACAGTGACCATTGTGTTGAGGACTCATTTTGAAGACTTCTTTTCACTATGAGCACAGTCTCTGAGAATCCACTATAAGAAGCATTATAACAGCAAAAACATTGAGTATGTTCTTCTACACTGTTACAGAGATATCAACCTAAATTGCAGCCACTAGCTTTAAAAAAAGGTTCAATATTTATTGTAACATAAATATATTAAACACATACATATGTATTTTTTACTTGCTGTGAAATTGTATTTTGCCTTATCTTAAGTAAATATTATTTTTTTACTTCATTTTGGGATTTATTTTATTTTTAAGACATTTGTGACAGCACACATCATTGTCACTCATAGCATCACATAAAAGATGCAGCAGTCTGTGCTTTCCGGTAAAACTCAAAACTTCGGGTAACATCACAGTTTGATTTTGTGGATTTATGCGAAGACAATTCCCCATATATATTGCCACAGGGGACCATGAAGAAACTTCCATAGGCATCCTAAATAAACTAAATTATGCAAATTTTTGTATATTAATACAAATAGCAATTTTAGTAAATAGTTTGCATGTCATGTTCTCACCATTCGACTTATATGATGTTACAGTTCCTTTAAAGTAACCAACTGGCCAACTGCCCAAATACATGTTTTGCCTAATAACTTGCAGTTGAGCAATTGGAAAGGATTTTGCCTAATGAAAAAATAGTAAAAGTTATTTTCTGTTGTTATTCTATGTGCTAGGTGGACATCTTGATTGATGCTCTACCAGTCGAACTACAGGATCTATGTTGAATCGCACATAAAAGAGAAACTCTGGCCCAAGCTTCTGAATTGATTTTAAAGTGCCTATGTATTTGTCATGCACCCTGCAACCAACTTGTCGATGTAGAAGTGATATTCGTTTTGATCAAGTCTAGTTTGCCTCTGGGATCATTTTAATTGCAGATCACACTCACCTCTAAGTGCAAAGCAGAAATTAAAAGCCCGTACAGCTGATATATCTAGAAACATCTAAGCGTACCAGCTTTTAAGCAACACCATGTTTACACAGTGAGACTTTGAGGATTCAGCTCCATTCCCTCACCTAAAAGATGTTTGCACATATGGTGCTCGGCTAAAGATTCACATCAGTGCTGTCGGAGTCTGATAAAGCAAATGTAATGAAGCCTTCCAGGTCTCAACATCAGTGGTTTGTGAAGTGCAGAAAGGGTTAGACAATCGCACAGATAGATGATCATATGAAGTCTGTGTTTTTTGGGTAGCTCCCTGCAAGTAGCACTTGTCTTCCTTTATATCAGTTATCATATGTTTCTTTTTCATTTGCTCTCAGGGCCACACATTTAATTTTGTGTTTCATCAAGGAGGAAATTGTATGCCTGTGAGGATAAGCTAAGGTGATGTAAGTGCACTGAGACATAGCGCACCACTGAATCCTTTCCTTTTTAATTCAGCAAACGTTTCTGATGCATAATGCATGTCAGGCAGTCATCAGTGAGGTCTCGGCACAGCGGGTCTGAGTATTGTGTGTGTGTGAGTGATATACTGGAGGGTTTGAAAAAAACAAATAACAATCTCTGATCATTTGTTCTGTGAAACATAAAGGTAGAAAAAAATGTAGTGTAAGCTTTGAAATAAAGATCTGTTAGAATTTATCCATCACATTACTTTCTCTAATTTGATGTACTCGTTGATATTACATAAATTATTGCATTTTTACAAAGACTGCATTCACTTGATGTTGATATATAGTTGTCCTAGAACACTCGAGTATTATGATATTTAATATGATAGTCTGACTTTTTAAATAATTTTTATGACTGTTTATTGGCAAAACATCTACTATAATGTTATAAAAATCGTGATTTAAATGTTGCTGACCTATTTTTGTTAATTAACAAGGCAGTGGTGGAAATGCTTGTGGTGCAGAGGGTGTAGGTACAGCATCCACCAAAAGGTGATAAAAAGTACATGCTAACCAGCCAAATCTTGATTCCTCCATCAGCTTTGTTGCACTCCACCCTCTCATTTATTCTCCCTCAAGACCCACAACTTGATGGAGCTGACAATTTAAGACCGGTTTCTTTCCAAAGTTTGACTATTGACTATTGAACTACAGAAATCGGTGACAGGACCATTTGACAACATAGTTGATTCCCCTTCTCACATGGATAACCTTTTTCCAATACTTATCATAAATTACTATAACTCAGTAATGTCCATGCATAATTAATAGCTATCTTCTGAATTTGAAAATGTAAAAATAGTCTGATCATTAATGATCATTTGTGTTAATTAAATAACTGAAACCCTGTATTTCTAGCTATGGTCATATCCAAGTAATTATATTCACTTGCCCATTCTTGGGGAATTTAGTTAATGCATTATGCATGAAGTCTAAAGGAGAGGGATTATCCTGATCTGCGCTGTGGGAGAAAGAGATAAATGAAGGTAGTTATTTCAGTTGGCACAGCAATCGCAGATGGGGGGTTCCTAGCCGGCAGTTCTGACATGTTTGTTTGGAGTTTGTCTACAACATGCTTTGCTTCATTTCTTATTAGTTATTGCTAAATCACTGAAGGACCTTATAAGCCGTGAACGGCGTCAGGGTCAGTCTGTCAATCTAGTGAATCTCTGAAGCTGTCGAATCCATTTGCTTGAAGTTGGTGAAAGCCATTTTGAGCTATCAGACTCTCATTCTGCCACAGCAATTGTGCAGATGAGGGAAAAAAGGGGAATTTTTCTGTTCTTGTAAACTTCAACCATAGAATGCTAAAAGGGCTTGTGTGATTGCCTTGACGTGCATGTGTACAAAAGGTTTTTAACCTCATGAATTCATTAAATAAGGAGAAATGGAAATGATATAATTACAGAACAGCCAACTTCTGTGTTTGAAAGCCGTTTGTTTGATTGAGGTCATGTCAGGATGAATATTTTTTGCTATTGTAAATAAGATGATTAGATGTGTCAAATCTATTTGCTTAACAGCGCTGTACGGCAAATAACTAATAGGAATTCCCCTTAAGCACAAACAGTTCTGACTGAGAATGTAAACAAACCTGAATCCATCTCTTCTGTCATCTTCAGAATTTATGAGAGTCAACAGATGTAATAAAGCAGTGTTTATGAAGCCGCCTATTGTGTTTGTTATCACAAATCGTTCTGTTTACAAATAATGTGAGACTCTTATCAAAAATCTGTGTGAGTCTAGGATATCACTTTCATTTTGGATGGATTTTCCAAACAATCAAAATAAAGAAAAATGAAACCAATACAAATGTGCAACATTCACATTGTTTACCAGCCCTTTCCCTCATATAGCATTTATATTCATTATATGCAGACGGAGGTTGGACCAAATTAACCTTAAATGCTTTGTTGTGTGCATATTTAAAGGTGGAAATCTGCATTATGTGCACATATACAGTATATCAGCTCTAAAAATTGTGCAAGCAGAAAAAGACTGAAAGCTGGCAGTTTGAGTCAAGGTGACAAAAGCAAATGAGCATTTTAAACTATACATAAACTCCATCATTGCTGCGTTGAGCTGTAAAGATAACACAGCGACAGCTCTGTTTAATTCTTCACGCTGCTGTTTGGATAGCTTAGTGTGGATATTCACTAGCCCGCATATATGCTGATAAACCCTCTCTCCTCTAACGAAGTCTAGCCATTATTTAAACTTATCTACCTAATTACACCCAACACAATAGAAATTAGATAAACCCTCCTTTGATCGTGTTTTTGGCATTGTTATATGTGTTTCTTCAAAATGTGACCATGCTTTAGATTATAGCCTTCTTAAAGCAACCTCAACAAACAAAACAAACATTCATAAAATAAACATGGTCTGGATTCGAGCATTGTGCCAGACTCTGCCCAATCTTTTTCCTTTCAGAAGACAAATTGGAAAATGAATGGTTTTCACCCAGATCTGAATCACATGGTCACTTTCCATAATTACTGGCTGAAAAGCTTTATTCTGACAAGCCTTATCTTCACCTCAGGTTCTGTTGTAGTGGCAGAAGGTTTAAAATATGCCTAAAACTGACAGAATGCCTATATATAATGGATTACATAAAACATAATGAGTTCGCTTCTGACAGTATTCAGTCATGACGCACATGAAAGGACATCAAGGGAGAGCAAAAAAGGAGGGGTCTTATTGATTTTCCTTTTTTCTTGTGGTAATAACTATAACTGATTGTATCTGTTTTCATGTCTGAATGAGTGACCACTGAAACATATTAAAATCTCTGTGTCTTTGTGTTGGACCAAAATGTAATAAATTTCATTTTAGTGACACCCTGGTGTCAGACTTGTATTGCATTCTTATTTTCACCTATTGTGTTGTTTTTCACTACAAAATATTCTTTTTACGTTCAACACTGAATGTGTTAGTGCTGAATTGTTCACAATTATAGAGTTTAGCAGTCAGATATCAGCCAAATATGGGTGTCAAATTGAGCGTTTCTGTTCGCCCTTGTACCCCCCTCTTTCTTGTCCTCCACCAGCTGTGTTTGAGGTGGATGTCCAGCATCCGGCTGTTCTAAAGCCATTCTCTTCACACCAGGGTGAAAGCTTCTCCCTAGCAGATTAATGTAAAAGCGATACCCCTCCAATGTCAAAGCATTGAGAATAAAACACAATATGAATACTCTGTATTTCCAACAACCAAATTTTAATCTTTAAAGTTACTGAGTCAGTTTACTTTTAAGTCTAAACTATGGTCTTCAGGTACCAGTATATGACTCAGAGAAGCCAATCTTGTTTCTAGCACTCAAGTTCCTCTCTGGATCTATGCCATTTACATTTAGATTGTCTAATTACCCTATTTGTATCCTGAGTGGTTTTGGTGTTTCCAGGTTCAATATGCATGACAGTGTTTGTGTTTCACATGCTGTGCATATTTTTAAATACAATAGCAATAACAACAACTCCTCCAATAACCGTGTATGGTACATATTGTCCATCATTTATTAAGTAATAGCGTATATAAACTATATATTGAATAATGAAGGTTTTTTTATTATTAAATAGAAGAATTCTAATACTCGTTAGGATAACATCAGTGTGTTGTTCATATACATTTGAGGATTGTAATAGGTAACCCTGAATTCACTAGTGTGATGAGTTTTGCGACTGCGGCGGCGTCACGCAGCGCTGATCATTGTGTCTCACACTTTCAAACTAGTCATTTCACAACAGTAAGGCGAGGAAACGAGCCAGCGCTATCAACAGTGCTGCCCCGAGGGCTCGTCCTACTAAACTCCCGAGAGCCACAGAGGAATTTGGGAATATCGCGGCAAAATGAAGAACACTGATTCGAAAAAAGCTTCGCGAGGTTTCTTTTATAATCGCTAAAACTGCTTGACGGATTCTACCTTCATTCGCTGGTCGTCAAGACGCGGGTGAAAATAACATCAGACACCGCTAGTAGATCAGTAATCCGTAGATAAAGACTTATCTCGCCATTAAAATTATCGGAGAGGGTCATAAACAGAAGAGGGAACATGCAGGGTCGACAGCAGTGTTTCACCTCTGTTTTAACAGCGATGTACAGACTTAAAATTTAGGATTACTGATACAAACCACGCCACCAGCACGCGCTTTAACTCGGATCGGACTCACAAGCTTCATCCCGGTTCTGCAAAGAAGCTCAACCCGAAAGTGTTGAATAGCTCCATGCATTCGAAAAGGTTTGTACCCATTTGTTTAGCAAAGAAGTTTAATTCTTTAAAAAATGAATTAGTCTTGACTCTGTTACACACATGGTTGTTTTATTTGAACACCCGCTGTTGCAGTTGATTTGTCACCGTCAGTCAATACAAATTATACACTGAAGTTTATAAATGCATCATTTTTTACAGTTATTGATGGTGAGTTTGTTATTAAGTCAGCATCATTGCAAGCATCAGCGGTTTGGCTTCAAGACTCTCATAAAATGATAAATTGTGGTTACTTTCAGTAATGATTTACCATAAATTGAGAACTGTATTAAGAAATGAGAATGGGATTTTTAGATTACAATAATATTGCCGTCAGTAAGTAATTTGTTATATATATATATATTTTTTTATTATTATTATTTTTTGCTGTAGCCTTTGATTGTAATATTTGGTAGTATCTTGTTTTATGTATTATTTAGTTAAACCTTGACAGAATATAAAGACTAAAAGTAATACAAGTTATTTTCCTAAAACCTTATGTAGGAGGATGCATGTGTGGAGATATCATTCATTCTTCACCACTGTGCAAGCGCCATCTGTTGGATTGCAACAGCTGACCCCCCAAACAAACCATATACAACATAGTCACTTTCCCTCCACTTTAATGGGCCCTTTTGGTTTCTGTGATTAGGCTTGTAAAAAATACAGGATTTTTAAAATAATTAAAGACCATGTTTTTTACTATTAAACTCAAGTGTCATATGTTGTCTTTTTGGTACATTGTAGATTTATATGCAGTCTTAAATTAATGTGTAAATCAGACATGCATTTTACATGATACTAACGCAAGTGATCTGTGAGACGTTTTAGTGATCTGTCAAGTATACCGTGATTGGAAAACGTGGTTACCTTGTAAAAAACATAATGTATATGCATTAATTGACAGATATTGTAATGGACAAAAGCAGAATTACTCAAGTTAAATATCGCTTTGCTTTCATTTGAAAATCCCTGACGACAAATGTTTGATGCTTTGACAGATATCTGTCGTGTTACAGGTGACCATGCATCATGGCGTTACAGTTAACTAACAGTGCTTTTGGTCATCTTTCCCATTTCTAATTGTAAATACTTTTGAATGAGGTCTTTAAAATCATGCACTTTCTAAAATCAGTTCACTGTTTGTTTAGTGTTCAAGTGAAGCATAAATTCCAGTGTTAATGTTTAAAGTTACTTTCTAATTTTCATTTAAAATAACCATTTAATGAATGAAATTGACCACAAATCAAATGTATGCTATAAATTGTAATGCACTGAAGTAAACGCGACGTAAATGTATACATATTTCCATATTTTGGTCACTGTATTTCAGAATTGAAAATGCGTTATTATGTATTTTTATAAGTATTTATATTTATTAAGAAGAAATAAGCAATACGTTCATTGCACAAAATCTCAGCAAGGCGAAGTAGTTTTCAAAGCTCAGGCGTAATTTGAAACTAGTAAAAGGTTGGTGGCGAAACGGCGACTTCTCATTGGTGCTCTTCACATAGGCTGCACCCTCTTGACACTAGCGAACTGGAAGATCGATGGCACGTTTCTTGCGAGCTCGGTGAATGTGTGAACACGGAGAATACCCATGACAAACGTGCGAGAGAAAGACGGCATGATTTTTGGATGTTGCGATACTTTAGCAACTAACAATCAAAGGGAAAGTCGCAGTGCTCTGATTCCTTTACTTTGCTGGTTTGACTAGGGAGAGGAGAGGAGCGCTGTCCCGTGCTGGATGGATGGTTATGGGGAAAGGAGCAGGACTATCGGCGCTAGAAGTCTGCGAGTTCATTGTGGCGTTTCTCTGTCTGCTTCCAACAGGTAAGAAAATGTATACACAAATCTAATAATTGAGTTTTGGGTGTAGAAAACAAACGAGTACGTGTGTGTATTTCTTTGCATTTGTCGATTTAATAATGTAGCCTAGTGGCTACAACGTAACAAACAGCGAACACTCCGGAGCAGTTAAACGTGTTGTAAAGGCGGACAATTAAATACTTTGTTTCTTGGTTGGAGATTAAATGCAGTTGGGTGTACTTTTGTTTAGTCATGGCCCAATTATGTTTGGGGAGATGTATTTATCCTCTAGAACTCGTCAGTGTACATTGCTTGGTAAATATAGGCGTTAATGTTATTGTTTGCGTCATTTAATTGTTTCATTCAAACTAAATTGAAGCATTAAAACTTTTATTTGTATTTCAAAACTGCAAAAGAAAGGATGCAAAATAAAGAAATGTGGCATTTTGTTTCTTCTTGTGCAAAATAGAGAGTTGACACTTCTATACAATTCTTTAAATTGTGAGATTTAAAGGTTCGGTTCGGTTTTGCACCGCTACTGCAGTGTTTCCCATAGCTTTGTTGTGTTTGGGGGAGGGGAAGCGAACCCGCGTTACTGGCGTTTTCTCAACCTCTCTGTAACATGCCTTCACTCCTCGTTTCGCTGTACTTGTAAGGGCCAAATGTACGAAAACATCTCACAGACAGACTCGTAAACACAGACATACGAAAAGCGTCTTCACTAGTAAAACTCATGTGTGGGCCGGATAATCTTACAAATCAATCCTATAGTATTTTAACACATAGTTTTATATAGTGTGATAATTATAATAGACATTGAGGAACATTGAATGGCCGTGTGATTTAAGTGCAGGCTGGATTTGTGTTTGTGTGCTGATTAATTCAGGTTTATCTCAGCATAATGGAATTTACATGGAAGTGTTGTTGGGCTCTGTGAGGTTCCTGGTCAGTTGTATGCAGTGTTCGGTTTGATTTCACACCCTGTCTCATCCTCTTTCAAGTTATTTAATGGCAAACAAAGGGCAATCATGCGAGCGCTAGTCGTTGACATCTCAAATTAGCTTATTGTCTCTTATCAGATGAATGATAAATGTTCTTTGTTGCTGGTAGGTGGAAGGTGTGTGCGTAACAGAGCAGCAATGATAGGTGTGTTAGCATTTGGAAACAAAAAGTCAAAGAAATGTACTGAGTTTATAAAGTTGTCGTTTCTTTGTTAAAATATGTGTGTTTTAGTCAGTTCCACTGAAAGTCATTGTTTTATCAAACAAAAGAGATCTTCTTTAAATGATAAAACACATTATTCAAAAGCCTTTAGTCTTCAATTCAGCTCTTGTAATCTGAGGAAGGGGGAATGTGCTTGAAATTGCTTTTGCCTTTGATTATGGCCTTTAGCTCTGGACAGGTGGCTATCTCATATCCAGTTTGACCTGTGGAATGGTGAGACCTAGTGTTTCGCCTATTGGTCCTGGAGCCAGTTTCTCTCCGGAGATCCCGTTTCTTTAAGGCAGTCCTCAGCCCCCTTCCCTCCTGCCCTGCACGGCTGATGAAACTCTACCTAATCCCTTTACACAGGGCTAATTTATGACTCTGCTGGTTTCTTCTCAATGGCAAATTGCATTGTCTTCATTCAGAGGGCTACACCCCTCCCACGCGCGCACAAACAGCTACCCCCTTCCGTTAAAGCCTTAAGTAATTTTTTTCAGATGTGCATTTGCCCTCGCTTCTTCAGGAGGTCACTGACACCCACAGAGCTTTACTCAAAAGCACCCCCGCGATCTACTTAGCAATGCAAAGAGACATCACAAGGTGTGAATGTGATATGAGATGATTAGCACTTTTAAATAAGAGACTTTTGTCGATGTGAGTGTCACTTCTTGCTTCCTTCCCATTTGTTTTAATACAGCTTAAACAGTGTGTGAAATGACTGTATATTTAACTGAGATCTGGAAATCAGTCAACAGGTTTTCAATGTAACGTATTACGTATAGCAGCTTTTTTGCCAGTAGAAAGTGATGTCATTTGTGCTGAGGTAATGAAGTTAGATAAGCCTGTCGAGGGTTCATTACTTTGTAATGGCACCTATTTAGATGCTTATTGCTTTACATTTTGTATTTCAATAGCTGTTAAGTGTCGGCCTTTACTCTTCTGTTATACAGACGTAATCAGAATATTCCATTAACATTTTTAATGTTTTGCATAAAATCAACAAATGTTGATTGGCCCATTTTCCATTTATTATTTTTGTACAATTTATTTGTATAAAAGGGCCACAAGACAACAATAACCTTACTTTATACTACATTAGGAGCACTTAGACATGATTAAAGTTGGCAAAACACAGAACCTTGGAACTTGGTTCGGAATGTTGGTTTTTATTACAGATGGAATTAAAGCCTCACTTTGTCCAGATGTAGAGAGACATTGTGTGTTGTTACAACGCCTGAAGCACAGCTGGCATTTATGAAGAAAACACAAAATAACTTTATTTAAAGTTCAGTATTGAAATAAGTTTAACACAGATAATGTGTAAAATGTTTTTTTTTCTCAGTTGTAAGGATATAAGATGACCCTTATATAGAGTGTCCTGTGACTGTCAGCGGGATTGTAGAGATTTTACAACCCTGTGTCTCTCTTTGCTTTATTTCAGCAGTGTGTTTATTCATTTAAAAGCTTAATCAGTTTTGTCAGGTACTCTGGTTTATTTTGATTCGGTGCTATGCTTTTGGCAGTGTGTTTATTCTATCTCTGTTTTCTTTTCAGCAACTCTGCAGTGTAAGATCCTCAAGTGTAACTCCGAGTTCTGGGCCTCCACCTCCAGCTCCGGCCCAGAAGAGGAGTTCTGCACAGCTCTGCGAGCATATAACAACTGTGTCCGTCGCACCGCCCGTACGTGCCGGGGCGACCTTGCCTACCATTCAGCCCAACATGGCATAGAGGATCTAATGAGCCAGCACAACTGCTCCAAAGAAGGACCTACTAGCCAACCTCGTGCCCGCACACTTCCTCCCGCGGTCCAACCACCACCCCACATTGACCTCCACGTTCCCTCCGATGGGCCCGAGGTGTGCCACTACGAGAGGAGTCTACCACGTAACGCCGCACCACCCAATTACACTCATTGTGGCTTTTTTGGAGACCCACACCTCCGCACGTTCAACGACGACTTTCAGACCTGTAAAGTTGAGGGAGCGTGGCCACTGATACACAATAAATACCTGTCCGTGCAGGTTACGAACACTCCTGTTGTCCCTGGATCTTCTGCTACAGCTACTAGCAAGGTAACCACTTTTGGCGTGTTTAAACAATCAAAAAATGTATTTCAACATAAGTATGTGGTCACATTTTTGGAGCAGTTCTCCAACCATAGCTCAAAGAAAAAAGGTTGTCAGACGTTTTAGTAAGAAAGTAGTTAAAAGTGAACGTGTGGTTTTAGCAGACATGGAGAAGGCAGGCCTTGTGAGTACTTACTTTAGTTAACATTTGGATCTGTTCCACAGACAAAGACGTGATAAGCGGTACAATTGATAAATATGATACGTTTTTTTTTTTTTTTTTTTTAAGAGAATGCCAGAAGTGAAACAGAGGTAATAAGCTACTTCGTTGTTTCAAACTGCCAAGACTAATGTTACTGCAGCAGTTCTTGCCATTGTTTGCTTGTGATTTAAGAGCCTTGTTGTTTTAACTAAGTGCTCAGTACTTACAGGAAACTGCCGATATTTTCTCTGCATTAGTTGGCCCTCATACCCCATAAATTATCATTGTTTCGCGTTACGCTACATTGGCCAAACTCAGAATTAGCCTAGGGTGAAAGCATAGAGTTTGTGTCCGATTGTAGAATCCTATTTTTTTCTTTTGCTCCTCATGTCTGATGTCATTTTGGCTGCTGTAATTGTGTGACCGAGGTTGACTTCTTGTTTTTTTAATTCCTATTCTAAAGCAGTGAGAGGAATGGGGAGGAAAAACACAAGAACTTTGTACTCGGTCGCACTAAAAACAGACCAATTTTCCATAATCAGAAACCTCTAATGATTCACCATTAAGTAGATGGACGCAGAGTTTTTCTCGTAGGAGGGTAAAGGGATAATGATATTTTTCTTAAGTTGACCGGTTGATAGCGGCTCAGAGGTTACTCGGCTCTGACAAAAAAGCGAAAACAAGTCCGCAGGCAGATGGCACCTGTGCAAACAAGACGTCTCTTGTTTATTGATAGGCCCTTTGCTTTAAACAAGCTCTCGCTGTACTGTGAAGAACTTGCCTTTGGGTGGCTGACGGGGGCAAATCACTGCACCATTAATGATCCTAGGGTGGTTTGGTTTAACGGATTCTCAGATTGGACATAAGCACACATGCACACACATCATACTAAGATCAGAGCAGCTTGGACATCCTGAGGTCATACATGTGTCAGCGGTCCATTGCTGGAAGAGTCAGAGGTAGGAGCGGGCTTCTGTAATTAGCCCCCGTGCAGGCTGTGCTCTCTAGCTGGCGTGAGTCCACTCCCTGGAGCTGAATCTGGGGTTCACAGGCGAGCTCTGAGCAGCATGAATGGATTGTCTTTGTGTCTGCATACTGAGGCCTGCTGTAACATAGACTAGACCTGTGTTTCTGCAGAGTGCGTTTACATTGGCCTTGTGTATCTTGAGCTGCTGTTGAAATGTGACATTACGAAAGCTGCTGGGCTTGGAGGGTCTGCACTACACAATCCTCTGGTTTTATAAAGACAAGGCTCTCAGTTATGTTTGATGTAGTACTTTGCAGCCGCCATCTTTTGCCATACGCAGTGGTGCATAAACAACTTCATGTTCTTGGCTTCTCTTTGTTGGCTTCTTCGGCATATTACACAACGAGCTTTCTTTCAACACTGTGTTTTATGTCAAAATCCTGTAAATAGTTTGTTCTTATGTTTTCATTTTTCTCTCCCATCACAGCTGACAATCATTTTCAAGAACTTCCAGGAGTGCGTAGACCAGAAGATGTACCATGCGGAGACCGACGAGCTTCCAGCTGCCTTTGCTGATGGTTCAAAGAATGGAGGTGACCGCCATGGAGCCAACACCCTACGTGTGGTGGAAAAGGTGCCCGGTCAACACGTGGAGATTCAGGCACGCTACATCGGCACCACTATTGTTGTTCGACAAGTCGGGCGGTACCTCACCTTTGCCGTGCGTATGCCCGAAGAGGTGGTGAATTCGGTGGAAGACCAGGACAACCAGGATCTTTACCTCTGCCTGCACGGTTGCCCTGCCAACCAGCGAATTGACTTCAGGACTTTTAAAGCACGGGCCGTAGAGAGCCATGGATTAGGCAAGGGGCGACCGGGAAGTCCTACCCATGGCTTCACCTATCAGTCAGCCATGGCCAAGTGCAAAGAACGTCTACCTGTTGAGGATTTATACTTCCAGTCCTGTGTTTTTGATCTGCTGTCCTCTGGAGACATCAACTTCACCCTGGCTGCCTATTATGCCTTTGAGGATGTTAAAATGCTTCACTCCAATAAGAACAAGTATCACATCTTTGAAAAGGATACGATACTTAACTCCTCCAAACAATTACGTTTCAGCTTTGTTGTGCTCTTCAACCTTGTTATTGCATGGTTGTGGATTGATTTGTGTTCCATTTGTCTGTAGTCTCCATTGGACACATTGTTAAAGATGATTGTGTGCATGTGAAATGCTGCTCTCACCGTGTTGCATTCCATCAACCAGAACCTGAGCTCTGGTGTGTCTTGTGTAACGCTCATGGACTCATCTCTCGCCATCGTCATGTATGTTCATTCATCAAACCAGAGTTGGAGCGTTCCTGCAGATTCATCTCGCTGATCCTATAACTGCTCCGTGATGGAGGACGCAGCGCTGAGAGGTCCCGAGACACGGCTCAGATTAAACCCGGCTTGTTCCCACCAGGGTGACGTGCCACTGACAGGAGTGAGAGGAGGATGATCCTTTGTAGAAAGAAAAGTTCAGGGATGTTCTTCAGTTCACTTGATGCCAAGTGAGAGGTGAAGCATGTCTCCCGGAGCAAGACTGGAGGACATGACAGGAGCTTTTATCAATGTCTCCCAAGGATTGAGGGCCGCCAGGAGTTGTCTCTTTGAAGAAGCTCCAGCTTTGGGAAAGCGCTAGCTTTCTATAGAAAGCCCCCCGGCCAAGGCCGTGTCAGACTAGTAAGTCATGTTGTCTACAGTGGAGATTAATAGGCCATAACATCAGGCTTTTTTGTATAGTTTGTCTGTGTGTGTGAAAGTAAATGAGAATAGCAGTGTGTGATTGAGGCAAATCTCGTGTAATTGTGTGTGGATGATTATATGAATGCTCGTTTGTCTGTGTGAAGTGTTTCATAATAGCTGTATATTGCACCCAGAGTCCTAATGTAGCTCTGGTTTGGTGGTTCAATGGTCAGTAAGAAGTTTTACTGCCTGCCAAGAGCTCTTCTGTACACTTTATAAAAATAATGTGTATTCAGTATGTCAATCAAAGTGTCAAACAGACTTAAATATACACCCATATTGCTTAGGTGTTATATAATAATGACAATATTTATTGCATTCATTGGTGTTTGAATTTAGTCCAAATTTTCAGGCACATACAGAATTGTTTTTTTTACTTTGTGTTTTCAAAGTACAAGCAAAAATGCCATAGTTTCCAGATTGAAGTTGAAAAAAGAAACCTGTCGCAGTAAGTAACTCAACAGTCAGCTTGCGTCCAGGAGAGCCAAGTGTCTTTTACAACTTAAGCAGTTTGAGATGAGACCCACAAGCCCTATAGGCAGAACCATCAGTCATCCTTATGGCTTCTTAAAGAGTAACGCCTAGATTTCCATTTCAAAAGGGTGTCGACGTGGCTGCGCTGTAGGCCCTGTTTAACTCGCAACTCTGTAGATCTGTGAATTTATGGCAAAGGCTTTTTGCCAAAGAACAAGCCTGGTGCCAACAGTTTCCCAAACAGCTGAATTTTCTCTCTCTCGCTTTCTCTTGGGGCCTTTGTGGTTTGCTTAAGTATTTGGGCTCAAACCAGATGTCTTGATTGTGTATAATATTGGAAGGTGCTGCTAACTACATTGTTGTGCATGAACTTCAGTGCAGGGAGGACATCTGCCATGCATTTCTTGTGACAGTTTATAATTGGGGTATTTTTCTATTCAGCCGTTAGCCGGCTCAGGAGTATTGGCTCTCAGTATTGTCCATAGCAGTAGCAGTATTGTGACTTAACACACGCATACATAGTGCCATTATTTTAATGGGATATAGAAAATGAAATGATTGGATTGGTTGTCACATCGAAAGTCATTTCTCAAGTTAGTAAAGTACACTTTTTAGAATCATTGCTAGAAAGTCTGGCGTATGAAGCCCAGCGCACATTTCCATGTGACCATCATCTCCCTTTTCTTTAAAAAAAACATCTGTCACGCTTTTTAAGAGTGTTTGTTTTCTCTTAGTAAAATGTTTTAACTATGAAATTATGGTTAGGATGTAATTTTACATCATTCTTTGAGAGACAGAATTGCTTCATGGTAATTTATTCTTACACTGTAAAGTTTTGCAAGCCTTACTACTGCTATATTGTGTTGGTGCAGTTCATGGCTTCAAAGAGTAATTTTGAAAGTATACAAAATGATTGTAATGACATGTTAAAGTGTGGTTGTGCTGTCAGTGCTTTTAGGATTTAAATGTGTAATGTGACTTATGTATATAAGTACGTTCGAGTTGGCAAAGAATATTTTGTGCAGTTTTTTTATCAAGAGGTTATGGTGAATTTTTCCTTTAAATTTAAAGGGATATTGTGTTCACAGACACCACAATAACAACAGGATTAAGGACCTTATTTGGTACAAGAATAGAAAAGGAGCTATCATGTCCTTGAGGAAATAATACTGTGTAGGAAATATGTGACTTGCGGTGTTTATGTGTTGTTTATTACAAAAGCACTTTATGTTTTTAAACTCTTTAACTTAGCTCTTACTTGGTTTAACTTGTTGGGGGAAAGAGATTATGAGATTTGTAACTAAAGAATACAAGCGATAACATTTTGAAATGTATTAACGTTGAATGGGAGATGTCAGACAGCTTAGTCTGTTTTTGTATGTAGGACTAAAGCAGTGCCACACACCACCTGTATATACTGTAAATTATTTATTTGAAGAAAAAATAAAGTGTCTTGTAAAATGTCTCTGATGTGTGTATTTTTGTATTCAGTCTCGTACCTTTTGTTTGAGTTTGTATTTTACACTGGAAATGTTCCCAAGGCTACAGCTTTGGTGAAAGGGAGACGGGCTTTCAGTGCAAGTGCTGTACTTTTAGTTAACACTGCCATCTGATGGTACAATCGCTAAATTCAATATTCTCAAACATAATGTAAACATAACCAAAAAAAGAATGTATGAAGCCCCACAACAAAAAAAAATTCATGGTGAAAAAAAAAAATCATTATATTCCTTTCTGAAGTCCTAAAGATTTTATTCCTTTTTTCCTCTTAAATCTTTTTATTTTTAAATGTTTCTCTTCAAGAGTCCATACAAAAGAAAAAAATGAAATCTTGTGCTGCAACGCTTTTCCTCTTTATATATTGTTTATAATATTGTATCGGTATTATTTTGTTAAAATTTTAAAATATAGCGTTTTTTGTTATGTTTAAGAACTGCACTTATTTTTTAGTTTTAACTTGTAAGTCTAACACTTGAGTGCTGCTTGATCAGAGGAAAATCATTGCATGCACAAGATTTCATTTCTTCTGATCTGGTGGGTCAAGGTTTTTATGTTGCAGGTCACGCTTTACATGGTAATGCCATGTGTAAAGCATTTTGTGATGTTTAAAGCATAGTTTTTCATAGTCTGATAAAGTGCTGTTTTTAGAATTGTCACATCTAAAAGGGACCATATTTCTCACAAATGAGCACATGAAAATTAAACAAAAATAATTTGATGTTTTTTTAAAGAATAATCGCTTCGCCATTTGTTGACTCTTACTGCTTCTGGTTTGTGTATTTTAATTCATTGGAATCCTACAAAGTATGTTGCCTCTCAAAAACTGGCATGTTTTTTTCTCATAGGAAATTGTAATTAACACAATAATAAAATCACACCAAATACAAAATAACTATATAGAACAACCTCCTTATTTCTGGTTTCCAGATGACTACCCACATTGCAAAATATCTGATATAATGTTGAATCAATGTTGAGATCTAACATTAAAAACTAATACTGATTCAACAATAAATCAAATATCTTCTCATCTGGGTAACTAGTCTGTGCCCTAAATAACAAGCACACCAACACATGATGTCCATGATGTAGGAAAGTTTAATACATATAGGTCTATAAACATTATATACAGTACAGTTAATCTGAACAGTGGCTTTTCACAAATATAAATTACTTTAAATTGGCTTATCTCAAAGCTTAACACACATCTGAGGAGTGTGAGCAGGACCTTGAGTGGGAAGAAGACAAACATCTTCAGTATTTCACATCCCACTTACTTGACTGCCACCCATGATCTTTTGGATTTCAGCGCACCTAATTGTTCCCAACCCACCAGAGCTGGCGTAACATGCATTTAGTTAAAACTCCATCCTGGCAAGTATTTTAGTTTGTCCACAACAGCGTAATACTGCATCTTAAATGTCCTTATACCAAACCGGTGTTTGAATCTACAAAGAATAAGGCACAGATGGAGAAATAAAACAGATAAACAATCAACGAATGGTATTTACCAGCATGCCAGTCTGAGAATGTTTGGCACGAAATAGCTTGTGACACCCAATCGCTCTTTGAACACGCATGTCCATTCATACTCACAGTACTCACATTTCCACTTGAAGGTCAATGGTACAATTTTTAACACACTTCAACTGGAAAGAAAATTAAACAAAAGAGGAAAATTAAATTCAGGTAATTTCTATCATTATTACATATTCAAAAACAAGTTGAGAGTACTGTCCTTTTAGTGCAATAAAAAGATGCAACAGTACCGATCATACAAGCGCTGACCATAAAGTGGACATACATGGTGCCATGTGTTACAGTCATGAGAAAATAAGTCAAGAATAGCTTACATGTAATGATTATCTAGTGTTCTGACAAGCAGGTCTTCATAGACCATGAATACTGTTCAGCTTTTCCTTTTTTAAATAAGGCCACTGTCATCTGACAGGGTGTTTGTGCATTACAATATTAACAAACAGATGGTCTGCAATAGCAAAGACACATATTCATTCAATAAATTGAGCAAAATGTTAATTCTGTTGCGGTTGATGCTCATCAAATATTTCGGCAAGACACATTTTTTAGTCCTCAACATGATGTAGAATTACTGAAAAGAGGTCTGATGATTTTGGAAAACCGAACAGTGAATTAACATCCAAAGGTGCAATTAAAATCATTTTTTCCTACAAAAGGCTACTTTCATGAAATAATCTTTTTTTGCACAAATCATAGTAACACAAAACAAAAGAGATGAAAATGAAAGTAAAGTATGCTTCTGGGATACACCCTTTCTGCCGATTCTCAAAACAAGACCAAATACATGAGGCACTTTCTAACTTAGTCAACACTTTATCAAGTTTAGTTCAATCATAGTCCATAGGACTAACCATGCCTTGCGGTTCATTATCCACAGTCAACAAAATGGCAGACCTAACTTGTTCGCTGAAACCTAGCAGAGAGAGCGAAGGACACAGTTGATTGATAGAGCTCCAGAAATTGGACCTCCACTTGTGGCGAAAAGGAGGAGAGTTGGCTATGTCTCCTCCGTTACTGCCTGGGTGGCACTGACAACGGCATATCTGCCGAGCCTTTTGGCGGTTCAGGCGGCATCTGTTCTGACTAAATATTTACTTCACGTTTTTCTGCTGTTCCAATTAAAGTCCGTCACAGATTTCTGCTCTCCAGGTGAGATGGCTTCAAGGGGGGATTTCTGAGCTTGAGGGGAACGGGGATCAATCAGGGGTGGGGGTTTGTCTGGGTGGAAGGGGCGGTAGTGATCAGACCCTACTGGGCCATGATTTCCAAGCGGTCCCCTGTGATCAGGCATCCTTCTGAAGTCCTGTGGATGCCCTCCTCCCCCTTGATGGTAATTCGGGGAACGGTATTCATCTGTGCGCCTCCTCTTGGGGTCTGGATGTCTGGAAGCAAGAGCTGTATGTTAGTGCTGATGCAATCATTTACTGATTGTCATGACTATCTGCTGCGGAATACAAAAGACAGCCTCAGTCACCATTCACTTTCATTGCATCTTCATGCATATCATGTAAGTGAATGGTGACTGAGAAATTAAATACCTAACATTCTGCATCCTTTTGTGTTCCGAAAAGTTAATTTGGAATTTTCTTTTTCAACAGGATTGCAAAACAGAGGACATTACTAATCCAATGCACCAATGCTCACCGATCATAATAGTCTCTATGGCCCCGATGATCTCTGTCATTGCCGTACTGTTCATAGGGCCGTTTCCGCGGTGAGCCGCTGTTACGGTAGCCTCCCGAGCCACGGTAATCACTGTGAGGCCGGCGGTCGCCATAGTGATGGTCCTTGTACCTGTGACCGTCATATGGGTGATGCCGATCCCCTTGCCAGGATTGATTGCTGTTACCTGGATAGCTGTATTTACGGTCCCTTTGCCAATCTCCCCTATCTGTCAAAACATGTACAAGCACCATATGAGAAATGGCATTTACATCACTTTTAACATCATTTGTGGTCGTTCAACATTACTGACTTCTGACTTTAAAGTGAAAGTATAATAATTCTGCTATTTACCATCATTAGCGAAGTGCCTTTTATTAGGTTGGTTGTATGACTCTCTGTGATGGATGTGAGGTCCAGGTGGGTGGTTGCCAGATGGATGTGGTTTGTTTGGCGGCTGGGTGCCCGTCGAATCCCGGCTTGACCCTGACGGCTCAGGTCTGAAGGGCTTTTTCTTGGCGGGATCATCCTTCTTCTTTTGATCCTTCTGCATGAAACATAAGAGGTAAGTAAATGAGACATAAGAGGAACTGTATCTTGAAAACCCACAGATTTAGGCTGAGCTTACCTCTTCCTCCTGCGAACGCTTCTTTTGTGCCATCTTATACAGCTTATGTAGCTTCCGGGCCCCAAACTCAGTAAATTTGGACACAAAAATCCAAAGGTTTCTGATACAAGAAACAAAAAGGTTGGGTTAATATAACATTTTTCTTAGTGTTAAAAACAGCATTAGGTTAAAGGGTGAAGTTGAATGTTTAGCGTGCGTGTTAGTTACCTGCGCCAGGTCTTGACATGCTCGGGGTCATTGTAAGATTTGAGGCACTCAGTGATGCGGTCTCCGATCTTCAGCAGGCAGGTACGAGTGTGCTGCAGCTGTTCCTGTACTGACAGACCCTCATCCGGCTTATCCAACTGCTTCAGCGCCTTCTTCACTGGCCTCATCCTCTCTTTACACTGAACCATCCAAAAACAATTACATACTAGATAGACATTGTACATTTTATGAAAATGACAAAATATAGACACAAAAAGAAAAATGTGACACTCACGATGCTGAACGTTTCTTGATCCAGCTCATCATCTTCCTCTCCAATTGGTATTGGCTCACTTCCAGCAGTGATGTGCACTGGACCCTGAGCCTTCTTCCCTTTGCCTCCTGGTTTGGCCTGAAAATTTGACAAGTTGAGCAGTTCTGTTCTCACATAATATTTGGTAATATTTCACACATCTATTCTGGTATTGGGGTTACGTCAACCTTGATTTAAATACATGTAAGGCTATAGTAGAGTCTGCCTTGTGTAAAACAGTGACGGTGAGCTGGATTGATAATGCATTTGATGCACACATACTGCAACCTAGTGTTCCTTTCAAATAATGCATTGTTCTTAAACATCAGTAACTGAATTCTCAAAAGAAGATCAACAGAATCATATTCAGAACATAGACAACTTAACTGTATTATTAGTATGATTTAATTGTTGGTTTCTCATATCATCATGCTTTCCTTAAACACACTCCATGATTAAAATTGAACTCTTAAGGTCCAGGTTTCTAAAGCAAACATTCTCATGGTGAAACCTAATGCTGAAAACTCAGACGGCAGCATCTGAAATACCTTTTCTTTTTTAGTCTTCGAGCGCTTTTTGTCCGCCTCTTTTTTAGGAGTTCCTGTTTTTTCTTTGTTCTCTTTGTTATCTTTTTTCTGTTTCTTCTTGGTTGGTGATTTTTCTGCTCCATCATCCTGGAAAAAGAGAGAATTGTAAAAATGTAGCCTAACCGGTTAGTGCCGTGTATTAATTTAAGTCTATAGTGATATGTGAGATAAGGTACAAATATCACACCTTTACTTCTCCCTCCTCTGACGGGTTGTCGGAGTGACGCGGAGATGAAATCTCATTGGCCAGGTCATTGTTTGAGGCCATTTTTTTTGCTCGAGGTTTCCTCTTTTTGGCTTTGGTCTGGGAGGTGAAAAGACACATACAGTAGAAGTTAGTTAATAGACAGTAAGTGTGACAGATCTACAAAGCCTATCCACTAACACTTGTAGTGAGATTTTGAAAACACGCAAAACTAATGAAATGTTGTAGTTTGAGGATTAGTTCGATTTCTATGATCACCTCATCTCCTGCTTTAGCTGCATCCTGGTTTTCCTGTTCTTTCTTCAGCATCTTAAGCAAGTAGTCCGCTCGCATCTGCAACTGCTTTCCCTGAGGTTTCTTGTTAGGGTCATCAGGTAAAATCTACAAATACAGATGACAACGAAGCATCTGACGTTAATTACAGGCATCTTGCGCAATCTCTTATACCTCCCAGAATTTTTCAATTCATTCATTGCCAGTCACTGATTTCGTACCTTCTCAGAGAGTTTGAGGTCAGGATCAGTCTTAATCAGATCCCAGTTGCCATAGCCGTGTTCGTAAATGCCCAGTAACAGCTGAGTGTCGTCATGAATATCCCAGTCTATGTCAAAGTGAGGCGTTTTCACCCGACACGTTAGCTGGAATCTGATTATTAAAGAAAGGAAGAAAAAAAAACATTCTTACTTTCAGTCCTCACGTGTCATTTGGTTCAAGTTAACACATCAAATTAAATTCAACACCTAAAGGTGACAATGAGGCACATCAACAAAGTACCACAATAAAGATCGGTATTGACATTTCTGATCTGTACTTACTTGCTCCTTTCCGCTGGATTTGAAGGCACAGATTTATGGAGCGGCTCAAACTCCTCCTCATGCTGGATGATGGATTTTGCATTGACCTGAACTCCTGAGATCTTGATGTTGATGCCTCGTCTTTTCCCAGGGCCTTTTGCTGTAATACAGGTATTACATTTATTAAGCTGCTCAAAAAAAAGTCAATTACTATTTTATTTCACACCACTATAACATTCACAGACCTTCTACAGGGTTTTCCTTCATATGTTCCTCATGTTCCTGCACTGCAGTCACACAGCTGTTGTGCACCAGTTCTCCCAGTCGCTTCAGGTCTGCAATAGATTTATCTACCAGCTCAGAGTCACGGGCAATCGCCTCCAACCTGCAGAAAACCATCCGTGACCGGTTTAGTAATGCTATAACTAGACTACATAATGTGAAAATAAAGATACGTCGTAAAACTAAGAGGGTCAAACACATGAGGCTAATTAATTCAAAGAATAAGCCCTTGTTTTCTAAAGCCGTAAAACAGCTTTGTGTGACAAACAGCCCAATAAATACAAGTTGTTATTCCCCGTAAAACTTTTGTATTACAACGCTCAACATTTCTGATAAATGACAAAAGAGTTATGCATTTCTTACCTCTCAAGCGGGGCTCCAAATTTCTTGTATGCCTTTATGAACCTGAAGTGAACAGACAACAAGTCATTAAACGCAATTATTGTTGCAAACAACATCTTTAATTAAGCGACAGGACGTTCTGTTCTATTACCTGCGGATCTCAGCGTCGGTAAATCCCTCGACGTTGTTTTTGCGAGCTCTCGGTCTGCCTCTCCTCTTGGGCCGTTTATCATCCTCGCTGTCGTCTGATTCGCTGTCAGAGCCCGAGGTCCTTTGCTTCAGTTTCGTTCCCACATCGCTGTCACTGTCATTGGCTTGCGCCTAAAACATCATAATACAATACTGTTTACAAACAGATATTTGTATTTTAATGTGTTGGTTTTATGCCAATATTTACAAAAGCAGTTTTAAGAATAGTGGTTTAACTGAATGTTTTGAGGTAAATGATCTAAGCCAGAATAATGAGCATGTGGCTACGAGTCTTATCACTGGGGAGTCCACCACGCTGTAAAAGTTAATGACTCATTTCCAAACGCTATGATGCCACATATTTGCACATGTGCTGGGAATGCATCGCTCGCCTATAAAATCTAATGAGTCATTGCGGTCTGTGTAACACATCACAGATCCAGTATGCTGGAGAAGATGAAATGCCACAGGGAGCAATTTACACTGTGTATGCTGATGTGCAAGTACACACAGTACATAAGGTGAAAAAGTGGCTCATTGGGGTATCCTGAAAACACCTCCTCACCCTTTTGTTGGAGCTTCTGCTTCTGGGCAGCATGTAGATGTCTTCCATCTCTTTCTGTTTCTGCTCCTCCTCCACCTTCTTCCGCTGCTCTTCAGGAATGATGTCATCCCAGTCTCGCACAGACTTCTCCTCAAGCTCCGGAGTGCTTTCATCCATGGTGAAGTTTGCAACCTGCCAGAAAACACATCTGCATCAAGCTCGGCCCAATCAGCCAATAAAAATCGTGTCAAATAAAGTAAAAGAACTGCCAACAAATGCACAATGTTTACTCGTAGCATGCTGATGTTCAAGCATTATCTGTTTGCATTTCATGTCCATAGATTCCCTTGTAGAGTACCTTGAACTGTGACAGAAGCTCATCCGTGGCACTCGATCCCTGATCACTTTCTCTTGTTTCAGCAAGCCGCAAGATCTCATCGATGTCCATTTCCTGAGAGAGTGAATTTTGCCTCAACACCCAACATGTAAAATCGCCCAATAACTTTATATACTAGATCATCATCATGTTTTGATAACAATACATACCTGTGGTTCTGATTCCTCTCCCTCAGGTTCCTTGAACAGATCCTCAGCTCCAAACTTCAAGATTGCCGTCAGTTCTTCTTTATTGAATGGGTTTGAACTGGAAATGATCAACATGGTATTACATGTAATATTGTCGATAATGAAATTGTGAATGTTTGTCTTGTATTTTCCCTCTTGTATTTTTGTTTCTCACTTTGAATTTCCAGAGTTGTTATCCAGTACGGTCCGCCCAGTGGTGTCCATTCTCTGAATGACAAGATGGTCTAGAACCATCTTCTTTTTCGCTCTTTCAATAATGTCCTCCTCCACTGTGCCTTTGGTGACCAGACGATAGATATTCACCTATGCAAGGTGATGCATTGATTTAATTGCATTCTTTTTATTCAAATGCCATACTGTTGAGCTTACAATTGAGACTCATCCAGCAGAACATGTGGTTACATATTAGACCAAACATTTAGGCTTTACTTACTTGCTTTTTCTGGCCAATCCTGTGTGCTCTGGCCTGGGCCTGAAGATCATTCTGTGGGTTCCAGTCCGAGTCAAAGATGACCACTGTGTCGGCAGAGGCCAGGTTAATTCCCAGTCCTCCAGCACGCGTGGACAATAGAAAACAAAAGTCCTGAGAAAGAACAATGAGAACAAGTTGCTTTTATATGTGCCACATATCTGCCGTCCTGTAGCAATTCAAAAGAATAATTTTGATTCCCTATTAAATAAAAAGTCACCTTGCATTTTTTTTAATTGCTCTAGCGTTACATTTACATTTATTAATTTAGCAGATACTTTTGTCCAAAAGCAACTTACAAATGAAAGAGCACTAACATTTTGTTAGTGATGCTAACAATAAAGGTAATTTACAAAAAGGGTTAGGGGTTCTGATACAGACCGAACCATCGCAACCAAAACAAACAGCCCCATAACACTTTGGTTCTTACCTCAGAGCCTTCAGCATTAAAGTGATCCAATGCTTGTTTCCTGATCTCTCCCTTGATGGAGCCGTCCAAACGCTGAACAGTAAAAAACACAAATGCGATTAAGAAATGTCAAGCCTGCCAGCTCGACCAAACTAAAGCATCTCAAGCTACATAAGCTTCTGCAAAATCCCTAAACGCTTTTGAAACGTAGACCAAAACAACATCGAGACGCTAGCTGTGCTAACGTTCAAAGCTGCAACGATCAAAAAAATAACTGATGGATAAAAATAGTCTTGGGGAACTTGGTGTCAGAGGATACATACTGCAACCCTGACAGATGATTCCCTAAAGCATACGAGCCAAATACCAACCGGCTCCACACATGATACGCCTCTGAAACTCTCCACAGATCTAAACCTAGAGCAGATCTACTCTGTGTCTTATCTTTGAAATGAGTAATCCAATTCCCTGACAAATAAAACTTAAAGGAAACGTTTTCACATCTTACCTGGAATGGATATCGTTTGAAAGCCAAGTAATCAGCAAGTATGTCCAACATGCGGACCATCTGTGAGAAGATGAGCACACGGTTGCCTCGCTCCCTCAGTCGTGTGAGCAGCTTATCGAGGAGAACCAGCTTCCCGCTGCCACGTACAAGCGACTGAACAAACAACCAAACAACAATCCCTAAAAAATGTATTCTGCAAAAAACTTTCTATTCCAGCCATGTCAGACAGCTGTACCTGTAAGTGCTCATGTGAAGGTTCATTCTCATCCTCTGGCTGTTTAATGAGGAAACTATGATTACAGCACTTCTTTAGCTCCATGACGATGTTTAGAAAGCCGGAGGTGCTGCCCCTGGTGCCTTTGGAAAGAGCTTTGTAGTTTCTTGTTAGGATCCACCTTAAAAAAATGGCAAATGAGGAGTGATAAGCACTCGTACAACCTGCATTCTGCACAGAAAGCTATGTTATCATCTAAACGACCCATGGCTCAAAGAGCCATGAAATAACAAAACTGAGCTTACTTGTAGAACTGTTTTTGTTGGGCCGACATGTCCACTCGGAGGATTTGCTCCACTTTTGCAGGCAGGGATTTCTCAACGTCTTTCTTGACACGACGCAGAAGGAAAGGCTCCAGAACTTTGTGTAGGCTTTGATATCCGTTATCCCTGCCTTTGCCATGCTCATCCTCAAAATCCTCCCAGGATTCAAACCTGATGGGAAGCAAAGTCAGAAGCATTAATGGCTGTTCTTTCATCGTCAACATAACCTTAAACATTGGACCATCTTAAACTTGGTTACAATAACAGCTTAATGCCATTAATCTTTATTAATCAATGCAAAAATCTGTATGTTTTAAATATAATAATTCTGTTAATCATTTTCAAAGAGAGCCTTGTACAATTTTTTCCATGATGTGTCAAAAACGAGAGCAATCTTATCCACCGTTAACAAAACTTTATTTCTATGATCCGAGTTCCGATCTCATCCGATACACAAAATATTGATGTAATCACAACCGTGTCCACCTACTTGTCAGGCATGAGAAAGTGCAAAAGAGACCACAGCTCCTTGAGTGAGTTCTGCAGCGGTGTCCCTGTGATGAGCAGCCTGTGATTGGATCTGAAGTCCATCAGAGTTTTGTACAGCAGCGAGTCATCATTCTTCAGCCGGTGGGCTTCATCAACTCCCAGAAAGGCCCAGTTTATATTCCCTAATACTCCCTGCACACACAAATACACTTTAACTTATTTCCACAATACAGATTTACAGTACAAGGTGGGGAATCAAAGCCAGTCATACCTTATCTTTCAGCAGAATTTCATACGTGGTCAAAAGTGCGTTGAACTTGATTCTTTTAGTCTGTTGGTGGATCCATTCATAGTCCCGGATCTGGTCAAAGACAGTTGAATGACATGGTATAAATGACCCGAAATTTCTGTATTTAAAGTTTGATTATTTCAGCATGGCTTACCGTCTTTCTGCTTGTGACATCACCCAGGTAGACCACTACATTCATATCAGGAGCCCAGGTATCAAACTCCCTCTGCCAGGACGTGAGAGTCGACAGCGGCACCACCAGCAGGAAGGGACCGTAAAGCTGGTGCTGATGGAAAAGGTATGACAGAAAGGAGATGGTCTGAATGGTCTTCCCCAGGCCCATTTCATCAGCCAAGATAACACTGTTACACCTGCAGACATGATAAAAACACTGGTTAATTCAATGTTTAGCCTCATCAAGGACCACATGTATTTACAGCATTATAATGTGAAGTAGCACATGTGAAAAATTCTCAACTAAAATCTCAGTTTGTATGATATGTACCTGCACCAGGAGTGGGCTAGCCAGTTCACTCCATCTAACTGGTAATCTCGGAGTTCAAGGTTCTCGTCTCCAATGTAAGAAGGCTGTTTCTTCAGAGGTACAAACCTTGGCCTCTGTTTCAACACCTTTCAGTTCGAAATAAAAAGACAGTAGGGTTTACAAAACATTGTATGTTGCATATCCATAAAACGTAAACAAGACTTCCTTCTATAAAGTCTAAAACTAAAGGACTCTTGCTCACCTTACAGTCTTTGGAAGGGACTGTCTTACAGGCGTTCCTGATTTGGAAACCGTCAATGCAGGTCTGGAATTTCTTTTGAATTATTGCTCCATCCTCCCAGGTGCATTCAGCATAGGGCAGTCCCATCCACTTACACAAGTACTCTGGCTCACTTGAAGGGCTTTTATGGGCTGTTGCAACAGATTATATAATTATTAGTTAAAGTACAAAACATCCCCTTTGATTGCGTACGTCAAAAACTTTGAACTCACATGGAAAATCTGAAGGTACTTGTGCTTTTCCTGTTCTCGTTGCTGAGAGGAAAAAAGAAAATTCAATAGGGTCAATCAAGGGAATATATGTGGGGTTTATTAAATGTAAAACGTATACACTTACCAATCACTCTCTCTACAATCTGAAATTGCCTGCTCAGGTCATTGGTTAGTTCTTGCTGGCAGTTGTAATATTCTAGATCCTCAGGCGACGCTTTGTTCATCCTGTCAAAGAGGTCGTTGTAATGTACACACAGATTAGATTAGCTTTAGGATATACAAGATACAGAGAAATGTAAATGCAGTGTCTATGACGCCTCACCAAGCATGAAGTTCTTCGTTTTTCTTTTTGAAGTTCTCCAGTTTCTTCATTCCTTTGACCTTCTGCTGAGTGAGGGAGTCCACGCTCTCCCAGGTGCTGTGGATGTAGGACCAGCCTTTCCACTTGATGAGGAACTGAGTTTCTCCTTCCTCTTTCTCAGGGTCAAAGTCTGCTCCAGGGTCTCCGTTTTCCTCAATAGCATAAAGGGTCGTGGAAGCTCCAGTGGCTGATGAAAAGAGAGGCAGAGCTTAAATTGATGTTTAATATGAATTAAGCTTCTCACCAATGATTGAGCTTTAAAAAGATTATGGCACTTGTTACTTATTGACATAACCTAAATGAAGTGTCTTACCTCCTTTCTTTCCAATCTTGGTCTCAAGAACCTTCTCAATGGTCTCACTGTCATCATCCTGTTGCTCCTCGGCACCTTCTGCCATTTCAATAAGGTCATCAGAGTCGGTCTCAAAATCATTCTGGTCCTCCTTGTAACTGCAGACACATGCTTTATCATTACTACTGTATTCAATCATAATACTTTATGCATCTCCTACCAACAAGATCTGCAGTCACAACACATTCTTGGGTAAGATTAGTACCTGACTTTAGTTGCTGCTCTGCGTCTTGTTTGTCTTTTTGGGGTATCCTCTTCCTCATCATCGTCGTCATCATCATCATCTTCGTCATCTTCTTCGTCGGAAGACTCTTGTTTCCTCTGCTTTCGTCCCTTTTGTGATTGCTGTTTGCCTGCAGATGATTTGGTCTGTGGTCTGGGAGGAGAGCAAAACACATGCATTACACGCTCATTCAACATGCACAGCTACTTGCCTCTCACGTCCCTGATCTCATTGCTAGTGTAGCGATTGGTTTTCACGCCTATCAGCCTAACTCATAAGCCAGTGGCCTTGAGACAGCTTTCACACATACAAAGCAGTTCAAATCAGAGATATTGTTTACAATCATTACCATGATGTGCATTAACAAATGCATATAGGATACATGCTTTTACAATTTATGATTTTATGAGCAAAATCACACCAGCATTATAATTTGTTACTGCTTTTATGCTTCTATAATCATTTGCATGTAATAAAACAGCAGTTAAGACAGCTTGCTTAATAATTTATCAGATGCTGTCTGAAGGCCAGGCTTCGCTACACTCTTACCTTCTAGCAGGAAGTCGTCTGGATCTAACTTTTTTCTCTTCCTGCTCACTCTCTGAACTGCTGGCCTCTTCCTCATCATCATCCTCTTCGTCATTTGAGTCATCATCTTTCCAGGCATTACTTTCAACACAGAAATACCAAAGATTCACCTATTGGGCCTCTAATAACTTCAAACTGGTACCCTACCGAAAAGCTGCAAGCCAGTCAGTTCCACCCATTACCCATCACACAGACATTGTACAATGAATTATTTTGATCTAACTTTTATATAGGCGGTTCTACAATAGCAAATTACATGCAATAGACTCACCACCTACCTACTCTTTATTGTTTCTTTTTCCACATTTTACAACTATAAAGTAACATAAAATGGAACTATAAAAAGTATGTAAACCAAAGATAAATAGGAATTTGTTCGATGCTTTACCATCACTATCCATCCATTTCAAATAAAGGTTTTAGTTTTATAAATTAATATTATGTAATCTCTAGGTGTGGATAATAAGATCCTTAAGACTTTTATGAATATGCATTAATTTCACAGATGTAGTTGCTGTTCTACCAAACTTTGAAATCATTAAGTGGAAATCTAATTAATTGTATTACTATTAACTATATACAACTATAACTAAAAAAAAACTCACAACAATTTTTGACTTAAAAATGTGTTTGGTACTTAGTTAGACAATTTGTCAAGTGTTTTAATAATTTCAGGGCCACCATATATGAATAAGCATGTGGTCTGTGCAAAAAAAAAATCAGAATACAATTTAGATGAAAACACAAGGGTGATTTTATGTAGCAAACAAAGCAAAATTTTATACACAGACATTTATGGTGGAAAAAATCATATGTCTGAGTAAATGATGTAAAACGGTGCGCTAAAGATTTATTTAAACACTTTTGGTATTACTTACTCTTTCTTCTTCTGTAGTAAGCCTTTTCTTTTAGGACTTTCACTCTCTGAATCGCTGCTGCCCTAAAAATCCATGAAAATCCATTTTGAAATTATGGCATGAATATCAACCATCAACATTTTACAGGTTTAAACTTTTACTGGTTTCATTTCTTTCATTCACTAGGTGCTTATATTTTAGTAAGCAACCATGTCATTATTATTTATTAAAGTGCAAGAAACAAAACCTGTTGTTACGTTTGCTGCAAACAACATTTGAGTGTTTCAACAGTTTGGTTATGTATGTGAAAAAGCAAAAGCACCACTAGGGGTCAGTGTTGACAATGAAACTGGACAGCCAGCCTACCTCTGCTCCAATGTTGAGGCGGGCAGGCTCTTGTCTGCTGCGACTGGATCTTCTAACACCATAAATATCTGGATGTTCCTCCCACATCTATGATCAGTAGGGATATGATTACTTTAAATGATTAAGAAATTTGTTCCCAGTTAAACTGTAGATCCAGGACATATCCTTTGGGAACATTTTAGGATTTTGATTTATTGTTCACTGGCATATTTTTGAACTATTACCTTCTTTACATCTGCCAGGTCTTTCTTCTTGATAGGTTTGTTTTTGACCTTTGATGAGGTCTGGCGAGACTTGGACCCAATGGATTCATTCTCTGACTCTGAGTGGCTTTCTGATTCTGAGGTGCTGTTGGATTCAGAACGTCGGGAACGAGCCCTATCGCTTCCTTGCTCACTCTCCGACTGACTCCCAGACTCTGACCCAGAGCGGTTAGACTCCTCTGATGCAGAGTTGCTACAACATTAAAGATTTGAATGTTTAGAAAAAACTCATTCGGTGTTTGCTGTTTCCAAACAGTGTGATTGACCTGCATTAATAAAGCAGGAATTATCTTCAGTAGATTCAAACTATTTTCATGCTAAACATGAAAATAAGACACTATTATCAGTTTACAGGTCTGGTGACAGACAACCAGAATGAAATTAATGCAAGTAACAAATTATATAACTAAAATAAAAAAGTTAATCCAAAACTGACTCAAAGCTTGCCTGGTTTAGTTAAATGATTAATAGTCATTCTGTTATTTTATTTCATGTCTAAACCATAGTATTCACTCAGCTTCATGTTTGAGCACCAATTTCAGAATCTGACTGTTAAGAAAGAGTTTGTCCACCAATATAATGCTAAATCTTCAACATAGATGTATATAAAATGTTTGTTACTTTAGCACAAATATGAATAATTCATTCAACAGACAGTCTTTTAATTACATTAAGCAATGGGCAATACGTACTTATATAAAGTATGGATTCTTGATTTAACTCAATTCAAAAACCACTTTTAACTAAATGTAAATAGTTTTAAAGTGATCTTCCTAAAAAAAATGTAGATACAGCTGAAGCTTTACATACTGAGCTCAGCTTATCCTGTGCCTGACCATTTCATTTGCTCTTTTGCCCTTTTCAGTCTAAAATTAGGTGCAAATGGCTTCTGTCTGAAACAAGGCACCCCATCCATCCCCCAGACTATAAATGAGTCTGACTTCTAAAATAGAAAATTCACATCTTCCCTACATGGTTAAAAATAAGCCAAGCAACTATGAAATGTAACTAAACCATCATGTGATACAGTTTTAAAAAATACAAAAATATTTTCTTAAGCCTAAAACGTCTCTAAAATGCTATATGTTCATATAAATCTTTTAATTTGATAGATGAGTACTGCTCTAAAAACCTAATGCTGAGCTGAAGGTGATATCTGGCACACTGTGCGGTATGATGGAATGCTAAACACAACAGCCTCTCTCATATACCAGAGGGAGAGCAAGGCCTGCTGACAAAGCAGTCTTGCAGGCCAGACTGTCCTTATATGGTTGCTGACATCACATATGGGTGGGCCTAACCTATCCACTCATTCTCATTGGCTGCTTATTGCTAGACACAAAAAGGCCCAATGAAATTGCAGAATGACATCATATGACCCTCAAGGTTACTTCCTGCTTTCGCTTCCTGTAGTTCCAAGAACCTTTTTATATAATACAGCAACTAATACAAGCTATGCAGCAAAAAGCAAGAGCCATTTTGTGACGTTGAGGACTTTCAGCCATTTAATGAAACCAGTCTCATACAGTGATGAAACTAAGAAGTGGCTTTTTGTGTGACATTTATGATGTAAACATTTAAAATAGAGTACACTGGCTTCAACCTTGACACAAAATATCATACATAACGTCAGCCCTTTGTACTTTCAGCAATGTTTAGAAAATGGCTGCCTGAGCAGCTGAACTGATTAGTACTTTTACAAACATCCTAACATTGAAGAAATCCTTTTCTTTTAAACTGAAAGTCAGCATACATGTTCTTTTGAATCAAAGTAACATGACAATCATAAAAAACAATTCATTGTAACTATTACAAATCTACTGCGCCTGTTTCAAAAGCATATTAACAGTATACATTCAAATATGTTTAAGTTTTTTTTCTTTATTTACATTTGATGTCTTATACAGGAACCTGTGTCATAATCCATTAGTAAAATCTCAGAAAGATACAACCCTGAAAATAACAATAACAGATCAAAACATAAGCACAACCTAGTAACTTTAAAACATCCCTGTGCAGTATGATATGCTAATCACTTTATTATTAAAGTCCCATTGATGAGGTACCTTTTATATAGCTTCCAAGAAAAAGAAACAGGTTATATATTAAATGCTGGGTTATAGCTGGTTTAAAAAAAGACAACTTATAATGACATACAATTACTATTTCAATTATAAATATTATATAATGTATAATATATAAAATAATATATAAAATTTTAAATTCAGTAAATACACAAGAATAAAACATTAATTTGTAATTAATTAATTTAACATTCATTTAACAAATGAAATGTTATTTATTAGCCTGAACTAATAATGCATCTGTTGTCACAATTAGTGACATAGTGTATAGAATACTAACCTATTGGTTAAGGCTGTAATGAACTAAGATACAAAACTATAAAAAATATTGTTAATATTTCACTTGGAAATAAGTACAACTGTAAGTGAAATGACCATTATAATAAACTTCCATTGCATCCTTCACTACAAAAAATTCATTCTTCAACTTTTGTTATTTACAAAAGATAACCTACAGGTAACATCAAACTGAAAGCCCTTGGCAATTTAAAATGTAGTATTGTCACTAAAAACCATAATGAAAAACTATTTAATTACAACTATACTGTTAATTAAAAAACATTAATACAAGCAGAGTTATAATGCTAAGCTATTCCTCAAAAAAAGGTTCACTTCTACAGTAAATAATGTCATGGTGTTTTAGTTTTGGAATACATAACTGTTGACTGCTAAACATTTAATGCATTAATATGGCAACGTGATGTAGCATAACCCATGTCATTCAAATAAACATTGGGTACACCTTTAAGAAATTAATTTCACCAGCCACGTGTGATCCAAAAACATAATATTTAAAAATATACCGTCACATTAGGTTTAGTTTTTATAGAAAATGTTGACATTCAATTGTAATTAACATTTCCTCTAAATGGAAGAGACAAATGCACAATAAACAATAAAATATACTTGCCTGCTAAATCTATTTAAATAAAAAGTTAATTGAAAAGAGTATAAAAAAATATGTGCATAATAAAAACTTTGAATAAAATGTGATAAACTTTAAACATTTGTGCATCAGACTTTAGTAAAACATCTGATTCTGTATAAGACTAAACAGGAAGCATGTGAAAGGACTGCATCAATTTACAACTATCAAATGCTAAACTATCTGTAAACACCTGTAATGTTAAAAGTAAAATTGAGTAAAATGTCATTATCCTTACAAAGAGTGGTGCAATGCAGCACATACTAATCAGACAAGGTCATTACACACTGTTACTTTAAAACTGAAAATATAATAATTGTAAGCAATGCACAGATCTCTATAAAACATCCAGCAGGTTAAGTATACATTGTGTAAAGTCGATCAGTAAGGCCCATGGGCCTTGTATTCAGTTTTAGAAATGCTAGCAAAATCAGGGTGTGGCTATACATATATCCCAAGGTCAATGATATGAAACCAGTATATTTGACAGACATTGTGGTTTAAACTTGTGCACAGGTGATCAACCATGCTTGTAAAGGTAAACAATGAGGACAGATGTTAAAAAAGTGAAAGAAACATTGAAGATCGTACCTGGAAGCATTGCTTTGAGTCGAGCCTTCGTCTTCCTGCTTTTTATTCTTATTCTTCATCATGATTTTGTCTTCAGCTTTTGTTAATGATGCTCTTTTGTCCAGGTATAAACTGTCAAAAGTTTAAAGTGGGATGAACCATCAAGCGAGTCAGTCCGCTATTAAAGGACGGCAAAAAAGTCTTGCCGTTGCGACATAATGAAAAAAACACTACTTGAACTCGGACGACTGAAAATAAATAAATGTTTACAGTAAATCTAAAGTTATTAAGCATCGGAATTGAAATGACACCTGCTCGACTCTATTCGATGTCAAAAAAGCCATGTGTCGACAGCATTTCAAGGCAATAGATTCACACAGGCACATACATAAATTCCTACTGCGTCATCAGACAAAGGACGATTAAAACAACCCGATAAAATCGACAATAAAAATTAAACGTAATGTAAACATACCTATTCCATTGACAGGAGGAGGATTGAAGCAGTACATTCACATCCGACAAAAAATCCGATTTGTTACTTTAGTCCTTACGACAAAAAATAAAAATAATCCATGATTCAGATGAAAATGAAAACCGGAATAATATTAGAAAAGAAATAAAACAGCTGTAATCCGAGGATGGCTATTAGAATAGAGAGAGAGTGTGAGAAGAGCCCAGCAGAGCGCACTAAAAATGGAGGAGCGCCATGGCTGCCAGTACACGGCAGGGAAAACAACGACTGGCCACTCTACGCACACAGCACGGCGTTCTCGACGAAACAAAGTCACAAAATATACGCATTAACGTCTCTATATTCCGAAACGTAAAAGAAAAAACGAATTCGCGCGATTATTTTGTCCCGAGTGGGACTCAAAGTTCACCAAAGTTGAGATACAAGTGCTATTGAGAGCCCTGCGAGGCTCAACGCTCTCCCCTTCCCAAGGTTCATCCGCCATCTAAAGCTCCTTCCCAGCTCTGAGAGCTTAGCCTTTGATTGACGTTCTCTCCATTTACCCAGGACTCAGGTGATGCACCAAGACCCACCCCCTTTATTTTAAAAGAAAACTAGCTGTTTACATTTATATTAAATGGTGGTTATTACAACCCTACATGAACAAATGATTAGTGGGTATGGAGAGAAGTACTTTTATCTTTTTTCTTTATGATAAATTATTTCTGTGAGCCTTCACTTCCTGCAAAGACAGGAAATGAGGCAAGAGGAGCCATTTTGCAGTGTTGGACTACACTGGACACCATTTTAGACCATTTGCTTTAACCCTTTACACCTGCTCTGTACATGTAGTTGTATTTGATGTTAATATGATATTTGAAAGAGGGGAGTTGGATGAACCGAAGGCTTTTAAGTTTTCTTCTTGTCAAAAAGTTGATATTTTAATTGAAGAAATCAGCGACTGTATCCTCGATTGGAATAGTATATGCACTATTAAGCCAAAATAATTTGTAAAAGCTTCATCATTGATGTAGGGATATAACAAGCCAGTATATTTTGGGTAGAACATGACATGGCTAAAGACCGTTAAAGAGCCCTTGACCCGTTTTAAATTTTAACATTCGTGGTAGTTTGCCTAAATATGAATAATTCCTTGTTGTGAAGTAGCGAAATAAAACCAAACGCTGAAGTAAAACAAAAAAACCTTAACCAAATTAAGCTATAAACAAATTAAATCTTAAATAAGTTGTATTGAGATTGGATGTATACATCAAATATGTAAATATCGTGAAAAACGCCACGTCAACATCACAAATGTTAAATCACGGAAGTTTTATTTTTCTTGAAAAGGCAAAACAGCATACTTAAATTCGGAAATACAAGCATAATTTCATTAAAACAAAAACATTTGATGGTGAGGTACATGTTAAAGAAAGAATACAAAAGTTGAGCGCATGAGCGAATCAATTCGTAGGTAACAGCAAATCACACAAACAAATGAAACAGTTTTTTCCAAATCCAAAAGCAAAATATGAGCCGCCATCTTCCTCATTAAGCAGTAGTCTCCACTTGATTGTCCAGAAATGGTTCTTTATGAAATCAAAAAGGAGAAGGGAAAACATGTAAACCCCAAATGTATTTAAGACGCGATGATAGCTTTTTAAAAAACTAACGCATGGTTATTGCATAGCTAGGTACAAAACAACCCGCAACAAAAATAAATATAAAAATAAATCTGAAATACTGTACAATCCCCTTTTGTAGTTCTCCAACTAGTGGTTGAAACTCAGGGTAGTTTAAGACAATTGCTAATCTCCTGAGGTAGCTTTACATGGTCAACTGTAAACTGCATTGTCAACATTAAATGACATGCAAAACTTCACCATATTTTGACTTTACAATAAACGATTGCAGCAAAAAAGCGTTATCCATATACGCACTTTACAAATAAATTGCTAGCCGTAGCATGCTATGCACAGATTGTCCTAAATTCTATTTCGCAATTTTGTTACATTCATCCACAAATGAATGTGGAAATTCACACTATTATTCAACATTTCTGAAGCAAAGTCATATGAAACAACACTAAATAAACCTAAAAAAAACTAAAACTTTCAGAAAATCTGTAGTACTACATACTGTTAATACTATTAACAGGTCCACTTCTTAGTTTAATTCATGCATTTGTACATAAACTGAATATCAGACGCACATTTAAGACAAACCCAACATGCATAATAAGAATAACAAACACAACATCAACCATTTTAAAATACTAGAGTGCTACAACATCTGTCTGTCATTAGCTTATTTTTTTGTAGAAATAATCAAAGGTATTTTTCTTACAGGCTTTATGCATTTGTGGAAAAAATGGCCAAAAGAACAAGTAAAGGAAAATCCAAGTGACAAGTTTTTAAAGTTGGAAAGCTGTCATTGAAGTCGTGGTTGAAAGCCAACCAAACAATGACATGTAAGAACTTCAATTATTAAAAATGGCTGTCCTGACTACGCTATGACAGCATTATTACAATGATGACATAAGATGAAATATAAAAGATAGAAAAGTATAAGAAGCAAACTGTTAATAAATGTGATGTTGTTCTCATTCAGAAATATTTGAACTTCTAATATCTGACTGCGTAGAGGAAGTCCATTTATTTCTAACATTTTTTCCAAATATGTAGCTCAACCACAGAAATAAGGACAATACAAATGCCTTGGTTGCCACACAAGCACATTCAAGTGCATATAAGAACAAACTTATTTTTATAAAGATTTTTATAAAGAAAGGAAGGCTAAAAAGAAAGACAAGATTCAAAGGTGTGTCTTAAAAGCCAGAAAAAAACAAAGTCTCAAAGTCACACTTTGTGTAGCCCAAGTTAGTAGCCTAAACCTTACTATGTAATAACAAATGACTGAATGAACTGCGAAAAAAATAAACTGAAATTAAGGTCACTTACTCTCATTTGTCTTAAAAAAAAAAAGAGAGACAGGTTTGAATCTCTTTTCATAGGTAAATATTATTACAATAATTAAGTGGCTGCTCAAAGTAAACAGCCCCTAATATGAAGAACATGGCCTCATTCAGTTGAGGAGGCGCACTATTTGTAATAGAGAGGTAAGAAATCCTGTTGTCTGTTACTGTATATATTTGAGGTTTCAATATAAAGTCTGAAAACCAATCCAAAAATCAAAGGTGAAGAGTTGAGCCATCGCTCTGCAAAACGTACAGGTATGAGAAAATGCATGTCATGTAAATGTGGCAAGTGAGAGAAAAGTACAAGTGAAAGAAAAGCATTTACTGCGATGTAACAGCCAAAGAAAACCAAAGATGAGGCCAAATGTGGCAAAGAATCAAGAAAGATGTGTAAAACAAGTTACACAAAAGTAGAGTAGGCTCCACAGGACAAGATGTCATGTATCTGAAGCAAGATAGGAACTGAATACAAGATCCAACGATGACAGCACCCAAGCATGGCTCAGGAAGAAGAAAAGCAAATGGGAAGTCAATCCGAAGTGAAACACACAGCCTTTGCACGCTATAACAGAAAGCTTTTTCCTGACAAACTACTGAAAATTTGAGCTTTGAATTTAATTTCAGACATCAAGTGTTTTTTCTTCCAAAAATCAGAAAGTTTTACACCTATTCTAAAACCGTTTTGAAAAAAAAAAAAAAATGTCATTTGATTTACAATGCTTGTAACTACCCCATATCAAGTCATGAACTTTTTCTGGGGACAAAGACTAGGATTGTGGGATGTAAAAGAAGCTAAAATGACAGACATATGAGGTAGCACCTAATAATACAAATATCAATGTGAGGACTTACAGAGGTGTCTTCTCTTTCTTGGACTTTTGCTGCAGCATCCTCATCCTAAACGTCTCCTGCAGCATCCTCAAGCAAACCTCTCCTGCAGGAAAAAGGACAATCAGGCATTAAGCAAAATCAACACAGTTTGTATATCATACAGATAAATCATTAGCTTAATTACAACACATTTGACCTGTGGATGCAGCGTTTCTGTAATGATCCTTGTGATATTTCACCAAAAAAAAAAAACATTTTTAAGCTTACCCTTACCCTTGACCATACTCTGTGATAGAGGCATGTTGGCTAATGTATATAGCAACAAAGATAAAACTAATATAATTTTAAAAGAATGGTTGGTTGAGCCAGGTACACATTAAAGATCATCTCCCTGAACAAACATGGCATCACAGATGTTATGTACTATACAGATGTTATTAAAGTCTTGGGAGTCATTTCTGCAGGGAAACGAAGTAAAAAGTGGACAATATGGTTCTCGCTGGAAATTGATCCGAGATACTGAAATTGATTTTTACCAGATTTCAAATTAATCAAAGAACCTTTGAGGGTGATTTTGGATTTATTTGTGTAAGTCGCTGACTTGTAATCTGTGCATCACCACAGCCAATGCAAATCTACATTAAGTGACTTTAACACAATTTACAAATTACTCAATTGTAAAAACAAATTTAAAATTAAATTTGTTTACATTTTTATATTAATGCTTGAACTGGGGAGGTTGATATGACAAAATAACAATGAAACAGTAAGGAAGTAATTGTGCTTTAATTTAACAGTACTTTTTTAATTCTTTTAATTTTCAATACAAGTTCAATGTAGCCATTTTATAATTTGGGGTTGTCAACAGGAGACTATTTTTTGTGATCCAACATTTTATTACAAAACAATTTACCCCCATTCTTATGTAAGACATTAGGATATTGCTTCGCCTGATCCGTGGCACTTATGCAAGACTGGAGGTAAGAAAGATTTTTAAATAAAAAATAACTAGATAAATATAACTTGTTTTTTGTGACACCTTTAGATATAACCTGATAGATATAAATCCAAACCATGTCAACACTTTAAATAATAAGCTGTTCATGTGCTCTGGATTTGTTTGTTGGTCCTCTTGATTCAAGTGTTTATTGTTCTTTATGTTTCTTCGTCACGCTCAGTCTTGCGTGCAATGTCTCATTTGGGGTGATTCCATGGCATTTTTGTGCTCTTAAAAATCACTTTGGGAAGGTAATGCCAAGCAAAAAGTCGCTCCAGATAAAAAAAAGAGAATGCTCCATTAGCCAAACGTATTTAAACTCCACCTCATTTTGCAATAGTGTTACCAAAACCAATAGATGCTTAACCCTGGTTGCAATTCGCCCGTGTTATAACGTCAAGGGATGTTGCACAAGTTAGCTACGCCCATTTATCTAAATACACGAAATAGAAAAATCTCTTGCGTCGCCATTTTATTTTGTCAAAATGGTATATACAAAACGTTTTTTGTTAACTGTACGTTTTACAGAAGTTTGTATAATTGTAGCTTGCAATGTGTTAATTGCAATGTATAATTTAAGTTGTCTTACTCAATTTCATGTAGAGCAAAGTTCGTATTAAGCTAAATGTTGTTGCTGCTATTTCTAATCTATGGCTATCCCAATTAATTCAGGATCTCGATTTCATTTAAAGGATTCGGGTTCTAATCTAAAGATCTAAGCTAAAATATTTATTTTACTAATATATAACTTTAGTAATACTTTAGTAATTTAGTATACACATATCTGAAACAAAAATTTTACATAACAAACATTACAAAGCTACTTTTGTGTTAAATACTTACAGCGGAAATTCTTTTCGTCATCATTCCATGAGGTAACGCAGATCAACCCTTAAAGACAAAAGAATTTTACATTAGATTGAATCATAGTTACATTTTGTGCACAACCTAGTGGTGGTCAATGATAACAAGGTAAAGCACAAAGTATTGCGCCAAAATCCACACAGCGCTTTAAAGTTACATAAAAATACATTAAATGACATTATACATTAAATAACATAAATGACACTTACATTTATAAGGCATGACACTGACAGAGACTCCATCATCTTTTGTCCAGTTGTTCTGATGCCTGTATATAACAGATATTTTAGAGAATTAGTTTTGGTTTAACCACTTTTAATATGGACACTGGCTTTGGTGTCAAATATGCTTAATCCAGTCATGCGGTTTCTATACATATAAAATATAATTTCTTTAATTAGCATTGAGGTAAATCGAGTTTACTGTTTTGAAAATTATTTCAAATACTCGTATGCAAATAGTGAGAGTGCTTATATACACTGATGAATGTACATAACTCAAAAATCTTAAAAGAAGTAATTGTTTAGGATGAAATTTTCATTATTGATTGATTTTTCATCAATTCTTACATGTAACATTACTAAAATCTAGTTGAATGGTTTCTGGACAATCGTGCTATGTACAGTTGATTTTATATACATATTTATTGGCAGGATCTCTTTAAATTTAAAAGCTAAGATTTTAAATATCATAGAAAGATGAACAAAAACTGAATTACTTGTTAGTTTATACTTTGTGCTTGTCTACATTCTAATAACAATCTTCGATGGAAAAATCCACATTTAATATTCTTTTTTGCAACATTTATCAATATTTTATGGGACATTTAGTACTTAAAATAGTACTTGTCAGGTAAAAATGTTTTTCACATAAATCTATGACCAAAATGTAAAAACAGAAAGAAAGACACAAGTTTCAGATTTTTTGTAAAAATGCAAAGACCTCATGTGGATGATGAAGGGTTAAAAGCCAACACCCTATTATTTAACGTCGAAAAATATAGCATAAATGTTTTTCAAAACAATAAATACAAGTGAATATATGTATCAAAGTACATTTTCTATGAGAAAATATCCCTTAAACAAATAAGGATTTAAATATGATTTTTTTTATACAGATAACAATAAAATCTGAAAATGAAGTAAAACACCAAAATTATGTACAAAATCTTATGAGAAGTTCACATATAAACAATGTTGTTTAAATAACTTCCAAAATAAGATATATCTGAAGAAAGAAAAATCATTTTTACAGCAATTAACACACAATAAATGCATCAAAATATTCAATTAAATTGTTTATTCAAAAGACAACATTTGAAATCAACATAAGGATACTGTAAACGTTAGAACTGAGGATGGTACTTCCAAAATCGCATTTTACAACCATATTTCTTTTTAATATTTTTTTGCTTTCGAGTGTTACAAGGACATTTTGTCCTCTCAAGGACAAAGCAAATTTAAAATGCGTAGACAGATAAATCTTCGCCTTTCTTCGTTGTTGTCTGCTGAAATCTTCGCAGTTTACCTGTAACACAACCTTGCATTGTTTCCCTAAAAAAATCACAAAGTTTTGACCTGGATATCGTCGAATAAATCGACTGAATGCCCTTTTTCCAGTACTTGGCAATGGCCCCATCATGGCCATTTTAAAACACCTCGTCGAGTCCTCTCCTTTTCCACCATATTGGCGCGACTACACCACTAACTCAAACCCGTTAACAAGTTACAATCTATAACAAAATCTTACCCTGATCCAACAGTTGCAATCTGTTCTTTCGTCTGGACACTTCGACGCCATTCTCTTGGATAATATTCTTGGTTTTGGCGGGGTCTTTTCGTTCAGATGGCGCCACATCACCAGCTTCATGCATCCCCGCTGTCTCTCCTCTCCAGTCTGTGCTCGTCGTCCTCTCTGCCTGTGCTGTTATACTGATCGAGCGGACAGCCCTGTGCTTCAGCGTAAGCGCAGACAACTTCCTCTCACTGCGGCATTCTGGGTAGAAGAACCCACAGAGTCCATTACTGTGTCGCTAAACTAAGGTTTTGCTGCACGAAACGTATAAAGTGATATTTTACCCAGGCATGTTGAAATTTGCATTTATCTTTTAATTAAAAAAAATTACCCCTTATATATTGATTTAAAAGCTTAAAATGTAGATTTTTGCAAAACATACTTAATCATGTGTACCACTGCTGTTACCATTTACCTTGTTAGAAAACTTACTCTATATTTAACTGTATATTTTTACAGTGTATTTAACCACATTGATATCACATTACCATAACGGTTCAAAAATAATAATGCGGATACTGACATTTGTTCAGATATTTTCTAATTATTTTTTTAAAAACAAAAAGTTATTTTAACATTCGTTTCTTATTTATAGATTTTTTTGTTTTAAATTCTGGGTTGCTGCTGGGAAGTTTCAATGTTGTATAATAATCACCAGATGCATATAGGCCCTGTTTTTGGCTATACCTCTAAATTGTTTTTTGTTTTCAGACCACTTTTAAAAAAATATATTAGGGAATATTAAGAGTTTAGGGATAGAAAGTTTAACAGTAAAAACAAGTCTCCATTGGGTAATTATTAGATTATACATAATGAAATAGGATACATTTGATGATATGTATGCATGGATTTACATTTAGGCATTTAGATTCTATCCAAAGCAATTTACAAACATTAGGAGACAATGAAGCGACACATCAAAAGAAGGCAACAATAGTACGAACAAGTGCTCTCCTAAGTAGAATGGCTGATTACAGATAAATATATTAAGCCAAGATTTTTTCATTATTATTCTTTTATTTTTTGCTTATTCTTGTTGATTTGTCCCCAAAATTAGGTATTAATTCAACGTAATTTTTTTGAGTTTATCAGGTCTAAAATGCATTTAGATTAATAATTATAAGCTTTAAGCATAAGCCTAAACATGTATCACTTTTTGTCAACCAACATATTGTGTGCAGTTGTAACAGTGGAAAAATGTGTTCAGTGAAAAATATATGTGGGACAACAAAGTGTCATCCTCCGATGTTACAAAGTCACGCCCTTAATAACCACCAACCATACACTGTTCTTACTAATGACTGAATTTAGTGTAATAAAGCAATAGAAAGTTGTTTTGCAATGCAACAATCCTTACAATAGTTTTATAGATATGCAAGACCCTGAATTATTGCAAAATAAACAACATAAGCATCCATAACTTATTAGGTAATCAACAACCTACAAATTTGTAAGATATGGGCACTACGGCACTGTGCTTTGGCACATTTTCATCTTCTCCAAAAGCTGTTCTACATACCACAGTTGGTTACTTAGCAACTGTAATTGGATCAGCCTTTGGCTTCCTCCCACTTATCAGTCCTGCCACGTAGGCATTGGAAAATAGACCAGGTGTTCTTTCTCATACAGTATAAGGTATGGCCCTTAGACAAAACACACTCTCAAATATTCTATCTGCAATTTTTAAAGATATACTTAATATTAATAGAGAAAAGGCATCCAAGCTTAAATGTCATTGCATTATCTCCTGTTCTCTATGACTGTGTACTAAATCGTACAGTATGGCCATTTACAACTACATATTTCTACTGTGGTACTAAAATACAACATCAGAGAGGTTTTGGTTGGAGTGGAAAAATACAGATAACGATAGCAAGGAGCCCTCTTGTGGCCTTTTCTTTTGTACGATTATTTGTACGATGAAATTTAGTAGCAGTTTTAACCCACCACAATTTAAGCTTGTTTACTTATCATAGACGTTTGTTAACGTGACACTTTATTACTTCTTATACCTAATGCTTATTTTTTGCTATCACATGTATTAGGGGAAATGCTAATCATATGCAGCAGAATAATTACTGTTATGAAACTTGTTACCAACCCACACCAAGATTACAAGAAAAACTGATCTTCACCATAATATATTTTAATTTCCAATCATATTTGAATTTAAATTCCATTATATAGTATTGTAGCAATGTTTACTGACTGTATCTGTGTAGACTGCGCCATCGTGTGGCATATCTATATAATCTCACACTGCGCACACGCATACCACTTAAATCATCATAATCCCTCTGTTTAACCTGTCTTCTTCTCTTTGATTTCATACAATACTAAGCGACATGTGTGCATTGTCTTTTTTATGTTCTTCTCATAAGTTTACATACCCTATTAGTATTCAGGAACAAACTAGATGGATCATACAATTTCATTTTGTTTATCAGCAACAGCCTTATAAGGTTTTTCACGTAACATAATCTTTACATATAGTCCACAATACACAATTACTGAATTTACAAAATAATCCAAATATTAACATACATGTAAATGATGGCAAATGTTACCTATGCTTCCATGATCTTCCAAATTTGACCCCTTTCCAACACTGGTTATATGATGTTGAGATCCACGTTTTCATACTGAGAAACGCACACTATTATACTATTACGAAATGTGTAGCCTAGATGTGATGCTCAAATTGAAAGCCATGTGTGTTTAAACCCTTTAAACAGGATAGAAAAGAAAATATTTAATTTTTAATAAATATTATACACTCTTAAAAAGTACAAGTGACGCCATAGAAAAACCATTTTTGGTTATCCAAACCTTTTTGTCAATTGTGTCTGCTCCCCTTTAAATGTAATCCAAGCATGCGGATCTTCCCACTCGTGGGTTTTTAGTCTCTAAGCCCTTCCGGATGTGGATAACACACATTTCCTCCTGACGACAAGCATTCCCAAGAAAACATCCTGGATAACGCGCTGAGCTGCGTATTAGCGGAATACACCGACTGAACACAGCAGACACCGCACTGGAGAATGACCAAATACTAACAACATACTGGAGATTTCTCATGACCGACTGTGGGAATTGTGGAATATTTGAGATGTCAGAGAAAATGCATATGTCTGTGGTTTTACAACATCATTCGTCGACCAGCTGTTATTCACGTTTCGAGTTATAGAGCGCAGACATTCGCCCTACCGACTCTTTTGATTATAAAAGACATTAAGAAAAAGTGTTGAATTATGTTGCCGTGCTGTTTTGCAATTGCTCTTATTGTAATTGCACAGGATGTGAGCGGAGAACCACATACATATCCATCATCAGCAACGCGGTTGAATTCAACATTATCCCCTCCAGAGGAATTAACATCACATAATGCTACAGATGCATCCGTTGGATCTCGCATTTCTACCATTTTAAGGGATCTTCCTACCATCAAAGCAATTTCGATTTCCATCTGCGTATTAACAGTTTTGCTTATCACGTGCCTTGTCATAAAAATATTCAGGTAAGATATGAATTTGACATGGATTCAAATATTTAACTAGTGTCCTTCTTTGTGATCATGTTTAATGTAAATTATAAATGCATATTATTCTTATTACTTAAAACATTTTGTAATTATCTTAGCGAGAAGATGTATTTGTAGGTGTTTATGTAAATCGCTGTCACTCTTGTTTAAAGGGATTCGGATTAGTGTAAATATTCTGAATTGTCTGTATATTTACCTCTTTATTCTGTGATTTAATCCTCTAACGGTTGACTTGGCAGAGTAGAGACTGTTGAACATACACATCATCAACACAACTTAACTCATTGGTTGTCTCTCTTTTAATTCAGATCTGCAAAGAAGATCAGAAAAACTAGAAAATATGACATCATCACGACTCCCGCCGAGCGCGTGGAAATGGCACCTTTAAATGAAGAAAACGACGATGACGACGACTCAACTCTGTTTGATGTCAAATACAGGTGAGTGACACGTGATTTATTAGCAATACCCTTTATAAAAAATTAAAATAGTTTAAATCAGATTGAAGTTTGAATGTCTTTTGGTCCCCAATATGCTACATTGCATTTCATCTAAATAAATATTTTAATATTCATCTGTTGCATATTGATTGTGAATGTACTTGGTCAGTGACCTCATAGGTCACAATGGAAAGTGTTATTTGGAGGGGTTCCTGAGCCTCCAGAACTGACTTCCACCCTTCCGTCCTTTCAATTGTTCTTTGACCGTGAACCTGCTTCCTTTTGGCATGGCTGCTTGTTTGTTAGATTTTATTGGCAATGAGACTGTTTGATAGCGAGGCAAACCAGTTTTGACCAGCTTTGCAACTTCCTCTGCATACCTGAAACTTGATAATGTGTGTTTTTATCAGTTAATCCTCTTAACTAATGTTTTTGGTTTCTTTTAGGTGAATTGCACAGTGCATTCAGAGTCATTGTTGAAGATCCCTTTCAACATCTTCTGGATTCCCCTGCATGAGCACATCTATACTGAGAATGTGTTCCTGCATCTTCCTGCATTTTTGGTCTTTTTCCCAGAATCCATAATCTCCAGTGGAACCTGTTGTCTATAAATTCAAACATTTAATGGTATAATACCCTGTCCTGAAATCCCAAATTTACCATTTGTCCTTTTATCTGTGGTTATTCATTGATTGATTACTGAAATGATTACTGATTTTCTTTATTCCCCAAATGCATTCAAGTGTTTCTGGCAGCTTAAATCCTTTGTGTATACACATTTTTATTGTATCACATTAAAACTGTAGGATTTTAGGATAGCAGCTATTGAGCTTTTTATGTTATTTCTTCTAAATCCTTTTGAACCTCAAATTTAGGGTTAATTGTATTTTATTTAACATGATTTAGCCGTGCTTAAATCAACTACAGAAAATACCATATACATGTATATGTGTGTCTCATGCATAGGATCTGATAATTGACGATGTGAAACAGACATGTTTTCTAATACTGAAAGTTTTGCTCCAGTTTATTCTGTTGTTTGTATATATTGTACGCAAGATTATTCCTCTGAAAATGTATTTTTTAGAAAAAACATATTTTGATTTAATAAGAGTAATGTAATATGTTACAAACCACTATATTTTGAGAATATTACGTATGTACTAACCACTAATTGTGCATATTTACTGTATAAGGGTTGAATGTTTGTTTGAGAGAAGATGCGTCTTGGATTGGGAGAATTATTGTTGCCATTTTGCTGCTCGCTTGAGGTTGAAGATTTTTTTATTGTGTTGGATATGCACACCCCCTTTTTTAAATTAACTAGTTTTTTACAGTGGAAAACTGCAGCACCACATGACATGAAGGGTTTAAAGCACATAGTATGCTGTTGTCGTATCAAATGAATATAGATGCCCTGGGTGCATTGTGCTTGGAAAACTAGCTTTGAAATGTCTTAAAGCTACAGCTGTATTGATATATGAATTATATAACATAACCTCATTGTGATTTTATCTTATCAGTACGCTACTATATAAAATGTCAGTGGAAATGACTGATGTCAGAGATTTAAGGACCAATAAGAATGTTTATTGAATTCCAATTTGTTTATGATGTAACTGACTAGAAGTCAAACTGGATAAAGAAATTAATTTATTTCTTATTGTTCTGTCTTAGCTGCACATGTTTTTGATTATGCAGTGTAATTTTACACTGTTCCAAAGATTTTGAAAATGAGATTTGTCCAATAACATTTATTAAAGGCTAATCATTTTTGAAGTGGCTATAAAGCATAACTCTTAAGAAGTTATTTCTGTAAAGTTTTTCTTTTGCAATAGTTGAACATTTTAAAATATATTGCTGAAATCTAGTTGTCTGACATGTTTGTCTGTATAAACACTGGACAAAATTACATTTTATTATGTTTCCGATTTCTTTCCCCAAAGACAACTGTATCTTTATCTGAGCTAATTGTAAGATGAAGAGTACAAAATCTTAATGTACTTTTCATGGTTTGCAATTTGCAAAAATGCTAAATAAAAATAATAAACACAAATCTTAATTTTAAAAGATCCATAAGCATTAATGCAATATTTCTTTCACATTAATGTAATTTTTTTTGTATTTGTGCAGTAACTGGTTTGACCTTAAGTGTAAGTGTAAGTATATCTATGATTCGGCACATAGCTGTTAACCAGTAACTGTACCAACTCCTAAACAAGGAAAAACCATTAGTCTTAGTTTTTCCATTTGCTCAATAATCAGTCTCAATTTTCTCACCCATTCCCGGGCCAGTTCTTTAGTCTGTATTTATGGTCCTATTTTACTTGTTTATTATTTTGTATTATAACAAATTTATTTGGCAGACAATTTGATGCCAAATAGGCAGATCAATTCAAATAGACCCCTGGATTTTTAGTACAGGTTTTTTTTCATTAGACTAATAACATGTTCAGTATGTCACTTTAACACTAGCAGGAGGCAGACACATTTTGTTCAACACAACACATTTAAAATGAATTCAAAGGTTTATGTGGAACTTCAATGAACCTTCCATCCTGTGTGGCTGTTTTCCTTCATAAATAAAAACTAACTTGTAAAGCACCACATAGAATGTTGTAAATTCCTTTTTGCTCAACTTGAAAGGCCCTTTCTCTGTTAAAACTTTTTCTGCAAAAACAAACTTATAAAGCCAAAGTCATGCTATGGGTTGAGCTGCCCCTCACTCGGATTACCCACATGCCTTTAAAATCCACCACATTTCCAAAAATTAGCCTGGCAATATACCACACTGCATCATTCTCAGAAAATATCTGCTAAAATTCTGTTATGTGGCTCACAGATAATAAATTATGTTGCTTTTCCTGGACTGGAGATATTTTGTGGCATCCTGTGTTCTCAGTTCATGGCTCTTTTTCTTAATAGCATAAATCTTCCTCTAAGTAATATCACTTTCCTGTAACTTGCGTCAGCTCAAAGAGTTTTTGAATAACACATCCAGCGCCCAACCTAAAATATGCACCTAAAAGACCTCTGGGACTGGACATTGAGGATTTCAAATAATTTGTTTTAGTTCTACTATACAGGACAAAGGATCTCTACTTTTTCCACAGAAAAGAAACACTGATAATCATTAACATATCTTTAAAGCAGGAAATGTAGACAGCTTTTAAATGTCCTAAAAACCGTGACCCATAGTCGTCTGCACCCTAATTAAGTTTAGTAATATTGGTTACAGACCGTTTCTTTTTTTTAAAACAAGGGTGCTTTTACGGATAAATGCATTCATTATGCCGATGGCTCTGCTGACGTGTGAGACAATTATCTATTTTTAACTTAACTGGAGACATAATAAGAGCAACATGTAGAGGCTATATGTTTTCTTGATGGGGTCACACGGTTCAAAGCACAGGAGTGGATCCTCACTAGACCGGTTCATGCAGAAAAAAATATTTCAAATACTTGAACTCATTTCATGAGGACTTTTTTCTTCCTCCAAAACCTTATCAGACCTCATAGCAAATGTAATGAAATTTGTAGGACAGATATTTTTGGACAAATATGGCATGCATGTTTTTAAACACACTAAGAAAATAGGTACAGCAGTTATGTTCTTTACTGAGAACTTACCACAAATACATTTACATGAACATGTAATTTATCACATACAAAAGAAATCCAAAACGTTCCCACCCCAGAAAATCACCCTTAGATACAGAAATACTGTTTGTAATCCAAAAACATACTTTGTGGCTTTCCAAAGTTTACACAGTCAACGTCCCTAGGAGCTGTTCATAGTTGACCATCCTTGAGTACACACGACTGTGTGAACAGCTGGGTGTGTACTGGATTCGGCTACATTATCTCACAAGTATCTCACAGCATTCAGTGTTCGGCTCCATTCACTGTGATAGCTGCCTTACTGTGCAAACACCAAATCTCTCGGAGGGTTGTTCCACATGTAACACAAGCATTACTGCACAGTTCAGAGCTTCGGCAAACAGGACGACTTGTTTCAGTATGTGGAAACAGTACATTTTACAGCTGCTTATTGTCTACCTAACACTAGTCACTACATCTCTTTCTAAGGCAACTTTATCAAGTGTCATTTGAGTATTGATGCAGCATAACATTCTTCCTACTCGAGGCACTACATTATTATCAAAGTCAAAATAAATGCAGTGGAAAAATTTCTCAAGTTAATCTATGTGAATATTAATGCAAAACCACTAAAGTAACTAGAAGTAAAATGGTGCAAAAATGACAAATATTGACATGACTTTCATACATTCAGTCATGTTGTCTATGGTCTTAAAAGACACATGGACTGTAAAGGCATTTTCAACGCAGACTTTTGTTTTTCACACAAATTGTCCCACACATCTAAGGCTATTCTTTAATACTAAAAGGAGAAAATGATCTCTTTTCATCCTCTCACAGATATGCTTCCATCTTGTGGCCAAATAGATGACTTACAAAAATAAAAAGTACATTCAGTAAATCACAACAGAAGTCAGTTGTAAAAGTTGATTTAAAACCTGTTATGGACTTTGAATAATAAGAGCAGATTGAAGAAAATGTGGCAAAAAACCTTGCTTTGGGAACAAGGATGGCTCACATTTCTAAGGTTAAAAACTTCAAATAAAAAAGTCCTCTTTCTGCTCATATATTGCATTCTCAAATTTGGTCATAACAATTCACCTGAAATATACATTTTCAGGTAGTAACATTTTTTCACAGCATGTGTGTCAAATCTTAAAAGGTCCACAGGTCCTCTTCTTGATCCAGTGTGTGACACATAATCATTTAACCCCAACACCTACAGTAGCTAACCATCTCATAAGCACCATCTTAAAAGCTAAAAAGCAAAGCTCACGTTGGAGGTTTACAGGGTCCAGTGTGGAGTCGCAGCGCCCCCTGTCTGTGAAGAGCACTTAGAGTCCTAAATTCCAGTGGCATTGTATGGGGACTGGCACTAGATGTGTACCGGTAAGTTAGTGTGTCGTAATAGTGATACTTAACTGGTTTTCCATCAGGATCATTAGGAAAAGGCCAGAAGCCATACAAGTGGATCTCATCACAAAAGCGTGTAGCCATGGTGTACATCAGGAGTCCGGTGGTGGGCCTCTTGATCTGGACATGATTAGTCAGCCAGTATCTGCAACAAGTTATTGATTACAAACCTGAGAAGACTTAACATCTTAAAAGAGTAGTTCACCCAAAAATTACAATTCTGTCTTTTATTCACCCTCATGTCATTCAAAACCTGTATATGACTCTTCTTCTGTGGAACACAAAAGAATATATTTTGAGAAATATCTCAGTGGTTTTGTGTTCAAACAATGGAAGTCAATCAACATTTTTCAAAATATCTTCTGTTGTGTTCTGCAGAAGAAAGAAAGTCATATAGGTTTGTAATGCCATGAGGGTGAATACATGATGAATGAATTTTTATTTTTGGTTAAACTATCCCTTTAATTTATTACACTCTAGTGCAGCATTTCTCAAAATGTGGTCCACAGACCCCCAAAATAAAAAAATCTTGGAATTAATAAAAAATGTGCAACAGCGACTACCCCCTAAAGCAATGGTTGTACAGAAATATTTTTTATTATTAAATCATATATAAGGATACAATATGTGATAGACATAAACTGGACAAAAATTCTGGTTAAAAATTGGGGACTACAAAATGAAATGAAAATTTTGATTATATCATTCGTGATGCTTTGCGGAGGTGGGCAGTTACTGGTGTGATTCCTGTTTCTATGGTAACATCACCTGCTCTGATTGGTGGGTCTTGGAAACAGTTGGGGTCAGGAAAAGAGTTCTTGGTTCAAAAAGGTTTAAGAAACCCTGCGTTAGTCAGTGCATATTTACATAATTCTACAATTATTATGATCTATATTGTCTCTTATTTTCCAGCTCCATTATTTGCTTTGTAAAACCTGCAGAAACCTTATACAGAAAATATAGAGAATAGTAACTATGTTTAGACAAAGTGTTTGCCTAAAGTTTTTTTCTCATCGCAATTAGACATAATGTTTTAGAAGAGTGGAAATTCAAAATCCCACTTCAAAAGCAACAGGGATTTATAAAAATCCCAAGTGTGCTAAAAAGCTGCTGAATTTAGGCTAAATCTCTTTTTCAAAATATGCTCATGCAACACTCCCCCTTACACAAACCTGATGGCTGCACAGCCCTTCCACATTTAAAAAGAGATGATCAGACAATTGAACAATGTCCATTAAGATGCACTGAACCCTCTCTAGTCTAAGCAATCCACTCACCCCTGAATAACCTTCACAATAGGGCTTTTCTGTGTATACGTGAGGTGTCATTCATTCAGAACTGCTGAGACTGAAAAAGGGGGGCTGGAGGAAAAGAGCTTCAGATAACAGGGGGTCTCGGATCTCGTATCTTAAAGCGACATCTGGACTTTTTATTCACTTCAGTTGAATATTCAGGTACAATGGTGGCTTTCAATATTGACAATGCTTCACAGTGTTTTAAAGCGGTTCATATTTTAAACAAAAAAAATCGAGTAAATTTAAAGGAACAGTTCATGAATGAAAATAAGTCTACTGATGCAGTATATTAGGCTATTATATTAAATGAAAATTGTGTTTTTTATTATAATTTTGGATCTTGACTAAATCAAATCTTTTGAATCTTAAGTAATATGTGTCATTTTCTTCTTTTGCATTCCATGAAAGAAACAACAGCATATGGTTTTGGAACACAAGGATGAGCAAATGATGACAAAATGTTTACGTTTTTATCATGTAAATGCTCTCAAAAGACCTCAGTGAACAGCCGTCTCTTTAATCTGGTCCTGGCCACCCACATTAAACAGATCTAAGGAAAAACCTGCTGGTAGGTGTATTGTAAGAAAAGTGTATTCAAGACGCTCTGTTCTGAGGGAGGGCTGAATAGCACTCTTGAAATATGCACAGGTCAATGAAAGAGGCAAAGGTTGTGTTATTTAAAGAGAACCACACAGCGGGCCAACTACAATTGAGCCCAGAGGAGCCGGGATTTGTTCAGCAAATTCACAAAGACCATCTGTAAGAATACAGATACATAGATGTTGGCGTGCACTTAGAGCAAAGCTCAATCAATTTATAGAAACAGACGCTTGCTGTGAAGTGTATCGATGGCTGAACTATAAATAGCGAGAGGTTTGATATATCTACTTCAGTTAACACAGAGCAGGGGTGGTGTTAAATGCATGGACACATACCCTCGGACCGCATGCAGCAGACGCAGGGAAGGAAAGGCGGTGCGGACGTTCACAGTGTGGAGAAGAATGAGGCGGATGACCCACTCCACTCTTTCTTCTCCTCCTTTGGCCATGAAGGCAGGGATCCACAGCACGCTTCCGCTAAGGCTCTGCAGTCTGTGGACGAATCGTTGTACCCACTCCTCACTGTTCAGATCCTGAAAGGCACGCTGCACCACGGAAGGGTTCATAGTCACCAGACTCGTCCGCAGGCCTACGTCTGCTGCATACTCCTCCACTGGAGCTAGATTACACCTGCCAATGCATACATATAGTATATACAATATGATAATTTTAATGTTAATACTAATGGACCAAACCAAAGTATGCAATCAAACCATTTTTTTTTATCTTGCAGCAAGTTTGTGTTACATTGATGCAATCAAAGCTTGCCAAGGTTCCCAATCACATAACTTCAAAGAAGCATACCTTTTTATCAACGCAATATAAACGTCAACAAAACATTTTTTAAACGTCAGCATCACAATTTAGCTTGCATGTATGCTGAGCTGATCCAACCATCTGAAACTAAAATGACAAATGACAATAACCTTGATATTATTAAACAGGATACTGTGTTTATAGTACATAATAATGTTATTGTAAATATAATAATATTGCATGATAATAATATTGTAAAAATTTCAGTGCCAGTAACCATTAACATTTAGCCTGATGATCTAAAATGGTTACAGACTCTCTCTCCGCCTCCATAAACTTTTGTTTTTAATCGGTGTCAGTGAGGAAAATACAATAAAAAACAAAATTAAAGATGAGTTATTGTATTTATATTAAAATATTAATAAACAATAGATATTGTCAAAATATTGTTATCGTGAATTATTTTGGCCACGATAACGGTGTCGTGACAGCCCTAGCAGCAACTAAATGGCTATTATTTATAACTACCTTCATTTTAACATGCATAATTTTTCAGAGTATAAACACTATAAACAACAAAATATCTAATAAATAAATATCTCAAAATATCTCATCCATCATTTCACTTCAGAATCCATAAAACCAGGTGACATTAAAGCTGAAGACTGAGAGCAGGGTACTGACATTATCATCTTTCCACAATACCTGGAAAAACCTTTTCACCCAATGCTGGCACCATGCCGACCGCTGAGGCTCAGCTATCACCAACACACATCTACACAGTCTTGTCCTTGCCATGCTGAACAGCCATGCCAACCACACAGGAGGGGTTTAACTTCCTCCATTACCTAATCTGAGAGGCTCTGTGTGTGCCTGGACCAAGGCTGAATGACATTAAAGCCTTCAAAGTCACGGCTGGATTTGGGCTCTTAAAGAGGAAAGAGCAACAACATCTTTGTCTGGGAACAGGTAAGTGTGGGTTTGTATTATATATGGCTAATGCTGATATATTTGTGTTGAAAACAAAATGCAAATTTGTTTATTAAATGTGATAGAGATAACACAGGTAATATTTCAGGGTGTTTCCTGTAAACCTTAATAAAAAATAATTTATACTATGGAGACACTTGAGTATAGTAAAATAATGAAATGTTTTAAACAATTCATAGAGTTCATTTCAGTGCATGATTTACACTAAACCTTTTTTTTTTTTTTTTTTTGGCCAATGCTTTTGCACCTGAACAAGTTTATTTTAAGAACTCATTTTACCTACCAAATTGACTCAAAATGAATGCATATTTCACATGGAAACTTATCAAGCATTGCACAAAGCACATTCCTGTAAACAGTTCTCCAAGCAACGAGCCAAGAAAGCATTGTAGTCTACAGGAAGTAGGCAGAACATTCAGAAGACAAATGAACCTTAGTTACTTTCAGGAGACAGTATAATTACGTTTCCAGAGCTATGACTTAATATAACTTATACAAATGTCAAATTTGCTCAGCTGGCACCTAATTGCAGTACATTTCACCCTGGTTCTGAAAGCCTACGGACAATCAACTACCGCAAGTCAGCCAAAGAAAAGGACTGACAGATATTTCAAAAGGGCATTGTGCCACATACAGATGAGATTTGAGGTTTGAGATCCAACCTGTATTTCTTGAATTTAAAAATGAATGTAGTACACAACCCGCTGTAACAATATGAACATTAAATTGCATATAGGAATGCAATAAAAACTAAATGATAACACAAGAAGAGATAGCATCACTAATAATCTGACTTAAAAATGGTGTAATGTTTGTATGGTATAAAGTGCAAGAAAAGTATTACAGTGACCTAAAAATGAATGTTTTTTAGGGGCATAAGGCATTCAATCATTTATCGTGGAGAATATTAAGTATAAAGCTCAGCATTGCTTGTTTTATGACACCCGTTATATAATTACTATTTACATTTGGTTTAGCTTTTTCTTGTTTGATTTAGAATACATCTGAATACAGAATACTTCTAGCCCAGCTTTTCTCTCAATATGAAAGCACAGCACATTTGCTCTATGAGAAAAGAAATGTTTACCTGATGACAAAGTCATGAGAATCAATCTCTCGGCCACAGCTGCTGTTCAGTAATATCCCAGAATTCCCTACGATTGCACATTGTTTGTGATGCTGGTTCTTCATGGGGGATGCTGTCGGCAAGAGGTGATACAGATTCTCAGAGATGTTCGTGGTGCTCTGGCGGTCAAATATATAATGAATGACATCTCCAGGTTTAAAGGTGCTTTTAAGAATTGAGATGTCCCTCTCAGCATCCAGGAACCTCAAGATGTTTTTCCTGGGCAAGGAAAATGACAAATCAGACCATAAATCATCACTTCAAGGAAAACAAAGTTTTCACAGTGTTAACAGCAAAACACACGCAAGTTGTACCTAATGAGGTTAGACAAGGTTCTGTTGAAAGTCCATTCAGGTGAGGACAAGTTGCTGGTTCTGCTTCTTATGCGTGGCAGTGGATCTGGAGAGGAAGAGGCCGTGTCTTTTCTGTAGCTGATGAGTGAAGTAGGGACAGCATTCAGAACTGAAATTCTGCAGAGACACAGACATAAAAAACAAGGTGTGTATGTGCAATTTACTATCAGCAACTCTGATAAGGCTAGAAAAAGAACATGTTATCGTGCAGTTAATTACTAAAACCCACCTGAAACATTAACTGAAAATTATCAACCAGTTTCAATTCTGATCTGATTAAATACTAATAAATATAAAAGGTTTTATCACTGTGGCTTCATTTATAATCTCAATAATTAACATGCTTCTAAAGAAACAGGACAGCATAAATTTACATTTCAAATTTCTTACTGTAGCCTAAAGGGCTAAACCACAACATTATAAACCTAGAGATTAAACATTTGCATATTTGCATGTATCTTAATAACATCTGTTAAGATCATAAATCATGAATGATAAAACAAATCAGATTACAAACCTGTTAGACTGAAGGACAAAGCTTTTTAAATGGAATTTCTGTGAATCCTCAATGTTCCTAAGAGCAAAATATTCATAATCATTATCCAGTAATATTACCATTAATAATGTTTCAAAATCACATCAGTGAGTAAATAATAATCTAATTTATGTAGAAGCAATTACGCTTAGAATAGTAAAACACTTAATGCAATTACAATAATATGCCGATTTAAGACTGATGTGGGTCTTTCTAGTACTTCTATTATTTGAAATAATATTTAGAAGTATTGGTCATCATATTGTTTACTAACAGAGACATTACCAATGCTTGCTTTGAATAAAATTTTATATTTTAGAAGCATGCAATTCATAATTCTAGAAGTATGTAGAATATAGAGAATAAAACAATGAATGGCTTTACAAAATAAAACAGTCACAAGAACATTTTTTAGCTGTTGTAACCCAGAGGATTTGTTCAGATTTCTTTTTTTATGTCTTTTAATGTGTCTATTTCATATGTTAAACAGCAAGGATTACTGACATTACATTTCATTTGCATAATTTCTGGCCACATGTGCACGTGAACAGTCAGTGCAGGATATCAATGTTTCATGGAATCACAAGTCATGGCAAAGTCATGGCTATGTGCATTATTAACCAGACACAACACAAATCTCTTTAAATTCAGATTCAAATGCAGATTTAATTTCAATGTTGCCTTAAGGCATTCTAAACTGATCTCATACTGTATATGTGCTACAGATTTATTGTTTAGTGTATAATCATTATTATATATAATCAAATCACAACAATAACCTGAGCAAAAATGACATTATGGGTGTCCTCAACGTGTCTGTCAACTAGCAAATGAGGCGTGAAAACCCCAGCTGGGAAGTTTACAATTATATTTTGTCTCTGGGATATTTTGGGTATGTTAGCAAATATGAGGGAGCAATTATTTCCTTTCCAAGCTTAATGGATAAACATCATTCAATGTGCCAGAAACATGAAATAAAAACACAACTCTGAAGTGCGTAAAAGCCAAATATTTTGCAGAAAATATGAAATGTGCCAAATCAAAGCATGATTCATTTAAAAAGCAGTAAGACTAACCACTTCCTCATGCACTTATTTGTGCAATTAATCTATCTATGCCCAAACTTTCTGCTAACTGAAGAGCATTAAAGTGTACGTCCCAAGGCAGTAAGATTTGCAATTATGTAAGGCTGAGGATTTCAGCCACAGGGTTTAATTATAGCTGAAGAAGGGCAAACTGTTCATTTTTGTCTCCGAGCTGTAGCTTTAAAGTCACAAATCATACCGTAATCCTGTAGATGCCACAAACCACGGATGAGACCGTCTTTTCACTTGTCAAAGGAAGAGCAAACAGAACAAAACCATAGACCTACATCCATCCATCCGTCAGATCTCCAGGGTCAACTGCTTTTGTCTGATGACTTTCATTTAGGGTTTCTCACTTAGTGAAGTCTGAAGGACTCAAGTTTGGATGTCTGATAATAACTCACTTTAATTCTATTCTATTAAATGTGTTTTTAGTACCACCCTGCAAACAAACGAGAATGGTTAAGATTAACCATAACATTAATTAAATCAAAAACACTCCTGCCAGAATCTTCCAAACTACTATCAACTACATCAAACTGTGATCAAGAAAACAAGATATTTCATGTGTACCCTAAAATTGAACTACACCCATACACATGCTGTTGCTTTGCAAACAATGGTGCTCCTCAGGACCCAACAGATTGTCTCCCACATCCCTAAGTCTCTCCCTTTCCTTTGACTTTAACGCAAATCTCTACTACGCTTCATATCAGCCCGAGCCAAAAATACACAAAATGCGCAGTCAAAATAAAGCACACACTTATTTCTTATCTTCTGGCATACATCTATACGACATTCACACAAGCCAATACGACACATGCAGCTTTAGATGGACTGTGTCCATTGTTTGAAGTAAAGCGGTCGGCTTTCTACAAAGTCTCTTTTGCGAGAAGCGCGAGGGAACACAAAGACCTAATGAAACAAAGAGGGAAACAACGTAACACGGCTATAAATCTGGATTATTTACTGCAGGTTATTTACTGCAAATTTACTTACGCGATTTCTTCTTCCACTTCCGATATATCCGCTATAATGACAAATATAACCAAGGCAGTCCCGATCCCAAACATCAATATCCTGAATTCAGTAGACATGACTTGAGCGATGAAAGCGTCTCCAGGTTGAAGTATAAAGCGCAATACTAATCTCCCGTTGTCTTACGCAGGGCACCACATGTGATTTCGTCTCGCTTCTCGTTAAACCGCGATCATTCTTACTGTCCATGCAGTATATTATATTTCACGTCCATCAGTTTCTTTCATCCACCTCTTGAAAGTGGCATATAGAGATGAAGCAAACATGCACGAGCGTCCTCTCTGCTCCAGCTGATCCAGTCTATGGAGAGCTGGAAGCTCGCAGTTCCCTTGAAACTTTCACCAGCATCAACTCCCATATAGACGATGTTCAGCGGTGTAACTGGTATAAAGAGGCAGAACATGAATATGACATTGAATATCAATATACTGTGAATATTATATAAATATTTTACACTGACTCACCCACCTTTACCTATCTGCCAAATGGGGACATTCTGTAGACGTGTAATGTTTTGGTAACACTTCGCAATAAGGCTGTGTTGGTTAAAATTAGTAAATGCATTATCTAACATTAACTAACAATGAGCCAAAGCATTTATTTATCTTATCTTTTATGTTAATTTTAGTGTTTACTATTATTCTTTTAAAAACCGAAGTTGTATGTGTTAACATTAGTTAAAGCACAATGAACTAACATGAACAATTGTATTGGTATTAATCAACATTAACAAAGATTTATAAACGCTAAAAAACAATACTGATCATTGCTGTTCATGTTAGCTATTGCATTTACTATTAACAAGTAAAATCTTATTTAAAAGTGTTATCATTGCTTTTACATACACTATAACCGTACACTAACCCTAACAGAAACGTTTATACATTTTGACCAAAAAAATGCTATATATGTTTCAATCAGGTTTTTTTTACAAATGAGTATGTTTTAATTATGATTAATTAGGTACACACACTCACAAAGATTAGTTTCACTATATCTTTCAGACTTTTATTGTTTCGATTTTTTATCCTCAGAACTACTGATGTTAATATGTTTGATATAAAAAATTATTTGGCTTACCAAATAAAAAGTAAGAACCACATTTATCATCATATTTGGATGATAGGCGTGTACACTTACAGCTGTACTCCCTGGTTTTAACTGAAAGTTAGTAACACTTTATTTTTATCAGCTGGTGTTTCAGTAATCTCAACACAAACAAGCAAGGAGGTAAAATTGTTTTATAGGCAAGACTGACTGGTTATCAAAGTGTTTGAACACCAGATGTTATAAGAATAAAAAAGCTTTTAAAAAAGCTTTAAATTAAGTGCAGCCAGCAGACATATGTGGAGAAAAGAGCTGACACAATTTTACTCAGGGAGAATATAGTTGACAGTTTTCACTGTCTGACTCCTAATTCAGGAATACATTTACACACCATTTCTAAACATACAAATACAGAAGCTCTCTCTCCTACTGTGAAAGGTGTAGTGTTTATATCACAGTTTTATGACAGTTCTAGCACCTTCACAGTTTATAAAAAATACATGCTTGTTCAGGCAAATGCAAATTGATGTTAGGAGATACTGGTTTATTTAAAGACTGTATAAAGGTAGTATCTGTCATGTAGGGTCATCAGGCATCAGTAAAGTTTCACCAAAGCACTGATAAAATATTAGTCAAGAGTGTAAAATGAATACAAGCGAACAATGTTCATTTTTGATTCATAGTTTGGATTGTTTTTTATTGATTCCCAATTAAAAGTGCTCATAAAGACGTGCATGAATTTTTACAAGGAGCAAAAGAAATCGTGGTGGGATTATCAGCGTACGTGTGCTGCTAGAAATGGCCTAGAAATTGTGGTGTCCATGGAGAACAGACTAAGAAGAGGAAAAAGGGGGTCATTTTTTCCATATTTTTAATTTGTCTTCACAATTGCTTTACAGGGAGTCTGTACTAATGATGGTGCTGTAGCCCCTTAGAGCAAAAAGCTGCTGTCGATTAATATTGTTTATTGTCTGCATGTGTGTTTAATATCTACTATCTGTCAGTGAAAATGGCAAAGTTCCCCTGGTTTTCTTCAAAGAGGTTTATTTATTTGCTTGAGCGAGTTATAAGTCAAATGCATTATAAAGTTGTTGAGAGGTAACTTTTATTTTGTTTCGCAGGTCTGTTTTCATTTCACCAAATTGGACCAGGCTACTGAAGCTTGGCTGCGGAAAGCCAGCAGACCACCTGACTACAAATAAACGAGCAACATTTCATGTCAGTGAGTCACAGCAGTTGTTGAATGCCTTAAGCCAATATAATTCATCTGGTGAAACATTAGGGCAGACAAATTTGGCCATATTAACACTGAGCTCTGTGGACTAAGTTTAGCCCTGAATGTGCAATGTGTAAAAAAAGGTTATCCAATGGAAAATTATACCACGCTGGTTCTAAGGATTTCATGAAGGCAAGCAAAGCTTTTTTGTAGTGCATTTAAATAATCTCTTGTCACACACCAATTGTCCTCTACTCAGCCAGAGGGAGTAAAAATACTTCTGTAATTGAATTTCAATGTAAAACGATATTTAGAAACAATCAAAGGAATAACTGAAAAATCGCTCTGAGCCTCTTTGTAGTCAAACGGCATTAATCTGTATAGAAAATATAAAATTGCAGCTATCAAAATTAATGGAACACAAACATAACCAAAAAGAGTGAGAATATTCCACAATGGCTTGAGGTAATCTCAATTTCAGTTCATTTTAACATGATTTATTTTGAAACATAATCTTTAATAATAATCATAAACCATCAAGCTCTTCTGTTCCTAAACTCAGACGATCTATATTTGAGCAGAGCTTTAATACGTCTCTCAACATCTGCTTTGAACTGAACATCAAAATGTAAAACATAAAGAGCCTAGCAACAATCCAAGCTTTCCCCTCCTTTCGCAAATATTATAATGAGTGCCGTGCATTAGCTCAGCTTCGGGGTTAGTCTTTTTGATTTTGTTACACGACGGCTGCCAAAACAGCTAGAGGTTTTTTCTGACAAGTTATTTGATTATTTTGGGCAATTGTCATTGAACGGCTGTGAAGAATCATTTTCAAAACCATAAATTCAGCATCTGGTCCTCATGACTGCAGTCTAATGGCAAAGCACTGCTGCAGAATATATCGACTGTTTTAAACGACTTATTTACATAAAACTATTCTGTGCATTCCCGACGACCAATCACATCAGTCTCCTGAGAAATCAAACTCGGTAATGAACCCCCAAATTAATTATGCACAGTTTGATGGGATAGCCATAGCAGAGATGGATTATTATGTGAAACAAAGCGAAACAGATGCAACGTGGATATAAACATATGCACAACACATGCCAAAATATACCTTATTCCACTTGCTTAGAATGCTTCTATAGGGAAACACTGTTGATAATCCCTTATCTCCTAGTGGAAGCATTTTTATTTTTCAATGTTACACTGTATCTCCAAAAGAGAAAGACATCTAATTTTCAAGATGTTCTTCAAAATACTGAATAATGAAAGTTTCAAAGCATGCAGAATAATTTCTAAAAGAAACATTGCATTTCTTAAAGCTATTATGGTATTACAGAGGACTGCATAAGCAATTAGGGTTATAAGACTTGCATAAGGCAAGTGGGTAATTTAATTAGACCTCTCAGCTGTGTTATTAGTACACATCAGTTTCAATAGCTCTCTATTTGCTGACAATATTTACCTAAATAACAATCCACTGCAGTACATTGCAGTGAGCTTTCAAAGTCTCATTGCTCCCGAGTTTTGAAAGATGTATGAGTCAGAATAATGCAACATCTTACACTGAAAACCTGATGCCAATGTTGACTGTGTTTAATGATGCATATGTTTAACTAGAATAAACCTTTCGTTCTCTTGGCAGATGTTTCATTTTTTTCTGTAGGCGTTGATGAGCGGGGCATCATGCTCTAAATAATCTCCTAAATCTTTTAGTCACATTTAATACATTAATCAGTGAATATTGCTGTTATTGTTTACACATCAGAAATGTACCACAAATTACATTTTTGAAGGGAATCATAATACTTAAACCCTAGAGCATTTTGCAGACCATAGGATCATAGAAACAGTACTTCCTCTGAGATATTAAACACAGCCTCTTCATTGCAATTAGTTAATGGGTATGCTCTCCCTCCTTCACTTCCTAGTTTATCTGTCAAGGCTACACAATGAGATCTAAGCCACGCCAATAAAGACTTTAATCTTCTTACTCACCACAGTAGATTAACACGCAGTAGATGTGTCAGCTCGGTTAAAGAGACACCGTTTAAAATTGATAAAAAATACAAACATCATGACATTTGGCAGCTATTCGGTCATAAAAAAAAAACTTCAAGGTTGTTGTGTTTGTACATGGCCTTACGTGTAAAGAAACTGTCCGTAAATTATAAGAAAATATATCAAAAAGATTGGTTGGCCTCTGAATTTGGGGATGGTCCAGACTTTAATTTTAAAATACCATGATAACTTGTTGTGCTTTTCACCTTTATGAATCTGGTGCTTTTAATTCGATGGATAGTGCAAGATTACTGCTTTCATATCTTTTTTAATAATTCTGTTGGTGAACGGTTAGGGTGGTATAGCTCTAAGGGAGAAGACAAAACAATTACCATAATGGTGGAAACAAACATAAAAACAAATGGACATGCTGAATCAAAGCTCTCTTCTTCCCCATAGAGTACAAACCAAGTCACTGACTTCCAATCATTCTTTCTCCTGTATTCTGCCTCAGATTTGATAAATAATCAAATTGGGATCTTTTATATTTAGGAATAAGTATAATACAGTCCCTCATTCATACTGTAATACGAATAAATTTTATGAAAAATTATCTATAGAAAGAAAATCCTTGAAACATTAATATTTTAAAATCAAAGACAAGCATGTTCAGCATATTCAATGTCTGTCAGACAAAAACATAGAGACACGTTTCTTTTGACTATATATTCTTCTATTAAAAGCTGTAATTTCAGGCTAGATGTGTGAAAAAGAATCAATGCAAATTTTTACAGTTTTTGCTGTTACGCTGAGAAACATTACTTTAGTTGAGACCATCTTTAGAAGAGCTTTAGTTGAACCGCAATACAGTCATTTAAAATACTATTAACAATAACATAAATCTTCAATTGAAAAATCTTTCTTCAAATATTCATTCAATTTTTTTATTTAACAGTTTAGTTGAAAGAACACCAAAATCTACTATAATCTGAAAAATAATTTATTTGCAAAATAAAATAAAAGTTATTTTGCTATTAAAAATGATATGAAAAGTGCACTGCTTTCAGTGCAGTGGCATATTCGGCTGTAAAACAAGACTGATGTGCTATTACAGTTTTTGAGGAAATTGAAATTATTAATTCGTCATAAACAGTTTTGATCCCAGTGTCATACACCGCTATTTTAACCAGTGCCATGTATTATTGCAATAAGTAAAATAAAGTGTTTTATTCTCAATCCAAATAGTTAAACCTCAAACACATTTTACATGTAACATTACAACCATATAAAATTAAATTCTCAAATGTTATTTGCTTTAAATCGAGGACCCAAGAACTTTACCAAAGAATGGCATTAATATTCTTCTACCACTTATTAAAACCATTTTGTCTTCCTCCTTTTTCAGCCACAATATTTCTACAGTCTACTCCATTACACTTCAATATTGTCATCTGGATATAGAGGCATTATTATATTTATTACAGCAATAGAACTATGCATAAACCTTTTGCAATCTCTATAACTAATCAAATCAGTTTGTCTTCATCATCCCCAAAATCTAAAGACAAATATATAGAAAAAGACTCTCTGGCTTTTTCCCCCAAACACAAGCTCCCATTATTGCACAAATATAAAAAGACAGTAACAATAAACAGTATCTCTTTCAAAAACCTTTACAAATTAAGACATTTTAAGGGCTTAATAGACAATATAAATAAAAATGCTGAAAAAGCACTTAAAAAAGAAAAGCATATTTCTCAAACACTCTTGAGAATGCAGTTCAAATGAATGTTTTGAGATTCAATTGATATCGTTTTCATATATGACTTGTTTTTTACCTTTCAACAAAATAAAAACGTGGAAAGAGTCTGTGTTTGTGTTTGACATCAGCTAATACACAGCTGGGGAACATTTAGCAAACCAGCTGAAGTCAATGTGACGTTAAAGTAGACGCTTTAAACTTACGACTATAACATTTTACTGGCACTGAACACATACCTTCTTTGAAAGTACTTTTAAAAACAAGACGGACCCGGTAGAACAGTGTGCGTGAATAAAGAGTACAGAAACAATCCTGTACATCCTGGATGAAAACACAATCCTTCAGTTGAATTACAGCTGAATTAGCCCTTTATAAAACAGACTCCATGTTCTCGCACCACTCATGATCCTCCAGGTTATATATAAACTTAGTCCTGTTAACTTTGTTTTGACTGTCCTTACCCAGACTGTCCAGATTCACGCTGGATGAGAACATTTCAGTGGGCGTAACATATGCCTCAATGTTTTTGATATATTTCTTGTAGTTTCTTCGCAGACAGTACCAGGTGGTCGCGTAGAGGAGGAACGCCACTATCTTGAGGACTATGGCCATGCTGACGTACAGGTGTCGGTAGGTCACGTTGTCGTATAGCAGACAGGCACCTTTTTCCCCACACTCTGTGCTCCAGAAAAGGCATGTGGAGTCGATCCCCACACCAAATATTAAAGGCGGAGGAATGAATCCTGCAAGATGGTTATTGCAGAGTTATTCTGTCGTTCATCTAATATTGAGAGTTACATAACACATGTTGAAGACAAACTAAACCCACTAAATGCATAAAGTTACTGTGGGGCTTTCACTTGCTTTACACTTTGATCTTACGTTTACATTTACCTTTATTATGTTTTTGGCTCTATGTATGTGTCTGTTGTGAAATATCACATATTTGTGAAGGGAAAGTCTCTGTTGTAAGTTGGGATTTAAGTTAAGCAATAAGTGATTTTATTACTATAAATCATGTTAACACATACTTCTGAATGGATATACTTCCTAAATGGTGTCCTGTTAACTGTGTCCTAATAACCTGTTACCTGTCACAGTTCCTCAGGAGTAACACCTATGTTATTTCCTTATTCACTTTAATATTTCATAGTTGAATTTTAATCTAATCATGACAAAATAAAAATTGATGGGAAGGTATAAGACTCGAGATTAAATAATTTGATAAAGCTTCATAACAATAAACATAAACAAAAAAATAATTTAAAAAAATGTTAAAGTTACTGTAATTTATAAAATAACCTAAAAAATAAAAAAAATAATTTTTAAAAGACTTGAAAAATGTTTAAAAAATATTTTAGATCTAAAAATGATTTTTTTTAGTTCACATAGTGCATTTACATGTGTATACTCAATTTCTGCTGTGACAGTTATCAGGTTAAAATTTATGGATTGGTCAGATTTACTTTCATTGTGCTTCACTGTAACCTTGATATTTGCTTATTTTAAAAAACCAAGAAGAGAAAAATGTGGTTTTCAACATTATGCCATAAACGTTGTCAATATACAAGAATATTCCTTTAATTTTCTGAATAATAAAATCTTTAAGATTTGAGAACTCTGATTTTAATTATGACAAACAGCTTTTAATTGACTGATAGAACACAATCGCTTTCTTCGAAGAGATTTAAAAACTTTGATTTTAACAAAGTCTTTAATTGACTGACAGAAAGCTATTATTTCTTAGAAAAGAAGTGATTTAAGAACTTTGATTTTAATTATGACAAACAGCTTTTAAGCGCCGGATAAAAACAATCCAAGTTTTTAGCTCCAGGGAAAAACCAAAGATGTGGTAAATGAACCTCCGCTTGTCCTTTATTCACTGCACTTTGGATTAGCAGTGAAGCAAAGAAATTGAATTTAGTACAAATGATTTCTTAGCCCACTTTCAGTTCCAGTGAGGTAAACAGATTACCCTAGACAATATATTGTGGTGAAAGTATGAAAAATGAAGTGTAGCTTCACTTGTAAATGTGATTGTGTTGTTATAGATCTCTCACCTAACAGCCGGAGCAACAGAAAAAGAACTCCAAGAGCGTAAGACTTCAGCTCAGGTCTCACAGATCTAAGAGAGCAAGACATAAGCCGAGTCAATAAACTGCACATATACACTCGACTAAAACATCCTATAGTGCTATGGTTTATAAACATTTTCCATTAAGCTCTCTATCACTAATGGCACCAAGTGAAGAACTGAACTACTGCCCCCTCAAAGAAAGAAAAATATGTACATTAATTCACGACACTTAAACATACCAAAAACTCAAGAAATATAATTCAGCTACATAAAACATTATAATATCCTAAACAGTCTTCATAACAAACACAAAGTAAACAACAGTATGCATCATTGGGACTTGTTTTGTTGTGGTGACAGCTGTGAGTTACCTGATGAGGATGATGACAGAGGGGGTCTGGGCCATTGCTCCAATCATACTGCAGGCACAGATCACACACAGGAAGGTGAGAAAGGCTTCCTGGCAACCGGGCCGTGGACATTTGCCAGGCACAGCTGTGGCGAAGTCACTGTATCCAGAGACGCACGCACAACCCGTCATGTTCTATAAATATGAAAGCAAACAATACATATTGACATTTACCACACGGCCAGCAAATAAATGCAATTCGATATTTTGACAACATATGGTTTACTTGACTGTTCTATTTTTCTATTAAGAGGCCTATTTTTAATATTTGTAATATGATATTAGATTACATATTATAATAATACATATTAATATAATTATATATTTATTATTGAATACAAATATAGTAAAGTCACAGTCTGTTTTACAAATTCACCCATGACCCCTGGCCATTAAATCTACCTGGTATATTCATGTTGGGACCCTGTGTTCAATTAAAACAACGCTTGTGTGACTGTCGTCTTGGATTCATTGGACACTACTCCAGCCTGAACCATTTGCTTTGTATGATAATGAGTGCAGGAGCCCATATTGTGGTACCCATTAAGATGCCTGGCAGACAGAACGCCGCGTCCTTTCCAACATACTGTATGTCTGGTGTGTGTTGTGGGCTTCATTCTAATGACCCACGCTGGACACGAGCCGTCCAGGAAATAGGAGGAGGGCGAGAGAGCGCAACGGACGCCGAATAAGAAAGAGATAAAGAAAGAAACAGAGGGAGACAAACAAACACTGGCGGGTAAATGAGATGTCTAATGACCTGCGAGAGAGGAGGTGGCAGTCCAGTGCTGATGGATCTGGTGCAGCCGGCGAAACAGGAGGACAAGTAGGTCACACCGTTGGAGCCACACACGGGGCTAACAGATGAAGTGTAGCAGTTACAATGACTCATGCAGGGGGCTTCCGGCCTCTGGCCTACTTGCAGTGTCCTATATTCACAAACACATTTACCTGTTTGAATCCGAGTTGGTTTGTAGTATACATTTGAAGTATTTTGTGTCTAAGCTACGACTGAACACACTTCGGCATTCACACTCCTGATTGGTTGGCAGCTTATATCTGTGGATTTCTATGAAAGAATTATGAATGATCTGAAATATGTAATAAACAATGGAACAGGCAGAATGTTGAACTTTCTGCAACACAAAAAGTTTATTTTAACAGAAATCTTTTAGTGATGTTGCATTTACCTGCTAGAAAATCCAGCTTAAAGAGGTAGTTTACCCGTCTTTTCCATCATTTATCATTTTAAACCTGTATGACTTTCTTTCTTCTGCAGAACACAAAAGATGTTGGTAGTAACTCTGACTCGAAACAATCAAGACATTTCTCAAAATATCTTCTTTTGTGTTCCACAGAAGAAAAATAGTCTAAGTTTTTGAACAACGTAAGGGTCAAAAAATGATGACCAAAATTTATTTTGGTGAACTATTTCTTTTAAGCTGGTAGCTCTTTTTGGAAACATTGCTGCTTATTAATCAGCAGCTTGGTCCAGCTAGAAACCAGCTGCCATCTTCCAAAAGCTAGCAGACAGATTGTCCAGCAGAATTTCTATTTCTACCCTTCTTTGAAAAACGTGGTATATCTACCACCTCATACATACTTAAAAAATGTATGTTTCAAGATATGGACATGTCCTGCTCTAGCCTCACTGCAAAGACTAAATAAATGTCAGAAAAACAACAAGGCTGCAAGAAGAAAACAGCAGCTAAGCCCTCCGTACTCGTTGCCATAGGCGACGGTCACCCCAGCGACAGGTCCTGTGTCACAGCCCAGGAAGAGAAAGGACACGTAACAGGCAGTGGAGATGAGATTGACCAGCATGGCCATACAAATAGCGCTTAGAGCAGTCAGGTTCAGCTTCTTCACCAGCAATCCTCCCAAAAATATTCCCAGACAGGCGCATGGGATCGCTGTCATCCCTGTGTAAAGACAGAACATTGGTACACTAAAATGTAAAATGAGAAACAATATAACAATGTTTGTATATTTCAGAGCGATTTGCAAGTTGTTGTGGTTAAATTTATAAATGACCTAGTTCAGCCATGAAACTCTGCTGAGGCAGACAGATAGTTACTAGTCTTGTGTTCCACCAGCCAATCAGCATGTGACTCAAACTAATTGGATTTTCAGGTCATTTATATCCAGATCATGCTTCTTCTACCTCTACATTTGAAACGTCACGCTGTAAGAGCTCTAACAATCACCCGCCTCCAGCTCCACATGTCTAAATGTTTATGTGTGTATTAGCAGTAGCAAGTCCTGATACTTGCTCTGCAGTGTAAGCAGATCTCGTTCCACCAAGAAAAAAATGATTTATGTGTTCATGACTGAAATGTAAATGTTAGCATTTTAATTTATGCCCAGTATCATTTTATGCTTGGCGTGCGTCAAATAACTTTTTGTAAGTTCATTTAAAAGTCTGAGACCCCAATAAAGATATATATAATTTGAAAGTAAATAAAATTTTAAAAACAACAGATTCTAGTTTTTTAGTTCCCTATTCCAACAAGTTTTTAAACATATGCCTTGTTAACCCATGTGTACAAAAGGTAAGATTTTCTTGCCTGAATTAAAGCACACAACTTTGAACAATTTCTAACCATGCTGGGGAAAAGCACAAGTGCATCATTAAAGCAAAAGGGGGCATACCAAATACTAAGAAAATTTCCTTTGCCACTCAGTTTGCTACGCTGATGTTATAATTTTTAAAAATGGCTAAATTGAAGCTTTTTTTCACTAGTGGTCTTAGACTTTTGTACCTCACTGTATATAATCGTGTACGTGAGTTGCATATGTGTGCAATACACACCCAACAGCTGATTAGCAGAGGTGGTGGTGAGGTTAAACTGCTGCTCCAGATATTTGCCAAGGAAAGCAGCAAAGCCAGCAACGACCGCAATCTCCATACAGGCAGCTAACACAATGCATGTGAACACTGGGTTTGACAGCAGGTGCTTAGTCACCTTGGGAATAACTGGAATAAAAAAATGGAAAAGCCAGAAATGAGAAACAGAAAACACAGGCCAACGTAGCTTATAGCTTTCCATAAATGTTAAGACTGGTGGATGTTAAATGCCAAAACAGAAGACATATCATGTATTTAGTAGTCTTTCACTTCTGATTTCCTGTTTCTAAATTGCCGTAGAGCTGCAGTTACATCCTGGGAAGCCATCACTTTGATTGATATGTTTGACGGCTATGTCTGAAACATCACGACAGAGACTGCATTCATACCAGATGGCAAAACTTTGCAAAATGCATCACCCGTGTTTAACAAAACAGCTGCCTACGCTTCTGCAGTCCGACTTCTCGAATTTACGTTTTGCAGAGCCACTGTGGCATCTGTTTTGCAAGGTCTCTAGTAAACCGCTAGGTGATATGCAATCAGATGTCACATTGATGGCTGCTGTTTCACAAAATGTGAGCCTTACAATGCAAAATGGATTTTTAAGCATAGTAAACGTGTCAACATAAAACAGAAACGGACCCTATTACTCTTTTAGCACACATCCCTAGTCTTATTATGCATGTTATTTCAAAGACAAACATCTAATCTATTATCAAAATGTAAAAACATGCTCCATCAAAACTTTTCGTTTTATCTGACATCACAAATCAGCTTCCTACTTTTCGTCACCTCCTATCATACCACCTGGATCCATGTTAGTATGTAAATCTTCCTACTTTACATCCCATGTCACTTGGAAGTAAAATACTGTAAGTTGCAAACTGCCTTCCTCGATAAAAGCTAGAAGTACTTCACAAGCTGAATGCATAATTAAATTAGTTAAAGTATTTAATAAACATGCAAGAGCAAATATTAAAACCCGAGAGATGTGTAGAACTCCTGCTATATCAATTCTGCAGAAACCATATGGGCTTATAAGTAAGAGTTAACTTTAATTGTCTAATTGGTCTCCTGAGTGAAACATTAAGTAGTTAAGCATGTGTTAAGAGGAGCATGTCTGGTACAGTTCAAGAACAACAAGCACATTTATTGCAGACAGTTATTATGGCTGATTAATCAGGAAAACACAAGGGTTATACCCATAAGTTGTCTGCGGTTGGCATTTAAATACAAGTGCAACCTTACACTATAAGAGTCAGGTGCATGAAGCTTTTAGATTCACTAAGAGAGACACTTAGCAGTTGTGTAACTGTGTATGGTAATTGTAAATGTCTCTGAGACCTCTGATCTGCTGGCAGCAAGACAGGCTGCTGTTGTTGGGTGGGTAGTTCTGCACGACCCCATTGCTGGGCTTGGATTTCTCAAAATCCTGGGATAAGGAGGATGGCAGCATGGCCTGTTCATTCTCAGCTCCTCCCTCCACCTCCTTGCCTGGCAGCGACTGGGGGAACCCGAACATGAAGAGGGCGGAGAAGAAAAGTAAGGCACCGCAGAGGAGGAATCCGCCCCACCATGCGCCGATCCAGCGGGGGTCATCGGGAGTGATGTTCAGCTTAGCTGAGGAAAGTCACATGGGCACACACAAAATGATAAATTCATATTTAGTCTAAATCAAATAACATTATTGCATTAAAACGTGTCAGCTAAATAAATAAATGTAAAAAGGCAAATAAATATGATATACACAATTTATAAAAATGTATTGGGGTGTAAAATAAATATTTATATGATCAATTGTGGTCTTTAGTAGTTTTTTTCTTGAATAACTTATTGAAAGTGAATATCTGCAGAAATAAGAAATAAACAATTAAAAACAAACTGTATTTAAAAGCAAGCTTTTGTGGCTGTTCTCTTTTTCTGTAAAATGAGCGCTCGCACTTGAATATAAAACTCACTTGTATCGATGAACAAAGCATCCACGTAATAGTTGGTACAGACAGAACCCAAGATAAAACCACAAGCAGGTCCAAATACCAGCGTGGAAAAGAGTATACCTGAAATACAAGAATAAAACAAATCAGAAATATTATTTCGGTGGCACAATAGATAAATATCAATCATTTAGTTTTATTTTTTCAGCCACAAGGTGGCAGACTCGACCCAAGGCCTACATTATGGAAGACAATAAAGCCCTTTGCCTCCATTTCAGAAATACAGGAATTACTGTATAAGAAATTGTACAGTGATATGCAGCGGTTAAATCTTTTTATTGCCAACATCCAAGTCTTTAAAATATGCTTGTATATAAAAAATTCATGTATTCTTTATATCACAAATATAACATTATAAGGAAGAGCATCTACACACGTCCAAATTAGAAACCAAAACTGCCTAATTGAATGTTTTAAGTCTAGTGCAAAGAATGAAAACTACATTCCATAGTAATTCACTAGTCCTTAAGAGCAAACGTCTGCATACAAAAAAAAAAATCCCCACACGGATTTGCTTTAGACCGGAATGGAGTGGCAGAGCTAAGAGAAGACAATGCTGTGCTGGCACCTACTGTAATAGTAGCGGCAGACATCTGGGGCACAAATTCCTATTAATATGCTGTCAAAATGTGTGACAGCGACCCAGCAAAAGCCCTGTGGGTCACATGCTTCTGAGATTATCAAGCCTTTATCCAGACACTCTCATCAGCTTTGCCTGTCCCCAGCCGCTCTCTTATTAAAACACATGCAATATTGTTTCATTAAGCAGTGTGTGTTTGTGTTATCGCAAAGACTGAACAACCACACCATAATGATTGAATGACAGCAGAATGATTAGAGGCTCCTAAAAACTGTGTCAAACGCAGCAATCAAGTGTGTTACGGATGAGCAAGACCAGAGTATGACAAGAGATCAGTCACAAAACGCAAATTCACTTGTAATTTATGAAAACTCACAGTCAATGTGTTGGTGAAAGACACAACTAATTAAATATTAAGACAATGACAGAATGCTTGAAAATCACAAACTGGCAAAAATCACAGACTGTTACTGTGAGTTCTGATGGATGTGAGAATGTGTTAATCTTGCGTCAGATTGTCTGGTGGGTTCAATGCAGATATTTCAATGCACCAAAAGCTACACAAAATGTTATTGATACTGTACTACTCTAGTTATTGTTTTTGTGAAATAATGAAAAACAAGTTAAAGCATACATTTGATTAATGGGACTTTGTTTTAACACATACATCAGTGTAAATCATAATAAAAATATCATAATATTGATCACTTTTTTGTAGTGCCAAGACAAAATACGGGTCTGAATGTCTTTAACTAGAAACCTGTGTAAACATCAAATATATAGGAAGATGTATCCTCACACCCAAAGCGGTGTACCACATCACTATTACACATGCATTGATTGCTATAGTGATGTTCATGTTAACACAAAACTGCAATGACACACAAAGGTTTCACAATTTAAAAAGTGTGCACGTGCCTGATATCAAGACATTTATCAGCATCTCCAAAGACAAACCTTAAAGACTCGATCTCACATTCGCATGCGATGTGTTATATTTTAACACATTTTTGGTGTTATGCTGTTTAACACATAATGTGTCATTTTGTGTTAAATACATAAAAGGGACAACACATGTTGAGTTGAAAGTAACACAAGTTGAGTTAAAAGTAACACAAAATGTGTTGTTTTTAAATTAACACAAAGATGTGTCTAGTTAGGGACAACACATCTGTGTGTTGTGTTATTTTAACACATCTGTTTTTAGAGTGTATGTTTATTTCAGCATCAGATGGAAGGAGCTGATGATGTTTAACAGTCCTCACATCACAGCCGTCCTGACTGATGCCTAAACCACTTACAGAGGCACAACAGATGCGGCTCCTCCTCATCCTCCAGCAACCAATTAATGAGCATGTCTGGAAAAACTGAGTCACTTTCAGCAGGTTCTAAATTACAATGCCTCACATCAAAGTGGGAGTTTGTGTGCGTGTATCTTCACAGCAGAGGTCTGTTTCCGGCCACCTAAGGGGGTGTACTCGCATGTACACACGTACACAATCCAAACCACAAACCACCTCAACCACAAGGTCCGTTCTCAATTTGAAGAACATCTTGATGTTTCCCATGAACAGAATAGGAACAGGTTGTTGTGAAAGTTTCCCTCAGCTTCAGTAAAAAGTACAGCTCACCGGTAACTACTAACAATCAGGACGCGAGTAAGCGAGCGATTGAGTACCCAGAAGTAGAGCAATGAGGATCATAAAAACAATAACTGTGTGACTTGCCTATTTTATAATTACACACAAAATCTGTTTACAGAGGAACAGCTGGAGTGGTTAACATATTCCTCTCTGTCCTGAAACGTCTAAATTACCAATCCCTCAAGATGTGTAAATTCATGAAGGCAAGAAAGCTGTTAGCTTAAGTGTGCAGGTTTCTCTGTGATTAGTGTATTTCCAAAATGGTGGGTGCAGAAACGCCAGTAAACACGGTATGGCACTGGCTTCATAAAAACCAGTTTCCATCCCAGCACTGGTGCTTCCCATAGAAAGTGTGTTGAGTGTGTGTTGCCTAAGAGATTGTGTGTTTGTGTTTGCGTCTATGTATGCAGACTGCTCATAGCAACGCTTCAACACCGACTCCCCTCACAGGAAACCTCAAAAAGGCAGCAGAGATCTTGCAATTGCCTTACAGTTGGAACCAACCACAATGTGAGAAGAAAACTTTCCATCAGTAATTTCCAAGACTATGGTTTCTCGTCTCTGTGACCTTTTCTATACAGATAACAGCTAAAGTTTGTGTGATTTACAAGTGCGACAAAAATCACTTTCAACAGAAGCGATTTTGGCTCAATGGCTCACGGTCTCTCCTGCTGTATGTTACACCTCATTAGCTGCTTGCAATGAAGGATTACAAGTGACTTGCAAAAGTCAATTGCTTTCGAGTTTCGTTGCCAAAAAAACATAAAATGAACTTTTCAGACCATGGCTCAAACTTACCATATTTAAATTACACTGAAACTGTAGACCGTTTCAATGTATTGTGCACATCACACATCAAAGAAATGTAACCTTCTGCTTTTGCTCTTCCACTATATTTATCAGATAGTCTGATGACATACAGGGTATTTTAAATGTTACTGTAAATGTATTTTCAATTCTCCATCTCTGCTTTCTCTCCCAATCTGTGTCTGTCCATCTTATCATTCTCACGGGAAAAAGTAACATATACAGAGTTAATGTAAACCTGCCTACAAATACAAAACTAGGCCTGTAGTCACTGGAGAAATGGGCTACATCCTACATCTTCTTCTCCAATTATCAGTGTGCTGGTGCTTAAGTCAGATTTACAGCACAGCACAAAACCTGTGGCTAGCATTAACTTTACAACTTAAATCTTCATTAAAACAAAGAGCAGGTATTAAAAGAGCATCAGGTAAGGTCTATGATTCACTTAAATACTTTTGAAATTGGTCTGTAAATCTCGTTTGGGAAAAACTGACTCATTCATGGCCTATTCTACTGACACATTTTCATTTGAATAAATTCAATGGTATAATTCTGCAGCCTATAGTTTTGCCTAAAGGACTATAAATTGCTTTTAACATAACACATACATTACACATGTACACATACTGTATGATCTGTGAACTCTAATTCCACAATCCTTGTGACTACAATTTAACCCTACAACCTTGGGTTAAAAGTGATGCTAACAACAACAAAATTACAAGTGTGAAATCTTGATATACCATGCTGAAATAGGCAAGGCCCTAAATCAAAAGAGTGTGAAAATCTTTAAAACATTTGTGTTATTTCCAAAAGACTGGAGAGAAAGACAAATACACATCGTTACACACCCAAACATATTCAAGAAGTGCTATTAAGATAAGATAAAATAAAACACGCCTAAAGAGATCCAAAAGTTATGGATTGCAGCTTTTACTGCATTTTGACACGCTTGTCATAACCTGCTGCAACAGACCAACCATAATCCTGAGCGGGCTTACAAAGCAACTCCACCTGCATACTGGACATAATTCCATCTGAGCTTACATAATATAAACGCACACCACATCTCCACAACATCACAATCATGCATGGGCAAGCATGAACTCACAAAGACAAAAGAAGTCATTTCAAAGATCTGCTTGTGTGGTAAAACACTTTCAGTTAACAAATAATCGTTTACATATGGGCATGTAGCTCCATGCCCTGTGTATCACAAATCGGAGTTCGGATTTGAACATTAGTGTACATTTTGCGCCTTGATTCAACTCAAATAAGTCAAGTTAGTGAAGAAAGGGGCACAAGAGAGAGATTGCAGGATGTTGTTGGACTTTCTAGTATGTTCTGCGTGCCCTTTAGAGCTCACTGACAGACTGACAGAGAAAAACATTCACATTGACACTGCGGCGATGGCACTAGACATCCTGGCAGAGGAGAAACGCAAGAATTACGCAAACATTAAGCCAGATCAGAGATTTATTCATGTTGTCAGTCCACATTCAACATGAACGCTTTGTTTTTGCAGACGTCTCAAACCATAAACACAGACGAGTAGATTTCTCCTCCACAGAGGTCATGTTTTGGAATGCTTAGAATGCAAAAGTGCAACACTTTGATTTTCAGCCTGTCGATTTAACAAAGGTGGTCTGGAAAAAAACTGATATTTCATAGATTTACATATCGAGGAATCTTGAGGCATTATTATAGCTTGTGGCTGATGAAATGTCAGTTGTTGAACAACGAGAAAAATGTGAATCTCTGAACAGCGGGGCAGAAGATGCCAACTGTAAGAAATGTCTCGTGTCGAACGGTTTCAAAGACAAGCAGCGGGATACAGGCAGATGGCCAACGCATCCGACAAATTTTATATGATCTTTTCACCAAAGACCAACATTATTTCTTTTAAGATATGCTGATGGAGTACAAACACTGAAAATCTACATACAGTCTCCATCTTTTGTCTCATTAAATAATAATTTATTATCATTATTTTTTTCCCAATTCTTTGTTTACTATTAAGTTTCATTACATGAACACTCAGGAAATTCTTCAGAAAAATACACAATAGTTTGTTGTTGACTAGATGTGACTAGAATGATTTAAGTAGATTAAAAGGGTGTAGCAACTGCTTTGTTGTTTCAAGCATGTTTTCCAGTCATGTAAGATTAGTTTATTATGCTTTGATAATGTAAACTCCTAGCTAAAGAAATGTATCTGTCACTATCTTTTTTCTTTGCTGTTTAAACACATAAAACTGTCTGTCACTCATAGACTAATGTTACAAGCCACTGACCAGAGAGGCTGTCAGGTTGAATTTAAGCCAGGGCGTTGATGCTGGGGTTTGACAAAAGTAAAGGTTGAAACTTTAAAAGTATTATTTACATTTACATTTAGGCATTTAGCTGACGCTTTTATCCAAAGCGACTTACAATAGTAGGAAACTATGTGTTCCTAGTATTATCTAGCATATACAATAAAATCTATATGTTTTGTAATAGAGTCCCTTTCACATTAGAAGTTAAATTTCAGCACCCGAAGCACACTTAGAGTTTAAAGGTAAAACAAATGGAAAGAGTTGTTGTCCTTACGGCACATTACACGCAGGCGTAGGAACATTCAGAGGCCAGAAGTCTTTGCTCTCTGTAATTTAAAACTGTTTGGTTTTCCCAGCACATGAGGAATGTTCTCAAGAACTCGATTCTGTCCGTCATCTGGCACTTAAAGCAAAAAGGTGCTAAAGCATATGCATCTCTCCAGCTTTTAGAGGTTATGTAATTCACAACTTGCTTGACACACACATTCTGGTTTTCATTGGTAAATGGATTTCTATTTATGACAGCCCAGGCTGTTTGATACTCAAAGATTTATGAGTCAGTCATCTATAAATAAAAAAACGGATGCTCAGTGATGATAATTGTAAATCTGATCATATCTTAATGTAACTGTAATTTGTCGTCTAAATTATTCAGCGAGTTCATAAAAAGGATTTGGAACACACTGTGTCATTATTACTCTGTTCAGATGAAGTGAAGCAGTATAGTGCCTGTCAGCACTGACATGACTCACTGTTATGAAGGTGACAGCGAGGGACAAAAACCTATGTTATCATTTCAAACTAAAGAGAAAGAAATACACTTCAGGGGAATCCGAGGTTATGGTCCATCAGACACATTTAAGTCACAATAGAGTTAGGGAGGAGTCACTAAACATCATGGACAGACCGGCTCTAAAGTTCATTTCAAAGGTATCTGTATGTTCCTGTGTCCTTCTGTGTTATTTCCAAAAGACTGGAGAGAAAGACAAATACACACATCGTTACACACCCAAACATATTCAAGAAGTGCTATTAAGATAAGACGAAATAAAACACGTTTATCGACTGCCTTCAGAGAATATCTCACAGGGGCATCTACAGTATCATAAAACCTGTAACAATCAATTTAAGATAACAAATCGTTGTAACTTTACTGTCTTGTTATGAATGTTCCAGAGAAGACAAACACAGTAAATATGGCAATAACTGTTAAATATAGAACATAAGATATAAGATCAGAAGTTTTGATAAGAAAACCAAACATAAGGTTGGATGAATAAAAAAATCTCTTAATCTACAGTACTGTGCAAAAGTTTTAGATGATTTTCAGCATTTTCCTTTTAAAAAACTATAAAAATCTCAAATGCAAGGCAGTATTAAGCACTAGAGCGAGCATTCGTGTGGGTTATCAGAGATCACATGTTAATTAACTTCCTTTCATTAAACCGACAGTTTTGTTGAAGTGCACTCCACCATAGTGACCTAAATAACTGAGCTAAAGCAGAAACCCATAAACTCATAGCGGTAAATGCTATTACAGGAAGATCACCCCAGCACCTACCAAACTTCAGGCCAAGTGACTATCGCTAACAAAGCCTGTTTGCTGAGCCAATTATGGGGCATAAACACTTGAAGAACGAACACTCCAAGAATCCTCCTGCAGTCTAAATCCTACAAGACCCAAAGTGGAAATATTTACCAAAAACTGCAGAGTTCAGAAATCACATATGATATAAACCCCATGTAAGGTTATGACCTGAAACAGCATTTATGGCTCTTTAATGCACTTCTGTGTCGAGTACTTTAGCCTGAAACCCTAACAAATATCATCCAGGCTATATTCGCAGTTGGCAATAAAGACTGCAGTCTAATAGTAACAGCAATTATACTTGAGGAAGGGGGTCTTATAAAAACGACACGTGTGGTTAGAGCCACAAATGCTTCGCAAAAGTCTCCAAATGCTTCTTTTATTACACTTTTTAGCCTTCATGGAAGAATTTTCAGAATGCAAATATTAGCAGGAAACATTTGAACAACATACAACCAAATGCAATTATACAGAGAAGATTGATCATCTACCAGAGAAACATTATTAAAACACAGTTTGTTGCATTTTAAAATAGTTTTTAGCTTTAACAGTATAAACTTTTAAGTGGTGCAAAGAACAACAAGAAATTACTAAAGCTCATATTAGATATCTAGGAACTTTTTCTATATACCAAATCTGCAACAAAGTAAATGTACTAAAATACGCAATATACTTCCCAGTAAACTTCTGCATTCACAGAAATAAGATAAGCCAGTCTTCCTCTGAAGACCGATAGAAATCTGCACCTGAATGCCTGTGTGCAGTTTCTTTCACTCACTTCAAAGATTCCTAAAATACCCTGAGGAGGTGAAAACCAGCAAATTGTAGGCTCACATGTTCCCACACAAACAGATGTCCCATCACGCCACAGTGTGATTAAATAAAACATGCTTTTGTGAAGGAAATGTTTTGTGTAATGAATTCAAAAATTCACAGAATGATGAAATGGCCATAGTTTTATATTGTTCAAGCTCTGCTTAAAATATCTACAATACCTAGAAAAGCTACTAAATACAATAAATACATTACAACGAAGCTTGGGCAAAAAATGTATTCCATCAAAACCCTTGTCAATCTGCTAAAGCTAAGCTTTTAAAACCAGACAAGTTGTCTAGTAGTGGCAGACAAGTTTAATCCGATGATTGTTAAGCATTCATTTTTGCAGAACTATGTTTTGTTAATAAAACTCTTCCTAGTCTTCAATCAGTAGGAGAAGACAATGAAAGATGATCATTACTTTCTCAGCATCTTCTGCATCATTGCATTGTTCTTGCGCAGTTCAGAAAGCAGTTGGTTGTATTATAATAGCCTGTGGCATTACATCACTGCAAAGACTCTCTTAACACAATTAAATAGCAAAAACAAAGCTGGCATGTTTGTAAACAGATCTGCCATGTTTGCCTGACTACTTAAATGGCGCCACAAGGTCAAAGAGAGAGAGAGAGAGAATAATAACGAGCGATGGAAATACAGAAAAATGCAATGACAGAGACAGAAACCCAGTAGCTATCGCTCGCCTAACCAGCCTGATGTACTTTGGCTGCTGTGTCAGATGTTTCCCTTGGGCCAGAGCCCAGTAACACAAAAAGCCCTCAGAACAGATAAGCGGGCACCAGTCATGAAGAAACAGCGAGCCAGAACTCTCCACGGGCCTATTGGTTTGGAGAACCAGCTGCAATGGAGGAGGGGGCCGCCGTATTGACTACAGCTGCTCGGCTCTTCTTCAGCAGGTGCCACGGCCTAATTATCAGCTCGACGGCGCCAACAGCGGGTCTCCTGTTACTCTCGAGCTGCATTCAGAGAGGAAGCAGACCACAGCGTGAATGTGTCCCTTACAGCAAAGCATGCCCACTATTCGTAATTAGGCGATAATTGTGCCGCATCCGGAAAAGAAGAGGCAAACAGACAAGATGTGGCAAGTATGAGCTCTAGCGTGGACATGAACTTCCTGACTGTTGGTGTGATCTGAGGCTAGAATAAACATGTAATGTAATAGGAGCAATTTAAGCTCTGATCAGTTGGTATCATTATTCGCTTTGTTCAAAGACAGTGGATTAACATCAGGCTGTGATTTGAAACCTGAGCTTTCAATGAGTACCATTCTGTTTATTTTACTACTAACAATGCTCGTGTTTCTCTGCAATACACAGTGGGGGGTAGAGAAAAATACAGGTTGTTTCCTTATTATTACTGATATGAAAAATACCGCAAAACATTTCCTTTTTGATCCACACCTATCTAACCATCTACATCAGCGCTAACCCAAAATAAAAGGCATCTCAGTCTGATAGCAGCACATTCAGACATCACTGTTGTATTTTATGATGCCACCCCTTTAGCCTACTTACCACAAGTGCTAAAAAAAGAAAAAAAATCCGCTTTGTAATCAGCAGAGACAGACCCAGATTTCAGCAGTGACGGGTTATCAAGGTCACAGGGATTGGTGAATGAGTGGAAGATGATGTGACTTGAGGACCGTCGGGCTCAGCTCGGAAAATTGTTAAGGCAACATACAGGCAGACAACCAGGTATTAGATATTTGGGATTTGGAGCTTTATAGGCTCATGATATTGAAAGCTGTCCTGCTTAAAACATGAAAAGTTTGGGGCTCTGCAAAATGCAATGTCTTTATGATGAACCATCTGGGACAATGGAACTTGAAGTCAATAGCTGCTACACGAGCAAAGGACGTCATAAAGTAATGGTAAAGAATACGCAGTGCATGACTCAAAGACTTTTTCAATAAATAATAAATCATAAATACTTTCTTCTATCCAAGATGAAATGAACAGTTCACCAAACAAATCTATATAAAAACCTGTATATGATATTTCTCTGTGGCACACAAAAAAGACATTTTGAGAAATGTCCATACACTAGAAGTCAATGAGGGACCATGTTGTTTGACAAGCATCAAAATATCTTCATTTGTGTTCTGAAGAAAGAAAGTCATACAGGTTTGGAACAAAATGAGGGTGAAAAAATGATGGAAGAATGATGGAAAACAAATGTAGATTTTGCAGATACTGTCGTTTGTAAGGGAAAGTAGTTTCTATTACTTGGGATTTGTTTAGTCTGACCGGTGAGCAGGATTGGCCAATGGTAGGATTAAGTAAATAAGTGACGGCAGTTATCAAACGATGTACTCAACTTCATTTAAATACACTCTTAATGCTAATCATTATAAAGTCTGTCTTTATTCCACTGAAATGAATCGCACTACGTTCAAAGGCAATGACGTCTCTCATGCTCCTGTATTGCGTTTCCATCAACATAATCATCTTACTTCTACTTTCTGCCCACGTGATTAGCTTCTCTTTTTAAGTACTGTAGCACACATGCCACATTCACAAGTAGTTCATTTTTGTCCTGAATCTGATAACTGGCAAGTGCTATCTATATCTGCAACCAAAAAATAAAAATAAGATAAAGAACTTGAGAAATGACAAGATGGTTGGTTATATTTATCTAACAAAATAATGACAATAGACAGAATAGAGAATAGAGAGAACAGAGTCTTGTTTCACCCCTGCAGAGCAGAGATGACAACTTGTTCTCAAATTAAACAAACAGGAGTTGATTTTGGCACAGAGCTTATCGAGGAGATGGTAAACCCATTTAGAATCTAATCCTTCAAGATGACATTACATGTGCAGAGTTTAAGTAGCTTATGAGCACGTCTGGCTGCCGGCAGGGGGTGAAGTCAAACATTTCAACAGCAATGATGATGTTTCTATCGAGAATGCTTCTGAGATTCTTAGTGTCTTCAGATAAACCACATCACCTGACATGTGAAATCATAAAATGCATAAGTGACAAAATTCAATCTGTGTTTGATAGCTCTGCTAATTATTAACATGAGTATATTTGAAGAGAAGCATAGATCCTTATGAAGCACTTTTAAAGATTTACAGTTGGTAAGGGTGTGAAGATGAAAAATGCCAATAGGGTAAAGTTTCTGTCATAGCCACAAATAATGACTGATAAAAGCTAGACGTGTTGTTAAAGGGAGGGACATTCTCATTACACAGAATGTGTGTAGTGCACGATGAGTCAAAGGTTCATTTGATGTCCTCAGAGCTAAAACACATGAAGCTAAAAAAAGTTATATATTATCTTTAGATAAAATTAAGATTTAGTAAAGTGATGATTATTTTAATGATGTTAAAATAACACAACAAAAATAACACAACAAATTGACACAGACACTAAATGTTCTCATTGTGAATAGCAGGGATTGCAGTCTCTGTTTTTAGAAGTGGGCACTGTTCTGCATCTAAACCTAATTTGTTTCTTCTGCCTCCATCAGCCACTTATCTGTCATTTCTTCTTTAGTTTGGGTAGTGTGACGAGCAGGTCTGGGTTAAGACTTCCCGGAACCGCCTCGTCTGACTCAAGACAAACAAACCTTTCTTTACAAAGTTTGCCAATGGTGTAGTTACAGCCTGTGCTGTTTTATTCAGCTTATTTTTTATTATTGTCTTACTTGCACCATCATGTTTTGTCTTTTACCTTAGTGTGACTTTTTTTTTTAATCGTAAAAGTCTAATTCATAGCTTGCATTTTTCTTTTATTGATTTTATCAGTTACTACTGTAGCCAGCTTGTATTCAAACATGACAAGGCTAATGTGTTTAAATAGCTTTCTCTGCAGCTGCTGTCCACTCATTGTCTTTAGGCTACATGAATTCAATCATCTAAGTCAACTTACTGAGATCATGTTACTGACACTGTAAAGAGCTTGTAAAGCATGGAGAGCCAGTTCGGTGGGGTTGAAGCAGTCCGAAGTGTCATGGCAATAACCTGTTCGCTTCATCTACGTGCTGTGTATTTTTGAAGTCAAGGCCCTGTGGGAAGACCCAAAATTAGAAATGGTCTGCTAAAGGTCATAGAAGCTGTGGGAACAGTGTCTCTTTAGAGTCCTGGATCCCGATTGTATTTGTTTGTTTTAGCTTGAAACAAACGACACAAAACAAAAACAAGAAAATCAAATAAATGATTTGTTCTGGTGAGTGTGTTAAATGTAGTCACCAACTGTCTGCCACTGGTTGGCCAAAGAGATTACATTACAATACCAGTGTTGTTGTGTTGGGCTGTTCAGGATCCTTTTACTTTTTTCTGTATATTACGCTACAATAAGGGTGGGTGTTGTGTTATCCCAAAAACTTTTTTTTGCTGTATGAGTAATTTTATTTTGTTATTGCAAAAATATAGTTACTATAGATATATATTAAAACCCAAACTATGTCCACACCACAGATGTCATACATCTTTTATTAATATCTAACCCTCCTGCTCGGGATTCATTTGTGGGTACTCCTAATCTGTTTCTTCATCACACTCTCTCATGTGCATCATCTCACTCGGCCTAACATGCACCAGAGCTGTATGCGAGTTAGCCACACCCACTTATTTACATACACTGAACAGAAAAATCTGTTGTGGTTGACATTTAATCCTGTCGCAATGGTTTATACCATTGTACTGCCCAGTCCTAAATGGGAGAAAGGTCAGAAAAATGACACGCATCTGCACACATAACCATTACAAGATTTTCTTTCAGCAATTCAGCCAAACAATTTGACGCATAGTCGAAAGTATTCAAAACACACAAAGTGTTGGATGTGACCTTTGACCTACTAGCCCTACAAAAGGTTCCACCATATCTCCTGTTTCACAAACATCTCTTCATGTAAGAAGAGAACCAGAGAACCTACTAATGATCAAACAGCTGAAATCTGTGTTTGCTATTGAAAAAGCCCTGGCACAGCGTAGAGATTTGTGGGAGTCTTACTGTAAGGAAGCAGGAAAAGCCAGACTCACCCTGTGGGAGTTGTTTTTCATAGGGCTGCGTGGTATTCATGTGCTGTCGGGCCCGTTCAGACCCACCTCACGGCTGGCCGGCTGGCTGGCATTCCAGTCTCATTCTGTAATTACGTCTCCACTCCTACAGAGATCCTGCTCTAAAAGGTCTCATTTCAACTCATGTAATAGTCTCATATTAACAAGCCAGATGCGTGTTAAACATGCACTTTTTTATTCTTAAAACCTGTATTTAAATAGTATGGCAGTCAAACGTTTGTTATCTTTTTGTATATGCAAAGTTAATCATATAAATTATGTATATACAAACTGTCCCTAATGAAGAGTAAAATAAGACAACTGCCTTCATACAAAATTGTTGCAAGTCTTGTTGATCAAAGCAATCTGCCTCACATTTTAGTGTGTAATACTCTCATCTGTTGCTATGACCAACAGGTGGTAATGATCTAATTCAACATTAGCATATTTCTCTAAAAGGCTCTGAGTGAATTAAGCCTTCACTTAAAGTTCTTATCAGATTGAAGCAGCAACACTTACTCAAACCAAGAGCTTGCTGGGTGAGACTAGAGATAGCAAATTTCTATAAAGATGTTTAGCTCATCATTCATGCAGGTTTTTTTCTTTGCTGCTTTCTTTAGAAGTATTTTACTTTAAATCACTTAATCTAATGATAAACCATTTTAAAAAGATCCCTCATCTTGTCACAAAGGAAGACTGTTCACAATGAATGCATATGAGTGCAATGAGATGCACAGGCCAGAATGCAACAGATAAGATTCAGGATAATGATGACGGGGCAATAAAATGCACAAGATGTGGTCCATTCAGGTCATTAAAAGGTAAAGGATTACACGTGCTATTAATATTCCTGTATGACTAGAAACACGGCGGCATTACATTTATTAAAGGTATTCTGGTTAGTCACTCATTTGTTCAAAGTGGGGCTGGGTGACAACGAAACATATTTTTCTGCCTTTTGACAATATTCAATATATATCTTGATATTTTGAACTTGAACTTTTTTATCAATTAAAAGAAAGCATTTTAACCAAAGACATATTCCTATATTTTCATTTATATGTATCAATATTCTGCAATAAATAGCAATATTTACCAACATCTACTTGAACATTTTACTATATGAAATGGCACGATGTGACATGAACAGTTCCTTCAAATCCTTCAATTAGTGTTTTGAACTGATGATTTGAAAAAAATTATTAACTCATTAAAATATACCACCGATTAAAATACAGAAAATCAAATCATCACAAATATATTGTGAATATTTTGTATTGTCTACAGTCCGGAGCCCTAAAGAAGACTGTCATTGCAGCTAATCTAAAATTATTATGAACAAACAGTGTCAAAATCAAATCAAACAGCAGAAGACTTTTAACACATACTGCATTTAAACCTGTATTTATCTTGTGTTTGTACATTGCACATGACACCAAACATTTTCCACAAGGGAAAAACAATTACACAAGCTTTGTTGTTGTGTTGTTATGGTCAAATTGAGAATATATTACTAGCACTCTGTGATGTCTGAACAATCTGGCCCATTCATGTAGCACATGCCATGCCTGCAGCACAGGGATTTAGACGATCAGCTGAGTGCAGCCTCCACTCAATACAACATTGTTCTCAAACGAAACAACGTTTGTTTGCCCTCAAACTCTGCCGTGCAGCTTATCTGCAGAGCACAGCTCCAAATCTCCCTCTGAGCCTGCAAACTAAAAATCAGTGTGTGTCCATTTCCTACCGCACAAATCTCAGAGCCCTGCGCTTGCACCAAAGCTTCAGGAGACGGTGGTTGGGTAAAGATGCATGAACACAAAGAACTTTGAGTAGACGTTAAGTTAAGAATAGAATCAGACGGTAAAGAGAGAGAGGATCTGGTATAGCTCGAAACACAACCTGTCAGAGAAAAACATCTTAAAATATTTGAAAAAGAATAAAAAATGCAAAGGGTACACTCGTGTGAAAATAAGTTCAATCCGAATTCTCTATGTACCCTATGTATATTAAACTAAAAGAATGCAAGATGCATTCCAGATGTCACATCACTTTCACCTGCCTGCTCAATGCAGAACCCATAGAGCACCAATGGATCAAACAGGCCACTTCTTCCTCTAAAACACTTCTCTACTTTATCATATACATGTGAAATAAACCATGACCCACCTTCTTTGAGATTAGGAAATCTGTGCGCTTTGATAAGACTTGCTGCCTGTGTCTATGAGATATGGTTCTTGTTATCTATGAATATGAATAGAAAGGCTATACACAAGTCAAAACTGTCCAATTAACTCATCTCGTCACCCTGACAACAGCAAAAATCATCAAAGTGAGCTGCAGTCTCACACTTTTGCATGTAAAGTCATGTCAACGACTGTCTATAGAAATAATTCTTGGGATATTCTTTGGGAATTCTTATTATCTATAAAAGCTAAAACCTGCTGTTCATAAATCTGTGTAAACATATCTCTTTCTATAACTCCACAGTATTGTATTGAATTACTTGGAAACCTGGCAAGCGACATACAGACTATTGAACAACTTGACACTTTACCTTAATAAATATATCAATAATACAGTTTACGTTTTTGATTCACATTGTGCCGATTAGATTATTTTTTCAAGTAATATTAAAAAAACTCTTTATTTCCACGGCTTCTTCCCCACACATACAAATAAGAATGATTATGTTAAGCCCTTCCAGCTGCTCACCTGCTAAACATACTGTGAGGATTGTGTTCACAGACAATGTGAACCACAACACATATACACTAGCACATGCACACAATCTTTTTCCCTTATTGACCCGGTGGTTTAGCACACACACAGTTTTCCAGCCCACCCATTTCCCGTTTGCTGTTCCACTTTAATAGATCAGTGGTTTTTGGCTTACCATTGGAGGCCTGAAACCACAATAAATCATAATAATCTACTTTTAACTTATTAGGCCCTAGAGCAGCAGCAATAAAATATGTGCTTTTTCCAAATAAGTGAATGCCAATTTAGTCTTGAGAAACTATGCCTTTAGGTGTCTGATAAACTTCACAAACCACCAAAAGCAAAACACACTTACCTATATAGAGGGACGAGTCTTTCTTTCGCACATGATCATCTATGTAGGACACGCCCAAAGGCTGCACAGGCGTGGCCCCGATACCCAGCAGGACCTGTGCTCCAATCAGAAGCAGGTACATCATGTTGGTGTTGGCTCTACTGTCACACAGTTCATCTACTTTTGAGGTGTTGGAGCACACATCTCGCCCCAGATCTTTGCTCCAGGTGTCTGTGATCCTGTATTGACTGGCCAGGAACTCGGGTAATGCGGACAGCAGCGCTCCCAAGGCCATGACGATCCCTCCGCAGCCAATTAATCGAGGTCGATGAGCTTTGGCACCGAAATAACTAACAAATAAAATGAGGGCCAGGTTGCCAATCTCAAAGCTGCTGGCGATTACGCCCACATCGGCGCTCTGAAGATTGAAGCGGCGCTCCAGCGTGGTCAGCACGCTTACCTGTGAAATAAACAACGAAGAGGAATTAATGACTTTATATTTATATCACATGCAAGTGCAATGTGAAGAACCCGTCGGGTCTACGTCACTACGTCACTACACAAGATCCAAAAGTGCAATATCACCAGATGAAAAAATGGGTGTGTCAGATTTAAAAAAAATCTGATTAAACTATATTTCAACTACAATAAAAATAGCAGCAAACCATCAAATGCAAACATGAGAACTAATGAACGATATTAAAACAATTATTTTGACAAATCCTTTTAATAGGTGAAGCGCTCAGCATGCTCCATTACAGCCATTATAAGGGCTTATTATCATGAGCCAGTGAAATGGAAATAAAGCCACCAGGTAGTCGTAAAGAGCAAATCTCATGCCTTTAATGGAGAATATTTGGAAACATTTAGGCAGAATATGGCATAACTGTTAAAAGAGCATGTTATTGAGGCCACGCTTGCTACTATAATCCTATTCCTCTGGAACAGACTTTATCTTAGATGCTGTAAATCTCTGCACACTGCACTACAGATTGACTGCACATATCATTTGGATTTTATGGATGGGATAATATGTGCTAATATGGTTTCTTTCTATATAGACAACTCTTTCAATCTCTCTCTCTCTCTCTCTCTCTGCAGTCTCTCTCTGCAGGTTTTACAGTTTATTTTTCAAGTGATTAAACTGATAAATTAATGACTAAATCTATTTGTCCAAAACAGAAGGCATTTAACGCATACTGATGACATTCCTTGACAGGTCCGTCCAGTATTATGTACGTCTCTAATATGTTAATAATGCAGATTTCTGAGTAAACTGACCTTATGAATAGCATCCACAATTATCACATTAGTCTGAATGAGATTTTTCTCAGATGGATTAATTTTATTATGCACCTATCTACTGATTCATTGTGCACATATGGTGTGAGAAGCACAATGTGAATAATTAGTTTTAGTACTACCAGCCCTCTCTTGACAAATAGCAAAGATGTTGCACAACAGCAAATAACTGAATTTGCTGTAACTCAATTTCCTATAGTTAACTGTAGCCTGGTGCAATCTGACAGTCTGTGGCACATCTGCAGTCCACAAAACATAAAGGTAAACACTTCATTTACAGTGGTAACATTACACATGCAAAGCTCATCTCCTAAACTGTTAAATGTCTGGTATACGACTTACATAAGCTACAAGAAACTATTGAGTATTGTTCATGCATAAAATGGGACGATTTGATGAAAGTCAAATTCGAGTTGGGTACCATTCTGTCAGAGAGATTAGAAAGCAGCTTTATTCGACAGGGCCTGTTTCCAAACGTCTGCATGTTAAAATGCAACATTTAAGCAATGCTAAAAGAACATAAACTAGAAAAACATTTCCAGTGGTGGACTTTTTTAATATTTGGCCTTAAGCGTACTAATCACAGAGCATCCCTAACATTAAGTTAAGAGCTCACAACGTAAAGCATAATCGTGGAAAAGGCTTTTAGCTGAAACACAGATAAATAACTAAACATTTAAAAACATGACAGTATTTTTAGACTGAGAAATGATTTTTGGGAGGGATGTAATTGTCTGTAACACTAAGGCCTGTTTCGCACAGCACACACACTGTAAGCAGCATGTACAGTAAGATGCACAGCAGTGTCTCTAACAGCAGGCTCTCATCGTTTTCTCACGGACTGTCTCTTTGCTGCAGAACAAAGCTGTGCTACTATGCAGAAAATAAAGTGATTTTGGGGTTACAGGGAGTATTTTCCTTAATAATGCCCATGAATAATAGTTGTTGGAAGTGTGCCACTGAGAACTATTGAAAAACTGAGAATGTCATGAAATCTTGTTTACGTGAAGCACATTTACCCCCATTTCAGAATTAACATTCATCCCAAAACGTGACAATAATATGGATTTGGTCAGATTTACCAAACAAAAAGTGCAGTTTGTATGCAAGTAGTGTAAATGTAAAATCATTTTCTCTGTTTGTCCTGCACTCTTGTTGGGCAGGACTGCACTGCTATCACTGGCATTCATGTGAACGCTGTAAACTGTTCATTTGGATGGCATGTTGAAGAAAATACTTTGGAATTCTGGCAAGTTCGAGCAAATGGTTCCTCTTGAATGAATATGTGTCTGTGTTTGTGTTGGCACACCATGTATTGTAAACTGGCTCTGTTTAATATATGTGCCAACCTACCAGTTCTGGAACCATGACGAAAGCACTGGACAGGCCACATCCCCCATCTGCCTGCACTTTCTGCCCCAGAGTCTGTGCCAAGCTGTTAAAACCTGTTGACTAAATAGCTGGACCTCACTGCATACATCAGTGCCTACCCGAGAACTGCCACAGAGCTCGCCACCTTAACGCCAGGACACATTCATCAGAGCAGCAACGCAACTAAAGCCAAATATCTATCGACTTCACCCTGACTTACACTCTCACTGTCCTATCTGCATGAAACCACAACATCATTCAGGACCCTGAATTACTGAATTCAGGTTTTTGTTGTTTAAGTTACAGTATGTCTGAGTCTGGAACAACCTGCCTGTTGCATTCAAGCGTGAAGTGGTTTCTAGAACATGTATGGCTACTAGGCATCCTTCAGCAATACTTCTTTTAGACTGTTGGCAGCCTGCTCATGCACAGAGAGACCGTCGCCTCAACATTCCCTAAACTGTTTCGAATGAGCGGAAACAGACGGCACCCATACTTAAACTTTCCATTACAATGGATTGAGGTTTTCTGTAAACACTTAAAAAGGGTGGACTGGTAGCAGAAGTATAATTTGCAGATCTCCCTGTGGGTCCAGACGTCCCTTCTGGGTCCAGTGTTCCTGGGCGGTACAGACTTCTATTGTTACAGCAATGTTTAGAGTAATTTACAGCACAATGTTGTGCATAGGACATTAGAATAAAGACAGTCTATATTTATTTACAAAAAAATTGGTATTTCTCTTTAATAAAGAAATATAGTATAACAAAGAAATTATATATATTATTTTTAAAGATAATGAGATGATGAGATAACTGACCATGAAATATTTGGCTGGTCTCTCTTCTTAAAGCATTCATTTGATAATTTAGACAAATCATAAATATCTACTACAGTATCAGCTCATTTTATGATTAGGACACAGTGTCTTTCTTAAGGATGCGCCATTTGTATTGTTTTAGAAATGTAGCTTTAAAATGATCTTTCCTGAGCATCTGAACTGTGCCTAACCTCACTAACATCCAGACATCCAAACATTTCTGTTTAGTATCATACAAAAGCAAACCAAGCATGCATGCCATGAAGTAAATGAGTTATGAGCGAGTAGGCTTAAGAGTTGCGGTGAGGTAAATCACATATATTTGTTTGGGGATGTCACGTGACACATCGGCTATGGGACATTTGCAAGCACATTCCAGCATTTTTGCATCACACCTTAAAAGGAAAGGTTCATGTAAAGTGAGGATTAGAATACGAATGCAAACTCATTCAGTATTTTAAGAACTTTCTATTAATTCAGCAGTCAAACTACTGAGTAGGAGCGCTTAAATATATACTAGACATTTACAAGGATGTGTACACATCATGAGTGTTTACAGGAGATTAAATAAAGCCATTGGGTCTCTTAGCACATAGGGGAAGTCCAGACAGCCCAAAGTCAAACTCAGGGCTAGAGCTAAACATAGGAAACTGACACAATGCCCAGGAATGAACATGATGTGTCAAAGCAGACACTGAGTCAGTTTATGAAGGAGGGTGGGGGACTTCACCCCAAAATGAAAATAGCAATTAAACACTCCAAAATTGTATACATTAAATATATATATATATATATATATATATATATATATATATATATATATATATATATATATATATATATATAAACGCATAGACTAAACAATGAAGAGTAGGAGTAAACACACATCTACTGTATTGCACAAATGTCTGTCTCAATAACAAATATTTGGGAATATCTCTAAGCAATCTAAAAGCAGATTTTTCTGTGGGAAAAACCTACTACTGTGCGAATCCCCAGGGAGAATTAGTTTTGCTTACCGCCCTATCAGACTGTCAAAATACATCTGAGCAATCTGCAAAGTTTTGGAAGGCATGGACAGCAAAGTTGGGTTGCTTTGGTTTCCAAACATCAGAATTTCCATAAACTGGGAACAAATCCAGTCCGCAACAAGGATACCCCAATGAGACTGTTCTCATGATGTATTGTGGCTTTCTGGCACAGGGCAAATAATTGTTTCCTTTCCAAATATGGTCTGAACTCTTACTGAGATCGGACATCCCATGGGTACTGGGGACATGGCTGGACAGATCTTTGTCTTATCAAAGATGCTATATGCTGTAAAGAAGTACCAATCTCATTTACACAAAGCCATGTGAAAATTTTGCTTTTGTCATCTGACACTACAAACAAAGCAGGGCTGTTTTGTTTACAATTTACAAGCTGATCTGTAAAAATGAGAACAAGCAAACAAATGCACATTTGTGAAGTCTTTCTCACATTCTCTGCTTGTAAAGATTTATTGATAAGAGGCTTGTGAAAATCTTATCATCCATCTTTTGGTATTATATATTGATGGGACTTAAACTGACTCATGTAAGGCTATTTCTCATATAGATATACTGACTCGGAGCTTGCCAGGGAACTTTTGACAGATATAATCTCTGTTTATGTCTGCTGAGACAGCTATGTTTTACTACATTAGCAATTTTCTTTTGCACTAAGGTTATGGCACGCTTAAGGCTGCATTTATACAGCTAATGGTTTGGTGGACACAGACTTTAGATCACATCCGTGTCACAAAGTTGCACTACAGTACAGGAAGGTTGAATAAAACTGATACTCAATACCAAATAAGTTTCACAGAGCAAACACAGCTTACAGCATAAAAGCAAAAGGGAAAGCAACGCTTCACTTACCAGGTATGCTCCCACCGTGCCCTGTGCCAACATCAGAGCGCATTCCGCTACTAAGAATATCTTAATATTGGAGAAGCACGAAGTCTTTTTCTTCATGTCATCCCGTTCAGGGTCCTCAGAGCTCCTGTGCTTTTTGACATGCATCCTGAGCGCTTTAAACAGCCTAGATATGCAACGAGAAACTACTGCAAACGAAAAGTAAACGCATCCGCCCGAAGAGCATGTGAAACCCCGGTGCAGTGTTACTAAATCAAGGCTGTCTTGATGGATCTGTGAAACTGTTTACAGTCAGACTCTGCGCCGTGTGACAGGTTGGAGACTTTTCATTAAAGCTCTGCCGCTGAAAGAGGACGAAGTAAACTCTCCTCTGATGCTTTCTGTCGCGGAAACGCCGGGTTTGACTCCAAACAACATCTTTAACCCCCGAGACTGTCCGAGCAGCCGTCGTGTTTGCTTCAGTTCTTCTCCAGTCCGCGGGTTTGGGTCGGTATGATCTTACATGTGAGACTTTCTACCGGCTGTCTTGTACACTAACGACACATGCCACGGCGGAGGCGCTGTTTAGCGTTTACTAAACGAAACTTAAAGGCACAGTTCACCCGAAAACGAAAATTCTCTAATAATTTACCCACCCTCAGGTTACCCACCCCCTTATGCTGTCCTAGCAGACTTCCTCTCTTTAGCCAAACACCACCGAATAATTTTAATAAAACCATTCACATTGTTTTCTCAGTATACGTGATTTAAAATGTACATCATTAAAATACTCCAAACACCTCTATGTGTGTTAATAAATGCCTTTTAAAACAAAATGATAGTTGTGAGAAAAAACAATCAATATTTTGAGCTTATTTAGCAAAATTGAAACAAAAACACATACTGTATATCAGCGCTAATTCAAATATGGTGGCATGATGCTAACTTCAAATCTTTAAACATCCTCTCAAATCCTTTGTCAATAGCCACAAGGCACATGTTACACATTTCTTGTGTCTATATTACACATATTATTTGTTTCTAGAATTTATTCAATATTCAGACAATTCTGAAAACAGCACTTTACCTGAATTTAGCACTTTACCATGCTTTAAACATAATAAAATGTTAAAAACATGTAGCTTTGAAACAAAGCTCAGTATGGTGAAAACAACATTTTTTCAATATTTACTGGTTTTCGTTTACATTGACATTCGCATGGAATTGCCCATTAGTAGGTAAGTTCAGCATGGCATATCCCCCATAAACCTTGAGCCCGGTGGTCGTGAGCCCTTCATGTTGACAAATATTCATAGTTTTTGTGGTTTATTCAATGCACTTACAATATACAAATATTTATGGGTTTAAGTGCCTGTTAAACCAGAGTCACATGATGTCATCTCAGGTTTATATATTCTCCCAACAGGTTAGCGAACTTTTATGTTGAAATATAATCAGATTGAATTTGCATAGAATTAAACATAAAACAGGTTTGTTTTTACCCCTGCTTTGACTATTTCATAACATTATCTAAAAAAAACATGGTCTAGATTACTGCAAGAGAGTTTTGTATTATATTTTCAATGTACTGCAAGCTTATTTGTCTCTTTATTTGTGCGATCCATCTGGTGATTACTGGCTCCATGACTTTTGAAGCCAGATCACAGAACAGAAAGAATAGTGTGAAACTGTGGGCTGACTCATGCTAGTTTTGGTGATGGGCCTTCATCCTTCCTCTTCTCGAGGTCGAGAATGATGCTTGTCAGTTGCACACCAGTCTGATGACACACGCCTGTGTTTGGTTACCACAGCAAAGATATTACAGCAGCTGTTACCCAATGCTGAAAATGTTTCTCTTTACCTAACTTTTCAGAATGTGTTGTTAAGGAACTGAGGGTATCAGTGTTTTCTGAAAATGTATATAATACTAACTGCAATAGAATAGATAGCACTTCGTTGAGTTATAAGGGTCATTTGTGAGACATTTAGGAGGAACATATCCCAGATGTTTATCAGTACTGTACATTAGGTGTGCCTGAATATTGGCAAATATATATAAATAGGTGTAAGCATAATGAATAAAAAGACATCCAAACAGTTTGTCCATTTATTTGAAATTTGTCAATATTATGAGAAAGACACAAGAGAGATCAATGTAGTGTATCGACTGTTTTGATTACACCAATGATCTTAAAAGCTATTTGGTTCTTATGGGCCAAGAGCTACTGTATGCTTCCCATGAGAGCAATATTTTAGCACCATTGTAAATGGAGCTATAGCAGTGAAACTAAATCTTATTTTAATGATTGAATCCAGTGCTGCAGTACGCTACCTAAACTAAACAGATTCAGATCTCACTGTGCAAATGACGCCGTTAGCAAACCTGATGATATGAACACCAGCTCATTTTATCTAATGGCTAATTACAACAGGATCAGGTTAGACAATATTACCTAGTTTAAAACATTTGTGCTTGATGGGATTCGGATTGCCGAACTGTGTGCATTGTCTATTTTATTCTGTATTTCTTTATACTGCATTCTGCATGGATTTGGATTTTAAGGACCTCACTGGGAGAAAAACATCAGGTCATAATTCAGGTCAGTTAAGCAAACCTCTTAATGGGGGTTCAACCCTGGCGAGATACAAAAGTAGCACAGTGTGCAGTAGCTTGAATATTGATCCAGCTGAATGAAAACAAATTCACCATGTACTCCTTTTATGCACATGACATCACAGAAAAATTTAAATCACTTTGAATCACTGTTTTAAACGGACACCTGACATGTTTGCATCCATTAGTAGATGCAAAACATGCATTAAAGCAGCTTGCTGGGGGGGAAACATTTTCACAATATAAGCAACCCCTCTGACAATATTCCATATGGCTCATGCATTTTTCATGTGGGTTCAAAAAACATGTGACAAAAGGTTGAAATACTGCTTTACTTCTTGTAGTCCTTCAGGAATTTTGTTTTTGTTATTGTTCGCAAAGTTACAGTGTATGGGGTATTATGTCATAAAATGTGTGCTTTTTATGCATTATACAGAGAATCATGCACACAAGCATTGCACCAATAAACCATCACATGACAAGACTAAAATGTAACTTCATAATTCAAGAACATCAAACTAATGGCCAAACAACATTTAAAGTGCACATGACACATGACAGGCTAGATTACATTACATAATTTAACAACAGCATGCCTCGTTTTGATATTGTAAATGTGCACCCTTTCACGGCTACGGGACACTAAATTGCTTTATGTGTGCAGTGTCCAACCCAAGTAAGCACATCTAAAAAGATTTAAATTGTCTCAAGACTTACGTTACACAAGGGGAATTTCTGTACCATATCGAAAGACATGTTTCACATAAAAACAAAAGCATTTTTATGTTAAAACTGTTAACAAAAGGGTTGGTTGGAACAGGCAAATACACTCTATACAACTATGAGCACCAAGTGAGCAAAATAACAGGATCACACACTCCCTGCATGCCTGGAATTATATCCACTCCTCATTCCATGGATACTGGAAACTCCCTTCATATAAACAAAGAAAATCTAATTCTTATCATCCCTCTGTTAGGGTTCATGACTTATGGAACTTATATAAGTTCACACAGTAATCAATCAATTGATAATATTAGTATTAATTATTTACTTGATTTGATTAGTATAAAACAAAGTCCACTAAAAGTATCAGTCTACCAGAATTAAAATATATTGCTATATATTCAGCTTACAACATCTTTGTGCATCTACTTTTAAAATATATCACATAAGCAAGAGTGTTGCTGTTATGAATTTAAACACAGCAACATAAATAAACGTATTATTTGTTTTAAAATAAAGTGCACTGTGTATTGTTATATTCTACACAACCAGTATTAAAATTATTGAGTGCAACAACTGTTTCTTAAGTGTCGGGCACAGTTCTCTAAATGCATTAGTATATATGTAGGCACTTCATTGACAGCACACATTATGGGAGAGGCAGTCAGCAGGCTCATTCAACTCTAATGACTTCTTCATGCACAATGAGGACTTGCTCATTACACTAATGTGCCTTATAGTGCACAAGCAGCATGATATTATGACAACACCAGTGGCCTTATATATTACTAGTAAGCACAAAAGAAACGCATTCTCCCACTGCTAAAATCAATTTACTTTTAATTAAATAGTCTGTCTTTTCTCTTATAATGAACAGCGGCCCTAGTTTTTAAGTAGATGCCGTGCAATAGGACTATTGTTGTGCGTGTCATTAAATACTATAATCTATTGTCAATTAAGATAAAAATGAGCTACTCCTGCAAGTCGTTTTGCTGTGGTTAGTGCAAGATTATCTTATAGTGCCTCTGTTGCACTGACACCAATACAGGTTCACTACAAAATATATAAGTCAATAACATTTTAGTCCACATACTGTGTATTTTTATATATTTAAATAGATGTTAGACTAACATTACTGCACCAAATGTTGTCTCAGATAACCTTACAAATTGCTGTGAAATATTGAGCTGACTGCAGGAAAATTATATATTAAGTTGTGAATATGAAGTTACAAAGTTACTTTTAAAGTCTTATTTACTTTAAAAGACACACACATAGCTTTAGTAAAAAAATACATAATTAAACATAATGTACAAAGGAAAGCAGGGAAAACAGATCTGTTTTATAACCTCAGGGTCCAACCCTGTACTTTCAGCCATGTTAATACTTCTAACAAAGCAACAGCTCTCTTGAGAAACACAGTGATTATAGCGATACCACACTGGCATTTAAAGGCTTAGCAGATGTTGACTGAGAAAATATTTTAGGAGATGTTCTTTTTTCAGTTTTGCTGTGCTACCTATTAATAGAGCGTCAGTATCTGTTCTGTGTTCACAACATCACACACACTGAGACCTCTGTCGTCTATTTTAACTCCAGTATCAACAGGGAGGCCAGCATGCACTTGTAACGTTTATCATGAGACTATAACAAAAGTGTTTCATGTGAATTGATAGGCTGTGATACCTGCTCTGGGTAAATGAAACCATGGACTATATGCTGTCTTATGCTCTAGAGGAAAGAATGACATTAACCATTCACATCCCATAATGTAGCTTCCAGACAGCGTGGATGTGGTCTTGTAGGTGTTATGTAGTAAGTTTAATAACCTGGAACAAACTGCTCTCTAACTGCTTTCCTGGAACGACCCACCATGCATATCAAATTGTTGACTGACTCTGAACCCAATGTGAACCTTTAGTTCTAAGAAAAACAACGCCAATGCAAGCAAACAAACATGCTGAAATGCAATGGAAGAATCTCCACCTACCGACTCTTTTAGAAAGACAGCAAAGGCAAGCAAAACAAACAAGCAAGGTGATGAAGAAGTGCCAAGGAATCTTCAACAGGTGCAGCTGTATGCCACAAGACAGGCTGGACAAGTTTAGCCATTGTGTACGTAACAATGAAGCCATTTAGGCAAATATGCATGTGAACTTGCCATCTGCTTAGTTAGTAAAGTGCCATTTATTGTACCAACATTAGTAACTCAAGCTGATGTGCAATAAAGCCCATGGAGAGATATGTTGTTCTCTTACAAATTTCAACATAAAATCTGAAGATGTTAGAAACGTGGTATTGGTTTGTGTGATTTCAAATCCTTCTTTAAGGTGTTGTAGACGTAAGTGTCACGTTTCCATCTTTTATGGGGACTTTGCATCTGTATATTGTAACCCTCACACAAACCTTAGACAAAGCATTTTTACATTTGAATGTACACACAAATGTCCCCACAAGGCCAAGTCGCTATCTCTACAATGCATTACTATTCTCTCTATCAATATATATATAGCTTTCCCACTATTTAGGTCAGTTTGGTGCAATTGCCTCTCTCTTACATGCAGTTCAACCTTGATTTTCTAATTCTAATATCTAATAATTATTATTAACAGTGAAATGACCCAAGATTAGCAATCATTAGCTGGCCACTTTCTCATAAATATGTGCTTTGATTTTGCAGAGCGCTGCAACCCTTTCATCTCCTATCACATAGCGCCTGATGATTAAAAGGTCTCAGTAATGAAACTTCAGTTAGATCAAAAGCTGGTAGAAAAGACTAAAGTTGAGCTGTTAGCATTGGCGCTTCTCTAATAACATTGCCATAATGTGAGTCTTGGATCAAGTCCCAGTTTTAAATTTCGGTGGGTAAATAATCCCTTTAATTAAACCTCCCCACTGTAAAAGCTGGCAGCTATGGAGAATTATCAAATATATCTCCTTAAAGGGCCTTCACACAATCTTGAAATATTTAAGCATGGATCTACTGCCAATGGGAGTGATAGAAATCCTCCCTCCATCTATTTATACCTGTAATTATGAGAAAACAGTAGAATAGTGTGACAGTACAAGCAATAAGATGCTAAATCATTCATAGGAGTATTTAGATACAGAGATGAAAGTAAGGTTTCAAGGTATAAAAGGCCAAAATGACTTATTTTGGGGATACATATGCATCAATAATGTACCTTATGTTTATTCTAGGTTATTTCATGCAAAAAAAGAATGACCTTTTTACAAATAAGTTCAGTTTAAAACAGTTTGATAGCTATCTGAGCTGTACTCCCCTGACTGATTTAGTTTTACAGATAAGTTAAGTTTGATGACAACAAACTGACAACAAATCATAATCAGCCTTTAAGAGCTCACAAACAGTGTTCTCTCTGTGCTGATGTTCACTGCTGTATAGCCGGCGCAGGATAAACGACATGTTTAGCAATTCAGTGACTCGCTCTGGAAAACCCCCATAAATTCAGTGAGAGTTGAAAAGCTGCTGACTGTGTTTTCCCAGACCTGCCTGTTACGGCAGTTTGGAGACAGGATGCCATGCCACCTCTCTATTCATTATGCAGTCAATTGGAGGTATGTGGATGAATAGAAAGTGCAAAACAGAGCAGCATAACTTCTAATCAGAGCATCTTAAGAACTGCTAAAACTACCTGGTAAAGAATAACTTTTTGGCTATTTGACAAATGTTTAGTCACTGCGTTTCACTGGATCCACGTGTAATAGGAGTTGTTTACTGTAATATAGTTGAATAGTTAGAAACACACTTTGTATTATTGCATCCGCACACAGTAAAAGCATTCACACCCAGTACACACATCCTGTGCTCTGAAGAAGGAAAAGGCTCCTTAATTTCATTTGTCTTTAAAACAATGCAAGTCAGGCATGTACTCGCCCTTTTGTCATGGCAACCACTCTCATTTAACAAGTGACATTCTAGAGATCTTTATACATGTTAAATCCTCTCTCTGTGGATACAGTCATGGATGATACTGGTGTTAGATGCTGAGAAAGCACTAAAATAAATAAAATAGCCAATTTCTGCCCACCAGTCAATCTTCCTGCAAGTTTTGCTTGAAACAACGGTTATCACAGATTATCCAGAGGCTAACTTTTTAAAGGTACTTTAGTGTACTTCACTGTATTTTGTGCTTTCTATTTTCACAAACCACCTTCAATCTGTAACCATAACCTAGCATCCAGAACTTCCTGCCATCCCAATTCTCAGTTTTCTATACTACAATTGTGCTGCTCTATGATGACATTTGGACATATTGAGAAATGCATTGAGAAAAACTAGTTTCCACCCCCTTCCCACCAAAATACATCTAGTGCCACTACAAGCAGCTGTTTGTGAAAAGCTGGGGTGGTGTGAGTTTGCCTCCTTGTTGCACAGCTTGTGGCTCTACAGCAAAGCTGCTCAAGCGTTTCCTTCCTGAGGGGGATATGAAACGCAATGGTCTCATCTTTCCTTTTCATAATGTTCCTCCACAGATGCCGAATGAGCCAATAAGAAGATCAGATGTGCTTTGAAAGGACAGTGCTTTCCATTATCTCAGTTATACTGTAACAGGCTTCATACATGTTGGGGTCAAGCAGAGATTGGTTATTGACATCAAAAGACTGTTAATGTAGAATTAATGGTCATACAATTATAAGTCATATGGTCTTTTTATGTGGTGAAAACTGTAATATATAGTCAAATGGTAAACAAATGTTGTATAATAATTTTAAGGTTGGCTAGTCACATGGCAATAAAAAAATGTATTCACTTTTTAATACATTTTTGCACATGATATCACTGCATGTCAAGAGGGTTACAGTAGATAGATTGAACTAACAGATGAGTTGTAATGGCCTGTGCTCTTAAACCAATACAAAGGTCTCATATAAGGTTTGTAAAAAAATGAGATGAGATTCTGTCACTCACTCGGTTATAGGTGGACAGTTCACTGGATGACTCAGAAAGACTAAATAATTGAAGTGTCTGAAAAAGGCTCTATGAATATGCAGGGAGTCAAAGTGTCCAAGTCTCGCTTTTCCATGTGAGACTCTCTGGAAGTCAAAAGCACATCTGGGATCTTAAGAGGGCTAAACTCATCATACTGCAACAAAGACGTCTGTATCAGCATGAGGCTAATTACTTCCATGAAATGAAATGAAACATTGAATGCTAATGGGATGACAATGATATCTGTGCGTGCCACTTATGTCACTTCCTGTAATAAATAAAAAAGAAGAAAAAAATTAATGCATTTTTTAATTAATTTTATTTTACCTTTGTATGTTAATCTAAATTGTTAAGTTTATTTATGATTAAAATATTTATAAATTAAAGTATACAAGAGACTGTTAGATTCATTGAAGTCTAATGTAAATGATCATTATAATGAACTGTAAATCCAACATACATTTTAGAAAAACCTTCTAGAACTGTCTAATGTCATTACTCACCCAGTATGCTACAATATATTTCATCAGGGGGAAGTGAAATAATCAGACATGGAGGGGGTTTTAACCATGAGGATATTCATTTGCATAAGCTCACATATGGGCTCAACTGCATTACATGAACTGGCTTTGCATGACAAAATGGTTGAGTGAAAGTTTAGGATTATTGGGTTTGTAACTAGATATAAAAGTTTGTGCAAATCCAACTGCAAATCATTAATCTGGTGTCTGTCATAACTATAGGACCCAATACTTTCTCTTTAATTAACATTTTATGACATTCTATGCCCTCAAACCACCAATGCAATTACATGAAAGATAAAATAGACCATAGTCAGCCTATACTGAGAGCTAAAACTGATAACCCTCTAACATCTTCAGAGTGTTCAAGAATTCAGACAACATGAGTGAACTCCTAAATTGGAAGATTAAGAAGGTTGTGCGTCCATTCCAAATGCTGGAAAGAACTGCACAAGACAAGAGAATAATTGAATAATTTACACTTTTTTATACACTTTTTGAGAAATTTTATCATTTTTTAGTGGAAGAACACAAATAACCTTTTGTGAGTTTGCAATAATTTCTCAAAAATATATATAAAGAATAAATTTTTTAATACTAATTAATAAAAAAAAAGTGACTATGACATCTCACCCCTGCAGGATAAGATATATGACTTGCACAGTATTTCTGTGCTCCAATTAGCAATTACCTGAGTTCAGAAATTGAGAAACTGCCCTCAAGACATTATAATACTTATAATATTATCTACATTCCTTCTGGTGCTGCCATCCTAAAGTATATGTACAGTATATTCAGCATTTTCCTGGAAGAATAGTAATGACCTCATAATATGTGAACTTCTGCAGAACCTGCAGCAGAGCAGAACTGAACACCACATTTTACTGTCAGTCAAGCATGTAATGAGCTATACGTCTCATGTACAATGTGTTGGCCCATTTCTTGTCATTGCTTTGACTTTGACTTCTTTTTCTACATTTACATTTCCATACACTTACTTAATAGATGTCTAAAAATAGAAACGTTCAACAATTCAGGTGAGACTCAACTATGCATGAGTTGTTTATATTGAGTTCATACAAACATGACTGTAATTTACTGACTGCAACACTATTGTCTCCTAATACTTGTAAGTCGCTTTGGATAAAAGCGTCAGCTAAATGCCTAAATGTAAATGTATTCAAGAGAAATGTTTTCTTTCCATTTAACCCTTTACATCTTCTACATAATTATTTTGAGTAAATTTATAATTATAAATAATTAATTTAATTCTCTATAATTAAATAATTATAATTACAAATATTTAAAGTAAATATATTTAGATATCCACTGAAATAGTAGGCAAAAATGAGATGAAATAGATCAAATGTAAATGAAGGGAAGTTACAATATACTGTAGTACTTTTATTGAACAATCATCATATGATTTAATTTTTTTGTTAGCTCTAAACACTCTAACTACAGACCAGATCTACCAGGTTTGAAAGCCTTTAAACACATGATATGATATAACCTTTTTTTTAAAAGCAATTTTCACTCTACAGACTACTTTAGATTGCAAGCTTAACCTTTTCAACTATAAAGCATTTAGCCAGAATCTAACCATTGGGAAATATTTGCCATTGCTTTGATTTCTTCTCTGCTCCTCTTGCACTGTTCCAATAGAGAAACTAAATCTTCCTCATTATTAGTGGAGAAAGTGGAAAATTTTACCATACAGAATTATCGGCTGATGGGGAGCAGCACCACTCAGGACCCTAAAGCATTTATCTGGGGACAGTACCTAGCATGCAGGGCAACCACAGAAATATCCAGGATCCCAGCCACCCAAAACAATAGCTTTCTACTGCTGCAGTTAGGAAAATGTTAGCACAGCCTACAGGCCAATACATAAATCTTATATTGGAGTGGATTCCCACAGGCCACCCACATCTTTAACAGGGGCACTGCCAGGAGCCTGAACGCTGCATGATGACCACAATATACCGTAGTAATGCAGCCACACACAAAAAAAACATTACATCATTCTGCATTGTGTACATACTGCATGACTTTTGTTCATAATGTTATCATGTTATTTAGTGAATTTGGAGAATGTGTTGTTTTTTCTATTGTCCGACACACAAGGACCTTAATATTAGCTCGATATTTTATTTCTGACAAATAGACTTTTAACTGATAATCACACGCTGAAGAGTCAATTTATATCTCACTTCTGTGATTACAGTGAACCCTAGTGGACAGATGAGTAAAATACATTTTATTTTAATGGTATTTAACATACTGTAAAACCATGTAAACCTATTTAAGCTCCTAATGAAACCACGTTAATATATATATATATATGAAAAGAATATTTTAGGTGCTGCAGTAAGTAACCCTTTTAATTGTCACTCGTCTTCACTAAAGTGTGACGACTAAAATATTCAATGTAGTTTCTCAATTACCTGGGATGCATAAATACAGTTTTAAATATAAAACACCACTAAAATGAATATAAATACCACATAAAAAATACCACATAATACTAAAATGATTCAATAATATAGCATATTACACTTCTGTTAGACATAAAATTATTTTAAAACATGTATTGTAGGCCTGTCTACATTTTTTTACATTACAGGAAAGGTCTCCTTAATAATCATTGACGTACTGGCACCATCTTGTGGCTTTAGACGGCAAATTCACAACAATGCACGTGAACATCATCAACAAAAAAAAGCGTTTACCGTCACATTTGAAATAAAAGAAATGTTGATTATCCACATACATCATTTAATCAACAACTGCGCAGGTCCAGTTTTTATTATACTTTGTATTTAGCAGGTTGTGTGCAGTTTGTGAGACTCACCAACGTGCAGGTCGGCGTCACGTGAGCGAGCACGCTAAGCCCCGCCTCCTCTGCTCAACTTTGTTAAGGTCGCAGGACACGCGCTGGAACGGATCATTTGCACGCAGCATCATCATCAGTAAAGACATGACAGGACTGTACGCTCAGAGGATGGATGCAAACATCCTGGTACTTGGCACAGATAATGTTGGAAAATCTGGTAAGTTCATTAACTTTAAAATACAATTTTGATTAAACGCTTGTGAACGTTTCTTACTTAATTTTGTATTTTGCAGCACTTATTGTCCGATTCCTAACTCGGAGATTCATCGGGGAATATGGAGATATAGGTATGTTGTCCATTCGTTGACTAATTTTCATTGTTTTCTTTTAAAATTTGTTGAAACTGATTTTCTTTCTTTTCTTTTTCTTTACAGAGTCTCTTTACAGTCACAATGTTGTTGTGGATGGACGGGAGCAAACTCTGAATATATGGGATGCACCATATTCTCAGGTAATTTAACATTTCAGCAACTCTTTCAAAGATTCACTCTGCTTTATATAATACCCTAACAACGTATTAAGAAAATGTTTATTTTCTCAGCAGGACCTGTCACCCGAGTCCTTCACGTGTGAGAAAAGAGTCCAGTGGGCAGATGGATTTGTGCTGGTCTACAGCATCTGTGACCGAGCCAGTTTTAACACTGTCACCAGACTCATTCAAACCATTAAAAGCAACAAGGACTTTCTGGGCTTTGAGAAGATGCCCATAGTTATTGTGGGAAACAAGAGGGATCTGCACCATCGCCGTACGGTCCTTAGCGAGGAGGGCCGGCTGCTCGCTCTCTCCGCAGACTGTCAGTTCTATGAAGTTTCGGCTGCTGAGAATTACCACAGCGTGCTCATGGTTTTCCACGGGCTGATGGATCGTATCAGGGAGTCAAAAATGTCTGTGAAGAAGTTAGCAGGCATCAAGGGCATTGTGAAGAGTATGTCTGCTGTGTTCACCCGTAGGAGAACAGATTCGCTGTGAGGCTGACTGGAGGTCTGGAGATGAAGCATACGTGGTCTGATGTGACCCATTTTAGATGCCAATGAGATGGACTGACAGGCTGTGCTTAACCCATTGCTGGCACAAGCTTCAGGAGATCTCATGTGACTACAGCTGGACCCTACGAGTGGGCAACTACCAGAAGAATGTTGTTTGGAGAGTTTAGAAGACCTAGTGTGTCATCTGAACTGATGGCTTTCATTGAGAACATGCTTTAATTGGTCAGTTCTCAATAAAATGCTTAAGATGCCAAACCAGCAGATTCAGTCACAAGTGGGGAAAATATAACATTGTATTAGGACAAACATGTATTTTAAATCCCTTGCTTATTTTAAGCAGAAAAGATGCCAATGCTTTTAGTAATGTTGGCTAACGCTGGTAAACACTATGGTCATTACTTGTGGTGCGAGTCAATGCTACTTTGCTGACGTTCTGCGGTCTAAAAATGTAAGCAGAAGCAAGACAACATGTATCATTTATTGCTTGCTACATTTATTAAATAGCCACACTAACCAAGTCTACCACACTAGAACGACGCCATCAGTTCAAGGTCATGTTGGGTTGCATTTGGATTACAATAGACTGTGTGTATTTCCCCCCAAATGCACTTTGATCCACATGACATAGTATGTTTTTCCTGCTCCTGTTTTAAAGCTGCGCAAGTGTTTTATGAAGCAGAATGTCCACATGTATTGATTTCTCGACCGCAAAATGTTTAATACTTCCTGTACTACAAATCCAATAAACACAATGAAGAACAATAAGAGTTCCCATCAGTATCATTGTACAGTAAGATGTTAAATGCATATGTTGTATTTGTTACATATAAATAAATAAAAGGAATACTTTGTTACTACCAAAATTAGTAGCCATGTGTAGCCAAATCTGAGGCTTAAGTAAAACTTATGCTACTGTATTAATGCAGGGTCTTTGGCTGGCAGTTTCTACTTAAACGTATATGTGACCCGGTCTGTGAAAACCAGGCTAAAGTCTAAAAATTTAACTCTGAGATAACTAGCAACAAAGTTTGATTTCACTATTAATTTCAATATGACTTAATGCTTTGACATAATATTACTCGATCAATATTAAAGCTTTACAGAATGTTCTTAACATTATTTAGGATGATTTTTTTTATAGAAAACAGTACAAAAATGACTGTAGGTGGGTTTTCACAGGCAGGGTCACATACAGTAAAGTTATTAATTTGCAAACTAATGTATACAGTATTTATTTGCAGACCATATATGACCATCACAAGAACAAAAATTCATGTAATTTTTTTATTAATAAACTTGTTTTTGTGTTCGCATTGACTAAGGTGGCTAGTTGACTAATTAAATGCTAATAACATTGCATTTTTCCCAATTCAAAGACAGAAGAATAAGAGCAAAAGAAACAAAGCACTGGTGACGCACACTTTTAAATTACACTGTACGAATTTTTACTAGTGATTTTAGCTGAATTACTTATGCTTTAAGTATGTTTTTCTCTATAAGCAAAACTTTTAATTTGTAAGAATGGTGCATTGGTTTGCTAAAGGCATGTTTTGGTTTTCCAAGGGTCTTGGTTAGACAGAAAATGAATTTATTCATTCATTTATGCACATCACAAAAAGAACTGTGATTTGTCAACAGACCACTTAACGCCTCCTTTAGAATAAAATATGCAGGTAATTAACAGTTTGGTTTTGCATCAATAAAGGGGTTTATGTATAGCCTCCATCAGCATTTTATCAACCTGGACTTTTCTAAAATGATAGCCTGTGCATATAAAAGAACACAGGCCAAAGCGGTTATAAGGGCTAAATAATGAAAACTTTTAGAAGTGATTAAAGTGTTCCTCTCTGACTAGGGTTAACCCATTATGATGTTCCATCTCATCTGGATCTGTCTGACCCTCTCTAGATGAGCTGTGGTTTGGCAAGTTCTTGTTGTTCCCCCCAAGAACCACTTTCTGTTGCATGGGAATCTGCTTCATGACCTTCTTTTTTCAGCAGACGGGTCTCCTCCGGTATCTCCTTGGCCTCTCTCGGTGACTGCTCGTCAGAGTCTTCAGAAGGACTGTGCATGGGATCTGCTTCATTAAACTGCAGTTCCAAGGAGCCACCCAGACATTCCTCTGCTCCATCTTTCTCATCTCTCTCAGCAGACTGAGAACCTCCTTCCAGGTTAGATTGCCTGCGAAGCTAAAGAAAACAAAGACATTCTTTAGTTTCCATATATGACCGCTATCAAAGGAAGCAGAGATTTTTAATAAAAGAAAATCACATACTGTACTTCTGTGCATTCATAAGAATTTAACAGCATAAACATATTGTCCTGGGGCAAACTTTGAAAGAAACACATGGGGTTAGGTTTAAGTCTATATGGTATAAACATTTAGTCTAGGAAACATTTATTTAGTTTGGGCCATTATTATTCCACACAGACACTGCTGGCCTGTCTTTTTACTCCTGCTCCAACCATAATTTTCTGACTTGAACATCACAATCCTATTATTTAAGGAATAATGGGTCCAAAATTCCATCATGCAGACAAGAAAAGAAAAGTCACAGAACATTTCTCTGCATGTGTGCAGATGGATAGCTGCTAGAGGGCAGAGTTACTCTGGTGCCAGACCTGTTGGAGTCTCCTCCTTTTGTCTAGATATTTTACGGGATCTGAAACCGTCCCGGGCCAGGGGTTAATTAGGTCTGTGACCAATTACAGCTTTTTGTCACATTCCCTGACCTCTATTACCTACCAGGTCTAAGTGACTGAGGTCCAAGCTTTACTGAAGACTCAAGAACCATCTAATTAAGACTGACATATTATGGTATTATTTGTACAGAATCTTAAATAAAATGTAGATTTTTTCATCATCAAGTAAATACACACAAAGCAGGTAGGATTTAGTCTAAATGGCACAGAACAGCACAGGCATTAAGAACTCCCAAAGGAAAGATCGGACAATGAAAGTTTAAACAGCCAACCAGAGCACAGCACCTTATCTACAACTAAGAATGTGTAGAAACGTGTGGCTTCAGTTCTTTACTGTTAACAGTTTGGCACTATCAAAGATCTTCCTCTCCAGATTTTCCTCTTGGTTAAACTTAAGGAACACGCACACACAAGCGTTGGCATATCTCTCCCTCTTACTCACAGATAAGCTCATGGCTGAAAACAAAAGACGTTTCAGACAAAACAACCCAGATATTTATAGAATGATAAGATTATCTGTAAAACGTGACTCAGTTTCGCACAGTCTAAGTAGACGTAAAAACAACACCACGTGTACAAATTCACAAAACACTACACGTGTTTACTAAATAAACTTTCATCTTAATAATGAACCTGAAAAAATGTGTTTTGATTCAAATACATCACTTACTAGTATGTGATGAAGTGACATTCATGAGATTCATGTCATTTCCTTGGACAAATCTGAATAAAAATTCACTATCAGGGACGTCATCGTCCAGCTGGTTTCCTGGTATTGTGATGCAACTGTCAACACCTCTGTGACCAGTCCTGTCACTTACCATGTGTGATGTCTGTGCTAATAGTCTGTGACTAATTACAATATCAGACCATGTTTTTAGAAGAAACCAGTGGGGCTTGTCCTACTGATGGACATCTTCCAGCGAGACTTGTCTGCTGTTTTTTAAGAAATCCCATACAAATATGGCAAGATAAAAAATGGACAACTAGGAATGATTCATTGTTTTGCTCTCTGATCTCATCTGGTATATTGCTTTTGCAATATAATTAATCAAGGCCAGGAATCAAAAACATCTTTTATTACATCGAGATGACTGCTAGGTCGAAGAATCCAGTGCACCTGGGAATACATAACTGAGCACGTCACAAGAGACTACAGTGCTCTCCAGGCTGGAATTGGTTCGGATCCTCAATACTAAATCTGGATGAATATTACTGGATATCACATATCATTTTTATAATCTTTACACAGATGTTGTCAGTATTTGCTGTGCCATCTGGCCTACTTTTAAATGAGTAATACCTACTCCACAGGACCTGAATAAGTTATTGCAATGGCTCATTTGAGGCCAAGTAAAGATAAACCACTGTGCTGATTTTTTATTTTGACCTGCATGAAAGTACAAAGCTATACAGACTCATACTTGAGTACCATCATGAGGATAAAATAAGATCAATTGATTATTCTCAGAAGAGCTTAGGCAGTAACTATGATCAAATTCATTTCATTATTTTTACATTTTCATTCTGGTTTGCGTTTATTCTTACTGATGGAGAAGCTCCTACTGTGGCATGACCTATTTTATTTACGTCCTGTCTACTACAGTATATCTGACCAACCTTAACTGTGTTAGATCAAAGCAATTAAATTAAACAGCATTTACTGTATGTTCTATTCTCTTGCTCAACAGTAATCTGAGGTAGATCCCTAGCTTAAAAAAACAACATCTATATATCATCTTTTGTAGTCTCTGTTCAAGTAATTAAACAACATCTAATTTATTTGCACACATCAAAATATTAAATAATATTTCATTTATTCCATATACCATAGATTCCTTAATATTATAGTCTGTTTTGTTTTCATCTCATTTTGGCTTTTACAATATGAAATGAAGTGCAATAATATCTTTGTCAAACACTTTGTGGAAAGTATGTTAAAGGTCTGCATACATATTGACCTTCATACTTACTTCATACTACAAAAACTACTGAACGAATTGCATTAACAGTTTGAAAATTCCAGCCATCTAATATACCAGTGCCATTTCAAAGCTCTCCAGCAGAGCCTGAGAATACAGATCTGATATCTAAATATGCATTTCTCCACGTGCTCAAAGCTTAGTTTTACAATTCTACAGGAATTTTATTACTGCAGTATCTCATAGTTACTCTGCAAGTACCTAAAATCAGACCTCACTAATTGCAATCCTCGAATATAAAGAAATATATAAAGAATATATGCATGATGTATGGAACAGCTTACTATCTGAAATCAATCAAGTGATCGCAAAATTAAATAAATAAATAAATTGCCAGATCTCTCATGACCTGTCTGGACACATCATAGATGTATCAAATTGATGTGACATAAATAAATTATTTACACAGTCCACAGTTACACTATTTTTGCTACATTCTCCATAGTTTTGTTTGGTCTGTGATATTTTCCAACTTGAACACGTGACATGTCGTACCAATGAACACCCCACTCTAAGGAACGTGTTTCCCAGGTGCACTTGAGGTTCAACACTTGACACCTGTTTGTCAGCAAAAATGCTCAGATCTATAACGCAGACAAACTCCGCCCCATCTGTCTTTGATTAAATCCTCATGTGGGTATCTCATTTTCACACAACAAATGCCAAGGAAACATGTCTGCACACGTGCTTGTGCTTGGCCTGAGTGCCTCAGCTTCTCAAAGCAAAACTTAACCCATTTGACAATAAATCTGCAAAAATACAAGAAGCATATTATATTTAAGTATAGTTCATCCACTTATTCCTACATATAGAAAGAAAATGGAGACTAAAGCTATTAGATCTGTTAGTCATTCTGATGCCATGTTACTGTATGTTTATTTAGGAACGTTAATCATATGTGTTTAGAACATATAAGGTTAGTTGAATAATGATAACATTTTATTTCTCTGTGAACTATCCAAGCAATTCCATGCGTATTTCAACCTTAACATGAAAAAAAATAAAGCTTTTACTAAAGATTTTCACCATACTGTTAGCTCAGATGTCAATATTCGGACAGCATTTTTCTTCATAGTCAGGTAAAGTGAATTGTTTCAAAATTGTTACAACATCCATAACAGTCCATATTTGTCATTAAACTATTTTATGTTCTTTGAAGAGATCATCTCTTCTCCATTTGTTGGGTATTATTGCTTCTTGTGCATTTTAATTCATAGAAATCCTACAAAGTATATTGCCTCTCAAACACGTGTGTTCTATTTCTCACATCCATAACGCATGAATATTTAAAATAGAAAACTCGTGCATAGACGGATACTTCTCTGATGTCTGGACTCCATCAACAGGGCTTTAGTAAAATATAAACAGATGGTTCAATATGTTGATAATAAATACAGTCTGTAAGAATTTATATTTCAAGTTTTGACTGAAAATCCATAACACTGGAATTGCTCATCCCTTTAAAAATCCTTTTGATGGGCAGGACTGTGACTGGTGCTGTGAGAGGTTGTTGAGGTGTCTGTTGTGTGAAGTAAGGTAATGAGGCCTTTTACAGGGCAGAGAGGAGTTAGATCACCACACTGCCTAGCAACACTACAAAGGGAGACGGGCACACACTGAGGACTGCTGCCCTCCATCAACACACTTCACAACACATCAGCCATCTGTAGGTGTCATGCTAGGGTAAAGTTACCCGGATAGAAAGATCTGATGGGCACATTTCTCTGTGTTACTGTGAAAGGTGTAAACGAATCTTATGCTTGTAAACTTTAATAAAAGACACTAATTAAAGAAAATGTTTCATTTAGTTAAAAACACGTTTATGCAACCCGCAGGCACTTGTAGGCCTAAACCAGTGCCGTAACGGCTCAATCGTGTGAAAACTTTGAATGGAAAGTCGTTCCTAAATTGCTGGCAGCATTTATTGACTGAAAAATGATGGCAGGAATTTCATGCTTCCATAAAGGAAACCAAAGCGGTCTTTGGAAGCAAATTGATATTCACATCAAGTGTGTTAGAGGGTGTAATTTTTGAGACAACACAGGAAGTGCTCAAGACTCAAGTGACATGAAACTTTGTCAGAGTAATAAACCTCAGCCTGTGAAAACAAATCTGTGTGGTTGCTTTCTTGCAAATGGCCCGAGGTGCACTTGAGGTGCAAAAAGAAATATTCCTCGAAAACACATCAGACAAGAAAAACATTTGTACATTTGTGTAATATGTTAATCTGAACCACATGTTCTCGTCCTTTTCTTACAAAAATATATAAATAACCAATAATGAATTGAAATTAAACTGTTTTCTGTTGAGGTGATACGGTGACCTTATAAGGTGATCTTAAACAGAGAAAAGGACACTATTCATGACTGTAATTCAATCCAGACAGAATCTATAAAGAAAACATTCACCTTGAGCTATGCAGAGCGGGGTGTGTATGTGTTTGTGTGTACACGAGTGTAAGCGTTGCAAGGGAGTCTATCCACATGTGATGAGTCCACGTGAATTGGCTTCCAGATGCTTCAAAGCACGTGAGAGGCCAAATCAAATCAGGCACAAGGATGACTGAATCACTCACCAGGTTGTGAAGTGTCTTCTTCCTGGCAGTGCCAAAGGACCTTAGGATAACACTGATTCCATCCTTAGACACAGCTTTCTTTACATTAGACACCACAGACCCATAAGCCTTTTGGAACTGCTGCCCTAATCCAGTGACCAGCTTTTGGACCCCATTACTCTGAAAGAGAAAACATTACGCAGGATTTTCACAAAAAGTATATCCCATTTCAAAATGATTAAATATAAATGCATACTAGTGACTAGCAACCTCCTGTTATAAAATTGCTGTGGATGACAAGAAAATAATGGCAAACTGAAATCTCTTTTGTGCTAAGATGCTTACATATATCGAATGCATGCCACACAGACAGTCACATGCTATATATGGACAGTCCATTCATATTTTTATGTAATTAGGATTTATTGACAATTACTGTTTACTGATGCTGTACTGAACAATACTGTGCTTAAATGCACTTGCAAAACGTTGTGAAAAAAAGCAAAATGTAAACAGATAATGGTTTGTAGCGTGTTATGTCTCACGTCCAACATGATTTGATAATGCTCACATGTCGCACTCACCTTAAATTCCTCAGATTCATTTGTCACTTCCATCTGATTATTCTGCTGTTGACCGTCTTTAAGAAATGCAGCCAGAGAGTTTGGAAGTCCCAGTAATACACCTCCCACAGTCTTCACACTTCTTTTAGCATAATCAACCTTGTAAAAGATAACATTTTAGCAGTAAAGTTATCATTTTCTTACATTTAGCTACTGTATATTTAGTTTTTATTTTGTTCAAATGGCTGTGCTGGGAAATATGCACAGTTACTATGATAGCCAGTTCTGCTGGCTTGTCAGGGTGTGGAGTGTACAGACTGATTGATACACTGTATCTGTAAATGTGTTCATACTGTATGCACTTTTGTTTAAAATCGAACATGTGAATCAGTGAAGTACATTGGAGCTTGCCAGGGAAGTCACTCCAGGGATGTGTGTGATCAGTCCGTGACCTTGACTTGTCCTCTCTGAGACCCGTCTGTAAATGGTTCCGGCCAACGCTCCCAACCTGCCGAGACTGGGCTTTGAGCCAGAGGATTCAGCATCAGACTTCTGCTCTTCCACTTTCCCATCATGCTCTGCAAAAATGATCTCTTATAGCTTATGTAGGGACAAGGGAACGGAAGGGAGGTGTTTTAAATGCTCTCTTAGAGCGATCCAAGCACACACATCTTCATTTTCTCACTCTCTGTGATGATGGATGAACATGAAAGGGTCACAGAGTGGTTAAATATAAATTTATGAAGATGAAGATAAAACATAAATGGACTGGTTTGAGAGACCAGCTATTGAAAAGTATTTTAAAAATGCATTAAATGATCAGTTCATCCCAAAATTAATTTTTTATCATTTACTGTCAGTCTGAAATGGACTGCAAGATTGTATTGACTACATAAATGGTGCATTCAACGTAATTGAATTTCCGATACCACCACCTTTTGAAGCTTGACACATCCAATTACCTTCTACTTTTATTACTTGAAAAATAGTGTAGTTTTTTTTACAAATTCATACTTTACGTTTTAAAGAATAAAGTCATACAGGATTGAAATTTGATAATGATGAGAGAATACACTAAACTTAAACTAAAACTATCACTTAAACATTCATTATGCATCACAAATTATTCCCTCTATAGTGGGAAATACATTCCTACAGGCTAGGAAGTAAACAAAAGATTGCGTAAGTGAAAAGAATTTCTTACCGCCATACCATCAGGGTAGTGTTACGGTATACGAGTTAAATGTATAGAGGCCAAAAGGTGATATTCCTCAGGCACTTGCACTTCCTCTTCACGGTGAATAAACAGAAAATGCACCCAATGCAATAATACCAAATACAAAGCTCAGGGCTACAGAAGCATTCAGGTCTTCAGTTCAATATCCAACATTACATGCAATCCAATTCAATTTACAAAGCCAAACAAAACACACGCTAAATAGATTCTCTCTGCTGAATGTACCATTAAACATGGCAATAGAAAGAATGAACATTTTTTTTAACTGTATTAGGGTAGAAATAACCAGCAACGTGCTGCTTCATGAGGGCCACGTGAGGAAAGAATTACCTCCTTCGACACACTTTTTAATGCTCTCGGGAAAACAAAGCATAGGAGCTGTACACAAGAAACTTCAGTATGGCTGTAAAAACCTATAGATTGTTTGTGAGTCATTGCCACTAAGTAAGTAAGGTGTCTAAGTTACTTAAAGACATTTTAAAGCCACTACACATCGCAATGCACTGTTGAGGTTAAACAAGTCAGGAGCACAAGAATTGTGATCCATTCTATACAATAACCTGGCAATGATGTAATTTGTTAACGTGTAAAAGGTAATCATGTGTTCAAAATGCTAATCTTCCATGACTCAACAGCAATAGAAATTGGCCAAATTTGGAAATACGACAAACCTCAACTGACAGCCATTCGAACCGAGTCTGTGCCACTTGCTTTTAAACATAATGCCCAACTTAATATAACGTGTAGTGAGTAATTATCAATGCAGACTTAGACATTGTGAAAACATTGTTGCAAAACCACAATGGAGTTAAATAGAATCTAAAGGCTGATATGATACAACGATGTTCAACATGTCAACAGTTAAAATATTATTGGACGCCATGAATGTTCAGTAAATACTTGTAACAGACCCACAGTGTACACAAGCTGAAATATTAAAATAAACAGACAGAAACATGAAAACTAAGATACTCCAGTTCTTCCAGATGATGAGTCACTAGATTAAGACTTATTCGGTCCAGAGCTCTGTATTAACTTTGTTTATGGTTCTAATAAGATTTTGCCCTCACATTCAAAAACATTAATAATAACACAATGTAACGTTTGTATGTTTACATTTAATAAAGTAGATCCAGTTGTTGATTATTTGGATGTGTAGCATAACAACTAGTCAGACTCCTGAAATGTCAAGGTTTGGGAAATTAGTTTAACAGTGAATATACAGTGACATCTAGTGTTTAGATGTAAAAACACATGCATCTCAAGGGAGCTGCAAGTAATATCGGTAAGGTTAAAATACTGCTAATGTGCTGCTGGATGAAACAGTATATTTTATCTATATTCTGTCATCAGCTACTCACTCCCATGTTCACACAAATCCATGTGACTTTCTCAAAAAGAAACTTTTAATAATAAGAAAACACAACACAATCACCTGTCTCATCAGAGGATGCAGGAAGGATGTAGTCGATCAGGTTCTCAGTCAGAATCAGAGCATTCTCAACTCTCTGCTTGGCCTGGTGTACAACATTGCTGTTGAGGACATTCTGCATGTTGTCACTAAACGTAATTTTACTCTTCTGGTACCCACTAGATACCTTGCACAACATAGTGTTTGATGTGTGTTTGATGGGACCAGCGATGCCATCCTTTGTAGCTTGTAAAGTTGAAGACATTAGCTTCTTGATGCCTGCTGCCAGCTGTTGGAGAAATGGGATCTTTCAGTTTCAAAACTAAAAACGTGTGTTAACTATGCCTTTAGGCCAACATTTTGCATCTTAGCTCAATGTTTTTTCAGTTTGTTAATTATTTAAATGTTATTTCAACTTTGAACCACATTACCTCTGCAGGTTGATAGTGCAAGGCAGGTATCTTCTCTTCCACACGGTCCAGTCCTCTGCAGGCCATTGAGTTTACTGCTAGAACTATAAATAACATTTTCATACAAATGTTTTAGTTTGTTAATTTGAGTGTCTCTTCAAGCTCAACACCATGTGGAACATTTTATTCAAAACATTTCTTCTGTAATGTTTCTTAAATGATGAGGTTGACCTTTCACTTCTAGTCGGCTTATTTAGCTGGTTTGAGGGAGTGAAGATAAAATACAGAAAATAAAATGAGCAAGAAAGTAATAGCATGTTGATTTAATTGTGAACGCATGTACATGATGCATAATTTAATAAAATAATTCATTATACTGGAAAATGGACTGGACCAAACAAACTATCCAACTTGCTTATTACAAAAAGGAAATCTGCTTTGTTGAGTTAAATCATTTGTAACATAATTATGTCTCAGAAGATTACCTCTTTTATAATCCTCAGTTTAGCACATGAAACCTTCAACATTGTTGCCCAATTATACATCTCAAATCACAGACTGTGTGTGTTTTGTAATACCTGACCTCAACTCCACTTTCATTTCTCAACCTTGTATTTGAGTTTCAAATATGTTTAGACATGGACTCAGCACTATTAAAGCAAACTGACGTTTAAGATTTACCATTGACCTGAAAAACACATCATCCCACTGGTGCACATGTCAAGAAATAATTTATGAGTCACACTGTGTCTAGACACTGTCTCTCCCACTCGAACATCAATACCAACATTTGAAGACCAAAACAGCTCATTAAAATCTTATCAGATTGCATTGCTTAGGAGTCTCAAAAGAGTCATTTGATTGCTAAAGTTATACACTACAATAATTAGGATACACTTTAAAAGGTAATTGCAATTGTAACTTATTACAAATTGTAATTGTAATTACCAAACTAAGGATTTCAGTTAAAGTAACAATGTCCATTATGGATGATAAAACTCACGCTGGGGCTCCAGCACATGGAGGGCAGGTTTCACGCTCCATACAACCCAGATGCCAGCTGTACTTACACCCTTCTCAGACAGCTCACACACAGAGTTTATAATGGGGTGAGACTGTTTCATACTGCGGTATGTCTTCTCAATGGGTTTCAAAGCAGCACTGACAGATCGAAGACTTACGATACGAAGAAGCACATTCTGTAAAACATGAGGTTTTTTACATTATTATATTGGATATAATCACTTTTACAATAGATGAAAATGCACTAATTATAATAATACATTTAAAACAGTAAAGAACAACTTTATAACTACCTAAATAATAAGAAAACGTGCATTAATTAGAAAAGTGTTATGATGATTTTTATTCTGATCTCTAAATGTACTTATATTGCATTTTGACCTCAGTCTTAAACTTGGTTGTAAGTTAGTATTAACTTTTCAATTAGCATTATTATATCTTTTAGTATTACCTGCTGATTATTTACTAATGAAGTTAAATGTCATCAGGAGGACACCATGTGTCATTCTTTACATTACCTGATCCTTCGCAACACAGCTGTTATTTTCCCCAAACGCCATGTCGACTGAAACAAGTACAGAAGAACTTCAGCAGGTCCCACATCCCACAATTACGCCAATATTTCGTGACTATGAGAACTGTTGTATTCTCAAGCCTGTTAAAGTTTAATCTTACCGTATTGGCTCAGTTTCTCCCACTTAACAAATCTGTGCACTGACACACTTGAGCAATACTTTGATATGAGACACATCCACTGCCAAAAATGTCATGATTTCAAACGATCTCTTTCCCTAAATTACGTAATACATGTGTTTTATTGGCAACTTTCGAAGCCTTTTTGCGTGACCTATTTTATTTAACACACTTGCAACACGTGTAAAATGCTCTAGTCGTACTATTAATAGATCAATACCTTGGTTTGAAATGCAGTGCACAGTATATCAAAGACCAGATTTCCTCACATCTAAGCGTTTCAACTTAAATTTAACCATTTATTTCCATTTACAGTATGTGATGTCGTAATGTCTATGACCACTAGATGCCAGTGTTTCACAATAGACCTGTTATTTGACCAGTAGGTTTGGCCACTAGATGTCAGTGTTTAGCAGCAACCACTTTTACCTACAAACTAAACGGCTTCAGCTTGGCCCAAGACAGAGTTGGACAGCATGGTTGATATATATTATTTTATATGTTGTACAATATTGAAAAAAACAGAAGTTTGAATAAAACACTTTTTCGTGAATAAAATAAGAAAACCTAAAATACTTACCAATTGCCATGAGACGTTTTGATTTTCGTGACACCTGAAATTACACTAATTCACACAATTATATGTGCCTACTTTCATATAATTTTAATATTAATGCATTGACAAACTAGTGTTAACTTTTTAAGTCTAATAATGTAAAATTAGTGTGTTTAAGCTATAGATCACAATTAACATTAACACCACTACTTTCAATTAATTTTAATTAATTCTTGCAAAGCATGTCTATGCATGTTTGTGGGTTAATATATGTTTTAGCTGTACTGAATATTAGCATTAACTATTCTACTCACTCTGGCAACCCAGTAAAGCTGGTCTGGAGAATGGATCTATAGACGAATTAGTGTCCTACTCACCAAACTGACGTTTCCAAATTATTAAAGCGCCTGATGCAATTAAGCTTGGAAATAATCAATCATCACATTTTTAATGTAAATACAAAAGAGTAAAAAATCTATCTTAAAGAACTAGTAATAAAGGGGATCACTAATGAACCTTCATGCACAAACTAAAATTACACAGGACAGCTCAACTGCACAAGACAGGCTGAATAAAAGGCTATCCTGGAATCTGGAGATTATTTGTATTATTTTAGACCTGGTTAGATTGTGTGTAATGACTTCATGTCTATTCTGCCTGTATGCTGATGGAGCCAGACAGGTGTGAAAAAGACCAATTTGACATTCACCAACATGCCAACCAAATAATTATAACTTACATTTCACTGACACAGTGTACCACAGGTGAACAGGACTGCAGCTAATAATACACTACATGTGTGTCTCTCTCAGTGATGTGAATCCAGCTGTCTACGTCAAATAGCACCTGAAATGTGATTACAGTCCCAAAGAAAGAGAACCGATTGTGAGAGAAACAATAACTGGCTTTGCCAATGAGGCTAAAAATGGAAAAATGCAAAAAACACACAGAGGCTTAACCAGTGGTGATAAAGCAGAGAGCAGCCCACCTGAAGTGTATTTCTGTCAGAAGAAACTGAAATACCTATAAAAATAGGAAAAATAACTATTTTTCCCTTGTTTAGTGCGGCTACTAAAGTTGTAATTACTCGTAAACAAGAATTAGGGGCTGGAATGTTGTAGCCATTTGTCTATAAATTTGAAATGGAGTTTATTTATTATAAGTTATGTATATTATTATTATTATTATTATTATTATCATTCACCTGTTTGGATGTATATGTCACCTCGTATAAGGGCGGAGGGGGAAGTGACATGGAAAACAAACAAATGTCTGGATTTGGGAATGGTGGTTACTAACAGTTTTTTGACCACTTCTTTAATTTTGCTTGGATTTGCGTTTGTTGGTATTATGAACTTAATTTAGAAACGCTTTTGAAACGAAACTTTTTGCTTTTAATAAACGAAAGACTGCGTTTGGAGTGGAGTGCGTGCAAAGGCTAATCGCTATACCTAAATCCACGGCCTACAAGGAAAGGCTGACACAGTTGGTCACTGGTGTGTTAGCTGGATTACTAGGAATTGTCAATTGTTAATCTTTCAAAGAAATCAACCTACTTTGTGTATGTGGATAAATTGGGAATGCTTTAACTTTTGGTTCATTAATTATTATTTTGCACATTATCATCAAATTATTTTTGATTAAAATGAAAAAGACTTTGCTGTAAACTGGCAAGAATATGACAGGACAAAATATTTTGGAAATTTTGACAAAAAAAGTGTTAAAAGGACACTAAAAGTATCTCTATTTTGGTGTCTACTATCCATCTTTTCTTTGTTATTGGAGAGCATTTGCAAGAAAATTATCAGTTAAGTGACACTAAATAAGAGAACCCATAAAAACTCAACAATTAAGAAGAAACAGTAGCCCTTTTATTTTGTATTTATTGATTGAATGAGTGTTTTTCCTCAGTATAACAAACAGACAGCTGTAATTGAAAAATGCACTGTACCAAACACTTGCATGCACAGGCGCATCTGTCATTAAATCACTCTTAAAAGCTCCTCATTATGGACTATTATTTAACACTATTTCAAGCAGAAATCTTTACTCCAGTAATCTAAGTGGTGTTGAGTGGCACATCCATTAGTCCAAATGTGCTTCCAATGAACTCATCCAATACTATTTATGCTTTTCATCCACGAGCTGTTTCCTAACAGTGTAGATGTCAAATATATTTAAAAACAAATTTAAACCTTAATTGACATAGCTTTTCTAATAAAAAGGATATGGCATATGTTCTACATCATAATGATCTATTAAATAAATATGTTTTAATACTGAGCCATGTATAGTCATTTTTCGAATTGTTGTATTTTTGAATAATTGAACAGTATATTTAAGGGGGGAAACATTATAATAAATCACTTCTAAGAGTGTGAATTACCCAACCCACATAGTCTTTATCCACCATGAAGCTGTTGCAGAATGTTTCTATCAATGTGAATATCTTTGTGGTGACAAGTTAGTAGATTGCCTGTCAACACAATTTGCCACTTTCTATGGACATGGAGAATATATTGAAATAGAATCCTTGTTCAAAATACAGTCAAAGAGAGATAACTTGATAATCATATACTGTATGCAAATGAACAATACATCTATTAATAGAACAGTACCGTGTTTGTTCTTTGAACTATAATGAAGCTAATACAGTGGTGTCCCCTAAAGCGGTTTCCCCACTCAGTGTCTGAAATGATGTGACTCGCTAAATTTCTGTAAACCCTCTTCTGAAGCTCCTGTGGAGTGAACACAGCAAGAGCAGCTGTGTCTCAGATTTAAATTTGGTTAGTGTCATTACAGAAGACAGTCTTGTGATGTACATACTCAGATTTAAAGGTGCTCCAACTTTGACAAACCTAAATAAAACTTTTAATAAATCTTAAATAGATATAAAATAATCTATGTAATTTGTTAATGTATGCGGTTGGGATGGTCCTGATGCAGCACTTCATTTACATTATTACATTAAATAAAGAGAAAAGTAGCACATTTTATATTGAAAAAGCTTCTGGTATTATTTTTATGTCAACCACCTACTGTACATACGCACAAATTCACATCACACGTCCACACTCCCTTGCGAACACATAACTGTCATGTTTACTGTCATAGCTCAAAAGTCTTTCCAGTAATAGTCTTTCCAGTATCTGACAGAATGCCCCCCATCTATACAGGTCACCGTTTGCTCTAATGTTTCACTTCAGAGTTCAGAAAGCAACATTCAGGGGAAACATCTTCACAGAAATGTGAAATTGTCAATTAATAATTGGTCAACAATGACATGTTCCAAGAATTACAACGTCACAGGAGAAACACATAATATGTGTCAGCTAGAGGTCAGTCATCGTTATATCACACGACACAGAACTCTCTATGGAATTCTTTAATACATTGCGTGACCTTTTATTTACACCACTAGACTTTAGACCACACTATCCATGCTGTTATAGTGGATAATATCTAGCCTCAGCATGCAGCCATCATCGAGGATTACCTCGCACCCACAAATTATATATCTTCCATCACTTTTGCCCTTCCTCAATCTGGGCAAAGGAATATGTTTTCTTGGTGATGGGGAGCTTATGATCAGCTCTTATCAGAAGTGTTCATAAGGCATGCAGGCAGAGCATATCAAGAATGTGTCTGTCATTCTGGGCATAACATCCCCGGTGTTTGGGCAGGGAATGAATAAGCTGATATGAATGAAAACATTTAGGCAAATCTAACGTGATTGACAAGACAGTACCTAAGCCTTCAGTGTTTTTCTTTTTGTATATACAGTATGACAACATCTTCAAATTATCTTTTTTTTTTTTTTTTTTTTTTAATAATTTCAATAAAGCTGTTTTGCAACAGTGCTAATTGTGCTATACAAATAAAATGTAATTGAAAGTGTTTTCTTACATAATGCGAAAACGGTGGTTTCACAGTTGCCTTTTTTTGTTTACTGTAGATTCATAGCACATATTCGTCTTTCTCCACCAAAATTAAATTACTACAAGTTAATTTGATTTATGTGGAAAATGTACAATTAGTGTATGCATAATTTAAAATATGCACAGTATGTTGCTGTTTCCAAATGCTAAACCAACATTGATATGTAAAGTTCTATGCCAGTTTGTTTACATGTCATTATTCTGGTTAATTAACTCGCACAGATTTACACCTCATGCAAGTCAGCCACTCACATCGCATATAAAAATAACTCAACTAATTAGATTAAAATGACAAATAGCATTTTAAACCAATATACCCACAAGGGCCAGCTTCATTTTAATGCTGAAGTCCAATCATAAAGATAAAAATATTTTACACAGACACATCAGTTCAATGTCTCTTTACTTTTGGTCCATCTAGCAAAGACTGTGCTCTGTGTTTAATTTCAGAATTTGGCCAACAATCAGTTATTGTAAATATGGGTAAATGTCTTCAGAACAAACGGTTTATATAAATAATGCGGTGTATGGGAAAGCTGAGCTTTAAAAGCTGATTATAGCTCTTGAAAATGGTACTTGAACTTTGTGTAATGACTATTCAGCAATTTTATTCATAAACAACAGACAGATGCTGAAAATGGGAGGAGGGCTTTTGTTACCAAGGAGCCACTTTAGTTCATACCAATTAACCACCATAAGTGTCGACTGACAGCTGATGTCATAATTACTACTTTGAACTTACCAAAAATACAGAATGGCTCTTACTTTATTACAAGAAAATGTGTGATTGACCTTGTTTAGGTAACATGAGATAATCCAAGTTCTGGAACTCTGCAAATCAATACAACATAATGGAAGTTAAATGTTCAGTAATGAACAAAGAATTATGCAAATCCTAGAAGAACATTGCAGTGATACATAATTTGTAACATAACATGCTTTTGTTACAAATGTTCATCACTCCTACATGATGCAACAATCTAATTGCTTACAAAATATTGATAACACTCTTGATTGCTATTTCACAATGCATAATTTGCCATTGATTGTACCCCACTCCTGATAAAAAATAATGAAAATCTTATGTAGTTTAACTCAAGAGAATACTGCAAATAGATTAATCATTGTTATTTCCCCACAAAACACTATGAATGTATCACACGTGATTAAACATAGTCCATAATTTATCTCACACCTCCACACGCCAAAAATAATTGCCTGTGTTTTTCCTTTTGTTTCCTAGCAATTGATTGAAGTTAATAGATGAAAAGAAATATGTTAATAAACAATAATAAATAGCAAAGGGAGATCGTGTGAACTTTGAGATCCTCAAATATAGAAAAAGAAAATTTTGTCCGACAGAACGAGAGAGATTGAGCAAGCTCTGATAATGAAAATCATAGATGCAGGAAAAGAGGACATTGTATTTCCTGGAAATATCGTCCTGTAAAAACCCATTTTCTCAGAGATTACAACCCCCGTTTGGATCACGAGCCAGTTTCCGCTCTATACTTTCTTCATTCCATGACCTTTATTTCATGACAAACCTCATGTTTGTTCTGTACGCATTGCTCTTGTAGCTTAGGCTTACTAGTAAAATGTTACACAATTGTATTGTAACTTGTTTAATGTACCGCAACATGCAAAAGATAATGTTTTAGTTTTTTTTACCATTATTACTGATCAAATTGAGTTTTTAATGTTAGTCATGTAACACTGATATTTTCGGCTGTCAAAAATCTAATATCTGCCAAACTCTAATACCATCATGTTTGTCATAGCTCTTAGGTACGCAATTAAAGTAAACTCAATAAAATCACACTTTTACATCAAGGCAAGGGCTATATAATGAAACGCTCATTAAATTTATGGCTCAAGTGATCAAAAACCTTGAGTAATAAAACCTTCGTCTGGTAGAGAATTATTTCTTGCCTGAAGTAAAGGTCCACAAGTTTGAATCTTGCTCGACTGACATTTATTATTTTTATTTATCAGTCTCGCAGTGTATGCACTTTGTATTCTTTGTTCTGAAAGAAGCAAGACCAGCAGAACAGGTCTGTTCCTGTCTAAGTCCCTTACATTAAATTTAAACAGCAATGCTGTGCAAGGAAAAAACCCGATCCCCTGACAGATGTTGTTAATGTGTACTATTTCCTGCCGGCACACTTGTCATACACTTATTTAAACAGACTTTCCAAGTTTTATGGCCTTTTACACTGATAAATTTATTAACCGAGTTGGGTTAGCATTAAAACAAGTGGAACAGCCTCTACCTCAGCAGTTTAATGCATCAAGTTAGGACTCTTATGCACAATCTGATCACCCTTTAAATGTTTTACTGCTGTCTAAAAAGTCCGCCAACCCCCAACTACTATCCAGAAACACATTTTACTACATTTTGCTAAAACTTCAGTGAAATATCTTACTACAGGATAAACTCTTGCTCTGTCATGACAGTTTAGCTTAAATGTACACTTGTTACTAAACCATGTTTATCTATTGGTTTGACATTTTTTCAACCCTACAATTCTCTGCTTTTACTGTAATACAAAACGTTAAGCTATGCCAATTCTTTAACTATATTAAATTCTTTAAATTCTTTATTTATTACTTTAAAAACACTGATTCGCAGACCCATGGTACTGAAAAGGGAGTAAGTAGTAAGCCACAGACAACATGGGGAGGAGGAAAAATTTTTCCTTTATATAGTTATATAGCCTAAAACACTCTTACCCATAATAACATTACTTTAATGCACTACTGCAGCAAGCCAGCAATAGAAATAAGTGGTCTCAAAATGAACATAAACTCATATCTAGTCTAACAAATAATTTACTTATCAAATTCAGGGGGTATAACTGTAAGATTATCTAATTACCATTTTTATTGAAAGCAATTTTCTGTTTTTTAACAGCATCAATTTAATATAACAAAACCCATTAAAATTGTAGATGATTAACTAAAAAAACGTTTGTATTTTATTGCAATTAGTATATAAGACTTGACTGAACCGACCTTGGACCATTTTCTCTGGAAGCGTATCAGCTCAACAAATACTGCGACAGCCTTGTGACATCCTTGATGTTGAATCTCTGCCTGAAGCAAAAAAATCATGATGACACCCTTAATACACTCACTTTCATAATTTTATTGCAAATTACTTTACAACAATAATTGTAAAATTTCAAGAACATAATTTTTTTCTAATGTTCTTGTTATTTTTACATTTAATGTAGAACAGTTGATACAAAATGGGTTCAAAGAGTTTAAAGACAAATGTTAATATCAAACAGTATAATAATGATGCTGTTTTGAAGATATCTTTTGAAGTGTCTTAATTTTATTGATTACACAGTGTCATAAAAGCCTAAAAGCCAAATTTGAATTAGTTTCACTCTCTAATATGCCCACAATACCACACTGATCTTACACAGCATATATTACAAGAGTTAAATGCAAAATGTAGAGCCATACATCAGACAGTCTGTGCAGATGTTATTTACAGAGTAGGAAGAAGTCATGCTTTAAAGGACCCCCATGGACACACAAAGTACAATCAGCAACATCTCTTTCATCACAGTACAGTGATTACAAGCAAAGGTCTGGCACATACTTTTCTGCTACTGTACCTTCTCATAATAGGATAGCACAAGAGGTTTACAGTAGAGATGAACTACAGTATACAGTAACAGGTCATTCTGTACACTGAAGAGAAAAATACAGGCTTCAGAAAAGTGTTAATTTTCATGTCACTGGTTTGATTGTAACCGATTCACATGTACTGTATACATTTTTCTTATTTAGTTCACATTGTAATCTTAACCAAACTTGCTCTATTTGTCATCTGTCTCCATTACATTATAAAACAACCAATTTTCTCAATCAAATCCACAACCATTGACAAATTTAAGTACATTGCTGTGGTGCTTTTAATATGAAATTCGCTTTAAATATTTTCTTCAAGCCGTTAATACAGCAATTAGTTCTTTGGTTTGGACCTATAGATTAATAATACTATAAAAATCTATATTGAATTAGAGTGTAAGTAATATTTTTTTTAAATATTGTCCTCTGTTTGCTTGAAAATCAAATATAAATGCAGTCACCAGACTGGCAAATACAGAAGAGCTCAGAGATTATCAATGGCATGCCACCCTTCCAACAAGCACATTTTTGAAATGTATGACCTGCTAGAGCTGAACTGGTCAACAGAAGTGCTGTTATTCTGAAGTGGAGGTGAATAAGGGCAGTTGAGGTCACACAAGCACTGTATAAACATTGTCTTTCCAAACTTCTTTGAAGCTCCAGTCTGGAGCAAAGCTGGACCAAGAATGATTCATTAGGAGCGCTGGAAAATATGATGCCTAAAATCACAATGAGTAATGCCACGCAGGGCATGGTTTTGATTTTGTCAAGGGCACTGTGTACTGGAAAGCTCACTGCCAGTGAACATCTGGATCAAAGGCCATGCAATCTAAGGCAATCTGGGTCTGCCAGAAGGACATCACAAGATATTTGATAGAAGAAGAATAATGTTCTGGGACTGTGAGTTTCAATAGTTCAGTCCCTTAGTTCCACTGAAATGCCATCTAATCACTACAGTGCCCCAGGAGAAGGGTTTTTCTTGTTTTAACATGACAGTGCCCTCATGCTCAAATTGCTTTTGAGATGGGTGAGGAAGAACTTCACACCCCTGCACAGAGCCCAATTAAAATGAATTGAAATGCAGACTGTTAAGATCTAATATTTACCACAGTTATAACATTACTGTACTGTATATAAAAGTGATCTCTCGCAATGTTTTCTGATTGCTCCTGCTGTTGTTTTACTAACAAGGTTTTTATACAGTCAGAAAACCTTTTAGAAATGTTACTTCCCAACTGTTGGTTCAAATTTAATGTAGTTTTGTGTCTCGCTACTGCCTAGTACACACTATCCTGTAATGGTTTGCTGTAGTGACATATTTGCTGTTCTTTATGTCACTCACAGTCCATTGCACTATTGATTGTGTTCCTAATGCTAATAATACATGTTTTTATGTCCCTACAGATTGCATTCTTTCCTGCTTGTTAGCTCAAAAGCATTGCTTTTTGACCCCATTGCTACGGGACAAGATGAAAAATGGCTCTCTATTCACACTATTATGTTACTTAAAGGGAAGATTTGTGTAGGTGAATTATAATTTCTGCATCATTAACATCTTCTGCAGGCTTGCTTAAGTGACAGGTCTGTGTACCTTCATTTTTGTAATCTATTCAACTATTATTTTTTTTCATGGGTTTTCAAACTTAAATGAAAGAAAAACAAAATAGTATTCCTCACTCTAAAAAAGGTTGTGTTATTTTTTAACACATTTTTTGTGTTATGCTGTTTAACACATAATGTGTCATTTTGTGTTAAATACATAAAAGGGACAACACATGTTGAGTTGAAAGTAACACAAGTTGAGTTAAAAGTAACACAAAAAGTGTTGTTTTTAAATTAACACATCTGTGTGTTGTCCCTAACTAGACACATCTTGTGTTATTTTAACGCATCTGTTTTTAGAGTGCTCCATGGTTGTTTTGAGAAGATCTTCTTTGTTGATTTTGCATATTGGCCCAAAGAAATGGATGCTGATGTAAGCTACTTTGTTTTCCCTATATAGAAACCCTATACCGAAGATTTAAAGCTTTAGATTTTTTGAAATCATGTTTTCAGAATTATGTTGATAGAAAATGGAAAAATTTGTTAACTGAGAAGCATTAATTCTTTAGTTTCTTTAAAATTCATATTAAGTGATATGCTCTGGTTTATAGGAATATGAATTGCTTTTCTTCAGCTTTATATATTTCCAGTAAGCTGAATGGGGCTATGCTCTCTCCCCTGGTCTGATAAAGGTTTTTATTTGGGTTACTGGACTCTGGCACTTGCTTTGGGTCAAGCTTTGCCAGTTGTCTCAGATATTCTGTCATGATGCCAGAACTCTTTCAGGGTTTCCAGCAGACAAATTTTGCTTGAGGAGTTCAAATACTTTGAAAGATAAAGAGCATTAAAGCTGGACTGAACTTATTTCATCAGAGCTTGTACTCTGGATCATTGCAGCTGTGTTCAAATATGTCACGTGGAGGTCTGGGAAAGCTAGACAGCCCTATACTGAATATGCTACTAATCTAAGCAGTTCCTTCTGCCACAAGTAACAACCTACATGACTGCTCTCGACCTCCTTCCAGTCTTTATATCAGTTCCAACCCCCAGCAAGATCTTTGTGACATTAGATTCTATATATAGTCCAGAATTTTCTCCTGTATTGGTCACTGCTATATGAAGGTGAAAGGAACACTTCTTCTGCAAAAGATCAGGTGGATTTCCAATTAGCAATGTGTGCCAGTTAAGACGTCCAACATACAGTAGAAGTCTTTGAAACGCCAGCTTTCATAACAACATAAGGTTTAAAATCATTTGGTAGTTCTAAATATACAGCAGCAAATGTACAGTGTAATATAAAATATGTATAAATGTTGTATTAAAAAAAAACTGCATCAAAATCATCACAATCATATTGAAATGGATCAACAAACACTTTACAGGATAATTGTTCAAAGGCATAAAAGTAAAGCTTGAACATTTTCAACTGGACCTTTGTGTCCCAGTCTCTAAAAACAATTGCACAGCGCAAGCTTCACAAACTGCAATTTACTGCAGGGATGCCACTTACGAAGCTATTTGTTTCTAAAACCTGCACAAACTTTATTGAATGTGAACTCGCAGTACAAAACCTCACTTAAAATGACTGTTCCATCTCTTTTAAATGCAGTTCTGTCTGAAGGGTTTTTCCTTCCCTGCTGGCATGTGCTTATCAAGCTGTTGTTCTGCTAATGTATATGGTCAAGAATTCTTTGTTGTATTGTATTACAAAGCCAGCGTAATTTGTGTATTTGTACACATTTGGCAGCTTGGATACTTCACAATTGCTTGAGTATAATAGTTTAGAAGAATGTAAAAAGAACATATACTTTACATATGGTTATGAAAGACAGAGTGTTGTATGAGGTAATGCTGAAAAGACGTTGCTAGTCACCAGAAATCTGAGGTTTTGATGCTGGTCCCCATAGGGAAATGACCTTTAAAACAATAATAAGCCTAGTTATTTAAGTCTTCAAGGCCATTTCTGTTTTTGAAATACTGTATAAAAGACTCAGGGTTAAACTATAATGAGTAAATTAAAATGAAATTTGTATCTGATTTTGTGTGAGTAAGTGTATAACCCATCTTTAACATTGTTTTTTCTGTAGTTGCTTTTACAGGTTAATTGCTTGGAGGTGCTTTTAGAAAGTTTTGGTTCCATAAGCGTAGTTGAATGTTTATATACCAAGCAACATTAAATTCAACAATAAAATATCTACACTATAAAGTATGTAATTTTGCCACTGATCTTAAATCTTATTACAGCACATAATAATAATGACTTAACAAAGAAGCTTTATAAGGTTTAAGAAAGAGTTTTTTTTACTCAATATCATGGTGACAGACAATGTCGAAACTAATTTTAACTGGTTTAAAGTTCTTGTAGAAATAGCAATATATACTTTAACATCACCATTAACTCTGGTCTATTATTCCATACTTTATTGACAAAGAAAGGATTGATTAAGTTTTTCCTTGCCAATATAGTGCTCATATCTTCCAGGGCAATAACCCGCTGCACCCTATAAAAATGTGAAGAAAAGTAATATTCGTTTCAATTTCTGCTACTTGTTATTGCTGTGAGGCTAACTTACTTTTATGAGATCTTTGAAAATTAACTTTCATTGACCTCTCTGAATATGAGCAAGCTAAATGTTATAGAAAGTGGGAATGAGGTAAAGTATACAATAGTTTTAATTTACAAAATGGATTTGCTTATTTCTCAATATGAAATTGTACCAGAAGCTTAAAAATCTGTCACTCAAATTCCCAGCAGAGTGCAATTGTTCTCCAAGCAAGTTTCCTGTTTCTATTATACCTGTACTGAGGGTTTAATAAGTTCTGCAGTTCTTCCTGATGACAGGATGTCTATACTCGAGTCTGTTTGGGGAGGGCTGTTTGTTTATACATGCTGATGGGGACTGGAGGGCCGCATTTGTTGCAGCGCTGATGTTCCAGACAGCCCTGTAGCTGTGAAACGGGGCCAGCTCGGGCTGGAGCTCAGATGTGTTTGTGTCACCTTGTGAAACTGAATTGATCTTGACTTCTGTTAGGACGCTCTCTCCTGTTTCTTGGTCTGGGTGGGTGGGAGAGAACCTTGAAGGTCACTATGAAATTAATTTCCCTTGCAGCATCAATGGTGACACCTTTTCTTTGATACAAAGCCTCACTAAATTCAATTACTGTCAGGGTAGCGCTTAGGAGATCTATTTTAATCTGAGGAGTGTGTTGTGCTCATTGCATAATCAAAGGTGCTGATTATTCTGGGTGAAAATGTTGAGACCTTCTTGGTGATTCATCACAATGGAGGTATGCTAAATGCACATCATGGCTCAATGAGTGTATTAGGCTATAATTAAAATATGGATTATACAATTAATTAAGAGATTATAATTGTGCCACAGAGCATTACATTTATGTTCACAAGAAGCAAATAGAAAAAATTATATATATATATATATAATGAAATAATTGCACCTAGACTATATATGTTCAGACGCTTTGGTACCTCTGAAAAAAATATAGCCAAATAAGCTCAAATGTAAGTTCATGTCTGTAAAACGCACAGGTATAAACGTTAAATATATTTCGTTAGCCTGAACCACATATCACGCAAATCCTCGCAAATTCTCGTCAATGGCAACAGGTAGCCTGACAACTGGTCACACGAATGAAAATACAAGAGAAAGAGTAAAACAGCAGTCGATCTAAGTACAAATGAAAAAAAAAAAACAGGGATAACGTCAAAAGAACTGACCTGTGATAATAAGTTCAGAATGACACGCGCTGCGTGAGCGCGCCGGTGTTGTCAGGTGACGCGCGAGGGAATGAAGGAGATGGAAAGTCCGTTAATGCGCTTGCAGCAGCAGATGCGCGCGGACCATCATTCTTCAACTGCAACCGAGGATGCTGTCGGAGACAAACAGACACTGTTAACTTACTTTCATCTGACTCGTTTACTTCTTTTACGACAGTTTTTTTCTCTGAACTGGAAAAATAGATATTTAATTTAGCAACTTGGTGTTTTAGATGAAAGACTCGCAGTTTTCTCAGAGCTTTTCTCATCAAGACTAACGTCACCTTGCGAACAGGTGTCTTTCTGGATGACAGATCGGATTTTAGAAATGCATGGATGATGTTAACTAATCAAAGCTTCTTCTAGTTTTTATTCATTGAAATTTCAATGTTTAAGCGAGTAATTTGATCCCTTTGGATTAAGGATATCAGGTAAGTCTGATATTTTTTTATTTACAATTAAAAGAATTAAACTACAGAACCAAAATATTACATTGCCTTGTTTTTTTAGTGCATGCTTTCGAACAAATTATACTGTACCAACAAAAAGATTTTATTATGTTTTTCTTCAATTATATTCCGTTTTGTTCTTCGTATGTGAAACACATAATATTTCATCATCACGTTTAAGTCTGCATTTATGACATCATGCTTTTTTAATCCCACTAGCACCGTTACATTAAAAGGACCTTTTCGACCCATAAATCGTCATGAATCATCCGTGAACTTCATTGCGCCGGAGGTTCGCCGAGCGAATGAGGCAACCAGACTTTCATCAGTGATGAATGACAGCCCTCCAACATCTGAGAACATCATGTTTCACCAGTTGACTGCAGATGCTCTGAATGGCAGCTGCGACTACACGTTGCCCGTGTGTAACAATAGCACAGGTGAAGGAGCCCTGCAGCTGCCCACTTTCTCCATGGCAGCAAAAGTGAGGGTGATAATTACTTTCACACTTTGCGCTGTGTCTGCTGTGTGCAACCTCGCTGTGCTGTGGGCAGCCAGCACCAACAACAAGCGCAAATCCCACGTAAGAATCTTAATCATGAACCTCACGGTGGCCGATCTTCTGGTGACTTTTATAGTGATGCCCGTGGATGCTGCTTGGAACATTACGGTTCAATGGCTTGCTGGAGACCTGGCATGCAGATTGCTAATGTTTCTTAAGCTGGTGGCTATGTACTCCTGTGCGTTTGTGACTGTGGTCATAAGCCTGGACAGGCAATCAGCCATTCTCAACCCTCTGGCCATCAATAAGGCTAAGACCAAGAACAAAATCATGCTGAGCGTGGCCTGGGTGATGAGTGTTGTCCTCTCTGTCCCCCAGGTGAGCAGCTGGTTGAGTGGTTTTTTGTGTTTTTCTCTGTTTTCTCACTGCATTAGTCACATTCACCAACACTCCAGAGTCTGGAGTAATGACTGAGACATCAAAACGAAAGTAACAGAATGTTATGTTCATATTTCATCGTATTCAATGTATTTTTAAAACACACTTGCACATTGCTTCACTATAAATGGAAATTAGAAAAATCTTCATTACTTTTATGTCTGCTATACACACTGTACATGGTAATTATATCTACCATTGTGATTGCATTCAGTGATTTAAAAGAATACAATTATACGTGGAATGTCAGAAGAACTATGAATGAAACAATAATAGCTATTTCTTGTCTCCTTGTTTCCTGTTTCTGTTCATGTATTCCTGGGGAGAGATAAAATTCAAAAGTCAAATTCAATTTCAAAAGTCACAAATTTATGAATACACTATGTTTGAAATAAGGAGGCTCTACAAAAATATGCAAAGAAAGAATATAAAACTATAAAATGAAAAATTAATTATCTGAATATGGTGCCATGTAATTTGTTAGTTGTTACTGTAAGCAGCATATTTTAAAAATAGTTTTCAATATCTTACTCTATACAATGTCTTTTAAACATAGAGAATATTCACAATGTTTTAAATCATTATTTAACGTCATATTCGCTTGGGCTCTGCTGCAAAATTAGTGCAGAATTAGAAAGTGTTGTAAAATTCATAGATGTTTAATTAGTTCGGTAATGGCAACACACCCTCTCATCAGTCCTTTAATTTAAGGTAACGTTTAACATAATGATTGATGCTTGATGGGGCACATTACTCAACATTAACATACTGTGCAATTTAACTCAAATGTTTTAGTCATTCAGGTGTTTTTACATTCTGTCAAATGAGCTCATAAATGACCTTCAAATCGAAATACCAATGAAAAGAGTCTGACCCATTTCAGAGTTCAATTACAGTAGCTAAAGTGATGGTGATTAAAACCGTCGACTGAACTGTATGGATTCATGACCAGAATTACTAGACTCACTGTTGGTAACAGGTGATTCAGTGGAGGCGCTTACATTTTACAGCAGTCTGCAGCAGCTGAAGTAATAAATGCCAAGATCTCCTTCTTGTTCCTCCAAATATTCAAATGATGAAGTAGAGCGTTAAAATCAGTGCACTTCCGCATTTGGAGGCGACTGATGAATGTATGTACAGTCAGGCATCATAATTATGTATGATATATTATGCAAAACACTGATTCTAGGAACATAAACTCAATTCATGAATATTTTGTTGAAGGGAATATGTCACATCTAATCTGCACTGTTGCCACAGTGTTTATTTGATTAGTTGGCTTTAGGCGTGCATAATATCTAGCGTTTAACAGTCATGCCAGAAAAAGCTATTTTCCAAATGAAAAACAAATAATGATAGTTTGATAGCTTTTTGATAGCTAACCGATATATAATTGTTACAGTAAGTGATTTTGAAATGGCCCTTAATCTAGTTTATCTTCAGAAAGAGGTTTAGATCATTCAAAAGGTCCACGGTGTTTTGTATTTTTGATGTATTTTAATACACACAATATGCTTCGAGTAAAATTAAGTGCTTGTACACACAGCCTGCTCACCTACTGAATTCTCCAACAGATGTTCCTGTTTCACAACGTGACCATCACAGTGCCTGCCAACTTCACTCAGTGCACCACCCGCGGGAGCTTTGTCAAGCACTGGCAGGAGACCCTCTACAACATGTTCACCTTCACTTGCCTGTTCTTATTACCACTGGCCATCATGATCTTTTGCTACACGAGGATCTTGGTGGAGATTTCTAGAAGAGAAAGAAATTATGGACCAAACACCAAAGGAAATAGTAGGCATATTACATTTATAATTCTAAAAAAAGTGTTAAAAAACCACCAGCCTTATTGTACATTTAACATATATCATATCTTTAATGCAAGCTTGTGAATAATCTTCTTGCCTTTGCAGTATCTTCAAAGGAAGTCCATTTGCGGCGTTCCAACAGCAACATCCCAAAGGCACGAATGAGGACTTTGAAGATGAGTATAGTCATTGTAACATCTTTCATTGTTTGTTGGACCCCCTACTACTTGCTGGGTCTCTGGTACTGGTTTCTTCCTGATGATTTGGAGGAGACCGTTTCTCACTCGTTGACACATATGCTGTTTATTTTTGGGCTTTTTAACGCCATTCTGGATCCTATCACTTACGGCCTGTTCACCATCCATTTCCGCAAAGGGCTGAAACGCTACTGCCGTAACGCGGCTATTCTTACCGAATCCGAAAATAACTCCATCATGACCGGCTCACTAAAATGCTCCCCGTCCCCCTTCCGTATGAAGAAAGTTACCCAAACGACTCAAGGAACTGACCTGCAGGAGAATTTGGTAGGTGGAGCAGATAAGAAGCCACCAGATGGTAAACAGAAGGACTAGAGGTAATTCAACCATTCCAAACCTGAAAGTGCGGTTTGATTACTGAGATACGGATGTGACATGACAGGCCTTGTACTGACTGTCTAGGTGTTCACAAGAATAATGAGATGACAAATCATACCTGCCTGTTCTTCTCAACAACATGTGACAGATTCGAATTAAAGCCAACCGAGTGCATCAGGATTTCTTGTTCATTAGCTGATGAGCTGCCTAAATTACTTCCAGCTATATTAAATGCCTATCAATTTTCATGATACAGATGATTAATTTTGCTAATTATTTGCTCTTTACTGAATATTCCAATCACATTGTTTTTTCCCCTGCAAAATAATTAGACCTTCGCTACTTGTTGCTTTGTTTCAAATGTCATTTACATCAAGGTGTGTTTTTTTCATAGAACACAAATCCAAGTAGCTCTGCTTTTCCACCTGCTTTTGCAAAGGGCATAACTCTTGAATCGATTGTCTGTAAGGAAATGAGTCGTATCGACAGAAGAATAAGATGTGTGGATTAAGCCTTTGTAATATTACAAATGCAAATGAATTTACATTGATTCTTGGATCATTTTCAGGTATTAATTGGAAATATTCAATCGTATCTTAGCAGGCATCTTCATCCAGCCTCTTGAGATTGCATTGTTTGATGTGTAGAGTTTTTCTCTGAAATAATAACCAGTCACAAGAGATCCTGATTTTGAAGTCTGAATCACTTCTACTGCGTACAACACGTGCTCTGACATCCTTGCAATTCCAATTCAGACTTATCAACAAGAAGGACTATTGAGCTTATCTGTATATAAAAAATAAAAAAAATTAGCTTAATTGATGCACGAATGGGTTGTGAATGTGTGTATACTTTATACTTCTCAGGGAGGGTGCTTCTTTTGTCAGAGGGTATTGAAGTTCAACTGGAGACAAACTGTAAAGCTTCCTTTTTGTTTCATTGCCAGCTAAATACTGTGGTCTCTTGATGTGACGTTAGCTGTATTCTTGAAAATGCTTGTCATTCCTGTATGTTTGAGAGGGTTTTTGTAAGAGAGACATTTAGTTGTGCTTTTTGTATTCATCGTGTTTCTTCAGGGTGTACTTAAGCCTTAATGACCCAGATCTTCAACCTCAGTGTATGTTAAAGCGCTGCAGGAAAGTCTACTGAGGGAGAAAATCTGTCAATCTGTCAGGCGTAGTGAAAGAGCATGTGTGTATACACAATTCATACATTACATACATGATGACTGCTATAGTAAGTGAACCAACCAAGTGTGCAAACTCATTTCTAAAATGAATTCCATACAAATAGAAATATTACATGTATGGACAATTGCTACCAGAAATGGCTTTGCACAGACATTAAAATCTATATTGTCTATGTAATTGTACGCATTATATATATTTTTAAGAAGCGGGATTAATGGAATAAAAACATTATTGTATCATGATGTGAATATTAATAGGTACCTGTATTTATATGAGCTGTAAAATGTATTTACTAAAGAGGTTACAGTAAGTCCTGAGTTAAATGCATGAAACCACATGAAATGTATCAGATGTAAAATAATCAGATGTTATGTTTTGCATGATTTTTGGTGATTTTTCATACTTGTTATTTATGTTGTTATGTAACATATATTTTGGGTAGTGTGTTGAGATAATAAAAAATTTTTTTTCATTTTTCAGTCTTGTTTTTCATTCATTATTTATTTGTAATTTCTTGAAAATAAATTGCAAATGCACAACTAATTCAACCACAGCATTTGAGAAGGCAACCTTTCGTACCCTCAAACGAAAATTCCTTTACCCGCCAAACTAACAAGAGTTACTTCTCTCTACATCTCCCTAAATCTCTATGAAATGCCTCCTGTAACCATGACATGATGAAACAATCATGATCCAGTTGAACAGAATAATTATAATCCTATTTCAAGTCTTTTATATATTTATTTTAGAATGCTAGTCTATTCAGCTGTGATCTAGAAAAATTGTGCGCTTAAAAAGTGTCACTGAGGTTCTTCACCTCATCAAAATACAAATATTGCACTTGTCAGAGAATTAAATGACTTATCATCTGTCTAACAATATCTTTGTGTTTTCATTTGACACTACATTTGGCTTAAAAATCCTATTATCTTTACACTTATTATCTTTATACTTTTATTCTATCACATCAATATCTAACAGATCTCTCTTGTGTCCATTAGACTCATTTTTCTGATAATATAACAAAAGCCAAAACCCACAGACTGCTTCAGTGGAAACTGAAGATTATAAAATAATATCATTACAAATATCACAGTCAAGTTTTTAATAAACCGACTCTTTCCAGTTCTAGCATTCACACAGCAAATTATAAGTGAAAGATCCAAATGTAGGCAAACCACATTGAAACTACACAATCAGTGTCAAATGACTGACAGAAACAGCTGTGTGCAACATGATGATTTTCACACTGTTCATGACAATACAACCAGCATGAATCTGGAAATGGAGATGTGCATGCTTTCATTTCTCACCTGCATCATCTCAGCTGTGCAAACGTTCTCTGCACATTCCCATTAACACAGTCATTTACACTCTAAATTAGCTGACTACTTGGATATTTAAAGCATAGTAGTAGTATAATAAGCCCTAACCTTCATATCATCAAAGATGCTCATCTCCACAGCATCTCTCAAATACTTGCCCTTCAGACGTCTAGATAAAGGAACATCACCTTTGATTAGTCATATGAATTCTCCTTTCTGGAAACTCAAACTCCACCTGTCTAAACATGAATCACACTCTTGTCTCAATACACGTGCAGTCCTTTGATTATGTGTTGTCAATGAAGATCTATGTATGTACTGTATATCTTTCAAAGTTTTGTGAAAAAGTGGGATCTTATCTGAAAGTATCTGTCAGGATTTCTTTTAAACAAAGTATTTTTTGACAGTTTTCCTATAACACCTTCACTTACAGCTTGCTTGCTACGGATTGAAAAGCACTTTTCTTTGTAAGACTGCTTAAAAACTGTGTGTATAGAGCGCTTTACAAATAACTGTGGACTGAATTGATTTTTCCATGACCCATCATTCAGTAAAATGCTAGTAGTTCTGCAGTGTATTATGCAGAATGGCATAGTAGCGTGCCACATACTTTGCCTGAGATACAATTTCAAGGTTCGATATAAAAAATAGCATTTACATATATAAATAGCACATTGATTTTTAAAGAAACCAGCTAAGAAGTGTTTATGTACATATGGTTAAAGTCAATGTTATTTAAAGATTTATTTAGAGATATGGAACACCACCGCATCATCACACATACAGTAAAGTTATATTAACAAAGTTACACTTGTTTTACTGTATGACTTTTCAAGATTGTTGTAAAACTGTGTTGTGTGTGGTCCTCACTTCACTAGTGTTTTCACAAAAATGACTGCACATTGCAGATGACACACAATCAACTGGTCTCATAAGCTATGATGAAGAGGCTTCTCACAGACAGCTGAACACCTGGTGCGAAACAGCATCATACTAAAGGATCCAAAAACTACACACCCCATCATGGATTTCAGAAAAGGACATACGACCACTCTTGAGATCAATAGCTTGATTGTCACTATTAAGCCCTTCAATTGCTGGGGAACCATAAATTACCAGAATATAAACTGTGTAAGAAAGACTCAGCATAAGGTGAAGTTTCTGTGCCTGCTTGAAAAATTCAATCTGCTGTGGGATTTAGTGGCTTAGAGTGCCTCATCCAATCGAAAGGAAAGAATGTTTTTCTGTTGTCTTCTTGTCATCTAAAACCTCTTTGAGGAAGTGGGCAATACTTACACATTGGTCAGGAAATCCAACCATGCTTTCCAAGGCACAAATCAAAACAAATCCACAACAAAAACAATCTTGAACAACTACATTATTTTGCTGTTTAATGCCTATTATTTGTTCATTGTTACTCTTCACTATACATACTTGTTACATTATATATGCATTACCCACATATAAAAAGCATATACATGCAAAATGTCCATGTATAGCACCTTCTGAGCATTTTCTTTCTAAACCCTTTCACGAAATAAATAATTTATCCAAACCCTTTCTTGAACTTGTATTTTAATCATATCTACCCTTTTCAACCAAGGTGGCACATTTATCCTAGCTATCACTTTTCTCATCACCTTTGGCTTAAGGGATAAGAAAGTCAACCAATGGAGTAGTGTTGTTGTGCAAGGACACTTGTAAGAAAAGGGCAAGTTCAGGGAAATAATCAATATTACAAGCCAAAAATGACTCAACAAAACCAAAAATGTGATGAAAAGCTACAATGACTTGTTTAATTAAGTCAACTATAATTTGAATATGTTTAGGAAAACAGCATTTAAAGGAGCAGGATTTTGTTTCTCTGTTTAAGAGAAAGAGTTTGTTATTTGCTTGCTGTGCCACCCCTAACCCCTCATTTCTAACGTTTAAGAATGGATCCTGCCATATCTTTCTTATTACTGCAGAGAGACCTGTCATGACACCAGCAGTCATCCAGTGTTCCCATTTTATTGTCAAAAGCTACAAATAAGTGTCATTAAACCAGGGGCTACATACAAAAGTGGCCGAAAGTAATGTACAGGGAGGCATTTTTGTACAACATTTGCTTTTAATATCCCCTTAGGCTAGATTAAACCATGAGCTGCATGGTACAAATGTATAAAGTGCTAAACTTTGGACAAAATGCATATATTGGATACAATTATTTGGCCAAAACAGCATATCTACATACTACAGCATATCAGGGTTTTATTAAAATATACAATAATGCATTGAAAGCAAAATGCTCAAGGCAAATAAAGTGTACCATGACTACATATTTCTGTAATTAATATTTGGTGATCCTCTTGTGTATATTAGTAATGTTTTGTGGTCATTTTCCTGGGTTTTGGCTCAATAACCATTGTACATATTTTGTGTGTAATTTGTTCAACAAGCCTACTTAATTTTTCCAAATGCTTCAAACAATATGCAACATGAATGCATGAACAAACCATTTTAATACATCTTTAATAATAATTCATTTCCCAAAAGTTGGACATCACTTTGGCTGGTACTTTAAAAGTATGAATATTAAATATGAATATTTAGTGTAAGTTATTCTTTCATATTATGCATAATTCATATTTATAACCCTCCCTTTATCTCTGCCAGTATGTTTTCCAAAATGCTTTTAACACCACACAATTTTTGAACATATTATATTATATATTATATTAAGGAAAGATCAGCTGAGGTCATTTCATTTCAACTTGACCATCTCAGTCTAATTACAGTAATACAGTAACACTGGTGAAGTTTTAAAACATATAGTATCATTCAGGCCATCAACTGACCATTAAAAAGAGCCTGACACCTCTTGATGACAGAAACTTATATTTACGCATATTTATTCGGAACTAGTGACTTACTTTGACTGCAGCAAAGCCACAAAAAATGACAGCTCCCTGACACAATTAAAGACACTACAAGCTTAATTTAGCAATTAGATGAAAAATATTGCAAACGACTGAAGAACCAGAGCACGAGAGGCCTGTAAGTACATCATAGCATCTGCTATCTCAAAATAAAAATCAATGATTTGATTTAAGAGCTGAACCTAAGAGTTCTTTAGAGATGACTCCATACACCACACTGCTGATGAGCGGACAATTGTCTTCAGTGTAAGAGCTTTAATGTTTAGTGGACAATGCTGCAGGCTAGCGGCTCAATATGTGGTGTATGAGACAAGAGCCAGACAGCACTCTTTTCTTCACTTGTGAAAAAGAGGCTTATGGTAAGAGCTTGTGTGAAAATATGAAAATGAGTGACACAGACAGTGGTGCGCTGGGAGATGTCGGGTGCTATTTCAAAATGCAAATCAGATAATATTTGCAGTTCAACAGAAAATGGATAATGATAAGTCCAATCAATGAACCCTCTGGTCTCTCATTCATCTAATGCTTAACATAAATGTGCGGTTTGATCATGCCATATTTGTATAGGCAGTTCTATAACTGATCTTTTGAAAGAGGATTTCAGAGTCTGGTATTTGTTTGGAGATGAGGAAAAACGAAAAACATATTGACAGGATATGTTCATTGAGTTGAAATCTAACCCTTAGACTAGACTAAATTTACCTACACTCTTAATGTGAAACATTTGAACATATAATAGGTGAATTAATAAAGATAACATTGAGAGAAGGCAATCCCAGCATGCATTGCAGTAGATTCAAACCATAGTTGCTCAAAGTTTTATTTTAGTTAGGATGCTGCCATAAAAGGTGTAGTAGACAGCTGCCTGTGAGGCAATTCACTAAACTTTGGAACAGAGTCAAAACTAATACTTTCGCATTAACCCTTTGTAATTGATGCCAAAAAATACTCAACGTTTTCACATTACATTGACATTTAATTGTTCATTGAATAAGCTCCAATCTGGTCAGGTCTGTCTCGCTTTTGTCAAAGCACAGTCCTGGTGTGGTGTCCTTTGGTAGTGAGTCTGCCAAATCAGCAACACACTAAAACTCAAATGTTCTCATTACAGTACAAACACAGTCAAACATCAATATATTATCTATCCATAAGCATCTAGATCTTTGATAGATGGGTCTGTGCTGTTGATTTCAATTTTTAGCTGACAAGAACTGAAGATTGTATGAGAGATTTCCTAACTGATGTTAACAATAATTTATATACAGCAGCTACAGTATTACGCAATAAGCAAAATGGCAAAGGAGCCATCATTTTAAAATGTGTCGTAGAAAATACATTTAATATCTTAAATTGTTTAATGAACTCTTCCTGTTGAAGCTATTATCTCACACTTTTGACTGCTGGTAAAAAAAATAAACTTTTTTTCTAACAAGTGGTAATTTTGTCATTTTCTTTCTTCACAGTTTCAAGTATGTGGTTAACAATGTGCTTTGTTGTGACATGCTATAACCTCATCTACAGTGTTTTCTTTTATTTTGTGGATGATCATACAAATAACAAGAAAGAAATAAAGTAATGATATTGTGAGTATAGAAGATAAAACTTCACAGTGATGGCTGTAATCTTCAGTTCATTTGCATGTGTTTGAACAAATAAAGGTCTGTTGTTTAATATTGTGGATTTATAACTAAATGTAAGCAAGGTGAAGACCACTCTCTGCTACTATAAAACAGGGCAAAATGAGGTGTATTCATCTGATGTCAAAGTTCTTTGTGTTCAAAATGCCTTTACAAAGGTCTATAACTTTTGTAAAGGCAAAAAAAATCAAAAAGAAAAACCATGCTGAACATTACACTAATTCAACGATGTGACAGAATCTGTCAAAGCCAATAGATTTGTTATGTCTGTGAGTGTCTGTTTGTCTACTTGCACATCTACTACAAAATGTAAGTGTCTGTGTTTATACAAAATAAACTTCTGAGACAACTTCTGAAAGCACTTTGTTCAAACTCGAGGTCAAACAGGGTTATCAGTTAAGCTATTGCATGTACAGTATTTGAATGGCTGAAGTGTCTTGTCTGTGCGTTTCTAGACTACAACTATGTTTGTCTGTGTTACTCCCATCATCAATGACTCAGAAAACTGTGATATGAAGAGTAAAGCCTTAGGCATACTGACAGCACCTCCAATGACATACATGATATAGAGGGGTGAGAAAAATGAGATGTTGTGACTCTGAAATGAAAGATGAGTCATCATCAACCGTACACACAAACTCATTACTGACTACTTCACTCCCTCCCCAAACACAAACACCATTCACACTTATATTGACACTCCCGTTTAGAAGAACAATGACGTCAATAGATCTGTTCATGTAAGGTGATTTATTTAATTAAGCTGAACTGTTCAAAACCTCACTAGCACGTTTCGCATTGAAAACATTATTAACAATGAAAAAGCAGTCTTGCACATATACAAAAAATAAACTTTTACTGTATTTGAAATTAGGAAAGCTTTTGCACATGCTTAAATGCCAATATTTGACCTTTCTTGTAATGTGACTCAAGTCTCTTAGAATGCAGATTAAACAAGGGTTTTCATGATATTATATATAAAGAACCAAATTTGTGTCAAACCGACATTCCATGTTGTGCATTTACAATTTTTTAGCCTCTGCTTTGCAACCTCAAATGTCATGCAGGTCATTATAAGGAGTGATTCACATTCATCGGCTGCAAATGAAGACATGGAGGTGAGAAAAAAAGCAGTTAACAGAGATGTAATTAAGATCGTTGTCATATAAGTTAAGTGGCAAAATGATGTCTAACTGCCTTCCCTGACCTTTACCTTACACTTCTGGTCTTATGTGGGTCATTATAAAGGTTTGTAAAGTGATTCAAATTTCCAGTTAAATTAATTAACAGAAGCTGAAAATTAAAATGTGGCAGGAAGAAAAAATTGAACAATTAAAGCGCCCTGTGTGGTCTCTTGATTTCTTGTGAATTATTCATAGATTATTAAATTAAACTGAACAGATGTACTAAGCTTGGAATCAGTACCTGCCCAGTTGTCTGACTTTGGGCTTAGATCATCATAAAAATGTTCCATAGACTCAATTCATGAGGTGGATATACTTGATCGTTTATAATATATAATATATGAGTGGGAATGCACAAACCTGATGGCAGCTGATACTCTCAATCAAAATCTCATATATCACTCTGGAGCTCTCTTTTTTATTTTACTCACTTCTGCCTTCTCTAAACAATCCACCAGAATGAAATCAAATATCAGTGTCTTATTAAACAAAAATCTGAAAGGCTGGGCTGTCTAGACATACAGAATGGCATGAAGTATTTAAATTAAAGACCAGACAGGTATCTGGGTTGTTGACAAATAAATATATGAGTGTGTCCTGTAGGTGTGACAGCAAATATGTAGAAAAACCCTTAAATAATTTACAAATAGCATGAGAGATTTATCTTAACAAATTTTATCTTAATTGTTAAGATTTTTATTCTACATTTTTTTTAATGTGACACCATAAGACAAAGACATTTGCCAACTACCCATTTCTATAGTCATTATATTAGTATAGCACTATAGATATAGTTATGGTATTTGTATATTTATCAAATATTTTGCAAATATGAATGACTGGATTGTAATTAGCTGAATATTTACTCACTACCATAACTTTATAAGCCAGAAAATCATTGTAACTCACGTCATCAGCCTCTCCTCAGTTAGTGGTGATTTATTTATAACCGTTTCGACGGCAACCAGAACTAGAAACACCTTCTAATGACATCATGGATAGAGATAAGCGACACACAACAAAAGTTGCTGGCTTTGTGCACGAGACTTTATGGCCAAAGAATGATTCATCACATATTAAAGCGAAACCCTGCTGTCATTCATTCACATCTATTATTTTTACATCTTTGATCTAACATTCCACAACATTCTCCATAAAAAAAAGCTTTGTAGTAAAAAGCTTTTAATATCACAAAATTAAAATTTGAGAAGCTTGGCACTAACATAAATAAAAGATCTAAAACAGGCCTTTTGATTTTTGACAGGTTGGACTTCTGAACCTCATTTATAAATAATCACAAAATACTCCATCTTTAAGTCTGATTAAATCCTATGAATAAAGGAATTAAACCAACATACTGTTGGACATGTAGTTGTCAGTTGACATGAAGTGTGTGTGGCTTTAACAACCTCAGACAGAGACGTTTGACAAGAAAATTAATGTTTCAGTTTTATCCCAGCTGCATTACAAGTCTCCCAAAACCTCCCAGTTTGCTCTTAAAGTTCACATAATTGAACACATGCTAACCTTTCTAAAAGATAGTGTCAAGTTATTCTCTGTGGATGATTTCAATAGGAAGCTGTGGGAACTCGGCACACGCTTAATGGTTTGGCTATGCGGAAAATCTGACAGCTAGTGCTGCACTTTACATTAAAGTTTCTACCTGTGTTGTGCATGAGATTCTGGAGGTGACAGCAATGGCTGTGACACTGCTGCTGATCAGGTGACACATATCCTCAGTGCTCAGACTTTGATCTATTTCTGAAAGAGGTCCACTGTATCGTCCTTTATTAAAACAATAAAAAGCATGCTCCAATGATATGATGTCATTAGATGTATTCACTTCATAAACATAAGAATTTGTTTGAAATAATGAATATACAGTATTTTAAATGCTTGACGGCTCTAAACTTGGCCAGTGGCATCTCTACATTGGGCTCCACCAGCTGTAGATGCGGTGGAAATGTTCAGCATGACAGTCAATTCTTAAAAAAAAAAAAAAAAAAATATATATATATATATATATATATATATATATAAAAGAATTATATAATACATTGTTCTGCAAACTAAATTTGTTAATGTTTCATACACATGACATGTGATGGCTGTTCACCCACAGGCCCTGATGTATGCAAGTAACCTTTAAAAATGAGATTGTCTGTCCGTTGCCTTATGTTAATTCTTTAATGTTTGCAAAAGGTAAAAATCTGTCTAAAAAGGTGAGCTTGACACCAAATAAGAGCACATAAATATTCATATGGTAATATTCATGTGAATGTTTACATAAGTAAAGTGCTCAGTAGGAGAGAAACTCCTTTTAATTTTAAAATGAAAACTTTAAAATGGATTCCTTGGGTCAACGGAGATTAAACGCCATCACTATTCTTTCAAATGATGATGAATACATTAGTGGCCAGTCAGATCGCAACAGGAAAGTCACCAACGCAAACTGACAAATGGCAGATTGTCATGCATTAAACAAGTTTCAAGTGCATTTCATTGGTGAATCAGTCTGATTGAATTCAAATATACTGTTAATTGTGTTGTAGTTAAAGCACAGCACTGATTTCAAAGAGAAATTGTAGGATTTTGCAAAGGATTTGGAAATTTAAATCTTCAATAACAAAATCTGTGCTGAGATCTCTTCCAAAACTCATTAGTAAACATTTGAAGAGAAGCATTTCTCTTCAAAGAGAAACATTTGAAGACTTACTTAAAGTTTTATTTGCTCTTAATTGAATGTACTTGATGTCTAGGTAAAATAATTGGAATAATAAGATGATCTCACCTGTGATTTATTTTCTTATGGTGAAATAAAAATGAATCATGTGAACACCAGACTTATTATCTTACATTTATGGTATCTAGTTTTAAGGATTTGTTGATCCGACACAGAATGACCCATATCCACTAAAGCCATACAAAATAATTGCCAGCCCATCTGTAATGTGTATAACTCCACTGCTAACTCAGGCAGGACACTCAGGACAGCCAAGAAACCACTAATCTAATCCATTAGATGCTTTTAGCTTCACTGTTGTGAAAATCAGCCTTCTGAGTGGTGAGATAAAGCTGTAGAATAATCACATTACCCTTACCGAATACAATTCATATTGACAAGAACGATCAATTTGTCAGTATCAGGGCTAGACATAGTTATCACTTACAATACAGTCTGTTCTCGTGCTATTCTCAATCGTCTTTCTACAGCCTGAAGCCATCTAACAGAAATGAAAGCAAAGCCTTAGGGTTATCTCGAAAACAATACAGGATCGTTTTACATTCAGTCCTTCACTTCCATAAACTTGCACATTGAGGTTTTTATGGTTATATCATAAAACAGCTTTTCATAATGAGTGACTCAGTCCATTAGGAAAGTTCACATCTATAGGGGTTAATCACTGCCTGGCGATGATTCGAGGACACACTGAAGATTGTAATCAGACACTGGAGAGACATTTTTAGAGCCCAACACAAATGAAAAGAAATTGCTCACAAGCTGTACACTTACTGTGACCTCCAATAAGTTATTTTTGTTGGCTCAAGGTCCTTCCAGTAAAACCCTGCAGAAAGAAGACTTGTTTAGTATCATTTATCTTTATTATTGTCATGAAGAATTAAACTTAACTTCAAGCTTTCAATTCTGGATTCTGGGCCTATGAGTCCTGGTTAAGCCCTGGTACACAGTGCTTCTCTGTTCTTCGCCTTGTGCTATTCTGGAGAAACATGTCATCATTTGGGAGTCCGTCCTGCATAACAACACAGCAGTAAAACAAAAGCAACGACAGCAGCTGCTGTCTAATCACATATTTATCTGCAGTATGTCAAAGGAAAGGCAAGTTCTAACGGATGTAAGATCCATACTAGATGAAGTTTTTTTCAGATTATTGCTAAAAGTAAACTCTCTGCATGCATAGCGGAGTGGAAGCAATATTCTTTCTGCTGACCTTTTGGCTTCCCATTTCAAATTGATAGACAGTCAAGTAGAATATTAATTTTAGAGGAATTCTTTCTTTAGCCATTTATGTTGTGCAGCCTATTCACTCGAGTAAATACGCGCTTATACAAGATAGCCTTGGGGAAACATTTCCAGTCTTTTGTTAAAATGATTGCATAGTCATGTCATGACCCTTGGGATTTCTGTATCTATCTCTCTTCTTGTTGGTTCTTCTGCTTTAGCGAAACTTTAACAGGTAGGCTTTTAATACACATCCACTTTACCTAAAAATGATTTAACTTACAAATCAATATGAAAATAAGCCTTTTACATGTGTTTTCCTATAATGATTCAAACTAATTTGTTGCAATGATATTTTGTATTTCTCCAATTAAGTTGTTTGGTACAGTAATACCTCCTAATAAAAAGCTGCTGTATCTGCTATCTGTCTGGGTCGAGCTCTGAAAACATCTGTCATGTGACTAATAACTCTTGAGACACAGAATATTGAAGTCCTGGCAACACTGATTGGCTGATGGCACCACAAGAACATGCATAGACCCAAGTACTCTATTAACAGGATTCCTGCCAACGATCCTGCAATGTCAAAGGCTGACAGGAAAAATATATAGTCCATTTCACACCCTAAAGGACCAATAGGCACATTTATTCCAATATAACGAAATATTTATGATTTATATGTTACTTGCAAACTACATATTTTTTTAAAATGGTGAAACACACATTTTCTTCCATAATGTTGTAATTACTGTAATTAAGTGCTGAAAGTAACTAGTTGAACCCTGAACCCGTTCTTTCAATCCTATCCAACTTCTTTCTACGTTTTACAATCAAACCAATTCCTAATGGAAATATGACACATTACAGACATAAAATGAATGGTAAATGCCATGTCCCAATCATGGGATATCATAAAAGTCATGTGTACATCAAAGAGCAGGAAAGAATATATGTTTTCTATCTTAGGAAATAGACAGTAAAGCCTACAGAAAAAGCTGAAAATGTGTTTGCCCGTTATATTTATTTATTTGTTACGTGGACCATTAAACAATTTCAAAATGTAGGAGAATTATAAAAGAAAATTTTGTAATGTTTAGAGCTTTGTTTTGGAAGGGATCACTTGATCCAATCAATATTAATGGGTCTTGAAAGCTGCTGGAGGGTTAGGCTGAAGGGTACAATGATCAGGGGGCAGCGATCAGTAAATGAATATGACTGCAATTCAAAAACAATTCACAATTACGACTTAAATGATTTAAAAGTTCTCTCTCTAATGCTCTTTCCTTTCACAGGGGGAAGCACCATGCATAATGATAATACTTTGAGTAATTATTCAGTCCTTGTGTTGTAGAATCTCTGAATTTGCACAGACTGCCCTATGCAATTGCCCTAATAAGGGTATAATTGTCTCCCAATTGTCCTCTGCCTGTGAATCATTGAAATAACCACATTTACTAAATAAAGCTGATTATTATTCTAGCCATTTATTTTAAGAACAACTGCACAGAAAATGAAGACTAAAAGGTAATTAAAGGACACTGGAGATAAACAGAAGAAAAAGTAAAAAAAAATAGTAAAATGCTATGAAATGTTTTTGCACTACATTGCGCATTTGCACTTTACAGCAACACTAAACCACCTGTCTCTGTGAAGAAATAAGTAGTACAACTGTTAGCACAAACAGACACTTTTTTCCATATCAAACAGACAGATATATTTATGTCTAATTTCCCAGGCCTTGCTTCAACTTTGCTAGATTTTCTGACTGTTCTATCATTTATTTACCACTAAATTACCAAATTACTACTTATTTACCAAAAGCTTTTATCCAAAAAGGGCTTGAAGCAAATCAGAATCATAAAATGTTGAGAAAACAGAAAGAGAAGTCAGAGACTTCCCAGTTACAAAACATGGTCAACTGGAGTTGAACCATGTTACCATGGGATTATACTTGCAACCAGTTCAGTTCCCTGACTATTAGTCTATAAGCAACATGAGCAAAAGGCATGCTGTTTTCATCACTACCACAATTATCTCATTCACTCACTCAATAACACACACAAATAGTTCAAACTGATTCATAATACAGTATATAAATAACAGCTTTGCTGATAGAGGTATGTAAGCAATAAATTCCCCTTGTGTGTTTATCTGTTTATAGAACACAAACAATGTGCTAAAAACAGCCACCACTAACCCAACAGCCATCTAATCTTTTTCCTTGTTTGTTTGTTCTTTTTTTGCTCCTGTAGGTAGTCATTGTGTTCCGTAAAGCTTAATGTTGTTGACCACAAAAAAAGATGTCATTCAATGCCATTTAAGAAAAAAAGCTTTGTTCAAGTGTTCCTTGCAATGCATGACAGTGCGTAATAATCAGAGAAACATTACAAAAAAAGCCATTGAAAGATTAAATGAGTTCGAAAATGTGTGTGTTTAAAATACAAACAATCAATTCTATTGAAATATGTGAAGTTATAAACTAGTTAACTGTCGTCATCATCTCTGTATTTCAAAGGAAACATTGCATAATGAATCAATCTTCTGTACCCGCTGCTTTATATTCCTCAAACAATTTGTACTAGAAATGAAGCTGAAAACCGCAGGACTGTTGCTTAAGTCACATCATAATATATCCTAATATTATTTAATCAAATACAGCCGTTTTACATGTAACACTGTTTTGTTCCTCATCAAGTTAGAGCCTCAAAGACAAATGAAGACTTTAATCTTAAAAAAAAAAACTCCTGTGTTCCACTTTAAATTGTCTTTTTAATATTGTTTTAAACTTGTTTTGCATTGTGTGTGCTTTAAGAATAGCATTAAGAATAACCTTGAAGTATAAAATCCAATTTTGTAAAAGTGGGATGAATATTCAGAACTTGCATCTTCAAAACGGCACTTTCCCTGAATGCATTTTCACACATTTACCATGACCTCTGAAAACAGGCAAAGAAAGACTGTCTAGTGCTAAACTCCCAAAAGTCTGACTATTATTTAAAAAGTGTCCTTTACGATAGACAAAGGTCCACTGAAAACGCCATAAGTAAGATATGTTTTTACTTGCAAGGAATACAAATAAACATTATAGTCATAATATACTGTAAATATACAACTTGCACTACTAATCATCCTTTGATCTTAACCAAATATATGTTTTTCTGGGGTAGAAATAAAGGGATAACTGAGTTTGTTGAAGTGGGTTGTGGGGGTACATTAATATAATTATATTTTAGTAAGATTAACGTCTTCCCTAAGACAAAACATTACACAATCCTAAATCCTAAATGCTTTTCATTAAACCTTAGGGTTTTAAAATAGCTCTGCATTGAACAACACCAATTTTATGAGATAACAAGAAATCAATGTCCATCACTTGACTTTGTGGTTGCCCACTCAGAATACAGCAATAATCTCCCAGGGTAGGTCAATAACTGCCAGCTGCCATAACCAGGAGGAAGAAATTCAAAGTCAAACACAAACTCAAACACAAATATCTCCAGGCAAATGAACTCCAGGCAATTCTAATTCACACCGAGCAAAACATAAGAAGTTCAGTTCTTTTTGTAGTAGGCTGATACAACATGGTTAAACACTGTGCCAGCCGTTTAAACTCACCATGAGAATGAGTAATTTAGACACAAACTTACATATTAACTATGTTAAGTATGTTAAATATTACATTTACACAATTCATTTTACATAAAATGTTTTTCAGCTTACAGTATCAGTTCTTTGACTACTAGAATATGATTGAGATCATTTTGTATCTACGTTTCATTTAGTGTTTTCTGTAGTTGCCAGGGTACTGTGATATTACATGATATTTTATAATAAAGCTAATCGTTCAGTTGTACAATCCCAAGTTTAAGTTGATTTGGGTAAGGTTGTTTGGCCCATACTCACTGACTGTTAATATTGTTTTTACAATGCGTGTAGGTTTGTAGAAGATAAGATTGAGTACTAAGATATATGATAAAGGCATATTCTGGATATTTACATTCATATGCAAAAAAATCCACATCTTTTCTTCACCAAACTGTCATCGTCTATGATAGACAATGTTTGTCAAAACTCCTTTTGAGTCTCTACAGAAGTCCTGCAATTCAATGGCATCTAGTCTTTTGCAGTGAGGGGCAAAATACATTATTCATCTTCGTGAACTTCAAACAGCAATGAATACTATTTGAAATGCAGATCATTTATTTCCTGAATGTATTGTTTTCTGTATTTCACATTTACAATCAAGTCACACTCCGTCCAAGACTGGGTCCAAATTATCATCACTGTCATCGATATGCAGCATAATACTTGCTAGATTTTTGTTTCTAATTCTCTTCTTTACAACACAGATTTCATCAAAGAAAGAAATGCAAATATGTTTGCCAGTGTCATTTGAAGACCAAAAAAAGGAAATGCATTCAATCATAAAAGCTATTTTGGCTGAGGAAAACCAACCAAAAGATAATATAATAAAATTGTTATCTTTTGCTTTATGAAATGGCTTTTGTCTCTTTTGTTTGAACATACAGCGTGAATGCATGTCTGTTTGATACAACTTGTTCAACAGTTGCTTCTTCAAAAGATAGACTCTGTATATAAACATGAAAGGCTCTCTTTCTAAATCATATGTAATACCAATATGACAAACCATGTAACAATAACAAAACGAAACGACATAAACGTTTTATTAAGTGGGTGATTATTATTATTTTGATACGACGTGGCTTTAACTGAGAATCTATGACCACTATTAATTTAAAATACATATATCAAAGTGCATTCTAAAATACACTTTTTACATCAATAATCATGTTACTCTTGAATATTTAAAACTAAGTGCATCAGGAAGTTAATTTTACTGAATGAGATGTTCCCACGGCAGTGCTATATGAATGCTACTATCTGTTGAACATTTTACTCCAAAACTGTAATATGCTATTGCTAATGCCTGTAAGAGCCTCAAGGAAAAAAAATGTGCCAGAACTCAATTAGCGGGTTATGCCGTCAATGTGTGGATTTTTTTTTACTAAATTGGAGAAACTGGCTACTTTACACATTTGCGCCATTATGTCCGATAAGCACATAAGCACAAACTATTCTTGGATTTTTTATAATGACCAGAACAGACAAATAATTCTGCAGACAACACACAAAAAGAATAAACAAATCTGCCCTTTTTAGTTACCAAGGACACCTAAAAGCATAAATGTTAAAATTAGGTTGAAATGTGACCAGTGACTAAATACAGACACGACATGGTTACCATTATGACAGTGATAAGAGGAGGCTGACAATACAATACAATCATTCTGAATACACCACAACACAGCTGTCTGAAAATGCCGGCTCTCATACTAAAACATTATATGTTTGAACTTTCAGAGCATTTACGTGTTGCAACACGTGTTGCATTAGCTCCAGTCTCTGAAAAGATTACTTCATACTTGCATAATAGAAAATGATATACTGCACCTGGCAACCTGTTTTTAATATCTGTTCAAATGTCACAAAAAAACATCCAGTTGGCTAAAAGAGAAAGTACAGAAATAATTTTGTTTTATTATTATTTATCCTTAGGGCATGTTCAAAATAACCCACGTTTCGATCAATAATTCCAATAACAAAGTGATCTCCATGTTTGATTTCTATGGATTCATATAACATTTATCTTCTAGATATGATTAAGAACATGTATATATAAAAAATCTGCATCTTTGTTAACTGTTTACAACTATATAACTAAGAGCAATGTCTGTCTTTAATAATGCCTACTTCCATTATGTGCTCAGGCTCAGGAGTAAACATCTCGATCCTCATAAAACCACTTTGAATTGTAAATGCGCTAAACATCTTTGACAGTATAAGACACATTAACACTCATCGACCATTACAGCATGGCAGCCTGTTAGTCAATAACAAAGAATTAATGGTATTTTTTACACAATCAGTGCAAAAATTGCACTGGGTAAAATGTATTGTATATCAATAGACTACATTTAAATGCTTCAGGAACACTGTATACTGGATCTGTTTTATCCCTCTATCTTACCCTACTGTCTGTGTTATTCCAATATCTACTTCATACGTGCACATATCTGTTGGTAAACCATACATTTTTTCCCCAAAATCACAATTATTATAATAAATACAACTGAAATATTTCTTAAGAAATAATTGATAAGAATATAACAAGTTTTGCTTGACTAGTGGAGCATGGTGCCATCAAGGTTATTTCTTCGAATTCTAGTTATTGTTGTTATTGTGCCCTTTTTAAAATTTGGCTGGTGTGTGCAAAGACAGATATTTTGAACTATTGACTAAATGTTGGGTGAGACTAACACTGAGCTTTACTGCTGGTTAAACACTGCCCCCTGCAGGTGTGTTGTTAACACTGTAATCTGACTTTCACATGTTATTTCCCTTACTCCTCTCTGAATATGCGTCTTTACCCGTGTTTTACTACATCCGTAACAAAAACATTATGGAAATAAATGTGTGATTTATGTATACTAACGTTGTAAATCTAACAAAAAAGTAAAAACAGATATAGAAATTCATTTAGTGCAGAGTCAAGAATGCAGTTTTTAAACAGTTTTTTAGATTTAATCTCATAATTTTCGGCATCAATCAAAAAATTGGCCGCTCTATTAATAAAAAAGATTGTTCAGTTTCAAATATTCTCTTTCATGCAGCATATCATACATAAAAAATCACATGACGAAAAAGAAAAGCCCATAATAGATCAAATCAAAGAGAATAACGAAAGACAGATCTCTTCATAAATAATATAAATAAAATGAAGATTAAATTAACTTTTTACAGGCTTTTGTCATTTAGGTCAGTCAAGTGCACTGCTTTTAATCACTTTGTTGTTATGCACAGAATTAGTTTGTTAAAAATTTTAAATATTACACACGGTTGCAAAGGGGTATCCCAATGCTTATTATGGTCTATTTCGATCAGCTGCAACAACAACAAAAAACTCATTTCATGAGAAACTGAAAGTCAATCTGTTAGAGAAAACATCAACTCTATTAACTTCACATGTATCAAATAAAGGCAAACATCAAAGTCAGACTAACCTGCAGTTGTTTAACAGGTATTTCCATTCATTCATCCTGAAGCTGTCATTGGCCCGCTGAATCAGGAAGTACAACTGTGCTTGTCCGTCACCGAAAAAGATCCGATTTAAAACTTACAACAAATAAAGTCAGTTACACAACACTAGGAATTAATAAACCATTTGGAAATGTATGAAAACAAACCCTGACTCGTTTTATTATAATTGTGACACAGTTAAACATATTATTTATAAAATGCAGATAAAGGAATATATATGGATTAACTAAGACTTGATTTATCGCATCATTTTGGAATTGTCTAAATACGGTAAAGTTTAATTTATGAATAGTTACATATTATGAATAAAAGATCATTCAGACGACAATGATTTACCAAAGGGATGTTAAGTTTGTTCTTTGTTTCCGCCGTGTGTTTTATATGTTGCATGAACGGACTTTAGCCTGCTCCCGTAGCCACGCAGCTCCGTGCGGATTTGACAGCTCATTTATTTATAAAATAAACTGGATTTTTATGAATATGCATAACATTTAAAGAATTCTACAACTTTATTTCTTAATTATTTACAAGTATCGCGTATTGCGGGGTTTTGTTAAACACTAACTGTGGACAAATGGAAACTTTTATCAGCTTCACGAACCAAAGTCAAGGAAGAGATCGCATATTTAGGTTAGTATGTATGTTTTTAAAAGAGTGACATGCCTTGAAATAACATCGGATTGGAATAATTTGCTTTACATTTATTTTTGTAACGTGTTTTGCTTTAGGGCAACCCAGTATGCATGTGCCTTGGCGAAATATCTGCTGAGAAATGAAGCGAAAAGAAAAGAGCTGGTGAAAAAGCTGCAGGATCTGGAGTCGAATATGAGTTCTGGGCGAAAACGTACGAATGGACATACCAAAATACAAAATTAAAGTTTAACTACAGAAACCAAAGTTTTACCATGATATCTGTACTACAGTAATGGTTTACTATAGTAATAGTAGTACTTTTACATGGTTAACCATGGGTAATTTTTTTTAAGGAGACAATGTAATTTATTTACCTACAAAATATATTTTGACATACTGCTATTTTAACTAAAAAGAAAAAAATAAGGAATTTATATTGTTTTTCTTCAGTATTCAGGCTTGGAAATACTGTGAACTCCATGCATGCAACCAAAAGCACTTTTCATCTTTCTGACCCTGTGCTGCGCCTTTGCCTTACTATGGCTAACCTGAACCGTGCCCTCTACTTCATTTGTGACAACATCCTGTGGGCCAGAAGCATTGGACTCATACAAGACATCGACAAGGAGCGCTGGAGTCTGAATGCCAATCGCTTCTATTTCATCTCCTTGATCATGAATCTTACCAGAGATGTCTATGCCATTACCCAGCTTATGGTGCAGAGGTCAAAGGATAGACAATTCCAGCACAAGGTTAACCAGCATCTCAACGAAAGCCCAGATGTGGCTTGTGTCATTGTACCGCAGCTTGATGCTTTCCTTTTCCTGCTGTTCGAGGTCCTGAAAAGTCACCCGTCTGTGGCTCTTGATACACTTAAAAATGTTTGCGACCTTTTTATTCCTCTTAACAGTCTTGGTGTTTTCAAGACAAATGCAGGAGTGGTTGGTTTTTGTGGTCTTATTTCTTCCATTTTGGGCATACTCTCAGTTCTGAGGCCCAACCTAAAAATGAAACCATGACTTACTGTGTTGATTTATAGTAACGATTAATGACAATCGATGATGCATTCTGGTACAACGGGCTCGCTAACATGCAGATTTTAGTGTGCACTTAGACTACTGTTAAACAAACTGTGGGATCAACTTAGATGTTGTTGAAAATGGAGATACAGAGTAAACCAGTGGTTCCTCTGAACTTGTATAAGTTAAAACAGTAGGATATTGATATTTTGCAGTGTGCACATACACTTTCATTACACTGAGTGCCTTAATGTATCTGTCACTGAATATGTGTCATTGCAGACCACCTCTTGAACAGAGATAAAATCACTGTGGTACGAATTAGAATAATTAATAGTATGATCATGGTAAAATAACATGTTTTGGAACATAGCAATAGTAATGTATTCACTTTTCTTCTTTTCAAGTAACAGGTGCTCTGTTATTTTACCATATGCACTGGGAGCAGATACTGAACTTTCTTAAATATGTTTATAGTCCTCTGGATGTAGAACCATCTGTGGAATATTCTACCTCAATCTCTTGGATTCAAGTGTTGTTTACAGAGCTATATGACAGGAGAAACAAATGAGGTGTTACTTTACTTTAGCTTTTAGAGAGAATTTTGTCATTTAGTAATTTTGGATTGTGATTTATCATGAGAGAAGAATGTTATTTGTATAATTTGCCTGTTAGCAACTGCTCCAAGCAAACTGTGAATTTAAATAAAATTCATTTTTATGCACTGTTACAAAAAGTTTTAGTGTTTTTTTTTATTCCCACTTATCTATCAGTAAAATTGTCAGCAGTTATATCCCACACTGGATCTAATAGCAAAAGCAGAGAACTAAATGCATTTGGGAACGGTAGCTACATTTACAAATACAGAAAAATTAAACAGCCAGATGCATTTGTAATATTTTCCTTTTTTCCCCTCTAAAGCTGAGCCTCTCAGATTTAATGCCTTACTCAACCGTATTCAGATATGAAAACAAAAAATATCTTGATTGTTAAATAAGTCAATGGCCTCAACTGCATTAGCTAATACAGCTTTTAAGGTATTAGTATTGTAAAAAGTACTCTTACAAATGAGACAAAGTTCAAGGTTTATAACAGCAGTGATCAAAATGTTCCTGCTGACAAAGTGAAAGGATATCACAAATCATTTGACTGTTATTAACATAATGGTAAAGAGTCTTTATGCAAATCACACAGTGAGACCAGAAACACAATGTGTTAAACACACAATGTTGTGAATAGAGCACACGAAGAATAACAACGGAAGACATATTAATTGTATTAAGTTAATTCGGTCCAGTTTATTTAAGGCATCTACATCAACACATGAAGTTGCCCCATGAAAGAATGAAACAAACTGTTAACAATATAAAGAGCAATGCTATTTTGGCAAATCTATCAGTTTTCCAGCCAGATAACAAATCAGGATCAAGGATTAGAGGAACTAACACTGTAGTGACATAAATAACAGATCAGCAGTCTCCACAAGAGAAATGTCAAAGCGCAAAAGTGACACAAAAAATACTTCCATAATGTACATGATGCTACAGGCATAGTTAGCTGATAAACAGGAATTACATGGACATGAGGACTTTGGAAAGACTTTGCTTTAAGAAGGTTTAGTGTTTGTGTCGGGTGATAAAGATCATCATAACACCACTATGATCATCCATGTGGTGTTCAACAAATACTACATTCTGGGAAATCAAACCTACTGTGTACTTTTGTTCACATAAAACATGACCCGAATAAATATTAGGGTTCAAAGAAAGCCTTCATGCTTTTAAAGGGAAAGAACGCAGAGCTCATTAAAACTTCAAGAAATGTAACTAGTAGCGCCATGTCAACAAAGTACATGTAAAATTTCCTGTGACATACTCAACAGGTAATGAATATGTTCTTTCATCAATTAATACATATTTTTATAAAAAAAAAAATCAAAAACAAAGAAAAGGGAAACTAAATGTGCTTTAAAACATGATTGTTTATGCTGTTTAGTGTCCGAATAACAACAACAACATTATTAATAATAATAATAACAACAATAATAAATTATCACCATCATTATTTTAAGGACACAGTGTGCTGTAGTGGTTCAAGCACTGGACCATGGACAAAAATGTCATGAGATATTACCTTTGCTGTAGGTTTTGTGGCAATAGATCATTTTTATGCTTCAAGCTTTTAATCTTCTCTGTCTTTACATTGAAGGCGTCAGAAACTTTAGATGAAATTTGGATTCCCAAGCCCATCATACAGCTACACAGAAAAGAGGAAAGCTGACAGACTGACTGGTGACGTTTAGGTTGGACATTTAAACCATCATTCACATGGACGTTCATATGACAAATTGCACCCTTTCACTCTACAGAGTTTGGTAGGATTATCCCAGAGTCTAAAATTCCAGGCTTCCCTTATTCTATACAGTGATTAAACCCTCTATTATAGAAGTCAAGATCTTACAAGTTTACAAATATACATTCAGTACAATATCAAAATAGAAACTGTGCTTAAGTTCTCAAAGAAATCGCTGACAGACAGCAAACACAGTAAAGATAATCATTTTTCAGCGTCCAGGCTTTATGATTGTACCATAGAAGCAGCCCTGAGGGTCTCAGAGCCAAAGTTAGAAGATCAAGGGCAAAAGTTATTACTATTTTGGCTTAAATTGCGTCTCATGTCTAACCAAATTCCTTGTCAATGCAACACTTTTGTACACACACAAAACAAAAAAGAAAAAAACTTTAAAGGGCTTAAGTCACTAGTTGTAGGGTTTGGCCTTTGTTTAGATAGTTGAGGCTTGGATCCTTCGTCTCCACACCATCACCCACAGTTTGTGCAGAGAAGTGGAAAAGCTCAAGGTACCACATTCGGTCCTGGTTCGTTTCCACTGAGAGTCTTTTGGTCCGTATGACCAGACAGGGCAGCAGGACAGAGGAATGTGTCTGGCACTATGAAGGAGCTTGCGTGTGGTCATAGTTCAGAATTAGACCTTTGATGTGTGACAGTTTTTGATGGAGATACTCACAGCGTTTTTTCTCTTCCCGGTAGCCTGGGAACTTCTAAAGAACAGAAAGGAATGGGTATAATGAATTCCTTGATTCTACATTGAAATATGTAAATTATATTAACTCTAATATAATCGCTCTGTGAACTAATGTGCTGAGCTGCATAAAGAACACTCAAACTTGAAAAACTACATTGAATGTGACATCTGCTGGACGGGAGGCTCGCTACATCTTATGTTTCACGAAAATCTAAAATAAGATCATTCACACTCAAATCACTGTTAAGTAAAAAGCTAATATTTTTCCCAAGCGCTAGATTAGCCACTACTTAAAATGCTATATAAACATAAGTGAGATTCAAATTTACTTTACAAACACTCAATTTCAAGATTCTCTTACCTTCTTATACTTCCTATACTTCTCCATTATTTGATCTTCCATTACCTAACATAAACAAAAATCAAATTCACACACATTAGACTAATACACACACGAATAACACAAATCACACCATCCCTTATGTAAGCGTTACATAACATTTGCTAAGCCATTATCCTCCAAAACACATTCCATAAATAGCTATTTATACAGATCACTAATACGACACATTTTACGATCACACAAAAACACAAATGATGACTTTTAACAAACCTTATATTCCTGTGTTCCAGGAGAAAGTGTTTTTATCTTAGATCCCAGCTGAACAAACATCTGAGTTACTTTTCCTATGCGCTCGTGAAGGTCTATATACTCATCATATTCAGCACAGAAATCCTCCGAGTATCTCTGTCGCTGTTCAGAGCCCGTGACAGTGTTGTATTTTCTGAAGAAAAAAGAAAAAATGGTTTATTTTAGTCAAGAAAAACAGGTCATTTGGAAGAATACCACAAGACACCAGTAGGTGACACTATATATACAAATAAATATGGATTATTGTCATTAGATTTCGGCATGTTCTGTTCTTGCTGGTGTTCTGTACTGTTTGGGTGTTTTGTTTTACAAGTATCAGTGTTATTTGTGTGCTTTGGATGTAAAATTGCTGAGAATTGAAAAGAGATTACAGCTTTAGTATTTTCTACATTTTCAAATCTAAAGCCTGAATTCAGGTGTGTCACCTTGAGACTATATGAACATGCTGATGTCATTTTATAACAAAGATTATGATTATTCAACTTATAACCATATGCCATTATTAATTTTTAATGTTGAATCATCACTAACAAGCCATGTTTAACAGCATCATGCAATTAGTAAATAAACAGTATAATAACCCGAATTCTGTTCTTACTCACAATAAATAGTCAGGCAGCTCCTCAGGTAAGGTACGGGTGACAGGTGTGTTGGGCCTCTCATGGTCTAAACATTAACAAACAAGAACGAAAAAAGGTTTATATAATCACGCTATGCAAACGTATCAAAGAGCCATTCTGGACAGTTTCATGGAATCATTTATCAAATTGTGAGATAAGGGATGCGGACTGCAACGAAGACAACAAGACAGAGCGGGCGGTTAAATCGGGCTCCACGCGTCTCGCAGAGGGTCACCCAGCTGTTAGCGAGTTAATCATCTACCCTGATGCTGGGAAGGGCTCAAATCGGCAGTCACCTCGCCCGCATGCATCTGTGCACTCGCACACGAGAACATTTCCTGAATAGCTCGGCAAGCCCTAACCTGTCCTGCCATCATTTCACTTGAAATGAAAGTGTCTTTCAGAAGCCACTTCTGTTTCTGCAAGATGATGACTTTCACAAACGTGGTGACAGAGCAGAGACAGGGCGTTTTCTTTCCAGTACTTCATTTTTATGAGTTAGACAGAATGTTTTGTCCATGTAATGATTATCTCTGACGTTATTTATGAGCTACAAAAGATCATCAGCATAGGCTTAACCAAGAAAATGCTCTGTAATAAATCCTAAAATAATTGATTATGTACACAGCCTGTGCTAATAATAACAGATTTAACACCCTGACATTGAACTGCATGGCAACCATTATCAGAATCACAGATTAAACAGCATTTAATAAACAAAACTGTTTGCACTTTTAACTACTTGCATGCAAAAAATTAGACTCAAATTATGAACTGTAACATCACTAATCATACCGATAATAAAAAGCCAAATATAAAATAAGCCAAATATATGAAATGACTAACAATCTAAAACCAGTCAGCCAGTCACAACACACTCACCGTTAATTTTTTCCTGTTTCTGCTTAAGATCTGGGCTGGTCTCAACCCACTCCGGTTTTAAACGTTCTCTCTCCTTTTCTTTATGCTTTTTGGACTTCTTCTTTTTGTGCTGGCCGTTCGCTAGCTGCTGGTCAGTGCAGATTTCTGTTTCAGTTCTGATTTGTGGGTGTTTGGGGCTGGGGGATGTCTGCTGTACCAGTTCCGATCGCTCTTGTTTGGGGACACTGTTAGACTCGCCAAGTTTATGACGCTGGTAAAGGCCATCGGGGCTCTGCTGAGCATTGTTAGTAGCTCTTCCAAACTCAGTTTTGCTTTGCAAACTTGCGTTTCCATGAGCGGATGAGCTCCGGCCCATTGAAGAGCTAAGATGTCCATTGGAAGGAGACTGCAAGGGAATGTTCTGGTCTAATAACCGTTGTTTTTTCGGCGTCTGATTTTCTGGATGGTCGGAAGGCACTGGGCGTTTCTGGGAGGAAAAGAAAGAATTTTACAAACTTTGCAGACGCAAAACAACACGTGCAAAAAGACAAGTGATAGAGAGGACCAGGAGTTTAATTGGCTCCTGCAAACAGCAGCGACTGAAGGGCCTCCAGCATCTCCATAAATAAAGAGCAGACGGCGCCAAACATAATCATCTCCATGAGGGAAAGAAAAGGACGGGAGGACTCCTTTCACTCTCATCTCAGGTAATCAATCAAAAACTCAATGACAAACCTGTTTACGTGCACACAGGAACCTGGTAGTCTGGGAACTATAGCAGAGATGATACAGCATGCAAAACAGTGCAGTAATGCTTTTGCAACGTTAAAGGAACAGTTCACCTAAAATACAGTGTCATCATTCACTTACATAATTTTTATCTTCAGAGAAATTAAAAACTTGCAACTTGCTTCTATACAACAAGTTTAACTACGGTTATCATAATATCATAATGCATCAGAATTGCACTTGGGAATTACAATCAAAGTCATTTATTAATAATACTCTTGTCTACAAAAGCTGTACAGACTACAAACATAACATAACAAAACCACTGACTCCCAAAATAATTTCACTTTGGGATTGTTCCTCACAAAAAGCTAGGAGCTGAAATATGTATGTTTCTGATACATCTGGGTGGTTTATTGTAAATTATGATTTCTTAGGTAAACGATTCCTTTAACATTACTCAGACTGGGAAGAAGTAGCACTTCTTTTTATAGGTGCATATTTACCATAGAGAGATTCTTGACAGGGCTGAGCTGAGATGGAGAATCCCCTGAGGTTTTATGGAATGAATGGTTGGACTGGAAGCTTTTCAACTGGCTAGCGCTGCTGCTGAGAGGCTGAAGTTTTCTGGAAATATCAGAGAATGAAACCTCGTCAAAATGTCATTCCGTTCATACTTGCCATCAGGAAACCTTTACCATTGAAATGTAATGAAAAATGTGAACCATGCCAAGCTACGGTAAACTTTCCAGTTCCAGGAATCTATAAAAAGCAACGCTTACAGGAAATGAAGGAGCAAAACAGGAAGAAATTTAAATCTCAGGATCAACGGATAGGATTTGCATGGCTGTGGTTTAAGCTCTTCCCAAACAAAAACAACCAAACTCACACCTGCACTAATGCACAGCATTTGGTCGGTCAGAACGCCAGGGCTTGTTAGTCTAGCTTAGCACTTCCGGGCAACTGATAACATCCGGAGTGAGACTGGCAATGGTGTTGCTAACGTCCTGCGATGAGAACAATAGTGCCAGATACATTCTGGCGCTCCTGGAACTTTCCTCTGGCAATCTGCTTCCTCCAGCTCTTTCCTCTCATAGACCTGCTTTCTCATCACACGAAGAGATCGCTCCTCATAAGTGCCCTACAAAAACTCACTGTGCATAAATAATCGAAACCGTTTACTCAAAAAAAGTGACTTTCGACAGTAAACCCACAGGTTGCCATAAGTAGCAGAACAAGTTTCAGCACACAAGCTAAGTTGTGCAAAATTCCCTGTGTATTGCAAGAGCAGCTTGATCTCTCCCATCAGAAGACTTTAGACTCTGATTGGCACTGCATGTTAAAACGAGGTTGAAGGCAAAGAAGACGAGCAGCGTGGCAAACCTCCCATAAACACAGCTGCCAAACTCATATTTGGCAGGGCATTTACAGTTTATTCCTCTATTCTTCCGCGACTGAATGTTGTTTAGAAGCTTTCAGTATAATTCCACTCAACACCAAAGTATGGTGGATCGCATGGCCTCCTGCTCAGACAGGCCTATTAACCACATCATCTGTGCTTAAATGAGCACTTGATAGGGCTTTAAAACAAAATGTTGAGGCACACTGGGAGGGCAAGGCCTGAGTCTTAAAGTTTTGGATGACAAGACACTGACTAACAAGGGTTGGTGGCTGTTTATTAAAGGAAGTTGAGAAATAATACTGTTGTAAAAGCTTAAGAAGTTACTAAACAACACTAACTTGTAGTAGGACAGGTCTGGGTATGGTATAGTAAGGCAAAGCGGACTAAACAAGACTGTTAATAATAAATAATATCGACGCTACCTCGACAACACTCTTTGAATGAGCTGCCGCTCTTCCTCCACGTAGCCGGGCCAGTCCCTCCGCACATGTCTGTAGAAATCATCCTTCAGAGTAAAGCTGTGATCTTTGGGATTGAGTTTAGCCACCTGAAAAGAAACAGACAAAAAAAATTTAGATTTTTTGTGGTCTCGATTCACAAATGCACTTTCAAACTGTCTTATATTACCAGAGTCAACATTTTCAAGAAATATTACTTTTTACATTCTTATAAAAAAGAACAATAATGTATGATGGGTCATTCTTAAATACATCCAGATAAAGATAATTCAATTCAGGCATTACATAAATGTAAAACAGAAAGCAGCACACGCTGTTCTGTAGAGCGGTTCTACAAATGGGTTAGGGACACCGCATGCCTCCCTCTGTCAAAACACAATCTATTCTCTAAATATCATTAAGACAGCAGGCTAATTGCTACAGCCAGTTATCTTCCTTTGTTGACTGGACTGGAACACCCAAATATAAACGGTACAGGAAACATTTAGCAAATAAACCTACAGAGAAAATCAGACTGCAGTGGTGTAGGTCCTGCTCCTAGATACTTTGCATCTAACTTACTGCTAAGTAGTGATGCACACTAAATTGAAATGGTCAAAATATGCATAATATCTGATTTTGGTTTGCAATAACTGAATGATTTTAATACTTCAAAAAACATAGCCAAAGTTTTATCTCGATGTAGATAGCAGAGAGACTGGTACGTGAATGTTAGTGTCTGTGTTTGCATAAGTGCATGGCTGAACTCTGACATGTGGACAATGATCAATGATGTTGTATGTTAGTTTTATAATTTCTAGTTTTTAACAGAGTTCAAATTGTTTTTCAAAACTTAAAATATTATTGTATCCAAACTGCGCTGAGCTACACTGCAAAGTCTGATGAGAGAGATAAATAACTTTTGGCAACAGATTTTGGCGCTGGTGCAGAACGTAACACTGACTGTACTGACAGTTTATCAACAACATATGAAAAACTGGGATTTGGACACATTCTCTTAAAGTGAAATGTAAACACTTTGTTTGTCGAGTTTGTTTAGCCAGTTTTGGGTGTAAGTTTGCTTGTTATTTACCTCCTCCAGCACAGCGCTCAGATCGGCCTTGTCCTTGGGACTGGCTTTCTCTCTCTCCAGCCAGAGCAGTAGTTCAGGCTTACTGTAGGGTTTTAAGGCCAGAACGTGAATGACACGTTCTTTCAAGGGCTTGTGGGCCACCATGCCAGGCGCACCGTGTCTCTTGTTGCTGGGTGAATGTCTGTTATCCAAGCTTGTTGGCAGGCCCTGCTTCTTCTTGATCTTCACACATTTACCTGAAGAAAAAAATACAGATAGTACAACATATAAGAAGACTGTAATGTAATTGCAATGTTTATCAATGCTCTCATCTGCGACAATATTGTAATATCTTTGAATTAATCGCAATCAATCACATTTATCCAAATATGCTGAGAAAATGTCAGTCCTACTTCTTCTGGCTTCGAAAACAAACAAAAATACCATTTTATTTTTAAAGCATTCTCAAGAGTTTAACACAAGCTAAGAACCTGGAAAAAGTAAAAAGTGACATAAAACGCTCCAAGAGATTATTGCCTAACCCGACTGCCTCTGAAAATAAACCGAGCGCTCTGCAAATAGCACAGAACTTCAGGGCCCGCTCAAATCCCAGAGCTCTCGTTACGCAAAACAAAACCAAGCCGCCCCGAGGTGAAATCAGACACATGCATAACAGGAGACGAGGTTAGTACCGTGGCCGCACAAATGACAGTCACACATACAGTAGTGTAAACAGCAAATGCTCCACCGCTTTAGACAACACGGCTTCAAGTAAACACCACAGCGCCTGTAACACTCAAATGACCTGCTCTGTGGATGTGAACTGTGAGTTTGCCGTGCACAGCCAGGCTGCCGAGAGTTAAAGAGAGCTGACGGTAAATGTGCCGTCTCTTGAGCAAACAGGCAAGTCGTGGAAACTGCAGCAACTCAAACAGAAGCTTTTTTCTGCTTTGCTTTTTCCCATCAGTGTGTTAATTTACCTGGAGCCAGAAGGACACAGGAGTGCTAATAGATATCAAGCATGCCTAATCTCATTACAACTTTAAGCTGTACTTTGAAGGTTGCGATAGGACAAAGTGAAGCATAAGCTGTTTATATGGGGAGTGCTGTGTTTCTGAGCCACTTTACCATTTTACATAATGTTTATTGTGTAAATACTATGCTATTGACGCAAAACTACACAACATAAGTATACTGAGATTAACTAGGGTTAAATCAAGACACTCCTGTTTGAATGCCATCTTGTTTATGCAATTTTCACACTACCTTAACGTCTTTAAAAGGAGATGTCGTAAATCTGTAGAAACTAGCGCTGTCCATTTCCATAATAAATAAACAAATAAATGGAATTGGTTAAAAAAATGCAATTAAATGAATGAATAATAAATACAATAATATTAAATTATTAATTATTAAAATATTAATGAATAATTCATTAAATTAAAATTAAATGATTAAATTAAATAAACAAATAGTGCACAAAATGCAAGAACATCTTGTGCGAGAAAATTAATTACAGATTTATTGTAAATAAACTAATGCCCACAAAAATCTCACACAACAGAAATCTGAAGATAGCCCTATACAACAACTATACAACATATTACGATAACTGCAGAGCTACAAGACAACAATGACCCTATTTATGAGGAATGTTTGACTATTACCGCCCAACAGGCTGCCAGAACAAGAGAACAAGAATAAATTAAACACTATTGTGAACGGGAATTCCTCTTGACGCCTAAACATGTCATGCTTTGCAATAATTGCTGAATTAAAAGCCAAAGTATTTTAATCATTTTATCATGTGTTTCAAGGTTACAAACTGTAGACAGATGTCAAACGATTCTAACATCAAAAATGTAATCAAATCAGGCCTCACAGGCAATCCCACTAAATCCAATATCCAAAATCAAATCGTTTTTATTCGACTATGCCAAGTAATCACTTTTCTAACCATGTCTTCATGCTCAAACACAGATGTACAGCAGATCTAAGATGACAGCCCTGACATTAAATGCTCCCACTGTAAAGTGACTGATGTATTCACAAACATACAGCACTGTTTGGTGACCGTACACAGCCGGTTCAATGATCCCTAAAGCAGTATGAATGAGAACCAACCTCATCAAACTGTAAGTACATGTTAAATGTTTGATGATGCTCGCCCGACCACAAGCCCCATAACAGTGTGCAAAATTACACTGACCTTAAAATACCCTTTTTCATTATAACTTAAACAGCCACTGAAATACCTGCCATACATTTACAAGTCTCTGCCAACTATAAGAGCTATGATGGCAAAGCAGTATTTAGAACCGTCTAAAAGATAAGCGTGCTATTACTTCACCACAAAAATATAGCATCCAACCGCAAGAGGTTTCCCAGCTCGACTTCAGAGATGGGAACAAAGTTGGAGATTTTATTTTTGTTTAAGTCAAACAAACATATCTGCCAGCCACAAAATTTTGCAAGGCTATGGTTACCCTACTGTCGCCATTGGCATATATAGAGCTGGTCAAAAATGTGCATTTAAGCCACCACAACACTATTACAAAATGTTATCCATGATGGGATAAAAAGCCAGACAAACTACTGTATCCAGACCCAGTCACATATATCTGAATGGCAGTATGTGAATAGAACAGCATTAAATTAGGTAATATTCTGCCTTCCTGTAATATCTGTCTATAAATTACACCCTTTTAGCAAGCAGTGCGGCGAACAAATGTGTTTACATCACAAGACAAATTGAGATACATACAGGCAAAAATGTTTATTGCATGACACGTTTAAAGCTTTGTCTGTTGGCAGTCCTCAACAAAGCAATTCAGCCCATTTAATTGCATTCAGCCCATTTGTAACATCCTACTTTCTCATACAAATTAAGCACAAACAGGCTACAGCTTTCTTATACGTGAGAGTCCGGAGCGACCCGTGTCCTTCTCTCTACCCATCGCTTGGGGAATTGCAGACTGTGCTTCAGAGAAAAACCCCATGTATAATTCAGTATTTCTGCAGATGAAAACCTAATTGATCCCCAACCACGGTAATTAAAATCCTGGGCTAAACTTCATCCACGCAGCATGAGACTTGTTAGCGCATACTTCTGGCAGTCTCAATCAGATTAATAGAACAGGTCTGTGGATTCGCGTCTGCTGATAAACGCAGCTGGAGTGAGTGGGGGAAGGAAACACATCTCACATGAATTGTGTGGTTCTGATACACATACATCCCTTGATCAACAATAAGGACAAGAGAGTAACATACTGCTTTCTTTCGGAGCAGGTACATGTGATGTTTGATATGAGAAATGTTACGATGGTATGATGAGAGATGATTACATCTACGCATATTTGGAGCGTGTGCATGAGCAAGATTGAGCTGGATTCTTACTTGGATGCGTGGACCCGGGTTTGATCTCAATGGCTGAGCGACTCCAGATGTCCTTTTCCACTTGAGACATGCGCTCGCGGGTCATCTGGTAGGAATCGTCGGTGGCACACACCGTGATTTTGTCCTGAATACTGCCCTTACTTTCCAGATGCTCCCTGCCATCTCTTAACACAGAAAGAAAATAGAATACTATTAGTCAAGGCACAATAATAGATGCTTTTTTATATCATACCAATAAAATTATTGCCTTTAATATACACTGCCAGTCAAACATAGCATAAAAGAAACACATCTACATGCACACATCAGTTTTGGTGATTTTGTGTAATTAAAATCAATTGGGATCACAACACAGCTTTATCCTCCTGCTGTAAAGACTGACATGTTAACACCATGCTCCACATTGCTCAGCGTCATCTGTGTTACAGCTGGCCCTTTGTCCGCAAAGCAGCCGGAAAGTCAGTGACTAATTTATGACTAATGGCCTTAGCTGGTTTTTGTGAAATTGCTTTGCATCCTCTTTCCCACAAAACCTATGCAGTGCTATTCTTCTGTAAGACAAGTGGAGTATTGTGGGACTACAAGTCGCCTTTGAGCTGCTGAGCGAACAGATCAGTCCTACCCCGATCAAGAGGCAGAGACTTCACAACTGTCCATGACGCCCAATGCTGTCATGGAAATTGAGTTCAAGGGTCAGAATAAATGTTGATCCATTCCAAACAAACTAAACCTGCACTCTATGCATGCAACAGTATTAAAAGCATATATGCTTGTTGTTTCTAAGACTCTGTTTTAGTAGCAGTAATACGGTTTTATTACAGCATTAGGTAAATCACTGCACATATACAGACTGGCATTGTATGCACTATTATTTTAAGTAAGTGAATTATGAATATGGGAAACCAATGAAAAGGATGTTTGCTTACTCAAAAATAGGGGTTTGGGGGAACTATATAAATATATGCAAAACTACAAATACTCTTTTTTTTTTTTTAATACACATTGAAGGGTCTGATTGAATATCTAATTTATGGGCGTGGCTGAAGACAGTTTACATCAGCGTGTTCTGTCAAAAAGAACCACCCAATAGGACAATTAGTTTGATTGACATATCAAAACAAAAAACAATCGCAATTCGCTTGCTGCATTTTCTAACAATGATTTGTCATAGGCAAACAGACTGTTTGAAATGAAAACCAGAACAAAATTAAATCTATTCATGAACAACAATGCAATGAAAATATGAATATATTATTTCATATTTATTATTATTATATATGAAAAATAATAGGTGTAAGTACTTTATAAATTAAACAGTAAACAATAAACAAAGTCAACAGTCTAATAAATGATCTTACCCAGAGACATACTGGTGAATACAATCAAAGCTGGCCTGAGGTTTGTCTTTACTGTCACTGGACAGGTAGAATGAGAAGACACGAAATGAATCAGGAGAATCCGCAGGAGCAGGAATCTTCACATACTGTTAAATGAAAATACAAAGAAATACAAAAACATTTTAGAACTGTCAAATCTTTACATATAAACAAATATAAAATGTATTTATACACTACATTTACACACAAAGCACACGACAACCAGAGGACTTAAATTACAATAAGCACTTTCATTTGACTATACAACCGGAGAAAAGACAATGAAAGCTTTTTTTATCAAGAAAGATTTAGTCATAGTATTTAGTTTACAGGGCGATTCAGAAGAATTTTAGACAATAATAAAAACTGAATAAACAGCTGAATAAACCACTCAGGGGCATATCACTCCACAACACAGTGTTCTGCTTATATGCCAAAATTTAAGCGGTATGTTCCAGTAAAGCAATTACATTCATTACTTTCCCAGAAAAAGTATTTGCAGTACCAAAACACATTTCACTACATGTTGTTTTGTACTTGCGTATTCCTGAGCCAAAAGGTTAATTGCCAAAGTCTTTCTTTAATTGCCAAATCTAATTGTATAAGCTAAACGTGGCTACGTAAGAACTGTACTACTGTACATGCAGTCTTGAAAGTGTGACATGGAAAAACAAGTTCAGGGCTCAATAATAAGCATGGCCTAGTGCGTAGGTTTGTCACTTATTATCAGGGCTGTCACTTATACCTTTTGAGCCAGTTTTGCCACCATTACATATTTGTTTGGTCATTATTTACTTTATTTTTTGGACAGTTTAAAGCATTTATAACAATATAGAAATAGAAACTATAATTAAAAAGTTTACTATGTTTTGGAACATTATTTTTAAAGAGAGCCTAATATTATACATATATAATATTATACATATACTTTTTTCATGCCAGTCATATCCATTTTAGCAACATCATTTAAGAAACAGCATTTCATATTTATGTCAGGAATGGTGAAAATGTTGGCAGGGTGAATGGAAATCTGGGCCACTTGCCTGATGGGCCCAGCAAAAAAATCCTTACTGCTGATCAGCCCCAAATGAAACAAACTGCAATCTAATGTAAAGTAGCTGTTCATCTGTTCTCGTTTTATAACGATCGTGATACCTAAGGGTAGCATATACCAGTAAGTGTGCCAAAAAAAATAAAAACCACAGAGTACACAGAGTGCATTAATGGTAATTGCGGCAAAAACTGCATCTACTAAAATGATTATGTGTTTAGCTGTTTAGCATTATTCATCCTATTTCTTAATTTAACTAGCCCAGAATAAATTTAAGAAAAAGTTTTTTCAATCATTTCAGTGCAGCAAAGAAGCTCTTTGATGGAAGCTGACTGATTCATTCCAGCTCAACTGCAACTGTGAGTTTGTGCTCTGAGGCAACACGAGGGTCACGACAGACGCAGTTACGTAATGCTCGCAGTTATCTGAGGGCAATCAAAACAAACGCAGCCCTGAACCGTCTACTACCCGTTCGAAGTCCTGTGAAAAGGAGTCAATAAAGTAACTGGCCAATCGTGGTTCTGCTCTATATGCACAAAGCCAAATAAGATTTGATTTAAGACTGGCAAACACATGGTGAGAAACCCGTGAGTCAAGTGTGAATGCTGCACGTACAAGCAACCTGCCAGCACAGCTGCCTTCTGTTTGTTTGCAGTGCCTACTATAACATATAACTTATTCAGACTCTTTCTGATATTAAAAGACAAGATATATATTCTTCAGCAGAGGCCTAGAAACCTACTTTGACTAATACAGACAGGCAATTCAAAATACAAACTCATTAAGCAACAGGTATTGCGGTGCCTTTAAAACTGCAATTCCTTTTAAACAGCCTCCGGTAGAAAATGAAGGACGCTTTAGTTGAAGCAGTGCCCTAGATTTGAGGAAAAATGGGAAAATTTATAGTTAAGGTCTACAAAATTTGCATATTATTTTCATTCACGGGACAGTGGTCTATCCTTTGTGTTTGAACACGTCCCACAATTCAGCGCCAAAGGACAATGACTTCGGACACAGAAAGTGACTCAACAAATAACTTAAAATGGTCTCTTTCAGGTGTGCAAGCTCCCACGCTTTATAAATAAAATGACAAGGTATACTGTGTTCTCAGCACCTTTAATTCCCACTGTCAAATAAAGCCACGGGGTGTTTTTAAATGTGCAGGGTTATGCTGTGTGAACAAGTTTGGTTAAAGACTGATTTAAAGAATGCATCTACGTCCTAAGGCATAAAATCTGTCAAAAAAAGCACAGTACAACCTTTGTCCACAGAGACTGAACTAATTTCCCACCACTATATAAAAGAAACCCTGTTTAATAACGAATCAAGATGTTCTTCTAGCATATATTGTTAAATGGCAATCATACGATTGTAATCATACGGGTTAATTATGGTTATTTTAGCTTGTTTACAACCGCATAAAGATTCCTAAACAGACGCTTATATTTTAGAAACACGCTAGGCTCAGTTTAGCTATGTTTAATGAAGTGCATAAAATACTCCAGTGAGCAATTATACATCCTACATATCCAAAAACAGCATGTATGGGTAACCCAGAACAAGGCTGACACAAATGCCCGGTCACATAGTACAACCGTAAGCATGGAGCCAATAAAAGCTCTCTGTTCACAAACACACATTCAGCCCCGCAACCCCCACAGTACGATCCCTGCCCCCATCATTATCTGTCAGTTTTACATGCTACAAGACACGCAGACAAGCAGTCACAAAATACTGACAAAATACACAAAATACTTGAATTGAGGAAACGTTGCTAATGACCCAGTTATGTCCACGGCTTCAAAACAAGGCGGGTAGAGCAAAACCAGACTAATATAGCCTTTCCTCAAATACAACAAACCAGAAAAAGCATCATGGCCAACAGCTAGTCTTGGGAATAAAGCTGCTGGAAGCCACTGCCAAAAGCGGTAGCCGTCTTCGCCCAAATTACAAGCAACAAGTCATTTCAAGTAGGTCAGGGCAATGCTGCAATGGAATGAAGAATCATTTGTGTTTCAGATGGACACACTGATGAACAAAAGCTAGCCGCCCCTGGGGCAACAGCACAGCCATGTGGATTTACAGTCTTTACCCCCTTCAACCCCTCTAAAGTCCCTTTTCCCAAAGCATCACGGCAACATCCCCCATACGCTACCCTCCGGGAGACAAGTGCTCCCCCAGCCAGGTCCCCATTCCCCTCCACGTGGTACATTCAGTTGCCGACCCCTGGCCCAACCACCATGCACACTTCATATTCTGATTCTAATCAATGTCATACAGGTCACTCCGTTTTGGGGGCAGCCCTTCTTTCTCCATTCCCCGTTTCCTTCTCGATCTTCATAAGCATATGTCATTTACCCCCTTGGTTCCCAGCTTCTATCTCCAGGGAGAATGCAGTTTTTCATGGCTGCAGAATCACACTAGGGCACTTAGATCTTATGGGTAGGAGAGATTTAAGGGCCATTAAACAAGGGCCTAGACTAAGGCGAAAAGGCTTTCTACAACACTGTGGGAAACTCTGGAGTTGTTGGTGTTCACATCTCAGCTTATTGAAATTCTATGTCATTTGAACAGAGCTACTTCACAAAGGCTCAAAAGTGCAATTGTTGAACAGAGAAAGTGAATGAATACCAGAGTTTAACACAGATCTATTTTTAAAGTTGACTTGATGCCCTCCCCTTTTCACTACTTCTTATGTTTATTCTTTCACCGAGAGCCAACGCCCACAGCGTGGCAGGTGAGATTTTATCAGTGTTAAGATCAGTACATATGGTAGTTCATCATCAGGCAAGGTTAAAATGCAAACGCAGACTGCTTAAAGGGCTATTGAAACATTATCTATCACCTTGTGTGTGTTTAGGATAATAAGCTTAAATGCAGAATAACATTTATATGAAAATTTTAAGCTAACGGAAACCACACATATGCAAAAAAGGAAAAAAGACACTTACATTAGAAACATTAAACTTCTGTATCTCATGATGAAAGAATGAAATTATATATTAAGATATATAATAGTAAAATATCTGTTTGAGACGCATAATTTGTAAATCTGAAAAAAAAAAAATGTTTTCCAATTTAGTTAAATAAACACTATAAAGAATCTACTAATGGATCAGTTAGGCCACTATGTCAATACTGGCCTATAAATTACATTTTCTCCACTGTCAATAACAATAACACATAGACAGGTGGGTTTCACTTCTTCCATCAGATTGAAAATCTTCACCATGTTGACAGACTCCCACAAGGGAGTGAATTACAAAAGACGCCGCTTTCAACTGTAGCCCATTCTATGCCACATCTGCCGCTCTGTGCCATGTGTGTTTAGAGATGTCAAATACTTTCAGTCTGTTGTAAGGTGTGAACTGGGCTGGAACAGAAAACGTAGCGGGGGCCATAAGCGTTACTGTTGAGACAAAGGCTGTTCTCTGTTGCAACAGAAAAAAAACAGCTCATGATTTTATGAGGTGGTACAATGTACTGCAGCTCAGCTTTAAAGTCCTCAAAACCTTCTTCGTGTACAAGATTTTTATGATTTTAAATGTTTGTGTTTTGTTGATGAAGCACACATCTGTCTGGAAAGAGGAGAAGGTGCTGTGTTGATTCAGGTGTGGAGCTTTTTTCATTCTTGAGCCGTATTGGGTGAGTGTTAGAGAAGAGACGGAACATCTTGTCCTCAAACTTGGCATTATTATTACTAGCAAGGGTACTGAAGCCGGCACACGCCTAGTAAACAATTACCGCTGCCTGCTGACTTACGGTTTAACTCTTTATCTCTTCGTGTACAGAAACATTATAGAGTCACATTTTCATTCAATTATACAAGTCTATCTTACAGTTGAAACCCAACAAGGCTTTTATCTCTAATACTGCATTTACAGCGGGTTGGGTTCACAGGGAACATACTGACAAAATGCATTGCAAGTTGGTTTGGATAAAAATCTTGTTAATGCATAAATGTAAATTTTGTTTTTTTTGTCCTCTAAACGTAAAACTTATCAACTCCATTATTAACATATATTTTGACTTTTAACTTTCATAATCTGTCCGACTGTTTATTAAGAGTTTAACAGAACCTGCATAACTTCTCAGAAACAGTAACAGTCAATGCTTCCTTGACCAGCGTCTAATAATAAATGCGACGTCAATTAAAAAGACAGCATGATTCACTTCCTTCCATACATCAGCCTATGCATCCTCATAAGTCAGTCCTTATCGCCATCACCGCTATTGTTCTCGACACGCTGTGTGCTCGTCTGAGGCTCCAGTGAGACTCTCGTCTTTTGTTCATGCCGCATGCGATGGCACGGAGTTTAGCCTGTGTTATTCATAAGCAGCGGGAACGTGTGGCCTGTTAAAGGGGACTGGGAAAGGGTTGGGTTGGGGCATCCATGCCCGGGACCAACAAACGGGACAACATGACCCCCTGATCCAAAACGGACAGAGCTACTCAGGCAAAAAATGGGGGGATAGAAGGGGAATAGAGAGAAAGAGAGTGAGAGATGGGGGAGGAGAGACAGTACATAAACAGAGGCTTGGGATTACAGAGCTCTTACTGTTGAAGTCTAATGCTAATCCACTCCATAAGGGGCAAAATGAAAGAATTATTGGAACTGTGAATTACAAGCTGTGAGTAAATATCCTTTCCAGCACGGACTGATAGTTCTGAACACATTTGAAGTTTTGACCGTTGTGTTGACGCACACTTTACAGATTTAACCAAAGACCAGGTGTGTCGATCACATGATTACATTTCACTGTACTTTCAATCATAAAAAAGATACGAATATGAATGAGGGCAAAAACATTGTTGAACAGTTGGGCACAAGCTGCAAGTCACAATCTTGTCACTGACAAACATTACAGGTTCACCTGAACAATGCTAAAAAGTGGAGCAGCACCATTGCAAGCGACAACAGATAACCTAATGGGAAACCTAATGGGAAATCCTAGCATATTCATAAAAAGTCAGGTTCTCAAGCACACCGTTTACCACATAATCAACGAGTGCGCCATGAGTCACGTATCGTGAACACAGCGCATGAGCTCGCCTCTGTCTCTTGCATTAAATCACTCTGAGGCAGCGTGGTGGCAACGAGTTGAAGTCTGTTACATTTAAATGAGGAGAAATCAGAGGGGGGTGTTGTCTGGTGATGCATAGGGGGTTGGTTTGAGGTTTGTGGGGTAGGGGGAGTTGGTGATGAGAAGCTGTGGAGCTGAAGAAGAGGTGGGGTGGAGGGGGTTGTCTCATCCCCTAAAGAACTGCCTCGGATGCCAAGCAAAATCTGTCTCTCTCTCTCCTCTCTACCACCTGAGGGCTAATCTGTCAAGCTCGGTAAGCGCTGGGCGACCTGACTCCATAACCATCCTTGTGTGTGTGTGTGTAATGGGGGAGGAGAGCACCCCGCATGCTTCTTTCATATGCAGCCCATTCAGAGAGAAGCCAGGAGCCATCCTCCACTCGCCTATCAGTTACTATAGTGACGAGTCTGCGCAAATTAAGTATAGGCAGGTCTACGGGGGTGTCCACATAAGCGCCCGGCCTGTGCGGTTACAATAGTGAAACAATTACCTTCGTTTTGATTGGTTAACGCTGCACATTTTGAAAGTTACAAAATAACCAACGTTATCTTTCACAGGCTCAGTATCTTCTCGCTTGGTTTGTATTTGTGTTTTCTTCTGAATTTTATTCTTTTACACACTTGTTAGACAATCTCCGCAAAAACAAATCAGATCAACTTTTAAAGAGCAAGCAATTATAGTTTTAAGACTTCGCACATAAACACCCACCTGAATACACTGGCAAGGCACGTGATCAAACAACACACATGAATAATGTTAACATCTAATTTAGTAGTTTTAGTTTGTACAGTTATTTTCTAGCATTACCACATAGGTTACAAAAGTGCTAAACAACTCGATCCTGAAACGCTGAATCTTTTCAAGGCAATGTTTGTTTGTAAGAACATTGCTCATTTCCCGAGCAGCCGCTCTTCTAGACTGCCGGATGGTCATGACAGACAAACTACAGGAACAAAAACAAACCTGAAAGAGGTTTCCGTTTCTAAATGCCACATGACGACTAGACGTGTCCATGAATGCTCTTTAAAAAGATTTAAACAACCTATGTGATGAAAAACTACTATAAACTATTAAGCGAAATGCATCCTGCTGGGCCCGGCCAATGCATCCCGCCGCGGGCACAGAATCAATGGATCTACTCATGTGACTGCCAGATCTCATCCATGTCAAAGGCAACAGCATGCAAAGCTTCAGCCAAACAGAAAATCACACAAACGAGCAAATGATGTGACAAAAAAGGTTTTAAGCATCAAACAATTAGCGTGTTATGGGTTCAAAGAAAGATGCTAGACAGGCAACGTTTGAGAACTGTGGCCTATTAAGGTGCAATATACACACTTTCTGAAGTCGGTCCAGGCATGTCAGAACTGCAAGCGTGTCTTGTTTGTGTCCCTGCATGAAAGGCCCGAAGTGTCTGATCTTCCCTTACAGTTCGTGGCTCAGCTCGGCTCCATTTAACAGCTGTGAGGTTTATGGCACAGCAGTTACAGAGTTGTGCACGTTCACCACATTTATTTTCATGTCTCATTTCAGGATCTTAGTAAAAACATACAAACATTTAGACTGTGATTACTGCTAAAATTTGACTCTAGCAGGTGAATAAACAAAATTTTGCATCTATGCATATTTCTTTGTGACAGGTCAGACTGCACCCATCACACACAAACACTAAGACCAGTTGTGATTTTGTTCCATTAATTTCATCTGGTTGGCATGGAAAATGTTCAAAAAGAAAAAAATAGCTAATCTAGTGGCTGGGAACACAAGTCACATAGTCTACAAAAGGAAAAAAATTAGCTATCCTAGTAAACCAATGATGGTAAATTTTCCTCTGAGGTCAGGAGACGCACATGTCTCGACAGATGTGTTCTTCTGTATACAGTTTCATTTCAACAGCTCATGTCAATGACATTACCATGGGTCAGACAATTGTTCCGATAATTCAATATTGCTCTGATAATTCGTTCAAGACCCCAGCTAATGTCAGACTATTATAAAAAAACACAAAAAAATTAACTTAGGCTCAATGACTTTGTCAGAGATGGCCTGGAAAGTCTAAGCAGCAAATAGCTCTGCCAATCAAAACACTGGGCCCCAGACAAAACGGACACTCGGGCCCGGCGTCCATGTCGCCGAGCACATCACATCTGGATGAAAGAAGCGGCGCGTGCCCTTTCTTTCACACGTGGGACAGCTCCCCCCGCACAGTCTTTGCTGCTAGGGACTCTCTGCGCTCATTCCTTTTATTGTCATTCTAATTAGCTTTCAAGACGGAAAAAAGGCCAGGCGCATATACACACACACAGGCACTGGCTCGGACAAGCAGGGTAACTAACAGACACACTTCTATTCCCCCGGTCACAAACAGAATAAGGCATACATATACAGACATGCAGACTTTAATACTCGCTGTCACATACACACAATCGACGCAGGTGCGATATAGAGAAATGACGAATCCCAGCGAGAGAGGATCAGGTTGAGACGATCACATTGATGATGGGAGGGACAAACGGATGGGGGATGCTAAACGTTCACACACACACATCATGAGAACATCTAACAGAGGAATGCTTTACACCCCACCTCCCACTGCAAACTAATGCCACAGAACACACAATCCTTTAGGAAAAAACATCACATTGGACCTTCTGCTCAGTGTCATAAACAGGTGTTGTGTAAAAGTAAAAAAAACATGACACTCTTTTTAGGGGGTCTATAAAGTTATTAAATATCTATAATTGATTAAAATGCCACTGATTCAATTTCTGAATTAAATATTACTTTTATGTGTGACCCTGTCTGTGAAAACCAGGCTAAAGTCTAAAAGTCAAAAGAGTCAAAAGTTTGATTTCACCTATGAATTTTACTATGAATTCAAACTTTGACATGGCCTTACTCAGTAAATATTAAAGATATCAGGGTTATATTTTCAAGGAATGTTCTTTACATTATGTAGGATGATTTTACTTAGAAAACAGCAAATCACAAAAAAATCGACTTCAGCTGGGTTTTCACAGATTGGGTCACACATATTTTGTGGGGCTTAACGAAAGAGGTTGAAACTTTTTCGAGAACTGTTTGTTTCATCAGATATACATCTATATTTAAAGCATCTGGATAAGTCATTTTGCCCAGCAAAAAGTCTTATTTCCAAAAAAGACGCATTAACTGAAATCCCAATCTTTGTGAATCACTGTCCCTTGCGACGCCATCAAAGACGTTTCTAAACCTTCTAGAAGTGAAGATCACTGACTGTAATATGAAAGCAATTTCACCAACGCTACTCTAAACATCTTACGCTATTTCTTGGTAGTTGCATCACCTCATTCCACAGCTGGAGACAATAGAGCTCATTAAAGCCCCCCATCTGTACAAACCCAATGATGGGTTGTTTTATCATCCAAATTATTTTTTAAGTGGGCATAATCAGAGCATTTTCCAGGTAGTGGAAAATGCTGCCTGACAATTCTCAGCAGTGAACTTCCTGACTTTCTCAGTTTGCCTCTCAGAGGTCTGGAGATCAGCCAAGAACATGTTTATGGGAATTCCCTGGTATAGGGGAGCCCTCCTGCAGGTGGAGGAAAATTACCTGTCTGAGTTCAGCCAGAAATGGAAATGTCTATCTCTCGTGGCCCGTACGAGTGCAGTTCAATCCATGTAAAACTAAGATAGTCCAGATTACATCAAGCCTGACTGAAGTGAAAGCACTCCGAGGTTACAGCTAATAGAATGACCGATCTGAACATGGTTTCGGTGCTGTGGACTTAACATCACTCCCTACCCCCAGCAGTAATAGCTTAATTTGTCACCCTGACACACATACAAACACACGCACATACACCCAATGCTCAAATACCTCATTAATGCCCAGCAGCCCATTATCTGAGGAAGGGGGATGAACACTCAAATTCAGTGCCGCCAATTTGAATATGTAATGGGTTAAAGATATAATCACTAAATCTAATTTGACGATTATAACGCATTTCACTTTTACTCACTTGACACAGCCACACTACTTCAGTTTCAACATGGAATGAACCTTCATTGGATCAGATACTGCTTGACTACGTCTGACAGTCTTTTGCATATTATAATTGTGGAATTAGTGGGGGTCGAGAAACGTGGTCTTTAACAGACACGGCGGCCGTGGTTATCCCCCTCCTTGTCGCAGGTCTTTCATGTCTGTGCTGAGACAACAGGCATAGAGACACGAGAGGCTCCCATGGGTTTACCGTCACCCCCACCTCCTCCCATACCTCACGACAAAGCTTTCCCAGTCACCAGTCTGACCCAGTAACCTGGCAGTCAGCTCGGGGGTGTTGAGTAGCTTCTCCTGGGCTTCCGACCGCAAGTTAGTCGCACAGTCTCGCGTTTGTGTACACAGCACGGTCACCCTCCTAGCACAGTTTTGGATTAGCTGGGTTAGTTTTAGATGGGCCCGATTGTGTGTTTAACATACGTGAGGCTCGCAGGCAGTAATGGGGAGGTGCTATGGCTGAATGTGCTAATCCGGTTAGACACAGGCATCTTTCTTTACAGCCGTTTCGCTGGTATGCACCCCCCACCGAAAACCCACCTAGGCTGTACAGTGTGACTGCCAATTCATAAATAACAATATTCTTGTCTTGTATATGCAAAACCCATGGCTTTGTGAAGCCCACAAATGTTATTAAACCCAGACATCGCCTCTAAAAGATGACACTGTCCTAATTTATAGTAGCGACACGCTACACATAATTGAGCTTACAAACGTGCATGCAACTATAATTATATAAATGTTCCCAATCTTGTTAAGCAGACCCTAAGGGTGGCATCGCTACAGCTCCCTCTCTGGTTTGAAAGCTAATGAAATATTGAGAGTATGCAAGCAGCTGAGAGGTGCCATGAGTTTTTGCTGCACGATTCAACAATCAGGTCTAATTAAAGCATCCCATTTTTTAGGCATCTGGAGGGGTGAGGAAAAACACATTCATCTTACCCCCTGGTTCCCCTTGAAGCAAATTGCCGGCTGATTCGGTAAGGACCCCTGGGGACAGAAGAAAAGAGGTAAAAAGAGGTTGGTTAGCATCCGCTGTTATTAGATAAAGGGTTACATAGCAAAACGGAAAACATTGTGGAAATGCATTATCTCCACCTGAGTTAGCATTTCCTAGACTGGCACAGATTGTGAATGAAGCAGATGAGAGATGTTTTAACAAAAACAATGCAAACCATAAAAACATCCCCATTGTCTTTTAATATGACACTGTCTTTTAATATGCCATACTTTAATTGTTTGCACATGATGCCAGCATTTCCACAAGCTGTGTTTATGTAGTAACTTCAGGGAAATATCATGCCTACCTATTAGCCTCCCTTCACAATAATTACAGTCTCACGTTACTGGTCTGCCCCCATTGACAGAGGCACAGTTCACTCGTGTATTAATTCATGCAGACTGGAAATGAGGGGGGTTGGTTCTGAGAGAATGAAAGGCTGGCTGTCACTGGCCTCTCGGCAGCGTCATGGTTCTGCTTGTGCAAGCCTAAAGATCAAGGCCGGGCTTTGCTAATCTGCACTGGAATGCATCTGATTAATAAATCTTGACTTGAAAGACCTTACATGAGCCAATCAAATGTCATTGTGTAAGGAGTGGATGAGTATTAGGATGCTGAGTGTGAGTACATGTGTAAGAAGTGGGGGTGGGATGGGAAAACATCACGGAAATGCCTGATCACTCAAAAAAGCTTTTAGACAACCAAATCTTCTCTTTTTTATCCAAGCTGAGTTCTTGTCATTAGGATAAAGGTAAATTACTGATGCATTACGCCATGTTTTTCGAAAAGTGGATCAGACAGAATCAGGCAGGTCTTTTAAAGACATTATTAACCATGTGGTGTTTGTCTAGCACAAAACAAGTCTTTCCAAATAGACCTTTTATATAACCACCTCTAATACACTCTGAGTTCAGCTTTTAACAATCTGCCTTTTCCAATGTCCAGAAACATAAACAGTACATATATCATACATACGACTTCATCCACAGCACTAACATAAATAGTATAGACAGAAAAGTAAAAAATATTAGTTCCCCAGCATAACTCAAACTATTAAGCAAGGTCAAATGATAATTATTATCTTCAAGGTACAGCTGGAGCTTTGGTCAACAGGCATGTTTATCTATTATGGATGTTAAAGGGAGAGGCTGTCATGTCACTTTATGCATACAGCCAGGCTCAAGTTTCTTATTAAAAAATGCAGTTTATTGCTCCTGCGTTTGCCGTCATGTGCTCGGATTAGTGGCTAAACATTACTAAAGCGAGTGGCAGCGCTGTGGCTAACTTGAACTTTGTTTTTGTCTTTTTTTATCCTGTTGAAGTAAAAGCACAGAGAAAGCCGAAAAGGTACCTAGGGACCTGACTTGACCCGATCTAAGGTAAAACCTTGCAACTTAATTATTGTCACAAACTGATATCAAGACAGCTTTTTGAATAGATGAGACAAAAACATAGTGACATTATGGAATGGGACGGATATGAATGCCTAATGCAAACTTTTATCAAAGAAAACATATAAAACAACATTACTTTTACATTTACTTATTCTTTGATTTGGCCTTTTCATTTTTTTTATTTTTGTCACACTTCTGACAATAGAAAAGATTATTTATTGTAAAGCTCCTGTTGCAAGCTGGAGGAAGTCTTCTCGTGTCCTGATTGGCTAAAGAACATTTAACACCGCCGGGCTGACCAATGAGAGATTAAATCTGGACGGAACCCAAGCGTTTAAAGGACTAAAAACAATACGATAGAGCACGCCAACAAAAACACACCTTTATCGTCCAATGAGCGACGAGAAGCGCTGGGGTGAAACCTCCAGCTGGCGTACACGCTTACCGCTGAGGTATTGATATTACTGGAATCTGTGCTGTCGACCCGACGGTGACAATGAGAAATGTACAGTATTGATCGATCAGTGGCGGGTAATTGGCAAAACGGTGGCTTACGATGACTTTACGGTTAAATGTGTGCGTTTTTCTGTATAAAAAAACATGCTCATTGTAAACAGTTCAGTTGAAACTACCGTAGTGGACATGGAATCGCAATACAATACTACACGCGCATGAATGGAAGAGTCAATCACAAACTTCAATGCATTTAAAGAGACAATACTACTGTAGGTTGAATGCGCGTTAAATCTAAGAATAGATCACCAATGCCTGTCTTGTACAAGAAAAGTCAAAGGGAAATAATGGATAACGAAATAGAAAGAAAAACAAGTGACTAGTTGTTAAATGCTACTCTGGGTTAATATAGTATAGTTGATCAGGTCGGGTTTGAGCCTTGAGCCCCTCACAGACCGTATGATCCCTGTGACTGCGAAGTAAAAGAAACCTTTATCATGTAGCGAGTTTAAAGTCATGACAAATATAAAACATGTCATTAGATTTTTTTGACCATGTAATTTCGACACTGTCATCTTGCATATGGTATTATTTGTCAGAAAGAATAACGCGACGAGTTTCAGGTTTAGGCTGTATGAATCATAGGAAAAGTCAGTCTGTATAACTGGTTTTAGAGAAAAATAACACGCTTGAAATTTAGTTGTTTACGTTAAGGGTATAAAGTATAACGACTGAATGCGGTATGTGAATTTCCTTCTGTTAGTAACTGTCCCCGTTAAGACAGCATATGGCACTTAAAGCGACTGACTCTCGCGAAATACATTTACACACTTTACATACAATCCACGAGAGATTTAACGTTATAACGGAAATAACTCCATTAAAGTTCTGTGAAGTTTCTGTCCCATTGAGATCCCTGTGTGTCATTGTAACGAAATGAACATGGACGAAATTAAATAAAAATGCGTTACCTTGAGATTCTGATAGGCTTCTAGTGTCCGGATGGCAGTGTCTGTTAGCTTGACGTGAAATATGGTTTTGTTGGGAACGCTTTTATTAATCTTTCCACAGGAGAGTCCATACCGATGCTCCTGTCTCAACGCTGCCATGTCTGGAACTGAGGTGAACTGGCGACATTCTCGTCCAAACGTCACTCCTCGATGGGCGGGGCTAAGAGATAGCGTTGTGCTGACGTCATAGACTCACACAATATGCATATATATTTTGGCATTACATTTCAACTGGGCATGATTGAAGTCATGTTATAAGCCAAGTATAAACAAAAGAGTTTAATCTGCATTTCAGATTGCAAATCAAATCAATTATTCCTTTAAGCTATCAGCTTGAGATAAACAAATTTGGACATGTTGGAGAGAAATTCATTTGCACAGCAAGTCTTTTGGAGATTACATGGTATTAAAGAAATGCCATGTAAGCAAATTAGCAAAACAATGAGGAAAAGCTCAGACTGCATTTTAGATTTAAAAAAATACACACGCACACACACAATTTGTTTCTATATGTTGTAAGAACTTTCAATAGAGATAATGTATTTTATACTGTACAAACTGTATATTTTATACCATAACCTTCACCCTACCCCTAAACCCACAAACCTTTCTACATTTTTACATTTTCAAAGAAGCATAATTTTGTATGTTAAATAATAAATTTTAATTGTTGGGGCCGATACCACACACAACTTAATCTAAGCAGGCTATTAGCACCTTTTAAACTCACAGACAGATGAAGTGAAAGGGACGGTGATAAAAAAACATACAGAATTTAGGTTAATTGAAAAGACATAATCCCTAACAGACAAGGTGCTTGGGCCTTTGGATTAAGACGCTCTCTTATAGTCCCTACATGCCATATGGCTGTCTAAGATACAGGGACATCTGAAGCCAACTGGACAAACAATATATGTTACATCAGATTGTGGTTAATAAAAAAACATGCCACAGACTCTCCAGTTGCTTTAGAGGATTAAAGCATGGGATAGTGTGTAATGTCTTTAACATTAAAAGTAGATGAGTTCAAGAACACAAGCACCATTAGGAAGACAGATCCATTACTGATGTGTCAGAGTCTTAGGATGGGATCAATAAAAATAAAGATTAAAGTACATCAGATTCACTGACATGAGGCTGAACTTCAAATAAGGCATGTATGTCACTTTAAGTAGAAAAATAAATGTTATGATTTGTAATGTATATTGATGCACTGAATACACATCATATTATGTTATCCATCAAACCTTGTGCAGAGAGTTTATTCTCTGAAACTCCCTTCATTTCCACCTGCGGTTTTAAAATTGTTTGGGGATTTTATATTTGTCAAGTTGGCAAGAGAGCTGGCACAATTTAGACAGAATATGTGGCAATCTGCAGTTGTCTCATGTCAGCTTGCCAAACCTTAAAGATTATTTTTTAGAAAATTTGTATTTGGCATTTTAAAAGTTACTATAAGAAACAAGTCAAACGAAAATCAGTAATTTTTCCACTTTAGTTAACCTTAACAATGTCATAGACCTTTCAAGGTGTTCTCAAAAACTGTATTTAAAATAAGATGCACTAATGGATATCAAAGTTTTTATCTAACATGACCCTAGAGAAATGTACTTAGTTCTAGCAGAACATTGAAGGATTATTATGATTACAGGACTGTATATTTTAAAAGCTATTAACAAAGATTTTGCCATACCTCTAAATAATTATATCAATCATACCCCATCTTTAATGTTTTAAATGAAAGGACAAGCTGTCTAAATATTGCACCATACAACTTGTATTGTTGTCAACCAAGCAACAGTAATTGTTTATATTTCTAAAACTATCTGTTTATGTTTGTGAATTTGTTAAGTGTAAAAGAATCAAGTATAAGAGTGCAGGAGCTTGTCTCGTCTTGTAAATATTTATTGCTCACAGTGAATATGCTTACAGTTGGCATGTTGTAAACCTTGAAAAACCTGTTTGTGTGTTCTGAGTATGCTATCCTCGATCAGTGCCCGTTCTTACCGTAAGAATATGGCAAAGAATCTAAAAACCCTGTAGTGTTGTTTCAACATAGCTTTGCCCATATTAATGATAAAATACATATTTTTGCATATGTCATTATATTATTAGGCCGAAATAACCAGAATAGCAGCCAGTCCCTGAAGCCCTCTTATTGGTGGATGTATTCATGGGTTCGTCACATTATAGGGCGACGTGATGAAGTCATTAAGAAGCTTACAGACGTAGGGCCAGATTAGATTTTGCTCTCTAATCCATCAGATTATCACTGCACAACTCCACTGACCAGGAGAGCTTTACAATTCAACACAGTTTTGTGTATTGACCGTTTCTTGTTTTTTTTTGATACTTGTATATAAGGAGTGAAATAACAGCATTCACTGGAAAGACATTTGAAGAACAAACCTTTTAGAAGAGCTGCAGGAAATGGACTAGCCACAGATGGGATGTGTCATATGGCAATGCATTTCCATGATAATTCTATTTTACAGTCTACGGGCACACTGTGCTTTAGATAATATAACACTGTCGATAATGGATGCAGGTGTTTGTCTGCTTAGCTGTTGAGCAACACCAACAGTATTTTGCTTGTGGAAAACGTTTAAAGCTTTTAGGAAGAGATACATGGTATCTTTAGCGCTGTGTGGAGACATGGAACTAGAGACTGGAGAAACACAGGAAAAAGCTTTGGAGTCATTTGCAGAATCAATTAGACATTCCGGTCCAGGCACTGATGAAAATGAGGATCTAAAGAGTAAGGAAACAATTTTGCAACCTATGCAGGTGTTTCAGGAGCCTATCATAGAGCTGCAGAGAAGGAATGTTACAGGAGAGGAGGATGAAAAGACAACAATGGAGAACAGAGAGGATGAAGAAGAAAGTGAGAAGAAAGATACGATGGTAGAAGACATGAGAGAGATAAAGCGTACAGAAAACGTAAGCAGTGACCCCAGTGGAGAGAGGGTATCTGATGAACCCATCACCTCAAACACAAACGTCACAACATCTGAGATTAAAGAATCAGACACAGGAGTGAACCGAAAACTGACAAAAACTCCCAGCTTTGGGAAAACGGTTCGGTTTAAGGAGATTGAGGCAGTGGAAAAAAGAGATGACTCATGCGACAGCCTTTTTCCAGATTATGGGGTGGAAGAGTGGACCACCACCAGCTTTGAGGAGTTGTTTCAGGCAGAGGACTGGATGGACATTACAGGTAAGATGTCCATGATACAAAATTACAAAAAACACACAAAACATTTTTTTTTACTGGTCTTTGTGATCAAGTTGTGAACACCAGTATCCAAAACACAATATATGCAATGCTGGTCAGTTCAAAAGGAAACTATAATCATTGGAATGACATTCTTTCAAAAAAAATTGTGTCCACTTCATTTGTTATCTCCTTGACACCCAAAATCTGAACGCATGCTATAAATCATACCAGACTTTCTCAAGTCCAACACTACTGCTTTAGGACCTTGTTGATTTCTTCCCCTCCCCCGTTTTCTTCACTACCCTGACTGCCCGTAGATGACCGTCTGCTGAGGAAGAAGGTGTTACAAGCCAGCCCTGACAATGCCCTGACCCCTGCTTGGGGTCAAGAGGTCAGACTGAAAATGCAGGGTGTGCTAGAGGATAGGACTGTGGTAGAAAAAGACTGCAAACTGGTCTTTGTTATCGGGGAAGGTGATGTCAACCAGGTGAGAAACATTGACAGGCAGAGGAGGGGCAGTCACACACACACACACACACCTGCCTCCATGCTATCTGTAACCTTGCACCTGCTGCCTGCTAAGTTTTCCATTGGGATTAACGTGTGTTTTCTGTACTGTATGTGTTTACCCAAGGCCGGTAAAATAACTGGTGTGCTAAAGTGAAATTAATTAAATTTTTCTGAGAAAAAAGTAAGGGTGATCTTGTTTGTAAAGTCGTTAAGCAATCTGTGTTTCTAAGTCAAAATCAATTTTGGTAAAAGCTATAAACGTTATCACATAATCTATGTGTTAAAATATGATTTTTCTGCATGCTTAGGCACTGGAGGAGTGCGTCATTTCAATGAAGCTGGGAGAGATCGCTTTATTGCTTGCAGATTCACAATACGCCTATGGACTCCCAGGAAGGTAATTAAAATACACTTTAATGTATTGTCTGTACACTTTGATGCACAATAAGGCACACAGACATTTTACCAAACAACCATGGATTTATGGCTAAAAGGCAAGTGGGTTTGCTTGTTGGTGGATTCAGGTGCTTTCACACACAGTTATAAGTTAGAAATTCAAGAAGGAAGGGAGGGTGCAGTGCACTACTGAACAGCTCTCTTGTGACATCAGTTTGAAAAAGTCAAGTGGTTTCCTTCCACACAGGGTTGGGACAAAGTCCTTTTATACCTGTTGCTCTCAGGGCAAACGGCCTGTCCCCAGTAGCTTGCTAAATGAACCATGAAGAGGAGCAGATGGCCTTCCCATTGACGACATTCAGGAATGACCAGAACCCCCCTCCCGCCCACTATACCCTCAATTCTTTAACTATAGGCAATAATTTTGTTTAACAACTAACATCACTCATGAATTTACACTGTGGTGGTGCAAACCCAAATGGAAGGTTAGTGTTACTTGTGGAGTTGATGTAAATCTATAACAGAAACGTGTGACACAGATGATGACAAAACTGACCACTTACCAGCAACAGCATGTGTAGATATAAATAAACAGCTTTACTTTAGTATACAGCTTATACTTTATACTAGAGGACACTAGAGAGGCAATGCTTCCTTAAAAAAACAAAAAAGGGAAACATTTGAATGTTACAAAACAAATATTACAAAATATTTCAAATATTTCATATATTAAAAAATATAAAAATTTCATATATATAAATATACATAAATGTAATTTTTCTTTAGAAATGTAAACTTTTTATTAAACTTGCTTTAATAGTCGATAAAACAGGTGAGCACTATTACAAACAGTAGTTTAATGTACGCACATTTGTTTACTTTGCATTTACATGTTACCAAAGCAAATCTGTGCATGCAGATAAGCAGTGAACTGTGGTCATGTGTTTTTAAGAAGAGGTTCCAAAGTTTGTGATTCCTCATTGTGAGTTGTCTAAATCAATTGCATGGCTAACCACGTGCAGTTTCCAGTCATCAGTGCAATGAGCGCGCATGCAACTCCATGTTAAAGAGAAATGCAGCTGCAATTACATGATCCATGACTTATTATTACAGAGTTACTCTTAAGCACAGAGTGACCAGACATCCTAGGGGAACACAAGCTGAGATCATGTTGTTCTCGTACCATGATTGTGGTCTTGAGCTTTGTACTGTTTGTATGCTAACTACACAAGTGCATGTGTAGCACATGTGTGTGCATGTATGAATGTGTGAGGGCTCTAGAGTGATCGTTAGGTTTGTCTTGTAGCGGTGCAGACACAGGGGCTGATGGGATATGCTCCTGTGTGATTCTCTCTCTTTGGCCCTGTTATGAGTGCCGTCCACTGGGAGCGGGCCGTCGTGAGAGGCAGACAGATCCACAGTTAATGGTTGTTTTGATGCTACTGATTAGGGCTGTGAGCGGCAAACTTAAATTTAGCCCTGGCCCAAAGGTAGACCTCACAGGCTTCTTGCCAGCAGTTAAAAGGGTGACAGCAAAGCCACTGTGACAACATCTCCTCCCATGACACTGAATGGGTACAACACACACACACTCACACACATATACACACATGCACTTACACATAGACAATGCTTCCTTAAAAAACAGCGACATTTGGTACAGGTAAAACAGCAAGCCAATACATATTTTATGTATTATATTTGCATATAAGTATTTATTCTACTTGCAGAATATTTTAGATTTTTTTATGAAAGAGAAAGAATAAATATTAGTTTTAAGATAAAAATACATTTATTGTTTATAATTTATTATTTAGTTTCTATTTAAAAGTTTACATTGGTTAATTATGTCTTGCCTCCTTAGGCATCAATGTCTGCTTGAAACATTCTCTGATAGTTGTAAAGTCCCTTGATTGACATTAGTGGTAAATCTGGATCTAGACATGCCGTCACTGTGAGGAAAAACCCCCATGTGCAGAATATGCAAGGAATCCAAAGAATTTACAGTACCTGAAGCATTATGTCAAAAACAGCTGGGCAGCGTCATGGCTAATGACAAACCAGGGATGCATGCACAATCTATCACAAGCAATAGAAAACAGTGTACAAATAAACAAAAATATGTAAAGCTAACAGGCTCATTTTTGAAAATCAAGTATTGTGGAGTATGTATAAATTCGTCAAATAGTGATTACTCTTTAATAATTTATTGAATATTAACTTTAATAATTATTTATTATTATCATCATCATTATTTTTATTAATATTAATGATACACTGTAAAAAATTCTCTGCTGCCTTAACCTAATAACTGCCACAGCAGAAATTGAGTATACACATATAAATAATCTGAACTGAAATTTACATTTTTAGATATTAGATATTTTTCAAACATTTTTAAGTTTTCTCAACTGTTTTTACAGTATTTCATATCATCAAATAAAATTTATTTAATATTACAAATATTTCAACTTATTTTTATGATTTGAAGCAACTACTACAAAATTTAAGTTAAAATGACATTTTAAGCCAGACTGATACCTACAAACTTAAGGCAGCAAAGATTTTTTTTACAGTGTATACATCTGAGGACAAAACATGCACATTTTTTAGCTTTCCAATAAACTGAACACTGACTGTTTATAAATAGTCCCGACTGAGATTTGAGATCCAAACATGACAAAGGCATCTTTTGACGCTTCGCATCCAGCAACATTACCTCCAACATGTCTTCTTATCTGACAGCTGTGATGGCTTGTCAAAGTGGGGATATGGCAGATGTAGGGGGTAGAAAGATGGAGACAGGAAGCTACAGAGAAAAAAAGCAGGAAGGAAAAGAAAAAAGCAAGTTAAATGGAGCCCAAGAGAAAATCTCATTTAGTTTCTCTCCAGTGGTTATGACATGCATTGACTGAGCCCTGTTGGTAGTCTCTCACAGACAGCCCTGTCTCCTCCAAATGCACTTCACAGCTTTATGTTTGAGCCATCTGCAGACAGACTGATTCAGCAGACTGTGATAGGAGTTGTAGCAGTGCAGGGTGGGTGGCACTCTCTCTCTCTCTCTCTCTCTCTCTCTCTCTCTCTCTCTCTCTCTCTCTCTCTTCTCTCTCTCTCTCTCTCTCGCTTGAAGCCTACGGAACAGCAGGGGATCTTTGGCATTGATAGAGGTAATTCAAGGTTAAAGTGCACCCATGTCGATTTCACAAGCATAACTCAAGAGTCTTACTGCTGCTTCGGCCAAGATCTAAACATTGTGAATAGTCTCCAAGAGGTTCAGAGAAGATATCAGGTGGACCCAGACAGTCAGCCATACGGTTGTAGGCATACAAATAAGCAATATCAAAAGCTCTATGGACCAAGAGCAACACACAATTAAAATAAACCTTGTTTGCTTTGTGTGAAAACAATTATACATTACTGTCATGTGATTGGTCTGTTTGTTAATACATTTTTAGTATGCTGTTTGCAGGAAATCTTTAAATACGGCTGTAAATTCGGTGCCACAGGTATAATATGGCATGTCACATTTTCTTGATTTACTTTGTGATTTGACTGGAAAAATGGAGTATGATGTCATCCTAGAGCGGATGGAAGATTATATGTTTACCCTTTAAAGCTAAAAACTGGCCTTTTAGTGTTTGTCCACCAAATATTTTTTTTGTTTGTTTTGAGTCATGCCGAGCAATTTAATACATGCCTGATTTGTGTTTGACATTTGCATAGAATATGCAGAAGAACATGATGATACGGAAATCCCAGGCAGCTTTTAAAAATGCTCCTAATATAAATGAGTCACCTATTTTGCTGGAAAACACGATAGCAGATCACCCACTCGCACCCCATTACACAAATATACACACTCTTCCACTCTCACTTTCACACACTAAAAGACACACACAGATAGACAAACACATCCTCTCTCTCTCTCTCTCTCTCTCTCTCTCTCTCTCTCTCTCTCTCTCTCTCTCTCTCTCTCTCTCTCTCTCTCTCTCTCTCTCTCTCTCTCTCTCTCTCTCTCTCTCTCTCTCTCTCTCTCTCTCTCTCTCTCTCTCTCTCAGGAACAAATAATAAATTAGTGTGTAAGCCAAGTACAAAAGTTCTCATGCAAACATAGCCCTGTACGTGTGTTATGGCAGGAATACAATGCTGTCTTTACCAGCATGCACTGAGATGAGCCCTGCCTCCCTACTGGTCTTGGCGGAGGGCACGCTGGACTCAATAAGTGAGAAAAGTGCGTATTTACTCGGATATTGAGACATATTGTAAAATTTAATGACCAATCCCAGATGCCGTTGGATGAATCGGAGTGGACCAATAACATAAATATCAAAACAAAACAACTAAGAGGTTGTATTCAGTTGTGGGCTACACAACAAAGCAAAAGGCTTGATGTTCGCTGGTATGAGCTGCAATAAGCAAAGCAAACATATTGGCATAGTGGAGAGCTGAATTAAAACATAAAAAGAATCAAAGGTCATTGGGGTATTATAGACTTCATGCCTCTTCAGGTCTGTACTATTTCACATAAGCCCATTTTATTATGGCTTTTTTCTAGGAAAAGCTGTGGGTAACAACAGATAAAGCTCAAAACAAATCCTTAACATATGTCATTGGGTGATAAATTGCATGTTTGCTTAGCTATAAAGTCAACATGAAATCAAAATTGATGCCGTTTACTTTTTTTATTGTGATGCATATGTGCGCTTTAATATCAAAAACACTGTCTTTGAGTTAATGTCTTTCACAAAGTATGAAGTAGTTCACTCCTTTTCTGAGACAACATTTGTTTTGCACAGACATCACTAAATCCACACAAGTTTTTGTAGCCCAATAGTCAAAAATCTATTTACGGTCACATTACAGAAATAAAATAGGTTGCAAACAAGTTTCAAGCTGACTTTAAAGTGCAGATCACTTAAATGCTGTTACACAAATTTTCTGTTTAAATGCACCACCAGTAAATAGAAAATGTAGGAAATGTGTTACCCGAATGCTTTCTGCGATATGATCTGTCCTAGTTGACTTTGATCTGAACAAACCTAATGGATAATGATGTACTCACTGTATTTGTATTGATCTCAATGTCTTCAGTTGGCGTTTAGCATCTGCTACTTGGTTTTGCTGAGCTCACTGGACCACACAATCTATGATACAGCTTTAATGTAATTATGGTACAGTTTATACAGCTAAACTTGACATTAAACACAAATTTGTCTGATTTCTAAAGACTGTAGCTACCTTTGAGGCAAAGAGGAAAGGAAGCATCCAGAAAGATGGAAACAGATTGAGCTTAGATCGAAGCGAACATGGTGCGAGGTGTGTAGGTGTGTGAAACGTTGAGATCTTCACTCATCTGAATGTCAAATTGCGTGATGAGAATTTTATGAGTGTACGCACCATTGATAAAATCTTCCGGCTGCACTGACATATGACACATTCTCACACACATGCGCACCATCGCACGCGCTTCCAAGTGATGAGTCTGTTCACAGCATGGCTTTTAAATCAACACACACACAGTTCTGTGTTCTGGTAACTATTTGTATGCCAAGTCTTGAGAAAGAGCAGAATGAGAAGAAGAAAAGAACTGGCAGTAACCTGCAGTACAACTCACTACAAAATGACTCTGCAATTCAAATGGGGTTTAAAGGGTGAAGTTTCAAACATCTGTTTTAGCAAAACTGCTTTTGATCGTTTTCCTCCGTGAAAAGAAACAATGGAAATGATACACTATTAAATGGCTGTTATCTTTAATACTATAAGTTGAGTATGAGCAGCGTTTCAAAGTGCTTATATTTAGTATAACCTCACAGAGATGTTTCACTGCTTTTATCAACACACTTGTCTGTGTTTGCCAGATCAGTATCAGAGCAAAAAAAAGTTTCATATTTTTTCTGGATTGATTATTATTTAACAGATAATACAAGTTTAATGATGAGATTTATATGGTTAGCTGAACATTTATATAGGGTTATACAGTACATATATATAGTATATAGTAGGGTATTTATATAGTACAAGGTGAAGAGCAGGAAATGTACAAAATCTGGAGTGGATCTGGAGCCGGAGTGACTAGGGAAAACTGATGTTGCTTCACTAACATTTCTGTTCCTAACTAGCTTTTGGCTTCTTTCAAAATGATATTTATTAGCAAAGAAAAAAATGTCTTAACTTAAAAATAAGTTAACCGATATTGACTTCTTGTGTATATTACTGCAGAATAAAATAAATATAACTATAATAATACTAAATAAATATAAGGCCAAAGACTGTAAAATTGCTTAACCTGTTAACTGTAATTGCACATATACCTAAACTACAATTTGTTTTCAATTTTAGATATTTATATTTTTTTCTTTTTTAAACTTTAAAAAAAATTAACTAGGTATTTTTTAAAATAACATTAACATTTTTTAATAAATTTTTTAAGTTTATGTTTATTTGTCAAATATTTATTATTGAGTCTCAGACCTTTCTATCAATACATAGTTTGTCATGATTAGATTAGAATTCAACTATGAAATATTAAAGTAAATAGTAAAATGCTGTGGAACGGTGAAAGTTAACAGGTTAAATATACACAGTTTTCAATACAAATATTGATATACAAATATAGTTTTAATTAGACAAATTACCATTTGTAGCCATTAAAAGTTTACCTGTTCCAACGAATTGTTTTTGTCTTGATAACAGAGATCATTATAAAGGTTAAAAAATATTGTGCACGTGAGCAGTCATCTGTTTGTATAATATACATGTTTATAAGTAAGTTAATGAGTGAACGGCTTAACAATGTACTGTGGGAGTGTTTCACTAATGTATGACTGTACTGTATGTTCTTGTATGCATGACTCAGTGAGTGACCAATCACTGCTGATGATAGATCAGCTGTATTGTTACAAAGAGTTCTGGCAGTCAGCTGTTCTGTTAGTCCACACTTTGATATGTAAATATTTGTTTCTTTTTGTAACGTTTCCAATTTGCATAGATAAGCTACTACAGTTTGCAATCAATGTTCTATCCGGTCAGGCTTTCTGCATGCCTGTCACAGAGAAAACAACCACACACATGGTTAAAAAAATGAATGCAAATATCAGAGGAAATGTTGTCACTTTGCCTAATCTGTACTTTTGAAACCTTGCCTATAGCAGGTTCACAGAGTCACATGATTTCAGAGATTGTCAAACACCTAGCTGGAACTTAAGTAGAAAACAGAGTCAGAGCCGCTCCCTAGCCAAAAGTCTGGCCAAAACACACATAACCCAAAATTCAGGTATACTTTAAATGTTTGTGCGTGTTTGGAAACACACCTACACGTAGTGGCAGAAGCAAATAACAATTCTGTTTGTTAATCATCATTTCATTTTAGATCTGTATGATGTTCTTTCTGCTGTGGAACACAAAATTACTTTTTTAACCACACTGTAAAAAAAACGTGGTTGCCTTAAAATTTTACATCCAGTCAACTTAGTTTTAAAAGTCATTTCAACTGTTCTCACATTATTCTCATTTAAAAATTAGTTGAAATAATTTTCTTTCAGTCCATGGACTTTTTACAGTGCATGTATATGCAATAGTCTATATTATTCCAAGTCTTCTGAAACCTTACAAGATTCTTGTGGAAATCAGGAAGTTGTTTATAAACCTTTTTTAATTTGTGAACTAACCCTTTAATATTATCTGGTCCGGTTTGCATTGCATTCTGACTAAGAACTGCCCACAGAGTCAAGAAAGATCTGATTGACATAAATCAGATCTTTTATCCTTATTTTGTATTCTTCATTTTAACTTTTTTATTTGGACTCCAAGAAAACCTTCATACCTACATACACACGTGAACTGGACTGCACGCACATGCATACAGAACAAAGATAATAACAGATACAATCTTGGACTCAACTCAACAGTGCTGATAAGAGAGAGCTGCTCATGACTCAGGTGCGTCATATTGTGTCTTGACAAACGTAAAAAGTAAAAACATGCAGTCTGCAGTCTCTCAAAAAAAAAAAAACCTCTGGTCCTGCTAATGTTTGGCTGCAGTGTGACAGCAAGTGTTTTCCATTACATTCTTTCAACACGCAAGACTAAATATTTGGTACAAACAATCCTGAGCAGTTTTCCTTCTGTTCGAGCGTGCATGTGCACCCGGTAATGTTCCATCTTGCTTCTGTTTACTGCTTGTACTTGACTTGTTCCTGGCAAACTCTGCCCCCATCACCCACATCAACCCAAAATTCATTGTAACATGATACAGCTGCAAATCTTTTTATTGAATCATCTAATATTAAATAGTTATTTTCCAGTTGCTAGAGGAAGCAGTTAACTAAACGTTTTTTCAGCTTTTAACGCTATGACACTGAGGACTCAGGGAGTGACGAGTGCATTTAAATGTGACTTAAATAATTGTTCCACGTGTACTGAGTCACTCATGAAACTGTGATGGTTGACGTAGTGTAGTGATAACCATGGTAACATTCTGCCATCTCCCAACACGGATGAGTAATGTATATAATATATTATAAGATAACAGTGTAGAACCCGTGGATGTGGCCTTTGAAACTAGTCTGAAATGAAAGTTGCACTGATCCCTAATCTGAGTCACAGGAGTTGCGTGCTTAACAGCATTTGCATGCTTCATTGTGTGATGACAGGACGGAGGAGACAGACAGTAATAAGTGAAACTGATTGGTAATGGATCTCCATTGAATGTTTCTTCCATAGCTCTGTGGTTCACTAAGTTATACAAGACAGCTTTAATTTGTAAAGTTCATTTAGCATGTTGATGAAGGACCTGTTCCAGGCACCTAATTTATCTAATTCAAGAATTTTATTTATGTGCCAGAAAGGCCAAACTCTTCTTTTTAGAGATATAAATAAACAACATCCAGAAAAAAACTAAGCACTCTCAGTGGTATTTTTAAATATTTGACTATTAACTAAAACAGATAAAAGAGAAAACAGTTCATTACTTTTTTCAAATGTACTTTTTCAGATTAATGAAGGAACTTTGTAGCATGTATATAAATGAAAATGCTGTTTTCTGTCCTAAGCATTACCTATAAAATCTAGCAATAATTTTAATTAGTTTTCTTTTTTAATCAATATGAACACTTTGAGATTAACAACTACAGAGCAGAAAATAAAACTACAAAACTATAAAATAAAACAAAACTCTGTTTGGTCAATTTCAGTGACATCAGACAATCACACTAAACTGCAAACTGAACCGTTTATGATAATTATGTATCATAAATAAATTATGACCTTTATGATAATTGTCAAATATCTGGCTATCCAACGTCATTGGTATAATGACTTGGTCAAGCGAATGCAAAGCATGTTATCACAGTGCTCATGGCAGAATGGCCTTTGCGAGGTGACATAAATGAGATAGCATCTTCACCATAGCATAATACACGTCAGAATACACGTCAGAGCCCCTGACCCCTCGCCACTTCCCAACCCTGCTTACAAAAGATAAAGATAATGAAACGGCAAGTGGACCAATGTGGCACATGTGGAGGCCCTGGAATCAACTGTGCCAAGGCAACAGAGAGAGTCATCTCTCCCCAGCAGAGCTGTGGTCTCTCTCAGGACTAAATGGGACATCTGAGAGCCAGAATGTACACAGATTACAGGTTAGAGTGCAAGGATGGTATCTAATGAATAGCTTTTCTATGCAAATGCACACACACACACGTGACATTTTACTGAAAGGAAAAGCATAACCCAGTAGGTTCCCAACTAACATAAGCCTTTATAAATGTCTGGTGGTAGCTTATAGTGTCTTACGACCGGTAGCCTGGGGTTGGAAATGTAAACATAACAGTCTATGATTGCAGATAGGACTGAGCCATGAAATGGATAATTATTGAGATCTCTTATATAATCATTATGCCCTTCAGCAGGTTGTTTCACACAGATTGCCTCTGCAGTTAGTATACTGGCAAGATGCTGCAGATAAAAAGGTTTGATATTGTAAATGGCAAAAAAGCCTCCAAATTGACTGGCTAAAAACTGATTAAATAAGCAAATTTGTGATTTGCTCGAAGTCATGATGTCATTAAAAGACATTTTAAAATTCAGTTCAATCTGACTTTTATCTAAAATTGTTATGCTGATTATGTAAGCAAGGGATAATGTACAGACAGCTGGTTCTTATCGCAGACTAAACCCCAACAGATGATCAGAACTCCAATGCAGAGCTCTCTTATATGACACAAAATATTGATTTGAAATATTTTATTAGCTTATTTGTAACAAATACAAACTTTCTGGAAGGAACACAACTGTCACACAGCTTTTAAACAAGAAAAAAAGCAGTTTTTGTAATACAATCTTACTTTAATTAGGCATAATTATTTATTTATAAATTGCATTCAAAGTGGCTGAGTGGACAGCGCTCCAGACATATATACAGCGCAACTGCGCTTCGGCGACGCGAGTTCGAATCCCGGCTCTGGTGTCCTTTCCGACCCCGCTACCCTCTCTCTCATCCCAATCACTTCCTGTCTCACTACACTTTCCTGTCCAAAAAATGATAAAAGGCAAAAAAAAATTATATTCAAAGTCAAGTTGACTCGCATTACCCGGATGAACCTGGGTTCGTTTTGAGCAGTTGTCACCGGGGATATCATACCTTAGAATGTTGAGACTGGCCAATCAGAATCAAGTATTCCAGAGCGACTTGTAATATTGTACAAAAGCATTTTCTATAGAAATCTCAAACTGTTCTACGAATTTAGCAAAAAATAACTGTTGAACTGCCAAAGAGTTTGTATTCTCTTGACATGTTTTGTTCCAACTAAACACAGTTTTAATTGAATTATATTTATATTTAGCAGACACATTTATCCAAAGCCACTTAAAAATGAGAGACGTTTTCAAATTAGAAATATAAACTAATGTATTACATTATTTATGAATATACATTTATATTTAGGCATTTATCAGACGCTTTATCCAAAGGAACTTATTAATATGAGGGTAAAACATAATTTTTGCTTTGTGCCTAAACTGACAGATACATCAAGGACCACCTAGCAAGGTTAGCACACAACATTGTTTTCTTGAGCCGTTCGATGCTTTTCTCATGCTTCAGATTAGGAAAAAATCTCCTGCAGCAGGAAAGAAAGACAATCTTGCCCTGGACTGTGTTTTCATAGCTGGTTTCGATACTTTCTTGTGTTTCTACGGGCAAGCTGTGTTTCACTGAAGCTCACCATCTCAAGGCCATCCAGCTTACTACTTCATATGCAAAATTCAAATCAAACTCGGAAAATAAGCCATCCGATCAGATACATCGATACATAAACACCCACATGCAAATACACTTATTGATCTCTGAGAAAACACAGAGATGGCCACAGAAGAGTCATAGCTTTTCTGTTCCCTTGCGTAAATGTGATGGTCAGTCTGTTGAGTGCGTCACACGATTGTCTTCCTCTGAGAGCGCAGCAGCCTGGTGGATCGTCTGAAGGCATCGAGCTGAGAGAACAGACTCGCGGCAGAATGCATAATGCCACACGACGCATCCCCCTCTTGCACACTCACAGACACACCAAAGCAGTGAGTCAGACTGAGACGTCAGATCACCGTCACTGGCCCTTAGCATCAGCACGTCCATCACAAGATAACCTCCGATTACTACACACAAGCACGCACACACACACACACACAAATGGAATTTTGAAGGAATAACCAAAATAGGCTCTACATACTTCCCTAATACATATTCCTGGTGTTATTGTGAATGTCCTTCTGGTGTTGCTTGTAAATCAAACAAGTGGTGACATCAGTGTAAACCTAAAATACACTAACAATATCAAAAGCCCCCAGTGAAAGTTGCTCTCCAGAGGCTTTGCCAATAAACACAAGCTGCCAACTTTGAGTGACCAGCTGTCAAGTTCAGTCAAATCCTATATATTAGACCCGAGTCCCTGAGCTCTTAAAGCTGGCCTTCAGGTCCTGTCCTTTCTACAGTGATCAGAGACGGAAGAATGCAGAGGGTCAAACTAATAAGACTGCTATAATTAACCTCCCAGATGTGAAGAGTTCCTCCTGACACATCCCCCTCATTAGCGCCTCGCTGCAGATCTGGACATGCAGACAACAGTCAGTCCAGGACACACGGATGAGACGGAGAAGAGGTTGAACCTCGTATAACAGCTATTTATGAGATATGCAATGGTTGGGTGCAAGGCATGTCATTTTTAGAATAAAAAATCAGAATCCTCTTCAACTTGACAGAAGTTTTAAGAAATTCATAAGCACCAAATAACTAGAAAATTTTGAGTTGGAGAAGTTTTACATTTTTTACAGTGTAGCATATGGTGGAGTTACAGGAAATGTTAGAACCCCTTAAATAATCTTATAAAGCACGGTTAAAAACTTCAGGAGCAGGATTTGTTGTTTCCACTAATGTGATATTGTATGATATTCCTTTGGTCGTCATTTATCAGATGGGCTTCTTACTGTTTTATTATTGTTTTCATATGTTGTGCAGTACAGAGCAAGTGGCTTTGCTTTTAAAAGAAAGCAAATCCATTCTTGATAATAAAGTTGTTTTAATGACGTGCATTTCTTCGTCAGAATATAATATATTAAATTGTGCTAGTTAAAGCTGTGACTGTCACTCCTGCCGAAATAAAAAATACTGAAATGTCTTTTCCTCAAACACTAAGTGAGAGAAACAGAGAGATACGTAGACATTTTTGACAGAGAAAAAGAGACAGGTTTATGTTACTATGAGACAGTCTGTATCTGACCTTGTGAGGAAGAGATGAGTCATTTAATTTAATGTCTGTTTTTTTCTATTTGAAGATCATTTTACTGAATGTCATTTTTAAGTCTTTAAAAATGTGGAATTCCAAAAGGCTTTTGAGTAATGTTTATCTTAAAAAACAAACATACTGTACATCACATTTAAATACACACCTGAAACTGACCTGAGTGTACAGTATGTAATTCTTTTTTGAAATCCTTTGAGATTATTATGAGACGACATGACATTAGCATACAAACAAACAAAGTCACACTGCAGTGGAAAAAACTGCTATGTTGCAAAGTACAACAGTCGAGTTAAATATCCAGTCTGGTTTGTTTTTCTTCTGTTGTGGTTGAAACTCCATTCGGTCACATGTCACCATGAAATCTGACAGCTGTATATTTAAAGCCTCATCATACATCTATGTCCCTCATCTATGATTACTATGTAATCAACCCTTGAGGAAACCTTTACGACTGGCAGCGCAAACACACGCGCACACAAACACAGCAGTAAAGGCTCATAAAACAGGCGGCGGAGCTGGCGCCGGTGGCCGCGGGGCTGAGATTGGGTTCATTTTAAAGGGCTGAAGAAGACTGCTTCACATTATATGAGCACATCAGAAGAGCTCTCCCCGAGGCAATGTGCACTTTGCCGCCTTGATCCCTGCTGTTTACACCCTGACTGCCTTGACAGAAGCAGGAAATAAAAACTGTAAACACAATACTGTAAGCAAATGACAAACAAATTCCTCATTGAGGTATATGGTAATTGTCTTTTAAAGGATGGGCTGGTCTCTGATAACAGTCTGCATCTTTTGCAGTTTATATGTAATAGTCCTACAGTAAAAGAGAAAAACACCTGCTGCTCAAAACACTAATAAAAGTTATGTTTTTGATGCGGGTCCTCATTTCGGGATGTGGGTGTGCTAGTGTTCTCACCAAGCTTTTTAACTAGCTTAATGTTGTTGGTTAGCCAGTCCAAAAGACAATAGTGGGGTAAGCCATGTCTTCACTGTAGGGACTATACTAAACTGAGCGTTTAAAGCTGCAATCTTTTTTGGTTAGAAATAATTGAGAAGGTACACAAAAACCGTTTTGCAAGCTAAGCTTATAAAAATAATTTATAATTTGAATGATTATAATGTGTCAGGTATGATTTCTGGGGAAAATGCAAGTTATAGGACCCTATTTTTTATCTGGATTCCATGTTTTCTATTTTTTATACTATACAATTTACCCACATAAAAAATACTGCTGTGTACTATAGCATTTCCTAGAATAGAATAAAATTCCTAAATACTGTAGTGTACTAATATTAATACTAATGTACTAATATTAATATTATTGATACTAATATTCATTGTAAATATCAAAATATACTACAGTATTTACTACAGTTTTTCGATTTACTATTTCTATAGAATACTATAGTATATTAAACAGAACACTACAATTTACTATAGTAAAGACTAAAGTTAGTATACTACAGTATTTTGTGGGTATGTCATAATTCCCATACCCATAATGGGTATGTCAAAAGATAACAGGACGTTTCATTTGGCAGGTTGTCACAAATACTTTTAAAATGAAGTAAACTCTTCAGGAGAGTTTGGTAAAGTAACCTGCAATTGTATGTTTTAAACAAAGATGGGAATATGCGAACGTTGTAAATGACATTTACATTCAGGCATTTAGCTGACGCTTTTATCCAAAGCGACTTACAAACATTAGGACAATGCCTAATATTTTAGATTACAGTTTTAATTAAACTTCTGTCTGGCTTGTGTGATGTACTTACTCACATCTCAACAGCAGATATACTGCAGCCAAACTGTGAGCTATAGTGACCTGCGTGAGTGACGTGTTTCACAAAGATAAAGGCAAACATATGTTGTACCATAAAACCGTTTTATTGCCAGCATATGCGGCAATAGGTTATCACCATGGAAACCACTCAGAGACACTCTCAAGGCATTTCCATCATTTACAGACTCGCATGATAAAACAGCCTCTGTGATGTCAGAGGCCCGACTGTTTATCCTTTTATTTGTTGTTCTTCCTCCTTCCTCTATTAGTTTTTCTCCGCACATTTAGACTGACAAGGTGACTGGCTGACAGATGAGCGAGATGAGTCAGCAAGCGCTTGGTGCCTTAACCACCAAACGGAGCGGATCTGGCCCAGAGAGACGACAAAGAGACATTGATTTTTTCCCTGACTGAGTGAACAACTATTTTTGGCGGCAATTATACAAAAGTACAGCCCAAGAATAAATGTCATAGTTCTGTTTTATTAATTGCGTGAATGTGTTTGAGCAACTGAACTGAAGCAAATGAAGTCGATTGCATTTAAAACATCTTGTTTTGACAGAAAGAAATGTAGCTCTGTGATTGGACATTTTCCTTTAAATTACTCTCCACAATACATAAAGCCAGATTTTTTTCAAAGGAATTCCTACAATATTTATAATTATAGATGCATGTGACGTGACTTGTGACACAATGCATCCCATACGTTGCTATAATGTATGAATATGACCCGAGTCCTGTCACCTTTAATAGCCCTCCTGATGTTTGCACGCGTCACCTGAAACGCTCATCTGTTCTGCCACACTGTTCTGTCTCGTCTCTATAGCAACTGCCAAAGCGCCGACCCCTCCTTGTTTGACTAACCATCACAGCGTCTAACCAAAGCTTTCTCTGAAACCTCCACGCCATCCACTGAGCCGCCATCCCAAAACCACAATGGTTGTTTTTAAACAGGCTGGCCTACGCTACCCAAAATGAGCACCAGTAAATGCCTTGACTGGAATCAGAGCAGACATGCCGCCGTACTGGAGTCTCAGTCTTCCTGATGAATGTGATATGATATGACTCCGAATAACCCAAAACACTCATTCAAGCACTTTTTCAGTGACACAGCGACACATGTCTAACTGGTTTTGCAAACAGTGGTTGTACAGGACTGTGTAGAAGATTAAGGACATTGAGTTCTTCTGAAATGTTTCTAATGCTTTTATCACATGTTTTAAATCTTGCAGAGATCTAAATAGATATATTAATGCAGAAGCAAAATACTTAAGTATGGTTTATCAACTTTTGTAAAAAGAATATTTGTTTGTTGTTGATATTGGTGGAAATCTGTCAGTCAAATGGTAATATGGTTAAATACTTATACAGTATCTCTTCCAGTGCTGCTTTTGTGCATTTACAAAAAGTACGTCCTGTCATGCTACAATTTTGCATATGTGCAGTTTATGGTAATATGAATACATTTACATATTCAAACAATATTCAATGTTTGTTTTTAAAAACATTTTGTTATCTTTGTATGATAAACAATTTTGATACCAGGTTAGATTGCTTTAGATTGTCCTTAAGCAAAACCAGTTAAAAACAGTTATTGGTAGGGTTAGGGTTTAGACCATTGTGAACTTTAGAGGCGAGACAGTTTTACTGATGTGCTTTGTTTCGAGTAAGGGCCAGGAAAGTTCTCTTCTCATTTTAGGATCCTCTGTGCTTAAATCAGCCCCTGAGGACCAATCAGCCCTGGGGGTTCATTCATGGGCCCTTTACAACACCATCCCTTCCTGCCACCTAAATTTCTCCAGTTTCACCTCCTCTGGGTTTCATCAAATACTCATATTTTCCATTAAAGGCTGGCTGGAAAACATATATGTGCAATAAACCATGGGTTAGCAATATCTGATTTATTATCAGATGGGAGCTTTTCACAGATTAACTTTGATTTGAGAACAATAAAGACTTGCAGAATCACACTTTTGAACCATTCAGAAGCTTCAAAAGCAGATGAAATGCTTTAAAAATATGCATTTATCCCATCTCTTTTCTTTAACTTTTGCGATCATTTGTGGCTAACTGGAATTGCTTTATTGTTCTCTGTCCTGAAATGGTTAACTTGTCTGACCCACATAACTTAATGTACATGTCTGCATTAATAATACTGTAGTGAGCCTGAATCTATGTGAAAAACAGAAAGCAATTTTACCCTGCTACTTCCAGTATATCCAAAAGTATTTTCATTAGAACACGCACACAAGTCCATTTATTATTTTCTGTCTGGAAACGTGTCAATGCACGTGATAGCCCGGCCTTTTTAGAAAGCTGCATCTGTCAGAAACGACAGCTCACAGGTGGAAGCAGAAACTGATTTAAATGAAAAATGACTCAAGTCTCCACAAAGCAAATGTATTAGTACCTCTTTCGACCAGCAAATCATGACTCACAGGTCAGACGGGGGGGCGTCACCTCATTTAAAGAGGTTTATTTGAAAACTGATCACAGTTCAGATATTAAACACCTACACTGTGAAACAAATTAGCATTATCACAACACCTTTATTAGTCTGACTGTTGATTTGAACCAATGATCAAAGTGACATGATCCAGTCCTCCAAAGCATAATTGGTTGAGCCTAGCGGAAGCCTAATTCCTGCCATGTTTCTGATAAGGATTCTGTGACTACACAATGCAAGCTTATTACTTGCATTATAAAAGGCTTTTTATATCTGTGAGTAAGACATGCTTTTAAAGGAGCCAGGGGAGCACTTTGGGAAGAGATTACAGGTCACGTCATACAGTAATCTCTAAGGACAAACACATGCGTAGGCTACCTTGATGATGACAAAATGTCTTGTACATGAATACATGGTTTATAAGTCCAGCAGGGGTTGCGGGTAAATTCTTTAATTTTCCTTAATTCTTTAAATGTTGCCTTAACCATACAGAATGAGAGTTGATAGTATAACTTGGTGAACTGGTTAATGTGTCTTTAATCAGCACATGACCTGTCTATGGACCAGCCCAGTGCTTTGTTTAGCACAGAACTACTGTGAAAAGTTATAGGAAAGCAAAAACAATGTTTGAGTTTTAAACAAAAGAGTTCAATGGTGAAAAAACAAATAAGATCAACATTTTAATATTATTGTTTTTATTTAAAAAAACACATTTATAAGAATTAAACTACTTTTACTTATATTTTAAAAATTTGTCTTCTTACAGATAAAAAAAGCATTTGAGTTGTTTTGTTATTTGGGTCAAACACACAACAACAAAGGTCACAGTTACAGGACTCTAAGTACGCAAGTAAACACACAAACAAGGACTAAAATAGTAACTCTCAATAGAAATAAAATACACGTCAAAAGGACTTCACGTCAGTGGTAAGATTAGGTTTCTCCATTCATTGTTTTGCTGATTGCGTAAGAGAGGAGATCAGGGCTAGTTGTCATGCTGGGAAGTTGTCACAATGGCTACGTCTCACTTATAATCCAGTGACACAAAGATGAGTTTTCTCTAGCAGAAGCAGATTATAAACAAACACATAAATGTTATAAATGTATTCACTTGAATATTTGTTGGCTAAAATAGTATTGATTTGTTACTTCTTTTACCTTTTCACATTTTTGCTGTTTTATTTTTTGTTTTGTGTGTATAATCCTTATATTTTGCTAATAATCCTATAATAGGCTGATTAAAGACATTACGTTCCATTGTGACCACTTACCCTGTATTGTGACAACATGCCCCGCCTCTGGATCCCTTATAACAAATGAGCCATAACTGTTGTCCTAGGCAACGATAGCAGAGATGTTCAGTAGCTTTTTGGTAGCCACGACTTTAAAGTATGCACGTATACACAAAATGTCATTCAAAAATAAATGAATTCTAGGTAATATTAACCTAGGCAGAAAGTGTGACAGCTAGCCCAGATCTGTTCAATAACAGTCGATTTAGACAAATAACTAATCGTAACAAAGAAGCATTAAAGAAACAGGAACAAATAAATCTGTATAGAAAGAAGGGCAATGTCAGAGTGACTAAGGAATAGCAGAAGCTCTTATTGTGGCATCAGAATTGGTGTTTAACTACTGTAGAAATCGGATACAGTAGATTTCTTTCTCGCTCAATGACCATGAGCTCCCTGTGCTATCCTGAAGTGCTTTCTTCCAGTCTGGTGCCATGTTACATAACAATTCTCCTTTAACCTCTTGAGAAATAAGGGAACGTGAACACTTTGGCCAGATCTGTTAGTCAGCATGTTTTTATTATATTACTATATGAACTGCTCTATCCTGCCTCAGTGCTATTTACCTTTGACCAGACAGAAAAGTATATTTACAATGGCTTATATCTGTTGTGCATAGTGACACAAGGCTATTCGGTCTGTGTGGAACACTGTCATTCATTTGAATGCAGGCATTTTTTTCCTGTATGGACCGAGTTGAAAAGAAAGCTAATTGTAGCCTGAAGTGTTAAGCCAACAGATCAATTACTTTTATATTCAGTGGGAAAAAACGAAATCAAATATGAGAGCATTACAAAAAAAGAGCAAAAGTGCTGAACTGAACCAAACCAAACCAAACAAAACACCAGCTGGCCAATATATGCAGAGATTGTAATGTATTGTGCTTTCGTCAGATCTATTGTATCACGATGGCTCTGTTAGATGGCAAACTAAAATGCATCAAAGAAACCCACTGGGACTTAAAAATTATTAATATACACTACATCAATAGGAAGTTGTTCATTTATCCACTACTTTGGATGTTGAAATTTTTCAAAAATAGATCAATATTCCATAAAAATTTAAAATCCTTGAAAACCCTATATGTATATCCAAAAAGGATTACAAGCCAAAATACAAACAATCTTATTTAATTGATCACAGTGCAAAAATAAAGTGCTCAGTGCATTTAAAAACTTAGCTTGTAATTCTAGTTGGATACAAATGTAATGATTTTCAAGGATTGAGCTTTTGACTTTTTTGGAAGGACTTAATTTGATGTTGAAAACATCTGTTTAAATACAAAAACAGAATCATTTGTATTTAAACAATATCTATTTAAGCAGCTAAGCTCACTTGATAGATCATTGCATAATGCAAAGGTCAGGGCTCTGTAACCCACATACGTGACCCTGCCTGAAAAAACCCAGCTAAAGTCATTTTTTTGTGATTTACTTTTTTCTACATAAAATCATTCTACATAAAGAAAAGAACATTCTGTGAAAATATAACCTTTATATCTTTAATATTGACTGAGTAATGACATGTCAAAGATTTAAATCATAGTGATATTTATAGGTGAAATCAAACTTTGATGCTTGTTATCTCAGAATTTGAATTCAGACTTTATCCTTTCACAGACAGGGTCACATATACTGATAAAATGTATACTTTGAAACTGGCCTTGCAGCTGACTCACTGGACCTCTGGACACGAGGAGCACAAACCAGCTGCATAAGACATCTCAAGACAGAGGCAAAAGGCTAAAATGACTGAGATCTATCCAACACCTCAAGCCTGGACCCCAGAGACTGACATATTCTGTTAGATGAACATTACATTTGGCAGGCACTTTTATCCAAAGCGACTTACAGTGCATTCACAGTACACATTTTTTCATTATGCGTGTCCCTTGGGAAACGTGTGTGTGTGATTCTGAACTACAGGAAGAGTGACACACAAATGTGTCAATACACTACACAGTTGAAATATGCATGAGGTGCCACAGAACAGAGCGATCACTTTACACTCAGTTTCTCACGCCAATGACAATGTAGGTTCAGTAACTGGATCTAATTTCACACAGAGGGGAAGGAAGTGAGCTGATAAAAGTGTTATTGTTCTAATCTGGTTGAATATCAAGTCTAAATAATGTATGTGTGAAGTTTTCTACAGCATGGCACAGGTTTTGAGACTGCTGTCGGGGAGCGTGTCAAATGTATCAGATATTTACCTAATGTTTTTTCTTCTCTCCAACCAAAAAACGATCAAGTGATTGATTAACTGATTAAATGGACTCTGAACACAACATATTGGCGAAAATCCAGTGACTAACACACAGATTGAATGAACAAATAAACATGCACAAACACACAGCTGCCCCTACAGTGTCAGTTAGTATTTACACTGATTCTCATAATAGTTTAGTGGTTCGTTGTGTGTCTTTGGAAGAAAAGTAAGTCGTATGCTCTCTAGTATCACTTAAGACATCTCTTAGACCAGCTGACTGATATTAAAACTCAAATTTACTGGAATACCTTGAGCTGTGCTGGGAAAACTCCAGCTGAACAAACATGTATGTTTGGGCTGAAGAACATCATACTGTGACAATATACCAGGTCGACTGACTCTTTCACATCCAACTCTTTAATCTCATGAGAACACGCTTAATAAACGTGTCCAATGCAATTGACTCAGTTTCAAGCTTTTTATTTGTCAGTGTATTGATTTATGTGTGGTCATGTGACCGTGTACTGACAGTAATAAGGGCAGATAAGGTTGTGTGGGAAAGGTGGTCTATTCCACAGACCTCTGGGAATTACTTGTGCATATTCATTGCAGTATCACTATTGAGCTCCTAAAACATCTCTGTCAATCCCAACAAGCTCGCGATCTCAGACGGCCAACGCAATGATCCTAATGCTGTGCATGCAGAGGATGAAATCAATGTGGCTTACATATTATTATCATTTTCATATGTGACTGAAAAATGAGTTTTAAAGTGAATCTATCCCAAAAAGTGGTTCTTCAGATGATAAATATTGACGGATGTATTGATTCTACAAAAGATGATCTAGCAAGAAGTCAATCACAAAAAAGAGGCATGCATGTTATTTTTTTATGGAAAGAATTACTGTATGGGAACAATTTCTGTTCATATTACGGCCATTAAATTGTTTCCTGGATCAGAAAAGTGGCTTCTTAGGTGTTTTGGAAAATTATGTGCAGGAGACTGTGTGTGTGTGTGTGTGTGTGTGTGTCTATAGCTGGGGTGTTTTGCATCTATGTGTGTGTTTTTACAATGTCTTCGATTTGAAAAATAACAAAGCTCAAAAAAATCTGAAACTGTTCTTAGTTCACTGTTTGTGTCACAAAAAGGCCACTGGAGAGTCCGTTTGCTCTTGATACAAACCACATCCCACCACAGCTTGTGGTCTTCTTCGAAAACAATTTCTAGCAAAGTGTGGGGGCAGCACACACACCCTCACAAGACAGCAGGCAGCCAGTGGTTTAAAACAGCATCTCAACCCCCCTAAACAATAACAACCACAATACCACAAGCCCAAAAATAGCAGAGACTTATTTAAAATGAGATGTACTTAAAATAAATAGAGACAAAAAAAAGCGGTGACAAACTTAACTAACTGCAGTGTAGTAGAAAACAAATACAGTCAGAAATTGCAGAAGCCAGCAAAGACAGACTGTAGTGTTATGTAGTGTACATTAGATAGATGCCATGATGCTATAATGTAATGATGCTATACTCTTCATGTGTATTTCATTGGCAGAGAGCCTGATATACCAGCATGGGCTCCTATCCTCTATGAGATACAGCTACTGGACTTCAGAGACAAGCCAGACCCTCTTTCCTTGCCCATCCCCGACCGGATCCGCATCGCCAACCAGAAACGAGAGCGAGGCAACTTCTACTTCCAAAGGGAGGAATTCAGCATGGCGGCACAGGCTTACTGTATGGCTTTGGATGTGCTAATGACACGCACATATGGTAATCCAACCCATGTGTAAAAATAACGCTTTAAGCAGGTGGTAAACAAACATGTTCATGTGCATGCAGAACAGATAAACATAAACAGGGCGCAGAGAAAAAAACTCTCCTATAGCCAAACTTGCATGTACACACATACATGAGGACATGCTGTATAGCATCTATTGTTTTCTATAAAGTGTTTAAATACCCACAGTATATAGCTATTTTTAACAGCCTTATCATACCTAATAAAACATTCACTGATAAATGAGACAAACTCTGAAACCCTTACAGACCTCAACTCAAACCCAGCCACTGCTAACAGCTCGGCTCATTCATTTGATCAATAATCATGTCATCAGGATGGCCAGTCATGTCTGCAAGCTGTGACCACCCAGAGTAACGCTCTTTATAAACCCTAAGCTAATCAAAGCTAATAAATCTACATGTTATTTCCACCTCCTTAATCATGGTAATTGCTGGAAAGTCTGGCCCATCTTGAGAGGCACATTTGACAGTAATGAGACAGTAAAGTGCATAGCGCCGGTTTGGATTAGACACTGATAATGACCAGTAAAAAAGAAGTCATCTCTACATCACCACAGTCTCTGCTGACCACTCAAGCATCACATATTAGACTCTCCTTCATTTTCCACTGAATATTTTTCTACATTCAAAATTCATATATAAATATTCCATTAGCCACAAAGTAGTCATTTACTAAATGAGATTTTGTGTGCGCAGATAGAAAAATTAGTTTATAGTAGAGTGTATAATTGGAGTCTACATCTAGATATCCATGAAACACAGAGAATGTTGCATGTTGATCACATTCAGCATTCTCTTCTTTCGAATTATATAGAGAAGCAATTTTAAAGCTTTGTACCAAAACCTAGTGTGCTGTTTCATTGTCTATATAAGCACCTACTTAAACATCATGGAACATCAGTAAATCTCTGTGGAGATCTGCAAAGAAGACGGTATTCACTATTGACGAACACAGAAATACTGAGAAAATTTCTTCAGACTGAACTGTTTTATTAAATCAGATACAAGTGCATTTATAATCAACATTTCTCTTACCTCATCCACCATCTTGGGTTTTGTCACAGAATTGCACGGTTGTCCCAAAATTTGCCTAAAACCAGGTATCTATAGAAAAGAACATAAAGAGATACAGAGTTAAAAATGTACAGACTGAATGCACCATATCTCGCTTTGGATAAAGTGTTTGCCAAATGCATAATAACAGTTATGTGCTGACAGATCATTTTCTCAGCGAGTAGACGTACACTAATGTACTGTATAGTATAGATTTCATCTTTTAAAGCTAAGACATGGATTAAAATCCACAAAACCTTGATTTTATGGTGTTACTAGAGAGTGGTTATGACTTTCCGTCTCCTCTTACAGAGGGTCAAATCTGTATGGCAGAGGAAGAAGAAGAGGTCAATGACTACCGGGTAAAATGTCTAAATAACTTGGCAGCAGCACAGCTGAAGCTCGGACATTTTGAGGAAGCACTGCACACCAGTCAAGATGTTCTGTTCCTGGATCCTCACAATGTCAAAGCACTGTTCAGGAAAGGAAAGGTAATAACACAGTATATCACCAACTACTGTAGATTTTTATCAGGCTTATTTTTTTTGGACTTGATTCAAAAGTTCAAATATTTACTTTAGATTTAGATTATATGTACTCTATCTGTGCATATACATGTTTTGCTTAAAAAAATATTTGTCAGTTGGAAATATTGGACCTTACTGATGATGAAATTGTTTTCAGCTTTTATCAGATAAAGGTGATTATGAGGAGGCCATGGAGACCCTGAAGAAAGCTTTGAAACTGGAGCCGTCCACGAAGGTGAGACACGTAACCGTATCTCCTGACCTCATCTACAATTAACACGAACTAGCAACAGAAAGCTTTTTACAGATCAGCCCAAGGTCTCATCAGTGTGAAAGTACCTGGCCTAACTGAAACTGAGCTATTCATTTTAAACTTCACCATTGCCACTCAAATTCAATGCGAGCTTAAAGTCACTGTGGGTCAAGGTAAAAGTGTTTGTATTAATGCATGAAAAGTGCACGTATTGTAAGCTTTATGATTCTATTGATTAAGCTTTCAGCGTTCATTAGTTCAAGCACTATCCAAAATGCTTTTAAAAGACTCTCAGAAGAGAGAATGTATTAGGGTTCACTTCAGGTTTGTGGATCCATTTGGCCTAGTTGAAGCATGGCTCGTCATTTAAAAACTTTCCATTTAGTAATTTCAACAATTCATACCTGTACTTTTCTAATGATGTCCTCATTATCGTTTGGCGTAGAGTAAATGCCTATTTTAGTTCAACCGTGGTTTCCCGACAGGTTAGTTTGAAGTCTGTTTATAGCACAAAGTTACTACAAGGAAGTCAGAGTTTTGTGCTGTGAAATTCCACAGAGTGCACTAATGCACTGTTCCAGGATCAGTTTAGAGAGTCAATACTGTTTATTTACAACAATTAGAACATGAAAACAACATTTGTTTCTATTGTTATAACTTTAGGGAATAACAAAGATTTGTGCTGTGTTACAATTGACACAACTAAAACCTGTTCCGTCACGCCTTAGTGAATAGTTAGTCTGCCAAATCCTCATAGCAGCCAGTAAGATTAGAGCTGTCTGGAGCCACAGCACAGCCACATCTTCCTCTAATAGAGTAAATCAGCAGTGAACTCTATATGCCGCGATTGTGCATGACAAACGAGAAGTAATAAACCGAACAATCCTCCTCATTCATAAAAGGAGAATATAATAGCCCGTTCTGCTTTAAAAAGTTAGTAAAAAACGTCACATCTGATCTATGTTTTATTGCAAACATTATTTACCCTCAGAAAGCCTGTAAAACATTATATGATAAAAAATGTTTCTTTTAAATGCTTTGATCTGGGTTTTGTCTTATGAGTGATTTTGTGAGTGGCTTCGGCTTTCCTCATACCCTGCTTTAACCTAGTGTGTTCATGGTTAAGAGTGAGCTGTGTCTAGACAAAACTAAAATATCTGCTGTTGCTATAATGACACCCCGTCTGGATGGCAGCGCAGACAGAAAACATTCCCCTAAGAAAGGACTCATTGCAAAATTCAGATAGGATCATGGAGCCAGGAATGGCATGGAAGGGGAAACGTGGCAGACGCATGCTGTTATACAGTATGTATTGATTAGTGTCTCTTATCATTTAATGGGTTTTGTTGGTAATTAGAAAAAGTGTATGTAATGCTAAACTAATAAAACTATGTAGTGCACTGTATTCTGGGCCAAACGGTTATATCATCAGATGTTAAAGTAAGCCAAAAACATTGTAAAAATGTAATCAAGGGATATCACAAATATGGACCCTGATATAAACTTCACTCCAAATAATATCTACTGATAAAATCAAGGTGAAACAACTGTATAATCTACACAGATGTTTATTTTATATACGTGTTAAAAACATAATGTGAACTTTTACAGTAAACAGCTTGCTCTCTGCATGTATAAACAAAACGTATTATTAGCTGTTTCTGAAAATGACTAAACATACTTTTCAATAACTTGCAGTTTACATCTATATGGCAGCCATGAGATACAAACAAGCGAGTGTGTTTCTTTTAAAAACAAGTGGTTTTGAATGCTGTTAGCCAATCGTGACCCGCCTGTAATGAAGCCTGCAGACAGAGACATGTCACCATCTGCTGGGCAGTGTAAACATCTACTAAACCCTATATATTTTTCACAGAACTGTACAGACAGCAGGATAAAACAAGGGGGTTTATTTAATATAGAATATTTTTCATGAATATTTGTAATCCTTCAATAGGCCATTCATGCAGAACTGTCAAAGCTGGTAAAAAGACAGGCAGGAGAAAATGAGATCCAGAACTGGGAAGCTAAACCAGCTGAACTGCTTGGGGAAAACATAGCACCCTTTCTGAGACCTCCCCCCAAAAAGAAGTCCACTGTAAGTGACTGACTACCACCCAGTGAGGAGTATATAGGAGATGGAAAATTCCTTTTGAAATCTGGCAGAGTGTCTCCATCTTTTGATCTTATGTTTCCTACTCTTTCAGGGAATTTCTTGGAAGTTTCTGCTTGGAGCTCTGGTGGTGGCCTTGGGCAGTTTAGTCACATCTGTGGTCCTGACAGCACAGAACTAACGCTTTCAACCTACTTGCAAATTAACTATGAGTCTCACAAACAAACATTCCACAGAACTGCCAAGAGGCGGAGGAGAAAAATCCACTGAACTTTTTTAAGGCCAGCGGCAGGAGGACTTCTACACCCTGACTAATGCAAAGTGTTAAAAACATATCAACAATAAAAATATAACTCAAGCATTAATAACAAAAAAATGGTGTTTTGCTTTTTTGCAGCAGCTTGCAGTAAGCTTGGCATAACTATACTGATAACCAAATAGTAAGAAATATCCTGATTTTTAGTTGTTTAGCTTATTTGAATGCATATTTTGCTCCTTTTTAAGAAACTTTCAAGTCATCATAAGGCCCCCTAGTGGTTAAGAAAGGTGATGGATGGCATCACTGACAAATCACTTTTACATAATTTAATTTGACTTATTCTATATAAACACGATTATTTTACATATTTCAAGTCGCATATACAGGTAAACAGATAAAATGTCATCACACCCACTGTTTGACACATCTGGTGTAAACAATTACACATAACATTGCTGTTAACCCTGCCCTTAGTGAAGTGGAAGTGCATCCGGTCTGTAACATCTTCTAACCCACACATTAACTCCAGGGTTCAGTTCCCAGGGCACAGATGTGAGTATTATCCCTCATCTAACTCCTCCACACTCCTGTAAACAGACTCAATCATGACTCATCTGTACTAGGGATCTACACTAATACCTCTGATGACAAATGTATTGTTGCCTCTAACTTGACTAAACCAGTTGGGTATTGACATCATAGTGGAGGCTTGCCGCAGCCTGCCGCTAAATGGCGATGACCACCTGCGATTACCGACAGTGGTGGGTGGCCTTTTATTATTAAGATTACACCAATGGACATTGATTCAGATATCTGATAAGACCTTGATTTTACAATGGCATTGCGTGAATTTTGTCTCCGAGGCATAATTTATAGTTCCGTTTGTAGAGACAGCCTAGTGTATTGCAATGTCATTCTGACACTTTCCAGAATGGGTACATGGTCTAAGACAGGGTTTTTCAAACTTTTTTCAGTGGACGCGGTGGGTGTGGACCACCTATTTGTAATCAAAAATTTCCGGCGAGTCGGACCACCTCCTCTGACTCTGATAATAAAATGTCTACTGAAACAGACCAACGATGGCTGAATTAATCCAGAATAGGACGTGTCTTCTAAATAGGGTGATTTGCATGGGATGCTGCATAATATAACTATGTCATCGGGAGAAATCGCGTCCCGTATTGATTTGCAACAGGAGTCATTTTGCCTGTAAATGCGGGAAAGTTTACTGCAACTGTTTCCTGGTAAATAGTGGAGGCTTTCACACGTTACCTGGCATGAAGGTAAAATATTATTTTATTTTGCCTTTCCACGGACCACCTGATTCAGACCATTTACAATGGCACGGACGCTAATTTATAGTTCACGTGGTCCGCGTGTATTGTATGTCTTGGGATGGGACTGGTCTAACAGAAGCTTTGTCCCCAAAGTCCACAGTTTCGTTCACATTTTAAAGGTTTTTAAAGATTTAATCTTAATCTAAAACTACACAAAACTGCGTCAGTAGGCTAATGTTTGCCCTTTAGTGCCGTCACTGAGAAGGTTTACTTGGTCCACGACAACGCTGTCGGTGGAAATCTTACCTTCTTCTACACCTGTCGCACATATTCCACCTATATCCCCTTCTCCGACACTGACCTTTATCTTCCTCATATAATGAATTATATTAACTATATATTTACATCAGCAATATTAAGAAATCAATGAGTAAAAGGTTTAATATATAAATATGAAGAACTGTATTTCACTAATAACTCGTTATTTTGCAAACCTGAACTAACAGGAACTGTCCTCGTGCCCGAAGTCATTCGTCGCATCCAATCAAAAACCTATTCTCGTGCACGGCGTCTATCAGCATCCAATCAGATCATTACTCTCTGTCTCGGAAGTTCTCGCGATGGTATGGTACAGATTCTTCCAGAGGAAGTGGGACGTCAGACAGTGCAGGTGTCTGTTTGTTTGTAGGAAAATAAGATAGCGGCCCTTTGGGTGAGCTGATCTGAAAACTGGACTAAACTGCTTAAAAATGACCAGTAAGTACATTCATGAATCTCACTTGGGTTCAGTATATTGGGGTTTGGCCGTTGACAGATGCTTATAAGCGCTTACATCTCGGGTCGTGACGTAGCCTACTAGATTTGTGGGTTCGACTCGGATAGATTTATTGACTGAACACTATGAAAAGTTTATTAACTATTTTACGACAGTTAACATGTAAATAACAATTATAATTTAAAATACTGTAATAGTAATCGTTTCGACGTTTACAGTATGTTGTTATTATGTTGCGCCACACAGGCACACGCCCCCTAATCTCATCTACTTTAAAAACGAATAAAAGGTACATTTATAGGTATCTTACATATATTTATTTTTATTAATGGGGATTTAAGGTGCATCTAAACCTTTAGCTAGTGATTATGATCGACGTGAAGTCATTAAAATGCATGGATGAATAAAAGAACCTACTTAGGAAAAGAGTAGGTATGTAATAATCCAACGTACAATTTGCATAAAATTACATGTACAAAATATAACTGCTTGGCGCATAGCAAGTAGTAAGGCATTTCCTAATCAGATAAACAGCTTTAAGTTAAAGATTGAGCACTCACTGTCCTGTTTAGGGGGAAATCAACATGAACTTGCAGGCCAGAGAAATGCCAAGCAGCAAAGTGACGTGAACAAGGGCAAGAGAAATGATGAGGGTTTATCTGCTGCTGCCAGAAAGCAGAGGTAACCTACAACACCATCAGTCTACCTTAAATATTAAGAGCTTAAGCTAGAAATCAACAAGCCAGCATCCCCTTAGTATAGAGAAGTTTTCTCGTTATTTACTTACCTTCATGCCATCCAAAATCCAAATAAACCATTTTATACTAAACAGATTAAATGAATTTCTTTGGGTTCAACTCAAGAAAAGTTATAATATATTTGAGTTAACCATTTCATCAAGTATCTTTTCTCTCCCTTTTCTCTACAGAGATGCAGAAATAATGAAACAAACAAAAGAAAGCAAATGAGAAATTGGAATCTAAAGCCAAATAGTCAGAAGACAAACAGCAAACCCTCTACACTGAGACGGTTCTCAGTATTCTTTACTATACTGGTGTCATTAGGCTGTTTTCAGGATTTTGTGTAGATTCAATATTGTTACATTGTTTCTTTCCAAGAACATTTTATATTTTGCTAATTTACAATAATTGTCTATCTCTGATTAAGTGATTAACAAAATTTTACAATTTTAGAACATTGACCATCATTGAACCATATACTCTTGTATTTTTATACTTTTCTATTATTTAAAACCACTGAATAAAGTGTAGCTCAAATCTAAATGTGTCAATGCTTTTTTTAAGAAAGGTTTAGCTGCGTTACAGGATTTCCAGTTGTGACAAGGCAAACTGAAGTTTTTCAATGCTGAATTTAATGTCTTTATACCTATAGAAACATTTTTGAAAACAAGCGTACACAAATATATTGTTTAATGTTATCAATTAAAGTGTAGGAAAAGGTGCAATTGTCACTGCTGGTTCTACTGCATCAATATGTTTTGTCACTTCTGATTTCATGTCAGACTATTGACTTGAGCCCATGCAATTTTTAAAATGGTTCAAAACAGTTATTATGTAATAAAGAAATTATACTAAAATCACATTACCTGGCCAGTTAAAGCACATTTTAAATGTGTCATCGCTGGTTTCCAGCTCTCTAAAGTAGACACAAATAACAACTTAAAAATAGGTTATTTAAAGGTCTAAAAGGTTTTATTTAATACAATAATGTTAGAAACATTTATATGAGCATATCCTTAAACATTATTAATTCAAATTACAACAACAAACACATAATGGAAACATTTAAATAAACACTGAACCCTGAAGTGATATTTGATCATTTGTAGGCAAATGTACTTGTATACATTTGATCATTGTGCCTTAAATACTCTAACAAATTAAATACTGAAATTTAATACTCAAATTAAATTACTAAACAAAAGTAAATATTTCTAAAATTTCTTAAAAGTGACAAGTTCTATAAAACAGTTTTATTACTTTTCCAACATTTTGGAAATTACTTTGTAGGGTAAAATTACCACTACAAACAGTAATTATAAAGTTACCTTTACTACAAAGTACTGACTTAAAAATAAATTGAAGGCAATTAAACCTCCTTTCTCAGAGGCACTTCCTAGTAACAACCAGCAATGCCTAAACTCCACAGCAGTTGCTCAATGTCTTTTTCCGATTGTGAAAACTGAGCTTAACCTGCGATTCTGACTTCCGTCTCAGCTTCGCATGTTTCTTTACTTCCCTGTCAAAATGATTAACAACAGCTGTAAAGACTCAAAAACCTTCAACATATTTGAGTATTAGAATAAGTATGCATCTTACCTTGCTAAATGTAAAACTGCCTCTATGACATTTGTTCCCTCTTTGGCACTTGCCTCACAGAACATGGCATTGTACGTCTAATACAATAGACAATTGCCATTAGAAATCATACAATACATTGTATGCTTTTATCATTTTTCTTTATCATCACACACAGCAACTGACAAGACTCACCATAGCAAGCTTTTCACCATGGATTGCAGTAACACAGCTTCCTTCTGACCTTTCAGCCCTCAAATCCACCTTGTTTCCGATTACACACATCGGGATGTCGTCATCTGTTGACTCCTGTGATGAGAAACACGCTCGCTTAAAGCGGTTGTGAAGCAAAGGGTTCAGAATGCAAATGATGCGCAAAATGTTTTACTGTACCCGAATCTGTTCCACCCATTCACGGACATTTAGGAAACTGCTCTCAGATGTGACATCATACAGCAGCAGTACTCCATGTGCTTTGCGAAAATATGACCTAGCGATGCTGCGGAACCTGTGTATGAGAACAGAAAAACAGATGCATTCATGTTTTAACTGCAAAAATTTGTCATGACATGAAATGTCGTGTGCTCACTAGGATTAACTCTGAACTATAAATGTTCCTGATATAGTTTTCATCTTGGTTTAATCTATTAAAAATGTTGTGTATAAAAGATAGTGGGCACAACTCCAGTCACTTCAAGATTGCCACTGAAATTGGCAAAGCACGATGATGCCACAAATCTATTTAGATTTGGTGTAACCAATAAAGACTTACACCATAATAATGAATTTCAAACACAACATTCTTAAACATTAAGCACATACCTTTCCTGTCCAGCAGTGTCCCAGATCTGAAGGTTTGTTTTCTCACCATCTACCAGCATCTTCTTCATTTGAAAGTCAACACCTGCCAGAATGAACTCTGCTTAGTGCTGTATATAATTCATACATTTCTATAATTCATATATTATTTTATTCTATACAAGTTATAATAATCTTTATATGATAATATGGATAAACAATCTAGCAAGCACATCAGAGACAAAAACATGCACTTTCTTACCAAGAGTGGTCTGTATATCTCCTTTGAATTCATTGAGACTCAACCGTAGTAAGAAGCTGGATTTTCCTGAGCCAGCATCCCCAGCTAACACCAGACGATACACTGGAGCCAAATCCTCATTGTTATGAAGTTCTGCTTCAGTTTGCTGAATACAGAATTGAACAATGAATTGATCAAATAATCTAACAGTAGTCAAAGCACAGATATTAATCCCACACAACTATTACTCTGATGGATTTTATTTTATTATATAATATTTTTAAAAGTTAGTTGCATAAACTACCTTGACAGGAAAAGCAGACAGTCGTCTTCGAAGCGAAGAGGTTATTGAGCCAACTGTGCTGCGAGCTACAGATCTCATACCTTCAGACTTTACATCTGAAACCTACAAGACAATGTCATTTAATGAAGGTGTAGGCACGCATGCACATATGTATGTATTTTATATAGAAAGAAAGGGTCTAAAATCAAGTAAACAAACATTGCATAAATGTCAGAATCATTTTTACCTGCACTTTTTGCTTTGGTGACATGTACTGCTGTATGGTGCATCTTGCAGGCTTACCTCCAGCTCAGGTGGTATATAAGAATAGCCATGATGTGCTGTCTCATGGCTGTCATCACTGTCATAATCACTGCCTGACATTGGCTCTGTATCGGTCTGAATGGAAACTCCACTGTCCAGATATTTATCAGCCCAATTCTTTACCAGGGCCATCGAGTCCTCTTCATTAGCAAAACTAACAGAAATGACATCCATAAAAAAACAAGCTCAGGCATTTTGTGTGTCAAGGTACAACTGCAACAAACACAGAACAAACAGCAGAAAGTATAATCACCTGCCCTTGTTCATTGTGCTCTGTCGAAGCGGTTTCATCTTCCTCGGATGAACTTCATTTCTTGGTGAAAGCTACAGAAGTGTGATTTAAATGATGATAGTAGAGTAACGAAAACTTATTACAGGAAAACAGATAAAATGTAACTTGTACCAATGCAATAAAAAAAAAGTACCCGTCTTTTTGCAGAGGCATTATCCTGATGCAGAGCAGAGCGTAACCCATCATTGCTGTCATACAACTTCTTGTTCATTTCCCTGATGTGGAGGAAAGGAGACATCAAGTGTGGCATTTACATTCAATAAAGCAGCAACTGATTAAACTGACTATTAATGAAAGACTTAAACATACTGGAGAATTTCTATATGGCTCGAGTACGACTGGTATTCAAACACCATCTTTTTCAGAGCATCACTTTCTCTGTGAAGATGATAAAACCACATATTAAGGTGTTTTTCTTAAATCATTTGAATTCAAAAACATACTGAATGAGTGTGTGTGTAATAGCAGCATTTATATTCATTCTTAAAGTAAGGCTACTACTTTATATAAAAGAAACTTTATATGGAATTGAAGGGGTTAAAATGCATACAGCCATTTAAAAGGAGTTAGCTAAAGGTCAGTTTCTGCCAACACCTCCTGAACACAGGCCAAACTATTAGTCTTTGGCAAACTTGGCCTCTTTATGTACACAAACCCAAGTTAAATTACATTTCAAATTTGGCAAATGATTCAATCCAGGGCAGTGTTCACCTCTCATGTTGAAGTTTCTGGTCAGTGAATTCATTCTTCAATCTGTCCAACTCTACTTGGAGAATGGAGACGTTCATCTGGGCTTTCATGAGGCAACTTCTTAACTCTTCGTTCTCCTACAGAGGAATTAAAGCCGATAAGGTCACAAAAGTGATACAATTTCTTTTTAGTATTGAGAATTTATTCTGACAGTAAAGAAGTGGGTAATTAAAAAAAAAAAAGCAACAATAACGTGCCATCCAAATAATTTTGAAGAGCACTATTTGTGACATGGATTGGTTAAGACAACAACATTTTCTGATTCCTACCTGCAACAGATCTCTAACCTGAGATCTTAGTCTGATGGCATCTTCTCTGGGGCTGGTTAATTTTGACTGCTCTTGATATTGCTAATAACATAGACAACACGAGTAACGTTAGCAATACTCACATGCAATATTACAACCAAATCTAGGAGCAATGATATTGAAATAAGAAACACTCTTTTATAATGCTTATCATTCACCCACCTTTGTGAGTCTCTCTATAGCTGCTTGCAGGTCGGCTAGCTCATTCTCGTGTTTGATTTGGAGTACTGCAATAGATTCGTCCAATTTCTTTCGCTCCTGTGTACATGAAACCCAAGAAGAGTGTTTTTCTTTTACGCACAGGCCTAATAAAGAGGCATTTACAAGCTCTCATAGAGACGCCATTGTGCGCACAGAGACCTCTTGTTAAAAACCAGAAAACTAGAATGAAGGTGAAGCTAAACCTCAAATCTAACTTTACAAGCAGAAAAAGAACATTCACTTTTGAATACAGAAAATATAAAGACATTCATAGCATATCATTACTTGAATATTGCATCACAATCACTACACTTAAGACATAATGGACATCTCACCTCTTCCCTGACTCTTGCTTCTGTACGAGTCAGCTGCTGCTGCAAGTCTTCCTCAATCTCTGCAAACTGACTACTGTTCAGTTCCTCCGTCCTGTCGATATCAACAATCAAAGACATCCCCATCAAACAGAACACTTCAAACACAGAATGCTGACTTTAAGGCCTTTAACCAGTCTAGATCTTATTACACACTTTATTGGGCTTCAGGTATAGATGTACAGTATGAGTGAATCACCCCTTTAAGCTCCAGTCTTATCATAAGCAACAAGCTGAGCAAACCTCCGGCAAAGGGAAAGAAAGGAAAGAAGGCAGGGCTCTTGTGAACATGAACAGTGTGAGGTGAAGCAAACAACCTTGTGCTAAACACACAGTCAATGCGTCCACACCTACTGAACTTCTTAATCAAGAAACTACAAAGTATAAAATTACTTTTTTCTGTTAAAAGTGAAGAGAAGACTTAAAGCTTAGTAACCCTACCCTGATTTTTAATTTCCTCCTCTTTTAGGAAGAAAACAGCATTTTAGAACCTGAAACCTTTTAAAGCTTAAAGAAATTGTTCTGGTATCTTCTTTTATTTGCTAAACAATGTATTAGATCCGGAAGTTTGTAAAACAGGTTTTGTAAATTCATGATTTACATCCACGAAACAATACAAACACATACACATAAATGTAGAAATGTATATAGAATTCATACATCATAGTATTAATGTGTTACCTTAAAACACCTTCAAAGTCTCCTAAAAAGTACTTTTTATCATCATAAGCCATTAGATACACCAAAACAAACAATAAACACATCACAGAATGTGTTTTGCAAGCTGTACTACAATTCTTATTTTGATGTATTTTAAGGGAATAGCATCTCATACATGAAGTTGGACTGTTCAAAAACGTCTTCCAGGCATCTACAGCTACATTACACGTCACACCCTCATTACTGTCCTTCATAATATCTCAGGTGCGATGGGAACGCCTTGATCACAATATCACTCATTATGAAACAGTCTAAGGTGCCAAAGCAGCTGTAGCAACATCTGTTTCTCTTTACAACAGCATCCCTGCTGAATGCTTGAAAGGCTAAATGTCTCTCACCTTCTGAGACTGGTCTCCAGTTGTTCATTCTCCATTCTGTGCTCTCTGCTCTCAGCCACAAGACTCTTAATAAGATCCTCATACTGCTGCAGTAACAGCTCATCTGATGTGGAGTGAATCTGTTCATATAATTCACTCAATGAGTCCAACTGCCTGCAGACACAACGCAAGGTATTAGGCACAATACATTTCAAAAACATTGCAGATCACTTTAAGATCACAGAACGGATCTTTTTCGCATTTCCTCATTAAATTTATGAAATAATGACTATGGAAATTATGTTATAACAAAACAAACTGCTAACGGTTTACTGTTTATCTTCATGTAGTCACAATCTTCCTAGCATTTATACAAATACATTCTTGGTATGTTTTCAACCAACTCTCAGTATAATCCAGGATGTTTTGTAAACTATATTGAAGGAGTTTCCGTCAATTCTGGGCTCCTATTGGCTGTTTTTCTACATTACTCTGCCTTCCAAGTCATCAATTTTAAAGCAATTTCTTTTAATAAAATGAAAGTTTTACTAAATAAAATAATATGTTGTAATTGTAATTAAGCATACGACAATTTGCATACCTTCCCAAATAATACGCCACATCTCCATCTAACGTGTTCTCAAATTCATCCCAAGCACTTCTCTGACTTTGCAAAGTGCTTCCCAACAAAGAGAGATTCAAGGCTTCAGATACTTCCTGAAAACTTGAAGAAAAATCGTTAAAATTGATATATCCGTCTCCATCTAGGTCGAACTTGTGGAATAAAGTCCTGATGTCGTGACCAGGTACATTGAGCTCTGTGCAAACTTTAGTGAAGTCCTCGTATTCAATCCTTCCTGATTTATTCCCATCACATGCCGCAAAAAGTCTCCGGAGGTCCGTTTGGTTCATCGTTAAACTTGCTGAGGAAACACAAACTGGTATTCAAAATTCACCTGCTATCACCGATAACACCTTTGCCAAAAAAAAAAAAAGTGGAGGTAAGAAAAAAGGAGAAAAGGTAAAAGTTTGTGAAGAGTTTGTGAACGCCAAATATTTGTATTGTAGCACACACATCAGCAACAGGTGTGCTGAAACCTGGCGTAAAACTAAAGACGTCAAGAGCGATTGGATGATAGAAGTAATTATCTCACCGTGTAACAAATTCAGCTCAAGCTTGTTGGTCATTGGGTATTTTTAGAGGTGGGCGTGGCCGCAAGTGTCCAGCGATCTAAGGCTGCGTCCCAGACCACTCGGGTTTACCACTTCAAACCCGTAAATAACGTCTGGATTGAGTAACATTACAGTTTGTAGTAAGTATTAATTAGTATGTACTTTATGTTATGATTTTGTTACAGTAAAATATTAAGAGTATTATAAAACATAAAAAGAACGCCTTCTAGCGCATTATTTCTGGATTTTAGGTAGGAAAATGCATTTATGCATTTGGCAGACGCTTTTATTCAAAGGTAAAAAAATATTTTAGATTTGTGATGCCAGTACCGTTATGCTATTTCAGGAACAACAACATAATGCAATACAATAAGATAGTCAATGATTACAGAAATTAAATCCAAGAATTAAGTGTTTTCTTATAGACAATGTTATTGTATACCTACTGTTTTTTTAAAAGTTTAAAATATTTTTGCTTTCATTAATGTAAAATTTAGGAAAGACTAGAATATGATTCATTAAAAGAAAGTTAGCAATGTAACATCAATGTACATTCAAATGACCATTCAGTCGCTTCATAAAGATGACATCACAACTGCAGCCCCCTGACATAGGTGCGTCGCAAGCCAGCACTAACGTCACATTCTTCTGTTCTCTTACTTTATTTCCCTTTCAGGTGTGGACTGATCTTTATCTACTGAACAACATTGGCCTGCCTTTGTTCAATAGTTTGGTGATGTCCACCAATCGACTCCACTCAATACATTATAGACAGTTCAGTGTAATTCACTGATCCTTCAGCTCAGCTTAATAACTGTACAATCAGACAGTTTTACACGGAAGTTAAATTACCACAGTTATTCATCTGAACCACATATAGCTTAAGAAAATCATCAGCTGTTTGTTTAGGTTTCTATCTCTCACAACATCTCAAGTCATTGTGTAAAGAGTGTACCCCACCTAAATCTAAACGAAACTTGAGTGTTTACAAGAGATTTAGTCATAGTTAACTTTTAACCCACGTCAGACACACCCACTCACATGAGTCCATGAGGAAGCTATTGTTCATTTGAGCATAACTGGACTGACATACAGCAGTCAGTCCAACATACTGGCTGTTATTTTGACTTTGTTGAGTCAATGACCAACAGTTGCCACATGATGGCAGTATTATTAAAGTAGAATTTCATGCATATTTGTTGCAATCTTCTTTTATGTTTGCAAGATAATAAGATAATACATAGTTATGTATTCATAAAAGAAATAATCTTCAAGACATATTTAACAAAATACCTACAGACCTATAGGTGGTGAACGTGATTGTCCAAAAGAACATTGATTCGTATCTTGGATTTATTTCATTTATTTAAAAAATTAAAATTAAAGTGCTTTTATGTACAATATAATAAAAACAACAAAAAACAGTAGTGATGTATAATACAAAAAATACATTTAACAACAGTTTTTTTTCTTTACATTGGCAGCAAAATGTACAAATACACCTTTACATTAAAGTTTACAAGACATTAACTTACAATAGTTTAGAGCATCTTGGTGCATCTTTATAAAGAATGTATCTGAGCGATTAAGAGTATAGCAGACTACAGTCCATTAACTCTTTTGTCTGAGTCAAAGAGAGAAATATGTGACTATACTGTGTGACAATCTATACGTGACTAAACCTACCGCTTGCAGGTAGCAGCTGATGTACAGTGATTTCACATTGTCCACTCTGTAAAAACGGCACGCTAGTGACCATAATTTGATTTACTGGAAACATGAGCAAATTTGTTTATGATTTAAATTATTTTTGCATGAAAAAGTGATTTTTTAAACAGAGGTCAGAGTATATGTAAATCATACTTGTGTCACTGTTACAAATACATATTTTTTTCTTTTTTGTGCTTTAACATATTCGGTAAGTGTGTGTGTGTGATATATATATTAGTGGATTTCTGGAGGTATTAGCACAGTGGACACCCTCGCAGTGGACTTTTGCACAGACAACCATTCAATATACAGTGGTTTGCGACTTTACAAGGTACTAAGAGAATCTACTGTGTAGTCCACTAGAGCAGACATGCATGTGAGATTTTCTTTCTGCTAAAATGTGCTGGAGTCACAAAAAGGCTACAAGAGTACATTTGTTTTTCTGCACAACCTTTTCTCTTGCTTGGAGGAATCCATAAAACCATCTAGCTGGTACTTTATCCAAAACTGTCAAGAGAATATTCACTTTCATTCAAACCTTTTTCCACATTCTGCACGAAAACAAAAAAGTAATGCATTCAGCTTTAAAGCATATGCTGATAATTTCTTCCATCTAAACTGAGCTTTAAAAGCCTTTCACCACTTCCTCTTACAAACACAATACAATTATACAAACTGTGATCAAAACTATTGTTTACCAGTAGCATCCCAAATGTATAGCTACTTAGTCAGATGATCTGAAAGTAAATATCCCTCTTGTATTTAAATAAGACACAATGTTTCTATTGAAAGAAATATTTTGAAACACTTTCAATCAATCAATACATACACACACATTCACAATACAAATGTCTGCATGATCTGTAAAGATCAATGGCAATGAAATGAAATATATTACACACCTTGGTGGTGCAATATACAATGCTTGTCTTTGGGACTTTTTTGACAATAGTCTTTATGAATGATACTGAAATCTTGTGTTCTTAACTGTACATTTTTACACGGATGTTGATGCTATGCTATATTAAATTACATTTTTGTATGTCTTGTTTTGTGGTTTCCATTACTTTGTAGCAGCCAAGTTTAGAAACTCTCTTGGCAGATGACTATTTATAATGGACCATTTTATTTATTTACCAGTGTCATTGCTCCCACCCAAAAAACATCTGTTAGCCTGCCTTTGACTTAAGGTGATACAGTGAACATGGCACTTTTTCATGGAAAAAAAATCTGCTGGTCACTTTACACTTTCCTCGAGCATAGATCTCATAGTGTAGCCTTAACCACATAACCGTATGTGTTTGCATACACCGAAGACGTGAACATTTTCATTCTGTCCACATGCAAATACATTAGTAGACTTTTAACCTACAAATTTACACATGGCAGTATAAATGTCTTTAATATGAGACAAGTACACTTTAGAGTCAGGAGACCGTCGCTCTTGACAAATCTTTAGACCACTTGGGCTTCTACAAGATTCACTACAATCTTTTGGCACCACCAATTTTAATCAGTAAACAATCACCAAAGAGACTTTTGGTCACTTCCATTGCCTGTATTATCCACTACTGAAATGATCTAGAAAGAACACATTTTGGTTGGGTGGTGGGGGTGCAAAGATATCACTCCTATAGACACTTATTTCAAATTTTTAACTTTGTGTGTGTCTCGTATATACTAATAGTATTGCTAATGTGTCTTCTTTGGAGTCCTCGGTATACTGAAACCCCACCATGGGCTTATCTCGATTGTACCTCAATCTCACTTGCATACTTTGTGTAACGTGTGTATCTCTGAGAAGCTGTGTAAAATACTATGGACGTGGCATCACTTATTGTACTCGAGCAGCTGTGCTGTTTGTTAGCTCTCTACATAATGCTTCTCTATTTAGATTGTTTTCTATTTAGAAGTGATTTGCATAGTATGCCTGCTATGTGCTGAGGTCATGATGATATACCGCGTAAAAGTGTTGCATATATCATCGGGCTTTTGATGTACCACTGCACCCTATATTATGTTTCGTGATCAAATGTAAGCTAGTCATCTAATGTCAGGCACTATGTTGACTCTGTTAGACTAAAGTTTGAATCATCATCTTGTTCACCTACAACTGGTTTCATCTGAAAACCAGCACCTCAGACTGGGGGATGAGATGGGAGCACGACAGGTCGGTGAGCCCTGAGGGCATCTTATTGCTTTCACGAAGATGCCATCAGACATTTAGGACGGACCGGGCGGGTACGCTGTAGGAGCACCTGATGGGTGTCTCACAATGCCCAACGTGATTTCAAAGTGTACAAGCTTACGAAGGCCTCGCGTCCCATTCATCGTGGCTCTGAGAGCTTCACAGGCAGTGACTGAGAAATGAGAACAGATCACCAAGACATAAATAGAGGACAAAGTGCAAAAGAAATCCCAGTGATGGTATGTGATCCAGTTCCTCTCTTGGTGCTGTTCAATCACAGGCCACTTTTATAACAGTCATATCAAACCACAGGCTTCACCCTCATCTTTCCGTACCTAAACGATGGAGTCTTTGATCTCCGAGCCTAGCCGCACCCGAGGCCGCGGACATGTCGGTGAGATCTCCACGTGGCTCTCCTTTAAGTTCAGCGGCCTCTTTTCTGATTCGGAAAAGCTTTTGCTATTCTCTGGCGATGAGCATTCGTGGGTGGGTGTACTACAGATGTAGTTATCGTTGAGGGTCTGATAGCCCTTGTGGTCGGACACGGAGGGCGGGATGTTGTTGCCGTTTAGTGGAAGGCTCTCCGTGTGCTTGCCTGGAATACGTGGCTTCTTTTGCTGCATGTTGGGGCACTCGCCTTCCTTCAGCATGGACTTCATTCGGTCACGGTTCCTGTATGCCACGAACAACGACAGGACCACCAAGGAAAAGACAAGTAAGGCACACACCACAATCAGTTCGTTCCAATAAGTTTTGGTTTTCTGCGCCGACCACGTTTCTCCAGGCAGAATAATAGCCTCCCCCTGTGGCACGAACTGTGTCCGGGAACGTCCTGTGAGCGTGGTGCTTTCGAGCTCCGCTTTAACACAATAATTGGCCAGAAGTTGTTGATAGCCTTCTTCTTCAGACCAGCATTCATAAATCTCTTCCCTGTCCAGCTGGGCAACCACCACGAGCCCTCCATCAGGGCTGGGGTAGACAAACCGCTCGGCGGCATGGCTGTACTTCCATCGGCGTTCAGCCAAGTTTGAGCGCAAGTTACAGGGCAGAACCGTAAAGGTGTTGGCTGGAATCTGTATCACGCGACAGGGCTGGACACCTGTGGGATAAATTGAGATTTGGCATTTATCAATCTCTTTATTATTTTATTTATTCTTGTAAATGTGTCTGGTCACAACGTGACTTAAAGAGATTTAAATGCTTTCATTATTTACTTATCATTTCATTCCATTATGACTTTTTCTTCTAGAGAACACAGTCACATTTACATTTATTTATTTAGCAGATGCATTCATCCAAAGCGACTTGCAAATGAAAGAGCATTTAAGAAGAACTTTTCACTTACGTGGTAGAGTCGGTCTTCCTGAACGAGGGTAAGTCGTGGTCGTTTTGCATATGGCAGTGCTAGCATCATCTATATCTTGTTGCCATTGACTAGAAAAACAAAAGCAAAGATAAGACTCATCAGCAAAATGACACAGCAAATTGACTTCTTATAATGATCTGATCATTATAATATCATTTAAACAACAAGTTTAATGATTTCCATGCATGGTTTGTAAAACCGACCTATATGGAAATGTTTGATTCATAGTTATCTGAACACTGATTTCAAGTTGTTTGGTATTGTAATATTTGGTTCTCTACAGCAAATAAAAACCCACTAACTTCTTGAGTGGAGCCTGTCTGATATTGGAGCACTGCTTTCCTGTCCAGGCACAGTAAGGGTCTCTAGACAGAAGACACTCTCCACAGCTTTGGTAGTTGGAGCAATTGGCTAGAGGGATTTCAACCAACCCAGAATAGCTGGAGACAAACAACAATCCCTGTTGGAAATGAAAACAGAACAGAAATGAGATACCTTCTCTGTATAACCTTTCCTTAAGATAACTGCAAACTACAGAACTACATGTTATTATTATACACACAAGTAGCCATACTGTAAACACATACTAATAGATGATAATTACACTGACAGAGGCGATAACACATTTTAAAATAGCTCTTATGCTGTAACACTACACATATAAGCTATATGCTCCCCAATGTAAGGAACAAACATGACATGAAAGTACCTTTTCATCATGCAGTTCTATGTGTTGAACAGGTTGAGGCTCTGGGAAAATCACCAGTTCCTCTATGATGTGCATCTTGCTCTTAACATTGATGGCTTTGTGAATTCTGCCGTCATCTGAAATGTAATGCGAGCGACATGAGTTGATGTATTCACGGGTTTGACAGCATGACATTAACATCTCCATTTTAATTAGAAGTGTATCGCAATCTACTGTGACAAGAAAAGTGGCTTGGTCGGAATCAGGATTGCATAAAGAGAAAATTGTCAATTCATTAGGAAAAGGATAGCTAGTAACAACATTTTCAAATGCATAAGCAAAACGAGGAATATTTGTTATTTAGCAGATTTATTTCCACTGTGATCCAAACCTGATGTTTATAAAGTAAGTCAAAGTTTTCAAAAGCAAAGGTAAAGGCGTAGTTACACATCATTTCCAATAGGGGGCACAAGTCAGTGCCATAGGCATGATAATACATGCCAAAAATATTTTTCTGAGGACCTGGGTTTAAATCCTGATCTAAAATATCTTGGACAGTTGCAAATTTGTCCTTAACAACACATGCCTCACCTGTGCCAATGAAGAGCACGTCATACATCTTGTGAAGAGCCTGTACACGGTGCACGGCGAGCTGCGTATAGCGCACGTTTCGTTTGAGCAGCAGAGGCTGACTGCGAATCACGCTATCCATGAGGAAATGGTCCTTTACAAAATTCAGCACCTTATCAGGCATGTGCAGGGAGGAGGAGATGCCCTGAGACCGAGCGGCGTTCGTGATGCACTACAGGAAACAGAGATGGAAAAATACAGACACTTTAAAACACACTGCAGACCATCTCTAATCTATCACTCTCTTTCTCAGACCGATCATCAGACGACCATCCATCCATGTAATGCAAAAGTGGAAAATGAGAGCAGCGAAGAAATGTGATATCTGGAGAGTAGCAGGCTGGATGTATCGATGCAACTTTCAACATAAACACTGCATCTCCAGATTGCAAATGTGACTGGAGAGATGTTGTACTCGGATGACCTGAACACAAACAAGCTGTGGTCTAGACGTCATCCGAGTATAAAATCTGCCTGGCAAAACTTGCATTCGCAATTTGAAATTATTATTAAAGTCAACCAATCAACAATAAATAAGATCATTAAAGTGCATGTTTACTATTGTTCATTCAGACTGATTGTTTAGGCTTTCCTAAGTAAGAAACATTCAATGAGGTATAAAAGTGTGAAACACACCGCTCCAGGTCTTGGTTCTGGTACCGGGTGGTTGTATGTGTACCACTGCTGCGTTTCCCGATTAACCTCTCTGTACCGGCCATTAAACGCCTCCTCAACCTGGTCCATGGTGAACGCGCATACAGCCGAGCTGCCCGAAGCCCCTTTGTACCTGCAAACGTGTTAACAGTTTATTCACAATCTGTTCGCATGTACACAATTACCGCAGCGTCTAATAACAGCTTACTTGACTCACACTTAAAGACACAAACAACAGCTCAGAAAAATCTGTACACAAGATGCAAAATCTGGCTTCTTCTCATTTAACCTGAGACATAACAGATGTGTGGGTGAACACAAGAGGGAGGCTATTCTGAGCTTCTGCAGTCTCGCTGTCTCTTGCCTGTCCTGTATATTTTGCTCCTATTTCAAGCCACGTTACTGCATTAAATCAATAGCCACACGTCCCACACTAAATACAGTAAGAGGAAGACTTCGGTTTGGGTGAGTGACAGGCATGTTTCAATAACAGAACATGACCTGAAAGCAAAGAATGTTCTCTTTTCTTAAAGGTTTAGGATTACAAAGAAACACGAATCACAACCGTTTGGTCTGTACCAGAGGTTTTCAACTGCTTTAAAATGGGTCACAGATCTGTTTTAAAATGACTGTGAATAGCAAGGGGAAACAAAATAAAACTAGCCAAATTAGGCACATAATATCTGGGTCCTGAATTAAAACCAGCTGAGAACCAACTTATTTCTATACTAAATATATAGTAATACAGTATACTAATACATTACCATTGAGAGGTGAAGACTCCATAAAACAGAGTATTTTTCCATGACTCTTTACTGGGGGTCAGTACAAACATGTCCTGGATGATGTTGAAGGGAAATCCATCATCAGGCAGTGAACACAAAAGCTGGGCTTTCAGAAATGTTGTCCATTTCTTCTGCAGAACCCTCTCTCCACCTTTATCTCCCTGTGACACAATATACACAAACATATATGAGTTATGTGAAGTGTTCCTGTGGCTCAATTGATAGAGCATTGCAATACAACCCCAGTAAACACACAGACGTAAGTGCAAGTTACCACCACAAGGGGGAACTATAAACCTCAGATAAACTAACCCAACAGAAAATCACAGATCACTAGTATAATGGCAGCTTTGAGTGAAATGTGTTACATATTTTTTAAAATCAATTGAGTAAACATTAAATAATCGTGTGACAGCAGAATGTCTAATCTGGCAAGCAGTTTCTTGTTACCTAACAACTGGTAAACTAAAAGTCTTTATGAGAGACATCAAGATCTAAAACTGGACAGGGCCTCCTGTTTCTATCACATGTTGTCCATTAGGACTCAGTACAACAGTATGTTCTGGCCCTCGGGGTATAAAGGCTTTAATTTTGGTTCTTCCACGCCCCCTTAAACACAACAGATAATTCACGGGCATTACAGTCTATCAGCAGAGAAAACACGACCAGTTATAAGAATTAACCCATTAGTGGGTTATGTCGTGGATTTGTTTTGCATTTCAACATAATAACATACAGTAGGATGAACAGGAGGCAACATCAAACTTCAATAGAACAATCTTTTATAAAATATTTTGTCTAAAATTTGTTTATAATAATATCCATAATAACTAATGCTCGTGGTACAAATAGCTTTCTCCTCTTTAATTTTCAAGTATGGTACATTGTTTCTATTTCCACACTTAAACAAGTAATAAATCACAGAGATATCCGTTTAAGAACCAGATGTCAGAGTGGTTGAATAAAATGGATTCGTTTACATTCAGAGAATGAGAAAGAAAAAACAGAGAGAAAAATCTATAAATTACACTAGATAAAGGATAAAGTCAAAAATACAGATTGATCGAACACCTGAACAAACAAATAGACACAAATATCAAGTCAAAGATAAGAAAAGATATAGCAGGACAAATAAACTGATAAACTATACATGAACTGAACATACGACTAGATCCCAAAAGTACTGTATTTATTCATCTATCTCAGCTGCCTCCAAAGAAAATGAGCTTTCCCCTAATTATAATATTATTGTAATCCAGCACTCTTGACAACGCCTTCCACTAACAGCAGGACAGCAACATTACATTCCAATAAAATCTTTTAAAGAGGAACGCCCCACGCATTATTGAACAGCAGTGCTGAAGTGTTTAAACCTACAGCTGAAGGTGGAGTTACACGCACCTTTAAAACAAATCTAAACGCATATTTATAAACAAATACAGACTCATTTTAGCAACTCTGTGTGACATGAATTAGAAGACGTAGAGTTTCTAAAACATTTTTGAAAAAGAATAGTAAACAAAATTCATCATTTTACTTGTCTTTTTAAAACTGTGTGAGTTTTATTTTGTCTGTTTATAATGTTTGTCTGCATGAAAGTCATAAAGGTTTGTAATTACAAGGGGGTGAGTAAATTATTTTATTTTGATCTGTTCCTTTAAGAAATAACCCAGTTGCCACATACATCGCATTCAGTTTAGATCGATAAACAAAGGATTACAGCTAATTAAATCTTCATTATGGTTCTGCTTCTGATGTATGCCCAAACCCAAGCCCTACTCAGACAAAAAACAAAACAATAAGGAAATATTGCAAAGCGTAAATGAATCACAGTTTCCACTGGAATCTGACACGGCTGTCCTTGCAAAGCATACCAATATCCACATATCCAGCAGTTAAAAGGAGAGAGAGCAGTGAAATTTAAATCATCTTTTTCCTTCGGAACGCAGATGAATCTTGCAGCCAAATGAATCTTGCAGACATTGCTCTCTGTTCATGCACCGTTCAGAAACAGACAGGGTCAATGCTTCAGCCCAGCTGCTCAAGTAGGAACTCTTTTAAGATTCAGATCACTCTTCGTGCCCAAACGCTCGGCTGCTTAAACCGCTTTTGAGAAGAAAAGTGTAAGCAAAGTTGATCAAATTTCAGAAAAGTCAAAGATGTGATAGAAAAGGACTTGTGCATCGGCCCGTGATCGAAGCTTTGTTCCGCGTCACATCACAGAATGTATGACGATTAAGTCCACTAATGGGCTTTGCAGGAATCATTAAATTTGTTTACTATATAAAAGGAGATAAGGTCCTATACCAAGAAAATAGGCTTACAGACATAATGATTGCATTCCCTTCCTCGTGGCTGGATTCCAGCAGAACTGGCAGGAGGAATATGGGCCATTCTAAATAAGGAACCTGGGATAATGTTTAAGGTACTGGATACTGTAAGCAGGCCATCCTCTCCTGGCATGACAACCATTTAAGTGTCAGACAGCATTTCATGCAGCCTGTGTTTTAATTTATATGACAAGCCATTGAGATATCATAAACCTTGCATTAAACAAGCGTAAATTTGCCACAATTAGCGAACGTGCTGAAGAGCATTCTTGGTTTTCCAAAGCTGTTTTTTAAACCAGAATGAATAAGCTACATTGCAATCAATTAATATTTCTATTCCTCTTATCTTTTAAATGACATACAGCGAGAAATGTGCGTGTTTTGTGTCTGTGTGCGTTTTCAGCTGCACACAACCCAACAGATGAATGCTAATATTTGCCGAGCAGTGATAAGATTTGGAAGTGAACCAAGGAAAGGCAGAGCTTTGCATTGAGGAATGTGTCTTTGTAACACAAACCTTCTAATCTCTCTCACGTCTGTTAAAAGTGTGACGCATAAAACGATCACACAGTCATGTGAGCACATGTACACACCGTTACTTACGTAATACATACACACAAACTTGTGCAATAATATAAACATGCACAAACACATTTACATGCACTGTACTTTACACTGTACACAACAATGGTATCATTCCTGCCTTCTATTAATATTATAAGTATTATGACCATGCAGTCATGCTATTTTAGTCACTGATTTAGGGGATGTATGTATGAATTGTGTGTACATGTACAGTAGTATGTGTGTTTTACTGCTGAAGGGGAATGGCCCTCATCCAAACCCCTTCTATACGCACATTCGGTTTCCACCCGAGCGATCCTTACCTTACAAACGCGAGCGATGCGTGACACAATGGTGTTGTCAAAGAAATCAAACTCCTTTCCCGCTTCACTGAAGAAGAAGTAAATCTTATCATCATCCCCCACTGCATTGCCTTTGGGCAAACTCTCTTGAATGTAGGCTGAACCCACAAAAGCCGGGTCTGAGGGAATAATAGAAACAAATGTCAATCCAAACCTTGGACCATACAGTTTATACGTGTTTGTTTACATGAGCTTATAATGTGCACTTTATGTCTATGCAACACTATACAAACATGTTTAAAACACTGGCATCACTTTTATATGACAACATTTGTCATATTAGTCGTAACTACTGATACTAAGATGGTTCAGTATTGATTTTGTACTCAATATGTCTTTCATCATGTAGTTAAGTATAATGTTTCATCTCTCTCCATTGGCTACCGGTGGCGGCCCGCATTAAATTTAAATCATTAATGCTGACATTTAAAACCATCACAAATTCTGCACCCTCATACTTTAACTCTCTTCTACATACCTACAACCCATCCAGATCCTTGCGCTCAACGAACGAACGTCGACTGGTGGTACCCTCACAGAAGGGCACTAAATCTCTCTCTCGCTCTTTCTCCTTCTCTGTCCCCTGCTTGTGGAATAATCTCCCTAACGCAATCCGGTCTGCCACATCCCTCACCTCCTTTAAAAAACTCACCTCTTCCACGAACACCTGACAGCATAAAAAAAAAACCTTCTTTTCCTTCCCTACAGGTATTTATCTAGCACTGCATAACATTGTAAACTTAGTAAAGCACTTCTCAGTACTATTGCTGCCGCTTCTGATGTATCGCTTCATTGTCTCCTAATATTTGTAAGTCGCTTTGGATAAAAGCGTCAGCTAAATGCCTAAATGTAAATGTAAGTAAGTGGTGTATACTGTGTAAACAGATACTACAGTAAATTGATTTGTTTTGTTTTCTATAGTCTTGCTTTACATGAAAAAATCTCCATTGTGCTAAAATGACTTCCGCGGGAGTAACGTCGCGGGAGTCAAATCCATAAAGAGAATAATTTAAAGAATGAATTTTGTTTGCTGATAGCACTGAAAGCCTGTGGATTTTACCTTGAAGCCAGTTCAGAGAGTTCTCCGTCTTTAATGCTGTGCCCTGGCCAAGGCTTTTGTAAATGATGGGCTCATTCCCTTGAAAATTACTGACCGTGCCAGTGTACAGCTCTCCATCTGTAAATCAATCAGCATTAAAACCAACAAGCACCGTCTCTAAACATATTGTAGGTTGTTGCTTTGTTTAGCACGTACCAGCCATGATGGCAGTAGACTTATATTCAGGGTTAAAAGGACACCTGCTTCGACCATCTTCAGTGACTATTTCGCCCGTTTCACTGCGCACCAGGGAAAAATCTGACGTGTTCTGGACAGGAAAAAGAAACAGAGATGTTCTTGTAAAGACAGCATGGATCGTCTCATCCGCTGACTGTTCTGACCGGTCGCCGGCTGTGTAGATCTAAACAAGAACCTTATGTGGCTAAGCAGAACTTCATGTTACTGAGATAACTGAGGGCGGATAGCAAGAATAAAGAAAAGTCAAAGCAAAGGGATGGTTCTGTGGACTATTGACTGTGTGTGGGCCAAGAACACTGATAGAGGAGGATTGGAGGAAGTTTGGAGGAAGAAAAGTTGGACAAACATAAACTTTTACACAGCCTGACCGTTTATGTCTTTATAGGGGCATAAAGGTAAAATGTGCATCTGCATAGCATTTCAGGGGACAGCTGTCTCTGGATCAGCGTTTTGAGCAGGTAAAGTACACTATCCTGATTTGCTTCCTGGAGAACAATCAAAAGTCTCTTTTTTATATCACAGGAGACCTAATTGAGTTCTCACTTGTTTCATAGTGTGTAGATGCTTCTTTTAATGTTACTTAGGAGAAATGAATAAGTTCATGGAAAGATTTATGAGAAATATTTTCTATTGACATTTTTAACTTAGATTTTTGCTTCTTCCCAAGTCTAAGAATAATTTCAAAGATTACTACTCCTAACCTCCAGATTAAACATGTAACATTTACTCTTGGCCTCATTTTCTATGAGAAAAATGATATTTAAAAGGACCCTAAAATTAAAATGATTTAATCATTTATTCACCCTCATGTCATTGAAAACCTGAGTTACTTTTTTCTGCAGAACACAAAAGATAATTTGAAGAATGTTGGTAACCAAACAACACTGACTTCTATTGACTTCCATTGAATGAACACAGAATCACTGAAATATTACCGAAAATGTCTTCTTTTGTGTTTCACAAGAATAAAAGTCATACAGTTTGCAATGACATGAAGGTGAATGAAAAAATGTATTTTGGTATCCCTTTCAGCAAATGTCTGCATCTGCTGAATTTATTGTAACTGCTGTCTATAAAGCAGTATCTCTCATGCACTATCCTATGGGTTTGCGAACACAAGCCTTGATTCACTGCAAAGCTTCAATCTTAATGGTCAGTGTTGAAGTGTTGACCCCTCAAGTGCACATACTGATGTAGGCACAGTCTCCAGAGTGAGGCGTCTAAGTAAAGTGCAGGGCAATAAGCATTTCTCATCCAAATGGCATTTACCCCGAGGGAGAGCGAAATAATGTATTTCATAGAGGAGATTTTGATTGACTGAGAAAATTACATGGATAATTAATTCCTCCCCTGCAGCCTGTTACATGCGGTACTTACGATGTATGCGCAGATGGGGCTGAAAGCATACGTTCCACACACGTACAGGTGAGTGCTGTTCACACGCAGTAAGATCTTGACATAATTGAAGCAGTCAGTCTGGATTGAGAAAAGGTAAAGAAAAGACACAAATAGTTCAAACTGCGTCATAGCAGAAACTACAAACATGCGTGATGCTTCTGTTTTATTAAGATACTGTAAAGGCACTATGTTGCGTGCACAACTGTTACTTGGCTGGACTTCAGAATTTGTTTTCACATCACTAATCCTGATCTAATTCATCTGTAACAGTCTGGGAGAGGTTTTTTGGCAGCCGAGTGTCATCTGTTTTAAGAAACAGCAATAGTTTTGGTGTCTTCATCAGGGTCTCAACATCTATCCAAACTTTCCCAGGACAAATCAATCTGGCAGCAAATTAGGCATGCGGATTATTAATCTAATAACAGCCCTAAATTTTGAGCTTTCAGAGAAAATTACAGTGTGTACGCGTCAAAGCGTTAATAAGTCTCGTAACTGAAAGCAGTGTACAATGTCTCCTTCACATTTACTGTAGCACATCTGTACTGCAAATGGCTAGTTTGGAGACTGTTCCTACTGTTTGAGTTTGTTTGGGATACAGTGGATCCAAAAAATTGAAAAATATTACCTTTGCTCAAAATGATAAAACAATAAAGTGGATTGACACTAAACCTTTTGGGTTTTACTTACTCACCTGTAAGTCTTTGCCTTTGAAACTGCATTCATCTCTTTTTCTCTGTGGTGTGCTCCAAGTTAACTGCAGAAAGTGAAAATTGTAAGCTTGTGTTACGAAAGCACAGACTACAGTGCATTTACAGTAACATGATGCATTAATGCTCAATGGGTACAGTAAGTCACCTTGGCTATATCTGAGACGTAACATTCCTGTAATGTGAAAATGACCTATGCAAAGTACTACTGAATATTATCAGTGAACTGTAAAAGTGCATTTATGATGCAAAAAGTTAATTTGTTACAAAGTATACTGTAAATGAGCAATAAATATGTGGAAAACGTGATGGCTGGATCCAACTTTAAAGAACTTTAATTGCAGAGATATGAGAGCTATCATATCTGACTTGCTGTCTGTTGATGGAAGGGTTTGAGCATGAGAGTTTCTGGATCTAAATATGGAAAGATAATGTTGGTGGATCATCTATCATAACCAGTGAGGTGCGGTTGTTTATATACACCCAGTGTAGGGATTAGAGGGTTATTTTAATGTGTTTCTCCTAAACTCTCATTTGGAGCTACAGTACATTTGCAGCGGGGTCCTGAGGCCAAAGCTTAAATGGAAAAAATCTTATTAAAACAGAAAGTTGAAGGGTTTTTAAAAAAAATTTATGATGTAAAATAAAAAAGAAATATTTTTGATTCTGCATTTCAAATATATCTAATAATCTGTGACCGTGTTAATGTGTTTGTACGTAAGATCACTTTTCACACTTCTCAAATCATGCTAAGAAAATATGTAAATTTAATTTTAACTTTTCACTCACATTGTTGCAAATGAGAAAAGCATAATCAACAGAGATCTCAGACATCTAGCTCACATAATGAAATGAAATACTCACATTGCGCTGCAGCTGCATTCTGCTGATGTTGGTGATATTGAGCGCAAAGAGAGTCTCTCGAGCGCCAACATACAGCATGTTATCCTCCTTACTGAGAAGCAAAGAGGTGTAATTGAAGACTCCACCGGGTGAAAATCTCTTGGCCGTCCTCTCGTTCGCATCTATGGGAAGAGGAGAGAGAATGTGAGGATAACTACTGCAAAGATGATGAATGTACAAAAGTCAGACATGTGACACATACTTTATACCATATGAGACAATAACATTACATCAAGGGATTAAGAACTAATAGCCGGGAGGGAAAAGCAAACAGAACCTGTTGCAACCACAAAGCGCACGGTGATGAATGAGTGTGTGTGGTCACATACAGATGCTCACAGACAGATGTTCATCTCTTAATCAAAGATACTGCACTGTGTCATTATCATGACACTTCCTGCCGGCTGTTTCTCTGTTTCCATGACAACCACCAGCAATAAGCAGCAGCATCTTTCCTACCAGTAGGAGGCGTTTACTTAGTCAATGGGCTCCTGTATGCTTTAATTCCCCAATGATCGATGAAACGTTTTGCATGGCATTTTTATGACTTCATACAGTGAAGCGGCTTTGGTGAATCAGTTAATAAAAAATTAATCGTGTCAGCAGTTTTCAGTGTTTCAAGCACTGGCAGATTCACATCAATTGAAGAAATAACAATTCAAGATACCAGCTTTTCTAGTTTTAAGACGCATATTGAATCAGTGCTTCAGGCTGTAAATGCAAAGTTCCTTACTGCTGAGTAGATGTTCTTCTAGTATAACGTTCAAAGATAGCTCAAGTCATCGTTTAAAACGACAAAGTAAACAACAAGCATAAAGTTCTCACAAACATATCAAACGCAAAAGCCTGCAAGGGACACAAACTGTGCCATTGATTTACTTTTAAAAGACTCTTTTGGTAGCTTTTACTTAAAGAACACGTAATCATTACCCTGATTATTCTCTCATGGTTGACTTTGAGTTGAGGTAAGACTCTAAAAGCGTCTGTTTCTCTGCTGCGGAGGGTCTGTACGCTCACATCCTGAGCCACACGGGAGACAATACGATAATAATAGAGCATGAGCCTTCAACCAGGAGGGCGTATTACAAGCCAATCCAGTCATCTAAACCACAGGAGGGGATCAACACGGCACATTAGTGCCAGGCTACCAGGGTCTGTCTCTGTGTCTTTCTCAAATTTCCCCTTTCTCTGATTACAGGACGAAACAGGGCACCACTCAACACTGGCACCATTCATTTCAGAGAGTTTAGAGAGAAATTTAATGGTTATTTAGTGAGACAAGAATAATGGCCAATAGCAAACAGGGCTTTGAAGGACTTTGCACAGATAGAAGCTGTTCTCCAAATTATTCCCCAGGGGGCCGGTTGCTGTGACTTTCTCCCTGTGTTTCACATAATGAGGCAAATGATTGTTCCCCATTAGGTTGTGTTTAGCTATTAAGTTTAAGTTTAAAACTGACAGTAAATACTAAATATAAAATACATATGACTGTGTCAATACAATACAAACATGTTTTAGAGGCGTATAAAGTTTTTTGAGTGCAAACAATAAAATAGTCATGCAAGTTACATAATTATTTACTATATTAGCATTATCCCAGCTATTATGAAAAACTCAATTGACAATAATGTACTGTGTAACATTACTTCAAAAATACACTCACAAGTTACAAATCACTTAATGAAAAAGAAATGTGACCCAGTTTGTGAAACCAGGCTAAAGTCTAAAAATCTAATTCTGAGATAAAGAGCCTCAAATTTAATTTCACCTATTAATTTTACTATGATTTCAATCTTTGACATGACATTACTCAGACAATATTAAAGATATCAATGTTAAATTGATGATCTTTACATTACATAGAATGACTTTATGTAGAAAACAGAAAAAACACAAAAAATAATTTTTGCTCGGTTTTTGGCTCAAATAGGTTTTCTAATATGAAAGCAATGTAGTCTGGGATTACTTTAAAAATAGTCATATATATATATATATATATATACATAATTCAACAAACTCAAGAGAAAAGCAATATTTTGCAAGAAATAACCAAGCCATTGCAAACAGAACTGATTACACAAGACTCTGAATACAGTTCCACAGAACAAAATATAAGAAATTTAAATGCATTTATAATAGTGCAGGACTGATATCTGATCCCATGCAAACCCAAGCAAACCCTAAATTTCTAATGTCCTAGTCATCATTTTAAAACAGTTCAATTCCCCCAAAGACAATACAGTCTCTACAGTCTCTCTGTCTCAATGACTCAGTGGTATTATTGTTTGAATTGACCGAGATCAGTTCCCCCAGGGCAATTCCATGACGACGACAGCTGCCATTCGCTTCCTCAAACTACACTGATGCATGCTGGGAAAAAGACTTATCCTTTTCCCACTCATGGGGAAAGAGGGTTAAGAGTGTCAACACAAGTGAGACAAAGGGGGAAAGTATATTGTCTGTGTATTGAAGCAGAACAACATATCACATCTTCAATGCCCTTGTCTTACCCTTGAATTGAATTCTTTTCATATATTCTTCTTTTCGAAACCAAAATAACATATAGGCAGCATGTGAGAAATATTAGCTTTTTTACATTTTACAGGTTCCTGATTATCCTTTAAAAAGGGCAGCTCTCATCACATCAACTCTATTCTTCTGTTATGGGATAATAAATCACACTTCATCCATGTTAGGTCCATTGTTTTGCTCAAAGCAATATGAGATTATTATTGCCATTATGCAATTACATGTCCTTCTTGGAGAAAGCCACTATTGAATGGATTGCCATATCCGTAGTGCTTTGCTTTCTAATCCATTTAGAGCGAAATTAATTATGCAGGCTTTTAGGGAACCCTTCCATGTTCGGATTTCAGAGCAGAATTCCCAACGGCTTCTCGAAGAGTGCATGCCCAAAGTTAATTAAAGACACAGAGCATCGCACCAAAAAGAGGAGCGTGTGTAGCAATCTGGCCGTCAGTATGAAAGATCAAAGCTGTGTGTTTTGTTTAGGCCTTGACAGACGGTTAATTTAAGTAGATGCTCTGATGATTCGTGCTTTCAGGGAAAAAGAGTTTTAAAGTTAAATGCCAGTTACTAACCATCACATTTAGACAGAAAAACAGATTTAGTCACATGGTACAGCTGGTTGTGTGGCAACAGTGTCAGTTACTAACTGAACATCTACTAAAATCATTTTTAAGTCAAGTCAAGCACTTTACTACTGCACAATCAAGGCATATTTTGTCAATATACACGTTCCCTGGGGATCGCACCACACTGCAATACTTGATGCCCAAGTCGACTGTGGCGTGGAAAAAAACTCATACCAGTTGTGTTTACGTTACCTCTCACCCTCCCAAGTGCCAAGTAAACAATTCATGTGGTGAGGAGAAAGAAATGATGTCATCTCCAGGTGTCAAGAGAATGACAAGCCCCCTGTTGCCTTAATGACATAGTGCCGTGTGCTCGGGCAGCTTTTGATGCCCCGTCTGTCTGTACAGCAAAGAATCTGGAAAAATGCTCTCTTCAATTATTTTGTTGTAAACAGTGCTTAAGAATTATGATGACGACTTATTCAGGAACACAGAGAACTGCCTTCCTTCTAAGAAGGCTATAAATTATGCATCCTGTGCTTTATGGTGATGGAAGAAAGGGACGGCCGTTCATGGGTCAAGGTGAGCAAAACAGCAACTGTTAAAGCCGTATTCACAACCATTGTTCAGGGAGGTTAATAAACCCTGTGTGTGAAACATTAACATTTGGAATGTTAAAGGAATAGTTTACCCTAACACTAAAATTGTCTTATCATTTATTCACCCTAATGTCATTCCAAATGACTTTCATTCTTCTGCAGAACACAAAGGAAGATATTGAAGGATGTTGGTAAGATCACCCAAAACTTTTTTTTATAAAAGTATAATGGTGCCTGTAAAAGCATCTTTCCTTCTTTCCCAGCAAGGTCTGTGCATAGTACAGCACATTCCCTCAAGGAATAATATTTGACAATAAAACACTCTTTTCAATTTCAAACAACACAAAATTACAATAAACTTTGTTCTCAAATGCTCCCTAACTTCCAGAGGAAGTGGTCAGCAAGTGCGCCTGGGAAACCGTAACCTCTTATACAGCGTGTTCTTAGTATAATTCCCCTTTAAGGAAAAACTACATTCCCAAGTGGGTGGGGGTTAGGAGAACTGCACAATCCCTTCTCACACTGCTCTGTTTTCATTAATGCCCCTTGTTGATGAGAAATGACTGTTGAGCTTCTTCAGCGGAGGAGAAAGGAATGACGCAAGACTCGGTTTGCACGTCGAAAACGTTCTGTACTCTTCACCTGCCTGCCGGGACAGGGTCTCCCTGTTCCAAAGTTAGAAACTTTGCATAAAATATTGAAACAGATGATATAATAAGAGAGCAAGTCGCAGCAAGCATTAGGCAGAAAACATTAAGACATCAAGAAAAAGGGGGTTGATTCAAAGAGACGTTCCGTAGAGGTAGTGTTTGTTTGTTTTGTGAGCTGGCGCAGGGCTTTCTTGTTAGCATGAGAGGTACAGAAGTGGCAGCTTGCAACAGCACCATGGTGACCGCTGGAATTCTGGGTAGGCCAAACAAGAGCTCAGTGAGGAGTAAAAGGGAGGAGACAGACCACTTGTGTAAAAATGATCAGGTGAAATTATAAGAATGGCAGTCCCGCCTCACAGTTAAAAGAGCCAATCATGTTTTTGATCAAATTTGTTTACATGTAACTTCAGCTAATACAGAATGTATTATACAGATTTATTGCTTGTTTGTTGGATGTTACGTAAACACAATCTTGTACAAAGAAAGCTGTTCTTGCATGCATATTACCTAATACAGCTGCCCTTACCAAGATGGCCTCCAAACAAACTCATTTGCCTTAAGGGACCGTTGGCAGAGCCCATATCAACACTCCCATTTTAACAAGAGCAAGCTCAAAATTAAATGTGCATGATGTTCTGTAGTTAAAGAGTCAATCAAAAATATGTGTTTAATGAATCTACAACAGTCCGCACGGCAGAAAGGTTTTAAAAGCAAAGCAAAGAAAGGTGCAATTATGGTTTTCATGAGTAGCGTGGTAACATTTACTGGTGAAAAGATGCCAATTAAACTTCCCAATAAAACAACGTTTGCACTTGCACAAACTTGCAACATGCAAGCTTACTATCTGTATGTAACAATTATACACAAAACTAGACAGGATGGTCCTGTTTCAGCGTGGCTGTTGGAACTCCATGGCAACAGATGCCAACAAACAAGTAAATAGTGTAAATGCAGGATGCAGGTCCAACAATTGAGGAGACATGCGCACACAAACACATGGTGGAAGTGGGTGTTTTTGCCTGACAGGTCTGACAGGTTTGATTTATTGGTAAAACTCTGCAGCATTTCACGATGTGGCTCTAATATACTTCAGCTTTGCCAAGATCAATTCAATCACGAGGGAAAGGCAATAAAAATGAGTGGGTTCTATTTTGAAGCTCATGACTATATTAGTGCTGTGACAGCAGTCTGTGATATTTCTTTCGGTTGTAACTGAGACTTGTGTACTTGTGACTAGTTAGAGATCGACTGGTTGGTGGGTTGTCAGAATGACTCGTCCTGCAATGTAAAAAATAAAAGTCGACTTAAGATTCAACTTGCCTTAAGTAAGTAACTTGCTGGTTTTGTGTGGATGGAGAGTGAAGTAAATGCTGTGTTATGGTGAAGAATCAAAGATGGAGGTAGGGAATCTGTTACAAAGGTAATTCTTTACTTTTTACAGCATTAGTGATTTAAAGAAGACAAAACATCTCAAAGAGGGTTTAAATGTGTCGTCAGTCATAGCATACTAAAGCACAACACCCTTTCAGCGTGCTAAAACCAACTTTAAGAAAAATATTCAAGTTAAAACTAGACATCCTGACACACTTCTACACTTAAAAACACACCATAAAACAGTGTCAAACAGCTTTAATTTGTGCCTTTGATTACAGGGTAAAAACAGCACTGCTACTGTAAGTAAACAAAGGACATTCTTTCCTTTCACGTTACATTGTGCGACAGGAGAAGACACATGATGCATGTGGCTGAATATTCTGAATGGATCATTCCCTGTAATAATGTAGCGTTTTCCACATGCATTAGGTTTTGGAAGCCGTCCATCATGTACCGCAGATCTCTGCCGCTGCAGGCCCTGTTGATTGTTAAGCATGTCTAATCACCTCCAGCCAAATCCTTTAAGGAATTAACCACAGCCTTGATGGCCATAACATGTGCACGCTATATATCACACTGCACGCGGTGTGCACGCATTTGACAAAGCTGCCATTTTAATTTTAGACTGTGCCAATAAATCAGGCATACAGTAGCATTGGTCAAAGATAAAATACAAGGTGTGGATTTGATGTTTGTAACCTTCATTCGTATAAATAGCAGCTGTGAAAAAGGAGCTTTGAACAACCAAAAGTAACCTCCTGTGGAAGCATTTTAAAGGGGTTAAACTGGCTGGATAAGCACAGAGCTGTAGTGTAAACCGCTTATAGGTGTCGTTTTAAATAGCTTTCTAATGCGCTTGCAGCAGTGCACCATAGTGTGTACTACAGAGAGGAACAAAAGAGGAGAGGCCGTGCAGATGTAGACTTTCTTCCCTCGACTCCTGATCCTTCCCGATAGACAAATAATGAGAACCAGACCGGTGTACAAAACATAAGACACACACACACAAATCCCATTCATTATTCATGCCAGATTAACTTCTTTATTAGCGTGGAGGGAAGGTGGAAACCAGAAAAGGGAGGAGCATTCAGGAGAGGGTTTGTGCCAATAGGATGGCTTCCTTATTCACCAGCAAGCTAAAGACTACTCTGATTTAATAATCGCATGGACGCACATATTTCTGTGTAAAACACGTGGGAATAGGTACATACTTACTTTTATTAAAAAAAAAAAAAATTAAGTATGTACCTATTCCCACATGTTTTACACAGAAATATGTGCGTCCATGAGAATAAAGACTCCAATTTGTCTTTATTGTGTCACAATATACAGGTTCTGACAATAACTGTGATATTATTAGCAATGATTATCAAAATCATGTTAATACTCCACATATGATAACATCATCAATAATTTAGCATCAGAATCAGACACTCCTTTAACATTTTGCCTTAAGAGCTACAATGGCTACAGACACCTGCTACACTTACAATTTTGAGTGCGTTTCATTGGTAAAAAAATACACAATAAACAAAATTCAAAATAAATCTGAGTGACTGTTTTTAAAAAACATTAACAAACAAGACATATTACAATAATATAGTTATGGCAAATCCTTCAGTTATGATAAACATGTAGTGAAAATTCGATGACAGCTTTAGTTATAATGTAAAATGAGACAAATATATAAGATTCTGTTGTTGAGAACTTCTCCCGCACACATAAGTAAACACTTACACGCAATTACTAGTGAATGAGACGAGCGGTTTCCTGAACTTACTGAATTACTGCTGCAAGACGTGAGCAGTTAAATGGCAGTAATTTACTAAAAGCCAGATACATAGTTACAGAGGTTTGTCACGTTTTGGTTCAGGTTTACCAGCATGACATTTGGCATTCATGACAGAGACTCAGACACACCGGAACACAGTCAGACAGAAAGAAAAAGCAAAATTTTTCGGTGACTTGTGATACACAATGCAGTACAATCCTGAGGATCACACAAGAACAAAAAGGAACAAGGAACAAAGCACTACACCACTGATTGGAAAAAAGTGAGACGAGAAGAGATTTTTAATATGTGTAGTTGTGAAATGCTATTTTGAGGTTATATAGGACCCTTTTTGTGCAGGCTGACAGGTGAGCGAGACCACCTTCATGCAGGTTGGACCCCTAAGAAGAGACTGTAGGCGTGTTCAGACAGGTATGATTTAACCCCCATCATTTCTTGAAATGTGGAAAGGATTCGCAGGTGGGTGTAAATCTGCTGACATGAATCTAAAGTCTTTCATGAAAAACTATAGGGCAAACATAGCAAACCCACAATTACTCGCCTATTCTCCGTCTCTGCAGAAGGATTTGCAGACAAACACATCATGTCACACATCATCTACGCTTCTGACCACGTAACATTGTATTTAATAAAGGAGCACATACCTGTATATTTCACACAAAGAGAGACGACCGTGTAAACGCCGCATGTCGCTGCTTGAACAAAGCAATGTTTTGGTCTCAATCACAAAAGGCTTATTTGTCTTGGTGATGAAAACTACCATAGTAACTTACCAGCGCCACAGTTTGCGATGTTTACAGACACATTAGTTTATATTGTCCGTCTAAGGATTCACCCCAGCCTGCAAAAACTTGAATGGACCCACCCTAAAGTGTCGGCCATTGATGGGACAGGAACTGGTCTGTCTAGCATGACAGATGTTATGTTAAGAGTTGCAACAAGTGGATTATTATGAATAAGAAGGGAAGTATTACGTAGTCGAAGAGACTATTCACTCATCTTCTTACCAAAAAAGCCTAAAATAGCTGCTTTGTTGCCCGACATGGAGGTGCACATGTATGTATTAACATCACAGTAAACACAGTTCTGACGGGAAGCAATCAGCCACTCATATCTGTATTCTGTTTATCAACACTTTAGCAACTGTTACTGTCTGTGGGATATGACAGGGTCTCCAGCAACCTGTTACGCTGACTGTGAAAGGTCGGCTCCATGCCGGCCTTATTTATCACACACATGGGTCAGACACACGGCTGCCCACCGCCCATCAGTTTTGTGTTACTATAACAGAGGCTGGAATGTGTGGAGCAGAACAGCTGATGCTGAGACAAATCAGGTTCATATGTTCGTCTAAATCAACTCGTCTAATACAACACTACATGTATTAAAATACACTAAAATAGCTTTATGCCATATTTAACTTTAATCACCGTTATACTTTTTAATACAGACACTTTTTTATGCAAATGAAAGAAAGGCTTACTACATATTGCAGCTTGTTTACAAAACAATTTGCCCTCTGCAAAACAGGAACCAAATGGATTTTTATTCTAATAAATGTATTTTTTTGATTATGGTACAAGTAACTTGTAAATAGGAAAGTAACTGCAAAAGTAAATGCGAAAAGTGTTTTTCTTGAGCAAGCTGACATGTGTTTTTGCATATCAGGGTGTGAGCCGAATCTATCCACTTACTGTATGAGAAACTGAGGCGTGGGGTGACATCATCGTCCGTGGCTTGACCCCATCCAACCATCAGAAGAACGAGGAGGAACAGGGAGTGTGCTGGGAGAAAGAAACGAGTCATGCTCAGTGTCCACATTTTCTTAGTACGTTCTCTCTCAGAATCTTCTGGCACTCATGAAGATCTTTTCCTTCCTTGTTTATTTTTCTTCAGCTCCTCTGGCAGGGATCTTGAGCTCCCCTGAACACGAGAGGTATGCGTTGATGTGACAACCAGTGATCTTTCCCTGAGCGGGGCCTCACGACGGTGGACTTCCACCAAAAATCAGGTCCTCAAGGACAGTGGAACAGCTCAAGTCAGTCTCCATGTGCTTGTGTAGAGAATCACGCAGGCTTGTCACCAATCTGTATTGAAGAAGACAAGAATATGCATATTAAGATCTTTTTCAGCTGATGAATGATAAAACATTGACAGCCAATCAAAATCTTTTTGAATTTAAGGGGCTCACACATTAATATTAATTATGATCTGCAGCATAAAAGCTTAGAAATAAAAGAACATTATCATCTGTTGGTGAGGAAGCTTATAAGGTTATTGTTAAGATTATTTTTATACTTATTATTCTTGCAACCTCCCGCAGCTGGTGCACACAAGCGTGGCCTGAACGTAGAAATAATTGAGCCTGTGCACATAGAGTTTCTTGTTACCAGCATTTATCAGTTTCTAAATGAAGCAAACATCCACTTTATGTAAAAAAAAGTCATACCCTCCGACTCATTAGGTAACACCTAACAGCATTAGGAAACATGGGACCTGTATGCTAAACTCTCCGTGTGGGGTAATATCACTGAAAACTATCAGCTATCAAGTTTTAGTTTGCGCTAAGAATCTCTGCATGAGCAAAAATTTGTAGCCTTAAGGGACACAGACTTACAAAATATTTACTCACTGCTCAGCAGGGCGCTACGTCCGTAGATGTAATCCTAATGCTAATCATTAAAATCAGGGTGTGTGTGTGTGTGTGTGCAGTGTGTTTATGAGCTGTGGATATGTGTAAGGATAATAATCAGGATGAAATAAATATGAATTTCCTAGAAGCGCTAATTTAGAAAGAGTCTCATTCTTAGTTTACAAAGACAGTCACCACGTAATCACCTGAACTGGCTACAGCATCATTCATGTATTCCATTACATAAACTGTTCTGAGAACAGCTGTTCCAGGTAACGTCACAGAGTTTTTCATTTCCGACCTCCTGCTAAGATGACCTCATTCTTTCCATTTAGATAAGCAACATAAAGACATATAATACACGGACGGCAAGGCAAATGAAATGGATTGGAAGTAATATGAATAGCTTTGCACTTGATATGTGATCTACAGCTACAGCTCAGAACCCAACCCTGTCATCATACCAATATATCACTGCAATAACACTTAAGTGGTTTCCATTACTCCGGCTGTACAGACCAGCCTTTTAAGAACAACCGCAAAGCTAATCCAATTGCCCCGTTTAGATTTAAGATTTAATATCAATGATAAACGCATGTACTTTATTTGAATGAACTGTCAATGGTAAAGAGCTAACAAATGGGGTGTGGTGTGAGATTGGTTTTGGAGGAAAAAGAAAGCAGTTTCACAAGTATGTTCATTTGTAAACAGAAATTAATTTAGCTGGGTGTAACCGCCAACTTTAACGTTATCCACAAACCATTACTATAATATTACATAACTTTCTTAAACTTTAACAGCATAGCATCTATATCTTAGAAGTCTCAAACACATACTGTAATAATTCAATGCACAAAACACATCTCTTCCTAGGCTTCAAAGTTGCTTTAGAATTAAACCAACACTGTAATTTGGCACCAAGCTTTAAACTAATTTACTGTACAACTGCCAAAACAGCAAGAATGCTTTGCTCTAATATAGACAACATGAGAGAGTAAAGCAGTCCAGACGACAGTCGTTTCTGAATAAAGAAAAGATGGAGACAAGGCTACTTCTCCATCTGGGAGACGACAGATCTGGTACACTCCCGTGAGGAAACATTCACACACTGAATCAGTATCTGTTGCTTGTTTAAACAGCATTTGAGAATTAACATGGAAAAAAGTTTTAATATATATATATATATATATATATATATGAATATATCAAACCAGCCTGTGTTGATTTTCTCTTTTTTTAGTTCCACAAATGATCTTCTAAAGAATTACTAAATTGTTAATGATCATTATGGACATTCGTTCTAAAGAACATCATTAAAGATAACATAACATTAAGTAATGACAGATTTGTGTGATTAAAGCTGAACTTTACGTGTCAGATGATGTGATACCTAAGAACAACATATGGCACATATGGTATGAAACAAAGTATAATTCACTGTAAATGTATGACAAGGACACAACAACACAGAAAATATGGATACGTATTTTTATGTATAAAAATAGGTCAACAACCACCCCAAAAAACTGTACTAATTACTGTATATTTCTATGCTTCTGATACTTCTTCAGTCCTGATATCTCAGTCTCCAGACAACAGTTATGTTTACAAGGTCAAACCTCCCTCATCACTGTCCATATGCTGGGGTTGGAATGTGTCCTGCACTGGTCAAGGCTGTGAGTTCAGCCAGATTGGTGTTGGCGGATCGATTACCGAGCACCATTAGCTTCCTGGTGTTGGGTATGCTGGAGTGACGTCCCAGCTGACCAATGACAACATGATCCCATTAATTTCAAGTTTTGACAGGACAGGATGAGCCACATGAGGAGCTGCAGAACAGATCATACACACACACACACATTTCTCTACACACATTTCATACAGACATCAGCAATTAATCATCTGAACACAAGTTCATCATATGTGATAAATGACCAAACACTCATTACAATCCCTAAATCCTAACAGTAATGACCCCAGTGAACAAGCAAGATGTTTAAATATAAATCATTTTGCTAGAATACGGACTGAACATTTGTTAGTAACTTAACTTGGCCTCTATTTTTGTTAAATGTATTTTCTAATTTGGACTGAATGGGTTTATTTGTTTTTAGGGATTTTAGGGATTCTGTATACAGAGACATATATACAAATGGTCATGATCGAAAATGTTTTGCCGTATGAAAACAAACATCATTCAGTAATTTGCAGTGAGTTCCTTTTGGGCCTCAAACAAAGTCACTGCATATTTTTCATCTACTATTTTTTTATTCTGACGAATTTCTAGAGATAATTTATGTAATGCACAAACTGTGGATGCACTGTAAATATTTCTATTCTGCCAATGTCAAAAGAAAACTTGTATTATCCCAGTACAGAATGTGACTATGGCACCAGATGTCACAAAGTATCTGTTTATGTCTCTAATAAAAACAGCAGCCTTGATTATCAGGTTTGTCAAATGGAATAAGATAATCTGAAAACCAGCTAGACCAGCAAACCAAGTCTATGTCTATGTAAATAAGTTCAACTTCCATGACATACGATCTTCTTAAAGCTTCTTTGTGGAACACCTGTGAATTAAAGGATAGGATGTTGTGTGTGGAGTGTTAAAGCAGATGTATGACTTGAAGTGTCATGACTTAAGGGGACTTTAAAGAATAAACAGTAAATGTGTGACAGAACTATGATTCATTACTCAAAGTGCCTCTATTGAAACAATTCATTGCACAAGTTTTTCAAACTTGGAGATCAGATAGAAAGCCATGAATCACATTCCCATCAATACCAGTATGTGACTCAGCAGCACAGGAACTGCAACACCTGACCTGCACATAAAGTGAAGCTGCACGTATGTTGTGTCATCAAAGTTGAACATCAATCTTTTTATGCTCAATGGAAAGAGTAAAGTATGAAGAAGAGTACAGATTGTGAAGTTTTCTTCTGTCCTCCCCTCTGTTGTTGTGAACCCCAGACCCAGCTTGGAAGAATTAATGGTCCACTCCTCCCGGGATGATCTGACCAGCCCTAATTACATCCATATGCTCTGTCAAAGATCTTTAATAGCCTAATTAAAATCTTATTAAATAGCCAAAGCAAAATGGAAAAACGTCAAGCTCAGTTCAGCTTTAAAATTGTTTCAGAAATGGAGCTTCAACAAATTATGAGGCTAATTTTGGAAAGAATTGCGTGATGAAAAGCAGTACATTTTGGCTTAATTAAATAGGTGACATAAGTAAATAAATGTAGATAAATGTAGTAAAATGACACAGGAATATCATTATTGCTATCTCTCTCAACCAAAGTGCATCTAACAGGGACACAAATATTGTGAGCAGATTTTTGGTCATTTTGGTCTCTCTGCATAAGAATTTCCATAACAGATGTGGGGTCTGTGAAAAGACCTGCTAATGCCATCATCTCTTTGTCAGGCAAAACTATATTAAAATTAAAAGCTGAATCTGGTATTTCATATGAATTGCATATTCATCCTCTGGGTAAAGTAGCATGATGCCTGATTCCAGATCAGCCTGTGATCAGAGTAATTAAGTTATCTAAGTGCAATTACACTTGCAATACTGCAGACGTCACAGTACTTACTCATCTTCTGATGACCCAGTCGCTGGTTTCAGTTTCACTTGGAGAGAAACTAAACTAAGCCGTCTTAAAAACAAATGAAAGTACTGATGCATTTCCAAAAAAAAATCAATTCTCGGGTTTTATTACACAGAAACTCAATTCTCAGAAAAGGATATATAAAACAGCTCCCAGATGGAGAAGCCAGAATTACAATGAACACAGGTGGAGTTTTGCCATTTGAATGAGTGCATGTGTTTAATGTTATAGACTTTCCTCTTTAAGTCTAACATTACACAGGATGATCATATAAAGCTTCTTACTTAAGCTGATACCAATGACCTTATTTTAAGAATATTGAGGAAGTTGGCATTGAATGTCTTTCTTTTAAATAGACTTCTCTGACAAAGTCTTTCAAAATCTTTGTCAGAATATAAGTCTATAATTCATATTAGCTCATTCAGAGAACATTTAATAAAAAGTGGAGTCCGAAGGTTAAAGATTACACATTTATAGGCCACTAATAAAATAAGTTTGTGACACTTATCATGTTAAAAGGTCAGGACTGTAATCATTCCCAGAATGATGAATCATCAGGTTTTGCACCTTGTAGAGTCCATGTCAGCTGAGCACATGACATCATTAAAGCGAAACGAAGCATAAAAATATTTTTAGAATTTAGAAAACTTTTTTCTTTCAAATTATACTCAAATATCTTGTAATGTAATGTAACTTGTAATGAAGAAAGAATGTGTATTTACTTACAAAAAAGCAAAATAAAAGCATTTTAACATAGTGAATAATAATCTTAAGGTTTTTTTTATTTACACCTGGCCACACTTTTGTTACACCCCAGTGTATATAAAAAAATCCCAAAAGGTCCAAAGGGGTCAATAGTTAAGGGGACGGTTGTTAGTTGACCATTCTTTGCAAGTACTGCTGTAAGTGGATCGTCCTGTGGGGAAATATTCTGGAAGTGGGCTTAATCCTTAAGGGACTCTGTTTCTCACAGTCCTGTTGACCAAAGGGAGTATCCATGCCTCATCTGTCCCGAGCACAGAGATGTGATGCATACAGTGTCAACCTCAAATACAAAAGGTTTCCTTGGAAAGTAATAGGGACATGCTTAAGTCAAAACCCTGGGTCATGTGTTTCTTTTGATGTTTGAGTAGATGTAATCTAATCTACTGAACTACAAAGCTACAGTCTCAATACATATAAGGTCTCCAGTGGGAACCGATCACTCAATAGAAAAACTAGGGATCAAAACACGTTTCCTTTACAGTACTAGTGACATCATGTTGTTTTAGTTCAAATCTCATTATGTATATTTTATGAACATTATGTATATTTTCTCTCCTTCAGCAGCTGGCATAAGTGTTACTCTGAAATTACTCAAGTAAATAATGCATGCCGACATTTGCTTTGATATCTACAGCGTGCAGGATTTAATCACATTGTTTGGAACTGCATGATTTTACAACTTTTAACTGGACAATTAAAGGTCCACAGTGATTTTGGTGCTAACACCAGCTGGGCCCTTTTTCTCTCCATTATTATATTGCAGAGATCTAAACAGTATCTAAGTGTCTCTTTTATTGCTCTAAATCACAGCAAACAGCTGTTTCAGAAGTCAACACCTGTCTCTGCAGAGAATCTCAGCTCAAACGCAACGCATCTGAACAATTACCCTGTCAGTATTAGAAAAGCCTCGCAGACGCAGAAGAGAAACACTCCGAGGGCTCGTGTCTGAAGCTCAGACCTTGTGAACCTTGAACCTTGTGGTCCAATAATAATGATCCATCAAGAGAGTTCATTTTCTTTTAGCCTAACATCAACAGAGGCAAAAGTGCATTCGGCAATTACAGAGAAATTCACTAATGAAGCTCTGACAGCCTGTGCTATTTGGTATATAACATACTGTACAGATATGACTTATGGGTTTCATACTATAGCCATCAGGGGACTGAAGAAAGTAACTACTTTAGATCCTTCAGGAGCCATCGTATAATTACATACAAACCAGTCTGGAAAAATGCCAGTACCCTACAGCCTTATGACTGTACTGGTCTTACATTTACAGACTTTATTTACTGCTCTGTGTCTGTGATAAATGTCAAATAACACTAAAACTAATAATAATTTAGGACAAATGAGACACATCATAAGCGTGGCAGCAGGCAAACTTATAAATACACACAGGCTCTTATAGGTCATATAAAACCCAATGACTTTGTATTGTTTGGCTTTCAACGGCTCAAATTCAAAGGAGAATTATTACATTTCTGTTCCTATCACCAAAAAAGAATGGCCAAAATATTGTTTTCAGTGTTTCCTAAACACTGTGCTTTCATACAATCCTTGGACATAATTAAAGAATATTTTAACAGTATATAAAAGCCTAATCAGAAACAGACATTTAAAGGTGCAGGCTAGGTGATATCCACATATTTACACTGGCGGCCAGCTGTTTTAAAAGTTAAGCATGGATCCAAACACACTGACGTTTGCGTGACACAGGTGTAGAGAGCTGGAAAAGTAGTCTGCTTTTAAAACTAGGTCACAGTCTGCATTACCACTTTGCTTCCATTGCTAAATGTTTCCAATTGTTTGGCATTATCTCACCATCTAATTTGATGCATTATTCAGAGGTGGTAATATTGGCCTGACAGTCTGGATGCTGATAAGGGCACTACACACTGCACACTTCTGTGCTACTGTACCTCTGCTTCCTGTTATGACTGAGCTGTTGGCAGTGCTTTAATAGAAACTGATAAATAATAGAAATAGAAAGAAATGTTCTTTCTTAGTAGCGCCACTGAGATTTTACTTATAATTCTACCACTTACATATAAAAACAGCAAATCAAAAAATATATGGAATTAGATATCTTCCTTTTTTGACTAACTGTTAGTCAGACTGTTGTCTAATATCATATTCTTATTATGTTCATGGGCTATAATACAAAGTCTTGGTCAGAACCAGCTTGTGATTTCATCGATAGAACTCACTCCCAGCATAAAATATTAGAAATATCCTTCAACATTCAATTTATTTGAAATATATTTCTTCCTTTATCTCACACTGCTTTTAAGTAATCAGATCAAGATCTGTATCTAAAAAGCTATAAACAAAGCATGATGGTGGTTGTTTTATTGCATGTTTTTGGCCATAGATGCGCAGTGTGTAGAAAATAACTGCATTCCTCGACCTTAACATGCATAAGACAGATGTTTAAGGTGCTGGTAAGCGTGCAACACCCATCAATCACATCAAAGAGCCAATAACATGTTGTGTGTCTGACAGGGCCTTGGCCCTTCCTAATGGCCATCAATATCTCTCCCATCAGTCAAACTGTCTTTAACAGATAGATAGGTTCCTAGCACTGCCTCCTAAGCCCTTCAAACAGATGGACTGAAGTTCATAGCCACTAGTAAAAACTATTAGTAAACACTATTACTTATCTTCACTCTTTAACCACTAATAGCATTACTTCAGCATTAGTCTCCAGCTGTTACTGCACAAACCACAAAGCTCTAGAAAAGGCATTGCAACATGCTGTATTCAATATTAAATATTTTAAACAAAGTCTTGCTAATCCTACAATCATAATGCATGCAGCTATAATTACATCATATGAAGACTATAAGGATATTATCTGCATGTGTAATTTCTCACACTGCAGGGAATCTATAGACATTTAAAGGGATTAAAAATTATCTTTATGGACACATTACGTGTCAATTATCCTGTTAAGCTCAATGTGTAAAGGAACGCAACAAGTGATTTATTTATATCTTACTATTAGCAAAGCCGGAACATGATACCCTCTGCATAATCAATACAACATACTGCACAAAAAGCATGGTATGATTTCATCAATATGACATCAATATGAGAGAAACACAGACAATAATGCACAAAGAGACATGCTGTCGGGATTCAGAGCTAATTGGTGCACAGATGTACAAAGATCTTAGGTTTATCAAAAGACCTTGATTTTTTGTATTCTTATGCATAGAAAGCTGCATAGAAAATTATAATTTTTTAATCCACACTGGCTAGTCGATAATTATTTTCTGGCAGGAGAAACTGCACTTAACATAGAGTCCTGACCTTTATCTGTCAAGGTGATGGCCTGCACCTTCTCTTTCCCGAGCATCCAGCACACTATCATCTCCATTTTCTCATTCTGGTAAATCTGATAGCTGACAGTCAATCTAAAAAGCACTTTGACAGCTTTTCACATACAACCAGATAAACACAATCGGTACTTTTGTCTAGTTACTAAAAATATCCAAAAAAGGCCACATATTTCTTTAATGTCTATATTGGTCATTTAGTGATAATGTTTTTTCCAAAGTGCTTTTTACAACAACATGTTTAAATATAAATATATAATAATATTAGGTATTTATTTAATAAAATGTAGTCCAAAAAGGCAAAAAACTATTTGCCAGTGAGGTAAAAGAGAACTTTTCTTCATCATTAAATTGATCGAAAATACAGTTTTTGCAGCGTTTTTACTGTTAAGCAAAGAACCGGATGGCCATTAACTACTTCTTTCCATTTGAAAGCAACCCAGAAGCAAGCAAACATTTAAATGCATGACATTGAACCAATCACATATTCCCTGAAAGCAGTTGAGTCAGGGAGACTGCGGCAGTCGGCTCTATGGCTGTGAATCTGCAGTCAGTCTGCCTTCTGCTTCAGAAGAGCTCTTGTGGCAAGTCGATGAGATGAAACACTCTCTACGCTTTTAGACAGCAAACTTCAAATACCCATTACAGTGAAAAAGATTAAATCTTCTTTTCATCAAACCCATGCATGTAAATCTATCAGAAGCAGTGATTGAATCAGCAATTTAAATCCAAACAGCATCTTCTGATTCACTGATGGTGGGAATCTACTCATGCAGCGCTCGTGCTGTTTAAAAAGAAACCCGAGGGTCATCTGGGGCTGTTCCGCTGCCGTAACTAAACCACTCAGCTTCCTGCATGCAAACACCGACTGGTGGGTGATCTCATTGCGGACGGCTCAATAAAGAGCCGCTCACTATAGGGCCAAAGAGCGCAATGTCACCCCGGCTGTGGCATCTCAATCATCTCTGTGATCCAAACAATCCCTTGCAACCTAGATATTTCAAGTAAATTCCTCTCCACGCACGCCTGAATCCTAGACGACGGCTGTGACCCTGGAGGACAGGCTGACCCATAATTAATAGGGCCAACATGGGTCATGTCAATCAATGTGGCAGCTCACAAACATAATCATTTGCTACTGAAAAATCTATGGTTCTCGTTTTTCTGTGTGAGGTGTATTTTTAGTTAATGGATAACAGGTTTTTATAAAAATATTAGGGTCACTTAATCATTATTTAGATTACTCATCAAAACTATGGATTAACACGAATGTAGCTATGGGAATGTTGTTGTACTTTACACTCTTACAGAGGAAGTCTGTGGCGTATTGTATGTCAATCTACAATAAAGGCTGATCTCTAATCAGTGGGTACAGGCAGGTGTTTACTAAGACACTACATCTCAAGTTGAGACACGACGAAACTAAAGTTAATTCAAGCCAGTATAGAAAACACAAACACACCATTGCTTTAAAAAGTTGTTTCAAGAAAACTTGTTTCAAGTTAATGGGAGGGTTTCATGTGGAGTATTGTGATCTAAACATTAATTTCTAAAGTATTGGTATTCTCAGAAAGGAAGTTTTGCAGAACATGGTGTAGTTTCACTTGGAGGTGTGACTGGGTTTGTAATCCTATAGTAATCGCACCACCCAGCTCAGGTTATGCAGGTCAGAGCTGATGGTACAGAAGATGAAAACTAAATTGTGGGTTTCTGCCAACTTAAACAAGAATCACACGGCTGATCATTTGTAAGATCCAGAGCAGATTGTCTAACACCTCGGATGCAGTCGTGATGCCAAGAACGATAAAAACAAACTTCGATGAGTTGTTGATATTGCATTGAAGGCTGGTCGTGGCATGTTCTTATCAGTCAAATCTGGAGATTATTCTGAGACCAGACTAATTTAGATCCATTATCTAAAATAAACATGATATAAAACATCCCTTCCTTCACTCTAAAATATAGTGGGCCGTTTTGAACCATAGATGGTTCAAAAAGCGACCTTTGGGTTAAATCGACCTATAAAATGTTCATATTTCACCCAACCAAAGCTTGAAACAATCTAGCATTTTGGGCTAAAACAATCCAGCTTAGGTTAATTTATCATTTATAATAATTTATAATGGCTGTGTTTGGCCCTTTTTGACCCAACCATGGGTACAAAATAACCCAGCATTTTTAGAGTGTTTCCTTTCCCCAAAATATGCTAAATCAGAAAGAAAATTAACATCTTGGACAGGACCAAGATACATTTTGAGATGTCGCTTTGATCCATCCCATAACAGCATAAATCTGTCTGAAGTAGCGCTTTTAGCAGTTAATGATGCAGGAAAAAAAACAAACACAGAAATTGCCATTAAAAATGAATTTGGAAAACACCATTAACCAATGGCAATATTATCTACAAAAAATGAAAGAAAAAACAAAACCAAAAAAATCTGATTTACAGCTAAAGGATCTTAAGTAAAGCTAGATATACTATAAAACATGAAATGAAACTAACCAACAATTTCATACTTCCAATTGATTATTGTACTCAAAAACAAACCAAGCCTGCTCATACAGTAAGACTTTAAGTATTTCTCTTGTGTTGCTCAGTAAAGCAGAAATGATTCTGAACGCTGTGACTGTTACTACATAGAATGAATGATGCTGTTAGTCGACATCTAAAACACAAGAGCAAGACCTCAGTTTTTATAACCGTGCCATCTTTGGCCCACTTTAATAAATCATTCAGCATACAGTAACTCAACTCTTTCACTTTCCCTCATGCACAAGGCTGTTGGACTGTACTGCATTTCTCACACAGGAAGCTTTCAGCCTGCTGTTGGCATAAGATGCATTGTTCCAGCTGGCTTGTCTTCACATACTGTACACACACACACACACAAGTTTCTGTCCAGGTGGATAAAGGTGCTTTGGACTCTTGTGGCCATTTGGGTCAGGAATGGACATGTCAGAAAGGTTTGACTGTATGAGGAGGCCTTCACACTAGAGATGGAGCTCTGACGAAGCGTGTGACGGGTAGGAATGCTAAAATGCGGTGCATCAGACCGGGGTCGGTTTAAAGTGTGAATTTCCACAAAGTACTGGATGCATACTTGATGCATACTTGCGATGGCCTAAATCTCATAAATTAATCCGTCGGCTCAGATCAGGTATCAGAGAGAGAAAAAAAAAAATCAAAGTAGCGTGGCGTGAAAAGCGTTCTGCTTGAGAAGAGCAGTTGTGTGGCGTGAATCTCTGCACAGTCATGGTGAGGTATGTCTGAGAAGGTCGGAGAAGCCATTAGTGGAGTCGAGGGCACAACCTGGAATGCTTTAAGAAGATATCAGATCACAGGGTACATGTGTGTGTGTTGTGTCAAGTGTATGAAGGCAAACTGTGGATCATGTCTATTAATTGGCTTGCATAACAAATGAATGCCATTTTTAGGTACATGAAACTACACAAGAAAACGAATACATACGCGGCATGCACACACAAACATGCACTACATTCTCAGTGGTGCAAGAGTCACGGACACGCTTCAGCGGCCTGGCCCATTTAAAATAGACCTGCATAATACATGTAGCACAGAAGAAACAGGTGCGAAGCAGAAGAAGTGTGACACGCTAAAAAAAAACCCCAGACATACTTGACCCCTTCACATGTGCCCGTGAATGATCATTAAAACTGATTCCAGAAGGTTGTTCATAAGAAATTCTGTGTCATTTATCATACCAGCCCACTGCTGTCAAAATCTCTCGTTCGCCCGCTCTCTATTATAGGTCAGGAGCCACGAGAGGTCTCAGAGACAAGCAAGCAAATACTAAACTTTGGTTTTTGTTTCCAACTCCGAACCCAGTTCCCACGTAATGCCCCTGGGAAAAAGAGCTGGACTGGGAAAACCAGAGGGGGGCCTATGACGTCCCTTAAACACGCATGTTTAAAGACTTCCCAGCAGTGAGTAAAAACACAGTGCTTCATCTCCCCCAGGCCTCAAGTCTTGATGGATTTACAAAACTGTATAAACCCTGTCAGAGCTTCTAAACTGCTGTTCCCAGAGTCTGTCACCTGGACATATTGCATCAACAGTGTGAGACGGCACCAGTGACGAAAGAGATGTCCATCTTGTCCATAAGCCCCCCTCCAAATCACAAAAGAAACTATGTGTATGACTCAGTCAAACAAATGGCCACGGACAAACAAATAAACCAGAGGAATGTTGCTGGTATTAAATGGAAATTCAGATTTCTTAGTAACCGGAATAAGCACAAGGCAACACAAGTTGGACTGACAAGTAAAGGCAAACTTATTTTTCTTTTGATTCAAGTCAGATAAGGCAGGGGGTGTTTATGTTCACACATGTTAGCACTCTTGATTTAGTGTGTGATAACATTACTATCAAATAGGCAATCAATATTGATAATATCTTGCATATACAGTACACAGCAGGGGCTTTATAATAAAACTAAATACAATGTTTATTTACAGTATGCCGTAATACACTACGTCTAATTGTAGTCTATCAAAAGCTTATCTAAAACTTTATAATTACAAAATATTAACCATGACTGAAACTGAAAGGTTTTCAGGGAGGAGGTTGTTGGGGAGTGTCAAACGCACAGAGGTATTATAACTGTCAGCAATAAATGACGTGAAAAAAACACCGTCAGCTCATACGAGTGTCGCAACACGTAGGGATAAACTATGGCTTGAGCTTATTTACATTCCTTGATTTTACTACCAGAGCAGATAACTGACCTAGTTCTCTAATCCAAGTTAAAAACCACACACACATGTGCTGAGGCAGGTATACAGTAGCTAGTCAAGCAGAAGGAATCAAAGCAAAAGCTGGAAAAATAGCCCTGGGATCTGATGACTTAGATGAGAAACAGGTGGTGCGTAGAGACCTGAGAAAGGAGAGCTTTGTGCTCTCTAAAGATACTACGAAGAGATACGGTCTGCATCTGCTCCGCTTTTACTCTTGACCTAATATGCAACAGGCTGCGAATACAAATTCAGCTGAGCTTTTTATTCTTGCTGCCTTATTTCTAAAAACTTTTCGCTTTAACCTCACTAAACTGTTGATAACATCAGAGATCTTACAATTATGATACATTACCTAAAAGCTATTGGTTCTTTTTGGTACCAAAAGGGAGAATTTAACTTGGTCTTGAAACTCTCCTGTCTGGTATAGTTTATGGTGAGGTTTTGTGTTTAACAGAAGCAAAGAGCTACACACAGGAGCTATTGGTATAACAGGCACCGTCTTTTACCAACTAGCCAAACACTTTCTGACAGCCTCACACAGGCCGACTATTGTCAAGGCTCCTGTACTCAAAATACTATTGCCAGCTGCTGTCTTTGTGGATCAGACCAAAGAAAAACACCAAGACTACCAGCACAATCAACCCTATTTTATTTGATCTTTTCACCTTCTCCTGCTTTTCTGTTATGCTTTCTTTTTTCAAACTTTGAGCACACTCTCTACCATTCCCTAAAGTTTTTACAGACGTTCCAAAATAGCGTCTTCTGTCTTTTGCCTGCATGGGCAGCTCATTATAAAGCAGCATTCAGACTTTAAACCTTATGTTACTGATTTAAAGCACTCTGCATAAACAATCTCTGAGCATTATACAAATGGCAGATTTTACACAAAGCACAGAGAAGTATTGGGACATTTTCAAAAAACACCACATCAGTCTGCATTATTTACTGACTTTTCTATTCTGTTCTTTACTAATAATACTTTTCTATACTGATTTATAATCTGTAGCTGTTTCTAGAGCACCTCAATTGATGTTCATCATTGTGCTATCAACCCAAAGATTGTGTGTTTAGTCCCAGGGAACACACAAACAGATGAGAAATGTATGGATTGAATGTCCTGCAAGTTACTTTGGATAAAATGTAAGTCTGCCAAATGCATAAATATAAATGTAAACATATATTTGCCATAAAATATTTCTTTGAATTTCTCTATTTTTAATGTTTTCACTGAGCTCACCGCAATGCATTATGGGATTGTCTACTCAGCAGAACGATACATTCGATGCTGCTTTACAATTGGGCCAAAAGATGACATCTTAGAAAACAACACAAAAAAGGCATAATCAAGAGCACATCTATGATACCTTACAGATGCAGCTTACAAAGTGAGCCACAGTCTATACTGTAAACAGTAAATGTTCAGCTCTTTGAAGATGACTAAAATTGCAGTCTTTGATACGGTTCCCTTTAATTCCTTGACTGCAGTGGTTATCTCCTACGTGCAGCTGTCCAACATACAACACCACCGCTGGCGAAAAAGAGAAACACTCTTACTGGACATACACTGGACGTGCTAGAAGATTTTTTTCAATGATTGCTCACACTCACCTGAAAACACATCATCTATGACAGTCTGTATGTTAATTCAAGAGCAACATAATCTCTTGTCATTACATTACAAATTACACTTACACTCTGATTAAAGGAAAAGCCAACCCACACCTCAATAAAAAGCTTAAGCGGTTTCACATTTAGCTTGTAAGTGATGATACATTAATAGTCACCAATCTCCAGATGACTAACTAGGCTAGAGGTATCTGTTTTCTTAATAACACCTGTAGACTCCACCCCCAACATGCCCTTGACCCAATCACAGATCTCTAAAGAAGCCAAAACTACACAAGCCAAAAGCTTTTAATAAAGACCTTCACACTTCTCGCTTTTCAGTTTTTCCCTTCACTACGTTCCCAAGTTCATGGAAAGTTTCTCAGCGCTGCTCCTGGAGCGGAGTGCGCTGGCTGTCACATACGCTCCAGTCTGCTGGCAGATATCCCGACTGGAAAGACAGCAGTGAGCACGTCTGTGTATATATGTCTCTGTGTGTATAAGAACACTAACTCCAGAGATCAGAAAACAGAGCCTTCTGCTTCTCCAAAAGTAAAACTGCCAAAGGGCTCGCACACACTGGCCAACCCAAACTACAACACACCCTGCAGAAGTGATCATTTCAAACCAAACCCAAACAAACACAGATCTAAGACACAGACAGAAGCAGATTGAACTCTCTGTTCTGTGATCCATTACGACCCGCTATCACCTCCCAGACAACGTCTTACAGTGCTGGGATTGTCTCGTGTCAAAGCACACCCTCCCCCTCGAACCCTCCAGACCCAATGCCACTTAAAGAGCCCCTTGCAATAACAAACCCCCATGCGGACACACGCCACCCGCCTGCAGCGTATAACAGGAGAGTGGGCGCAATAAAACCCTTTCATTTGCACACAAACCAAACACCCCCGCAGACACGAATCAATCATTAACTGTGACCAGATAGAGACATTTGTAAAAGTGCTGAGTACTTACTCTTCCTGACACTGATTTCCAAGTCAGAAAAATAGAAAATTCCTTTTGGAAAATGAAGAGAACTGAGAATCCTTAAAGACAGAAGGGCTTTGTCAGTAGATCCAGGCTTAAAATTGTCAAAATCAGTTGTTTACAGGTCTGGATATAAGGATCGGTAGTACAGCTCTCATGCTCGGTCTGCTGCTCTGACTGAGTGTGTATCCAACACGCTGGAGTAGTAAAGCCCGCCTCTGGCTTACTCATAGCTCCGCCTCCTTACGCTCAGAAAGAGTAAGAGAGGCCAAACGAGAAGTACACAGCACTGCCCTTGATCATCAACACAGAGTCTTAAAAGAAATCACAAGGTTTCTTACTCAACTTGAATTTTAGCTCTTATCTAATCCAATCTACAGTATACAATAGATGTAGTTAAAAATGATTATAATGCGAGAAATATAAACAATACAGTTAGGAGAAGCGAGGGTCATAATGTTAAACAGAGAGTTAAGGTTGTGGTTCTCAAATAGTTTAAACTGCTGTTAAATGCTGAATTACATTTTACGACTTCATAGAAGCAGAGAAAGGAATTCGTTCGTGATTTGGGTCTTACAAGCAAGAACCAAATATTTAAGATTGTGGGAACAAATGCAACCCATTAAACATTTCTCATTAAAAATCCCATACTGATCACCCATTATCCTGTTTATAGGGGTACTGTGGGGAGGGACACTAATTAACATCTATAAAGGATTGTGTGTCATTACTTGAAACTATATACTGGTACAGCTTAACAGGCTCTGCTAGCACTCATTACAATACCTTCAGTGTATAGTGTTATTCCTGACTGAATGACACGCACCTTCTGGCACATTAGTGACAACATTCACAACACAACTGACATACTACATTATACCTTACTCCAAAGCAAAGAGTTTCTTTCTATTACAATTTCAAAAGCTTGAAACCTTGAAACAGCCATGTAAGACGTTAAAGAAGATCAACATTAATGTTTAAGTTCTCATTTAAGTTTAACTTGCTTGAAAAGTGCAGCTTTCATTTCTGTTTCTCTGAACATGATTTGCTACTATTTCTGCTGGAAGAACTTGTTCTTATTGTAGAAAGCATTTGATTAACTTAAAGATGAGGTCAAAATATAATATTATATAATATATATATATATATTTTAATTATTAATAATGTGATCCATGTTCCAAATGGAGAGTACATTTAAACTTAAATGTGTATATCGGTTAAAAGTATTTTTTCTTTATGTTAAAGTGTACACTATTATTTATATACATGATCACAAAGTCAGCACTTGAACTAAAACACAAGACACAAGTCTTATATAAATGTCACTTAAATGCATTAAACTGTTTGGTGCTGAATCAACCAAAAGACTTCAGTGACAAATCTGCTAATTATGTCCTAGTTAACAAGGGAAGAGAACTACTGAGTGAAATAGAGGAACAGTCACAGTTGGGAATCCCTGTGACTAAAATAGGGCTGCTAATTATGTATTGAGGGGAAATGCTAAGCAGGCAGATGGAATGGTAGGTTTGGGGTGTCAGACTTCGGGATGCCGTCGTTAGAAGACGGGGATGAGCCAAATGCAGAAGCAGCGTGTCATGAGAGACGGGGAGCAGAGTCGAGCCACTTATCAGCCTCTTACTTACAGACGCCAGATGCTGTCTGAGACTCCGCCCCCTTTTCCCTCCCTTTATACCAGTCTACCTCAGTCTACTATTGTACAGCTGAATTAAAAACAACTAAATTAAGTTACCTACAACAAAACAGTATTAAATATTGCAGTCAATCAATCCAAAAATGTATGAAAAATGTGAGACGGAGAGAAAACCCACAATCATAAATTTCGTTAACTTTTCCACTTGCCTGCAGTGTTCCTCACTTTCCCATCATGCATTTGTTTTTTCCTATACGTGGCTGTCAGACATTTGAGTTGCATCAATTTTCCCCTTTGGGTTATTTGCTAACTTACGTAATGTTTGACATTGTAATCCAAATCAGGAATGTGCTGTGTTTAGATTTGCACGTAAAAGTTGTCATTTGACCCCCAAGCAACTAAAAGCAAACAATATCATATACTGCAGCATACAGATCAACTAACTTCTGTCTTTCCCTCAAACCTCCTTCTTGACTGATGTGGCATGAACCCTTTACAGACAGTTCTGCTGTGGACCCTTCTCCCTCTCATTTATCATCTGAAGTTAAACTCCTGTCTCGAGTGTATCTAGCAAAGAGAAGGAATGGCGCACGTTTTTGCCTGTTAATCTCTCTATAGTAGGAGCGTAATCCCCTAAATAGAAGTGCATAGATTATTCAAATCTGACATCTTCATGCATGTCTTAGGCACAAAAGCATTCATATTAACTTGTTCAAATTAATAATTAAGTTTTAATAATTCTTAATTTTACTAATAAACGTATGAAGAAGAAACCAAAAGCGCAAATCTCACACAACCTGAACCACATCAATATTCATATAAGACACAAAACGTTATTCTGACCTCTATAGGTTACAACAGGTATTGCAATCAGCCTGCTATCTACACAAGTGGCCTAACTAAACGTGACTTGTGTTGCAAAGGTTACAGCTTTCTCAAGCTTATTTTATGATAAGAATAGGAAGAAATAGTGCACTGTATAACTACATGAATGTGTTGTGCTTGCAATGCAAATCTTAATTCTTCTGTGTAGATCTGAATCAACAATTGTCCCTCTGTACAGAGAGCCTGTCAGATCACCACAGGAGGCTGACAGCAAAGCTCTCGCTGAACAGCATTATCAGAATAAGACAAATAAAGATGTCTGGCTTACGTCGTTTAAATCACAACACTGATTACAGTCGAAGCTTTAAGATGTTCTGCGTTGACATGTTAAATGCACAGCCTTCTCATACTAAAAATATTTAGAGTCAGCGGAAAAAATGAAATCAGGCCATGTTGTTAATCTCTGTGAACATGGGGAAGTATTAAGGGCTTTTAATTACAGTAAGTGTACAGTTCAAACCATTTTCATTTAGGTGTAATAAACCTTCCAGAGGAGACTTATAGATAAACGATAACTTCACTAACTGAACGCTAAATATACTCTTAAGAGAAAGTCGTAATAGAGAAGTACAGGCTGACTAGAAAGTAAACTTGGTACACCATACTGCAATGCTGGATATAAAATGTCTCTGTTTACTTTCTCTAAACTGTGACAGGCAATATGTAAATCTGGAAAATGTCTTCCATAAATAACAGCATTAATCTGTTTTGCAGCACCTTTGAAGGGGAGATGTCTCCAGGGGTCCAGATTATATTTTGACTGAGGAAAGATCAAAAAAGTCTTCTCAATTTGACTTTCATCTGGATGACTAACGTCCCACCCTTATTAAACCTTACAAGCTTTGCCATCAGCCTGTGTAGACATTAGTCCTCACCATGAGTCATTTAACCGTTGCCTATTATCTGCAGTGAACTACTTGTGAACTTTGGGATTAGTAAAGGTTAAAACAAACACTGCACTTCTGCTTACCTTAGTTTGCCAAATTAATCTCACCTAATTATTCTCGAATTAAGTGGTTGTCTTGCTTTGTGATTATATCAAATTAATTAGTTTTTAATCATCTATTAATTAAACCTAGCTCTATAAATTAAACAATCATTAATTCTAGTACTTGCATCATTAAATGCAGTATGATGCTTGTTGCAAAACAATGTCTGAAAAGAAATTATGAAATACGGAGTTGAGAAATTTGACTACTAAGAGTTTGAAATAAAGTAAAAATGTCTCCTCAGGTGGCTGTCCATATCAAAGGAGCTATAATTCGCTTTCATGTGCCTGCCACTGCAATTCCCCCGGCAGCATATAACGGATCATTCGTCCGACACCCCCTCGCCGCCAGTCTGTAAAAATAATTAAACACAACAGCTCATGACCAGATTTTCTATGTATGACAATACACTTATTCAGCAATAAGAGCTTAAATTTCTTACTGAGGTATTCAAACATTTTCAGACAGTATCTGGTCCAAGATTGTTGGACTTGACCTCAGTCTGCCTGTATTGTGCCCGTCCCGACAGGAAAGGCACAGGCCGAGGGAGAGGGCTTGTCATTCAATCCATTCAGCAAGACCAAGTGTGAACATAAGTCTTGTTTTTGAGCCAGGCCACAGGGGAGCTTCAAAAAAAGACACTAATTAACACTGACAAATGCAAATAAAGAGACTTGCTACAGCTTTTCTTTGCAGCTTTGGCAAACTGACTCATGCATGAGGCAAAAGTGGATAGTCCAGCATAATGGGCTTTAGTAACCAGGGCGTCTCGAGAAAGTGCAGCCGGGCATTTCTGCCGTAGCGCTTCTGAGCCTGTAAAAGGGGCATCTGTTTTGTTTCAGAGCAGCTGAGAGTAATGAACCTGTACAAGCAATGAACCAAGTCTTGAGAAGTCAATAGTTCTTAATATTGCCCCCAAGGAGACACAGACACTCATACGACAGAGCTGCAGATAAAATAAACTTATAATAATATCATGTTTTTCACAATATCCCCAAAACTGCATCTGCTCATCATCCCTAAACAGACACACAAACAAAAACTCACTGCAAAGCTGACAAACAAATGTAACATACAATTTAGTATGTCTGTCTTTTTAGCAGCCTCTGTCCTAAATTTTACTATGAAATTTTGTCAATGTCAGGCACAGATGATGGGGCTAATGATGGGGAAAGGGCAGTAGCTTTAGCCAGACACAACACACTCCAGCAGAGACACCCTGACTTTGCTTAATGTTGGGGACACAGAATCTCACTACAGTGCATTATAAAACAAAACTCACTAAAAGACTTTTCGGTTTCTGTGTTACAATCTTCCAAAGCAACATCAAGCAGACCCTGGCATTTACATCTTTGCAGAGAAATGCTTCGAGATGTTGTCTTAGACTCAAAGTGTCTGTTGAAATCCTTCAAGTGCAACATTACAACTGTGAATTTTAGACATGTTCCCTCAGGGAACACGACAGTGTGTCGAAAAAGGAGGCTTTTCTTTTTTGTTTTTAATCCCGGTTGACCGTCTGGTGGGGGGAATCAATAAAACCACTCACTAAGAAAACTGTTTTTTAGGCACCGCATGATACACGGTGCTAATGATTCAGGGAACATTTGGTCCACATTTCATGTCTATCTTGTTGGGTAGACCCGATGAAGGTTGAAGGATAAAGGCAATGACAGCATTTAAGCTTTATCTTTATTTAAAAAAGAGAGGTCTCCCTAGACTTTGCTTTCCTTCAGACACATCTGATCAATTTATTGATGGAACATGTGACTGTGAAGCAACATTCACGTATTCTAGCCTCGCTGATAAAGCGTGCCGGCAGCATGAGCCAACCACATCCTGAGTAAACATAACCTTCTCCCCGCTGGGAAATCATAAATTGACCCCCGACAAGCCCACATGGTCTCGTTCCACCAATCACAGCAGGCCATTTTTCTCAGGTCTGCAGATTTTACAGATCCTCGCCACAAAAGAAAATCTTTACACTATTTGATTCTGACACTGAGACTAGCCTGCTGTTTCTTGCATAAACCCCAGAGGATATTTAAAACCCATATACTGGTAATCTATCTTGCAATTTGTCTCGCTGAAAGAACAAATCGAGACGGGATAAAAGACAGGATAGTAAGCAAAATGCACAAGATTTATGTGCAAACTGTTCAGTAATTACTCAAACTTAGCAAATAGATTATTTATGCAAAACTGACATGCTGGTATTTTCCGCCTCTTATTATATCGGGGAAGGATGAATTAGTCATGATCACACATGCAATCCAGACATATGAAATGTTAAAAAATTGCAAGAGACAAAGTGCGGGATTTCACAGCAAGCTACTGCTGAAAAATGTGAAACGTGGATCTTTAAAATGACAAATTGTATATTTAACACAGCTGGAATCTAATAAGAAAAAATGTACTAACTATACTTATGCAGGAACGACTACTCACTGGAAAATCTGCATGTATTCTTCAGATGTGCTTCGGGAGATTTTGTCCACATCATTAAAAGATAATAACTGCATAAGCTGAATCAGGGGCTTACCCTGTCCTTAGTGTGAAGCATTGTCCATGTACACACCCAACCTCTACTCATGCATAAACATGCAGGAAAATTCATCTACAATCATTTCACATTCATGCTGTTATTAAAACATGCTGCACACATGAACCAAGCATAAATTATAAGAAGTAAGCAGTTCTTTAAAAGAACAAGGCACAACCTTCTCAAGTTTAACCTCTTCATTTACAGACGTACAGAATAAAACAGACATTCTTACATATGAGCCACAATGAAGATGAATTCAAAGCAGACGTCCCTTTTGAAACGGCTGCAGTCCAGGTGATCTGCTGACCCAGCTATGAGCCAGCACAGGATTCCATCCTCGCCTAACCATGGTAACCAACACCTTACTAGAGGCACTGCGCGTGTGTGTGTATGTGTGTGCACGAGTGAGAGAGCAAGAGAGCAGAACTGACAGCGGCAGCCACGGGAAACAAAATTCAATCTATCGCCATGGCACCGGTACTACAGTGACAGCGGGGTTTCAGCAATCAGACCTTCCCATTCAAACCCTGCCCGGTTCTCTTTCCCTGCCTCACCAAAATCTGCAACACATGCCATTTGTCAGGTCTGAAAGAAATTACCTTGGCTGACTGGAGAGAGGATCCTTTCCGTGCACGGGCGAGTCCCAGCCATCACGGGCAGAAGAGGAACAGTAGCTCTGCAGGGATCCCCAGAGATGCCCAGGGCTGCAGCTAACACAGCGCATACAAACGCCAGCCACCAGCAGCAGCAGAGGATGGGAGGGTGAGTGAGAGAAAGAGAGAGAGAGGTAGAGAGAAAGGAGAGAGAGAAAGGGGGGATGAAAAGCAGCAGAGGGGGGCTGCTCATTCTGAGGCAGCCAGGCACATTACATCATTGCTTTCCACTCCTGAGGAGAGGGGAGAGGAGGCGCTCCCCTTCACACCTTCTGTCTGATAACGTAAGTCTGTTAGCAGAGAACCTGCAGAGGATAAAACACGCTAAGGGTTATTATAAAGGGATTATCTTTAGATTTAGCTAGATTTTACATGTATGCATTATATATATTCTGCCTTTTTGTTATCAATAAGAAGTATAATCTTTAAACCAATGATGTCATTTAATTTTCATGCAACCTAATCCTCATGTACAAGCATAGAGAAAGGTAGAGAAAATGTAAATGGGTTGTAATGTATACATCAAAAAGATTGACATCTTTTTGTTGCATACATTACAACCCATTTACATTTTTATAAGCCAAAAGCGATATTTAGAAAGCAATGTGGCAGATTGGCCAATTTAAGGCAGATATAACACAAATAAAATTACAGTAAATGAAAAACATACAAAAAATTTTCAACTACAGTAAATGAACATTTACTGTGTTTTGCATTCAGCATGTAGCTTTGCATCAAAACAGACCTGAACACATGAAAATTTGCACAGATGATAGCAGCTAAGTACCTAAAAATAATGTTTGATGACTTTTGCCGTTTGTTTTACTTTTCCTGCACGTCAGAGTGTTAAAGTCACATTAAAAAGTAAATGATGACTGGTCACTTTACAGTCTGTCAGATGCTGGCTTTACATTACAAAAGTGGAACACACTGCTATTGCATTATATGAACGTAAATGTAACGAAACACTGAACGTAAAGATTTGTGACCCAGTCTGTGAAAACCAGACTAAAGTCTAAAAATTCTGAGATAACATGCCTCAAAGTTTGATTTCACCTATGAATTCCACTATGATTTCAATCTTTGACATGACAAATTCACACAGAATGTTCTTTACACTACATAGAATTAGTTTATGTAGAAAACAGAAAAAACACAAAAAATGACTTTAGCTTGGTTTTCACAGACTGGGTCAAATTTATCAGACAATGTTGATAATTAAAAAAAATCTAAATGTCAGTTGATCGTACTAGCCAAAGCGATATACCAGTCTATCATTATTGTATAGGTTAAAGGAAGGACCTATACTACATTGTGAAGCTTACCAAAAAGCTTTTCAGCCACCTAGCAACCATCCATAGCAACTACATAGCAACAGGCTAAAAACCACCCACAACATCTTAGCAACTACAAAACACCCTAACACCAAGCAACACACAAGCAACACTCATTCTGTCAGAGATTTAGATTTCTTCTAAATTGAATCAGAAAGAACAGAACAAAATTTTACAGTCTTAATGTCAAAGAGGCTCCAATGATACAGGGCAGCTAAAGGCCAGCGAGGGGCCGATGGGGGGTAACTGTGGTCACAGCGGTTGGCTGATGTGATGATCTTGAGAGACAGACAGGGTGCCTTCCCAGCAAAGCGTCTTTTCCATTCCCACCCACTACCACACCACTCATGCCTGTAAACCAACACCCACAGCAGAGTTTACTGGGACATGAACTCTTTTTCAACTCTTTTTAAAAAGAAAATCTGTGAGGGAGCAGTACATTTGTGCATTACACAAGACGGCATTTCGGGAATGGTTTAGAATTTGACTATTTGCACATAAAGCAAACAGAAAAAACACAGGAAATAACACTGGAAAAATAAAGACAAACTTTAAATGTTGATTTGGCATTCCTTTCCCAAAGAAGTATTGATATTTGAAGCATTTTTGGTCTCACGGTATGTAGTTTAAATACTTGCATTTTAAGGTTACATATGAATACATGAATAACTTGCTCAGGTGCTGTAAATGGTTGCTAAGGTGTTGCTAGGCAGTTACAAGACAGACATATACTATATATTAACAACAGACACTGGACCATACACTGGACTGCATTTGCGTCATATCCTCACATACAGAGAGATGGGAGTTTGAGGAACAGTCTGACATAGCACCTTTTGTCAGGCAGCAGAAAGAAAAACTGAAAAGAAAATACAATTTTCTCTCCCAGCTGGAGGGTCCTGGCTGCGACTGGCTTTGCAGAGCGCACAGCAGACCCCGACTATTACCTGCAGACTGAAGCCAAGTACTGACGCTTAGATTTCGTCCTTTTAGCCTCCCACTGATCTTCAGACAAAGCGGAAAAACCCTAAAGTCAAAGTGCTAAAAGACCTGCCAAAAATCACCAAGACTGACCAAGAAATTAGAAACAATAGCCCCCCTCTTATTCTATTATGTTCATCTCTAAGATCTCCCGGCAGGACTGGATAATCTTCTAAATGTTTGGTGTTCCCCTCGTTCCACAATGCTTTGCGGTTAGATAGAGACTCATGGCTTTCAGGAAAACAGTCATAAAACACGCTGCTGTCTAAATCTGAACAACGCAGACGCTAGAGACACAGTCTGTTTTGTTCTGGAGCAGACGAGATCCTGATTTATTTGCGCTAATTCCACACTTATCAAAAAAGCCATTGATTCATAGCAAGCAAATCTCCCCTACAAGTAGAGCAGCCCTATTTGTGATGAATGGCCTCTGCTGTCTTTACTGGCACTTGATTTCATAGAAACGATTTTTCTCAATAGTGGCAGCTGTTGGTCAATCGATGGAGGGTCTGAAGAAGAAATCGTGGCCTTTTGCTGCAGTGCACTTGTGACTGGGTAAGCAGCAGATGTTATTGCTCAAACTTTTAGAGATAGAGGATATTGACGGGGTTTAGTGTCCTTTATGGAATGCAGCATGTTGTGCATTCTTGGTAACAAACAAACGCTCTGTTGGCCGGTTTGCTCTCAGATCCCTTTGCTGTCTGCCAAATTGATCATGACTCCTGGTATTCAGGAGCTATTCTAAATCCATAATGTATAATGAAAAAATAAAAACAAAGTTGGTTTAAAATAGTGTTGCTTTATTTATTTACTTTTGCGATGTGAGAAGTGAAGACGGGTCAGCCATCATAACGTGCCATGGTCTTTCACATCAAACCACCACAAAAAACATCATTGTTCAATGCACGCCCAAACAGATCATAAAAATAATGGAACATTGTCCCATTTCATATGGACTTAATATGTGTGACGGAGATGACGACCAAATCAATCTTTTGTGAGTTCCTTCGTGTCTCCGAGAGCCCATGAATGACATTCCAAATGTGCTATGTTTTGTAGGTTGACTGGAATGCAGAATACTCAACTGTTTTCCACCATGTTCAAAACGCCTCAGGCAACATAGATGCTTGAGGAATACAAACACCACAGCGAAAGAAGCTGACCTCTAGCTGTGAAGATTTGTCCTGCCTAAAATCCTTGAGATATTACAGCAAAACCATGGGCTGAGTGTTTTTCCACTTTTATAGAGATGCTGATTCCTGCCAAATCAGTTTTATTTAAACAGCACTTCACCATATATTGCACCTCCTGTGACCAAGCGCAAGGTGACTGTGGCACGGAAATTCCCTCAGTGTAGGAAAGACAGCTTGGCAAGACCCAAAAACCCAAAAGGGAAATGTATACTCTTTGGTCGACCTGTAAGGATAAGATATTGCATATGGTCACAATGATGACATGCAGATCTGAATATAGGGTTGCATGAAGAACAGAAAAACAACATGTATAACTGACAAGGGCAGGAAATAAAAGCAAAATTCGTTTGGAATATACACCCTGTGACCGTTTGACAACACCAGCATTTCAATATAATGTGTATCAGAAGCATTAAAGTGCACTAAAGACTACATGAAGCCTTCCCCAGTCCATCACCATGAGTGTATATATATCAATACAATCAATATATGAACCAACTGAAACTAGAAACTAGACTGACCTGAGATGACTCTGATGAAAAATACACCAGACACATCCGCTGAATTGAAGACATTCGCCACTATATATTGTCTCAACTTTTTAATAATGATGGTGCTGACATTAGTGGTAGCGACCGGATGCAGTAGGATTAGACAGTGATTGTTATTTATTGATAATCTTGGCTGGCTGCCATGGTAAAGAAAAGCAAACCAGCATTTATGCTTGTATTCATGAGGGCCTACTGGCACACAATCGTATCCTTTCTATGTAACGCAACCTAAAACCTGTGACTTTTTCTATATTCTTCCAACCATGAAGTGGGATTCTGTGGGCCAAATTTAAAGCCAAACCATCAAATGCATTTCACTGCTTGAATGAAATGTCACTCAAACTTGTGAATGTGCTTTAATGATTCCTACACAGCTTAAGCGGGCCGTAAATGTTAATTGTGAAGTAATTACAAAAATGCACTCTCACAAAGCAAGCCTAATGTTTTCAGACATGAGGTATGAGGTGCTGATGGATTATATTTAGCAGGGACTGTGTGACTATCCTCTCCCGAAAGCATTTCACTAATTACACGGTCAAAGGTCAAAGAGCTGGCCCCTTTTGTGTCCATTCAACACTGCCAGGACAAATCAGATCGGCTGACAATCTCACTTGGTGTGCGATGCGCTCTTTAATCTTGAAAAAAAGATGTGGGCTGAAGTCGATAATATCAGATCTCTGAATATTCGTCATGCAGGGCGGCATTCAACCTTGCGTGCATGAGTTGAGGGCACTTAGCTTGATTCAAGCAGCGATTTACCCACTTGAAAAGGGACCAAAGGTCAAGAGGTCAAAGTCACGCTGTTGTCCTGCAAGAGACAAGAATGACAAAAATGTGATGTGGTGGACGATACAAATATGCAATCAATTAAAAATGTCAAGCTCTTAGAGAATTTTTGGTTAGAAAATTCTGTATGGTCATAGGTCTTGACTGACCGTATTTAGTTTTCTAGATGCATACCAACAATTTCTGCCATCAAAATGAACAATCCAAATATGAAATTTTGCACCAGAACCTTCTGTGATTCCAGAGGATCACAATGTAAACTCTGACTATCCCAAACAATCACCATAAACTGAAACACACAACCAAACACAGTTTCAAATGTCTCTGTCAAGAATCTACAGAACCTCAAAACATCAGCAGTTCACTGGATCCTTCCAACCCTTGTATTTTTTATAACTTAGCTAATGCTTTTTTACTAGCTTAATCACTTAAGAGACAAATGGTTTACAAAATCAGAAATTAAAAAGAAAGTATAATATAAGCCAATTAGTCTGAGGTTATGAATTTCTTTGCACAAGGAGCACTATATTATTTCTTCATCAGTCATTTGTTTTCGAGAGAGAGAGCTGTTGGTGGAGCCATGCAGAAAACTAAGACAACTTTATTACAAAAAAGTATATCAATGCATTTAGCATCTATTTACAGGCACCATGGAAAATAAAGCTATAGTTTTCACTAAATTATTAAACATCATTTACTGTAGTTAAAGAAACTGCTTGGCTTTGAAAACAACTATATAATAAAGATATTACACAGCTGTTATGTAAAAAACCCAAAAAGCTTCTTAACTGCATAACAACGTCTGAGCGAATGTGACCCCAAATGATCCAATAATTTCAACACATTACTGGAATTGAGATAAATGCCTACTGACTTTTCTCATCAAAACCACTGAAAGACAGCGTTTAAGAGCAATGAGAGAAAGTCATCTGAAACTCTTCATGTTAAATTATTCATCACACTGACAATTTTAAAGAACACTATTAGATTAATCATAAATGTCTTAGATACAGTAGCTATTCTTTGGTCAAGGACAGCTCAAAACTATTTGAGTTATGTTTCTCACAGCAGGTAGCACAGTACTGAGAAACAACATTAAGGTTATGTTCCCAGGACCTTAACCATCACACAGCAAGAATAACTGTTGATCTAAAACTAAATGGCCAACATCATGTAAACACAGAAGATCTGCTGTCATACACAATTATGTGTCATACTAACTATTATTAACTTTGTAACTGGCACAATTTGGTGATGTAAGATTTTGTAATGATTTCCAGGAAGGGAACGGTAAAAGTCCAACTGTGCTTGACAGTTATGTAATTAGCACACAAAGCAAGGCTAGCATGGAGCCATATCACTTGATTGTGGGATTTTCTACTATCCAATTAAAAGACAGGGGTTGGACCTTAATGACTCAAGGAGTGGATTAAATTACAAATAATCACGTTTCACTCTGTGCCATTTGTCTTTGATTGCTGTACCATGAAGAAGGGATAGGCCATCTATGTGTGCCTGCCAGACTACAGCAACAAAAGACAAGAATTTTCAATGAACTGTATTATTAAAACATGCTGATAAATTTATCTATTCTCCAAAAATAGTTTCTATTTTTTGCTCTTACAACAGTGAATCTTCTTAATACTTAATCTTAAATCTTGGTCTTATTGTGAATAATTCATCATGTTACTCAACATTTTAAAAAAGTTTGCTTTCATAATCTCTTTTTTTTCATCCCCTCTTCTTCCTATCTGGTCAATTCTGTTATGTAACGCCCACTTTTCAGTCCAATCAATTCCCAATAGAATAGGGGAAAAATCCACCCTGCCCTATGCCTTTTCACATTAAATATCTTTAACCTCTCAACAAAAATTGTACAAAGACAACACAAAAATCTGTATTTTTCTTAAAGAAAATTGAATTTGTAATTTTTTAAAAACCCAAACTAAGCTTTTATTGTAAGATCTTACATAAATGTGAAACTGTTTTAAGTCAACCCACAAACATGGTGTACTACATAAAGGAACTTAAAACATACTTCAAGGACAAGATGATTCCAAGCTCAGCTAAGCTTTTACTCAGTAGTGACATATTTAGTTCCTTATGCAAGAACAGGGCACATTTTGTCAAACTACGCTGTACTATGATCTTCACCTTGAAGATCTTTTGTGTCTTTGAAGCAGGGTTTCCCCTCAAATCCTTACACACACAGAGCAGTTGTATGCACAGGGTGACCACTGATCTCGCATTTCACTCCTACCTGTCCTGCCATCCCCCCATCCCATCCCATCCCTCGCTCTCTTTCTTTCACCGTGGCGGTGTACTGTTCCATGTTACCTTGGCAACGCAGCGGTTATGTTCTGCTCTCCATTCAGGCAGCATTCTCTTGCCCTAGAGGGCAGATGCACTCTGCTTGTCCTCCTGTCATCCACACCAAAAAAGCATTTGGACGGCTCCATCAAAGCTCTGTTTAACCTTCACGATGTCTGAAACACCTTCAAAACCAAAGCAGAGACAGTAAATATCCCAAACAAAAAAATGTTTTTTTCCATTTTCTTTTCACCGCCTTTCAGGAATATAATTGTCCCTCTTTATAAAGCTCAAATTGCAGTGCAAAGACACCAAAACCCTGCTCTCGATGGGGGTTGAAGACATTTCTCTAATTGAGGAGCCCAGTTACTATGGCAACATATTGAACTGCTGCATAGGGTAATGGAAGAACACCTTACTGCTGCTTGGTTGCACCTAGCCGAGGTGACATCCTACCATGTCTAAATCTACCAGAATACACAGTCCGTTTTAATTCTCAGCGCTGCTTTAATCCATGTATTCTAACATTATACAAGAGGAAGTCTGTCAGCAACAATTTGTGCTTTTAGACAGAGGGACGAACATCCCTTGACATCCAACGAGAAGCTAAAAACCCTCAATGTTTCCTTAAAACCAGACGTGACTTTGTTTATCTTCCCTCTGGTAAGCAGAGAAGTGTTATTAATCGCTGCACTGACAGAACAGGTATGCCGGTATGATTAACTAACATAATCGCAGTGTTTGTTCTGCGCACACACCTTGTCAGTCTAACAAAGGTCAAACACAGTTACATATCAAAAGGCAGTACAACTTTTAAATATACAGACAGGTGATATTAACAAAATAATCAGAAGAACATTAAGGATGCCTATTCATCAACTAAGACGACACACGCTGTGCTTTTTCTATTGGCCCACTTCAAAGACAGAGACTAATAGTGTTTGTATATGAGTCTGAATACTCCAGAATTCCCCCATAGAGAAGCTGTGATCCATATCATTGCATCCCTTGCCTGGAGAGCAAAGGTGGGGTGGGGACACAGAGCTCTATTACAAACTCCAGCTTGTAGCCAATGTAAATAAGCACGCCATTTACGCTCATTCTACGCTAAACCAACAGGCGGTAACAGATACAAATGAACAAATGCCCTGGAGAGAATAATTTGCTTAAATGTGTACATGCACTGTTAATAAAACAATTTACATAACCCCTCCAGGCTAATTACTGTACATGTGCTCACAACAACAATAAAACAGGGCATAATGCATTGCAACACTAAACGAGTATCAGGACAATCTTGAGTATCAAGAATCAAAATGCCCACAGCAGATTTTTAACCACCTCTACCCAGTTATTCCTACACGTTGCAGAGGGGAATCCTCAGCTGTGGGTGTGACTCTTCTTTATTTAAATAGAATAATTCACTCAAAGTGTTTCACAGCTCTCAGCACAAACTGAGGATGAGAGAACACGTGCAACACTTTGATCCTCACGCTTTCCCCACTCCTCACTGCTCCAGCACCTTTCATATTTATGTTTCAGCTACAGTATGTCTATCTTAGTGAACTGTTTAATATTTAGCCTAAAGCATTATATTCTCTTGTTAGACTCTAATAAAGAGAATACTCTCAGATGATGTTGAGATTATAGATTGTGACACAATAGGTGCATTAAAATATACTGCAGTAAATAATATGGTACATTACAGTATTTTATATTTGGGCAATTCCATGCAAATGTCAACCTTACCATGACGAATAAAGTTTTTTTTAAACATACTTTAAATGTTTGGTGTTTAAAATACCTATGTGAGGTCTCTCTCAAAGAGAGAATTTTTTTATTTTTCAAGAATGATTTTGCATACTCATGTCATGATCATAATGGTACAGATTAATCACAAATGCAGAATAAAATAACTAATTTATGTTTTTTGAAGAGCCATCCCTTCTTTTGCTGGTTATTATTGTTTCTGGTTTAAGTTTAATTTACAGAAATCCTAAAAAGTATGTTGCCTCTCTAAAATGTGTCCTTTTATGCCACAACCATAACACATGTATATTTCTATTACTAAAAAAAACACATGTATATTTTTTTTGATGTCTGGACTATCAACAAAGGTTTATGAAAATATAAACTGAATAGTTCAACATATGGGTAATAGATACATTCTCTGAGAACACATTTTAAGATTTGACTGCAAATGTCACATCCATAACATTAGAATTGCTAATATACCGTGCATCTATATACATAGAAAGAGGAGCATCTACAGCACACAAAGACCCCTATCATTAGCAGAAAGGGGAAACGCTATTGGCTCCAGCTATTTCACCATTGCTCAGTGTCAGAAGAGCAAGCTCATGTGCTGATCTCATCCTTCCGACTCGCGGATACAGGCCAGATGCAGCTGTTGATTTAATGGTGTGTCGTGAGAGCATTCATTAATGTCTGCACAGGATGTGTTTCAATGAGACCTGGCCGATCCAATATAGCTGATTAGATGCATGTCACAATGAATTATGAAGATTTGTTTAGCATCCTAACTGACCATTCTGTTATGTGATCGAGACCATCTTTATAATATCTCAGTGTCTCTCTGTCATCCAGCTATAACACATCGGAGTCTGAACGTGGAGGTGTGGATACAGGCAGATGGGTCTGCAATGCTTCATGTGGGCCAATTGCAAACATTACTGACCCTCCTTGCCACTAAGGAACACAGCTGTAGGGAGGGTCTACTCTCCCTTACTGCATTAGTTGTCTCTGTTATAATTGAGGATATGACATCACAGACAGACATTTGACTAGTACATTATTGGCGCCGATAGGTCATCATCTAAAGTTTATGCTTTATTTAATGAAGGATGTTACATTATTATGGGTTATTCATCTACTGTAGAATATAATAATTACTGGAATAGTAAAAAGTAAAGTATATACATGTAAAAAATGACAGCATAAATAAACAGTAAAACATAAAACTTTTCAAATAAAAATAATAAAAAACTATTTTGTTTATCTAACAACCACGACTGACATGACAAGAATTCTCCATGTATTCGCCATGTTAGGGCAAAGATCAATTAATTTTATAGATAAAATAATATAAAATACTGTTTAGACCATAAATCAGATATCTAACTAATAAACATTACTGCATGAATTACATAACACATGAATCTTTACTGTTTCAACATTGCATAACAGCAAATTAGCAAGTCATGATAATATGGCATCCTTGTTTATATACCTATGGCTTCATCACTTCTTAATGAGACATCAGATAAAAAGTGTCTAAAAAAGACACCTGCTACAGTTTTTTGTTTTTTAAACTACATAAATAACATGGGCTTGTATTTATTAACTGGGCAGGATTCCCATGAGAAACACATTTCAAAGATCCACAGCTCTTTCTTAGTTGCTTGGCAAGCAAGAACTAAAAGCACGCCACTTTGCATTGGCGCAAGCACTTGTGCCAGGACCTAATAATACACTGCTGGAGACTGAACGCGGCAGGCATCCCTGTGACTTCCTCCCTCCGAACCTCTAAACTTAGCCCAGTATGAAATGCAAAGAACACCAGAGTGGTGTCTGGCCTGCTCCTCGCCACATGCATCCCTTGTAAGACAAAAGGATTTGAGACGACTGCTCACATTCCTGGATCAGAGTGCGGACAGCATGGCACTGTGACAACGGTTGTAATCCCTTAGCATCTGCTGGTATGAGCGTACACCACACATTCCTCCTGTGCTAGAAAGAAAGGCCGATCTGCACTCGAGCTTTGGAGCGGCCCTTAAGAATTAGCAAATGTAACATACTCTCATCTTATAATTGGGCAATTTAACTTTCCAAGCCAAATGTTTGGAGACAAGATTGAGCAGTATGTAATCTGTATCCATCCGTAATAGAAAACAGCCGATATTGAACATAAACTCTCAATTTAAAAACACTGTTTACATATATGACCAACATAGTTACGTTCTACTTTACCAGTCACTTCAATTCAGCTTCTTATAATGTGTTCCCGGAGGAAATAAGCTTGGTGATTTCAGTCCTTGCAGAGAGAAGCATGTCTTTGGCCACAAAGCCAGAAGAGGAAATAAAAGACATACCATTTCCTGCTACATTCAGGGTAAATGCATGTGTAATTCAGACTTTCTGTAACTTGCCAGTTTACCTTCATTCGTTGCCAACTACTGTGTTAGAAATTCAGCTGTAAGAAAATTGATATAAAGCACACTAACAAAATCTGAAGTGAAAATGTATTTAATTTCCCTAAACCCAAACTACCTCTCAGGTTCAGAGAGTTCAGCAGTTCATTTAAAGGGTAGACTGTACAGTGGTTTCACATTGTTTTGCAAAACCACTAATAGAAATTTTGCATCCTACCTTACTTTTCCCTTTCTAAAAACAATTCCAAACAAACTACAATGACCTCTTTCTGCGGTTACAAATTAAAGCCAGTGGTTTTTGGACTATAACAAATCAGTCTGAGGAAAAGGCTGAATAGGGGTTTGTAGGTTAGCAGGAGGAAGACAAAGCTCATTAAAGAGACCAAAACAATAACATTGTTTGTATGGACAGACAACAGCAGACATTGTTTTACAAGGGCAATCTGTGCAATCTGTCCTACAAAAAAACCGACAGAGCAAACCGTTGAAACTAAACGAACAGTATTTAGATAATGTCCTGGATAGGCCTTTTTATTATATTTGTCTCTATATCATTTAGGTAGAAAATAGTGGAATAGGTACAAATCACAAATGTCCAGGAAAAAGTATATTATTTTAGAGCATAACCTGCACAGCAGTTAATTATATACTATCAATCAGACAAACATGCCAAAGCAAAGTATTTTCATTTCAGATAAAACTAACAGAGTTGACTACATTTACTCGACAAGGAGATATCATAACAGATTTCCTTTTAATAGACAAGAATTAACCTGCTTGGATTAGGGATAAAGTCCTCTACTGGAAGTCTTGCACAATTGATCTTAAGAGAAAAAACAAATTCTTTTTTTAAGTTTTGTTTTAAGCAATGCACCGTCCAGCCAACATTAAGCCAGCATTGCTTTTACACGGTTACACATCCCTGCATGACTGCTTTCAATGAACAAATCGAAATGCCTTTTGTGCTCTAAATCCACCAGCAAATCGGATTTCCCTCTCTAGCAATTACCATCTTAAAGGAACAGTTCAACCAAAAATAAACCTCTGTCATCATTTACACGCCTTTACGTGTTTCATACCCGTATGACTGTTTTTCTTTTGTGGAACATGAGAGACGTTCATTACAATAGAATGATTGTTGACTGTGAATGTTTTGCTTTAGGAATTACAGGAAACAATGACTTAGATTTCCATCTGTTCTTTACAAAAAGATTCAGAAGACCTGAAATAAAGTTAAGTTAAAAAACTTTAAGAATGCTTTTTTGCTTTGGAACATCATAAAGGTGATTAAATAATGACCCTTTTAATCTGTTTTCAGAAAGAATAAACCTCAATCCTTCACCCTAAAGAATAAACCTTTGTATAAACGGATTCTTCCTGTTTGTTTTTTTTAGTGATCGATTGCACATGTGACAACAGTTTTATTTCAGAGACCATGTGTTACATCACACAGGTCAGATTGTCAGATCCAAATTGTATTTGAATTGCAAATTGTTTTAGCAGCTGGCAAGGAGTGTGTGTTTTTAATGAGACCGTGTGTACAGATGTGCGAGGGTTCTTCCTGGGGATATAGAGAAACAAGTCCCGCAGCACTGGGTGTGTGAAGCTACTGCGCTTGTTCAACACAAAACAACATGCGAGTAACCAACCAAACCCATCTGGGTGAAAGAGTCTGTCCCTGTCCTCCACCCTATAAGAGTCAGTGTGTATGATTCAGAGTCATACAGCCAGCACATTCACACATGGTTCTCCTTATGTAGGAGCAAAAACATTCAGCTATTTCATGTCAAGTTCAACATGATCACTGCATTTGTAAGACAGATGACTTATTAGGGGTTAAGACAAGGGCACAGATGGAAGGTAACACTACAAAGGGAGTAATTTAGACAAATGGGTAGATTTCGGTCACATCTCCATATCATCTCTGCTGTCGACAACTAAAAAGAAACAAGAACTGACCAAACACATACATAAAAATACAAAAACAAAAATTTCAACAGAACTATAATAGTTTCCAAACAAACTTTAAAAACAGCTAACTCAAACGTATATAAATACATATAAATTATTTCAGAACCTAATGGCTTGTTTCAGGTGACAATTCTGGATAATCTTTAAAAAAGAAAAAAGATGATGTGCCATGCTTTACGATGCTTTGATGACACCACATCAAGCATTTAGTCTGATTTACACTGACATGCCCATATACAATGATTAACTGCGCCTTGAAGTCTGCAGGCATCAAATATTCCTTCTATGACCCCAGAAGGGTCACAGTTACACCTACACTGTCTCGCCCCATATCTAAATACAAAGTTGTTATTAAACTGAAAGTATTAGATTCTAGTTGATGTTGTCATACCTTACTGTCTTTATTCAGAACCATGAAACAGGTGTGAAAGGTTTATCGCCACATTTCACTTGGCTTTCCAGAAAAGGTATCAGGTCGAAGGAGATTACAATCAAAGTGCATGAATGACAGGGGCAAACCTGTGACAAAAGCCCACAGACTAAAATGTGTAACCCAATAACCAAGTTCAAGCTCAGATCAGATTTCACAGAGCTTTTTTCACCTGGTTTCATCAGAAGAGTATGAGGGAAGTTCCTTTCATGTTCAAAGACATTTTCAAGGGAATAACACTTAGACATGAGTAAGTGGGCTAATGTCAGTATTGAATTTCTAGTATTGAATGCTTAAATGCTTTGGTGTTAAAATGAATCACACTCGTGTAAACCTAACCATCATACTAGGTTGTATTTATTAGATTTGTTTTAGTTTATTTTAGTTTTAGCAGAGTCAAAAACAAAATGTATTCTCATATTCCCATCTCAAATGTATAAAACATTTGTTTTTAGTTAAACACACAGTTCTTTATAAATAAATCTGTATATCTGTTTATGTACATATATAGGTTCCATGTTGCATCAAAAAGCACATATATTCATAATTTACAGCATCATAAAAATAAATTAAACGACTCCAGTGAGTTAATAAATGTCTTTTTATGCTAAACAATACATTTGTGAGAGAAATAAATAGTTATTTTTAGCTTATTTGAGCTTATTCAGCCTATTTCAGCTTCAGCTAAATTCATAAATATTGGATTAATATGATAAATATGACCTATATATGTAAATAAAGTGACATTTTTATAAATAAAACTTTGTTTGGTGCTAGGCTTGAAGAAAGGAACTCATATACAACTGGGATGCCATGAGGGTTGAGTAAATAATGACAGAATTTTTATTTTGGGGTGAACTATTCATTTAAGATTTCAAGAAATTAAATCAATAATTGAAGAGTTATGATACAATATTTTTCAGTGCATTTATGTTTGGATTTATGGTTTATGTTACGGTTACATATACCAGTAGAACTGTATTCTACTTCAAATAGTTATTTTCCAGGGTAAAGCATTTCTTAAGAATTTTTGGTTCCATGGAAATGAGAAAAATCATACAGGTTTGGAATGACACATGAGAATTTTTTTAACCCTAAAAGTTTAGCCTACAGGGTAAACTAATGGAATCCTCCCAAACAAGTTGCATACGGGTGATGTTTTGATGGTGCAGGAAGTTACTAGAATGACGTTTTCCTATGACTCAGCAGCACATTAACCCTTGTAACCGATGTTTAACTGGATGACTGGCTTCCGCTGGGCAGTCCTCTTGCGTTCCTCTCAGAATAACACTGTGGGCTCTTTAAAGACAATCTGAGTGTTTCTATAAGGACTAAAATGAAGAAAGAATAGTTTGCTCACCCTCTCTTTGGCCAAAGATCAGTTGCGCCCACAACAAAGCAAAGGCCAGAATAAGTGACTGTCGGGTCACTTACAGAGTCATTGGGTCACTTAGTTAATCAAAAGCAGCTTTTTCTACAGTCTGTCTTGTTAACTAACAGGATGTGATGCGGTGGACAGTGTTTCTTTGTCTTTATGTGTGAACAGATACAGTGAAGCAAAACTCTGGGGCTGTACATAGGCTGCAAACTCACAAGCTGGAGAAAAATAAAAGATTCAAACAGCCCACGCAACACTTTACTCTACAACACTTCTTCTAAAGCCCAACCCTAAAGAAAACTTTCAAAATATAAAGCATATGAATTCAATCACAACAGCGGACTAGCAAGTTTTCTGGGTCTGGCAACACCAAGTGACTCACTGAAATTAACGGGGCATGATTATGTTGAACAAAAGCGTCATTTAACTCAGTTCTACCAGTTTATTGTTAGTAATCTATTGCTGTTTTGTCACGCAACCCCCCGAAAGGATTAAAGGCAGGTCTCTACCTGAGCGCTGGTTTTATCTTATAAACTTGAGCAATCCTGCCCTCTAACAGGAAGTGTGTGAGCGGCGTTCTTTCCCAAGCACCTGTCCTGCAAAGGATTAGCCATAGCCTCACATGTATTCATTACAAAATCGAAACGATCTTGTTTTTACAATCTTGTGCCATGCAAGATTGATTCTGGGTTTTCTATAACAGAGAATTCTGAAATCTTTTACATTTTAAAACTGATCAACAAGATGATAACACAGAAAATATATTATTTATTATGCTGATTAATAAGAAATTAATTGAATAATATTGGATATTTATGTTAACATTTTTAAGCTACTTTTGTGGTACACTGAGCTCAGATATGTTTCGGTGCACTTGTAAAGGCTCTGTTAAATGTTTACTGAACCATAACATGACACTGATCCCCTTAAAAGCAGTAAGAAACCTAAAGCCTACTCTTTGAGTTAAGCAATATTTGCAAACAGACCAGGAAGAACTTCTGCATTTAATCTCAGTTTGCCAGAGCACTCGCTGATTCATGCTATAAACTGCACAAACAACTGCTGCAAATTCTGAGAATTCCATTAGCCTCATTTATTTAATACATTAAATCCATCTCCAAAACTACCATTCAAAGCACTTCTGGTTAACTTGATTGCAATACAACACCAAAAGTACTATGTACTTAGCTATGGAGAGGACCACTTGAGATGGTATTACATTTTAGCACTAATTATGAGGTGGAATATATAACTACCTTCTAAATTACCAAACAAAACTAATTCTGGAAACAAGTTTTAACTTCAACACTATAAATAAGGACAATTAAACATTGGATGTTTCTTCAAGTAGATGAATCTTTAGATATAGTGAGAAACTACCCTGAAGAGCTGCACAAAGCCATAAGCACAGCTGTTAGCGGGATAGTTCACCTAACAATAAAAAAAATTATTTAACATTAATTCACCCTCATGTCATTCAAAACATGTATGACTGTCTTCTGCAGATCACAAATAAAGATATATGTTATAAAGATATGAGAAATGTTTTTGTCCATAAAATGGGAGTCAATGGGAGTCAATGTTGTTTGGTTACCAACATTCTTCAAAATACTTTTTGTGCCATTCATACTAGAACACACAACAAATTTATTGTTGATATTTAATTAACTTAAATGTAACGATTTAATTAAACTGTTTAAACAACACAGACCCAACATTTTAAAAGCACAAGAAATGAAAGCAAACTCAGGGTGAAAATCTAAACCTGCTAAATGACACCATGCTTAAATTGCTGGGAAAAGAAGCAGGCAGTACTTTCCTCCTACACACTTCACGAATAGACTGGCTGGTACAGGCACACTGTATGAACAGTATTCATCTCCACTTCATGGTGGATCAGCTCTAGCTAGAGTAAAAATAGCACCTAGGAGCTATCGCTTATGCAGGTGGTCAAATCTTCCTGATAGCGTGCACAAACACACATGTGCAGGGCAGACTTTGAAAGCTTCTCTTCAGCATTTTGCTTAACTCTGCGCTCAAATTGGACGTGACAGCTGGGACACGGTTATTATTTCCCATATTATGCCTGCAGTCACATCGCTGAGCGAGAACTTTCACACCTCACCACAAGGCCTCTGCAGACCTGACGGATATGTCATCGTGATGACCTGCGGAACTTAAGAGCTGGTGAGAAATCAATTAGCCAAATCTATTCAGCAGGGTTAAACGTCAACATTAACTTTTGATCAGGGTTTAATGAGCAAACGGCAAAAAACATTTTGCATTAAGTTGGTTTATAAAGGCAGTGAAATGTATTTTCTTTACAACTTTTTGAAACATAATCACACAGCATTTATTGAAAATTAATGTGATAATATAATGTAATGTAATATAATATAACAGATAACGCAAAAGCTGTCATGCCCAAGCAAGTCTGAACTATTACTTTTTACGTTTTGCCATGTGATAAAAATTATTTTTACCCCATTTCACTGGCAGGTTACCTCTAAAGCTTTGTTCACTGTTTGCTCAGTGTGTTATTTATACAAACACACCACATAAGCATAGTCCCAACTCGGCCATATTGTTGAACTTCAAATGGAGGATGGAAGTCGGAAGTCTGGTTATTGGTCTTGCTAGACACACAGACATATCACACAGGATTCTTTCTGTCTGTCCTGATTAGAGTCATGGCTATTGGAAGAAGAGAAAGCAATCATGGCCTTGTAATTAACAATTCATTGGGCCATTTTCTTTATGTTGCCATTAAGGAAGATCTTAATGGAACTGAAGCATTATACAAACTTTTAGAACTCTGGAAGTGATTAGCTTGCTTTACACACAACTCTTGTTTCTATTTTTAAATGACAGAAAAAAACTAAAATTGACAAAACTAGACACGTTCTGTATTAAATACAAGACCTGTATTTCAGTACAACAAACAAGCACAAGATGTGTCTGGCTTTTGTAAACTTTTAAATTTGGTACACACCAATCCTCACTAATCACCAAAGGTTTATACTCCCTATGTACCTTACAATCGTCAATATCAAATCACCCAATTTCAATATTTTCTAAGACGACTGCAGTGCTGTTACCGCCGGTGGCATTTAATCCATATAATATTCCATGACTGAGTTTACATCTGTGTCTGCAGAGGGCTCGCAGATCTTGGATGTCTCAGTAGCACGCATCCACGCCTGTCATCAAAGCAACAGCTGTCACTGAGCACAACTCACTTGAGACGCAAGAAGGAGCAAAGTCCCATGTCTGTCCTGCTGCCACACACACACACACACATTGAGAACACACTGCACCACAGAACAGCACTGCACATTCCAGACCCCTGGTGTGAGTCTCTGGTAAGACTTAATTGTGGTGGAGAAGTTCCATTGCATTTCACACACCAGACTGACTATTTCACATTACATGTCACCAACTGGACCTGAAAAAAAACCAGGTCTGAATATATCACTTCTATTAATATATTAAGAAGCATTCCAAGAACCAACATGAAGAGCTTCAGGATTGGTCAGAAGTCACATCCTACAAGCTGTGTTACAAACCGCATTCTCTGGGACCGTATTAGTATCTCTGGGACCGTTTCCATATTAGTATATACTGTTATTTTCTGTAATTACTATTATAGGGCAGTTTATATGCATCATATTGGTCAATTGATTTCAGTTTTACAATGATAGTTATACAATGAAGTTTCATTTTTTAGTCAAATGGCTTTTTATAACTCTTGCAAAAACATTATAGACACTAATAGCACCACAAGCAAGCACCACTAATTAACTATGACCCAGAACAAGATGACTCTTTGATTTTTATTCATAAACTGATAATTGGTGGTATACTAGGTGAAGGCCCTTTGAATTATAATGTCTCTGTGCTTTTGATCTTTCCTACTTCTAATTCAAAATGATTTTTCGAAATCAATGAACAATTCACTTTTGTTGTACAAGACAAATACGGATATTAAAATCTGATGATTAGAATATAAAGTCCAGATGTGTCAGTCAAGGAATTTGTTTGCTTGCAGAGGAAATTACTGCATCCTTCTGAGAAAACAACCAGCTCTTTCTCTCTCTCCCTCCCTCTCTCTCTCTCTCACTACAGACTTTGCTATGAGGATAGGCATCGACATTCTACATGGATCTTGTAGCAGCCAACAGGAATTGATACAGATTCCAACTGATACATTGTGCTATCCTGTCATTTTACCAAACTTTATCAGTCAACAAAAAGGAGACAGATCAGAAATATAATGTATTATGTCATTCATCTCAAAATGTACACATATATAGAGCTGCATTTAGCATTTCTCAAGACAGAGAAAGAGTAGACTTTTTTATACATATAAGCCTTTTCCTAGATATGAATAATCAATAGAAGTCTATATGTATGGCTGATATGATGGATGAATGTTTGGTGCACTGTGCACTTGATTTTTTCCCTCCGGTCAGGTGACTTTTAGAGATGGAATGGCCATTTGATTACCATGGAAACCTCTGCAGGGACTTGATGGCAAACATTTAAATGAATAGTCATCTGTCTTAAGGCTCAAGACGAATCTATGCTTCACAGAATCTTATCTTTATGTTTAGGTTATTTAATGTCTAATGCAATATACAAAACAATTATACAATATAAAAAAGTTTAAAAAAATGTATTCTTTATAAAAAGTATTTTTGTGATGTCTGCATATTAAATAACTGCATTCCATTCTATTCTATTCTATTCTATTCTATTCTATTCTATTCTATTCTATTCTATTCTATTCTATTCTATTCTATTCTATTCTATTCTATTCTATTCTATTGCATATTTTCTAAACCAACAGACAAATTGTTTTGCAATCCATGATTACGAGTCTTTGTGGTAAATGAGAAACACTGTGTTTGCTGTGCAAAGCTGTTGCACACACTCAGGTGCAGTGTGACAAATTCACAGTAATGATGAACTTTGAGACAAATATTTGGCCTCTAGTTGACAGGGCCTCATCTTGTCTTTCTCACACATTGTAATCACCTCCATTATTTGGGTAAAGCCAAGCTGCAGCACGCCCCATAAATGACTTACAACACAATGAGCTAATGCTCAGAATATAAGGGCACCCAAAAAACACAAGACAAGACTTGAAACTCATAACATCATGCTGTAACAGCCTGCCTTTTAAGAACAACATAGATAATATCTAGAATTACTTAAGACAATTGCACAACTGTTCTTTGAATATATATAACAGAGAAAATAGTCACACAATTTAGTAGCTGTGTTGCATGAGTGGTCAATTTTAAATTACGTCTTGATATGGAAAAACGTAATTGAAATTAGTTAAAACAACAAACCAGCGAATGGATCTTTGTTTTCTTACCAATACAAAAATGGCATCTTTACAAATACCTACACTGTCAATACTTTAAATACAGCCATAAGCTCATACAGTTACACCCTATGACATAAATGTTTAACAAAACCGAAGTTACTCTGAATCACAAACACATGTCTCTTACCATAAAAGTTGGGGAAAACAGCAAGAACGTGTTCAAGAATTCACTATCTAAACCAGGGATGGGCAAACTCGGTCCTGGAGGGCCGCTGTCCTGCAAAGTTTAGCTCCAGCTTGCCTCAACACACCTGCTTCAAAGTTTCTTGTATGCCTAATTAGACCTTGATTAGCTGGTTCAGGTGTGTTTAATTGGGGTTGGAACTAAACTCTGCAGGACAGCGGCCCTCCAGGACCAAGTTTGCCCATCCCTGATCTAAACAAACACCAAAGGCAGCACTTAAAGCGCAACTTCATTCATACTAACGCAAGATTCAATGATGTGGTTGTGACACAATGAGAAATATTCTATTTTCATGCACCTGCAATAGATATCCATCTGTACGTGCAACAAACATCGAGTTAGAGAGCAGAAATGAGAAAGAAGAAAAAAAGCAGATACAGTGAGTGCCATAAATATTGGGACAAAGGCACATGTTTGGTTATTTTAGCTGTTTACCAAAATAATCAATATTCATTATATAACTAGTAAAAGAGACGGATAGACTGAGAGTGATAAATAGGCAGCGAAACACAGGGCTGTTTTAGTGGAGCAGAGGAAGTAGCCATCTGGGTGTAATGACACGCCTCCACTTTAACACAAAGGTGCAGGTAGTGCTGCGGCCTCTGAAGCCCCACTGTCTCCAACACTCACTACAAAGAAGGTTTTCAGCACACAGGCTGACACACAGGCCAGCTGGCCCACTGCAGACTGACCTTATTACACAGACAGGACAAGCTCACAGCTGCAGGGAAAAGTCAGAGATGCCAAGATTTAATTGGCGGAGCTTTGATTTACTTGCCAGGACCCCACAATACTAAACTCTTGTAATGGAACCAAACATAGTCATGTCGATCTCACAGCATAGATGAAACTGTCCATATAATTATCAACCATTTTGCCCAAAACAGACTTTGACAGTGAACTCTATGGCATCTATCCCTATGAGGATGTTTAATAATCTGATGGCTGTGCCCGAAACCTACAGCGGCTGTCCTGCTGCCTCGCTTCCCAGTTACTGATTGTGTTTGAAGATACCTCCAAGGAAACTGTTTCAGACTGTTTTTTTAGGGATATAACATCATTCCTAATAATGTAAAACAAAATTACAGAGCCAAGCAAATGGTGCTTATTTCTTAAAGCATACAAAAAATAAGAAATGTACTCCTTTCAACTGCTCTCAATCACAAACGCAGAATCTTAAAATGTCAGAGGCATAATATTTATGCTGCTTCTAAATTCAACCAGATGAAAGCGTCGTAGCAGGCAGAATGTTGGATGCAAAAACTGGATTTAGATGGTTTTCTGCTGCCTTCCTACTTCTGTATGCTGCCACTCTTTCAGCTTTGGGACACGGTCTCTGAAACATCCCTTGAATCCTGATAAAGAAGCAGGTGTGAGTCCACACATGTCAAGGCAGGCACAGAAGATGTGGGATAAGACAGAACTAAAATGCATATGCATTGTGAGGGTTACGTTCCGAGTTAACTTTTGCCTGAAGCACAAACTGTTCAATCCATACAGGAGGAGGCAGAACAGTGCATTGGTTGTTAATATTGACACATCATCATCTCTTGAATCTGAGCCAGCACCTACTTAGGATGGCATCCTTGTTTTTGATTTATGATGAATTCTTTGTCTGTCAAAATTAACACAATCTAGCCTCAGGATATGCTAATGCACAAATACTGTGATGATGTACATGAAGATGAACATTGGAACAATTGTTCTCTTCTTACAGGTATTTGGGAAAAAGTGCACTTATGTGGCTGAACTTGCGAAATCACTTGTTCTCTGGGCCAAATTGGCTCAAAGTGCTTGTTTCAACTTTAGTGTACACAAGATCGAATTCTAACAAGGTTTAGCTTCATGCTGTAACAGGATGTTTTAAGGCAGATGTCATCCTCAGGTTTAAAATACTTTTTTTACCTATTTACACTAAAGCCTCTTGGTATGCTTGCATAACTAAATAAGGTCAGGAAGCTAAATTATATATGGTTTATCTATTGTTTTAACAAATCCAGACCAAATCCACATTTTTTCAAACCAAGTCACTTGACTTAAAAGCCATTCAGAAAGCTGAAACTACATTCTTATCAGATATATGCATTTAAAATTACAGTCTCTTAGGAAAACAGCCCAAAAATACTGATGACTCATCATGCACCAAGTTGTTTTCCAATCAGATGCTCTCTAGGATGTGAATGTCCCTCCCCTCAACCACTTGCAACCAACTAGCAAGTTACTTTATGGCTTTGACATAACTACTGTAAAGTCTGTTAAACATTGTAAAGCACTGTATAGGGATGAGTCCATCATGTCTCACAATAAAGTGCTCACAAAAAGAAGAAAATTAAGCCATTTAATAACTTTAAAGTGAACAATCACGCCAGTTTTTACTAAATCAGTGTAGTTAGTTGGATAACCTATTTCCTGGTGTTTGCACACTGACTATGTAAACATGACAAAGTAAATCAAAATGGGTTGAACGCACTCCACTGTTTCTAAGAATCATTTTAACAATAACAAACCTAACCAAATGTACTACAATGACAAAGTTGATTTAGTTTTTAATTCAGTTTCATTACTTTATCCAAGTACAGTAGCTGAAACAGCACTGCGTGCAAAAACAAGCCTCCCCTAAATAATTGCTAACACAGTCAAACAGTGAGGATGTCTATAATCAGTTGGGAAGCACTGATATCAAATCTGTTCTTCCTCTTGGCAGGGTTATTTGTGAGTCATTAAAACAATGTCTGTTTTGTTGTCATAAAATTACCACTAGAAATGCTAGCTCTGGGAATGATTATAGTTTGACCAAGAAAAATAACTTTAACCACAGGGAAATTTCAAAATACAACCAAATAAAAGACAGATATCATAGCCATGAAAAGACTAAGTGCATGTGCAGTCTTTGACTACAGAAGGATTGGCATCGCTAGAAAGAGCAAGATGGAGGTTTACCTGACACCACAGGAAACCAGCTGCAAGTTTGGAAATTATAATCATCCCCTTTATAGATTTCATCATGTTGTTTTTATTCCCTTCTGTAGCTTTTCCTATGAAACCTTTGGACTGATTCCCACTAAAATATTCAATAAATTCAATGAAGCATATTTTATGAAACATTTTTGCTTAGTTCTTCAAACTTTACAACACATTTTATATTTTAACAAGCTAATAAAATAGAAACGGTTAACAAAACCTAAAATATCTGATGCTCAGTTTTAGGCCCATAAAATGACATTTTATGAATTTATTATTTTAGTTTCCCAAAAATTATGTTTTTGTTTTTTTTCAGATTAGAAGAGAAAATAACTGTCGCTTTTTTGAGATATTCTCTATCAACATACAAAAAAGTACAGTTATCTCTTGTTGTGAGAGGAATACTTTATTATCACAAGTACTGCACATTTTACTACTCATAGCAGTATAAAAACTTTTTCAAAGTAATTTTACTAAAAAATAAAATAAACATGTACTAGTCTAAAAAGGGTTTGCTGCATATGTACAGTACATTTATGTTGATAATAGATTGTCACCTTACCAAATCTGCATTAACACTAGTCGTTTATTGTGGAATATGTGCACAAGGTGTTTGACTTTGGCAAGTTAAATGTTATAACGAACTCAGGACCAGATGCCAGAGCCTTATAGTAAACAAACAAAAAAAAAACTATAAAGAGCAGCAAGTCTATGTAAGAGCTATACTGAGAAACAGTCACCCAGACTTCCTAATAATCACAAAAAAGGGCTTGCAGTGAACTGCCTTATGGGTAGAACTGCTTCAAGTTTTGGCTGACACACAGAGAAAGCTTGGCATGTTTCTGTTGGACTGCGCTACACATGCAGAAGCTTCTCTTGTTTATACAGGTTTCAGAATTCCTTAATGAACTGATCTGAAAGATGTTTTTTTCTGTTTACTGGATCATTTCATATGTGCGTGAACATTAAAAATCCTGGGAGTGAAATGGAAAATGGATGTTGGAATGGGTCATGCTTATTTTTGTGATTACATCTTAAAAAACTGTTGTTCAACACAGCTTGGTGATGTTAAATGAACTGTCAACTAATAACACAAAGGAATTCCACGAGCCTCTTTCAGAATTGCGTAAGGTTTAAAGGCACTTTGTTTACTACATACAGGAATCTCAGCCACATTATTACATTATTCATGCCTTCAATTGCACATTAGACTTATACATCCCATGTGGACAAGACAAAACAAACAGATAAAACATCTCTTGATTCTTAGTTAATAACGCAACTTCTGAAAATCAGACACCGCAATCAGAAAACCACTAAATTGCGACATGCACATCTGCACAGCTGATGACGTTTAAGTCCATCTGGAAGCCCTTTAATGTCCTCTCCCTCACATGCAAGACATCCGTCTACAATCCTAACACTCTTCATCAGGACCTCTGCTAGAACCCTATTTGTGTGTTCAGAGGGAGCGGCTCTGTTACATAAGCAGCATGAGTGTAGAATTCCAGAAATTCCTAATGGAGGAATAATTTTACGATCCCAAAGCAGGTTGAAAAATAAGGATGGATTACAGCAAATGACGACAGAACTGACTTCACACACGCAAACAGCTGATCCTTCAGCACTGCTGGACACGCATGTTATCCATTATCAAACTTTTAAGTAGTCCTTTCCTTTAAGCAGACAGTATCAGGGGCCTGGACTCTCTCACTGTGCTCATGGGAAACTCTGGATAGAAAATGATCTGCCAGTAACGTGACAGAAAGCATTGGGTTGATACTAGTCTGAATGTCATTTCAGAATGTATCTAAAGACTCTCATAAGCATACTGAAAGTGACAAACTGATAACAGTTTGTTGACAGACAGACAGACAGACAGACAGACAGAAAAGAAAGAAAGAACTTTCTGCCACCTTGCCGAGGAGCTACATGAAAGTTTGAGGTAAGGTTATAGCGCCATCTAATGGCATGAAAGAAAAAGCACTACTGCTTACTAATGCCTGTGGTTTTAAAATTTAAGTTCAACATTAAATATTGGCTTGGCATTATTCAGGTCATATAGTGTAGAGTTGCTTTGTACAGGCTGTCAGTTCGCTACCAAATACAAGTATGCTAGTAAATGCAGGTGCATCAAACACAGTTCCACAATCACATTGAACTGACACCGCAAAAATGCACCACAACTGCATTTTGATAAACTCGTGTTGGACAACTAATTATCTGTTATGTCACACAATGCAAATGCAAAAGTGATGTCTCGTGTGAGTTTTCAGTACCTTACAGAGATGGGCTGCGTGTCCTCCAGCGTGATATGTGCGTCGCCATCTTTGATATTTCCTGGAGTCACGGTCACTATGGTTACAGGTGTTATTAACTGTATCGCGCTGCTCCTGTAACCTCTCCTGTGATGTTGTATATACAGGACAATTCGATATAAAAGTCACAATGCACATTTTGTGTCTCCGATATTGAAACATTTGCCCTTTTTCTTATTTTTGGTAATTATTTAAAAACTGGATATCTAAAAAAGATTGTTTGATATGCAATTATTAAACAAGGGAATTTAATAAGGGGAGATGTATAAAATCTGTGTATAACAGCTTGCTTATTCATCAACAAAACATCCATAAATGTAGATTTGTTATAATGTCAGATCTCTGGGTAAAACCAATTAAACATCAAGACTGCCCTGAAACTGTCGTGTTTTTATTGTGTACACGTTTATATACAGTATGTATATTTAATAATAATTTACCGTGTGCACCCTTATTTATCGTCCCGATGAATCCCCCTGAACTCGATCAACTCTCGTGTGTAAATGGTTCCACCTTGTGTTTGCAACGTTAATCGCAGCCCTAAACTTAAACACTTCCTGTGTGGTCTGCCTCTAAGCAAATTGTAACGAAGTACATCAGGCGTACAGAAGGTATACGGTTACATAAAATAACTTAACGTAACTGCATGCACAGAACATATGATGAGGCATATTATGATGCAAAAGACTCTAGCACGTTCCTTGTCAATACTGAATAGCATACAACTCATTTGTCTTGCAGTATCGCCTCTGTCCTGTGGAGGGAAGTGGTTCGCAAATAACACAACAATACCATATAGTTGCCAATCAGTGACTTAAATCAGCTTTGCTTCACGACACGTTGTTGATCGCGTATTCAGCACAGAGTATATACTCAACATCAACGGTAAATTGTTCTTTTACCATACTTAAACGTTTTTGAATTATGTAGAAAAGTGGGTGAGTAGGTCCAAGCACTGCATAGGATTTATATGAGTTCAATATAAGTCAACAACTTAAACAACCGACTAAATCTTAATTCACTACAGACTAACCAATTTAGTGTTTAGTAATTACACAAGTGCTGCTCTGTTGACTGTTAGATTAACCTAGTATGTGTACATCGTGTTTTCCCATACAGTTTGGATTTGCAGGTGTTCCTTAATGTGTTGATATGGACAGGTCTGTAGTAATGAGGTGTTCTGAGTGGTTGCTAGGGCATTGCTATGTTGTTGTTGAGGTGTTCTGAGTGGTTGCTAGGGCATTGCTATGTTGTTGTTGTTGAGGTGTTCTGAGTGGTTGCTAGGGCATTGCTATGTTGTTGTTGAGGTGTTCTGAGTGGTTGTGGCATTGCTATGTTGTTGTTGTTGAGGTGTTCATTGCTAGGGCATGCTATGTTGTTGTTGAGGTGTTCTGAGTGGTTGCTAGGGCATTGCTATGTTGTTGTTGAGGTGTTCTGAGTGGTTGCTAGGGCATTGCTATGTTGTTGTTGAGGTGTTCTGGGTGGTTGCTAGGGCATTGCTATGTTGTTGTTGAGGTGTTCTGGGTGGTTGCTAGGGCATTGCCAACACCAATGTCTCAGTATTCGTGTTCATGAATGAATTACATTAATAGGAGCACACGTCTGCTCAACAAGCAGATCTTTTCTGTGTGTCGTTTTTTTATCATTGTATATGTGATAATGTTTTACTCTGTGCACACTGCCTATTCCCTCATTTTATCCCTATCCTCTCATTTTATCTAGGCATATCTATTATTATTGGTTGTTGCATGCAGTATAGCTAGAGTGCAGAAACAAAGGTCATTGTTTTCTCAACTACAGATTTTATCTTTGATTTCCTGTATCAGACTGTTGATCGTGACATTGTTTTTGCCAGGAGGAGAGGAACCATATGGTTGCCAAGCTTTATTAGCTAAAGTTATCAAACTGGGACAAACATGTGACCTTACATGTACCTCACAAGGGCATTTTAGCATGGTATTGGGACTCTATATGTATGCATTGATAAATTGGCTCTGAATTGTTGTATTTCTCATTTCTAAAAAGAAATAAGGATGTATAATTGTAAAATAACCAACCAACACACAAAATGTATTTTTGAGGTAAGATGCAAGACCTTTAAGGTAAATGATCCAATCACCATCATTTTGATTGATTTAGACTTTGAGGCTTTATGCACTTAGAAAGGACATGGAGGTTTAATTTTGTTGTTAAAATTAGAATCCTCCTTCTCGCTACTTACCACAGATTTATCTGTCAAGAGTGTGATGAAATTTTGTGACAAGCTGTGTTGCTGAGATGGACTTTTAAACCAGACAAATAGGTTCGTTTTTGTCCCCATCAGTATGTAGGCTGGTTAAGATTTTCTTGTGCTTTTCAATTTACGCCATTAAATCCATCTCTTCAAAAGGTCTCTCTCTCTCTCCTCTCTCTCTCTCTCTCTCTCTCTCTCTCTCTCTCTCTCTCTCTCTCGCTCTCTCTCTCTCTCTCTCTCTCTCTCTCTCTCTCTCTCTCTCTCTCTCTCTCTCTGTGCGCTAGCCTTTGCGCTGCTTCTTTTTCTGTATCTCCCCCTCCCTCTAGCAGTCTCTCTTCCCTTCTTTCTTTCTGGCTGCTTTTCATTCCTGTTTCTCTTTTCATTGTTTTTTCTCTCGCTTTTCTTTAGCTCTTTGGGACCTTTATTTCTTCTCTTCCTCTATTCAGGTTTTCTTTATTCTCTTTTCTGAATAGTTGTGGTACTTAAAGGGAAAGAGAAGGAGCTGGGGAGGGAGGTTAGTTTCAGTCAGATCTCAAGCACAACACTTCCTCGTACTGCAGTCAGTCTCGACCAGACTGTGCTGTGCCTTTTTTGCGTCGACCAACGTTAAGCACATGGTTTAGTACTAATGAAACACCTTATAAAAAGATTTTTTAAATCATTCTATTTAAAGTACAACACTAATCTTGCTGGTTCTCTTTGTTGTCTGGTTTGATGTCACACAGTAGTGATTTATCGACACATTGTGTTACACTACTCCAGTGGTTTGTGAGGACTGTTATCATCTCATAAAGCATTTAAGTCTCACAGGGACATCTTCATCATTGCACTGAGCTGACACACAACAGGAGGTCCTACCATGTAGCACATTTTCACTTGGAACGTTTTTATGACACAGTCCCATCGGTAAGGTGATGAAGCCTGGGCACTGAAGGTGAAGTACTTCTTCGAAACCTAAGTAGACATTCATATGCTGGATTTCCTTAAAGAATTTATTATGTAATGACATTTTCAACAAAAAATTTGATTTATTTAGTTGTCTTTTAGCTTTTTGATAGCCTTAATGTTTTTGTTTTAAGTTTCTGTTATGCACTGTAGGTTTAACAAATTGAAATCAAAATCTTTCCAGAAAACTTAATTATAAGCATATTGAGGGAAGGAGCATAAAATAAAAATCCATTAACATTAAGAAGCATAACTATGAAACTATAAAACTATAAATATTAAGTTGTTCTAAATTTAGGCGAATAGTGGAGTCCACTATAACTTCAATGAAACAATATCTTTTTTTTATTTTTCCAGCTGATAAATGATAAAATATTGACAGCCAAATCAAATCCATTTAAAATGCATTTAAAATGTAAAACTGGAGCATGTGAGCGTCTATTGCTGTGGATGCAAGTAATATACTTATCGTTATAGTTAATTTTCTTTATACTTATTGTCCTCGGTGTGAACGAGCTTTAACCTAACTGGTAAATTAGGATTGTTTTAATCATCCTGAAATTTTCCACTTAATTCTTTTAATGGCAGACCTTGATGGAACAGCCCAGAAATGAGCATTCACGCAAGAACTGACCGCTCTGTCTAGCACACATGTAAATGAGAAATTGTGTCGGTAAGAATCCGAACAGGATTGGACGAAAGGAATATGATTAAAAATGCAGAATTGATAGGGCAACAGATGAAACTTTTTCTCTCTTTCTCCGTAAGTAAGAAATGGAAAAAACAGCATGATGGAATGGCAGGCTTGAAGGGGAGAGAAAGGTGAAAGACAGATGAAAGTGAAAAGAGATAAAAGCCCGAGTGAGGAGGGTGTTGGATAAAGCAGGAGGAAGGGAGGCAGAGATGAAAGCAAAATGAGAAAGATAAGAACAGAGTGAGAGAGACAGAGAAGGCAAACGGAGGGAGAGATAGATAGTGTACAGCGCAGAGAGAGGGGTAACCATGGAAACAAGAAGAAGGTACAAAAGAAGAGAGAGACAAAGGGGTTTTGATTTAAAAGAATGAAACTTGGGAGAAAGAAAAAGTAATTCAGGTTGAAATTTGTTACCGGCAGGTGAGAGAGAAATACAAAAGAGCCAGAGTGTAAGGAAGGACAGCCGCTTCTTCCAGACTATTTATGAGACCCTGAAAATGAGACTTATGTCTATGGTCAGGCATCAGGCCTCTGTTAATATAACTCTGAAGTTATATTACCAGTGCACGGGAGGGTGCGGAAACCACACTGATGTTGGCTCGCACCGTTATAACAGTAAAGCCGGAAGCCCTCGCGGTAAGGCGACTAGACTCGTGCCATGAGTCCATTTAACAGCCATTAGCAGGATTATGAGATGAAACAGCATGAAGAGGCAGGAGGCAACTGTTCTCTTGAAGGCATCGGCGGGAGTCAGCCAAGGCTTTGACCTCCCAACCTCAAACTGCAGGCAGTCTGGAGTGGCGCTCCTGAATGCTTCTAGGCCACACCGGCTGCGATGCCCGACACAATGAACTTGTACCTTCACAACTGTGTTTGCAGGGTGTGGACTTCTGCTTCATTCAAATGCATACAATATAGTTATTTACATTCATATTTGTCTATCTTCGTGGAGTTCGAGCCAGACATTCGGTTTTTATTCTGTGGTTTTTCAGTCTCTTGTGTGTCTCTCTGTCTTTCTGTCTCTATCCCTTCCCCCTTCTGTTTTCTCTCCTGTCTCTCTCTCTCTCTCTCTCTCTCTCTCTCTCTCTCTCTCTCTCTCTCTCTCTCTCTCTCTCTCTCTCTCTCTCTTGCTTAATCACCCACCCTTCCCCTATTTCTCTCTTGATCTCTCTCCTCTCTCTCCTTCTCTTGCTCTCCTTCTCTCTGGCTCTCTCATCTGCTCCCCCCCACTCTCTTATTCACTCTCCTTTTTCTTTTCTCTCTTTTTTCTTGCCCTCTCTCTCTCTCTCTCTCTCTCTCTCTCCCCCTCCCTGCCTCTCTCTCCCTCTGTTCCTTTTATATCCTCCTTGCTGAATGCACTTCTCTTCTCCTTTCTCAGCTGTCTTTTTCTTTTTCTATTTATTCTTTTTACTCTTAGTGCACTCGACAGAACCATTTCTTGTCCAATATTACGTCCAACATTTTATCTGTGCTAGTATCCTAAATAAGAGGAATGCTCTTTTATGACTCAGACAGCCTGCATCTTCTGTGTTCGTCTGTGTATATGTTTTTCAAATCTGATGTTTTCTTCTATTGAAAATAGACAAACATTAAAATCAGCAGTGTAGAATTATTAGGGCCATATATGCAGGAAACATGTGTTTTTCAGTCTTGGAAAGTCCCATAAATTTGTCCTCATAATACATTTACACAAGTGGACAAATGATTTAGAAGTTAATTTAGAAGGAACTAACTGCTGGCAGTAATGTCAGCGGTTGGGTCAAAGGTTATGTCCATTGAGTTTTAGTGGTTAATAAGTGGCAGTGATGGTGTGGGTCTGGGAGGGGGGGTGGGTTCTGGCTGTACGCTTCACTAATGGTTCTCAATCTCATAGCAGCACCTTTTGAAGGCACAATTATAGCAACACTGAGATATGAGCTGTCTGTCTTTGTGTTCATGCATGTGGCTTTTGAAAAAAAGATGATTTATTGTGTAGATACTTTAGATTAACATGACAACATAGTAGCAGTGCTACATTTACCTCTCAACATTTTGCATGTTTTTTGATAGTTTAACATTTAGATCATCCTTGTAGTTTTTTAAATGTTAAACACAGTGTTGCGTTTGAGTATGTTGTGTTATTTTAGGCTTTTTTGCTTTGTTCCGCAAATTAAAACAGCTTAGAGATAATGTTGCAAACCACACATGTGTATATCATTACATTGATACGTGTCAAATTAGATTAGTAGACCAGCTTAATTTTTTTTAGATATCAAAACAGAGACTGTGTAGTTTTATAAAGCTGCTGTATAAAATGTTACTTCAGGTTGCTTAAAGCAATTGATTAACAATAAAATCTTTGCCTAATGTTGTGCAGTCGGTTATTTGGTAAGCTGGTTTGGTATCTACTTTTTGATCAACTTAAATTTCAACACAGTCTAAAAGCCCTCCCACCAAAAACATATCAAAACAACAAATCCAATGTCAGTACACTGAAACACGCAATGTGGTTCACAAGCAGACAGCATAGAAAGATGGCTAAAAATGGCCAACATGGGTCACTGTGAAATTAAAATGAAAGATTTTTTCCTAAAATATTAATAATTTTGTTAAGGAATTGACTATATTTAAGGTTTAATTGAAGGTTCTGTATGTAAATAAATAAAAGTTAAAGTCTATCATAATAAAACTGAATTTTGCCATAAACGTATGTTAACAATTGTGAAACCAGAGCTCTACAATATGTATCTTAATTTTTGTTATTGCGATATGTAATACATCGATTTGTAATTTCTAAAGAGTTTCTTTTCGCAATAGTTTCTTTTAGTTGAGAAAATTGTGAATCCACTGTGTTTGTGCTACATGCCTTGTATCACAATGGACTGATGTGCTGTCATATACTGGAGAAGAGTTTCACATTTTCCAGACGTTTCACCTACACTAAGCTGGTGAATCTTTGCTCAGGTCATATTAAAACTCAGGGGGTTTTAGTTCTGCACTAAAGCAAGAATAACCATCTATACCCCATACAGTACTTGCAGTTCTTCGTGAACCCAACAGGTTAAAGCTAATTTCCCCATTTTTGCCACAGAATCCCACACAAACGAAAATATGTTCTCATATTGCTTCTCTTTTAGTGAATAAGAAATGCACAAACTATAAGTTTCATATCCACTGGGGTAAGAGACTTAGTGTTTGCCCACACATACACAAGAAGAATGCGCTTGAGAGAGACAGTACCTGTCTGTAAAATCCTACTGTATAGATGGATTCTCCAACCACACACAACTCTACATTCACATCCACACAACGTGCAAAGAGACAAACGTGCACACGGACACAATAGCAAAAGAAACTAGCAGCCGTTCATAATTCATGTATTCTTCCCTTTGTGTGTGTACGTTAGGGCTGGTTTGCACAAGTCTGATACTTCATGGCGAGGTGGGGAGAAGACAGGTTTCAAGCCATTTCTTAAAAAAATAAAGACACACAGGCCTGGATGAGTATTCTAGCCAGTGTATTCTTTCTCTCCTCAAACTTTTGTTATCTCTCTCTCTCTCTATTTTCCCCACAGGCGGACAGCTCTGTGTGTTGTTTTATGTACGTGTCCCCGGTCGTTTCTTTTTCCATGTGGATTCTTTGTCTTTTCTGCTTCTTATCTCTTTGTTTCTTCCCATGCACTCTCTCTCTCTCTCTCTCTCTCTCTCTCTCTCTCTCTCAACTTCCTGCTATATCTCTCTCTCCCTCCCTTACTCACTCACTCACTCACTCACACCCTCTCTCAATCTCTCTGTCTGTTTCCCTTTGCTGCCTATCTTTCTCTTTTTTCCCTCCCTCCCTTCCTCTCGCAATCTCTCTCACACGCACACATACACACGCACATCTTGCTCTCACTCAGACTCTGACACACACATATACAGACTCTCTATCCTCTCTTTCTCATTCTCTGTCTCACACACACAGTGCCCTCTCCTACAATACTTGATTTTCTCTCTCTCTCTCTCATGGATTGCCCTTTCCTGCTCAGTGATGAAAAATGTCCTCCAGTCTTCTCTCACACTGATGGTATACAGCACAGTCCTTCACTCAAGGTGTGTTCCTCTCTGTAATAGAGGGTCTTTTTGTGGGACGGTCAGTCTATATCCTTCTCTTAATAAGCTCACAGGAAGTGCTAGACTAATCCAGTACCTTTTTCCATAATTAGGATCAAGCAGAACACCTCAGCGCACACCTCAGCGCCCCGGCAGGCAGGTAGCCTATCACGCCGGCTCCTACAGGAGACTCAGAGGAAAACTGGAACTTCAATAGTTAATATCTTTTCTCTCTCTCTCTCTTTTTGCCTGCCCCCCCACTCCGCTCTCCCCCTCTTTTTCTCTTGCTGATGGACTCTTCTTTTTATTTTCACACTCCACCATCCCCCTTTTTTCTGCTTCTGTCTCTCTCTCATACCCTGCTCAAACTCTCTCTCTCTTTCACTGCATTCCCGTCTTTCTCTCTGTCTTTCACTCCCCACCCCCTCTCGAGCGCTCCCTCCCTATTCTCTCTTTCATTCTTTCTGTCTCTTTTTCTTTGACCTCATCTTTTCTTATGCTCTCTCTCTCTTTCTCTCCCTCCCCCAGTTTCTCTTCCTCCTTTTTTGCTGCATTCTCTTCTTCTCTTGCCCTCCCCCACCTTTCTCTCTTCTCTCTTTTCTCTCTCTCTTTCTATTTCTCTCCCGTCCCCCCTCCTCCTTCCTCCTTCTCTTTACCTCTCTGTCTCACTCCCCCCTCCCTCTTCCTCTTATTCTCTCTCTCCCCCCGTGTGTCTGTCTCACTCCCTCCCTTTTTCTCTTTCCAAACTGCTTTTCTTTCTTTGTCACTCATTTTTGTGTGTGTGTTTGTGTGTGTGTACTGCCTCTCAGACAGCGTCTTGCTGCTTAATTATTTCAGATGCACAAATAAACAGACTTGCAAAACTCCTCGGCATTCTGGGAACATTTCAGCGTATCTCACTCAATGTCTGTCTGACAACGACAGACACACCTCCACAGCCACTCAGTGTGCCGGTGATTAGACATTACTCTGTGTGTGTGTGTGTGTGTGTGAGTAGAGCACACCTTTGAAAGGAAGTGAGCGTTGTATGTGTGAGCTTTTGTTAGTGCGCACTTCATAAAGAAATATGTTTGTTGAAGGGTCACGCCGTATGGAGTGTGTGCGTGAGAACGAGAGATGAAACGCTTGTTTGTGTGTGTGTGTGTGTGTTTGCGAGAGCGAAAGAGAAAGAAAGAGAGATGGGGGAGTGCGAGGAAGGGAGGGGAGAGACACAGAAAGAAAGAAAGAAAAAGAAAGAGAATGGAAGAAATAGGTTTGTGTGTGTATGTGTGTGTGAGAGGCAGGCACAGTCAGTTCTGATAACAGCAACAGTAGGAGGAGGATGAGCTTGGCTCCGCCCTCTCTCTCTCTCTCACAGCTATAAATAAGAGCTGGTGTTTTTTGCTCCTCTCACTTCTCTTGAAGGATGAGATCCCTGAAACATCTGAAACATCACACCAGGAGTAATGTGGTGAGTGATCGACCCAAACATACACATTGGCCAAAGCGCGAGTCACATGGTTGTGTGAATGTTTTAGTTGAACTGTTTGCTAATTGCTAAAGTTTGGGACTTTACCTCTCTTTTCTGAATTGGGGAAATGAACTTTTCTTACACAAAATACCGCAAGGCTGTAATTTATACTTTAACTGTACTGTCACTGTCTTTTTTTATATTCAGGTCAGTGTGTTTCTCTTGTTATCTATTATCTGTACTCTCTCTCTTTCTCATACACACACAGACATGTTCATTCTGTGCTAACCTTTTCACTATTATTTTGTTTTTAAATCTATTTTTACATTCACTACAGCTCTCCTCACAGAGCCATGGCTGCTATCTTGCCCAACTGGCTTTTTCATTTGTCTTTTTGTCTTTCATTTTATCTGCCTCACTGTTTTATTATACTTTTCTCTTTTTTCTCTCCCTCCCCTTACTCTTTCTGTTTTTCATTTCTAACCCTTGTTCTCTATCTTCTATCTCTCTCTCTTTTACTCTCTCTGCCTGTCTCTTTTTCTGTCTTAGTTTCCGTCTCTCACTCTCCACAACCCCTCCTTCTCTCTTTATCTCTCAGTTCTACTCTCTGTCCCTATCTCACTCTCTTGCTCTCTCTCTCTCTCTGTTTTTATGCGTCTCTTATCCCCCGCTCCCCTCCCTCTTCTTTTCCTTACTCTTTCTCTTTATCTCTCTTTATCTTTCTTTCCTCACTCCCCTCCCTCCCTCACTCACTCACTGAGTCTCCCATCCACTTCCCCTCCTTCCTTTTCCTCTCTTTCTTTCTTTAATAACCCTCACTCTCTCTCCCCACACTTTCACTCTCTCTCTCACTCTTTTTTTGTCTGTAAGCAGTAATTATAAACGACACGGTTATCAGGGCATCCAGGTTTCTCTCTCTCTTGCTCTCTCTTGCTCGCTCTCTCTATCTCTCTCTCTCGCGCTCTCTCTCTCTCTCTCTATCTCTCGCTCTCTCTCTCGCTCTCTCTATCTCTCTCGCTCTCGCTCTCTCTCTCTCTCTCTCTCTCTATCTCTCGCTCTCTCGCTCTCTCTCTCTCTATCTCTCGCTCTCTCACTCTCTCTCGCTCTCTCTCTCGCTCTCTGTAGCCACATTGTTTAGAACAGAAGTGAATGGGTAGTAAAGTGACTTGAACCAAGCAAGTTCCCATTTAGTCCAAATGTAAGTAACTATAATCATGATGTACTAGATCACTTCTCTGAGCTGATCACACTAGATTCAGTCGATCCCTGAAGTCTGCAAATGGATTGAAGATACTTTCTCTGCTCATTTCTCTGCTCTGCTCTCATCTGTTATCATCTTACTGGGACTGCCAAACTTCACTGCCTTGTGCTTCAAAGTGAACAGTGGAAGCTAGAGGTTGACCTTGCAGGAAATGCTGTGGATAGTCCACGGATGTAGACTTCCCGCTCGGATCCAGACACACTGTGCGTTGCGTTCCTTTCAGAGACGTGAGGAAGGAAGAATGGCGCTTGCAAAGATCTCTCTTATCTCCTCTATCTAAGGCATTCTCAAGATGAGGCGTTGTCTGAGTGTCCCTGTCAATGTCATGTATCTTTCACTTACTGCTATTAAAACTACAAGTCTTTATTTAGGATGTTCAGTTTGCATGATTTGGCCGAGGCATCTCTGCATGCTCTGATAGATAATAGTTTTCAAGTTCGTCATAATATCATTTATTTGTCACCTTGGTTGTTTTGACAATTTAGCTTGATACTGGACTGTTGCTAGAAAGCTGTTGCACTGACACACTTGCTAGTTCTATTGTAGTGACACTGTTGCCATGACAGCCTCAGCCAGACTTTGTTGCTATGATGGCTCGTCTTCACCGATTCAGGTTTCATAAAGTATTGCTCTGACCTGTTCTTCTTTCTATTAACAGGAAAAGCAGGAGGTTCCTCTGGTCCACTGTTATTCTAAAGTGATGGAGCATGCAGTGGATGCCGGCACCCAGACCGACCCCGTGGTGGTCTTGTCCCTGGCCCAGGCTGCCGTGCTGGGCCTCATATCTCAGAACGAAATCTTCGGAGCCACCATCGCCCCAAATGGCTTCTACGCGGGAGAGGCGCGTGACGGTCCTCCTCCTCCGGCGGAATCAATGGAGTATGAATATGCAGATCAGCTAATCGGAGCCAACGGAGACTATCTATCTGAGCCTCACGGAGAGCACCGGAAACCAGACGGACATCATGGGGTACAACGTAGGCGACCTGGTCCCCGTGGGAGGACCAAGAAGCCTCTGAGTGAAGGAGAGCAAGGGGGGAGGTCTCTGGACACACCGAATCAGGTTAAAGGAGAAAGACCTGAGTTTTCAAGCCCCTGTTATCTCTCAAATCCACAGCAAACAGACAACGAGCCAGAAGTGTTGGACTTAGCACCTAACAGAGTACCAGTGAAAGAGGAGCACTGTACCAAAGGTTACCCCGAATCCTCAAGGGAACCGAACAGCCAAAAGGTTGACATCAATTCTGAGGTGCAGCCAAGAACTGTTGAGCCGTCCAAGCCATCGGCAGTGTCTTCTGAGGACGAGCAAGGAAAAGAGGAGGAATGTGAGGAGGAGGAAGATGTGGAAGAGAGAGCGCTCAATCTGAAAACCTCAGAAGAAGATGTGACACCTGTTATGAGACGCTACTATGAGTCCAGCATGATGGGATACGAAGCTGCCGAGATGGGTATGGCGGGAGATTACGAGGAGGGAGGACAGCCCATGGCATGGACAGATGGCGAGAACTCTTTGGGCCGCCGAATGCAAATTGATCGGTTGGATATCAACGTGCAGATCGACGAGTCGTACTGTGTGGATGTGGGTGAAGGTCTGAAGCGCTGGAAGTGCCGCATGTGCGAGAAATCCTACACCTCGAAATACAACCTGGTCACACACATTCTCGGCCATAACGGCATCAAGCCCCACGAGTGTGTGCATTGTGGAAAGCTCTTCAAGCAGCCTAGCCACCTGCAGACGCACCTGTTGACGCACCAAGGAACCCGGCCGCACAAGTGCACCGTCTGCAAAAAGGCCTTTACCCAGACTAGCCATCTCAAACGACACATGTTGCAGCACAGCGACATCAAGCCGTACAGTTGCAGATTCTGCGGCCGGGGCTTCGCCTACCCTAGCGAACTTCGCACCCATGAGACCAAGCACGAGAGCGGTCACTGTCACGTCTGCACGCAATGTGGCATGGAGTTCCCCACGCACGCCCACCTCAAGCGGCACCAGGTCAGCCACCAGGGCCCGACCACCTTCCAGTGCAGCGAATGCCACAAGTCTTTTGCCTACCGTAGCCAGCTTCAAAACCACCTAATGAAGCACCAGAATGTCAGGCCCTACGTCTGCTCCGAATGTGGCATGGAGTTTGTGCAGATCCACCACCTGAAGCAGCACATGCTTACACATAAGGTACTGACACAGCAGGCCCTCGAACACAAGGTTCGTAATCATCCCGCTGTATAGATCTGATTCAGATTCCACTCACATTTGCCATCTTGTTCCTATTTCCTGTGTTCTAAAATAAAAAGGAATAGTAGGACTGGTAGTCAATAAAAATACAAATCAAATTACCGATTAGGGCTGCACGATTTTGTAGAAAATATTTTTTAAATAATTAAAAAATAAATGCGATATGCATATTGCAATATGCAAATTTGCAGTCTTTTAATATATCTTAAAGCCCTATTACTGTTTTTTTAAATAAGCACAGTTATAACATTTATTAATTATTTCTGAGAAAATTAATCTTATTGCAAATTTTAATTTAATTTAATTTATATTGTATTGTTGTTGCTGAAAAAAGGTGTTAAAACGGTCTGTTAAGTGAGTTAAATGGTCTTTTAGGTGAATGCAGTTTAATTCACTTACACAAACCACTACATACATCTTGCGTTCTGTTCGTGCTTACTTGCAAAAATGTGTCAATTTTGTAGCTCTTTACAGTTTTTTTATTTTTTTATTACGCTAAGTAAATGCGTTAAATTTACAGCTCTAGTAGAAAATGTGTTATTTGTGTAATGTATCTTTAACTCACAGTATCCCATAAATCTGATATATTAAAATGTATTAACACACTAGTTCATATGGCAATATATCAGAAATCTGTATGGGATAATTTAATGTGTATCAGGTATTGCAATAACAAGTTCTGTAAACGGAGCTGTCTTTGTCAACCCCTCCCATCCATCCAATCCACCTCCTAACCTGCCATTGACCCGCCCACCTCTCTGTCTTCAGCACTAGTAGAGACTAGTGCTTCTGTTTGTGTGTGTGTGTGTGTGTGTGTGTGTGTGTGTGTGCTTTGTGCAGTGAAGTGTGTTACAAGCTCGTACTTCCTCCTTTCATTTCTCACTCTCCATGACTATGATTCATCTCACCATGACTGCAGTGTCTGTAAACAGAATGTGTCACAGGTCAGCAGGATATAAACAAAAAATACACTGGCATTAGTCAGTTCAGTACAAGCTTCTGTGTCAGTAGTCATTTAGTTTACATGGATTCTGTTTATCTATTCATTAGTCAAGACAGTGTTTTTTTTATTTTTGTATGAAAACACTCAGGTTAATAAAAACAGGTGCCATTTGTGTCTAAAATCAGGTTTTATCATTAGGGTATGCAACAAGCGTTACCATCATTTATTTTTCTTTTCTTCCATGAATACATTTTTTTGAAAAAAAGAATGGAAATAAGCTCTTCAAGGACAACCTCTTTTTATAGCACTTATTTTTAGTAAGTATACTTGTATCACAAGTATTTTTAGTTTTTCAAAAAAAGGAAAATTCATGTTACTGGGATTTTGTGTAGCAAACAACTAATAATTACAAACTTTATATTTGTAGAAAAACTAGAATTACTCATTTTATTATAAGCCCTTTGTAGTTTCCTGTCTTTGAGGCACCTTAAACTGAAAAATGGTCAACTTTCTTACCATAATTTAGACACAATCATATCCCAAAATATACTAAAACGATTAGGCTAGCTTGAGATGACACATTGCCTTTTAATACTAATGCATTAGCCCGATAATGTTTAAAAAACTACTAAAGGATGCTTTAAAAATCATCTCATCAAACTGCAAAAGGCACCTGTTACCCTAAAGTGACCCAATAAATGATTTCAATTAGTTAAAGGGATAAGATATAAAGTTGTTCTATGTAGCACATTTTAAAATGGGTCAAAAGTGTTTCCATGTGTTTTGGGACAGCAGTAATCCCTCGGTACACTAGTTCAGGTGTAAGAATGTGAAACCACTTTATTTGAGAATGTTTTGTTTTAGTGGAGCATCAGCTCTCTCACTGCAGTGTATATTTACGTCTATTCACCCTGCAGCATTGCGACAACAACAGCGAATAAATGCGTGTGTGAATTTCTTGCTCCATATTATGAATTCTAGTGAGCAAGCAAGACAGGCACCCCACTGATGGATTCAGCTGCGCTTATGACAACTAACCACTTTTTCTCATTCAGCTGATGCCAGTGATAAATCATTTCCCTCCCACTCACACAAAAGGAATACAAAAGTCTAGCGCTAATTACAAAAGTTATTTTCTGTCATTTTTGTAACTGATGGCCACAATCTTATCGTCTTTAAATTCATTGTCATTGTCCTCTCTCTCTTTCTCAGGGTATGAAGGAATACAAATGCGACGTGTGCTCTCGTGAATTCACTCTCTCCGCCAACCTGAAGCGACACATGCTGATCCACACCAGCGTGCGGCCCTTCCAGTGCCACGTCTGCTTTAAGACCTTCGTCCAGAAACAGACGCTTAAAACGCACATGATCGTCCATCTGCCCGTGAAACCGTTTAAGTGCAAGGTGGGTGAAAGTATTCTTACTAGAGTTTTTTTAAAGCAGGGTTTGTCCCTGATGTTGGCTTTGGTATGGCTGCAGATTAAATATAAATTTGAACTGGTTCTGTAGGTGTGCGGGAAGTCCTTCAACAGAATGTATAACCTGCTCGGTCACATGCACCTTCACGCCGGCAGCAAACCCTTTAAGTGTCCTTACTGCACCAGCAAGTTTAATTTGAAGGGCAACCTCAGCCGACACATGAAGGTGAAACATGGAATCCTGGACACGTCATCCGAAGGACAAGGTGAGAGGCCAACGTGCATAATGAAACTTTGGAATTATTTGGCTGTTTTCCTCATATTACACATATACATATTTATTTTCTTCCATATTTGTGACAAACAGTGATGAGCAAGTCTCCATCTGTCAGTAAAACTGAACCTGGCACAAAAGCATGAAGACACATCATGATTTTGTTTCTTGTGTTTTCATTTTGATGGTTTAGTGTCAGGACTTTTCCACACATTTTCCACATGAGACCAAACCAGAAATGTGTTCTGCTTAATATCTGGAATAGCATTATTATATTAGTCTTTATCACAAAAATTTCCTTTGAAACTATATTTTTTTATATGTTTAAGAAAAACAGACAGAAAGTTGCCTCCTTTTCCTTAATGAGGTAGTGTACCTGTTTTGCATTTTAGATTTTGACGGTTCTGAGCTTTGACGGTCCTAGAGAAAGTGTTTATGAAACTGCAATTTTACAATATTAACAGCTGTCATATTTTTAGCTTGACTTGAGAAATTAAATTTGTGTATAATCAAAAGACAAAGAAAAATATCAGATCGTGTGATGATAGACTCATGTTTGTGCATCTCCATTTCTTCCTCAGACGCTCTTCCGGACGCAGAGGGTCATGAAGATTATGAAGAGGAGAGCTTCGATTACAGCGAGAGGGAAAATCTAGCCAGCAACAACAGCACATCTGCACAAGACTTGGCCAAACTTGCCAAAATGAGTTACTATAACTACAGCAAGGTTGCTGCTCGCTACAATACACCTTGAGTGGCTGAATGAGATGCTAAGACATGGTTTAAAGAACAAAAAAAATCATTTCTGTAGTACTTTTGGCTTTACAGGAGCTAATGAGGAAATAGCCATCATGAAGTGGTTGTGCTCTGTGAAACAAAAGTGATAGACTGAAGCTTTGTTTTAAAAAGTGTAATTTGACATTAGACCCATTCAAGATGAATAGAGGACAGTGGTGCATCCCTACTTTTCATTGTGAAATGAATGTTCTTTTACTCTTGTCATCAAGTGCAGAAGGATATCATTTCGGAGCCAGATTCAGTGATGCAGTGAAACGATATGTACAGGTATTTAAGGAGGCACTTAATCCATACAGATCTTCATAATCTGTTCTTCACTTGTCAGGTGTCACATGGACACATGATGACGTCACTTTTCTCATTACAAAACCTTGATGATCTTGGTTATACTGTCCAGCAAGAAAACCACTGTATCAGGTTTAACCAAAGTGTACAAAGTACAAATAGTTCTCATTACATTGTAACATCCCCAACATTTTTGTAACACACTGTGACTTTTTGTTAGGAATCCTCCTTTGCAGTTTGTGGTTTTTATGTATGTGTTGCTAGTAGCTTACAGTGAGGTATTTCAGTGCCTGGGTTTTTGTGTTTTTAAGTTAATTTTTGAGTCATTTTATCACTGGATGGCCTTCTGGACATTCTTCTTTGTTTTTCTATAATTATTGCAAATAGTATTTATTGTTCACTGTTGATTCTTGGCAGTGTCACATGTTAATACATTGATAATAAAACCCAGTGTTCTAGATGGACTTATTTTATTTAAGTTACAAATTTTGTTTACTTTAAATTTGGGCATAAATGCATTATTCTCCCAAGTGCATTGTTTGGTCAGTTTTAATATTGCTAAAATCATCTGTCGAAATGATATTGTTTCCATCTTTAGCTTGTTGAATGTAACAATGCAAAATGAGATTTGTCCCTTTAAAAAGTTTAATATTTCAGACCCATGCATCAGTCAACAAATTGCTATAAATGTAATTAAATCTGTGAATTTTCCTTTTTTGTGAGCATCAGTTTGTAACTTGTTCTTTTACAGCTTACAACTAATGTTCTTCTCTGCACTTGCTAACTGTGAACTAAATTAATGTCACAGAGACATTCCAGTCTTGTTTTACTTTTCTTGGACATAAAGCCTTGTAAGATGTACTGTACTTTATCTTTCCAAAGTCACCAATACTGGCTGAATTGTAAAGAGAAACACAAAAAGACACTGGACAAAAATATTAACTGCCCTTATGTGTGCAAGAGAGCGTCTCATCCATCATTCCTGCACAGAGCTCAGAAGTGATAAACGACACTCTGCCGACATGTGACAGGGCTCGAGACCCCGGCAGAGAATGATTGGGAAAATTCACTATGTATTCTTCATTTTTCTCTCTCTGCTTAGCTTCACGCTGACAGCACCATCTAGCTGGACAACTCTTAATGTTAATGTGTAACAAGCGATTTGGTTTTGCCATTTTGAAAGTGTTGTGTCCTTACATTTTGGGCTGTTAAGCTAAGCTAGACAGGAGTTTTAGTTTTGTAAAAGCTTTCAATCTTTTGTTGCACACAGATGTGAATATGATGCTGATAAATGTCTGTTGAATGTTGTGCTATGGACATTATTATAAATTAATACATTTATTTACCTTTAAAATGGTGGACACTGGTTATTTTACTGATAAACAGCACAAAAACAGGTATTCGGGTGACAAGAGAGATTTATTAGAGGGTTTCTCAAATGGCCCTTAAATGTTCTTTTGTTCCTGTGATATTATACAGTATGTGACATACAGTACTTCATCTTACAAAAATAGAACCCTGAAGTTATGGGGAGAGATGGAGGACATCAGCAGGATTAGCTAACAAAACAGCTACGAACATCACTACGTTCTTACAACTCCTCCCTTCAAACATAATGTTTGTAGTTATGACCTTTAAGTTAAAAATGAGGTACAAAAAGACACACTCTTGGTGGTGTCCAGGCCCGTTGTCCTTCATTTGCCCAGAGCCTTGTCCAGATTGGTTTTAATGGCATCCAGGAAGTCTGTGGTGTTGACGTAATGCTCATTCAGCTTGCAACTGTAAGACAAACAGAACAGTGCGTGTCAGCGGTTTTGTCTTTATGGCTAGTCCAATAATGGAGGTTAAAAACGTTATACCTGGATTATTCTTTTAGTTCTATATAATATAATAATAATAAGCGGTCTTACTTGGCGAGACCATGAATGCAGCCAGCAAGATCCTTGGTCATCACTCCGCTCTCCACAGTCTCCACACACACCCGTTCTAGAGTCTGAGAGAACCTGCAGAGCAACGGGATAATGATTAATATGTAAACATTACCAGTATGAGAGGAATGTTAACTCATAATAGAAAAAAAACACCATCACATGCATATACAATAGTACAGATGGCAGGTACAGTAACTGTAATAAACATGCTTACTTAATCAGATCTGGATTTCCATCGAGTTTGCCACGATGCTCCAGACCCCTGGTCCAAGCGAAGATGCTGGCGATGGGGTTTGTGCTTGTTGGCCTTCCCTGTGCAATAAAGACAACAGAAATCGTTGAATAAATCAATCAATGAATTAAAAGTATGTTGTGAGATTCAGTACATGCAGTCTGAATGCATTTCTCCGTTTAGGTGACAACATCCATTGGTATGGTGTATCAAAATCTGTGATTAACGGTCCCACCACAAGATGGCAGGCAGCGTCTAACAAAAACCATTTGTAAAACATATTTAAACCTTCTCTTTCTATTTGTGTGACTTCTCTAAATAAAATCTCAGTTTGATGTCCAAGCAAACAGTGTGACATGCAGACCTTCTGGTGCTCGCGGTAATGCCGGGTCACTGTGCCGTGAGCTGCCTCAGCTTCGATGGTCTTTCCATCAGGACACACCAGCACTGATGTCATCAACCCCAGAGAACCGAAACCTACACAAAACATCCTTTAATCAGATACATAGGATGTGCCACATTTCATTTCACATCCTCCTACTGCTACTGTGATGACAATAAAAGAAAGGAAACACTACATGAAGTGCAGAGTTTTGATCATAACCATGAACAGTGTACATTTATTCCTCTTATTAATGCAGTTTTTTATTGGACAAATGTTTACTAAATCTTTTTTTTACCCTGAGCAAGGATGTCAGACTGCACATCTCCATCATAGTTCTTGCAGGCCCACACAAAGCCACCCGATGATTTCAGGACCTGAGCTACCATGTCATCGATAAGCCTGTGCTCATACCAGATCTTCAGCTTGTCAAACTCTGGCTTGTAGTTTCTGCCCAAAGGAAAAACAAAGCAATAGTTCAGTATTTTGTATTGAACATTTCAAGAAAAATATGGACTTGCATTTTAAAGCACCCGTGTCATGATTACACAACAATATGTGCATGTGAAAACACAACCAATTACTTCTGAAGTGTGTAAAAAATAAGGGTGCCAAAGACACTGATATTCTGAAATTTCTCACTTCTCAAAGATGTCCTGGAAAATATCCTTGAATCGGCCATCATAAGCTTTCAGGATGGTGTTCTTGGTGCTCATGTAGAGAGGCCATTTCTTCTGGATGGCGTACTGGAAGCAGCTGTGAGCGAAGCCAGTGATGGACTGTTGGACAAACAGAAAGACTGTCACATACACACATAAAATGGATGTTTCACTTTCACAATGGGGAATTTAGCTGTGATTCAAAAACTGTCTCTGTAGTTCCAAAAGGTGACCAAAATCACTCACTTCAAATGTAAAGTGGAAATGGTGTAAAAAATGAATTTCAGCACCATCAATTGGTAGCCTAAAATGAACAGACATTTCATTCAGTCAATCTCTTTTGAGGAGGGAAAAAAATAGCCCACCACCAGCATCACCTTAACTGCCGGCATCCCTGGAGATGACTGGAGGCAGACACCTCCTCCGTTTATCCTAAATACACTACTCTTATGACTGTAAACAGTCACCAGAGTCACTGCAGGTGGACCAGTAGAGGGAGGTCATGTGTACAAGGTGTATTTACTAAGTAAAGATCAAGGCAGGAAATTTAGGTCTTAATTTAGGTCTTAAACTCTAACTGCTGCCATTTTTAAGTGGAAATGCAGGTAACCAAAGTTTTATATATGCCCTTATCGGCATCAATTAAAATAAGAAAATGATTTGTGATTCTACTGCAAATATATTTATATATTTATTATATGCCCTTTATATTCCTGTTACATGAATGCTAATATTCAGGAAGTACTGATGTCATTTGATCAATTAACTTTTATTTGTAAAAATATTGCTTTAGACACTGCATTCACAAACAGTCATTTCTAACTGATTTAGAAATTTCCAAGATGGAAATTCCTTGACATATCTAGGTTTATCTATAACCATGGCAAGCCTGAAGCACAATATTCAGAGTAACAAACACATTAATCAAGCACACTTCAGAAGCAGTGCAAAACTGCATTAGATGGATATGTTTGCTGACCTCATCAGTATTGTACATGCCCATTCCACAGCCACCAGCAGGGAAATCATACACCTCCCACTCCTTGTTTTTGCTTTTATCGGCTGGTTCGAAGACCATCTTGAATTTGCCTGGTTGGCTCACAACAAAGTCTGTTGCTTTGTACTGTAAAATACAAAAAGACTAAGGATCAGAATCAACTGGATAACAAAAAGTTTCATTTCAAAGCCATCCAGAAGACTAACGAAAAGCAGACCTGGTCACCATGGGCGTGTCTGCCAATGGTGATGGCCTGTGTCCAGCCAGGAACAAGTCTGGGAATGTTCTTGCATATGATTGGCTCACGGAAGACAGTGCCGCCCAGGATGTTCCTAATCGTTCCATTGGGACTCTTCCACATTTTCTTCAGGTTGAATTCTGACAATTGATCACAAAGATGTTTTATAATCAACACATAGTTAAAGTCTTTAAATTTGTGCGATACATTTGCCAAACCTGGATCATCAAACCTCTGTGTTAGGCAAGCAACAAAACAAATTTAAAACGTTTCTTTAGCAATAGCAGTAGTACAAAATAGGAAATTAAATGAAATTGATTAAATAAAGCATTCAATGTTTGTTGACAAAGCTGATGATGTATTTTAAAACTGACAGAGGAAAAACTACAAATTCTGTTAACCCACCAAGCTGTCAGTTTTCAGCCAATGATGTTATTTGTAGTCTAAATTTAGTACAAACTAACCAGCAAGGTCAATGAAATGTATATTGCATTTTAAAAGCGTTTCTAGAGGTGCCTTACCTTCGACCCTAGCTTCGTCGGGTGTAATGGTGGCGCATTTTACCGCAACATGGTATTTCTTGGTGGCTAAAGCGGAGTCAATTGTGACTTGGTCATCCGTCTGGTCACGGTAAGGAAGACCCAGATCATAATACTTCAGCTCCACATCCACATTGGACAGAATAAGCTGAGCAGAACAGTTTAGTGTTAAAGGTGTATACCGTGTCATATCGATAAAGAATATAGGTACAATATGAGAATCTAAACTGTCCTTATCCCTATCTCAGACTAAATTAATTATCCTTAAAGATGTTCATCAGATAGCTGGTCATTTAAATATTAATCGAACCATAAATAGTGTTATTATTATTGCTATTACAGCATCATTTTGTCAGCTATAAATAAAGAGCCAATTCTGATTCTCCAGAGAACAGGCAGAATAATTTCAGCTCATGAAACGTCATCACAACCATCTGCCGTCTCTCAGGGGGCAGAGAGCCAGTCAGTGAGCATGAACTCAGACGGCTCCACCCCCTCTGTGATGCGTCTGTAATCTCCCTGTTGTTGCATGTAAACACTTTCCATGTAAGCCTATCTGTCGTTCTCTTTCACAGGAGATGTGCATAACACGCCAATCTCTCCCAGCCTATTTAATTCTCCCAAGAGATACTGTCACATTTTTCTCTCCAGTCTCTTTTTGTCTCTCTCTACTCCTGTCTAACCCAATTTTCAGTCTGTCTTTACCTGTCTAGAGTTCCCATTTCTTTGTTCCCTCTACATTTTTCACCACCTGTACTCTGTTTATCTCTTGGTACGCATGTGTCACAGATTTAAAAAATAGACCAGACATAATTTATTTTCCTGCTTCCCCTTGTTCTCTAACACACAGCGTTTAAGCACCTTTTCTTTGATGAACTCCCAGATGATCCTGGTCATCTCATCTCCGTCCATCTCCACCACCGGCTGCGCCACCTTGATGCGCTTATCAGCATCTGTCAATTAAAATAAGAAAATGATTTGTGATTCTACTGCATTTAAATAAATTGCTGTTTTTTCAGGTTTGGACTTGAATAAGAGATATTTTTTAATACAATTCAACCCACTCATGAGACGCCCAGAAATTATTTTCTTAAGAAGGAGAAGGGAAATCTAAGAAATATGACCACATCATGTTCTAACACCAGGTTATTTGTTTGTAGGGTAATGAATTACTGTAAGAGCTAAACCAAGCCATACTGCTGGATCTTCTGCAATTCCTGTTTCAGTATCTTCTGCTATATTGAGTGTTTTTTGACTTTCAAAATCGTCCTTGAGAAAGGAAAGCAACTTCTTACAACTAGAGCACAAGATCATCTTATTTTCTCAACAGGGACCAAACAGATGGAGGAGGGGGAGCTATAGAGGAGAATCAAGTGACTTTCTGTTCCACTTGCCAAGTTCCTGCTCTTGCTTGAGAACAACTCCATCTAAAGAGTCAGCAAAGCCAGAAAGACAGTTGTCAAAAACTATAAAATACTCAAATAAAGCTTGGCATAACAACCTTTAAAATCTCCATGAGTCAAACATTGATGGCATTTGACATTTGACTGACTTCAAACTGTCAATTTCATTTTTAATGCATCTTAGCAGCCAAAGTCCACGCCAGATCCATAAAGTACAACATTTCAACATTTAAGCATTACATACAAACATATTAAAGTCTAAAACTCTTTAAACACAGCAGCGACCAAAGTGACAAGGGTGGCAGACCATTTAAATGCTCATACTTCAGTAATAACAAAGACATCACCTGCCAAAATAAATAAATAACAAAAATCCTTCACTTTGATATACTGTAGAGCTGCTCAACACAGCTGTGTCAACCAAGCTGCATTATGGGTACGGCCTTTCATACAAAACCTAGCTGGGATCATGAACAGAAATGAAATAAACATAAGGATTCCTGGGGAAAAGAATCCTCCCACTAGTCATAAGCGCTAAGGACAGCAGGCTAAAGGGGGAGGTGGTAGTGTATGACAGAGCTTACATAAGCATGCTTCAATACCCTGTTTCTAACAACAGTAAAGTCTAAAGCAGCCATCTGTAAAGGGAATGAATTGTTCCATAAAGGAGTCAAGGACACATCTAGCAGATCTAGAACAGGTTCACGACTCTTTGAAAGAAATTATCAATTTTACTGTTCTATTTCACATTTCTTCAACAAATTTGATTTTTAATGCCACCCGTACACGATCTGCACAATTTAATACAAACAACATGCGATGTGCTTGCGGCACACTGGTACTTTACTCCTACACATTCGACAATTATCTGTATGCATCTGGTAATGCATACATTTTGGTGACATCATCTATTTTGTCCCTTTTCCTAAACACTCCTTGAAACTAATATTATAACACTGCTTAACCTCACTGGTACTTAGTGAAAATTTTGTAATTATTGCTGACTTTGTATCGATTAAAAGCACTAAATGGTGTAATTTAGTTTAATAGTTCAAAGTGACCATAGCTGTCATTTCTGTAATTATAATGGAAAAGGAGCATACATTCAAACAAGAGGCCAAGTTTTTCAATTCTGGGTGAACTATTCCATTAAACCTTATACCTCCGAAGCAAAAGGCCAAGTCACCCCACATGTACGGAGTGTGTGATCAGCATATCAAATAACAAGCAATCATTCTCATACAATTTTTAACTGTCAAGGACATTTACAAACTGACGTGACCACTTGTGCTCTGCACTTGAAGGTCAGCGGTTAAAGCAATGAGGCAAGTAAACCTTTAAAGGTCATTTGGGAGAATGTTTCTATAAGGTTGTGGGGTTGATTCTCAAAAAACACAAAAATGTATGGTTGTAAAAAGATAATAGCAGCTCTCAAATGTATCAATGTATTAGGTCTGTAAATTTAACCTCTTCTCTACTGACAACCTACAAAAACCGCTCATGGGTGACCCAGAGAGGAAGTCTAATGAATAATATATTTCACCAACACGCTGCACTATGCAAGTACTAAAAATAAACTAGAAGCTCACAAGCAGCTGGGTTTTACAAAAGCGATTCAAATGCTTTTTCAAATAGGGAAAGATAACTCTTGTATGAGCTTCAAGTACTAATCTTTAACTCAATCTTTACCATCTTATAATATACGTTGAGCTATAGAGTACTGTGAGCTTCTCAATAAACCTATTCTCAGCTTTCATTACAAACCATAAAACCTCTGGGCAAAATCAAATCCAACCCTGTGACTTTAATGATAGGTTACATGTAAGCAGGTTTGGCAACAGAAGTAATTTTAATTAAGCTTATTTTTCACCTATATTAACAGAATGACACACAAGCCACAATATACAGTTTAAATGTTGCAAGTTTATGGCCAAATGTGTCAGGCTTAATCACAAAAAAACTTGGTGCTGCAAATGTTTTATTGTGCACACCAAAAGTGCAAAAGGTAATGCTGATATTCTATTATTACCTCATCACTTCATACTATACAAGTGCTGGTGCTTACTAGGACCAACCACTTTAGTGTAAAGGTGACCTGGAGGACACATAGGGCCCTTTGTAAGCCACCTAAGATTACCTAACAGCACAGGACAGTCTGTGACAACCTAACAGGACTTGACACTACTTCATTCACAGCTGTGGATGAAAAGTTGTGCCCTTCAACTGTCCAATGTGTGGTCTGCAAAACATGGTTAGCAAAAACTAGTGGTAGAATTTGCATTTAAAACCCCATTAAATCAATACCTTTATGTCAAGCCTCCAATATCAAACAGGTAATATGTCAAAGCGTCTAAGGTGATGTGCAGTAGTTTAGTAGTTACATGAAAAAAAATACAGGTCATTCTGTCTTTCAGCTACGCGTCGCATTCAAGTGTGCGCTAGTGCGTCCTGACCAGGCCAGCTGACCTTGAGATGATTTTACAACGCTGCAAAAATCAAAATACAAATAAAACCACGCCTGAGCACACATGACAACTGTTTACTATCTCGCGCTGTCTGAATAATCCGTTAGGTTAGCCATTTACATCCCAAATCCCGTGTTTTATCGCAAACGGTTGCACAAGTCATCATTCAGCAGCCTCCGTGCGCCTCATCGTCCATTTGTGCCTTTCACACGCTAAAAATACTCTCAACCCTCTTTCTTTCAGAAACCCACAAATTGTACAACGAATGTAATTTGGTCAGCATTTTTGGCAGCAGTCTAACAGAGTCGGCGCTGGTGTTTTAAACACATTCTATAGGAGTAATGTATGGTATAGTCACTGTCTTTTTAAATGGCACTGCAGGCGAACAAAGAAGCGCGAGCCCGCAGACCCTTTTTCAACAGCGCGCGATCTCTGCCGCCGCGGCCGTACAACGTCATCAAGAAAATAACGTTCCGCTTTAGCTCAAGCGTTGCAGACTGAGAGTAAAGTGAAATCAAAACAGCGAAATACTCATACAAAAGAGTGGAAATGTGCCAGCCGGCTTATTTAAAACACACGAAAGGCCGCAACCGGCGTCTTCGAAAGCAATCTTGAGACGCATGACAGAAGATTTAAAGATAAACGTCTCTCAGTTAAGTTTTAACAGCACGACTTCATAAAGCTTTATTGACAGGTCTATTTAAAAATGGATGTGTAAAACTCACAGTTCCTCTGTTGCAAACTCTGGCAAGAAGCTGGAGCAAGAACGGCTGGGTTTTTGGATAGATTGGCGGCGGACCTAGTGAGGGAGCTGAGGACTTTCAAGTAACCTGCCATATTTTTTTGCTGTAAACCTTTAGATGCTGCTATCCGACTTCACTCCGACCAAAGGAAGGATAGAATGAATCGGAACGTACAGCAATAAGCTCAACAATTGCCCGCCTCCGTATGGACGTCACAATTATGCTGGGGGCGGGGCTAAATTGTGTCATCGACCGTTTTTGTTCAATCAGATTATGGGGTAACACATCGGTGTTTCAGCGGTGACTTTTGATAACGGTGAGTTTTGCACGTTCGCTTTCGTTTTCAGTTAACCCTACACGGGACGGGACTTGTGAATTGTAGACATTTAGACTGCCCAGTGTGTTCAGTTGTTTTACTTTACATAAACCTTCATTTGAAAACGAATGTGTACAAATTAGTCATTTAATTATGTTTCGCATTTTGGATATTAGCCATAAGTAACACACAGTGTGTTAAGCGATACAGGACAGGCAAATAACCTCTTCACATTCCGCTGCCTGGTTGTTGGGCTGCCCCGATAATTTTAGCCGGGGTGGCTTACCATACTGGGTTAAGGAATGGGAGGTGCGAAACATACTGAGCATGCGCTGTAGAGCTGCTGCTGCAGGTCAATTCAAAGTGCCAAGAGGGTGAAGTGTCTGGGCATCTGAAGGTTGAGGAGAAATTATGTAAGACCATCCACTTTGTTTGTAATTGAACCTATCAAAAACGATCTCTAAAGCGGCCTATATAGTAGTGATGTTGTCTACGCATCAGTGCACATTTTATGTGTACTTTATGTTCTGTCTACTAAGTCACAGCATAATATTGGGCTGTAGCTAACTGAAATGTGACACAGCAAAACATATAATAAAAATAGAAAATATTTCAAACTGGAAAGATCTTTAAACCGGAATAATCATGACTGATTTGTGGTCTCAGCTACTGTATTGTATGTCGGTCTAAATTCAGCATGTAAACATTGCTACACTACATGTCAATATGACCTCTGTTATCAGCTAGAGGTACGAAATGTGTGTAATTCAATGCAATCTGTTTGCTGTACAGTGTTGGTCTGCTTACTGTAGTCACTCTGCACAGGTCTCAAGGCTATAGCATTTCCAGCTTATCACGTTTACCACCACGAAATTGTACTTATATTTATAAACAGAAATGGTTACTGCTTTGGTCATGCTTATGACAGTTCAGTTAGGGCAGGAATAACAGGATGTCTGAATAGACTAGCCTTTTACAAACAACAATTATAAAAGCAATACAAGTTTAAAATTGGCCTTTTATTCGTATCCATGTCACATTATGTCATTATTGTTATTATTATTTTAATAATTTTAATAGTAAATTATTTTATTTGGCTAACTCTTATAAAATGTGATCATGAGATCTTAAGTTTCATGTTTTAAATACAATAAATATTTGATGTGTTATGCGTTTACACTAGGTAAAAGTAAGAATAAAATAATAATAATAATTATCTTTTAGAGATTGCATAGGGCCACCTGGTGGAGATAAAGACTAGAATGTTAGTGCAGTGGTATTGCACCTTGCAGTGATTACTAGTATTTTTTTTTAGTTAAAACATGTCTAACAATGTCTTTGTTTACCAACATACCAAGAGTTAGTGTGCCAAAAGTACCACGCGGACTAAAATCTTTTGTTTCAAAGCTTTTGGTTCTTATTAAAAAGATATTAAAAAATCGATGTGTCCCATTTATCGTAATGTATTTATACTACATTTTCCAAATTGATTTACCCACCTAACTAAAAGAGGCTGGATGTTGTCATCAAAAACTGTCCACCAGGGGTCAGCAATTAATCATTAAACTCTTTTTTGTGAAGGATGACTGAAATAATTTTAATTGAGCTTCCATGAATATTTGTCACATAACAGACATACATAAGAACATAGGAATGCACAGAGATATTCCCTACCTTATTTAACTTAATATATTGACAAAATATTTATAGTCTAATAAAGCCTAACATTATAGTCTAATAAGTCCTAAACATTGTTGGTTCTCTACAATTAATTGTATTGAATGGAATAATTAATTATCCATATCTGCTTTTGAAAAGATACTTATTTAAAGCATTGTTTTAAAAACACAACAGTTTACATGACACAACTGCAACATTTTAAATCAATTATAGATAAATATCTAAAGTGATTCTGTCTTTAAGAAAGAAGGCTTTGGTTTAAATTTATTATCGTCCCACAAGATTAAGTGTAGCATTTTTTCTTCATCACATCACATCACAAATCTGTTTTAGGCACTGGTATTAACTTGGGCAGTTTTCATCTTGGAATCATCAATTTACACATGAAAAAATATTTCAAGCCCAAGCTACACCTTTGTAAATGGATTCTCTGTAAGCTGTTAATGTACTTAAACATCTCCTGTGGTTAACTAGTGTCAATGTTTTCACACATTTGAAATGTGTAAATTATTTAACCATACAAAGATATTTCTATTGCTTTAATGGTCACAGTGACTGCAAACATAAACCAGTGGCTCCTGTAGGACAGAAGAATGACGCAGACAGGAGGCTATGGGACCTGAATGGCGCATTGGTGCATCTGTCCATATTGACCCTGGTGCAGAAAAGGCACTTATTTTCATCAACACATGCATCTTATACTCAAGGTAGGAGGAGACACATTCACAATCATTTGAATTAAGATTAAAACACTAGAATGATTGTACAGACATTTATTCAAAATATACAAGATACTACATACAAAAATACTATGCATCAAACAATGTAAACATGAGCACAACCTATAGTATGTCTCACAGTTTTGATATAAGACAATTGTCATAAAATCTCTTTGACTCAACTGGGGCTTAATAATAATAACTTTTTTGTGCTTCACCACTGTATAACAATGCCTGTAATACTATTAAGTATTATTTTTGACACATTTTATGTGTATTTTATAATCACACACTGTAAGCCTGAATCCATCTGCTGATTGCTTTTGTTAAATGTCTTAATCCAGGGGAAATTAGTGAGGAGTTAGCCAGCTAACTCTAGTACTACAGAACATTTATTATTTGACAGCCTTATTTAGTCAAGTTAGAATTATAGCAACACAGGCTGTTGATATTATAGCAGCAATGAATCTGAAGCACTTTGCATTTGCACAAAAAGTAACATTCGAACTAATTGCACATTTGTTCTACCACATAACATTGGCTGACAAAGGGATAAACCTATGTTTACATTATTCTGTACAATAGTCATTGGTTTATCACAAGGCATGTTCCGCTACAGACTTTACTTAGTGATTTTAAAAGATTGATTGTTTACTTAATTATACATTACGCCATAACCATGTGATTTGTTACTTGCAGCAAACTGGTTCAACTCTCGTGATCTAGATGCTGCTCAAAACCATTTTATAAAATATAATCTGTGATGCAGAACACCCTTTCTTCTCCTGCAAAGGCACTATACACTAATTAGCTACAAACATTCAATCTCTTGAACCTGTCATGAAACGAACTGACGATTTAAATCTCTGAAGACAGCCAACCTAGCAGGGTTAACTAAGAGCTCTATGAGTATATGAATCATCTCTGCATTAAAGAGAACATTATAATTACATTCGCAATGTTGCGTGTATTATTGCAACCAATGTAGAATGTAATCAATTACTAGAGACAGATTTTTCTATCATTAGCTAACAGATGGTCAGCATTTCTTACAGAATCTAGACCAGATATGCATGTAATGATACATCTGCACACAGCCATTATTAACATCAACAATTAAAAGCCAACATCTTGTTTGTATAATGATCAGACAATGGTATAATCTGATATTTCTCTTGTGCTTCTTTTTCCCGCAACACTTCTCAACTGTGTTTGGTTGTCTTGCAGGACCAGCTTTTTTAATCAGGAGCCAATGGAATTCTCTCTTTTAATGGCTATGATCTGCTGACCTCTCTGCTGTATTTTGACAGTCTGGTTTTACGTTCACTCTCCTGTCTGCCTTAATGAATTTCATAGAGAGATGTCTAGACTTTAAAGACATTACAGATATTTCTATCTCTGTTTTTATTTTCTGGAACTAGCTGTTGTGGAGCGGTCAAATTCAATCTTTATACGCAAGAGATTTATGAAACGCCCTCACACCTACTCTTTAAGATTACTAGCACTACCTTTTCTGAGGAAATTGCACACTCTTTTGTTGTTTTTGCGTCTGTGCTGTAAATAACATTTCCAGCTTTTTTTTTTAATCAGTTCTGTGCTTGGTAGGAAGTGACAGTCTGCAACAGTACATCATATATTAAATCTAAACTAACTTAGCTAGATTGCATCCTGAAATATCTTCATCTTTTAAAGACAATACAATAAACTATGTATGCATCTGTGGCTTTTTTCAACTGTTAAAATTTTGTTTTTATTTGCTCTTTCAAAAATGTTTTTTTATCTAAATTAATATTTAGAATTCTATGAATATCCCTTTGCCCTAAATGGCTACATTCAGTGCTTACTACCATTACATACTATTTCATGTACGTGTTTTCACCTAAGCGTCAACATAGTCTAAAAACATGTTTCACTTTTGACGTTAATGAAGTTGCTACATCAACATAGATAGAGTTTCATGATTGGTGGTTGAGCTCTTCAAAATTTGAAAGCTGCTTCATCTGTTCCACTTGCATAGAGTGCCTTCTCACAAGCTTTTTCTTCGTCCTGAGGTTGCCTCTCTTTGGTGAGTTTGGTGCTACTGGAGCTATTGGTCTGATTCCTGCTGCAAGTGGTGATGAGGGCTTGCTGCTGGCTCCTATATCAGGAATAGGAGGGTTAGGGTTGACATTCAGTGGGGGCAGGTGACCTGGGCGCGTATGTGATATGTAGTCCAGCAAGAGCGTTCCAGAGCCACGCCTCTCCAATAGACCAGGTGCTCTGCATCTGGCTGTGCTAGGGGAAGAGGTATTAGGATTGCTATCCAAGGACTCTCGTGAACCTGTAAGCATAGCAAGAGGGGATGTATTGAGTTTTCTTCTCTCCATAGGTGCCTTAGGAGAGTCTAGCAGGCTGGAATCTGAGTACAGCTGGGAGTCCGAGTCGTAGTGCTCATTCCCCAGTCTTCTCCGGTGCACTGTATCTCTGAGGCTAGCTGGCCCAAAGTTTCCTCCACAGCTCTCCTGCTCCGTGGGAACAGTGCTACGTCGTGCCAGAGGCTGGTGCTGTGCTAGAGATCTCTCATAAGATGCTTTGGATGATGGTGGAAGGGACGAAGTTGGGGAGATTTTTGTCACCTGATCCCCCACCATCGGAAACATGATATCTTTTCCATCTACGCTGTTATGCCGGGACAAAGTGCCTCTTTTGGACAGGCTCAGGCCGTTGACACCTGCAACAACGTTTTCATCAGAGTTGGCTCTCTTGCTCTCTTCATTGGCCGCTGCCAGCACAGAGGGGGCAATCAGACCCCAGGGCTCTGACTGTAAACGTTTTAACTGGGGTAGTCGAGCCCTCTTGGGGTTCACTGGCTTCTTACTGGGGGAGGTAAGTCCGTTGGCAAGTTTTGCTGCTGTGTTTGAGGTTGACTTGAACTTTGTTTGAAAATTGAATACTGTATCTTTTTCTTCCTCTTTGCTGGGAGATGGTGATGCATGGAGATCTATGTCTGATGGCGAGGCACATGGTGCAGGAGAGGTTCTCTCGTCCAGCTCAGGGGAGGGAGGAACATTCAGGTACTGCTTGGTGGTTTTGGTTCCAGATGGGGATTTGTCTGTGGTGATGATGATGACCTCCTTGCCTTTAGCTTTGCAGGCATCCAGGAGAACTTTGAGGGTTTCTTTATCATCCGCATTTACAGCGTAGACTAAAGCAGAGGCTCCGTGACGATCCTCCAGGCTTGGATCTGCCCCATTGGACAGCAGGAGAGACACCACCTCATGCCCCGCCCTCTGGCTGCACGCATGCATGAGGGCCGTTCTTCCGGCTTTGTCTTGAATATTAGGATCTGCTTTGTTGTCCAGGAGGTACTTGACCAATTTAGCTTTGCTGACACTCTGCTGGTCAGAGTGTTTGGACATGCATGCCACCATGAGTGGCGTCTCACCACGGTCATTGCTCTCGTTGATGTAGGCTCCACCCTCCAGCAGAAGTCTTGTAAGGCGTAAACGTCGAAGCCACACTGCCTTCAGCAGAGAGTTCCCATCCGTCCTGAGCTCCAGCACGTCAGCCATTACCTAGACTGGACCCAAATCAGCCTCAGTCCTGCAAGCAAATAACATACTGCTGCTAGAGTAATCATGCCTATTTGAAGGACATTTCCATTTTATAAAACTTAACAAAATTGCTTAAACAAAAGTATTACAGATGAGGAAAACTGATGTTTTAAACCCTCAAATTACCTGCTTTACACGCATGAAAAACATTACCTGTCATTTTGAAGAGCCACCAGGTGGCAGTATGAATGCGCAGGATTGAGTTATTGGAAGAGACGCTGAACTGACAGGTGGATCAGGTGCGAATGGAAGTTTTAATTTAAAATTCACGCAGTTCGGTTTGTTTGAAGGAGGTGGAAGTGTTGAACAGTATTTGTGTTGCGTGTCCAAATTTATAATATTGCCTTGTATGAAACTGAATATCAAAATGGATATTGATGATGACAGTTCTCGAAGATTGTTTTGTTTTATCTGAATTTATCCAGTGAGAGAGTGATAACAGCCTGTAGTCACGTATCTCATTCAGCGATGTTATTAAATACACTTTATTCATAGGTAGTGTTTCTAATGTAGATTTGTAGACGCAATCTTCATCTATCAAAGTATTGCTTTGATATAAATGATCGCCATCGATTTTAAATCCATTTCTCCATCATCACAAGTTTACCTACTTGAAATAACTCTAAAAATGTTATTCAGAGCTTATATTGTAGGGTTGTAATGGCTTAAAATTGATACTAACAGGCAACAGTTGACACCATAAAATGGTATAATAATGCCTTTTAGATAAGTGTTTATCTGCTGCACATTATATATTAACATGTTTGCATTTGCTTGCGTTTTGCTTTATGAAATTGCACTGTCCGTGGTCCTGAGAGCGTGTGGAAAATGTCACGCGCGCTTTTAAGGATAAAAATGCTCTTCACAGTAGAAGCTAAAGATGTGCACTTAACATTAAAGTTATAATTTCTCATTAGGTTACTTATATGTAAAGCATAACTTGGTTGTCAACCTTATCAACCTGCATTTTCTTTTTCTCAAAAGTGTTTGCGTTTTGTGCGTATTGTCACGAGTTCACCAAAACAATTTCGTTGTAAACATTACTACATATGCACCAGTATTATATATGCTACATACATATCTAGCATATAACTCAATTGTTGTATAGATAAATATGTTGCACAGGTATTTAGGCACCATAATTGAGGTTGAGTTATAAAATTTCTTACCTGGTTGACGCACAGGTTTGTCATTGTAGAATAAATCCACGGTAATGCTCTCTGATATTCACTATAAGCTATTGAGAGACATGGTTTTTGAGCACACTTCGTGTAGTTATTTAGTTCAGAGCCAACAGAGCTGCCCTATTTTAGGTTGAGATCTTCCATGCAGGCACAGCGACGCTCCAGCTCCAGCGCTTTTGTTACTGAAACGCAAGAGACCAGACCAATCGCTATATTCCTATTTGCGCACCCAAGAATCACTCTAAGGCGTCGAGGTTATAAATAACTTCTCCTTTTTTCACTTCGTGAATGAAACGTGAATCTGATTGACGTCAGAATCTACAAAAATAAATCTGGTCTGGTGTGAAACTGTCATATGTTGTCATGATGAGCACAAACAAACAAAAACAGTTTTATCAGAAACATTTTAGGTTACTTACATCTAGATTACAAAAATAACTCGTTAGACAGACAGGTGCATAAATAGCATTTTAAAAAACAAAATGTGTTTTATTATCAGCATATATGGCAAATATTGATAAAACTGAAATTTTGATTTGAACACAGTTACACTATTTTAATATTAAATACTGAATTTTTGGCATTATTACTAAAATTATAGAATATACACAAATGTAAAATTCAACTCGGCCATGGCATAGACTGTGATTGTCTTGTTTGGTGGAACTCTTATAAATCTTGTGCTTTGTGTTGTAAAAAGGAATATTGTTTCGATGTAATGCTTTTCAACTGGTCTGTCCATCCATCCGTCTGTTGATCTATCTGTCTATCTGTTTATAGATAATGACAGCATTGTCACTGCTTAGTTTGGAGTTTACATTGCAATTAGACATCCATAACTTGTTCCAGCCACTTCAGCCATGTATAGCATAATAGGGACAATTCTATTTTTAGGTTGCTATGAGACAGCACAGAATCATATTCTGACTGTGACCAATAGAATTTGAGGTGCTCTGGGAACATGAATCCAGAATATAAATAAATAATAAATATTTTTATATATATAATATTCCAGGTAAAAATCGAATGCTAAACTGTCCTTTATAGTCTTATAAAAATTGAAGACTTTAATTCTTCTTAAAATTGCCCATAACTCTTCTTTCCTCGTGTTTTTAATATCACACAAAGCCCATGGCTATTTACTTTTTGAAAAACTGCTCACATGAACCCTATATTCCACTGGAGCAAAACAGTGGTTCTTAAATTATTTCACACACTATCCCTACTTTTATCTGCTGTTGATGGCACTTCTGATCACTTAGAGAATATTACTATTTACCCAACCTTAATGTTTGAGAGATAAGGTAGATATGAAAGTGCAAAGCTGTGTTTAGGTGCATTCTGGTGGCTAATGTCGTCATATGGAACCTCTCCAGCCATACAGTCTGATCATGCTTCACTTATCTTAATAAAAGTTTCCATAGCGAGGAAAGGTGAAGCGTAACCCAAGGTTTTATATCTGCTGCAGTGATTACTTTTTACTTTAGTTTATCTGTGTAATGAAGAAAAAGCAACAATATATGTATTTCATATATAGCAGCTCTCATGTGGTAAGTGTTGTTAAGCAACCAAACTGAGGGTGGGTGGTGGTGTGGAAGAAAAGTGCAACAGAATGCCCACTGTTATTCTGTTACTCTTTCAAGCTGTATCAAACATGCTTTCGGTGCAATGCAATGACAGTCCATCGCCATGACACTGCCTTAAGCAAGTAATCATGCTCATGACTATAAAAAAAGAAAGAAAATGGGATCTATTTCATTAAATGCAGTATACAGTATTAAGCAATGTCACACTTTGATTTGGCATTGTTTTATTTAAGCAGGTTAGTTTGGCATTCACAGTGTTTTCGAGGCACAGCTTCCTCAGACATGCGCTCTATGACTTGGGAGCAGAAAAGGTTCCCGAGCTTTCTGATTAGACACGTTCATTAACATGGGAACTACAGGGACGTCAGTACTCTTCCTCAGATTTTGCCCAGTACAACGCCGTAGATACAAAATAAATAATGAAAGCGCCTGAGATTCAGCTCTCTCACCCCTGGGAGCTGTTTCCATTTTCAGAAATCTTACATTGCACCTGATGCGCTGCCTCTGTCTAAATATAACTCTCTCTCTCTCTCTCTCTCTCTCTCTCTCTCTCTCTCTCTCTCTCTCTCTCTCTCTCTCTCTCTCTCTCTCTCTCTCTCTCTCTCTCTCTCTCTCTCTCTCTCTCTCTCTCTCTCTCTCTCTCTCTCTCTCTCTCTCCAATCTTTCTCACTTTCTTGCTCTCGTTCTTTTACATGGTGTGATTTTGCTTCTCAGCTAAAAGCATCACAGTTTCTAAATCTGTATTCATTCCAGAAAGCTTGAAGTTTTATAATAGTCCTCAAAGTATATTAATAAAATCAGATTTTTATGTGGTATTTATTTTAAGTATTTAGGTTTTTCTTTTATATATTTTCTTTTTTTTTATATTGCCACCAAATATATAATTTTTAAATCTATTATAGGATGTTTTACTTTTTTTAGGTTTCATTTCAAGTTAGACATAAAAAGTAATGTTTACTTTAGGTACACACCTTGCCAATCTAAGTAGATATCATCTTTATTACATTTATTCTCTAATTCTTCAGTTCCAACAATTCTGCCTTTCTGTCACTATTGAAATGTTTTGTGACTGCAGGTAATTAATCATTCCAAGATTCTGGTTCCAGCTGGAGTGTCTGCTCACTGGATGACCTTTCTCAGGCTAAGCCCAATTAGAGCATGCCAGTTTTTAGGTCCTTGCTGTATTCACTTATTCCTGAGTGGCAAAAATCATAGCAATTTAAAAAAACAAATCTCACCCCAAAATATAGCGAACCTTGACTGCTGTGTGGAGCCTAGAACAAAAATGAAAAAGACAAACATTGATTGGTGACCACTCAATGGCAAAGAGCAACTAGAGGAGTGGAGGAAAAGCATGTCTAGTGCCTGAAATAGATCTTGTGATTTTAAAGCAGAATCGTGGCCCTCCTACTTCATAGTTTATTGTAATGCTTTAGAAATACACTAAAGAATTGTTCCCAATGGTCAATTTGGACACAGTGTTCTTAATTTGTACACTATGTTCTTAAGACTTTCATAATTCATAGACACTGTGTTTGGAAACATTTACAGTATTCACATTTAATTGGTTTGTAAATTAAACAAAAAATCTTTATATTGTTAAAAGGATAAAATGCTTACACTAACTCATGAGGCCTGAAAAGTATTTAGCTCAAGAATGACTTACCAAACAAACAGATTTTGGATTAATAAAGTGATCTTGGTTTTGATTCTATTCCAGGCGGCAAAAACAGTTTTTCTAGTAGAATAGTGTAAGTAGCAGATGTTGGCCTATCCTGTTGCATTTGATTTCACCACAGTGATGGGAACAATAGCAATGGGTGGAACATGATCAAAGGGACCCACAGATATAATTATGGAAATCAAAGATCATTTTTGTCTCCAGTGGCAACATGTAATCCTAGCGTGAATAGAGAAAAAAGACAAATATCACAAAGATTAAATAATGTATTCAGTACTACATTCAGAGAATGTAGAGAATGTTTGATTTATTAATCAGCTACAATTTACGATTCATTTTACAGCAGTTTGTGTCCCCATGTACATACAATGATAATTTGCACAACCAAATTATTTTTGCAATAGTTTGTTTGTTTTACATCATTTTTGCATCAAGTGCAAAGGTAGAAAATGTTCCTTTTGATTTTAAGTAAAAATTATATTCGAAATCTATTCTAATGTACCTATGCTCAGCTAAATGCAATGAATTAGCAGTTGTAAGAACTAACTGTTTTTAAAGACACACAGCGCATAGCGTAGTTATGCATATCTATTTATTGTGGATGATACAAGGTAATGTGAACTTCTGTAATTCATTACTAGAAAAATGTTTTGTGTTCCATTGCACAGATTATATCCTGGTAAGTGAAACGTGTACAGATGTTGTATCACACAATTTTTAATCATCTTTACCCCCAACATACTGTGACTAATTTCTACTCGTCTCCAGACCAGAATAATCAAATAAACATGCTTGTGCTTGAAGCATGCGATCTTACTGTGGTGTCGAATATTGGATGTTGCTTTTTGATTGCGTGCTCCTGAGCTTAGTGTCTCTTTAAAAAGCGAGCCTGACATTCTCATGGCATTTGGTGTCTCAACGATTGTATCAGCCGAATGTGTGGGCTGTGACAGCAATGAACTGGCACAAACCTCACAGCAGCGTTGTGTCGCCTTCTCTTGCCCTTCCCTCGTGTCCCTCTCTCTCACATGGAGACCATTCACTGAGATCATGCTAATGTATCGTTAACTACCCAGAAAATGCATAAAAAATTTTCACCCTAGAAATACAATACACGCTTCTCAAATTTTTTACTTTGAAGATTATTTGTTTTTGGAGCTTGGAGATGGTTGTAGATCCCCTTGTGCAGACCAATGGTCATTGCTGCATGCATTTACAATACAGGCAACAATCTTGCTTGGTGATTATTGTGCGGCGGGCCGTATCCTAGGAGATTTGGGAATATCTAATGAGGAGTTTGCTGCTTATTTTGCAGAGTGGGCGCTTTGATGTCTTTCTGTTGCATTTCCAGATCCACGTCAATTTCCTATCTAATGAAGCTGGATGGCTGAGGGGTGTAGATTATGAGACATTTCCGGTCATTGAAAAACATTGTGCATGTCTTTTGATTGGAAATTTAAAATGTGATGCCTCATCCTGAAAAGAAGGTCCTCTTTTCAACAACAACACTACACTAAACATTTCATCTATAAATTTAATTACTATATACTCTTTCTTTCTGTAAAATGTTTACCTATTACATTGTCAGTTTACACTCATTTTACTTAACAATGTTTTGTAAGAGGAATATGTCCTCATTTAAAACACTTAAAACACTAAAAATATAAAAAATTATGTATAATAACAGATATGAAAACTCTAATCACACAGTGGCAAAAACAACATTTTTCATATGTGGTGGATTCAAATTCTACACACTTTATCTCAGTAACTTCCTTTTTATTGGAAGTTTTTTTGCTTATTTAAAAATTAATGGTGGCCAATTGGACTTTCCGGGTCTAAAATAAATATTTACTGTAAATATTAGGCTACATTTGTTAAAATTCCAAATCAATAATGTCACAAACCCATTGATTTCCAAATTGTGTAAGACTATACATGTAGTAAGAAAAGCAAAAAGGAAGTTGAGACGGTTTAATCTATCTCTGCATGTGTGCGGGTGTTTGTATGTGTTGCACATGTATGTGTGACAGCTTGTTAGAGAGCATCACACTGCCTTTCGTTTGCACCCTTAGCTGTTGCTATGACGTCTTAGGCGGCGCAAGTGCTCGCTGACTAAAACACACTTCTGCTGCTGATAAGAGTGGGAAAGTGAGTGGTGCTGGATTTTTTTCTGCTTTTTATACAGTACGTGATGTTGCAACGGACAGTCTGTGCGCAGCTTTGATGATGTCACAGCTCATTTGCATATTGTCTACGGTCTTGAGCCTCGAAAACTATTAACATGTAGCCACTTTCAAGGTGCTTTTTGAACTTTCTGAAATCTTTGTTTAATCCCTCTTTATAGTGAACCGCAGTTGAATAGAGCCAGTGTTAAAGAAGACTCATCTGAAACATTAAGGAGATGAAAGGCGTGTTGTGGATCTGCTGTGGCTGTGTTTGAATAACTCATCTTTGGAGGGGTGGATAGATCTGGCAGGTAAAGCTTGTTCATATCAGAGTCAAATGAAAGTCTGTAATTGTTGCCCTGAGCTGCAAGGTGCTTTGGAGGCCATACAATAAGAGCCATTAGACTGTACCTGAACTCCATAAAGAAGCCCCTTCTTTTCCGGTTGCCCACGCTCCTTTTAGACTACGGTTCTTTCTGTGTCAGAGGTGCATTTGCGTGGTGTGTGTAATGGCAAATGCAGTATGCTTTAGTGAGACCCCCTGAAACACTTACAAAGAGAGACTGATGCTGGCGCGGATGTTTGTTGTCAAAAGCTTTTTACCTGCTTATAAATGTATCCAGCCAAGATATCTAAAGGACTATTTTCTAAAAGCAGAAATATTTCCTACCTAAGCCTGATTTCCTCTTTGATAATGCTCAGGACCACCATTCGGCTTGGCTGTATTCTCACCTGCCGACATGCCCAGCAGGAACACGCAGGTCTGCTATCAGAGATAGCAGCATGAGAGCGCTGAAAGGGGTTTGAAACATTCAGCTCTACTCCTGTCCCATTCTCATTCAGTCAGGGCGAATAACTCAACACCATCTTATTTGGCTATTGTCTGTTTTTTGTCTTTTTTTTGCCATTGATTGCTGGCTGTATGAAACTTGAATGTTGTTGCATACATTTTTTATGACCTTGGTCATTCGTTTTCAATAAGCAATGCAATCAAAATTAAAGGATTATAGTTGTAAATCCATGTGGTTTTGCTTTGCCCATATAAAACAAATCACAGATTATTGATTAGTTATTTCTCCTAGACATCGATGAGATTAAATGGAAATTGAATTAAAACCTTTTTTCCCCCAAAAAACACAGAAATCTCACAAATGAATTTCAGAAGAAATATCAACAATATCACAAACTCAACTCACATTTGAGTCAATACTTGAAGATTTCAGTATAAACTATTTCAGTATTAAAGTATTTCTCATCAGATTTACCCAAATATTTATATTTATATTTATAATAAGATATTTATAATAAAATCCACATTAATTTTACACCTCTTGTATACTCATGTATTTAGCAGTAGTCTCACATGTTTCTATTATTATTTCTTCTAAGCGATTTTAGGATAAACATCTAAGTATGCGTTGATACCTACAGTAAATAAAAAAACAACTGCAGACATCATCAAACCTACTGAGCATCGAAAGAGCAACCTTTGAGCAATAACAGTTTCCTCTATGGTTTCCAAATGTTACATGTCAAAACAATGAAGATCTCTATTTGGTTTCTCCATTTCTTAAATAGACACATGACTACGGGTCTGTTTGAATAGAATCATGTTTCGATTAACCTAAAGTAGCAATATCGTGGATGAGAAGAAAACAGGATATCCATTAACAGGTCAAATCTGAATCCTCTGCTGATAGACAGAGAACTAGTAAATTGCACGGTGATAACAGAGGCAGCACCAACATGATATCACACAATCTGCTTTCAGTAAACCCCACAGAAAAACAGGCATATTGTTAGAAGGAGGAGCATGTGTACATGGACTAAACACAGCTATGAAGCACTATGCATACAGCAATCTCAATATCACAAAAGGATGAGTCATTTCTATTATAATATCCTCCTTTAATACAAGCTTGATCCGCGCTCACACACACACAAAAATAACAAATAAGTATAATGACATGCTTTACTTTCTTTTATCTGTGTTTTTGCAAACTTCGTTTTGATCTTGAAAAAGACCTGCATCATTGTTGCACGCATTACAGAACACACACAATGTCAACATGAACCGCAGAAGAGGAGAATAAGAAACATATTTCTCTAAAATGCATCATGCTATTTTACGCCTGGCACCTGACACAGAAACATTTTTACATTTGCGATCATTTGTTTTCCAGTGTGCGTAGAACAGATGGATGTGGATGTGGTCCAAGAGCGTGATTTCAGTGCTAATAATACAGATGGTACATTGTTAAGCTGAAAGGAGCACATAAACGCATCAGACACAATAAGAAACAAGAACGCAGTAATTAGATTTCAAGATTCAGATTTCCACTCTTGTACACCCTTGAGAACTTACATATGTGGATTTAAAGGAGGTTAGAAAGGCAGTATGAAAATGGATGGTCATTTCCACTCATTTAAATGGGTTAAATGCATGTTTCAGAGGAAGACCTAATTGTTACAAGAGCGTGGTTAATGACTCATCCGCGGCGATACGTTTAATGTAAGGACCCTTCTGGAGCTTTTTTTTACAAAGGATGAGAGGGATTCTCAGGAGATGGAAAAGATTGATTATTTGGATCAAAAGACTAGCTTTCTGGGCCAATTTACAGGTTGTTGCCAATCTGCCCCCAAAGCTTCTTGTACTTTCAAGAGCTCTGGTGTGCAAATATTTCCAAGTTAAAAGCTACCTTTATGCCACAATTTATACCTCTTATGCCACAAATTACATTCATGAGAGATAAATTCTTATGTCTGATGTTACAGGTGGTGCAGAGCAAGAAAGAAAAAAAGCTAGCGAGAGAAATGATAAAGAAAGAGTGGATGGGAGGTGGGTACGGACAATGGATGTCTATCTCAACCCCTTTTGTCATAAGTGAAAGGTGCTATTTCTGGCATGTCATCAGGCTTTTCCTTGGAGTTATGCGTCTGTCTCCAAGTCTACCTGAGATCTAATTACATAGAATGACTGCACCTGACAGCCGGCGATGTCACACTCGCACACACTCATGCACACGCTCATACACACACTGCAATGACCCCATCAACTACCTCTCAACTTTTAACTAAAGGATGAACTCTATGAATATTAATGCTGGTGAAATTAATTTGTGATTATTCTGTACGGCGGAACAGGCTGTATGTGGACGTGGTCGCAATTCAAATAAAGTTGTCCATTTAAGTTTAATTGCAACAATCAAATGTTTCATTTTTTGTCTGCATAATTACCAAAACATTAGTTTAATGGGGAAAAGATGCAAACATTTTCATGATTTGAGTGATAAGTCTGAAGTTTAAAGGCAAATCTGTGATAACTGAGCAAAACCACATAAAGGAATTTGCGTAAATCCGTTCTGCAAATGCCACATCCTTATGAGGTTGGCCACAAGCGATGGAGCGAGTTTCTTACTCGTGTGAAGGGATTTACCTGTCATCTCTCTAATGACAATTAGTATAATGGAATATAATGAGTCGTGCAATATGCTGAAGCTAAGCAAGAAAGGGACACAGATTTGTTCTTTGGTAAAACCAGGTTAATGCAGGAGGAGGTTACTGCAGGTTGTAGTTTTTATGTTGCTCTGAATGCCTCGATATGGTGATAAGGACATTTCGGCTTGAAAAACACTTCCAATTCTAGTACCAGTTGTATGGCAGGTCCTTTGAGGTAGAGAAAACACAATACAAACAATTTGTTCAAACAGTAATCATAATCTGTTTGGAACAGCAATGACGTACTGTGACATCAAAAATACTACTCGTGGTTAAATGACATTCCTAGAAAAGCTGCTTCAGTGTCTGTCCATTAATAGAAAAAACTAACATAAATTGATAGTTAGGTCATTATGTACGTTATTATGTCATTATAAACTCTTGTTATTTTTATTATTTCTTACAAAAACAGCATAGAAATATGTGGGTGAAAAATGAATACATGAATTTATTTAGTTATTCTTTTAATGGTTGTGCCTATACTGTAGAACAATGTTTTGTGGATTAATGAAAATGGTCTGAAGCGTAACATTAAGGATCTGATGCTTGGAAATAATCATGAATGATTGCTTCATGAATATTCCTGCTTTATTTTATGTCACAACAAGCCAAAAGGAAAATGTCACAGATTTGTATCAGCCCATATATTAAAACATCTTTAAACATTTTTGTACTGTACTTGTCATCAGCAGATCATCCTTGAAGACAGATAATAATATCTATTCTTGTTTTGCTTACAGTACAGTATGTACAGTGTACAGTACATTTACTGATGAGGTTGGTGCCGTGGTGCTAGGCAGATGTGCTGTTTCTGTAACACACCTTTAGCTGGAGCCCCAGATGGAGGAAGAGTGTCCTAAATAAATAAAGTCTCCATGCTGGGTCCCCATGTGACTCCTGCTGCTTTCCCTGATGCTGTGGGTATGGTTGATTTCTATATAGTACACTCTAAAAAATGCTGGGTTTATTTATAACGCAACCGCTGGGTTATAAATTAACCTATGCTGGGTTGTTTCAACCCATTGTTGGGTCAAATACGGACATTTTCTAGGTAATTTAACCCAACAGTTGAGTTTGTCCCTTTTTGTAAACCCTGTCATATAAGTAGTGAATTGGCCGATTTATTTAGAAAGGGCTAAAGGCAATGTGATGGTGGTGACACCCACACTAATTATGCTCTTGATCATTTATATAATGACAGGATGCCAAACAGTGTAGAATGCAACTGCACTGAAATAAAGACCTTACATTTTCAATCATTTAGATATTGTGTTAGTTACTGTACATGATGATAATAATAAGAAACTGTAAAAAATAAAAATTAAATTTTATCTATTTTTTCAATTTAATATTTTATACAAAAAAAATAGGAAATAGGCCTACAAACTTATTGTATTATAGGAAAAACCCATTACCTAAAAAACAAACAGAACACATATACATGTTGTAGATAATATAAAGTTATATAATCCTTCATCTGTATCTTAACCTTAAAAAAAGAGACAAACCTATTGAAAGAGAGATGCAACAATCCATAACAGACAACATATTGCAAATAATGCATATTGTTACAGTAGATAGTTGATGGTACAAATCTGCAACATGTTGCAAATACTAATTTGTTCTTGTTTATCTGTCTGTTAATGTCTTGTCTCAGATTTAGATCCCTTTTAAACAAGAATCAAAGAATACATTGTTAAGATTTGTTGTCAAGTATTATTTAAGATTGCAAATGAATCCCGCAGATATAAAAGACAAAATAAGTGCGTTCTCTCATCATCTATTCTCTCATTGCAACTAAACACATTAACATTGTGGTTTTTAGAAGTGATTGCCACTGAAGTTTTGAGAAATAATAATATGATTATTTGAAATAATAATAAAAAAGATGTTTGGTAATGTCAAACATGAATCAGCAATCTCGACATTTCAAATCGTTTAATAATAAAACAAATAACTTTCATAAAATCATTTATTTATAATGAGTCTTCCAGTGCTATGCTAAATGTATTCCCACACACCTGGTTAATGCAGAGGTGTTTTACTCTAATCTGGTGCATTTATTTTGATTGGCCTTGGCAGTAGTTTGTATCTGAACATGGGTGATAATGAAGAACTTTGGAAAGGTGAACGTCCTATGATTGCCTTAATAGGCTTGCTTTTTTTGTGAAGATAAATTAGGATAAGAAGGAACTATAACATCGATGGCACCAGGATTTAAAACTGAAACTGAAATCTTGCACAATTATATAATTACTGTAACTTTTTCCATCTAGCAAATTATAGATGTGCGAAAGCCCTAAGGGACTATGTGAGGTAAAGGAAGATGCCAGTTTATAAATAGTGATGAACACAGAACAAGGCAGCCTGGTTTATAACTTCATTGCCATGGTGATAATGACTGTATATTCTCTCAATCGCCTCTAATAGAGAGCCTGTCTTTTTATGAAGCATCTCAGAAATGTCTGTTTTTAACAGTCAGAGATGAGCTAAAATGTGAGTGTTGAACAATGTTAAGCCTCTTTACTTTCACTGCAAGACAAACGAATAATTTCTCTGCTAAAATGATTTCATTTCAATCTGTGCAGTATCTTTACAGCATATATGGCTTGTAATTGTCCATCAGTGTGTTGTTGTTTACGGTATTAAAGATCATCATGCAACAGCTCACAAACAGACATCTTTTACCGTCTATTAGATATGCTAAGTAAAAGAATGTGACGATTGCGAATGACGAGCGTTTGATTTACACGGACATCATTTCAGAGCCAATCTGATAAGACACATCAGATTGCTTTGAGCGAGGAGCGTCTGTTCAATAACGCAACATGAAAGGATGACAGATAAACACTACATAACTATTTACTGCCAGCTAATGTGATTGAACAGGGATGGAGAAAACAGCAAGTCATGGCACAGTGTTTAAGATACAAATATAATATAATTAAAAAAGTTAATAGAAACTGTGATTCAATGATGCATTTAACATAGTAGATATGTAGTAAAATGAGCAGCAAATCTGCCTCATACCTGTTGAAAGAACTTTAATTATTGTTCTGACTCTGTGCCCCGTCTAGGCTGTAATAATAGCACATTCTTTAGACTTTCATGTCTCATCTGATCACTGCATGACGTGCAGGTAAATGTCACTCAGTTCCTCAATTAACTTTGAGTGGATGCCTCTTAAACCCTTGGTTTGAATATTTTAATGCATCGGGGAGAGGTGTTTCATTCCTTTCTGATGAATTTCACCCGAGAGCTTAGAATATGAAAGCCAGACTCTCATGTCGAACTGATGAGGGATTTCATATTTTAGAGGTAATGTTGTATGTGGTAACATATTCTTCATTGAATTAGTGACTATTTAAGAACCGTTACATATGTTTATTTTGTTATGTAGCATTCACAAACAGGCTTTTATGATGATAGTAGCATGTTCTCTTTGTAACTTCTTAAGAAAACAGCTAATAAAAGTTTTGGAATTTACAAAATAATGTTGACTAATTTTACCTGATTGCTCTTACTGCAAATAATGAGCACAAACATGAACTACAAATTTTTTTAATTTTAGTTTTTTAACAATAAAAATACTTTTGTTTTGTCTTTGTTTATTGTTTTGAAATTTTTTCAAATATTTATTGTTAAGTCTTAGACCTTTCCATTGTTATATAGTTTGTCATGATTAGATTAAAATTCAACTATGAAATATTAAAATGAATAGTGAATTAAGTCTAGAGAGATTAACATGTTAAACATTTTTATGTAAAATTATGCAATCATAAATTCCAAATATATACAATTTTGTGTTTTTGGGGGAGAGCTGTGTTATATTTAGTAAATATAACCTTTGACATAATAGCTAAATGAATATGAATTTTAAAATGTATTAGTTGTATTCATTCATTTTGCATCATTTGCACTATTTATTGTATTTGTTACTTCTGAAATAAAGATGTTTGTGAGGGACACACAAACAAACCAATCAAGACCTTGTTTCTTAGGAACAGACTGTTCTTAACCCATACCAAACCCTGAACACTCAAATGAACTAGAATGATCGACTAGACTTGCCTTGTCAAGAACATGATAAATACAACCCAAACTAATAAAGTGGGTAACATGGGAATTATAGCACAAAATATGACATTATTTGACAATAAGGATTTACTCATAGACAGGTTTTCGCTGCTAGTATCTGTGTAACATCTTCAATTCAAGAGAGCTCTAATTTCTTCTTTTCAGATATTCCTGTAACGTCTTATTTTGTTTCTGGTCATTGCTATTAGTGACTGCATGCGTATTAGCTGACTGTGCTGACAGATGTTTGTTTCAAATAAGGCAAATAAGACGCTGCCTCCCTTTGAAACTTTATCCCTGGTGTGTTGGACCTTTTTTCTTTAAAAAATATTTCTCGTGTTATTTTTGTACTGCCAATTATTTCCCAACTAATCTCCAGTATTCGCTGATGTTTTATTTGTACAGTGTCTAACGCACTAGTCCTGATTTTCTAATCAAATCTATTGTCACCCAAACATCATGCATCCTTTCTCTAGTTTTCCTGGCAGAATAACATTCATATCATTTGTCATGAAAAGACTTGTTTTGTCACAGATCAAAACCTATCCATTTTCATGCTTTTTATCTGCAAATCCACATGATCACTGGAAGATGATGTCAACCTGAGCCTCCACAACATCAGTCTACACTAGATTATTGACTTTCCGAGTAGCTGTAGTTAGTTTGTGTGATCATCCCTTTTCTGACCGTCTCTGATTTGACGCATCACAGAGATGCATGATCTATATTTCATTTTGTACAGATGAAGCAACAATACCAAACCCATTTAAAATATGACGCATCTGAAATCATTCATAATGAATGTCTTGTGTAATCGTGCCGTGTAAACAAAACTCACTCAATCAAAACTCGTAACTGAAAGAAAAAATAATTTTACTGCAATTGGGCAGATTTGCAAATGAAAAATAATATAGCAAACTGTATTTGGATGCTTTTAGACACAAACACACATGTATCATGTCTAAATGTAACTGATAAAAATATATAAACAAAGTAGCATTTGCAAACAAATGTTGAGATTTTTTCAAAAGTTTTTCAGAGATTTTTGCAATTGCTTTGTCCCAATTGTCCTTTTATTTACAAAACATACACTCAAACATATAGCACATTTTGTTTTAATTGCCTCTACAGTATGTGCACTTATTTAGCTTGTGACATAAATGTCTAAAAATGTGCTCATAGTTAAGAGTTACTGTAAGCTCATATTTGTTATAATCGTATAATCACATAGAAAGTAATACGCATATTGAAAAACTAATCAAGAGCTATTTGTGATCATCTCCAACAGTTGCAACAATATTTCTGGACAAAAGCTTTGACATTGATTTTTTCATGTCTGGGTGCTATAAAATGATGGGCCCTCTCAATACTCATATTGATCTTTGCTTTCTGTTGCCCACTGATCCTGAACAGCGATGAAATAGACTCTGACATTCACATGATATGCAATTGTCCACCTTACACAACATGTTTTAATATCTCACTCTTTTGCAAAATGACCATTTTTAAATACATAGTATCTTATTCTTTAAGTTAATTTCTGATTCATTTCTTAATATCATGTGGTATACTGTATATGAACAAAACATTATCCAGACATAAATGTAGGTGCATAATCATTAAAGTGAGGACCAATTGGAGAATGAGATTGATAACTCTTTCACTATCAATAGACATTTTTAGCACTTTGCATTTATCTTGTGAATGTCTAGTATGCCGCTAAAGGTCAATTGATTGGTGCTTGGGGCTTGTAAAAGGTCAGAAATGGCTGTGTCTTTGTGTCTGCTGGATAGAGGAAATACTCTTGTGTCTCTCAGTCTGTGGTCTCTCTCGGGGGATGCTGGTAGGAACCCTCGCGTTGCCCAACGTTGCCTTACGCTTAATGGCTATGGTTAGGATTTGGGTTGGCGCGACTGATTGAAGATCGAACTGACTCTTGAGCACTTTTCATTCCCAATCAACTTGCAAGACTTCAAAGTCACAGCGATGTTTTCATTTTTCCTAAAAAACACTCCTCATTGGGTCTTGGGCCGAACAGCCACTCATCCGCTCGCCACCAATCAATCCACTAAACAAGCTAATAACAGTCATTAGCGAAGCTCTGCGCTCCCGCGTCTTAACATTCATTGAGCAAATGGGAAGGGGGCAGAGAGAGAAAAAGTGGGCCGTGTCACATCCTGTGGTTCAGATCAACTTCCCCTGGTTCCCCGGGACAGAAGGATCTAGGAAGTTTAGTAAGAAAAATCTGTGTGACTCATTAGCATGTGTAAGGGTGCCAGGCCTGTTTGAATATGTGCAGAAGTGTAGTGTAACATCTCACTGGTTATTTATTTTGCTGAATAAGAGCCTGATCTGGTTCACGGGTTTTAACCTGGAAACTGTCACGGTTCTACAGGTGGTTATTTCACTATTCACCCTAATATTTCATAGTTAAATTATAATCTTATCAAGTCAAACTATACTGTATACTGATGGAAAGGTCTAAGAATAAATAAATGTCTCAAAAATAAATATTTGACTAATTTTGATAACAATAAATATAAACTAATAAAATAATTAAAAATGTTATTTTAAAAAATACCTAAAATCAAAAAATCAAAAATGAAATATCTGAAATTTAAAACATGGGTCGGATAGTGCACTTTACGTGTGTGCTCAGTATGTGCATTTACATTTACATTTAGGCATTCAGCAGATGCTTTTATCCAAAGCGACTTACAAATACTTTGAAGAAAATGAAGCGATGCATCATTGACAGAGGGTAATATCTGTGTCTCTGTTACTGTAATGTAGGAATTTGTGGACCATTCACTACTTTTAAATACATGATTAGGTAAAAACACAGTAGTGTACACATCAGTTCTTATACATTGGTTCTTTATAAGAAGTCTTTTTAAACTTCTGTAATCCTTAACTGTTACTTTGACTTTCTATAAATCAAACTAATTAAGTTTTTACTTTAATGTTAATCACACCCAAGAGTCGTGAGATTTATGGGAACATGGCCTATGGCTCAGTGGTCAATGTGAATGGAAAAAACAGCTTTTATTGCTGTGTGACCTTCTTTGACCTATGATGTTTCCCTTTAATTGCTCCTGGCAATTGGCTATACATTGTCATACTGTACTTTGGCTGGAAGATTGTTTCCCATGTGCATTTATATGTTCTTATGAACATACATAATAGTGTCTGATGATGGTAAAAGACTAATTTTACTGATCTACTCACTGCTATTTACAATATGAATCAGTCCATCTCATTGGTTTTACTTAATTTCTCATGTAATATAAGGCTGATTTGCATTAAATGCACCACTTTGTATAACCCCTGTGTTTTGAAATGAACAGACACACCTGACACATTCATTCCTCCAAATGACACTCAGCCTTCTTTAATTAATTCATTACATATTTATCACTGGCAACCCGTGTATATAATAATGACCCCCCCACCCAGCCCTCAACTCAATTTTTTGAGAAGATGATTACCATATTCTAGGGCTTTAAGATTTTTTCTTAGCTTTTTGTTGTCATGGTGACAGTCTCTATGCTTGCATCTATAATTAAGACTGTGAATTACCGTCTTGATCGCAAAGCCTTGTCTTAATCTCACCACAAGAGGGCGACATTTCCCTGTCTATGATTAGGACTCAAACAGAGAGTGTTTTCATTAATTTGAAAAGGAGAATTACATACTTTTAGTGCGAAGGCTAAAATTGATCATGCAAAGGGGTTGCATTAATAAGTCTCAAAGTCAATGACGTCAATATTGGTTATGTTGCCTTTATTTCATGTGTATATGAGTTCTGATGTAATAGTTGAGATCATTAGTAAAATGCAAAAAGATGAACTTTTAGTATATGTACATATTTAAAATAAAAATAGTAATGACTAAGCCAGCATTCAGCTGGTTGTACACAATTTTCTGCAACTAATTGCTCTCAAAGATGAAATTCCTCCTCTTTATGGGGTCTCTATATTTGTTCTAAAGATTTAAAATGTTTTATTTACATAACAGTTTTTCTTATCATTGCTATCATTTCTCATTGTTGAGGTGTGCAGGCTTGAACAGCATTTGTTTACAGGTTGGGCAATATGAAGTGAGCTATGCCAAACACATTATAATGATGAGAGCACCATGAGTAATATTGTTACTATGGTTACGATGAAGAACAGGCAAAAAGTTATTTAATGTTCAATAACTTGGGATTTATTCCAGCTTAATATGTATGTAACTGCTATGTTTTCTAAGGCAGAGGATACAAAGATTTTGCATGAATACAAAAAACTTTTGAATATGCATTAGTGCATACCTCAAATGTCAAAATGTGTATAATGTTAATATAGTTTACAAATATATTAATGAATAGGCTAATTATAATGTAAAATTATAAAAATACACATTAAGCAATTTGTGACAAATAAGCTATAATATATATCCAACACAACAATCTCTTGACAAATTATGTGTAAATCATAATTTTGCTATAATCCTACAAATTTATTAAGGTCTATAAGTATTTAGGAATCCTCATCAGAATGTATTTGAAGTGATCATTAGTTATAAGGCAACTGTGATTCCACAAGTAATACTGATATTGATTTTAACGCTGCTTATATTGTACGAAAAAGTAATTTACAGTATTCCCCATCTCTGACAGAATTACATTTTACCAGCTTTTTAAATACAGCCAAGTTAAATTGCTTTGCTCAAATACAAACACACACACACTGAGTCTGTGTAAAGACATTGAGGAAAACTTAAGGTTTAAAAGCATATCTACTTTTAAGCTACAATGGTCAGTAACCTTCCCCTGCCCTACACATGCTGATAATAATCACAGGCCATCACTTAGTGTAACTGCAGATGGACAGCTCTCCAGCTCCTCTAGTCTATACTTATTTGATTTAGTGATTTAATGTACTTACTAATCCTTATGCTGCTGTTGTGAAAAAAGAGGGGAACCTGTAAAATGGAGAGATGATACCCTCTTGTGGTACAGAAGCATCTTAAAAAATACAAGAGGATACTGTGTAAAAAGAAAAAAAGTAAGAATGCATATCCAAAATTATTTAAAGTATTTGTTGTATTTGTACAACATTTCACATTTGTATGACAATTTAGTTGCTATAAACTCTTTTTACTGCAATGAAATATTGAGATAAAGGTCACTAAAATGCCAATTAAGTAAAAATCTGATCAAATCTGAAAAACAGTTAATGCCAACATTGCATGACATATTGTTTGGCAGAGTGCTTGTGTGTCATGCATTCACAGTTAACACCAAACACATGTTTGCATCACATGTTCCAACCGTGCATATCATACAATCCCATCAGTAACACACAAAGAAATATTATATTCATGAGTTTATTTAAAGCATTATTTATGGTTGAATTATCATGTACAATCAGAAAAAGACCCAGTAGTGTTCAAAGAAAACTTGTATATATGGCCCAAGGCAGCAACAGATACCAAACCTGATATTCCTGCTGCTCTGTGTTTCTGAACATTATGTTCATACACTTACTGTATACATGAAACTTCATCCACTGGTTACATGAGCTTTGACATCAGCGAAGGTGTTGACAGTAATGCAAATGGACAATAAAGCTTGGCATAATATTTGCCAATATTTGGCATAAAGTTTAAAGTTTCAACAGTGCTGTTGAAAGATAGCAGATATGACTGAGATTCAGCAATGGACAGGCAGAGAGTATCGGGCACATGCCCTTATCAGTTCTCCGTCCAACGGATAGTAAATGGATAGCTGGGCTGGAAAAGTGATAAGGAAATGTGGTCGACCACAATCTAAGCATTAGTTATACATCCGTATCTCACCCATTGCCATCCATTACAGTCCCATGGGTTTCCGTCACTAGGAAAGATAACTTGAAGTGTCAGCTCCAGTACAGCATATTCACAGACAGGTAATAATATGTGCAAACAACTTGTCCTGCCAGTCGCTCGTCGCACATCAGAAACAAAATAAAGACTCTGTCCCATTACGTATTCCCTTAAACTTTTGATCTGTTGACTACAAACTGTTATCCAGAAAATATTTACTAAAAATGTAAAGAGAAGTTTTATCAAACCTTAGCCCGACCCTTCTGCACTTTTTCTAAACTCCTATTAGAGATTTGGGTTTTAGTCACTCATCTGAGACTCCAGCCAATAGGGAAGGAGAGGAGAGGTGTGGCCAGCCAGAATGGGAAAAAAGGTGCTATTCACACAGGTGTGGTTCAGCTGTACATTCCAGCAAACACATACCTGTCAGCTTAGACTTCATCCCCATGCCCTGCAGAGACAGCCTGTCTTACAGAAAGAACACTACTTAGTATAAAACTAAAGTTTCACATCCAAATTCAAACAAAAAAAAGTTTGTTTGTGCATCCTCTTAAGAGAAAAGTCATGAGTATGTGCCGATGGTCTGAGATTCAATCATATATTTAAATCTAAAAATAAAGATTTTTGGTAAGTACAAAAGGTTTTTTGATGGCACAATATCCACAGCTGTAGGATTGCAGTTATTTGGTACAGTACAAAACTGAACATTAAAAAGTAGATATTTGAAGAAATATCCAGATTAAGATCCATATTTATTGGCTGATTCTCAAATTTGAAGTTTCTTGTTATTTAAGGTTTTTGTTATTGCTCATGTTTCTGGTGGACCTACAGCATCATTTGAGTTTTTAATTCAATACATAGATAGCCATAAATATTTATGTAAAAATAATTTACTAAATCCCAGTTTATATATGGTATAAGTGTATATATGGTTAATATTTAAAATATACCTTTGTCACATTTATGAAAAAGTGCTATTTATTATTGTGATAAAATGTAAAAAAAAAACAAAAAATCTGTGATACTGGTGTGAAAAAAATCTAATAAATGTCTGAGGTTGAAAAAACTTTTTATCATAATTTTTTCTAGTAAACATTGAAACCAGGTTCCACAGACCTGAACACAACACAAACGTTAAACTATTAAACTGCCAACTGTAAGCTATAAATCTGTCAACCCTATTCTTAACCTGTTAGCTGTCACCATTTAACAGGAAGAACACTATTTCACTATTCACTTTTATATTAAAGTTGAATTCTAATCATGGCAAACTACAAATTGATGGAAAGGTCAATAATATACTTAATAATAAACTTTTGACCAGTTGTCATAACAATAAATAGAAAGTTAATGTTATTTATAAAAATACCAAAAATAAAATGGGCAGAGTTAATATGAACACTGTTTAAAGAGTGCTGCGTTTCTGCACGGTCGACCCTCAGGATCCTGATCTACAGTGACGTCTCGCCATAGTAAAGTCAGTAGGACGAGGGAGGGCGTCCCCTGCCTCTGTCTCTGTGTGCATTGCACACCCCGCTTATCTTAGTCCAGTCCCTCTCATCCGGGTGTGAAAGGAAACATGGGCGGCGCGCTCTTTCTTCTGCACACCAGCTGCCACAGACGCTCACACGGATGAGGGGAGATCTGCGAAAGCATCTCCTCTGCATTGCGGCGCTCTCTCCTGGGATTATTTGGGCTCTGCATTCCCAATGTCATAACGCTCCAGTCTTGTGCAGAGAAGGCGGGGGTGGTGGGTGACATAGTAGTGAGAGTATTAGCTGTGAGATGTGTCTTTGTGGTGGACTGGGCAATATTATCAGCTGGATCTCAGTGTCTGTGTTCCTCTGGGCGCAGACACTTGTTTTGTTTATTTTGTTAGTCGTTAGTAAACATGTTTTTGGAGGATCGATTACTATTTTTACCATAGTTTTACTACAAATACCATAATTAAACTATGGTCAATGTAACAAAACCATGATAATTTTTATAGGTAATTTTGAGTAAAATGATTAATAGTTCCAAATAGCATATCCATACATAAATCCAGACATATTTTTGTTTGTTTGCACTGCCTTAATAAATATAAAAACATTTTTATTATAAGAAGGGCTAACTAAGACTAAATGTGTCCATACAAGCTTGAAGATTTAAATGAATTCTTGACACAAAAATGTTCATATTTAGTGTTTGCGGGTAGTATTTAGGGTTTTTCCCAAAGGTCAATAGAAAAGGAACATCACTTTCGCTTCATGTTCACATTTTGCAATTTCCCAATTGACATCCTTTTCCTGTCCAGAGATAAGCCACACTTATCTGTACATCATGAACACACACACACAACACAAACAGACACATTGCGATCTCCTGAGAGTCAGCTCTAATTGAAAATGAGCTTGAAATAGCCGCTAAGGTTTAAGAGCTAATAGTGTCATGATGAGAGATGATTGTCTGATGGGTGGAGAGAGATTTACACACTCTATTGTCTTTTAAAGACAAGATCTGGTCATTGTAGAGGGGGCTTGATTGGACCTTCTTACTGACATAGGTAATTCCCTGTAACGATGCCTTTAGGGCACTGCTTGATGGCAGACTTGGGGAGGGCAAGTGAAATTTTGCATGATGATGGGCTGTTGTCTCTCAGAACTGTTTGACATTATTATAGTTTGGGCTTTTTAGTTGTACTTGTAGACTGTGATAATCGGTTACTTGTCAACATGGAAGAAATTGTATAATGTATTTAATGAGGTATGTCTTAAGATAGACAAAAATCATGTCATTCCAAACTGGTTGAACTTTTTACCAAAATTATTTTGAAACAACATTTTGAGACATTTCTTAGAATATATTTTTTGTGTTCCACAGAAGAACGACTCATGTACAGGTTTTGAATGACTTTTAGTGCTGATAATATGATGATCTAATACTTTTACTAGCTCAAAAACACGTTTCCTCTTTTGTAACACAACTGTGCATCACAGTACTGTCACCAGCAGGGGGCGATACAACGAGTTTCTAAAAATAGTCAACAACTTTATTTCTCAAGGGATGCGCAGCCTTTTCTCGAATGTCTTTTTCTGTTTCTAAACAAAGCACTCGTCCACCTTTCAATAGAAAATACACACAATACACAATATGCTTTATATACTGCAACCAAACATTGTGCCAGTCAAAGGAGCATCTTTTCCTATTTTCAAATAATTCGTTCTTACATCTTTAAGTATGTTTATTATTTTGCCACACATTAATCGTGTGCCGGTGTATTTCAGGGAAATCAGTCACTGCTTCATGGACAGTTTGTGACTGATGCTGTTTCATAACATTTTCAGCTCTGTGTTGATGTGGATGTTGAGATGTGAAGGATGAACCACATATATCTGCCTTTACTGCCTGAAAGACTTTTCCCCCCAAACCATTTTTGGCTGTACTGAAATTCACTCGCGGTTGCTATGGACACAGATCATAGTTTTTTTAATCTGTGTCCATGACAACAAACTGGCTATTACAGGAAAGGCCTACAACGTAATTCACTTTAAAGGAGACTGCACGTGCGGACGAAACAACTGACACATAAATGCAGTCAGACTAGGAATATTATGTTAAGGGAACTATCTCATTTGCATAAACAGCACTATATTGATACTGTATGAATTTACAGGCTTTGATACTGTATATTAAACATTTAGCTCATTACCTATATGCACTATCCACATACAGTAGCCTATGCTGTGATGTGAGGTTTGTTTGTTCAATTCAGATGAACCTCAATAGCTATTATTCTCAATTAGGGAAGGTTTGAATTTAAAGTTGATGTTTACTTAATTTTAATAGTTATTTAACGTGCTACAAGTTTCACAGTGCTGGACAATACCTGTTGAGAAGAGAGGAGTGTTGAATTGTTTTCTTAAATAGCATAGTCCTATATTTACAGACATTTCTGTATTTAAGTATTTACAGAAAAGAGGTTTTTAAATGTTTCCTCAAGCGAACCGAAGAATTTCTGCACCTTGATTTCTTTTTCCGTCCAGCAGATGGCGCTCGCATGCAGGTGATTGAGCATGCAGCATGGCCATCAGGCTCATTATCAGAAGGATGATGAGGCTGCACTTCACTTGCAAAGCTCGGCAGCTGAGTAAGCTGGGGATAAGGAGCAGGTCCAGAGGACAGAGCTGGCCATTTTCCTCAGAGGTCAGAACCAATGCCGGCTTTGCACCATCTGAATGTAAGAAATAATACTTACATTAGTTACCATAGAATGAGGACTAATCTTTAGTTAGCAGTTAGCAACATATGACAGTTTGAGCTTTCATCATGCATAAAACACTCTAGACACCATATAAACCTTGACAATACACTGACAAGTCTCATACTTTAACATTACCTCCTGCAAAGCAGACTGTTTTACATCTGAAGACACAGAGCTTTTGCTTTGTTAGATTTCTGTCTGGATCTGAGGTTTAAGTTTGGCCAGAGTTTAAACCACAATTAACCATTTTAACCAGTTTAAGTAATTCAAGGCTAATTTTAGGATAGTTCACCCAAAAATAAAACCTCTGTAATTATTTATTCACTCTAATGTTGTTTAAAACCTGTATATGATTCTTTCTTCTGTGTAACACAAATGATTATATTGTGTTTTTGTTTTTATACAGTGGAAGTCAATACAGGCCAGTGTGCTTACCAACATTCTTCAAAATGTCTTCTTTTGTGGTTTGCAGAAGTAAGAAAGTCATCCAGGAATGACATGAGGGTGAATAAATGATAAAAGAATTCTAATTTTTGGGTCAATTCTCCTTTTAAGCAGCATTTTAGCAGATGTGAGGGTCCAGGCCCCTGTGGTTGTGTTGTTTTGGTGCAAAGATTGTCTATGATTTGAATAATTTTAGTATAACACAAAAAACAAGCATAGATTTCATGTTTCCCCCATCTAATGTCATCGGGGTATTGCAATTAAAAATAATGATTTACAGCTGTAATTGAAAAGCACTTTATATTTATGTAGTGAATTTCACAATGAACACATTCTTTCACCGTGAGCTTTCAGCATTAGCATTGTATAATGACACAGCAACACTGTGGAGGGAAAGCATCGGATGCCTTGTACGGTAACACTGCAGTAAAAAGGAGAGAAAGGGGGTGTTTAAGATCACCACCTCAAAATCAGCTCTGCACGCTGTTGGCAAGTCTTGTTGCTATGGAGATCGCATCCTACTGCAGGTGTAAGTAACGATAGAGGAAGTCAACTGTGTTTTCTCCTTCCCTCTCCTTACGCTATGCATCTCTCTCTGTTTTCAATCTGTCGTCCTCTCCTGCTCTCATTCCATGTATTTCATAGATTGTATCATTCTCTATATCTAGATGTGTAGCCTGTAACACATATTACATCAGACCTGAAATCCACCAATCAGATAATGCCAATTGCATAAAGATTATAGCATAAACACCTTTACATTGGTGCAATTAGGCAGCTGTGTGATTTGCTATTGTTGTGTTAAATGATTGCAATATGAGCTGTCTTGCTGTCCAGACAACCTCTGGCTAATGCCTGGTTTTTCATTGACGTTAGACACGCTGGGTTGTGCAATGGAATTAGCCCGAAGGCAGTGTGTTAAATGCACACAGACCAAGACTAAAATAAATCAGGTCTGGAAGCATTTGACCATCTCATCTAACCCAGAGTCTCAATGCAGTATTTTGCCTTTAATCCAGCCGTTTACATTGTAGCCAATGCATAAAAACATGTTATTTTTGCTTTTAATGTGTGTGTGTGTGGTGAAAAATGCTTCATCCACAGAAAATCAATTACGCTTTATGGCGTCGTGGAGTATGATCAATTACCACAGAGCATACAGTATATGTGCTGTAGTCATGTATATAATGCCTAGAGCATTCAAACTATCATTTTAAAGGGACATAATGACAATATAATTGTAATATGACATTGCACACTATTTAGTCAAATAAACAATTTAAGTGAAATTTTAAGAAAAATAAAAATTCTGAAATGATTTGCTTTCTATGAAGTCAATGCACTTCACTGTCAGACAGTGTTAAAAGTTTTGTGGCCAATTTCACAGCTGTCCTTTCTTTTCAATAAGTGTTGCCTGACTTTAAAATAAGAAATTGAGCTGCTTTTTCATTTATTTGCATTTCTCTACCTAGTAACCTTTTCTAATAATAATTGTTCTGTCTATTCACACACGCACAAACATACACAGATGCATTCACACATGTACAATACAGTCATTCCCTGCCAGATCATTTTGGTTTCACTGACTAATCAAACTAATTCAGTCATACAATAAAGAAACAAGAAACCTATTAGATGTTGAATACCATATAATGTCTTTTTCCTGCCTCTCCTCTGCAAAACTCTCTAGCGCTGACTGTCTGATTCTATCAGTTTTGGAGCGCGGTGTTGTGCACTGCGGGCGGCCACTGTTCAGCTCTCCTGTGGAGTTGAGCCTAACAGAAGCAGACTGAAAGAGGCTTATTAATCCTAACACTGCACATGCTCTCTTCAGGCCATGACACTGTGGTGCAGATATCCAGCCACAAATAGATCTCCAAATGTAGATTATCCAAATACTTAAAGTGCACACTGTGAGGGGATTTGTCCTGTAGAGAGTCTTGCAACGAAGGCTAAAGGAATCCAATGTTAACAGGGAGTGACATTTGTACAGATGCAGTCTGTGTCTGTAAAACAGAGAAGAGTGTGAGCTTCCACCTGAGATAATGTCTGTGTGGATGCGGTCAGTTGCTGTGCGTGTCTGTTGTTTTCGTGTCTGCTCGTGGGTGAATCTGATGAAAGCGTTAAAGAGTATGTCTGGGACTTTGAAGCACATTGAAAATGAAATGAAGCCCATAGGACTATTAACGTCATTTGTATTGTGATTTTTGTTATTTATTAGTGTGTGGTATTTGTTGTGGTATCATGTGTTCAGTTAAACAATTAACTAATAATTAAACACATTCTTCCACAAAATTCCCATTAAATTGCATTAAAAAAATATGAATTGTTAAATGTCTGAATGCAAGTAATGGGAATTTAGGGGGAAATGTGCTTAACTGTCATGAGAATAAATTAATGAGAAATTATAATTATAACACTTATTAAAATGAATTTGTATTTAAATTTACATTTTATTTAAATGTAAAATATTTTATATATTTATATTTTAAATTTACATTTTATTTAAATGTAAAATATTTTATATATTTATATTTTAAATTTACATTTTATTTAAATGTAAAATATTTTATATATTTATATTTTTTCATGTATTTTTAATGTTTTTAAATCAAAATAATAATTTAGTATATATTTGTTAAGGGAAGGGTGAAATGTGTGCAATAGTTTAATGATATAGTTACAAAAGACATTTAAGAAGACTTTTTTTTTCTTCAAACACACTTTGATCTTTGGTTTTTATTCTGCAATGCCAGCACAGTATTTCTAATGTGAAATTCACAATATGGCATTCACAAGCTCAGTACTGACGTACAGCACCACGCTAAACAAAAGACCAATCCACTTCAGTCAGGCAGATGTAGTGCTACTGTGTCCTGTCAGCCGTGGCGACAATGAAATGTTGAGATTTTAAAGATATTTGCATATTGATCACAAAGCGCAACCCCATCTTGTTGTTACGCTGCTAAAGTGTGTTCCTGTGTGAGAGCGCATGAGGGTTTAAAGCATCAACAAGCTTGAAAAAAATCAACCCGACAGATCATCTAAATGTCAGACAAATGACAGAGTCATTGTTGTCCTAGACGACACTGGAATCTGAGTGCTGTTATTCTGCTGTTTTTATTAAGAGCGTCTATCAACAGCACCGTAACCTGGTCCGAATCAGGCAGGGAGCGGGACGACGGTGGAAAATGATGCCTCTGGCTTGAAGTGGGTCTATTACCACTCATTAGTTGTTAGTCCACTGATAGAGATGATGGGTAGTGCAGAAGGAAGTGATGGAGGGAAAGGTCAGCATATGGATCTTGATTTGACCTCTCTAACCTGCTTTTGATGGGCAGCATCTGTCATCCTTACATTTAATTTAGCCGAGATAGGGTGTTGCAGAGGACAGGGAGATGATAACCACTTCTCTTTCACTCTCCTTCTTACATGCATTGCCTCTTTGTTTTTGTGCGTCATGAATACAGTGTAATATTAATCACACTGCTTTCCATGACTTAATAAAATTAAGCTTAACTCCTAATTATCCCCAATGATATTCAGAAAGGTTGGTTAGTAGTATTTTTTCCCCACTGATTGCAAGATGAACTTGTTAAAAGTATTTGTGAGCCAACGGTTGAGGAGAAACAGCTGTTTGTGTTGTCTTATCATCTGTAAAATATAAAGGCCTCACCAAAAGCCCAAAATACACTTCTGTTGTCCACGTTCCATTGCGTCTTGCACACACTGACGTAAATTTCATCATGTCTGTCTACGCTATTTTTAATCAAAGTGCAAACTTGCTCTGCCTCTGAAATGACTTTCCTTTTAGGCTGTTGTCACAAATTCCTCTTGTTGTTTTAAACCTTTCACATTAACCACCTGTCACCAGTCCTCCACTCACATTTAGATATGAAAGGGCCAATTTTTATTACAATTCATTCCGTTTCCGTTACTATTGTGTTATTTATATTTGGTAGTGTTATCTTTAAAATTGCTAGATAAAATGAATTGCAAATGCTGCTCATAAACATAACCAAATATAAATAATCATGTACTGCTGTTCATGTTATGATGAATTTGAATGGGGACCAAAAAACTCGTAACAGATGAAGCCTGATGCTGGTTAATCCAGCATTAATCAAGATAAGTAATTTTTCCTTTTTAGATCACATTGCATGGCAGGCTGCAGATGTATGCATCAGTCAATTTATCTTTTTTTTCACAGGAAAACACAGCTGTAATCAAGAACCATATGCAACAAAACACATCAAACATTTTGGTAGCTACACAGTATCCCAATATAGAAACCGTTGAACCCTTAAGGAGTTTCACCCACTCTTTGAAAATTACTGTGAGGCATACTTTTTTCCGTTTCCACCATATGTGTTTTGTTCTTTTGCATACAGAATTAGATACTGTATGTGCAAAGGAAAGAAGGAAATAGAGACATCAGGCCCGAGATTGACATTCTACAAACAGATTCTGTTCTTTTCCCCAGGGCATCATGAATGACTCCGTGACTTTCTAAAGCCTTCTCAGAGAGAACCAGGAAAATATCCTGCCAGCATAGCAGCGTCGTTTTGAGCGTCTGATATAGCACAGCTTGTTCGTGAATAATTTGGAGGTATTTTTATACAGTGTGGTCCAAATGTCTGAAACCACTAATAAAATTTACTGGAGATATTATTGCTGTACTTTATTGTAAATAAAACATGGCTGTTGTCCAATCAGAGTATACAAATTACATTATCAGGATGACAATTTGGATGAGAAATGAAATAATTGGAAACTAATACAATTATAAGCATTATTGAGTATTTAGTATGTCCTCATTTTGATTTAATGACACAATGCAGTCAGTCTGGCATGGACAACACATGTTTGTGCAAAACCTGATGATCCATGTTATCTCAGCATGACTTGAACATGTTCCAGAGAGCATCTTGTGCGCTTCAGTGGATGCAAGAAAATGTGACCTTTTGTACAGAGGAGTAAACATATAGTCAATGTTACAGATTTGCCTTACATTTGAATAGTGACCTAAACAATAAATATTCCGACATCCCACTATTAATAAATTAATGCTATTTATTTGGTGACTGTCACAAATGAGTCTTCATATAAACAAGGGTTTGGATCTGTAAGTGCAGTTTTTTACGTAAGCAAACAATGACAATACCAACAAGACAAAATTAGGAAGAGAAGCAGAAACTACAAATGTAAAGTCTATTGTTGCCTCTATAATAAAAGTGCAAAAACAAACTAATACATGACAGTGACCTGATGTTATGTGATACTATTAAGACTTCCAATAATCCAATAATATTTCAAGACAACAGTGCTAATTCCTACATTAGTGCACTTCTAGTGTTGGGCCTTTTAATTTATTTCCTTCTATCACTAAATGTGTCTATTACAGCAGGGGAAACACAATCTGACATCTAAAAATGTTATAAATAGTTGAGAATGTACCTGTCAGATACTGTTCCACTGTGTTCCATGGTAGAAAGTTAAAAAATGTCTCAAATTTATACTGACATTTTTTCCCTAAACAAAACTTCATCACCATCCACCAGAAACTTTAGATGTTGCGATGTGGATTTCACCATTTGAAACGAGCTCATCACATGTTCATAGTCATATAACTTGTTTTTCCTGGGGTAAAAGATAAAGAGGGACATCAATTCCTCTCTCTTGGCAGAAACAGAGGAGCTCAGTAGCAGCAGAGCGACAGGAAGATGGACTTGCTTATGTAACTGAAGACCTTGTGTGTGTCCTCTCTGGGTTCACATTTACAGCACTGATGGAGAGAGCAGAGCTTCAAGACACCCTGTGTATCTCTTCCTAGGCTCTGCCACTTTGCATTAGCGTTTGATTTTATAGTCACTGATAATTGGCCTAGTTTGTGTTTTTGTGTTTGTCCTTTTCTCACTGACATTGGGCTTTATAGCAACAGGGTATGACGAACAATGCAGTACCGCAATCACTACAAAGCTTGGAAAAGAGATACAGTACAACAATCAAAGCCGCAATTCTCATTTATATCTACAGTAAAGAGTAACCAAAAGGCTGAATATATTTAACTGATACTGGAAGCAAAATGATTTCATGCATCCATCAACAGGTTTCTATCCATAGCTCATAGGCAAAGCCATAGCTGTAGTTCCAGCTATGAATACTCTATTATTTTGCATTCAAAAGCTTTTTATGCAGGGCCATTTCCATTAAGTTTACTCACAGTTTATTGTATTTTGATGTATTTATCAAGAATATTGTAGAGTGCTACCAAAGTAAAAAGGCACAACACAGGCAACAATTTCAGTACAAAATGGATGACTATCTTCTGCAATTAATTGCAGAATTAAATAAATTGCAGAATTGCCTAATTAATTGCAGAATAAATTGAATGCATACATTGTTCACAAAAAAGTATAGCAAAAATGATTTCTTAAAAAAGAAAACAAAAAAGAAAAGATTTACCTAGTCCAATAAAAAAGTGATTTATACAATACTAGTCATGAAAATGGTATGCTTTTAATTCAAATAAACTCCTTACTGGCTGTTTCTCTCTCTTCCTTGCTGGCAAAGATGTTCTTGCTTATTCATTTCTATCAAATAAAGCAATTCAGACAAAATGAGATGTCAGCCAAGGGACTTGACAGTCTTTCAAGCAAACATGTTCCTGATTGGATGCCATGGCAAGGACTCTGCACTGAAAGCTTCCTACGATATCTGACTTTGTGTTATGCAAATACATCCTAAATAAAACTGACTGAAAGAACAGAGGAAACAGGAAGAATCAAAGTAGAAATGAAATTCCTGCTAATCATCTAAATGACTGGATGTAAATGTGTCAAAGGAAAGACAAGAACTATTGCTTAATTTAAAGGAATACTCAACTTATCTACCATCATTTTCTTTAAAACATGTCTGACTCTTTCCTCTGTGGAACACAAAAGAAGATAATTTTATGAAATGTCTTAGTGGGTTTGTGTCCATAGAATGGAAGTCATTGGGGGTAAATTTTGTTACCAACATTCTTTTCTTTCAGATAGTTTTTACAAAACACTAGCTCCACTTTTGCATGCATAGAAACCTCTGTCTTAATCATCACAGTTTACCCAGACAAAAACTTTCCATTTAAAACAGGTGTTTATGTAATTTTTTAATTTTTATGTAAATAGGTTTTATTTATGCCAGCAGTAATTCATCATTTGATGATCAAAAAGCAGATTTAGGCACAATTCAGTCTTTCTGTATTCCTCCAAAAGCGGTTCTTCAGTAAACGTTTGGAAAATTATGTTTTACGATAAAAACATGCAGGTTAAATATTACAAAGTCTGTGTTTAGGGTTCTTGTTTTCAGTCCGACACACCGTGGCATGTGTGAAATTCAATTATGGCCATGCTGTCCAGTCTTTCTGAGCTACTCTACCTAACTGGAGGAAGCACCGGCCAGGTGGCGACCCTGCAGGCAGTACCAGCACAGAGCACACAGCCTTGGGCCAAGGCCATAAGATGGACCACTGCCATCTTCCACCAACACAACGCACAACACAATCCTATGATCCAGACACACTAGGAACTGGACACGGTCAATGCTCACGACCACCACCATTTCCACAGACGCCTGGACTCTCAGGGTCATAGCCACAGAGATGCACATTGTGCAGCACTTTGCTCCATAATTCATACTAAGTTCCTAGAATAGCACCTTCCAACAGTACTCAGTGTTCCACAAACACACTGAAATAGAATCAATGCATGCAATCCTGAACACAAGCTGAATCAGATGCATTGTACGGATTCGTGCTCAGGCTTTGGTTGAGCTAAAACATACAAATACTGACCTTGAGTATTTGCCTATGCAGTCTTTGAATGTGTAACTGTGTAACACAACATGCTCTCAACAATGACAATTGTTGACTATATTTAAGTTTTACCAGTTGGAATAATTTGTGTTAGTGATACTGTATGTGACTAACCAACATACTGTATTTCCTTTCTGGCTGGCCCTGGAGTGCCCTGAAGTCTATGTGTATTGCTCTATACACTTCCAGTCTGTAAACAAACCTTATGTAATATGTTTTTGATTTTCAGTGTAAAATGTTTATGATGCCATAAATCATAAATATATATAATAAATAATGCTTTCATAACATAAAAGGAATGTTAGTAAAACGTTTCAAAATAGAACATATTTTGTTCGTTGTTTTTCCATTTGCAGAGGAATTTATGATTTGTGTTAGTAATAAGGGATGTAATCTTTAAAAGCTTGATGTAGCACTTATGTGTCACAATTTCCAGTCATTTATTGGACATGACTGGCGCGTCAGTCAAACTGTCCTGGAAAATCTGGTAATGATGTTGACAGTGTGAGGGAAATACAGAGGTTACTGCAGAGTCCAATGATAACAGGCATGTAGGGGAGACATCAGGACAGCCTCTCTGGGGTCCATGCAACCCCCCAGCCCCCTCAAACCCCCATGACTGGCAGGCCAACTAATGGGTCCTGACTGAGGAGAATCAGCCTCTGTTAAAAGGAAGCAGCAAGTCCTGCGACAGACCACAATATAAGATGCCAAGCTGTATTCAAGCGAGATTCAAGAGCATTTTCTACTGGTACATACACATCAAAGAATGACTGTCCTGAGGTCGAATAGTTCCTGTGAGCTTGTCACACCATCACAAATAATTTATAAAGGCAAGAATTTACCATAGCTTGTAGTACTTGTAGTGATGTGTATTTTTCTCAGTATTACTTAATCTGTGTCCACAGGATATTAAAAGACTAATGTTAATGGCTAAACCCACACAAACCGTTTTAAAAAGCATTAAATAACAAAACACTATTGAGATTAAATATCTCCTTTTCAGGTTAAACTTCCAATAACCAGAAAAGCTTTCTCCTACAGTCGATAAACCCACTCAAAGCTCTAGTTCTGAAGCTGGCTGATGCAACCATGGCAAAAATTAACGTCTTTATATAATTTTTTTGTGTCTGTGAGAGGAGTTCAAATGTAAGATGATCACTTTGGCCATGCAGATTCTCTGTAGCTCTGTTCCTTTTGGTCCTTATACATCTGGTGTCTGATGTCCCTGTAATTATTTCAAAACGTAATGAAATTATCCGTATAGATGAGTCATATCACTAATGCTTATCTTTGACAAAACACATTCATGTTCTCCTCTGGCACGAAAGGGCATTTGAGAAGATTTTTTTAAGAGCAAAAACACCTTGTACGTGTCTGACAAAATGATGTTCCACAGACTACCTAGACCTCTGTTTTTGGTTTAATATTTTAATTCTCGTGAATCTTACATGATATAGATTTTGAGTCTTTTTGTTGCAATGTTGCAATTGAGTAGTTTTCAATATTTGGAGCAATGCAAATCATATTGCAACATTAAGCAAAGCATTGATATAAAAGGCATTCTGCACAAAACATAAATAATTAGATCTTATGTTAAAATCTGAATCATCATTTTATTCAAATACCCAAAGTATTTATTTACGTTAAGCCCAATAATATTTAAAAACCTTCCTCATACTGTATGTATTGATATTAGGACAAACCGAATGTCCGTTCCACTGCAGGGTAACCACTAACCACACACACATGTATCATACTGAAAACATTTTGTTCGCTAATACAAACTGATCAACAGCTGAGGTACATGTGTGACGTATATCTAATGGCTTTGACGGAACAGCCCACATGCTCCGTCGTTTCTGATAGGTGGAGCCCATGGCAGCGTCTTTAGCCCCCATGAGCGTGCACAGGCTGCAGACAATGAGAAACAAGGGAAGGCTTGATAAGAGCAAGGGAGCTGCTTCTAAAAAAAGGAAGGAGTAATTAGTAAATGTCGTCTAAGAGGAGCACGGTGAATTAGAGGCCTAGTGGATCATGTAATTAGGGGTAGACCATTCTCCAACACACTGTACAAATGGTGGAGGAGACACTTCATATCTTTAGCCATGTTCTTTGTAACCATCATTAGGAATCTTTCAGTATCCTGAGGTTTGAAGCATCGACACCAGCAGACACGTGCAGGTTCAAAATATAATGAAATGTAAATGAAACTCAATTTGTGAAAAAGTGAAAGTTATGTTGTGTCATGTGTTCTATGTGATGTTTTTTGTAAGATACACAACATCATATTGATATAAAAGATATAATAGAAAAAGAAAAAAAAATACTAAAAAAACTTTTAATTGGTAAATTAGATTTAATTATTTTGTGATTAATTTTGCAGTGCTGTTTGGTGCTGCTAGTGAGCGAAATGACACACTTCACATTTAACATGAAGCAGAAACAAACAAAATATTTATTTTAAAGTGATTTGGTTAGTAATGTGAGATTGCTATTGTTGAACTCCACAGTTCTGCAGGTTTTGCTTCATCCATAAGACTTGCTGCGGTGGGTACAGAGAAAAATGCTGTAAAAACAGATAAGCAAAAGAGACAAGGATACCTAGAGGACTTTTTAGGCTATTTTTCTAACTGTAAGCAGCCATCGTCAGCCCAATTGAATCTCCAGTATGGGTGCTTTAGCTACCAGAAAACTGCTGATTCAGATGCAGATAACTGTTGCTTTTCATCCATTCATCAATCTGTGGAAAGAAAACAGATGGAAAAACATAACTGTGTGCATGAAAAGAGCACAGCATTCTAAACTCAAGGACTCTTTAGTCCACATACCTAATATACACTTACACAGATATACACATCTCAAACTATGTCCTGACACTGGCCGAGCAGACAGAGAATAGACTTTGTGTTATCTTATTCCTCGCATGTGTGTCTGTGCAAATCTGTTCAAAACATGACGTGAGCAAGAGGCAATCATTAATGACAGCGCAAACTATTTGCTGAATCACCAAATAGAATATATGAAAAAAATTCAGTTCTTTTGTTGGTTTGTGTGACCAGGTAAACAATGCACGCTAATGTTAATTTCACATTAAATTGCTTTTCGAATGATACCTTTTTATGTATTCAAATAGCTGTCACACCAGGCATAAAGGATTTACGCCAGTATAGATCTGAGGGAGAGCAGATAACAACAAGGATGAAGTCATAAATGAATCTGCTCTGTGAAGTAGCCAGCAGATTGACAGCGCCAGATTAAAGCCTGTGCCTTTTAAACAAATTGGTGCTTAAAGGAGCATGCTGCCATGTTCTGTGCTAGAACATGTTTTATTGTTCAGGCACATTAGTGCTGAGACAAAGAGTTGCGTCACATGACTCACGTCACATGTCCTGATAAAAGCAGATAATTGGTTCCCCAACTGATTGCGATGAAAACCTTAAGCTGTTTCATTTTATGAGCCACAGTTTAGATGGGAGAGGTGGATGGTAAGAAAGATTAGGACTGGGGTCAATCAGAGCATTTTGTACGCATTATGCTGTATGGTTTAAAGAAGAATAGTTGAGTTCAACTGAGTGAGCATTGACCTTTGCCTTCTTTATACAACACCTAACCTCATTTCTGCAGACATATGTCAAGAAAATGTCTTACTGTAATTGAAAAATACTATAACTAACTTTGTAATTAATTAATTATTTATTTTTTTAGGTGAATTTTTCCTGTTAACTGTCAATGTTCCACGGAAGGAACACTTCCTATTCACATTAATCGCTATTCAATTTAATATTTCATAGTTGAATTCTAATCTAATCATAACGCACTATATTGATGAAAAGGTTAGACTATAGAATAATAGTAATATAAAACTATTAATATAATGATATAATATAATATATAATACTATTAATATAATATTAATAAATAATAAAATAATAGTAAAATAAATATTAATAAAAAACTATTAACATTCATATAAACTATGAATGTTATTTATTAAATACTTATAAAAAAATTTCAAAATAAAAAATCAAATATTTAAATTTTTTTAAATGTAGTTCGTATAGTGTATTTATATGCGTATGCTCAATATATGTAGTGACAGTTACCAGGTAACGCTGCATCGCTACATCAGAAGGTGGCGACAAATATTATTATGAGACATTGAATCGTTCAGTCAACCGATTCGTTGGAATCGAACATGAAAGAATCGAACGATTCATTCGGGAACGAACTACGGTTGATCGTACTCCGGCTACTCTTCGGAACTATTTTCATTGGCGGAGGAAATAGACAAGGTCGCTGGTAAAATTGTATCTAAAACGTACGTTAGTTTAATATTAACCTGTTGACCTGCTCGACTTTTTTCGAAGTACCGTGAAGTATCAATTCTTAGTGAAGAAGCTTGTTTCATATGTTCTCACATTTTAACTCCTATTTAGTGTATGCAACTAAATATTACCCATAATCCAACGCGAAGAAGACAGACGAGGTTAGAGGTTAGTTTGAATCTCGCTTTCGAAACTCTCTTCATTCCTGTATTATTGCGTTTCACGATGGAACACGTGCGGTTGTCACTTATAGGTAAGATATTGTTTCAATTACTAACTGTTTTTATATATTGGTTCTATATATCAGGGGCACTGTTATTGTATTATCTCTCGACCCGTGACATTCTACTTACGAGCTGTTTACATCCTCAGATTCACAATTATTCGCTTCTATGGTAATATTAGTTAGTGCAAAAAATGAATCGGTCTGTTTTGTTTATGTGAGCGTATGATGTGAACGCAACAAGTCCGAATCTCTGGTTTACGGTCATTCCGACATAGCGTGAATGATTCATTTTAAAACCTGAGGTGTTTATTGGTGGTGTCACCTGGGATTTAAACTCGGCATAAAAATATTTCTCACGTATTTCAGACAGAAAAGTCGTGGCTCAGTTGGTAAGAGCATGGTGCTAACAATGGGATAGCACATACTTATAAAAATGTACATATAATGTGCTGTAAATCGCTTTGGATAAAAGCGTCTGCCAAATGCATGTGAATGTACTACGGAAGTGACGATTTTGTTCTTTTGAACACATGGGATGGAAGTGTTTTGCAATATTCAGATTTTTTTATTCAGTTACCTTGGAAATTTAAGTAAGAGTTCTCAGACCTTTTATCTATGATATTCCAAACAATTGCTTTAAGCACATAATGTGTAAGGAAAGTCGTAATTCTTCAAGTGGTGGCTGAATGAAGGCATTCAGAACATGTCCTTGGTGTGTTGTTTTTTTCACTGCCTATGGTGAATCACAGACATGGTGTCAACAATAACAGAAGATAAAGAAGAGGAAATGACAAAGATGTTCAAAGAGCTGGTTGATTAGAACCATACTTTTTTAATTTTAGGTTTTGAGTGTGGGCATTAAGTGGTGGTTTAAGTCCTTCACAAAATAGGAACATATGTTTTACCAGGGTAAAAGGTTAAGAGAATACTTGCCAAATTGTACATGTAAAATGTATGTATTAATGACTTGTTGGCTGATTATGCAATGTAAGTGCTTTTTAGTGTGTCAGTGTATCTTTTTTGTGAATGAAAGAATAGAATGAGAAGGCTTAAGATGAGAAAATATTTTCGCATTGTATCTATATATCTGACTAACGATGTTTCTTTAAAAGTTCTTTTAAAATTGAAAGAAGTGTTGAGGTAATAAATGAATGGCTGTTGCAAGATTTCATTTGATTTTATAGGAAGTGCCCAATGTGAATCCTTTACTTAACTAAGCAAATGCAAGGCCCCTTGTGATTTACCACTAATCGACTGTTAATGGTGATTTACACTATTGATTACAGATACATGTATTGGTTTGACTAAGCATGAAATGATCTATATGTACCTAGAAGAACGATAATAACCTTATTAGACTACAAGATATTGTGAGCATATTTATTGAGCTTAAATAACAGTGTCAATGGCTGTAGGAACAAACGTATAAACTAGAAGTGCAGTGAATTTCGTCGTCGTCCTTAAAGGAAAAAAACTATTTTATGGGTTTCTTCTTGTTTACAGTGACCTGGATGTATATTAAAGCAAGTTGTAATAGAAGTGTTTGCGTGTCTCTGTCCGTGGTGCTGAAACGCACTCGCCTAAATCGGATCACGTGACGCCACTGCCTCATTCAGCAGTGAGCGCGCGCACTGGTTTATAGAGAATTTCACGTGAGAACGCGACAAACCATCACTCGCGCACACCGTAGTCCAATTCTCCTCGCTCATTGCGTCACTAAAGAGGTTACAGGAGGCATTTTTGCATATTTTTTCAAAGCTGAAACGCATTACGATGGTAGACTTTGGTATTCTTCGTTTTTCTCTGCGCTTCTTCCCTACTTCATGCCAAGGCGGTGATTGCGGTGGATGGGCAGAACGTGCCATGCTTCGTTTCTAATCCCGAAAGTGCCCGTCTACTCGGGGATCTCGTGCTAAGAAGATGTAAGGACCAAAAATTCCTCATCAGCCTTTTTCCCAAAACCAGCATCTTCTTCACAAAAATGCAGAAGGGAATTCGACTTAATGATGGTCATGTCACCTACCTGGGTCTTTTGGCGAAGAAAGATGGTACGAGGCGAGGCTGCTTGAGCAAAAAGAGCTCTGACAACACAAAATGGCACACGAAGTGGTTTGCTCTGTTGCAAAATATGCTGTTTTATTTTGAAAGCGAGTCCAGTTCTCGACCCTCGGGATTATACCTGTTGGAGGGATGTGTGTGTGACAGGTCGCCCTCACCTAAACCTTCACTGTCAGCCAAGGAGTGCTTAGAAAAACAGGTACGAAACAAACGGAATGGCAACTTTCTCATCGTCTCTGTGTACGTCTGTAATACGGACCATTAGAGTAGCTTATACTTTGCTTGCCCATTTGGGGGGTAAGGTACTAAAAATTGCAATTCTGCTTGCAGCCAGCAGCTAGTGGGGGTTTGTTTTATGCGTAAAGAATGATGAGCATGCGCTCGAGACAACCAACAATTTTACCAGCAGCATATGCAGGCTTGCTCAATTTTAGGAGATTTTTGCACATCGTTTTGATCGCGCCTTTCAATTGTCGTGTCAGGAAATGAGCATCTTTTTCGAAGATGACACCGTTTAAAGCCAACATATCATGTTATATAATGTTAAATAATAAATAAGCTAAAATATGTATTTTCCTACATTCATCAATTAATTTGAAATGTTTTGTCGGTGTCTTTTAACACCAAGTGTTACAATATTTATCCAGTTAACTCGATTTTAATAGTAAACCATGATTTATAGTTTATCAATGTAAGTTCAGTGTCTCTTATCGATGTTTTTATTCGTTTGTCACAGCAGTGATAAATGGGTCTTGTTTTTTTCGGCGTTTTTCCTCAGAGGTATGTAAGTTTGAAACGACTGTTCCGCTCTCTACCACACAGGAGAGAAAATGACGCCGAGGAAAGCGCTTTATAAACCTCGCCATCGCCATCATGCGGAAAACTGGCGTAGAATCGCAGTCTGTTTGACGTATTGATTTAATTCCCGCGCTGATATTAATAGCATCCTACCTTGGCAACTGCGTCTTCACAACGTGTTTAATAACAAATCGTTTCCAAAACTGAACTTTATGTTCAAAGACACTGTTTAGGCGTCTGATAAGGTGTTGTGCTGCATTTTACGGGCTTTGTATGTCGTATTGTGATGTCCAAACCTTTAAACATAAGTGTCTCCTTGAAAGATGTCAGTTTTCTCAGATCTTTTAGTGTCTAAACATAAGGTTAAAATGCTGATTTGAAGTGTTTTTGTGCCATTCTTACTATAGATCTTGCTATAGTGCTTATGAATAAAATTCTCTACACATTGCTGTATGTAGTTGTCAAAATAATTTTGGCTCATTTAAAATTTATATTTATAAGATAAATAATATAGTATGAGATGAAGACTTAATAACTTAAAAACTGTTTTATATGGTCAGTTTTCTATGTTGTTGTATATTGACATTGTTTTGTATTGTTACATAATATTCATTACAATTCTAGCAAGTGTACTAATAGTACCTATATCAACAATAGCGTTAATAATCATATTTTTTTATAATAATTTTTTTTCCCCGATGGTCAAGGCAATTACAAAACATATATAAATGTATATGTTTTGTATACAAAAATATAACACAATTCATCACATGTAATATAAAAGCACACAAAACAAGCCATAGATAAATAACGTAGACAGAAATGAACCAAACAAAAGATAAAACGGCAATAATATGCAAAATTGCAGCAGTTACACCGACAGGTGTCATTGTAAAGTCTGAGACCACTAGAATAAAACAGAGCCAGCAAAATGTAAACAAAAGCTTACTGAGTGCACCTTTAATACTCATCAGCCTGAATCAACAATATCATCTAACCACTTAGTCACTTATGCAGCCATATGGTGATCTGAAGCAAAAAACTGTTTGACTTTGTGTAAACTACAATGCTGTTCCTGGCCTACAGTGCTTATCTATGTGTGTATGGACAGCAATTCAACGTGAGTCTAAGACCTTCCTGTGAACAGCTGTCTCTGTGCTGACAAAGCAGGATGCGGCATGGAGTTTGATGCTGTGCATGTCTGTCATACTCTGAAGAACAGATCACAGTTGGAGCAGCGTTACCTCATAATCAGTGGCCTGGTGTCTGGCAGTCTCACGCACATTACACCACGCTCTTATTGTCATATGTTAGGGAACCGATGATGGAGTTAGGTAAAAAAAAGTTGTTAGATCTTCACCAAGATATTAAATGTTCTGTTTGTTTCTACATTTTATTTTACAATTCTTCCTTAGATTTTCCTTAGATCATGTCCTACAATCTCAATGAAGTGTTTGGTACGTATTCATGTTAACATTACACAGGCTTTTGCTGCCTCTTTCTTCAGGTGTGCCAGCTTACGAAAACAGGACCATGTTGTTGCTAAATTATAAAACTGGGGCATTCCATTTAATTTACAGTTCAGCCTCATATTCAAAGTATTGCACGCAGAGAAACTGCGTGCAAGTCTAAACTTCTTTTTTAAGTTTAGACTTGTTTAGTCTGCACAATGCCTGCAAGACCATTGTTATGTTCTTGTAGTATCTGGATTAGTGTATCACTTAGAAACACTATTTTATTTTATTAACGTTGTTTTTAACCATATTATACTTCTCTGTATGAGAGATGCTATTTTTCATTCTAAAACACTTACTCAGCACCAAGCTTTTTAAAAAGTTGAATATTGGTGTATTTATCACAAATTTGCACTCTGAAAGCCAGCCTGCTACCTTTTTATTGCCATTGTATTTACATAGCAATCACCCTGCTCCACCATTCATTTATTGGTCCTTTTTTAAATATATCTGCATTTGAGCCCATGGTTCCTATGGCAACTCCTATTTGCATGAGAAAAAGAATGGTTGGAAGGGATGTTGTGTGTGTAGCGGCAGCATGTATCAGTGCATTGTGCATCCTTCATTAATGCTAGCGCTGTTTGGGCTAAATTTGTTCTGTTCGGTGCCTCAGAGGGGTCAGGGCCCATTTATAGAAAAACACTCATTTCTCTTCTTGGAACAGCTGCATTTTTGCAGCTCAACAGAACAAGAGAGTGAAGACTTGATGCTCGCTATTTTGGTCTTCTTGTGGAATGCACTTGGATCGAAGCTGAAGTCAGACTAAAATGCTGAAAAGGAGAAGGGATAGATGAGTGGTACACATTATTTTTTCCAAAGTCAATTTCTTTCATCACACAATGGTGAAACAGTTAACAGGTTGATTGAACACAAAAAGGATGTTGTATTTTGATGACTGTTGAAGGAGCTGATTTGTTTGAACTTATACATTATACAACACAATTCATGTGTTATTCAAAAGTTTATTTTTTTGTTTGCTTGTATAGTACATAAGATAACAACTTTGCTTTATAGTGGTCTTTTTAAATGCTGTAGTTTTTATTGAAGACACCATATGTTCATTGGCCATTGGTTTTTTTTTATTCACATTGCTTTGTTATGGTCCCTGTTCTCAAATTTGTAGGCTTGCAGCACATTTGGTTTGCTATTGACAGTTTACTGTCATTGGTGTGGTTACAGATGGCTTTTGCAACAAAGATGCTGAATAAGGAGTAAATGGGGAACACATTTTTCCTCATATGTCTCTTGGTTTTAAAGCACTCAGAAAGTTAACATTTATTGGGTTCGGGTACATTTAAAAACATAAATTTGTCAGTAAGTTGTGTAAAACACATAGTCATAACTTGCAAATGACGAGGTCAGCTTTGTACAGTATGTGGTTTAACAGAGGATTTTTATTGTGCTCATAGAAAGGAACCATTAGGATTATGCAACAACAACATCATTCATGTCTCTTAGATACTGCCTTGTGAATTGTCATGTGTGTTGTATATAGAGCTCAGCTCAACAGAAAGAGCATTTTATTCGCTTTAAATTTGTATCCTGCATTTAAAGACAGGTTAAGGGAAAATACCACTTTGTGGTGCTTTAAAGGTGCCGCTTTGCAGCAGAAATGGAGGTTGTTGGGGATTCGGTGGTAAGGCCTGGCTTTCTGAAATGGAGAGAGAAGGGAAGCACATACAGAGCCATAGCCACTAGCGCAAGGAGGAGTTGCTAGGTAACAGGTAGCATACAGTTATGTAATGCGCCATGCTCCCAGTTTGCATGTTTTATGGTATTCCTCCTGAGAGACGGTGCTATCTCAAGCATGAGGAAGTTTCCCTTAGCACATCTACTAACGGAAGTGATGAGATCCTATGTTCTCTGAACTTTTAATGCCAGTGCTGAAAGATGAGGCAGGTGCACGATAGTTGGTTTTCTTATTTCTGGTGTTTTTTGTAACATTTCATTGGGTTATGCAGAGCATGTTGCACTAATGTGCAAAGAAGTTTTATGTGTTTGTATAAGATGCTGATGTTTGCACTTTTAATGATTAGTTTTATTGCTGGGCCACACTGGCAACAGACTGCATTCACTGCACAGACACTTAACAAAACATCAACATGTTGTAAGTTGTTATTAATGAATGTTATTTGTAGTTTTGTGCCAGTCATCAGCTCTTTGGGCCAGTGGCCAATGTTGTTCCAAACTGGAAAAACAAAGCATACTTCCTCCCAGTGAATTGATCATTTGGTTGTTTCTCAGAAAAAAAAGCTTTCATAGCTTTTCAACACTGAACTTAAAAAGTATGTAAGGGATAATATGAAGCCAGCTGGTCAATATTGCAAAATAAATCCTATGAAATGGAGATATCTTGTCTATTGTGCCATAATGACTAGCATTTTTCTGCTTGTTAATCTATATGGCTATTTACCAAATAAATAAACTGACATGACAAATTCATTTGAAAATCAATCTTTTGAGGTTGCAGAGTGATATAAGACATAAAACCAACACAGCTTTATGAACCTAAACGGTAGAATCCAATATGCAAAAGCCCTAAACACAGTCATAAACACTTATCATTTGCTACAGTACTATAATAATAAATTATAATGTTTGATATTATACTTAAAGATGAGTTTTTGTTGTTTCTGTATTGCAGTATTATTTTACAGTCAGCTTTAACCATGAGAATCAGAAAGCCCTGGAGCTTCGTACAGAAGATGTTAAGGACTGCGATGAATGGGTGGCAGCAATATCACATGCCAGGTAAGCAAATGCTAGTGCCGATTGAACATTTGCACCTGTCCTCTTCATTAAAAGATGAACCCAGATTCACCATGTGTCTTGTCATCACAGTCAAATTTTTGCTTATGTATGAATCAGAAACTGTGAATATGCATTTAAACTCTTCCTTTGAAGATTACTCATTGTTTCCGGAAATGTGCTATTTTGTATGGATGTGTTTTGGGATACGTTAAGTCAGATAAGATCTTGCCTAAAGGAAAAAACAGGATTTATCTGGTTTTGTGTATACCACATGTACTTCTCTATACACAAAGGTTTATTGTGAAGGGGGAAAAATGAGTACAGAGGGGATTTTTTTGCCAAGTGGACAGATTCCATGTCTCATTATCTATAATTAGCCTCAAGCTTGTTTAAGCAATCTTGGATGTTGCGGAGGTTCTGCTGGGAGTATTGTTTATTTTTAGAAATGAACTTTGAATTCAAGCACTCCATTGGGAACTAACAGACAAAGAACATTGTTTTGTGTCTGTAGAAGCAGATAGTCTTGATGCAGTCAGGGACACGTGCAGTGCCAAATGCTTTCAGTTTGGTTTGTGGTGTGTTATTAACCTTGTGTAAAAGTGATTAGTGTATAAGAAATGTTCTGTTTCATTTCAAATAACTCATACTTATGTGCAAGTTAACAAACAACTTACCATAAATTCATTAACACTGACCGTTGCTTGTGGTTATAGTTTCTATCTATTATATATTAGGGGTTCAGTGGGGTTTTTCTCTTTTTTAAAAAAATTTTTTATTTAGTGCTTTAAGGTGCCGTCAGTATTTTTAAAGAAGTTTTACATGTAATGGATTGAAACCATAGAAAGCCAAAAATAGTTGAGATTAGAACTACAAACACATCATTGGCTTACTGAAAACTGTTTTATTTTACATAAAGTGTGTCATGTAGAGCCTATCAAAGAACTATCAGTTGTGGCTTTTGTGTGATGCTTTAATCAAGGCCAATACTGTCTGCATAACATCCAATACCAGCCAACAAAGCGTAAACTAAAAACAATTGGTTTGTTTGCCACTAATCGTCACTTGTTAATATTGCCTTAAAAAATATTGAACACGTTTGTGACATTTGTTGGAAATGGTGACCTTCACTGAGCATAGAGATGGATAGGCCAGACAACGATGTTCATGCACTTATGCATGATTCATTTTGCATTGCCAGTAAAGTGATCAAAGGGAGACACAATTCATCCTTTCATATTCCAACAGCTTCACACAGGAGTCTATTGAAGCTAATTTTAAATCAAAAGAGACCCTAAAAAGCCATCTTTATTTTACTTTTTGAGAACAAGTGCTTCTCTTGAGGTAAGGGTGGCTGGTGCTTGCTTCTGGTTTCAGTCTGTACTGGTAAAGACTATTTCTGCTGTTTGTCACTGGCTGGCCCGCAGCACTTCTAAATATGTCTAACATTCACTAAAGTGTGCGCTTATAGAGTTATATCTTAATACTGTGTGTATGCTAATGAACGTCATCCCTCTTTGTGTAATGTGACGTATCATATTGTGTTGAATGTTTCAGCTCATGTTTGTGTTTTGTTTGTGCGTGCGCGTATGGTTTGTTATGGATGGCTACATGTTTATTGTATTAATGCGTGTGTGTGTTCTGTGCACAGCTACAGAAACCTGGCTACCGAGCATGAAACGCTCATGCAGAAGTACCTCCATCTACTCCAAATAGTGGAGACCGAGAAAACAGTTGCTAAGCAACTTCGACAACAGATAGAAGATGGAGAGATTGAGATCGAACGTCTAAAATCAGAGGTAAATTTGTAACCCAAAGTGATTGTTTTTCTCTTGTAAACTAGGGATGCAAATCTGGAAATTTTGTGCGTATAAAGTACACTTTGTCTTTCCGAAACGAACAAAGTTGTCGGGGAAACCGGCGATATTATGTTTTTTTCTTCCTTCTGAAAGCGGAATAGCTGAGAGACTGAAAATTGGTGCGAGAAGCATTTGGTTTTCAAGAGCTTTCTCCAGACTACTTTACACTTCACTTTGCATCTCTGCTCATAAAAAACAGCCCTCCAAGAGAACTGTGATCCTGCTGTATTCTTCATCAGCCAGATCAAATAGTCGTTTTACTTTAAAGTGCAAATGGAGCTAGCTGTATGAAATGGTGTGCTGAATATGCATGACCCCAGATGCATTGTGCGCGTCGCATCCTTGGTCTGCAGCATAATAAACTCTTTCAGCCTGCATCCAATAAATGCAGCACTCACCTTTAGACTACGCTGGCCAGCTCCCACCTCTTTTGTTTCCCCACCGTTTCCCTTATAATTCACAGAGCCGTGTAATGATCTGAAAGTTTGCGCACGCTAGGCATCAGAAATCACCATCAAGTGTCATCTGAGAGATCCGATCGGGTGAGAGATTGTGCCACATGTCTCAGCTGGCACTGATTTGGCCTGACTCAATCACTTTCTCAGCATGCTGAGAAGCAGTGAAGGAAATGCGTTTTTTTTGCAAAGAAAGTGTTGACTCTGCCATTTTTGTCACTGTTTTCTGGCAGATCGCTACAATGCTCAAAGACAACGAGAAGATCCAGTCGAATCCCACCACTCCCCCTAGTGATGATGATTCTGAGATCAAGAAAATCAAGAAAGTAAGGCCTCTGTTTCATGTTTCTGCATTCTCTCACACATTAACTGTTGAATATGACATACAACATACATATTAAATCAACACATTTAGTAGGTTTGCCATCTGGCTAACTTAACCTTGGTGTTTAAATCAAAACATGTAAATCAGAAAACCAAACATTTAAATATTTATTAAATATTAAATATTTATTTCCTTAATGTTGAGCCCTGAACAAATGAAATGATCATCTGACCCTGCATGAAATATTCAACTATATTCAACTGAATATATAGTCTATATCTATTGATTTCTGAGAAATATAAAAGCATTTTCATGTTTTCATCTCAGGTGCAAAGCTTTCTGAGAGGCTGGATGTGTCGGAGAAAGTGGAAGACCATCATTCAGGATTACATTCGTTCTCCACACGCGGAGAGCATGAGAAAGAGGAACCAGGTCGTCTTTAGCATGCTGGAGGCTGAAGCCGAGTACGTCCAACAGCTTCATATCCTGGTCAACAACTTCTTGAGACCACTGCGCATGGCTGCCAGTTCCAAGAAACCACCCATAACCCATGACGATGTCAGCAGCATATTCCTGAACAGGTATATGATCAGTTTCATTTGCTGGAAAATAACTTGAGTGACATCTTCTTAATGTCCTAATTCTGTTTCTTATAGATAGAAATAAACTTCTCAAGTCAGGACTTTCAGAATCATGTGTCTTCTTCAAAACAGATCTTAACGAATCTTAAAATTTTCTCCAAGATAGGGCTACAATCAAAAGTCGTAATATCAATATGGAATCAAGCATTTTTTGATTACGTTAAAAGATATGCAATCCACATAAAGTTAAAACATAAAAACTAGCTTTTGCTTAAATATAGCGAAATATACACTGTATTGCCTTAAAGCAAGCATGATGTAATGCCTACATTTATTGTTGTTTACTCATTTGTTTTTTTCCCGCAGTGAAACCATCATGTTTCTACATCAGATATTCTACCAAGGGTTGAAAGCTCGAATAGCAAGCTGGCCAACATTAGTTTTGGGTGAGTGCACTGCCAGAGCACTTGGCAACCAACAGCAGAGAACATTCTCTAGATTGTGCTAATTGCAAGGTAGCTTTTTCAGAAGGTGTTGCTGATCTTTAGTCTATTTTGGATTGACTTTGATCTTCCTTTCTTACCTTCAGCTGACCTCTTTGACATCCTGCTGCCCATGCTGAACATCTACCAGGAGTTTGTGCGTAACCACCAGTACAGTTTGCAGATCTTGGCCCACTGCAAGCAGAACCGCGACTTCGACAAGCTGCTGAAACAGTACGAAGCCAAGCCTGACTGTGAGGAACGCACCCTGGAGACCTTCCTTACCTACCCTATGTTCCAGGTGATCACAGATCTCCACCTGTGCTTATTTCCTTTTAAAACGTGCAAAGTGACCATTATAAATATATTTTTTTATGTCAAGGTATGAAATTTCGGTGTGATTTGGCCTATGCAGCACTGGTAATAAATGTGCTGGCTTGTGAGAATACAGCACTGATAGTTTGGATTTTCATGTGTGCACATGACTAAGTGTGGCAATGAGTGTGTTTTACAACAGAAGGCAAAAAAATAGAAAAATACCCTCCTGTCTGACATTATGACTCTGTGTGTCTCTTGTCTGGCAGATTCCTCGCTACATACTGACCCTTCACGAGCTGTTAGCACATACACCGCACGAGCATGTGGAGAGAAACAGCTTGGATTATGCCAAGTCGAAACTAGAGGAGCTTTCGAGGTACATCCGAATACTACATCCATCTATCACATAATGAAACTGAAAGACTGAAACCAAGAATGGACCATGAATTCAATTGTATAAGTTTGCATACTAAAAAGTGTTATGTGTAATTTACTTGGATTTTTTTTAATTTTTCAATTCCATTTAGTGAATCATATTTAAATTCACCTTTAAAAAATAGTTTACCCAAATTATTATAAATTTTGGCATTGTTGAAATGACAAAAAAATAGTAATGTAATAAGTATATGATGTATAATATAATGTACATCCTGAAGATAGTAGTGTCATAAATAATAAATATAAATATTGGGTAATATATTACTTTTTATTGCATAGATCACACATGGACAGTACAGAAATGTCTGTGTTTGTAAAATAAGGCTTAAACGAGAAACTCAAAAGTTTAACAGGTTGTTTGCCGTACCTCCACAGAATCATGCACGATGAGGTCAGCGAGACAGAGAACATTAGAAAAAATCTCGCCATCGAGCGTATGATCGTGGAGGGCTGCGAGATTCTCCTAGACACAAGCCAGACCTTTGTCAGACAAGGTAAACACCACACCACCCCAAAAAAACACACACACACATTCTCCTGAGCTGCTCTTTGTAAAAAGGGACCACAGATCCCCGATAAGGAGGAGGTTGGATTCTCCTCTGTTCTTTTCTGCACGCTGTCACTCCTGTCACCAGTTATTGTCAAACCCCTGCTCCCCTTCCCTCTCTGAGGCTTTTCTGGGCTGCCCTGTTTCCCCCACAACCACAAAGCAGAGCGTTAACTCAAAGGATTGGACGTCCTAATCCTGCTAGTCTCTGAAGAGCTCCTTGTGTTCAAAGAACAGACCAACTCTTTCATTTCCAAGTGTAATCACATTCTTACCATTCAACCTGGAGTTGAGCGCTGGATCGGAAATGTCACAGATGCACCGTGGGATACGAAGACAAGAGGAAACGTCTTATAGGAACCTATGAATCCAGTACTTCCTGTTCTGTTGTACCTGTAGATCTAACGCATCCTGCTTCCATATCTCTCTTTCTGTTGTCGTTGTTTCTCAGGATCTTTGATACAAGTGCCCATGAGTGAGAAGGGCAAAATCACCCGTGGCCGTCTAGGCTCTTTGTCTCTGAAGAAGGAGGGTGAGAGGCAGTGTTTCCTGTTCTCCAAACATCTGATCATCTGCACTAGAGGTTCTGGGGGAAAACTACACCTCACTAAGGTGAAGCTTTTATCCATAGTGATTTAAAGCATAGTGACTTAAAAGTTCAGGGTCACTCACTTATTAACATAATAGTAATCTTATCAAAGCTATGGAATAACATGGGAATTATGTGACAGCAAATATAAAATAAATCAAAATATATTATATTTTAGGATATTCCCAGTAGTCACTTAACAGTAGTCTAGAATATGCAGAAATGTTTCCTTGGCATGAAGTTTCTGTCTATGCTGGGCTCTTATTTGCTTATTTGCTTTCTTCATTATTCAAAGCCGTTTCAAAGCTGTCATTTAAATTGTAATTTAAATCACTCTTGAAGTGTACTTTCAACTCATTACAGAAAAAAATGCCCAGATGCCCGCTTTTTTAAAAACACAACAAATATGGAAATGGGATGTTATTCACATCCATTCTTAATATCTCAAATGATGACTTTTGTCACTTGTTAAACCAGCAAAATGTTACGTTGCGCTCATGAAGCGACGATTACCACATTCAGCCGCCTGTAATTTCAAGACGTTCAATAAGCCAGTATTGCTTCTGGTCATTGGGGAAATTCAAAAAGGAGATCCACACAGTAATCACTGTTTTAGTACAGCTGCTATTGATTATCTGATAGTGTCTGATTCGCCAAGCACGTCTCATTGTTGCTTGTTTCTGGCAGAACGGTGTGGTGTCACTCATCGATTGCACGCTGATAGAGGAGCCTGAGGGTACAGATGACGAGTGTACGTACCAAAACGCTTTATTTGATCTTCAACATTATTTACTGTATCTCTGTTGATATGTAATGGGTTGCTTTGCGATGCACAATGTTCTCTCTCCCAAGGCGTCAGACGTTCGGTCTACTATGGGCATCAATATCTGACACCTTGGTAGTGAGAACGTGTTGTTGCATTATACGTTAACACGTGATGTCCTTTTTTCCACAGCCAAGTCAGACAAGAGTGGCCAGGACATGGAGCACCTGGATTTTAAGATTGTGGTGGAGCCCAAAGACAGCCAGTCCTTCACTTTCATCCTGGTGGCCTCCTCACGGCAAGAGAAGTCAGCATGGACCAGTGACATCAGCCAGGCATGTCTACTCACATCAGACAGCATAGAGTGATCCGCAGAGCTCCAGGGCAAGACCTTTGCCTTTTATTCATTTCTTGTGGTTCACATGCCTCTCTCTCTCTCTCTCTCTCTTTACTACAGTGCATAGATAATATTCGTTGTAATGGGCTGATGATGAATGCCTTTGAGGAGAACTCTAAAGTCACTGTGCCCCAGATGATCAAGTAAGCGCTTCGTATCACACCACCCTGCTGAGAAGACCAGCATGAATTCCAGTGCTGGACTGAACTGGTCTATACTGGTTAATCTATCCTGGTCTTTTCAGCAGGGTGGAAGCTATCCTTTTCCAATATAGCGTTTGATTAAGTATATTAAAAACATATTTAATAACTACTAATGTATTGTATATTATGACAGTTATGATTATAAAACTAAAGCCAGCCTTTGTATGTTATGTGAATCACGTCTAATTATTTCATGTTTAGGTCTGATGCCAGTCTGTACTGCGACGACGTGGACATCCGCTTCAGTAAGATGATGAATTCGTGCAAAGTCCTGCAGATCCGCTACGCCAGCGTGGAGCGGCTACTGGAGAGGTTAACCGACCTGCGTTTCCTCTCCATCGACTTCCTCAACACCTTCCTGCACTCCTACCGAGTCTTCACCAGCGCAGACGTCGTCCTCGACAAACTCATCACCATATACAAGAGGCCCATCAGTGCTATACCAGCACGGTAAGCCGCACAGCAGCATATTTTTTTATAGTGAAGAAGAAGAAATCCATTAGGTTACCCCAGTGAATGTAATGTCTGATGGCCACAGTATACTGTGCGTAGCCGTGTATGGCAAGAGTGTTTGTTTTTATCTCAGTTTAGGTTGTAAAATACTGATCGAGTTTGGTTTAGCGAGGTGGTAGTGGTTCTTGTTCTATACTTACGGACACTTCTTGCTGCGTGTTACATGATGATGATGCATGATGACGGAATTTGTATTTTTGGGTAAACTATACCTCTACATCACATGTCTTTTCCATTCTGGTGCTCATATATATAAAAATCAAGACTAAACGTAAGAAATTTGGTTGTTTTTTAATTTAAAATTTAAAAAGTCAACAATTGTGACCCATCCCTAATTCTTTTCAGTTTACTGTGGTAAATTATTCAATAGACTTGTATTGTATGTTGGCATGCAGATGCACATTCTGCAAGTCACTAGTTCTGCAGCAGCGCTTTGGTTTGCTGTGTACTGTATGGGGTCATGTGACAGACAGAAAATGATTTGGTAAGACAGAGAGAGGTCATACCAGTGTTTGTCACCCTACAGAGTGAGTGAGCGAATGTCTGTGTGTTTAAAGAATAAAAAGAGAGAAAATAGAGAGCGAGATGGAGAGAAAGCCAGAGGGGAAGGGAGAGAGATGTGCCGGAGTTACTAAAGGCTTGCGAGAGGTCACGCTAATGTGTGCTGCCCTGCTCTATGTACTGTATGTGTGTGTGTGTTCTGCTGGAAACAGCAGTAATTGGGCTCTGCTTCCTCGCCTGCGTTCCTGCCTGACTGAAGCGTCTCAGCGGGGCTCTGTCGCCATCACCTTAGCAACCGGCCACTCTGCTGCAGGACCCCACCCTCCACCCGTGCCGCATCTGCTAGATGAAATATTTAGTGTGCACGTTTTGCAGCCAGAGCACCTCAATCTCCTCTCTCTCTATCTCTCTCGTTCTGTTATTTTTGTCTTCTTTCTCCATCTCTTTCTTTTCCCCTCCCCGCTCTCCCTCCTTCTGTTGGCTCTGGAGACGGAGATCCAGGCAAATCAGTAAGAGCCGGGGACCTCCCACACACCCACTGCCTGTAGCACCCTCTCTCCCCTGGGCAGACCGCACGGCTGCGATGCCTCCCCAGACCTCCCCCGCTCAGCTGCCCTGCCTCAGCTTCAACGGTCACCCAGACTGTCATAAGAGGGGCTATTTCTGTGCAGGCATGACGTGTAGGGGGTGGCTGGATGTGTGGGAAAAGCTTCTCTGCAACGCTCTCCAACCTTATAGAGAGATGTGAAGAGTAGGCTGTTTGTGCTCCGCAGAGACAATTTTCTCTGTCAGTACATAAAGCAATTAGAAACTAAATCATAAGCTGTATTGAGAGAGGTTTGATATGTAGCTCGAGAGGCAAGTGCGTAGCTATTTTCTGTAGGGTTGTGATGTGGGGAGGTGACGGACAACTTGTGTATATGCTAAATATGTACTGTAGTTGCACCTTAAAGAAGTAGGTCGTCTGTTTGCTTACTGTTGAGTGCACTTATTCCTTAGCTGGTTCAGCTTAAAGACACATAATTTATAATACAGTTTTATTAGTATTATTTATTTTATTACATTTCAAACCATGTTTGAAATGGAATTGTATTACAAATTCTTATGGTTATTCTCTCTGTAAAATTATATCCCAGCTGACAAGGAACATTCTCAGAACTTTGGCTAACATTTTCTGAACATTTTCTCAAAAGTAAATAAACTATTATTGCAATAACATTAAAAGAGTATTTTATGAACATTCATAGCCAAATGTTTTAAATGTTATAAATGTTGGTTTATAAGTGGTATTTTTACATCATTGGTGAACAACAAAAAACAATTAGAAGTAAAGTTTTCATAATGTAATCAGAGTGTTAGGAAAACGTTTTTAGAACATAGTTCACAAGACATGAAACGTGTAAAATCTCATTTTTTCTGTAGGCTTTTTTTGTGTAATGTTTACAAACATTTAAAAGCAGCATTTTAATAATATAATAATAATGTTAGCAGAACGTTCTTGGAGCATAGTTTTATTAGCTGGGATGTGCTAAATAACCATGTAGAGGTTTAAATAAAGACAACACGGTCATTACATGAGCCCTCGCTCCTGCTCTTTCCAACACACACAGATCCCTGGAGCTGTTTTTCGCCAGCAGCCAGAACAACAAGCTCCTCTACGGAGAGCCTCCGAAGTCACCTCGTGCCAGCCGCAAGTTCTCCTCTCCGCCCCCGCTGGCCATCACAAAGACTTCGTCCCCCAACCGGCGCCGGAAACTCTCCCTCAACATTCCCATCATCACCGGAGGAAAAGCTTTGGACTTGGCCGCCCTCAGCTGTTCCTCCAATGGCTATGCAAGCATGTATTCCACCATGTCCCCTTTCAGCAAGACCACGCTGGACATCAGCAAACTCTACGTGTCCAGCCCGATCGCCAGCAAGATTCCCGACGAGGGCGAGAGCAAGACGGACAAGGCCGATGAGCTGTCTCTGTGCAAACAGGGTGAGATTTGTGATCAAAATGTGTGTGTGTGTGCTGTCGACTACAAAAAATAAGCACAATTAATCGGAATTAAGTGTATTGTTAAAGAAATCTTTCATACAGGAATGTGTGCTGTGTTCACTTTTCTATCTCTGACTTCTAATTTTTCTAGATATTTCGGTGAGAGAGGAAAGCGACAACGACCAGATCCAGAGTGACGAGGCCGAGGCTGAAGTATCGCCCACCAAGTCACCCACGACTCCCAAAAACGTCAAATGCAAAAACTCCTCAGGTAAAAGACACTGTGTCCTAGACTTCCCTTCTGTGTTGTTATCGCTCACTGACATGAAAACCGGAGCACCTGCATATCATGCTGACAAGCCACCTGCACCCTTCACACCAGCCAAATGTTGCATTTATCAATGGCTCAAAATGGCAGACTGAGTGTCTTGAGAAAACAAGTGTTTAATGCGATTGCTCAATAAAATGTGATTGATTGATTTTTTTATTTTGTTTTAACATTTAAGTTGCTTGACTTGGATATATGCAAAAACTACAAGGCCCCCCATAGATTTGAGCATTTTGTGTATTTGACAAGCCTCATTTGAAATGTCTAGTATTTTTGTTTGTGTTCGGTTTGTCTTTTATGTTGTAAAGTACACGCTGTATCTGTGAAGGTCTGAAGTAATTCTTAGGAGGAGATGGAAGCCTCGCAAGACACGATTCGTGCGAAATCTCATTAATTCTGTAGGTTTAAAAAAAAAGCTGAGGGAAACGCCAAAGGAGGCATGAGTAGGTGTTTGGAAAACTTGTGCCATAGCAACCATTAGCATGTATTCTCTCCGCCACCCCGGTTACCGGGTTTGTTTGAGTGCAGTCGATGCACTGCAACAATGCTGTCTACTTCCTTTTGAAACAGAATTAAATGGGGTTAAAGGTCAACGATGACCCTACTGTCTCATAGAGACAGGTGTGATGCAGTATTTTCATCAGGCACTGTGGCAGTAAAAAAGCATGTTGTGTTTAACTTGGATTTCCCTTTATGTTTTATATATAAACCCTTGCAACAACAAGCAGCAAACATTTCCTCAAAATATTGCTTTCGTAAATCTGAAAGAGTGTATTTGAGCCATACATACTAGGGAAATGATGAGCTATTTTTAGTCTCTACCATCTTGAGAATAAGAACCCTGCCTATTGTCTTGATAAAAACGCAGTCAGTCATTTTATGTTTCGGACTGCCACCTGCTGGATGCTGAGATGCACTTCATTCAAAGAAATCCACAATTCCAGCAAAAATAAAAAATATTTTGTTCATGTGATTAAGAAAATTGAAAGTGCTTACAAGTACAAGTGTGTATTTTTGTCTGATTGCTGGTCAAATTTCTGTTTCTTTATTATACTTAATTATTATTATTATTTTTTTTATTATTATTATTTTTATGAATTATTATTTTTTGTTCATATTATAATTCCTAAGAAATTGTATTTGGTATTCAAAAAGAATTTGCATATTAAAATGTAGTTCTCTTTTAATATCTGTTTGTATACTATTTTAATATTGGTTTCTTCTTGCATATATTGAACAAATATAGAGCCACTTGCAAACATATTTGCAATCTTATCACTTGAAAAGAAAACTAACTAAAAAGTTAGATATTAATTTGTGTAAGTCTTAAATCTAAGTCTTGTGTCTCTCTGTGCAGAATTCTCTCTACTCTCCTACAATAATGGCATGGTAATGTCGTCCTGCCGGGAGCTGGATAACAACCGTAGCGCCTTGTCTGCTGCTTCTGCCTTTGCCATAGCCACTGCTGGAGCCAACGAGGGCACGCCAACCAAGGAGAAGTACCGCCGCATGTCTCTGGCAAGCACAGGTACTGTAGGAATCTGCAATCTGTCTCATAGGCCGTGGATGTTTGTTGCCCGGCAGAAAAGGAATTAACATGAATTTTGATTGGCCGTTAGGGTTTCCCACAGATCAGAGGAACGGAGATAAGGAGTTTGTGATTCGTCGAGCAGCAACTAACCGAGTTCTCAATGTCCTCCGGCACTGGGTGTCCAAACACTCACAGGTACATGGCCACATCTGAAAACAATAGTATAATGTGAAAATAGCAAGTGAGAGAAACACTTTTTTTGGTGGGTGAATGCATTGTCAAAGTGTTTAATAAACACACGGCACAGTATATGTAGGATGTGCCTGCCATGCATTACTGCTTTAATACTTGTGTATTATATGTGCATATTTTTAGGACTTTGAAACAAACACAGAGCTGAAAATGAAGGTGATTAGTTTCCTAGAGGAGGTGATGCATGACCCTGAACTACTTACCCAGGAGAGGAAAGCTGCAGCCAACATCATAAGGTAGGAGGAGGTCAAATAAATAAATATAGATGCCACATTATTTTCATAGTGACTGCAAAAATGTCTTTCTTGAAGTGTGGTTTGTGTTGGCATTTTTGTCGTCATATGTATGTACAGTTCATAGACAGAGTAATCTTACTTGTTTTCACAACTATTTCGATGTAAAGTGCACATTTGTTTTTGTGAATGTTTGCACACACACTAATAGATGCTCTTAAACCTTAATAATTGATAGTGTTTAATTTGTAAACGCTTTGACAGAGAAACTATTTCTGATAAAAGACTTTTTAAAGACCAAATCTATTTACAAATAAAAAAATCTTAATGAGACTGATAAAAGTACAGTTATTTGCAGGCTTTGTATAGCTGAATTTTGTTATCATCAAAGATCAAGTACTGACAGTCATTTACCATTTGTATGTGTGTGCATCCGTTTTAGGAAATAACACAGAACAGAATGAACCTATTATAATTTTAAATTAGACGGATGCGTTAACTGTGTTGAAGATGGCTATGAATTTCATGAATTTAATATGAACCTCAAATGATTTGGTAAACATTTGTAGGTCTCTAAACTTCAAATCTTCAATATAAATATCAAATATAAAGGTCTGTGATTATGTCAAGTATGGACTATCCAGATGTGTTTAAATGTAACACACTTTAGATATAAATGCCTGCTAATACTAATCAGTAATCACATTGGGATAAAAGTTTGTATTTATTCTTGTTGTTTGCCATGTTTTTTATAACAGAACACTGACGCAGGAGGATCCTGGTGACAATCAGATCAGTCTGGAGGAAGTGCTGCAGATGGTTAGTGGAATGATTCAGCATAATCTTCATCAGTTTTTCAGCATTTTTTACTGTTTTTTTTTACAGTTGTCAGTTGACATTCGTGGTTTTGTGTAAATACAGGTGGAAGGAGGAAAGGCAGAACCATTTGAGAATCATTCGGCTCTGGAGATTGCAGAGCAGCTCACCCTGTTGGACCATCTTGTTTTTAAAGTCATACCATATGAGTGAGTGCTGTAATATTATACTGATATTCTTATATAAACATACAGTACATTATCCAGGTGCTGATCTGGGAATCAAACAAAGTGTTCCTCACAAAAAATATTCTCCTCATATACAGGGAATTCTTCGGTCAAGGATGGATGAAGAACGACAAGAACGAGAAGACACCTTACATCATGAAAACCACAAAACACTTCAACGATGTATGTGTTCCTGTAATATCCGTGATTTTACTTTACATCATTGTACTGTCTTTAATAATGAAGTATTTATGTAGTGATAGTGATGATAACATCACACACTTGAGATGAATAAATCATAATTAACCCGATGACAATGATGAATGATCTGTGTGTTTTAAAGATAAGTAACCTGATCGCTACAGAGATCCTGCACAGTGATGATGTGAATGTACGGGTGTCAGTGATTGAGAAGTGGGTGGCTGTAGCTGACATCTGCCGCTGTCTCCATAACTACAATGCCGTGCTAGAAATCACATCATCCCTTAATCGCAGCTCCATCTTCCGTCTGAAGAAGACCTGGCTCAAAGTTTCCAAACAGGTGGGAAAAGTCAACTTTCTATTAAATCTGCGTTTTAACTGGGGTTTTTGGCAGACCGCTGTTACCACCAATTAGAGTGTTTAAAGTATATTGTACAGTTGTTTTGAGTGGAATTTCACTCTGTGAAAATCTTTTAAACGTTGTGTCACTTGTCATGTCTTTTATCACCTTGTATCTTATTAGGACACCGTTTCATTCAGCAAAGTTAAAAAGTAGGCCTAGTGCCTTGAGTGATGTTTGTTTTTTAAATAGGCTTCGTCTTTACATTTTTAGACCAAAACTGTCATTGATAAACTCCAGAAGCTGGTCTCATCTGAAGGAAGGTTCAAGAACCTCAGAGAGGCTTTGAAAAAGTAAGTTGAAATATCTACAGAAATACAGTACTGTTTATATCAAGTACTGTCATTGAGTACTGTTTGCTGTTATTTAAATGATCTATAAGCACTTCAGTTTTGTGTATGTATTTGGGTACATTGGAGATCGATTATGATTGCTTGGTAATGTTTTATCTGATGTTCGCAGTTGTGATCCTCCCTGTGTGCCATATTTGGGAATGTACCTTACTGACCTGGCCTTTATTGAAGAGGGGACTCCCAACTACACAGAAGATAACCTGGTCAATTTCTCCAAGATGAGAATGGTAAGTGTTTAAAGATTCATTCATGTTCCTTTCATATAAATGGTGAAGAGCCATAGAGATCATTTATCATCATATTTGTTTTCTTCATTTTATAGATCTCCCATATCATCAGAGAAATCAGACAGTTTCAGCAAACAGCATACAAGATTGATTACCAGCCAAAGGTATTGAACTGTTGTTGGTTTGTGCTGTTAAAGCATTCAGCTTTGAGGTTTTCATTTTTTACATCTGGCCAATAGGTCAATCTGTGACATTCAGATCACATATTGGTCGAACATCTAAAAAGTTTCATCTATTTAATTGTATCTCTTACTTTCCGTGACATAACAGCTGTAACAGTAAATGCAAAACGTAATTGAAGATTTCACACTTTTATGCATTTGGCAGACGATTTCATTCAATGCAACAGTGCATTTACTACATTATTATTAGTGGTATGCATGTTCCTTGAAATCAAATCCATAACCTTGTGGTGGTGCAAGCATCATGCTCTATCAGTTAAGCACTTTTATGATGGGACTTTAATACTTTTGCAAAATATCAAAACTTCCCACAGGCTGTGAAACTGATACAGTGTTCCTGTGTTTCAGGCAGCATTGTATTTACTGGACGGAAGCTCAGTGATGGATGAAGAAGGCCTGTATGAAGCCTCGCTCAGAATCGAGCCCAAAGTGCCCAACTGAAAGAAATGCTCTGCCCGAGGTCAACACACTGTACAGACACCACGCTTTCTTTACATCCATGTGTTACCTTCCCTATTACATCATTATTACTCCTGGTTGTGTTTCCTTGTTTTTAGTCATTACCAAATGTTGCCTAATTGTTTCAGATCTTTCACTATTGCTTTCAAGCCTATGTTGTTTGGGCATCATGTTTTACTCATTGCAACAACTCTTTCTGAGTCACTGCAGTTAGGAGGAGGTATGTTTTTAATAATACTTACACAGCAGGATCTAATTGGACAGTGAGAGCTATTTCAGTTGTCTGTTTTAGGTGTGGTCTTCTCTGTAATCGTTAGATGGGTTAATAAGTTTCATTCATATCACCTCCTTAATGAAATATAAGCCGGCAGGAGCATTTTGAAATTTTAATAGATGCATGTAACTAATTTACAGTATATGCATACCATGTAGCAATGAGGAAAGCAGATATTTTACTGTATACAATCAAGCATATAAAAACACTTATACTGTTATAATAATATACTGTATTTCAAGGCACATGTCACTGTACTTAGCTGAACCAATCCCAATATCTTTACGTCCATTCATTGTGATAAGTACCATCCATCACCTACTTTCACAAGGGGTGGGATGAAAATACCTATTGCCATAATATTCCTTAAAAATTTTGGCATGACTTAAAGCAAATAGTAAAGAGTTTGCTGACATGGCAATCACGTTACATTACATTTTTAAAACGCATAGTATCTCTCGTACAGGCCAATAAGGATTTTGATGTGTTGCATGTGGAATTTGTCATCCTGATGTAATCTATGACATTGGATCTTATTTTTTTTAATGATTTACTCAACCCAAACTTAGTGGAAAGATTGTCTTCACTAAAAGAAGCATTAAATATGATTATATTTTTCCAAGCTAGTTGTGATTATTTTCCCACGGTAACGTTTCTGTTGTTCTCGGCCTCATTTCTCATTGGTGAAAAGTGTATTCTGAATTCATCACTCTCCTTCTACAGCAGATTATCCAGCTATTGTACATTTACAGACAATCTATGTCCTTCTTGCTGTTCCAGTGATTGTGGAACGTGACTGAATATCACTTTGTAAAATGCATTGTCGTTTAAGAGTATGATCAAAAGTGAATGACCTTCCCGCTTGCAGCATACAAAGGGTATTTTTGTAGTCCTAGAATAAAGACGCAGGATTCTGCATCCTTACCTAAAAAAGGAAAAAACTAGAACGTAGAAACATTTTTTGTACAAACATTGTCAACTCTCCACACAGAAAAAGTATTCTGTATATTTTGTACATGCAGCCCTATGTATTTCTCAACACGTACTAGTTTAAAGCACACCTCTTTAAAGCGTTGTATCCTATGCTTACACACTCAATGCTATATGATTTGTGATTTTGAAACCATGATCTAGAGGTAGAGGACTTTAAAGTGTTTTTGCATATACTGTAATCCTGTCTATAATCATTCTCTAGCAGGAATATAGTAATGTAGTGCTTATTCTGTGAATATTTGTATGTATTTTTACTATGTACAGTCTGGAAACACATTAAACGCTCACGTGGCAGGCATGCAACACTGTATCAGCCAGAAACTTTAAAAAGGACATAATATATATATAAATATATATATAGATCTATATATACATACTGTATACACATCTATGTGCACATACTCTTATAAATGATATATAAACATACAAACAAACATTTTGCTGTTAGCAATACCCAGTGGTATGAGAATTATCTTTCAACCCTTAAGTTTATTTCCACGGCTTGGGAAATATTTCCAGTTTTGTACAAAAAAGAAATGAAACAGAAAAGAAAAAGAGAGAAAATTAATTCAACTGTATGTTTCCTGATTACCTCTTGCTAATAAATCTATTCTATCTCAGGGGGATATTGCGTCCTTGTATGTGTTTTTGTCACTTCACTTATCCACACATTACTTTGGTCTCTGAAAAGCAAGCATATTCATTTCTTTCATTAGAAAAAGATATTTTACTACGACCAAATAATGAATAAAAAGCAGCCAATAATAATAACAATATATAGGTAGAAAGCATAGATAGAATTTCCATCAGTGCTGTTTAAAAAGCTTCTCAAGAAGCTGAATGATAAAATGTCAGAAGTATGATTTTGCAAATTCTGGACAAAGGGTGACTACATTTGAAGATGCTTAAAAATAACAGTGTTCATTTATTTTGGATTATTTTAGTCACAACATAATTCCACAGTTACAATTGTGCTATTTAATGGTTTACTAAAATGTGGAAAAAACTAAAAACAGCGAGTAAATGTTTCTAAACTTTTGACAGGTACTGTAAATCTAAAAACCATCCATAAGGGTAATTTCCTCAAAAATCACTGTGTATCAGCTCTGTTACGCAAATGATCTTAGATTACATTGTGTCATCTAAGCTGCTTATTAATATTTCCTTTCTAAACACATATGCATTTATTAATAATCAGTAACCACGTTTGAATGTAAATAATATACAGTATGCTGTGACACAGAATGAAAGTAACGAGTACTGTTACATCCCTCCCTCGTGTAGGAGGAGTGCTGAAGAACTCATGTAGATGTCATGTGATCAGGATCAAGTACACACTGCAAGCGGAGTGAAGATGATGAACGGGTTGATTTTACCGGTGTTGTTTGCGGTTCTCTATCAGGTACATACAGTGCCTTTGTACAACGAGGAAGGTACAGTAAGAGTTGAAATAAGCTATCGACTTTGCATTCGGCCTCAAACAAGTTTATGTGCTGCTGCGTTTACTTTCGCTTTTAGCTATAAATGCGACTGTTTAATGGATGCAAATAAAACTAAAACTAAAAATATTCTTTGTTACAGATGAGTACATTTTTAAATCATGGATGTCTCAGGTAAGACTGTAATATCAGCATTACAAAACAGTAACTGCTGTGCTTTATAAATAGATGTCGCAACCTAAGGATATTTTAGGCAACAAAAGGGAAGTGAAAATAAAATTGAAGTCATGGTGAATAAAACCACCATGTTTGTTATTTGAAATTCACAGTATAATAAAAAATACGAGACGAGTGAATATTACCAGCGGCTGCAAATATTTCTTGAAAACAAAAAGAAGATTGACCTCCATAATGCAGGAGACCACACTTTTTCAAGTAGGGCAACTCATCTCACTTAAAAAACTGTTTATTTAAGTAATGATGTCTACAGCAAAATAATATTGCTCTTTACTATACAGTGGGACTGAACCCGTTTTCAGACATGACTTTTGCTGAGTTTAGGAAGTACTACCTCCTGACAGAGCCTCAGGTATTCTTTTTAAATGTCATGCTAAACAGGAAATACAAAATCCCTTTTGGTCATGAACATTGTACACCCTGACAGAACTGCTCAGCCACTAAAGGGAGTCATGTGAGCAGTAATGGACCTTATCCAGATATGATTGACTGGAGGTCAAAGGGAAACTATGTGACAGGTGTAAAGAATCAGGTAGCCCTTTTATCTTCTTTTAAAGGTGATTTATTAACATAGCTAAAAGTTGCACATGCAGCATTGTTTTTAGAGATATTTTAACAAAGCAGACAATGTTGGTGTTGAATCAGTATCTGTTGTATTTCAGGGGCCTTGCGGTAGCTGCTGGACTTTTTCCACTACAGGCTGTCTAGAGTCTGTCACAGCTATTGCCACAGGAAAACTCTTACAACTGGTAAAATAAACAATCCTAATAATTGTAATTATCAGTGACGATGAACGTTTATTATTAAGCAATCACTATATACAAGGATCATTATATCACAAATTGCTATCACATTTCCTTTACAGTCAGAGCAGCAACTTGTAGATTGTGCAGGTGCTTTCAACAATCATGGCTGCAATGGGTAGGTTTAAGAAATTGTATTTTATTGGTATATGCAGTTAGGAGTAAAGTCTTCAAACTGTAAAATGCTCTAAAAAATGCTTACTTCCATTTTGTCACATGTTTTTAGTGGCCTCCCAAGTCAAGCCTTTGAGTACATCATGTACAATAAAGGTCTTATGACAGAAGAAGACTACCCCTACACGGCTATGGTGTGAACTGTTTTACATCTTTATTTTAAAGCAGTAATTCAAAGAGGCATTGGTTTACAGTTTATTTGGTTGTAGGACGGTCCTTGTAAATTCAAACCACAGATGGCTGCTGCTTTTGTAAAGGATGTTGTAAACATTACACGGGTAAGTGATTTGTAAATGTAAATGTACTGTTTGTTATGTTCAGAAACATTGCATGTGTCACACTAACTGTACATTTTTGTTATTAAAGTATGATGAAATGGGCATGGTAGATGCTGTGGCCAGGTACAACCCTGTCAGCTTTGCATATGAGGTCACATCTGATTTCATGCACTACAGAGATGGAATATATACCAGGTTAGACTAAACAATTTTTCCGTAAAAATGATACTTAACAGTTAGACTAGACCCTATCCCTGCTACTAAAATGAGCATAGTAAAAATATTAATATACAGTGTATTGTATGGCAAAGATCATCAATAATTCATTGTTTTACTAAATTTATTTAAATTTATTGTGGCTGTTTTTTAGTACTAAATGTCACAACACAACTGACAAGGTGAACCATGCGGTGCTTGCTGTAGGCTATGCTCAAGAGAATGGAACTCCATACTGGATAGTGAAGAACTCATGGGGACCTGGCTGGGGCATAAATGGGTCTGTTTGCATGATACATGATAACATAGCTTATGAAAACTCTTTTCATAATTTAAAAACATTATGTAAATATTATTTATTTGTTATTTTACCCATAAATATGTCATTTTTATTAATGGCTTTAAATAAGCATTACCTTTTTCCTATACAGTTATTTCTACATTGAAAGGGAGAAGAACATGTGTGGACTTGCCGCTTGCTCATCCTATCCTGTTCCATTGGTGTGAATAACTGTAATGTATATTCTCACATCAGGAAAAGCCATTACATTTAGTCTCAAATAAAATCACTTCACTATCCATATAATAAACACCATCTTTATTCACAAACCATATTAGTCAACTCCTAATCTCAATAAATCAGTGATATATTTTTAAATTCATGTTAATTTAAAACATTTAGTGATATTTCATTATCAAACTTGATTGTTAGCTCAAGTTATTTAAATTGTTTTTAATGTTGTAATATTCTGAAATAAATGTTTTCTCAGGGAAATATGTTTGTGCCATGTATTTACTTTTATCTTATTGTTATCTATCAGGATAATGGTATTTTTCTGGTGGGTTTGGGCTGTGAAACAATTTTAAAACAATTGTAAAACAATCCATGAACAATTCATGTTGACAAATATTTCATTAAATATAATGTATTAAAACGAATATTTCAATTGGTACTATAACTTTTCTAACTGTAAATGTGTTAATTTAAAGTCTAGTATTACTGATTGACAAGTCACTGTTGGATTTAATCCCATCAGTCCCTTGGTCTGTATACTTTATGCAATTCCACAGCAAACCAACGTGTGGCGACGTAAACCTACATTTCAAGCTTAAGCTACAGTCTGCAACAGAGAAGGAGCTGTTATTTATTTATTTTCTACTTATTTTATTTACTCATTTACTTAAAACAAGATTAACAGTCTTAATACAAATAGCGATATCAATTTAAAAGGTGTCTATCGGAAAACAAGAAATATTTTCGTTCAAGTCAAAGTTCAACGGAAGTGACGTTATTGGCAGATCACCAATCGGAACGCAAGCTATGGAAACGCGGTAAGCGCGAGCTTTCAACAACAATATGCGGATGTTATGTTGTTGTTATATGTCCCTTCACTGTATCATAACGTTCAAAATGTATTTCTGTTTTCCGTAATTTTAAGGAGTATTTGTAACACTTTGCTTGTTTGAGATTTTAAGGTTAACACGATGACGTTAAGAGAAGGAATATTTGCGTTGTGAGGGTTATTTTGTTCAGTAACTCGTCTGCTGGACGGTGTAATGTGCTATTTATTCTGACGGAGTGCACGTGCTTTTATTGAAGTGAGTATTTGTGTATGGGATTAAATTAAATGCCATGGTCGTGATCTGTTGAGTGTTAATATATCGACTAAAAAACACAATGCCGAGTCTACCGCAAAATAACCTAAAGGAGCAACTGGAGCGGCACAATAATGCTGCACCAAACAAGCTGTCACTGCTTAAGCCAAAGCCTGGGTGAGGACATTTACACCACTGAACACGTCACTATTTACTTATGGACTATATTAGTTATTAGAGGACTGTATAAACTGTATAAATTTACCTTATATAAAGTGTATGGCGTTAATGTAGATCTGTAGTGTATATTTCGGACAATGTGTTTTTAGAAAAGCTATGGACGAATAAAAATGAATATACCATTGCTAATACCATGGCTAATAAATTTATCTCTCTAATTTCTCTGTTTAGCGGTTTTTGCTTCAAAAAGAAGTCTCCATCAGGTATCACCAAACTGGAAGCTCCTCAAAAGGTAACTGGTGCAAATGTCTTAACAAACAGGAGTGTCAATGTTCCCCGCAACTGTGAAGTAATAAAAACTCCTGTGACATTTCTGAAGAAGCCTGAAAAAGCAGCACCCAAAGTCAACTTCTTCACAGCTTCTGCCAGACCGAAGACAAGTACTGTTAACCCACTGGCCAACCCGTTTGCTGTGAGCAAACCTCCTCCTGTCCAGTCTACCATCAAGACTTTGCCAAAATCTGCCATCTTGCCTGTGAATTCCACTAAAGATCAAACTGTGTGTGAACTCAAGAATGACAGCTCTCTTTCTATTAACGTCAACGAATGGGACGACTTTGATGATTTTGAAACCCCTGTTAAGGAAAGAGTCATATCGCCATGCTCGGGGCCTCTACGAAAAAATCACGTGTATCGGACCAGAACACATCCCCAAGTTCGTCTTGTACTAAGAAAGACAGCACTAGTTTAAATGGCAGTTCGCTTGCTACAGAAACCACAGCTACCCCAAAGGATCTCCTGTCAGCTGCTAATGAAATCAACACAGATTGTCTCGAGACAGATCCAGAAGACTCGCCCATTAAAAAGACCAAAAGATCCAAGACTTCAGTCCAGCAGAAGTCAATACTGAGTGATTCAGAGGATGAGGAGATTATTGACTGCATTCCACCAGCTAAAATGGAGGAGGAAGAGGAGAAGTGTGTGACAAGTTAGTGCACTCCAGTTTTATGCATTATGTTTGGTTATAACCTGAATTTTTAACATGACATTGAAATGGATTGTGAATAAGTAGAAATAAGCAGCAAAGAAATGACAATTGTACTTTTTAGGTGAATTGTCCCTTTTAATACATAGTGTTTTGAATGAATAGCAGATCAAAGTGCAGCGGCTGAAGACTGTAAATGGGATGATAGAGATGACATCATAGGCATTGATGACTCTGAGAAAGATTACTTAGATGAAGACTATGATGATTTCATCCCACCTTCGCCTGTTCCTGAGGATACAAACCCATCAGCTGTAAATCAGGAGAAAAGGTAACACACTTTTAGTAACTAATGAATCTTTGCACAGTGTTTGCTGTTAACTACCTTTAAAACACTTCAGATTTTACTTTTCGATTGTAAGTTTTATTTTCCAAAACTCCTTTGTCTTATTGTAGTGTATCAGACCATGTTATCAGTGCTGACAAAAAGGATTCACCTAACAGATTTGCTTTAAGCCTGTCAGGGTCTTTGGATGGACCTCCCAAAGAATCAAAAGGTATCCCTTGTGCAGCATTGCTTTGTAGCATCATACTATTTTTTGTGCTTTAGCCGTTTGGATGATGTTTTTGTGCATTTGTTTATTTGTGATTTAGGAACGGATGATGCTCTTTTCTCTGTAATGGAATCTATTTGTCGTCTTGTTGACACCATTCCGGAACATGAGCTTATTGCTCTTACCTGCGGTACAGAGTTATTAGTGCAGAGAGCCCACAGGTAAAGCAATAAAAGAAAGAGACGAGCATAACAAGTTATTACTCTGTAGGAGAGAAATGGTGCAAGGGAAATATATCGGTGTGTGTGATTTTAATTTTAGACTTTATTCTTCTCTATTTACATTGTCAGTGTTCAAAGTCATTGTTTTTTGCTGCATACAGTAACTGCAGTATTAAACCATTTTTTTATTCTCACAGGAAAAGGATTCTTGCTAATGGTGCATCATCTATAGTCTCTCATTCAGACAGACCTGCAACATCACATTGCAGTACGCTAAACAGACAAAGTTTTGTTGTCACACCTTCTAGTCTGATGTCATCGATGACCCCACTAACATCGGAAAAAGGACAAAGTGTTAAAACAGGCTTTCAGTTTCGGAAGTCTATCGCCTCTGTCATGTCTCTGGGTAATAACAGTGTATTTGAAGACTCAGACTGCATCATAAATGGAGTTGAAACCCCTGGGGGTTCCTGGAATCCCAGCAGCTTCTCAAAAACAGCAACTAGTCCCAAAAAATTTGATTCCAAGTCAGATAAATGCTACTCAGGGCTGTCATTCAACGAATCAAACAACCAGTCTGTGGATACAGAAAATATCGAGCTATTCTTTTCTCCTAAAAGACCAGTGGCTTTTGAGAGCTACGGTAAAACCAACACGACAATAGCTAATGACACAAATTCTCGAGCAGACACAGAGCCGGACGATGACTTCCTAATCGATGATTTTGATATTGATGACTTTGATGAGACTGATATCCCTGATTATTATGAGGAACCTCAAAGTGTCCAAACATCAAAAAGCTCTAGTGCTGTGACATCATCAGAGCGTGAGGGCGGGGCTTCAAAACCTGTGGAGAAAAAGACAGTCAGCACACCAGCAGCACAACCTACCAAAACTAAACAAGTTGGTAAGTTTAGATACTGTATTATTCTTCTCAAGTTGGAAGACCTAATGAAATGGTTTGACCAACACAGCAAAAAACTTGTGTATGTGGTATCTTGTTTTGCAGAGCCCACATATAGAAACCCAGCTCATGATCGCTTCAGAGGTTTCAGCTTCCCTCATAGCACAGAGATGATGAAGATCTTCCATAAGAAGTTTGGGCTTCATCAGTTCAGATTCAATCAGCTGGAGGCCATTAATGCCACTCTGTTAGGCGAGGACACATTTGTACTGATGCCTACAGGTTTGCCATTGAAGTTATTTCCTAGTTACTTTTGTCTTAACTACATATACAGTTTATGCACTGCATAAATTATCTCATATTTAGCATGTTCAAAATCTCTCTGCAGGTGGCGGTAAAAGTCTCTGCTATCAGCTTCCAGCTTGTGTGTCTGCAGGAGTGACGATCGTCGTATCACCTTTACGCTCTCTCATTGTTGACCAGGTCCAAAAACTCACCACACTGGACGTGAGTCCCTCTTTTTTTTTTCCAGATGGTGATTATATCTGCTTGATCATTACATATACTTACTGTCCAGATTCATGTTTCAGATATGTGCCACTAGTCTATCAGGGGAGAAACGTGATAGTGAAGCTGCAAGAATCTATATGCAGCTGTCTAGGATGGATCCCACCATCAAACTACTTTATGCCACTCCTGAAAAGGTGGATTCTCATTCCAGAAGGCTTCCTCAGTTCTTGTTGAGTTTACATGTTTTAACTAATGTTTAATGTGTTTTTATTGTCTTTAGATATCTGCAAGTGAAAGGATGATTAGTGCCCTTCAGAATCTGTATGAAAGAGGTCTGCTGGCTCGCTTTGTCATTGATGAAGCCCATTGTGTCAGTCAGGTAAGCTTGATTTTCAACTGTCCAATTCCACAAAAGCAGTCGCATATAAGTGATATTAATAGCTGTTAATGTCCTTCACACAAAATTTAAATGAGCGCTATCCTAATTAAAATGGCAGTAAGACAAACAAAGACATTATCAACCCTGGTGTGTTTTTTGACATATTTCACATTTTAGCTACTAACATGATTTTAAGATTTTCTCCCTAATTATTGCAAAAAAATGTGAAAAACTAAAACCAACTTGTTTGGAAATAGAAGCACAATTAAATGTCCCTGTCTCTCTCAGTGGGGTCATGACTTCAGGCCGGACTACAAGCGCTTACATGAGCTCAGACGAAAGTTTCCCAATGTTCCTATAATGGCTCTGACAGCCACTGCCACTCCTAGAGTCCAGAAGGACATTCTTAACCAGCTGGCAATGACTCGTCCTCAAGTGTAAGTCTTCCTTTCAGGAGATTTTTCACTCATGCTCATAAACTCGATAAACTATCAAAAACGATAATGTAAAATTCTAAACTGGAATGCTTTATCTGAAAGAGAGACAGGTGTTTTGAGATATAAATGTGTTATGATTTTCTGTTTTATTCTTTTTTTACATTTAACTATAACATCTATTAATTCCTACTTAAATCTATTCCTACTAAAATGTGTTAGACAGTTATATAAAGTTATGCAAAACATATTATTTTAACATAACATAAGAATTTAAATACAGTTTTGTATATAAGAAGATATTTAACAACTACTCATGTTCCCACAGGTTCACTATGAGCTTTAACAGGAATAACCTCAAATACTCTGTTTTGCCAAAAAAGATGAAGAAGGTTGATGAGGACTGCATTCAGTGGATTAGGAAGTACTATCCACGTGAGTGCTGTCCAGATGCCTTTGGGGTTTATTACTGTCCATTATCACAGCATGATGAGAAAATTAATAAAAAATAAACTTTGTGTCTGTGTGTAGGTGACTCAGGCATTGTGTACTGCTTGTCTCGCAATGATTGTGACACTCTGGCAGACAGTCTACAGAGGGCTGGGATCGCAGCTTTGGCTTATCACGCTGGACTAAGTGACGGCGACAGGGAATATGTCCAGAATAAATGGATCAACCAGGATGGCTGTCAGGTTGAGAACTTTATTACAAAAAAACTTTCTCATCAAACCCAAAGAATTTTATCTTGAAAAAATGTTTAAAAGATTAGTAATTTAGAAAGTAATTGTCTATATTTATGTGTGTTCAAGATTCAAGGGAAGTATTTTTATCAATTTTTCATGATGGTTAGACCACTTGACATGGAGTAATTATGTTTTTTGTAGAAAATAAAAATAATATTTCTTCTTTATATCATCTTAAACATCCTTATTTGTATGTATTGAGTAACATTTTAACCTTTGCTCTTCTATTATTAGGTTATGTGTGCCACCATTGCATTCGGCATGGGCATTGACAAGCCTGACGTGCGTTATGTGATTCATGCCAGTCTGCCTAAATCAGTGGAGGGTTATTACCAGGAGTCAGGCAGAGCTGGTCGAGATGGAGAAATCTCCCACTGCGTGCTCTTTTACGCATACAACGATGTTATCCGCATCAAGAGACTCATTTCTAGTATGTATTCTATTTTGTATCTATTTTGATAAATTAATAAAAAAAATCATAAGTTAGATGTAAAGTCATTATAAAGAATTGTAGAAATGATTTTGAATGTTTTTAGCAGGGCCTTGTGTAGAATTAAGACATATTTCAGACACTGTTATACAGTCATGGTTAATCTGTCTGTGTGAGCTTGGCCTACATAATAGTTAATATAATTGCAGTGGATAAAGATGGCAACCAACAATCCAAAGCCACCCACATCAACAACCTGCACAGCATGGTGCATTTCTGTGAGAATGTGGCGGAGTGCAGGAGGATCCAGCTGCTGGCATACTTTGGCGAGCACACGTTTAATACAGACTTCTGTAAAGAGCACCCTGAGGTCATCTGTGATAATTGTGCCAGACCACAGGTAAGACTATTATGAAATGATTTCATTCTTCATCATAGTTTTGTATCACTGGATTCATCTTGCAAAAGCAGATCCTGCAAACATTGTGGATGAAAGTAATTTACCCACAAGATGATTTTTTGTTGTCTATTGAACTGTAGTTTAAAAGCAATTTTATACAAAAAAATGACCTATAGGTAATTGTTTTACACAGCACATAATGTTAGTTACAATATGAATGCATAATTATTGTAATCCTCACCTTCCTTCAGAAATACAAATCAAGAAATGTCACAGAAGATGTGAAGGAGATTGTGAGGTTTGTGCAGAAGAACTGCGAGAAGGTTGGAAACAGATATGGCAAATCCGCCCAGCAGAGCAGACTCACCATGAACATGCTGCTTGACATATTTATGGGTAAGAAGCCTAGCGGGATCTCGCTGTCATAACTGATAGTGTGAATATTACTGTATATATGCTTTACTTTATCCAGTGTTTGAGTGAATGTCTGTCAGGATGCCTGTTAAAGAGTATGTCTGTGCGTCAGGCTCTAAAGCGGCTCGGATCCAGTCTGGAATGTTCGGGATGGGAGCAGCTTATTCAAGGCACAATGCTGAGAGGCTCTTTAAAAAACTGGTACTAGATAGTGTTCTGATGGAAGATTTGTACATCACTAGAAACTGTCAAGCTGTGGCCTATATATCAGCAGGGCCTAAAGCCATGAACATACTGAGTGGCAGCATGCAGGTAAGAACGTGTCTGGCTGGGTGAGATACGTGCTGGGGTAAATGTGGGATAAAAATACTCAATGTGTAAGTTAATGATTATCAGTATCGAGCATTCCCCTTTGCAGGTTGAATTCATTGAGACCGAGAGTGCATCCAGCATCAGAAAGCACAAAGCCTCTGTGATTGAGAGTGTGTCTAAGAGAGAAGAGATGGTGAAGAAGTGTCTGGAGGAACTAAACCATCTGTGCAAGAAACTTCGGCAAAGTTTTCGGCATCCATTACTATAACATTTTCTCCACAGCTACGCTCAAAAAGATTGCAGGTTAGTAAAAGTCTTGCAGGATTCAGATTGTGTTTTTTTTAAACAAATGGTTGATTAAAAAAGAATCATAAGATTAGCAGCTACCAATTTATCTTTTTCCCCTGAAGCATTTTATTTGCATTCATGACTTGGGTAAAACTTAAATAAGTATTGAATAGATTTCCTTTTACATAGCCCTGTGTGATCTGTGCTGAATGTATTGTGATGTGATTCTGTGCAGAGACCCTCTCAGCCGATCCAGATGTTCTCCTGCAGATTGATGGCGTGACTGAAGACAAACTAGAGAAGTATGGAGCTGAGGTTATTGAACTGCTTCAGAAGTACTCAGAATGGCAGCTGCCTGGTGAGAGTCTTACAAAACACTTTTCATCCATCATCTTTATATAGAGAGAAGTCTTTAAAATGGAGCAAAATATGTTTTTCATATATGGTTTTATTGAAAAACTGAACCATAATGCTTTTGGGCCTAAATCTGAATAGTAACATTTAGAGATTTAACATTGAATTTTAAAAGCTAAGTATACATTTTTCTTCATTTGGCATTACAACTGACCATAGAACCCCAAAATGGTTTTGATTTGGCTAACTCTACCTATAAACTCACTATAAATTTCACAAATCATGTATCAGCTAAACTGTAGCTCAAGATGTTTTCATACCCCTTATGCAGCTGAGGAGCAGTCTGAGAGCTCTGGATGGATTGACACAACACGAGGCCATCAGAACTATGAAGACGATGATGACGGCGGTGAGGACACGTCATCTTATTTTAGAAAAACACCTGGACGAGGAGAGAAAAGAAAACAAGGATCCTTCTCCAGAAAACCGAAAAGGAGGAAAGCTACAAACCAGAATTCTTCGTCCAGAGGGTCAGTGTGCTTGTTATTGCTGAATTTATAATGTTAGACGTGTACAAATCTAGTCATTCTTTAAAAAACTTACTTTTTGTGGTTTGACCAAAATAGTCTGGGTTTCTATTCTTGATGTAGCGGATACAGCACTAACTGGTCTTCATCGAGAGGGGGATACAGGGGTGGGAGTCGCAGTGCAGGCAGAGGCTCCAGACCGACTCCAGCAGCACAAGCAGGAAAGAGGCCAGGCTTCATGGCTTTGCCCACCCCACAGAATGCAGCTCGTCCTTTCCTAAAACCAACATTCTCTCATTTGTAGTAAGCAGAGTACTACCACACAAAGTATCAAACACTTTCACTTTGTAAATATGTACTTCTTGTATGCAAATATCTTAATGTTTTTTTTTAATAAATATAGTGTATGGTTTATATTTGTAACTGACTGTCCTTTAGTTTAACTTATGCACTTATGCAGCACTTGTGGGAGTGATTCATATTTCAACACAATTGTTTGTTGTATTTCAAAGTAAGTGCTGGACTTAATATACAAACAAGCACTTTTTCCAAGAACTTAAGAAAACAAAATATAAAGGTTTGGGATAGAAGTTGTCCTAAATTGCATTTTATTTTACTTCATTAATGGGTACAGAAAGTTGCTATATGCAAGTTCCTCCTTAAGAGGTCAGTATAATGTACAGTATGTTTTGGGTATTAACTTTTAATGAAAGTAAAATGCTACTGTAAAACAGATGCTGTGCATTACTGGAAATAGTCAGTTAAACACAGATCTGGAAAAAAAGGGGAATACATTTTTCACTCAGAGTTATAAACCACAAGATATCTCATATGCTTTTAAGTGTTTATTTCAAGTTTGAGAATTTCCATGGCACCAGTTACAAGGGACTGAAACAATTTCTTAAACCACTTTGCATGAAAGTTTTCCTACAGTACAAAGGTGATTTTGGAATGAATCTGACAGGAACTCATTTGGCACATAAATTGTGTATATATTTGAATATTTATATAATAAGGAACAGAAAAGATGCAGATTACAGAAAAAACACACCCACAGTCATGTCTATGCATAGCTGTCGAGGTGACTGCTGCCAGGTGACATAAGCACAGTAAAGTACAGTAAATGAAGCGTGTTGCCACGACTGTTCTGTATTGACTGATAGTGCCGCAGTGGATCTGACCTCTAAGGTTTGGATGTTAGATTTTTCTAAATAATTAGGAAATTTGTATGCAAGCACATAAGCAATTCATTCCAAAGATAATGTGTAATAATGATAATAATGCAAGTCCCTGGGTGTTGAATTTTTATGATAAAATATTTGTCAGTAATAAATCCAGGTGATCTGAAAAGTCACAGTCTAATCTGTTATAAACAGAACCAGTAGTGCTTGTACATTGTCTATCATATGTAGACTGACCTTGCTTGGATTCCCCTTCAATTTATCAGTTTGTCACAATACAGCTTTAAATCGTAAAGAACATCATTTATCAGCATTAGCCCATACTATCAAATGTAAAACATTAGAACCATCATCTTTAACATGTTTACATTTGAGCTGGATCACCTGGTGCTGAAACTGATCTGTACATGATGTTAGGATTGTATATATTAATCCAGTGAAGTACTTTTATGTGCAGTTTATTCCTCTTTAATATCTGCTTGATAGGTGGCAGGTGTTCAAGTTCACATAGCTTCCTTACGCTAAATATTTCAGCTCTAAAGAAGCAAGTAAATACTTCTATACAAAGAGAACTTGTGAAATAACAACCCATTTAGCTGACAATTGTCCTATAAAGGACAGACGCATTTATCTTAGTTAAACCAATCCATTGCGGATAGTACAAGTAAGCTGTCTAGAGAGTAAAATGTAGATTACAAGGACAAAGGTAGCAGTAATTGTCCTTGATCTACGGCTGTAGTAAGGAGCATCTGTTTGCCTGCAGCTCCTCGATTGGAAACTTTGTGAATTGAGATTTCAAGGACGAAAAGAAGCGGTCAACTCCTGCACAACACCAATGACAGTCCAGAATCAAAACAACTGATTACAATAAGTATAAAATGTAGCAAATTTAAGAAATGACCATTGTATAAAATGAACGTTTTAGTTAAAGTTTGTGGCTTTAACTCGAATGAAATGTATTCATTCCTTGCTTCTTAGAAAACAGCAGGACTTGCTACACAACACCACAAAAACCATCATAAAAAGATCGTTCATTTATATGAGTCTATAAATCAACAGGTTATTGCTTGATGAATGGCACTGCCATGCAGGACTGAGGCTACATCATGCTGTCAATGGGTAAAATCTTATGAAACCTCATATGCAAAACTTCCCTGGCATGTCAATGCTTACAAAGGTGTTTTTTCCCTATTTAAGTGTGTTATATTGATTCTTGGAATCAATAATACCCATCTTCAATGGCATGTGTAAGCAGCCATCAGAACAACATAATCTTGTACTTTAAAAACATCTTTAAATTCAGTTTTTATGAAACTTATAAATGGTCATAAAAATGCAGTTATTAATTTGGCACATCAGAGCACATGTTGAAAATGCATGCATGGATATTTCTCAATGTAAGAGACATGCATAACTCAAATGGCGCTCTAATTCTTTCCTTAAACTGACCCTTCCTTAAAAGTTTTCCATGTGTTAGAGGTTTCTCACAATTACTGCTACAGTGTTTTACGCATCTCATGTTTGTTGTTTCTGTAATCGATGGAAGACAGCACATCTGTGAAACGGTTAGTAAGGCGCATAACCGACTGGTTGGTTAATAATATTATAAGTGGTGAATTTTGCAGTTATACTGTAATTTATTTTTGTGGGAATTCCATCGTAAGATCAAAAACATCCTCTCAAAATCTTCACTACTGTAACAACAACTGCAGTGTCTCTCCTGTTCTTGTTTTTGCCTCACATAAATTTAAGACTAAGTCTTAAATTTAAGATTTATGTTTTAATGATTTTGAGTTCACTTTGTCTGTTTGCATTTCGGATATTATATTAGCAGAAAAAAATCCCTGTACACCTGGCATGCCACTGGAAGAAAGCTTCATTTCTGTATTTAAATTAACAATCATTGTAGACTTATTAGGACATGGTGTACTTAAGACTCATTCTGGCCTTTAGTACATATTGCCAATAATATCAATTTTAAAACTATGAGCACAAACAAACATACACACACAGTCTTTTGGTTAAACTGTGTATAAAGCAATCAATATTGTTTGTGTGCATGTCCTTTACCGATATACAAAGCACAGGAACATTTTAAGTAGATATGGTTATCTCAATGCTGGTTACGTAAACATTTGGGTATAGGTTGTGGATCTAAAAATCGTATTTGTGTCTCTTTTGACGGAAACGGCATAAATTCTAGACCTCATCTGAAACACAGAGCTAAAAAAGGTATAATTTAATCTTCAATAACAAAATAACATTTCAGTTCTGTTAAAATATACATGGAAAAACTGTCGATATATTAGGAAACTAACTACTATTGTACAAAAAGTACAGCATTGTTTTTGTAATCAGAATAATCATAGCATGATATTCACAGAGTACAAACTTAAGAGCAAGGCTGATATGGAATAAAAAAAATATTTCTTTTATACAGTGAGACATCTTTCTGTTTAGAAAGATGCAGGATGACAAAATAAAGAAAAGCAAATGCACATCCTCAGGAGAAATAAGAAACTGATGCACTTATTTGTAAAAAATCAAAACCTTACAGTATTGCACATCTAGCTAGACTGAAACTATGGGAGCTAGTTGCTTTAGGTCAACCATGAGAATTTCTTTAACAGATACTGACACATAGTGGGTCACATGACAAAACACAATTTATACCAGTTAATTGTTTTGTATCCAATAGAAAGAACCTTTTTAAATAGTTTTCCACTTCACAGATCGCTACTGCCTAAAAACAATTATATTTCTAAAATGCGTGACACCCTAAAATCAATCCACCTAATACAGAAACCAGTTTTATTCAATAACATCCTTCTCAGCCTTTCCTCGAATCTCACTTCTGAAATAACTTGCACACACTTACATGACAAATAACCTTCTTCAGATCCTCACTGTGGTAAATTATAGCAGCCTTTAGAAAATTATTAAGAGTTAAATGACTCATGGATGTGAAGTATACATAATCTCTCACAAAAAACATTGGTTTTCACATTTCCACTCTTTCCAAACCCACTATACTGTGCCAACAAGCCTCTCATGACAATGCACCACATTCCTATAAACTTTAAAAATCATTAATTATTTAAAATAAATATAAATGAAGGCAACATTCTCTTGTTGCAACAAAATATTTCATCCCTATTCAAGGAACCTTATAATTCAGTCCATTCCATTAACTTTTATGTATTTTTCTTTTTTTGTAAAAATAAAATACCTTAAATGACCTGAAATTCAAAAAAGAAAAGAAAAGGGTTTTCTGTCTTTGTAAAAAAAAAATGAAGAAAAATAATGTAGAGAAAATAGACAAAAGGAGGGCGGGCAGAATAAACTTAAAGTGGAGGAGAACAGGAGCTGTTGTGACCTGGTGCTTCATCGCACATCAGCAGTAGTAGTATCATGAATAAAGCTGGATTCATGGGACAGGTCGATGCCCTCCATCTTTCTCCACGTGTTTAGCGTCTTCCCGACCCCAACATGGAGGCTTTAGGAGCATTAGCCCCTCGTTTTCACTTGTTAATGAGCAGCCCTCCCACCCAGCGGAGCTTGCAGGCAAACCACCGTCTGAGGGGACAAAAGTATTCGTAATGGAACTGCTCAAACTCGGGCGTCTGGCGGATATCACGTAAAAATGCAATATCAAGGTCGGACTCTGTGAGGATGATGAGGAGGAGGAGCAAGACAAACAGGAGTCCAATGGTCACAAGGAGGAGACGGAGTACACTTAAAACAAACTTATTCACCTGTTCCGTCTCGCTGAGCGCAGCCTCCCCGCCTGCGCTCTGCGCAGCGCCCGTCCCCCTACTGTCTGCGCCAAGCTCTGTGACGTCACACACGGTGGGCGTGCCCGCCTCTGACTCTTTCTCCTCCTCTATGCTGCAGGGAGCGCCGTTGATCTGACGCGAGACGGGCAGATCCAGACTGTGTTCCGCCACCGGTGTGGGCAGCACGCTGTGGGAGGGACTATAGGTGTCGTCCGAGATGACTGCCGTGCCGTCGCCGGGGTCTGTCACCTGACTGCGGGAACGGGGGATGAAGGATTCGCTGTGAGACACGGAGCGCACAGGAGTGGAGTGGGCACTATCCCGCAACGATTCCAAACCTGGATAGCAGGACGAGAAAAAGGGAAATAAGTAAAATAAAACATTTAAATCCATGCATTTGACAGATGCTTTTATACAATGTGACTTACAGTGTATTTTATCTATATATAATCTAATATGTATTTAGGCCTAATCTATGAAATGCTGTGACAAATAGTTAAGCCATGTTGGTCCCTTTGCGACACAAAGGTAGTGTGAATTAAAGACTTTTATGATACTTTTAGTTTTGCATTACAAATCATCACAAACTTAGACCACACACCAATAAATGTGTTGCATGAAATAAAGAAAATAATACACAATTGAAAAGAAATGACGGTGAGTAAAGAATTACAGTATTAATTACAGAATTACAGAACATTTTATATTTTGTGTGAACTGTTCCTTTAATGTGATTACTTTGTACCTGAACTGTTGAATATCCCTGAAGGAAAATATCAACCTGATAACTATCAAACTGCTCTATCCAAACCTACAAATTTTTAATTTTAAGATGTTAAAATTGTAGATATTAGATAATTAGATATTTTAAACATTTAAGTTTAGGTACTTTTTAAAATAACACAGTTTTTATTTTTTAGTGCATGTTACTGTTTTTGTCAAATAAAATTGTCAAATATCTTACTATATATTGACCTTTCCATCAATATATAGTTTGTCATAATTAGATTCAAATTCAACTATGAAATATTAAAGTAAATAGTGAAATAACCAAGTGTTCAGGTGATAGATTTAACTGCAGGAGGAAAGCCAAACACAGACACTGAATCACAAGTCATGTCCTCACAGAACAGCAGACCAGAGTGTTAATGTGAAAAGATGTTTCTCAGCTTGTTTGCTCTAATAAACACTGTACTTTGTGATAGCAAACCCCCACACATCTCCACACTAAAGCAATGGGAATCACATGTATTAACAGGCAAAGAGCTGACTTGCTGAAGTGTTGTAACAATTAGCATGCAATAAATTATAAGGACTAGCCTACGCTCCACAATATTTATGTGTTGTACACTTGCAGCTGTCATACTGTGTTATTATTTACTTTCATCCTAGACACAAGACTATATATTCCTTATATATTTATAAGGAATCTGAAGATATACAAACCAGAGAAATCTATAAAAGATAGTGTAATATTTAAATTACCAGCTGTACATTTAGCTTAGTTTCACTCAAATGTTGTTTTCCTGTTCTGAAACATAGTAAATAAAACATCATCATGTAGTAAAAGGCCACAGAGTGAATGCCTCAAATGAAATCCATGTACTTTAAAATCCATGTACTATGGGATCCTGTTTAAAGCTCAACAGAGAAACAGCTGAGCTTTGCTGAGCGTTAGATTTTTGAGCGTGTCGTTGCAGATATGTTACATCTCTATTCTGAAGTGAAAGGATTAGGATTTCATCTCTCCACAATGTGACATTTTACTGCTCAACCAAAGCATTTTCATTGACAACTTTAAAGCACTCCTCTGAAGAGAAAAGAAGACATGAAAGCACTTCTGCCTTGATGCACAAAACTACGTAAAGCAGAACTCAGATCTCATTTATCTGGGAATAAGTCCTTAGAAATGTAAGACCTGAAGTTTTACTTGCAATGATTGTGAGAAAAATATAAATATAAACTACTCGTATTTCTGCATTGACTACAGTATGCAAAAATATTTGAAGAAATTAAATTAAAGAAATTCTTTCAATTCACCATAGTGAAAACACTGTTTAAATAAACTAAATTAACAGTTGAGGCTGGTTGAAGTATGTAAACCTGTATGGTTTACATACACCATATCTGCCGTATGTCTTTCATCTGTGGACTGTGAAGTGATGGACACCCAAATACTTCAAATTCCTTCTGTAGCCTTCAAGCTACTGGAGTCCTCTAATATTTTTTTTTATCAGTGTGTATGATCAGCATTTTCTTAAGAAGATCAGATTCTGTGAGAACTCAACTGCACACACTGTGTGCATTTTTAATGTACAAACAGATCAACCTATCATAAGTCTGCAGGTTCACATCCCAACCAAGTATATATACAACTATATATGTGTTAGTGATTAATAATGCACAGATAATGTACTTTACTGCACTGAAGATAATAGGTTTATATATATAAAAAAAACTTACTAAACTATATACAGTTTGAGCTTCACTGACTTTTTTACTGGAGCAAGACAGAAAGGAAATACCTTCTTGAAACAGACTCACAGTTAAACCTAATAAACAGAAAAACAATACAATAAACAAAAGACAATCTTTCACTGGCCTCCATCTCAGACAAAAAAGTAACTTCCAAGGAAATTTCCAAGTCAAGCAATTTAGTGATTTAAAAGCCCATGTAATGTAAGCTCATGCATCTGTTCATTATTTTATCTACACCAATGATCTGTGAAATAAAACTATGACATCAAATGCTACTTCACCATCAAATATGTAATTCATGTAAACCATCACACACAAACACAAGCATTAGACTTTACCTAAAGGTGTGCTGGCCCTTGCATACGGCATTGAGGACATTGGCAATGGTGATGCCCGCAGCTGATCCTGATGCCCCGTGAGTGACGGGTAGAGGGGCAGCACGCCAAGGGCCTTACCCAGCATACGAGGCCCCAGACTCAACACCCGAACCTTTACATCCCGATAACAATGGTTGATCATGCGCAGGTGAACGTTCACCCGTGTGGTGATACGGATTAGGCACTTAACCATGGTTGGATCCGACAAACAACCGTCTGGCGTAAAACGTAAAAACAATTACAATCCCTGTTACCGGTGCCCTATTTCCACCATGGGCTGCTGGGTAAATGCCTGGGTGTGCTAGCAAAAGTAACTGCAGGCAGACGGCAGAATAGGTATCCAAAGCAGCGACTAACCGTGCCTCAGCCAGGCTTGCGTGGTCTCGCACCTCCCCCTCCCTCAGCCAGTGACTTAAATGGAGAGAAAGGCCTTGACTATTTTCAGAGGAGGGTATTAATACTCCTTCAAGAAACACCGTCAGCACATGTGAGATAGTCGAGTTTAATGTGGGTGGTTGAGAGTGCTGGGGAAGACAGAAGTGTTCATCGGAAGATTATCTAGCTTGAGATCACTGTTACAGCGTGACTTTCTTTCCATGGAAGAAAAACTGAATCTGTGGAGAAGCTTTTACATGCAAGTCAGAGTGAATAATGTTTGTTTTTCACACAACGCTCATCAGCTGTCATATGGCCTCAGTAGACTTGTAATATAGCACACAAGTCACAGGCTTTTATGATACCTTCATGCTGCTTTGGTGTCATTATTTGATGCTTGATAGTCTAATTCATTGCAACTGCATTAAAACACCTCAACCAGACTTCAGTATTTCCCCTTTGAAGTTTCCCCAGAGAAAAGATGTGTAAACAAAAATGAGTAATGATCTAATCTCAAATTTTTTAATAAAAATATTACTGTTAATGTTATTTTTAAAAATATCAAATGTATATAAGCAAAGTTTCAACTTATACTTAAATAAGTTTATTTTTATATTTGTTCATTTTTCCTTCCCCATTGGCAGATTTTTTGCTTGTTTTTAGCATAAACTCACTAATTTTGATAATTTTCTCAGAAAAATTTAATATCTTAAAACAAGCAAAAATATATCTGCCAAGGGGGTAAGAAAAATAAACTTGAATTTTCTGTATGCAAATAAGCACACTTAATTTTTATTAGTGTTTGTTTTAGAAAACAAGACTTATTGTCATACATCATTTTGTTTCTCAAGCAAATGTATCATGATTTAAAAATTTGTAGACATTTGTATTGCAAAATAAGTAAAATATGATGTCATTTTTAAGTGAACTATTCCTTTAACAACAAGCATTGCTCTTTATGATGTTTGTATAACAGCCGAGCTCAGCGGATGAAAATAAAGTGAGGATTATCCTTTAAGATTACCCTGGATGGGTGGGAACAGGGTGGCACATCTGGTGTCACAGGGCAGTATATATTACTGACTGTACACAGCTGGCACAGAAATAGAGAAGCCTGACTGACAGGGACATCTGCACTCTCATTCCCTTAACTGAAGACCTCATATTACCATATTGCCTGAGCTCAGTGTGTACAAAACAATTAATACGTCAGCAAAGTAACAGCTTAGTTTTAAATAACTTTATAAGACTAAATTATAGGTTGGCTCTCTGAGAATATTTTTAATGATATTACATACTGTTCATTGCTTTGACATTTAAAATCATTTCTATGGTTTTGGGTAATATTTAATTGGTTTCGGTGTACAGAGCTGAACTCTGGTTAATGGATGAACTGCCCTCTCACCTTCCATAATGGATATGTGCACGGCTCTCCGGCGGGTGCGTGGTACACTGCTCAGCCGCGGCCCGTGGGTGATGGATGGACAGCTTCTGCTGGGCACCAGACCAGCCCTGTGACCACATACACATACAGTACTGTAGCAACACCCTGATTGATCATGTTACTGTACATTCTGTAGCTACAGGATCCAGGCAGACATTTAAAAAAGAGACACTTGATTAGTTAATGGCATCCAGTCATGCGTAGAGTACCTGTGTATTTCTGGAGGTTCCCGTTTTATTTTTGCACTCTGCTCCATTACCTCTTTGGCTACTCTTCCACTAAAACAAAACAAAAATAAATTGAGAAAAAAAAATAGACAATAATAAACATAAATAATACATTATAAATAATAATAATAATAATCAATTAAAGACCATTTTCCAAATGTTGCAATAATAATAATAGCATGATGTTTGTGCCCATAATGCCCACTTTACATGTTCAAGGTCCTTGATAAAAAACAGCTTTTTTATTAAAACAACCAAAGAAAAATACTATAACTACACTGTAAAAAAAGAATTTCTTAGTATTTTTTTTTTACATTTTGTCCTGTTTTTTTAATACAAATGTCTTAACATTCTTAACATATATTTACCTGATAAGCAAGCTGATGTGAGATTTTCTGAGAAAACTATTAAAATTAATTGAGTTTTATACTTTAAACAAATTACACTCAAGTGAATTATTATACTCAAGTGTTTATGTTCTTTTCCCACTGACAGATGTTTTACTTGTTTTAAGCAACTAACTAATTTTGACAATTTTCTCAGAAAAACTAAAATGTATTTTTTTCAGTGTAATTAGTTAAAGATGACAAGTCATGTTCCAATTCTCTGGTATTATTGTTGTAACTGTGGTCCTTGTAACAATGACTGATGGTGACCACTGCTACTGGAGTCCATGAAGCTCAAGAATTAGATTAACCTTATCGAGTTCTCTCTCTTAACTTAATCGCTGTCTCTCGTTCTGTGACTGAAACACTTCCCTCTAAACAAAAGCCATCCCCCCGTGGACTCCACAGCGTCCTGTCTGTCTCACGCACAGAAGTAAGAAAATAACTGTTATCAATTTCCTAATTGGGGGTTACTGTTTAATTGCCCTGATGGCTCCATTCATCTGTTACAATTGCCATTATTAAATAAGCACTTGTGTGTAAAAGGTGGCCTGTGAGAACAGCATCTGCTTGGTGCATTGGATCCAAAGCAGTCACCTTTACGTAAGTGACCGTGATGAAAGTAGGTTGTTTTAGGAGCAGGGGGTTTGTTCCTCTGTGAGAGGACCCTGAGGCTGTAAAAGTCCATCTGCAATGAACCGTACTACGGCTGTCTGTTCACACTTACCTGTATCGGAAACGACTGCCCTTGAAAAACAGGTTACTGCTGGATACCGTACGGACCTGGCTTGACTTCTCCAGCCTGAACAGAGAAAGAAAAGAGTCATACCTGGTGTTGAACCAATACGAGCCAATATGTTTTCCTGTGATATTAGATGACTTTGTCATACAGCCCACTCTTAATGACATTATACTACAGTAAATTTGGTTTCTAAAGCTGGTATTCTTTACACTCTTTCTATTAAACCACATGAAGAGCTCCAGCGTTTCAGTTTAGAAAGCCTTTGGAGATCATTTTATTCAAGCTTTTCATCACCAGGTTTGGAATGTCCTTCTCAAACACAGCTATGTTTTGTGAAACATAAAACCCACTTTTAAATTATCATCTCCCTTCACCTGCCACAAATTCCACTTTCTGGAGGACCGTATCTACAGCTACACATTTCTCATGCCCCAGGGGAAGGGAAAGACTCGCGATACGATGCAGATTCAGTGGTGATAAAGCTGTGGAGGTGCTGCCAAATCACTGATTACACCATCCTCTTCACATCAATTCAGCTTTCCCACGCTGTGCAGAGGTTTCCAAAGACGTCACCTTTATCAGCCAAAATCATTCATCACAAAACAAAAGACAGAAATCACACTGGCTGTGCAGTGCTGTGAAACTGGGCTCTTTATTTAGAAAACAATCCTGTTCATCCATAACACTGCAGTTTGTGTTAGGCTGAAGGTGTCTTTAAACAATCCCCATCAAGCGGGCAAGGACACGTACAATCGGCCGTGACCGAAACGGGCATGGGCACCCCTCCGGAGCGTTCAACCTCACTTCTGTCATTGCTCACGCAGTAAAGGTCATCTGTGACACACAGCTCCTCCATTAAATGACCCTCGGTGAGGTTAAAACACGGTGACAGTATCTAGACTGAGGAAACCAAACCAAAACCCCCACCGATCTGCACATGCCTCATCTAGATGGGGCAAATGTGTCTTGTGTTATTAGTTACAAAGCCGTGAAAACAAGTCTTAAATATCACACTCTGGGGAAAAGAAATGACATAGTGTTCGCAATTTAAAAGAGCCAAAACGAGGACAAATTGTGCAGTTGACCTTTCAGAAGCATTGTATGCATCTAAAGTCTGGATTAAATTGATATAAATACATTTTGAAACTCACTTGTAAAAGGCTTGATTTTCAACGCCACATTTCCAAAGATGTTTGCAGGCCTCTGGGGTTGGTGCGAAGTATGTCAAAATGATCTTTCTGTCCTGTGCATAGAAATGTATTATTAAAGTCATTAGAAGTGCACTGATAGAGAGTCACATTGTGGGTCTGTTATCATAAGTAAATGTGGTATATTGTAACTTGGTCGCACCAATGCTTGCATAATTCATCAGCTCACCTCTTTCTGATTTGCATATATATGGAAAGTCTTTGCCTCAAACTTCAGTTTGGTCACCTCGTTCCTGTTTAAGGATTCACACAGCAACACAGATTTAGGCTCATGAAATATTTTGGAAAACCGCTAGTAAATCACATTTTTTAAACGTAATTTATACATTTCCCTTAAAATATAAATTACTTAAATACCTAAGATATTAATTTTGGCTATATTAACTTTAGGAGAAAGTGACACATCTTACCCCACTCTCCCAATGTGTTGCAAACAAACCCAGCGACTCTGAGACACTATTTTACTACATTTTATGCTTTTTTAAAGACAGTCCCTACAGACTTGTTATGGCCAGATGACTTTTAACATGGCCTCTGGATGGATAATTGGACACCTGTCAGCCCTAACAGCAGCAGATGGTCAGGCCCTTTTGGTCGGGTACATATAATACAATATAATAAAACCAGCTGTGACTGTATACTCAGAGCCGTCTCAAGACAAGAATTACTCATTATTTTTAGCTTCTCCATATATGTGTGCATACACGTCTTTGTTTACTCGCGCCCTAAGAGGTTCAGTTTGGGAAAGAGGTGAGTATTAGTCACTCACCATTTCAGAAAATGGACTCGCTTGTTCCCCTGAAGCACAACAAAACCGAAGGGAGTAAAGGCGAGGAAAGCTGGGTTCCCAGAGACATCCTGGGAAAAAACAACAACAGAAGCACCACGTTATCTCTGTAATTCAGCATACAGCATACATTGTCTATACAGCTTTAATTTAAAATGGATCGAGCCGTCTAACCTTGCATGGATGAGGATCCACACCGTACGTTTCAAGCATTTGTGCTTTCTGCAGGAACTTCAGTTCAGATGTCTCTGGAGTTTGACCTCTGCAAAACAACATGACATTTCACGATAAAGAACTTTAAAAAAGAACAAAAAACTTGCTCAAATTTATATTTACTATAAAAGATATTTATAAGTAATTATGACCAACAGATCCTTAATTAATGTTGTAGTGAATCGATTAAACCTGCATTCGTAGTAGTTTTGGAAACCCTTTGAACACAGTAATATGCCTAAAAAAACTGAATTGAAATTGAATTTTTTTGTCAGAATCTATTTTTGTCAGTTTATACTTGGACCGTATTGATTAGCGGTCATTTACACAACAAACTAACCAGACCAGTTCAAGTATCATCACACCAGGAAACCTCTTCCATATGCATATTTTATTCAATGTTGACCATTCAACATTCAGGATCTTGATGTAACAAGACGAATAAAAATCAGAGAAAAGCGGCCCTTAACACGGAGATAAAGCGATGATTCTCAGATTCCAGGACTGACTTTTTAATACGTTTCTGAAACATTTTCAAAGATCTTAGCTGGCATTCTTTCGCTACATACCAAAGATACTTTTAATTATAAACTGATCTTGTCATAGATCAGACACACCACCAGAGGGCAGCAGCTGTCATACTCTAATCTGGTGGATTATTGAGAATCCTGATGTGACCATATCTTCCATCGCAGTCAAACACAGCAGTCAACACAGGATTTAGTCAGTGTTCAATACAACCTTATATTGATTTGCAGCCCATATGTGGTAAAACACACAATACAACCCTACTAGGTCCAACTAATTACCAGACTATTTACTAAATCCATCACTACCCTTTGGCATTATGTCTGTAAGGGCTTTCAGAGAGCTAATTGGACTCGTGCGTGGATGGAGGGCGAGGGCTAGCACACTGCTGACCTTGTGCCTTTGTGCCATAGTAAACTGGCAGAGCAAAGACCTACAGTGCGGAGAGCAAAGATTTACAGTAATGACCTCACTGATGACAGTCTGCATGAGTGTGAGAAAGTGAATGTGTGTGTGTGTGTAAAAAACGATTTCACCACTTCAAAGATATGAACAGTGCAGAAGGTCGATCAAGTCTTTACTGTACATGACAGTCAACTGACATGCACAGTCTATCAATAAACAGATCATAAAGCATGCAATAAAAACTTTGTCATTAAGAAGTAGTGACATGCCAAAATGTTTACATTAAAACTGATACAGTAAGAAAATCTGTTAGCAGTGACTAACCCTGCCATCTCTTGTCAACAGAAATGTTTGAGAAGGAGAGATTGAAAGAGAAATAAGAGAAGTAATTCTTTCTACACACATGAAGAAATGCAAGAAAGTCTACATACATTAACTCAGTCTTGTGAATCTCGGCAATTCTTCTCTCCAGTTTCTCTGAGTGCTTTGGGAAGAACTGGAACTTTGAGCTGTAACCTTCTGGATGCTTTCCCGGGTCATAGTCTCCAATTTCAGCTACAAAGCATTCACAAAAATCAATTTTCATTATTCAACCATACATAATCTACATTCTCAACAGCACAGCAGACTCAAATATCAATGTTTCATTTTGAAAAAGGGTTTTGGCCGTGCTTTTATGTGTCTTAAGGAATATGCTGACTGTAAACAAAATTGGAGTTGATTACATACTGTATATCTTTACAAGCAAGATATGAAGTCACTGTAAGTATGAGTTAAACTATTGACAGCATTTTTTCTTATGTTATTTGTTTGTTTTTGCCCGTGGTTTACTATTGCTGTGTGCACTGAAGTGATGGAACAGTGCATCTTTAATTCAACAACATCCCCTAAAACATGCCTCTGATCAACCTGTCAAACAACATCAGTGCATCAAGCCTTTCCCTTCTCGTGTGACTGAACTTCTTACATCTCTGCAAAATACTAGCAAATTCCCTACACATCCCTGGACACTGCTTTATGACAAAGTGTGTCCATAGTCAAGCTTTTAAAAAAAAGTTCATAGTTAAAAGTTAAATTAAGTCATTAAGCAAAAACTTTTTACATCAAATTTGCATTAATTGATATAAAAATGTTAAATTGTGATATATATGATGTACAGTATATACTGCTAAGCAATCTAATCTCTTATAAAGTTTGTCATAGAACTTATATTAACTTTTATACCAGTCAGGTGTATGTTTGGAGCAGTGTGTGAAGATCCAGAATCCATCCGGCCTTCTGTTTTACCTTGTAAGATGTACGCCGCCAATAAGGCCGCATCGGATGTTTTACAGAGGAGACGACCGTGGTACAGATCTCTTTTGATCTGTAGGAAGACAAGATACCTGCAACCAGGGTACGAAAGGAGAAAATAAAGCTTCATTTACTTCTTCATCATACAATTTTTTTACGTTTAATAGTGATTATGAATAAGGTTTAACAAAATATATATATGATTTACTGAAACACTGAGATCATCACTGATTTTTCAAGTCATTGCAATGTATTCAAAACATTTACAACGATCTCCATTATTACCCATCTCATATTTTCCTATTCATTAATCTGGTCCCTGTGCAATGTGTCACATCTGGCGGTTGGTTCCTCTCACCTTCAGCGCAACAGATGTCTCAGGAGTAAAGTGCGACATGCTTGTCTTTAACTTCTCAAAGTAGGCCAGCCCAGCTACAGCTAATAGCTTTTCACTTAAGAGGCCATAAGAGCTAAAAAGCAATTATGTTCCATGAATTCTCTGGGTGACAGTACAAAAATGGCAAGTTTTGTTGCCACCGGTACATTCTTGGCCTACATATCGGTTTCCTTCTATATCTCTAACCTGCCTTTAATAGGACCACATTACACATGTCAGTGTCACCTCTGCTTTTGCTTTGTGAAATATGCACAGAAACCTGAATAAACATTAATAATATACACAATATAAATAACAAATATATATATTTTTTAACGTAAAAAAACAATCTGAAAACTAAAACTTAAAAATGCTTACTTAAAAACCTTGTGCAATGTGAGTGTCTTCATTCATTCTTCCACATCTGCTAAATGACGTTCTCTTCTTTCTAATAATACCTCCTGCCTTACCACCTACCTGTAAATCGCTCATTAGTGTTCCTTTCTGCCCATTCTCTTTCTACTACCTGCCCGTTCTTTCTACTCATTTCCAGTCCTCATACTCCTATCACTTTCCTCTCGCCTCCCAAGTCCTTTTTTTCTTTACCATATATTATTTCATCTTCTCCTCTCCTCTTCTTATTAGCTTTTATAAGCATATCTTTTTCTTTCCTCCTCTCATTATAATTTTATATTATCCCCCTCTCCTCATAATCTTTTCTCCTCCTCTCACTTTTATTTATTATTTGGTGTCCCCCCAAAGCGTTTCATTTCTCAGGACATTAAACTGCACTCTGTTGCCCCACATCAATCACATTAACTGTGGCTTGCAAACCGCCACTCACGCATGCACATGATGTCATTAACGTGGCTCTTCATCACGATATCAGAATCTGAGCGTATCAGAAGAGCATTTAAGATCTGTTTTCAGATCTGAGCGTGAGAGTTTCTGGGTGACCTCATTGCAGTCTGCATGAGAGCGGATGAAAGAGGCAGAAAAAGTACCATATTGCCAGCCAAGACTTTCTAGCTAGAGGCTAATCATGTATCATTTAGAGGAATCTGTAAGCAGTCACTGACCATATATATCTTCCCTTAACACACAAGCACAGAGAAACAGCTTTTTAAAGAGAACAGAAGAAAGTGGATAAGGCGCTTGTATATATTTAAAGTGTTTTAAGATCTTTCCATTTCGGTGCGCAAAGTAAGTTACTTAGCAGGACTCGCGTGTAACATTTAAGCACTGGAAAATCAGACAACAGACAGCAAACTGCTTTTAGTACTGCATACTTGTGTTAGAGAACTCAGTGTAATTATAAAGGCTGATGTTTTACCGCCTTCGAGGATACGAGGATCTGTTCTCGCTTAATGCTTTTCAATGGTAAAGTGGTGTAAGCAGTGCATTTCTCAAAGCAAGTGCAACGTCTGCAATTCTTCAAGTGTTGTCAAAGATCTGTTACCACTTTTGTTTATGACACTTTATCAAGCAGAGATTTATTTAGTCCAGTTTACAATTATGTGTTTTGTAGAATGGAAAAAGACAAATTTTGAATAATCGTCATCAAACAAGGACAGTGACCACAGATGTCAAACGTTCATACAGATTCCTTCATATTGTCACATGGCATTTTTATATCCTATTTAAACATTGACTGTACCTTGTTATCTCCTCCCTAAGAGCAGCAGGGTCTGTTGGATAAAACTTCACCCGTAGACACATTGTGAACGGAGGTTGTGCTGTGAAAAGACAATGCAAAACATGAGATTTACCTCGACTCATCTCAGACATCAATCATCATCAATCATATGCCAGTCACAATTTTCACTAGTCTGCAAAAGGTTTAGTGACCCACTACGAGCAAGAACATCACCTTTATCTATATCAACTGATTATTTTAGATATTTTTTTAGTTCTGTAGATTTAGATTTGCGTGCTTTATTACAGTTCTCATTGATAATGTCTGTGATTGCTCAATTATGGCAACAAGCATGCTGTAAATAATATTGGACTAATACTTACATTTCATCTGCTTAGCAATTGATTTGGTGAACTCCAGCCAGTGCTAAAAAAGAGGAGAGAGTTTTAAAGCTTAGACTATACACAAGCACATTTACATGTACACACACATATTACATCTATCTTTCATCTAACACGTAATTAAACAGAAGCAGGTGGTTGGTGTGGGATGATACAGAGACTCTTCAATATCAGTGTGAGAAGGGGGCAGGGTGGATATATTAATCATTTCATCTCCCTTCTCATGAGCTAAACATCACCATCTTCAACGACACAGTGAGATTCTATCGCCGCTATTGTGTGCGGTCACAGATAAGCCAAATCAGCCAAGCTAAACCATTGGATTTCTGAAAGAAGCATATTCAGGACCAGGAGGCTAATGAAACAGCATTGTGGTCTTTCACTGGATTTAGTTTCAGATTGTATTGAGCTGAAAGCTTTTTGCCGATATTTTCCCATTCATACTATTGTATTCTAGGGAGCCAGCTAATATAGGGCATATTTTGCCAACTAGGAATAATCTGAGGGGAATTGAGGGCACTTAGTTGATGCTAGATTGTTGATGCTGGATGAAGGCATCTTTAGATGCCCTCATTATTATTTATGTCACTCAACGCGAGAGGTTCCCAAAGGAGGTCAGTGCAAAAGACAGACATGATAAGAATGTGTGATAATTAAACTGGCACAGATCAGCACAGATCTTAAATTTTAGAGAGAATGTGTATTTTATTTCAGTAAATATATATATACAGTATAAAGAATATATACATTTATTATTGTTTAAATTACTTAAAAATAAAAAATATTACTAAAATATATAATAAAATATCAAATTAAATAATTAATGTGTGAATAAAAAATTTTTCAATTTGAATGACTCTAAAAAAAATTGATGTTTATAAATATTTCTTTAAATAAAACCACTATATTATCATATTTGTGCTAGCAAAACATACAAAACACAACAAAAGATCCTATTAATCAAAATCTGGTATAATTACATTATTCTTAATTCTGCCTACTAATGATATTGCATATCGATGATATGTCTAGCTATATTGATAATTTCCTCTATAATTTTTTTCACAGCACATGACCGTTTTAACAACAACAAGCTAAATTACAGAGAAACTAAACACTAGCGGTACCGATCCTCAAGACACTGTTTCCCTGGTCCCTCTGTACATAACACAGTCAAGGGCAAATATCTCTGCCCTTACACTGATCTACTCATATGATTTATGATTTTCAGAGCTGTCCTTCCTATGGGTTTATGGCATCACTCCTAACCCGTGTCTCTCTCTTTGACAATCTGTGATTACTTCTGAATGACCCCGTCGTTCAATCTGACCACTACAAATGAATAAAAATACAGCCTACCTATAGCACATGTGGATTCTTTATGTATTAAACATCACAATGCACTTTAAGAAATGAAAGCCAAAGTGAGTGTCCTAACAGATGGGATAGCTTTCTCATAATAAAACACAGTTGTGGGCATGAATGTAAAGATGATGAATTGGTGCTCCAGTGACCTTGGATGGTTTTGACGTCAGACACATGCTGGTACACTCACCCGTTGTTTATCTGGATCCACATATCTAATGCCAAAATAGTCCTTCTCCAGCAGGTTTAGATGGTGGCAAATAAGGTCGAACAAATACTGGCCTTTGGCATCCCTCTGAAAGACAATCAGAAAAATACATATTTGTCTCTCATATTGGGAGACCAAGAATTATATAGAAGTATCACCTAGAGAATATATTTTATGGTTGACTTAACAAACATTTACAGGTGTGTGTAAGCTGCAGTTTATCACAGTTCTTTGTTAGAGGAAAAATGACTCGGAGGAAGAAATGAGATTCTATAAACCTGCACAAGTCCGTTTTTTTCTCTCAGCCCACCTCTATTATCACATTCATTTGCATTTATAATCCACTTTTACTCCAAAAAAAGTATAACCACAATTGTTCTCTTAATGTTTTTTTTTCTAGCATTTTAAGACTTTCAACTGTCTCCTGCCTTAATAAAAAACTGAAGTATTTTACACATATTATATACTGAAGTTTGACTAAACAGGCACTTTGTTCAATAAATCAAACAGAAAAGTTAATCTTTTTCTTTTGTACATTTCAATCAAATTTATTGTACCTCTTAATCATAAAACCATTCCTGAAAGTCTTTAATGGCTTTCACTTAATGAGGTCAGGCAGAAGACAGGCAACACATGCAGCAAATTGAGCGTTTCTGGCCATTAAATGGAGTATGAAGAGGAAAGTCATAAAGGTCAAAATCAAACACTTTCATCAGTCCAACCTGCTATAATAAAACATGAACGTACTTATAAAGGAGGTGTTTCTGAGATATTATCTGTTTGAACGTATACTAAATGTGATTCTTTGTAGCAAAGAAAAGGAAAAACGATGAACGGGAAGACTCGTGCTGTTTGTTTAATGTGTAAAGACCATATGGCTGTGTGTACTGTGAAAAGAGTCTTTATCTCTCTCTCTACAGGTATGAGACAGATACTATATTCAGCACTCCATCAAAAAACCAAAAACACTCTTCAGTCTTCATCTCAAGTTCTCTGCATAACAATTAGGAAATCTTTTATTTTCAAAACTTTTTTCTTTCTAATTTGGGTTGGCGAGCAGATGGAGGGCAGTGGACCGCGAGTGTATGCGTCTGACTCATGCCAAATAGAACATTCTGTGGGCGTTTAGAGTCGGCTGGATAGATGTACTGTATGACACAGCCTTCACGCAGGAGAGCTGGAAACCAGTAATACCGCCAAAGGGGCTGGAACTGGAGAAATAGGTGGCTTCTATATGCGAGCAGGTCAGGTCACCCTCAGGTAAAGCTTTTATTTATAGACTGGGAGTCTACGAATTGATTAGTGTTAAGTATTGGAATAGACCACAGAACAGAGAATGTCGGTGCTGAAGCTTGTAAGACCTACAGCTATGTCCAGGCATTAGATCAGTTTCCCAAACGGAGCAATAATTAAATCATTTCAGATTAGAACGTTTGCATACACCAGCCAATCACAATCTACATTATATAATTCCCTACTATATGTCAGCCTATGGTTAGTCCATCTCAGCTATAAAGTACGGTTGCTAGGATGTTCAGAAATTTTCTGGCATTACAAAAGCCTGGTCAAGGCATGACAGAAAAGTCTGGGGTTGAGTCTTGTGGGCCGTAATGTTCACATAGCTCAGGGGGAGTTACTTGTCAGTAGTGAGATGAAGGCCCGGGGGATTATGGGAGAGCACGAACCCCTGTCACATCCAAACAGGTTCCAAACTGAAGCTCTGTAATCCATGATGGCATGCTTGCTTACTGGAGGAAGGCTAAAACAGGCAAACGCACAAACTCGCACACCACTCTCTTCACTCAGACCTGCTTTGAACTGAATGAGCAAAGTCTTGACGACTATATGCATTAGTCATCCATGCTTATGAGAGATTTATTTTCTCGCTTTCACTTACAGCGCTCCTGGAATAAGCCACCAAAGCCAAATAAAGACCATTTCAAATAATGCCACTTCCTCAGCACTCATATAACACAACACACTCAGACATTTCTATCTAAGATCATCTTTATACACAGTGGAGAGAGCGGTACACATCCATTTATCATTTCACTGAGATGGCTGGACAAGACTTATTGTTTTTGAGGGTGAACAGCCACTTAACCACTTAAGATAAAAGTGAAATCGTTTATATTGAACAATGAGAAGATTATTGCACAATGGGAGTTATTATGTTGGAGGTATCTGCCTTGCAACTATCATTTAAATAATAAAACAATGTGTACAGTAAACCTTTTATGATACTGAAAATATATACTTCTGTAAAAGTCATAAGAAACAAGAGCTCAGCAGCAACTGCCCACTCTGGTCCCATATAAATGTATACAAACATTTAGCAATAAGATTAAATATACTGTCATTATACCTAAATATGTTAAAGACAAATCAACCGCCTTAAAAAATAATTACCTTTATGCATTTGGCAGATGCTTTAATCCAAAGTGACATTTTTGAGTATATGTAATCCCTGGGATCGAACCCATGACCTTGCCGTTCTTAGCATCATGCTCTAACCACTACATCTTTTCTTCATACTGTATATTGCTTTAAGGTTTGTACAGTATTGCTGTGATTCATCTCTGACTGAGTTGGTTTATGGCCACAGAGTGTAAAAATATAAAAATATGGAAAGAAATAAAGAAAGAACAGTTCTGTTGCCTACGTATTTGTCTGATAAAAGGGGAAGAGAGCATGAAAAGTCATTATTTGTTGATAGATAGAGTTAAGCAGTCAGCACATTTATCAAGCAGTTAGTTTAGTGTATTGATCTTAAGGTCTCCAGGGCACTATCTGAGCATGCCAAAGAACCAATTCAAGCTAATACTGGTCCAATTATTCAGGTCCAAAAAGGCATCAGTGACTAAATAATAATCATACAGCAAATGCAGTGAAAATATTGCAGTAGTATTACATGTTTTAATAATATTTATAATATATAAACAAAACAAAAAACAGTAATATAATATACATAATTCAGACATTGTTTTAATTCAAAAAGCAACAGTAGATGTTCTCAATCGGACAGTCTAGTGTCAATAACACAAAACTGTAGAAAAAAAACGACAGAAAGTAATAACTACTAAATGCACCTTCTTCATTAGAGCTGAGAAAAGCACAGGGTGGTTTCTGAGTGGATAAAGCCACAGCTCCGGTGAGATCTCAAGCTTCTGTTCTATGACACTTCAGTTCCTCAAGTGCATTGATTCTGCCACTTTGATTGACAGCCAAACAGTCCTCTGTCTTTACCCGAGGGTCCACACAGCTCTAAATACAACATTCAGGGCTAAATTAGACCAAAAGACTCCATGCTACTCTACATGAAGCTACACAACAAACACTGGAAATCTAGGGCAGTCTAAGCAATCACTGCAATGTCCAAGTCACTCATTTCAATTTGTCACATTGTTTTAAAACTTCTCTTTTAAATTCTGAATCATAGTTGAATGTTGCTGAACTGAATTGACAGAGGACTATAATTTTACAAAGTGCTACAGCTGTCTAAAGCAGACGACAGGATTCCCACTACAGTATGTCATGGTGCGAAAGCATAACACAGCAGCTAAGACTACACGTAACCAAACTAGGCCATCAAAACACACCGGGTGAGGGAGGAAAAAGGATAAATCTGCCCCAGAAGCTTAAATAAAAAGATACTCTGATATACAGCCATACCAATAGAGAGGGAGGAGCCGTGCTAGAATTAAAACATCAAAGAGATTACATAAACACACACTCGACACATGTTTGGTGTCTCTCAATGACTTATACTGTAATACTGGATGATATTACTGATATTAGAAGGTCACTGTATACTGTAAAGCTTTACACATACAGCATCAGATGTTGTTTTAAAACAATGAATATCTCCCAAATCTGTTACAGTATATTACAAACTTCATTCTTATTAAGAATTTATCAAGACATATGTTGTAATCTTGTCAGCAGAGATTTCTTCAAAGAACAGACAGCAGGATATTTGTCTTTATCTGAGACAGATTTGAGCAAACAAGGCAAGCTAAATGGCATTAAGGTCTACGAAAGAGTGTTTTCCATGACTCTGTAAATCATTTATGGACTGGATTGTGGATCCCGGACCTCCATTAAAGCTCTGACGCGCAGTATGGTATTACTCCTCTTACGCCTGTCTGCACATGGAGCTGGTCTCAGAGGCCAAATAAAACTCAGCATTTTTATGGCTGAATTCACTAGTGGTAAGTGATCCCCTACGACTGGGAAACACAATGGCAGGAGGCACACACCTCTCATGAATCATCATGAATACGACTGAGGTGTCACGTGTGTGCTGAGTGTCAATGTCAAGTTCGAGGTTGCTGCAAAAGTGATGCTTTGGTTTTACCTTCACCTAGATGTGAAAAATATTTCCCACATCAAGGTTTAAGGATAACTATAGTATAAGCACATTATTTATTTGTGAGAGATTGCTGTGCTACTATGCTATGTTTAAGAGCCCTAACCAATGGGGTGTGTTTGGTGTGTCACTATATGATTTTTATGACCAAAGTCATGAAAAGAGTTATTATTTTTCAGTTCTGCTGATGTCAGCAGCACATATTCCTGCACACTGCAGCTTTAAAGCCACATAATAAAACCCCAAAGCCACGTCAGCAACAGCAGTCAGACACTATCGCCCATAACATTCAAAGTGATAACATATGACAAGTCCAAATGACACCCAGCATCAACGTGCTAAGGGCAAAAGGCTATTTTTATCCGTTTCCTTCTCTGACCTGCTCATTAACATAAAGTAAAGCACAGAGAGTGAGATGCAATGCTGAGAAGTGACCTCACACCACACACAGAAATGAGATCATTTCTGTCATGCCCACTCACTTAAGAAATGCTCACAAAATGACCTTTGTTAGATATTCACAAGGACAATTAAATGATGCATGCATGGCCATTTATATGTTCATGGTTGACTTATTTTCAATAACTCACTCTCAATAGCTCTCCATTCAGTTTCTCTCATACAGTATTAAGCCTTGTATGATCGTAATGATCTTGGGGTTAAATGCTTTGCTCAAGGGCATAATGTAGATGAATCATGGGTTGACCCGTGTAATCGTTCGATTACCAGACTAAATCCTTATCCACTCTACTAAATATGTTTTTATTTCAGGGTATAGTTTGCCAGAAAATTTTAATTCTGTCATAATTTGACTTTTGGATACTGATAAAGTAATTATAAAGCATAGCCTTTCGTACCACACAATACAAATATTAAAGCCTAAACATATGTATTAATGCAATATTCATGAAGTAAAATCACTAAAAGCCTTTCTTCCGCTGGACAAAATAGTCCCTGACCGATATATGTTTACATTGCTGAGGGTGCTGGGCAGTGATACACAAAATCATTGTGCATCATGAATAAAACTGGAACTAACTGTTTTTAATCACCCTCATGTCGTTGCAAACCTGCACGACTTTTGTCCACAGAAAAGTGCCAGTGAAAGAGAAGTTTCAGTGGGTGTTGAAAAGCTTTGGAAAGGTTATAACGTGTGGGAAGAGAGCTTCTTATAGGGAAAGCATGTCCTTACGAGACATCAACTGTTGAATATTGCAGAGATATGAAGAATAGTATTCCTACATGACAATAAACTGTATTGCTTATCACATATAAGTGTTGTACGTACTGCCGTGTGGATATAAATGATTGTAATAGTGCTACAGCAGATACAGATATCTGTGTCTTTCAACCTAATGCATATACGTGAATATGAGAAGCAATTCTGAACATCATAGTTCGCTCTGCATGGTAGGAACAAGGATATTAAAATAGCCATGGCTGCTGAAATGCTTTTAATTATGCAGAAGTAAGAGTGGGTCTCCTGCTCGGGACACAGCAGGCAACAGAGACTGGTGACATGACTTGCCATCCATCACACACCGACAGCGCCCATTATGACTGCCCACGCTTACTGCATTGATCTAACACTCACACGCACAGCCAGAGGCTAACACTAGTCTATGACGCCATGCAAAGAAAACGAAGGAAAGGCGGTTTGACAAAACTACAATGGAGATATTTCTTCTTTTGTCTGTATGGAAAGACACTTGAACCTCACAAGTCCCTTAATTGGAACTGACAAAATCAAATCTTAAAACAAAAACAACGATGAAAACTGATTTTCAGGTAAAAGATACTCTACAAGCTTGGCTAAAGCTATTCATCAAAACCCACAGAAATTGCGATTTTGTCATTACTTCTCTCAGTTCAGACGAGTTGGTCACATGTTGGTCACTCTGTTAAGTAACTTTGGATGACAGGGGAGAGTCAAAGCCCCCTGAAAACACAATAACACAAACTAACAGAAAATCTCAAACCTTATCTGATGGCTTCATATACCCCCTTACAAGCTCTACATGCAGGAAAAGAAACAATAATATACAGTTTTTCTGTCCCTGTTTTGTTTTTTCTTCTCTCCGCCGTCATATTTATTTTTTAAGGCACATGCTGTCACATAAACAGCAGTGAAGTTTGATCGAAGCTGCCAGAGATTTGACAATGACTCCAACACCTTTTAAAATGAAAAATCATGATGTCGTCTGTGCATTAGAAAATAAATCTACAGCTGCCAGAATGCAGAAACCTTGATCTTATAAATCTGCTGCCATGCAAATAAAAATGTTATAAGATGCCAATGAGAATGATCTATGTTTGAATCCAGATGGCTGCCAAACCTCTTTAGTGATGCTAGAATAACATCTAATATCTGTCATACTTAAGGTTACTTTAGTACAGTACATAACTCATCTAATACTGTATGTGCTAAAGGAATGAACGATAATTGGATTATGAATAATAATGCAGCTTGTTTTTAAAAATCAGACTGACAAGCGACAAAACGTGAAACAATCCCATAAACTTGATTCTAGAGACCAAAATATCACAGACTTAGGAAAGGCTTAATAAATATATATATAAAAAAGTTAGATTTGGTCCTATTGGTTGAGCTGTCAACATGTGAGCAGCGTCAACATATACAGTTTCTTAATTTACATACAGAAGGTTTAAATTAAGCTTAAATGTTGTCAACTCTTTAAGAAAATTACAAATGTTATTGAAATTTGTTTAAAATAATCATCAAATTAATTCAGAATAATCAGATCACCTAACAACCACAGGTACAGTAGCAATATGTCCTTGCATCCAACAAAAACACCCAAAAAAATCAAATGTTGTTACTTTAACACAGTTAAAGTTTTAAATTTTTTAGGAAAATACAGAAATCTAGTTTTGGATGTTGAATTGACTCCGCCAACTCAATCGCTGCATGAGCCAGGTCTATTATCTTTTCCTCTTAAGTCTTTTTCTTTACGTAATAAAGCACAATAAAGACCAATATGTGTAAGTTAAATCTGTGGAAATGCAATCTTACTTCTACAGTCAAACTCTCACAGCAACAGAGAGAGAAATAACATTCACAATGAACTGACCAGTTATTATGAAATTCAGCCAAAGACCTTGATTCTTCCTTAGATGTAAAAGTCACCTTCAACATTTGTGATACTTTCCTTCACAAATGAACAGAAAAGTACCCACAGTACGTTTTCTTTAAGAAAAACTATTTGCTGTGTCTGAAATCACTTTTCTATTTACAGCTATGACTGATCGAGTTTATTGAAAAGGGCTTTTGCTGCCTTTCACCATCTGTTACATTTGCAACATGTTTTCAGAAATGCCACCAAAATGGACCGTTTTAACAGGCCGAGTCAAGAAACTTGGTCATTATGTGAGAAAAGACAGTAAAAGTGCACAAAATGCAGCAATGCAGGTCTAAGCTCACGGCTCAGGGGAAAAGCGCAACAAAAAGGGCTGGATGTGAGCATGCATCCTCACCAGTAGGTTATTGTGTTATCCGCTCTTTATGAGTGGCAATTATGCAAATATGAGCTGGGATGAAACCAGGACAATTAGGCACAGTGGGTGTGCCTAATGGGAATATATTACAAACAAGAGGCCAAAGTCAAGGGGGCAGAGAAGAGGGTCTCTCTCTCTAGTGAGGGGGACGCAACTAAACGAGGGGACAAATAACTGTTTTGTGCTTTAGATAAGCAAATGTGGTTCAAGTAGAAAACTGACTTTAAACAATTCTGCATTAATCTTCCCAACACCTCAAATATACAGGATTTAAATGGACCGTTATCACCACATTTAAATTTACATGAATTAAAAAAGAGGAACAGATACTGTCGTTTTATGAGTTAATACTTAGTTAAAAAAAGAGCTAAAAAAATTGGTTTATTTAAATAAATACACAGTTTTTATCCACTGAAGATTTCTTTGAAAACACTTTCAAAGTTTTGTCATCTAAACAATAAAAAGATTGTATGTCTATGCCTCACAGCCTACCTTTCATTTACATGAAACCAAATCTGATTTTAACCGCAACTGAGGTGTCAACTGCAATTCAATTAACAGCATGGACTTGTGTAAAGCGAATCAATAAATAAAACTGGAAACAACAGTCCTGCAGCCGGTCTCTGGTGAAAGCTGAGAGCTAGATATGAATCCCCAGGCTGAACACAAATGCAATAAATCCAATGTTACACTAAACATTAGGTCCTGAGGTTCAGCGAGGGTGATCCTTTCACTGAATCATCGCCTGAGAGTTTGACAGGGTGCTCACGCTGACGCATCTGCAGCAGGCAGACACCACGCATTACACATTGTCAATATGCTAATCTTCAGTGTGTCACTATTGTCTGGCCTGTATTCTGCTCTGAGGACATTTGCTACACTTTTTATTAGAGAAAGAAGTACAAAGCCACGGCATAGCTAAAACCCAAACAAATACACTGCGGGCACTCCGGAGCGAGAGAGACAAAACACACATTCACCTCATCAGCTCCCCTTGACAGCCTTTCTATGAAAACAATATGTAAGTCTCATGTGTGACTTCACCATTACATTTCAACAACAAACATGAATTTTAAATTGTTTATTGTATAAAATTGTATTATCAGTGCTAGCCATCATTTTGATTTTCCATAATGATATTTCAGTTCAACAATTTTTCAGTCTACCTGTGATAATACTTTATACACAACAGATTGCATATTTTTAAATCAAAGGCTAATTTACACCTGGAAATAATTTTTTTTGCATTCAGATCTGAATCGCTTCTGACACCGTTAAAAGCCATAATTAAAATGTGTGTTCACTATCCACAAACTACAAATGCACATCCAGCTAAATACAATCCGGATGAAACGCACTGTGTACAAGTCTCACAACACCAATGACATGCAATGCAAATGAACACGACCGCACTGGCAACACTATTACACACATTAGTAGAGTTGGATTATTATACAAGTATACCCTCTCTGTTGAGGACACGACAGAACATTAAAGCAGCGTGCATGAACGCTGACCGAAAGGCACTTTCAATTATTTATAATATAGACACTTCATTAGCCAGTCTCAATATCCACACATCTCATTTAACACAAAACATTCAGAATAGACTGACCTTAAGGAAGGGACAATTCCCTCATGCATTACATATCTGATTGCTTTACTGGTCGAGAATAAAGTATTTCAAAATGTATCAGTGAAACTAAACAAAAAACAACATAAAACACATGCAGTCAAGAATATGCGCAAACTATTGTACCTTGTACTTATGTTGTTCACTTTGCTCTCCAAAGATTTCAATGCTTATACCAAACATGTACTTTTTAATAATGAATGGTTGATAAACAGCTAACTTGAATGGTAGCTGTCTGATTAGAACAATATGATACTATTAATAGTAAATTGTAGACAAAAACAGTTCACAACAAACTTTAGCCATCTGTCCATGAACACAAAATATTTCATTCAAAGCAGCCCATGCACGAGACATGCAGCATGCACACTGCTGTTCACTTCACTGCCAGTGGTGTTAGGAGAGAACTGGCTTGACATGCAGTGAAAGACAAGCCTTCAAGGCTCTGAATCAAACTGACTGTGTTCAGCGCTGCAAGCAAATGGACGCTGCATAAAAACAGCTTGCTGTGCTGTCATTGACTGAGAATGACAAGCGTCATTATTTTTCCAACAGAAATGTTGTCGAAACAGACCAGTTCGTGCAATTTATTGATATGCTTGGTTAATAGAAATAAATTGAAATGAACTAACTGTTGAGACGATTCTGTCCATATATGCAAGATTTGTAGACTGTGGCTAGGAACTGTACACTGGGCAAGTGTGTTTTGTGTTTCCCATTGATGTAAAATTTGGCAAGGAATGTGTAGGATCAGAATTGCAGGAATGTCTGGGTTCGTTTTTGCCAGCAGCCTTCACAATGCCAGCTTTAGTAATCTATTAAGCATTGTCTGCTCTATCCCATAATGCTTTGCAGAGAGAAAGGGAGCGAGGTTATTACAATATTGGTGGCAGCGAAATCAAAACTGGATTGTATGACTCATGAGTCATTGGGGAAAGAAATATTTACTGATTGCTGAAAAAGCTTAAATAATAAGCTTGAATAATAACCAGATGATGTCTAGAGATGGGTCACATTGGTTTACTAGTTGAAAAGATGTCCAGCAAACAACTCAGTTGTTTGTTTGACCTTTTTTAACCTTTTTTGACTATTTCTATGAAATTTAATTTCAGATTACTGAACTGTAATGAGAGAATGTGTGGTCTAGCAGCAGCTCACTGGATCTTGGATTACGGCCCAGCGAGAGGCACACATGCCATCCATCGCTGTTTATCCCCTCTGAGGATGAGCGCAGCTCTCATGTCTAAACTCTTCCAGCACAGAGCTCATCCGGAAAAAAGCCATCTACCCTGACAGAACGTCCACTCGTTAATAGGATTTGCCCATCATGTCTGAAGAGGATGTCACAGCAACATTCATTTCATCTTCCTTACAGTCACAAGCAAAGAATGAAGGAGAAGACAGAGGTGATGAATGTGTGATTGGTGTGTAACGTATCCATTTAAAAAGGTAATTCAAGTCTTAAGGGAAATAAATGACTGCTCTGAAACAGATATTGCATGCAATGACCTTAACAAAATTAACCTTAGGTACCAGTCGCTGATATTAATGCTGAAATGTGTAACTTAATTGATAATAAAATCTACCCCATATCATAATGCAGGGGTAGGTTGATATCCTCAAAAATTGTATTTTTACAACCCTTGTATTTTTTATGACAATTCCAGCTGTGAAAAACACAATTTTAACATGTACAAGCTGCTTATGACTGTGGCAACCAGTCAACAAATGTGACTAATCCTAGTGGTATTTAGATACAAAAAAATTATTGAATTTTATTATTACTACTAAGAAAAAAGAAGTGGAGGAATTACAACAAATGGCTAGAAAGGCTAAAAAAAAGCGAGATCAAAGGAGGGAGTTTCTATGTGGTTAATCTAGCCAAGCATTTGATTAGTGGCCTGTTTCCACTCAGAGGGGCAGAGAAGCGTGTGTGTGTGTAGAGGGTATTAAAGCTGCATCTGTCAACACACAACCACACAACAAACCGCCTTCCAGTCTAATTAGATGACGCATACTAAGGCAGCTCTAGTCTTACAATGGCCAGTGGAAGAATTAAAAATTCATTTTTAGCAACAATCTGAACTTACACTGTGACATCATAATGTATGTTATGCTGTTGAAGTGACAATAATATCTTTCCGGGTTAAACATTTAAAAAAGAGGTGCCCTTTCAATGAAAAATCTTTCCCTTGAGACAAGCTTCACATTTCACTGATGTGCATCCCTGCTAAAGAAGGTCGTTAGGAATTAATCTTATTTGTCACATATGAAGAGATTAGACTGTGAAACAAAAGGATGTTTCTACGCTTTTTCCTTCATCCTCCAGTGTCCTCTAAAACAATGTCTTTATAAACGGTAACCACCATGGGACACTGTAAAGAGTCGTTAAATCGTAAGAGACAGCGTGGCCCGGTGAAAACGCAACACGATTTGTCATCTGCTTCATAATATTAGTCCTCCCCGAATCACCAGTCTGATCAGCTTAATATACAATGTCAGAACTGAGAGATAGTCTGATCACAGCCCTGCGGCAGGAGGCGCTTACAAAACCTCAACTACTATGAAACCTATGGGAAAATATGAAAAACTTTATTATACTAACATAATTTATTCCTTTTTGGATGTATTTGTAATGATTCAAGATTGTCTGAATTGAGACTGTGTAGAGTATTTAGCTAACTCATACAGGAGAGACTGTATGAGATTGTTGCTTTAGTTTGGTTTTGTAGAACCTGATATACAGTATTATACATTTCTGCAAATCTGTTATACTGTACCAGCCCCAAATTTCTGATCCTACATAACCTAAATTTGTTTCATAATAAGCTAAATTCTCAAGTCTATCATGATGAATGGGTCACTCGATGAAATGTGGCTCTGGATAACTCGTTACGTAAAGAGACAGAGCTATAAAAATTCTCTCTGACAAGGACGCCCAGCACTGATCTACTCAGTAATCACATGACTGAGGTCATTTCACTGTATACGCTAATACAGTGACAGGATATTTGAAAGATTTCTTGTAGGATTTGTTATCCTGCCTGACATGTAATGCTGTTTTTTACTATAGCGTGACACTGTTTTTGTTGTGTATTACTTTTCTTTGTCTAATTGCATAATAGACTGTAGTTTAATTCTGGACTATTTACACCCTGACAATAATGTTACGCTATTCCAGTAAAGTACATTTCCTGAAGCTTGGTAACAGCAAGAAATTTGTTTTAAAGTCTATCTTTAGTACCAGTGAAAGTAAGCCGTTAGCCATCTCAAGGGTATTATCTATTAGATTAACATCTTTTATGCTATGCTGTGATATGAGTTTAAAACTGTGGAGGGAATAGATGATTTGTTCTGCTCTCAAATAAGCTTCCACAATGAATCATTTTCTAAACATTGTACTCCACTGTACACAAGAGAGAGAACTGCACCTGGAAATCAATATACACAGATGGATTATTCATTATTTGCTATAGCGATGCAAATGTTTTTTTATAAACCAGCATTTTGCCTAGAAATCTACTGAATATGTTTCAGTCTTAAAATCTGCAGATTCTCAATTCCATGTCAAGTCCAAATTAATTGATTTTATATTCATTTTTTTAAAAGCCATTTTAAAATAGTGGAGGAACTTTTCTTAATCTGAAATTCAGAAACCACTCATATACCTGAATATTTAATACCTTTAATTTAGTGACAGAGTGAAAATTCCAGTCAAGAGAGGAATACAGATGTAGGCACTTTGAAACAAAAAACGTCTGCAAATTATATTCACAGTAATGTGCAGCTGCAAAATGTTCTAGGTTGTCCTTGTACACTGTATTAGAGATGATACATTACATGACCAAAACTGTGGAAAAGTCCTGTACCTTTAAATCCTTTTACAGCATGATATTCAAAAATATATACAGCTAATGTAAAGCTGATCCAAAGACAAAACCGGGTTTAAAAAGTTTAATTGATCAGCTAAACATAAAACCCATAATGGACAGTGAAATGTCTGATAAGGATTTTAATGACTGGAGTGTTTCCGCTCTTATTCTGTTGTTCTGCTTTCAGTGGGAGGAATCAACACTTTCTAGAGACTGCGGCTTAATTGGCCTGTCTGTAATGATATCTAGCAAAAACCTAATAACTTATTAAACCCCTCAAAATAGAAACGAAAAGGTCAGTAAAAATAGGTCTTTGTTAAGGTCTTTTTTCTGAAAATGAATCTCTGAGCTTCTTAATTTATTTCTGGAACAATATTCTCCTCAGGAGAGCGGAGATGATGAATCCAGATCCACGAGGAAAAAATTTCCCATCATTGAGGTGGTTTGTTTCTGTGACAAGGGCATAAGCAATGAAAGACTAAACCATAATGGAGGACAACAAATCGGCCTTATCCACCAAGATGTGGGTTTGAGAGACAAACATTAAAATATTCTGATGCTAGGTAAAAAGTGAAGTTGGCCAATAAAGAGCCATTCAATGTCACAGCAGATGGTCCATTTACCTATGGGTTTGAAATACAGAATTAATTGAACAGAATATTGTTTGGCTGCAAAGAGTGCAATTAAAATATGGTGCAAGGACACAGATCAGGACAAACCCACTGCTGACTCACTGTGCTCAGCTTGACTGTCACATCCTGATCTATTTAGCCTTTCTGAATAAATATTCTCATGATCCGATCAGTAATACTCTTTAAACCTTTATCAAAACCAATAAATCAGTTATAAAATAATGCAACAACATAAGACTAACTTTACTTTCTCAATAAATGTCCTTGGTTCTGTTGTGCATGATTCATCAGCGCACATTATTCTATTGAAATAGCATTGTTTTCATAATCTCTCATCATAACATAACAGCTTTTTTAACCTTTGAAGCAATCTGCTCGCATAGTCAAGGTCTTGTGGGTGGAACAGCATATATCCCAAAATATCACAGCCTAACTTTGGATAAAATTGATAAAAAGTCCCACCTCACATCCTCCTTGGTAAAGTTTCTATTCAGGAATAAATCACATTATGGAAGTAAAATTCAGAAACCCATAATGCATTCAAGTATACACTACATATTGTATAAATTGCCCTACAGCCAACTTATGTAATGCATTGATTCACCGCTTTGGCTTGCTTTAACAACTTTCATCCTTTATTTATAGCTCAAAATATGTGAAACCAGCACTTTCACTCATCCATTTATTCTTAGCCTGAAAATTGATTTCTTTCGGTGCCTTCGATATAACTCTTTTCCATATTTTTGAAAGATTTACTGACCAGATCAAGTCTTACGTTTATATTTATTTTAACCCTCCATAGATAAATCTGAATAATGAGTTACATAATCTACAATATGCCAAAAACTACCGGTGTTCAAGTACTCCTTGAGTCCTTTAAGAGGATAAAACTATAATGGATAGTGTAGTAAGATTTCTTCATGCTACAGACTATTAGCATTGAGTAATGGATGAGTTTTGTTGGCATTGACCAGCTCATATTTGCATGGATGCACTTAATCACTTCCCCACAAGACTATTACCAATCTGACTCAACAGCAAGCACTCAGCCCTGTCTCTCAAATCTAAAAACATTAAAGACATATTGTATCACAGTGGAAATTGTTGTAATAACAGCACTTATTTTATTAATGACCACACAGTTATAGACTTCTAGAAGCTCTACACACACATATACACTCCCACAATGTAGCTTATAAAAATATCCTTGGGGAAACTTTCCATTTCTACATTTAGAGAATGTCTGTAATATTAAATATTAAAGTGAATAGTGAAATAATATAATCTAATCCTATGGTATGGTGACAATTAACAAATAACTATGCACTAAGCATTAATTAAATTAATAAGCAAAAATGAATACACACACTTAAATATATTCCTTTTATCAGTTTACACCGTGGCATTCCACACACACCTGCAGCAGTCCTATGTCCTTGGTGTGTAACTGCGTAACATCACTCCACTGCACTCAAAAATCCCCATTCAATTAGCTTATTTATCTCTGAGTGCACCTGAACCAACATTCTTAATTAAATCTAAGATTGAGTCACAGTGTGCGTCTCTTTCTCTTCTGAGAAAGAAGGGACAAACATATTGAGTGATGAGATTTGTTTGTACAGCCACAATGACATACATCAGAACTCTGGTATGCAATAAACAGTTTTACTGAAAGAAAGAAACTTGAAGTTAAAAACGATTAATTATTAAAATAGGATAGGATAAAAACTACATTGTACATTCTATACTTTTGCCAGCATGAGATATGATTTGTGCATGTAAAACATAACTTACAGAGAACATGTACTATACTTACAGTATGCTGTTTTTATTCACAACTATTTGATGCTGTGCAAGTGGTTCTGATTTTTTTATAGCTAGACAATATTTATTCTTTAAAAAACCTTTTTGCCACAACCATCCATTTTCTGCTTCATCAAAATGTAATGAAATGTTGTTGAGCTATATGAGCATTACACAATATCTGCTGCCAGAAAGATCTATAATTTAATCATCAAAAGTCAGCAAGATTATTTTTTACTTTTATCAGCTTTAATCCAATATATAGTGACATAAAGGCCATATGTTACACTTACACTACACAGTCAATGTATCATAATGACATTTCACATGATCATGGTGGGGATTCAGCCCCTCAGTTCAGCACTTAGGATTCTAACCTTAGGGTTTAATTTCATCACAGATACACTATACTGTAGATACACTATGGCAGGATATTTAAATATTTCATACACAAGTAGATTACACTATGACTCTACAGTAAGTGGATTACTGAGCGATCAGATTGGAACATGCCAGAGACTATCTGAGACACACAAATTGTGTGCGTTGACTGAATCAGGCCATTGGAGTCATGCTGAGGTTAGATTGAATGTAGTATGGGGGCATCGCCTGTTTGCTTACACTATGTGGATCAGCTGAACCAGGCTGAACATTTTTTTCATTAATAGAGATAAAGAAGCAAAACTTATAATACCGCTGTGCTCTGACACAAACTATATATCATTGAAACAGAACCGTTTGGGAGGCTTTTTCATTTAAACGTTTTACTTTAGTTCAGAAAAGCACTGGAAAGAAAATGCTGATGCTTTAAAATAGCCTGCTTGCCTCTTACATGTCTCTAACAGAAATCAAAGAGAAAACCTCAGTGCATCCAGCTGACCGCTGCAGGATGCAGCTGAGCCGACAGGTCACTTCACAGAGAATCAGCCATGAGGAACAGACTGCCTGTGTTCAGTGCTTTAAATGAAAAATGAGGGATGAAAAAAAGATGAGCTTGTCTGAGGGTCAAAAACAGCCAAACCAGACTTTGTGAGCATCGCTGCTGCAGTGTTTTTTTTAATGCATTGGTTGTTTATAACTTTACTGTAAGTTATAAATGTTCTTTCCACCATCTACATGTATATTGTACCACTTAAAAGAAACACAACAATGATTCATTTTAGTACGCCATATCAGACACAACCTTACAATGAAAAGCAATTACTTTCTGGTGAAAATATTCTTTGAAAAGCCCTTATCTCTGCACAACACAGGCCGACTCGGGCTTGTGTGAACCGTTGAGACAGGGTGCTTCAGACAGGGCGATTTTACCCACTTCCACAATCTGTTCTATTAATAGCCAGGCCTGCGAAAGGTACAGAGAGTGACTGATGCCTTTGAGTGCCGTGGAAACAAGACAATCTGAATGGGCCGGCTGACACCCTGTAAATCCCTGGACTGTTTCTGAGTCTTTCTCATTCCTGTCACAGCTTCTGCTGCCTGTTAAACAAGTTCAGTCCAGTCTGTGCGGCACTGAGAGAGAAGTGTTGACGATGAGGAGGAAATGACAACTCTTGGGTCTTTCTGTCACGTTTAGGATACAGTATCTGGATGATACCCGTGTCGTGGTGTGAGCACTATAAAAGATGCTGGTGTTTGTGGCAAGAATAGATATTTTTCTGTTGGTTGAACAGCCTTTATAGTGTAAAAATAAAATGCTAAAATATATCATGGAATTAAAAGATGTTATGCATTTCGTCCCATAAAATAATTTAATTGACCTCTCTTAAGAAAATTAACCATGGTTTTAATGTAGTAAAAGTGAAATAACTATGTTTGTTTTTAGCATTTGTTAATTTTTGTAAAACTTACTTCAGATTTTCATTCATTAATTCCAGATGGTATTGCTAGAGGGCCTGAAACTCCACATTTCCAAATGACAACATTTTCACTGTTTCTTTTGCGAGATAAATTATTTTTCCTAATTTTCTCTGCTTGGTAGGGCAGTAATAAATCAGTAGGGAATGACAGGAACAGCTGCCACAATCCAAACAAAAACAACTCTTCCTGTCAGGCAGGAACTGAAGCTGTGAGGCTTATCCTGAGCATCTCCATCACAGATTAAAACACACACAAAAAAGAGAAAAAAGCTAGATCACATGAGATACAAAACTCAAGTCAGCTTCATTCCTCCATCAATTTCTAAATTTTTAATCTTCATACCTTTCACTGCCTCAAGCAGCCTTGCGTGCTGACACGGCCGATGCTATTTTAGCTTCTGCAAAGGCAACAGATTTGGATTTAAGCAAGCGCTGGGGTGGGCTGTACCAATCTCCTGAGGCTTTGGGACTCTGTCACTATCTCTCAGACCAGCATCAGTCCATGTGAGCTCTTTTCTGGCTTGTTGTCCCCTTTTCATTTCCCTTAGTGTTCTCTAATGTCCTCCTGCAGTCTAGTGTAAAGACATCATGACACAAGTATAAACGGCAAATGACAGATGACATCAATGTAAGGTGTCCAATCAGGCAGCAAGGCCATTCGACCACCTCAAGGTGATGAGGAGGTAACCACCCCTGTGCTTTGCACTACTCTTACATAGCAACAAGAACAGAAATGACAGACAGATCATCCAATGAGAGAGCGGCACTGCTGTCTTCCAGCCAATCAGAGGGAGCCTGCTGGGCCTTTGCATCCCCTGCAGATAAACAAGAAAATACTTACAGCTAGAAAATCTGATTAAATCCACGCAAATGAGCCTCATGCTTCCAATTAACTTTCCTTTTATAACATTAATTGACAAACACTCGTATCGTAATCTCTGCTCTAGGATGGATTGAGGATGTGGGGTTTTTCTGAATCATTTTCGCTAGAGGGGACCACTGAGAATCATCCACCGACTAGTGATTTTTTTACTCGTAGAAGAAACCAAACAAAGAAAAACAATGCTATTTCACAGGCAATGATGCGTTGGTGTAATGCATGAAGACACAAATAAAGACATTAACAACGCAGTGGAAACATGTCATGGTGTGAAATGGGTCCTGGGGAAAGCCACAGACAGCATACTAAATGTTTAAACACATACAGTCCTATGTAAACAGAAGGACCTGATGACAGTGATTAAACAGCTGATCACTACACCTGACCCTACACCTCCCCAAGGGTACAAGTCAAACTAGGCTAAATGCATACGTTATACACTAAATGTCCAGCCGGGCTTTTTCACATTACTGTACACCCGACCTGAACAGCGAACAGATTTTTTTTTTTACAGCACTTTTATTAAATTACTTGAGAGAAACAAATTTCTTACAATTCCAATGACATTTTAATCGTAGGTGAAAGAGAAAGAGGTCTGATCGAACTGATGGAAGAACAATAACGCTAGTAAGTCACACTAATAAAATTGCTCACAAACTAGGGGTGCAAAGATAAATCAACGCATTACATCTCGTGATACAAAAAACTAGGATATGTATCATAGTGATTGTTTCATGATTGTTACGCAACATATTTGTATGTTAAAATTCAGGGGTTTTTTTCAGTGACAGATGTGATAAATTTTTATAATTTACAAACAGAACATTCAGTTAAACCTTAAATGTTGTCAATTTTTTACAAAAAAAAAAAACATAACTTTTATGATTTCATGATCGTTTACATATTTTTACATTAAAATTCTATTTTATTGATGTAATAAATTTTAATAATTAACATACAGAACATTTAATTAAATAAATTACAATTAAATGCTGTAATTTCTTAACAAACTATAAAAAATATTAGGAACAAAATCTGTCATTTCATCTTAATTTTTTGGATTTTGTTTAAAATAAAGGGATACAATCATAAGCATGAACCCAGTTTGGCATATTGTGAGCTGAGTGCATCAGCATCATCCCTATAACAGACCTTGTAAAAGAAAGCAGATTTTGCTTTTTCAGCATGCAAAAAAAATTCTAGACATAAAAGCGTATATATGTGTTTAATGGGCACTTAGATACCCTAGAGAGCGCATATACCTGTTATCTACAGTATAATCTCTCCTCTCTGCAGTGGGATATGACTCATCCAGGCCAGAGACACTGTAAGATGAAAAGTCTTTATTCAGATAAATTATTGGGTGTGCAAAGCTCAGAGATTTAAGCTGTTAATATAATAAGTTCCTATAGTATAATTGGTAGAGCATGGAGCTTGCAACACTAAGGTCACAGGTTTGATCCCTGGGAACAGATAAACTGCATGCTTTAAATGCACTGCTTCAAAATATAGAAAATAAAAATCCATAAAAAAAATTAATATCTATGAGACTGGCAAAAGTAACAGTAACAGTAAAAGGCTTCATTAAACAACAAAAACCCAAAGAAAAGACAGAAATCTATCTAGCAGATACTAGTTTAGAGATTCAAAAGTTAAACTGCTCATTTTATTTCAGCATGCCGCTGTGCGAGCTGACAAAAATACTGATTATTTGGAAAGTCTAAAAGCTTTGATGACTTCACACCTGCCCACACCACATGGTAATCCGATAAATGTCTCATTATGAGACCGTCCTTAATGAAATTCACAGTTAGTGCAGCAGGAACCCAACAAATCTATGAACCATTTAGTCATTTTACAGCTAAAGCGTTTCACACTCAACGGCTTTTTTGTGTCTTTGCCCTCTGTGAATAAGGCAGAGTCTGATAAATAACTGCTGGGGATGAGGAGAACATCACACTCCACCAACAGTACGAGGGGTTCAGGGTTTGGGCATGCATGACACTGCACAGCTGGGTGTGATGATGATGGGCTGTGTTGCCATGGAGACCATGTAGCCCGAATCACAGAAATTCAAGGACAGAAATTTTTTACCAGATTCATTTAAATCAATATCAAGTTGTTATGTCTAGTGTGTTTAGTATTGTAGTGCATACACGATGAGGAACACATTAGTGAAATCCAATTTCTCTGAAAATTATGTTTATTAACCTTTTTAGAGAATAATCATCTAAACGATACAGTCAGCTTACTTCCCCACGCATACAATTCACTGTCGAATGCAGAAGGAACATTTAGGTTAGTCAGCAAACAGTGCGAGTCGGTGCCATAAAACTATTTTCAACAGTTTTCAAAGCCTAAAATCAGGAAAATGAGAAAAGTCGGACTTCTAAAAGAAGTGTTGGGCGAGACTAAATCAGAATACAATAAGATGCAGCACAAACAGGTGCAATACAAACAAGAACTAAGGAAAATGAATGATCTTCCACATATAGTTGATAAATACTCTGACAGTCTGCAATCATAGCCGTGAAATTAAAAAGCTAATGAGAGATCCACACAGAAATCTATGTTCATCATTTCTTCAATGTGCATCGCACCTTAACAGCTGATGTAACAGGGTTTAGTCATCAGAAATATACAAACCGAGTTGGGTCAGAGGTGACATTGCCGAATACAGCTAGACTAACACTGCGCCGTTTAAACAGAGACTTCAATTAACAGGCGTTCACAGATACAAGGATCTGCAGGTAACTGCAAATCTCTGTTTCGCGACTATCAGCATTCTGGTAATGCTCACGACAGCCTCCAGCACAGTTGTGTTGTTTAACAAAAGCTCTTCAGCTCACTCCCATGTAGGCAGAAAAAGCAGAAACACTTTGTTTTCCACACTCGCACGCACACCTGCAGTGACCTTGCTGAATGAAGGACCTCAACAAAGCTTGTTCACTTCACAGTACTTTTATTAGATTTTGATCATTCATTTTATTAGTTAAATGATATCTGATCCTGCTGTAACAGTCCAAAGACAGTGAACAGCTGAAATCTGAAAAAGACACCTCAGAAATTACTATTATTAAACCGATTTGCTCTGATTTTGGTTTCCATTACTGTAATGCATTAAGGAATCTGCACTGTGCTTTTTTATTATATTTTCTCTCTATTTATGCTGATTGGATCCACTGAGGTGCTATTCACATTAAGTGCTTTTTATTTTTTAGACATTTAGCTTTTTCTATATTCTATAAATGCTTCTGTTGCATTGTGGTCAGTGTAAATCATTTACAAGTGTGGGATTTGCATTTTCTGACGGATATATCAGTGTTAAAGATTTAAATGAGCTTATATTGCAGGATTTGGTTCTGCGACGGAAAAACATTTTTTCATCTGAACCATTTTGCTGTATCATCATGATTTTAAGCACCTGCACATAAGAATTAAAACATAATAACTATACAGTGTAAAACAACTTGTAATTATATGTTAAATTTTGGGAAGACTAATGATTATTTAGTATACAAATACAGTCTGTCCTGTAGGTTGCATTTTGAAACATTCCATGTTAGTCAATTAAGGAGATTTTCCAATTTTTCTAAAATGTCACCATTCTGAGACAGTTACAGTATAATGCAAAACGGATAAATTACAGTATTTCCAAACAGATCTCATGCTGGTTTAGATGCATCACTTGAATACATTAGCGAAGCAAAACCATATGCGCATATGGGTAATGCATTCGTGTTTGTTGAAAGACCCTTTTAATGGCTAATTTACCTCAAAATATAATAGACTGTGTAATAATGCAGTTAATGTTTTATCTAATGCATTGTACACACTCCACTTCCACATTATCACATTTCTGATACCCCAACCATACAGTAAACACTCCTTTTGCTCTCATTCTGTGATTTAGAAAAAGAGCCCATAACAACAGTGCTCGGCCACAAACAGCTTAGGAAATTATATTACACCACTTCACCATCATTCACACTTCCAGGTTAACAGACAGGTATTGCTGCTGGGTGGGTACTAATCGACTCGTGCAAAGCTCCATTATAGGATACAGTGGGAATTACAGCTTTTGGAGTTATTGCTGAGATAAATCTAGAACACAAATCTGTTATCTATTATGACACTTATGATATTGCTCGTACATGCAAATGACATATAGGTCTTTTTGTGCCTGTGTCTTATAGCTGGTCAGTGTTTGATCTACTTGATACACAATAAATGGACATCCAAGCTTTTTTGTATACATTTTTCAACAAATTTTTCAATCCTCTTTCTGTTAATTTTGATATAATAACTATAGGCAACTACAGACAAAGTTTTCCTATGTAAATGTTATTTAAAGGGAAATATCACATATTTAAATATTGATCAAATGTCTATTAAAAACCATGAAAAAATCTCAGTCTTCAACACAACAGATGGACAGAATGCTCTATGATTAAAAGTGTGAGCATTACAGCTCCAAGCTAGTCATAACAGTAAAAGAAAGTTTAGCAAGGTTTCAGAAAACATTAACAACTTTATTCTGACTCATTCAGGCACTCTGCATATACCTAATGCAAAAATCCAAATGCAAAAAAAAGATTTTCTCATTCCCAGTATTGCAAAACATCCTGCATCAACCTTTACAAAAGTCCCTATTGAAACTAGTTCACCCATCCCCAAGACGAGTATGACATCATTAAGAAGCCATTAAAATAGTTATTCTAGCTGACCCCCAGTAAGCTAAAGGTCAGGAACATTACATGCTTAATAACCTGTTAACAGTGGTCATGTGGACTGTGTTCAGATCAGTGCAAAAACTCCACTGTATGATATAGTCATTAATAATGAAGGACAGCTCATGCCTGGAGTAAAAGAGAACACTTTGAGTAAAGCCCCCGGGAGCCAAAGAGCCAAAGCTGTGGTCAAGGAGAAAAGTGTTGCACAATCAGGCGGAACGGCACAACCCAGTAAGATGTTAAGTTTTTTTCTGAGCCTTGTAAAAAGTTGATATTAACAGGTTGATTTAGATCATAATTTTTTTTTAAGATGATGTACTCTTTTTCATTTTAAAATATTTCTATTCACTTAATATATGGGGACAACTGGAAATAACTGGAAATAAAGTGTATATACTATATGGCTATAAAACCCTGCTCTGTTTGAGCATCCTGCACCATTCACTCATCTAACGGAGTGCGTTTGCATCTGTTATGTGACTAATGACATGTCAGGGTTTGGAAAAACGTATTTATTTATTTTGTTTTAGCAGTTTGATTCCACTAATAGCACAGATATCACATATTCCATATTTAAAACAACATGAAACAGACAAAATCTTATCCAGTTCCATACAGGATGCTGCAAGTACTAAAGTAAGAAGTTAAAACAGCAGAATAAGCACAGATCGCTCTGTTCCACTATTCAATCAATAAAGCGTAAGAGCGATTCAGTGACTAAGAGAAATCCAGGTGAGTCGTACTTTCAGTGCCAATCTCTCTGGTTTGAACTGGATGCCTGTCATATTCTCTTGCAGAATTTGTCTGAAGACAACAGGCATGCTACATCTCACCTGTCTGTCTTGCCCTGAGGCACCCAGACCAAAAACCGCAGCTTAGCCTCCAGAAACAGACCAAAAGAGCAGTTGCTCAGAGCCATATACTGAAAGCTGACAGGAGAAACATGACTTGTGTGGAAGGTAAAATATTGTGACAAGCCACAGTCACACATTTTTATAGATTTAAAATAATGAAACATGTTTAATGGAAAGGTGCACCTGCAATGTATGCAGCCGGATAAAAATAGACCACAGCAATCAGCACCAGTATTAGGTCCTAAAATCACATTAACAATAGGTATCGACCCCTGCACTGCTAAGAATGATCTACTGTTATTGAATTTCAATTTAGCACCACCTTGTGGATCATTGTTTAACACCTCTCATGAATGGGAAGGGCTTGTCTGCATCCTGTTCCCCATAAGGCAAATGTGCTCAGTACCGCCCGCGTCAACATTAGATGTGACTGAGAACCGGAGGAAGACTGGTGATTGCTGAAAACTATACTCATTTAACCTGCTGAAATTATGTAATGAAATACCTACAGTCTAGCATCTGTGACTCATGCCCTGCAGACTAAATGAAGGTAAAATCATCTTCTGAATGAAATATTTTGTAGGAGGCGCAGGAACAAGATGGCAACTGCTTTTAACCACAGTTTATTTTTTGGCTTCTGTCGAGCAGGCATACAATAGCAGGAGAAACATATTCAGTTGGATTCCCGGTCTATTAGCTCGACTGATGCTTAAAAGAATGTGATTGTTGTTCATTGAACCACATCATTTTGAGATAAACACTATTTGACAAATCACTCTGGAGCTGCAGTAAAATGGTCATTATAAATCTTGACTTCAAAGAAAGAGCATCGCTGGTAAAGCATCTGCTATACTATAATAAAATACTGGCAATAATAATAATCCAAAAGAATAAACAGATGTAGAAAGATGCTTTTTCAGAATACAATAGTTATGACATCGACCAGCAGGAGCTAACTGTGCCGTGTAAAACCCCCAAATCCTTACTTTCCGCTATACACACTTCTCATCCGCAAATAGGTCTACAGCTCTTATGAAGCTTGAACAGAAAGCCTGAGGATGGCCATTATTCTTTTTCAACTAAATGAAAGGCAGGAGAGATCGGAGGTCTGGCTGGATGTGAAAGCAGCCCAGGGGAGTATTATTAAGAGTGCCATACCAGGGCAAGAGCATTTTAGCCACTGTTGAAACAATCCCCTGCGGTCTGCCATTCTAAAGCCATATGGCAGGCAACCTCTCCTTTACACACACACTGCAATCAAATCATTATTTTTTGTATTTTGGCTTTGCAGTAAATATATAAATTTACTTGACAAGCAAAATAAAAGTCCCTGTATTTAGATGCAATACCATGAATAAAGCAATTATTTCCCTGTTTTTATAGATATTTTTATTATTTGCCTATACTGTATCTCATGAAATGTTATTAGACTGATGTTTAAACAATTAACAATCAGTAAGTTTTAGGGATATCTATGATGAAAAATGTATTTTTGTATTATTACATGAAAACGGCTAAATGCATAGAACATGCACTGCCATTTCAGGACAGATGTTTAAGTGGTTTCATTCACCGTATCTCAGCAAGCTTGTGAGTCATAAGAGAGATGAAGCATTCACCTCACTCAACAGGATGCCACTTTAATGAAACCCTGAGGCGGGTTACAAGGGGAGATCCATGCACAAATAAAGACTTTTAGACTAAATAAAGCAGAGAGATGCACAAGGACCTTTTATATCTAGTCCACAGATTGAGCATGATATGATCACATCATGTATGTACATGCACAGTGTACATCTACTGTATGTTTAACATTTTAACATTTTGATTAATCAGGTCATTCTCACAACTGGTCTTCAAACATTATTTTATCTAAAGGCCACTAAGATAATGACATATATAAAGAGGTCCACAATTAGTAAACCTTCTTACTAGCAGTATTCAGTACAAACAGATTATTAGAAAAACAATTTGAGTAAAATATTAAAAATGAACAATTAACACGTGCATCTTAGTATTTGGTATGTCCCACTATTGCTTATTAACAATGCAGTCAGTCTGGCATGAACTCCAGCATGATTCATGTTATCCCAGCATGACTTGAACATGTTCCAAAAAGCATCTTGTGCACTTCAATGAAAGCAAAGACGTGATCCTGCTCATACATTAACATTAACAATGTCAATATCACCTACATTTGATTATTTGTTTAAAATTCTAAAATTTTGTTCATATGTTTAAACAAAACATCACTGATTTTTTTTCGACCCCACTGTAAATTTGTTTGACAGGATCTTTCATATCCGTTGAAAACAAATGATGATGTAACCTAACATTACAGCCACTGTAATAAAGTATATGTCAGCAAAAAAAGGCTAAAAATGAGAAAAATAATAATGAGTGTATGAATTTTTAATAAAAAATAAATAGTTTTCGGCTGGAGCAACAGCACCCTAGACCCTGGATCTCCACACAAGAGATCCATAAATACATGTTGTACCAGCATTACACGACTAACATTCGCACAACACATCCACTGCCATCCAAGCCTCTGAGTCCGACTCTGCTATAGAATAACAAACGCCGCATACACGTTTTTCTATTCATCATGAGTATAGTTTTTTCATTCTGCTCAGATAATTTCGATTTGCTTATTTTAGTAAAGCACTGCTTAGCATGCAAATGTTCTTGTTGTAAGTCTGAGCAATTCATTTGTTAGGGGTTTTATACATGCAGTGCCCACTGTGACAGCTTAGTGTGTGTTCTCCAGCACATTATCTCATCATCATTAGGAAAACGCAGTGCAGCGGATGAAATTAACTACAAAAAATGCAATTAGTGCATTTTGCTTTATTGCGTAAGCTCATTAATCCTCATCTCTGCGCTGTTTGGTCATCATGCAGCACGCTGTGAAGCCCAGATACTTAACAACACAGAGGTTCTCCAAAACCCTGAATTCCACAACAAATACTGTAACCCACAATGAGCATGTTATATTATAGTATTGAAGACATAAGCTGGTTGTCAATAAGATAGTAGGACATTTTATGCATGGTATTAAAACCATTGCTTACAGCACTTTTAATATTGCTCTCTCCCACACACAAACACCCACAACAACATGCATTCATCACACACATGCATTTTTTATCCAAGTCTGCTGCTAGAGACTAGACAGATACACACAAAACCTTTCATTAGTGCTAGACAAAATAATCGAACAAATTATGAAATACATAATTATGATTACAGCTGCCGCAATTAACTAATCATGACATCCTGTCTGCATCCTTTACATTCAGCTCTCATCATACACACATGAGAAACATAGAGCTCTGTCACTCCTTTTGGCTGATGAAAGATGAAAGTAAGAGAAAATATCCACTGCTGAGAGAACAGATGTGATACCATCACTTGCACAAGAGAAGCCCTCCATACTGCATCTGCAATTACTGCATCTCTTTCTCTCTCTCTCTCTCCCTCTCAAGTCCTCATTTCAAGATGTACAGATGGGCTTCCTACAGCACTCATCCAACCCTGCAGGAGATATACCGTAACTCTCTTACAACAGTGATAAACACAGACAGATGTAAATAGATAGATAGACAGATAGATTGACAGACAGATAGATAGATAGATAGATAGATTCACCTTGAGTACAGAACATCACCTAAGGACACATCACCTCCACACACAAACAAGTGTCAACAATGATCAAACAAAAGAAATATCAGCCTATCACCGAAAAAGATGGGAAGCCAGAGAGATGGTTTATCAGCAGCACACCGGGAGAATAGAGGTTTTAACCAGCCCTACAAAGCTTTTTACTTTTAATGGATTTTTTCTCCATAGACACTTCTTTTAAAAAAGCCTGAGAGTAAAAGGATTGTTAGGAGCAAAGAGAAAGTGAACGCTGAGATAAATGAGAGAGCCACTGCAACGGAGAGAGACTGAGCCCTGAAGAGACAAGCAGGAACATCCAGAAGAATGGAAGACATGGACAGAAAGGAGGAAAAACACTAAGAGGAAATGGAAAAGAGAGATAGAATGAAAGAGGATTGTGAGAGATCTGTACGGTGGCTCAAGACATGCAATTCATTCATTTAAAAAATATAGATGTGACCCTGTCTGTGAAAAGCCAGCTAAGATCTTTAAGGTCTTTAACATAAAACCATTCTATGTATCATAAAAAAATTCAGCGAGACTTTAATCTTGATATTTTTAATATGGACTGACATGGTGATAAAAACATTACTATTTTCATTGGTTTTATGGCTATGACTCATAATTAGATTTTGTGACTTCACAGAAAGGTTCACATATTATCAGCATTATAATTTAAGCTTAAAGCTTAATTAACAACATACATTTTTAACACAGATTTAAGAATTTTTTATCAATTCTCTGGACCAGTTTGAAGAAACAGTCTGGAAGACAAGTTGATTGGGATACATAAACAAGGTTTTTTGTGATGTGTTTTTTTTTCTGATAAGCCTTAAGAATGCCTATATTATGAAATGGTGCAATGGTGAAATCAGGGTTTCTGTTGTAAAAATAACAATTACATGGTGACATGAAAAACACATCTAAATCTGTTCATGGAAACTGTCAAAAAGATTTTTCAGCTGCAGTTTGTCACAATAGCCTCCGGTCAATATTTAAAGCAGGGATCTCAGCACAACAACCGGAGATAATCATCTACCACTGCCGATTTGAAAAGGCGTGTTTTGTTCACCCTGTTTTCTGCACGCCCAATCAGCATCAGATAATTTTACCCCGTACAGGAGCGGCTCACGTCCGCTTTGAAATGCCCCTTCTGGGTCTTCAAGCACCTTGTTAAGATGCTTGAGGTGGCACTCAAGCACACGAATATGGCCAATAAGCCATGTCGAATTCTTTATCTTGCATTTTAACAGGCTATTTTCTTGTTCCAGCCACAGTTGAAAGAGCTAAATGCTCACTGACAGAAATGCTCTATTTCTCCATTTTTCCTCTCTCTAGTTTTTAATATATACACATAATCTTTTTCCCACTAGTGCTTTGTTGAAACATTATCCTTCCTTTAAAAGAATCCTTAAAAGAAAAAATGTTTTGCTTCCGTGTTATTTTACAGCCTCTTTTGTTTCCATAACGCAATGTCCCTCTAGTACATAAGGTCAATGTTTACATATGTTTTTACATATTTTTGGGTACCATTATGCACAGGTGCTTAGTTGTTTTCTTTACTATGGCTCATACTTAAGGTTTTCTCAAAACCTAACTAGTATTAAGGCCCATTTACACCACAATGAAAAGATAACTACAACAATAACTGATTAGTGTCCACACTATAGGACAATAACATTATGTTTAGGTTATGTAAGGTTGTGTACAGCAGTTTCACTTTTTAAATGTTCATGCCCTTTAAATTTAAAAGGATTTTGATTGGTTGTAACAAAAATCACTCTGAAAGTGAGCCGTTCTTTGATGAAAACCAGCCTTTACACTATGGAGTGAAAGCATTGTGAATATTGAATACCTAATAAAGCTAATACTGAGTATTATTTTAATCATAGCGAGGTTACTGCCAGTCTCTTTGTTTCTTTATAACACATATGTGCAGTTACTCGCAGCTGCCAAACACACATTGCTATAAATTTTAAAACAAGAAAAGCTGACACTGTGACAAATCTGCCTATATATAAGTAAACATTAATATATCTGTGTTCTGTCCTCCCGCACACTATTTCTTGATTCTCTCTCTCTCTCTCTCTCTCTCTCTCTCTCTCTCCTGATGTAATCCTTCAGTTCAGTCCCAATGTGTTCTCTACGCCAGCCAATAGCATCAGCCCAGCAATATGACAAGGGTAAACACCAACCACGCACTAGTGAGTTTGCTCTTCATGAAACATTCAGGCCTAGCACACATTTTAATCTTTAATACCCTCACCGCAGCAACAGTGTGGAATGATCTCGTGTACAAATCCACAAACAAACCCACATGCATGACAGCACACTCACACACACACAAATGCCTAAACAGTTTTAACTGAGGGACGAGTAATGAACAGCCAAATCCCTAAACACGAGGTGTGTGTTCGTCATTGTGTGTAAGTATTGTCTTCAGCAGCATTGGTACAATGATGACAGAGCAGTTCTGTAAACAGAAAAGCAGCAACGCAATGCACAACTATACCACTGAACAGACCGTCTCATCTATGTCTCTTAAAGGAACAGTTCATCCAAAAATGTAAGTTGTAAAAAAATATTACTTCCTGTATCCAACTATTTTTCAATGTGGAAAATTTTACCAAACATTTTGAATAAATACATGTGGTCACTGTGAAGGTTCTTTAAAAACTTTGTTTTGAATTAAAACAAAATAACAGCAAACAGGGTAGTAACAACAGGGTCAAAAAACAATAACAAAAATTGTCATACTGGATTGAACAAATTTACCAACTGGTGGACCTAATATAAAAAATAACATTTAAATTTGAATGAATATAAATTAAATTAGTTTTATGCCTTGATACAATTATCACATGATGGCCATAACTTCAATAATGAAAGTTCCCATAAACAAACCTGAAACTAAATCCTTAACCATCATTTATAAACAAGTTGTCCAGCATTTTACCAGGGATTTGTATAAACTATCAAGACTGCAGATTTAGTCAGAAAGCAAACATTGATTGTTACTAAAAAAAAAGTACAGATTGAAGCATTAGACTCACATGCTTAAAGCGAGTAACTACACAAAGAGCTCATGACACAAAGAGTTCACAAAGCACCACCAAAAAGAAGACATTAACCAATACAATTAAAGACTGCATGGTCTGCTCTCACAGCCAGCCAATGAAACAAGCCAAACATTCCCCAAAAGAAAAATCAACCAATGAAATCACCAGCATTAAATTACAGAAATTCCAGTGAAGTGTAACCTAGACACACTCCTTTCAAACAGGCACGACATGAAAATAAATGGAAAGGGACATTATAGGAGCATTTAATACCGCCTTGAATTTGTATTTAGTGTTTAAACCTGAGAGGGCTGGAGCAGAAGTATCAGTGGGGACGAGCAGTCAGCGTGGGAAAGTGAGAATGAGGTCAGGTGCTGGTGGGAGAAGGATGAGGTCTTTGTACGAAGGACTGACACGTTCATCCGCATTACTGGCAGGTTTCCATTACAAGCCTCTGTTGGGAAAGGTCAATGTGAGAACAACAAGATTCCATCTATTTTATTTGTGGTGCAAGCCGGACCATTTGTCTATTGTTCCGGTGTGTGCAAAGGGATATCCACACTATTAGTCAACACTTTGGCCCTGTTGCTGGGGAGTCACCCTAGCAACTGTTAGGAACCTTGATACAACGTGTATTGGAGCCCCTTGCTGCTGAATTACCTCAAAGTCCCTTAAGGGAAGTCAGTGCACTTGACGGCCATGTTTGCTACACGTTGGGGCACCAATTCCAGTCATTTGAGACAAGTCCTATGTACTTGAATGAGGGAAGGCAGACACCTGTAAAATTGCTGGCTAAAATCACAATTAAATTACACACGTCCAACCAACAATTAAATCTGACTTAAATAAGAGTTTAGCTTTTATTCAGCAAGAACCAACATAATTATAAGAAGGCGTAAGGAAAGGATGCAGTTTCACTGCTGTGGCTGATAAGCAGAAAGTCATGACGAGAAAGGCACATCCCACTTTTAGCCTGAGTCGTTCAAAATAAAGCTTCTTAAAGGGCCAGGGATTATTATGAGTGAGATTTCTCTACTCAAGCCCTCTTTAAACTCCCACATGCTACAGACACATCAGCCTCAAATCATTAAACCACCCAACACACACATACTCACACAAACCACAGAGATTATAAAGCCATTCATTTCATTCATCATCCTCTCATAAGATGATTTCAGACGTGAAGGAGCAGGCCAGAGACAGCAGTAAATCAGGGCTCGAACCGCATTCTGGAAACACGATTACAATCATCAGAACCAGTCGCTGCAGTGGTTTAATACAAGTTTTTATTAAAGAAATGCTAAATGACAGGGAAGGCCAACAAAGTGTATGTGTCAAAGCATACATAAGAGAGACAATCTAATGCAAAAAGCTTTCAAAAAATGTGGAACGAATGAATCACACTCCTATTCAAATGTTACTTTCGAGATTAAAGATAGTGTCTTGATGTTCTTTACCGTCCCTGTAAAAAGCTTTTTAATGTGCTCGAGTGAACCTAAAGCACAAACACACTGTGCGATCGTTCACCTAGAAATAACATCACTTTTTGCTGCAAAAAGCTCAAAACCAACCCTGGTCCTCTCGCATGCAGAAATGGCTCTTGAAAGCATTTTTCTCACCACATCACAGTGCATCATGGTTGAGTGCATTTGCAATTAGAGCTAATTAGAGTTCTGGGCTATACTACACAAGAAACGATAATGCCCGCGTGTCCTCAGAGGAATATAAAGTCAGAAAGCTTTGTTATCATACTGGAGGCTAAGATAACAGATCAGCTCTTGTTATGATTGTGAAACATCTAAAGTTCACAAGGGACCAATCCAAGGGCGTTGGTTTGCTTTTATGGTGTATCAAGATTTGCCTCCATGAAATTGCCCGTTACTGTTGATCGGCTGCTCTTGTTTAGAGTCGGTGTTTGTTAAAGTAATAAGCCATGAGAGGCTTACGCGCCGTGCTTGAGAACTGCCTCGTAAACATGGTAAAAACGCTGTAAAGGCATAGTGATGATCAATTAGGTTATCGCTTTAACTGTAGGCTATTCACATTTGCTGGTTCATGCTAGAATTAATAAAGGGAAATTTAGTTTCAATTAAATATTTACATTATGTTCGTTATTAACATTTAAATAATTTAATTAAAACAAGATCATTGCTATTAATTTTCTTAACTATTCTAAATATACAGCCATGAACCAAATCAAAAAACACCCAGGATAGCCCATGTGTAAACGCACAAATACAATTTTTTTGTGTTTGTAAATAGAGGACAATGGCATTTGTGTGATGCATGTTGCACAAATACACTCATCGTGATCTCACAGTTAACAGCAGCCTAGCCACGCTTGCCTGTGCGCTTTTTCACCGTGACCTGGAGATGTGAGAAGATTGTAAATTGCCTGCAATCACAGAGAACAACAGCGAGGGATGCAAAAGTGCTGCAGGGTTAGTACAATTCATACTGCCTCCGCAAGGGCATCTAATGACGAGCGCTTACTCATCTCACAGATATAAGGATGATACATAATTAACGGCAATACAACTTTTAGCAACAAACTAGCCACTGCAAACTTTTAAGGTAAAAGACTGATGCAGATTATTTAATCAAATTTACATTCAAATATGAATGATAAAAGTATTAGTAATGATGAAACTTCTGACATATTGAATTCTATAGTCAGCAATGAATGTGAAATTATTCAAATTCCATGCCATTCCACCCCTTTACACCCAAAGAAAATACACAAGCTAATGCACAATTCCCAACCAGATCCCCCCCGGAGAGCTTTAAAGCAAACTATCTGCTTGTGATGAAAGCACTTCCTGTAAAGACTGAATCTCAGCATAGTGGGAACAAGATATTTGGAGTAAAGAGGGAGGGAACAAAGAACAGAATAAAAGGGTGACCTAGTTCCTCCTTTTACCAGCTCTGTCCCCAGCCTTGAACCCAGAGGGTGAGCTGGCAGGCCTGCAACCAGCAGAGGGAACAACAGAGGACAGAAAGAACGTCAAACAATGACCGTGTACTCTCAACCCCTCCTACCCGTGCTGGTGAGGGTGGATTGTTCTCCTGGCCACATCCTTAGATGAGAAAAAAAGCTGGCAGGCTGCTCTGTCACAGCTTCTCCTCCATTACGTCACTGAGTTAAACAACACAGCGCTGCTGCACACGGCACACCTGCTGCCGGCTGCCCTGGACCGACTCCAGCTCCATATCAGCCCTGCTGCTCACCTCCCTGCCTGACACTCTCTACATACACACACACACACGTTTGTGTACAAGCATAACTAGCATTCTCAGATTAATCTGCAAAATACCACAAAATGACATTTCATGTTACATTCAACAGTAATATAACAGAAGTAAACACTATAAAATGTTTTGTAATTTTAACAATTTTGAAGGTATAGTCAAAAAAATTGTACTGTTGCTCTTCTTAAAACATTAAAACACTCAAAACTGCATTTGTCATAATCCAGAATGATTTTACATTGTATAAAGCTTTATTAAACTGGTCTTAAAGCACAAATTTAAAAGAATCCAGCCAGTAAATGATTGCTCAGCATTTTTGCTTTAACGTTTTGCTTTAAATACACATTTTTCTTTTTTACTAAAAAAGAAATCACAAACCATCTCAACAGGGCTTTAAATATCAACAGGTCAACATAACGTGGAACTGGGGCAATAAAACAAGCTTGAGTTTGTAATAAAGGCTGTTTAAAGTTCACTCAGGTGGCTCTTGAAAAATGTCTCAGGTTTTTCTTCTTCTAATCTTGTCTAACACACAATGATTGTCTTGATATGTTGAAACAGTCTGAAAGCCCCAAGGGAGCGTTTGTGTCATCCAAGAGCCGACGTCCTCTCAGACTTCTGAAGGCTCAGAAATGGGATGCTCTCAGACTGACTGCAATGAAAAGCGATCTGCGGTCTCCCGTTTCATTTCAAAGTACAAATGAAACAAAGACAATCCTCAGATAGAGACAAGCGGTTTCCAACAAGAAAAAGTGGAAACCTGATCAGGTGCATACTTTTCCTGCTAATAAAATGAACAAATGATGTTTTTTGTAAAAGGAATTTAACGTTATTTCTTAAATGGATAGTTTACCCAGAAATAAAAAATTCATTTCACCCTCATGTCATTTTAAAAGCTGTATGACTTTCTTTCTTCTGCAGAACACAAAAGATGATATTCTGAAGAATTTTGGTAACCAAACAACACTGTCGCCCATTAACTTCCATTATATACAAAACCACTAAAACATTTCAAAACATCTTTTGTGTTCTGTGTGCAGAAAAAAAATCATGTATATTTTGAATGACATGAGGGTGAATAAATAATGACAGAATTTGTATTTTTGGGTGAACTATCCCTTTTAAGGGATTATAACAGATCCATAAAACCAGACGTTAATTGATCAATGACAAAACTAATTGACAGAACTAACTGATCAATGACAAAAATCTACTAATAAAACTTGATATGAGTAAAATAATTAAACTTGGTATGTACAAATTATGATGTAACTTAGTGTTCATCAGTGAGTAACAGTCCTCCTTTAATCTGGAGGATTTCAGGCTCTTCTGTACAGCCTGTGCTGCTAAAGCAAGTCATCTACCCTACTGTACTAAACTGCTTGATTTACAAGCGCCCAAGGGGCAGCTTTGGAAAATAAACTGTGCATTATTAATGGATGAGTTACGTTGCCATCATGCCAAAATCTATACACTTTTCTGCATCTGGAACAGTGTAATTACAATAATAACAAAATTAACTGTCAATGGGTCCTGTGCTTGGAACAAATTGATTGCAGTACCATAGTCTTAATAGTGTTTTATGAGAGTTTTTCTGGTGACTAATAATCAGTGGACACCCAGTCCAGATTCTAAGATGATGTACTTGCAAAAGTTACACCAAATGATCTTCTACCACAATGCTAAAACAACCAGATCATATGTGCTTACATTTACATTGACGTTTATTCGTTTAGCAGACGCCTTTATCAATCAGTTGTCAAAATTTAATTTAAAAAATGTGGAAATTTTGCCTTACAGAAGAAGATATTACCAGTCTAAAACACATCGATGACGAGGCTCTTCATGTACAACACATCATATTGCATGTAAATAAACAGGTCACACTTCTTACAATACTATTTACATTCCAGTATAGTGGCAGCACTTCTGTGTGATGCTCACAGCTCAAGGCATGCAACACATCAACAACAGTCACGAGGACAAAACATGCCTAATATATACCAAAAAAGACAACATAATCCACCTAAGCCGTTAGTGAAAGATCACACGACCATTGCATCACAGAGATGCGGTGAAAAAAACGCCACGTTTGGTTACGGGCTGCTTTTGGGGGGATGCTGTGTGCACCTGCTATTAAAGCCCACTGCGCACGCATGCACGAGCCCGCAACAAAAGGTTTGCGCTGCGTGTCTGACTCCCGGGCTGATCGACGCTTTACAGCAGGTGCTGCTGCTGCTGCTGCTGCTGAGACTGACCTGAATGGTGCAGGTATACTCCGTATCATCCAGCAGTCGGACGGTACACATGTATTCTCTCTCCAGGTTTCTCACGCTGCCACTCATCAGCCGACTCAACATCATCTTAACGCGCGATCGCCGGTCTGCGTCCGGGACCAGAACAAAAAAAAACTCGAGCAATGTCACATTGACCAAACTCTCCTGTCGCCCAGGTGAAACACGTCAAGCGAAGCCGAGATCATCTTTATCCGACGCTCGTGTTAAGGGAGGTGAGGGTTTAATTTTGTTATCGCGAACAGGTTCCTTCAGCGATCATCCGCGGTCCCGATTAAGTCGCTCTGGTTACGAGCAGACAGTTGAAGACTGACTGTTGACCATTCACCGCTTGATATTTGAGCAAGTGGGCGGGATCAACGTCGCTGATTGACAAGCACTCCAGCCAATGGGAAAGCGTTACAAAGGACGTGTTTAAGATGGACAATAAAAGATTGGGACGCTGGCCTGAGCGCTTGATAAGGAGAGTTGTGGCAATGGAAGTTTAAAATGCTCGAGAGTCACGTGATTCGTGTAGAACTTTATGGGTTTAAAGCACTTTGCAGGCAGTGTGAATTTTGCTATTTAGTAGTCAATAAATGCAATATGTAGCAATATGCCTCATGTATATGTAGTATTTATGTAAAGCTTCATCAAATAATGTATTTTAAAATAAGGGTTGAGGTTTTTTGAAATAAGATAAAATTGAGGTTTAGTATGGTCAGCTAATACCTGTTCTACATTTATTTAATTTAGATAATAATCTACCATATCACAATGGCTAAAAACACACCAGCCCATAGATTTTGCACTCTAAATTTATATCAATAGGATTTTTTACCATCCTATTGATATAACCTTTCTGTTACCATCTGATAACATGCCCTAAATCTGGTGTCACTGGTTTCCAGTAAGATACAGGACTAAAGGATTAAAGTTAGAGATTAAAAAATTACCTGGAAACATTGCATATATTAAATTCCTATAGACAGCACTTGAATATGTGGCAAAAATGTTAGTTGCAACATCAAGTGGAATAGCATTTTGACTACTAATGATCTTTCAAACCCAAGACTGCATTTTGGAAATGGCTAGTTAACAAATAAATATGTGACTGTGTCCTATGACGTGACAGCAAAAATGTAGAAATAATATACAAATAGCATGAGAGATTTATCTTCATTGCTGGAGTTACAAATATGATGAGAAAGATTTATCTTACTTGTTAGAATTTTTCCCCACAATTTTTTGTACGTCACACCATGGGACATAGACATTTCTAAACTACTCAAATATATTTGAAATGATACAAAATTTAGCCAAACTTTATTTAATGTGGCACTTTATTGGTTATATTTGAAAATTACAGTTGATCTGATTTACAATTAATTAGTAAAAGTATAAATATTTATTATATGAGAACGTCTTCCATACACATCTTTTTCTCTCTCTCGTTTTCTTTCTCTCTCTCACACACACACACACTTATCACAACTGTTAATTAGTAAGCAAAAAGTGAGCAATTATTTTAAGAATAAAATTCTTTCCTGCATTAAAACAATGTTATACTGTATTGTGTTTGTCAATAGAAGGTACATTACATAGTGGATTCGCTACAGTCATTTTCATCGTTCTCCTCCGGTTCATTGCTGCTCATGGAGGTGGTTTTGACTAAGCTCAGTAACTTATTCTCTGCCTTACGTGTGTACGGTTGAGGATGGTTCTGATGATGCGGTCGTCTGATGTTAGACACGTTGCCAACAGTATAAACACAAGCTTCTTGTTTTCTGTCTACTTGCCTTATCTGATTAAGCTTGCAGGAAGAAATAAGTGGCCTGCCTATATCTACCTCTTTGATTTCAGTCACTTGTTTGTTAGTTTCTGAATGGCTGTATTGCAGTCGCACCTTGATCACCAGTGATCCCTAGGAAGTTTCAGAGAAGTTTTTTTAATTGCAGTTTGTTACATCAATTAACATCATTTAACCATGCTATAATGCATCATTCTTCAGCATCAAGACTTTATATTGGACATTTAGCAGCAACCAAACCCAGTACCAAAATACAGATAATTAACGGCTTTTAATAAACATCAACAAAATATGAAGCATTTTTCCTCTCTTTAAAAACTTTAAAAACCTATTTATTTTGTTATCCTAACCAGTATTTTATCATTTCAGGAGAGTCTCAACTCATATTTGAGACACAATCCACTATATCACTGCTCTTTCATTGATTTGGCTGATTTGCTTTTAGTCCATTTTAGTTTTAGGTTTCAGAATGTGCTCGCCTTCAATTTTTTTTAATGAGGAAAAACTAGATTTACCTCAAGCCTCTGAAGGCAACATAATCTGAGGGTGCAGTCAGGAGCTTCTCCACTGTACACAGGCAGAGAATCCATATCTGATGATCTTCCACAAGCTGAGAAAATGTCCTGCATCTTCTAAACAGAGGTATATTGGCACTGTAATAAGTTCCAGGTTTAATATGCATTTCACCCCTAGAGGTCAGTACATGCATAGTTTTCCGTCACAAAAAAACTTCAATTGTGCTTTTAGTACTGAAGTAAATATTACATTTGTACTACAGCAATAAAAATCCATTATCGTTATATCATAGATATTGAGTATGTGTTGAGATAATAGAAAACAACAGTATTGGATTGACACTATAAAAAACTTTCTTTAATGAACCCTGTGTATGACGAGAGAGGATATGAAAAGTCATGACTTACTGATTCACTTTCAAGCATCAAAGTGCATTCCTGGGCCATGGCGCTTGTGTTTCTTACTCTGCCAAACACAACGAGTATGTTGGAAAACAGCGCAAAAAAACTGAGCTCCACTTGAACACCACCATCCTGAAAGTTTAAAAACTTCCGGCCAGGAAGAACTGAAAAAAGTATTACCAAATACATAAATACTAGGAATAAAAATGCAACAGCAAGCATGTATCACAGATCTTTAACCATTCTACTACACATCACAGATGAGACACAAAAAGCATAGTAACTAACATTGCGTTATGACTCCTGAGTCCTCATTTCAAGAACAAAATCTAAATCTCAGGTTGGCAGAAACTAATAGACACCTCCTCCATATCTTTCCCTCACTATTTACTAGCTAAATTTAACAAAAGAGGATGTTCATATTTCAATAACAGATGCAGAGCCAATAAAAGGAAACGGAAAGAAGAAAATGTCATGAGTTAAAGTGAAAAATGGAATTAGGCAGAGCACTGGTGGTTATTTTCCCCCTTTTAGAAGGATGTCTATTTCCTTTTAATACAGACACAGGGTTTATGAACGATCCTTCAGCACTGCTCTTTCCGTGACTCATGAATCACAATTTAACCAACATAAGCAACCAAAATGGAAGTCACAGAACTGTGAGATAGTTACTGGTGATGTAGCACTTTTGAGTGGAAGCACTGACTATACAAGCTGTATTGGATTGACCTTTTCCTTTACAAGATTTTTCCATTGTGTCCTTGTTAACATCAGTGCCATCATTATTGATGTTAAATATGGCATCTAAAAGACACAATAATTAAAAAAGCTATATTTATATAGATTTTTGAAAGTGAAAAAGTTCAATTTATTATGTAAAGATATTCTAAATGTAACTTGTAAAAACTATTTAAAAAACATATTCATTTATAATGTAAAAAGCCAATCACAACAGAGCTTGGAATTGAGATTTTAAGAGCTACAACAGCCAAAACTGCCCGTTATATTGCCTGAGGTCAAAGAGAGGAGTAAATGACTATAAAAAGGCAAACATACTTCTTTTTAGCTGAAAAAACCTTAACTGGCACAGAAAAATTTAAATCATATGATATGAGCGATTCTACACAAAGCAAAGGTCACACAATTAATAAAGGGCATACTAATGATATAATATAAATAAATGGTTGACACAATATTTACCATTAGCCTGTTTCCAATAAGCGTCTCTCTGGCGGAGCTCCATTGTATGTCCACATGTCCGTACGGGATCAGTCAAGGCCCGCGGCTCTGACAGTGTGTGTCTGATTTCCACTACCTGTCTGCCATTAACCAGTGGGTCCTTTCCAAGATCTGTATAAGGTAAGGTATTACAAAACACTTAGGACACTTTCCTATTTTCAAGTAAATATGTTCTTTGTTTCATGCCATCCATCATTAGTCACTCCACAATGAAAGTGAAATAATTAAAGAGTAACATGTCTCAACACATTCAATACACTTAAATGTTTTAGAAACTTGTGAGAAGCATCATAATTGCATTAAAAGGAACATGTTGTGTTTATCCAAGTAAGTGAATGTGCTTATCCAAGAAAAAAAACAACTAAACCAGACTATTGTATATATTACTTACTGTGTTTAATTCAGGTATCCGTAAATTTTGTTTAAAAACACAAACAGTTCAAAAATAATTTTCCTAATCTGTATTTTGGCTTTCCTGTAAAGAATATCTAAACATTCTCAATACATTTACATGCTTTCACAGCAGACAGTTGTGTTGCTTTTTATATTGCTTTTAATTGGACAATCATACTAAGTGTGATTCAGTAAAATAAGCCTTTTGCCTAGAGGTGAATGATACACTGTGTTGTCATCAACATGCGTCATCAGTGGTGTGGTTATGGAGACGGACAGGAGTACAGTGGGTTTGACAAACACAGAAGTAATGACAGTAGGACAGAATGCAAAATGGCATACGAGACAGAAGAAGGGGAATGGGGAAGTTGACCAGTCAGCAGCCAGAGAATGAGGTCACATGCTTTGGCAGCTACAATATAAAAAGCCAAATAATGTTACAGAAGAGACAGATCAAACAACTGAATAAGCTCTCAGCTGGAAGATGAGTGGGGATTATCTCAACCATTAAAACATAAATCCACATTCACATCGTGCCATGAACAGTAAGGATCAAGGAAGGAATCAAGTCTCTGGCATACAGTAGATGTCAACCAGTTGTTCATCCTGCAAGTGCTCCAAGTATAAATCTGCTAATGATCAAAAGCAATGAAAGACACTACGACCTTGTTCGCTACATCTCACTACATGGTTTAGTATGAAGTAATGTGCCAATATTTTAACACACACAATTTAGAGGTTAAGGTAGTATTTTTGTTAGATATACACTATATTGCCAAAAGTATTGGGACACCCTCTTCTAATGACCAGGTTTGACTACTTTAGTCATGTGCACAAATGTTAATGCTACAGCACATGATGATATTCTAGAGAATTGTGTTCTTCTAATTTAAGAGCAACAGTTTATGAAGGGCCCTTTTCTATTCCAGCATGACAATGTCCCTGTGCACCAAGCAATGTTCAAAAAGAAATAATTGAAGTGAATTGAAATGAAATAGTGTGAAGAACTTGACCGATCTGCATAAAACTCAGACAAGAACCCAGCTGAACACCTTTGGTGACTTGCAGGCTTTGAGTTACAAACTTATCACCCAAACTTATCAGTGACACAAATGTGCATATCGCAATATGGTTACTGCAAATTAAAAAGGTTATGTAGTTTTAGGCCAATGCAGATAGCAGAGAGACTGGAAAAAGAATAATGCCTTCGTTGGTTACATAATTTTCAGTTTTTTAATACATTTGACATACAATTCAATACAATTCAAATAGATTTCTTCAAACATGTATTCAATCTGTAGGCTATCAATGTAGCAAGTATTGCCTTGTGTTCATAGTTTCCCAACATTCAGATAAAGTACCAAATTTCAAATGAATACAAACAAATGCAAAACTTTTATTATATTTGCTCTACATTTGCATCTCTTGCAAAACTCAGTGATGCAATAAACATTTGTTTTTTTACTTCACAAGTGTCATTTAAACAGCTTGCTAACATTACACACTCAGCAAGCCCATAACATTGTTGTCTTCAGTCAATGTGCAATGCCCATTGGACTGAAGAAAGCCAAAATGGTCCACATTAAGCATGAATATTGCAAGGTTTATTTCATAAAGATGTTATATCAAAGGAAGTTCTCGAGACACAGGCTAAGCCCCATTTCTCTGTCTCTGCTGAAACACATCACAGAAAAGCAGTAATAGCACTCACCCTCAGAGACCTGCTCCAAGACATGGGTCACCTTCTGCGACTTCAAGATATGTTCGTTCAGGTACTTGGTGAAGATTCCTGTGCTCTTGCCACCATCCTGGACTTCAAACGCTTCTGCATCTTCACTCCTGCAAGGAAAAGAGTCATTCTCTCTAGATGTTTCAGTTGGGTGTTAAAAGCGCTGTTACCTATATATGACTACTCACGTGGCGTATCCATACACCGTGTTGCCCAGAGGTTCCAAACGCTTTATTTCAGAGGGAGGGCCTTTCTGTTTGTACCTGTAGGACAGAAAATTGTTCAGTTTAGTACTCTTGATTATGATTCATTAAATAACTCTTGATTATGATTTATTAAATAAATATACTACCTTCTGATTTACATTTATGTATTTGGCAGACACTTTTTTCGAAGAAACGTGTGTAAACAGTGTATTTAAGCTATACATTTTATGAGTATAATGTCTGTATGCCTTTGTTGATAATCAAACCCATGAACTTTTACAAAAGTCTAGAAATCTAAACAGTCTCTTTCTAACAAACAGTAGCAAAGGGATATTATAACATTGCATCAGGCATACCATTTTCTGCAGGTGTCTAATAGTATGACGTTCAGCTGGGCTTTTCTCTCCTGCATACTCTGCATCACTCGCTGTACACACACACAGTTTTCTGTTCGGTAGGGTCGTGGAGCATCAATAGCTACCAGGTAATTTCTGCCAGTGTGCTCGTAACCATGGCCAGCATAGTAAAAAACAGCTGAAAATATGAAGGAATATGAGGAAAAAGAAAGTGAATTTTATATTAGTTTACAATATATGAGGCAGATTACATCAACACAACAGGACCTTACAAATTACATGTTTTATTTTGTATTTTGACACAATAAAACAAATATCAACTGTCTCTACTTATATTCCTGTATACACGCTTGAGTAAAGTTCAAAGAAGGTGACATCAGTGTGTAGTGAAGTGTAACCCACATACAAAGACATGCATCATATATGTCACACAATGCAGAGCTGACTAATGGCTCAACACTTTCAATTTTACACTTTCTACTGTACACACTGTATGCCACAGTTCAATCATCATAAAGCTGCTTTCAACAATTCTTCTTTACAAATAGCACGACAGCACAACTCGAGCATCCTGTTTGCATGTGTACATAGTAGCACGTTTCTGTAGCTAAAAATAGCAAGGGAAGCTGTGGCCCACACTTCTCTTTTAGCCAATCAACACACTACAGCATCTTACTGTGATTCTGAAGAAAGACACAGTGGTTTTTTGACGCACACATTGATACTGTATCACCGGAAAAAGCCTTCCTTTCCCACTTAGATGGAACTTCCTCTGACGCGACACTGACACTCAGATCCAGCGATGTTTAGTGACAAACACTGAAATTGCATACTTCTAAGGAACGTCAGTTGTTGATCTCGTGTGTAGTGTCCACTGAGGTAAAAACCATGAGCAAGGACCTCACACCCTCCTGCAACCTGAAACTTTAGCTCTAAACAAACCTTTCAAGCTATTTCACGAAGTGTAAAACTTACTTCCTCTATTATAAAAAAAGAGTTTAGCAGTTAAAGCAGTCATGTGAAACAGAGTTTCCTAAAGGCTCCCCAACTAACCCACAGCACGTGACTCACCATACACTCCTCGGCCCAAGAGCTGCAAGAACTTTTCGATGGCCGCCTGCATTTCCTGAAGGGTGAGATCTAGTAGAGAAACCACTCTGAAGCCTAACTGTTGTAGAAGATTGGACAGTTCATGGACATCCATAGTGGGGGCCATCAGACGAGGGTGGTGGTCATAGTTTAGGTTCCCAATTAATAGTGCCACTTTGTCAGTTGCTAAGTAAACAAAATTAATAGCAAACATGCAGGTGATACTGTTAACAAATCTGACAAAGCTTTACATTTTACAGCAATGAATTTCCCCTGCTCTTGTATTTCCATATCAGTGTATAAATGATGCTTGTTGCGGGAGTATTGAAGGTGGATCTATTGCAAAACCCAGATTGCAAAACCGAGACTATTTTTAAAATCTGATAAGAGTTAAAACGCAAACAAAAGACGTACCAACAAGTGTAGGCGTTGGAGGTTGATCTGGAGGTGCTGTGGGGGGAAACAAAAGGACTGCTTACTATACCACAGGTAAACAAACAAAGCATAACTAGCTACTGCTTTTGCTATAAAACACACATTTAATAGCCCACGGTATTAATAAAGGATTATTGAATGAAAAGTTTCCCATTGAAAAACGTTTAGACATAACAATATTTGTGTCCCATAATGTGACTAGAAAAAAAAGGGGAAGCTCTCATTGAAAGGGCTGGTTTCAGTGTAACTTTAGTTTTGCTCTCATGTAACCAGCGCCCTGTTTAGACTCAAAATACAAGTCAGTTCCTGATTGTTCTCAACTCCTACAGATTGGGGAAAGTACCAAGAACTTGAGCCTGAATGACATTATACAGAAAGTATCTAAAGAATGTTGCAGAGAATATTTGTGATGCAGCCTGCTAAAGTCCAGCTTATTTTTGTGATTTACTGTTTTCTACATAATATCATCCTACATAACGTGAAGAACATTCTGTGAAAATATAACCTTGATGTCGTTAATATTGACTTAGTAATGTCATGTCAAATGTTGAAATCATAGTGTAATTAATAGGTGAAATCAAACTTTGATGCTTGTTATCTCAAAATGAGATTTTTAGACTTTAGCCTGGTTTTCACAGACAGGGTCACATATGACAGTAATCCTGAACAATTCAAATTACACAACAAAAGCAACACAAGAGAAAAAGATTTCAAATTGTCCTACCAATTTCAATTTCAGCTGCCTCAGACCATCTTTCCTCCAGAAGGTTTGACACAGCACAGAGGTATGAACCAGCATCGTCTGAACTGGCATTTTTTATCTTTAATTTGATCAAGGGATTTAAAATGTAAAACAATATTATTTTAACAAGTTTACTTATTTGAGTTAATGAAAGTCAATCAAAGATCTGTGCATCCTAAAACCAAACTTGCACATAATAATATATCACAACAACACAACAGTTATAGACATGATACTTGTAATTTATTACTAATCTCACCTCGAGTGTTTCTGAAGTCTGTTTAGGCAAAAGATGTCCATTCCTGTACCACTGGTAGGTTGGCGCAGGCTTGCCAAGAGCTGTGCATTCAAGACTGAATGCTTCTCCTAGTTTTACCTTCTGACTTACTGGGTGAATGACTATATGTGGCTCCCCCCTCCAAATGTGAGAAACACCTAAATAAATTGGGTCACATAATCTATAAGATATTGCGGCATGCTGAGTCAAACATCACAAAATGATTCAATGATTATTCCGTCAGTCTCAATGATCTATAACAGGATGAATGCTGTAGGTTAACTGACTATTAAGCCAGATAAATAATGCATACACTGTAGTAATAAAATGCTTGTGGGTAAGTCAAAGTTAATGATCCATGTCTAACATCGGGTCTTTACCAAACACAACATGCTAAACCGACAATGATAAAAGTCTTCCCTTCCAGGTAAATCAGAGTTTCTGTTTACTCCAGCTGTGACTGCGACAAAACATTTTAAGAATTGCATGGTTCACGGTCAGACATATGTAACTGGTTCAACATCCTGCATATTACACAAAACTTCTTTGATGATTTGGTGTTGAATAGACAAATTGGTTGTCGCTAAAAACTTTGCACAGTTTCTGATTAGGACTGATCGTGAGAATGTTATAACAGAAAAGATAATGGAAAGTACCTGATACATCCAGGACTCTCACTTTAACCCATTCTGTAATCTGGCATTTATAAAACAGGTCGCTCACTCTACAACAGTAATATCCAGATTTCTGAAGAGTGAGAGTAAGCTCGGGTTCTGTCCCACCGACAACCTGAAAAGATATATGACGTCCTTTGAGTTGATGATTTTCTGGTATTTATTCTACACAGAAAGGAAACTGTGCATACCTCTCTCCGGTGTTTATCAAACCACTGATATTTTAAAGGACCAGTGCCTATGGCTTGAACTCTTAAAGTCACCTCATGGTCAGGTGGTACACACACAGATATCGGCTGCTGCAGAATAACAACTTCTGTTCAAAAAAAGTGAAGAAATCAACATTATATTCAGTATAGAAGAGAATGAGGCGAAGCTGACTTCTTTCTTTTTCTACCAGTGAATATTTATCAGGGTGGGTTATTATTATTCATTTCTAGACAGATACATACATTCTCGTCAACAAAAAGACTACAAACAAGCTACTGAACAGACAAGTTTCCCATGTGACAAGTAGCCCCGGTCTCCCAAATATATGAATAATTTGTGCTGTAATTGACAGTAAAAATGTCTAAAACATGAAAAACAAGGAAAACAAGACCAAGCAAAAATGTGCTGTGAGTTACACATGAGTAAAAGCAAAATACATACCAGTTCTCATGACTGTTGCCACCCTTTAGTCTGGCAGGACATAGACCACAATAGTGCTGTTTTTTTGAGACAGTCAGTCATTTCACAATCTTGCCACCTGTGTAAAAGAAAACAGAAGTATGGATTGTGGTCTTAACATTAAAACAAAACAATTACACATACAGAAGTCAGTCTTATATTTTTCACAGATTAAGCAACACTTTAATGTTATAAACAGCTAACACCAAAACTGTCAATATGTTCATTTTTATAGAAGAGGCATTTCTATATTTTTACCAACAACATGGACAGGCATTTCATGCAGTAGTTGTAAAAGAGTGGAAATGAAAGCAATTTGATTGTGTTTATTTCCTATCTTTCCTTTAGTTCCTCGAGTAGCTACTTTAACACTTTATAAAACACCAGACAACGACACTTTTATCAGAAGTTAAGATTGAAACTTTTATTTGTTATAAATACACAGCTTACAGGGAAATGTAAATCTGGCAAACTTTAAAGACTGTGACTTTAAAACCGAAAATGTGCAAGGAACGTTGTTAGAGTAACACATGAACTTATGAAGTCAAACTTTATTTAAAGCTTTCAAAATGTATAAACTTATTTTTTTCTTATATCTTCTTATTTCTAGATATTTCTTATCTAATTTAAAAGGTGCACAAATACTTCCATGCAACAAATAAACAAAAAACATATTAGTAATACTCATATAAATTAGATAATCTTGACTATGAAGAATAGTCACAAGGAGAATAACACAAGGTAAGTAATAAAAGTATTCACAACAGAAATCATCCCAAAACACATCTAGCCCAACAACCCGACGGCACAAAACATAAGCCTGGTTTTTATCGTTCTAAGAAGGGAGTTTGTTGCTTCTTTCGTTTGCAGTCTATGTAGTGTTTACACTCACCTGTCGTAGTCATCACGCCAGCTGACCAAGACGAGTGTCACATTCCCCTTCTCAACCTCCTCTTGCCAACAAGCACCGAAAGACGTCAGATGAACTGTGCCGTCGTGTAAATTCAGTATGCAGCGATCGATAAGAGGCAAAAAATGAATGGTTTCCCGTCAGAATAACAGACTGGCCCTCCCACTACCGCTGTGCTCTGTGTATTTGCGCCCTGCACATCTGCGGGCTTGGCAACAGGTATCTTTCAGGTAATTATTAACACCGCAAAGTTAAAGAGAAGCTGCTTATGCATTTATGGTGTCTGTTTAGTCTAGTTCCTCTTACTGTTATTTTTCTGACTGGAAGTACATGGCAGGCAATATATCTTACTAGAGGAAACATTTGCAGTTGTTTGGCACATGCACGCGACATTATCGCAAATGATCTAGCGCCACCAACAGATCAAGCTTGTACTGACTTCTTTGGTTTTAACTTTAAACCACGTGGTGTTCATTTCGGAATTTGCTGGCTCACTATGTTTTAACTGATTTCTGCTTGCTCATGTCGAAAGTCATTAGATTTGTAGATTCGTTCTTTGGTTTTCACCCGACTAGATTTTCCGCCATTTTGAATGTTGCCAAAACACATTTTTGTCAAAACCGTAGGCCTACTTACTCTAACACTGTCCTGACAAGACGCAACACACTCTATTTTTTTTTTTGAGTGTTTGCTTCAGTGGATTTTATTTTTAGTTCATTGTTTACCGCCGGCTGTTTTACGAATACTTTTTGTTATTATTATTTCTTTTTTCCTATATTGCTGCTGTAGAATACCTGTACCTCACCATAAGCATTTCAATGTACAATCTGTCTCTGACAATATGTACACATGACCAATAAACTCGAAACTTATCTTCTGCTAATGAATATTAGCTTATCGTAATTATTATTATTGTTGTATGTATATTGTTTGTCTACACACTTTTAGTCATTGTCTTTTGTCTTTTCCATATTAAATTTTAAATATTAAATTGATAACTGACAGTGCAGTACCCATACACATGTAAATGCACAGTAAACTACAGTTTTTTACATTTTAAAAATTTAATTTTTTGTTCTTTTTTATTGTTTTATTTAAGGTATTACAGTGAAAAATATTTTATTGTAGGTACTTTTAAAAATAACTTTTTATTATTATTGTTTTTTGTTTATGTTTAGACCTTTTTATTGATATACAGGTTATCATGATTAGATTAAAATTCAACTATAAAATAGTAAAGTGAATTGAGAAATAATAAAAGTGTTCTCCGTGACGGGTTAAACTTAAACAAATACAATTTACAAACACAAATAGAATACAATATATAAATACCATTAATGATAACATTTAGGCCTATTAAGAAACACATTATTGTTGTTGTTATTACTTGTGAACATGTGTCCAGTTTAAACGACATGGTGTTTGTAATCAGATCACTTTTATGTTTGGAAAATGATGCAATGACACATGACTGGTTGGAGAGATTGTTGACTTATGGGCAGGGTGTTTAGGCCATGTCTGTGGTTCAGACACCAGTAACACAGAAGGGGCTGTCCTAATTAAACATGGGCCATGCTTTGAGCTTGGCTAGAGAACTGACAACAAGGACCAGTGATTCACGTACTGCTTCTGCACTAGACTGGATGTATTTGACTACATACTGCCACACAGACCGTGTTGTGTGTTTATTCAGATATTTCTATTCATTAGATAGAATTACAATTCATGAGGCTGACAGATAAGGACCGATTCGGTCTTTTTTGGACACTGCTTTCAAGTGGCTTCAGAGCAATGGCTAGTTTCGGAAAAAGTGATGTGCTCTTGCGTCTATTTTGGGCCTGCTATAAATAGGGCCCTGCTGGCAACACATGCTCTGCTGTGATTGACAATTCTAGTGGTACTGGGACAGCAAGCTCTAAAGAGCACGCAAAAGACATACGAATGGTGAGTTTGTTGATAGAATGTTGTTCTGTAACACATTTATGTCAAGTAATTCAATGTTAGACTCAAAATAACTGTTGGTTGGAGAAAGTAACTGTATGTGACCGAAGTAAGAGTAACAAACGGCAGATCCTATTTATAACCTTTCTGTTCAAATGGTCTGCTTGTTGAGACGAAACAGATTCTCTCTAAATTATATTTAAAAATCTGAAATTTATATTAATTATATACTGCTTTCTAATTGTGTGTGTGTTTGTATTTCTTATCTGAATTAATTTCTCTTTTTTTTTTTTGTAGCTCCCCAGTCAGTATCGAAGTGGAGCTCTACATTCTGGTTGTAAAAGTTCAGAGGCAGACAGTGATTTTATTCTACAGAAATACTTAAACCCCACTTAAAGAGACTGGTGGGTTTTTTGAGCTGTTGAAGTTATTTCTTTCGGACAATGACATCTAGGAGACCCATGACTCGCTCTTACTCAGGAAATGGGAGATCGGGCAGTCAAAATGGTGAGGATGTTTCGGTACCAAGCGGAAGGTCAGACAGCCGCAACTATCTTTCCAACGTCAGGCCTGAAAACAGGTAAGAAATATTTGTCAAAAAATGAGTTTGAGCTTGATATTACCTGTCATAAACATACATCCAGTTTGTTAAATGTGGGATTCTGTTCATAAAATGTTTAGGAATTACATACAGTATTATAAACTGTTATTTGTCAAAACACAACAAAAAGTATTGCTCAAAATAAATATATTGTTTAAAAACTTTTGTTTAAAAAGATTTGTTTAGAAAGTAAAAAAAAAGCTTCAGAGCTCATTCTATCAATTTCTGTTGGTTTTAATTGTTGTTGAAATACATTCATGTAGTGTTGCTGTGGTTACCCTATTGGTCATGTTGTGTTTGTGCAATTTCTATCATGCATACAGTAAACAACAGAAACCAAGCCACTGGCCACCAATATTTACTGTTAGTCAAAGCAAAAAGGCCCTAGTGATTCTTGTCTCGTGAGTTTCCCTTTAATTTGCCTCTTTCTAAATAGTTTTTTAACTCACAGGTATTCAAACTACAGACCGTCGAGGTAATAAAAGCTTTCCAAAAGGTCAATCCTAAACTAACTACACTTCAAATAACAATATCTATTCCCCCATGCCTTTTTCCTTTTGTTTGATGTATAATCTTGAAAAAAAATTGTAGAAAAGAATCCCCACCCTGCACCCACCCAAATAACCATTATTTATTTAGAAAATGTTGAAAACAAACCTTTAAATGTTACCAACCTGAACAGTAATATCCTTTAAACTAGTTAATTAACTTTGCAGCCCTTAATTCCAGTGACATATTTGAACTTTTTTAAATAACAAAATTGTGGTGTCTTTTTCTATAATAATATTGGATAAATTTATTTCATATATATATATTTTCAAAAATCTCCCTAAAAGATGTTCTGCGTTGAAGTTCATACTTTTGTATTTCTATCTCCAGGAGTACATTATGTACCGTCATGGCCCAGTTGACTGAAGAGACCCAGCCATGTTTTGAGACCACCATAAAGTCCAAGGCAGTGTCTGAATCCTGCAATGTTAAATTCAGTTGTGTGGTCACTGGTAAGTAGCAAGAACCTTAACTATACCTACTGCAACAGCAAAGAGATACTTAAATGTTTTTTTTTTTCTGTTTAATTGTTTACTGCAACAGGATGTTATTTTGTTCAGTGAGTCTGACAATGTTTCAGCAGCTAGTGAGTTATGTTTTTTGAAAACTTGAATGACATGCATGAAGTATAACTCTGACTTTACTGTCTGATTCATATTCAGTATTTCTAAGCTATGCACTTTTCTACAGGTTACCCGGTTCCTGAGCTGACCTGGTATAAAGATGACATGGAATTAGATCGATACTGTGGTCTTCCCAAATATGAAATATTTCGCAATGGAAAAAATCACACACTACATATATACAAGTACGTTACATTGTCCATCGTTACATTTCTGAAGCTAAACACTTTTGGTTTCTTTTTGATGTGAATTGTCTACATTACTGTCTACATTTATATTACAATCAATGTTTTAAAAAAAAGTTTATCTACTTTTGTCTTATTTGTCAGCTGTACAGAGGATGATGCAGCAATTTATCAGGCCTCAGCGAGGAATAGCAAAGGCATCGTCTCCTGTTCTGGGGTGCTGGAGGTGGGCACCATGAGCGAGTACATGATCCACCAACGTTTCTTTGCCAAGCTGAAACAAAAGGCTGAAAACAAGCGGCGTGAGATGGAGGAGAGTCGACGTCGGGGGAAGGAGAACATCCAGAAAGAACAGTTGAATGTGATCAACCAGGAACGCTTACTAAGAAAGCGTAGGTCTCCAGCTGGAAATGACACAACCCATGGAGAGGAGAACATGATCTCACAAGAGACAGATGCTGAAGAGCAACCTTCAGTCGTTGACAATAAGTCTGATGATATCACAGTACAAGCTTCTGTAGGAACAACAGATATATCAACAGAGAACGGCAATAAGCAACTCAACCATGTCTGCGACACGGCAGAGGTTGTCACTGTAAAACAGTCAGCCAAAGAAAAGTTAGCGGAGAAGAAGATGCGTATAGCCAATGGATTTGATGAAGCCGACATCGTTCAGAACGTCAAAGAAGAAGATGGTTATGAAGGAATGAGTCTAGCAAAATACTTAGCTGCGTCTGTGCAGTCGCAGGCTGCTGAACAACAAGATCATGAGATGATGGAGGTGGATATTAGTGCTGTTCAAGAAAAAGAAAAAGAGAGAGAGAGGGAAAAAGAGAGGGAAAGATTAAAAGAAGTGCAGAGAGAACGATTAAAAGAAGTTGAGAGAGAGCGATTAAGAGAAGAAGAGAGAAAACGATTACGAGACGAAGAAAGAGAACGACTAAGAGAACTAGAGAGAGAGAAAGAACAAGAGAAAGAAAGAGAGAGAATTAGACAAATAGAGCAGGAACAAAAAGCCAAGGCATCGTCACATAAAGATCCAGAACACAAGTCAGCTCTAACCTCGGTTTTTCACTCCTTAAAGGACATATTTTTCGGCAAAAGTAAGAAGTCTAATGAGACAGCAGAAACCACAAGGAGATCTAGTGAAGTAAGTGTGGAAAAAGAAATGCCACATGAGACGTCAATGCCTCCTTCAAATGTATCTCTACAAGAATCAGAAACTAAGACTCTTGTGTCCTCTGGGGAGGATGTGAAAAAGCTGGTAGACGAACCATCTCCCTATGTGAATTTGGAAGTAAAAACAGAACCTCTACAGCAAGATCCATCAACCATCACTAAGACCGTAAACTCCAATTCAGTTGAACACATTTCTGATTTCAAAGCAAACAAACCTGAGCAAGTGTCTCCCAACCCTGAAAGACATCTTGAGAGCACTAAAGCAACACTTTCTGTGGAGCAGAATGGGATGCCATGGAGAGCTAAAGAGGAGAGCACCGTAGAGGAGGTAGACCAGATTTCCCATTCGCCATCGTTCAGGGTGAGTTCATTACACTTCCCAACCTATTGATTTTGTCCATCTGTAATGCAGGACTTCCTGCACCATAGTAGCACAGCATGTGGCGGCTATTTATAGAGAGTACATTTGTGTGACAAGACTTGTGTTTAATGACACCAGTCCAAAGCCAAGATGATGACACAAACTATACTCAAGAGAACACAGTGGGCAGCTTTTAGATAACAGTGTTTCATCTGTGGCCTTTTGTGTTGTGAGCATTTAGCAGTTACGTCATTGTGCTCATAGACTATTTTTCAATCAAATCTGTACTTATGCTATGATGTTTAATGCAAAATGATGTTTGATTCTCTGATGTCTGGGCAAAGGAAATATGGGTAACAAAGTGGGGTAACAATGGGGTCCAAAATCAAAGGCGAATGGTTATATTGCTCATATTTGCTTTTTCATTTATTTATTAGTATTTGATTTTTAGTATGTCCCCTTTTTCTTTAATCACACCACTCGCATACTATTTTTCATACTGTATTACGTGGTGTTTTAAGCTCTTGGAGAAAATTGTTGATTTTGTTGATACCTTAAAGGTTTTTAACAAAGTCTTCTATAGGATTTTAGTTGTTTTACCTATTTTACCTGCATTTTGCCATGCATTAGCCATAGGAGCTGGCATGGCATTAAAACAAACAAACAATTCCAATGAGCTTTTGTTCATTTAGTGTCATACTTTTCTTTAGATGTTAAAAAAATTCAACTCTTGTCCTATATGTGAACGTGGCTTTGTAAACTGCATTGCATTATTGGCCCGTTGACAAAATGTTAAATGCTCTTTCACTTGTAAGTCACTTTGAATAAAAGCATCTGCTTTTGTAAATGTAAATAAATGTAAAAAATGTCAAATTTCAGGTTAAAGTTGGATTTTGAATCCAAAGTAGTCTCGTAACCAGCAAAGCTAAGTAATAGTGCTCTGCTCCTGCCTTATCTATGGCTCTCTAAGAGATTTAAATAAGGTTTGCTCACTCAGTGCTATCGGTAATGATTTTCACTTATCTTGAATAGAGAGCAAGGCTTTCAGCGTTTCAGCAATGGCCAAGAACAACAGCATGCAATAGGCTGATGAGACAAATACACTTTTAAGACAACGTGTTTACTCCTTTGGTTCATTTCATGCATGATCATGGCAATAATATGTAGAGTTTTTGAAAGTCTTACCTATTTTACATTTTTAAAATCTTAAATTACATACAATTATGTTTGTAAAAACAAATGGACCAGTGAACAAACAAATGGAAGCTGTAAATGGATCAGTGTGCAGGTCAGGACATGAAGAAGGACAGTCTATAGACACTGAGACAACACCTCTTTACATTTTCTAGATTCTCTGGTTCCCTGTATCTTAAAATAACTTGTTTCTAATCTGTGCTCATGGAAACCATACCATACAAAGAGGGGTGTCTGCCCATTTAACTTGTATGCATTATGCCGGAGCATGTGAAACTTTTATCTCAATGGCTTGTAAATCCCCAGTATATTTGTGTAGTGATTTATTTAGTCATTACATTATATTAGGTTTAAATGATCCCAAACTCTGTTTCTCATAAATGCATAACATAGGAAAGCACCTCTTAGTACTATTGTTGCTTTTGATGTGTCGCTTCTTTGTCTCCTAATATTTGTAAGTCGCTTTGGATAAAAGCGTGAGCTAAATGCCTCAATGTAAATAACATATTGTGGTTGCTCTGTCAGTGCAGGTAACTTTAGCAAGCAGTTAAGCTTGTGTAAGCTTGGTACAAATGTGCACTTGGCAGGGGTTCTGTTAGCCCTCACATGGTTTTTACCATAGCTCAAGATTAGACAGAAATGAGGCTGTCAGGATGGCATGTGGCAGTTGCATCATCCCTTTAAACTAGACACGGCAAAATGCTAATAATGAATTCTTGGTTATTAGTTAACAGGCTGAAATTTTGTGTTTATGGCATTCATTCAGCTGTAATTCATTCATGTGCAGTTTCAGACAGGAGAAGCATGTGATTGACCCGCACCTGGTACACTTACATATTCTATGTAAAGTGGAAGTGTAACTACTCAGCGTCCAGTTGGAAGTTAATGTTAGCTGTTGTGGTATATCTGTTAGAGGAACCCTCAATTTAACTTTTAATTTACAGCAGAGGAACTTCTCAGTCATTTGTCAATAAATGACAAAACACTAAAGTGCTGGAATGGATTTTTTGTATTAGAAAATTTACGTTATTAATAAAAATTAATTAAGGGTTTTCGTCACATTATGGTATTAGTCATATCAAATATCACTACTCAAACTGGGGTTCTGACAGGTCATAAATATAATGTTGTTTTTCTCTTACATGCTCACAAAGTTACACAATGTTGACAGTAAGAGTGTACAAATCTTTGTGTTGTTTTATAAACAACCTTTTTTGTGCCTTTAAAAGGATAGTTCACCCAAAATTAAAATTCTTTTATTTTTTATTTATTCACCGTCATGTCATTTTTCAAACCCACATGACTTTCTTTCTTCTGCAGAACACACAAGGAGATATTTTGAAGAATGTTTGTAACCAAACAATATTAGCCCCATTGACTTCCATTTTGTTTTGTTACAAAACCACTAAGACATTCCTCAAAATGTCTTATTTTGTATTTTACAGAAAAAGTCATATACAGGTTTTGAATGACATGAGGGTAAATAAATGGTGACATAATTGTTATTTTTCAATACTTAAATAAAAGGGCTGTAACTTTAAATGTGACATAGAATTTATTTAACTTTGTTTGCCTATATATTTGCCTAGAAACAGTATTTGCATTTTACTGTAAGCACTGTGTTGTTTAAGGCCCATACAGTATGTAACCTATTTAACAAGCAATTGTTTATGTCTCAAGACTACAGATGACCATACCAAACCCAACAGCTATGACGTTCCTGGTTCTCTGGACTTGGCCAATCCTCCAAGTGCGACTGAAGTGATGAAATTCACCCATCATGTTAATGAGGTCATCCGAGGTGCTGAGGAAATGCATATTTTAGGGGAACAGGGAGTCTCAGCCGCCCCCCTGACAGACCTTAACATGGCAGACCTGGAAAGCATGCAGTGTTGTGAGAGCCAGCCGAAGTCTCAGCTTTCACAGCTAGCCGACGACGTCCCTCTCACAGCAAACACAGAGTCCCAGTCAGCAGAACTGATGGTGGATGAGAGCAAAAAATGTGACTTACACTCGAATGAGAAACAAATTCATCATATGGAGGAAGAACTGGTCGTGAAAGTGCAAGAGGGAGGCTTCCAGACAGATAGAAATAAAGAGGAGATGGATGGTGTAACAGTAGGGAAATCTCTTACTGCAAAGGAAAATGAAGTAAAGAGATCCATTGTAATAAACAAGTCAGTTCCTACTGTAGATGAACTAAGAGGTACAGAACATGATATGAGTGTTCAAAATGTATCGACACCAACATTAATTGTAAATGCAGAAGAGGATTCTGTCTCTCTTTTGTCTGAGAGTTCAATGAAAACAGATTTAAAAGCAGGTGAAAAAACTATATCAGCACTAGATGTTAATGATGTCGCTGAGAATAAAGAAGTTAGAGTTGATTCTGCTCCGGTAAATGACCATAATAAGGGGGAAAACAAGAAGGATAACAACATGCCAAGTCAGGATAGAAGTGTTGAACAGAAAAGAGATGGCGTTAAAGATAAGATGGACAAAAGCAGTGAGAAAGCAAAGAAAGACATCAGTGAGGAAAAAAGGAATGTTGTTACTGAAGAACGGCGAGAGGATTCCAGTAAACAAAAGAAGAATGATATCAAGAGCAATAAAAATCTTGTTCCAGATCCAGAAGTTGTGATTTCAGAGTTTGAGATGCCAAAAAACGTTAAACGTGCTGGGACGGAGGTCATGGACACTCAACCGAGGCCATACAAAGTGGATAGATCTCCAAAACTCCTTTCCAAAGCACAAGCAGAGAGACGTTTGACAGAGAAGGACCAATCGTCACTCCAACCAATCATAATACTCCCGGACACAAGGGAAACAGTCATCAAAAATGTTGCAAAGAAAAGAGCAACGCCGCTCATCCCAGAAATCAAGGTTACGGTTCCAGAAAGAGTCAAACGGGAAGAACCTGTTAATGTGCCCAGAAGTGATGTTTTGAAATTAGAGCCTGAGCGAATGATGCAAGCTTTAACACAGGAGGTTGCACAGGTATTTCGGGAAAATGAGAGACTGGGGGATGAAGCAACAAGATGGTCAGGTGAATCTGTCCCGAACAGTGCTCTTGTTGCTCCAGAGCCTTCGGGCGTGATCAGGAACATTCTGTCAGCACCTTCAGGGGACAGAGCACAGGAAGTTAAACCACAAACTGTAGATGTAAAAGCGAGAGGTGGAGAAGCACAAGGAAGTATCAGCAGTGGGCGGGGCAGAGACGATGACAACGGTATCCCTATAATTAACATAGCATGTGCGGATGATAATGCAATTACTGTGAGAAAAGAGCAGCCTTCACTTCCTGGCATAGTAATCTCACAAGATATCACTCAACCACATGCAATTGCTAACACTGATAGACATGCAAAACCTAAAGAAGATTCAGAGACTTTGGTTATTCCAAAAATTGAAACCGATTCGGGCACTCCGTCTGACAAATCAAAAGAGCAGTTTAGGACTCAACTAAGCCCTGATATACCTTTGTCTGCATCCACAAAAACCTCTCAAGACCCAGACAAAGCTGCTTTATCAAAAGACACAAAAGTCGAACCCGAAGCTGACAGACTTCAGAGAGACAAACCGTCCATAGAGAAGAATAGCCTTACAACCCCTGTGGGGCCTACTCTTCCTCCACTTAGTCCGGCCAGTTTGCGACGACTCATGGCAAAGAATAACCCAAATTTAGACAATCAAGGGTCCGCCTCGGCTGCATCAGTGGATGGAAGTGAGAAGAAAGGGGAAGACAGTGGGGGAAGCACACCCACATCCACTCTATCCTGTGAGAGCAGCCCTAAAATGAAACGAAGAGACAGTCTAACCCTCATCCCCTCCGCCACGCCCGAGGAGCTTGCATCCGGTGCTCGCCGAAAAATCTACCTCGCCAAAACCAAGTCTGAGGATGACGGATCCGACACGCAGGGGAAGAGAGACAGCCCGTACATGTCACCCAGTCAGGCACGCAGGGCTGCTTTTCTTCAGCTGCAGAGCGGACAGCAAACGCCACCTGAAAGACGTTCACCGCTGATGGCCCGACGCAAGGCCACGCTGGAGGTGCCAAGAGCAAAGGACGAGAGCACAGAGGTGGCAGACAGCGGGCAGCAAACGCCACCCACAGAAAGACGTTCTCCGTTGATGGCTCGGCGTAAGACCACGCTGGAGGTGCCAAAACCAAAGGAGGAGAGCACAGAGGTTGCAGACAGCGCAAAGACAGAGAGCAAACCAGCAGAGAAGGAGAAACTTGACCCTTTTAAAGGTAACATGTTAATGCATGTACTGAAAAACTTTATGCAGATTTTCAACTATTTTTCACAAGGTTGCTGGTTGATTTTGGACTTTTTAAAGAAAGTCATTCAAAAGAAAATACTCAGTCCTGGTTAGGGTTGTCACAATATACCAGTGCATGATATTAATACTAAACATATGATAATTTCAGCAAAACTTAAACATTCTTACAATTTTGTGTTTATGCAGATTTTCTCTCTATTTTTCACAAGGTCTCTCTCTGGTTGATTTTGGACTCTTTAAAGAAAGTCAAAAAAACTAAATTAAAAAATAAAAAATTCTTTTTAACAAACAAGAAAAATCACAATAATATTGTTGTCATAAATTCTTTTGGCCATGATCTTGTAGTGGAAATCTGATCAGCCCTAATTCAGATAATCATAAGATGCAGAATATCAAATGAATACTAGCATGACTAATTTACCAGCTGACCATTATTCATATGCATGAAACACTTCATTAGGATATATTTCGATGTCTTGACATTTACACTGTTCTGAGAGCAGCTGCAAATGGATTTTAGGGGGAGTTTGTTATAGGAAGAGTCAACACCAGAGAACACATATCTATACCATGTTGCCTTTATCAAGTTGCCCCTGATCCTCTTTCCATTCAGCTCCTCAGGTTATCCGGAAGATTAGAGGAGAGGCCTTTTCGGATGCCTCCGGTCACTTGAAGCTGTGGTGCCAGTTTTTTAACGTTCTCAGTGACTCCACTATCAAGTGGTACAGAGACGAAGAGGAGATTGTGGAGATGGAAAGACGGTAAATTCTTCAGTAATCAATCAGCACCATTTTAACGTTAATCTTATCTAAATGTACACAGTCATTGGTAGGTTTATCAACAGATAAAAGATAAAAAGAAAAGAAATGTTAATGCGGTAAACATTAAAAAGCTGTCAGCTGCATCATATACAGTCTTGTCATTCGTGACTCATTTGACCATGAACCTCACAGCTGTGACTGCGGTGTGGGACTTAAAGCAGACACAGAGTCTGTAACCCAACCCTGCTCAATTTCGCCATCTGGCCATATTAAAATCTAAATTTGTTTCTCACAGTGCTGGATCAGCACAGTGATGCTGTACTCGCATGCATACACGCACTTAAATGCGTCGTCTGTGCTGGATGCTGTAACACACTGCCATCGTGTGGTCGCTTTCACACTGAAAATTGCAATCAGTAACATAATTGGTTAGAAATAAACAGTATTGAACAAGTACATAGAATATGTTTTGGAAACTGTCTTCTTATTTTTTTAGTGATTAATAATGGCTTAAAAAAGCTTGTAGTAATAATTTTTAATTTGAGTTGTCAGGTAAAATTTTGCTTCCCTCTCTCTCCTCCCCTATCACTTTGAGACAAAAATGCCCCAAAAAATATTTGAGAGAGGCCTCATACGGGTATTTAAATAACCAAATATTGACAAAAGGTGGATCTCTTAAAGGAATTTTTGAATCGTTTATTTTAGGTGAACTGCTGCTGTTTGTCTTAAGCTTTTTAATGGTAGTTTCTCTTTCTCTCTCTCTCAGTGCTGGAGATGAAGGTCCAGTGGCACTGGCAATAGTTCAGGCTTCCAGCAGAGACTGTGGAGTATACGGCTGTTCTATCAAGAACGAATACGGGACTGACATGACCGATTACTTACTCAGTGCAGACAGTAAATCATAATCAATCTATTATTTAATATCAACATCAAATCTGTTAAGTTCATTTTTTATTGTGCCGTCATATTCACCCTGTTTTCTCTCTGGCAGTACTGGCTGAATTTTTCTTAAGGGAGGATTTAGAAGGTAGGTGGTTAAGTGTGGTTATTGCTGTAAATGAAACGTCAAGTGTTGTCGTACATTGAGATTTTTGTGCACCGTTTCAGTGGGCGAGGAGATCGAGATGACACCTATGATGTTCACCAAAGGCCTGGCAGACTCGGGTTACTGGGGAGATAAATTCTTCGGGCGCATCATGACGGAGGAGGTCCAGATTGGAGAGGGCTGTGTACACAAGACCTGCAGGGCAAAGGTCATCTATGGTTTGGACCCTGTCTTTGAGTCAGGAAGCACATGCATCACTAAAGTAAGAAATCCAATCGCATACGGGTCGAAGGAAGAGTGTAACCTGGTTGAAAAAAATCTGGAGATCACTAGACAGGTTTGAGTCTCACTGCATCACAATGCACATTATACACAAGCGGTTCTGTTACAATTATTGTGTGAAATACAAAAAATCTTTTATTTTTTGATACTTGTGTAGTGCTTTTGTTCTTTTTGGAGCTTGGCAGTATAAATCATTAACTTGTGCTGTAAATTTTACCTTTTGAGAAAACTGTTCTTTTATCGTTTTCTCTTCTTTTACCTCAGGAATGTAAAATCCAGAATACTGTTCGGGAGTACTGCAAAATCTTTGCGGCGGAGGCCAGAGTCATTGAGAACTTTGGATTCTCATTAGAGTAGGTCTTAAAATACAATATAATTTCAAACTATAAGTATTGACTTTAATTCATAACGAGACCTATAAGTCTCATTATAAGTCAGATATCAGAACCTGTCTAGTCTTCCTACTATTTGGGCTGTAAATTGCTAAGACAAGTTTCTGTGTAATGACTATTGTTACAAATACAATGTCATAATGGCATGACTAATTTCAGTCTTTTTTGCTCACTAAATTAACATAGAGTGATCCCGCTTCATCTAATGTATCGGCCAGCCAACACAATCCCATATGCTTCGGTGGAGACTGATTTGAAAGGCGTGTATCTGAAATACTGTCTGATGGACAACACTGGAAGATTGATCACTAGAAGCATATCTGAGGTGGAGCAGAAGTGTTGCGCTTTCCAGCACTGGATCCATCAATGGACCAATGGAAACCTCCTTGTTACCCGGCTGGAAGGTAAAATGATTTACTGTATCTACCGTATTGATTATTTACTGTACATGCAGCACAGTACATGTAGGAATTCACTTTACTGTAAATAACATAGATGTCCGGTATTAAATGTGCAAGATAAACTCCTATGTGTTTCAGGCGTCGATGCAAAGATCACAAGTATTGAAATTGCTACAAAGTCTAAAGGGTGTGTATATCAAATAAAATTAACACGTTTACTTATTTTTTTGATATTTTTATTTTGTCTTGTGGAATTAATATTACAATCTGTTCTGCAGGTATCAAGGCCTCACAGATAAAGCATCTCCAAAGATAATGGAGCAGTTCATCACTCAACACCAATGTAACTACTACTGTGGTTTGCTTGGTCTAAGACCTCTTAAACCCATGGAGTCTTTACAGCAACCTAAAATAAAGACCTCCAGGAGCCCCCTACTGGCCAGAAGAGGGGTGACAGGCTCATCTAGTCCCCAGTTGCAGAAGAAGGGAAGTAATAGCCCACAGTCCAGCAGGAAAGGAGCCACTAGCCCCAAAGTGGCCAAAAAGACTGGTGAATCAGGAGAGAACTCACCCGCTGTCAAACACAAAACTGTGGAAGCCCCAAAACCTGTCAGGATGAGGTAGAGAGGAATGAAACTCTTGGTTTTCAGATTTTCTTACCAATCTTTAGTTTGGAGCCTATACTATACTATTATCAGTAGCTATTGTTGTACAGGACAAAGAGGTTCCTTGTGTCAAGAGACATGACCGAGGATCATGTTTATAGTCTTTGCACATAGTGTCTAATATGAAACAGCTGAAGGAAGCAAAAGTAAGGAAGGACTATACAGGAAAGTATAAAGGTGAATGATCAGAGGTGTTTGGCATTTTTTAACATTACTGTGAATACGTCACCATAAATACCTCTTGAGACCACCATCACTTTAAATGCTGAATTGAGACTATCCCCTTTTAAGAGCGTTGCTGGGGAAACAAACACAAAACCAGGACTGTCTGCAGATGGAGTGATTTCAGATGGACTCTGGAACTTTGTTATGGTTTAATAAAATGCTTTTATGTCAGATTTATATGACTGAGGAAGAAGAACTCTTTAAAGATTCCTCAAACATCTGTGATGTATGCCTCGGCTGTGCTGAAATGCTGCTTTTTTTGGTAGCGGTCACTGATGCTTTTTATAGTGGATTGTTGGCTTTTAAGGGTTGGGCTTTACATTTGCTGTGTGACCGTCCACGCTTTATATTCTGTAACACCACAAAGTTTGTTTATATATGGGCAAATTTTAAATCAATACAGATTTGTTAATTTCTTAAATGTGAGAGAAATTGGAAAGGCATTTAGAATTGACCTTACAGACTTTATAACCTTGCAAATTTAAAGAAATGGATAAATAATATATTAAATGTTTAAAAAATATATGTATTTATAAACTTTAAATGCCCACAAACAAACAGTTTTCATTTAGTGGTTTTGATATTTTGATGAAATGTAACCAAAATCAATCAATGTTAGCGGCCTAAACCTTTACCCTGTTTCAACATGAAATAAACATTTTTGGTATTATTGCTCATTCCGATTGCAAGATTGACTTGTGTGATTCTGTGGTTGTAACAACAGGACAGGGCTGTTGTGTTTTAAAAAAAAGTTCGCTTAGTAGTATGTGTTTGTAGAGGTAAGTATATTTGTGTTTTTTTGTGTATTTTGGCTATTTTTGTTGTGTTGTGGCTTTGTAAAATAAACATGTAAATAGGAGTAGCAGTAGAATCTTGTTTGACAAATTTTAAATGGACTCATTTATTGTACTTATCCTAATGTATGTTTTGTCCAAATGTATGTATTTATATCTTCCAACACATTAGGAGCCAGATGATCTTCAATATAGTGCTTTTATTTTTAGTTTCACAGTTTATATGTTGAACATAACGTAAAATGAGTCGACATTTACTTAGAGGTCAGCGTTCTGAAATACTGGTTTTATGTTTAGATAAAGATCAACTTTGGCATCAAGTTGATACCAAAGCTAAAATCTTACATCATCTCATGAAATCATATATAATGAAATCTCACAATCCATGTCATTATTATGACATCAAATTATGAATTATGAATTATTTCAAATTATGAAACCATTTACAAATAAAAGAACAACAAAATTATACTAACCCATACTCTTACATAAGTACACTTACATAAAATATACATTTTGCTTGAACATGCTTTTCTTACCATAACACATTGTACTATAGTGTATATATATATATATATATATATATCAACTTTAAAGTGTGGCAATTTAATAAATAATATTATATCTAGTTGAGAGTGTTGTTGAAACCTCTGAATCAAACTACATGCACACAGATTCACTGAACAGACCACAACATTTGGTCAAATAAAGTGTGGCATTTGTTATTTCACTCCAAGATCCATCAAAGGAAAGTGTTCCATTATTGTTTATGGTGCTGAAAAAAAACAAGCATTAAGATTAAGAAACAAGCTCTTTAAGTAAATATGCAGTATTGACTTTGTAAACTATTACAATGCAACAATATTCTTTGAACATACCTGTCAAAAAGATTATAACAGCAAGTTTCAATGTTGGGGATGGTGGCGTTGAAGACTGAATTCTGAAATACGCTCACACAGTCCAGTGGAGGCACAAAAAGTATACCTGTGGGTGATAACAGATATAAGTCATCATAGTCTATAAACAAACATATAAAAACGAAATGTTGTTATGTCTAAAGAAAAAACTGCTTACCAGCAATACAGGCGTTAATCAAAGAAACACACGTGCCTGTAAACAAAGCTCTGAGCACTAAAGCAGATATATCACCCTTTCTTGATGGACAAATAGAGGCTGTGGAAATAAAATAATTATCATTATTAATAAACAATGTGATAAAAGTATATCACCAACAAAAGAGATAAGAAGAGATAACTGAGTCATAAGTTATGCAGTTTGAGCATTAAAATCACACCTTGTGCAAGTGCATAGAGAAGATGGAAAAATGATTATACTGTTATCAGTCTGGATACTCACACAAGCCTCCAATCACAATGCCAAGAGAACTGAAGTTAGCAAAGCCACACAAGGCATAAGTGGAGATGACTTCTGATCGAACCTGCAAGTAGTTTTAATGACATACAGTAAGCAAGGTGGAGCGTATTGAATAAAAAAAAAGCAAGCTGTGCAATTTGACTAATTATTGTCTCTAATTTTTTTTTATTAGTTTACATGAACTAACCATAATCAATATTATTACAGCATTTATTAAAATTCATACAATCTTAGTTATTTCTTATGTAATTCATCTTATCTTTGTTGATTGCGTCAATTACTTAACCGTAAAAAACCTAACCCTAACAATAAACTAACATGAATTGTATTTGTACTAACTAACATTAATTACGAACTAAAAAATGCTGTAAAATCTTTAAAGTATATATACTGTTGATTGTAAGTTTATGCTAACTAATGCATTAACTAATATTAATTATTGATGCTTTATTGTAAAGGGTTACCAATGCATTTATTGCTAAATTTGACATTAAGTACTTACTGAGATCCAATTTCTATCTGCTCCACTTTCGAGCATCCCATTAAGTCTGTTGCTTTTGAGCTCTGACAGCTTCTCATAAGCTATAAACTCGTTGAGGAAGAGTTTGGTGCCAATGAGTTCAGCGACTATAAATGACTCCTCGTACGGAATCCCCATCATAAATGCCACAGGCATAAACACGTATGAACAGATCATCTGAGGGATTAAAGATGGATCTCTTAAAACACTTCACTTATTAAAAGATTAAACGAATGAATAATGTGGATGTTACATAATTTTTAGTACACACCTGAAAAGTGACTTCTGGGTATCCAACCATTCCTCCCAACCAGCTAAGAGCGGCATTGATAAAGTCCAAAATGGCGAGAAAAGCAATCAGGTTAGCAGCGATGTTGGCCACAAGTCCTATAGATGCAGATGCTCCACCACTGGCGGCTTCTAAGATGTTCTGTTCACCACTGAGCACAAATAATACATGATATGACATAAGATATTCAAAACAGTAACACACAGTAAACTGAAACGTTGATATTTAATAGGTAACCCACCCGCCATCAACTTTAACCTGATCTTTAGATGTAAACTTGCTCTTCTCAGTTTCAGGGAAAGACAGTTTGGAGATGGCTAAGGCACATGGAGCAGCCATCACAGAGGCAGAGATCAGAGACGAGGCATCGATCTGTGTACGGTAGATTAGATAAACATACTGTGTTAGGAACTAAACATAGATATTGTTTTATGATCTGATTTAATTCTTTAATTTGTATTTAATATATATCCTTCGTGAGACTTTTATTGATGTTGTACCCCAAATGAGATGAATGCACCCATAACACTTCCAGCAATGGTGGCAAATCCTCCAGTCATGACAGCGTGAATCTCAGACTTAGTCATGTCTTTCAAATATGGACGGATTAGTAAAGGTGCCTCTGTCTGCAACATAGCAAAAACACGGTAAATTGCTAGGAACTTACATTTTTAAGTTTACATTTGCAGTGAATGAGTGTAATTTATGTAGAGCAAACCATGAAACATGAAAAAATCTCTATGCAAGAAATAAAGATGCATGTTTCCAATTGTGCAATCAAAGTCAATTAAAGTTTTAGAAAACAGTTACAGCATTTCTCTTACATCGATTACTTCAACTTAAAATCGATTAAGTATTTTTTTTTAAAGTTAATTTAACAATGACAGATTATTACCTGACCAACAAATATATTCCCTGCAACACTGAGAGTCTCTGTTGGGGATGTTCTCATTGTGACTTGCATAACCCAGGATATCTTTGCACAGAAAGACACATTGTTAATACCGTATTAAACAAACATACTGTGAATCTCTCATATGTTAATGAGTTTAAGACTGGACTGAGTCATTAATACCTTCGTGATAATCCACTGCATCACCCCCAAATAGTACAGTACAGACATTACACTGCTAAAGAATACGACTATAGGAAGAGCCTGTGGGTATATTGATCAACATTAGTAAAATAAACAGCATAATGTAAACATAATAAACCACTGATGCATTTTATGTCCAGTATTCATCATTACCAACCTGGAATGCAAATATATTTTCAACTAGGTTTCCAAACACAAATGATGAGCCTGCTTTTGTATAGTCCAAAAACACCTAAAAACAAAAGTTAGAAGAAAACAGGGCATGAGTTAGAAAATAGCATTATTAATAATGCTTTGTGAAACTTTATAAAGGAAGCACAGAATCCCTGGCTTTTTCTTTGCTATCAAGGTTTAAATAATCATTCATTATTGTTGTGTTTAAATAAGTTACTGCAAACTGTAACTTATTAACTTCATTAACGTCATTTAAGACATACCTGTAATGTAGAAGGAAATAAATTATGTTTGCACAATATACAGATCTGATGTGAGATAATAAACAGTGATACCTGAACTTGCCGTCCAAGCCATTCGAAGGCTATAAGACCCGGCTCTGTCCTAATGACAAACAGGCCTATGGCAAACTGTAAACCAAGTCCCCAAAAGACTGTCCTCCATCGCACCTATCACAGTTCAACACAAACAACATTTCTGTCAACAACTACAGAATATCTGCATTACACATTATGCAGTAATTTGTGTACAATTTATGTTTTATTGGTATGAAATGATAGGTGTACTCTCAACCCTCTGATAAGCAAGGAAATCCAAAGTCTAAAAAATACATTCAGAGATAAGCATGTGAATAAAGTGTATATGTGTGTAGTGTGAGCGTGTTTAACACTCACCGCAGTTCTGTGTGCAGAGAACAGAAATAAGACAATAACAAAGAGGCAGACGCCTCCAAAAGAGATAAGCTGTTCTGGACGCTTTCGTGTGTCCACGGCCAGCCATGTCACCAGCAGTCCCACCACAATTATTACAAACACCCTACAAAACACACAGACTTCTTAACGTGATCTGCCGGCTTTTTCAATGTATTTATTTATGTTTTTAATTTGCCATCTTTAAAAAACTCCTTACCATTTTATCCATCTCATGTGGGATTGAAACCATCTTTGAGCAGGCTTAAAGAGTTTCCTTATGCTGTCACCCTTATACGTATTCACTAGTTCGGACACAATGATAAACACCCCCAAACACGTGAGGACAACCAAAGCAATTGCCCTCTGGAAATCCAAATAACAGGCAGCGATGAAGTATGCCAAATAACCTACAATATAAAACAAATATTGTTTAGTCTGTTGTTGACTTGAGTATCAGCATTTTTTGACAATGACATTACCTGCACCAAGTATTGTAAAAGCAATGTATTTGATTATTTTGGAATGAGTGTTGAAGAAGGTCTCTGTTGCTGTGATGGGTACGCAAGCTTTACTGTAGTCAACAAGGAGAATAAAACTGTGGATTAGCTCTTTGGAAAAAACTTACTATAAGTTTTACTATAATGCTTACTATAATGGATTAATTGTTCACAATAGCTGCTTTAATCATGTGATAGATTTCAAGCACTGCGTATTTCCTTGTTATGCTTATGTGAATAAAATGAGGTGGACAAAATCTGTATGTTAAAGTTTGTATTTACTCATAAGGATTAATGTAATGTGATATTAAAATTTGATATTTTTGAAATAACACAACTTGACATTATGTCATTTCTGTAATGTAATGTTGACCACAACCCTAAAAATTGTGACAATTAATTGTGAATGTCATTCATCATCAACATTCCATCAAGATTAAATTCACAACCACACCTTAAGCATGATTTTGAGTCCTTTTCTGACTCTTTATCACTGTCACTGTCATCATCTGAAAATTTATCCTCCTGAGGACCAAAACCGAGATTTTAATTTGCAGAAAGAACTTGACAGAAAAAAAATCCTACCAGTCACTTCAAACCTACCTTCACAAAAGCTGGATTATCTATTCCTCTTTCATTTCCACACGAGACAGTTTTCAACTGTAAATCCTCTTTGTCCGCTGTAAGTAAAGTATCAGATTAAAATTTTTCACCAGCTCCAATGGACCTTGATTCAGCGACTGCTTTGTAGTTGCTTAAGCATTCCAATCACATCTTATTTGACATTTAATGCAAGCAAACATTTATCCATTACATACAAAAAATGCAAAACCAACACCCCTCTGATATAAACTATGCCAAAAAACACCTGTTCATACACCTGTTAAAAAAGATCATTAAAGAACGGAGAGGTAAACAACAGGCTTACTCATTCTGATTTCTCTGTCACAACTGCTGGGTCTTGAACCTTGAGCTAGGGATATATAACTTTCTCTGCCCACTTGGAAATCTTATCATTAATTAACTACATAGTAAAGTGTTTTGAAGCACCTCCACATTGCTTTCATATCACTAGCCAATGCTGACTACACAAATTTGTCATGAAACAGCATATTTTTATCATTCATTACGTCTAAGCATCTCCTTATTCCAGGGGAGCAAAGATAGAAAATGTAGAAAATGCATACTGTGTGACGTAAATCATGGCCTGCTATAGTATGGCTGTCGAGGAGGACAACTAAGTGAGAGACAGAAGTGCAAGTAGGAACTGTTTGCATGTTGAGTGTTTAAAACATGCCAGCTTTCCCAAATGGCTTTCACACAATTTAGACACAAGATGTCAGTGTTGTGTTTTGTAGAGCACAATTCACTTCTTAATTCTTAAAGGAGTAGTTCACCCCCAAAATGTTTATTTATTTATTTATGCACCTTCATGTTATATTAAAACTGAATGTTGTTTTTTACATCTGTGGAACACAAAATAAGTTATTTGGGAGAAATTTCTCTGTGTCCATAATGAAAGTCAGTGGGAGATAATTCTTCAAAATATCTTCTTTTTTGTTGTGCAGAAGACAAATTTCTAGCATGTGGGGAATGACATGAGGGTAAGAATGATGACAGAAGTATCATTTTGGGAGCTTTCCCTTTAAATACAGAACACATCAATATTAAACACTATTGCCCTCATTTTAACCTCCACTTTTAGAACATGTTCTAAACTATACCGATATAGTAAATAAAATGTTGTTTACAAAATTCAAAACATGGTGTCTTTATGTAGGTCTCATAATTAACAAACAAGCTTATCAAACATGAATTTCTGTCAATTAGAAAAAGGAGACTATATTATTGCAGGGATAGTTTTTCTTACAGTAACAATGAAGCATTACCTGATTTCACAAAATGTCTGTGACGTTTACATAATTACAAACTAGAAAACGTACACATTAAATACAAGCATCAGCCATCAGACAGTCTGTGGAATTAATGATTCTCTCTGTACATCCTCATAAAACTAAATGGAGCCCAATTCCAGGTAAAAGAAGATGACATATTCCAGAATTGTAATAGTCCTGAGTGTGCATCACTGCATTTTATAGAAGGTCTGATGTGTATAAAATACATTAAAAGATATTCATGAAGGCACTTTATGTGCTTTGATGAAGTCAGTGTCATGATTCACTGACATCATCAATGAAGTCTTTCCAGAACGTGTTACGTGCACAAATTAAACAGATCATGCTTTGACTTTGTGTAGAATCATTTTCATTTCTTCAGCATTAATAGTGTTTTATTATATTAAAAATGAAGAAAAATGTTTCCTTGGTCCTTCATGCTTTATCTAGATGGAGAGAAAATGTGTTTCAAACCTGGTTACAGTACATTGGGTTTTATACAATAATCTTTTCAATACCTTCAACTGTTGACCTCCCTGTAACACTTTCCTCCTCTCCTGCAGTATTCTGGTGTCTCTTTGTATATCTGAAATATATTCCTATCTTCTCGAAGCCCTAAAAAGAAGAGAAGCCAGGTCAGAACAAATGAATCCATGTTTTTTGTCTTTGTATGTATTAGGACATAGTTACATTTAGACAGTACTGTCACTCAGAAACTACCACAAGGTCACACCATAAATTTCTTACTTATTTGTTCATAATTTACTGTTAAATATAATGTTTGCATAAACCTTATGCAAAGATGAGACCCAACTACTAACTAATTTAGCTAATTATGTAACATGGGTATGAAACACAAGAGATAAAATAAGCAGACACAGTGTCCATTTACATTTCATGCGTAAGCAGAACATAAACACTGAAAAAATTAAACAGAACAGAACAGCTTTGCCTTGCCTTCATTTAGGCTTTTATTTCACATGAATGCGTGCGAGAATGCTTAGAGAATGTGTAGATCATAATGACCCCAACCGGAGATACAATATCAAGTACTGTGTGTGGGCAGAAGGGATGTTTCACCGAATTGAAAAACTGTAAAAAGTATTTACCAATTCAAAATTCTCTGAGGTATAATCCTCTTAATAAATCCCCCTTAATAAATACTAATAAGAAGTAAATAATATATGAGTCTGCTCATCTAATTTTTAAGTACAGTAAAGGATATAGTAAAAACATACACACTAGGACAACTGTCATTGTAGGAACATTCTATGACATACGTAAATTGCAAGGGTTATTTTATTCAACATTCTGTCATGTTGTATATAATTGTAGATGACAACATTAATGCACATATAAATATTATCAGCACGTGTGAACCCTAATCCCGCTGTTCTCACCTTTATCTGGGCTGTTTCTTAAGTTATCTGCTTTTCATGAATACACCCTGTCAAAGTCTGTTTCTATGTCTCAAATGAACTTTATATCTAATCTATAAGCCTATAAGGCATTCATATAAATACTATCAAAACATAATAATAATAATAAGCCTATTGTGCATCATGACTAAAAAGCAATATTTTAAGTATTTGATTTACCAGATTTGTAAAATTTTAAAATTGACTTACATGAATTAGTATGACTTTAGAAGAAGAAGAATATTGCTTCTGCATTTTTAAAGACTCATACATGCAGAACCGTATTTATTTCTATTTTTGTAGTACAAGCATTCACAGAAACAAAAATTTTGAGTTTTTTATAGGGTTTAACATTTTGTCTTCAACCATCCACAGTACCAGTACAAAGTTTGAAAACACTTAATGTTGTTTAGATTTTTTTCACATTTCAGATTAGTAGTAAACTCAATTGTAACCGTGTATATTATGCTGTGACTAAAAGCATCCAAAATAAATAAACACTATGTTATATTTTAGCATCTTCAAAAGTGTTAAGTGCCTATATACCCTTTGTCCACAATTTGCAAAATCATATTCTTGACATTTTATCACCCAGCTTCTTAAGGTCTCAACCTGGGAAGCTATTTAAACAGCACTGAAGGAATTTCTTTCTATGCTGGACATTAAATTATATACACCTTCGGATTAAAAGATTTTTGAGAAACACCTTTGTCAATTGTCTGGTAGCCTACTGTATATAAACAGTCCTTTTATGTAGATTATATATTTATTTCTCTTATTCGGATAATTTTAAAGGTTTAAGATGCCAAACATTTCTGTGCATCATATGCGACTCTTCAATAAAACAGTCCTACCTTAACATCATCTAAAACTGCTGTCTAGTTAGGCAGCTCTGTAGAGTTTGACACAGTCTCCGTGTGGCTGTGAGCGGCTCACACAGGAAGGAGAGAGCCGTTAGCTAGCAGACATCGCACAACTGTAAACAACTCACTTTTATAAACCTCACAAACCAAAACGACCTTTCGCTTACTAGTTCAGCCGTTTGCATGACGTTTAAAACTTGTTTTGAAAGCCTGTTTGGCTGCAGGCCTCTGTACTTGTGCATGATTACAGCACGTTATTTACAAAGCTGGTATGCAAGCAGCTAGTGAAGCGCGTTCACGACAGCGTAGCTAAAGCTTCTGTCAGTACGGACTTTCTTCACGAAAAATCATATTTAAATTATATACAACATAACAAAAAGCAGCATTATGTGTTATGGAATGAAAGGGGGCGTATTTGGCCGTAAAATAATGTTTTTGACGTATTTTTTTTAGCGTGTCGAGGGTTTTTGTTTTCTTAGTTAGCATATAAGCTAAAGCTAGCTTTGCACTAACTCGTACAAACTAAAAGCTTTACTTTAAAAAAAAAACTCTACAATTGCATTTCTTATTTAGGTAATGTCTGTAAAAATATGCTGTGGATTAAATCTCTTGCTCTGTGCAGGTTAATACTAAATTTATGTATGGTTGTCAGGCAAGCTAACTAGATAGTAAGGAAGGCTAAAAAAAAGTTGTGCCAGTAACAGTGTTATTATGGTAAAATGCTAAAAGAAATGGAGTTCAAGTTTCCCTAAACATACCTGTAAATGTTTGAGTTTGTTGGACTGCTAGTATGGAAGGTCCTGGAAGTGTCAGTGTACTACAAATGAAGATAGACAGCAGCAAAACTGATGGAGACTCTAAACAACCAACAACTGCTAAGATGAATTAACCACGAATCAAATGGTAATTACAAATAAATCTTTATTTTGCATTTGTGAAGTGTTTTCTTGAACGTGACGTGTGATGTTGTTTGCATTAATATTTGCAGCTTTAATGTGTTTTATGTCTTTAAATCTTTTCCTAAATGGAAACAATTTATAAATGTTTATTAGAGTCAATGCGCAGTTATATGTATGTGTGTGTATATGTCAATATCAAATAGCGCTTTTGTTTCTAGCTTGTAAATTTGTTGTTGATCACATTAAACTGATACAAATCTGTTGAAGATTGTGTAAAAGTACCCTTTTTTGATTTTGTCTGATATAATAAAAGTACAGTAGTAACACATTAATATATGTGCAAGCTTTATATGTAACGCTGCCTGGGCAAACCCAGTGAAAGTCATTTTTTGATTTATCGTTTTCTACATAAAATCATCCTACATAATCCTACAAGAACATTCTGTGACAAATTACCTTAATATCTTTAATATTGACTGAGTAATGACATGTCAAATGTTAAAATCATAGTGATATTTATAGGTGAAATCAAAATTTGATGCTTGTTATCTCATAATTTGATTTTGTGACTTCATTCTGATTTTCACAGACAGGATCACATATAGGTAAGCAATAAGATATAAAAGGGTGTGTTTTACTGTGAATAAATAATACCCTTTAGCTGTGACTTTTTCATGACAAAGCCTAGTGCTTTACCACACAATACAAATATTAAAGCCTAAAATATGTATCAGTGCCAATTGGCCAATTAGAATTAAGGAATGAAACTAACCATTTTATAATTATGAATATGTACTTATTTATATTTTTGTTTCAGGTTTTGAAAGTCCTCAATCATGGGTGATATGAAGACCCCTGATTTTGATGATCTCTTGGCTGCCTTTGACATCCCTGATGCCACTGGTCTGGATGCCAAAGAGGCCATACAGGAGAATCATGATGAGGGAGAGGGACACCTGAAGCACTCAGAGATGTGTATAGATTCCACGGCATTGATTCCTCACCCAGTGACCACAACAGATGCCCCTGTTGTCAGTGTTATAGTCAAGAACACCAGCCGCCAGGACTCCTTATGAACATCTTGTGGAGAAAGAGGGCTCACATTTGGGACACCTTTTACAAAATGGTTTCAAGGCTTCTGCGAGCTCACTGGAGACACATCATATTGAGACACATCCCATCAACTATCCAAAGCTGGATATCGCTCCTGTCAATGGAGACTGTCCAACACGCAACACATTGGAAAAGAGTCCAGTACTGTACAAGACTGAAAAAAGTCCTACTGTGTCAAGGTCAGTTTCTCAGTTTAGTCCTATATCTAGTCCCGAGTCTGAAGACATTCAGAGCAATGGAATTGATGATCGTCTAAAATGTGCAGAGACTTCATACTTCCCATCTGATTCACTCTTTGCATGTTCAGCTTTTCCAACGTTAGACAATCAGGGAAAATTACAAGCGTGCAACTTAACATACAAATGCCACGAAAGAAATCCTGTTTCTAAAAGTATGGATGACTCCTTTTTTGAAGACAGTAATTCAGAGTGCTACAATAAAGACACAGTAGAAAAAAGTTTTGATTCAATGCCTAAGAAAAACAGTATTGAAGATTCTGGAACAAATGCGTATCCAACCCCCGAGGTAAACATTTCTTCCTCTCGCACATGTGTCAAAGCTCAAACCAGATTGTCTTCTTGTCTTAATGCATTAGCAGCCCTAAATCCTAGAACAGATCCAAGTGATCAAACTAATTCAAGGGACTTTCCAGTAACCCCAAAAGAGGTGATGAAAATCAGTCCAAAAATTTCCATATCGCCAAGGAGCCCCAGAAGTCCTCTGGAGGTGGTAAAACGTTTCGTAAGACAACCTGACAGCCCAATGAGCATATGCAGTGATAGCAGTGGAAAAGCGTCTCCGGCTGTTGCTACTGGATCACCTCCAGCCATACCAAGAGTCAGAATCAAGACAATCAAAACCTCATCTGGAGAAATCAAACGTACTGTCACAAGCATATTGCCAGACTCTGAAACAGAAGATCTCCAGTCGCCCTTTGGATCATCTCCATCTCAGTCCTCAGTTGAAGATGCCTACTCTAAAACATTGCCTGTGTATCGTTCGAACGATATCATTCCTGAAGTCATTTTTGAGGATGGAAAGCAAGAAGCCTCAAAGACAGCTTTATTAGGTAGCAAACCATCAAGTGTAAAAACAGTGCGGAGGGCAAAGAAACTTAAAACCCAAAGTAATGATCATGCTCTGAAGATAACCCAAGGGAATAAGCAGAGGAAGTTGTATCCTGCTCAGACAGGTTCTTTAGCTAATACAAACTACCTTCCAAAGGCATTACACTTAGCCAACCTAAATCTAGTCCCACACAGTGTGGCTGCCTCAGTTACAGCAAGATCTTCCACCAACAGACAAGACCGCTCTCAGTTATCATCTTCAGTGGTGTGTAGTTCAGTACCCTTAGTCCACCAAGTCAAAAAAGTCTCCCCAAACACACGGGCTGTTACCCCAAATACTGCAGCTGGAACTTTAAACAGACTGTTGAATTACTCGAACCCTGTGCCAACATATGTTCCTGACCTGAGTCCACCACCAGGCAGCAATATCAAGCTCCCGCCACAAGGCTACTGCTGCCTAGAATGTGGAGACGCATTTGGGCTGGAAAAGAGTCTTGCTTACCATTACAGTCGGAGAAGCGTGCACATTGAAGTAGCATGCACTCACTGCTCTAAAACATTGGTGTTTTTTAACAAATGCGCTCTTCTGGCACATGCTCGAGATCACAAGAACAAAGGCATGGTGATGCAGTGCACTCAGTTGTTTATGAAGCCCATCGCTGTTGACCAGATGTTGGCGCCCACCAAGACTGTGCAGTCTGTAAATCAGATACCTGGCGAGAACAACACAACAGAGTCAGACAAAAACCAAGCGGTCCTGCCTCTTTATTCTGACAGGGTTATCAAACATGGGTTCAAATGCCTGGATTGCAATAAACAAATGGCAGACTCCACAGCGCTTGCAGGTCACTATCAGAGAGTATCGGTGGATTCTGAAGGTCTGGTGAGTAAAATTACTACTGGGTAGCATGTTATTTTGTTTAGTCAATTGCTCACTTGTACGTTTCATGTTTTGCAGGTGTGCAAGGTTTGCTCAATGCTTCTTCCAAACAAATGCAGCTACAGAGCTCATCAACGCATTCACACACACAAATCTCCATATTGCTGTCCTGAGTGTGGTGCACTCACTCGTTCAGTGGACATCCAGAAGCATGTGAAGGAGAATTGTCTCCACTATGCCCGTAAAAGCGGGTACTCGTAAGTAACTTATAAAGCTATCATCTTTAAAGCCAACAGATGTCTGTTGTGTTGTTCACAATGCAATTTCTTTCAGGTGTCTGCATTGTGAAATGCTTTTCATGTCACTGTCGCTCTTGAAGAGTCACATCGAGGAGAAACATTGTGAGGTCTTCTATAAGTGTACTAAGTGTCCCGTAGCCTTTAAAACAGCTGATGGCTGTTTGATGCATGTGAAGAGCAAGCATGGTGGCAGTGAACCTAGTCATCAGTAAGTGTATATCACTAATACTGTTAATTCAGGCTCTGTAAATGTCTTGTGGATAATTTTTTGTGGTGTTTTCTGTGCAGGGTGATCTACAAGTGTTCCTGTGAAACAATCTTTAAGAGGAAACAGTTGTTGTTTCAGCATTTCCATCATCGTATTTGTGTGTTCAAGTGTCCAGAGTGCACATCGATTTTTCAAGAGAAACTACTTCTGGTGCACCATTTCAAGGTTTGTAGCTTCTTTTATTGCTGTTGTGTCTGGCTGTCATGGTTTTCTATTGTAGACATTTCTTTTCTGCCATCCAGAGTTATTGGAATCATTGTACATGTTTGTTTAGCAAACTTAAATTGTAGATTTTTTCTGATTCAGAAATAATACAGAAGGGGAAGTTGATTCCACCATTTGATTGTGACGACTGCAAAGATGAATTGCAGATGATGCCTGGTTATCCTGGCTGAAATGCTAGTCAGATTTGCAGTGATTTGTGTGGGTATGTTGTTGTCAAAGTGTAGGAAAGAGAGAATTATATTTAGTAAGTTCTAAAAAGTGTTGGGACTGGAGATGCTGAGAAATCTGCCTACTGCATCTCTGTTTGTGGTAGCAGAGATTCAGTAGGTTCCTTTATGCAGGTTGTTTAAATTTCTTGCTGTTGGTGATATGTGTATAAATAGCAGAGATTGGTACATGGTGCGGTATTATAAACTAGTTATTTGAGAGTACAGGTGGGCCCCAATTAACATACAATCAAACCTGGTCAAGCTTGTTTGCAAGACAATAGACAGCTTATGACACATTATAATTAGATAATTGCCAACAAGTTAACCAGTGAAACCTGCTAATGAAAACTTACAGTGCATTATACTACACATTTTTTTCTATGAGTATGTGCAATACCTTGGATCGAACCCATGATCTTGGTGTTGCTAGAGCCATGCTCTTACCAAATGAGCTGCAGGAGAGCAAAATTTTAAGGTAGTCATTTACTACTACCTTAAATAATTTAATTATTTGTTTCTCTATGTGCAGAGTGTTCATGCTGGGGTTTTCAGAGGTAATGCAGAAAAATGCCAGACAAAGACAACATCTGTCTGTGATGCAGTGTCACCACAAAACGTAAAACCAAAGTTGACCAAATCTGCTAATGAGGCCAGCATGAAAGTAAGAGAGAGCTGTGCTGCACGGAAGTCAAGTGGTATGAAGAGCACAGGTTGGACCTGTGGAGAATGCCTTCTGTGGGTTCCAGACAGAGAAACATACGTCAGTCATATGAAGACCAGCCATGGAAGGGTGGGGTCATGTTTAATTATTCAAACTTAAGGAAACAGGTTTAAACTTATAACTTATTACTTTATGCAACTGTGTTGCATGTGGGATGTAGTATTTGCATGTTTTAAATGTGTGCCATATTTTCATGCAATAATTTTGTGTTGCATTAATCTTTACAATTAAACCTGCTTTTGTTGCACAGTCCATTAAGAAACATCCATGTCGACTGTGTGAAAAATCCTTCAATTCAATATTGAGTCTCAGACGACACATTCGCAGTGACCATGATGGGAAAAAGAAAGTTTACACATGCTGGTAAAGTCATTGCCTCACTAAAAATCCGATTCATCAGGCTTGTTAGTTTGCATCAAAATTAGTATTTTTCTTATTTTAAGAGTCTGATTTTGTATTGTATTTTTTTCTTGTGAAGGTACTGCACAAATGAGAACATAACCTTCAATAAACACTCTATGCTAAAAAATCACATCAGCCTGATGCATGGAATTAAGGACCCAGATTTCAGCCAGATGGCGAAGTTGGCATCTCGAGAGGTGGGGAAAACCACAAGCGAGGTAATCACAAAATACTAATTTTGTTTTTAGAAGAGAAAAGGTACATCTCATGGCTTCGGTTATTTTGATTGTAAAGGCTGAATGAGTGGATCCACAATATAAACTTGCTATGTACATATAAAATCTTGGTTGCAAGAGCTTTTTCATACTCGGCACACTTTCTTACTGATTTCACAATGTAATATGATATCACATGCTGTTCGAGGGCTATGAGGAATGTCTAGTTTGTGGGACAGATCTATATTTTTGAATGTCTAAAATGGAACTTCATGTTTCTCTTTCAGAGGCCGAAAAGAAGAGCAGAAAAGGCCAATGAGCAGACAGGAGAAATGGGAACATCATACGGCTGTCTTGCCAAACGCTCAAAGCCAGTTTTTCGCTGCGCTAAATGTGGTTTTACCTCTGAAGACCAAACCCAGTTTCAGGAGCACATACCTCAACACAGAACTGACAGTGACACACCCCAGTGCCAGCACTGTGGCCTTTGTTTCACATCTCAGTTAGCACTTAGCAGGCACCTCTTCATTGTGCATAAAGTCAAGGAACCAGAGAAGCAGCTGGACCTTAAAGATGAGGCATCAAATCAGGGAACAGATAACTTAGCTGACTTGAGAGATGAAAGAAAACCTGCACCTCTTTTGCCAAAAGTGACTGGCCTGTCCACAGAAAGAGAGCAGTGTAAACTATACAGTGAGACTGTGGCCTGTGAGTCCATAGACAGCACTTGCAACAACACACAGACATCAGAAGAAAGTGGATTTTTTCAGAAAGAAGAGGCTTGAACAATAAAAACCCCTTCAATGGAAAGCTGCTAATCAATGTATTGCAAACAAATGATGGCTAAACATGCCCTCTAACTGAATATGCAGCTAATATATATGGTACTGCAAACATGTTGCCTTACAGTGAAATACTATATCTCAAATCACTTATATCTCAATGAAATCATGTTTAAAAAGACTCTCATTCAGAATTTACGTTAACTTAAAACTGTTGAAATCATGCAGTTAATCGTCACTTTTTATTGTGTATTACTTTGATCTGTATGTCCTATGTATGTGGTTAATCATAATTTATTTTTATATTTTTTTTCAAAAGCACCATGTCAATGTGTTATAATGTTTTTTTATTGAACAAATGTATGTCTGTATGTGCCACAACAATTCTAACATGAAATGTTATGTATTTTATTACATCTAGCCATAATACTGTAGACAGTCATGTAACACTTTGGCTGTTTTCAGGGTCACCAAATTTGTCAACAGGGGAGAATGCTGATGAATTTAGTACTTTTGATAGTCGGTCTTTGAATGGCCTTGTGTTATGCTGTTCTTGAAGGAAGGGCATGTTTGATGATGAATATTTGATATTTGTTAGGTAGTGTGCTTGTAACACAAAGCTAAACATCTATAACAGTATTGCTATGATGGAGATTACATTTATCCTAAAAGGTATTCACTTAAACCCAGGTATCTGCACTCAGAGGCAATATATTTTCATATTCATTCCATGTAGATGACTAGTTTCAATTACATTTATATTCAATGAGCCATTCTTACAATCAAAATTAGCACTTTTGTAAATGCTTATATGGAGAAAAATGAATAATTTACATATTCTCAGATTAAAGGCGTCAGATATTCAAACTTGCAGTGTGTTTAGTGGAAGTTTGATGTTGTGGGGTCCTTGAAAAATGTCAAATATAAAGATTATTATTTCTGTCTCTATATTGTTTGTTAATGTTTCACATTAAACCTCGATGTCTATGACGTAAAATTTTCTGAAAGTGTGTCAAAACGTTTAAAATGGTAATATTAATGGAAATGTACTTAAAACTACAATTTCCATATCGCCGTTGTTTCCGACCGGAAGTAGTGTTACCGGAAACGTGTTGCCGCGCATCCGCTAACCAGCAGCAGCGGTGTTGGCGGAACATTGCAACAAAATCTCAATTTTTGCAATAATTGTTATTGACTGTTGTCCATAAAATTTACGATAAAAATGTTATCGTTAGATTTCCTCGATGATGTCCGGCGAATGAATAAGCGTCAGGTGTGTATTTCTGTAGCTAGCTTAGCGCTGCATTTGCATTGCTTTCTGCAACTACACGTCAGCCTGAATGATTGACAGATGTTTTGTTGTTCTTACATATTTATTGCTGCTATTCACTGATGGATTTACATGATAACAAAATGTTATTTAAATTGCTTTACACAAGGTTCTGTAATTTATTGAATAGGTAGGGAGAAACCCAAACAAGGAAATCCGCTTTTCAAACAGCTGCTGTTCTCCTGTTTCATTTGTTCTCTTACCCGAGTACAGTAACATAAACTTTAGTTGAACCCATTACACTATTGGAGATCTTAAACCTGCATCAGCCATCCTTATTTTATTGGCAATCTATACTTTGAAAATAAAAGAATTGTGCAACATTAAACTAAAACTGATATCGAGTGTTATTTTCGTGTTTTTCAGCTTTACTATCAGGTGCTGAATTTTGGAATGATTGTATCTTCAGCCTTGATGATCTGGAAGGGCTTAATGGTTGTAACTGGAAGTGAGAGCCCAATTGTGGTTGTTCTCAGGTAAGTCAACCAGTATAGTGCCTGTACATCAAAGCCATTTGATCTTTTACTTTTTTTTTTTTTTACACTTTTGCACATATTCCTTGTGCAAACATTTCTTAAGAACAATCTGGAAATCACTTTCTTGTTTTAAAAAAATAATTAATAAATAATATTAAAAACAATTTCTCAGAAGTACATGCTGTTTGATGAAGTTCATAATATTGAACCTACCTTAATGTTTTTATGTGCTTTTTTATAGTGGAAGCATGGAACCTGCATTTTATAGAGGAGACCTCCTCTTCCTCACAAATCGTGTTGAAGATCCGATCAGAGTGGGAGAAATTGTTGTGTTCAGGATTGAGGGAAGAGAAATTCCCATTGTACACAGAGTCCTAAAAATTCATGAGAAGTGAGTATACTTCTAATATCTGAGGTTCGGTGTACATGTGAAATGTGCCTGAAATAAATTTTTACCATGAAGGATCTTAGCAAAGCTTTCACATATGCAATAGCAGCAGGGCAGCTAGGGCGAATAATAATAAGGGCATTAACAGTTTTTGGGTGAAAAATCTGGTGTACATAGTTCTAGAAAAAAGATAATGAATTCCCTACGATCCCAGTACGGCATGAGAATTTTAGATTGTCAGGGTAGGCGCAGCATGTACTAAGCTATATTAGTAAGTCAAGTTGTACTCTTTTGTGATTGTCTGATCATACGGATGTCTTTGTTCATGCCAATAACCCCGATGCCTGTCGATTTCAGAGAAAATGGAGACATCAAGTTCTTGACAAAAGGTGACAATAATGCTGTGGATGATAGAGGCCTTTACAAGCAGGGGCAGCACTGGCTGGAGAAGAAAGATGTTGTGGGCAGAGCAAGAGGGTAAGTTTTAAAAGGCTTATCTTATTTTATTGTAACCAAATTAGTAAAACAGTAAGAGAACATATACTACATTGAGTGCTAATTTAAATGAGTTAACGAATTTTAAAAATGGATTTTAAGGTTCTGTTAATTACATGTTATATGTGACTTCTTTCACTCTTCCTCTATTGCAGGTTTGTGCCTTACATTGGAATTGTCACAATTTTAATGAATGACTACCCCAAATTTAAGGTATGCAGTTCATTGGTTTTAATAAAGTAATCATATTTAATTGATTAAATTTGTAAATTGCTCTGACACTTTTCTGTTTTCCTCTCTGACAGTATGCTGTACTGTGTATGCTTGGGCTGTTTGTTTTGGTACATCGAGAATGAAGACGTCATGAAATGGTATCAGTCAAACCACGATACACATCCCTCTGAGGACCGGTTTTCATGGTGTTTTGTGTTTGTGTGGAAATCTTGCACTTGCTCTTTGTGACAGGTCAAGTTACTATTTCCTCTGCTTAATAACAGTGCAAACATGAGGTACACAAAATACAAACTAGGCATTTGTATTTGTTAAATTTCTGTGTCGTACAAAACTCAATTTTTGTTTGATCTGACTTCACACACCGGTGTACTTGCACCATATGTTGAAAATCTTCTTTCTAAAAAGTCAACATTTTGTATGGAATAAAGACTAAATAACTTGAATTTTTGTTTCCATTTGATTTATTCATACATTACATAGAGGCAATTATTTAATTCAGCATGTCATTTGTTGGAATGACATTATTATTCAGCTATGGTAATCCATTAATAAATTACTTCCTTATTTACAAGCCATTAACATTTGGGGTTATATAAACATATACTCATGTTTTAATAATTTCTGTTCTGAGCAAAAAGATTATACATTTACAATTGCTAATCCACTAATTCTTGTAAAATGCATTGACCACATAGCATATTACTTAATATCTATTCCTGTGGGATAAAAGCAGCGACACTGTTAGCAGTTCAAATGTAGAAAAAAGCTAATGGCCCGATGTGAACTTTTAATTTAAGGCCAAGTCAGTGTATATTAAACGGTCTCATTCAAAGACCATTAGTTATCGTTATGTGCGTTCAGTGACTAAAGCTGTGACCTCATGTTGTGTGCTATCCCACCCCACTTTGCTCGTATAAATACTGACTGCCATGAAAGAACTGTCACAAGCAGTTGAATCTGAACGGAGGAACCGACCTACAATCATAGGCGACACGAGAAGATGGCTGTGCGAACCGGAGATGGACCATGCAAATACAGATTATTATTTGCCTTCATAATGCTTTCCAACATATCCTTAAGTACATCAGTCAGTCTCGATTTAACCGAGTTGAGAAATAAAGTTTCGAAAATTAAAGTTCATCCACGAGGGAATCTCTGGGCTACAGGTATGTATAGTCTAGTTCATAATGGATCGATACGACGGTCATAAAGCTACTTACAGCTACTTCAAATATTGCATGTGAATCTTCAGATAATGGAATATTCATTGGATATTTAATGCGAAGTATTTTTCTTTAATTTCACTGGACTGACTTCATCTTTCATCCTCTAAATTTCTGTCTTCTAGGTCATTTCATGGGCAAGAAAAGCATTTCAAACAGCCAGTTACAAGACAGTTCATTATCCTCAGAATCTAAGAGGAGTAATATCGAGCAGTCAGTGAGTTCAGATGAGGATCTGAGGGAGCTGATCACTCACGAGGTGCTGAAAGTCGCTCTTCAGGCTCAACTTCAGGATCGACAAGCGACGCAAGATACTTATAACCAGGTAAATAGATCCGTCCACAGAAATTGTAGTTCAGATGGAGTTAAAAATGTACCTCACTGCTTCGTCTCTTTCTTATACATTTTGTATTTCTTTATTTTTAGGATACGGACTTCATTTCAAAGCTTTTGAAAAACTACACTGCAAAACGGAATCTTATAGGCTAATGAACATTCAGTGTGTATTTGCTCATTCTGTACTGTACCTCTATATACGCCAGTATTATGTTTCTTATTTATGCATTACAATATATACATGTGTGTTTTGTAAAAGAAAGAATGAATGTTTAAAATAAATATATTTAAAAACATATTTTAAGAAAAATAAATATGAAACAGCATATTCATGTCAACTGAAGTTTCTACAGTAATCTTTTCATTTTAGCAACTTTCTTTCTTTCAAGTAGAGCATGTAGCAAACTTAAACTGAGCCAATTTATAACGATTTAAATAACATTTAGAATTGTCTTAATAAAGTTTTAGTATAACGTTAAAAGACTTAGGATCAATAGAAACACACACCTACACCTACCACAGGTGGAACATTTAGGTTGTTTCTCTATTCACTTCAATATTTTATAGTTGAATTCCAATCTAATCATGACAAACTATATTGATGTAAAGGTCTAAGATTCAAGAATAAATATATGACAAATTTTCATAACAATTAACATAAACATAAAAAATATAATTTTAATATTAGTGTTATTTATAAAAATACCTACAATATATTTTTAAAATATTTAATATCTAAAATGATTGTAGTTCGGATAGTGCATTTTCATGTGTATGCTCAATATGTGCAGTGACAGTTATCAGGTTAGATCCCTTACATAATAGACTAGGCAATTGTTGGGTATTGGTATCGAATAATTACAAAATTTCGCAATTGTGTTTTTTTAGAGACCCGAGGTTAATATATAACGAAGTGATGAGAAGAGGCTTGACAATATATTGATAAGGGGAAATGACTTAAGTTTAAATAAACAAAGAAATTAACGTATAAGTGAAAGTTTGAGTAAATGATGTCATTAATTAATTCCTGCATTTCTCCTTTTATTGATTTATACTTACGTCATTTCTCATCCTCCATGTCACAAACTCCCGTAAAGCGGTAGCGGCGGCAGATTGTCACTGACGTCATCCAACTACGTGAATTTAATACGTGTTTTATCTCTGACATGTAGAGGGCAGTAATGCACTAACCATACCTGGAAATAACATCCACGAAGAAGATCCCTCGTGTATCACTTTAGAAAAGCATGAATCTTTTATAGTTATCCAAACGTTTGCGTTAAAATGCCTCTGGTTGTGTTGTGTGGATACCCGTGCAGCGGTAAAACTAGACGAGCTCATGAACTGAGAGATTACCTGACACAAAATACAGAAAGAAAAGTACATGTTGTCGGAGATGAAGCTCAAGGAATTGATAAGAACTCTGTATATGCAGGTGAGAATGATCAGCATGTATTGCCAAATGTGTTTATATATAAAAAATATTGCACACATGCTCTTTAAGAAGCCAGTGTACCGGCATTATCAATGTAATGGAAAAGGGAACCATGGATAAATACATAGAACTTGACTGATTGTGCCTATGTTTATATAAAGCCCAGCATTCCTTCTCATAAGATGTTGCTGTATCTGACTCAGTACTGACGTTTATTTTAATCCAGACTCACAGAAAGAGAAGAATCTGAGAGGTGTACTGCGAGCTGAAGTTGAGAGGTGATGTGTCTCTCATACCGCAAACATAGTCTAGTCTGTTATGTTCTGTCTAGACTTCTTATCTAAGAAAGTTTCTTTGTGTGGTCAATAAAATGACAGTGGATCATAAAGTACAGTGAATTTGATAAGATATTTGACAACTTTTGTCTGAAAGTCGTGGATTTATGGATAAGTGTTGGGTATGATTATTAAAAGCATTAGTTTTTTTAACCTGATTGCCAAGTAGTGTACATTATCATAAAAATACAACGTTAAGGGTTATGCAGATTAATTGTACAAACGATAAATGTTTTTAATAAATTATTATACTGATGTGTAATACGTGTAAAACAATGAGCTTTTATTTTTTTCATTTTGATATTTAATTTTTACTTTTATATTTTTAGAATTAATTTTTTATTTCTATGATAATTAAATAACATATTTCTCTTTTTGTATACAGAAAAGTCAATAAAGACGACATTGTGATTCTTGATTCCTTGAATTACATTAAAGGTAAATTAAAGTTGAATTTTAATTATGAGTGTTATTGCATTTATGTATTTGCTTTTTAAATGTCAGTTGTTAGAAGTAAATTGTCTTTAGTACATTTTATGATCCTGTGGAATAGTGTTGGGAAGAGCAAAAGCCATTCCTCTGTTATGTGGCATGCAGGTTTCAGCATTGCTTTCACTGACCAAGGAAAGTTAAAGACTTGATTTGGTCTGACCAGCTGGTGTTACATAAGGACATTTGCCATAACATTATGTATAATTGTTTTTCATTTCTAGGTTACAGATATGAGTTGTTTTGTCTTATTAAACATACACAGACACCCCATTGCTTGGTATGTGAACTCTTGATACTCTTCTACAACACATTTTACACTTTTGTTCAATAAGTAATAGTATATAGTACCCATAGTTCTCCATCTCCTACAGGTGTACTGTTTAACATCAGCTGAGATGAGCTCAGAATGGAACAACAGTAGAGACGCTGATGCTCAGTACACTCAGGAAATGTAAGCATTTAACATTTTCTTGGTTATTATTCTTTAATTATTAATATTTTAAGATAAATATAATAAATGATATATACATAGTATAGTTCATATAATATAAATAGCATTTTTCTATTATGAAGTTGATATTTCCAAAAGATTATAGTAGTCTAAATATCAAAATATCTAGTTATTATTGTTAATTATCTTCATTAATTATCATTTCTGGTCTTTTGAACGGTAGTCTTCATGCGCTCGTACTGAGATTTGAAGCTCCTGATTCAAGGAACAGATGGGATAGTCCACTGTTTACTATTCAGAAAGAGGACACACTTCCATTTGAAGCCATCTGTGATGCACTTTTCAAAAGAAAAGCACCACCACCTAATCAGTCCACGCAAAGCGTAAGAACACTACTTCTAATGCATAATGCATGAGTGTGTAGCTGTATTATCTACGTTTGATCACAATTCTGTTTTTGTGATATAGCAACCACTCTCATCCACCAATTTTCTGTACGAGTTGGACAAAGTTACTCAAGACGTACTAATGGTACAATTTTTATTTTATGTAAAAATCTCTTTCAGGTGATGAAAATTGAATGTACGCATTTATTCCTGCATATGAGGCTTTTTTCATTATAGCATTTGGAACAAATTATTGTATCAGTGGTGTTTATCATTATGCGTGTTTTTATGTGCAAGGCTGTTCTTGACTCACAGAAGACCAGCGTTCCTGGAGATCTTATATCTATTCCTGGAGCTACAGAAAAGATATCCTTTTTTTCCACAAGCATTTTTACTTTTGTGTGTTCACTGAACTTCTATTTGTTTTCTTTTGCTTTGATTCTCGGGAGCAAATGTCATGTCTTGCGTTGAGTCACCAGCCTTCAGAGCTCTTTTATATTTCTCATATATTTCCTGAATGTCCTTCCTTATAGCAAAGCATTAAAAACAGATTACAGCAAGAAAGCCAGATCAAGTCTGGAATTTTAATAACCTCAACAGAAATGTTGTACCTTAACAAAAAGTGTTTCAGTCTAATTGAAGATTGATTGGACCTATGTGCATGCAATGAATACATAAACATCAAAGAATGTTATTTTGTTTTGATGGATTTGCAATTTGGTGACTGTCCATAACGGCTTTAGCTTTCAAAGGTAAACAGAGGAGTCGATTCAAAGAGTATATTCCTAAGAGTTAATTTAAACCTTAATCATGAAACGGCAAATAACTTGGCATGACTGCAGTATCAGAAATGAGCTCCTGCTGATCATCATGAAACTGGTTTATTGAATATGGTGTTATGATGCACAGTATTGGAACCCTGCTTTATTTCCTTAACCTCTTTAATACATCGAACTCACGAGAAGTCTTAACATGGTGGAGTTGAGGAAACTCAGACGCCAGTTCATCAGTTACACCAAGATGCACCCAACAGAGAACATCGGACAGATTGCCAATATGTTTGTGCAGTATCTTAATAAGAGTATGCACTAACTGTCCTCAACGCAATGTTTTTAATGGCATATTTATTGTTTTCAAGTTGCTTTTTAACAGTGTATTTGTAAGTGCAATAAATTTGAAAATCTTTCAATGCTTGTTTTTTTTTATAAATCTGAGTATTCAGTGATTAACAAGGTACAGATCAAAAAAAGAATCATCTAGAAATTTTTGCCAATGAAAAATTAATTTTATTTATAGTTCGTTTAATCATTAAAAATCATTTGGTCCATGTAGTTGTCTGATCTGGTCACAGCTTTGATAAGCATATACAGTAGGAGATAGATAGAAAATAATGTAAAGAATAAAAATGGCATCTGAAATAACGTATAATGTACGTAACAATTAGCTGTATTTTGTCTATTTTGCAGGATAGTGCATGTTATCTGTATTTTTCTCAAGACCAGAAAACATAAGGAAGGTTTAACTGCTTGATTTAAGCCACAAAAGTGTGTTTAACTGTTTAGAAAATGATCTTCTAGAAACAGTAAATGTCTCATTCCTTTTAGGCACTTTTTTAAAGTAACAGAGATTGTTAAGCCCTTCCTAAAAAGAGTGATGAAAGCAAAACACTACAGGCCATTCTCAAATCAAAGGCGGTTTACAAACCTTGAAATGACTGCAAGGTTTGATTAAAGCCTCAGCTGCAGATGTTTTCTCTCTCCATATGTGTGCAGGCTAATGAACCAAAGCATTAAACGCATTGAGACGTTGACTTTTAGTGTTTTTCATGCAAGTCTCTTGTTTATGCCTCAGGGAAGATCTCCGAGTGTCTTATTGACTCAGGCCAGCTGTTTATGTGCAAAATGAAAATGTGGTAAATATGGTCTGATAACATTGTGCACTGTTGATTTTTCCCTCCTGACCTCTCATGCTTTGCAGAATTAAGAAACAGCAATGGTGCAACGATTAGTTACATTTTGATATTTGTCATGATTATCCATGTTGTTTAATGTGAGAAACACATAATTCTTTTTCATAATTCTGTCATTCTCTAAATGTTTAACTTTATTCCCTTGTATCAAATTAATGTTTTGTTTGTTTAATGTATTATGTGGTTCTTGTGGTGTCTCTATTTCATAACAAGCTGTTCTTTCACATCTGATATTATTTAATTTATTTATGTACAAGGACATTGAGCAGTCATGTTGGTTACTAAATATTGTAACAATAATTTGAAACTTAATTACTGAAGATCTGAAAAACACTACTAGATTTTGTAAAACCTATGAGCAAAGGGTGGTTATGTGCTGCCACCTTCTGGCGAAAGAGAATTGGATACTTGAAAATATTGAACAAGACATATTTTAAAGAACTTTGAATACCAAACAACATTGTCCTCCTTTGACTTTACAGAAATGAATAAATAACCTTTTTGACAATTCTTCTAAGAAGCAATCTTAAACACAAGGTGTGACTGTATAAATTCATATGTTCTTTAATTTTTAACAGCAACCAGAAAAGCTTTGACTGAAAAGAGCTGTACAGTACAACCATTTGTACCAGTTTTAAATGTTACATATACACAGTCTGTAAAATATATTTATTTAATATTCATTCTACATTTTAAGAATGTTGCGAAATCATCAGCTAAGAAATCTGTGGTTTTATAACATGATCAGAAAGCTGCTTACAGTGTGAATCATCTGATTCGTTAAAAAGTATGCTTCTTTGGTTACTTTTTCTCGTTGCTTGCTTTCTTCGACACCGTTTTAGACGTGCTGGCGTATTTGTGCTTGTCATTCCTGTTTAAAAAAATAAGATAACAGCAAAGGTTTGTAAGCTCAAAGGGCGAATAAAATCACACAATGCAATTTACGACCAAGTCACAGGCAAGAGTTCAACACATCACCAACAGTTCATAAGTGCTAAAATGGCAATAAAAAAAACACATTACCATACTTTATGTTTGTCTACAAGTAAACATTTCAAAGTTTAATTGCACCTGTGATTACATGTACAGATTGCCTAAATTAAACCGTCTGTAAATAAAGTGTGATGTTGCAACACTTGTATTAGTCAGTGGTCAGTGGACGTTCATAACTTCTTTCTTTAAATGAAGTCATATGAACTGAACCTGTTGAGGTGAAGGAACATAAATGTACCTGCTCATCTTAATCTTGTTCCTACAGCCCTGTCCTCCCTCCCAGTGGTTTGTGTAAGCCCCTCTGGTCATCATACCTCCACAGCCCACACATGGCTTACCATTGCTGTACGGCTACAGAAAAAAAGAACATAACAAATAAATAATAATAATAACAAAAATGTAAAAGAAATGTAAACTTTGTTACTGGACAATATTTTTTAGTATACTGTATGTCACAATCATGATTATTTTCTATTTTTTAGACATGTTTAAATATAAACATATTTGCTGCTGACCTGTTCTTTAGCACAATGACCACAGATCATTCTGGTGGCCAGCTCCATCAGATGGTCCTGATCCTCATCATGGCACCCGTCACATGGGTAAGCCCGACCACAGCAAGGAAATCTGGCAGAAGAAACATGACTGATCTGATTGAGCTCTGACAGATCAGGCTTATTAAGCTAAAAAGTATACAATACATTTTAAAACAGGAAGAGCAAGAGGCTACTGTTTGTTACCTTAGCCATCGGTGACTCTGTTTGAAGTGTTTGCAGGCACCTTTATCAGGTAGAGGTTTCCCTTGCTGAATCGCGGGGTCTCTGTATCGCCGAGTGTATTGATCTGCTGCACCTGTACATGAAATAAATGTAAAAAAGTTAACTAAAATAACTAACGCGGAATATAAATCCAAAGAAATAATAGATGTACTGTCAATGGTAAGAATCTATAAGAGGATAGCACAAATTTGAGACCTGTTGCATTTCGGGGCTGTGGCTGAATGAACTGAAAGCGTGTGGCCTCCACAAAGATGCTGAGTTTGGTGTGACAGTGTTGGCAGTTGTGCTCCTTGTTTTGTCCATAGGTCAGACTCTAAAGAAAAAGAAGAATGGATAATGCTTATCAAATGCTTCCAATAGTTCACCCCAAAATGACATTTCTGTCATTATTTACCCATCCTTGTGTCTTTTTAAACCCACATGATTTTTCTTCTTCTGTGGATTACTGGCCACTCTTTTTCATATAATGAAAATAAGAGATCACAGCTGCTAAACCTTTTGAATAAATTGTGTTTTGGGTGAACCATTCCTTTTAAAACAATTAAGCTTAAGCATTTAATTAGTATCTCTAAAACTCATAACTTTTGATAATAAATTGTACTCATGAGTAAATCCTTAATAGGTAAAAGAGTATATTTCAGATATACAGTATGTGAAATGTAGTGTAATTTGTCATCATCTCTGAATTGCTCCCGGACCTGAATCGTATCCTCCTTGTTGCAGTTGAGACAACCGACACTGAACTCAGATTCCTGCAGTATCAGGTCTATAGGCACAGCTGCGTTAAGGTCCAGATAGCCCAAAACATCACTGTAGTGGTGTAGCATACTGGGTCTGAAAGCAGCCCGGATCCCTGCTCCACACTTCTCACAATTAGCTGTACAGGGCAGACGGCCATTCAGGGTCAGGTCTGCATTCACTTTACACCTGAAATATAAGAAAGGGCACATGAATTACATTGCGCTCTGATAAATCAGAGGTCTCATTCTTACCTGGTATTAAAGAGATTCACCCAAATATTCATTTATCTTTGGCCATCCGAATCAAAGGTCGAAATTCAAAATACAGGTATGAACAGGGTTCAAATCAGTTTGTGATCTGATTATGTGATGCATACACATCTAACGTTTAGTTTGTACATTTATACAAAGCATTCAGCTCTAAATGTCTGTATTGTGGTGAGGTAAAACTTTAAGCATATTTGGCAGCAACAGTTTGCTCAATTTATTTGGGATGTAAAAATTGATGCATGAAGACTTAATTTGTGAACGAAGTGAAGCAATTCAGACCATGTTAATACCATACAATGTATAACTGTCCATCTGCCCTGACCACCTGTGATGAGATCACCAAAGATGGATGTTAATAGCAGGTGTAATCATCTTTGTTTTAGTTCAAAAACAGGATTGTAATTCACCGGCTGCACTGCAGGGACACAGAGATCTGTCTGGCCGTCACAGTGGCTGTCTGCTCTCCCAGTCTCAATCCCAGCAGTTTAATCTCAGTGCCTCTCCGCCGTTCTCTTGTTTTAATGTTCTCTACTGGCTGGTCGCCTTCCTCCCCATCACTCCCAAGAGCAGGGTCCTCCTCCTCTTCCTCCTCTAAAACAGCTTCATCATGCTCCTCCTCCGCCTCTTCCCCTGAAGCCACATTGAGTGACACTATACGCTCAGGTGTGTTTGATTTTTTGCCTGTGTTCTTAAAAACCGTGACTTTTAGTTGCTCATAGGGAACAAACTGTATTCCAGCCCTCTCCAAGTCAATGTCTCTCTTCAACTGCAAATAGAGATTTAATAGACACTTATGTTAGATGTAGTTTTACAAGCTGCAATAAGCTGCATTTCATCTAAACTCACCTGTCTTGCTCCATCAGTGAAGAGTTTCTCCATGCTACGATCCAACCAGCGCAGATACGGCCTAAAGAGCAACTCAACTCTTCCCATCAGCCGATTAGTGGCATGTTTGGCCTTCAGCCATTCCTCTGAGGCTTTCTGCACATGTCTGTGAGCACGGCACATATAGTTTATACAGTTATGTATTTCAGCTTATTTTTGTACAAAAAAAGTTATTCTAACCTGCACATTAGCGCTGGTAAATCCTGGTCCTCTGGAACATCCAAACTGAATACCTGCATTATGTTACAATATCTTTTAGTTAACATGAAGCAATTATTAACATTCATATAGTGTTAACATATAAACATAGGAAGATGTTTTTAAGCATGTACACCTCTTGAGGGTAATTCTCAGGAAAGCTGACCATGATGTCTATTTCGTTTAGGTCAAAAGGCTGAAAAACAATAGACATTATCAGTATATGATAATACAATCTACACTGCAAAAATGCATTCGAATAAATGCGAAATTTTTCATTTTTAAAGTGAATTTTACATTTTTACCACATTTTCTTGATAAGCAAAATAATATTTTAGATATTAAGTCTTATTTTATATAAAAGTATCAAATTTAAGTGAGTTTATGCTTAAAACAAGCAAATAAAATCTGCTTATGCAAACAATGATAAAATTAGGTTTTATGTCTTCATTAAGTACTTAATTTAGGTTTATTTTTCTTACCCAGTTAACAGATATTTTTGTTTTCAGCATTCATTTTTATTTTTTATATATACAGTACATGGTCATTTTGCGCATCAAGAAAAAATTTAAGAATTTAAGAATTTAAGAATTTGATATTTAATATTTAAAATGTTACGATTTAAGAATTGCACGAAACAAGAATACAAGGTAAGAAAAATACCTAAAATACAGAGACAATTGATGATGGTGGTGTTTACTGTATGTACTTTAATCTACTCTGTACCATAGACAGTAAGTCTTACCCAGTCAGGGTCAGTGGCCTGTACTGTCATTCTGTAGTAGGTTAGTTTTCCATCTTCACTCTCCTGCACTATAAGGTTGTCTTTTGGGAATCTCTTGATCAGCTGAGCGATCTCAGTGGCTCTCAGCTGCTTGCAGACCTCCTCAGTGACATCAGCCAGTTTAACTTGATCTTTAGTTGGACGTGCAGCTGGAGCAAAGGGCCTGAAGCTGCTCCTCTCTCTCTGTTCATGAGGCTCATCCTCCACAGGCGGAAGCTGCTGCGGGTGCCAGAAGCGACATCGGTCATCCATAGCACAAAAGCCCGACAGGAAGTACCGGCAGGGTCTTCTGGCTTTTTCTCGTTTCTGGTGAGAAGTTTTGTGGCTGGATGGGGGCGGCCGCTTCTCATTACCTGTTTGACTGCTTTCACTGGTCTCTGATGGCTGACCGTCTGTATTTTCTACCTTCTCTTTGGGATCTGCTTTTGGATCGGTGCCGCTCTCTGGCTTTTTCACATTAGTGGCAGCTCTCTGATGAAGATAGCGGCACTTTTTACCGTAGTAGCATCGCCTGCCCTGAGAGTAAAAACGGCACAGCTGTTGCACCTGTCCAGCCTTCTGCTGACTGTCCTGACTGCTGATCTCCTCATGATGGGTTGTGTTATCCTGTGCGGTTTCAGGTGGCAAGGATGAAGAGACTTCCAAGAGAGGTTCATCCTCAGATTGGTTCACCTCTGATGACTGTGAATCAAACATAAGACAAGATGATGTATATTATGACTCTGTTATCCTTAAATTTCAGGTACAACATGCAGTTTTTAAAGTAATAGGCTGGTTCGTCATTTATTCGCTCTCATGACTTTCCAAACCTGCATGACTTTATTTCCTCTGTAGAACACAAAATAAGATATTTTATAGAATATTGGTAACCAAACAACATTGTCCTCCTATTGACTTCTATTGTATGGACACAAAACCACTGAGACATTTCTCAAAATATCTTCTCTTGTGTTACACAGAAGAATCAGAAGAGTCATATACAGATTTTGAATGACATGAGGGTGAATAAATGATGACAGACTTTTTGGGTAAACTATCCCTTTAGATTGGGATAGATTGGGATATCAAAGGCACGGTAAAGCTATGCACTTTAAGGTATTTTATCCTCCAGCCTTGTCAGACTACTGCTGAGAACCTTTAAATCTGTTACAAAGTTACAAAGACCTTGTATGATAAAGTGACACAGGTTTGCTTGTTAAGGTGTAGATAACTCACATGTACTTAACTACAAGGTGCACGTTGAACTCGTTTATTTGATTGTCACTCGCTCATACACACACATACTGGGATCAGGAAGTGCCACATACTTCAAAACATACATTGTTAAACTTAAGCCTTTTCCATTAAAAATGAACATTAAACTGATTGATTAAAATGTATTAGGATTCACTTTTTCGATCGTATTGACGTATTATGTATAATAACACTCGTCAAATTACTTGTAGGATGTTGTATCTTCTTATGTAATGATATCACTTCTATTCAGATGTTCGTTACTAACCTGCACCACACCAGCACATTCTGACTCCATTAAATCGGACACCTGTCAACACAATCTGTCCAATGCGTCGATAGTTATTGCTGACTGTCGCTGTGTGCCAAAGACTGCGATTGCTCGTGATGTTAGCACAAACATCCGAAGTATGTTCGTTTTACACGGCGCTGCGCAGATTGAAAGGCATATGACATAATGTACCGCGAGAGCTATTCAAAATCGCTGCTTTCGATCTCTCTCGCGGTGTAATTAATGTCATTAATCGATCAGTCTGCGCAGCGAAGTGAAGTCGAATAAACAGATAATCCTCTAACAAAATATTGAATGAAATTGTTTTTTATTCCTCTAGGGGGCGCTTGATGGCTCAAACAGACGAGTTCTCTATTGAGCAACATTGAATGTTTTTTGTCTAACTGGGAATACTTGCTCATTAAAGTTTGTAATATTTAAAAAGAATAATGACACATTACATGAATAACACTTACTTTGGGAACATCCGTAAAAATACATACGCTGTCATCACAAACAAGTATAATTGGTTCAACCTTATGGCGTTGAGAAACGTAACAGGTACCACGTGACAATGCATAGCTAAGCACTGGTTCAGTAGCTGTCCGGAAAATTTATTTTTGAATAGTGACACAGCGAAACTTAAATATTAACCAATGAATTTGAAATGCACAATAATTAGTTAAAAAAAAGATATAGTAGCCACATAATACCTGATCCCTGACCAATCAGAGAGAAGGCGTGATCACCGCCTATTTTTACACCGTAATATCACACCCATACTAATCTCACCCCTCACCCAACTTTTTAAATCTCTATATGGTTTGGAGTCGAGGCCCTCTTGCGTTATGGAGTACAATGACGGTTCAAGTTTTACAAGCATCAAAAATCCATATATCTATAATATCTGTCTTAAACATATCTTTCGTGATGACATCTTTGAGGGTATAAATTTTTACAGCTCAAGAAATGGTCAAATACATCTAACACCTAAATATTTTACAATTTAAACAAGAATTAAGGTATAAATATTTTAGTACCATTGGATACTGTATACCAGATACCTGAGCCACATGAAACATACAGGACAGGGGAGCTTTTGGAGAGCTTATTCTTTAAGTAAAATAGTTGCCAATTATATTAAATATGACTCTAATGCATGTGTTTCAAACAGTTTGGGAGAACTACCACAAAAGAGACTCGATTTTACAGCCTATGTGGGATTACCTGCGACTCAACCACTCTGATACGCTTCGATCTCCTCTCTTTCCTGTCATTCTAACTGTAGCATCATACTTTGTTCTTTGTCTGCCCTTCCTAGTATGTGACATTATGGGAGAGAAATGGCCAGCAATTTTCCAGTACAAGATCCAGCCTGGCAAGATGCCCACACCTGCAATGCTCCTACACTGCAGTGGAGTTACCATCTATAATCATCTCCTTCTGGTGTTTCCTGCAGCTGTAGCTCAGTGGATATGGAGACCTCCCATTCCTCTGCCTGAACAAGCACCTACATTACTAGAACTTGCAGGTGGGGTGGCTGGAAACCTTCTCCTTTTTGACTTTCAGTACTTCATCTGGCACTTTTTGCATCACAAGATACGCTGGCTATATGTCACTTTCCATGCCATCCACCATGTTTACTCTGCCCCCTTTGCTCTGGCCACACAGTGCCTTGGAGGGTGGGAGCTAGTTACAGTAGGTTTCTGGACCACACTCAACCCTGTTTTGCTGAGGTGTCACCTGCTCACCACCTGGATGTTCATGGTCGTCCATGTTTATGTATCCGTGGAAGACCACTGTGGATATGATTTTCCCTGGTCTACGTCACGTCTAATTCCTTTCAGTGTTTATGGAGGTCCGAGCAAGCATGATGTACACCACCAGAAACCTAATACCAACTTTGCTCCACATTTTAGCCACTGGGATAAACTGTTCGGCACTCATGCTGATTTTAGTTTTGTTCAAACTAAGTGATATGCATGCATGCAACTATATAATAAAATTGTATGCTTGAATACCTCAAAACTTGAATCTACTTTTTACTAAAATTCTGGATGTATGATGTAAAAGGCAAATAAGTAAATGTATTGGTAAATAAAATTCTTGTTAATTTCTGCTTACATGGAGTAGAAAGTAAACAAGCTGCTTGTAAAGCAAATATTCACACCAAAATGAACATGTGAGAAAAGAAATAAATAAAACAACAACCTTGATAAAGTGTGTACTGTAACAGGAAACATTTTTGCATTTGTGTGAACTTAAAAATAATGCAAATGTTAATGGGAGTTTTCCCTCTGATGTTTTTGTTGTTCGTTGCAAATATGCATTTTAATATTTAAACATGTTTTAAATAATTGAATCATTGTGTTGTTTGAATTTATGGGATAGTAATGCAAACCTGAATTCCTTTAAGCAATCTTTTAAACGTGTTTAAATCTACTATTGATCTGATAATCTGATTGAACAGTGGTAATTCAATCCATTACATTAACAGCAGATGTCAGTAAAGAGACTAGTTTGATTAATCTAATTGGTGTTCTATAAACCCCCTGTCTCAAAAATGCATTATAAATAGGTCTGACAAACGTGGAGGAAAAGGTATGAAATATACAGCCAGCATCAGAAACTGAGAAACAGTTTCAGAAAAGAGAATCCAGACAAATAATGTCCAATTCCAAAACAAAACAAATAACTTGACAAATGTAAAGTTATCGAAAGGTATGAAAGTATAACAGCCAGCAGTTAAGAACCTAAATCAAAAAGGTTTCAGTAGCAAGAACGAAAGAACCATCAAAGTCCCGCGAGAGCTACTCAACAGCACTGCTCTCAACCAGCTCTCGCGGTATTTTGTCATCAACTGATCATTATGCGCAGCTCCGCACCAAGTCGCGCACGCTCTTTAAATGTTGAGCCGCAGCCAATGAGAGTGAGTCAGCTGACCGCTGTGGTGGCGCTGTTCCTGGATCAAACTCGCAAACACACAGCAGTGGTATGGCAGTCAGGAAACGGACAGCCATTTTATAATCCGCAGCCTTTCTGTGATATTTATAGTTTAAACAGATTTATTCCGTCTTTCAATGATGGGTCAGTGTGGGATCACGTCGTCCAAGACCGTCCTGGTGTTTCTGAATCTGATTTTTTGGGTAAGCTGGATGTGTTTGATACTGAATTTAGGAGTGCGTCAGTAGTGTTGTCATATGGATGGACACAGCCAGGTGTCGAGCAGCTGCATTATTGCATATATAGTCCTTTGTATCATTATGCATTTCTAAAATACGTGCAAACTTTGTTTCATTTGCTGTTTATGTTGTTTTGATGTTATGGCATTAAAAGTTGCTCGGTTGCTGCTTATTGCGACGTTTGTTTACATTTCATACCGGGGCGTAAAAGTCAGCGGTGATCTTAGAAACCAATATAAAATGTATGTAATTGATTTACTATGCTATATATTACTATTTACTATTTACTAAGTCTTTCAGAACAGTTAAACGCACTGCGAATCGTTTTTGATCGTAGTCTATGACATTAGGTTTGACATAACTAGGGCATTGAGGGCACAAATTTTTCATTAAGACTTGAAGTTGAGCCCTGAAATGCCTTGAAACTCTACTCCACCTATCAGCTTGCTTTGTCCTGGAGCAGTGGATTAATCCCTTTAATCAGGGTCTGAGTGAAGTTTCAAGTCTTGTGACGGATAGAGACAGTATGACACTTCTGTCCTATTCTTTATTTAGAGATCAGGCTGCTTGATTCAATCACCTTTTTGTGTCACAGTCTGAGAGCTTTACTACTGCATTCATAGACTGAAGGAAGGGGGAACTAGAGAGTAGAGACCTCAGAAACCTGCTTTGTTTCCCCGAAACGTCTGGAGATCTGTTAAAACCAGACAAAAGTTCATTTGTTTCTTGTCTTGTTTCTGTATTGACTGATGCTTATCCGACCATTCAGTGTGTTCACCTTTAGTGCTGGTTTTCTTGTCATTCAACATTCTTGTATGTTTCAAGAACTTTCAGAATGATCATTCATGTGCCAATATACAATACAATAGTGATTTATTTATTTTACATCTTCTGATATTTAATGAATATAACTTGGCTAATTTAATGGCTTCTTTAGAAGAACTCAATCAATCAATCAATCAATTACATAATTGCATTAACATAGGATCTATAACTGAAATAGTTTTAAAGTTCACTAACCTAATGACATTGGCACATTTTATAATTCCTGAGGTGAAATGACAGCATATTAACATTAAATCACTGACCGTGTCCTTTATCTCCCCGTAGGCCGCTGCTGGTATCCTGTGCTATGTAGGAGCCTATGTGTTTATCACATATGATGACTATGATCATTTCTTCGAGGATGTGTACACACTGATTCCAGCCGTTGTAATTATCGCTGTTGGTGCTCTCTTGTTCATTATTGGACTAATCGGATGCTGTGCTACAATCCGAGAGAGCCGCTGTGGTCTGGCTACAGTTAGTGAACCATTCAGTTACCCTTTTGAATTTATATATATATCTATATATAATACTTTGTTTAAGCAAAAGTTCAAGTTGTGAATGATAATTCATCACTTTTTGTTTTATTTTGTGTTTTTTGTATTTCTCTTCATGCAGTTTGTCATCATCCTTATGCTGGTGTTTGTCACCGAGGTGGTTGTGGTTGTGCTTGGCTACATTTACAGAGCGAAGGTGAGTCTTGTGTCTGAAAAAAGTCAATATTTACTATAAGAGGAGTGGCTGCATCTCTTTTGTTTTATATGAAAGCTGCTCTCACTTTGTACGGCCTCTTGACTGCGTTCAGAGGTTGAACAAGGCATTCAATTTGTAATGTAATACCTGGTTTGTATTGTATTTAGACTGTTCTGTTTGTATAGCAGTGTGGTCTTTGGCGTAAAATTTTTCCACATATAGAAAAACCATTAGTGATTTACAGTGTGTTTGTTTCTAGGTTGAAAATGAGGTCAATCATTCCATCCAGAAAGTGTATAATGAATACAATGGCACCAACACAGATGCTCCCAGCCGTGCGATTGACTATGTACAGAGACAGGTGAGACGATAGGATGAATTTACTTAAGCAATTCTTGTTCTGTAATGGATATATTGAGTAATGCCAACATTGCGTATTTCGTTAAGCCGTAAATTCACTATGATGTCTATTTCGCTATGTAAAGCTCCAATGCTGCGGAATCGCCAACTACTCCGACTGGAAAAACACACGCTGGTTTAAAGAGTCTCGAAATAACAGCGTGCCACAGAGTTGCTGCAAACCCAACGTGAGCAACTGCACCGGCTCCCTCTCCCGCCCTGGAGATCTGTACCCTGAGGTGAGAGACTGTGTGTGGGAGTGTAGCAAAGCAAAGAAAGGCACTTAAAAAGAGATTTGAGTGGAGCATTAATGTCTTGGGTTGAATTTCTTTAGGGTTGTGAGGCACTGGTTGTGAAGAAGCTGAAAGAGATCATGATGTACGTCATCTGGGCGGCTTTGACGTTTGCTGCAATTCAGGTATGCAAACTGTATAGAACGCTATAGTCATAAATATATGTTTGGAACAGTCCACAGCTTACACGGGAGTGTCAGCCTGTACAGACCTGTAGCTGCTGAATCACAGACTTAAATCATTCATACAGATCCAAATACCTTGTAGGGTGTAAAGGCAAATCCAACACATGCCTGTGACTTGCACATGGTAATTGACTCAGTCGGAAAACAAAGCAAGAAATGGGTCAATAGGTTACTTTGTTCTTGGCATACATAAATAAATCACCGCAGCTGTTTTCTGCAGTCATTTGGGTGTTTTTCCTCAAAGGAGGCAGCTGTAAGTTATTTAAAAATGCACTTAATATAGGAATCAAAAGTTTTAATGATGATATTTAATTAAAACGCTGCGTTTTTCTGTTTGTTTGCTACTTATTTGCAGAGTCTTTTCTAAATTCTTATATACAATACCAGTTCACACGCACATTTGAATGTATGTGTATGTTTTTATATGCTTGAAATACATTTAATAGACAAATAAATGTCAAAATGTGAATCTATTTAGATTTATAAGTTAGTGACAGTAAAGGGATTTTAGTATCCAAACCATTTGTTGAAGTTGCTGAAACAAAAGCCAAAAGTACAGCTGCAGTGGCACTTTTCAGTGACATCAATAGCTGTTATTCTATACGCCTGTGATGACTGCTGTATTTTGTGCTGATGGTGGGGCTCTGATGACATTGTCTTATCATTTATGGACACATTTCAATCAATTATTAAGGATTTCTTCAGTGGAATTATAGTTGTGCATTGACACAACTATATTACTGAAATGAACTCTTTAACTGTCTTTCCTCCAGATGCTGGGGATGTTGTGTGCCTGTGTGGTGCTGTGCCGTAGAAGCCGGGATCCAGCCTACGAGCTTCTCATCACCGGAGGGACGTATGCATGAAAAAACATGCCAGACAAACAATCCTTTCACGCACACACAAACATGCACGCAAACACACACACACTGGGCTCAGGGTTCTGTCGGTGTGAGGTGGCACACTGGATATGCCCTAAATATTTCTTTTTCTACACACCTTACACACGGTTTGCTCCCACAGTGCACTGGTGATGGGTGACGCAAAATGCATTCTGTTTATTTATATAAGTCACTAAAAGACGATTGGGTTTTAATTTAACCTGTTTTTTCTCAAAGGCGTTGGGCCAGACTGCAAAATGGCGAACAACCAATTGTTAATTCCACTGAGAAGACTTTGACTTGTAAATCTTTACATATTCTCTTCATTGTCTCTGTTATATGGAGTTGTGAGAATGAGCATTTTGGCTTGAGAGTTGCCAATATTGTATGGAATAATATGTCGAATGTATGCTTTCCTCATTTGTTAGTTTGCACTATGTGTATGGTTTAGTTATGTATAGCAAATACCAAGATGATCGGTTGTGATGGAGGAATGATAGATGTGTGTAAATAGGATTGTGGTATCACTGTCTCTGATCACCCATCACCGTCAAGGACGGTGGCAGCGTGAGAGACGGATCTGGATTGAGCGGCTATAGCTACAGTGAACTGTGGGGTTGTTCAAACTGCGATGTACAAACTCCAGTTCAAGTGTAAAGATGCTCTGAGGTATACTCTACATGCACTACCACCATTTACTGACAACTTACCTTTATTTTCACCTTTTTTCATTGCTTACGGTGTGAAGGTTACTATTGTAGTAATATGTAGATTCAACGTTAGTGTGTAGGTATGTAGAACAGGTCAGCTGTGTATTATTTTAAATGAATGTAAATAGTTGGGGAAGAACAATGATGTGAGCTTGTAATTTCAATCTTGAAAATAAATGTTTGTTTCATAACTTGACACCTGTTGAATTGTTTCATTATACTCATAAATCATTTTGGGGGAATTTCAGCACACAACTTTGAACTTGCATTTAAAGTCAATCTCTCAATATGATTTTTGTTGTTTAGTGATGCAACAGCATGGAGCAATACCCACATTCATTGTTCCTGTCTTAAGGACTTTAAAGTGCACAAGGCATTCAGACATGTCATTGTCTGGGGGCTTTCTTCAGTCAGATGAGCCTAAACTCTATACTGGGGACCAGGGTCAAAGTTCACTCCTTTCCCAGGGAGGGGGAATGTGTTCCATCTGCTCGCTGTTTCAGTCATGCTAAATAACATACCATTACTCTCTGTATAGCACATTGAGAAACATTTATGTGCTTTAATGGCAGGGTATTAAATGTTGGTAATTGTAACACATTCTGTTGAAATAATGAATATAGTTGTCTTTCAGGTTTACAATCGATCAATACTTAAAATACTATAACTAATCAGATCGTGACAGTTTGGAAACTGGATCTCTGAAACGGCAACACGAGCCTCTTTAACCAGATAGCTGATAAAGACACAGCGCGGTGTTAATTTACTGTGTGCTGGTCGTACACTTGAGTGCTTCTGAGGACATCAATGCTCTGCATACATTTTAAATGAATTGACAAAACACAAAGTGCATTGTTTCAAAGATTTTCAACACATATTTTTTACATTGTTGGATATCCAGTATCTTCATTCTTAAATCTTGCTCAAAATAGTGACTGCAGTGGTGACTTGGCAAGTTCACATTTCAAAAATAATATAATACCATGTCTTAAAATGATCTAATATAACTGTAAGAATTTCATATCAAGTCAACAGAATGTGTGGACAAGTGTTTTTTATAGATTTATTTTTAGGCTTGTGCCTTTATTTTGACAAAATCTCGATTCAAACACCCATACGATCTCATTCATAAATGTCAATGATTTTTCGTTGGCGTTGGTGATTCTGCCGAAGCAGAGAAAGCAGTAGCCTATAAAACTTGTTTTCCATTTTACTGCGCTACTTTTTCATTATTCTTTTGTGTAAGGGTTAGTTGACAATGAGTCTACAAATGTATTTTTAATGAATCATTCATTCAATGCTGATTCATCCAGTAATTGATCAAGTGAAATGTTTATTAGTCAGTAATACAAAAATTCATTAAAACGGATTTAAAAATCATTCAAATTAAACATTTTAAATATACTGCAACAATTAATATTTAGTAAATTTACTTACAGTTGCTGTTCAGAATCGTGGGAGAATCGTGATCTCTATTTGAAACAAAATATCGTGATTCTCAATTTAGTCAGAATCGTGCAGCTCTAGTACAGATGAGAAAGGACAGGAAGTGAAGTGGAGGAGTGAGAGGTCATTTTCCATGAGGTCATCACCTCTGACATGTCTGGGCATGCCTACTTTTTTGTTACGTTTGTTAAGTAAAAATGCATCTCTGAAGTGAACGATCTGTGCACATTTAGAGGTATAAAACTCCATGATGGCGCTAGTCTGGCAACCAGTACCTCCATGTGGGATGGCTCTGATCAAAGACAACGAAGGTGCACTTTGGTAAGTATATTACAGCAGGTTGGAAAGTCTGACCTTAACCTGAAAAATACCCCTAAAAGTCACACAGGTCACCTAGAAATGGTGGAATAAAATTATTTTTAAATGTGGTCATTTTTATGTACCCCTTTCTATATCCTTTAGTAAACTTTGTGTTTATATTTTTAACTACAAATAAAAGTAAATAGTTTATAGTTAAATCTTAATGATGGATGTTTCTTACGAACATGAGGTCATCACCTCAGGCATGTCTACTGTTTTGTTATTTGACAAGCTATTTGGAGTTCTCTAAAGCTTGTTATGACATCATTAGGTTCTCATGACATCATCACACTGACTCTATAGAAAGGCGCACATCAGTGACTTCTGCACAGTCTGTAGTACTCAGATTCTATTGTGGTAAGACATTAAACACTCAACCGTTAGAATGGGACAGAGCAGATCTCGCAATCGGAGAGCTGAGCAACAAGAAGCTGCTGTGTCCAATAACAAGAATAGAAGAAGTCAAAAGCCACATTTAGAGGTTAAATCCTCAAATAAGACTTCAGAGGTTTCAGTGTCTGCTGAAGCACATTCACACAGCAGCCACATTGAGTGTCCTGTGAATGAAGATCAGGACAAAAAACAAGTTAAGGCTAAAACCAAAGCTATACCACTGAGAGTTATTCACTTAAAAAACGGCTTCACTGCGGAGTCAAAAGCTGTTAGTGGCCTATATCAGGTAAATAAGAGTTTGGGTAAAGGAAGATTTCTTTTTGAAGCAAAGCGTTTATCAGATGGCCTTCCTGTAGCTCTAAAAGCTATCAAAAAGACAGAACAAGTAAGACTTCTTCCCGCTCCTGGTTTTCGGGAGCCCATTCCTGCAGAGGTAGCACTTATGCTTCAACTGCAACAGGACTCCACATGTCCTCCAATCACACAGCTGCTCGAGTGGTACGACGAGCCCAATACCTACGTCTTGATCCTAGAGCGTCCCACTGACATGGAGGACTTAAGTGTGTTCCTAGAACGGCACGGGGGCATCTTGGATGAGAGCACAGCTCGCATCATCATGTGGCACGTGATTAAAGCTGCACAGTTTTGCTGTGATAAAGGTGTGTTACACCAGGACATAAAACTCAGCAACCTGCTGATTAACAAAGAGACATTAGAAGTCAAACTGGTTGATTTTGCCTGCAGTGACCTACTCAAAAAAGGCTACTATAAGGAGATTAAAGGAACATCAACATATCTCCCTCCTGAATGTTTCATCAAGAAAAAGTACCATGGAAAGTCAGCAACATCATGGACTCTGGGGATACTGCTTTTTAGAATGGTGTGTGGTCGCTTTCCTGAAGCTTTTGAACTGCACAAGATTTACAGGGATACATGGAGACCTAAACACATATCCATGAACCTCAGACGAATGATATGTCGCTATTTGTGCTTCAAGGAAAAAGAGCGTGCTCCTTTGGAGCACCTCCACAGTTATTTATGGTTCAGCACATTGAGACAAGAAATCCGTTCCCAAGGTGCAATACAGGTGCAAATCCCAGAGTGCAATACAGGTGCAAATCCCTGTCATTTCAAAGTATAAATTCATTCTACTACATGAAGTTTGCAATTATTCTATAACTGTATGCAATTATTGTACTTGCATACAAGAACATGATACTCAGTTCAATTGGAAACTTTGGACTGAAACAAGGTAAGTCTTGTTAATGTTTTAAAAGCTTGTGTCAGATAAATTTCAGTACTTGTGTTGTATGAATACACTCAGCTAAGTGCTTTTTAATGCTAAAAAAATGGTCTTTAGAATGTATGGAAATATAATGTTAGCATTCAAACCAATCCAAACTGTGTAAAAAGTCAGTGCATCACATGAAACTGTAATTTGCTGATACTCATGTCAATGCAAATCCATTAAAAAAACATGAATAGACTGTAATGATGTTAATGGCAACACAAAGGAACAATCATTTAACGGCTTTATTGTGCAAAGTATGCCACATAAATGATTAATGACAAAATGGTGAAGAGCTATATATACAATAGTGAATAAAACACGAGCTGACCATATAGTCATCAGATTACTTTTATCCAACTGATTAACTTTAAAGGGGGAAAAGGACAAAGTTTTGAATTCTGTAAAGATATCTTATACAATCTGTGCACCAAATGTCCATGTATAACGTGCACGATCGATATCTATAAACTAAAATCACGGCAAGTTCGTAGTGCCTGGATATTATACATTCTCATGTTTTTATTTACAATAAATAATCTTTGTAATAAAACAATAAATATAAATCCCTATATCTATAATAATCATAAACAAGCATAATTACCAGTTTGTTTAATTATAGATGAACTTGGTTGAAATGTCACTGTATTACAGCTGATCTAGGATCGGTTTCTATGATCATCTAATTGTGGATGTGGTACCATAAAACGCTGATCAGCAAAAAAAAGTCCTCCACCGTGAAACCTTTAGAAGTGTCCTTAATAACTCTGATTTTAAAAGGCATTTGAGGACAGTGAGAAACTTTCCACTGTGCTCTGGTCCTTTCCAACTCTGAAATCATAACTTGGCCAAATAGGAGCCTGGCACCAGTCCAGTCTGTCCGTCCCGCTCCACCGTCCACCAGCCGTCTCCTCCCTGCTCCACCACCAGTACCACCTCCCCCACAGTGATGGAGAACTCATCAGGGCCCTGCACACCAAAACATGTCCAAAACAGAAGGTGATCATTTTAAAGCTTTGGGTATAAGCCAGATGCAAAGAGAATGAACATTTAGCCAGGTTGCATATTGTCTTTGGAAAGTTTTAAGGTTTTTGAATTTGACTGAATTTAGTACTGTACTTTAAACACTCTTTCTGTAAATCTCCAGAGGATTTTCATTGTGAATACATTGTTTCCATAAGATGTCTTACCTGAGCAGCATAATCATACAGAGCGTGGTATTTTTCACTCTGAGGGGCAGAATTGTTTTCAGTTGTTTGTTGAAATCCAGGAATGGAGGCATACACCCCATCTGAGTTGTCAGAACAGAATAAAACAATGATAAACAATAAGCCAGTGATACCGAGACTGGGCTATTTAAAATCATGATTATCTTTAAAAGCTTTATATACAAGCCAAAACAATTATAAAGTGGGCTGAAGTGCCATCTGGTGGCAAATACTGTAACATCAGTCATCTATAAATAAATCTCATGGAGACATAACATGGAGATGCAGTAAACCTTGAGCATATTGTAAAGTATATTACTGAAAAAGAAAATGTAATATGATAATATTACAATACACACCGGAAGATGGCGCTGATAGCGTAGTATTGTCAGGAGTATTAGTCTTAGAACCAACAGCACAACTGCCTTGCAAGAGATTTGAAAACCTTTAAAAGAAAGAAAATGCCTTCAGGTCATTAAAGGGACAGGTTACCTAAAAAAAACCCCTGTCATCATTTACTAACCCCCATGGAAACAAACAATGGAACAGAAACAATGGAAACAAACCAACATCCGCTACTGTCTGACACATCTGCAGATCAACTATTATTTCTGATGCACAAAATCAAGGTAAATACAACCATATGTCTATAAATAGTACCCCGCTTCCTAAATATAATATAGTCTTGCACAATAACATACAATAACAGAAGAAGAAAACCCACCTCTTCATCACACCTCCTCCAAAGCGAGCCGTGCCATTGCTGTCAGCTGTGGGTTCTTTAGCATAGTAGTTCTCAAACACAATAGGTGCTACGGACACAGTTGGGACACAGTTTGACTAAGCAAATAGACTACTTCACTTTGCCCTGATCATATCATAAGAACAATGATTTAACTACAACTTGTCCTGATGATGCTTCAGCAGAATCAGTACTGTGCATCAGCACAATAACCAGTTGAGATTTTTGACAAATAAATTGGGTGCTTAACAGAGGGAAAAGTTTTTACCTGGCGAAGTGGTGCCTGTGCTTTTCATTTTAATGAAACTGTTGATATCTGCTGTGATGTCACACAATTCCAGAGTTGTCCTCACTTCCTCATAACACTGTATTAAAGGGTTACAATACAATAGGGTCTAAATGTCTGAGATCATCAAAAGCTTCTGTTCAAAATGTTTTTCATTACAAATTACATTGTTGACACAGATTTTGTGGTCTTAGATTTTAAATCCAGCTAAATGTAAAAAATACTCTTTGTGCTTTTTTGGTTTCACAAAGACCCATTCTGTCAAAAGACAGAACTTTAAAAGCACAATTTCTTTTTAAACATTTAATAGTCTAAAGAACTGGTTTTCATTACAAACAATCTTTTGTTCTATGGATGTTTAAAGTTTTTTATGGAACCAGTCAGTCAAAAATAGTTCTTCCATGGCATCAACTGGTAGAGCATTGCATTGACAACACAAAAATTTGTGGGTTTGATTCCCAAAAAACACACATACTTATCAAATATACAGTTTAAATGTACCATAAGTCACTTTGGACAAAAGTGTCTGGCAAATGCATAGATATAATGACTAACAATCAACAATGCAGTAATCCTTATAAACAGAGCTAACCAATATATTGCAATACTAAAACACACTGACCTCATCATCTTTGACACATTGCATGGAGAAGTGGTTACAATGGACCCAAATAGCATTTCTCAGAATGCTAATGCGATCATCTTCCTGCTGCTGGAAGACCTGGAGAAATTAACAGAACATCCACAATCATCTTGAAAGTATGTAAACTAATGTAAAGACTTAAAAATAAAAATGGACATTTCAACAATAAACTTTAATAAAACTTTAAACGTAAGATATCACAGGTACAGTTGTAGCCATATAACCATATTGAACTGTTTAAATGTGTTTAAATGTGAACTGTTTACATGATAATCATTTGATTTGTCTCTTCCGCATCAGTATAAGCCGAAACAAAGTATCTTTCACAGTTTATTTTAGTACCTGTGGTTTGTGGTGCATTGTGGGTAAAACGAAAAGCAGAAAGGGGAAGTTGATTTAAATATAAACTCTGCAGAAAGCGCTAGTAAAGAAACTAGCCTGTTTACCTCACATGTGCACTCATGTGTCGTCTCCCATTCCTGACGAATCTTATCCAGCTGTTCTATGTTTGACATGTATTGTTTTTCTGTGAAGCAGTAACAATAAAATCATCAGTTTCACCAGCACTGGAAATACTTTTTGTTTATTGTTACAGGTATAGATTACATAAATGTGCGATTTCTTTAGCTGTGGATTTATTTGATGTTTTCAAACACCTGGTTTCAATTTTTTGTTCATGTGAGGTTACAAATGTCAGGTCGTGGCAAGATGTCAACAGTATTGGTTTGATATTTCTGTACATACCTAATCTAAATCAATAACAAAACACTTAAATAATCTGGAATAAACAAACTTTTTGCTAAATATGATTGAAACTGGCAGATTCCATTGCGACATGTCATGCATCGCAACTCTTGTAGTTGACTCTGCAGTGTGCATTTTCTCACCTGCATCTGTGGCTGCGTCTCTACACTGTTTCGCTTTGTTTTGTATCTGTTAGAGCACAGGGAACATAAAATCATCCACAAAATATTTTTCAGCAAACAATTACAATAACAGAGAATACATTCTGCCCATAATATCCCAATATACCCTTTCAGATTGTTTGGGGGTGACTGTGGATGTACTGTTGAGTTTTTCAGCAGTCATTTCGGCTTCATCAGCTTCTCTGCATCTCTGTTCATATGTCCTTTTAGACTGAAAGGAGCAAAGTGGTACGAAGAAAGACACTGTTTACATAGACCAAAGTGAATTTTGATGATATTAACCCACACACTGAACAACACATTTGATAACAAAACCTTCTGCCTAGATCAGTTTCATCACTCTAATATCATTTGAACATCAAAGAAAGATTACTATATTAAGTATGTACAAACATATTTCTTAAATTCTGTACAAACCCTATTTTCCTTTCTTACCCTTTCAATGCACGTAACAGACTAATATTCTCAGAAACAAACAGCAATAACTTCTGCTATATGGTCACTACATGTTGTGTTTTTGTAAAAGGGGAAAAAAGACTTGCAAATGTGAAATGTAACTGCAGCTATTACTTCCTGTGATATGCATCTAAGACACTATACTATACAAAAACGAACACCTCAAACAAAGTCTTTCACATTTACCCAGATGGTACAACATCAATATTCCATTTCGTTTTTCCAGTTTTTGGAAAGCAATATGTCATACATCGATATATCTTTACACCCCTATTAAGTATGTAAATATAACCCAGTATTAATCCAGTTTTGACCCCCAAACCCCTAACTATACTGTCAAGTTTTATTGTGTTCTAATGCTTCCATCCCACACAATCTCTTAAAACAACTGACCCATGATTTCTGTTCCTGGACATATACTAAATTGTTAATGGATTGCAGAGGCAGGCGGAACTTCCTTAAGCCTGGTACTTTTTGGTTTTTGTAATGTTTGTGGTCATTTTCCTCTTCCCTTATTGAGTCACCCAAAACATACCATGGGTATAGCACAACACACTGACAGAATTAAACTGAAATTTAAAACACACACTACCATAAAACAAACTTATTTAGTACAGATTACACACAGGTTTAATAAAGAGCTCCTGAAGTTTAATTGATAGAGCTCTACATTAGCAGGAGCTCCCAGTGAACACAAACTGAAAAGTACCTTAAATGTAAATCACTTTGGATAAAAGCATCTGCCAATGAACCAACCCTTAATAGATTGAAACCTTTGCTTTAGTCTATAAAGTTTGGTTCTTTAACCACTTGTGAAACCACCACCTTCAGTTTCATACTTAACCAGATTCCCATTCACATTTTCCTTTTACTCTTGTTTTTATCTCCATCAACGGTTTCCACAAGGCTAAAGATAATACTGTAAAGCTTACTGTATCCATCACTGTCTACTTAAACAAAATGCACTGTCGTATGTCAACATGCACTTCTTTTATCCTTGCTTTTTGAATTTGTCTTATTTTGTCTAATACAAACGGAAATCTTGTCTTGACAATAGCGAGCATCTGTTCTCAGGAAATTGCGAATATATAAGGAAGAGAAAAAGTGAACTTCGAAAAAAGACACGCGTGAATGTGTGATTGTTCACAAGTATGTCAGGAAAAGAAGAAAATGAGCTTCTGGTAGAGAAGTGATATTTCCTGAGGGTGTTGGTTACAACATTTATAGGCCCCAGCCCCCACACTGCCTGAAGGTTAGTTGCTATGAGGTTAACACATGTGCTGATGATTTAAATCAATCTTGTTTCGCTCTTCCTCTTCCTCATATTTTACTTTCAGTTGCTACTAGGCAAATGCAGGATACACTACAAAAAACTTCTAAAGTATGAAAGTCAAGAGTGCAATGCTCACCTCAATGGTTTTCTTATATAACGACACCTTGGTCTTCTGAACTTTTTCCATGACGCCCTCAAACTGTAACCAGACAACATTTCATTTATAATGTCTCATAATATTAATCTCATTTAATAAAGCAGAGAGCTAAAAACGATGTGAGCATGCTTAGTCCTGTCAGCATTCACTGACCACAAACTTCCATAAAGAGTCACCGGCAAGAATTAAGAGTCATCACCTACAGTGTGTCTGTAAGTGTTGGTAGTCTGATATGTGAGACCTGCGTGTTTGTGGGTGCAGAAAGGCTGACTGAAAGGCAGTTAGCAAAGCAACATCAAAATAACACCTTCTTTCGCTGCTCCTTCTGTCGTTCTCTGAACTGTTCCATACGTTTCACCTCTTCTCGTAACATTGCAGACAGATGAATGTGCACATTTCCAATGTTCTCCATTTCTAGGTAAGATGCATGTCCATCAGTAATATCAAAAACCTAGCTAAGGTGGTGCATTTTAAAGAAATTATTACACTTACGAGTTTTTAGTTGGTCAAATGATTCCTTCAAAGTGCTACAGAAGCATAAGGATAATGCAGATGAACATATGAAAATATGAAAACCAAACCAATCACACAATCAATCATTTTATTCAAATATAACAAATATCTGCTTACCCAATTTCACTTTGACCTCCTGTCTTGCGTGCAATAGCGATTAATTCTTTGCCATACCGTTCCTCTGCCATCGCTCTGTGAGAAAATAGTCTAGTTATAATCAATTTTACCTCTACTGGACCATTGCAGACAAATGTTTTAACCAATACTAGACAGCTAGAAAATTATATAAATACATAATAAGTCATTTTTATCAATACCGCATTTTTAGGAGCTCCTCCATATCTTTGCAAGCTCGTCGCCCATCACAAAGTCTCTGGATAAGAGCTTCATATCCTGTGCTGCTGGTAAATTCAGGGCTCTGAAAGCAAGTGGATTATATTATTTTTTCTGTGCCATTAACAACCATTGTTTTAGCATTTATTTTTTTATAGAAAACAGCTTTGACTGAAAAAGGTGCATTGGCCCTCTAGAAACATTTGCATGAGCTTTAATCCAGCTTCTGGGAAAATTCTAGGCTTCACATTACTGTAGCATTAAAATGATAATTTAAAGGCTTTAAACAATAATGTAATGTATGGTAGCAGAATGAAATGATCGAAACAGGTTAATTATTGATTCAATCTTATTGTATTTGAAAATGTACATGTTCTAATGTTTGCATCATGCATAGCTCGACATTTCAAATTAAATAGGAATTAAAAATAAAAAGAATGAATTAATAAAAAGAAAGAAATGAACATTGCTTTGTATTGTAGATTGATGCTCTGACAACAGATCAAAGCTAAAAAGAGTTGGGTGGGTACATCTTCACCCACACAACAGGAAGCTCATTTGTTCATCCATGACTTAGTATGTACAAAGAAATCAAGAATGTTTAATGACAAAACTTAGTGTTAGAAATCCTTTAATAAATGATTTCATCATGTTTGTATCATAAAACTTAAAAATAGTTCCTTACTGTCAGTAAAAAAAATCTAAATCTATACAAGGACAACACCAAAGACAGCAGATTGCTAAATTTAACAATATGCCATTTAAGACACAACACTGCAACTTTTTATACAAATCAATTTAAGTGGCTGTGCACAAAAGTGGTTTCATAAGTTACATTCTTTTTGTACTCTAAAAGCGTAAGGTGGCAATATTTTGAACATCAGACACACGAGCCCCAACAATGACATGTAAACTCTCAAAAATGATCAATATGTTGACTTACCCAAAATGAGTCTTTGAAGAGTAATGGTGTCATTCTAAAAGCTATGCACAACCGTAGATTTGTTACCAGCACACAGAAGGTACAGTAAAACAAAAAATAAATTAAAATTAAGGACAATAAGACAAAACCATACGCAAGAAACCAGAAGTTGCACAGTACTGTTGTGGTGTTCAGGTTTGACTCGGATAAGGAAGCTATGATGTCAGTGACCACAGCCTTAGATAATAGGCTCGCATCTTGCTGCCATTTGAATACTAGATAGGGTGATACATTTGACCAAGTGGGCTTTTGGAAAATATATATTTTGAGGTTTCCAAGAGGTTTTCAGCAGTGTTAAAGTTAAGCTGAGTTCTGTTGTCTGTGTTATACCTTCCACACCAATACATATTCAGTGACAGATAAATTCAGACACAAGCATTATGATTTGAATATCATTTGATATTCATAAGCTACAACACAGTAGAAAAAAATCATTTTACAAAGCTTAGTCAAAACTAAATACAAAGGTCAAAAAGGTCATGTACATAGTGAAGTCCTTACACTTTTAATGCACTAGAAAATGTGATTTAATTAAAATTAATATATAAAAACTCAAGTATTCCTTCTTAGTTTCACCACTAACTATTTATAAAATGTTCTAATGGATAAAGTATTACAGTTCATCGTGTGGCACATGGAGCTGTCGCCCGTAATCTGTGACTTCACTTTGCATGAAAGTGTCTTGGTTTTTTAATATTTCCTCCACTGAGAGCCTTCCATCACCGTCTTGGTCCATTTCCTCGATAAGATGAATAGCCTATTTAACATTTAAGAAAACAAAATATTTATTTTAAGGGTTATTAAAGTTTTCTTATAACAAATCAAGTGCACATGAAGTAAAATTTAATGACTCACCTCTTCTCGTGCAGAACCATAGCTGTTTGGAGCAACCCAGCGAAGCTGTTCATCTTTATTCAGTTTGCCATCTTTATCCTGGTCATACAGATCATTAAAGCGCACCGTTTCCTCAACCTCCCACTGTGAAGGCTCGTCCTGCTCTTAAACACAGATAGATGAACTTACATCACACATGCCATTTGATGTCTCATAACATTTTTAAAGGGTTTTAAAGCATTTTTATAGTGTTTGGATTTGTAAAGGTACAAATCCAATATTTATTAATTGTAAGAACCAAAAAGCTTTATTAAATGTGATAAACTACAATACAGACATAAATAAAATCGTATTAACAGTAGCTAGTTTTAAACGTCATGTCTGCACGTTACAGCGCATTACAATGTATACTTTTTATATTTTGTGTTTTCCCTGGGGATGGAACAGAAGATTTCCTAATAAGTAATAGTTTACCTTTAATTGGAGAAAAGATTGTATGATAATAATATACATAGTTTATGAGAAGTCATACCATTTGCTCTGATATCTCCAATGAATTCACTTAAGCTGATGAATCCATCTTTATCCAAGTCATATTCACTAAGCACATCTTCAATGGCAAAATCCTAGAAAGAAAACACATCGCATACTCACGTATGAATTATAACTGATAAATAAATTTATGATTTTGCTTTACACTTACAGCCATGTGGTCCACCTCAGACGGATGAGTAAATGCTAAAAACTCTGTTAAGTTCAGGCCAGCTGATCCATCCATATCAGCAAAGTCAAAGCGTCTTTTTTCCTTTGCATGGAGCTGTGCAGGGACAAAAAAACATTTCCTATCAGTCACGCAAGATCTAGCTTGTCCACAGTACAAACCGCTATAATGAATATTAAACATGTTTTGACAACACACAAATCTGAGCGACTCTTCCTCTGCGTTCTCAGGAACAGCATCTTCATCCACCTTCACAATATCACCATGCATAACCATGCTGTATTCATCCCAAGACACCAGACCATCGTTGTTGGAGTCAAACTCTGGGAAACGTTCCTCAGCATCATCCAGTGCATACCTTCTGTATACTCTCTGTATCCATAATGTGATTTCCTCTAGAGAATCAATAGAGATGCTCTGTAATTTTGTAATGCCTTGCAGGTATCAATTTAACCAAACCAGAACTGACCTGGTGAAAGGTTTTTATCAGAGTCTGTGTCAATCTTTTTCACTATCTCCAACAGTCTCTTTCGCTGCTCTGATGGACTGAGCTTCTGTATTTCCTCTTTGTCCTGAAAAAGGAAACTGCTAGAAAATGGATCGCTTCAAAGATGAATAAATGTTTTGAATTGTGGAGAAGATACATTACCTCAGAGCCAAGGAAAGCCTTTGCATTATGCTCATGATTATGCCTGATCAAATGTTCTTCTTGAACAATTTGGTTTCCAATAGCTTGTGATACACAACACGCCAGCAGCAATAATACAGGAGAGCTTTTCATTCTCAAAGCTGAAAAGCAAACACAGATCAGGCCCCATTATTGACAAGACGATATTTGGTGCCCTCTAGTGATGCACACTTCCATGTCACGTTATCTTCAAATTGACAAAACTACACAACACATCGCACCCTATATAGCCAGCCACGATAAAAATACATATACAGTAAACTCCTTTCGTAGTTTGCTAAGTATCTGATACTGTGGTATATGCTGTATATTTAACATATATGCTTTGAATATCAATTGATTATTTCAACGAGATAACTAAAGGAAATTCATGCCAAGGTTACCACACATCTCGTGTATGCAAAGAGAACAAGTGTTTATATGGATAAAAACATATAAACTTACTTTTAAAAGGCCGATTATTAAAGTTTTCAGCTGATCTTGTTACCATGGCGCGCTCTAGTGACAGAAAATCATGTTTACTCTTTAAACTTTCTACGGTTTCCTGCATGTTTAACATATTTATTACCGCCACCTGCTGGACTGGAGGACAGGCAAATTATCTGCAAGTTCGTACATACACAGACGTTTATAAATTAGAAAATAAATATGAAATATTTTAAATATCAGTATATATGCAGTAGGGTCCATTTTTATTTTTACTCATTTAATATTTGTTACGTATGACAATTTATCATTTTGTTTTTATATGTTATTGCACAGTAAACTGCGTGATGCTCGTTTAGATGCTGGTATTCATATATGCCCCCTTTTTTGCTTAAAATCTGACTTGATCGCAGGCTTTGTACACACTCAATTACATGACGGTATATGACCAGCAGATGTCGTTGTTTCTCTATTATCTTTACCGCCTGATCTTCAGCAGGAACTGACGTTTGTGTCTACGACTACACGAGCAAATTTTCCAGCTGGAGGAAAATGTCCAGCAGCGTCAGAGATCCGAGAGTCTGAAGGTGGGAATCGTCATTTATTCACACAAACTTTTGATATGCATATGTTAAGTTTAACCGTCAGCTGTCTGCGCGTGGCCGCCGGAAGTGTTCGTGTGAATATTTGCGCAGTTTGTTACTCTTTTGCTTGTGTTTTTACTTTTGTTGGCGCGTTGAGTCCGCCGATTTCCCGGAACATTTGCAGAGACATTGCGAAAAAGTTTCGGAAACAACTTCCTAAGAGATATTTTCTTGAAGAATCAAGATGTGTTTTTCTGAGATGTTTCATACAAAGTGTGAGGAATGTTGGGATGTTTATAATGTTTATGGCAGATGATTTACTCGGTTGACATTTGATTAGCAGCAAAGATTGTATTTATTGGCAATCGGGAGGCTGTTTGTTGTTATAGTTACATGGCTGTTTGTAATCTATTAGATTTAGGTCGCTCACTGTGCATCCTTTATAAGCCATTGCTTTTAAATGTGTTATTAAACAGCCGCGGTACTTTGTTTATTATTAACGAGTGTTGAATAACATTGGTTTCGTTCCCGTTTTGATCGCTTGATTTGAGCAGCTGTTTGCCTGTATAGTTTACTGCAATATAACAAGTTTAGATTTAGAAAAATTAACATTTAATTTATTGTCATTAACTCGCTGTTTAATCTCTAATATTAAAGTAAAAGATGAGTTTTTCGCAAGAACATTTAACCACTGCGACGTGTGAAATGGCAATTTCAATGTGGTTATAATAATTAAATGTTTTTGGTTAGAATAAGATGTCTTTGACAGTGTTTCTAACTGACTGGTGAAGCAGGTTTTGTCATGTCTTTTGCCAAGCATTACTATATTGGCTTGTCTAAATGTGTGGATTCAGCACATTTGGCTTGTTAAAAGACAGACATTGGTTTTGAAATGGTATTGTGTCACTGTAGTTATATGTGTGAATCATGTGCTTGAGTATGCTAGCTAGTGTAGGAGCATGTTTAATGTATTTTTTCCATCCTGCCGTTGTTTTCTGTGATATACTTAAACTATATTGTGTAAAATGAAAGCAGGACATGTGTAATGACAACATATTATAAATAAAGAGTATTCTGTGATCTATAATTTATTCGCACTATCCTGGAAATGTTTTGAAAGGGCTGAGAGAAGCGTCAGACACCCAAGTTGGTGTTTTTCATAGTTTTCTTGCTCTCTGTTCAATGCAGTTTTGGGTTGGTAAACGTCCCTGTTAATGTTACATATATGCAAATCTCAGGCATTAAGCAGTTGTTGTATTTTTTGCATGAGAAGCTACATGACAGGTTTACACACTTCCAAATTTACCTTTTAAATCAACAGATGCACGAAGCAAAGTGTGTGATCTAGTTAGTTATTTCTGTCTTGAGAATGACATCTGTACTTTGAACAGTAGCACAGAAGCAACGTAATTGTTTTATGGTGCAGATGATGAGAACCTTTTTTGCTGATTTCCTTTGCAAAGCATTAACTTTGAAAAGCGTTGAATTTGAGAGTTTTCGAGTACAGATATAACTGATGTTTTGTCATTGTTAAAACAGTGCAGTGAGGCATGCACCCAGAGGGGTGGAAACCGTTCCCACGAGGTTTCAGCTTTGCAAGGCTGTGGTAAACCAGAAAGTGCAGAGAGTGCCACCTTGTTTTTAACTTTATCTCTGTTTCTTTGTGAAACATTGTTCTTGAGAACAGATTGCTTTTTGTTCTGGAAGTTCTGGTTTTAATACAAACTGTGTAAATTGGTGAAAATGAATTATATTTTAATATGAAGCATACTAAGAGAATAAATTCTTTGGAGAATACTCTTCATTCAGCGTTCTTCAGAGTCCTTTAAAATGATAGTGAAGCATACTGAATATTTCAGCTTCATCTCTCTCTACAGTTTGATGTGCTTGCAATAGCTCAGCTGTTTTCTTTACTGATAAGACATGTTCAGTCTCTTCTCTGAACAATGGTTAAAGGAGATCAGCTTCTCTGGCTTGCACGCTAAATTCCTTACTGTACACAATGGCCACAATGAAGTATTGAAGTCCAGAGGCAGCAATGGCAGCAATAGGAAAAAATAGATGTTTTTATCAAACTGAAGTAAAATGTGTTACCAATAATCACATTCCTAATTTATGTGTGGAATGTTGTTCTTTGATTATTTGTGAGGGAGGTAGAGGTGGTATGACCAATACAGAATACAGAAATTGACCAGTCTTGGCCAATTTCTGTATTTATACCAGCAGTAACTTATTATGTGGAGTTTGGGTGGACAAAACCCAAAAGCTAAGATCATTCATAACAACTGAATAATTCTGGCATCATTAAAGAAAGTAAAACTGTAGTTAAAGTAAAACCGTAATGAAACAGTAAAGTAAAATAGACTCTTTATTCTGATTGGATGAGCCACATCTTTTACAAAATATTTATTGTCACCTATGAATGGTTTCATTTGCAACCTTAATTTAAACCTTAATCCAGCTCTAATTTTGGTGTTTAGCACATAGTTAGTCAAGTTGTGAATGAGAAACTCAAGCCCAATTCCGTTTAAGATTGGGGCTTTTTCTGTTGTAAGTTGGCATGTCTCAGTTCTGCAAGACAGAGGGAAATGTCTGGTATGTGTTTGTAACCGCCTGCCATTCACCCGTTAAATCTAGAGTTTGACACGCCCTCGCTGGCTGCTCGTGTGAACTATTGGCTGCTGATGTTTGTGTTTTATTTGTTTGTGCATCTGAAGATTTCTCATATCCGTTCTGTGCTTCTGGTTGATGTATCCTGTCAGTATATTAACACTTAAAGAGCTTTGATATCATATAAAGACCTTTTTCTTAATAAGTCATAAGTGATGGCCTTGTTCATTTGCTTTTAACTGTCAGGCCTGCTAGACTGTAATATTCTCTCAATTCTCTTCCACAGGAACCTGTTGTAAAGCATTGGTCAGAAGCCAGCTGTACCAGTCTCCCCATGTACATAGCAAGGCAAAGCTGACACCATGGCCCACATATCCAGTGGCAATGGGTTCAAGTTTGACAGGCCGGCCTCTCCGGGGGTGGTCCGGCCCAAAGGGATTGTGGGAAAGGAGGAGGCTTTGCGCATGGAGGCTGAGGCCTTAGCTAAACTTCAGCGTGAGAAAAGGCACACGCTCCCAGCCTCAGCGTCTTCTGCTAATCCCCTTCCCAATCCGTCAGCGCAAACACCCACTAGCCGGCAGGAGAAAGACCTCATTGTCTTCCCTGAATCTGAAATACAAAAGAAAGATGCAAAAGACAAGTTTGGGGACATCGATTTAGAGAAGCTGACCAAGGAGGAGCTGGAGAAGCTGCTTCTGGATGACACTTTTGGCACAAATAAAATGACAAGACCTTCTTCTCTGCTAGGTTGCAATCTCAGTGCGTCGTATCCTGGAGGACATGCGTTCAATCCTGCTTCATTCCACTGGACGCCCAGCTCTGCTTTAACGACCCCAACACATCCACAGACTCCCATCTTCCCCTCCGCTCCTTTCCCGAAGCCTCCGTGTTCTTTTCAGAATGGCTTTAGTCCAGCCATCCCAGCCTTCATTAGTCTGCCTGCCCAACCGGCCACCTTCCTCTCCTTTACACCCATCCAGCCACCTGCTGCTCTGGTCTACTCGCAGCCGGCCGTCACCCCAGAGATGGCCAAGCTGTTCGACAAGATTGCCAGCACTTCAGAATACTTGAAGAACGGCAGGTCCTCCAGCATGGAAGTAGACTCAGACAGTGCCAAGGCTCTGGAGCCCGTGCCCCAGCCTTCGGAAACTTCCAGCATTAGCCGATTCGAGTGGTTGGACCTGGACCCGCTTAACAAGCGCAAAGTGGAGGTAGAGGAGGCATCTAATATATCAGGCAGTCCTTTCACAGAGGAGTCTAAGACTGCCAAAGACCCGTGGGATGCCGTTCTTCAGGATGAGCCTGAGGTTGTGGATAACAGCAGTCCCCCAGCACAGGTGAAAAGCAAGATTCAGTTATCCTCTCAACCCCGAAGAGCATCAACAGGGGCGGCCGTTACTAGAAGCCATTCCCTTCACATACCTGCAACCTCAACGTCTCACAACTTAAGCAAACAGGTATGAGAGAAACTTCCATTCGGCTGAACGTGTTTTATAGTCTTCTTCAGTATTGATCACCACATCCTCTTCTGAGAAAACCAACAATATGTCTGTGGCTTTTATCGTGCAAACAGCTAAAGCAAATCTTGCGAATCACAGCACAAAAAAAGTGAAAGCACAGCTAAAAAAAAACAGAAACGCTTTAGATTTTGACTAACCTGACCCCCTCCCCAATCAAGAATTAGAGCTGCAAGATATATTAAAATTATCAGTGATTTTGTTTTGTTTTTACAGAAAGAACATGAAATGTAATTGAAATTGACTTACAAACGTAAAAGCATTATCATATTACGTATCAAATATTGTGTGGTGTTTTTTTGTAATGCCGTGCAGTCATATAGAAAGATTCAGCGAAAAAAAACACATCAATCTGACAATGTTATTGCATATTTTGATATGCACATTTACAACATATTTGCATATTAAATTTTGCTCTTGTTCTTTATGGTTAGGTCTTATTGAACTCTAGGCAAAATCAGGGTGCTTGGTCTCTTTCACTTTACCAACATTTTATCTAGACCCCGTTTTATTTTGGTCTTTCCTTAGAAACACTGTCGCTGATTGCCGAAATAAAGAATGACTTCCTGAGCGGAGTGTGTGAGACTTTGATTCCTGATGGGGAGGGCGTATAAATGCGTGCATTATTTCCCAGAAATCTCACTTCCCGTTTCATTATGTTCATTTCTGGCCAGGACAATTGGCTGTTGTCACACATTTCCCATAGAAGTTGAAGTAGTTGTGTCCATGCAGTGGGAAAGCTGTCACTTAAGCAATGAAGTTTTAGTCGAGTAAAATCATATTTTCCTATTATGTAATTGTGCTTGAAGTTGTCTTAGTATATTTTGTAGTACACAGCTTCTTGTCTTTGTGTAGTAAAGACTGCTGCTGGTCCCATTAGTTGAGACAAGCCCCAGCTAGCAGTCTTTTCCCCATGGGTTCTCTCCTGACATGCCCAGAGCCGGCCTGAGCAGCTCACTGTTGCCATGACAGCAGAGTGCACAGAGTGTGCCAAAGATCAGGGAAACTAATCTGAGCTTCAGTTTGGGTGTACAGTTACTCTGCTTTACCTCACAGAACATCAGATACTGTTATCACGAGCCTGGATCCTTCAGGCCTTATCAGCAGACACAAAAGTGCAAAAGATCTGTTTGTTGTCGTGTGTATTAACAGGCTCAGTGTAAGTGGCTCACTGTTGCCATTACTCGGTGCTTATTGGTTCAAGTTACAACACATCATTAAAAGTGGTTTGGCTTTTTTACCATGTTGGGAGGTTTTGGGATTAGTGAGTCCTGCATATAGTTATACGGTGACATTCAGAAAGACAAACCTAAATTATTCCATTACCATGAAAAAAATTACGTTTTTGCCAAAAGTGTTTTTTTTTTACCATACTCATAGCTCATATGTCAATGTTTGATGAAAAAGAGCTATTTTATGTTCTTTAGAGTCATCTCTTCTCCATTTTGGGTATTATTGCTTCTGATTTGTGCATTTTATTTCTCAGAAATCCTATGAAGTATGTTGCCTCTCAAAAAACGAATGTTCTCAGAAACCAAAAAATGAATAATTTTTATTTTTTGTGTCTTTCAGCAGGGCTTTAGTAAAATATAAACAGATGATACAATATATTGGTAATAAATGCATTCTGTAAGAATTTTTGTTTTGACTGAAGTCCCTCAGCCTGCACAGTAGCTCACATACTCTTGTGTATTATGTTTTTGTGAACATGTACTTTCGAAAGAACCTTTGCATGTAAACCATTTTTTCTGTTTAATGGTAACTTTTTATTTATTGTAACTGTTAGTTATTACTTCTATAAACAAACTACAGTCACTGTATACTCTGGCAAGCACTCTGTCGTCTGTGCATCTGTTATTGTTCAACCATCTCATGGAAGTTCAGTCATATTTATTTGTTTAGGGTAATTATAATCAGGTTGAAGTCATAGAGAGAAGTTCCAGTTAATTCTTAGCGAAGATAATGGAGAGGAAGTTGCAGTCACCATAATTTCAATTGCAGGCAAATGTTATGACAATGGAATTTTACTTCAGTTCCAGCTAATACTAAACTTTGTGGGAGCCAACTTCCTCCATCCTCTCATTCCTGAGTGTTTTTTATGGCAGTTCCTCAAACTTTGAACCTGAGGAAAAGGTCTGTTTGGACTAGGACAGTTTGTATATAGGGCAGACAGAACAGTAAAACTGTAGCTCTAAGCAAAAGGGGATGAATAATTTGTGAATGTGTGTCACATGGCATCTCATTTTTCTGTAGGTTAGGCCTACAGGCATGGCCTAGTAAACAGATAAAGACACCATCATCTCTTTCAGTGCGTGTATGTCTTTCCTACAGTAAAACTTTGAACTTCTCTAGGGGGACTTTGCTTTTTTTGCTATTAAAAATACAATTATTGGTTATTTGCTAGGATATTAATTAATTAAATTGTTAATTCCTGTCTTCTCAGTATCTGTTTTGTACAAGACTTTTAGTTTGTATGTGTTAGAGGCAGATGGTCTCACTAGATTCCATGCTGAGGTGGAATATCACACTGGCACTCACAATATGCCCCAGTCTAACCATTAAAATAGTTGTTATGTATGCTACAGAAGAAATTCAGCTAATCGAAAATATCCTTATTTCATCACCTTTATCAAATCTAATACTGGATTGATTGAAGTGTGTGTATTTTTTGTTGTAATTTCATGTTTCTATGCCTGTTTGACCCATTTCCTTCCTAGAGGATGTCTTTTTTAGCATTCCACTCATTCTTCACATATTCCGTAAGCTTCAAACCAATTAGAAACAGACCGTCTGGTCCCAGATTTACACTGGGATATTGATGTAATCAATTACTAAAATTTGAGACCCTTGTACATAATAATAGCTATTAACAAAACTGAAATAATCAAGTAATTTCCTGCATGATAGGACACACAGTCCATTTATTGTAGAATAAATAACTCTTAAGTGTCTTTTAAGTGAACCTTGTGCTTGCTCAGCAGTATAACCACAACTTCATGTCTCTCTTTCACAGGTCAATAAGGGAAGTGCAAATGTACTCTCAAAATACTCTGTCTTAAAGGGAAAGGAAGCCCAGAACCTGGAAGTCGTAGCATTCTGTGAAGACATTTCAAAGTGAGTTATGGTTCTGACGTCTAATACGTTTAATGTAAAAGTAATGTTTGTAACATTTTTAACTGTTGAAAGGAATAAACTCACAAAAAAAGCAGATGGCCATGAGCTGTGTTGTGTAGGCTTTGTATAAACCAGACATCAGCAAGTCCCAGGATACCTGACTGAGCCCTATAATGTATGATTCTGTAGAGAAGTGAGGCTGATGTGAAACTAATGGACCAATTTGGCTCAAAACCTGTTTTTTAAGAAGCTACCCTACAAAGATCAAATTAGATATGTTAGACAATGCAAAAAATATCATGCTGTAAGTAGACCGTGTTTCCTCATATTATAATCTAAAGGAAGCATGTGCAAAAAGAATTCAAAGGACCTTACACTCAGCTTTGTGGTACACCATACTTTACTATGTTAGGTTGAACTTCTGTTCAATCACACAGATTTTACCTTCATTCTTTGCAGGCTGAAGTCAAAATTCCCTCATGACGACCTCTCTACCAACCCTGGCTATGTTCTCAGCCCTGTGATCAGTCAGAGAGATGCAGGAGGGGACAATGGAGGCAGTGTGAAAGTGTCCATTGAGATTTCTGATTCTCAACAGCCTGTAACTTTCACTTGTGATGGTGAGTTTCTGTGACTGGGAATTCATTTGGTCTTAGAAGCCTTTGACAGAAGAGATTTTGTTTTACCTCTGGGTATATTAAAGATTAAAACGTTCTGAGCTTCCTCTATGAGATTTTACTTTCCAAACCACTAGTCTGAAGTAAAAATCCAAAGCCCGGAGGCAATGTACGTTTAGTGTGACCTCTTTGATCTCGGACTCTGAATCTCAAATGAAGAAGTCATGACGCAACACCAGAGAACATTTTTTGGTGACTTGTCTCTACATAACTCTCATGGTATGTCTGCTCCACAGATTGATACTCCCATTACAGTTGCTGTGTTTTTCATTTGTCAGCCTGAATGTCACTCGCATGCTTTCGACTGAGTAACCTGTCTGTGGTGCAGAATGTTAAAGGCTTTTCATTGAGTTGTAGTGGCCCTGGCTCAGTTGCCCGTGAAACGGCTGTGTTCTGAAGACTGCAGGGCCTCGTTTTTGTGTGCTGAGACTCTGGCCACCTCATTCCTGGCGGGAAATCAAGACTGGCCTTTTGTGTAAAAGAATTTTTCACTGTGTTACTGCCTAAGCCCCATAGCTCTTTTTGTCCTGAATAAGTCCAGCATAGACTGTGGTCTTAAAGGGAAAAGGGACACTGTGTGCGTCGGGTCCTGAAGTGGCTTCACAGATAGCCAAAATGTTTGAGGAATGGCTCCGTTATAACTGATTGAGTGGTTACAACTGTCTATGTCGTTCACACTGTTCTTGCTTATTTTTCCTCTGAAACCGCTGACCCAGTTCTCAAGCAAGAAACAGAGCAAAAAATAGGTTGAATTTTATCACCCTTACCTTAACACACTCTTGTCGTGTTCCACATTGATTGTCACTTTGCGTACAGATTAAGCTGTACCTAATCCGACACTGACTCTCAAACTTTAGAAAGGAAAAAAGGAGGTTTCTGGGGTTTGTTTAAGTGGGGAGAAAGGCTAAGCTGTGTAATGTTAGGAATTCCAGACATACTTGAGATGAAAGAGAAAGCAAATGAAGCTGAGAAGGTGATTAGGGTTTTGAACGTGTGGTGTATGGTGGCTTTGCCAGAATAAACTCGGATTATGTTTTCTCAGGTTAAATTTTCAAGTTAGAGTGAGATTTTCTATACAAAACTGTAGGAAAATGTAGTATTGTTTACAGTTTAAGCACATCGGTGATGTGTGTGGTCTCCATGCGTGTTACTGTAGTATGGCAAGAGACAATCGCAAGCCTCTGTTAAGTTTATTGCAATTCCACAACCATTGATAACCACACCAAATTTGCCACCAATTTGGCCAACTTGACAAACAGGGCGTACGTGAAGAATCAATGTCAGAGCATCACTGTTGGCTGTAATTCACCTCTCGGAGTTATGCTTAAAAAGTGGATCATTCCAAGGACGGGTGTGGGGCCTGTTATTACAGCACAGGGTTACCATGAACAATATGGTGTCAGGTTTTATTATTGCTCAGATCTAGAGAGTGGAGCATCTCGTGCCAAATACATTTTTGCCATCTCGCCATTGTTTTTTCCATCTAAATGAACTTCTAGCAAGGTTCACAATTAATTCTTTGGCTTCCTTTTCTTCTGATGTATTTTGGTGTATTTTGCTCAGCTAAATTGAAATGTACCCAAAGTGCTGCCAAAATGTAAGATTTTGCTTGCCATTGGATCGCTTGAACTGTTCAAGGTAGCAAAGGTAGTCCTGTATTCAAACTTTAGAGAATAAAATTGCACAAATCTGGGTGATTAGTGATTAGTCTATCTGCATATATTCCAGATGTTTTGGCACATCTTACTGTTTATTTCAGTGTCTCGCACAAGCGTCTCTAGCTGTCAAAAATGCGAAACCCTAAAACTCCGTTCCACTAAAGTGTTCGTTCTGTCTGTGCATCACGCGTGAACGCCTCTAATTTCTCCCAAATGTTGAGTGCTATTGTAGACTCGGGCTGAAAGTTTCCATATATAGTATTGACGCAATATGCTGTATACGCAAGTGCCGAAAATGACATAATGAGGCCTATTTTGCTGTGTTTGTAAATACCTGCTGGATTTTGATTAGTGTAAAATAAGCTGGAAAAAGTTAATGATGAATGTGTTTTCATGATTGCATCATTATTAAAGGCTTGGGTACTATGCACCGTTTTATCAACTTATTTTTTTTGTCTTTCTAGTAAGTTCTCCTGTGGACTTGCTCATCATGCAGGCTCTGTGTTGGGTCCATGATGATCTGAATCAGGTGGACATCAGCAGTTATGTTCTCAAGGTCTGCGGACAGGAAGAGGTTCTACAGAAGTGAGTCCTATATTAACTACGCGATAGTCCTATATTAACTATATTACTATGCAAACAAGTCCCCAGCCTGCATTTCTTAAGAAGATGGCTATTTTGCTTTTATTGTGTGAGAAAATGTTTTGCTTCTCCCACACCATTGGAGAAGCAAAACTTTTGCTTGCCCTAATAAGGAACAGAGGGAATTGGGCACAAAAACCTCCTTTAATGCAATTCATCCTCCCTTATTTACTGTGTTCCTTGGTATTCCTGGGTTCACTGCATCAAAGGCCATGTTCCACAGCATGAAAGCCTTTAGTTAGTTTCTCTTTCTGTTGTTTTAGTCCCTCAGTGTCGGTTTTTATGCAGGCTGTCTTGTCCTTGTTTGACCCTGGCAAACTGATACGAGCAATTATTATAAATGAGACTCTGGCCTTCCAGAATACTTTGTCACTGAGAACACATCTCCCACATTTACTGGAATTGATTGAGTATATTTAAACTGTTTTCTCAAGTTAACCGAGCCACTTCTTTACGCCTACTGTACATGCGTTATTATTGACAAAAGAGGAATTGAAACCTTTATTTTTTTTCTCTGCACTTTTGGAGCCGATGACATTGTGGTGCATTTCAGTGTAGTTGTTTAGCTTTAATATATTGGTTTGATCTGTCGTCCCGCCTAACCTCTATTCTATGATCACTGGCCTATGTCTAATGCATCTTTAACATTATTCTTTAGTAAACACAGTCTGGGCAGTCACGAGTATGTGCAGAACTGCAGAAAGTGGGAGCTGGAGATCAAACTGCAGCTCCTTTTTCTTGGCACAATGAGAAGAGATTTGGCACGAATGGTAAGACCTTTGATTAATATTAAGTAACACTCATTGTTTACCAGTTAGAGTAATACATGAATATGTGTGTGTGCTCTTACAGGCGGAAGATGATGTCACCCCTATTGACTTGGAGAAGTACCTCGGCCTGGTTGAAAGGCCGTTCAAAGAGGCTGTCACAAGGTAGGAATGTTCTCTGTCTTATCTTCTGCCCAGACAACCATGGACCTTTGAAGAACCTGATTGTGCTTGTTGATTTTTTTCATTCCTGTAAATGTTTTTTCTGTTCTTTAGAGAAGGGCTTGCTGAATACATAGAGAGCTATCATAAGCAAGTCAACATCTGCCTTCAGAATGAGGTAACCTGTTACCTTTGAACATTCATACCAAGCTAATATTGAGTAAAAATAAATAAGGAGCTTTTTATTATACAGCATTTATCTCTCTCACTTTCTGTTGTCTTAGAGCACACAGTATAAAACAGTGGATCATGTGGTTCAGACTGTTAAAAATCTGTGCTGTGCTTTGGATGAAATTGAGACACCAGCCATCACTGATGCCATCAAGAGGCTCAAACGCTCCGTCAACCTCCCTAGAACACGTTCTCTAGAGGTCTGAAAACACTAAAAAAAACATTTCTGCTCACAGGTAGTTTTTTATTTGCATATATGATCATAAAACACTGTTGTGATTGACAGGCTGGTACCACAGGCTCCACTTCAGCAGCTTCAGCTAATGGTAAGATTTTGTTTGACTTTCAAGTTAAATAATAACATAAATGTTAATAAGCTTTTTTTTAGTTCAGTAAATGTTACTTCAGTTTCTCAATTAATTATTGTAAACAGTCATAACAAATAAATTACAACCAAACACAAAGAAAAACCCATGAAAATATACTTCAGTTTTCCAAAACTATGATGGGCTTAGTGTAAATTGATTTTACCGGCATTCTCTAACACCTTAGGTAACGCAAGTCCAGTGGAAGAAAGTTTAGCAGTGCTTACAGATGCTGTATATGACCTCACTAAGCTCTACCTGCGCTCTTTCTGCCCGACTGCCCCCTCATGCTCGATGGAGGAGCACATGGAGGATGAGAGGGACATCAGAGAGGCATCGGGAACCACAGAGCACCTGCAGTTCACCCTGTTTGCTGTGCATGGCATTCCTGCTGCATGGGTCAGCAGGTGAGTACTTCCTCTGTTACTCTTAGTACATGACAGATAAGTGTTTCTGAAGCTAGTCTAAACCATTAGCAGACTTTAAATAATGCAAACAAAATACCTGGTGATTTTGTGTCCATATGATATCCATTTACCCTTTTTTGAGCTATAGATTCTTACATATTAAATAAGCGCTGTAATGGTTGTGATGGCTCACAGCCAGAAATAACCGCTAGACTGCTGCCAATGCAATGTCGTACTACATATTTCTGTACGTTTGTGAATTTGGCCGTCTGCCTTCTGCATTCCTTGGGAATCTAACCTACGGCCTTCAAATGGCTAGCACCATAGTCTACCATTTGGATCAATCCGACTGAAAGTCCTCAATAAATTATATCAAAACCTGTGCACTATTGTGCAACATTTTACTCCGTTCTGAGCCACACCACTGCTGTTTCCAATAAATCATCGCTCAACTAATACATTTAAATCTGACTGTTGTGAAATGTATATTTTCCATTGGCTTGTGCTAAAGGGTCATAAAGTGATTGATATGGTGACTGATGTAAAGTGTCACATGAAGACTATTTTTGACAAAAGTGTTCACTTATCAAACTTGAGTGACACTAGACTGTTGATGGCTGAGGAGGCGGAGCTAATCTTCTTTCACTCTTGCTGATTGGATAACAGTGTTCCACCCTTAGTTTCTGCCTTTATTTATCATCAACACTTATCTGCTATGACTGAAATAGACTTGACTAGTGACTTCCATACAAAACTGTGTGATCAGTCAATGGCAGAAGCTTTTTTTTCGTTAAATCCAGTTGTAGGCAGTTGCTGTAGGCAAGTAGATCAATCACAGACCACTAATTTTGTTCTATACATGCCATCGTATAATTTGTCTTTCCTGTTTTCCAGTTTTGAAAAATACTACCTGATGTGTGCCCTGACACACAACAGCAGGAATCTCTTCAAGCCTGTCCAGTCCAAAAAAGTGGGAACATATAAGAGTTTCTTTTACCACATCAAATGGGATGAACTGTAAGTGTTAAATCTGGCACCTGTTTGCAATTTCTAGAATGGGAAGAAAATAAAAGCAGCATTAGGACTGTTGCCAGTGTCTGTGTACTGTATGGTGACAACCTCCTCTGTCTCTGTAGGATAAACTTCCCTATTTCAGTTGCCCTGTTACCACTGGAGGCCATGTTGAGTCTTTCTCTCTATGCGGTCCTCAACCAGAACGCCAACAACTCACCGGATTCCAACAAGCAGCGGAAGGGTCCTGAGCTGTTGGGAAAAGTGTCAATGCCTCTGTTTGATTTCAGACGGTAGGGCATGAAACATTACCTCATGTTTGCCAAATACATGTACATACATGCTGTAGAAGTTTCTTTGTTTAGATACAAACACAAAAGAGTTTTTTTTGTGTAACACTAAACCAGGACCAACAGGACATGTTGTGTGATCACTTGCTTTCCGCAGTATTTCTGCTGTGGCGCTCTGGGTAGCCATGCTCGCAAGGAAACTCTTTCAAAGATTAAAAGTTAAAGTGCTTGTCACATCCTGCCTTGGTGGACATGGTGTAATGCATGTCAAAAACATTTTATTATAACTACCATAATTATAAGATGGTTCTCACAAAGGTTCTGCTCTGAACTGGGCACATCACAGATTTTATTTCTATGGCAACGCCCATAATGCCTGGATAGATCCATGTGTGCGCTTGTCATTGTTGTCAGCAAAGTATTTAAATGCTGCGCTGTAGAACATGTATTTGTATGTTTGAAGATTATTATGACAGAGTTTGTAATATTGGTGTGTTTCAGGGTTCTGTCAAGAGGCACCATGCTGCTGAGTTTTTGGACATCACCTCAAAACCTTCAGCCTGGAGCTGCAGGCAAAGGGAGAAATCCAACAGAGAGGATCATTCTTCAGGTCCTTCATTTGCATATTCTGTGTTCTTTCTTTTCACGTCCTATTTTTACAAAACTTCCTTTTTCTCTGCTACGTAACCTAAATACATTGCTAAATACACTGCATTTATTGACTTTAATCTTTTTATTCTTTGCCACAGGTTGACTTTCCCAGTCCAGCAGTGGATGTGCTGTATGTTGGTCCTCAGGAGACCGTCTGCCCAGACTCTCAGTCTTTAGACCCACTCGATCCAGGAGATCGGAGTGTGATACAGAAACTGTGTGCACGAGCATCTGCTTTTGGGTTTGTTTACATTTTTATTAACTAGTTAAAAGAATAGCTTTAGGCTTTTACCTAAGCTACTTAATTTTACCACACATGCACTTACAGTGTATTCATGTAATAAAATATTGGAATAATATAATAAAATATAAAATAATATTAATAGTTCATTAAAAGCTGCTATATAAAGTCTTGATTATCTGACATTCCTGCACAATGTAAATGAAAAAAAGGGGTTTGTTTGGGGTACCTGTAGAAAACACCTGCCAACTTATGAGTCACATGCTGGTAAATACAATTGTCAGAGAGCCATTCATCCCTATGAATTCCTTTCAGGGCACAGCTTGTAAAGCCAGTAAAATGGACTCTTTCTATTAAACTTTGTAAATCTGATTCAGAATAACAGGCCATTGAATTTCGAGCTGAAAAGCAGTTGGCCGTTGGGTCTTGTTTAGTATGTTTGCTGAAGATGCATCTCTCAGTGGTAGAACAGACAGCTCAGTCAGCTTTAAGACAGCCAAACAACGATCAGACTGTGGGCAGCTTTCCACGTTTATCTGCATGTGTGTGTATGTGTACACAAGTGTGTCACTGAATGCCCATCAAGTGCCAACAGCTGCAGGGCTCCCAGCTTGACTGCACATTTGCAGACACATTTAAGAGGTGTGATCTGTTTCTTGTGGATCTTATCCTTGGATTGGGACTGATACTTACGTTAGTAAGATACTTACGATTAGTGAATCATCTGGTTAGAGCATCTGCCGACTGGGTAGGTTGTAAGCCAACAGGAAGTTCATGTCTACCTTGAAATTACCCAGCATGCTTTTCATCTGCAGGCTGACACGAGCAGACAGGCAGCTGCTCTGGGATCAGAGGTATTATTGCCGAGACTATGAATACAGCCTTCCCAAGATCTTGGCCAGTGCCCAGCTGGGACTGGGGCAGTATGGGTGAGATCCACTCAGCTTCTGCACAACTGGCCTCCTCTGACTCCTGTTTCAGCCCTGGAGCTTCTTGAATCAAAGTATGTGTATCTGCCTGTTTTTTCTTTCACCTGCATTCAACCATATGACCTGTTACTTTATTAGACTATGATGGTTTTGTAGTTATATGACTTTCTTTAGTAATTTAAGTCACTTGATGATCTCATGATTGTCATGGTGTCATTTAAAGAGATAGCACAGTAAAAATGATTATTTACACCAAGCATGTCTTTCCAAACTATTTTTTCTATGGATCACAAAAGGAGATTAGGAATGACTAGTCTTCCATGCAATACACGTAAGTGGTGAGCAGGACTGTCATCAGTATATTTACTTAGTGGTTTAAAGGTTAATGTCTTTGTAAACTCAGGTTTGCTGACACAGAGGTGAGGAAGGTCGCTGTGAGCTGGATCGAGAGCAGCAGTGATGATGAGTTAGCTGACTATCTGCCTCAGCTGGTGCAGGTGTGCACACACACCTTTATACATCTGTTGTTTCTCCTATAAACATATTAACCTTTGCTTTCTGTTGCTGTTTCTGCTGAGTTATAGATCACTGAGTTTGTAAAAACTTAGTTTCACTGATTTCTGTTTCCGTAGGCAGTAAAGTTTGAATGTCATCTCAACAATGCCTTGGTCATGTTTCTGTTATCACGAGCTCTGGGAAATATCAACATTGCACATTATCTTTACTGGTAAAGTTATGCATTATGTACTACATTTTATATTGTTGCATGCTTCCGTGTTTGATGTAAGTACAATTTGTTGCACTAAAAAAACTTTTATTTGACTTCTAAAACTAGAAAATTAGATAAGGTTTTACTTTTTTTCTGGTGATGTGAATAATAGTATCTGCCCTACTTTCTTCTTATAACCCTATAAGTCTTATGACTCATTTTTATTAATGGAGTGGATCTTAATCTTTTTGACATCATGGCCCCCACACTAGAAAATATTCTAGAGCTTGTCACAACTAACTGCATTTTTATTATAAAAATAACCAAACACTTAGAAATATCATAATTTCTTTCATCTTAAGGCCTTCTTGGAAGTTTGTTGAAGTCCTCTGGTTAAGAAACACTACACTAATGTGTCAATTTGGGCTTTTCCACTATTAGGTTAAATATTGTTGATGTGTAAAGTGTGCTTTGACTTAATGTTAATGTTCAGACTTGTTAAAAATCCAGATATTCGATAATGTGTCATTTTTGTTATTTAGATAAAAAGGGGAACTTTTTCATGTTATAGTAATGTATATTTTTATAAAACAAACATCTTATTGCTTATGATATGACCCCTTTAAGAATATGACCCTTTGTATTTTGTATTCCAATTGAACTATTCTATTCCCTGAGACTGCTGAATTTGTAAATGTAATATTTAGATGAGGTGTTGTGTGTATGTTTGGATTCAGGCTGCTGAGGGATGCCGTGCAGGACCCAGCGTTCGGTCAGCGTTATGACCGCATCCTGGGTGTGCTGTTGTGTCTCTGTGGGTCTGGACTGAGAGCTGAACTTGAAAAGCAGAACAAGCTTGTGCAGCTTCTGGGTGCCCTGGCTGAAAAAGTGAGACAGGCCAGCAGCTCCACCCGACAGGTTAGCCATGACTATCACACGAGCACTTCATCTCAATAGATATGCTCAGTGACTTCAACAAATCTTTTGCAAAGAATGCTACAACACTTCCAGTACTTTTTGACTCACTCTCACTCTGAATGTTTGATCTTTATAGGTGGTGTTGCTGGAGGGTCTAGAAAGGGTACAGTCATTCTTTCAGAAAAACAACTGTCGACTGCCTATTAGCCCAAGCCTAGTAGCAAAAGAACTTAATATAAAGGTGAGTGCTTAAGACTAATGAATACTGACCTTACAGTATTTACTTTATGCTCATCTACTCTTCAATTTCCAAGTTCTTATCTTTTTAAATATTGTGGTTCACATACACATGTCCCATTATGATAGTAAAAGGGTTGACTTTGCAGTCTACTACAGCCTAACTAGAACTAATTAGGCCTCCAAAATCACACAATCAAAGAAAATGACCCTTCAGTTCTCATGTAAAGTCTGCCAGATTTAGTTATATTTTGTTGGGAAGGGTTCACATGTGATTCACTTCCTTATCGTTCATGCTCGCTCCCCCCTTCCTGTTTCAGATTTGGAGATCTGCACAGTCAGCATGACCTAACCAGTGTCTCTCAATCCCAGCATCTTTATCTTTTAGTTAGTGCTGCTTCATTTCAAAGAGCTCTTTTGTTGTCATGTCGAGACAGAAAATCTAGCTGAAACCCCAAGGCTAATGTTGTGCTTCTGTAACATGCTGTTGCTTTGTCTTTGTTTCTTTAAACTCAGGCCTGTTCCTTCTTCAATTCCAACGCTGTACCTCTGAAGGTTGCACTGATGAATGCAGATCCGCTGGGAGACGAGATCAATGTCATGGTTAAGGTGAGAAAACACAAAGTATTACAGCTTCCACTGTGGTTTGTTATTGTTTTATTCATCATATTTTAGTTTGATAAAAGTTTGAAGTAATTATGTGACTATCAGTTCCTTCCAGTTTGCCCAGTTATATTAATTGAAATAGAGGAATCACACATTTAAAATAAAAATATACAAACTTAAATAAAAACAAGAAAAACACAAACTTACCTTGCTACACATTAAACACTGGAAAAAAATTGAACTTTAGCCCTGAGCACGCCCTCCGGTGGCCAAATCAGTCACAGTATTTCTACATTATTTGTACTCTTTGCTGTGATTCAGGTTGGAGAAGACTTGAGGCAGGACATGCTAGCCCTGCAGATGATCCGGATCATGGATCGGATCTGGCTGCAGGAGGGATTGGACCTGCGCATAGTCAACTTTAAATGCATCTCCACCGGAAATAACAAAGGTATATTCTGCTCTAATACAGTACACACTTCACATCCGGCTAAAAAGAGACTTGGTAAACATTACAATTTTGACTTAAGGTCAATGTGAAATCAAAAACATTTACATTTTCTCAAAGAACATGTTTACATCCTGTTTTGCTAGTTGGAGAGTCAAACGTGTTAGGGATACTTTGACTTTAGCTTTTCACTGTTGTTTCAGTGTTTATCTAAGTATTTTACAATACTATTAAACATGAATTGTATTTGGTCATAAATTAAGTTGTGGACTTAGTAAGAGTTGCATTTGGTTGCACAGGCATGGTGGAATTAGTGCCGTCTTCAGAAACGCTGAGGAAGATTCAGGTGGAGTATGGAGTGACTGGTTCCTTCAAGGACAAACCTCTGGCCGAGTGGCTTCGCAAGTACAACCCTGCAGAGGATGAGTATGAGAAGGTGCGTTTAAAACATAAACTGTCTCAGACCTCTGTCATTTATTCCAAAAACTGGTTCTATCTTGCTTTTCCAATCTCTGTTTTTTTTTTTGTCAGGCCTCAGAGAATTTCATCTACACCTGCGCAGGATGCTGTGTAGCCACCTATATCCTGGGCATTTGTGACCGCACAACGACAACATCATGTTACGTTCCACCGGCCACATGTTCCACATAGACTTTGGCAAGTTTCTGGGTCATGCACAAATGATCGGCAGTTTTAAAAGGTGAATGAAGAGTTCATGTTAGACAATTATTTCCCAAGTTGCACAATTTGTGCATTTAGTTATTTTAATCACAATACTTTTCGCCTCTGCAGGGACCGTGCACCGTTTGTCTTAACCTCTGATATGGCTTACGTCATCAATGGAGGCGAAAGACCCACTAGCCGCTTCCAGCTTTTTGTCGACCTTTGCTCACAAGCCTACAACCTGATACGTAAACACTCCAACCTCTTCCTCAACCTGCTGTCGCTGGTAATGCATCATTGTATCGGCATACAGAAAGTCTTGTGTCATCACATAGGGCTTGTTGTGTAATGATGTGTTTTTCTTAATCCAGGACTTGCTGTTTATTGATTATTGACTGTAATTCTGTGTTCCATGCAGATGACACAGTCAGGTTTACCCGAGTTGACTGGAGTGCAAGATCTTAAATATGTTTATGATGCTCTTCAACCTCAGACTACAGATGCAGAGGCAACCATTTTCTTTACTAGGTAGATTTACTTCCAGAAACAAGTATTTATTTAGTATAGATACATTTGACTTCTGTACAAGTATCATTTCACATCTGTTTCTTTTGTTTCACCTTTTTCATTATAGATTGATTGAATCCAGCCTGGGCAGTGTGGCCACAAAGTTTAATTTCTTCATTCATAATTTGGCTCAGTTGCGTTTTTCAGGCCTTCCTTCTAGTGACGAACCCATCCTGTCCTTCGCACCTCGAACGTACACCATAAAGCAGGACGGCCGAATACAGGATGCCTCCGTATATTCATTTCAGAAGAGATACAATCCTGACAAGCACTATGTGAGTCTGGTTCTGAAGAGGACTATGTAGAGCAATTATTTCTAAATTGGTAAAAATTGATACGAATGTGGAAAATAGTCATCATACATTTATTTTTGTCATGGTCGAAAGCAATCTGTATTGTTTTTAATTTATATTCTTTCAATATGCTCAACCCTTGTGATGTTGTTTATATGAGAAAGAATTAAATTTTATGTCCTTTCATCTTTCTTTCACAGACGTATGCAGTTCGACTGCTTAGGGACGGTCAGAGCGAGCCGCAGTTTGTCTTCCGCACATTTGATGAGTTTCAGGAACTGCACAACAAATTGACCATTCTCTTCCCTTTGTGGAAGCTACCAGGGTATATCAGTCTACTTATGTCAAACTCTTTTGTAAAAAGGTGATTTGTAAAATCCTGCAATCTGTACTCTAGTTCTAATTCTTTTACTTTCAATAGGTTTCCCAATAAAATGGTGTTGGGCCGCACACACATTAAGGATGTAGCGTCCAAAAGGAAGGTGGAATTGAACAGCTATGTGCACAGTCTGATGAGGAGTTCCACAGAGGTCACACAGGTGGGCAAACAGACAATTTATCACTTTATAATAAAAGTAATGCTAATTTTTAAGATTAGTGAGTTTGTAATGTGACATTAATGTAGGTCATTGAGTTGATGTGAATTTTTTTTTTTCTTAGTGTGATCTTATCTACACATTTTTCCACCCTATTGCAAGAGATGACAAGCCAGAGGGAGTTGACGGACTCCAAAAAATTCCAGGTATGTAATCCGATTGAATCTTTTTGTAAAGAATTGTGAGGTTATAAATTTTATTTTATTAAGTAAAACTATTTGATCAAATTACGGATGCTTATGTACATGGTTATGTACAGTACATTGCAGGTGATGATATATATGCTGATGTATTTTGAAGAAAAAAAAACTATTTTCCACAATTATTTCACTCACTCAAAGTTGTATAAATTTCAAAGTTTTTAGTGTCATCTATTTTTTCAAGATGATGATTGGGCAGACCTATTCCAATTATTGGTTGTAAATAATTTCTGACCGTTTTTTCAGAGATGACTCCAGTGAGTCCCACCACGGGTCGAGTAGAAGGTGAGGTGAAGCTATGCGTGTCCTACAGAAATAGCACACTGTTCATCATGGTCATGCACATTAAAGACCTGGTAAGATATAAGAATATGAACACAGTGTTAGTAAATTATGATAAAACATCCAGCTGACTTTCCTGAATTCTCCTCCCAAACCCCCAAACAGATATCAAATGATGGAGCAGATCCAAACCCTTACGTGAAAACATATCTCCTCCCAGACCCCCACAAAACCTCCAAACGCAAAACAAAGATTGCGAGGAAGACAAGGAACCCCACCTTTAATGAAATGGCAAGTGTGACCATTTTTATTTTGTTAATAAATAACTAAATTAACAATGAATGAATCACTACATTAACAATCTCCACCCAACTGTCTTTTCAGCTGGTGTACAGTGGCTACAGTAAGGAAACCTTGAAACAAAGGGAACTTCAACTGAGCGTGCTCAGTGCCGAGTCTCTGCGAGAGAACTGTTTTCTGGGTGGCATCACCCTCAGCATTAAAGACTTTGACCTGAGCAGAGAGACTGTCAAGTGGTACAAGCTCACCACGGTGCCGTACTTCTAGATCCAACAATCTTACCAGTCTGCATGAAGGGTGATCAAGCAGAACAAGTGCCCTTACAGGACCACTCAGATTCCCAAGCTCTATGACACTAATCATTGTTAAAAAGATGCAATCTTTCTTAACTGTGTGTGTGAAGAGAGATCTACATTTGTGATATGTACATTTACAACATAAGAGGACCAAAATGGCTCACTTACAGAAGAGTTTATATATTATTATATAAATCTATATAGAGAGAGATCGACACCTGTATTTTTAAAACAATTCATTTTTACACCTTCTCTTCCTTTTCTATGTTTGCATATAGTAAACATTAATAGCATGTATGGTTTTAAGGTATCTGAGCACAGCAGATTTCACTGTGCTTCTGATAATGTGCCAAATGAACTGAATCAACACGAGACCACTCCCCTATAGGGAACTATAACAGGGTGCCTTCACACGCTCTCCTTTCATGTTTGTAGTGTAAATGAATGAAATCCCTGTTTTGTACAATAGTGTAAAATGTTCTGTACTTTTAAGCAGGGGACTCTGAATTTGACAATTGCATAATGAACCCTGTTGAAAAGGGAATAGCACCTGTGGCTAAATCTACTGGCGGAGCTCAGCTGCATAATAATAATCTATAAATTCACCTGGAGGCATTTTTAAAATGATGTAAGAATTGTCATCACGCTGCAAATAGAGATTTGCTCTTTTATAACTGTTAAAAATACACTTTGAATGAATATTAACACGGCCAGTTATTTATTATTGGTTACCTTTAACCTGACCGAATCAATATCTGTTTTCCTAAAGGCAAATTAAATGTTCTCTTGAACCTCTCTCTGTATAATTTGATCAGTTAGACTTAGATTTTTATTTGCTAAAATATACACATAAACCAATAGGGGGCAGAAGACTAACACAAAATGACAATGCCTGATATGAATTCTAAAATGTGTCCGATATTACCCTTTATTTTAGTATGAAATATTCATATGAAATATTTCTGAAATTCAGTCACATCCTGCTGTTTTCCTCTTGCACTTATTTTGAACAGCTGTGTTACAGGTTTTTTTGTCAATTTTAGTATCTATAATAGTGTAATATTATTATCATTCTAAATCCATGTGATGGAACAGTCCCTGATTGATAAACAAAGTCAAGGTTTTATCTTTTCTCATTCGATTTCTCATTCCTTTTTTATTTAAATGTCTTGATGATGACCACAGTGACCCTCAGTGTGATTTCCTCTGAGGTGTAGCTGTGATCCTTGAGGACTCCCATGGTGTCGACCAGGTGTGCTTTATCACTAACCGTACAATTCTGTGTGTCCTAAAGTCCTGACTCCAGATCTGAATCTGTACCACCTCATTATAAAGCTGTCGCTGTGACAAAGCATCTTGAGAGCAATGAAGGTGGCCAGTGCAGACGTTTGCATAGTCTCTATGGAGACAGCTTACTGCAAAAGAAATATTTGTGATTTGTTACTGGTTTTAACTAATATATTGAAGCTAAATGTGCATTTTTAGGCAATATTTTTGTAAAGTGTCTACTCTTAAAACTATGTGACACATGATGCTAGAATGTGCTCTCAGTATGTTTGTTCAGTAGTGAAGCATTGTAAGATTACAAAAGAGTGTCAGTAACATGATGCAAGATGCTTACAGTAGTTTCAGGTGACAAACTGAGTAACATGGACAGGCATGAGCAATTCGCACGTAATGTGAGGTATTTGGAAAACAATTAAGTAATTCATCGTAGGGAGACAATAATCTAATATTAATATATACTTATATTTAAAACAATAATAATAATGTTTGTAAGTTGGTAAAGTATGGTAAAGTACAGTGTGATGTAAGAGTAGGAGATGTAAACCTGCGGCTTCATCATGACATTTCACTTGGGAAAATAAACCACGCGTCATCGCCAACGTCACCGCCTGGGCGTGGTTAGGCGTCTGAGGGACTGCCTTAATATGATTGACACCTGTACGATCCAATCAAGGGTCGCATGAGCTCAGGCTGGAGATGTTTGTTTGTAGTAGAGCGCTTTCATAAGTTTAAGTCGTTTCTCACTGTCGCAGTCGCACTTTCATTTCGAGGGTGAAGTTAACGGGTAATCATGTGGACCTCAAAAGCTTCCGTTCGGAGTTAATTCTCACATACTGGGGAAGATGTGGTTTCCAAACTTCAAAAATAAGCCGATACATTACTACAAAGAAAACACAGCGAGGGACGAGTATCAGAATACGTGACGCTTTACTGATTTAGGATGGAGAGGAGCGGATGTGAGCGGACCGCGCTGCGGCGCTTCGGGGACAGCGGGATGATGCTGCTGCCCTGGACCAAACACATACTGTGTGTGCTGTGGGAACATCTACGACTGCTGGTCCAGGTCATCTGCTGTACATTCATGACGGGTATTATTTACTATTTCAGCATTTTAACTCGAAGATCATTGAAATGTCGGTTATCTGCTTTTTAATATATTTAATGGCCACTGTCATCTTATTGTTGAACGAGTCAGATTGATAGCTTTGTTTTAATACTGCAGATTTGTTGTAATGTATTTTTTTCTTTATAAAGTTATTTGATGTCTGTATTTTCGTCGTTTTATTGAGCAATTATTGCAGATTTTCGGCTTGGATTTATTTTAAATGATTTTATTTGCGCCATTTTAATATTGTATGCCTACCTTCACTGTACATTTTAAATGGGTATTGCAGATTTGCAACTTTATTCCTATAGATTTAAATTAAATGTATTTTATCTGTCTGACAAAGACAGTTAATGCCTCAGTAATGCCTGAAATATTATATGCATGGATTAATAGATTAATTTTTAGTGTGTTTTTCTATGCATGTGCATTCAAATGTATGATTTTTGCAAACAAGGGAAAATGCAAGGTGTTTATCGAGCCAACAGCAGTACCTTAATAATGAATTTAGTAAAGTACTAGTAAACCAGAATAATAGACAGCAACAACAGAGACGAAATTGCCTGTATGAGAGATTAAGTATTAAAAATGTATTATATAATACCAGTATACACCCTTAACATATTTTTATTTACTCGTCAGTTTTCCAGATGTTCAGGTTTGAAGTTCATCTGAGAATTACAGATGAGACAGGACAACACATTCAGCACATGACCAGTGGCTCCGGAGACCCATCTGACAGCTTCCTGCTCTCTTCATTGTTTGAAAACAACAAAAACGTGGTCGTCGGAGGTTCAAAATTTGTCAGGGACCCTTTTGACGTGAGCTCTCACTCCAGAGCCGTTCTGTCAAGTCTGGTTAATGATGAACCCTTCTGCTCTTTGGTGGATGATTTAGTATCTCACGCAACAGAGTGTCTCACCGACAGTGAGGATCTCTTTATTGGAGATCGCTCTGTGTGGAAACACGGATATGTATTGGGAGGATCGGATAGGAAATGTGGAGAGAGCTCATGTCCTATCACTTTTGCTGCGTGCGTTTCTGGATTTTCTTCAAAGGAGATTGTAAAGCATGAGAAGCCCTCTGTTGATCCTGACACACGTGGTCCATCTGCAGAGGATGTTAAAGGTCCATGTCAACTTCAGACTGTAGGTCAACTCTCAGACAGCGAGTTCAGCTGGGGCAGCACGGATAGCTCGTGTTTTGAGGGAGAAACGGAAGAAAACAACAAACTCTGGGATCTTCTGACCAACTCTACGGATCCATATCACCCGATGCACTTTACGGCATGCGTGTCTAGCGTAGTCACAAAAAAAAGCAAAGCAGAAGTGATTCCCAAACCAGTTCAAAAGGCTGAAAGTCCCACTCCGTCACAGTCCACTGTGTCCACCAGCTCTGACTCGTCCAAACCCGGTTCTGAAGATGAAGAAGAGGCTTTATGGAAATCCCTCTCTCAGAACGATGACCCATATCACCCGTTGAATTTCAGAGCCCCTTTACAGAGCTCACCAGCTACACCAGTAACTTCTAAGCACAGTTCTGATTCACCCAACCACAAGACACAAAATAAGACACTTAAACATTCTTCAAAACACTCAAAGCCGCCTTTACTACAGAGAAAAGTTGCACGCCATTGCTGCCACAAACTATCTGGCACAGAGACATTTTCTGTGATGCCATGGAGAAGGCATGTTGGTCAGACAGCTGGTCAGAGCGGACAGAAGAAAGGTCTAGCTTTGAAGAAGGTAATAACAATCTGATTGGGCTTTAATTGACAGATAAATAACTGTATGTTTTAACCATGTCAATATTTTCCAGGTGAAATTTTCTCCCATCGTGCAAGTTCACAAGATGCAAGCATGGACCTTTGCTCTCCAAGCATCTCGTAAGGGACAGTGGGAGGAGTTTGCCCGGGACAGAGACCGGTTTAAAAAGAGAATCAATGAGACTGAGAAGGCCATTGGCTACTGTTTTAGTATGTCACACAGAGAACAACTCTGGGCCTATAAGGACAGTATACAGATAAACTAACCAGTCCTTGATCTGCACAAATTTCCTGATGTAATTATTGATAATAGTTTCCAGAGCAGCTTTAGACTGTTATATTGACTTCCAATTACAGTTTTACCTCATTGTTGTGTCCCAACACATTTTTTTGACTGCAAGTGAAAGTTAAACATGTTTTTGCCTTACAATGTAACTGATGTGATCACAAATATTTATTTTTAACACAAACTGTGCATATGTTAGAATAGTAGAAAGTGTTGTTTTACCTGGTTTGAAGTTGTGTGAAGTAGAACGCTCATTCTTTTAACGTAACAAGACCAGGTTACAATGCACAGCACTGTTTACATTTTTATATATTTATTCAATATATGTTAAGATCCCCACAGGAGCATTACATTTTTCAACACATAGTCCAAAAACAGATATTATCATAAATTTGCTTTGTTTGTCTGATCATTTAAATTTTGATGTGGGGTAAATCTAATTGCAGTACACACGATGTGCTTTACAGCAATTATTGGCTTTTTATGTTTTGAACATTATTACTCAAATCGTCATTTTCCACTGTGACTTCTCACATTGTTGAATGTACAGTACAGTTCTTTTCTTGAACACTGTGTCCTGGTTTGTTTGTTTTAGTCTATCTTACTGGTTCATTGTGTCTCAATTTCTGATACTGACTCTTGCCTCACGTAGATCTTGTGAACTCCTGTGAGACTGCTATGTGCAGCCCTTGTAAGAGAGGGGTTAAAAACAATGCGTGATGAAACTCTCTCCCTCGAGGAGAAATCAATTAGCATCTCCCCTCGACACATCAGCGGCAACACAAACTTGCATGGTGCAAAGACAGGCAATCTTTTACGCAATCTTTCATGGTGAATGCATCAACGTATCCTGAGACTCGCTAATTTAATGGTGCTTTGTCCTTGAGTCTTAGTGTTGATTGCGTTTTCTGTGCACCTTCCCATCTGCTTATAATGAGAGCCGAGGTAATAATGAACATACTGTGTGCTGTTGTGAACACAGGGTGAACCTGTCCTTCCACCAGCTACTGTTACAAAGGAGTAACATGATAACTCAATGGTTGTCCCTTCAGTACAAGGTTAGAAAGCAACAGATCTAAGAGTAGTTTGAGGGTGGGGTTGTTAGCTGGATGCATGGTGGTAGTCGCATACGGCGCTGCTATGTTGTCTTCCTCTCCTAAGGTGCTTCCACCCAGGTGACCCTGGTCTCTAGGCAACAAACCACAGCACTATTTGGCAATGAGAGGATTGCATATGATTGCAGCAGCGGTTGGTGTGTTGTGGGAGGGCAGGCAGCGTGGCCCCAGCCTCTATTACGCATCCTGAAGAGTCCAAAGCTTGAGATGGGAATCTCAGGAGTCACAATTACAAAGCACAGACTGCCTGATGCAATAGAGCAGTCAGCAGCCACAATATCTGAGACAGATAAGGCAGACACGCCTTGTGTTTAAGAGAAAAACTGTTGCTGGAATTAGTTATAAAATAGTCATTTTGCACTGGCTAAAGCAACAACAATTTAGTACAGACCTGTTTATATTTTTGGTGGATACACATGGTCAGAAATGTGCATGGGGAGTATAAGGTTAAAAATATGAATGATAAAATCATATTTGAAAAAAATAATTAATTATGAAGCTTAAATTATGAGTATGTTGACATCAAAGGATTGCGTTATAAACATTATCAAAAATAATAAAAATAATAAATGACTAATAATTACCTAATTAAAAAATCTCAAAATACTAAAAACTATAATAGCTGCTTAATTTAAAAAAATGTTGAATGCATATAATTAATATTTTAATCAGGTTTTGTTTCTGTGAAATATAAAAGCTGCCATATTAAAAAATATTGTCTTGTGTAAGTTACTTACATTTACGCATGTGGCAGATAATTTAATCGACTTAAAGTGCATTATAGTAAAAATAAATTTTGTATGTGCAATCACTGGGGTTGAACCCAAGAATTTGGTGTTGCAAGCATCATTCTCTTACTGAGCAACAGGAAAGCACTAAAAAATATTTATATTGTTGAATAGACAGGCTGCATGCATTTAAAAAAATAATTTTAGCAGCAGCCCTTAGTATGGCACATGTACTTAAGTGACCACATAAGCACAAACAACGTAAAAACAATTTATTTTCAATCACAATACATCCATATAACTGTTGGATGTTTGTTTGACAGTCACCAGAAGAAGGCGCTGTTGAATCTCTTTTGCTGCTTCTGACACTTTGTTGAATGTTTACTGCAGTTTACATCTCGAGTTCCTTTGTCTACCAAGAGAGCCTGTCAATAAAGAAAACTAATTAAAATAGACCCACTGCATTTATATCGTAACCCGTAATGTGGACCTGGGCTTGACTCCACAATGATGATGCTTACTTCTACGTGTAATAATCCTAAAATGTGTCCCAATCTATAAAAAGGGTGCGTGCTTAATTCAGATGCATATAACTTGTAATCACATAAATAAATAACAAAAAGTTTTTAAACGAATACAAGGCATAGGGTAAAACATGTAATTAAGTTATGTTTTTACACATTATTAAGAAACGAATATTATGAATACTAAAACATGTTAAAATCAAAAGTATAAATGTAACAAGGGTAAGGATAGCATATTGAGATCATATAATCAGTATAAGGCCCTATTATTAGATATTAGTTTATAGGATAATTTAATAAAGAGTGTGAAAAGACCTACTTAGTGATTGGAAACTTTTGCTGATGCGTAATGCTAAAATCACGCCGCTAGATGTCGGTATAAAACAGTATATAACTCTCCTATCAATCCTAGGACACGATTGAACATTTTTGCTTTTTGTAAATATATAAAGTATTTGTATTTGAAATTGCTAGAAGATAATACACCGCCAGAAACACCACAGGTAGGGTATCCTTGAAATTGGATTTTAAACAACGACGGATTAAAGCAACACATTTCAATTACACAAGCAAGTTCAAATGCAATGCATTTTGTTATTTGTAAAAATACTCTAATGATCACGTTGACCTGGTCACACTATAAGCGTTACTTAACAAATAAACTTTGTTAATGTTTAATTATGCTAGATTACACAGTAGGCAGATGAAAGGAAGTCATAAAATACATAAGGACTCTAAATGCATGTCATTTTGCAAATTTTGTGTAATACGTTTTAAATACTTTTCAAAGTATGTGTTAAATTGCGTCATAGAGAACTGGCAACACAGTGTATTAGTCACACTAAAATAACATAAGACATAAAATAAAATAAAAAAAATATTCTTATTATTATAATCGTTCTCGGTCTTTGTGAAATAATTAATCTTTTTTGTCGGCAAAAGTTACTGACGGAAAGACAAGCCATATAATAGAAAGTTAGCCCTCCCCTTTAATCGCAGGTCTTGTGCCCGAGCGGTGCACGGCTAGAGAGAGAGAGAGAGAGAGAGAGAGAGAGAGAGAGAGAGAGAGAGAGAGAACAGCGAAAGGAGGAACATGAGCTAGACACCGGGACTTTACACAGGAATAATGGCGGCAGAGCCGCTCCAGCAGGACACCTTACCTGACAACTGGTCCTATGGAGTGTGCAAAGACGGCAGGGTCTTTTTTATTGAGTAAGCCTATGTGTTTGTTATTGAAATGTTAAGCATGTGTTTCTCAAACCATTTGAGTCTCTCCCCGCCGTCTGCATCGCTAACAGGTGGTTTGTTTTCCTCCCAGCGATGGGTCGAGCACCACTACTTGGCTTCATCCCCGAACCTGTGAACCCGTGAATTCTGGACACATGATCCGGTCGGGTAAGTGCATGTGTGTTTTCGTGTAGCTGCCACAAAATTACACAAACGTGTTATTTTTGTGACGCTTACAGTATGATTGAAGATAAAAACGAACAGTAAAAGTTTTGCACACCTGCTATTTTTCTCGTCTCCTAGATCTGCCATCAGGTTGGGAGGAAGGATTTACAAAGGAAGGCGCGAGTTTCTTTATCGAGTAAGTAGATGTGTTTTATGGCAACTATACCTTTAATAGTGTGACAGGTGAATTAAAAGTCTTATGGTGGCCATTGACTTTACTAGAAGAGCTCTATATGGCTGATCTTCACTTCAGCTTAGGAAAGATTTGTGCACGCGAAACATCAAAGGGTTTATTGTCCTCACAACAGTTATTGTCTCACAACAGACACGTTGTAAAAAGGTGTTAAAGTACAAAGTGTAAGGAACAGGTGTATACACCTGTTTGAATGTGTTCGCTGTTTTAAAATAAAGCCTGTGATTCATCCAGATACTCCTGATGTAAACGGTTTCCTGTTGAGTTGATGTTTGCATTGCCTGGTGATGGATCCAACATTGCAGACTGTTGAGAGCTTTTGTAGATCTTGTGCTGATCATGACTCTCAGGATGTATAGATGATGTTTGATGATTATATACTGCACAGTATCTGCATTTAGAAGTGTGATGTTGAGCGTGGGAATGGGACAGTGTTTGGTAAAAGAATAAAAGATAGTCAGGTTACACTTTTTGCCTGCATGACTTGTGTATTTGCTGACAAATCCAGAATACATCATGTGCTGTCATGCATCAATATGCAGGAGGATCTTGCATGGGTGGAGCCTGTTTAAATAAACAGAAATAGGATGCAATAGTGACTTCCTACTGGAACTCACATGACAGCATGATTATGTGGGTTGATTATGTTTCTTTGTCTTTTTTTACATGCTTATTAATTTCTAAATCTTTAAGTCAGTGCAAGATGAAATTAATCTTGGACATGGATTCAATGGTTACATCTGGTTTATGGCAGAAATATTGTGACCTGAGTATTTCCAGGAATAGATATATGCTGTCATCTACTCAGTGGCATCTTTATAACAGTGTGGTGCACTTTAGTGCACATCATGCGCTACAGTGGTTTCAAGGATCTCTTATTCATGTCAGTATACTGAAGCATGTAGAAAGCAGAAGGGCAACAGCATAATTGTGTTAAAGAGAAGTAGGCAGCAAGTTCAAAGGACATTCACATAAAAGAACGGAAGCTGTTCGATTTGATGACATTTGCAGAGTCCAACTACATTTAGTTTTATTTATGGACAGCTTTCCCAAGACACACTGATTCGAAGCAGCTTTGCAAAAAACATTTTGGTGCGTTTAAAGTCGTTATTGAGCAGTTCCATTCAAAGCTTTAAGACGATTGTGTTTTAAAACATTTATAATATGTTTTCATGACAGTGGCAGAATGTAGGTGTGTCCAGCAATGTGACAGTTGAGTAAAGTTTACCTTTATGCAAATGAGGAGTGATGGGATGTGGGGTCTACCAGTGAGAGTCAAGACAATGAAGCTTACATGATGTTCTCCTGTGGATTACTGTAGTCAAATGTAGATGAGACAGAGTTACCATGAGCTGTTTTTAAAATTCTGTCATCATTTTTGTTGTTTATAACTCTATAATTCTGTGAAGATATTTTAAGAAATGTTTTAGTGGTTTTGTGTCCGTACAGTGGAAGTCAGTGGGGGTCAGTGTGGTTTGGTTACCAACATTCTTCACAATATCTTCTTTTGTGTTCTGCGGCAGAAAGTCATACAGGTTTGACATGAGGGTGAATAAATGATGAAAGAATGTTTGTGTGAACTTTCCCTTTAACTGTTCCGTGTGATTAATATTGATATAATAAAAAATGTGCATGGTGTCAGACATTTTGGAAAATTATTTGTCTTATTTATGATAAGAGATGACAGATTCTTTATGATACACTGCAGCAATATATACACAAACACATTCTCCTCCAGCAAATGGGCGGCAGGAAAACATATTACATATCAAATTAAAGTGATCATCTTTTTATACATCCATCACATTTATGATCAGATAATAAAACGTTATGGTTACAGTACTTGCACAGTCCACCAATACCATTAGAGCACCTAGCAGTGGGAACACACACTGAAACCAATAATACAGCCTCCAGGTGATTTAAACGGCTAAAATTGTGTAAACAAAGCATTGTGTAAACATGTTTATAATTCTTGCCATCATTTAGGCAAAAAACATTCACACAAACCCTTACCACACAACCATAAACACTCGCAAAATAAGCCATTAAACACATGATCCAGTGTGTCAGGTAAATAAAAGTGAGTTGTATTCGGTGTTAGGGTATGTTGCACATGTGTGAAAGCCGCCTTCGTGCGAAGTTTTGACATAGCTGGTCAATTATTGTGCCCTGGCCCTCCCGTTCCCCGTTCTAGGGATGGAAATGCCAAAGAATGATGACCAGTGATCCTCGGAGAGGGATGTGATTAAGGATCCACCTCCTCACCAATTAGTTTTTAATAGCAGTGTGTGGCCGAGAGATGGACCGTGAAAATAGAGGAACGCTGCTGGTGCCTGATGGCGCGCATCTGATGCCTATTCTACCTGTCACCATATGCCATAAATTCAGCATTGTATTTCTCATTAGGACAACCGGTTTTCCAAAGATCTAGTTACAGTGTGATATTGAAAAACCGACACTTAACCCATGACCACCTGCTTTAGATCTACATCCCCCCATATCACCCCTCACTCACTATCTGCACATCGATTTACACTTGTATTTTTCAATTCTTGCAGTATAAGAATCTACCACTGCTCCTTTAATAAATAATGCAAACTGTTTGTTTTTGTGTTTAATTTTGTAATGCACAGAGAGACCGACTGAAAGTTTGTTTGTGCTTCTTCTGTGTAGCTTAGGGTGTTTTAAGAGAGAATATTGCTCTTTCTGACCTGTGGCTTTTGCAGTTGAATCCTTTATTATTGTCTTTCTAAATCTTGTCCCTCAGAATGTTGCATTCTGGGTACTAATTGAATCACAAATTCACTGATTTGTCCACCATTTCTACTTGTCTGACTTGGCACAAGGCTTGACATTCAGTCTCTTATTTGCTGTGGATGGAGCAAGATAGTAAAATTCAGGAAGGTTTTGCAAACCTGTGTCAGCTTAAAAAAGGTGAAATAGATCTTTTGTTGTAGTATGGAACATTAGTCCTCTTCCTAATTTGATGTTGGAGAAACTGATGATAAAGTGGCAGCGTATTATATGAGACTGACTCATATTTAAGTCATTGTAAAGGACATAGTTTACGGGGATGTATATGAGTGTTTTGGATACAACTCACAGTTTTATTGAATGCTTGTAACTTAGCAACTAAAAGCTCTGTCAGAAGATCAGCATCTGGCAGCATCAAAGGGAATATGTTAGCAGAACACAAGTTTGCAAAGCTGAATCTTCTGAATGTGACTGTTGACTGACAGTCATAGAAATATACATACACACAGTAGACTGAAGCCGTCAAAATACAGGCAATTCCATGCAAATGTCAATCTTACCATGAAAATGTTTGTTTTACTATACTGATAGCTCAGATGTCAATATTTGGTGGTTTAAATATCCATGTGAGTTATCACACCCATAACAGTCCATATTCCTCATAAATGCACAGATGACAGTTAAAATAAAAGTTTTTGAAGAGTCATTGCTTCTCAGTTGGGTTTAATTACTTGTGATATGTGGATTTCAATAAATCCTACATGTTGCTTCCCAAAACCGTGTTTTTTTTGTCACATCCATAATACATGTGCATTTCAACAGGACATATATAAAAAAATATCATTATATTGGTAATCAATACATTCTGGAGAATTTATATTTCAAGTTTTGTCTTTAAATGTCACGTCCATCATGCTGCATCAGTGTTATCTTAATATATTTCTAAATTAGCTTACCCTGCGTTATATTGAGTTTTGTCTTTGGTTGACCCAGTTGGTGTCAGTTTATGCTGGTATGTAAAACAACACAGGTCTCCTTTCTACTGTATGCTGATCATTATCTACACGCCCTACATTTTGCAACGTCACAGACACCAACCAGAAATAATTGATAACAAAATTAATTATAATTTTGTTTTGTGTTTATACTGTGTGCATAAAAGCGCTAAAGTTAGAAGTTCCCACGTTGTTAAAGGCCCCTTTACATGCTCCACTTTGCTTTTTTAGCAAATTGGGAACTTTGATATAAACCCACACACCCTGACTCATGGAGATTGTGTAAATGCAGGCGAGTCTGATTGCAGATTACCATTTTTGTGTGCTGTATGCCTCAGATGGTCTGTTAATGGTTTGTTGACTTGCATGAAGATGAGGCAGTTTAATTTGTTTGACTGTAGTTATTTTAACAGTCAGCAGGGGGAGAATATATTTACTTTTTCAGGCTATAGTAAACAGAATAATTATGTTGTCATGTTATGGGTATTACAGCTTCGAACATGCCACAAAGGCTTGGTTTCTACCTTTTTCCAAAACTGTTGGTGAGTTTGACTCCAGGCTCCATAGCAAATAAATGATCAGTCATGAGGAGAGCTCAGAAACTAAAAGCCCAGATGCCAGCATGAGCCAGGCAGCTTAGTGTGGTTCATATTAATGAATCTCTTTATGATGAAGATAGCAGTGAGCTTCATTTAGCACCATTACATATTAATATGCCCTGCAGGATGTGAGTGGGAGAATCCACAGAGCACATTGTCTTTGTATGTTGATTCTCAGGCCCCGTCTTTACTGTTACACTTGACCTGCATCCCCATCAGTAAGGGAACAAGAGTGTGTTATATAAAAAATCCTTAATCTCTATTATGCTTAAAACATCTGAGTTTCAGGCCTTACGGACTCATACAGCCAAGATAAAATCTGTTTTAATCTAGTTTAAAGCTGTAGACATGTCGACTTTGCTCCCAGACTACTTACTGCATTGTAATTTCAGTGCATATATTTATTGTTATCAGATTTTAAGACGTATGAGAGAGAGAGAGACCTCACCTCCATCTATTAGGTCACCTTCATCAGATTATCAAACTCCCAAACTACACCGCAGGAAGCCACTCTCGGTTAGCTAAGCCTCTATCTTCCTGACCACAGGAGGTCATTCTGAATTGAAAGCCTTCACAAAAGACATCTTCTGTCTCTTTTGCTTCCTTTCTGTCGGTACATTATAAAAGACACTGAGAAATCAAGAACATTACTGTTACAGAGAGTTTTATTACTAAAGTCATTGTTCATGACAGCTGTTCTCTATGCCCAAACTTTAATGTTCTGATGTCATATTTGGGTTACTACATGTCTCGTGGAATGCTTGTTTTGATTGGTTAAAAGGGATGGAAAAATTGTTGTTTATTTACTCACATTCAAGTCATCCAAGATGTAGGTGGCATTGTTTCTTCAGTAGAACACTAAGGAAGGGTTTTAGCTGAAATCGTGATCCTAGGTAAGTCACAGGTGTCATTTCTCTGAGAGTCTTTGAGAGTTACAAAAGTGATCCCTAACAATATATTGAGGTCTTATGAACTTGGCCTGTGCGACAAACTGAACATTATTTACAGCATTATAACCTGTAGTCCATAGCCTTGAGCGAATGGAACTAAGTGCATTTTAAGGGTCACAAAGGGTCACGTTTCTAGCTAAAAATCTTAATTTACCGCAAAAAGCAAAAGTCATGTATGAGTAAATGAACAAGAAATTTAAACTTTTTGGGTGAGCTATCCTTTTAACAAGGAGCATTTTATAGTAAAGTGCAAAACTGCTTAAGTAAGTTAAATGAAATATATTTTTAACTTCTCTTAGTTAGCTGAGAAGGCATTCTGAGAAGGTATATTGTGAAAAACGCATTTCTGCCGCCAACACAAATGCCACACCTGAAATGGCTGTCCGTTGCAGTCTCTCTCACAGCATGCATGCATATGGAACACTCTCAGTCATGCCAGCTACTGATATCACTGTGGCTCCTGCAGGACAGAGCGTTTGCTGGAGGGACAAAGGAGGAATTGACAGGCAGATGAGGCGGCTAGCTAATGGCATGCTTTGTGACAGCTGGAGGCGTTGGCTCTCTGAACCCCTGGTGCCCTTACAGCAAACATTAGCATTGGCATCTGAGTGCAGCATCAGATCGTGTGTCCTGCCCTGGCAGACTTAGAAAGACAGAGACGGAGAGGAGGTGAGGCAGGAGACAGTACTGCTGTGACTCTCAGGATGGGAAACTGCTGTGGTTGTGAACGGGACACGGGTCAGGAAACTGTTTTGGTTAGACACAAGTTTGCCTGGACGGAGACAGAGCGGGCCATCTTTGGGATGGACAGGTACATTTCTTTAGAGCTATAAACCTCATGTATTAATGCTGCTTTGGGAGTTTTAATTATGCGGCTTGTGAAAGTCGTATTGACGTTTTTGTGTGGGCTGATCAGGTAGATTCTGCAGAAACTTGTGAATGCTGCCTGTGTCATTATTCTGCCGTTATGCTGCAGCGTGACACCCTGTTCATTTTTTAAAGATACAGTGTCTCATTTAGTGTGTCTGACTGCTATAATTATAATAACAGACTTTCCCACACCATATGGATTTGTGTATTAAGTACACTGCGGAGCAATTCATCATGTCTAGACCTGCTTTGTCTTTTGTTTGTATTTCTGTCAGTTTAATCATGTGATTTAGTACAATTAAATGGGAATCAGATGTCCAGTGTTTTTTTTTTCTAAAGCATGCATGCAGAGAAACCAAATGCACAAATATTGTTTCCTACAGACATCTTTAAATGTGATTGTTTACTTTAATCTTCTCATCATGCTTCTCAGTGATGTCCCAAACGTGTAAAATGAAAAGTTTGGTAAATTAGTTAAAAACGAACCTTTAATGTTTTAACCTAAATGCTCTGTCGCTTTAAAATGTCTCATTTCAACTAGGTCGTGACTGTCTGTTAAAGAAGCTAATGGAGGTTAATAGAGTTGAATGAGAGGTCGTGATTGACTGGTTTAATATTTCTCTAACAGCTTGAAAAGTCTAGACTCTCGGTGTCTATCACTTTGAACGCATGCATTTTTCATGGCCATTATGCAAGACTCACACTGATAATTTCCTATATGTTTTTCTGCACAAATTCTTTCTACTTAGTGTTATCTTTGATGTGCAGTATTTTAGCAAAAAATCTTGCATCTTATCCATTAACCACCATTAATCCAGTTTACCCAGACACTGTCTATGCTGATAAGGAACCCTGTATATTCTCATTCTTATTAATGTGAACATGCCTTCTTTTTATGATTTTAGGCCCTGGTTACACCTGGTATTAGGATGCGTTTTGGTCAATCGGATCACAAGAGGACAACGCTAAATACAGGTGTAAACGGGGTCTAAAACATTTTGAGCTTGTCCACTTTCGACCACTTCAGAGGTAGTCAAAAACACATTTGACCGGTTGCTTTTGTAGTGTAGATGCTCATGTGGTTGAATGTGGAGACACACAAGACTGCATACTATCCGCCTGCAGATAATGTGTAAACATTATGAGAAGTGCGCTAGAAGTGCGCAGACAGCATTTAAACTTTGTCGGCTGATCTGAAGATATTAAAGTTTGGTTTAACAAATGAATGTATCAAGCACAATGTTATCTTGCCATTTCGAATTTCTAACACACGTGTTCAGCGAGGTCTCACGACTGTCAGTGCAGAAATGAAAACGGCTGCTTTCAGTATGTTTTTTTTGTCATCTCTGTTTGCGTTTGTATGTATACAGCTTGTGCTTATTTCATCCATTAGATCGAAAGATCTGAATAAGCCTACATATTTATCGGTCTATAACCCCTCCCCTCGAAGAAACAAGGACAGAAGTAGTTGGAAATGGACAGATTTAAATACCAGGTGGAAATGGGAATGTGTTTGTCTCATTCACTTGTGATGCCTTCATTTACAATCTCATAAAGTCACTGCTGTTTGTCCGTCACTGCTGTACTGTGCTATTAGTACACAGAACGATCTATAAAAATGTTTGAGCATACTTTTTAGTGATCATAGCAGCAGTGTCCTGATGCACTGAAGCACAGTTTCAGCATGTTAAATGTAATAACGTTTAAGTCATTCGTCATTCTAAAGAGATTTTGATTTTACTGTATGTCATCAATATTTCTCCCAGAGGAGAGATAAATTGTACATTTTAAATGCATTTATCTTCATAAATTTAGCTTTGGCAAAACCATATACTGTAGTTGTCCTCTGTGCAGTAGCTTTTGAAAATCATTAGGTAATAAATCTAGTCATTACCTTTGGGTCTAAAATCATATTTTTTATTTCAGTTATGTTCCTGTAAGCATTAAACATTACATTCAAGTACAGCTCTTCAATACATCTTGTTCCTTTCATGATCATTTTTATTTAGCGAAAGTGTGATTGAGACCTGCATGCTGTGTTGTAGTAGGATATATTAATAGGAAAACAGCCTGCTGAGATCTGGAGGAATGTTTCTGGTTCAAAGATACTCTTGAGAGGCGGTAAAGCTTTATAAATCATGCATAAGAACTTTTACTTCTACAATCTTGTTTGTAAAATAATATCTCTTCTTTAAACTACCAGAATAGTTGATACAAGGTCATAATTATGTTTGTGTGAGTTTCTGTCCTAATACAGAGATAGAAAGCAGTTGGTGGTGTGTTTATAGGCCAAATCCTTACACATCAGGGAAGACGTCCCATTGACTTTGAGCGCTTGTGTGATGCAGACTGCTGCGTGTTGCTGATAAGCTGAAAGCACGTCACTAATCACACACTTCTCTTCAGCTGATAACATTGACAAGACCACACATTCAAATTCAGCCGTATGTGTGGATTACATGTGCACTGCTTTAATGAATGGATGTGATGCAGTGTGGTATTTCAATGCTTATTCTCCAATCCAGTTTAACCCGGCACCAAATGTGCTGAAATAGCACTACGGCATGAGACTTTTAAGAAGAAAACTTTGTGGGTATTGACTAAAAGTCTTCTCATTTAATTTACATGATGTCAAATAATCAATAAAGATAGTGCCGCTGGTTCTCCTATCTCACTATTGATGTTTGGTCAAACTTGGTGTGATTTAAATGAGCACATGACTCATTGTTTTTGTGGATATTGACAGACCCCTTCAATAAAAAGGTGCCAAATTAACATTTCTGTTTATGTTCAACAATACACAGATGGGTGATTTACTCCCTCAAAATGAAATCCTTTTTTGTTTTGTTTTTTATGCTGACCAAAACATATTAAGCAGTTCTGGGACAGGCTGTGATGCATTTTCTGCAATATCCATCTTCTGTTTTAATCCCTGTATTGTGGAGCCAAGGAGTTATTGTAGCTTTCAAATCTTTCACATAAATTTAACAAATCACATTCAACCCCAGGGAAGATTGAAGTAAAAGCCTTTGCTAATGCCAGCATGGAGCGTAAAATGACTGAAACTAATATATATGTTCATACCTAATGCATTTTAACATTCTTTTATGAATGAATTATCATCTAAAAGTAAAACCTCTTTTAGATGTCTCAAATACATTTTCTGGTGTCACTTTTGACAGCTAAACAGTAATTTGCTTTTGTAACTTTATAATCTTGTGTTACCTGCAGTAATAACTCCACCTCATTGTGTGGGTCCATTAAAAAAGTTGACTTTCGTCTACATTGCCACTACATTCAAACAAGCAGAATAAGTTTCAGACGTTTCGGTGTAGATGAGCATGAGCAGAATCTCTCTCTCTCTCTCTCTCTCTCTCTCTCTCTCTCTCTCTCTCTCTCGCTCTCTCTCGGCTCTCTCGCTCTCTCGCTCTCGCTCGGCTCTCTCTCTCTCTCTCTCTCTCTCTCTCTCTCTCTCTCTCTCTCTCTCTCTCTCTCTCTCTCTCTCTCTCTCTCTCTCATGAGATATATTTCCCATCCTGTACCCAGTGTGTCTTCCTGCCCATCCACACAGCACATCCTGCCAGTGAGAGAGAAGGGCAGAGATTTAAAAAAGCAGGTTTGGTCTCTCCACCCCTCCCTTCCTCTCTGTGAGTGTGTTTGTGCAGCGGTACGTCACAGCAGAGAACTGGTGTGTATGTGCGCAGGATGGTTACTGTGTGAGCCGGTGGGGAAACAGGAGCGTCGGAGATAGGAGACTCCACACTGACAACAGCAAAATCACCATGTTTACCTCTTTCCAGAACCGTCTCATCATACCTGTTCTGTGTTTTGATGGCCGTGGAGCTGTGAAACGTCTCTGCTGCTCTACTGTCTGCTGAGAGATGGATGAGATTTAAAACAGGAACTATTGCATTAGTCTCAGACGCGGTTCTTTTAGACTCGCTTTGCTGTCAGCACTGGTTTTCTCACCTCGTCTGTCTTTCTGTTTCTCTCTGCTGTTGAAATGAAAGAAACCGAACAGGACTTTCTGTAAGTGTCAGCCATTCAGTTGTTCAGCTGGAAGTTCGTCACTTTGGATTGAACAGGTAGCCATGTGGAGCCAATCTGGATTCTCCAACCACTACCAACCTCAGGCTGCTCACCCCTTTTACCATGAACCCTACAGGTGGGTGGGTCTTTCTGTTTCATGCGATAATAGAGCACATATTTACATCTGTGCTTTGCTCTAGACTACATATTTATCTTACTGTAATGTTCTGTTTTAATTTTCATCTTCCTGTAATGTCATGGCAAGAGGTCATTTCAGGCTGGACATGCCTGGCCGTAGATGCTATAACAGTTTGCCAGGGTTTGTGTTGTATAATACTAGATTAAATCTAAACCACGTGCGTCTGTGGCAGAGATTATATTACGGCGAGAGTGAATTAACCGCGGGATGAATGTTGTGACATTAGGGAAATCCAACAGGTCCTGTTAAACTGGCAAGTTGAGTGAGTTCTCCTGAACGTGACACACAGTCATAAATACTTCACCTACTACTTAACTTTTTGTTCCCATCATGTATAATGCACAACATACCTCTAGTTCAAAGTTTTGTATTCTTTGAATACCAGCAGCAAAATTCCTGACCTCAGAACTTCTTCAGAACACTCTTTTTAATAGCTGAAAAAGAATGATGATTGTTTTTTTACTTAAACGCACAGGCTTTTAGCTCAGACTCATTTGTCATGATTCAGTGGAAATGCTACATTCATTTTTTTTATTTCCGTATTCTTCCAGAGAGACACAGCTTGAATTGTGAATATTTTGTTTTCTGCTGCAATGTGATAATTATACCAAACCCATGATTGTGAGCTGCTCCCTTAATAAAACAGCTTCGGCCTCTACCTGCCTATGTGTTTACCTTTCGCTTTCCCACCTATAGACGTTACTATAATTATAGGACATTAAGCTTGAGAAAATAACTCACTTTACTCTTCAGTTTATAGTTCGGTCTCCGGACACTTGTACAAACAGGCTTTCCACACAAAAACTGTTTAACCTGAAAGTTAAGCAGAGACAGTGTTTTTACAACATTTTCTTTAGGTTATCAGTTTGGTGAAAGTGCATTATGTATGAGAGTGTTTCCAGGCATACAATAGTTTAATAGTTAGTTTGCTTGAAATGTTAAATGCTAAAAGATAGACTCTTAGGTCAGCTTAGTATTTAACAACTGATTATCATAATAATCGACTAAACTACTAACACCATCTTTTAGGTTATATGTTACATTTAATACTACAGTAACTGATTAAATCAACATCATAATGATCTGCTTTGTTAAGAGGTAATGTACCATGTGGAAATTTCACACTCTCATTAATCTGGACTAGAAATAAAATGTTTTCTCTTAACATGTCATTAAAATTCAAGAATAAAGTTCATTTTGGATTAATTCTGCAGAACATTTGACTCCAGAAATAGGAGATAGACCACTCAAAAATAGGTTTCTGTTTTACATATGGCTACACTTTCTGTACAGGGACAGCGTGATAAGCACTAGTATTTGTTTATTAATGTCGTCATGTACATTGTGTGTTTGTTATTGTGTCATTGTGCACAAAATTGAAAGTTCTGGAAGGAGGCATTGTATCTGCTTATATTACTTATGTAATTATGTAAGAGGCAATATACTACATCCTGTATACTATAGTATGTCATATACATATATTTACATAGTTGATAAGTAGGCAGATAAGATGGATAATGCACAAATAAACCAAGCAAAACTGTAATTAATCCTCACAGCCAGTAATCACAAAATGTTTTATTGCATGAAAAATGCAGTTTCTGCTGTGAATGGATTGACTCACACAGCGGGGGTGAATGAAACAGCAGATTGAAATCCTGATTTATCTCGCTTTGTGTCTATTGGGTATGTGTCTGGTCTGCCTTCGATCATGTGACATATGTCTTAATGATGATAACTTTGTGTACCTGTGCGACGTGGCCATCAGCTGAGAAAGAACATGTATTTTTGGCAGAAAAATAGTGTAGTTACCTGCTCTACCTGTAGGAGTTGCCGTATCTGGGCCTAACCAGACACTATTATATCTTTCTCATCTCGCACTTTACACAAGAAAAATGTCTTTGACAATCCATCAATAATCAAGTAGGCACACTAAATAGTTTTTAGATTTTCATCACATAGTAGTCTAGTTTATATGCAGTGTAATATCAAAATGCAGATTTTCACAATCAAAGCTATTGGCTGTATGGATGACAGACATGCAGCATTTGGTTATCTGTGCCATTTACAAAAAGCAAATTTGCACAGGGAGCCCATCTGCTTCCCATGCCGCGGCACGAACCAATCACGTTCCAGCATGGGTCCCAGAGACGTTAAACTGAGAGTTCACTACCCCGAAAGAGGGCTAAAAAAAGTCCCGCACTCATCCGAGCACAATCCTGGCTTGTAATTTACCCACTGACGCGGCTTGATTTATCCAATGCTGTCAGAAGATTGAGAGGATCAGAGGGATGATCCAGATGTGTGATTTTTGTCCAAGCTTTGAGACTCATTTCTGTCTCCCTCTCTCTTATGTGTGGAGGGCCATATAAATTACAACTGAATGAACCAAAATGTGGAGCAACTGTTTTGAGAGCTGTCTGGGACTGGGTCATGCGAGGTATGTTTGATTCATGTACGTTTGATGGGTATCTGAGGTAAACAGAAATACATTTTTAATATCTGGAGAAAGATATCTGTTAGTGTTTGCATCCATTGCAATGGCAGTTACTCTTTTGGTTTGGTATGCAGCAAATTTCATTGTCAAATGTCATTGTATATATGTTGATTAAAAAAAAAACCTTTTGGATGGCCATCAGTATACCAGCAGGTGCTTACTGTTTTATGCAAATCAGCCAAACGGTGAGACCTGAACCCTGTCGTACATCAGATGACCATCAGAAGAGGATGGCTTGGGTATCATGTGGTCCTATTTGTATACAATGTTATGGTATTTTATTTACAGGGACTGTGTTATACAGAAGTAGTTAGCAACAAAAGTAATGGGTGAATATTCTTTATAACTCTTGAAGTCTCCGTAACTCTGATATCAACACAGTCTGACATCATTTTCTAAATCTCTCACGCCTTTCTCTAAACAGCCCGTCTGACATTTAAATGTCGCCATTCAGCAAGGGATTCGAGCTTTTTGCTTACATGCCCTGTCTGTCACACTGTGTGTGTGCGGTAGTCTGTGAGGCCTTTATTAATTCATGCCAGCCCTTTATGAAAGTCTCTCATCACTGCTAAGGAATGTTTTTCTCTGTTGCAGTCTTTCTTAGCTTTGTGTAAAATCACAAAATCCGCAGCGGTATGAAAAGAATCGTGGCCGGTAGCCATTCTGTCCCGTTTAAATGAATCCGAATCGCTAAAGATTGACACGGATGTGAATTAAGCCGTGCAGAATAATGAAATGAGCATCATCTGTCTTTGTAGGATGAGAGGGGTCTAAAAATAACATTGGTGTGAGGTTTGTGTGTCTGTGTGTGTGTGTGTGTGTTTGGCCCTTCTGTGTGAATCAGCACCAGGTGTTTGGGTTCAGGGCTGATACAATATATTTGTATTTCTGCAGCTTACAAGAACATGGGTGAAACATCATCTTTAATCGTCAGACTACAAATATAATTCCCAGGAGACGATATAAACAGACTTTGTTTACGTGTATGAGGGATTCTCACTGTGGAGAGGGCAGAGGATTTGCATGAAAACACGAGGGGGAGACGTAAATGTCTTGAATAACTTCAGATGTCATGGTGGGTGGCGGACATTCCAAAGCTTGAATATTTGAGAATAATGTTGCTTTATGTTGTTGAATATTTTATAACCACAAACAAACAAACTGTATGAAAGATTGTGTGCTGGATCTTCATGAACGTTGATGGAAAATGACTTGAGGCAACTGATGGTGATCTTTAGCTGTTTTTATCGTCTGTGGTTTGGTACTTTTTTTTTATAATATTGTGTTACTTGTGTGTATTTTGGTGGTACCATGGTATCAGTATTTTATATGGTCTTTTGAGAATACCATTATTTTATGATGGTATTTCAGTTTGTGGAGTCTGTAGTGGATATGACACTGAGATAGATTCTCGTTGCACTCGCTGGACTCCATTAGGTCTGTGTGGGACTTAATTTCTGATTTGTAGACGGGAACAGGCCATATGTGAGTACTTGTTTTTGTCCTTTTTTAAATTATGAAACACATCTCTGTGTTCCCTGTGGTGCTGGGAAGTCTGACACATTGCCGTTTTATTGCCTAAAAATGTTTTTAATTAATCATCTGAAATCGTATTCAGATTTTGCAGGAATGGAGCATGAATAATAAACAGATTTGGATGAATCTTGTGCAAGCATTGCAATCTTCAACCCTGACTGGGCAAATTCGGTTTATACTAAAGAATATGTAGATGTCTCCTGTGGTTTAATAAAATAATAAAAGAGAAGCATTCAAGTTATTTTAATTTATTAATTATTATTATTAACTAATCTTGTTTGTTAGTCATGTTTGGTTGCGAACAGCGTTCTATATCCTATATTTTATATTTTTATATTTATATTATATATATTTTTACTTTATTATTTCATAGTTGTTCTTATCATGACAAAATATATATTGATGGAAGGGTATAACACTGTTCTCTTTTAATGGGAATAAACATAAACCAAAAAAATCTAATCTCTAAAATAAAAAACTGTAGCTCTGATTTCATGTGTATGCTTAATATGGCTCAATATGGACAGTTATCAGGTTAAATCCACAGAAATTACAGTCTTAACTAGCACAAATTACACCCTGTGCCTTTAAGGAGATGTAATTGAACAGAACTGGTAATATAATGAACATGCTTTCATGCATACAAACAACAAAATACTGCCTGTCCCATATTATAACATTCAATTGTACCTTGCGGTTAGTGAGAGAGTTTTTTGTGCTGTATATAATGACTGGGATTGTCCTTTCGTTTTGACCTATGACCTCATTATTTCCCAAACAAATGCAAACAAATGACCTTCATTCTCAATATAGCCTGAATTTTTTTTGGGGGGTAGATAAATGTAGGTAACTTTGTGAGTAACCATGCAGGGACATTAAAGTATCAAAAATCTTTGGGTTAGCATAACCTGGCGTGTGTGTGTGTGTGTGTGTGGGCATGAGTGTGGTGACTCATACAAGCAGCAGATTCAAGAGGGAACAATAGATATGACAGAACAAATGGTCAGATGGAAAGCTCGGATCAAAGAGACATGTTGCCTGTTTCCTGCTTCTTTTACCTCCTGTACACCATGATAGCAGCAGCACACTCCATCTCACATCCTTCTCAATGACAAAACAACATCTCCACTAACAGAAAGGGGGAAAAGACACACCGCCGGGCCTCGGGCAGCTGGAGGCTATTTAAAGCAGAGATCCATGTTTGGCCTCGGTGGACCTCCGCCTCTGCTTTTCCTTCAGACATCAAGTATATTTTTTTATGCAACTGAATGGCATCAGTAAAGCCCTGAGGACTATGAAAGACTCATAGCAACAGAAGTAGATGTGGATGTGGTATGTTTTGCTCTGTTCACACCTTCTGGGTTCTTTATCGGGTTTTGAGAAGAATATAGTGGCAGTTGTTTTTCTGAGATAAATGCTAATTGGTTTGAAACTCTGTTTTGTGTGTGTGCTTGTATTTGGGCTACTCACATAAAGACCTTTTGTGCTTCTGACATTTCTGTTTCTCTGGAAACTTTGACTGGAAAAACAAACAGGTGCACAATGTCGTGCAGATGCAGATGTTATACAAATTATTATGATGGATTATGGCAATATGTGCCATTTAAACAGCTATTAAAATGATAATTAGGATGTGGTCTAGGCTACAATAATCTATGTTTGTTGTTATTGGATGTGGTGTTATTAACTAAAATGTGATTCACTCCTAAATTAGTGTGGAAAAGGCATTATTGTAGAGTGGCAGTGACGTTTAATACCACGTAAAACACGTTTTGTAGCTTTTTCACATGTTATTCTGGATTGGTTGTTTTAATAGTGTTTTTTTTATTATTATATAATGTCATTCAAAACCTGTTTATGACTACTTCTGTGAAAAACAAAAGAAGATATTTAAAGAAATGTCTCTGTGGTTTTTTGTCCATACAGTGTTAATTAATGGGGGCCAATGTTCGTTAAATACCAATGTTTTTAAAAAATATTTTTTGTCTTCTGGAAAAAAGAGTCATATACAGGTCGGAGCAGGTCATTTTTAAAGGAACAGTTCAGCCCAAATTTTCCCATAATTCTCTTTTTCATCACACATGTCAACAACAAAAGGATGTTTGCACTGCATTTTTTTCATACAATAAAAAAACAAACAGTGAACATTTGTACAACTGTATGAAGAATAGACTGAAATTAGGTTAATATTCACTGAAACTGCTTATGCCCATAATGACTTTGCCATATCTAAGTTAAGCGACTGGTGAGCAAATGATAACAGAATTTGCATTTTTAGGTAGACCTTTTTTTGGTTACCTAGTGACCAAATTTGTTTCTACAGCAAGAGACTGCTTGCATTACAAGGTTTGATGTTTAACAAATAGCTGTCATATAGATAAAATGTTTAACTACAACTTGTATTTTATTGAAAACGTCCACTCTGCTAACTAGTAAAACACGTCGGTGCAGTTCGTCTGGTTAAACAACACTGGTATTTGTAAGTTGCTTTACATCTGGTTTGAATAGCATGTCAAAGCGTTTCTGTTTACATTTAACCGCTCTTCTGTCACACTTTAACCGTGCACATGACCGTGCAGAAATTTGATAATGATTAGTGAGATAGAAAGGGATATTCCCACACTAGAAAATGACAAGGCTTTCCTGTATTGTCTTACACAGAAAGCAGAGTAACTTTGCACCACTTATGTAAATTTGCACATGGTAATGTTGATAAACAGTGGCGATGTTGTTTACTTTTTTTACTTGAAGACAGTTTTGTAGATGTGCCATTTAACAATGAGAGAACAGGATCTTATGTTAAACAAGCTTTTAATGGCTTAAGAGTTATACAAGTATATAAATCCTATTTCAGATTACAGGATTATATTAGGAGGCAGTATGCAGCTCTTAAAAGATTTGACATGGAATTCACTTAATTCAGTCAGTTAAGTGAGAGGAATTGGTTGGGTGGGCGTCTGCGCTATTGAATTTCCTGATGTGTTTTTTCCCGGTGTTTTCAAGTAATGAAAGCTTGTGAATTGCTACTGACATCAGAGACAGACAGTGATGCTGGATTGCATAACAGCAAAATAGAAAGTTAATTGAAAAGGCCTTTTGAACCCTACTTCTTCCATTGGTCATCATCATTATCCTCCAGATTAATAACATGTGATCCAAGTGCCTCATTCAAAGAAATTCAAGGGCGTTCTGGCTTTGTGCTTGCTGATTGATTTGTTATCAAATTATCAATTGAAGTGACTTTCACGACTGTAACTTCTTTTCCCATCTTTCTATCCAATCCATTTTCTGTCTGATCCCTCCTGCATTTTGCTCTCTCCGGTGTCTTGGCTCTGTGACTGTCACAATCAAATTCAGAGATAAGCAGCCCTTAAAGTCTCATAGCAAGCTGCCAAAAATCTCCAAGCTGCATGATGGATTACATCAAATTGCCATCTATATTTATCCATGAGCTCATTTTGTGACAGGGGCTTGTTGCTGCGCTTGATGTCACATGACTGACAGAAAACAGTCTCTAATTGAGATTTAAGGGTTTTGGGTTCCAGTCATGTAAAACCAGATTGTAGTAATATTAATGGGATGATGTTGCCTGCTGGTATTTGGTCATGGGTTCATATGATGCCAAAGAGTGTTGGTGTACTAAACAGAATGGCTGTTATCTTTCTTGTCTTTACAAAGAGATTGAGAAAAAGTCATGTCATTGGTCTGATGGTTGAAGTGCCTTGTCAAATGTCATCTCTAGGGTTGATATCTGATAAGCAGCCATTTTGATATTATGTTAGTCATGTAAATGTTACTCTAATAATATAATATAAAATAATAATTCTATGATTTTATGTCATGCATTCAGTACTTATTCAAGGATTGTTACTGCAAATCCGTTCTGCCACATCCCTCACCTCCTTTAAGAAACAACTAAAAACACACCTCTTCCACAAACACCTGACATCATAATACCAAAAAACAAAAAACCCTCTCTTCTTTCCTCTACAGGTACTTACAAAACATTGTAAACTTAGTAAAGCACTTCTTAGTACTATTGTTGCCGCTTTTGATGTATCGCTTCATTGTCTCCTAATATTTGTAAGTCGCTTTAGATAAAAGCGTGAGCTAAATGCCTAAATGTAAATGTAAATCAAGCCGATGACATTGTAAATGATGTAGATATGGATGCACCGGCGTTCTGCTCGGATGCTTTTACTGATACTTCGAAATTCCAGAGATTTGGTGAGGACAGCCCGAGCCGGATGAGGGACATTAAACAACAGGGGCCTCCAGATTTATGCCAGATTTAAAGCTGCTATTTTCATCCGCTGCATCGCCTTCCCTGAATCTAAAGTTAATTTTAGCAGATGCATGACCTGCTGTGTGTAGCCCGGTTGTGTCAGCGTATGTTGTAGCATTATGATGCTAAATGTAGGTTCTCATTTCATTGAGACTTTTCTCACTCTGCTGACAGTGAAATTCTCATTACCTCTTCAATGATGGATTTAATATAATTCGTCTGGGGTTTTTTTTCGTGATGGACAGTTGGAATGATGGCATAACAGCTGGTACTGAATGCTTTATGGATGTGATATATTAATATATTCTTTCCCTATACACTTTATGTTTTTTAATACACAATCTGCTTACAAGGCAACAAAACATGTTACTGGATAATATTAAATTTAACCTGATAACTGTCATTGCACATATTGAGCATACACATATACATACATTTACATTTACATTTACATTTATTCACTTAACATACTTACAGTTTTTACCAGTGGCACACTGGGAGCGATTAGGGGTGAGGTGTCTTGCTCAAGGGCACCTCAGTTGTTTCCTGCTGGTACTGGGAATCGAACCAGCAACTATATGGTTGCTAGTCCAACTAAGGCTACAACTGCCCATACATATCTGAACTACAGTTTTTTTAAATGTGAGATTTTTTTTAATGAAAACATTTAATATTTCATTTATTATTTTTACTTGAGGTCATTTTAAAAATAATGTTAATATTAATATATGTATTATTTTTTGTTTATGGAAATGTATTGATTAAATTGTTCTTGAGTCTTATACCTTTCCATTAATATGTAATTTGTCATGATTAAATCAGAATTCAAGTATTAAATATATAATAATATTGAAATAAAATAAGTGGAACGGTGACAGTTAACAGATTAATATTAGAAGAGTGTGTGAGCAGGTTTCTATACAACAAATGTCCCAACAATGATGGTAAAAGTCTTAACCACCTACATTGTGGGACCGGCCAACTAAAGAATGCTTATTTGAAAATGTAAAAATGCAGAAGTTTCTGTGAGGGTTGCAGGGATGGGGATAGGACAGCTTTTACAGTTTGAAAAAAGTCATGTCTATGGAAAGTCCTCACAATGTATTAAAACAAACGTGTCCATGTTGGGGAGAGAGAGTCAAAAAGAGAGAGATGGCATAACGTGGCGTACTTTAATTTAGCTACTCTAACAGTCATTTATTTTTAGATACAATTGGGGACCAGCTACATTTTCATTAGAGTCTTCAATCTATTCTTATTACACTGCTGTCGAGACTCGAGGCAAAGTTTGGCTGCATCTCAGCAATCTATTCCTTAGCCTCTTGTGTATAATGTTATTTTAATTTATATGCAATTATAATAAGATCTGATAACTCCTTAGTCAAATTCTAGTTATAACTATTTTAAATATTATATATTGGTGGCAATCTTATAACTTTGTTTTGAAGAATATTGTTTTGCAAGTTTTATAAAGTTATTTGTTGGAGTCATTCATTCAATTGTGAAGAATGACCTAATGCATAAACCTTGTAATTTCTAAACTTTGTAGAAACAGAAGAATTTGTGTATAAATGAAAAACCATTATTCATACCAAACTATTGACTGCACAGCACGGCACGCCATGCCAACAGGCCAATTGTGTTGTGTTATTTTGTGTGTCTGTTTATTCATCTGACAGCTTAAATGCCTCAACAGCATAATAACAAGACAAGTCAAGGTCAGCATATTTCAAGAAGACAGATAAGAGGACAATATCAAGATGACATCTTTATTCTTTTATTACGAAGAACGAACCTTTATGAAGCTTGTGCTGCGTGTGTTGTTTGGTTGCTTTAGCTGTTTGATTATTAACACATGCAGACGGGGCTGGTCTTTAGTATTTAGGCTTCCTCGCAGGTCTCTATAGGGGATCTGGCAATATTTGTCATGTTAGAGTTCTCACTCATCCCTCCCTCTCTTTCTGTCCGGACACTGACACAAGACACCACTACACTGCTTCTATAACCATACGAGACAGCTAGACAGTCCAAAGCCCGGCAGCACAGGTTCTAACCCGCGAGGAGACCTTCTGCTTTTCAAAAACGCTCCATGGCACGGGAAGGGCTCTTATTGATTGTAAGTGGACACCAGGTCATGTTCACCACTCTGAAAATGCATTTCATTGGTATAACAGTGGTCTCGCTGCAGATTTTCCTGGTAAACAAGCCGCACTGAAGTGATTTCTGAAGGGCTGTCTGGCTTTGTTAGCATAGTGTGAAGTTCATAGTCTGGCTTTAGTTAAATTTTAATTTGGACTGCTATGTGTTTCTGAGAAATGTCAGTTTAAGTTTAACAATGCTTTCATGTGTGCTTTCAACTTTACTAGTTAATATTGTTCAGTCTTATGCAAGAATGAAGCTACGGAAGGCTGAGATTCATTATTTTTTATTTTTCTGTAAAAAATAAAGACAGAGCTGCTCTCTGACATATAAAAACTTTTGTTATTAACTTTCACAAAGGCATACATTTATATATTTGTGTCTTAATGGTATCTTGCTAATATGGAGACTGAATAGAAATCGATGGACTTTGTTGTACTGATTTGGGTTGTAAATGTTTAGGATTCTGTGGAATTGATTTCAATATATTAACGGTAACTGTGTTGAATATGTGTGACCAATTGTACAGAAATCAGAAATACAGTTTTTTATGGAGTTTGTGCAGTGTGCTTTGACAAACACACAATTAAACACAATTGCATTAGGTATCGTAATAGTCTGCTAAGTCATTTTTAAAATAAAATTGTTCTGGTTTTTTTAGGAAAATCCTGACAAAATCAATCATTGTACAGGCTATAATATGTTAAAGTGAGATATAAAGTATCATAGCTATCATAAGAAAGGCTCTGTATCGCAACAAATTGCATGCTGACCCTGCGGCAGTGTGTGGGATTTTCAGCTGATTATCCAGTGATTCATTGTTCTCAGTGTAATCAGGGGACTTGAATTAAATGTCAGAAGCTAAAATTTTTATCTCGGTTTCTGTAAATTTCATCTCTCTATCTCTCTATCTCTCTCTCTCTCTATCTCTCTCTCTCTCTCTCTCTCTCTCTTCTCTCTCTTTCTCTCTCTTCTCTCTCTCTCTCTCTCTCTCTCTCTCTCTCTCTCTCTCTCTCTCATCTGAGTGATGTGAATGGGAATGACCTTGCCCCAATGAGAGTGCTTAAACAGAAAGCTTTTCTGCTGCTGGTGTTTAAACACAACATCTTTAAATAGACGTCACCTTTGGCCTTCACACACCCATTGGACAAATACGTTAAGGCTATTCATTTTGTTGCTTCAAAACACATCTTGTGTCTGGCGCTATGAGGAAAATTGCTTTGCTTTGATGGCTTTTTGTTTGAAGGATTGGAGCTGTTACACAATCTTTCACTGGATATAGCTTTCTGACAAACCACAGCCTCGCACCACTGTGCATTTTTAAACATACAAATGCATTTATGCATGTATAGTTTGTTTTTGCCTTCACAGTACTGTGTTGTGCCAGGTTTGCTGGAGACTCAAATCAGCAAAGGACCACTTCACGTAACCCTGACACTGGTTCAGAAAGTCTGCTTGTGAATTATAAACAAAAAATCAAGTGCAGTCATGACTTTCTAAGAGAACCAAAAACTTTATACTTTTGGCAACAGTCAGTTCACTTGCTGCCTGTCATCTAATATTGTAAAGAAAAATCTCCATCACAAGTGACCATACATCCCATGTAGAAGGCATCTTCACACAGTAAATTACGTAAATCTTTATTTGGTCTGTATAGGAACAATGCGCTCTGACCTCACCTCTACCTCTCGCTGACACGAGGGTTAAACACATGTTGGGTTCACATGTTTTCACTGTTGATCCACACCAGTGTCTTCTGCCGCTGTTGAAATGTTGCCAAAGCATTCCTGCTCTGATAGGGAGTGTTTTACTTAGAGACCTGGAGGTCGGTTTTATGCCTCAGTTGTTGTTTTTGATGAGAAATAGTTGTGAGTGTGATTCATATCTCATTTTACGTCAGATTATTAGTGTATATTTTATGAACTATACATCTAATAGTGGCAGAACTCACCTGTGACACTGCGGAAACTGCTTCATCTGTTCAGAACTCCGTTTTCTTGCTACCATCTTGAATTATTGAAAAATGTTTGCTAAATATTTGTCACAATAAATGTCACAATTGTTCGTGTAAACATTACTGTATTACAGCCATATGTACTTTACACTCTTTGTTTGTCAATTTTAAAGTCAAATGTTTCTAAATAAATTGTTTATTTAGTGTTTATTATAAAAAACACTTTATACTCAGAATTTTGATGTCTCTGCACTCATCAATCAGAATTTAAAGGTGTTTTTAAGTATCTCTGATACTCTGGCACAGAAATACACTGGTCTGACGACAGTTTACACTGCGATTTCTCTGTTCAAACAGCCAGCGTAGACAGACACCTGTCCCTACATATTCCTCAGAGGTCATGTTTAATACTTTAAAATAGGCACGTTGGAAATGGAAACATTTTAAAACTTCCCTTGTGAAACCTACTGAATTATATATGAGGGCAGATGTCTGTTAGAAACAATTTTATTAATTACTGGGAAATGTCTTTTAAATGTGTAAGCAGTCTGGTTGTGATTTGTTCAGTGATTGATTCTGCACATTTAATTTAGGTCTAAACACATGTCTGCACCGCATGCAGTAAATGTTCAGCTGTGTGTTTGTGCGCCCCTGTTGACAGCTGCATGATATCATCATATTTGCATCATATTATCAAGCACAATCATCATGCTAATTTAGTGCTGTCTTGTCTGATCTGCAGTCATAATCAAAGGACGACGACATTCATACATCCAGTAACAGGCCAGATCTCCTCTGAGAACACTGAATTCACCCTTCTGGACCAGTGAGTGTTTTCTTTCTCCTTTGCTTGTAGTAATGTTTGTTATGTAGGTCATTTTTGGTTCAGTTCTCTTTACATCCTGTCTCAAGCCAGCATCTCAATGTAATCTCTTGTTTAAAAAATGTTCTTACACCCTAAAGTCAGTTTCAAAATCTACCCACCATCTGTATTTATGGATGCTGCACATTTTAAATCAGTTTTTTTTTTGTGTATTCACAGTGACCTGTTTTGTGTACATTTTATTTTATTTCCTATTGGCAATACAGTATATTTACCACCGATCAGTGTACCACAAGCATGCAATATGCAATATTTACAAGATTATACACATAAAATATAATGGGTTGCCAGGTTTAGTTACTGACAGATCCCTGACTTCATACATTTGTTTAAGACTGCTGACATTAAATGATCTATATGTTGGTAGGTACAAAGTTGGAAGGGTCCAGCTGACTTCGGTATCAGATGTCTCTGTTGGCATTTGTCAGTAGTGTCACTCTTTTAACAGATCCCTCTCATGTCAAGTTCTAATTTACGTTACAGCTGTCTGTTCTCAAACATGAACAGAACCGAGCACATGACTTGTAATGCTCAGAAAAATGATTGTCATGCTAATGACATGCTCATCTGCGGAGAAGCACAAGATATATATATAGACGCACCACATCTGTCTATAATCCGTAATCTGTCAAGTATTTATCATGTAAGGGAATTGAAAAATAACAATAATGTTACACAATACCACAGCCCCTTGTTCTTTGCATAAATTAAATATCTTAAAGATCATTTCAACATCTACATGCTTTCTCTAACTTTGATCTGTCTAAATGCAGCTCATATTAACGTGTACATCACAAAGCATGAGTTTCTATTAGCGTCTGTCGGCGAGCGGGAGGCCACATCCTAATGGATGCATTTCATTAACAGCTGTGTGGGTGAATGAGAAACGCAGGTGATGTGTCAGTAGCTCTTAATGTATCAGCAGCTCTGGCATCTGCTGGAAAGAACTAATTTGTGCTCTGGTTCTTATATAATATGCCCACCGCTGTACATTATACAAGTGCTTTCAGAAATGTCACATAACTTATTTGATGTTCTGGTTTTTGACAGCTTTATTTAATTATTTAGTAAAAGCATTTAGTCAGACATTTTTAAACTTGCTTAAAGTTTTTGCAAAACCCAGCAACCCAAATCATTGGATTTTAACTCATCCTGTAGTTTTTTTGATACAGACAGGATCAATACCTGAAACTGTCTGGCATTTTCAGTATTATTACATTTTTCTCCCAAAAATTATTTTAAGTAAAGACGTTCTTTTGTGCATTGAAATATCTTGATTATGTGAACAGCATGTTACAGCTTAGCTGGAGTACAAAAAGATTACAGCAACATTTGTGACCCTGTTTGTGAAAACCAGGCTAAAGTCTCATAATCTAATTATGCGTTTAGGACCATTTAAGTTTGATATTAAATATTTGATATTAATATTAAAGATATTAAAGAATGTTCTTTACATTATGCACAGTGATTTTTTTTTTTATAAAACAGTAATTCACAGAAAATTAGCTGGTTTTCACAGGCTGGGTCATTTAAAGATGTAAGATATAAAACTTTGTCTGTACAGGTCTATTCACATTAAGGTCAAAACTATAACAATAACTTAGAATAGTCCACACCACAACCAAGATATCATTGGGTTCACTTTAATGTGATTTTTTCCTTTATTGGGCTTGTGCATTTAAAATAAAAAATTGCAGCACACAGGCTTAGAATAAATATAACGTTATCTTTTACATAGTTATTGTCATATTTATCTTTATAGTTATCTTTCTTGATGTGAACTGGCCTTTACTGCTGCTTTTATTTGTAGTATGGTTCCTGGTTAAAAGCCAACATTTATTTTTTGGTGTCAGTGCCGATGTTTTTTCGCACACCTTCACTAAGAGCCATTGAATGAGAGGTGCTGGAGAGGTTTCAGCGCTCACTGCCTACAGATTCTTCATGACTGTAATGATACAGTGTGCATAGCTTACTCGCAGCTTCTTCCTGCGAATACACTGTGTGTTTTTTAGTTCCTTACAGTATGTATGTTGGCTTTTTGCACGTCTGACCATCTGTTTCAAGAATCCAAGTGTTAGAGTCTTGCTGTGATGTTTCCTTTGCTATCTCCCTGCTGACTCTTACATAAGATAAATCTGCTGAAACTTTGAACGATCATAGGTCATAAATGTTTTAATGGTAGCAGTTTGGGTTATACTGTCGTTACATTTTTATGATGTGCAGTATTTAAGGATTTACAGGTGTGGGAGGCTGGGAAGATGACTCTTTTACGCCACAAGAGGAAATGTTGTCTTTCCTTTGTCTTGTGATCTGACGTACTTCAAAGTGCTCAAGGTCGTTGTAGGATGACAGTCAACGGTGCATTCAGAGCCCAACCGTCAATGTCGTGTAGGATGTAGATTGTGATAAGCAAAAGTTGTAGTCCTTGAAGCTGTTTTCCTTTGTAATTATGCCAGCTGGGATTGTGAAATGAGGCGTTTTATTGGTAGATGCTTTAATTGCGTGAATAGTTTGTAGTTGACGCAAATATAACTAAAGAAAGAAACATATTCACTTCAGTGGTTTTGATAAGTAACTGGAGAAACTTGTCAGCTCTGATCATTTTAATGATGTAGTTCAGAGAAGAATATTTACTTAACTTTATTGTAGTCTTTCTGTGTGCCAGAAGTTGATGTTTTAAAGTTGGGGGAAATATCAAACAGAAATAGAATATCTAATATAATCTGATGTCAAGATATAAAACGGTTCATTTAAAACAGTTTTAGGTATTGAACACAGAGCCTTCCAGGCAGTGGCTTTTATCAGTGCTCTTTAAATATGCCTGACTAATGCATAACCTAATGCAGAATAAAAAAAAATTGAAAACGTGTTGATCAGTGTGGTTTTGAGTCAGGGTGTTCCCTGACTGGGATGTACCAAGGGATGGAGGCGAAAATAAACTGGGTGACGGAAAGGTGTTTATTTACCAGAATTGCCAGTACATCTGGATCCCAATGAGGTGCAGGTGGTATCACAAGTCCTTGTCACCAAAACAAAACAAAAATTCCAAAAATCCAAAAACAAACAAACAAAACAAGTGTTCCAAAACGATAACTCCATTAAATGGTGAAGAAAGGAAGAAAAATTTATATAATACAAGTGTTTGGCTAAACCAGTCAAATGGTCCAATCACTTCAATATTTTCCTTAAGTCTGTTACAAACACTCACTCAACAAGCCCTGAGCAATCTTACAGCAGCCATTAAATATGTTAAGCCCCTCCTACAGGGAGTAAACCAAAGAAAAAGAAAAAGGGGTAAAATAGAACTTAACAGTAAAATAATTGAGCTGTGTTTAAACAACAGAAAAGGTAAACTAATATTATTTTAGAAATTATATAAAAGTTCAAAGCAATATTTATAAATAACCCCAAAATAACATTCATTGAAATAATTCATTAAATTTGAGTTCTTAGAACTCCCTACTCAACTAAACAGTTGGACTGGCTTCCAGTGGGCGGGGAACAGAATGCACAAAAAGAACATTATATTCTAAGTGGTTCTGCTTGGACTATTTTTAACTGCTTTGACAGAGATGGTGAATCAGTACGTGAAGTAAAACTGTGTGTGTGTAAATTTATATGTTTAAGCCAAGAAATAAACATTTTAACATGAAAACTTGTTCTGTTCATTTCCCACATGCAAACACAACAACCTTAACATAAAAACATATTCCACCAAAACAATGACAATGACAATGTTCAAATCTCAAACAACACACACCGATGGAACTACCAACATTTCTGCATTAAGATGTAAATTTTAAGCAGAGATGTTAAGTAAATAATATGTATGTGTGCTTGAGTGTGAAATGTTGGGTTTTGAGGGCTCATTTTCAAAATAAAGTCTCTCGTCACAGAATCTCTGTGACATTTCTCCTCTCCAGACACCGCCTGCGGTGTCCTTTTGAGAGATAGTCTGCAGTGCAATTTTGTGAACCCGACCTGTATAAGACTTCAAAGTCAAATGGTTGCATGGCCAGGAACCACCTTGTAAAGCATTAGTGTCTCTCATAATGGCCTAACCAGGCCAATGCTCTGTGGTCAGTCTCTAATTGAAATTTCGTCCAAGTAAATAATACTTCAAAGAATCCAAGCCCACTTCACAGCAAGGCATTCCTTTTCAACCGTAGAATAATTTCTCTCTGGGCAGGAGTTTCCTACTGATGTATACAACTTTGAGCTGTTCTTGTTCCTGTTGAAGTAGCACAGCACCAATGCCCTCTTGGGAGGCATCCGCCTGTACTATAAACAGTTTGTCAAAATCTGACTCAATGAGTACCCGGTTCTTGGCACAGTGCATTTTTCAAGTCTTTAAAGGCTTTCACAGTTATCAGTCCATACAACGTTGTTAGGCTGACTCTTTTTTTGGTCAAGTTTGTTAGAGCAATTGCCCTGGCTTTACCAACCAACAAGACCAAGAAAGATCTAACCTGTTTCTTCGCACACAGGCCGTACTGCTTCCTTGATTGCCTAACCTTACCCACCTGAGGGCGGATCACTCCGTGATCTAACACAAAAGCAAGGGCACATTTATCAGGACTAATGGTTAATCCTGCAGTTTTGATCCGAGTCAGAACTTCCTTAAGATGTGTTAGATGGTTTTCCCAGTTATGGCTGAAAATGATGATGTCATCCAAGTAAGCTGCAGCATACTCCTCTGTACCACGCAGAATATGATCCATCATTCTTTTGGAATGTAGCTGGGGCTCCATGTAGGCCAAATGGAAGAACAGAGAAATGGAAGTGGCCAAAGGGTGTTTGAAGGCAGTTAACTCCTTACATTCAGGTTTGAGTGGTACCCCTGCCAATATCCTTTGCACAAATCCAAAGTAGTTAGGAACTTTGCCCTTCCCAGTCTTTCCACTAGTTCATCCACTCTTGGCATTGGGTATGGATCAAATTTACTGATGCTGTTCAGCTTCCTGAAATCTAAGCAGAACCGTAGGGTACCATCCTTCTTTGGCACCAACACAATTGGACTGCTCCACTCTGCTTGTAGAGGGCTCAATAACTCCAAGCTGTTGCATCATTTGCAATTCCTCCTTCATAACCTGATAGAAGTTTCTCTGGGACACGGTAAGGTGGCTGGACGGATAGGTTTGGTGTCTTTGAGATAAATGGAATGGTTAACTACTTCTGTCTTGCCAGGAGTAATTCATAAAAGCTGATCAGGTATGCATTTTAATAGCTGATGTCTCTGGTCATCAGTTAGGTGTTGTAAGTTCAATTTGGTGTCTCCGAGTCGTGTGGGCAAGTATTGCTCTTCCACTTCTTCCTGTCCTTGCACATCTCTCACCATCATGGCAGCAACAGTGTCCTTTTTCTGGTTGCACTGGACGTTGTCGTAAGTGCCACTTCTTTAACATGTTGACATGAAATACTTGCAGCGGTTTAGCTGTGAGGGAATTTTGATCTCATAAGTTACTGGATCTTTGTACCTGGTATGGGCCTTGCCACATTGCCAGCAGTTTATTCTCAGATGTTGGGAGCAGTAACAGGACGTCTTCACCTGGCTCAAGCTCATTGATCTTGCTGTCTTATCATACCAGCGTTTCTGCGCTGACTGTATCAGGTTTTCTCTGGCAAGAGCAGTGGTGTGTTTAAGTTTCTCCTCATTTTCATCACATAGGTGAGGATGTTTTCCTTCTTTGATCCACCAACTGCTTCCCAGCTCTCTTTCAGGATATCCAGGGGACCTCTGACCTGGTGAGCATAAAGCAGTTCAAACGAGAGAATCCTGTTGATGCCTGAGGAACTTCTCTGTATGCAAAGGAGGAGGTATGGCAGCCATTTGTCCCAGTCTTTGCCCGTTTCTGAAACAAACTTCTTTAACATATTCTTTAGAGTTTGATTGAATCGCTCAACAAGACCATCTGTCTGAGGGTGATATGGAGTTGTTCTTATTCTCTTAATACCCAAGAGTTGGTAAATTTGGTACAGTGTAACGACTCATAAAGTTAGTACCCTGGTCTGTCAGAACCTCTTTTGGTATGCCTACCTGGGAAAAACCCTCAACAATGCTGAAGCTATTTGTTTGGCAGTAACATCTCTTAAGGGGTATGCTTCAGGTATCTTGTGGCATAATCTGAAATTACCAGAATGAACCTGTGCCCTGCCTGACTTCTTTCAAGCGGTCCAACAACATCTACCCCTATTCTCTCAAAGGGTACATCCACAACAGGTAAAGGAATGAGTGAATAAGCGATGCTGAACATGACCAGTAGTGAGCTGACATTCAGGGCATGTCTGACAGTATTCTTTAATGTCTGTGTACATTCTGGGCCAATAAAATCTCTTTGATATTCTCAGGCAAGTCTTAGTGAAACCTAAATGACCTGACCAAGGGATGGAATGACCCAATTCTAGCACCTCTGCTCTCTGTGTTTTAGGGACCACCAACTGAAGATCTCCATGCTTAGTCTGCCTATATAGGAGTTCATGTTTCAACAGGAAGCGACCATCAGACACATCAGTGCCATGTGTCTGTTTAACCCGATCCAAACATACAGCTAGTGTTGGATCTTCTCTGAAGTTTGGCTAGATCATTTGGAATGATAATATCTGCTTCACATAACTCAGGTTCATCAACATCCTGAACAGCATATTCTGGAGTGTCAATCAATCCTTCTACCCACTCTCTACGCTGTTGCAACCTGTTGTCTAGTGTTGGCCCTGATTCAGCCTCAATATCAGCGGTGTTAAAAGGCAAGGTTTGCAAAGTATCATCAGGTTCTGAGTCAAGTACTGTCTGTGTCATCTGCTTTGACTGAGCTGGAGTGTAACTACCCACACCATGCTGTATCCTGCACTAACTCAGGCAATACTGGCATATCTGTACCTAGCAGTATGGGATAAGGCAGAGCCTCAGCAATTCCCACCTTCATAAGATATGACTGATTCAAGACTTCAATATATACTTCAGCTGTGGGCAATGGAGTGTTATGACCATGTACACAACACACAGTAACTGTCTCAGTATCAATCCAGTCTTGTCTAGGCACATATTTGCTCTGCACTAGCGTGTATGTACAACCAGTGTCCACCAGAGCTAAAACTGGTTTACCATTTAACAAAACAGATATTACAGGTTGTGAATTAAATTTCATGGAGGGTGACTGCACTGAATGGGGCACATAACAAAGGCTTGCTGTTTTGGGTTTCTTTTTAGGGGCAGAGAGGTCTAGTATGGCCTGGCTGACCACAATGAAAGCACACAACATCTTCCTTAGTAACACCTTGCAAAGATGTATCTAAAGTATTGGGTTTAGCTTGTGTAACTTTAAGAATTTTAGATTGAGAATTTGAACAACCCATATACCCTCTCAGACTTACCTCTGGTCGAAGACAGCATGCCTGCATAGCTTAAAACTGCCTGCTCTTTTTATGGGCTGTGATGTAGGAAGACTCCACGAGGCTAGCAGCCTCTTTAGCAGTAGCTGGCTCATGCTCTCACCCATGTTCTCACCTCTGAATACAAGACTGTGAGGGTACTGTTCCAGCACAAGGGTCTCCATTATTTCCTCCTTAGTACTGATATTGTAGTTAACCCACTTTGCAAAATAAGTCTTTCAATCGGGGTGTAAAGTTCCTGAGGTGATTCATCAGCAGGAGAATTTAGGTTATGAATCTTTGTCTAAGTCTCAGCATTGATCTCATACTTCTTCAGTAATGCAGTCTTCACAGCATCATAATTTTTGCGTGAGAGCAGGGTCCATTGCAACAAATGCAGATCTGGCCTTACCAGTAAGCAGTGGTATCAGACGTATAGCCCAGTCCTCTTTAGGCCATTGGTAAACTTTTTGCTAGTCTTTCAAAATGTTAATAAGTAGTGCTCAATGTCATCAGTGTCCTCCAGTCTTGCTAGATGAGGATCTCGATCTATCACCCTTGGCCCAGGCTTGTTGGTGCCATCTCCAAGACGGATACCCATATCAAGTTGCATCTGGGTGGACGTGGTGATTAAGCACTTTAAAATGTTGTTCTCTCCTCACGGTTTCTCTGTCATATCGCTCATCACGTTCCTTTTGAAATTCCATAAAGGACTTGAACATTTCAGCTAAAGCAGTGATAAATCAGATCCAGTCACACGGTCACTGGCTGCACCCCTTGTTGTGGATTTTCCCGAATGCACCCTCTTCAACATCAGGCTCATGGTTTCATCAGGCTGTTTCCTCGTTTTTGGGAGGCATGACGGCAACAGGCGGTAAAGATGTTCACGTCACCTCAGTGGTACAAAAATACACAAAACTTCTGACACCAAATGTGGTTTTGAGTCAGGGTGTTCCCTGACTGGGATGTACCAAGGGATGGAGGCGAAAATAAACTGGGTGACGGAAAGGTGTTTATTTACCAGAATTGCCAGTACATCTGGATCCCAATGAGGTGCAGGTGGTATCACAAGTCCTTGTCACCAAAACAAAACAAAAATTCCAAAAATCCAAAAACAAACAAACAAAACAAGTGTTCCAAAACGATAACTCCATTAAATGGTGAAGAAAGGAAGAAAAATTTATATAATACAAGTGTTTGGCTAAACCAGTCAAATGGTCCAATCACTTCAATATTTTCCTTAAGTCTGTTACAAACACTCACTCAACAAGCCCTGAGCAATCTTACAGCAGCCATTAAATATGTTAAGCCCTCCTACAGGGGAGTAAAACCAAAGAAAAGAAAAAGGTAAAATAGAACTTAACAGTAAAATAATTGAGCTGTGTTTAAACAACAGAAAAGGTAAACTAATATTATTTTAGAAATTATATAAAAGTTCAAAGCAATATTTATAAATAACCCCAAAATAACATTCATTGAAATAATTCATTAAATTTGAGTTCTTAGAACTCCCCTACTCAACTAAACAGTTGGACTGAAGCCTTCCAGTGGCATGGGAACAGAATGCACAAAAAGAACATTATATTCTAAGTGGTTCTGCTTGGACTATTTTTAACTGCTTTGACAGAGATGGTGAATCAGTACGTAAGTAAAACTGTGTGTGTGTAAATTTATATGTTTAAGCCAAGAAATAAACATTTAACATGAAAACTTGTTCTGTTCATTTTCCCACATGCAAACACAACAACCTTAACATAAAACATATTCCACCAAAAACAATGACAATGACAATGTTCAATCTCAAACAACACACACACCGATGAACTACCAACATTTCTGCATTAAGATGTAAATTTGCAAGCAGAGATGTTAAGTAAATAATATGTATGTGTGCTTGAGTGTGAATGTCTGGGTTTTTGAGGGCTCTTTCAAAATAAAAGTCTCTCGTCACAGAATCTCTGTGACAATCAGAATATAAAGTTTAATAAGATATATTTTCACTGCTTTGTGTTGACTGTTTGGGGGATTTAATTTGGCATCTGTGCCTGTAAACACTTGAGAGAAAGATCATTCTCAATCTAATTATGAGCAATTGTACTTGACACAAAACAGCAAAAGCAATGTACAAAAAGCTTTTTGAAGTGAGCCTTTGAGATACAAACAGGTACTGTGCATCTCCACTGTGAATTTGTGATAGACAGAGCAAATACTCATGCGTTACAATGCTAGATCATCTGGTTGTCACTGTCTAAGTCCATTAAACATAGTTATATCAACTACAATGACTACCTTTCTACTGTAAATATACTGTAAAACATGATGGTTGGATTCTTCGTATTGTGTATTTTTTTGCATAACATTAAATACACTATGTAAGTATTTAAATGCCATGATTTTACCCTTGGCTCAACACACCACATGCGAGTTTTCGACTATTAAGAAGTCTACATGACTTTAATACTGATGTGAAATTCTGGAGAAGAAAAGCTACGGCTTAACGCTTGAGTCTTGTCATGTAGTAACAGTATATGGATCATTTCTGTGATTTTCTTTAAGGAAAAATTCAGTCATTAAAAGAGTGGGTCATTGAGGATGCAGATACTTTCCAACGTATTGTCTATGTTGTTTATGGCCCAGTTCTTTGGTTACATATATGAAATGTAATTGTCATATGATCATTCTACGATCATAAAGATGATTCTAAGGGCAGACGGACATCTTGTACTCTTCTCTGCAGGACGGACAAACGGATGCTAAAGCAGCCGCAGACGAGCACACGGCCCTCCAGCACCGTCAGTGAGGCCTCCACAGCTGTCACCTCTTCCACTGTGGACACCACTTCAGGGTCAAAGGTCAGTAGATAGAAAAACTTTTTTTTCTGTCATCATTTATTCACCCTCATGTCATTCAAAACATCTTTCTTCCGTGTAACACAAAAGATGATATTTTGAGAAATGTCATTTTGTGTCCATAAAATTGAGGTCAGTGAGGTCCAATGTTATTTGGTTATCAACATTCTTTCATTTATTTTATTATATAACATAAGGCTGTGAAAATGATTAAATCATTTATTAAATTTTGTTTAAGCTATCCCGTTAATGCCTTCTAATGTTTTTGGTAAAGCCAACAAAATAGTTTTTAGCACCTTGTCTTTACTGTTTAACTTTTCAAATTTGTATCATTTTCGTGATAAAATCATTCAGCGTATTAATTCTTTTGTATACCTGAAAACTAGCAAGCTATATATTGTTATTGTTGGAGTAATAACTAAGGGTAGTGGGACATTTTTTGTTGTAGCTCATCTCTGATCCATTCCACACATAGTAATGCAGGTTCATCTGATCTCTGACACCTGTTCCTGCTCTTCTCCAGAGATTTCTCCAGAGGTTTTAGCTTTTAAGATCAACCACAACCTCTGTATTCTGACCTTACAGATTGTTTGTTCACCTTACTGAACAATAAATCATGTTAAAGTGTGATTTATGTTAAAGCAAGCTCCTAACATAAAGTTATATATGTCACACAATCTGTTTAATATCTGCAGTCATTATCAAGAGACTATGCCGAGACAGACGAGTTAGCTTGACAAGACTCCTGTCGCAGATTGTTCCTCATGCTTGGTTAACATTTGTTCTGCTAATTAGAGTGTTTATTCTTGTGGGCCGAGGCGACAATCCCCCTGTGCTGGTGACATAAACAGAGAGTGAGCAGAGCTCAAGAGTGAACACTCACAGAAGGCAGATGAAACGTCTCGTGAGTGATTGGGTGCAGTCAGTGTGTGTGTGCTGTCTGTTCTTTGGGATGTGATGCATCATGACAAACTTCCTTTTTAATATTTAAAGGGAACAGTTTACTCAGACATAACATTTATAAAGTATTATTCATTATTTACTCAACCACTTGTTGTTGCATATGCTCTTATTTTCTGTGGAAGGCAAAACAAGAATTCTAGCATTATGGAGGGGACATTTTTAGTCAGAACTTTAAATATGATTTCTAAAATAATGTATTTATTACCAGTATATATTTTAGTAAAGCCCTGTTAATTAAGTCCAGACATCAGAAAAATATCAGTCTACGCGAGATATCTATTAAAAAAATGTGTATTAAAAAGATGTGACAGAAATGAACACGTTTTTGAGAGGCAACATGCTTTGTAGGATTTCTGTGAATTAAAATACACAAACCAGAAGCAATAATACCCAACAAATGGAGAAGAGACTCTTCAAAAAACATAAAATATTTCAGTTTTTTTCATGTGCTCATATAGACTGTTATGGATGGACTTTGGACTATGGACTTTACCTGACTATGAATTATGAATTATGCCTTAAACATAAAAACAATGCTTTAAAAACCTTTTAAAATCTTCAAATACCCTTATGGGGTAAATCTTTATTTTAATGTTGACATTTGCATTGAATTGCCCAAAAGTCGATTTTTGATCACTAAAACACACAAAAAGGGTGCAACATCATGAGAATGAGTAAATAATAGTTACAATTTTTAGGTGGATGTGAAATGGCAGCTTTCAAACCACTTGAGAATATTTGTGTAGATATGATAAAGACAGCATATTATTTAAAAGCAGCATGTCCTGTTTGCCTTACATCCATTTACTATTGATTATTTCTGTTGATCTAACAATCTAGACCTTTGCTATGAATGTAGTTGTTGCATAATGATGTCTGTATCAGATGCCTTGGTAATATTATAACATTATCTCATTAAAATAAAAGGACTATAACACTCTTTTCATAAGCATGAATAAAAGAAACTCAAGTCTAAGTATAAGACACAGACAAATGCACCAGCAGGATCTCTGCCCGTGTCATCTTCCGCCTGCATTTGGGCTATTCTAGATGAATGAACCCTTATAGCTCTTGTCATTGGCATCTATGGCGTGTGGTGGTGATGTATGAGGTGTATTAGCACAGTGGCATGTGTGAGTTACGGGCAGCATGTAAGCATACGCCGCTGTGCCCAGTAAATGCCAGCGGATGGTTTCGGAGATCAGCTGTGCACCTCTGGCAGATGGTCTGGGGTAATGGATGATGAATGAGATTTCAATTTCGTCGGGCCGTTTTCTGTGTGTGTGTGTCTGACAGGGATCTAAGTCCAGTGGATCAAGGGTCCATAGCTTTGGCAAACGGGACAATGCCATAAAAAGGAATCCAAGTGTTCCTGTGATGGTGCGTGGATGGCTGTACAAACAGGTGAGAGAATTAACAAGCTTGTTTATTGATTTTTGAGCTTACGTTTGATATGAATCAGGATATGATGACTACTTGTGATAGGATCGGGTCATTGAAACACAGCGAACACAAACATAGCATTATGAAAACTACACAGATAATCTTCAATAAAAGTCTTTAGTTTATCTGACAGTTGAGCTGGTGCTTCAGGAAGAAGTGCTGTGAAATGTGTGTTTGAAATCTCTTTGTTTCCCCATGTGCTGTGTTTGACTTCAACTGTGTGTTTAGTCATCAGTGTGCGTTGCTTTGTACTTTCAGGACAGCTCAGGGATGCGACTGTGGAAGAGGAAATGGTTCGTTCTGGCTGATTATTGCCTCTTCTATTACAAAGGTGAGTTTTTGTACCGAACATCAAACAGAATCAAAGATGTACACAGACTCAAACAACTCTTGTGTGTTTGCAGTGATGAAGTTGCGATGAGTTTAAGTAACTAACTAATAAGCAGTGATGCATTTCAGTGACTACCACATATCAACCAACACAAATATTAAACATGTGTGAACATACCTTTTACAAGCTTGTCAAATCTTTTATTTCTTTTGAACTATCAAAAAGAATCATTATTGTTTGTTCGGAGCTGGTGTTTATTTATACTTTTAGATCTGCACTGTCCCCAGGGTTTGCCATGACACATTTAGAAAAAGTCTAAAAGCAGTTAACTCATGGAAATTAATGTGATGTTTTTGGGTTACTCTGATTATGCAACGTTTCTTTGATCAAAGCTTTATCTTGAACCTTGTTTGTGTTAGAATAAAGGAGCAGAGCTGCATTAATGGAAAATAATACTTAACCTAGTTGTCTTCTTTACAGCAAATGTGTTCATTTCTCTCTCTTTCTTTTACCGTGTGATAAATTCAATAGTGTTTGTTTTGCCCATGTGTCTATTATGGGGTGTAATATATCTTTATTCTTCAGCCAGACTGCTTTTCCATGCCTCAGACATCCCCTCCACCCTCTCGCTCGCTCATATAAGTGACCTGTCTCGCTCTGGAATCTCTCCTTCAAACCACCTTGAAGTATTTTTAACACACTACGTCCTAATCCAGCCACCCTTATCACTTATCAACCCAGAACACAATCTGTGTTGGAGACACACCCGCACATAAACACTCACTCGCCACCACTCTGGAAAGAAACGGTCAGGGCAGAACACGGTGTTGAATGTGTGAATTGGGTGGATGTTATTATAGTGGTGTGAGTAAGACGGGTTAAGCTGGACTGCAGGAAGGAAGAGCGAGAGAGAAAGACAAAGAGAATTGTGAGCTAAAGATTGAAACTACACTGAACACTGGGTGTATTTTACCCCACAGACAGCCGTGAAGAGTCAGTGTTGGGAAGCATCCCTCTGCCCAGCTATACCATCTCTCCTGTGGGACCTGAAGATCACATTAGCCGCAAATATGCCTTCAAGGTAAGATCTCAGTTAGCTAGACACCTTAAAAACTATACAGTTCAAACTATTGCAACATTTAATCATGTGATATACAGTACCATTCAAAAGTTTGGAAACACTTATTCGCTGTTGTTTAGATTTTTTCTGCATTTTAGAATATTAGTAAACTCATCAAAACCATGAAGAAACATCCAAAATAAATAAACACTATGTTATATTTGAGCGTCAACTTTCTTCTAAAGTTGTCACGCTCTGTCTATAATTTGTAAAATCAATCTCTTGACATTTTATCATCCAGCTTCTCGAGGTCTCAACCTGGAAAGCATTTTAAACAACACTGAATCAATTTCTATCTATGCTAAACTCTTATTGGCTGCTTTTTATTTATTATTTAGTCCAAGTAATCCTTTTCATAAATATTTTTAATCAAATTTTACTTTTCTAATTAAAGATATTAATTATGTTTTTGTCTACAAAGTAATTTCAATCATTTAAATATACACCTTCAGATTTAAAAAAAAAGTAAGATCACAAGAAACATTTTTGTCAATTTTGTCTAAACTTTTAACTGGATTCACCTTTAGAACAAAAGAGTTTTAAGTTCTTGACAGAAGAATCATATTGTATATTTTTGTCTATAACTGTCACGCATGAGATATTTTTCTGTTGTAATAAACAGTTGTACAGCAGATGGTGTCAGTAGATCTTAATTTTAACTCTGTAATCCTGAAAATTTCTTTCAAAGGACAGTTCTTACAGTCTCACAGCATGCTTTTGAATATAAACTGCTTTACTGTATATCTGATTTTCCTTGCAGTTTTCTAGTCCCTTTCATATTCTTCTGCCTCTTTCCCAATCAGCTGTGTCTTCCCTATTATTTGTTTAGTCATGTGTCTCTTTTCTTTCTCGCTAATTACTTGTAGTCACGCTCAGCAGTTGTGAATATTCATGTTTCATTGTCCTGCATGGCTTCAGCTTTGTGTGTGGATGCAATCTTTTCCTGCAGGCAGGCCAGATCGACCATTTAATGAATTTACAACAAAATACGGGTATTTCCATACCTTTTAAAATTCATTATAACCATACAGGCCAACAGTTTCTTCATAATTAAATAATTAAGTACCCAGGGCATATTTCTACATACAGTATATGTCTCTCTATTGGGATTTGGTGCATATATATATACGAGTACGTGTTGGTTTGTTTGGTTTCATGCCCTACAGCTTGTGCGGTTCGTTGTTCACCTCATGGGGTTCATGACACAGAGCGAGTCTGTGGGTCTGTACAAAGCCTGAGGGCAGCAAAATTACATAAGCACTATGTATCACTCTTTGCTCTTTTACTCTTCTCTGCTCCTGTTGGATTTTTTTTTATGCAGGAGCTTTTTAAATAGTTAATGGTTTTTGACTTATCCAAAAATTGCAGTTTTATTTTCCATTTATTTCATTTATTTCTTGTTAAAATAAAAAAAGTACTCCTTACCCCTTACTAAGTACATACATTGTGGAGTGCCTTTTGCACATGATGCAATGTGATGTTGTTTGTTAGATATTAGGTAGTAGAGTTTTTGTTCTCTAAGTGACTTCGATCGACAGCCAAAACTGTGTAATCTACACTAATCCCCTATCAAAGAAAAGGCTTACCGCAGTAAATTCTGCTCGGCCAGCAAACTCACTCGACATGCTGGTAGGAAGATGCAGCCAAGAGACAGAGACTGTGTTACTGATTCTGCAATGATCCGCTAGATATCGCTACGGAGGTGGAAAAGACGCAGGCTGGTTTTCCAAATGCCACTAAGCTAACTAAGCAGCTCTATATATTTCTGTTCTGGCTTCTAACAGTGGCCATTTGTGCTTTGTGTTGTGTTGCAGTCTGTTTAACGGTCTGGCGTGTTGATCTGTGCTGTTCCTACTCCTGCTATTTGTTTCCATCACCCTCTTATCTTGACGGTGCTGACAGTTCTTAAATTACACTGATAATTTCCCAGTACTTGTGTGTTAACTCAAGAAAAGTCAATAGGTTTTGGTTCAGGTGACCAATCATTGTCCTGTAATTGCTGAACTATGTCCTTCTTCTGTTCCCATTGGTGGGCGTCCCGCCTGTGATGAGTGACTGACAGTCCTGAAAGGCTCTGAGACACACATTCAACATCACCCATAAATAGGTACACTTTTATATCTATAGTTTCTCTACAACAACCTCTGGCATGTTCATTTAAAACTCTACTGGAATGTGTGTGGCTTTAGTTTCCTCTTTTTCCTCTTTTTGTTCGTCTTTGTTAAACCCATTGTAAGGAAACAAATCTACTGCACAGATTTGCCATATGGCCCAATAAAGAAGTTCACCCACAAATGAAAATTCAAAGCATTTACCCTCATGCACAGACCTACAGTATAATATCTTTGTCTTTCTTCTGCCAAATATAAAAGTAGAATTATATAATGTAATGATTTTTGTCATTTTTGTTGATGGTAGCCCCCAGTCACCATTCACTTTCATTGTATGGAAAAAGCTGTGGAAACATACTGGCTAACATCTTTTTCTGTGTTGATCTGTGTTGTGTGATCAAAGAAAAACAATTATACAGTATGAGATGAAGGTATGTAAGTGATGACAATTTTCATTTATGGGTGAACTGTCCCTTTAAATAAAACTCATAAAAATATGATTATGATTTATATTACACAGCAGGAGTCTGTTAACAGATATCTGAAGCTGTTGGTTTTGTGGTTGTAAATGTAAGCCCACAGAATCTCTTAAATAAAAATCTTCCATACCGGGCACTGCACACTTATAATAGATGACATAATAGAGAGCGCAGTTAATAAAGACCTGCTTAATCTAAAAGCATCTTCAAATAGTCCAGCAGGCTGCTGAAGGGGAAGGAAGCGGCATGCTATTGTTAGCTCTTTATATTGTTGTTTTCACTCCTGTGTGTTCACTTGTGTGTTTGTGTATGCACAGCTGTGTTTTTGTGTGCCCACCCATAAAGTAGTTTTGCCCTTTGCATTATACTGATAACATCTAAGTAATGTATTACAATCATGGAGAATTAAACTTTGCCATTACCACATTTAGGTTTACTGTTAAAAGTAAGCATTTTAAATATAGAAAATGTATATAACAATGTTTTTGTATGTATATGTAATTGTATGAAATTACAAATTATTAGGCTTATAGATATATGCTTCTTATATTATAGTGCACATCTCATTATATATATATATTTTTTAATTCTTTTAGTTTTTTTATTAGGATATTTTATTTATGTTTCATATCCTATTTAATAGTTTAACCAAACATTTCAAATTTCTGTCAAAATGTACCCACCTTTGTGTCGATCTTACTTTCTTCAAATGGAACTTATTTTAGAAAATGTTGTCCCACACCTGACAAGAACCCCTTTTCACTATATGCTTTTAATATAAAAAAGCATAACAATAACAGAATTCTTTAAAATTATTTTCTTAGTCATGAAGATTTACAATGATATAAGGGTGAGTAAATAAAGAAAGCATTTCGATTTTTTCCCCCCCAATGTGTCCAAAGAAAGTGGATGAGAAATGACTGCAGTGGTTGTTTTTGGTACGATATGTAACATCCAGACCACATGCCTGACTCAAACCGATCAGCCATCTGCCTGACTATTACTGCTCTACAGCAGATCTTTCCCTCAGTGGACCATTAAAACACAGGCAACAGCTTAGCACCTTGCCTTTAATAAGCTCGTCATCTAAAGACTCGTGTCTATGTGATTTTTGCTCACACCGACACAGAAAAGGAATGAATGAGTGAAGAAGAAATAGGGATGTCTTTAATGAACTGTAATTGCCTCTTCGTGACATGTCATGAATGGAACACAGCAGTAGTTGCTCTCTCTGAATCTATTTTTAATGAGGAAATTGGTGGTTCAGTTAATGGTAATTACAACAGTGTTTGTATGGCAGTCTGCCTCTGCTTTTTCTTCTGCTAATTAAACTGAAACACACTAGGAAAATATGTTGTTGGATTTTCTGGATAAAAAACAACACTAAAATAACTTTTATTATCAGAGTCGATGTCGCTAAACAACTGTGTGTCTTTTGTTTCTCATTTACTAAACATCAAAAGTTAAGTTTACCCAGATTTAATGTCCTAAAATTAAGCTGCACTGTATTTCAAGTTAAAATATTTAAACATAAAATTGCAGGTTAGTTTATGTACATTTCTTTACACCTGTTAAACGTCAAATTACTTTCTGACATTTCTGACTAAACTGACATTTCCTGTGAAATCATATACCAATAGCTTAACTTAAATTATTATAATCTTTGTAGCATTATAAGACTCATTTTTATGTATTTGCCCAATAACTGATTGTTTTTTGACTTTTTGAAATAGATTGCATCTTTGAATTACACCCGAGACACTTTTTAATGCAAGCATGCTTCCTTTTAATGTAAAATGTATTTAAAAATTGCACACTATTCACAATTTTCTTTATAAAAACCGTAATAAATAAATATGGCAGGTTTTGTGTGACTATAGAGAAACAACACAAAATGTGTTCTTTGCTGTAGTACTGTTTGTGACCATGTGAACATTTCCAAATCAGTTTTTTTTTTGCTTTTCCCTTATTGGCTCGTGTCATTGTTATGAATCTTTTTACCTTTGACCTTCCCGTTTGCTCTTTGTGCTGATTTATATTGTGCTTCCTGTAGTTTTTCCTGATGCGTATTATGCTGTCAGCATGTGTGTATGTTTCACAGTGTGTACATGACATTTTTAATTTGATCAGCATTTGTCGCTATGATTCATTTTGATGTGCCATCTCTGATTGGTTTATGTGCTGTGTTGTGTTTCCACACGCCTCTGATGATCCTACTGCAGTTTCAGATGTTCTTATTCTGTTTATTTCTTGATTCGGCTTTAATTCTGTGTTTCCCTCTCGCAGGCTACACACACAGGGATGTGCTCGTACATTTATAAACGAAGCTCTGTGATTGGCTCGCAGGCGGAGCATACTGGGATGAGGACGTACTATTTCAGTGCAGACACACAGGAGGACATGAACAGCTGGGTCAGAGCAATGAATCAGGCTGCTCTGATGCAAACACATACAATCAAGAGGTCAGTAACATCACAAACCTTTTAACACAATGCAAACAATCATTAATCACCCTTTTATTTAAACATACTTGACAGAAGAAACAGATTTATTAAACATATTTGTTGTTTTGTTGATGTACCTTAGACAGTAAAGCACCTGTTGAATATTGTTATGAATGTTTCTTTTAAGTTTGGACTGTAAAAATGTCAGTGTCATAAAGTTGTATTTTAATGTTTGTGTGTTGATTTGTGTATGTGTGTCTTCTGCCGTTACAAACATCACTTTCTGTCTGTTTCAAGCGACATTATAAGTCTGTAAATGTTTGTCCGGCTGTCAGTCTTCTCGAATGACAGATCCACTACATTTATTCTTGCTCTGTAAGCACAGCAGAGACAGACGGCTACTGAGCAGTGACTCAGCTTTCTGTCTCGACTCATGTCACTGAGCTGAAGCAACTTGACAGTATGTTCAGATACTAGACATAGCCAAGCATACACATACATATCAATACCCAATGCACGGTATATGACCCAGACCCAGTCTCCCAAAAAGACCATAAATGTTGCTCTCTGCAGGTGATGTCATTAATGAAGTCACATCAGAAGTTTGTTGAGTTGAGTCCTAGAAGTCCAGCACTAATGAGGCTGGTGTCATCTTGAGCCGACAGTCAGCGAGCCAGAAAATTACACTCTGATAGTCCAGACTAAAAAGCTATTCCAGGCTATTTCTGTTCACAATTGTATGTAGGCACTTGTGTCTTTATTTTCATAGATGTCCTCATGTTTTGTGTATTGCTGGCTTCCTTTGCCAGTGCCTTCTTGCATATATTATTTGTGACCCTGGACCACAAAACCAGTCATAAGTAGCATGGGTATATTTGTAGTAATGGCCAAAAATACATTGTATGGGTCAAAGTTACTGATTTTTTTTATGCCAAATATCATTAGGATATTATGTAAAGATCATGCTCCATGAAAATATTTTGTACATTGCCTGTAAATGTATCAAAACTTTTATTTTTGTGAGTAAATGCAGTGCTAAGGACTTAATTTGACAACTTCAAAGATGATTTTCTTAATATTTTGATTTTTTTTGCACCCTCAGATTCCAGATTTTTAAATAGTTGAATCTAAAAAAAAAAAATATTGTCCTATTTTAACAAACCATGTATCAATGGAAAGCTATTTATTCAGCTTTCAGGTGATGTAGAGATTGAAATCTTACAAAACTTTGACATTTATGACTGGTTTTGTTTGAATAGCGTCTTGGCATTCATATCTTGCTCTATGAATGTGGGATTCATATTTTTCTGTGAATCTCTATTTAAAAAACATTTTTTTATATTGTATTTTTTTGTTTCCCCTGTCTGTTTTGTGTAAAGCATATCAATATTACTATCAATATTTAATGCATGACATCAATATGTAATTTATATAAAAATTTTATTAATAACATTATTATTATTATTATTAGCAGTGAAGAATATTTTAAGGCCTGTGGAAAAACAGTTTTTGTGTCTAAATAGACACATTCAATTTCTTTTAGTCCAGGCAGCTGCCATTATCATCAGTCTAAATGGAAATGGATAGCCAAGCATTCGGCTGCGTTATTCTCTCCAAACGAAGGATTATTAAATCAACTCACTATTAGACTGCCATATACAGGCAATTTATTTCACTGTATGCTTGAGACCATGCTGTGGACTCGTGTTTATCAAACAGATGTCATGTGATCCAGCACCATGATAATGCCATCTAATAACCAACCTTTGCACCTGCCATACCTTTGCCACACAGAGAGGCGTTGGATCATCCAAACCAAGTGGACAGAAAACTCAAACAGCAGGCTGTTCCTCAGACCAATCACATCAACAGCTACGTGATCCCTGAACCCGAGGTCATCCAGAGTGACGGACCGCTGGAGGTGAAGCCAGAAGGATTCGTGGGAGAGGTGGAGAGCCAGGTTGGTCCGAGAGAGATGGAGCAGTTGAGGGGTAAATCTCCAGCAAGCAGGGTAGTGGAGGTGGAGGTTTTAGCTCCAGGATCTCAGGTTCCTTCTCGAGCACCGTCCAGGGCCGTCTCCACCCCACCGGTCGTACTGAGGAACGGAACGCCCTTGGAACAGAATGGCACGGCCAGGTATCACAGGGGACCCACGCCTACTTCTCAAACTCCAGTCCAGGTACAGAGGAAGAGCACTCTGGAGCAGGTGGAAAACTGGGTCCATGTACAGAAAGATGAACGCCGGGGGTGAGTCAACAAACACACATTAATACATAAAAACATACAAGCACACGTTTCTATACACAGGTGCCAAAGACTGTTTTCCAAAGAGTGAAATGTAGCTGGAAGGAGTTGTAGGACACATTGCCCCCTAGTGGTTTGAAACATAAACATGACAGAAAACGGCAAACAACATTCAGTTTGACCTTGAAGTCAGCATGAAACTGAAATTACATTTCCATCCATTTAATGTGACAAATTTCAGAGTAAAATAGATATTTAAATAGGAGCAAAAATTTATGTTCGGTCTTGATTTAATACATTGGAAACTCATGTCTGGATCATGACATTTTTTCTACATAAAAAAACAAATTAATTGGTTCTGTTTTGATAATTTTAACCTAATGACTTTAATTAAACACACATGAAAGTGCAATCAGAACTACATTTTTATATTTTTATTTGAGGTATTTTTTAAAATAATTGTAAAAAATTATAAATTTTTTAGTTTATGTTTATTGTTAATAAATTCTTGAGTCTTGGACCTTTCACAATATATAGTTTGTCACGATTAGATTAGAATTTGAAATATTAAAGTAAATGGTAAAAGTGTTTCTCCTGTGGAATGGTGACAGGTTAACAGGTTAAAGAACCTAAATATCTGTTAATATTATTAATCATTTTACTTGTGTTCATAACACAGGTTGGTAGCTACCGATAGCACACTCCCACGCCGGACACCTCCCATTCATCCAAAGTACAGCACAATAGAGAAGTACCAGTCTTTACCCAAGACTCCGCGGCACAGTCCCTCCACTGCCCACCGCCAGCTACCCAGCGAATACAAGTATTCTCACGACCGGCTCAACCATTTCCAGCTAACCCATGGCAACTTCCAGCATCCCGCGACACATGAAAACACGGTGTGGCAGCTCTATGAGTGGCAACAGCGGCAGCAGTTTCGCCACGGCAGCCCCACCGCCCCCATATACAATCCAGCTCCAGACTACTCCACCGCCGTGTCCTCCACCAGGCTCAACTCGGATGTGTCACGCTCCATCTCTGTGCCTCCCACCCTTGCGGATATCCCTCCACCAGGCCCTCCCAGGCTGCAGTCCCCCCGCAGACCCCACACACCCGCAGGGCGCGTTACCGTCAAACCTCTAGAGGACATGCCGGTTGTGGAAGTGCCACCGTCACACTCACCTCATCGCGCACGCTCTTATAAGGTCAGTATGAGATTACACAACCATCTATTCAAGATATATATCAAAATTCTCTAAATATTGCCAATGTGATTATTGCGGTGGTTTGCGATAACTGAGTATTTTAATATTTCTTAAAGTTTATATACCAAAATTTTAGGTTAGGTTGATGCGGATGCATTCCCAGACGAAATGTAAAACATGTATATTGGTTTTAAATTGATTTTACAAACATAAATCGCATATTGTATATCACATTATTTAGTTATCACATTTGTCTTCAGTATCATGCAGCCCTGAAAGTCCTTTTGACGGACTGAATAACAAAGTAGTAGCACAGCAGTAATGGTAACAGGTGTTTTACATGATTAAACATTTTCAGATGTGTTTCTTTTTTTGTTTATCTTTCTCCAGTCATCCACAATAGAGAGACGCTCAGTTCCTCCATCTGGCTACATCACACACACAGTCAGTGCACCCAGTCTTCATGGAAAAACAGTAAGACATTTATACAACACAGTTCCCTACATGATCATTTTTGGTTAGACTTTGTCTTTTTTACATTTATTTTGTTAGTGTGTAATAATTTAGATAGTTGTCTGACAACTTTTCTTTTCTGCCACGGTTATAAAAAAGACTAAAAAAGCATTTTTGCTGGGAAATTAAAAATTAACCTGTTTTCTTTATTCATTTGAATATTTATTTTTAACTAAAATGAAAGATACCATGTTTCCAAGAAACAAGAAAAATACTTTGTAAAAACAAGTGTTAACCTTTTTTCTTAAATTTTATAAGTGGATTAAACATGCTTTACAAATAGATTAGATATTTAAAAAAATAAAAAGTAGAAGGACAAAAATGCTGACTTAGATTATATTTTTTTGCTGTGTAAAACTTAAATATCTATGAATGCCAAACTTCCAGGATATTTTTCTCTTCTGGTTATCTGTTTGTTCCCATCATCCAATCAAAATGACTTTCTTCTGTTGGTGGTGCCAATCCTCTTCTGTTCATGGCAGTATCAGGCATCCATGCAAATAATCACATAACTCTTTCTCTATCCTGATCAAACCTGTGCTCCAGCCGGAGGAGCTCACTCTTCTCCTCATCCAGTTACGGAGACACCAGGCCATGATGGCGGGTGTGCGCAGCAATGCGCTGGCCCACCTCCAGCAGTTGTCTCGGGTGAAGGTCAGGATTTGTCCTGTCCAGCTAGCACCTGTAGTCCGGCTCTGCTGCTGTCATTGACCCCGCCTGGCTCTCTGTGGCTTCATTACGTGATGCTTTCTGTATTATAGCATGGCATGTCATGCTATGAGCTTTATCTGGCTGTCCCACCATTGCTTTGTATTTTATATAAATGTAACTGGTCTTTTTTGCATACTAAATGAGTGTGCTGTACTGTTGCACAAAGGTTTGATAATGTACTTGCATGAATTAGGTAAAAGTTTGGAGTATTTGGTTCCCAAACTTTTTAAAGTGATAGTTCACCCAAAAATAAAAATATAATAATCTGTTATTATTTATTTACCCTTATGATGTTTAAATCCTGTGTATGACTCTTTTTATATATTAGACACTGAAGAAGATATTTTTAGAAATCTCACAGTGGTTTTATCCACACAGTGAAAGTTGATGGAAGTCGGTGTTGTTTGGTTACCAACATGTTCAAAATATCTTCTTTTGTGTTCTGCAGACGAAAAAAGTTTGGAATGACACAAGGGTGAATAAATGATTCATTTTGGGGTGAAACTATCCCTTTAAGTTTGCTATGAAATTTATGATTTTGAACTACATGACAAATTTTCAGGGTCAGTGAGTGAATTTTTTTGTTTGTGTAGGATTGTGTACTATACTGTAAGTTTGTCTCCAAATTGTGATGCAGCTGTATTTTGTTATGACTAAGAAGTCACGTCATGTTATGTTTCTCTTCTCTTTTTCAGGCAGATGACACATACATGCATTTAAAGAAGGACCTTGACTATTTAGATCTGAAGGTGGGAGCTCTTCTTCTGTACAGTATATTCATCTTTCCAGTGTCTTCTGACACACTAACACAGCACAGGAAATGCAGTCGGGGCGAGTTCCCCTTATGTGGGAAAATGACAAATTCTGACAAAGTCTAAAATTATATCAATGAATATTTAATCAACAGTTGTGGAGGCCAGTCCTCCTTTGCCTATAATTGTGTATCTCCGTTTGCCACAGATGAAAAGTTTAGAGCCCCTGATCCTCATGGTTCACAGTGTGTTACAAACCTGCACTGCGGGGGGGTTGAGATCGCTCTGGAACGTAAGCACTGTCGGCATCCAGAGTCCGCATTTCATTGCTTGACATGGTGCACATACAGTAGCTTTATGTTGGCACAAGCCTGGCATCCGCACGCTTATCCTTCCTGCCCTTTGTGAGTGATATTGTGTTATGGGCATGTATGGTCGGGTTAGTGAGTTGGCAGGTCAGGATTGGTTAAGGATAGAGGTGTGTATGGTATAATTTAGGTAGCTGGTTTCTCCAGACATTTCTCTTTCGTTACCTTGTGTCTAATATGATATATCTGTCTTAGAAATGTCTTTCTCTTCCTGTCAGTGCTGTGAATGTGTTGTATATGTGCAAGTGAATGTATATGTTCTGTAGAGAAACGTAAAGGTGACAATAAAGGATGAAAGAATTTTCATTTTTGGGTAAACTGTCCTGTTTAATACAGTCCAGGATATAAACATTATAGTTATGTAAGGTATTTGAATGATGTTTTATCAGGTTTTAATGAGCTTGGGCTTTTTTATGAGTTTACCATGCAGCATTTTCTGTGGATGCTTTATTTTAGACATGTATTCATGTCCCACAGCGATGTTCTGTTGGCATGAAGATCGCGAGACTCCATCCTGCCATTGTGCTTTAAGAAAAGCTTCAGCTCCTACATGTATGCGTTTGAAACGAAGAATATTGTCTTGAAGCTTCTCGCTGTGACTTCACAGTCTTCATTGTACAGTGCTGGTCTTGCTTCAGTAGTGTTGAATAGATATGTTTGTGTCTGTAGAGCGCTGACTCACACTTTCTGTGAATCACCCCACAGGTGAGCGGAAGTGAGAGTCTGAAAGGACGACCAACCAAACCGGTGAAGGTGGCGGAAAGTGATGTGGATGTGAGTGTGCGGGAGAAAATCATTGTCACACGATCCTGCGTGTGTCTTATGATCAACTGAAACTTTGTGTCTCTGTGCAGGTGACATTGAGCCGACTGTGTGAACAGGATAAAATACTGCAGGAGCTTGAGCTCAGACTCAGTGGACTGAAGGAAGATAAGGTGAGGCTGATGTTACCACGCAAAAGGTTTTTTTCTAGACTCAGTGTTTGCTCTGGTTTTGTTGGGATGTATAATAATCAATGTGTTTTTTTGTCTTTTCAGGATAAGTTAGAGTCTGTTCTGGATGTGTCTCATCAGCAGATGGAAAAGTACAAGGACCAGCTGGCTCACGCTGAGAAGATCGCCTACCAGCAGCGCCTCCTTCAGGAGGATCTGGTCCACATTCGAGCAGACATGTCTCGAGTGGCAACTGTAAGTAAACTGTAGTTGTGTGCTGTAAATGTATAACATCTTGTCATTTACCATTGAAAGTGCTGCAGTGTCTGCTGTTGGTATGTTAATACTTTCATCTTTTTCAGCAAACTTAAATATACGTATGTTTATTCCCTGCATCATTACTTTTTGTTTGAGCAACATTGGTTCAACCAATAGCATGATTTTGGGGCAGAACTACAGTATGTGTTTGCCTAACCAATGTTAGATGGTTTTTGCAGAAAAATGACTTTAATAAATGTAAGCTTTAATAATGTAATATGTACTGACAGTAAATGTTTTATGGGTTTAGAAAAGTTTTAATTTGTTTGTTTGCTGCAGGAGATGGAGAGAGCATGGGAGGAATACATCAGACTGGAGCAGTCGGTGGAACAGCTGAGGAGCGTTCTACAGGCTGAGATGAATACATGTCCTTCACCTCAGGTCTGTCTATTTTTGTATTTCTATCCTTTTTGCTTATTGTGGTATACAGTAAGAGAGCTATGCAGATGTAAATGTTGTTTGCATGAAATATGAAGACTGGACTGAACCTGTGTGTGTGTGTTTAGGAGAAGAATCAGTTAAGGAGAGAGCTGTGGAGAATAGAGGATGTGATCACTGGACTCAGTTCCACCAAAGAAACCTTCAAAATCACTATAGACTCAGTGAAAAACCCAGGTAAGAGTGAGTTACACTCATTTGGCTTATTGTTTGAATTGGGCTATTGCTTTTTACATCAATAACGAAACGGAGCTGATAAACGATAAAACATTAAAAGCCAATAGTATTTTATAGTGTTTTTGTGTGCAGAGAGAAAACTTGTGCCTTCAGTAACAGAATCAACAGTGCCTTCTCGGTGCATTACCCCAGCAGCTGTTGAGATGCGCTCACCACAGCGAAGTCTTGCCTCAAGTCCATTATCACTCCCTCCGGTGTGTGGTTCTTTACCCATTCAAAAATAATTAAATATGATATAGCCACTTAGCCCACAATAATTATCAGTTTGCTAACGTGCATGATATTGTATTTCAGGAAGATGATTATGCTCCGCCCAGACCACCATTGCCCCTCCTCTATGATGAGGACACACCCCCTGTTGTCCCTCCCCTCCCTAAAGAAACATCAGTCATTAGACACACTTCTGTACGAGGCCTCAAGCGTCAGTCTGATGAAAGGAAACGTGACAGAGAAATCAACTACATGAACGGAGATTGCAGGGTAATTTTACCAAGCTCAAGTCAACTTTGTTTTTCTTGTCAAGTTTATTGTCAGTTTCTTTACTAAAGTCCATATATACAGAAAAGATTGAGTGCAACATGGTATAATAGAAATGATAACAAATACAAATGTGAATTTTGTGTTTTACAGATTTAAATGAAGTTTTAAAATATTTTGTAAAAAAGTTTAGCTTCATATGCCAAATTTATTCTTGAACATTATGCATCATAACTTCTTAGGTGAAATATTTGTGGCAGTCCTGTTTAAACCAAACAATTCTAATGATTCATTTTTCCATCCAAATGTTGCTGGTTGATGTTTATTGATTGCGAGATTTAAGTATTTTTAGGACATAAAGGAAATTCATTTCAGTTGTTTACCTGAAAATTCAGATAAATTAGCAAATGTGTTTGTGCTTAAGGTGGAGTTAAGATCCTATCTAAGTGAACCAGAGCTTCCTGGGAGCTTCCATGGATCAGATCAGGTGGACCCAGGCTACCTGACTCTCCAAAGAAGAGGTAAAACATTTGAAAGACTTTATCAAAATTGCTACCACAGCATGGCTAAATGTCTGACATGTAAAGTTTTGACAAGTTATTTATGATCACTTAGGTCTGTCAGGCTCTTCCTCCAGAATAAATCAGTCCAGCAGTATGATGTCCTATTCAGTAAGGAGAGGAGATTCAGCATTATCCACAATGGTGAGCACTGTGTCTGATTGCTACACGTTTTTTAAAATCCGTTGTTAGTATTCATTAATATTGTGGCATGTTTTATTCTTTTTTCTATATATCTGTCTATGCAGGAAAGACCAAAGAGTGCCTTGGAGCGGCTGTATTCAGGAGAATCTCAGCCAGATCACCTGCCACAGAGAGCGAGGATGAGTGTGGAAGAGCAGCTGGAGAGGATGAAGAGACACCAGAAAGCTTTAGTGCGTGAACGCAAACGTAACTTGAGTCAGGGCGAGCGACAGTCCAACGGCTCCCGCACCTCCGGTCGACCCGTCGGCTCTGACCCAGGATCAGTACGTTACTCCCTAACCAATAAACACAGGGACCCTCGCTATGCCCCTCCCCGTAAGGCCACATGACACAGTGAGCTAACACGCTAACATACCCTTTACCCAATGAATAAAGCACAGCTGCACAGTAACTGACCGTGGGTGGGCGGGGCCATGCAGCAAGCTTAACGATTGGCCAGAATGTCTGCCTGTCTGCTTTGCAGACACGTGCTGTAATTACAGTCTCCTGCAGTGGACTCCTGACTTCACCTGCAGACTTTTAAATATATATTGAAATGTGAAGAGAGAAGGATAACATGATCCCAGACTGCCTTCCTGAAACATTTTTTTTACGTTTTCTCAAATGTTCATTTACTAAATTATTTATTGGATAATCTGAATATATTTTCTGAAAACAATTTGTAGAGGTATATTTTGTATGAACATAATATGGTGGGAAGAAATGACCCTGTTGCCTCTATATTAACAACAGATTAATTAAAGGAATTAAAGGTGCTGTAAGCGAGACTTAACCATATATTATTTCCATTATACAACAGTTCTGTATATTACTCGAATCTGATTGACTGATAGCCATGCGGTATTCTACCAGTTTCATCACCGCTTTACCATTTGTATCACTTCGCCACTCGACCGATTCCGACTCCTACGCGAGTTATATTGCTATTATATAATATAATATAATATATAATGTAATATAATATTGTTACCTGTAACAGAAAAGAGATTTTACTCATGCCATTTAACAAATAAAATTGCTTACAGCACCTTTAACTGGGTATGAAGGTATTTTTGTGTGCAATCATTCTTAATCATAAAGTGCCTCTTCGTTATAACCTGTTTCTCCATCCTGCTTCAACTAAAATACTCTTTGAGATTCATTTTAATCAAGTACTATTCAAATTACAACTATTGCCCAAAGTGTGGTAAAGCATTTCTGATTAGCCATGAGAAATTGCTCTCATTTATACAATCAGTTGGATTTATTATTTAATCTCACTGTTGTAATTATTTTAATCAGCTTTGGATTGCTATTGGCAGAAATAACAATCAAGGATCTCTGATTTGCAACTGTTGTTGCTTTATCAGGTGGTCAGAATGAATGTGAACACTAAAGAGTTTGGCTTAACCATTAATGCATTACCACAAGTCAGTTTACAGTAATCACGGGGTGATCAGTGGATGTTTTGGCTTTTTTTTATTGTTTATAAATCGTATTTTTAGAAATGATGCTGCATTCATTGTACACCATCTCTAATCTCAAGCTGGGTGCACACTGTCTGATTTTTCTTTCTTTTTTTGTAATAGTTCTTTGCAATTGTTTCTTGTCAGACTGTATGACCATGTTCCCATATTGTGGGATCTTGGTTTGTCAGACTGTACGAGAGTCAAAACTTAAAAATAGACATATGTTAAAAGACAGGACACGCGACACTGCAAGACTGTGCTTTAAAACTTCTGACACTGGCAGAGGTTTTTTCCACTTTTTTCTATTAAATTTGAAGGCAGTGGTCATTTAATCTGCTGTCGGTGAACATGTCTAACTAACAATTAAAGACTAGAAATATTTTAGGATTTTTAAAGTTAGACAGACAAATCATTGTCAAAACTGTGTACAGCGTGCACCCGGCTTTTATCATTCTCTTAAAATGTTTTTATATCCAAAAATCCTCAAACAAGCACTTAAATCAAATAAAAACCAATGCAACACTTAGTTCAAAGCTAGACAACAGCAATAGAACAGCTTTTTGTGAGTCACATCATTTGATTCACTAAGATATTAATCTTTCATTAAATTAACCTGATCATGTATCGTGTTTGTAAGTCACTTGTAAATTGACAACTGAAACAATTTACTCACACACTACTCTATAAATCATGTTTATGTTTATCGTTTCTCCAATAGCTGCTAATGAGTGGAGTGTGATGTTTCAGATACTAACCAAAGTGTCAACAATATCAGTTAAGAACCCCCATCAAGTCTTTTCATGAGCTCTTTAACATCACCAGCATCTTCATCACTGTTAACCTATTAGTGAGAGTACAGGTAAATTATTTGTATACACTGATGATAATTAAATCACAAAGAACTGTGATGCAAGTGGAATAACTGTATAGTATAATATAAATATAATATTATGTACACCAATACAACTTCTGTAGTCAACTCAGATTCTCCTCATTTTCTATTGTTGAGTTTGCACAAATAAAACTAAAAACTGGTTAAATATGTTGTTTTTGATTGCAGTGTGACGATGTTAAAGAATCTGTGATAACTGTTATGGAGTGGGGGAATGAATAAATGCTTTTGCACAATTGTGTTTGTTAATAGCTGAAGGCTTTTGAAAATATTTTCAAAACTTTTGAATGCTGTTTATGCATGTACACAATCCTGTGAGTCTGCATGTTGTGATTTGGTGTTGGGTTTGATTATTTGTAATAACGTACACTGTAATTTTCTTATGTTTATAATGATGTACTCTGTTCTGTTGGAGTAACTTTTCATTTCTTCACCACCATTTGCTCTGTCCACAGAAGTGCAGGAGACATTCGTAGAGCATGAAACAGCTGTGACATATTCTCCGCCCGACAGTAAAAATTATTTTCCATAGGCTGTTAATAATAGAAATTTCCAAACCGACTCACTGTTTGTACTATTTGTTCGATACTATTTGTTCATTTTAAAGTTCCTTATTAGGTTTAAAGCCTACCGTCCAGGTTCATATAACAGGGAATATTAGTGTATGATGTCTAAATGCTTGTATATTGTTTGTTTGCCCTAGTAGGGCTGGGAGAAAGACATTTATTTACAACAACTGAAACACACAGTGCAGGAGAAACAGCGGCCTGCATCAGATGAATGGCTGATGGTTCAAGCAAGGCCAATGAAAGAACAAGAGATGGAACCTGTGGACTTTGAGTTTGACATTATCCGAGAGGTACATTTCAAGAGTCTGTAATCATATTTAATTTGTTTTAATTGAGTGCTTTATGCTTTAAAACCACAAACCATCTGACTAGCTGGTACTCCACCTCAGCTCTCTACACCACAAAAAGTGCCCATCCCAAAGAGGCTCCTGGACATGGAGTTGGATGAAGACTTGAGTCAAGAGGAGAAAGAAGCTCGTTCTCGAAACGTAGCAAAAATAAAAAGCCTTCTGGCAAAGTCAAGGTATGCAATGTGAAATCATTAGATGTAAAAAAAAATATTTATTAGAGATGGTGAAACTTTTGTTCTATTTTTCTCCCAACATTGCATTTCAGTGTTAAGTCTGTAGATATGGAGCAGATAGATTTGAGTGATCTGGATGATGTGCTTCAACAGCAGGAGAGGATCATGAGTGTACCTCGGGCTCTGGCCTCAGAGGCTTCCATTAAGAGAAAGCAGGTGACAGGTGAGAAAATACTGTACAAATGTTTCCTTATACAATAAATTAAATATTTACCATCTCTTGTGTCATCCTTTGACATTGATTTCTCAAATGAATTTTGATGTTTTCTTTTGCAGCCAAAGCCATGTCTGAGAATTAAAACGTACTGAGGATTATTTTTACCAAATATTTATAATTCACATGTATTCTCTAAATAAAACATTTTGTATTTAAGATAAACATATTTTTAAGATTTTTTAACTACACTAATATTATTGTATTCATTTGGTATGGCATGGTATTAATTTTGTTACAGATCTAATCTTGATTTATAATACTTAATTGTTTGCAGTGTTGTAAAAAATCTGTTATAAACTTATTTAAATAAAAATACCTTTTTAAAAAAACATCATTTTGGTATTACTTTGTAACATACAACAGCTATAAAGATCAAGTGTAAATTTAAATATACTGTAAAATATTAGATATTATATATTAGATATTAGCTTTTACAATAAATGCCATATAATATAACTCTCACATAATGAGCACTACTTAATAGTTTTTATATTGTCTTATGTCCAGTATTTATATCCTATTTTGTGCATTATACACTTATTTTAAAAACCTTTAAAGTATTTGTTTTATGATCTCAAATTTCATCACAGAACAGTCACTCCTTATTGAAGTATATCCTTTAATATGCTCAAATGACAGGAAATCTCATAATTCTTAATCCATACTGCTAATAGAGCAAGATCTTAAGGTGAATCAATGCTTTCGAGTTGGGGAAAAGAAACAGTTCTGTTTGACGCAGTACGCCAAACAAATTCAAATATTTAGGTACAGACATGATGGCATGTTAAAAAAATCCAAGTAAATAAAAATGTGCTCTCACTCACAGTGAATTACTGATCTGGAATTTTTTTGAGGTCAAGAGATTACAGCAAAATCTAGATATCATCAACAGGTCTCCAAGCCATTTATGTGGATTTTACAAATGACATTTTAAAAGTCTTTTTTTTGTCTTCCTTTGAGCCTTTGTGCCGGTCCTGCCGTGGTTCCGGTGTTTTAAGCTCTTTGTTAGATGAAAGGCTTTTCTCGTCCTCGTGTTCTTCTGATGGTTGCTCAGGGGCCTTTTCTGAAGTGGTTGTATCTGACACAGCAGTGCTCTGACTTTCGGCTGGTGGGTCGGGCTGTACAAGAAATCAACAGCAGATTCATATACGTTATAGGCAAAGCTGCATTTTACTTCATTCAAAGTTCTTGTTTTGATAAAACCTTATGCACATTGTTCTTTACAATCGGATTAAAAAGAAACCATTCTTCTAGTGTTATCCCACTGCTTATACCTCACTGAATCCCAGACCACAGTGTCTTCTGTTTCTTCCTGATAGCTTCCCATCCAGACCCTGCTTATACTGGTTCTCAAGAGCATCACTAATCTGTTGATCTTCTGCCCCTGGAGAAAACAGATAATCAAGAAGAATGTAAGTTTTTGTTCCCATAGCAATAAAACATTTAACCTGCTTTCAGTATACATCAGTTATAATGTTGGATTAAGCTATTTGTTCTATATTTAAATAATCTTAGTCTTATGTGAACAATAAATTGCATAACATTACAGGCAATTGGTAAATTCTCAGAATGTATTGGTTTAAAAGTACATGCAGCGTCTAAGGAAAAGGTTGTGTTGTGTACAGGATGTCATGTGAGGCACTCCTCAGCATTTGGGAATTTTCAAGTGTCATTTTGTGACCCCTCAGGCATCTGGCGGCAACCATTCACTTCCACTGTAGAGACCATCCCTGGCCCATACTGTTGTTGTGCACTCACCACTGCGGAAATGGGATGTTGATTTGTGATCCCCAATAACAAGGCGCCCAGTGTGCTCTTTCTGTTGATAGAAGAAAACAAATTTGTGACCCTGTCTGTGTTAATTGCTGTAAATGATTTTAACAATTGAAGATAATTACATAAATGGCACTACATTTTATTATTGTGCACAAAACAATGCAATTAAGCAAGATCAAATAAGTTTTAGCAGCATATTAAATTTATTACAATGGGGAAGAGTCTAGATTATTATATACCCAGGATTCCCACACCATTTCATTTCCATTACTTTTCCAGTCACTCATGATTCCTGGATAAGGACATCTAAAAATAACTTTTCCACAAGCAATTATTTGTTTCCAGTGGAATATTTTCTAGAAAAAAACTGTGAGCACAAAGCAATGTACTAATGAAGTTCAAATGTACCTTTCCTGCTCCCATCAGTCTTAAAAACTTCTGCTTTCTTTCATCTGTCCCCAGATCTGCTGATGACCATTGTGTGGATCCTGTCTGCATCGACAGAATCAAGAGCTATTAGTGTGTTGCATACATGTGTTTACACATATCATTAACACGTGTGACACTGTAGTGAATGGAACATGAACCAGGGTAGAAGAAAACCGCTATTATTTTGAATGATCTGAATTTAGTAAGTTATTTGCTTAATATGCAATTAAGTAAAGGCACACAATACCCTAATAAAATGTCAAATCAGTCTGTGACGATTCTACCTACGTTTAAAAACAGTTATTAACAACATTGCTAACTCTGCTGCTGCGCTTCAGTGAGAGATCATTATATTTCATTCAAATGTGTTCAGAGATGTAAAGCACATACTTCATCTGGAGATGCCGGTCGTTTTGTCCCTTTACTCTTTTTGTCTGAAGAACTCATTTTTTAAGATAATAAACTACAGTGGTCAAATAAACATAGCTAGCAGCTGCCTGGACGAGCGTTTTGCTACTTGCAGCAACTCTCTATGACGTCATTTCCGCTCAAAGCACCATGGGAGTTGTAGTGCCAAATGTAACGGAAGCCAAAACGAAATAATAATATATTATATTAAAATATAATATATTTATTTATATAAAGTCGAAGAGGTATAAATACATTTAACTTTGCCAATTGCAAAACACGAAAAAGTGGCTTTTAAACTCAGAAAATCACTGGCGCACTGTAAAATGCAGTTAGGTTTTAATGTTTGTTAATTGATTTGGACTTTGTGGTGATTTGAGTGTTTATCCTTTGTCTTCCTGGTTACCTTTCAGTAATAACGTAATAATTAAAACTTTCAATTCTATTAATTCGTACATTAAATTATAACTTACGTTTTATAAATATTATATATAACTATTTTAAATTGGTATTACGTGTACTGCAAGTGGTAAAATACAATATAATATGAATGTAGATTACGTTTAAGATATTCTGTATATCTTTGCCGTTATATGGAAATGTGGAATGGGGCAGAGCTTGGCATGAAACATTCCCTCTTTTTATTCTGACCCAGTGTGTTTATATAAACACATGAGCTTGTGGGCAGTCTCAGTTTCAGGGTTATTCAGATCTGGACTGCATGCACATATACTAATAGCCTTCTTTCTGTTACTGGGACTCGCTTATATTGACACAAAATCAGCATTTTTTCCGAAATTTCAGCGCACCTTTCAGCACAGATTTCAACAACATCATCAAACCATGGCTATAACCGGCTGCTCTCAGTGTATCAAATATATGCTCTTCTTCCTGAACTTCATTTTTTGGGTGAGTTTGTCAAATTAAAATGAATGTACATAGAAATAAATGCTTGTTCTGATTTTAAATGATTAACTCTGCTACAGCTTTGTTGGATTTAAAAAAGTAGTTAACCTGTATGATAATCTTATTATTATAACAACTTCTTATTACTGGTAGTAGTATTCACTTGTACAGTAATAATAGTAACTATTATGATATTATGTAAGATCACAAATAGTTTTCACAAATAGTATATCACAGGGTTTAATTTTTGATGTTTGTGTTTAGAATAAGAGTTGTTTATTTTGGATATGACTATTTAACAATAACATTAAATGCTGGTTTTATTCATTATAACATTATAAATTAAACTAAATCATTAGCTTATACCTAATAACAATTATTATTTGTTAGATCAGGTAGAAATAGTCTTAAGTAACAAATTTTGTGTAAACCAACATCTTCTTCTAAGGAAATGCTTTTAAAAGATCTTTTTTTTAGATTTTATTCATGCCATTTCTCTAAGTAAGTATGGATTAGAACAGGCTATTCAAAAACAGCAAAACATTGATGTAATGTCATACTATTGATAACTGTGTTTTCAGGAATAATATATTCTAATTTGCACATAAGTAAAATATATGACACATAAGTTTCTCCCTTGTGTATGTGTTCCCAGACATGGAGTGTTTCTGTCTCCAGAGCCTCTTGAGTGAGGATCTGCTGTGGTTTTGCTATATTTTTACACTGTCTATAATTATGTGTTTTTAGGACATGCATGAACTCTAACTGAAATGAATAGCATAGAAAGAGATATAAAAGATTCTTTAAATGTTCTTTTAGAAAAGACTTTGTTGGGAAAATCCTTTTTGACATTTTACTTTTGATCTGCACTAAAAGTATTTGTATCTACAGAATATCATGAGATGTTATTTGTCCTTGCAGTGCAAAAGTTCTTCTTTAGCTTCCGTAGCAGTGATTAACATTATTGAATAACATAAATTGCTGGATTTGAATAATTATGTATCTCGTGCTCTGCTGCCATTCTGAAATACCAACAATTATTGTTTTTATTTAAGACCTTTAACTTGGATGAGAATTATGTTTTGTCATATCCACAGCATCCAATCCAAAAGTCTCTTGAGAGATGGATTATTTCCTGTCTTTGTGCTTTACACGCTGGATCTCAGAAACCAATACAAAAATATATCTCTGTGACTTCCACATTTTCTCACTGAAGCTGTCGCGTCCTCTTCCCCATGGATGGATGTTTCATCAGTAGCTGTAGCCCAAAAAAATATTTTGTGCGTGTGTATGAAAAAGACAAAACCTGTCAGAAACCTGTTCCTGAAGCCAGTAAGAAATGTTCAATGAAAATGACCCATCGGAAAAGACTTAAAACAGACATTTCTGGCAGAGACTGTAGAATGGAGATGTGTAGATGATTTTCATTTTAAACTGCTAAAGGATTCATGAATTATGAGTTTTTAGGTTCAGTAAACACCGTCTTATCTCTCACTGTTTCTTTCTTTTATTTTCAGTTGGCTGGTGGTGTGATTCTGGGTGTAGCTCTGTGGCTTCGTCATGACGGTCAGACCAGTAACCTCCTGATGCTTCAGTTTGAAGGGACCCAAGCCCCAGGCACCTTCTATATCAGTAAGTTTCATGCATAAAAAATGTTCCTGTTCAAGAGTGGCACCAACAGGTTTTATCCTTGAAATACATTTATATGTAAAAAAGTAACCATTATGTCATTGTTTTAATGGCCTAACCTTATTATTCAAACTAGCCACTATACAATCATAACCCTCTAAAAATATTTTTTGCTCTTATTTAGGTGTAAATTATACCATTATTATGGTAACAGTAGTCAGCAGTATAGTTCAATAATAGTTTAAAAATTGTTTAATTAAATTAAAATTATTTTTATAATTTAGGCAGTTTTTGCTCAAAAACCAAACATTTACAAAACAATTTGGTACATAACAGGATTTAACAGCACATTAACAAATGTACTGTATAGGGGTTGCAAATGTAAACTGTAGTGTTTGTGAAATATTATTTAGGTCACTAATAAATGTAATTGCACAAATACCTATAATAATAATAATAATTTCAAATGCTGTCTTTATATGTAGATATTATCATTGTTATAATAGTTCAGTAATATGCTGGAAACCTCTGCACTATATGTGAGCTTTAAGAAACAATGACTCCTGAAATAGAGGTGCATCAGGGCCAAACAGACTCAGGAAATGAGGTCTAATCTGGACCCTGACAGGGCCACAAATCAATGTGTATGTGCGTGTGACTTTACAAAGCATGACGACAGCAGAGAATCATTGCATGAGAGGTTTGATCCTGTTTGTCATGTTAGCGTTCCTCTAAATGCATGTCATTTTTACTATAAAAACATTTCGTTCTGCAGCTTTCAGTGATTCTGGACACACACCCACATGGTGTTTTAAAAGGACTTGGGAAGTTTTACCACAGGGTGTGTTCATACTCCACCCATAGTTGAACATATATATGCTTCGCACACACATACACACACGCTGACCACAGCAGATGTCCACACAGAGTTCAGCAGCACAGCGGGTCGGCATGTTGTGGGCATAAGCATACAGTTAGCGCCCATTAATTTTTGCAGAGGCCACTGGCTTGCTTCTTTCTACTTAACGTAAATACATGGAGAAACCATCCTGCAGCCCTGCTTCGACTTTTTATAGCAGCTGCAACTTTTTCTGATTAAAGAGGCTCGTGTTGTTGGTCTCGCCCACCCAGAACAAGAAGATAGATGGGGAGTTTTCCTTCAGTGTCTTTAGGTTTCTACGTAACATGTAATTGAAGAAACCTTACCCATGTGCCCCATACACCACTAATTAGAATGGGCAGCGGCTGGACTCATTCAAGTGAGCTTTAAACAAGCCTAAAAATATGTTTAAGCCCTGCCGCCCTCTCAAATAGTGGAGTAAATCATTATAGCCCACATGAGGAATCTGGGTAGAGAATGTTGTCAGGCATTTAAATGTAGGATCAGTAAATCTTAAATGTATGGTTTGCAGTAGCATGTGGAACTTGTTGTGCAGTGATGAAGAGTGTTCAGAGATTACCAGATGCTGAATATGTATATGTGTGTTTACTTTTGTGAGTGTCATATGCTTCTAAAGTATCTTCCAAATAAGTCTTAAAACACAAAACATTAATGTTTTATGCAATAAAAAAAGATTTTAAACAATACAACATTATAAAGTATATAGCCTGATTATTTTAAGTACAAAAATACTATTATACTAAAAATATTATTATACTGTAACATATGTTACAGCACATTAATAAAAAAACTAGACTTAGATTTTCTGTTGATATATTGCTGCTAAAGTGGATTTTTGTTCTGGATATAAGGTACTGTTCTTTATGGCTTATCGAGCACTACTAAATACAGTACGTCTCTGTGAAAAGTATATCTGAAAATTATGTGATGGGTGTGAAATCTGAGATGGGAAATGGGAATTATTGGAATCTATCCAGTGGGAAACAGACAAACTTTGACTCTGTTATGCAGCAGATTCCTGTTTATTGTAGATCTTCCTACCTAGCTATTTACAGTCTGTGAAGTAGTATGTTGAATCATTTTTTACCTTAGAAGATCAAATACGTCTCTGTCTTTTTTGCAGTGTTTGAAGTAACCATTGTTGCACAGTGTTAGAAAAAAGAACCATTGTAATTAATCTGATATGAGAATGCAAATGATCTGTGCTGATTGGTGGGCTGATAAATTGTACTGTCAACAACAAATTTATCCAAGTTGAAGATGATCCAATTTTAAATGAATTTATGGCCTCAAATTTGTTGGGTTGTTTTAAAATGTACAGTAAAGTACAGTTGTCTCGCCTTCATCCCATGCATTATTTAATGTCTTTCTTATTTATAGGGTAATGCTTAATTCAGCAACACAGATCAGTACATGTATGCCATCTAGTGGCAGCATTTTAAATAAACTTTGCAACCTTTACAAATCAGAAGAACCTGATTCTGTATGTAGTGGAAAACTGAATAAGTGAGTAGAAATGTTTAATTTCAGTGTTAAACTAAATGCTAAAAATATTATTTCTGTTGCTTTCTCAGGTGTGTATGTCCTCATAGCGATTGGGGCAGTAATGATGTTTGTGGGGTTTCTTGGTTGTTATGGGGCTATTCAAGAATCTCAGTGTCTCTTAGGAACGGTGGGTATAACTCAAATTATTATCATTACTCTTTAATACCTGATTCACTAAAACTTATTTTTTGATAGTGTAAATATATTTTGATAGGTTTAAAAATATAGGCCCTGTTTTATTTTGTACGTAAAAATGAGTAAATTTAAATTATGCCTAAATTCAAATTATGGAATTTTTGACTGAACTGAATGTTACATTACAGGTCTTTTATGCATGAGGCATTTTCTATTTTCTTAGAATGTGATTAATCTGCAAATTTTATTGACTGAATAAACTGATTTAATTAGGTTACTAAACATTTTTCTCTTTTCTTCTTCATCAGTTTTTCACATGTTTAGCAATTCTCTTTGCCTGTGAGGTGGCAGCAGGGATATGGGGATTTATTAACAGGGACACGGTAAGACGACACAAGTACATTTTTACCTAATGTAGCTATATCTAAATATCTAATTATCTAAATTTGCTTCAACTGTGTTTTATGTATGATGCTAACTTGCACCCTGAACCTATTTGCATTTTTTAAATAAGAACATTATTTATTGATATGTTGTTTTTACAAAAACAAAAACACATTTTGAATTTCCCCAAAAGAGTAATTTTGTCAAATTCAGCTCTTTAAAGTTTCCTCCAAAGTATAGATATGTGCACACACATTCATTCACTTACAGACATCGTGACCATCACATATTCCTATTATCTATCCAGATCTCCACTGAACTCATTAACTTCTATGATGCCGCATACATTAAAGCTGTGGATCCAGTGGAAACACCATCCAAAGTGGCAGCTGCCAAAGTTCTGGAGGTCTTTCATGACACAGTGAGTTGACTACAGTAAATCAAATCCCTCGGTAAAACTGTTTGGGACATAACTCATCCCCTTCATCTCTCTCTGTCTCTCTCTCTTTCTTTCTCTTAGCTCGAGTGCTGTGGAAAAGGAGATGATAATCAACTTTTCACAGCTGTCCGAGCTTCTTTGTGTCCTAAAAAGACAGAGCCAGTTGACCTGCTCATCTCTCAGGTATCTGCATATAAATCTCATATAAATTCAGTCTGTCACTGTACCTTTAAAATAAGTTTAAAATGCAAAATTAGAAATAATTGTTGAAGAAAGAAATCCATATTTTGTGAAATAGTTTGATAGCAGATAGTATGATAGATGTAGGTTGTAATGAAATATCGATGTTGTCTACTTCAGAGTTGCCATATTAAACTAAGGGACCTGTTCTCTGAAAAACTCCATCTGATTGGCTTGGCTGCACTAGTGATCGCTGTCATTATGGTAAGACACACTGTGAACTGAACACACACAGGTGTAATAACAGACTTGTACTAAGAATAACTCAACTCCCTTCCTAAAATATTCCCTTAAAACAGCGTGTCTATAATTTTTGTGCCTATAATTTCTCTCTGTGGTTTTTCCAGATTTTTGAGATGATTTTCACCATGGTGCTCTGCTGTGCAATTCGCAACGCTCCTGCATATTGAGAGACTGGACAATGACCATGCTGATTCTTGACAGTGATGGACAGGAGATATTTGACTTCTGGAGTCACCCCCACTTTCCCGGTTCAGGTGTCCAAGCACTAAGTGATAATCTCTGTGTTTTGTAAAAGAATAAAATCATTTATTGGTGGTATGAGGAGGATTTTAAATGTTTAATAACAATGTGATTTACTTTTAAAATCTTTAACGCTGAATTGTTTTATTATTATTATTATTTAAACGTTTTTTTGGTTCAGTAATGATTTCAATTTCAATTGAATGCTTATGGTCTATTTCCATAATGTGCTTCTTAGTAGCAAAAGTGCCTTTAAAGACTTAAACAGTTCGACAACATAACCACATACTGTTGCAAGTGTGAGACTTTTGTGTTAGAAATCATTGAAACGTTTTTAAATAAATGTTATATGAATCTTATGCAATAAAGTAAATGTGGAATCAAACAGCGTTTCTGGGTCGCACAATGATTTCATCTTTTGAAATAATGATGTTGTGGCAACCTAATCCTTTGTGAATTAAACCCATATGAAAGTAACAAAAACACACAAAACATTTTTAGTACCCAATGAGTCATTACTGCTAGAACTCAAGTCATTACTTACACTTTTCTAATGTTTGAAATCTATTTTAAGTAAACGTTCAAATAAAGACTTAGCACCAAATCAATACAGTGGTGGTGAATACTGTGTTTATAATGCACGACAGAATGTACTACAGCTTTAAGAATACAGAAAAAATGGTTTACTGTCGCTTTAATAGAGGAGTAAACATTTACGTTAGCAAGCTTCAAAAAGCTTTAGCCCCGCCCACTCTGCGTACGGTAAGCTTTCGTTTCTTCGATCGCGCGTTCTGTTGCCGTATACAGCAAATAAATACAACTTTACAGATGGGGGCGTCTAATGAGAAACCACTTAAATGTCCCCTGTGTCACGAAGAATGTCGGAATCAGGTGACGCTGAAATGTGAGCACAGCTTTTGTCAGGGATGTATCGGAGAGTTATGGAGCGTTTCTCACACTGGACCTTATTACTGCCCCGAGTGTAAGTACGAATACAAGCAGCTACCCGACTATACGGACGGAGCCTCGACGTCTACAGCCAGTCCTAACGCAAGTATGTGTGGTGAATATACTTACATATTAAACGAACGATATAAATGTTATTAGCTGAGATGCTGCACAGACCGATCGGGGTATGACGTCGAGGTATCGCGAGAGGTATTTGAATGCACACTATTAGTAGATAATCACGCGATATGTCATGCGCGGTCTGTGCAGCGCCGCATGAAGTCAAACACAAAATGCATTACTTACGCATAAAAACTTTACACATACATTGGTATAAAATAAGATTTGTGTACGTTTACGCATTCGCCTTATGTTTTTGTGTAGATTGGACACTTGGAAAGAATTTCACTGCCCGATACTCCGCTAAGACACTGCTTGGGAAGAGGAAATCAAGTTCATCATTTCCTAGGAGGTATGATGGAGGATACAGACTTGGTTCAGCACCATCTAAAAACACCTGGTCCACTGACTTGCATGTAATTGACATCGAAGACTCTGATGATGATGCAACGGCACCACCCAAAAGAAAAGCCACATCAAATGAGCATTCATCTGGTGGCCAGTCTTCATCAGTGGTTCGCAGGAAGACCTCTATGAGTGACACATCAACTTCAGAAACAACCAATGACTTTAAACCACCTCGTGTTGAATCATCTCCAGAAAGGAATGCTGCTTCAGTAAACGCAGACCAGCCCGTCATGGCTTCTGATAGTAATGAAGGGACATCCAGGGGACGCGCCACACCTTTTCGAGAGCCCCCAGTTGCAAGAGACGCCTCTACCAAAGCATCTGGAGAGATGAGTCCTTCTGACATTGATGAGAACCTGGCCGCCAATGTTTCGGATAGATCAAGAGAGAGAGTCTCCAGGAACATATCTGTTCCCTGCCATTACTGTCATAGTTCAGAACAGAAGGGGGCAGTAAAGACCTGTCTGTGGTGCGGTGCCTCCATGTGCCCCGAGCACCTGCGTGCACACCTGGAAAAGCCGGTTTTTAAGAACCACCCGCTTGTGAACGCTGTGGAGGACGTGTCGCTCTGGAGATGCCAAGAGCATCAGGAGATGAACCGCATCTATTGTCGATCGTGCAGTGTGTGTGTGTGTACTGTGTGCTCATTGGTTGGAGCACATAAGGGACACGAGTGCATCAGCATCCGGGAGGCGGAGCAAGAGCTCAGGGTGAGTGATGAAACTTATCTTTTTCCGGTTTCTAGACAGTTTTAATAGGTAGTTTATTCTGTTCTGTGTACATTAAATGATTTTTTTGGGTAAGACTTCATAATTTTACTGTACCTGTGGCACAACTGGTAGGGCATAGCAGGTCAAAGGTTTGATTCCTAGGGAACACGCATACTGATAAAGTACACTTGAATGCACTGTAAGTTGCTTTTGAGTAAATCTGTCAATACAATAAATTTAAATGTCATGCTCAGTTGTTTTTCTTTGCAAATATTTCAGGGCTCACTAAATCATGAGATGAAAAAAATGCGTAAAACAGAAAAGGCCATTCAGAAAAAGGTTTCTGAGATCAATGAGAGGAAACATGCTGTCCAGGTGAGTACAGTTTTTTTCTCTCACTTTTTTCTTGTTCAACATCTTGTTTCACTCAGAAATGCATCAGATCACAGAAGAATATATAGATGTGTTTTTTTCTTTCTTTCCGCTCTGATTCCTGTAGACGGGTCTCGAGGAGGTGCGGGCAGGTGTGTTGCAGCAGTATCATGGCATGCGGGAGGCTCTGCAGCAGGAAGAGGAGCAGGCATTACGCTGTGTGGCTCAGGAGGAGAGCAGAGTGCTGGGCAGCATTGAAAAGCAGCTGGACACTCTGCAGGAAGCCCTGACGTCTAGCCAAAGCGTTTTAAACACGCTACAGGGAATGACTGATGCACAAGGAATGGCACAGTACCAGGACCAAGCTTTTATCATGGTAAGACAAAGAGCAGTTGAGTTTGAGTTTGTACATAAATGTCTTTCAGACATCCTATAGAAATGTCATTGTTATTGATATACACAAGTGGGGGAAAAGTTCACTGGTGAAAAGTTTTATGTTTTGCACATTATATGATCAGAATAACAACTTGAGTGAAAACTATCTTTTATTCTGCTTTATTTTTCTCTTTATATTTTCAAGGTATTTTTGTTTATTTCAGTTTAAACTTCCAAATTTTTATAAAGTCTCAAACTGTGGATGTTTATTACAGTTATTACAATTTTAGTAATAATATCGTTTCTGAAATGCAACTGTTCCTGTTTATTTCAGGAATACAGCAAGATAGCAGCACAGTAAGTAAAATGTTTCAGTTATTTACTGAATTGGATAACTATGCTTATTGAGTTCACTGTTAATTGGTAATCATTTGATTGTTCAGACTGAGTGGCTTGTCAGATCCTGTGCAGAATCTTGAGCCGCCTCAGGAGGTTAATCAAAGTCGACTGGATTGTCTTCAAGACTGGACTGAGCGGAGACTAGACACTGTGCTCATTACACTGCCTCACCGAGACCATTACAGACTGCTGTGTGAGTCATTCGGTGTAATGAAACATTTTGTTACAAAGCATTTTAAAGTGTCCAGATTTTTATGAATGAGCAGAAATACAACTACTTCGATTGGCTAATGTGTGACACTTCTGTCTATAGATGGTATAAGCCCAACTCTGGATCCTGATACTGCCCATCCAAAGCTGCTTCTGTCTGATAACAACAGGACAGTGCAGTATACCGAGAGCCAGCAAGACTACACTGATCAGGAGACACGCTTCAATATTTTCCCTCAGATTCTAGGTTCCCGTGCTTTAGACGGAGGCTGCTACTATTGGGAGGTGGAGGTTTCTCTGGATGAGGGCCGTTGGAAGGTGGGAGTCTGTGATGGACAGATAGGCAGAAAGGGCCAAAAAGATTTGTGTCGCATTGGCTTCTACCCCAATTCTTGGTGTTTATTTTATGAGAAGGGAAAAGTGGAAGCTCTGCATGATAAAGTGGCTTCGCCTGTGTGTGCATCTGAACTCTGGAAGGTGGGCGTGCTGCTGGATTTTAATGAAGGTCGATTGTCTTTTTATAGCGTGGCTCAGGAAGGAGCTATGTCTTTACTGTACAGTTTTGAACATTCGTTCAGCGAGTCGCTGTATCCGGCGCTGGCTGTTTCTAAAACTCAGCTCAGTATCTGTGATGTATTTACCAAACCCACTGCAGACTAGAAACCTAAAATTACAATATTAAACAAAACAACCTACCGTTACATTCCATAAAACAACACTTTAATAGTCAAGATTGTGAAGGGCTGTGATGAAAACAAGCAGTTATGTTTTGGTCTGTATTTTTTCTGAATGATTTGCTTTTAAATATATACATATCTGTCTATATCTTTTAATTGTATATAACTGTCTTTTTTCGTCTGGACAGCCTTTTAACTATATGTTTATGTAAAACACTTTTAATCATTTTTAAATATTTTTTTAATTTCATAAATTGTCGAAATAGGTCCTGTATTTTTCTACTGAGTACATTTTAAAGTTTCAATTCAATTAAATACAAATAAAATTTAATAATTTGTTTAGAAAAGACTTTATAAAGAGTAATACTAATCAAGGTAATCTTTTCTGATTCAGTCTTAAACATGGTGTTAAGCCAGTAATATTGATTCCATCCTGTACCCAGAGTTCGTTTTTGGGCCAACATTTTGCTGTATTTTTTGTTTGTATTATCTGCATCATTCTACAAACAGTGATTGATGAATGATGTTGCTTGTTCAGGTTTGTGTAAATGTATTCTTTGCACTTAATATTTCATTTCAACCCTAGATGGCAGTGTTGCTTAATATCAAATAGACGTCAAATAGACAAATAGTGCTTGTAAAAATGTACTTGTTGACATTTATTTGTAATACAAAGAGATTTTAAGCCATGCAGCACTTTTGTAACTAAATTAAATTGTTTTTGTTGTTTATTTTATCTGGTTCACAGTTGATGCTCAGATACAGGTTTACAGCAAACTATTCAACTCTTGTGTTACCTTTAAAATATTTCTAGGTAAAACCTTCAGCTTTTCTCTTTTTGTGTATTTTGTACATAATAATAAGCCCTTTTTATTTATTCCACATGAGAAGAGACACTAGTGGGAGGATTAGGTGTAAGACAATAATGAGTCATCTGTTCTAAGAACATCTATCTATATTATCACACAATCAGATCCATTTCAGATTTACATGTTAATTAAGTTTACAGGCTAGATTTTCCTTAAATATTTAAGGCAGCATTATGAAAATTAAATCAACCACGAAATTATTTTTATCTCTCCTAAATTCACAGTAGTAATTCTGCTCATCAAATAATGTAAAAGCTAAAAATGCAACCCAGGTTTCAAGTTCCACTAAAGTTGTTTTCTATACAACAGATGCCCATATGCTCCACCTCCACATTTTTGTTAGACCATCTACAGGCAAACTGAGTGCAGTGCCATGGCAACAAACCTGTCTTGAGCGGAGCAGACGTTTCATCAGCGGTCACTTTGCTCCCAGCTGCTTGTGCGCTATAGCCTAAGAAACAGGTGCAAAGCCGTTCCGTCACTTTACCGTAACCGGCAAAATAATCTGAGCTACTTTACAGCTGCTTACCACACACTGACCGCTCGCATCACATCCCACCGCTCCCCCAGTGTAGTCCAAAACAGCTGAGACTCGATCCAGTTCATTGCCTCTTTGATGAGGGCTGCAAGATCAGGTGATATTCAGAAGTTCTTCCTCTTTCAAAAGAAAGAAAAAGGGATGGTAAATAGGCAAATCATTATTCGATGAACTTACTTGTCTCAATTTGGCTCTGAGAAATACTTTGGTTTGGTTTGATTGACATGCAGGTGTTGAGGTGCACATGGTAAAACACACAATGTGCCCAAAAACTAATTTTATTATTTTACTTTGTCAGTTCTATAACACCCTTCAAAGTCTTAAGAAAGCACTTTGCTATATGCATGTGTGCATACATTATTTTCTTATATGCTTTCTATGGATGGTTTCCCTGGCAACAGCACCTTTGATTATTTGCTCCATGTTTCTGAATATCACAATCCATAGTGCTGAAAGCTTCTGTCTAGGATTTGGGGATCCTTTCTTTAATCCTACCTTATTTTCTGGTGATTTAACTGTGTCAGTTTCTAAAACTAAAATTCTAAAATGTCTAAAATACTTTCGTCTGTGGAATACAATTCTCTTTCACTTATTGACATCCTCCTGTGAGAATGTTAATTTCAGCCTTTAGAGCAGATGGCCATAGACAGAGGACATGGCCAGCTGGCTAATGTACATATTCCAAGACACATCTCCAAGGACGAGACTTTTGACACGATTCCTGATGTGACTGACACTTGGAACACATTGTATACTGTATATTTAAGCTACAGAACTGCACCAATGGCATTTGGGGAGGTCTTGCTATGAAAAATGCATGACATAACCAGGTCCCATCGGAGGCAAATTCATTTAAGCAGAAATATTCACTTGAGGGAATTCATACAGAGTTGACATATAAAGTCGGCTAACTTTTTAGATAATCTTTGTTAAATTGGTTTGATAGATTACGTCATTTATTAAGTTGTCATTCTGTGAGACCTCAGTTAGAAAAGATGGCAGAGATCTGTCTTGATGATTGACGTTTTTTAGTTTTATTATCCCAGTACACAAATAGCTACTCAGACCAGATTTAAGTACATATCAGCTTTAGGCCAAGCTCATTAGCATATCTGATCCTCACAAATTAGTTTGGCCCTTTTAACTAAGTGAACAAAAGACGAAGCTTGAAGATGAAGATGAAGCTTTTGACAGCTTTGTAAATTTCTGTTCTTGTCAAATCTTGATGAGAAAAATCCCAGTTCTGGCAATCTTTTCAGAATACAAGCCTATTGAGTGTTTACATGTATGCATATTGAAACAGTTCTTTCAATATCAGGTGTATTGAAAATGACTTCTCAGAACATTGGTGCCATGTCTGCGAGTCCAACTCTATTATTAGTCAGTCTAATGATGTTTGCTACAGCATTTGCATTATCGATCTGTCTTGCTTCTAAACCGGCCTTTATAGATCTTGTATAAACAAATTGTGAGTTTTATCTGCTTGACCATCACATAAATCCTCAGAGACTCTCAGAAAGTCATTGGCCGTAAGCATCTAGTTTGATCTGCTCATCTTGTGTCTTTGGAGACTTGGAGGCTTTAGGGAGAGACAGTGGAAAATATTCAAACAGTCGATCATGTGGTCATCTTTCATGCCCTAGAGACAAGAGAGCATTGAGAGAACTTGTAGCTCATTAGTGACATTTAACTTTCAGTGATGCAAATGGGAATATGACTTTTCTGTAGCTGTTTTTGCTAAAGGCTCGTCTCCTCTGGCATCTTTATTATCTTTATATCTCCACTGGATGACATCTTAACATCAACAAGTCACATTAGGACACAAATTGAGAAGTAATAAAAGACAGAGTCTGAGAAATCGTGTTTGTTACAGCGTGACCCCATGATAACAATTTGACTTTTGTGGTTTTAAATGTATGTCTATACTGTAGCTTTAAAGCCATGTATATCCTCTCAAACTACCTAAAAGATACATATAAACGTATTTTTATCACAGGATAATAGCCAAACCTTACTGCTTTAGTAGGAAATAGGTCAACTGAATAAAGAAAACTGCATTTATTAAATCATTGAGATCTTTAATATGGAATTTACCATAAACATTAGTGCATTTATTTTTCCATATCCCAATATTACTACATAAAGAGATTTAATCACAAGAGCTGTTGTTTTCTTCCTCTATATCTCAATCCAGCCCAGCCAGGCAGGAAATGAAACATTGTGTTATTGATGTCACAGAATATGATGTCAGAATATATATATTTCTTATATATCATCTTTTGGTTATGAAGCCCCACAGCTTATATATTTATACAACACTGACTGACACGAATGGCCACTCAATTACAGCTCATACCTGACTGTGTCACACAGTACTGCTCCATTTTACCCTTCATTTACTCTAGTAATGGGACCGATTTCCTGCAATCCGTCACAGCTGTGCTTTTAACAGAGAAATAAACTGTAAACTGTAGTTCTTTAACAAATGGGGAACAGCATTTTCGAGATAAACAAAATGTACAATTTTTATTGTATAATCTCATTAGTTGTGCTAACTTTTCTAAAGTTAGTTTAAGTTCTTAAAATTCTCTGACTTTTCGAATTGACACTTATTTTATTCCTCCCCATATCTACCTTCCTAACATGAATATGACTCACAGTGTCTATCAATAGGTGTGACCCCATCTAGCTGAACTCCTGAATTCAAGAATTCAAGAAAAAAATATTCCTGTTGGCTAGTGTCAAGAGGTCCAAAAAGAGTCTAAGACTGCTGTTCTCAGTATTAATAAACTCCAAGGTTGCACAGAACACAAAAAGCAATAGTTTGATGAAATACTTCATCATAATAATTACTATAAAGTTATAATTAAAGGGTAGTCTAAGTAAAGCTTTAATGGTATCTGTAACTCTGTTATCTATAACTTGGTTTATAATGTAAAACTCATATTTATGATAAATCCAACAGCCTGTGAAGACAGCTTTCATTAATTAAATAATAATAAAAATAACTTTTATTATTTTATTACTTCTTTTAGAAAAAAATAATTTGGGCTGAATGTTAGGAACTCATAGCCTCAGTCATCATTTACTTTCATTACTTTATCCCAAATCAAAAGCAAAATTGTGTTTTTGTTTTATTACCTGTCAAGAGCGGCTATAGCCATAATGAATTTCTAAATTTTTAAAGGAGTAGCCCCTCTCACCCCCTCATTATAATGTTTCTGTTTATATTTATGTTGTCCAAAGGTTTAATGCTGTACTGTTATGTTTCTAAAAACATTAAACTGTCATCTGTGTTCACCTTTCCATCTGTCCCATTTCACACTCTTAAAAATGCTGGGTTATTTTTAACCCATGAGTCAAAAAGGGACAAACTCAACTGCTATAAATTAACTTAAGCTGTAACTGTTGTTTCTTCCACACAGATCTTTCCCATTCATACTCTTACTGGCATCAGAGGCTGCCTTAATTTAGGCAACATTTACCGGAACAAAACACTAACAAGACATTTCAGAATTGCCTGAACGCTTCAATTTCTCTCGCTCGCTATTCTGCCCTTCCTCTCAGAGCTGTCCCCATTTTCCCTGTTGTCTCAAGTTAAAGCCCGCACTCGTGTTCCTCCCACACATCTCAGTGCTTTGTGCATGGAAAGAAAGCCCGAAGCCACAAACCCCTGCGCCCCTGCTGCAATGTGCAGCATCACGGCAGCTGATGATTTCCTAACCTTCTCATCCATCTCACGTTTCTCATTAGAGCTGACAACTCATTGGAGCCACCTGCTAGACCAGAACCCAAGGGCTAAACACAATTTGTCACCACAGATCATGCTACCTACTGATTTAATTGCCCTCTAATTGGAGCTTTTATCTCAGGCGTAATTTACAAGAACAATTAAACCGAAGGAGTTTCAGTTGTGAAGACTGACAGCATGTAAAGCAGGAGCTAAAATGGAGAGATGGCTCCAAAATATCTGTATTGAAAACTGATGCAATGAAAGTAAATGAAGACTAAGATTGTCACTCTCCTACAAATGACATAAAGGTAAGTGAATGATGACAGAATCTTCATTTGTGGGTGAATTGTATAGGTATAGTATAGCTAAGTAAATGTTTTTGGCATTATTATGTGAGGTCTTTGTTTACAATCCAGCTGCTCTCATTCTACCTAACATTCAAACTTTCACAAGATCGAAGCTTGGACATGTGTACACACACTCTCAGGAGCCAATCTAAATGCAAAGTCACGGACAAATCGATCTTTCAGCTAACCTAATTTGTAAAATGCAAACACCGTTGCGACTATAAAATTTGCAGCACTGAATATAGAAGGATTCAGGGGTTTTTCAGTTGCGTGACAGCTCGATGAACAGGATTGTGATGCTGGACAACAGCATTCACACACCCCTACTGTGCATTGACACCTTTAACCTTTTAGGTTCCCCTCAGATTTTCCAACTCTTTATAAAAGAATTTTTCTCTTGTTAAGTGCAATAAAAACGTCATGTGTTCCAGGTAAATCCTGACATTTCTTAGGCTGAACAGATCCGTGACCTGGGTGTTGAGAGATGTGAGGACGGTGTCCACAGAGAGAGAGAGAGAGAGAGAGAGAGAGAGAGAGAGAGAGAGAGAGAGAGAGAGAGACACTGTAATGCTTAGGCTAATGTGAGAGCTCTTATATGAGAGCAGGAAGAAACCCATTTAGTTTCCTTTTAACATTTTTATTAGGTACATTTTTAAACAACACTAATGTTGAGTTGAGTGATGCACTATAAACAGGAAGTGTTTAACTCTCACTTTGGTTATTCCTTTCTGTGACAGAAGGAGACAGGAGAGGTGGAGAGGTGAAGGGGAATGACCTAAAACCCAAAACCTAAAAAGTAAATTATCAAGATCTCTTGTAGTTTTTGTCAAACGTTGCAAGGAATTATAATTAAAAGATTGTCTAAGCATTCTGTTCAAACATACAGTGACCCTGCAAGGTGTGGACACTTAATTTACATGCTTCAATTTCAATGCATTACATGTACTCTTAAGTTCACTTCTTATTTCATAGCAATTTGGCAAAAACTTATTTTTTATGGTAGATGATTATACTAACTATAGACATAATCATTGTAATTTTTAACACTTTATTATAAGTGTTGTTATCTTTATGTATTATAAATGTTACTTGGTTTTATATTTTGTTACATAATGGAAAGCCATTCAGGTCCTTTTAAGGCTGACCTGAAGAGTGTTCAAACCTGTAAGGACCTCTGTACATATCCAAGGAGGTGAAAGTAACTGCACTCTTATACCTTATCAAGTGTTGATTCAGTGTTTTTTTTTATTGGTAGCATTTGATGTCAAGTCATTTCATCCAGTCCAGTAAGCTTTAAGAGCTTTTCAATTCCAGCTTTTAACTACTAATGCTCTGCGAGTAACTATTTGAAGTTTTTTTTCACAGTTCTTGAGTAGCAACTTCTCTTTGCAATTTTCTAAGATGGTGTCAAAATAAAAAGCTGTGATGACTAACACTAAGACCAACAGTCCATTTTGATTTAGGATTAAATAGAAATGATCAGACAGTGGTGAGGATTGTGCTCAATAATAGCCAATTACAGAACAGCCATTTTTACTGCTTAGCAGTGTGGATGGACAATTTTAGACAGGCCCTGAGTCGATGTGAATGAACACCTACGCCACTAATCACTGCGCTCAAATCAATGCTGTGCTTAAAGACAGCGAAACAAAATGAACAGAGTCGTGTCTCGACTTGTCCTGATAGATCTAACTGGCATCTCTGTGCTCAGGTCTATAGGTAATCCATACAAATGTGTGTAGGTGGTAAGATTAAAAATGTCCTTGCTATCTTGAGCCTTGTTAGCACTGTTGAGTCTCTACACTTTTGTTTTTGTACACACCAAAGTGTTACCTAGCCACTCATCTCTTTTTTCATCAAGTCTCAGTTTTGTCTTTTCTGTTTTTCACTAAACCATACATAGTCGCTGGGTATTATTTTCACTGTGATTATTGATCATTTTCACACTTTGTTTTAATTGAACATAAATATGTTTTGCCTTTGTACAGCACAATTGTAACACTATGCATAAATGTTTTAGAGGCACATTTCATGCTACAATAGACAGCATTCTCAAAGAAAAATGCTCCAGATTTCATCAGTACAATCCAAAGCTCATGAAAGAAAATCTAAGCAGCTACACAGCAGATCAGATGTGATGAAGGGTTGTGTGTATGCATTCATATTCATGTCCTCTTATTCTCAAAAGCATGCGTCTGACATTTATAAAGGTCTCTTTATACAGAGGCAGAGACTGAAAGATGTTAGGAATGAATATTGTTTGTTTTCACAAAAATCTTGTTTGTATGTCTGTAGTATCAGCACTTGGTATCAACTCATTTACGTGTTCTCTTTTCAGAGGATATCATTCCTACAAAGGTATCAAGACTATTTCAGAAACCTAAATTCTGCTGTGTGTGAAAAATTCATGATTCTTTTTCAGCTGTGAGCCACTAATAGCCATTCTGGAAACCTGATTAAGTAGATTCCAACTCCAGTGATGTGACGTTAATAGCCTTGAAATTGTTAATAGGATTTAGACTAAATCATATTTAATTAATATATGAAAGCGCTTTTCCTATATCACACAGCTTTGTAGTTCAGTTTGAATGAAATGTCAAGAAAACTAAATTCTACTTAATGTAATCGTTTAAACAGCAGATGTACAGAATTCATCCCATAAGAAAATACAAACAACATGATAAAATGTGTGTTCTTTCTCTACATGTATATTACATTTATTCCTAATTTTTATTTGGAATTTTTTTTCACAATATGAAACAAAAGCTGTTTAAATAAAACAACCCTGAGCATCCTACTACATTAAGTAATTGAGTTTTTGTGGGACTTTCAACTGCAAGTGTCTACAAAAGTGCAATTACTGTTCTCATTAAATTCTTATTATCTTTATAAATGTTTTAATTGCTTGAAGTTATGACTCAATGATTCTGACATGTATGATCCCAAAACCCCAAAAAGATATATCAGATTCTGTAATGTCAACAGTTTGTTACAGAAAAATATTTTTGAAAAAAATATTCAAACACACATTTTGGCACATCATCACATTTTCTCAATACTAAAATGAACTGCCTCCTTTCTTGGCTTCAGTATAGTCAAGATCCAAACGGCAGATGTCAAACTGTTTTTAGGGATGTGTACACTAGAGAAAAATATGTGTTACCACTAAATAAACTGTCACTTCATAACACCATGTCTTTCAATCTATTTTCAGCAAAAGTGCAGTTTTAAATTCTACTAGTCTTAAGTAAAATGTAATATTTTAAGTTCATTCAATGTAGATCTGTCCTTTACAGATTCATTACATTCACTAACTGTTTTAGAAGAGCTCCTAGACATGTTTATATAATATACAGTATTTCAAGTTCAAGTCTATATCTCCCTGGGAAAATTAGGACAGGGAGAGCAGAGTGTTTTTTCCTGGTCTATACTGATGTTGAAATATTAAACATTGTGTTGGCAAGACATTTCTGTTTAAAAAGACTGTGTGGGTTGATGTCTCCAGAGATTTTTCTATGTAGGTTGTTTTCATGTCCAGACTATACACCCAATTATGAACATGCTTTTATTCTCCTGCGCAAGAATTTCTTACTACAGAGCCGACAGCTGAAGTGATTACAGAGTGTATATTTGTTTGATCACAAATAGCTTGTAAACCATTCACAAATGACAGAATGGGTTATTTAAAGATCACCAGGTGCACAATGACTGGTTTGATGTTTTTATAGCTGATTAAATCCTTCTGGCTACCATCAAAATCTCCTGTTCTATATTCGCTTGAAGGGAACTGTTTGTTTACATAAACAGTGTGTGGGTGAAGAATATTAATGTCACCACCTCTAACCAGTCAGGGCACTTGAAACCATTAATTTTCTTAAGGATGAACACTGAAAAAAAACTGATTTACTTCTACATCCTAGAAGAAAAGAATTTGTGCTCATACACTTGCCAAAATGTACTGTACTATACCATGCCTATTTATGGTAATGCAGATTATTTAATATATTCTGATATAACATTGATATGCATATACAGAACACAATTTAGATGTTTAGTTCATCATTAATTCACCCTTGTGTCATTTGAAGCCTGTATGACTTCCTTTCTTCTGCTGGACAAAAAAGATATTTTTATTGTTGGTAACCGAACAACATTGCCCCTATTAACTTTCATTGTATGGGCATTTCTTAGAATATATTTTTTACATTAAGGTGAATAAATAATGGTTTTATTTTCAAATTTGACTATGAGATAAAATTATGGAGGTGTCTCAATGTATTTTAAAGTAAACACACCTGAGATTTCTCTCCAAAGCATTGCACACTTTTATCTGAGATCCTTTATCAACAGTCAGGTATTGTTCTTTATATCTACACCAGCTCTCTGTGTATTACGGTAAATTGAAGTGCGCAGATTTGTGTATGTCTGACATTACGGTAAATTTATAGATCCGTCGGAGAGTCTTGCTTGTTTGCAAACCTAAAGAGCACTGCAATGTAAATTTATCAGGAGAGTAAGCGGACGGCATACCGCAAATACCACATCAGAGAAGAAAACCCCACACAGGCTTCTTTTACATAAAGTGGTAAGAAAGATATATATTTGACATTCTTACAGGTTTAATATGTTTTGTGCAGTCGATACACATAAATAGTTATACACGTGAGTACTGATCTCGTGTAGTTTCATTTATAACCGAGCAAACCTTGTTAAAAGCTAATGCGGTATTACTTCAGCCGCATAAACTTACATTTTAATGCGAAATGAACAGGAACAATACTCAACATGTGTTACTTAAAGTAAATGGGTTTTTATTAAACCTTGGAGTAATACTGAAGGTATGCAGCAGCGGCTTACTACTTCACAAAACGGACACTGTTTTGACAACTTCCTTGTAAGATTTAATAAGCAAGACCTGTATTATGTAATATAGACTTGAGAGTTGCTCGGTTCTTTTGTTAATAATTGTCCTTCTTATAAATAAGAAGCGGTGCGCTTCACAAGACTCCCTCACATCGGTAAGAAAACACTCTCACATGATGGTTTTCCAATGCTCACAGTTGCTGTATATAGCTTAAAATATGCTATTTACCGCCGTAGGTTACTGAATTGTTTGATTTAGAGCCCCACCCTTCTCTAAAGTTGCATGCGCATACTTTAATGCACGTGGCCAACAATACAGAGATTAATATTGAAATGTTACTATTGGGTGGAAAGTTGCTCATAGTACTGTTTGTTGTTTGAAATTTTCACTGTGTCGTAAAATGCACTTGGATACTCATGGCATTTTCATGCAAAAAACCCCCCACAAAGTTATAAGCAGTAAATAAACCCTTTTCCTTTCCCAGCATTTCATGCTTTGTTTCATGTAGTTGCTATCTGTGGTCTTGTTGTAATGGTCTGTGAAGTGGGTATGCCTGACAGTCTTCTCCCTGTCTGATGTGTTTTTATGCTTCGTTTACTGGCAGTGAGTAATTGTTGCTTACCTCTTGCTGTTAAACACAAAAGCAGGTGCTGGGAATTGTTTTGCTTGCGTCTGACCGTTTTATGTCTTAATTTCCCGTCGTATGTTTGTGTTTGCACCTTCGGAATAATTCCCACAGTCTCATTTGTTTCTGTGTGTTTTGTCACGTAACCTCTTAACTTAACCATCAGGCTGTTGTGATTCCCAGACGGCTGATGTAGATGATGATCCTTAGGCTTGTCTTACCAGTTTTACAAGAAAAACAATGTTCCAGTGAAAATTCATAGTCCTTAGCACTTTTAGTACAGTATGTGTATGGGTGAAAGCTCAGTCTGACATGAAATTGCTTGCGATGAGTTCAATGAATAAATTGACATGCTGTAAAGTGAACTGTAAAGATGGACACTGTCCTCAATATGATATTTTGGTTTTTTCAAGATATCCAAAATTGACTGTAAAGGTGATAAATTCACATTCACTGTAAAGATCTCCAGATCTGTAAAGAGCTCCAGTGCTTTTCCCATTAGAGCACACAGTGCGGCACTCTGGGTAAGACTAGCAGATGGTGACCTGCTTTCTGTCTCATCTTATTTTATCTCTGGGATGATTTGTCAAACACTGTCCTGTGAAACTGTGATGCTGCCATATTTCTATATGTTTACACTGAGGAGTTTTCAGTTGGTTTATTTTAAGGCGATTCCAGTTGCTCAACTGGCAGAGCATACTGTAGGTTATAGGTTCAATCCCCAAGAAATCCATGGATTGAAGAAATAAAATATTAAGTGATGTTTAAAATGGTTTTACTTATTATCAGTCTGATTGTTTTTTTTCTCCATTGAAGTGTAGCATTTCTTCACAGAACAAACACTTGAGTTTAGCTCGGAGTTCAGAGATAGATTGGAAAAACACTCATGATACTTGAGTTACTTGAGAGTTGTTTAGTCTCAGATGCCGTATGTTCCATTCAGCTATAGATTGTGCTGGTGAGATATCTCTTGTGTGCTGAACAGGCTTCAAAATGTCATACGATCCATTGTTGTTGACATAATACTTTTCTCTCCTGCCCTCGAAAAATCGTTTTATAATTACTGTTATTAATGCCTTGGACATTTACAATTTTCATCAGTTTTCTTTGTCAATATTATCTCTTATGATTGTATGAGAAAGGCCGTATTGTGGTTCATATAGGATATTTGTAACCTAACCCCACATATGGTATGGAAAGGTGGTGATCCATCAGAGTAAATGTATATCCTATATGGCAGTGCATGGTGATGACATTATCAGCCATGTTGTGGATCTAATCAGCCAAAGATGTGTAAGGGAAAAGCTGTCATAAATGCCATAAAGCTCTGGTTTACATTTCTCTGTTTTACATATGTCTTGTTAAATACCATGATATTCTAAAATGTTATACACACTTTTACAGTTAATCATAATCTTTTCTATATTTTCTATATCTATATTTTCATAATCTTTTTTATCTTTTATCTTATTTAACTTTACATGGACTCCACTGTCACTGTCTTGTTGGCCATATAAACAAAATCTTCAAATGTATTCACCCTCATGACATTCCAAACCTGTATTATCTTTCATAAAAACAAAAGGTGAATTTTCAAGCGTATATTTTTATTCAGTTTTTGGTGGGGTTTTTTTCAATAAAATGAAAGTGAATGAGAACTGTGGCTATTCAACCTCATAACTTACAAAAAAGCAAAGTATTTATAGTATTTCTCCCAACTTGGCATTCTGTGTTCCAAGTAAAAATCTCATACAGGTTTAAAGTGACAGGTGAGTAAATGATGACAGAATTTAGTTTTTGTGGTGAATTATTGTCAGAAAGTATTATATCCTGACACACAAAACCCACAAGTCTATTTATACTTGAAGGCATATATTTTTACATCAGTTTTTAGACAGAATCTGTCATTAAAATGAAGCGTTGTGAGAGAAGGATGCAGTGTTTCTAGTCATTAGACCTTCAGAGGTAGCTTCTAGTTGAGCTTCTAGATTAATTTCCTCCAGCACTGTTATGTCAGCAGGGCACCGCTGTGCCACAAAATGAACAGATGTCCTCCCCTGGATTTTCACAGATTGGATTACTACGCCCAGGCAGTCCAGCCTCTTCAGAGATTGTGTTATCGCAGAGCTAAAAAAACAAACAATCGCTTTAACTTTAGAGACAATCTGCTAATATGTTTAAAGTGAGAAGACATGATTGTGTCTTGTATTTGGAGCTAAATATTTTGAAATCGAGTAGAAGTGTTTGCCAAAACCATCTAAACCCCTCAGGATTTGTGCTTGGCCTTATCAGGTTACAGAAGGTGCTGTTTGAGAGTTAATTCATTAGCATAGTTTGATTTGAGTTGTTCTGACTTGTACTTTCTTTACACATACTGCTTTTGTTTGTCATGGCACAGATAAGCTGACATTTGCATATGAGTATTGTAGTAATAATAATAATAATAATAATAAAGCGGAAAGAAGATGGATGGATAATAATAATATTTGACCCAATCATGAGTTGAAACAACACAGCATTTTTAGCTCATTGTTGGCACAAAAAGGGACAAACACAGTCGTTGGGTTAAATGAACCTAAAAATGGTTGGGTTGGTCCCTTTTTGACCCAACCATGGGTTAAACATAACACAGCAGTTTTTAGACTACCATGTAGTCTCACTACAGAAACCATGTGTTATACAAATGCTAATCAAACCACCAAAAACCATGGTTACTATTCTTGTTCTTGAAATGATTCTCTAAACAAATCTACACTGTAAAAACTAAAAGATCCTGGAGGTGCCATTTGGTGTTCTTCACACTGCCACACGGGCGAAACCATCAGGAGGTTCCCTGAGAAACTTCAGAACTCAATTTGATCTGCTTAAAGGATAACATAAGTTTTTGCAAGAACTGCCAAGACTGTTAATGGTTCCTCATGGAACCACCCTTTATAAAAAAAAAAAAGGTCCTCCTGATGGTTCCGCCGGTGTGGCAGCGTGAAGAATTTCCAATGGTTCCTCCAGAATCTTTTTATTTTTACAGTGTAGTTTTGTGTTGCAGCAAAAATAGCAGCATATGGGTTTGCAATGAGGTGCCGTAAATAATGTTTTCGTTATTTGGATAAACTATTTGGTTTAAAAACCACAGTGAGCTTATCTTTATGAAAACCTAACTCTGTGAATCTTATGTTATTTATAATGTAGTTAATAAATGTTATTTATTAACTACATTAAAATCCCTAACAGCACGTTGAGTAGCCTTGATTTTCCTACTGTAGACAGAAAGAAGTTGAAGCAAGTAACGATACTGATGTTTATGCAATTTTATTATTGCATTATTGTAAGCTTGTCATTGCTAGGGTGAGTTGACTGTTTTGAACATTGATTTGTATGCACTTGCTTAACAACTGATTTTGTTTGTTTTAACCAAAAAAGGTACAGATTGCAGCTTTAGGGCTATCCAGAGGTCTGTACAGTTTGTACAAATGTTCTGTTTTGTGTAATCCTATCTTTCTGTGTTCTGTTCTTTACATGTCACTGCAGATTGATTTTACACTGAAATGTAAAATGCTTCTGTTGACATCCAGCCTTTTGTTGTGTCCATAAGGTTTGGGAGTACATGGTGCCCTTATGTTTTTGCTGGAGATTCTGTGTTTTCTGTCCTTTGCTATTCTCTGTGTTCTATGTGCTTTGTAGTAAATCCAGTTTAAAAGAAATGGCTACAATAGTTATTTAATCCATCTTGGAGTGGAAACATAGTTATATGACTCTGTATGCTTAATAGACAGCAGCCGTCAAACAATAACATTGCCTGCAAAATATCTCATCTTACCCCTTTTTTCTCAGTTGTTGAGCAACCAGACAGCCGTTTGCTACTGTTATTGTCTCATTTGGGTTCAACCTGTAGAGAGTTTCAGATCTCAGTCTTTGGAGTTTCATTTTTATGACAGTGTTTCGTTTCCACATGTGTCAGCTTGCTTTTAATTCCTGTAAATTTGTCTTTGATATCATTACTCATTTTAATGTTATGTGTAGTATATTTTATAGCTTTACACTCATGACTTATGACTCACATGAATTGAAGACTTCGTATGGAGGACACATGACAAAGATCACATGACGGTTATGTTTAGGAGTAAAGATAGGGGTAGACTTTCATACTGGTTTTCTTTCAATAATCATAATCACATTGTGTGAATTCAAAATCGCGACCTCCTAAAATATATCTTCTTGTTTAGATCAGGTTGTCTAAACTGATAAAACCTTTCAAATGCAATTATAATTAAAAAATCTAAGACAAGGCTGGTGAATTTGCAGAAGTTTGTCAGTCATCTGCATTAAAATCTTGTGACATTTTGGAGCAACTCTGTGAGAACCGATTCCATGCTGGCTCAATCAAGCATCTTGTGTTTAGTGAGCAGTAGTTGAAAGTTGACTTTTAAAATATTCCACAAAATTCACCATAGCGTCTTATAAGAATTTGCTATATGTCTTGCACATGAATGATGCTATTTATAGTCAAAACTGTATAATAGATGCATTAAGCGTGGCTTCCAAGCCTGAGGCAAAAGTGGTGTTTCAAAGGGAAGCAGTGTTTTGATGCAACTAATGCCCAGACGCAATGAAAGTATGTTCACAGTAGAACGTTGTACGGTATGTGTGTATGACTCGGCGTTGTCTGGTTTCATTGGCAGTGTGAACACAGATCTCTTTCATATTTGGTGTATTGTTCTCTGTGCTTGTTACACTGGGGGTCTGTGAATGGTGGCATGACTGTGAATGGTGGCATGACAGTGTTTGGTGGTGTGCTGATGGAGAAGAGTTTCTTCTTGTATGTACTGTGTGTATTTCTCCATCTTAACTGGTCACTTTAGTGCTCCACTTATCCATTAATAAGCTTCTGGATAATTGGGGTTGAAGAGAGATGGGAATGAGATTTTAGCACTCCTGTTTGTGTGCAGGATTGTTTGAAGTATCATGTGTTCAAATGGAATAAAGATTTTAAAAGAGACATTTTTAAAAGAACTTATTGTATGTCTAAAAAATGTTAGTCAGCTATGACAGAAATCACTCATTCCCTTGTCTGAATTTGATCAGTTCAGTCTAATAAATGTATTTATTTATTGTTAATTTGTTTATTCACTCTAAATTTATGTTGCACATGAAGGTAGTTGTCAGATGGGATGTTGTGTGTGCGCTTCAGTTTCCTGTTTCTTCCCTTGTATACAGTGAGGAATGTAGGCAGATCATGACATTTCCTGCACAGATTAGACACACTGCCTGTTTGTTTTCTGTGTTATACACGATTACAGTGACTGTAATTCACTTTGCTTACAGTTTGTAACTCTTAATTTGGTTGCAGATTATCCTGGAATGGATGGGTGGAATTTCCTGTCTTTTTTTTAGTAACTTATTTATTTAAATTCAGGGCCAAACATCATCTGTTTACACCATGTAATCAGGTTTTCTCAGTTGGTTGCACACAACAAAGATTTAACAAAAATGTAATCACACAGTGATGCAGTCTGAGACCTCCTTTGATCATTGACATGCCAGTACATGCAGTTTTGAGAAATGTGAGTTTAAAGTAATAGGACACCAACAAAATTAAAAACTTTAGTTGCAAAATGGCACATCACATTTTAACAGTCACTACAAACTCAAAAACCAGTTTAGTTTTGGTGGCAATGACGTTGAAAAATCATTATGTAGGTCGCTGATTTTTAATCAAAAAGCGCGTCGTATGTGAACGCAGGTCTTCATCTCTGAAAGAAACATGCTATCTTCTGTTTCACACATAGATTTTGATAGAGAGTCCTAAGTGCCGAAGCATAGCATTAAAGTTTTAGTGCACTTTTAAAACTCTGCCCCTAGTTGCATCGTTTAAAACGGTATCAATAGACAAAATGATGAGAGTTTTTGAAAACAGATTTGGACCCTATATAGGCCCCTATAGGTAATTTTATTAGGACCGTGGCAAAAGTAGTCCTATTCTGCACATTTTAAGTCAAGTCTAACATATCAAAATAATATTGAAAGAATATTCTGTTTTGAAGAATACTTGTATGTAAATTTATGCAAATGTATGTAAGCAGTCTTGCCACCTTTTGAATGATTGATTGAAATCTATGATGTGGTTATATAACCTAGATTTAAATCCAGCTGAATAACCCCTTAGACTAGACCTTTGATTGATAGTGAAGATGTACTCTATCAAGAAACTGACATGTATAGGAGAGAAAGTCGTAATAGGATGGAACATTACAGACAACGGTGATGTGACGGGCACTTTTACTGAAAAAAACTCTTTACAAAGCTGTTTCATAAGGCGGTAAACTTTCATTCTCAGATGTCTTGCTTTTCTGCTCAACCCTTTCCAGTACGTCATGTGCCCAAAAAGCCTTTTTTTTGAGGATTTTTAGATGTGTGAAAGCACTCTGATTTTAGTGTCTGCTGACGTTTATCTTCCGCTGAGGAATATAGCTTTGTATGGGTTTTCCATTAAACAAAGTGGAGTACTGTAATGCTGTTTGCCAGTAATAATTTCCTGTGAAAAACATATCTGTGGCAGGACACTGGGATTTAATCAGCCCAAGTAGAATTTCTCATTTATAGATCTGGATTTAATTGAAAGCGTTCTGCTTAATGCTCTGTTTAGTATTGCCTTTTCTTAAATCATAAAACGATACAAAACGACTCATGAACATAATCAGCAGTAGGAAAGAAGGATTAGATTATTATAAAATGTTGGTTGCCTAAAACATTTAGCCTAATGTTACAAAAGGTAATTTAATTGAAAAATATTACACAACGCACAATTTACTAAATGTTTATGATGTGTGTCTATCAAAAAAGTGGTGTTTTTGTCAAAGACTAAAAATAACTCTTTTTACAGATCACACTGGTACAGTATTTACTCATATATGCAGTACATACAGACCAAGGTGGGTCAATTCAGGAATGTAATGTTATGATGTATAATAAGGGGGATTGGCTTCTTTGTTCAGAAAATGACAGGATACTGCGAGATTGTACAAAGCAGCTGTCTGACACTGAGAGCAAAAGCCTTGAATTTTTTGTCTTGCTTTGCTTTTTAACTCACTTGTGCTATGTGCATCCCAGCAAGAGTCTGAATAATTATTCTGATAAAATTTAAACACAGATTTACACAGTATTTTCTTTATCTTTTATACACCAAACAAATCCTATGTGGTGCTTCTACAGACAACTGTGAAAACACTTCTTTTCACCTTCTCGTAGTGAAGGTGTGTGTGTGAGAAAGGGAGGAAAAAAGTGAGAGAAATAAAGTTGTTTGAAGGGTTGTTTATAATAAACAACAAAAGACAGATACTGTAGCTGTAGAACGTGGGACAGGCTTGCAAAAACATGATTGTCACGGGAAATACTTTCAATAGGAAACACTTCAATAGGTTTAGTAAAATGTACTTAACTTCTAGCATTTATCTCCATTCCGTTTTAGTGTTTTAAACCCGGCTGGGCAGCACGTTGTAGATTATCACAACAATGAAGAATATTACCATTTTTTCTAGTATACTACACAAACCACTAGAAAATTACCATGTGTAACATTTACATTCATGCATTTTGCAAAGGCTTTTATCCAAAGCAACTTACAGTGCAGTCAGTTTATATTTTATCAGCTTGTTTGTTTTCTGGGAATCAAACCCATGTCCTTGGTGTTGCTAGCATCAGCTCTACCAGTCAAACTATGGGAACCCAGTATATAGTATTTTCCTCCAAACAGACTGTCAGTAATATCTTTATATCTAAAGGTTAAACTGACTTTTCTGCCTACTGGTGATAGCAAACAGTGCTGGCAGAACAATGAGAAGTTTTTGATCCGTTTCTGCTGACGATTGTCCTCATGCATCTCTGAAGTTCTCTGTGAAGCTCCGTCCACCTCACAAATTCAAAGACATGACTCATAAATTTTTAGGGGTATGACAAAACGGCTAAAAAGTTGCTTCTCTTCATTAAAATAAAGCAAGCTGGGATTAAGCAGCGACAGCAGGTCAAACTGCATTATGATGGCCGCTGATGACATGATTTCAGTCTGCAAGTCATCTATGAGAAGAACTGTCCTGTGATAAGATATAATGCGATGTCAAGAATGTATTTCAGTGTGTAAACTTGATAAGGCCTTCAGTGCATGAGAAAAACGAGAAATGCTGTTTTTTTAGCTTTGTCAAGAAGACTCCAAGTAGCCTGAAACTGTTTACAGCTGCCACAGGAGACCAAATGTCATTGATGAAAAATCCTGCTGTTAGAAATGACACTATTAGTGATAGTTGAACTGAGCACCATAAAAGATCACTGAAGTGTAATCTTTGTTTGGCATGTTTCTCACAACTAAATCAATCCCTTTTTCATTTTTAATCAAAATTTGAAATGGTTGAAAATAACCTTCCATTAATTATTGCTACAGAATACATTCTCACGTTAAAACACTTTACTGTAAAAGTAATTTAGTTTTTAAAGACACATCTCAACCCCTCTGTTCTTTTCCACAGCACTGCATCTTGCTGATTTCGAATCAAAGAGCGCGTCATGTGTGAACGATCCCTAAGACATACCTATCAGAGAAATGTGAGGTTTAACATTCTTAGCAGCTGTACTCTTACAGTATGATGCTATTTTACGTCTCATTTTCTTTCACAAAAGTCGTAAATGACCATATTCCCTTAAATGTGTTATTCACACAGGGTGTTGGAAAGAGCCCTTGATTATCACATATTATACATCACCTGGTGTTTAGTAATTGCTTCAAGGAAAAGCCATCATTAAAAATACATAGATGCTAATTCTAGAGAATAATGAGATTCGGCCTTATAATCAGACAACAGTGGCCGAAGAGTTTGGACACGTGCCACAAGCCTGCTGAGATATCACCCCCCAACAGCAGCGAGCGCAGGAATATTGTGGAGGCATTGAGTCTTATCTAAGATCAAAACAAAGCAGATTTCTTGTAGCTGTGCTTTAGTATCTGTACCACACAATTTTGCCTCCTGATTATGAGATCTCAGGTAGCACAAACACACACTGCTTTATCAGATCCCGCTTGTGTACTAGTGCATAGCATCCAGATGGAGTGACAGCAAGGGGTGGGAATGTATGGGATGGCTTGCATCATTGTTTGGATTTGTAAAGTTAAAGGTTAGGTTGGCTCCTCTGTGTATTACGCCATTGGAAAGAACTCAAACCCTATGTGTCCACTGGTGCATAAGAAATTATGCCATGCAAATGCCATAAATCTGCCATGGTTATTGCTGTCCATAGGTCGTCAAAAAACTTACCATGCATTATGCATGATTTTAATTACAGAATATACTGAAAATACTGACGATATCTGAACACAATATGCACAGCTACAGCCTATCCTCAATGATGTAATTTTTTATTGTATTTGATTTCTATTTTAGTCATTTAATTTGTATTATAATTTTTTTTTTCATTTATATAAACTACATTTTATAACTATTTTATCGCTTGTTCAAGTGAGTTTTTATTTGGGCTTATGTTCAAAACCTTTAAAGTTACCTGCAAAAAATCAGCCTGTATTCTTGCAGACTGGAAACAAGTAACAAGTTTGGTGCTTTGGTTGCTTCTTAGATACTTTACTAACTCAAGGGTTGTGTTGACAACGTCATGTTTTTCAGACGATGACCAACATCCTGCTCATGCAGTAGAAAAGTCTGTTTTTCTGCCACGCGGACATCTGGTGTCATAAGTTGTTAACTTCAGCAAAAGAATTACATTGCTTGAAAGATCAGATGTATGCTGGGATGGACAAGATGTTTGAGTGTCTTTTTCTTCACACTTTCATCACATTAACACGAACAGAGGCTTAATGAGCTGTCAGCAAGCTGCTGCCGCTCAGGGGGCCAAACTCTTCTCAACGTCTCTGAAGAGGCTCTTGTCGTCCTCCGCTTGGCGAAGGGTGAAATGGTTTACGACAGACTATTCTTATTATGGCACTCCGTCCAATTCCAAACAAAACAGAATCATCTCTCTGTAAATGTTTTGATTTTAAGGCCATCTGTCTCTGCATGCTTGGATCCCGAAAGACATGAGCTCCACTGGCTGCTGCAGTATTCATCCCTCAACTGCACTCGCTCCAAAAACAGAACTGTCTCGTATAACGTCAATAAGTGTGATCCTTTAATCTCCCGAATCCCTGTTTGTGTAAACTGCAGCCTGTCGCGTGGGAGTTCATTGGTCAGAGATGTCTTGATGAATCTTTTGAGTAAAGATAAAGGTTTTGTTTCCTGCCCGTAGTGCTTTGAATCACACTGGTGTCTGTGTTTATTATATAAAGACCAATTAAGTAGGAGGGATGCTTTTTTTGTATGCATGGATGAGTTAAATCAGAATGGCTGACAAGTCAATTAGTGAGGTTAACTAGTTTAACTAGATTTTTCATTCATTTTTGTTTTACTTGAATATTTTTTAACCTTTTTTAAACATGTATTTTTGTACTAAATGTCTTATTCAACTATATAAGATATGTTGATGTGTCTGCAATCTTGAAACGGTCAACATTTTGGTTGCTGTTGTCACTTATAGTAAAATTAATGAGTTTTCCAAAACGGCACAACATTGGACAGCCTCTAGTTGTTTTAAATTCACGAAAAAATTATTTGATTAGTGTTTTATGTATTCGCCCAATATAACAGATTTTCAAAATATGGTGACAATTTTAAAAGCATTAGTCTTTTTATATTGTGTTAGGTTATCATTTTATTGTTCAGGTCTACACAATGATATTCATACATGCGTATAGCTACAGTTTGGTCTACCATCAACTTGCTGTCAAGTGTTTGAGTTGTTTTAACATGCCGATGCCAATGAGGCATCTATATATACAGAATCTGTATGATTTTGGATCTACAATTTCTTAGAGATTTAGCTTGCTGAGCTGTGTTTATCATGCAAAAACTGTAAACATGCTGAAACCCTCTCTGGGAAGTTGCGTCTCTAAATTTATCCCCGTCAATCCTCCGCCACTACTGCCATCAGGACACGTAGCTTGTGTCACAAATCCAGTGCCTTACACAATACATTTCCAGACTGTTTCTGTTAGATTTTCAATCATCTGCTCTGAATAATGTTATGGTTCTGTGATGGTTGTGTGCTATTCAAAGGGCAAGGATATTTTATAAAATGTTTACCTAGACATTTTTAGTTTTTCCCCTATTTTTTTACCCAGTATTTCCTGCATCCCCAGGTAACCTGCCTCTTGTTCTCATGTTATTGTCATTGGAGCTTCAGGTGTAGTTCATGTCTCGAATTGAAGGCTGTATTGTTCGTGCAGACTGCAATCCATCAATTATCTGATAATATTTCAAATGTCACAGTGGTATTCTGGCAGTGAACTGAGTGATTTTTTTTCCCATCAAGCCGCACGTTTCTGAACTTTTAAGCAAAGAGCTGACAGGCTGTCACTTTTGGTGCAGGCCTGTGGCTGAATGTACCACGGTTTGTACATTTTTGAGAACACCTAATGTCATTGTATCTCTGGGGACTTAGCGCTGGTCTGTAGATTAAACCAAACTGCAGCTGCAGTATTTTTTATCAGCCAAAGTGGAAATATTTAATGTCAGTGGATGATCTTACACAAAACCTGTTGGCGGAGGCAGGTTATGCTGGTTTTGTAAGCATGTGAACCATACACCTTGGCTCACACCTGATGCTTTGTATCAGTTTAATAAGCATTTCCTGGGATGAGGGATAAAATTGACAATGATGACTTCCACTGGGAGTGAGAAATGAATCAGTGCACATGACTGATAAAAGAAAGGCTTGTGCTAAATGTGACAGATGGTGCTGAATCTTTTTAATCTGCATGTGCATTATAATATCAGTTAGGTTACATTTTCCGACATTCATTTCATTATACAGACTGTGGCTTTTTAGCACTTTGTTTTCACTAACAATATAAAGTTGTATTGTAGAGATGAATAAATGAATACATTTTATTCTGTATAATATGTTTTTTTTCTGAATAAGAGATCAGTTACAGTCAGACGATCATTAGCGGAAAAAATCCAGACAGGGTTGCATGACGCTTATTTATTTTGCAATTATGACTGCCTGACTCTACGTTGATCCATTGACATAATAAGTAACGAGAACAAATTTAAAGTAATAAAATCCAGTCACAAATTCTTGCAGGAGACTCACTTGAGAAACATGTTAATACCAGCTGTAAATGACATTTTGTCCCAGCTGAGCACTTGGAAGCAAATGCAAACCATCAGCATCACTGAAAACAGCAATTTTCACAAGAAAGAGCTACCAAAAGCATTCATCGGACACCTGGACACAACACGTTATTTTTATTTACACACAGCAAGGGAATAATACAGTCCCTGGCTGCATTTGATGTCCCACTTTGAATCATTTTTACATTTCTACTGAAATGCAAACACTACATTTTATTAAGCCTCTCAGTTGTGTTTTTATGTAAATTGAGATGGCGCTTTGGTGCGACACAGCTCTGCTGAAGGGAGCAAGTGTCTCATCTGGGTGCATCAATGGGAACGTTCCACTTTTTTGGCCTGTCACTCACAGTAAGCTCTTGTGATCGACCATGAAATGGTGTAAATAGACAGAAGCGCAGGAAACCTCCCCAAGCCTGAACAGATGGAAAATCCCATCACGACTGTCCTGATGTATGCAGTGCAGGTCACAGCCAGGTGGATGAAAATGTGTTTTATCTTTGCTCATGTCTTTTTCATGGCATTTCTGTTCTGTGTGAGTGTACGTGTAACCAATGCAGTGAATGTTTGTCTGCAACCTATATGTGTGGATTCAACCTATGTTTTAGGTTTTGTCATGAAAAGACATGATTCATATGTTTAATTAAGCACATAATGTGGCTTTATGCAGGTTATTTCCACACTCTTTTGCCTATTCTATCACCATGTCTAAAACATTAAATGTATATCTTTATGTAGATTGTAGTCAAATGATGTCAGTGATATCTTCTGCCAAATTGTAGCCAACATTTTAACTTAAAAATCTGTGAGCAAGCTATTCATAGCCACTGTAATCTATTCTTTGCCTAAAATTTCCCAGCAAGGCTTGATGCAATCAAGCACTGAGTAACATTGTTTCTCTTGGCTGTTTTTTAAAGATTTGACCTTTGACACTATTTGCTATGGTTTTACTACAAATAAAAACCAAAACGCTGTATGTACTATTAATTTTCGTAAGGGATGATCTATAAAGTAATGTGCATATAGTATAATTAAGCTAACTCAAACAAAACCAAAACAACTAGGAGTCACTTCAGCTTTGCACGCCTTTATTCTAGACAGATTCATGGCAGTAGCTTTGCTGCGTTATGTCATGCGTGTCAAATAAATATTTCTGTTTTGTACTATTAGTTGTTACAACAGAACAGAAGTTAGAACAGCAAATGTGCAAGAAGGTTTTTTCTTCACTGGAAGAAATTCAGGCCGTGTGGCAGTAACCATACAAGGAGCTCTTCAGGTACAATATCAAGATCTATGAAGCACCAGTTCCGTTACATCAGAGTTTCCTGTAGTGTTATTCAGTAAGGTCAGCGGCACTTTCCAGTTGAAAGAAAAGAGCTAGCATCAGCAGAGTCCTGGCTCTGTGTTTCTGTCTTTTGTTTAAGGTGAACTGTCACAGGCTGTCAATTAGAGGTCTGTTCCTTTAAACCTTAGACTGTTTTGCCCTTTTGTCAAAGTGATTTCTACCTTACAGAAGGAAAAGTTGGCAGCAATAACAGAGCAGCAGATGAACTTTAACACAAATGAGATGTATTTTGATGGTGATTTAGGACCTAGATTTTACTTTGAACACAAAATCTAGTTTGTTTGTTTTAGAAAGGTGAACAGGGTTTATTGTTCACATTTTTCTTTTTGAAAAGTTTAAACCAGCCCAAGGTTTTTTAAGATGGTCTCAGAGAAACAAGTAGCATGTGCTCCTCAAACAACAATCTTGTTGCTCTTGGAAGAACATTCAATACTGTTTTTTCTTCTTGATTTTAGGGTTATGTTGGAAACAACACAAATGTTGTTTCACAAAATCCAAAAGATGTTAATCAAGAAACTCATTACTTGGCAAAAATATCCAACATACCAATGATCTGCACTGCAATAACGTACCCAAGCACAGCCTTGTTCTTTTGTAAACCTGTGTAGGGTTTATCAGTAAAACATCATCTTTCTGTCAAGCATATAAAGAGCATCAGGCTCTTATAGCTTAGGGTAAACTGTGATGGCATTACCGACAGTCTTCTTGTCATTATTAGCATTCTTACTAATACTGCATCTTACTGCTACTACATCCAGATCTCCACTGTGGGCTTGTAATCTTAACATAAAATCATTTCAGCCATAATGTTAATGGAGAAGACAAGCTTATTAAACCATACGAGAAATGCATTCAGAAGTGAATCAGTAGCACAACCATAACAGATGCTTTTAGGGCATAAAAGCTCTGTGCTTTGTTCCAGCCTTTAGGACTAATGGATCAGAAACATCACATGTTTTTGGTAAAACATGCTGATTTTTCTATTACAGTATGGTAAATTAAACACACTTTGATAAAAAGCTTTTGTTTAAGATGAAGTCATCGGTGACTTAAACCATTGAGCCTTTACAAAGGACTACAATTTGGGCTGTGTGCTTGTAAGTGTGCTCATCAAGTCGGCCAATTTTAATTATTTATATTCTTAAGAGGGATTATAATTAAATGCAAATCCATAGAGCCGACAAAATAGCACATGTTTACTCTTAAAAGCCGCCTGCAGGTAAACAAGTAATCTGTTTCAATTCTGATTAATGACTCTTGTCATGTGGATCATTGAGAATGATTAATAGTTTTGTTGCTCTTGTAAAATCTGTCATTGCTTTTTCCAGTTACCATTCATAAATATTTCAGCCCCTTATATTTTAAATATTCTTAGTCTGAAAATTGTCAGTATGTACAGAAAGACAATTCAATTAATCAAAATATATTCTATGACAGTTAATGAACACACAAATGCCCACCTGAGATGTTTACATGCATGTCTATGCAGGAAAAGGCACTTTTAGATTTATTCATTAGAGATATTATTGCAAGACGGTCTGACTCAAACTTATACAAGCGATTATATGTAACATCTGTGGGCTTATTAATGCTGATGTTGATTGCTTGAGTGGCAGTTCTAATATCATTTATCCTTTACTGATAATGAGAATTTGCATTTCAGATGACTGTTTCAGTAACTAATTTAAAGAGTAACACACTACCACAACATAATAAATCCCACTGGCTAATGACTCTACCCTATTAACACTTCATTAGATGCTTGATATCCCCAACATACAGTCTTCAGAGAAATGTTTATGGTCCTATGGCCTGCAGCTGTGTGATTCCTTCACACAGTCCCATGAATGTCTGATTTTACTGCAGATGTAAAGTGTTGGTGCTTTAAAAGATTTATCCTCACTGGCACACCGCCTTAGGCTAAAATCTGGTCCTTGGATGCTTTTGTGGAAACACAGACTTGTGCTGATGTGGCTTTTGAGATTTTTCTAATAAAGAATTATTTTGACTCATTCACGCTTTGCTTATTTAATACATTCATCATTAGTTTTCAATTCTGTAGAACCAGTTTTCGCATAGAGAGGAGCATTCAGCATAAAAATCAGCACGAATGTAAGATCTTTAACCTGCCTCAAAGGTGTGATTGATGGCCAGAAGGGTAACAATGGGGTGAGCCGTCAATTGTACAGAGCCTCATCACGGAATATATACTTTCAATAATGAGGGAGGGTGCCAAATGCGCAATCTGTGAGGTTGCTAGGCAACTGCATCAGCATCACACTAGCAGCAGCAGCAGCCTCGTGTCAAGAAGTAACGCATTGAAACCTGACTATTGAAAGGCATTGCTTGGCTGGTAGTGTGTTGATTGATGATGGATGCCCCACTGCCTTCCTCTTACATGTAAAGATCAAGTCACACACAGAAAAGAGGTTGTGATCCTGTGTTATTTACCAGTATTGTCATCCATTCATTAGGGTGACAGTTAGTGTGGGATTGTTCTTTCTCATCAAGTATTTAGTCACAAAGTGTCACAACAAATGGATACGTAAGTGTTTTTGCTGTGAATCAGACATGAAATACCCTGCGTTGAGATGCTCATTAGCATCAATGCACACTGACAGCAGCAGAGCAAACCCATAAAAAACAATCTGTGCTTATTCATTTAGATTTTCAGTTTAAGTAGTTTATGTCTTTTATATTTTTGTTTGAGTGTTTGGAGTGAAATATTGTTGGACTGATTTAGATTTTAAGTTGTGGTGTCTAAATGCTTAACTAATATGCATTTTCAACCTTTGCATTAGTATTCACAGCTTTTAAACTAAATACTTTTTAGATTAGATTTTTTTACACATGAATAGCTAAGTTTCATCTGTTGGTTTTATAGATCCGTTTTGCACCAAATGATCTCAATCACTATGGGTTGCAGTGTTTAAATTTATTCATTAAGTCATGCATTTATTCCTAATTTAATTTCCAAATGTAATTTTTAAAAGTCTTGCGATTTAATTACAGCTTCATTCAAAGTTTGGCTGAACCTTTTCACATTACACTATAATTGTACATCATGCTTTTGCATGCATCATGTCTACTTTTTGATCCCTACGGTATCTCTTGTTTGTGCCCTTCCAGCTGCATCAACTCCTCAACAGTCAGGCGTGCTGGGACCTCAGACGCTTTTCATCCTCTTCCTCATCGATTGAGACGCCGACCTCCTCTCTCCCTCTGCTGAGGGAGCACCTGCTGTCTGTACTTCTGCTACCCGGCACACCAAAGCAGGTGATTTCAATACACTCAAGAAAGACAATCACTATGTCCTTTTGCACTTTGAGAGCTGACCGTTACTTTTCATTAGACAAATAAACTCATGTTCCTGCAGGTCAACCACTGCAGACTCAATGGTCTGACATCAAAATGTCCTCTTAGTAAGACAACACTTAGAGACCGGTATAATCTTGTTGAGCCCCGGAAGGCCACGACTTCGAGTGATGCTCCGATCGATATTTCGCATTTTGGTGTCGGCCATTAAACGCATTCTGTTTCACAAATTTGGCCATCTTATGAACTGATTATAATTTTAATATTTAAAAATACGTGAGGATGTATGTGATGACATCAAGCTTTAGCGGCACAGTCATGGTGAATGTAATATAATCAAGGCAAAATCTTGTCCCAATTTTGATGCAAAAATGCAGCAGGGACCAAAAAGCTTGTCAAGACTGATTTTGTTGTACGTTATTAATTTCACTACATATTTAAGAGCAAAATATCATTGCATCTCTTGTGTAATTCCTAACTTCATGTCTGGTATGCCAGGCCAACCTCGTGCCTGTGAGGATTCTATTCCTGTTTGATTCAAAGATGATGAAGATCTCCCTTTCTCAGTTCACAGGAGTGTGTGGGCACACACACACAGTACGGTACATGCATGAACATGTAGTGAGAAATCTGATCTGATCTTCTCCTCTCCTCCTCTGTAGACTGTTGGAATGGCTGCTAAACCTCATCCGCCTCTGATGAAGAAGCACAGTCAGACTGATCTTGTGAGCCGCCTCAAGACACGCAAGATCCTGGGCGTCGGTGGAGAGGATGATGATGGAGAGGTGCACAGATCAAAGGTCAGTCTGTATGACTTTAATGGTTCTGTCCTTGTAAATTCATTCCTGAAGTTTCGCGTGACTTTACATAATAATAATTTACACACGCTAAACTGCATGTTAACATTTTTACTGTGAAATAGATTGTGTGCTGATAGTAGGGTCTTACAGTGAAAATAAAAATTCAAATGACTTTTTATTCATACATTTATGCAGAAAGTCTTTGCAAATCCACATTCCTTTTTTCTGCAACTGTATCAGATACAGATGGCAAAACTAAATCTAAAACCTGTGTTATACTTTTTGCAGCTGTTTTACAAGGTTTACTTGCTATATGTGTTTTTCCATCTTTTCTTTGAATGCTAGTGCAAAGCTAATATTAAGAGACTCTTAGAGACTCGTCTGTTTTGTTTTATTTCCCATGGTGCTCTTTCAGTCATGCATTTAGATCATCAAAATACTTTTCCATTTATATATAAATGTTTATAGTGCATTAAATCATAGGTGCTCTTTAATGTTCGTACCCTTATCTGAGGCTGTTTGTCCTTGTCACAAGCGAATAAAAACTGTTGATCTGGTTTGTAAGAAGAGAAGGAGTCTTTCGCAAGCAGAAACAAATGAGGGAAACACTTAATGTCCCTTTTCACTCGTCAGCTGCACACCCACAGGAAAGCAAGTGTGGCCTGGTGAAACGGCTGTTGTTTTGTCCATGAGAAGGAGGGTTGAATTTCCTGTGTATCAACTGAAGGATTTGATTCGTGTGGAGACGTTAGGGTTACACAGAGATATGTTAGGGGCCTTGTTTCGGACTGAACCGAATATTGAATAGAGACAGTATAATAGCAAAGTGATGAAAGTTCGATTTAAAAGAATATGTTTTTCACAAATAAAATCATTGTAAAATTTTCTAAAGTTGCGAAAGTCTTCCATAACAAATGTTGATCTTTTAAGCAAAGGTGAGTAAATAAACACTGACGTACAACAGGCTCTTATTTGCTGAAATGGCAAGCAAAGATCAACTCAATTACACAACTACATATGAGTCACAACCTCACAAAGACAGGTTAAGGCTTTCTCCACTACTTTCCCTTCCTGCATTGCAAACGTTATTTCCATCACGCATGTGCCAGTGCTCGATGAATGACGAAGGTGTGTGTGGTCACGCAGGCCGGATCATTGTCTCCAAAACAGCATTGTTTATTTCTTCCTCTTCCTGGCCTTCCTCTGCCTCTGTTCACTGGCCTGTGCCACACTTTTCTGAATTCTGATTCTTGCTAAATGTGTCTCACGCTTATGATTCAGGTCTGCTTCCTGTAGAAGGGTCTGTTCCTGTGAAAAACACGCATGCCAGAATGATTGCACAGATGCATGATTCATTAATGTCACAGCAGCCAGAGGCCAAACATGCCGGTTGCAAACAACACTGATGCACATGTTAGAGCAACAAACATCATCATACACACTTAGTGAAGTGTTGTTAGCAGCATCAGTTTGTTTTCTGTGGAACATGATAGGAAAATTTATTAATGTTTTATTATTCAGTGAAACTAAGCAGGTTGAGATATAGTTGTCAGTCCATAATTCTGGTTAAGATTATTTTTTTAACTACTGTTGTAAACGGACCAACCTGAAGCTTTTTCTTAGTCTGATTTGAGTTAAAGCAGCAACATTTTTGATACCATGATTATTGTGACATTTGATTTCTGATTTGTAATGGTATTGATAGGCACTTTTGGATTGTTTTATCTTTCCCTATTCAGGTAGAAGTTGTATGCCTATTATTTACATGGGAAATAGCTGCCCGGGACTATTAACAAGAGAAGAACTTAGTTGTTATTGTTTGCAAATTATATAAATGGAAGATATACTGTATTTGGCAGTGGTAGAAAGAGATGGAGGCTGATGAAAGGATGAAGTCATGACTTCACTGATCTTCCCATTACAATTTGCAATGTTAGATATTCTCAAAAGCACAATGTTTGTTTATATACTTTCATTATAACAAGCTGGGCTTTGGTAATAGCTCTCATGAGATTCCTCTCGCTGCTTTGTCTGACTTTTATCAGCCGCGTTCAGACCCTGACCTTCAGTAGCCTGTGATCAAGACTTGCAGCTCGCAGTTAAAAAAAGCAGCCAGTAAATTAAAGTATTCTTGCTGCTTTTAAGCTCAGAGAGGGTAAATATAATAGCTGACATTCTGAAGTTCTTAGCACATAGCCAACCAGCAGAAAAATTAAGCTTTTCATTAAGGCAATTGGTGAAGTGCTCTTAAGATATTAACATGTGTTCTGATGTGAATCCCATTGAAGTCTGATAGGATTAAATCTAGATTGACTGATATAGATGGACTGATATTTGTAATATTGTAAAATTGACTTGTAGAAGGTTTCAGGTCATGGTCTGCTGGCTTCATGTAATCCTTTGTTAAATGATAATTTTCTGCATCTTGCAAAAAGATTTAAATTGGTCTAAGACACCAATTGCAAAAATGCACCGTTGACCTTTTAAAAAGCAAATTTAAAACTGTATAATTTTTTATTTGTTTCATAAAATGTATTTAGTCAAAATATTTTAGGATTGCAAGTGTTTTTAAAAGTCTTTTGCTTTAATAATGTGCCAAAGCTAATTTGGACTGATGGTTCACGTTTCTCACCGTGATATGAGAAGATCTTGTGTATTTTAATGGAACCTAACCTTTATGTACAAAAGTGTTCACATGATAAATGTTAAATTTGATTGGTGACCTGCAAAGTGTCTCTTCTTAAATGCTTCTTCTTCATTTTACATCATCATAACCTTTCTTTGTTGGAAAGTGTTGAAAATCTTTCCGAGAGCTCTGACTCAGTGGGCAGCAATGTCACAGCATAATGGTTAAGCTAGATTGTATTTTGTTGTGTAGCCGTCTTACCATTTTTGACAGTTTTGTCTCCTGCGGAAATGTGATTTTATTCTCCCTTTCATCACACTTGGCTCTCTGAACCATAAAATGATTCTGTGCGTGTCCTCTTTCACCGTGACATCTTTGCATGGCGTTGTCATTTCATTAACTTAAAAGAGTCCCTCAGCGGATGAAATAATTGTTTTTATGTATTTCTTTGTACTTGTTGACAGCACAAAGGGCAGTATCGAGCGTTACAAAAAATCCTCTTTTTTTTCGGTTTACTTTTAGATGCTGCTCATTGTCATGGTGGAAGATCATTGTCTGGGCTGCTGTGTTTGTGTGTGTCAGCCACACAGTTTTGCATCCTGACAGTCGCTAAATCTAATTCATTTTCGACTCGTTAGCACATGTCAGTATGAACTGTGCTGTATCCACTGTGCAGGATCTACAGGGACTTGCACAATCCCAAAGCTCATAGCACACATCGTCTCTTTATCTCAGCACGCTAATTTCCCACCTCTCTGCTTCCATTGTGTCGCACTCCATCATTTTTTCGCTGTTATCTTCCTAGTGAGCTCTCACGTGTTTCCCATAGTCTTTTTAAAGAAAGCCACAGAGATCTAGTACAGTACACTCCTCCTGTCTTAGTATTGAGTTAGTCCATCACAATGAGTAGGATTCTGGATGTGTGACATTTTTGGCATTTGGTGGGAAGCCACAGAGAATAATTGAAACCGCATCCTGCCCGTATCCATCACAGCTTGAAGAGCTTCATAATATCATCCATCAGTTTAGCAAATCAGGAGATAAAGCTCTGTCTCGCACAGGTTTGTAGGAGAGAGATTATGCATGTGATGTTAATTGACTAACCTAATCTTAGCTGTGCCCATTGGCCACATAGAAACCACATTTAAAGTGAATGCTTTAAATTATTGTTCCACGTGTGTTTGTGTTTATCAACAGTTCAATAGTTTCCACATTTATCCGTGCATCATTTTAATGTACAGTAGTGGCTTCTGATGACATCAAAAGTCATTAACATATAATATGAATGGCGCAAATTTTTTTGACAAATTGTTTGCCAAAAAATGCAAACTACATTGTGTCAGGGAATATGGGTTTTACTTATTATATACTTATCTAAAAATGCATAGAAAAACAAACAGCTTACAGGAAATAAAGCATACAGTATATTGACCACAATTTTATCAGTTATGAGCCTAATATTTTGTCAATCTCTTGTTTCTGACTAAAATAATTCTTCTGGGCCTTGACACAGTAAGCATTGGCCATGTGATTTGTGTAATTTTTAAATTCTTCTCACAGTTGTGCTTAATTTTACACTCCAAGCACAACTGTGCAACATGCATACAGCATTTGAATAAAAGGAACATTTGACCATTCTTTAATTTTCTATTATAATAATTCTTACCAGCTTCTTTAGAATTGTTTTATTCTTGTTGCAGTAAATCTTTCTCTACAAACCAGGTTGTTCCTTCAGAAGAGACGCCTGCTCTTTTTATTTATTAAAATGGTTTTCAGCAGCCATATGGGAACCCGTGATAAGCTACTAATGATAGAACATTCACACCTCCTGAAAAAAGTGCTTCAACAATTAAGGATTTTGCCAACACTTTGATTTCCTTGTAGTGCAGCCGCTTTTGTGTTACCAGTTATGAAGAACGAGTAGGTTGGTGCATTGAATGACAGCCATGAACCTGAATACGTGTGAATCTGTGGAAATCATCAGAGACTTAATGTGGGTGGCTGCATTTGTTAATTTATCATCAAATTGGATTTCATGCTAAATATAGTGTGTTATTAATGCACCAATCCGCCCGTGACCCCCTGAACGATAGTGTCGACGGCAGGTTTCTTCACTTTAATTAAAGATGTCTTTATGATTTGTGCTACACAGCTGTTGGTAACACACCACACATTGTTAATTCACTGTGATTCAGACTGATTTAGCCGTTTGTAATCTATCTGAAATTAGTACAGAATGAGGAACCAGATGTCTGTTTTCTGTTTATGTCTGGGAATATGCTGCAATTTACATAAAAGGAACATTTTCTTGTCCCCTGTCTCCTTCTCTCGCTCTCTTTCTCCTTCACTTTAACTCTCCTGCTCTCAGATCAGTCAGATGCTGGGGAATGAGATTAAGTTTGCAGTTCGGGAGCCTGTGGGACTGAGGTAAGATCCCAAAGCTTTTCCATACATTGCATTGTGGTGCTTTGGGAGTTTTCTTTAGCACACCTCATTTATTATATTGTGCCTTGGGTTACAAAGACAGAAAACAGCAGGCCTTTAAATTAAGTCCATAGCTGAACAAGTCTAACTTGATAATTATAAATATTTAGGCTCTGATTTAGTAATGTGTGCTCTTTCTGTACTCTTAAGTGAACTTTCGCCTTTGTCTCCTCTGTACATCTGATCTACACCAAACCAAATGAATGAATATGAAAAAAATCTTTGCATGCATGCCGGATAATGTAAAGTAAATGCTTTGTAAAGTAAATTTCTCTTATTAAACACAGTAAAGGTGTACATGCTTGCAGAACTGCCCTTGGCGTTTTAGAATAGTGAATGTACAGTCAAAGCTGTCTTTTCTACTCACTCACATGTGGTTTTGCCTTGTGAAGGTTATGGATTCTGTTCTCTGCTGTGGTTTTCACAGTCATGGCCCTTATGGTGAGTTTCGTATCTCATATATATATTTTTTATGATTTCTTCTGACATCCACTTTTGTTTGTACCAAAATCAGTTTTAATTTAGTAATCAGTAAACTTTGATTTAAAATAGCAGGCCACTATGGCTGGTCTGATTGAGATTTTATAACTAGTATCACTGCATGTGGAGCTGAATTACTATACAACAAATCCTGAATCAGGCAGTTTCACAAATTAAACAGTCTGATTAATTAAAAATACTGAATTACACAACAAATGACTTGGAGTTTATTTATTAAAAGCAAACAAGAGTGAAATTATTCCAGCAACAAATGTGAAGGGTTAATAAATATCTATCTAGATGTTTATATGTCAAAGATAAGGTTTGATTTCTAATGTCATGTGCCCTTTAAAGCTCTTTTTTGCTTTAAATGTCATAATTAGAGCGTTCACCATTTAATGCCAGTAACTGTGATATGTTGTGGGGTTTTTATAGGCACTAGTCTTTCCTAACCAGCTGTATGAGGTTGTATTCGATCAGGAGCAAACAGCCACCAGTGTTTCTATACGTCTATATGGAGGAGCCATTCTCAGTAAGTCCGTTCTTATGAATAAGGATTTATTGACAACAAAGTCTTTGTCCTTAACAGTGTTGTAAATCCTAATGATCTTTCACAGTCTGAGTTAAAAATTCTCATGTGGGCAGCACATCTATTGAAAGGCCATAAAACAGAATCCAGTCTTTATATCCTTCCACAGAAGAGTGTGCTTTTTGTGTTTGTAAAGCAACTAAATGGTCAGTCAGCCATTGCACTGTGAAGAGGAAAATCCCTCAGGGACTGAACGCTCTCCGCTGCTCATTCATTTAATTGCACATTAAGTCTGACTCCCTCTGGCCTGCTGCAGTCAACAACACACAATGAATTTACACAAATTAGCAGTGCAATTATTCCCCTTTTTACCTGCCTACTAAAATGTTGGTCAATCCGCCTTTAAAATTAATTAAAAATATGAGACATATTTTTTGTTATTGCTTGTTATCCTCATTATAATTATTAAGGGTGCCGGTGTCTGCCGCTTGTTTTTGGTGTGTGTTTTGAACAGGAAGAATATTACATCTTAGGCCCCCCAGTTAAAATATACCCTAAAATATTTATTTTTCTCACAAATAAACACAATTATTTTATACATTTTTAGAACCTCAAAATAGATAAAACATGCTACTTTATATTTTTTATGTAAAGTAGAAGTACTGTAAATGCCAAGCCTTTGCATGTGTACTGCATTGGAAAATATATGTAAATGCGCTTCTTTTTAATAACTTGGACAAATCTCGCAATCATGCGGAAGAAAATTGTCAACACGTTTTAGCAATACACACTATTTAAAGCTGTTGCTTTTGGAAAAGGTCACATGGCATCATTAATAATAATAAGGGAGAGTCTATTCATAGGTTAAGGTCACAAAGTCTTATAAATAATTATGAGACACTGTTGTTATACATGAGCATTGCAATGCATGAATACATCATATACTGTTGTGCATATGTGCAGAATATACTCATTATGTGATGTGCATATGTATATATCACAGGTATTTCATGTAATAGCTAATCTCAGTTAGGCTGTAACACATATGGTTTGATCAACATTACAGGAATGTTGACTTTTAACAAACTCTCATTCTGTTCACTTTTTTGACCTATTTTGGCAGGTCTGTCTTTGATCATGTGGAATGGCTTGTACACTTCTGAGAAGGTTATCATCCAGTGGACATTACTCAGTGAGGCTTGCTACTTTGCCATCCAGTTTTTAGGTTTGTATTAATCAACTATAGGTGTGTATATGTCTTGCATCTTCACGCCTCTGGATGGGCTGTATGATGTTGTGGTAACACTGTCCTCTAGTGGTTATGACCCTACGGTACTGGTATATAAACTAAATCTTTTGCACTGATAATCTTAATACTCTTTGTATTCCTCCAAAAAGTGTCAAATAAAATTGAAAATAATCTGACAAAATACATTTCAGTGATATTTAATTGAATCAAATCTATTTTGGTTAGACCATCAGACCCTAGTCTAACTGCTTATTGTGGTATTAATTATAAATAAATACAATAGCACAATACATTTATTATATGGTATTTATTAAAATAACCTAATATGGTCTATGAATATAATATTAAGGCTGTGGGAGTACAAGTCATGTTTCTCATAAAATGGCCTACTGTTTGGTTCATATATGCATTTTTACTCTCTGTGTTGCAGTCACCTCTGTCACGCTGATAGAACTGGGCTCGCTGCCTAACGCTGCCATCCTCCTTCTCCTCAGTCGCATATTCTTCCTCATTATCACACTGTCCTATTATTACCATCTGGGACGCCGCCCGAAGAAAATCTGAGAGTCCTGCACACACCGGTACAAGACAGCTGGTGCTTGGGGAGTTGACAGTAGGCAGCTGGGCTGGGGTTTTCATCAAAAGCTTTCATTAAAAACAGTGACACCGTAAACATCAACCAGTTCACCTGGCGTTGAGTCTTACTGCAAGGACGATGCGTAACCCAGGCCTTTATTTTCATTTCAACCGTATTTACAGCACAGGAGTATGCCTTTACAAAGCAACTCTTTTGTTTTTTATGGAAAATGCTCACATTGTTATAAAGTGAATTTCATTTTTCTTCTGCATTGTGCGGTCACAGTGTAGGTCTCTTCATTCAGCGTTTATTGTGTAAAGTATTGCACACTGTAGCCAAGCTGGGAACGCTGGCGTAAATGTCTGTAGCTATGGTATCAATAAAACTTTAAACCTTTTCTTGACTTTTAGCTCCTAGTTATGTGACGTGTGAGGGTGGCTAGTAACCGCTAGAATGTGATTTTTTTTTTAATGGCAGTTAAAGTTATTCAGTAGGTAGGCAAGTAGGTAATATATTGCCCACCTCTGCTACAGTTTACAAAGATTATAAATCTGTGTAGACGTCTTTGAAACACAAACAGAAAAACCTGCTCTACATAGCTACAGACTCGCTGCCTTTCAGTTTATAAAATCAGTTATGGTATGGCATGCTTATAAAAAGCTCAGATGTGTGTACTTTATTAATGACAGAATCAAAGGGTTACAGTAGCTTGTCCAGTTAGCTTGCTGTTGCATAGAAGTCTCTCCAGCTTCACCGTTTCAGAAACTTTATTGTCAAACAGTTCATGTTTTTAAGAAAAGTAATTGTACATGTAACAGATGTTTTTTGTGTGATAGTTTATAGATCCAGATGAACAGGGAACTTCTTTTCCTTTTAGCAATGTCACATGGTTGTGTAGCACAAAAGCATGTCACATCCATTTTATCAAGCAATGTAGCAGTATTTCCCTAAACATTACTCTAATATTGCCTTAATATTCTTAACTCTACAAATGTTCCACGTGTCAGCATACTGCCAGTTGTTTGTATTTTTGTCTGGGTACATTAAAAGAGCTGCGTATATTTTTGTGAATTAACAGCTTTTCAATTTGCTTATTTATTGGCCTGTCCAAAAAACTTGGCATAATTGAATTTGTTTTGTTTTTAAACTTAGGTTTGTGGTAGCACTTGCATGTTTATTGTCCGAGCTGTTTATTTGAGAAAAATACTGAAGCAGAATAATGAAATGATCTTGTCAGCCCGTTATGACAGTTGTGTGAGATCTGCACAAAAGGAAAGTGTACAGTGTATATATACGTCTGCTGCCACGCATTTATGAAATTAGTCTTAAAAGTGTCTGTTAGTAGAACAGTTGATAACACTCTCTCCAAAACCCACAGTAATATGTAATACCCAGTAATACCCACAGTTTGACTTTTGAACATTTCATTTTGTGTTCTTACTGCAATCATGGCTCATAATCATGACTTGGGTATATGAAAGAAAGCAATACATTTAGCAGAAACCTCTACAGAAATCTGTATGTTTCTGATATTCAGATGATCTGTTTTGAAAGGTTATCATTTTGTACTCATATTTGGTTGGTAGGGCTTATGTAAAGGGAAAAAAGTGTTTGTGTGTATGCCCAGAAGTAGCTACTCTTTGCTAGGTATAATTTGATTTTACTTAAGCTCAAAGTGTGTGCCTCAAAAATGGGTGACAAAATGTTTAAAGGTCCAGCCATGTAAAAGCTTAGGGCAGTTCAATAGTTGGAAGAGCGTATGGAAATTTTGCATTTCCTTCCTTTGGGTTTTCATTATTCCTAGAACTCATCTCTCTCAGACAAAGATTACAACCTTCCAAATATTTGCAGATCTTTTCATCTTTAAATAGGAAATGTTTATGTGAGAGCCAAATCTATCCTAAGCAGTAATTGAGAGTATGGTTGCGTGTACTGATGTTCTCAAAACCTCTCATTATAAACAGAAACTCTTAACACTTGCCCAGCTAATGAGCATGATGGCAAATGCCAAACATGAATCATCAAGTATTTATCTCCTGAGAATTGTGTGTGTTGCCATGCAATTAGGAATAACTAGCCAGTTAGATATGTCTTCAGCTGTCTGCAGATGATATACATAAAGTAACTGAAGGGATGTTATTGTACTTTTTAAATGTGTTTGTAAATATTTTATGAAGAGATGTTATAGTTATGGATCTGCGTTGTTATCTTTTGGAATAAAGAAAATGTCCAAAATTCATGTCCTCTGTCATCCAGGGTATTATATTTTTATCAGATATGCTTAAATAATGAACGGTCATGTGCAGTGGGGTCATCATGTTGTCAGATTGTTTAGTTTTAAAGTAAAACTTAATGATATTCTTATATTAATGTCTTGAACTGTTTTGTTTCTTTTTTCCAAAGTAAAGTGCCCTTCCTGGGTCTTAGTTAGGCCCTTGTTAAATAATAAGGATTATTTGTAGTTACCTTAAAGCAATAGTTAAACAGTTTAAAGGTATTAAAGAGACAAGCTTTAGTAGCCTAGTTAAATACCATGATTGTTCAAGTTACAACTAACAAAATTGTTGTAAATTGTAAATTGGGCCATTCTAAACAGATTAACAGAATTCTGGGTTTTCACACAGTTATGTCTTTATCCTGGATTCAGGCTTCATTATTTCAAAGTGCACATTTGTAAACACGGTCTTGACGTTCCTCTTTCAATATTAATGAGGTACGCGAAAAATGTATTTTATCTTTATGGTTAATTACTTTCAAAGCACGTTTCAGATGCTTTACCCCCACTCGATTAGATTCTTGAACTATAAACATTATCAACAGGTAGTTTTCCACAGTTACCGGTAGAGGGCAGCATTGTGAAATATTTGTGTGTGTGGGGGTGTTTTTATTTTTATCGTTTCTTTTTTCTTATCGTTTTTATTTATATCCAGCCTAACCTTGCTCATCATTCACTATATCTGCCATCAGTCTAATTTACATGACGACAGCATAAAACTAAAACTAGACTTAATATAAAACATACTGAACTCTCTGTTTGACATAAGCAGTCTTCATGCTTTAAGTACATGAGTAGCTGCTGTGACGCAGTCTTGTTTTTGTGTGTGTGTGCTGTTGTTGTCAACAGGTTGAGACAAGTAACATATTTTACAATCGACTCAACCTCTGCTATTTTACGACTCATTTATGAGTCAGTATGAAAGTAATCGTGTGAGTTAATTGTTTCATTCAATAATTATATTATTATTATAAAAGATCTGTATAATTGCTACCGCCTGCCATTGGCACTTATGTTATAATAACGAAAAATCAAATTCAACGAAATTATATATCCTTAACCTCCTGTTATAATGTTTTAAAAAGAGCCTTTATTTTTAGTATTATTTAACAACTTACACAACTTTGGCACGAAACAACTGTGGTTACCATGGTAACCAGGCGGCGTGAAAGGGTTAACACGTGAGAGGGGTTTCCCATGCTGAAGCTCTCAGTGTGCGTCTCGCTGCTTTGTGTTCAGACTCGACACATTGAACTACCTGACAGTTGTTCAACAGGCTTTCCTTGCGTCTTTACACAAAAGAGGTAAATGATTTTTTCTTTGTATCAAGTTAACTTGTTGCCATCCTGACGTAATACAAAATGAATTCAACTTCTTCGTATATGTACTGAGTCCTAGTGGACTTTGTACCGCCGCTTTTAGCGTTCACAGAACTAGTTTCTGTGGTGTTTTAATTTAGTGCAGTTTTGTTTTGTTACTTTGTTAATAGCTGTAAATGTTCGCTGATGTGGCACTGTATGCTTGCATCGGTGGAACTGCTTCTCTCGTGAATAACCGTGTTAAATGTACCGCAACATAATTCATTAACATGCACTTCAAGTCCTTGCACGAATAGCTCGTTTCGATAGTTATTGTTAAGTTGGCACCGATGCTCTTAAGACTGATGTTCTCACTACACATTAATGAAAAAGTGTAATTTTGTAGCAGTGTTTTCTACGTCATGGTTGTGGAAATCAACACGACACAAAGTTTGGGGAGTTTATCGATCAGGGCTTTAATTTGTGATGGCAGGTTTGTGTTCTTCACCCTAACCAATTGTTCACATTCTTACAATATAAGAAACATCATTTTCAAATTATTTTTCACTTTGATTTACGTGTAGAGTCACTGAAACATCATCAACCCTCTGGGTTTAGGTTTATTTTGGGGGCTGATGCTTGAATGCAATGTGGTTTCCAAGGACCAATAAAGGATGTTGATCCATCAACATGTCCTACTTTGGTAAATCAATAAAACTTAAACAATCCTGCTATGTTTTTGTTAACTGTCTTTTTTGTTCATTCACAATGATCTAATACAAGTTTTGTGGAAGTTTGTAATGGAAGGCCAGATGTGGAAATAGGTCAGAATTTAGTTTGGGCTGAGTGGTGGGTGCTTCTTCAGGTCCATAAAAGGTTCAGGGCTGGCAGACCTCCCAGGACGTGACTCTGACTGGAATTAGCCCACGGAGAATCAGGATACAGATGTTCTCCTTTCACATTGACTTTTTCTTGATGGAAAACTCCACGAGTCAACTAAGAGTTGAATACCACTGTGTTTTGAAGACTTATAGCTGATAGGTGACATTTTCGTAAGGCAAATTTAGGTTTAGGGGCTTTCTAAAATGATTTTATGTACATTTCCAATTGCCATGGAGAACTGAAACAACATTACTTATTACAGACCGGTTCACAAACTCTGTTTGCACATACAGCATACTCATAAATGATAGAATAAATATGGATGTGTTACACTGAATAAAGTGTATTTTTTATTTTATTAAGCTAAATGTAAGTATAAACACACATAAAGAGAAGGTCAGGCAAAAGTTGCTTGTTGTGTTTTCCCCTGGATACAAATACATTTACAATGCACTTAGTCATTTAACAGATACGTTATCTAAAGCAGTTTGCAAATGAGAGATTCATCTTAGAGCCACAGCAAGATTAGCAATTGCCAAAGTGGGCTCGGAAACTCCAAGAGATACTTTTTCCCCTCTGAAACTGTGGGAGGCTTTGCTCCCACTCTTTTTTGCAGTGATGCAGGCAAACAGATACGTATTGACAAATATAGCACACAACGCTCAGGATATTTGGTTGATGCTAGATAATTACCCCCCGTGTTTGCAATACTTGTGATGTGGTTGATGAAGACTGGGCTTGACCTTCTTCTTGATAGAGGGGTGAGAGGGGGAGACTCATGGGTAACTGGGGCGTGAGACTGTTTCCCCCTTAAGTAGAGCATTCATGCTGCCTCAATTATGGTCGCCATAGTAATGGCCTTAGCTCCCATAGAGTATAAAAGATGTTGGCGGGGGGAAATCATAGGGTTATGGTGTCTTCTGTGATCCAGCATGGGGAATTATTACATGGCTAGTAATTTGGGACCGTAGGATCAGCCTAAATTGCAAACAAACTCAACCAGCTTGAACTTTTTAGTGGTTGATATTTAAACATGTATGCCAGAAAACATGGATCTCCTATACTTATGTACTCTTGGCACCTGCCCAGAAAAGTATATGATAATAGCACTGAGTGTTTTTAACTTAATGGGTTATTAATTAAAAGTTTTGGTCTGTTTACTGCCACCTCCTTTACCTTAGGACAGCATTAATTATTTCCCTGAACCTCCCTTGTGTACTGGAACATGTGCTTTAGACAAACCACAGCGGCTCTTACATAGGAGACGCGTGTTCAGTTCCGGCTTGTGTCATGTACACATCCCACTCCTCCTCGCTCTCCCTATAATTTCCTGTCTTGTGTCTCTGTTATTAAAAGCACCTCGCTTTACCAAGTGTCCGAATACTAACTATACTGTACACATATACTGTATGGAGAGGCTCCAAAATCTATTAGACACTCCTTTAAAATCTAGACACGGTCTTAAAAATGTTTGATTGTTATTGACCTTTTTCCAAAAGTAACATTTTTGCAGTTATTTACCAAATTCATTCCATGGTCATTTAAGTGGGTATTTTTACACAGGTGTGCTAGCAGAGGGTAGTTTATCATTTTAACTAGATACATTTTAAACAAGCAGAAAATCTCTGAATGATTTTTGTTTCCATTAAAAAAAAAAATGTTTTTCCTTGTGAAGTTGTGATCTGTAACTTTTGCCTCTATATCTGCATCTCAAAATCATAGATTATTTTACGCAGAGTACATTTACAGGTAATTAAACACTAACTAAAGTTAATCTGATACTGGATAGAGTTTTAAAAATATATTTTACTGTATTTATTGTTTGTGATAAATTGATCAATTGTTTGTCTATTAAAGCTGCAATGAAATCCATAACTTTTGCCTCTATATCTCCATCTCTGGTCGAAGCATAAAACTAGTTTTATGTAAATTGTATTAATTTGTTTTAATTTTCAATTCAATTTTAATAATTTATTAAATTAAATAATTTTAAATTAATGTCACTTTGTTTATTATTGTGGTATCTAATAAAAACATTTTGTAATGCCATTTTTTCCATTTTTCTTTTTTAGGGCTAATGTATACTCCAATATAGCTAATGTGTTTTATCTTTGTTTGACACTGTGTAAAAAAAGTAAAAAAAATAGCCTGGCATGTTCAACACCTATTCATAGAATTGAGCTGTTGTGCCAAATCAGTAAGAGTAAAAATAATTCTCAAGAGGCCTTTTATCCTCCTTAGTACAGAACGTTACTTAAAGGAACGCATTTGTCTGTAGTTATTATGCTGGATTAAGTTTCTGGTCATGTGATCTATAGTGCATTTAAAATCAACAGTGTAAAGCTTGCACAGGCTGTTTTCCAATACTCTTTGTTTTCAGCTGAAAGGCCTCAGATAGGACAACTTTTGTCTATTGTATGTAATGGGGCAACATGCCATCATTGTACCATGGGGGCTATATGCAGAAGGAGGGATGCAAAGGGAATGCTGGGACTAACCAGAAAAAAGTAGACAACTGAGACAGATGACAGCACAGTGATGGTGGAGATTAGTAACAGGTTTAGATGAGAAGATAGATTGCTTCTTGTAGCCCACGTTGCACCATCAGTAAATCTCGCAAACACATGCGAGTTAAAGTGTGCTCGCGGTCTCTGTGATTGTAGTGACTGACAGATTATATCATGTTTTGCCTCTGGTGGAGATAAGATTGTAGTCTTTGGTTTTCATACTGTATGTTGACTGAGGGTCTGTAGTTTTTTGTGCAGTTGTGCTGGGAAGTTTCCTTGTTCATGTCCTGATTCCCGAGTTTTATCGCTGAATAGAAAAGCCCAAACTCGATGAAACTTGCATTTGTTGCCTTTTGTACTTTCCCTTTCACATTTTGTGTCATTGTTTGCTATATTGCTAAATGTTGATTATAAGAGGAACAAGTCAAATCATGTGTAGCAAAATAAAGACTAACTCTTAATAATTTATGGCACTTCCTTAATGAACTAGAGAAAAAGTGCTTTCAGTGCAGAAAGTCAAGAATCTGATCTATAGCTCCCAAGAAAAAGAAACCAAATAAACTTGGCACTGCTACTCTTTGGCTTTTTGCTAAAATATGCATAATAACAAGAGACTGGGTTTTTGTGTGTGTGTGTGTGTGTATGTGTGTGTGCATGCATTGCTATCATTTACAGGATAAAATTGATCTCGAAGTAAAATAAATATAAATCTGATACAGCCATTCTTTGGCGACATTGTTATGTGAAAAACAAATCATACATAAATTAATATATTCGTTCTTCTAACAAATTAGGGTGTAGGTTAAGGTTGGTCTATAGTAATTATAATTATATAAAAATAATAGAATAGGTGATTAAGGTGATTAGGTGATTCTAAATTGCCATATATTAGTTAGTGCATTTACGTTCCCATTGGCAATTATGTGTTACATAATGCTAAAAAACATGATCGTGAAAAGAGCTTGACTGCCACAAATAAGTTATGAGTCACATTCAATAGAGTTGCAAGAAAATGTGCAATAACCACAAATATTTTGATCATATTTGTGGCCAAATTGCTTATATTTGTGAAATGTGTGCAGTTGTCTCATTCTGATCTGAGAATGTAAGCACATCAGAAAGTTGAGCCTTGTACAAACTATTCATTTATTTTTGGTACAAAATAACATGAATGTTATTTTATGATTCTGGTTGGCCAACCCTGTCATGTGGTCTTGCTTTTCATTATTTTATAAAAGAATGGAAACAAATTAAGCCTATTAGAAATATAATTGCACACTTGCATCACCAGCAAACAATTTGCACAACTTTAAAATAGAAACAAATTATCCTAATGTCAAGTTCAAAACTTCAGCACTGGTGTTTGATTCACCAGGTTGTGTTCATCAGTGTTTTGATTATTACATTATCTCTCTTTATTACAGAGCTGCAGCCATGGCGAAAGGATGCATTACAGCAACCAAGTACTTCCTGTTCCTGTTCAACCTCCTCTTCTTTGTAAGTGCACACACTCCTACATTTTATTACCTTAAATAGAATAGACCCTCATTGTCTTTCTCAGGAACAATGAAATACTGTTTAGCAAACGGGCATACAATCACAGTAAACGGTGTATAAACAGCAATATATACAAACAAACATTACGTCATACAAAATCATATAACATAAACATTGCTAAAACTTGAAGAGCCATCTTGATGATGATCTGTCCGCTTATTGGCTAAGTAGTTCTGTGTGGATGTACTGGCTCTGGTCTTCAGGTCTGCTAAGACAAAATATCATTTGAAAGGGGTATTTACAGGTACCAAACCATAAAGAGCTGAGATGAAAATGGTAAATTGGGAAAAATCACGTAAATTTTATCAGCTCCGGATTATTGTGGCTGTAAACATAAACATTGAGTTATGATTGGACAAAAAAAAATTAAACCTAGTGTATTTAGGATATTTATGGAAAGAAAAAAGAAAAAAAGCCTGAAGTTGTAAAAGCAGAGCTTCACTCTCTTCAGATTGCCATGTCCTGTAAGGGTCAAAGGTTAATGAAAATGATGTGTGAGTCTCTGATCTCCATATTGTGCCTTCTGAAGGCTGTGGCCTTTAATTACACAGCACCTTGGTGTTTTACTACTGCTCTCTCCGCAGTGGCAGAGAGAACAACCTTCAGTTGTGCAGTTAACAGACGCCAGACTGATACAGGGTGAAATTAACCCTCTCTGATCCAGTTCATATAGAAAGCTGCAGAACTTTGGACACCTTGGATCCATTACTTGTGAACTTCTGAGCCAGTAGCTGTACGAAAGCACACAAAGTCTTGTGCAATAATGGTTTTTGGGATGTTTTTTGTGTCTTTTTGTCTTTAGCAAGCATCTAAAGTATGCTTGATATCTTCAGTGTTGTCATTCTCTATCCAGTTCTAAGTATGGTTAGCTGTGCGTAACCACACGGGTGAACAGAGATAAGAAAGAGGAAAGCAGTAGACAAAACAGACATCCAAAATGACATTTTTGTGTACTTTTTTTGCCTTATAGATTTTTGGAGCTGTAATCATGAGCTTTGGACTATGGGTCTTGCTTGATAACCAGAGTTTCATCACAGTTTTGCGTAAGTACTAAAACAGTGGCATAATTTTCTGATGATGATATTTCTGAGCTCAGCTTTTCTGGATGTCTTTGGGATGCTTTGATCTGTTTTCTCTTACATCGCTGTATGCATTATTACCAGGTTCTTAGTCACATATCTTTGTGTGATTCACCCCCTAATGGTGTGAGTTTCTCACTTTATTACTGTGTAGCTTCTGTTTACTGTAAGTAAGTAAGCTTTATATTTAATCAACTGTGTGCTGCATTTAGTGAACAACTGTACAGAGTGAAACTTGCTCACAAAAAATTCCAAGTGTGACCATATTAGTTAACTTTTTAGGAAATTCCTGTACACCGTAATAGTTTAAATCTATAGTAATTCAAACAAATTGCTACCTGACATACAAAAATCCTTATTCAGCAATTACAAATGACTGCAAAATTAGGGAAAAGTCATAATTTTATTGGATTAAAAACTTTATGTGGGGTTCCTGTAACTCATAGTATATAAAGCGTGTCATACTATGTAAAGATGTAGAAAGAAAATGTTGAAACCGTCACTGGCTTCTACTAGAGCTCTCGTTGGTTTTGTGGTCTGTGTGTTATTTGAATACCACACTGTCTGTTCAGTTACAAATTTAAATAAACATTTAAAGCTGCTGTCGCTTCATTTGGTTAGACAGATGACTCGAACCTTAGTTGCATTGGTTTATTAAATAGTGCACCTTCCAGTGTTATGACTTTAGTTTTAATATTTACTTTTGTCTCTGTCACTATGGTTACTGACTTTATTCATGGCTATGAGAATAGTAGAGGGACTTGGCTTTTAAAACAGCCACTCCTGAAAGCTGTTGTGTAAATATGACGATTCAAAAGTCACACAAATACAGTTCAAATAAGTGCCTCTTTAAATGAGTTTAATTTTAGCGCAGTATGTTGCTGGTTATGAGCACATTTTTTATTCAGACTGCTTTGTTTATTTGGTTTACATGTACAGTAAAACCAGCTGCTATTTGTGCACGTGGTGTGGGGAGTTTTTTTTTCCCACATCCCCCGTCCTTCCTACACTGAACTCTGTATGTGTACACGTATGCACTTATGCAGATGGCAAGTAAACCAAATATAGATAATGAAAAATAAAAAGAGCAGACATTAATTGTTCATGGCCTGACCAGCAGTGAAGGTTTCATGAAGAACCAAAGCCATGAAGAGCGGAGAAGGGAAGTGAGAACGGAAAACTAGCATAAATCATCCTGATTTGTTCTGAATGCATCCAAACTCCATTTCAGCTTCTGTTTCTAACATGCTGACGAATAAAGTTTTCTTCTTTCCACAATTTGCTCTTTTTATACCATTTCAGAAAAAACTATTTTAGAATTGATTAAAGTCCAATGTTTGAGAGTAGACCTTAACCTTAAATATTTTCCTTAGACCAAGCCAGTTCGCTCAGCCAAGATCATGAGGGTTTAGTAATGTCTATGTATAGCACAGGCTTGGTTAAACAAATTGCTGCAGGGAAACATTCATGCAAAGCTGACCAGCTCTAAAATTGTTTGCAAGATTACTCACACCAGCATCTCTCGTCATGTTTTTTCACATGCGTTCCTATTTTGGTCTCCAGTGTCTTTGTGCTTATCATAGCACTGGAGTCTCTCTTATCATCAGCATTTGGGATACTTATTGTTTTTTCTGATTCATCTGTTCCTATGTAGATAGCAGGGATTATAATTGGATATCCTCATACTTAGGACCCTAAACTTTGACCCTGCTTCTTTGGTCACACAGTGAGTCTCCAGTAGCTTGTTTTACTGTAGGGATCCTGTGAAGGTCTCTTTCACAGTGTGCTTCATGAAAAGATTGTTTGTTGACTCTGGTACTCTACGGTCTCAAATCTCTGTTGTATTTTCTTCCTTTGCTTACAAGTTTGTTTTTGTAGAGTTGTACGCAACTGTGCAACTATAAAAGGGAGTCTGGGGAATTTTGTAATTGTTTTTGCTCGCTCTTATTCTTCATGCAAAAATTTGACTTCCTCCTTAAATGGAACATTCGTTTGGGTTGCCAGATACCCACAACAAGACGCAAGACGCAGTGTTTGGTTATGTAGTGAGAGTTTCGGATTCCAGTGTATAATTAATAAATTGTGTGAATAATTGCTCCTAAAGTTACATAATAAATAGAAAAATTATGTTGCCTTTCATAGCAACAACACAGTGCTTGAAAGGTTGCGAGTTGTTTAAATGGTTTTGGATTATTTGGTTTATTTAATCGCTGAATATTTTTCCGGTGGAAAGTGCTGCCGGGGTTAATGGGGCTGAATGCAGATGTACAGGGTTGTAGTGAATGTCGCAAGAAACACATGCTGCGGCAGTGGAAACCACACACAGATGTCATGCACAAGGCAGGAAGCATGTTTTTAGAAAAATGAACGAGAATTATTGCTTAAATTAAGAGAAAGAACAAAGACAGGAGAGATGAACTGGCCATTTATATTTTAGTTAAAAGGAACTGTGTCATTTTAATTTGTATAGCGATTGTACATACTGGTTTATGTCATTTATACATTAATTGGGAAGATACAAAAAACCGATTAGCTTTATTATAGGCTGTGTCTACGTAGATCTTTTGCACATATAGAACGAGTGTTTACATCCCTTCTTCGAATCACTGTACTTAGTGCTAGATTATGTCTTTAGTCTAAAAATACTGATTTGTATGTGGCTAAAGCCCTATAGTTTTTTTTTTCACTCCCATCTTAGTAAAATCTCATACAACAATACATTCACAGCCTTTAAGCATAAAGAGAAAATGGCTGATGACAAAATATATTCTTATAATATAATATTCATTAATGTAATGTGTAATGTAACATGTTAATACTGATGCCAATAGCGGTAATAATCGTCATATCACCCATCTAATAAAATAAAAATGTTGCTCATTGCTTTCACACGTCAGAGTGCATTTCCTGTAAACTCATTCAACTTTCTGCATCAGACCTTAAAGTGAGATTAGCATACATAACCACAGAAGAATAAGAAATAAATGAGTTCCCCTATATCACCTCCTGAACTTTTAGTTTGTGTCAGCTTTTCTGAGTAACTTCACCCACCTTTGTTGCATAAGAGAGCTTAGTCTTTTATATGTCTTTTTGGAGTTTTTGTAATGTTGTTTTGTTCCTCTCTGGTTAAATAAAGTGCCAGCCTCCACCGATCTGCCAAGAACATCACAACCTGCAAGACTTTTTTATATACACTTGAGAAAATCTTTTAACTCTCCAAAGTCATATAAAATCATATGTATTTTTTATCAGAACAGCTATCTTGTTTAGAATGTAGTGTGACAGTTGTTTGTGTTTTCTATGCAGAGGAGTCCTCCACCACGCTGAAAGTTGGCTCCTACATTTTAATTGGCATTGGCTCTCTGTCAATGCTTATGGGGTTCCTGGGTTGCATTGGTGCCATTTACGAAATCCGCTGTCTGCTTGGACTGGTGAGTCATTATGCAGTGTTTCTTCAGATGTTTTGCACCATGTATTTATCAAATTTCCTGTGACAAGTGCTATGTGTATCCACCACACTAACATGACAACTACGCAACATGACACGATTTAAATATCATATGTGTGATGATATGAATTTTATTCATAATATCTTTTCAATATCTTTAGACCATTAAAACCATATTGATGTTTCTGGTTTAATAAAAAAAACTGTTACAAAATATTGTGACAGATGATGCTAAAATGACTTCTGCTAGGTAGGTAATGTGCAATTTGTGAACAATCTGTTGCCCTGTATTGCATCACTGGCAACTTCTAGAGCAATTTTTGCACAGAGTGTGTCATATTGCGAAAGCTTTTTGATTTTAATTTGTCTTTAAACGGTTTACACAGAGTGCAACATTCAGTGCTGCTATTGCTATACTGTGGTGATCATGCTCACAACAAGACCAAAGTGCCCTGAGCTTCTGCCTAGAGAGATTTATAAAACGCTTCCACATTAGCATGATAAAGAGTTAGTTTTGTTTGAGGTTAATGCTGCTGGATTTACTGAGCTGTAGTGACAGAGATAAGCTAGTGAGATTTAAGGGATGTCTGTGAAAGAACTGGGGAGTGATATAAGTCCCCATTAGACCACTGAATAAGCTTTGGGGTCAGCAAATGCCTTTGTTAAACTGTTTGACCCATTTTGAAAATGAAGTGTCATTCCTATTATGTACTTCACATATCGTTGTTAGGTTGCTCCCTTTGAACTGTTTACTTACGTTTCTACTAAAAGAAATAGATATACATAAACACATTATGTTAGCTTTTATTCTAGATTCTAATGATTGTGAATTGACATTTCTGTCTTCTGTTGTCAGTACTTCACCTGCCTCCTCCTCATCCTCATCGCCCAGGTGACAGCCGCTGTTCTCATCTACTTCCAGCGAGACCTGGTATGTTGTTGTACTTTTGATCGAAGTGTAGTATTGATATGATCTTTGTAAGACTTGTAAAAATGTGTTTAATCTGAAATGTTCTGATTTAATCTAGAAACAAAGTGAATGTGTAAATATAAGTACATAGGTTCTCTGAAATGATCCAGAAATGCTATGCTAATGTTTTTGAATTTTGCATGTCACAACTGTGCTTATTAAATATGTGCGTGCAACAACTTGTTACAAGCTCTTCGCTACTTCTCCTCTGACCTGCTGTAGTAGTAGTAACGGGAAATAAGCAGGTGGTGATGGGTGTAGAAACGTGGATTTAATGTGCACAGCTGACGCAAAAGTAGAATATTTACTGCTGTGTTCATGGACTTCCTAAATTATTTCAGAGTGGGAAGTGGGACTTACTTCCTGTTGCATTACAGTCTCTTTCCGGTTGAATTTTGAGTGTGTGGCATGTTGGCGTGTCGTGATACGGGGTTTCACCTCACAACTTCTCATATTGAGTCTGTTGACAACAGCGCCCTCTTCAGAAACGCAATTTGAAATGCCCAAACATTTACACTAAACAGGATTAATGATAAAAAACATAACCTTTGCACTCCCATGAGCGTGTGAGGGAGGATATACACCCACTAATGCAGGCGTTTAACTCATTTGTGCTTAATAAGCCTTTTTAAAACAGTTTTAGCTAAGTAGCACTAGGCCTAACCTCACCTTTACTCACACATGCTTTAGTGCTTAATGTTTTATATATGTACTACCTGTAGGACCAGTTATGTAGAACGGGTAATTGTAGTCTGTGCCAGGGCATGCTCTGTTTTCTCATTACAGTTTACCAGAGGGCATGCCGAATGCTTTTCCCAGAACAGGGCGAGGTTCACAACAATCTTTTAACCCCTATCTGCATAAGCACACAGGCATACAGTCTTTTTAGTTGGGTTTATAATGGCTGTATCCATCTCGTAGCATTCTTCTCCACCACACCTCTTGCAAACGCACACAAAGACACAACTTCAAAGCTTCTTGCTTGATCATTCAAGTGGACAGTGTTAAAAAGGGTTTTATTTGTACTGGATGTCAGGGTCCAAAAATAGTTTTCTTTTGTTAATGTTCTTTAATGTTGCATTAAAGAATGTAATGTTATGTTTTCACATAGGTATTATTCTGTCTTACACAACTGAACTCTTGCTTCTCCCTGTGTGAACAATAATTTTAGCTGAAGGATGAGATGTCCACTATTGTGAACAAAATTCTGGTGAACTACACTGGTCATAACAAGACATCAGAGCATGCGTGGGATTACCTACAGAGAACGGTGAGCTGTCAGGTTTTCCTTTAACTATTATTTAGGATTTCCTTTCTTCCCTGCCATTTTTCATTATTCTTTTTTGTCTTACTGTAAAGTAAATACCTGCTCTCTAGTGGTTCTCTAGAATTCATGTTGAAGGTTTTTTATACCTTCTTTCAATACAATGTTTCTGTACTTGTTTTTATTAATGCCTACTCTTCTTTTACTCTCACAGATGGAGTGCTGTGGTTGGATTGGATCATATAACTGGACAGAGAACATAATGATAAAGAACAGTTCTCAGACTCTGTATCCCTGCTCCTGCAGAAATGAATCTCTCAGTGGTACAGATATGAAGGAAACTGGACTGTGTGAGAGTTTGGTTCCCGAGTGGCCTGTCTTCACTACGGTACACACGTGCATCTGATGTTATACTTTCCTCTTTTAATCTTTCCTGATTTAATCATTTGGCACTTTTATGATGGATGGTTTCTGGCACCACCTGGTGCTTCTGCTTATTATGGACCTGCAAGTATGCAAACCTTTATATTTACATTGTGAATGGTCTGATTATACTTGAATTGTCAATGGTTGATTATATAAGTTTGTTATCCCACAGTCTCATCCCATTGTTTTAGCATGCTAACTCCAAAACATTTACTGTAAACCCAAGTACAGTTTCCTGTAAACGGGATTGCTCACTGTACTTTCATTCTCTCTATTTTAGTTTGGCCGGTTCTGTGTGTCTCATCTTATGTTATCTTTGGAGAGCTGTTAAAGATCATTTCCAGACACACATCATTTTCCACTTTCTTTTTCCTGCTTTTTTAATTCCTGCTCTCCACTCCCTGCACTCAGGGTTGTATATCCAGTGTTGAAGACTGGCTCCTAAGGAACTGTGGAGTTATTCTGGGAGTCTGCGTTGGAATAGCAGTGGTTGAGGTAAATCCAGAAACATTACCTTCACAGGCTTACATACAGTATTTACAAGCTGTTCACAGCATGAGTAGTAATTCACATAACACACAATTTAGTAGAAATAAATGGTTTAATAAATACACACAAGGCTGTGACCACATAATTGTTGTTTTACACCCATGTGTATTTGTGAAGGCAGATTATAATCATATTCTGTTTTGCTTACTTTAGCTTTTAGGGATGATCCTGTCCTTGTGCCTCTGTAAGAGTGTTCAACAGGAGGATTACACCAAAGTACCTAAATACTGAGAGCAAACCCCCCTTCTACAGTGACTCACTTAATAAACATGAGAAAACACCAGTGTTACAATCACTCCACAATAGCAGAGCAAGTGGATCAAACCAGAGAACATTTCACCACAGGACACACACCTCCCGTTCATGTGTGTGTATGTTTGTGTGTATCATATACACACCCACACATATATAACCCTTCAAATATTAAAATAAACATGTCACCCTATTTAGGATAAATCTTTTATGATGACAGTATGTGTATCTTTTATCTTTTAAAGAAACTAAAAACATATAGAGCATATACAGCTTTATATTTGACTTTATTCATGTAGATATGGTGTACTTTGACTGTGTTTCGAGCTGTTTTTTAGGTCTAAATCTGAGAGCACTTTAGTTATTGAGTTTTGATGGATATGGCAAAGAGATAAAAAGCAACTTTTTTTAAGAAACAACATTTTTACTTCTGTTAACTGAGATACCTGAGAACCACATACTTTCAATTTCATTATGTATGTGTCAATATGAATCAAATACTTTAATGAGGATTGTTCTTTTTTAATGAGTTCATACTAGTTATCACTTCACATTGCTTTTCTGTGTGTAAGTAAAAGCTTTGTTTCTCAGATTTGGGTGGATGTTACTAGCAGGGGTGGGGGTCACTCAGGGTGGAGTCAGGTGTGGTGAGGTTAAAGATGGCTGCGGTTGAGAAATGGATGGTCAGACCAGAAGACCAAAGACGGCAGCATGGTATAGCGTTTCTTGTGGTTTACATGTGTGTCGGCCTGCATCTTGCTGTGGATCAGGGTGTGGATGTGGATTTAGGCTGAGCCCGTATCCCACAATTCCTTGTGCTGTGCTAGTGTGGGTAAAACAGCTGTTAGATTCTGTCTATAACAAGCAGTAAATGTAAAGCTGGCTGATTATAAATCCAGATGCTTTTCCCACAGATGAAAGGTCTGGCTTTTTTTTTACCGACCCCTTTCAACACGAACCAAAGCTGGGTATGCATGATGATGTGCAACATGAGGCTGTTTAATGTTTCTTTATTGTTGCTTGTTTCATATGGTTTCATGTGAATTTTCATGTAAATCTCATGTCTCAAGTTTCGGCTGAATTAGTGCTATATCAGTAGTGTTAGAATAGAAGTAAACAAGATGTTCATATCTGTCTTTTACAAACACTAGAAGTTATTTCACAAAGGGTTACCTGTTATAAAATTATGGTTTAGCACTGAAAACTTGCTTATGTTTTTTGTAAATGTACTTCGCAAATCAGTTTGTATTGTGTTTGTTACGGAAAAGGAAATCCATTAAACTGTCATTTTAGACATGGAAAAGACAAAAGATGATTTTTAGTGTTTTGGTTTGTTAAGAGGTTTTCTGCTGGACTTTTTATATTCAGTTATCTTCGGATGCACAATTGTCTTAAGATGCGTCTACTGTCTTTTAGATAATAAAATGCAACTGCTTTAAACATGATGACATTGGGAGGATTGTGTATTTTTGGTTAAGTTTAGATGAAGGGCTTTTGTTTCTATTTACAATATTTTTCTATTTAACAGAGAAGCAATGCTTATGTAGAGAGTTTCAAGGGCTGTTTAAGTAGTACAAAACATGTCTATGCAATAGTTATGACTTTGATTAAAATAAACTTCAACATAGTTTCAGTTGTGTGATTTTTGTGGGTGTTTCATCTGTATTTATTTTAGTTTTAATGTAGCACCAATATAATCCATAGTACCATAACCATAGTCCACAGTCCTATTCCTAAACTCTGTTTTTCAACATATTACCTTTTATCTAACAGTGTATCTAACAGACATATGTAAATAAGTTCATGAAGTTTTTGCTTTTAGTAATCAGAAGAGGGCGCTATTGTCATACTTGAGATCTTCCTGTTAAAACGACAGTTACAGATACAACTAGCTATTCAAGTACAAGTTTATGGTGCTAAAAACACATAAGTGATTGTTTTAATTCATGCTTGTTTCATTGTTTGCATATTTGATAATTTTATATTTGATAATTATATTTGATCATCATCTCACACATATTAATAACAATTGTAGACAATATACGGGACACATAATTAAATCCACGATACATTAATGATTAAAGGGTTATACATTATGAATGTAATTTGTGGCTAATGATTTATTCTCAGATCCCCAGAGGAAGTCAGTCTTTAATCTCGTTTCAATTTCTGTAGATTGGTTTAATAGCAGGAATTAAATGTGGCGTGGGACAGCCAACAAAATCTCTCCACTGCTTTCACATGAGCCTCTGTGGTATCATGGAGAGAAAAGAAGAAACTGCTTTTCAGTCTGTCACAGAGGACGTGTGACCTCAGAACCAATGCCAGGAAATCGGTGTCTGTAGTTATATTAATAGTCTCAATGCAAACGGGTGGTGGTTGGCTTTTGAATATGATCTAAATCCATGACCCAAATACAGCTACCCACATATCCAATAAATTATGTAAATGCTGCTATTTTCTTTCCTTTTTATTTGATGTGTATTTTTCTCCTGTACAATTTGGAAATCTGCAGTGCTTTTACTGTAATTCTCTGAGCTGTTGGTTATGTAACACCAATGACAAACAGAGATAAGACAACGATTGCCTTGACAGAATATGGAAGGGTGGCTTATTAAAGGGTGTGTGCTGCATCCTCTTCTTGTGCTGTTTTCCTCAATCATGGACTTTGCTCTTCCAGGAAAGAGCTTTACTCATCCACAGCATTAAAGTCACCTCCACCTGAGGGCCTCTTCCTCATCCTGTCAAAACGCCCTTGCTGGACTTCCTGTTTTCAGCAGAATACTCACTGTCATTCTGACTCATATACTGTACATGGAGATCTACTGTGGCTTATGCCTGTCACAAAGTGTCACACGGCCAAAGCCTTGACTGCAAGCCTTGACTAAACATATGCTGGCCAACAGTTACATGTTTTTCAAGGTCTGTGAAAACTGAAATTTGCTGTTTATAAATAGTACAAAATAGTTTGATTTAAAACAACACTTAGGAGCACACAAGCATTGCATGTCAGTTTTATGAGACTTTAACTCATACTATATGTCACCACATTTAAAGATTTTATGTTTGTTACATTCCACATTTAAAAAATATTGTTGATTTCTAGATACTGTAGTGTTCACAGCATCTGTAGCAAGTAAACAAAGTATTGCATAGTGCTTACCAATTACTACTATTTGTTAATACTACAGTATATTATAGTTTATATTGATATGTGTAATGTGCTATCTATTGGGGATCTGTTTTGCAAAACATTTGTCTTTATAGCGCCATCTCAGTTTGAAACAAAAAATTGCAGGTTCCTTTACGTACTTATTACGTGCGCTGAATGACGTCAACTGACTTTTTCGCGAAATAGTTTATACTCATAAATCACTATTATGATCTGACGTTGCGAGTCGTGGTAAAATAAGGAAACAGTTTTATTTTTAGTTATTTTAACTAACTTTTGTTTATTTTAGGGCGGAGCTTGACCTTTCAATCAACTGTCACGTGCACCCATTGCCTCTCATCCGGGACTTTTACCATTAAAAATCACGTAAATAAAACTGACAAGCAGATGCTATTTAACATTTACATTTTTTAATTTAAAAAGGACGCTAGTCCAGCGTAAGGTAAGAAACATTTTCTCTCTGTTTCGTCAGCTTTTGTAAAGGTTGACTGAATTAACTCACCTAAGCATAAAAAAGCACGAAGCATCTATGAATTCATACATATCCCCAAGATGAAATGAATAATTATCTGAAACATATAATTTTGTCATACTTTCCTTCATGTTGTTCCAAACAGAACCAAGCAGTTCTCTGGGCCTTTAGTTTCTGTACAGTTTTTGAGTCAAGCATTAAAAAAGCTGATACTATTGAAGATAATGCCCGTGTTTCCTCTGTAAAGCAGGCAAAAGAATGTGTTGAATCAGGTGTTTTTCCCTCACATTTCCCCCTCTGTGGTTTAAATGTAAATGCAGAGTCTGTGCTGCTAGTTTATCACAGTTCAAGCACATAACAATTCAGCCATTCATCCTCTGTGTAGCAGATAACGTGATTAGCATTACTTTTGCATACCTGCACATTATCACTTGTGAAAACTGTGTTGTGTGTTCAATGCATTGCACCGTTTCACAAAATATGAACTTGGTAATTTCTTCTGACAGTTTAATGTTTGCTTCTTTTTAACTTCTTTTTTTTATGTATTTTCTATTTCTATGTATGCATCTATTTTAATAGATATGAGGGGGAGGACAGTTGTTATTACCTGTTGTGTGTGTGTGTGTTTGCATGCGTGTGTGTTTGCGTGCGTGTGTGTGAGAGAGAGAGAGAGAATTCATATTAATTATGTAAGCAAGCTCATTACTCAATGATAATAGTTTGATCACTGATGCAATGAAATACGTTAACATTTAATAATATTAATAAATTAATTAATACAATTCTCTTTGTTCACTTTCCATCGATCATTCCGATGCAAATTATCAAATGGTTTTAGATAGACATGGCATTCATAACCCTTCTGTTTTTTTGGGACTAGGAGATTTTAAAGCTTTGTATTTGCTGTGATGAAATAATTTCAGTGGCTGCATGGAAAGTGATTTGATATGGTTTTATCTCTCTATGCTAAGCAGATGTCATCTCACTCTGTTTATTCACAGCAGACTCATTTGCTATCTAATGTATGCATATTGTGTATCTTCCCTTTTGGCAGTTTTGCAATCATTAGTTTGCATACACATTACCCATGCAGTAAACATGGAGCAAAGTCTTTAGAATAATACTGTATGTTACCCATTGATTTAGTGAAAGATACACTGAGGAGCAGCAGAAAAACTATAGTTTTTAGAGATAAAAAATGGGGGATGATTTTGTTCTGTAATAAAGTTACTATTTTATCTGAAACATTATCATTCTTGAAGAGATTTCATTTTTAGTGCTGTTGTAGTCGCGCTTATCCGTCTTTTAGAGTGAATTGTTCACAGTTCATCTCTTATTATTGCCTCAGGCAGGATTTCTTCACGTTTTGGCTTTCTTGTAAAGAAGCAGTGTCTGACTGCGTTGTGGCCTTTCACTTAGCTATTTGTAGGAATGGCCCACAATCATATGCTATACATACAAACAATAGCTTTCATTTTCAACCCTGCAAATGTACCAGTTATAGGTTTAGGCAATTTCATGCAAATGTCAACCTTACCATAAACAAAATAATGGTTTTATTAAAAGGTTTTCACCATATTGATAGCTCAGGTGTCAGTATTTAATGGTTTAAAAGTAAAGTGCTGTATTCAGAATTGTCACATCCGTAACAGTCCATATTCCTCATAAATGCGTACATGAAAATGAAAGTAGAATAACTACTTTATGTTCTTTGAAGAGTAATCTCTTCTCTATTTGTTGGGTGTTATTGCATCTGGTTTGTGCATTTTAATTCACAGAAATCCTACAAAGTATGTTGCCCCTCAAAACCTTCTTTTCATATCCATAACGCATGTATATTTCTTTTTTTTAAATGGATAATTTGTGCATAGATTGATTCTTTTCTGATGTCTGGACTCCATCAACATAAGTTTGGTAAAATATATGATTCAATATATTATTAATAAATACATTTTGTGAATATTTTTATTTCAAGGTTTAACTGAAAATATGACATCCATATTGCTAAAATTGCCCGTTTGCTTTTGCACCCAAGACATCTCATTATCTGTTCATTTGTGCTATGTCTTATATGCTGTCCCTGTATACTGACATTAGATCATATGACTAATGATAATGATTGAGGATGCTAATTTCCTGACTCTTTATAAAGTGATTATGTACATCTCTCTGTGCCATTGAGCTAGCACAAAGATCTTGTGACTATTTTGTTAATCGGGAAAAAATGTGCTACAGTAAAATGGGATTTAACATCCGGTTCTACCCCTGCCAGACTCACACTAATGTTTTGCCAACTATTAGTCTAATTGAAAGTTTTGGTATGAGCATGTAATAATGTGTCTGAGCTGATGTTCAAGTGTGTCTACAACACTTAATTCCCAAAAGAAGAACGCAGACAAAGGTTAAGACTCTACCATTAGCATCAAGTGCAACATCCTGAATGCAAAACAGCCACTTTCCCTCAGAGATTTAATCAAGCCTTTTAATAAAAGAATTTTAAATTTATGCATTAGTGCTGGCACAGTCTAAATGAAAATGAGAAAAGACGGGAGAAGGGTGCGGGTAAGGGGGCGTGCTGCTCAGAGCATGCCTGGCGCAGGGATTGTAAAGAATATACTTAGAGACTGATTACAGCAGCACTGTCAGCTAATGATATTCATTGGCACAGATCTGAAATGAGGAACACAGTCTCCACGCTTGCTGTTCCATGTCTCTTCTTATCCCACATCTGACTCTAGCTCTCTTATGAAGATGCTTTGTTCGTAACTGACTCATCCATGTGGGGATCTCCTCCCGTCTTTGCTTCTTCTGATCACTTTGTTTCGCTGTAAATTCAAATGTGCCAAGAAACCGTACATGTCCTCTTGCAAAGCACCCTGGGATTCTGCAAACAGCAGCTGCGCTATGTGAAGTGGGCTGGTGATGAAAGTGTCAGTACTGTTGAGATCCCCTCTGTGGTTATTAGTGCTTACAGATGTGACATCTCTTAGTAGATGCTCATTACTGCAAACAAACTGGTAACTGATATTGATCATCAGCTTAGTCAAATGACAGTCAAGGAAAGTTTGTGTTTTGGCTTAAAACCTGGCTATGAATATTCCTGGCTGAAAGGATGATATGAATTTATATAGTCTGTCATTTGGGTATTTTATGCATATAGAGCATTTGCATACAATGCATAGTGGCAGTGAAAAAGTAGTAATGTAATACTATGCCATTCGAAAAATATGGATAGCTAGAGTAAAATAAAAAATTGGGTAACTTTTTTGTCATTGAAATGCCCCAATTTACCTGAATTCATCAGGGGCACAGAGTATGAGCCTTGCAATGAATTTTCCAATAGTCTGACTAGTTTTTGGGGGCATTTGTTAATGAAATGGGGTGGAGAAATTATATAAGGAGTGTATAAATAGCATGGAAAAGGAAATAGAGCACATTTATTTTCTTAGCGGGTGTAAATCTATGAATAACTAGCATGAGTGCTACGGTGGGTTTATAAGCACCTTTATTGGGGACATGAATTACAACATTGATGAACTAATTGTTGAGGTCACTGGTCACCATACTGTGGGGGAAATTAGTGAATGCTCTTTAATAAAATGATCTGTGACTTCACTGATAAGCCTTAACCTTTGAACTCATCTGTGATCCTACTAAGGACCTGCACAGTAAATTTTGATGACCTCAGAGATTAGCTAGCCAGTTACCTCATCACTGATGACCCCAGTGACCAGATCAATAATTAATACATCGGTTAACTTATCATTGAATTAAATGCTAAACCCATAAATATATTATTTTGGTATGTTTCAATTTATGATCTTTATAGGTTTATAGCGCTGTTCTTTTTCAGCCTGTACCTTGTAAAAAATTTGACATGCGTTTCACTGCACTTCAAATATTTTTTGTCTTGGTGAAAAAGGAAGCGAAGCATTATAACACACAATTCACTCACAATTGCATTTGATTGCCTCATGCACCATTCAACATAGTATTTATCTTGAAACTTAAATCATAGTTAGAAAAACATTTAAAAACACAGGCAATACGTTTGGGTATGTCTGGTTGATGTCAATTAATTTGAGTTGAAATGTATGTGTGGTTAATTGTGGGACAGGATCAGGTTTCTGTGTGGAGAGGAAGGAGCGTGTTAATGATTTCCTTGAACAAACTCATTGCACAGTTTATTTAGCAGCTGTAGCCAGAGAAGCCTGTGGCAAACGGATGGAAGGAGGAGAGCAGGAAAAGACTCAAGGGCATCGTTTACACACATTGGGGTTAAAGGAGTGAATCCAATTATATCAAATGCAATATAATGCTTAGTAGGCAATTCTGTCTGGACAGAAGTCTCTATGGACTCTATGGACGTCTTTAAATCTAACTACCTTCATATGACTAAAACAATTAATTCAGTTCATTTTCTTGCATTTAGTGCATACAAATGCTTTCCTAAATGAATAAATAAACAACAAATAAAGATTGAATATCACATGGTTTTAGAACAGCACAGTGTACATGACAATAAATCAAAGTGGGTCATCATTCAACTAAATGAACAGAGGAAGGAAGATGGGATTCGAGAAGAGAAATTGTGTAGCAGTTTGTTCCTATTTTTGGATGTCCTTCATAGGCTCTACAAATCAGGAATTTGAAGATCTGATTTACTTTCCATTGACATAATGTTAACAACAGCAGACTCAAGTGGCTCTTTAAATCTTTCTCCCAAACACAGATGTCTCCTTAATCACAGTGTCACTTCTCAGTTCTCATGTGTCTTTTTTGGCTTGAGTTGCAGTGTTAACCTGAAAATGTCAAGTACAGTAGTTCTGTTACGGGGTCTGAAGTTTCATATTTCTGGCTCTTTTATCAGAATCAAACTTCTTTGGTACAGAAACAAATACTGTAATTCGGTATTGCAAATTACAAATAACAAAAAGTAAGATTCCTTTTTATTAAGATTTATAGCAAACTAAGAAGCTGTAAATGTTAAAATACAATTATATTAATTCACCTTATAATGGATTTAAAAGACCTACATTAAAACGTTATCAATAGCTCTGTGTAATTACATTTATAAAGCAAGGCTGGTAAATAACCACCATATTACTTTCCTGTTTGCTCTTTAAAAGTGTTGTTTGTTAGATGATTAGATGGATTATTAAACCTGTAAACTAAATCCACCCAAGCATCCACCAGATGATTGCAGCATCCCAATGATAGGTCAGTGTGATGTCCAATCAGATGAGAGCTCTCGTTGTGTTTTAACAAGCCATGCTGAACTAGAAGATAACACAGTAGAGGAGCTTAGTTTATAGACTTTATGAGACCTCCTGTTCCATTACAACCATATTAAAACTGCAGTTACAAAAAGCTGTTTATTTTAAAAGATTCTCTGGTCTTTTAGCACCTGGTGTCCATCTATGAAAGGATGTGAATAGGACATCAGACCAACACACAGAGTGCTTTAAAAAAGCCTTGCGTATTGCATATGTTTTTACATTTGTACTTTTAAAAAAATGTGTACAAATGATTTTAAAAACCAATACAGATTTTAAAATATCTGTATTACTTTGGATTTATAGTATATACCGTTTTTTCTTCTGTTATATGGTGCTAAAATTAATAAATGTATAGTACTGTGCAAAAGTCCAAGACACAATAGATGCTTCTGCAAAAAGTGTTTTAAGGTGCTTATTTATATCTTAAAAATGAAGCAAATGTTGTAGTTTAATGAGTGAGGATGGAATGAGAATTGTTTTATTAGCAGTCTGTGAGTAAATCACCTGCATTGTGAGGTCACAGTGGACCAAGAGAGAGAGAGAAAGAGAGAGAGAGCTTGATTTGACAGCATGATGCATGTATGAATGCACCAGTCGATGAGTCTCTCCCTATGGATGTGATTAAGTATAACATTCAGCTCTCTGCTATAAAAGCCGTGTGACACAGGTGGGCTTGGCAGAAGACAGATTGTGTCCAGTCCCTTTTAATTCTCAGCAGATGCACTCGGCCATTAAATAAAATGCCAGTTTTTATTGCTGCTGTGTTTGTCTTTAACAGTCTGCAGCAGGCATCCACAAGAGACAAGAGCTTCCTAAAACTCTCTCATCAGCTCTGTTTCTTGCTCCCTACCTCTGTTTTGCATATATAGAGTCTGTCATGTAGAAATTAACTAAAAGACATGCGACAACCTACATGAAATGTCACATATGTCTGTGTGTCCCTTTGTCTCAGGATTGTGAGTAACAGTGTCCAAAATAGACCAACCTGATTGTGGCACTTTGACACATGCGGGCACTAGTGAGACTGCATTACCAGCAGGGAAAATGAGGTGGCCCGTACCGTTCAAGACTGTCTGACAGCATCTGTCAAGCCAGGTCTTGTTTGTAGACTTTGCGAGAAATAGAAATGCAATACTGGACAAGCTGCATTATTCAAACCGATACTGGATATTTCTCTGTCACTCATTTAGAGATGTAAGCCAAGACCGTTTCCATCATCTCGCATCTATAAAGTGCTTAAGAAATCCGGTGGGACAAATTAAAGTAGAATGCAATAAATCTGCCATGGCAATTAAACTAACTTAGTCTTTGTAATAAAAGAGAGTCATTTATTCTATCACATTAATTCGTAATTTGTAGCGTATAAAGAACAGATCATTTTTTATTCAGTAGCCCATTTACTGATACTTTCCCCAATTTTTTTCTCAGTCTTGCATTCCATCCAACATGCATATGAAAAACTAAACCGATCCTTTTGCAGTGGTCAGTGATTTCAGTTTGGTTTCATGGACTAGATCTCTTAGGAAAATGTGTGATTATTAATTTGTGAAAAATAGCTTTTTTTACCTCAAGCAAATGTATAATATTGTACATCTGTTTTATCTTTTTTTTATAATTTAATGCACATAGTCTTGGAAAACGAAATCCTTTGATCATTTCAGTTCGACATTAATAATTTGTGCAGTATATTGCTGCATAGATTGTTTTGTGAACCTGTCACAGTGTAATTCTTTGCAAAGTGGCTGTTAGTGAAGGATAGAGCAGTTAAACTTTATTAGCCAAACTGTTTCTCATTTCACATGTAAAGACTGCCTTGAAGGCACAAAAGCAACAAATGCCTGCTTGGTAATTTAAAACTAAATCTTGTCTGATTTCAGCTCAAAAACTATACTGAAAATGATACAAATGTCAAGTGTAAACGATCTTCTGGCTTACGCATTTTCATTTCAGATTCAGATCAGCTACAGTAGGACTAAATGTTAGATTTAGATAAATGTTAAATGATTTCAGGACCAAACCTGCTTCCAAAGGGACTTGGCAGAAAATCAAACGTATTGCATTTGCATCAGAGTGACTGTAAATCAATCATAACATGATTTTACTGGCTGTCTGATTTAAGAAGCATGCGCAGATATGCAAACACACATACGCTGTGCTGCGTAAACCTCCGACCGCAGGTCTGTAGAAGCACGTGAGGAATGATGACGGGGGCCGCACTTAATGGGTCTCTCTCCTCGCTGTGTTTTTTTAGAACATCTGGATTGCATTAAAGAGAGGCTATCTGACTGCTGCTGTCAGAGAGAGAGAGAAGAAAATGAATAGAAAAAGTGGAGCGATAAGCTGAAAAAGAAAAGAGAAAGGGTGTGAAGCGTGATCAGAAGATAGTGAGTAGAGTAATGCTTGATGTACAACAACAGCATTTTAATGATGTTATATTAAAAACATTTGCAGCAAACATAGTGTTTCTAATGCTTTTGATCAGGAACACACTTAATAATGAAAAAACAGTCTGTAGAACCATCATGGCACCGGGGGAGAGTGGAAATTTCTCCCTGCTCATCCAAATCTACACACTCCCCACAAATCATTTCAAGATGGATGTTTCAGCGATTAGACAAAATGAAGAGAGGACAGAAAAGAAGAGAGATGGAGCAGCTTTTTACAGACTGCTCATGCGTTATCTATGCAGTCACAGTTTCTATAAAAGCTTTTTAGGCCACAATTCTGTTTTTACTTGATTAATTTAACCAGGCAAATCACTTAAGAACAGAAGTGTTATTTTACAGCAGCAGACTGGCAAGTTGGTCCTCTCAAAGAATGGAAAGGAGCAATTAGGAATAAATTACAAGTAAAGTTTTTCTTTCCTTCCCACAGTCACCCTAGAAACATTAAAGTACAATTTCCTTTAAAGCTGTCTTGAAACAGGTACAGAGACACAACGGTTATGCAACTGATTCCAATCATTAAAAATAAAAATAAGCACATCAGTTCATTGTTATATTAAAATACACAGTAAAGGTCATTCTTAAAACACTCAAATGCTGCATATTAGTCTAAAGGACTTGTTTATATGTGCATGTCACAGCTGAGTGATAGATTCAAGACAGTATCTTATGCAGAGCTGTTGCCAGGCCAACGGCTTTTGTGGGTCAGGCTTAATTGCTAACCTAGACGAGCAAGACTGGATATGTTGAGTGATGTCTGTGCTTCTGTATGTGTGTGAGAAAGAGTTGAGAATTCTTACCCTGATCACTGAACTCCAAACACTAAACATCTCTTAGCATGTGTGTGGGTCTAGATGTGCCACTCCTGCTGTTCTGTGGAAGTGGGTTCTGTGTGAGAAATGCATTTTAACAGCTTTTCCGTAACTCATGTGCTGGAAGTTTCACATTTAAAAATGAACCAATCTGAAGCTTTCGCTTCTTTCCAGCATTTCAAACGTCTAGCTGTGCCAAGCTTGTCCATTTGTTTTGTACCATATGAATCCAGCTGTTTCTCTGCAGATACTTTTGACTAAATGTCTCGTTTCTCTTTTTTTCTTTGCACTCTTCCTATTTAATTATGCAGTAAGCTGGAGTGTGAATACGTGTAAAAACAGTCAGACATCACCTTTTAAATCTCCTCATTATTGCTCTCTCAGTACCTTCTGTAGAGCCCATTTCCTCTTCGCTGTCACTTAGAAAGTATAAAATAGAGTTAAATTAGCGAAATCTGACCTGCAAATTCTCATTTAGAAGAAAATACGCACATTTTCTTTTTTTAAAACTGTGAGGTAAAAGAAATATTCTTTTTAATTGGTCTGCTTGTTCTTTTTTCTGTCAGGGAGATTTGCTGCATTTCTGTGCCTCTGCTGTACAGTGTTGTGAAATGAATTTTATCTGAGTAACTTTGAAAGCAGGTTTAGTAATTGTCACTATCTAGAGTATGGAGCATAACTCAGACAACAGTCTCCTGTGCAGAGCTGTGCGGCTTGCTGTGCTACCAGTCATTAATAACACCCAACGCATGTCCTGGAGCATCTCGTCTCCCCTTCTCACTTTCTGTTGCTCTTTTTCTTTCCTTTTCGCTTTTACCCTCTTCCCCCGGGAAATGTCAAGAGCAGAGAGAAATCGTGTTTCTGCTCAAAAATGTCAGTACAGGCAGTCTCATCTCAGCGTGCAATCAGTCTGTGTGTTTACATGACTACTTGTCAAAATCTTTTTATCTTTACATGTTTGACAAAAGTGAATATGCCACAAACTTCTTTTAGGTAGCTTTTAAGCATCCATCATCCCCTCCACCTCAATTTCAGCTTTTAGTGTGCTAATATTTAAAGTATGTGACATCACATGATATATCTGATGTTGTTTGATAATTCATTGTTTGGATACTTCAGTGTTTTGATTTGCATGCCAAACGGCTTATATTCTGTTCTGAGTGAAATGATTGGATGTTTTAATATAAATGTACGTGCTTTGTGCTGCTAGTATGTGCTCAAGGAATTTCTTGCTATAGTTCTGCATCAGGACTCTTATAACCCTGCTCTCACTGTGAACTCTCTGTTGTCATAGCGACAAAGACATAGCATGTATGATTCTTAAACGCAAGCTATAAATACTTAAATGGATTTAATGCTAGTATCATTTTTTACTTTGATCTCCAATTGAGTAAAACTTCAAATGTGTATAGATGCTTGAATAATTATGCGCATACATACTTTAAAGAGATTTTTTTTCCTAGTATTTCAGAAACACACCCACTTTAGTGTATAAGCCAATGTCTCTTTGAATGCTTTGATAATGTAGTGCTTGTCCCTGGATCACATACAGAATGCATGATTACAGAAACCTCTTTGTCTTTTTTATTTATCCACTTTTCTGACCACTACAGAGCAATTAACACAAGCAGACTGATTCAATGTTTTGTTTCATCTGTTAAGACCAAATATCAGGCATATCTTGTATACTCACATTTTTAAACGGATAGCTCTGGTTTTTGATGATAAGTGATCAATTCCATTAATTATGACTGATTATTAACAATAGTGCAGAGCATCCATAGCTGATAATTACTTTTCTTGCATTTTCTGTTGCATATCAACGTACTGTTACAGTTTACATGTTATTTTGTCGAGAGAGAGAGAGAGAGAGAGAGAGAGAGAGAGAGAGAGAGAGAGAGAGAGAGAGAGAGAGAGAGAGAGAGAGAGAGAGAGAGAAGCAGCTTGTCTTTCCATTTTAAGTAATTTCTGCTTTGACTGGACTTGATCATCTATAACCACTGTGCATTAAATAGTCATTAGTCACATTGTCATGTTTTTACAAGATTGATATTCATTATCATTATTTGTTGAATCTGTCATTTATTTTTAATGAAAAATCAAACCATTTTTAGTTAAATGGTAAACTTACCAGTGCTGTCCCTTTAAGGTTAGGGTTTAGATGATTTCCCATTGAAAGACTTTCAGTACACTCCTCTTAATACACTCTAAACAAAACATAAACACACACGTCACTCAAATCTTATTTGCAGGTCCTCATTAGTTTCCCTGGTTGTCCCCTGATGCTCACTACCTTGTGTCACACATCAACGCAAAGACAGAGGACTAACACATCATAATTGGTTCCCATTTCAAGCCCTGCGTGTTTTGTCGCATTATCATCAGGAGAGCGAAGAATCTTCCTCAATTATTAAGCAGGGCCCTTTGGTGGCAGTGTTCATGGTGTTTGGAGTAATTAACAATGTACTTCATGGTAAACAACTTCATAAGAAATGGAAGCGTCCATGGGAGAATTAGATTTTTGAGGTATGGCCTGATTTACAGCTGCCCTTTTCATAAAGCTGATAAAATGAGATCTGTTGACAACAGACTTTGAGGGCTCTGTGGCTTTCTGTTCCAATGAGATAGATTGCTGCCTTTGAAGACTTGACTTAAAACTCCTAATACAGTTTGGCATTATTAGGTTGTTCTTCACCCAAAGGTTTATGTGCAATAAAGGAGAAACAATGGGGAAGCTCACTATCAAATATACTAAATGACCCATCTACTCACTATAGTCTTCTGTCTTGAAAATGATTTGTTAGCACTATATTGTAAATGATTGATCATTGTCTTTGCAGTTTGCAGTAAATCTGACCCGCCTATGCAGATAAGCTAAGGAAAGCTTTAATGTCTCTCTCTGTCTATCACACATATACGCACACTCACTGAAGCTGCTATAATAAATCATATTACAGAAATTTTCACAATTTTATTTTGGTGTATGACAAATGTTGCTTGGGCATTCCCCTCAGAGGCTGTTATTATAATAATGACTCGTATCAGTTACAGGCTGCCAGAGAGGGATTTCAGCTGAATTCCAGTCCAACAATGCTGGAGCTGTGTCTAAACAGGAGAAAAAAGATGTGTCCAAATGCTTCTCTGGCTCATTTCAGTCAGGAATTATCTTTAAATAAAGAATAAATAAACATGTGCATTTATTCTTTTTTTGCATGTTGCATCCAGAAAACTGATATATTTGTAATTTATACATATATGTGTAGATTTATATTTTATTATTGTTATTTTTTAAGTAATGTGACAAGAATTGGTTGTTTACAGAAATATATGTGCCATATTGTGCCATATCTATTTGTACTTGTAAACACAGTTTTGTCATCTAGACTTATTGATGGCTCAAAATGTTAATGCAATCTCATTCATAAATCACTTTGGATAATGTAAAATGTAAATGCTAATATTTATCCATTACATACATGAAAACACCAATTTTGTAGTACCTGTATGTGACATTTGAATATCTGTGAAATTCTTACATAAATGTCTTTTACATGCATTTCCCACATTTCTCAATTATTGCTGCTTTCAAACCTTTCCAAAGATAAAGCAATGATATATGACAGGATGTATTTTCTTTTCACTTAATTGACCAAAGGCACAGACAAGCAGTGCATCCCAGATGAGCTCTGAGTGCAGAGTTGAATCAGTTGGCAGAGGTAGCAGTAATGAGAGTAAATCAGCACTCCTGACAGCTGTACCCAACTGTGCAGACGTTTCCCAGATGTAGCCGTCAGCAATGTGGTTGCTATGCAAGTGCTGGTGTCCAGGTGTGAAAGTAACTTCAACTACATACACTACTGCATATGTGGATACCACACCCATAAAACATTGTTAATCATTTAATTTCAGATACATTGGGATTAATAGCTACCTGGACATCTCTAACAGCTTCTGGGAAGACTTCCACTGGATGTTGAAATATGGATGGAGAGACCTGCTCCCATTCAGTAAGGCAAGTTAGTGATGTTAGGAGATGGGGAGACTCACAGTCATATTTGCAATTGGTCCCAGTGAGACGTTTAATGGCATTCAGCCCTGAGCATTGTACAGGTCAGTGAAGATAATCCACACTAGAGTCAGTCAAATATTTCTTTATAGACCTTATTCTGTACACGGGGCATTTCCCAAATTATTGCTACAAAGAACACAATTGTCAAGAAAGGTACAACTGTAGTGGACTGCAATCTAGGCAAAACAGTTTCCTTAACAACAAATGACATTATCCAAGTCAGAAAATAACTGGTGCATGGTTAGCTGTAAATGCAAACTACAGTATGTAAATCATACTAGATAAAATGCACATTCTTATTACATCTGGCAACATGGTACAATAAACCACTTATCTGGAACATTCATTTTATTAAACTAAAATCTTTGACAAATGAATGAAGAATAGAAATGCAATGTAAGCAAGTAACAGAAACTACTCAAATAATTAATAGTTGCCTTTAGCAGTGAATCAGCTGACTTGCTGTGGTTGCCTTGCCCTACTTTTGTCCTATCGTCACTTAGACAGCCCTTGTACACTGAACATTGGAGGTATACAGAAGCTTACGGGCATGCTTGGTCTGACACATCCGCAGATGGAGGGGAAAGGGTAGTAACACTGTTTAATGCACATGTTCAGCAATGCTTTTTTTAATTAATTTTCCTTTTTTAGACCGTGTCTTATGGAGTCTGGATGTAATTGAGGTTTTATGAGGATAAAAAAAACAAGTGGACTGATTTTTTAAAATCACAATAGGGTCGTTATGTAGACACACTGCTGACACACATTTATGTTCAAACATTCAAACGTTCTACTTTGTTGATTTAGAACAATTGAGAGACTATTACAAAACATATCAAATATGTTATATAATTATATATATATATATATATATATATATATATATATATTGAAATGTATCCGTTAATTCACACCTTAAGCAATTGCATCTCATTCTTTGCCAATAACTAGGTAATGTGTGATGCAATACAAGCATAAGGAGAAGCAAGAAAAAGAAATCACTCTGACAGAGATAATTGATAGTTGCCTTCAGAAGTGAATCAGCTGACTTGCCATGGTTGCCTTGCCCTACTTTTGTGCTATCGTCATTCAGAGATATACAGAGGCTTTCTGCCACGCTTGGTCTGTCACATCCACAGAGGGAGGGGAAAGGGTAGTAACACTGTTTAATGTTCAGTTATGCTTTTCTTATTCCTTTTCCATTTTCACACAGTGTCTTATGGAGTCTGGGTGTAATGCTGCTCCCATTTCATTTTCATGGGCATCATATAACATCATAAGGATATTGCGCCGAAGCCTCATCTTGGTCAGTGGGTCTTTGATGAGCTTCATCTCAGTTGCTACCTGTTTGCCAAACGTTAGGTCAACATCCTGACTGGCATCTAGCAACGTTTCAGACATATTTCTTAAAATGTTCAGTTTCTCAATTTCAAGTTTATCTGCTGATTTGTCTGTTGACTTCTTTTTGGCCTTGCCATTACTTGCTCGTTTAGGATTATTGATTGTGACATGACTATGTTGGGATGAGGCTTCAGGTGAAGGCAGTGGGGTTGATGGTCTAGATGTGTGGTGGGAGGTGACTGTGGATGACTCTGACGCATCCTCTTCTAGCTCTACCTCTATTTCTGTCTGGTCTTCTTCACCCTCATCTGTGAAGCCGTCTTCTAAGTCATCTGACTAGATAAAACAAGTCATTAAAATAAGCAGGTACAATAGTATATTAGGCATAAACGTTAAGGGCACGTTACATGTTTGAAAGCAAATATAATGAATATTATCTACTTACATTCAGTGTAGACTGGGAACCCTGGCGGACAACAAAGGGTTGTAGAAATTTAAGGTTATTTATAATCCACTTCTGTCTGACAGTAAGGTCTTTTTCACCACTTCTGGATTTTTGACGGAGTGCTTTCACATATTGTGTTCGGAGGGAAGCAGCTTTTGTTAGGACTTTATCGACTGTGGGGAAGTAAGAAATTAGATGACAAATCTAGAAATTCAAATTGCTGTATGACAAATCTAGCCAAATGTTCTCTAAAGTGCATGAGAACATGATGAATGATTTGCTAGCTCAGTGCTCACCGGGCTGCTGAAGTGACTCCGCTATCGTTTTCCAGCACTCATCTTTTTTTTTTCTTTTGTGATAATCCCTCGAGGAAACATCATAAAGGCAGGAGTATTGTTGCCATAACTCCACAAATTTTTTCTGAATTTCACTGCCAACTACAAGCACCAACACTAATCTCCCTCTTTCGTTTCGCCATGTTTGAATGTTGTGTATGGAAGAGCTTCTGTGCTTCTATTGGTCAACGTCACAGAATACTGTATCTCGCGATGTTTTGATGTAATGCGCCGATCGGTCTGCGCGCAGCGCTACATGAAATCGATGTAAACGCCCCATTATCATTTTACGTATCACCACGACAAACGGACTAAATTCGGTGCAGTCTTATGTTTTCAGCAATATCGTATTTACATAAGCGGTTAAACGAATTTGAGTTGTAACGTCGTAGGGGGCGTGTCTATTCCTGACATGATAAAAAGCATCTTATTTCTCATCTCTGTCTGTTTTTATTTTTTTAGCATAAACATCTGAGACATAACTGTCTGTTAAATCTCCTGAGTTATGAATGAGCATGCTTTGAACAATAACATGTACCACTGGGGCTGTCTGCAATATGTGAGGTTAAAGCCAAACTCTCAATACCCCTGAGATGTTGGTCCAGATAAGTGTGTTGTGGTCTATATAACAGCACAAATTGCAATGGAGCTTAAGAGGAATGTCAGTGCTTTGAACCACAATTTGCTCTTCATGAGAAATGTACGCTTGCTGCATCAGAGCTTTAGATGTAGTATTGTGAGAACAAGCACATAGCCAAGAAATGTTATTCTTCTACAGCAATTCTGCATTCTCTATTGACAACAAAAAGATCATATCAAATGCAAAGACGTTCCTTTCATTCTTCTTGATTCTCAGAGGATGCTGTAATCGCTGTGTTGAAAATCCGTTCATCGCGGTACAGACTATTACCAGGCTGTAGACAGTAGTTGTCATGAGGTACGCTGTCGCTGAAGTCTATTGTCATGTGGGTATCTATTCCCAAAGGGCCTCTCAGATCCCAGTACAGTCAATTATGATGTGTCCGCAGGCTCCAGTCTGCATCCAACAGATATGCGACCTGGCTCATTCAGTCTCGGTTTGTCTCAAACTGCCATTATTCACCTAAATACTGGGCTGCCAGGCAATGACAGCAGAGGAAATTCATAGTAGTTGAAGACATGATAGAATCTGGCTTGTCCACCAGATCTAGCAAGCAGAGAACACAGGCCAAAAGCACCATTTGGTATAGTATAGTGCACTTGCAATATATAGCTTGTTTTCACTATATAGTAACCTTTATTTTGTTAAATAAAAGCTCAAAATTGGTCTTATCCTGTTTGTCTGAACATGATTGTTGCTAAGTAACAGTTAAACATAAGTACTCAGTTTCAAGAGAAGAGTAGTCTGTAGTGCTCTACAAGCAGCAGTCATTGACAGTGTGCACATCCATCTCAATCAGATAGACAAAGACAGCTCTCCTGTTAAAGAGTGTGTAGGAAACGCATGTTTAAGTGTTTTGGTGGGTGTTCTGAAAAGGGGACACTTCAGGTTTGTATCATAATATTTGTTCAAACAATAGCTCACAAGATCTATAATATTTATATCTATAAGAATATCTATAATTATTATAGTGCTTTATGTAATGCATAATTTTGCTCGGTTATTTGTGGCATTTTGTGTTCAAACAATTTTAGATAATGACTACCATACATATAAATATGACCATTGCCCTGTTATGATTTTCTTATTGCTGTGCTAGTTTGATGTCTATTGTATTGTCTCCTTCCACGCAATGATTATTCATAATTCTTCTCACGTTTACACTAAAATCATTTTATGTCAATGAATTTGTTAAAGTAGCCAAATAATATTTTAAATACATAAACAACAACTCTGGAAGAGAAAACCTTTTAATACTCTCTCTTAAATAAAGATTTTTGTGTTCTTTAATAAAACTAGTAGCTGGTGGGGATATGGCATCCAAAATTTTTGGCACGGGTCAACATGAAGCGTAACTTTTCAAAAGGCTCCTTGGGAAAGTTTTTGTGAACGTTTTGTCATTAAGTCATTCCAAAATATTTTTTCAGGCAGTTTTGGACAGCACAGCATGATGCATATCCATGTGCTCGCTGATGGCCCATGACAGAATGAGGGTGCTTGGATTGAGTAGACGCTATGGAGTATAGGGGTGGGATAGAGAGGGGGTCTAGTTTCCCATCATTCTGTATACATGTGTGCATGCCATACATTGTTTGGTTCTATAATGTGTTGTGCAATAGGGGCGGTGACAGGTGGAATCTATCATCTTTGAACAGTAATTTTAATCTTTGAACAGTAATTTTAAAAATACTAAAAAGCAGTACATCTTGAAATAGTTAAATACAAAAGACTGTTCAGCTTCTTCCAAAAGACTTCTTTTTTATTGAATTTAAAGAAACAAGATTCTCTATCAAGCTTTTGTTACAATACAGTAAATAGATAAATATAAAATGTAATCACAGGTTTTTAGTTTAAGGCCAGAAACATCCATTACATCAAGATAACACATCTGCTGTGTGATGGAGTGTGTCTTATGTCTTTCACTGAAAAAGCAGAAATGACCCTGATGTACCCACACCGACCGCCCCCAACAGCCGATCCAGACCCCCACCTCTCTTCTTCTGCTCACATCATGACACCACTAGAGAGCTGACATTCCAAATAACATGTAGACAACACATGCACTCACACAGCCCGCCGTCTCCTCGACGATATAGAAGTGTCAGAAACGTCCATTCACATGCCATAGGACCAATATAGTTAGACAACAAAGACCCGTCCTTGCTTTGAAGCACTGTGCATCATGTCACTGATTGACAGAAACCTTGCAAAGCTATTAATACGAGACGCATTACCTCAGCAAAGCATGTGTGCCTCAGAGGGTTGAGTTAATATAATAATAGGTTGCGGTCTGGATGCGAATTGCGGTGGGATATCATGTGTGCCACAGGGAATGTCAGTGTCACGACCTTTGGGGGCATGTAGACAAAAGGATCGTGATACTTTTCTTATCTGACCCACCATCTGTGGTGGTGTTGAGGGGGGCCGGGGACGTGAAAACAATTTGACCATCAAATCTCCGCCCACGAGTTGAAAGCAAAGCGTAAAACTCGTGCTCGGGGAGGAGTTAGAGACACATTTCTCAATGTACCGAGACCGATTTATTATTTCCAATACTGAATCTATCGATTAACAGCACGAGCGGAGTGAAAGAAGAAGATTTGCGAGGGAAGTTGTGTTGTCCCTCCCCTCCAGACTGAAGTGTAAAGTCTGTGGTATGTGGTGCGAGCAGCGGGTTGAGAGCAAGACGCGAGATTAGGGCTGTAGTGTGGGGGTTCTCTGGAGTTTGTTAGCTCACTGGTTTGGATTCGGAGCAGATCTACAGGTCCGGTTTTTCAACCAGCGTTAATTCGCGGCAGTTTTACAAGCGTCATCTCGCACCTCGTTTCATCTCCGTGGAGTTCGAGACGCGGCGGAGAGGACGCGTGTTGTTTTGGATATCGAGGTGAGAACTGTCGGTTTGCTAACCTGTAAACTCAGAAGGGTGTTGCTGTTTATACAAATGGAAAGTTTGTAATGAATTGTTAGGACGTTGTCTTTTATCGTAACGTTAAGTTTAAGTCAACTAGAATACAGCTGTGGTTTGTTTCTTTTTGTGATGCTCACGGGTATGGTTTCGGCAGTGCAAAACTAATTAAACGGATCAACACTTATGTGTTTATTATTTTGACAGCACTGATTTATGACTGTTGCTAAATCAAAGAGTTTTCCAGTAGTCCGACTACCCGTACGAAAATTAACCATGGTTTTTAGTACAGTAACCACAGTTTAACCATTGTATTTGTAGTAAACCACAAATGTACCGTTGTCTCACTAGAATAACCATATATTTTAACCATAACACTTAAACTACGACGATACAAATATGAATCAGTATTAATAATATTAACTAAAACATTGTCACTCTCACTATAATTAAACAATGGTTTATTACAATCTTAAAAGCAGAAATGATTAAATTACACTTTATCACGTACACGCGCTGTTTACATTTTTTACAAGTATAACAACTATTTTGAGAGAGGAAAGGGAAGGTATGTGTCGTCAGAAAACACAGAATTAACAGTCGTAGTACTAACACGTTTGTTTGGTTTGTTTTTCTCACACAACAAAAAACAAAGGTTTCTCGACCGTTTGCTCAGCGTTACTCTCTTGCTCTATTACGGGGCTTGTATATGAAGTGGTGAAGGCGACTGTCACAGTTTCTTTTCAGTGTAATTAGTTAAGTAAAGCTCGGGGAAAGTCTGGGAGGGATTCAAGCTGGCGTTTTTCCCACGGGCTGTGACAACAGAAAGCGAGGTCCCGTCATAACTGCAGTTATATCTCCCCAGACAAGCAGGGTCAGCAGATGGAAATCTCCCCTGCCGTGGGGCTTGACTTCAGTGCCAGTCTAAATCAATCAAAGAGAGATGGGATGCCCCTCTTACATTGTCTATCTATCTATCTATCTATCTATCTATCTATCTATCTATCTATCTATCTATCTATCTAAATTATAGTAATTTAACCATTTTTTATTGTGTCTAAAAGCGAAGAGTAAATGCTTTTCCGTTAGACATGAATTAAAGGTATATTCCTAAAAAATAAAGCCATGTATGAATATTATCTTTGGACATATTTCAGAAACAACAGAAACTGTAATTGGGGGGCTAATGTATCCTGTACAATGTAGCATAATTGAATACCTCTAATCTTTAAATGCACATGTGATATGAAGACTGTTTATCCAGGCTACATAAATAATAAAAAAATATTTTAAAGATAAGACTGCTCAGACAAAATGTTAATTTACTGTAACAGACATGCAGTGTCAAGTCTTAAAGCCCCAATGAATATATTCAGTCAAAATAGATTATTTTGAACAGTTATCTATCAAAATTGCCCAGGTGTTCATTGAAAGATTGTTGAAAAGAATGTTGAATGTTCAAGTGTTGAAAGAACACAGGTCTTAAATCTTTTATCCCAACCATCTAACTGTATATCCATTAGAGGGTTTTGCTAAAATTGTCCTTTTAAAAACTCTATTTTTGTTGTCCGACATAAAGGTTTGCTGCACTTCCACAAAGCAGACTCCAACCAGTTTTCAATTAGTCAGGCACTTGTGCGTGAAGATATTGGCTCTGAGGGATCCATTAATGTTGGTCTCTAGTGGCTTTATAGTTTAGCTAAATGCTGATGTCAGATCCACTTCACTCACACAGCTCAAAAACGGCTCAAAGGTAAAACCGAAGCTTTAACCTTTACGTTCCTCTGAGCTATTGCGGTAATCTACCAAAACCCTTTGATTGTGGGTATCAGAGGTCCAGTACAATAGTGTTTGCTATCAAGTACAAGCTTTGTGCTATGAAAAAATGACAAATTGATTATTTTGAGTTTCCTAGTCAAGATATTAAATTCTGACAAGAATGTGGATTTGACTCTTAACTCTACCAGTATCATTATTGATAACTTTTTGTAAATATTGTATGTATTGAAATGGCTGTTATGACTGATGGCTGTTTGTTATTTGTTGTTGTATTAATTGTGATCATTAAAGATATTAAGAATGAAACATATAACCAGTTTCATTATTCAGACTTTCAAGATTCAAGTGTATGAAACTGACCTTCTTAGATCTAAAGCTGCTCACATTTCCACTTATTTCTCAGACTAATACCGAGTTGGTGGAGGGAGTCTGAATTGTTCTGCTTGAGCGGACACAGAATCGTTCTGTCACTAAAGCATCAAGCTACTGGAAATTAATCTGTGCTGCTTTGTGGTGGGAAGTCCTTGTTGAGAGCAAGAGGCCTGTCTCCAGGCTGTAATATTAATATCAGTTGACATGCTGGCAAATGAGCTGGTCGTCAAGGCTGGTTTGATCTTCACCGCAGTTCCCACATATCTAATTTGTGCAGGTGATTCATTCCACCATGAGCTCTTGCCCGTGAGTCTCCAGTGAAATGCCCTTATTGACAGTAGAGCGAAAGGCCTGTGAGAAAAGGAGGTCAAGTCATCACTTTCCTTCAAGTATCAGGCATCAGAGCTACACGAGTTGGCAGTGTGTAGTCTGCAGAGGATGTGCAGTGAGAGAGTATCTATCGCCTTGAAAAGAAAATTGCTTTTTTCCCCCATTTGCTGGAGGACTCTCATCTAATGTGTGTGACATGGGGCGCTTCACCCAGTAATGAGTTAGAGGCCTTGTTGCCTCCGAGATGTATGAAATTTGCTGAGGAGTTGCGTTGATTAATCGCTTTGAAGAATATGTATTCTTTGGTGATGGATTCTTCAAAAACAGAAGGGCTTATTTAATGGACAGTTTACCTAAATGAAATTTCTGTCATCATTTAATCACCCTTATGTTGTTTCACACCCAGGTAATACAGAAAGAGACGTTTTGCAGAATGTTCTGGTCGCTTTTTTCTATGTAAGTGAATGAGATTTCCACCTTTCTTAAAGGACACAAAAGCACAGTAAAAGTAATCAATATGCTCTTAGGCTATATTATAAGTTAAATAACTTATATAATAGGTATTCACAAATAATCCATGCTAAATGGCCTGTGTTGGAAAGATGTTTCTTTTATGTATGTCTGTACAAACAAAACAAAAGCTGGCACATTCTTTGTCTTGGATGGCTTGGAGAAACTTTGGAGGATGAAGGATCCAAAGTTCATTTAAGACAGAGATGTCCAGTGACCCGGGTAAATAGCAGGACCTCTTTATCAACGGGAAACAGACTGCTTGTTTGTGTTAGGCCCAAAGATTCCTCATGCTTATCTATTATTCAGGCAATTTCCTTCAATATGAGTGTGCCTTGGATATAATGAGCTGAAAGTATGCGTATAGCAAGGGTGTTACAGATAGCTGAGAGTCTCGCAATAATCTGAAATGCTACTAATGTCTACTCGCACTGGTTTTAGATGTTTAAATTAAAAATCTCATCATTTATTCATGCTACACCTATGGAAATACTTATTTTATATAAAAAAACAATGTACCTGGTGTGCCAATTTTAACGGTCTGTCAAATCAGATGTTTTACTTAAGATATCTGCATTTGTGATCACTAAATAAGCTACCTGCGGTTTAGTTACTGATAGAAATCAAGGCGCTGGTTCACAGTCAAGATCTACAAAGATCTCATACTTTGAATATTTGCTACAGTAGCTGCTCATTAAATGTAAAGGGAGCTTTATACTTACATCTGAAGAGTCTCTACAATTATTTGCTTAAGGGGTAGAAGTTTGTGGTAGGTTTGATTTCTGGCTGGTGGTACATTGCACATAACTGATTTGTTTTTCAAATCCAATCTGGAAATGTCTGCAGTGTTATTTCGTCAGTAATGAAAATGGATCCATTTGTTCAGACTGTGTAGTCAATATCGGGTCTATCTACACTGGTTGTCATGGAAATGACACAATCACAATCATTTTTCGCTGTTGTTCAGAATACAAAAAAACACATTTTGACCAAAATATGTGACTTTACTGCCAGTCTGAAAAAGCCAATGATGTTCATGTCATCGTACAAGAACAAAAGCTTGATTTTTTTTTTACTCATCAAACAGTATGTTTAAAAGACAAGGTCACTGTAAATGCTTGAAGTTGCTTCATTTGATGTCAAACAACTATAGCCTTTGCTATAGTAATGAAGACTTTGTATTATACTGATAACTAGGTTTTTTTGGAGTTGTTACTCCATTACATAAATCAGCAGTGACACACAACACTGTTGTAATACAGACACACATAATTGCGCTTGGTGATCTTGAGGCATTAAGTAAAAAGGCTCCATTTATTAACACAGTTGTATCTCTCTGTATGGGCTCACATTAGTTCACAGTAATGGTCTGTTTTCTCTTTCTTCTTTCGGCACATTCAGTCTTTGTTCCCTCTGCACACGCATCTAATGTTGTTTCTCAGATCTGATCATTTTAGACTGACTGCCCACACTGTCATTTTGTAAGTGTTGAAATCTGATGTGTTTGTTCAGACAGTGTAGACATCTATCAGTTGCCATAGTAATGTCTTTGGTCTCAGCTCCACACCAAGAGAATTCCTTCAAAATGTATGTGGAAAGATAAAATAAAGACATGAAATTTTGCTTCCCGTCATGTCTCTCATGACATCTGATGCTTGAGAAGACATAGAAAGAGGCATCACTGAATTTACACATTCACATACTTAGACGCATTCCTAAACAAATGTAATCAGATTTTAAACCACATTTTTATGTGGTTTGGTTTAGGTTTGTACAGACTACAAACTACTAAATGGATTTGAGTCAGATAAGCCAAAAAAATCAGATTTTTGCTGTTCATTACTCCTGACTCAGCCTAATCTTTTTCTTTTTTCTTCTAATTTCAGGAGAAGTTTATTCCCCAGATTCTTTCCCCATTCTGTTTCCCTCCTTTCCTTCTCGTTGGTTTTTGGTAACATTTTTGTGGTGTACGTAGCAAACTCAGAAGCCATTACTCCACAGACACACATTCTTTTGTGGAGAGCATTTGGTTGGTTTGTCTGTTTCTGTGTCCATTGGTGTCAGATGTTTACTGTTGCATTTGTTTTGTGCTCTTGATGTTGTGCTGCCGTTATATACCACCCACACACATGAGGACATTAGCAGGCATTGACACAAACACACACTCACACAGGAGAACAATAAACACAGCTGCATCGTGTTATTGAAGCAAGTTGATTAATTAGAATTTATTAAAATAAACGTTTGCTGTCTGATACAATATTAATTAAAGATTTGTTCTGTTTAGGATTATGTTTTCAATTCATAGTCAATTCATGTCGCCTAATAGCAGGACTTTGCTTGATACTTTGGGTCACTGTATATTTTAACTGCTTTAAAATAGATACTCCTTGCCTATATGACTATTTTCATGAGATCTTGGATGATCTACAAAAAGTGTCATAGCAGTTTCCATTAACCCGTCAAATTCATCCATTTAAAATTGAATTGATAAATTAAATTCAAATTTTAGTAAAGATGTAAAATGTAGGGTTAAATTTGTGCACACATTGATTAAAAATATTTAGGAGGAGGCCTTTAGAAGCTAGTCTAAAAACCACAATACTCCCAGACTGACAAAACTGCAATAAAACTGACAAAAACATTTGTATGTCAAGTCACAGAGGAGAAACAATACAAAACATTTCCCCAGTCGCCTCATAACACATGTGACTTCCTCCCTCATGTCAACCACATCAGATGCCACGACAGGCCTAGCGTTTAACAGCAGATTAAGTTAACATGCTCCGTAGCTACTTTTATTTTTACCTCTTATGGTTTTTTAATGCACTACTATAAATTTTTCAGCTTCCTTCTTTGACCATATGTGGCTTTAGCAGATCAGTAAAGTCATCTCGTGGCCTTTAGTACTGTGTTTAGGGACGCCCAGTCATTCTCCAAGACAGCAAACGAAAAAAATTCGTTTTCTTAGTTTGGTGAAGGGCTGTAAAGAAAACTGTCCCCTTTCATCATAAAATGATGTGATTAGGTGATCTATTGTCACTTTGTGTGGTCATTAATGAGAAAACTACACATTTCTTCATTCAGGCTGCTGAGGAAGTATTTAGGGCAGTGATATCATTCCCTACCGATTAGGTTGGAGAATAGATGAAATAGACCATGAAGCCTAATCTCTTCCTTTTCTAATCATTGCTCGTATTTTGAAACAGCCAGAGGAAAGGGCTGAGCGGCCTTCAAAAGCTTTGTGAGCATCATTTGCATGTTACTGATTATTTTAACATACATTTAATGTGCCAACTTGCTTTTTGATGATGGATTGTTTGCGACTGAGAGTTAAAGGAAAAATATTTTTTACAGGTGCGTATTTTGATTTCGTGTGCTATGATTGACAACTTAAGTCTTCACGCAGGTCAGAGACAAAGAGCATCGGGATATAATAAAACTGGGCTTATGTCCCAATAATTATTCACATGTTCTTTTGCCAGCTTTTGCTTACCTAATTACAACCACCTGCTGGAGATGGTAAGACATGAGATCCAGCAGTCGAGGCTTGCCTCCAGCTGTTTGCTCTTTCAGGGTAATCTTATGATTGGCAAGTTGTAATATTTTTCTTGGGTCTTGGGAGACCCTGGCATCTGAGTTGTTGTAAATCAACCAAAATAGGATATTTCAGCTGGGCTGTTGAAGTTTCTATAGACTTTCCTGTCCAACACCTCTTATAACAGAATAGAAGGAGCTGTGTTTAAGCCTTCAATGTGTAGTCAAATGAAACTCCATTAACATTAAAAATTGAAAGGCAACTCTATTGTTTATGTAATATTTGAAATGACCAGAGTTGTAATTAACACTAGGACAATTAAATGATCTTTGTTTGATGTAGGCTAAATGATTCATTTCTACATCCTGGAAAAAGTGCCCCATATTCCACATTATCAACATTAAAGTACTGTCAGCTTGTTGAGCTGTAAATTTATTTATTTTTTTAGGATATAGAACTGAGAGCAGATGGCTCAGGTCCACTGGGCAGTCTCGTTTTCTTTTGATTTTTAATTCTTGCTTTCATCTACAGTCTGAACGAGCCCATATTGGTGCCTCAGGATAACCTTTCTGTCTCTTGTATGATCAAACACAGCCAGCATAAGATGTTGTAAGGCATTTCGCCTCTCTTTCCAACCTACTACTGAGCACGTCAACAAAATGGATCACTTATATCTCATTATTAATTCATTCACTATTTTTTGATCAAAGTTAAATTTTATCAGCGTGCTGATAAAAGCCGATGGAGTGATACAGACCCTTTTTATTTCTAATCCATGATGGATCTGACTAACTTATCTGGCTCTTTAAACGCACTCAGTCTTTTTATAATACATGATTGGAAGTGCAGCATTTAAAGATATAATTTATCAAATTTGTTATGTCTTTTAGACCTCTGTGACAAATTTTTCTAAGAATACTCTGATGCAACTTGTCAAACGGTACCATATGTGAACCAGATTTTCAGTAAATTAGGCTAACATTTCAATCTGTTGGTCACAAAATTGAATTTTGTATCTTGCCAGCCCGTCTCCATTCGCTTTTATTACATTGCAAAGGGATATAGTAGAAAGTCAGAAAGAAGTTTGGAATGAGATAAGGGTGAATAAATGAAGACGGATTTTGATTTTGGGATGTACTGTTACTTGAAGATTTTGTCTTTAAACAATAATTCCACTGCTAACTGTTAATCTTGGAGCATAATGCAGATGTAATCATCCTCTAAATCTCTGCTGGTTTGTACAACATCATAGTATCAAATTGTCAAACAAATTGTATAACTTTTAAAGGGTCTTGTCTTTTTTCCACCAAGAAGATTCATGAGAAGCTTCAGTAAGCAGAATGTAGTCCAAAAAGACATTCAGGCCTGAGTCAAAATGAGTCACATAATCTGTGTGGCCCTGTTTACGCTCGTTTTGGAAGGCAGAAACTGAATTTTGAGAATTGGCTAGAGGATTACAAAGACAATTGAAGACATATGCAACAAGCAACAGCATTCAAGATTGGACACTACATTTGTTTAAACCTTTCCTGTATTTGGAAATTAAATTTCAGCAGCTGAAAACCACATATTAGAAAACCAGCTTCAAAGAAAATCACATGTTTGCATATTAAACAAAGACAAAAATAGAAATAATTGACTGTAATATTTCTTGTTGGTTAAAAATACAACTCATACTATAAAAGATTGCCCTTTCATCCTCCGCTACAGATGCTTATTTACGTCTTATCTAGTTTGCATTTGGGGATGCCAGATCCTCAGAATAGTGTATGTTGTGCTATGTGTGAGCCTGGGATCTGTTCTCTTAACATTCTCAGCACATTCGTTTGTTGTCTAGCTGTATATCCATCATCTTGTGCACTGGAAACCAATTGACTTGTGTTCCTTCTGAGACCTCTTCTTGGATGCCCTCCAAATGATCTCATGCTCCATCGTTTCTCTCACTCCTCCTCATGTGCCATAAATCATTGTGATGTAATCTTACACACTGCCGTTCCCACAGCTAACGAGTTAAAACGCTTCTGTGAGCGAGTGTTGCGTAGTTACCAGTTAACCTCAGCTTTCAAATCTGATCGAGTTGACCTTCCGTATTCCCGTGATTCACACAAACATGTACTGTATTTATTTCCTTTTACTTTTAGCTGGAATCTTCCTATTTATATGCAATGTTCTTGATAAAAGATGGAGTGGAGACCTTAAAATATCTTATACATACTATTTCCATTCTGTATGTTCAGTGTATTGCTATTCAAAATTCTCTGTGATGTGATGCTGTTTGTAGTACGTTTTTTGATTATCATAAACTTGATTGAATAGTAATCAATCTTTCTTTTACCCAGAATATGAAGAATGTAACAAAAATACTGATTCTTGACGTTACAATTTCTATAAAGTATTGCTAGCTCAAACTGTTGCAATTTAAATGAAAAATAATTTTTCGCACCTAGTTTTCTGTGATGTTTCAGGAACAAAGTAAACTTGAAAAAAAACCTCAAGAGTGTTTACATCTGTTACCTGTATTTATGCCTGAAGATTATTTAGTATTTGTGTTTATGTTGAGTATGATCTCTCCTGACGTCTTTTCTCACATGGCCAGAGGGAGGAATGTTTCTAAAAGCACAGAGAGATTTTTACGAGACTTTACTGTGGAAAAATGTCTGGCTGTTTTGCCACCTTCCCCTCCCAGATCTGCCCCCTCCTGAGATCCTGTAAAAAGCAGGATATCTACCGCAGGATGCCTTGTTCTCGTCTTCCTGGGGGTAATGGGTTTGCAGCAAATTGCAAAGCAGGAACATTTTATAAACATGTTATGAGAGAAATACAAACCTTGTTGGAGTCGAAAGGAGTTTGAAATCTCATTTGACGCTTGTTTTTATCATCTCAGAATTTAAAGCTTTGCTTAGGGCAACTAAGTTGTATTTTTGTACGAAATTCACAAAAAAAATGTTTATTGCAAGACTTTATATGTACAAATAGTCAGTAAAGGTCTTTTTTGATCATAACACAAATTTGTTAAAAATGCAACAGGCTTAAAAAAACGTGACCACCTGGAACCTGGAATACCACCTGTGAGGTTAGTATATACCGTTTTTTTTACAGAGGCAGACCCTCAGAATGCATAGAAGTTGTTAAGCAGTTATTTACGAGTAGATCATGCCATCGAGCTTTTCCCTGATGAGGAAATTATCCACTTCTGAGGCTGGATGTGTTTATAACCCAGCATGACTTCTGCTCTCTGTGCTCCTCTGGTTGTGCCCGTGAAATCTGTGCAGCGCTGCATTACCATTCAAGCCTCCAGCTATGTCAAATCTCAGTCTAGATCAATTACAACCTCCAGCTCCTCTTCTGAATCTCTGTCTGACAGATGCCGCCATTATATATGCATGTATCAACATCTCATATTCATACACGTGAAAACCACTGATTAGGCGTCTTGAGAGCGGAATGTGGGTGGAGAGGATTTCAGGCTGGTATTTTGTCTGTCATTTGTGGAATATGTTGGGGTGAATGTGTATACAAGGAGTGCTCAACCTTAAATAACGATGACCTATTTTGAGATCTGAACCTGATAGGATTTTTTCTGCTTTTTGGAGTGAAATTGTCAAAGTATTTGTGCCAGTTTAGAACGCAGTATTTCAAGCTTATTGATAACCAATAAGTCTTATTCATGAGAGTGTCATATTTGACTGTTACTGCTTATTGAAAATATGGGGTTAACTAATTTTTATTGAAGACAGATGTTTGTGTTCTGTATTCTCTTGTGATCAATGCACCATTTATTTATCAAATAATGAAATGACTGCAAAGACAATTATAAACACATATTTATCTGTGTGGTGTGGTCAAGTGCACCTTTATACAGGCAATTGTAGTGTTTAGCATGTTCTTTTAGTGAACCGAATGACACTATCAGCAAATGTGATTCATTCCCGTCCGTCTGCTGTGGTGATCTGCTTTGCTGTTTCTCATGGTGAAGGGGATTACACTCACAGCAGAAAATGTTTGGTGTCGACACAGCATGCAGCTCAGTTAGTCCTCTAAATCCCTCGCTGTTCCAGAGACCAAACAGCAAAATCTGCTTATTTTTCAGACCGATAGCTTCGGGATTATGAACTGGCTGGAGAAAAGACCTGTGTTTGTAAAAGCAACTACACGTTAAGAACTCCCTGCTTTTAATTACAAACACTCGATGAGCCAGGAGTGTGCTTCCTGTCCGACAGATTGTGCTTTGAATTTTTATGACAGGTTTTGTCAGCGCAACTAAATAAACAGCTAACCTACAACGTACAAACGTGAGAAGTGTTAACATTGGACAAGTCATTATCACTGTCAACATAATATTTTGACCTACCTTGTGAAAAGGTGAAGTTGCATTGTGCCACTGAAGGATTCATCATCATGTGTTTTAATGAGGTACTGAAAATTGACAGCAGATGTGAGCTTTACACATACTTAAGAAGGTAGTCTGACGCATAGCTGAAAAAATGTGGGTGACAGTGATTAAAATGTTTGGTGGCTTCAGAGCAGCAGTAGTTAACTAAAGTTAAGAAGTGGAATGAAGTTCATCTGTATCATGATTTTTTTATGTTGTGCAGGGGTTGTAATTAGTTTAATAGCATTTAGACTTTTTTTGGTTGTCTTTTCTATAAAAAACATAATGAAATAAGAGGATTTTATCTCATGGGGGTATCCTCTCTTTCTCTTGTTTGCATAACCTAAATCTCATCACTGTTTCCTCCAACAAAAGATCTCTTTATTTCTTTAAGATCATTTTACACCCAATCGTCAACTTTGTTTATCTAGTTGTGACGTTATTCAATAAAGACTTTTATTAAAACCAGGTATAGTTACACACTTAAAACAATGAGCGCAGAATATACGTAATAATGCAAATAGTAAATAAATGACCAGCGTTTTTTTATGTTTTAGTTGTCTCATATTTCATAACATTGAGTTTTTTGTCCTATCCAGTAATACCTTTATTTTACAGCTTAGTGATGTATGTATTGTCGTATTATGTGTTCTTTCTGATGCATTAAATACAATAGGAATAGGTTGTATAGTTGTATTCTGAACAATTTTGTAACAATGCATATTTTTTTTTAGATGTAATTTTTCAAAAAGGAAAAGAGTTTCCATGTTTTCTCATCATAATGATTTTGTCTTTAGTCAGTAACTTTTTAATTAGTCCGTTTGCAGTAGTTTGCCTAACCCTCCCGGATGAAATACAGAGGTTTGTGAACACCTTGTCTTGCATGTTAACAACTTTTCCCTATTTAGAAAATCCAACTCCCCCACACCTCCAAACCCCTTTAGCCCAGTCCAACAGGTTCCTCTCTGTTTACTCGCTCCTCTTTAAAGGTTTGTTTTGATGCCCTGAAGCTCATCTCCCCAGAGACTCACTGCTTGGCCTTGAGGCCTGGACAGGAGAGGAGCAGAGAGATCTTAGTGACAGACAGGAACAGAATGCTTGGAGAGAATACTAAGTGTCTACGGGGCTGGTCATTATCACAGCAATGAGTGTTTGCCAGGAGCTGTACCGTTGTACTTCAGGTCTCTTTCAACATGTTGACAGTGTTCTTTCCTCATGGGATTGTGCTTAAAGACCCTGTTGGACACCTGCTGCAAGGTCACAGGAAACCTGGATAGTGCCAAGAGTTGTCAAACAGATCCTGTCAGGGTACTGGCTTGTGTTTTAATCAAATGCATTGATCAGGTTTTTGAAGCAGAGCAGAGGCTTAAATCTGTGTTGAGTTGACTTTGTTTTTGAGCTGAGTGGATTTTGCTTTCATTTTGCAAAAAACAATGATCTTTGAAAATTAAATACAATCGTTAAAGGTCTTTTATTTGGAAATAATTTTTAAAGGCACTATGAAAATCAAACTCAATTGGAGTGAATAAAATTGTCCTTATTTTTCAACCTTCATGTTACAGTACTTTAAAACTCATTTGACCTTATTTCTTAGGAAACATAAAAAGTTTTTTATCAAAATGTTTTATCAAAAGTTTTTTCCAAACAATAAAAATGTGTGCTGATGTTAGTTTCAAGTTTAGTTCCAGTTATACATATATTCACAAAGTGGTTTAAAACTTGACTGTGTTTTGATCTATGGAAAACAAAAGAAGATATTTTGAGAAATGCTTCAGTGGTTATATGTCCATGGGAGCCAGTGTTGTGTAGTTACCAACTTTCTTCAAAATATCTTCTTTTGTATTTTGCAGGATTTGAAGGATATGAGGTTGAGTAAATGATAAAAGTATTCATTTTTGGGTGAACTATCCAATTAATAAATGTCCTTATAGCTAATAAAAACAAGAATGATGACTTGTTTCAGTTGGCAGTCCTGGCCGTCACATTCCTCCAGAGGGACAGACGTCCTGTTGGATGTGTCACTCATCATGTCTGTGAATAATGTAGCATGATCATAAACACACAAGGGGAAAGGGTGGGGCAGGAAAGCAGACTGAAAGTATATAATGATAAATAACATCAAGTACATTCTTTATTGCTCACCCACCAATGACCAGCACTCTCTCTATTTACAGTGAACTCATTCTTCATTGTTCCAATATACGATAAATTGAAACGGGACCTTTAGCTTGGAGGCAGATAAGCATAATGCTCTTGCCCTTTGAGAGGTTTTGTTCGAACCCCTTGTGATCTTAGAAGATGGAAACAATGTTTGCAGTTGTAGAGAGCACAATTAAAGGGCTCGCGGTCTCCTCGGACTGTACAGAAACAAATCAATTTAGCAGGCGATGACCAATCTGTGTACACTGAGGTCGATCTTAAATGCCATTGATTTGAGAGGGAAAGCGGTTTGTGTAAAGCCTGCTTGAAGAGCGAATGCAAATGAGATGTATTGTGTTTGAGGTTCTCCGGTTGACCCATGAAAACCTGCTTCTTTATCCTTTTTATAGTTTGGTCCTGCTTTTCATTTATATGCTCATGAGTCTCTACCTGTGCCTACAATTTCACATCTACAGAAACACACAAAGATTCACACAAGCTTCCAGAAGTGCATTAATTTTCCTTTCATTGTCATTGTAGGGATTTATAAAAATGTGATTTAAGCCTTGAACCAAATCCAGTGGATTTGAAATGAATCACAAGAATACTTAAAAATGAGAATTTGGCACATTTTTAAAAGTTGAAATCAGTCTTGTGGCTTCTATAAAATAATCCATGCCATCATTTAGCACAATGTGAAAAATCTTTATCACTTTAGAGGAAATAACTAGTTTTTTTTTCAGAACTAATAGTGCTTTACTTTCTCCTTCACTGTGTTGCTATGGAAACCGAACAGTAGCAACAATCCTGACCGTGACCATTGCTTTATGAACTAATGGTGCTCTAAACATTGCTTTCCTAGAGCGACTAATGGTTGGAGAACAGTGGGATTCTGGTATACCAGGTCACAGTTAAACAATCTTTACACTTAATGTGGTTTTAAACCACACAAAGCTTGTCTACAGAACACTTGCCTTCTCTAAGAAATCTGTTTCTTTGTCTTTGCTTGAGGGATTTTATTGTGCACTTTACTTTGCTGTGTTGTTCTTCTCCCTACATTCGTTTTGTATTTTTTAAAGAAAGACCTGCTGCTTCTCTCTGCGGTCAATTGAACTCCAGAGATTGCATTTTTGGCCACCAGTACATTACAGTTTTAATTGGCCACTGGCTTCTGGCAACTGGGAGACACTTGTGGAAAAACATTATGAGCAGCGGAAAGAGAAAGTTAAAGCTTGTTAGCTGCACACAGTCGGCGATCGGCTCTGACGGTGAGAATCGGTCACATGTAATTATCCAGGAATGCTGTAGGTGATAAATTATTCATGATCTCTGACAATAATCAAGATTAGTTGCATAACAGGCAGTGCAATCCGGTTGGTATCAAACAATAAAGAGCAATTAACTAAACTGAGAGAAAAACTAATGACGATCATTAATATTTCACCTGCTTTGGTCTTGGGTTTAGTTTGATTAAAGCTAGTGGGACGCTCGTTCTGTCCCATTTCATTTTTTTTTACCCGAGCGGGAAAGTGAAAAATTCACGCACATGCTGTTTCAGAGCAGTGCACTGCGGGGAGTGTCATTAATAATGAATCTTCAATCTCATCACACTCCAAGAGTCTTATTTACTACCTGCCCTGTGCCAAGCTTTCCTCTGAGCCGAGCGTATGGAGAACTGTGGCTTTTTCTGTTTCATATTATTTATGTGCATATGAATGTGTTCAAGTGTTTGTTTGGTGCCTTTAAATATGTGCCGTGACCTGTGGCTGTGTTTCTTTTCACAGCTAATAAGAACAGGAGGAGAGAGAGCAGAGAAACAGGATCCTTTGACCTGAATCCTGAACTGCATACAAGAAATCATGGTAGGGATTTCTGCTTATTTACATATACAGAGTGTCTGTGGAGTCTTTTAAAGATTTGTTCACCCATTAATTAAAATTTTGCAAAACTTTTATGCACCCAATGTGTGCCATTTTTTTCTTCTGCTTGACACAAAAGGATCTTTTTCATAAAACATTTTTAGAGACAATGGCTATTAAGTTCTTAAAAACATCATACAAATATTTTACAATAAAAACAAAATTTTTATACCCTTTCCTCCAAATATATCAGATCTTTTTTTCATGCTTAGAAATGTCTTTCATTTCAGATCTGTAATGGCCATAATCAATACCTGCATTTTACCTGTGTAAATGGGATTTGGTAAGGTCAGGGAAAAGGGAGTATGTTATACATATTAATAGCTTTATAGATTTATCAATGCCACATTAATTCAGTGTCTGATTTCATTTTTGAATTTTCCATTAAGTTACAATGTTTCTTGCACCATATTTCCCACTTTTTAATTAAAAAAGAAAAGCAACAAAAATGAAGTGAATGGAAATGCACTTGAATCATGTTGTTGACAGCCTTGTTTGGCTGGCTTAGGGCTGGCGGTGCACAAAGCCATTGTGACACTGTCAACAGCGGGAGGTGTTTGTCTTATACCGAGGCAGCATCTATTATTTCTCTCTGTCGTGGCTGTGAGCTGCCGGTCTTTGTGTGGAACTGATTTGCATTAAAAGTCAGTGCATTGAAATTCCACGCGCACACCAGCAGTACACATATGTGATCTTAAAGTTAAAGGTCTTGGTGACAGAGATGCATCGCCCTGAATTTCCACCCTCAAATGCCAAGTAAGCAAAATGCAATATTGATATAGATTCGTGGTTTGACTTTTGTTTTTTTTTGTTTATTTAGTATGGTAACATCTACAAGGGCCAAAAAATAGCTACAGCCAAACCGTACGGCCCAAAATCAGAGCCAGTATTACAGTTTGGTAAGCAATATTTTAAAAGCAAAGTGTTTACACTTCTCAGGAAATTAACCTGATTAGGGCCTATTTACACTTCATGTGTCTTTGTGATTTTGATTTTGCTATGGTCGTGAATTGTAAATACTCTCAGAGATGTCTTTGCATATTAAGTTAGAATAGGAGAAAGTAGGAAAGCAAGGCTTGCGTGGCTTTCATTTGGATTTACTGAGGAAGCTTTTTTAAATTTATCTTTCACACTGAGCGTAGAGAAAAATGAACTCCATTTATTAGTTGTCTCTGTGAGTTCTTTGTCACTGAAAAAGCACATGATTTGGGTTAATATGTTCATTATACTTCAGAAATGTAATCTTCTCAATTGAGTTGTTGTATATCACAATTCCCCAAACCACAATGCATACCAACACGAATTTACTAATAACTACATCACTGTCATTTACTGTCCGGCATGTATGCCTATGACTCGTATAGCCAAACATATGCATTTAAGGGACTGCGGCAACATGAAACGTCAAAAGCGGAGGTTTTCCTCCAGATGGCATGTTGACAGGCCTTTGAGTGATCACTCATTAGACAAATGCTAGTCCAAGCTGTGCTCCATCTGCAGTAGACGGCCGCTCTGTGTGTTTGTTCTGACAGGACCTAGTGTTACGTGAGTATGCCAGACGCCATTTAAAAACAAAGGGCCGTCCACCCGTGTGTCCCTGTGTACTGACCCCCACCCAAGATCCTGAATTACTTACGCATCATGTATACACTTTAACCTTGGAGGAAAATTTAGCATCAGAAGTGTGGATGAATCATGGATGTCTACATTTTTTTTCCCTCAGAACCCCATGTGGTGACGCATATGGGGAATATGTGCAGGCAATCAAAATATGAGGAAGAAAGTTGACAGATTCCCAAACATGATGCGTCTTTTTGTGACAGGTGCTGTATCACAGATTGACAGAGACATTTCTTGTGTATGGATGATGCAGCACCGTTTGTTAATAATAGGCTAGACAAAGTCATACCATCAAAAAATATGTTTTTGTAATAATGTATAAAAAAGGTATGCATTGATGTTTAATAAAGAAACGCAAAATATAGTTTCATGAACAAAAATAATAAATGATGTCCCTCACCACTGCCAAAAAAACCTCATTTGGATCACAACCCTACCATTTAAGCTCAGACTGTGGAACCCAACATTGAAATATGCTTGTCTTTATGACTGGAAATCATCTTAGCATATCTCCTAAAATCCCAAACCAGTTTTTTCTGCTGCCCGAAATAGCCGCAAAGTCAAAATATTGCTTTGTGCTTCCATATTTATGTGTTTTTCAGATTTGATTTCAGTGTTTCTGTCTGTTTTGCTTCTTGGCAGAAATATACATTCTTCCTGCATCCAAGATCAACCAGGTTCAAGATGTAAGAAATGACTTGAGAGCTCAGTAAAAGTGTGGGGGTGTTTGAACTTTATGTTCTTTAGTCCGTGTGATGTTTGGCATGAGGCGAGAAGGAGGGGAGAAGCTCTATAGGAAAACAAACTTAACTTAAACATTCCTGATTACTTTGTATTGACATTTCAAACACCGTATTTGTGAACAAACCTATCCACATGTGTCTTTTCCTCAGTATCAGAGTTTAGCACTAATGCCAAGCTCTCTGTCTGGGTCATGTCAGTGTGACCGTCAGTGTTTGTATTGACCAACACTAAATTACTAAAGCTGTTAACACTAATATTGTACGGTTGGGTGCTTTGGTGTTCCTAATTAAACATTGTATACAGTTGTACCATCCAGCAAAACACTGTCTACACAGTTGCATTGCCGTAAATCGCTGTTATTGTGAATCCCTCTTTTGCTTCTTTATTCATGTGCTGGTAAACTGTATCTTTAGTCTGCTGATCATAAAAGATATCCATTGTAATGCGATTGGTTGACTAAAAAACTGTGCGTTTCATTTTGTTTTGTGGGACAAAGTTCCTGGGAACGTTCTTTTGTTAAACTAAAATGAGTTCATTGTTGGACATTCATTGCCCAGCATATCAGATTCTTACGAAGTGCAGCATGTTTTTGATTTCCCAAGCAAACCATTGTGCAACTTTCTTTATAGACCATAATATGATATTGTTCTCAAAGGCTGACCGTAAGACCACAACAGAAATCTTTTAATATGTGACTTGCAAGAGACTGTAAATGTTATTGTCATTTAATTGCATGAAATGGTAAGAGAGTGTTAGTTAAATAACCATTAACACAGTACAAGGGAATTAAGTTCAGGTTTAATTGGATTAAAAGGGAAAGTCCAATGCCTCGGGAAATTCCCCACTGACGAACTAGTGTTGATGTGATCACAAAGAACCTGCTATGTGTTGAAAGGCACAAAGATGCTTCTAGGACAAAAGGAGAAGATACTTCTGCTGATGAATGTTTTATTGATCTGGATTAGCTAATGATCTTTTTCACCTGAACCATGTGACAGTCGATACTGAATTAGTAATTCTTCTCACTTAGTATTCCCAGAGAGTTAACCATGCTTCTTATCAATATCATTTTGTGTTCATGTAAGTTGCTGGTTGGCAAATTTCTATGCATTTCTTTTTTCATTTGCCAACACTGACCATTTCCTGAATCCGTCGTGTTGCTATCACCAGTCAAGGCTGTGCATTCATCAACCCACTGACAAAGATGAAGCGGCTTCATTCATTTCAAACCAGCACCTGCGTCTGAACAGTGATGAACTCTGTTTCTTATCCTAGATCATTAAAGAAAGTCATTTACTTCGATATATCCAATATCTTATCACGACTATAAGCGTAATGCACTTGAATACGAATACTGCGTCTAAGCATGCAGTGACCAGAAAGTAAGTCGTGTTGGATTTCACTGAAGTTTTTCTCTAAATCAGCTCATTGTTTTAGTGTGTGTCAGCTGGCCGGCTGAATAAGCTTTGGCACTGCGGGCCTATTGTGTCCCATCCAACATTTAAATGTTCCTTCAAAAGACAAGAAATCCAATGGTTCCTTTCACTTACACAAGTCCGTTTTATTCAGATGATCATTGATGAACCACTAAAAGCTTTGGGCTCATTATAGAGCGCAGTTTTAATGAAATATGTAACCGCATGGTGTTCATTAGAAGGTTTTCTGATACATGAGGTACCTGGCCTGTCCGTGAACGTGCGGTAGCTACTTAGCTTTTACAGACATCAAAGCAAGACAGCATGTGAGTTATTCTGCACTAATTGGAGGTTCATTAAGGGACAATGTGTGCCTGCTGGGTAGACCATGTTAACATATTCTTTGTATATACTTCAGTGCTGTTTTCCAGTCTCATGTAGGATATTAGCTGGTGCTATATATTGTATACATTTTCTATGGCTTTATGAGAGTAAAATAAAACATTTTTACCCGCAATCTGTCTTTCACAGTCTAAACCATTCATAAGCATTTCACACATGCACACGCAGGCAGATTACCTAATAACTATTCAAGCTGTGCATTTAAGAGAACTAATAAGAGTCATCTGCAAGGATAGATTTGAGGTCATCATCTGATTCAATAGGTGTTAAGAGGTTCAATGCTGAGCTCTCGTGTCTCGTGCTGTGTTGCTCTTGATGTATGCAAGCTCATGGCTGACCAGCACACAGAGTCTTTGTCCTTGAGCTAATGATCTCGTCCCAGTTAACCGAGTAAGAATCACTATAACAGATACTGAATTAATCATGTTAAGAAGTGTCAACCACAAGGAGAAGCTCTTCAACCTTTGTGCTGGACAAGCTGCTATTTATGTAGCTGTCCTGTACTTTGCCATCGCCAAGGTCATGGGTTTGATTCCTAGAATTACTCATGAATGTATAGGTTTAATGCACTCTGGATAAAAGTGTCTGCCAAATGCATAAATATATTATAATAAATGTATTTTCCAGAGCATTAAGTGGCGTTAAACCGGACTTTATATTTTCTGAAGAAAATGAGTGGGGCTTGCCCATGTCAAACTGTCAGACGTAAGGGTGTTGAGAGTGGCTGTCAGGACATTGCTATGTAGTTACTAAAGTCTTCTGGGTGGTTCATACAGCGCCCGAACAAGTCAATGATATTTTGGTCCCTAGATATGATCTGTTTTTAGGCCTGTTACCCCAGCTGTGTTTTTATAACCATCTAGGGGGAATTGTAAATCAGATTACTTAGTAAAGTAATAGCCCGCAGCGTTTCAGGTTTCATTCAAGTCTGTAGTACAGATTGTTCGAGACGAGTCGCTTGCTGAAGCATTAGCTGAGAACTCTAATTAAGTGTATGAAAATTAGTGTGATTTCACAGGCAGTCTATTCAGATTTTTAACCAAAGATGTGTGACATTTTCTCTGACCTTCTGCAACAAAAGAACAGGTATTAAAAGTGTATTTTAGTACTGGGAGCCAAGATTTTGTGACTGTTTTATGTTGTAAAATATTCTTAAGGCAGAAAAAAATGATTTGCATAAATATTCAGTCTCTGTGTTGCAGAAGTGTGACGTTGCACAGATAAAAAAAACAGTTGCACTAATGAGTACACTAATGAGTTGCCTTACAATTGGCCTCTACTTGTGAATAATTACAGCAACTAGCACATTCAGCACAAACCCGCCTCGGTGAGAGGAACCATTATTCAGGTTGTGAATCTTAAATTTATCTATTAAGGTTTCTCATATTAAAAGATAAAGTTTCATCCATACTTTTAGTGTTAGCGTTAAACTGATATGTCTTTAGCATTTTACAATCTGAAGCCATCATGCAAAGGGTAAATATTAGTATGTATAATATTATTTTTGCATAATGTTTTGGTATGATACTATAGATTGTCATTCACATAAACAATATTATTAGATTGAGCTTATGAAATAAAGAGTATTTGGTTTGATTGATTGTGGTTTACTATATAAAACATTTGCTCAGGGTGTGTCTGCTTCTTGTTTTCTGTGGGTTCTCATGTGTGTCTAATGGAACAAAGACAACAGCAAAAATGTCTCTGTTTATATACAAACATGCTGATAAGCTGATTTCTCTCCGTGGCTTTACTGGATATTTTTGCACGTTTGATGAATGTGTTTCTTTCTGTTGTGTTGGAACATTAGAGACCACAGAGAAGATGATGGGAGCAGAGATCTGTGCTGTCATAATCAGCCACGCTGGTGCTTTTGCTCTCCTAATCAGTCTCCAGACTGTAGAGAAAACAGCTGAAGTCTTGATTATGTTTGCTGTGGGTTTCTCATGTATTACCACCAAAGCTCTTGGACTTCAATCTGCCGCATACAGTAAACGTGCTGCATTCGCTCTGTAGATTCTCTGCTGATCGTTTCATTATATGTAGCTATACGTTTGATTGATGAGAGCTGCAGTGCTGTGGGAGTCATGGGAAAAATAGCCTGTTTATTCTGCACTTTCTCCAGATCCGCCGGCAGTATGATTTATACTGGGTTCTGAGATGCTTCTCGCCAGTGCGCTCCAACTGGGAACGCATATTAGCGCTTTACACTCGGCAAGCCAAGTACTGTGCTTAAGTTTTACCAGAAAACCAGAGAATGACTCTTTTAGATGTGGATCCAGACTTTGCGGCCAGCAGCTTTTACACTTTTCTTCACCACGCGTCTCTAGTGTTCCCACCTGTGTTGCCGACCTCCAAAGAAAATCAAATTATGCAAGTGGGGTCATCAGATTTTGATAATGAAAGCTTTAATGTATGCAAACCCTAATTAAAAACCCCTGGTATTAAGAATGATAGTAATTAAAACACTAATTGCCCTGAAGAGCTATAAGCATTTTGCAGACACTTCTGATACTACTTTGATTGCATCTCCGTCTCTTTTTTAGAGGCGGCTGAGGACTGTAAGACAGAAATCATCTTGTTATTTAATAGCAGCAGGGTTTGTCATCTTTTGCCAGACGTAAAAGTTTCTCCTCAAGAAAGATTTACAGACTTTTAGCTGTAAACCTACTGAGTGAACTGGAAGAAAGTATTTGATAAAGTTCTGCCAGAACATAATGGAATTGCTTTTGACAAAACAGGAAAGTAAAGAAGCATGTTAAAGTGGAAAGCGAGAAGAAAGCGAGGTCATGGTTAGTGCGCTTGTCCTCATGCCAAGATCTATTTCTGGCTCTGAGTCAACACCCTCCTGCCTCTCGCTGCTATGATTGCTGTATTTTCTTATAATGTTTGCTATTCATCTTGTACCGTTGGTTGCGTTTCAGTTACGTACAACAAGACGTATGGTATTAGCACAGATAAGGTTGGACTCAAACATATGTAAGGATGACACATGTAATGAGTAATGGCAGGGTCGCTGTGCTACTGCTGGATGTTAACGCTCTACTAGAACTAATGAAAAGGGCCCATTTCATTTAAGGAAAGTGGTGCCGTAATAGGCCTTCATCTCACAGAGTGTTTTTTCAGGTAGAGGGATGGTTTGCTGAAACACAAGAGCTTTTCATCATTAATTACACTAAAAGGGAGTCTGTGCCTTTAAAAAAGCATATTCACATTATTACAATACAGGATTTTGCTGTACTGAAAGCTGGAGTAATTGTTTTTACAAATTACTATGTTGTAAAACTGCGCAAACCTTTTGTGTTTAACAAAGCCCAAGAAAATAAATGTATGACACTTTTCTCGAGTTTTAATAGGGATGTTTGTACGCTGAGTGTCAGTATGTGGTTGTGAGGCAAGATGAAAGTTTTCATGTGTTTCTGATTAAGTCGAGAGGGATGAAGTCATGTTTGTTTTTCTTCCAGGGGCTCGGGGAGGCTTCAGCGAGGGGGACGAGTATGGAGGGAGATTGCCTCAGCTGCATCAAGTACCTCATGTTCGTCTTCAACTTCCTTATCTTTGTGAGTATTTTTATGTCCTCCCTACGCATGCATTTCACATTTGATTTAGCAGAGACGGTGTAAAGGGGAGCAGACGGACCACTCATAGATAGATGAATTGAAGAAACCGTGAAGCTCGGTATGGAGGAATGGAGGTCCTGCATTTTCACTGCAGAAATACATTTTTTACTTGGTGTTTTTTGTTTTGTTTTGCAGTACACATTTTTTAAATCAGGTTACATTTTTACACTGTGAGACTGATGTAGACGGAGTAATATTTGGATGGCTACCAGACTCATCTTGCTTGACTAAATGAATTATCTTCTCACAACATGAATAATGTTACGTACATGCACAAGCACGACGCTCACAATTATAGGAGTTATTTTCATTCAGATAAATGCTAATATAATTCTCACAAATCCATTTAATAACCTGAAACACCTGCTCAAATATTAATAAAACAGCAGTTTGGTTTAATAAAACCCATTTATGATAACAAATACCTGTCTGTGACAGCTAAACCTGACAGACAGACTGCTAATTCCATCCATGAAAAGATTTCCAGGTTTGGCTCACAGGAGAGACTGAGGAAAGTGTTTTTGTGTGAGCCTGTTATCTCAAAACCCCCATGCAAAACCATACACACACACGCGCACACAGTGGTTGAGCTGCTTAATCACCAGGCTGGTGTCTGCTCAAACCTTCATCTGTGTGTGTTTGTGAGCGAGGTGTCGGGAGGGGGGTGCTTCTGGAAGCGGATCACTTTGACAGGTAGAGGATTGTGAGGAGCTGCAATAGCAACAGCAGGTCTTCCCAGCCCCCATTCTGCTAAAAATCCTGCTTTTACCTTCCCCCTTTTTCTCTATTCTCTTAAAGCTTCTGATTTTACTTTCACTAGCTGTTTATTCAGAAGTGATTTATATCTAGAGTACAGCCCATTGGTATTCCCGCTTCCTGCTGGCACCTTAACCCTCAGGTTCACTTTAGCAAGTACCCAGTGTGAACATCTCAGCTCGCATCATCATTTTTCTTATTTATCAGGACTGGTATTGCTATTCTTATATTTTATTTATGTGTTTTTTTTAACATCATCATAACAAGATTTACAATTAACTTAAGGGCATCCATCCAATAGGAAGAGTTTATATGAAGATATATGAGATATTAACCTGATATTAACCTCTCACTGCACATATTGAGCATACACATAAAAATGCAATCCAAACGTTTCCCAAAATTTTTTGTAAACATTTTTAAATCTTTTTGATTTATTTATTTAACATGTAATTTTTTTTAGTTTATGTTTACCGTTATGAAACATTGTCAAATATTTAAGGTCTTGGACCTTACCATCAATATATAGTTGGTAATGATTAAATGAAAATTCAATTTTGAAATATTACATTGAATAGGGTAATAACCCTGTGGAACGGTGACAGTTAACAGGTTATGACTTTTAAACATATAATTAGAAAATATCACAATATAATATACATATTGATTGAGGAAGGAACTGTATTTTGAAGCGACATTCTGTAATTTTGCCTCTGGCTCAGATAAATAAAATTGCAGGTTTTTCTGTGTATTGAGAGTTCAAATGATGCAAAACTATGATTTTTCACAAAATAATACCCGGCAGCTCAACATAAAGGGGTCATATAATGCGTTTTCTTCTTTTCCTTACTCTTTAGTGTGTTATGTAGCTGTTTGTGCATGTATAAGATCTGCAGAGTTACAAAGCTCAAAGTCTTAAACCCAAAGAGATATTCTTTGCACCTTCCTAAAACGGCTCGTTCAAACACCCCCACACATTTCTTCATTATTATAAGCTTACCATCGTGAATACATACTGTCAACTATTGATCAATAACTGATTTCTGTTTATTTTTAACCAAAACGTTACAGATTGCAGCTTTACTTTAATATCCCTGTATGTTTTTGTAATGTGGAGCAAAGTCAAAATAAGTGTATAATGTTACATTTGTTTGTTTTGTTTTTGTTCAGTTGGGCGGCTCCTTTCTGCTGGGTGTCGGGGTGTGGGTAGTGGTGGACCCCACAGGTTTCAGGGAGATAGTGGCAGCAAACCCCCTTCTCTTCACAGGAGTCTACATCCTCCTGGCCATGGGAGGCATGCTTTTCCTGCTGGGCTTCCTGGGCTGCTGCGGAGCCATACGAGAAAACAAGTGTCTGCTGCTTTTTGTGAGTACTGCATTTCGGGGAGTTTTAAATGTGTTTCAAAAACAGTTGGTGTTAAAGTTAATTCTCTCTCTACCTCTGCAGTTCTTCATGTTGATCCTCATTATATTCCTGGCAGAGCTCGCTGCTGCCATTCTTGCCTTCATCTTCCGGGAACATGTGAGTGACGGTCTTTGAAATGTTCAGACATTTGTTGTGAGATGCATCTCTATTCATTTTTATTTCCGTGTCCGTAGTTGACCAGAGAATACTTTACTAAAGAGCTGAAGAGTCACTACCAAGGTTACAACAACACAGATGTCTTCACATCAACGTGGAATGCTATTATGAATACAGTATGTCTTTCCTTGTCCACCATCTTTTTTTATAATAATAAATAGCATATGCATTATACAACAGAAAGAACCAGAATATTTGCGTGTTAATATCAGTGAGGGGTCTTCAGTTGAATCATCTTCTATCTCTCTGGTATAGTTTGACTGCTGTGGAGTGAACAGTCCAGAAGACTTTGAGGAAAGTCTCTTCAGGCTCATAAACCCCAGTGAAGTGGTACCCGAGGCCTGCTGTCGTAAGAACAGTCACCCTGGAGATGTGGTCTTCAGTAACAGGGAAGAATGCCTCTCAGGCAGCATGCTGTACAGGAACAACAAGGTACTGTACTTCAGATCTGCCCTGTCTGCTTAAAAGCTCTCAGATTAAACTAGAGCTGTAAAACAGAAAGAGGGGAAATAGTGTCACCACTAAGCATCAGCACTGTCAATGCTGACCAGAGCTTTTCCATGTTCTCAGCGTCTGGAGATGTGCTCGTATGGGATTTCTTTAATGTCATACTGTGCGAGCAAGCGAGGGAGAGTGAAACTTAAACAGGAGTTCATCCACATGGTTTTTAGATAGATGTCCTAAAAAGCTTTAACTTTAAAAAATTACAAATTAAATTTTGTTAAATGTACTAATTTCCTTGTCATTCAAAAAGCGGTTGTCCTTTTCTGTGGAAGAAAAGATATAAATATTGTAAAGAATGTGCAGGTTATAATAAAAAAAATCTGCAAAATAGTCCATACAGTGCACTTATGCATAGAGTTAATGATGTCTTCTGAAGCCAGACATGGTTTGTTTCTAACAGACCAAAAGTCATTGTTCACTGATTAATGTTTCTGTTAACACTGCTGCGACCGCATCACTGAGTCAGAATTTTCATTTTCTGTTAAACTATTCCTTTAATGACAATTTATAAAAAAAACGTAAACATTTCCTTATGTTTGGATTGGCAGGGCTGCTATTCTTCAGTTGTGGACTACTTTGAGATGTACATTTATGTGGCTGGTGCCCTGGCTATTGTTGTACTCACGATTGAGGTACAGTATGACATTTTCTTTCATTTTTTGATATTATCTTTCAGTGATAGTTGCCAGTTTTTCCAAACTGTGAAAAAGGGAGAAATCTTTAGAGAAGATCCACAATATAAAGAATCTGACAATGTTTGTAACATCAGAGGACAAAATAGATATACTAACAATGACCTTTAAATTTAATCTCTGCTGCCCTCGTGTGGTATTGTACTGAAAGTACAGAAATTAATGTGTGCTCTTACTGCAGTAGTAACCTTAGTAGTAGAAATATATTTAATCCTGTGAGAATTTAAAGGTGTTAACTGTTACTAAAGGTGATGACTCAATAGTTTGTTTGTTTCATATAAATGTGTCTTTTTTTGCAGCTTTTTGCAATGGTCTTTGCCATGTGTCTGTTCAGGGGAATCCAGTAGATCACCGAAAGACTTTTTGAAAACTAACACCACCACATAATAAGACAACTTGTCAAAAGAATGTTTGACTTCATTTTATATCTTTAAGATTATTAATAAAAAATGAACCATTGACCTGTACTTCACAGCTGGACCTTTGAGGTACTAGGTAACAAAAATAAAACAGTGACATTCTTTGAATACTGCAAAAATGGAATGGACTTTTTGTCACAAAGTCCTCGTGTAATTTTGACCAGGTGTTACATAGACCAGATGATCCTGATAAAAAGAATGAAGGTGCTGCACTGATTTTGGATGAAGAATATTTATACTGAGTAATGCTGGCTTGTTTGTATAGGCATTTGTGCTTTTAAAAAGTAAAAGTAATTGACCAAACCACTTTCCTCCACACTCCTTGAATGCAAGCTTTCACAAGCACATTATAATAAGTGTTGTATAGTCATGTGAATTTTCATTTTTTATCTATTCCTCTGTGTGAGTGCAGCATTTGAGATCTGTGCGTGTCTGTGGAAGGTTGATGCCCCTTTTCCCTGCTTGAAGACCAGCATCTTTTTTGTATTTGTGATGTTTGTTGCAATAGTAATTATATGTGATTTTAGCTGAAATTGATGTGTACGCCTTTGTATTGAGACTAACATTAAAGCAATCTTTTGCTCAGATTCTCACAATGTCTGTAAATAAACCTGTTCTTGGGATTTCAGTTTTTCTTTTTTAAGTGTTTCCACAACAAAATTGTAAACAAAACAAACTGCAAGTATACTGTAATATTTCAAGGAAATTAACCACTAGTCTTTGCACACCCACTTAGTTACATCCCATATTTAATTCAAAATAATGGCTGAAATAAATGTGGTAACATTTCTATGCATTGTGTGGTTTCTTGGCTATAGTTAATGACCATTAGTGACGTGACACATTATGAACCAAATTACATTTATTTTTTATATATTAACGTCACATAATAACAGTAATTTTTTACAAAATGTATTACAAACATTGATGACTAGTTAAAGTAATTAAAAATAAGTAATAGAAATCCTTTTAAAATAAAATATAGCTAACGATACAAAACATGTTCAATTTCGCCATCTTGTGGTTACTGTCATGTAACACAGAAGACAATAAAGACTACACTATTGCACTTTCATGTGCCACACGGGCTCGTGTAACGTCCTATAGTACATTAAAAATACTATGTAAAATACTTGCTGAATTAAAAAAAATAATTATTAGTAAGAAACTAATTATTAGTAAAAACAAAATAAATTCTGCACTGAAATACATTACTCACTTCCTTGTAAAAGAACAAAATTCAGATTACATGAATAAACAACAACAATCCATTCGGATTAAAAACCAAAGAAAAGAAAATATGAAACTGTCGTGTAAAATGGAGGAGGTCTAGGATGATCCTCAAGAGGGCGCTGGCACATTTGTCTTTAATTTATACCCGAACCATCGTTCTTCAGCGATGAGTAAAGTAACATGTTTTACGTGACCACGCCGCTCTTAAACCATTGCTCGAGAAGTGGGTTCGAAGAAATGTTTCGTCTAATATAATTTTTTAGCTTTCAACATTAAATCTTAAAGTATACGTGTTTTTTAAAAGTTACAAATTCCCAGAAATGTCCAGCCTTAAAACCCACGCACATGGACCCACGCGTAACTTAAGGTCTGTTTGTTTGCATTTATTTACGTTTACTGACAGTATGTGCTGTCAAACTTAGATAACACAAGATAAACTACTATTTAATACTACGAAAACCAAATGCATACTTCTGTTTTAGCTGTAGCCTTATTTGTAAAGTGCATATGGGGTTTGTTTACATTGTTTAATGTTGGTTCAACTAGCTTTTATTTTATATACACATTTACATTTTGGTTTTACATTTGTTTGTAAAAATATAAGAAAACGCAGATGGTTTAATGTAAATTGGTATCAAATGAATACAAACATTTGTCAGTACGTTAGAATAAAGACAAGAAACGTGATCTGTGACATATCAGCAGTGTGTGAAACACACAAATGAGACAAATACTAAGCGTAAAATACGGAAAATGTGGATTTTATTTGTGCTTTTGTCAATTATAACAATGATTTAACTGTGATTTGGAAAACAGCACAATACCATTTGTGTAGTAAAATTTAAAATATATAAATAAATGTTTACTAAGTCACTTCTATTTTTAGTCAAGTGGCTGATAGGATAACATATTATCCTAACAAAATGTTTACAAAAATATAGCTTCTCATATGAAACACTTCAGTATAAAGCAGCTTTAAGTTCGTCGTTTTCTCTGCATCTTTTTACCATACACTTCTTCAATGGTAATCTCCTTTATCGTAGTCTCCTGGCATGGGTTCACTTTTCTGTTGTTGCGTGTTCATGATGGAGAGAGTTTAGCAAAGCTCGAGGGACAGAACCCTTTCCAGAAAAGCATGAAAAGAGAAGAGATCAGACTGTTCATAGAGTGAGAAAGTAAAATCTGGCTGTACGAGTGCCAGACATCTTCCCTGATGGATTCGTTTGGGAGAGGTCCAGCCTCATCTGGAAGGCTGTCAGGTCCCAGTGGAGGGTTTATTGGGTGACAAGCATTGTGCTGGCTGTCTCCTTACAGCCTGGGATAAAAACCAAAACCGTTGCACAACTTAGAAGAAGAGAAAGTTTGTTCTTTAGTCCTGTGAAATATGTTGAATCTTGGCGTTAAGCCTGTGATATGCTTATGAAAGTGTGTCTGTTTTGTGCGCGTTTATGTTTTAGAGTTTTTGATGCATTCTGTTTATTAAAAGCACTTAACAAAACATTTCCAATGTTTAAACAATGGATAGTAAATAGATTAATTTCCACCTAGCAAAACATCTGAATTACTTTTGATAATTCTGTTCATTATGACAGACGTCGCACATCGCATAGAACAAATAGGTCTATAGAGAGGTGTGATATCTGTGGCTTGTCATGTTATGTTAATTAAAATGAGTAAGTCAAATGCAGTGTAAATACTCTTCTGTCAGCCATCACTGGAAACGATTCTGCTGCTAAGGAGTAGTTTACATAGAAAAATCATTCACTTTCCACACTCTTACTCTGACTAAGCAGACTAGTGCAGTTTAAAACCAGAAGAATTGTTTGTGTGCATTCCTTGTATTAATCCTTCTGTATTTATAAACCAATATTATGTCCACATAGTTAGCAGCTCAGAAATGTCTGCCCATTTGCCTTACTGACTATAGTGGCTAAAACAAAATATTTTGCATTCAAAACTACAGGAATAGAGAAAAAAATGATCACAGCTTTTAATGTGGTTGTCTTCTATTTGAATGATTTATTTAATTGAATCAACAATGACCCCCATTGTTTATATTTAAAAGACACAGAGTACAAACATGTGCAGTATTTTTTAAAGATGAATTTAATCATAATTTTATCAAAGGAAGATTAGTAACATTATCAAAAATAATCACTCAACCACAAAATTATAGAATTAAACACACATAGTATGCAATCCACAATATTATCCAAAGTGCATGCTATACAACACAAAAAAAACTGATTATAATATATATTATAACCGCATGTCTCAGTAGTATTTAAACTGAGGGAATTAAATGTTTAAAATATCAGTTATATCCTCTCTGACTAGATTAGATTCCATCACTTGAATTGTGTATTAACATCAAGATGTGTAGAGACCACTTGGCTTTTGATTTTAAACTGAATAAACTCTGTTAAAGATTCAAATGATAATTAAAGCTTAGATATAAAACAGCTTAATGTACACATTTTCCTTCTATCAGTGTTGATAAAATATCAACAAGTAAAAAGCTGATGTGACTGTGACTATATAGGAATGAAGTGTTAGTGCTTGTTTATATTTCTAAAGACTCAAGTAACATTTTCCTGTACATTTAGTAAATGACTTAGTGCATACTGCTATCTTTTTCAATTGTGATCCATGGGAATTCAGTCACCATTTTATAACTGACCCATCATATATTTAATCTCTCTATCCCACTGCACCCTCCACTTCCTCTACAAAATGTTCAAAACTGTTTATTCGCTGCTCGCCTTGATTTCACTGGTCCATATTGGCTCCAGATGGCATAAACTTTCACCTCATTAGTTCTGACAGCTCATGGCTGAGGTTGTCTGGTCTTCTGGGTCCCAGATGAGGGTATCATGTGGCCCATGAGATGGCAGCGCTGTGCTCCTTTGCTTTCATACGCAGGTTGGCGATGCTGGAGGATTTACGATCTGGATTAACGTTGGGGTCAAAGCCATTAATGGTTCCATCCGGTCCTGGGTTGCCGAAAAGGGCACCCATGTGCGTTTGTCCCATGTTGCCATCAGAGCCGGGTATACCCAGGAAATCAGACATGCCACTAGCGGAGTGAGGATGCGGGGTCAAACAGGTCGCTGCTGTATCACAGGGTACCACACATCCTGGTACTGGTGAGGCTGCGCTCACTCCACTTAACCATGAAGGGTTCTGAATCTAGAAGAAATACAGAATACAAGGAATATTACTATATGTAGTATATAGACTTCTAAGCTTTGTTTTAAAACACTGCTCCCAACATAGGCAGCTATTCTATAAGGGAGCGTTGTGTGATGTCTTTATATGATGTCTACAGAGGCAAATAGTATTTTGATCGGTATGTTAATAGAAATTTATGATTATTGATGTTTGTATGTTCTCCTCAGTCTGTGATGTTTGTAGGTTTTGGTCTTTCGATCTTTCACCTGGACATAATTTTCTGGTCGTGTAAGAAGTGGCAGTTCATAGGCTGTTGAGAAGTGTGTCTGAACTTGCTGCATCTGTCCAAATCGTTCTCTTTTTCTCCATTTGGCCCGACGATTCTGAAACCACACCTGAAGAAAGAAGAAAAACATGCCACCAAAATTTTCACCAGATTTTTCCACCAAATATTGTCCTTAATAATGACTAACAGCCAAGATTTCAGGGGGCACAAAATATTGCATTTGTTTACATGTTTGATGCTGTTTCTATATTATTTATGTATAAATATATTAATATTCAATATATATTAAGATTAATATTAAATTATATATTAAGATTAATATACAAAATCTACTGTATTTAATGGCATCTAAATTCTCCCCACAGTGAAGGTCCAAGCACATGCAAAGCCATAAATCGTGAGGTACATGAAACCCTGCTTGAGCTCCTCACGCTGACGTCTTTGTGCTGTCCACACTGTGCTATTTATATATGGATTTAAGCTCTCTCATGCCAACACACGTTGAAGCGGAGCACTTTGATAGCTATTCTTCTGTGTCTCTTCAGCCGGCAGGTTCAGTCTCGCTCATGTCTGGAGCAGGTCCACCTCATCAATCACAATGAGGCTGACTCTGAACTCCTGTTAGCACATCATGACACAAACCAACAACCATAAACCACAGAGTTTGTGTGCTCTCAAACCTTCCCAGATGTTTTTATTTTTACGATTTGTAGATAATGGCGATTTTGTTTTAAGCATTTGGTTGTAACAGTTACAGTACAACATTCAATTCCTAAAATATAACTGTTTGTTGTTGCCGTGTTTTCTCTCAGTTATGCCTAAAGTAATTTTACAGTATGAAAGTTAGATCTGTTTCTAGTTCTAGTTCTGGTTCTGGTCTGGTGTGTGATTTAGGGACAGAGGATTACTCTCTAATTTGAGCAATTACATGTTTAGGCATGTGTATGTATTCATTGACTGGTTTAAAGCAAACCTGCTGCTTCAAACGACAGTTTCAATCTCATCATAGCTTTGAGCTTAAATTTGGATGGTGGGATATATCTCTGTCCAATCATGTGGCACTATCCATAAATCCCAAGAGCTCCCTCATAAGATGCAGGAAAACACTTGCTGTCATGGTATATGAATTAGGAAACGTACAAATGCCTCTTTCCTGTTTCTGAGTTTGTTTAAATAAATAAAAGAAGAAAAATCTCTATAGGCTCTATAGAGGGGGTCAAATTAAGCAATAAAATTTTTCAGGCCTGCTGATGTCCAAATAGTTTCTCTTTGGTCTACAAAATGTGGAGCTTACAGAGATAATCTTGATCAATGGCATAAACAGCATCTTTGTTATTGTCCCTTATTTAGGAAAGTTGGAGGACATTGAATTATTTTTAATTAAACATTTAGTTTTTTACATTTTCAGAGAGAAAGACAACAAAAAATCCATACATTTTATTGCCTTTTTGTCAGTCCCTGATGCTCTTTTTCCTCTTGTCCTTTTTTCCTTTCTCTCCCTTAAAATCCGAGAGGAAATAAGGATGTTGGAAAGTGAAACAAGAGAATGCTCGGGCTGGACTTTGTTTACGTTTCATGTTTAATTTCCTGTTGCTTAAGCCCCTGGCTTTCCAGAGCCGTCCCCTCTGACCTCTCAGAGACCCACACTCTTATAAACTGTCATGAGGACACTTTGTGACTCTGTAATAGTGACATATGTGCATATTAATATCTATGCTGTGTACATGTGTATTTACGCTTTGTATATTATAAAACAGATTTATAAACAGGGAGGTCACGCACTTTTTCTTCTTTCAACAGTCCTACGATTTGAGACGTCTGAAGGTGTGACTCAAATACAGACTGACCAAATGTATGCTCATGTATCGTCTATTTTTCAAAAGATTTTAAGAACACTGACCATAAAATTATTTTTAGTTTATTTCAAAGCTTGTACGGATGGTGGGAAACAAAAGATGAGGACAAAGATGCTCATCTGCTGTAAGCTCTTATGCTGCCTAACTTATAGTTTCTCTCAAAGTGTGTTGAGAGCGAATGTCATGTTTTTTTTAAACAGAGCGATGGAAAGAGAGAGAGAAAAGAGTGACAGACAGCACTAAACAACAGCGCTGGGGAGGGTAACGGGAGGGGTTCATCTCGATTGCGTATGTCTGTAGGTATGTTTTTGAAAGACGGGTCAGACCCTGTAGTAACTCAAGAGAGTCTGCTCTGTGTTGTCAGCCTGCAGAGGTAATTGGACTCATGTGTGTGGGATAGTTGGTTCTGTTTGGACTCAGAATATGCAGTTAGTTCACTGTACCTCAAAACATGGCCAAGTTTCTGACAATGCTTGATTCTGTGCGTGGAAACTGACTATGACATCTCAAACTGTTTCTTTATTCCTAAAGCCCTTTGATGTTTTTTTTTCTTTTCTTAACATCCTAAAGCATTGTGGAGATGAAATACTGTAAATGGACTAACATACTACTAAGGAAAACATTAAGTCAAAGGTTTTTTTCTGTCGCAATTTGCTGTGGTAATCACAAATGTCCATTTAGATTACAATCCCAACCCTTTCAAAGCCAAACCAAGTTTTCCTTCAACGAAGACCAGAATGTCAAACCCACCAATGAATGAATTTAAAACATAGATTTTGATGTTATTTATTCGTTAAAGTAAAACTGACCTGCACTCTTGCCTCTGTAAGATCTGTCCTGAGAGCTAGCTGCTCCCGGGCGTAGACATCTGGGTAGTGTGTCTTCTGAAAAACCTTCTCCAGCTCCTCCAGTTGATAGCTTGTGAAGGTAGTGCGGTTCCTCCTCTTCTTGCTTTTGTTGCTTTCCGCTTCGCTCTTTTCCAGATGACCGCCAAGCTCAGAGACGGGGCGATCTGGTGGGCTGTTGACCCCAGGGTCTTTAACATTGAGGTAACTAGCATCCATCCCTGTGTCAGCAGATTGAGGTAGCTCTGTGTCTGTTAGTCCAGTGCCATCTTTACCTGGAAAGAAATGTATTTCTTACATTAGTTGGAAAGGTCAGTTGACAATTTGGTGGCTTATGCCAAACTACCACATCAACAGTACAGCAACCTGCTTTTCTCAACATTTGTAGGCATTATTCATTTGCATAATGCAGTACACAGAGCGGCCAGTGTGCGTGGAAATGACTCACAGAACTCAAATTTACTATATTCTTAAATATTCTTCACTTAAACATAAAAAGGACCCTGTTGTTTCTTTAAAAGTTTCTATTTTAGATGTCTGAATCTTGATGAGACTATAAACATGCACACTAAATAATCAAAACATGCCTGTTTCATGCCTAAAACTTTAACAAACTATGAAAGCTAAAAACATTCAACAGAAATGTGAGGTGATAAATAACATGACTGAGCACGTATTAAATAGCAGCAATTTGGGAAATGACCTCATAATGTACAAATCCCTGTTAACTGCTTTTGCACGATTAATAACGTTTTGTTCTATTTCTCAAAGTTGCAGTTTAAATAGCAGGTGTATTACTGAAAATATCTGCATTTCGACCATATCTGATACAGAATCCTCTGTTCCTCTGTCCCACCTTACTTTCTGTTTGGCAGAAAAGTCACAGAAATAACTGTGGTGTGCACTGTCAGTCCCACCCTGCTGTATTTCTTTGGCTTTGTAGCCCTTGCTATGCTGAAACTGCCTACCATCAATGTTTTCAGAAACTGATTTAGCATATTTTGTCATTTTGAACCAGAGCTGTATGGTTTGGCTGCCATTTTGCATTGACAGCAAGAGTCTGGGTTTGATAACTGTCCAAATGTTTAGAGATTTCAGCGATGCTCTATGGTGTGATTTCTGCATGCCATATGGAACACAAAATCTTACCATTGGCATTGAGATAAACATTTTATAAAGTAATATTACTTAAACACTTACTGAAAACATTGCTAAAAGCTGCATTTACATTCAAGCACTTTCTAATATTTCATGTAAAATTCACATCACATGAAAATTTGGTCAACCCAACCGCACCTTTGAAAGATCATTTGCTTTAAATGTGCTTTAAAATTCTATTATCGTTCCCCCCATCATGTCAAAGCTCATATGATTTTCCTGTAAAACAATATATTGAAGTTTCAGACTCTGGAAAAGAAAATCGTTCACTGGTTGTTAGATCAAGAGTTGAATCCTGGTCCTCTTGAATGCTGGACCAAATTGTTACCATTAAACTATAACATTTTATACAAACAATAACTATGTTGTCAGAAGGTGTTTCAGGCTTATTTTGTCTTTAATGCTTTTCTATTAGCAATCCTTGATGTTACGTCTAGCTCACAATAAGGTATAATTTTTAATTGGAGCATATACTTGTAGCAGTCAGTCATTCACCTGAGAGGATTGGCTCCATCCTAAAGGAGTCGGCTGACTCTTTGAATTAGCAGAGGTCAGATGTTTACTAGGGGCTATTTAATCACTGCAAGAAACAAGGAAAAACATCAAAGTGTAATTTAACTAGCTGTAAAGCAGCAGGGCACCCGTTAGATTTTATAGAATATGATAGTCTGGGTCAACTCCAGATATATTGTAAGACTATAAATCATGCAAACAAAATCCTGTTAGTGACTAGAAAGAAAAGAGGACACTTTCTCACTTCATTAAGACACGTTTAACAATTTAGTGAAAGAGATGTTGTCTTTTAATCATGATCTAAAACCAATTTATTATATGCAACCTCCCGTGGTAAAGCTTAAGGCAGCCTATTGAGCGTTCTATTAACAACCTTGTATTTTAAATAAATGTGAGGATAATTTACTGTATTGGACACAGGTATCCAGATGTGCTTAGAAGAAGATCAGTGCCTACAAGCCGCCCTGTAGGAATGTGTGGGAAATCAGGACAGTGTTTTAGTAAATCTGATAAATTACCTCACACATGAGTCCCATATACTGTGAAACTTAAACTGAGCCAGGTTTCTGTCCCCCGGGATTTCACTCCCAGATGCTCACTGTAACTTAAAATAGCTACGGGAAGAGGATGTAAATATTCTTTGTATTACATACAGATGAATCTCTACAGAGTCCTGGTATAAGTTTTTAAATGATTTAAGTTTGGATTTTTGCATGTTACTTAAAATAATGTGGAGTTACTGAATACACAATTTTTGTTTTTTTTCTATAGATTTTTTTGCATTGGAGACAACTTGGTGACTTGGTTACAATAGAAAGCCATAACTTTATTTTTGCTTCACAAAGATTGTCTAGAGATTTAACAACCCCCAGCTTAATACCTTATGAGTTGTTAAATGCTGGTTTATTTATACAGGTCATTTTGTAAGAAGAGGTTATGTAAACCAGTCTTTGCTTCTCGCTGTTGGGCCCCCAGTGGTACTGATAATATTGAGCAATAAAAAATGATTAATTTCTCTTGGAGTTCATATCACACATCAGGCTCTGAATAATATATTAATCCAATCCATGAATCACTCAGTCAGACAGGCCTCATACATTGCAGTTGTACTATTAATGTGTCCAATACGATATCCAAAAACATTTTATAAATGTCAACTCGAGATTGTTTCTGGTATTCTCTTATTTTGGAAATAGTATCACTATAACCAGACCAGGGTTCAAATTATTCAAGTTAGTTCTCATGTACAATTAGAAGTGTTCTTACAAAATCTATACCTATAGTTTTGCCCTGTAATAGGGTTATTGATACAGTATTTCTAAATTTGCAAGAAACAGCTAAAGAGAGGATGAAATGCAGCAGCCAGTATTCTAGCCTCCCAATGTTCTCTTTCTAGTCGGTTAGACATTGCTTGAGGCTTGATCCTACCCTAGACGTCTAGCACAGACCACAAATCCACTGCAACAATAGTGTGGAGAACAGCACAGTGCTCATTTTCCTCAGGCCGCAGACAGGAACAACACTCAATAACACTGTCAGCCCATCATCTAACATTTAAATGTATAAAACCGTGAAGTGTGATCCTTTTTATTTTCCTCTGTATACATGCCAGCCCATACTCGGGTATTACTGACATTTTCTCCATTGTCAGCAAGCAGATTGAAAATACTGAAATTGCATGTTTAGTTAGACTGCACTTCCTTCAGTGTGGTTTTCATACACAAATGGGCTGAAATGTAATTATATAAAATATTATAAATTGTGATTGTACAATCCTTACTAAACTATGTTTATAATAATGTGCCATACTATGTTTAGAAGAGGCTACTATATTTGACTATTACTGCTGACTATTACTTTATATTCCTTTTTTCTTTTCTTTTCTTTGTACAAACTACATTATCGTAGCACTAACAATAAAAATATAAAAATAATATATCTTAAAATACCATGTTAATAATAAAATGCAATGAGGCTACCGAGTATGGACCGTAAAAACTTAAAACTATCCAACGAAAAAGTGAAATTAGACATGACGTCAAAATCATAGTTGCGGTCGTTTTATGTTGCATTTTCTTCCTTGACACAAACATGAAATGTCACTGAATATGTCCCCCAGACGTTTGTATATTTTAACAAAGAGTAGACCTAGCTGTGCATAAGATTCCTTTGAAAGTAAACGGAATTTCTTGTTATAATGTGAGTGTTATTTCACAAAGACTATTCTGTCACGACTATTTTTTTAGGAGAATTAAACGGCGTGCATAATTCTGTGACAATGTAAGTAGCCTAATATTGCGGCCTTTTGATTGTCAGCTAACTATGCAATCAAAAATAAACGTTTTAAATGTTCATGTAGAATCTGGTTTTAGATATTTATTAATTTGACTAACTCATGTCATAAAGTCCACTAGTTAAATCCATTTTGCCTCCGCGATTTTTCGTCATAAACAGAGAGTTTAAATTAAATGTAGACTAAGACAATATGGTTTAATAAGTTTCTTTTGGTTGGCGTATAATGTGGCATTCTGTCTCAAGCCAGTAACAAATACTGTATTTTTGTAATAAATTAGACTACGTTGAAGAAACTGTTGGTGTTCATTTTCACTGACCCGATTGGTCATGCATCGTAAGCCTTGCGTGTGATTTACAACCACAATGATGGATATTCAGTCAATTGTTTAGTCAAAAATCAAGACGTGAATTTTAATAATAGCATCCTTTAGGAACTGTTTTTGAAGTGGGATTTAATCATCAGATAAATCACTCTGTTAAAAGGGATTGTTGATGATAAACTATATAGGCTAAATAAATTAAAACTGGCATATAGGCCTAATTTTGTTTCGCGTTCACTTCCTCGTTTCCACCGATGCAACTTATGCATTAAACAGCTTCATTTTTTAAAATTTATTTAATGAATATTTAACAAATATTTGAGATGTATTGCAACTGACAGGCTTACTACGTAATTTACTTTGTCAATCACCAAAACGGCGATTTCTTTTACACAGATTATTATAGGCCTCCTTTAAAGATTGATACCAAATTGTAATCCTATTCCTACTTCAATGCTACTCATTTAAATCGACAGAAAAAAAATCTGCAGATGTTTATGATACATGAACGCACGAACTATATCTTTCCTTTAGCACAATCTATGACCGCCATAAGCAACTCACCATAGCATGAGATAAGCGCGTCGTCTTGGAGTAGTTTGTTGTCTTCTGGTGGTGTTTTACATGTGGGTCTCTGTATAAAAGATGGTACTTGTTATAAACGCTCTCGGCTGTGATATCCTGATACTCCTGCTGGAAAGGACTCCGCGGCTTGTCCCCGTAAGGTTGACCTTTGCCGGGCAGGAAAGAGGGACTGTATTTAAAGTCGCTGTAAGGGCTGACCTGCTGAACTCTTCCTTGACCTGATGATGGTAAATAATATGAATCCATGGATGTCACGTCGCAGTATGAGGCACACGCATCTGCGTTCATGCCGAGAAATACAGAGTTAAAGTATCCCAACTTTTTTGTAGATCTAAACGTCACCCTCTCATTCAGAGACGGCCATGCACTTTCTCACACACCCACACCAGGACGACAGCTGGAGTTAGTTAAAATGATTCAGATGTTTTCCAGAGACTATATGGCAAAACGAATGCTAAAAAGCCGCTTTATGGTTGAGAAACAGAGAGATGACTGCACGGAAGATGCGCTGCTCCAGTATTAGATGAGGCCATAGAGGCCGACGAGTGCACGAGAGATGTTTTACTCACACGTGGATAACACAACGTATGACATTAATGCAATTAGGACACACGCGCACGAACTGACAGGATGTGGAGACAAAAAATGGAGTTTTGCAGTTTTATCAGTCATATAAGCCTACTGCAAAGTCATTTGTATGAAAGTATTACCTTTCTAATGTTAAATAATGTTAATAAATTAATATTTTGATAATATTCGGTCAAAAAATCACAGGTAGCAAAATTGTAGTCTTATTTAAAGAATAAGCCTCTGTAATGGTTGTTATGTTTGTAATACTAATACAATAAAGATTATTTTAGTCAAGGACAAACACAATTACTTTGCACTGCAGACGTTAGGACAAAATGTATTCAAGAAACCTTTCAGACATGCCAGATGTTTTCACAAAAAGCCTTATTTAAACTCCTTAATAGTTTTTTGTATTGTTTTAGAAGAATTAAAGATATTTCAGTGCAATTTAATCACAGCCTATGGAAAAACTGCGTCAGATATAGAATAGTTTCAATTAATTATTAAACATATTCACACATTACAACTTACATTGTTCTTCAAACTTGTGGTACAATTATACTTCAAATAATCTGTTACCAAACATTATGTCTTACATCTGTACCTTAATAAATTTGTTGCCTAAATAATTTTTTTTTTTGTCTCAGATCTGCGGGTGCTTTTTCATGTGCAATCAAAATACAAGTCAAACTGCTGTTATTAGTGTGAATAAACTAAATTATGTTTCGGGAAAATAATATGAAGTCGTTCAAAATAATGGATATTAGTGTTAAATTTTTACACCTTTTATCAGAATATCATATTTATATTTATTATATTTATTTACTATCATATATTATATTTATATTTATTTGTGCCAGTTAGCCCACCGGATATAGCTTACATTTACATCTTACTTTCAAACACAAAATGTCTGCTTGTTATAAACATATTTAATTGTATATTTGGAATTTATTTATTTCTAAATATTGTGTAAGCTGTTTTTTGGATCCCAAATAATTAGTGTGAATTATTTAATTTGTTCTCCTTTGTTCTCTCTTCCCCTTTTATGTATTTATTAAAATATATTGTATTGACATAATTATTGGGAAAGTTATTTTGCAAGTATTTAACATTACAAAGCAATTTTAAAGTGAGATCAGTCTTCTATCAAATTAAACATAAACAATAGATCAACAAAAACAATTACAATGATCTTTTGTAATGACATTACATACTGCTCATATAGTAAATTATTTGCTGGGAGATCAGTACATATTAGTGAGAATAACCTACTGACTTAATATTCATTGCCAAAAAATATATATTTATTACATTCCATTACTGACCTTCCTATCACTCATGTAACATAATGCAGAGAGTTTCTCCTGCTGGTCATTCATAACCTCAAACTGATAATTACAGGAATGTCGAGAATTTGTGAAAGCACAAAGTTGACAAAAACCCTGAGTTTTGTGCCTAATATCACAATTGTTCTCTGTCAGTCTTTTTAGAGGACTAGATATATTCCACATGTGATTACAACTTACAAATGAATTATATAAATCACAAAACTTAAAACAAACATCCACATTACAATGCATAAAGCTAATGTCTTTTTGTAGTGTATAGAGGTGTGTCAGACTGATCCTTACAGATATCTGAAATTAAGTTCACATGAGACTCTATATCATGATGGACTGACTCAATGAAACACTTGAAAGAGAGGACTAATTTAATTAAATAAATGCTGACATTACGTCTAACATGCCCCTTCCAACCTTTTTTTTTTGTTTAGGAAATTTACTTCTGAACTTCCAAAACTTGTTATATCAGATATACACTATTTTACACTAACCATGTAATTTGTAAATCAGATGTAATTATGACTTGTAGTTTTGCAGAAGGTCTGAATGATTGAGAGACAAACAAGAAATATGAAATGGAACATGGTGCCAACTGAGCCTGTCAGCATGAAGCCCTTAACTTATCTTTAGGTTGAAGGATCTGTGATGACATCATGATGTGTGATAAAATAGAGGCTCTATATCTTCTGTTTTAAGATATTCCTCAGTCAAATCTGTATATATGATGTATTAATTGTTTTTCAGAAAGGACAAGATTGGAAAATGATAATTGTGAAAAGATCAAAAGTAACTACAGAATTTAAGACGAAGTTAAATGTGACACAAAGCACTTCTTTATATTTAGCTTGTCTACCTGGATTATTTTTTTCTAACAATGGATATATCATAATACAGAGGTCATCTTCAATTTTCCACTTGCTTTATGACTGCAAGTGATTCAATGTCCACCTAGATCAAAAACAGCCCAGTGAATCATGATTAGCCACAAGCTTTTGTGTACTGGCTACATGACTGTGGTTCATTAAATGAGCTGTTTTACATAAGCGTGTCAACGCAGAGCAGCAATCTGGCTGCATGAAAAACAAACATCTCTCAGAAGACATGTACAATTTATTATTAGGAGGATCCGTATTATTTTAAAAATTGAGAAACCCTAAAAGATTATTGAAAGTACAGCATCATATTTTAAACGCAGTGTATCTTTACTGAGTTGTTCAGCTGGATGTAGATTGAGCACATTTCACGCTTTGTCTTTCTCACAGGATTTCTTCAGGTGGTTCGGCAACATTGACCGCTGGGTCTGAGGTCATACTAAAGCGTGAACAGAGGACCTTCTCAAGCTGTAATTATGTGGAATGTCCTGACAGAGACGAGACTGAGGCTCTTTCATACTCTAATGAAAGTCATACTCCGTGTCTTAACATGGAAAGGACACTTAAACAATTTGACAGAATGTCGAGGGTAAGACAGAGTTTGACAAAGAGTTCAGCCCATGTTTCACTGTTAACCAGTCATATGTCATATATTTTAGGCCTCGGGAAGTGCTTAATGTAACAGTTAGGAAGTGTAAATTAGATCTGTATTATTCTAAATAAGATCACTGAATGTTTGAAAGCAGTCAGACGTCATTGTGAATTTCAGTTGCATGGTATGCAAAGAACAGCATCCAAATGCTTTTCTTAAAAATGTCTCTTTGTGTGTTTCACAGAAATCATATGGGTTTAGAAGAACAACATGAAGGTAAATGACAACAGATACTTTTTTCAGATTTTTCGTTTCGTAATGAACTGAAACATACTATTCTATGTGTAGTTGGTTTGTCAAAAACATGTTGAAGACAAAAGATCCTCTCAAATATTTTTTGAGTTTATGCTCTAGTCTCATGCCACCGCTAGCTTATTGAATTACAGCTAGTATTTCAATTTATATCACATGGAGACAGAAGAAAGTTCTTCAGTGAACCCTCTGACTCTCAAATGAGGCCTTTGGTTTGGATGGGAAGATCGGTGTTGATTCTTTGACATTCTGTTAAACAGTCTTTTTGTATATATCAGGTTAAAGATTCAGTTTGTTATGTACAGTAAATATCATAAGCAATTATGACAGCTAAAGAAGTTCTTGGAAAGTCTGTGACGAGTCTTAACAACAGAACTGTGGCACAACTATAATTTAACTAGACTTGTTTGCCACGGCATTATGGGAAGTAGCAGTAAAGCTTCTCTTCACGATGAACCCATAAAACCAAGGATATGATTCAGTTCGGTGGTCTAAAGTATTCTTCACAGTCCCTTTTAGTTTGGCAAATGTGGTCAAATATGTAACAGTTTATGTTTGTATTGTGTTGAGAAATGATTATTTTTGAAAGTTTAGACCCATATGGACATATCTGAGTGTTGTCTTGGGATATTGTGTTATAAATACTGACAGGTCTAAATTAATCTTTCTGCCCTTCTTTGTTATGATACAAAGATGGGATATGTATTTTGTTAAAATAGTATTTTCAGATTCGAAAGCACATTTTACTTTTGGAAACTACTGAGACCATGCATACAAACTCTTCATATATTTGTGTGTAAGGCAGGCCGATATTGTTTCTTTGAATAAGCAGTATAATGCTACATTCTATCCCAGGCTGTCTTGTTTTAAAGCAAAAATATTCAGTTTTAACATATTTTGATTGGGCAAGATTGCACAAATAGAAATCACAGAACAAACCCCTCTGAGAGGCAACCGTCTTAAAAGCAAAGCTTAGTGTTGTTTTGAGTTGATTGAAAGCAGGCGTGTTATGGGAAGAGCAATTACTGAGAGAAACTGGATTAAACTCAAATACTGTATCCAGACTGTTGCCATTTCCCATCACTTACCTGAACAGAAAATAGTCCCAGGCATCCCAGCATGTGTGCATGTTTTGATGCCAATGTAAAACATTTTGGTTTTCCACCAACCCGACCCTTCCTATCAGCTCGGTCCCGTTAATACAGCTGAACTCTTGTGTAATTCAAACAAGAAGTAACTTTAACTTTGTAAAACTTGGTAGATAAAACTTTGTAATTTTTTTTTTTTTTTTTGCCTACTGATAATGTATCTTGTGTACAGGTGTATTTTAGATATTGGTCTAAAATCTCTAGATGTGTATCAAAGATATATCTCTGCTTTTACATTTCTTGTTATTTAAATAATATATGTTACCATTTACAAATTTGATATACTTAAGAAACATGAGAACAACTTAAAATATTCTAAACATTAAAAATAATGTATTTTATCAGCGGTCCATCCTTAAACAAAATGAGCAAGTTGCTTTTTGTTCGTATTTATTGTAATGTCTGTCCTTTAAAATAGAATATAATTTCTTAATAAACAAAGAGTTTATTATTTATAGAGTTCATTGATATATCAAACCATCATATGTACTTTAATAAAAGTATTATTTATTTATAGATGTAAAAAAAAGTACTGACTGTGTAAACAAATAGGCCTATGTATTGTGCAAAATGTAAGGCAACGTACATATAGATAGATGAACATGCAGATTCTGATATCACACAGAAAGTTGTTGAGATAAAAGTCAGAAAGCTGAAGAGAAGATGGAATAGAAAGTTGCAGAAAGTTCATGGGATAATGAAAAACATTTCTTTCCTGTGTTAAACAGGGTTTGGTTTTGTGATGTTTTATCACCCATTTGTGTATCCCAAATCCATTTATTTTTTAATATTGACCTGAGTCAGTTTTTTTTCACAGAACATTTAATGGGTAATTATAGACTTAGCTGGAATGTTTGAAAGTCACGTAAAAACATTTTGTTCTCTTATCCGTGTATGCAAAATGATACCCAAGTGGTTGCCAGACAAAAATAATTGCTACAAATAACAAACATGGATCACAGTGGGCACATCAATATGTAGTTTCATTGGAGATTGATTCATTGGACAATACCTTTGAACAAAACATGGTCAGTTTCATAATAGTGGATTCTCTGTGTACTTTCCATGCACAGATTTGCAAGTTTTAAATGACACTTCCACTACTATATATCTTAGGCTATCAAAGACACTTTAGACAGAGGTTTGATCTTGAGAAGTTTTAGAAGATTTGTTTTTTATGCAAATATAGCATCCACTTGTATGACATGGTTTTAAGTTTCTCATCAGATTGAAACAATTTTAGTCTTTATATCTAAATTGCATATTGCTCCATAGATGGATTCAGTCTGCAGCTCTCATCTGATAAGAGCTTATAACCGTTAGACAGCTGGACCCCAGGCCAAGTCTTCTTTAATTTTTGACCTTATTACAGTATTTCCGTATTTCTGGGTGATGCACTCAAGATCCAATCCAGGCCTTTATTCACTATTAGCTGGAAGGGTGTGACAGAAGAAAAGTCCAGTTCAGAAGCATTTCAGAATAACTTCAAACCACGAAGAAGCCAGCAATGGACTGAAAAATGTATGTACTAGAAATCTTCAACTTTCTCCTAATATATCCTTATACACAGTAATTTTTTACAAATACACAGTTATGCTTTATATTAAAAATGCTGACTTATGAGCCACTTTCATATATTCATATATATATATATATATATATATATATATATAGATATATATATATATAGATAGATAGATAGATAGATAGATAGATAGATAGATAGTATTAGATAGATATATAGATATATATATATATATGTAAATAATATATATATATATATATATATATATATATATATATATATATATATATATATATATATTTAGACCACAATACAGTATTGTTTGGGTATATCCATTTAAGTAATACATTTAACATTTTGTGTCACTTACACAATCTTCTGAGTGTATCCTGTGTTTGGATCTCTGGCGCCCCCTTGTGTTTATTCAATTCAGAGTTATTTAAACGCACTTTCCACAATTTTGCGTTGTTGCAAAGCAGCTTTACAGAAAATGTATTTGAGCAGAAAATGTATGGAAATAAAAAAAATACTTAAAAACGGCAATTATAAAATACATTATCTTATTTTAAAAACTTTTCATTAGCACTACTAAACGTAAAAATAATTGTCTTTGATTGTATAACTCTTATTCAAGGAAGACTTTCATGCACGAAGAGCTCCACAGACCGTTTCCAATGGTGGTGTGTTTTTAAGTTTACACATAATTGAGTGGAGACACATAGCAGAGATGGTACAACAAACACAAAAGTGCCGACTGAGCCTGGAGCTCATTAAAAGCAGAGCAGACTGGTAAAGGGCAGCATTCATCTCTGTCCTGTTAAGACTGGCTCAACACAGCTTCTGCTAAAGCTCACAACCTGAACTCTTTCAATTGAACAGTTCAATTTAACATGTAAAAAAGTAATACCATATTACCACTGTTTAGAAACTGTGACTTTAGGATTTATTACGTTGCCATGACAAAAGCTGGTCACCATACAGGTCTCCTGAACCCTAGGAACCCCAGCAAAATGAGACCATTTAAACTGAAGAGGAATTTCTGTCTTTAGCATCAGTCCTTAACCTGACCATGATTAGATCTAACCAACTGTTCTTGTTTTTGATTATAATTGAGAAACAGCATCTACTGTATAATGTAGATGTTTACAGTAATTATGACAACCTGACTTCATATTGAATAATTTGTCTTCACATTACCATCTTTAAAGGCCAAACCTGTATATAACATACGTCTCTCAATACAACAATACTATGTAATGTACACTGTAAAAAATTCTTTGCTGCCTTAAATTTTAAAGTCCAGTTATCTTGGCTTTAAATGTCATTTAAATTAATTAAATTAATTAATTAATTTGAATTATTATAACTAATTACAAGTCATTTCAACTCAAACAAATAAGTTGAAATTGTGTAACTTAATTTGATGAGTTGATGAAATATTTGATGGAATAATGTAAAAACTGTTTAAGTGACTTATAACACCAAGTTATAGGACTGAAATTTAAGGCAGCAAAGAATTTTTTATAGTGTAGAACATGTCAGGAACATGTCATGTAGAAAAAGCACAATTACACAGTCATGTTTGTACCACATCTGGATTAGTTTATTAATTATTTTATCTTAAAGAAAAATGCTCTGAGGACTACCCTGACATCAACTTTTAATTGTTTTAGTCTTTTGTCTCATTAACCCGAAATGTATATACATTCCTTGAATAAAGCACAGTTTAATGTAGGCTAAGCTTACGGTATATTAGAGAGTCATAGAGCAGGTCTAAAAATAAACATACTAATTTGTATTTGATATTGATATGACTATTCATTAAATGTTAATATATTTTATTGGAAAAGTAATTTATTGCTTTCAGTAATTCTCTATAACAAATATGCCTATCTATAAAAACAGCTGTAACACATTGTGTAAAAGAACACATGGCTCCCTTCTGCCTCACAACAGTTTTGGGGAATGAAGTCAGAGTATGAGTCATTGTGTCTTCACATTATGTGGAAATTGTCTGCACAACAAATAACATTTCTTATAGTTCTAACTTTCTATGAAAGTTGCAAAAAGGAATAAGCCTTTATTGCAATACGTTATAAAATGTATTTGTGTTGTTGCTTGATAAAAAAAATATTACAATATAAAAGCAAAATGTTGCTGGTGGTAATGTTTCTCACGTTTTACTCACAAACAAAGAAATTATAATTTAGAAAGTGATTGTGGTGGTGGCTTCTACAGCTAGAAAGATGATTGTGTTTTTTCCTCTTTTGTGTAAAAATAACTGCATAAAGGGTTTGTTGCAGATTCTGACAGAAGGAAATTAGACCATGTTTCCATTTAGTTTGGTCCACTCAAAAATGTCCTGCTCACACACAATGTCCGAATTGATGAGCAGGTAACGATCTCCAACACAGAAGTGTTTCTGACAGGCGGCACATTTGAAGCATTCGAGGTGATATACTTTGTCACGGACACGCATAGTCATTTCAAAGGCCCGGATCCTCTTTTCACAAGAAGCACAGAGCCCGTCTTGACCAAACAGCCTGCAGAAAGGGAAATATATGTAAATTGACGAACCGCTGTAATTCAAAAATTCACATGACTCACAACAAGGTGTGAGGTGTATGCATATTTTAAAATAGATGTGTAAATATAGATGCATGCCTGCAAGTTCTTCATCCAAACCCTACATGCCAAAGAATATCTTCCAAACTTACCTGAGGTAGTCTCTTCTGCACAGCTTCCTGCCAAGTTTGTAGTAAAGCCTGCGGCCCACCTCCCCCAAGCGGCAGCCGCAAAGGTCACAGCTGAGGCAATCCTCATGCCAGTACTGCTCGATAGCCTTGAGAAAGAAACGGTCCCCGATGCTCTGCTGACACCCGCCACACGTCAGCAGTGATGGTGGCATCTGTAGCACCTCATCAACGGGTTCCCTGTGGTTTAACAATCCGTTAAAATATGATCTCTTTACACTCTTAAAAGTAAAGACTCCTTAAAGGTTCTTGCATGGGCTACACTACCAGTCAAAAGACTGGAAACACTCACTCAGTTTAGTTTTTTTCCCAATTTTTTAATTACTAGAAAACTCATCAAAACCGTGAAATAACACAATTGTGGGAATTATGTTGTGACTAAAAACATCCAAAATAAATGGACACTATGTTGTATTATAGCATCTTCAGAAGTATTCGCCCTTTGTCTATAATTTGTAAAATCATATTCTTGACATTTTATCATCCAGCTTCTTGAGGTCTCAACCTCCTGGGAAGCCTTTTAAACAGCACTAAAGGAATTTCTGTCTATGCTGGACTCTTATTGACTGCTTTTTGTTTATTATTTGGTCCAAGTAATCCATTTAAAAAATATTTTTAATCAAATTTTACTTTTCTACTTAAAGTAGTAATATTTTGGCAGAATTATATTTTTGTCTACAAAAGTATTTTCAAACATTGCAAAACACACCTTCAGATTAAAAGATTTTTGAGATCATGAGACTTTTGACTGGTACTGTATGTTTCCTGGATTTTGTAACTATGACTTTTCGAGGTGCTAACGCAATGCTGAATTGTTTTGGGGGGAAGGTGGTTCTTCTATGGCCCCTCGTTAGCGCCATTATTTAAAAGCATGTACATAATTTTAAACGCCAGATGGCGCTAGTGAATACATATCACGCTGGAAACGCAACAGAAACTGTCCACTATTTATGTATCCCATACAGCTACACATTTTTATGGATGTATATTTGTACTAAGCGCTTCCTCTACCGCCTAACAGTTTGCTGTAGCTGAAATAACTGCTTTCACCCCAGGGGACAAATGAAGCGGCAAAGTGCGCTACGCAAATGAGGCGCTTCGGGCCACTGCACCCTAGCAGAGAGAGTAATCTAACCTACTTTAAATGATATGCCCTTGTCAACCTGCTTAAACTCATTTGATTAAAACAAGCAAAACTGTGATTTACGGTCACGGCGTTATAATAACACATGCATAGGACAGTACACGTATTTTAAATATATATATTACTATCAGCAAAAGTAATGCACAAGCACAAACACGCATTAATAACAAATTAATGGAATTACTTACTCGTTCGCCTCCAAGGTCTTCCTCTCTATTGTAGATGCCATGTCAAATGTATGCTTCAGGATTTATCCTGTGCATTTGATATGCACACTACAAAGTAAAATATGTCCCACACTCGACGTCAGTAAGACCAATGTCCAAAAATCTAGAAAAGAAAAGGGTTCAAGCGTGCGCATATAAAATGCACCTGCTTTGCTGTCGTTTACAGAGAGCAGCCTATACCATACATCATTTAATCCCAAAGCATGCTAATCATCCAGAAATAATGCCCAAAATTAATATATCTTCATTTGCGTCAAATTAGTCTCCACGCCTTCTTCATGCTATACGTTGTTTGTGAATAAAGAAGTGCTGACAGGCAGATGTCCTCCAAACACGTTGTTTAATGACACCAGTGCATGTGCATGATGAATGTAGAGATTACGTCAAGCACGGTGTCTCATCTGCAATGCATACTGCTGTCCCGTAAGTGCTGCTGTCTCTGGTCCCGTTATTGTAGGGCAGCAGGTATTTTTAAATGGCCCTGCCCCCTCAGTTTCTGCTTTCTTTTCCGACTTCCTGCTCACGACCGCTCGACAATGAGAGGAAATAGCGCTCCTAGATGCCGCTGCTCACCAGTCAATTATAAAGCCATGGACTCGTGACTCGAGGGGTCACGAGCTCACGACAAGCTCTTTATACCTTAAATACACGAGGGAGAAATAATAAAGAGATGTTTTGGAACAACACAGCTGAAAATAATAATAATAATTTATTTTTATCATAATAAAAACATTGAATATCAGAGAGATGCTTGTAGTGTTTTTCTTTGGCTTAAAGACAAAATTGTACTATTTACCCACTGTAATGTCATTTTAAATCTGTATGACTTACTTTCTTCTGCAGAACACAAAAGAAGATATTTTGAAGATTGTTGGTAACCAAACTAGGTTGACCTCCTTGACTTCCATTGTATGAACACAAAAATGAGACATTTCTTAAAATATCTTTTGTGTTACACAGAAGAGACAGTAATATATACATTAAACAGATTTTGAACAACATGAGGGTAAATAAATAATGACAGAATTTTTATTTTTGGGTGAACAGTTGCTTTAGGCTTTCAAAGTATTATTTGAAAACTTTCAGATCTGATGTGACTCAAAATTATATGTGCATTAATGTATTTGCAGACTGTCAAAAACTCTGTCAAAAACTAAGCAATTTTTGCAATATATATTTTCTTTCCACACCTATGAATGTTGATGTCTTGTCACTATGACTTTACACTTTACAGTGTGCACCACACCACATAACAGCTGACACATCAATGCTTTAACTAAATACTCTAATATATGTTATTTAAAAAATTAAATTACATTTGTTGTCAAAGCGATCAAGGACAGCAAATGACTCCTTTGAACCGTTTACTAATGATATATCTTCTCACACCCATCTCTGCTTGATGTCGTTGGGAAAAACTCCTCTTATCTCCTACCAGAGGTGCTTGGGTAGAACTGGGCCCGGAGATAAAACACGCAGCATAAAACACTTAACTGTTCCAGGGACACTAAATATCTTCGGACACCAAAAATTATCACTGCAATATTTAGAGGTCCAACCCAATGACAGTTTCGGAGCTATATGTTGGCTGTATCAACACCGTCCATAAGGCACAATATCCATGCCAGGAGCAGTTCCTAACGGCTATTGCAATATTTCTGTTATATAGGGCAGTATAAATATGATTATAAATTATTTGAAGTGCACACAATGGCAAATGGAGGAAGACAATCAGAAATACTCTGAGTAAATATTGTTTTTAAAATGCTGGTTCCTAAACAGATTTAAGACTCTAGAGCAATTTGGCCAATGTGTTAATAAATTAATTTGTGTGTTTCAACAGTTGGTTTTTCAATAACTGTTAAAATTGCGTGTGAGGCATCCACCATTTCCTGTGGATTGGACAAACCCAGAGGATGTACAGGAAATTAACACAGATGAACCTTGGCAGGGGGTGCTATGAGCCATGCTGACTTCCTACTCGTTTCACTTGATCACCCTGCTGGATTCTGATTGGTTGGATCACTCCAGATGGCCCTCCTTGATAGAAGAATGGCTTTTCAGACAGTGTCTCGGAAACCGCTGACTGTCAACTCATCTACTTGGCAGGAAAACCTTAGTTCAGGGTAGATTTCCTTCAGAAATGGTTAGGGATATGGTAAGTGTGACAACATGGCTTGAAACGTGTCTGCATTATAGAATTCTCAGTAAAACCATGCAACATTGCAGTAAACAACATAGAATATTTTCATATTTGATAATTTGACAGAGATACAGGTAAAAGAGCAACATTTTTAAAAATAAAGGTGCTTCTAAAGGTTCTTTGCAGCGATGCCATAGAACTATTTTTTGTTCCCCAAACATTTCAGTCAAAGGTTCTGAAAAGAAATATTTGTTTTTAATCTTTTAATAGTCTAAAGAAACCTTTTCCACTACAAAAATATTTATAACATAAAGCTTCTGTGGATGTGCTTTATAACCATACAGCCAGTAATAGTTCTTTTATGGCAGATCTCAATCTTTTTGACCTCAAGTGTTTAGCATAACTAAACATGTAAAAATCATAGTTGTTTTAGATTATTTTATTGGTTGAAAAACGCTGTTCTATAGCATCATGTAGCTTTTTTAAGAGTGGAATATCCAGTTGTATCTTTACTTAGTATCCACTTCAATGCCATATGCATGTCTGTAATTACCTTTTAGTATTAATTAAAGCCATAGGGATTGTCTCCTATATCTGTTGAATGACCATAACCACTACTTTTCATGCAGCTAAACTCTTAAAGCTTTTAAAAAAGTATTCTAGTACAATGTCTTTAAAAAGAAAATGCTATTTAATGAACATGTAATGTAAAAACTGAAATGCAAAACCTGAAATTGAATGTAAAAACTTAAGTGCCAAAACTAAAATTGAATGTAAAACTGAAATGCATCTATAAACCTCTTTTTACTGAATGTATTTAATATGTTTCATTTTAATTATACTTCAAGTTGCCTTTTGGTCTATTAGAGCAGTGATCCATCACAGGCTGAGTATTTACAGTAATGCCTATTTCCTGAAAGGACAGGGCTGGACGTGTTGTTGACTCTCTGATATCATATACTCTGTAACAGCAATAGCCAGGCTACTGCTTCCTGCCTAATCTCAGATTTAACTATTGTTGGCTCATTTTCGAAAGATTTGTGTTGTTTGGGCTAAGTCAAAACAGTGCTGTGACTACAGATTTTGACTTGTTGAAAACATCAGATGATCATTGAACACTCTACAGCCCATACGTGACATTGAAAGACTTAAATGTTTAAGTAAAATGCAGCTACATTTAATTACTTAACACAACAGAAAGCGGAAAATGAGTCACTGTTAAAAGGGAGCTTCATTTCCCCAAGGGATCTTCCTCTAATCAGTATTATTCCTGAAAGAAAACACCCTTTCAATAGAACAGTGCTATCAGACAGCAGTGTAACCATGTTCACTGCTTCCTGAATTTGCCAAACAAAATCTCATGCCACTACATTGACATTATCCATGAGTGGTTTGCTACAGAAATAAGTCTAAAAGTTTTATTTATGTAAGGATTCAAACAAAGTTATTGGAAATTATTACTGAAGAGAAATTGCATAAATAAATAGTTTCCAGAGACAGGTACACAATGTGTAAAAGTACCCAATACATATAAGCTTTGCCCTGCCTAAAACTGTAAGTGGGTGGACAGAAATGTCCTATTTCTTATATTGGAAATATGCATAGACAGAAGTTTAGAGCTGAGGCTTTAAATCTGAATCTCAGTGCTGCCATCTGCCGACTGATAGTGTGCTGTACGTTAATTGAATGTGTTCACTACATATGCAGGGTTTTATTATCTATTTAAAGTCGTTTTAAACAAGATACACCTTACGTACACCTTAGGATACATCTTACAAATATTCAACTACAACAAGAATGTGACAACTGTCTTAAATACATAAGCTAGCATTTTCTTCATAAATTAATGGTCAATAAAACAGTAACACATAATATTGTTTTTATCGAATGTCTAACTTGACAATTCATACAATGAAATTCATACTGTCCTGGATGGGGAATTACACTTGATAAATCTAGTAAGCTATTGTCTTTTACTTCATTAAGCAAGATATGACCAAAATAAAATTAATCAAATACATTCCCACAATCCAATACAATATATCACAAACTTCTCAGTTTTAATAATCTGTTTATTTTACTTTACTAGTCATATTTCCGTGAATACTCTCTGCATTAGGTCAGCCAGTTTTCACACGCGTTTAGTAGCACATAAAACCGGGATGACTTCTTTTGCCTGCATATAAACTTTATGAAATGTTGCGATAATTTCTGCAACTTGAAATCTCTTTTTAATCGTATCATAGCTCGGTTTAATTTTTGTGGTGAATGTGTCAGGAATGCGGTTTATTTTTTATGTAAGATATAAATCAATAACAGCGGTCTACAGGCACAATCTTGGGCATCTATAAACGGGGCCCTTCCTCATTATAAACCTTTTCCTCTCCTTTCAGTCGCTCTCAGTTGTCGGTGAGGCCGGCGGGGCGGATCCCTTGTTAAATTGGAAGAGAAATTAAAAGGCAATCAAATCAACGCTTCGGCTTATTTTCTTCTGACGATTAATATTCTCCCTTGTGGATATATTGCGCATAAAGGTGAGCACATCCAAATATTTACTGAAGTGATCACTTCATCGTCCGAATGGTGCAATGAAATGGACAGTTTCTGCCTGAAATGGGAAATGCCCATACTGAGTTACTATGGCAGTGTGATGGTATTTGTACTATTGGGGTTTGAGAAATAGTTTTCTCATATACTGGAATTACGAGTGCAAATCCACCATCATATATAGATACATAAGTAATACATAAATCATTTTCTTTACCAACCAGCACTTCGTGCCAAATTTGAACCAGTTAATCGATAAGATCAGGATTGGATCTCCTTTCTTACTGATTCACAAGATCAAATTGTCGCATGAGAGTCTAATATCGAGAGTCTATCATTTCATATTCATCGACACCATTGGTCGTGACGCCAGAAACCTACATGACACATGTTGTGGTGTGAATGATGGTGATGATAATCTAACTATGATCTGGACCGGTTGTTCTACTTAAAAGCATTTTACATTTGACCTTTTAACTTGATATACTTTGTTTTCCACAAAACACCGATACTCACATCATAAGAAAACTCTTGTCACATTTTTATTTCTCTACATGCCACTGTCTTTGTGTGACAACAAAGCAGGCCTAGCTGAATTAAGATATCTCTATATGGGAACACATAAATGGTTTACAAAATATGTTACAAAACTTATTTTATGATCATCAGATGCCCTCGGCAACAAATGGCACCGGGACTGTTAAGTCTGTCAGCCCAGACTTGGGATCTGCTCCCGGATCAATGAACCAAAACACAGCCAGCAACCAGCTGATTGGAACCCAGTCAGAGGCCTTGAAGCAGGTGCTGGTGGTCCTTGAAAAGAAAGTCCGCAATATGGAGAAGAAAAAGGTACTCATGTCTTTAGTTTATACTACTATATATTACCACAGTTTATACAGCCATTGTTATCTGAAATAGTAAATGTAGGCATGTTGTGGACGTTTGATTAATATTTACGATAAGTAAATGCCAGTCTTCATATTTAAGGCGTTAATTATTGTAAATGTAATATGTTTGGATAAAATTTAAAATTGTATAGATCTCTTCACAAAAGAAAAAGGTCCTCGAAACGCAGCCACCAGGGCCCCATAACTGTTTATAAAACCATGTCAATAGAGTTCGTACATGAGACGTTTTCGTTTTAAACGTCTATTATAATTGTAAGAAATGTGTTTAAACGTAACCCGTTTATAAATTATAACAGTTAGGAGGTCATGGTCACTGCTTTCTTTTGTATGCTGAAAGCGCAGACGCTAACCGGTTAGCATACATAGTGTCAGCAGAACACGCTAGCCAGTGTTCACCGGTCTACTTGTGATTTTATACCAGTTCTCATGTCATACTTGTACAGTATTCTTTATTTCATCGTTAATAACTCTTATTTCGACACTTCATGAATCCCTGTTGATTTTCTCGCGTTTTTGTTCAGTTGCTCTGATAGCGGTGAACCTCACACGCACATGGACATGAAGCTAATATGGCGACCTGAAACGGGCTGTGCATGCTAAAAATGTGGAAAACAGACGGAGCAAATGTGCACGTAAACGGCTTGCTTTTGTTTCGGACACGAAGTGAGGATTTCTCATGACCCCGTTGGCGTGGGATATCGCGATAAATGGGTCACAGACAGCCGTGTGTCCTCATGGTTCGCATTAAGCGCCTTTAGGGATCCTGCGGGTTTCTGGGCTGCCCTGTAGACACTTTTATTGAAGCAGCCCAAGCACTTATTGTATGGAGAAAGTCTAAAGAGCCGATTTCTTTAGATGTGTGCTTGGGGAAACCAAATGTTTAGGGATGTGAAGGCATAAAGCTGCAGAGTGCAGTTTTATAGTATGGTAGGGAAATTAAAAAGTATTTTTGATATAATGTACATTAGAGGAAAGCAAACAGTCCCTCTTTCCCACTGATTATCTCCAATTCAACCACATCATGGGGCTTGCTTGAACAGCAAGTGTTCTAGCTTTTAGACCTTTTATGTAAATTGAAAAATTCCATACATAATTGCAAATAAGTTGGTTATGGGTCATTATGTACCCTGAGATGATTTATAGGAATGTCTTTTTATATGAGTATTACAAAAGCATGTTAATTTGAGATCATTGTATTGTTTCCTACAGAGCAAACTTGATGATTACCAGGCCAGGAACACCAAAGGGGAGCGTCTCAACCAGGACCAGCTGGTGGGTAAAGCTTTTGCGGTCTTTGTTGTATTTTTTTTTTTGTCGTCTTCTAATAAGATGTGTTGTGTTTTTGTATTGATTTAGGAAGCACTGTCTAAGTTCCAGGAAGTTGTGAATAATCTGGAGTTTGCACGGGAGCTGCATAAGAGCTTTTTGGCATTGGGTCAAGAAGTGAGTTCATGACTATTTGATTAACTTTTTCTGTAGCCTGAGGCACAGTAGTTTTACTTGGTTGAGAACCTGTACTGATCCTGAATATTCTGAATTACTTGTTCTTTTTTTTTTTTAATTTTGCAATGAAATTTGTGTCAAACAGATTCAGAAAACGGTTAAGAAAGCGGCTCGGCGGGAGCAGCTCCAGCGTGAAGAGCTGGAGCAGAAAAGGCTGAAAAAGGTTCTGGAGCTGCAGTTTCTTCTCGACCGACTCGGGGATGAAAGCGTACGGCAGGAGCTGCTGCAAGAAGCTGGAGGTCCCCCGCTCCTTACTGAGGGTGACCTTGTGGCCCTGGATGAGTTTTACAAGTTGGTGGGGCCTGAACGTGACCAAAACATCAGGTTAAGTGACGTCCATTTAGACATCTCTTTCAGAATTAATCGTTAGAAATTTGCTAACTCTATTATGATTTGTATGACACTTTTAATTGTTTAGTATATGCAGTTTGAAAGCTTACATTTGGACTGTATATTTATAAAGAAGTGCTCTCTTATCTCACACAGGTTGACTGACCAGTATCAAGAAGCATCTCAGCACTTATGGGACCTCTTGGAGGGGAAGGACAAGCCTGTAGCAGGAACAACATGTATGTCACAACCCAGTTTGATTGTCTGTAGAGTTGGACTGCAAACAACTCGTTTTAAAAATGTTTAAATGAAGTTAGAGATATAAATCTTTGGCATAGTCTGACTCTGATCAGAGACTGATGTCTGACCATCTGACAAATGCATGCATATTTTGAGACGTGGGTGTTAAAAGGGTGTAGTTGTTCATTTTTTATTTTTAAAAAACTTTTTCCAGCAGTTTTTCCATGATCCAATTACATGTCAGCTTAGTGCATGTCAAAATAAGGAGATTTGTTTTTGCATGGCAAGGAAACATTATGTTAAATGCTTTGAAATCTTCAACACGTGTTGTTGTGCAAAAGCACCCAATAACATGAAATGTGGAATATTATGTAAAACACTGAGGGCATTTCAGATGTAGATCTGAAGAAGGGTGCCATACACTGCAGCATTCAGACATAAGGTGAGCTGTCAAGCTTCATGTCACTACCTTCTGAATCACAGTTGTGCTAATGCAGCTGTGAGGTGGGCAGCTCTCCAGAAATACTGTCAGTGAAAGATTACTTCATTGACTGGAAACCCTGAGGCTGAATCTTTATTTAGGTCTATGCTTGTTAATGTAATTTAACAGAATAATGTAACTTGACCTGTTTGAAACCATGGCTGTAAAGTTAACTGCCTGGTCGTGGGTGCAATGCTTTCAATGGAATGGCTTTTTTTGCCATTCAGTTTTATTCAATATATTATGGAACAATATTATTGTGTTTTATTTAACATTTGTGTAAAAAAAGGTATTTTCTGAAAAATGAAAATCATTTGTGTTCAAAATATCGCTCAGCTTTTTGTTCGATGGCTTGCAGCATTTCGTGCATTCTCCCCTGTGCTATTCAGTGTAGAGTCATGTGGCCCATGGCATAAAAATACTATCCATTGGCTATGCACCAGCTGGACTGGGAGTCTGACTAGCTTTCAGCATACTACAAGTTAAGGCCTTTTGGCCTGTCTCTTGCATTTCCTTTTCTGATAAAAGAAACCATGTTTTGGGCCACAAATCTGAAAATAAAAATATGCATGTGTTTATTTTAAAAACGAAATCATTTGTTTCATCTCAGATAAAGCACTGAACGAGACATTGGAGCCAGTGTTGCAGAGCGGTTACTTTGACAGGGTGCAGTCTCATCAGAATGGCGTTTGTGCAGAGGAAGAAGAGCAGACCGCTGCAGTCGAGGTGTCTGAAGTAGAGGAGCACCCGGCAGACACGGGTACAATTCATTTCCTCTAGCATCATATTACGCTGTATCGTTTTGAAACTACTGCAATCCAGAATGATTTCTTGGAGAAAGTGACCCTGTATGTCTTCCTGCAGAGGGTGAAATGACAGAAGAGTATACAGAACCCATTCCGATCGAGGCAACAGAGGTAAAACAATTACTACTTCCTAAGCTTAATTTCTTCTCTTGATCTGTTTCTCGATGTCAAGTTTTGCTTTTCTCTCCAGTTTGTAAATAGACAGTTAATTTCAGAGACCACATACAGCAGTGGAGAGAAGGAGCAAGATGAAGAATGGAGTGCGGAAACACAGGTAAGGCTACTTGTGTGACTTGACTTGACATTTTTGTTGTGTAACCAGTTGTTTGAAAAGCATTATGGGCATATTACAGGTGGTAAACTCCATGCAGCAGCCAGTGCAGACTGCTCCCACCCCTGTTGTCCCAGAGCCCCACCCACTGACCACAGTGACCCCCACACCCCCTTCAGACCCTGTGATTAGAAGGCAGGTGGTTCAGGACCTCATGGCACAGATGCAGGGACCATACAACTTCATGCAGGTGAGATTGGCTTTGCCAGGTTGTGTATCAGGAAGTAGTGAATAATCTGGACTTTGTGTTTTTGCAAGTTTGTGCATATGTCTGTGTGTAGTAAATTCCCTTCTGAATCCCAGGATTCCATGCTCGAGTTTGATGGGCAGGCCCTCGATCCGGCTATCGTATCAGCACAGCCCATGAAGCCGGCTCCAGCTATGGACATGCCTCCAATGGTGTGTCAGCCAGGCAAGTTCATTATACAAACAATGTGGTTGTTCATGTTTTATTATGGGTTAAGGGTTGTAATAACTGTCCTAATGCGCTGTACTCTTTAACAGCTCACCCAGACTCTCGTCTTGCACAGCCTCCAGCTGTTGCCATTCAACCTGAACCCACACAAGTAAGCATAGCCAAGTTTTCCTTCATAAAAATATCACAGGCCATCCTCTACTAAAGGTTCTTGGATATGTTGAATATTTTTTAATATTAAATATGGTATTCTCCTTAGATCCCCATAGTCTCTCCATCACCAGAAGTCTTCTCCACACAGCCAACACTGTACCAGTCCCCTCACTCAGCTGATCCTCGACAACAGACTGACTCCATTGATCCGAATCAGGTGAGCTGTCAGCCCCTTTTAATTACATTGGGAATTTTAGAAAGTCTGTGCAGTAGCTGGTGGTTTTGCTCTGTTTGGGTTGTCAGTGTTGATTTTTAAAAATTGAAAAAACCTTCACATCTTAAAGACAGTCAAGTATGATGTTCTTTTAAATCGAATTGGGAATGTGAACACTGGCTATGACCCTGTTGTAAATTGTTAATCTGTGTGTAGGCCTCCATGCCCCTGACAGAACAGCCCCCTCTATCCACGGCTCTCACTCCAGCATCCCAGACACAAGTGTTTCAGCCCGGCTCCAAACCCCTGCACAGTGGCGGCATCAATGTCAACGCTGCACCATTCCAGTCCATGCAAACAGTAATGTTCCTCAATACTGTTCCTCACTAATGAATACATACTTTTATGTGTTATACTTTTGATTGTGTGTTATGCAAAACTTACGGTTTCCTCAATTTGTTTTTCCTGACAGGTATTTAACCTTAATGCCCCTGTCCCGCCAGCTAATGATACAGACTCGATGAAACAGGCCAGACAGTATCAAAATAGTTACAACCAGGGTTTTAATAACCAGGCCCAGCATGCTGTGGAGGAAACGGACATGCCACCAGAACAGCTCCAGCCTGGTGAGAAAATCTTCCTTTTTTTATTCTATATAGTTCAATAAATTATGATTCCTTTCCACTTTTTTGCTCCCAAGATTGTAGTTTCATTAAGCTGTTTGTCTTCACAGTGGTTGGTGCCTTCCATTCTCAAGACCAGTCACTTCCCAACTCCACTGGCCACCAGCCAGCACCCCAGCAGCCAAATGGCCAGGGCAACGGGTTCGGCCGCCAGCCTCAGTCCTTCTATAACAGCAGAGGAATGCCTCGTGGCGGTCCTCGTAACTCGCGTGGTATGATTAACGGCTACAGAGGACAATCCAATGGTTTCAGAGGTACAGAAATGTTTTTTAAATACAGCAGCTTTTGTATTAGTTGGTTTGGATTAGAGGATTATTTGACACATGAACTGATTCGTGGTGTTTATTTTATTCAAGGGGGATATGACGGTTATCGCCCACCTTTCTCTAACTCTTCAAACTCAGGATATGGACAAACCCAGTTCAATACACCACGGGACTATTCTAACAGCAACTACCAGAGGGTAAGACATGCACATTTACATCGAATGCTGGAAATCTCCTACAAGGACTTGTCTTAATGTGTTTTTCTCTTCACAGGATGGTTACCAACAGAACTATAAACGTGGTGCTCCTCAAGGTACTCGAGGGGCATCTCGAGGAAGTGCTCCAGCCATGCGATCTTAAGCCTTGTAGACTGACCGTGTGTCCTAGACCACACTGAACATTCAAATAAGAGTAAAACGCTCTGGCCCACTGGATCGATCGAACAATGAAAGTTAAATTCCAAATGGTTCAAAGATTGAGAACACAAGCTGAATACTGATTTTAAAGTTACCCTGTGTTTCTAACAGATTCCTGTAAACTTGAAAAATTTCATTAACTTATTTTTTGTATCAAATAAAACTTGTACCTACCACAGCTTGGTCCAATACTGAGAGTTCTCTTTCTGCTCTGCCATTCTGTTCACACTAACTCATTTGGGTTCTAACAATGTGTTTTCATTTAAAACATTTTAAGGATGCTCTTTGCCCCTCAGTTTGTAAAGTTCTTGCCTCGAGTTTCAATAAAGATGTTGCATTAACCTGTGCTGCTCCAATGTCTGTGTTCTGTCTGTAAATCTGTCTTCCACATTATTTGCTGTTCTGTTATTAGTAGATTAGCTTTTTGAATTGCATTTCATAATGTAGTTTGTGCAGGACCTCACCAGAAGCAGTTTATCGTTACGTGCAATAAACTTGATAAGTAAGAATATAAAGCCAAATCAACGGATCTATTTGAAATGCATTTAGCAATATCCTTATACTAGCACTGTTGAATGTTATATAGCAGAAATGCTGGTTATCATACATGTAAAAGTTTCCCTTTATTTTGTCTTTACTCCCTTACTAAGACAGCGATCTTGGAGAAAGTTACAAAGTTTTGGTGCTGGATGGAAAAATAACTGGTAGTAGGCAGACTGCGAAAAACCGCCTGTCCACTCATACGCAGTGCTAAGTTGAGTTTCGGCTAATTAAAAGCTCGGTAGATGTTAAGCAACTCAGAGCTATACAAATGACTTCAAAATGCAATTGTTCTTAATTTATAGTGAGGCGCAACTTAATGAATAGGGCCTTATCTATTGGTTTATTTTTAAGTTGTCACAGAGAATTGTATTCGCGCAATTCTGAACAGGCAGCATCGTGAACACCTAAGAGTCTGTTTGGGGTCCATTACGGTGAGGTCCTTCCGCCGAGGCTTCCCCACGTGAATGTTTGAGTATGATGGTGTATTGTAAATGAGACATTTACATTGAGCGAAAAGAGTTCTAAGAATTTAAACACTTTTTCTTTGATACAGAAGTTAAGGTATGTTTTATGTGTTTTGAATACATACTTGAAGAATAAGTGTAACACTGTTTGTCATTCTTAAAATGCGTTTTTAAAGACCTACATTACTTCTACTCGTACTATACTATTTTATCACGTCACATATTTTCTTATGTAAACTGACTAAGTTACTGCTGCTAACTTGTTTTACTGTTCTTGCTAACAGGGTGTAGTTTTTAAAATATGGCAACTGTTCGGAAGAAGGTGGACAATCGCATTCGTGTCCAGATAGAAAACGGTGTCGCGCAACAGCATCGATCTATCTTTGTTATAGTTGGTGATCGTGGCAGAGATCAGGTAACGTATAACTGTGTTTAATAATGCTGTAATACTATATGACGTTTGTTGAACCTGTGACTCATCTGTTTTCTGTGTATCTAGGTTGTCATTCTGCACCACATGCTGTCTAAAGCAACAGTCCGAGCTCGGCCGTCAGTATTGTGGTGCTACAAGAAAGAGCTCAGCTTTAGCAGGTGTGATAACACAAAGCATGAGAATACTAGAGATCCCAATGCATTCTTATCTTTTAATAGACAATCTGCACATGTAGAAAAAGATTGTATAATAAAGTGCTTTTCTGTTTTGTTTTGTTTTTTTAAATTGGTCATTAAAAGTATAATGACACTACTATTTATTGGAAGCATATGTGAATGAAACGTTTCATTTCTAGTAATCGAAAGAAAAGGATGCGACAGCTGCAGAAGAAGATCAAAACTGGCACGCTGAACCTAAAACAAGATGATCCCTTTGAGCTCTTTGTTGCCGCAACCAACATCCGCTACTGTTACTACAATGAGACTCACAAGATCCTGGGAAACACATATGGCATGTGTGTTCTACAGGTAATGGCAAATATAAACATCTCAGAACTGATGTTACTATTAATGTGGACTTATGTCTATCTTACCTTCTTTTAACTTTAGGACTTTGAAGCGCTCACTCCCAACCTCCTGGCTCGAACCGTTGAGACTGTGGAAGGTGGAGGCATTGTGGTCATTCTGCTGAGGACCGTCAACTCATTGAAACAGCTGTACACAATGACAATGGTAAATGGCCAGTGAAGTGCTTGTAAAACAACGGCAAGATGCCAGTCTGTGTTTATGCATAATATTTATTATTATTATGCATAATTATGTCTGATTGTTTACTTTTAGGATGTTCATTCTCGATATAGGACGGAGGCACATCAGGATGTTGTTGGAAGGTTTAATGAAAGGTTAGTTTTGTGATGTAAAATTACAGAATAACATTTTTGAGTTTAAATAGTACTTTCTGCATTGATATTCGAAGGCACTACTATTCATCTGCCAGTCAGTCACAAGTTAGAAATAACTATTATGCATCTGAAAAGTTACATTTAAAATACTGTCTATGTCATCTTATTTCCCAGATTCATCCTTTCTCTCGCCTCCTGTAAGACGTGTGTAGTTATTGATGACCAACTAAACATTCTGCCAATCTCCAGTCACATAACCAGCATCAAACCTGTTCCTCCGAAAACACAGGTAAGCCTTTTCCAGAAATTGACAATTTCTTGTTTGATCACTGGCTCACATATGTTCCATAATTGGTATTATTGCCAACAGGATGATGGACTGTCCCCACGAGAACAAGAACTGAAGGACCTAAAGGAATCTCTACAAGACACACAGCCTGTTGGAGTTCTAGTGGATAGCTGCAAAACTATGGACCAGGTATAATCTATATATTATTTCGGTTAATACATCGTCCAGATGCAAGAACACATAGTGATAAACATCAGTATTTACCTACATATGCATAGTCACAAGTGGTAGGACAAGATGTGGTTTACAACATGCTTTTTAGGAAATTTTATATGAAATGCAAAATCATTGTTAATGACTTGTTTTTGTACTTGAATATAGGCCAAAGCAGTGCTGAAGTTCATCGAGGCCATTTCAGAGAAGACCTTGCGGAGCACTGTAGCTCTTACTGCTGCCCGTGGTCGAGGTAAATCCGCAGCGCTGGGATTGGCTATAGCCGGAGCCGTTGCATTTGGGTATGTAGTGCAATAAATGTTGTAAAGGAGTTGTTTTGACTAGTTGCATTTTCTTCCTGAATGAATTTTTAGCATTGGTCTATATTATAACTATTTAACTAATAAACACGAAGCCCCAGTCTATTAAATAAAAACCTTTCTGTTGTGTTCTATTTCTTTTCTTAGCTATTCAAATATTTTTGTCACATCACCCAGCCCAGACAATCTCCACACGCTGTTTGAGTTCATATTTAAAGGTTTTGATGCCCTCCAGTATCAGGTAGATATACTATTGTATATGAGATGACTATAAATCAGAAATGTAAGCATATGTCTGAGGGACATACTTCAAACTAGATTTATTTGTATTCTAGGAACATCTGGACTATGAAATAATTCAGTCTTTGAACCCAGAGTTTAACAAAGCTGTGGTCCGTGTCAACATCTTCAAAGAACATCGACAGACCATTCAGGTAAACTGGTTTCCAACGTGGAAGTGTACAAAAGCATCTCACTTATAACCTGCTTTTTTGTAAATGTGTGTTTGTATTTGCAGTACATCCACCCTGCTGATGCGGTGAAGTTAGGCCAGGCAGAGCTGCTGGTCATTGATGAAGCTGCTGCTATCCCCCTGCCATTAGTGAAAAACCTGCTGGGGCCTTACCTTGTGTTCATGGCATCTACAATCAATGGGTCTGTAACTGTACAGCAGCTACATGTTTACATGTGTATCTACTTATCATTTGGTCTAATTCTTGTGTACATGTCTCTATATGCAGTTATGAGGGCACAGGTCGGTCTCTATCTCTCAAACTCATTCAACAGTTGAGACAACAGAGTACAGAAAGCCAGCAGCACCTCTCAGCTGAGAACAGAAACACCAGCACAGCCAAACTGGCAGCAGGTACACTATATATATTTCCTTTGTTGCATTATTACCAGCATCAATCAGAAATCTAGGAAAAACGGACTACATGATTGTAAATACATGTTCATTTTATTCATCATCATGTTTGCATTTCAGCACGTAGCCTTCATGAGGTGACCCTTCACGAGTCTATCCGCTATGCTCCGGGGGACCATGTGGAGAAATGGCTTAATGAATTGCTATGTTTAGACTGCCTGAGCGTCCCACGAATCATTTCCGGATGTCCATTGCCTCAGACCTGTGACCTGTATCCTCTCAGCAAAGATTTGTCTTTCTCAGTTCAACACTGGAAATCTATGTGACTCTCACCTATAATATAGCTTGAGTAGCCATATTTTAATGTTTGTTCAGATTCTTTAACCCCTTAATCCAGTTACTATGTGAATCGCGACACTTTATTCTGTTATCACAAAGCTTCTGAGGCTTTCCTTCAGCGTCTTATGGCACTCTACGTAGCATCACACTATAAGGTAAATGAGTATCAATGGAATGCATTTAATGTAATTCATGATGTCATCAAAATGGCATTGACTCAAAATCTGTCGCTCCCCAGAACTCGCCTAATGACCTTCAGATGCTCTCAGATGCTCCAGCTCACCATCTCTTCTGCCTGCTGCCACCTGTCCCACCCACTCAGAATTCTCTCCCAGAAGTCTTAGCAGTTGTGCAGGTACAGTTACGGTTTACTGAATTTGAGGTGAAATTGTTGTTATGACAACCCTGTGGATTTTGAAGTTTGCATCTGCGTTTTTGCTTGCAGGTGTGTCTGGAAGGAGAGATCTCACGGCAGTCTATTCTCAACAGCTTATCCAGAGGAAAGAAAGCTTCAGGTGACCTCATTCCCTGGACTGTGTCAGAGCAGGTCACAAATCTTAATTTGCTTTGAAACCAAATAAATTATTTTTGTTGAAATACAAGTATAGAAAGTGTATTAAAAATGATTTTGTTGTGCTTTTTGCAGTTTCAAGATCCTGACTTTGGAGGCCTTTCGGGGTGCAGGATTGTCCGTATCGCAGTCAACCCTGACTATCAGGGGGTAAACATCTCATTTTCTCTCTTATATTTAAGCTTACTCATTTCCACGTACACAATGCATGCCAATAATACACAATGCATACACAATGCATGCATCATGACCAGCTGTGCTATTATTACTCGTGTTTGATTTGTTGTATTACTGTAATGATCTTCAGATGGGTTATGGCAGCCGTGCGTTGCAATTGCTGCAGCAATATTATGAGGGTCAATTTCCCATTCTGGATGAAACAGAACAGACGGCGGCCAGCACGATAACATCTGTGAGCAGTGAGGTAACAGGCTTTACTAAAGCAACCCTATTTTAATTAAAAATTCTGCTTTTATTAGGATTATTTATTAAGCTGCTGTCCATGTGCAGACAATGTACAGAGGTCTTCTAAAACACAGTGTGAAAATTTCACATGCACGGTGCAAACTGAAAACCTGAGTGTGCATTGTGCTCAAAGGGAAGGTGGCAGATTACGTATTTGCAGACAAATACTGTATGCGTGTCTGTTTTACTATGGTTGTGTATAGGCTGTCAGTCTCTTGGAGGAGGTTGTGTCACCCAGGAAAGACCTGCCACCACTGCTGTTGAAGCTAAGTGAGAGAAGAGCCGAGAGACTGGACTACCTGGGAGTGTCGTATGGTCTCACACCTCAACTTTTCAAGTGAGTTCATTCAGTCTCACAATGAAACCGTTGTGGACAGCACACAGTCCAGCACTAACTACCTGTTAAAGAGCACCACTTTATGCGTCATGTAAAATATTTGGCCCGACAAGACCAGTTGATTCATGCATGTACAAAAAGATTTACAGTGATGTGCACATACAGAATCATTAGTGACACAGACTTTTCCTAAGTATATTAATCTTTCTGCGTTTTCCTTCCAGATTTTGGAGAAAGGCTGGATTTGTTCCAGTTTATTTAAGACAGACTCAGGTAAGAATGTAGGTTTTATTTTTTTTTTTTTTTACATATGGTCAAGACTGAAGATATGTGGGTACAAAGCCATAAAACATAAAAAATAACATGCATTAAGGAATGATGTTCTCTTCTATTGTGATTTGTAGAATGACCTGACGGGGGAGCATTCGTGTGTTATGCTGAAGGAGCTGAATGCTGAGGATTTAGCAGATCATGGCCAGTGGCTGTCTGCTTACTGGAAGGGTGAGCATTTACACTTTCTCAAAATAATCCTGCTCATATGTCCACACATGTTTTGGACTGTACAAAAGTCTGCTTGCTAAATAAATATCTTTAAAACAAGATAGAATGCTCACACAGACATACTTTTTTATAAATCTCAGATTTCCGACGGAGGTTTCTTTCCTTGCTGTCTTTCCAATTCAACAAATTCAAGCCAACCCTAGCCCTCAACATATTACAAAACAAGAATGTCAAAGACGACAGCACAACAGGTACAGATCCACATTCTCCACCATTCTCTTAAATCTTTGTGTTGGTAAACACGTCACGTGTCTGTGTGTCCTTTCAGCGCTTACCAGTACAGAGCTGACTGCTGTGTTCACTCCATATGACCTGAAACGTTTGGAGATGTATTCAAGAAACATGGTGGACTATCATCTCATCATGGATATGATGCCTGTTATTGCACGCATGTATTTCCTCAAACAGCTGGGAGATGTCAGCCTTTCTGTTGTCCAATGTGTAAGTTAGCTGCATGTACAGGATGTGTGTGCCAAATATGGTCATGTACCTTACTGAATGTATCTGTATCCAAATAAAACCAGTAAATGCACACTATGTAGTAAAATTTTCACAAGTTGATTCTTCAATTTTTTTCAGGCTCTGCTGTTGGGAGTTGGACTTCAACACAAGCATGTAAATGATCTGGAGAAGGAGATTGAGCTGCCCGGTTCTCAGCTCATGGGCCTGTTCAACCGTATCATTCGTAAAATTGTCCAGGTAAAACAAAACATCCAGTCTTTCATCTTACACTCCATCTGAAGATTTATCATTATCTTTCTTGACACACTTTCTCTGTTCTTCTACCTGTATATACCGTATATTGTTGTTATAATGTGTAGTTACTATTTGATTTCTCTGCAGTTCTTCAACACTCTTCAGGAGAAGGCCGTTGAGGCAGAGATGGTGGCCACGAAGGAGATAAGCATGGAACCCACTGTGCAGACACTCGGTGAAGATCTGGTACGAGACGCATTTCAGGACATGATGGACTTGATTCATTTATTCTTGTACAAGCTTGAATTTCAGTGTAAAGCTAAAATATTTTTACCTTTAGGATGATGCTGCCAAAGAGTTTCAAGAGAAACACAAAAAGGACATGGAGAAGATTAAAGAAATGGATCTTTCAGAGTGAGTAATGTACCAAATGTATTTAATTATCATATAGATGAAAGAATGTGTCTGCGTTTTATTCTCCTAAATGTTGCTCATCACTGGTACTTCTGTCTCTGTCCATATGTTTGTGTACAGGAACATTTATTTTCTAATGCAGTGCAGTGAATTGTGTTGATTTCTCTTTGCTATTTAAATTTTTTATGAAGGTACTTGATTCGAGGAGATGACGAGGAATGGGACAAAGTGTTGAAAAAAGCAGGACATACAGCTATTGTTAGCATAAAAAGGTAAGTGGAGGAAAATGAGGTGCTGTTATGTGGAGGACACAAATGTTATTTTTTGTTAGAATGGTAACAGTTTGCCATCAACTCATATTTCAATTCCCCCTTAGTGACAAGAAAAGAAAACTGGAAGGAACAAATCAGAAAGAAGAACTGCATAGCAAGAAGTTTAAAAACAAAGACAAACGGAACAAATTCGGAAAGAAAAAATAAAAAGTGGACTCAACAATATTTTTTTGTGCTAGTAGTCTCTCTGGACAGTGAAACAAGAAACAGATTGAGTCAAATGAAATGACTTAAGAGTGCAGGTCATTGTAAGTTAACTCGAAATAAGACCATTTATTTTTTTTCTTGACCTCAGCATGCAAACAATATAAAGTTGTAGATTGTTTTGTTTTTGTAACCACAGTTCTACTATTGAGATTAAAAATATATTTCCTGGTTATTGACTTGACGCAGAAACGGTCTATAGGTTATTATACCAAATAATCTTCAGAGAGATGTTTTAACAATGTTGATGTTTTTTTATAAACATAAGAAAATTCAATGGGTAGTTCAAATGCATAAATATTATTAAAAGAAATCTGCAAATAAGTACAGATATTGTGCTATATGTCCAAGTAATAATGCCTGTGATAGACATAAACAAGTTACAAAACAATTCAGTAAAATAAAATGCTATGTAGTATACAAATTTTATAAAATAAAAGTAAAAAAATAAAAGTTTTGGCTATTTTCACAATACATCTGTCATTCAATGTGTAAATGTTAAAATTTCTTTAAAATGCTTCACTAATCGCCACTTTACAAATTGTGTGCTTTGATCATGACTGTTTATATAAACAAATATCAAACACATAAAAAGATCACAATTTAAACCATGACTTCATGACGAACTGTTTTTTTTGTCATAAGTGTCCTTGAACCTTGACAAAAGGTAATCAACTGACTTGACAGGAGGATATTTGTATGATCCATCACAGCAAGATATAATGGCCTCGTCATCAGGCTGAACAAAGAATGCCAAAGACTGACGTGTATTGGATTCACCTGTAGCAGGCAGGAGAACCCTATGAACCTAAACATCAATGAAAAACAAAAAATAAGCATTATCAAATAATTACATTCCCTAAACCAAAACTTTAAAGATACTTACGGAAGACACATAGACGTCGCTGGTCCACCTTTGCATCAGATCTGCTATGTTAATTAAAACTGTACCCGGAATGGCGGGAGCTGAAATGAATTCTCCACTCCGGTTGAGGACCTGATAGACACAGCCACGTAGTATATAATAACTAAGCATACACTGTTTACTTTATGCAAATAAAAGAGCACTTCACAAAAATATTGCTATACACATCTTTAAAGATACAGGACTAAATTCAAAATGCAATTAAATAAGTTTTCTTTGTTTGCTGCCACTCACTTGCAGTCCACCCTCTGGACTTTGGAAGACAAGAGTGATACTTCCATAATCTGAGTGTTCACCACAGCGCACCTGATCCTGCTTCACACACTCACTCTTTATTGAAGGGTAGTACAAAGTCCGCAGAGTGCTTCCATTCAAATCACCTTAAATGACACATGTTATACAACAATTAGAACAGAGCAGGCTAATTCTCGAAATTTACACTTTAACATGCAGTGCCTATACCTCTAGAAGGTCACTAGAAGGTAGTGCATATTTTACTTACTTCCAATATGCTTATGTGCTTTGAGGAAGACCTCTGGCTCCAGACCTAAACCAATAGCCATCACCCGCAGCACCCTGAGAGCAAGATCTTCACAGCAGTTAAAAAAAGACACCTGGGTGTCTCGAAAATCATCAACTCCTTCAGAGGGCCAATCCTAACCAAAGTAAAAGAAGAAGGATGTATTTATGATCACAAATTATTTTGGATAGTGTTACAATAACAAAAAAGAAAGAGTGAAAATGGAGAAAAAGTTTATATTTACAATATCCGTCTTCAAAGACACTGTATTAAAGGCCTCCTTCAAATCACCGGGACGTCGAGGATTCAAACTGCAACATAAAAAGAAACTCAAAAGACTGAAATGTTATGCAGTAATGCGGAATCTGTTGCATATGGACTTGCCTTTCTGTTTCTAGTGAAACCCAGCCGTGGTTTACATTACATGAGTATTTGCCCCTGCTGAAGGGCTTCTTCTTACAGTCAGACAAACAAAAGAACTGCTTTGAAACGCGCATGACTTTATCCACCTATTAAACAGAGAGGGCACGGTAAGAAATAATAACCAGCCTGCCGACAACCAGAATATCATGACAAATAACAAGCATATATGACGAACCTCTTCTTGATGTATGCCAGTGTTTCTCAGATAAACAAATCCGACCTCTTTAAAGGCTGCAGTCAGTTCCTTACTCAACTTCTCAAACTTATCATCTGATACATTCGTTTGTCCAAGTGCGTAAACACTGAAATCGACCACAGGAATTGCCATATTTTCATTTTCTTCTTCTTCTTCTTCTTGTTTTAATGGCGAGTGACATCCAATGTTAAGGTGTATTACCGCCACCTACTGGAGTATGGACCAGAATAACTAACAGAAACTTAACCCCCCAGAGAGAGAGGGAAGAAAATAAAACAAAATAAAACCTTTCTTAAATAAATAATAAATCAATAAATCAATAAATAATAAATCAATACATACAAAAACCCATCACTAAGCCCATCCTTTATATCCTATTTATTAACCCAGTTTCCCTCAAAAATACAATTAAAGAAGTATAATTTCCTGTTTGACTGAGAATTTGTTTTACATCTAATATCTCCTGTGGTGTTCTTCTGAGTAAACAAGCATTGAAACGAGATGTCTGTCTGCGTCCTGTAGGACTACAAAGCAAACCCACTAGCAAATCACAGCAAAGATACAGCACACGACATTTCCACGCACAATATATTTTCTTTTTTTGTCTAAAACACAAATTATTTATTTCAATCAAACCACACTTAAAACGGAACGTTATATCAAATAATGAACAACGTATCCTTATTGTGTTTGTTGATTTTTGCAATGTTGCTATTAAAACGCTTAAAACGTTGCTATTAAAACTGTTACTTGCGATTATCGCTTATCTCCGCCCTGCCTTCTCCACCGACAGTACTGAAAATAGTGAACTTTGATCACTCTGATCTGTAATTCGCAGTGAAGGAGAGATCAATCTCTTGGCTGAGTTTTTAGAACACAAACTTCAAAGCTTCGTGTGTAATTTGTTGTACTAGCAAAAATACTTTTTTTGATGTGATGGTGGGTTACTTTACTTGTTGCTTGTTTTGCAGCCACAGACGGAAGAAAATATGGCGATTCCTGTGGTCGATTTCAGTGTTTACGCACTTGGACAAACGAATGTATCAGATGATAAGTTTGAGAAGTTGAGTAAGGAACTGACTGCAGCCTTTAAAGAGGTCGGATTTGTTTATCTGAGAAACACTGGCATACATCAAGAAGAGGTTTGTCATTTTAGATGCTTGTTATTTGTCAGGATATTCAGCAGGCTGAATATTATTTTTTTACTTGTCGTCTCTGTTTAATAGGTGGATAAAGTCATGCGCGTTTCAAAGCAGTTCTTTTGTTTGCCTGACTATATGAAGAAGCCCTTCAGCAGGGGCAGATTCTCATGTAATGCAAACCACGGCTGGGTTTCACTAGAAACAGAAAGGCAAGTCCATATGCAACAGATTGCAACTAAACATCTCTCAATCTTAATTTCTATGTTTTTTTGCATCACAGTGTCATAACTTAATGTTAAAACATGTTAGCTTAATGTTAGATCATGCTTGCTTCACGTTATATCATGCTAAAATAAACATTTAAAAAGGTCCACTTAATACATCTGTCATACGGCATTTCAAACTGATTTAAACTTCTCAGTTTTTCTACAAACTTTATTATTTATTTTTTGTGTTGGCAGTTTAAATCCTCAACGTCCCGGTGATTTGAAAGAGGCCTTTAATACATCTTCCCTAAACAGGGATATTGTAAATATTTATTTCATCATTCCCTCTTTCTCTTAAATGTTTCTCTTAAAGCATTTGCTTTAGGATAGTATAATATAATATCATTCTTTTACTTTGGATATCCTTAATATAATATGCTTCTTTTACTTTGGTTAGGATTGGCCCTCTGAAGGAGTTGATGATTTTCGAGACACCCAGGTGTCTTTTTTTTTAACTGCTGTGAAGATCTTGCTCTCAGGGTGCTGCGGGTGATGGCTATTGGTTTAGGTCTGGAGCCAGAGGTCTTCCTCAAAGCACATAAGCATGTTGGAAGTAAGTAAAACGATACCTTCTAGTGACCTTCTAGTAGGCACTGCATGTTAAAGGAAATTTCGAGAATGCGACCTAATTGTTATATAACATGTGTCAATTAAGGTGATTTGAATGGAAGCACTCTGCGGACTTTGTACTACCCTTCAATAAAGAGTGAGTGTGTGAAGCAGGATCAGGTGCGCTGTGGTGAACACTCAGATTATGGAAGTATCACTCTTGTCTTCCAAAGTCCAGAGGGTGGACTGCAGGTGAGTGGCAGCAAACAAAGAAAACTTATTTAATTGCATTTTATATTTAGTCCTGTATCTTTAAAGATGTGTATAGCAATATTTTTGTCAAGTGCTCTTTTATTTGCATAAAGTAAATAGTGTATGCTTAGTTATTATATACTACGTGGCTGTGTCTATCAGGTCCTCAACCGGAGTGGAGAATTCATTTCAGCTCCCGCCATTCCGGGTACAGTTTTAATTAACATAGCAGATCTGATGCAAAGGTGGACCAGCGACGTCTATGTGTCTTCCGTAAGTATCTTTAAAGTTTTGGTTTGGGGAATGTAATTATTTGATAATGCTTATTTTTTGTTTTTCATTGATGTTTAGGTTCATAGGGTTCTCCTGCCTGCTACAGGTGAATCCAATACACGTCAGTCTTTGGCATTCTTTGTTCAGCCTGATAACGAGGCCATTATATCTTGCTGTGATGGATCAGACAAATATCCTCCTGTCAAGTCAGTTGATTACCTTTTGTCAAGGTTCAAGGAAACTTATGGCAAAAACCCTGACAATTTGTCATAAAGTCATGTTTTAAATAGAAGGTCATTTGTTGCATCTTATATTTGTTTAAAAAGACATTTATGTGGCAATAATAGCCATAGCACACAATTTGAAGCATTTTAAAGAAATGTTAACCATTACACATTCAATAAAAAAATATACTCAAAACATACAGCATTATCCAACATACACACTCAATTAAATGCTTAATTTTAACATTTTAACCATTAAAATGACAAATCATCACACCAAATCATTGCTTGTAATCAAACAGTGCTTGTATTGTCATTGTCAATGTACATTGCCTAATTGTAAATAGTGAATAATTATAATAGCAGTTTTGGCCAGTCATATTCAAGTTTCAGTCTAGGGCCTCACTAAGTACCTGCTCTCGACAGTAATTGTCCACAGAGAATTCTTTACATTTCTAATTACATGCTTTCACATACTGTTTGGCCATATTGTAACTTGGTTAATAATCCTTTGTGTTTGGTTATACTACCAAACGGATTTTCTGTTTGATAATTTAAAGGAATGTCAAGCTTTTTGCAGAGAGACATTAAGTTATCATTTTAAATATACGAAAAACATTTGACACTACGTACAAAGAACACATAGTACCCAAACACACACACACAACACTGAGGGGAGCATAAAGGGCTAAGAATGTGCGGGCAAGTCTTGCTGATGACCTTGTGCTAAGGGTTGACTGTCTCCAGGTAATATTTCCAGAGCGGATGGTACTGCATTCACTAAGAACAAAGACAGAAATTCAATATTTACAGTATTTACAAAAACAAGAAATATTCTTTTATCATAAAAACGTAAAAGCAATTGAACTGACCTTTAGCCTGGACTGGAGGCTCCGTTTTCTGCAATTTGAACCTCTCCATGTGCTCTACTGCCTAGAAAAAAATTGTTTGTATTAAATTATATAATAGGCTCTCTCATAAATTTAGATGAGGCAAATTTTGGCCTGTATTGTAGGCTATATGACTAACCCACTATTAACTAATTGTAAAATGCTATCTTAAAATACACCTTATAATGTGGTATTACTGTGTTTGAATATTGATTTAGAATGTTACAAGTGGGGAAAAACTGTCACATGTAAAGAAAATGATTTATACTAATGAGAAAAATGATTAAGGATGAATTTAATTTGATAATAATTTATTCATAGAAGAATTTGCCTCACTGTTGTTTTGTGTAAGCAATTAATTTATACTGTAGTAAAAATGGGGGGACTTGAGTATTATGCAAATGTGACAATTCAGAAAATATATTTTTTGTGCAAACCTTTATTTGTTGTTTGCCACTCTGTAAACTCAAGTAGGACATCACAATCAGTGTCTGTGTTTGTCTCTCTCATCATCTCTCGTTCCCTACCTGCTGTAGCTCCAATTTCTGGGCATTTAGCTGGTCCTGCTGTCTCTCTAGCTCCTCTCGCTGTCTCTGCAGATCATTTGTCTTCTGGTTAAGGTCTTGCTCCTCTCGAATCAGATGCTCCTCAAACTCTCTTAACTCTTCTTCAGTGTAAATTGGATTTTGCTCTAGAGTCTTAAGAAGAGGCAAACCTTTAAAGTTTTTAAACTTAAAATTACATGTTAACTTAAATTACATGTTAAAATATAATTACCTCCCATCCATCCGGCTCTAGAAATTCTTTCTTATTTGTGGCAGTCATAAATTCATCTAATGAAACAAGCCTGTCTTTGTTAGTGTCAACCTATATACAGACGACACAAAAGAAATGATTACAGGTAAATCTCATAATCTTTAGTAAGAAATAGCCATAATATGATTAGTATTAACTGAAGCTTCTACCTCATTCATCACATGTTCTCTCATTCGAAGTCTCTCCTCTTCCATTTCCACCATGTCATCTTCTTCATGTGTGGGGTCATACATCTTCTCTAGCTGAACATGGGGACAAACACCACTTTTACAACCACTATTAAGCCATGTAATCTTTAAAGGGCACAGCTGTGATGGAAAAACGATTAAGGGTAACCTCTTTTGTAAATAGTGCCTCCAGCTCTTGCTCATCCAAGTAGCCATCTCCATTGGTGTCTGGAAAAGCAAACTAATGTTACAGTCATGCACAGATTTCATCTGCTATTTAAAAAAAGCAGTTCACTCATCTCACCATGTAGGCTAAAAAATGTTTTTGGGTCAAAATCGTCTGGATCTAACCCATCAGTCTCCTTCCAGACCTCTTTTAACTGGTCTTGACTGCCCTATTTGCACATTTACAAACAAATGTATATACACATTAAATTATTTTCTCATTTATTATAAAAATTTAATTTGTAAATTGTATGCACATTTTGGTTTTATTTAGACATTACAATAGATTTTTGCGAATTGTAAACTGTAATTTGACAAGTACACCTGCCCAGTCTCAACAAAATAATAATAGTAAACTAGTTTGGTCCTGAGACTCAGTTCAAGCTTAGAGTGAACTTACAGAGAACTATGGAATTGGATAACATACTCTTTAAATAAAATAAATCTGATCATCTATTTTAAAGATTACTATAACAGCTAATTAAGTTTAACTTACAGGGTGATTGATTTTGGGATGGTCTGCATGTTTCTGCTTCATCTCTTCATAGTGTTCCTGTTCTTTCTTACGTGCTTCTTCATCCAGCGTCTTAAGTCGTTCCCTTCTGTCATGCTCCTTCATCATCTCATATCTCTTGAACTCTTCGTGTCGGTCCTTGTCAAAGTTCTCCAAGTCATTAGTGGCCTTACATTAAGAAAGTGAATCACCAAACAGAAAAATGTAAATGAGAGATGTAAAGAGCAGCACCTCAATCCACACTTCAGATCTCCATTCCAGTGATAACATGAGACTTGTCAAGTGCCAATGCCAGCAAATGAGATTTGTTAAATAAAGCACAGACCAGTAATTACAAGTGTATGACAAAAAGTACTGTATACTGTGAAACCAACAGCAAAGAGATTTAGATCACACCGATTTGATGAGACGATCCAAATCTTCCACTTCAAATGTATGTGGATTCATATGATTGAGGTGCTCAAATTGTTTCAGGAGGGCTTGGTGATCCACTGTCATACCTTGGAGGATATAAAAAAAATGTATACAGGTATAAAATACTATATTGCTGCATATGTGTAATCTGAACCATTTAATAAATAAAAACAAAATACAAGATGATGCTGGTCATCTTGCAATATGCTCTGTAAATGTGAGCCAAAATTAACTATAAGGAGTACAGCGGCAACTTTTTATTTTGCGGTACCGTTTTCTCCAATCATGTCTTGTTTGGCTTTGATTAGGGTGCGCAGTCTGTTCACCTCCTGCCTTTTTAGCTCATCCAGTTTAGTTCGCACGTGATGGCTGACAAAGTCCAACTCTTTAGCCAGCTTTCCCTTGCTGTTTTTGCCAACATGCAGGGAATGAAATAAAACAACATGCCAAATAAATGATCTTTCAATACTCTGATTTCGCCCATGAAAAGTAAAACTGGGAAATAAGGTCTTACACTACCTTGATGTCTTCCATGTCTGTGTTATGAAGTTTTTCTCTGAAATGTGGGTCGTTTTCCAGGAAATCAATAACCTCTCTGAGATAACGGTCATAGTGCAGTCCGGTATCCTTTGTGAATTCAAATAATATGTACAGGCTGAAGTTAAAGTGGACAGAGCAAATATACCTTTTACACTAACATGATAATGGATGCTTTTAAACAGGTTAAGCAATTACGAGTCTTTATAAGCTAAACACACCTGTTTTCCACCTTTTTATTACAACAAATCACTGTTACAGCCCTGTTTACTAAATCTAACTGGAAAACATCAGGCGATTATCAAAACATATTACTTACTACACTTTTAGGTGACTCCAGATCCTCTGCTGGAGGAGACAGTTTGGTCTTATCCACAGCAACGGGTACTGCATCCAAACAAGCCCACAGACACAGTATCAGGCAGCAGCACAACAGACATTTATGTCCCCACATCTGTATATACAGAACATCAACAAAACAATCATGTAGAACATGCTTTCACTGGGTGTAATAATCAAGTTTTCAATGGAATGTGATCCACACTCTACACCAAACTAAAAAGCAAAGAAACTTTTAAGCAAGAACGATGAATCATATTTCAATGACGTCATTCAGCTTGACATGTTCATTGTGATGGGTGACGTGTGTGATATATCTCATTGTATTGTTGTTGGTTTGTGGCATTAAAAAAAAAAAACATTTAAAAAAATGGGTGACGTGTGTTTTTAAAGGGCACTTCCTACAAGCAACATGTTACGTCACAAGCACGTGTAGGATAAACCCAAATCTCGCCTCCAACCCTCAAGCCTTTTAACAGGCAGTTCTTCCTATCAAATAATCAATCAGAAAAGTATCAAAACTTTGTGGTTGGTCTGAAAACACATTAGCAATTTACAATAATTGGGAAGTGAATGACTTTAAGTTTTAATGGTTTTATTAAAAACAAAATAGACTATTTTACGATACGTATCTAAGCAACAAGTGAGCACCTACCTTTAAAGATCCCCTGAGAGTAGTATTGATTAACTTGCTGTAGCTGTCCTCGCTCAAGCGTTACAGAGATGTGCTCATTGACAGTTCATTTGCAACTTGTTTTTACCTGATGTGTGCTAAGCACAGTTCCCTAATGTAAACCAGTCTGCGGACCTGCCTACTGAGGCACAACGACACGCCCTTCGCCCCGCTGATTGGCTAAACCGTCTCTCTTCCGGTTTTGAGGTTTGCGAGTTGCTCTGTGATTGGTCACGAACGTGTTTGTCAAGGGTTGTCAGGGTAACTCCTCAAGTACTCGGGCTCGAAGAGTTACGTGGCGCTCATGAGTCCGCTGTTACAGCTTAGCACACATTCAACACTATCGTTTAAACAAGTGACTCATTCGTGTTGTGTTGCTTCACTGCAAATCAAACGCTTGCCCAAAACCGCTGTAACACAAATATGTTTGTGTCATAACGTTATAACGCTATATTGCATTGTAGCTCGTGCTGGCTGTATGCTAAATGAATTGTAGTGTTGTAATAAATTGCTTTGAACGTTTATATTATTGAAAGGGTTACGTTACAGCTGTCAATTTGTTTGGTTTAATTTGGGTTTTACTATGCCCAACATCTGTCAGTGACGAGACGTTGATGACGTATTTAAAATAAAATGTGGGATATTGTTTAAATATTAACTTAGATGTTTAGATTGCTAAATTTAGATGTTTCAGTGTTTAGCATTATTGTAATTTGCTATCTTTCTTTTGGGAAATTAGAGGTAAGATATCAAGCGACTTTGTCTTGTATATTAGATTACAGGGCTGTGTTGAGCAAACCTCATAATTCTCATAATTTCATACCAAGTAAAACGTAAAATTACATCTGATTTTTATGCTTACTGCATTGCAGTTTGCTGTTGTAGTTGTCTAGTAAATATAATTAAGGACAGGTTTGCCGTATATCATACGCGTATATTATCGACTACCCATCTTAAGATTTGGAAAATGTCACCAATAAACTTGAGGAATGATTGTTTGCGATGTATATATGGTGCCACTAGATGACACTATAAGCTTATGAATGCTTGAGCTCTTAAAATCAGCATTTGTCTTGAATGCGATCGTGGTCTAATATTTTCAGTGAATGACATTGTTAATCGTATCTCAGGCCTATTTTATGTGTTTGAACACAACAATACGAACATTAAATGCATTGTTTTTTCATGCGGTTCTACCGCAGTAGTTGTGTTGCTAATGGCCTTAGTTGTTTTGTTTTGGTATAATAGCTCAATTATTTATTATTTATCAAGGATTGAAGAAACACGAGGGTAAGTAAAAATGACAGAACTTTATTTGATTCTGGATTATTTGGCATTAAACTCATCTAATGCGTTAAGCTTGCTGATTGGCTTTTGTTTTTGTTTGTTTTGTCTTAAACTGTATTTGACTAGTTGTTGTGTGTTTGTGGTTTTGCATAAACAAATGTATGGCATGCTTTTACAACTTTGGTTGTTTTATTTGGACGTCTTTGTACTATGTATTTAAGGCGAATCTGGGATCTGCTGGCTGGTTCCAGCATTAAACAACAGGCCCTGGTAGCTATATGGGAATGTTGTTTAATGATTTTTTCCTGCACTGATTTTCAGTACAACATATCAGCGTTTAATCAGTGTGGTTGTATTGTCTTGTGGACTGTTTAGGCTAAATTAGACTAAATTTATACTCTGTTCTCATTTAGATTACTATAAGTATAGCTTATAATACAGTTTAATGCAGTAGTGTCTGATTTTGTTGTGCCATCTGAAAGATGTCTTGTGATTTTAAAATTCTCAAATTGCTGTTGTTTGTCGAATTTGAAATTATTTAAAATCTTTGATATTGCATATATTGTAAATTTGGAATATTCTACTGTTTCTAATGCTGCCTGTGCATACACTTCTCCTGCTTCCTTATCTTTGTAAAAAAAGTGATTGCATTGGTTTTTTTGCAATTCCTAAGATGATGTGTTTAGGAAAACCATCAGAACAGACCACCCGGCCTGGTTGCCACCTGCACTGAACAGAGTCATAAAGGTTGGATCAGAACGGCTTTAACAGCATATTGCAAAAGGACACCACCTAGGTCAGAGTCACTATCCTTATTTGTTTCTACCTTGTTTTCTACAAATTCTGAGCATATGTTGTTTCTGTAACCTGATCAAAGCAGCTGTTGTTTAAATAACCTTATCTAAGGATAAAGTCAATAGAGCCATCTGGGGGGTTTTGTTAGATTTAATCTATGTAACAATGAAGACATTTGAACAACATAATATAACTGGTTGTTTCTCTGGGTGGAAACAGATGATTTAATAGAGCTATATGAATTTACAGGTCCAGAAATGTAATACCAGATTGAAAATGTTGTAGACAGGTTCACAGTTTATTTGCTTCTAGTGAGACACAAGATGCTCTCAAGACTTTGCTGGAATAACATGAATCATCAGGTTCAGTTGGACTGGTGGTGTCCGTGCTAGCTTAAAGAAATATGAAATTTCTTAATTTATTCACCCTCCTGCCATTTTAGCTGTATATGACTTTCTTTCTTTAATTAAACGCAAATGTTTCATATTAAAAAGCTTTCTTGTTATTTTTATGTTAAATAATCATTTTTTTTCTCACAAATATATAATTTTATTTCAGAGGCATATATTAACCCACTGAAATCATTTGAGTTACTTCAATGTTGGATGTATGTGTTGATTGAGACTTATTAAATTGATCAGTTGTGTGTAACTGAATAAAGATTTCACATACAGCTGGGATGGCATGAGGGTGAATAAATTATAACAGGAATTTCATATCTGAGCAAACTTTTCCTTTAAATGTATGCTGTCATTAATGAAAGGTAATTGACTAAAACTAAAGTTTTACTCAAATTGCTATAAAGTAATATAATTAAAGTAGTATTGTAAAGTAATATAATTAAAACATCTTTATATTATAAAAATATTACTCCTTTCAGTTATTTTGACCCCACTGTATTTAGCGTTTGGTCACTAATGACTGATAAATATTTGATTAATGTACTGACATATGGCCATCAGCTGCTATAATTCAAGAATATCTTATAAATTAAAACAAATGTCAATAAACCAAATAGCAAAACAATAGCTACATTTCTTCCATTACGTACTTCCCTAATACCCTAGCAAGTCCTACAGTTGTGTCATATTCCTGCAAGTAAGGTCACAGTACTTAAAGGTGAAGCCATCAACCCGCATTTCCATAACCTGCCGTCCTTGGTGATGTTACATAGCTGTAGCAATTTAGCACTAAACACCCTATACACATCCTATGTGGCCCTATAAATAAGGCATAAGACTTTGTGACTGGAATGAATATATACATGTGGGTCTGAGGAGTCACAGGGGTACTGCCGTGTGAAGTGCTGACAGAGCTGTGAGGCCAAGCGGCCAGCAAAAAACCCACAGTGCAGATGTATAGAGGAGAAATTCTGCTTCAGCTCTCCCATGATTTATAGACCCTGAGAGGAGGGTGTGCATCTTTACATCTGCATGTGTGCATTCGTCTGTATCCTTATGTTGCTGTGGTAGAGCGTTATGAATTCTGACTTGATTTCCATGTGGTGTTGATATGAAGAACTTTGTTTTTCCCCGAGCCGTCCTCAGAGATGCAAAAGTAGAGTGAGGCAGTGTCTGAAGGTGTATGTTTGTTGGAGTTAAGGGATTTATTTCAATATATTTCTTCACGTATTGTGTTGTTTGTGAATAGGTGATGGATGGATGCTGGTTGGTGTAATGATGTGTTGTTGTTGGATATATATTAGTCTGTTGAGCCATCACAGATGTATTGATGTTTTGTGTTTTATGCATGCTTGTTTACTAAAGTAAAGATGTTAATTCTCAGCATGCTTTTCCCAACAGCACAGTGCTTTCATATCTGCCTTCTAAATGGTATCCCTGTCTTTAATGGACTTCTTTTGTGTGCCAGCAGGTCCTTTTTCCCCATCATGCACTTGCTGTTCTGTTTGGTGTTCTATTAAAATACACTTCTTCTGCTTTCCCAAACAATACCTCAAACAAGTTGTGTCAAGCTCAATGTTCAACGAGCCACAGTAAATGCTGTTTCCTCATTATGCGCCAACCCATGATTAACTGTTTATGGTAATGATTGTAGGCTGTTGTGTCCTCTTTTCCGGACTGCTGCTTAATCGGCAGGTGGTGAAATAGTTCTGGCTTTAAATTCTTAATATGCAATGTGTAACATACTATATGAGACCTTAGGTACTTGCTAAGCTTAGTCAGAAAATAGGACAAAGTAAGTGCAGGTTACAGAAGTACATTCCAGGTCAACAAGTGCTTTTAATTAATTTTGACATTTTTTATTACCAGAAATGGTTCTGCCACATGATTTGACCCCTGCTTATGGAAAGTGACATTTTAAATGTATAAGCTGCAATCCAAAAAAACTTTTTTCCTTAAAATAGGAACAAGTCTCCTTACTTTACTTGGATTTACAATTGTAAGCTTTTAATAATGATTTATAAAGTTGAGCTGTTGGGTTAAATTTTGCAGAAAATGTCAGTTTCACTGTAAAAAATTCTTTGCTGCCTTAAATTTTAAAGTCCAGTCAACTTGGCTTTATAAGTCATTTAAACATTTTTACGTTATTTCAACTAATAACAAGTCATTTAAAATTTCGAAGAAATTGTGTAACTTAATTTGATGAGTTGAAATGACTTGTACCTTTAAAATTTATGGCAGCAAAGAATTTTTTACAGTGTTAATGTAATTTGAAGAAAAATACATAGTTACCTGCAATTTTGTGTCAAACAGATACGGTGATATGAAAGGGCAAAAGTTACGAATTACAGCTTTAAGTTTTACATAGTGTCGTGACAGTCTGATGATAGATTTTAGGTTTCACCCCCCTTGGCAGTGTCTCCAGGTTAAGGTGAAAAGCCTTATCATCTGAGCCGCTAGCTTCAATGAGCACATCAAAGACGCTCCCAAAAGATCTGCCGTTTTACTCCAGTATAAAAAGGGGAGCTTTTGAAGTGTCACAGTTCAGATATGGCATTTGGCTTTAAACTAAAGTTTAAGTCACTTGGATAATGGCTTTCTAGGAAAGGACTGCAGTACAGTTTAACATGCCTTAAAGAGTGATTTCACTTGGAAATTGGTAGGCAAATGGGCTTTTTCAGACAAGCTTGTGTTTGTGGTGCTGTGTTTTGTTCTGTTAGTTTGGGTATTTCAGCACCATTTAACACACTGCAAATAAAGCGCTGCTTGTGACTTGAGATGATAAATCTGTGTAGCATCATTGTGAATGTTTCAGTGTTTGACAGATTGTGCAGCATTTTATGCTGTCTGTCACCACTCATCTTGATGTGTGTCTCTCTGTTAACTTAATGGGCGAGCGCTCTCCCTCTCTAGAGCACTGACTGTAACGTCTGACTCATGCTACATTAGAGAGGAGAAATAGAGAGATGGAAAGAGCGTGTACATTGTTCTCTCAAAATGGGTCAACCAGTAGATTTCAGAATTCTGATTATTCCAGACAATAAACAATTTAAAGCTATTTGCCAAGATAAATGGCAGACACGACTGGTCACTTCCAACATACAGGATGCTGGACCTCATGAATACAAACCTACTGTATGTTCTATTATTTTTTTGAATGCTGGCAACAGATGCAGGAACAGCGGTAGCGGTCACAGCCATACTCATTATTATTCTATACAAAAACAACACTGACCTCACATCATTCCCTTCATACACAGCTAGTCAACTTACAAAATAGGGTCAGGCTGTGTAAATGGAAGGCCATGTTCCAGTCTCTCTCCCGCTCTGCCAGCATCACCCAGTGCAATTTGGCCGCACGGCTGTAGCATGTCCAACTGACCGATCATGTGGACTTTGAGATACAGCATCTAATAAACCACAGTTGACTCTAGCATATGGGAAATGTAGCTTGGCAGGCACGGTAATTAATTCAGTTTTTTTCTCCCCACATGTAATTTTATGATGTCCTATCAGAGAACTTTGCTGAGAATGATCTGGTTGGCCAAACTTTAGAGCAAGGCATAAAAGAAGCAGATGTAGATTGCAAATTTGTTACAAGCCCTGTGGCCCACGTTTCAGAGTATGATATTCACGGCTCAAATTTGGAGCCTTGATCTTTTTTGTACCTTAGTCATTTATACAGTTAATCATATAATAAATGAAGGTCATTTTTCATCCTAGCATGTTTCCACTCTCAATTAAGATAAATTATAACCACGATGAGTCAGTTCGCTTGACTGTATCAGTAATTTAAAAAAAAAATAGTTTTGCACAGGTTAATGGGTGTTCTCTTGTGAGAAATATAGTACTGGGGTGAATATTGACAGTGGAGAGACAGTAAATTGTTGAGAGATTTTGTTGTGGCAGCCTAATGATGTGTAAAAACATTACATTGTGTCCTTATGCAACTCTTACAGGACGTAGCACATCATAGTAAGCATGCAGCTGTATTTCTGTACAAGTTTGATTTGTCAGCTCATGTTGAGTTTAAATAATCTCTGAGAAATATTCTGTAGATATTAAACGGGTGGAATCTGCAGACCTTATAACAGTCTGGTGTGAAACTGTAGATCATTCAAGATTGTCATGAAAGCAAAGCTTTGCTGTACTCATGGAATTTGTAACACAAACACGCTCTGTAGAGGAACACTAAAGACCACCGCACATAAGAGTCATGGAAATCCTGTAAAGTCATCCAATCAGATTAGAGCTGACTAAGTGGATTAATATTGCACACATGCATCGGGCGGTTAGTGAACAAACTGTGGGTGACCCGTGGGAGTCTAAAGTGGAGACTAACTGATAGCTGATATCAAGATCAAATTAGTTAAAATGTTTTACAAACAAACATTCAAGGTGAGGGGGATGTATATCATGAATGATGAGCTTTTGATTCTTGTAATTCTGTTGGCAGAGATTCTGTGTAGGTCTAATCAATTACATTTTTCAGGTTCTCAAGTGTCACTATAGAAAGCGATGCAACATAATTTCTTAAAAGTATTTTTCTCCATACAAGGCACATTAAATAAGTCACTCAATTAAGGTCATGAAATACAGGTTGACAGATTAGTTCAGTGTGATGAATCTTCTGTAGATTGAAGCATAGTTCCTCTATGCTAATTAGAAAATGAAAATTAATTGACAACGATGTTGCTAATTAAAAAGCTAAATGCGCAGTGTTTTAAAGAACTCCGACTAAGGTTTGCAGCTATGTTCAGTCAGTAGCTAGTGATCCTTTTGAAGAACAGAGCCTTGGACTTGGGCTTTGATACAGTCTCATATCTAGGTGTTACAAGCTCTCTGCCTCTCAGACTGTTTGATTAGCACTTGCAAGATGTTCCTTCAGATCTTTTGACTTCACATAAACAAAAGTTCGCTAACTACCGTGGGGGAGTTGGCCGACATTGTGGGCAGATAAACTATAGATGAATGAATAAATTCAAAGAAGTGACTAATATGGCTTTAAAATATGTCTCGCTTTAGCAGTTGCAACCACTGTGACATCTGACTCTCTGTGAAGGCTGACTATACTCTGACACATACTCTGTCGGAAAGATTTATATTCTTATTGACATTTGGAATAAAATACATAATCTAAATTTAAGCTATGTATATCAGTATTGATTTATCACCAGCAGACATTTTTTACAGATCTTATAAAAGAAAAGTATGTGTGAGATGAGTGTATGCTTTTGTGTGTACACACTTTTTGTGTGTACACAATCTCTCTCTCTCGTTCTCTTTCTCTCGTTCTCTTTCTCTCGTTCTCTTTCTCTCGTTCTCTTTCTCTCGTTCTCTTTCTCTCGTTCTCGCTCTCTCTCGCTCTCTCTCGCTCTTTAAATATATACTATATACTATGTATATGTATATGAAGTAAGTGTGAAGTAATAGCCAAGCAATGGTATTCTGTTTTAAATACTGCAGAAAAGACTAGAATAAGTAGGAGGATGAGGCTCAAGGTCACACCTATTATGTACAGTATGTTGTTGTCTTAAAAGTTTGTGCTGACAAGCTGTTTTAAACCACTAGAATTCCATAGATTGAAATGGCTTTACACCTATTTGTTCTTTGATTTTCTTTGAAGTACACTGAGGCTTTAGATATGGTGCCTGGAGTCCCAGTAGTACACTGGCAATAAGACAAGAGGCCAGTTTTATAATGGAAGTCAATGGAGGAGATGCTTCATTACGCTGAATAAGCTGCTTTTGTGAGAAAACAATTGATCCCTTAATGAATTAACAGCCTATCTGCTAATCTTCAACATGTTTCCCATTAAATTTCCCAGATGTACAGTATATGACTTCCTTTCTTCGGTTGTATAAAAACTACAGTCGGTTAATGAATGCCGTCTGAAGCAAAACAATACATTTGTGAGAGAAAAATATAATTTTAGCTTATTTAGTGATATTGAAATGTGAACAGGTAGATCAGAGCGGTAAAATTAAATACATAACGTCAAATCTTGTTGTTCTTGCATGTTTTCAAAATATTGTTTTTTTTCTTCAGAAAAGGTATTTTCCCCTTAAAAAACCAATTGAATTAGTCACTTAATTAAGGTCATGTAATACAGCATTTTTGACAAATTTGTTCAGTGTGATGAATCTGGTTGTTTAAACTGAAACACAAGAAAGACCAAATACCAAATTTTTAATTTAGTCCTTAAATCTACTTTTACACCTCAGGTTTGCCAACTAAACTCAGATTATTAATAGTTATCTATTGCCAGCCCATATTGTTTTGCTTTTGAAGATATTACCCACTAATCATAATTTAAATATGCTCTTACAATTAATCCTGACTAGCAGTAGAGATTTTGGCTTTAACCAGAAGGTCGCCGGTTTGATTCTTAGTACCAGCAGAAAACAACTGAGGTGTCCTTGAGCAAGACACCTAACACCCAATTGCTCCCGGTGTGCTACTGGTCACTTGTAAGTCACTTGCGTCACTTTGGATAAAAGTGTCTGCTAAATTAATAAATGTAAATGTCAGCTGTACTCGTATAACCAGTAATAGCTGCCCGGGGAGGGTATCAATATGGCCGTGAAGTGAACTGATTTTGGCTTTTTATGGGCAGACAGACAGCGTCAGAAGTAGGAACGGGGTATAGGACAGAAAGCCGCCCAGATAAAGTAACCTGCCAGGTAACATTTTTTTAGCTCGGAGTTTAGAGCTGGTGCAATCCTGTGAAACTGCAGCGGATAAGCGGTAGCACTTGTGGTCGACTGACAGCAAGGAGCTTTAAAATACCTTGAGAGCTGTCTGTTACATTTCCATTCATCTCTATAGTGCCCCAAAGAAACGTGTACTGTCTGGGCATAGATTGTCTTGTGACTTGTTTTGCAGCCACAGAAAAATGACATTCACCCAACACAAGAGCGCACAGGTCACAAGCCTGTTTCTAGCCACTGCCGATAAGGTTCAGTAAACCAGTTCTGTCGTTTCCATCAAAGTAAACCTCTCTTACCATCTTGACTGAAGAAAATAGAAGAATAGGTTCATGCTTCTGCTTTGTGCTGGGTTGCATGATAATGATTTTTCGCCTCGAGTGTAGCACAAAGAGTTGGATGCAGAAACTGACCTACAGTACTGTCAATGCTCCTCTGGGATATAATTAAACTTTTTCTTTAAAGCCGACATGGCACGAACAAACTGCACTCAACTTCTTGTAATCAACCAGCGCAAGATCTCTGTTATTTACTTGGACAGTCACATTTGAGGGAATAGTTTACACAAAAAATTGTTGTTTTATGCACACTGTTGTTCTTGTGAGATTCATTTAACAAGGTTGTGTGAGAAACACACCCCAATTGAAGTTATTAATTACTGATTTTTCTTCAGGTTTTTCTGCTAAAGCTCGTGTCTAGCTGAAGTTCATGTCCATAATAAAACATTTGGTTATGTGAGAGACAGCGCCTTTCTGCTCTCAGTTAGATCTGTGCACCATGCGGCTAGATGCAGCTTCAGCAGATGTTCATACTCCTGTGGATGTGCTACCTCACATTTTTAATTGTTCTTTACCTTTTTGGAGTTTGGCAAGAGCTGTGTAATGAAATTTCTACTAAAAAAAGAAACAGGAGGATCAGTAAATAGATTTTTTTTGTTTAGTTGAACTATACATTTATAGGTGAACTATTTCTATTATAGGTGAACTAACCTTTGTGTAGCAGTTGCTGGACTTGGGCCTTACTCACTATTAGGATGGTTATTAGTCTTATTCAGGATCTTGTTAGGAAATTGTATGCTACTGAGTTTGAAGTATAGCCAGACAATTTCATGCAATGAATTATAGCAACTAATAAGGGTCACATATTTTATGAATGAAGTGGAAAATGTGAAATATAGTTGAATAATTGATCAGGCCTAATGATTCATAAATTAATCATTTTAAATTATCTTTGTGTGATGTCATCACAAGCTGCTAACTCAGCATGCAAGTATTTGAAAATTGTGCTTGCATGTAGTTTTGGTGCAGTTGTTCTGCTATCAATTTATCCTCATTTTATTCACAAGATGTCAGAAGTGTCCGATGCTCTTAGGGCAAACAAATTTCAACATGACATTGATTTATTGACTGAACTCATACAAAATGCAGAACTTTCAAAAGCTCAGTAAGGAGCTCGAAATAGAGCGGGTTGAAGAGTGTTGCTGATGCAAATATTGCTTTACGACAAGTAAATTTGTTGCTACTGGTTACCATCCATATCGGATAATGAGATTTCAGTGCACTTGTTTGGACAGAGCTCTCCATGTGCTTAGCTTTATCTCCTCCTGTATCTTCCTCCGAGTTTTTAGTTGAATAGGCCTGACTGTTATGGCCTTGCATTTTGTGTGAAAGTCTGACTGTAACACAATTTGTATTTCATGCATTTCAAAGCCCTTCAGATCAAGCGTAACATGGGTTAACATTTGGGCCACTGAATGCCTAGATTCTTACCTCAGAAGAATTTCATGCTTTAACGTGTTTGCTGTGAGGGTTGGCCATTGCCTGAACGGTTGCCTTTAAATAGCACAAGTGTTATACCTCTTAATGTTATGAGGCAAGAGTCTTTTTCACTTTGAGAAATACACTTTCAAGTAAAATCAAATAAAAAGTATTATTTTCTTGGATGACACCCTTATTCTCCTGGATTAGGGCTCTTATCTTAACCTTTTTTAGGTTAAGGACCCTTTCGTGGGTAGATAGATGAATCAGCTGTCACATATATAAACTTGTGTGCCCTAAAAGTATAGTACAATACCACATGAATTTATTTATATACTTAATCAAATTTTGTAAAGCCATTATATATAATATGATAATCATTAATGATTTACAGATTTATATTACAATTTAATTTCACTTAATACATTTTAATGTGGCAAAGACAATGAAGCATTTAGCTGTTAATGTTTAATTTTTTTGTATCATGTCTCATTTCCAAACATGTGACTTTTAATTTGGCCTAATTATTGCCATACATGTATGTATGGCTGTGATTGAAAAAAAACACTGATGGAAAGAATGCATTTGACTTTCTCTTTACAAACTGTTTGCCTCCTAATTATTAAATAACTGAGTCATTTATTGTATTAAGCAAATCGCAGCCATTAGTAATTTGTATTCCAAAGCATTGCTCATAATGGTGCATTCTTGTCATGCCTACCAACGAGTCAATTAAACTTTATTTATTCAGATTACCAAAATACCAACACACTGGGCTAAAATGGAGCCTGTCTATTGTTTTTCTACCCATTTATTATTCTTGCCGTGTTTTTTGTTAACACTCAAAATTCTTGCATTAATTTCAGTAAATAAATTATTAAGTATGTCATTTTGTCTCAAAATCATCCACACAATGCGTGTTGAGTTCAAGAGACAGGGAAAGCCTCCAGTTAAGAACAGTAGAAATGCGCTTCATTCACGACGTTGATCTGTTGAAGCACTCTCGAGGGTGGCATGTAATGCTGATTGCATTTCCTGCACCTGTCAGGGAAGAGCAGTGCAGCGATGGCTTTAGATTAAAGCAGCTCTCTGGAGGAGCCGAGAAGAAGACTTCATTAAATCATTGACGTGCCTCCTCTCTCTACTGCATGGCATTAAATTCAGGCATGCCAACCTTCCTCTCCAACTCTCCAAAGCACTAACCATCTGTTTATTCTGCCCACTCTGCCTGCCTTTTTTACAGCCGCCATTAGGACTTTATCTGCCTCCTACGTAAACAGCTCAGTATTTATAACCCAATCTGGTCAAGTAAAGGCTAATTAGTTACAAGATGAAACATGTTATAATTGTAAATTTATCATGTTTCATCAAGTCAAAATATGGGCTCAGGACAGAGATGGCTGCATCTTTATCCAATTCAAAAAATGGTTTAGGTGGATTCAGACTGTAAGTATTGTGAAGCATCGGTCTTGCTTATCCTGATATCATTCAACTGAGAGCAATCAGATTATTGATATTCTGTGTTAGGTGTAATGTGAACTGTAACATCGATCTTATTGAGGCCTTTACCAGTGCGGCAGGCCTACAATTTACCTGCATAAATACAAAACCGACGACACAGCTATCCAGGCAAAATGCCTCTCAACAGAAGTACACCACTACAGCAGCCTATTTACACAGATTGCTGAGGGATTCGGGGGTAATAGAAGTGTCAAGTGCAATTTTAATGAAATGCTACATGGCCAGTGATCAATATGTGATTACCCTCAACTTAGCAAGGAATAACTCAGACCCCCAAGCAGTTAGGAGCTTCTGAACGAAAAATAGTTTAGTGTTTTTAAATTACTCATACATACCAAGTGTTTAAAATCAATAATGTAGCTAGAAGTATCTATGTAAACAGGAAGCCAGAGTATATACCTATAGAAAAGTATATACCTTACAATAAACTTTGGCTTTTGCCATGACAGCGGTTTCCTTAGTTTTTTTTGCTGGATGCTGCACTACTGTTCTGTGTGTTGTTTCTTCAAGAGAAGAGAAATCTTCAGACTGTGAGCTGTATAAGTTTATTGTTTGTTAGGTCTTTGCATTTGTTTAAGCAATAAGGAGTATAAGGCTGTGCTTTATTGTGAATGTAGTCATGGCTGCAGGGTGTTGTTAGATCTAATGTGCAGTGCCTTTTTTGTGAACAGCTGGATCCGCCTAAGGACCCCAAATCAATTTAACTCTTTAAACTTTTTAATAGGATGTCGATTAAATACCTGATTACAAAACGTATGAAATTGCTTTGAGATACGTCATCTTAACTGTTTGTTATTACCCTCCAGGACTGTCTTACATGACTGTGTTCCAAGATGACATGTTTTGTGCATAAGTTAATTTTGCAGCTTTAGATGGAAACAGCTTCTGATGACAATTCTGATGACAAGCTTCTGAAGAATCTGATCTGTTATAGTGGTTTGTAGTTTGATGTTATCCATTGGTTTTCTTCAAACATCAGCCTGCAGGTTGAAGAATTACAGCATTTCTTCCATTGCTCTGGGGTTCATGTTGAGTGCTCCTTATACCAAATGATAGGTCTTTGTAAGTTGCCCCTGGATACGAGTAGCAGTACTGCCATAAATTCCAGCTTTGTGAAGCTTGCTGTAGTTTTCGTGAAGAGAAAGAACCTGATTATTTCTGTGCTCATTTTTAAGACTGGGGTGTAGACGTTAAATAACTGGAATTTCTGGCCTTGATTATTTGTCCTCTTTAGAATTTGGTTAGTTGCGTCATGAGGCTTTGAAAAGCTTGTTTATCTTGCTGGCTAGATTGTGAGATGTTTTTAATAGCTGACACCTACTGCTAATTGCGAATGAACTTGCAGTAATTCATGTGACTCATCTTTGCAGCTGCATATATAATTGGAAATAATTATTTGGTGTTTGTTTTTTGTACCTTCTGCACACACTATGTATTTTAAGCATTAGGATAAACAGATGAATTTGACAGCAGTTGTTGTTTAATTTTTTTTATTCTATATTATGCAACCAGTAATAGTTTTTACCTTCACGTGTGGTTTTGGGTTCTGGCTGCAGCTCTACAATTACATCTTACTCTGGTGCTCTCATAAAAACTTTTTTCATTCTGCAAGACTAGCTGCTCTCACTCTCTCTCTCGCTCTCTCTCTCTTTCTGCTTAGCACAACCTTTCCTGCTCAGCCAGAACTGTTCTCTTCCCACCAATCAAAAGACTGCCAGGTTGAAAAATGGTCATTGGAGGAAAAATGCATCTCCATTAGTGTTGCTCAAAGATTGGACTTCTGAATGAAAACCAGTATTGTGTTGCCACAAATTCAATGAAGTATCATCTTAAAGGTAGATATTGCACACAGTCATGTCTTGTTGAGCTTAGAGGCTTTTATGGCTACTGTACAAGTACCTTTTAGATATATTAGGGGAGTGCTATGAGCGCGTTGCCTTTAGGGGTGAGTCATTATCAAAGCAACACAATAATAAGATACTTTGGACCATAAGGAAGTCGTATACTTAATAGTAAATGCCATGTGCAAGCTCAAGTTTGAACCAACCCAAGCAGCTTAAAGGTAATTCATAGCACTACAAACTAATTTAAACATTAAAAAAAAAAGTATTTTTAGTGTAGTTAAAATTTAAGCTTAATGAAAGTTATTCAAATATAGACAAATGCAGATACTGTATATACAAATCAAAATTCAAAGTGGTTGGGGCAGAAGCAGAAATCAGGTGATTTGTCATTTAGCAACTGCTTTGGACGAAAACTTGGACATTTTCATCTGTGGTTGTATTGCTTGTTTCCTTTATTGCATTATGTCTGATTAGTGTTATGATTAACTTAGAATCCTTTTTCGATTTAAGCACCTGCAGTACAGTGTAATTTATGTATGCAGTTATTTACTTCACGTCTGTCATCAATTATGGTATCTAACACTGTTTTATTTACATTCCTGTATATATATATATATCACATTCTGCCATCACTGAACATTAAAAAACAAATGTCTGGTGAATTAAAACCGATTTCAAAAGCAGTTTTCTCAATTTATACGTTTTTAGTATCAGCTTCATTACCTATTCCTCATTTTTATTGTACGCTTCCGCTCATAAACATCGACTTTTCAATAACTTTAATTTGTGATTTTTCGAGCCAATCCATTATAACTGAGAAATTTATTGAAAGCCTTCAATTTGAATCTGCTGAAAATATTGAGTAGGAACATTCAGTAGTTTGTTAAACCCTAGATTTGCATCCACATAAAATGTCAGCTTTCACTCATGGAAGGCATTTCTTATACAATGAAATGAACGTGTCTGAAACGGACCCATCATTTAACATGTTTTAATAGCTCCCCTGCTGCCTGTGATTAAATGTCTTTCAGCGTGTGCTTTGCTGCTTGGAAACGAGCATTCTGGGTTGTTAATGGGGTGATAGGCAGTTACAGCCGTCTCTCTGGCCATTAAAGGGGTTCTGATACCGCACTGGGTGCGCATGGGCTCGGCGTTTTCATCTGACATACTTTTACCCAACAGAAAATTTCCCTTTACTGATTTTTCAACTTGCAATTAGTGGTAATTTGTCTGTTCTTTTCTGTTCTGGGTTTGTATCATAACTGACTGACAGCCACCTCCTGTTGTTTGTCTATTGTCTTATGCACAAGGCCTGCAGCGTGATGGAACAAACATTTCACACGCTGTCCTCACATGGATGACATCTCTTTTGTCTGCAGCAGTAGATTTTAATGAAATGGATTATTTTCATTTGTGCGGCTGCCTGGATAGAACTGTTTGGTTGTGTTGATATATTTGTTAGGCTGAAATCTGTTGGATCCTTCAGTATTAGACTATGGCAGATGGCTTCAGAACTAGACAGCATACAACAAGGCAAGTCTCCTTTAGCGCACAAATAGTTGCGCTCATTCTCCGCAGACAGTCCATTAGTGGAAATGGGTCGGAACCGGCGTAAATAATCCTCTTTTGTCTCAATACATATTCTAGACAGGAATCTGTACATGTTAGAAACGTAAGCAAGTGACCCTCTTGCTTGATGAAAAGCCAAATAAATCTGTATTCCTGGGCAAAGTAAGATAAATCGTAATAGCTCAGGGCAGCGTTTTGGATGAAGTGAGGGTTTGGGGAGCCTGCAGATATCAGGGATTGAGTTCTTTGCCTCATATGTCAAGGTCACATGTTTGGGTCACACACTCGGGTATCACTCAGGAATGAGCATTGGGAAGGAGAAACTCAAGGTTGAACGGTTTTAGTGTGAAAAGAGGATTATTGAGCTGTTTTGCTTGCTGCGACCTGAGATGCTCTTTTCGCTGGCATTAAATCCATAATTAATTTGCATGATTTTTTAATGTGCTGTTCATTGTGTTTGTCCTAATATCTTTGTTGCTTTAATTGCACAAGGAGGCTCGCAGGAGAATCTGAGGTTTTCTGACAACTCATGTAGTTTCAAGAAGTTAGTCAAGTGAAAAGGACAAAGGAATAAACTAAGAGCATGACTTAAATTATAATAAAGCTTTCAAAAGAGCCCCGTTCCTCTTTCTAAAACATCTTGAGAGACAGACCAAATACGTAAGGTCATGAGACATTGCAAAATTTAATATGGCAGAATGAAATGGATAGGATGTGCCATCTTTTTTTTTATCTCTTGGCGGTTAACGATCAAGCTTTCAAAATACATTTTGCTACCGTTAAAGTTTATGATATCATTATATGGCTAATTTAAAATACAGTTTGTTCTTGTAACCATTTTAGAGAATTGAAATGTCTTTCCCAATTCAAGTAGCTGTACTTGTGTAACGGTAAACAGCTCCCTGGGCAGCTCCTATCTGCTCTCGCCGTTGCCAAAATGGCCGCTGAGTGAACTGACTAGCCTTAAAGGGACCTTAAACAGACCCACTTACATATGACAGAGTGTCTGTAATACCCTGTTTCTGTAGCATACGCACAGACGTTTGTTTGTATTATTTTAAGAGCATCCCTAAATTTGGCAGCCATGAAATGACACATTACCCTTTTCAGAGCCCTTTAATTCGTTAAAGATTAGAGCTTGATGTCATTTTGTTGGATCGCAGATCTCCCTAAATATAAAAGATAAGCTCTTTGATTGGCCGGCGTCTGAGAATGTCACATTTAACACGATCACCCTATGTCAGCTTCTGTTGCAGTGTTAATCGCTGCATTTCATGCACATCCTAAACCTCTTACACCCTGCTGAAGTGGGTGAGCAGCGGGGCTTTTGTGCATGGCAGAAACTCACATTGCTTGTTTTCTGCAGGTAGAAATGGATGACTGCTGTCTAACGACTGTCTCTGAGGGTTGTGTGGGAAATATGAGTAATTGTGATCGGAAGAAGCTGCCCCGTGTTGGGCGTGCTTCCCGCAAGAGCCAGATCCTCTTGTCTGCGCTCGCAACCCTGCGGCTTGTTGCAGATTTCTGGAATCTATTTCAGAGAGATAACCCATAAGCTTTCATCAGTTGTAGGGTTTGATCACCATTGTTATTTTAATGCTTATTTTCAACACGCTTTTTAGATGATCATTTTGTGGAAAAAAGTTAAGACACAATAGCTAGCGGCTGTGAGGTAGTTACGTCCTTTAATGGTCATTTGAATTCCCTTTGCAAGGATCATTGACTCTTTCTTTTCAATGAATTATTAATTCTCTCGTAGTAAAGGATGGATGTAATTTTACTGCCTAATAGCAGGCAATAAAAGTATAATTTGGAATTGTGCAGCAAAAGAAGTAATTGGCCCATTATTGGTGCTTGTTCTTAGTAATTAATGCGAAAGGTACTGGAACAGTTAAACAACATATGCTTCTTTATTTTCTGCTTATCCCGCTTGGATCGCTTCAGAGATGCTGCACTGTCACGTCAAAACCTTGACCATGTTGGCATTTTTCCCCTCTTGGATTTGTTTTGACAGCCCTCACGGTTCCTCTGCTACGATCCTGTGCGGCTGAGCTCAGCTTTCAGCCGTCCTCTTAGTCACGTCTTTGTCATAGCCAATGTTTCCTTCTCCCTGGGGCATGTCCAGTTTTGGATGTGTCATCGTTTTCGTTTTGTATTGTACTTTTTGAGTGATTGAAGTGACCCGTGCTTGATGATCTGTGATACTTTAAGGTCAGGAGATACGCCTAAAACGGTGTGAGGTCACTGGAACTTTTATCGTGTTTGTCTGTAATGTCAGAAAGTGCAGTGGGAGTCTTGCCTTTCGGAGCTTGTGATATTTTCCTGCTGACACTCAGGGAGGCAACCAGATGAGAAGACCTATCGGCAGAGATGGATATGATCTAATCTTTCTGTGCAAACTCTGATGTAAGTTTGAAATCCCACTATATCCATGCTTTACATCATAGAGCAAACAATGCTTATTTATTAATTAAATGTTTGTTTAATGTTTTTTACTGTATATGCTCTTCTGCTTTAAAATGCTTGAGATGCACAGGTTGATTGATAAACTCATGTCAGTCACATCATCCATTAAATCTTTTAAATGTTAAAATTCACTTTTTTATGTGGATCATCACAGTTAGGCAACTGAAGATTACGCAATTAGAAAACAATTATGTTGTGCTATTCCACACAGTTTATTCAAACATTTAATAATAATTCAACCCAAATATTTATGGCTTGTATTTTCATTGCTAGCAGAAAGAGTAAACAACAGTCTAGTGCTAAAGTGTTTAAAATGTCATTAGCTCTCATTCCTGTCATATGTAGTTATTTGCCTTCATTTTACAGCCCTAACACAGCATGTCGCTAAAAAAAAGTTTATTCTTATATAATCATATTTATGTAATGTTAAAATAATGCTATAAACTATATCACATTATTTATACTGCCGAATTATTTTTCTAATCTGTATTTTTGTCTTGTTTTTAAGTAGAAACATCCTTAAAGCAAAATAAATACAAATAAGAAAAATTGCATAAGATATAAAAATATGTTTGATGTTAAATGTAAGTTTATTTTTCTTACCCTATTGGCATTTTGTTTCTCATTTTTATCATAAATTTAACATCATTTATTAAGTTTATGTTACAAAAATGCCCATGGCATAAACTTAAATCAAAATATAACCTCTCATATCCAAATCTGATTTTCTTACAGAGTTTAGCGTTTTAGGGGTGTTTAATGCAAAACAAGACATAAATATTAATGTAAAAATTGTTTTTCCCAGTGCAAAAGCAGTAAGACAACACAAAACATCCTTTTTTCGTCTGTTCATTGTTCATGTGCCCCTCATTTCTCTTACATCTGACATGAGACAGGTTTGCCTTCACCTTGTCTTCTGTGACACAGGTCGCTTGAGGTGTGACTAAGACAGATAAGAGCAGATTACTAAAGAGACTTATTGCAGTCCTGGGGGCCAGAACCCCACTTCCTGAGTGCCCATGCATCCCATGATGCTCTAATTAGACGCAAATCAAATAGGTGAGAATGGCGAAGAATTAGAAGTAGAGAGTAGAACTAAGGGACAATAGACTCCAAACTCCATTAGTGGTGTAATGGAAACCATTCATCATTCTTTTATTACACGACCTCCACCATGGATGCATCTTTTTTCCATTTTCACTGTTCTGATCATGAAACCTGAATCAGTCAGCCCTCTATGGCTGAAAGCTATGGCTGAAAGCAATGGCTGCTGCTAAATCTTTCATTCTCTTTGAAGATAAAAACAGTGCAGATACTGTAGGTAAAAGAGGGGTGGCTACTCTGATTTTCAGTGTCCTTGAGTAATAAATTGAGTTCTGTCACTGCACATATTGAGCATACACATGAAAATGCACTATGCAAAAAATATTTTTTTTACATTTTAGATATTAAACATTTGAACTTTAAAAAAAAAATTTGGTTATTTTTATAAATAACATTAACATTTTTGTTTGTTTATGTTTATGTTTATGTTTATGTTTATGAAAATATTAATTAAATTTATAATAATATTATATTTCAATTATGAAATCTTAAATTGAATAGTGTCCCTCCTGTGAAACGGTGACAGTTAACAGGTTATTTTTACCTTTTTTAGAGTGCTTGAAAGTGCTTAAAAAAGAGAAAGCCAAGTATTCTTTCTGAATATTAGTCCAAGGTAAATTATGTAAATGAGATTTTCTTTTAGAATTGTATTAGTACCTTCACTGTACAAATACATTACGTTTATAGTAAAATCTGGCAGCTGTGGGTTTTATGGGTAATTCTTATTTTTACTTTCAAAAAACATGTTTACAGTATTTTACAGTAAATTGAAATTAGCATAATATTTCACTGTACTGTGTATGATAAAATACCCATATTTATTTTTTCTTACATTAAAATTGTCAATTTCATTTTTACCATGTTGTATCCAGCATTTAAAGTATAGTTTGGCGGATGAAGACATCAGATAAGTGAGTTGACTAGATGACTTTTAAATTCATCATCAACGGTTTACCCTCTTAATCACACAATATGAGGCAGGGAGCCGGGAAATGTCTCATCAATTAGTTTGATGGACAACAGAGAACGAAATGTCAAACTAATGAACCCTAACATCAAAGTGCAATCCCCACGTAAGGTGATTAATTTAGTCGTTGTGAAGTAACCCTGCCGGCTCGAGCACTGATAATCGCCTTGCCCTGTCTCGAGGCTTCTGGTAATAACCCAGACAGATGGATATCATGTGGGACACACCAGCAGGTATTCATCTCGCTGTAGAACACAGAAAAGAAAGGCAAGAAGCCACTGGCTGTATTGATGCTGACATCACCTCACCACCTCAAATCATTCTCTAGTCTTCCTTTCCCGGACCACCCAATCCCCCTCCCCCTGCACACTGGTTCCTGGTCATTAATAAATCCATTCGTCTCTGGTATTTGAAAGCGAAGAACCCCATGCTTTCACATACACGCACCGCTCACAGCGTTGCATCTGTCCGCTGCGGCGTGTGTGCTTGTGTTAACGCGCCTGTGCACAAGAGAGAGAAAGAGAGAGCGGGTGAGCGAGCGAGGAGAGGGAGAGAGTGAGAGAGAAGGAAAAAGCGAGCGATCGAGAGTAAAGGGGGGAAAGAGACGGCGAGTGCATGAGAGCAAGACAAAGCAATGAAATTCATCGGAGCCCTTTACCTACTGTTCCTCCTCCCTGCTTTGAGCTTCAACAGCAGGTAAGAGCCGATTTACAGCCCTGGCTTCATCCATCGCCCCATTCATTCTGTCTCTCTATTGGGTACACAATAGCTGATGATAGTCATCTGTGTGGTTTGGGGTTACTGTCTGTGCTCACAAGTATGTGCTTGTATCGCATTTGCCATGTGAGAGACGAGGAGAGCAATAGAGACGGCACGGAGAGGCAGGTGAAAGATGCTTAACAGCTCAACTTTTTCCTTGCTCTGCTCTCAGGGCTTGGCTAGCCCTGCAGACAAAACAAAGACGTTCTCTTTTGGCACTGAGAGCGGGTAAAATGAGGTAGTGCTCGTGGGTTCCAGTAGGTCTGGCAAAGGAGCAAGTTTTGTGTCAGACGGGCAGAGCTATGGGATGTCTATGCGTTTGTGTGTATTTGCGAACAGAATGATGCAGCGAGGGAATGATTCAGAGACGGGGATAAAGAGAGAAGCAAAGGCTAAGCGAGGAGGAGTCTTGCAGAGTCAGGGAGTTTCAAGGATTGATCATTAATTTAACTACTGATAAAGTCATGCCTCTTTCCTTCATCAATCCTGAGCCATTTTCCTCTGGAGGACAAAACCATCGCACGCAGAAAGGTCAGAAAGCACATAGGCTAGTGTTACGCATCCACTTCACAGTCTTTCTGAGAAATTTAAAAGCGTATTAAAAGTGTATTTGTTCTGCAAATACTTGTGCTCTTTAGATTTGTCCGAGCAGGGCTTCCAGAGTATACATGCCTGTAATACAAACATTGAAATTATACTTGGTAAAACACACAGACTTTGCCATGGCAGTAAATAATACTTAATGTAAAACTGAAAATTGTGACCCTGCCTGTAAAAACCTAGCTAAAGTCATTTTTTGTGGTTTACTGTTTTTTAATAACATTCTGTGAAACTATAACCTTGATATCTTTAATATTTACAGAGTGATGGCATGTCAAAGTATAAAGTATACAAAGTATATACTGTAGCATTTTTACAGAGTTTGTTTTAAGTGGAATTCTCAGAATGTATACCTATAATCAAAGTTTACATATTACATTTGACTTTTAACTTAAAAGAGCAGTCTGAATGAACTACAGATAATGTTATGGTCATCTCACAACATGAAAGAAATTAAACTCTTTTCTTCTGTTTTATCAATTGTTTTTTCTTAAATGATCAAGGCCAGCCGCTGTGAGCAAAATCTCTACGTTTTCGTTTAACCAGTGTCAAACAAATTGAAAGTACCTTTTCACATATTAAGATGATTTTCTATACAAATGTTTAGAAATGAAAGTGCTTATTAAGGAACTTTAAATGAAAAGTAAAGTGAAATGAGACATAAAGAGGATGTTTCACTTTACATTACATTTTTATTTTACAGTACATTTATAACAGAACATGTTAATTATGCCTTAAAAATATATATAACTTGAGAAAAAACAAAATGTAAAACTTTTCTAAAATAATATGATGGGTATTAAATTAGTTAGTACAATGCAATTTTATGATTTAATCTGTGCCACTTCTTACTGAAGTTTTATCTTGACATGTGGCACAAGCTCACACTCTTACCCATTAAGATCCAGTGCAGTGAGGCAGAAACAGGAACCTGCAACCAATCAAGTACAGATGGAGACATGTGGTGGAGTAAAAAGCAGCACTTGCACTAATTTTCTCTTATTTACTTCAGAATCATGAAGGCGGCCGTATGTTCCAGTCACCATGAGTGCTTAATTCTGCCTTTTGATGTCTTGGATGATTCGCCTTTACTGCAATTTGTTTAGATGTTGTTTTTCCATACGTGATGTTAGTATGTTTTTATATATGCCAGTACTGACATTTCTTATTATAAACTAGCTAGCTCTTCATGTATTTTGAAAAATGTAGTCCATTAAAAATAATCACAACCCGTATATCAAAATATGGAGTTTTTAAAACATTTCATATTAAAGGCTAATTCAACAAACTAACCTTTTCTAAAAACTAAATTCGACTTTTCAGTGTTTGTTAGCGTTTATCAAATCAGCGTAAAAAAATTAGACATAACTGGTATTCCTGAAACCGTGATGGCAATGGCAAAATCATGGGTTTGGTTCCCAGAGAAACACAAACTGCTACAAATGTTGATCTTCAAAACCAACTGCATTAATCTAAATATAAATGTACTGTTGAACAGATGGTGCCATCAAATTTCCACATAATAATTAATATAATTTAGCAGTTAGTTTTTCCTTCCTCATTCTGATTCTTCTGTTTAAAACAGATGTTTGTGTGTCGAAATCCAAATGCACATTGCCGCAATCTACATCAACATTTCATCAATTCTTCTTACTAGTCTGCAAAGCTCAACTGACAACTGTATTGAACTACATATGTATAAATCAGCAGGCCATGCTATTCAGCATTTTATACAGTGTGGGTTAAATTATGCTATATAAGCATTTAATGTTGAGAAAAGCTTACGCCAAACAGATGTGATTAGATCCTCATAGGCAGTGCACAAATGGTTATTGTTGGTCATGTCAGTAGTGGAATATTTAGCAAAACCACATTTGCATAGTATGCTTGTTCAGTTGGGTGATAAATGATATGGGAAGCTACTTGTACCTGTATGTCTAATGATGAAACATTTTAAAGGGTAACCGTGACCTTGTCACGCACCCATAAAACATGATAAAAAATATTTCTGCATGTATAATTTTTCATACTTGTAGGTTTATGTAAGCATTGTGGTGTGTGTGTGTGTGTGTGTGTGTGTGTGTGTGTGTTTATGCTGTATATTTCAGAGATCTGGTACTACATCACTGCACATGTCAGATTTGGTATGCGTTGATACAAGGCCATGTACTTTACATGAAATTCTTGTGAATTATGCATTAATGTGAAGAAGTATTTTTACCCCCGTTCTATATATAACGTGTCTATATATATAATATGGATTTTATATATGGATTTTCAAATAAGATTAGGTCTAAAAAAGCTGTTACTTGGAGCGGATTGTCGAACTGGACTTATATGACCAGCTGACTTAAATCATTTGGAACAGTTTTTATTGGTGGAGCTAAATTAAACAAAGTATTAAATTCTTATTAACAGAGCTTTGATTAAAATCAGTGTCGTACATATACTTATCAACAGTTCTGCCGTGATATTGCTTAAATGTGTTCGTGAGAGGTTTTCTCATCAAACTCACACAGGTTGTTAAATGTCTCTTATCACTTCCTCTGTATCGCGGTTCTGGTTTTCGGTTCCTCGGCTCAAGTGCCTCGGCTCACTGTTACAACTGTCAGTGCTTTTCAGTTCCGCTCACACGCCTGCAGCGTCTCCCTCAGGATCTCGGTCTTTCTCTCTGATGACTTAAACTTTGATGTAGGGAACTGTGGCAGCCTCTTCTGCCAAACCTTTGCCGCCAATGAAGTGACTGAAATGTCAAAAAAGAGTGTTTTGCAAAGGTGTAAAGCAGAAAAGGTGGAAACCCCATTCTCAAGCTGTATCAAGAAGATTGTTTAGATCATGCAATTGCCTAGGTGTATTTTTTTCTCGTAGGATACGTGTCTTTGTTTGTATCAAGCAAAGCCTTGGAGGCGGCATTTTTATGTGAAGACAAACTCATTGCAGTGTGGATCAATGCCGTGGTGGCGGGTGGAGGGGGTCATATGTCTCGTAGCTCTGTTCTGTGGGCTCAATCATTAACCATAAATCTAATGTTTCAATGGCTCGAACATTTGCACTAATATCTTTGCGCTCTGGCTACTGGGATGCTATATAGTATTTTATTCTTGCTTTCTGTGAATAATGACCTTGAATAATGCTTTGTGGTAGTCATGGCAACCATGATTGTTCCCTTGATAGAAATGCTTCTTGTCTGTAAGCGTACTAGCAAAATTTGCTGTGAACACCACACCGATGAGCGACGGTCATGCAATACTTCTTTTGTGTGGTTGTGTGTTTTTGGTAGGAATTTCTCAATTGTTTCTCAGAAATGAGATTTGAGGGAGAGCAAATTAAGTCAGATTTTAATCTTCAAAACCCCAGTAATCTTGCATCACCTTAAAGCTTTGGAGGAGATCTCAATAATATCTCAGACGGTGTTGCCAAGATACGAAAGCCTGTAATCGAAAGTCCGAGAAATCAGTATGTTTTGTGATCTTATGTCCACAATCTCATTTCTGTCTATTTGTAGTTCTCCTACAGAATCCAGAAACATCCAATACAAAGTTAATATTGATATAAAACAACAGAGATTAAGAATTGGAATAAGCAAACTTTAAGACCTTTATTTGGGATGACGCATCATTTTGTGCGTTTTGTCCCTTGTTTCTAATTTATGTTAACCCAGTTTCCTTTTCCTCCATTTTTCGTTTTCTTATTTCCTTCTTCCACCGTGGCAGCATCCTGGGGGTTAAGCACCTGAAATCTAAAAAATGTTCTCAAAATATCCAGCTTGACGCAATCGCTTTCATCTGACAGACTCTCCCAGTATGTGTCACTGATAGATTCTAAAGAATATGCTACTCTCAACTGTGCTTATATCTCAGCTCTGCTTTTTAAGCTGTTCAGACCTGCGAGGAGCACGTGCCAGATTGGAGAATAGAACAGATTTGCTGGCAGATCCAGAGGTGCCCATGCATGACCGCACCCACAGTGCTTTGGCATCGTGAGCGGTAAACGGAAAAGGTCCAACATTTTTTCGTGCTCACCTGCGTGATGCATGGCAACCACCTCACGCACCTCTTGGGCCGCATCTGTGGGGGAAGTTTCAATTACAAGATGTGATTACATTTTGAGATTATTTATGATTCGAGATTCCTTTAATTCATGTTTTACTAGGCTGAATGAGCGTCGTTCCTTGTATAATAATGTGTGGCAAAAAGCTGAATGTTTAGCTTGGGTGATGATTTTAACTTGACCTACATAGTAAGCATTAATGAGGAATAACACGTTTGAGCAATTACAGCTTTCTGTGGTTAGATGATCTCATAGCTATTTGCAAGCATGGTGTTGAAGGAGGGAGGGTGTCTTTGATTTAATAAGCCAATGAGAGAGAGAGATTTAAGAGAGATGCTCTGAATACAAGGACAATGTCATAAAGTCTGAGCATATGTATGCAGATGGGGTAGAACGGGCGGTGTGAAACATTGAAATTCGAGGGGCATACTGTAATCACAGCGTCATGGAAACCAAGCAGGCTTACCTAATAGTCGCGAAGTAAAATAATAAAACACAGAATCTTACTTTGCCATAACGAATATAAAAGTAATTAATGCACCTGGTGAACTGTTCGGTAAGAAATGTCAATATTCCATCATGTAATTTGGCTGTCAGTTTGGCTGAGGACAGAGGTTGCTGATGAAAAAATTGTCTGAGAAAATAATTGGCAGTAAATAATAAAAAAAAAACATCATCCAGCTGTGACACCAGTGGGTAAAGGGTATCAGCCAAGCATTTCCACCATCTCCTCTCCCTTGAGCTCATTTTGTTCTCATTAAGTCTCTATAGCTTGACAAGCACAACAGTCTCTTTAGCACTCTGTCAGTGCAATGACTCTGCCAACTGGCCTGAAAGGGTCAAACTGGTAAAAACACATGGACTAATTACAGAGTGAACAACTCACTCGGTCACGTCTGGTCACTTTTGGTCACAGCTGAGCCTAAGTGAACTTGAATTGACTTGGAATAACACGAAAAGCAGTCTGTGTGTGTAAACTGGTGAGATTTTGTTAAGCTTGGTTAAATTAAAGCTGCACCCCTGTGTCTGCAACCTTCTCGACACCTCCTGCAGTATTGAGGATTTGATGACTAATAGTCTAAAAAGGTGACTAACGATTAGTAGTAAAAAATATAAGACATGCTTTGTACTGGATTATTGTTGCAGCGGATAAAATTCATAAACCAAAAGCAATAAACTGCATGAAACTTGGACATGATTTGGTTTGAATAATTGGAATGGTAATGTAGTGCTTAAGTAAGTTGTTGAATATGCTTTTATTAGCTTCCGTTGTATGAGTTGAGAGAAATGGATTGCAACTTAACATTTGCATAAATATTTTTACCATATTCATTTGGCCATTTTTTAAAACTGATGTGATATGTTGACCTTTGGATCAGGTTTTAGTAGCATTTGCTCATTTTCATATCATAACAAGAATGTCAACAATATATTAACATTCCACTCAGAAATGTAATATGTAAAGGTATGTAAATAATTTCAACACTACATTAAGTGGTATATTTTTTTCCATTTACATGAATGGTGCAAATTTCCTATGATGAATTCAAACGCTTAAATATGCCTATGATAGCCTATATATTTTAATAACATAATTGTTAAATTTTAAACTTCATATTTTCAGGAAAAAGGTTTGTTGTTTTGCTTTGTGAGTGCTATAGATTCAGATCATGTAAAGGTTTTTTTGTAATAAAACAAAATTGCATCTGTATGTCAGTAGATGTAAATCAGGAGCAAAGTGCATTTTTTGCATTTTATTTTATGGTCTCACTGAAATGGAAAGGAGGCAGTGGACGAGTTATTGAGAAGAGTGTTTCGTCACGGCAAGAAAATATAAAAAAACATCCATCGAATAAGACAAATGGATTTAGACATGCAAGAGCATAGCTGTGTTCAGTATGCATGTAGGTTTGCAACCAAGTGGTGTCGCTCAATGCCATAAGTGATCTTATACAGACAGAAGACATTGTACGTCATAACCTTAAGCACTTTTGACCAGCTTGGGGAGATGATTTTTCCTCATGCGCCAGTATGCCGACACGTATTTGCAGTATACTCTACTAGACGTTATAGCAGAATTCATAAGGCTATGTATTATAAACACTCTAATAGGATTGGATAAGGAACATATAAATAAATAAGAAACAGTAAGTAGTTCAGAAAAAGAAGAGAGAGAGGGCCGCAGGGGATTTGTCAGATAGAAATTTGATGCATGTCTTTGCCTAGTGTTGGATGTTTGGAGTTGTACATCAGCAGAGCTTCCACTGAAAGAATGGGTGGGAGAGTTCGGTTAAGGGGTGGCAGTGTGTCGTTCACCCTTGCTTTTTTTAAAGTTAATGCCCACCGGAGTGAGTGGTATTTCGTCTGGGTGTTCAGCATTTACGTTACGCAGACATTGAAGCATGTCTGGTTCCTGTCGCCGCACGAGTAAATTGAACTGTCAAAAACCCTGCGGTTTAGGACAGCGCACGAAACCTCGGGAACCCTCCAAGTCGCTTTGAAAAGAATGTAATAAACACTTTGTTGTAGCACCCTAAAAAAACTCAATTTTCAATCAAAGCAGAGTGGGAGGCTATTTATTTGGAAACTGGATGCCTTTCAGTTGCTCAAATGAATATAGATTCTCCAGCAAAAACATTTCCCACTGTTGCGCTGACGTGTGTAATTGAGAAAAAGACAATAGCAACGTGGATCTGTTCGCTCTTAGGGTAGAGAAAACTGAGATTTTGCAAGCCAGCACGCAGAGCTGGCTTTTGTTTATTTATTTCTTTACTGAAAGCTATGATTGGCTAATTCCAAAACCTGAATGCTTATCTGATCTCATATAAAGCATACAGCAAAGCTTGTCCTTGGTTCAGACTGTAGTTATTTAAGGGAGAAGAAATGTGGAATCAAGTCATTGTTCCTGTTCTCATCATCTCAGGGTCAGTCTCTTCTTGTTTTTATCTTAGCTTTTGCAGTGATTGTGCACATTTAGATTGGAGAGAAATTTGAAACTTCATGGACAGATGCTGGTAGAAAACCCAGGCATGTAATGAACCTTTTTTCTGTTTTCCGCTGGACTAAACTAAACCTACTCGAATTACACATTTATACCAGTGTTTCTGAGGAAAGTTTATCTTTTCATTAGGCATTTGAGCAAAATGCATCGCTAGAGGCAACATATAAAGGTCACAGAATATGAATGAATTTGTCCGCCTCTACGGCTTTACACTCATGGATTTTTGATGAAATGCTACACTGAATATTTTAATTTTTTGATTGCTAATAGACTGATGACTGTATTATTTAGCATATATCATGGGATGTGTATGTCATAATTGTCTATATAATCTATATCTTTAGGCAGAAAATGATCTGTTATTTAACGAATAATTGAACCATTAAAACAGTATATTGGTTTCTCTAAAAGTCATTAACCTGTGATCCTAACATTTAATTACTTCTCTTGGCATCATCTCCAAAGGCCTTTAATTAAATCTCTTAGCATTTTGCTAAAACATGTGATGTGTGCAACATAAAAGTTCATATTTGTAATGCTTTTCTTTTCAGTAAGGCTTTTTTATGTGTTTTAGTCGATATTTTGCATGGCTATGTAATAAGAAGTCTTCATATTAGAAGAATTTATTGCAGGAGTGTTAATAGAAAAAAACTTTAGCCTCATGGAAGCTTAGCCACTTAGATTCTGGGCATCTGTGGTTTTCAGTAAGTTGCTAAAATTACTTTTTTTAAACTGATTGAAATTGCAATGTTATGTCAGATTTTTAAATGAATATGTGACTAGCTTCTACAGCTATAGCACCTTTGCAGTGTAAAGTTTACATTTACATTTACATTTAGGCATTTAGCTGACGCTTTTATCCAAAGCGACTTACAAGTATTAGGAGACAGTTTCAAGTTTGAAAGAATCTGTTTCAAGTTTGAAAAAATAGAAAAGAAATAATATTAATTCATGAGAAATGATGATTTATGGTATGGATGGAATCAATCCGAGGTCTGAATCTAATAGGTGACCTCTGATCCAGACAAATACAGTTATTGTTGAAGTGAATTTGAAGGTGCCCTTTCTCAGAAGAATACTGCTGTAGCAGGTACTTTACGCTGTTGTATTCCCTTGACTTGTCTTTTCTGATCCTAAGCTTTAATAAAGCCCTGATTATAAAATCACAAAGCTCTGTAGGACCCTGCGGATCGGCCTTTCTTCTTTGATTTCAAACTTTATGCACGCTGTAGATGAAAGGGAAAGTAACCTTGACCACCCTTCGAGAGAAAAATGGCCGGCTGTCAGTCAAACTTGAATCTCCCAGCATCTTTGCGACCCAAGGCGTGTCAGGACAAGGCTAGAGGGAAAGTGTGAGCTTATGTGTGTGTGTGTTTACAAATGTGCACGTATTGGCGTTTGGAGATCCGGGGAGGATGAGAGTCCAAAGTTTCAGGTCGTTTGTGCATTTTATTTGGCCGTCATTCGTGTCATCAAGATTGATGGGGGTCTAGGGATTTTCCCAATAAGGAGGATGACAGTGAACAACATTGTGATGTATTGACATAAGCGGTTTGCTAGAATGTCCCATAGTTTTATTTAAAAAGAACAAAGTGGACATTCACAATGACTGTGTGATGTTTAAAGGACTTATTTTATTTAAGCCTTAAAGTCTTTAGCCTCCTTTCAAATGACGTCCTCCAACAGCCTTAAAGTTATGTGCATTTATTTGTAGCAAATCAAGCCAGAGGGGTTGAAAAGCATTAGCTGATTGAGAAGACAAACTGTGAAGTATTTCCACTATCAAAGATATATAGACTTCAATTTATTAGAGGTTTCCTGCATTTAGCAACATTTCCACAGGCTCTCTGAGTAAATTGAAGTGTAATAAATGATGTCTGTGAAAACGAAAATATCATGACTTCCAATCTACCTTTTAGTCTAACTAATGCACGTTAATTCTTTGCTCGTTGTATTAGTTCCAGCTTTAGGCTGATCAGATGAAGAGCGCAGTAATGAGGGATTTTAAACCCGTTTTCTTAAAGACAGGAGAAATTACTAACATCGTACAGCTCTTGAGCCGTCTCCTAGGAACGGCCTCGTAGGGTGTGGTGTAATGGATCAAATCTGATGCCTCTATTTATGTTACCAATTTTTAGTAGAGAGGCATGAATAATTTACAAGGAGAAAGATGGCAGAAGCAACAACAAACTATATCCGGGTGTTTATGTCAAGCAGCCATCTAGCCATGAAAGCTTCTTATAAATCACGATCGGATCTCGGCATACGCCTCCTCGTACCTTTGTCTTGTCTTTTTCCTTTAATAGCCTGTAATTGGTCCCCCATGGAACCTAAAGAAGGGGCAGAGATGCGTAACTCACTGGTGATTACTCGGATTAAAGAGCGCAAGAAAAGACTTGGTCAGGCATCTACAAAGAGAAATTCATGAATAATGCATAATACAAATCTATGGCTCTAATCATGAAAGGAGAATGACCTGGAGCCGAAGGGTCCGTATTGGAGTTGGAGACTAAAGGGGCCCGTAACTGGATGTGCAGAACTGGTGTCATGTCTTGGGACGATAATAACCTGGGTTTTTCATACTGCAGTTGTCTCTGAGTAGGCGAAGAAGGCAGTTGGGAAAGTTTTGATGGGATGGTATGAAAATGAAAGTAAATTATATAATTTTGAAATCTAGTAATCAGAGTCAAGCACTCATTTTCTCATTTGCACCTCAATCTGAACTTTTTAAATCTTTTTTATTTTTTGTATTGTTAAAAATAATATGAACTTTAATTGTTTTTATTCTTTTTAGTTTCTTGATTGTTATTCAGATTTGTCAAATATTTATTCTTGAGTCTCAGACCTTTCTATCAATATATAATTTGTTATGATTAGATTAGAATTCAACTGTGAAATTGAAATGAAATATATGAAAACAGTGACACTAGTGGATAGTTTCAGTGGCTGACCGTGGCTCCTCTTGTGTGCATCTTATGTTTTGATAAGAAAGTTCAAAGGTTACAGTGTATGTGTGTAGATGTAAGAACGATGAAACCGCACTTGTCTGGTAAGTCGAATCTGTAGATCTTTGAAAAATCATTCTCCTTTCATGACAGCTGCAATGAAATGTGACAAGAAAATTGATTTTGATGTCGCAGATTGTATAGCACCTTTTTTAGCAGTCTTTTGTTCACCGGCTTACGTTAACCCCTAATGCCTCGCCCTTTAAATCTGCCACTTTTCCCTGCCTTATTTCATTTCCAAAATGTCATATTTGCTCCTCTGCTCCCTCCCCACATAAATCTGAATCCCTTATCAGGATACCCGCTACACCCCGCACAACACGGAGGAATGGATAGCGTTATTTTTATCTAATCTCTCTCACCAAGCATATTCTGTGTCTGCCTCCGTCTCCTCTGACAGAGAAGCTGCTTGCATTGGCGCTGTATCTAGCTGCTGCACCGCCCTGACACCTCTCTGTGATAAGCCCCAACCCCCCCAGCCCCACATCCCCGAACCCACCCTGCCCCCCGCACGTGTGTGCGCATCACTGAAGAGCGAGTATTTTGCCACCAATAAAATAGCCGGCCAATAATGCAGCAGTGATGGTTTGTTTTTTCTTCCTTTTTCTCAGCTCGGTCTATAGATCTATTTCCGCCACACCAGAGCAACTTCCCGCCTTGATTCCCTTTAAATAAATGCCGGATTGAGCTGCGAAATTGCACTGAGACGAGCAGCAAATCCATCCAGTTGTTTATAGGCTTGAACGTGCCTACACGGCGTGAGAGCAGCTCTCCGCTGGTGCCGAGATCTGAACTGGTATGTTAAATCAAATGCCTCATTTGGTTTGAAACTTTTTACGGAGAAATGATGTTTTTCTCGCAGTTTTGCTCTACAGGAGTTTTGCTGTGAAAAGTGGCTCTTTGAGGAAGTGCTGTTGGCATGGGCTCTGATGCACCGCAAACACATTTTTAGATTTTTGTATTGAATTTAAACAGTAAATTACTGCAGGGCTGTTGGTAATGGAAAAGCACTCAGTTCTGTATGGCCTTGGCAATGACTCTATAGCTGGCGTTGCCAGTGCGACAGTGTGTGTTTATGTGTGTCTGCATCTGTCAGCAGTGCTTGTGCTAACAAGTGTTTACTATGTGTTTCCTGTGTCTACACGGAGCTTCAAGAACGCAAATGTGAGCACAGATACGCTGTGGGGTTTGAAACTGAGTCCACATTAAAAATGTGGAATGCAAAATCTGTTTTAAACCTGCAAATAAACAGAATGTGGCAGGATTTTGGACAATGAAATTTACATTTATCCATTTGGCAGACGCTTTTATCTAAAGCAACTTTTTATAATGAGTTTGTGCAATCCCTGGGCTCGAACCCGTTGCTAGCGCTATGCTCTTACCAACTGAGCTACAGGAAATGTAGAAAATATAAAAAGATGTTTCACTAGTCAAATTTAATCATATTTTTGATCATGTTTATTTCTTTGTACAAAAGGTCAGGTTTTCTTGCTTCTATTGAAGCACACAAGATGCTCTTTCGAGCATTCTTAAATCATGCTGATAACATAGATCATCAGGTCGAGCGTAAAAGAAGGACATGCCGAAAACAAGGACATTCTGTTGTTATTTGAGCTTACATAAAAAAGTTCTTTTCACTCGAATTGTTATTCTGGAAATTTCACTAGAGGCTTCAGACTTCTGGACCCCACCGTATTCATGCCCATATGCCTGCTTGCCCAGCCTTTTGTGCTTTTGTTTGACATTGTGAGCCCTGGGGGTGCCGAGAACTGCTGGTTTCTGGGGTGAAGGTTGACGTAGTGCTACGTTCCGGTCAGCAGGGCTGGTGGTGAATTGTTGTTATGTTGCCGCAGTCCACAGCGTCCATTCGGCTGGCCGTCTGTCGGAGGCTTTTCGCACCCGTGACGCCGCTGACAGAATGACAGTGAGGCACAGAGGGGTGAATGTCAATGTGGGCGAGTGCTGGTTCCGCATGATCTGGGGCACATACAAATACACACTCACTCAGACACGCTCGCACACACACATTTTCATATCAAGATTTTGAAGAAGTACAGCAACATGAGTGGAGAACGCACATTCCTCATTCTCATTCTGAAGGCTTCTGAGGTCTTCAAACTTTCGGTACACTGAGTTCTTAGTGGATAGAGAGATGGGAAACTGTTAAACATAAAGATTAGTGTTTCATTTTTTACCTGCTATATTTTTGCATGCTTCACATATATTTTAATACAGTACCACTCAAAAGTTTAGACACAACTGACGAAATTGTTTCTCATGATCTTTACATTTTTAATCTGACGGTGTTTATTTTAGACAAAAATATAATTGTTCCAGCATTTTTTTCTGAAATTGATTACTTAGAGCAAATAATGATATAAAAGCAGCCAATAAGAGTCCAGCATTGATAAAAATTCCTTCAGTGCTGTTTAAAAGGCTTAACACGTTGAGACCTCAAGAAGCTGAATGATAAAATGTCAGGAGAATGATTTTGCAAATTCGAGACAAAGGGTAACTACTTTTGAAGATGCTCTAATAGAACAATAATGTTCATTTATTTTGGATGCTTTTATAGTCACAACATAATTTCCCCAGTTACAATCATGTTATTTCATGGTTTTGGATGAGTTTACTCAGTTTTTCCAAACTTTTGACTGGTACTGTATATTTACATACTTTGCCATACATACATACATACTTCCATTAGAAATGTATGTCATTCAATTTTATATAAAAAAATAATAATTTTGCAGAGTCATTGAAACATTTGACTTTTAATAACAGTTCAGCTTGCAATTTTTTTTACAGAAATTATTTTAGAAATCAAACTGACCCCTGCATTAAATTGTTATCTGTGTTTGAGACAAATATATCCAGTATTTTAATAAATAGACTTTCAAGTTGCATACATATTGAATATGTTGAAAACGCAGCCATGATTGATGTCTGTCAGACTGTGTGTCTATGAATATAAATGCATTACTGACCATGGAAATGGAAACAAAATCTCACGGGCTTATACAGTAATGTATGAAGATTTCTGTGTTGAGCTTTGCCAAGCAGAACAGCATGTTATTATTATGAAATGACAAGAGGTTGTGGGGGCATGGCTCAATCTGTTGCTGTGGCCTAGTTAGGCTGTCATAAGATTGCCTGCAGGCGTGAGGAGAGATGCTATGAATCAGGTGTGCACTTCAATTTGGACCCAGGAACACACGGCACATTTAAATAAATGTTTGATGACTGAATTTTTAATAGTAAGAATTAAATTGTTGTTGAACAGAACGTTCACCCATTTAGTCTGATGCTGTTTTTTGTGACCGTGATGCTTGCACATCCTTCCTTCAAAATCCAAACTCCTCACATGTTGTCCGAGCATAAGATGGTAACCTGCTTTAATGACAGTGACTGATAAAAAGGCATTTTTAAGGTTTTGAATACAGCCGCAGAGTACACGCTGTTATATTTCACTATACACGTGGCTGAGCACAATCAGCACACACCACACGCACAGATAGCCGTTCTCTACTCGATAATCTTGCTTTACCTATTTTAATTTTGCGTTTATTCATTCACATACAGCCTGTTGCCACATGGGTGAATTAATGTGTCACACACACACACACGCACCTGCAGGCTGAACACATGCCCATAATCACACTTTCCTAGACTGTGATGTTCACATTTCATTAACATTTGTGCAGTATGGATGTAGGGCATCTCTTGGAACACAAGTATATCTGTGAAAGCAACCTCTCTCTCTCTCTTAATCTTGTTTCCTCGCTCTCTCTTACCTAGTCCGCTTTTGAGGCTAAGTGAGCTATTTAAAGCCCTTCATTGACAAGTTTGTCGTTTTTGCATACTGATGTAACAGCATGAGCTATGCATACGTATATCCTAATATACATCTCGGCACATGCCGTGTTGTGTGTCTGATTCATACAAAGCAGATGATTTGAAATATCATTACCCTGTAGGGTTGCTCGATATATCACATTTATATAAGCTGAATGAACTAGACTATTGTTCTTTCATATGGTCTTGTTGGATGCTGGGAATGAAGTGTTAACATCTTGATTAATCATAATGGAAATGCAATTTACATGCACAACGGAAGAAGACCAGCTGTTCTCGCGCCTGTCTCGAGATGCTAACTGTTCTGAGCTCTGGGAAAAGCTGTTCTGAATTTGAATGTGGTAATACAAATTCCTCTGGTCTTGTTTTTGTGTGAGGTCTGAAAAGGTTGTTTAAATATTCACTTTTTACTACTACTTCTGTAACAGTAGGCTTTATTGTCATTGTAAGATGAATTTCAGTGCCGCTAGCATTACTAAATGAAATTTGCAAAGATAATGACTGTGTTGCTGTGTTGGGCTGGTCGAGATATAAATGTCTAACTTATAATTATGAAACGTCTTACTCTGCGTATTAGGGACAAGATAATGTATTTAAAATATTACACACTTATAATCAGTCTTCATTTTTATGCAGTTGATTTTCATATTAATCCTAAGTCTAAAATGGGTTTTCCACTATAATAATAACAATCCTCTTAATATTGGTTGACTCCCAAATGGATGTTTAACTACGTCTCATAATGTTTAATTGAGATGTTCTAATAATAACCTAACAATTAATCCTATTTCTATGAGTTATAATACTAGACATTAGGGGTGGGAATCTTTAGGTACTATCGCGATCCGATTCCGATTCTGGGACTCACGATCCGATTCCAAAACGATTCTTCATATAATTTTTATGCTTTAGTTTTTATGCTTTTTGTTTATAGTTAGAATCTCTTTGACAGTATTCCCATCTTGAAGTTTAATTTGAGTGAAGTTTGATTAACTAATTTCGGGAGGAGATAATTGAACCGGCCAATTCATCATTAGTAATCACAGCGTCTGCCCTATCAGCAAGAGAGAACCTCTATAAAATAATCAAGCAGCCTTACCTTCGTTCTCTCTAAGCGTTTGGCATCCCTCCTCCACCCCTACGCCTCAACGTTACCTTCCGTGGGGGCAGCTCTGTTCGGGCAAAGCGCCGAGCTCGAGCCCCTCCCGGACAGGGGAGCTCTCGGTTCGGGAAGAACTGCGAGCTCGCCTCCCGGACAGCACGCCAAATGCGCATAACTATTACGCTTGCTTATTATCTGTAAAGGCGAACTCGTGAATTGCTTTTATTTTAACAAAGTTATATTCAGGATGAACAAGTTCTGACATAGAATCGATTCAGAATCGATTCAGAATCGTTAGAGAAAGAATCCCGATGCATCGATGCTTCGATTTTTTTTTTCTCCCACCCCTACTAGACATATTCTCCACAGTACTGTAAAGTATAATAAAATAAAAATAAACATCAATGCTCTGTCAACCAATGATATTGGGCAGAGTATGCCTGTACATAACATTACTCCATATGTGACCCATTCTGTGAAAACCCAGCTGAAGTCATTTTTTGTGATTTCTACATAAAATCGTCCAACATAATAAACATTCTGTGAAAGGTCGAAATAAATGTTTAAGAAGCAAACATGTGGTATTTTTATGCAAAATATTAAAACATAGTGTCAATAAAATCATTACTAATATTAATAGTATTTGAAATCATGAATCTCAGTATTATGAAAGAAAGTTTTAAAAATGTATTTTTCAAAATATGATCAAATCTATCATTTACAGCGATGCATATATTACTATTTTTGTCTACTTCAATGATCTTTTGAGACTTTTGCTTGGATTTCACAGACAGGGTCACACATTTAACCTTACAATATCTGAAATCCATCAATGTTCACCACAATTCAGCTGTTGTTTGTTTTGCGTGATGTGTGGGGAATTTCAGGATTTTAGCCGCAGTGGAGCCTGGAAAGATTTTATTTCACCACTCTTGAAATACAATAACAAGCTAGCGAAACCCACAGCAAATCTTTGGACGGCTTAATGCTAACATCTTACCAAGAACTGTTAAGACTTCCTGAAAGTGTTTCTCTTTTGAGCATACAGTATAAAAACATCATTGATGTGTTGCCTCTTGCGTAAGGGATTACTCATTCCCTGTATGTGGGAGGTTTTATTAAACTTATTATGTAACTAATTGTATTAAAATACAGTGACATGAACAGCCTTGTCAAGCGAACAGATGCTAGCAGAAAACACCTGTCCAAGTCCAATAATCCATGATTGGTTTAAGTGTGTACATAATAATTTAGATGTTTTTTTTATTGAACTGATCTGAACTTTTTACCATGTATTGCAAAAAATTAATCACACTGAATGCTTCATTTCACTATACAGAATAGTTTGGTGGTTGATCCGAAGAAGCAAATCAGAGCATCTGTGGTTACTGTGGCCTTGGTAGTCTTATCTTAACCTTGGACAATCAGACAAGCACTTCACCATTTGAACTGTCATTGGGAACAAGGACGTTGTCGGGCAGGGCTGTGTAGAATCCAGATTCGACAACTGTCAGGGCACGTGGGGTTTAGACAAAAGAAGCCTTGCATATAAATGTGGTAAAAGACAATCCTGTGCCTTCAACACAGAATGAGAATGCAGTGATCTCATTTCAAATGCAAATACTGGCATTTCATACGTACAATACTTAGTCAACATGAGTCTCTGTTGCGACTGTTTTACATCTGTAATGTGCTGTATTTACAAGTGCAACAGAAAAAAAAGGCTGATGTTTGGCTGATGAGAGAAAATGAGGCCGGAATCTGTCTGTATACATCCGAAAGTGATTGGATAATGAAAGTGGGCGTTGCATACCAGAAATAAACCCAGTACTTGGATAAAAAAAAGGGTCAAAAAGTAGACAGGATTAATTGTGAAATTATCATTATCACCTAAAATAGGTTGTTGAGAAGGATGTTGTTAAAGTCTGAGGAGCTACACATTCAAGTGAGCCATAACTTAGTTTGTGGATGGAATAATGCATTTTGAGATAAAAACAGTGCAGTGCTTCAGGTCCACATAATTAAAATCGAGAACCACTACTTGGTATCAATGGTGTCAGCAAGTGAAAGTGTGGTGGAGAAAGTTTGTGGGAGTTGAGTTGTAGTTTAATTTTTTTCTGTTAATATTCGCAAACAGGCTGGCATGGATGCTTAAGTGCTGTCTGTCAATCCAGCAGTACAGAGAGTTCCAGCTCAGCCCCTCGTGTAGAGCTTTCTTCTCCATATGTACAGATGACAAAGAACACCCACGTTAAACCACTGCGTCCTCTTCAACGCTTGACTGACAAGTGACGAGGAACCTCAAAAAATAAACTTCCTCACTGACAGTGAACATAAAGGGACTATTCCAGTGTTTATAAAGAAAGTTGTCTCCCTCATGCTAAAACTAAAACTTTTCTGAGGTTACCTCTTTTCACTTTCCTCTCATTTTTGTGTATTGTGTTTGGTTTGATTAAATTTCCTGACCATAATGAAGGTCAGACAGGCAGACTTAATCAGCTGTGTCACCTGAAGGTCTTTCAGTTTCTTGTAAATATTGTTCTTCAAGGATTTAAGGGGTGTATCCTTAGTTTGTTATTGTTTTTTCTGGTGGGCTTCTTCGAAGTTTGGGTTTCTGCCATCATTTTAATAAGATCTCATTATTGCACTTGACTGGAACCAGGAAAAAATGGCAATTAAAGTGAGAGTAAAGTAGAGAAAATTGATGCTTTGAAAATGAAATGAGGCTCTGGGAAATGGAAAAATTTTAATTATGTGCAACGAATAACTAGTCTATAGACGCTATTAGCCTGATACGTTCTCCAGTATCAATATAAAGAGAATTAATGGAGGTTTCTTTATCCTCTCACTGACCTCTATAAATGACTTTCCTTTTGAATGAGACAATAAGATCTCCTGATAAAATTAAAAGATACTTCTGTCAGGCCAAAATGTAATACAGTTTAACTGGCACTCGCATGTCTTGTGATTTGATTATTGAAGAGGCTATATAGACTGATAGACTGTGTAATATTGTACCAATGTTCCAATGAAACTCATTATCGGTGGAAAAATAAACCCATTCCAAATGTTTTATGGTCTTGATATATTCAATGCTGAAAAAGTTTCTGATCTCGTAGTTTTAAATGAACTAATCTATGGGTTTTCATTAAGTGTAAAAAAAGCAATAACATTTCAGAGATTTACGGAAGATGTTTATATAGAGAGGCTTTGATTTCGCAAGTCACTCTGGGTTTGTAGGAATCAAATACAATCCATAATGTTCCAAGCGCAAACAGCACAGACCCGACTAACATAACAGTGTAAATCCTATTAACCTAATGGATAGGACCAATAATGCAGCATTATCTCCACCTCAACCTGATTAGCAACGATGTTGTATTTGTACAGATTTGCCAAACTGGCAGTCTAAGGATGGCCCCTGCTGGGTAAAGCCAATAAACCCCCTTATTTTCCTCCCTAGAATCGTGTGAATAGAAGTATCATTTTGTATGTCTGGAGCTTTAAATGTTAAGAGAAATTATAAGCTTCTTAGCCGCAATTTTCAGTTACATCACAACCCGACTGGACACCAACCATGTGGTTTCAACGCAGATTTGCAACGAGCCAAATGTATCTGTATAAATGCTTTGCAGCTTCTCTGGGTTCTAATCTAACATCTATAACTTACAATACAAATGGCCACACTGCATCATTACATCAAGCGAATAATGAACTGCAGACGTGCTTCAGGATGGTGTCTCTGGTGTCAGAAAATGTCAAGAATCCTCTTCATACTTGCTTAGCCATCTATCTTCATTCCCCATAGTCTCGCATTGCTTTTAGCTATAACGTTCTTTCTTAGATGATTGAACTCATGTTGTCTCCACTGCATTGAATTCATAAAATGTCATATAACAGAATGAAAAGTGTTATGTGATTGAGGCTGTATCATAACGTTTGTTTATCTCATGCAGAGGTACAGCAAAGAGCCGAGATTATTCCATTAAAGAAACGGTTCACCCAAAATTGAAAATTCTTTATTTACTTAACCTCATGTTGTTTCATTTGTTTTCTTAATTTTTGTTCTGCATGTGGTTTGCAAAAAAAGGTGCACTATTTCTTTAAAGATCTTACTGCATTTTATACTGATGTTACATTAAAAGTAGGACTGAGTATTGAGTTTTTATTTATAACTAAGGAAGAGGTTAGAGCTACATATGTAATGTCAGATTAGATTTTCATTTTAGATTCACAGGATACGGTTCTTTTGAGTCAGTCATATAAGGACACAGTTCAGTAAAACCGAGCAGACAAACCGTGAGTACAGTAAAGCAATGAGTCAACCTCATTCAACCACGGCCCTTTATTTTTGATCGCATTCTAAAGCAACATTTCAAAGTGATGCGTGTTGCCATAGGCTGAGAGGGCACTGTATGAGTCCATGTTTTTTTCTTTCTGTGAACTGCTTCTCTATGGGCTCCTTTAAACAAAGAACCAGAAAAAGTAAAACTAGTAAAAAAAAAACTAGAGCTCCATGTTGATACCTTTCCCATGGCTTCAAGGCCTGGCCAGTGGGGAAACAGGCAGACATATGCGTTCCTTGGCAGGGATGCGGAAAGATTGGCACAAGCTCGTTTCCGATCCGGTGGGGGACTCTGCTCAGGTGTTGCCTACAGAAAGAAGGACACTACAGGAGGTGTCGTGCCACCTCGGCCAATAGGAGGGTAATCAGGAAGTGCTGTGAGATGTTATCAGCTCTGATGTGCCCGTGTCCGCAGGAGCGCCCGCATTCCCTGCCACGTGCGGTGCGCACATATGCCTCCTATAAAACTAGCAATATTTTAGAATGATGTCAGAAACAAGACTGTGAAGTATTTCTGGACTATAAAACAAACTGATGAGCAGGGTGGAAAAATGCAATGACGCGGGATTTTAAAGTGATAGCTCACCCAAAAAAAGTCATTATGTACTTAATGTCATTATATGAATTTTGGGTGAACTATTCCTTTAATCTCCATCTGACTTCTATTTGTTTATCTCTCTTGATGGTGTTGCAATGAGACTGACATGTTTGTTAGCCCACAGTGATTGACATGGATCTCTGAATTAACAAGAAACGCCAGTCAATCCCGCCCCCTTCTGGGAAATCTGAACTTCTGTGGAGTCATTCTCTTCCGTTTATTTTGCCCGAGCATCTCAGGCCTATATTTAATGTGACAGCGAGCTCCCAGGGGCCTATTGATTAGATCTTACCTTAAGGTACTGTGAGTACATATTTATATTTCAGAGAGCTGATGTCTCTGTGAATTTTGTCAGGAATACTGGCAGATTGGAAAGCTTGTTCCTCTGGGTGATCATTTGACTTTCATATCTCACACATGACTAGAGGTGCTCAAGAGAAACTGCAAAACTCATTTCTGTCATTTAAGTCTTCAGCGACTAAAAGATTTTTGTGTGCATTTGTGAATCGCTTGCATGACTGAAAGCTGTATTTTTGTTTTGTTTGTTGTTATGAAAGCTCATGTTGGACCTGGCATGAAAACAGGCATTACAGGACAGGCTTAATCAGCTTAGTCTCCGACAGTACCCACTCGAATCTCTCAGCGTGTTATGTGTGCTTCCATCTTGAGACCTACATGTCTTTGTGACCTCACAGGTAGCTGTTTACCTGCCTGAATAAAATTGGCATTAGGTGTCAGCTGTCTAGCGTGAGAGATTTGGTTTTTGGAACATGAAATAAAATGTGACCCTGTCTGTGAAAACCAGGCTAAAGTCTCAAAATTTAATTATGAGATAACCAAGCATCAAAGTTTGATTTTACTTATATAAATATCACTATGATTTCAATCTTTGACATGTCAATAATCAGTCAATATTAAAGATATCAAGGTTATATGTTCTTTACATTATGTAGGATGATTTTATGTAGAAAAGAGTAAATAACAAAAAAATGACTCTCGCTGGGTTTTCACAGACAGGGTCACAATATGATTCATAGATATAGATGTATTTGCATCTGACAGGTAACCTTTTAATCCCATATTTATTTTCTGCCTTTGATTTTTGTACAGTCCATTATCTCCCCAGTTCACAGATTGGATTTAACATGCCAAAGCCTTTAGCGAGGTCTCATTGTTATCTCCTAATAAGAAAACCAATCTTGGCTGCCCTGATGTTATCAAACTTTTGTTGCATTAAGAAAAAACACACAGGTTGTTCAACCTGTACAAACCTTTTTGTTTTCCAACATAAATGAATGACTCCATTGTTGGCACACTAATGGAATTTATAAGACGTTTTACTAACAGAGACTGCAATATTCTCTGATAGTAAGTAAAAGGGCCCAGTCAAATGAATAAATGGATCTTGTGCCTTGCAGGTATCTATTATTCAATTTTTGCTGCTTTAACTCAGTACCGGGAATATCCTTTACAGTTTCCCGGTATTGTCACATTGAATTTATTCTCGTTTTTTAATGGCAGCTTGCGTAAGATGATGACTTACAACACAATAATAGTTAGTTGTTGCAGTTAGTTCTGACAGATTAAGAGTCATGACTCAACCTAGATATTTATCCAAAGTAAAAGTCCCGTCCACACTTCTGATGTGCTGTTTTATACTGTCTCTGTGCCAGAACTGCATTATAGCTACAGTACTGATAACTGCACAGTGACCCAGAAATGTGCAGGGTCATCAACACAATCACAGCTGTGTGTCACCATCTCTGAGGGACACATGTCCACTTCTGAATTATTTCACAGTCTGCACGGTTGTCCCACCCAGTTATGTGGTTCAGAAATATGGATTCAGAAGAATCAGCAGTGGTATTGCCCACATGAGAACATTCAGGACAGGAAATAATGGCACTGGCTGTTGTCCTCAAAACAGACGGGTGGAGAGAGCCAGAGTTCAATCTTAGCGGCACAAAAAAACGCACACGTATAAGTGGACAACTAAATTTACACAGCCCCATTGCCATGGGAACCTTACTCTCTCACTGACCTAGATAGGCGTAACCGGTCAAATACTAACCCACGGACCCAGGCTGCAGAACGATCCACAAAAATGTAAAAATATGTAAATGTTTAGCAATGTATTAGTCATTACTCTTCAGGGATTTGTTAGCTCTTCTGTGTCAATATGCGGTATGACTGTACGGCACAAGCAAATCACGCAACACTTTTATAGCACTGCTTTATTTCTTTGTAGGATTATCATACAGAGCTTTGCAGTCCTTGTTTCCGCATCAGAACAGCTTTACAACATTAGTCACAGTTTGCTGCGAGAACAGCTGTTGCCTCCGAGCCTTTAGGTCCTTCTGACAGAACTCAATAAAACCCACTCACATAAAGTCCATCTCATAGAAGGTCTTACTCGTGATGGTCCTCGAGGCTTAGTCTCAAACCCATAAATGTCAGTCTGAAGAGGTGAGTGTAAGCCTGCGGGCAGACACCCGCACTGTTCCGCCATCTGATTGGCTGATGCGAACACGGAAAGGCCTGTAAATGACCTATTACTGACTGCATACAGAGGCACGCTGAGAGTCGAGCCCAAGTGCTGTCATAATTATCATTCTAGAGGGGCTCTAGTGAAGTGAGAGAGATGATGATGATATCAATAGATGAAAGCTTGACTTAAATGAAGAGGATGAGGATGCGCTGCAGGTGAAGATGGTTGATGGTGGACGGAGACGGTTTGCCAGTTGCATCAGTGTGCATGTTTTAATTTTTTATTTTACAGATGTAATTGGTGTGTTTGTTTCAGAATCTTCTTCTTTCTTTTCTAAATACACATAAATGTCACATGTTAAATAATAAATAAAATGAACAAGAGTTTGATTGTATTATACAAAAAATCTACAAAAAAGCTACCTAGTACCTCTCATGTATATTAACAGGCTAAGTGAATTTATTGTAACCTGTAAATCAATACTGTATTTGGCTCCTTTGGCTTAAAGAATAGTTCAATGTAAATTCTGTTATCATTTACTCACCCTCATGCTCTGTTCTTTGCAGTGAAAGTGGATGAAGACCAGATGGTGTTAAAAAACACCACATATATCATAAAAATAGACTATCTACATAAGTTTTCCAGACTGATACAATGCTTTGCGCAAGGAACAAACCAAAGCCATTATTCACTAAAATCTTATGCTCGACAGCCATGGTCACCATTCACTTTCATTGTATGGAAATGTGAATATCATGCTTTAAATAACCTCCGTAAAAAACACAAGAGTGAGTTAATGATGACAAAATGTTTAATTTTAGATGAAGTATTTTTTTAAACACCCTGATCAATTATTAAAGTTGGTTGTTGGAAAAAATGGTTGTCCATAGGAACAGAATTTGTTCAAGAATGAGTAGTGGTCTGAATCAGTTGTTTTAACTTTCACCAAACCCAACATTGAAAACCAAAGGAGGGTAAAGCAACACAGCTGCACTATCATGAAAATCAGCAGGGAAGCAATTCCAAAAATAATAAATGCCACTGATTTCACTGATGACTTATAGAGGCAGCGTGAGATTCTGCCTCAGTGCTTTGATGAGAGGTGATCTAAATGAGACTGAGCATGTGCTGCTTTCCTCCAAATCACAATGGGCTGATGAGCTGCATAAAAATAGAGAACAGCAGCATTATTTGCAATTAACATCGTACCGTACCTTGCTGGAATCTTTTTAATTTCTTCTTTCTGAGCCGTACGTATTGTCTCTGCCGTATATTTCGTGTTTGGTGATGGTTCTTTTGTGGCTAGTCATGGCTGCTGTTTAGATATTGACTCTCTGTCTTCTGTGGGCATATTGTAACGTGTTGTGTACAGCCCAGTTTATATCACATTACACGCTGACAACAGAGATGTTAAGGGCCAAATGCTGGCTGCATGCAGGTGTTAGTCAGATAATGTAAGGTAAAAACAGGTCTGTCACCTCAATCCTTCATAACGTTGTGAACATCTATCAAAACTAGCTCGAATGCTGCAGTGTTGCGTGTTATGTTTAAACTTAACATTGAGCTGTGTATACTGTATATAGGGAATCTTGCTTTTATAGGTTAAATTCCAGTTATCTGAATATTGAATGAAGATCTATCTTATGCATTTTACTATATTTTGGTTATATTAAGGTGTGTCAGGTTCAATGAATAATTTTTTTTAAGCAGCTTGTTTTAATAAAGTGGCTTCTGAGGGCACTTGCATACAGTCTTATTAAATTGAAATGATATATTGTCATCTGTCAGGCAAGAATAAGCCTTATTCTTAGCATTTAAAGAGGGTTATTCAAGAGAAAAGAGCACTTTACAATTTGATGTTCTAGGAAAAAGATTTCGTTGGTTTTGTGTTTTGGTACATAATTGGACAGAAAGTGGAGTGCATTAAGAAAAGTATGGACATTCTGCAGGAACATGGATCACATCAAATAAATTAACTTTATACATGAGTTTATTCATAGTGCTTACAAACTCAATATCATGTTTAGGTTTTTAGCATATCAACAACAAAAATCAACTATCTTTAATCTAATAAAGGATATTTCACAAATGCATTTGTTTTTCAAACCTATTTATCTCATATGGAGATCAGTTAATTGGATTTCGTATTAACCTTTATACTGTAGAAAATAAATGAAGTATGCCACTAAATCAAGATGCACAATTCACGCTATTAGAACAGGCAACCCCAGAGCCTACTATAATAAATAACTCAAGGACAGATTTTTGCCAATAGAATTTATGAGTTACTACATAACTGATTTTGTCTTCCAACATGCAATGGCATTAATTAGGTGTTTGTCTTATATCAGGCTTCATCCGTGTCCCTTTCACACACCCCTTTTAGTTATTTTAGTCTCGCTGTCTCTCTCTTAAAAATACCCCTGTGTGATTCTAACGGATCACTCTGTACCTGTATTTGTCCTGAAATTAAATATACTCACTGGCTGTGTTTGGAATACCACTACCATTATACTTTTGCTATTTCTGCATTGTATGCACTGTGCTTTGTCTTGACTTTCCATTTTCAGTGACAAATTAGCTGAAAGTAATATCAGCTAGGATTTTTAAAAGCTGACACATTACTTGTTGGGTCTGCCATAAGTTATGATATTTTACACAAAATTGGATAAAAACATAAAAGATAAAAGCTGGATGCCACGCTTTGAAGTTAAAAATACGTTTTCTTACAGAAAATATGTTTCCTTTTATATAGAAAAATATTGTATAATTCTTTAACCTGATAACTGTCAGTTGAGTATGTATGCACATGGAAATCTTCATTTTCACATATTAGACATTTTTTCAAACATTTTTAGGTCTTTTTAAAATTTTTCTTTTCATTTGAGATAATTTATAAATTACAGTTACATTAACGTTTTTTTAAATAATTTTTTGTTAATATTTATTGTAATAATATTTTATCTTGAGTCTTATTCAATTTATAGTTTGTTATGAAATATTAAAGTGAATAGGGAAATAACATAGGTGTTCCTCCTGAGGAACGGTGTCAGTTACCAGGTTAATAGTGGAATAGTAGTTTAATAGTAGTATTATGCGACATTATTGCATATTGCGGACACCAAAAACATGTTGCAAGCAAATACAAGCAGAATGAAATTGAAAGATCATTACTAAAGAAAGTAGGCTGTTATCCCTTTTGTCTTAGATTTCTGTATTCTTGCCCTCTATTCTTTACAGTGTCTTTTACCTGTCTCCTGTATCTATCCAGGTCGTCTGAGACACTCTCGTTGAGGATACTCTACCTTATTTGATTCACGTCTTTCAGTGTTCTTCCAGGATTGTGTGTCTCTAATTGGGACGCAGAGTTAATTATTCTCTTGCCCACTGTTGGCAGGGTAACTGCAGCCTGTCTGCTTATGGTACAGCACCTGGCACTTATTCTTGAGAAGCCATCAAAGAGGATAATCAGAGAAAGGTGTTAACTTCTATGAGAAGGAAACAAGCAATTATGGATTATGTATAGAGCAACATCAATAACCTGATCTTTTTAATGATTACCATTAATTATGCATGCCTATTCTTCCATGGATAAGTGGGTTCAGCCATTAGGTTGAAAGAGACTGTTAACTAGATAAAATTACAATGCAAATTAAGGGTAACAAGTTTTTTTTAAACTCCAACCAAACAAGCACACAACAGATTTCTTTGAAGGGCGTCTGGACATCATTAAATTAATTAAATGCTCTACCACTAAGTATTGTGAACATTAGGAGTCATTTACCCTCAGGAAACCAAAACCGGGCAGTAAAACCTCTCTGATACAGATAGTCGTATAACCGGTGGCTCTTTATAGCTGTTAATTTAGAGCAAAGTTTTACAGCAGCTGTACTGGGACAAAGTAGACCATAGAGGATTTCTCTGTCTGATTTCCCACCCCATGAACAAATACTGAACAAATGTGTTTGTTTAGAGCCAAATCATTAAACAAACTGCTTGTAATCACTATGGGTTTGAGCGGTTGCATGCAGCTCCAGTTATTTGACTGTGTAGTCCATATTAGGATGAGGATAATGAGTAGCGTTTGGTGTTGTATTATAACTACAGTATATGTCTTATCGTTGGACCAATAATTTCTCTTGTCATTATGCTGCTGCATGGATTGCTTCTGTCTAAGAATAATGTGTTTGTTTTTTAATTGCTGGTGGAAAAAGCTCTCATTTAGCCTTTGTAATTTCAGCAGTTTTCTAAATGTATTTGCTATGTATTTATAATGTTTTGCAATGTAAACATTGTTAAACATAAATATATAGATTATATGGAAAGTTACTCTTAAAAGAAGCAGAACACTAACAGCTATTTTTAGACCTAGTCCTTACTTTACTACTTCATCCGGGTACAAAGTATTACAATACCCACTTGTCAAATGATTGTGATCCATGTCTCATCACACGGTGTGCACCGGAATAATGTACCACCAATGGATTTCTGTCAAAAAGATTTGATTGAGCACAAGTGTTAATAATTACCAATAACGGCTCAAACTAATATCCGTCCTTCAGGAGGCATGTAATCACAGTCTATTGTCAATGGAAAAAAACATTTCTTAGAGGAAAGAAAAATTCTGTAATGTGAAATGTGTCATACATTTCATAGTGACGATATGAGACCGTGGATATGATTATCATAGAGTCTGATCATTACCTGTGCTACTGGAGGATGACAAATGCAAACTATTTGGAACAAAGAGGATGTCGATCAAATGAAGCGTAGCTTTGAAAAGATGAACAAGTTTCTCTCGCCAGACAATTATTAATCTAAAGGATGTCGTGCTAGAATTGTGAGGGACTTTTAGCCTTATCTTTAATAGCTTGTCAAGGACCAACTCGTATGCATGTTTGAATATGTAGACGCATTTCCTGCGAAGGGTAACTCGTATGTAAATCTTATAGATAACACGTGGGCTATAGTGTTTAAAAATGTGATAAAAATACATTTTTATCTGCAAAAAACTTTATTGTAAATTACATGTTATCCACTTTCAAGTCAGACTGAACACATTTACACAGCCAATTTGGGTTGACACCATGTCACCCAAGCTAGTGGAAATGAGCTAATTTAAACATGCTTCAAACTCTCAGTAGGAATAAGATCATTTGAAACTTAATGTGCAGAGCTCTTAAAGATTACCCCACAATGGTCTCTGTATGCAGGGATTGTTTCTGATACGCAAGAGGGTGGTTTGTTTACAATGCTTATGCTACTTTTATATCACATGTGGACAAATGGATTTATAACGGTTGGGGTAGAGAAATTTTTTTTTTGCAGATTGATTCCCCATGTTTCTTGTCCATTCATCCCGTGGTTCCCTCTTGAGTACATCTAACAGGAGTGCTGAAACCAGTGTTACAAACGCATTCAGTAAGAATGGGACATCAGCATGAAGAAAATATACCCCGATCGATAGTGACATAACTTCCCCTGAGGCTATTCATGCTCAATACAACAGAGCAACATACGTACGAAGAGGTTGACATTTACATCAGACGCACGCCAAACAGCACCGACTCCCAGAGGACTAAGGTGGGCTGATGCTCTTTGGCTAAAATATCCAGCATGTGCATTTCAACCGAAGACAAACAGGTACTTTACTGCGAGAGATCTTGGAACACAGACACGCCAATTATTGATGTGTCAGTCTGAAATGAACTGGCAGATGAATATATAAAACTTCCAAAGCAGGAGATAAAGCGTGTAGAATCCTAATTGCCAAAGTGGGTTTGTATTTACTTTCCTCTTTCTGAAAGAGTCCAATTATTTGGCTCAAAGCTTTCCAAATGTCTTGCTTGCACATTTACAAGTTTACACGTTTAATTGGAGTTTATCTGGAGAGAGTATGAAACCAAGCTTGAGGTCCTTTAATGTAGAAATAAAAAGAAAAATCTGCCCCATTAAATAACAAGAACATTCTTTGTGAAGTGTTTTAAGATTAGGGATGAAATATTATAGTTTTATTCAACACATTTAGCTGTATCTAGTTTGCTTGTCAGGTGATAGAGAGACTCTGCTCCCTCATGACCTGCGTGACAACTAAGGACTCGTTGATGGATTTAAATAACTGTAGGAAGTTGCACTGCGGGGAAAGCTCAAACGATGTGCGCTTCATGCAACATTAGTCACACAGTTCACACTAACATATCCCACAGAGCCATACAGTAACTTTGAAGCACACTTTAAATGTCATGTTGGCAGAGTGGAAATTAAAGCGATACGTGAAACTCATTTGGATAATATAACATGTTGTTTTGAGGACACTCTCCACAGAAAAACATATGCTCAGTGCAGTCCACCTCAATGACAGACACATTAGTATTGTTAAATAGTCAGACTGTGAGAAGGTTTTGTGATTTATACACATTATGTATTTGTAAGGAAGCTGAATGCTTTGATTCAGTGATATTTATCTTCCCAGAATGCAATTTTGGAGTTGGAAAGTATAGAGTACTTTTATATTTACTGGAAAGCATTTTCTTAGAAAAAACAACAGGAGACACATTAAAGTAAACTGTGCAAACAACTGCAATTTTTTGCACCGCATGTGGGGTTGATTTTATATCCGAAGAGAAGGCAGTGCAACTTTAAAGTAAATGGGATCCTTTGAGAAAATAAAATATTTAAAAGGGAATAGCTATATAACTATACTTTTATTTTTGTTTTTTTTTGTTCCTCAAAAATCATCTGGAGTGCCCTATGAAATCTTAAAGTTTTCTGCAAGAATAATAATGTAGAGAAAAAAACTTGTTTGAAGTTATTCTGCAGTATTATATCAATAATAAATTGTTGTGTGAAGTTAAAACAGACTATGATAAGGGGCATAGCACTGAAGAATACATAAGGTGGCAGGAATTAGGATGCAGGGTTAAATGTTTAAAAAAATAGAAAATAAATTTGCCATTTGTACCCGTTTAGAATCGCCCTGAATGTTAAACCTTTTTTGAAGGTGTTCAAATTGCTTGTTTGGGGCTTTTGTCTCCGCTGACATTGTAATTCTTTAAGTGATCCCAACAGAACAGAGTTCAATCTTTCCCTGTCTGTTCACATTCATGTAATTGACTTTTATAATTAGGGCCGAGATGAAAATTAGCCGCCTACCTCATGGGAAACTGGGATTGACAATCCTATTCCAGAGGGTTTAAGCGGTGGCTTTCAGGAAAGTCCACCCTGTCAAGTCATTCAAGCATTTTAGAGCCTGTGTGTCTTGCAAATGTTCTTCCCACTGTTAAAGATTACAACAGGGATTCAGGTCATTATTTTCCTATCAAACTCTGAACTGGAAAAATTGCTGGCCTACAGCCACTGGTCACAGAAGTCTATCACACAGCAAGGTTAATGGCGAATCACTTTGAGGGATTGATCATAGGGTAGATGATGGGCCAGCTGAGATGGAAGAGCGCTCATTGGATCAGTCATTAATGACAGGGGGCAAAAACAACTCGCAGTGTGGGGTGATAGAAGATCAACTGGATGCAAAAACCTGATTCGGTACAATGTCTCTGATAATGGGCCAGCATTTTGTTTGTGCTATTAAGATGGCTTTAACATAAGTTTTGGTAACTGTTAAAGTGTGTTTCTATGGTAGTAATGCATAAATGTACGGTAAATGCAAATAGTAAAGATGAATCGTATGCAATATGCTTAATATGCCAAAGTTAATTATTCTCAAGTTATAATGTCGTAGCCAAAACATGCAGAGATGTCAACCATTGCTAATTCGCTTACAAAAACAGGTCAGAGCAAATCATATCAGACTAAGAATGAATGTGGGAATATTCATTGAAATTTATTACCATCTATGGGAAAATTCAGGCAATAATTTAAAAGAGTTTGTTGATGCAAGAGCATGAAGCGAGAAAATCCTCCATATTCATGCATGAACAAATCATCACATTTTAAAAACATCTTAAAAAAGCTGCTAACGCTACAGTTTTAAAATATCGCCTCAATTACTTTGTAGTGTGGACTGAGCTTACGGTACCCTTCTGAATTATAATGAAATGCAATGCTGGAATGATAAGTTGCCTTGCAGCCAATGCAAGTCTGTGTCTAGTTTGTTTCTAATCATTTAAGCCATTACTCAACTAATTGAACTAATTGGACAATTTCACATTATTTTTGAGTTAAATGATTTATGGATTTTCTGTCTTGAATGCTTCAGTATGGAGGGGAATATGAATTTATCCGCTATCTAGCCTTTACAACCATCTTATCAAATATTCATATCATGATACAGCCAAAAATTCAGCAAGGTTGGATGAAAATGTATAGATGTGTGCAACTGATTATTTTCCTGTAACTGGTAAAATATGAATGCACCATGTGTGCCACAGGATCTCAGGTCTAGAATCAGTCTAGAAATAGTGCATAAGGTATTATTTTTATTAAAACTTCAGGTACATTTTTTGCAATATGTCTCATCTCCTGAACAAGATAGCGAGCTAATAGTGTGCTACCTGTGATGTGCAGAGACATAAACAAAGCCGTCAGGAAGGGACGACTCAATGTCACAGGAGATTTCAAGCCTGACGTCTGTCCTCTGAGCAGAGTTGCAGACGGAGTCGGCTTAAAATAGATGCTTCAAAACATGAAGTGCATCCTCAATGTGGGTTTAGTCGCCAGGATGTGGCCCTCATGGTGCGTGGTGTTTTACATAATAAGCTTAGCTCAGGGCCGCTGGCTCGAGGGGGGTATTAATGCAGAGTGGTCCTGATGCAGCGATAAGCACCAAACCTTCATCAATCAACGCACTGAAACATTGACTAGGAATGAATTGTACCTGCTGTTAGTGTTGTTTGTTTGTGTGCCATGTGAGGCCTTAGCGATTGATTCAGTATAGATTATACAAATTAGGTTATGCCACAGATGTGGCCACAAAATCCGTGTTGGACACAATTTGCATGGTGCAATTCCCCAGCCTGCGGGCCGTACTTTACAGGGGCTGTACAGCAGATCTCAACCACTGCAATCCAGACGCCTTAATGGGCTTAAGTGTGCTTGACTACACTGCAAGTCTGGATATATGCCCATTTACATCACTCTTCTCCATCATTTGACAAATAGCTGCTGATCAAGAAAAAATGTACACGCATATCTTTTTTCATTATCATTTATTTTATCATCTACATTCCATGCAAAGTATTAGCGAAGCAGAAATTGAATTTCAAATAGTGCTGAGTTGTGTAAATAATGCAGACCTTTACTGTACATTGAGCATAATTTAAATAGAAAGGTGGCAATAAAATTTGGACTTCATTTAAATTCTCACTGCGCAGCGCTATTTCAGCACATTTAGAGCTTGGTTAATCTAGACTGTGAGCGTTTAGTGTTTGAAGAACTGCGCACAAATGTGCCACAACTGTTTATTGTATCCACCAAAGATTTTATTAGATCTACAGACCCTTGATTGCAGATGAGACCCATGACAAGTGTGTCCTGACATGTATTTCATGTGTAGATTTTAATAGGAAGTGATGCGGTGTTTGCTCCCTGGAGCACAATGCTGCACAGGTTCTAAATACATTTCTTTCTGTGGTTTACAGTCGTTTTTTAGGACAAAACCAATTGCATGCTCTTTTGATGTCTAGTTTAGCCCTTATTTTGGAACATTTTTGATGGATTTGGTTTTTTTAAAAGAGTTGTGACAAAGGTTAACAACCTGTGTTGAATGAACCGTATCTTTTCCCAGGCAATAATGTGGAAATGTTTAATAGCTTTTTTTGTAGGTAGACTCTAAGGTATACTGTATGTCTATACAGAAATTGAGTTCTAAAAATAAACCCAACCCTAGAAATATTCACTGGAGTAAAATGTGTTAAACTAGCTCTAGTATACCTTAAATTTTAGGTACCAAACCATGCAGCTCTAACAATCATAAACCAGCTGTGTTCACGTTTATCATTGTTCAGCCCTAAAATCCCTTGCATACTTACCTCCAAATTGTGCTCAGAAAAATGGCATTTTGGACCTTAATTTAAATCACTAATAATGTGATAATTACAGATTACAGATTACACACACAATGTACCAAATGCAAAAACTGGGCATGTGTTTCTGCACATGCATTCTTGTTTATATGTGTGGGTGTGTGCATGTGCATAAATGTGTGTCCACAGTCTGAACTTTGATTTCCTCCCAGTGAGACATACTATAGAAATGGAGATGGTGCTTGACCTCCATACTGTCAACACTGTCAGCATGCTCCAAACCGAAGACCCAGCTGAACTTAATGCACAGAGACAAATGCTTCACTTTAGCATCTAAGCTAGCATGACTTTAAACCAGTCCCTGTCCAATGGAATAAGACAAGCCAGTTTTAACTCACCACTAAAGCGGCCTCCCATTTTTATCCTCTAAGCTTCTGAATGGCAGTGTTTGAAGCTTGTGCTCAGTGGCTGAGGAGTCTCATCTATAAGCCAACTCGTCATGCTGAGATTCTAAACCTGATACTGCTTTGATGGACCTTTTATGCATTTGAAGTTCAATGAAGTACAACAGGTGATAAAGCAGCTCTCATTTTCTTATTATCAAATGCTTCTTATTTCCTTCTTTAATATATGGCTTTTTGATATATGATATGTTTCTTTCTTTCTTTCTTTCTTTCTTTCTTTCTTTCTTTCTTTCTTTCTTTCTTTCTTTCTTTCTTTCTTTCTCTTTCTTTCTTTCTTTCTTTCTTTCTTTCTTTCTTTCTTTCTTTCTTTCTTTCTTTCTTTCTTTCTTTCTTTCTTTCTTTCTTTCTTTCTTTCTTTCTTTCTTTAGTAAATTAGGTCTTTCTTTTTCTATTTTTTTCATCATCTTTCTTTCATTCTGTGATATATAACTTTCTTTCTTTCCTTTTTCTTTTCTATGATATATGACTTTCTTTCTTTCTTTCTTTCTTTCTTTCTTTTGTAAATGAGGTCTTTGTTTTTGCTTTCTATCTTTTTATTTTTTCTATTTTTTTTCTCTATCTTTCTTTCATTCTGTGAGAAAAACTTTTCTTTCCTTTTTTTCCTTTCTATGAGATATGACTTTCTTTGATATATATTTTTTTCTTTCTTTCTTTCATTCTTTGTTCATGTAAAGGTGAACGCTCTTAATTATTGCCCTTGAGTACAACACGATAAACAAATTCTTTGAAAGTAAGTGCACTTCAGTAATACAAAACAAAAGCTCTCCTCCCTCGAAATAAAGCTGCTTTTATCTCTTTTACGAAAGACTATTCAGAATTAAAATAGGCCACAGGCTCTGCTTTAAAGAGAATCGGTGATGATCAAAATTCATGGTCATTTTTGAACTAATTAAATCCCACATTAAATGCAGACAGTCCTTTTGAATGTGCTGAGCATGTGACCTTAGTTTATCGATTGTTTCATGTTAATGTGAAGCACCACTGTTCAAACACTGAAACAGAAAATGTTATCGTCAATAAAAAGTCGTGCCAGTGTTGTGACATCAGATTTGTTTCCGCCAAACATTTGAGCAGGTCACAGCCTCAGAACTGGTGCATATAGTTATGACAGCTTGTGAGTGTGAATTAACCTGAAAGGTTGGTACACTGTCAAACCCTAATAAACAGCTGTCAGGTGACAGGGAATGCTTATCACTGACACCCAGGTATTGCCCATTTAATACGCACTGTTTTTGAATCTGGTAGACAGAAAATGGAGGTACACTCGGACAAACCATCGTGGGATGAGCCAGAGGATCGGTCCCGTCAATTCAGCGTATCATTTTAAAAGCCTCTCGAGAGTTCTGAAAGCAATCAAAATGACTTTTGTGCCTGATCAGTTTCTGAAACCAGTCGTGCATTGAAAGGTAATAGTCTTTCCTGTGTTGCTTTGAATCCCTTTCCAAATAGTCTCTTAATAGGACTCACCCCATCAGCATCAGGGCAGTAAATTCATAGAGCAAATGACAGAAGCAATACTCCCTATAGCAGGGTATCTGCCACACATCCAAGCGTCAAGTCTTTACCTGTAGTTGACACCCAATTTGACCACACAGTTTTTGTCCTGGACACGGCAGGATAACCTGAGAAGATATTCTCATTTCTACATGAGAAATAACCCTGACACATGCTTTGTGTGGCTGTAAGTGGTCACTGATTGTTCCCTTGACATCTTGTCCCCACAACTTTAATGGGATGTCTAGCACATACAAGATTAGTGAAACCATTACCCCTTCCTCGTACATTCCACCGGTCCTGACACCTGCTTTAGTGGATATGCCTCCACAAATATCAGTCTGAGACTCAGTCAGAAGTGCACAGGAAACCCCCTCCACTGTCAGCACTGTCATGTATTACAGCGGGAACACTGTCACGACATGATTTTAATTGATGTTTCCTTGAGAAGGGAGAAGGTGGAGTGAAAAAAGGGAATGTGAGAGAGGATTAGAAAAGGTTATCTGTATCTGACCCTAGATACTGTAGATAACAGCTGTAAATCTTTTGGCACTGTAGGTAGTTAGTAGAAATGCGAGTCGTGCTAAGAAGCTGCATTAAAAATTCTTAAATCGTTTCTTATCTGTTTAGTAACCATGGTGATTTCAGTTAGCAGCTCAGATTAAATAAGCCTGTGATAAATGTGGAAGGATGTGATAAATGATGGTGCATGGCAAATATCATACAGTGTTAAAAGAGTGTAGGAGGGGATGAGGTCATGAATCAAAAACAAATTTAGAAAATATTTTGTAACGGTGTTTGACAATGTCTGTTGCTTTTCTTACTTGAAAACTATTTACACCTGTAGTTTTTTGTTACATCAGGGATATTTAACAATCCATTTGTTTCCAATGCTTGTATTCCTAATAATTTATAATTTGACGCTTAATTAAAGTTGAAAAAAATAAAGCATGAAGCATGAATTAACATAAGTAACTTTGCATTTTCCTATGGTATTAGTACTCTGTGATAAAATTATGAATGGTATTACTGAATGATTAACTTTTTAGCCTAGCTGGTGCCTCTAGGCAAGGTTAAAAAAGTACAAAGAAAAACTCTCTCTCTCTCTCTCTCTCTCTCTCTCTCTCTCTCTCTCTCTCTCTCTCTCTCTCTCTCTCTCTCTCTCTCTCTCTCTCTCTCTCTCTCTCTCTCTCTCTCTCGGTAACTTAGAGTACTAAGAGGTACAGCCCATGCAGTCAGTCCTTCACTAAGATGGATGAGGGTTGGATTTGCGGGGCGACCTCCGGCAGTCTTTGTAGCAGAAGAGATGACTGCCATTTGACTGAACCTTTCTCGCTCTTTGACACATTTCAGGAAGGTGCGATGAACATTCAAAATATGTTCAGCCTGCTGCAAATATGAGACTGCATTTGTACAGATTATAAATTGTGTGTACTGTGTTGAACTCTCTGGTGATTGCCCAAACATTTCCATAAACACATAGGTGGTAAAAGCGGGAGGCATTGGATTCTCTATTTGCACTCCGAATTAAAGCCCTGTGAGAAAACATTGCACCTGAGTCTAATTCCCCACAGGCAGTAATGATTGGCATGCTTATTTAGTTCTGCTCCTGCTACGTGCCCAGTGTTAACAAGGAACAAACAAAGCATTACCAAATCCTGTCTTCACAAGCAGAAATAATTGCTGGTATTATCTGATATGTAATCAAGATGTATTATTTTGACCATCTTCGAGTTGAGACATGACTTCTAACCATCTGATGAAGACGTCTGATTAAGAAAATCATACATAAACCGTTCTCGGATTTGACCTCAGCTCTTTACAGCGCTTACCTTGGGCAGCAGTTTCCCTAATGAGGCGCCACACGACAAGAGGACACAAAGCACTTCATTATAAGCCGTGGTGAATCGCTTTTTATTGCTCATGTTCTTGGGCCTCGTGTAATTTAGCCTACAGTCTGAGACCATCTTATCACTTTCATTTAATCCAAATTGATGTAAATGGATTGAACGCTACTTGATACTGTGCATCTTGGAAATACAATTATGCCCCTAAAGAAATAATAATATTCTGGGTAACATCAGCTCTCGGGGTTATGAACTGATGTTAATGCTGCTCTCCTGGTGTCTTTAGTGTGCAAAAGGAAATAAAATGGACCATTTAGCCTTTCTTTGTAACTGAAACTCACACATCTATCTATTTACCTAATAGGCTGAATTAGGGTAAGCTAAAACACTGGGTGAAGCTCTGAAAGTCTGTTAACAGTATCATATTCTAGTTCGGTTGTCGGAGTTTATGGCTCTGATGTCATTAAACAGAACGATACTACAACCCCAGGAAAATATATTTATTTCACATAATAAATGCAAAAATCTGTTATAAAGAAAATTATATTCTGACTTTTTAACTAATAGTGTTTGTGTAAAATGTAGATTGAAGCTAAGTATTTCAGATTACTCAATTTAGTTTTTAACTTTTAAAATACATATTTTTCAAAACATGTTTTGGCTCTTCTAAAAACATCCATGTGTTTCAGAGGTAGGAAATACATTTCTATAGATAATTTAATATATTCTCTTATATACTTAATAATTTCATATTTATGAGCATATATATATTTACATTTTACATTATTTCAATGTTCAGGCATTGTAACAGCATATATATTTTGCTATAGTGGTGCTAGTATCAAAGCACCTGTGAAATTAATCTGTCATTTTATATCTCTCTTCATCTCTGTTGCTCTCAGTCATTCACTCTCATATTTGCAGAAAGAGGCTAGGCCTGTATAAATTAGGGTCACCCTGGTTTCCAAATCAGTGTCCCACATTCAAAGTGAGCTATTTTTATTTGCATGTATGTATTTGGCAGACACTTTTATCTAAAGCAACTAGCACTGCATTCAAGTTTAACTTACTTCAGTTTATGCCTTGGAAATCAAACACATGACCAAAGTTGCTTTTTGAGAATGTTTATTGCTTTAAACGGTAGAAAGCAAAAAAAAAATCATCTTGACAGTTCCAAACGCATTTTATTTGTCACTTGTCTTAAACTGCTGAGTGACATCACTGTAAATTGCAGTTGTGCAAAAAGTCCCAGGTGACTTTATTTGTCTGACTCCCAGATGCTAAACAGCAGTGTTTAGAGTTTGATTTGTTGATCGTCTGTGTGCTTTGTTCAGTAAAACCATTGACATTTCATATTATTCAGGTCAGTTCTGCAGCTTGTTTTGAGACTACGTCTGATCGTTAAATACCTTTTTTTTTAATGACACGAAACGGCACAAAAGAAAATCAAATTAAATTTCCACTAAGGATTGTTCAGGCAGGACAGCTCTGGAAACGCTTCACTGGAGAGGTGTCCACATGCTCATCCCGGTCTGTTTGAAAATTGCCTTTGGAGCGCAGAGGCCCTGAACCATCCCACAGCGACACTTTACCCTTCGCTGCATAGCTAAACCCGAAAGGTCATTCTTTTGTCTTTACGGGGTTTGTCAGATTGCTGTCTTTTCTCGTGTGTGAGAGCGCTATAATGCTGTGAGCCAGTCAATACAGGTATCTGTGGTAATAGAAAGGGATTGATTTTTAATGTTACTTTGCCCTTTGGAATGAAATGGAGACTCCTCTCACTATATCGATAATCTATGTAAGATAATTAAAATGCATACACAGTGAATTAACCGGTGCTGGTTAGTTTTGCATAACGAGATCACAATTTTGTGAGCACCCAGCTCAAGTGGACATAATTTGGCAAAATAAGATAAGAGCTAAATGAAGATAAATGATTTGACAGTAAATAATATCTAGCAGTAGATATTCTTACAAGTCAAATGTTGTACAGTATGATTTGTATACCTCCTGTGACCTTTTTCTCCACAATGTTAGTAGGGCAATCCGTCATGTTTGGTCAGTATGGCACATTGAGCTGTGATTTGTGGGGAAGAAATCGCAGCGTTGCATGCAGAACTGCTTTTGGCTCTGTATGGCGCTGGATGATTTCCAAACATCACTCGTTGCTTTTTTTTGATTGATCGCTATTACAAACAACTTTGATTTGTGGACCTTGCATTGTGGTACTTTTTTACTTTATGGAAAAACCAAGAGCTGTTTCCAAATGTCGGATTACTTAAAGCCTGTATTTACACCCACATAATGTGTAGTTAAAGCTAATTGTGATCTTGATAAGAAGATTATCTGTTAATACTCACAAAACATAAAAATTCTGTGTGGGTAAACAGAGAAAGTCAGATTCAACTAAATGATCTCTCTTATAGAATTTTGAGCACTTATTTGTATATTTTTTAAGAGTTGTTTTCTACATTTTTGCTGTCACACCATTGGACACAGTCACACATTTATTTGTCAACTACCCATAAACAAACAATTTTAATGACTGAGAATCCTTAGGATTCCGAGTTGTTGTAAATGAATATAAACCAGTTTGTATCTTAAACTTGATTCTATATGTAGTTATAATGATGTATTTGTTGTACATAAATTTTTTCAGAAGCGAAGTATACAATAACAAGCAAGATATATAATCCAAAGTAGCTATTTCTAGCTTTCCTTTTCATCCCTGCAGCAGTTTTGAGATCTGTCATCAATGCCTGGTGTCTAATGACCGTGAAACAACAGGATGATGACATCACCGCAACAGTGATTGGCTGATGACATCATGACAATGCAGACGTTTGCAAGCCCTTCACAAGTGACCGTCATGAACTGTGAAAGGCAGCAGACCTAACAGATATAAGAAAAATATACTAGACAATATAAAATACAGTTCCACAGTGCTTTCAAGGACAGAATTGATCAGCGATTGCATTATAATACACCAGCTGAGTGTCTCTTTGTATTCCCTTTATTAAGCAGTGTGTAGAGAGGGACTAAATGTATTCCAGGTATTAAATTGACCTAAAAAATTCCTCCAGATTCTGCAAAGCTAGTCAAGCTGTAATGCGGGTTACCCTAGACAACTCCAGCTGGGCATTATTAAACAGCTTAACATCTTACCAGACAAGAGAGCTGTTGGAGAGAATCATATCACATGTCTAGAGGTTGAAAATGTGTCAAAACATATCTATGGCAACCAATCCCTCTAACCTTTAAAAATGCCTCAGTCAATTTGTTATTTTAAATAGGATTTAATAAGACATGCAAGCTGTGGTTGGTCCGTATCTACAGTCTTTACGTCTGTATGCCTGAATGAAATGCTCAATAATTCATTATGGATTAGTTTTCAATTTTAAGATTAGGAGTGGAGCCATTCAGGCAATTATAAATCATCTGTGAAGTTTAAGCACGTGCCAATATTGCAGAAACAATAGTGGTGTGAAAACGCCCACTGCCCACAGACTGTTTCCAGATGTTTGGAACTGGACATGCTGATGCTCATCACAGTTGAATTGTAGATGAGCATTTCATTGCATCATGGAATGGGATTTCACAGACCTTGTCTGTACACGGCAACATGAGAACATGAATTGGAAATTTCACACCCTCTTTAAACTCGCTCTCATAGAAACAGATTATATGTGCACACAGTATTCTGGGGAAAAAAGACAAGTGCCCCAATTTTAGCTTCAGCTGAACAAATGATTTTGGGCATCCATGTATTTCAAAGCTTTCTGGAATTTAGTTTCTTTCACACATATTCTTTGCAGTGGGAAGACCAGACCTACTACTGTCAAATTCATTTCACGTGCTTACTAAAATATTGCACTCGTGAATTGAATCTTGTTGAGTTTTCATTGTACTGTTAGCACAAGGGAATATTTTATTGCTCAGAGTTTGTGCTTTCATAACTCAAAAGAATTCTCTTAGTTTCTCATTTTGTGTTTTAAATCAGCTTGTCTGTTTTTTCCTAAAGTGCATTAGGAGACATAAATATAAACACAAATTGTGGATATATAGTAAGTAAGTTACAGTAAGTTACAGTAAAAGTAAATTTTAAACATTATGCTAATTGCAATCTGAGATATCATCATGTGAGATTACATTAATATTTAACATTGGTCTTTTTCTGAGGAGAAAGCTGTGAGGAGAAACTAAAGCAAAAAGTCTTCATAAAATGTCCTATTAATCTCACTGATGTCTAAAAAATATTGGATTTTTATAATTTAATGGTGTAATGAACTACACCATTATCATGATCATAAAAATATATTTAAATATAAAATGTTTTAATCTTCTGATGTTTGTTCACTGAGACCATAATCGTTTGTAGCAGATCTTGCAGTCTGGTGCTTTTTGCTTGAATCGGGCAAGAACCGCCCATTTAGACCAAACACTGTTTGTTTTGTGAGACATATAAAAAAAATATGACTCTAGATACAGCAATACAAAACCTGTGTGCTTACAGAGGTATAGCAAGGTCAGCCAATCAGATAAGCGTTTACTGTATTGAGTCTTTGCTTGTTTTGTGTGCAGTATGCATCAGATGGTTAATGAATGGACTGTGGGCGGTTTGTGTGGGTGCCTGAGCCTGAGACTACAGTGGCCTTAACATTGATATGGCTGACATTAGCAGGCTGCCGACTTCTTGCAAACACATCTTTCTGACTCAAAGAACAAAAGAGCCTGAGGAATGGTATAAACTTTTAACCAAATGATATGGATACAAAAAACACTGACATCATGAGCACAGAGCTGTGCCTGGTTTAATAGGAATAATGCTGCTTTTCTCTAAAGTGTCTCATTCAGCGCTTCTTCTTTCTTCTGTTTGTTCTCATTCATATTTAATGCAAAACTGACATCACCAAGAATCTCAAACAAAACAGACGGAAAATATATAGAGGACATTAAATCCCACATACCCAAACAGGATGTTTAGAGGCAGATGTTTGGCTGCTCACCAGCTGTAGGGAACATTAATCTGTCTTTAAGCAGAGTTTTAAACATAAAATAGATAATTCTTGCAAAGATTGGCTTTTATCTCAGTGATCTTATGATAAATAATAAATGAATATGTATAAGACCCATATAATACTGTATATATGAATATAATTAATCAAAATTCATAAATTGGTCTTTAATTAACAAAAATACATTTAGAAATAATATATAATACATCTTAAATGTCCATACCAATATGCATCTTCTTACAACAAGCTGAGGTGTTTTCATGTCTTACAGTATATAACACAATTTCCATTCCTTATGGGATTATATCATTCTGAAAGCACGTAAAATTTCCCCGTAAAGCCATTAGCTCTACACCGAGAGCTCAGCCCAACGGTCTCTAATGGAAGATGAAGAGTGATTGGTCCTGCCGGGTTGGCCAAAGCCCAGTCTCTCTCCGTCTGATCTTTACCTCTGCGTATACATCCATACTGAGCTATAGCAGCAGCTTGTGAAACTCAGCACTTTCCACTTTAATGACCAGGGCTCAGCACTTCTTCATTACAGAGCAAGATCAGTTTCATATAATTCAAAGCCGACCACAGAGACGTACCGGGTGGGTTGGGAGGTTCGGTCTAATGAGCTTGTGCGTGCGTGTGGTTGCTTCAATGCTTGTCATGTGCTGTTACTCAAAGCTGCCTTCATCCCAAACAATAGTTTTTTTGGAAAGCATCACCATTCATGTGTGCAGACAATTTCTGTCAGATCTTCACATCTAAGCATCTTTTCTTCAAGTGGGATCGTGGTTTATCGTCATCCTTGACATGGCGTGGCTCTAATCACAATTATGCGATCGCTGGCAATGAGAATCCGAAGTGAGCGGCATGCGATTACAAGCTTGTTTGTCTGACAGCCCGATTCTCATTAGACCACTTTTTTGTGGTCTCTTCCTTATAAGAGCCTGCCAAAACAGCTGTGTCAAAAGAGGTCACGGCATAATTATCACCCGTGACAGTAATGACCAATTTATTCTCCATCCCCTCGTACGCAGGGAGCGGACCGCAGGGCTATTCGTTGACGGGTCCGACTCGATTTATTGACCTCTCAAAGGTCTGCCCTGGATGAGCCCAACTCTATTGGATAATGAATAGGTTGAGTAGAGTCTTTTTTTACCTGTCTTTTATGGCGTAAACCCTTCATCGGTTTCACAGACATCACATAGTGGGAGTTTATAGGCAGGATGCATTTCGGCATGATTTATTTATTTCGCAGGTGTTGTTCTTATATCATAGATGTATGTATGAGTGTGCTTTGGTTGTTGATACGTTCTTTGACATAAAGGTTTGACTGAGCCCTTTTATTGAAAGTATTTTAATGCACTCTGCATAACTTATTTATGATTTGTATTTAGAACAATGGCAAAGAGAAAATCATAGCACATTATATTTATTTATTTAGCTTTTGTGCGCTGTGCACAGCTGTGTCTGTCTGTTCAGGTTGGCAAAGGTTGATATTTCAATGATTTGCTGTAAATAATGTGTGTATTTTGGAGTGATGTCTTTCTTTATAGCATTTTGTATCTCAGCACATGGCCATGTAATATGAGCACAGATTTAAAGGTTTACATAAGTCACAGCGCATGTGGGGCTGTCATGATTGTATAAGTTTAATTGCCATACAAACATTGGTAAACAATTGCGATTTGCTATGTATTGGTTGTTTTGTTAATGTAAAAGGATGTTTTCACACAGCTTAAGTTATTGAACCAGTTGAATGTCTTTTAATTTACTCGCTTTTTACACGTCTGAGTTCATTTAAACCACTCACATACAACAAAAATCGTAAAATGTGCATTTTGTGTTGTTTCAGTGTTTACTTTAAACTATCTTATTTAAATGACAGTATGTGACTGGATTTTACAGTGCATAATAATAGCAAATATGTGCCACAGATCTAAGCAAAACAATAGCAAAAAATCTTGGAGATACACTAACTTTTAGGCACAAGTTTAGTTTCTATTACAGAGTTCTGGATGTGTGAGTTTGGCCAAACATCCAATAATTCATCATCCAATCACAATAACTTCTGCAGGCTCCTGTAACCTGCAATGCTGAATGAATTTGCCAGGTATGCCATAGATTTAAAGAAGTGCTCTTCCTGTTTCTTTTCTCTCGTGTAGCTATGACGGGCTGGAAAAGAAGCTGAAGGAGGTTTTCACAGAGAGGACAGGAATTTTACGACAGCTTTCAAAAACATCAAAGGAGCTGGACAGCATAAAGGGTAACCTGCAGGTAAGACTATATTATTTATGTTGACTCCCTGCATAAATGTGTGATTTATGTTGCTTTGAAAATTAGACTAATCCATAGTGTATCTTTGTTACATGAGTTAATGCGTGGAGATGATACTCGCCAGGAGTGAGGGAGGTGTCCCAAATCCAATTTTCAGTCACTTTGTATGCACTCTAAGCTGTTGCATTAGCTGTAATGCTATTTAAGACGTCTCTTGTACTCGGATCTAAGTCTACTCTTATCCTGTGTTGCTTTGCAGTTTATATTCTGTTGACTTTTCTTCTTCATGATTCAGATGTAAGCGCTTCTTGTAGTTCAAAGAGATATTGAACTTATTTGTGGGAGGAAGTTTGTGTTACAATTTGGTGTGCATGTGAATATTTCAGTCTGACTTTGAAAACTCTGACAAACACTCCGGGAGACTTTCTATCACTTTTAATGAAAAAGCTAAAGAACAAACCACAAAGTTCAGATGAATCAATCTATAAATGCATCTACTATATTTTAGAAAAATAGTTTTCAGAAAATTAAGTTGCAGCAATCTTAGCAATGTGTTGCAAGAGGTTTTTGACTTTTCAACTTTTAACTAAAGCTTTTCACACAACTGAAATGTTTAGCTTAGAAATACACTGCAAATTATGGATTAATTTTCCAAAAAAGTAGAAAAAAGCTAAGAATTATTGTGGAGTTTTTTATTTTCAAGTTAAAAATAGACGTGAACATATTATACTGGAAGACTGTAATTCTGACATGACGTGAACAGCATGAAATAACTACTCTTCGCATATAATCATTTTGAAAAAGGCATTTTAAACAATAATTATACAGGCATCTATAAAAACAAAGCTGCATCAGTTTTCTGGTAAATGTGTAAAGCAATGCTGGCACATATGGAGACTGATTAGCCACAGAAAGAACGCATTATTTCAGGCAAATCCATTTTAGGCTTCTGGCAACTGAGCCAGTCAATCAAATACTTGATTGCCTTGTCCAATGGCAGTCAACCAGTCACCGGTCCCTGGGAAAAACCATACGCTCCAAGTGCATTAAAGCTAATTCGTAGAACGATTTATTGTGCTGCTCAAGTGTTCTGAGCGTTAATGGATGAGGACAAAACAGCATAAATTAAACTGACAGAAATGGCCTGGACGGTAATATGTTGAGCTTCTCTTTTTTTGTTTCGAGAAATATATTACTAAATTGGGTCATCGTGATTTTGGTGCAGCTGCGTCTTTAAATGATCTCATTCATTGAAATTCCACAGGTCACTCTGTGAAACTGCTTCTCTCCTGCGATTCCTGCATGAGAATGCACAGTAATGGCCAAGTAAGCTTAATGGGTCTGTCAAGACTTGATGTGGTGGGTCTACTGAGATATACAAGTGTAACAGAAGCACACAGGCCTCAGTGCTGGACAGCGCCGGAGACTCGCTGTGGCAGTCTGCAAGATCCACGAGTTAAAATCAGATATCTCCAGGATTTTTTTTGTAAAACCATGATCAACCATAACCTTTTTAACGTGATCAATTATGTATATGTGACCAATTAACCTTTCGTCAGAGCAGATTTACTGTCCATACTGTTTATTTTTATAATGAGATCCCCCCAGAGTGTCGCTCATCATCATTAAACTTCGCCTGATGGAGCCTGTAGTCTTGGCAGAGTCGTGCGAGTTTGTGCCGACAGATTCCTGCCAGCTTGGCCTGAACAGACACTGCAGTGCCAATCTCAATACAGCTCAACAGCTGTACAGATGGTCTTCCACTGACAAAGCTTTGCTGCTGTTATTCACTGGAAACACAAAAGGGTCAACAAAGTGGGGCTGGGACAGAGCAGCTGTGACAGCTAATACATGCCATGAGTGAGTGAGTCCTGAAGTTCATTTTGACAGGGTTTAGTGCTGCTGTTTTAGGTGCTTCCAATCCCATGATTGGTGTTGAGTAAAGTTACTTCTGCAGCATGATCACAACTAATTAACAACTATATTTATCAATAACCTACATACATTTTTAAGAATTACACTTTTACAATTACACTATTGGATATGTTTTTACTCTTTATTGGATGACTGATGCAAGAATAATTGTATATTTTGTAAACAAATATATATATTCTACCACTTTTGATGAACATCAAATCAAATAATTTTAGTGCTTTATCTTGATAACTTTCACATATTAAGCATACACATAAAAGTGCACCGTCTAAACTCATTTCTTTTTAAATAGATATATTTAAGTTTTTTATTTTTTATATAAATTTTTTCATTTTAGATATTTTTATAAATAATATTAAAAATTTTTTTTGCTTGAACTATACCATATTAAAGTGAATAGTGTTCAACCTGTGAAACGGTGACAGTTAACATTATAATTAACATTTTTCTTTTCTTAAATAAAATAGTTCAACTAGTAATGTTTGCGTCTCGACTAGTATTTTACAGTGGATATAATACAAAGCAAGGACTGTATAACACAGTGTTTTGCATTTGCCTTTTGGAAAATTGTATGTGGTCAAATGAGAAATAAGACTTCTCCATCCTAATGTAAGTAGCGCTGCTTACTGTAGCTGGGGCAGCGTAGCCTTTCCTGCTTTTCCTCAAAAACGCTTGAACATATATTGTAGCCTCTGGCTCAGACAGCTCTGTTAAAATGTAAAATTGCCCTGTCTTGATAGGTAATCGATGTGTAATCATGTAATCCCCAAAAATCTGATTACATGTAGTTGATTTCATGTACTGTATCTGATGACAAAATCCTAATTACATGTAATCTGTTGCTACAACCAACAATTCATTATTTATTAAATTTCTATATGTTTCCATTAGTTGGTGTAATTAATCAATATATCACCACCCGTCATCAGTAAAGCAGATGATAAACAACTCCACTTGTCACTTGTACCAGATGCCCACAAATCAATTAACTCTATGCTGGACTGCATAAAGAGCATTAATGGGTATGAGAGAACTTTCCGGTACTGTACATGCTTTCAGTAACAATGCACAGAGAATGTCTTTAAACATAGTTTTAAATAAGCACATTATCCCACAAAGTGGGTCCTGTAGCTCTATCAGAACTAGAATTTAAGATTTAGATATTAGATTATTTTAAATATTTTTCTTTTTTTTTAATTTTAGGTATTTATAAATTAACATTTTTTATTTATTTCTTTAGTTTATGTTTATTGTTATGAAAATGTGTCAGCTTTTTTGTCTCAGACCTTTCCATCAATATGTAACCGTTCCCACCCGTTCCACATGTGAAACACTTTATACCAGAAACATTTTATACCACTATAAGATGCTTTGGACAAAAGCGTCTGCCAAATGTATAGAAATGTCAACTATGTGACGTTCTTTCCCATGCTGACAACGAGAAACGTATCCATACATTCACATCCAGGCTTGACTGCAATAGTATTTTGTCTTGTTTATGAAGGAGCTCAATCAAACACTCTCAGGAGTTCAGAATATAGCTGTGATACTGCTGACTGCTGTGTTAAAATGAAGAATCGTGTTACCCCAGAGCCTAAATCTCTCCTCTGGATACCTGTGTTTTATAGAATTGATTTCAAGATCCTCTTAACCATTTTAAATGTCTTCATCGTGCTTCCCCAACATATCTTAGCAGAATGATTGCTAAATACTCTCCTAGATCATCCAACTGCAGCCTGCTGGTGGCACCTTAGACCTGGCAGAGAAGTGTTGTGTATGCCTTTAGTCACAGCGGTCCCAAGCTGTGTAATGACACCTCATTAGCAGCTCATCCAGTTAGTATCTTTATTTCATCAGTTTTTCTGTGTATTATATGTGATGTATAATGTGTTTTTTGTAAAGCAATTTGTAAACACTGTTTGACAAGGTGTTATATGAACAGACATACTGATATATTACAGATTTACATCAATATTACTTCACCCCATAGCTACAGCCCTGCCCATGACTGCCCATCGACTGTGGGGAAAAATGAAAAACATATCTGATTTATTAAAGTTTTTATGACCATTTATAAATGGGGAATCATAAATATTAGAACTCATTGACGTCTAACAGTAGCATAAATCTAAATGAGAAAGTTTGAATATCAATTTCCTGTCCTTTCATGGTTTCTCGTTCCATTATTCATGTTTATAAGTATGCTGATTGAAGAAAATGGAAATGAGGCTATAATGAGAATTAGTGAGATTTTCTCTCTCTCTAATCTCGCTGATGTTTCTCAGAGGAGGGAAACAGATGCTTTTGACCTGCCCCATAAAGCAGCACTTTTCAACACGGTTTGCAGGCAAACTGAAATAAATCAGCTTTATAGAGGGTGGTCACATATTTACACATGAAATCTGACAGTATCGGTCATGTAAAATCCTCAGATAAACAACTGAACACACAGATATATAATGTCATAACGCATACTTTGCAATGTTTTTTTGTTCTTTCTTGATAGACTCTAAAGAATGGCGATGCTGTGCCCAAGAAGGATGTGCAGAGAATCTTGGAGCTCAGTCACAAGCAAAGGTAAGCCAGTATTTTTTACTCTCACGACTCCCTGTTTTATGTTTTACGTGGAACGACATGAGGCTAAATAAATGATGCTACTTTTTTTGTGAACCATTCCTTTAAGAGTAAACCATGAGACTGAAAGAAACGGTTAAGTGCAAAACACATCCTTACTTAACAGAAAGTAATTTAGAGACAGGCAGTATTTCAGTCAACTCTAGGTGAAATGAACTGTATAAGATAGCGAAATCTCTGTTCTTTAATTAATTACTCACTCTCACACACCAACAGCAGTAATTACAGACTGTTAGTAAGTGTTTACATGTATTTGCCTGTAGACAGATGCTCCACCATTTGTTGTATACATCTAAGGCTCTATCTGTTTTAAGTGCGATGGGGTTCTTTTACACGGCTTTTATGACAGAACTGTCTTGGTTTAAATCAGATTGAATTGTCATGGGTTTGCAGTACTAAAGAACTCCAGAATACTCCTGGTGAAATTGTGGCACCAGATTGGATCCGTCAGCGTTCAGCCATGTTGGCCGTGGAGAGTTAGTGACAGAATTCAATTTCCCCCAGTGTCAGGTGTGTGTAATGGCTTCTATTTTTAACCCCAATCAACAGTAGATAGATATTGAAATTCAGGGCGGTTTCTGACCTTCACATTTCTGATTAAAATGACAATATAAAAAAATGAGCAGGCCATCCCATGGACATCTGAAATTAGGAAGTTAAGAGAACGACATTGGACTCTGCACTATTCTGTCTTGTAAAACAACACATGGTGACGTTTTGTGGCGGCTCAGCATAGTCGTATCAGATTATTACTTGGACAATTCACTTGCTGAATATAAATGAACCATCTGCTCGATAAGCAATAAGAGGGATGACTGTAGCATCTCATCGAACTAAAAATAAAACAATAAAACATGGCTACGAGCAGCAATTAACAGAATCCAGCCCGGGTAAATGATACTATAGTAAAAAACAAGCTAGATAAAATGGACATTAGGCCCCGTCCCAAACGACACGCTTGATGTGGACTCTTGGCCTTCACTCACTTCTGCCTGTCCATGACACTGTGGAGGGTCTCATTTGTCATTTTATGATCTGGAAGAGCTCCATTTGTGGCTGGTAAGTGCCCTTATGTAAAGCCTGCAGTCATGTGCACTCCACAGCAGACTACTACAGTACAATACCCTACAGTATGCAGCATTTTGTCACCGTAATGTGGACTTAGAGAGGACTGCAAGGTTAGAGGGCAGCAACTGGGGCGGGCCCGAGTGATTTCTGTATTTTAAATTGAAAAATCAATGTAAACGCTCTAGGTTTCGCTTCTTTTCTGTGAAGTCACACTGTAGAGCAATTTATCAGACTATTAGTTATACCTGTTTAAGCCTCAGGGTTTCAGTATTCTGTGTAATATTTGTAATATTACAGCTCAGCACTGTTAGAGCATTGTGCTAGCAACACAAAGGCTGTAGGTTTGATCCCAGGGAACACACATACTGATAAAAGACATGTATGGATGAAATGCACTGTAAGTCATGTTGGATAAAAGTGTCTAAATGTGATCAATCAAAAACTACAAACATTTCTCTCTTTAAAAACTTGCACAGGTCTTGCTTGTCGTCTTTAACCTTTTATAGCACTTTGTTTAGATTGTGAAAAAAGATAACCCACATTTTGCAGTAGTCTGTTGCATTGACAACCTTTAATGCATATTTCTAGATTCTAGATTAGAAATGTAACCATCCATAAATGACATGTTCAATCTTAGAATGACTGAACATACCAAAAAAAACCTTTCTCAAAAAAGAAACATTTTCCCAGAAATGACAAAGACCTAAAAATCTTAATGGCAATACATGTTCCAAATTTGTTCCACATGAGGAGAGAGAGACTCATGTGAAGTATCTAACTGAAATAGACTAGCAAGGCTGATGTTTGGAATATTACAAATTTAACAACTAGTTGCTAGGCAACCATACATCCCAAAATTAGACAAAATGCAATTAGCGCAAGACCCTTCATGCATGCATGTTCTGTGATTTCTCACAATAGGGATAAAAAGTTAGAGCTTTTTAAAGTGAGGAAGATAATAATAATGGGCTAGAGGAGAAGCAGGAGGAACCCGGGTCATTATGTCAGGACCCCAGTGTCAACAGGCTTTGCCCCCCCTTGACTCACACATAGTCGTAGATCTCTAAATAATTTTTAATTAGTCCAGATTTAGCTGAGGCTGTGTGACAAAACTTTTGTATGCAAAGTGCTTCTGTATGAGAGTACCAAGAGTACTTGCCACCTTTCAACTTCCCTCTTTAATTGCATTTTTCTTTTATTGAATGATTTCATATCATAAAATAAAATGTAATGGTCACACAAGGAAAATCTCTAAGTCATTACATTTATTTTTTTAGGCTTTAGATGCTTCATCTTTAGTTATCTTTCTTGTCATTCTAATATGATAAGCATTAGTAGATTGAGAATGTCTTGGTCAGATCAGATTGTTAGTTAACAGTCTGTGGACGTGCCAGCTGAGATTGAGCCACAGTTACATGTTCATATGCTCCAACACATTTTGTGCATGTGAACTCTGGCTTATTTCCCAATCTTGTCCTCATTCTTGCCTGTCTCCGCTTTCTCTCTTTCTTTCTGTCTCTACTAAACAAATCAATAAAAGTGGCACAAAAGCTAAAACATGAAATAATAAAGAATAGATTTTTGCATGCAATAGGACACTGGGCAATAATGAGATATATAGATTGGCTATTACTGTAGATTGTTCAGTGTTCCTATGCTCCCTCAGTTTTTACTTTATGCCCCGCCACACTTCTTTGTCTTTCTGCCTCTCTCTCTCTTTTACAGGGATGAGATGAAGTCACTCCAGACGGCTCTGCAGAAGCAACTGGATGATGCAGCTGAACGGGCAGAGAAGCAGCAGGCCACTGTAAGACCCTTTACAATCAAACTCTACTTGTGTTTGCAGAACTTTGTAAATTGCCAGGATTACTTTGCATTCATTTTTAACCTGTTAACTGTCACACTATTCACTTTAGTATTTCATAGTTTTCATTATTTATAGCATTACTTAAATTTATAGCATAAGTACTTAAAAAAAAAAGTTTTAACAACAATTCAACAATAGTTTGAATAGTTCAATTTTTTCTGTATGCTCAATATGTGCAGTGACAGTTATCAGGTTAAAGTCATTTATTTTATTTTGAGGACATCACATGAATAATCATCACATGATCTGACTGAAAACACCCTTATGAATTTTTTTTTAATAAAGCACACACAGACCTCAATACTCAAAACAAGAGTAACAATCAACTAAATAATCATTTTAAGTAATGAAACAACCTTATCTTAACATCTGAACAGCGTGTTACTTTTTCTGACAATAACAACAATAGTGTTAGTAAAACTGGTAAACAACCATGCAATTCACGATAATTCACGCCCCAGTGCATGCTGGGAAAAGAGCAAATGGGACTATAAAACGAAATGCATAACCCAATTTACCTGCTAGACTTGTTGGTTTTAATACACTGAAAAATACAGTCTGCATGGAAATGCATTACTTGTGTTTCTGAAAGTCGTTATAACTTAAACAGGTGAAAACAAAAACACACTGAACAGGCAAAGCTGTAGGTTTTTTTGGCTTGCTGTTCACTTGCCCTTGTGGACATCATCAAAATATCATGATAACATCTCAAAGCATTTTGTCATTCCGCTCTAAAAGACTCTAAAATCAGCTGACTGTGTCTGTTTACAGCAGATCACTGATCACTTTGTTATTGGATGTTTGCACTGAATACCATGACTCCATTTTGAATCGCTCTTTCATTCTGCTGTGTCACCACTGCACCCTCCCCTCAGACTCCCGTCTAAACTAATTACCAGGAAAACACTGGAATCCTCATTAAATGAGCACGGAGGGCCCGGATAGAGTCTCGTCTATTTTAGGCATTTACCTTAAGGTGCTCAAGAGTTATGTTACAGTAATTATGAAAAACTGTAGGAAGCACCTTGCTGGTTTTAGAGGAGAGGCACAGTTATCTGCATGCTGGAACTTTTCTGTTTTCATCTGTGTGTGTGTGTGTGTGTGTTGCACAGTACTGCGGGGGATAGAGACACAGACGCTCGTGTTCAGAATGAGAATGATTCACACAGAATTAGCATTTTACAAGCTCTGGCTGTTCCTCCCATTCTGCGAACAGTTTACCACCAATTGACACCAATTACAGACAGCAAAGCCGATTCACAACCCCAGGTATATTTACAAGATGCCAATGCAACAATGTGACTATTCATATTCAGGAGAATGTTAACATTTTACACTAGCGTTGAAACAGCCCAGCAAGCTGTGACCTTTTGTTTGCCTGTTAGTGTCTTTTTATGACGACCTTTTATATTATGTTGTCATTATGTGGAGCTGTTGTTATTATGCTGAGGTCCAAGTGTTTGCAGGGGAAATGAGGTGTGTTTAGCAAACATCTTCTTATCAGCTTTCAGAGGGCATGTTCAAAACCGCTGATGTCATTTTATACCGTTAAAGAGACAGTTCACCAAAAAAATTGAAGATATTTGAAAAAGATGTTGGTAAGGAAAGAACATGGACTTCCATTGTATGGACACAAAACCACTGAGACGTATCTCAGATTGTCTTCTTTTGTGTTTTACAGAAAAAAGAAGTTTTCAATTTTGAAATTTGATCAGATTTTTATTATAAAATACACATGTGACCGCACATCCTATGCTGATTCACCAAGTTGTTCAGCCTACAGTAAGGAAGACAGTAAACCGCTTGGCGTAAGAACTGTTTATTCCGGTAACTATCAATAATAAATGTAACTGTTTATTGAACATTTGTTGTGTATTGCTGTCCTGTCTGAAAACAGCTTTTACCCGTGGTAAAACACTGTAATGTATGGGCTCTATTTAAATATTTATGCATTGACTGCAGTCCATCAACATGCGAACTCAGACTGAATTCAATTAAAGTGCTAATCAGAAGGAATATACCCGCGGGTACGCTGCTGTATTGTCTAAAACGCACAAAGCTGCTCGACCTCAGTATTTAGATGTGTTGTTATTTTTCTACAGTGTCTGCAATGGCTGCAGGCAGGAGAGAGAGTGTATGAGTTGCCGGTAGTTTGACATTCAGGGCTGAGCTGGTGAATAAAGAATAAGGAGCAAAAGTGGAACGGTCTATTTGATTGGTATTGTGGTTCGCCTGCGGGCTGTAAACACTTCTGATTGTTTTTTGGCTGTTTTGGGAAACCTTCACTCCCACATTTATATTCCGTATAGATTCATGTTGAAATATGTTTATAGGACTGCTTTTCATTTAAATATTTATTAGCATTGATTTCATAGGGGTACAGAATATATTTTGCATACAGAGCTTTTGCAAACATTTTTATTCATCACATTATATTTACAGTGAAATCTGATCTACCCTTGTTATCAAAAAGCTCTTATTAAAGATATGAGGTAAATCTGTTTATTATCTACTTATTTTGTCCATGCAGATCAAGTTTCTAAAGATGGAGATGGAAAAGAAGACTAAAATTATCAAAGACCTTCAGCAAGAGGTACTAAACACTATGATTTATTTTTCTTATATTTATCGACAATATAATTAAATGTTGTTAACCTGTTAACTCTCACCATTCAACATTTTCCTATTCGCTTTAATATTTCACAGTTAAATTATAAACTAATCATGAAAAACTATATATTGATGGAAAGGTCTAAGACTCAATAATAAATATTTGACAAATTTCCATAACAGTAAACATAAGCAAATACCATGTTTTTAACCTATTACCTTCTGATCTGAGTAGTAAATTATAGTTAGGGTTTGTGTTACGGGATGGTTAAGGTGAGGACATGTTTCTTTGATAGGAAAGTTTTTCAAGGACCAACAAATGATGATGATTCAAGAATATGTCTTGGCAAATCATACTGACCTAGTGCTGATATTGCAAGATAAATCAGATTAAATTATATGTTGAATAAAAGAACGTTATTCTTTTGGAAAAACATTCATTCATTAAGCGTGAAAAGGGTCACCCAACTCCAGCAGCCTCACTTGCCAACAGCTAGTCATAAATACATTGAAAAATGTTATATTTTTACAATGGCGCGTCCTGTTATGATATACTGCAAAATTCAGAGTAATTCTTAAGCTTAAATCTACAGAGGAACAGTCTTTAATTAAACATAACATGAAAAACATTACTTTTGGTTTGGCTGAGATCAAGCCAAAGGCAGTGACAACATTATAACCGCTTAATTAATTAAAGCATTAGTATTATCGATTACTGTCAATTCTAATACCAAATGTAACTTCAGATTTTCTCCAAATTTCTGAGCAGGATTTATGCTCTTTAAATCTGAATTTGCATGGTTGTTGTTTGAAGCGACTCACCTCTTTTGTCTCAAGCAAATGTGCGCATTGTGCCCTATCTGCCTGGGTGGACTTCTGTGTCATTGTAGCTTGTTACAAGCCAACCACATGTCACTTTTAATGACAGCTGCCATTTTTCTAACAGACTTGGACAGTTGTTCTTCTTCAGGGGTGGGGAGAGCTGATGGCCAATTCCACCTCATTGAATCATATTGCAATGCTATTCTGCTTCATTACCTCAAACACTCTCTTTCTTTCCATGCGCCCTTTCTTCCTTCCTCATTTCCTGTTATTTTTCACTCTCTTGTTCACACACATACAATCTTTAATATAACACCTCTGTGGCCCACCACTTGTTATATATTCCTCAGTCAATTTGTTGGTGTGGGCCATTGTGACTCTTTACCCAGCAGGTGTTGTAATTACAGGAAAAGTAGAAAAGTGCCTGTTGAGTCAGTGTTAATTTAATGATGCAAGTTGAGGGCATATGGTGAACATGGACTGAAATGCAAGCGCTTCAGCACGATAATGCGTTTGCCATTTGAGTTGTTTTGAAATTTTCTGTCAAACGTCACTCTGTGCAAAAGCCAAAGCAGAAAGACTGAACAATTTCGCACCTTTCAAAATTGAGCTCCATGAAACATGCACTTAGTTGTGTGCAGACTAGAAGCAATCCAATTAGACCAATCTGCTTTGATTAAAGGGTGAGCTTATTCATTTCCGTAGCTGTTCTTACATACAGTCGCGCACAACAGCGTTTGGATAGACACTGTTGGAGCACAACAGTTATGAAATATAAATGAAACACTTTAATATTACAAGTGTAATTTTAATGACTTTCGCTTATTTACATGTGAATGTGTGCATGCTGTCACAGATTCTCTTCGGAAATCAGAATCCGCTTGTTAAGTCTGACATCACACACTTCCACTACAATCCTAACTTCCACTACAACTATCTCCATAATTAAATCCCATATGGAAAGACATTGATTCATTTGTATGAATTATTAAAATATTAGTGTCAGATTCTGTGAGCCTGGAGACTGTAGTGTACAGTTTAGATGTGTAAGATGAACAAATAGTGTTTAAATAGAATTACAGTAAAACAACAATTTTCATACAAATATGAGAGAGAGAGAGAGAGAGAGAGAGAGAGAGAGAGAGAGAGAGAGAGAGAGAGAGAGAGAGCGAGAGAGAGAGAGAGAGAGAGAGAGAGAGAGAGAGAGAGAGAGGACCAGACAGGAACAGAGAGAGTGAGAAAGAAAGATGTGGAGGTAGAGAAAAAAAGACTAGATTAAACTCATCACCATCATCATTTCTCTATTGATTCTTAATCTACCATCATCTATTTCCATAAAGACATCCACTGCAGGTTATTACAGAAATGAGGCATATACTCCTGGGTCACCTTGAGCTTCAGTAAGCTTGTGAGGGAACTGTCAGAATGAACTCAATGAAACCAGTTGAAGCATTGCTTTTGTCTGCTGGGACAGGAGTACCATTAAATTGAGTGTATTTACCTAACACAAGAAGTCACAGCTTGTTTCAAAGTTACGAAGCCGTGGGTATAGCTTCTGCTGATTTATTGCTATTTCTCCCTTTCAGAACAAAAGCTTGAAGAACAAACTTTTGTCTGGAAACAAGCTCTGTGATATGCATGCAGAGGAGGTAACTGTTACACACACACACACACACACACACGTGAGCATTGTACTTCAAATAATATTAAAGCAAAATAAATTCTTTACTTACTACAAATTAATGAACTTCTATATTATAGTTTCTTTTTGTTGTATTTGTCCGTTGTTGTTGTTTATGATTAATTATGTAATTCATTATTTGTGATTAAACATGTTTATTTTGCATTTTGACAAGGTGTTCATATAAGTATAATCTATGTCTAAAAAGCATCAACATTAACCTGGAATATTAATATAACCTCAAATATTGCCGTTTGTACTGGGTGTCCAGATTACGGTTTTACAAAGTATATTTCTACCATAAATATCTGCTAATCTTCTAAACAATAATTTCTGTGCTGGAATCAACAAATTTTAATTGACATTACATACTTAATACCTTAAAATCATTCCAAGCATAAAATTTGTCTAGCTAGATGCAAGTGTATCGGTCCATGTGATCTGGCAGTAATGAGGTCTCATTAGTTTTGTGGAGGTGTTGTACTTTATACGTAAGTTACTGGGAGATTACAGAAGACACCAGTAAGAAAAGTATATGTGTGTCTGTGAATGCTTCTTACACAAACCACAGGCAGCCAGCCAAGACAATGGCATACTGTGAAGTGAGCGTTATTGTGTGAATGTGTGTGCCTGTGTGTTGATGTGTTAATGTGTTTGCGTCATCGAGTGGTCCCTGCAGTCTACTGAAGGGAAGAGTTTTATATTTCTTTGCTTGGTGAAGGTTTCTCCTTTGAATTGGAGCTTTGCCCAGCAAGCGTGCACAAAGGAACACTTCGGCATGGCCACAAAAAGCCCTGCTACACAATCCAAAACCAATTTTACTATTTGAATAACCTAACACCTATTTTCTCTTATCTTCATTTTGCAGTCCAAAAAAATCCAAGCTCAGCTGAAAGAGCTGAGGTATGGCAAAAAGGATTTAATTTTTAAGGTAAGAAGCAAACAAAGAAGGCGTGTTGCATGCTGTCCATGGGTCTTACCACTACCTTAAAAAGATTATTTTACATGAGAAATGTTTATCCACAGGCCTGAAGTTCAGTGAGGGTACGGTTGAATCTATTGTGTGTTGTCCTGCATGTTAACTGCATACAAGATATTTCTGATTTAGTTTTACACACCAATTAGATGACATTTTTATTTTATCTTTGAAATTTTTGGAGACAGTATAGGGACAGGAAAGAAAACAATTAAATTAATATATCAGAAAATGTGAACGTTCTATCATCTTTTTCAAATCTCTTGGTGGTTTTAGATTATTTTTTCATGTCATGAGGGCGAGTACTTTTTTGGGTGAACTGTACCCTTAACCCCATTTATTGATTTGACTTTAAAAGCACGGATAAATTTAAATGTCACTTTTATGTACTCAATCAAGCATTTTTGGCCAGAAAAATGAAACAGAATTAGGGTAATATGCACATTTTAATTGAAGGAATTGACCTTTTCATGTGAGGATTAGAGTGGAGATTCATGTTAAAAAATGACCTTTCATGCCATGTAGGTTGACCTTTCCTCTCCTATTTGCAGTGTTAGATGGGAAAATGTCAGCTGATATTTTCAGCACATTGCCCTTTGGTACATCATATAAACAGTAGGTTCTCACACAAAATGCATCACTTTAACACTATTGATTCCTAGTCACGAGGACAACACGTGCAGGATGTTGCTTTTATTCATAAAAAATTGTGAGGATAACAACATTAATAATAATTGTTTTTATTAATATTGTTGGTAGTAGTAGTAGTATTATACGTAGAAGTACTTTCTTTGAAGAAAAGTTTTTAAAAAAGCAATATGCAGTCTGGCTTTACTTTTCTGTAATATGTTTCTTATCGGGTCTGTATGTCTATGTCTGTATTCCCATTGGAAATTGATGTAGCAAGACTATTCTTCCCTTTATATTTACGACCTGAGTATGAGACGGTCTGATGAGGCCTATTGTTCAATAGGCAAAAGAAAAATATTAGCAAAACAGCGCAGCTTCACGCAGCTTTTAGGTAACATTAAATGGATTTTTTCTGATTCAAAGTGCAGTCATTCATAACAATCATGTTTTGTTGTATTTGAGTGAAGGGGCTGAATAATGTGCATGTTTGTCAAATAATTCAAAGAGAGAGAGACTGTCACATTGTGTGGCATTGTACTGTTTGCCAAAAACGTATTAGCATTTGCTTGGCAGTTGCCCTTAGCATCATGGTCTGCCATCAGTTCTCTTACAGACCTTTCTTTTTTTATGATGTGCCTATGATTACATTAGCATTATTGTGTGTGTTATTCACCAGATTATGCATATACAACGTTTTGCGTATGTCCTTGATGTGATGCATAGTTTATTTGTTCTCTTCTATTTTTTGACTTTCAAAAACTTTTTTTAACATCTGTGATGTTTTTTCCTGTTGTGGCACTGGAAACTGAAAATGATGAGATGAAATTGTGCATTAAGTAAAAGCAATGGCTTTAATAGCTTGTTGTGAGCTGCAATCAGAATGATTGCAATGAGCTTTGTATTAATTAAACTTTGAACACACTTTTCTTGATAAATTGGCAGCTGCTTACAAGCAATTATCAATATTTCACAATCTACTGTAATTATGGTGACATTATATTGATTGAAAACAAACAAGGCTGTACGAAATTGCTATAAGCTATTTCAGACATTTGTTTAGTGAGAAATTTCGGCACAGCTGTAATGTAACACAAAATCAGCTATTACACATTTGATTTAGTCCTGAACTACTTTTGAAAGATACAATATTACCATATTCAAAGCATTTAAAAGTTTTCAACACTTTTTATTTATCAACTTGTACAAACATGCTACTTTTTATATTTTTAGAATATTGAATTTTAGACTGTTAAGACTGTAGAGTCTAAAAAACATTCTAAAATAAACAGTTTTTATTCATAATAAATATTAAATTTGTTTGAATTAAATTTTTATGTCTTTGAAAATAACAATATTTACCAGGGTTGAATGTATGTTTGGGGTGCTGTCAGTGTGTTAATATGCCTGTGTGTCTATTAAAATGTATAAAATGTTAATTTTTTATGTTAAAACAGTAAATATGCTTAATCGCTGAGTCACTGCAACACTGTCTTAAAGCTATTTTTCTTTGGACTAATGTTACTTCCATTGATTTTATTTCTTGGAGAAGTCTAAAAGCCTTAATAGTTTCTAAAGGTTTTACCTCTCTGTGTTTTCTCCAAATTAACGGCTTTTCAGCACAAGCAAAGTACATTTTATGATTTTAGCACAGTGAAAAAATGCAAAATCATAGCCTATTATGATGCAAGCTTATAGGTTCGTCCTGTATTTAGAAAAGTCCTAACGAACATTTGAGGTGTAAGGAATTAATGTTGAATGTCTCCTTTATATCCACATGTATTGCTTTTCATTGCCCAGATATGTACTAATCATTCCAGACGAGGAATGTTGTCACCTGTTATTCACCTCAGCTATTCATGTCTCAATGAATTAGCTTTTAGTTTCGCGCACACAATCTTGTAGCAATATTTATGAAAAACTAATATAGTGAAGGCAGGTCATTACATGAAGAATGAAGAACATCATGCTCGATTATATTGGATCAGCAAGCATTCACAGTGAAGCTCACACAAACATGTTTTGTCTTAGATGCCGCTAGTAGTTTCAGACATCCACAAGCAAATTACATTTTCTTTCTTGCTGTCAAATGGGGTTCCTGCGTCCTTATATTTAAATGTAAGGAAAATCTTATGCCAGTTTGAAGATTATAAGAATAATTTATCTTCTGTGTAGGGTCAGCAATTGATGGACCTGGAGAATAAACTCAGAGTTGCCAAAGATGAACTGGAGAAAGCAGCACTGGATAAGGCAAGTATGAGACCCATTGAAAAAAACAAGATGCATTAAATTGCATAAACAAAAAAGTTACAATAATTAAAAAAAACTTTAGTCATTTTTTCTGTGTTATTTACCTGATCTAAAAATGATTTTTACAGTGCAGGAGCACATCATTCCAATTCAGCTTGTTATTTCCTTCTGCTATCTTTACAAATGCAAACTTGGAGCATGAATTCCATTATCTTTGTAGGCCAGGGATTTTGCAATTTACGCAGAGTGCGTGGAACAAATGAACAGATAAATGGTTTGAGGACAAGAGGATAAGATGACAGAGTGATAAACATTTGCCCATTAATCTCATGTGTGTTGTCTCATTTCATTTGTTGCAGGAGTCACAGCTTAAAGCCCTGAAGGACACAGTTCATATCTGCTTTTCATCTGTCCTGCACAGCCAGACAGGAAGTCTACACAGATTTACAGCCACACCCACTAATCTCTTGAGGTATTCTGCGCTGGCCAACAACTCAAGAGTCACCTTTCAACAGCCACATGCAAAGGTATCAGCACAAATCACAAGTCCATTTTATGATTTTCCTGAATCTAGTGGGTAGTATAGTCTTCTCCCTGTCCTGAACGCACAACTGTAAGTGTAATTGCATTGCATGATTTATTGCACTGAACATTATTTTCTCCTCCGTTCAGAACACATACCTGTACCCTTGTTAAAAACCATTGCTGTAAATGGTTAATGCAAAATTAAACAAGCAGCTTCTACTCATTTTAAATTTGATCATTTTAATGAAAGATATATTATTGTCAAACCAATCTCTCAGTGCATACACTTACTGAGATAACAGGCCATTAACAGTACTTGATTTATTTAGCACACACAGTGTTGGGAAATCCGCATGTTTCCTTCAAACGATGCAGCGGGGAAGCGCTTGCTTCAGTGAGAGGTGTTGTTGAGAATCTTGATCTTATCTGCAGCGCCCAGAGGACGGCGCAGTGCTTTTTGATTATGCTCAAATAGTCCTGTCCATATGAGAAAAGTCTCCACAGGACAATATCAGAGAACATCAAAAGTTCTCATAAAACCAGACGCTTATATGATGCTACAGCTCAATTTTCTCCTGAAAAAGCAGATTTTTAGAGGAGAAAAGGGCATTTTGTGGATTTTTAAGGAAAGATATGCAGCACTTACGCAGGCAAATATAACATATATCTGATTTCTGAAGAATTAATTACATTATAAAAAGTGTCACCTTGAGCTCTATACTGCTTTTAAAAAGACAATTATGGGAAAGCTGACACAAATGTAAACCTTAACGCAAAGGTCAAGATGTTGTTTATCAACACAATTGTCAATATACTTCCGTGTTGCATGTAAAATTAACAAGGCATTCACTAGGCATGCCTTGTATTAACAAGGCATCCACAGCTGGGTTGTAAAATGGGTTGTAACATTACTTGCACGTCTGTGTATCAATGTTGGATGGGATGTTAGAAATGTTGAATTCAATTTAGTTTTATTTCCATAGCATATTTCCTAGTGCTTTTCACAATTTTGCGTTGTTGCAAAACAGCTGTATACGTCACAAAAGTGTTATCTGGAAGGCATGTTTGCTTTTATTTCCCCCTCGGGTCAGATTAAGGCATCAAAACAAAGAAAACCCTAAACTTTGATAAAGTGTTTATTAAACAAAATTATACTGTATGGCTGTAAATGTGAAGATGTCAATATTCCGAAGTTGGACATCACTTTTGGCTACTACTGTATGTACAGTAGATGCATAAACAAACAAATTATGACTTTACCCAAAAAATATCTGCCGGTATTTTCTCACGCTAAAATGTTGCTCCATCTGTATGACATTCTTCAGTGGAGCACGAGGAGAAATTTTTCTTTTAGGAAGTACATATTAGTTTTGAAAACAACTAGTTTTGATCTTATGATCCCGGTTGTCATAACAGCTGATGGTAATTGTACACAGAGTGATAACCCTGAAACTAATAGAAATTCTGTCACTTCTCTATGTAGAATTAAACACGATTAATTAACCGGCAATCTGAACAAACAGGGAAGCATAATATTCATGGCACTGCTTTCCCCTGCAGGTATCTGTACCACACATCCGCTAATGAGCTCTTCCTAATCCAAAGAGGCCAAGCCGATTAATTAAAGCAGGTGTTTTGAACAAATAACAGAGACTTGAAACCCTCATTTGAATAACCCTACACAGCAGTCGTCTGATGGCGTCTCGACGTTTTTTTGGGCTTATCATGTAAACTGTTTGGAATAACAATATAGCACATAGAAGTTGTATGATGCAAAGAGGCAGATGACATAAAAGGTCTGTTGACACCAAAAACGATAACTATAATAAAAACTGTAAAGGTAAACTACTGTATAATGATTACGATCCATAAGATTGTTGGGATCACTTTCAGAGCATTTTTTCAGCTAAAATCTTTCAAAATGTGAAACTATAGCATTTGATCTTAGAATACACATAATATTGTATGTGAACAGGCTGTCAAACGCCAAACACCAAACTCTATTCTTTATCAACCAGCTCACTAGCATTTCATTCTTTAATGTACCTGTGATAAAGAGACTTCAGTAACAGAGTTTATTTCAGGGTATATTTTTCACACACCCTATGTTAGAATATGACTGAGCCATATATAAGTTGATCCCATATGAATTTGTTCAATTCTGGCTTATCAAAACCTAGCCCTCCATGGATATCCCACTGATTTACAATGGGGAAGCAATAAGTGTGTCATATTCTATTTCATTGACTCCGAAGAGCAGAGAGTCTCTAAGCTAATTATTGTCATATCATCACTCCTCCAGAGAGACGGGTCAGAAAAGTTTGTTACTATAGTATTTACCTCATCTGTCTTCTTTCACTGAATAAATGATGGGCTGTGAGAAGAGCTTTGCCAGAAACCTCATTTTCCACAGTGCTTTGCTTTTCCTTCTTTAATTCACACCAACATCGATTTACCTAGAGACTAGATCTCAGCAGTCAGCGGAAACATATTTATGTGCTCGTTTTAAAGAGTCTGAAACATTGCTTTTATCTTGTGCAGGGTCAATATACTGTATATATGTAATATAAACACTGAAGCAGCAGAATAGCCCTTAAGTATTTTTATTTGTGAAAGCGCTGTTAGGCTAACTGCACCGTTGCAATTTACTGTAAGTCTCTTTAGATAAAAGCATTTGCTAAATGGAAAACAATACCAAAAGTGTGTGCTTTAACTTTAAAAGCCACTGATGTACAATAGATCACAATAGAAAGGAACGGTTGACAACAAATCTCAAATTAACCTAAGAGGAAAATTGTCTGCTTATATAATAAAGCGTCTGGAGAATTTAACCCCCACACTTTCTCTCATTTCCTATTCATCTGTGTCTTTTCTAATGTAACTCTATTCTCTGTGTTCTTCCTTAAGGACATCCCAAAAGTTCCCCGGATCACAACAACGAGTAAATTGCCTGTGAGCAGTGCGGTAATGAGGAGAGATGGATCAGGACTGAAAGACTGCCAGATGGTGAAGGTAAATCTTTAGTGCCCTTATAATGGCCACTTCTTACCCTCTGGGCTAAATGGACCAACTTATGTTCATTGAATCTCTGTGTATCCGTTCTCCATTAAAGATCATTTACAACTTTACATCAAATTTCGCTCAGGAAAAAGCTTTGAGATACTCGTAGGCCTCACTAAGCAGTTTTTTGATCAATTCTGTATTGAAGTGTTGCTGTTGGAGCCATGGAAAAAATCCCACTCTGTTTAATTGTAGAAAGGTGAAGTGTAATTTCTGCTCTGCTAGAGGCACCTGACAGAATGAAATAATGACGCTTTCATTCCTTTCTTCCCACAAGGTGGTGGTCCCGCCCTAAACTGTTGGTTTAAGCAGTGTTGCAACAATGTAATAATAGCAATAACAATGTGTATACCTGTGGTTGGTATTACTATCACTTCGGAAGTATGGGATATTTGTGACCCTGTCTGTAGAAACCAGGCTAAAATCTTAAAAACAAATGACAGATATGAGATAACAAGCATCAAAGTTTGAGTTCATCTGTAATCTGACATGTCAATCTTTAACATGCCATTACCCAGTCTATATTAAAGATATCAAAGTTATATTTTTAAAGAATGATTATGTACAGGAGGATGATTTTATGTAGAAAATGGTAAATCACCAAAACCTGACTTTGTGAGTTGGGTTTTCACAGGACGGGTCACAAGAGCATACAGTTATGATCATGGATATATACTTGTATGAAACTCTGATCCCAGTAACCTTGCAAAGTTTATCCAGTTAAGTGCTGGATGAATGTTTGAAACCGTCTTGATCTTGATGTTTGTATGCAACATGAATCAGAGGTTAGTGAATACACTGTGCAATGTTGTGACAGTGACACAGTGCTCAAAATTTCAGAGGAAATTTCTTTTCTACTGTTGTCTGCACAATAAAGCAGGACAGTGGAAAGGTTTTTAACATCAAAACAATAATACAAAAACCATATAAAATAGCAAATTATGTTTAATAAGGCCTCCACTCGGTTGACCTCAAAATGATAGTGCTCTCTGTTTTTCTTCTCTTTGCCATCGAGTGCATTTCAAAGCTTTTTGGAGTGGTACTCGCTCAAAGTTACCTTTTACAGCATTGAAAAAGGCAGCTGAAATTTTCCACTAACAATGCCTCACAGATAATGGATGGTAGCCAAACACACTGATTACAGGCCCATTTTGAGAAAAGCACTTGAGAAAAGCCCAAAACAACCTTACACGATCCCCAGTCATCATCAAAGCGAAATATCGTCTGATGCGCGCTTGACTGGTTTGAATGGTATGAGACGCCACTGGGACGACAAACCTGGACCAATGCTTCAGAGATAGAGTAGAGAGGAGAACTATAGCCTACAGGAGATAAATCTCACTGTCTTCTGACATGTGGTTATCAACTGCAGTGACAGCATTGTGTGTGTTTGTGGGTAAGCGTTTGTGGTTGCCGTAAGTGAAGTGGTTGTTTGTTGGGTGTGGGGGGAGACAGGAGCATTGTGAAAAAGTTTGCTGAGACAGGAAACAAAAAAATAGACAGACAGAGAGAAAGAGAGAGACAGCGAAACACAGAAACTCAGGGAGGAGATGTCATTCCTGGTAGATAATATGTCATGAAGATTGTCTTTTAATGAAAATGTTCCCAAATCAGCTTTATGCTGCTAATGTTACTGATGAGAGAGAGAGAGAGAGAGAGAGAGAGAGAGAGAGAGAGAGAGAGAGAGAGAGAGAGAGAGAGAGAGAGAGAGAGAGAGAGAGAGAGAGAGAGAGAGAGAGAGAGAGAGAGAGAGAGAGAGAGAGAGACAGAGACAGAGAGAGAGGAGACAGAGACAGAGATGAGAGACAGAGAGTGAGTTATTTTGAGGCGTGGAAACAGATTAAGATGTTTTCTCATTAATAGCGCTTTATCATTTTTGAATGTTGCTGAATATTAAATATAAAAAAAAGAAAAATGAACATATTTTGCTACTTATTTATGATTAAATTCGTGCGCATGCAGTCAAGCTGCCATGGACTCCACAAATCTGTGCCAAACCTGATGGTCTTTGTAATCTCAGCATGATTTGAACATGTTCCATATCTTGTGTTTTTCAATAAAAGCAAGAAAGACTGAATTACTGTAGGAATAGGGCATGCATAAGTCCACCCAGAGGCATGTAACAATGTTAATAATGTCATTTGTTTCATTACATTTGAGGACATTTTTAAAGGACACAGCAGTTCAAATGAATCAGACAGTGGAGGAAACACGAACCTGAGCTACGACACAAGCTTTTTGATGGGAACTCTTTTATTGCCTATATAAAGCTGTGCCTTCAATCTATAACACATCCATTGACTTAACCTTTGTATTTCTGTGTCCTGTCAGGGTATAAAAAACGATTTCTTTTTTATCTGAACAGCCTGTCTCTTGTAGTTTAGAATTTACACAAAAATGTTCTTCTCATCTATTAAATGTGTTGCTCCGAAGACCGTGATTGAAATCTTTCAAGCTTGTTTTAGGGCTCAGAGAGACAAGCATATAATACATTTTCTTAAAATACTCCATCCCTTGAGCGAAATGATTATTCTGCTTTCTATGCAAGGCTGTATAATCTTCATAGCACGGGGCTTTGGGGCAAAATGTAAATGGCAAACAGTTAAATCCTATATAATACCACTGTTCCATTGGGACTTACATGGATGTGTTTTTTATGTATTTACTTGTATTTAAAATAGGTTTGGTGATTTGGGGAATTGGCTCTCTGAGTTAGCTTTGTGAATGAATAGCTTGCTAAAAAATGAAACACAGTCATTATACACTTGCCTTAATGTCTGTTGTATGAAAAAGATATCCATCTCGTCCTTATACAGTATATACATACCCTCATCCTTTACAAAACTTACAAAAAGAACACACATAACTTTAGAAACCTTTAGAGATTATACTATACTATAGATCTGTGTTAGAAATACTGTAAGAAAGCTTCTTTATTAATATTACATTTGTTTTAAAGAGATGAAAGTAATAGTGGTTTGAAACCACATGGGGGTGATGAGTAAATGAAAAGAGCTTTGTCAGGTGAACTGTTGTTTTAAACAAACATGTTTTCTCTTGTGTCTTTCTTTATATTTCAGGTGGGAGCAGAATGTTCCAATAATCAGACTGAGAGCACGTCTGAGATGAAAAAGATGTTTGGACACAGTCAAGTAAGTGTTCTGAGGTGCTTATGAAGAGAGAATTCATAATGAGTGATTTCATTACACAAAACAATTGATTCTGCAGCATTGTGTGTGCCATATAAAATAATATCTACAGTTGGGTCCAAAAGTATGAGACTGCTGTTTTTATTTTCTATGATTTAATACATTTTCATCAATCTATGATCAGGATTACAGTTTCAAATTAGCTTTTTTGCTCAATTAATAGCATACACATGAATTGGCGGATTTTTTTGTGCAAAAATTTGTGCTTAAAATGTGACCTTTCCTGTGAAAACCCAGCGAAAGTCATTTTATTTGTAATTTACTGTTTTCTACATGTATAATTGTCTGTTTTCAAAATCATTATGCATAATGTAAAGAGCATTCTGTGAAATATCTTTAATATATCTTTAAATAATCTTTTAATATTGACTGAGTAATGACACGTCAAAGATTGAAATCATATTGATATTTATCGGTGAAATCAAACTTTGATACTCGTTATCTCATAATTTGATTTTGAGACTTGGTAGCCTGGTTTTTACAGACTGAATCGCATATTTCTTTTGCATCTTATGTCTCTAACATTTGTTTTGAATTCTTTAAAATCATGCACATTTATGCAAATATGACATTATTTGGCACACACATGATGCAGCATACTGTACCAAAGCTGTTAGAAGTTTATACAATGTCATGTCAGTTTTTCTAAATTTTAAAACTTTTCAATATGCTCTCAGACTTGTTGACCTATATCTACACAGTTCATATACAGTATATACGTCCTGTAATACCATGTTCCCACGTTACGCAAACAAGCAAGCATCTACTGTAAATGCAGTAACCGTAGACCTACAAACACATATAACTGTTTGCTCCTGCGCTAACAAGTGTCAGCCGTGAGAACAGCAGCAAGCAGTGACGGGTTTTGTCAAATTATAGGTCAGTCTGACACAGACGGGGAAATAAAAGAGAAAGGTGTAAATGTCTAATAACCTGCTGTGTTTGTGTTAGACTCCACTGTACAACTATATGCATGTGTTCTCTTCTCTTGTCATCTATATTCTATAGCCGCAGACCCAGAGCAAATTGGACAAGGCCAAGCAAGGACATCAGAGGAAAGTGTGAAAACAGAAGGAGACCTAAAAAAGACACAAACGGCCAAACATGACTAAGAGACAGTGGAAGACTTGGCAGATTTTCTGCATGGTAAAAATGATGTCAGACCTGTTTAAGCCCCTTTTTCATTCACTGAGCTTATAAGCACACACACGCACACGATGTAAGGCGCGCACAGGCGGTGCAATGCCAGACAAACAGAAAAAACTCAATCTAACACTGCTAATGTAGAAAAGGAATTCCCAAGAATCAATTTTGAACTTTCTTAATAAGAACCAACAGCATAGTATGGCATGCATTATAGAGTTTTAGATTTTGATTTTAAGATTTTAAGAGGTTACGATGGTACTGGTTGTTTTTATAACTGTACATTTTTTTCTTCTCTATCTATTTTGAGTTCATTTCTCCCAAAGTGAGGACACAATGTACTTTGATTTGTGTTGTTTGTACTTTGAAAAAAAATCGTCTGGCACCACAGACCAGAATTTCCGTAAGGGGGCGTGATTTCAGTTCTGTAAATGAAGCTGCGATGTCAAATTTACCTGTACATGTCTACAGCAGCTCTGGATAATAATGAACTGAGTGAATTTTGTAATTCTGAATCATCTCCCAGATTCACTGAACAGAAACCAAATCAATCCCAACTCTGCTAAAAACACAAAATGTGAAGGTACGGTCTGTCTTGTGTTGTAGCAAAGATTAATTTACTCTCCCTACTCCATATTATGAGGTATTATAGGCTCAAGTTGGCTGGCCAACTATCGCTGTTGAATCTTTCGAAGCTTTTGGTGCCAGAGTTAAAGAGAAAAACTCGACTCACAGTGAGTCGTCTCCCTAAGAATGATGTGCCATGCACCGAGTACTTAATCTACTGCTACATCTCTCTGTTTCTCTACTTTCTTGTGTCCTTTCAATAAACCGTGATTTTCGCTAAATGTGTGCAGAATAAATGGTTATTTGTGGAGTAAAACTACAGACTCTTCACTGTCCATACGTTCCTGAGTCCTTTGAGTTTACGTCTCCATTTAATTAACACCTCTGGAGTTTCTGGAAAGGCCCTGCTATGAGGTCAATAACCCAGATCCCACAGGATCAGAGCAAATTCCTCATTGGTTTATCCTGTACGTGAGCAGCACATCATCATTACTCGAAAGCTCGGTTTCTTAGCCTTACTATAGACCATTGATTTCTCTTTGTCCATCTTTTTCTTTCTTCTTTTGCTCTTGCTTGCCATCACAAGAATGATCTATTCTTGTATTTCATCAAATTTGAGCTGGCATGATAGTTAGTGAGAATTTCAACGAGTGATGCTGTAATGCATCATTATGATAAACTGTGTCTAATGGAATAGCTTTTTTTAAAAAGCAACATGATTAAAAGCAGAAGCTCATTGTCTGCGAAAATATAGCGAAGCATGCCAAGTGTATTCTGGGCAAAAACTTCTTATAAATGTTAGACAGGGTTTGAGAAGCTCTGACAGACCACAAGCTCGCTCTCAGATCGCTGCACAGGAAAATTCAACTGAAGCGCCAATTTACCTGTAGCTTCCAAAAATACGATGTTGTCTCCCCCTGAAAACGTGCCTGCACAAGATCTTATAAATAAAAATGAGCTGTGATCAAAAACTGATTAATATCAGCCTCTCTGAAACTGTGTGATTACATTTACTGGGAAGAGAGACTAACAAACTTTTCAAGTCAAGTGCTTCATTCATTCATGCGGCACACAGAATAAGACATTAATTTCATATTTTAATATTACCTCCGGTCTTTGAATCCGAAGCTCAAAACAGTGTTTGGTGATTAAAAGCATTGTTCTGGAATCACTACAGCAGTCTGCAGAAATACGGCCTGGCGCTGAGCGTAATGATCCAAAAATGAAATGCAATGACGTTATTTTGACTTTTATTGAGTGTTCGACGCTTGTGGCATCTTCTTTGATCTAAAAACTCTAATCATTTTGTTATAGTCAATCTCCATTAAAACTTCTATGCTGTTTTGGGTGAATTTGAGAAAAGCATTCTGAAGGGCTAATTACAGAGCAGAAAGCCAATTTTCCCCTTTTCATGCCATCTCACCTACTTCAGTCAGGGAAAGGTGTAGGAAATAGAGCCCATCAGCAACTTCAAAGTGAATTTAAATAGCTACATCAATACTTTTTCCATTCAAACTCTGGAAGTACTCATCCAATGCCCAGACACCTACAGCATTTCAACTCTTTACTTTATGGGGGAACTGGTGGTAAAACATTGCTTTCAGACAGAATAACAACAAGCTTAAATCAGGGAGGAGAAGGAAACTAAAGAATCTGTTGAGCCAGCTGTTCATTTGTAGCATCCACCAATAGAATCATCAAGATTTCAGATTGCCAAAAGCAGAACACACACATACACAACCAGAGAGAAAAAATGCATTTGGACACCATGCAGACGGTGCATGTTTACCAACAACCAACAGAAACGGAGCGCATTTTAAATCTCATCTGACATTTGGAAATAAGAAAACTGATGTTGAATGCCACATGTTATGCTCTCTTCATGTGCTAATGCAAAATTACTGCTTCACCCTGGAGATATATAAAGTGTCCATGAAAATATATTTTTAACCAACATGATGCTAGGAAGATTTTAAATGTTTTGCAAATAACTATACAGTAGTGATAGTTGACTGACTCATTAAGTTCACTATTCCTCAAGGATGAAGGACGGTTTCATGGCAACAGTATCCAGTGACGCCAACGCTGAGGCAAACTTTAACATGAGATGCGTATATCTGTTCTCACATATATAAAAATGTGATTGTAGGCCAGCCATAAAGTCACGGCGAGGACAGATTTTACAGCGTACAGCTGGGAGACCTAGCAGTAAAGAATCTCATTGCTTCCCACACATCACATAAAAAAAGACAATTATCCACCCATTATATTTAACCTTTTCATATTCACGCTCTTGAGAACTTGTGTGTTTAACATTAACTAGTTAGTCTACATGTAGTAGCAGATACTCTATTTCACATTGTTTGAAGAGACATTCTAGTTAATTTCTCTCTATAACTTCACAGTTATAAAGACTGAGAGCTTTAATCTTACTTATCACCTCCGTAATATAGATGAACATCCTGTATGTACATGTAGGCTTATAGCCAAAGTGTGAAATATGGTACAAATTGTAAATATGGGTATGCAGAACAAAACAAACTCAACTCGTCATCTTGATAAACACAGTCCACGTAAATTCCACAGTGAAAATATTTCTCACAGCTGAGTAATGTACAAAACGTTCACAGTTTGACAATGTCAAACCAATATCAAGGTGTTTAATCTTGAAGATCAACTTCCCCATCAATATTCATAAGGTCCCAGCGTAGTGCATGTGGCTCATAAAGAAACCATTCATCTTCTATTAGGCTCCACGATTTCTGAGACGTTGTGACTTAAGCCAATTTAAACTATAAAGGTCAACAATGCAATCCATCTAAATAGCACTCGGTGCAATCTAAGCCTACAACCTAATTAAATACTGCCACTAATTACCCATCCTGCCCTTCTCTCTATTTCTGCAGTAGTGCAGTCTGCTCATTAAAAGCAAATATGCCTACACATCTCATGATGGATGTGAATGTTTTGCCATTACCGTCGCATAATCAAATCAATTTGCTATTTTTAAATTGTGCCAAACAACAGAAAAAGCGTCTCATTTGTTCTTAATTAAGTTAAGGGACATATCTGAATTACACCCTTATAAAAATAAGGTGTAAACTCTTTTTCGTTATTTTAGCTGCTTATATATATATATATATATTTACCAATGTTTTTTACCATACTGGTTAGGTAAATAGGTTTAGGTTTTTTACCCATTCAAGGTCTTTTTCAAGTTTGTACAGCATGATTTTCCATAGTCAGACAAGTGCCACTTTCAGAATTTTCATGTCCATAACGGTCCATATTTTCTTGTATATGTGTATATTCTGATATTTTTGGTAATATTCATGGTTTAATATATTAATAATAAATATATTCTGTGAGATTTATATTTATATATTTATATTTTATATTTAAGTTTTGACTGTAAATGTCACATCAGTGCTAGAATTTAATGTTTTTTCCTATACAGTAAGTTGCTTTTTGTTACACTGAATCCAGTTTTGATCTTTCTTTTTATCTGACACTTAAAGTCATTTAACACTGTCAACAAGTTAACTCTTCAACCAATCACGAGGCAGATGCAGCGGCAGAGAAGGCAGAAGATGGCTTTATGTATCTCTGTTTCATCTTTGTCAAAGGTCAGTTGTAATCTCTTTTATTAGTCCTATAGAGAAGCAAACTATAAAGTAAAGCCAGAGCAGGACAGTAAACTACACAAAAAACCACAAACCGCAAATTCATACCTCTTATTAATTCTGCTGCATTCCTGAAATCATAAATAGTCTCTCGCGTTGTCTTCCTGAAAATATGTGCCACGTAATTAATATAATCGTTTAGCAATAACTGTAAAACTTCTTTGTGAACTTGAATCATGTGGAAATAAAATGGTATATGAAAAAAACACTCCCAACAGAGTCTGTTGAAGTTGTTATCTGCAGCTGAGCTGATTTAATAAAATGAGAATGATGTGATGTTAAATCTATCTAATAACTGTATTTCTCTGGGAGGGAAGGGGGGATTTTTATTTCTCTGCTTGGTGTAGCATATGTTTATCTAAAGCTGTTCCGAGTGGGAAAAACACTAAGTAAAGCTGAGACATCATTTGGTTTAAAAGTGTTTTCCGATGGGTTTTTATCTTGCAAATAATACTGACTTGTGGAGAATTGACAAGAGCCACTCGTGACAGAATGTGAAGGTCCCAGAGTCTTGACGCGTGACAGTGAGGAGGAATTAGGTATGTGGCATTTGGAAGGCACTACAGCTATCTAATCACTAATGCGCTTCTTTTCATCTCTTCAGAGAAAATTGAATTTTACTAGAACGACTTCAAGTACCATCACAGATTTTGGTGTGATTGTCTCCTAAAACACCTTAAATGACCCAAAACAGCTGTTGAATGTGAACTGAAAATATCCGACAGTCTAATATGTGACATTGGTAAAACAATTGAATCAAATCGGTCTCCTTACCCCCTACCCTGATTCAAACATGTAACCTTTTCATTTCAAAGATTTAAAAGTTAAGTTGTTGAATGTAAACCATGTGTATGACATGTAAAGTAACATGCAATTTTCTTACAGAGATGGCAATAAAGAGGCACAAGATGTGGACTGCAACTTTTAAGGCAAGCTTTTTAGAAACACAAAAATGTACCCAGTCTGTCATTTTAGACATTTTAAGTCTAGCTACTGTACATCCTATTCCTCAGTTTTTAGTATGTTTCATAATGGGCTGCACTTACAGGGTGCTTTTACAGAGCCAAACTCCAGTTAAAGGGTAATGAGGGTTTTACATCACCATTATTAATGTCAACTAGAGAAATGTTGATATTAATCATACTTTGACATGCATGGTGCTTACATACAAGCTTATATTCATAGTAAATGTAAACATTAGAGGAAACTGTTGTGGCTATGTGATACTTCTTAGATGGTGATGCTTGTCTTGAAAGGTTTGAGAATTACTGGAATGAGGAATTTCTGACGACAAACAGTCCTGAAAATGTGGCTAAAAGAAGGTAATGGCATGTTTATTGTTCTCAAACTGTGGATGATGTTATATAATGCACTTCAAATGCTGTCTCTATGACTGCTCAGGATGTGGTGAAGGGAAAATGAGTGTATTTCTGTAATGCGTTTAGCTATTATGCCACCCGCAGCTGGAACCAGACGTTCTCAGACGTCCCCAGACAGTGGCTGTTTTCAAGTACAGATTGAAAACACATCTGTTTACCTGTGCAGTCTTAAATTAGACATTGTGATGCACTTTTTTTATCATTGAACCACAATATGTTATTTCAATGCATGCATTTTCATTGATTGTTGTCTTTTTATTTATTGTAATCCATTTTTAAATTAATTTCTTTTCTTATTTAAAGCATCTGTTAACCTCCAACTGTTCCCACGTCTTTGAATGCTGATGAATTTCACTTGTTCCTCGCAGGAAATTTCAGAATATCCTCAGATTCACATTTGTTCTGATCTTTTGTATTTTTTTTTCAAGAAAATGATTTGCTGGCATCCTCTGTATTTGTTTTCTAGGAAGCCATTTGAAGCAGTGGTGTAAAGATAATTGTTTTTTAATAAACAGCACAGTATAGTTGTGATATTGATGGGGAATTGTTGTTGTTGGTTTATAGCTTTCAACATGGGTAGGTATACAGGGAATAGTAATACAATCAGTAGAAATGATCAAGTAGATGAATTTTACCATGCCGTAATATTTATCTTTTTGCCAGGGGAAATATGGACTAAAGATTGTTTGAAGAGGAAATAATTAGAGCTAAAAAACAGTTGTAAAACAGTTTCTATTGCTCCAGTTAAATATACAGAAGCATTGTTTGTACTGTACATTAATGTTCTTGAAAAATGTGGCATTGGCTTGGTAGCATTATCGAAACATTTTCCAAACTTGGCTACGTTTGCCTAGATAATGGCAAGATAAGTTTAAGACAGGATCATCTGTTTGTTCCACCAATGAGAGACAGGCACACTGTTATTACTGCAGTTCTGTGTAGGGATGGTATAGTGCTGTAGAAATCACACACTTTAAAGCTTTGAAAAGGAAATGGAATAACCTGAGGTCAAATAGTTATTGCAGCATCAGTGATTTTTTTCCAGACTGTTGGCTTAATTATACAAGACTTTGGGGTGAAAGACAGACTATTAGACTTTTCATGGCATTACTGAATCAGAGAAATTCCCTCCTTTTCCTAAAGCGACAATTACTGAAACTGCATTACTTTAAATTGCTAAACAATATGTTTTCCTATTATAAGAAATATGGATGTGTTGTTGATATTTCACCTGAGAAAATGTGACAGGGCAAGCAGAGGCTTGTTTAGACCTTTTCCCTGCATGGAGATAAAAACATACAACCAATTTTCATTAATTTCAGTAATGTAGATCAGTTATGATATAGTTTCTGCAGATTTACTAAGGTTATCACGGATTTACTGAAACCATCAGAAAACTGCACAGCTTCTAGTTTTGGCTATTGTTGTGTTTGTGGTCCTTGTTAAAAACGTCAAGAAGTATTGGACACACTAAATAAAAGTGCATTGAAATTGTACATTTTGTACATAAAAATTGTACATAAAAGTGCATTGTACATTTGTTGTGCACAAACCAACATGATGTTCAAAAGGTTTCCAAAAAAAGTCCAACATCTATTGATTGTAGTTTATTCATAATGTAGTTACTGCTGTTCATAAATAACTAAAATGCAAAACCTGACAGTCCGTAGAATATAAAAAGTGAAAAAACTGTGATAAAACATTTGGCACAGATGGTCTGCGCTTCAATCTCAAAAATAGTGTTGGCAACCAACAGGTCAAAGTTGCACTTCTGAACTCTTACACTAGAAACTAAAAATGGATTAGAAATGTAATTCTTCTTTCCTCTTGTTCTCTGGGTCATGCTGAGTTCAACACAGTAGGAAAGTTAACCTGATGATTTATGATTTGTTACTCCTACAAATTTGTGTCCAATCTTAAATTATTTTTCTTGGTCTTGACCAAGTCCTGCAAAAAAGCCCCACAACTGGAAAGCCAGAAGTAAAGCTGTGTCTTGGCATTATGTTAATGTATTTTAATGAAGTTTGATATGTTTGGGAATATGCCCTGTCGGTCTCTGTGCATTTTAGGGACTGTGCTTCCTGATTTTTTAAAAAGCTCTTACACTCTTTTAACAGCTGAAGTCATAATACTGCTGTCCTGTGATTCTTTAATTCTCAGTTAAATTACAATGTGTCTACCACAGCTGTATCTGGCACCGTAATTGTTGCTGGCAGCTATTTTTTCAACCACTCCCAAAAACGGGAACCATTTTCTGTGTTCCCAGTTTTTAGGTTCATAACAGCTATTGCTGCAGTTTGTACATTTTAGTTTTAAGTTAAGCTTTGTGCCACATGGCTAGCAAATTTAAATGGCCATTCAAGGTTACATTCAAGTGTGATATATTGCTCTTAAGCATTTACATTCGCAAAAGACAAAGTGTTCGACACCATTAACACGCTGAAAATTCAGTGTTACATCTAATGGAGCGGTATCAAGCAGGTTGAGGCTTTTATCACCTTGAATCAGGTCAGCCAGGTGTGCGATTGTTTTTCACAACCGTCTGCTGGTATAAGTCATTGGACTCGCTTCTCCACAGGACGCTGATAATACAAAAGAAGGTTCTTCACCTTCTATTAGCATCAGAAATATGTATGAACAACATCCCCCACCACTGATCATTTCATACCCAGCATGCACTCTCACTTTTGAACAAGTGCATGTCAGAGCTTAAATAAGAAGTTTTGCTCTTACAGAAACTGGATCCCTAAACAACGCAAAATACAAATAAGGTTACAGTAGTACAATGAAGAAAATGCAGTTTAACCACTGTGACCATTACATTACTTTGTTTGAAAATAGAATTCCTCAAATTTTAATATTTATATAACAGCTAAATATGAATGAATTTGCTGGAAGCTGTTTCTGTTGTGCTGGGCACAGGGCATGGGTGATAGATGACATGTACAGTGAGCAGAACATAGCCCAGACTTCCCCGGAGTGTATATTTTTTCAGCTATGTTTCTGTGGATTATTCTACTGATTCAGAAATGTGCGAATCACTATGCTAATGAGTACTAGAGGGAAGCAACAAAAAGCTCACATTTTATAAGCATGGCAATGAAGAGTTGAAATAAAGGTCATGTCAGCGAGGTCACATGGAGACGAATAGTGTTGAGGATGCATTCAGGGTAAATGTGGCTTTGATGGATGATTTTTACACACTGCACAGAGACGGGATCGAAATATATGGATAAAAATGGGATAAATACGTTATTAACTTCCTCTCGGAACGTGTTTGGCTGCTATGAATTATGTTGTTGTAGTTCAGAGCCTGTGATGCATTGCATCTGGTAAATAATTCGGTTCATCTTTTACCTGTTTTTAGTTGTTTTAGATTTTGTTTTTATTGTTGTTTGTTTCTGTTTTCCTAATAGTTCGACTTTGAGAAAATTCTTTAAAGCAGTGAAATCATTAAAGTGCTTTTTTCATCTGGTCTCATCTTTGTGCTATAGAATTTGTCAGCAAAACAACTTTCAGCTGTTGCACTAATTGATTTAGTTTGTTGTGCTAGTTATTATTTATTATTGATCAGTCTTTTTTTTCTCTTGCTTTGAGTCCTCTGAATGCAAGAAGGAACCGTTGCAGAAGATTACATCATTAAAGGTCTTATCAGCCTGCTGTTGAGGTGTTTGGTGTTCACAGTCACTGTTGGGTAACCAAAAGAATAGAAAGCGCAGCTGTGTGTGTGTGTGTGTGTGTGTGTTAGCTAGAGCAGTGTGTGTTTAAGTTAGTTGTCAGAGCGCTGTGTGTCTGAATATCGATTCATATGTTCTGGCTGTCAGCCCTGTTGCTGCTCTGGCCACGTAGACTGTGGCACATTGACATATATGACAGCAGTAGAAGCAAAGGAAATGGAGATCCTGCTCCTTAAAGATCTTTAAAGGAAGCAGTGCTGCCCTCAATAAGGATGATGTCAGCTGAGCACGTTCACAAATCTGTTGTATGAGTCTTTGTTATGTTCAAACTCAAAATACACAATCAGATACCATGAGGAAATTGTTTTTTGAGTTATTTAAGCAGAGAAAATTAATTATTTTTAAAGGTAAGGTGTATCTAGCAGTTCATTTCATGTACAGTATATACAGTAAAATATGCAAAAATGATTTTTATTAGCACAATTCCTTCTGTAGAAGTCAAGTTTAAACATCATAAAGGAAATTTTGAGGTTACACAGCAGGAATTTTCAATTACCTGTAAATCTGACTTTTTCTGTGACATTTGACATGTTGAACTAACTATAAAAGTCAAACCGTTTTCAAAGTCAAACTCCTCTCATCTCCATGGAAACAAGAGCTTTACAGCTTTCTCAACCTTTACTTAAGAAATCCTGTCCTTCCTGCCAAGAGCACAGTGCTGTATTGTTGATAATGGGTTTACACTTCAAATGATGTATCACCACCATCTTTGCTCTACTGTACTGGTAAACATTTAAGGGTAATTTTATACTATCAGTGCAGATAATTACAGTATTTACAAAGGATCCTTTTGAAGTCATTTCTGTGAAAAAGCTATTGGAAAGACTGAGAATGTAATCGGAACAGATGCTGTTCTGCATTATTTCTGTAATTTTGCATATTGCTGTCCTATAGAGAATGTCAGAAGGTGTTTTCCTGACTGTAAGATGCATCTTTTAGACAAGGTAATAATCAAAGAGCAGGAATCATTTGATAATTAAAAGGATCAATTCGATATTCGTGCAGTAAGATATTGGGCTCATATTAATGAACCGCTCAGCTAATTTAGAAAACATTAGAAATAGAGAGGGGAACGATGAGATTGTAATGTCTCTATGGGCGTGTGTGTGAGTGAGAGAGGGACACAGCTGTCTATCGTAGACTGTAGACAGAGAGGCATCTCGTTAGGTTTTCAAACAAAGGTAAGATCTATTCACTGTGTGCTTTTAGGACAAAGAACTTGTGCAATGACAGATAAGTGTAATCGAATAATCTGGAGAAGGACACAGCTGCTTTCACAGAGCTTTGCTCTATCCACACACTTGGTGACTGGTGCATTGCATTTTGTCATTTTCTTTTGATTGCAGGCAAGCTTTGTGTTACTGTGACCTTCAGAGAGACTTCAGCAGTCCCTCGAGCGGTCTGCCTGCACACTGACCCTCAGGTCATTTGATATCCCAGCAGAGCATGTTAGTTGCTACTTTAATCTAATTAAAGTCAATGTTTATTTGTGTAACGTGCAACAATACAGCCGTCGTGGTACTTGTTGAAATGTGTTGTTAGGTCAACACACAATTGAAAAAGGAGAGCAGCATATTGCATATGATGTGAATAAGTTAAAGGGAAGCTAAATAGTAGGAAAGTTAACCTGTTAACTGTCACTGTTTCTCAGGAGGAAAAAATATATTACATCTAAAAATATAAAACATATAGTTCAGATGTGTATTTTAATATGTAATATTTGCTGTGGCCGTTATCAGGTTAAAACACAATATAAAGTAAGTGCATTTTTTAGAAATAGATATGGGCAATTCCAGCATTACTGATGTGACATTTTCAGTTAAAACTTAAAAAATATAAATTCTCAGAGAATGAGTTTATTATCAATATATTGAACTATTTGTTTATATTTTACTAAAGCCCTGTTGATGTGTTGAGACATCTAAAAAATATCAGTCTATGCACAAGTTAAAAATAATAAAAAATTTAAACGATTATTTTTGAAATGGAAATGTACATGCATTATGGATGTGACAAAAAAATAACAAGGTTTTGAGTGGCAACATACTTTGTAGGATTTCTGTAAATTAACATTATTTAATTTTCATTTCATGTAAGTGAAAAAAGTATGGTGAGGTCAGTTTAGTTAGATCTGTAGTAAAACTATATAAGATTGTTCCTCGTTGGAGATGAGGAACAAACTGTGTTAAGTCAATTGTGTTAAGGAAATATGCATACAATAACAATGATTTTTGAAGGTTACAGTGCAGCAGATACATTGGTAACATTCACATTAAACTGGTGAGGATGCATTTTGCAATTTGTGGGTATAACATACAATGATTAGGGTGTCTGGGTAGAATGGATCTGGCCTTTCTAAATGTCTGGGATGCTGGGTATCTCATGGCCAGTGATGGACGGTGCTGTCTTTACCACCCATAACAGTTTCTTGTCTTTAGATACCAAGATTATATATTAGATAGAATTAGATTTGATGTTGGTTTACTCCATGGTGGTAAGCTCCTCGCTTTACACAGCTTTCCAACATTTCCTTTTTTAAATGCATTTTTATTCAAAGCAACCTTCAAAGCTGGTGTCATCATCGAGCGGCTAACTGTAAAAGTGAGGATAGCGAGGATGCTGCAAGGTCTGACGAACAGATTGGCCGTAAAAAACTATCTGAGCATGTGTCAGAGTGATTGCATCATTTTCTCTATGTATGTTTGACAGGAAGGTTGATTTAGCCTCCACTTTCCTCTCACAATAACACGAAGGAATGCTTTTAGCTGATCTGAGAAATTTGTCCATCCCTGTTCTGATTTAAGATGGGTATCATGTTGCAATTACAACGTCTTTATGGGGCCTGTGTGTTTTCTTTGTTTTTGTGGAGATGGATATTCTGGAAGTTGTGAAATTTTTGCAAGTATCAGGCCATCTGACTGCCAGCCTGAGTTTGTTATTTATGCTCCCGAATGAAACATCTGGGCCATTTTCATGTCAGGCATCACAAGATTCTGCTCTAATCAAATTATTTTCTGATGAAAAATTATTTGAAAAACCAAGAGACAAATCAGCAGAGGGGCTAGGCGAAATGTGAAACATGACAGAAATTTGTCCGAGCGCTGTCAGTGAATGAATCCAATGCAATGACAGATAAAACATCACAAAACATCTTTTCTGGCTCTGCTCTTTAAAATCCCAAATGCCAAGATTCTCATTAAATTAGTTTTGGTGTGAAATATCACATTCTTTATAGGATTGTGATTAGATCAAATCTAACCTTAGCTGATTTGTATCATTTTTTAGCATCTGTGACAAATGATTTGGGAGGTTATTATGGTGATTAGCTTTAATGGGATCAAACGCAGGCTTAATGTGTACTAGAAAGTGTGCAGATATCTTGATTATTTTTAGGAACTGATAAAGAAATCCTGGCTATAAGCTGCAGTTGTTGTTTTGTGAATAGGTGGCTTTGGATATCTGACATCGTGATCGCATCCACACATACAGAGAGTGTGACTTGAATCTCATTTTCATGAGAAACACTTCAAAACAAGTGCTGCGGCTAAATAAACCCTACAGGAGAGGACATATTCTCTGCTGTCAGAGATAACCCCGAGCTAATTAGGCAAAACCAGACATTGCGTGAAATAAACATTTGGAGAAAACCCCTGTGAAATGAAGCTATGACTACACACTACAGTATATGAGAATAATTAAATAAAAAAAATGCCAGATGCTTACACATACATACATAAGTTTGTATGCATATTTATGTACACTTGTGTGTACATGTGTGTACACCCTAATGTAAATGTCAAAGACTGTATTTTATTAGTCTTGAGATTTGAAAGGGAACAAGCACAAATAAGAACAGAATGGTCTTTACGTTATATAGTTTATTGTTACAATTACTATACAAGCTTTACAAGCTCTAAAGAGATCCAAAACCTGTTAATGACTCTTTTTCTGTGGAACACAAAAGAAAATATTTTGAGAAATGTCTTAGTGGTTTTATATCCAATGGAAGTCAATGAGGGCTAATGTTGTTTGCTTACCGAAGTTCTTCATAATATCTCCTTTTGTGTTCTGCAGAACAAAGAAAGTCAAACAGGTTCGAAATGAGATTAGGGTGAGTAAATATTGAAACAATTCTTTGTTCTGCCTGAAGCTCTTATGTCTAAACATGGGGCGAGGAATTATTGATATTACTGCAAAAAGGGAAAAAAGAATTGTTATTTATGGCAGCAATTAGATCATGAGAACAACAAACTGATAATAAACCTTCTACCATTTTCATGCCCTTTGTTTACTTTACAAAACAGTATAGGAAAACTTTCAGAAAAGCACAGAAGTCTCCACTCGTTCTTCGTTGTTAGTGTGAAAGCAGCTTGTTTCACCACACTACACTTTGATCTTGTTAGGATGGATATTACTGGCACTGACTTATGAACACAGAGCCTTTTTATACTAAGAACGATGAATTATGCACTTTTCCTCTTTTTCAAATCGAAACCTCTCATGTAGTAAATGTTTTATATGGAGGCATGACATCTGTTGAATGTATAACGGGGAAGATGCTCAAGCTGACCTCTTTTTCTGCTTACATATCTATTGAAATCTAACCTGACTATCAATTTATAGGCTAAATATTAATCTGCTAAATATCAGTCAATAGATTTTTTTATTCAAAGCTTTAAACAAATCCTTGATAGTTTAAATACAAAGTAGGCTTTATCAACATTAACTGTAAAAAAATATTACCTCATCTATCAATTTGTATAAACAAACAAATATTTATTACAGTCATGCACTTACAATGTGAGTCTGTGGAGAAATATATTCTGAAAGGGTTAATAGCAGAAATGAGATCCAAACATCCCAACCCTATACTTTAAATCAAGTCCATCAAAAGTGGATTGCTATAAATGTTTTATTCATGTATTCATGTCAACCAATCATATTTTTGTTAGATTACATTATACTTTTAATCTGTAATTTTGGCTTCGATGTCAGTGTATTATATCTGTGTCAGGTTCAGACTGGCATCCTACAAAAGAGCTCATGATGTGAAAGAGCAGAGCTAGATTTCAGTATGCACGCCTCCTTTTCATCGAATCCCGAGAAGTTTCCCCGTGGAGACACGGAGGCCTTATCACAGATGCTCTTTCAGTATGCGATCGTCTGTGAGATGTCATTAAACATGCTCTTTGTCCTCTCCCTAACACGCTCTCTCTCTTTCTCTCCGTGCATGTGTCACTCTACCTCTTGCTGTTTTCCTCTGTCGTGTGATGGTCTTTATCTGGCAGCTCTGTCATTGTCTCCTGCCCGTCGTCTTTAATGGGATCCTGCATCTGCATCAAAGGAAGTCATTGATGTGGCTCCTGGAAGCTCTGACAGTATCAGACTGTGTCCAGAAGAGGAAGAGCGGAGAAGAAAAGTGACTTAACGTGACCTTGTGCCTATTGTCTATAAACAGAAGGAGAAGATGATGTCTCTCAAGTCTTCATTCAAAATGCATCTATCATTTCCTTTTCTATCTAAAGACATTTCAAGCAACCTTTCAGGTTTTACCAAAGGGTGAAGGGTGATGCCGCTGTGGTTAGTTACAGATCTCCTCCGTGGCCATCTGTGCTGCACACATCCATTCGTTTTGTAAGGCTTTAGTGAAGGCCTGTTCATTTTTTACGGTCACGTTCGATGTCACTCTTGTGAAATTCTTTTAGCTGTTTGTCTCTGATGACAAATCAGTAGGGACTTTGTTTAAAATCTCGATAATGCCCTCTTAATGCCGACGTTCCGTCCCTTGAGCAAGCCGTTCTCACTTCTCCAAGATTAGAATGGACAGGAAGCAAGCACTTCAAAGCTTTATTTAATTAAGGTCACAAAGCATGTTTAAAAAGTGGATAAAAGAAAGTGCCCTTGTAGATTTTGCTCTTATTTTCAGATTTAAAAGCATATAGGTTGAGAAGAAGAATTTGCTTTTTGAATCGCTCACACCTGTATTTATGCTGAAAACATATTATATATTAGCTGTGTGGGTGTGTATTTATCCAGGACTGGAAGATGCTGACTGCGGTGCATAGTGACATATGCATAAAGAATATGCTGATGCAATGTAATTGCAAACAAATACACGCCGCAGACTACATCATTTATACAGTATATCCTTAAAAGGAAAGTCATCCTCATGCATTACAAACCTGTATTAAAAAATGTTTACACAAAACTTAAAATATTTTTAGCAGTTTTAGCTTTGTATGAGAAACACACCAAAACTAACTCATCCTTAACTGGTTATTTTGTCCTTCCCAGAAGCTTCCATCCTGCCTGCATCTGCGTAAAATTAACCTTGGTCTAATTTTGGTCCGCTCTTCACCCCAAACTATCATATTTTGTAAGACTCAGAATATAGCGAATGAGTCAGACTACTCTCACAGTGCTTATAATGATGTTTTTATCTATTTTGAGCTTTGTAAGAGTCTTTTGTTTGTGTTTCACTAAAACTTTTTCATTAATTTATCAGATTGCTTTATAAGAACTTTATGTTTTCCAGTGCTTTTAATAGACGGTCTGATTTTGCTTTTCATCTCCATCACGTTACGTGCCTGCTTCTTTTGAATGACTAATTATTCTATAATAGTGGTAGTCTTTTTTTTCTTTGTGCATGAAGGCAAACCAAACAATCCAATTTCTGTTCTTCTTTAAACATTATATAAGCACATTTCCTCCATGTTGTGTTTAGATACCAGAATTGGTGTTGAGCAGCGTAGTGATCCATTTCATTTAGGCGTCCTGCGCTTAACATTTACAAAGCAATTATGCCTCTAAATGTTCCCAGTCCCTTAGGGAGTCTGACATAATGCTAAAAGACTGAGAGGTGTGTAGTTTAGCTCTTCTTATGTTAAAGCACATTAAGGCTCCGGTCTTTAAATAAGGTCTGCGGGTTGTTAGATGTTATACTGCAGCGTAATGATTAACTATTAATTATTGGTAAGCTAAAAACAATTAAGGTTAATGTTGAACGCTCAATGATTTGATGAGCCATTAGGCTTTAATTTGAGATTTGAAAGGTAAAGCTTTGATTATTTACTCATTACGTATAAATCGCTCCAGTGTCAATATATTGACAGGGTTGTATGAATCCAGCACAACAGGTGGTCTTGTCTATTGATGTTGTTTGAGTGACTGGAGAGCCACCTTGAGCATATAATTGGCTGTCTCCTTGGTAAAAAGGAGGTGGATGTAATTCAATCAAAGTACAATGCAGACAACTATTAAGACGGCCTTTGAGGAGATTAAATAAACGTGCATCCGCACATTAATATCAAATCAGCTTTCAGCTGTCCGTCCTACTTATTGATTGTTTATTCATTTGTAGTAATTAATGGCGGAGTCTTTATGTGCCCATTCAGGCGGACCTGCCAAGACCATCCCGTTTTCAGGAGCGTCGATGGGATAATGCATCTCTAGAGAGATGCTCTGTCAACACCGCCTGAGGTAACACTCGCTCCTCACCTCCACAAATACTGACCCCCACAGAATTCCCTTGAAAGACTGATTGATAACTGCAGTTTAGCCCCTCAGTGCGTGAATCACATTACATCTTTAAACTTGTCGAACATCTGCACACAAATCCTTTCCTTTCACACAGTTTCCTCCCATACAGAGTGCTGGAGGGAAAACAACCCCATCAGTTTAATTACAGTTCTCGAAGGGCCGCTGTTGATCTGATGAGTTAGTTACACTCATGCATTAATGATAGCCCTCCCTTCTTGTTATTAGGGCAGCGTCGTCGAGGGGGAAACTGTTCAGACTCAATTTCGGGCTTCTTTCAAGCGAATAAGGTGTCGCTGACCAAATACATAATTTATTTGACATGTGTAGTCCTTTAACCTACCTGACATCATATGAAATTGTCAATACAATGTCTTTAAAATGTGAAATGGAAAATACATCTGCGACACTTTAACGTCCAAGGTCGTTTATACTTTGCTCACTTTTTTTACCAAAGTTTTTTATCATACTGATAGCTCACATGTCAATATTTGGTGGTTTAAATACCCATGTGAGATCTCTCTCAAAGATGTTAAATCATTTTTATTCAGGTAAAGTGCTGTCATCAGAATTGTCACATCTATAACAGTCCATAATCCTGTGGGAACATGAAAATTAAAATAAAATATTTTATGTTTTTTTAAACAGAAGAGTAATTTCTTCTCCATTTGTTGGGTATTATTGCTTCTAATTTGTGCATTTTCATTCACAGAAATCCAACAAAGTATCTTGCCTCTCAAAAACGTGTGTTATTTTTGGTCACATCCATAACAAATGCATAATTCAATTTTTTAAAATAGATAACTAATATTTTAATTGATATGCAGAGACTGATATTTTTTGACTCTATCAGCAGTGGTTTAGTAAAATATAAACAATTTTATTTCTTATAAAATAAAATTATTTTAATTCATGATTAGCATTTCATGCCCATTTATTTCCTTATTTGGTTAGTCATTGTGCAATAAGGTGTATCTTTTGTTATCACAAAATAAATGATTTCGAGATTAGACGGAACTCCATCGCTTCATATCAGAGACCCAGTCACCCTTACTTGAATAATACATCCAGACTCATACATTATCTGTTTCTGCTCCTCAAATGTTATGCTGTGAAAATTTATGACGGCTAAGCGGAATACAGATTTCTAATCATTTATCACCTGACTTCTTTTACATAAAATATTTACATTTACACGCTGGTTCAAAAGGTTGTGATTCAGACAGCCATGTCCTCAGATTACTCATTTATATTAGATGTCTAGCAGGACCTCCAAAAGTCGCATTGAAATTCTTCTCTACCCTCCTCTTGTATAACAGCTATCTCCCAAGTTCTTCTTGCTATGCGATTGAGAAGTGGCAAACAGAGCAATTATCTTGTCACATTTAGCACTAACGTTTTCTTTTGTACCGACTATCCGGTAATCTTGAGTTGGATTGTTTATTCAAGCATTAGATGCGAAGCTGTGGATTGAAATTCAATCATCTTTTTGTCTCTGTTCAAATAATGTTTGGAGTCCAGCAGCTTTTCTTATTCACAACCGTTTATGAGGGTCTTTATTTTTATTGTGGAGATCAAAGTAAAGAATCACCGGTCCACTTTCAATAGATTTCACATGACGCATCAAAGTACAGCGCATGAGATTCAGAAAGAAATAAGCTGGCCTGCACAACATGATTTTGTCCAATATACATGAAACCATTATTGGTTTCCTTATAAAAGGCTTTGAGCTGCATGGTGTGGTGAAGAATTCCAATGCACTCCGAAATACACGCTTTCACACATTTAGAAAGCTAGACCTTAGACGTAACTCATGAAGGTGCCTGCTCTATAAAATAGCTCACACGCTGAATTAAAAAGCAGGAACTGTGCAGAGATGTGTTGAAGTGGCCTTGATGGGAAATTTTGTCACCTAGTTATTAAGCTGTTGAAAAGAAAAGAAGTTAGATGCTTTCAGTTATAAATCATGTGCAAAATAGGATAATCACAACAGGAATATTAGAGAAAAGAAAAGAAAATTGTACTGCATTCACTTTCTTATTGCGTTGGCAGATGCTCCTATTAAAAATGAACTTAAAGTGCATTCTGAAATCAATTCTCAAACCTGTGAATTTGGCGTTGCTAACTTTATTCTTCACCAGAGCTACAGGACTTGGCCACACCACACAAAACATAACCTTAAAGAAATTAAACATTCATTTATTAATGACAAATTCATAATATAAACAAAGGTTACTACAGTTTCTTACAGTACAAACATGCTAGGCATAGTTCAGAATGAGCCTAACCTTTGCAAAGGATCTCAAAAAGACATAATTTGCATCATCTGCATTTATTAGTGCTCGTTCTCCATTTGTAAAATGAAGAATTAATTTGAAATGTCATTTCTAATGTTGTCTCGGATCTTTAGTTGGCTTGCATGTTTTTTCTCAGCGATTGCACAGTTTAGTCGTCTGCAGGGGTCTAAAAAGAGAGGAAGTATTCTCTTCTGTTGCTTTCACAGCACATTTCACTGTATTAGCACGGCCTCGAGGCATAATATTAAAAATGGCAGGCGAGTAAAAGCTCTGTTGGAGCTGAGAGAGCCAACGTGAGCCTGAGACAATGTATGTTTGACATGGTGTGAAATGTGATGACTTTCTCCTGACTCACTCATGTGCCAGACCAGGTATCTGGGCTTCAGGGCAGATTTTTCTAAGCCTTGTTGACTACTCATATGGTTCCTATAAAACAATCATGTTTTTCCTCAGTTATCAGTTTTTTATGACCACTGAGAGGAAATATAGATTTGTTTTGAGCCCTATATTGATTATTCACCTTCTCTCCAATGTCACAATGAAGATTTTAAGCTTGCTGAGTATTTAGTGTTAATATGTGTTTTTATTTTGTGTGCACATGTGCACAATTTATTTTGTTATTTTTAATTTTAAGGAATGCCTTCCCAAACATTTTAAAGTGCACAGTAAATGATTGATGGGTAACATTGCCTTAAACCATAAAAACAAATCCATCTCTGTTTGGATGAGCTGCATTTGAAACAGTTGTAAAATTACTTTAATCGCACACCTGAGATTTCATTCAATATTAATACGCAAAGCTGCATTTGTGATTTCACTGCAGGGATTGCAGAGATGATTGGCACTCCACTTTGCATCATGAACACCACCCACCTGAAGGTAAAATCACAAGAAAACACATCTGTCATTTTGCTTTAATATACTGTCTACACAGAGCTACCACAGACATTGCTCATAAAATGTTACTGTCTTGATATCTCATATATCTCACTGTGAGTTATCATGTATCATAATCTTCCTATAGGTCTATAAAGAAAAGACCATTTTAAACAACAACATTTATTTCATCTATAAAAGTGTCACATACGCCTGTAGATTGACGACTACTTAGTCACACATATGTCTACAGCATGAATACAATTAAACAGAGAGTCAATGTTCAATATTTACCACACAATCCTATAAAATAATTTCAAAGAAGCTAATTAAATGGAAAACTTACACATCAGGATACATTTAAGAAAAGTGTTATAATCTTTCAAGAGGTGTGGTTAATATTAATTCTGAATATTAGTTCTGAATGTTTGCCTAAATTTCTGAAATTATTTAGAATATAATTTTGCAAATATGTTACAAAACTAACATTTTGTTTAGTAAATATGTTTGTCATTAGCCACAACATTCAGTAATTCCCATGGTTGCTTTATGCATTATTTTGTGGTTTTAATTATTAAATTATATTACATTTAGATTTGACAATTATTTCAAGATGTGAAAATATTAATAAGTGACCCTAAACTTTTGTCACTGCATCCATTTTTCATTCCCAATATAATTTCCAAATTCCCAATTATTTTTTAAATCAACTCATGTATGTAACTAAATTGTAGTTTAAATCATTATTGTATTACACATTGATCAAATTTTAAATTGACATTTTTATTTTTTAGGAATTTATATGGGAATTAAAACGATTTAGTATACAATCAAGTAACATCACTGTACCTGTATTCAGTCAGTAATGGTGTCTAGTCTGCATTAGCATGTTAAAATACTAAGAGGGAATCTGAGAATTGATGCTAGAGACAAAATCATGACAGAATGTCAATAGATTGTGTTTATTTGTTATTCAGACCACACTTCATACATAACTGTTTTAGTTTCAAAAGTACAAACAAATTATCTGTAAAACATTGGAGTCCACACGAAAACATCTGTGTGTTTATTTACGCTAAAAAGTCATGCTGAGCATAATACTTACATGATTTTCATCTCAGATATCTCTCACACATGGAACTCTATTGAGAAGCAGAAAGCATAACATATTGGCGCTGAGATAGAACCAGACAGAAGGAAAGCCATGTGGTTTGTCATCATAATGCAGGTCTGAATTGGACAATATTTTATTGTTGTGGGTGACCGGGATGCCTTATGAGACATCTGACGTAATCAGTCACATAGCATGCGCGGTCTGGTGCAAGACTCCCTGACAGCACGCTGCGTCCTGCTTGGTAAAGCTCCCTGTCAACCAGGAAACTGATCATCTGTAGAAGCTGGTCTGTATATAGTGGGGTTCAAAAATGTGTTTGTGAAAATGATTCTATTTAGCATTTTTCTCATTTGCTACAGTTTTTCATCAAAAATTATATTATTTGCAAAACAATCTGGGTAAATAGTTGATTTGAGAAACATAGATGAATTATAGTTTCTTGGTAATTGCATCGTTTGTTTGACAGCAAGAATTCAACTCTTTTTTGATTTGTGACCTAGAAATCAAGGAATCTCAAATACTGAAGGATTGCTCTGACATTTTTCAACCTCACTGCATAATAATTTCAGAACATTTAATTAAGTCTCCCAACACCAATACAAACAATAACTATATTAATTAGAGATGCAGAACATGCAGCATATTGCTTTTACATGTTCTTTTTACTGGCACAATAAATGTTAAGCCAATATAATTTAACTTGGTTTTGACACCTGACTTTTTTGTGTTTTGCATCCATTACGCAATAGTAATGGATGCAACTGGCCTTGAATCTAACTGGCCTTGAATCTAATTCCTGATCCAAATGACTGGTGGTGCGTACTAATTTAACATTCAGAGGACCACTTTGCTCACTCTGCAGTGATCCATTTGTTTCATCAAATTGAAAAGCCAGATAGATTGCACATTAGCTCACTAGATCGCCAACACAAAATGCTTCCAATAAATATTTAACACATTCTGTAGTGTCATTTTTGCGGGGACTATCCATTGGTCTTTCTACTGTAGCTCTTTTAGAAACACACTAAGTTGACTGAAGATGTGCGAAGAAAAGAGTATCTATATATTGAAGTACTGTAGGCTTTAAAAAACAAATGATTTGTCCCAATAATACAAATTGAAACATACCTCAGTTCCTGCTGAATTGAAAGGTGCCCTTTATAGTACATGACTGGCACATTTGACAAAGGGACTTTAAATGTCAATATAATACAAAAAAGTGGCCAGTGGTTCAGAGGAATCATTAGAATGAGATGCTGAAGGGATGAACCCACTGAAGCCTATGACACAAGGACCATAAACCTGCCAGCATGGTACAAAACAATGACAACATATTGTATTTGCAATGAAGAAATAAGCACAATGAGACGGCCAAGATATGCAACACATTTCTGCTTCAATAATGTTATAAGAAAATACTTTTTTGGTAACATATTTATCTTAAGAACAATGTTAGGGTAAATCCTGTTAGAAGTAAATGTCACCAACAAATTACACATTGCATTGAGGATTGGGTTTGGACAGGAAATTGCCACCCGTCAGAACTCTCTCTGCTTAACCTTTATTACACAGCATTCAGCAAAATAAGCAAAACTACTGAACTCTTCTGAATGTTTCTAAAAGACTAGTGTCTAAGACTACAGGGTATGTCCATTGGCAGTCTGTTCACTTTCTTGAAGTACTTTGTGGAAACGATTACTTCTTTGTTACATCGATTCCATTCTTGTGTTTCATCCTTGAAATATGAAAAGTGAGAGTGATGAAAGTTTAGAAATAAAAGCATGCAGGCATGCAGACGATCTTTAGGGATACATGAGGATGAGGGGTAATATTCTTCATCATCACTACATCATAATTTATTGGTGCTTATGTAGCATGAAGGTCACTGTAATGTGTTAGAGAATATATCACATTAACATATAGATGCAGAGCTAGAAGTATAGATGCACATGAAAACAAGCCAGTGCTATTTGGTCTCAAGATCTGAATTTTTCTACACACAATTTATCATTTTTTTGTAATGTAATGTGGTTACATTGTTTGAACAGAAATACCTTAGTTTTGTAATATTTTCCAGTAGCAATGCACAGCCTTGGGTGCCTTTTAAAAATGTTTACAACATGATAGGAATATTAAGAGATTATTAAAACATATTTTTTTTAAAATGCAAAATAATAAATGTGTCTGTCCATTAGACAGTATAGTTTCAATATGTGAGCAGAAGCAGAATGTATATGCGATGAAAATAACAAAGACTATATGGAAACTGTGAATCAACCACTGCACTCCTGAGGATATTCAGACTCATTATATTACACTTGTAATCTAATCCGTAGATATTAGAACACCTATTTCTGCTGGAAGGTGAATATTTTAAGCTTTTTCCTCAAAACACATGAGTATTAAAAACATACAGGATAGCTCAAAATGCGCAGAGTGAATATACATAAATCTCTATTTGCAAGAGAAGAGAAAAAAAATCATATAAATTCCTAACATCCTATGATTTTATTATAACTCTGTTTGTGGAAGCATAACTTGCCTGGCAGTTATGATGTTTTTGCTCAGTGATTTCTCTCTCAGCTCAAAATAAACATTTATGTAAGTTTTGTTTAATGTTTAAATAAAAATATTAGAAATATGCCAGGCAGCATCACCAGCTGCTGTATAACTGTGATTATGAAGAATCCTCCACAGTATGCGTAAGATCACAGAAAGATGCTCACAACCCAGAAAACTAAAAAACTGTCTTTCAGAATTCAGAAGGACATAATTGATGACACACAATGCAAATGTTAATGGCGACTATGCAGTAGGCCTTTAAAGGGATAGTCCGTCACGATTAATAATTTTTTCATCATTTACTCACTTTCATGTACATTCCAAACCTGTATGACTTTCTTCTACAGAACACAAAAGAAGTTATTTTAAGAATGTTTGTAATAAAACAACATTAGCCTCTATAAACTTTTATTGTATGGATATAAAACCACTGAGACATTTTTCAAAATATTTTTGTGTTCCACAGAGGAAAGAGTCATATACAGGTTTTTGAATGAGATGAGGGTAAAAAATGATTATAGAGTTTTTATATTTGGATAAACCATCTCATAAACATTCCTCTATTAATTTTTACACATATGCCTATGGTCTCATATGCAACTGTCATATTTTTCACAGTTGCTACAGTATGTAACCAGCTAAGTTTGCCAGCAGACCTTATGAGCTCAGCCATAGCATAAACAACTTCACATGATCCTATTTAGATACATACATTTTCACACGTCTGTCCAGCCACTCAGTCAGTGTTTCTTGCAGACACTTTTTTGTTAAGCTGTTTCTAACATCTTCCCTGAGAAATAGTGTTATGTGGGTGTGCTCACAGTGCCAACAAGCGACTTTTGCATTTTATACAGGAACAAAGACATGCATCTGTTTTTCTGAATCTGAGTTGATTTCTTTGTATTAATAATGCAAAACATGGGAAGTGTGAAAATTGTGACAAACAATGGCAAATGTACAAGACAGTATTTAGGTCCATGATGGCACTGGAGTTTCTGAAGTCCATGGAGAAAAATGTGCTATCCTAAAAGTTTGCAACTTTAAAGATAAAAGTTTTAGAATCCCCACGGAGCATTTCATAACATGAAATTATTCCACCCTCCGTGGTTTAATAGCAACGGTTTGACAAAGAGGTGAAATATTAGCTCTGGCTGGTTTGCTATAGCTGCCAGGGGCAACTCATTTAGTATGAGAGCATACAGCTGAATGATGGCAGGATATTCACTTGCTGCTTTCGGACAGTAGAGCGAAATCTGTCTCTGGATGATGGGAGATTTTAATAAATTACCATGACAGCACTGAGAACTCTGCTGACCTCACTGGACCAAGACGAGCTTCAATGAGCAGTACAAGCTCAGGTTAGTCTTAGTTATAATAATACATTCTTCTGCCACATTATCCCAATCCATAAGTTGATGTTATACTAGACAGACACATTGTCTTTTTTTGTTTTCCAATTTGACCAATTTTTTATTATTTTTAGTTTGTAGAGGTTGGGTTATTTTTAAATGTTTTATTCATGTGTTTAATAGATCTCAAAAACCTTTATTTCATTTGTATACAATTGGTATTCTGAAATTAAAAATGTATTGATTATATAAAATGAGTACTAGTTACATTTGCTTTATTGAAATGAAATGCCATTCACTACATGCAATACAATCAAAATTGCAAAGCAAAAGTTTACCGAATCAATTCAAATTAAAACTACTCTGGGAATGATTTTCTTTGCCGTTTACATACATTGCTTAAACTAAGCACAGGATTTCCAGTTCCCAACATGCTTTTCATTCAGCTGGATTGAAAATATCTTAGTGTTGTTTTAGGTTTTAGAACAAGATGAGAAAAGAGGAAGACTTGTTAGTGTATAATGGGGGATTTAGAAGAGTTTTAGGGGTTACCAATGGGATGATACGTAACTGAACCTTAAAGCACACAAGCTTTAAATGTTTTAGATTTAGCTTATGTAGTCAGCCACTATAGCTTGCTGCTTCATCTTTCCCTTAATGCATTTTAACTATATTTGAATATGTGCACATTTTTAGTCACTAATAAACTGCAAGATATTAAATGGAGTTAGAAGACATGTCTCATTTGATTCAGGTTTCCAATGTGTGGAACCACTGTCCACAAATGAATCAAGTTCAGACGTAAGATATTGCGACAGTTCATCTATCCGTCTTATATATTGCCATTAATTGTCACCGCAGGCCAATGTTCATTCTCACAACAGGAGTGGTGGCCAAAGGAGGATGATAAAGAACCGAAATGATGAAGGACTCTTGCTGACACTGCAGGAAGATGCACACCTGATGCTTATAGTGCCATAAATCCAGCTCTGACTCTCATCCCGACTGTGCATGTATAGGCAATAAGTTGCCCTTGAGCTCAAGGTATGGCACCACTAATCCAACAACTGCAGACACTTTCACCTCATCCACAAGATGAAACCACACCCTCACTTTGGTTGCATGGCTGAACCCGAATTTAAGTGATGTAATAGCTCGTTCTCTTTAGCTTGAATAAATAGAGCTGGATCTGAGAACATTTGATGTAATTATGCCATCCTGTTCTGAACCCGAGGGGGTGATTTGGCTAACTCTGACCTTGTCTCTTTAAGACGGATTACAAACAGTTCTCCCTAAACCAATTAGTTGGACATTATCATGCAAATGACTGTTATTTCTCCTGGTAATCCTAAACACAGATGTGAAAAAAGTAGTACACTTGTGGTGATTTCCCTCGAGATCCTACAGAGATGAACCACAAGCAGACACTGTGTTCCCGCTCGCTCACGTTCCTATAACACATGCTTCACTGCTACCCTCCCTGCAGATTCATTACAATGAGCACTTAACAAGACACATCATTTATATATTGTTCGTTAAAAATAAAAACAACATCTTAAGTTACCAAACCAGGACATAAATAAAACAAGCTAAAAGCTTCTGGATGAGGATTTGCTCTCTTTGAGTTATGGGTCTTGACTGGGAAAAACAAAGTTTTGAAACTTGCAACACTGTGAAAGTTGATATGGGTAAAACTACTAACAACACAGCAAAATTGGATCCAGTTGTGCAAAACAGATTTGTCTGTCTGAAATTAATCATTATAAAACATCTAAAGCACAATCGAAAGAAACAAAGAAAGACATTCTGTTAGCAGTAAAGTGCTTATCCTTGGTTTAACCACATCTCCATTAATTCTTACATTCACATTCTCAACCAAAAGAGTAAACAACTAAAAGTAGAAACGGTCTGTATGTTTATATTGATGCATTGGTGTTCATGTCCACAGCTGAAAGCTGTTCTGCTCATTAAAACTCACTGCTGTATACCCTGATGCATTGTAGAATTATAATAAATAGAGAGACAACCATAGAAAACCTACAGATCCTGTTAATCAACAACCCAGAGAATATATCCCTCACATTATTCAACACATAGCATCTGATGCACACAGAATCAATCAACTGTCAACTTATTTTACTGTACCACAGAATAATTCAGCTATAGTTTGGGATGACTTTCTATAGTCATTTTGATAGTTAAAAAGATGAGACATGACACGCTATTTTACAACCAAACATTATTTTACGATCCAAATCATATACAGTGGGGTATTTGGATACAAGGAATGCTGGATTGTCTGGGCACAAGACTGGCACACGTGGATCAAGAATGCATCCTTTCCTACATAAGTGATTTTGGTAAGTTGACCATTTCTGTGGCATTTCTGTGTTTATAGTGTTTCTATATGTGCTAGACACTTGTTTTTGTTTTTATGGTATTAGATGTATTGAGGTTTCATATTATGGGTTGTATTACCTTTTACCAGCACATACTGAAATGTGTGATTTAGTGTTGTAATATATACTGCAGTGCTTGTTTCACACAGGAATTCTGTTTTAGGGTCATTGTAATGTGAGTGACAAGAACAAGACTTCCTGATGGGTGAGATCATTGTGTACCATGTACAATAGTTAATATCAAAGTCCTTTTTTAGGAGGTCGGGGCTCTCCATTGCCATGTTTGCAACACCTCCAGGCAGCTATTTCAGTCATAGCAAGACCACAGTTCAATCCACTTGAATGGGGAATGACTGATATCTGTACAATCGCTCGCAAAATCAGAATTTAATAAGATATTTCAGACTAACACTTAAACCTGACATCAAGTGTACCTTAACACTCAAATTGTGCTAAAAACACCCTTTAGCTGAGCCGCTCCCACAGAGTATATGAGTCTTTATCGAGTGACGATTGACTCGTTTTACTGGAAGGTGAAACTTCTTTCTTTAGAACATCAATGTTGAGCATTGTATTTACCCATATTCATAGATAAACCACAGCTTGTTATTATTTATTATCTTTGTTAATACTCTGTCCTCAGTACAGAAAAATTATTAAAACCAAAATAAATAAAACCATTTGTAAAAAACTAGAGAAAAGTTGAAAGCTTCATAAAACAAACAAAGGTCATTAATTTGACATTTAAACGATGAAATTGCAGTTATAATCTTATACATGATTACCAACATGTTCACACTTCATTTATTGCTGAATATAAAGGTTTTTAAATATCACTAAATCTCAATCGCCCAAAGCTGAAACTCATTATGAAGCATTCCCAGCTCACTCTGCACTTTGGTTTTGCTATCTGTGCATCTTTGGTTAATTAACTACAACTTCCTTTGCCTGGATGCAGATCTCAAACTGCATAATTGAGTCAGACAACATTATTTTAGAGTACTCATGGGTTCTGCTCCTCTGAACCCCAAAGATTTGAAATTCTGAATCATCATTTTTCTCATTATTTCATGATCAGATTAGCATGTTTTAAAGGCATTTAGTGCAAATACTATATTTTAGTTTAACCTTTAACCTTTTTTTGACTATCGTATTTTTAAAAATGACTGTGATTGAATTTCATGTAAAACAAACTCTTTCACCCACCCATCCCCCTCTCCCGTTATTATATTTTCAAGCTTTCATATCTCTAGTGAAATACACATGAGAACTTGGTAGAATATTGTTTCCAAAATGTCTCTGAATTAGCAAGAGCTCCTCTTCCTGTGCATGTGAGAGATTAGCGAATGTAGTGTCAGGTGTGAGTACAGAATTCCCGAGTGACCTGTGATACATACCTCGCTCATGAATAATTGAAAGTGGATCATTTCCCTGTGGCTCACAGTTGCAGCCACAAGTCGGTTGCAGCCATAAGCCTACACCATGATTTAGAAAACACAAAATAAGTGTGTTGCATAAGTGTCTGTATGTCATATTAGTTGCTATAGCCTTAAGCAGCGGTTTGTGCTATTATTAGTTCTCACAGCACCAGTTGAATCCCTAATAAGACAGCTGCCAGGAACAGTAAATATCATTCATTATTACACCTTATTAGCGTCTAAATACTTCTTGCACACCTGCACAATGTGAATTTAGCTATTGACAATTTCAAGATTAAGTAGCACTATCCAGCATATTTTTACCTAAAGTCACTGTTGTCAATTTTGTGACTTGCTTCGGAGAATAATGTACTTACTGTAAAATGTCAAAAGTAGTCAAAAGTAAAGTTTAACTTTAATATTTTATTATTCTATAGACCTTTTCGGGAGAATGTGTGGCTAAACAGATGAGGGGGCAGGTAATTTGGAGGCCATGCAAAAGTTAGTAAAACAGCTTAAACAGAATACAGCACCTTTAAAGGGCACACCTGTCAGACACTATACTGTCAACAGTTACTAATTAGTATTAACTACTAATACCAACATCACACAGCTGTCACTACCAATAGCAGTTTACATGTTGAAAAGGGCTCAACAACATTTTTGTAAAATAAAAATCTCTGGTGTTTGCTACTTAATGAGTCCCACGTGTATATTACCAAATTGTATCTAAATAAAGCTGTTAAATTTGTGTGTTAAATAACCCTATGAGTATTGAATTTAGTCTTCAGGAGGTGAAAAGAATGCTAATTAAGATCCGGTCCAAATTAAATATGACACCCCTGAAATTAGTTAGTGAAGTAGGTTGTTTTTGTCTCTTTTAATTGTTTTCTCAGTATATGTGGGAGAGAAGCTGGATGGTGGCAAACCCAGCGAATGTGTGATTGTCACATCCCTTGTTTTACCCTTTCATTTCATGCCACAAAAAAACATTACAGTGTTCTTTTTTTAGTCCCACCAATTTGAAAGCAAAAATCTTCCAGACAAACAGATTGCATCTCTCAGTGATTTGATAAAAACATGTTACAATGACAAACAGATCCACAAAATAAATAGATAGAATAGACACCCTCCTACCCCTTTGCAAGCCAAATACCACTTTGGAACAACCAATCATATCATATTAAATCCCTAAACATCTCAACAGAATGCCTTCCATATATGGAATCAGTGCTTTCAATGTCCATTAAATAAAATTAGCTGCAATCACTTGGCGGTGATCCCCACCTGAAGTTCTACAAATGACTTTACTTGACACAGACAATTGATCAACTTATTTAATAAATGACTTAATAAATACAGATACTGAAAGGGCAGGGTCATATTTAAGACATTTGTGCTGCAGGAATGTCAACAGAACAGCTGACAGCTAAACGATTTGCACACAAGGACAGCCTCAACGTTTCACCTCATACATCCGGAGCATTATCTTTTTCTTTATTACCCATTAAGAGTCTTTATAACCCACTTTACCACATGGTGTCAGACTAAAAATACCCATAATAAAAATCCCAGTAACCCATTAGATCTAAATGGTGGGCACCATTGTTCTCTAATCATTATGTTATTTTCCTGTCCATGTGTCTTCACAATGAAAGAAAGTCTTTTATTTTTTAAATGTGTGTGACTGTGTCGTCTTTGCGCTAACATTTCTCACCTCAACATTTATTTTATAATACACATGCCATACCAAAAAAGGCTATGCAAATCTCTTGACATTTTCATTTGTTCCACACAATTGTAAATATATATATCAGCACTCTTGCTATTTTGCACATTTTATTTATCTCTTCATGGAAACAATATAAACTACAACATATATGGCTTTGTATATTTTACTATTCTGAACCACATTCTGTACTATATACCATGTCTTTTGAATGACCGTGATGATTTGCACTACCCTACAATTTATACCTCATTTGCATTTTTGCACTTTACCATAATTTATTCATATGGTACATTACTATTTGCACTTCTAGTTTTAACTGTATTTCACTGGCCCTGCACTTACACTTCGCACAATGGAAACACAATGGCTCTACAAAATCTAATCCAATAAGCGGCGTTTCTCCTTCAGAATCCATTTAAAATATTACACAGCTTCATGAGGTACAGTATGCTTTAGCAAGTAATCAAATAACCTACATTTGGCTGTCCTTGAGATCTATGGTGCTTACTAACAAAGCCCAACCTCCAGTAGCCCGTGATGCCCGCTTTTATTCTAAAGTCAATTACAGTAAAAACAACTCTGCACTGTACTATAGCGTGGAAAACAGAAACACTTCACAGCTTTATGCCACAGGCATAAAATTTCACTTACTTCAACTTGTTTCTGCCAAGAATTGAACGTATTTTATCAAAGGTCAGTCTCATCACATGCTCTAAAACATTGGGACATTGCTTTTAAAACTTAAAGCACTGATGGATTTAATTCTCAGGTGAGCATTTGTTCCCAGGAGCATTACTGACATTTTGCTTCTACTTTCAGACAAATCATAGTGGATACTCATAATTGCTTTCAATACTGCGGATATAAGCTAAGAAAAATAATAGCTGGTGGTAAAAAGGAAAACACAATAAAGAAAGAGTCAGCAGTTTTATAATTAACCTTAGTGCAGACTTCAGTTCAACCCACAAAACTGACTTTTGTAAGGAAAACAAATGAATTGGTTCAATATCTGCTGTTTTCTGGATAGACTAATGCTTGAAATCCAATGACCCAGAGGTTACAGAACAAAAACATATCGTTCATATATAATGGATAGAGCAGCGCAGACTATTGTTCAACACAGCTACTGTGAGATACACATGAAACCACCTCCACAGGTAATAGCAAATATTTGCAATATTTCTATGCCCTTGCTTGTCCTTTTCTATCTTTTAGCAGCAAATCATGATGCATATTCCTAAGTGAGGCATATGGGCATAACAACAGCTGTTTTGTGTCCTGTAATGCCCTGGGAGTATATGCATCGGGATAAACACCAGCACTAATGAGCAGAGCTCGAAGTCATGCAGCAACAACTCACATAGATCCCTTCTCACCTGTTGGCCCATGTTGCCATGGTAACTGATATATCTAGAGAAGAGTAAATACATATGCTAATGGTTCCAGGCTTTATAGTGTCTTTTAATGAAATCTGGTGGTCAAAGAACATTATCTGCAAGGATAGCTGGATGGATGGTTGGATAGCTGGATGGATGGATGTGACAGAAAGATTAAAAATTCAGAAGCATCCTGGAACAGCAGCATGAGTGAAGATTGTGATATTGACACATAAGACACATTTATGTTTTATCTGTATGGTAATGCCTTCTGGTGCCTGCAATTGTTGCCGAGCCAGTGTGATTTATGAGTGCTATCATGTGTAATAGCTCACCGGTCTGTTTACTTGGCAGTGGTCTAATATTTCATTACATAATGGCGCAACATGTCAAGCCATGTCAGAACACGTAATGTTGTCCGCAACTCGCGGCGTGTCAGGGGCGAGATATATAATTAATATATATGTTAAATTAAGACATCCAAATAGTCATTATCAAAGGCATTATAATACCCATAATGGGAAAGTTAGTAATTTTTAGTAATAATTTTTTTTTACTTTACATCAGCTTGCCACACGCCGTCATTTACAAATGATTAAAAACCAAGAGTGCACATTAAGGACGAATTTACAATGGTACTGGTTTCATTCACAGTTGAACTGATTTCCTTTTGTTCAACGAACGTTGAGTGTGATGATGCAAAAGTTGCATCTCATCTCCTACACTTCTTTTCTTTTGCAAAAGCAAACACAATTATAATTACTTCTCTGTTTCTAAGGCAGAAACTTTGCTATTCAGTAGTCTTATCATGTTCTGCCCAGGCCTCAGCCTTTAAACCTCTAATCAACACATAATAATCATAATAAGATGGAGTCAGACCTAAGATTATCCTAACCACTCTGTATCAGACTGCTGGGCTGTTAATTTTTCCACAGGGAAGGTGCTACTTGTAACGTTCAATTACATTTTAACTTAACAGTCTTTTACAAGAAGAAAGTAATTGTGTTCCAGCTATTGCATTAATTTTTCATCTCACGAGTGTTCATGCACTCGTAAGAAGAAAACAAAAACAATATTTCATTAATATTCAGTTCAATTCAGGTTTATTTGTATAGCGCTTTTTACAATGCGCTACTTAATATCTCAGTTCTTTCTCCTAACAGACAACAACAAAAAAATGACAATGATATGAAATGAAAAAAACTTCTATATCTATTTTTCATAAGGAATTTTAGGAGAAACATATTAAACAAAACGTTGATAATAAAACACAACATATAGTATACTGTATGTTTGATCTCTCATCAGTTGTAAAGGGTGTTATGCTCAGACTCTTATCATGCTCAGACTCACATCATGATTTGTAACTATAATTGTAATACAAATACTGTTTCACTAGGTAATCATTTGTTTGGTTTCGAATGCAAAACGAAAACATTTTGTGCCTCAAATAAAAATGAAAGGAAAATGTCAAGAAACATTTTCTAGGTCACAGGATGAGAACAGGAAAGAATATAATCTGCATTAACCTCTATCATAGGTGAAAAAACAAGAAAGAACAAGAAGCAACTTTTTCAAGGTCAGTGTATGTCACAATTAGCAGTGTTACTTATAACAAGTATATTTGCAACTTGTTTATCTTTATATACAGTATATAGATAACTTCTATAGAGATTCTCAGACCAGAGGCTTATGATAAAAAGATTATCTGCTGGATACATTTTTTCAGGACTTACAAAAATTCTGCAAGAAATGTATCTTCTAAAAGTAATCTGTAGCACTAAATCAGGACACAATGCATGAAGATTGGATGCTGATTCATCCTGGAGGAGCTGAGAGGATTTAGTGGAACATGTTGTGGCAGCTCATAAGAATCCTTGTCAATAGCTACTTACAGTTCAAACCCTGAAGAAGTGAGGAGTGCAGCGTTGAACTTTCTATCTCAACTTGCTGAACGGATAGCTGCCGTCTTTGATGTCCGTATTGATTTTTCGAGGCAGTCTTTAACGAGTGTCTGTTTCAAAGGATGTTGCTGTTTAGCTATGCAAAGAGAGCACTTAATCCCACTGTAGATTAGGAAGGGCTCTACATTGCATTCCAATACAGCCGAACACAGCAGCCTGCATGATCGGAATATCGAGCAGTAAATGATGCAGAACGAAAATGCAAAGCCGCTCTCCAAGCTTGCTGTGAACACGTCAGTTCTCCTTGTAGTGCAGATTGATCTTGTAAAACAACTCACCCACAAGTAAGAGATGATATGGCTTCTCGGGTTGAAGAGGAAAAAGCGTCTTTCCCTTTTTGAGCTAAATTCAATCAAGAATAGAAAATGTAGAAAGTACACCAGCTTTTTCATCTTGCTATGATGGGCACAATGTTCATGTTAGTAGAACAGAAGCAAATGTGCTTATATTGACTAAATCTTGTAAATGATGAAATGGGTTATTATAATCGACATGTTATCGTAATAAGAGGCTTAAAGAGCATCCAGGAGACAGATAAGCTTGAGGTCATTACCCTGCCATCAGCTGGTCAATATTCAGGTGAAAGGGCCATGGCACTGTATCAGGAAATCAATTAAGATGGACATCTCACATTTTATCTCTAGTTAGGCCACCAACCTAATAACTGTAGAAGCGCAGTCAGTCAAGAAGGCTTGATTTACTGTGGAAGTGTGCTGACTAAGAATCTGGAAATACTATCAAGCATTTTGGGGTATGTTTACATGACAACAACATTAAAAAAGGTAAAGTTTTTGTATAGTTTTGCCATAGAAAAATAATTTTTGGTTCCCTAAAAAACCTTTCTGTTAAGGGTTAAAAAGATTTAAGTTTTTAAAAGCATCAGTTCTTTATTACCTTTTTATAGTTTAAAGAATCTTTTCCTCTCCAAAAAACCTTTCGTGAAACAGAACAGTTATTAACAGATTCTTCTATGGCATCGTAAAGCACCAAATATAATCAAAATATGAACATTTGGTCCTTGTGTAAAAGCTTTAAGGCCATCTACATGCTATTATGCTCTTAAATTTGACTACTGTACAGTAAATTAACATTCTAGCAGTCTTTTCATGGAAATACGCCAACAATATTGATGACTCATCTCGTATTCAAATCCAGCGGTATGTTTAATTAAATGCTCTTTTGAAAAAATAGTGTTTCCTCCTCCTCACACCACCTGTCGCTGACTAGCAACAGCAGTAGCAAATTGTGGCTTAGACACAAAATGTAAACTAAAGGTCCTTTGATACTGTATGTACTGTATGTCAGCCCAGGAGAGAAGACTGTGCTTGTCAAGCTGTTCCACAGATTCTTTAAGCTTAAAACAACACTACCTTATAGCAGCATCAACTACTGTACCTCGCTTCAGCAAAACAGCTTAACTGACTACATGTGGAAAAAAATAAAGACGTCAACTGGTGCTGCATATAAACTCATAGCAATTGACAAAGAATGGTGGCATGCATAACAATAACTAAACGCTCAAATACCAACAGATATTCTTCACACTCCAAAGAAAAGCTGAGAAAATGAGTGGTTGCAGAGAATCAGGCGCCTACGTGCTTTGTCAAAACATTTTGCGGGATTTTAAGCGTGTCTCATTTAAATAAAACAAGACAGTCGAGCTTTAAAAATCAAGAGCAGTTTTATTACCGAAACCAAGTGTCATAGGCTATTGCTCCACTGCACAACTTCGAAATTTCAACTGGCTCTTGATTAGGACAGGAAGCTTCGCTGTCACCCAGAGAGATATGAGACCTATAAACTAGAAGGATAAACAGAGTAAAAGCTTGAGTCTGTCTTCTAGGGAGCGATGAACTTGATTGCTTTTTCCTCCCGAGTGGACGAGGGTACAGAGTCTGTCCTCATAGTCATAATCCTCCATTTTTTAATGCCTACAAACGTCTTTTCAGTGGCTCTTATCCGAAGGCTGTTTTGAGCTAAAACTTCTGGGTGGAACGCTTGTCCAAGTGAATTAAGTTGTAAATGACATTGCTGAATGTAGACAGTCAGTCAGGGTGGGTACTGAGGATAAACTGCATTCAGGCAGAAGTACACTTGAGCGTGTTCCTGTCAGATGTGATGATCGAACAGAAGGATGATGGAGTGAAATGAGATAAACCATAATGAGAGGAATAAAGCATTAGCATTGTGCCAGGAGAGGGATCGACTCATGGTGCACCTGGGACTTTGGAGATGACAGATACTGTTTATATGAGTAGAATATAGTCATATATTGTATATAGCATTCATGGATACTTTATCCTGATAACTGTCACTGCATATGTTCAGCATACACATGAAAATGAAAATTTTAGTTTACAAACATTTTTTGGTTTATGTTTATTTTATGAAAATTTATTCTTGAGACCTTTTCATCAATATATATCAATATATTTTTTATGATTAGATTAAAATTCAACTGTAAAATATTAAAGTGATTAGGGAAATAACATAAGTTTTCCTCCTAAAAAACAGTGACAGTTAACAGGTTAGGAATGCTTTAAAAACACATGCAAACTATAATTCATATTGTGTATAATTCAAATTGTGTAAAAATTAAGATTCAAAATGTGGTACGTTTTAGTCCAAAAATAAAAAAATATGCACTTTATTAAAAAAATCCTTTGAATACTAATATCACATTGCCCCAAAGCTTCAAGGAAGCATTTCAAATGATTTCATCACATCGGATGCCAGAGTTGTGTGATTAAATAAGATTATGATTTAGTTATAATCTCAGTGAAATACATAGTCTAACAAATAGTTTTCAGGTGGTTCAGATCAAACCTTCAAACCTAAACTGTCCAACCTACTGAGTTGCTGTCATTAGGATTGAAGCCTCATAGAATGAGGAGAATTTGCAGAGAATGAAGCACTGTCTCACTGAGATCTCAGCGTGTGATCTTCCAGCTCCTCTGCAGGAGATCCAAAAATACCACTTGTAGTTTGTTTTGCTGCCCTGCTGACTCACTTCTGTTGATCAATAGCTAATTCTCTTACATAATTAAGAGGCACAGCAATCAGAAGCTTCCAGAGAATGTGATAATTAATCAACACGGTTCAGCATTTCCCTCCTGGTGCTTCGTCATCTCCAGTCCATCCCGCCCGCAGAGGTACCAGCATTAGAAATTCACACACCCTGGGCATCTTTGTACTCTCACCCCAGTGGCCCTCATCTAGACACACTTATGAAATGCAAATATATAAGCAATCTGAGTCAGTTGTTTGATCATCAGTTTGAAAGGCTTTGAAAGACAGATACATGATAGATTTGTTTTGTCGCCAACCTGCCTGGTATAGCAGGACACTAAATGGCTTTACCCACCCCTTCCTTCAAATGTTCATTAATTCATCCATACATGTAACCAAAATCAGCACTTGTTTTTTTTAATTGCCTACTTGCAATATGTTTGTTTTTCTGTCACTGGTTGTGCTTTAGAAAGCACCTGCTAAGAAGATAAATGTACAGTAGATCTGCATAACTGCAGGAGGCTCTTCTGTGCATGGTTTACTCATATTGCTTGTCAGCTTTTGGGCTGCACACCAAGGTGCCATATGTTATAATGCGAGTTCCAAAATCTATCCTTGGGAGATGCCACCCAAAATGAGTTTCTCACAATTAATATTACAAAACTAATGTAGAAACTAACGGCTGATGAGTGAAAATTAATGGTCTAATGTTTCTCATTTGTGCCACTGGAATTGATTTCCTTGGTAGTTGTAAGTGAAACGATGCAATGACAGTGAGCAGATCCACATTCCCAATTCAGGTATAAAGAGAATTCATTTTTGCACTGATTGGTCAGAATATTATTCATATGCAGAACCACAGTGTAATTTCATTACTGCACGAAAGAGAGAAAACAGTGTTCACAACATAGTGGAGATTCTTTAATTATCTGTTAACTAAAACAAAGATGAAATGGGCAAGTGATTTTTACATTTCTAAAAAAGCTTTTTATTGAAATCTTCATTGTTAATTAAATAATGACCACTGTTTCTATTAACCTACATGTTAAGTTTTGGGCCTGAAAGACTCATTTTAATAGCACAAAAAATGTCTAGGGTAGCATGAATATCAAAATGTCTATTATGCTCTAAAACAATTAGGATTCAATAAAATCTGCCTGCTAGATTTTGATTTGGTCAAAACATAAAAGGCAACATTCAATATGGGTATTATTATTTTTAAACATAATTAAGCCTTTTGGGACTGCAAATAAAACACAGCAAAATCAATTACAACATGTGGTTAAAATAACAGCCAGCTACACAATTAACATGCTGTATTTCTTTAGTACTTGGCCAATTAACAGTGGAGCTGTTAACTACAATTAGCTTTAGTGTCTGCTGAATTTAGTGTTGGGTGAATCAGTAGATTGCCAATGTAACAACAGGTTCCTATTATTTTGCATCAGGTCAAACACATGCATCGACTTTTGCATCTGGCAAGTTTTGTAGACAGAACAAAGCAGTCCTACTTTAGTATTTGTTTGTTTGCTTCTAAGTTTGTAATCATTGATCCGACTGGTTAATAGTTAAACTAGATAGAAATGGCAATAATAACTTGTATGGATAAGGTCAATCATCCATATAGCAGTATATAGTCTATTGACTTTAAAGAAAGAAACGAAATAAAGCCACAGTGGCTAAGCAATTCTATATCCAGTCATATATAACTAATATATTATGTATTACACAGAAAGTCTGGGGGAAAAATAATGATCATGAAACCTAATAACCATCTGGGGCAATGCAGAATGACAAATGCTGGAAAAAACTTGAAATATTAAACAGTGATGTCATTCAAATGATGGTCAGCTTGATGTGCATCTTTTTTATCTTTGTAGTTCAAGTATTATTGAATTTTAGTTCAAACAAATGTAAGGAAAGAGAAAGTTTTGCATTTGATTCTAATTTCAGTTTTATTCAAATTTTATCATTTTACACTTAACCGATACTGCAGTGATGACAGCAATAGAGAATCTAATTACTTACTATATGTCAGTTTCCAGCAGTTTCCATTTGTCATAATCTTACCACAAGCTATAAGTGACTGAGAGGTTAATAGCGGTCCACTGAAATCTATGGGGTATTCTTCATTGATGACCAGGTCAAATTTTAGATTATGAATGCATTAAGCCTCATGGTACTTTAATTGCATTTAAAAAAAGCTATTTGCAAATGTCATCAGGAAAAACTATGAAATTTCTTCAACACATGAAACACCTCATCATATGTTAAACAGATGTCAGATTTAACTTAAAAGTGTTCATTTAAAAGCCATTTTAAAACCATAAACTGTAATAGACTTATATTTCTTAATGTAGCCCACATTTCCAACTTACTGGGCTTTAGAAAAATGCTTTTTTCAATAATGATTGTCGGATGATGGAAAATCATGCCATTCAAGGTAGCAGATACTGTATGAAGATGGAAACAGAATAGAATAAATTAGAATAAAAGATTAGTGAATTATTATAAAAGATGATTTTTGTTACATTCACTATGATCTATGTATTTTAAATCATGTATTTTTCCACCCGTTCTGGTGCAGCAGACTGATGACAAGTTTTGTAAGAAATGACTCGATGTCAGTCAAGATTTCTGTCCTCGGAGGACAAATTCAGACAGAACCAGCTTAAAATAGATTTTTTAAAGCAGTACATCAGTGTGAGTTCAGGCACCAGTATGTGGTCCACACACTGTGCTGTGTTTTACATAATGAGCTTAGTTCAGAGCCTGTGGCTGAAAGGGCCCTGAATACAGAGTGGTCCTGATGCAGCTCTGAGAATCAAACCTCTGTCACTCAAAACTCCCAAGAATACAAAGCTCATTACTGGAAAGTGATCATGAAATGATTTTCACAAATTAGGACAATGACTTTGAATCTGGAACAAGAATTTATTCAGCCAAAAAACATCTGCAAGCACAATGAGTCAGCCAGCTCTCTTAATGCTCAAGTTTTGATGGATGACTCAGAAGTTTGATCTAGTTAGCCTTCAATTTTATGGAATTATTGTGTAAAAACCTGATTTCATGTAGTATGTTTACAGATGGAAGCAGATGGGTTTTTGTAGTTCAGTGCTTTTTGGATCTCAAATTAAAATTTGAAAAATGTTCTAGTGGTCCTCTTGATCCATTTTCTTGAAAGCATGAGGAAAATGGGGATGTTTCCACTTCAGTGGTCACCACTCACTAAAATCTCCTAAACAGCCACATTCATTTTAATATCTAAAATGTTATTTTTTCACAGTACACTCACTAGATACAGCTGATCCACCAGTGAGATGTGATCACTGACCCAAAAATAAACGTTTACTTTAATCTTACATTTACAAGTTTCAGAAGAAAATGAGCTCAGATTTGCTCAGATCGTATACAATCTACATTAAATTTACAGCTCCATATTCTTGATGTATTTTAATAATTGTGTCATTTGTTTCTGTTTGTATTTTTGCATATTTCCCCATTTTATTCTCTAAGTTAAATAAAAACACAAATGAGAACTCCATCAAATCTCCTGAGCAGAAAGATCAACCTCTGAGCAACAACATTTTCCTCTAGGGAGACAGCAATTATCCACAAATTATTACCAGTTAGGTGCATTTACACATATTCTACAAAAATCTACATACATCCATTAATAGAAATGAAAAGTATTTTTATATGATACTTTAATGCTTTCATAAGAGCAGTAACATGCATTGGTGTGTTTTTCTTTACCCCTGCCTGTTAGAACACCCATCAGTACTGACTCAGTCTGAACTGCAGTAAACAAAGTAAGATAAAAGAGCATTTCACCATAGTATCATGACTAAGGCAGCTGATGATATCTGATTATTCTGACATGTTACTTACAAATACAAAGCCACACAAACAAACATCCAGTCTTGCTTGCTAACAATGTTAGTATTACATTATCTCTAGGGAAAATCTCATCTCAACGTTGAAAGATTTCTGACAGCATTGAGTATTGAACAGGTTTAAGATCTCGTTTATTTCTTCTTTTGACATCAACCACTCTTGATTTAGTTTGACACTCCACCATATAGATTAGAGAAAGCAGTCAATTTTGTGGAGAAAATGTTCATGCAAAGTAAATAAAATTTGAACATAAAAAACACCACATTCTATATTTTAGTATATGTAGGCCTACAGAAGAATATAAGAACATGTGTCATTATAAAGTTGACACATTCTTTGATTCTTATCTGTTAGTTTTTGCTAGTTTGTCTTCAGCTGCCAGTATGTAGTAATCTTTTAACCATGTTCAAATCTATTCTGCAGAATTTTCCAATTTTTATAATTAAAATGAGCTCAAAATGTGTGAAAATGTCTTCAAATTCTGCCTGGGCCTACAGGCACAATTAACAAACCAGACACAAATTTTCAGCAACCATACAAAGCAAAAATAAGCTTTTATCTTCTCATAAAAATTGAATTTCATCTGCTCTGATGAATTACTGTCCACTGCTTCCTATTTCCAAGTCAATTAATAATTATGTCTAAGGGTAGAAAAATATTTATTTATTTTTCATTGCATTAATATTCATTGATGTCATCTTTCAGGATAATATGAAATGACGGATGAACCCATTTTAAACCTTGCAGCATCTTCAGACGAGCTAAGAACAAGACCTACAGTAACCTGACAGAAAGTGGTCAGTCCAAAATCTCTTGCCTTTGCTTTTTGCTAATAAAAACAATCAAAAACATGTCACTGTGAAAATACACTATGTATGTGTGGTCATGATGGAACATTTTTACATAGTATTTTATATTATATAAAGGAATGTTTTTACTTTACCATGTATTTCAATGTTCTTTTTCTCTGGTAATTTGTCATTTTGTGACACTTTTTGTATCCAGGGTGACTTTAAACACAGATGAGAGGGATAGTTGGACCTGGAGCAATCTTTATTTATTTTTCATATGACTGACTTATGTATTATCTGACTTATATATGATATGACTGAAACATTTTAGAAGCTTTTTAGAACTTGTATGAAAAAGAAACACTACAGAATGAGAAATCTGTGCTTGTATTTCACCATGTTTACTAATGGAACTTTTCCTCTATTCAATCCACAGAAAATGCAAAATTCATGAGTACATGAATTATAAAGTGCCGTTGATAAGAATACTGCTCAGTTCTGCTTCTCTAATCCATCTTCACAGGATGTCTTCACAGAAACTCCTGCCTGTCTCGCTTATAACATCAATTTAAGTGATTCTGGATGAAGAAGTGTGTTTCTAAAAGAAGTGTGTTTCTTATTCTGAATAACTTTGCCCTCATTTCTCAGTACCTTCATCTGTTTTCATCTTTTTATTCATATCTATTGTGGAGATTTTCTCCATGCATGTTGCATCTAAATGTAATATTAAAAATGTAAGAAATTTCTATAGCTCTTATACATTCGACAGAATAGGTGGTAAATAAAGTGAAGTACATTTTTTAAATATACAATTAACTAAGACGTTTAAACTGTTTTTCACATAATTTTAACTAATCAATTTAAGTTCAATTAAATAATTTCAAGTTAATTTATAAGGTATAGCAACTGGCCAAAATTTGAAATATTAGGTAGAAATGACAAAAAAACTTAAGGCAGTATTTTTTAATATTTGTATAAAAAAAGTGTATATTTACAAAATATATGTATATACAACACACAGACTAAACCAGCTTTACAGAGCACAACACACCAAACCTTTGCTGCCAGAAAACAAAATAAAATACATTTACACGATTACATGTTTTCTGTACTTTTTGTTTTGTTCCAAAAGGTTTTTGTATACTTTAAAAAAATGTATAACTTGAAAAATTATTTGCGTAAAGAGCCCACCGATTATGTATATAATATTAGTGTGTTTTTAATTTTAATGTGAGGACTAGCCTACAAAAAAAAAGCGCGTCACGTTTGGGGCGGAGGTTGGTGTGGGTCATGTGACATCAACAACAGGTGTGTAAAATCAGCGTAATATTAAACACTACCATCAAGCAAGTGCTTTAACAACTATGCAAACGTACAAAATCAACTCATTATTGCATTATTTAAAGAACAGTTAATAATGTATCATGTTTAATGCAGGGCAGCAGCGCATAAAAGTCTTACTTTATGCTGATACAAACGTGTTGTTGTTATCCGCTGCTTATCACAAGTATCCATACACGTCGATTTCCAAGCTGTAAAACCTGTAAAGAAACCCTTTTAGATTGATAATGATAACTACAGAGTTCCTGAGAGGACACAGAGTGAGTTTAATTCCCTCGCAACACGCAAAATACTTCATAAGCTGCGCAGACCGATCAGCGTATGACATCACGAGATCGATTGAAGAGCAGACTGCTACGCATGCGTGCTGATGTCTGAGAAAGTGCAAAGTGCTGCGTCCAGTTTCTGTGAGGAAACGAAAAACTATAAGAGCAAAACGCAGGTATGTTTACATGTTTATTACTGTATACTTATATACCTGTCTTGCATCATGTTATGTACTGAATAGTAAAGAAAATTCACGTTCAGCAGTGTAAAGATACTGTAAATTACCATAAAAGTGTCCTCCAATTGCTGCCCTTCATTCTGTTTGTACATCAGTTCACAATAAACGTATTACTGCTACAATTCTATTCCAGAGTCAGAAATTGCCTTTAAGTATGTAAAAGCTCTAAACATTTACTTACCATATGGCTGTCCTTCATTCCTGAATCACCTCTTTGTGTTTCATACATGCTGAGTCCCACCACCTTTACATTCATATTCATACAAAACATCAGTGAATGTATAAGATACCCAGATGAAGATATATTTATAAAGCCATAAAAGACCAACCATGAAATACATATTTATATGTAGCTTTATCATAAGCAATAGGCATAATGAGATGTTTTCTAAGTGGCCTTTCAATAACCTCTAAATATTGTTCCATGCAGCCCCCGCTTAATGGACAGGACTATTGACGTGTGTCATGAAAAGTAGAAGAGCCCCCTGGGGTTTTCATAACAGCAGGACGCTGCAAGACATCTCACAGTAGGAGGAAATGCAATCTGACTGGATCGCAGAGAAAAGTGTTTCCCTGTCGTTCTCACATTGGTCCTGTAAAGGACGCAAATCAACAAAGTCACTCTTTGATTATGGGTACACCTTTTGAGAAAGAAAGCTGTTATCTGCAGATATTATTTTTCACTTTTGTATGTCGAAAATAAGAGGACAAATTCTGCAGAATTATTTTAGGATATCACAGGTATCACAGACAAGACCCTGTTACGCAGCTTTTAAAACTAGAGCCTCTGTATTGAGCACTGCTTCAATCCCTTAGCCTCTCACTAAATATAGATTTATATCTATATTATAGTCAGTTATATATACAGTATATATATATATATATATATATATATATAGTTAGTTTTCTTTTGCAAACCCATATGGTCATGGTACAAGCTTGTCTAGTGTTTAAGGATCTGTTTTGTACATTTACATTTAGGCAATTGATTTTTTTATCCAATGCGACTTACAAATATTAGGAGACAATATTTGTAAATTTTGTATTGATTAGGTATCTGGACTTGATAATAACAGTAGGTTAAGCACAAACATTTAGAATTGTACTGTAAATACTTTAAGATGCACAAATATTTCACAGATTTTGCATTCAGAGACAGTTAGGAGACTAATATGAGCTTACTGATATTTAGAATGATTATAATAAATCAAAGGTCAAGTACAGCTGTTCCTCAGGTGTAATATTGTTGGGAAGAGAATAGTAAAGGCCAGAACACTGTTTGGTTCTCTAAGCAGGAAGCCAGTGATTTCAGACCCAATTAAACTGAGGGTTCATGTGAAATCACCTTTTCATGGTGTGCCAAACACCTGCTTATCCCCGCTCACTAACACTCTTAAAGCATTGCTTTTGTTTGGTGCTTACCTTTAAAATTAGATTCCATTTTTTTTAAGCCATGCTTCACATCTCATGGTTATGCCTGGCTTTTGGACTGCAAGGAGAAGATAAGGAAATGTGTGTTGGCCTTTTCTGACAGTGAAATTGGTTTTAGATCACATTGCAGGGCATTTCCAGCCATGCTAGAGGGCTCTTTTGTGATTCTTACCAGGCAGAACTGCACTGAAAGAATCTAAGATGTGAATAGCATTTCTTTGGTCAGACTCGTATATTGATGCACACAGAAATTCAGTCACAGTTTTTATAATGGCACATATATGTCCAGTTACCTGGCAGATTGCTTACTGATCCAAACTGTGGACTTGCTGAGCTACCTTTGTTGAATGTTTTGTTTGATAACCTGAATGCACAAAAGTTTAACGTTTCCCCCAAATTTTAATAACTTGGCAGCGTTGAAGCAAAAGAAACCACACAGTTAACAAGTTTTAATAGAATGTAGAAAAAAATGGACTTCTCATTGAAAATGAACTAAAAAAAAGGCAAATTGTAAAACTGCAAGTTTTCTGTTAGGGTTGCAGGTAGGTTGTAGTGGTTATAAAGAAGTCTATAGAATAGACATATATTGACACACTGTGATTACCAACAGCTGAATCTTGCTTGTACTGTACCATACTGTAATGTTTTCTGTAGCACACTCTTACTAGTGTGATATGTGCTAGTGCTTTAATGTATTATGCATAGTGATTTTAAGCAAGAAAAAAGTTTTATATAATATTATATGGTTGGAATTCATCAAAAAAGCATGTTCAACAGTACACGCATATCTGACAGCTCAAAAAAATTACTGTCAGTAGAAGATATTCTTCCTTGTACCTTATCTCATGTGATGCAAGTCTGATTTAATGCGATGGGTCCAGACGTGAGCCCAGATGAGCTATTTCTGAAAAACAAGAATCAGACTTAATGTGAAAGATTGTGACTGCAAGAAGTCTTAATAATAATTTTGCTCTGGCATTTGTGAATGATGCTTATTTGTGTCTTGCTGTGAAATAAATACACTTTAATGTGTCAACATGAAATTAGTTTCTATGATGAAGAATAAACTAGAATGCATTTCAAGCAGGCAATGGTTTGTTCTTGAAAAATAAAAATAAACTTGCGCTCCCTGGCTTAGCACAAAGGTATCACAGAATAAAAAATGTCCCCAAAGAGTTTCAGTGCAAAAACTATTTGAACTTTTATTATATTTTCCTCCTCTGTGGCCATAATAGCAAAGTAATTTACAAAAGAAAAGAAAGAAATAAAGAATAAAGGCTCAGCTTTAACATGGTTGGAAAAACAATTGTGTTTAAGGTCTGAGTTACACCAAAGGCTAAGATGAGTCATTTACCAGTCAACCATTTTTTCATCTTGCATCAAATAATATTTGCATATTTCTTGTTATTTATATTACATTTAGTTTGTATTCTTATTTTACATGTATTTTCACCTGCACAATATCTTTTGTATTACCATTTCTCTGTTTGTATAAAACAGAGAAGGTTGAAATGAGCAAGCAAAATGGTTCCTCTTTGCAGTTTATTTTACTTTCAGAACATATATATATATATACCAAAACAAAAATGTCTTATCTGCTGGTGCGATTTCCAACATTTAGTATGTAAAATGTTATCCGGCTTGCCACAAAGTGACAGTAAAGTCACAACAACTACAGACAATACCTTCCTCTCTATACGAACTATATTCAGTTATTAATTTTGCTCTAGCAGGAGGAAGATGCCCTGCAAAAAACAAAGAGTGTGATTCATTGTAATTCCACACGTCTCCCAACGATTCTCTTCCCAAAAGCACAGAGTGTTTCAGAAAAAAACAATGAAGAGAAAAGAATCAAACATGAAGATGTCTTTTCTTCAAACTCACCATGTAATTCAAAGAAAACAGAGTAAAATTAGAAACACAGTTTGGCACTGCTGTGACTTTAATTGGGTTTCTTATTTTTTTTCCTTATAATTGGTATGGCAGGTGCAGTGATGTATTGTAAAGGAGGAGACTGAAAATTGCCACTAAGTATTCATCTAGGTGCCAAAACCTCTGCTTAAAAGAGAAAAAAATCACTGAAGATCTTGCTTTTTCAGATTTATTCGAAACATAAATGTCTTTTAGAATCAAAGCAGGATATCTGAATAAGAATTTTCAGGCTGACATAACTTCCTATTTTAAATCATTGAAGAATTTTGGTCCTTCCTTCCCCACATATCCAGCAGTACTGTAGTAGTAGAAACTCAAGTACAGACCTTGACCTTTATTTAATATTCAATAGACACCCATGTTTGCTTTATTGGTTTTTGAGTTTTATGCAACTTTTTTCTATTTTATAACACAAGCTGGTATTCCACCTAAAGCGGCTAAGCCCACAGCACAACCCACGTTCAGCCTTTCTGCAGGAGAAAAAGCAAAATAGAGAAAGCCCAAGTGTATCCTACTGTACACAGAAAGGCAAACAAGAGGGACTGTAAAATCATTTTGCAGCCTCTACAGAGCAAAACATATGTCTCACTGTCCCTATCTCACTTTCTGACAAGTGGACAGAGGCTATTTGTCCTTCAATAGCACATGGCCATGTCAGTGAGACTGGGGCTAGTTGTCACACTTTTTACTTGGGTTACTGTTTCTTAGGGTGGGTTTATTTTTAAAGTCACTTTTTGTTTTGGCACAAATAAATGATATAGTTTGGTAACTTAATAGGGTAATAATCAAATATATCAAACCATCGCTTTATTATCATACTAATTATTATTATAATACTTATTATTATTATTATTATAAATTAATAAATTCTTAAGTCTATGACACATATTCAAAACATGTGCATGTTGTCATCCAACATTTATGAAAAATAACGCTGTCCTGAGAAAACCATTAAACATTTTTGTTAAATCCATCTTCAATATATAGTTTACTCTAGTCTGAATGTATGCTAGTGTTTTTACACAAATCGAGAACATTGAAGGTTTAGTCTGGAAGATAAACTTCACGATTGATCTAATCTAAGATGGTTTTGAACTGTGTGTTTAAATCCAACTAAAGCCACTACTAAAGTAGACACATGTCTTTGTAATTTGACTTTTGACTCAAATAGCAACTTTGACAACTTCCCCATGTGACTGTTTTTCATTGCAGTTGTTTCATCATTACCACACCAGCATCCTAAAGCTGGGAGGAGTTTTGTTGTAGAAATTCCACATTGGTCCAGTTCTCACTATACAAGCTGTTGTTCCCAGTAATGCCAATCCTCAGTGGATTATAAAATGCTGTAATTACCGGTTCCGCTTGTCTGGTTTTAGAATGGTTTAGGATTAACTGCTGTTGCTGGTAGAGGATTAAAGATGCAGAGTAGAAAAACAGTGAACACTATATTGCCAAAAAACCTGTTAAGATATATTTTAACAGGTTTATAATTGTATTCTGTGCCTTGCACATAATATTGCTTTTAGTTTTAAAGAACTTACTGTTGTAGTTGTTTACAAGCATCAAAGGTACCTTGCTGTAAATTGTGGTTTCTTTGAATGTATGTAGGTCTGGGTTTTGAGTTACTTAGGTTACAGCATGTCTGAAACCCTGTGACTGACTTTGACCGGGCGAGATTGTGGCTTGCAGGCATTATTAAAGAGGAAACACTCAGTTCCTCTGCTGGATAGTCCATCTAAGTGAACCTGAGGTTGCTAAGGGTATCGACATGAATCAGATTGAAGTGCAGCAATACACAAAGGTCTCACATTGCCATCATGGGAAAAACTTACTCTGGGCCTTGGGGCAAGAATGCGACTTCGGTAACCTAAAAGGAGGAATGATGTAGGTAGACGTCTTAAAATTGTGTCAATGCTGATCCCAGATTTTTTTCCCTTGGTAAACGTTTTTTAAAGCTGGTAAGGGGATATCAGATTGAAATACTAAAGCAATATTTTGCTAGTGTGCTGATGTTTGGCTGTATAGCACATTCGGGACTGTTGTGGCTGTTTTCATACGGCAGTTCAACAAACATTGGAAAGTATGTTAGTAAGAAAAGCATCAGTAAAGCATCCCAGTGTGGTCCTCTAGTCCTAGATGAGTGCTCTGTAATTGCCTGTCATCCAATCAGATTTGAGGACAAATTTGAAAATAAAATCCCCCTAAAACAAGGTCTGGAATACACTATTATGATTGCAAAGGAACATAAATGGCAAATTGAATCATTAACAATGTTGTAAGCTCTATGTGTCTCCCTCATAGACATTCAACACAGCAATAGCTCAATATAATCAACAAATCACAGCATAAAGATGAAAAGGTGGCACACAGGTTCAATCGGCACTGATAGAATGACAGACAATACAAGCGCAGGATAATCTGTCTGCTGTGAAGTCCATGATTCTGTCTGAAAGAGGATAATGTTGTTCCCTCAGTTATGTTTTGTCTGTGATGTTAGCGGTACAACAACACTGAGGTTCTCAGTTTAGACGAGGATTAGGGCTCAGAGATTCTGGCAGGGATTGTCTGTCTTTTGCCTGTAATTGTCAGGAGAAATCAAAAGCACTGCCGGTTTGCCATTGGGGAAAAAGAAACTCTTTCTTTGTTCATCTCACTTCAGTTCCATCAACCAGTTGTATCCCTCAGGAATTAGGTCTGTTGCTATGGTAATTTAAAAGAGCACATGTTTTTAGGGTTTGGATATATGTTTTTTTTTTTGTGGTAGTGTACAATTGTGGATGTGTTGTGAATGGCACTGGAGTAAATAACATAAAAATCCATGTTTTTCTAAGAAAATGTGTGGTGGGGTCAGAAAGTGGATTTTTTGACTACAGTTGCCTAATACAGAGAATAATATATCCCTCATGTCCTCATCATATATATATATATATATATATATATATATATATATATATATATATATATATATATATATATATATATATATATATATATATATATATATATATATTTTAATAGCACAAAATATCTCTTAAAAACCTAAGATGACTTTGGTAATTTTCACAGAATGAAAATTATGTTGCTTGCCCGTACTGATATTAGAAATAATGTCATTTGGAGTATGCAAATAAATTATGATTATAAACAGCTTTAATAAGGGGGCAGGGAGTGAGTCAGGCAGGAAATTATACATTTCTCCAGCAGGGCGTAACTGTATAGTGCAGTCAATTCTTTATTCTCTCTAAAATTATTGGTCAGTATCATATAGTGCAAGTCTATTTGACATCCATTTGCAGATTTTTACAGTAAGAAACAGCTTGTTTGTGTTAGGTAGGATGAAATTGTGCACTTCATCTTTAAGTACTCCCTTTGCAGTCAAATTCAACAGAGATGTCTCTAAAATGGCAATAAAAGCATCTACTGTATCATCCCACCCACTGGTAGCTTACAGTGGACTAGAAACTAGAATTGGAAACAAATAATGGAAACAAATTTGTTGCAAACATTCAAAAAGGCTATTTTTTCTTATCTTATTTGTCTGGACAGAACTCTCCATTTCCCTCAGCCAATTACTGTAAAATGATAAGCCTGGCATTTCTTCAGAGGTCAGCATGTAGAGAAGCAAACTCATCAGACCAGTAAGATGTGGTGCTGTTCTGTATTACTGGAACCATCACTGCGTATGAAGGCACCAGCAACTCAATCACATCAGATGCCCTTGGGGTGAATGTTTAGTCCTAAATGATTTTAGAAGAAACGTTGGAATAAAGTGCCTGACAAGCAGAAATAAATACATTTGTGTGCAGCGTGTATTGTGTACAATTTAAAATTGTAGATAATTTAGATAATTTTAGCAAGAGAGTGCAGTGCATTTGACAGAAGCTTTTATCCAAAGCAACTTACAGTAAATAATACTTTTTTTATTTTTTTGTATTAATCCATGATTCATATGAAAATCCAGAAGTAATAATAATAAACTTAAAAACTGATTAAAATGTTTTTGCCTTTATAACAAAAATGACCTAAATACATAAATTATTAGCTTGACATTATAAAAAAACCACATTTTCAAACAGTCTTTTACAAACATAGGCTATTTTATACCATTACAATCTTTAAATGGTAGTTTATATTTAGAATTTTAGTATTTTGTATTTTTTGTACTTTATATATACAGAATCACTCCTTCCATTTAAAGGCCTCAGAAACGATATCAAATGTTGGAGTCGCACCTCATGTTCAAAGATGCCATGACTAAAGTTGAGTGCACTATACCTTGATTACCAAATACCCTTAACATCATAACAATGAATAGTGGTGATTTTGGTTAATTAAGTCTTGTCTGATATATTGTTCTCATCTGACATATTGTTCTTATATTTTACCTTCACCTAAAATGTTAAAAGGTAATCACTTATTTATTCAGTGACTAGTTTTTGTTATGCTATCAGACCTGTAGGTGGCGCCCAATTAGTGTCTTTGTGTCTCATGAGTGTCTTATGAGTGAGTTTTTGAGCTATTAATTGAGGTTATTAAGTTTGTTATGTGCAGAATTACTTATTAGTGTTGTTGAGCTATAGGAACATGCTCCTCAAGTGTTAAATGCTCAGATAATTTAAAAACAAATCTTTATTTCAAGAGGTCAAATTTAAGAGTGCATTGCATGTTATTTTCAGTGAAATGTACTGAAATTGAGAGGCCATAAATTGATGTTTTTAGACAAGGGCAGTCGTGATTGCCTTGTGGATTAATTCTGTTTTGCAGCTCATTTGAGCATTTAACATTAGATGACCTTACTTGCCTTGGCGAAATAATCCTTCAGCAATAGTCTAAAGGAGATTTGGTTTCATCAACCACTAACTGCGTGACTGCTCACTAACCATTTGAACTGATGACAGGTTTAATCTATGAAAAGATTAAAGGAATTGTCCTGAATTTGCCTGAATCACCTCGTCACAGCAGAGTTAATTAGAGCTACTAGCTAAAGCTCAGACATCAGTGTCTGCTTTACCTCTGGTTTGCAATAAAGTTCATAGTTGTTATCAAATGTCCTTGAACAGAAAAGCAGGTTTGAGTTACAAGTCTCATTGCAGGCCTATAAAATATTCAGTTAAGACCTTTCCTGACTAATTTTCTGTACACGCTTTTTTGGCCGCTGTAATTAGCAATGATTAACAAACCTACTTGTACTACTTTTATTTGCTTAAAAGAAGTATTTTTCACCAAGTGAAGCATATATTTACAAGTCTTTTAAGACAGTTTGTCATTTACATTATTTTATCGAAAATTCCCTTGTGTATTTTCATTTTCACTGCCTGAAGCTAATCCACTTTCGATCATTGTTTTTTCTCTAAACGTACTTCAGGGATAAATGACTGTCAGAGAATTATTATGGAGGCTTATTGTTTTAATTATTCATTTTTCATGGTTATGTTTTCCCAGTATTCATAGCAAAAGCTCTATGCGTTTGGAACTGATTATTTAGATGGTTCAGCTTTCCCTGATTTACTTTTTGTCACGCATATTATGTTGTAATTTTCTTTCAAGGTGAAAATTTGATTTAAAAAAGTTTTCCAGCTGGGGCTCTCAGTTTCTATCTTGGTGAGTGATATTGTGCAAAAAACGAACTCTGAAAACTTTCCAGAAATGTCACATAAAATTAGATTTTTGCGTGCATTCCAAAAAGCTCATTAAGTTTATCTTTTCACTGTATGTAAATCTTACTAAATATGTACTTCTGGAAACTGTTTTATAAGTATGTATTGAAATTCATATTCTTGTGTAAACACATAAGGGAGACATGGGGTTGTTTTTACACTATACCTTTGTGAATATTTCTCAGGATAGATCTTTATTAGAAAAAACAATTCATTTAACAATAAAAAAATCAAACCACCCACCTAATCTATTTTAGGAGAACAACTATTTTTAGTTCTTTTCTTGTAGCTCAGTTAGTAAGATGGTGCTAGCAACACTGAGGGGTTGATTTCAATACCAGAAATTGCACATGCTATTGCACATAAATGTATATTATAATGTATTGTAAGTCGCATTGGATAAAAGCGTCTGCCAAATATGTAAATGTAAATGTAGTAATACATTTAAAAAACTTAAATACGTGACATCTATGTCAGTACAAACTTTTAGTTACATATCTTTATGTAGTTGACAGTTGCCTGCATGTATACCAGTTTGGTGTATATTTGCATCAAAACATGTAATTTTCTTTTCTCAAAACAGTTTGAAGTGTTTTGCCTCATTATGTAGAATGTTGACTTGCTTTAGATTGCACCAGCATGCTGTGCCATGCAATATTTGTGATCTTCATTTAGAAAATATTTATTTATTTGCTTGTTTTGGAATGTTTTTTTATAGCATTCTAGGTATTCTGCTATTCAAACTTACAAATGGCCATTGACCATTAACATAAGTACTGTATGTGCTGTAAAATGATGATAATTCTTTAATTCCAATTAAGTATAAAATAATTTAATTACTTTATTTTTCTTATTATGGTACTGCTGTTCCAGAAAAAAAACCAATAGGAATTTTTCACACGTGATCACAGTTAACGGTCAACAATGTGGACATCAGGTCTCCATGTTTCACATGAAACCAACTGAAATTAACTTGTTTTTTGTAAGGGATGCCATCTTGTTTAACATCAGCTGCTTAAACATATATACAGGAACACACACTGCAAAAACAAAAAAATATTTTGTCTAATTTTAAGTTTGTCATCTTATACTTACCAAGAACAGAAGTCTAATGTTTGATTTTTCAGTAGATTATCTAACCCATTGTAGTCTGCCTGCCGTATACGAGAGATCTTAAAATGCCACAGTTTTCAAAGGTCAGTCATCCACTTACCCAGGACAGACTGTAGTTTTGCTCTGTTAATTGGCTTGAATCTCAGTTAAAGCCCTTGCTGTGCTCAAACTGAGCTAGTCTGCAGTCCTATTTACTGTATAAGAGTTTAGTTTTTATCTCAAACATTAAGGTTGGAACAGTGTAAATATAATATTACAGATCTAAATAGGTTCGATCCTTCGCATAGTTCTGAGAGAGTGTTAGAAACATGCAGGAAAGGTCAGAAGATTTGCAATATCCTGCTTTACTCTACAATCATGAAGTAAGATAAGAAAGAATTGCATTTTCTAATAATTCTCCACTACATTTTCTACTATTCAGTCCTGTTGACATTACATACATACTGTGTGATTGCTTAAACTAGCATTCAAAACAGAAACTTTGCTTTTTTCAGCAAACGTAATTCCAATAAACCAAAATTTCAAGTATTGTGCTAGATTGAGCACCACTTTGTCACCTTTTTCATCAAATTATATTAGTTAATCTTATAAAGTGACCATTACTTTAAAGTGCCCTCTTACTATTAAACTGTTATGTTAATCAAATATGATGTTTGGTGTAATACTGTCTGACTCTTAAAAGCTTATTCATCTTTTCCTCCTGAGATCCATTTTAGAGATCCAGCTCAAGCCTAAAATAAAATGCATGTTAGTATGTCTTATTCACTGTTAGAGGAGCCTGTCTCTATGAGATGATCCATGCCTTTCACAGCCTACAAAATGTTATTTAATAAAGTGATTAAATTAATAGCTCTTCACCAGGTTTGTTTGAAAACGCTTTTAGATATTTCCTTGATTCATGTAATGAATGGATTAGATCACTTCCATGGTCTTCAAATCAGAAAGTCAGTTTCCAATAAACAAACAGTTTGTTTTAAAAAATAAAAGTAAAAAACATCTATATTACATCTATATAAAACCCAACCAACATTAAACATTTACCAATATTTAACAAACTCTGCCCACCAGAAAAGTACTTTAGGATTTTTTCTCTATGAAATACATACATACTTGTAAATCATGCAGATAATTACATTCACTACACCTACACAGTAAATTCATTTATTTGATGACATCCTGACTGCATTTTTTATGAGACCAAATATACAGTGCAATATTCATTAAACGCACAACAGAGAGATTACAGTGCCCTCACAGGAGGTTGATGCAAGACCGAATCCTCCTAATGAGCTCAGCATATCAATTTTACATCACCATATCAATATACACGGGGTCCTATAACAAGGTGCATAAAACACTCAGTTAAAAGCTAACGTGTTCTTGCTCCTCAATACAACTTCTAAGCAGATTTTTCTTTTGCTGATGAGGGAGAAAGCGAGATCGTGTGTGTCAGCTATCTTTATTCCATTATAGCGGGTCATTAAAAAGAGTCGGCACATGACTGACAAATTGATTAAAAGAAAATGTCAAAACTAATATCTTAACTGCATATTTATGGTCACTCAATTACTTGTTTGTCAGAATTCATCGTCTCCAAATCTCCCCACTTCAGTTGTGACTGTGAATAAAGGAGCAGAGGGATTCTCCCATCACTTTCACAGCACATTTCACAGGATCAGAATAGCCGTGGGACACGATATTATAAATGGCAGATGAGAAAAGCTCTTATGGAGCTAAGAGAGCAAACCTGAGTTAAGGTTGCACGTGAATCTTATGTTAAACAGTAATGACTTTCTCTTGACTTGCAGAAAAGTATCTAAGCTGCCAGGTTGGTCCTCTGAGCGTTGCTGTTCCATTGACTGTCCTGTGAAGATCTCATGAATATTCTGCCTTTCCGCTATGTTATGCCCAGTCCTGAGAGACAACAAAAAGCCCGGCACTGTAGACAATGCTGCAATAATTTGCAAGGACTGCAACCGGCTTGTCTCAAATAGCTTATTCCTTTCAGGCAATGTCATAATTGGCACCATCTTCTTTCAGTTGTGAGAACGCATTAAAGATTGGTTGAGATGATCCATGTATGAATGTCCTAGACCTTTATTTGTGAAACTAATGGACTGGGTTTAGGCCACAACAGTCGATAACGCTGCTCCCTGCATTCACTTTAAAATCAATGCGCTTTTTTACTTGGGTCTTAACCTACGTGAAGACCCACGTTTCTGATGAAAGAGCTGTGAATCATGCATAAAGGAATTATTGGCTGATCAGACAGCAACTGACGGCTTTAGTCTAATAACGTATGGGATATTATTATTGTTCAGTTGTGCTCTGAATCAAAACAATACTACAACAATTGATGATAACAAGCAACAGAAGACTTGCGACAGGAGTTGCTTGCACATAATTACTCATGTATAATGAAACCAGTTGTTTATTCGTGGCGAAAACACGATAATCATCTATTTTAAGTGATGTTTGAAAAATGTTTTCTTGGGTTGCCAATGCGAAGTAATGCTAAATCATTGGGTAAGACTTCAGCTGGAAAATGCATTTAGGTGCTGTAAAGGTGAGCTCACTGAGCATCATCTCTTCCTTCATCATCACTTTAAGTATAGGTCCCAATGCTCATCCCGACTCTAATTAGCACCACTGGGGCTGTGAAGTGTTTCAACGCTCCGTGGAGGAGACACTTGATTCAGAATGATTGGAAACTCATTTACTGTCCACAAAGTTATGAGAAAAGTTTCATGCTTTATGAAAGTTGTTGCATGATTTTTTTTTTTGGTAACCTCATAAATCTTATGGATAAAAGTTTGCAATTTCTTGAAAGTCGGTTTATTTCCTATAATGAGTCTCAGCGAGTGAGGAGACATGCACCTTAATTTTCCATCTCAATTCACAGTAATTGATTTTTTTTTTCTGCATTAAGTGGGCTCATCATAAAGAAGTTAATTTCAAGTCATCATGCTCAAAAATCAATTTAAAATCAAATGTTTCATATCCATGTCTTGTCTGCAGAGGTATATATATTCTCTGACTATATGTGGTAATGTAAGTTGGTATGACTAATACAAATAATGAATCATATTTTCATAGTTTTCACTCGAAATATTTCAAATGCGCTGAATAAATAGACACAAATACATTATATTTGCTGTAGTATATTAGTGGTTTGATAAAAACATAACCCTGAAGGAAGATAAGAGATACAAGTAGAAAAAATAAGTTTTCCTTTGGAGGCAGACAGGTTAACAGTCGAGTTTGGCTGTATTTTGATGTATTGTGCTGGAGGGAGTGAAATCAGCAGTGTAATTCAGAGGGGAACTACCGCCTCAACTGGATCTATATATGGAAGTCTCATTCAGTAGCACAGTCAGGCCTGAGAGACCTCAAAGCAGAGATAAACATTTGTCACATCCCTCAGAGAACACTAATCGAACATGCGCTGTCACAGACTTACCTACACAACAGAATACAGACTGAAAATGTGCAAGAAGGATGCGTAACGGTCTGTTTATGTAAATGAGATGTGACATCATTGATACCTCATATATCCTAAGGTCATGAACTTTTCATTAGTGCGTTACGAGAAATTCACAGCAAATTCCACTAGCTACAATTTTGTTAGTTAACATACCTTGAGAAAGACAAAAATCTAATATTTCATTCTAAGATATCGTACATACTGACCCTCAGACCTGTCATACCATTCAGTCAAAGGGCCATTACAAGAAGAGCAAAGATTTCCCCTCACATTCTGAGGCAGCAAATATCCAGCGCATAAATTACAATTCAGGGACTTTCATTTCACATATCTCAATTGAATTAATGTGCTTCTGCCTGGAGGATCATTAGCATCATCTCCGAGGCCTTTCTCGGTACAGTGGACTTACACTTTTATTGGGGCTGAAAATGCAGGTAAAATTGTAACATTTATTGTTCCTGGTGACCCTGAGTCTGTTCATCTTGGTATAAGACTAATTCCCATGGCCTTGGGCTAATACGGGACTTTTACCACTGAAGTTGTTCCTTGTGATGGACTGTGGTGTTTTCCAACAGAAGTACAATCAAAAAATGTGCTCGTGAAAATTTTGTAACAAATATGTTTCCTACCACATTATTGAAATAATCTTTATAAACATTAATATATATATATTATAAGTCAGGGCGTGTGCACATTATATATCATATCAGGGTTTTTGTTCTATTTTTCTGTAGGTGACATAACATTCAGCCAGAAGCAACCAGTTGACAAAAACCTTGTTTTGGTCCTAAAATCACTGCTTTTCTTTTAATTAGTTTTTTTCTCATAAAACTTTATATAATATAAAGATTATTTTCAAAAAAATTGAATTTCTAAAGTGAGGATGTTGCTATGCAACTGTCTACATTTGAAATGATCTAAAATATTTTATTTAAAACAGATAAATTATTTCTTAATTAGGTATGTGGAGTGATTTTAACAGTTCAGATGAACAGCTTGATGGGTTAACTTAAATATCACTGCAAGCGAGAGGCATGGAAGCATGCCCGTCCTGTCTATCCCAGCAACAATTTATTCTTGTCCAATGAAAGCTGATAAAGAAGTGTTAGATCATTCTCAACATAGCTGTCGTGAATATGGCTCTCGTCCAACCCGGAGTCATCACACTCCAGCCTGAAGCATCTCTCAGTGTGATCTTTAACCTCCAGCTTTGACTCCTTCATGCAGTCTGTCAGACGCTCTGGATGTTGAAGTGCAATCTTTATGAGGTACTTGCCTAAGCAAACATTTTGTTTTGTTTGCATTCTGCTTGTTAATAGGTTTTATTTGCGACAACATGTTGACGTAGACTTAGGAATATAGGAATATAGCTTTCTATGGATTTCCACTGGAGTGGAATTTCTGCTTTGATAGGTTTTTGTGCATAACATTTGGATAGACTTTCATGTGTGTTTCAAAGCAAATACATCTTGGGTGGACCTGTAAGGCCTTCCTACCAGCAAACCAGCTGGAATCAAAACGACCTGCTTTCTGGTATCACTGTTGCCAAAGTGTTAAAAGAAGTGTTATAGTTCATTCAGTTTAATCCATATAGCATCCAGGCTTTCTTTACTTTATCTATGTGTGCATGCATGGAACCGCACAGCTATCAGATATGCAATCCCATGGCTTCAGACGCTAAGATGAAAGCTGGTTGAGTGGCATGTACTACTATGGTTGGCGACGAGGGCTTTGATGGTGAAAGGAATTACCAGTAATGCATTCGATAGACGTGAAGCCTACAGAGAGACAGCTCAAAGCAACAGGGATTATATATCCACTGTCGAAAAAGCTCTATTGTACAATGACACAGCCCACTCAGTATGGGACAGCTTAGTGTAATGGTGCATACCCAGAAAAGGTCACATTGTTAGAAGCATGAATTATACACAACTGTTCTCTCTCATTGTGTGCATATATATATTCCAGCCTGTCTGCCCTGTCTAAGTCAGTCAGATTTTCCTGTCCCTCTGGTATACGCGAGACGAAATGAGCTTGCTATCCGTGGCAAGTGTCACCATCCATCACCTTAATGGTGTCATGAGCAAACCTCTCACCAGGAGCAGTCCAGTCACACTCCAGGTTAAAGTGTGTCCAGGAGTGTTTGTAATCTTATTTTTAACTAAAGTCTCTAACAAAGTACAGGTACCCCTTACGCTGCCTGATTGAAAGAGTGAAATGTGTTAAGTGTGTTGCCACTTGTGAAGGAAATTGTGTGTTGTGTGCGTCCGTGCTGTTGTTGCGTTGTGCGTTTTTTTTACATTCCATTAACTCTTTTATCTGCATTCACAGAGGTGACAACTTTTGGCTTGTTAGCGAGGTTCAGTTAGCCCCTGGAGGTAGGATGGCATGGCTACACAATTATAGGAGCAAAAAGCATCTTTACAGGATACGTTTACCAATGAAAATGTTTTTTTTTTACTGTGATGGACTGACCACCTCAGCCTTCCTGATTTTGTCAGCAAGTGAGAGATGTTCCTGGGTTAACATTCCAATCAACCAATCAGATTTGAGAGATGGGTTTCTGTTAAGTTTGGTCTTATGAGCATGGTTAGATGCTTGTACATGATTGTTATTCACCCATCATTTTCTTCTGGTTTCAGGAGTAAGTTATATTTAGGGGTTGGGATAGAGTTTCCTTACAGAAATGTTGGAACATCTCTTGGGAACATCTGCCTGTTTCCCTGTCTTCTGTCTGAGATAGTCTGCGTATAATCCTGCAATCCACATAACCCCATATACTATATAGGGATAAGAAGTATACAAAAATAGATGGATGTTTTTTATGTTGATTTATTGTATAAAATGTATTGTCTTGTGTGCTGATGCTGCAGGCCAAGGTAGTCGGCTATGATAAGCTTTGGAAATGTTCGTGTTTCATCAGCATTTTCAGAACATTAGGAGGTTGTTTGTGTTTATACACCTATAAAAAATGTGTATGCAAAATTTGGTGCCCATGAGGAAAGAGGGCAGAAGGTCAGGAACAGTTTATTCTGTCTCTTCTCCCCAGAACTTCATATGCTGTCCGGGCGAAATTAATAAGAAATATCCCACAGGAAGCCCTCTGTAACAGCGCACACATTCATTAAATATTTATAAAATGTTAAAGTCTGATAGCATAACCCCACAGCTTTCCAATGATCAAAGACTAGATTGATTTTCCTTTTACATTTAAACCGCAGAGTGACATCTTGTTACGTTTGTAAAATGTTTATGTACTGTAGGGCCTAGCTTGAGTCTCTCATTTATTATCTACTACAGTATGTGTTCTTCACTATAAGAGTAGGTTGTTCATGGGCATATGGAAGCACCCCAGAGGCCAGTGACAAACCTCTTCAGACTGTAACCTCTGCTTGATGGCTTCACACTTGAACACATAAGCAGGTCAGACTGATTAGATATTTGCAAATATGTTTAAATCTCAGGTGTAATTAGTTATTTAGTTCATAAAAGAACTTTTTAAAGATGCAAAAGGTGATAATTGACATTTGACAGCACAAGGTGTCATTTTAAATATTCAGAAACCAGCAAAGAGAAAAATCGTGTTCCACATGATCTCAAAAGATCTGAAAGTTTTAAAGTGTGGCATTAAAATAACTTGCCTGAATGAACTTGCCTCAAGTGTTTACTCTTAAAAGATTCAAACAACTATTCCTAGCTGGTTGGAAGTTTCTTATAGTGTTAAAGTAGGAAGGCGTGGTGAACGTTGTGGTTGCTTCACACTTCAGGCAGTGGGATGTCAGTGTAAGAGGATTGTGCTGCATTTCTCCTCCAGGCCTGAAAACAGAATTGAAAGAGAGTTGTTTTTGAAAGTGTTGGGTTTCATAACACATTCAAAGTCACATTACACAAAAACAATTGTTCACTGGAACTGTGCAACGCAGAGGGATCAGACGATTTTGGAAATTATGATGCCACATATGCTGCATGCAACAGTCTATTTAACAGTTTGTTTGGCATCAATCGGATGATTGTTGATAAATTGTTGATAACAAACAATGAAATATTTAATATGTACTATAATGCATTAAAAATACTGTTAAAGTGTTATCATGATGTCTGATAGAACTTCATCTTTTTAAAACCATTTTTAAGCCATGATTATTTGTTTATTTTTGGTTTATTTATATTTGTTTTTTGTTTGCGCGGGTTTGGTTAAACTTGTAAGGAAAGTGTGAAATCTTCCTGCAAATATAGTAAATTGTCACTATAACCAACTTGTGAAGACGGTGTATGAAAGGCCCATTAATCTGAAACTATACTGTCAACAGTGTTGTGTTAGGGTTGGGTTTAGGAATAGGGTTAGGATAGTGTTATTTTAGAAGGAAAACCATTGCGTCTAAGAGATTGATAGTAATAATTATTAATGTCTGTGTATGTTCATGTGTGAGAATTGTTTTTCGCATCTTTTGGAAAATATATGTTTTGTAATGCAGTGTATGTCAATTATAAGCTGCAGGTGTGAGGTTTATTTAAATTGACTGATGTTTCTATCTGTGGTCTGTGGTATTATTCTGTTGTGAAAGGAAAATACTAGTAACTACACAATAAAGTGGCTTCTCTTTCTATAATTGTTATATTTACTCATAAAAACAATCACTATTTATAATCGGATTTAATTCCGATTTATAATCGGATTTAATTCACCTTAAAAATATCTGTTTGTATTTATCTACGGTTTATATTTATAATTACCTACAGTTTTTTTTTACTAGAAAAGCCAGAGGGCATTTCTGTGTTTTTGTATATTATTAAATCTATTGTGCATGACAAAAACTACCAAAGCCTTTGTAGCTTAACTGAGAACTGAGTACAATTAAAATAAAATCTAGACTAATAAACTGGTACATGCATTAATAGTAAATGTACTTACGTAAATATTATTAGTGCAAAATATAATAGCAGTCCTTGACTCTCCATAATAAGGCAGGCTGTTGTTCACTTTTTCAAGTTGTCACGTGTTTAACTCTTCATGAAGGTGTGCATATATTGTTTTTTCTTTAAGCCACCATCTTGGTGTGTACAGTCTTTGCATTTTACTCAGATGTTTCTGAAGCTCCTTCTAGGTGAAATATTTCTGTTTCAGTTTTGTGGTAATTTGGTTTAATCTTTGTTAATTAAATCTAATTGACTTTTCTCTCCATCAGCATTTCTTACTAATAACACATTTCTTGTTTTATGTTCTTGGCTGCAGTGCAGGTCCTTATTTGTCTGAATGAATACCAGTGTCACTGCACCATGTATCAGGGCAGCCACATGTCACTTTTAATGATAGCTGCCATTACTTTGAGATGGCCTAAGAAATGGCCCTTTTTCAGGAACTGGTGGGAGCACACATTTGTGAACTTGATTTACAGCAAATTGCAACACATTGATTCAAATCGCATATTATTCTGCTACATTGGCGGGACTGTGTGTGTGTCTGTGTGTGTGTCAAGTGGGTTTGCACTCTGACCCAACACAGTCTAATGGGATTTTGCTAACTCTGTACATTTTATTCTGCATTTGTTTTTGCCCTAGCATCATGCATGTGCATCAATTTCATACTAAATGACCACCTTGTAAAATAGTTGTTTTTCCATGAGATCATTCTGACTGACCATTGCTGTCACCTTGCCCAGCCAACATAACAAAAGCACATGGCTTTCAAGTGGGGAGGTGTGATCCATACAAGCAACTAATTCCCATTGGCTAAAAGGACAAAAAAAACACAAGCATGAATATTTTCTTTGACCCAACCCACGTCGTCTTTGTTTTAGAGGAAGAAAAGAATAGACTGATGAAATTCCCTTAGCAACTAGCTTCAGTTTCCTTTATTATCACATCAGAGGGTGTTTACTGTTTGCTCACAATCTCGCCCGTTTTTCTCTGTGGAAACCGTCTGTGCCTTCTCCAAAAAAAAAAAAACAGAGGAAAAATAATCAATAGTACCTAAAGAAATATCACAAAGAATGAGATCGAATATTGTGTAATCTACTTGTTTTTTGAGTAACAAGTTTCAGAAAAAGGCAGTCTCCTTAGCTCGCTTTGTTCTCATGGAGATCTTAAATGGCATAAAGGTGAGGCGGGTGTTGATGAAATACTGATGAACGATCATGTGAGACTTTTGATCTGTGAATCTCATCACTGCTTTGTGATTGGTGGAAGTCAAAGAATGTCATTCTCGTTTCAGTTTAGGAGTGTATTTGTCAGGCCTTCAATTTATTTGCTACCTCTTATTTTTCTCTTAAGTACTAACATTTTGCAGATTCTGTTTTTTTATTCATGAGCAGGACTGTATATTCATTCACAATGATATATCTTTGTGAACAGGGATAAAGGTAAGGAGCCATACTGAAGTGTTTGTGTATGTCCATGCTGCTTGTGAAGGTGTAATTGAGATTTCTTTTCTGACAAAGAGGTATACAAAGCTTTAATGTATTATCATGCTGTGCACATACTCAAGGGTCTGAGCATCTGCTGTAGAGTTCATTGTGTTTCTTTTACACAGCAGTGTGAGGTCCGTGTGAAGAGGTTTTTGTAAACAAAGGCCTGTATAATCAAATAGAAACATTACAAGGCATTGTGCGGGGTTACATGTGTTCATGTGCAAGCATGTTCATGTGTTTGTGTAACCCAGACCCAATGAAAGGTGTGTGTATAATTGTGTTAGTCACTGAATAGAGCCTGCAGTTCACTGAATGAAAGATTTTCATATCTCCTGGCTCAGTCAAGATGTCTTCATCGAGCTGGAGCCAAGCCTGGCAAACCTTCACTAAAGAGTTCTTTTTGCCACAGCAATGTGATTAAAACCAATTTTGCCATTTGAATATGCTTGAACGCGTTTTCTTATCTGTGCTTTGCAGTCCAAAGAATCCAGGCTCGGATGATAGGTCTGTGGGACGGTGAAAGCCAAATTAATTTGAGGGTAAGAATTGAGCAGAAGCATGCTTTATGATTGTACCCTTGCAGGTGTAAACAGGAGCTCCAGCCCACCTTGAAAAAGTGATTTCACCTGAGTTCTTGGTTTAATTGAGTCTTAGTGGGCTATCCTCCAGCTTTGATTTAAAACCTTTCACACCAAATGCTTATTTTGTGATGGGTTTATCCATGAAAGACAAAGTTGGGCTTACTTCTATGAGGCTACTGAATAATCTCTATCAATTTTTTCATTGATCTCAATGTGATTGAATGCAAATACTGTAACACTATGGTTTGATGTCATCATCTTGTTCATGAAGTAAAGACATTATTTTCCTTTATAAATTATAGATTTGTATCTAAGTTTTGTATACTCTGCAAAGGCTCTTGCTAAAGAAAAGCTCACTTTGTAGGGTCCATTTGTACTGACTGAAGGTTCACATAAGACTCATACTGAGATTATTTTTTCAGACTTGCTAAAACAGCCTGAGCTGTTCCCCCATTTCTCAGGATACCCAATTCAGGGATAACTGTCCCATAGTAGAGTCACTGTATGTGTGGCATTAAACATAGCTTACAGCACATTTTAAGAGATTTTATACAAACATATAGAGCAAATCAGAGTGATAATAATCTGTTCATATTCATTATACTTTCCTCAGTGATCAGTGACTGCTTGTTGTGACAGCTGCTACTTTCTCAATGTTTCTCAGGACTCATTTCTGTAAATGAACTTAAACATTTTCTTCTTTGAATATGTTTTTCTATACCTTTCACGGGGTTCTGCTTCTTCCTGATTATATATATACTGACACAGAGTTTATACATTGTTACGTTTTGGCTTGTTCTTTTTTGCCTTTGTTTTTCTCCATGAAATGAACATTCTTTGTTTTTTAAGCCAGATAAAGTTTCACACATTATTGGTGGCTGATGCCAGCTCTCTCAGGAATAACTCACAGAGACACTTTGTGATGATGTGGCTGTTGCCGTCCGGTTGTTCTTAAGGTCTTGCTGTTTGTCTTCACTGTGTGGTGTGGGAGCTGGGGTCATTTTATTGTTTTCTATTCCATTCTGTTTAGACGGGACATTACCCATGCTGATACATACCGATGCAACTTGATACACTTAGGCCAGACATCTGTGGATGCATATGGAGCAAACCTTTAATTAAATACTTTAATATCACATACTTCCTAATACATGATGCATACCTTGTAATTATTTTTATAAATGTACAAACTAAACTAGATAAAACTAATTTACTGTCTAAACCAAGTTAACAACACAGTTAATCCTCATATATATATATAATATACATATTGTGTTTTTTTATATAATAATTTGTAGAAAAGTACCTATTTTATGTTTGTTTTATAAAACCTTCTGAGCACTTCAAATGTGCTAAATAAATTAATTAGTGACTAAAATAAATGGCAAGACACATCTGATCTTGTGACCAGACATAATCTCCATATGTCTCCATCTCATATCTGTAAATCATTTTAAAAATAGTTTTTTGTCTAAAACTTTTATAATTAGAAAAATATTGATTGCAGATTTAAATGTTTAATTGCTTTGCTTTATTTAATTTTTTGCCAAATTTAACAAGTATTTTTCATTTTCTTCCTCCCCTGTTAAATGTTTGGTAATTAAGACAAATGAACTCATTGAAATTAAATTTTATCTTGGTAATTGAGGTGGTCTGGCTCAACTGGACTGGTTCCTCTGTCAGCGATAAGAAAGACAGATTACTGAGAGATTAAAGAGCTCTGAATCGAAGATGTGCAATCCCTAATTACTCACTTGACAAATTAAATTACACATACAGCCAGCAGACAACTGAGGCATGATCACAAGATTTAAACACATGCTGATCTTATCATGAATAAATCAGATAATTCACAGTTTGTTTGGCACATTTCAGGGAAGGTTGTTTTGTGGGCTTAAATGATAGGGCAGCGCTTGGTTGGTGTCTGTCTTGGTTCACCACTGTCTGTTTAATGAATGAAATGGTCACAAAACTTAAAAGCACTTGGAAAATTTTCAGTCTCCAATCAGATTGCCTGAAGTTTTTCCGGTCCGCTGGGCAAGGTTGTTTTCTATTAAAGCAAAATAGGCTCCCACAATAGGTAATATGTCATTTTTGTAATTGTGTACGCTTGGATAAATTTAGAAAATTGTCTGTGTAACTTGATTGGTAACAATACCAAGGTCATGGGTTCAATATCTAAGAAACACTTAACTAGTAATACATTTATGAAATTAACTGTAAGTTGCAGATGCATCAAATGTTAATGGAAATTCAGTTTTATTGTTTTATTGACAATAATTGCTTTTTACTTTATTACAGTGATTAGTGTTCCCTTCGGTTGAGAAAATGGATCTTGTACAAATATATTTAATTCTCTCCCAGCCACTGCAAGATGAACACATTTGCTAGCAATCAGTCAACATCCAATCCATGCTTCAGGTGACATTGTTTTTAATATTGAATTCTTTAAACTATTCGCAATTGGAGTCATCACAATTGACCACACTAGCTACTGAGTCATTCACATTCACACATTTTTTGTGATAGCATTTAATAATAATTAGTAATAAAAATGCAGCAGCATAGTTTATTAACGCTGCAATGCATGCTGGGTGTCATTGTAGTGGTACGGACATCACACTATTACAGTTAATTAATATTTGTGCATTTATACAAGAGTTTGCTATAATGCAGATACCTATTGGTTTATTGAGAAATCAGAGTAATTTCATGGCTAATTTAACTGTCAAAATAAAGAATGAAATTGTTTGTTTATTATTTGTAATCATTGTGTTTCAGTACTGTAAGATTACAGTACTGTAAATCAACACAAATATTTTACAGTGCAGACATGGCAATGATTATATTGCTAGAGTTTCTTAGCAATACCTCACAACATCCCATGCTCTGATGTATTTCTTTGATTGTGTTGTTTCTCAAGGTAATGATTCTGCTGGAGTCTGTATTCATCAGTTAAATGATTTACAGAACAGCTTTTTCAGGATTTTTGACATGAAGAAAAACAATCTCTGTGTCTTGTAGTCCTTTCTGTTTGTCAGGGTGGATTACTGAATGGGAAGCGGTGAGCTGTGGTGTGGCGAGCGGGGAAAGTGTATGAGCTCCTAAAGTGAATATGACAGATGTATGAGAGAAAAATCTCATTTTTCACAACAGGGAAATATTGGCCAATTTAGACCTTCAGTAGTCTGATGAACAAAACAGCATTGGGTCTTGTCTTATCTTTTCCTCTGTATATCAGTTCCCACTATTAAAGGCTCAATCTGTCGCCACCTGTGTAGTAATGTCTGATTAACACATCTTCTGCTTATACTAAGGTTCAAATCACGGCATGCAACATCAGGTTTCGCTTTCCCATGAGAGCGCTGTAATTGTTCTTTTATGTTGATGAGGATACAGTTGTGTTAAATAATGCCATGCAACCTGCTGAAGTACTTACTACCTATTCAATCAGAGTCATGCCTGAATGGAAATATGGCACATGTAATTTCTTTGAACTGAAATGGGTAATAGCCATCATTTCATCTGAATGCACTGTTCTTTTTTTATCCTCAAGGAAATTGTTGTTGCTCGGAGGTTGCTCACGTGATTTGATGGAGTTCTCAGTTGTGTTTTACTGAAGTATAAACTATGTTTCAAATTGCTTGAGTTTATTGTTTAAATACATCAAGAGTATGGAGCTGTAAAAATAATGTCGATTATATATATAAGATAATCTAGAATTTGGGTAAATTCGATGAGAAATGTTTGAATATTAAAGTCTTCAAAAATATTTACTTTTGGTGGCAAATCTGATCTCAGTTTCTGATCTCTTTTAGATGTTGACAACTCTAATGGAGACATTTCTGAGATTTCTGGCTCTTTTTCTCAGGGGAAATATCTGAGATGCGAGAGACTCCATTTGCTCTCCTCTTTTTAATCTCATTGATCTCAGTAATAAATTATTAAAGAGTTCTCATCTGTAATTTTTCTTTCTTATGGGATGCGCTTGAAAATGTTTTGGGCAAAATCTGCTTGGTTTAAAGTTGCTCATATTTTTTTGTGCATTTCTGCAGCCCATAACTTTGACTTATAAAAGGCCTGTTTTTAACAAGCTGAAGAATTGAGATTCACACACCGTCGCCACGGTACACTGAAATGAAAGAGAATTCTCATCCTCTGTGCAAATGAAGTCACAATAAATGATCAGCGCTTCCAGACAGGAACCATCTGAAAGTTGGGAGAGAGACTCTGACACGCTCACCAAACCGACTCCATTCCTCACAACCCACTCGCTCCTTAAAATTCAAACCTTTCTCAAACTGAATCGTATGAATTATTTAGCGTAGATGACAGGACTGTGGGCTTCAGGCTTAGATGATGATGGCTTAGTACATTTCTAACTGTGTTTATTGTCATTTTACCCCCATTTCTTTTGTATATAAATGGAACTGTCAACTGGGGTGCATATTTCACAGTTAAAAGAACAATTGCTACTGGACATTTTCAAAAATATTTAATAAATATTCTTTTGGCATCGCCTGTGTGGGATTAAAGGTGATGCAGTATAGTGGAAGTTCAATCACAAGTCAGATCTTAGAGAGAAAGGCTTTTAGGAGTCACATCTGAAGATGAAGCTCAGATGCTGAAAGGATTGTGTGTACAAAGAATGCTGCGTGTCAAAGTACAATCCACAACCTTTCAGTTTTTAGCCAAGCCACATTCAAAACTAATATCATGGAACATAATGAAACTTGTTCGGTTCCTTTTTCTTTGTGCACAGGCGTGATCAGGTTTTACATTTTATATAAATACAATTGTTGTGTCCTCTCCTTATCTCCACTCTTCATCGGTTAATTTTACGGTTAATGATCTTTATTATAATTGTAAAGTTTTAAAAATTATTGCTGAATTAAATTCAACTTTTGAAAAACAAGTAATTTCAATTTACTATTTTATGTTTTGACCAGTGGTAATTTACTGAAACTAATGCTTAAAAGTTGAAATTACTCATTGATGAGTTGAAATAATGTAAAAATATATGTTGACATAAGTTACAGTATAGTCAAACTCAGGATGTATAATGAAATATTTAGGATTATTGTTTTTGCAAAAAAATTTAGTCAGAATACATGTCTATTTTTAAATGACAGTAAATATAGAAAAAGCTTTTTGGCCACATAATAATGTAATTCCAAAATCTGCCAGCAGGATATAGCAGACCATTAAAAGAATATTAACTATTCAATATTCATATAAGTTATTACACTAATAATAAAGATTGAGGGTGCTCATTCATGTAGAAATATAACAACACCTTAGACCTTAGACAAAACCTGTCTCTCTCGGACATGAATGTTTATGATGATGTGTTAGTCTGTATGATGTATTTGACAGGGCATGAAATTCATATGAGATAGTCGAGAGAAATCAATGTTCTCTCAACTCTCCCATGTGAGACATAGAGGATTTGATTCATTTTTAATTGACAGCACGGTTGGCTTTCCATCCTCTGCATCTCTGTAAATGAGAAGTGTTGGCCAATTAAAAATGAAACTTAATAATCTCCATTAATCTTCTGACAGCTCTATCATATTTCCTTAAAAATGAAAAATGTCCATTTAATATGTAATGTTATGCACTGTTGTCAGTGAGATCTTGTAGGGATTGTGTGTTATATCTGAAAGCCGTATTTGTTGATATGGTTGAGATTTACGTTTGAAGGAAATCTTTTTCTGTATAATATATTTATTGATTTAGCTGTTTAATTCCCCTAAAACAGACATACAGTGGAATACTGTTAGTTTCATTCATACATTTGGGTTTGTATAGAGCATTTGCTTGTGATAGCTCATGATTTTTTTAATATGTCCAAAGACAAGTTTCATTATGACGACTTTAATATATCACACAATGGTGGGGCATATTGTAACAAAAGGTCATTGTATTTTCAATATTTTCAATTTGTTTTTAAAATACTGAATGGCTGTTAAAAAAATATACAGAAACCAACAACCACTAGAGTAAAAAGTATGACAACTATCCCCAGTCACCCCTATCCAAAAAGATATCCTTCCAAATGTCCAACAAATTGCATGAGACAGTGATCCAAAGATAATGTGCTTAATCTCTAAAAAGTCATTGAGGTTAGAATGCACAAGGGAGTATATGTCTTCACAGCACAGATGGCAGGTGAATATAATCTCCCCTGTACACCTGCTTGAAGCTGAAGATATCCAGCATGAGGTCATGGATCATCTTTAAGTTTGCCATGCAGATAGTTGTGAAATTGTGAAAGCAGCCTCTGGTAGTTTTCACACCTATAGGTTAATTCCAGTCAACATTCTTATTTAATACATGTGAAAAATGAAAGACCTACATGTGCTGCTTTAAAGCTTTGTGTGATGAATAGAACAAAATGTACTCATTAGACAAATAGAACAAAATAAGTCATTATTCATTGATAATCTTTTCATTCTCCAAAGCTTTAAAATAGATTACATGTAATGATGTTTGGACTGTAAATATGCTACATTGAAAAAAAGAAGGGAAGCCTTTGGTTTGTGTGTCTTATGATTGAACACCATAATGTCAAATATTTGACATGCTATATTTGTGAGAAATGACAGAGGGAAAGTCTCACTTAGATCTAATGTACAACATCTGTTATAGACAGATGAGCTGTTTGTCATTTTGGAGCTTGGCATTATAAATATCTACTTTATGGTAAAGTATAAAAGAAAAGAATATGTGGTTGGAACAACATATGGTGAGTAAAAGATGTGAAAAGTAAAGTAAATCACTTTTTGTTGCACACCAATGAATGACCTTGGTCCTATTATAGACGTCACACACTTTCAGTATGTCGGCAGTATCTCAGTCATAAACCTGTAGTGATTTTTACAACGATTCATTCCTGCTGGCTTTCACACAAAGGTCCAGATTCAGTTCCTTTTTTAAAGAAAATGTGAAAGTAATTGTGTTGTTTACCACTATAAACTTTCAGACACAGATTATGTCGAATTAAAGATGGAGACAGAAAAGAAAAGGAGCAAAGGAAGATGTTGAGGGTTAGAATCGCAATTCAGTCTTCAAGGTCAACACATCAACCTTCAGCTCAAGAAGTGATTTGTACATAGAATGATTACCGACAGAAGAAAGGGCTTTAGTGACCTGCTGTTGCTATCGGTGAGTCATTTCAGATGAGAAGATATGTGAGGAATAGATAGCACGTAATAATCTAAAAGTGACCCCAAAGTTAACTGTTTGTAGTTGCAATATTTGTGGCCTGTGTGAAGAATGCAGATTTACAGATGTAATGCTAACTCATGTTGATAATTACTGTAATATATCATCATCAATATTTATTTTCTCGTAGATGCATTGAAGGGATATGAAAATTCTTTAAATGCTTATTCATCCTTATGTCAATCCAAATCTGTATGACTTTTTTGCACAACACAAAAAAAAGATTTTGAAGAATTTTGGTAACCAAACAACATTTCCCCCCATTATCTTCTTTTGTGTTTCACAGAAGAAAAGTCATATGCAGGTTTTGAACATTAAGTGAATACATAGTAACACAATGATTCTGTTGGGAAACAACAGAACAGACACTAGACATCATGCATCTGTGACTGATTATAGATTTGGAGGAGAAAGTTACCCTGTTTGAAACACAGTAGCCAGTATCCATCTTCTGTTGAAACCAGCCACCAAAACACTGGATTTTCCAGCTGGTTCAAACGTAATGGCAGGGGACAAAATTGTAAAGCTTGACCACAGCAGCGGCACACGGTCAGGTCAAACAGTCAGTCGGTCACATTGAACAGATGCACTGCGTGTGCTTTTTCCACATCAGCACCCGTTTTGAACTGGCCTTGAGTGTCTTCTCTCTGAATTCTTAACCCAACTGGCAAAGGGAAAATATTTATGAGAGAGACCAGCTCACCGTCCTCGGAGAGCTGTAATTAAAGCGATGAAGCTGTTTCTCTGTTCCTTTGAACTGCTGTCTGTGGGCCAGACAGTGCGTGACACGTGTGCTCTTCCTTTCTGGGAGGTTAAGACTTGCAGTGCCATAGAAACTGCAGGTAAAACATTATTATCAAGTGGATTTAGAGGAGAACATGCAGTGGGTCAAAACATTGTGTTGGCCCCCAGGGATGTAAAACTTCACCTCGGGCAAAACTGAAAGAGAACCTCTTTATATCAGTCTCTGTTGGACCACATTGTTCCTCTCCCTTAGGATGATGGAAAATCTGTTTCTTATCACTGCATGCAGAAATGTAATATCTAATGAGCTGGATTGCTAGCAGATTTAATTAGTTATATGAAACTCATGAACGTATTAACATACAAATTAGAACTAGAAGGCAAAATTCTTAATTCCAGCATGGAGGCCCAGTCGATCTATTAAGAAAAATCACTTTCGTGTTTTCTCAAGTGACAACACAAGCATTGAATCAGCACTGCAGAACGCGTATTTTGCTGTTTAGAATTCAGTTTAGTTTTCAATCTCTAAAGTGAGAAACTGAGTTTGGCTACATTAAATCTGCAATCTGTTAACTTTTTGGGTTAAAATTACACAAAAATCTAGTAATGTTCCACATTCAGTTGGAAAAGATTAAATATACGATTCGAGGTTCGAAGCGTAAGTTTCAGGTTATTTGGTCCCCCTTCATAAGATATTTTGAACAACTCTCCTCCCTCTAAGATGGAGTGATATATCTGAACCTTCTCTTATGTTTTTTATTTATATATGTTCTTTTTTCTTTTTTTCTTTGGTCTAATATTCTTACAGGGTGTACTTATTTATTTATTTAGTTTTTTTATTTATTTATTTTTGATGAGGGTTTACCCCTTTTGTGAGCTTAATGCCATATTCATCATGTTTATTAGCCACACGTTTCCTTGTCAGCCTTTCTTGTTAAATTATAATTTATGGACTAAACAAACATGGACACCTAATTCCTTTAATGTCAGATCTGAACTCTGGATTGGATATTTTTTGTTATTATAATTTTTTTATTTTAATTTTAATTTTTTATTTATATATATATATATATATATGCCGTCAAGGGGTGGGGTGATGAATGTACTGTAACTGTTAAAACTTAATAAAATTTTTTAAAAAAATTACACAAAAATCTGTTTTTTAGCAGGTACATAAAATACAGTTCGAAACTGGCTTCATAACTATGTTTACATAAATATCATAAACTTATTTAAATTATTTAAGTATATATTATTTAAGTTTATTTATTTAAGTATTTTTAAAGTAAATATAATTACTTATTATAATTATATATAAATTGAGTTGATTGTATTTTGTAGGAAATGTCATTTGACTTAAACCTATTAAAAATTAAGTATGTAAAGTAACGTGTGTATTTTTTGTTTCAAACAGAGACCGCTATATAAATGTTATGCAAACGTTACACATTGCAGTTTTGCATCTGTTGCATTTTCACATGACTATAAGAAAAATGTAAAATTTCTGCTCCCTGAACTGAAGACTTTGGTGCTGTTTTTGCAAAAACAATTCCCCTACGGGAGCAGCCTCCACCCCTCTTGAAAATAAGGCTATACTTGTTTACTTGATGTGGAGCTTGTGCCGCAGTGCTGATGAAAGCACAGAAACAAGCCTGTCACAGACTGAGCTGATGGGATCCACCGTACTGCACACGTTCTGACATGACTGATCACAGCTGACATAACACATCTCAGCTGGGTATCAGCATTAAAGACGAACACTGAATATCCCACAAGCCTCCATCTTTAAGGTTGGAAGGAGTAGATCATGTTTCTTCTAAATAAGCCTCCATCTTTAAGGTTGGAAGTAGTAGATCATGTCTTTACAGCGTCAACAACATATGTCTGTGCATTTAACCAAAGATAACTAAGTTTGCGGGTAACCTTTGCTCACCAATCAATAGTTTAGCTCTGGTCAGATCAGTACTCTCACGGATCTTACTGGAGGGAACAGTGATGATAACAGAAAGACCATAACATGGACATTGTGGTTTCCATGGTGACCGTAAATGTTGGGGTAGGATGGTGAAGTGGTAAAATGATCTTTTTCATTCTCTCTTTTCCTATTAAAACATTTGTTTAAAATTAGGTGTTTGTCCTGGCTGTGATCAGCGACACCAGGGCATTCTGAGCCTGATTGATTGTGTTTTGTACATGATTTGTCAGAAGGAACAATCCACTTATAATCAGTTGATCTTAAAGTGTAAGCTGGAGATTGATTGTAATAAGAACAAACCAAAGCTGTTTCTGCCATTCACTGTAGCAAGGCAGTGATACAATGTAAGGTATGAATATAATTGTTTAATCAATTGTAATGTAATTATTTTGCTGCTTAATAAGTCATAAATAAAGTTCAGTCCATTATAAGTACTGTGCTGGCTAAAATCTTAAATTCAACATAAAAATCTATATTTGCCAAGCAACAGTGGACATTTTGATTATAATGAGCATGTGAAATGTTGAATGTTTCAAACTTCCTTATAGATTAAATGAACAGCGTTTACTTTCCAGCAAAACTGGCTTGGCTGACATTGTGTATAAATTAAATATCAGTTGCTTTGGATGAAAGCATATGCCAGATGCATAAATATAAACATTAAATAGCTTTTTGTTAAATTGTGCAAGTCAAAAGACAAATCCACAAACATGCAGTCTATAGTCTACAGTATGGTCTATAGTACATAACAGTAGACTGTACAGTAATCAACTTTTATTAAAACGAGCTAAAAAAGTTTATTTGCAACGAATCAATAAATATTTTTAGTTGAAGAGTTCACAGCATTCTTAAAAATGGGTAACTGCACAATTATATAACTATACAATTGCGACTACACCCTAAATGCTGTATTTTCCAAGCCGTAGAGCAAGATAATACACCGCAGAGTTTAAACCCACCCTGTTATTGGAATAACAATACCTCAACAAACACAGTATGAGCCGAGCACAGTTTACTGATTCCCCTCCACCCTGTTCCACATAGAAATCTTTCATACGGCGTCAAGGGGATTGCTTGGGATAGGAAGGTTGCCGCCGTTCTTTGATGCCACAGCAGGATTCCATTAAAGATGTTTTGTACGATACAATGACAAGCTTTCAGAACTGAACTTCAGATTGTTGGAAAGTTGGCGAGAGACAGAAAGAAAGAAAGAAAGAAAGAAAAGGGAGAGAAAGAGTCAGGACAGCCAAGAAAGGGCATGTTTAATGAAGTCTCAGATATAAAAAAGCACTCTGAAAAGTGCATGCCTTTGTTTTTCCAAAAAACTTTTTGGCTTTCGGCAGGAGAACATTTACAAGCACACATTTTGGGAAAGGAGGATTATTGGTTGATTTGTTGTGGGCTTATGCAACCTGTGGAATATTCTAAGCATGTATGCGGTAAACTGTATGATGAAAATTGTCATTGAATGTTTGAGAGTTACTATGGAATCCCTTGGAGTGCATTAAAAATTTATCAAAGGCTGTCAAACTAGCCCAGCTATGCTGGAATATCAAGTTGGCAAAAAAGCCTGAAGTATTAGCATGGATTACCTTGCCATCACATCCTTCCCAAGCATAGATCGCTGATATATGTCTAGTTCTGTTACTATTTGTGGGAGTCAGAGAGGTCCGCTTTGTCATTCAGTGTCAGTCAGCAACATACTGAGATGAAAGTCTGTTGAGGCGTACAGTGGTTTAATCAGAGATTTGGGGTTTGATGTTGAAAGCAGAGGCCACTAATGGATTCAATAGATGTAGAGCCTCCAGAGAGGGGACTTAAAGCAGCGGGGATTATGGGAAAAACCTCCATCTTAGTTCGGCATGGCCATATAAACCCTATCGTGATTGGAGGAATGCATGCATGCCTAGAAGTCAAAATCCCTTCGAGCCAGTTTAAAGAGGGAAATTCTTGATTGACTCTTCAAAGAATGGGAAAATATATTTTAATTTTAATTTTAATTAAAATTTTATTTTAATTTTTTCCTTGACAAAATGGAAAGGCATTATTCCAATATGTGCAATATGCTATGACTGGTTGTGTAAACAAAATGATAGAAAGCAAAAATAATGAATAACTCAAAAGTGTGTATGTGTTGAAATCAAAAAGGTAAATAATACATATATTACCCTGACACCAAAGTATAAACTAGACAGAAAAGAAAAATCAATAGATGAGATACATAAAGTGGAAATCCATTGTGCAAAATAACATTTTTATACACATTGTTCATTTTAACTAAATTTGAATCTTTAAATTTCTCCAGAATTTTTTGGCCCCAACAAGGTATCTGATTGTGCCATTGTCAACTTCAAACTTCTATAAAAAAAACACAAACGTTTTTTTCTGATTCTTTGACAGTATGCAGACAGTGTGTCTAAAACAACAGTTTAAAAAAAGTTTAAAATGCACTTCTGATGAATGATCACTTTTATGATGAGTGCCAATACGGGGAGTGATAAAATGAGGCTGACACGAGCTCTGATAGATTCCTGATTGTAGAGGGCAGTCTCTCTTTAATGTGATAAAGTATCGCAGGGAGCTCTCAGAATATGTGCAGGATGATGACACCACATCTGAAAAGTTTTTTGAATAAAAGAGCATTATGAAAAGGAATAAGAGATGAAGACTCAGAGAGGGTCCTGGATAAACTTACTGCTAATTAGACAGGGATAGATACAGCTCCACCGGGCAATGTGACCCCCATGTTCAGCTATGAAGGTGGCTGAATACGAATACGAACAGCTGAGATATTGAGATCAAAGCTATTCTGTTAAATGTGATGTAAGTAAGTAATAGGCTAATCAAAAATTCAGGGGATGTTTTTTGCACTTTCAGATGCCTCATTTAAATCTTTAATAGCTGACAAACATTGTATGTTTTTTCCAAGAAATCTGTGTCATTCACTCAAATACATTTTAAATATTAAAGTTAACAGCCCTAATGGTGAATCCATTCATGTTTATTTGCTCTCATAAATATTATTTCTGTCGAGATTAAATCACTGTTGAGCCTGCTTTTAAAATAACTATTTATTTATTCATCACAGAATGTTCTTTTCAATTTAAATGATTAGTTCAGTCAAAAAAAGTAAATTATGGCATTATTTACAGATTATGTGGTTGTCATTATGTCTCCTGTATGACTGGGAAATTGTACTGACTGCTTGGTCTTTTCTGTGTGATTGCAATGAATGCAGATCCGTCGGATTTGTAAACAAATCATTCAGGCAGGTTTCGTGAACTGGATGAAATAGTTTATTGAAAAGATATGACTCAGTTTGAATAACAACATAGATATCAGTCTAAAGCTATCAAATGGCATCTGGAATATAAACTGTGAGTCATATGAGATAACTTTAATCTAGTTTATGCTTTTTGTGTCTTGTAAAGCCTAAAAGCCCCAGTCCCATTTATTGTAATTGCATGTAAAATGAAATTAAAAACAAAAAAGGATAAATCTGCAAAATCTAGTGTTGTAAAAAAACAAAAATAGAAAACAATATAAGGTTGTACAGCATTTTATTTTGGGTGCGCTATCCCTTTAAGAGTGGGCGCCAGAGAAAGCAACAAAACACAAAGCAAATATAAAGCTCTTTAGGCTGAAGGTTATGAATTAGCGGTAAAAAAAACAGCTCAAATTATGTACCAACCATTAAAGACAACAGAAAGTGTTTTCCTTGCATGGTACGAACTCTACACAACAGTTGTGCACATTGTGAACTTGTCGGCTCTTGTTGCCATGACAACAAAACAAGCCCACTAAATCAGACTGGAGGGTTAACTAAGGATATAGGAAGCAGAAAGATTTTTAGACAGCAAGTCCGACATAACAAATGAGATTTTCTTGTGCAAATTTCTTTACAAATATCATCTATACTTGCTTTGTTCCATTTCCCCAGTCATCGACCACCCGGCTCCTTTATAAATGATCAGCGATTGCTATAATCAACGGAGTGGCCTGGTCGTTCCCAGAGTTATAATTTGTTTTCAGTCATACATAGTTAAACACTGGTGCACGCTCCTCCTCGCACAGATACGGGCCATTAGTCCCCACCACATGTGCCTCCCCTCATTGAGCGCAATAAGAGAACTTTGACCCCTCTGATTTTGCCTCTTCTGTCAGTGTGTAACAGTCAGCGGAGAGAGCAGAGAGAGGCAGCAAGGCTGAACATGATAGAAGACGAGAATCAGCACGGTCAGATTCATATCACTCTGTCACAAACACACTTCAGACAGCATACTGATCACACAGCACATATCACCCAATTTTTCACTTTCACGAAACACCCGGAAACAGCAAACACAAGTACGGGGGTCAGTAACCTTAGGCACATGTGCTGACACCGGCACATGGAAGTAAGAAGAATATTTTAAGGTTGTAGTTTTATTTTTTGAAGTCACCGTGAGTAAACAAACTGGCTTTGGCAAATAGGTAGAACATCAATGGGTTCAGTTGCATTTAAATGTACCATCACTTAGTTATTCTGATGCTTTTTTACAGAACTTTATCTGACAGATATAACAGAACCAATGGCATGAGTTTGGGGCGGGACTATCTTTTTGTTTGACCAATGGTAAATAGTGACCAGCATTACCAAAATAAATTAAAAATGTCACTCATGTGTCAAACACGTTGCAGATGACTGCTTCAGAACACAGAAAACAAATGTTCCTTTACTATCAGCTATAATGAACGACTCACACTCGCTCATTAAAGACTCACACAGTTTGTGTTGGAGCACATGAGTGTGAATAATCCAATTGCACAACATCATTGGGTTCTCTGCTGCAATGGCAACAGTGATAACAGAAAAAGCCGAATGACCTGTGAAGATATGTCTAGTGGTTATTTGTTGGCAGAGTTCAGAATTACCTCTGTTTACCGGTGTCATTCAGTACGTGTACAAATTTAATGGCTTGAATTACATTTTAATACTCTACTATATTAGTGTGCCAATATTATTTCAGATATACTAGGGAACTGTCTCATCAAAAATATGAATAGCCCACATAACAAATTCCACATCAGTTATCCCAACAGTTATTATTATTTATATCCCCACAGTAAAGTACAAGCTCTACATAATGATTTGATTGGAATTCACCATCAGTATTTTACTTCATCAATACACAGGGAATGTACGCACTAGTAAAATGTAAAAAGCCTAAAAGCTGTGGAATAAGAGTCATGTGCATATATGTTACCCAATACAAATGCTTCAGTCCACCAACTGATGAACAACATTTGGGTCTATGGTAATGCATCCATTGAAGGATCTTAAAACTGCCCAGATAAAAGGAAACACATTCAATTGGAAGTGGTCATCACCTTCTGTACAGCCTCCAGTTGTAGTGGTAATGATATGCAGCTAACAATTGACCCTATAAGTGTTTACATTAAGCCTCGGAAAGTACTGAATGTCGTCATACTACAATACAGCTTGTAGAAAAATGTACGCAATATAAATTCTGTATTAAAGATACAATGAGCTTTGTAATAAACAGTGAAAGCTTTTCAACTGAACTGCTCATCTGAAAGAAATACAGATTGTACAAGGCACTTGCATTTGTCTCATGATATTGCCCATTTCTAGCATCATTGCGTAGAATGATCACCACGGTATCACCAGCTACTCAGCATGTGTTCTCAACATATGATGTTTACAATTTTGTAAAATACATTTATTTGTAACAATAAAAACTTGCCTTACATTATTTAGAGGGTGTAATAGATCACTTTAGTTTTAAAAATATATATAAAAAATAATCACATGTATAAACATTGAACAGCAGTAATGGCATAAGATTAGGAAAGCACATTACAGCCAGATGATACATTAGCAGGCCTAAGAGGTTTTTCGCACCATTTACTGTATTTGGCTTCAGAAATGACTATGGCAGTAATAGGCTAAAAACAGGAGCTATTTGGAGGACACAGGCATGAAATGAAAGTCGGTTGTGGCATATTGTAAAACACTCACAGGGGAGATCAGGATGCAGCAGACAAAGACGTCTGACTGACTGATTGACTAAAATTGAGCGTCTAAGGGAAAGAGATGCAGCCGTTGTCACGTGTAACTCAAGTTCTACAGAACTTTTTTAATCACAGTAGGATAGGAAGAGAATAATAAAAGTAAAGTTACGACTAACATTTTAAGAATTAGAAAAATGTAAAAATAGGGCTGCTTAGCCCTGCACCTAGAGAGCTGTCCTTCTGAAGAGTTTGGTTTAAAACTCAGTTTAACAACCTTAGCGGGCTCAGGTGTGTTTCGTAGGAATTTTCTTTCTTTCTTTCTTTTTCATTTTTATTTCAAGTATTTTTGTAAATGTGTTTACCATGCCCTATATTTACTATGCAACAAAATCAGTACAGCATACAACATTCCCCATTACAAACTAAAGGCCATAGTTAACATCAAAGTGCTTTGTATGTTTCCCTTTATTATGTTAATTGACTTTCTGTATGTCAGATGTCCATTTAAAACTAGTTGTCACATCATTTAATATGTTTTACACATTAAGAACTCCTGTCAACTATTCAGTTGTTAGCTACTATTTATTGTTAGCATTTAATTTTACATTTGAAACTGAAATGTTGGTCATTAAAAACCTGTATATGATTCTTTTTTTACGTGTGACACAAAAGAAGATATTTTGAGAAATATCTCAGTTTTGTGTTCATACAATGGCAGACAAATGTTGTTTTGTTACCAACATTACTCAAAATATCTTTTTTGTGTTCTGCAGAAGAAACAAATTCATATAGGTTTAAAATGACACGAGGATGAATACATAATGATGATTTAATTAATATAAATCTCATTTACTTCCTGACTATTTTTTATAACCTGTAATGGAATAATGTTCTCTACAAAATCAGATCATCACGGTCAAACATCCCACGTTTCACTAAACAAAAGGAATACCAATCGTTGGTGATGCAGTTTGTGAGACACTTTTCGCAGCACATCAGCCACTATTCTGGGAGAAATGGTCACTTGTGTTACCCCGAGGGCCACAACAAAAGAGAGGAAAGCTGGCTTTAACTGTCAGACTCTCTGTGCTATTGAAGCACTTTCCTTCACAGACGATAGTTCGGCACAACAATTGTACTAGCAAAATTTATCTGACCCCTGTATCTCCAGACAGATTCCCTTACCACATAAACACCCACCCACGGGTTTCAACTAAGAAAAGAACAACAGCGCCCTCTAGAGGAGAGAAAAGCCAATAGCAAATTAGTTAAGTTGACTTAATAGTGCATTTAACGTCTCCTGCTGGAGGAATGATCTTCTGCACCTACAGACAAATAACCTGAATACCTGAGTCAAAGTAAAAGACCAATCCCTTAAAAAAAACAGGAGCTTTTCTCCAGGTTTTGGTGTTTTAAAGCGGGTTATGTTTTAAATATCAGTATTGAACAAGTAACTTTTAATCCTCATGTGGTGTTGAAGATCACTTCTGTGACTGCATGCATTTCACCCTCAGTGTTTCATTGTGAGTGTAAATCCGGATCAGAGGGGATGTCTCACAGTAACTGGATTAGAGAGATCTGGATTACATTTGTCCTCCATATGCTTAGTCCGGGTTTATTATTCGGCTTGTACTAACGGGTGTTCAAGAGGGAAATAGACTCAGCAAGAACCTGAGAGCGAGTGTTAAGTCGTATTAATTCGTTTAAGACTCCATGTAAGCACAAGCAATGAACTGTATGATAGATGAAATATTACCTGTGTAAGTATACCTTGGAAATTGTATACACTTTGTTTTAACATTGGAATCAGATTATAGAAACTTAACTGGTATGAGAGGAGGCATGCAGTATTACATAATACTAATTTATGATAATTTATTATCTTGTCTACAATTTTTTGCGTGCAACTATGCATTGATGAATGTGATTGGCATTAATATAGAAAGGCACTTACAGAAGGACCATGTAGGCATCTTAGAATAGGGAACAGGTGGTTCAAAAGAAGATGTGTCATGCTGGAACAAGCATAACTGAACGGGGTCGACACGGCTTGTCAGCTACTAACATTCCCGTTCTAACATCTGTAACCTGGCAGTTTCGCTCCAATTCACACTTTCAGAGCAGCTGTGATTGACAGGAGCCCATCTGGGAGACCCTGCAATTCACAACTTCACTGAATTGACTCATGCGGCAGTTTCTGGGTAAAATACCCTGAAAAACCTTGCTGAAAACTCTTTGATGTCTGCCTGTCATAAGTACATGAACAATTTAATTAAACACCTGTAACAAGCTCTGGGCATTTCCATGCAAATGTCAATCTTACCATGAAAACAAGTTTTTATGAAAGGTTCTCATCATACTGATGAGCTCGGATGTCAATATTTGGTTGTTCAATACCCATGTGTGGTCTCTGTGTGTTTTTGAAGCATTTTATACAAGTACAACAGTACTTGTAAAATATTAACAGATGGTTCATTATATTGGTAATACATATTTCCTGTGAGAATTTATTTTATTTTGTGAATGTATTTCAGGTTTTGGCAGAAAATGTCACATCCAAAATGGTGAAATAGCCCAATTGATTTCTAAACCAAACTTGCTAACAAGATGTAAACTTTTACATTTTTGATTCAGAATATACAGATGTATAAACATTATGTAACGCAAGCACATCATAATAACTGTAATTAAATCACTGGCAAATGAAGAGTAACTCCTGACCTAAATTTTCACAAAGGAAAAGTTTTTTAATTACAGCAATTATTACTTAATAATCAGTTACACCCAACACTGCCAGTCATATATGGAGATTAGATGATCTGATCATGACCTATATCGACCTTCAAGAGATAATTTGTGGCAGGACCAGACCACGTAAAATTCTGAAATTTACCTTTAAACTTTATTAAATTAAAAAATTATTTTAATGTATCCTAGGGAACATTGAAGAATCACACATGCTGTAATGTCAAGTAAAGCGTTCACATTGCCTCCCTGCAGCAATGGCGCCACCTACTGATTTTATTACGACATAACATGAGCGGGTTTTTTTGAGCGTTTGATTGGCGAGGCCACGCCCCCGCCGGGAGTTTGGGTGTGTTGTCAAGGAAGCGCGTCGTTGGTAACCAATATGGCGGAACTGTTTCAGCTCTAACGACAAAGGCTTACATTTACATGCTGCTTAACTAATGAAAAACAATAGCATGGAATTAACGAATGAACGAATGTAATATGAGGATATAAAAAGTTAGAGGTAGTAAAGCCACAGTCAGTCAGATGTGCGCTGTCTGTGTTATGCTGTCTGGATAGTCTTCGTCTTCTTCGACAAGGCAACAATATTTTATTTCAGCAGATTTAGCAGCTATGTTATTGTGCTTTTCTTGTTTGGATGAGAACTGTGGTGTGTTGAAACCTATCATCAGCTTGTCATCCTGATATACTGGGGATGCCAGCCCTCAAGGACAAACTTTACTACTCGTATCCTTTTCCTTGACAGAAACAGCAGCTTGTGTTTTTGAAGGTTGTGCCAGCTACTGTATTTTATATCAACACAGCAGGTAGTCTTGCATAACTAACAGGCCATTTAGATGACAAAGTAATGGCCAAGTAATATGAGGATTTTTTAGTTTATAAAATAAACCATTTAAATGAAGTGGCAATGTTTTTGTATTTTATGTTAATATTTTTATTTTATGTGCTGTTAATATCACCAAATATGTACTATATGTGTATAATACGTTTTCTTCATTGATCAATAATGCATATTTAATATTTTAATTAATGATATTAATATTTATAATTTCCTTAATTTTGCATCACATTAGTAACTTTAGATTAGGTCTACATGGAGAGCCTGGAGATGAAAGAGACCTGCTGGTACAACAACAGAGATACTGTCGATCTCGAGCTCGCAAACTTACCCTTGAAACGAATCGAAGACGAAGGTAATTGTCCAAAATAAATAAATTTTACATCGAATACTGGCATAGAAACCTTAAACCACTATGTTCATTATTTAAAACATTTCATATATTATGAAACGGATGTCAACACCACATTGCTGATTCTGGTCTCTAGTGTGCAGGTAGAGACTAGAGACTTACGTGAGGTGACAATAACAAGGAAAATATAGCTTCAGCATATTCACAAAACAGTAGACAATACTGTACAGTACAGGTCAAAAGTTTAGACACAATTGACAACATTGTTTCTCATGCGCTTAAAAATTCTTTAATCTTAAGGTGTATATTTCAATGTTCCAAATTACATTTTCATCAGAAAACTGAAATTTTATTAAAAAATATTTTTAAAATGGATTACTGGCACTAAATAATAAATAAAAGCAGCCAATTAGAGTCCAGCGTAGATAGAATTTCTTCAATGCTGTTTAAAAGGCTTTGAGACCTCAAGAAGCTGAATGATTAAATGTCAAGTATATGATTTTACTAATTCTAGACAAAGCGTGACTACTTTCGAAGATGCTAAAATATAACAAAGTGTTCATTTGTGTCAAGAGTCTAGACATTTAGTGTAGGATACTGAGATACTGAGTCTGTCTAGTAGGATACTCGATTTTGACCTGGTCAATCCCTGTTCACATTGCAAGTAAAGTAACACTACAAGCCACGGGTTACTGTTATACAATCCTGTTATTTGTCATCCAGGATTTACCAGCTTGAAATAGAACTTCTAATCAGCAAGAGCAAAGGAACATCACTTAACAAATGTCAGGAAGGGTGCTAAAGACATATGCTTCTCCCACAGAGTTCACAATATGGTTGAGACGCAGATCAGTCGTGGTGTAAAAGTTGCTATTTCTGTTGTGATTAAATAAGTCCTAAAGGAGGAGGAGGATGGTATATGCCTTCTGCTGTATCCCTTCCTAAAGGAATCTGCTCCATTTTAGTTGTAATTTGGGCTGACAGCTCAAGGTCTCGGTAGCATTGGCATGTGTTCATTGCTGTGCCATTACCAAATTAATTTCGCTGAAATGCCATCTGTTACAGAAGGCTCAGGTTCCTGTTGACCTTGGAATGTAAACGTGTGATATAATGAAAGCTTGTGCAATGAGCTGATATTGCCAACTGGATTAAAGTCTCATCTCGCTTTTGATTTAAGTGGTGCATTTGATATGAGGCACGAAGTTGCCAAAGTTTTCAGGATACGTGCAACATGTTAAAACTTTAATAGGGCACTGTGTATGTGATCTGTGTGTGGGGTTATTTTGAACTTTACCTGTGAAGAAAGAAAAAGAAAACTACAGATATTCTCATCGTCTCTCTTCAGGGCTCTGGATGAGAGAAGGAGACAGTGGGATGTTCAGGAGCAAAGACTGAGAGAAAACATTCTACAGCAGCGCCGACAGAAGGTCCAGGATGCCACCGAGAACTTCCAAAGAGCTCATCTTCCGCCTTCTCAGAGGAAGAGACCAGGTAAGACCGATAAAACAAACAGGCCCAGGTCAATCTGTGTGTCTGCATGCACTTTGTTTATCTCTTGAACTGTCTGTTAGCAGCTATTATTAGGTTGACATGTGTTTTCTTGTCTACCTTATAAATAAATCGATTTGGGTTTGCAGACTTTAAGGGACGAGCACCCAACCTGGATGAAGCACTTCATCATATTCAAGGCACTTCACACTACACTTATCAGTCTCCATTTCTGTCCAGTGCCTTTACCATTAGCAGGTAAGGACATGGTTTATCGTCCTAAAACATGGCAATAATTGTTTAGATACATAATTCATACACTTTTTGGTAATTGTATGAAACCTTTTTTATTTTCAGGTTCATTATAGTAATGTTTTTCGAGGAAACAGTAATTAGTTGTGTTGTATAATGCACAATTACAATGGCAGTATATAAAACATTAAACCTAGTAAATGGAAAGAGGTCTGGCATAACTGTTGAACTTCACCCACATAAATTGCATTGGTAACGCATAACCAGAAGTTCATAAACTTAGAAAAGTATACCCATTTCAAAGGAAAATTTTACATATAATTTAATTTAAAAAGTGCTTTTATAAAGATATGAGCTTCACATTTATGCGTTTAAACTCTTTATTGTTTCCCTATAGATTTCCAATGGCATTATAGTAAATATGTTCTCCAAGTTTTTACGTTTTACCAAAGTTTTGTATTGTGTGTAAAATATACATTTAGCATCACCAAATGTACCGGTCTGCTATCCTTTTGTTTCAGGAGCTGCACTCCCTCCCCAAAGCCTCCAGGGGGCGCTCGTCACCTGCGTGTCTTGTCTGCAGCAGAGGCCTACAGCAAACTCATACAGGAGAAGAGCTTTAAACACAACCAGCTGCTCCTCCTCAGTGAGCAGCAGTTGATACAGACTGTCCTTGAAGGAAAAGAGCAGGCCAGTCCACAGGTAAAAAATAACATAAAATGCATACACATACATAAAAAATACCATACACATAAAATAAATAAAGATATGTTTAAACATACATATAGCAGAGTTTCAGGACTCAACAATAAGCATGGCCTGCTGGCCCAGGACATGTGAAAGAGTTTCAGGCCAGTGTTTAAACAATATAGATTTTTTTGTCTTGCAAAACCGAATATAAATGTATAGCTGTCACAGAGTTTGATTTTTTATTTATTAAAAATGTAGATTTAATAAAATGATATTGACTTGGACAGCTATAAATAGGCTAAACATAGAAAAATAAACATAAAATAAACATCAAATAATTAAATCTATACTTTATGAAAATCTAAAAAAATCATCTATTTAGTTTTTGTAAAGTAAATATAGTCTATGGTAAAAACTATGGAAGTATTTATGTGTTGTGACTGTTTTTGTGTAATTTTGTTCACATTTTGTCACTGGGATTAACTTCCATGTCCAGGTGACAGTTCACTGATTTACTGGCCCTGTGGTGTGTATGTTGCAAGAGGCAAATTTAGTACAGAAGTGTGTGAATGTGTTAAGAAAAAAATCGACATAGCCTGAAGCTCCTCCTGCCATAACATGCTGCAGCATCTCTGAAACGAAAGAGATGATCTCACCCTAAAGCTTTCTTTACATGAACACATATTAAACCCACAGACACACATGCACACACACATCTTCATGCATAAAGCCCCCCTGCTCAAACATTTCTTTCACTTACACACACTAAATACGTCCTTTTACACATGCACAGTGGAATGTTACCTGCAGTGGCCTGGAGCCAACACATAGTTTAATGCTCTGAACTCAGAGCAAGACACACAGAGGTAATAATCCTATTTATAGTATAGGTCTCCAGCTGTACTTATGAAACTAAATGTCCTATATACTGTAGGGTGTATGTATGTGACCATCAAATCTAAATTTATTCCTTCTAATGCAAGTACAGCATGCTACTATATTTAATTAGTGTTTTGGGGGTTATTGTAGGGAAAAAAGCATTTTATAATGTTATTTTTATTAACAGTATTGTAAATACTGTAGTTAAGTGCCTGTGTTTTATTTTTATTCTTAAAATACAATGTAACATAATCTCCAAGTATCACAGCATGAGTGGTGTAATGTTTTTTTGTTATTGATTTTCAGGAGTATCTCGATACCCCACGCAGTGAAACAGAGAGTCTGTCTAGTCTAGACAGTTTAGAGAATGGAGGACCTCAGCAGAGTCATTGCACCACATCGGTCCGCTGCTCTAACCCGGTTCATTCCTCCCACCAAAACACCAACTGTGCCCAGTCTTCCTTCCCCCTCATGAAGCTCCAAGACACCAAAAGTCTTCAATCACTTGCAGGACAGTCCAACCTCAGATCATCACCTCACCCCTCCTACTCCGTGGTAAAGAGTTTCCTGGAGGAAATCTTAATCCAGGAACACAATCTCAGTGCCAGGTCACCCTCACCCAGGGCTCATGAGTCAGCAGAGGGAAACAAGAGTCTCCAGAATCTCACGCAAGCAACAGAGCAGTGCAACCTGAAGGACCAATCGCAAAGCTTCGACACCCAGTTTGCTCTTCGTTGCCAAAAAGAGTTGATTCAGCAAGACTTAGCGGCTAATTCAGAACATATGACTCATTATAATAACAGAAACACTCAAGAGAATATTTTGAAAGACAAAGGATCTGCGGTTGCCCACTGCAAAACACAAACCGTTCCAGAAACCACACCCCTGGATTTCTCAAATTTCACTGAAGAGTTCAATTCAAAATCCAAACTGCAGACAAAAACCCTGGAGGAGAAATATTCGAAAAATCCATCAGAATGGCAGACGACTCTTCCAGCCAGCAGATGCAAACACAGTACTGGTTTATTCGAAACCACCTCAAATGTTGCTGCTCATCTGAGCGATCCGATCTCAGACGTACAGCCACCAGAAACACAGAGTTCTTCACAGTCGCATAAACACAAACCAGATGTAGACTTTGCCTCGGGGCTCAAGAGAGAATCCAAACCCCTAACCATAAAAGAGAATGCAACTTTAGATCCCTCAGATCCCCAAAACGAAACAGAAATCACAAAATTGCCAAAGTCTTATATGTCTGAATCATTTAAAAACACAGAGGCACCTGACAGAACATCAGCAGAGCCTGTGTCCCATCCTGCACCTCATAGCGGCAATGTCCGATTCCTCAAAGGAATTCTTAAAAATCACATAAAAACAAAATCAGCAAATGGTAAATTCACGTACACTCCCGGCCATTTACTTTTCACTAAAGAAGTTGCGATATTAATTAGGGACAGCGTAGAACTGGCCAGGGCTAAAATCAATGAGTCAGAGCCTAATAAGACTATTAAGAAGAAACTGCGTTGGTTTGATGAAGTGAACGGGAGGTTGGAGGAGGACGAGCAAGCAGTACATAAAGGCAGGCCTGATAACTCAACCCATAAACAGCTCTCACCAGATCACCAGCATGGTTTGCACAGCTCATACTACATGAATTTACTCACAGGGGTATCAAAAAACATCTCCAATAAGACCTCCAGTGCCCCTGCCGGGCCCCAATCCACTAGACAGGCTTGGGCAGATGCAGGGCCCCAGGAAAGCCGTACACAGGAGCACATAAAAGAGCCCACCTCTCAAAAAGGAGGCCTCTGCGCTCCCCGGAGAGCACGTTCAGCCAGAGCCGCCTCGGGTTCTGTTACCTCCCGGGCCAGGAAGGGCACTATCATCAGACCGCAATCTGCCAGGGAAGCACAACATGTGGCCAAGGCCCAGGGGAAGATCTTGGTGCCTCGTCCCCCACCAAAACCAGACGTTGTGGAGTGTGATTTTGCAGAGTCCCCTATGTACATCTCAAAGGCGGTCTGCTATGATAACGTACCTGGTGTGCCACTGGAGATGGCCGTGTACAGAGACAATCCAGATGTCCTCAAAGCAGAGGCTGTCTATGCTCCATTGCCACCTTACTATACCCACACCCATGAGGTTGGGTCTAAAGGCGTCTGTTCCCTCTCCCCTCCAGACGCTCAGGTGGAAAATGGCAGGCGCAGGTGTGGAGAGAATGGAATTTGTTTGGACCGGACCCCAACAGATGAGGAGATCACACTCCTGTGGCATGGAGTCAGACGTGCTCTTGCCAGCAAAGATGGTAAAGCAAACCCAGACCCATCTGTATTTTTCTCATAGTACATTTTATTTGTCTAGCCTCGCCTCATAGCTTTATATAACATTAAATCTGTTCAATTGTGTTATTATTTTTTATTTACAGTGTGTTCAGACTAATTACTAATTAGTCTAGTTAAGACAAGCTTTAGCCTAGTAGTTATCTTATCACCATTATTACCTGTATTGTGCCTTCTGTTTTTTACATTTGCTTTAACCTGATTACAGTCACTGCACATATTGAGCATACACATGAATACACTGAACTATCATTTTTTATATTTTAGTAAAAAAAATAACATTAATAAACTCATTAATAATTAATATTTTTAATAATAAATAATAATTTTAATAATATTATTTTATTCATTATGAACATAATAATCTTTTACATTTATTGTTATGAAAATTTGTCAAAAATGCATTCTTGAGTCTTATACCTTTCCATCAATATATAGTTTGTCATGATTAAATTAGAATTCAACTATTAAATATTAAAGTAAATAGAGAAATAACCTGTAAAGCAGTATTTAGAAATGATTGTTTACAAGCTGTTAAAATTAAAAACATTAAGGAACTTTTTTGTCAACTACTAAGAACTTTTCATATTCACATATTACTAAAACAATAGTCATGGGCTTCCCATGAACTTGTATTGCACCTTGTCATACAGTCAGACGAGAGTCTATTGAAGGAACTGAGCTTTCTTTGTGTGTCGGCGAGTTCAGCAGCTTTGTTTGAGATTCTTGAGGAATATTTTTCTAGAGTTTTTGGAAAGCCTCTTTTTTACTGTTGGATCAGTAGAGTGTGTTTTCTTTGGCTCTTTGCATAGCAATGCAGCACTTGGGATTACAATTTAAAAAGATCCATTTAATGATGGATTGTTGTTTCTTCATTTCTTCAAAATTCATTTTTTATAACTAAAGGAAACCTCTAAATTTCCTTATTAGAGACCTTAAAAAAAGAAGAGACTTTTTCTTGAACTGTCCTGTGTTCTCCCCCTCTCTCTCTGAATTGACTTAGGTGACCCTCAAAGTTTTTTGGCTTACAATGGCTCGTTGTCTGCTTCGCCTCAAGCCTGTGCCAGCCTGTCCCATGTTAATATCAATGGTGATAGTCTGATCAGTGGTGTCAAAGGAGTCTCAAGAATGGGTGGCTTTTTCCTGTCTTCCTCCAATGGTAAGAGGCCAAAGGTTTGGGTAATTAATAATGTCAATTGGATCATTTTAAAGCATTCATCTCCTCTAAGTCCAAAACCCAGGAACTGTGTCCCTGGTGGTGCAATCCAAGTAATAAAATTAAAGACATCTTGTTTGATTCACTAGACATTAAAGCTGCAATGATTTTAAGTATGGCTCTTTATAGTTAAATAAAGGACACACTTAATGGTAACAGTTAAGATAAAGTAGTCTGCTTATTTCTGGTATGTGATTTTAAAAAGTGTTTCTTCTGTGAATTAGTTAGAAGTCCAATAAGAAGACAGATGATGGAGAGTAACATGGTGAAGAACAGAACAACAGCAGACAACGACAGAAACCAAACTGCAGGGACTGTGCAGAGAAAGAATTATCAGGTAAACACACATACACATTTTCTCATGTAATATTGTGCAACATGTAGGTTCTAGAGGTAAAACTCCTAATCATTTTCTCCAAAGGTAATTGAGTTTTTATTTATAAACTTGTTTTTATTTTTATTTATAAAGACAAACCTACCATGAGTTATGAGATTGTTATTTGATTGGATATGCATATATGTATTTTTGAATCAAGAGTTTTATTTGTTGTAAAGTCTTCTTTTTTAATCTTATCAGAAATAACATAAAATATGTTATTTAGTTTATTAAGCATACATGTAGATTTGTTTACAGAATCTGGGTTATAGTTTGAAGAATACATGTTGGCAAATACTTACTTGCCTATTATGTATTCATATTAATTATGTTGCTTTAGATTATTTTTGACATTTGTGAATCACACATTTTTCTTCATTGTGTTTTCCTTTTACAGGTCACTGTTCCAGGAGCTCCACACCCAGATAAAAATCCAGCAGTACACAATGAAGGTAATTTATGATGTCATCTACAGACCAGGGTTATATTGTGATTTATAATGTTTATATATTGCTCTACTCTACAGTTTTTCAAAGTGTCCAGATTATATGTCAGTATTTTCTTAACATTTACAATCAAGTTCAAACAAATCAAATCTTGGCCCAGATGTGACAGACGGTGGTCATGATCCAGTGGACTGGATTCAATCCCACAAAACCTGCAGTGCTGTGATTGGTCCACAGAGTCAGAGAACGCAGTCTCTGAGCATCAATGCTCTCACACTGGAGGAGCAGAAGATACTACAGTCACTCGAAAGACTCAATCAGCGCCTGCAATGTCAGTTAATTTTTATTATTACGTACTGTACATCTAAACATCACAATCAAAGTTTTTCACTTAAGTAATTTTTAATCACACTAACTAACGTATTGGTTTTACCAGCTTTTATTAAAAAACAAGTCAATCAGCACTTTTAATTTGGCTCTGTATGTATGTTTGCTGGCATGTGTAATAGCCTGGATGCTTCCACTTGATTTAACAGATGTGAAAGATACAGCTGTTGGCAACCCAGCAGTTAAGGGCATCTTTGCTTTGCCTCCTGGATTTGTGAGTACTGCCCAGGTTTAGAGGAAGAGATCTTTTCTGTGACCTAATGTGACCTGTTCATGTATCTGTCCCCTCTCTATTTCTTCTCCTCCCTGCAGAACCAGACGGGCGAGAATGTGGGTGTCGCCGTGCGTAGGCGAGTAGTCTCTGCTGACAATCGCACCCAAACTCAGCAGCGTTACTGACTACACCTCCCATGATCCACTACTTCCTCAACCTCTTCTCTGAGCTGCACTTCAGGAACCTTTAAACCATGTGGTTGTATACTTTATATTCCTGAAATACACTTAAATACATCTATATCTGAGTGATCAGTTAATATGTGTGAATTGAATCTGGCAACACAGCAAATACTTATTATTTAATGTATCGTAAGGAATTGTATTCCATGTATTCTTTTGCGCTTTCTGATTAGTGGAGATTTATTTTTTTTACATTGAAATTAGATATATTTTCACAGAAATTGTTCATAACTAATGTGTACATGATGGTATTTTTATTCTAAATAATTTTGAGCATATTGGTGGGAAATAAATAAATCAAGGAAATAGTTTTGCTCTATTTTTTCATTGCCAAGACAGGATTAAGAGCTTTATTTATGCAACATGACCCCAGTCAAGGATAAATTGAATGCAGACTTACATTGTACGTGTGCCATAATCGTGACAGGTTTTTCTGGGTGTGTGTATTTTAGATGTACAGTGTGTGTATTATTATAAGTATGCCTTTGACCTGTGAGTGATGTTTTGTGTGTGCAGAAGCGCAGTGTGTGATTGAATGTGCATACATGGGAAAGCTTATCTAGGTGTGTGACTTGTGTGACGATGACGTTCGGGTGACAATTAATTACTACAGAGCATTGGAGACTCACCACACAGGTATTGCAGGATAACGAAAAACTCAACTGTTCTGTGACCTGCTTGTCCTGTAGCATCACCACCCTATAACTGCTCACATCACATTATCTTATGTCACGAAACCCCTTTCCTTGTTAGATGACAATGATGCTTTTTGGAAACCTTACTGTTTAACATACTCACTTATTAAATCCAAGAAGGCCTAAAAAGTCAGACACCACTTTTACCACTTGTTGAAATTATAATCAACATGTAATCTTAGTATATGGTTTATCTATTTGCTTCAATGACATAACGCACACCAGCTCTGAAAATATGATTGTCTGTGATATCCCAGAAAGATTTGAAAATGTTACAAAGAGAATCTTGTGTTTCAATGGAAACAAGAACATCAACAAAATATTAACTGTAGTAACACTTCTGAAGACTAAAGAGAAAATTGAAGATCATGTAATTTATTTAGAAATTGTGACGTTTACAAAACGGTTGATATTGTGCTATATATGATCAAGAAATTATAGCTATGTCAATGACTAAAAAAGACATAAAACGTTGTCTGTCAAATATCATAAATGCAGAAACATACAACTATATCATAAATCACACTAAAAAAGATACAGATGTCAATAGGTAAAAGAGTAAAGTGTGAAATTCTCAGCATAACACTGGCATGTACAGGAAACCGGAAATGTGAAAGCACAATTGAAATTTACTTAAGCAATTGATAATAATTACAACAACCCAGTGACAATGTGATTAGATGAGAGTAAAATAGAGCTTTACAGCCAACAGTCTTACGTTTTTTTTTTTTTTTAATATGTGACAGTATAATGGAAATATTTATATTTAATAAACATAATTTCAATGCAGAATAGCAGAAGTACTAGTAAGAGCAAATTTGGTCACCCTTTTTTCGCTCTCGCTGGCATGCTGTACTACGTTAATTACAACTGAATTCAATTATTAACATGAACACCGGGCAATGCTTACCTAACTGTTCAAGCAAAAGAAAGGGGAGAAACAATGATAACTTCATGTTGTGCTTGGTTAAAAATTTGCCTGTGTTCAGCTTAGTTAATTTCTGGGAAGGGTGCAGGTATCTCCTCCGGTCAGCTTGCCTTGGCTTGTTGCAGCGGGTGGAGGAGGTCCCTACACCTTTGAAGAATTTGGCAGTGATTGCTTTGCCTCTTTGAAATCTGACGAATTGAAATGTATTGCAAGAACACACTTGCTGAACAGGTTTTAGACTTATTGTGCATCTGTACTATAGTGAAGGGCTGTTTCTCACCTAAATTTCCACTTGACAGTGGGAGGTTTAAAAAGATTTGATTTGCTGGTGGATTATAGCTTTATGCTTTTATTTTATTGTAGTCTTTTGTACTCTCATCAGACAAGTGTGAGACTACTGTAATAAAAACCTGGTGATATCTGAGCTCTAAATAAAACACCTTTGCTATTTAATTACGTTATGATATAAAATGTTTGTATATGTTGTTTTACTGACAGTAATGTTTATTCTAGTGTTATTATTGGGTTGATCATATTTAAAAAGACATTACTTAAGTTGAGAAATTAGGGTTTAAACTATTTATTAACTTGGACGTGGTTCATAACTAAAAATCTTCATTTCTGAAATCTACTTTTGGGTTGATTCAAACATTTACCTTCTTTCACGATCCTAAGAGCCCTTTTAGTTTATTAAGCGTTTGAGTGTTATAATTCTGAGGTTTTTCACATTTGTCTAAAGTGAATACACACAAAGAGAAGGGCATGGCAGTTTCCTTGTCTTTATAACTGGATCCGTCAGCAGTCAATCAGCAGTTGACAGATATTCATGTTACGCAACAAAACATTGCAATTAAACCATCACAGTCTCAGTAGACCGGGGATTAGGAGATAACCTTGCAGTTGTAGTCATATAGACAGATGGCAAACTCTACAGACTTCCAAATTTAGCACATTATATTTAGATGATCAACAATGATGACAAATGAAGCTTGTGAGCTGACGAAAGAGATGTTCATGTTGAAACCAGGTGTATCCACCTTATGTTTTAGAAATTATTTTAAAGAATGCAGGAAAGTTATATAAAAACAATTTGTAAATTCATAAAATATGTATACATTAATATGGACAATTGCATGCAAAGTTTTTAAAATTAAATCAGAGAATTAAGTAATTATGATATTCATGTAGTTTATTTTACTATTAATCACATTAAACATCCAAGCTATACTGTCATGTAGGTGATTCAAACGTCAGAATTTAATATCCAAACGTTGGAGTATTATTAGAGCATCTCAAATGATTGGCCTACAGGGGGCGCAATAAAGTCCCAAATTCAATCTATTGTGGGAGCGTGTCTACTGTTGTCTTGATTATCTAAATACTGGGATTGTAATTAAAGCAACTTTCAAAGGTAGAAAGATAATTACCCCATCTTTTTTAATTCGTGTATAATTACAGATGCAATTACAGTTATGTAAATATTATTATCTGTTTCTTTTTTATTGAGTAGACCCTGCTGTTAAACACTCATAATAACATTGGCAGCGAAAACACTTTTGTTCGCCAGCACTTCCGTTTCTCGTGTAATACTGATGTCAACAATTGTCACAAGCTCAAAGATGTTGGGACATGTTGACTAAATGATCGGGTTACCCGCGGGATAGCTAAGTGGGTGGTCTCCCCCAGGGTTGGGCAGGGCAGGGCAGGGTATCCCCCTCCCGAAAAAACTCAAATATTGCCTCAATCATTTCAGAATATTTACAGCTTTTTAATGATCTGAAACGCAGTCTCGAGTGCCTTAAATCAAGACAGCGACTTTCATTCACTACATAGAGAGAGACTGGTTTGGAGAATGTTGTCTTTAAAAATATTTTGATTTTGCATTGATGTATGCCATTAAATCACGCCACGTTACAATGTAATACAATTATGCGCAGCATGAAATACTTGGGTAGAGTAAAACGAATATTTAGGCTGTGCACTGTAAAAACTTTAGAAAAAAATCAATGGCACTGTACATTCAGTTTCATATCACGAGATAATTCAAAGCAGTATCTAAATTACAAGGCATTGACAGAAACCACGTACATACTGTGGTTAATTATATATGGCCTGTAAAGACAGTTCATGTTAAGGCTGGATACTGGTTGGCTGGTTAACGGGAAAAGTACAAAGTAACTTTTTTAATCCATTCATCATGGCCTTACAGTTCCCGCAGGGGATTAAAGGGGTTTATAATCAGTCACTCAATGTTATATGTATGGGAAAAGAGCTGGGCTCAGTCTTGACAAAATGATTTCTCAATGGACCGGGAAGGTTAATTTGCATAACAATTATGGGAACTGCATGGAACTACTTTTCTGCGGCTTTCTACAGAATGAAAGACAATTTATTTCTTTATTCATAAAGAACTAAGTGCTTGAACTTCACTGGTGTATTTCTATATAATGGGATTTATTTCTTGGAGAGTGACAGTTCATGGAATAGCCTAAATATAAATGAAAAATTGTGACAGTCCCCTTTAAAATACATACATAACAGTCACTATCTTGCTGACCATTTTATTAGAAAGAAAAATAAATAAAAAAGTGACATGATTAAATTATTGACATATTTAGCAACGCATGTTTAATGCATTTAAGTGTGCATATTAAATTACTAACTCAAAACCTGGTTAATAAATTAAATAGTTGATTAATATTGAGATATTATTATTAATGTTAACATACTGATTGCTTGAAAAAATTATTTGTGGTGCAATTACTTTTTGTAACGCTGTTAAATGGAAGGAAAGCTTGTTGCTTATACTATTGTTAAAGCCTCTTGCTCAAGCCCCGCCCTCTCTGACTCAGCGATCACATGACTCATAAAGTTTGATGTCCTGCCCAAACTTTCAGAAGTTGAGAGAGAAAAAAGTTAGTGAGGGGACTGTGATTTTCAATGCGCAGTACAGTCATCGTCAATGTATTCATGAGAAGAGCCGTAAACTTTTGTGAAAGTCATACGGACACCGCGTAAAGACTTCAGACAGTTTAGAAGAAGGTTAAAGGACAAAGTTGAGTAGATATGCGCGTTTCTAGCTTTATTGCGGTGTTTTCGGCAAGCAGAAAAACACAGCGTTGTCTACTTTCTTCGCAAGGCTCGGATAATTAATAAAGCGGACGGACGGGTTGTTTGGATTTAACTTTTGGACATTTTATGCTCTTGCAGTCACCTTGTCTGCTAAAAGTGTTTCAAGCGGACAGAAAGAAGAACAGATTTCCCGCAGATTAAAGTATATTTTATTTGGAGCAATGGATCCGAGCCAGCACAACCCTCCTGTCGGCCATCAGATCGTCCATGTCCGTGGAGACTCTGAGACCGACCTGGAAGCTCTTTTTAACGCTGTGATGAACCCGAAAGGCACCATCGTTCCCTCTTCCGTGCCTATGAGGATGAGAAAGCTGCCAGACTCCTTCTTCAAGCCGCCAGAGCCAAAGTCCCACTCTAGACAAGTAAGACCACCCCCACAGAAACCACAAAACTATTCCTCCAAACTTTTCTTCTGCTTGACACTGCAATAGACTGGGCTCGATGCATAGCTTTACTTGTTTACTTAAGCCTGTCGCTATTTTCGCAGACTTTTCGTTTCAAATCAACAGTGTAGTGTCTACACTGCGAGTCGAGCTTCGTTGATTGTAATGGGACTCGTCGCAACGCCTGCAGTGTGACATCATCCTCTTTAGTGCACATTTTGTTCCTTTAACTACAGTTTTAATGTGCTATTGAATAAAGAACTGAGATTTTCTTTTTCGACAAAACACTTTTCTAAATATCTACAGCGTATCGTATAGTTTACTTCATGAACTGAAGTAAAAAAAACTTCGAGTTATTTCGGAGTTTCCAAAACTTTGTGTATGCGTTGAGTGTTAAGTTTAAGGCAAATACAGTAAAATGTTAAAGTGGCAAACAAAAATAGGAAAATTTGCTTAAAAGAGGGGCAGCTAGTAATATTTAAAAGCTAAAGTAGTTTGCCAGCTACAAAACTAATCAAGTTTTTCTCGATCTTGGAATCGCGTCCCGCGCATGCGCGGTAGGGAACTCCATGGTACACTGGAGGTTGAGTTTGCTGAAAGTTGCCCCAGGACAGCCCGTTTCCTACAAAGCTCCTCCTCAAGTCTACAGTGTGGGCCACATCCGTTTCTTAACCTTTTGTTATTGTGAAAGAATCTGATAAAACTAATGACAGCAAAACTTAACTATGATTTAGGACAAAAGCAGACCCTTACAGAAATCAGCCATGGTTTTATTATAGTAACAGTAGTAGTTTATTTGTACTAAAACCATAGTAACCACAAATTTACTATGTTCTCAATAACAATACCCATAGTTTAAGTTTTACCATGGTATAAAGACGTGATTTTTTTACATTCTTAGTATAATAAAACCGTGGTTAAGGGGAAACACTTTAAAAAGTTTTATCACAAGCTTTGGTATTCTGTACTTTTATTATTTTTTAATTAAATATTTTTGTTGTTTTCGTCCTTCATATGCCCTCAAACTTTCTTTTGAACCACTATAACAGAACTGACTTGCATCTTATACTCACTAAGCCCCTGTAGTTCACTGTGTGTGTTTGAGGTCATGTCTGTAGTACATGCACATTCTTAGTAGATATGTGACTTTGGAGAAAAAAAAAAACCTTTTCATATTATTTCTTGTTACATTCACTCATATAAAGGTTTTTATGTTAAACTTACCCTTTAACCCTTCGCAGGCCAGCACAGATGGAGGTACTGCCGGTACCCTCACACCGCAGCACGTCAGGGCACACTCGTCTCCTGCCTCCTTGCTCACTGGCACACTGAACAGCATGGGTCCAGCAAACAACACACCTCAGCACCTCCGCCAGTCCTCTTATGAGATACCCGACGATGTGCCGCTGCCCCCTGGCTGGGAGATGGCCAAAACCCCCAGCGGTCAGAGATACTTCCTAAAGTGAGTTGTTAAAGTTGGCGTTTGATATGATGTGTATGCGAGCACGATTTCTGTGCTGTGTTATGTCTGTGGATTTAGTGTTAACTATGAATGACACATGACCTTCAGAATTTGCTATGGGTTTGCAATGCTACCAGCAAGTTTAGAAGGACTTATAACTAAATATAACAAAGATGCTGTTTTAAAGGCTCCATCTGTGCTTTTATTGTAAATGATACATATGAGAACTCATTATTGGTGTGCGGTAAGGTGTTTTTGATCACAGAAAACTCCCAATAAGGAATCTTTTCTCCAGCTGGTTTATAGATCCTAGTTTTCGCTACAGTGTGTTAGCTTGTGTGCCAAGGTTTTCTTCTCCTTGTGTGTGTGTGTGTGGGTACTTAGTGCTTCTACGGATTGGGTTTCAGAGGGAACAAAGACCCAGTGTAGCAGCGTAGAATAAGTGGAGGACGGGCCGGCCTGCTAAACTCATCTGCCTAGCCACAGATCTATAACACAGGACTTAATCTGAGACTAGAGTCGAGCCCATTAGAGTTAAAGTGGCAAATGAAACTTCAAGAAGTACATTCTGTCCTTTTGAAACGCTCTAATTAGCATCTCATTATTTGTTTGATTGCTGCTATATTAAGACTAAATCTGTACGGCTTATTTTGCATATAAAGTTTCTGGGATGTCTGCATCCGTGACCCTCTGACCAGTCGGTTCTAGACAAACATGATTAGTCTCCAATTTAGTGTGATAAAATGGAAGGCTTTTAAAACCAGATGTTTGGAGGATGAACATCTGGAGAACATCTGCTTCATTTGGACCAGATCTACAGGAGTTGTGCAAAAGGGAAAGAGGGACAGGAAGGGGGAAACGCCACTTGTGTAGTCGGCTCACAAGACCAAGGCTAATGTTTTGGAAATGTCGTAACTGCTAATGTAACATTGAGGACATACTATTTCTTAAGACTTAGTCGTTCGAAGCTCCAAACTTGGGCAGCTATTTATTTTATGCTTTAACAAAATAATTTGCCCCATGCTATTCATTATGAATGTGCTTTTTTTGCAGACATTGGGTAAATAAGACATCTCACTCCTTCTACCTTATACCAAAATGTCTGTGTGTGGGCACTGTTTGATCTTTTCCCTGTCTCTACCAGTGCTCAAATACACAAATGAAAGTCAGGGAGTCCAAGACTCCTCTTGTCTGTCGAACCCCCTCCTTTTAACTCCTCTTTGTTTGGGGTTTTGGAAAAACGGGAGGCTCATTTTATTCATCTCTTATTGTTGTTGACCCTAGCTTTGTTTGTGGATAACTTTCCCACAGGAAGCTCACATGGTTTGTCAACATTTTCCCAATTTTTATTTATAGTGTGTGCATTACAGTGACTCATGGCAGGAAGTAAAATTTATTTATAAAACTTATTCATATGTACATGTTTTTATTTGGCAGGTGTTGAATGATCTAATTTATAGTAACAGTCTCTGTTCTTGCACATCAAAAGTGTACATTGAATGTGGATTTACAGGGATCTTGTGCTGTAAAATAGAAACACGCTCCTATTTATAATCACAGCTTCTTCACATAATGGCTCTGAGCCAACCTGTTTGAAAGTCTAACAAGCTCACATTACTTACAGGTGACCACTAGAGTTTTTTCTCTCCTGTATGTACACTCCCATGAGCTCTTAAGGCCCAGAGGTTTGATCTGAGAGTGTATAATTAGACGCTTAATGATGATTTGACGATCACCGATATCAGATACAAGCATATGCCGCTTCATGCAGTGTCCCGATGCCTCGTGTGAGTCACACAGCTGAGGAAAGCCTGACCAGCAGCTTGGTTTCCGTTTCTGTGTGAATGAAAGCACAGTTTGTGAATGTGCGGTGACGCTGCGTCAGTAGAGATAAAGCAGATCGTGTGCAGAGGAGAGAGGGGCGCTTTGTTCATCCAGTGACACTCATGTGACCCAGTCAAATATAGACAAACAAACAAGATTGAGAGACTCGAAATGAACACAGAGTAAAGGTTTGGCATTAATGCTAGTTAGATTTTAGCCGTGAATGGTTACAATGTAACCTTTTTGTCCTGCTATTTTTAGTTTAACCTTAGCTAGGAGGTCTGTCTGTGACGTGTTTGATAGCAGGACGAGAATGGCAGGAAAAGTCAACCTGCAAAAACCAGTCATTTGAAAATGGTTTTAGCGTCGACTTAAAAGCCGTGGATTATAGGGAACTTTTTCTGTGAAGCTTCCAGATGTTAGCTGTGGGTTTGCTTGCTTTGATTATAGTTTTGTTGTGTGCTTGAAAAAAAGTTGTTTTTGTTTTTAAACGAAAAGGGATATGAAGTTTATCCTAGTAAAGATTTCTAGCTGATTTTTGTGTTATGGCTGATAAAGTGTATTATCATGTGAACATTTAAACAATACTCTCCTTACCTTACTCCAAATCACAATATTTGCCAAATTACCTTTAGATCTACTATTTGCTTATAATAATGATTTAGGCTATAAGTTGAACTGTCAATATTATGAGAAATATCAGTTTGCTGTCATTTAACTTCAGCATGTAAACATATGTAAAGGAATCTGCAGTTTTATGTTTCAAACAGAGATGGCGATAGAGAGGCAAAAGTTACGGATTGCAGCTTGAACATTTAAATCTAAAATGACTGCTAATATTAGCTATTAATACTGATATGATCCTGGTTTATCGTGCATCATCAGTAGGCCTCCATGTTCTTTTCTTTGTTCCTTGTTCTTCTTGCTTTCATTATAAACCTCGTGAAGGAGAGAAGTGGGAAAAGGTCAACATGATGTGTTGACCTCTCCTCTTTTTTCCCTTTTTCTCCAACAGTTTACTGTGAGCTTTGATTTATAATAGACTCAGACAGAAGGAAGGGGGAGGCTCGGGGCGGTTGAGGGTCATCTTGTTTAGTTCTCGCCTGCCTGTTTTTTGGGAGGGGGGTTAAGTTCACAGGGCACTAACACTGAGACCAGGGTCATAAACTAATGAAGGATTCTAATTTAGAGAATGTGGCCAAATAAAGGGGCTAATCAGTGTTTCCGTTGTCTTATTAAAGCCAGGGTTCGGTGGGGGATTTAGCCCATGGGAGGGCGGCCCTTGCTGAGAAGGGCCCTCAGGGATGTGAACCCCAGCTATCACCGGGATTAGACCCTCTGATGGGAACCGCCGCTACCCCTCCACCCTTTTTAAAACATGCTGCTTTTAATTAGTATACAAAGGTGTGTCTCAGATATTCACACTGAGTCCTTCCTGAAGGCGAAACTTTGTTGCCCGTTTATGCATTTAGGCTCTGAAGACCATTTTGAAAAGATTTGCGTTGAGTTACATACTTTATTTTGAATACTATAACATCTTTATCTGTGTGTGAAGTGACCTGATGGTGATGGTTAGTGGTGAGGTGTAGTGTTAAGTGGTTTAATGAGCACTATTTGGTTTTCACAACTTGCTCTACCGCTAGATCAGTGTGACCTCGAGGTCCATAAACCAAAAATGGAGCCCTTATTTCCTTCCTGCTGGGTACTCCCATCATGGGATTTTCTTGGTTTAGGTTGAAGGTGAGGATTTTTGTTTGCTTTAAAACTTTGCATGGAGTGTATTGCAGGGACTGATTCAATTAAGTAAGTCAAGGAAACTAAGCAATATTTGCATGTAGCAAGTCTTAGAGATTTTCTGCAGAATTTGGTTTAACACAAACAAATGCTAAATGCTAAATTTGAATAAAACTGCTGCAAAATTAAGCATTTTTCTTCTGCAACACTTACAAAAACTTCACAATCCTTTATGGAGTGATTGGATGTATCTCATTAGAACTGTTTATTTTGACTCGCGGTTTGTCTGCTGCAACATGCTGCACAAACATGCACGTCTGCAGGACATCCCAGGTGTTCCAGTGAAAACAAAAGGCACATGTTTTTTAATAAGACATATGTATTTGCAGACGACACACGCACACGCCTTTTGTTATAGCTTAAAGAGTACATAGTAAAATCTGTGCTACTTCTGGAAGCGTTGCATGTCCAGACACACACTGCAAGCTTAGACAGTCTTTGTTATTGTGCTGCAGTGTTCTGGGGTGGGCTGTTTTCTTTTGGATTTTCCTCACACACTTAAACTCCATTTTTCTCCAACCAGTTCGGAAAATATTTACTTTGCTGCCTTTTTTCCCTCTTTGAAATGAAGTATCAGCTAAATTCACGTCTGTCTCATTCATTTGTGCTTTACTGGTAGACATGAGCAACGTGGACACAACAGGATCAGTTGAGGACTTTTGTGTTCATGTGATTTATTCATGTGATTGTGATTTAAGTTCATCTTCCACTCCTGTTCGTGTTTAAACACACTCATCGGGAGGGCCGCTCTGAATCACGCTGTGTTAAATTGCACCCTCATGTGTGTGAGTTTGGAGTAAGTGTGTTGTGTACTGCTTTTGGCCATCTCTTTGATGGCTAACGGTTAAGCCATCTGGGTCAGGCTTCTCTTCCCAGCTCCATTTGTAGCACATTTGTGTGGAGGACAGAGAAGGGAGTGAAAGTTTGCTGTTGCAAATGTGATCAGCATCACAGGAAGAGACTTGTTGTCCTCCCCACCAACGCTGACCACAATCTTGTTTCAGTTTTATGTGTCATCAAGGTCTTTTTAGTGTCCTGTGTACTTTCTTTTGATGAAATAGTTCACCCAAAAATAAAAAAAATGTCTTTTAAATCTGTACTTCTAAATCAATAAAATTTTTCACAGAACTATTAAATGACTTCTGAGGACTTGAAATATGGTTTTATTGGGCACTTTTATGATATGTTTTTAATACTTTTATGTTTCTTATACATGCCCTGAGGTATGGAAACAAGTGACCAGCACAATGTTCAGAATTTCACCTTTTCTTTTTCACTGACTTTTTTTATAAAATTTATAAAAACATGTACTCCATGGCATGTTCACTCGCATCTTTTTTAGATACAGTTTTATTAGAACATTACGTCATTTGTTAGATAACAGTCACCCCATTTTGTAATGTTTAGTTTCCCAGGTCAGGGTGGATTCAGTTCTCAGCTCATCTAGTGTGAAGCATTCACTCTGAGCAAATGTGTGTTTGTCAGGCTTTGGGTTTATTGACCACACACAAACAAGACTCTTTCCTGTTGAAGTGTCATCTGTGTGTGTACATATAGAAGGAAGAGTTAGCCAGAGCCGTGTTTACTCAGTCCTGATGTAACACCTTTGCCCCAGACATCAATGCTTCTACTGTCAGTGAGGAACAAACTGCTTCAGGAAGAACCCCTGCTTATGTATTCAGATGTGGGACTCTCTCAAAATACTGTTTAGATTTCCCAAACAGCGCAACATGTGTGCTGAATGCGTTGCTTTCAGTTTTATGCTATTTTGGTTTATTACTGGTAAATGAAGCACCCCACTGCTAATTCTCTCTTCTGGTGAATGTATGATTGTACTCTTCGATTAACTGATTAAGCATCTGTTATCTTCTGATTTCACACAGCAGTTTAACGTGTTCTGTCAATATTGTGACAATCACATTATCATTATAAGCTTACCGTTGTCAATTGCGGTACAGTAAAGAGACAAATGTAATTTTTGAGATCTTAATAAGATCTGGTAAAGTTTCCTGTGGTATTTCTCTTTCTTTCTGATGGACTGTGTTTACTCACTGCTTTGTCCACTGGCCCCTGTGATATGAGCTCTCCTTCAAAGAGGAACTTAAACCCGGCCAGAGGTCATCAGGTCGCTCAATAATCTCTCCTGATGATGTCCTGCTGATGGAAGCTCAGTCACTCATCCACCCTTCCTGATACACGCCCGCTCGCCCGTGATGGAGAAATGGAGAGCTAACTGGGGTCTGATGTTCTCTTTCTGTCCTGACTAACAGCATTCAGCCTTTTATACCGGTCACCTGTCTGTGACTTCATCGGAGACTAATAAACAGGGTCTCTGTGAGGGTGTAATGTATTTTTTGTGAGGGGAGTTGTGTTAGAGATTAGAGATTAAAGAAGTTGATAGGTTTTCAGTTGCTTTAGAAAAGTCGATTTGCTGTCGATGCTTTTTCTTATGTACACATTGGTCACTTTGCTTTCTAGATATCGGTATTAACATCAGTCTTCGTATCTTTAATCCCTAAATTCCATGTTTAAAGCAGCTGCATCCGTCATCGTGTGAGGACAGCTCGTTCCCTATGCTCTGTCAAATATTTGTTATTTCTTCTGCAAAGTGGAAAACACACATTGCAAGCTAAAGTTAAGTGGAACTGTGAGAAGCATTCAACGCTGCACCTCCAGCTCTGTTATAAATAACTGCAACACAATAAACAGAGCCCTGATAATTGGGCCATCAATCATGTCGAGCGCTTGGGTGGGTCTTGGGCCAGTGCTGTGAGCTCACTAACCTCCCCTCTCCACCTACCACCTCCTCCTCCAGCGCTCTCTGATTTCATGAGCGGTGATAACAGCTGGAGAGGAAATCAGGAAGTTGACTTCTATAGTGGACCCGTCGCCTTTACTGCCTCTCTCTGACATGGAGTGATTGCTGTGTGGTCATGGCTCAATGTGATTTAAGTGCCAGAATCCCCACCTCCGCTCTCACCATTGGCTATAACCCAAGGGTCTGGTGTTAGGCTTGTAGACTCTTTCTTTGTCTCTATTTGTCAGTCGCCCAGTTTCTCTTTTCTTCAGTGAGGGTTGTATTTGTCTGGCTGATGATGTTTAAAACCCTGAAGGGTGTTTGTGGGGGTCCCTTGAGCGGAACTCTATCCTGTCTATGCTTTTGTCTCCATCTCAGGCCCCGTAATCTTCAATAACACCTCTCAGCTGGTGGCCCCTGGCGATCTGTAATGGCCCCTGAGCTGTAGCCGTGACAGCGGCGGTTTTCCATGTGAGATGTTGCCGTAGGTTTGTTGGTGCATTGAACTTTAATGATGAGCGGTCTGAAATCAGTCACTTGTTAACTGCTGTTAGTTAGGTAAAGGTGCGTTAAGTATAGTCATTTGGTGGCACATGTTATGTCAAATGTGAAATAACTAGTCACATTTTGTGTGCAGATGGATTTTATGTTACTTATGGCTGGTTTCGGTTGTCTTAACCGGTACTTTCCCGCTGAGTAAAGGGAAGCGAGTGTGTCTCATTTTTTGACGTGTGTTTTGCGTGTTGAAAGTGCAGTAGGAACATTACATGAGCAGACATTCAACAGTGAGGCAATGCTCGGGCTTTGGCCCAGACTAGGTTGTGTGATTTAAGACCACAAAAACACATGTTCCAAAACCCGGTTTGTTTCCTTGCTGCCTGGTTATTTATTTTAGTATTTACGTAATTGGTATATGGTTATTAATTAATTTAAAGGAAAATCTCACCCAAAAATAGTCAGAACTTGACTTGCTTGTGAATGCATGTTACTTGTTTATACCTTAAAAAGTTTTAACTATGAATATTTTTTACAAAAAACATCATTTGAAAGTCATTATATTAGTTTTATATGGATGTTTATGTTTTTTGAAGCTTTAACGTTTTTGTATACATTAAGTACATTATATAAGTTAATCATTATAGTATTTAAATTTTGGCTGAACTATTCCTTTAATGTCACTAAAAGTAATACTGGGAATATCAGGACATAACATAATTGTGTTCCAAACTTTTGGGACAGCTGACGGAAGTGGGAGTTATAGAAGTTTTATTTGGAAAGTGGGACTTCCTTTAGTTGAGTCGCCATATTAGATTTTCCAATTTCTCTTATTAATTTTAAAGCAAGTGATACAACGTCTCCGGCAGGCCGCTCGGGGCTAATAAAGCCCACCTGTGTGAATGTGCCAGCTTCTGCCCTCAGTGAAACCCAAGAGCAGATCTTCATATACTACATCCTGTGCTCCAATTAAAATGACCTCACACTGCCTCTCTCCCTGTCATAGTTTCCAGCAGCATAGGAGGGGGAGGATCGGGGTGACCTAAAGTGTAACAGGACCACAGTGAAACCGCTCAGCCAATAGAGTTCAGAGGAATCGCATCCACGCTCGTTTTTTCCTGATTCTTTTTCCTCCGCGGCCTTTCTCTTTTTGTTTGACGGTCATTCGGCCCTCCCCCGTGACCCTCCTGAAGAGGCCCCCTGTTCCTCGTCTGCTGCGGCCCGGTCTGTTTTCCTGGAGTGTGTGTGTGGGTTGGGGGTAGGGTGGCTTACCGGTAGGTGGGTGGGAGAGGGGGCAGTTTTTGGCAGCTCCTTTGATCAGTAAAGCATAAACAAGAGGGAGCTTAGAGAGAGGGGGTGGTGAAGTGCTGAGTCAGTCTCTCTCTCTCTTTTTGTTTTTCTTACTCCCTCCCTCTCTCAGTGATGGCGGAATAGTGACTAATTGGTGAAGAGAAAGTGATGACAGGAAAAAACAGTGTTCATAAAAGGGTCATGTACATGTAGTGTTCTGTATTATTTTTGTAACATCTTAAAACCTGCGTATGACTCTCTCTTCTGTGGAACACAAAAAGATTTTTTGAGAAAAGTGGTTTTGTGTTCATACAATGGAAGTCAATGGGGTCACTGTTGTTTGGTTCCCAACATTCTTCCAAATATCTTGTTTTGTATTCTGCAGATAAAGGAAAGTCATGTTTGGAATTACGTGAGGGTGAATAAATGATGCAAAGCCGATAACCACTATAATGCCAATATTTTACAAATAAATCTGATGACAAATAAGGCTAGTATGAACAGGAAGGAACACTTCTGTTAGTTGGCCAAGCGGACACTGGTGGCCAAATATATTGGTCGATATATATGTCATTAGTCAAGACACCCAAATAAGTTCACCACATGCAAATCTCCCAACAATCTCATACGTTTTGGGTGACAAAACCCCTTTTAAATGGGCAAAGACAGCAGAGCATGGGTAAAAAGAAGCGGGTGAATAGCATTTAGGGTTTTGGGTCGTAGCTTGGTCTGAGTCTTTGTCCAGCAGGTGAAAGCTTTGTAAAACTGGCGCCAGATTGTTAAAGAGGCTGACACTTCAGTGTGTTGAAACGGGCAGAGAGAGAAAGAAACCTCCTGGGAGGAGACCCACTACTGACCCTGACTGAATGTACAGGCCCTCGCCTGACAGACAGAGAGAGAGAGAGAGAGAGAGAGAGAGGCCTTTCCTCTGTTAGCTCTTCATCTTAATCGAGCAACAAGTCCTGACAAAGCCTTCATTAGAAATGCCTCCACACCAAGTGTTTCAGCCCGTTCTCACTGTCCAATAGGCATGAGAGTATAGCGTTCATTGAAGTAAGCATTTCATAACCATTTCATAATTTTTTTCTCCTGAAGGTAAACTGGCATCTACAGCGTGTTCTTTAACTTGTAATTGGTTTTACTTGCAGCAATATGTTACTTTCCCCGATTGAACGTTGACTGCGGTTTTGTATATCGTTGCTTTAACAAAATGTGCGTCACCTCCAAACACACATCTTTGTACTGCCCACTCCATCACAAACTCTGATCGTAAATTGCGTGCTTGTGCCTTCGGGACGCTGGAGCCATTTCCTTGGAAGATCTTATTTGTTTAAAAGAAAAGAAAAGTGATTAGCAACTTGCAGTGTTTAGGAGTCTGGGAGGAGTTGTCAGGTTTGAGCTGTGAGATTAGATAATGTAAAAATCTGTCTTTATTCAGAGCTGTCAAGAAACGTATGAGAGTTGGTTTTTGCATGCTAAATGTTCCCAAAAATCTAAGTTCTTTCAACATCATCAACATGTTGTATTCAAACATGTCTGACATAAAAACATGAACAGATTTAACTGAACGTCCAACTTTTCTGAGGACTGACAATCAAATTGTAGTTGTTCATCCAAAATATTGCTTCACTGCTGTCTTTACATAGAAAAGGAGCAACTTTGGCTTTTAATTATAATAAGTCCCTTTGTGTTCCACAAAAAAAGTTTACCAGTTTGGAACTACACATCAGTAATTAAGTGATGACACAATGTTCATGTTTTGGTGAAGTATTTCTGTAATTGTCTTCTTTTAAAAGCTTTAATGCAAGTGGGTCTATTTGTGCATGTTGGGATTAAGCCAAAAGTTCTCTGGCAGTGATTATAAAAGCACTAAACGTGATGGACAGCTTAACCTTTAAGTGGCAAACTGCACCGAAAGAGAAAAAACAGTGTTGAACTGCGTCAACCAGCAAAGCTCACCCTACCACCCTGCTGTCTGTTTAGATTCTGAATAAACAAAAGGGTGTTAGTCTGGCTTCAGTCTCTCTCTCTTTGGTCTTGTTTATTCGTTATCCAGTAACTGTGTTATTCATCACTGACCTTACACAGTAATTGGTGACTTCATGTGCAAATGATACAGATTCAGCCCACTGCTCACAGGCAAATCTCATGTAAACTAGGTCGAAGTTCATCTTGTGACCTACAGTTATACACACTCCCTGCCGTCGCTTTTCACAGTAATACTTCAGCAGATCTGTCACTAGAGTGGGTGGCTGTCGTAAAGTTTACGAAATAGACTTTTATAAGACACTATTTTTAGTGGGCAGGGCAGACTAAATGAATTGGTGTTTCACTGGTAACGAGACACATCATCATTTACACACAGTTTGCAAAAGGCTTTGCAGATGTTTGGGACCTGGTTGCAGATTAAAGGACTGAAATGGTGTCCAGAGTCTGATGTTTACAAAAATCTTGTAAAAGTTTCATTTGCTGAGGGAGTATTTCATCCAAGCACTCAGTTTAAATCAAATAAACCAATTTGGAATATTTAATGGTGTGTTCCATTAAGCACCTTTTGCTGGTGTTTTATTGTCATTGATCTTTATTTTGTTTAGACATAAATTGTGTTTGAAAACCTAAAGAGCTGCATTTTTGGGCAACATTGAATTAAATGCTAAAACATGCCAACTGTACCAAAATATTAAGTCCCGGTAGGCAGTAGGGAGCACAAATATTTTTGGCTAAAAATGTTGACTTGTGTCAACATACAGTATATGATATTTTAATGGTTTGTTTTTAATCTTGTGCTTTTACTGCTCTAAGAAGTCCTCCTTTAGGGTTTAGCTCTTTTTGATTTATTTATTTATTTATTTTACAACTAAATTGTAAAGCAAAATTCAATTGTATTTTAAGTTCAGATTTGAAAAGTGTCCTTTTTATTCATTAAACCGTCAGTTCTACAAGTTAAAACTGTTATTGGAAATTGTTCATGTTTTGGAAAATCATCTGTTATTTAAATTTCAGTTTTATTTTAAAATGTTGTTCAGAATATTGTAATGTTATCATATTGTGCATCCAATACGTTGCATTGAATTGTGAGTGTATCCCTGGTGGACTAACATGTAAATCCAAGATATATATTATTATATAATGTTTTTTAATTTGAGTTATTGCAAAAAAAGGCTAAGTTAAAGTTGTTTTGGTCCATAGTTACCTTTATTTACCCTGCTTATGTATGTCTTTGTGTCTCCTAATAGCCATAACGACCAGACGACCACCTGGATAGACCCTCGCAAGGCCCTCCTTCAGATGAACCAGGCCGCCCCGGCCAGTCCAGTGCCCGTTCAGCAACAGAACATCATGAACCCTGCCTCAGGTCAGCATCCATCCCAGACACTCATCACGTATTAGAAACCCTACTCACAATCGTAGTATTCTCATGGTAATTCGACGGGTGTAGCAGTCTCTGTTTACATCTCACCCAACTCCACCTCTGTCCCAGCAAACGCAGAAACCTTATCATATGAAGCTGACAAATGCAAATGAATGCATATGAATGGCAGTCGATTAGGTTAGAAGTGTCTTGTTGGTTGCTCTCATGGAGTGACAATAGTGACCTGGGTGTCCAGACTTGGGTTTAGCCTTTGGGCGGTTCAAAACAAACCAAGCAAGACCAGTCCTGTTCAGTATTTTAAGGTGTTTCCCTTTTACTGTAATGTCATTCTTTAGACAACAAAAACATTTGGTACTGGATTAATCGAAAACAATAATGTGGTAGTTTTCCCATATCTGTTGCTCTGACCTGCACAGAATCTACACATGTAGAAAGCTTAGCAGTTTAGTAGTTTATAAAATCCTACAGATTTGTTGTTTTTCTAATGTATGTTGTCTAATTTAAAAATGCCTCTTAAAAGTATTTTGGTGATTTCTCTGTAGTAAAATGTGCAGATTCTTTGTGGGCCCATAAATTTATGTGTTCATAATATAAACAGTTAAACCGTTAAAACTCAGTGAATACTGGAAGATTCACTGTGCTGGACTGTTCTCTCTCAGGTCCTCTTCCTGAAGGCTGGGAGCAAGCTATTACCTCAGAAGGAGAGATCTACTACATCAATCACAAAAACAAAACCACCTCTTGGCTGGACCCACGACTTGACCCACGTTTTGGTGAGCTCTAAATCCTAAAAGACCAAAGCAAATAAAAGAAGCTCAACATTCTTTAATACTGCCTTTCAAAACTCAAACTCTAAATTCTGATTGGATGAGCCACGTTGACAGCCACGTTACAGTGTAGTTAATTTCTTACGGTGAGGATTAGGAAGAGTAGTTTATTTAGATTATTAATAATGAGTTTTCTGCTTAGTCTTTTTTTATTTTAATGGCAAACACGTACTGCATGTAGATAGCTACTGACTGATAGTGTGTATGAAAGTGATTGAGAGTGCGCGTGTGTTTGTAGCACACTATTCTGAGAGTATTCCCGCTTCCTGTGACTCATTCTTGAGGTTAGCCAAAACTGCTACACACTCAGGACTCTGCTATGTGATCCCTTTACTCACACACACACTAGCACAAACCGCAACTGATTATGCCCCCCCCCGCACCCACCGCTCGGATATGAATTCATAATCCATAAGCACAGACGACGAACTGAATCTGACTGGTGAAATAGTCACGTTGATCCAATAAGCTTTTGTGCAGTCAAATGGTCCACAGAAAGCTTGTCAGACTGGGATGTTTTTCAACTTTTACCCCTTTTAATCCAGGTTCACAAAAGAGTGCTCATGTCACTTTGAGTTACTCGTGCTTGAGGTGGTTTCCCTTCATCTCAAACAGTGTTCCCCTGGGAGTCTCTGTATCTGTTTCCTACATGTATCAACAAGTACGTTTGTGCTCCGTGTCTGAATCTTCACTGATTATGTTACAAGATAGTGAGCAAATGTACAGCAAACACAAAAGTGGTTGTGAAGAAAGTAGTAAACAGTCTGTGAACAGCTAGAGCGAGAGAGAGAGAGTTGGGGGGGTCGACTCTGGCGGGTGAAGCTCTTTGAAGATTTATAAGTGTTCAGTGGACAAGCTTGGTGGGCCCCTGAATTACAGACGTAATGCGAGGGGGAGAACGGCAAGAGAGAGACGTGGTTAACTCGTTCTTTGCCGCAAGTTCTGAATGTTTGGGCGTTCCCATGCGGTTTTATGTAAGTTCTTGTGTCAGCATTTTTTACGGCCTCTTGTTTTTATCCATCTTCTCTCTCATCTGCATCGCTGAACTGCAGACGTTCGGACGAACTTGATTGTGCTGTGAGTTCAGATGTGCAACAGACATCATCAACATGCATTTCCACTCACGTCGTTTATAAACCTTTATATGACTCTTTCTTCTGTGAAACACAAAAGAAGATATGTGTCCATATGAAGGCCGGTGCGATCCAGTGTTGTTTGGTCACCAACATTTTTTTAAATATCTTCTTTTGTGTTCTGCAGAAGAAAGAAATGTATATAGGTTTGGAATGACATGAGCTTGAATAAATGATAAAGAATTTTCATTTTTGGGTGAACTATCCTTTCAAAGAAAGTTAGTGTGTTCTAGTCTTTTAAACTTCTAAAAACAATTGTAATTTGTGACTCATACGGTATTAAACGTAAAGCACCTCCCACGTGAATAACCTGACATGTATTTGAAAGTCTTCACTACCCATTGACAATAGAGACTGGAGTAATTTGAGGAGAGATAGAATAGGACTGTACTCCTTTAACAGAGAACTGAAGTCTGGCCATTCTCTCTATCCCCCCGTCCCACCCCGCGTGAGGCCCAGCGCAGGCAGAACTGTTCTCAGCTGCACATCTAGACAGACTTGAGTCGGTGCCAGGCCTCTCGATGCTGCGGCTCTGCTCCTAATCTGTTCCAGACCTTTTCAGTCAAAGAGACCCAATGTTAGAGGCAGAGACACAGAGGAAGGGGGCAGGCTGAGAGAGGGGGAAGGGAAGAGAGGAATAGAAGAAAAGGAAGAAAGCCCACAGGACAAACTTCTTACTAACATGTGGAGGATTGGTGAGAAGTGAACACGCAACAGTGAGCAAGTCTGGTCCAAGTTGCCATGTTTCATGCTTTATCAGACTCACAAGCAATCGCGTGAGTTCCTTAAAGAGATAAATCACCCATAAATGAATTTATTGTGAAGTATCGCTTTAAAATAGAAGCGGTGTCCTTTCTGAGCATAAAGGCCAAGCTAAACTTCGGGTTATCGGTCATGTGCTGCAGCCTGTTTTATCCGCTTGGTTTGTCATAGTACTTAAGTGCAGGAGTTGGCACCTTGTTGGCAAGTGCAGAGTGATGTCACACTCTTGTGAAGCACTCATCTTTTCCAAAGCTTTGAGTTAACCCTGACTCACACACACACATCGGTGCATTAACACTCAGCGGCTTCCTTTTTGGGAAGCGGGATAACAAAAAACAAACAAACGTGATATCAGGTTTCACTTTAAGAGATGACAAAGTCTCACGTTGCTTTCGTATGACTTTTATTACCAGATCTTTTGGTAAAAATATAAGTGTTGCTCACCCATGTGAAACTTGTCACCGTAATGCTAGAATGTTGTGGGATTTGTTAGGCTGATGTTATGTGGTTGATAGGGGATTGTTTAATGGTTGCTAGAAAGTTCTAGGAGATTGCTTGGTGGTCCAGAAAAGCCACTTTTTTTACATTCTCATTCATAGATGTGGCTCTGTCAGAGATTTTTCTTACTTATTGCAATATGTAATTTTTGCCTCTCCATCACCTGCATGACACTATATTTGAAACATTGCAGGTTTCTTTATGTATTTGTCTTGATGTGGGTTGAAGTCAAATGATGCCAAACTGATATTTGTTAAAAATTATACCTGACAAAATTATTATTATAACCTTACGTTTTTATATAGATTTTTTTGTGCTTGCTTTAATAAATGTTTTTTTTTTTATATAATAAAAGTTACAATTGCATCTTACAACATCTTTTGGGTTAAAAACCTAAAAATAATTAATGTAATTTTTTCTAGCAACAAACATTTTTGGTAGTGCTTGCTGCCATTACCAAAAATTTACTCTCCAAACTCTCCAAGCCTTAATCATGCTTTTTTGTATTACAGCCCTTTGTTTCCACAAGTGATATGACAGTTTCAGCTGGTTTCCTACTACACGCTAGACACACAGCTGAATTTCCTCAGACTAGTTTCCGCCAGCACTGCTTGCTTTTGTGTGGCCTGCTGAGGTTTGTGTATGATAGAGCTGCTTTTCTTCTGAACTCAGATTGACTCTTTTTCTTGTCTCTTGAGCTTATCTACTGGCTGGAAAACCAACCAAGTGTAGCTTTCATAAAAAAACGTGTTAAATCATCAGGCTGCAAATATTTACAAAGGTTTCGAGTTCCTGGCACGGCACAGCGTTTCTGAGAGCGCTCCTAAAAGTTTCCCAACACACCTCTGATCTCACCTGCAAAGACAGGTGAGCTGATATTGGCTGGCAGGGTTGAGATGGTCTGATAAAGACTGTTATTGCTGGATGATCATGTTCCAAAGCCAGTGGGGAAAAGACAACTGGGCAAACTACGTCAATGTGTTCTTTATCTCCCTCTCTCTCCCTCTTTTATTTGTATTTCTTTGGCACATTTCCTTCTCCACCTGATGTTCAAGGGAGAACACATCCATGGCACGAACCTGCAGTTCTGCGATGCTTATGCAACGTTTGAGTCATTCCGCCACATGGATAAGCTCTTGTTTTTTCGGTCTGTGTTCCTGTGGTGTGGTGTGGAGTTTCCTAAGTGAGATACCCGCAGATACTTCATGACCGTCAAGTACAGACTAGTCAGGGAAATCCAGACTTGACAGTTTCAAGCTGCTGTTAGTTTTCTGGTTGTTAAAATAGGGACTTGAGTTGTCCAACCTGTGAGAAGTACGTTTTCTAGAAATTAGTTAGTTTAATTTTTTAATTGTGATTTAGGCAGTGTTGTGGTTTGTGTGTTGAACTACATGTGCTTTATATCATTAACAGTCTACAAGGTAATCTTAAATTCATCCACTTTAAAGAGATGAAAAATCTGTCATCATTTATTAACCCTTATGTTGTTAAACACCTGTATGTGACTCTTCCTTCTGAGGAACACAAAAGAAGATATTTTGAGAAATGTCTCGGTGTTTGTGTGTTCATACAATGGAAGTCAATGGAGGCCAGTTATTTGGTTGGTTACTAACATTCTTCAAAATATCTTCTTTTGTCTTTTGCAAAAGAAAAAAAGTCATACAGGTTTTGAATGACATCAGGAAGAGTAAATGATGATTTTTTTTTTAGTATAAATTATAATTAAAGACTTTTCAAAGAGGTATCAGACCTTGCAGAAAAATAACTTTTCGACTATTCCATTGTACTTTCAGTCTTTTGCATTATTTGTTTTGCGCTCCTTTCCACTGTTAAACAAAGGACACAACAAATCCTGCTGCTAGATATCAGCCTGTATCAACCGGTCACTCCTGCCCCGGGTTCAGCCATCACTGCACCACCAGAGCCGTCATTTGGCTTCAATAGACCCATATCTATGCAAGATAAGGGTCTTAAAGAGAAACAAACACACACGCTCCCCCACTAGCACTCTCGTATACATTCCCACACACTCTTCCACGCCTCGGGCAGTGTGGGGGAGGTGGTGGCGGGGTGTGTGTGAGAGAGAGAGGCGTGGTGAGTCTCTGATCTGATTCCCATGGTGAGAGGAGAGCCGAGACTCATTCAGGCCTGAGGTAGAGTAAACACACTGTGATTGAATGGTGATGAGGATAAGCAGAGAAGACGGGACTCCCTCACGCATGACAACGCGGCACCATCGCAGCTTTGTTGTCAGTGGTGGCCCGGCGCATAAGCAAACAACGGTTTTCATTGGCTCAATTACTGTAACACACCGCCTTTGGTAGTCTCCAACATTTGTTGCTGTTGTTTGAGTCTGTGGTGATACGTATTGCTCCATTCACATGCATTGATAGGTTTAGTGTGTAATAAAGCTGCTACACCCTTATTTACTTGTAACATTTATGCACTTGTATTATTTTTATGTTTTATGTTTGTTGCACTGCAAACCGCAATTGTCTACCAATTAAGTTGCAGGAATTTTGTTTGTGTTTACTTTTGCAAAATTTGATCTGTTATTATTTCCTAAATAATCTTTAAGTAATCCATTCTGTGTCCTCACAGCTATGAACCAGCAGCGAATTTCCCAAAGTGCACCAGTAAAGCAAGGCTCGCAGTTGCCCTCCAGCCCACAGAGCGGAGTGATGGGTGGAAATAACCAGATCAGACTGCAACAGATCCAAATGGAGAAAGAGAGACTGAGACTCAAGCAGGAGCTCCTTCGCCAGAGACCACAGGTCAGACACACACCTGTCAGAACATTCAGTCCTCACGTGCACGTGCCTTCTGCTCAAACTGAACTAAGTGTACTCGTAGTTAATGTTTCTGATACTGATTTCTGTTTGCAGTGTACTGTGTTGTTTAGAAGCGCTTGTTGTTTTGCCAGGCTTTTGATTATGGGCATGAAGTCATTTTTATTGGCAGGTTCTTCATGACAATGAACCGCATGCTTGGACGGGAGCACACACTTTTTAGTTTTTTTCAAGGTTCAGGGCAGGTGAAATTAACAGTAGAGGAACTCATTGTATTGTATAAGGTGTGAATGTTTTTTATTTTAGAGGAAATGAGAGTAAATAAGCTATTAGATGATTGGACTGGGGGAACGTAAACACAGAGTTGACTCGCTGCAAACCCCTTTCTGGAAAAATAAATAAATAAACAGGGATCTTTAGGGCTTTAGGTGAAAGCATCTCACTTTAAAAGACCAATAAAGATAGGCCTTTAAAAACTGTTCCAACTGTTAATGACACTCATATGTAATATGCTTTATTAAATCGTCGTACCTGCCCAAAGCATTCTTCTTGAGTAATGTAACTTACTTTTAAGTAAATTGATGTTAAAAATTGTTGGATTTTATCAGTTGGAAATAGATTTATTATTGATGCACTGGAAAAAGTATAAAATTGGAGTAAAAAATCCTGTTTTACGCCCCCAGGACCATATGGTGAACTCTTCTTCATGACCTGTTATCTGCTAATCAGCTGTGTCAGTATTTAAGTTTCAATTGGTCATAGGAAGTTTGTCATAAAAATGAAGATCTGACCCTCCGCTCTACCCTAAATGACACGCAATAAACCCGCACCTCCATTAGTCAATGCGCGAGTCTCTGCGAACCGCCCGTTTGAGCCGAGGCCGTAAAATAATTGAGGATGTTTACAGTCTTGCACAATCTATTGACAAATGATAACCAGATTTGTAACTCAGGACTTGTTGGATGGGAAGGGCTTTATTCAAGAAGGTGATACAGGAAACTTAAGCGAAACCTGCGGGTGATGTTTTTGTTGTATTTTTTTCACACTGTGTTTTGTGTGCGTGTGCGTGGGTTCAGAGTCAAAACCAGTATAGTTTGTTCTGTCCTTTTTCTTCAATAGAAAAATGCATTTGCTCTCATCTTCACACTTGGAATGACTCCAAAGAAAATTGTCAATATAGTCAAAGCTTCCGTCGCAATTATAACTCCTGAAAATCCACTTCATCAATCAAACCTACACAGAAAAATGAATTTTCTCACCGTGACCTTTTAAATATGTTTTAGGAGCTTGCTCTGAGAAACCAGCTGCCCACCAGCATGGAGCAGGATGGGGGCACACAGAACCCTGTGTCCTCTCCCGGCATGGGACAAGACGCCCGCAACATGACCACCAACAGCTCTGACCCGTTCTTGAACAGGTGAGAGAAACATTAAACATACAGTCATATACAAAACTTTGCTTTTGCACATGGTTGTAATTACCAGTCACCTTCCTGCAAGCTATGTTTGGCTACGGTATTGTGTGTTTGTTGCTTGAAATGGCACTCATGTGTGACCTCTGGTGGATGAGAGATAGCTCAAGTTCTGGTGGATGTAGACTGCACACAATAGCTTGGTAAAGTTGCTTTTGAGAGAATTGCGCCACCTAGTGGCGGTCAAGGACAGCAAACGTTCTCATCCTCCATTATGAGCAGACAAGAGTTTGATGCGAATAACAAGGCAACCCATGAGAACATGTGGTCTTAGACAAGGCCGCCCTCCTCCCGCGCCTGCTGTGCTTACAAAGAGCTTATTCATCCAGCAACTCTCATGTACTGAAGCCACATTTCATTCTCTTAATTAGAAGAAACTTGCTGTATTTTGCTTCACTGTAGCATGTCCTCTGGCATCTTTATTTCAGCTCACTGTGCTCAACTGACTGGCTGCTATTTATAGAGAGAGCTTTTCGCAGGCCACCAGCAAAACTACACCTTTTACAATGACTCTCAAAGGTGGTTCAAAGCAAGCCATTGCAAATAATACAGAAAAACTCTTACTGCCATTAGGGTAATGTACAGTCATTATTAGCAGATCTTATTTTGATTATAAGCTGAATGAGTATGTTAATTTTAGTCTTTATTATATCATTATTTTTACAGCGACTGTCTCTGACGTACGTCTCTCGAAAAAATTGACACACATTCTTGCTTAATTGTACTAGAAAAACAGCCATCAGAGTAATTTGCAGTAATTATTAGCAGATTTAAGTTAAATGAGTATCTTAAATATACTCTTTATTATATTTACAGCCACTGTCTTAGATGTACCTCTCATGAAACATTGACATACATTCTTGCTTATTTGTGTCAGATTACAAACTCACAGCAAAAAAATAATTTTACATTTAGTATTGCTAATGTATGACTTTTGAACAATTTGCAATAATACCATGTATTTCACAATTTTTCTGTTTCTTTATAATTTTCCTTTTTTCCTACTGTTTGTTCTACAATTTGTTTTTCGTAAAGATGCATTGAAACAACAAATTTTTCAAAAAGATTAAATTGAATCCAAATTTAGAGAAGAGAATTAAAGAGAAAAGGGTTTTATTAGTAAATAGTAAATTTTCCACATTGTATGTGAATATTAAAATCATCAAAAATCATACACATTATGCAGTGTCGTGTAAGGATAAATCTTGCCTTGGTAACAGCTTTTTTTGCATCTTAAAGCCCTTCCTGTATGCTGGACACTTCTTGGCTCAGCTTAATTTGGCCCAGTTGGATTTTATGAAAAATGCAATGTGACAATGTTATACTAGTGTTACAGTTAATGTTGTATTAAATGTCGAGATGGTTATTAATTTGTCTTTCTCTGTGCAGTGGGACATATCACTCCAGGGATGAGAGCACAGACAGCGGCCTGAGCATGAGCAGTTACAGCGTCCCCCGCACCCCAGACGACTTCCTCAACAGCGTGGATGAGATGGAAACAGGTACAGAGCGCTTCACAGAATCACCTGAATTACATGACGCACACTGTCACATTTAAATACAGACGTTTGACAAAGTGACTAATCAAACTTCTTGCTTTTAGGCGATCCCCTCGGTCCCGCCTCCATGGTGACACAGCCCAGCCGTTTCCCTGACTACCTGGATGCCATCCCGGGCACAGATGTGGACCTGGGCACCCTGGAGGGTGAAAGCATGGCAGTAGAGGGTGAGGAGCTGATGCCCAGCCTCCAGGAAGCTCTGAGCTCCGACATCCTCAACGACATGGAGTCTGTGCTCGCAGCGACCAAGATCGACAAGGAAAACTTTTTGACCTGGTTATAGAGCATCTGAAGCCAGCACTACGCCTTCTCTTCCAACATGCTGAACTGCTGCCTAGTCCAATCTGTGAAGGATGTGTAGATGCGTTAAGCTGAAAAGAAAAGACATTTCATCCCTACTGGACTTGTTTTTTTATTTTCCTTTCTTATCTTCCATTCACTACGTTTGGTTTTGAAAGCAGAGGTTTTTAACCTTTCGTCCTTTGTGCTTTTAATTTCTTGCATCTTTTTTTGTGTCTGCATCCTCAAGGCTGGGCCATGAACAGACAAGTATTCACAAGTACCCAAATCGTTCTGACGGAAGCGAATTTGTGTTCTTTCCCCTCGTGAACTTTTCACAGTGCGAACAGATGCAGACAAACCCTTAAATCGACCACCACATCCTTATGTGACTGCAAAGTGTCTCTCACGAAAACCCTGATCTCAGCTCATGCGCAATAATGAGTCTGAGAAACCAAAAAAACGTACCTGAGAAGGTCGTCTCAGATGGGATTTGTGTATTGATTGAAAGGTTAAAATTGAAGGGTTTCAACGCATCGCTTTGATAAAACAATACTGCTGCTTGGCTGTGCCAGCATATTACACTACAAACTTGTATCTAATCAAGTGCCTTTCGGTTTTGTTTCTTGAAGAAAAGAAATCTAAATGAGATCCTGTCATTTTACACTAGATATCATAGATCAAATATGACAACACTATGTTTTACTTACTTGTTTAAAAAAAAAATCAAAGTATTTCTTCAAAGGTTTTATGAAAAAAGAAATTATGTCTGGAATTAGGGTTTGTTTTTTAAGAACCCCAGTTTCCGTGTGTCAGTTTTATTTAAGCCTAAATCTGTTTCTTGAGGGTTATGGCATTCGTATGTGATCAAAGTGATGCTTTTGTTTTAACAGATTTATACAAGACTAGTTTAACAGAGCTGCCTTTAGTACATCTTAATGACATGAAATTATTTACAGAAGACACTGAATAGGTGGACATTATAATTTTCTATGCTTCATTGTAATCACAAATGATCATTAGGTGGAAGTCTTTTTGATGCCTATATCTATTTTTATCTTACTATTTTAGTATAATGATATGTTCGTGCTTACTGTTTTTGGTGAAAATATCTTCTACTATCTCAGCAAAAAGCAAGGAACAAAAATATCAAGGGCACTTTGATCAATTACTAACAATAGCCTGGATTTCCTGAACAAATATCTCTCACTTGAGCTTTAGTGCCAGTGGAGGTTAATGCCGTTTAGGGCCGAGACAGATATCGGGCAGTAAGGAAGGTTCTGATAAGTTTTAGATGGGTAGATGAGCATGTCTTGAGGGTTAGTGGTGTAAATTAGCTGTTAGCTTGAACATGATTTGGTAACTATGGATGTGAATGATAGAGTAGACTTTACGGAAACAATCAGTTGTGATTTCTGCCAGGTTTTTTCTCGACAAGGCTTCCAAAGACTGTTTTTAATGCATTTTTTTTCTCTTTTAAAGGGCAATGAAAGTAATTTATCATACTTTTGTGTACACATAAGGCATAAGCTAATGAGAAATGGTCTAATTGATTTTGTGAGGGTATTTCTAATGAAGCATGATTTTGACAGATCCTCGTATGCTGGTTCAGAACTAAAGACACAGGTTTGCTAGAACGGCCTTTTTGTTACATGGTTTACATTATTTCACAGTAGTAAAACGCTACAGGGACATCAGTTACACATGTGTTGCAGATGTTTTGCATACAGTACAATAATGAATATTTCCTCATGTTTACAAGACATTTGCGCTACGATGTTAACTCAACTGGCCCATACTCTCAATGTCTTTTTTACATGTATTTTTTAAAGGTGAAGTTTTATAATATTCATTGATCTGTTGGGGTGAATACACCATCAAGGTCTAATGCCTCAAATGATGATTAAAAATGGCAAGCTAGGCCACAGTAATCAAAATGTAAAATTCTAGAGGAAATAAAAGATGAGCTAAAAGAGATATCTATTTTTGCAAACATAGTATTGATGGCAGACTGTTGGGGTGAGAGAGTCAGAGAGAGCAATGCAACAAAATGTTTTATGAATTGTGGGTACAGTGCTGGTATTGCACGTTAATAGAACATTGAGTAAAATGTGTATGTCACTTAAACATGATTTTATGCTTGCTTAGTGTGCAACTGTTCAGAATATATAGTAACTGTTTACTTTTTAGTAGTGGTAGTACTAATCACACAAGTTAATGGATTGGTATTTAGAGTTCTTTAAATGCACCCAGAATGAATTTATATCCATTTATTATGATCTCGTTTTTTTTTTAATCAATGTATGTGCATGTACCTTAGAACCTTAAGTTCTGTTACGTTGTATCTCTTTACATATTACTTTAAAATTGGCCTGGAATAAAGTATATACTTTGGTAATCGCTGTCCAGTTTATGAATGAGAAATATTACAAATTGTATGTTGCGTCTAAATAAATATATAAAATGTTTTGTTTTATAACTGTACATCTGAAAGAGGGCAGGTAAATGAGGGAAAGGTACAGTCATAGCATTAGACAGATCAAACCGATATCAACACCTTTAATTAATATCCCAACACCTTTAAATGTCTTTAAACTGTAATTCAAAAATAATACCAGACCAACCAAATCATTTTTGCCTCCCATATTTTAAGAAAAGTTTTTACAGCTTGCATAGGGAAAATATGTTATATAAAAATACATGGTAACTCGGTTATATTTGTTAACAATTAATTAGTTAATGAATTACCTAACATGAACTAACAACAAACAATGCATTTCACAGCATTTGTAATACAAATGCAAATACAACTGTTCATTGTTTGCTCATGTTGAAATGGTTGAAATCATGATGAAATAGAACCTTATTGTAAATTGTTACAAAATACATAGACATAAGACAGTTGCCTAATTAATTGAAGTACTACCTTATTTAAAATGTACAAGTATCACTACACAAGAAAATCCCCACTGAAAATACATTTGGGTTCAGATATACATTTCAAGAAATGCCGAAAGATCTTTAAAAGGACAAAAATTATGAACAATTTCACAACAATTATAGACATGTCTTTTTGTTTACTGCCTTAAATATTAAAAAAACTTTCTCTTCAGGCAATAACCAATGTGTATGCATTTTTGTCATTTTCCTCCAAGGCTCCATTATATGATGGCATCGTGCTCCTCACTACATTTTAGATGGAATATTATAAATAAACACATAAAAAACAGGTTGTGTACTATAAAATTATATTATATGTTTGTTATGTAATAGGTCAATAGTTTAATAATTAAACACTTCACATCTAGACAAACACTACAGTTGGCTCTATGGGTACTCACATAGCTCTGTAGCGCACTTCCCGTCGTGAACAGGTCAGTCTGTACCCCAAGATGACAGCCAGAGTAATAACAAGAGCCAGGATCATACCACCAATGAAACTACCCACATGAAACCGGGGATCTGCTGCGGGTTGAGCTGGGGTAGGAGAAACACCTGTATTCCCCCCAAAGAAAAGCATGTTTCATAGTTATCAGTAATAACACTTTATTGTGTAAACTTGAGAATTACAATAAAGGAAATGTAAATGATGAGTGATGGTTGACCAGACTGAAGGCTTTTGATGACAGAGGCTGATTTTTTATTTACATTTTTAGGTTATGGAAATGTACATTTTTGTCACCAACCTCATTATTATTATTATTGTTATTTCCATATTTACTTTAAGATTTCAAAGATTTCATATTTGAATCTAATCTAATCATGACAAACTATATATTGATGAAACGGTGTAAGACACTAGATTTTAATCTAGTAACACAAAAGTAAATATTTAATTTGATAAATTTTCATAACAATAAACATTAAAAAGTATGTTTTTTAAAAATTATAAAAATACCCAACACTAAAAAAAATCAAAAAGACACAAAAAATTAAAAAAAAAAAAAATCGAATATCTAAAAATTTCAAAACTCTAGTTCGGATCATGCATTTTCATGTGTATACTTAATATGTGCTGTGACAGTTATCAGGTCAAACAATAAATTGTGTTTTAAAACAACAATTTAATGTTTAAAAAAGTCTTAGATTTGTACATTTACATTTATTCATTCAGCAGATTGTTTTATCCAAAGAGACTTACAAATGAGAAAGTGCCAGCAAGCTAACAATAATTACAATATACAAAACTATGCTCACATGTAGGACTAGTACTGAAGCTAAAGAAAATGTTTTTTATGTACATAAATAGAGTTAGAAAGTGGAAAAGAAAGAGCTATTAGAGGTTAGTCCGGTAAATATGGAATAGATGTGTTTTCAGAATAGGAATAGGTGTGTAGTAGATTTAGGAAAAGACACTTTTGTGACCTATTTTTATCGATTACTGGACAAATATTGTACAATTAATTGACTGGCGTCAGTAGTATTACAGTAATGCAGGAAGTGGCTATACCTGCAGATAGTAGCAGTAATGTTGACATGTTTGATCTAGTCACTGTCTCCATTTCCAGCTGACGAGCATGAACAACCCTCCTGCCTTAATATGAAAAACCACAGGTCAGATTGTTTAACAGCAATACTCAATACAGCAAAAAACAGTTCGTGTGTCTTTAATACTACAGACATGTACAGTCAGCACTGATTTCATATAAATCACACACGGCTGTTCCAAAGAAAGTTGCCATTGAGTAGAAAACTCGGGTACGATAATGCCGTGATTTAAGTAATTAATGTGTTTACGTTTTTAAATAGCCGTCTTGAAAAGTAGTAACATACACAGCATTTCTAGACATCAAGATGCGTTGGATGTGCTGCCTACGAAGGAAGCTTGTTAGGTTTAGCAACACAGCCGAAATGTAACAAATATCTGTGTACACGTAAGCACAAAGGACGCTTTTGCAAGTTCCGTTATACAGCGAGCAATCCGAAATAGTTTTATAATAGAAACAACTTACCGAAAAATACACTTACCCGTCGACAAAAGCAGACATGTTTTCACGAGAATAAAACACAAACAGCGGTTCATTTCCACTATGAAAATCCTGTCAGTACAGCTGCACAAAACAACAGTTGCGTGACTGAAAAATACCTCCGTGTTCAGTCTTGTGAAAAGCTGCTTCAGATGTAATTTCACTGGAGAAACGATCATTTAACATTCGCATCCAGTTTTAGTGAACACGTGTACGGCAACAAAAGCGCTCATAATGATGAGGTTTGGTTGGTCTGTTCTGTACATGTTTGCTTCAGTAAACAGTCCGCCGGCCAGCGACCTGTGAGCATCCAATATAGCATTAAGTTTATGTAAAGTTATTTTTACAACCTACAAGCAACAATAAAACGATTTGTGCAGTTTGTCTTTATTTTTGCCAAGCCTTCACAATTCGGGAAAAAAATCTTAAAACGATTACAAAATTCCTGTGACCACGTGTGTTTAATGTTCAATGACAAAATCATATTACATTAAGTTCAGTTTGATGAAAATAAAATTAAAAGAAACGCACAATGGTTTGAATGTAAATATACATGTCATTATTAAACAAAAATACAAAAATAGTATTTGTAAATGTTTGCTCAATGAGACTGCATTGTGACCAGCACAAAAAAAACTCAATTTAAGTGTGCACATAGTTAAGAAACAAACTTACAAAAAAACCCCATCAATATTTGTGCCTGGTCTAGTGTTAAACACTTCGACCTTTACACTGCATTGTTTTAGGAGTCAGAAGATGACCGTGCACAAGCAAGACAATGCAGCTAATTTGTCTAAATATCACATATTACAAATATGCTGTAATATTTAGATGAAAGCAATCATTTACTGTGTTATGAGCAAAGAAAGGTTTAGTTTTTTTTTGTGTAAAGTTTAAGGGTTGTATGTTTCAGTGCAGCACACAAGAAAAACAACTTGTTTGTGTCTGTAGGATGTCCAAAATTGGCACATTGATTGATTTAAAACAGAGATTTTACTACACAGTTTCTGTTAAATGTGAATTTGACATGCATCAAAATGCTTACAAGCCAGTTTTCCCTCACAAGGAGAATTAACACTAAAAATACATCATCATGGAAAGCTGAGGTCACAAGATTCTACATTACACTTACTAGCGTGCTAAAGTTAAAGTGCCTAACAGAATGAGGGACTGAGACTCCAAAGACACATAATAACAGTTAAGAATGTAATACACTGTATTCAGAAGACTTCATTCGTACATGACGTTGAAAAGATACAGTGTTTACAGACTCAAATAAATGAAGAGTTTTGTTGCTTTGTTAATTTTGTTGTTGTGTTTAGTTAGTCTGATAAAGTAAAATGTTTCTGTTTTTTGCTTAAATTAGCTGTAGAACTTTGGAATCAATAAACGATTAACATGCAAGCTAATGCTTCCAAGAACCAAACTTTATTTTTTGTCAAGTTGACAAGTCCATTACTCTGATTGAATTTGTCACATTTACCTTGCCAAGTCAATTCCAGTCCACAGGCCAATATGTTGATTTCAGACCATTGCTTGAGTTTGACTTAGAGAAATGAAAAGGTATTTTTTCTGCTGATCTCTTTCAAATTAAGGTAAAATAAAACTCTCTGCACTGACAATATAAAACTGCTGCAGCAATTTCATACTGCATTGAGTTAAACTTTTTGAAGAAAGAGGTTCTTTCTTTTGATGTCTTGGCTGCATAGTCAGTCTTACATTTCATCCAAACCATAGTCCTCTTCAGGGAAATCTCCTACAGTTACTGTGAGGGGCTTCACGAAGGCACCATATTTGGGTTCACACTCAAAGTATTTTTTCCCGTTCACACTAAATGAAGACAAAGAATTGTACAAGAAGTTCACGGAAGGGTGACCAAAGTCATTTTCAGAGACATGCTGGTACTATGCATAAGCATAAAAAACTTGTGCTTGCACTGACCTGCCATCATTCTTCCCAAGTGGCTCATCATATTTCACTCCTACCCAACAGCCTGGCTTGAAATCTGTTGTGCCTTTAAACAAGCAAAACAATGCAATAAATCAGATCCCAGAGTCAGGACAGGGTTATACGGTGCATTGTTGTGTAAACTACTCGAAGTAGCTTAAATTTAAATAAACATTCACATCTAGGATGTATTATGAGTTCACAGAACACAGAGTTCCTCAATAAGATGTGTATGGTAAATCAGAGCAGTAGATGTGATTAAATCAGGTCATGCAAACAGCACCCAGCAAGCTTTAATCCAAAAGGTGTGATATGAAAATGACGGTAAGCTTACCCACAAACATTACTGTGCCTATCTTGGTGGGTTGCCCAGCAACTTCAACTTTACATCTGTTACCAACAGTAATAGCTGCAGCTGCAGCATTCTCCTGCTCTTCTTTCTTAGAAATTGCTTCTTGTTGCATGGTCATGCTTTCCTCATTAAATCGACCCAACTTCATGTTTTTCTTGAAGTTTCGCACTGAATCTAAGAAACGTGAAAACTGAAAAGTAAGACCTTTGCTTTTCTAACACATTATAGAAGAGAAAGAAATTCCTTGGTGGGAAAAGATGAAAACACTACTTTATGATACATCAACAGTCTTGGGTCTTATTATAAGGTATTATAAGGTCTTATTATAAGGTAATGCTGAAAACAAAAGATTTTCCACATATACTTTCAAACAGTGGAAACATTTTAAGGTCCAATGTATTTTGTCATACGGTCATGTTAACAAAATATTTTAAATCTCATTTTAATCATTTAAGCAAAGCTGTCAAAGTAAAAAAATATTTAAAACATTTCTCTTATTGTATATACCTTACCTGTCCTCTTTTCATAAGCCTCTTTAGAAAGCTCAAATTTCTCCACCTTGGATAAATCAGTAAACTCTCCACTCTGAGTTCCACTGCGGTCTGTCACCTGCAAATAAAATGACCAAAATCAGCTAAACAGCACTATTATAGTACAATCTCTATTAAAACATCAAAAGACATCATATTTATTCATTTCATCTATCGACATTTAGATTTTATTATTGAAGAAGGTATTATGTTTTTTTAGCATGGCTTATTTTTCGTGTAATATTATATACAGGACCCACATGTATTCTGCAGTCATCATCTACAGGATAGGAGCCAAGCAAGGCATCATTGTTCTCCAACTTCTGTAAAAACGTGTCTGAAGTGCTGAATAGCTCAAGGTCCATACAGGCAGCTGGGGTACCCACAATCAGCTCCAGTTTACACTGAAGAAAAAAGAAATTATGTTAGACTTATAAATCAAAGAACTAAAACTGCTTATTAAACAGTAACCATCTCCATAGTTTGGGAAAATGCTAGTTTGGCATTAGTTTATTTAAGATGCTACTGGTGCACCCTTTTATACGGAGTTCAAACATACATTAACCTAATAGATATCTCAAACATCACAAACATCATCTCAGAGTTGTGCAGATTTGTTTACTGCGTACACTGTGTAGTTCATGCTGAATCTGGCAATTGGGAATTCTGAATGCAAAACATTAGTGTAGTGGGGTGGAACTTACAACACTTTATGTCTAAACTACTGAGTAAGAATTTCTACTAACCACAAAACAAGTACTTATGGGACTAATGTAAAACATGTGCTGAATCACATTGTGCACTGTGAAATGTGCTGAATCACACTGAAACATAAAGAGTGACGCGCTTTGCCGAACCTTAAACTCTGCGATCGTAATGCCTCGGTTGAATCTCCGGTTGCTCTCGAAGGAGCTGACGGTGCTGGTGACCCGCACGGAGACGGTGGGGTTTGTGATAACTGTCACACTCCCCTCCATCTTCTCGTTACTAAGCAGCTGTGTTTAGAATCTGTTGATGATGATGATGTTGTTGTTGTTGTTGCCTGCTGAAAAACAAATGTTAGACTTGGTACATTTACAGAACAATATACAATATAATGTTTTGTCATATTTCACCGTTTTACTTTTAAAGAAATGCGTTAAATGATTCATATTTGTAATCTTTCCGGTTGCTAAGGCTAATCAGTAGTTCCGTGCACTCACGTGAAGAGACTTTATTTACTGCTTCAGTCAGTTCAGTCAGATGTTTGCTTTTCAGCTGTCGTCCGTTTGATACGATCCGCTGTTTTCTGGTTCTGCATTCAAAACAAATAGGATATTGTGTTTTTCCTCTTTCGATAAGAACTTCCGTCAAAGACCACGCCACTAGATTCTAGAAGATTCTGCCCACCCACATTCGCCTTTGAGCCAATAGAAAACTGCAATTGGGCGGGAGCTTGAATTCAACCAATAACAATCTGGTTTCAGTCTTTTTGTGGGCGGGAGAAAACTACACTGTCCAATCAGACTGTTCAGTGAAACGTTTATTGTCCAATCATTGTCTATTTTGTTGGAGTTGACCGCTCCCAAAGTTGCCTTAGAAATACACATGCCTGCAGTTCTGAATGTATTCCACACGATGATGCTAGAGTTTTAAAAACGCCTGAATTACCTAAATACATCTGCAAATAGGTTAATTCACATCTTCAGCATTTGCTATATATTGTTGCACGTGTTATATAATATACATAAAAATATTAAAACAAAATGCTTACTGTGCTTAACGTATACTGCTCCTTTTCATCTTTATACTCTTTATACACATATTATTTCTGTCAAATCGCCATAAAACCAAGACAAATTCTACTCAACTAACATGACTGGTCTTGTTAAAAGACAAGTGTTCACACGCTTAAAGCCGAAGATCAAAGGGTGAGGGTTACAGACTAGATAGAAAGTTGCGGGATGGGGGTGCTAGTCTAAATACAGTCTACTGATCACCTGCTTTCCAAAAACTAAGTTTACATACTTGCAAAGGGATGATATGGAGGTGCTGAGCTCTGGCTCATGTCATTCTGTCCTTCTGTTTCCAGGTGTGCGTGTCCTCTTTCACATTATTACCCTGCTCTCCCTGTCCATCAAGCATGCAAAGTTTGAAAACACACACACACACAAACACACCCGTTGCAACTGCTATAACTACGAGAACTTCCTACTGACTTAATGGCTCGAAACTTTATTTTACTTTATTATTTTTTATTTATAACACATGCACGTAGACACAAAAGTTAAAATATTTTTTGGAACCCAAGAAGTACCGTAACAAACACATTTTTATATCTTCATATATATTTATTTTTTACTTTTTCTCGTGACTTTTCTTGCTGACAAACGAAAAATGTTAATGCTAAAGAAAAAATGTTGTCCGTGAAATACGATCATTTAATTAAATGCAATCTTTTTTTTAAGTTAAGTTTTGAAATAAAATGATAAAATAAAAACAACACAACAGATTATAAATGCCCTCTAAACCTTGGCAACTTTATCTGTTGATATATACATAGCATGGATATGTTTCCGCATGGGGTGAAAAGAAATTTACATTGAAAATAATAATTAATGTAATATCTTCATAATCATATAAACGAAACATGCTGTTTCAAAAGAATTGTACAATGTTCATAATAATGCAGATGGACTGAAAAGCAGCAGGCCTGTGGTGAATGTTTAGATGGGGGAGGTTGACGAAACGCAGGGGCGTGACGCCTCGGTCTGTAGCAGGCACTCGCCTACGGGGAGAATGGGAGAGAGAGAGAGAGAAAGAAGGGGAGGAGGGAGGAACTTAAAGGAAAAAAGTTAAAATAAAAATGGCTTCCTTGTCTTTGGAATCCACAGAACAAACGGAAAACGGTCCAAAGGAGTCCACAGAAGATGAAGCCAAAGTTAAAACAGAGACGGATCCGGACGAAGTTTCGGAACAACTGCTGCAAAGCTTCCAGAACTCAGCGCTCAGTTTTTCCACCGATCAAGTCGCGTGTCTGTGCGAGGCGCTCCTGCAAGCGGGCAATGTGGATCGCCTATGGAGATTTCTCTCCACCATCCCTCCTTCGGCCGAGCTGCTACGTGGCAACGAGACCCTGCTAAAGGCCCAGGCTCTGGTCGCTTTTCATCGGGACGAATTCAAAGAGCTGTATGCCATACTGGACAGTCACGACTTCCACCCGAGTAACCATGGGTTCCTTCAAGACCTCTACTTGAAGGCGCGCTACAAGGAGGCTGAGAGGTCCCGGGGTCGCAGTCTAGGCGCCGTGGACAAATATCGCCTCCGAAAAAAGTTTCCTCTGCCGAAAACCATTTGGGACGGGGAGGAGACGGTGTACTGCTTCAAGGAGAAGTCGCGGAACGCTCTGAAGGAGTGCTACAAGATCAACAGGTATCCTACTCCGGACGAGAAAAAAAATTTAGCCAAAGTCACCGGACTTTCTTTAACTCAAGTGAGCAACTGGTTCAAAAATCGCCGACAGAGGGACCGAACCCCGTCCGGTACCAACAGCAAAAGGTATAGCACCCATTTTTTATATATTGTGCCTAAAAGTAAACTTTCAGCTTAAGATCTCAGTGAATTTTCTCTCAGGCCCAAATAAACATTCCTGAGCAAATGCAAGAGAACGATGCAGTAAACAAACCTTTATTGTTTAGTAAATACGTATCGTTTACACTGAGACAAAGCTGTAAACAAAGAAACTTCAATGCAAAATAATACCTGACAACTGAACTAAACGGGGTCATTCGTTCTGTAAATATGTTACATTGTAGCTCATTGTGCCCTAGTGTCCCATGAGGACCTAGTGTGCTACAAATAATACGTTTCAGCAGTGTTACAATTGTTGAGAATTACCGGGGACTTGTTTGTGTGAACAAATGTGTAGTTAGCCTACCTCTGAGGTCATACAGATGTGAAAGGAAGTCAAATATTTGTTGTCTATCACTGTCATTGTTCCCGGTCGCCGGGTTGATGAAGTGTTTGACAAGTCCAAATGACAAGGAGGTCTTAAACACGGCTGAAAGCGTGTTGCTTTGTTGTGAAATGTGAGATAGGGACGACAGGAGTGGCTCGAGTTTCCTGAAATCCTGCACCACAATGTCTATATCTCTGTAGATCACAGGCAGTTGAATCACCATGAAGAGAATGCAACGAAAGAAATCAACACAAAATATAAATCTCTATTAAGTTCTACACAGTGTTCAAATTAGGTGCTGTTTAAAATGAAGACAAAACAAGTTTCTCAATTAGTTAAAAGTATTTATAAATTTTAAGTTGGGTATGTAAGTTTAGTTATCAGAAGTGGTATTGCAGGTTATGTCAACTACATTTTTAATTGTGATTGAAATGTTTTTAAAAGTAGTTTTAGGCTATTGTATAATGTGCATTAAGCTCTATATATTCTAGGGTATACATATAATTTTATTCACACTTTACTGAAACTTGAAACAATTTGCTGTCATATTTTATTATGTTACCCTTTCAGCTTTTTAGTTGGATAATCTGAAAACATTTGTTAACATATTTAGTTGTTCTTAATATGCAAGTGCAAGTAAATATTAGCAAAGACTGGAGAGTGATTTATGACTTTGAATTTAATTAATTCAATTGACTGAATTAATAAATTCACATAAAAGAGTTTTATCAAAATGTATTATCACATACTTGTGAGAGCACATATTTATTCAACCAGCAGAACTTTCTTGACCTGTAACCAACCTTTAATTCATAAACTGATTATGCTGTTCTGTTCCCTGTCACCACACGTATGTTAACATTTTCGTTTGAATGTAATGAATAAAGTATTTGCTGATCTAAAACATTTGCTAGCTTTGTGACGTGCAGGTTTCTTTGCATGTGTTGCAAAATAACTGTAATTTTCATGAAAATCTGACCTGAGAGCTCAAACTAAAAAATTGTGACTGTGGGTAAACACTGGGATTTCTTGGATTTGAACACTGATCTTTAATGTATTTGCTTAATAATTGATTTTTGTTTATTTCTAACCGAAAAACAGCTTTAATCTTTCCCTTGCCTTCAGTTATCAAGACAATAAAGACTGTTTGATCAACTTTAGTGTTTCTGTTTCTTCTGCAGTGATTCTGATGGAAACCACAGCACAGAAGATGAAGCAAGTAAGGGAGATCTGGAGGACATTACTGACAAACCTACTCTAGAAACAGGCAATTCCACTGCTCCTCTTATATCTTTCACTGGAGCTCCTGGCAGTACTGGCGGTCAGCTTATTCTCAATAGCACAGGGGGATTCCTCACAAGTTCCCATCCGCTGCTGCTCAATGGGAGCCCTATACTCTCTGGGGCAGGAGCCGGTGTCATTATTAATGGGTTGACATTGAGCGATGGCCATACTGTCACTCTAAGTCCTGTTACAGCAAATTCACCATTGCTACTTAATGGGGCCCAGGTGATCTCCAAAGAGGAACGTGGTGTCAATGACATGGATGCCCAAAGCAGTCTTCCCAATGTGGTTCTAAGTACACAAGCCAGTCTAACTAACACAATACCTCTCTCTCTCAGTGAAGAGGCAAAAACCGCCAGCAGCAATGTATCTCCGCTGGATTTTATTAGTCTTCCAGAGCCATTGAAGAATCCAGATAATACCCATTCAATGCCTACAAACTCTATGTCCACTTCCACCAACTCTACTTCTGTTATCTCTTCCATGTCTCTTCCTTCATTGGTATTGACCCAAAATGGTGTTCCTACATCACCAGCTGGCTCTGTAAATTCTGTCATCTCTAGTCCAATGGTGCCATTACAGCCTACACAGCCACCAGAAATTGTTGTATTAGCAAAAACTGAGTCCCAGTCAACCTCCTGCAGCTCAATATCTAGCCCTCATGTGCTGTCTTTACCCCAGGTGGTACCATCTATACAAGGCATTCCAGTGTCCCATTTTATGCAACATCCATCCGGGCCCACCATGTCTTCTTGTCCCCAACTTGTACCAGTCTCCCCTGTCAATCCACAGCTACCCCAAGTTCCCATTCCTCAGTTTCAGACACAGACCTTGCAAATTGGTCCCAGACTTGCTCAAGCACAGCCCCAAAATGGCCTCAACCCACTAAGCACGAATACAGCTCTATCCCTCCCCCAGGTGGCCGATAGCCAACTCGCACAAGCACTTGTGTCTCAGCTAGGAGATGAGTCTGCTTCAGCCACCATCTCACAGATACAGACCTCTATGGGAACACAAGTCATTTCCGTCTCCTCTCCAACTCAAGTTGTGCCTGTTTCCCAGCCTAAAGACACAGGCCAGCCTCAGTTGGTCCCCTTGTCACTGCCTCAACTTATGCCTGTATCATCCATCGCAGGAACTCCCACTGGAACCCTCTCCTTCCCTCAAGTTGTCCCAGCAGCACCATCTCTTTCCATCCCATCCCATGGGGGTGCTTTCCAGATTTTAACACCTGGCTCTGGAGCAGGACTAAGTGTTGCCCAGGGACCGATATGCCTAAGCCCAATCGGGCCTCCTCAGAGTGTCCCTTCTGGTTCAATCCCAGGTGTTCAGCTTCTGAATTCTGGGGTTATTCAACTGCCCTCTGCTTCTCCTGGTAGGCCGCTTTACAGTAAGATTTTCACTAGCAAACATTGAAAAAGATGCCTATGTCATATTTCTTTTTACTGTTTTTTAAACAAGATTTCTTCATTCTGCTTTTGTCCCCAGGCAATATCCTCTTAGCAGGTGGAATTGGAGGCAGCCCCATCCTAAGTGTTCAGAATGGTAAGCTCATCCTTACTATCCCAGCTGGCATCCAGTTTACCAGTATGCCTGTCAAGTCCGTCCAAGAAAGCACAGTTTCTAGCAACAGCACCGTTGATCTCACCTCCTCCATACCTCCACTTGACAATCCACCAGCATCTTCACTGCAATCATCTCCTTTGGGATTTATTGGTTCCTCTACACTTTACTGCAGCCCTGAGCCAGGGACCATTGCCAACCCCACCCCGGGAGCTTCTCCTAACACTCCAGACTCCTCTAGTACTCCCACTCCAACAGGCGTCCTACAATCCCAGCAGACCCTTAGCCCTGACAGCATGCTTCCCCTCAGTCCAATCTGTAGTGGTGTGGCAAGTGGCCCCCACCTCTCACAACCAGTCTGGAGCCCAGTGCCTCTGTCTTCCTCTGCTAGCCTGACATTATTTGACATTCGTGGAAAAGGGGATCTACCAGAGGACCCGGCTTTGCTGGGCCTTCCAGGTGGAGAGTCTCTCCTGTTGGGCACTCCTCATGACGAGGACGTTGAAAGGGATTCCCAGCTGGATGAGGTGGAGGATATGGATGGGGACTCGAAAATTCTTACACAACTGCAGTCCGTCCCTGTGGATGATGAGTTAGGTTTGTAATTACCTGTCGTGTGGACAGCCTGCGATACACAGTGAGACAGTGTTACATCTCAGCCTACAAGAGTTGCAATTAGCCATGTAATGGGATTTGAAATGATTCATGACCTCAGAGGTTTGTGAATTTTTCTACTCTGCATAGGTTGAGGATTAAACAGTGAAAGTATTCGACTTGATAAATAGGTTGTTAAAAAGAACTTACTAAATACTGAAAAACAAGTTTCTTTCATATATTTTAAATTCGGTCGTGTGAACAGAATATAGCAAAGGCATTAGCATATAGAGGTTTCAACTTCAGTTGAATGAGTTGTTACAGAGGAATTACAGTATGTGTAACTGATAGTAACCTCTAGGAGGATGACATCTAGTTTTTGTGTCTGTATGTTCTGTAAGAAAGTTTGAAGAATGTTACAAGGGCCTGTATGAATACCGGAAAACAGTGATAAAAGGCATAAATATGTCAATTAAGTTGGATGAGTCTGGGAGTACAGGGCATCCAGTGTGCCTTATATGTTTTACATTACTTCTCAGTTTTATAGTTTACTATAATGAAGATCAATAAACAAATTGATATTAGATTTTTCTTATAATGGGAGTATATGCAGTCTATGATAATCACAGAACTGACTTCTTGGACAGAAAAAAGTATAATCTTTGAAGCAATGCAAATGTCAAAACCAAACTACACCTATGTGCCTGTGTCATTTGCCTTGAATATACAACATCACTGCCTAAAACATCACTGCTTTTTTTTTAAAAGCATGTTTTTCTTTTAAATATTAAATTGGTTTAGGTAACAGTGAGGTGGTGCACAGCTTTGATGCAGAACCTTTATTCAATGTGAAGATAAACAGTTTGCCACATCTATAATCTCTCACTTTGAAATCTTACCTCTCAATATTTTATAGCACTCTTACTGTTTGTTATTTTGTATTCCATATGTACATTTTTTATGCAGAGTGAATTCTTAGTAAAATTTGGTGTGTGGCAGACCATAAAACTACAGTTCATATTTTACATATTGATATGGCAGGTAATTGATGTTGGTTTCAATAGATAAACCACTGAGGTCTTCCAAGCATTCCAGCTCATTACTGTGGAACTATGTAGAAACATAATGAGCTCTAGTGTTCTGTTAAAGGAAATTGAAGTACTGCTATAGTTTTCTATGCAACAACGGTTCCTCATGATGTTTTAAAGCTCAACCCTAAGATGTGTCTACTTTTTTGTTTACAGTTGAAAACAGCCATTTACTACACTACAAATCTACATACATGTGTACATATACAGTGAACTCTCTCTTCTTTTTTTGTTTGTTATTTTGACATTTTATATTTTGAATAATTTTATTTGTCGAAGTTACGTATAGCAACAGAAAATGACGGCTATCTGTATTTTTCCCTCCACTGAATACTAATCAGAGGGAATTACACCCAGTTGATTAAAAGCCACAACATTTTTCTAAACAAAAGACACGCTATTGTGTGACCACAAGTGGAATTAAAGTTTTGTATGGTTATTGTTATCACCATCACCAGACTGATTTGCTCAAGGCAGAGCATGGCTCTGTTTGTTTTGCACATTTTATCATCTTATTCATGAAGCATTTACTTTTTTCACTTTTCTCCAAAATTTGGTGCTATTATTCAAGAGTTAAACCGCTCAACTCTAAATCCAAGGTTTTTGCGTTATACTGGCATTTGAGATTTTATCATCTATGGTACACAGATTAGTTTCCTTGTGTTAACTCTACCTTTTATTTTTACCATATTTAATGCATGTGTCAATCAGTCTCCGAGTCTCTCTATGATAACTTTTAAGCTGTTACTTTTCATTCTGTCTTAGGTTTACACCCCATTTTGTGATGCAAATGTTTTTGCTTTGTGTAGCATCTATTACTAATTTCTGTTTCATTCTTTCTTCATTGAAGAGTTTGTATTTTGTACATTTATGTTACATAGGACTTGTATCATTAACTTGCCAAAAATGTTATTCCTTTTAAGCACCTGGACAATGTTTTAAGTGTTTTGCAAAGTAAGGGAATGTGTATGTGTGTGTGTGTTTGTGTTCACGTATTGCTATTTCTTTTCCAGAATGTAATGATGACTATGTTAATGCACATGTATTTTAGCCTGTAGCATTTTCCTTGTTCTATTCACTTTTCTTTTTTCTTAATACTATGACATCGATACACTTATGTACACACAACAATATGCAGCTGATCAAACCAAAGATTTTTTGACCATTTCATGTAGGAAAGGGAGTGTTTTTTGTTATTATAAACATCTCTTTTATAGAGGTGTATTTTGTATTTTTCATAGTTATTTTATTTTTTATATTCCATTTTATTGTGACATGTAATAAACAACTTATATAATGCGATCTGGCTGTCCTTTGTTTGAATTTTGCCAACCGTTACAGGTTTTACAAACCACTGTTACTGAAACGCTTCATAGTACAATAAAAAGGATCACATATTTTATCTTCAAATCACCTGTGCTTATATATAGCTGCAATGTCAATACAAACCAAATCAACTAACAAATGATGGCACCATGATTTGATTAAGAAATAAGATTGCCTTCATATTTAAATATACTCTCTTGTGCACCTGACGTTTTTTCTAGGTAATTGATACAAATACAAACAGGACTTGGGTTAAGAGGCGTGCGCCTGAGTGTTAGTGCGTTTCTGTGTTTTTTTAACCCCTATGATCTCCGATTACCTGCATGTACTGAGTTGTCTGGGCGGGTCTTTGTGGCTAGAGGAGGTAAAACCTCCTAAAACAAAAAAGGTGATACACTTATCTGCTGCCCTTATTGGCTAACACATCCCCATAGACCAATAAGAACTATTGTGAGATCTTACCTGAAACGGTCTACATCACTTTCACATCTTGTCAGGAGGTAAATTGTTGGAAGAACATTCAGCTTGCTGTCCTTTGCAGTTGACCTGGATCCCTTTTTAAGGACTTTCACAAACCAATTCCTGGACGTCCCACCACTCTTGGTCTGATCATGTCGATGGGTTTTTCTCCAGAGCAGGTGGCGTGTGTTTGTGAAGTTCTGCTCCAGAGTGGAAGCATGGATCGCCTGACCTCATTTCTGTGCTCATTGCCTCCCACTTCCTCCACCATGTATCTGGGGATGCCACAGAGCCAGGAGAGCGTGCTGAAGGCACGGGCCGCGGTCGCCTTCCACCACTGTCGTTTCACAGAGTTGTACGCTCTGCTGGAGGGGAATGTGTTTTCTCCCCACAGTCATCCTCTCCTGCAGCAGCTCTGGCTCAGGGCGCACTACATGGAGGCTGAACTGCAACGGGGCCGTCCTCTCGGTGCTGTGGGGAAGTACCGCATCCGTCGCAAGTTCCCTCTTCCTCGTACAATCTGGGATGGAGAGGAGACCAGCTACTGCTTCAAGGTGTGAAAATTATCCTGGTTCTTTTGATATTCTTTTGTCATTTATTTGCACTCTTGTCTTTCCGAAACCTGTATGACTTTCAATCTTCTGCAGAACACAGAAGCTGATAATGAATGTCAATATCCAAACAACATGGACTTTCATTGTATGGACACAAAACTACTGAGACATTTCTCAAACTATCTTTTCTGTGTTCCACAGACGAAAGAGTCATATACAGGTTTTGAATGGGTAAATAAATGACAAAATTTTTAATCTTTGTATGAACTATAATCATCAAGTGATCACTGTATTTGAACCTTATCTTGCATGACTCTTCAGGAGTTCTCTCTCAGAAATATATTTTACCTTCTTAAACTTTTGGTTGTGTCTCCTGCTCTGTCTTCTCCCAGGAAAAGTCTCGCAGCGTGTTGAGAGAGTGGTACTGCAGAAAGCCATACCCTTCACCACGAGAGAAACGTGATTTAGCTGCAGCCACTGGTCTCACTGCAACACAGGTCAGCAACTGGTTCAAAAACCGCCGGCAAAGAGACAGAGCTGCAACTAACCGTCAAGGGTAGGACAAACATCTCTATTACTCTATCTGTGCTAAACAACACAGTGTCTCCTTTACTTCAACTCATTTGTACTCTATAAAAAGTTTGACTTTTAAAAAAATGAAATGCCTTCCGGAAATTGTAGAAGGTTTGATAAAGTTGTGCTCTGTCTTTTTTGGCTTCATGCTGCCCTCTGCTGGACGCCATCCGTCCTCTCAAACATCAATACTGCATTTTCATATTCCTATTTGATCTGATCATATTAATGTCTCTAGCTGTCTATTTTATATCCAATTATTTCCATGTTCCTACAGAACGTCAACAGGAGCGTTCCTGAGTTCTGATGATGAACTTTCTCCACCGGGCAGCCCCAGCACATTCTTCTCCTGCTCACAACAACTGTCTGCCCATCCGCCCCCTTTACGTCACCTGGGACCAGCACAATACTAGGATTATTATTAAGACATTGCAGGTCAAAGACATGTTTTAAAGTCAATAACTCTGTTAAAAACAACAGCACGAATCGAACTAAATCTAAAAGAAACTAGATACCGTTTGTAAAATAGTACAGCTTAATAGTAATTCACTACAGCTAATGGTACAATATGAACAACCAAAAGTTTAACATGTGAACATGCAGTAATAAGTTCGGCTTATTTTAATTAAAACTGGAGGAGTTGCTTTTGAAGACATGATCTGGTAGGTAGTGCATGCAGTCTGAATGTAAATCTCTTTTTAATCGTTCCTGTCCGGTCTGTTGTCTGTCAATAAATAAATACTTTGTTTAATTTGTAAAGTTTATGATCATTTGCATTCTCTTTCAAATTTCATTTGACATTTATCAGACATTTTTATCCAATGCAAATCCAGTTTTGAAAACAATTGTTACACAATGTATTTTTATATTCTGGGTCAAATGTAGCATGTTATGTCACATTTTTTGTTTATAAGAATTGTGTCAGAGCACTTCACTAAAGCTAAGGAATGTATAAACTAAAAATGTCTCAAAGAGAAAATGAACATGAAATGCTGCTTATACATTCTGCCTATATTTGATATCTCTGCGTATTGGACATGTTATGTTAAAGTGCACCTCCTGCTTTCTTCAACACAGTGTTCCACAACACATTCATGAAAATAACTCGCTTGGATGCTGTATGAGGATATTGTGCAGTAGTACAGTAGTAAAATGTAGTCATGTTTAATCTACACATACAGTGCAACAATCATTTGTCAACTACAAGAAAACAGTCATTAAACTGGAACTGTGGGGTTGACTTTTGAATTGAAACTTATTACAGCATAAAAGATAAAAAAACACTTCCAACAACATCCACTTTAAGAATTATTACATTATCATAAGAACTCATTCACAGCTGCCATAACATGACAATTTGCCCTGTTATGACTTATGGCTCTTTTCAGCAGAAAAATAAATGAAATTCTTATATTAATATCTTCAGGATGTAGCATTCACACTCCAAATAAGCTCTCTTTGGTCATTATGATTTATGGCTCATTGTTATTAACTCTGACGTCACACATTTACTGCCTTATGATCACGTGAGCGTGAGAGTCATGTGGATAAATGTCTGCTGTAGGATACGTCTTTAGATGCTCAGGTACTCCGCTACAAAGATGGCCAGGATTTTTGTAAGGTTTTCCACCGTGGGTCTGTGCATTTCCTCCTCTGTGTCGTCCAGTGTGTGCCAGAACGGTGGAAATGGTGTGGGGATCAAATGCACCACAGGTACACCTGGTGAGAAACAGGTACTGGTTCAGATACACACCTGGTACATTTTCCTACTGGTGTCTCACTTGACAAAACAGGATCGATTATATAATCAATTCATCCAGAAATAGCTAAATGAGAGGAGGACAACTGTGCTTTCTAAAGTCTTGTGGTTTAAAGAATGGTTCATCCAAAAATGAATTGACTTGACCCTAGTAATTTTTATTCCTTCTATGGGGTCCAATTGTGGGGTGAACTATATGCATTTTCTGACTCTTAATGTGTTATTTTTAAGTGCAACATTAGTTCACATCACAATACTGTATAGACATTCGCACATTCATATTTTTTAGAATAAGAACGTTAAGCATACTGTACTGTAGCATTTGCTCAATTAACAATCTATCATTTCTATTCAACTATGCAATAAACTCACAATAAGCTCAAGATATACTTAAAGATAAAGTGAAAACACTGACCCCTGTTCAGAAACGGTATGTGGTCATCCTGCACTGGACCAAGATAAAAATCTTTCCTGAAGTAACTTTGCTCTATTGGGTGAGATGTCAACAAGCCCTGTTTGTGGAGTCTCTTCTCTGAAATATAGAAGAACACAAACAGACTGTAGAGGTCACTGTACTGCAGGCAGAAACTCAATCTGGGCTGTGCTTTACCTGCAGCGATCAGTCGGTCAAACCATCTAGCTGTGTTATCAAAGTGACTGACAATCAATGGCTCCGGGCCACCCAGCAGATCCAATAACACTAACAGATCCTGGAAAAAAAGTTGAAGAGGAGGTCAAGATTAAATTATAATGATCATGAATGCACTGAACACTGTAATGTAAATGTAAATATGAGAAACAGAACTGATCTTAGCCTCACCACAGCCTGTAGAAGAGTGGACCCAGTTTTGGTGGACCCAGGAGGGTGTGGGGTTCGGTCCATGAGTTCAGCCAGGTGACGAGAGCCATAGAGAGAGTCTGTGTCTGTCCATTCCTCAAACGCCTCTTCTCCATCAAAAAACACAAGCTGCAATGTCACCACAGACTTCTAGAAAGGGAGAAAGAGAGAGAGAGTCACTTGTCTGTCTGGAGAATGGGTGTGCCCAGCAAATTTGGAAGATATAGGTTGGAACAATAAACTTCAACAATCACTGAACAGAGATTTAACTGATTATTTTAGACTTACCTGCTGTTTAAGAGCTTTAAGTTGTGTGTCCAAAGCAGCGGCCAGCTCCAACATTATAGCACAGGGTACGGCTGAATCACTTGCACCCACAAACACCCGCTTGGGGTCTTTAGGGTCTGGAGGTAAGATTTTGGAGTCGTGATGACATGCTAAAAGCAATCTGCGAGGAGCTGAGGGGTCCAGCACTGCAAGCACATTGGTGAAGGTCACGTCACCCTTTGGGGTGGATGAAACAAAGGAATTCTCTTCCAGCGTCCATCCCGCAGAAAGTGAACCCAGCTGGGACAGAATATGCTGCAGTGAAAAGTGTAGTTATGAACAGATGATACTTACAGATGTGAGCATTGATGTTATAGATGTATGGGCTGGAGCTATGAAACCACTGAAGGTTAATGTCTTTAGTTATAAACTACAATACAAGTAAAAAACGTGAAATAAAAGAAAACATATTTAAGGATATTGTGATCACCTGGCGTATGATCTGACTGCCTGCAGTTCCAGGAACTCGTTCAATCAGTAAAGGCCGCAAATGAGTTTCCCAAAGCCGCTGTCCATTCACCTGAGCTGCAAACTTCTTTATTTGAGCTACAGAGTATTTTCCTGGCTTATGAGAAAGCTGTGGAGAGAATAAAATAAGGGTAGCAGAACAATGTTTTCAGCTCAAAGCATATTACCACTTTAAAGGAACAGTTTACCTAAATATAAAATGTCTTTCATAATTTACTTAGCTATATATGACATTCATTCCTTAAATGCACACAAACACAATCCATCACTAAAGTAATCCCAATGAATCCCAATAAATGTCTTCTGATGTGAAACGATTCACTTGTAAGAGTTGCATTTTTTAATATTAAATTATTTTTTGTGTTCAGCTAAAGAAAGTATGTCATGCACATCTGAATGTGGGTAAATTATGCGACAATAAAATTTAAGAAAATTGTAAGAATTTTCATATTTGAGTGAACTGTCTCTTTAAGGTTTCATTGTAAGGAGAAGAAGCATAAACATTCTCACCATTTGTGTTCAATAGTTAAAAAAAAATATTAAATAAAACAAGCATTATGAAGTAATATGTAACAAGTAATATGAAGGCAAGTCAAACCTGACCAGAGGAACACGTGACCTGAGAAGAGATGAACTCACCCTGTCCTTCATGTGCTGCTCTGCATCATGATGCAGGTGAGAGCTAGCGGGATCTGCGGACAGGTACAGCCCGAGAATCACGGACATCGACAGCACACCGCACAGACACAGCAGCAGCACGCGCATCCGCGCCGCTCTCGTTGGATCGCACGCGGCCGGTGCGCATCCGTTATTCGCGTGTAAAGCTTTGGACCTTCGACTGTTTCTCGACATGTTTACTCTGATATAGCGTCACAGATGCAGGGAGGCTCAGAGACAGACGTGTCCCTCCTGTGTCGGTGTTGAACGCACGCCCAAGGACACGTCAGTGCTCGAAACGGCCAACTTTGTCTGGTTCCGTTGATGTCACCGTGCAGCGCGCGCTCGTGCTTTATAAAGCACTACTTCGGATAACATTTCAGAGCCCTGTGGCACTCTTTGACAGCAGTGTAAAAAGTGTTAAATTTTTGAAAAAGATACTCGAGGGGTGTCAGATCCCGTTTTCGCAAACAAGCACCAAAGATCTTTACTACACTTACGTCAATACTTGCATTAGTAGTCTCCTTTAATAAGGAGCATTTTCTTAAAATTTTGTATTTTATTTAAATACTTACAAGAAGTAGTACTGCACTTGCAGAAGCTAATAAATTACGCAATGTTTTGCATTCTTACGTTAGTGATGATCACTTAGTGCGCATACTTGATCAGGACTTCGGCCAATCTGCTCTACAGTCTCCACAATACTGACTCTGAAGCTGCTGTCATGTATGTGCATGGCAGTATTTCAAAAGCTAAACTAAACATAATCAAAGTCAAATGGGTTCCTTTCTTCTGTCCTTTAATTCAGTCATTTTGTGTGTGCGATCTCCTGCAGGCTTTTTTGACTGCACTTCCGCCATGATGTCACGCTGGCTGACTTCGTTGTCATCTTAAAGGGACAGGCAAGCAAAACTACGGATGCCCTAAACCGCAACTTAAAAAATTAATGCTGAAGAAAAAATTGTCCTTATATTCCGTAATAACAGAAAAAATCTTTGAAGAAATTTTTTAAAAACACAAAATCTTGAAGAGAAACATTTTTTGAAGAGAAGACTTGATTCTTTAGGACCATGATTTTTTACATTGCGGTTCAGGGCTTCTGTAAAAAGCCTGAAGCAGCATATAACGCTGACAATGTTTTTAATTCATTTTATAAATTACATTCTCATGCATTAGTCTTTGTGTTATTTAGAACTGAACAGGTTTCTTTTGTCATTTTTCAGGCAAAGTTTGACTTAGGAAATTAGCACCTGCTGGTTGATGACATTAGGGTAATGTGTGTTTTTCCATTGATGGACATTCAGTTGTTGTTTTGATAAATAATTTTTTGGCCAAATTTTAAATTTATTATACAAGAAGTAAATGTTTTTACTTGTCTGCTGCAAGGAGAACAGAGTGATTAGTTTAAAAGCAATGTTTCTTAAATATAGTATTCATGTAAATATGTACTTACAGGTCTGCATGTGCCACATAAGATTGATCTCTCCAGGAATATGGCTACATGTTAAGTTTTTTTAACTGCCACATACTTCAATCAATGAAAGCTTCTGTTTAAAACCATACACTTGGTTTCTTCTGACATCAAAAGCACAAGAACTTCAGAATATAAAGAGAGCAAGAAGAATCTGTTTATACAGACTAGTTGTTTTTTGGATTAAGTAGGTACAATGACTTTTTTATCTCCTAAGCTTATGAAAAATGATTACTTGATATATGACCCATTTAGAGAATTACAGATAAAAACACAGAAGAATGTGTGTTATTTAACATGCTGGCACTTGTTAACACTTGCAGAAGCAGTAATGTCTTTACTTTAGTCTAGTTTAAAATATTTAACAAAACATTCCCACAACCAGTTATAAGTACAAAACACATTATATCTCAAACTCAAAATATCATTATGAAATATTTTAATATATTTTTTATAAAATAATGAAAACATAATTTACACTTATTAAATGTACACTCATTGATACAACATCCCCAAATTAAACTGAAAGATATATCAGTTCTCGATAGATAATGAAGGAATTGGAGCCACTGTCTCATGCATAAAGCGAATGGAAACAGAGACAAAAAGATAAAAAATGAATAAAATCAGCTCTGTACAAAAGATCATAAATCAAACAAACTGTATGAAGGACAAACTAAAAAATATGAACTTAGTTATTAACTCAGTACCCTCCAATAAAGTTACCAAATCTGTAATCTTGCAAATTCACGTTGAATTTGTCTTTATGTATTATAAAGGAGAGAAAAAGATCAAAATAAATAGTCAAAATATTACACATAAAAATAAACCTTCAAATATAACAGCTTGACTATATAATTTGCTATGATTTATGAATGCGCAACACAGATGCACATAGATGGGTTCACAAGTATATTACTCATTTATCTTTTTAAAATAAAAAACAAACTTAATTAAAACACCTCCACCCAACTACAAAACACACATACAAACTTAAGACAATAAGAGAATCCATGGTGTAGATATGACACCCAATAACCCAGAACTGGGTGAGACACCAAGAGTCGGAAGAACCTCCCACTTTGACATAAAAATGAAGTGGGTGGAGTTCTTGTAGTCACAGCAATTAAAATGTGAATTAAAAAAAAATTCCTTAACAGTAAATTATTCAAATGAGGGGATAAGAGAGCTTATGACAATACGAAAGACCAAAATGCATTGTATCATTATTAAACTCAAGCAAAAAACATTTTTTAAGATGTATACAGATCTTTTATAAAGTCTTCTCTTTTCCTATAATTTATGGTAAGGAGATGAAACATGTAATGTTAGCTATTAGCAGTTCAAAGCTTTATAAAAATCACCCTATGTACAATTACATCACTAAAGAGCACTACGGAATCCTGCAATGAATAATGTTTTAATTCGTACTTAACCCATAAAAAATAAAAATATGACTCCTTGCCATTTATTATGCTAGTTACACTCATATCCATGTATACGGTTGTTTTTTTGTCTGAGCAAAGACTTCAGGTTTTCATTTATAGCTATGATAACAGCAACGACTAATACAACAATGTTAACCGACTGTAGCAGTGCTTTTGCTCTGACATTAATAAATAGTTGAGAGGAATAGCTCAGGTCACTAACAGGGCAGCTTATGGGTCCTGAGAGAGGAGGAGATCTTTTCCAGTTGGATCAGGTTAAAGGGATGGACAGTGCCGATATGAGTCGTAACTTACAACACATCACAGGTCTAAGTTGGACTCCCTGACCGCTCTTAAGGCAGACATGTACAGGGTACACAATAAACCATAATACATCCAGCCTGATTGTTAATCCAGTTACCCAAAACTCATCCATTACAAATGGGAGAAAACAGAGACCTCTTATGATTTAACAGAGCACGTAACCAACTGCATCCACAGTTTGAAGGATAAATAGGTCTTGGTATGTAAACATAATGATCTATCTAGACATTTAAAACAGCCATCTATTGCCAACAGTCGTTTGATTTTAGAAACCTGAACTAAAACAGTACAAATAGAAAAATAGAGTCTGTATGGAACACAGCTAACTAGAAGTGTTTCTTAGTGTTGCCTTTGCATATATATATATATATATATATATATATATATATATACACAGTGTATCCAAATTTGACAGAACAGCCCAAGTTTACACACAGTGCTATGCCAAAACCATACATAAAGAGCAAAAGGCATTTCCCGTCACATGACCATGATGTCCATGCACAGCAAAATGATCAGACTTGGGTGTAACATCACAGTTTTAGTAGCAGTGGCTATCACTGGTCATGTCATTACTAGAAATTAGTAGTGATTTTGTTCCACTGTTTTTTTGTTCTCTAACAGTTTGCTAATAACTAGAAATTGGTGGAGTGGAGATCTATACAGCCATTATTGCAGATGAGCTTCAGTCACTATAATCCCTATAGGATTATATGTTTAATAATGCAAAGGATGTTGAACTACAGTTGGGCATTGAGGAAGCAAGGGATGATGAATGCTTACTAGAAATCAAAGATGAAGATTTTTTTAGAAAGGTTTGAACAATCGTAGAAGTTACCACTTCAACGTGTAAAAATATGCATTTACAATAATGTTTATTTTTTAATGTTAAATGTACCTGCACACTTATGTGATTCATAACTAACAGTGATACATATCATCTGAGAGTCAATCTCAGAGCACTGTACCTCTTCTTAAATTACAGTACCATGTTTATGAACATGCCCCGATGTTGCATGCTGGGAAAGGTAGACTTACACAGGATCTCTCACATGGCTCAAGTGTAGTGATGTTGGTCTGCTTTTCTGATGCGTGTTGTTTTTTGGCTGTTGAGCTGACTGTGCAATAGGCCTCTCTGATTTTTAGTGTCTCAAGCTTGGCTCAAGTCATCTTGACTCATTGATTACAAAAATAAATCTACAATGTGAAAATAGTTCTGAAAGGAATTGGATCAGAGTGCTATTTTTGAGGAGCTCACTCTTTTCAAGGTTGGACTTTTTTGAAAAGTTTGTACTTCCGTACCGGCTTTCAGTTAAAGCTTCAAGTCTTGAGTCAGTTTCTCATATCGATCTCCTTCTTTCACACTTTAATAAAGCTCACAGTTTTCTGTGTGGTGTCAGCTGTGAGAAACGACGAGCTGGCAGATCTTTCTTTCTCATCAGTGGATGTCTGCCTTAGGTGAGGTTGAACAGGACAGTGGATGTACTTAGTAGGTGATAAAAAAACTCAATTCAAACAGCTTTTGGCACACAATGGGCCATGTTAGGCAAAGCACAGGTATGTTAAGATCTTCTTTTCTGAAATGCACATTCGCACAGGGAAATGAAGAGGAGGTCACTTTCTCTCTGGTATGTTAGAGGATAAGAGTTTACTAAATTTGCGGAGCTGTTGACTGGCGGAGAGAGATTCCTCCTGCAGACGCTGGTTATTCTGCCTTAGATTAGCCATCTCTGCTAACAGCACTTGTTTGTCCTGTTTCTCCTAGACGAAATACAGTGAGGTAAGGATTGTGATTACTATTATTACATTATCCGGTCACATCATTGGCAATGTACACACAATTTAGACACAAATGACAAAAATGTTTCTCATGATCTTAAAACTCTTTTGATCTAAAGGTTTGAAATCACTTTTGTAGACAAAGATATAATTGTGCCAACCTATTCATTTCTTTAATCAGAAAACCACATTTTTATTTTAAAAAAATCACATGGATAACTTGGACCAAATAATGGATAAAAAGCAGTCAATAAGAGTCCTGCATAGAAAGAAATTCCTTCAGTGCCGTTTAAAAAGCTTTGCTTTGAGCCCTCAAGAAGCTAGATGATAAAATGTCAAGAATATGATTTTACAAATTCTACACAAAGCACGACTACTTTTGAAGATGCTAAAATAGAACATAGTGTTCATTTATTTTGGATGCTTTAGTCACAACATAATTCCCACAGTTACAATTGTGTTATTTCATGGTTTTGATGAGTTTACTACTATTCTAAAATATAAAAAAACAGTGTGTAAGTGTTTATAAATGTCCCTCAAGAATTAATGTAAACTACACTGTAACATCTGTGATTCCAAAACATCTGAAATCTAAAACAACCTAACTTACTTTTTCCAGATCGGTGTTAAGCTGTTTCAGCATGACTTCAAGATGATACAGACGGCCAGGCAGGTCATTTGAAGGTTCTTCACTGTAGCACACACAATGAGAAAAGAAGTGTAAGAGAGAAAAGAAGGACAGGAAATGTAAAATATAGTATATGATGTGTGTGTACACCATACCTGCTAAACGTAGGGGTTGTGCGAGGGGTCTGTGTCGTGTGGAAAGGCACAGGACTGATGGCGGGCCTTAACTCATTCCCCCCAGCGTGAGCCTCAGACAGTGAGAATAATGAAACGGCTCTTTGCACTGTACAAAACAAACACAAGTTGAACCGTGTGTACCCTCCACATGCACATACCGTTTCCTGGAACAGACTCGTACCTTCATACGCTTTGGCTGCGTTGACGAGGCTGGACCACTCCAGACCACAGGCGGTGTCAGGAAGAGGCATGAGTCCAGGGTCGAGCCTTCTGAGGGGTGGAACCTTATCCCTCACCTCCGTCAGAGACAACTCTGAGGCTGACAACGGTACTAAAAATGACATTTAATTTATTAACTCATAAGCAGATAGCAAAAAACATGCACCTAAGTCTAGTAAATGACACTCACCTTTCTTACTGGGCATGAGGCCTCCATTGTTGGTATTGTGGCGACGTGTAGGCAGCGTACATGTGAAGAGCAGGTCACTGGGCGGGACTTGTCCTTCAAAAAGGGTTGTGTTTGCATAACTAGCATCTCTCCGGCCACTACACAGACTTTCATCTGAGAAAGTGCGTTGCAGAGTCCGATGAGGAGACTGTGGGGCGGGCATAAACATATACAAATGAGTCTGATTTGATGTGTGAATTTGTACATTTTTCTGTTTTATGTGCTTACAGCATCTCGTGACGACGTCTCTGTGGGGTTGTCCATGATGATGAGCTTTTTCAAGTCGTCCTCAATAGTGCTCTTGTGAGCTCTGCGCGGTGAGCGCAGGTCCCTCAGAGAGGCTCGCAATCGAGGCTGTCCGAACACGTTTTTACTGTTCGTGTCCACCTGCCTTGAAGCACATGACACAATATCGTAAGATTTGTGAATGATATTCTTTACGAGTTCATCCCACAAACCCACAAACACTTACCTGCTGCTGTCTGTGGTCATGGTGATAGATGGAGTACTGTTCTCCTCCTGGTGCCGTACACTCTGCTTGCTTTTACTAAAGGATTTAGGGGTGGAGCTTGACAGCTGGGTTGGGACGGATGTGGGTGTGGCTGTTGAAGATCTGAATGGTCGAGGTTTATCAGCCACGGCAGGGATCTTATACCCTTGAGGAGTAAAGGCCCTAAACCCACACACACAAATACACATGTATAAAATGCATGTCTAAGAGTATATAGATGTCTAAAATCGAAATAAGATCTTCATACCTTGGTTTAAAGTTGTCAGTATGGCCTGATCCCGGAGGGGGAAACGTACGCGTGCGATAGTTCTTGCTTTGACTGGCAGATGCAGGAATGACAGGGGACGACTCCCTGCGATGGCCCTCCGCTGTGCTTCTCCCTCCCGCTCCTGACAGCTCCTGCAGGCCGCTGTATGTGGCAGAGCCGTGCAGAGGTTTGTGTGGAGTTCCTGCGTGACTGCGGCTAGGTTTTCCTCCCTTAGTGTTGGGGCTGGGTGTGTAGAGAGATGCATCGATGCCACTGTCGCTGGAGCCTCCTTTGCCCATGGGGTCGGGATCAGGGTCTAAGGGATCGTTCAGGGCACCTGAAACCCCGCCTACCATCCCGTCAAACCAGCGCTCGTCGCTGTGACTGCTGGAGGCATTGCTGGAGAGGGTGTTACTGCTGGAGTGACTGGAGTAATGTGTCTCACCCTGAGAGAGAGAGAACAGGAGGATATATGAAGCGATTAGTATTGGCTTTATATATATTTGTATATGTATTAATATATTACATATAATATTTGTTTATGACTTTTCACCTTAGAGTGGCGGTTTGGAGAGTCTTTACCAGGAATGTCCTGCCGGTTCTGTCTCCTCGGAGCTGAGGCCACCGATACGCCTCGTGACGAGGCAGCGACATGCCACATGGGCTCTGTCCAGAACAAACACAAAGAGGCATTGGTGTTCGATTCTCTGTTTTGTGCTTCAGTGTTTAACCAGTAGATGGCAGTATTTACAAAGCATCAAGCCTTACAAAGCATTTAGAGTTATATTAATGTCATAGCCTTTGTGTTTTTATACAAAAGGTCTTTGTTTACCTGACTTGCGTTCCATCGTGCTCTCTTGGCTGGTGAAGCCAGATGATGATTCTCCACTTGACACATCAACAGTAACATGTGGATCAAACTGCTGGAGAGGGCGCTGAGCTGATCCAAACCTGAACATTAACATACACAGTAGTACTGAATATATCATAATACTCAAAAAAAAAAGGAAAAACTCACAGAAGACCCTTGCAACAGCTTGCCCATAAACAGACAACATTTCAACATTACACAATAGGATTAAGAACATGCATTAGGAAAGTAAACAGTCAGTGGTGATGTGAAATCACTTTGTCATCATAAAGTTCACATCGCACTGAATTCTGAGTTTCCTGCAACCTAAGTGTGCTGTCACTTGTCAGCCTGTGGGTTTAAGCGCTGATGTACGGCTTGATCTGATGGGACTATTATTAGCACTCATTAGCACATCTCGCTGATTCACCAGCATAAACACAGTGTGAAATGCTAACAGACTAATGGTGCCCAACAGCTCCTTATAATGCGCTAATGCATCTTAACCGCAATCACATTCACTGACAATACAGAATGACTACACATTATTCAGCTCTTAGACAATATTGTTACATTTAATATGGCCCAGAAAGACTCAATAATTAGCTTGATAAAACTACTTGTTTTGAGAGGACATAGTCATAATTATTGCTCAAACACAGAATATGCTTAAAAATGACCCACCTTTCTTTCTTTTCTTTCAACTTTTGCCTCTATATCATCATCTCTATTTTAATCATACAATTGCAAGTTACTTCACATACTTTTTTTGTGTGTCAAAGTCAATTTATGTCAAACTATAATTTTCCTGCAAAATCAAACCTGACAGCTCAACTTAAATCATTATTATGAGCTTACTGTTGTGAATATTGTCTCCTAATATTTGTAAGTCGCTTTGGATAAAAGCGTCAGCTAAATGCCTAAATGTAAATGTAAATGTAAATGTGAACTTGGTTAAAAAAGAAGTAAGCTTTGAACACTGGTTTTATATGTACTTTATAATAACGGATTTATTTTTAACACAAAAATTATGGATTGCAGCTTTAATTGTATCAAATGTCAATACATATGTTCAATTTGATACCAAAGTTTGCTTTGGTGTCATGTGCAAAATTATGGTTTCATTTGCTCATACACGTTTTCAATCAGTCAAAAAGGACTCACAGGACTAGTTCCTCTGGTTGAACTGAGCCAACCAGCAAGCACACAAACACAGAGTCTGCCTGTACATGTCTCGACTTATGCTGTATATGTATACAATCATATACAAAGATAACATTAGCATTTGAGTCTAGCCGATGCACATCTCAAACTCTACACACCTGCACAGTGCACAGTGACTACAGATCTCTCATTGATTTTAGCAATAATTTATGATGTATTTAACATAAGCTTGATACCAATATAAAATTAACCAAAACTGTGAATGTTTCAATGATTTCAATGGCCTCATCTATGAGCTTTAAGTAGTTTGCGAAACTCTTGCCACATGCCACAAAAAAACAGGGACTTGTGATCAGCACCGACCTGTCTGGAGAGGGTTTATAGCGAACAAAAGGTCCGCTGAGTCCCGGCACCACCAGTGCAGTGGAGTTAAACCCAGAGCCTGTACTGGAGAAACTAGCTGAAGGGTTTCTGTACGGCATCCCTCTGTCCGTACCGACCGGAGAAACGCTGTACTGGTTCTCTGGGTAACTGACAGGCCTGTGGGTGGAGACGGAAATAGCTAGTGAGAAGAAAAACAAGCGAGAAGACTGAATGCTAAATTTTGGTCAATAGTTGGTCTTGAGATTTTATGCGGTCTAACCGTTTAGCTGAGATGATCTGGGGTTCTCTGTATGGAATGGGGACTAGTGCTTTATGTGTACGGCTGGGGACCGCAGGTGGGGGCCCGCTGGGGGTCCAGCGCTGGGCGGAGCTGTATGTCCCAGGGGGGCTGTCCCAGCGCCATACTGGCGTCCGCTGTCCACTGCGATACCCTGCGGCTACTGGCTCCACTTCTCCTTTCTGCTCCATCATCTTCATCTCGAACTCCTCCGTGCAGCCCCTGCACACAAATACAAAATATATAAGTGAATCATATTTTAACATCTATAGACACCCATTTATAACTACATTTTCAGACACATTCATCGAACTGGGTTGTCCATTCAAGATATTTATAAATGTGTTACTAGTGCGGATTCAGAAACAAAATACAGAAACCCTCTTGACCCAAGCTTAATAAACACATAACCCTTCATTTGTGTTAAAGGTTACAGCTTGGGAGATGGTTAAAAGCCTGGGAGATGGGTCACTGGCAAATCCAGTGTTGACTAGTGAGTGCACTAACCCCTACTGAATGCCAAACAGCAGAATAAAACCCTCTCATCAGCGCCAGGATCCCTCTGGGTTTCTCTGCTTTCTGATGATGATGAGAAACTAAAGCCCCTCTCTATCTGAAGCCCCCTTCACTGTCAGCACTTTCACACGAGGACTCAAGTCAAGGACCAACTGTCCTTTGATTTTACTTTCTTCTGAAAGAGTGGCTTTATAAGCCTCGCCTACCCAGAGTCAGAGAGTTTTTACTGACAAATCATTAAAACACTGTAACTTGGTACACAGTAATACAGTATATAGTGAAACAGTACCCACAGTAATTAGTCTGTGCTAACTTTAATATGTGTAATAATGTAAAATTACATTTTTAGAGGATGCAATGCTATGGTGGTCAGGACAGATTTATTGTCTCATGTCATAAGAGCCAAACACAAGTCTCTATGATATTCTGATCCATTATGTATTGTAAATCTATGACATTTTCACCTGTTTTATTGCAAGCCTGGCAAAATGCCAAATCTGATCACTTAAAGTAATAGCACACCTCTCCTCAAAAAGCCACAGGATAAAATACCAACTGAACTTAAATACATATATTAATTGTGATGGCAACAGCAAGCATCCTACAGAATACTTAACACAAAGGTTAGTTACCAGCTGAGATTTTTAACCACCATGTTATTTATAAAAAAAGTCTTTTAACACACTGTAGTGGACTCAACTACAACAAAAAAAAAAGAGCCACAATGAAGCTGAAATTCCAGCAGAACCCTTTGGCCCTGATACAGCAAGACATCTATATTTAATACATCATCTTTATTGTATGCTGCTACCTATTACCATCATTGAGAAAGAGAGCAGAGAGAGTAAAACAGACAAACTGGGAGACACAAAGCCAAAAACAGAGACAAAGGAAAACAAGAAGAGGAGAGAATGGATTACACGCCAGCACAACAGCTCTTCTGTCTAATACACTAAAAACTCCTTTCTTAAGACCACATGAGAGAAAATATACTACTCAGACTACCTACACAGGATGCTTATGGGATGGAAACTGAATATTAACTATCAACTGTGCTGCCGTGTTGCTGTGAAAAAAAAGCTGCTGTTGTGCAACTGATGCCTTAACACAAAAGAACGATGTATAGCCTAAACAGCACAAGCAGTATACAAAGTTAAAAACGTTTACATGTAAAGAAAGTGATGCAATCTGCTATCAATTCTTATGTTTGGAATGACCACAACCAAAATAACCCTTTGGCACACACAAACAATCATGCTACAAGTGGACAAAGAAACGAAGAGGAACCCTAAGCAACAAAACATCAGCACAGCCCCTGCACGTCTTTTTCTTCATCTTTGCAGAATAAAAGTGTTAGCAGCACCACTCCTTCTTCCTGCCAACAATCCATTCATCCACTGAATCAACACCTCCACCGGATCACTGTTGATCTCTTTGTTCCACTCAAGTTCTTAGTTCCAGCATTTCACCTCGTTCTCTTTGTCTCCGAGCCCGCCACTAACCTCCAAGCGCAGAGCTGAATATTGTAGCGGATGTCCGCGGCAGCTCCATGAGGCTCTAACTGACAGCTGAAGTACACACGAGTCTGACAACCACACATACAGACTTCTGGCTTCCCCACCCTTCCAACCCTCTCTTTCACTATGATAACAAGAGGAGAGGGAGGGAGAAAGAGGAGGGGTTCTTTCCCGTGCATCCAACACCCTCCTACTTTGTTGCCAAGCGAGGAAGCGCTCAGACATGTCTCAGCATCTCCATATCCTCTCCCTGCATTCTAAACACACGCGTCCTCTCCGAACGCATTTCTTAATTAATACCCCTTTATTTATTTTTAGACCCCTTTCACAGATTCTGAGCTGTAATCTCACGCAATCTGTTCCCTGGGCGGTTCTTGACAAACAGAGGCAGGAAGACAGCGCAGGAGAACGATATGAATAGAGAAAGCGTTAGAATGACAGAAAGAGAAGCATGTCTAAGCATGCAATTAACACGCTCTTTCATTCCACCGCACGGGTGCGTGTGTGCAAGAGAGAGCGTTTCAGAGGAGTTACTGATGTAATTACACCACAAAGAAGAACGTGTGCCCTGCCAGGACGTCAATCAAATAATTAGTCACCAGCGGCAGCCGCTCAGAAGGTGAGTTACATAATAAATTGTAGTTTCACCTATAAATTGTGATAATAATTCTGGAAATTCACAAATGAGTTTTTTTATTATTACCAATTCTGGTCATTAAAAAGCGCACACAGAACAAAAAACTACAAATGTTGTGTAATGCTTTAGAAACAGCAGGAAAGACACACAAGAGGTGCGCCCACACTGTGCACACAAACCTTGATGAGTTTAACAACCAAGGACATGATGACTGAATCAGATGTCAACTATATTTACTGGGAAAATTACAATAAATGCACACACAACTTCCTGTTTGAATGATATATGACAATATATTACACATAAAGTGGACATTCATGTACACAGCCACAGAAGACAGAAAAGTTGGATTTCAATCTTATTATACAACGATTTTCATTACAGCAATTCTGTCCATTCAATTCCAAGTTATGTTAGATGGCTATTCTACACTGACAGGTCAGAGCTGGCATTTTATTACAGCTATTAGCGTAATACTGACAGTTATGCAATACTAAACTATTGCCAAGATTCATATACAATGCATGCGCATGCAACGCAGCGAGTTGCAGTTTAGAAGCAAACATGTTTGCATCCACCTTACCTTATTGATGCAGCAAACGGAGCTTTCACATAATCACTGTTTTCATTTGTAAACTGTTCCATCCCTCTCTCCTCTTCTCACACTCTTTCTATCTGGTCCTCTCTCTCTCTCCTCTCTCTCTCTCTCTCACACTCCCACTCACTGTTCCCCTGAGAACTGAGGCGTCTGCCAATGTTCTCAAAATCTGGTGAGTGCCTGTGTGTGTTGTTGTATGCTTGTGTGTTGTATGCTTGTGTACTGTATGCGTTTATCCATCAGACAAAAAGAAGGTAAGAGTGAGAGAAAAACAAAGCTTTTCCTTTTGAAGAAACACCAAACAGGTTTTGTAACGCTTTTTGTTTCACCTATAAAAACAATGAAACTGAATTTTGAATTATGTTTCCAACCCTGTCGGGCATCTGCGTCAGGCAGCATTAATTCTGCCACGAGAGCTGTCATTAATCTTTCCAAAATGAGAATGTGTCTCCAGGGTGGTGCAAAGTGCAGAAAACCAATAACAGCAGCCCTGTCAGATTTGAAATTTGCTGCTGGTAAGATTTTAAGCTGAAATTTGCTGTTTTTTGTAAATACTGACTCTTGCTGAGTTCATCTGTCAGACAAGCTTTTGGTACTGACTGCGGTTATATGCACAAAAATACTGCAAAAAATATTCCTAATTTAAACATAACCAGAATCTACATCCTGGTTTCTAGAAATCTAAAGACAACATATCATAACAACATATCATATTAAAATATCATAACCTTACAATATACAGATTTCTGTATTATAATTGTATATTTGGTGCATTCAATATAACACAAATGGCATTCAAAGAAATAGAAGAAGGGACTGATAGATTTTTGGAACCTGAATAAGGCATTCAGCTGAAGCTTCTGCATCCAGACTTTCAGACAAGCTGGAGCCTTTTAATGTTTTCTCTGTTAATGATTTATCAACATAGAATTATTTTATTTGAGTCATGAGAGCAATTTATCAATTTGACAACACGGCAGATAATAATGGCTTATTCTAATCCTCTAAATGCTTGTATTGGATACAAAAAGGCTGATTCGGGTATTAATGGATGTATTGCTATTCTATACTTTAACATATTCTTGGATCAATATTGCTTTATAATGTTGTCCTTTCAATTTACTAAAGAAGCAGGTCATCATACCGTGTTCTTAACATGGTCTATTATAAAGCAGAATAGTCTGGTTAATGCTGAGAAACTAACCATCACCATCATGTATCACGTGTAACTCTTAATTGTGTCATGAGTCATTGGTGATACCCAACAGAACAACCGATTTATTCATCCCCCCGATCAAAACAGACGTATAAATTTTTATAAAATAGAGGAATTCCCAAAGGCTCACCTGCGAGCCCCTCCCTCTTCATAAGGTGGAATGATGACTACTTTAACGGTGACCGATGTCCGCAGTAGGTCAATCATCTGCTCGTGGGAGAGCGTCACGGCGGCAACCTTGCAGATCTCCACCAATCGGCTGCCCTGCCGGAGACCTGCCTGCCAGGCGAAGCCGTATTCTTCCACCTCAGACACCGTTCCATCCAGACGAACGTGGAAACCAAGCTGACCTAAACCATTACGGCGTAACGTCATATCGACCGTCTCACAACCTACAGTCAATATCTGCAAAGAGAAAACACAAACGGTGTCACAGCAAATCACATTTTAAGATCATCATATACTACTTGACAGCAACTTCTCCGTATATCCTACCTTAAGTCTCTGCACCACCTCTCTGATATCTTGGGCATTGCCCTCAGGCACCCGTAAGGCCACGTGGTCTCCTCTGCCATAGTAAATCTTCAGTGCAAGTCTTTCGGCCGTCCAGCCAATTACGTCGGCACAGAAACAGTTAAACACCACCTCTTTGGTAGAGCAGTCCGCCAGTACTACATACTCATTGGAGATGGCCAGCGCACAAGGTAGCTCGGCACCTCCGCCGCTAAAGTCCTGCGCAAGTACGCGCCAACTGAGTGCCCCTGCCGCGTTCATCTCTGCCCCCTCTCGTGCCCGCACGCGTTCTTTACGTTTGGAGGCCAGAGATATGAGATTGTTTAGCTTGCCGGCAGTGTCCAGTGGTGTTGTGGAAACACAGTTCTCAGCCAGGTCCCGCAGGTACCCTTGGCGTGTTCGGGCCGCCATTGTGTGGAATTTCTCGGATTTGTGAGCGGCGTTCTCTGCGTTGATAATCTTGGCTAGCAGGAAGGCGCGGAAGGCTGCGGGGTCACGGAACATCATGCCGTTTGAAGGCAAAGGCGGGCCAAATGGAGGGACATCCTTCATTCGTGTCACTGCCACACTACAGGAGGAAATGTGTAAATGAATCTTACTTTAACCAATCACAGTAAAGCATTTACTCAGTTGTGACATACTGTAGACTACACAGCCCAAAGTATGTGGATATAAATCTATATAAATATATCTTTATGTGAATATAAAATGTATATAAAAGCTATATCAGATTTTGCATTAAATGTTGGGAATTTGCTCCAATTCAGACAGAAGTGGACCAATGAGGTTCATACTGGAGCAGAAAAGGGCAATACCCAAAGTGTCTCCACAAATTTGGAAGAACACAATTCTCTAGAAATGTCTCTATATGCCATAGTATTAAGATTTGTTTACGCTGGAACAGTGAAAGCCGTTAATTAAAAGGGAGTGTTCACATACTTTTGGCCATGTGGTGTATCTCAGTAGCTAGCTACAGGCCACACATGCAAAACAGTGCTTAGTGATGGTTACTATGGAAACAGCCAACCTGTAGCAGGTGTTGTCAGAGCAAGGGTTGTGCACACGGACAATGACGAACACGTGCTGGAAGTGAGAGCGAATATTCTGTGGAGTAAACGGAAGAGCTCCTGGCTCCTGGAATATAATAGTGACTATATCATTTCCTATGTGCCTCTTTCTCAGGAGCTGTAAAAGAAATGAGAGAACAAATACAAGTTGATTATTTAATGCTATAAAAATCAACTACACATTTACATCTCCTGTTGCCAGACTATTCAATCTCTTAAAAAGTATAGCATGTTGCTATGCAGTTGCTAGGTGTTTAGTGTTTTGAAGTTTTTGGCTTTACAGACGCTTACTGGCCCAAGTCATGCACCAGTGATGTTTTGTTCCCTAGATATAGCTGGGGTTTCTTCCTACATGTATGTGTATGAAATATTTTGCTTGTTTTATGGTACCCACAAATAACAGACCAAAGAAAGATTTAAAGAGTGGATGAGCAAGAGAGAGAGAAACATTACAGGCTGTTTTCTGTTGAAGGACACTGAAAATATAAATGTGGGAACTGGCAGAAATATCTTCAGAGACGCACAATGATTTTTCTGGTGAGAGACACAGAGGTGTGAAGAAGCCTGTTAGCAGCACTGCAGCATGAATCTGTGAGACAGCCGGTAATAAAGCAATAAAATGTTCTTAAAGTTGTAAAACGATCTTAAGTGTACTTGTTCTGCAGTTCCTGAGGGATTATAGTGCTTGCATGACACCAAAAGAACAATGTTAAGGTTTTGGGAAAGCTTTGGTTTTGGACTTTCTGTGTAAACATAGAATAAGAGACATTTTGCCGCTGTCATGACATTCATTGCACATCATGATTTCTATTGGCAACACATACCCTTGCAGATCTGAATATGCACGCTTTGCTATTACACAGTATGCAAAATGCAGTACATCAATTGAGTAGGATTGTCTGTATATGCATAATTCATGATACAGTCCCTGACAACACCACTCAACTTTAATCTCGACTCTCTTAAATCTAAAACAAAAATGTTTTGGGTTGACTTAACTGTAAAATTTTAACACTTAGGCTTGTCTCACACTGCATGTGAAAGCGGAGTGTATTTATTTTAAATTACCATAATAACAGGTTAAAGTACTGATGCCGCCAGTAAAGCAGTGTTGTGTAGAAAGTGTGTAACTGAAGCATATGTGCAATGCAGTACCGAGCATGCTGCATGCACACAGAAAGACTGAAAACCTTATTTATTAACAATCCTTTTCAAAAATAAAGTACCAGTTTTTACTGGTGCAAATTACTTCCTGTAACTACTTAAGCAGTCCATAGCTACACTTTTGGAAAGGGATTCCTTACATTATAACAACAGTTTGGATATAAATGTGATTCACCTCCTTGTGTAAATAATTTACTCCAGTATCTCCATAATTACTTTATATTCTGCATAAAGCCACAGCTATTATAAATCTTAGGAAGTTAGTAGTACCTGTAAGACTCCTACCCGTTCACACATCCATTACATAAGCACTTTTACAATTTAACTACACACAAAGGAAAAGCCATGGTAACACTGGTCGTCAGTAAATGTTAAGATAGACCTCCCCTATTATTATAAGATCCTAAGAGGAAACTCCTTTACCATGAGATTATTCTACAAACCTCACATCCTCTTCTGCTGGTCCATAATTACTACAACACACTCCCATGTGACTAGGTGTCTGTGAGATCATTAGCTGATAGACAGACACTGCCCTCTGCAGGTTATCTGAGAGGGATGCACATTTTGTTTGAAGCTGCAGTGTATAATTTTTGTTTTGTTCCACCAAATGTAACAGCAAATATTATTTTGTATAAGTTTTCTAAACAATCTGCCCATCTTGGATTTTTCATAAAACAGAAGGTAACGCCCCATTGATAAATTGCAGTTAGCAAGCATAAGAAAACCTCACACAAAATATTACTTCTTAAAAACAACTTGAAACCAAACTTGACCCTACTCAGTCTAATAAAATATCTTACATTTACATTTACCTGACGCTTTTATCCAAAGCGCTTTGGTCTTTTTGTGTACAATTTACTAGGTTAAAGGAAAAAAGCTGTTGTTATGTCCAGAAATCTAATAAAAACAAGCTAAATTTCTTTAAAATTATCTTCCTTTCCAGCTGATGTAACCAAATAGCAACCCTTGATATTACAACCTCATATTTTCCACTTTCAACCCCAAAGAAATCCAGAGATAAATTCCTATAGATTGGAGTTTCACCCCAGATTACATTCCACTGAACACTTTATTTCACTCAGAAAAACTTTATTGTTTTCAGGAGAAACACATGGTGACGCACATGTACCTACACGAGAAAACACACACGCACTACCTGAAGGCAGATGATGCCATATTACAGGATTGTAATCGACAGTATGGAAACACCAGAAGAGAACCACACCCTGCTGTGATTCATACATCAAACAATATTTTGAAAAGCAGGAGAAAAAGGGAACCTGATAATAACAAACATAAAGAGAAAGGGCGAGACCGATCCCTTTAACTAAATTTAACAAAAACGCAGATTCGGAGTGGACAGAAGCTGTGGCCTCTTGTGTTGCCCAAAAAACTCCACTGGATTTACTGCTGCACTCCATAAACTTTATTACTTTTCCAGATGTTCTTTTCAAACCGAGTCTGCCGCACACAGCACCCACCACAAACACATTGGCGTATATGAACAAAGCAAAGAAAATGAACAGTATGTGAACAATGTGCACAGCATTGTGGGAGTATCTGCAGGTGGAGGAGAGGGGGTGGGATCTGTCAGGATAAGTTTGGTCATGCCTCTTAACAGGCTCTATACAGACTCTTTGATGTAATAACATGCACGGATGAGTGTGTGTTTCTCACCTGTTGAGGATTATTGGGCATGTAGGGAAGCATGGTGGACACGTGAAACATGATCTCATAGTCTTGATAGGTGGTATATAGAGACTGTGTTCCAGTTGAGTCCGCTGTAAAAACACACACATTAACAATTATGAAAACAACACAAAGCCTTTTAACACAATCATTAAAAGAAGTTTCTGTGAAAAATGTGAACAATAACAAATCATGTACTGTACCTTTCAACTTTTCAAATTGTTATGCTGCTAATTCAATGTGTAATTATTCACAAAAATACAAAAAAGTCTCAGGCTTTTGGAGCTATTAAGCAAACATACAACATTACTGTTTAAAATATTTCTGTATGATTGAGGATATGAGGTGTAGGTGCAAACAAGCAGTTTTGTTATTCATTCTAGCTTTAAGTACACTTGATAGTAGCCGTTGCAGTCATTCACTCACTAACTCATGACACTCATATCGAGGATTTGTGTTCGTCATGAAACCTGTCAAAATGCTCATACTTTGTGGCATGAAAAATGACACCTTTAAAATTCTAACTATGTATGCAAATTTTGAATATTAGGCAATATTTCTGTCCTCAAAGTAAAATTCCTACATGATGCACCACCCACAGCCGATCAGAACATATGTGATTTGTCTTCACTGTCTATGCTGTTGGTAGTCTGGTTAAGACAAGAACCTTTTGTTTCTTAAAGGGATAGTTCACCCAAAAACATGGAACACAAAAATATATATTTTGCCTAACGCTGGTAACCGGCACACATTGACTTCCATTGTACCTTGTGTCCATACTAAAGTAAATGGGAGCCAGTAATTAGCGTTTTGCAAAATATCTTCTTCATTGTTCTACTGAAGTAAGAAACTCATACAGGTTTGACATGACATGAGGGTGAGTAAATAATAAAAGAATTTTTATTTTTGGGTGAACTATCCCTTTAACATGGACAAGACATGATTTACAGCTTCACATTTTTCTATATAGTCATGCTCACTTTTGGTATCTAGCTGGGCAGCATATTTGTTGAAACCCCTCAGACACACAGTTTCTCCCAGCAGCTCCATGAAGGCAGTGAATGCTGGTGAAGCTTCTTCATTGTTGTACATCTCTTCCTCTGTGCTCTGACCGGCCCGACACAGCAAGATGCCAACTTTGTGTTTATGACTGAGCTGTACACACAAGCAGAGTCACACACACACTTAAAATTACAGTATTTTAATTTTGGGGTGACCTATTCATATAATAACTCAAACCTTTTGTTCTCATTTTCTAATAACAGAAATTTAAAAACATCTCACTCACCGCCTGCTCATCCAGTTTCAGAAGCTGCTCCGTGACCTTGGGTGTGTTGAGGGACAGTCGCAGACAGGACACGCTGAGCTCTGGCAGCACATACTCCAGAACTTCCTTCAGAGGCAGACCACGAACCGTCCCGTGCTTTGCTGAGGACAAAACGGCATCCTCCAGGATGCTCCTCGCAATGTGACCAGCTGAAACAGGCATGTGGAGAGAAGATCACAGGTTATCACACATCATCCTGACTTACTGAAGATCTTGAAAGCATGCGACAGACCATAAAAATGACAGAGAAATGGCACACTGGTGCTGATGTCCAGAAGTGCCCACTGTGTGGCATCATTTCTCCTCTGACTCTCCGATCCATTACATGCAGCTCGCATCCGCTGTTAATCTTTCACATGCCTATGCCGTTGCAGCCATCAACAGTGTGAGTGCAAAAATCAACACAGTAGACAAGCATGGCATTTGTGGGGTCGTTTCGGTGGCTTTTGTTTCCGGCTGCTTTAAGTCACACATCTTATGTTTGGTGTTCACACGGCATTGTTCAGAGAGGTTAAGTTTGATGTGTCCAGGCAGCCATGTAATCTGACTAAAGCCAGCAGAGCAGCAGTCATATCAGTACACCTCAGCATTTTTCATCAAGGCTATTACTAAGCAAAAACGACAGTAAAGTCACCATCCTAATTTCTTGCAGACACCAAACAAGCTCAGGATTTACTTTTTTATTGTGTGAGACTACGTGGCAACATTTTCACCCGCCAGGAAGTTACTACCTGACAGCAATATTTGCAAATGATTTTTGAAAAATAAATATTTCTAGAAAAAAAACTAATGTTTATTTTGTACAAATAAGATTCTTTTATAAAACTAATTCGGTTAATATGTAAGCTATTAAGCAAACAGCAATAGTGTAATATCTATAAAGCACAAATGAATACATAAACACATGACATAAACTCATGTCCCCCTTACAAATAAAAACAATCATAAATGATAAAAATAAAAATGAATTAAAACGGTGAGTTGAAACCACCAGCAATACCACTTGCCGCGACAACAGGACAGTTTAAAAGGCTTTACACCCAATGCAACACAATAATTTCCTTTTTAAGAAAACAATGTTTAAGTGTTGAGTTTGGCAATCCATATGGGTGACACACAGCAGAATTTATTTCCTGAACAAATTCTATAAGTCTGCATGAAAAAAGCACAGGACAGGCAAACACGATGATGTATTGTACTTGTTGAGTCTGTGATGATAGTTAAATTCCACCAGAGAGCAACTGACTTTTGTTAAAAACACATCTGGATTTAATTTACAAATAAATAACAGAATAAAAACATTACAGTGCCAAATTCCAAAATGCTAAAATGCGTTGAAACCATATTTACTGAACCTCACATGCAACATTAACATTTATGCTTCATGTAACACTGCCTGAACAGCAGCACATTGTTGTCTGGGTCAGGCACTGGAATTTGCTAAATGATAAACGCAGGCATTTGTTTGTGGTCACACAGCATGCAGGTGTAAATTATATAGTCTGCTCATGTATCTCAGTCATACACACCTCACTGGTGCGGAAGATGATGCGGTATTGATACTGGTCCTTCAAATCTTTGGTATCATCCAGTTTTTCTCTGCGGATGCTCAAAGCCACGGGCCCCAGCTTCTCATCAGTACCAAAGTAGTTCCAGTGCTCTGTAAAGAGAGAGAAAGAGATGGATGAAAACAGACAGAGAACACAAACAAACCTAATCAAAACCATTTATTGAAGAAAACAAAAACACAAAAATCATTCACGAGGTGAAAACAACACGAGGAAAGAGTAAGTTCATATAAAGGATCAGAGATGGGGGTATGGACGCGGGACACAAGGGAAGATTTATAAGAAAACTTTAAATGCTGCTTAAACTAGGTCACAGTGGGACAGAGGACATTAGTCAACGTCTGCTTGGCTGTGAGACTTCCTGTATGTACTGTGAGCATTCAAATCCAATACAACACCATGACTTGAAACTGAAGGAAGTCATTGTTCTTCAAGGTTACCCTGAGGATTTTGTTTTTGCAGAGGGGGGAAATGACCCTTAAACTGGGGGCTAAACAAAACCAAAACTATTATGTTAACTCTAAAACTATTAAGTTGATATGTATAACTATGCACTATGCATGGTCATATAAACATAAGCAAAATTTACAGAATTTTTTTAATAAGCACATATGCTCATGTGTCCCAGCTCGTGTTCAGACATAATAACCTGCGGTTAGTGAGTGATCAATGATTCAGTGAGGAAGTGAGCTGTCTGACCATTGTCATTGTCAGTTTACAATTCAGACCAATGACTCTCATCATTGCAAAAAAAACTGACCAGAGCTGTCAGCAAGAAAAACAAGCAGTGCAACACCACACAGTTTTATTTCAGTGTCATAGAGCCCCTTTTTTAAAGCGATAAAAGTAACACCGTTATTCTCTATGATTTACTGGTGTGTCTTATAATATTGAGTTTCAAAAATAGCACAATGGACAGCACAAGTGGTTTAAAAGGAATGTGATATCCTTCAATTTTCCATTCTTTATTTTTTTTGGCATTAATGTAATGTCTTAGCACTGGATAGAAGTTTAACTGTTTTGTAAGGGTACTCAAAGTTGAAAGAATTATATGTTTCGGCAGCAGATTTTAATGCTACGCAAGGTGCCGCCCCCTGACAGAATCAGTACCAACTGGAACTCCGACAAGTTTCCACAAAAGTTTTTACTGTATCAAACAAAGGGTTTCTACATTGGAAAATGATGCAAACACATTAACTGGTGATAAGAAGTACTTGGCGCCAGAAGGAGAATACTTTGGCTGCTCTCACCAAATTCTTAGTCATTAGGTTAAACATTTAACACCCTAATGTAAAATATAGACCACCATGAAAAGCATAGCTCAGAGGTAAAGTGGGGAATATCTCCAATGTTAAAATACTTTTCTAGTTTAATAAGCAGTATGTCATTGGAGGTTGATCCCTGTTTCATTACACTAGTGCAACAGAAATGACACAATTCCTCATTAATATCTGGGTTCTTTCTGGCATGCACCCTGGAAAAAAACCTCCCCAAAACACAGCTCTGCATGACAAAGATTATTTCTGATATGTCAGAATGTAATTAGAAGCATAAAGATGAGGTTGCATCTGCAAAGATTTATCTTATGTGGCTATGAGGTGGCGAGTAGGCTATTTTTAGACGTTGTGGGGTTTTTTTTGTAACACTGGCATTTAGGAAAACAAGACCTTTAGTGAGATTAACATTTGGGAGGCAGATGTAGTGAGATGTGTGTTGGGAGCAGAGCTTCACTTGCAGTTTGTGATTCTATTGGTCATAAGACATTAATAGTTGTAGCATTCTTTGATCATTTGTGACGCTGGCGATGAAAATCAGACTAAAGTCTTGTAATCAGATTGTGAGCATCAAAGTTTGCTTTCAGTTATTAGATTTGCTATCATTGTAATCTTTGACATGGCCTTACTTGGTTAATATTAAAGATATCAAGGTCATATATTCACAGATTCTTTACAATATGCAGGATGATTTTATGTGAAATACAGTAAATTACTATTATTGAAATTCTGTCCAAGTATGACACATAAAAGAAAAGGACATCCTCCTTTACTATTCATTACTGCTCATACACACACTTAGACTTGGCTTGGCACATTTTTCAAATGCCATCGAATCATATTGCAATGTAACAGTAGCTAGACATAGATTAAAAATGTCCTACCTTTCCCAATGAAGTGCTCGTGGTAGTATCTTGCACCGAGGTCAACATGCTCGATGCAGTGCTGCTGCAGCCTCTCCAACCTGGCGGCCTGAACTTCTGGCCGTGCCTCTAGTATAGACACACTGGCATTACTGCAGCGTGGACGCAGCCTGGCCTCCACCACACCGGACTCTCCCCGTTCCGCCCATGAGCTCAGAAAGCTGACATTGCGCTCCCCAAAGCTCCCAGTCTCATTGAGGAAGTGCGGGCAGCTCAGCAACAACCGGTGCTGAGAACTAGCGTTAACGTTTGGTGAACCGGCCTGTTCTGTGTGATCCAGGACTAGTGTCGATCCTTCTGACAGGTCCCTGACGCTGAGGTCATCAGTGCTGGAAAAGCTGGGCTCTACACCCCCCAGAGCAAGAGCTCTGGAAACTGCCAAGGAAACAGCAGCGGAGGAAGTGGCGGAGGAAGCAGCCGAGGCTCCCGTGGCTGTGTTTCTCCGCTGGGCGGCATAGCTGCGGCAAGCAGCTGCCTCGTACAAGTCAAAAAGAGCGCTCTGAGCGTCGTAGTGGGCAAAACTCCGCACGCAAAGCCAAGGTTTGGAAGACAACGATTCTAGGGCTCGTGCATCATCTGCATCACCTCGTAGAGTTTCTGTTTCACCTCTACTGGAGCTGCGGAGTTTGCGAAATAGGGAAGAGGTGCCAAGAGACGACTCTGTGCCCCCGCTCTTCTTGCGTACACGATTCTCCGGCCGGTCGTCTGGACGTGGGGTCGAGCTGAGGGCATGCGAGGCTGGTCCGTCTAAGGAAGTCGGCGCACCAAGTAGCTCTCCAAGTTTGGCAGGGGCTGTACTACGCTGGTCTGGTCGTTCCTGTTGAAACTGGCTGAGCATATCAAAAAAGCTTTGTTCGGACACCGCCTGCACGTTGATGGAAGAGGTACTGCCATATTCCCGGAACAAACGCCCTTCGACTTCTGTTTCGTCCTGTTCACTCAGTGTAATCTCGCTGTTGGAGCGGTGTCGTAATGGAGCAAATGCTGGAGTCCGAAAGCGTGGGGGCGTGCCTGGAACCACCAAACGACCCCCTGATTCAATGAAGTCCCGCTGTGGTAACCTTGCCAAAACCCGGTGTGTAAGCCCGTCTTCACTGCTGAGGTCAAGGTGACTGCCCTGGCCGTTCTCAAGCAGTGATTCCCTTGACAGTGCTCTGCGCGGGGGCCACTCTGCAATCCGAGCTCGCACCCCCATTTTTGGCACGGAGACACGGGGTGGGATTGTATCACCCATAGATAAGTGACCATTATGGAGGGGTAGACAGAGGTGAGGAGGGGGTTGGGAGAGAGGGGTGGCGCACACCCCTGTGTCTCTGTACATGTTCATGGAGCCCAGTGAAGTCTCAGGGCCAAAGAGGGCAGCAGGGGTCGTGTGGGAGAGAGCATCCTGGACCGAGACTGCTGGTGTTTAGTGAGAGAGAGGAGGGATGGACAATCTCCAGACTGCTGTTGCTTCCTCCCACTCCCACTCACATTTCCTTGGTGAGAAAGGACCAATCACAGCAAAGTTTAAAGGCCACTCAAATGACAGACCTGCAAAAAGACAAGAAGCAGATGAGAAAAAGGTACATTGTGACACTGCCAAAGTATTACATTAATTGCATAAGGTTTATCAAAAACAATTCAGAAAAGGATTCATTTGTGATTGTAGTTTTTTTCTGATTATTTTATGCATTGGTAAGATTGGTCTGACATGCACATATAGATTTGTAATATGGCAAACAACACTCCACTTTCTCCATTTTAGATTTCCAATATTTTTGCAAAGACTATGCTGGGGAACTGAGGTGAGAGGATTTCTCATGGCCTCACCTGGCACTTACTCTGTATTAAAGCCAGACTTTTTCCTCTAAACAATTATACATTTAAAATACGTACATATAAAAACTACATAAACATAGTCAGGAACCATCACTCCACAATGCATTTACTGATGCTATAGGCACCACCTAAGCACTTGAATATTATTATCTAATGTAAAACAGCATATGCAGATGTTAACTTTCATAACAACATTTCACTCAGGCTGATTAGCAAGTACAATGCAAGAAAAAACCTTCCTGCTAATCTCACATCACAATAGCTAACCCGAAACTGAGAGGGCATGCGAAAGGTAACATGTGTCCTGCTTGTGATGTCTAAACATCCTGACCAGCCCCATACAGTAACATTAGCTTGAAAGGCACTGAAAGCATGTGTCAATCAACTGTCAATTCAACTGATAAGTGCTCCACCCTTAGATGACCACACCCACTTCTACACTGGCATGCCAACCCTACACAGTGTTAAATCTGCCCTCCTGTACTGCTAGTGGGGTATGACAGATTTAACAACCATGCAACCCATCACCTTGTGTAACAGATGGTACCTTCATGTCGTTGGGTCATCAGGGCAAAGCACCCAATCACCTGTGAGATAGCTGACTTAGTAAAGGAGATTAAGACTCCATATTTAAAAACTGCATACATAACACATAACCAAGGGCTGTGTACTAGATTACTACCACAGAGTCTATAATCAGGCAGACTGTTTTACAGGCTTAACCGAGTATAGGCAAAGCATAGGATTGTGACTCAGTCTAGACTGTGAAGGAACGACGGAAACCCCCCTCAAGTCTCAGCATCTCCACATCTCTCCGTCCCTCATCGTGAACAAAAGACAAAACGAATTTGACAGGAAGCCAAAGGACAAGACAAACACAAAAAGACAGGATATACAGGAGAGGTAGAACAGAGGAGATTGAGGAGAGGAAATCTGACAGGCTTTGTGGTGAAGGAATCCAGCGAATCTGAATCCCAGTGACTCAGTTCAGCGACTGTGAGAAATCAGTTGGCATCGACTGTTAATGTATGCAACTTCACATTATCTACATTTTTCTCTCTCTCTCTTTGGTATACTTTATCCATCTACACATCCATAACCTGTCTCTGTGTGTGATAAGGAGGCTACGTGACAGTGTATGTCTAAGAATGAAACAGCCACCCCCCACCTCCAAGAAAAATGTCACCTGCAATATTTTTCTCATGTGTCATGGTTGTGAGGTGGAATTTAGGTTCAATCTCTCCCCAAAGAATCCTGCCTGCAGGGAAATGTTCTCCATTACTCTTCGTTTCTAGGTCAGTCTTACGATTATGACATGAATGTAACCTCAAGACCATCTCCAAAACAGTAAGCTGCCTTAATGTCTACTGCCAGTAAAGGTCAATTCACACCAAAAATAATAACTAAAAAGTTACTGATAATAAGTTAAATGAGTAAGCCCTTTAAATTTGAATATATTTTCATTACTATACATTTTTGATAAATTCACAATAATACAAATATATTTCAAAACAGATCTTCTTACTTTATATGTTTTGACCTTGGCACAAAAATATGGCACACAAGACTAAAAGTGTCCCAGCAGTTATTACTTTGCTGAGTACATTTCACAGCTTTACAACTAGTTACAAAGTATTTTCATTAGGTGGATGTTCAAATCACTATGTATCCAATGGCTATCAAATTACAATGTTAAAAAGATTGAGTCATAAAATAGATCAAGAGGACACACCTTCAATACAATTCAGTTAGGACTACAAACACTGAGTCTTTTATGACAAACTGTGCATACAGTTATTCATGGTGTTTGCTTTCAGCTATACCACTGGCAACAGTCACAGAGCTCATATTCACTGTGGAGAAAAGCCACAGAGCTGCACTGAAGGTGGCTTTTTGTTTTAGTCATTAAATAAGCACTTCAAGGCGAGTCTGTGAAAAAGCTTCACCCCCAATGTTTGGCTAATGCCTCATTACAACACTCGACCAACACAGGCCAAGTTCACAACAACAGCTGCATGAAGAAAAAAGATCTTTTTCTCAGTGTGTGAATTACTGTTTTTTGTGTCTAAGTGAGAAACTAGAAAAAGTATCACATTATGTGAGTACACAGTACGCAGTCCTACACACAGTGCCAGATCTCAAAGACTTCAAACTGTTTTTAATTGCTCACATAGTAATTAGCTCAGAACTCTGCTAGTTCATACAGAGACCACACAAAACACACACACGAAGATTACTGTACATATACAACAGAAGAGATGCTAATTCTGTCATTTAAATAGTGTTAATGGATCGCTTATAGTAATGCAATGTGGTGAGAGATTTATAGGACCAGTCACAAAAAAACCTTGGACCTTATTTTCAGCCCTGTTCATTTGTGGTTGGCTCAACAGAGCTAGATGTTCATACCAAATGTGAACAGAGCCTGAACTTTTTTGTCCCGCAACCATTCCTCTGTTTTGGTCTGAAGTGTCGTCTACAACCAAGATCCCTTTGGGGAAGTCGGTGCTCTGACCTGTAACGTTTGCAATGTCTTCGGGCTGCTATTTCAGTAATAGGAAGATCTCAGTGCTATCCGCTTGAATGGGGGAAAACTGACATATCTAAAACCACAATTAAATAACATATTTATAGCACTGCTGCATCTTGTTAATATTCCTTATCTTTGCAACAACCTCTTGCTCATTCTTTCACCAGACAGCTAAAGACAGAGGCTGGTGTTAGTTTGTGAGCCCTTAGGCTTTAAATCACACTCGTCCTCCCTCGCCCATAAACGTCCACATCCTACAGCCAATGACTCAGCGTATACCTAGCATGGACTGTCAGGACAGGAACTGTCAATCACAACACAGCTCGCCTCCTCCATTGATTTGCTGTCACTTTGCTTTTGGGGTGTCAGACATGGTGGAAGCAGCTGTGAACGTATGTTTAAAAAGGAAAGACGAGAAATGGGAAGGGGGAGTGCATTTCATCTGCCCTACAGCGTTTAGTTCAGTGGGCGTGAAGGACAGAGCAAAGCCTGTGACGCAGGGAGTGATGGGTGAGGGTCACGGTGAAGAGAGGAAGGTTGTTTCTGTGTCTCGGATATGTCTTTGCTTTATGTGGGCTGAATCATAATCCTTTAAATCACTAAGATAAGCAGCAAAGAACATATGTGCATAAAATCCATTGTGAGAGTGAAAGATAATCAATAAACCAGGTACAACACATGCAAACCTGAATTACTGATTAGGCGACGCACAGACTGGGAGTTATTCACACATTCTACATGAACTTGCCTTGTACTAGGATGTTCTAAATTACTTATCTTAATATTTGAACAGGAGGATTTTTGAGATGATTATACAAACTTGTATATAAGTTTGTGGGCACTACTACCAGCAGACCTCAGGGGACCAGATGGATACTAGAAAATGCTAATGTTTGCCATCCGACTGGCATGAGCTTAAATAACACACAGGTGTACACCTGTACACATTACATTACTCATGTAATCTGAATGCACACAAATGTGAGTATTTCTATGAACAGAACGATGATTATGCCAAGCATGCGCTAGAATGTAATATTGACCCATTTGTTCAACCACACACAATCACACAAACACAGCAGTATTGGTAAACCAAAATCTAGATTAGAAGACACAGAAGATAAAAATCAAAAAAGGAACTGAATTCTGCTCAAGGGCAACAAAACCCGTAACACCTGTTTGTCCTGAGGGCTCAAAACACAACAGCGTGGACTTTCTTTGTTCAGGTCGCTGAGAGATGATCTATTATCACTATAATACAAGCACACAACACGGCAGAGGAAAAACAGGTCAGCCCACACACACCAGACATACAAATCAGGTGATGTATCGAAACATACAGACAAAGCTGCGTGCCATGCGTCGTTCCGTGTGCATGTGTTTATCTCACCGTTTATCTCTTCAACAGACCTGTTACACTGCCAACAAATATCACTCATTGTGCAACTGAAAGAAAACCGTTTTACATTTGCCGTCGGCTGGAAATCGGTTTCCTGTCAAGACTGCAGTTCAGACGTCACAATCCCTGTTAAACGTTTCACTTAAATGGTTCAATTTAGAAGTCAAGCACACTAAAAAAAGTACTGTAAGTAGGCAAATTGTCCAAGCTTTGATTGTCAAAGTGAATGCGTTGCATTGAATGTTATTTTGAATTAAGACTTACTGCAAAAAACAACCTGGTAAATTTCTCAAAAAGAATGCATTTCTGGAGGATTACAGTAAAGTCCCAGTAGAAGTGAAACTGTGACTTACAGGTCAGTCATTTGTCAGAAGATGGAGTGATCTGACAGAAAGACCATTTTCAGACATTAGCATGATTACTACCTGCTGCTACAAAAACAGCAGCTTGCCAGAGCAACAGTACTTTATTTGTGAGTGGTTTTTGAGAATCAGAAAGAAACAGACGTGGCTCATGACACAACTATGAGCTTCACATTATGAATTAGGTGTTACACGTCACACACACGTGAAATAACAGTAGATGTGGCATGTGTGTGTGTGTGTGTGTCTGTGTCAGTGCCAACCCTCAGGACTCTACCCACTGTCTCCTTAGACAATAGAGTTATAGCATAGCTGATGGGTACGAGCTGACAGCTGCTGCTATAGCCTTCATTCTGCTAATACAGCTCAGACATCACACACACACACACACACCAATACAGAAAGCTCTGGAATGTCTTCTCGTAGTATGAGACATCAAAGGAAGATTAAGCCTGATTCAAAGCTTACTCATGAATTTTGGGTTTATCTATAACACACAGACACCGCTTGCACAGTAGGTCGCCACAATTAATCGAAAAAGTAAACAAGATTATGATTACGGCTGTCCTGATTAACTAATCGTGAAAGTGTCTATTACAGCATTTCCATTAAGGTCCAATTGCATTAAAATTTCCTATTTCTTTTTTAACGCAGCATGGTAACCAATACACTGGCAAATAAAAGGTGTTTAAATTAGTCTATAACCATTGGTAATGACGTTCAAGTTTTGGGCAATGTGATCCACTGATCCATGTTTTATATTTCATGAACTACAGAGCTCAAACAGTCATGTGAAACTGTACACTTGAAATTACTGTTGATATTATTGTCGCGTCGCTCGGTTTCAGTATATAATTTATTCAGAAATTGATTAACAGTTTTGTTTATCATGCTGCTAAGAGCGCCAATGTAAAGCTAGCTGCTGTCTTGATTTACAGATGAATAAAAGGGCTATAAATTATGTCAGGAACATAATTCAGAATAATTTCAGCCTGTTCTGGGTATGTAGCCTGTGTAAAAACACAAGTAAACTAACACAGGTTCTTTTAATTTATATTATTAATCACAATTATTATGATTTCATGTGTCAATCATGTAGACCTACTGACTACGCACACATATTTGAAACAAAAATATGTCTCTCTGACCTGTCCCATACACATACTGAGAGGAGATACGCTTTGCCACACAAACATTTCCTGCGGCGAGATACATTATGGCCTGACAGACTCTCACCCATCAATACTGATCAATTCAGCTCTAGTTCCTTCCTGTCTTTGCACTGCCCGATTGTTTATGTATTGAAGTGTGTGGTTTGGTAATGTGCGTGCGAGACAATCGACATAAGCTGGCAGCGGTCCGTATCTGTATTGGATTGCAGACTCTGCACGATACACACCGACGTTTGGGTCAGACTGAACGTTTGACACTCCAGGCTCCGTCAGTGAGAATTTACAGCTTTGACTGCCACTACTGCAAATCACATTACAGTCGAGAACTGCTTCACCATGACAACACATAACAGCATGCTCCACTTCATCCAATTAGGTCTGCCAAGGCTCAAAATACAGCACACCCAGGCAGTGGGCAGAAAAAGGGTATTCTGAGGTTACGCACACAGCCGGCGTTCTGTGAATAGGCCTGAAGGAGCAATATGCATGCGTGTCTTTGAGTCACCTACTGTGTGTGTGAATGTTGTTTTGTGTGTGCTTTTGCATTCTTTACGGTCAGCGGCTTGAACATTCAGAGTCTGGAGACGACCCTCGGTGACTTGTAGAGGTCAGTGAGGTCTTAACAACATGCGACTGAAAGCACTAACAAAAACAGAACAATAGATAATGTGTTGAAGAAGAAAAAACAAAAATAAAATTACTATTAGACAAGATTAAAAGTTTGCAGCGGAGAACTGTACATTGTTTAATTGGAGCAACATATATATTATTTTATATATTATATTATAAATATTTGCCAGCCTGAGCATTTCAGTCTCTCTGATTTCTGAGGTTTCTGGCAAGTGGACGAGTTAGTCACTGAAACGCAGAGCAGCATCTGCCTCTCGGCACAATCTGCATGATGTAATGTCTCTACATTTGTGCTGCTTTGACATTACAAGAGCTAAAAAAGTCTCCTCAGTTCATCTTTATATGCAGCTTTATCTTCCGCCAGACTCTTTAAGCGGTTAAAAGCTCTCTGGGAAGCTCACAAGGAAAATGTCCTGAGTTGTTGCAGCTGAGAACTGCTACAATAGGATGTGAAATAACAACAACCTGACCTCCAGACACAACCGTGAGAAAATGGAACAGAAACTTCACCAGGAGGTTCGAGGCAGAGGTACATTTAATTTGGTAGAACCAGAACTTACAGCAGAGTTACTGAGATCTACTGATAATTTGACATTTTTAGACTTTGAAAGTTTGCAAAGGGTTAAGGGGACTAAAGTTCTTCCCATGCCATTATGAAGAGATGAACCATCAAATGCTGAGAGATAAGGCAGCAATTTAAAGGGGCAGTTCACGCAAAAATAAAAATGATTTTATCATATATTTGCCCTTACGTCATTTCAAACCTGTAAGACAAAACACAAAAGAAGATATTTTGAAGAATGGTAACTAAACAGCATTTGCCCCCATTGACTTTTATTGTATAGAAACAAATTTCCTGAGATATTTATCAAAATATTTTCTTTTGTGTTATACGGAAAAAAGTTATATACAGATTTTGAGCAACATGAATGTGAATAATTAATCACAGATCATTTAATTTTTGGGTGAAATATCCCCAAAAGTGGGTTCAGTAGTGCTGTGGGAGGAAATAAATGGTAACAGACAGATCTGTAGGAAACCTTTAGGTGTCTTCAATTTGTTTATAAAATGATATGGCAAGCATGTCGGAGCAGGCAGTTATCGGATATATTCAACCAAAGACTCAGTGTGTACTGACATGCATCAATGATCAGAAATAAACTGCAGAATCTAAATGTGATGGGGGTTTTTTCAACTCTTCTGCCATTGCTTGGACTTCCTGCCCAAAAGCTGTGTTCAGCACCTTAGGACTTTGTACATTAACATCCTTGATTTAGAAAGTAATCTCTGAATATTAGGCTGAGCTAAGGTCTAAAGAAAACAACATTATACACTTTAAAAGAGTCCTTCACAAATTGATGAGCTAACTTGACTTTTAAAATATAAAACTATTAGGAAATAGACATGACTCAAGATTACACTGTCAGTTTGATCAAAATGAAACAACATACACATTAAACAGCCCTTACAAGTCCAGTTCTCATTTAACAAAATGTATGTATGTATGTTTTTCTGTGTGTGTATGTTCTTTTGACAAACACACACACACATATGTATACAAAACCCAATGAACAAAGAGCCATTCACAAGTTCCTGTGACTCACCTAAAGAACTTCTTTTGGTATTATCTTATCTCTTACACCTAAAACCAACCCTCGTTCTTCTCCAAGTCATGGCAGATGCACGATAAAGCCCACACTGCTTCTGAATTCACAGAAACATGCACTATTGTGTCTACACCACAGCGGTCATGTGTCTTTTCATCAGATGTAGGGATGCACATTCATTTTTTTCTCTTTATATCAAAGAGAAAGCAACTAATCTTTAATCTAGCCGCACATTCTCTGACTAAGAAAGATCTCTTTGTAAGTATTCATGCTGGACTTGAAACAGATTTGTAATTAATGGGTTGATGGTACTTTCAAAACTCTAGTATCGAAAAGCACTGATTATATATAACCAAACACTTAGAAAAGCATCACACACCTCTAGTGCTTTAAAAAGATCTCTCAATGACAATCAGTAGGAGAGCTGCCAAAGAAACAATTTCTATCTATTATGGCTGATGACTAAATACTTTTCCTTCCAAGAAATGCTAGAAATTATACAACAGGAGAAGACACTGTGGGCTTCCAATCGACTGCATGATTTCACCGTCTCTCCAGACATTACACAAAACAAGGGCGACAAAGTGTTAGATTACCACTAAAAACTAATTCGCTATGACGTTTATGGTTTTTAAAATGAGGAAGAGGAGGTTTTAATTCCTGTTAGTGCTTACTTAAATACGTAAGAGTCCGTTTGGGAAAGACGGTATATGACATTACTGTCTGGCTTACAGACAGCATATTTTAAAAAAATACAACTTGTTGACATCATTATGAGCTTTTTCTGTTTCCAGTACTTTGATATTAGTAACATTAGCAGACATTAGTGGGTGGCTGCTATGGATTTTTCTGCTGCTAAACACTAATGGCAACACTTTAAATGAAGAAAGACCAGTGGTTGTATCGCCCATGTTTGAAATCTGTCTTACTGCCTAGATAATCAATGACATAAACTGAGTTGAAAGATTTTTACAGACTTTTAAACGCACTACAACAATTACTTCTAATTTAGTAATGTCTTCTGAAAAAAAACACCTAACACCTATATACCTAATGCAATGACATTTATAGGCTTTAAAATGGTACTGTGTGGAAAAGTGTTTAGAAAAATGAATGAACTGGGCTAAAGTGTGTTAGAGAATTTTAGGAATTACAGTTTTAAAATGATCACAGTATGATATGCATCAAGTACACAGACATTTAAAAGCAAATGTGTTTCATGTTTCCAGAAACACACAATTCTATTGTTTGAGAAATCCTCAAGGAGTCTAGGATCTGGCAGGGTCTCTGAGCCTCGTGATTGACCCAGGGCAGGAATGTAGTGATTCAGGCCATTTCCTCCAGCTGTCAGCCTCCAACTCTTTATCCAGGAACAACAATTATCTCTTCTGCCATTCTAATGCCCTCCATTAATTTCCATACAAACATGATCTTATTTATACTTTATCCATTGGTTGTTCACCACTTTCGTCAGACGTAAACAATTTAAGTTGCGAGCAAAAAATAGTGACATAAACAGCACAATTGTTCTCCAAAGTTATGTTTAAGGGTCAAAGGTAAAGCCATGGTAGTTTAACATCACACCCTGATAGTTAAAAACATGAATCAGAGGGTAAAATAAACTCTTTCCATCTTTCTTCTAGTCACAGTTGCCTCCTTTCTCTAGAGTTTTCTCTACTGGCTGACGTCTAAGACTACGCCAATACCCGCAGGGGTCCTGATAATGATGACAGGCTACAGGACTGAATTACATCCCCACAGCTGCATCTATCTCCCCAGAGTGAACACACACACACACACAAACTGCAGAGTGTCCAGTTGGGGCACACATGACTACTGTGTAAAAACAAGGGTCATAGGAAGTGCTGAATATTTCTAATCATTGAGCTGTCAGCACTGAAGGACAGCAAGGGAGTTTAAGAAGTAATTAAATTTAAAATAAAGCATTCAAGCAGGGTCAAAAGTTAACTTAGCTGCCAATGGTAGTAAAATTTAGAAAAAAATGGTCAGGCACAGAAATATGTCTTACCTGTTACAAAAATGTACGTTTATCCTTATGACAACAGAAATATTGAGCTGTTTTCCACTGAATCAGCGATGAGCCACCTTCATCTCTCAGAGCATCTGTAACAAAAACATAAAGCACCATCATGATTCTGACCTTATTTTCACTTTGGTTGTTTAGTATAATATATAACATGTGGTGTTTAAAAAAGAAAACATCTAACCATAATTGTATTTTATGTTATTAGAAGATGCATTACAATTTGATATAAGACATGCTGTTTTGCAGTTCATAATAAAGTTACCAGGAAACTCATTTTATTTACCTGCCTAAACCAATTTTTACTCTCACTGGTACCCGTTGATTGTTCATTTTGGACCCGTGTACAAACACCTTCTATTTGTCATGTAATTTCATTACTGTCTAAGCAAGTGTCTAGTTTAACCGAGCAAATTAATGTTGTGATGGGGAACCATACATAAAGATATTGCGCTGATCCTCATGGGGAAATTCCGTAACGAAAATTTAGAGACACAGAGCAGAATTAATGAACCCATTTGGGGGTCCTGTGATTGAGTGTGTCATCACATAATGAATGTATATGGTGAGAGCTGTGCCATGAGGAGTAGAAGATACACACAGTTGCTGTCTCACACTGCCGACGGCTTAACAAAAACTGATGGACCTACTGATCAGGATAAACAACGTGCAGCAGGGGACTGATGAGGATCTGCAGGCCAGGCTAGAGTGAGCTTTCACTGAGGAATATTCCCTCTAGTTTGTGCATCGAGGACAAAAAATCTTTCTTTGGAAAGACTGTCAGTTCGGATTAACACTGGGTCAATCATAGATTAAAAAAGTCTTAATTAAAATTTTAACCCTAACAGGCACAGCAAAAAAGGCAACTCAAAACATTAAACAAGGATTAAAAATGGAAAATCCCCAAAAAAGTTATGTCTAGAAAAAACATTAATGTATGATTAATGTTTGTTACAACAATAAGCCACTCAAGGTCAAGTGTTACTGTAATTTTACTATTTAGTTGATGATGTTCTCATGACATGAAGCAGACGATGACAACGGCAGTATACGTCTACATTTCATTTGATAAACTTCTTATAAAACCAAAAAATGTTAAAGCTGCAATCTTAGTTTTGGTTAAGAATAAACAAAAACCTTTCTCTGATTCACAGTGATATTCTTGTAATAATGGTATATAAACTGAGCTGTCAGGTACTATTTCACAGAATATTTGGACATAATTTGACTTCAACTCTACAAGTATGTAAAGTAACCTGTAATTTTATGTTTCGAACCAAAATGGTAAAAATGGTTATGGTAGTTACGGATTTCAGCTTTAAATTATTATTATTATTATTATTAATGAAAAATAACGATTAAAAAATGAATAAAACAAATCCTCAAAGAAATATAGTCCATTAGTCTCAATCACATTTGGCTGTTTATGATTATGCTAAGCACTGCTATCTATTAAACCTTAAGTCACTGCTATCACAACTAATATAGGCTTCTGCTTCATTGCAACTTAAAGCTGTCACATGATTCGCATATGGTACCTTGTTAATTTTCTGGAGTTCAAATGCACATAATATAATTAGTTAAGACTTTGGACATGCACAGATGCACACTAACCCTCAGAGGAAAAGCTCTCAGATAAATGTAGATTAATGACTTATCTAATAACTTGGAAAGGGAATAAGCAGCAAGGAGAGAGAGGAATGCAATACAAAGGTTATTACACAATAACTCATTTACATGAGCACAATAAAAGTTATTGTTCCAAACTCGCAATCTGATGCTACATCATGCTAATTTTCAGGGTCAAAGTAAGCGTCTAAATTCTTTCTAATCGAACTGAACCCTCTTTAACACGACCATATACACAATAGCATGTGCACACACAACCACCCAGGTCATCAGACATTAGAGGTGGGGGTGAGGGGCTTACTGTAGTTAAACAAAGGGTCTCTGACACAGTTTCTCTTTTGTCAGCTCCTCTCCTCTATCAACAAAGAACTCTGCAATCTTGTGTAAATTTAGAAAATGCGAGATAATGCGCATCTGCATGCTGGAAAAGGCCTGGCTTTGCATGTATTACTGCATGTGTGCAGATTTCTGAATGAGTCTGCAGAGCTCTTGTGCTTTCATGAGCAGATCAGTCTCCAGAGATGTCCCAGATCACTTTCTCTCTGTTGTACGGATCTGAGTGGGTCTTTGTGGGAAAGAGCTTTTCAGAGCAATCGTGAGAGCCAGATAAAGCAGAAGTCAGTGCTGAGGATGACGGGGACCAGTAATGCAGATAATGCCGCAACTCTAGTCCTAATGAAACGATGCCTTTCTCTGAGTAACACCCACAAACAACAAGATGAGAGGGAGGAGGGAAAGAACAAGAGGGGAAGAGAGAGAGAGCAAGAAGGGGGGGCTTTGTGATCCATGTTAACTAGGAGAGGGAATTATACTTTGTTCTCTGTTCGGGGCCCATGGGAGACCGGGGCTTGTTTGTGATTGTTTCCTAGCATACATTCAGTCATTCATTTCTTACAATGTTTTTTTCTCTAATATTCATAGCTAGAAAGTTCAAAAGAAAGCAAATAAATCAGTTCAGCTAATGCAATTCAATGACAGGTCTTTGCTCTGTTTCTTAGTTTTGGAGACTCTAAAGGGAAAGATTAACAAAACAGCTTCAGTAAATAAAGGTCAGTCATGCCTCAAAAACTAAAAGAATAATGTGAACCTTTTAAATGTGTGTTAGTATTTTTGAGTACTGAAAATAAGTATTTTCATACAGATGGCAAAACACAGAGAGAGTGTTAAAGGAAACCAGAATACAGTGTTAGTAATATGAGCCTTTCCACCTACTCAATTAAAATAAAACTCTCTTTTCAAGAAAATCTTTTCACTTTCCATCTCTTTTCTTCCTTTCTCAGAGAGAGCTCTGTGGCTTTTGGAAAAAACTTGTGTTCAAATACACCCTGAAAGCCACCGGAGACCACAAGTCAGAAGAAAGAAATAAAGAAAGCAATCAATAGGGGAAATGAATGGAAGTGTGATTTTTTTTTGTAAAAGAGATCAAGTTCGTAACTCAGTACAAAATGTTAACTCGCTCAAGTTCAGAGTTTGCTTTTCTAATTTTTACATAAATTCTTTTGAAGAGGGATGCCCTGTAGATAAAACCAGACTGACTTCTAAAGCTGAAGACTAATCTTGTGGCTATATGCTCGGAATGACATAATACCATATTACTTTGAGTTTCTGCACAATATAGTACTCATACTGTATGTGCGCTGTATGCAAATTTAATGTATGGAGTGAATACCTCAACGACCTATTATATCTGCCAAAATGTGAGACATACAACAGAGCACACGGTATGGAATACAATATCCCACAATGCAATGTGCTTGGCATGACCTTCCTGTTCCAGTGTAAAGAATCAACACTAGACACATGCAACATTATTTATTCACAAAAGTCACGCGAGAATAATGTTACACATTACCGCTAAAAAAGTTAAGATCATATGAGATCATAATCAATTTGGATTTACATAATATAAAAAAAGCAACACATAAGAAATATACTTTATTATACTATACAGAATATATTGCACAATGTTCAGTAAATACAAAACAAGTCCAATATAAACTGCTAAACAGGCTAATCTTTTGTGAAAACATAATAAAGTTTGCACTACTACAATATTAAAATAGTTAAAAGCACTTTATTGAAGACCTTGTTTAAATCTTTAGGTTAACAAAGCTCTAAAGTTCACTTCTCCTCAAACTTCTACTTACTCTAATATACAGTAAAAAAAAAGTGTACACAAAAGTCAACATCCTCCTCACAGAATGACACCTAACCCCTGAGCTTTTAATTTCGTCAAGTATTCATAATGTATAACAAGCATACAGTGCTCTGGTATTCATATGGTGTATTAAGCAAAGGTCCTGCAGTATTTATGTAGGGTGACCGCACAGGCGTTGAGCTGCATGGTGATCAGTAACAGCAGTGGCTCGTAATCACTGAGAGTGGCTGAATTATTCATGTGCTGGACTCCTCCTGCCTGTGTCTGTGTGTTTGTGTTGTAATTCAAGGACTGCCAACCTATTCACTCCCACGACTCTTGAGTGTATCCCACTCTCTTGTTTCTGGATGCAAAACGTTTGCCCTCACAACAAAATCCCAGCACGTCCACATTTCCACAGCCAAAACACACATTCTTAAGCAGCGACGCTGGTCTGGTAAACTGAACGATGTGGTCTGAGGTGATCCAGAGCGACATATTACACCCCACCCACAAAGCTGCACAAGTCTTGACATGTCTTAGTTCGATAAAAACTATATTGTAATAGCTTGATGAAAGCTGTTTTGTTTTTATCTGTGTTACCAGCCAAAATGTACTTTAGATGTAGTTCAGTATTAAGTATACTTCCGCAAAGACAAATGTGAGTGTGAGGTGTTTATTATTGATCCATATGGTCAGCAGTTAACTTTACAACATCACTAGTAGCAAACATTTACGGGACTGTGCATCCCTTTGAGACATGTTGTAATCTTGCTCCCCTACAGCCTCTCCTCCTTCCCTCATCCCTCCTTCACAAGGCCAGATGGACAGAGTAGGGAAAAGGGGAGCTATAAGCCCACTGGGTGGCCTTGGCTAAAGCTGTTAGTAGTTTGTTGGTTTTCTGTTAACACCGTAATGAAGTGAAACTCCTGCAAACAATTAAAGCCGAGGGGAGAAATACTGGAAAGCAGAGACTGCTGTCTGTTACCCCTGCAAACCAGCCAATGCTACAGAGTTGACAAAATCCTGTTCAGGTCCTGCTTGTCGATCAGTAACAACCCTGAGCAAATTTCTTTTCTGATTGAGTATAAAGCAGTAGACAGGATGTGTCATACTGTTGTGTCCAAACATAATAGACTTTCACAAATTTGAAGTTTATAAAAAGCATTTCATCAGCTGAATAAATTATACTTAAATAAATATAGATGATTAAATTACTATGTGTTCTTTATCTTACACAAAATTAGTTTTAGTGAGAAAAGCATACAAAAGGTGCCTGGATTGTGTACTGTTTCCATACAAATATGAATCAAAAGCTACCACAGCATTTTTAACGCATACGCCAAATAAATTAGAAGAAAATAAATTAAGCTAGATGGAACTGATTATATGGGGATCTGTTCTATCACACAGATACATAGTTAAGCATATGAATACAAGAAAATGTATTCATATGCATAATTTTAATGTATAGTAAGATTGTGCAAAATCAGAAAAAGTGGTCCTCTGTTTAAGACATAAAGCCAAATCTAAGCATAAGCTAAATAGTTTCACTTTCCAATCAAAACAACTAATATTGGCAGGACTGATGTAACAGGAAAAGAATCTTAATCCACACTTGGCAAATAACCAGCATCCTAATCCACTGTGAATTAAAGAGATTCTCCTCAAAGAACAGAAACAAAACTGGTGATAAAAACATTATTTTCTGTCATCAAATGTTCCAGCTTCATTGGTACATTTTTCACAACTCTCACAGCAGAAGCCAGACGCTGAGAACAAACGACATTGACTGTCAGCATGCAGAATTTTATCTGTGTGGCTGTATGATGAGCATCAACCTCAAAGCTTTTAACAGCACAAAAACACTGACGCAGCCCACAACGAAATGCATTAAGCAGTTGTTAAGGACTTTCTTTTTTACATTTCCTCCGAAATGCGAGAAGGTAACAGCTTTTATGAAAGTGCTTTGTTGTGTTAATCTAGAATGCATTACTGTGTTTTAAGTTGACGCCCAGTCTGTAAACTTCAGCTACATCTTCTGCATGCCCTCTCGGGAACTCTAGAGTGAGTTTCTTGTGGCTCTCCTCGAGGTTTGGAGGAGCATGCATGCAAGAGCCGCCATCCAGCAAGGAGCCCAGATGGCACCCGGGCCGCCCAGCCCTGCCCTTACCAAGCTGCCCTGCACCAATGCCAGCTGCAGCGTTGGCCTTCAGAAACGGGCACAGACGGGGCTGCAGGGTGTGGTCCTCAGCACAAGCTTAAGGGGGGGTCAGCCGTACTCACCACAGGGTTCTTTAATGCTGCAAACCCAATAGCCATATTGGTCAAGTCAGATCTTGTAAAAATGAACAGAGGGTCTGGTGGGACCGTTTATAAATGCCTGTGATGCTTTTAGTCATGGTTATTACAGGCATCTGACGTTCCAATCACCATGTTCGCTGTTTGACAGGGTCACTAATTTGATTGTTTTAAATCTGACAATGACATCAGAAACAGCCATAACAAACAAAGCGTAAGCCATAACTAGATACAAATGTGAGCTAACCATGGAAAATTCTATGCACATGAAATGCACTTACAATTCATAGACAGTTTAATGTGTTTAATATTTTTTTATGTAGACGGAGAGACAGATTTCTGCCACATATCAGACACACTGCCAACATGGGTAGACCAGTTCTTAGCCAATAAAGCATATTTTTCCTACAGTTTTCTCTTTACTAAATTCATCACTGGTTAATTATAAATCTCTGCAGATTATTCACAGCCAATCTGGAGAAAAGAGGACTGGAGAATGAGGTGGGGGATGTCGAGAAAGGATGCAGAGCGAGTTGCTTGACCCTGTTTCTACAGAGCTCAGCCGTAAGGCAATGTGACAGAGTCCTGGCTTAAACAGAAACCTCCCATTCTTTAGTAAGCCAGGCAATGCCAAAGCATACACACACACCAAACCACTTCAAATGCAACGCAGCCATTAACTTTGGATGGAAGGAGAGTTAAAAAAAAACTAAATATTAGTTCCTTTAATAACAGTTAAAGTAAAATTTAGTGTGCAAAACTATGACAAACAGTAAGAGTCACAAGCCTTCTCACAAGTTGGGAGAAAATGTAGAAAAGAGAGAACTGTACCAATTTCTTCAATCCCAAACAAATCAGTAATGACTTTAGTTCAGCACATGCTTAATATAAGTTATTTCCATCTATAGCTTGGATACTAAGACATTTTAAATAATATCACATTTATGTAAGAGTGGTTAAAGTGTTAAAAACACCAAAGACAGATGCTTAACAATAGCTGTGAGGTCAAGGTCATTTAAAGGACTAGTCATAAAATACAAATTGAGTAACTGAATTGAAAAATGTAATCTTTAAAATGCTTATAAAACATTATATTCTCAGCCTATCCAGCAGTTGTGGACTTACTGCAGACTTTGTTGATAAAATTCCAGTTCCATTTGTTTTTAATGTAATATAGCCCGCAACAGAGCTTTATAACAGTGGCTATGATTACCATGGAAGTCCCCTCAGTAGCTCCAAACACTCCACCAGCACAGAGAGAGAGAGAGAGAGAGAGAGAGAGAGAGAGAGAGAGAGAGAGAGAGAGAGAGAGAGAGAGAGAGAGAGAGAGAGAGAGAGAGAGAGAGAGAGAGAGAGAGAGAGAGAGAGAGAGAGAGAGAGAGAGAGAGAGAGAGAGAGAGAGAGAGAGAGAGAGAGAGAGAGATGAGTCAGCTGATCTGTCCGGTTAAACTCTGCTTCAAATCCCATCAGGGAAACCATCAACATTTTTGTTTTACACGTTTTACAAGCAGGAAACAATCAATGGAGGTGAAAACTGTTTCCAATTTCGTCTCGTCCCCTCTTGCACTCACAAAAATCTGAGTACATAAACATACTCAAAAACACAATTGTGGGCACTTGTGCGTAAGAGGAGGAAGGGGATTAGTCAACTAAGCTACAAAAATCTGGCAAGCGCCCAGTGCTAAATGGGTTAAAGGACACCCTCTACCTCCTGATCACACACACCTAAAGCTCTGCCCTGCCACAGCAGGCCCGCCTCTGCATCAAAGGAGTCTTTTATAAAGAGACTGGGGTCAGGAACATCACGGCGTATGGAACCCACACACAAACCCACACATGTTTGTTCGCTTCCTTGATCCCAGGTGTTGTGGTTTTTACTAGGCAGCTGGATCAGTTCCTCTTCCTCTCTCTTTTGTTTTGTCTTAGTCTCTGCTTAAACAAAACAAGAATTTATAAAGACCACAAATGGACCATAATTAAATGTTTCATTTTAATAAGAAGAAGCTTATACAATTAATATTTTGCATTATTATATGTAACTGAATGCAGCACAAGTGGGGCTCTGATACAACATCATAATAATGTCTTCACTGTAAAAATTTTATGAGTATATGCAACAACATTAATTTTAACATGAAACACATTTTTTAGAGCCATTTTACTCTATAATCAGTTGCACAAGCACTTTCTTATTATTCAAACAGGGCAAACTAGAATGATGCCAAAATTAAATGTAGTATGCAGAAGTATGCAGACGTTTGAGAAAACTGTCTCAGGAAACTGCTAGAAGCCAAAATGGTGATGTCATGGAGGCTTCATTTTAAATTGACCCTTCAAACCCTGACATTTTCCAATAACGCCTCTCTTTCATAGAAATTGTCAATTGCTATTTTTGAAGTAACCTTTATTACATTAACAGGCTGTACGATACTGCATACAGCAGGAGCCTAAAGCAATGCCTATGGAGCATTTTGGCTGCCAAGACAGAAAGTCACAAGCAGAGCAAATTACATTTTGACGTAAGGTTACAAAGGCTAAGAAGACCCTTTTTCTTTAGAAAACCATGCACTGAAAAACCATGCACAATAAGTAAACGGAGCCCATTTTTATGTTGTCTGAAAATGTAAGAGTGGATATTAGATTTCACACTGCACATTATTGTGTCAAATAAACACCAAGAATAAAGCGCATACTTCAGCTAATGCTTAAAAATTCTTTTGATTCCTTTTGGCTGAGGTCTCCAGCACACACATCCTGTTCATAACCTCTCGTTTCTCACAGCGGACAGCGGTAACACGAGGACACAGTGTTTAACTGTTGGCTGCCAAGGCCACACATTAGAAAACAGTCTGAGTGGAGCTGAGCGGGGCAGGTAGCACAACGGGTATAGGAAAACTGAACACAAGAGTGATTGTGACTTAAGCGGCACTGACTGTACCTGAAACTGAGAGAGAAATGTTGCATTGTGCTGATCTGAGAATAGTTTGGCAGCTTCTGCGGCACTTAAAGGAACCTGGCCCAAGATCAGGCTAAAACAACAAGACCCTGGTGAGCCACTCCTTTCGCCCTCGACCCAGTGTGAGGTGGCAGGTGTTTTGTAGCGGACTTGAATGGACTTTAGCCTGTTTGGCTTTCACAACAAAAGCAGCACTGACTGATAGATATAAAGAAACAAGGTGTGGCTGCGTTTCAACGCGATAGGGGAAAAACGTACAAAAGCAGACATATTTGTTTTGAAGAGGGAAGGAGGAAGTGAAATGGAGAAACAGTCTAAGTTAGAGAGAGAGAGAGAGAGAGAGAGAGAGAGAGAGAGAGAGAGAGAGAGAGAGAGAGAGAGAGAGGAGAGAGAGAGGGAGAGAGGAGAGGGAGAGAGAGAGAGAGAGAGAGAGGTTGCAGTGTGTGTATTCCCAACAGTTGTAAAAGTCAGAAAGCTCTATTCTAAAGGGTAAATGGGATGACCGTAACTCAAACCGAACAGCCTTTAAGAGACACATAAAGTGCCTTTCCAACTGTGTTCAGAGCCATGAGGCTCTGAGCTTCCTCCATGTGTTCTAAATACACAACAGCAAATACTGATGACTGAGTACACTCACCATTACAGGCCTTCTGTGATTAAAACAAAATATCTGTCTAGGTTTGTTTTTTCTAAGAACACTGAACTTCCTCAGCTTCTAATTTCCCTTCAGTGCTACTTACTGAATGATGTCCTTTGCATATGTATTTAGAGCAGCCAGAGGGAGGTGAGCCATTAAAGAAAAACGTCACCCATTTATGAAAAACATGTCCTCTGTCCTCCACTTTCTTTATCACAGTATTAGTCATTTTATTGGAATTTGTTTGGGACCTGTTTGTTAATCTTTCTCCATAGTCACAATCAATACTGAATAATCATGCAATAATCACAAGCATCAATGCAGGAGCACTGCCACACCCACTTATTTACATACCGTGGTATACACACAAAATGAAAAATCTGCTGTGGTTAACATTTTATTCCATTGCAACAGTATACCTTCATAACACCTAGCCTTGATCTTTCCAGTGAACTGGTGCAATGTATTGTGATTGCTTTAATTGAATAAAATTTGATTTGCAAACAGTATTTCCCCGAAGGGCGTAAGGATTTGGAACAGCATATGATGGGGACTATATATTAATTTTTGGAAGAACTAATACCATAAGCATGTTCTTAATTGCATGAAATGGCAAATGAGTACACAAAAAATCCAAATTACTTATACTGAAGATCCTTGAAATATGTAATTGAAACTGTCCATCACACCAAGTCATGTGCAGGACGCTCTAACAACACAATACCGGTCAACTGTCTGAAACTTATAAAAGTCTGAGTGCTCGACAGGGAACAAGACTGTTTTGACAATAGTTGCCAATGGACAGATTGCGTTACACTGCTAAAAGTAGCTCTTGCATTGAAGACGATGAGGTCATAAAGTTTCTTGACATTAAGTGATAGTGATAAAAGAAGTCTTATCTCCTTCTATAACTTATACTGTTGCTTACAGTGATTTAATGTGTGTTTTCAAAGTGGGTGTGCTCAAAGATCACATCAGGGCAATGTTATGCCATTTCAACAAATCACTTTACAGGCTGACGGTAAAGCGGTCATGTGAACCCACATTTTTATTTGGAGAGGATAAAACAAATGAAGCAAAGAGCCAAAGAAAAAGTTGGAAGCAAGGGAAATAAAACAGAAATGGAGCGCTAAAAATGTGTCTAAATGCTCCCTATAGGACTAGAAACATTCCTGGGAGATTGAGACGTGGGAACGGGTTGAAAGACGCACCCCTGCGTAAGCGTGACCATGTGTATGTTTATACTGCTGATCTGTGCAGGAATTCATAAGGCTCAATGCCCAGTACGGCGCGCTGTACGGCCCCGTCATCTTTCAAAGGGTGCAGACAGGGGAGGAGAAGTATTGCTTATACTCATCAACTATGGGAGAATAAAACATGGCCAATGTTTACGACCAAAGCTTCTCTCTCTCTCTTTCTCTCTCACGCTGGCTAATTTATAACCGTGACCTCGTTCATGAGAATGAGACTTCTCTGTTACAAAAACCCTCTATCAATCTCTCACACACACCCTGCAATGTCCTTTGAATCTCTTGTAGACAATCTAGCATCCCCTGGGAATTTCTTTATACTAGCGTGACCAAAACGTGTAACTATGTCAGGCCGATACGATCAACACAGGAAAAGAAAGATACACTACAAGAAAAAATGATATAGAGTTGAGGTAATGGCCGTCTGAAAGCCAGGGACATCGGTGAACCAGAATCAAGACGGAGTGCATGTAAGAGCTTTTGACCGCACCGGAGCTCATCTCCACCCCTTTATCCACAAGCTTTTGGTTTTTCCCTCCCTTTTCTTCTCACATTCTCTGTGGTCCGGCCATCTCTCATCCCTAATCGGACAATCTCTCCCTCTCCCACGATGATAAGAGCTTCACTGTTCTACAGAGAAAACAGGCCATTTCCCTCTCTCTATCTCCACCGGTGTGTAGTGAAACTCTCCTGAGATACAGGAACACAACAGTCAACACCCCAGTGTCATTACTTTTCATTTACTCTACACAACTCGCATCTATGTGTGTGTTTGTGAGTGTGTGGGGGGCAGACACTGACCGTAAGTGGTTTTAAACTCTGTGAGACATAAATTTATAGTGGGATAAACAAATAAAAATAAGTGGGTAACTAAACACAAACATGAATATAAATGCCAGCAACATTTTAGATTTGCTCACACTGACTTGAATGAATCTAGACATGCCCTAACCAGATGAGCTGTAATGAAGCCACAAACAATGCCAGTTATGTGTTTCATGGAAATCCATGAAGTTTTTGTCCTAATCAGCCACGACCACAATAAGCAGAGTGACAGTACATTCAGTTAGTTGATTGGTTTCTGTGGCAGCACAATGGGTAGCCCCACCCACAATAAAATCTTATTGGTCTAAAATGGAATTCCATATAACTGTATGTTAAACACAAAATGTGTTCTGATTTAAGGTAACTGTCACGTTATGCCTAATATTCACATTCAGTGTAGAGAGACAAACTATGTGACAAGCGTGTCATGTCCGGTGTATCACAAAGTTACCCCAAAGTCACTGTTTATTACAGACTCGTCCCTACAAATTAAAAAAGTGTTTACAGTATGATTAATAGTTTCTCGTGAGCAAAAATACCTTTTAAACTATTTAAATTTAACTCAGAACTCCTGAGTTAATAAAATGGTCATTGGTAATATACAATTGTGCATGCATTTTTCATTTTAACAAACTGAGGGACAAGCAAATATAATTTTCAATGGTAATCGACAGCAGGGCACAGCTGCTGTTGATATAGCTCAAGTAGATTTTACTCTCTATTATTCTTGAATTAAGTGTGCAACATTCTTCAAGACTGTAAAAAATTCCAGGAACTAAATGTGAAACATTTGCACAATTGGTAACTGTATAAACTATGGCTATACATCACTGTCTGTATAAGCAGTACCAGAGCACTCTACTCTTATCTGTAGATGAAAGCATAATCAAATTTGCCAAAACATAAAGTACAGATGTTCACATTCTGTGAAAAGAAGTTATTGTAGAGTTCTGTACACATGAGGTGGCCCTGCTTATGATCTGTGAAATAACCTGCAAGCAACTGACTACCATAATAGTGCAAAAACATGAAGCTTTTTGCCTCGCCCACCAAATCTGATTTTGTAATTGAAAAGGGCATTCTGGGACTGACCACATGCTGTTGTGTAATTAGCATTAAAACAATGACTCTACAGTTGTTGGATTTCAGCTATGAAGAGATACAAAGAACACACACACAACCCCAGACAAACATGGGAACACACATATACATGGCTTCCTGTCAAGAAATTCCAGTCTGTAACAGTGACGAGAAAAGAGACCCTTGGTGCATTTGGCACAAGCGTCAATATTAACCCTAAGCCTGGTACTCGCGCATTTGAGACAATCTGCAGCTTTGTCTGAGCCACAACCGGCACGCTAACAGAAGCGAGATTCTGCACCGCAGAAACAGCGCGCTCATGACCAGCCATTTATGAGGGTTTTACTAGTCGATGTGCTTTTCAGTGCACAGACGTCACCTCTTTGAAGCGGTTCTGGAAGCAGCTTTGTTAAGCTCATGCAGGAGTTATAATGTAGCTCAATAGAAGTTATATTTGCTCAGTTTGGTCTGTGCACAGACATACATGAAAGGCAAAAAAAGTATAAAGAAAAATCCACAGGCCACAATTCACTGCAAGATACTGTGGGCATGAACGCCCATAAATAAATGAGAAAACTAGAAACTTTTGAACAGGTAAACCTCTCTGCCTTGGCTTACAAGTCATAATCAATTTTGTCTATAAATAATGAAGTAGGACTAAGTAATGAAGAATTTACTAGAATATCTCAGGATGAATAATAAAATTAAATTTAGGATTGGGAACAAAATGTAAATAAGGATTAACCATTGAAGAAAAGGGTGGGGTGGACACACTATACATGGTTATTGCCTTTTTAATATGGCAAGACTATAAAATGATGTCAAAAACGCAACACATTGCAATACAAAGATGAAGTGAAGGCAAGAATCTGTGTAGGCTACATAAACGAGTGTAGGCATATGTGTGTGGGTGTGCACAGACTACACAGAGCGAAAAAAAAGTGTGGCCCTTGAGCTCTGACCACATTAGGGCCCTCCTTGAAGGAGGCAAGCGAGCGCTTTCACAGAAAGAAATAGTTGCTAAATCAAAATGCTTAAACACAATACTCCCAATGCTTTATGTTAAATAAACATCTCACTTCATTTCAAGAGTAAATAATAAACATAGGTAAAGTACATACAAAGAATGAGGTGGCCTCCTTTTCAGAGACAGCATGTGGAATTTACGGTGTATTTTGCTTCATAATGGGCTCTGAATTCCTAAAATGGACTGAATTCTTGAAATATGTGCACGTGTAACAGGACATACAATAAATGCATTCTTCTCCGATGTTCACTTAAACAACATGAGTGGTTTTAAAACGTGCGTTTGATCTTGACCCATCTTCTGAAAGTGGGGGTGATTCATGGGTCTGTCATCTCCCTGCACTCATTTCCTGTCCTCCCCAACAGAACGAAGCAGCGTGACGCACGACCACACTTCGCTCAATCAGAGACAGATGGAGGAAGACGCGACAAACTGACCACTGGATGAGGTCCATCATGTCTACATCTAATTTACTTCTGAAGGGCTATTCTTAAGTGATCTACAATGTAGCTACACAGCAAATTGTGTGTCTGGTTTAAATGTAGAAACCATCCTAGAAAAGCTGAGATGGTAGTGCAGACAAGCTAGACAGTCGGTGCCCATTCATCTAGACTTCCTCCTGTGTATCCGCTGACGTGCTCCTGAGGATCTCCTACTTGCTCTGACAGTTTCCTCTCAATGTCTCTCTTCCTCCCCCATCTCTCCAGAGACAGCAGAATAAACTGCTCTGCCAGATCAATAGGAAATTCCTTAAGAACAGAAAGTTGTGAACAAGGAGATCTCCAGGGACAATAAATGGCCTACTTCCACAACTGTGTGGGTCTGAAACATCTGGTGTCATTAATTTCATAGAGATCCTCTATAAAACAAAGAGCCTTTTCCCTTTTGAGACACTTATTGGTAAAGTCAATTTCCAGCTCAAATCTCTCAAGTACTCCAACATTCACAAATGGTTCCAGGCTAGATGTTTAAGAAATCAGGAGACATCTTAGACATTTAAAAGCTATTCATGTTACAACGCATAATGAAAAGCTTTGTCTAAAAGTTCTGTTCAAAGCCATTGTAAAATGACTATAAATGCATAATAAGCCACAGTTGCTGCTACATTGCTTTGCACAGTGCTTTAAAAACTTGCCGTAAAATCACTGTAAAGCACAGCCTCCATTTATCATAAGGCAATAATCAACCAATGGCTGTGTGTTATGCGATATACAAAACTGTTTTACTGTTGTTTTTTTAAAGCTGCAGTCCATAATATTTTCTGGTTAAAAATAAACAAATATAAATTATTGGGCAAGTACATGAATAATAAGTGTTAAAAACTGACTCTTTACCTTGCCCTGATTCACAAGGGCAAGCTTATAATAATTATTTTTATTTATAAGTATAATTTTGTGGAAAATGTCAGTTGACCTTAACAGACTAAAAAACATGCACATTAACCTGCAATCTTATGTTCCAGAGACTGTGTCATAGAGGATTGGTTACAGATTGGTTTAACCCTGGTGTTCACGTTTTTGTTACTCAGACAATGTTCATGAGTCTAGTGCACTATTCAATTTTTAAATCAATTCAGCCATAAAAATCTATGTAAAAATACCTTACAGATGATTACTATCCCAATTACAAAGCAACATAGACAACATATATGGCTATTATTTTTAATTTTTGACTTCTGCTAAATTACATTTATAAAAAAGTGTGATTGGGTTTTTGTAATAAAATGTACTAAACAATAAATATCTGTATGATATGGGTGAAAAAAAATCACCACACAACAGTTACTTTATTTATTTATACAACATTATTTATTTATAACACTGTTTATGAACTCTTACAAAACTCCTGTCTGCTCAGATGCAAGTATTTTTATTAACTTTATATCTCAAGTCTATGCATGACACAGTTTTAGAAATCTATTATTCAGTTACGCATGTGACTTGTTTTTATATAGGGGGTATATCAAAGACATGTTTTGTTCACTCCACTCCCTCTCTGTGGGATCTCTCTCGTCAATCAGGTCTCTCTGGTTCTGGAGAGGAGCAGGTGGAAAGGTTGAAGTGAAACAGGTGTAAAAACAGCATGGCAGCTTGCTGACTTCTGCTGACACTTTTTCTCAAGAATGCCTGTCAGTAAGTCATGACACCAAATTGACGAAACTGCTTTTTGCTTTCGATTGAGTAGCTGTGTAATGTCCCATATTAAACTTATAGACAGCGCCATATTACAATGCTGTCAGTTTACTGCTCTCTGTAAGCAGAAAGACAAGTTTTTATGTACAATGCAAATACCTCCCTAGTTAATTTCAAAACGAATGCAGTATTTAACTACCTGGCTTGCACTCTATCAAATTAATTATATACTTACAAGCAAATCTATCAGCTATGACCAAACAAGAATGCCAGCCTGACAATAGGGTCAATGAGGACACACAAAGACCTGATGACTGCATAACATTAAACTTATTGTGACATTCAACTGAAAGTTATTATTGTATGTTTTTAGTCATTTTCTTTATCTCCAAAATGCATGGGGTGAGTTCAAAGTGGCAAACAGGCCTATTCAACATCTGTGTTTATCCTCCAGCAGAAAACCAAACAGGCTATATTTACTCTGGCCAAACAGGCAGTAAGAGAGAGCAAAGAGAGAAAGAGAGAATAAAAAAAAACATCAGCAGTTTTAGGGATATTTTTGTCCAAGGTAATGGATGTCAGGTAGTGATGTCACATGCATGTCCAGCACATACAGGATTACAAAACACACAATGCTTATTTTAAAAAACCATCAGACTTCTCTCCAACATTACTGACCTAATATGAAGGGATCTGTCATTCATAACTTACCCCACATTAAACCCATTTTTTTTCTACTCCCTCTCTGCCAACTGGAAAAGTAGTAACTGAAAACAAAAATGACAAATCAAGCATCTGTCTGTGCAGATGACAACACCAGCAACATTTTAATATGACATGCTGGGACTTAAATTACAAAATTCATATCAACTCTCAGTTCAGTTTGTCTATTCAATACCTCAACCAGCAAACTGCAGAAAGCAGCCCAGTTTTGCCCACAAGTTAAAGGGTTATTTTGGTTAGCTGATGGAAAAACAACTTGAGATTTCCAGAGAACTCCAAGCATTTCTTCTCTCACACAGATATATTGCAACTTTACAGGGCACAACTGAACACTGGACTTTAGCCTAACACCTGGAAGCAGTTATTCAGATTTACAACAGCATTCAGCAAACCAACAAAAAGACTTTTTGTTTTGAATTATTACTTTAAAGAAGACTTGGCTTCAACTTTGTGACTATTTTTGTTTGAGCAGCAGTGACTGATGTCCACATTTGCCCGGAAAGAAGCCCACAGTTATGTCTACAACACGCATGAGACCTAAATATGGCCACAGCCACTGCCTTATCACTGATAACATGACTAAATTAGCCTCAGGAAGGAAGTTACCAAAATATAACCTTTCAATGTAAGGCTTGATAATCAATATGGGACTCATTTATATTGTTTACCATGTACTGGTGATGATGGTATCTCTCTTACTTTGAACATATGTTTATGTATACATTAGCTACCAATCACAATGTATGACCTCCAGAGATAATTAAACTTACAACAACAGGTACAATGCAAATTTCAATAATGACACAAATAAGCCACCTGTTGTTCTATGGATTATAAAGATGCAAAGACATGTAAAAGTATAAAGTAGGATTAACATTAAAGTTAGACATTAAGATACAAAAACACTGAGCTTTCCCAAAGCTGATCTATTCTGTATCTTTCCAGATCAGGCACTTATCTATTAGAAGCGTTGAATATTAAACTCAGGGACAAACTCAGATCATACAGCTAATTTACTTACTACCTAAATTGTAAAGCAACAAATGTCTTTCTGCACTGTGCCTTTGTATGTTGCTGCAAAGAATTTTCAGCGGATCCTTTAAAGATTCGAGATTTGCTGAAAATTCTGACAACAATCTACCCTCACCACTGCCAAACACTCGTTTTAAGACGCCTCAAGAAATAACATCAACTTAAGAACAAGGGCACTATTGTATGAAACTTGTAGTCTCACTATTGTCGCATGGACTGACTCCAGGTGAGTAAAAACTACACAGCGCTGACGCATGCGCGCTGCTTCATCAGGAAGGACTAACGCGTTTATTTTCATTAACGTTTTTACTTAATGAAAATACATCACAACGATTCCGAATCCTTCACAGTGGCCAGTGGCCGGTTCCTAAAAAGCTCAACTGCCCACCGCACACCCCTGCATGTACAGGAAAAACATGACAAAATCTGAAAGCTGTCCAACGGCTCCTGAGTTTACTCGCCACTTCGCATTGTTGATTTAAACATGATCGTAAAAACTCACGATTCCCGCTGAACGCCTCTTACCTTATCCAACCCGGGGATGCGTGAGGAAAACTTAAATTTCCAAAGGAAACATGTGTAGTCCGTATGAAGGTTTCAGAAATCCTGTGAATATTGTACGCTTCTCGCCCCAGCGCCGTTCGCCAACGAGGAATTCTTCTTGGCTCCCACATTCGTTATTCCTCTTCCTCCCAGCCAACCGAAACCACGACGCCCGGCTGCTACTCGCGCACACACGTACAGCACACTGCGCATGCGCACGGCTGAATTCACAAGTGTCTGTAGTAATGCATGAAAGAAACCGAATTCCGCAATATAACGTGCTGAGCAGTCTGCTGTGTATCCGTAAGGTTTCAATGGCAAGACGTCAATGATATTAAAACAGTACTGCACCTTGACAATTAACTGACAGCATAGAAATAATGTTAACTATACATTAACCACTGTCGAACGATTTCAGTAAAGTCAATATTATTCAAGGTGCTTTGTGTTGTGCTGAGCTAAGCTCGATAAGGATTTTTTATCGGTAATGTGCTTTGATGCGCGTGCATGACGTCAGACTGCAGTTACGTATATTTTCTCAGGTTTTGAATGAATGTCTGCAAAGTGTGTACATGTGGCTCGCACAATAGCACATCTTTACATGAAAACGTTTCGTTGAAGGGGAAATCCTTATAGAGAGAGCTCAATCATATAACACAAATTTTAGATTTTTACCTTATCTATTGGTTATAATATAAAGCAGTGTGCATGTAGTTTTTAGAGTAGTGTCTAGCACAGCCCTGTGGCCACTTGTGTCATTACACACTCAACTGCAGTAATTAAACCATAAAACACATTTTCCATAATGACACTGGAAGTAAAATGATTTGGTAATTCTCAGTTTGCTCGATTATCTCTGCAATTTGACACATATCTAAATATGAATGTAACTCTACCACACTTTTTATTGTCACTATAATTGTTTTTATTCCATTTTTTATATATTTATGTCAGTCATTCTCCAGGTTATTTTGACATTGCATACAGGTTTTAATGTTATTTATATCTTCTACAGAAACTACTGGAAAAATATATGCATGACCTTCAGTGTCTGCAAAATACAGAGAAAGTGCAAATCCTTTGACATTCTTTAAACGTTACTTCAGGATTCAGCTGGATACTGTTGATTAAATGCTTCTAAACACTTGAGTGTAGTGGTTAAATTTATAATAGTCTGAATTTATTGATCTACATATTGTATATGTACATACACAGGTTGTGAAAGATGGCTGTGTATTATTATTGGTTAGATCTGTCTAATAATGTCTTCTTGTTGGAAATCTATAGTTTTGTAACAAAAGATCAAAGAAAATGTAATGACATTTGACACTGGTCTAAAATTTTTACAACTATATCAATGTATTCTCTTGGTTTAAATCCTTTTGCTTGTGTTCTGCATGTGTAAGTGACGTTTTATCAAAGTTTGTTTATCCAAAATAAAAGTATCTAAAACAAAAGTAAATGAAAATACTGTTCAAAATCACAAATAAAAAAAATGAAAATCATTTCAAACAAACAGAGTAACCATTAAATGTGCCAGCCTTAAAACTTACCAAACTGATGTTTGTATTTGCATAAGCAAAAACATTTAAATTGGCTCAGTGAATTTGCATGTCTCTCAAAACAAAAACTAAAAAAGATAAGTAATGCCAAGTTTAACCAACATAAAAAACTTTTATTGTTTTTAAATTACCTTGATATCAAAAAATCTGTTGATGAGGGTCTTAAATAAACATTGCAAAACAGCCTTAAAAAGCTTATATATCTCACACCTCAAAAGCTTATATATATCACATCTCACTATCCCAGTTCCCCTATTCATCACCTGCCATTAATCCTTCTACCTATGAGATGAGACTGGCAGATGTAATGCATATCCAGACAACAGACATCTTGACAAAGAAAAATTGCCTTCATTGTGATACGAATCCTCAGCAGGGGGCGGTATAACCAAATGATGGAAGGCTGTTTCATGTCAAACTACTGTTGGCAAAAATGACAATTAAAAGGGAACAACAAAACCCACTTAATTCACTATTCTACACATTACGCATTTAGGCTAAGTTTAACGTTTCATTAGAGCAAAATATATAGTAGAGAACATTAAGGCAAGACAGAGGCACATATCTGAGAAAAATAAAGGCATTTATTTATATTTACAGTATATCCAGTTTGTGTAATTTTTTTGCCAAATGCAACACAATAGATAATTTCAGCCAGGTTATTAAACAACATATGTAGTAAAAAGGTATGCATAAGGTACTAAATTTACAAATGATTGTATTGTATTGTGTTGTATTATATTGTATTGTATTCTAATTTATTATATTAAAAGAATAAAGATGAGATCAAGATGATGACAGATCGCGTCACATCCACAGTGTACACAATATAAACTCAATTTCCCAGCATTCCCTGATGTCCTCCACCCCCAGTCCAGCCGGTGTATTTGGATACAAAGTCAGCGTAAGGAGCTGACAGCCTGGTCCATGGAATTGCTCGTCTTTTACAAGGGGAAAAAACGGGGGCAATAAACGACCCGATGCGAGACAGAAGACAGGTCGACCACCTAAACCATTTGAAGGAAGAAATACATCTTATCGACGGAATTAGGTTATTTGTACAACGAATGGGAATATTCCAGCGTTCTGATACGCCCATGCGACGAGGTGTATGGATGTTGTGATGTACAGTGAACGATCTGGTCAACAAGAAACACATCTGAATACAGAAAACCTTTATTGCGCGAAGACGACTGGAAACGCATGGATATTATGTCATTAATGTCTGGATTACGAGAATTTGTTTGCAGTTATTGGAAAATATAGGACGAAACTAGGTGGCTATATTATTATTATTATTATTATTATCATTATCATTATCATTATTATTATTGTAAAGATGGTGGAGTCACTTTCTGCTAGCTTTTATTTATACAACAGAAATACATTATGGAATAGACTTTCGTCGCTTAATCACCCCGTCCAGGATAAAAGTCACCATGCAAGCCATCCGCATTTTTTCTCTCTTTCCTCATAAGAACAACATATATGTCAATTTATATAATAGTAAACAACCAATACCAAGCCGAAGTTCCGCGCAAGCGTTTCGTGATCGATTAATTTACGCAACAGCCTCCATCTTCATAAATTAGCTGCTCTGTGACAATAACAGGTCTGCTGTCAAAAATGACAATCATGGAAAATGAAGAAGAAATGATGAAAGTGACCACCTGCACGTGCAATTCATAGAAACGCGACGAATAAGTGACAGTGGTCAGTGGCTTTGACTTGTCATGACGTGGATTAAAATGCAAACCACAGAAGACCTGTAGTAACTATAGCAACGTTCATCCTAAAATTAATTTATTTAAATATTATTACTGAACGAATGCCTTTGCGAATACCCGGAACACTGGACGTGTTGCAAATATCTGTGTCGACTAAAGCAAATGACAGCACTGCCATCGCTGTTCGCATCTTAAAATGGACGCTCGCTTTCTTTAACGTCTATTTAAAGACTTAAACTGGCTTAAATCGTTAACGATTTACAAGATTTGCACGAGTCAATAAAAAAGAGAGGGCAAATATTAGGAATGTGGCGATATTTGTGAGTGTTTTGATCTCGCGAGCAGGTGCATCTCTGTTAGCCTATCACATTTGAGCTGAGGAGAAATGCCTGGAGATGCCTTTTAACATGACTTTTAACGCCGTTAACATTAATTGCGAAAAATGTCTATACATTCACAAATATAATTTTTTTTATTATTTTTGTGTTGATGTATTGTGGGTTATAGCAACATAGGTTATGTAAGACAAATTATGAGACGATATATCTAGTACTATAATAATCGTGTATTAATATTAATTTTGTTAAAGAAGCAAGAAATCACGTTGTAAGAGGGAGATATTTTAATAGATAAGCACATTGCTGTATCAAGCAGAAAACAAATTTGAGGTATTTGATGAGCCTCTGACCTAATCTCAAACTCTTTGGATCTCATGTTTCTCTATGTATTACAATGCAAAACTCTTGTTCAATATTCTCATCAGTCATACTGGACTGAACATTTACTTGAAGGTGCAAGGCTTCATATATGTTAAGACACACACACATTGTGCTGTGGACAATCAATGAGAAGAGTGCACGAGGAGCCCACCAGAAGCATTACTTATTGATTTCTTCCTTCGTCAAAAAGGCCTGTACTTAGTAGATGGGCTCTGCATGGATATTGTGTGTAAGTTGACAGAGGGCCTCCCCCAGCTATTGAGACCGCATCGCTGACCTGTGCGCTCAGTGATGGACCCGTATACGAGACTGAGTGGAGTAGGAGCTGGAGGCGGTGGAAGCGCTGCCCCTCTACCTTGCACCAGCTGTGGAGGTTCCTGTGGACCCCCACGTCCATCTTCCCCTTCGGCAAATACAACTTCAACACCCTGCCTGATGCAGGCAGAAAACAGCAGCACTTGGAACTCCTCTACTCTTTCTTCCTCTATAGGGTCTCCAGATTCTCATCTTCCCAACCACCATGAAGGAAGTAACACTTACTGGACGGCTGTGTTCGACTATGAGGCCACAGCAGATGAGGAGCTGACCCTACGACGTGGTGACCTACTGGAGGTCCTCTCCAAGGACTCCAAAGTGTCTGGAGATGAGGGCTGGTGGACGGGCAAGATCCAAGACAAGGTGGGCATATTTCCCAGTAATTACGTGACGCGACGGGACACCAGCTATCCCACACTTCCTCCGGAAGGCCTGGTTGGTGGGGAGTCGCCACTGGAGATTGATTTTTCCGAGCTGTGCTTGGAGGAGGTCATTGGTGCCGGTGGTTTTGGAAAGGTGTACAAGGGTGTATGGAATGGTGAGGAGGTGGCTGTTAAAGCGGCCCGTCAGGATCCAGATGAGGACATCAGTGTGACTGCGGAGAATGTCAGGCAGGAGGCCAGACTCTTCTGGATGCTGCGACACCGCAACATCATCGCTCTACGGGGCGTTTGTTTGCGGGAGCCAAATCTTTGCCTGGTTATGGAGTATGCCCGTGGTGGGGGGCTAAATCGGGCACTTGCTGGGAAAAAGGTCCCCCCTAGGGTACTGGTGAATTGGGCAGTGCAGATTGCGACTGGAATGGACTACCTGCACAACCAGACCTTTGTGCCAATCATCCACAGAGACCTCAAATCCAGCAACAGTGAGTCAAGTTTTTGGGTTCTTCTGATAATATATTCGATCACTGTAACCAATGAGGATTCATAGATGCTTAAGTATTAAATAAAACACTGCATTAAAAATAAATATCTCTGGATAGATCCAAACACATATATGCAAGTCATAGGCTAGATGTTGTGTGTAAAATTGTATTTAATAACTGGGAAACAGTCTGTCTTTGCCCTCAGCCTCCTCTCATTGCGTTGCTTCCTTTTCTTAAGAAGAGCTGCTCTGCTCTGGAACACGCTGGTCTATTTTTGGTTCTTTGTGCTATTTGCTGCTAAGCACAGTTAGAGTTGTTGCTTTACTGGGCAGGAAAGAAGACAGTAGCTGAATAGCTATGTAAGTGAATGGATGCATGTGGGGGCGTGTGTTTAAACGTAACACAACTGTTTAGCCATGCGCTAGCAGAGCTTGATAGACACTGTCTGCAAGATTTAGCAAAGTCTCCTAAGACCCCAAAAACAGTCACCTCAGTGCTGCTGCTTCTTCTTCTAGCAGGGATGGGATGCGTGTTTACAGTGTCCCTGTAGACACAGGAGGGCTGAATGCATTAGCTGTCAGAGTTTAGAGTTTCACATCTCCTCATTATCCAGGGGCTCTGAGCTCAGGTATCTCTTCAAACTGTAGACGTACTTGGAGATTGGCACAGCTGCCGTGGCAACAGAGGCGGATTTCAAGCCCTCCAGCCTCTTCCCTGCTCCCCTTTTTTGCACCCTAGACATTCCCTCCCCCACGGTACAGTTTAGCACCATTCTGTCATACACAGAAATGGTAGAGTATGTATTTTAGAGCTTTAACAATTGAGTGTTGGTGATAATTCAATTTTTTAACACATACATTTAAAGGGATAGTTAACCCAAAAACAAACATTATGTCATAATTTTTAAACCCTTATGTCATTCAAACCCTGTATATGACTCTTTCTTTTGAAGAACACAAAAGAAGATATTTTGCAAAACGCTGGTTACTAGCACCCATTGACTTCCATTGAACCTTGTGTCCATACTATGAAAGAGAATGGGTGCCGGTTACCAGCGTTTTGCAAAATATCTTCTCTGTTCTGCTGAAGCAAAGAAAGTCATACAGGTTTGACATGAGATAAGGGTGAGTAAATAATAAAATAATTTTTATTTTTGGGTGAACTATCCCTTTAAGAAGTAAATGATAATTCTGGCATTTGTCATCTAAATTTAAACCTTTTTGACAATAAATCTCAAGCCTCTCATTGTCCACAACAGTATTTGAAGGTCTCTTAACTCACAATTTCTACCTAATAAAATTTTCTAGAGCTTGGCAAAGGTTTAAATTCATTATAATAACTCACAAACACTGAAAAAAATCATGATTTAACTTGTTAAAGCTACGTTTTGTACTATTTAAAATAACTTCAAAAGAAGTTTGTTGAGGCCACCTGATGAAGAAAAACGTTTTAACAGTTATAGACAGTCATGGAATGATAAGAAGAAAGATGCCATTCCATTTCAACATTCCCTAGGGACAAGTCAAAATAAAAAATAAAATAAATATAATAGCCAGACACAACTGAAATAAATTACATTAAAACAACCTCACAAAGAGCACAGGGACAAAGATGTTAAATTGTCACTGCAAAATGGCTGTATAAACAGCCCCCTATGTTGCCTGGGGGCTAATTTGAACATACTTGCTTGGCTGGTCAGTGCGTCTGAATAACTAGGATAATCTGATTACTGTGACCTCCTTTAAAGTGATGTCACTCTGTGTTTGTGAGTTGATAGGCTGCAGTCATTGGTCAGTCCATATTGTTAACTGAGCTCACACTGGACTTAAACTACCCTTTATCAAAGAACGACCCACACGCCGGCAAAAACAATAGAGGAATGGGGATCAGTTAGACGTGTGACTCAGCTGAAGTAATGCTAAACCCCTGATCACCTTCCTCTGACACACTCCTCAGGCAAGTGTTTCCTGGAATACAGAAATACCTGACGGCTAATGGTTAAAGCACACCGTCTTGAGCTATCAAATAGCTGTGGCACACGTTCGACATACTTGTTTTTTACTTCTTAATAACGATAATATCTCTCAAATTGAGTATCAGTGTGTAAGGTAAACACACACTGATGTTAAAGGGATAGTTTACCTTAAAATAAAAATTTATTCGCCCCTGTTAACTTTCAAAACATGTATATGACGTTTTCTTCTGTGAAACACAAACGAAGATAGTTTGAAAATGTCAGTTTTGTGTCTGACAATGAAAGTAAATGGGGGCCAATGTTGTTTGGTTAGTAATGTTCTTCAAAATATCTTTTTTTGTGTTCTGCAGAAGAAAGAAAGTCATACAGGTTTAGAATGACATCAGGGGGTTAGTAAATTATTTAATAATATAATATAATTTTTTCATAATAGAAGTGGTAAATTTAGCTAGTGTAATTTAAAAATGTAAAAATATTGAAGTTTCGATTTTTTGATGAATTCTGACAAAATCATTGTGTACCTATAAATTCTGCAATTATGTGTACACAATTATACATTTTTTATCATTAAATTGTATTATGTGGGCGCTGTGGGCAACCTCAGTTTGAATCCCGGCTCATGGTCCTTTCTTGACTCCTGTTGCCTTTTTTCTCTCTCCGTATGATTTCCTGTTATCTCTCCACTATTGTTTCCAATAAAATGCTATAAAAGAAAAAAAGAAAAAATTAATTATTTATTGTGCAGTATGTAAACATTTGATTGCAGCATGAGCTTAAAAACATTTTACAACTAGTTAAAGGGTGGGAAGGATTACTGGACCTGTAGGCCAATTTTTAATGGCAGAACACTGGATGTAAAAATGCAGTCCTGTGTTTTTGGAACTGAACGCGTAATTAACTGTAACACAAAATATGTCTCTATGGACATTCGGAAAACTACTTGTTCTCCATAATATTTGTACAGGCTATAAGGGAACAACATGTCTAATTCGCTGACTTGACTTTATTGTAATATTTACGATATCTTTATCTGTGTACTATGTACACAATGGCTACAGTTAAATTATTAGCCATTTGATGTCAGGCCATTTTGCCATATAATTAGCTTTTAAAGGAAGAGTTTTAAAATACAATTTCACTAGCTTATGTACAGAGGAGAAATGAAAGAGAGATGGAAAGATAGAAGCAGAAAGGCTGAAAATACAGCAGCACAGCAACAATGACCTCTTTATCGCACGCCCAAGACAGAGATGGCTCGACAATGACAGGAGTCGCTCGCCCGGCTAGGGGGAGGATGGATATGAGAAAACAAGGGTTTATACCTCTCACAAGAGTTCATACGGATACAGGGGAAAGGGCTGAGGAATGTCTGTGGATACATCTTATGTGTTCGTGTGATTGAAAAGCCTTAGGGTCTGAACTCACACAGGGGGAGGGTGGAGGTCAATGGTGGGTTATAAGTACCGGGGTCACCAGAGTACAGGGACAGCATCACAAGACTGAAGCTGTGCTGAGGGTAAAGACACTCATTTGTCATTGTATGGCATGCTTCCCTTGTAAATGACAAATGACAGATGAATTGCTGTAGTTATGTCTTTCTAATTGTCCTGTAGTTGAACTGGTTGAGCATGATTCTAAGAACACCAAGGTCATAGGTTCGATTCCCAGGGATGCTGCACCTATAAATATACCCATATATGACAGTATGGCAAGACAAGTTATCTTGGTTTAAGTTTGGAAACACTTACTCACTGTTGTTTAGATTTGTTCCACATTTTAAAATAGTGGTAAACTCATCAAAACCATGAAATCACACAATTGTAACTGTGGGAATTATGTTGTGACTAAAATCATCCTAAAATAAATGAACACTATGTTATATTTAAGCATATTCAAAAGTAGTCACTCCTTTGACTAGAATTTGTAAAATCAAAATCTTAACATTTTAACATCCAGCTTCTTGAGGTCTCAACCTGGGAAACTTTTTAAACAGCACTGAAGGAATTCAAACTTTGAAACATACACCTTCAGATTAAAAGGATTTTTAAGATTATGAGAAACATTTTTGTCAATTGTGTCTAAACTTTTGACAGGCACTGTATTGTTATAGGTGTTGTAGTTTCGCATGGTTTTTACTCCCTCAGTCTGTATGTGCTCTTGGGGCTACAAAAAAAACTTGCCCTGACAGTTTCACAACACTTCTTTCTTGACTTTATGATGATACATGCATTCATCCATGGCACAGCTGTCACTCACAATTGTAGGTGTTCCATTAATAAGTAATAGGAGCAATCCTTTCCCACCAATTAGAATGAGTCAGATGTACTGGTGTGTCCTTAAACATGCAGGATGGTAAAAGTGGGGCCATAGACCTTTTTTACTGTTTGCACTTCGGTTAGTGCACATGACTTATTTACCGGGTCTTGATATGTTTTTATAACAGTATTTAGAGACACTTAAATATTTTGTGCATATGGGCATTTTTAGAAAATTGAACCTATGACCTTGGTGTTTTTATTCCAGTTTTTACAGACAGCTCAACTTTTTAATTTAAGTAATTTTGTTACAGTTACTGTTCATTGTTAAAATTATTTACATTTCTCAGCTTTACCTGAGAGAAGAGATATTCTCAGAAAGTGCTCACTCATCTGTGTTTGCTCATGAACAATACACAATGTTCAAACAGCAGCAAAGTTTGACATCTGCCAATAAATTAATACTATAGACATAATTAATCATGGAATATCTTCACCAGTATCGCTTGTCAATGAGCATCGACTCAGATTTGAAACACCACCCATTTGGTGGGAACTCAGGCGTCTGCGGTACAGGTGTGTTTTGGAGGTCATGGGTTTTTAATCTTTTGTCAATATATCTACTGTAGGTGTGTGTGTGTGAAACTGAGAAATAGACAGAGACTGCAGGTCAGTCTCTTTTAGTTTAAACTATGACACAGATCAAATGCTTGCCAGATAGCAAACACACACACACACACACACACACAGTATCTACCACAGAAATCAATAAAGAGACAATGAAGCGTATAGCTGGCGGTCTCAGTTAATAAACTGAAGCTCACAAATGACTAAGTGAGTATAAAACAGGACTGGTTAATATATAAGTGGACACATTTTTCCAGATATAACAATGTCTCGGTTGTTTAACAAGTAACTTAGGTTGAATCCAATATTTAGCCGAGAGCTCACATGACTGTGAGAGAGGTGGGCAAAAGCTCAAAGCAAAGATGACACAATGTGTACACACAAAGTGGTTATCCACACCCAAATTGAGCATACACTATAATGCTCAGCGCACACACACAATAACTACAGACTGCAGCATCACAGAGTCAATAATCAAAGCAAAACATGGCCACACTGCTAATAGACACACAAACATACTTACAGATTCATACAACACGGTTTTTACTATGCTCCGTGATCAACACGGACAGTACCACACATCCATTTCCACCGAGCAAGCACAGATGACACAAATATGGAGCATTGAGGAGACACTGAACGTATAGTATTTCAGTCTGTATACCCTCGCAATGCACACAAACAATGCATACAAATGTCATAACACAGCCAGCCACTATAGCACTGTACACAGAACACAGTGACATGGTCAAGTGTCACAGATCTTGAAGTGAGAGAAGCATTGTTAGACGCTGAAAGAAGGACAGGCGGGAGCAGGGGAGCAAGGCAGAGCCTCCCTTGATGGGATGTTATACTGGAACAGGTTGTGTTATAGTGTCCGGTAAACAGATCATTAGACTAGAGCTATGGTTTCATTAACCATTAACCAAGATCAGCTGGTTCAGCATTTTACAGATTGTTGGTTGAATTTAGGTCAGTTGTGCAGGGAATATAACAGTATAAATTCTGGAAACAACAGATACTGGCTTTATATTAATAACGGCTATTAAGATTATTTGTTTTTATCACTTAGTTGCAATGCAGAATAACAGAATAGAATAATGTTAATTAATTATGCAAAAGCAGTAGTGTGTATAGTGTATCTGGCATATCAAGATTGTAAAACGCACAGATAAGCCGAGCAGCTCTGGCAGACAGGTGCTTTGGTGACTGTCAGGTGCTGCTTGTCATGGAGTGTCTCTTTGCATGTGCCTCAGGTGACATTTACCTCAAAGAGGCCTGACAGCAGCACAGCTGACACAGGGAAAAGACAGCCCAGCGCAGGTACATTTAACCCTGTGGGAGAGAGAGAGAGAGAGAGAGAGGCTTTGCGGTTACCGCTGCTGGTGTACTGTTACTAAAACTACTAAAACATCTGATGAGAATGTCAGTAATGTTTGAGATTTCAACATTAGAGTACACTGTAATACTTTTAGTTTAAATACTTTAAGTTTAAATAATGCTTTTAATGCTCTTATGAAGAACAATAAACCAAAGACAGTACTCATAAAATAAACTCCATTGTTTGGAGGAAAGCGTATGGAGAGAGAAAAGGAAGAAATGACTCTATTCAGGCAAATTTTTATGCAGTTCCTGGTTGGTGGTTTGCATTCCAAATGTCCAGAAAAGACAGTGAATATATGTGCAGAAGTCAAGGCCATCAGTGCGGCACAGGTTGTAATTACACTCTTATCTATTGACATTACAGGCAGTCTAATATTGACATTTGAACAGAGTCAGGACAGAAATTTGACTCTAATCGTGAATACATAACCTCAAGGACTTCTTAAAAGCACAGGCAACAAAAGCTGCGGCATCTCGTGTCAAAATGACTGAAGGTCTCCACGCAAAAGATTTTGTACGAGTACAAAGTCATAATAATATCTTTCCTAGAGGGCTACATTGTGCCGTACTGATTAAAGCTCGATCAGCCGTTGGTTTTGCATCTGTAGCCAAGTACAGGTATCGGTGACATGAGGTCTTTGAATGTAAAGTCAAGCGCACGCTATGAGATTGAAGCTCACAGTTTTTTAGTTTTGGTTACTTTACTTATATAATCCCAGACTTGATGTTGTCAACAGACAACATTTAGGAAGACCTTCCGGTTATTTTTGTACACAGCAAATAGTAATAGTAAATAGATGTCACATTGGTTGGAAAGACATGGGCAGTGGTTTGATGTCTTACAAATCAATTGGCTGATTTCTTGTAGGTCTGGAACGTGTGGTTGATCTGATTTCAAACCAGATTAAAATTGATCTTGGCAATCTTTCTACTAGCCAAAATTTTAGTTGCAGATTTAAAACATAAAAGGGAGTATGATGATTGTCACATTAGACAGTTAAGTTAAGACGTGTGTGTGAGAGATGTAGCTTTCCTTTAGTCCTGTTTTCATGTTTCTATTTTCCACCTCTTTCATTTTCCGTCTATTTTTGATGCTAATGTCTAAAATATCTGCGTCACTCCCTGCATTCAATACTCCCACTTATAAAGCACACAAAGCCAGAAGCACAGGAATACAAATTCATATTTATGCAAACACACACACGCACATACACAGATGATATGCCCCATTTCCTCTTTACCACTTCCTTTCTTCTCCTGTTTCTCTTTGACCCATTCCCATCTCTCTCCTGCTTTGGTTGAGAGCAAGAATGGATGCATGGGTAGACGACAACTGGAATATGATTCGGACAGCAATGGAGGAAAATAGGCAGGGAAGGAGAGAGAGGGGGTGAGGGAGATTGTCTGTAGGGCACAGTGATGAAGAGGAAATGTAGTCTCCCAGAGACTGCTGAGGATAGGGAGGAGAAGAGGGACAAACTCATTGATTGGTCAAAGCAAGCCCCGCCTAGCTTAGTCATGCCTCTGCTGATTGGTCCACAGTCATGCTTGCCACCAGCGCTCCTAGTCAATAACCTTTTCAGTGAAATTGTGCTTTGATGTCTGGGCATGTCACTGAGTTGAATATTGTGTAGATAAGATCATCAAATATGAATTTTTGCTGCTTGGTTGGTAAATTTTAAATGGGGTTAATGCAGCACAAAACTTAAACATCACAGTAACAGTAATTGCAAAATTGCTGCTAAAAATGTGATTAAATGCCAGAAAAACAAAAATAAAACTATCAATAGAAAATGTTACAAAAATGGTAAAAAAATTACTTAAAATATTCTACATCTATTAAATGGGTCATCTACACACAGTATCATAGCAAAATGGTTGCTGTACCTGCTATCCTCTGATGAAATACTAATTATTTAACTACATAAATTTAGGTTTGTACAACCAGACGAGAACCAAACTTTCACAAAGAACATTTTTTAAGCAGAGTCAGAGATAAATTATACCCTCTCTAGACGCAGCACAAAAATAGTAACATCACAGATATACAAGGTGAAGGAATTAAACCGCAACGTCAGCATGGGGGATTGTAAAAATCTGCTGCTCAGCAGTGTCACGTAATGTACCTGGTCTAAAACACCAGGTAGATACAATGGACCAACAACAGCCGTTTCTGCCTTCAAGGGACAGTAACAATTCACCCTCATGCACCCTACTGAGTGTGCACTATGTATGGCACAGAAACAAGAATTTATGCCAGCAGATTAGAAGATATGGTGTGGGTGAGCCACTTTACGAGGACAAAGAGGAACAAACATTGAGTGGGAGAGAAAATGTCAGACATCATAAAATCCAAAGACAACCATTTTTGTGTTCACTTTTTAGGCCTGACGAATCAGAAAGGCAGGGTTTAAGTGTCCTGCTTGTGAGATTTAAAGGAACAGTTCACTTAAAAATATTTTTTATGTTTCTAACGCACACTAAATTATTTTTATCTGTAATTTTGGTTAATACAACAGAAATCAGCTACTACGTAAATCACTGCCAAGCACACAGAAGCTAGATGTAAACCTTAGTACATGTCAGGAAATAAATTCTCTCATAATGAACCAGCATAATAAAAAAGGTTTAATATTGACCTTAAAATGTGTATTTTGTAGTAGCTTGTCACTTAAAAGATGCTCTGCTTGTGTATTGTGTCTAACAATGCCCTTCAGCCATGACCAAATTTACAACCTCTTGCACCTTATTGCTTAACTATAAACCAGTGACTAATCAAACATTTTTTATCACCCTCTTGACTTGTAACTGCAGGATGAAGACTTTGTGATGGCTGGATTATGTGCTGTTCTCAAGTGACCAGTAGCCTAATCTTCAGTCAAATCACTAAGGGTCAAAGGTCAAATTTCTCACTTGTAATGACAACAGTTAAACAAGAGTTTGACAGATGTGTTTGCCAAGACAATGTGCTGCACTTTATCATTATCAGCCTTAAGAAGATGGAGACTTGAAGGGAAATTGTAATTTACTTTTATCCACAATAGACAAAAGACAACAGTATCTGTATTTTCATCAACATAAATGAACACACAGTGCATCATACAGACTGACACATGTCAGTTTAAGATGCCACTACACAGATGCATCTATTAAGAAGTCATTGTGGATATCCTGGACCTGTGAGACTCTCCTCTCACATTTCATATCAACACATAAACAATCTGTCACTCACTCGTTGATGTTTCTATCATTACAATGACATTTCTTAAAACTAAAGTTCATAGAAGCCTTTTAGCATTTAACGTTTTATCAGGTTTACCAGTTTAATTGCAGAGACACTCAAGATCTCTCATTAACATAAACGTCAGATTTTCCTTTTTGCTGGGACAATTTTAAATGTCGGCAAAACTGAAACGCACACAGCAAAAGCCTTTAGTAAAGAACCAATGGAACAAACATGCATGTTTAAAGTGTATACACACATATTTACCATCAACGACACACCCTCACTTGTTCAGCATCCAGAGAATGTGTTTTGTGTCAGCGTGTTCACTCTCATAAACACCCGCACGGTCTCACAATTCTATATATTCTCTGTCTGTGACAGTCACACGTACTGTATAATCAGCCTCTGGTGGCAGCTGTTCCTCAGGGTGACATGGCCATTAACTCACTGCCGAAACAATGCCTTATTAACATTGTGAGCAGCCATCTCCTATTCTCCTAATCTACCCTCACAGCACAGACAGAATCTCACACACACACACAAATACACATTCAGAGGAAAGATCAGCACAAGAGACTTGAGTTATTCTTTATAGACATATTGTGTTGAAGTGACTCAAAAATGAAGACTCTTTCATCATTTATTCACTCTCATCTCATTTATATGTATCTATATGACTCTTTCTTCTGTGAAACACAAAAGAAGATATTTTAAGAACATTGGTAACCCAACAACATTGACTCCCATTGACTTTCATTATATGGGCACAAACCACTGAGAAATTTCTCAAAATATCTTCTTTTGTGTTTTACAGAAAAAGAGTCGTATACAGGTTTTGAATGACATGAGGGTGAATAAATGCTGACAAAAATAGTATCACAAATATTTTTAGTTTTACTGAATAATAAAACTGGTATGTTAAACTAGTCTTATTGAATTCACAAATCTGTCAAACATTCTTAACCAGCATGTCTTTAAATACTTTATATATTTCCTAAAACCAACTACATTGTGAGGTGAAGAGTTGTTAGAGAATGTGACTGCTTTGAAAAAAGTTTTGAATGTCTGGATGTTAAAAGCTACAGAATATGGTTGCTGAGCCAACAAACAGTTCAAACACACGTGATAATACACAGAGGTGTTTTGTAAGCAGTGGATGGAGAAAAAGAGAGAAAGGTTCCACCTGTTCGACCTGAGCTTGTGATCTGCTGGTTAAACAGAAACCCTGCTGTGTGTTCCCTTCCTCTCTCTCTCTCTCTCACTCCCATTTGCATATGTGTGGTGATAAAGGAATAGCAGACAGCGCTCCACCCTTCTCCACCCCACTCAAACTAGTCCAGCTGACTATTGACACTCCAAACATTTCCATAGCAGCCCGCAAAGGGAAACACAGCAGGAAATACAGAGAGGAGCGACTGAACAGAGCACCAAAAACTACCATCTCTCTCATACACACACATTTAAGGGTGACAGGGGCTAGTTGTCACAGGGGATGTATATCAGTAACTAGGTTTCATACACTGCACATTTTTCTAAATATATACATGTTTGTGAATTTTGTCCTTTAAACTACAATTCCAAAGTCAGATTTTTGTAATAGCTGTTGGATGAACAAATAAATAACAAATTAAAACCACATCCACTAGCATACATTTAGGCAAGCGTCAACAACCTGTATATTATGAAGATATATTTCTGTATAATGGTTGAATTGTTTACTCAAGATGTGTATTTAAGGTCAGTTGTGAGTCATTTTTCTAACTCTGGACTGAATGTCAAATTAAACTCAACTTTAGATCATTATCCCAACAGAGGAACACATGTGTCACCTCCATTTTTATAATATTGTTCCTGATTTAACAAATGAAAGGTGTGTTGATTGTGTTATTGAGTATGTACGTTCTGGTAGTTAAAGTCAACACAAGGTTGAATTTACAGATAACAATGACAGGATTATTCTCTGCACTTGTGCCACTTCTATGAAACATTGACATTGTACTCTATATGCAGTCTATCAGGGCCTGTTGTAAAGCCACTTGTGATGTGTATGTGCACCTTTGAGGACACCTGATGTGTATACAGTAAATGATTAAGCACTTTACTGTACTTCTGTTACTGTATGTGCGTGTGTATATAGAAACATGGCTCATGGCTGGGAGATCTTGTTTCTCTCTAAAGCTCTGTGATGCCTGAACACATGCTACTGACTGATGAATATTTGATGGAGTATAACTTTAACTCCCCAAAAATGACAAAAATCCATCCTGCTAGATCTACAGATATTCCTATTTACCCCATTTACTTTCGTGAGAATGTCTCTTCACTTTCTAAATGCATTATTCATCAGGGCACATGATTCTAAAAGAAATTAAAAAAAATCTGTTTGTGTAGTTACTTCAGGTAAAAAGTTTTTAATTCATGGATAAAATCATACTTTTTTTTAATAAGTTGTGTTACTGAAGTAAGATGGGTTGTGTTTTAAATTGGCTCAATAAGAATACATTCAAAAAACTTGATGCCACTTGCAGTTATCTGTAGTTGACTTTGAAGCGTCACATTGACATTGTATCATACTTGTATCATACTTTGCACTCTTGTGCACAAGCCAAGAATATTGTTTTCTACATTTGCAAAAGAGTCTACTGTGAGCCAAAGAGTCTTTTATGAACATCTGATCTGGTTTCACACCTAATGAGTACCACTGAGACTTATTATTGGATAAAACTCAATACTTTTATGCAAATCCACTTTTCATTATTCATAATTACCTCATTTCACAATATCCTCATTGGTTTGATTTGAACTGCGTGCCAACAATTCCTCAATTTATTTTCACTCATTCTAACCTGCTTTGGCATCACAACTCTCTCACATCCCACAGTTCTGATCCTGGAGCCCGTGGAGAGAGACGATCTGACTGGAAAAACTCTGAAGATCACAGACTTTGGGCTCGCACGAGAATGGCATCGCACAACGAAAATGAGCGCTGCTGGCACGTACGCCTGGATGGCTCCAGAGGTCATCAAGCTGTCCCTGTTCTCCAAAAGCAGTGACGTGTGGAGGTGAGTTTATGACCCACAGTCCATTCGCTAACCGTCTGATGCCCACAAAACCAGAAATAACTAGTAATCAACTAATCTGCAAATCTAATTGGCTGACAATTTATGTTCTGATAGTAAGGAGTTTGTTTTTCAGTTTTGGAGTGTTACTCTGGGAGCTGTTGACTGGTGAGGTCCCATACCGTGAAATCGATGCTTTGGCTGTGGCCTACGGTGTTGCCATGAACAAACTGACCCTCCCCATTCCCTCCACATGCCCTGAGCCCTTTGTACAGTTGCTCGGAGGTACAAATAAAGTTTTGGTTAAACGTTTTAGGCTAATGATGATTTTCCAGCAGCTTACCAATCCTTACATCGGTCTTCTCTCTCTCTGCAGAGTGCTGGTGTCCTAACCCGCATGGTCGTCCCTCTTTTGGAAGTATCCTGAAGAGGCTGCAGGCCATTGAGCAGTCGGCTATGTTCCAGATGCCCCTGGAGTCTTTTCATTCCCTGCAAGAAGACTGGAGACTGGAGATCCAGCAGATGTTTGATGAACTACGAGCGAAAGAGAAGGTAATGACTAGATGTTTTAGACCCAGTGAGACATTTATTTAAAACAGTAGTGATGCAACTTTAATAAAACTCTTAAATTCTGCAGGTTTTGGGTCACTAATCATATATATCTTTATTTACAAGGTCATAGTTTTAATGCACACAAGATGATTGTAAGATAATGTATTATGTGTTAATAATAGGGGTGTAAAGACATTAATGTATCACATATCACGATACAAAAAAGATATATATAGTAACTACATTGATTGTTTTTACTATTGTTAGCATATTTTTATGTTAAAATTCAGTTTTGTTTTTATTAAATTATATACAGAAGGTTCAATTAAATGTTAATGTTGGCCAACTTAAATGTTGCCAATCTTTAATAATATTACAAATGTTATTAAAAATCTTTTCTGAATAAACCTGTCATTTGATTTTAAGTTTTATTTTTAACCTTTTTGTATTCATACTGATACAATCATAATTGTCAACCCAGTATCGCCTATTGTATCATGAGCTGAGCATATTGTCACACCTTTAATTAATAATAGTTAATATTGATAAAACTTTAAATCATAAAATCGCAGTTTAGTACCTAACTGTATAGTTATGATAAGTTACAAAGATACATAATAAAGATTAGAGGTGTAAGATATTGTTGGCATGTGTATGTTTACATCCAGGTAGTTGTTGTGTACACTGTACAGTACACCAGCATGCAAAAACTGTAAAAGAATTAACACAAATACCTTACTGTGTGTGAAACTGTAATCATGTAAGTTTAGATCATTCAGACCAGATCAAATATTATAAGCAATAACCTGTTTGTGGAATAAATAGGAGTTGCGATCTTGGGAGGAAGCCCTGGCTCGGGCCGCTGAAGAGCAGAGGGAGCAGGAGGAGATTCTGAGGAGGCGTGAGCAGGAGCTGGCCGAGAGGGAGATCGACATTGTGGAGAGAGAGCTCAACATCATCATCCATCAAATGTACCAAGAGAAGCCACACGTCAAAAAGCGCAAAGGCCACTTCAAAAAGAGCCGACTGCTTAAACTGGGCAAAGACAGCAACAGCATCAGTCTGCCCTCTGGTGGGTGGAGTGTGAATCTCTACCTGTTCGGTTATACAATGGATATATTGTATTACTTACAAATCAAATTATTATTTTCATGTAAATGTAGAATGTCTACGCCATAATATCTGAAATAAAAAAGATATTAGAAATAAATTATATTATTATTGCTAAAAATGTCTAATTCAGGGTTGTCAAATTAAAGATTAGATTACTTCTTGAAGCAGTGCACAACACATCGCTTTAAATTCACAATCAATAATGCTTCTTTAATAAGCAATAGAGGGCGATAAAAAGGTATCCTAAATATCCTGCAGACACAATTAATGTGGAAAGAAATGTTTAAGGTGTAAAATGTGTAATAGAAATCTTTTCTTCGTATCATCTCAAGGGTTTGAGCATAAGATAACAGTTCAAGCTTCTCCTAGCGTGGACAAGAGGAAAAGTCAGGGGAGTGAAAGCACCACTCCTCCGGCCAGCCCTGGAGTCATTCCTCGTCTGAGAGCAATACGCTGTAAGTAACAGGGAGGGTCCAATGCATTGATCCGGGCTTATATAGAAGATTAAATACGGCCGGAGTGGATTGCTGGACAGCCTATTAGATATTAATGCATGCCTGAGTTGTCTTGTGCCAAGAATCAATGCATAGACACTTAAAAGAGTGTATTGTTTTCGTTAAGTGCCTTGAGATTGTTGTAGTATATGTTTCTCCTTAATCATCTTCACTGTATATAGTGTCGTGTAGCTTCATGATGTATACTAATTCAAACATAATATAGGTCAATTTTTTAAATAGTTCTGTCATCACTGACGTGTATGGTTTAGTGACACCCAGTGATGGGAGGAAGACTTGGGGCCGCACAGCAGTGTGTAAGAAAGAAGACCTGGCAGGAACAAAGAAGAAGGGCCGAACATGGGGTCCCAGCTCCACACATCAGCGTGAGAGAGTGGGTGGAGAGGACAGGTAAACCATAGTCTGGAGAATATCTGTTAAGACGTCTTATAGTACATTATCTGTTTTAATAAGCTCAACTTTTAATAATAAAAAATTATATTTTAACTTAAATGTTGTGACATTTCTTAATGCTGAACAGACTTTGTTGACACATAATTATAGGTGTATATGTTTATACGAGACAGTTTGCAAGTCATTTTTAACTTTGTGATGAGTACTGTCCATTTCTGACACTATTTTTGCTTATTGTGTTGCAGGTTAAAGTCTCTCGGGGAGGGGAAGGTGTGGTCCTCCAGCGCTCCAAATCTAGGAAAATCCCCAAAACATGCTCCCATGACAGCAGGATTCTCAAGCTTAAATGAAATGGGTTAGTTCTGCAGATTGTGCAGATTACCATATCAATACGACTGACAAAGTGGGACTGGACTTTAACCAGTCTTTCAATACTCATTGTCATTTTTCTCTCTCTTTTATGTAGAGGAGCACAGTGAGTTTGAAGATACTTCTCCAGCCCGACTGGCCCCTGAACTGAGTAGTAATGGAGCCATGGAGGAGATGGGCTCAGGATCAGCGGCTGTAGGACCAGGATTAGGATCGCAAGATTCGCTTCGACGGTGCAGTCAAAGGAAGAAAAGTGACCTTCTGCTGTTGGGATGTGCCTCCATCCTAGCTGCTGTGGGTCTCGGTTCTGACATTTTTCAACTGGGACGACAACAGGTATACAATATGAGAGTGTGAAGTGTTAAAGAGATGTTGGAATGTTCAAATTGAAGAGGAAAAAGGCTAAATTATAGGATAGATATTCACTGATTATAGATGTTGTCCCAGGTGACTGGGAATGAGAAATATTGATTTATATTTTGTCTTTTTTTAATAACGAAAATATTAATAGCAATTTAGTGCTATTATAAGTGTGAATTGCATTTAAAAAAAACATCTAGTGCACATGTTAACAAATTTTTCTTAACACAACTTGTCCCCCATTTTTCTTTCATTCTAATGGATTTATACAGTATCATTCATTTTAATTCAGTATCAGATGTCAAACGTACAGTTTTCTCATCCGAATGCAGTAACACTCACATTGTATTGATGTCTCTAACTGATGACATCATTCCATCCACCGTGCAGATGAATCAGGACGAGCAGGACTTGCGAGAGGAACAGAGAAAGAAGAAGGAAGGCCTATTCCAGCGCACAGGCCGATTCAGACGTAGCACTTCTCCACCCAGCCGCACACTGTCACTCTCTCTCTCTCAACACCGTCATCACGACTCCACCCTGCCAGCCATGGACCCATCTCCCTCTGTGACGCTCCTCTCTCTTTCCTCTCTCTCTGACTGCAACTCCACCAAATCCCTGCTGCCTTCCGACCCTGATGACTTCGCTCCGACCCCCAGTAGTGCACACCCGGTGGTCTCTCCCGCTCCATCATTAAACCCTTTGCTGGACCTGAGGGCTGAGAGTTTTAAAAGAGAGCCCAATCAGTCTCTCACACCCACCCACGTCTCCGCAACAATGGCATTGAACCGCGGGCACCGCCGAACACCCTCTGACGGTGCCATCCGTCCACGAGCACAGACGGTCGTGGGGCATCGCCGCACCCCTTCTGATGGGAGCATGCCATTTCCCCCCACACCAGCCCCTACCATCACACCAAACACAGGTAAGAATTAACGTTCAGTATTGAAAATGAAAATGGAAACAATACTGAGCTATCAATAATCTGAATATTGTGTGGGGACATGATGCTACTAGTGACATTTAGTACATTTCAGACATTGTACTTAAATGGAGACACTTGTAATTGGGTGAGTTTCATGAAAACGTCTCATATCAACCCAAAATAAAAAATTAAAAGAATCCAGGTTTTGCAACATATTTTCTTTAAGTAAAGCATTATTTCTTAATTTTTTACTTTTTATTTTGGGGGGAACTATGACATTTCAGGTTTCATGAAATTACATGTAATACATTTAAATTGACATTTTTGATTGCAGTTGCTAGTTTTGAATAAAATAAAAATTCTAAACAAACGTGTGCATTTTTCAGGTTCTCGTGAAACTCTTGACATTCCACGCCTACCAGACCCATCGATGATCCATCCCCCCGCCCACCGGCGTAAACCTCCTCCTCCGCTCCCTGTACCAGACCCAGACAGCCACACCGGCACGCTCGAACGACCCAAAACCCTCGAGTTTGCCCCCCGCCCCCGACCGACCCCAGCTCGGGCACGTCCCGACCCCTGGAAACTGTCATCTCTGTCACGGACCCTCAGTTCATCTCCAGGTAGCAGCTGTGACAGTCCGCTGGGCTCAGGCGACAGCGGGGTGAGCGCCGGGGTCGGCGTTGCTCATCAAAGCCTTCTGGACATGGACATGGAAGGCCAGAGCCAGGACAGCACAGTTCCTCTGTGTGAAGAACATTTCCTATAGAAACACAGAGATCCCACATCCCAGACTAATGTATCCGCAACCAGCATTGTGGTGGTCTCAGTAATTGTTCCCCACAGTTCGCCCTAAGATTCCACCAGACCACTTTTTATGCCAGGCAGCTCTAATGGAAAATTTGCAGTGGCTAGACAGACGCCTATTGGAAAGGTTGGGATTCACTTAGTAGATAAATGACCTTGATTTGTTTATCATAGGCTGTCTGCAATGACTCATTGTCTCCAAGCTTAATGGGGCTTCATAACAGTTGAGCTTGATTGGTGAGAAGTTTTATTACCCATGGAGCAGGAGAGGGCAGTCTAACTACACCCTTATTTCTCTGTAGGTCTGTGACCTTCCTTGTTTGTTCATATCTCTGTTAACACTGGGCCCATCTCTGAATAACTACAGTCTCGTTTCTCAGCATCATTCCCTCCAGTGTGTACATTGCTTTGTGTAATCATGTATAATTCAAATGAAATGATTATACATTGCTCATGTATAATCAGGAGAATTGTTTATGCAATTCATTGCAATGGCATAGGATTCTCTTTGCGAGTTGCATTCGTTGTAATATATTGACACAGTACAAAAATAGGTGTACTATATGAATTTTATATTTTTCTTTGTAAAATTAAAAGAAAGATCTCAAGGACTCTCTGCAAGACCTAATCAGAATGCGAGAGCAGTTCAAATAAAGTAATTTATTAAAGTAATTCAAATGAAAATTCAGTCATCATTCACTCAAATCCATATGACTTTCTTCTACAAAATGAGAAATTGAGAATAATTGTTCTGGTGCTTTTACATAAACCTCGTTCCCCATTCATTGTGATTGCATTTTAAGGGAACAGTTAGTATATGAGATGAGAATAAGTCAATAAAGACAGAATTAAAGGTAAACTGTTCCTTTAAATGTGCTCAGAGCAGACGCTTTCTCTCTGTATGTAAGGGTATTAATTGTGCGATTTTACGGGTGCATGTGGATGTGTTTGAGTACATGTCAACCTGACTGACAACTGGATGAGTAAACCATTGCTCTGCTCATTTTCACTCTGTTGATAAGTTTTCAGTAATAAGCGTATTCCTCTCCTCTTCCTTCTTCTCAACACAGTGGCAGCTCCTGTAAAGAGCTTAATGAGAAAGACCCAAATGGAAAATGTAGTTTTCATTAGCAATTTGCAATAAAAAGCAAACTAGTACTACCTGTTTTTTATGATCGTGTACCAAACAGCCAGACAGACACTTCTTCAAGCTCTGATGTTCTCAACCTGTTCAACAATTCATTTGAAAAGAAAAGAAAACACATTGGATTTTAACACAAGTCACCTCTAAGAAGATTCTGAAGGACACTTTCATGTCATGGCATATGTAAAGAGACATAATAACATCATAATGATGTTACTCTGTGCAGGAATTTCATGATCTTCTGAACCGTGCTGAGATACACACTGTAGGGTTTTCAACTTCTTTGTGCTGAACCGTTAAATCTGGTAGTAGACAGTATTTTTTGACTGTCCAGCAATGTGTATGACTGTATGTGCGTGTGAACGGGTGGATATGTATGCATGTGTTTTGTGTTCATATTGGTTATCATTTGTATAGGGTAATTCTCTGTGCAGGGGTTGAACAAACCCACCCCTTATTTCCTGTGTGAGGAACACTAAGAGTATTTATTAAAATAATTGTTACAACTATAGTAGTAATCTGTTTCTTTTAAAACACAGTGTCTCTAAACAACATGAAAACATGATTTCATGTGTGGATTTTAAGATTACACAAAAAGTTTAATATGGTACTTAATTAAGACTTGTAAATACCTTTTCTTCTTAAGTTTTCTTCTGTAGATGGTTCTGTATATGGCCCCTATAATATATGAATCAAGCACATGGCTTATAAATATAAGATATTATAGATATAAATCACGCATTATAGCCAATTCTGCTTTATATATTCTTAATGAAAATCAGTTTGACTACATTTACATATTGTAAAATATTGGTTGGTTATATTCTATAATTAAGTGAAGATTTGTCAGCGTAAACAAACAACGGCCACTAGATGTCGACAAAGTCACGTGCTGTCTTTAAACATATGACGCAATGGATACAAAGAGCAATTTTATTTTGGATGGGGGTTCTATGTTTATTAACACAAAATGAGCAAAATTTGTTTAAAAAAAATACAAAAATAAAGAAAGAAAATAAATAGTTTTCAAAAAGAGCTAGTCAATAATTAAGCGAACAAAAAGACTATAGCATGATATAAAGAGAAACTGATCGCGCCGTTCTGGCTTTGGCGTGCGCGCACACAAACACGCGTGCACGTCTGTTTACATCAGCGAATGTTCTCTCTCTGAGGACAATGGGGAGGTACCACATGATGTGTTCTTCTCCATGATGACAAAACAGAGAGACATGGAAAAATACGATAGAAACCAAAAAGAAAACAATAAAAAAACGCATTTATTTTAATATATTTTCTCACATTGTCTTATAAAAATTGTATAATAATAATGACACTAATTCCTTAAAATAGTTTTGGCGTTGCATATTTACCAGGAAAGTAAATATAATACAGCCTTAAACAAGCCCCACATGTACACAAACAGATACACAAACACTTGCATAGTTTTGCTCTCGTCTGTAAAAGCAACAGCCACTATGAGCTTCCAGACGCCAGCCAGTTACCTAGCAACCACACTTCACTTCCATGGTGATGCTATAAAAAGCAACAAGAGAGAAAAGTGGGAAGATGGTGGACATGACAGCACTGTATGAACGACTCTGTCAAAGGAATTACACACACACTCGTGACATGTAATGTTAGAGTTTACACGTGTTGATGTAATAATGCCGTTCTGTATATTAACCTGGTAACTCACATATTGAGCATACACATGAAAACCCACTATCCAAACTACAGTTTTTACATTTTAGATATTTAGATTAAAAACATGTTTAAATCTTTCTTTTAATTTTAGGTATTTGCAAGATAATTTTACAACTGGCCATAAAATAATATTTTACAGTATTTTTTATAAATTTAGTTCATGTTTATTATGTAAATTTGTCAAATATTTAATTATGAATCTTAGACCTTTCCATCAATATATAGTATCACTGTAGTTTCACTGTAGTTTCTCTGACTCTAATCGAATTATTTGTTCTTTAAATACTGTGTTTTGCATTGACAAGACTATAAAAATAAACAAAAAGTACAGTTTTTTCTTTTAAACTTTATTCGTAGACTTCAAATACCAATCAATAGTGCATTCCTGGACTTGCAGGTAAATGTAACCAGTTTGCAGGTCTTCTGATGGCCGGTAGAAGTAAGAACTTCCCAAAGAGGCAATGAACAAATGCATTAACATTACTGTAACCGGAACCGCCAGAAGGTCAAAGTCTCTCTCTCCAGAACAGGCAAGAAAAAAAGAACAAGAAACCAGTGGATTTTCCCTCTTCCCAGTCACTAGGATGCCCTCACCCCTTCTTCCTCTTCAGGGAATCCCTACTGTCATTCTTTTAACCACCCCCGATGACCTTTCCCTATGGAGGTCAAAGGGCATACCCTGAATCCTTGCTCTGGCAATCAGACAAAAACAAAGCTAAGACATCACAGATAAGCCAAGATACAAGAGAAAAACTGAACATATACACAGGTACAAAGCTGCCCCTCACAAGTTAAATATATTTTCCATAAATCTCTTTTATTTATCCTTCTCATTTGCTCTCTGACATATTGATAAAAACAATTTAATAAAGTAAAGCTGTCGACAACCATTGTAACATCTTTAAACCACACAAGTCTACTTTGACATTCAACAAACACATACCTCAAGTGACATCCAAGAAAAGTAAAGTACAGTTAAGTTTTTTCGCTTGACCATAAACCAGTTTGTGCTTTTGTTGTTGTCTGCTGACAACAGTCAGATTTGATGTTTCTGCATCTGTGCAGAAAGAGATCCAGCACATGGGTGGACATATGGACCACAGCTGAAAGAAGAAAAAGTGATGGCCGAGATATACAGGACAGCATTACTCTGTTATGGACAAAATGACCTTTGCCATTTACAGAAATTAAATGAACATAGCAAAGATAAGGTGTAGAGAGAAATACCTTGAAACTGAGAGACAAGAAACAGAGCTGAAAAGGAAGAACATGTCAGAACAGCACAGAAACAACAAACTTGATTTATCTTGTTAATCCCTATAAATGTTGCGGCTAAAAATTCTTAAGTTCTTTTAATTATACACAATTTTACTAAGTACACCAATTTTATCACTGCATTTCTTAGTTTTCTTCAGTGTCACAGGCACAGCAATTGCCTTGTATGACATACTATTGCCTTCCAGCTCTGAATTCTTAATCTCATTCAGTCTTCTCATCTGAATCCATGGTACAACATCCCCAGAGTTCCACTGACACAATTAAATCTGTTTTATATTAGGTCAGATGGATAATTTCATCCGCCTGTCCCCATCTCTTCAAAGCCATCCATCCAAACTAGACTCAGAATAATATGTGCTGTCAAAGGCATCTGCACATTTCAATGAATCCACTGGAGATGAACAAAATATCACCAGATTTTTGATGACTTTTATCCATTACAAGGTTAAGAATATAGACTTTTAAGAATGTTGAAGAAAGTGTAACATTAAGAGAAGGACAAACACTAATGCTTTATATTAAAAAACATTAATGGTTGTCATTACTACATTTCTCAGTGTTAAAAGCATTTTTTTGTCTTTTTAGTGCTGCTATTTTGTGACACTGATGATTTGGGGTTGATATATATGTAAATTTCTATTTAAGCTTCTTTACCAAGTGCGTGAGAAAACGTTAATTGCATTTCTTACAAAAACACATCAGGGAGTTTTCAATATGGCTCTATTAGTTATTAATATTCCAACAAGCTGCATAATAACTGTGACATCATCGGGTTTAATATGCTTCTTTCTCTTAAGGGGGAGGGGCTAAGAGACAATTCAATGTTACAACATATGCAAAGATAAATGGACAACATGGTTTACAAAACACCTGCTAACATTATTACAGAAGATTTTGTTCCTTCAAAAAAGGGAAAGATAACAACTTGTTTAAACCACTAGTACCACTGAACATTGATCAGAAAACTGAGAGAAAACAAAATCAATATTAAAGGACAAATTACAAACACTTGAATTAGCCCTTGAATTAAAACAGTTCAGAAATTGATTCGAGATATGCCCAAATTCAAGAGAGCAGAGAAAAAGAAGGAAGCAGAAAATAACAGGCATTGCAGGCGAATGTGAATTAAGATCTTATTCGGAAACGTTGACCCCTCTCCTTCTCTTCTGTATTGACCAGAGAGAAATATCTTTAAATGGATGAAAGTGAGTTCAATGGTCACCAGCCTAATCATTGACCTCTAGCATCTGCACTTCAGTAGCAATGTGTCTTTGATACATGTGCTTTCACTCTTTCTCTACCTACAAACTCAAGACACACAGGACCACATCTCAGTTCAACCATCCCACATTTCATTCTATAAATTACATTATGCACATTGTGATATCCATACTTGATATTGTAATTTTAAGCTGTTATGTCAGAACCCCCATTGTTTATATAATTATGATACAGCATTTCTAACTTTTTGTTTTCTTGTTTGTTGCTCATTCGACAGTCAGATTCGCAATACCTGGGAAATGAAAAGCACCGGGGAAGTTGGATTTAAAGGGACAGAGATACCTCAAAGCGAGAAAAGACAGTTGTGGGGTTCTGTGCTGTAGCTTTGTCCGTTACGAGTCTGCTTTCAGAGAAGGACACAGCACACGTATCCTGGTTGTCCAAATGTTGGGGGCATTATGGGAAAGGGAGAGACTCAGAAACAGAGCTTTTCTATCAGGGTTGGGGTGTGGCATAAGGGGCGGAGTTAACCCAACGACTCTTTTCCACTCTCGCGCACCTGCTGACCGGTCTTACTCATCTTCATCTCCGTCAGCTGGATGTATCGCAGTACGTTTGTGTCTGGAAGGAGAGAAGATGAAGTTAGTGCAGTCCCCTATGACTAAACCATTAAAAACTAGAATGCACATATTGAGCACACACATAAAAATGTACTATCCAACTGCAATTTTTAACATTTTAAATAATTTAAATTTTCTTTTAATTATTCTAATTCTTTTTATCATTATTTTGAATCATCATTATTATTTCAATCATCATTATCTCAAGTATTAGACCTAGTTTGTCATGATTAGATTAGAATTCAACTATGAAATATTAAAGTGAATGTAATATTAACTATAGGAATAGCTTTCCACCTGTGGAACGGCAACAGTTAACAGGTTAAGAGACCAAACATTTGCAATTTAATTCAGTTTACTGAATGTGTATCACAAACAAATTTTGCTATTAAAGCATTGAAAAACCACCTGTGGGTTCACGGCACTTAGCGTCGCGTAGGTAACGCAGGGCACACTCGTAGTCTCCCAGGTGGTAGAAGGCAATCCCAGCACGGTACATGGCCTTAAAGTGATCCTGCTGGTGTCCCAACACCTTCAAACAGTATTCCTTAACTCGCTCATAATTCACCAGCTCCGACTGCAATAAGCATGCTGTAAAGAGAGAGGGGGGGAAATAGCACAATGAAAAGGACAGGACGAAACAATAAACCAAGAATAATACATAAATCAAAGATCGGCTAGGTACAAGGGCAAAAAATAGCAAGGAAATATAGTGATAGAACACGCTTCAGAAAACTCTGGGCACAGAGATAAAGCAGGAAACGGGACACCATGTTTTCTCATAGTCATCAGTTGTATTAAATGTACAAGAGCAGCAGTTTTTATTGGTCTCAGTCAGACTCCAGATAACCACATTAGCACAAAGTGAAGGTCTAATTGCATCTTTTAGCCACTGTAGGCTTAGTGACATTGATGAAGTAATTGTTTTAGCTGCTAGTCTAAAGAAAAAAGAAACACTAATCTAAAGCTGTTGCTTACTGTGTTGGATGCATCAGAAAATGTGTTTACTTTATCGAACAAATGGAATTAAGCTTAGAAAATGTATAGTTTAGATAAAATGAGCAGCTGCATGACACTATAATTAATCCTGCACTAAACAGAAACAAAATGTAAAACCAAATGAAAATTGTATGCAAATATCCCACTCACTTTGTCAGGATTTTATTGAACAAGTTAAATATTGCAGGTTCTCAGTTTTAAAAAGTAGCAGTTAATTAGATGCATTGGCCCTGAATGAACATCTGCACAGCAAATGAATTACTGCTGTGCCTGCTAGACAGCTGCTGTGTGTTGTCAGCCACTCGTCCAATCAGGGTTATTTATTCCAACAGCAGATGACATGGCTGGACGCTGATGGCAGGGGATGGGAAACTCAATTTCACAGTTTAGTATGACCTCACTGGTTGTGGTGTGTGTGGTATGTGTCTGGTATGTGCAGGTGCTTAACATACAGTTATGATTTAGAATGAAGATGATGATTTAAGATTCTATGTGTGTTGAGACTGGGTCAAGAGTCAGTAACAAATTTGTGATCATGTTGACTCTTTTAAACAAAAGGTCATATTTTTTGGCTTTGGTTAAAGTGCACAAGATGTTCTTTGGCTCATTTTCAAATCATGCTGGGATGACATGGATCATCGAGTTCTGCAAAAACTTGCGGAGTGTGAGCTGGTATTAAAGTTTAAGGAAAAAATGAACATTGTCTCATATGAACCCTCATGTCATCTAAGCTGTATATGACTTCCTTTCTTCACAAACCACTTTTTTTAAATAAAAATATTCATCACTTTATGTCAGCTGAAAAACGTGTGAATACTCATGTGTGGTAATATGAAGGTGAGGAAATTAAAAGAATGATCATGTGGGTGAACTATTTCTGAATAGTTTACAGTATCAAACCATTAGAAGTTAAAAAAACTGTACATTACATTAACATTGTATAATTTAAAAACTGATCAAATGAAAAAAAGTAATACGTTAGAAAAGAAAGTAAAATACAAGCAGTTTCTTATGGTCTCAGACTTTTGGACCCCACAATGTATCTGATGATTTTAATCAAGTTGGCCATCCAAATCAATACCGGTTTACAGCATCAATCCAGCACACACCTGACTGACATACAGAGGTCTGACCCCTGCCAAGGTTAATGTTTGTCTGCAGCTGAGAGCCTGCTGACCACCAAATATATACCAACCTCTGTCCTTTCCTCCTACTGTACACTCATCTAACCAGCACACAATGTCCTGTTTGGCATATCTGTGTACAGAAGCAATTTTTGTTTACAAACATTTTATATTGTGTTTAAAACCATGTATATACATTCTATCAGAAATACAGTTGTTAAATGCATCCAGTCTTACCATCCTGGAAAAACTGCTGGTAGGTCCTGATGAGATTCTAAAGCACTATTTGACAAACTATTATATAGGCATCAAAGACAATCAAACTTTGCATCCCCAGCAGAATTACCAAAATCAAAGCCCTCAGGTATGTTGGTTGGCTGAAAAGAGGATGATATAAGCAGCAGAAAACAGAGATCGCTGATTAAAGAAAGGCTGTGTACAGAATGAAACTAAACCTATCTGCAAGGAAAGGAAAGGTGAGAAAAACATGGTATGCCCAGCCTAATAAAGGTTATGAAGACTGACACAAGCAACAGTGAGATTAATTATCATTACATGACAAATGAAAAACAACAAGAAGAAACATCTTCATTTACATCAGCTAAAATGTAATCTATTTAGTCTTTTCTGCTCTCCCACTCATTCTGTCTTTTTCATTTGTTTTACTCTCTGGTTGCTCTTTCTCTCTTCTCCCTTTTCTCAATAAACTGCTCTCAAGATAACACTGTCTGAAATTTCATGGCACAAAACTGCCTCTTGTACAGAGAGGAAACGGGAGTGTGTGACAAAATTCTACTCTTGTTTCAAAAGAACATGCAGTACAACAATATTTCGTGTTTTGTATTCAGTTTCCCTCTCTCTATATAGTCGGGAACAGTTTTCCCTGAGGAGTTTTACATTTTTATTCTGTCCGTATTAAACACAAGGTTGGTAAAAATGTTTTATATTCCTGAGAAACCTTGTCTGTTTATGTCTGTGATTGTGGTTTAATGTTTGTTTTTTAACAATGCTTGGTTTGTGTGATGCTGCTTGGTGCATCTTGAGGAATTTGGTCTTATTTATCACCTGTCTGAGAAAAATAACACTCGTTATTGCTGGCATCCTATTCAGTACAAAAATGAAATTAATCAATAAAGACTTTGAATAGCAACTGCAGAATAATACACATCTATTCCTTCAGGCACAATTCAGTCGACTAAAACATTTTAGACCCTCCTGATGTTATTTCATGCATTATAACTTGACCTCTGGCTTTTGTAATAGTCATATTTTCAGGGCCGGTCTGTCTCATGAGGCTGGTACCAAAATGTCCTGCTTTAACCTGGTCTTCTCATCAGAGACGCCTCAAAGAAAAACTGCCTTTCAGCACATCGAGCGTCCTGTCCATCTTCATTCTGGGCAACTGGAACCCTGGCAAGCTCTCTGTGTATTTAGTTTCAGGCAATAATGGCTTAATGGCTCCTAACTCCCCATGTCCTGATCTTTCTCTCTTTCCAGAACACACCTACACATACACACATACACACACATACAAAAACGTCTGCGGGCTAATTTATCACACAAATGGATAAGGCGTGGCAGTGTGGATAGTGTGGACTGCACTTAAGTGTCTGTTGAGTGGCTCTATCTGTGTAATAATGATGGCATCACATATTAATGGACCCGATGCACTTTATGCTACATCATAGTTATGTGAGAACACTCACTGCTATGAGTACAACTGAGACTGAAATTCAGAGCTGCTCATCTGAGCGGGAGTAACAGAGTCTATCATAAGATAATTCAGCATCAGTGAGGAAACTGGGGGTTTGACAAATCTGTCGTGATGAAGCTAAAAGCATTAAAAATCTGCTCTGCTGTATATAGATGTGAAAATGAGTCAGTTCTCTTTCATGGTTCACTAGTTAGAGAGAGAGAGAGAGAGAGAGAGAGAGTAGGTGGGAGTGGTCAGCAAATGTTCAGGATTCCCTTCATATGTACATGTTGAGAATTTTCTCTAAACATCAGAGAAACAGGTACCGGTACAGGTACAAAAACTACCAGAAAGTACCTTGGTGCTATCAGAACATATATATTTTATCAAGTACCAACAACAAAAATACCACATCACCATCAGATATCATCATGACACTATGGTACAGCCACAGAACCTGTTTCTACAAACAATCATCAGAAAAGAGATGAGGAAAACAGAAAGAAAGAGGGCGAGAAGGGTAAAAAGGTGCAGCAGAGCAAAGGGAGAGAAAACTCGAGGGCAATCGATTTCAAATGCCCTCCTACTGGAACATCCATCTCTGCTGGACTGGATCACTCCTTACCCCCTCTCTCTGTTTTTTGTCTCTCTTGCTTCCTCAGGTCACTGCTCTTTTGACAGCATTAGGGAGGAGACAGGAGCTTATATAAAACATGGTTGGTTTGTGGTGATTACCCTGCTGTCACGACATTGATAATTAGTTCTCTCAGGCTTAATGGTCGATGCAGAAAGCCATCAGTCTGGCTGACACTTCCCCTCCCACTGTGTCCTTATCCTTGCTCAGTCTTCCCTTGATTCTCTCCATCATCTATGCAGCTGATAAACATTTACAGTAGAGGCCGAAAGTGACATTCAACTTTAGACAATTCACATCGTTGCTGTTTACTTCAATGTTTTAATAAAGGTGCTTTAGAATTTTTGTTTGCATGTTGCATTGGTGTGTTTGGAATGTAAACCGAAGCTCAGCTTTGAGAAGAATTTAAGAAGACTTCGAACAAAATTACAAAGTTTATATAGACACAAACCAAGAGAATGACTAAAAAATATTACCACAAGACAGAATCAACAAATACTACAAGAAGATAAAACTAGCTAGTGTATTCTTTATCTCCTGTCAGTTTCTTGTTTTTGCATTTTTTGTGTATTGGAATATGACCTATATTCCCAGATATGCTTTTGGCCACAAATAAACTCCTTAAAAGTTTAGTATTTTGTAGCATACACCTAATATTTTGATGGTTTAATTGAACCTGAGAGGGAATAAAAAGCAAGGACATCACTTTTGGCCACTACTGTACTTTCATGCACCCAGAATCAATAGCACATAATCAGACCTGAAATATGTGCAATGATAAACACAAATATTGCACTTATTTGCTTTTTTCAATTTCATATTTATTTGTTTATACTTTTTTAAACAAAATCCTCCCCAATATCATATGAAATGCAAGCCTCGCACCTCATGCAGTTTTTAATAGGGTATCCGCTCGACCCTGAGCAAACAAATCTGAACATTAATGCCAACAGTAAACAGTGACAGACTGCTTTAAAAACAACAGCAGCGGGTCTCGAAATAGTGTAACAGCAGGCACGCTTCAGTTGGTTTTCAGTCTTATTTAAGATGGCTGAGGACCCTGAGCTCACATGTATAATTCATACATTAGTTACAGCTAAGTGCTAGTTTCTCACCCCTCACTACAGCCTGTTGATAATGGCTCTGTCAGTGCACTACGGCTTGAAGGACGCTAAAAGGAAGGCCGTCTTAAATCATGAAGCCCCGTTTCAGCAGTCAGCATCAACTCTCTTTCCACCCGTTTGTCCCCTCCCTTCCTCGGCTTCTCATCTCTTTGCTCACTATTTCTGATTAGAAGTAAATGATCCATTCATATTGTATGAATCTCATTTCCTCTCTAAATTTGGCAACTGCGCCTTGTCGCACATCTTCATTCATCTTACCACGTAAAAATCCATCTTCCCTGCACTCCTTTCATTCTTATTACATTCATATTCACCATATTAATGTAATAAGCGTCTCCAACAGGTTAAAAAGTGATGTAAGTGTATTGTTTTTGTGGTAGTGGGAGGGGGGTGTTGGGTTGGGGAAATACCACACAAAAAATGATGCAACTTACTGAAATGTGTCTTGAGAAGTTAGACTGCAACCTGTAAACATATTATATTTGGAAAAGCCCTTTACTGGCTTAGCTCTCATGTCATTCATAACCTGTATATGACACTTTCTTTTGCAGAACACAAAAGAAGATATTCTGATAAATGTCTAAATGTCTAAAAGTGGTTTTGTGTTCATACGATGGAGGTCAATGGGAGTCAAGGTTGTTTCTAACATTTACTAACATTCTTTAAAATATCTTCTTTTGTGTTCTGCAGAAGAAATAAAATCAAACAAAATTGTATTGAATTCTAACTGATCAATAGACCAAATAAATAAATGCTCTAAGAATTCCACTTCATTCTTAATAAATACCATCAATCTAACTGAGAAACAGCTGGACGTACGGGGTTTGCATCTAGTCTTTTACATTTTTGATTTTTTTCACACTTAGGAGGGTGTATGTGATGAGTAATGAATGCTCTACATACAATCATTTAGTCTCCCACTAAAACTAACACTTTACAGTGAAGTACCTGTGCATAAAGCACTTGTTTAAACTCAAGCTTGCTGTAATGAAATTCATCCATCAAGTGGCCGAATTTACATGTCGCTCAACAACTTACAAAAACGTTCACTGTGATTCCACTGACAGGTGTTTTGCCCTGCATCATGCATTAATATTCCTACTCAATTCCCACAAACCCCTCCTGGTTATCATTGACTATAGAAAGTGGCACCCCATCTGCATGGATTAGCCAAAGTGCATGGTACTGCATAGATGAATAAAAAAGTTACATTACTCATAAACAGCAAAACTCATGTCAGCCCAGGGGCAAACCATACAACACATGTTTTGAGAGGAGAGAATAAAATATTAATGTGGTATCTCTCCAGCAACCTCCTATAATGCCCCCAAACACCACTGTAATCAAAACATCTCTTTATGGACACTTATATAGATGCTTACAATTTGAAATGTGCAGAGATTTTTAATATTCCTACATACCTTGAACTTTGATTCTACAGGATGATGAGCAGACTGTGGCCAGCTAGATTCCCAGATGAAGCCCTTAAGCGGTGCACTTAGCACCAGAGGTTTCAGTAAGCCATTATGATTGTATGGAAACTCAACTGATGTAAGTCCACTTAGACACAGGCATTAACAAAGACTTGATGAATATGCATAACAACAGAAAGAGCTGGATGATATAGATCCTTTGAGAGGTAACTTAATACTACTTTCTAAGATTTTTATTATAGAGAAATGTTCAGCATTTCTGAAATGATTACTGCTATGGGAGGCACACAGAATAAAGTTCTAGTCTTTCGGTTCCACATCATTTTGTATATTGCAAGAAGTAAATCTTCTTTATATTTTCATAATCATCTTAATCATTTTTTTCTCGTTTTCAGTATTTTTTCTTTTTCTTTTAAGAATAAACCTCACTAAATGTAGTTATTAAAAGATTTATAAAACAAGATATTTTCTGTAAAAGAATACATATTTAATACAGTCTTGATCCTCAATTAAGTGTATCTAGTTCTATACAGCATTATAAAAATTTCTATTAAAATTAAAATTTAATAATTAAATACTGCAGTGTATGACACAGCAGTGACACAAGTGCTTATATTCCAGCTTTTATATTTCCAGCTATTATATATCTTAGATTTGATATCTTGTGGCACAAACAAAGGCATGTACTGTGCTGCTGACTCGTGCTGTTGATGTTAATGAGGGGACCGCCGACTGTTCCCGATCGACTCTCTGTCCTAAAAAATGGCCGACGGTGCATCGGGGGAAGGGCCACCTACAACAACCGTACACAGCTTACGCTCAGAGGACAAATACTAACAGACAGCAAGAGATTTTTTGCATGTGTGGGTGACTAGACAGAGGAATACAGAGTTTTCTACACGTTCATAAACATCTCTGCTGACAGGTCTAAGACGTGTCCAGCAATCCTAAACACGCAGTGTTTAAACACAGAGTTTAAAAATACAAAAAATTGAAATTATAACCAAATAAAAGATTATAAAACAAACCTTACATTTTCACTGTTTATCACACAAAGCTAACCACCAAAAAACAACGATAATTTTCACATTCAGGCCATGTTTTGACGGCACAGTTGCCGTTTCTATGTCAATCCAGTAGCCTGTTTACAATAGATCCAGCAGTGATCCAGCTCAAGATGAATGTGAAGAGCTCCTCTGAGGCATTAACTTAAGTCCGGGAGGACTAGCCTTGTGTTGACACACAGGGGTGTGCTCCGTCTCGCAAACACATAATCAATACATGACTCAGCATCATAAGATATGAGAGAGATTTAGGGTTTCATAGTCTTATAACAGGATTAAACGGTAACATTTCTCCATTACAGATATGGATATTAGTATATCTATACCTGCAGCAATACTTTCATCACTCTCTAGTACCAATACTATATCTTATATATTTGCTTGTGTAATTGTGTGTATGACAGTCTCTCCTATTACCTTTCTCATGGGTTGCTTCACTTTTCTTCAAAGCATGTGTTTGCTCAACCAACAAGATTTTAATTATGCAATAACAGCAGTTCTTACATTCTTGGCTTGGCCATTCTCACAATCTTCTCACAATGAAATATGACCCAAAACTGCTGCAGTGAATGTCAAGGGACCAAAACAACATACTCATAGTCTCAGAAAAGGTAAGCAGGCATTGGGCAACCGCGATCTTGATGTTTTTAGATGTATATTCACTTTAACACACACACGTGCACTGCAAATCTCCACCATCTAGTACTTTATGATCTTTCTTATTGTCCACCCCCCAGTCTGCAACAGAGAACTATAAAATAATACAGTGTGCTGTACAGTAATGCCTGTGCCCAGAGGAACCCTATGGCGATGCCATGCCATCTGCGGACCTGGCACCAGCTGCCTCTGCTGGCTAACCACCATGATAATTAACACACATACCCTTCCATCTCGCATTTTTTGTTTTCCACACCTTCATCTTCCTTTTTGTCTTCATCCCTAATGTACATCAATAAGTTTTCAAGCAGAAAAGAAAAAGACAAAAATTTTGTATATAAAAGAAGGTGTTCTCTCTCTCTCTCTCTCTCGCTCTATCTGGGCTCTCCAGGGTCAGGCAGACTTAGATTGAGAGAGAGAGGAATAAAGACTCTTAAATCCTGTTTAATAAAGCTGCTTCTAATTGAACATCAGACTTGAGAAGTTCATTGACTATCGCTGTATGTTGTAATAAGAGAACAAATGGGCAATGAAACGTATATAGATAAAAGTACATTTCACCCAGCCTTATGTGAATGTTAAATGAATACCCAGACATTATTCGTTTCACCTTAAAGGGATAGTTCATCCAAAGATAAAAGTGCTGTGGTTATTTACTTATCCTTACATTTACTTATGCTACAAACATAAGACAAAGGTAGTTCAAATGACTTCTGCACCACATTTTAGGATATACGATAGCGATACAAAAAGGATGCCAATCATTATTAATATTCACCTCTTTCACAGATCTCAAATCTCACCCATGTTTGGAATTACACGAGTAAACAGTGATAGTGTTCCTTTAACACGAGAAAAATTATCCCATCGACTGAGCTCTGTAGTAGAAACATGAGCTGGATAATGCAATAAGCTGAACATCTGGGGTGTGCTGGTAATCGTAAAACAAAAGCTTATCCAGACAGCTTCTTTCTATTTGCATTGGAATTATCATCAGAACCATCCCTAATAATACAGCATGAAATGTGCTAAAATTAAAGTGTCGATTTTATGCAGCAAGGAGAACAACACTTTGAGTTCTCAGATTCGGCACTCTGCCTCAAAGTGAACAAATTAACACATTAACCAAACAAGCACTTATTCAACCATGCACTATTCAAGGGCACATTTATCTATCAGTTTTTGTCTCTGATGATAAAAACAGGAAGAAAACAACAGTAATTGCAAAAGGTTTTAGACATAACAATTGAATGATAGAGTATGCCAAAATATACAACAGACTTAAAAGCAAACAACTATTTTGTTGTGTTGTGACCAAAACTGGTTCTGCTAAACTGCATAAAAAATGTCGGCCAAATGTAGTCATAACCCAGTTAGAAAAGCTGTCCTCTACCTCTAAGGAATACATGGCTTATGGATGGTATTTTAAAGGGGGATTGCAAACAGACCATTTATTTACTTGCTGTTCAGACAGATTCAGGTAACTGTACTTTAACTCTAGGACTTTTCATATCTCGCTATTATTTTTCCTCACTGAATCCAAACAAAAGATTTTCACTACACCCTAGCTTCAAAAAGACCTGACGTTTCACTTTGATCCTCTCTCCCTCTCTCCCATTTCTTTACTCAGCTGTTTCACGTTTTGATGTCTAACTCTTTGAGTTTTGTTTCTGACATACCTTCTTGTTATGGTCTCTTAGTCCTGTCACAACTGACTTATAACACCTTGCTGAGCCAAGACTCCGCAGAGACGACTCAGCAGCCTTTTTAAAAGAGTGGTACAGAAGTTGCTGTGGCTGGCTTAAATTGAACAATACAGAGCCCTTGTCATAACACACAGAGTTTAGAGTGTCCTTTTGCTTTTGCGCATGCACACACACACAAACACAACAACAAGACTCCATTCAGATTGGCAGATCACACAGTAAGCTATTCTATTTGCTCTCTTTCTCCCCATCACCCCTTACTTGACAAAGCACAGTTTCCCAGTACAACTGCTGATTCTGAGACCAACAACAACAGCACACAAGCTAATAGGCTACGGCGTGTCATATAATTTTTTCACATTAAAAACACTAGAACACTAGATGTTCAATGCTTGTGAAAAGGCAATTCAAACAAATGTAGGATCTTCACACTATCATTGCATTCAATAACACTGCACATACACAAAGACAGCAAATCATCAAAACAGAAAAAGTTTAACAAGCATCCAAAGGAGAAATATGAAGCCACATCCTCACTCTGATGTGATATACAGAATCTCATTTTGATGTATAATTATAAAGAAATTAAACATTGGCACACACAGACAACATTTAAAATCTATAGTGGCCAATCGTGAGCTTACAATCACACATGCACCTCAACTACTGATGCATTAATAAATATCATCTTTATATAAGCACGTTCCATACAGTATATATTTACAGCTACACGTGCGACTGTTTTTTTGCAGGACAAAGGGAGGTGACTAAAGATTTTGCAGTGCTGGCTGCAACGTACTATTATCTCTCTCACGCTTTAATGCTTCTCCCACAGGAACAGAAGCGTTTGGCACAATAGTGACATTCAAGCCTAACCTCAAATCGGCCACCATGCGAGAGCACCAGGGATATCAAGGGCCACAAACAACAGGCATCACTCTACCAGATCAAGCAGATGCGCGACGGTATTAACTAATATACTCTAGATGAGCAAACACAGTTGGCATCTGTGATCCTGGTAATGTCATTATCTGTTTATTGACAACTAAACTACCACGATTAAAACTAACCTTTGGGGAAACAATATGTATCGGTCTAGAATCAAAGAATGGGATGTGTTTATTTTGGGGGGCTGTGATTTACAAAGCTTGGAGATTGTGAGATATACGCAAAGTCATAGTAATGTGGCATATTAGGTATAGTCAGTGATATTGAAATCATATCAACTGCATTTGTTTTGTAGACTGAAGTGTTTGAAATTGAAAGACAAGGCAATGGGAATAGCAAAAACTGTAAAGCATAATATTCGAGCTTACGAAATGATTAAATAACGTTGTGCGTTTAATTTATCGACAATAAATGATCTTAATGTAACGACAAACCAACATCACATTGCCGAATCATGTTGGCTTGAAAACAATAGAGGCCAAACTGATGGTAAAGCGCAAACAGTGGATTGATTGTCTGTTTTCAACACGTCTATTTTTGTTTTTCAATAAATACACTTGTTTATATCGTGGTATATGTATTAAAAAGGCCTTCGACACAGCGCGTATTGTTCAGCATCTCCAAGTGGCCGTAGCCTCATTCAACCTCTCGCGCGCCCATCAGAACAATGGCAGAAAAATGGCAGTTTTCACACCATTCAAACTCTAAAAGAATCGTACCTGTCAGGCTGTCGTAGCACTCAATCTCGGTGCTCTCCACGGCTCTCCGCTGCTCTTCCGTCAGCTTGGCCGCCGCTTGGTTCAGAAGGTTCACCTCGGATCCGGTGGTCCCGTCGACGACATGGATCCCTTTTAATTGCAGCAGTGCCCTGTGGTACTTCCCAATAGCTTCCCGGAATTTCTTCTCCTTGTAGCAACGGTGACCCTCCAGTTTGAAGTCGATCGCTTTCTGTATTTTCGCCTCCATCTCCATCTCCGCGCCGCCGACACGGTACCCTCCACCTCCTCCGTCCCCGCCCGCAGCCGCCGCTAGACTCCGGCCCCCAGCCTCCGGATAGCTCTTCAAGCTCTTGATCGAGTGCTGCTTCGCTTCCATCTCGCTCAGTGCGCACGACTGCAGGAAGCCATGCTGTTCCGACACGGATGCCTGTGTTCTCTTTAAAGGCTCGAGCAGCGTGCTGTGCATAAAGGATGCGAGCCAAACGGGAGCCGAAAAACACAACTAGATACTACCCTTAATAACCAAACCACTTAATGACTCTCCACCTTTAAAAGGAACAAAGAAAAGAAACAACTATAGCTGAGACAGATTTAAATGACAAGGCAGGTTTGCCGATTTTACCTCGATTTAAGGCATCGAGTAACGCCTTTGCACGGAGGTGATGCTGGACGCAGGCTCAGATTTCCTTTGCTGTGTCTCTTGCCGCCGGCGAGAGCAGCTTCAGCACCACAGACAGCGCCAGCGAGCCTTGACGCGATGCATTATGGGAAGGTATTAATCGTGAGGTGATGCCGCTGCTGGATCACGATTACATTAAAGAGGAGTGAATCTCTAAACCAAACACACGTGAATGAAAAATGCAAAAGCAGCTCATGTTTACAACCTCATGATTATTAAAATCACACTGCAGCCGCTGCAACACTGGGCAAAAAAAGAAACCTAGTAAACATGCATGCTTAGTGGAAATTCTCTCCCTGGTTACGTGAACGAATAATTTCGACAAAATCCCAGAGTCTACTGAAGCTTTATATTTGTTTGACGATGGGTAGGCGGGTCTCTGCCGAAGTTCATGAACATAAAAGCTGCATGTATCTTGTTTCCTCTACTAAACATCTAAATTAACACAAATCTTTTGTTGCAGTAAATGATGAATTGCAACGTGGTTACATATCTAGGATAAATTAATAAAAACAGTGTGAATAGAAACACTGATTAGCAGGGGCTAAAGAATGATGGAGCTCTCTTTTAACAGATCGAGCACATCAGTCATTTACTTTAAAAAACCTGTAACGTCAAGCATATCTCTCGAGGACCTACTAATTTAATAATTTTAAGGTTACGGATGAAATTTAAAGTAATTGTAATCCAAATGTAAAATTGCAGGATATCTGATATTAAAGCTGTTGCATATAGGATGAATGATACTAAAGCGGATTTACACTAAAAACACTGCTTAACTGCTTTTAAATGCATGCAGTTAGTGATACTTTCTTCCGGTTCCTCCAGCAATGTGTACTTTGACATATTCTGAAGGTGTTTTATGGCATTTGAAACAAACACCAGAATTATTACTATACTATAAAGACTGCCAAGACCTAGCAGGCAAGTAAAATATGTTAAGACAGTGAAGACAGTACAATTCATATAAAAGTTAAAAAAAAAACAGGTAATTAGGTTGTGAAAAAACAATTTCAGATGTTTGTTTTATCTTTTCATATTCAAATTCATTCCCAAAACAAATAATCATCACAAATATTTTATAAACTTACCAAGATAAAACATTTTCCTTCTGGTATTTTCTTAAATCTGTACAATGTAAGAAAGTTCTGCTTTTGAGATGTCTCAAAATAAAATATTATAAACTAAAAAAGGAACACATAATACAAAACAAAGGTGAATTCCTTTGCAACATGATGATTAATGGTTGCTGTATTGAACACAGTACAAGGGGGTGAAAACCTACACAATAAAAATACACAAGTGTCCACCTCCACGTGTGTTGCTTGGCAACAGCATGTTATTCCTAATGTTTTTTCTGCTCTGCTTGTCCATGTAACACATCAGTAAGCTACACTGGCTGGAATTTTAAATGAGAAAATTCCATTGCAGAGATTTATAAACAAGCTGACCGTCTGAGATTGTAATTGGAGTGATTTTGTGTCTTCAGCAAAGTAACAGTTAAGGTCATAAGGCGCATTAATGGAAATGCTTACACATGCATTTTCAAGCTTGCTTTTGATTATAAAGATCAGTTAAAAACAGGGAGGTAAGAGAATGGCTGAACAGGGGCTTACTGGATCAACTCATCGAGGAATCTGTAAGCTGAGGTCTTGTAGTAAACATGCTTTCATTCACTTTTTGGCTACGGTAGTGAAAGTTAACATCTGATGCTTGGCGCCATGCATTATAAAATCTGCATTACAAACCCCCCATTTTAAATGTTTAAAAATGCTCACGAGAGCATGTGAGTAGGTATAAAAGTAGGAGAAAGGAATGAACAGCGAATCTAAACTCCAGCCTTGGGGACCCACGCACATTTTATATATCTGCCTTATATGACACACTCAGTACAATTCATGGATCTCTCAGCTAACAGTCTCATGATATGAATTAAGGAAGATGTACAAAATATGCAGTGTTGTGGGTCATCACGGCATGATTTAAGAACCACTGGGATAGAAAATGCTTCCTATAAACAAACATGATAACAATAGTTAGACAGCTTTTAGTATCATTCCACACTGCAATAACTGGCATTGCAGCTGTCCCCAAACATCTTAACCAGAATACCACATGAGGTATAGCATACAAACTTCCAAATCCATCTACACTCTTAAACGGAAACTCAGGGTTTTGAGAGCAGGACATAAGAGGGTAAATGGGATTAAAAAGGGTGCCCTTTTTCCTTTTTTTATGCATTAGGTTTTCCTGGCACCTAGTCTCTTGAACACACTGACTGCCCCAACGTCCATCTGAGCCCCATGACAGTCACCTGTGCTACTGCTGACCTTAGGGCTGGCCAAAGTGAAGCTGGCTTTGCTTTTGCTACTTGTGACTCGACTGTCCTGGGTTTCTGCGGACTGACTTACGAGAGGGGTTGTGGAGGTAGGGTTGACTGAGGGAGCCTTGCCAAGTCTCTGCAGTATACCCAGTTTGGGTGTCCCTTCCTGGCTGGTGGAGGTAGACGAGATAGGCGGTGTTGCTTCAGATGGGGGAAGTTTGTACTTGGCACCTAGCCGACGCAGAGTGAGGGTTTTTCTTTTGGGGGTCACAGTCTCTTTTTTGGATGTAGGTGGGGGTCGTTTTAGAACGCCGGCGTACTGCAGTACTGAGCCCTCACCGTCACTCTCATCATCCTCCAGGCATTCAGCATCATCTCCAGTCTTCCTAATAACCTCTTCGTCTTCCTCTGCTTTGCCCAGTCGACTAAACACCCCTGTCGGTTGCTACAGGGCAGAGAAGAGACTTTTACAACCCTGACCCTAATACATGCATTTAAACAATTCTCACATGTGTTTGTGGTGTTATTTTTACCTTAACACAACAACTTACCTTACTGGATGTAGTGGTGTCTGCCTTCGATTCAGCCCCAAGTCTGTCAAACACTGAAGTACGCTTTAGAACTTTGGCTGTGGCAATAAAGGGGACAGCAAGTTACACATAGGTTTAGCCATTTCCCACAGCAGTTTCATATGAACAGCAAATACACAATCTCAGGGCACCTTTCTTGGCCTGTTGTGCCAGGATGCGTCGGGTTCGAGCCGTTGTACCTTTTGGCATGTTAATGATGTATTTCCCCTCCATTTCTTTAGTGACCCGCCGGCGTTTCACTTGCAAGCCATTTTCTTCTGCTGGTTGGCTGGGCACTGTAATAGGGTAGAGAGACACTGAATGCTTTGTATTCATCTTTGCCACCTGGTCATTAGTAACTATGTACAAATATACTAATAATTTGACTGGTCAAAGAATAAAAAGTCCATTTAAACACACATTTATACAAACTTTGACGTCACTACATAGCTGCCAAACAATCTAATCACATGTACCTGTCTTAGCACTGGTGTTGGAAACAGTCACTGATAATCGGCTATCAGGACGCCGAGCAGGCGTGCTTGGTGGGGAGTCCCGGCTCAAAGCATTGGCAATCATGCGTGTGGCAGCTGTCAGACGAATATGAACATTGTAAGATCTACAGCTTCAGCAGACAAAGATAAATCACTTCCTCTATGAGCAACCAGTTGAAGAGCAGCAGGAAAACTTTAGATTTTTGCTTTTAACACTACTTTAAGTATGTTTGTTGAAAACATAATGTGAAACACTTACGAGTGTTAGCAGTACGTCTCAGTTCAGCCTGTACACTGGTCTGTCCAGAGGAAATGGCTTCAGTTGTCATTTTACACATATCCTGCATGTAAAGGCAGTAGGTTCATATTTAGGATAAATTAACATTGATGAAGAGCTGTGTTGCTCAAAATCAGGAGTGATGACGAGTCAAGTGATATAAATAGATAACACTATTTTATAGTCTCTCTGTTATGTTACATATATAAATGCATGTAACCAACTCTGAACCACATCAAACCCTAATCCTACAGTTACTTAATTTTACTCGGTACCAAAATGACAAAAGACACCAAAATAAAATGCAACCAATGAATGCCACCAAGGTGGTATTATACATTTTAATAGTATAACCTTTTCTACTCTCTCCTGTCGGAGTTTTGGTAGAGCATCTAAGCAAATAAAAAAAAAAAAGTCTGGATATGAATGCCAACGCTTATGAATATCAATGCTTGGCAATAAATAAAACAGACAAAGAAGCCAATACCAATATCTAGAGACCAGATGATATGAAACATTGCTTCAACTAATAAATTATTGTTTAATGCATATTGTTTATTATTTACTCATAAGCTTGCCAAGTAAATATTGGTACAGAAATAAGCAGGAGAAAATAAATATAATCTGATTAATGCCTTGCTGATAAACTGGTTTAATGAAACATTTCAAGTCAAAACTCAAATTTGATAATTTAGGCTCACCTGTCTGTACACATGTTTGGCATGTTTAAGAATAGCTATGATATCCCCGATGACTGTGATACCCAAGTCCATCATTATTTCTTTACTGAGGTCCATAAGCATGTTTTTCTGGATCCTGCACAACAAAATAAGCAATTTATATTACTTTTACAACAAACATATTCTAAACGACAGCATAAACAGACTGTTGTTTGTTCACATATTATATACAAAATCTGTCTAAAATAGTGAAAAACATAAAGCAAAAAAGCACATAAAGGCCATAATCAGTCCTGTGCTGAATAGCCCATTTAAAACAAACATCATAGAAAGATGATTTACCTGTTATCAACAAATGACACAGCATAGTTGACCGCCAGTCCGGGAGGGATCCCAGCATCCTTGAAAAACTGGATCCATTCTGAGGTGGCTATAGGATTAAAATATGTGTTTAATGTGAAGTGTGAGAAGAGAAATGTGTGCTTTTGTTACAAAATGCCTGTAACACTAAAGCTATTAGAAATGTTAAACTTATTATAGTATAGAGGTCAACAGCATATATGACCCTGCCTGTGAAAAATCAGCTAAAGTAACTTTTTGTGATTTACTGCTTTCTATATAAAACCATCCTACATAATGTAAAGGGCATTCTGTAAAAATATAACCTTGATAACTTTAATATTGATTAATATTGATAAATGACATATCAAAGATTAAAATCATTGTAATATTTATGAGTGAAACCCAACTTTGATGCTTGTTATTTCATAATTTGATTTTGGCACTTTCGCCTGGTTTTCACAGACAGGGTCAAATATACAGCCTGACATGCATGACAAAGAGAGAACACATGGCCAGCCATAGCAGCTGGATGTTATTTTTAAAGCTTTAAGTTTGAGTCCTGTTTCAGTAACTGAATTCTGTTCAGAATCACTTTCAAGATATTGACTTAGTATATAGTATCAAGAACGCAATTGGAAAAAATAAAACAAGTTCTAAGAGTGTAAAGTTTTATTTCTATGTAGGATTCATGTGCTTAATGTTTACTAATTAGTACATTAGGTTTACATACCCCAAGTAATATTTTATTAATTAGAATAATGACTGGAAGAATAATTAGTAAAATTAGTAGTTAGAGATAAGCCTAAAAACACAAATTATTACGTAACCAACTTGTCAGTTTACATGTAACAAGCCCAAATGTTCCACCCATTCCCCTCAAGGCGAAAAAGTGAGTACAGTCAATAAAAATACTAGAAAAATCAAATGAAAAAACAGGAAAAACATATTCACTGTGTTTCTAATTTGCTGTACAAGACAAAATCTGCAGGACATAAATGACTCAAATGATGCCTAATATAAAGACAATGGAAATACAGAGCGGGGCCCGTTTCATTGAACACACACACACATATGAGAGTATTGTACTTAACCGCCTTGTTTAGACCAAACCTAAACCCACACTAAACATTTACCCACAAACTACCCATGACTGGGAGCTGAACGCTGATGTAAGCGGCTATTTAGACGTGTAGAGTGACCATATTCCACAAACGAGGCTCTTGTCTTTCACTAACCTGTTGTGACGGTCGCCATCTTCCCAGGGAAAAACCGACGCGCTGCGGAAATGTTGTGACGTAACATCCCCTCAATGTTCGGAACAAATCGACTTACCGGAATATTCCGAAGCTTACCGAAGACCTCCATGGTGTACACTGGCTCCAAAACACGTCTTTCTTTTTAACATTTGTTCCACGTCGACTCAATGGGTCAATTTGTGTGTAATCAGTAGAACCATAACAGTTTGTAAATGGAATTTTCCAAGTTCAAAATGTTTTTGACGTAGAGTAAAAGACACTTTTGCCATCACCCGTCATCATATAAGCAGTTAAAAAGAGGGTCAAAAAGAGAAGCTAGGATGATAGGGAACATATGTTTTAATTGGTTGTATTCAATGTAAAGATTAGAGAAATACTTTCAGAATGACTGTATAACATAGCATGCTATGTCTACTCTATCCACTAGAGTGCAGTAAAATCTTATTAATAGACCCATTAAAACATGACGCATCTTTTGTAAGAGGTCCTATTGGGTTCTTTGTCAGGCTGGGCAGAGAAGTATGAAGAAGCCCAACTTTATATTCGCACCAGGATGTTGACGTAAAATGACTTTACAAGCTTGGTTAGAAAGACAGGAAATGTTTGTGAATATGTTTATTTTGTAGACATTTCCATTACAAGAAAAAAACCGGACGTCATACAAAGATATTAAGATAGGACAGTACACCTACTTTTCACAGTCTATGTAACAATATGAAATGTCCTTCTCCATTCATTAAAGGGCTAGAAATATAGCATAAAGTGAAATGAAATGGAGAAAGAGCATAAAGTTAAAGAATGTAGAACGGCGGTTATATCATTCACAAGAGTTGCTCAAAATGAATTAAATATGCTGTTCAATATGAGAACTTAGAGCAAGGGCCATCAGTCATGGTAAGGAAAGCACTCTAAATAAACCATGAGTGTCCTAAGCCCATGACACAAAACTCCCAGACACTTCTGTCATTTCTTCTGCTTTCTTAATCAAGTATATACAATGACAAAAAGTATTGAAAAAGCACCATATTTTTTAGTTTAAAATATTCTTTGATATTTCCCCTCAAAAAGGCAAAAATGTGTCTGACATAGTTCAGCCCTCTTTTTATGGTTTGAAACAAGTGGTTGTGACATTAGACTATGATTCACTCTTTTTATATCAAAGGCAATCTTCAAATGTGCGTTAGGAAGTAAAACAATTCATCAATCAAATTATGCCCACTGAGAGGAGAGGCACTGACGTTTTACAACCTCATAATGCATAACCATACACAAGATAAACTGTAAAGACAGAACAAAATGTCTCTATTCTTCATCGTGACACTGTAGCATTCAGAATTAATATTAATCTTACAATTTAGTTGATTTGCTACATGGAGTATTTGATATATTGCATTTTAATTCAAAGCACTGTGAATTTGAAAATACCCAGTATTATCATAGCTAGAACATAGTCTCCCTTGGTTGTGCGGTTGAGTCTTACAAGGAGTTTTGCAAAGTGGAAGACCACAGAGTCACTGATACTGTATCATTTAACCAACGCTTCACATCTCTTTATGCTATCTTATCAGAGGCAGATCGTATAAGTAAAGATACAGTAACAATATGTTTGCCGTAGAATAACAAAAACACCAACATCTAAAAACAAAACAACATAAAACTGTTGTTACAAACAATATAGTCTTTTGAAGGAAATTTGGAATTAATATAAATGTAATATTGTATCACAAAGCTGTTTTACAGCACAACGTTAGTTAAATGAGCTTTCTGATATAGTATAATGTCCCTCTATGAAATCACTTTCATTACATGTTGTGATACTGTAGCTCACCATACTGTAACCGAAATGTCATAAATCAGTTTTCAATGCTAAATTGGTACATCGTTTTATCCACCAGGCAGAGCATATGTTTTCCCACAGTTCATCTCTGCTTTAACCTATTTGAACCTCTGACCCAGTATACCCATGAAATGGGTCTAGATTCAAGACAATGGCACACTTCTGCATATAAATGTAGCAAAAAAGGCATCTCATTTTAAAGAACTGTACATATGATCTTTTCCATTCCATACAATACTACACATGAAGCCATTAAGAACAATGGATCTTTTCTGTGTTTGAATACTTGCATCTGTGTTTGATGTAGGTAAGCATAATATTCTGATCAGGTCCATAACATTTATATTTTAGGGCTGGTTGAAAGTTGTCCATCAAGCCCTGAATAGTACACACGCACAAATTAAGGGGCAGACAGCACACACTGGACGGGATAAATCCAAAAAATACAACACTACTGCTTGATAAACACAGTTGAATATCATGTGGTCATCTAGTATACATTGAGACACTTAATTCATATTCTATTTTTTCTTTAGCATATTTATTTATTCATAGATATTTATGTCCAGTGTGTTTTGTCCACAGGGGTTGATGAACAAGTGCTGTGGGACCAATTACATATTGACAATTCAAGCACAGCAAAAAGCAGTGGATGTCCTCCACAATTCTGTGATATACATATATCACTATATGCACCACAGTTTGATTATAATCATCATACATATTACACATTTTGTATGAAAGGCAGTGACAATGCTTTTCATATTAAGGGAAAGGTGAGCTGTTATTGTTAATATAATATATATTTTTTATTCTTTTAGAAAAATATCTATGTTAAAACCAAAACCAAGTGCATCAAGCTCTCCCTTCTGTCTTCACTGACAAAAATAACATTTTCTGAACATTCATACATTACATTACAATCATTGCATTGATATATATATATACACACTGAATATGTATATATATGCATACATAATATATATATATGTTTTTATATATATTTTATATATATATATAGTTTATGACATAAAAAGGTTCATAGTGCACAACATGCCTTTTTAGTTGCCAACATGAGATAACTATGAAATAATAATAACCATAATAACAATATTTGTGATAATTGCAGTAAGACAACAGTAACAGAGAGGCGGAGCAGCTAAGAGCCCCACAAAATTCTTCCATTTGGCAGCAACGGCACAATCAAGAGCAAAAGTGAAAAGCATAATGAGAAATCAGTAACCTAAAACATCAAAAATCATCAACATTCACAGAAAAGTAGACGGTTCGTAGTCATAAGCACATCCAATTCTTTTGGCCACCGTTGTTTTCTTTCCTTCCTTTTGTGCTTTTCTTTGTTTCCACTTTAACAACCTCCTTAAAGAAAGAAATAAACTGGAGATGTAGTCCTCTGTGACTTCTATTCACAATCAAAGCCTAGAGCTGTGCTAAACCAGATTCACAACTCAAAACAACGTCAAAAACTTTTAGAAGCACAGAGGCCACTCATCCAAAACCAAGAGGTTGTCTCTCTTCTTAGGTCTTTCATTTTTATGATAATGCTTTTCAAACCCAGACACAGATTGACACTATTGGTGTAACTCACAATAAAAGCCACCTTTGTATGCACTCATAATACTATCATTGAAACACAGAACAAAACAAACTCGTCTAATTCACGCAGTAAAGGGAAAAGAAGGACCAGCAGGAGATGACATGCTGCCGAACAGGTCACATGAATACTCTCAATCCAATAGAGCTCACTGGATTTCTTACTGGATTTTTCACAATTTCATACCTCCAGATTCCAGGGCTCTTTTAGCACTTGCCTGTTGAAACTCCTCTGCTGGCCTTGCCAAAGTCTACCCAGTGTTTCTTCACTCATCCAATCAAATCCTCAGCGCTGAGGAGCAATAAAGAGTCTTGACCCTTTGGCCTTTATAGCTTCTGAAATGGCATTTGTGGTCGTTTGATCTGCGTGCTGTGGCTGGTTTGTTAAGATGTTTTGAAATGTCTGCTCAGAAAGGCTCAGAGGTTCCACCGTGCAGTGCAGCAGGCCGGTCCGTGCGAGGGGGGGTTTGTGGTGTTGGGGTGGGCTGGCACTCACTCAAGGTTCCATGGGCTTTCAGGGTCCAACGGGCTCTCAGGGGCTGAAGACTTCAGAGAGAACCAGAGGTACATAGAGACAGGAGAGAGGAGAAACAGATGTGTAGGAGGACAACGGAGGGAGAGAAAAGAAATAGACAAGTAGCTAGAGAGTATGCTGTAATGTCTCTTTTCATAGGAGAAGTCAGAAGAGGTGTGGATGAACTGGATGAGGAAAAAAGGGTAGCAAGGTAATCGGGCCCAAAAAAATAAAGGAAACCCACAAAAGCCTCAGCAGTTCTTTGTCCTGCTTAGACAAAAACACTGCAGGCACCCAGCATGAATAGAGAGAGGAAGGAGATGGTACACCAATGTATGCTAGAGCAGGTAAAGATATAAGCAAGAGGAAGAGTGCTAATGTGCTTTTATTATTATATGCCACACACTGGGGGATTTAAACATCCACGACAATTTAAATGTGTGTGTGTAAGTGCAAGCTAGTGACTCATCTTGATATTAAGCCTGAATTCATTGTGAATTAATATACACTTACATCACCTTGATGAAGTCACTCAGACGCTAACGCATCTGGGCCTTAATTTAAAGGAACGGGGCCTTAACTTAAGAGACTGAACCGAGATCCCAGTTTATCTGCCCTACAATTACTTGTTAATGCCTAAAGTTCAAATCGGTATGTGCTTATGTGTTTTTGTCGACAGGCAAGCAAAGGCAGAGATGCAAAGCTCTCAAAGTGCAAGAAGCGAGGGTGAGTTCAGGGAATCAGAGGACTGATCGCTGCTGCTGGTTCGCTGGTTAGCGCTGGCCCCGCAGGCTCCCTCTGGGTAGGTGAACACAAATGAAGATGTGTATGAGGGGATGTAGCTGCCGGCGTCAGGGTTACCGCCACCGTCGGCAACAAGGCACGGGCCGTCCGGCGCCGGCTGGCCCTGCCCATAGAAAGAACTAGAAAAGGCTACCTCCTGCATCATCCCTTGCTGCTGTGCTGGGACCGGCTGTGTCTGCGTGGGCTGTGAAACCGGGACGTGGTGATGGTGGGATGAGTAGGCGGGTGGCAGGTAGAAAGAGTCCTCCTTCACAGTCAAACCCACCACGGACACCGGAGGCACCTGTGGGGAGGTCTGTTGCATCTGCGCAGGCGGCTGGTCCTGATAGGGAATTTTGCAGCTGGGTTGGTGTGCAACCAGGACAAATTCCAGACGTTCCTTCTCCTTCTGCAGCTCAGATATTTCTGCCTCTAGCTCAGCCTTCTCCTCCTCCAATATGTCTGTCTCCTTGGGTTGGAGAGACAAGAGGAGGACACAAGGGGACAGAGATTATATGATCAAATGAAATGAGGACAGGAAATAAGAGTTTCCTTAAAGATAAGATAAAATGTGAAAAATTTGTATGTGGATGGAATACCATTGTCAGTCTTTTCCTCGAATTATTATTCTAAAACGACTGTTATAAGCATAACAACTTGGCAAACATTTTGCATATTATTTTAATATATAATTTAATAATTATAATATATTAATCTATTATCAGAAAAAGTAATTACAAGTAGGACTGATATATCAACAACTAGTAGAGAGTAATATAACTTGTTAAATTATATGTGAGTACAGCATCGCTCACCGACTGTAACCTGTCTGTGAGCTCACGCCGTCGGTTTCTACACTTAGCGGCAGCCAGTTTATTTCTTTCTCGTCTAACTCGTCTTTTCTCCTCCTCCTCAGGGGACAGCTGGAAACAGAGGAACATCTGAGTGTATTATTAATCCTTATGTCAGATCATATTTTCTTTTTTTACATAAAAACTATATAGTTGCAACTGGAACAATCACAATGCAAAAAAATGTATACAATTCTGAATCATGTGAGCACATGCTCTGAACAAATACTGATCACCCCAGCACTTACTGTTTCATCACGTGTACGGCGACGGCTACGAGACTGTCGGACTGGGCCAGGTGCATCAGAGCTTGGTGGGGTGAAGCCTCCAGCAGTAGAAAAACTTGTGCCAGGCAGGTCATAAGGATCCAAGGCAACAGGCTGCGTCATGGTGCTGGTGCCCGTGACGCTTTGCCCTGGTGCCACGGAGGAGATGAGGGTAGGCTGCACCATCCACTGCAGATCCTGGCTGGTGGTGATGGCCGTCACTGTGGGCACAAATGAGCTGGGCATGTCCACCCCTGCCCCGGTGCCAGTTGATCCTCCACCCAGCCCTACCCCACCAGTGGTAGATACACACTCCTTAAATGCAGAAACATCAACAATTAAAATTATGGTTTGATCTGCTTGTGTTCTTAAATATGAATTTTACAGTGCTTCCTGATGAAGGTAACATGATCTTTTCTAAATGATTTTCTCCACATGAAAACATGATTTTTCTCAAATTTATATTACTTTAACATACAGACACCAAAGTCTCACTAAAAACCAAGTTTCACTAAAAAGCAACAAAAATAAGAACATATGGGTTTTTATCAAAGTTTGCTATTTTAAAGAAAATAATAAAATATTCATGTTTGTCTTAAAAATTCCATAGGGTCTAAATACAGCAGTAATCAAAAATATTTTTATGATAAGCATTTTCTTCATTATTCTACAATATAAATAGACATGATTTCATCAGTATCTTTAAATTTAGCACAGTCTTGTTACAAAAAATTCCCAGCCACTTCTGTCTACACAGTGGATGGCCTTTTTTAAAGCCATTCTCGTTACCTTAAAAAGCTTGCAAAAAAGATTTAGACATGAAAACCTATGACTCTGTTTTAGGTAAAAACGAGCCCGCTGATGCCAGGTTGAGTTTCACGTTTCATTTATATTCATATGAATGCGTGTCAAAAGCACACGCAGCTTCGCAGACGTCGACGTAGCCAATCAGCAGCCTCGTATCCCCCTCCCTCCTCTGTTCCTCCGCCCCCGTCACACCCCCGGTGTTCCCCTTAGCAACGCAACGTAACACTCCAAAATAGAACGCATTGACGTCACAGCAGAGTCTGAGAAGCGAGCGGTAGGACTGGGCGAAGGCGGAGCTTCGTGTGCGGACGTCGGAGAGTTCCACAGCTTTGTCATATGTTTAGCGGCGTGCTGTAAACCTACCACGTTGCTACCGGCCTGATTCAGCGCGCATGCTGACTTGTCAAAATACTCCACAGCGTTCGAGTGTGCATGCTGATAAAACCGCGTTTTACAACAGTGGTATTGTCTCTACTAATCTGATTTAACACACCTTTTAATAACACTGCTCTGTTTACTCAAACAAATTACAACCTATTCCTCTGACAACATCGCTCCGTTTCATACAGAACTGCACACTAAACAAAACACATATTATATCTGCCGTATTATTTTAACCCAACAAAGCAATATAGAGAGAAACATGCGGACTTACTTGCGGTGCGCTGGTGGTGGGAGGGCTTCCGAAGGATTCCACGGACGACAGGTACTGAGATTCAAGAGAAGGAGATGAGCTTCCACGGGAGCCGGTGTCGGGGTCTCCGGGGAACCCCTGAAACATCTCCCCGGTGGAGCCGAGAGAAACCGAAACACCTACTGTGCCCGGCGAGAACGGGATGTCACCTGTCACCCAACACATGTTTAACTGAAGCGCGTTTGTTGTAGGACATTCACTTATCTCAAACATTTGCATTTATTAACTGCAATACATTATAAACGAGAAAATAAACTCTACGAAAGTGTACGTACTGTAACACATACGATTTCAGATGCTAAACTTTATTAGGACAAATTAGCATTGTATTTAAAATCGTAAATGACCTACCGTAAATAGTTTTACTTGGAGTCTTCGTTAAGATGCCCTTCGTCTCTTTCCAAAACAGTTGCATTAAGACATCAATCCAGATCCCTGCTGGAGAAAACTTCTAAATTCCAATCTCTTCTTTGATAACACTTCCCAGTTTGTGGTACAATCCGTGAAATGTTCCCTTTGAAATGTGCATTTATAAATCCATAAAAATAATCCGAAATGTGTTTATTATAAACGAGAGTCGATGCAGTGTTTCGGCAGCAGAGCTTCCTCTTCTGAATGAAGCCTGAGAACGCATTGTAAAGTAGGGAGTCCTAGCTCCGCCCCGTACTGGTGTTCCGCTGACGTAGGTGCCCATATATGGTCCAAAAGCACTGTTTTTGTTTTCGGTATCTAAGCAATATGACGTGTAAGGGATTCCCTCACCCACAGAAAGAGACAGCTTGCTCGCGGTCAAGAATAGGTACGTTTACTATTACTTCCACGAGATATTTTTAATTGTTACATGGTTTTTCATGGACAATATTTAGAAACAACATGCTTTTCAAATATTTTGTTTGGGGGCTACATTAAAAAAATTAAAGGTGTTGCTTTATGTGATCTTCGAATATGATCATTTTATTGTGATGTTAAAAACATATTATACACATCAAAGTTAAAAAATTATCTCCTAGGTTTACTTTTAATTTACAAATTATATTAAAATAAGAAAAATAAGAAAATAAAAGTTTATTACAACATAGAATAACAATCGTAGTCATAAATAGCCATTACAGTTTACAGAATGTGCTTTGTTGTTAATAAAAACATTAAAAATGTATATACTGCATGCTAGAATGTAAAAGAAAACACTTCAGCTAATTTAGTAGGTCACATTTTGCTGAAGTAGCGGAGGGAAACCGCTTTCACTTGTTTTGACTCCTCTGTAAACTTTCTCACCGACACGCCCCACGGAATCCCCGATACACAAGAGGTTCCTGCGTCGCTAACAGTCTTAAGAACCGGTCGGGGCAGAGATTAACCACAACATAACATATAATAGGTAAGTTTTTAACTTTGTTTTTCTTATTTTTAGAAATCTGCTGAAAACCTGTTTCTTTGTTGCTATGTTTAAAGAAAAAAAGTAGTTAGCAAATAATCTATATAAGAATAACAAGTATGCATTCGTTTAGTCGACAGCTTTAAGATAAATTCCTTATCCTAAAATGCATTTACATATTAAAAGTTTTCACAATGGACGGCGAACTCAGAGTTCAGTACTGAATTCGCGTTATTGTTCATCAAACAAAGCGTCCATTATGGGGTATTCTCGCCATTTACAAGAAGCCATGCACAAGTTCCAAGTCGGACAGTGGGCTGTAGTGACGGAAATCATATAGTGTCATATATACTGCCACAACGCATTTCATTTCATGTAGGAACAAAGGTGAGTCATTGTTCTCTGAGCAACCGTGAATTGTTAGTAAGGTAAAGCTGAAATAAACGGAGGAAGGGTTAGTAATTTAGAAAAACATGGCAAGATGAAACGCCAGGAAATGTCACGGGGGTAGACGGGCTGCACGCCGGTGTGTACCAACACCTCAGGTCGAGGATGGGAGATAACAACAATTAGTCAGCAGCACTTCACGTCACCGGCGGAGAACGCTCTGTCCAGTGGCAGACATTATAACGACCGAACAGCAATGACTAATGCCGAGTATTCACAATGTGCGCCAAGAATTTTACCAATATCCACCAGAGGATGTTACGAGATAAACCAGATACACCGAAGTATATAGTAACCTCTGAAGCAACGTGACAGGTTAATGGTTATCTCACATTTATGTCACTTTATAGTCGCCTATTTGACTCTAACTACGCAAACTACGCTGAGTTAAATTCTGCTGTTCCTTTCCATAACACGTTTTTCTCCATTCAGTAAATATAGAGACACGGGGAACAATAACACAATAAACCAACTTCTGTTTACCGTCTTAAATTCCGTGGTTAAATGCAAAACAAACTATACAAAACTGTATGGAAGGCAACCAAGCCCGCTATTTCTACAACCAATCCTGCATGTGTATACAACGTTTCGTCTCCGTGGAAACGCCGTTCCCGCACGTCTGACGCAAGGACGTCACGACGATTGGTACTTTTTTTGTTTTTGCTGCGTAGCAACCGGTTTCCGTAGCAACCCTTAAAGGGGCAGCAGAAAGTTTTCACAGACGAGAGACGGTGTCTGTATTCAAATACTTTTGGAATAGATTTATGAGGTCTTGAAAGGCAAATATTGTCATATTTTGGCCTTTGATGATTACAACTCTAGACTAATCACGAGAGCATAATTTAGTTTAGTTGTGTATTGTTGCATTAGCTATATAGCCAGTGTGCTAATTGTTTTTAACAACATTGCAAAGCAACGTACGGACAGTCATGTAACAGCTCTGCATCGAATAAAAATCTGGCATAGAGTTGTATAAATAGTTAGATACTTGCGTTTCGTTAGCTATTGCTACCTCAGTAATACGATAAACTCTCATCTAAAGAATTTCCCTCTCGGCTAAAATCATACACGTCGTTTTACCCAGCAATTACAGCCAGCTAGTTTGAATGTTTTTTTTTCTATAAATGTAGGTTTGCATAAACATCCTGCAGAGCAAAAGTTACTTTACCGAGGGATTGTTGAACTAACGCATAAATCGGGTTCTAAATTAGAAACCTGTTATTTCTGTTGTATAAAACCACAGCCAGACATACCAAAAACAAGTTGAAGGTTTAGCGTAGTTTCGGTTTAGCTGTTAAGAGGAGAAACTATGCGCAACATGTCTCATTCATGGCGTTGATAGTGTGCAATTAAATTGATTATAGAAACATTCTTTATTTATTAAGTTGAGCCGTATTATCATGAAAATAGTTAACACAACAGAATCGATTTTAATCTATATATTTATATTGTGTATTTTGAAACAAAAACCTTGCACGTGGAGGAAAATGGTTGATACCTAATTTTGCATGTTCATCTAAATATGTGTCTTTATGAGGTATTTGTAATACATATGTGTGTAACAATATTGGTTTTACCATTGTATTATGATATACATTACATTTTCTACCAGTTACAGTCAATCTTGCACTGTAGTAATGTAAGTGCCTGTTTATTCAGTGTGTCATGTAACAGTGTATAAATTATGTTAATAAATGTGATATTTGATGAAGTAAATATGTGCAAAATATTTTCTGTATTTGCTAGTATTATGCTATATTATGATAGATACATACTTTGGTTAAAGTTTATTTTAGTCTTTGTTATGTTGTATACATTTAAGTACTGAATAATATTAAGTGACAACATGCATTAACAGGGTTAGGATTAGGGTCTGGTTAGTTGCATGTATTTATGTATAATTTACTGTTTTTACTATAGTAAGTACATGTAATGTATAACAATAACACTGTAAAAGAAAGTGTTACCTATTCTTTTATAATTGTATGTTTTCACTAAGGCTAAATTTAATGGGCTTTAAATATTCAGCCATATGCTAAGAATAGGTGTTTATAAAGTTCAGTTGTTTCCAGGCCAGAAAGCCATGGTTGGGAAAACATGTTTGTTGTTTGTAGTTGCCAGTTAATGTATAAACAGTCATAAGCAAAAAACATGATAGTACACCTATAGTTCTGATGCTTTAATTCAAAGCATTTCAAGTACTTTTTCTGCAGATACAGATTTTTGCAGATATGGTGTTAAGCTAATGTGCTTTCATCCTTTATCTAATAAAGGATAAAGGATCTTTTTTTGGTAGTTCAGCACAGTTATTCTGTAAATTAGCTAATTATTGGACATGAACTAAAAATAAAAATTAAAACTTGAGTTGAGAATAAAATAAATGCTACTTTTTTCAGAGAAAATCTGGTGTAATTCTATACACAAGTCTATAAAGCTTTAGTAAGAATGGTTTGTTTTGATAAATAAGTTATGATTTATGCATGTAGTAGACTTTTAAAAATATATTTATTATTAATGTCTAAGCCATTTTGTTTGTGTCAGCAAGTTATAAAAAGAGTATTTATACAAGTAATTTGACATGGTAATTTACCCTGTAACGCTTGCAGAGAGAATGTACTAAAATGGTAATCACATATTTTGTTGTTCATCTAGTTCTTGCAGTGGTTGCAGTTTGTGTGTTATTGGGTGAACAATGAATAGGAAAATCAATTTATTTGCATTTCAGTTCAAACTGCCCCCAGTGTTCTCATGTGTCCTTGGTTTCCTATGAGTAATTTGGTTTTATGCAAAAAGCAAACTTAGTAATTCTTTTATTGGCATTACTTCAGAGGTGTATTGTTTGACTTGATTTGTTTTTTGATAAACCCTCCTGCCATCCTGTTCCAGAAAAAGTTCAATAATCTAGGGGAGGGACATGAAACTGCAGCAAAAACTTGTGCTCTGTTTACACTACTCTGTCTCTTTTGGTCTCTCCGGTCTTTTAGAACTTAAACCCCTGCAGCAGTCACGAGAGAGTCTTGTTTCCTGGGGAGGTGGGACATGTTTGCCTGGTTCCCTGCCCAAAATATTTGTAACCAGGCAACAGCAAGGCCCATCCCACAATAGTTCTGTGTTGTTGACACCCCTTTTGGCAGCTTACCCCAACGACATTACATAACCGCTTTCTCTAACTTTCCCAGTGCCACAAATCAAAATTACGTTCCATTATACACCGCACATTCCCACAAAAAAGTGCAAAATAAGTAAAAGCTTGGTTTGTTTATCGTTTGTTGTATGCATTTTAGTGCAGCACAGGACCTTTACTACATGAAAGACTTTTGGGCGTACTTTCAGTGTGGTGGAACAGACTGCTGTGTTTGCGCAGACACAGAGTGCCGTAGAGCCGGAACATCTGCAGTTGAACTGAAACTTACTGTCTGTCGTCGTATCCTCCATTAGCATGGGGATTTGTTTACACAGTCTTTTGCCGTCTTACAGACATAGCAGACATGCTGTTCTTTGCGCAAGAAAACAACACTTGTATTCAAAGAATTAAGTGAGCACAATGCTAATGTTTAGGGAAATTGTACGCTTACGTAAGTATGTCTGTTGGCAAACACTGAGGGAATGTTCTGTATTAACATTTACGAGATCATCACTTTTTCTTTGGGTCTAATTCTTTTGGATATTTGTGAATTATACTAATTCAATCCAAAATATTTTCATCACATTCCATGAAGAAATAGGTTTTTGCTTTCTACCTCTCGTTCTTATGTCTAAGTGCTTGCCTCATAAATGGGGAAACTCTCAGTCGCGTCTGGAAACATCTGGACGGGCAGACGACATGAGGTCATTCATCTACCTCCCTTGCTCTCTCATCCATTGGTTCACTGTGTGTGTATATGTCTGTCTGTTTGTCTGACCTGTCTGAAGAATGTGGGAGAGGGGCCTTGAAATATACAATTTTGTAAGAGAGAGAGCCACATGGTTGGCTGGTTTTCCCTTCTCTTCTTTCTTCGTGTACCTTTTCGTGATAACTTGTTTAGACAAACTGGATTTCAGCCTTCTTTTCTAAGTACTCCCATGTGGTTGAGAGGACAAACTTTTTTCTAGGGTTGAGGAACACAGTCATGATCTAAGAGTTGGTGCAATAAAAACATTTTAAATGTAACAATAGTGGTATGGTGACCCTGACCTACATTTACAATGATTTTATTGCCCAGTATTACACCGCAGACTCATAAGTTATGTGCTCATGAACACCTCTCCATTACATAAATCACTTCCTGTCAGGATAGCAGCCTCTGAGTAGTCAAGGAAACGGCAAAGGAAATTGCGTGCGGCCGTTTGATAACATGCGCCGTGATGGAAATTCTTTCAACGTATTCTCCGCATTCAGATCAAAATCAGACTGTTGGAATGTGTTTAGGAAATAAACAGTTTAAGTGCCCCAAAGTTACATATTTTAACAGTTACATGTGTGTTTGGTTTAATCAGTGTTGGACCAGGCTGCATTTTCAATATCGACGTTTGTCTGGGTTAATCCAGCCATCGCTGGCACTCTATTGTGTGGAAGAACATGAACTGTCATTTTGTTCCATATAAGACTTTGCAATCTGGCCAGCTGAAGCATTACTGAAATGCTATCAGTGGGCTTAGTATTCAGCAGCGTAGTGTGACTCAGACAGCGTAAACCTCAAGCGCGTCAAACGTAGCCTACTTTCAGCAGGCCGCATGCCAGACAGAGAGGCACAGCGCTGGATCAGAAAGAGAGAGGAACAGAGAGCGCACTTTCTCTGCCATCTCTCTGCATATCCATCAGTCTCCAGCAATTCTTTTTCTCAACCCCCACATTCTCTCCTGCTCTTCGCATCCATCTCCCCCACTCCTCCTTGCTTATGCAACAGTTGCCCTATTTTTATGGGGGAGGATGTGAGGAAAGAGAGATTGAAAGAGCAGGTGGGAGGGAAATGTAGAGAAAGGAGAAAGGGGGGGTCCAGGAGTGCTTTCTGTGCACGCTGCACACGTCAGGTGGAAGACAAACTGTCCTTTTCTGACTCCCCCTTCATGCCACCCTGTCCTTCTCCGTCATCATCCCCAACCCCTCACCCACGTTGTGTCTAGATAGCAAACCTTATTCTGCATTCGCAGACAGGTGTAAGGGTAGAGCTAGAGGAATCCAAATGAACAGGATCCCAGATGAACTTTACCTGCCTACCACTTTGAGTCATAGGTTTTAATTTTCAGAGAATTAAAACCTTACATCTTTAAAATATCTACGTAAATGTGGACGTCCTAAAGAGTTAAGGTTTGTCTGGGTAGCATGACCTCATTAACCCCTTCTGATAGATAAAACCTTATGGTTCAGAAAAGCATTTTTCTCTATTGACAGACATTCAAAATCAACTATTTACTTTGAAGAAATGTTTTCTAAAGCAACATATATTTTTTATAGTATAGCAGACACTCATCTGGTGCCTGGTTCTTTTTGGAACGAGTACTTCACCTATATATCTAAATGTGAACATATTTGAACTTACTAAATGGTTTTGTTCAAACAAATTACTAAATAATCTCAAAATAATAGTTGTCCTTTCCAATAACTTCATCTTTGTCTGCTGCCATGATCTAGAACATATACCTATAAATGTGACAACAGCTACGTTAACTAGTTTTAAAGAAAAAGACGGCTGATCCACCCATGACACTGGATATTTGAAGGTCTAGATGCACTGTATGTCTTTCATATTGAGTGTATGGTCAATTGATTGTCAAGTGATTGTTACTTAAGCATTATGATTACTGAAGGCCAGAATTTACATTTTTTATGCATTTGGCAGACGCTTTTAACCAAAGCGATTTACAGTGCATTATACTATACTTTATTTATGAGTATGTGCAATCCCTGAGATCAAATCCATTTCTGTAAGATCTCTAGAACTAAATAGTCAGTTTACATGCCTAAGAGCATATAGCCTGTTTCTCATGTGTCAAAATGAAAAATTGTCTGCAATGAAAACCAACCTGAAAGACAACAGCAATATGAACAGCAAGGCATTTTAGCTCTTTCTATGGAGCTTTTTCCCTCTGTTACGTGCATATAGCCCCTGTTATTTAGCAATTTAAGCAACATTGCTTTTAAATCATTAAACTGAACCAAGGACACTTTAATCTATAATTGTATATCATTAACATACCTTTAGCAGTGAAATTATGAGCAATTATCATAGCCGTTATTTAAAATACAGAAAATGAAAAATTGCTATTAGAATAGAGCTGCTAAGAGAAAAATACCCTCCGATTATTAAGCTATTACGTTTCTATCATATACGTTTCTATCCTGCCACCTGCTTACTTCAGGAAGCATATAATATCATTATCTTCCTCAAGTGATCTTACTGAATCCTGTACATTATCAAAGGTGGATACAAAAAGCATTTAATGCAGAGTAATTTAACCCCAGTTCCAGGAATGCGTCAGCCTTTAATGAGCTGACGTAAAAGCGAACACATTTAACTAAATAGTCAGTGTGGGGGAAAATAGTCAAATTCTGTTTGAGTGACGCATTAGTCAGTATGTGATGCACTCACACCCAAAGAGTTGACATTTTACCCATATTGTTGTTCTAGTTTGTAAGCAGCGCTGACTCCAAAAAAGTTCATTTTATTACAGCTGGGATGAAAGCCACCTTTTGACTGTAAAATATACTCAGGAGAATGAAAAGTCAGCCGATGTAGTGGTAGATCACACGCAGCTCTCCAGCACAAAATATTACATATTGGCGAAAATAATAAACACTACATGCTAGTTTCTTTAAATACACCATATGACATCAAATTTAGTAGTATCATGTTCCTCAGCCAGGTCTATAAATGCATTTTGGCAGTCGTCTTAAGGAACGTCGCTCTTTCCCGAAGGAGCTTGCACTCAGGAAAAATGCACCCACACATGCTACGCTACAACTCTGGAGCTATTCCTGTAACCACCCCCATATAACTGTACCAAATTATCAATCAACATCAAGAAATAGATGCACAACATGTCAGTGAGGCATACCAGTGGGATCAATTGGGGAAATGAAGTAAGGGTTGATGATAACATGGACACAGATGGAGGGAGGAGGAGAAAAGGTTACAGGAATTTATTCATTCAACCCTGCAATTCTGAATCAGTGCATGTCACACAAACACATGTTCTGCAAGCTGCTGTGCCCATTTCCTTCTTCGTAATTAGTTTCAATGAAATCTGCCAGATACCCACTTCTAATGCTGTGGCTATTTTGGTCCTTTTTTCTCAGTAAAAAGGAATCCCCACATATTTTTTCACAGTTTTGATAATCCTGGCCATCTGTTAACTTTTTAATTGACAGTCTTGTATGCTCAGTTGTACTAACCAAATCAGACTGGAGATCTGAAAAAACAACAACTAATAGACATAGTAAATGATTGCAGCAAAAATATTATTGGCTCTTTAGAATCACAAACTTGTCTTCTCAATGAAAGGCAGAACAGCAACTTTGCAAATTTTTTCTTTTGAATTCCTAAAATATTATTATGTGGTTATTTTTAAGCTGCAGTATTTTCCAGGAAGCTACAGTGTCTGTGTGTGAATAACCTTGGTCTGCCTCGTTTTTGGCAGACACTTACAACATATCTACAGAATAACACTAAACTTCTCTTTTTTGGTTCCTTGTGTAAATTCCTATTTCAGGCGAAATGCATTATTTATAAACAGCTGTGGCATGGCACGTATTTAGTGGCATTCATTCTTCTGTGATATTTATTAGTGTGATTATAGTTTTGTTCATTCAATTCTTAGTTTATTTATTTTTTATGTGCATGTCATATTAGGTTGGTTGCCATATGCTTATGCATATATATATAGATAATACATAATATGTGTGAATGTCATGCCTTACGAGGGTTCTGAGCCTTGTGAGGAAATGCACACATCCTATATATTGTATACTGTAAATATTGTTTAGAAATATTGTATTAAGTTTGGCAGTTTTAGTATTGTCGAATTAATCCTCGTTGGTAGATTCCAACACTATCTGGCCCCTAAAAATATATTTTTGTAATGATTAAGGCAATTGAAAAGTAGAGGTATATTCTACTAAAACAAAATTCCCAATAACATTGGAAACATAAATAACTGCACAAATTTTTGAAAAGGTTCCTGTCTCTGACATCGGAGCGCATGACAATCGATTGTCTCAAAAAGTAGTGTGGTTCCATTGTCTCAAAAAGAGACAAACAGGTTAAAGGCAAGAACGAAGACAAGAGGTCTGTTTCAGATGAAGCAATAGGCAAAGGGATTTATGAAACATGAAAAGTACAAGATGTGACTAGGGAAGCATGGAAGAGGAAGTAATCGAGAGAGCAATGACGGCCGTTTCCAGAGGCGCTTGGACTGTTGCTGGGGGCAACCTCTGTTCGGTCACCTTACGGCTGGGAGGAAGCATTGTGCGAGCAAAGGTTTCTATTAATAGGAACAGCGGGAGAGAGGACGAGAGCCTACGAGCGAGCGAACGAGAGGAACACGAAGAGGAGGAAGCAGATTGTGAGAATGAGACAGTTACTAGAGAGAGCTGGAGGGAGGGATGGAGAGAGAGCGTCGCGGAGGAGGGAGCGATGGCGTGATGACGCTGTGCGTGGCGTCAGAGCGATAAGAATAGAGCCGGTGCGTGCAGGGCTGCTGAGACATCGCTTTTTATACCCACAGCTACTATCTCGCTCTACCCATCTCGCTCTTTGAACAATGTGTGTGTGCGAGCGCGCGTGTGTGTGTGGAGGTGTAGCTATACGCACAGCAAAATTTAATATAGAAATGCCCTGTGATGAAAGATTATGACTTGTGCTTTTATATTTGGAAGCAACAATACATTCTCAACTTTTAAAGACACCGAGCAGATACATAAATGTTCAAAAGAAGAAAAAGTACAAGAGGAAGTAAGAGTCATGCTTTATCGGGGGGAAATGCAATTATGCCTCTTGTTACAGGTATGACACATTGTGAGGCCAAGCTTTTTACGGCATTAAGCATCACAGGGTTTGACTTGTAAAAGCAATTCACAGCTGATGAAGTCAGAATCTAGAAATGTGCAATTAAAAACAATAACAATTCAATAAAAGAGTCACCAAAATTGTCATGCGTGATATCCCCCTTTTTTCATAAAATAAAACTGAATGTCAAATGAGGCATTAATATTCTGCCTAATGTCACATGGAACTGTTATTTGGAACAAATAATGACTGTAATAGGAGAAATTTTATTTTTAGGTAACCTATAAATTAAAGCAGGTTTAAAATTTGAGCTAAAAGAACATTTTTTTTTATTTGGTTCTGATGAAGGGTGACTTCAGTCTTATTGAGGGGGCTGATGGGGCATATGAAATACAGGTTGTGAAATAGAGGTAAAACTATTACTAATTCTTGTAATTTAAAGTATGGGAGCATGATACTACTTAATAAGAATGGATAAATATATGACGGCGCTCTTAAGAGATACAGATTTAAAAGAGGTAAAAAAGTAGAAAGTCTTTTGCTGATTATGAATCAATAAGAGAGACACAAGTGTGTCAGGAATAAAACAAAGTCCATTTGACCTACATGGTCTTAGACCCCAACTGATAGATCAGCATGTGGGTAGATGCAACTGCAGGGCAAAGGTCTGCAGATATACAACACATATGAGATAGAAGAGAGAGAGAGCGAGAGAGGCTAAGGTTGATGACGTCAGAGTGGTCTTGGCGTAGCAGGTCTGTCCTGCTGAGGTGTCATGTCTGGACTGGCTCATATAGCCAACAGCCTGAGCAGCCACTGCACAAACACCAGAGAAAAACAATCAGGGCACGTGCAGTGCACAACTGATATACAAAATGTATTAAAAGTACAAGCTTAAATGTGAAATGCGTAAATGGTGTATGACTAAAACGGAAGAGGTGACTAAAAGCCATTGTAGATTCATACGAAAATGTGAATTTCCGTGAGCTTCTATTCTTCATTCATCTACATGCTAGTGTAGTGTTAAAAGTTGACAAAATCCAACTTAACAGGCTTTATCTTACTATCAGTTATTATTGACTATAATTTTGGACAATCAGCAAGGCACATACATATGGTATGGAGTTGCTTTTGACTTCAGATGGACTTACAGTAGACTTATATCATTAATTAACTTAACATCAGTAATATAAAAAGGTATTTAAAGAAGGATGTAGAACAGATTAAAAGAACTGAATATTGTTAAAGAGGATCTTACAGCGTTAATGCCTTTGTCCTTCACCTCTGCGCTGGTCTCCATCTCAAAGAGATCTGAAAAACAACAATCAGCCTGTTGAATCCTTCCAATTAACATGTTTACAGACACTGTGTACACACTCACATCACTGCTAATGACGTCATGGATATCTTGACAGCTTTCAGGCATGATAATAAACATCATGATTAGATGCAGCGCTGCACAATTATATTTATCTTCACATTGGACAGAAATAGAATAACCATATGTAAATGGGTCTAACAGTTGAATTCAGATACAAACAAGATTGCTGCCTTCCAGAAAATACGTATGTGTTCAGTGGCCACTAGATGTTACACATCTAACACATGTTAGAATAGGGTTCTATACACTAACATTGCTAACCTGATTCAACAGGAAGTTTTGCAATTTTGAATAAATCTGTATTATGTGAACTGTACAAAATGTATGACTAAAAAAATGAAAAAAAGATGAAGCTCCACATCTAATCCTAATCGTCACTGAGGAGAAAGCAGATCATACTAAGTTACAAATGACACTGTTAACCCTTTAGGTCTTTAGTGCAAAATATTACAAACTATTTTACCAAACAGCAAATATCTTTATTAAATATATGTATGACTACCTCCCTTTTCCAAGCTTTGCACAGCCTTCTTTGCTCATATTTTCCAAAGGTTCTAATATTTCTCAAGTGCACTGTACATATTACGAATCCTGTAGAATATATTCAAATTTACATTAAATGAATAAATGCTGTGCCACTTCTGCACACTGAAAAATCTGTGTCTTATTCACTAAACACCCACAATCCAGTTTTCCCAGGTGCACAAACACGCCTCCTTACCTTAAATTGGGCTTATTATAAAATGGTCACAAAATTGCCTGGTGCAGTAACGTTTCTGTACAACGTTATTGCTATCCACAAAAAGCAGACTGCGAATGAAATTTTATTAAAATGAAATGTTTGTACATGGTTTTTTATAATGACAGCAGCTTTTGTGATCAGATTATAGAGTAGAGTGTTATAAACAGGCATGTGGTATAATCAGTGGTATGTTTAGCATTTTAAAGAGTGTAAAGTGTGTCAGATCATGGTAATCTTGTCTACTGCATCCTCCACAATGTACTATTCAGACCCGTGCAAATTGCCTTCAGTACCAAATTTGCTCTGTATCCTGATTTACGTTGTTTCTTTTGTACATCAGATGCTAAATCAACACAGCGCATGCAAATGAACTACGCTAATGTCGAGTGCAATCACTTTTTAGTGCCTTTAGTTGGTATTTGATAATAATGTATTCCTAGAAAATATTTCTTATTCCATTAAATCACAGCTAGAGTCTGAACCAGTGTGTCACTGGCAGGATAGATGTTATTCACGACAAACTCTGACCTCTTCATCTGCATATGTCACAGTAAAAGTGGACTCCCCAGACAGTGTTTCCTATTCTTAGCTGACAGTATTAAAACCTGCTGCTGTAGCCCATGTGCTTCAATGTCTGACATGCATTCGGAGACGTTTCTTTGCATAGCAGTGTTGTTGTAATGTGGGGTTATTTCAGTTCCTGTCAGTTTGAAGGGGTCTGGCTATTCTTCTCTGACCTCTTGCATTAACAAGACAGAACTGCCACTCACTGTATGTTTTTTGTTTGCACACTGTGTTCTTGAAATACTACAGACGTCTCTCAGGAGAGTCAAAACCACATTGTCGGACACCAACAATTAGTCACCAGTCACTTAGATCACATTTCTTCTTAGTTTTGAGCTTTAGTTTGAACAACTACAGTTCCTTGACAATGTCCATATGGTTTTATGCAATGAATTGTAGCCTCACAATTGGTCAACCTGACATTTGCAATAATAAGCAGGTGTATTGACTGAATGCACTGTTAAGTCGCTTAAAATAAGCAATAAAAGCGTCTTCCAAATGCATAAATGTAAAGGAATAGATCGCCCAAAAATTAAAACTCTTTCATAATTTACACACCTTTATGTCATCTCACCTGTGTAGGACCTAATTTCTTCAGTTAAACACAAATAAATCATTTTCTATTAAAATACCATGTCAACCCAAAATCTATTAAAGCTCCAAAAAGCACATCCATGCTTTTTAAAAGTAATTCACATAACTCCAGTCAGTTAATAAGTGTATTCTGAAGCAAAACGTTTGTAAGTGAATACTGGAGTCATTTCGATTACTTGATTACTTTAACATTCTGAGTCCCATATAAAAAGATAACATGACAGTCTATTTTTTACTACAGAATCATTTGTTTGTGTTTAGCTGAAGAAATAAAGTCACATTCATCTGGAGTTCGGCATCTACTAATAAATGCCGCCGTCCCTTTAAGAACATGCATCTAGGTTTGGCTGGTTAGTATCTTCAGTTATTGCATGAAGATGCCATTACTACATTATTATGTGGGCAAAAAGCCTGTTCTTTCATCACCAGTCATTTAAAAATAGCTGTATAAAAATTTTTTGCGAGCAGCATACATATATCAGAAATATTTCATTATATTCTAGTACGTTCTACCAGCCTCTTACCAGATTTTCTAAAGGTCTACTAAAAGCATGAAATATACTTACATTTTAGTAAATGACTAAGATCATATATCCAAATATGCGGACTTGTGTGATCATATAATAATGTTTAAGTTTTTTTTAACATTTTCAATTTAAAACACTTTGTCATTAAGCCACTCTAAATATATTATCTATGAGAGAATGGGAGTCATTTTCAGTTCTGAAAGAAAAAATGATTGCCAAATGATATGACCTTTAAATACTTCGTAAACAAGGGTGGTTATACAGTAGTAAGATTTCAGGACTGATTCTCTGGTCTTACCAAAGAGCACTTGCAATCTGGCAACACAGGAGACAAAGCCATAGAAGGGCAGGTAGAGTTCACCAGCGCCAAACCTCTCCCACAACATCTGCACCACAACACTGTCACACTCCACACCTGAGGGCAGAGACAGAGGACAAACCGTGGGTGGAGACTCAAACTTGCTTTTGTGTATAAACACAGGGTGTGGTGTGGGAGTGTGTGTTCACCTGCAGCATTCAGTGCCAGACTGAGTTCAAATGGACTCATGGTTCCAGACGAATCCTCATCAAACTGGAAAAAGATGGACTGTGGACAAAAATAACAAATAATATATAAAAATGAGTTTGTATAAATAGATATTTCTGACTCTGAATTCTGACTGCATGAGTCATGTTTAAACGCACACCTGCGACTGCACGTTCTATACTACTGTGCCAAGTTACTATGTGGTTTGGCAACCGTATGCCTTTTTGTTAAGCTGTCTGTTAATATTTAATCTATCAGTTTGATCATGAAAAATGACTTTCTCAGCAGTAAAAAGAAAGCCTGTGTTCAGGGGAATGTAGTTCAGATATTACACTGGCACAGAGTAGCAAAGCAAACGATGTTATGAACAACAATAACAACAACAACAACAGTTTCAAGGTCTTTTTACTCCGTGCAAGACGAGCTCCCTGTAACCTTACACAATCTGATAATTGTCACGGCTCAGTGTCCTACGCTGCACTTTCTAACACGCTGCCAAAGCCGAGAATGACCTTTTCACGCATGTGAACTGAGATACCTGCAGATTGCGTAGGGAGGTGAGCAGCTTCTCTGCTTGAGCTCTGTTCAGCCGGCCTCTGCCACCCGTCTACACACAGCCTTAAGGATATTAACCGGAAACAAGGCGTATAAAAGATCGAGAAATGAATAAATATAGAATAAAGAAGGACGGGGCTAGTTGTCACACACACAGCCTTAAGAATACGAGCTAGAAATGGGACATAAAAAAGACTGAAATAATAAATAAATATAAGCTAAAGAAGACTGGGGCTAGTTGTCACACTTCTGACTTATGTGAACACTTATACAGGAAGGTTTTTTTTTACAGCTGTATAGACCCATTAACAATATTTTGGATACAAAAAAGCTATTGAAAATTTTAATTGTTATAGCCTAGAAAAAAACATTTGTTGACTGCATGGGGTAAGTTGTCACCACAAAACCTGTCATTTAATATCACACAAAATCATTGCTAGAAAAAAACAAATTTCTGCGTAATTGGACTTTCGATTCAAAACCTTACAGTTAATGAGATATAGCCATTGTGGGTAACTTCTTCTTGTGACAACTTGCCCCGGGCCCCAAAACATAACTAAAAATATAGATTGATGGAAGAAGGATACATCCTCCCCAAATATGAGCTGTCTGCAGGTTTCCAGGGGAAGTTCATAGTCTTTTTCCAATACTAAAACACAGTTAAAAACAAACTGCATTAAACAGGGACATTGTAGAATAAAACCGCTTTTTAAAAGACAGTCGTTTCCATCTCATGTGAGTGAATAGCATATTTATAAACAATTAAATATATCATTTTTAATATTTTTATCGATTTTCTACTCCTTTAAGAATTAATTTACAACGGATAAGTGTATAGCCAATACAGTTTAGGCTGATAACCCTGGCTCAACTCCATTGCAAGTATAGCTACACAATACTTCCACCTTGTGGTCATTGTCTCATTTCACCTTCTGATTGGTGACAGCTTGTGTAAAATGTTCTGACCTGAGTTGACCAGATTCATAAACTCCACAGCATTCACTCTGTCATCCTGGAAAGTGAAAAACCCAATGATATCATTAGCGTATTCAGTCATAATTACTAAAAAAACATGTTTACTCTCTTCCGTGATTCATCAAATATCTCTCTTGCTCATCTGAGGTAAAGACTGAGATGCTTACCGATCCAGCCTTTTCATCAAACCACTTCTGCACCCTATACTGGTCTTCTGGTAAGGATGGCTTTGACATTACAGTCTATAAATACAACAGACGCACACATGTGTATATAGATAGACACGTAACAACAACATATTTACAGCACACGCTTCAGTACAATATTGGCAATTACTTGCCATTATTATTGTATTTTTACACTTTCTCTGCTAAATGTTTCACTGGCCCTTCTTTTTTTTTTACACGTTATTGAGTCCTGCTGTAAATGTCTTACCGCAGAGTAGTTGCTGGTACAGGGGAAATCCTGAAAGCTGTAATGAAGATTTGAAACCATAAATAAGGGAACAGATGGACAGAAACCAACAAAATCACCTCACACAGATGCAGTGGACTGATGTCATTTTTACCCTTGTATGTTGCCAGTTTTGGTGTAAATACGGAGGAAGAACTCCCCCTGCTGGTTGGGCCTGTAAGTGGAGGCCACTATAACATAACTGCCAGGTTCCAGATGCACCTTCCTCCACACACTCCTAATGCTCCTGTACTTTCCAGACCGAGCTACTGGACTGTTGTTGGAGAAAAACTGCTGGTCTAGAGAACCCGGTGTGTCCTGAAGCTAAGGGTAGAGAAGATTTCATTTAAAGAATGTGATGTAGAAACGTGAAATTATGTTTTTGTGTTGTTCTGTATGGAGACGGTTTGTATTTATTTCCATTACATGCAAGACATCTAATATTAATTTATGAACTCACCTCAGGTGGGATCTAAGAAAGAAAACATAAGGAAAAAATAAAACTCATTGGTCAGGGAAAGAAGGTGCTTCACTTTTTGAAAGTATTTAATGTCAACCTCAGGAAGTTAAACTAAAATAATTGTATTTAATTTTTACAACTGATCTGAACTAGATGTCAAAATATATTTCACAACCATGATATGTTTTTTTTTTCTTAAAATTAACACTGAATATATGAAATAAATAATAATCAGACACAAATTATAGAAAAACAAAAACATCTCAACTTAGAAAATGCTGTAGAAAGGGTACAAACAAACCCCTATTTATGTATTTCGGATAAGTGAAAGGGTAATACATGTTACTTTCTGTCTGAATATTTGTGCAACGTTTGTGCCTCTATTGCCTTAAGCTCTGTGATATCGGTCTCTCACCTTGTAGATGTGGAAGGCCATGTACAGAAAGCTGACTTTATCTTTCTGTCTACGGTATTTCTGAAGGAGCTCCACCAGTATCGTGCCCTTCTTCTTTTTCTCTCCCTTTTTCTCAGTTTTGATCACAGGAGGCACCGCACCAACTTCATCATCCTCACCACCCGCATCCTCCTCTTCAAACTCATCCTCAACAAAGTCATAGTCATCCACATCTTTATCAGACATAACCAGCTGGAACTGAGGGTTTTTCCAGAAAGATTCTGCACAGATAAAGAGAAGGAACAAGTGTCAGACTGATTCTGAGAATTTTTTAATTACTTGAAATACAAATATACTATATATAGTGGAAGCAAATAATGAACTGCTATATAAACAATTGCAAGCAAACAAAAACTAAATAGGGTTCAGACATATAAATAGGCATTTACTTACTTGGGTACCTGCGGCAGCCCCCTGCGGAGCACATAGGGACCCATGTGCCCTGATGTGAGCTCAGAGTCCAGGAAGAGGAAGCTGTGTCATCACTAGCTTCCCCTGTCATAGAGTCAGGATTCACACTGCACATTTCCACTGTATTAAAAAGTCGACAGAAGTCCTCTATTCCAATCCTGCAAACACACAAATGTTAAAGGATGTGTTGACTGCAGCTATACAGCTGTATCTGCTGTGAATACCATGAGTACATGCCTGTAATTTGTGCTAAAAACACAAAAAAGTGTTAATAAAAACATGTGCTATGACTTTTTTATCAGTCTTCTGCAGGCGAGTCCCAGACTTTATCCCCAGACAACAAACAGCCTTTTAGTTACACCAAACAACAAGGAGTTCTGTGCCAGGGTTTCGATAACCCTGTCTGTAGAGTCAGATGAATACTGTGTGGGTGTCAAAACAATTTATTTTTCCATGTCAGACTGATACCAAAATTCTCCATCTTCAACTTTGGCCAACTCAAGTCTGGTCTTTTGAGCGCTGTCTATACAGTCCCAATCCTTACACCTGCACACACAAACACACACAAATATGCGGTCTTTAGAAGCCCTCAGGCATGTGGTAACAAAATGAGCTGCTGAGGTCTTTCTCACTTGTCACTCCAGGGCCCACAGTACTCGACAAATCCCCAGGGGTTACGCAACCTCAGCAGCAAGATCTCCTCAGACTGCTTCTGGACCTACACGTACACACAATAAGAGCTGGTAAGAAACTATGGAATGAGGCTTTATTATTTAAATATTAAAATACAACTGTAAGGTACATGTTATGATAATATTTGTGATATTTGAACATTGCATGTATAACATGCATGAACATTAAGCATGTACAAACATTTATAACATGTACAATTTATATTATTAGCAGGAGGATATACAAGATATACAATGTTTCTAATCTTTCTCAATTTTGACGAAAACTATATATATATATATATTTCAAAGCACATTCGATATAAAACACCCAGAGTTTTTACACAACAGATGCTATCTATCTGCAATCTAAATCATAACCAACATTCGATATTAAATATTGTGTGTGTCCTGATTCATACCTTTTCTGTATCAGTGATGGCATAGGCATGACCTTTGATCAGACCCTCTGCTGTCACCGTACCAATGTCCTTCACATTTGTAGCCTGCACATAGAGACACAACACGATGTATATGCCGCAAATCTTTTATTATGTGTAACCACTGCTTTTGTGCGAATGTGTCTGTACATGTATGAAGCAGCTGAGCAGGCTGCTCCTGTCCAGGGCGGCGGTAATAGCTTTCCAGAGCACGCGGGGGGTCCGTGAAGACACGGGGCGGGAGTACGCAATACCCCCTGTAAAGTCCTCCATTCCCTCTGAGATAATACCCCCTTTCAGACTGCCATAGGAACCAATCAGCCTGTACATAGAAACCACATATACACAAACATGGAATAGACTGATTCTACATAACTGATTCACAATCAATATTTCACACAACAGACAAGTAACAATGCCCTTCAATGTAAACTGTGCGACTAATGAACCTTAACAGTCACACGAGCACACAGTCTAACACACATATGCTGCGACTGACTTGGCATAAGCTTTCTCCACCAGGGCGCTCCAGAACTCATTGCTGGTGCGAGAATAGCTGAAAAGCAGACGGCCCTCTCTCACAGGCAGCCTGTCATCCACTATCACCTCCACCCACTCGCCATACTGCCAGAACTACACCACAGAGAGAGAGAGAGAGAGAGAGAGAGAGAGAGAGAGAGAGAGAGAGAGAGAGAGAGAGAGAGAGAGAGACACCAGGATTACATTAATTGTGTTCAAGCATACTCTGCACCCATGAAACAAGAATGTTTTACTGCTTAATGGTCTTGATTGTTATTGTTTTGACTGTCCGTTTGTTTCCTGTTATGTGAAGAGAAGACTTCTAGTAATATTAGACAGGCAGGTATGGACCTGTGTTGGCCTTCAGGTATCACCAAATGTCAAACCGTCAGTGTCTTCTGGTAACAAGTCTAGACATTTCAGGCATCATCCCCCCTTTTCAACCCGCTACCTTCTTGTTTTCACATTTATGTCCTGTTTTTGATGTGTCCTGTCTTTCTTCTCCCCTCTAACCCTCCCGGATCAGGTTAAGTCATGTTATGAATACCTGTTGAGCTTCTGGAAGTAACGGCAATTATTTCTCTTCTATAGATCTCCTTAATGCGATTATGTTTTGATAGATGAATTAACAGTGCTGTTATATCAAAGTTTAACCTCAGTTTACATCCACACATGAGAGTCAAACAAGAGCATTAGTGGCTTGCTGCAAGTCACGTCACATTGTTGCAAGTGTATTCTCTGACAAAACAAAAAGTTTCCCTTTTGTAGAAAATTACAAATAATGGAATTTACGTAAAAGGATAGTGCACGCAAAAACAGAAATGTACTAATTTACATGTTCATGAGAGATACAGGTAAACGGGTTGGACTTGCTCTCTGTAATAAAGGTGGATGGAAGATGAAAGAACTGTCACCATTTCTGTCATTGTCTGTCATCTTTTGTGTTTCTCTAAAGAAAAAACAAATCCAGATGAACTGTAATTTGTGGGGTTTTGGGTGAAGAAACTGAAAACACACTTATTCTGTATTCACCTGCCTCCAACTGTTTTCTTTCTTTTTCCCTCTGTAACCTTTGTCTATGTAAAAAATACCCTGCTTATCCTTTAATAGCTTCAACACTGTAAACATAGTTTTGTATATTACAATAATTGCTTTCTCATTTGTAAGTCGCTTTAAATAAAAGCATCTGCTAAATAAATAAATGTAAATGTATTGCTTTAGTGTTATCATAAGCCTTAAAGACACGAGACTGTTTTCAGATTACCAACATCAATGTGACTTTCTTTATAAAGTTCATCTATCTGTCCTGTTAAACACCACAAAAAAGCGCAAAGGACCTAAGGGCTGAACAGAAAACAAAAGGGCATTATTTGTTTTTTCCAGTCTGCAGTGATGAAAATGGAGAAGAATGTGGCAATAAACATCACATTTATCTATCATGTTTGCTCCAAACGAGTTTGTTTTCAATGTTTATAACTGAATTGATTGTTTGCATTATATGATCACACAAAATATATTTCCTGTGTGGCCTTTCAAACTCCAAGGTCATCAATTAAAAACCAAACTTTAATGATTCCTAGAAATCCATCCACCAGTTTCTTGTGACTCATATTTTGATTAGCTAGAGGGATAATGCTAAGCACTGATTTTAAAAGGGTCGGCACCAAATATACAAAGTAGAAACAAACAAAAACACCATGTTCCTTCCCGGTAAATGAGAAACAGTCAAATAAAGTATGATAATTTGTGGCAATGTGAAGCGTTTTTAAAGGGGGAGGGGCATGCAGATGTACGTGTCACTGGGACAAAAGGAAGATGACGGGAGGTTGGTGGAGCTGTTTCTGGAATGAGCCTCAGCTGTTAGGAACGACAGGGTCAAAGAAGACTGATTCTAATTACCGCTTCCACCGACGCATCAGCTAGAAGTAAATCTAGACACGTAATTACATAGGAGACATTCAAACGGGAACATCAATTCTGATTCGGCTCTCAAATGGTCCCCTATTATTCAATTGCTTATTTATGGTTGCCAAATCTTTTCACTGTTTTATTTTCACTAATCTCTAAATTCACTTAGTTTTACACAATATAAATTGTGCCTGTAAAAAAGAAACAAACAAGCAGCATAACTACATAAATACATAATTTTCTAATAATTGTCCTAACTCCTTCCTCTTACCCTGAAACGGAAGATGCCAGCGTATGATTCGCTCAGGCTTTGGCCAGAAGGAACCACTTTCACAAACAGGGTCGGGTGCATGGTAAGACAGGACAGGGCTGCCAGCAACCAGCAGTTGCCTGCAGAAAAACATGTCTTTAAAAACACATAAATTCCATTGGCATTTATGTACAAACATGACCACAACATGAAACACAAGTTTTGAAAACCAGAGACACGTTGTCTGTCTCACACACAGTGACATTCTTCTGTAACAGGTAACAGCTGTTTTCTTGCGCCATGCGAGGTAAACGGAAACAGATTATTACGTGTGACTTCATAGAACACATTCACCAAAAAACATGCTTAACACACCAAATCTCATGGGAATGACAACAAACACAATTCTGCATGTGAGTCCTACTTATAATTTTCCAACAGCAAGAAGAATGTGTTGAATATATTGATGCAGGGTCTCTTGAAAACAAAATCAAAATTTCTGTATGAAGTGCTAAAACTAAGACATTCTTTCGGCCCATTTCTATTCAAATGAGATTATTTACATGTGTTTGTTATTCTAGTGATGCATTGCTATGTTCATGTATTATTTAGAGAGAGGTCATCCACATTGTAAGTGAAAAATGCACACATGGTGTAAGAAGTCTTTGATTCCTGACTCCTGGTTCACATTTTATGTGTACATGTGTTGCTAAACACACACACACAAAAAACACTGGACCATCAACTTTCATTGTATTTTGGGTGAACTATCCGTTGAACGTCTATGTTCAAATAAGACCAAGTCTAAGTCGTAAACTACAGAACATAGTTGAGCATGTAAACAGTGATGATCTGGGTAAAAAAAATCATCAACATTAAATCAACGCCAGATGCAGAGAAAGAGAGCTGGGCAAGGCAAAACAATAAAACAATACCCGCTGTGCACAATAATTGTTATTCTTTAAGTGGGTGGAAATGGGGAGGCGGGAAAAAGGGGGGTAAGCAGATGATACCAATCCGACCTCTCGCTCCCTCCCTCTTCCCCTCTCAGCTTTCATCCCTGTCTGCTTCTAATACATTTGTCGTGTTTTTGATGTGAGTGGCCCGCGGCGGCTCCACGTTGCATCTCTCAGCAGGGGTTCTGCAGGAGCCTCCGAGATCAGCGAAGTGTCTCGCGGCTAGACGGTCAGAATGGGGATAGTACATTAAGCATTATGAGGAAGATCTGGGTGGAAGAAGATGGGAGGGGGGCATCTGCATGATAAGGAGAAAAGAGCGGGAGCGTTGCCAAAGGATTTTTCTCTGATAGCGCACATGCCTTGAGGGTGCGTTTGGATGATTTGCTTTCTGAGAAGTGCAGTAAGGCGTTATCCCATTATCCTGGCATAAAATATGAACAACCGTGCACTAACACGGGTGTGGACTCACCCAGCTGGCCCTGGCAGATATCGGTGGTGCCCATGGTGCCCTCCACAAAGACAGCATTGCTTGTGATTTCCTTTGAAGAGGGGGAGGGGAAAAAGAGATGGAGACATTCAGAACATTCGGTCTGAGCCAAAAACAATTTGCAAGGACATGTGATGGCATGATGTGGACATCTGAACACATGCATGTGCAGAACTGTGCACAATTTTAGATAGAGTCTCACCTGTCAACACCTCATTCGTCTCAGAAACAACTTCACAGTTACATCCATTTACAGTACATGGTTGTTCTCAACATTGATGCAACATTAAATCAATTATCTTTGCTCTCTTTGTAGGTATGTTAGAAACATAAAATGCACCAAATTGCTTAACCATAATGCCTACCTATTTCTCCCCAAGGTGCATCTCTTTAATGACCCTATTTAGTTTTATTAGTTTTACTAGCTCTTGGCCAACACAAGTTTATCCTCCGCTTCCCCTCCTCTATGGTTATTTAGTTACATTTTTTAGACACTTTTATTCAAAGCAACTACCAAAAAAAAGAAACATCAGGAGCAATTTATTTTTAATGAACATGTCCTAGTATTTAACACTATGATAACACTATTCATTTATCAATTAAGTTTAAAAGTTTCCAATGAAATCAATCAGCTGTAAATGCATGACACGGGCATAGCCTACTCTAAACTCTATTTTATAGAAAATTAAAAAATGTGTTTTGCATTTAAAACGATAAAATTCAGATAAAAATATAAATTCTTATAAATGCACACTCTTTTCAATTAATATTAGTCATTTATTTTACCTTCGGCCGCAACCATTTGACTGCTTTTTTGGGATCAGGATCCACAGGTACACCGAGAGAATTTATATTCGCTGGAAAAATCGGGTCTGCAAACAGGACGCCAGATTTGAGACAGCTCTGCAGCAGGGTGTCAAAATCCTGATCTTTAAATCGGACCGGATTATCAATTGATCCCTGTTCGCTACCAGACATCTTTCAAGGGGTCGAGAAAATGAGTTGAGGTCTGCACAGTCACAAAAAGTTTTATGCAAAAGTTTGGAGCAACACACCCACCGTATGCACATCCACCCACCCCCACATGTGTACTGCACGGGGGCGTGGAAACCTAGACCTTTATGATAAATACCTATTCTTTTTTGTGGTTTGATATTTTATCCTGATTTGTATTATTTAGTCGACGTAGGCTATTGGCAAATGAAAGCATATGATGTCAGGCGAGCTAGTCGACATTAGGACAAAATTTTTAAATGCGAAATGTTTTAGTTAATTCCGCAAAGTCCCTTTTTAATAATTCATACACCAATTACTTTAATTAAAAAATTATTTTAATAAAATTGTAAAATGTAAACTAGTTTAACTAATTATGCTTGGAATAAAATAACACACTACGTGCAAAATAAGCCATTCGCCACTAGGTGGCACTGCAATGCAAGCACATTAGACATCCGTCACAGTTACAAACTTCTCACACTGGACATCAAATTAAACTTAAACTTACCTTCTTTGAAAATACTATAAATGCTTTATAAAGTATTTTATAATTATATATTTTACTTATTAATTCATTAAACTGCAGTCACGTGTGAAAATAGCTCATTTAGAACCCATATTAAATAAATCAAAATATCACGTGACCTTAAAAAAAAATTACTTGCGTTTCTTTTATCGGCTGCATAATGCATTCAGACAAGTTTACAAGGGCTAAATAAACACGACTAATAATCAGATGGACGTGAACAATCGCTCGTGATTAACTCTGTCATTGATGCCCATGTTCGGTAGGCTACATATGGTCTTTCAGTTAGAGAGGATTATGTCGTAATGACAAAGGTCGCTGACCCGCCCCGAACATTATCACACTCCTGGCGCGTCCACGACCCCTACAGCTCCCACGACCCACAGCGAGAGTCTGTCTGCTCACAGACATCAATTAACACCAGTCGGTTCCCATGCACTGAACTGGTGCCCAGTGTAAAGGTGCATTCTAACGGGATGAAAAGGGGTCAGGAGGTCGACAACAGAAAGACAATTACTCCATATCTTGTATTTAACATACTTGCTCAATGCATGTTTCTTTCTGTTTCCTTCTCTATTTAACCGTCTGCTTCTGTGCTAGAAAACTATACAAATACTAATGGTTTCCATTACTAAAACCATTAGGAACCATCAGCTGTTTACCATTACAAAATTCCTTTATGTTAAATGTTTTGGGCCTTATTTTAATGGTAGGCACTGTTATAGTTTCCATTATAACCAATACTATTCCCATTATAACCCATTACAAGGTTTCACAGAGAGGTTTTACATTCCCACCTCCATATTACTCTATTTAAACATGTATGTATTCAGTGTGAACTGGTGTTCATATCCTATTCGGTCACACCATTTAATGAAGTAATCATTAGAAACATCTACATTACACCCTTATTTCTTTCTGTATCCGCATTCCTAGTTGAGAATCTGAAATGTGTTTTTTTCTGGGGGCAAAGAACAAAGTCACTTAAGTTACTCAAATATGGGTTGATCCCTCAGGGTAGCTTATGGCATTGTGAACATGACAGAGGCCTGACAGGACTGCTCTGGAATAAGGGCTAGTTCAACCAGTCTGTCTGTCCAGTGCCAAGAGGCTGTTCTCACCTGTATCTCGCTCTTTATGTTTGTGTGTGTTTGTGCCAGAGTGATAGTGGAGGTCACCAGGTGCTATGTCATTTTTTCCCACCTTTTCTCAGTAACAGACAGCTTGTTTGGGAGGTTATTAAGGAGTGGCATGCTGTGTCTAACAGCGAGCATGTATGTGGGAAAGCAGAGGTGTTGCCACCTAATTTGACCCTTTTTCTGCTGCATTTGTGACGAGTCTATGAGCTAATACCTTATGACTAATATCAAGTTTATAGTGACCGCACGCAAAAATACTAGTCCATATGGGCAATTGCTGAATTACATTTTCAGTCAAAACTTGGAATATAAATTCTCACAGAATTTACCAATATACTGAATCATCGGTTTATATTTTCAGTCTAGACATCAGAAAAATATCAGTCTAGGATTTCTGTGAATAAAAATGCACAAACCAGAGGCAATAATACTCAACAAATGGATAAAAGAGATGACTCTACATGTGCCCATTTATGTGGAATATGGATTTTAATGGAAATGATAAAAAACAAGCAGTTTACCTGACTATTAAAACTCATGCATTAAAAATAATAAATGCTTTGAGAGAGACCTCACATTGGCATTTAAATCACCAAATATTGACATCTGAGCTATCAGTATGATAAAAACCTTTGGTAAAAACGTTTTTCAATGGTAGGGTTGACATTTGCATGGATTTGCCTGTGATATGTTGTGTCTGGATAAACCCTAAAATTTTTTTTGGCATATATAATTATTAAAGGTGTGATGTGTATAAAAAAAATTCATCACGCATAGCTATGGTGTTTATTTGTATCTTTTTTTGATGTTTGACAGCCACAGTCTTAATTAATTGTCAAATGAAAAGAAAGAACTGTAAGAAGAAATGTTTTGCCTAGTTTTGCCCAAAAAAGGTTTAACTTTAGTAATAACTTCATTCAACTTCAAGGTAAAAACAATTACACTAAAATGAAAATATGAAATGCCACATCTACCACAGCCTCTGGGAATGTGACAGTTCTGCTATTACAGGATTATCACCTTCCTTATTGTGGTGAACTGGGTGATATCCACGGCTGCTCTGTGGCACTGTGGAACCTGTTCATCCTGCATGGTGTTTTTGGACAGCTGGACTGTTGCCTGGCTCTCCCACGCAAGGCCACTAACACATCGCTGTGGCGGGGGGTAGGGGGGTAATTTTAGGGTTCAGGTTTCTTTTTGTGGTCTTTGTGGAGGGACGTTACCACAAGGAGGATTGTATTGGATGCAGGTTTGGGAACAAGGATAAAGAGAGCTTTTCTGTGGTTTATCCCATTTGCCACCTTCCTTTGCACTTTCCCTCTCGCTTTCCCTCCGTCTCACCGGTGTCATCACACCAGTAATCGTCCTGTGGGAAAAACGATGAGGAACTCATGGCACTCGGGTTACACCTTTTTAAAAATTGTAATTATAATAGTTAATTGGCTTTTCAAATGAAAATGATTGGGCTTAGTCTCTATACTACAGTATATCTGCATACACTGCAAACATGGCATTAATCTTATCTTCTATTAGACTTGGCCTGCTGTGCATAGCTCTCATTAATTTATCTACATAATTTGCTGTGCATGCAACTTTTCTAATAGTGCAATAATATGCAGGTCTTTAACTGCCTACAGATGTTTATCTTATAATATCTTTTTAGCTTTTAGCTTTAATTTTTCAGGAAGTATGCTGTCATCATTTCCCTATTCACTTAAGAAATGCTGTTTCTGTGTCCAATTACCGTTTTTAAGCTAGCTTACTATTTAAACAGCTGTATATGAGCTCGATTTATTCGTATTTAGGCCAACTCACAGTGTACACTACAGGCTCACGGAATCTCACACAGCAATATTTTAATAATTCAGAAAAAAATGAATCACTGTTTGACCACCTGGGACTTTACAGGACACCATCAGTGTATATTAGTATTATTAGTAGTTTGCCTTTGGCATCTGATAGATCATTTAGACCAAGAAGTGGTAAGACTAAACAATCGGATTCACATTAAGTGTCGTGAGAACTGGTTTTGCACTGATCTCGCTTAAAAGGAAGGCGCTCACTTTAAGTGACAGCAGCATTTGAAAGGTTTCTGTTTATGCCGTTCTGTCATTAGGAAAGTCTTGAGAGGTAAAGTTTTGTGAAGACCTTTAAAACGTATAGATAATGAACACAATTACAATTAAATGAATCCAGACAACCCCACACAAGAAAACAACACATGTTTAGATACAAGTTTCAAGTGTTTTAAGCAGACATGACCCTAAGACCACACGCATTCGGGCCTTTTCACCCAAAAAAAGTTAGTTCTACTGGGAAGACTGGTAGTTGCGTCATTCATTTGCTATTCATTATTAACAAATCACAGTATAGTTTGAGTTTTTATGGTTGGGATCAAAACTTGCTCCTCACTATCTTACCCTGGTAGGATCTGATTCTCTGAGCATAATCTTTTGCTTTTTTAATCTACTTTCAAATAAACATTTATTTAAGTTTTGTTCCTTCCCTCTGTCTTTCACGCTTTACCCAGTGGAAGGACCGTGGACTTAAGCCTTAAGACATGTCCTGTGGCATGTGCTCTAACTGAAAAACACATATCTCAAAGTCCACACACACCTGCGGGTCAGTTACCTGTCACCACGCCCTCTGTACAACAAGCCCAGGCTCTGATAGGAACGGCGGCACTGTGATTGGTCAGTAAAGATAAACACTGGCTAGTCTTGGCTCAGCAGGGCGACGTGTCTGGGAGAAGGTGCAGAGAGGCGGCCCATAAGAGACAAAGGGCACCTGGGAATGTTTTCGTCTGCCAGAGGCCACCTCAACTCACAAAAGCTCGTGTTACATTATGTAATTGGGCCCGTGCGGCCACCAAATGGTGTTGCGCGGGTTTGCGTGGCTGGGGCGGGCATATAAGGTTTTGATAGAGGAGGAGTGATACAGGTCCCAGGGTGATCACCTGTAATTCACCATCCTCTGAGGAGAACCGGGAAAAGGAATTTTGCTGAACTACAACGGAGTTGTCGATGACATTTTAGACACCCCCACCATCTTTCTTCTATTCTCATAAACAGTGATAATTGGAGATGGGGTGAGAGCTACATATGGTCCCTTCAATCCAACCTCCCCCAGCCCTGGTTGAAAGCTCATTAAAAAGGTTGGTTGTTAATGAGCTATAGGGATCATAGAGCGTCCCACTCATTAAAGGGGTTAGAGATACTGGCGTGGACGTTTTGTCCCGTTACAAAAGAAGGATCTGGTAGGATGACTCCGCTCCCCCCGGTCTCTCAACATCTCCTCACCCTCAGAATCCCAGCCATTGTTTTTCCGCTTCCATCTTCCTCTGTCCGACAGATGCATAATCAGTCATACTTTTGTAATCTACCTAACAATCTCATCTTTTCACTCTCGCCTTGTAGTTTAAATGGACACATGAACCTGAATAACCCAGTGGTTTAGTCAGATATGATTGCACCACAAACGTACGACTAACGGACTATGACTCAGATGGCGGAGCAGGATTTTACAACAATAGCCCTGAGAGAAGAACGGTTCTACTGTGCAAATACTGGTGAATTCATGATGTGATCTGAGACATGTAGCGGCAGGTTCGACTTTACCGTTTCTGCTGTCACACTTGCTAGTTCTCACATACACATACACACGCACGCCCTATGACTTTGCCTCAGTCTTTTAATTAGCATCCAAACAGGCATAGAAATAACAAAATGTTTACAAGACAGCAAAGTTGTGGCCTACACATAGAACAATGGTAGAATCACATTAGACATGACATTGAAATCAACAGAAATAATTACAATATACATTATAGTCACAGAAGAAAAAAAGAGCTTTGTGTTCACAATTCACTGCTCCCTGAAGAGACGGACACTACTGCGTGTCCGATAAGTTTTCACATTTGTCAATACAAAACACAAAATGCTTTTTGATTTTCGATTACGTATTCTACCATATTTTTCTCACACAAAAAATAGACCGTAACATAACAGTTCCCTGCCAGAGTACAGACATTAATAATCATAAAAACTGTAACAAAGCAAAGGCTCCCTGTATAGATTTATAATATATCTGGTCTTTCACACAAACACACAAGTGCTCAACAGGTCAGTGCTGTAGTTCCCCACCCAATCTTTCATCGAAACGAGGCCTTTCAGTCGCACAACCACAAAACATGCAGTGCCCTTCTGAACCCATTGACAACCAGGCAAAAACCAGAACAGAATATTTCATAGCATTTGTATGTGCTTGGCAGTAAAACAAACGTGTGTAAACTGACCAACCAGGCTTATAGAATACAACAAAATAAAACAACTGAAAGTGATTAATTTTTGTGTTTGTGGGCTATATAACCCAAACGCCATACATTTTGGAGGAACATTAAGCAAAACGTCTGCACGAACTAAAATACATATTTACAAAACTTTCTACTTAACTAAATGGCAAAATGCTCTTTGACAGTGTAAATGTATTGCCACAGACCCAATCAGTCCTGTTGAACATACAGTATCAAAATCGCACAAACCGATAACATGACCCTGTCAGATAGTTGGGAAAGCACAAATGGCAAGCTACCCTGTGATATAAATTTGTATTCCAGCGTTTACTCTCACCCCTACTGCCTGCACACTTTTGACAATCTGCATTTGTGCTAATTTATATATAAAAAAGAACCTTTAAGGCTCTGCGGTAGAGTGCCAAAACAGTGTAAACAGACTTAAGCGATTGCATTTCAATGTTCATACAGTCAGGTCATCTACAGGTAATAGCTTTCAGTCTTGCTAATATTCCTGTATGATTGTCTTTTGAGAAAAACTTAAGAAACATCTCCATGTGCCGTTCTACAAGCCTGTGTAGGAATCCTCTGGTTTCCTGCTGTAGAAGGAAGTGCTGATGAAGCCTTGAGTTTAGATGTCCTCAGATATTGCATGTCAGGATCTATAGGCACTTGTACTGATGATTCTAACACGTCTTGGGCAGTGTCAGCTGGAAATGCTGTTCACAGTTTGACAGAATGTGTATGCTAAGCAGTGGGCAAGATTTTCACACTTGGTCATGATCGGAGAGTGACGTGTAGAAATATTTCTATACCGTGGTTTTACCCAGTACACTACTGTTGGTTTCCTCAGAGTTAGGTGGCTCATCAACCCCCATTTCAGAGTCCTCCTCTTTGAGCTTCTTTGACATGTCCATGCTGGATTCTGTAAGGGTTGTTATAGGCCCTGACTGATCACTGATGGAGTCTTCCTCCATTTTGATGTTGAGACTGCCGTAGTCAACGATTGAGTTCTGGCTGTAGGCTCCAGCGCTTGCATGGCTGAGTCCATGTACCTTCTTCAGATGTTTCTCCAGTGTGGCATAGACAGTGAAGGGGACAGAACACAGCTGGCACTGGAAGGGGGCGCGTGTCCCCCGGGCACCGTGTGTCTTCATGTGTCGCGTCAGCTTGCTGCTCTGAGCGCAGGCGTAGCTGCACAAGCCACAGCGATACGGCCTTTCGCCGGTGTGGCTGCGTCGGTGCACCGTCAGGTTGCTGCTGTTCCGGAAACATTTCCCGCAAAACTCGCAAGCCTCTTCTTTCTTCTTCTTTCCTCCTCCGGTGGTGACCTGCCTCCTCTCGTTCTCCTGCTGCCAGTCTTGGACCATATCCACAGCTTCCACGTCTCTGTCGGTTTCCCACTCGCCTTGAGGACGATCTTCTCGTTCTGGACGTTTCGGCGTGCAGTTGCCGCTGGCGATCCCGCTTTCCCCGCTTCCACCTGTATCTCCGCTCTCCAGAGAGCCCTCCGAGGGGCTTCCGTAAGGAGAAGGCTGCTGAGGCTCACCTTGACCTTCCTCATCCCCATCTCTCTGAGGCTGGTAATAGCGCAGCAGATTACGATCTGGAACCCTGGACTGTGAGGACATCAGGATCAGGTTGTTACCTCCTGGGTGCTTCCCTGCCTCCATGCCAGTTATCTGATGCCCTGCTCCACTGGATATATCACTGTCTCCAGATCCAGCAAGCTTTCTGTCCTCATCTGTACTGGCAGGGGTGGGATCAGACATTTCCTGTCCAGCACGGCGATGGCTCCTCATGTGTCGTGCCAGTTCTCCACTCTGGGCGAAAGTGAGCTGGCACAGGCCGCAGTGGTAAGGCCTATCACAGGCGTGAGTGCGACGGTGGGCAGACAGGCTGCGCAGAGACTGAAAGCTCTGGCCGCACACCTCGCATGAGAAGCCCGTGTTGGGTGACGGAGTGGAGGAGTGTGGAAAAGGTGACGCAGCCGGGGGAGAGGGAGACGGAGAGGGTACCACTCCTCCGTTACCGCAGCTGACCTCTGCTAAGCGCTGCAAGCACATGGAAAAGTTCAGCCCCGGCAGGTCCCGAGAGTTTGGTGCTGGGGTGGTGCTCTGAGGCTTGTGAGGGCGGGATGGTCTCTGGGAGGACGGCTGGAATGCAGTGGCGAGCGCGGCACCCAGGTGACGTGGATCCATCATGGCTGCTGGTTTTGATGGCTGTGCGATGCTGTCGTCCTCCACCTGGTAGATGTTGAGAGAATGTGTGTTCTGAGCGTGTTGGAGGAGGCCCCATGCGCTGGAAAATACACACTGACACACCTGGCAGGTGAAATTAGATGGTTCCCCTGTGAACAAAAAGAGGAAGACAACATGTCAAAACTGTATGTGCATACCATTAGTACAATCAAACAAATACAAACCACACATACAATGTATTATTACTGAAAAATAGGAATGTGAAACACTAACATGAATTATAGATATATGGAACATGACACAAAAATACTACACATGTATAGTGCTGGCCACACCTGCGGCTAGCTGATAAATGTCTTCTAAGGATTGTAAATGCTAACTTTATGTGACAAAACATTTAGAGTCGAGCAGAAAGTGTCAATGTTTTCATTGTGACAACATTAAAATGAAACGGGCAGCAGAAAGAAAAGGCTGCAGGCGAGGGAGTTTGATCATTTAGAACAGGTAAGACCACAAAAGACATGTGAAAGCAGGGCAGGTACAGTTCATATGTGCGGAACAGAATACTAGTGTACTTCTTTCCGCATACTACGCAGTATGTACTGCATTCTGTTTATTCCCAAGCAATTTGCAAAAATAAACAAAGTGGTACACAACACTGTTGTCATGTATTCTTGTCATTCAGATATTCTACAGTAACTGTTCATACTGTGTATTGTGTGGTGTATGGGTGAATCCTTTGATCTATCAAGTATTGACACTTTTGTATATTACTGTACATATCTATATTCTGTGTAACTAACATTGCTGTCTATTGTAACCGTCTATTGTATTCTGTCTTGTCTATAGTCTGTGGAACATTACATTTTTGTAATTTCATCATATCATTTTTTAAAATATATTTTACAAAGTATTTATTCTTCTGAGCCAAATAACAAATTGTTCTAGTTAAACATAAAATAACTTCCCATTTACTGGTCTAAATTTTGGGCTGAATTGTGCCTAAAACTCGCCATCGTCATGACCTACAGCTTTCACCTTACGAGAACCCATTTTCCTCATTTGTCTAATTTTTTCAGGCAAATAAAGCACGTCATAAATTTTTACAGAGAAAGCCCTGCAGGTATTTCAGTAATAATGAGTTGGTAATAGCTATCTCTCACACACCGGTTGAGTGAGAAGAGTGGAGAAAGTCTTATTTCATTAAAGGTGTGTTCACAGGACAGTCAGGTGATCACAAAGAGACTGAAGCGAATGTGCACGGATGGGTTCCTTTAACAGCTCTGCTGGTATTTTTAAATGTGGTAAGCTTTGTCTCTATTTCTGAGAGCCACTCACCAATTAAGCTGCAAATTGCTAATTAGCGGAACGGGGCAAACGAAGGTTTTATGCAAATGAGTCCTGACTCAGCCTCCTTGATAAATGGGGCCTGTCTGCAAAGAGGATCCCAAAACTGGAAAATTAATTTCATTTTTTTATTCTCTTTCGAAGGGTTCAAAGCAGAGTGCCATAAGCCTCTTTTATGTCGTCTCGAATCGAAATCCTTCTGCTTTTTATTGGGAGGGGGCGAAGGAGAAGATTAAACAGAGCCTCTCCTATTCTCTTCTCTTTCACTCTGTGCCCGGAGACGAACAAAAGTAGAGGAGAACGGCAGATCTTTGAGCCTCAGTGACGGAGGTTAAAATGGCTATGAAAAGGAGAAGGTGCGGCACAAATATGTTTAAATTAAGATCAAAAAGAAATAGCTGCACAGGTCATGAAAAACAAAAGAAAAATCATCACCCCCGTGACTGCACCTTGGCCCCCCCTTCCAAACAACACCCTCTCTGCCTCCAAATCTCTCCCTCGGGTGGAAGGTGCGAGGAGGGGTGGAGGGGCTTTTGTCTCAGGGTCTTGGAGTGAAACACAATACTCAGCCTGTCTCTCTCTCTTTCATTTTTTCCCTCACTCTTTTTTTGTAAGGATTCCCATTTGGCCCAGGGTAGCAATTGCATATTAAGCAGAAGCAATAACCGCTAATTAAAAATGCAGATTGGCTGGGAGCGCTAACGAGCAGCAGGCAGAATCCTATCTCTCTAGGGAACAGCGAGTGAGCGAGAGTGAGAGAGGAAGAATAAAGAGACAGATGAAAAGAAGAGCAAAGAGAAAGCTGGAGGAAATAAAATAAGAAAAGGTTTGATACATTGTATAAACCAATTCAACAGTCCATTACACTAGACTGCTCTCAAACAATCTTGATCTCTGTCACACTTTCTTACCCACATGTAAGCACACGCGTACACGTGCTCTTGTCTAAAGAGTTGTGAGGTGACTGATTTTTAGTAGATAAATCAAAATAAAATCACAACTATGGCTGCAGGTTTAAAACGATGAATTAAATATATTTTGTATTTATCTCTTATATACTAAAAATAACAATCAATTAATTAGTGATATAATATTTAAACCCTGTAAAATTGACTGTCATTTTACAAATTTATTATTAATTAATTAATTTGTCAACTGTCAATCCTAGCACACCGACACCTGCCACACAAAATAATTGGTCAAACATGTAGGTCACTGATGCTGCAAAGTGGTGCAGTCTCACTGTTGGTATGAAGCATTTGGTAAGTGGACTATCTTTGTCACACAAACTGCGTCCTGTCAATTAAAACAACATATCATTCACTAACCCTTTTACATCAAGCAGGTATTTTCAGGCCGTATTTATAGAACATAAAAGGCTTTTTAAGTCATACACTTTATGCGGTTACTTATCCCTCCTGATCAAGTCTGAATTCTCAAATCTTTGCTTTAATACCAAAGATTGTTGACAGTGAGGAAGTAACACATTAGTTTGCACTCTCTCATCTTTCTCAGCCTAACACCTTTATCAGCATCACACACCTTCACACACTCATGTGGACGGACGGAAGCGAACACTTGTTAAGAAAGGAAGTTTAAACATGTGTACGTACAGGAGGGAACGATCGAAAGCGTTTCGGTTGATAATGACCAATCGTGGTTTGGGTTGGGTGATATATTGGCAGTGTATTCATATTTCAATTTTTTTTTAATCAGATTTAAAATTGAGCAATGTTGTGAATTTTACCGTTTTTAATTTACAACAGATATTTAGTTACAGCTCCTCTGATTAAAAAAAAAACCTTTTAAGAGCGTATACAGACATGTGACAAACATCAATGACTGAAAATCCAATCCAAGTCCAGGCCAAATTATAACAATTTAGTTGGATTATAAGTACATGGCAACTTTAATAAAAAGTCTCTAATGATAAACTAACAAATATTCACTTTTCTCATGAATCGGTCACGGTTCAATAGACAAGAAACAGGGAAACACCTGCAGAGGCCGATGAATCCCTTTAGGGCCGACTACTTCAATGACAAACAGTGAAGTGGGTTTGAAAACTACTATTACACACACACATGCACACACCCACCAACATCCTGTTCAACAGTCAAGCACATTTCCAAAATGCAGACATTCTTCTCTACACAACTTCAGCAGGCTATAGGGTGATGACCGTGGGTCAGCAACAGAAGAGGTCATCTCTGTTTGTTTTGAAGTGAGCGGTGAGAGGCTGGGAGCAATGCAATTCGCTGAGGACTCTGAAAATAGCACACCATATAAGCACCTGCTTTGACTGACAGCGTGTTGGGAGTTTGAGGACGGTGCGTTTCATGTGTGTGTTGGTGTGAGCTCTGGGAGTTGTGCAGTTGGGTGGCCTGACTGTGCTGTGTTTACCTGGCCACTTCACCTGAGAGACAGAGCCAAGGAGATGCTCAAGTGTGCTCAGGTGCGTTTCTGTCGTCCCCCAGGGTGCGTGTATAAGTGTACGTTTGTTCGCGTGTGTAGCAGAACTGCCTATCCCTTCCACTCAATTAGGCCCGGCGTCTCTAACTCTCTAACTCACCAAGGCCACAGTGCCACAGCAACAGCGGTCTAATGAGCCGGACTGGGGACAAGGTTGTTAAATGAGGGGACAGTTTTACAAAAAAAGACACTAATTAGCACCTAGAACTCACCGGCTCTTTTAGCCTCCACCCTCACACCTGGCTCTTCCTTCCAGCTCCTGCCCGTCATCCGTCGGAGCTCCACGTAACCCGCCTCCACCAGCGGGCCCTTGCCGCACCGGACCGTCCGATTGGCTGGAGACTGAGGGGTGTAACCCTGAGGCGGAGCCCTGGCACTGCCGCATCCGCCTTGTTTGTGTTGGATGAAGGTGAGAATGTGGGCAAGTGGGAACGCCTGGCCACACTGGCCACAGGTCAACAGATCACGACCTCCACCCTCAGGCTGAGAAGTTCGCTCGGGTGACGGTGAAGAGCTGGGGATGATCGTGGACTCTGGAGCGTCTGTGAGTGGAGAGAGAAAACATCAGTGAACGCTCATTAAAAAGCAAATAGAAAGACGCATCAGGTACATTTGCAAACTCTAGAAATGACCCAACAGAGCGGCTTTGAAAGCCCCCGGCCATCCTGTTTCTTTTCTAATGTGCTACTTTCAGTTCTCCGCATTCATCCGTGTCAAACTGTCACCATCAGCAAAGCTTCGTCTGGTCAGCAGACACTGACCACTTCCTGTGCATCTGTCACCGAGGTCTGCTTTGCACAGGAAGCAGAGCGATGCAGCTCCGATGTGCTGTAGCAATTTGCCTATTAAAATGATACTTCAGACACTTTGAACTGTATTCATCCTACCACAAGTGTGCTGATCTAAACATGGTGTCTTTCACACCAGTCATAACCGCTGTGCGTATGAGCAATGCAGTACTGTATGTAAATCAAGGAAGGTCAACTATGCTGAAAAAACAATACAGATTTTTATTACAAATACTAAATACTTATTACAAAATAAGAAAGTATGTTTAGCAGGGAAAGCTGGTCCAAAAAGAAGTATAACCACTCATGAAAAACTGTAAATATGAACTTTAGTAAAAAAAAACATGTCCCTGTACATGAACTGAAAGTCACTTTTCTTGTCTTCCTGAGAGAGGAACTTTGGCCTGGGTGCTGTTCCTGTGGTCACGGACTCAAACACACACATACGCCTACAGCCTGGACTCATCCACCTGCCCGGGCTGGCTGTCCATGCCGCTGCAGGTACAGACAATCCCGGGGAGGGCAGGATTTCACTAGTGGTTACTCAAAAATGTCACCTTTCCTGTTTCAACAGCTCGGGCTGTTTGCGCCGACACGCAAAAGGCGCGGCTGCTGTTCACACACACACACACATAGACACGCACACACACAAACTCAAGACTTGTGGTCAGGTGAGGCACGCACGGCTGACCCCAGTTTAAAGATAAAGCGAAAAACAAATCTTGTAATGATCAAAACAACATCACACTTTATATGTGCATCATAGTACATCTGAAGCACGCAAACAGTTTAATTAATTAATTAATTACAGAAATGATAAAACTTAAATTATTTTCATATCAATATATATTGATGTGACTGGCACCATTTGGATAGGGAAAAAAGTGTTTGCCACAATCCGAAAATAAGCCCTTGTAAAAATAATTAAAAAACATCCCAAATACGCTAAAACTAAATAATAGCGGCTGAACTGAAAATGTGACGACACAAAACAAAGATAATGTTAAGATGCAATAAGGAAGTGCTCCGACTGTCTAAGGACACGCATAACGACAAATTGCTCAAACAAAATACACAAATATATATAAATACAGACACACATAAAAATGTGACACTAACAGACTACTCATAAACAACTAGTCTGCTCGACATATAAATAAAAACATGAGGGTGGGTTGTAACTCCAATGTCAAGTTCTGTAGTGCTCGCCACAAACCACGTGAAAAGTTAAAGCACCGATAACGCGCACTTAATAACACGTATTAACCACGAATACACTTAGATTTACAATAATAACTTATGCGCGGTTTTCCATGTATTATTTTTTACGATTTACGAATTTTAAAGAAAATATTTTTAATTCATCTTACCCTGCATGACGCTCAGGTGTTGCGGTCTGCTGCCGAGTTTACGTCTGGACATAGCGAGAACTGATCCTCTTCAACTACACCAGAACTAAAGCGACCCTAAAACTGTCATAAACCAGCAGTGATGTGTGTCTCGACTGTCGTGTGTCCGTCAGTGTTCAAGTTCATACTGTCTGCTGGCCCCGGAGGAGGGCACGAGCAACGCCTCCAGCCCGCCCCACATCATCCTCCTCCTCCTCCTCAGTGTCTCCTGCCCTCTTTCTTATTACTCACCTTATTAAACAACTCTGCTTAGTGCGTCAGTGCGACTTAAAATGATCCAAAATCTTAATCTTTGTTATCTCTTTGTCGTTTTGGAGAAATTATGTAAATAGTCGCTTTGATGGCGCGCAGCTGCAGCTTTGACACCAATAAAATGTGCTGGTTGAGGATGTGGGTGAAGAGGAAGTGGCTTTTATCGAGGACGACTGAGACAGGTGTTTGGCTGTCCGGCTTATTTCGAAACCCAGAGTAACTGTCGTTTTACTTTCAGTCGCTTGTTTCTCTCATGTGGACGGCGGGATATGTACGGACAGAGATAGAGACTGCTGAAATTTCCGTTCATGTGGTTAAATTCCCATTCAATCTAATTGCGAGTGGAATCACGTGCATTATCAAACAATGACGTGCGCCATCTGGCGGTCACAACAAACAATGTCGATAACGCCGATAAGCAAAGAAACGCGTTGTGTGTGAAAGTGTTTAAATAAAAGCAAAAAATACTTTAATTAGCGTTTTTTCATAGGTCACAGTTTATTCAGATATCTAAATTTGTGATTACTGAAGATTTTTCTAGTGAAAGATCTCACAGAGTGATAATGACATTTACTGATTGACAAAGATGAGCATTTAATATCTGCATGTACAACTTTTATCACACTCTTAAATGAAAGGATTATGTACAAAGATGAGATAAACATGTCAGATGAGCTCCCACACAAGCGAGAGAAATACTTCCCATCTCATATCACAGTCCATAGAGGGCAGCTGCAAACACATCATCAAATATAACTGGTATTGTACCCTTTTCACAGAAACCCTGCTATTCATTCATTGTGTAATTAAGGAAGAAAGTATGTTAGTGTGGCCATGCTAATTTACAGATTTTAGCAATGGAAGTACGGGTTGAATCATTTTTTTTTATTATTTCCAGTGTCCTCCTTAGATGATGTAAGAGAAGCTTAAGTGAGTGACATTTATTTCATTAGTATTTTCTCCGTTCTGATTACCCTTTACTCCTAAAACATTTGATTGATATCTCGTCTGTTTCACACTGTTTCTTCAGTACCGATGAAGAGGACTTCTTGATCTTGAGCGGGATCTCCTGCTGAGCAAAACAAAAGAATGGGTTGAAATAAGCTAAAAACAAAATAAATTTGTAGATTTAACGGACAAGTGTAGTGCCCTCTCCAGCCTTCCAGAATGTGAACAGGCACAGACTGGTTTCAGCATACCTTCTGGATGAGCTGTAGTCTCGACCTGTGGGGTGTTTGAGAGATTTATGATTAGATTCTTTATGGCATGGCAATGGTTAGCTTGATTCTCATCATAATCAAAAAAATGAATCAAATTAAACCACTTTTCAATTTTGCCATACTTCAGAAACCAATATGAGCCAGATAACTGTACAGATAAGTCTTTGGTGGATTACAGCAATGCCCAATCTCTCATATTCAAAGCAGATATTCATGGAAACTCACTGTATTTGGTGTTAGGGGAGGGCGAGTGGCTCTGCCGTCCATACTGCCTCTCCCATTCATCTCTCTCTTTCTCCCGGCGTTCCCGCTCCCTGCAAGACCAAACAATGTCCAAACTATATCCTCTCCTTTATAAACACAGACGTGTTACATGTATATACATGCTCAGACTTACTTCATGCGGATTTTCCGTGCCATTGCTCGCAGAACTCCTTCTCGTTCCTGTGACGGCAGGAAGTTTCTGTTAAAACTACATGATCCAAGCTATTAAATGGAACACCATCTTACACACCCACACAAACTTTTACCTGTCGCTTGTTTTCCTGTTGCTGGATCTTGGCTTGCGCTGCTTTCTTATCCGCCTTGGCTGAGGAAGGTAAAACGGAAAGATGAGGGAGGGTAAATGTCTTTCTCGTAATAAGCAGACGCACAGAAATGAGTGGTAGACACATAACATGAGTCAAATGAATACGTTGTTTAGACTACTAATCATGAGTAACATTAAGCTTTTTCATTGTAATGGATTTCTGTAATAATTCACTAATCTACAGTTGTAACCCATCTGCACCTGGTTATAAGCATGAAGGAAAAAAATGACTGAATCAGTAACTTACATTGCTTGTTTAAAGCCTTCTGCATACGAAGTTTGAGCTTTTCCTGTGGGGTCATCTTGGGCTGCAACGGACACAATGACTTTAGAAAAGGCAGAATGAGATTGGTCAGGCAAGTGCACAACAACTGATAACAGAGAATCTTTCCTATGGATTGGTTCATGCAGATGAGTGAGTGCTCATACAGATCATTTATTCCCTGCATGATTAATTTCACAACACTGGCTGTCCTTTGCCTCTGATGTTTATTTGTGGGCATTTGTGGATGTAGGCGGTAGGGGAAAGGTGTGAACAGCCAAATAAGGGTAGCCATTTAGACACACTCAACATCACAGAAGAGTACAAAGCAATGTCATCTTTTTCCAGGTCAGGTACGCCAACTTGGTGGAACGGTAACAAAATGGCAGGGACTGTAGCCATTTCAGATGTACTGCATTTCATAGTGGTAAGCTCAACCTACAAGGACAGTGTGTATTGACTTATGCAGGTGTGTGTGTGTTTGTGTGTGTAGTTGCTCTGCCTGTCTTGACAAGCCCAGAGCAGAAGCAACACCTGAGCTCTTTAACTGCTTGGGCAACCTCATAAGACCCATTATACCTTTGTAGTTTTCCCTTTCATCAGCTTACGTTCATTCAGAGGATATCCATCAACAACCTAGCATTTCAGATAATATTCAGTGGGTTAAATGAAAAGTAAATGTATCTTTTCTTAAAGACAGATCCTGCTGAAAAGAGCACACAGAATGCGAAGTGGGCATATCATATTATTCCCAAAAATGGCATCTAAGGTGGAAACTGCTACCCTACTGTGATTCTGCAAACACCGGGCGATGACCTAATCAAAAGCATTGAGATGTGATCAAAGGCTCTCTGTGGAGCCAGAAGTGCAAAAGATGGGCAAGAGCCCCAGCCTGATTGTTAACTGCATCAGCCTGTCAGGAGTGAGGGAGGCGGAGTCTTTAGCAACAAAATCGAGATATATCAAATTCTTACTGACTTTGGCAGCTCCAGTCTCTTTACCACCCGGAGTTTCAGGCCTGAGAGAGAGAAAATTAGAGGCTTTGTCAGCTCCATCGCTCTTCTGTGTTCAATAATAATAAGCCTGGTGGTGATTGTGATTCGTTTCCAATTATGTTACAACTTACTTTCTCAGCTTGTCAGCAGAAGCAGAGGTAGGCAGAGCAGAACGGGATGAGGGGGAGGAGCTACGGCTTGCAGCAGGTGAGTGGGAGGGGCTTTGACTGGCACTGCCACCCCTTCTGTATGCAGAGCTGCGACTCCTTCGCTGATAACGATCACCTGACCGCGAACGTGACCGAGACCTGAAGGAGAGGGTTGTACATAATCAGCATGATTTCTCAGTATTTTTAAATCAACAAAAATTAACCATTTTACCTTGTCCGTCTGCGACCTGTGTAGCGCCTCCCTCTATCCCGGTCTCTGTCTCTTTCCCGGTTTCTGTCTCTACCCCTGTCGCGATCTGCAGAACGAGAGCGCGTCCTGTCATATCGTCTCCTCGAGCTGCCTCCTCCACTTCTTTGCCGTGAACGAGAACTGGACCGCCGACGAGAGCGAGATCGAGACCTAGAGTAACGACTGTCCCGGTCCCTGCCCCCGCGAGAACGCCGACTCCGGCGGGAACGCGAGGAGGAGCGGGAGGAGCGATGTGAGGAGGAGCGGGAGGAATAGGACGAGTGACTCGAGGATGAGCGTCTTCGGCTGAAAGGTAAACACAATATGCTATGTTATAATGAGCAACCTAAAAAAAAAAATTAAATCACTGTTACTGCAAGACAAAGTAAAGCGCTTGCATCAATTAGCTCTCTCAACTGTTTTAATACGAGATGTCTCCAATCATTTTGATGCTGAATGAGCGGCTTTCTCTTGTAACATTTTATCACAGGCAAACAAATGTATAAAAAAATAAATGGAAAAATCAGCCACTAAAGAGCCAAAAAGAAGAAAGGGGAAGTTACCGACCGGGAGCCCCTGCTATGACCTGCGGTGTTGGAGGTGTGGCTTGATGGCGCTACGGGCAGAGCTTGTGTGGCCGCGGCTCCCTCCTCATCACTGCCTCCAAAGCTAGTAATGAAGGTGACTTTATCATTGCCTGGGGAACGGGATCGAGAATGTGACTCTGAACTTGAGTCTGACTCTGGCCTAGGGAGGGGAAAAAGAAAAATATTAGTATTTAAGGTACACAAAAGTAAATACTGTATTTAGATGTGTGAAATATCAGACCATCAAACAGATTTACCTTTTGTAAGGGTCATATGTGGGACTGTCTCTTCTTGCATAGCTGTTTTTGAAATGTAAAAATTTTAGTTAACATTTAAACAACACAAAACATTTACAATATGTATATTGCAAATCTAAGTATCAAACAATTACTTATCGGTGGAATATTATTAATATTCATAACACAAACAAACTTGTGTTGTAGCTCTCATTAGTAGTGGTTACCTGGGTGGGCTGATCTGTCTGCCTTTCATATACTTCTCTCTAAACTCTCGGCGCTGTCTGCGAGACCGCCGACCCTGATGGATACAGAACAGCGATGGTAATGCTTAAATGATATAACAAAAATGATAAACAGTAAAGTCACAAACACAAACATTTTCAAAAAAGGGAAGGCGAATTGTCCTTACAGAGTACATGGCCTTCTCTGCCTCCAGAGCTTTAGCATGTTTAATGGCCTCTATTTCTTCCTTGTCTTTCCTCAACATCCTGCCACACAGACAGATCAGTTTTGTTATCCACATACATTTAAAGCATAATTAGAAGATCATGACTGGGATCTCATTAAGAAGATGAAGGGATGGACAAATGATTATTCTCCTCTGACTAAATGAAGAATGGGTGAACAAACCAAACAAAGTCTCCTTCTGCCATGCCATAAGTGGTAGCCATTTTGTTAACCTCCAAGACCTGTTCTGGGCTTATTTCATCCACATCCACCTCAACATCTGCAACATAAAAAGCATATTGGACTTCCTTAAATTTAATAAAATCAGATATCTGGAGCGTTTCTTATATCTATAAATAATCCTGGGCTTTACAAGAAGTGAGACACACCAATGTCAGGGATGACCTCGTCTTCTTCAGATTCACTATTTTCAGAGTCGTCCTCGTTTTCTTTATCTGGCTGTGCATCTGGTTGAGTCACTGTGCTGTCCTCATATGTATATCCGATCTGAGCTTTCTTCTCACCAAGTCTAACAGGAAATAAAAAACATACAATCTTATTCCGAGTATGTGCTATCAACACAGATAATAAAAAGATTATTGTTGATATTTGGGTACATACTTTTTCTTTTCATCCTCATTTGGTTTCTGCAGGCCACCATAAAGCTCATCCACATATATCTGGTACAAACACTGCTCCTCAGAGACTACAAATGATAAAAACGTTTTTTAGCCGGATTCATTGAAGTTCATCAATACTGCTTTATTTAATGCAAATAAAACCAAGGGTGACTTACTGTTTGCAAAGTCATTCTGCACCAGACCTCTATAGCGCTCATAATTGCACTTCCTCTCTTCTGATTCCTGCTCTGGGGTGCTGTGAAAGAAACAATGAACTTTAAAAAAAAAAAAAACACTACATAGTCCTTATACCTTAAAATCACTAATAATATACCAAACCAGATAAAGACTGGTATATCACCGTTCTGCAACCATTGATTCTCTGCAAGCTTAGGTAATTTGTTTTCTTCTTTAATATAACAAGTACATTAAAACCACAACACACAATTTAATAACCACACTCACGTTGTGTTTACGAGAGATGGTGTATAGGATGGGATGTAGTCCAGGTGTGCTCTGACATCAAACCTGTCAATCATGTTGTTGGTATCGCCTTGCCATGGCATCCTGAAAGGAGTTTCTCTAATGGTTAATTCCATATGAGACGATATGTTTTTGACAGTGACTTTGTATGGATTTTGGTTTAGTTTCACTAACAAACCTTTCATGTGTGGTTATGCATATTGGAAAGAACTATAAACATTTGCACAAACTACTCAAGTTCTATAATCATATATTGACTAATGTTAGAGACTTACATGTTGACGGGGCTCTCAGCTGCCAGGGCTACGGCTGAATCTAGGTGGATTTTGTACGCTCGACCATGAACCTGCAGGAACTGGGCCGGATCCTTTTTCTACACAGAAGCCAGAAATGTGAATGTAACCATGTAAAAACCATTTGGAAGAAATGTAATTCTTCTGTACTACAAAAACATGCTGTTAAGGTGGTAGATTTGGGGTTTCTACTTACAATTTTCTCATAGTACTCTCTGCGTCTCTCCCCACGCCGTTTGTAGTCCACCATCATCCCGCGCAGCTTGCGCTCATGTTTGCGGGCCTCCTGCCACATGACGGCTCCGCTTGGGGTTGGGGCGCGTCGGGGCAGGGCTGCTGCAAAAGACAGGTCTTCATTTAACAAACATATCCTGCAAACTCTGTAGCCATGTACAGTGCAATTCATAAATCTTAATACATCACAGTTGGAGCAAGTTATATTCCAACAACAAACATGAAATGTTAAAATGCCCATTAGGTTTTACCCACCGTGCATTACTACCTGCCGAATCTGTGCATAAAAAATGACTACTACTTATGCACTGACATCATAAAAACATGGTGGATAAAGTGAAACATTATAATATTCTGTCATGGTGGTGTTTTTTGTGGCTACATTAATCTCTTACTGGTTAAAATAATATGTATATTACATTATTAATTTAAATAATTGTGGCACACTTTGCATGTATTCACTCTTTATATATACAACAAGATTAACTGGCACACGGAAAATAACTGCGTTAACCCCAAATGTCAAAGATTATTTACACTCTAGTACATGTATACGTTTGTACATTTATAAGCACCACATTAAATAATAATGGTTTGTTGAGTCTTGGCATTAAAAACAACATTTTACTCTATTTAGACTAGTATGTAACAGCAATTTAAGTTAGAAAACGGTAATGTTGGTAGCTGGGTGGCTGCAGTCTCTTAAGGCAACTTCCAAAACATATGTTTCTGTCAGTGATTTATACTGTTTTACAGGACGCACATTAAAGAAGCCCAATAGTCCAGCTTGTTTCTACATATATAATCGCAACTTGCACTATACAATATACATGACATCACAGGAACACTCAGCGACTAGCTAACGTTAGCATGCTAGTCGGCTAACTACACTGTACATTTAGCGCTAAATAAAGACGAAACACGAGGCAATGATGACTTAAAGAAAAACTTGAAGGATTTAAATGACCAAATTAATTACCTGTTTATGTATATAATAACTACGGTATGTGTTTTCTTGATGCAAAAGACACAAGTCTCTCCTTGCGTGGAAAAGGCCGCTAGTTTACATACACGCGCACACGCCTCCCAGCGCACGCGCTATTAATCGCTTAGCTGAATGACTGCAAAAGGGCACTTAAAGGGATAGTCACTAAAAAAAAAATACTGTCAGCACTTATTTACCCTCGTGTCATTCAAAACATATTTAGAACTCTTTCTTCTGTGGAACACACAAAAAAGATATTTTGAGAAATCTCTCTCAGTGGTTTTGTGTCCAATGGAAGTCAATGGGGTCCAATGTTGTTTGGTTACCAAAGTTTTTCAAAATATCTTCGTGTTCTGCAGTAGAAGAAAGTCACAGGGTTTTGGAATGGCATGAGGGTGAGTAAATCATGAACGAATTTTTATTTTTGAGTGAACTATCCCTTTAATAGGGTTACATTCACTGGAGGATCTAAACTCATCTACAGGGGGCACACTTCGGTCAAAAATGCACGGCGAAGAGATAAGAAATAAACCTTATTAAGTCCTTATTATAACACACTTTTGCTCGACCAGTTATAGACAACGTTCGGGCCACTAAGCTCCGACTATTTGAGGTCAAGTTACATCATGCTTTTATTTTGCCTAGTGCATTCAACGTTGAATTACATTGTATAGTAGCCTAGTGTTGCAAATATATTACAAATCTATTTGAACAAATACTAAATCTCCATGATATAATAAAGATTTATTTAAAATATGAAAAAGTGCATTTGTTTTGAAGGTAGACCTCTTATTTTCAGAAATGAAACCCTTATTGTAACTGACATGCCACAGTAACAGGGTAATTGTTGCTTTAGTTTTCATATACTTTTTCCAACCATTAAAATTATTTAAGAAGACACATGAAAATGAAAATAAGACATCTGAAAGTTGAAAAAGAGATGTTTACCACTTGTTTAATCAGAAAAAACACCCTTGTTCTTTTTTAAATGTTAATTTTGAACATAACATCTCAAAATCTTGTACAACTAAATTTGCCAAGTTAAGTTTGAATCAATGACCAAAAATGAGACAAAATGGTATGCAAGCTTTGATCAATCAACTTACTGTTAACACCTAAAGGAAAATTTTTGGTAATTTCTATGTAACGCCTTCAATTGTTTAAGCCAAATGACCAATAAAACACTCAAACAAAATTTATCAAAGATAAAAATTAAAACTAAAGTGATTTGCATGTACAATTTAAAATTTGATGTGTAAAAAGTGTGATGTACAGAAGTGCAAACAGGTGCAAATTTAGAGAATTTTCAAGTTAACCCTATTAAGCCCAAAAGTATTAGCATTTTAAATGATAAAATACTAGGATATGATAAAGGGTGGTGTGGGCAAAACCCCATCAGAGCTGTAAATAGGGCAGGCTTTAAAATCACAAGGCCAGTCACTCCAGAGATAACGCAGAGCCACAGGCTTGGTGGGACACTCTTTTACAGACAGCAGAATACAATCAGAGCCCAGTTTTTCCATGGGCACTGTCATCCACTCGGAGTCATCTGTACACGTCTTATTTGTAGAGCAGCAGATCTGCAGCAGACATAAATAAAAAACTACACAATTAGCAACATTTAGTCCACCTGTAATGTTTTCATTTTTATTCTCAAGATGGAGTAAGCAAGAAACATGAACATTGATTGTTGTACCTCAAAAGTATTATCAGAAAGGGTGGCAGAAATTTCCTGATTAAATGTGATGTTGAGAAACGACTGGCTGAGCTGGATTGAAGCAGGAAACGGTCCCTGGAATGACACATTCTTCTCCCCATAGGCGACAGCTCTTGCCCCCAGCACAAGTCTGTATGCCACATCCTGTTTAAACCTCGGGTGGATGCTACAGTAAACCAGACCAGAAATAAAAACTTTGAGACCAGCACTATCCACATTTTCCCAATAAACAACAATTTAAATACAAATTTCTATTCCTTCTCACCTGCCCCAGGGGATTTTTTATCAGGCAAGTCAATAGCAACAGCCATAAAAGTGTTCTTCATGCGTTTATTAGGTGCAACGCCAAAGTCCGCTGTCTGGTGCCAGCGTATTTCTCTGAATCCATCTTGCGAATTATTTTTCCATGTACATAGCTATGAAAGATAAAATGCATTACACAGACTTTTACAAATGTGCAATCCAACGTAGCTACAGTACAGAAGTGGCGAGGTACATTGATCTAAAAGAGAAACATTTTATTTATTCCACTTATTGGTATGGAAGGGCACCTGTACAAATCCAAATGGGAAGTCAATCGCTGTTTGGCCATCTGAGCCTTGATGGAAAGCCATCCTCCAGTCATCAATCATGGCTGGGAAAGAGCAGTTGTATTTATCTCGGTTGTAGTCTGAATTGGCCTCACCTGGAATAAAAAGCAGTAAGCCTATAGCAGGTCTGTTGCAATACACGGTAATTATTGTACCTGAGAATTATTACCTTGGTACCATATGGCACCTGTTATGGTCATGTTTAGTAATGGATGGATCATAGCATTCCACAGCACAGAACTGTTCCATGCTGCTGAGATGTCTCCCCAAAAGTTACTTTGCATAGCTGAATAACTATGAAAAAGACTGGAGGGACTTAAAAATGAGAAAAAAAACATGTTACATTACAGTTTATGCAAGTCAACTATTCAACATTTTTATGCATCTGACATGCATTTACATAATTTGGTATTCATGCATGTATTCTGGTGTTGCACCTGCTCATCGTGTTCTTCAATCCACACTTGTGAAGTGCTCTTGGTGCTGACCAGGCCTCCACAGGTGTGCCTCCCCAACACGACTCTACTAACCCTATTGGATAGTTCAGTGTCTCGTAGAGGTAGCGACCAAAGAGCCAGCAAACAGCAGAAAAATGGGAGAATTGCTTTCCACCAAGCAGTTCTTTAATGAAAAACATAAAAGACAAAGAGATAGCTGCTTATTTTTAGTTAGACTGAATGTTGCATAAACTTCCTAGTCATACCTGTTAGTGTAGATACAGAATTATATGCAAAAGTATATGTTTTAGTTTACCAATATCAATGTACAAATAATGCAAAAACAAAACAAAACAAATGGATAATTAAATAATTCCTTGATTAAAGATTTAAATCTCAAAATGGAAGATAAGGAGACTAGGCTAGTTTTTAGCTTAGGAGAAGTGGTTTTTGTAGAACTGATATGACTTAAGTTTTTATCTCATGTCAATCATTTATAATACTTACAAACATTATTGCTATGTGTAAAACATTTTTATTAGCAGTACACTGCACCTTGAAGGTAAAACAAAAATAAATAAATAAAATATGACTGTCAGGATAAGCCTGTGTTTGCACTATAATGTATACTCGCTGTTGGTCGGGACCAGGGAACTTCAACTCCTGCCAGATCTTCAAGCTCTACACTGCTGTGCTCCAATGCAGCCTGAAATATCCTCACGTTAGGGAACTTAGACGCCATGGCCAGCTCCTCTGATGCATTATATACCTGTTGAACAAGAAGTACATATTTTGTAACTATACATCCTAAAACTAAATGGGTAAGCATACCAGGATAAACTCACTCACTTGACTAACTGTGAATTCCATGTTACTCTGTCCACCACATAACCAGATGTCCCCAAAGAGCACATCCGTGAGCATGATGGAACTATTAGTTGTGCTCTGGGTTATAATCAGTTTGTAAGGACCGCCAGCTTCCACAGGGCTCAGAGTTGTGTGCCAAATACCTGCATCACATTTGGGGAAAATATCTTTGAGAAGCATTAGGAGCCAATGGATTTTGGGCTCCATTAAAGAAAATAATTCACCCCCAACATGAACATTTTCTCAATATTTACTCAACCTTCACGCTGTTCTAAATCCCTACGTTATAAAATGGTTAGAAAATGATTCTAATTGATCAATATCTGTGTTATACCTTAGCACTGTAAACAGATATTACTTTAGGATCTATTTTTTCCTGCAGAAGGGAGAATTGTAGTGATTTTACTTTATTGAAGTTGTATTGAGACTATAATTTTAATCTTTAATATTTGTTTTGAGTGGTAACCATTTTATAAAACCAATAAGGTATGCTTTATCATGAATAAGTCACGGCTGAAGGAGTTGCAGGCACTCTTATTCTACTTTCTGCTCCATATTATTGCATACAAGTGGATGAATGTATAATGGGCATTCTTGGAACGGGCATTTGGAACATAAAAGCAGTAAATGATGACAGAATCATATTTTTTGGATGAACAATTCTCTTACAAAAAAAAGTGCAGAAAGTGGTGAATGGCATTTAAAATATTCCCGCAAAACAGGAACTGTTACTGGAACACGAGTGGAGGGAGGGTGGTACGAAAATCTTTCAGGTGATCATCATGTGATTTACACTTACAGTAATTCACTAATGAGTAGAATTAAACTCTAATGAAAAACACTAGAAGAATCTAATGAATACATTACCATTGATAACAAACGCGGATTTTGCGAAAACATTGCGTGATCCAGACAAGGACAGCACAACCTCTGCTCCTGTCTGTCCATATCCCCAGACGACAGCTCGAGCTGGGGCTTTCTGCAGAACCATGTGACTGCCATAATATGAGGCCAACCGAAACTCCTCTGCTAGAAATGTAAGAAAATGAACTTGCCTGCATGTTAAAACTCATTTATAAAATGACAGGAAGCGCTAGAAATAAATTGAGCAGTTAAGTTAATTCTCTGCATATGACGTGACTCATAAATCGTGACTCACCTGCTGATAAAACAGCGAAACAAGAGCTCAAGATCAGCCCCAAACTCACAGGTGTCAACATTGCTGCTCAAAAGCAAAGAAGTCAAATGGAAAACTCACCGGCGGAGACAACATTTCTAAAGTACTCAAAACAAGGAAGTAAGTGCAATGACGTCATCTGCAGTGGGCGGGGCTTTAGGCTCCATGCGGTTTCCAGCCTTTTAACAGACCCAGGTAGTATAGAAAGGTAGATTTACTCAGTAGAAAGTATAATAACGTACATTCATAAAATTAATACACCATTACATGCATACAAAATTATTTATTGTTTATTAATAACCTTTCAAAGAAGTGTGATCAACATAAACACTACATCAAGTGATATTTGAATGTGGAACATAAATTATCAGACATGAATACACACTATATTAAGCTCATATCTAATTGACTTCTCCAGCATCGTAATGTGCTCACAAGTCCAACACAAATAATAGCACCAATCCGGCTATGTCAATAGATGCAGACACCAATGGCCCACTTCATCATCTCGGCATACATTTCAATAAACATGACATCCCATCAGTATAATTGCATCCTGGCAGAGGCCAAGTGACTGCCAAGCTTCACAACATCATTACAACTGATGGCATAGCATTCAGATAAAAGCATTGCACATGACTAATCAGACAGCAGGCAGAAAATGTTTTGATCAATCAGCAAGTTAAAAACCCAGCAGGGAGGAGACGAAGAAACAGGGTTTAAAATGGTAAATGAAGTCATTACTGGATAATTCGGTCATTAGTAGAAGTTAAAGCACATTGCTAATGCAGCTGCTTTTATATGAAATGAAAACACCGTGATTGGGGCTTAAGTTAATGGAGATGTTTTGTACACCATCTTGTCTTAGAACGGGACCATTTGCTCAAGGTCCACTGGTCTTGTAAATTGTAAAAAGAGAAAAAGGCACTTTTATCTCCCATTCCACCTTTTATAATCAAAGCTCATTTTATGTTTGAAAGTAAGAGTTTTCTTAAAGTTATCTTTACCAGTATTGTTAGATAAATATTATTTATTACACAGTCTTATCTTCTCTTTGTTATAGTTTGTTTAATAGTTTTATAGTACATACTGTATTTAATCTCAAACTTAAACAGCAACTACACAATGGCGGATGGCATTAGTGTGTCCAAGGACATTTCTGTTTTGTCTGTGTTTTGTCTATTGTGATCTGAGTTTGTTTTATAAAAACATGTTTTTCTTTGTAAAAATTGTTTTGTGTGTAATACTCAGAGAAACTATACAGAGAAAACAACAGACAGAATATAATCCTTTGTGACAAAAACCACCAAAAGCTTATACCATCTCTCCAAACAGCATTTTATCATGTCAACTTAAAATGGATGAGATTTTCAAAAAGCATAAATCATCTGCAGAACTTTTCTTTTTTAGTTTGTGATGACTAGTAAAGTTATGCATAGCATATTTGATGGATGAAGAGTAATGTGCTGTTTGGGACTGATGTGTGTGGATGTTTCTTTATAATGGATTGTGATGACAGGTTGAAGGTCAGAGAGAGAATGATTTGAGAAGAAAATTTGAATGCAAAACAAGCAATTGTAATGGTGTTTAATTGAGTCCTACAGCATTGTAAATCAAGTCGAAGAAGGAGAGAGAGCGTGAGGTTTGAATTTTAATATGTTCATACGGATCTATTAGATGGCAATAAGAAGCACATTGTTTTATGAACGGTACTTGGACAATGTCCAGTTTCTTGAATGTCTGGCTGGAGATTGAAGAAAAATACATTAGTTTGACAAATGTTGATATAACTGACCAGTGTCTAAGGAACTGTAAATTTTCCAGAGCATATCAAGCATACATTCATTCATCACATTCAACATCACAGCTTGTTGTCATCATTAAACTGTACAATGACACTATAGCCAGCATTTTCCATCATAAACAAAATGTGCTGGTTCAGAGAGTTTATGATTCTATCTTTGGCAATATGCACAAATATATATTTTGTATTTAAATTAGGTCAAATATGAAAAACATGCACATACCGTACAATTCTCTTCTGTACACCAAAACCTTTGTATTTAGATTTTAAAAAATCTAGATAAAAAAAATATTTTTTGTAAAACCTTACTGTAAATAGAATCCTTAAAATCATGTTAATGCTCCTTGCTGTGCTTAGTTTCGGTATCAGATCCTATTGGAAAAAAAACAGGAGGGGCATTAAAGATGAAAGTAAAAATCAAGCCATTATAGAGACATCATGCATCTATACTGCCTATTAAAAGCTTTTTCTTACTTTTATTACTTTTAGATGTACAGAATTTGAAATGACCTTTTCTGACATTCTGTATAAAAACCAATGCACTAATGCATTGAAAAAAAAACAATACATTGAACTTTTCTTTTTGTATTGTTATTGATAATTTTTCATTGCTAAAACATCTTCTGTCAATAGAATAGTTCAAGATACATCTTAATTACAAAGCACTGGCTAAGGAAGAAGCCTTCAATCTCCAGCACTGAATTGTACTGACAATGACGCAATGTTCTTTCACAGCCAAAATCTCATTAATTGGTGGAATTGAATTATATGCATCGCTTAGTCACTGTTATCTTCCTTGCAGATGTTAACCTGCAGATTCACTGCCTGTTTTTCTCAGAGGACAAGCATTGCTAATTAAATCATTTTTTGTGATGCACTTCATATTCTCCTGCTGGGGAAACATGCTGGGTAAACACAGTGCAGGGACGCCTCCAAAAGCGTTACTGATAGTTTGTTATGACCAAGTGTGTCTTAGCTTAAAACAAACTGGCACATTTAATTTAGATTTAATTATTAAATAAATAAAAGGTCATTTTAACATATTACAAAGCCTGCCTTTGTTATTTATCTAGAGTCTCAAAGTTGTATAACACAATTTAGGTGCTCTTCCCATTGCATGTAAAGGCCCCCTCTTGTTTTTATTCATTCAGTACTTTTAAACCTAAAACACAGGGCCGCCATTAATAAAATAAAGCATTGTTTGAACAGCAGAAATGTCCTCTTTTTTTGTTCTGGACTTCATTAAAACTGCATTAGCGCAAGGTTGTGATGGGTCTAATGTAAGGTCTAATTTATTGCAGTTACACCGCTGATCCGCAAGGGGGAGCTCGAATGACAGCGACGATTTTGTGACCGCTTTTGAGAGAAACCTGTAAAACCGTGAAATATTAAAATATTTTGTCCTTTTCCAGCTTAATAAGCAGAAATAACTGTAGGTTTATTTCCTTGAAATTAGAAAACACACACAAAAAATAACAGAGTATTTTATTAAATGCTTTGCATTACTATACAACTCAACCAAATCATTTAGAAAATTGAATGTTTTAAGCTGTATTTACTGTAAATGTATCTGCTTCATGCTACCATTCCAACTGAGATTATGTATTGATTCAAAACTTCTTTTACTGCGTAGATAAATTATAAATTAAACTAAATCATTGAAAAGATATGTTTGTTTAGTACGTTTTCACATATGTTTCTAATGATTTTCATTACAATACCACTATGAACCATCAGTCTTTTACCATTAAAACCATTGCAAAATTCCTTCATGTAGTGTGTTTTGGGCCTTATTTTAGTGAGATTTAATGGTGGTTTATTGGTTCCCATCTGCCAGACAACATCCCACCAATAAAACTAAAAACAAACACTAGAGACTCACAGACACCGAGGCTATTAAATCCATTAGAATGTCTGTGATGGTTTCTATTGTTTTTCAGCGAGGTAGCTCGCGTTACTAAACTATTTCATCATGCTTTGAGGTTTTTGAGGTGGTTGCAGGTGCAAACATGATTTATAAAAGAAAAACGTTTTATATTATTATTTTTACCTGGATCAACCACAGAGGAAATAACCACATCATCTTAAAAGTTACTGCAGGACCAAACAACAATTTTTATATGCGAGGATGGACTGTGAAATGTGTTTGTTGTTGGTCATACTCATGAGTCCACACCTTAAAGTGGTGTGAGATATTAACCCTCAGTGGAGGAATTCCTCCAAGAGACATGAGAACAGATACCCCGTTTCATTCCCTGCACTGATGGGAACGCTCTCTTTTTAGCCATGTTTATTTTTGAAGACTTTTATTTTTGAAAAATTTGATGGTGATGGTGTAGCTTCATATACACAATTCTTCAAGTTTTGTATATATTATAATTTTTCTTCTAAATGTCCAATTTCTTTACCATCATTATGCAATTACTATTTCATGATAATAATTTATTTTTCCAAACATCTCTTTTCCAGTTTCTAGTAGCAGTAGCAACAAGCATCTGTGTTCACAAAGAGTGTCTTTACCCCCAGATTTAATCTCACAAGCAGACAATAAACCAGTACGCAGCTTCTAAAAGAAAACAGCTCTATGAACATGACAGTGGAAAATCTCAGCAGATATGCTCAACCCATCACATGCTCTTCATCATGCCTGTGTCTGACAGCTCCATCATGTAAGCAAATAAAACAACACAAACCGCAATAAGGCCATCGTAAATCACAACAGCAAAACACATGTGATTGCCACAATTCAGTTTCTATTGCTGCCATTTTAACACCGTACAGTGTGTCATCATGTAAACAGTCAGAATACTGCTAACCATACATCTTAAATGCAAAAATAATTGCATGCTCCATCAAACAGCAATGGTGATAATGAGCACATGAAAGGTATGAATTAACTTTGCTTCCTCTGTGACAGCATAAATGTAAAGTGCATTCCTTTTACCTCTTATAGAGGTAATTTCTAAAATTATGATGCATAGGCCCAATCTTGTGGAGAGAAAGCATTGTTAAATCTTAAGCCTTAACCACAGCGACAGAGCTACAGATTGCGCCGCTTTTATAAGCATAAGCTAAATTTCGCCTCGACTGTGAAATCCTTTCCAAAGTCAGATGTCTTGGAATTATCTGAGAGCAAGAAGTGGAACAGGGGTCTCACCCGAGGGTCTGTCACGCTCCAGCCATCTGCACTCACCCTCAAGACACTGTCTGCTGGCCTCCTGAAAGATCTCTCTCCTCTGGTTTGAAGGATTATAGGAAGGAAAAAAATGCAAACTTTGAATAAGGCTGGTGACAACTACAGTATCTCAGAAAAGCAGAATGTGAAACTTCATTCATATTCATGTGGGAGCATATGGCCGTCCTTGAAATGGAACAAAAGTTCAAGGTTCTGTCACCCCTCAACACGATCGAGCATGAGCTGCACTGAACCGATCTGAACTGTCCTATGTGTTTGCGTCTAGTATAATATCTCCATTAGTATTGAAATTCTAGGAATGTCGGCTTAGAGAACGCTATTCCCAACCTGCACTTATTCAGAATAAACAAACTGATTGTACATTCACGCTCAACCCCAAATTTGCATTTTAGAATATTCACATCAAGTTGGGGCTTTCAGAGTCTGAGCCCAAAAAACAGAGACAGAAAGCATTTACTAAAAATACTGTAATTACTGACAAGGCATTTTACTATTTTTTCCATGAAACACAATTTTGACAAGTTTATAATGACCACAGTCTTCAAGCTTTAAAAATGACAAAAATGAAACGACTTGTTGAACAGTGCACTGCTGTTTTATGTCAAAACCTCCTACTTTTCTGTTGCGCAGACGAAATAACAGCATGCAGGTTTGGAACAACATGGGGTGAGTACATACTGTACCAACAAAACCTTCAACTATTCTTTCTATTTTTTACCAAATACCCTAAAAACAATCTCATCATACTCCACCTGCAGTGCTCAGACTACATTGTCTTCTAATGAAATGATTCTGCAAACAGAAGTGATGCATAATTCCAGGCATTATGAAACACAATAAGGATGTCACAGTTCTTCTGTTTATAGTGCTTCTAATTTGGCAAAGAGGGGTATCAGAGTACAGGGGGCTGAATACAAATGCACACCACACTTTTCAGATTTATATTTGCGTAAAATGTTGAAAACCATGTATCATTTTCGTTCCACTTCACAATTTTGTGCTACTTTGTGATGGTCTGTTACATAAAATCTCAATAAAATATATTTAAGTTGTGGTAGAAAGGTGACAAAATGTGAAAAAGTTCAAGGGGTATGAATACTTTTTCAAGGCAGATTTCTTTTAGTCTATTGTTCAGCATCATCCTATCAGCATCCAAACATTTGGCTTGCTGTCTTTAAAGGAGACGTTTGAGAGATATCTTGAGAACAGAATATTACAGAACAGCCCAGCATCGGGCACTTCAACATTTTGGCATCATCACACCGGACAGCTCTGAATCCATTAACACATGAGACGCTCAATCTCCAGCACACTCCTCTCTCACTTTCTCACCAATTTAATACATTGAAAGTCATGCACAGCAGACCACTTTCTTTATAAATGACTGACTCTCACAGAATGCATTATGGTGGTGTTACCAGGTCATTTCAATATAATGAGCTGTTGCACAAAGCAAAACCTTGTTGTCCAAACACTTTCGGGCTCATTACGGTTCATCACTTTTATTGTTTTGGGGGCCAGAGGGAATAGCTCAGACCTTGGTAGATAACAGTCCTCTGCTGTTGACTCGTAGGTAAACCCGAGAGCAGGAATATATGCGGTTAAAGAATCCAGAACAATCCCTGCTGGGCAATCTTCATATGAAAGCACTGTGTGGTATGACCGCATGATAGTGAAAGAGCAAAATATTTTAATAGTTAACTATAGAGTTTTCTTCAGAGTAGCCGGTGAGTGCTAAGGTAACATTACATTGTAGATTAAAAGAGAGAAACAACAATTAAATCATAGAAAGAAAAATATTATCAGACAAATACTGTTACGCCAAACCATTAGTAAGATTAGTAAGTGTGTACTGTGTACGTCTACTATATATATATTCCTTCATTTTGCTGCACAATGACCTCCTCAAATAAATCATAAGTGATGCACATGTTTGTAAAAAAACACTGCAAGTTTGGCGTCCAGTGTCATCACTTTATATTTGCAGTTTTTACACTCACACTGACCTTTTCAAAGTCCATAAAATCATGCAAACAATTTCTCAACAGACACATGTGGATGTGAATACCAATTTGTCTCCCACCGACTCTCTGCCGCTATCTGGACCATAGAAATTAAAAGTGCTGGTCGCTTTAAGGTCTTCATTAATGAGCAATGATTGTACACTCCACTGCTCTGAAGTATTTCCTCAATTTTCTAATTTCATACATTTCTTCCAAAAGGTTACAGTTGACATGTTGACAGTTTAACTGATGTGGCCGTCATTTGTTTCTGAATTCATATGACCTTTTAATGCATACACAGCAAAACACTGCATTTCTTTTTTTTGATTTAAATGAAAATGTTGTAATAGAAGTAATGTACCTCTACTAAAACAGTACTAACATCTCAGTCTATACATGTAAAGCCTTTTTATCGATTATTCTTAATGTCAGTCTTGCCAAATAAAAGCCTTTAGTTTATGATGTATCATGAAGAACAATGATGGCATCTGCTGTCTTAAAAATGTAATACACTTGCAAATAAACAATAATCAACCATACTGCTATGAACATTATTCTAAAACTTAAACCACTAAACCTTGATTTCAGTCCAAGTTCAATTTATCTTTAATAAGTTTTAATAGCTCCTGGCAGCCAAATCTAAACCCAAACCTCTTTACTCAGAAGCGGTCAGCCCACAGGTCGACGGTGCAGATGTGCCATGACAGCGAGAGTGATGTGTGCCATCTGCATTGTCCTGCTAACATCTGCATCTTCTGTTTATGAGCGTCGCACAGATGGACATCCATTCTGCAGGCAGATGAAAGGAAGGGGACAATGAAACATGCACGACGGCAGACACTACATTTGCATGCCGCAGTGCAGAGCGAACGGTAAATGTCAAAACAATTTGAAGTTTCTGTCAACACACAATAGGGGTGACACAGTTTGTCAACATTGCTCTGTTGTGTTAACAAATCAGATTTCTGTGTCATAATATTTAATAATATCTAAGCAACAGAAGCATGGTTTTCGGTTGAATGATGAGCTTTTTAAAAATGGTTTAAAAATGCACATGTGCATCAGTGTGTATAATGCAATGGTGCATTGTGCGATGCATCATGTACCACTTAAAGGTTAAAAAAATTTGCAATGCTTTGTCAAAAAATGCTCCACAGATCCACAATATGTTTCAGATGAAAGATGCACAAAGGTTGACATATAAATTTCTCCCGGCACGGGCCAAAAAGACGGCAGAGCTGGTCAAACAGGCATCAAGCAGACTCCTGACCCCATGCTGTGGCAGAGTAGAGATGTGGGATGGATGAATAAACCTTTCAACAGTTCCAGTGCAAAGCTCTATCTCCTCTCATCATTACTGGAATAAACACCGTCCAAAGACAGGAGATAAGATTAAGATGATACTTCAGTATTGTTATTATAAAGCATTTATTATTTCACATTATTATTATTATTATTATTATTTTACAGTATTTTAGAATATAATTACATATATTCATCTCTAATACATTCTTCAATATTACCTGTTACAGAGTGTTTTATTTTCTATCTGCACTAAAAGCACTTGTTGTCTCAAGGTCATCAGCCAAACGACAAAGATGTCCCAAAAACATATGAATCTGATTAGGATCAACCACGAACATCCACTGTTCATTTGGATTTATAATCAATGTACATTTACACCAATTAAAAACTTCAGATGGTGCAGTGAAACAGAGACAAAGTATTTTGTGTTTGAAGTCCAAGTTCAAAGTGCTTTAGGAGGTCTGGATTTTGCCTTTGAGATGAATATCTCCTGTGTGTTCCTGTGCTGTCAGGTGTACCGGTCAGACACATCTCCCCTCTCTCTCTCTCTCTCTCTTTATGAAACACAATCCCACTGCAGTGTCTCCTCAGCTCAGACCAATGTCACCCCAAACCTGCCTGCTCAGGGCTCCGGCCCGTCACAGCTCGGCACAGTGACGCTGCACTTTCTATTCTGGGCTGTTACCATGAGCTCCTGGCCTGTCTTAAACACAAAGGGCATGGGACATATACACACACAGACACACAATTCATTTCCTGAATGTAAATAGAAGCGACAACTTCGCCCCGAGCTTGTACAAATGTACGGATCGTTTTAACCGAGCACAAGATGAACTTAGTCACTTCCATTTGTATTCTATTATTATACATTCATTATCTCTGTTTATTATATTAACGGAAAGAAACAAAGTAAATTTCTAGTCAAGTATTTTTGTTCATCTACAGGAGGAACTATGTTTACAATGTAACCTTGAGTGCCACTGCCTGAGGCTATTGCTATTTATATTATTTAACAGCAGAGACACAGAGTTTCTCAAACTTTTGATAACTGCTTTCATTAGCCAAAAGCGTTTTCATAAGCCAAACTCTCAACCTCCACTCATATAAAGCATTGCAAATTACATGATAGAATTACATTTCTAATAGCTTCTTTAAAATAATAAACCTCACACTTTAAGTTACAAATCCCGTACATAAATCATAGATGTGAAACCCAGGGCATCAGATATTTCAGGGATCTTTAGGAAACACTGTTTAGGAAAGTACAGTTTGGAAACACTAGATTTTCTTTTCCAGACCATACTGTGCATATATGAACCCTTTCAAGGATGCGTCATTCCCCGGCAGAATAAGTTTGAGTCATCGCTGTGATCTGACTCACCTGGCAGCTGGGGAATTTTGCCTTTATTGTCAAATATTCACTATTCAGAACACGACTATTATGTTGAGACAGGGTTGGAATTAGAGCAGCACAAAAGAGATAAGAAAACTTCCAAAATTTTGTAGACATTCTGGTTAATTGTAATTTTCATGCAAATAGCTTTCTGCTATTCAACTCTATCAGAACAGATTTCAAATATATTCTAGCACAGCAGGCGCAATTATCTGAGATGAAGAGTGAAAAAATGTTCTAGCAAGAATTCATTAAGCACACGTCAGTCATTCAGCCGACACAACTGAGCTGTTGACTTGCCACACATTTCGCCACCAAGTGACAATGCAGCATTAATGGCACAATGTGATACGTACTGCTAATTTCTGATTTTTATTAGTCTTTATTTTGCCATCATGACAGGCATTCACATCACTGTACTGTCTCATCAATCACTGTATGAATATCTCAGCGGGAGGCTGTTTATCAAGCATGTTCATTACCATAACAGCAAATATACAAGACTAATCCCATCATGCTTTGTCAGACTTAAACAGGGTTAACTGGGTTATCAATGTCATTTTTTGTCCGGACGTCCTTTGAACAAGTTTTGTTTATAATCACTTTTGTCTTTCAACTTTATGATATGTTAATTTATGGGCACTCAGGATGTTAAGGACTGTTGTGTAACGTTCCATCTGGTGGTCGGCTGATTAGCATTACATTAAAAGACTGTGAAAGAGGTCATCAGAGTTTAAAAAAATTAAAGATAAGAGAATGGATCAGTGAACCTGACCCTTGTTTCATTAAACAATTTATCTAAAGGTATTTTTGATTAATTCAGATATGCAAAAGTTTGACATTTTCTTAATGAACAATTTATCACTAATGTGTTTATTATTATAATGCACACAAAGTGTTGCTTAGGGACAATTAAGCACTTAAAGATATATTCATTTTTAATTCAATCTTATTAATATTCATTAAATTACATTGAATATATAATTTAAGTGACACATGTATAAGTAACACAGCACATTTAATGTTTAAGAATAATAATCACCACTACACATCAGCGTATCCCCATCATCTGCCCTTTACATGACAGTCCCTGCGCCGCTCCACAGGCCTGCTGATATAAAGCCTTGTAAATGTGTCACTTCCACATCCAATGTTATCAGGAACTCTTGTTGGTGCCCACAAGCCTGAGACAAGACACATGCACATAAATCCATCGAAGCAGGGATCCATGTCTGTGGTCATGTTTTTAATGAGCGTTTTGGCTTAACCACCTGCCTGACAGGAATTCAGAGACTGTTTCTTGTGTGTCTAAATCCTAGAGATGGAATCATCTGCAGATTCATATGGTGAATATAATATCTGTTATCTATATATTTAGCTTTTTTACTTAACAACATATCTTCCCATCATGCTACTTCAAAAAGGGAAACTACATTTATTGGACATCATCACCCAGCTTAGCCTGGCGGAAAGCCAATGAACCCGTATAGCCGCTGGGGTGAATGCAATCACATAAAGGCACCTGCCGCCTCCTGAGCATCACCAATCATCTGCTCTTTGTTTACTGGGCTGGATTAGGCTCGAGAACCGCAGGATGTGTGATGCCCAATCAGCTGTTCACATCTTCAAACCGAGAGAGACACAGCCTGTAATTATTTAGGTTTTAGCAAGGTAACATACAGCAGCACTGTTGGGTAATATGGGTGTAAAGCTGTATCTACAGAAGAGTACAATGAGTCAATGACAAGAATGTCAAAAAAAGAAAGAAAAAAAAGAATGACTAAAGAAAGACACAAAATAACCCATTTCATCTGATAAAGTCTGGGATATATAATTAATATGAATATAATACCTTTTGCCTTCAGGGACTGAAAATGTTATTTTTAAGGTGACTGTCTGACATTTGTGAAATGAAAAAGCAGTTGAAATATATGTAAGGGATGATGCCGTGTCAGCCGGTCATTATTAGGAAATAAACCCTGACAGGAAGTTTGGTCGTATATCATCCTGGGTCCTGTTTCCCCAAAACATTGTGAGCCAGAATAGATCGTAATAAAGAACATACATAACATCTAAGATTAACAGGATTTTTCCCCAAAAGCATCTTAAGTAGTTTAACTTAATACTTTTTTGTCTGTTGCTTTTTTTTTTGGAACTTTTATATTGTACTCTATAACTTTATACTATAATATATACTATGACTTTTTTTCATAAAAGGGTAAGTTCCAGTCCTTGTTTTTTTGGTCAGTACAGTATCTGTGTTTTAACAACATATCACAGTCAGTCAGGGACTATTTTTTTACCTCATAAAAGTTGCATTGATACATTCTCTTGACTAACAACAACAACATCAGTAGTGACTTAATCACGATACAGCACAGCCTCTCCTACCTTGTTTACTTAATTACTCATTTAGTTTTTTGACATTTTTGACAGATTTACTTTTAAAAATTACAACACACTTAAGACTAAACTGAGCAAATCATGCATTTCAGTGCAGACATTACCCTGTCAAGGATCACTTAAGCTTGAAACCAGCTTGTTATCATTCATGAATGAAATGTTATGATCTCTTTTCTGATGACAGGGTGGTAGTTACATATTACTCAAACCTGGCATCAAGAAATGCCGAAAGATTTCTTCTTGTCTATCTGATTCCTGGTTGTTTTGCTGGCCACATGCAGCATCTCTAAAATGTCATGCATAACACAAGAGATATTCAGTATCACCTGCTGCAGATACACATGACCGAACTGATCAATACTCAAACTGAAACAGGGCTGATGTTACAACTCAGTACTGCCTGACAAATGAGCTCAGCTCCGGCAAGGACATACTGAGCCCAAATACTCCATCTTCCCACTTTCTATGCCGATTACAGAAGAAAGTGACATTCTTCGAAATGAAGAGAGACAAAAGACAAATGAAATTCTCTCTTCAGAGCCTGCTCGTTTTGTCAGTGAAAAGAGATTAAATAAACAAGAACACAGATTATTTCTTTGCAAAGCAGTGACTGAAGCGAGGCGGCTGATACTTTATCTATATGATACAGACATGTTTAACATATTCCCATACAGGACACATTGCGGGCATACATGTAATGGATAATTCCAGACAAATTAAAACGACAAGAGCCTCTTCTGGCGGTGTGTAATCGTATTGCTGCCCCTGACACACATGTTTATGTGAATGTGAGGCCTGAAGGTTCATCAAAGTGAATGCAATGATACTGGACGCCTAATTTCCTCATCCACGGCAATCTGCCATGCCACTTTGTAGCGGTGACATGACAATCCATCACACAGAGCTGAGCATTATCCTCTCTGTCATTCAGTTATATTGACAGTCTGTATCTAGGCTGTCGTATTAATACAACGTAAAATATCCTCACAAGACTGACATCTGTGTACACCTGCGCTGTAGTTTAACTGTAAACATCAAAATCTGGAAAGATACTAATGTAGTGAAATCAGGTTTATTGACCCTCAGAGAATATCCATTCCTAGCTATGATAAACATCTATGACCAGGTGTTTTTAAATACATCTGCTTTTGTCCCCTTAAGGGTTAACTATGGTTAACTATGGTTAACTATGTCAGTATCGATTCAAGCATAAGCACATGACTTGAAGCTCTGCTCAAAATCTATCACCACCTTCACGTTCAAGAGCGAATAAAATCCAACATGACTGATAATTACTAAAGGCAATTATTATTATTATCATTATTATTATCACTTTGTTTAGAGAGGCATTATGGGTATAAACAGCTGCCCATTAAGAGGTTTAATAGTAGACAGCATCATTTAACTATTTTTTTAATGTCATGGCTCCGGCTATTGACAACATGACCAGCGGACAGTGAGCATATCTGTCATATAACTATTTAACAGCTCAAACAGCTGATGGTCTACTTAATATTGGTTGAAATTTACTGTTAGATTTTCTCTTTTCTCCTTTATGTAGAGAAAACACAAAAGGCTACCAACAGGTTTATATTGTGAACTGAAATGTGCAAGATTTCCGCCATAAATGTCAAGACAGATACAATTTTAATATGTAAAAAAACCCACTCTGGAAATATCAGCAGCACTACATTTACAGGCCAGTGAAGCTTGAGATTTATGCCATTGAGCGTGAAGCACTTAATATGTCCCATCATCACATAAGTCATAAATAATGGAGCAAAATGCCAGGAAGCCTGTGTGCCACGGTAACGCCGAGAAAAGTTCAATGGATGTCATGGTCATGTTTGAAAAACTGAGGATAAAGTATGAGGTCTGGCAGAATAGCCAGCAAGAGGAGAAAGATTGGGAAAGCTGATTATTGTTTTCATGCTACACTGAACTGTGATGTCTCTCAGCCTTAATAAACAGAAATAAGTGGCTATTTGTTCTAAAAACAGACATTTTCATGAGTGCTGTAAGCTTTAAAAGTGTAATTATGTTTGAAATGAAGACGCTTGCATCTTTGTTTTGAAGTGGATTATTTGTCCTTTTAACTTTTAGTGTGTGTGATGCTTTCCACAAACACACAGTTTGGTAAAAGCATTACAGGCAGAAATGGTTCTTTTTTGTAATAAAAATAGCCTTGTATAAAAGGTATCTATGGTTTAAATGCAAAGTATCTTATCTTTTTATGCTGAAACATAAAAAACATTATTCTGTCAATTTAATTAGATGTATATTTATTGTTTATTTAAAGACAAAAAGTCAAATCGGGGTTTTAAACATTTGCTAAAATACAACCAAACAGAAAATTAGACAGCTTTCTAAAGGTTTAGCACCTTCTTTTACTGAAAAAAAATCTTTATCTTTAGACTTTAAGACCCCAGTTTTTATTCCTGTATTTGAAAAATCATTGCAATGGTTACAAATCAGATGTGGAGATAAACGCAAGCCTAATTTTAAAAACAGCAATTTTTTAACTAGCAAACACTGTGTTTCAAGGACATAATGAAACCCTAGATTGTTCAAGAGACTGTCAACATTCCTTTCAAGTTGTTTTAATTATAACAAAGCACTAAACTCTCCAAGGTATGTCTAGTCCTCAAGGAAACCCAACAGAGATTTGCACAGAAAATTGCACTAAAAGAGTGGACCAATTCTGCTGCACCTCACTATAAAAAGCCACAGAAAGTAAAAGTATAATTGTTTAGCTCAGATCTCCAAGAAAAGCCTGAGCATCCACCAGCTCATTAGGAAAAGTCTTTTGTCTTTATAGCCGATTCCTTTACACAAAAGAATGTCAGGGGTTATTCAGAGGGATGGATTAGTGAAATGATCTAAAGGTTCACAAGAAGGTTCAGATGAATTTTTTTTAAGACAACTTTAGGTTTATTTTAGCTTGCATAGCAAATATAGCATTTAAGAGCACAAGATTGCATTACACACTAAACTTTAGATGCATGTTTACATATTTTGAGAGCAAACCAAAATAAATATCAATGAGATAAAATGGAGACCATGATAGAAAGACGGAGAGAGACCACATCTCTAAAAAATTTCAACAATGTCTTGGTAAACTTATTTAAATTTGCCAAGACCAACCAAAAGCAATCAAAAGCCTTCTCTACAATCTTAAACATTATTTATTAATCTCCATATTCTTCCAGTACATCCACAATTGTTCCTTAGCATCTATTTTTATCTCTCCTAATAAATTGTAAGAAATGACTGAGATGACCTTGATACTCACTAAAACCCTATTAGGTCTCATCTGCTATGAAAGAGCAACTTTAAAGTAATAACATTTTCCTCTGGCTATGCTAATTCTTCGATGATGTGTCGCCACTCTCACCAGGTTTGTAACGACATCATTTCATTACAAAACATGTTACTCGTCAATATCCCAGCTGCACGGAGGAGGTCAAGGATGTTACGTGACAAAAAGGTAGCTAAAACCGTGCAAATGACATTTTCACTCCTGATGTGACTTTTCCTCCTTGGCACCCTAATATTCCCAAACTAATTACTGGAGAGCTGTCTTCAGTGAGTTCTTCTCACTATCTGCTGTGACACAGCTGCAGGTTAATCAAGCCTTTTCAAACTCATTATGGGAATTGTCTAGAGAAAATGTGATTAAACTTGTTCCACATCTCCTGGCTGTACACGTAAGACAAACAGAGATAACATTAAAGCGTTTTGCACCAAACTTTTGACTTTACTTAGGAATTTCAAAGCTTAAAATGGAGTAAAAGACTGTAAATGGATTATTTACAGTCACAACTACTTTGAGTTTACATTAAGTACAGTTTACATTGTAATATGTTATGATGTTGATAACGAAACTGCGGGTCACATGACCTGCATAAGTAAACCAAGTTAAAAAAGTATACATTGCTATTTGGATTATTGATATAGAATTTAATTCATCAGGGTATTTCATGCTTTTAAGAACTATTCAAAATTAATAGGCATATGATTGTAAATCTGAATATGTGCACTATGGCACATCGTAATAAATGTAAATGAGTTTTTAAGCACATTACACAGGAATAAATATGTCAGTGATTTAATGAGTGATATTTTAAGGTCATATCCAGGAGGCATATTTTTCACGGAACAAGATTAACTTAATAATGAGCGCAGCAGGCATGCAAATGAAAGAAAATCTTATCGAATGGCTTAACTAATACAAGGTGGGTATAAAATTTATGCGTGTGTCTGTGTATTTTAGAATGTAATCAAAAACGGCATCTGGGGACCGCAATAAAATGTGCTGCTCCAACAAATGTTCTAATTATTAGTTTTGTTGACTTAATTTTTGTTGATAAATCACCTCTTTTCTAACTGCAAATAAGGAAGAAAATTAAATGAAATCATGCATAATGATTAGAGAGTCACATTTTATTAGCACTGATTTTTAAACGCTGAAGAAAACGCATGTCAAACTTGGCACTTTGAAGTTGATTTAAGCTGTTGTTTTCTTTGATAAGTCCTATTTGTTGAAAAACCAAATAAACACATCTGTTTTTACTTTTACAATTTTGTCTTAATAATAGACTTCAAAATTCAAACTATTATCATGTACAAACACGGTTTTAAAAAGATCAAGCGAACTGCTCTTTCAATGTAGAGAAGAAAGGCTCATATCAATTGGATATATAGATTGGTGGGCTCATTTCTCATGGCCTCTCACTGCACACAAGCTTTGTTTTAGGTCCAATCGATCTTTCCTCAGCCCTCCCCGGTTCCCGCACAATTACGGCCGAAAGCCGCTACAAATCTCAGAACAGGGAGCAATGAATTAAGTGCTCATTTGGAACAATCTAATGTGCTGACCAGCCAGCTAAACTCATTACTTGCCGAACACATTTCTCCACTGAATCAGGGTGACTGCTCAGATGAGAGAGATGAAATACTTCACAATGACATTCTATGAGAAGATACAAAACAAAGCCTATAACCCACTATTTCTCACCACTCACAAACAGTTGTGGTATTTTTTTAATTTCGTACCTTAGTATAGGGGCAACAGCTGACTGAATTCAGGAAGCCCAAAATTAGTAGTGAAAATGTTCATTCGGCCAATCACAAAAGGTACATAAATAACCATTTACCTCATACCTCTTCAAGAATTCTTGCAGTATTTTCCCTCCCGCCCGAGTCCCAGTTCCTTCCTGCAGACCATACAATACATCATATAAGTAAGGGATAATTTACATACAGCCAGTGGTTATCGACCCTGACGTGAAGCCACATGAGTAAAGTATTGGACATGAAAAGTTATTTTAAAGTGTTTTATTAGCTTATATGTAACAATTATGAACCTTTCTTGTTAGCCAAGACACAATTAAGCATTCCAGAGCGCCAATGACAACATGAAGCTTTGTCATGTCATCTAAACATTCTATATTTTCTGTTGTGTAAGTCTGAAAATAAGTGTCATAAGTCTCCTTCTCACCAGTGCAGCACAGTATCTTTTTATTTTAAACTGAAAATGTAGTCCACAGCCAGACAGCTTGGCAACTGATTGTTGGTTCAGTCTTCATATGACATACTTAAGACCATGATGCTGTTGCTCTCAATAAATCATGCTGATGTGTTTGATGTCATGTGTTCGTGCCTTAATTCACAAAAAATGAATTGTGAGTCATGGAGCCATCTTGTTTTTGGACACTTTGTAAAAGAGAAATTTCCACTTAAGGCTGGATACACGATACTGTGAAGCATAACAAATAAAATGGTAAATTACAATGTTGTCAGCAATGTTATTTGATATGCTGAGATGATCTAAAGCCATAGAAAAAATGACATTAAATATTGTTTTTATTTTCACTGTCTCATGGACTATCCTAAGGAACAGGGACAGGCTTTATTATTCAAATGAGATGTTTTTGGTTATTAATCTTCAAAAGGTATACATTTGTTGATGATATCTGACCTCTTTCTCAGAGTATGTTGACATTTTATTTACAGTGAAATCGACATTTTCCTCAGCTATTTTAGACTTGTGATATGTCCTGAGAATTTTTCCATTGATGTTTTTATAGTCAACCAGTGCATGTGTAATTTATGTCTTTTCTGATATCGTCCATTTATCATTCTCATTCAGAAACGTCAAATTCAAATGTTCAATCTTGGAACTGTGGAAAGAAAGACATGAAACTTTACACTGGTAACATGATTATGACCTCAGGAGGTCATTAAAATGAATATAAAGTTTCTATGTTATCAGTTTGGCACAGTTTACGATCACATATTGTTGAAACATTTCCAGTGACTATGTTAAATGATATAATGGTAAATAATACTGACTTCACTTTCTTGGTCGCTTTTGTAATGTCTATTCAATGCTTTTACTTGCCACAGTAATGACACGCCTTTGAATTATTCTTACTGATCGACAGTCCTAGTTTTGTTCTTTCTTTGCTTCCAGTTTTAGGGTGGTTGGGTGTATTTAATAAGGTCATATTGATTAAGCGCATCAATGTCTAGACAGCAAGAGACAAAAATAGACATGTCTTTTGTGAGTTGACAGTGTGAATAAAAGGATGACAAAAAGGGTGGGAATGAAGTGTCAGGGGAGTGAATTACTATTATCATTATTATCATCAGAAGAAAAGAACATGTGAAGTGTGTGTGGATACAATAGAGCTGATGGACATGTCCAGGAGACAGGTGGACATTAAACAGTGATTCTTTACTGATAAGCAAAGAAAAGATTAAACTTTTTTTTAAATGTCCCCTTAAAGAAAATGTCCCTTTCACTGAAATTGGTTTTAGTCCTAAAATATTGCTCTCGTCTCTGTGACTGATCTAAATTGAAAGCAATATTTTAGCTGCTGTCACATTCATTGTTTAGCCAATTATTAAGCTTTTGGAGTGCTTTCTGCCTGTCAATCATTTTGCAAATCTAGGCAACCCATATTTGGGATCAGGAAGCCAAGAACATCAGTTTTTCATACAAGAATTTTTGTGTCCTATTGTTGTTTTTTTTGACAACTAATATAATAGTACCTCTTCAAGGCAACACAATTCATTGTTTGGGTAAATAATTTTTTTCTTATCTTCTTATCTTAAGATATCAAGCTCATTTCTGATTGGTCTGTAAACAGTCTCTGTGGGCATTCAGTGGCTGCTGTCTGTAGGAAATTCAAGTATGGCTAACATCACTTACAGCATATTTAAGTGTTACTTGGCTAATTGGTTGAGTCACTTGGTGATTGTAATAATTTGCCTGTGATGAAGATGACTGCATGGCTTTATTACAGCTAGCGTAACGTTCATTTACAATCCTAATCACTCAGCACAGAGCCATCCTCATGAGGAAGCATCAAGTGAGTCTTAATGTTTGCACTTAATCATGTTTACGTATTGCCAATTTCTCTTATGTTTGGCAAACAGTCAGCATTGCTCCCTTTTAAATCAATCTCTGTCTATCAGTGTAAATAGCAAGCCAATAGGCCTGTGAATTTAGAAATTGAAAAGGGTCATGTTTTGATTGAATATGTCAATGCCAATTACAAATTTCCATCTCACAATTCACATGCTAAACAATATTAGAGAGAAAGAAGCTGTTCAAATATTAAGCTTACACAGTCTTGTATTTGTGTTGTGTATATTCCTAAACAAACGGGTTCATTTTTAGTGACACTGTGAAAAAGGTTCAAAATGAAACCTCAGAAAATGCAAGAGGAACAGTTTTTTGTGTTTTCCAACCGATTAAGTTCAATATTTATTGTATTTGTTACTTATTTTGTATCTAACACTCACATTCATCTGTAAATTCTAAAGCACTACAGTAAGAGCTGGATTATACCAAAGCCTGAACTGGCTAATGTTTAGCTTGTCAATCAGATTAAAGTCTGAAATTTGTGGCACACAGGAAAAGATAAAATGAATTTGTTATCTAAACACACCACAACCATCGTAAATCATTATCTCTCCTCATTCCTGCTTAACAGTGTGTTACCTTAATCTATTTATCAGCGTCAAAAAGGGTTCTCATTGGGAGGAGATGCAAAACTACCATAATGATCCTTATTATGAACCACGGGCACATGACACACTCCAGGTAAACAAGCTATATTATAGATAGATAAATAGACAGATTAAAGACAAATGAATCCAGACAGCTTCTACACAGCACAGAACAGCAGCTTTCATATCAAAGGATGTCTAAGGTACGGCTGAAAATACTATTTGTAGACCTCAATCAAAAAATTTTCCAGTGACTCACTCTGGCGTGTTTACCCGAAGGCTTACATCTAATTCCACCACTTGTGACTGAGATCACAGAGGTTTGAATCAGTTCTTCACTTTAAATGGACAAATTGCTGTCGAATACTCTTCAGCAGCAGAGAAAGGGCATTTCACCACACAAACGACTTTCATGGATAAATGAACTTAAATGAACGTTCCTGTGGCATTCCCACATCTAATCATTCACCCTTTCAACAGATACATCAATACAGTGAGTCGAATGGGGCTTTAAATGAGTTCATTATTTTATTCTCTGTGTACGGACCATATATGTAAACACACAGTGTCCTGAAGGTTAATGTGGCAGTTTTAATAGCTCCCTCTTTCACAATCATTCAACAGGGCTTATGCGTCTGGGAGTGTTCAAATACAGTATGTGTAAGTAGACTCACACATTTCTCATACTTGTGAACAACAATACAATTTTTAAGTCACTTTGATAAGCAATCTTCTACCAGGAACATAACAAGAACACAAAAGACACTGACCATTAAAATGTTGTTGAAAGTATTAATCATTTCATTTTCCAAAAGGTTTATCTTCCAAAGTATTACTGGACGGAAAATGGCTTTAAACGCCCATGGTAACCAGCCAAACCTTGACCTAGTGGATAAATGTACTGTACTAATGTCAATGACTAACGTAATTACTCAGACAAGCGCTTGGCATTGCAAACCCAATTAGATTTACTCATTAGTTTTGGAAAGAGAATACAGCACAATATTGAAAGACGATCAATGTCTCGTTACAAATGATCTAGTTGGTCAGAAGCAGCTTCCACAAGCTTGTTTGTTTGTGAGCACTGATATAAGGTCTAAGATAACCATTTACCCAAAGACTGGGAAAATATATACGACATTGATAAATAGCAGGGGAGTGCAATAACTCCTCTGGTTCACAAAGTTTATAAAAAACATGACCCCTGGTATTCTTCCGCTGTGGTTGTTTAAATCCAGGTATTATTCTATGAAAGCCTAGTTAAATCAATAAAACACATTTCTCAGGATACTGACAACCTGAGGCTAAACTAACACAAAAGCTTTCCACTGTGAAACGTTTTGCTATTATACAATTTCAGCTGTTCTTAGGAGTGGCGCAGGTCGGAGAGCTGTATGTTTTGCTAGTCTTTGAAATGAACTTACATTATCGTACATATAATTTAGCTACCTGTAGCTAGCATGTAGCTCACTAACTTTGATGTTACTATAAATGTTACTATAAACAACGGATTCAGTTCACACTGTGTTAACTGGTATATAACAGGGCCCATAAAGTATTTTGTGTGGACTGCTGCACAAGCCTAACATTTTTCCTTTTATTTTTTTCAATAAAGAATTTTAAGATGAACCAACCATTTCAAGGTTTCAAAAAAATAACATTCTCTAAAACCAGCTCACTGAGAATCATGTGCAAGTACAATATTTGCTTTTGAAATTCACTTTTCAATAAGCAAAGTGCACTCATTGCATCTCTCCTACAATATCTTCTAATGTCACAAATTGTTATAATGGAGCAGTGGAAACTGTACACCATGAAATAATAATATAATAAGTGCCAAAGTTTCTATTATGATATTTTCTATTTGTAAAATACTATCAGCAATCATGTAAATATATCAAGTGTGCATTTTTAATATAGTACATCATTACCTATGATATACAAACAACACCACATTTTGCTTTGGATGACTTTGTTATCCCTGTTTATGCAAGTTGACATTCAGAGCAATGTGCTTCAAACTGCTGGGTAATAAATACTTGCTTGCATTTTCCATCAAAACATACATCTAAAATCAACGTATGTGCTTTTACTGCAGATCATCCTCAGTAACGTTTCAGAGACAGACTGCACCAGTTGTGGGCAAGTTATGATTTAGCCTGGAGTGTTTTCACCACAGAGACAAGTGATGCAGAGACAATATCTGTCAGTACAAATATCAAACAAAACAAATATTTAATAAAATATAGTGTGTAAGCCACAATTTCTAAACAAAGGCTGTTTATTGGATCAATGGAGGCATGTGTCTAATCATTAGCTAACGGACATCTCACAACCTGCTTATTTCTTAAGAACAAGTGATGCCATCAAATTAAGTATTAAATTGGTAATAAAAAGCATCTACTAAACCCATAATGTCTTAAACTATGATGTAAATCATTTTAAACACCTGTTGGTGAATACTGATTACATGTGAATACAAGAGCTTCTCAATCTACAGGACCCATATGGTGAGAGAACCTCCAATACAAATGAGTTCTTGGTCCTTAACCGAATGTTGTCATAGGTAATTAACTCAGCTTTCATTGGTACAGTTGATTTCTGTTTTGTCTACTATCACCAATTAACAACTAGCCCATACAGTATGTGTCATCACTGCTGCTCCTGCTGCGTAAAACTAATAATTTACTAATGAAGGTGAAGAATTTCCATCCCTGCCATTTGTTTAGCCTTTTGCTAACATTTTACTGTGAAGTTCACATCTATTATGCATTGCAGGTGTATGCATTATACATAGTCTAATAGGTCATTCAAAGCTATAATAAGATTAGCTTTATCTAATCCTAGACTTTCAGACTTTTAATCTGAAGGCAAATCACAGATTTAGTTTTTTGGGCATGTTTTTATATCCTCTGCCCGTTTTAAATCTACAAAAAGTAATACATTCACCCTAAATTAACAACTGTTATTCATTAAAAAAACAACAACATACGAATACTCCATTTATTATTTTATTGCATAATATGTACAGAATATATTTATAGAGTATATATATAGAGTTACGCAAACAACATTTGTAACTCTGACAGTCTCATTAGTAACACACAGATGAACTAGGCACTGACTGTACTATAATTGTGTAATTGAATAAAGGAAAAAAAAGTTCAAGGTCACACCATGTATTTGATTCTGCCTCCAAATCTCCCATTTCTTTCCAACAAGAAACTGCAAGTCCTTAACAAATTGGCTATGATTTCTATGGGCTGGATTCAGATCAGACTGAAAGGAGTGCTTCTGAAATTCAGGACATTGCTGGGCTCAATAGAGCAGCTGTTACAGAAATAAATTGATGTAATTTAGTAAGGGATGGACAAATATCATTACACAATGTGCCATGATTCCAGCAGATTTGGGAATTTTAATCAGTGGTTTTGTAAAGGAAACAGAACTAATGCTGCGGTTGAAAGCTCCAGCTGTAAAATGAAGTGATCGGCATCATTCTGAGGGCCAACATCAATAGCACTCTCATTATACATATCCGCAAAGATAAATCATGACCATAATAATGCACAGTTGGCTTTGGCTCTAAACAGCAGCATGAATTACATCTCATTTATGACATTGGGGTCATTACTGCAAATTATTCAAGGATGTGCACTTATTCATTCTGATCATTTCGGGCATAGTGTCTCACATTAACATTACTGTCACATGGACTCTCATTGTGTGTATTGAAAGGCAAACCACACATAACAGCAAATAACATTGAGAGCAATAATAATAAGCTATTCATCATTATTATCAATTGAGGTTTTCAACATTTCCAAGTTGCAGTAGCTACTGTTGCACCAATAACAACACAGCTCACATTAAAGGGATAATTATGTCATCATTTATTCACCATTATGTCATTCAAAACCAGTATATGACTCTTTCTTTAGTGGAACACAAAAGAAGATATTTTGAGAAATGGCTCAGTGGTTTTGTTTTGTATCCATATGAAAGTCAATGGGTGGCAATTTTGTTTGGTCACCAATGTTCTTTAAAATATCTTCTTTTGTGTTCTGCAAAAGAAATTCATTCAGGTTTGAATATTGCATCTATTTGCAATCAGCCATAATAGATGTACATGCCTGTAAATATATATTTTAAAGGTACTAATATTTTGTGTGTAAATCCTTCAAATGAGGGAAAAATAACTGCATCTACCATATGAATGCTTTCTAACGCTGAGTTATTAGTTTTTGCACAGCGAGGGTGTCTATTGTGTATTTGTCAGCACACAACCCCTTTTCCTCAGGGTCAAACCCCTTAAATCCCAACACAACATCTTTATTGAGTATAAGATGTAAACCCTCTCTCTTCCCAGCTCTTATTGAAGTCTAAGTGAGTGTTCCAGTCATAAATTTGATTCCGTGCATCTCGCCCTCGGTGAGTAATTGCAGGGCACATAAATCAGATATTTTCAAAGTACATGTTTGTTTTATCACCTGTGAAGGTGAGGAGAATACTGATGAACCACCGTGACCTACCGAAGGGCAAAGATGAAGCAGCAGGTGCCGTTACTTTTTGTTGTTTAAGACTCAAATAAAGTTATTCAGGCTTTACAAATCCATTTCAGTCCCTGTTCCTTTGTGGCATTATAGATGCAGAGCTTGGAATCCTTCATGGTATAAATCAATAGAAATCTGCCTCAATCAATAAGCTATTTGGGATTAAACCCTGTCAGTGTCCTGCCTCTGGTGCTAGATTGGCACAGGTTCCATGAGACGCCCGAGAAACGCTTCCTTTCACAAATAACAAATGCGAAAGTGTGATATGAGTTATTGAAAGAGTGTTTTTTCTCACCGTTTGATATCTTTTATCGATGTCAAATGTGGTTAAGGTATGCAGCTTTTAGTATTCAGATAACAATTAATAAATATCACCATTGCTAAAACTCCTCGAAAAATGAAGTTAAACACTACTAATTTTTACAATAATAACTCACAAAAGTTGAATAAATTGCTTTTAAATCTACCTCTGCAGATGTGAGTGGGTTTGAAAGTACGGTATTTGGTTGTGGCTCTACATTTACATTTTTTTATTTTTTAAATATTTTAAATATACTGATTTACAGTATGGACACCGTCTAGCCCATCACTTTAGTGTCAGTTTGGTAGCCATCTTGTGAATGCACTCTAACAGCTGTTTTTAGTCATACAAGACGAGGTCCTGAAATCAAATGGAGATGCAGGCATCTCAAAAATGGCTCACCAAAGCTAATTTATTTCAAAACATAGATAAAGATCATAATAAACATAGTTTTTATGTCTATAGACAGTTTAGCGAAAGAAACGCTGTATATTTGAGGTTGGTCCAGCCAATGTACGTTGGCAGTGCAGAACAGAAACGAAGCACAAAACACCAAACACTTTACAGCTATTTCTATAAGACGCTCTTGTAACAATCACAATAGAGCTGATAGAATAACAAATCCCTTCTCAGATATCTGTGGTAAATTACAGCTGTTCAGTTTTTCTCATTTTACCTTCTGTTCAGCTTCTGCTTCAGCATTTGAAGTTGCTGTCATTTGTAAAGATGACAGTTGTAAAGATCAAGCAATGGCTTTGCTGATTAGTGACTGTTATGTAACATTATGTGCACATATGTACCAAAAAATAAAAAACAACATTTTTTCATTTGAAACAACAAAAAATATCATTTGAAACAGCAGTGAAAAGTGACAAACTTAAAGGTCTATAAAACAAACTGAATTAAACCACGTTAAAAAACTATACATTTACTTTAAAACTGTGTAAAGTAAGCCAGAGCTAGGAGTCTGAATGTGGAATATCATCAAACCATTTCTGGATAATTTTATTAAATAGTGGATAAATAGTTAAACTCATATACTTAAAATAGTACGTAAGAACAGCTTTGGACCCGTTTCGTTATTTTACATAAAACAGATAGTAACTCATCAAATCTATGCTATGTAAACAATCAAATAAAAGGTCATTTTTAACTATCTGCAGGTAGATTTATACGTAATTCAGACAGCACTAAGATTGTAGCAGTATCAACAATACAATGCACTCACTGAATTTTCTAACTGTTTTTAATTTGTATTTAAGATGAATTATAATGCTTTTTATCACTTTTTATCACATGCTTTTTTCACAATCATTATGTTTGAACTGGTGCCTGAAATATAATGTTAAAGATAAACATGTTTCTGAATCTATAGTGGCATGTATGCCTCATTAGAGTACAGTTCAGTAGACACCACTGTTGTCTCTGGAGTTAGGTGGTGCAAACACATACTGTCATTTGTTATATGTATTAGACAGTGTTAGCTTCTTTCCTGAAACTGCTGTTTGTTTTATACTTTATAAAAATTCTATGAAATTCACACAAATCCTCTGTGTATCTGTGCTGTGAAAGTTATTAGCATATGTGAGCATAAATTTAAAGTCATATCATACATTTTTAATTAATTATTCCTCCTGAGGTCCACTTATACTCTTTTTTTGTTTCATGATTACATTTTCTCACCCTCTCGCCAACTTATACAATTAAATTAACACTTTTTAGCGTTGTGCCTTTAAGACGTATGTGTTAATGTAAAACCTGTGAAGAGAGAGTGCTAGTTTTGTCAAATAAAGAATAGCAGGAGGTCTTACGCCCAAAAATCACAAACTCTCTCGTTACATTCAGGCAAAGGTTGACCCTATTCATTAGATAATGGTGGCCATAATACATGGGTGTATAATTACTTCCATAAATACTATAATAGCAGAAGATCCTTCACTGGTGTTGACCCTCTATTAAAATAACTGTAATGCTACAGTACATGTGATAATGAGGATTTTTCATCAAGCGTATGTTGTTAATTGCAGTGCAATGCATCTCTGTGAGATCATGCCTACGGTTTCATTTCGGTTGGTTTTCTTTTCTTCCCATAAGCCAGCTGAAACAAATTACACAGACCTATTAGGTGAGTCCAAAAGATAGAATCAGCACAATCAATTTCCTCCCATGCTCACCCAGTAAACACAGAGCCGCACATACACTAAAACACACACTTACTCTCGATCTTTGACAGACAAAAAATACTCTCTCCATATGTGCACAATCTTTGTAGATGACATACACTCAATTTCATTTCATATTCAGCATTATCATAAGCATGAAAGTAGGCCACAGTGAGGAAGCAGCACGCCTCCTATTTCAAGCATTAAAAGGCTAAAGGGAGGCTGAGGGTTAGAAGATGAATACATCCCATAAAAGTATATATTGAAAGACGTAGCGAAAATACACTGCAAAATTAACCTGTTAACTTTCACCGTTCCGCAGGAGAAACATTAAGGTTATTCCACTATTCACTTTAACATTAATAATCATGACAAACTATTTATTGATGGAAAGGTCTAAGACTGAGGAAAAATATTTGACAAATCTTTAACACAAACAACAACAATAAAAATATTTTTTTAAATATCTTAAATAAAAAAGATCAAATAAAAAAAATGTAAATATCCAACTGCATTTTCATGTGTTTGCTTAATATGTGCAGTTAACCCATATTCTTATGTAAATATTTAAGGAAATTGACCACCACCATCTCTCAAGTGCCTTACAGACTATACCGTCTGTAAAGCAGCTCCAAAGCAAGATGAATATCTACAAATGGCAATCCTACTTTCTAAACCATCATCAACAACCCGGCCGTTGTGATGAATCCTGAACCTTTCAATCTTTACAGACCAGCACTGAAAACACTGAAGATATTCAGCAGAAAATCACATCTTTTATTCAACGAGCAGCAAAGGACACTTTGCATCCCCATGTCATTCTTGAGAGACAAACTGGGGTCATTTCCGCAGCTCACCCGCACATGCCGGGCTCTCTAGAGGCGCGCTGCATTTGTTTTGAGGTCAGCCGGAGCGCCTATAAGAGAGACGCAGGCTTTTATGTGCAGATTTTCCCTGACTTCAGCTGATATTACAGAGGCTAACACGCATCCTCTCTCTTTCATTGTTTCATTTCTGCTTCATGGACATTTCAAATAATGGTGGTACAGGGTGAAGTAATAGTTACATAAAAAGAGCAGTGCAAAATATTAAAACAAATATAATATATGAAGTAAATTTGTCAAAGAAATTAATTTTATTAAGTTAAAATGAAAAGAAAGCCACAAAGAAAAGACAGGTTTTGCATCTCTCTCTTTCTCCCACTACACACTGATGCTTCCAAGGCACTAGAGGTTGTGCTATAGACTGTGGTCTCCATGGCAACCAACCCCAATTTTATGACAAGCATGAAGGGCATAATAAAGGCTTGCAATTTTGCGTAAAGGCCATCATGGTTTTTTTTCTTATCGCAATTGTGTTTTGTAAACTGTATATGCAGATGGCTGGGTAAGATTTGTTTAAGCATGCGGCGATCCACTGACAGAAAAGTGTGAACATTTCAAACAACACAAAACAATAATCATAATGATTTATAGTAACAGGCTGCATAACAGAGAAAACTGGTAACATTCAGTGTCAACATGTGAGACACCAGAGGCGTTTCTAGGCTTTCATCAGTGCAAAAGCACAAGCTCATCATCAAGTAAACAAGTCAAGCCTTATTTCCTATGGGGCTCTGGGGGCACTTTCCTCTACAAGATTATTATTTTCTTTTTGCAAAAACTAGGCATTCTGGTGACTTTGGAGGCAGCATTTTACCATTTTGCGATGCATTATATCACTATTATTTCCCTAGTTTAATGCTTTCTGCATCCTCTTGTGTTTTTAAGTGGCCTACTGTTATCAGATAAACTGTAATCTTCCTAAAAAGTGTAGCCAATTAAACTGACTGAATGGGTCTTGATTAACAACGTGACTGATATACATGCTAAACACTAATTTTGTAATATTATACAACATATTTACCGTGCTATACAGGTATCTGCTATCCAGTGCTGTCCTGCTGCTATCCTAATGCTGGAACAATCTGAAACACAATCATCTTGTCTCATGAATATTAATTACATGGTGTTATGTAATTAACGTTATTAGGCCTAGTAGTACATCATTTATGAGAGGCAGATAGGGCAGGTAAACAAATGCTGGTCATAATAGAATTACTGTTTACCGTAATGTTTGTCCTGCTGATGTAATCAAGGCTTCTACTTATTGTCTTAATATTTTGATTGTACCACTATTTTTGAGAAATAAAAGTGTCTAAATTGCTTCATTTTGCATCATTACTAGACAGATTGATTGGCTCCGTTTCAAAATGATGCAAAATATACACACGGGCATGCAGAATACTTGCTCTAGAATTACCAGAGCCGTTGCCAAAAGAGCATGTGGTGCAATAGTGTAGAATTCACAGTTTGAGATCCTCAGTAAAAAAGACCTTTTGTGGCATGTTTTTCAGTAAGGGATATAAAATGACTTATTGCTTAGAAATCTATGATTTACTATAACCAGGCCGCCAAGGAAATTTGAATCCGCAACACTCAGAATGGAGTCAGAAAACAACCTATTCACTGTGCCTGTCAAAGTATTTTCACTGTAATACACTAAGCTGACAATGTAACGCAGCTTCAATTCTCCACCGTGTCTTTTGGGGAATGCAGTATTTACCTCTGCTATTATTATTCAGACATACAGCAGAGGGATCTTCTCCCATTGGCTGTTAAAACCTCATGTGTAGTTGTGCATTTCTAAATCTATTAGAGTTACCCGCTCACGCTTCACATTTTCTTTTCGTTTCCCCGCAAGACTTGGTGCCCTACATTTGTGTATCTGTATGTTTTTAGTGCAGCTGTATTCCCATAACATGCAATAACATACTGTACCATCTACAACGTAATTCATGATGCTGTCATTTCAGGGCTGAAGCCTTCATGAAATTTAAATAGACCACATTTACTTCTTTATGCATTCTTAGAAACACAATTGTCTTCCGATCTTTAATCCAAATGTAATGTAACTTTTAAAATGACTTTCATTTTCTGCTCATGTCAATCTGACAGCTGGGTGGGGAAAATAGCCAAACATGTTTGATATATTGATTCATATTCTTGAAATAGATATAGTCAAATAATGTTATATTATGCCCATTGTGTGGAAAATAGTGCGATTAATTATGGTTTATGACATTTAACATTGATTTTCAATTCTAGCCAACTCACACCCATTTCAGAGAGAATCTGTTGTTGCCCTCTAAAGTTATTTTTGCTTAGAAAGAGCAATTATATAGTTTTCACAAAAAGATTTTGGAGTGCTGACATTTTTTTAATGCGCTCCACGCAAAAGAAAAGTCAGAAGAAAGTCATAGGGTTAGTACTGTAAACAAGTTTTCAGTTTAATTTACACCATTTCTTTAAGAAAATTCAACAATAATAACTAACCATGGCTTTTCTTACTCTATTCCAATCATATTCTGCAGTCTGTTACTGCAATCTCCGAGGACGAGTGAAGGCTGTTGGAACATTTCATTCAGCGGGGTCCTGCAGTACCTAAAAACTGAATTTCGGGACAGAGAGGTCACTTACTGCGCAGTACCATATCACACAGAGCAAAAGAATAGAGTCTGAATTTGAGACAGACTTGTGATCAAGGGAATACAAAAGCAGACAGATGCAGTATCTGCAAAGCTGCCACTAAATCAATATTTGCCGCTTAGAAAACAACAGTTGACACAGACTGCTGAGGCGTGCGCTCGGACGCTGGAGAGACACGGGTGAGATGGTGGATATGTAAAACCGGTCAGTCTGATAGTACCAGTACATCAAACTGGAATGCTGGCTAATCTCCCATTGAAAATGAGCAGAGTCCTTAAATCTACCTGACATTAAATCACCCTCAGCTATTAGGGTTTTCCAGGTTCTCTAGTCTCTACTAAAATGTCACGCAATAGAGAGGCTTTAAATTCATCCTCTATCTGAGTGCTCATTTAAGGACTTTTCTCTTCAGTAAAGCTCAGTGCTTCTAGCATCTTCAGAAAAGGCGCTGAAAGGTTCTTCGAAAAGCACAAAGACTTTGATGTTGTCATTGCACCATGGCATTGCACATTTTCTTCTGGTCTTCTCTGTGACTGAGAGCAGTGTAAGAGTGTAATAATGGAGTATACTGTTACCCTCAAGCTTAATATGGTCTGAGCCACAGAATAAAGAGCCATTCGCTATTTGTTTTGAGTGAGGGTCTCCATTTCTCTCATGACATGTCAAACAACCAGATCCATCTTTCTGTCTGGATTCTGCTCGGAAGGGATAGAGCCATTTTCTTTCTCTCTTGGCTGATTGATAGGGCTGTTTGCAGTTCCATTTGTATACCTGAGCTGAAATCTACGAGGTAAACAAGATGCTTTACATCACAGATGATAGAATGACATGAAATTACTCAATTTATCATTTCAATGTATTTTTTCAAACCTTAACTACCTTATGACCATAACCAGTAAAATGGCCGAGATTTACTGGGGAAACTTTAGTTGGCGTCATATTTTATATTTTCAAACCACAGAATCCCACAATATTTAATAAAATAAGGACTCAATTTAGTGCTATACATTTTTCCTATATTTAGATAAAAGTAAACCACATTTTGCTTAACCTGAGACCTTAATGGTTTTGTTTGTTTGTCCAAATGACATTGCAGAACATCCATTTACTATATGGCTGGTGGCATAGTCAACAATGAAATTTCTATAATGGGGTCATATGGTAAATGCTTTTGTATCTATCCTCAATAATTCATTCAGCACTCTCACAGACAGGCCTTTGCTGCAGCGTACAGTCTTGGTTTATGATTTACTGGTGATAGACACACACTACGGTACATTAAACCCACTGTGCAATCACCCAGATATGGATTTATACTTTCATTTCTATGTCATCATCTTTTAGTTAGTTTCTGTTGTGCTTTATTTCTTTTCTTTTTTTGCATTTGCTTGAAGATTGATTTCTTTAATTAGTATTTTAGATTAGTATTTTAATGCCTGCATTGGCTCATTTTATTTTTTCTCTTTTGTTTTTTTAAAGTCTGCTATTAATGACAAACGTGTCTGAGATTTTTCCCAGGCTAGCAGTTGTGGATTTAGCTAATCCTAATGAAAAAAACAAACATTTTTTTTACTTGTGATGGAAAAAAAAGCAAGGCAAGAACTTGTTGATGACAAATATCCAAATGTTTAACTGTGACAATGTAAGAGTGCAATTACGTAATTATGACACACACAAAAAGGAGTAAGAAAAGAGTATAGAGAAATAAAAACAACATTACACAACCTAAACTGATAAAGGCACTTCTTCATCCTCCATTTCTTTTGAGTTATTTGTATTGCATCATTACAGACAGCTTGCACAGATAAATGTCAATAGTCTTTGTCTTGACAGCCACAGGGCATCATTAAACAAGGGCAGTTATGAAGTCCTTTGAATGAACTGAAAGAACTATGATTTTCTTTCTACATGCTCTGCACCTTGTGGTTTTCTCTCATTCTCCACTCAAAATCAATCTACCTCTCATCTTGTTGCCTGGCAGAATCCTCATGCATGTTAGCAGAGCTACTTGTGGCTATTCATTGATTAATCATAAGAAATAACAGAAAACAAAACATGAAACAAAAACAGTAACTACTTTATAAACAATATTGCAATATTGTTAACAGTATACTTTAAATTCTGTTATTTGCACTGGTTAAATGTATAAAATGTATGAAATCATTAAGGTTGTATTAAATCTAATAAACACAAACACACAGATGAAGATGTGAGGAAGTCTCTTTGGCAATGTCTATGCAGAAATTTACAGCAGATAATCTAATTTAGAAATGTAATCTATTGTTCTGTAATGTAACTATTAGTAGATTAACTATTAAACATTAAAACTGGCTTAAAGATGGACTTGGCACTGAAATGTGTCTTGCACATGCATTCTATCATGCATCAAAGTAGTACTTCCAAATGTTTATGCCAAGACGTGGGCAACATTATGCTAACACTAGTGCACTACCTGCATTGCAGTTATTTCATTCTGCAGATACAGAAATGTGTTTACTTTTACACATTTTATTTTTATTTTAAAGCTAGGATTAAAGGGCAAATCAGGAGCACTTTTATTCCCCCTTTACATCAAATGACTTTATAAAGTTGAAATTTCTCTTGGCTTTCATCATACGCAGATATGCTGAATTTATCAGAAACTGAGCTACCTCTCATCTCAGCCAAGAACCGCTCTTGCCAAGACCTTGACAACTCAACCATCTCACTCACACAGATGGCCGAGAACCATGATGTCACACTACACAACGGTCAGTCATTTACACCCTTCAAACTAAACCAAAGTCATAACATAAATTTGCAGTCAGACCCTCTACTCAGACACTGCTACAGGCACATACTAAATATGGATTGTCTTCACTTGCATATTTCACTATATGCCCCAGTTGACACTTGTTTCTATTTGTACAGTAAGCACTAGCAGATAATGTTAAATATTGCATGTGTACCGTCTGTTGATAACAACAGCGTCACATGAGAGGCCACGGAGTAAGAGTCATAGACAAAATTAAACTCTATTGAGAGGTTCTTCAACCTGCCTACCTTTTATATCAGGCCCCAATAAATCTGTCACACAGATCAAGTGGATTACATGCTGTGTGACCTTGTGTGGCCTATAAATGTATCTTTGATGCAGCTTTGATGGTGGGCAGTGTCTATGGGTGTTTCTGCACCTATAGAAACTTTTATGTCGAACAGAAAGAGGAGAGAGAGAGAGCGAGAGAGAGAGAGAGAGAGAGAGAGAGAGAGAGAGAGAGAGAGAGAGAGAGAGAGAGAGCGAGAGAGAGAGAGAGAGAGCGAGAGAGAGAGAGAGAGAGAGAGAGAGAGAGAGAGAGAGAGAGAGAGAGAGAGAGAGAGAGAGAGAGAGAGAGAGAGAGAGAGAGAGAGAGAGAGAGAGAGAGAGAGAGAGAGAGAGAGAGAGAGAGAGAGAGAGAGAGAGAGAGAGAGAGAGAGACTAGGGTCATCTATTTCTCTATTTCTAAGTTCAGTGTGGCTTGCCTATGACGAGTGAGACATCAAAGAGCACCGTTTTCCCCAGATGTTCAACCATATGTGCGACATCACTAAACCATGGCTAAAACCTTTGGATTTCACAGTATTAAACCTGTGTCAGCCTCAATCCACAGCTCTTCCACTCCACTCTGGGGATTACAGCTAATGGACAAACCACCATCTGTCTGTTGATGGCAGAAAAATAACAGATTTTAACTTTTCGTTTAATTTTATGGATTAAACATCGATTTTAAAATGATAAATGTGTGTCTCCTGGATGACTGCAAATTTTAAGGGATTGTATATTTTTCAGTGACAGTGCTAAAGATAGCAGCTAGAAAAGCTGTTTAGATTTTTATAGTGGCCATCAAAACCCAAGGTTAGAAGGTTATTGCTAATACCCAGGGTTACCAAGGTTTCCATTACTTCCTGCTATACAAGCATCAAAATTAATATGATCAAATCTTATATACCCTCCATTAATACTCATCTAACTCTTTAGCTAATTCATGTAAAATAGTTTTTTTATATACTGTATGAGTCAGAGACAAAAATAAATGCATAAGGAATGTGCAAACGCAAACAACACTTAGCAGACATAATCAATTACAAAATTATATTATTACATTAAATGACATTAAATAATATTACTAAGGTTGCAGTTGATGTTTAAACAATATAATGTTTCCTGTTTCAAAGTCACACTGTTTGCATGTGACCTCCATTCTTAACTAAATGCAATAAATACCAGTGTTGATTAAATATTAATTGAGAACCACCATCTGCCCTTCCTCCAGATTAAACAAAGCATAATAATGCAGTATAAATCCTTGTTGCAGTATAGACCTGCATCATTATATTTTAATGCACACACATCTGTTTGCTGACATGTACAGTAACACAACTCATGTATTCATACCAGCAAGTAATACTGTAACTTTTGACTAGGTCAAATCTAAGCAAACTGTCTTGTACAATACAGAGTTCAAAACTGGGTTTTGTTTATAATAATGATTGTGAATATTCACAGCTTCTCTATAAACAGCTTCTTCTACTATAAATTGTTTTTATAGTATAGTAAAGATTGTGCACATACAAACAGATGTGTTTTGTTTACAGAGCAGGTTTGTCTCTAATGAGAAAATCCATAAAATATATTTTTTAATGCCCTGTAAATTTTGAAGTAAACTGTATATATATAGTGAAATTATCTGTACCACGACTACAGTATATTCTGTATAAAGTAAAACTGATTTGTCTTTATTTCTTTTCATCATCATGAAAAGGCTTCACAAATACAATTTTATTGCTTTAATTTTCTGCATCATTTGAAATTATATTTGCTGAAACAAATACAAACAAATAAAACACTTTTTGATTATTTCTTCTTAAACTCCAATTCTAAAGTCATCTTTCATGGCAGAATAGAGTGAAACTTCTTTAAAGAAATGTAGTTCAGCCCCAAAGAGAGGCAAACAGAGGTTATTTATATGATAAAAATTGATTAAAATCAATGTCTTGATGCGCTCATTTAAGCCTCTGAAACTGTGCCATCTCTGCTTATCAGAAAGGATTGGCTCAGAATTTCTTTGTTGTTGCTGTGGTTGTCTGATAAATGTAAAAGCAACAAAATTGTATTGTACCATATTCTTTATGCATTTCTGTTGAGTAAGCATCTGTCACAATAAGCTTTGTTTGGATACAGATACAACTAAAATCAAGGTCTTTCATATGGAAATTAAAGTCTCAACATTCAAATGTTTTCTAAAGGTTTATCAGCAATTGTTGTTCAACGCATTAATTTCACTACATTGTAAATGATAACACTTAGCAAAGTAGTAACTATTTTTACTAATGGTAGAGACAATACTTAATAATTACTGTACAGTAGTATGACAGTATAACTGCTTTAAACTACACACTACTTTTGCAATGTTTACTCAAACACTGCATGCAAACATAGAAAAAAACTAAAATGAAGTATGTTTCAGAATAGTTAGAGACACGTAAGTACCCATGTATTAAATCAATTCATAAAGCTGATGATCACAACTGACAGTACTGTATAAAATTTGCACACAGCCAGGAATGTAGTGAATAATTGGCATGAAGCAGACAAATCCCCTCCATCTATTACATATAGCTAGAGATCGGTGAAAGGACACGAGGAACTGAGCTTATTGCCCCAAAGGACTAAAGGTCAATGGCTTATATTTATCTGCCCTTGCATTACAGTGATGGATATTTTCATATCCACTAACACCTTAAAGCTACAAAGCAATTCAAAGATAAGAAATCTATTTATTTCCATGCCTCCCATAAAAACAATTCTTCACATCTGCCTCCAATATGCATGGCATATTGTATTACTTGATAATCTTGCTACTGGTGACTCATGTACAATATTTAGGCTTTGTGGTAAAGCAAGGGTTTGCAAGTCATGCACTTCTACGAGATCTGGGCTTATCAAGACATCCTGAAATTCTGTGTTGAAAATACAAGCATATTCTTTTGTCCTCTAAAACTAGATGCAAGCCAAACTTTATTGTATTTTTTTATGACCTCTACCTTGCCCTCAGCCCATCTGCCTGAATGACCGGGGTGTTTTGGACTTCTATCACCCCATATGTGCCGGAAAACTATCTTTCACAGTTCAGCTGGCCACGGTTTAACTTCCATTTAACTCTGCATGTTAAAGCAACACTTTGTAGATGGTGTCCAATCGCTGCTGCTCAGAATGAAGATTGTCCTTAAAGATCAGTGAATTATTGTAAATAATCTCATAATTCACACTGTAATATTGCTATACTGTTATATTGTCTATACTGCTTTTATTGCGTTTAATGCATATAATATTTTTCTTTTGGTAGTTTGTTTATTATATTCATAATCAACTAACAGATTTTATAAAAATGTCTTAGCAAAAAGCTCAATTTTCTTCACATTGTACCAAACTAGATATAAGTGTAATTCACTACTATTTGTTTTTTCTTCATGGCCTTACTGTCGATGGACCCGAAGTACACCCTTTTATTCATTATATGGCTCTAAAAAGCATCTAGAAAGCCCCCTGCCTTCATTAAATTATACATTTTCCAAACAGGCAACTCGGAACAATGTATTAGGACAAACAAAGCCACTGCACTTGCACTTAAAACGAAGCCTTTCTCTTCCACAGAGGTTTAATTACGAAGCTTTGGCTGATGCATACGACTCGTTCTCGCTTCTCTGCATTTATCTGAGCACTACGTTATCTCTCCTTCTCTTTTATTTAGCTTCCACCCTGCGTCGCTGTTCACAAAACGCTCTGTATGCAGCAGAGCCGCTTGTCTCCTGGATCCTACACTTTGATCGGCGAGAGAGAAAGCAAAAGAGCTGCTCGCTGAGGGCAAAGTCACATAACGGCATTATTCGTTCGGCAGCGATAGGCAAGCTTTATGCTATTTTGTCCAAAATGCTTTCATTAACATCACTATTTCCCCCAGCTCCTGTCTTCATTTGGCCGCTAGCATCCACTGCCAAGTCTTTATCTTCTCAGGGGCATGAGGGAAAAGCTATCGAGTGTGGGGGATAAAACGGTGCTATATTAGTCCCATTAGCTCTCATTTCACAATCCTAAACCTGATCTCATGCCAAGTTTGGTATTTTAACATTCAGAATGGATGGGAAATAAATGCAGAAAGAGAGAGATAGTATATTATTCTGCTCTTTGAACTGAAAGGATCTGAAACTGATGCAGGTAAACTCGCAGAAAGATTTTAAATGATCAAACCAGCCATAGTGACCGAAAGAGGCTAATCTAATCATTTAATTTGTGAAAGAAGAGACAGAAGTTATTTGAAATAAAAACCAAAAAGACTTTCATCACATCAGTTCCTGTTTGCTTTAGAAAACACATTAAACCTATGTGACTCCTAAAAGGTTAAAAGGCTCCTTGCTTTTGTGATAAGCTAAATAAAATTATCTAGATATTCTCTGCAGTCTTTGGGGATAAAGTGCAGCTGAGCTACAAAACATGGCTAGAAATGTTCCAGCAAAAAAAAATCCTGGAAAAAAGATGTGCTTAATGCTAAGGAAATTGTGTTTGTGTACATCAGGAGATAAGAAAATGGGATGAGAATATTAATCGTCTTTCCATCACAGTCTAGAAAGGGTTCAAATGACGCTACTACTGTTTTAGGATGTCACCACATTTTGGAATGTTCCATTTTTTTTTTAAAAAGGGAACTTTGCAGTAACATAAAATGTAAGCAAAATCAAAAAATTTTATTTACTGGTACTATGTAAATTATATAACAGGACTAAATGGATATTTTCTTGTGTTCGAAACAAGCAACAATTATTTGACATATTATCTTATATCTAATATTTCTTACTTAAAAGAAAATGATTTTGTGAGTGCACTAGAGAGTACTGAAAAAAATGTGTCTAACATTTACAAAATCTCTGCTGAATTGTTTCAAGGTCCCATTCGATCTACAGAAAGGCTGCAAAAAGTTAATTGATTGGATCCCCAAGGTCTCAAAGTAGTCGATCAACAAACTTCAAATATACAGAACTCTAAACATAGCGTGGTCTCAGCGGCCTGTAACCGCTGTTATATCCATCTTAATTTATATTGGGAGGAGAAAGCTGAAGGCTCATCATTACAAGCATGACAGGTATAGTAGGTGGAGCTGGCCCAAAGCCCACGTGAAAGACATTGTGTAGTTGAAAGACAGCAGCTCATTAGGCGATTGAAGACGGTTGAAAGAAGGGACTAGATGGAAAAGACTGACCTATTTTGTTATCTCAGCGCTTGGAAGTATGAGCCTTCAGTTAGCCGCATCAGCAGGTCTGTCACATCGACTGAAAATGCACTTCGTCTTCAAGCAGATTCATGACATTCTCTAACGCTAATGAGCCATCAAACCTGCGGATGATTAGAGAGGTGTTTTTTAAAGAAATCTTTTAGAAAAGAATGGAAACTTGAGAAAATTAGTTGATGCAGTGATCTTACATTTGGAAATCTTGATGAATGCCTAGTCCTGTTTCCATCGAGTGATCTATTTAATTTACAGTGCAGTCGGCCTTCCTATATAAAGCACAAGATTAAAACCAGTGTAGAAAGACTTTTAATTTCACTTCAATTATTGTGGTATATAGGGTAGTATAGTATACAACTAAAACTACAGAAATAAACAAACGATATAACACTTTTTGTAGTTTCTTAATATCTCACAAGTTCTTAAACTCAGAATTTTGCCCATGATTGCAGCACAAAGAGATGTAACAAAGCTCTCATTGTGAATGGAGATTCACACAACATACACCTACAGAAGCTCATCCAAACGCACACGTTTGAAGGTAAAGATGAGAGCTCCCGCAGGGTTTGGCTGGCAGGGCTTGGATTGGGCTGGGAAATTGTTCACTGAGCGGGAAAATGACGGTCAGTTTCCTGCTGTCAAGCTGTCGGGAAGGAGAGCAGAAAAAACACACCCAGGGCAGGACTCATGCTGGCACCGGCAGAGAGAACAGAACGGAGAGAGAAAGCTGGAATGAGAGAGAGAGGTGCACTAAAAACATGTATGAATACACTGTGTCATTGTGGATATTGGCTGGCTCATTTCAGCTTTTCTCATAAGGTTTATATTATGGGTTTTGAGGGTGTATGCTATACTTACATGTGTTTTAACCATTGGCATCATTTCTTGAGCGTAATGGACAATTGGGTGGCAACCTGTTGGCATTCAATAACACTGCCTCTCCTCTGCTCATCATACAAGATGCTCTCATGATGAAATCCATATTGACTGACGCTTTTCCTGTACAACAGACACAGACTTCTTGTTTATTCCCACTTTAATAAACACACAGTCACTGACATGCATAAAAACTGTGATGTTTATAGGTCTAAATGAGGACAAATGCCAAAAAATAAACAAATGGAAATAAGAAATAAGTGTGATTGGTGTCCAAGCTGTTGACCTAATGAAGTCTGGCCTCAGTTGGCCCTCTGACATGATTGATTGAGGTAATCTCCTTGCTTTACGAGTGGGAGAAGAGAAACAAGTGTCCTGAAGCAAAATTCATGAGCCACTGTACTGAAATCTGACAGCCTATCATCTCCTCAGATAGCTGATCTGTCAAACCCACTGGTGAAATAAAAGTAAATGTGACATGATAGATCCCCCACAGCAAGCCCTTCATAAATACCCATTATAGAAAAGCAATATTAATCATATACTTGCTCCTATAAGCTTTGTTTTACACAACAGAGAATTGCAGTCAAGATGTATATGCATCTTAGAGAATAAGCACAGAATAAATTAGACATGGTCAAATATGGACAAATCTAACCAAATAGGTTAAATTAAATCAAATGTTTGTCCATATTTGACCCAACCATAGCATTAAATCACTTAGAGTTTACACACATTGTTACTTTGGTGAGCATGTCCATTGCAGTTGTGGATGTATTAAAGATCACATTCTCTCGATCTGTGCATCAATTGTGGCCCATTGCATTAAAAAAAGACTTAAACTTGTAATACTAAATGTTATGTATATACAATAGTGGGTATAATATTTAGGTAAGTAAGGAATAAGGATAAGAGCTGACGCTGCAGCTACAATGGCCATTCTGAGCAGTCTGATCAAACTCATTTTACTGAATTATTATATTTTAATGCCAGCAGAACTCTTAATTTACCCACCAACTGTTATTTTACCCAGGAAGTTGGCAAAACGTATTTTAGTAATGAAGGTTCATCAGCCAGTGCAGTGAAAAACATAGCTTCATAGTTTATGATTCAGTGAAGGTCAAAAACGAGAAGAGGTGTTGAAATACTTATAAAGTTGTCCGAAAAGCGGTTCATAGTTTGTTAAATCATTTTTAAAATTAAAATAAATAATGTCCGCACAAATTTACAGCTCCAAAAGTCATTTTTCTATTAACAGCTCAACGTTTTGTCTACCAGGTCTTCATCAAGCAACACTGCTCTAGTGTGTGGGGACAATATTTCTTTCTGTCCAGCACCCAGTTTTGGATATTTACACCTTTTTTGTATTTTTAATGTTAAATAATTTTTTACTACAGTTGTGTGAGAAATACAGAAGCTAATTTCAGACAGAATTATTATCACAGTACAATGCGAAACACAAACTTAATAAACCTTATGCATGTTTTCCTCTAAAACATAAATCACTCAATTAATGCCTATCTGGATTCCACCGTCTGTTTATCTGCATGACTACCTTCTGCTTTAGATCGATTTGTATTGTTAACAGTCGAAACACTGACATACAGAAGCATAAATTCATCATAATAAGTAGTGCATTATGACAAAGGACAGTTACTAAAGCTATTATTTACATCTGAAGTAATATGCATTTCAACAATGCCCTGTCAGGTGAATACATCAGGAATACAGTAAAATGCTAACATCAGTTATTCTGTCAAGATTTCGTTGTGTTCAATATATTGACTGGTCAGACGTCTGCTGCAGAAGCCTGTTCTATAGACCTTTCTGAAAGAAATAACGAATTACTCTAGAATTGCTTGAACCATGACATTGTAAAGTCCTAGATCTCTGAGATATTAAATCAGCCAAAAAACAAGATCCCATTTCGTATAACTTTTAAAACTGCATTGAACCGTAAAAAACATTCTTGAGACCTTCACAAACCATTTACCCACTGATGTTGCCATAAATGGCCACCCAGTCATTTTGAACACTTAAAAGATTTGAATAAGATGTTGAAATAATCATTTATCTTAATACAAATGTGATTGCCACAGAGTATTACCCATAATCCCATCCTTGGGACTGTACGTTAGCCAGCAATCATCATAATTTAGCCATCAAAGATATAAAACTGCATCCCCCCACACCCGGCAGAATCCCTTTACAGCTGCTAACAGATTCATCACTTCTAATGAAGACTAAATCAAATTAAGAAGAACATTTGTTGACAGGGAAAAAACAACAACAGCAAAAGAATTAAAAGCATGATGCTCATAATGTTGCAGTAAAGATTAGTTGTCCTCCAGGGAGATACATTTCTGGCACCTGTTTTATAACAGTCTGTGTTTATTACCGCTACAGTACCACATAGATATATATTTGATACACATAAAAGCATCCAGTAAAAGCCTGTCAGTACACAGTCAATTTCCAAATACAGCGTTCGGTTAAGATATTGAGCTACTGCTTTAGTCTTTACAGCACAGACCTACAATTACTCAATTTTATATCATGCTACATTTTCAGATCTGAAAAATGCCCACTCGCTTCACCAGGGAAAGTTTCTTTGATATGCAAAGAGGAAGCTTATTTCAGTAAAATCTGAAGATAAATAACAGTTTCATCTCATCTGTAAACTGCTGTTTTTGTGAATACAAATACATGTCAGACATCAAACTGTGAAATCATGTCAGGTCCTATCTATTATGAAAATGGCTCAGGTTTGCAGATAACCATACCACAAACACTATAGTTTGAAAAATGTTAATACTAACATTAGCTGTAACACACTTACACTGTAATACAACAGCACAAACAAGCCAACAAAACATAATGAACAAATAACTTGGATGCAAAGCCGAATAAATTGAACGTCACACATCATAGAGAAATGCTGGAAGGTTAATGCAAGTAAAGATGAAGTGTCCATTTTTAAACAAGAAAAACAAAAGCTGAAAATTGGTCCTGTACATGCCTAAATACAGAATATGTAATATTAGATATGAGAGCAGATATGAATATTAAAAACTAAATACTTAGTAAAGTTAGTAAAGTGTGCCATACAGTACTAACGTTTTTACAAAGGAGACAAAGTTCAAAGTTTATAATGTTTTATGGATTCACAAATAATCCAAGATAACAATAAATATATAAAACTTAGAAATAAAACTCTTGTTGCAGTTGTATTGCTCAAAGTGGGATTGTGTGGGTTTGCCTGGAAGGTTTCTAATTACTGGAGAGCTAATGAGTTGTGGATTATTCAGTATGTTACAAGATAAATACAGAGTGTGTTTATTTGTAAGCTGAAATTAAATAGAATACACTATTTTGATGAGATTTTATAAATACAAATGAGCCAATGTGAAAAAAAAATATTAAGTGTTTGGTTAAAATTACACTAAAGGAGGTCGCTAGTTACTCTGTATATAAAGCTTTACACAATTTATTTGGATTAATGTGTTTGTTAACACAAGAACAAAATGTATTTTTTGTTTTTGGAAGTAATCATCCAAGTATTTAAAAACTCTGCATGCTGTTAATTAAAAAGGCTAAAGATCATTCAGGGTTCTCTCACCTACTTTAAGATTTCTCATGATTGTATGTTGTGAGTCGAGTATAAATTCCCAATGGCTGTGCTGAAATATTACCGTTTTCCCTCTGGATTACGCCGTTATTATTGTTCATTCCTCTAATGATTGTCCTTGCCGTTCCATTTCATACTTCTGAAGTGAGATTAGAGAAGCTCATCATTTAGTGCTTCCATTGTGAAAACTTCAGGAATCAGCAGTTCAGACTGTCACTGGTGATCATCATTACTGTAATTGGCCATTCAAATGATTTTTAGTTAGATTTAATCACCTCTCTCTCCCTCTATCCGTCTCTCATCATGAACTTTTCTAATCTCTCTTTTTTCCTAGATGTTTATACTTAAATGAGCAACACGAGAAGGCTCCTGGCTCCATGAACCCACCTAGGACCCTACAGGCTTTCATGCATCTCTGTTGGTAAGAGCATGGGGCTGGTAATAGGTTTAATCAAGGTCATGGGTTTAATCACAGGGATTGAACACACTCAAAAAATGCAAACTAGTGTCACTTTGGATAAAAGTGTCTGCCAAATGGATGAATATAAATGTAACCCTAGGACATAAACAATGCAGTTACATATAGCAGACATAAAATGACACATTGCTCTTTTTCATTCAATTTAAATTAGATTTAAAAACCACACATACAAACAATCCCATACCATTGTGAACATCATCTACAGACTAGTGTACTTCTAACCATCCCTCCTCCAAAGATGTAAATTCAAAGTCTTTTTTACAGCAGTCTAATCATTGAAACATTTAATGTATTCTCAGTCTAGTACACACATTACGTGTCATTTGTGAAGTAGCCGATGACATCAGAATCTGTTCTTTACACAAGGCTTCCTTGTAAATTTTCAAAAACAGTACTGCTTTACTCACATTATACATCTGACTGAAAATGTTGTCTCTCAGTCTCAATAACCGGTTTGTGGGAAAAATTATATTTACAGACGGGCTGAGCGTGTGTCTTGCTCAGTTGTTTCTATAGTAACATATCTGATGTACGAGAGGGATGGAATAAAACTGTTAACTGTAGATGTTTGACTGTTTTGAATCATAGTGTGTGCCAGGCTTGAGTTTTTTCCAGTCTGAATTTAAATGTCAAGTTGAATGTCTGACAAATATGAAATGCAACTCACAAACACATCTCTGTTTCTGTGAAAGTCCTCTTCTAGGGTGTTTGTTTTGATTTAAGGATACAGGGAACAGCTTGAAGCAGCAACAGCTGTCATTAATGACATTGTTTTTGCCTTCTCTATGACTACCATGACAGGTTTGTTGCCATTTTTGCCTGGCCATCTATAGCTCACAGAATTGTATTTTATATTCACTGTATTCCACATACTTTTCTAGCATTTCAATTCTTTTAGCTTCTGTTTCTTTGGTGAATTTGTCTGGCTGCTAGTGCTTCAGGTTTCCATTCAGTGTCATATTTTTTTTAATGAATCGTGAGGTAAAAAAAAACTGACAAATGTTTGGTCAAATAATTCTTAGTGAATTCACTACACACTATAGCAAACAGAAATACATGTATTCAATTCATAAATGATAAATTGTATGTATCATGTAACTTTTGTTCACACCAACAGTGTTAAAGCTTTAATAAGTAACTTTTTGGTTAAAATAAAAAATCTGTTGTTGAACAAGTACATAAAAATCAGGTTCAAAAAGTGTCTCGTCTTACCCTACTTCGCAATGTGCAAACCATGTATAGTATATCCAAATGCTTCTCCTCTTTTCTATACAATTTCTAATCAGACACAACAAGATCTTAAGCAGCGGCAAAATTTGACACCTTTTGTCTCCCCGCAAGTTATTTTGCATGCTGGCTGTTACTCGTCTCCTTCAGCTGTGATCGGCAGTGAACATCTATTAAAAAGACATAGCCTTCTAAATAATGAAAAGTCTATAAGCTGAAGGCCAGAGACATAGACAAACCATCACATGGGCTATTATCGGCACTCATACCTGTCCATGCATCATCACAACACCTCATAATCATCACAGAGTGACTCGTTCATTCCTTACTTTTGACACAGGAGCTGCTTTGATAAGCCCCTAATCCTGTATATCAGTTCTCCCATATACGTGTTTATGCTTTTCCTTCCCGTTTCACACATGCCGTCAGGTGCTATACATCATGTTTGGATTACTGCAGCAAAGTAATAATGGTGCGAATCATATCACTGCTCACATGCATAGGCTTACATCATTTTGTACTCTGCTGGCTTTAAGGGGAAAATGCTAGGATAGCAATTTTAATGGAGGTGTATATTATCATATTAATATGTTCACATGTACGTGTGTGAATGAAAGCAAAAATCACCCCGATGTGCATGAATAACTTCATTACACAACTCATGACTTCATGCAATAAACAATTAATATGATAAAGAAATCTAATGCCACACTTCAGATAACATGGAATTTTACGTCATTTGACGTTATGGTTCCAGTGAGATTAGCACAGAATGGCTGAAAGTACTTCCACAGCATAAAATAAAGAAGTCAAACAATAAATACTGTTTTGGTGTGCTTTAATATGGCGTGACGTGATTGACTAAAACACATCGAGGTTGGACATGGGTCATTTCAATATGGATGTTCACACTTCAGACTTAAATACATGTTACATTCGAGACCAAGTTTAATCATTTTTTGTGTACAACAATTTATAATATTTGCACTGCTAGACTGTAATATTTGGCCTAAATGTCATTTATTGAAAGAACATTTATTTTTATATAGAATTAATGATTTTACCCAAGAACAAATAACACATTTCAGTTTATCAAAGCTTCTAAGGAGTAATGTGTGTCAATAGTGACAGTGTGATCGAACATAACCATGTCTCCCATCATCCAACATGGTTATAAAAGGTTTTGAGTATTGACGTGTTGTGGATGTACCTCAGTCCCCAGTTACTAGTATAATCAATTCCCAGATTCTATAAAAAGAATTACACGAGACACGTGTTATATCACAGCCATAAACCATGGTTTGTTTCTTACAGATACTGAAGAGGCACTCATTCTAGCGAAAATGTGATTGGAAATAATCTGTTCAGTGCAAGATTCATCACTTTTTTTTTTACAAATAATTCACACTGGCATTTATGTAGCTCCTAAATCAGATTCTGATTCACACTGGGATGGTCCAAAAGTCATAACAGTGTCATCCTCAAAATACTGCATAACGCCTTACAGCTGAATGTAACATGCAGCTGCTGCATCAGAGCTCATGCTTCAGTTGCTTTTCATCTGTTCCACTAACATCACCGCCTCCCTCTTCAGAAAACATCTAAATACTGCATTAAAAAAAGTTATTATTTTTGGACATTTTGAAGCTACAGTATAAAGACAAAAGACCCATTTTTGAGGTTTTGACAAATCCTTTACATTAAAAACTTTTTCTGTGTCTTGTCTGTATAAACACAATGTGTGAATGACTCATCCTGCACTCAGTCATGTTGTCCAATCCAATGCACTATACAAGGAGAATGTCTCTCCCTTATAATAAACAATCCCACCCATAGCAATACAAAGTGGCAAATCATGTTCAAGGCTGTGATGTACAGAAAAATAAAGGCAATTTCACAAAAATTGAGGGAGGATGGGGCGACAGATCCCCAATGTATAGAATGATTAATAGAAATGGAAATATGAAAGAAGTGTGGTTCACGCAGTCTCCTGTACCTATATGCAAGATGCAAACCCTTCATTTTGTCCTGTTCCAACTTCTTAATTTAACAGGATGTCAACACAGAAGACAAACCTGATTCTTAAAGAAGTCTTTAATAAATCATTCAATTATTTTGTAGTAGATCATTCACCTAACCCACCTATCATAACCCACCGAAGTCGTAATGAAATCACAACTTGACAATGTTCTTGGTCTTATAGTAAATGACTCTTCTATTTTTTTGTTTTTGTCATAAATAAAAGTGTAATGTCAATTGTATGGCCATTAGCATGAGCAGCTTTCATCTCAAAATCATATTCCCCATCCTCAAATTACTTAACAACAATACCAATGCAAATTTGTGGATGATGTTAACAGCCACAAACACAAGATGTTGATGCAATTAAGTACAATTTTCTTTCTGCTTTGATTTTCAGTTTTACTTGACAGTACGTCACAACATGTAAGTGAGTGGTTGACAAAAGTCTATGTCATATGGTGTGACATATAAAAAAATGTAGAAAAAAAAACCCCTAACAATTACAGTAAGATAAATCCTTCTCATCCTATTTGTAACTCCAGCAATGAAGATAAATCTCTCATGCTATTTGTTAATTTTTTTAATTTTTCAAGACACAGTCACATATTTATTTGTCAACTACCCAAGTAAAGCCTGTTCCAAATTCAGATTTATGACTTTGGAAAAGGAAAAGGTTTTTATCTATTTAGTTTTGTTTTTGTTTGTATTCTTAATGTTCACTCTCTGTACAGCTGGATGACCTCAGCAGCCGGTGACAATCATCCTCTGTGTCACACTTGAATAATTTCCCTTCTCCTGGGTGAGGCTACACAAACACAGACTCTCAGCCTGTCAGCGGGTGGTACACCACAAACTAATGTTTATGTAAAATGTCTGACCATCGTATTACTGCAAAAGCTCAGATTGTTCTCTCACCACTGGGCTGATCCAACAACTTAGGTGGGGTTACTGTGTGTAACTTTCTCTCTAAACATATCCAAACAACAACAACCCTACTAGCATATAAGCTCGGACCCTATTTCTCTGTGTTTGAAATGCGTGAAAATATTTAACTGACATTAATGGCAGTTTAAACACATTCTGATTTGTTATATCATTCACTTAATTAACTGACTCAGATGTACTGACATGAAATTCATGACATAAATTTCCAATGCAGTCTGATACCATCAGCAGTAAGAGATGGTTGATGTGACTTCAAAGCTAAGCAGTGGACAGATGAATTATTAGATGATTAATGACTCTGAGCTTGAATAACTTTGCCCATTTATTTCACGTAAGCATATAAATCATTTGTTTTCAACACAATACAAAGGTTGTTCAAGCACAGAGTTGACAATGGGATGCAAATTTGATCATGTGCTCCAGACTGCACAGCGATCCATCTGTTCATGCGTGATCCCAGTGACCGTATGTCCGATTGTTTAATATTCCCAGGTGATTCCAAAATGTTGCTAAGCTTTTTGGAAATGTAGCCAGATTGAAAAGCTCTAGAGAATTGTTTCTGACAGGAGGATGGGTGGAGATGCTGTAATGAAATTACATTTCCTACAGTCATTCTTGGACGATGGATGAAAATATAAAATTAACTATTTGTTTGTACATTACTGGTATTCATTCAAAAGAATATCAGTGATGGACAACATCTTCAGGTATGAATTAAAGAAGGGCTACACCAATAATAACATTATTGCTGATATAGACAATCTGGTAAATATGTTAATATGGCTAATATGAATATGGATATATAAATATGGATGACTAATTATTATCAGTGTGAGAAAATAACTGATGCTGGTAATACTGGTCCAATATCTCAGTTATGCATATCAACAAAGAGGAAAAGAAAAGCACAACAATACATTTACATCCACACACATGTCAGCATTACTATCCACCCAATCCCTCCCTCCAAACCTCTCTCTCTCCCCCTCCTGCCCCCCTCTCTCTCTCTCTCTCCCCCTTCTGTTTCTCTCACAGCCCACCCTGCTCTCAGCCATAATGGTACATGCCATTAGTGAGCACATCTTAAGCGAGGAGGGGGGGTCTCTGCCTCTGCGAAGAGGCGACGCTGAAGCCACAAACACATTCACAGATGTGTCTCCATGCGTTCTGACAGCCAGACTGAGCCGCAGCCGCAACGCTGAATGCAGAGGAACAAATCAAGGGTCGGACGGAGAACGACCACCAAGCAAATAACCACACCATTACTGCGGGGTCTTGCCAACATCCCTGTCTCTCATACCGTGGGATTGAGTGAGAGCGTGTCTGACAGGAGAGAGAAGAAAGGGGGGTAAACCTACCGGCTGATTCGTCCTCGAGGCTTCTAATTTACTGCCCACGTTTCCACTTTGATCCTAAAGCTCAAACCAGTAGCTACAGGAGAAACACTCTCATCGATTTGAAGATCAGAGGAGATAAAGAAATAAAGACAGACAAAGAGTAAAAGAAGGAGCGAGAGGATTTTTTGATGAATGAAGCATCAGGCAGCATGTTGTGGAAATAGCCACATCTACATAAGGTAAGAGAAACATTATTTGTCTAAATTAAACAAAATGCAACAAAAAGAGGCAAAAATCAGTGGTGACGAGCATTCAGTCAATGCAGGCTGAGACTGCTGTGTTCTCCCTGACGTGGAAGATTGAGACACGGTTGTGTGGATGAGCCCTGAAGAACAAGCTATGCATATGTTAAGATGTACATGGAGATGAGGTTTTGACAGAGACTGAAGACAAGCCTAAAGAAAAGAATCACTCATAATCCCGACTGAGCTCAGAGAGCTCCATGGTTTCGGCTAGGCAGATTCAGTCGCCAGCTGGGAACCTTGGGCAACAGTCGTGTTTGTGTATACATCCCTGAGTCAATGCACAGAACGCATCCGTTCTGGCTCTGTTGGATCTCTTGGCAGTATGTAGCAACTTTATTTTTAAATTTACCACTTTTGACACCTTATTGGAGGACATATTTAGTCCAGGTTGGTTAACCTTGTATATGGGGTAACCAATAGTTCATTTTGTGACTAAATAAGTGTTACTTTAATAAAAATTTCACTTCTGTCTTGCAATAATAAGCTCAGAGATGCCAAAACTATTCCTGCCACACATCACTGCTTACGTTACGCAGTACCGGTAGTCTTAATCTACACCTGTGTATTAGCGCCCAGTCATTAAAGGCTTAGTATAAAGCCCCTTCACCCACCTGACCCGGTGTCACCACAAAAAATAAACAACCCCGGGAACAAAGCATGTGTTAGACGTGATGCTAATTAGACCAAGAAAGCGTCACTTCCATCAACACTCCATCCACTCTTATTTATTGTGTGAAACACAACTCAGCCAGCTGATAAAGAAATAACAACCATACACGTAAATCATTACATAAGAGCAGCAAACCTATAAAGCCATTAGTATAGGCATATAGAGATGTCTTTAGAAAATGCATCTTTATGAGACTGCAGTTTCCCTGAGTCTGTTAAGGAATTGGGCATAGAAGAGATTGGGCAGCTCTTACTGGGATGTATACTGAAATGACATGATTGAAATGACATTAGCATGACATGATTTTAGAGGGTATGGGTAAAAATTTAGAGAAAACAGCCATTGAAGGCGAAAAAGCATGGGCGAACAACGCCAAATTAATTTCATTTGTCAAAAACTTTTATTTAACTTAATATTAACAAACAGCCTGTGCCGACGTTAACCAAAAACAACAATTACACAAAGGCTGTTCTTCTCTGGTATAAAGCACATATATGGGCAATTCTAGCGTTACGGACATGACATTTTCATTAAAAAGTCGAAGTATAAATTCTCAGAGAATGTAGTATTTTGAACCAACTAAACCACTGTTGATATGAGTCCAAAGATCAGGAAAGTATCATTCTATGCACAAGTTATCTTTTTTAAGAAATGGAAATGTACATGCGTTATAAATGTGACAAAAAAGAAAACACATGTTTGAGGGGCATACTTTGTAGAATTTCTGTGAATTAAAATGCACAAAACATAAGCAATGAAACCCAACAAATAGTACTAATATAAATAAAGACTAATATTGATGTGACAATTATGAAAACGGCATGTCACCTGACTATGAAAAAAATGCTTTAAGAACTTTAATGAAGACCTCACATGGGTATTTAAACCACCATATATTGACATCAGAGCTAAAGTAAAGACTTGCTAAGATTGACATTTGCAGGCAACTGGCCATATGCAATAAGACCATAATGTGTAAAAAGTAAACAAGGTCAATTTTAAGGTTATGTTTAAATACATCCAGAATTTTGCACATAGTATGTACTAATTATTATAATAATACATTTTATATCAGTAAAAGCTATGCTATCAGGTGTCCTCTCAGTGTGATGTGGCTATTTTCCACCAAACATTTTTAGCCTTTCATCTACTCTGTGTTGTCAGCAGATAGCACCGAAGGCTTGTATTTCACCTTCAACAATATTAAAGACAAGAGCATTCACACTATAGATGCAGTTCAGTAAGCTATGAAATCCCTGAATTACTTGCCATAACTTACTGTAAGATAACTTATACGTTCACGGCAAGAGTACAAACGAAAAGAATGCAAGCCAACAATACCAGTCAGCCCCTCAGATAAATCAGTAAAGTTGCAGAGATTTTGGGCTCAGCATATTTCTGAGATGTTTTGAAGTCCTGTGGGTAAAATTCACAGCGTATCTGCTTGAAACAGTTCTGATGTTGGCATTTGAAAGCACGCAAGAAAGGGCTGCTTGCTGCAGGCTTACTTGCCCTCCCTCACTTACACACACACAGAAACATATACACACGAGTTTACACTCTCTTACTTATATGCGAACAATTTGTTTGTGAAGTAGACAAACTCTGATTCAAACTGCCACGGCTGTGTCCCATTTCACTCTATTTTTCGCAGAAAACCCACATAAAAAACTGTTTTCATATGTGTCACACAGGCTATTAGTTTGCTGGTGGCGTTTCGGCTCTCTAAAGACTGTAAAGCGATTCACAACGCCATCTGAATCTCCATGCCATGAATATTAACCAGCACAATTGTTCCCTGTGTGACGCTACCGCGGATGCATTATTCATTTATCCCCATGCTGCCACAGAGGGTTACACATCGCTATGGCAGGATCAGCTCTCTACCGGCTCGCTCTGGCCGGAGTGGAGCACCGACACCCATTGCTCTTTCTCAATGGCCGGCTAATGAACAGCTGAGAAACCGAATAAGAGAGAAGGAAGAAGGGAAAAAGCAGAAGCAGGACAGATTGCCAGGCCTCAGGCTGGGCTGTTATTCTGCCTTCTTGAATTCAGCACCGTGGGGCTTTGAGCTTGTGTTTGGCTGCCATCTCTGGCCCACTTTAGTTGTGCAGTCATAGACACACACACACAAACACACACTCCCATTACAGAACCATAACACCCCAAGGGGGAGCAGCTGTTACCCCCGGAAGAGCTCAGCTCATAGTAGTTAAAGGGCTAAGAAGCTAAAATGAGGGTGCTAGGCCATATTTCCTCAGCGGGGTCTCACACGGTCGCCCACTCTATTCATTCATATATAGCTTACCTTTCTCTTAATGATGTCTGACAGCTGTACAATTACTTTATAATCCAATTAAGCTGATTTTTGATTTCTATTCTATTATGCTGATGATGTGTTTTTATATGTCTGTGCAACAAACAATGTGTATTTGGCCAAACTTAATTTAATTGTGGACAGTTCCACAGCATGAAAATGGGTTGAATAAACTGCTATGTGCCGTGTAAACACCTTGAGGGATATTCACTAAACAGTTCAGCACATGATATTTCGGTATCTAAACTTGCATTTTATTCTCCAACCACCCACAAACAAGCTTAACCAGGTGCTAAATGTCCTGAAATAGCACTGCGCTGTGAGTATTTCAATTAAGTCATTACCAACCTATTAAACACAAAACTCCTTTATATGTAAATTAGGCTCATAATTCACATAATTCGCCTTGTTCACAAAACTTAGACCATTTGATGTCCGCACTTAATGTTGCCCTATTACAGTCTGTGAGAAGCACAGGGAACTAAACAACAGACTAAGTTTGCAGATAAGTAGGCAAAAACCGAAAAGTCTTTCAGTTAACTAAGCAGGGGTTTTGGGGTAGGGTTTCTTACTTGGCAAAATCTGTTTGAGCAAGAAGTCACTTAGCTCATGTGATGAATGACACACGAAAAACAATTTAGACTAATTAATAACTAGCAATGACGATGATTTTAATATCTTACTATTAGTTATTTCAATGTTATTTTAACTGTAAATGAACATATTCATACAATGACAATATCACTACTCTCTACTGAAAGAGAAAGTGTGCATTTCCCCCAATATATGCAATTTAAAAAATGGTTTTGAAACAGGTGGGACCTTGAATAAAAAAGATTGGACCTGTTGAACTAATCAAGGAGTAATGTTGAAGGCATGTAAGGAGCAGCATGCCAGTTTGCAAAATGTAATTTTTATTGTGCAAATATACTGGATGCACTGTTGGCATTTGATAAGTAATTGCTGTTTAATCAAAACCACAAACGCTATAATCTTCACGTATCATTGTTAGGCTTAACACAAGCATCCACAACAATCCACAACAAACACATTAAACATTTACTCTTTCTATCCAGTCGCATGCAAACAAAAGTAAGTTAACCCCATAATTTACTCACCATCATATCTTCTGAAAGGCCTTTGACTCAAAATACCACTGATTAAAACAAAACGTATCATGTGTTTCATTACCTACACCCTGATTTCACCTCAAATCGAGGCAGATGATTCACTTAAAAGAACCGGTTCATATGAGTCATTGTGATATCGGACTACTGATTGTGTTGAATGTTGATTCATGTTGATTCCGTTTAAAAGAGTCATTCGTTAGAGAACAGACTGCAGGTCACTCTGTACATTTGCAGTGAAGATTTACTTGCTTCTGTTATGTTAACATTTTTAACATTTAACCTTACCTGACAAGTTATCATACAAATAATGAGTCGGTCTCCACGGCAGGCAGAGGAAGAAATCCGGATTCAGTGAAAGGCCCTTATGGTGAATCCATACATGTCAGGAATACAGTATCGTGTTTATGAGTTGACTGCACACAAACGCCATCACTAAGTTGTAAATACGAATTGGAAACTCTAGGAGCCCCGAATTTACGAGTTGGGTGAGTGTCAGTGGAAACACATGGCAGCAGCGAATGTGACGTTTGTTCTTTGCGGTAATATTTCCAAATGTTTACTCATCCCAGAAACTAATTTCAGGGATTTTATGTTCCCTATAATTAGCAAATTAGTGAACACGTTTATCAGAGAAATTGCTTGATTTGCGACTGCATTGGGATTTTATTGGCTTCTCAACTGGTAAATACTGTACAAACTTCCGAGTGAGCTTTTACAATGTCATTGACAATCCCACAAAAGCGAGGTGTTTGATTTACATGGACATTAAAATTCTCTCTCGCCATAGCTCAAAATGATCTGGATGAAGAGTAAGTGTTTGAATTATATTATCATATCATTGTATTTATTTATGAGCTGAGCTCTGAATTATGACGAAAAGTTTGTGGTAAAAAGTAGTAAATTTTTATTGTTGGTGCATTGGATTGAATTTGTACTGTTTTAAGGTGAATTTACCATTAAGATGAATGGGTGGTCTGGGTAGTGAAACAGACATTAAAATAAAGGATTGATCTATTCAACTATTAGTTCTACATTCAGTTTTCTGAACACCGAAATTGATTGAACACTGACTTTTTCTTAAATCAAGATTTTGCAGCCTACTTTATTGAACAGAAAAGGGCAAAGTAAACATTCTTCAAAACTTTTTCACTGAACTTTTAAGCTTTTCTCAGAGCTTGTGAATCCACCGTGTGGGGAGAATGTTCAGGAAACAAATCCTGCCTTCTTTAACGGCTAAACAGTCTGAACCATCCAAATGTCTATGCTGTATTTTACAACAGGCAAACTGCCTTTTTGATGAGAATGCAGAAAAGAGCACCAAGAGCCACGAGGGATAACAAGCAAATGACCTTTAAAAACAATAAAATCTCCCTTTAGTAAATCTAATTCTTCTGAGTAGCTGTCTTTCATGAATGCTCTTTGAAACAGCAGTGGTAATACACAGGACCCATCCACACCTGTGATATTCCGTCTGGTGACGGCTCACGGTTCCAGCAGCTGCTGCTGGGCCTGTGATAGGAGCACTGTGAAATATCTGAGACCAATCACATTTTCTAACTGTGCGACTCACTGTATAGTGACCGTGACTGTTTCATCTATAGACACCACATGCATTCATATTTAATTTGAGACTGCAATTATGTCCCTCTTATAGTATGAAACAGGATTGATATGGCACAGTGTCTGGCTTTTATGATTTGTGTTGCTGTTTTGCTTAGAAATGGGGGTGGCGAGGGCACAGTTGGTGAAGTGCATGCAGTACTGCACTGTTTTGTACAGCGTGTACATTATAATTCACATTGACTGTCATATCCAGGCTGGTGTCATACATACAGTACATTTTTTCAACTGTATGTAAATGTAGTTTATTTAATGAATAATTATAGTCATTGCTGAATATTTCAGTTGACTAAATAGAATCAAGGATTAAATCTTTTTGCTTACTGTTCTGGAAGGTATTTAGCAAATTGACTTAATGCTCATTTTAATGTTATTTAAAAAATTTGCATCGATTTGATTAATCGCATTGGGTCTTTGTGATAGCAGCACCATCAGTAATGCTTGCTAATCAACATTTATTATGTTATCTGTGAAATTAAATATATATATAAATATCAGCCTTTTAAAATAATATTCATAACGACATCACTTGAACTCCAGAAAGAGGTTTTGTGTTTGTCATTGGGTTGCTTGTTGTGGTAGTTCTGCTAATGAGCTGCAGTTAATGTAGTTACAGATTGCCTCTTTGAAGCTATTGTCCGCTGTTGACTGGTTGTAATGTTTTTCTAACACGCTGTTAGGCACTATTGCTCACCTTCTGTGTAATAATATGGAGCATTGCATGAGATCGGTATCAACAGACATGCTGGGTAGTGTCTGGGCTGCTCTGGATTTTGGTTTTTCTGAGCAGGACTGGTGACCTGTGATTAGCTGTGCTTGCTTTACATGTATCTGACAAATAAAATGATTTAATATTTATGCTTTAATAAGATAAGGCAGAGTTTTAAGGCAGCTTCATGCTCTTGCCTTTGGCTTTAATTATCAGTTTTGAAAAAATGTCTTAGCCTCAGCTTGCTTGGCCTTGATTTAAATCAGTATGATATACTCTTTGGCTTTGAGGTAGAAACTCGATTACCATTTGATGTTATTTGATTGTAATTAATAACCCATGGGCAAATTGCTTGGGTTATTTGATGTTCTGTTAAAACCACACAGAGATGTCTCTAATAATATCCATGGCAAAGAATAAAATGATAAAAATACAAAATGACAAATAACTTAAAACTGAATAAAATTTAATGTGAACAACTGCAATTTATAAGTGAACCGGTATAGAAAAATGGATATTGTTCAATACAGTTATAGCTTGTAACTGAATCTGTGCTGTGTAGCAATCTCACCTTCGATCAAGGTGATATATACAACATTAGTAACATGTACGGGCATCCTGAAATGCTGTTCTCTAAGGGCTTGCAATAGATCACACATTCACTTTCAACAGATCTGAGCCAGACTCACTGCCATTCTGACTACGAAAACACAATCCATCTCTCAACGTGGGAGACGTGCCACAGGCCACTCTCATTTTCCTTTTAACCAGCAATTTAATATACTCCCTATTTATTCACAGAAGACTGTTTTCTGCTTGGTATTTAACAGTCTGATCTCTCTGTCTGTCTCTTTTGCTATCTGAATATACAGTATAACACATTTAAAATGATCAGACACTTCTGTTTATCACCACAGCTGGAAGGAGAATAATCATCATGTATCATTAACTGAGATGAACGCCTATAATGTCTGATAGCCACATACTGGGGCAGAATTGTGTAGGGAAACCTTGTGTTACGGCTGCACCAAGCTTTTGGCACAACCAAAATATTCACTGACCTGGAAAGCATGGCAACAGTTACTATGTGCCTTTACTGGGTTACAGTACGTCAGAAAATACGATGATAACATTATGGAGGTGAGAGATTCATAAAATCTTTATATTATGTGGACCACATTACAGTAATGGCTAAATATTCCAGGTGTAAAATGAGTTTGCATGCTTCAAAGCACATTGAAAGCATCTATAGGTTGCATTAAATCTGACAGCTAGCTATTGATTTTATACCCTGAGTAAGATGTCATTTCAGCACTCCCTAATGCGGCTTTTCATTTTTGATTTGTCCCACTCGGTTTTGACTCCAGTCTCTGACTTTTACTGGTGGTGAGTACCAAGGTGCTGCGATGCAGGGTCAACGGGCTTTTCAAACGGCTATTTCAGCTTAATGAATGTCGGAGAAATCCCATTAAGGTCCATCAGTTGCACAAATTATGTTTACAAAGGGGCATTGAGCAGCTGGTGGTAATTTCTCTCCTGAGAAGTGAGCCCCAAATGGTGGGAGAATGACAGGATTTGAGAACCATGTCCATGACTACGCGCTTCAATTGGGCAAGTTTTCAGATCACGTAATGATCGTTTGACCGCATGCCAATATGCAGCTCTCTGTGGGACACGTACTTTAAAAGTGTCAGTCATGCACGAACTACTCGATGAAAATATTTGACAGGATTTGTTGACTCATACTTGCCAAAAGAATCCATGGGGTTTAATGACCAGGGGAGTGCAGAGGATTTGATACTGTTCAATTGTTCCATAAATGCTAAATGAGATAAACAGAAAACTAATCGATTTGTCTACAGTGAAAACATGTCAGTGGGAATTCGGAGGTAAAAGCGTCTGGTTTATCGACAACCTCATGCTGCACCAAACTAATCCGCCTGTGTCTTTGGTAGCAAACTGAGCTCATATTGACATGCTAATGTTATGTTTTAAAGACAGCGTGCATGAGAGTACCATAGGGAATCCCTCTTGGACCCGTGCTGGTCCAAAGCTCTTTACATCACTGCAGTCATTCTGAATGTGCTACCAACTTTTGACTAAAGGAAATTAAAAACAGGGATCCAGGAGTACCAAAGAGAATAGCTGATTTTCTTTTTCTTGTCTGTGTATTAAGGGTGAACGAGCTAGCAAAGATTGAAAAAGCAAATTTGTTTCTTACTGTACCTGTCCTGCCATCCTGATGTCCCAATAGCGACATTTTACAGGGATAATCAGAGTTGGATAGGGAAGCCTGAATCAGTGTGAACTTTTGGATTAGGATATTAGATTTGCTTTCTTTCTGTTACCAGAGGGGGATGAGCTATAACGATCTTTTTTAATAATGTAGAGGATGTATGGCTATTTTAACATTCATAATCATATCAGTCAGTGTCAGTCATCCAAGATTTATAAGTAATCACAAGATGCCAGAAGGCTCCAAATAACAGAGAGACAGAAATTAGTTTTGATACAACAAGCAAAAGTTTCAGTGGGCAGGACGTAATAATAAATTAGTGTTTGTGGCGTTGATTTATGATTATGATCCCATAATTGGCTTTTTATAAAAATAAAGCTGTAGCATTATTATACAAAGTAGTATATTTCATGTATATGGTTGAAATGGAGTATATTTTGTACAGAAAACCTAGTTATATTTTGACTTAAAAGATTTTAAAAGCATTTTATATATATTTCCCATATATTCTTATAACTTGATTCTTGTACTTTTACAGTAACGTTTGTACTTTTATTTTTAAAATGTTACTACTTTACTCTGGTAATGTTATGACACTATTCTCATGAGATAAGGGCCTATTATAAAATAATTTAAAATTTGTCTTCAAAATAAAAAAAATTGCATGTCACTGAAATGCTATCCTAAGAAAGAGCAGATCCTAGAACTATATACCATGCAGAAGATTTCATATCCGGTCATGCTGAGGAGGGATATTGTGGGTTATTACAGTCATTAGAAGTGATGTTGGTCATTTGATCCATAGCAGCATCAGCACATTCTGGAGTGTAATTAGATTCTGGGAGCGATGTGCCATATACAGTATGTTTAACGTATTTACCTGTTAATGTTACCAATATCCCATACATCTCAGGCTTACATCAACTTCATCTATTGTAAATCAATGTTCATGCATGAAATATCAAGTGTAAGACTACACTACTGTATGTCATCATGATATATCCGTGTCCTTTACAAATATACGACCCATTAACAATGAGTTATTAGGTCCTCTAATACAAAGTTGTCTTTACTTGACTCAGTGATTTTTATAAATATGGTTGTTTAAAATCTGTGTTTATCTAAAACCAAGTGTTTTTGATAGATAAAAATTTGATAGATAGAAAATATGTTGTATTGTTTGTCAAACCTTTTAAAAGTGGCCTTGTGATGTTTTAGAGTTGCATCTTAAAAATCTTTAAAATCATGTATGTTTTATAACTGACCTTCACCTTATCAAACAGGCCAGTTTTATCCTTTAGATAAGCATCAGTGGAACAGACATTAAGGGCTCAAAGTGTGTGGAACGGCCAACCATTAGGCAGTGTGTAATTGATCAAAGGGATGAATCATCAGCTCTTAGACGAATGGTAGAAAGAGATACGGAAGAAAAGAGTGATGTTATATACGATACATTTCATTTATGCTTCATATTATACCCAGTTTCAAAGAGATTTATTAAAGTTAAAACCTTGTTTTTGTACGATTCCAAACATCTATGAGCAGATGCGAACATTCAGAAGGGCGTAGCTCATCCTCATAGTTAGTCAGCATCGTACAACATCTGTGACTCCTTTGGTCTATAGGAGGATTTTACACACACCACACACACACACCACACACCACACACACACACACACACACACACACACACACACACACACACACACACACACACACACACACACACACACACACACACACACACACACACACACACAGTTGTTCTCATCAGCCTAACTCACTGAGAGAGGCTGTCAAAACAATGGCCAATTAAATCCCTCCATCTGCACTGTACACACTCCACATGTGATTAGTTGCAGAGAAGACCAACATGGCTTTCAGGAGGCAATACCTATGTAACCTCAGCATTAAATGCTGTATTCGGTGCACAGAGATTTAGTGCAGATCTTATTTGTACCCTGCAGATTAGGATATATATTGCTCTGGTGAGATTTATGTTTTTCTGCCATGAATATTGTGTAATTCTCCACATGCTGTAGCTCAGCCAGTTGGTGTGCAATATTCTGCAGATTGCGAGGGAACACATTTAGTATCATATGTCATGACACATTTGTGTTCAGCATCTTTAGTGAAAATGTTTCTACAATATTTAGCTTTTTTTTACTTAATACTTTTTTATTAAAAAATGTTTTATCATAGGAGATTTGAGACATGGATTTTACAGTTTCTTAGTATTTGGTATTATATTTCCAAGTGTGAATTAGAATTTTGAATCCCACATTTTTCTTTTTTTCTAAGATGAACTTGTTATTTCTTTGTTACCATTGAGGGACAGAGTTGCAGTTTCTTTGGGGCTTGTGGTAAATGTGATGTGTCCCATACCTGTTTAATACAATCCTTTTGAGTTTTCTTCCTTGTTGTTTTAGACTGGACCAGGTGTCCAAATGAAAACTACAACCCCTGGACATGTACAGCATTAAGAGGTAACATGTGTTTTTCAAGGGAAGCCAGAAAATAATCACATTTTGTAGTTTTTCTTAATTCATATCCCTGTTCTTTAGGCCTGTTGGTTAAATGTTTCATAAACATAAACATTAAAACACACCTTAAATGTTTTGTTAATCATATCCCTGTTCTTCAGTCAGACCAAAATGTTTTTGTGAATGTCAGTCAGACCAAAAGAGCTGCCACAATAAAAGAGAAGTCTCTCTCTGCGCAAAAAGCAACTCAAGAAAATTCACAGCACCCCTTCTGAGGCACGGAGATTCAGAGATTTTGATCCAGTAGCGATCTGACTGCCAATGCCGACTCTAAAAGATCCTAGGAAGGGCGAGCAGGACACGCTGAGCTGAGTCGAGACCTTGGCACAGCGTTGCTGACTGGCAATACTGATTTGTTCCTTCTGTTTCCACGGCAACGGCCATGCGTGGTTTGTCGTGCTGAACATATGCAGGATGGAGGAAAATCATGCTGTATTGGTACCACTTCGCCATCCGTGTTTAGCAGTTACACGTCACAAATATATAATGAAAACCACTTATGAAATGAATTTTAAAAATCGTCTCTTCTACCTGTCGCACAGCTTTTTTTTCATTTGGCCCACACAGGATTCTCATCTTTTTCTCAATGTAAAATATGGCTAAATTGCACTGGTGAGTCTCCTGCTGTGTGAGTTCTGGTGCGAATTGAGCCAACAAAGCCAGATGCTTTGTAGAGAATCACTGCCTCTCCTGAGACCGCGAGTCTGCGGTAGTGCTTTTAATCAAAAACCTGCGTGTCAGAGAGAGGCGAGGAAACAGATCGTTCCTCTTCATCAGCATGTTTTGCTGGTTTTCATTAGACACTATCAAGATATAAATTCGTTGGAGTCTCTAACATGAAACATCTTGGTTTGAAAGGCAGCGGTTGAAACGAACAGAATGAGTCTGCAAACAACACAAACAAAAAATACAATGACAAGCTAGCACAGAAGTAAAAAATAAAAAACAGTAAATAAACCAGCAAACTATCAATTTGAGGAGTGAATTGACAAAAGCAACAACAAAAACAGCCTTTATTGCTATCGCAATAAATGTCAGTAACGCCCTGTTACTATCAGAGAATGTCACAGAAAAATATATTTGGGCTTTGAGAATCAAAGGCTCTAATCAGCCAATGAAAAGCTCTATTGTTCATGTCTACGCATAACTAATTGTTCCTCCTGCTGTATTGTTCTGTTCCCTCGTGCACTCTCCTGTGATCTCAAACACAAGCAATCGATAACATTTCGCCCTTCCTTTATTGCAGATTTTCGTTTATAAAGTCAAATAGAAAATATCCAATAAATCAGATTTCAGATAAATCACTTGTAATCAGAAAGCTGTTAATTTTACAATGACACTTAAAAAGCTTTGCTAGCTGAAATGCATGCAATTATTTTCAGTGTTCTGCATTTATCTCAGTACTGATGTTCAATTATTTTCTGTATTCTTCAATGGTGTCAGAAAAGGAATTTTCCAAAATGTAACCTTTTTCTAAATTCAGTGCCAGTCGAGAAGAACTCTTATCATACAAACCTTTAGTACCCATTTTTGTCATATTTCTCTGTAAAGAAGCCATTCAAAAGTCATTGAACACTTTCTGTCTCCTCTGGGCCTGATCATCCTTAATGTTTTGGCATTCAGGCTTTATCCTCATTTACCATGTAAGCAGATTCAGGCATTACCACAGACAAGCTGTGGACATACAGCTTGTGAGACCTGCTAAATATAACCACTTGAGAGAGTTTTGCGTCTGTGTTTGTGTGTCCTAACTCAGGAGCAGCTCAGAAAGAGGGTATCTGTGTGTGTTATCCAGATAACAGGAGGCTAAGCTGAGTGTTTAAAGGTATAAAGCTGTTGAATTGAATAAGTAGAGATGATCCCGGTGAATGTGAGGGGAAAAAATCTGATAGGACTTCCTGTCTTAGTGTCATTAGCACAGCTATAAGCTTGTTGTTTGACATTAGCATCTATTAGACCAAGGATTTAGACTTTAGTCAATACTACCTGTACCTACCGCCTGTGCTGAATTAATTTACATCTGTGATGATGTGGTGTTACTCAAATGAAAACACTCGCACGTTCATGAAAAATGTTTCCTCCGATTTACTTGGTAACTACATCGAAATTAAATCATTTATCATCCAAGATAACAGAGTTCTAAAAAATATCAGCCTTTAAACCCTGAGCAAACAGAGTGTTCGAAATGGTGTTTTAGAGTGTTTGCACAGGAAAATACATCAGCTCATCCATCTGGTTGGATTCAGAGTCAGTTTGGTGACATAACATATTGGATTTCTTTTTGCAGAACAAATTTAACGGTGTCTAGTGTGCGAATGGATAATATAGAGGCAGATAAAGTTGTGTGACACTGACATCACATATATTTGATAAAGGATCACACACTATACCATTCTTCTCTCCCCTCATTTTAAACTTTTAAAAATCCACAAATCCATTGCCAGTGGTGTGCAACAGACTGTACCTGTCTTTGCTATAATGGCAAGGTTCTTTTTGTTTCACCCTGCGTTGAGAGACAGACTGGAAAAATAGAAATGACCTTGAAAAATGTACCAGTGTTGATTTTTAGGTTACATACGTACTAAGGCTGTAAAAAATAAGGATGCAATGAAGGGCAAGAAAGTAATGGTGGCTGATTTTGGCAGTAACAGGGATGGAGAGTGTATATGGAACACTTCAGTCTAGTCCTGCCAGCAGAGGTAATGATGGGATCTTTGCGTAATGGCTTGTTAGAGTGCAATGCAATGTCAAAGCTACAGATATAGACACAGGTGACAGTCTAACCTCATTTCTGCTAAGGACAGGGATGTGTTATCTATCAGAAATGTGCATAAAAATAGTAATTGTTTATGGGTTATCTTATATTAACATTCAATTATTCTTTTAAATTCTTTCATAATTTATTTACCTTCATGTTGTTAAAAACCTGTATGACTCTTTCTTCTGTGGAACACAAAAGAAGATATTTTAAGAAATGTCTCGGTGGTTTTATGTCCATGCGATGGAAGTCAATTGGGGTTGTTACTCCTATTGATTGGTTACCAACATTCTTTAAATCTTTTTCTGCAGAAGAAAGAAGGTCATAAAGGTTTGGAATGACATGAGGGTGAATCAATGATGAAAAATTTTGATGTTGATAACAGTTGATGATGATGCTAGATTTACACATTTCAGATTTAAAGTTTTATATAAGAGTATAACAGGCTGGGGAAAAAATCCTCACTATAATTGAATCTATATTGTTTGGTTGAGTTGTAAAATTCCCGTACTACATATCACTGGTAACTTTAAGTTATTCTTGACAGTGTCGACCTACAGAACAATACATTCTGCCCATAGTCTTCTGTGTGCAGTTTAAGCTTCGGTTTAACCTCTGATTTATAGTTCCTGGTTAATACGCAAATAACTATCAGGTTAAACAGATTTAAAGTGATCACCGTCATCCGTTTCGACCCTGAATAACAATTTTAAACCACACTGTGTACCACAGAGCTGCATCCATTTATGCCCCCTGTTACCAGTTCATAAAACATCCACCCTAAGCCCTGAACTGCTGTCTGGGGCTGCGTACTGCATGACAAATAGCTTACCCCGCTTTTAGCTCAGTTCAATAAGGCCAAAATTGCCACTTACACGATTTTGCAGAGAGTATTGCAGATGTGCTTTAGACAGACTGTGCAGGTTTGTGTCGAAGCAATTTGGGTTTCACATTTCAAGCAGAGGTAAACGTAGCAGGGAAGCTAATTTTATAGACAGCTGTGAATAAAATAGTGGCTTCAGTAGGTGCCTTTAATAAATGTGGGTACTCAATGTCTGTCTTGCTGTCAGTAGATGCCACAGGTAAGAGAGAGATACTGAAAATATCTTGATACCTCTCCGCATGTTTTAAAGCAGCCGGCAAAACAAGTAAAAAATTTGATATTTCAATTTTGATGCAGGATTTAAAGTTTCTTATCTGCAAACATTTACGTATTGTAAATGAGATATTATTAATATTGCAAATATTTCATCTAGAAAGCAATGCAGATATATTAAAAGAGCACAACAACATTGTCTCATAGTGTGCTCAGATTTACTCAGACCATAGTCTACAATTAAACAATTAGAATAATATTTATATTATAATAATATAAATCAAAATCTTCCAAGACCAAATTATCAGCTATGCTTTCCATTATCATTAGTCTTATAATGCCGTCCATAGCAAATAAGCAGTTTTGTTAATTTATGTCTCTTTTATCCTCTTAACGAAAAATTAGGAGAGACGTTCAGTGAGAAATTGATATGTGCCTGTGAAAGTGCAACCTCTTGAGCAATAAAATCTTCCTCTGAGCATTTAACTAATAGCAGATAGATCTTAAAGTCTTAGTGAAGGTTTATGTTTCAAGATGCTGTCCATCACAGAGGTTCAGATGTGCAATACCAATAAGAGCAAAAGCTATTGGCTGACTTTCAGTTTGTAAATGTGTGCTGAAGCAAACCTTGTTGGGTTAATTTACAAGCACACAGCAGCAATATTTCTTAAAGCCGGGTCAATCGACAGAAGACCTGGATGCTGACCATGCTACTGTAAGCCTTGTCTCTTTAGGAGATTAAAAAAACATTCACTAATAAAAATAATCTGCTTTGGTATTAAGCAAATCCTGCAAATATTAATGTACTGTCTTTAGTGAAGAAGGACACCTTCAGTCCTATATTTCATCAAAAACAAGAGCCAACTGAGAGATAGAGACTCCAGGCGTTAAATGTATGGGTTGATGATGTGCTCATAAATCAAAGTGAATAATAATGGGGAGGAAAATATTTCTTTATGCAGATTGTTACAGACACCTCATTACAGCACTGTGTTACACTATGTCTCAAATTCTTGATACTCATTGGTCAGTCTCGACATTTTATAGTCAAATTTTTATATGACATTGCTAAACTGTTTAATTTACCATTGGCCACCAAGTTTTATAGCTTTGCTTGTTTAGCAGATGTTTTAAGCTTATCTTCAAGAAAGCTGTATGTTGTAGTTTAGTAATATGTGGAATAATAAAAATGAAAGTCAGATACTGTAAGCTGAAGAAACTGTAAAGTCATAATGTAAAAAGGGAATGATGCTAAACATACGAAAATATATAATTTTATTGAACAGTCAGTATTGTGGTTTATTTATCATTTTTTTACAGGGCTGCATGAATTTTCTAAGTTGAAGGACAGGACTGTGCAAAATGAATCCACAGGCTCCTGTTACAGCTCCATCTGTGACCAAACTCATTTCTCTGTTTGTCTTAGCATTGTGTATATTTTACGCCAAGTGATTTGCGATTGGTGTTTGGTCGGCTGTTTGCATATGTTATTGATTTTTTCCAAAGCGCTCAGGGTGCTGAAAGGAATAAATAATCAGTGCAAAATTATTGCCTCTGTGGCAAGTTCAGCTTTGTTTGTAGAGATTCCCTGGTGTGCTTCTTTAAAATCATGCTGTTAATTGTAGCCTAAATCACTAAAGCCAGAATAACTACTGCAGGATTAGACAATCTTTGAGGTGTGCACACTGTGAAAGCCTGCTTCATTGAGTCGTTAAAAAGGAAATGTAGATTTACATTCACTGAAAACCTGTCAGACCCTCACCGCTGCACCCACACACCTATGAATCCATGTCAATGTATGTAAGATACAAGATGCTGCCTCCCTGTATCCACACTACTGTATCTTCACAATGCTGTCTTGAATGCTGACAATCAAGATTGTCACTTAATCTTGTTTAAAAATGTGTTTTCTGCCTTCTGGCATCAAGGTGAGATCAACTATGCCCATCCGTCTTTACTATAAAGGTGTTGGTGACAAAAAAATATAAATATATAATATATAAATGTAATTTGTATTTATTTCAATAGCTTTTAGGGTACATTTACCCTACAGCAATGTGCTGTACTAAAAATGAAAAAGTTTGTCGCCTTTGCGTTTTTGAAAGGTTTTGTATATAGACAACAAAAGATTCCTGTTCACAGAGTTAATAAACATGTTGTGTTGTTGTGTAAATAAATGTCTAAAAGGCTTTCAGTTATTTAGTTGACAAATGTGTCATGTAAGATTCTTTATATTTCAGTATTTCAGTTGTTGTTGTTATTTTAATTATCCGTAAATTAATCTGCACAGACTTTAGTTTGGAGTTTGTCCATTGGATGCACATCAGTTAGTCTGTGTTTGTAACACATGCAGGCAGGCTGTGTGCAAGAGTCCCTGGATGAGATGTTACAGAGCTAATGCTGTAGGCAGCCATGTCTTATTCGATAATTGAGAGTCTGATTAAAAGATTTAGATGAAGTGACTCCCTTAAAGCAAAAATGTTCTATAAATGTTACTCTCTAAAAGTGAGAGTAATTTATTCAATGTTAAATCTCCAGTTTGTCTGAGTAAGTTTAAGGGCAGAATTGCGATAGATGTATAGTATATGAGAGTAGGAATGTTTAAAAAACATAATAAGAGATATTTGTGCAATTATTAATTACAGAATTGCAGAAATACAAATTTTTTTTAAGCTGATCAGCAGTAAAATTGATCAGAAATCTAATAAATGCTCATTTTTTCAGATAATATACAGAGTTTGGGCACATCCAGTGCCAATTTACTGTCAGTGTAACCTCATGTCTTCTATTATGCCTTCATTTAGTTGGTTAGTAGAGATGTAGCTGTCACTGCCCATGATATCCCACAATCCTGTGCATGTGGTTGATGAAAATAATTGCGTTTGATGGAGCAAGTATTTTTACAATATTTTTTCTCTACATTTTAATCTAAAAATAAGCATTTGATTTGTTGAACTTGAATTTGTTCTAGATTGATTCCCAATAGGGGTACAAATAATGTACCTCAAAGGGTACTTTAGTAGGTTTAACTGGATTATGCTTTCTTAAACCTTTAAGACATTAACTGCAGCTTATAAAAATTCAGGGCTGTCAACGAATTACAATGATGTGTTACGCATAATCTTTCACACTCTTTTTTTTCACAACAATACAGTGCCAAACAGAAAAAACAAAATAACAAATGGTGGAACTGTCAAAACCTGTTAAAGGCAAAGAGGCTTAAATGTCTCATTAAAAGGAAAGGATGATATCTGGTGAGTCATCCACAATGTCAACTGTTATGTGTAAAGTAAATCTGTGTTGTAATGGTCACTTCAGTACTATAAATGATGCTAAATTATGTCCAATATAAGTAAAAAAAAACACATTTCTAACAACATTTGTGTTGATTAGTAGTACTTAAGCTACTGATATCGTTGTTGGGGTACATAAGAAAAAACAAATGTTACAATTGCTGTTGTAGATCATTCATATCTTGATACTATTGTGCCTTTAATGTCTGTGTTAACTCAGTTTCCTAAGCAGGTGCTTAAGATCTAACATCTACAGTACCTACAGTAGCATCTGCAATAATACTGATCCATGTATGCACACAGAAACACGTACCAGGATAAAAATAGACGAGAGGCAGGATACAGTGTGAGTCAGATGGCCTATACAAGCAGCAACACAACCTAGTTAACATGACAGAAACGTTTAATCCAAGGGACTCTGTAACATCTCTCACGAGAATGAACTTCTGTAGTTTTAGACATGAGAACATGAGAAGGTCTCTGGTAAAGATCAGAGTAAGGCTGGCTGGAAGTGTGTAATTCACAAAGCAACAACTCGCACAATGTAGCGATTCGCGTTTCAAACATATACAATTAGAGGAAAGCACCCAATGGCACCAAGCTAAAACCTTCACATCTGTCAGACAGCTCTTTTTCACAGACTGCAGAAATAGTAGCAAGACGAGATAAACAAAAGTGACAGGGATGGTCTTATTTCCCAAGGTCTTTCAGCGAGAAGATGCAGGCAATCTCATTTAGTGTTAAATATGAGATGAGTCGTGGCTCCTTCTCTTGTTCAGTAACACTTTGCTCACAGAGACTTTTTTTCTTTTGTGAAGTCTGATCGTGTGGGCCGTTCTTGAGTTGTGGAGAGCTTCTGTCATTCATCCAGTAGCTGTGTACTGACAAAACCCTGGTGGTAATTGTAGAGAAAGGCTTGGCAGAGAGGGACTGTGGCAGAATCGTGATTGGGCCCCAGATGCCTCGGTTTGGAGGATGGCAGGACAGGCGGCTTGAAAAATGCATTGAAATTTTGAGAGCGAGAAAACAGGGAGACTGAATTTTCACAGGTGTGTTTTTTGGAGTTGGATCAAATTGGCTCAGACTCTAAGCTTTTGAATAAATATCTAAATCCAAACTGAATGATCGAAACTAGTGTGCATGTACAATTTCTTCATCCAATAACAGAATGTAGAATCAGAGAACGTCTGTTTGCCTTTCTGCTTAGAGAAGAAATGTTTTAAAACCCTGGTCAGTATTTTCTTGTTTCAATCACCGCACATACACAGTACAGTGTCGCTCAGGTTTGGACACGAGAGAGAGAGGCTCATTTGCAGCATATTATTATAGGCATAATCAACTGGATATCATGGTCCTCCCCTTGTCCCCATGTGCTTGTAATTACACTGACAAGCGGACGGTAGCAGGCAAAGTGATTTCACTCCCTGCAGAATGGACAGTACCTCTTTAACCATCCTGTCACGTTGCCCCTGAGAGCCACACACAGTTTCAATTGCTGGAAATTGGTAAGTGGAGTTCTCATTGTTTGGTTGACTGCACCAGCATTGGTCCTTATTTGCAGGAAGTCACCTTATAACCACATGGATATAATATGTAAATGTTATGCATGACTAAAGGTCATATTGGACTAGCCACTTGACCCGAGTAGGTCAGATTTTAATAGTGTAACTCACTGGAGCATGAGCTTAAGTGAGTGGCAGCTTAATGGAAATATTTCTTCTTCAGTGGTCTTAATATCTTGTTAGGCAGTGATACTTTGGCATTAATCTGAAAACTCAAATCGAAGCCATCGATTGTGGTTGCTGTGTGATTTCTAGAGGCTAGTGCATGAAAGACAATTTTCAGTACATTTTTTAAAGAGAGAGAGAAAGAGACAAAGAGAGAGAGAGTAGGTGTGAATGGGTAGGAGGAGTATCCGTCTTCTCTATTTTTCTGCACTTTTTCTGAGTTTGTTCGTAGGTTATTTTCGGACTTTACATAAAGTATGAAGCACTTCACATCACACAACAATTATATTCCAAGGATGAACATAAAATCCTCAACATATGTGATGATAAAAACTGACCACCATGTGCCTATACCGAACAAATTTTTTCTCCATAATTTCCCCTCAGTCTCCTGTCAGTGGTCTCTCATTAAAATTCAGTGTGAACGGGGCCGTGTGGGTGCTTCAGTGCTTTGGGTATTTTTTACTATGGACTTGGGTGATGGCCTCTGCTCTTCGTATTCTAGCAGTGTCGTGCCTGAGGCAAAACACAAGGTAAACAGATCTGCCATGAGGAACCAGGTTAAAATAAACCGGTGCTCTCCTTTTGCTGGGATTAATTGAATCCTTGCTTCCATTCAAGTGACTGGGGGTGCTGATTGGCAGCTATCGGCAATAAAAAAGACAGGCAATGAAAAGATCTGGACTTTTGCTGTCCGTTCTGCTGACTGTGGTGATATCTCTCTCTGATGTGCCTTTCTCATTGAGGATGTGGTGGAATTGACTGTGAAGGCTATTACTTTAAATAGCTCTTTAAAAGCTTCAATTCACTATCGTCCTTCCAAAAATACAAAACAGTTTTATCTGAAGGAACTTACAGTGTATTCAGAGTATTTATCAGTGTTTGTGTTATGAGATTCAAACCCGGCATCTAGGTGCTGATGATGTCATACACTGGCAACTTGGATGGCAGGAAATTAACATTTATGCATTTGACGTTTTATCTAATGTGACTTGCAGTGCATTTAAGGCCTATATTTTATCAGTATGTATGTTCCCAAACCCATAAGCTTTGCGCTGCTAATGTAATGCTCTACTAGATGAACTACATGAGATCTCTGTAATGTTGTTTCTTGAAACACACCTGAGATTAAATTGAGATCCACTTTATTCTTATTTCCTAGATATATTATTCATGGTAAAAAAAATCATTTATTGTGTAAAATGGCCAAGATAGTAGAGAGTTCTTAAATTATATGTTCAAATTATTAACCGTGTTTGAGCTTTAGCTCTATACCTATGAAAACATTCTCTGTCATTTACTCTTTTCTATAAGAAATCATTCTACATAATGTAAAATATTCTGTGAAAATATAATCTTGATATCTTTAATATTTTCAGTCAATGTTTTTTTTCAGTATTTTTGTTTAAAATAGTAAAATGTGCCAATAAAATCCCTAATTTCAGTATTTAAAACAGATCACTATTACAAATTAAAATTTGGGTACTGCATCTTGAAATCTATAATTGAATCTGTTATTTACAGAAAAAAAAAACGTTTTGTCATTTTTATTACTTTGACTGCCTTTATGCTTCTAATCTCATAATTAGATTTTGAGACGTCAATCTGTATTTAACATTCAATTAAATTCTATTAAATATTATTAAACATGCTCGACCTTGTTGTTGATCTTTGAGAAAGTTGCAGTGAAAAGCCGCTTTTCTTCTCCACATTTATTACTTTGCTAGTATCTCTCAAAAATCAGCATATCTGTTGGATGAAGGGGCATTTATCCATCCCCCTTCCCCAACTATTACTCTCTTCTATTTTACTGGCTTAGCATGAGCCATCCCTGTGGAAACCCATGGTAGCGAGTGGAGTTGAATCACAGGTGTGCCAGAACTGCTAATACCCAGATATGACCGTTATCAGCAAGCTTGCAGCCGGCGGGTTTAGTGGACCCCTCTCTTCTTCTCCGCAGGATATTTCAAAGGGGGTTTTCCTTCAAAGGAACCAAAGGGAAAGTTTCAGCTGTGGACTCAGTAATATAACTGTGTCCAAGGTAACCCTAAACACGCTCCCTTGTTGTAGGTTAGGACATACGTTGGGGAGAGAACACAAGTTAGTGTGGTGCACAAACATATCAGCATTTGTATCACCAGTAAGAGCTCTTGAATCTAGTGCTGAGGCTATCTGAGAATACTTGTGTAGTCTGAACACCTGCGTCCTTTAAATTTCCATTGTTTCTGCATCGCACATTGACAATCTCCTCAGGTGCTACTTGCTCTTCAACTGTGTGTATTCAATCATGTGTTTCAGATGTTCCAATTTCATACAGTGCATAAGGTGAAACCTCTTTGCCTCTGAGCAATCAAACACCATCTCAAAACAAAATATGCTTCTGTGCGCAGTACGAGCGGATGAGAGTCCACTTGGGTAGATGCCATTATTGTCTATTTCATTCCACTGTTTCATAGCTTCGTGAAGATGAGAAACCGGTTTAATGATTACCGGCTTAGATTAAACTCGTCATCGAAGCAGGTTAACAGGGTAATGTAGCCAAACGCCCACTGGTAGGATGTCTTACTCCTCACGAGCTCCATAAAGCATTCTCTCTCTCTTGACTTCTCCTCAGGTGGATGGGCAGACGTTTGGGGGTAGGAAGTTAACTCATTGTCATGGCAACTGGCCTTGTTAGCGTATATTTTTTACTTCTTTATGTCTTTTTTTCTTTACCTTTTGAAGGCAAGGTACATGTATTCCACATTCTTCAACAATAAGGTTGAAATAAAATGCTTTACAGGTAAAATATTACTTAACACAATGCAATTAACACGTCATGATATAGTTTTTGCCACAGCAGTGACATAGTATTATTGGTTCATTAAATCATACTGCTGGAAGTGATATAAGAAGATTGTAATACCCATTCTGCCTTATAAGCTAATTGCTTGTCCAGTGGTGACAGTGATGCTGACAGATACTTAACATTTCCGTTAGCCTCTGACTCTTCTTTCTTTTCAACAAATGGTCAGTGAATGGATGTGTTTTAAAATGTTGATTGAGGAAATGTAGAAGGATTTACTTACTGCTATGCTGAAAAGAAGAGAAAGAAAAGAAAGAAAAATCACGTATGAGATCTCAATTGTTTCTCCTAGATATTAATGAGATTAAAGGGGAGCAAATGGAAACTTTTAAAAGTCAATATTATTAAAGATTTTTTATCAAATTTACCCAAATTCTTCCTATACAATCTATGTTCATTGTACATCGACATACTTTTAATGTATTTTAATAATTGTCTGGGTTTTTTTTAGTTCTCCTATTAGGCTAAGTTGATACTTAAATGAAACTCAGAACAGCTTTAAATCTCCTAAGCTATGAAAGAGCAACTTCTGAGCAATAAACCTCTGGAAAGTTGATACTTCTAATGTGTCACAAATGATCTGTTACATTTTTGCATCCGATTAGATTCAACTGACAATCTAATAAATCTCACAACAAGTGCATTGTGCCTTTAATACATTAAACGTTAAGGAATTTAGTTACGTAACTTCAAGTATGAAAAGGTTCCACTTTGTTATACAGCAGTTTCCAAAACTTAACTTGAAGTGAATTATTGATGTTGTCTACTGACTACAGAATAAGAATAATTTACTTCGTGTGGGTTTGCCTGAATTAATCATTACATGAGACTAAGATGGGTGATGATTTCTCTTTCATTACAAAACCCACCAATTTTCCACTAAATGACAGACGTCTTCTTGCAAACCAAGACCCAGTCATTACCGACAGCATCTTTTTACCGTACCCATCAAACATTTAGCAGACAGTCTATTGTCATTGTATTGCATTCTTGCATTTTTTCCACCCACTATGTAAGCGGACGCAACATGCAATTTTGACTTCAGCTTTCCTAATGTGTCTGTCGACAGAAATGTTTTAAGTAGGCTATTGCCAGAGTAAATTGACCCTCATGATTTGTACAGTAAATGTTATGCAACTTGATGACAGACCAGATCAATGCAGTGTTTAACAGCAGCATTACAATGATGTTTACAGGTATATTATAATTCTGTTTTAAAGCATACACTGAAACACATTCATATCTTTCCTTTTTGCATAAGAGTCTAAGCATCACCTGAGACATGCAACTAAAGAATCCCCCAAGTATTATATTTCTCACTTCTGTTTTTCCCTCCCTCCCCCCAGACTTCAGAGACCCCTACATATCCCTCCATAAAGAGGTAGCTATAGTTTCCATGGAGACAAAGACTGACTGTATAAGACTTGCACATTTCAGTGATGTGCAGATGTGCGCAGTGGTCCAGGAGCAGCGCAGTTTCACTGGGACATTTTTGCAGACAAACACACTTTTGGATCTCTTTCCCGTTGGATTTATAGTGTGGATGATGCGCTTAGAAGTGTTGAATGTATGGTGGAGTGGGGGGGATCTGTGACAACACTGAAACAGATAGAAAGCAGTGAACTGTGGATTCATCCCCTGCGTCTGTGGGTTGGCACACTCTTGATCAATACTAATCCCCTCATACCTCACGGGTCACATCTGACAGTACATTTCTAAATGTCAACACATGAGTGCACATGAAGTGACTCTTAGAAGACCCATTTAACCGTCCTCTGGGACATGATCATGTAAATAACATACTAGGATTAATACGGTTATACTGTGCAATAAGTGAATGCTTCATTTTTGGCAGTTAATTAAACACTGTTAGTCCTGTTAGTGTTAATCTCTACATGCTCTTTTATTAAAGTTTCCTTGTTGTTAAAGGGTTCACCCGAAAATAAAAATTGTTTTATTATTTACTTACCCCCATGTCATGTCAAACCTGTATGAATTCAACAAAACACAGGAGAAGATATTTTACAAAATGCTGGTGACCGGCACCCATTCACTTTCATAGTATGGACACGAGGTACAATGGAAGTCAGTGGGTGCCAGTATTGTTTGGTTACCAGCATTTTGTAAAATATCTTCATATACATAGTCATATACAGGGTTTGAAGGACATAAGGGTGAAAAAATGATGACAAATTTTTATTTTTGGATGAACTATCCCTTTAAAGAATTTTGCAGATTTGCTTTTCTGTGTTTAACTTTCATGTGTTTTTGATGCAGTTATACTTATATAAATATATATTTAATCTGTGTGCGAGTGAGATGAGTAAGGAGCGCTGAAGCAGAAATTCACCTCTGTCCACTGTCTTTTTATACAAATTGGTTAATTTAAAACAAGAACAAACATTAACAAACATTTTTTTCAGTTTATAGCATTAGAGGGTAAATGAATGTGCCAATTATAAAAAAATTATGAGATCAATCAAAAGGAAATGTTTTATTTGTTAATAATTGTTTGACAACCCTAGTATATATCCATTATTTGCATGACCATCATAGTTTATTTTATGTGTCAATGTATTTTCAATTAAAAAAGAAAGTTAATATTAGGGGTGTCAAAATGTCTTTTGTACTTTTATTTATTATGCACAGCTTTACATCATGCTATTAACAATGATTTGCTTGTTATTGTTAATTGGAGTCAGGTGATATTGGAGAAAGAACATTTGATTTTTGCTTTGTTTTCTTGCGAGACAGAGATTGTAAATTTTAAATTTGGTGTATGTGTATTTTGAAATATACAAGCATAGTTACCTGTTTGCTTGATTGATCTTTACATTTGTTTTAGTTATGGATCTTGGTGATAAATCATGTGCCCCTGTCAATAAAATATAAACAGCCAATCTGTTTTGGTCAGTAAACAGCCATGTAATTTTACCTCTTACATTGAATCAATAAAGAGCTTAAGGCATGGTGCGTACAATAATGTTTACTAACAGAAGATGCTTTCACATTCATCAACAGTGAATAGAAACAGACAGCAAAAAATAAGATGTCTAACTTTAGCGAAGACTCCAACAAAAAGATTGAGAAAATTAAAATTAAATCCTCCCCTGAGGCTCTATTTATAATTCTATAAACACTATTTATATTTTACAGGCTGTGTCTAAACTATTCAAGTTAAAAAAAAAGATCTTTTAAACAGTTTTACAGCAAATTTCTGATGTGGACATAACAACTTTGTAGTTTTGTACTGTGTGCTAACAGTATGAACAGTATGTAGTAGATATGGAAAAAAGTAATTGTGTTGATGCATAACTTGTTACCACGGCAACAGATGTATAATATAAATATATAGATACACAACCTGAAAAATAACAAATTTGTATGATTATACATATACGATTACTCTTGCAAAATGACAGTATGGACAGTCGGTCCAATAATCAGATTTGGAAAACAAATCAAAATTCAGAAGTCCATACAACCTGTTGTTACACAATTTCCCACCATGGACAAGATCCAGTAATAACAGACAGCTGCTTAAAATCTGCCCTCCTCTTGTCCTCTGGCCCTCAATGCAGGTCTTTGTCCCAGAATGAGAATGAGCCATTCTCTCCCTCACAGATGATCGCTCTTGTCTCCACAGTCGCCTGCTGAGGACGTGACGGCCCACGTGGTCTAGATGCCAGCAGCTGCCTCTCACAGCCCACGACGGCCCTTGGCAATCTGAAAGACGTCCTCCGTTTCCGAGTCCAGACCCCCCGGTCCGCGAGGGACTCGTGAGGATTCTTGAGTCTCGGGATTAGTGAAGTGTCCACTTTGGCCGTGGGAGAAAGGGCAAACTATTACTCGTGAGTATACTCTACTTCAGTTCTGCCTTTGCAATTACAGTCATTATGTTCTTTTGTGCTTGTTTGGTAGAAAAGAATATGCAGGGAAGACTTTATTAGAGCAAATGAAATGCTTCATCAAACGTTATCAGCATTTTCCACCCATTACTTGAAATCTAGAGTACTCTCCAATGGATATCTAATTTCTCTGGTGTCTTTTGTGTTTTGGTTCATTTGGTGCCACCTAAACACAGGGATTATTAGATCTTGGCAATGCTTATGAATTGACACTTAATTTGTCTTAAAGTTGTGGGTGGTGTAGAACTGTGATTACTGTGATTAAAAAAACATCTGGTCATCGAATGGTTGCAGGTTTGAAACCCACACAAGGCAAATGAAAGACCATCACAGTTTTATCCTTAAGTTGTATGTGAACATGCTTCACCTCTTAATGCTGTCATTTATTATTTATTATTAAGTTTTTGTAGATTATGTAATTTAACTTCTTACAGTTAATAATATTTAAGCTGTCATGGTTTCTATGTGCTTTTTGATTCATTATTATTTACTCCAGCATTTCAAAATCATAATTCTGCTGTGAATGGCAACAGTTCTGTATGAATGATCTGCATAACAGCAGTGAATGTAAACAGATCCACCATTCTTGTCTTGTACTTGGAATGTGTTTAAGACACTACAGCAGATTGAAAGCAGTTACATGTGACATTGGTAGTATTGGAGTTTTGGAGGCGATGTCATGCTACTGTTGAGGCCACAGAATGCCTGGAGCAAGACTGAGGCGTGTTAGTGTATCAAGTCAGTGTGTACGTGAGCGATGTATAGTGTTTACATAGTGTAACTCTTTTGCTGTAAATTATAGAAATGAATGTATAACACAGTTCTGTGTGGTTTTACTATTTGCTATGGTTCATCCTTAGCTGCTCTGGCTCTCTGAAGATTTCCACTAAAAATATCTTAGGTCCACCTTTACCTTATGTATGCCTGTCTAGTGTCTGTAATAAAATATGCAAGATGAAGGTAGCAGATGTAGGATCTGCTCCCTTGTGAGGGTTACATAGATACTGTATATTTTTTTTAATGTTGACTTGATGTTTTTTGATGATATTTGTTATGATGATGGAAGCAGACAGCATTTGTTTGGAGAAGGATAGAACATTACAAAGACGAAATGCAGTAAAAACTAGAAAAGAGCAAAGATACACATTTTTAGTGTCAGCCTACGGTATTAAATCAGCATCTAAAATCTGTCATTTATGTTCTTATAAGTAAAATCTGTAATTTATATTTTTCTCTTGAATCTGTATTGCCATCTCTGTTTAAAATATAAAGGTGCAGGTTAGTTTATGTGCTTATCTTTATAATTTTGTCCAAAATTATCATTCAGTTTTTATGAAGTTACAGTTGCAAATCAGGGTAAGATAAGAAGATGGTTTTAAACACAGATTTTAAATGTATTTGCTTATAAGTGTTTTTTGGTTATTTGTGTTACGTATTGCAGCTTTAAGAAAATCTTTATAATCAGATGTGGTACTCGAGACAAAAGCCTGACACTTATTCTCAATAAATTTCCTATTTCATTCTGAAATGTATCCGATTACAGAACTAAATAGGTTGCGGAAAACATTTCATGTCATTTAATGCATTTTAAGCATTTGTTTACAACCTACCTGCCATCTGAAGCCAAGTCCATTACTTTCGCAGATCATTCAGATGATCGCTTGACATTTGCAATGAAATGGTAATTTGTTAAAAGGAAAGGTGTTTCATCATCGTAGTTCGACTTCCGTACATTTGTGATTGGCTAAACCTTGGCTGCCCTTCTCACAAGCATAAAAAACAGACCGGCAATTCTGTAAAAACACAATACATTACAGTCTTGTTTCCTGAAAGGATGGACAGCTAATCAGCCCGGTCTTCGATCAATCCGGCATTTCGGCTGTCATGCATCTCCCATCTGCTTGTAAGTGTGTGCTCACACTTCGAGGCCTGCTAAATGAGTGTCAGATGAGTCTAGCAGCTTTAGATAAGTCAGGAGCACAATGCCTGCCACAAACACACACACACATAAGTGCACCTACACGGTCTGAAAACACCGGGAGGTTGCGGATATGATAAATGCAATGGAAAGACTGTCCTTTCAAACGCAGCAGTGTTTCGCCAGTGCATCCGGCTCCTGCGGAGCTAAAGTGAGAGAGTGCAGCTAAACTGAGACCGGCTCTGATCTGCAGTCCTTTGAGATCATTAACACCAGAGGTCTAGCAGCTGTTATGCCTGCATTTACCACACCACCACATATGCCATACCCTCACTGCATCCCAAATCACCTGTTTCTATGTAGGATGCTAATATCAGTATGTGAAAGTAGTACTTACAAAACCTCAGTGTGCAAAAATCATATTATTCTATCACATGAAGCCACGAAAACTGAGCTGCCAAACTGAAAAGTTTAAAAAATACTGAAAAACTGTGTTAAATTATTTGTTGTTGTTAGTACATCATAGGTCAATGAACATACAGTTCATATGACAGTAAATATGAACTGTCCATACATCCACACATACTATATAAAATGTCCTGATTTAATGGCACATTATGCTATTTCAGACGCAGCGTATTTTGTTTCTGCGTAAGAGACTAGATAGTAATCATAAGTATATTTTGCAGCAGTGTATTAAATGAATTAAATGTATTAAGTTTTAAACTAAAGTTTTAATTAGTTTCAAATGAAAATAAACACAGCAGATACACGCTAGGGGATATTTTCCATACAGAAGTGGCATGGAAATTACTTTCAAAGTAATTTTCAAACTTATTAGAGTCATTCTATGTAACTATATAATTAGATTAATACATAATATTAAACAGCTTTGTAACTAAATCTCTTTAGTCATCCATGTACAGTATGTATTTAACTGTATATGCTTTACCTTTAACTTATCTATGTTATAGGCAAATAAAGCATGCATCTTATTTATCGTAGCATTCCATATATGCCAATTACACTGCCAATATCATGTTTGGTGTCCATATCCATACAGCGATTGATTATAATGTGTTTAACTCATGCAGTCCATTAACTGACAGAAAGTTAAAGCTGTGTGAAATTTGTTGTGACATCTGCCCACTGGGATAATAATAACATCTCACTGATCGACTGGAGATTCTTGAAGGGCATCTATCCACTAGTCCAAAAAATTAAGCAGTGCTTTTATTAAATTTGTATTTTTTCATTTGCTTTCTGGAAGCTATGCATCTATAAATATTTATCGGTTTATTACTTATTTTATAATCTGGGCATTAGAACCCATGACACATGTATGATTTGTACTTTTAGAAAAACACATAGATCTGTTTCAGAGCACTGTGTTAATTGAAGTAACTAGTTTGTTTTTTTAGAAAGCTTCTCAATTGTGCGTTTAGTATGATTTGACATCCATGCGTCTCGCTGGCCTTGCAGAATCAAATCCTCTCATCATTTGAAGTGGCAGTTCATTTTTTAACAATCTCCCTTGAGATCGCTTGAGGTTTCAGAAAGCAAAGTTGTTACTAATAATACGCAGTTATTTTTTATGATTTTATATACTGTAAATACAACATAGATATTCAAAATAATAAGAACTCTTATTAACTATTGGTAAATTGATTTTCTTTAGCCCTAAAGGAACTCTTTTGAAATCTCATCTTTGATTTTACCTACACAATGAAGATGTGAGGCAGAACGTAACTATAAAATATTCCTCTGTAAACCCACAAGAACATCTATTAATAGACCGTTCTTTATCTATTCATTAGGATATCAACAGAAACGTTCCCACTTGAAACAGGATGTAACCTTTGAGCCTGGGATTGATGGGATATAGTCAGTAAATCCTCATATCTTGCTCTTCTGATATCTTGCATGTGTTCAATTATAGCTCGCTTCAATACACAGGCTGTGTGGGCGATAGACAGAAATGTACGCATCCGAGTTGAACCCACAGTCATATCCGTGAAGGTCCATCATGCAGACTAAGACAACCATGCTGTTGTGGGTTGTTTGTGGAGGCTCGGTGTATTCATCCACAACATGATTTTTCTCAGTGTTGGCATGGTTGAAACCAATGCAAGTAAATGAGCCATAGCATGTATAGTAAATCCACACTTTATGTTTTTGTTCTGCTCTTTGGGGGTATTTTCCTTTTTCACAAGTACAAGTACTACCATATAATGGTAGTATGTTTGCACACAGCTGCTGAATGACAGGCAGATATCAAGTTTCCAATAGCTCAGTAAGTGTAGAAATGCAAAAGTGTTGTAAGTGAGGAGGGAGATGTAAATGGGAAATAAATTGGAAGAGGGACATGATCATAGGCGACATGCAGGCCTTGGTATTAAATCTTATAGGTCAGATTGAATTGTTTTTTTCACCAGATTGCTTTGGCTGACCAAATTTTGTCGGTATTTTGTGGAAAAGACCTTAATTTAGTTCTGAAAGCCTAGGAAGCAAATATAAACTGTGTCATTAGGAAACGCTTATGGGTATTTCTCCTAATATGAGAACTGGACAGCACTGATAGAGATCCTATGATGGGTCAAATGCCGGAGTCACACTAGACATTTCCACTCATATGCATACAAATGCTGCGCTTGCTACATACAGATTGGCATTTCATGGCGAATTCTTATCACGTGACAAAGTGCAACCAGTAGAAGATTGAGACGTCATGGCGTAACCTTTTTAAAAAACAAGATTGAAAAAACACTACACTTTTATACACTTAAATTCTGCAAGTCTAGTGTGACTGTGGCATAAGGGAGAACAGATCCTACAGTGCTGAGACATATAAATTCAAATCTTGTGGGGATTTAGAAGATGGATGCTCAACTTTTTAGCAGTTGGAAGCCCTGAGGCAATACACCAATAGTAGCTCTCCATGAAGTGGAAGGTTAGTTTTCCAACAACAAAACGGGTTAATATTATTCAGGTTTATATACTGCCCACAATCTGCACAGTGTATATTTATACGTTATGCATTATACAGGATACCCTTATGAATGTGTACAATACACTAAACTTAAATTAAGTAAGAAGAAAATGTATTGTGTTGTGTAATATCTACAGTATTTGTCAATGCATGAAGTTGGAACAAAATGGTAATTCATGAATGGGCTTCAGAAGTTCAAAATTGAACATTGCTAAATCAGGGAGGAATTTTAATCTTGTGCAGCACAAAAGCAATCAATCTTGTATTTATTCTGTCCCTCAGCTCTTGGAAATAAATTCAGCATGGTTTCATGTATTTTATCCCTTTTCCAAATAGACCAGCCAGGCGACAACATTACAAGCGAGAGATGTATTAACCTCTTTGCCTTTGTCGATGATTGTGTGGCTCAGTGGTTTATAAACTATAGCCGTTTGAACACCAGACTTGAATAATTCCTGGATATGTGTTACATCAAATCATTACGTGTGGATCATAATGTGTCATAACAAATGTACTTTGATAGACTTGAGTCTTTTCTGCAAAACCGTCAAGACAGATTTACACAGTCTAGTCATGCAAACTCACCCATCTTATCTTCAAGTTCATAGAACAGACATCTGATGCTGTAAATATACTCAAGAATAAATAAAAAATGCGTAGTGTGTAAATTATAAATACTTAATATTAATATAATTAATGTAAATATTAAAATATAAATAATAATAAAGTATTTGGTAAACATAATTTTCGTTCTGTTTTCATTAAATAAATAAACCTTTTTGTCACATATACAGTAAATGCTTTGCTATTTTGTTGTAAAGATGTTTTTGTCCTCTTTTTCTGACTGCAGGCTGTTCTCTCCATCTGTTTCTTTCTATCTGTCTCTTATCGTCACTCTCTGCTTGTTCAGCGCCACACTTCATAAACGCTAACACCGGTAGTGTTGCTACAGTGGCTTCAGAAGCCAGTCGGGTGTCAGCTTTCCCTGCAAAGTCACTCTGAAGCACTGACACCGCACCTCTGCAGCTGCCGATACCCGGCATCTCTGCGTGTCAGCACTTCTTCCCTTCTGTCATATTAATCTGCCGCTGAGTGCATTAAAATGTGACTTTGGCATAAGCAGTCCCTGCATTGCTGACTGTAAAATGCCAGAAAATGTTAGCTGAGACGAGAAAATCCTATTCGGTCAAAAGGGAAGACTGCTGTATAACATTTCCTCATTCAAGGACATAACCTCTGGGGTAAAAGCACATTGTATAACCCGAGAAGGGTGCGATGGCGGGGCACGTCCTTTATTAACTGAACCGTGGATTATTTTTGATTTGTCACAGGCTGACGATATATCAGGCTATTTTAAATGTCACATTCACATTGAAATTTAGGGAAAAAAACAAACCCAGCAATGATTCAAGTTCATACATTATTTATTCTCAGCTGCTTGTTTTCCGTCTTTATCTGGTTTTTCAAGTCAGAAATCATACTGTGAGAAATACAGTGGCAGTTTAACTTCTATTTTTATTTCTAGCATGCGATACTCGCTTTTTATGGGATGTAATGATGTGGAAATGAATGCATGGAGTTTGGGTCAAATGGATCTGCAGTCCCTGGTGAATGTAGTGCTGGCAGGACTCCATCAGAGACCGTCTTTCTTCTCCCTATCTGCAGCACAGTACATATGTGATGCAAAATAATGTGCAAGAGTATAAAAGAGGGTTTTACGACGCTTTTGGCAGGAGGCTTCACATTGAAAAGGCTATTCTGAACCCATATGCCGTAGATCTTTAAAAACTCATCTCCATTTATTTCCATGCAGTTATTTCCCTTTGGACACAGTATAGCCTTGTATGTCCTTTTGCAGAAGATTTAGACATATTTTACAGCATTTTTTTCCCAAGTTGCCAATGAGTTTGAGAGTTGGTGCTAATGATTGTAAACTTTAATTACCTGGATCATTAAGGAAAGCATCAGTGTAAATCACTGTGTTCCTGTGGCTTGCAGTGGCACACCTACGGTTCAAAGCTTTGACAGCAAGCTAAAGGACAAAATCACTCACAACATCAGTCTGAGTAATTATGCAATTAAGAGAGCAACAGAATTGTATTGATGCTTATATAGAGAATTGCATAGGGCAGCGTTTTATGTGTTGCAGTATAAATGATTTTAATTGGTGTGTGAAGGTTTTAGGATTAGCCTGATATTGACAAATGTGGAAATGTTATCCTACACTTCCCTAACATGATAAATACAGTTTATATACGGTGTGTCAGTTATTTGCTGAAATGTATCTAATGCTCATTCATGATGCATCTAATGAGCCTCTAGCACAATCAACCAATTTGATACTTTTTTGATGGAGGACAGGCTCATTTTATCACTCTGAAGTAGGAAGAGGTCAAGGGTCAGACTCAGGTGGTATGGCCCATACCGCCCACAGTCCATTCACTGACAGTCTGATGCATACTGCATATACAAAATGACAAGCACTGGTTGAAAGCTGCAAGCTAACTTTAAGCAATGTTTAATTTCCTATGTCGTGCAGAATTTATATGTCAATGTACTATTATGAATCATGCTAAATGTTTTCAAGAAAACTGTCCTAATTTCACTTAAGAACACATACGCACACATCCTCTCACTCTTTATTTAAACCTACACCAATTAGTCTCTATCTGGGAGCTAAAAAACTTTTTAACCTCAGGTGATTTCCCTGTGGTTTAATTAACAACAATCAAATTCATAATTCTAAATTTCCTCATGTATATGAGTCATGTATATTATTGGATGCTGTGAGTCAGAGCGGTCCCTGGAGTGAATGTTCCTGAAGATCTAGCTCATTAGACGACCTGCACTCTTTGCTTTCAGCCAGTCTGATTAGCTTTAAGTTTGCAGTTGAAGATGTTGTGATCAGTGAGCTGAAGATCAGAGCTGGAGGGCTATTAACAGTATCTAGACAACAGTTCACTTCTGAAGACAGACTCTTAGTAGGAAAAGGCAGAGGGTTGTGCTTTAATGACCATTGACCTTGTGATGAGTGAAATACTTCAAAGTTGTTTGGATATTAACATGGTCAGAAAGACGGCCCTCATCACTGTAGGGGGTATAAAGATCGCCCAGCTCTGCTTGCTAATGTAAACCCTAGAGATTTTTGAATGAGATTTACGACTTTAAAGGTTAGGATATCAGTGTTGATATTGTGGCTATTTACAGCATCAGGAGCCGAGTATGTAACATTAGCTGGATTCATGACATATTACTGTACATACTGTATTACATGGACAGGGGTAAATCAATGGTAAATTGATGAGATTGTCTGTCTCTCTTATTCCAATAACCAATTTCCAGATAGCTGTTTTTAATCTAAGGTCTCTATGTGTTCTTGTTCTGTTGTGAGCCAGAGCATGGTGCTAGCAACACCAAGGTCATAGGTTCAATCCTAGGGACTGCACATATCATAATGCATTGTAAGTTACTTTGGATGAAAGCATCTGCCAAATGTGTAAATGTAAATTTTATATTATGTTAATGTTAACATTGCATCCTGTTGTTGTCCATGTCCATTTTCCTCTGACAAATTTCAAAATGTAATCTAGAAAAAAAGAAACAGAAGATAAATATTTTTGTTTACTTTGATCTACAATTTTGGCAAATGTTGTAAAAGTCAAGACATGACAAACTATATATTAAGGGAATGGTCTGAGAATAAATTAAGAATAAATATTCATAGCAATAAACATAACAAACATAAATAAACAAACAAAAATTATGATTTATAAAAATACCTAAAATAAAAAAGTTGTAAAAAAAAAAAGTTGTAAAAAAAATATATATATATACAAATTGTAGTTTGGATATTGCATTTTCATGTGTATGCTTCATATTTGCAGTGAAAGATATCAGGTTAAATTTGAAGGTTTTAAATCAATACTACATCATTAGAAGTCAAGAGGTCTTCAATATCTTCAATATATGGTTGATTAAAGTGGCACAGAGACTTCATAAACATCTGACCTGAACACCAATTCCAGTTTCTGCTATATCTGAGCTCCGGCTGAATTTCGTGGCTGGCCCTTGTGATTATCATCAGCACTTTAAAAGTAAATGAAATAGTGGATGGAGGACAGGTTTTGGTGGCGGTTCTCATTGCGACATGGCCAGCTTGAGGCTATAGCCTTTGAATCTGTCGTCAGTGCTGAGCTGGTATGCTGAAGACAGGACTTTAACCATCAATCAGTTCTATCTTTGTGCAAAGGGTCCAGATCTACTTCCCTTACCCTTACTGAAAAAATACTCCCCTTTAAATCAAAGTGGGAATAGCATTTCTTCCATCTCCCTCTGGCTGATTAGGTTATTTAACGACACTGAGCAGAACACAGAGCTGATGCATACAAATGAAGAGATGTAAATCTGTGTACATAGTGCTGACTAAGGACACGGATGGAGCTGTTTACTATGTCCATGACTTTTGATTAAATGTTTTAGTACTTCATTGGCCAATATAGGAAACACACAGAGATGATTAAACACTTAGCTCTAGATGTTGGGCTGCAAGATATATTGAAATATCACAAATGTGGATATCGCAATGTTTTGCAATAACTGGATGATTTTAATACTTCAAAAAGTTGTGTATAGTCAGCAATGGCAAGACAAATGGAATGGTGCCTTGAAACAATGTGAAGCGTATATGGTGGTTATAATTATCAGGTGGTTATAACTATTATAGCTAATTGTTGCATATCATAGTTTTTCTCAACATTTGTATGATGTGTATTATGTTCATCTTTGCTGACATCATCAGGTAAATTGGCTTTGTAGATATAAATAATAACCTGTCTGTCCGCCTTTCTTAGCAGTTTTCGAAGTCATTTCCATGCCACATAAAAGGCAGGGACCAGCGGTCAGGAAATGATTGAATACATACTGTAGGCAGGGACAGAAAATGAGCTGGTCAGGGCTTTAATACGTTCTGCTCTGTTCGGCTCTCTCAGGTCTGGGAGTGCATTCCAATTAGCTCATTTTGACACGATGCAGGAGAAATATCAGAAAGATGCTTTATCAACTCCATCTTTCATTACTGAGATTACAAATCCCCTGGCCACACAACTCCAAATCCTCATGTAAGTAGCAGACACTTCACCAGATTCTCCACATATAAAGTTAGTGGGTGGTTGACCGAGGTGAGTGACCGCACCACCTGTGTCAGACTGTCTTCACGACAGGATGGTAGTTATCCACCTGCAGACGTTCTCTTAACAGCTGGTAAGGTGTGGTTGATGCATCAGGTCCACCCTGTCAGGCAGTGATTGGTGATGCTGTGTGTGTGAGTCAGACTGTCATTTTGAGTTCTCACCTCTAGTATTTTGGCATTTTTCATGAATATGGTACTCATTAGTGTACACCGTGATTTGTTTAGCATTAGAAACTCTTGGTAAATGTCATAGATATCTAACATGAAGTTAAAGGAATAGTTCACCCAAATATTAAAATTCCCTTATCATTTACTCCCATCCCAGATGTAGCTTATATGACTTAAAAAATATATTTAATAATATACTTTATTTAAATACAATATATCTTTATAAATGAGGCTATAAATGATGCTCCAAATGGCAAAAATGTATGTAAATTCACCATTAAATAATCATAATTTCTCCAGTGGGTTATTAAATGTTTTCTGGAATGAAACTATATGTTTGTGAGAGAAAACATTATTTTTTAACTTAGTGTGTATTGCACTGCATATTTAGCTCACTACAATCAAATATGGTGGCACATCAATAAATTTGATTAATTCTATTAATTTTATTTTATTAATTAAGATTATTATTTGTTGTTATTGTGTTGTTGAGTTATAAAAATAGCAAACCCAAATGCGAATTAATATAAAATAAAACAGATTTTAACTTTGTTAATGTTCAGGTTTATATTGTTGAAAAATGCTATATCTTAAACTGCTGTTGTTCAGTACATGCTCATTCAGGGATTTTGTCTTGTCTGGCTCTTCCCTATCTTCCTCTGAGGGTCAGTCCACTGTTCTAACCTTGAGTTACACATTCAGCTTACACACAGTCTGTCGTGTGATTTCCTAGGAGCAGCATTATTTCTGTAAAACGAGCCTGTTATATCGCTTAAGGGTTCGGCACCGCACAGCCGTCTGAGACGTAGACTCAGCATCTTGCATTTTCAGACAGTTTCATATTGAATTCCTTCGCTTGATAAATCTATCTGCCAACAGAAGGTGGTCTGCAGGTAGGTGAACGGGCTGATGTGCTGTTAGTACAATTTGTTATGGAATAAGTGAGCATAAACTGATTAAACAGTTATTGCCTGACGGTCACAGATAAGGACAACGTATTACAACAAATCAATGTTGTCTGAAGGCTTTGACAGTTTTTGAATGCATTTGTTTAGATTTTTTAAGTTTTAATTTTGATTTTTTTATTATTATTAGACAGCTGGAATACATCATTCTGATTCTACAGTGTTTTAGTTTAATGTCTCTTATATTGCTTCAAAAATTATATTTTTTAACATGATAAGACAATTTATTACACACAGTCAATACAGGAATATTTGATTCTGATGGCCAGTTGCAACATTCCAAGATTTGTTATTCTCAGATAACTACCACTCAAAACTAATAACACGGGTTTATCCTGGAACTGCGAGTCAAATTTGCTTAATAATTTACTTACAAAGAAATTAAAGACAAATATTTTATTACAATTGATTGATATTACAATCAAGTTATATTACAAATGATTAAACCAAATTGTGTCTTAGCTGACAGTCTTAAACTAATTATAAACAGTTTTTTGTTGTGGAATGTTTGTATTTGTTAAAAATAATCTAATAAAACATTTCAAATTAATGGACCTGATCGTCCTTCCATGGTTTAGTTTGTCTACTGTATTATTATCCCATTGCTTTTAATATGAGATTTATGTTATTGAGTATATTATTACAATTTATTGCTGATATATTTAATCTAAAAAAGATTTTTTTTATATCAATACATTAGTGTAATTTTTTTAACCAGTTGCACTTCTAACCCTGAATTTCTGCTTTATATCAGGTGTGCAAAAAATCAGCTCTCTTTATCTCTTTAAATCTGCTCTTCAATTTATCTGCCTCCAGAGAAGCTAAAAATACACTGTCGCTACTGCAGTCAACCAGCATTTGCGCTGCAGCCTACACACACAGACAGACTTGGTTTAAAGCATAGCATCATCATACCGAGCTATCCTGTGCGTGTCTGGATGGGTTTCAGCGATAATAGTTTCATAACAGAATTATTATTCTCTCAGGAAGAGGTTTGGCACAGAGGGCAGCTGACAGCTAATTCATCTGTTCTTGTATTGCAAATATTACCAGTGAGATTAAGGGAGAGGAAGAGCAAATAAATGCTGTTTCAAATACAAAATGATTCATTTATCAGCTCTGGATTGTTTTACCAGGTATTATTATTGGGATTTAGGACCAAGAAATGTTTGTCACTGGAACAGTTGGATGGGAGATAAAGGAAGGCAACTGTCTTATCATCACTATACTGTGTGCTTGTCTTGTTGTTTTGTAAAAACTAAAATCAAATCTGTAGTTTGTCAGTCAGATATGATGTTTTTCTCTTTGAAATCGGTCTGTGAAATGTTAGAATGGATTTTTTCATTTTCTTGTGCATTCGTGCAAGTCATCAGAACGTCACGGTGTTTGGCTCAGTTTGTAAAAGCTATTTTTGTATGTTTTAGATACTAGCAGAGCATGAAGTGCTCTGGGAGCCGGCAGCGCGGTGGATGACCTCCAGCATGCGGCCGTCACAGCTGGACCTTACGTCTGTGGCCATCCGCTGTTTGTAACCGAGGGTGAGAATGTCGTGCTGTACACACACATACTTTTTTAACACACAAAGACAGTGATTTTATTTGTGCGTTTATGTTTTTTTCTGTTACTGGCAAATTGCTTTTCCTGTTTAAATATAAATCTAACAAAAATTGGAAAGAAAAATTTGCCAGTGGGGTTAGAAAAATACACTTAATTTAAGATGTGTTCCTCATAAACAAACTTGCTTCTTAAGTAAACGTGTTTTGTTGGGAATGTTTAGTTCTTTTTACTTAAAACTGATTATGAGAGAAATTAAAGTAGATACATGAGACATTTGTTTACATACTGTAGTAGAGAGACGTAGAGAGCTATAAATATAAATAGCACATCTCAGATACGGTAAATTTTCTTGAATTTGCTTCTGTAATGTTTTGCATTTATATTTTGAAGATATAAATACATATTTCAAACACACTGTGAAAGAAATGGCACTTATTGGGGTTTTCTTCAGTTAAAGTAAAACCTAAAAATTGAGCTATGTTGTTTGGAAACTGAAATTGATGATGCCCCTTTTTTTAAAAATATGGAGCTGATTAAATTGATGTTAGACTTTTTAATCAGATTTGTGACATACAGTAAGTGAAAGAAGGCTTATTCTTTTTTTATTCAGGTAATGACCAGGCATAGAACCAGCCCTGGAGATGCCGAAGAGAAGAGATATTCTTGCCATCGTGTTGATTGTGTTACCGTGGACCCTTCTGATCACTGTGTGGCACCAAAGTGCAATTGCCCCTCTGCTTGCCATCCGAAAGGGTATTGACATCTGCTTTATATACACTTCTGCTATCTGTGCCAATTGAAAAAAAACTTGAGGTTGTGCAAAATCAAAATGTGACATATTTTTGCACAAACCCAAAAAAACTTTCAGATGAACTCAGATTTATTAATTGGATTCTTATATGAATACGGTCTCGTCTCAAGGCCATTTGCATTTTGTTCTTCTGAAAAAAAATCTTTTAAACAGTGTTAAAGAGGTGGTGCTTAACAAGATTAATGTTCCTGCCACTTGAATACAAATTTGTTTTCTCTCTAACCAGCCTAAAAACCAGCTTCATATTTGTCTCTCGGCTCATTCATTTCATGTGACCTAATTTAAAAGTCACTATACATGAGATAAAACTAAATTCCACTTTCAACCACTTCAGACAGCTGAGTTTCTGAGTGCACAAGCCTCAATTCAAGAATCCAAATGACTCAAATGAAATTATCCAGCCGCTTTGAGGGCTTCAGCAGATAAATTGTGAAAAGAATTTTGCAATAAAACTACCCTCTGTGGTGCATTTTGGTGGCTCTAAGTCAAAATTGCCAGTTATCACGTCTACACAGTTTATTTTAGCACTCGCATTGAAACTCTTATGTAAGTGGATGATTCATATAGATGACAAGCACACAATCTGTTTTTGGGGCTTATGGGGCAAGGCCTGCAATCTAATAGCTTCACAACTATCCTTTGGTCACTGACCATCTCTAGCTCCACCTACAGGAGGAAATGACACCAAACGTTTAAAAAACTGACCATTAATATCATCAACTATTGGAGATAGAGTTTTCATAAAACTTATCATAAAGCAATTATCTTGCGTATGTATGATGCCTAGGAGGCAGGGAACATCTGGAGAGTAAAATGAGGACGCTAATCTACACTGTGCTAAAATGGGCCACCATCATTTCTGCCCTTAATGAGCTGATCAGTGTGATCATTTTATATCATTTTTGGTAGATGTTTGGTAGCATTCTGTGATCAATCCCAGCAACAGCCGTCCACCATGCTCATGACTAGTTTTAATGCTCACAAATGTGTCATTTACTCATCCTCCTGTTGTTTGAGACCCGTATGATTAACTTTCTAATAAAAACTGTACTGGCTGCTTTTTTCATATAACAATATATTCATATACTGTAGCTAAGTCTGTCTACCTTCAAAAAACAATATACAGTACCAGTCAAAGGAGAATTTAACCTCTAGATTGGAGGATTAAATCAGTGCCATCTACCCCTATAGAGTAACACTATTATAATCTCATGGTTCCTGCTCTCACCCTCTCCAGTCTGTCACCATCTAGTAAAAGAGATCTTAATCATACCAGAGCGACTAACCATCCACCGACAGCGGCTAGCAGGTATTTCTCTAAGGTTTGTGGCATGCGTCAATCATAAAGAGAGCAGCCCTGAGTGTGCTAATGTCTTAATTCTCTTTCTGTGTCCTGCAGATGATGGGACGGAGGCCAGGCACGAGACCGGTCCAGCCACAGACTCGAAAGAATACTGCTCACAAGACAAGGACATAGTGGAGGTGGTCCGTACCGAGTATGTGTACACGAGACCACCACCCTGGTCTGATGTATTGCCCACCATCCACATCATTACCCCGACATACAGCCGCCCGGTGCAGAAGGCCGAGCTAACGCGATTGGCTAACACCTTCCTCCACGTGCCCAACCTTCACTGGATCCTCGTGGAGGACTCTCAAAGAAGAACCCCTCTGGTCACGAGGTTGCTGAGGGAGACGGGGCTCAACTACACGCACCTTAACGTGGAGACCCCGAGGAACTATAAACTACGAGGGGACACGAGAGATCCCAGGATTCCTCGGGGAACCATGCAGAGGAACCTGGCTCTGAGATGGCTTCGGGAGACCTTCAGCTCCAACAGCAGCCAGGCGGGAATCGTCTACTTTGCAGATGACGATAATACGTATAGCTTGGAGCTCTTTGAGGAGGTAAGTCAGGGGTAACAGTCATCTTTATTTGAAAGGAATCATAAATTGTGTCTTGTAACATCAATTAATGGGTATTGTTAAGTGACTGCACTTATCAAGCAGTCTAACTGCTTACATTGATTAAATAATAAACCACGTCTAAGTGCTTCATCTGTCTTATTGTCTGTATTATCTTCTTATCGGTCACTCATCCTTCTAAAAATATCCATTTGTGTTTAATTCCCCGATCATTATATGGACACTTTCACATTGACACGCTTGCTCCTTGCTTCCTTTAGCGCATTACTCTACCCGATAAGAGCTGATCACTGCGCTCACAGATCTTTAAGTGCTGAAGGTCGCTGTGAATGCCTGTCAGGTCTTCAATTGTCTTTGTCTCTATATGTTCTCTATCAGATGACCCCATCACCCTCCTGATAGCAGATTCTCGCAATTTGACATAATGCTCTGAATAATAAACACTGATGGTGCTGAAAAACAGAGGAACAGGCAAATACTTTAGAAACACTGACAAGATGAAAGGCTATTATTATTAATATCTGTTGACATATGTGGCTAATGCATTTTAAAGACTAACATCCAAATGGATTGCCATTGCTTTTAAAATATTAAATTGTAGGAAAAGACATAATAGTTTTGTTAAATATAAAATCTGACCTTTCTTGCAGTTGTTTTGAATATTAAAGATTACAGTATGTTATGCATGGCCTCATATCAGAAAGCACAGAAAATTGTAATAGTTTGTAAATTATGCATTTGACCTTGTTTAAAACAACAACCTCACTCAGGATGTATTAATTATTAAGCTTGTATTAAAAATGCTTATGCAGGCACTCTGAACGACAAGTTTATTTACACATGCTGCCTGATTTTAGCCCCTTTTTCTCATGACTTTCATTTCCATTGTTGACTTTAAGTTGCAGGTATATTTTGTTATCAGCATTCTGGTCTGTCTTGCACACAGCTGATTGCGCAATGTGATTATTTTTGATGTAAATTGAAATGGACATTTAAAAAATTATGTCATACAGACTGTCGACTTGAAGTTCACTTTGGTCTCTCATTGCTGAGCTCTGAGCTAAAAGAACAAAGGGTATTTTACTCAGGATTAATCCTTTCACCTTTGTGGTTTCTCTGACTTGACGATCATTTTAACATCGCCTATGAAAAATGAGTCATCTTGGTTTTCTTCTTTATCTCTGTTGTTTCTGAACTGAGGTACCTCAAATGAGAGGCAAAAGCCAGCAAAGAGACGTTCATTACACTAAACTAGGGCATCTGGCTTTGTCAGCCCTTACCCATGACAACCAGTTTGGAAAAGATTAATCTCCTCCCGAGTCTGCAATGAGCTTGCATCCTTTTCAAGAGTTATATTTTCTAATTCCAGCTGTTTTTGTTTTCGCCACCAGGTCGAGAAAACGGCCCTCTTTTTCTTTCATGAAAAATGCCAGTGGCACAATATAATATTAGTTGTGTAGGAACAAATCGAATGGTGGGGACTTTTTGTCCTTAATGCCTGATATACTCCAAAGGGTCACAGTCAATTACTTGAGGTAGATTAGAATCAGCATGGACAGCTTATAACGGTACAGTCAGCAAAACCATCCGTTAAATTTAGCTGAGTCTTAATTTATTTAGTTTCTACAAACACACCGAGTGGTTTTCGTAAATGAGAAAAAGGAACACCGTGCGTCTCCATCCGCGGTCCTTTTGTAGTTCTTTGTGAAAGCTTCCTTTGGACACGGTAGGTAATGCATTATGGGTATAAAGACAACTGCTTTCCTGGTCTGCTCTTGCCTTCACTATTCATTAGGCTTCACTGTTCATTTCCTTTTATGATGTGGACCACTTGCACTGGGTGGCACACAAAGCATTTTGGACGCAGGAGGGTGGAGAGCGTTTGAAGCATGAAGATTAAAGGAGCATCTCTCTCTTTCTCTCGCTCACATGTTCACGTGTCTTTTACTGACTGTCTTCGGGTCTCTGATCACCTCAGGATGGATTCTGCTGTTGAGATCTATTTGTTAGTGTGTCTGAGTTGCCATCCTGTTCACACAAAGAAGATGTTTTGAAGAACGCTGGTAATCAAACAACATTGGCCCCCATTGACTTTCATTGTATGAAAACAAAACCACTGAGACATTTCTTAAAATATCTTCTTTCGTGATATACAGGTTTTGAACAACATTAGGAAATTAATTAAAAAAATTTTTTTGATGAACTATCTCTTTAATTGTAATAAATACAAATGTTTTCCATCTGGCTCTTGTGTCTCCAGATGCGCTCAACCCGTAAGGTATCGGTGTGGCCAGTAGCGTTTGTTGGAGGTTTACGGTACGAGTCTCCAAAGGTCAACGCAGCTGGAAAGGTCTATGGCTGGAAAACAGTTTTTGACCCTCACCGGCCCTTTGCCATCGACATGGCAGGTTTCGCCATCAACCTGCGTCTCATTCTGTTTAAGCCTCAGGCTTACTTTAAGTTGCGTGGGGTGAAGGGAGGATATCAGGAGAGCAGCCTGCTCAGAGAGCTGGTCACTCTTAATGACCTCGAACCAAAAGCTGCAAACTGCACTAAGGTGAGCACACAAACACAAATGTGTGAATTTGTAGCATAATGATAAAGCTATGAAATTTTGATAAATTGGTGTCATGTTTGTCTAAACTAAACATTTATAAATGTGCATGTAGATAAATCTGTCTCTACCTATACAATAACATCTAAACTCTTCTGTGTGCATTCGACTCAAAACAAATTCTGCAATTCTGGAACTTTCTATTGCGTCTTAATCGTGCTACTTTTTAACGGTGGATGAAGAATCACTAATGCTGCAGTGTTCATTTGTAAATAGCTTTGGGGAAAAATGTGTCTGTTAAAGAAAGAAATGTAAATGTGAGACATACAAATGTGCATGTGACTGTGTGAGAGAATGAGTATGTATTTGCCTATGAGACAAAAAAGACATTTCTTAAGGAACTGACTAATGTTGTCTTAATTGATATTATTGAGCTCAGGGATATCTTACCGCAGATGAGACTTAATAAGCATTTATCCATCGAGAGGCAGTTAAACCGCTGCCAATTCTTAGCTGTATTTTCATGTGCGCTTCGGATTCATACTAACTGATGGAAAAACTCATTTAAACCCAAAGAACAGGTAAAAAATACACATAAACACAAAGCAAAAGAATTGTTTTGAGAGATAGGTACACAGGTCTTGCGCTGTTGCTGGAAAAGATGAGATTCTGTATTATTCCACGAACACACACACGCAGAAACAGAAACACACCATTATTCCAAGTAGGACTGTTAACCTGCCAGCCGACGTGGAAGAGGGGCTTCCAGACCCATCTCAACACAATCATGAATAATTTATAAGGGCCAATGATCAGGAGGATAGTGGTTTCTGAAGGATGCCAACAAGGGAGACAGATGAGAAAAGATGAGATGGGCACTGTTTATTCCTCTGGACATTAACTAGAATAACCAAGAAGGGTAATGAAGCAGATTATTCGTTTTTTTTTACTGATTAGTTCATGTTGATGGCATAAATAAGTCGATTAAAATACAATGCACACTTCTCTTGATCTCACTGCATACTAAGAGGAGTGTTTAGAGAAACATGCAAGCTTGATGCATACGCTGCATGATCGCTACAGCTGATGCATATTTTAGCACTTTAGATTTTTACCCAGAGAGATGTTCTCATGTGGAGATGATCAACCATGCTAAATTTGGAGATAAACTGCTGTACAGCTGCTGAGAAAACAACTTTACACTTTTCAAGTGTGTGTGGAGATTGTTAAAAATGAATAATTAAAAATACTAATAATGCTTATTTGAAAATGTAAAAATGCAGAATGGTTTGTGTAAAGGTTAGGGGAAACAATATACAGTTTGTACAGTATAAAAGTCATTATGTCTATGGATAGTGAAGAAAACCATTAATTTGTTCACTCAGAAGTAACCAGAAATTCTGGTGCCTCATTCCAGATTCTTGTGTGGCACACGCGGACGGAGAAACCCGTTCTGGTAAATGAAGGAAAGAAAGGCTTCACAGACCCAAATGTGGAGATCTGACATCTGCTTCAACAACGGTAGTGAAGTAAGCTGTTCAGACTTAATCATCTCTGTGTCAACAAGAGAACATGGGGTCATTAAAGGACATGGGGGATGTCCCTGCTAACACAACTGCACAGATCTCTCACTTTTTTGTACTTCTTTTATTTTGTGTTTCAGGGATGGTTGGTGTAAGATCCCAAAGTGGATGTCAGAGCACCTATTACCAAGTTTTTGAACAGTTTGGCTGCTTTTCCTGTAAACCACAATTTAACAAGCTCAACAATATGGACCTTATATCCTAAAGCACAGATTAGTTTGTTTTTTAAAGGCAATATGATCAGTATTTTGTGAGAACAAACGTTAAAGCCAGGAGGCAGTAGAGACAAACAGAATGGAAATGTGGAATATATTGATAGTGTTACTATAAAAGGCAACAGCAAAACCGACAGAACGCTAAGAACTGGATCTTCTCCCATCCAGGACTTTATTAACTCTACACTGGGAAAAGACACGAGTAATTTACAACAATTTACAACGAGTTAAGGGTTACAACACTCTTGTTAAAAAGTTTAATAAGCACTTGACACAGAGTCAACAGTGAACATTGACCCGTTCAAGAGACGTTTATGTTCCTTTACGTCCACAAGACTGATATTTGAACACAAAGAAGGGAATGTCTTCTTTTTTACATGACGTGTGTTATTTTTAAGTTTATGTTTTTGTTGTTTACATCAATGTCTTGCTAGCACAGCACTACTGATTTTTTAAATTTTGCCTCAAGTCAAATTCAGCTTCACTCGACCGTTATAAACCATTATACCATTTACCAGGGCTAGCTGCTATACTGGATTTAGGTATCACAAAGTTGTTACATTTGTCCTCATGTCTACGACCTTCATGATATAAATAGCACTTGAACTTTGTCCAATGTTCCTGTGGGGACACGCTTTGTAAATATAACTTAAGATGAACAATCATAGACTTCAAAATAAAGTGATCTAGCATTCAACTGAACAAACAATGTAACTACTGTATTTGTACTTACTGTAAGTGTAAAGTATGACGCAAATATAATTTACTACAGCATCTACATACAACACGATACTTTGCACATACGCTAACAGAGATTTTACCAAAGGAGATGGAATGGCGGGGAAGGGTTTGTTAGTATTTTCATACAGTAAGTATATTTAGTATTAAATGGGCTAGCCTTGCTAGAGATGTGCACAGAGTAAATATTCAGCTCTATTATATGTCAGATCCAAAGCTGTGGGCTTTGACTCTGCAGAGAGGAGCTGTCTTGAAAAGATGTTGCTTTACTAATGAAACTAATACGGAGACAGCTCGACACAAAATGTCTAGTTTCATAAAGCAGAGCTATTTTCCCTATATCAAAAATTAAGAGGTACATTACTGAAACTGCTTGTACCAAAACATTGAGCTGTGCTAATTTTCTTAAAAAACTGGTCTGATTAGCATTAAATCTATATAGATTTGATTTAAAGTGTCATAGGCGTTAAAGCTGCAATCCATAACTTTTGTTGGTTAAAAATACAATACAACACTTCAAATGTAAAAAGACCAGTGTGTAAAACTTAGTCCCCTTTAGCTCGATTGACAGTAGTATACTGTAAAAAATATTGCCAAAATCCAACATAAATACATTGTTTTCCATTCACTGTTTTCCATTAAAATGGTATTCTAATGTAGAAATATTTGCTTATAATAATGATTTATAACTTGAACTATCAGGTACAATTTCACAGTTACAGATTGCAGGTTTAAAGATTAAAGATTTTGATAAAAGTAATTACAGCCCTCTCTGCAGCCAACTATACTCAACACACTGTACATACACAGAAAAATAATTCCTAACCCACAAATGAAAAAACATCAAAAAACGAAAGAAAAAAAGGAAATAAAGCCCTCCAGCTGTATACTCTCTCCTAACAATGTTTCATTTGAAAAACACATTACAGGTCAGTTTTGCTGCATTAAAGGCTCTACATAAGCAGTAAATGAAACACATGGTCAAGCACAAATTGTTTATATGTCTGGCCGATTTTTTTAAGGGCGATTAGTTTTCCTGCAGTTCTTCATTGTGGCTTCGGTTGAACGGTGGATGAACAATGAATTTTGAAAGAGTTAGTAATTCTTGTACCGTCACATTAACGACCCGTAATTAGTTCATCAATCAGTTGTAAGGCTTAGGGTGCATAGCACATGTTTAATGAAATATAACTTTTCAAACTTTGAAGACACAACTTGCTCCTTGTGGGATGAGAAGGATTGTTGCTCTAGGACGTTTCAGCAAAACGACTCCTCGTTTCTTTGTAATTTCTGAAGTTTGTGAGAATCAAAGTCTTTTTTGAGCACACACATAACACACTGCTCTGAGCTCTTATCTACAGCTAACAAAGTACCACATCCCTACCGAGTTTCAAAAGCCTCTTCAGCTCACAGAAGCCTTCTGAGCAACAACACAATACACATGCACCCTAATGAAGGACAGCAATGAAAGGAGGGAGACCATCATTAAAATGGAAACCTGATGTTTCAAGGGTTTATTTATTTCATTTTTATGTATTTCAACTCGCCACTTTTCTTGTGCAATTAGCAAGCTTTGTCCAAGATGAGGACATTATTCTGGTTTCAACTGTATGAAATGGAACCATCGTTTTGGTAGAGACACTTGTAGTGGCATTCATTGGATTCAGACTTGTGTTGTCCAGCATTTCATTAGACAGAGATCATGAGGGGTCAACTTCTTTGCCTGCTTTCTTCTTTCTTTCATGCAGAACTCTCGTAAATGAATAGTTCACCCAAATATAAAATCGTTATCATTATTTACCCAACCTTCAAATAGTTTTTGCCGGGTGAAATACATGATTTCATGAATTATCCTAAGTTAAAAAATATGGCGGCTCAATCTGTTTCTGCAATTTCGATGCACCATTTTTTTGAGTCTGAAAGCAGATGCAAATTATGGGCCCGCACATCTTAGTGTAAAATATTAATAGTTTGGAATGCTATTATTTTACTTTAATGTCTTTTTCCATTACTATCAACATTGTTGTATAGCAAGAATTAAATTGTATTGCGTTTCAGTGGGAAAATAACAGCTAACATGTTTAAAATGCTGATGGGTAACTAATGAAACTTTTGGGTTGTACTATTACTTTACAATATGATTAAAAACATCATCCTTCTCGTCTTTCCACATGTCCAAATTGACCTCGAGAGCTCACAAGTGCATGTACACTGAAAGTAAATTATGTCACCTGTTATTTTCTTAAGAGTGATGCTGAGATGTCCTGCTCTTCATTGTCTTAAAAGTGTTTGCTTTGGAACAGGAACACATGTTAGCGGGAGCAAAACACAAAGACAACATGTGTACATGTAAACTGATTCGTTTTCTGAAACAATCCTTGGAAACAAGTCTGTTGTTAACGGCTGCATCTGTTTGGTGTCAGATGCTGCCATAAACCCCACTTACTTAATGTATTGTTAAAGAAAAAACAGCTGTTGTACAAGGTTTATGTATTTATTCTATATTGATATATTTATGTATTTATTTACATGACAGAGTGGTGAAAGTGAACTTCTTAAATTCCACTTAAATGCCTGCATCTGTTCCTTTACACAAACAGCACAGACACACTGTTGTATTGTCATATTGCCTCTGAACTGGGACTTGATTGATGGACTAAGATGCAGCAAACCATGCGGCTCATTAGAAAGCTGTTGACAAAAATTACATTGTTTTTTTGTTGTCGACCTGCGGCACAAGCCTCAAGACAAGTCCATGTTTTCTCATTAGGGCTCTGTACATTTTGTTTCAAACCACAACACATTATGCACATCAGAAATCATGCCACACTGTTTGGCCATTTATTTATATAAAGGTTACCAGATTTCACATTGTTCACTTGCACCTTCATCTTCTCTCTTACTTGCAAGATGAAACATTTCTGCATGTTACTCTTGTAAATGTTCTTTTTGTTTCACGGCTCATCTCAGAACAAAAGTGAATGAAACAGTCAGAAAATAATAAATGTCTTATGAAAAAACAATTGTGTTTTGATTTATTAAAAATGAGTATATATGAGTACATACTATCGACAGATACACAGAACTAACAACTCATTTTGTTCTACAACACGTCTTCAGACACCAGAGAACATTTGATGGCCTGGGAAAACATTCACAAGATCTGTTGCATCACTAAACACCAGACAGCTGACAGTTTCTAACACGAGCTGTTGTTGTGACACGTAATGAAATCTGCCATCTTGTTTGTGTACATGATCTCATTTATGCTGATCAGATACATCAAAGTAGCACATTCAATTATTTAAATGGTGTTGTTTTCTATGACAGTATTGCAGATTTTGCCTTTGTCACATTACTTTCAACACTGACTGCACAGTCAGTTTGTAGTTCAGATTTACGTGAAGGAGTTTTATTCTAACTGGTCATCTTGTTCAGAGTATTTCCCTGCATCTGCCTGAGATTGCTGGGATTGTATTTCTTGTATATTGGAGGAATTAATTCCAGCAAACAAAATAAAAAAACAAGTGATGGTCTTTAAAAAGCAGAAAAGAACAGTCATGTGGCAGATACTATGAAAAAATAAAAAATGTGTTGAATCTGCTGGTAATATGGCCTTAAAACCAAGAAAACAACAAGGAATTAAAAAGACAGGCATTTTGTTTTATAAATGACTGTGGACTCAATGCTTGTCAATTAGTATCAACCTTAAAGCACACTGCCAATATCTTTATTGATATAATAGCAGGCTTATACATAATGCATATGCTATATTTTATTAGATAGTCATACTGTTATAAGATGCCTGATTCACAACTGACATCATGTTTAATTAAAAGAAGTAGAAAATGTTATTGATGAAGTAGCTTAATTAACTGTAACCACCTTATCTGAGAAGGTCATGAGTGTTTGACAGATACGTCACATAGCGGATTCTGGCAGTGTTGTATAGTGAATGTAACATACAAAGATTACCAAGGATTAAAAGTGATCATTGCGCCTCCTACAGGACAAGAATATCACAACATACGACAGTGACATAATGTTATCTCAAAGGACTTGGGTCAAGTGCAATTGTATAATTAATGCTTAAGTCTGAGTCAGAAGGTTTTTTGAACAAGCTCTATTATACATAATTGTCCTGTGTTTAATTCATACCTAAGAAGCTATTATGAGATAATTGAGAGGGTTAATGGAGTGAATCATTTTCAGGCCATATTTTACCTAAAATGTGAAAACAAAGTGCCTTTAGGTGAACTATTTTACATTTTCATATTTACCATAAGGAAAAAAATCAATAATTAATATATGGTGTAGTATTTTTTGTCCATTTTTTAAAATGTCTTTTAAGAAACAATATACTGCATTTATAATAAATCACTGTATACAGTAGTGTAAATCACTGTCGAGAATAACAGAAACACAAGGTGTAAATCATTTCCCACTCACCTTCACTTTCACGTCACCATCATTCTGCCACTCAACCCTCATTTATAATGAAACACTGCACAACACACTGAACATCATTAGCCTGCATAACACTTCAGCTGCCAACAGCTATTACATACATAAACCCTCTGTGGTATCCATTAAACAAATCCCATACCTATATTCTATTTTATTAGCTCTGGCTACATACAGTAAGCACTCACACTGCAATAAGTAGTTACATTTTATGAGCATTTTTATTGTTTAAAATACAATTTACAAACCCTATTAAGAATGAGTCTCAAACACAACAATCATAATGTCATGTAACAGTTGAGTGAGTCGGAAACAGTTTGTTGATTATTACCAACCAAAGAGTTACAGCTAAACAGATTTTCTTATCATCTAACAGAGGAAAATCATTACAACAGGACACAAAACATTTCTAAGCCCGGGTCAGTCTAACATTACAGTTATATGTTGCATATAGTTTAGTCTGGAGTGAAAAGTCTAAGAGTAATACACACAGAAATGAATATTTCACATTTAAGAACTCTTAATTAACTAAATCAACCATACAGAAATCATATACAGTGTTTTGAAGGCCCAAGTTCCAAAGATACTGAGAAAGTAATACATTGTGCTTTACAGCTGTGACATGAGTGTTATCATGAATGAAATCAACAAGATGAAAGTGTGGCAACCGCATTATTAACACTGTCAATCCAGTGATACTGTACGCAAGGACTGTTAATGCTACCGATGGGAATGTTTACTACAGCAGGTCTGTGTATAAGATTCTCACACTGCATCTCAAGGCACAAAATAAAAGTGAAGAGGCCACTAGTTGCAAACACGGAAAAGAACATGAAAAACAGATACATCCATCTGTGTCTGTGCTTTCTAATGCAACCTTAAATTTCAGAAATGCAACAAAACAAAACACACAATGACTTGTGCAAGACATTTCCCAGTTGTGTCCACGGCCTAGATGTCTCCTACCCCCTTTGAGAAACCAGAGATTATTTCTCATAGAGATCAAGTGGGTAATGCTCTTTATACTGATTGACGTGTCTCCACATGGCATCCTTCTGCTTGTCTAAATGAGGGGTCATCTCATTGTAGACGTCGCTAAAGAGCAGGTTGATGTTGGGTTTCAGTCGTTTCTCTGCTTTCTCGAAGGCCACCATGACGAGTTTGCGGGATTGCTTCCTCCAAGCTCGTTCCTCATCCTCACCCCACCAGCCTCGGGCGGTCATGTAGTGTCTCAGACGTGAGATGGGATGGTCCTGCTTATCCCAGTAGTTCACTTCATCAACCGAGCGGTAGGCAGAGCTGTCATCGCTGGTGCTGTGATGACCGATCCTGCGGGGTGCAAAGGAAATTATGTCTCATCTCCAAAATTTGCACAAATAATGATTAGGTATGTTTCACAAGGCTTGCGTAAGCTGTGATGTCATGTGATTTCTTCAATAATGGATATAAAACATTAAATGGTGACCAGGAGTGGGCCATTAAGAACTTTATCATGAAATTGACCCCATTGGCATGCAAACGGTACTTCATGTAAACATAGTATTAAAAAAAGTATAGTTGTAAACTGCTTAAACACGATTCAGTCAGCATTACTAAACAGAAAATGCAATTTATGTGCTTTGTCACTGCGTATCCTGTACTAAGCCCAAGAGATGCATCGTTGTTTAGGTTGTATCACATCCAAATAATAGATGAGCAGCTCCATTATTTTATGTTGCTTCATAAAAGTCTATAAAAGGTTTACAGTGCGTTTTCAATGTGGTTTCTGCTGAGCAGACATGTTCAAAAGTGTTGGACGCAGAGCGCAAATAAACTCTTATATAAAGTCTTGAGTCCGAGTAAACTCTCAGATCGATTATGGCAGTAATTTTATATGCTGTGGGTAAGTTTAACAAACACTATTTTAGGACAGTGTATTTATTATAGGTAATATTAATGGAACGAGAGAGAGGCCTTTAGTTTGTGATGGTTCTTATGTCATCTTACGTGAAGATAAAACGCACCTGTAAGTCATGGCTTCAATGAGGAAGGGCTGGTTTTCGGCCACCGCTCGACGGCGCGCCTCCTTCGTGGCATTGTACACAGCAAAAACATCATTTCCATCCACACGGATCGACATTAGCCCATATCCTGGACCTCGAGCAGCTGCAGGCAAAAATCCCACATGTAGCAAATGAAAAGCAAATGCGACGAGAACCTCAAAGAAACAGATTTACTTACCGATCCCGTCCCCTCTGTACTGCTCATTGGTCGGTGTGGAAATGGCGTAACCATTATTACGGCAGAAGAATATGAGCGGACACTCGAGGGTGGCAGAGAAATTAAATCCAGCGTGGGCATCTCCCTCACTGGCCGCCCCCTCTCCAAAATAACAGATCACAACTCGGTTTGAGTTCTCTCTCTTTACAGCGTACGCTGCCCCAGCCGCTACAACAATCAGATGAAAAACAGATTAAAAATGGTAGATCATCGCATGTGCTTCAACTATCAAAAGGATAGAAATAAATCTGTATGTGAATGCATGACAAACATAACAGTTTACGTATCACCTTGTGGCAGCTGAGTAGCAAGTGGTGAGGAGATGGTGACAAAGTTAAGATCTTTGCTGCCGTAGTGAACCGGCATCTGCCGGCCCTTGTGCAGGTCATCAGCGTTGGCATAGCACTGTGCCATAAACAGATCCAAAGGAAAGCCCCTGAACATCAATACACCTAAACACAAAGAACCATTCATGAAACTACAGATTAAATTACACTGCAATGCAGATTGCTTATTAAATGCAAACTGAAAAAAGTCATTAAGGTTGTTGCTCTGCGTCTACTGTATCTCCATCAACATTCTCACCAGCTTCTCGATACTGGCCAAAGACCAAATCATTTGGGTCAAGAGCTGCGGCACTGCCAATGTGTGTGCCCTCCTCTCCATAATTGGTCATGTAAAATGAAATACGGCCCTGGAACACAAATTAATTATGAAATATCCAGGTGCAATCTGTAATTGTTTCATTGTAGTCACATATGAATTAAACGTGACGCTGAAATCCATAATGTCTCTTACCTGCCTCTGGGACTCGTAAAGAATACGGTCCATTGTGTTGAGTAGTGTCATCTTTTGATAGAAATTTAAAACGGTCTCTTTTGGAAGCTGAAAGACATTTAAAAAATATCTATTACAGCATAATGAATACTATTTACTGAGAACTTATGGTAATAAAGTGCATCATGATTTGTGTGTAATGTGTGTAGATTCATGCACTCCATACCTGAGGATCCTCTGATGGGTTAAGGATCTGGCCCTGTCTGTCCATCACCCTGTAGATAGGGATTCCTGAGATCACATTGGGCTGAAGGAACTCAAGGTGATCTATAAACTCTGCCGATGCCCCGGGAAACTGAGGCTTCTCCACGGAAGAATCAAACGGCTGCTGGCAAAGAGCTGCCTGTGGAGATGAGCCAAAGAATCTCATATTAAAACACATGCATTACATGCCTTAAGATACCTTGCATTACAAGATCTAAGCATTAACTACAGCAAACTAATAGAGCGAGACAAAAACACAGTGGATTCAGTTAAAAAAAATAAGGAAGCTGTTCAATATATACATGATCTGTACATACATAACACTACCAGTGTGAACAATGTTTATACTCATGCTGTGTGAAAGGAACTTCAACTCAAGTTATTGATTTAGATCATGACAGCAGCAGGTTGGTTTAGGATCATGAGAAGATCTTATGCACGTAAGACATTTTTATTCTTCAAAAGCTCATTTATTCAATCATTTTAATACTAGATCATCCGCGGCTTTCAATCTGAAAATATAAAATGACACATGGCTGATGGGATATGTAGTCTTTTCCTCCACACACCCCCCTGAATGAGCCAATCGGCTCTCAGTGTAAATCTACAGCCTTGTGAAGGTTACCCACAACAAAACACAGATGATCTAACCATTAGTTACACACTAGATTAAATGATTAGATAAATTTAACTCAAGTGTGACATGCGAATGTTAAGTCAGGAAACGTAAACACATTCCTGTGACAGCCAACGGTCAACCGCATTGCATTAACCTTGCGAATTAATCATTATTTTAGGAGTAACATTATACTGCTTTACTAAGTAGTACTTTTAAAATATCATCAAAATATCATTCAAGCTTAACTACAGTAAAGGTCTTGATGCACAGCAGCTAACGCAGCTACACTTCATACAACTCATTGACAGTCTTTGCTAGTCAAGTATACTAGTTTGATGACGTACTGCAAGTGCCGTACGATTAAAACTTACATTGAGCCGGAATGCTCTTTGCTGGAGGACCGTTGTTGCCCTCAAAGCAGCATTTTGACGGATTGCATGAAGCCCTAAACCGTATAATTTCTGTACACATCTAGCAGCCGCCATCTTTACGTCAGCGTATCTCTCGCGACTCACTTGCGTAAATCCTTTACAGCGCCCCACCTGCTGGACGATGTCACACAACACATTCGTTCAGGAAAGTATTTATTCAGGAAAATATATTTATAAATCAATTGTAATTTACTTGCTCGTGTCAGGAACTGTTTGTGCATTAATAAAACTAAGAGGCAGCAAGGGCCACAAGGTACTTCTGTGTAGTGACATGACAGTCATTGCAGTATTATTACCGCTAGAGGGCGCACGTGCTCACGTGTTAACGCCACTATGACGCGCCCAAAACACTGACGTGCTTCGCGTGCGACAAGCAGTTCGCGCATGAGACAACCACAACCATCATGGAGTTAGATCAAATTTGTCCAGTTTTAAGAGAATATGGAAGCGAGCAAAGTTTATTATCCAGACCTGACGGATCATCTACTTTTGTTCAAGGTATCTGCATCACTTCTGTAGAGGCTTGTCACTGCAGCAGAGACTGTCTAGCAGTTGTTTCATTTTTAGTTGAGTTTTGTAAATGTACTTTCAGGGGACACTAGTATTCTTGCTGGAGTTTATGGACCAGCTGAGGTTAAAGTAAGCAAGGAAATCTATGATCGAGCTACAGTGGAGGTTCTGATCCAGCCCAAAGTGGGACTTCCAAGTATGTGTTTACAGTTCATTCACAGTTGTATGTTGTAGATAGCATTCAGAAATATAATATTAGTGTCTGTGCGTGGTTTCTCAAAACGCCAAATCTAACCATATTTGTGTTTTTTGTTATTAAAAGTAGGGTTGAACTTATTTAAAATTAGTTTTTTGCACTTTTTCCTATGAAATGGTGGTGCATTAAAATCCTTTGCATGTATTTAAATTTTAAACTGTACATTACTGTACATCACTTTTTAAACGACAGAAATTATTTGTATAGTTTACCAGCAAATTGTTGAGACAAGTGTGAAAAGTGAGTAATTGCACATACTGTTAAAGTGATTAATAATCATGGCAGGTGTTTTAAATGTGAGATGTATTTCATTTCATCCCCTCATTACATTCTGTAAACACCTCATTTGTCAACGAGGCAGTGTCCTTTAAGATAGACCTGTATTCTCCAGTTCTCACCATTAGATGGCAGGCTGGTACAGATGATTTTCCCATGATCTTCTCAAACTCATGTTTCATTAGGTGTCCGAGAGCGTTCGAGAGAGCAGTGTGTTCGAGAGACGTGTGAGGCAGCTCTTCTGTTGACTCTTCATCCTCGCTCATCTCTCACGCTGATCCTGCAGGTCATCCATGATGATGGTTCTGTATCCTCAACGCTAGCAAAAAAAAACATTTTAAAACATTTGACAAACCTTGTACTTACAGCTTTATGTCCTTGAGTTTTCCTTATCGAACACTTAGCTGTTGTCATGTTGTCTGAATTCCGCCTGTATGGCGCTCATGGATGCCGGGCTGCCCATGAGCTGTCTTTTTTGTGGCGTGACCTGTGCCATTACCAAAGAGGGTCAGATACTCACTGATCCTTCTGCTCGACAGGAGAAGGTACACTTTAGTCTCTGTTCCCACATAAAACTGGCACAAAACATATAGTTTATGATTTAAGTGGTTTCTGTTTTTTTTTTTTAGGAAAGTCGAGCGTTGCTAACATTTGCTATTGATAGCGTTGAACGCAATGTTTTGATGTCATCAACTACAGGTTCTTTTTCAGTCAAAGAGGTGAGCTGGTAATTCTTCTAAACGATTCATTATCATGTTTGTAGCACTGATGCACTTATGTTTATTTGTAACATGGAAATGCAGTGAATGTGTTTTCTTTGTGTACAGCTGCAGCAGTGCATAGCCATCAGTCAAAAGGCTTCTGAACAGATCTTCCAGTTTTATAGAGATTCTGTCAAACGGCGGTACTCAAAAATAAATTAAAACATGCTTTTATTATTTCTATTTGGAGTGTGCATTGTCATTTCTATGTTTCCAACTAGCTTCAATGAAGTTATATTGTGATAAAACTGTATTCGTGATTTCAATTTTTGCTTATGCATAATGTATGTGTTGACCCTGCCCACATAGTTTCACCCACAATGCTTTATTTTTTAACACACAGCGATTTCTTGACTCTCAAGTTTGGATCTGTTCAATGTATATTTCTAGCTCATAGTGTTTGTGTTTTGATTAGTAACAGTTGTGTTACTGATAACAAGAATATAGAGAAGTAAATATGCAGTGTACAGGTGTTGTAGATTTTTCCATGCAGTTGTTAACTGGCTGAATGTCTGAAGGGAGTCGTGATGTAGAATATAAACAATAGTGCTCCTCTGTGTTGTGTAACAGATATGCACCGTGAAGTAGGAATTTAAAACTATTTTCATGGGAATCATCATTATAAAAAGGATAATAAAGTGATGGAGGTTTTGTATTAGATTGCGTAAGCCGAGTCTTTGAGAAAATTACACAGTACATTAACGTATTACCATTAATTGCTGTTTAGCTGAGTTGTGCTTGATCTTTTATTTCTTTCCTCTAGAGATGAGCCTTGTAATGAGTATCATTAAACCATGTAAGCTTTTTCAACAGCACAAAACACAACAACAGTGGAGCGGAAAATGTTCTAAAAGGCAAAACAAAGTTAAACCTTCAATCAAGTGTGTTTATTAGTCCATAACAGGAATCTGTGAAATTTACATACATTTACACAAGATTAATGGAAAGCTGGAATGAAATAATGAAAAGAGAGGAAAGACATTGTTTTTGCTCTTTGATTTGTGGTGGTTCCTCTTATCCGGATATGACCGTGGCAATGGTTATATAGCAGAGAGGATTGTGTAATTGCTCCTCTTTTCTGCACAATGGGGCAGTTTGTAGAAGTAACATCATCTCCAACCATGATATGACCTAATTCTGAAGTGCAGGGAGCTCAGAAGGCACCTGCAAAGGCTGTTTAGACTGACTGCTGTTTTGTAGTAGCCTACATTTCAACTTTCAAATAAAATACTGTTATTTGCTGATTATAGTAATATACAGTTTTAACATTTCTCTGAATTTGGATTTGTTATTGATTTGTTTACCATGTAAGTCCACTGTATTCTTGTTTAGAGAATCGTTTTGTGGGATTACACTGCTTTATATTTTCATGCTAGGTAGATCTCTTGTATGGATATTCACAAATTGATTTAATAACACAATAAAGGTGATTTTATGTGTTACTCACTTCTTTCAAACCTTTGTATTAGGCATTGCTTATAACTAAAAGCATTTTCTTAAATCAGTACATGTTATGTTGGTGGGTATCAATTTTAATGCAAAGCGAACGTGGCTGTCGGTTTTCAGCTTCTTATATCCCAGAATTTCCCAACCTCTATTGAATGCCCTTCATACAGCTTTAGTCAATGACTAAAGCCCTTCGTTTTAAACATGGCATGTTTCACATCAGGCAATAGAACATATGCAAAACATACATGTAATATGCTTAGTAGTTCAGTATGAATATAAATTATGACTACCTCAGAAGTGAAAGTTGTTTAGCTGAGCCATGTGAGTTGTTTGATATCTCCAGGTGGTGTTGTTAGAGGATGGGAAGATGGAGAGATTACATTTATTAAGCTATGAATAGAGTTCTGTAGGAAAGGCTTCTTTTAATGGCGTGACTCATAGTAAACACTGCAGTGTGTTAGGTGTGCTCAGCCCCACATGTTATTTTCATATAACACTTAGCACTTGTGTGTACACAGCTGTCCATGTGTGTTTAAAGAGCTGTGTCTTCTTATGTGCATACAGGTTCCAAAACTAACATTCTGTCAGAGTAGTGAAAATATATTTTCCTTTAAATTTCATTTTTGGCCACAAATTAATTAATCAATTTTCTTTGAATATTGTGACAAATGGCTTTGGTCATTCAGTAAGTATTGTATACAAGCCTGTCTCAGTTTGTTGGTCAAACGGCACTTGTTAGAAAATCATTGACTCTCATGATTTTGTTCCGAATAGTTTTTGTAATGTAGGTTTGGTAATTAAAGTCGAGTAAATGTCATTGTGATCAATTACTATGAATTAGTTGTTACTGGCATTTGTGTTGTATCATGTTGTAGCGCTTTGAGTGTAAGAAAGGCGTGTTACACATTCATTATTCATTTATTTATTACGTGTGGACTTCCTGGAATAAAAAAAATCTAATTATGATGTGTAGGATGTTTTCTTTAAACATTGTATTTCTTGAATAGAAACTCTTTGCTTTGCTTCTATTTTCAATGATCAGCTAATTTGATCATTATAATTTGATTTAAACCATGTATTTTGCATACATTCTAAAAACATTTTAACGGTTTAATTGAAATATTTACTTTTTACTTAAATTTGACGAATGTTCATTTTGGACCCTGTGTACCTATAAATCTTGCATTGGTTACTCAGTTTCTGTTTTTCAATTTCTGATGAGTACTTTAATGACCAGCCTTAAAGTCGCAGTAGAAACTGACCCAGTTTGCTCAGAGTCACGTGTCTCGCAGGGCTTGTCCTGGTGTTTTGCAGCCAAGTCTGTTGTAATGTCCAGATATTGCTGTCCTCGTCATGTTCTCCTCAAACAAACCCTTAGGCCTCAGTTGCTCCCTACCCTGCCCACTTATAAACAAGTGCAAATCATTGGAAAAATACAAAGCACATTGTTATGGGCTGTATCTCCACCTTGTTCTACTGCTGTACATCTTGTGTTCCACATAAGGTTCAGATTTTTCATATGGCTGCAATTAACCTGTACAGAATGTGAATAAGGTGCAGTCTCTGCTTAATGGATGTATTTATTACAGGTGTGTTAAAAATGTATATATGTAAGGAACAGCAGTCTGTGTGACTAGGAACTGGGGAGGTATGTTGCTGAAATAAATGCAAATTAATAATAGTGCAATAGTCTTTAAGGTGGTTTCCCGGACAGATAGGAGATCAGGGCAGCGATAGCACAGATGTAAGTGATGATGCCAAAAACAATAGATAGGATAGAGAGCCACAGAGCCTGTCGGGATGCGGCGCTGGCACCCTGGAAGTCTCCCTGTGCCGACGCTTTGTTCGTCTGGAGTGAAGAGAAGAACATGTACACATTAATATTATTCTCTATAGATGATGAACATTCCTCTGATATCTCTAGCTCAAGTGTTTCACCTCCTTTTGTCTTACCAAACCACTGAGACATTTCTCAAAATATCTTCTTTTGTGTTACACAGAAGAGAAAGTCACATACAGGTTTTAAATAACAGCTTTGGATTGTTTACTGTGTCTGTAGCTATAGTATTATTAGTCAGGTCTGTGTATTTTTTAGTCATTGCATTAAGCTCCCGTTCATGCATTTCTTTATTCTTCCTTCGTCTTTGATCCCCTCATTTTAGACAACACCTCTTGATCGATTGGAAATCAATCACCTCATTATGACACAAATTAAAGCCTGAATGAAATCTATTGATCTATTTATCTGTTTGAATGTGGCTCTCTGCTATAGGCCCCAGCCTTGACTTTTCATTTGCAATTCTTTAAAATGTTCACTTTGCTTAAAAGGAATATTAAAAGTTGATTATGAACCTCAAAACATACTTAAATTAAAGATTTTTAACTTTGTTTATGTTTGCTGCTGTTTTTACTACATTACCTCCCAGTTCACCACACTGAGTAACTGCTAGACTGGCTGTATTGCTGTACCAGAACAGTGGTCTGACTTGTATTATTCTGATGTCTGCTATGTTAGCTCTTTGGTGGCATAATCCAGCAAATCTCAGTGTAATCCTGCCCAAAGCCTCAGGTGTAATTCCGTAATGTCCACACTCATTTCCCAAAAGAGCACTTGCCTTGAGCACTTCTGCTAATCTCTGCCAGTTTCACTCCTTCAGCCCTTTGGACTGTGAGACTGTAAATCATGTTTAATAATATTATTATCAATAGATAATTTATATGGGTATTTCTCTCTGGTTATTTATATAGTATAGCCTAACAATGCTTTGTCACAGGTTTGACTGGTTTGAGAATGGAACAAAATAAATATAGTTTGCGGTATAGTAGACATACCATTGTAAAATGTCTAATAAGCTTATTAATACTATGGTACTTTTTTACCATTTAATTAATGCAGAAAATAGGAAGAAGATATAGACAAAACATGCACGGTAAACACACAAAAATGTGTTGTTTTTACCTTGAGAAGCTATTTCTACCTGACCTAAGCCTCACTTTTGGTGGGATAACCTAATAAAGTCAGATCAATTCTTTATTATAGTTTACTTTATCATAAAGTTTACTTTTAGTTTACTGGTTTATAGTTTAAACCAGTTTATTTACATGCTATTCATGTGAAGCAGCAGCCCAGAAAGCATTTTATTACACTGTAAATTTAAAATACACAATATGTATTTCTGGAAAGGTTGATATGCTCATTAAAAACACATACTGGATGTGAGCAGGATTATCAGGCACTATAGAGGAATGCTGCTAGACTTTCTAGTCTATGATTAATGAGCTGACTTCTACCTCTCCTTTTTCTTGTCCTCTCCATCAGTTGACATTCAATTTGTTTTCTCCCACATACCATCTGCCATCTTTGTAATGTTTAATTGAAGGGCAAGGTGACATCAGAATTCATGATTTTCATAACCGATATGAAGTCATGGATAAATGAATATTCATGCTGCTTCTGTATGATAACGATCAGAAATATTTGACTAATATGTCCACAGTACTATATAAAACACTTATTATATAGCTGTCCAAAGCACTTTATACTAATCAATCCCAACATTCTGCTGTTAAATATTTCTGCACGTCTATCCCGAACAATTGATTTCATACCCAGCTGTGCTTGTTAAATGGTTTCTCTCATGTCAATTGCAGCTTAAATTGATGTTTCACGTCCATTTATTTGCTTGTCCAGTCAGATTGGACAACCAGAACTAAATGTTGCATAATGTTCTATATACAACAACAGCTGTACATATTCAAGAGAATAAACAATCGCAAATGTACCTTTTGGGAAAGATAGAATGCAGCGATTCCTAGAGGCCAGAAACAACACAACATGGAGAAGAAAGCCAGGCCCAGATAATCTTGAGGGATCATGATAGGAAAGTTGCTCTCACTGTCTGTATCGCTGAAGTCATCACTGGAAGAGTCCTATAGGGCAAAAAATTAAGCAGAAGGTCATGAGGATTTCTAATCTGTGTAATGTTTCAAATGTAAGGTTTCAATGTGTATAAAATTGCTCAAAACTAAATGCTGTACATTGTGCTTAGGCCCAATGAACAACATGTACTTTTGTATTTCTTGAATTGCATAATGTAACCCAAAATATCAGTTTTAGAAGCACAGCTGAAACTAAAATAAACTGTTTTTTAATTTTGAAAGTACATGTGAACTTCAGATTTGTTTGATCTTGTTGAACAAAGGCAATGATTTGCAGTTGATTTGCTGCACTGTATAAATGTGTCTGTTGCAGGTTTTGCTTAATCCTGTAAGATAATGTGACTGAATGAGGTTATGGCAAATGTTCAGTACTTGTACTGCCTACAGGCAAATTCTGCCTTTTTTTAAAATGCGCTGTGTTTCCAATCTGTCTCTTTCCCTAGGATTGTATTTAACAATTCTGCTTGTATTTGACTCATTCTTTATAAAAACATTTGTATCCTCCACACATGCTCACATACCCATGCAACTGTTGTTACTCTTACCCCTTTCAACATCTTTCAATTTAAAAATCTATGTTATGATTTGTAAATAAAAGCTTGAGATTTTCTCACAGGGCATTTTAAATTATACGTAAACACTAGAAAGCTTGTTAATTTTTAATAGCGGAGCTCATGTTACTGTGATGTCTCACATCATATTTATGATACTCAAATAGAATATTTTACTGGCGATGTGTCATAGAAGAGATGCTTTTAATAAAACAACATGGTCACATCAAGCTGGTCTCACAGTAGCCTCTCTTCTTTGTTCACATGTTGTTAAAATATTAAATAGCAGCAGTTTTACACTTGACCTCCTGATGAAAAGCCCTGAAAGCACGACAGCATGTGTAATCGGTGTTGACAGAGAGAACTTCAAGCGCTCTTTTAAACAGACTGTGTTTGCTTGATAAAAAGCTGCTTTTGCTTTTTTGGGTGTGTGCTTTAATGCAAAATGCTAAGCATAGAGTATGTTTGTTTACCACTTTACTTGACAGCATACGATGACGCACAGTGATGAGCGATTTCAGTGAATCAGATTTTCCAACAGACATAAACCGCTTTGTTATTTTAATATTGTGATGTTTGATCCTTCGCAGGTAAAGAATCAGTTAGGTGCCCTCTTTGTTATGGTGTCAATCACAATGAAACTGAATCTGTTTATCTGAATCTTTGCCAACCTAGATCTTGTTTGCTGGTGTATGAAATAGATGTTGGCATACAGCTCATCAGCACAGTGGCATTATTATTCACACAACAGTGGAGGCAGAACTTTCAATAATTGTGCTGGGTTTGAAGGCCAATGACCGTTCTCCACATCCCATCCCCCCGCTATTCATGCCTTTTGATTTTTCCATTTAAAAGCTAATTTGTCTCTTCTTGTACTGCATTTGAATTCCATATCTGTGTTGCAACATACAGCACATCAGTGTAAAGCACATCAGACAAAGCTTAATGGTCATTTGCTATTTTACTGTATCAGGATTTAAAGTCAAAACTGACCATTCTTAATTTTATGGAGTATTGCAATGTTTATTATAAAAGATTTCTCTGTGCGGATCAAATTGTTTTAATTTATGTGCCTTTGTAATCTACAATCAAAAAACATTACCCTCCTCTCTCCCTGGCAAGGACATCTCTTCATGAGGTATGTCTTGGCATGAGGGTGGGACTATATTGATCTTAATGTCCAGCAGTTTTACCTTCCAAGCATCCAATTAATCCCCAATAAACAAAATTAAATTCCCTACATTTTTATAATTCACACAACTATACAAACAGCCAAAATTTGATTTAAAAGGCAAACATTTTTAAAATGTGAAAATGCGGCGCAACAGCTTAGAATACACATAATGTTATTATCCGTTAGTTTGGATGTTAATATATAGTATCTTTTTAGGATACAGTATATACTATGCAGTACTCTATCTTTATATTATATTATACTGTATATATTATTTAGTATATAGTATATAATATCTTTATAGTTATCGTTTTTAGTGTAAATGGTTATTTACTGTATGCAGACTGTGAATGTAATTGTGAATAAGGTTCTCAAGGTTTTGAGACACACGTCTACACTTTTGTATCAGCAGTTTTGTATCAGGCCTTTTTACAATATGAAAATGTAAGTTAAATCTGTAAATTAAAACAATTGTGAAACACAAAGCAATTCCTAAATCAGCAAAAAGTATGTTACTGAACTTTTAGATAAAAAACATATATTTATTTATTGAGGTATAAGACTTTCACATGTAACAATCTGCCCTACATGTTTTATTTAGGATCTAGGAATGCCTTACCTCAAAGTCTGGCAAAAGGTCATCCCCATCTTCCATGCTGTATGATACACTGTGGACATCTCTCGTCTCTGCCAGTAACTTTCTTTCCAAAGGGGAACCTGGACCAATGTCCACAAAGGTAGTTTCCAGATACTCCTTACTGTGGATGCCCAGAGAATCAGCAGCTGCCCAAATGGTACGTGAAGGGTAAAGTGTCTCTAGAGTGCTCGGTAATGAACATGGGTCCAAGAGTTGCTGCTGTTGAATATCTGTAGAACTGCAATAATTCCTCCACTCCAGAGTGGGCAGTCTTTTGTCTTGCTCATTTCTCACCAGTATGCCTTTGAATAGACCTCCACCACTGCTTTTTTCACTTGGGTTTTTGGGGCTGTCAGCCAAAAGTGGATGTTCGAGTTCATCTAGACTCTCCATTTTGTGAGATCTGTTTTAAGGCCAGGAGGTGAGGCTTTGCCACTGATTGAACAAGAGTTTCACTCTTAAGAATGTGTCAGTTTAGCAATAAATCATCTTACATTAAATACTTGATTGATTTCAACCATACAAGCATAAATCTTAATCGTCGCACTAGCTCTCGCTCTGTCAAATTCTCGCGTCCTTCATCTCATCTGAGGTTGTGTTAGGTAAGAACTTATTTTAGTCTGTGATTGAAATGCGTAGAGCTCTTGCATATTCACATGTAAGAAGCTATTTGTTCTTTTTCTAGATGGTTGAATGCAAAGCCCATGTAGCACATTTTACATGATTGGATGTATCTCATCCCATAAATATGCTAATGTGGCTCACTTTGCATGAAAAGATGGAAGTCAATTCTGATGATGGAATAGCCTACCTTGATTCGCAACAGACGTGTAGACGGGTTGTATAATGGTGGGGGATTTTAACCGTAATCTTTCTGTCTGTTTTCACCCTGCTTCTCTACCCAAACAACTGAGCTAAAATTATTTAACAGAATTCTGTAGTGAGAGACTTTTATCTAAAATAGAAGTTGACTGAAATAAAAATAGCTGGGCTTTTAGCAGATCAAAGCAGATGTCTCTGAAGTCTTTGAAAAGACTGTCGCTGCTAGTTGAAAAAAACTTCCTTTGAGACCAAAGCCAGGTGGTTTAAAGAATGATCAGCTTCATCAACTACTATATATATACATATGTAGATTTTCTCTTCTGTTTGTAGTCTCCTAATTTGTTTTCAGAGCTGAAAAATTGATGTTCACAAAAATAGAAATCTCCAGAGTCTATAGCTTCTGCTCAGCAAGCGCTCGAGAAACTCATTCCGTTTGTGGCCGTAGAGAAATGTCTTAATGAAGAAATGCTTAGGTATTGATTTATGGCTAGTTGGCGGGGTCTGGTGTGTACTAGCTGAGACCAGAACGCTCTTTTGGGACATGTATTTTTAATGCAGCACGCTTCTCCAGCCTGACCACGTCTGAAAAGGCGCAAAGTCTTTCCGGCACCTCTCACCTTTCATTGTGGCACAGGACAGTTCTGCCAAAAGAAGAGAAGAAAGTGAGGAATAGCATTTAGCTTTAAAGCACATGAGTGATAATGCTATGAGCTGTCTGTCTATGATGCTTGAATGCCAGGGCAATACATCCAAGCATTAGACACTCAGCTCAACATCTGTTTTTGAACTTTTCAGAACGGCCTATTTTAGGAACACATCTGTCTCAAAGGCAGAGTAAGAGACCAGCGAGGCTCGTTGATGTGGAAATATGGTCTGCAGCGAGAGGGCAGTGGCCCAAGTTGCCTTTAAAAATGTTTGATGGGCACTGAAAAAAGACCCACTCTCTGGCAGATCCTGTGGCCCATGATGCACGTCATCTGTACTTCACTTTCCACATATAAATCTCTGCGGTCTTCACCTAAAAAACCCAGAGAAGCTCAGACCTGCCAGCTGAGTGTGTTGCCAGAAAGAAATGATTTAAAGCAGAGGTCTGCAGCTCCTAGCTATTCACAAAAACATGTTTCCAGTATAAACACCCGGAAGAAATCCTAGTTATATAAGATCTTCAGTGTGAAATGGACCTTATGATGTTATAAAAGTTTATATTTATAAAAGTTTATGTTTATATATTATAAATACTTTATTTATAATATGCCCTTCAGCTTCAGTTTGTGTTGATACCGTCAGTCACTTTCATTTGTCTTGCAAAATTTTGCTCAATTAAGGGTGTGCAAGTTGTTCTGAGTAAATGCCACATTTCCACATTAGTAAGCATTAAAATGTTACTGTCTCTGGAAGGTAAATCTTTTCAAGTCAGCACTTTGTTATCTAATATGTGTGTTTGGAAGGCCTTACGCAAAGACATGTATTAATTTTGAATGTTTCAATTACAACATAGCAAAAAATGTATGTTTACTGCTGTTATGTTTGTTGTGGTCAACAAAACATTTGTGTTTTATTGCCTCCTGTTTCTTTAATTTAAATTACCTTTAAATGTACTTAAAGTAAAAAAAGCAAGGAACATGTTCGGAATATTTCCCACTGGCAGACAGAACACTCTAAAAATAAAGGTTTCCGAAATGTTCTTTCCTGAGTTGTATGGTTCTGTAAATAACCTATAACATCCACAGAACCTTTCTGTTAGACAAAAGTTCTTTGTAATGTAATATAAAAAGATGAATTCTTTTGGTTCTTTGAGGAACAAAAATGATTCTCACAGTGAAGAACCCTTTACAGAACGTTTATTAATAAGAGTGATGGGTTTTGAAATTGAACATGTAATAATAAATGGCATAGTTGCTTCACTTAAGTGACCATCATCTGTATGCTACGCTAATGGCCTGGTAAAGGAATTCAGTTAACTTCTGACTGACCCTAAGACTTTTAGTGCACTTTAATGGCACAGAAAATGCCATTTAGAAAGGACTAGATTCTTTAGCTTTACTCTTGATGTAGACCTCTATTTAAACAGCCATTTTTGGTCATAGTCACAGTTAGAAAACTCTGTCTTTAGAATATAAAAGAAAGTGTTTTTTATATGTCTCAGGAGGCTCTCTGTCAGTCATTCACTCCCTGAAAAACCAGGATGACAGCTTCAATAAGATGGGCATCTGGAAGCAGGTGAGCGTTTGTCTCTCATTACTAACCTTGTGCTGTTCTTCATCAGTTCTCTACATGCTTGTCTGCACCAGTCTAGCATGCTGGAAATAATCTCTGTCAATAGCATTACGTAGTCGTGGGAGATTTACCTGAGGCATAGCTGATTATTTTGTAAATGAGTATGTTTTGTAATTTGGTATGTAAATGGGTTTAGGTTTAGTATGCATGTTACAGCCTTGTAGTTATTAATGGCCTATATAAAAGCTATACTTTGATAAAGGATTTTGCATGCTTAATATTAATGACATACAAGAACGCTGCTTTAAAAAAAATACAATTTCAATTTAATTTCAATTTTTAACAAATTCCTTTAGGCAATCATTTTCTCTTTGCATATATGCTGAATCTTTGTAGTCTTTGTACTTTATAAATATTCCCAGTTTGCGCAGTGAAATAGAGTACATATTAAAAAAGGGTTTTGCTAAAATGGAAAAGGAATATTGATTTCTACTACTATTGATCTACTTCAATACATCATTGTATCTATTTTTCTAGGAATAATAAATCTAGGACTCCAGAACTGGTTGGAAATTTCTGTCATTTGTGAAATGTACCCTGCAGCATATTTTGAATGCTATTGGAATATTTAAAATTTTTATCAATAAATGTCATCTCCTCCCTCGTCCACATTTTTCTAGTAGTATTTTCTGCTGCATTGCTTCAAATATAAAGTAAAGAAGAGCGCTGGATTTTAAAAGCACACAGAATGTCACAATAAAGAACGAAATTGGTTCTGTAATGGTGCACTTAAATCTGTGATCTAGAAGCCAAATCAAATTTGATCTGATTTTATACTCTGATCATTACCGTTTAGAGCACAGAGGAGATATATGACCCACTGAATCTTGCTGTATTGTGGTTACAGGAAAGAATATTTATTTACACAATACCTACATTATTTAGTTCTGCCAAAATAAATCTGCCTGCATTTCGTTCTGTTTTCCTGTTCAGTTTTATTCTTTAACTTTTGTTGTTCTTTCCTTTTCATTTCCTGGCAAACCTGTCCTGTCTTTCTGCTGTGTCGCTGTGGTCAGACACAGTCTGACTGGAGAGCAGATAGATTGTCAGAGTGATAATTCAGCAGCAGATATCTGTTCACCGTCTCATCAACATCACTGCAGTGCTGCTGTCAACACACGGAGCGATTGCTTAAAGGGAACAAGTGGGTCACAAACATCATGAAGAAAATATCTGATAAAGACATACACCCACACACATTGATATAATCCATATGGATCTTAAAGCAATAGTTCACCCAAAAATTCAAAGGTTGCCATTGTGTACGTACACATTGTAAAAAATTCTTTGCTTTCTTAAATTCTTCAAATTTTTAAGTCCAGTCAACTTGGCTTTACAAGTCATTTTAACTGTTTTTACATTTTTTTAACTCAGTAAGTCATTTTAAGTTAAACAATTTCAATTTATTTTTATGAGTTGAAATGAGTTAAAATAATGCAAAAACAGTTAAAATGACTTTGAAGAAAACTGAGGGTAGCAAAGAAATGTTTACAGTGCATGTACTGTATAGGACAATTAGGTAGTATAACGATTAATGTGAGAAAATAAGCGAAAAATTAAGTTGTTTTTTACTAAAAAACACATCTGCTGTTATTTGTTTTTAATAAGTCGTATCTTATCAATAAATTAGTTGATCTGGTTGACTTGATCAGAGACAGAAATTTTGGCCTGTTTTTCATACCAAGATATGACTTCAGAAGTCATATAAAGTCATATTGACCACTTTAATGGTACTTTGATGGTGCCTTTAAAGCTTAAAATCTCCAGTCACCATTCTTTATAATTGAAAAAGAAAGGCCAGAACATTCTTTGTACAAGCAAAGTACAACCAAGCATTGTACAATGTTCACCAATGTCTTCAATGGAAGAGAAAAACAACATAAGGTTGAGAAAATGTTGACAGAATTTGTATTTTTGTGTGAACTACCCCTTTAAGCTCTTCCTACTCCACCCCCTAACCCACACCTTTCATGATGGCTTGCTTCCAGGAGAGATGCACTCAGCTTTATTGCTAACCCCCCTCACCAGCAGCAGCTCTATAAAAGGACTGCTGTCAGCTGTATTATAAGTCTGCCTCTCTTACTGATTCCTGCATCACACATAAAACACCCGGTCAGTTGGACAGAGCTTTACAAGGACACCACAGCAAATCACCCTGCTCTTCTTCTCTTGCTTTTTTCTTTAACTCTTCCATATGTTGGCTACTTTATCTTTCTGCCCTCTTTACTCCTGACTTCCGACTTTAATTTGATTGCTTCACCCAGTTTAGTACTAAACACACCATCTCAGGTCCTTTTTAAATGGACTGCCAAAGCCAAATAGTCTGGTATTGCTATAATACAGTATGATTCATGAAAGTAGTAGTAGTGTATATACAGTACACTGAGGGTTTACATTTGCCATTAATTATACAGTATATGACCCTGTCTGTGAAGTAAGGGCTAATGTCTGAAAATGTAATTAAGAGATTAGGAGCATCAGAGTAGTCACAGTCCTAAAAATGATGAAAATAGATAATAGGTTTTTATTGCTGTAAATGCTAGATTATATGTAACAGTCCAATTATATTATATTACAGAATATTATATGATTATATGATATGATACAGGTTGAGATGCAGAACTCAAGTTTTAATTTATAATAATGAAATTAATGATTTTAAATACTGCTAATAATATTTATATTGTCACCATATATTGTCATAGATATACATATTGTCATGTTTATTATTGTTTTATATTTTCACAGAATGTACTTTACTTTGTGTAGGATAATTTTATGTAGAAAACAGAAAAAGACTAGTTGGCTTTTCACAGGCAGGGTCGCATATTTGCTGTTTTTTTTAAAGGGACGGTTGTTTTAGAGCGGAGGAGGACATAGATGACACTGTAAGTGGCAGTAGGAGGAAACAGCTAAAGTACCAGTAAACATGCTGATGTATGACGGAAATATTCACTGATAGCACATAAGAGGCGTGATGAGAGGAAAGACAATATCAGCCTGCTTTCAGTGTGCGGCCCTGCATTATTAAAATGAAGTATAATGGAGAACGCGTGCACGTTGCTAATCAGGGCAGAAATTAAGTCACTCTTTTGTAGGATTGGGTCTGTATGAAAACAGATTGACTTTGATGCTGTTAATGCACTTTCTGAGATTAATGAGCCGAAGTTTCAAGTGCCATTTCTGTGTTGTACATCTCTGCTCCGCTTGTATAATTCCAGCCCAATAATTCTTTGAGCCCAGCAGTGTCACATTAGAATCAGGATAGAATGATACATAATTCTCTCTAATGACATTATAATGGAAAAAGGAATTCGGCTTCACTGAAGGGGTTTGTGTGGGGGGTTTACATAGCAGTGTTTTCTGCATGTGTTTAGAAATGAGTCATTTCTCAAGTCTACTTTCTTTCTTTCTCTCTTTCTCTCACTCTTGCTTTAACCAGGTTTACAAAAACAATTGGTACCATGATGGTATTTTAGTGGTAGTATTTTATACCAATTTAATTAGATAATAAAGACAAATGTACTTGGGATAAAAGTATCTTTTTATAAATAAATATAAATAAATATAAAAACATTTTCATTATTGCTTTCAGACTTTTGGGCACCACTATGTTCAAAAATCATGATATAATCATACTGTCCAAAAATAGTAATATCATGTTTTTGTGTCAGTGCTTCCCACTCTATTTCTGTATCTTCCTTCCTCCTTCTCTATATCTTTCTCTCTTCTTCCCTGTCATTTCTTTCCTCTCCCTTGAGTTGGCAAGAGCAGTCACTGTTTCAGAGGAGCCATTTGCACATATCTTAGCTGGGTGATTTCTCTCATCCCTCAGGCCTCATTGTGCCCCACACCAGCTGTGCCTGAGAGAGAGACAGCCAGGAAACATACAGACCCTTTACAGACAGAACCTGATTCGGACAAACACCGTGTGTGTTTATGTGTGATGTTTCCTCATTAATTGTAATCTGTTTATAATAGGACATCTCATTATTCCTGTAGGTCCAATTTGGTGCAGAAAAGGTCAACAAGGTTTGACAGATCAATATTGGTGATGATAAAAATAAGAGAAAATCAGAGAGGAGGAAAAGATAAAAATAGTTTTCTTTGATCAAACTGCAATATTTTTGTACTGCGTTGCACTTCTTTGGTTTTAGTCTATTTTCTGCTTGTTTGTATGGATGCCAATTTTAGAGACTCTTTCAGTTTCTTTAAGGGAAAATAAAAGACAATCTTCGTTTACAGCATAGGCCATTAATTAAACTAATTATGGGATGTTACAGTTAACCACATTGTAAACAAAATCAAACTTCTATGCCATGGCAGCATGTGTCTGTAGATAAGAATGTTCTTGATTAAATGATGTGATAAAAGGCAGGTACAGTCACTTTTACTTTGGTTTACTTCATTGCATCTGTTGTCAAAATAAATTAATTTGTCATACTTTTGTCACACACTATTTCACAAATATAAAAAATTAGCTTCTGCTCTGGCAAATGAGAAATGTGATTTTAAGTGCTTTGTATTTTAGGCATTTTAAAGCTGCAATCCACTGTAAACATGTTTGCCTTTTTGTCCACATCTCTGTTTAAAACTGCAGGTTATGTAGTTTACATGTGTTGAAACAAATGGACATTTCCATCTAAACTGTTTCTTACAGCTCAACTTATAAATCATTATTATAAGCTTACTGTTGTGAATCGGAGGAAGGGAAAGAGAATCATTTTGAATGCTGAATAAACAGATTTAAATTATATATTTTTTTTCATTTGTATAAATTGCACCGCAGTACTCTCAGTCATTTTAATACAGATTTAATATGGAACACAGTTTTACCTTCCTTAAATACAGAATGATCACATATTAGGATGGTGGCTGGCAGTGCTAGTTGCCTCTTATGCCATGTTTCTAAGGTCTCTGTGTGCACTGATAGTCCTGCAGTAAGTAGTGTGTAGTTTTAAAGACAAGAGATCCCTGAACCTGATCCATGACCGTGAACAGTTCAGCAGTTGTTCACTTTCTGCTCTTGTGAAATTGCCTCAGTTCTCCATTTCATTCTCATTTAGTCTGAATTGGATCTTTTCACCTCATGTCAGGGCTGTTAACTGAGCAAGCTCAAGACCACGATGGCTGTGCTGTGCACAGGGAGCAAAATACGGTAAATTGGAAATGGTATGATACAACACAAGATGCATGTATTACACAAGCAGCTTTCTGTTGCCAAAGGAAATATCTTAAATGAACAGGCTTAAAATGGTGCATCACAGAATAACACTCCAGGCTTTTTGCTCATACTCTGTTTAGAACCAATAGGTGAAATTACTTTATGTTGCAGTCTATATTGAAATATTATGGCAATTACACTGCCCACATAAGCACCACAATGCTGCATAACATAACTATAGCTGCAAGTAGAGTTCTGGCACACAATTCAGACTTTAATGGAGCATTATAAACACGTTTTTTTACCTCTCAGTGGTTTTTCATTTCTCCTAAAAATCCTTTACTTGTCCTTTATCACAGAGCTTAACACTTATCAAATCACATGCAATAATAGCATGCAGAATAAAAACAGTAATAACAGTCTCTTAACAGTAATGTCACTACATCAGACAGAAATATGACTTGTCTGGGAGTTTGCAGCGGCACAGATGCTTGCTGAGAACACATTTAATCAAATGAGTACTCCTATCACATGTCGCACATAATCACCAGCTAATTGTTTATTACTCATGCTTAGTAAAAGGTTATCAGGACAGCGGGCAGCAGGCAGGAAAGTATATCGGCACGCTGCATGTGACAGCACAGCGATGATGAACAAGAAGAGTGTGTTGTGTCCTCAGGACAGGTTAGATTGGCAGTGAGATTGTATTTTACTGTATGGGGGCAGGGAATAGGTGCATGGATAGTTTAAGCCTAATATCGTACAAGACCATATGTCTTAAAATAATAATCTTCTTTATATTGTAATCGGAAAGCATGATTTACTGTACAGATATTATTTAAAAATATTACAATTTTGAGACAAATTTGAGCAATACCTTCCTTCGGGGACATCATTATTTGTAAAAAAATATAGTAAATAAAGTTTGATTCTGGGGTAAATAATAATAAATACTGTATCAGATTATTAAACAAAAAAACTGTAGAAGTTGCAATGACTCATTTGACAGTGTCAAATGAGTGTTCTTTAAGTCTTGATACGCCAGTTTAAGTGGTATTAATTTATTTCTGCATTTACATAACAGCATTTAATCTACTTAATGAACCACTGCAGATACAGTCTCAAACAATTGAAATGTTTCTCTCTAATGGAAGCTGATACAGTTTCTCTAACAATTGCAGAAAGTGTGTCCTTGCCAAAGCGAGCCCATTTACTGCTGAGCAACAACATCCTTGTGTCGCTGAATATTGTGACACAATAATAATGGCTTGCGTGCTGTGATTGCCAGAAATAGCATTACATGCCACGCAAGTAAAAAGCACAGAAGAGTTCGGCTGACTGAACCAGACATAATTTGTGATTGAATTTGTTCAACACAACCGTCAGCTGTCCACGGAAATCAAAAAGGATTGTTTCAAATCTTGCGTCGTGCACTGAGCAGAATGCTGAAAGGTCAGAGGTCTGAATAACAACACAGTAAAATTGAAAACTGTCCCACACAGCTGTTCATTCAGGATGTGATGTGAAATATTAAAGTATATATTCAGGCACAGAGGAATACAGATTCAGACACACAGACAAACTGAATCCTACATTTTTAAAAGCCAAATAAACCAATGCAGTTATAGAGAATATAAACTAAACAAGTGATAAAAATGCCCATGCATGACAATATAATGTATAATTTTATATTGTAAATAATCCCAAAAAGTTGAACATATTCCATCATTATCACAAAAAAGCAGAACTTACCTCTTTCATCTGATGCTGAACTCTCAACATTTCAGCAATATTTCAACACCAACATATTTTTCCCACTCCGCTGTGTGTGTGCATGAGTGTGTGTGACAGAGAGAGATGAGATTGAATGGATTCTGAAGCAGGTTGTGTGTGTAAGAAGTGATGGTTTTTCCCTCCCAAGTTCAGTGTTGTAGTAAAGCCAAAGCTCCTGATAAAGAGTATAAATACACACTTCTCCTGATCCCTGCACTTTCCTATCTCTCTCTCACTTCACACTTACTCTGATGGAGTCAGTTGCTCTTTTAATCCTGTTTATTCTGGATATTTATACCACCAATGCTCTCCTAAGTCCCGCTGGCAAGACTTTCAAACAACAGCAGTAGAAGTGGCTCCTGACTCTCTTCTGCTCCTCTCTCCACATCTCTGTTCCTCCTCCACTATCTCATCCAGCCCCCACTCCCCCAATCTCTTCGATTGGCATCACTGCATCCCAGGGTCCTAAAGCCTGACTAGTTTGGATGCTGTGATTGTGTACACTGTACAGTATGTTCTTGCTACTGAAAACACATCAGTATGCTGCAAGCCCTCCCCCTTTTTTCTCTTACTACCTTTCTTGCTGTTTTTGCCTAGGGGTGATCCTGTTGACATGTCGGCATAAGGTTGTCTTGCAAGTATGTGAAGTATTGTTCTCGATCAAGCTGCAGCTGAGCCATGGAGTGGACTGCCACTGAGACATGCAGAGAGCGATTCAGTGGTAAAAGACTATGATAAGAAAAAAAATATGATATGGCATAAGTGGCTGATTTTATATGTGTGTTGTGTTTTCCAATAAAACGAGGATATTAAATGAGGAAATACCTTACCAAGATTTGATAGTGATGGACATATTGTTCTTTGCCGTCTGAAACTGAACATTATCAGTGATGACAAATAATAAACTAATGAGTTGTTTTTTTTATTAATTGTGATTTTTAAAGAAACAGTATATTTTAAAATGATTATATTTAAACATATTTTTAATTTAGCATTATTTTTACCATCATAACTAACATAAACAGCAAATTACATAAACATGAAATTATGAGACTTAAACCTTAACAAAAAGGGGATTGTGATACACGTTTATTTTTATGCTTAATAATAAAATCCCTTTGAAAAGCTTTAAATACAATATTAGTAAGAGAAATATTTAGATACACTATCCCTAGGAATTGATTGAATTGTAAAATTTTGAATTTTTTAATACCATGTGATGATAAATCATGCACACGCAGACCAGTTGTGTGTATTAATAAAGTAAAAAGGGTCAATTTTGACTTCATCTTGACTTTATTGGACCAGCATTTGTACTGGGTTATTATTTATCTGCTTTCCATTAAAAATCCAGCCAGAAATGTTGTATGGCATTGAGCTCGTCATGTCATTTTCCTACTCTGAGCTCCTTCCAGCCACTGTTTTAGTGAAATTAGGAATCCTGTTCAATACATAAAAAAATAAAAAGCAGCAGAAAACAATCAGTTCTGTCCTGGATTTTAACATTAATACAGTAGACCTCAGGGGACCTAGATTGGGATAAAGCTGAGTGCAGGGGATGGACATTAGTAATCAATAAAAATCCTCCAGGCTTATGCGGTCTCTCTCCCTCTCTGTTTCATGTGTGTTGTTGTTGTTGTTGTTGAGAATAGGTCAGTCAGCGCAGGGAATCATTTGTCTTGTTCTGTCAGAACGACAGCTGTTTGGTTGAGTGTATGGTCAGCAGGGATCAATAGTCTTTCCTCCTGCTTACTGCATCCTTGCTGACAACAAATAAACATCATTTACCCCACACATGTTTAGGAGCACGAAGGTGGAAGAATTAGGTGTGGGAGATTGGCGAGAAACAAAAGGGTGGCAGGAAGTGATTAAATGTACGTAAGTGCACAAGATACATAAGAACATTATATTTTTCAGTATTGTGTCCAGTTCAGCTTTTTTCAAAATAATGTAAACTTTGTAGTAAGTCCTTTCATCTGTCATTTGAAATTGAAACATTTGGCTTTGATTAACATCAGTGGATAGTTGTATTTTAAATATCCTAATATAGTGTATAATAAACATACCTGTATGTATCCAGACACCGTTTCAATAAGTAAATAAGTTAAAACTTCATTGTAGAAACTTCAATAATGCTGCCAACAGGTTAAACAGTAAAGCAGACTAATATTCCCATCATACGGAGCTGCAAACCTCACAGAGAATATTCACCACTGCAGTGAAAGGTAAGTGATGTGATGTATGCTGACCCACCTCACCCGCCAGCAGCATCCAGAGAGGTCAAGGTCATTCAGGTCATGAAAGCTATAATCCAAATGGGAAATCTGTGACTGTTTTTATGCAAGAGGATAAATGGAAACAGAAATTCAAATTAATTGACCTCACTATACAGTACATATACACAAAATCCAACCAGTATACACACACACATACAGCCTTACATATATTGAAATATAAAGTGATTGCACATGCTGTTTATTCGGGCACACCGAGAGCAGACAGGCTGAAATAATCCCTAGTGACGGCACAGAGAGAGAGATCACACACACCTGACAACAGCCAGACAAATGAGCTCAGCTCATTTAGTTTTAACACACAAGAAATGTTTTATTGATTTTGATCCTTAGAGCACCTAATGCACTGTAACATGTGCATCAAGCAACATGATAGATGCCAAAAACAAATTATACCGATATAGTCATAGCTTTACCCATGGATAGAATTACTACAATAAACACAGTTAGTACATGTTTGATAGTTATGTATTTATTAATACTCCTCTAAACAACCTAAATGCAAACAGCATCATACTAAAGCATTATATTTCTTAAGCATGATTCGTTGTGAATTTTTTTATTGAATGTATAACATAAAAAGTGGTGTTCTAAACCGTCTGATCATTGCTTGAGAGTGTAAAGCACTTCGTTCAGTCAGCACACCCTGCAGTTCCACACTTAATGACTTGTCACATTACAATCCTCTTAGGAAAGCTGAGCTGAGCTGGTTTCCCACAGACTTCCCCACCTTGTTGTCTAGCGTTACACCCACACGCACGTACACATGCAAACGGCGACCTCAGTAGATCAATGCAGAAGCTTATTACCAAGCCCAACATATCTAATTCTCTCGCTTCCGGCACAGCAATGGTGGATAGATGTTCCTCCAAAGAGAGATTTTATCAGACACACGTCTAATCTAACAGATCCATCCCAATAATTTTATTTTGCTTTGGGGAGAAAACTGGTATTTACCCTTATAAAAATCACAAAGAAGCGGTAATGTTTTCTCCAGAAATTGAAAACAAAGCTTTTGTGAGACTAGCATGCTTTGCTGAAGTGTATGCAAGCTAGTGAGTCAGAACACACTGGTGAGTCATTTGCATTGTTCCGCTGTCTGTTTAATGGCTGTTTTGGTTAATAGCATTCTTTAGTAGACTCTAGCGCAGTGCTTTATTAGCAGATATAACATCTCCTTGATCATTTAAGCCTGTACTAACATTCAAAATCCTGCTGATTCCAGAGGTTTCAATAACACTCTGTGACTAAGCTGTGCTGCTTTCAAAGGTTAAAAAACTATAATAGCTGCAGTTTTTTCTAGTAACCCAATGGCTATTTTGATGTTTCTGTTGGCTTGTGCTTTAATCTTCACTTTCAAAAGAAAAAGTATTGTAGGCCTGTAGATAGATTTGCCAGCGACTTTGAGCTGGAAGAGAAGTTCAGTAATTTCTTCAGATCTACGGTAAAACCCAAACTAACTGCTGACAAGTGTGTGTGTGTGTGTGTGTATGAGAGGGGCTGAGCAGCACTATGGCTGCAGGCAACACATCACTGTAGAAGAGATGCTGTCTTTGTGCAATTTTCTGTTTTGCGTGGTGTTACACGGCAAGTATCAGCTGTCATCAGAATCACTTATCTTTCCTAGAACGTTCCAGCACTGTTCTGTGCCTCTGGAGGCATGAATTATTTATCTCTGGGAGAGAGAGGAGGTGAAATTGGTTGAAAGGATAATCAGAATGGAAGGATGGGATAAAAAAGGAAATCCCACTAAAATCCCACTGCCTGTTCAATCCATCTCTATGTTTCAATCCATCCTGTCATCTCCTGTGCTTTACCTCCTGCTGTGAAGCTCTGATAATGTGTGTCTATGTGTCCATGATTGACTGGAATCTGAAGCACATTTAGAATTTCTCAATATTCAACAACACCTTAGACATGCTTAGTCTACTAACTAAGATTGTAACTGTTAGCTATTTCTGAAATGTTCAATAATAGTCAATAATTAGACAGGCTTTGGTAAACACAATACATTTACAGTGAGTCTGACTTTTGCCTGGAGCCCACTGAAGGGTGGATGACAATGTAACAAAAATTTTGTGCACACTAGTATGACAATAAATTATAATATTTTTACATTTGCCCATGTTAAGGTGTGACAAACTGACAGTGACAATCGTCAAAGTAAGTTATGCATTTAATGACAAGATTTAGTTTTTTTTACTTAACCTGTTAACTGTCACCGTTTCACAGAAGGAACACTGGTGGTTATTTCACAATTTACTTTAATATTTCATAGTTGTATTCTAATCATGACAAACTATATATTAATGGTAAGGTCTAAAACTCAAGAATAAATATTTGACACATTTTCACAACAATAAACATAAACCAATTTTTTTAAATACCTTTATTAAAAAAAGATTTTTTTAAATATCTAAAATATATTTAAAAAATTGCTTATTGAGCAAACACTTGAAAATACAATATTTTAAGATTTTTTAAATATTTATATTGTGCATCAGGTTAAAACTATTAATTATTTCATGTTCTTTACTGAATTCCATAGGTGTTTTTTTACACAACACACACATTTGGCCATAAGGCACACTAGGTTACTTACACTGACATAATGACATTACAACAGATTAGACAGAACGCAACATTGGTGAGAAATGCTGGTGAGGTGCCGAGCTTTAGGAGACAATTGTTACAGGAGTGTAGGTAAGCACAGCCAATGATGACGTAACTCTCTGCAGCTCTCTCCTCCTCTGCTATCTGTCTCTCTTTTTAATAAGAGGGACGTATTTTCACTTAGCACAGCAATTTTCCTCTTTCCCATTTTGATTGTCTGCAGTGTGAACTGAAATGACATCTCATTAAGACCAAGGAGACAAAGAATGACTAACCACACCAGACAAGAACATGAATGATAATGGGGTCACCATATGTCCTGATAGATAGGTAGACAGACAGACAGACAGGAGGACAGACAGATAGAGATGGTTTTCTGGTTTAGTGGGATTCTGATGACTGAGAAGATGAAAAATAATAAAAGAAATGCCCAAGTGACTATTTAAGGGATTAGACTCACTGAGGGAACACCTTTCAGAAGAGGGGGAAAGTGTGTGCGTGTTAAACTCTGACAATTAAAGTGATTAATACTGTGAACCGAGGAATGGAAAGGAAATTTGTTAATGGAGGCAGATTAAAAGTAATTGAACCTAACCCTGCAGAGGGAAAGATAGACTAAAAAGACAGACATGGTGGATGAAAAGGAAGTAAAAAATCATTTTAGGAGGAGATGAACTCATGCAGATCAGAGGGAATCAGAATGAGAATGAGAGCTGGAGTTTATGACTGACAGAGCGATTAAAGGGTGCAAGAGAAAGTGCATAGAGAATCATGTCTCCTTTAGGATTTCTTTTTCAGCTTGCTGTCTCTCTGAGGTCTGAGTCTGATATTTAGCCTTCATGCTGGATCACAGCGAATCAGATCTGTTTAATATCAATATAAATATGACTTCCAAACATGCAGGAATGTGTTTTAGGTCAACATCACCACTGCATTGCTATCTTTGGACACAACAGGGTAGACAGTTACAAAAAAAGTTAATTATATGATATAAAGCTTGTGAGTTTGACAAATTAAAACTGTATGATATTGAGCTGAAATTAATTCTTTTGTCTTCCACGTAATACTTGTAACAGCATGAGGGTGAGTAAATAATCTCACAATATTATAAAACAGAGACTTTAAAATTGCTAAACGTTGTTAACACAAAAGCTTGTGATGGAGAATAAAAGATGGAAATGAGTCTCGAACAACAGAACAAAAGGGAAAGAGAAAGAGAGATGGAAGAGGCTGGATGTGAGGTCTTTAGTGATAGTCTCCTCCACTTGCTGCTGGTGATGGTCTTGTCGTCCTCAAACCCTGAATGATTTATTAAAGAACGTTTGAGAAAGAGGAAAGGAGCGATGGAGAGGGCAGCCAGGCGAGGCCTGATTAACCGGAGGAGGGAAAGAAGACAAGCATCCCTCTATTATTCATTACTCCTGGGGAACAGGAAGAGGGACAGGAGGATATGAAGAGCAGGACTGTACATAAAGAAAAAAGAAGAAGAGGAGAGAAAAGAAAAAAATGGAAAAGAGGGCAAAGATATTTTTATATGGCACTCAGTGTCTCTTTGACTCTCTCACTGACTTATGCATGTGCTGAAGGTATGTAGCCTATTTGTAACCCACAGATAAGAAATACTACACAAAGAATAAATTATATAAAAAAAACTATGTGGACATTTAAAGTATGCACAGTGCCTTGCCAGAATAGTAAATACAGACATTTCTCATAATCTGTATTGAATTATTGTATCATGAAAATTATTGCGTGTTGGCAAAATATAAAACGTTGCCTCAAGACATTTTTAATGATTGTTATAAGGATCTGAAGACCAAAATTACTATTTTTAGAGGCAGTATGTTTTCACGCATTACAACAGAGTAGGCGCACAAATAACATTATTTTTATCAGGCGCCAAATAGACACTCGCAAAGATAACCATAGCAACAGTGAGCAGCTGAAGCCATTTCGGTTAAAGTATTTGACGTAACGACCAAACGTGAGTATTATTTATATAATATAGGCTATATTTGTTGATTATAATACATTTTTGTGTGATTTATTAGATAGTATGTCACACAAAAATATAACTGTACAACTTCGACAGTTAGCTAACTGCTAGAGGCGCCAAATGATCTATATACGCGAGATAATTCATTCAAAACAGCGCCTTGATGATTAGCCTACCTCAAGAAAATTTTCTAATGTAAATCTTTATATACACATGAAACTTCAGAAAGGTCAGTACTGTATGAACATCGTAAGCTATAGCTTTGTTAGAGAACTGACTTGTTTGGCATCGTCTTTTAACAAGCTATATGGCATTCAACTTAAACTTCAATTTATTATATTATGTATTTAATATTGATTGAGTAATGACATGGCAAAGATTGAAATCATAATAAAATTAACAACAAACTTTAGCCAGACAGGGTCACACACTGTATACCATGTGCTGGGGTTTTGTTTTTGTTGCAATGTTTGTAGGACACTGTGTCTTATTTATATGCCTATGTCTGAAGCTTGAGATAATCAATTGTGGTCTACCCCTTCATATATACCCCTGTTTTCCCCTCTGTCTGTTTTTAGTTTCTAACACTAAAATATAGATTGTCTTCATATTCAACTGACAGGCAGTTTTCCCTCCTGTTACGTGTAGAAGAGCACATTTACAGCTTTTCATTTCTATCACACCACTTTCCATCCTAATCGTTTTTCTCTTTTTTCGTTTTTTTCAGAGTAGACGCATCGGAAAAGCCCATCTGTTGGAGGCTGATTACACATTTATTTGTTTTGAGGTGCACGTACGCTGTCCTGTCACATCAGGCGGGCCTGTCAGGAGCTGATGGTCCAAAATGCCATCTCTAATAATGGCCAGCTCATCTCTAGACTAACAGTGTGTGTCTGAGAAAGGGGTGGAAAAAATGGAGGGAGACAGACAGAAAAAAACATGCATAGAAGGAGCAAGAGTGTGTGAGAGAAGGTATCAAGGGGGAATGAAGCAGACGATGGCTGGCAGTGGAGTGGAACTCAACAAGGTAAAAACATAAGGTATGGGAAATAAAGGGATGAGGTCAGAGAAAAGGCAAGAATGAAAATGCATTCAGGTGGGTCTGTGGATACAAGGTTTGTTTCTAGGGTAGCATGCTCTTTCTGTTTGAGGTCTAAAAAGCACTCCATTCTCACTCTCCACCATCATAATGGGGTTCCAATGAGGCATCAAATGAGTTCTACCTTCAACAATCACCACTGACTGCTGCAAACAACAGTCCTGCTATAAAAATAGCTCTCACAAGAATTGGATGCGCATGTGCGTGTCTGCAGTATATCTCTATGAACAAGCACACATTATGAGGCCTACACAATTGAATATTCATAAACACATCTATAAACACATGCATATACAGTGGAATACTTACTGTACTATTTCAAGTTTTGGAAACACTTATTCAAGTTTTATTTATTCAAAACACTTACTCACTGTTGTTTAGTTTTTTCCACATATTAGAATAGTAGTAAACTCATCAAAACCATGAAACAAAACAATTGTAACTGTGGGAATTTTGTTGTAACTAAAAGCATCCTAAAATAAATGAACACTATGTTATATTTGATCATCTTCAAAAGTAATCACTCTCAGTCTAGAATTTGTCAAATCATACTTTTGACTTTCAAGCTTTTTAAACAGCACTGAAGGAATGTCTATCTTTGCTGGACTGTTTTTGACAGTTTTTTATTCATTATTTGGTTCAAATAATCCATTTTAAATTTTTTTTTTATTAAATTCGAAATTAGTTTTCTACACCTTCAGATTAAAAGATTTTTTAAGATGAGGAGGAACTTGTCTTTGGTGTCAGTGAGGGGGATCATTACAGCTAAAATCAGTGATCTATTATGAGATATAATTCGTTATAATATTTTAATATAGTCATTTCATTATAAAATTAATTATTATTATAACCCAAACCCTAGCCCTAACCCTAACCTTAACCTATACTGACAATAAATTTCACAAAACACACTTCACACACTGCTCACAATACAACAAACACAGAGGACATCTGGCTTTGTTATACTAGTACAAATAGCACATTTCTCTCTATACATGAGTAGCCAGCTGTGACTATAGTACACAATGATGTTTACTTAGTCCATGCTTCCCTGAACACTGTATTCTGGAGAATTAAGCCCACTTGAGGTTTATGTAATCTTACCACAAGCATAAAAATATTATAAATACAAAATGAAAATATTTATCTGGCCAGTGCATTTGTGTGCAGATGATAGCTTTAAGGTTATGCCGGGAGTTAAATTTAGTTACAGTAAAGTAAGAAATAGTTCATCTTCTTACATAATGCTGGCATAAATCTTGCTGAAAAGTGTTGGGATGAATAAGCTTGGCTTTTTTCATAGCATGCATATCAAAAGAATCCTCTAGAACTTAATTATAAAGATTAATTACTAGCTTGTCTTTGCTTTAATTAGACCTAAGTAAACACAATGATAATAAATCAATCAAATATGCATCACATCATACATTCCAGACACTTTAGAATATAGTTTAAAGCCATCATTAATGAAAAAATAGAAAACATAATAGATTTATGCCTGATCAAGAAGGTCAAGAAAATTAAGATCATATACAACATTAAGTTAAGTGACCACTAGAGTTCAGAGTGAAATGAACGCTGACTTAATCTGCCCTCTGCTGGTGACTTTAATACACAACGGCACACACACATACTGAAATACACAGCAAATATGTGCAGTTTTATTTATTCAAGTTACTTTTGTGCAAGAGTATTACAGAGAGTAATGTTTATCATCTCGTAACAGTCACAGTCAATGGATTCATCAAGACACACACACCCAGTAAAAACCAACAAAATCCCACTTAAACTTCTCTCTCATCAAAGCAAACATACAACACGCAACCCACAAGGAAAGTATGGGTTATTGTCACAAAGAAAATATTTACTCTTATTTAACGTATAAAGATCCCCATGAACACAATGGGGAAACTAATAAAACAAAGCAAAAAAATATCTAATTTTAAAATACTGTAAATAATCAGAAGCTGAGATAGGCCACCATTCATTCAAATGCATATTTTACATCTATGTATCATTACTAATTAATAAAGAACTTACACGCAAAATATGCTTGGACAAAAGCAATACTGACTTTCTGATCAGCCCCACAGATTATGGAAATATTATACTGTATTTATCAATTAAAACAGTCACTGAAAGGAACATTGCTCATAAAATAAAAATTCTAATCTTCAATGTCAAAACAGTCAGTTAGGTAGTAGTAGTTAGGTGGTTCCAAAACAAAACATCAGTTAGTATCAATTGTTATGGAAATGATTATGTGAATTTGCTTGAGAATATACTGGTTCCCAAAAAAACAACTTGTAATCACAGACATTGCTGTGAATAATGATGAAGCTTGGAATTTAAAACCAGACCAAATTTCGCTGGTGCAACAACACCAGCTTTTACTGAAATGGCTGTTAAATAAATGTTTAGAATCCCATTAGTTGTCTCCAAATACATCATTTACAGGGAGTAAAACAAAAAACAAGTCTTGCACTATGTACATCTTACTGTTGAACACACATATGAAACATCAGATTGGCCAGACATGATTCAGGTCTGTGTATGGGTTTTGTGCTCTAGCATAGTGTTCTAGGCCGCACTTTTGGAAAAAGCTGCAAAATAGAAAGAAAAGGGCAAAAATTATGAGAGCAGGGTTATCCAAGCACCTGCCAAACCTCACTGTCCATTGCATGCTTATAATAGTATAAATACAATATAATTGTAAACATAAATTACTGTTAAGTGCTCAGCCAAATTTAGGAACAAGCATTACAAAAGGTTTGTATTTAACCTAAAAACTGTCACTGCATATATTGAGCATACACATGAAAATGCACTATCCAAACTACAGTTTTCAATTTTATATATTTTAATTTTTATCTTTTTAATTTTAGGTATTTTTTAAAATAGCATTAACTGTGACATTTTTAAACATGTTTTGTTATTATTTTTTCTTGAGTCTTTTACCTTTTCATCAATATATGGTTTGTCATTATTAGATTATAATTCAACTATGAAATAATAAAGTGAATATGGAAATAACATGTGTATTCTTCCTAAGGATTGGTGACAGTTATCAGGTTAAACTCTTAGTCTAACCAGATTTTTATTTTACTGGTCATTTTGTAATTAATATCTTCTTACACCAAAGTAGTTTATTGGTACGAAACCCTCTCTGCCACACAGTGAAGCCAACCACCAGTCCACCCCCTCAGTCTTCTGCAGGATGGTCACCATGTCTCCTTCCTTGAAGCTCAGCTCGTCTGGAGCCTGTGCAGAATATCCCCATAGAGCGTACACCACCCCACTGTTCTCCACACCCATTGATCCCTCCACACCTAACCAAAAAACACACACACACAATAAAACTGGACGATGAAAAGTGTTGGTGCATAATTAATTAAATTGCAGCACACTCAAATGCTGGAATTACTCACTATATCTGTGATAATAACAGTGTATTAAATTTAATCTCCACCCAAAGACTATGAATTAGCTAGAAGTGACTGTCCTTTCCAGCCCATCTAAGTGGGTTAATTTAGGTATGTACAGTTCACTGTAAAGAGATCAGTATAACTATTTAGCACGTGTTTTAGGCATTATGTCTATATGCATCACATTTCAAATGTTGATGACATCATCCTCACCTATTAAGAAGCTCTCACACTTCTCAAAGCCCACAGCATACGGGTCACATTTTTGTGCTGCTGTGGCTCCATCACTATCTGTGACTGCCATGACCGCTGCTCCATTCCGTACCAGAAACTCACACATTTCCAGGTCATTACAGGATGCAGCACAGTGAAGAGGTGTCCTGCCAATCAGATAAAAGTGTATGCGTGTAAATACTTACACATATACATACATACAGTATCAGTCAAAAGTCTATGCACAATTGACAAAAATGTTTCTAATGATCTTAAAAATCATTTAAACTGAAGGTGTATATTTCAATGTTTACAAATTACTTCTAATTTTTTTATATTTCTGTTAACATATTAATTTCTTTAATTAGAAAACAAAAATTTTATTGAAATAAATATTTTTTTAATGGATTAATTGGACAAAATAATGAATAAAAAACAGGCAATAAGAGAAATTCATTCAGTGCTGTTTAAAAAGCTTTAAAGGTTGAGGCCTTAAGAAGCTGGATGATAAAATACCAAGAGAATGATTTTGCAAATTCTAGACAAAGAGTGACCACTTTGAAAGATATAACATCAAATATAACATAGTGTTGATTTATTTTGGATGCTTTCAGTTTCAGTCACAACATAATTCCCACAGTTACAATTGTGTGATTTCATGGTTTTGATGAGTTTACTAATATTCTAAAATGTGGAAAACATCTAAACAACAGTGAGTAAGTGTTTCTGAATCTCTGACTGGCACTGCAGATACACAATTGTTAAATTAATTAATCTTACCAGCCGTGACTGTCTGGAGCGCTAACGTTAGCCCCTATCCGTACCAGGAACTCGACCACTTTAAAGTGTCCACCACAGACAGCATTGTGAAGCGCTGTAATGCCTTCATCAATATAACACAGATTGTACAATAATTTTTTTGTGTGCAAGTGAAGTAAACAAGCTAAATAAAAAACAGAGAATCCTCTATTATAACACTATGACTTTCGTTACATTGACAAAAACTACTTTAGGTGTAACTGAAGAGAAGATAAACAACCAAAGCTGTGTCACAGAGCACTGACACTGTGCTGCCATCATTTTGGTCTAATTCTATATACACAATGACAGTAAAATGACCAAAAAGCTGCATGTATGAAAGGGGCTAGAAAGACTGGTAATGGAAATTCTATGAGAGAGTTAAAATGTGTTTTTTTATTTCTCTGGAAAACTGTTCACTCACCTTTATCATGAAGATTCCACAGTCAATGCAGTAATGTTGTCGAGGGAGTCCCTTTCAAAATAAGCCAAAAACTTGAGCACGTCTTGTAATTGAAACTGTTATCTCGGGAAAATATTCTAATTACCGCTGTCTCTGTGCAAGCTGCCATTTTGCCGACAAAATCTTGTTTTGACATCTCTTCTTCTTCTTCTTCTTCTTCTTCTTCTTCTTCTTCTTTTGATTTTATGGTGGGTTGCGAACCAACTTCATAGGTGCATACCGCCACCTACTGTGATGGAGTGTGAAGAGAATGAACTATACTCTATTTTTTAATCTGCTCATCCTAATAAATCTCATGATTGCATTGATCATTTTCCCTGCATTTGAGCCATCTTTTAATATTTTACTTAATGTGAAATCTTGGTATCCCAATGATTGCAGTTCCTCCTTAAGACTTTTCCTTTCTCTTTCATATACATCACATACCATCATTACATGTTCTACTGTTTCCTCTACTAAACATACTTCACATAAACCTGTATTATGTTTCCCTATTATATGTAATGTGTGATTAAGATTCGAATACCCTGTTCGTAAATGAGTGAGGATGACTTGCTCCCTTCTGCTTATATTATGAATGATTTTAGATTTCTTAATACTTCTTTGAATTTGATTAAAGTGTTGACCTGTTTGACACGTATCCCAAAATGTTTGCCATTTTCTATTACAAGCTTCTAAAATTAAATGTTTTCCTTCTGATCTGTTAATTAAAATGCTTTGTTCATCCATACTTAAAGTGTCTTTAGTCATTTTGTCTGCTTCCTCATTACCCTGAATTCCCACATGTGCAGGAACCCATATAAAACGAGTTATTATTCCTATTTGTTTTATACTGTATAACGTAATCATGATTTCTATTAAAATGTCATTTCTATTTGTTTGCATTGATTGTAAACTCTTAAGAACCGCCATTGAATCAGAACATATTATTACTTTATCTGGTCTTATTTCATACACCCAACCTAGTGCCATTAAGATTGCTACCATCTCTGCTGTATACACAGATGCACCATCTGATATTCTTCCAGCCTTCCTAACATCAAATTCTGGAACATAAAAAGCAACTCCTGTTCTTTCAGATTCTATGCTCTTTGAACCATATGTATATATTTGGAGGAATGTATAATGTGTATTTTTAATATACTCTGCTACGAATGATTTAACATTGACTTAAATTAATCCAATAAGCCATAGCTAGTTTTTCTCTTCTTATAAACAGTGGCATTTCAGATGTTTCTACCTGCAGTGCTGCATTTGGTGTCGTTTTAACTGCCCCTCATTACCCTAAACCTGTATTCTTAATGCTTTAGCTTGTATGATATCTAATTTCTTTAACATAGTAACACATGCTGATTCATATACTATACATGATCTCATGAGACCAATATATATATATATACTTTTTAATGAAAATTCAGTATTTTACTGCACTTTTTAAAATATATTCGATATGTTCTTTCCATGTTAACTTATTGTCAAACCACATTCCCAGATATTTAAATTTAGACACTTTTTCTAATGAAACTTCATATAATTTAATATATGTTGTTCTACTTACTTTTTTCTTTGTAAATATCTGGAAACATGTTTTGGATATTGAAAATTTGAGCCCACATTCTAATGACCATTTTTCAACTGTCTCTATTGGTTTTTGAATTTTATCCATATTAAAAGATATGTTCTTCCCTCTTTTCCACATTAATCCATCGTCTGCGTATAAAGCTGTATTCATTTCTGGAGACACTCTTTCAAATACATCATTTATCATAATGTTAAATAATATAGGGCTTTTCACACTTCCCTGTGGAGTTCCGTTTTCCACACTCACAGTTTGGGACAATTCATTACCCACAAGCACTTGAATTGTTCCGTCTAATAAAAAACTTAAAATCCAGTTATACATTCTACCTTCTATTCCAATTTTCTTCACTTTTATTAGTAAACCTTCTTTCCACAGCATATCATATGCCTTTTCAATATCAAAGTAAACTGCCACTAATCCCTCTTTCATTGAGAAAGCTTTTTTGACATCTGTTTCAAACTTTATTAATGCATCCAATGTTGACCGCCCTTTTCTAAAACCATACTGATAAGATGCTAACACTCCCTTACACTCAAATACATAATTCAGCCTATTTACAATCATTTTTTCCATCAACTTACATAAATTGGATGTAAGTGCTATTGGCCTATAATTTCCAGCTATCGATGAATGTTTTGACATCTCGCGTGGTTCTGTGTGATTTGGATAACTTCAAGTTACGCCTCCTGTTACACGTTACGCCCCCTACAAGTTACGCCTCCGTCTTGCAGTCTGCAGACAGACCCCTCTCATATCTCTGCCTCCAGCGTTATGGATGTGACACTTGCAGTCAAAAGTCGCAGAGAAAATTAATTTCTTAACATATTAAACCATGTGTTTAAACGTTCCTAAAAAATAGAAAAATATCAGTCTATACTCATGTTTTCTGTTGTAGATGAGGGAAATATGCGTTATGGACGTGACAAAAAAGTTTTTGAGAGAAACATACTTTGTAAGAATTCTGTAAATTAAAAGTCACAAACCACTCAACAAATGGAGAAAGGACGGCTCAATATTTATTTTAATTTCTATTTTGTATTTGCATTGTATTTGCATTTATTAGGAAGAAACAACGTTGTGGACGCAACAATTCTGATATTAGCACTTACTTACCTATGAAAAGTACAGAGACTTTCATGGGTATTTAAGAAAATATTTCAGAAAAATATTGACATCTGAGATATCACTAGGGTTAAAAACTTTGGGTACAAACTTTACATTTCATGATAATGTTGGCATTTGCATGGAATTATTAAAAATAATTTTAAAAAATGACTTACACTGAAACCTACTACTGTTATTTATGATAATAAAATGTTATATATCAGCTGGCTTATTTGACCGTTTATCTGATCCATATTATACAGCCTTGCCTTTGATGTCCAAACCGCTCAGGCGACAACGTAACAGAGTTAACCAATAAAATGGAGTCACGGCTGTGGGGTGGGGTTTTAAAGTTAGGGGCGGGGTTAACCACGCCTCCTAACGTTAGAACCCCCCCCTAACTGGTTAATATCTATAGTTAGACTAAAAAAAAATATTGTCATAAGGCATTGTGAAAACTTAATGAAATAAATTTATTGTGCTTGTTTATTCACGGATAGCCCTAGAAGGCACTATGTACAACTGTATGTAATGGGTACTATGCTTGTCAGAGAAGGGACATTTGTATCAAATTATTTTAGTCCATACAGCCATCTGTTTATTCATTCATGTATTTTCCAAACCATCATATCCTACACAGCATCTTTGCTCACAGGCACGATACACCCCATCTATTATACACGCACACATTCACAGACACACACACACTCAATGTCTAATGTCACCATAATGTTACACCCACACACCTAAGTGAGTGTTTCCATATTTTCTACTTGCAAATAATGACAAACTGTAGTGGTACTATTTATTACATCACAGCTGGTTTAAACTATCCTAGAGCAAACAATTATGAAACAATTAAGCAATTATTTATCCTTTTGTTATGTATAGTTGTGTATATATTTATTTTAAGTCTCTAGGTGGCATTGAGGGGAATCCTTAATCTAATGAAGCTGTGACGCCATCGGGGAATTCCAGTTAAATAGCCGCTGGTTGCTTCATGTTACTTGTGTTTTGTCATTGATTGATTTCTTATATTATTTAAAAAGTAACTGGTAGGTGATTTGATTATTAGTTCACGGTTTGTTCGTTTATTTAGTAAGGATAGCGAGGGAAGCAGAGGCCCGGAAGACTCACCCATTTTATTTTATCGAGAGTAAGGTAAGATCTGCTGGTGAGAGCAGCTGCAGACAGGTGTCCTTTGTTTCCTTAGCTGCCCTACCAGTTTACTGATTTCTTTTGTTGTTATTTGTTAGATCATGTGCTTATATATTGTTTGTAAATTATTATATACATTGGTTTGTTGACTTAAGTTTTGTTATTAAACTAAGGTGAATAACGTCCTTCAAACTGCAACAAGTGTCCGTGTCCAGTATTTGACTTAGTTAATTTACACCGAGCTGTTGTGTTGGTTATGGGCCGTAACATATTTGGGGGCTCGTCCGGGATCTGAATTATTTGTAGGTTTTGAATGATCCTAATGGTCTTGGTTTTGCGTGGCTTTGTTTGATCTTTTGATCTGTTCACGCGTTTTGATTCGTTACTTGGTAACTTTGTTAAATCTCAGTTGCTTGTTGTGAATTTTGGCTCGTGTAGTGCGTGTTTTCTTTTTCTCTTGAACTTTTAGACGTTTAAATCTAACCATGTTTGAATTAGCGGACTTTTTTGCGCATCTGACGCAAGCGCAGTTGTTTCAAATTAAACTGATCTTATGAAAATTGCTGCTTATTGTAAATTAAGTTTTCGAAATACTGCATCCAAACGCGAACTTCAGATTTTGCTTGTTGATTCGTTATATAAACAAGGCGTCTTTGGTGATGAGGAAAAGCTGAACTAGCTGAGGGTAGTTCAGAAGATCTTGCGCTGCAAGTTAAGAAGTTGGAGCTGCAAGCTAAAGAGCACGAAAGAGTTTTGTTGAAAGAGAGAGAGAGGAATGGGAGCTTTTGAGAGAGAGAGACGAAGAGAACGTGAGAGTCACGAACTTGAGTTGAAAAAGCTTGAGATGGAACAAGCTTGCCGCCTCAAAGAAATGGAATTGAAAGCTCGTGAATGGGGTGTAACAGATAGCTCTGATTTCGACGTGAGTCGTAATATTCGTATTGTTCCTCCTTTTCGAGAGCAAGAGGTAGACAAGTTTTTTGCGCTTTTTGAACATGTTGCTGCCAATCTTAAGTGGCCAAAGACATTTTGGCCTATGTTGTTGCAATGTGTTTTCGTGGGAATAATTATTTGTGGGAATAATTCCGTTGCATCCAATTCCAGCCATTGGTGAGGCGTTCGAGCGGGTGATGGTTGACTGTGTCGGCCCTTTGCCTCGTACTAAGTCTGGTAATCAGTACCTCTTAACTATTATGTGTATATCAACACGAGGCAATTCCTCTGCGAAAAATTACAGCACCGGTGATTGTGAAGTCACTTATCAATTTTTTTTCGTTATTTGGCCTTCCGCGTACAATTCAATCAGACCAAGGTACTAATTTTATGTCACGTGTGTTTAAACAGGCTCTGGATCAGTTGCATATTCAACACTGCACTTCTAGTTGTTACAACCCCGAAAGTCAGGGAGCACTCGAAAGGTTTCACCAGACTTTGAAATCCATGCTACGTGCGTTTTGTCTGCAGTTCTAAAAAGACTGGGACGAAGGAGTACCTATGGTCATGTTTGCAGTGAGGGAGGTAGTGCAGGAGTCGTTGGACTTTAGTCCGGCCGAGCTAGTGTTTGGACACACTGTCCGTGGCCCACTGAAGCTGATTAAAGACCACTGGTCTAGTTATTCGAGTCCAACCAATGTTCTTGACTATGTCTCAGAGTTTCGTTTTAAATTGCACCGTGCATGTGAGATGGACAAACAGAATTTGGCGACGTCACAACAACGAATGAAAAAAACTTTTTGATCGTGGTGCTAGACTTCGTAGTTTTTCTCCCGGTGACAGGGTATTAGTGCTTTTGTCAGTACCTGGATCAGCACTACAAGCTTGTTACTATGAACGAAAAGGTGAGTGAGCTTGACTATGTGATTATGACATCTGATAGAAAGAAAGAAAAAAAAAAACTCGACTATGTCATGTTAACATGCTTAAGCCGTACTTTGAGAGGCAGCCAGATTCGTCTGGACAGAAGTCGGCTGTGTTAATTGTTTCACCCACAGATTCTCCGGTGATCAGAGTGCAGGCGCTGTCCAGTGCTGAGTTATCTGCTGATTGCCTTCTGCCGTTCCCGTGTCCAATATTTGACTCATATTTGGTCATGGGCCGTAACACCTGTCATGCTGAATTTGTTTGGTTACTGGGAATGTAACTGTCAGATAATATTCTGCTGGTGTAATAAAGAAGCGTATAAGAAAGCATGTTGGTCAGATAAAGTTGTCCTGTGTTCAGTGAAGGAAGGATGGACAGGGCTCAAACCAACATCTTACTGAGAGGGCCAACCACTAAGCAACTAGGATTCTTGCATTTTGTGGTTTTGTTGTTGTGGACTTCTACGTGTAACTTTGTCAGTCATAGCTGTCATCCTGACACCTGAGAATGTTTTTGTCAGAAAGTCTTCCCATTGCTATCTGTAGTGACACAAATAGCCATTTGGTCACTTGAGGTGTTGTAGGGTGGTTTCTGACGCGTGAGATCCAAACAAGATAAATCGTCCTCCAAATACTGCTTTATCAGTTTTATTCATCACACAGTTCTTACAGGTCATTTTATCTCACTATTCATCTGCACAATGCATATAAAATCCCATCGAATGATTTACCTCCAGACACGGTCAAAAAATGTTGTGCTTCCCTCTAATTACACTTTTCATTTTGTTCTTTTCTTACTCTTTGCCTACCTATTATATCATAGGACATTATACCTAGGAATTATTTTTGTGTTTTTAAAATAGTTTGCCAAACACTTCCCTGTCTTCTGTTGGTTCTTTAGCCCTTCAAAATGACACTGGAATCGATGTTGTAAACCAGCAGAAATGTACAAGAAGGGGAACAATTGAGGATGGTGACGCAAGCGGGTGGATTCAGTTGCTGTATGATCATATGATTTAATGTACAGAGGAAGATTTTCATTGTGTTATGTTACGTTATATCAGCGTTATGTCAACGTTTGGAATTATGGCCCTCTTTTAGAGATTTATGTGCTGCAGTTATACATAGAATATTTGGGCTGTTCAAGATACTCGAACAAACAGCAATGGTTTAATAGTGTCCAAAAGCATAGTACTAACACTGACCCACAAATGTCTAATGTACTGTTGACATTGTACAATAAACTGGAGTAGGAGACTCCTTCTCTGGATAACTGTGCCATAAACGGCTATTGTATCACGTGCTTTAGTCTGAGTCATCAAGGCCTGTTACATAAAGCTCTGTAGTGAGAGCAGTCGTGTCAGAACTGAACAGAATCTGCTGCACAGATTGGATGCAGACAGCAAAAGCGTTGTACAGAGGCTACTGCAGTGGGGGGCTTTTATGTTGGATTGTTGCATCATCAAGGCTTTTACAGGAAGTGGCATGATTAAGGTTCACATATCCTTCTTTCTCTCTCACAGTCAGCAGAGCAGATGGACTTCATCGTTTTACTCTTTTCACTTTGATCAGATCTACTAGTCAACCGAATCCTTGAGATACAGCCAAAAGAAAATGATATCTGTATGTGTCAAATGCTGATTTGCCCGGAAACATGACCAGTCCTTATTACTAGTGATGATAAACTTATTACTACTCATGTGCTTGGATGATCGGTCAGATTTTGTTTAATGTCCACAGAACTATTTTCAAAACTTGAAATACACCGTTACCAATATATTGAACCATCTGTTTATATTTTATTAAAAGCCCTGTTGAAAGCTAGGAAATTGTCTGCGTGTTATTGCATAAAAATGTAGCCAGTGAGACGGTAAAATATCACAAGCCAACAAATATCGGCTTCCCTCATTCAGGCAATTTGCATTCTCATAAGTAACTCTTACAAATACACCAAACCACCACAAACTTGTACACAGTAACATGGAAATGAATGCTGGTCTAAGCTGTTATTCTTTTAGCAGAGAAGATCACGCTTTCCCCTCGGGCTCACGCTCTGATTTAATCCATTTACAAGCTCTGCTGCGTCATGCTGACATGAAGCGTGTGCACAGCGAACAAAACACACACACACACACACACACACACACACACATAAACAAGGGCTTTCCAGTGTTCATGATTATCTTACCACTTTATAATCAAAACACTTTTGCTAGGGGATACTGACCTCTGGACTTTAATGAACCTATACAGTACTCTGGGAATGTTTGTTTATGTTTTAACTTGTTCCCTGATAGAAAATCAATTCAAAAACCTGACAGGAACTGTCTGTTTTATTACAATATTAAGTAATGGTCCACATGATTACTGAAACTGTATGCTTTTAGGTAGTTAATCAACTCAAATATGGTTGTTTGTGAGTCACGCTCATTTATTTACGCAGGAAGTGCGTTTGTACATATTGTATCATGTTGCTTAAAAACATCCAAATAAATGAAAGATTTAAGAAGTGTATGTAAACTTCAGTACTAAGTTTTGTATATTCAGTTCTTGTGTTGTGGGCTATATGTAAACATCTGTAATGTGACGTACTGTCTTCTACCTCAAAAGATGGAGTGAACCCATTTCTTCGATTCAAACAGGACAATGAGGCTTTGGTAAAATATGGATTTCATTTGCCCTACAATTGAGGCAGACTTGTGACAGTTTTAACATTAACAACAACGCTAAAAAGACCAACACATTTTGAAGCCGTTTATATCCTATGTACATACATTATGTGGTTTTGTACACATTGATTTTATTGATTTGGTCATTATTGTCACTCATAATTGATCATGTGCAATAAGTTTCTATTTACACTTTGTAAGACTACTGTTTGAATTGTATTTAGCCGTACTGTAACAGCATGATTGAGCCTAAAAATAGATTAAATTAGAAAATTTAGCAAAATAACTGGACTAGAAATGAATTTCATAATGGATAAAACTGTAGGTTGCATTTAAAAGAGCAACTTTCCGAGACGCTCCAGTTATAGCAAGCCTTTACTTTTGCACTTCTCCATAATGGAGAAAACAAGCAATAATCACTCATGTTACAACTATAATATATTATTAAACCTACACTTTAATTGAAACAGTTAAATGTGATTTCACAGTGAATGTGAGAAAGGCCACAAACCAAACACGTGCTTCATGGACACGCCAAGAATAACAATACGTTTACAAATAAAGAAGCCGCACTGTTTGTTACTCTAATTATTTAAACTAACATGTAACGCTTTGTTCATTTTATCGCTAAATGAGCAGTTTGTCAACACAAATACTCACCGAAAACAGATCGAGTCAGAGCACACTGAGAAGATCACACAACCGCGTCACGATGCGAACCGTGTACGGTGCAGTGCACGCTCAGCTCGTCTTCTCCTTCTTTTGCTGTTGTGCAGTCATGTTTAATTTATACTCAGTTTCGCTTGTTTTTGTACTTATCTGTTTTACGCATCTCCTTCTATACTATAATTATTTGATGCTTCTTCCCATTCCATCTCCCAAAGCCCCACCTGGCGCTGCGTGTTCAGCTCCTCCAGGCTAGACCCCCGGAATCTGGAATAGGTTAAAGCACCCTATTCTATGCTTAAATCCTTTCATTTAATCCAGTTGTATAAATGTATTTAATTAATATTCTGTACCCTACTCTATCTCTATTAAACTCATAACCTAATAAATATGCTAAATCCTTATTTACCTTACCTCTTTTATTTAAAAAGGCAATTAATTCCTTCCTTTCATCATCATATTTTTTACAATCACATATCACATGCTCCACTGTTTCTTTCACTCCACAATTCTCACACAGACCAGTCTCATGTATTCTGACTATAAACAACGATGCGTTCAATCCTGAATGTCCAAGTCTCATCCTAGTAATTATGACCTCTTCTTTTCTATTTCTACCAATTATACCTTTCTTATTATCTAGCAATTGTTTAATGTTATACAAATGTCGCCCCTTATTATCTGTATTCCATGTTTTCTGCCACTCTTTAATAATATTTTCCTTAACAATAGATTTAATTTCTCCTGTACTTAAAGGAACATTCAAATCTATTACTTCCCTTTTTTATTCCTACGTGCGCTGGTACCCAACAGAAGTCAACTACCACTCCTTTCCTTTGTATTCGCCATAGTAATAAAAATATTTCACACATCAGGTCTTCTCTAGAAGAATGATAAGTAGATAATGACGTTAAAACAGAAGCAGAATCAGAACATATCACTACTCTATCTGGGATTACCTCCTCAACCCATGTTAATCCTATTATGATAGCCACCATTTCAACAGTATATATTGACAGTTTAGATGTTAATCGTTTAGCTATTGATATTCTGAATTCAGGAACACACATTCCTATTCCTGTAATCCCTGTTCTTGGGTCTTTGGATCCATCCGTATAAATGTGCGTACTTGCATAGAATCTTTCCTGTACAGGTCCTTCTCAAAAGATTAGCATATTGTGATAAAAGTTCATTATTTTCCATAATGTAATGATAAAAATTAAACTTTCATATATTTTACATTCATTGCACACCAACTGAAATATTTCAGGTCTTTTATTGTTTTAATACTGATGATTTTGGCATACAGCTCATGAAAACCCAAAATTCCTATCTCAAAAAATTAGCATATCATGAAAAGGTTCTCTAAACGAGCTATTAACCTAATCATCTGAATCAACTAATTAACTCTAAACACCTGCAAAAGATTCCTGAGGCTTTTAAAAACTCCCAGCCTGGTTCATTACTCAAAACCGCAATCATGGGTAGGACTGCCGACCTGACTGCTGTCCAGAAGGCCATCATTGACACCCTCAAGCGAGAGGGTAAGACACAGAAAGAAATTTCTGAACGAATAGGCTGTTCCCAGAGTGCTGTATCAAGGCACCTCAGTGGGAAGTCTGTGGGAAGGAAAAAGTGTGGCAAAAAACGCTGCACAACGAGAAGAGGTGACCGGACCCTGAGGAAGATTGTGGAGAAGGACCGATTCCAGACCTTGGGAGACCTGCGGAAGCAGTGGACTGAGTCTGGAGTAGAAATATCCAGAGCCACCGTGCACAGGCGTGTGCAGGAAATGGGCTACAGAGAAGCAGCACTGGACTGTTGCTCAGTGGTCCAAAGTACTTTTTTCGGATGAAAGCAAAGTTTGCATGTCATTCGGAAATCAAGGTGCCAGAGTCTGGAGGAAGACTGGGGAGAAGGAAATGCCAAAATGCCTGAAGTCCAGTGTCAAGTACCCACAGTCAGTGATGGTCTGGGGTGCCATGTCAGCTGCTGGTGTTGGTCCACTGTGTTTTATCAAGGGCAGGGTCAATGCACTAGCTATCAGGAGATTTTGGAGCACTTCATGCTTCCATCTGCTGAAAAGCTTTATGGAGATGAAGATTTCGTTTTTCAGCACGACCTGGCACCTGCTCACAGTGCCAAAACCACTGGTAAGTGGTTTACTGACCATGGTATTACTGTGCTCAATTGGCCTGCCAACTCTCCTGACCTGAACCCCATAGAGAATCTGTGGGATATTGTGAAGAGAAAGTTGAGAGACGCAAGACCCAACACTCTGGATGATCTTAAGGCCTCTATCGAAGCATCCTGGGCCTCCATAACACCTCAGCAGTGCCACAGGCTGATTGCCTCCATGCCACGCCGCATTGAAGCAGTCATTTCTGCAAAAGGATTCCCGACCAAGTATTGAGTGCATAACTGAACATAATTGTTTGAAAGTTGACTTCAACCTTCAAATTGTATTAAAAACACTTTTCTTTTATTGGTCGGATGAAATATGCTAATTTTTTTGAGATAGGAATTTTGGGTTTTCATGGAGCTGTATGCCAAAATCATCAGTATTAAAACAATAAAAGACCTGAAATATTTCAGTTGGTGTGCAATGAATGTAAAATATATGAAAGTTTAATTTTTATCATTACATTATGGAAAATAATGACCTTTTATCACAATATGCTAATCTTTTGAGAAGGACCTGTATATACTTATTTACATGGTATTTAACCATACCCGTTTCCTCCCATTCCGTTTCTTATCTAAAATCTCGAACTCAATTTCGACCTCAGGGATTATCCATATCGGAACCTCTCCCCATACAGGTGACACACTACATTCTATATTTTTAACCTGATATTTCTCTGCTAACTGCTTTATCTTCCATCCATATCCTCTCCCCTTTGTTTTTGAGTATTCCCAACAATTATTTAACACATCTTTAGCTAAATGTTGTCCAGAGTAACTCTTTAAAGATGTCCAAAAAGCCAGGGACAATTTAGCTCTCCTTAATCTCAATGGCATTTCATTCGCCTCTACTAGTAATGCATTGACTGGTGTTGTTTTAGTTGCTCCTAAGCACATTCTAAGAGCTCTATATTGTATCCTATCTAGACTCCTTAATAATGTTTCTGATGCTGAACCATAAATCATGCATCCATAATCAATTGTAGACCTTATCAAGGATTGATAGATTGATAGCATTGAGTCTCTTTCTGCCCCCCATTCTTTCCCAACTATTGCCCTCATCACATTTAAAATCCTCCTGCTTTTTTTATCAATTTCCTCAAAGTAATAATTCGATATCATTATAATCTTCTCTTTTCCTACTAAATATCATATAACATGATTTACTGGTAGACATTTTAAAACTCCACTCTATACTCCATATTTCCACCTTTTTAATAGCTGCTTGCATACTTGAAATCACTTGTGCTATATTTCGACCTCTCTTCCAAATAGCCCCATCATCGGCATATAATGCACAACCCACTCCATATCCTAAATTATCAAAAATATCATGATATTAAAAAGAATTGGACTAATAACACTCCCTTGAGGAATACCATTGTCTGCCTTAAAGATTGATGATTGACATGCTCCTACTTGTACTACAAGTGTTCTTCCAAACAAAAATTGAGATAACCAGTTATACATTTTCCCATCTATTCCTAATCTTGAAGCTTTAACTAACAACCCTTCTCTCCAAACCGTATCATCCGCTTTTTCTATATCAAAATACACTACCGTCATCATTTCTTTCATAGTTATTGCCTTCTCTATTTCATTAATAATCTTGATTAAAGCGTCCGTTGTTGATCTTTTACCTCTGAATCCACATTGATATTTACTTAATTTGCCCTTCTGCTCTAATTCATAAGATAACCTATAAACTATGTTTTTTTCCATTCATTTACATCAATTTGAAGTCAAAGCAAAGGCCGATTTTTACCTGGCTTTACAATAGGAATTACTACAGCTCTCTTCCAAATTTTTGGAAGAATTCCTTCTGTCCATATTTTATTATATAATTTAAGTACCATTAATAATACACTATCTGACAACTGCTTTATCATTATATAACTTATTCTATCCACCCCAGGAGCAGTATTGGGACATTTTTGTAACGCTGTTTTCAATTCTGTAATTGTAAAATCTGCATCCATACAACTATTAATATTAACATTTCTCTTCTTCATAATATCTACATTTTTGTCCAAAATATCCCTTTTCTTTACCTCATATTCTTCTCCCAACTCTATTCTATGTGCTCTCTCTAAAACCTTACCCAACATATTTGCTTTATTACTATCTGTTACTGCAACTTTATCTTCTTCAATTAGAACTGGGATTTGAATCGACTTCTTACCTTTTCCACTCATATTTCTTAACATATTCCATATTTTAACCATAGGAGTATCTTTTCCTGTAGTGGAACAAAATTTTCTCCACCCTTCTCTCTTGGCATTCTTAATTATTCTTCTCGTGTTAGCTCTTGCTTTCTTATATTCCACCAAATTTACTCTTCTCCTTTTTCTTCATCCAATGTTTAATGGCGGTTGATAAACCAGCTTATGGTGCATATTCCGCCACCTACTGGGATGGAGTTTGAAGCGATGATATCCAGGAAAACAATAGTGTTAATAAACATTTTTAAGAAAGGGAAAAAAGAAAAACTAACTCCTACCTATATTTTGTTATATAATTTAGTTGTTTTCAGGAAATTTATAAGAGCTTTATAACCTTTATGCGAACTGTTGCATGATTTCCCCCCAAACCAATAGTATTTGTCTGCAGACTGCAAGACAGAGGCGTGACTTTAAGTTGTCCAAATCCAATAGTCCACAGGCGCTAGAAAGACTGATAATGGAAATTCTATGAGAGAGTTAAAATGTGTTTTTTTATTTCACTGGAAAACTGTTCACTCACCTTTATCATGAAGATTCCACAGTCAATGCAGTAATGTTGTCGAGGGAGTCCCTTTCAAAATAAGCCAAAAACTTGAGCACGTCTTGTAATTGAAACTGTTATCTCGGGAAAATATTCTAATTACCGCTGTCTCTGTGCAAGCTGCCATTTTGCCGACAAAATCTTGTTTTAATTTCTTAACATATTAAACCATGTGTTTAAACGTTCCTAAAAAATAGAAAAATATCAGTCTATACTCATGTTTTCTGTTTTAGATGAGGGAAATATGCGTTATGGACGTGACAAAAAAGTTTTTGAGAGAAACATACTTTGTAAGAATTCTGTAAATTAAAAGTCACAAACCACTCAACAAATGGAGAAAGGACGGCTCTTCAAAGAACATTTAATATTTATTTTAATTTCATTTTTGTAACAATTCTGATATTAGCACTTACTTACCTATGAAAAGTACAGAGACTTTCATGGGTATTTAAGAAAATATTTCAGAAAAATATTGAGATCTGAGATATCACTAGGGTTAAAAACTTTGGGTACAAACTTTACATTTCATGATAGTGTTGGCATTTGCATGGATTTTAAAAATAATTTTAAAAAATGACTTACACTGAAACCTACTACTGTTATTTATGATAATAAAATGTTATATATCAGCTGTCTTATTTGACCGTTTATCTGATCCATATTATACAGCCTTGCCTTTGATGTCCAAACCGCTCAGGCGACAACGTAACAGAGTTAACCAATAAAATGGAGTCACGGCTGTGGGGTGGGGTTTTAAAGTTAGGGGCGGGGTTAACCACGCCTCCTAACGTTAGAACCCCACCCTAACTGGTTAATATCTATAGTTATCTATAGTTAATACCTAAATATTGCCATAAGGCATTGTGAAAACGCACGCTTGATTTTGCTTGATTTATAAACGTACTGAAATTAATTTATTGTGCTTGTTTATTCACGGATAGCCCTAGAAGGCACTATGTACAACTGTATGTAATGGGTACTATGCTTGTCAGAGAAGGGACATTTGTATCAAATTATTTTAGTCCATACAGCCATCTGTTTATTCATTCATGTATTTTCCAAACCAACATATCCTACACAAGGTCAGTGGAGGTTTTTGATCATATCCCAGTATCTTTGCTCACAGGCACGATACACCCCATCTATTGGCATTATGACCAGTCCTTTGCATGGCACACACACACACACACATTCACAGACACACACACTCAATGTCTAATGTCACTATAATGTTACACCCACACACCTAAGTGAGTGTTTCCATATTTTCTACTTCCAAATAATGGCAAACTGTAGTGGTACTATTTATTACATCACAGCTGGTTTATACTATCCTAGAGCAAACAATTATGAAACAATTGAGCAATTATTTATCCTGTCATGCTGAATTTGTTTGATTACTGGGAATGTAACTGTCAGATAATATTCTGCTGGTGTAATAAAGAAGCGTATAAGAAAGCATGTTGGTCAGATAAAGTTGTCCTGTGTTCAGTGAAGGAAGGATGGACAGGGCTCAAACCAACATCTTACTGAGAGGGCCAACCACTAAGCCACTAGGATTCTTGCATTTTGTGGTTTTGTGGTTGTGGACTTTACTTGTAACTGTGTCAGTCATAGTTGTCATCCTGACACCTGAGAATGTTTTTGTCAGAAAGTCTTTCCCATTGCTATCCATAGGACTCATCAAGTTCATACATGTTTCAAAATTAAAACAGCTCATGTTCTTGCCTAGAGTAAGTAGATTCTGAGATTTTTAGCCTGTTCATGCTAAATGTGATCGATTACTGATAATGTAACTAAGATAATGTTCTCCTGTGTTTAATAAAAAAGCATAATGTTGGTTGGATTAAGTTCCCTGGGTTGGCTTGGCAAGGTTCCAACCAACCAGGTTGCTAACCCCAAGGCCTCTGGGCTTGTTGCATTTTGTGCTTGTAGACTTCTACATCTAACTTTTTCAGTCTTAGAAGGGGAAACAATATAGAAGGCTTTTGTAGGGCTCAAACCAACAGCCTGTTCATGCTAAATTTGTTTTATTATTGAGAACTTAACTCAGATAATGTTCTCCTATGTTTAATAAAGAAGCATACTATTGGACAGATTAAGTTCACCTGTGTTCAACATGGAAGGTTAGGGCAGGCCTCAAACCAACAACCTACTTAACATAAGTTGAGAGTGCTGTCCACTAGGATATTGGGCTTCTTACATTTTGTGGTGGTAGACATCTACATCTAACTTTATCCATCTTAGCAGGGGGAACGCATCCTGACACCTGAGAATGTCCCTGTCACATAGTGTTCCCCCTGTTTTCCATGAGGCAGAAAGTTCATAGATCTTTCAAAATTAAAACTGCTCAATTTCTAGAATACAGCATATTCTACAATTCTAGAATACGTTGTTGTTAGAAGTGTAAACATTAGGTTCAGCTCATTCAGTTTCCATTCTAATTAATGGGAAAAGAAAGCACTGGTTATTTAATGTCGGGGCTATTTTGCTTGATTAATAAACGTAATAAAATTTAAATTCACGGATCGCCACGAGATGGCACTATGTTCAACTGTATGTGTACTATGCAAGAGTTAAGAGAAACGTGTTGAAAATGTTGTTGCGTTGTAATGTGGAAAATAAATCACAGCCCTGAGATTTTATTGATTTTAATTTTATCATTGAACAAAACACCTAAGGTAATACAATAATCGTTTAATTCCTGCTGAAACAAACAATAGAAACCATTACAGAATTTGTAATGGTTTTAATGGTTATAATGGGAATTCTGTTGGTTTTAATAGAAACCAATAAATCCTAATGGAATCCTAATGGAATAGGCCCAAAGCACACTATATAATGGAAACCATTTGTAATAATTTTAATTGTTAATGTCTGATGGTTTGTAATGGTTTTGTAATGGTAACCATTAGGGTTTTTGTAATGGTTTCTATTGAGTTTTTTGCAGTAGAGATGAACTAGTTTTTTTCCCATGGATCTTTAAATTGCCTCTATAGTACAAAACAATTCCAGAATGATACATTAAAGCATGTTTTGTTGAACTTTGACTTATTGACATATTAATTGTCAACAAAAAGATGTGAAAACGTACAGGGTTAAAGTTAGACACTAATAATTTAGGTAACAAAGTGTGTCTACTTTTGAAGATGCTAAAATATAACATAGTGTTCATTTATTTTGGTTGCTTTTATTCACAGCATAATTCTCACCGTTACAGTTGTGTTATTTCATGGTTTTAATGAGTTTACTACTATTCTAAAATGTGAGTAAGTGTTTTCAAACTTTGGACTGGTACTGGAGCTTGTTCGAGGCATTTTCAAATAAAACCCCTTATTTTTCTGAAATAGTTTTCTAGATTCTGCAAGATGTATACAAACTCATACTGCACGTGTGCCTATTTTTTGTTAGAGGTCTGTAATGTCATAGATTTCTGTATCTCATGTTAAGTATATACCTTGTGCAAATAATGAACAGGACTATTAGCTGTCTTGATATGATATGAGGAAACTGTGGTGGTATTATTTATTACGTCATAGCAGGTTTATACTATCCCAGTGCAAAACCTGCAGAAACCACACCTTCTGCCACACGTCCACATCCTGCTCCTAAGGATATACTGCGCTGGGAATTAGCTGTGGTTGAGTCCAGTGATATTTTTCTTTTTTGTGTCTTACAGCATCGCTAAATTGATTTTGTGTATAGTAATTGTCTTGCTTTTTTTTTCTGTACCGAAGGTAAGAGCTTCAATTGATTTTACAACTCTGTATTTTAATCTCAAAGTCAAAGGCAAATGAATTAATATGAATGAATAATTATTAAAAGATAATAAATGTGATTGGAATTGATCTATTATATAAAATGATAAACTTGCAATGTTTTTGATTGAATTTATGTTTCTTAAGACATTTTGATTTATTCCTAAATGCTCGGAAATAGTGTTGTAGACAAATATTAATTGTGCTAATGTATGAATTAAATGGTTTTAATGAGAATTAAGAGCTAGACAGGGAAACAAAAGTGTTTAGCAAAATGTGTCATTTCGTCTATTTTTGTCTTCTATTTATTTTTATTTTTTTATTCTGTGAAAAGAAAATACCCAAATGAACCATAATTGAAAACTTAGAGTAAAGTCTCTTGATAGAATGACAACTGAACAATACCATTTCTACCTACAGGTAGTTTTCAACCCATCTCCACAGCCTCTTTCCCAACTACACAGAGTACTCTCAAAACAAATACAGAGACACATAACCTGAGCAGTCCAAAAGCACAAATCATCACCAATAGTTCAACAGTCCAATCAACTTCATCTGCTGCATCAACCGCTGACCACTCCACATTTCAATCGAGCGCTTACAGGACAGGCTCTGAACATACTTGTATGAAAGCCCAACGATGCCCCCTAGTGGTATCTTTATGTATATGTATGTTTTATTATTGCCCGGACAAGTTCTAGTTCTAGTTCTAGTTTACATTCTAAGCTGTTCATCTCAGAGATTTTGTACATGCTGTACTAGTTTAAACAATATGTATATTTCTTTGTAAATTGCATGTTAACCAAGTCCATGTTAAGTCAAAATGCTGAAGCTTATTTAATACTGCATAGCTGTGTAAGTTAACTTTGTACACCTATTTGTGGTATATATGTATAAATGATACACTGGAATGCAGCTATTTAAATGCAACTTTAATGCAGTTTCCAAAAGTAATGTGAAGTTATGGTTTACAGATACTACCTCATATTTGACACTTTATCATTTATTTACTGTCACTACTGCTGTGCATAATGTTGATTTTCTTTATGCTATTTGCAATGTTGTTTATATCAGCAAACTTATATTGTATTTTGTTTTCTCTTTTTATTTTAGACCACACATACCCCTATTGGCGAAAGTCTGTAATATTTCATACATGCAGCTATATTTCGAATAAAAGACCACGCCACAACAATTCAATAACACAACTATTGAACAAACAACCCAAATAGCTTTTACAAAGATCAATCAAAGCACGTCTCAATCTACCTGGCAGTCACAAAAGTCCACAATTGAAACACAACACGACCTCCAGCACAGGTATGATTCAGCGGAGTAAAGTAACAAAATAAGTTTTTACAATTGGTAATTGTACCTAACTTTTTATGTTGCTCTACTGCACGTTTTTCCACTGATATTGTTAATTGACTTGTATAGCTGCGGGAGATAAAGGAGGGCAAGATGTGGCAGGAAATCCAGGCCTCATTGCGGTGCTGTGTATTTTCTTCATTACGTTGGCCATTCTTCTTGTAATTGTGAGAGTGAAGGTGGTTCAAGCCAGAGGACCTGCTGTTTGAAAGGCTTGATGATGTGCCGATGGTGGGTGTCATGTTCTGTACATCATAACTATCCATATTATGTTTCCTCCAAACAATAATCAGGTCCTATAGGACTGTTGATGACATTTTTTGATTACATTAATGATTCTTTTTCATCTAACAGGGCAAGATAAGTGAGGACGCCTCCAAAATAAAGAAGAGACTTCAAATGAATTGAAGTAAAAGTGTGTAATTTCTGTGACACTTGCGGTATCAAATAGAACTGTGAATGTAATTAAAAATATATATTTTCGAACCTTTTTACTTGGCTGAGTCCACAAACTTGACAATGATTATATCTTGGTAGAAAAAAAAATAAAGTTATATTATTCGGACAAAGTAGTAGCCCCGCCCACTACCATTGAGTAGTTCCGCCCACTATTGATTGAGGAAATGATTGAAAGCAGATACAAAGACTTTTACAGTATAAACAATTTCTTTATAGTTAGAAATTGACCACTGATTGCACTTTTTAGACATGACGTGCAATACTTAGTATTTGGGACCTATGGTCACTTGTTTTGGTCTTAAAATGCCACAAAAAAACTACTTTAAATAATTCGGTTTTGTATTAAATGTTGCCTCGCTCACAAATCACTTTTGTAGAAATGATTTGCTTAATAAATAAAGTGTACATAAAAGGCTCAATGCAGAGAATTTACATGAAATATTTGGAGGAGACTGTTACTGCAGCGTGACATTTCCAGTTTAGCCTCCAGATGGCGATCAAATCTTTCATGAGCAATTCGAGTACAATAAAAGGCTAATCTTTAAAAATGATTTCAGAATGTAACATGCCTAAAGGCTAAATTGTATACAATAAACCCAAATCATCGTAAAAACAGCTGTATAATGTAAAAGTACCTGACGATTAACATTTGAATTGCTTTTGGGTTAAATTTTAAATGCATTAGTCCACACAGAATTTTTGACAGATATCTAAATAAACAAATCTGAATTCTGTCTGCGCACATTTTATTATTATTTTTGCTTTAATAAAATGATTATTCATTATTTATTTTTGCACACAAAGCCTCTAAGTGTACAGCATACAGTACAGTAGAAAACTCACTCAATACTATCTACAGTATAAAGCCTCCCAGATTGAATCAATTGTAGCTGGTTAAGAGTATGCAAATCTGTGATTTGGCCATTTAAATAAGCTAAAAGAAATTCCAATACTTGAATGAGTATTAAGTAATTTTTATATTTCAGTCAATATTTCATATATATGGTGATCATTTTAATCACCTTAAGTTTAATCTATTACTTCACTTGGAGAAGTTAATTCTTCAATAAAATGTGTTCTATACAGTTCCTCAAAAAATGCTCATCATATAATAGCTGTTGACAAAACCTGCAAACTGTTATTTACTGTAAATTGCATTGGGAGTTGCATGCCAACTCCCCTTGAACTGTATGGGACAGCTGGCACTCATTGTTTACATCTAGACATTTTCATACCATGTGACTGCATAGGTGTCATTTTCTATGAAATCAGCATGTGGTTCAGAGTTTGAAGTCTAAAATCTTCCACCTCAAATACAGGCTGAAGTATATGAGCTCAGTCACACCTGCATGACACTCCCCTCCTACAGCCCAGAAACTCACACGTAAGATCTTTTCTACTTTCTTTCCGTTTCTATTGGTGAGTTTATAGACCTTTCATTCCCTGAAGATTTGAATTTGTATTTAACATTATTTCCATGTAGAGAGGTTTGGTGTAATATTTAACTGGTTAATAACACTTAACTCGTTTAGTAAGTTTCAATTTATATAAATAAAAAACGGTTTAAAATATGACATATTTGGTAACTTGGGACATGTTTTATTAATGTATACTGACAAAGATCAAAGACATTTATGACATTTTTCTTGATCAGGTTTTATCTTTAATTGTCTTGGGGTCAGTCGTTTAGTGCTTGTGTTAATATTTTTTTTATCAACTTAAGTTTTTGAGTTTTTTTTCAAAATTAGACAAAGTTATGCAAACCATCAATATGTTAATGTCTGTTTGGTCAGCCCTAATGTCTGTTAGTTAGGTGATCTTAGTCCCATAAACCTATGCTGTAGTATCCAAACAATGAAATTCTATTGAAGTAAAGATTAAAGCTGACCAATGTTTGCTCACATTTCACTCAGAAGGAAGATTTAAGGCTGTGTTCAGTATGGAATACTACCTACTCAATACAATACACTTTATACTAAGTAAAGTCAGTAAAACAGGAGGTATTTTGTGCATTCTGTGCATTCCACATGAGCTCTGTTGTATATTGCACATTTTAAAATGTAGTCTATCCAAGCAGTCTATAAGAACAACTAATTCAGAATATATGCATAATACAAGTCACCTGCTTTCAATATGTTCAAATTAAGAAAATCACTTTAAGACTTATTCTCCTGAAGGCCATTCAATTTAAGTTCATTTTATAACAAAACAACAAAATCATTTGAAGGAAAGTTTCTCAAGATTTTGTAAAACGCATGGCTTGATCAGAGGGTGGGGGCAAGAATGATGATATCATAACAACACTGCAAAGTTTGACCTTGTATTACCTTATGTAATAAACAGACACAAAGTGCAGGAAAATATGAGTCATAAACATGGTTGAGAAGATCTGTATGCTAATAACAAGGAGGTTTAAGAAAGAAATACATGCTTCTGCAGAACACTTTTTGGAACCAATCACCTAAGCTGTGCAGGTCATGTGACTAATCACTTTGAAGCACAGAAAAATGACATCATGAAAATGAGTGAAGATGTATTTTGCACACAAAAATGTCTGAGATCACTCAGATGTGAGCTGTGATGACACAGCAGACGTTTTTGTCATCAGCCATATTTCAGCAACAGTCTCACTGAGGCATTTTGCCCATTAAATGTCTCTCATGTGCTGGTGCTGAAAAGCCACCTGCTATGATTAAAACGCATGTCCTGTTGCAATGCCCATTCGGACGGATTCAAATCATGTTCTTAAGGAACAAAAAATCTAAATAAAACTAAAACAGATCTGCACTTAATTCCTGTTGTTGAAACTGATGTCTCACTTTGCCAACACCTTTATCACACAGGCCATTTATTAGCTTGCGTCACTCCACATCAAAGAAAGACGTGTATCTGTTTTACAGCACTGACGACACGATAAGACGCTAGCTAGTGAGAGAATGCAGTTGAAGAATTAGGGTTTAATAATTAAGAATTGGGGTTTTTCTAAAGAATAAAGCTAGGCATAGTTTACATATAGATTGATATAGACTTACAGACTCATTTAATATTAATGAGCTACAATCATTAATGAAACAGTTTACTCATGTCAGGGCCTTCATGTTTCAGTCCCTGCCCCTTTCTCAGCACTACGCTATTTTATAAAAAAAGACACCTCCCGACTAAATATTCACAATAGATCACCCAAAAACGAAACATCTACGCTCGCAGCGTAGATGCCACATCATGGCTTTTCAAAGTCACGTGATAGTTTTGTGTCAGGAAGAGTCTGACATTTCAGCCCTTCCATTCAAATTATCATATGATCTCTTGATCATTTGTAGTAAATTGGGCAGAAACCAGCAGAGAATTGATTTAATAAAGAGCAAAATTATCTTTTTCCCAAAAGACCCCATTAAGTATTCACCAGTGCTATTTTTAATCAGGTCATAATCTGTGAAGGCTTATCACCACAGCACATACATTTCTGTTTCGCCTCCAAATGTTCACAGCAGAAAAATTGCAAAAAACAAAAAAAAAAAAAAAAAAAAAACAAGGATGCTAACTGGTTGCACTAAATCTGTTTGTTTTGTCTTCCCAAAAATTCACCAAATCATGTGCATTGCCCTGTACAACACAAATCGCAAAATTTGTGGCAATGTGCTTGATTTGGATTCAGCGATGGACCACACAATTACTCCCAGAAACATAATAAACATACCACAGTTGTAATTCTGTTTCCTGTAAGTCTAAGTGTAAAATTGAACTGTAAAGCAGTAAGCACATGCATACTGAAAACACTAACTTAACACTCAAAGAAGAGCACACTATTTATGGAGGTGTAAAAGAGGATCTGTCGCTGAATAATCACAAAATAATCACAAAATTCTAGATATTTGCTAAAGATTAGTCAGAAAGTACACGTTTAGTTTATCAAGGCTGTCTTGAGAATGAATGAATTCATTTTGTGACATCAATCATCATATTTCACCACTAAAAGAAAATTATATCGATTTAAAGGCATCCGTTACAGATTCACTTAAACTGCACTACTGCTATTTTAAACTTATTTCTGAGATAGAAAAACATGATTCACACGTATCTGCAATTGGTTTTGAAAATGAACAAAACTACTTAACAAAAATGTTCTTGACAAAAAGATTTAACTTGCATTTTCTTTTTATTTTATTAAACAAAATCCTTAAATCCTTCAATAATAATCATTAGACCACAAATCAACCAGTGGATAAAACATACATTAATAAAAATAAATAAAAATATCAGTTTTCAAAATAAACATGACTATTTTGTCTTGGCAAAAGAGGTTACATAGCAAATCCTACATTTTGTTCCTATACTTTTATTTACAACATCAGATTTTATTAAACATTCTTAAACATTCAGAAGTCAGGCAATGTCAGCTTTTATTCTGAAAATTATTTCCATATTTCTGACACGGGAGGCCATTATGAGCATTTTATGAAAAACAGCTCTGTCATGTTTCTTCATAAATTCTTTGTTTGTGTTCCATGTAAAAGAAAACAGCATGCAAAAACTAAAATCACGTGCGGCTGAGTAAATGTTTTTTGGGTTTGATTCTATGTGCAGTCAATCTTTTACTCAGTCTTTCTGATTGAACGGCACTGTTGACGGACACATTATCTTCGTGATGTGATTCATAGTGTCGTGATAGAGACTGCAGCTTTGCTGCTGGCATTGAATGAAGAGAAATCCTGCTGGTGCCCTCGGGGCGAGACAAGCACATCACACACGCTGAAAAACTGAGGCTTACTGTTTTACCACACTTTGTCCCACTTGCTTTAGATTCACCATGTTAAATGTGTTGAAGTTCTGTAAAGCGTCTCTATCTGTGATGTATTTTTGGGCAGATGGGTGACAGTAGTTGGTCGTATGCGTGTGCTGAGGGACAGGTTGCTTTGAGGAGGCCAAGCAGCTGACACAAGCCCTCAATATAAACAGCCTTTCAAAAACATCTCACTTATATTAAAATAATCTGCATCGTATTTCATCTGCGTGCATGCCATTCATCATAATATGTCAATATTCTTATATCACAGTCTTGTTTCGGGAGTTTTAAAGTAGTTCGGAGAGTTCCGAGTCATTGTAGCTACAACTGATTCACAGCTTACATGAAGCAATTAACACACCAGCTCCACAGTTTGTGTGCCGACGTCCTACGGCGTCCTGCTCTCCATATTAGTCACTGCTGTGGCTTCAATTCAATTCAATTCAATTTTATTTTTCACAAAGGTCATTGTATCAAAGCAGCTTTACATGTACTGACAGATAGCAGTCAGTGGTCAGGGATTCAAAAAAACTCTTTAAGAGAGAAAAAAAACATGACATGACGTGTTATAGTTGCAATCTGTAGCATGTGCAGTCCGAACTAGAGGACACAAATTGCCATTGATCGCATCTATAACTTGCCATGCAGTTTACAGGATACAGATACAGACATAATAAGGTACAGAAAATTTACTTTAATAAAATGTAATAAAAATGTTATATGTTAAGTATAATGTGGTAGATTTTAATTTAGCAGGGTGCAAAGAGGTTGTCCTGAGTAGTCGTCATTTAGCAGCTCCAAGATGGGCATCAGGTGGGGCAGTGTCGTGCCAGCTGGAACTCATTCCTCCTCTCCTCGGGATACCTCGGAAAAGGAGAGGGAGATAGAGAGAGAAAACAGACTAACATTAGCGTAGCGGCCGTTCATATGTAAGTGTAAGCAGTTATATGCGATATCACATGCAGTAAGTAATATGTATGTGTGCCCGGTTCCGGTTGAGTTAACTATTGCGGCCTTAGAGAGTTGGGTCTGAGATTATGTGAATGCGAGGCTAAAGTCTTTAATTAAGTTTTAAACTGTTCGAGTGTGTCTGAGTCCCGGACTTTACTGGGAAGGTCATTCCATAGTTTTGGTGCTAAGTAGGAGAAGGATCTTCCACCTTTAGATTTTTTTGATATTCTTGGAACTATTAACAGCCCGCCATTTTGTGAACGCAATGCCCGCGATGGATTGTATGCTGATAGTAGTTCATGGAGGTATAAATACCGTTTATTAAAAGTGTGACAGATTCACCAAAAAATACAGATTTCAAACAGGGGACAGCTCAACCGGAGTATTAGCGAAGAGATGATTGAATTGTTTGTACTCTTGGTGCTAAACTGGCTAATCGATGGCTCCTTGATCTTTTTAACAGGACAATCCTGCTGTCCACTCCGAGACACTCGGGGATGTTGTGTTGTTTACTTGTCAGAAGTGAGCTGAGGTGATTTTCACACTTTGGTAATGGTCTCACACCTCACCGTGACACAAGGTGAACGAAACATATAGCATTAAAACAGTCTCTTGTGACTTAATTACTTGTGGCTTTGAGAATTTGACTTCAATATGGTATACGGTTAGTTGTTTTTGCAGATTACTGTTTGTATTGTGATGATCAAAAAACGCTAACCTCAAGTATTACATTTCGTTTTTACAATTTAGTACAATCGGATAAGTGCAATTTATCCAATGCCATTTGTACTACAAAGTGACGAATGATGCTTCAAATTGTGCGAGAAGAGTATGCTATTACTGTTCAAAGCAAATGAACAAAGCAAGTGAATGAGTTTTGCCTCGCGGACAATAAAACAGAGAGATAATCCCACAGGTTTATATTGAAGTAGGGGTCCAGAGAGATACAGAAATAAGACCTTTATTGTTGTAACAATGCAATGCAATGGAAACTATCCACAAAACAGTCTAGTAGCATTATGATGGCATGTTTTGCATAGCCAAGCAAAACTCTAGTTGCATATATTTTGTCAATATTTGTATTTGCAGTATTAAAAAAATAACATTAACATGTTTTATTATATTGTTTTTGTTGGTGTTTATTGTTAGAATAATTTGTCAAATATTTATTTTTGAATCTTAGACCTTTCCATCAATATACAGTACAGATTGTCATTATTAGATCTATGAAATATTAAAGTGAATAGTGAAATAACCTGTTTTTAACCTGTGTAACACGAACAATGTGCATAGAATATAACTTAACAGGTGTTTTTGTTTGTTTTGTGGTAGTCTTTTCATGGATGATTAAAAACATCAAGATGTGGCTTTGAAGTGATCCTTCTGTGAGCTGTAGCCATGGAAAATATGGTATGTTTTTCATTTTTATGAAACTTTTAATTCTAAAGATGAAGTATCTAGTCCTTTAGGAAAATTATTGCTGTAAGACCATAGTGATTTAGTTTTTTTGGAAATAAAACAAAAAAAAGAACTATGGTTACTTTAGTTAAACCATAGTTAAATTTTAAAGGATGTTTTGGATGTAAGAAAGACCTTGCCCCACTTAACAGAAACTACTGAGACAAAATCCCGAACAAAACAAACACTGTAACTGTTAAAACATTGCTGTGTTTATTTAAGCATCCTTTAAATCTGTTTGCCTGACCATTCGCAGATGGCTATATTGTTTGGGAAACCTAAAAACAGTTTTTATTTTTGCCGTATTTTTCACACAAAATATATCGTTGACTCTGAATACTTAACGATACAATTACTCTTAATAAGCACAGTTCAATAAGAAGTGTTACTGTAATATTTTCAGGAATTCTTAAATGATTCTGTACAAATCTAATTTTAAAGATTTTATAGCTTAACAGCTGCTATTCTGCACTTCATGAAATATTTTGTCTGGTTAAACCATGACTTAATTTCTACATTCAGAATCGAAGGTTGTCCCTCACCACCAACAAGCTGGACCCTCTGGCCAAACCCAGCTATGCTATTCGCCGGAGATTCTCCAGTTCACTCCTGCTTCCACCTTTAGCCCGCAGACTCTCTACCTTAGATACCAAGAAGATACAGAACCTTGAAGCTCTGTATAAATCAGCCCTGGCCAGTGTTGAGAACCAGAAGGAAATAAAGTGAGTACTGCCACACAGAACGTAGATTTAGTGCTTTGATAAATGTCGACATCAGAACTGATATGTTCAGATCTAGACGTCTGTTGATTAAAGAATCACATCCAGAATTACCACTCACCAGTTTTAGAAATCAGAAACAGATTGATTCTGTCAAGTTACAGCGTGCAGCTTCAAACAAGCTGAGCAAAATGTGAGTCAGTTTAGCAACTGATGCGTATTGTTTTGACGATGCATACGCTGAAATAGAGAACAGTGTGTGTTATCCATCATCTGTTAAAGGTACAATGCTCAGAATCCAGTAAATCAAATAAATGTTAAGTAGATAAACGCAAATGACGGAAAGGTCATGGAGATTTGAGCAGAAGGTGGGAATTCCCACCAGGTGCTTTGCTTTCAATGTACTGTGTTTACAGAGCAGGTAAAAGGGCACAATGACTCAGAAGGTGATTTCATGAAAACAAAAGTGGTTGCCTTGCACCCTTTTAACTTAGCACATACAGCATGCAAATATAAGCACGACCCCTTAATACCCTGTTTTGTTTTGTTTTGTTTATAGAAAGCATAAAAAATGAAATTTGGTTAATAGTTAAACCATAGTAGCCACAAAGTAGTAGTTAGTTAGTTACAAAATACACAACCACAAATAAACAGTATTTCTTCAGGTTTTTAGTTCTTTAATTACTCTCGATCCATACTTGTATCAATTGCTCCAAACCACATTCTAGACATGTTGGTTTCAATGTTTACCTACTGGTTCGGTTTGAACTGTTTAAGGTGGGGGTGTAAAGCACCTGGTGATGTAATGCAAACGTCGCTCGGCTGGGTCTTTATATCCGCCTCAGAGCGCACGCTCCCACTTCAGCCGGATACAAGCCGCATGTGTCACGCGTCGCTGACTGATTCGCCTTTCTGTTGCCTGCCAGACCTGCTTTATTCTCAGATAGTGCTTGAAATCACTCCGTGTAATTTCGGACTAATCGCTTTGGTTCCTGAAGCGCGCTCCAGCATGTTAACTTAACGCGCGCACTTGTTTCAGCACCAGTGACCGCTGGACAGCTCCTCGGCCATTGAGGAATTACGCGAGACCGTCAAGTTCAATTGTGACATTTGGACAGAAGAGTCAGAGATCAACTTTTGTGGCGATGGAGTGCTCGGCGTTAAGCAGGGAAGGCGCTGGTTTGGCCAAACCGCCAAAGCATTTGTGGAGACAACCACGAACTCACATCCGAATCAAGCAGCGGTACCACTCCGACACCGAGAAGTACCTGTGCTGTAACAGAGCCATGGAGAAACACCGTCCAGGTCATAAAAAACCACGAATGCCCTGGCCATCGTCTTTTCATAAACGGTAAATCTTACTATGAATAAGTTTCAGTTAGTAATATATGCAAACGAAGACCCGGGGCTTGTTGTCACATATGATGTCACTAACAAAACGTCCAACTGCATGCACAAAACCCTGTCATAGGGTTTTTATATTTACGATTTCTAGCATTTCAAAGATTACCTGTTGTAATATCTTTTGGGTGAACAAGTGACTGCAATATAACCTCTCTGGGACAGGTTTTAACTACTGAAGGTTGAGTTTTCTGTTGGCCTTGAATGGCCGTACAGACGCATCGAGTCTGTATTAAGCCTTAATATCTGTGTACGTGCTTTCAAAAGAGACTGTTTTCTGCTCATTAAGCATTGCCACACATACACATGCACACAGCACATTCAATTTAAAACCTTTTTGATTCACCAGTCACCCACACAACGCTTTCTTGAAAGGGTAAGTTTTGCACAGTGTGGCCATGAGATATGTTTTATAAATAGCTGATGATGAGCACTGATTGTTTGGCATTGAGGTTTGAAAAGCGCTGAATCACAAATAGTTAGAGGTAGGTATGCTAATGTGACTCATAACTCTTTGACTTACACGTGTTTATTAACACTCTGTAATTTATGCTTTCTGTAGGCATTACATTTCTGTGTGTCATTAAAATGCACAAATTCCCCATATCCAACACCATCTTACTGTGCACTTGGGCAACGTTTTAAAGAATTTCAAATTAAATATGCTAAACTATGCATTACAGTATGGTGGTTTAGATATTACAAACCAAAACCCATGTGGAATGAATTACATTAAGTATTCTTTAGTTTTTTGTTTTTCTTTATTGCACCAACAATCTGTTTGGTTCTGTGAACAGTTCACTATGCTTTCTTAAGTCTTCCCATAGTTAAGAAAAGAAAGAAATGAGAAAATATAACTGATAGCAGCAATTACAGGGCCAAGCACAAGGTGAGCAGAAATGATCTCTAGTAGCACCCCGGTGATGAATTCATGAAAGTGGTTCAAAGGCTATGAATATATGTACAGCCTCATAAATGTATGTGATATTACGTGGGCAGATTGTAGAAAGTTATTTTCAGTTTGGTTTTTCTGGGGAACGGTGTGTGAGACTTGATCTGAATCTAAACACATCATTTTTTAGAAGATTCTACAAATTCTAAGAGGAATTTTTCCACTTTTTTCAGTTTGGTTCATTGTCTGCTATAGACTACCTGCCAGAAGATAAAGAGAACTAACAGACAGGTACCAGTGCACCTTAAATGCTTGACCCTTAACAACTGAGTGACTTGCAACATAATTGCAACATACTGCACTTGTTATCTATGTAAATGAAAATCACATTTTTTAAATACATAGGTCACTGATATGACTGATATAATTTAAAGCACGGTTGTCAAGACTACTATTAATATTGAACCATGTGAACCATTACTGTACTGTACCTTTAAGAATAAGTTAAATAAAGTGACCTAATTTTAAAGAGTCCTGTGGGTTTTCATGCCTCTTCCATCTGTTTTACCACTGACTGAGTTTTTCTACGCTGTTGTGTAGATGTGTTGGATTATCTAGGGATCTCACTGCTGTTCTCCAGACATCAGCAGTCATTTACACATTTAAATTGTTTTAAGGTGTTGTTAGATGGTTAATGGTGAAGATTTTTCTTAAAGATATACAGTGCCATTTAAACGTTTGGACACAATTGACGAAAATGTTTCTCATGATTTTAAAAATCTTTTAATCGGTAGGTTGTATTTCTGAAGGTGTATATGTAGACAAAACATAATTGTGCAGACACGTTTATTTATTTAATTAATAAAATGATTTCTTCAGTGCTGTTTACTACTTATCTAGCACTGCAAAACATTGTAAACTTAGGAAAGTAATGTAAATTTACTTAGGAATGTAAATGTGTTTAGAAAGCTTCCAAGGTTGACCCTCAAGAAGCTGGATGATAAGATGTCAAGAGTATGATTTTACAAATTCTAGACGAATATTGAAGATGCTAAAACCGTGTTCATTTATTTTAAGTGCTTTTAGTCACAGCATAATTCCTACAGTTACAGTTGTGTTATTTCATGATTTGTTATTTCATGCGTTTACTACTATTCTAAAATAAGTCTAAAATTGAAATAATAATGATGTATCCAAACTTCAAAAACACAGTGAGTACATAGTTACAATCCTAATATGATGTAGGGAAACATAATTATTTATGTCCAAATTTAAAGGTCGGGGCTCTTTGCAGAGAATGCGCTGAAAATGAAATAAAATACAAACTTTTCAAGATTTTGTTTCGCATGAATGGTTTAAAATCTAATTGCGTACAGTAATGTAGTCACCACAGGAGACAGGTAAAAGCCAAAAATAATTACAAAACAACAAACCAAAATACACAAAACCCCCTTAAAACAATCCAAAATAAAATTGACCTTCTAGTCAAACGAGATAACGTGCAGTTTGCTTTTAATCCCGTTCATTTTCTTGTCAGGATGCCATGCTACAGTACAGAATGGGTCAGAAAAAAGAGAATTATATCCCCTTATCCAGATCACACCCGTACGAGCTTTAACAAGCCACAAACACTACTGAATAACTCTTAAAGCACACTCTCTACATTTTCACTTAGAAATAGGAATAGAGTAGCTATTATAAACAGGACAGACATAGTGTAACTGAGATGTAAAGACCCAAAGAACATCCAAAAGACTAAAAGGCTTTTTGTGAGCGGAGAGAAACAGCCCCTGTATTGAAAGAGGGCTATTTTACTCATTAACTAGAGATTTTCAGCGAGAACATGCTGTTCTTTTAAAAACAGGATTGATTCATAAAGCTCTGTTTCTAATAAAATAGTTATCTCTGAGAGATTATTACGCTGGAGATGAAACTTGACTGGAAAAATGTGTGCAACCTTAAATATGCTAGAAATACATTTGATGATTGTCTTCATTGTCTGCTTTGCTTGCTGTGCAACTGCAGAAATGTGTTTTACTGTCAATGACTGAATATCTGTCATTTTCTGGCTGATTGCAGTGATTGCAGTCTGAGTAAGAACTGATTCGGCTGTGTTTCTTCTTTCTGTGTGTTTCTTTCAGAAACAAAGAAGCATTAGCATATTATGTACATGTTTGTACAGGGAGAGTTTGCCGTGTGGTATTTTTTGATATTCTGATATTATAAATAAACATGTGAGTATTTATTTACTATTACTTTGGCATAAAACGGTAACCTTAAGAACAACAGCCCCAAACTATTTGACGTGAAAGATATACTGTATTGATGCATTCTGTTCTACCATTACAATCAAGCCAAACCATTAATCTTTTCTTATTGAATATCCTGTTGACTCTGAAACATGTCCCCATTACAGAAACAAAATGAATTGTAAAAGCATTTAGTGTTTACTCTTGAACATAAATCTTATCTAGAAGCCGATGGTACGATACGATAACTGTACAGATAATCAAATAATACCAGTTTGCCTTATTATTCATAGTACACTTTCAAAGAAGTCAAGCTGTCTTGCAACTGTGTGAACAACATACGTATTTTACAAGGTGGCTAATTCGTATGAAATTGTATGATCTTATTTTTCCAGTCATACGATGCCATAATCCCAGTGATGTCAGGGGCGGGCTTAGGGTGGGCCTTTATCATTAATTATTCTAATATCATATATTTTTGTACATTTCATTTAATAAAAATTCATACTAATTAGTCACCCGATTAGTTACTGACCCGACAATACTGTGACATTATGAAATCATTCATTCTGCCTGTATTTTCTCCCTCCCATCACAGACACTTACGCTCAGCAGTAATACCTCTCTTGCTGTTGTCCACCTGTACCCAGTGGATTTCTTCAAAGCTTTGATTTTTCTTTGTGCAGCAGATTTTAACAATGGTGTCTAGAGCCCCACTGATATTGGACATATGTGTCTCTATTTTAAAGTCTCATAATCGCACCTTGGTGATTGAACTGCTATTTTACAGCTCTCAGACTCTCTATATAGGAGCTCCTGCCATGGCAATACTTTTATAAGAGATCATACTGCAGCAACTCCCATTGAAGGACATGAAAGGATTCATGTGTGCAATAATACAGATAAGCATTATGAGTGTGGGCCTCTCAATGGCCTTGATTTCTGTGATACATGATTAATACTTGTGGTATGTGAATATTAAAAAATCAAACGTAGCAGAAAAACAGAAACATACAGTTAATACCTGTAAATCTTAAACTTAATAAAGACAGAATAAAGGATAATACATTTTCTTGATTATATCTTCAACAAATTCTGTATACAAAAATTCATGTTTTAATAAGCCTTCTTGCCAAATGCTCAACTGAAGCTTTTTTAATGATTAAAAACAAGACGAGTATTACAATTGCCTCTGCTCGCACTTTGATTTCAGCATTAATAACATCTGTAAACTTATTGTAATCATTCTGTGTTACACAAGGGCAATTCCATGCAAATGTCAACTTTACCAGAAATAAAAAAGAAATAGATTTTTGTCATACTGATAAGCTCAGATGTCAATTCAATACAAAAAAAAAAAAAAACATAAAAACGTAAATAAAATAACATCTCTTCTCCATCTGTTGTGTATTATTGTACTATTCTGGTTTGTGCATTTTAATTCACAGAAATCCTAGTTTTTTTCCACCTAAAAAACGTGTGTTGTTCTTTCTTGTCACACACATATATATATATATATATATATATATAAACAGGGCTTTAATAAAATATAAACAGATGGTATTATTAATATATTAATAATAAATACATTCTGCAAGAATTTATATTTTAAGTTTTGACTGAAAATGTCACATTTAAAACACTAAAATTACCCACAAGTAGTGAGAATAATTACACACACACAAAAGGGCATTTTATGGACATTGCCATCAGAGGATCAGAGGCACTCTTTGTTAACAGGAAGAATTTCCACAGCATCAATGTGCAAATACTGTTCAATGCGGCCTGTAAGATTTTGGACATTGTGGCTAAATGGCCAGGCTCCACACATGATGCGAGAATGCTCTCGAGAGTGGCATCAGACAGCTTTTGAGAGACACTATGTGCCAGCTAATTGCCACTTGTTAGGGGACAGTGGCTACCCATGCAAACCATGGCTCCTTACACCTTACCTCCAGCCACGCCAAGGGCCCCAATTAAACTATAACAGGTAAGCCAAACAATACAAAAATCATGGAAATGAAATGCAAGCAATATGTTAGAGCATCCAAGTAGTGCAATATTTCCATCAAATAATTAAAGGTCTGTATTCTATTGTAGGGCCCACAAGACAACAAGAGCGGTGGTGGAGCGTGGCATAGGCCAGCTTAAGAGGCGCTTTCATGTTCTCCACGGAGAGGTGCGGCTGAGGCCTGAAAAAGTCAGCAAAGTCATCATAGCCTGTGCAATATTACACAATATTTGCAAGGTTAGACAAATTGCAGAACCTCTGGAGGATGGCGATGAGGATGAAGACAACGATGAGGATGGTGGTGAAGAAGATATTCACATTCTACAGGGGAACCTAGCCCAGAGTGGACTGCCTTACAGGGCAAACTTCACAAATTTACATTTCAGGCAAGCTGTAGCCCCATGTCATTTGAGAACTTGTGATGGTATTAAGAACTACCACAGTTTTACTGCACATCACCTGCAATTGTTAAATGCAAGACACAGAACACAATCTGTAAATGGTTTATTTTTTTAGGTGTTCAATTTTAAGGCGGTAGTACTCCTCCTGAAGGGAAAGGACTTGTTTTTGTTGTTCAAACACATCAATTGTGAGTTGCAATCTTCTCTCCTGCAGGGATGCTGACGGAGCAGGTGCTTCGGATGGGAATGGTGTTTGATCCGCCGGGCTATCCTGAGTAGCAGCTGCAGATGGTTCAGGCGGCAATCTTGTCTGCAAACTTGATGGGCCCGGTTCTTGTGATGGCTCCATGCTACAGAATTACATAGGCCTAGTTTAATTATTGTTTTGATTAAATTAATTTAATACAATGAGCATGGATAACACATGAAATGGCTACTGCAATGAATAAACACTGTTGATATGAATAACCCTGTGTCCTACCTTTGCTGCATTTCAAGGGCCTGCATCATTGACGTGTCAATGCCTGTTGGCAGCCCGGTGACACTGACCTCAGAGTGTCCCAGGACTTGAAAGACAGTGTCGGCCACCTGGGACAGCCGCTTTGCAGGTGGTCCACCCCCTAGAAAGAAACAGTCAATGAACACAGTACTTAGGCATCTAAATGAACTTTGCCAGCAGGAGCAAGTTGCCAGATTATGTGGTAGGCTATAGTATTTTGCTCACCTGTGAGTGAGTATTCCCGCTTGTGTGCTGCAATCTCATCTTTTGCCTTGGACTGCAGCACATACCACCTTTTCTCACAATCGTTGCCTGTCCGCACCACCAGTGGAAAAGAGGCATTGATTGTTTGGGATATTGTGTCCCAGGCGCGCCTCTTGCCTTGGCTAGTGACAGTTGGGCCAAATTTTCCTCGTAACATACCTTTACGTTCGTTCACCAACTGGGCCAGCAACAAACCTTGCTCCTCAGTCCAGTTCGGCTTGCGATTCCTTTTTTTCTCCATTTTCTGTGTTTGTAGGATATTTGTTAACAAGCCTTCATAAATAGACCAGCCAGCAATCACAGACATTGATAAAAGCTGAGCCGTGTTACCCTCGTTAAGACCACACTGAGTTGTAACGTTGTAATTTCTACTTCATTAAGGACAGCCCCTTGAGATAGGCCATCTTCTTTTCAATGGGGTCCATATGGGAGTGAAAGTACAAAATATGCCAGCTAGGATATTAATCTGAGCAAATAAGACAGGAATCATTATTTCAACAGGGTGTAATGAGCTTAAGTTTTCACATATTTTAGATTCTAATGTTAGGCTATAACCCCTACAGCTTACTATTCATTTTCCAGATATTTTCTTGAATGTGAAATATTATTTACAATTACAGTCTGCATAAGATTAGAGTGTATAATTATGTTTATTGATTTGAGGGTACATCCTTTGCTCATTATCACCACAAGTTCATTTTCATCAAACTTGTAGGATCAACCAATCACGGCTTTTCAAACGATGACTCATACCTAGCAACGGGGTCAACCAGACCTCCTCACTAAGATAGATTTTCCATCCATTCCTTGCTCAGAGTTCACTGAAAATATTCTGGAATCACTTCTAAGCTAAAACTCCTGGCAAGAAATTTTTAGCTTAAGTTAGGAGCTCTCTGAGAGGATTCTC